>OY796857.1:11979891-21770556 GCA_963680765.1 Agrochola lychnidis
CTTTATAGGACTTGGTATGGCGTACAATTTCCTGCTTCACAGTGGGCATTCGTAGGTCACGGTGTAGTAGTTCGTTGGGTACAAACCAGGGTGCGTTGGTTATCATACGCAGAGCTTTATTTTGAAACCTCTGTATGATTTCTATGTTTGAGTGAGATGCGGTGCCCCATAATTGGATCCCGTACGTCCAGATGGGCTTCAGTATTACCTTGTACAAGAGTATTTTGTTTTCGAGAGATAGCTGAGACTTTCGCCCTATGAGCCAGTAAAGTTTTCGTGTTTGGATACCAAGTTGCTTTCTCTTAGTGGAAATATGTTTTTGCCAGATAAGTTTTTTGTCTAAATGCAATCCAAGATATCTCACATGATCTGCTTGTGGGACTTCAATGTTGTTTAGTGTGACTGGAGGACAGGATCCTCTTCTTAAAGTAAACGTAACATTAAAAAAAGATGAAGCTAGTTGCCCATTTCAAAGCTTAGTAGGTACAGTACCGACCAAAAGTCCATAGGCAATCTCACAAAGCAATAGACTAACGCTTCGGTTTGACTTACGACCTTCTTCTATAAGTTGTTACAATACTGTAGGCACTCACTTTGTCTGCAACCAATGACTAGTTCGATAATCATTCGTTTTTTGTTTCATTCGTCTGGTTCACATCACTACATAGTATAAAACAAAGTCGCTTTCTCTGTCCCTATATCCCTATGTATGCTTAAATCTTTAAAACTACGCAACGGATTTTGATGCGGTTTTTTTTAATAGATAGAGTGATTGAAGAGGAAGGTTTGTATGTATAATAACCCGGTTTATACCCGTGCGAAGCCGGGGCGGGTCGCTAGTAAATATTAAAGTTTAGCAGGTAGACCACAGAAAATTAACTAAATTATTTCGATTTCTGTGGGGTAGACAGATGCAATTCGTTACGAGTATTCACTTAATAGAACTTTGTTGGTTCGTGATTATTGTCAGTGACGAGTATTTAGCTATTAGCGGTGTTCAAATTCAAAGTGTATTTTCTTGCAAATAAACAATTTGAATTTGAATTTGACAGAAGATGCCTTTAAAGTTTTAAATTCATTATGAGGTTTAATTCGATTAGTGAATAATAAATAATTAGGTATTATGTGTAATAAATACAGTGTTATTTTTTGTTCTAGAGAAATACTGTGAGGGTTAAGAGATATGAGGAAGGGGCTTAATATCGAATAGCAGCAACGTCAAATGGTGAATGTATATGAAACAAATGGTTTCATACCAACGAGATATTTTGCTGAATTATTAAAAACACGTCATTATGGACCGTTCGCCGTGCACTTTCAGAGTGCATGTAAAAAAAAATTAAGTGAATGTAAAAGAAACCGGACTAAATGTGAGTGTTATCATTTAAATATTTCATATTTTACTAAACATAAATCTTAAATCAAGGGTATTGTTGATAGAACAGAGGTATTGTTGAGACAGAAGATGCCTTTAAAGTTTTAAATTCATTATGAGGTTTACCTCGATTAGTGAATAATAAATAATTAGGTATTATGTGTAATACTCAAACTCAAACTCAAACTCAAAGCATTTATTTCAAATAAACCAATTACAGGTACTTTTGAATTGTCAAGGGGTCGGTCAGTCAGAAAAATGAAGCTAGTTGCCCATTCCAAAGCGTAGTAGGTACCTATGGAGAAGAACAGGCAAGAAACTCCACGGACACTCTTTTAAATCAAAATATTGTTACAAAATATTGGTTACATCATTCGTGTTGAATTTATACATGTGAGAACAATGTAGAAAGACGTGCACGTTAAAAGCGTCCGTAATAAAAATATAATAACAATTCAAAAATTTAAATAAATTAAAATAAACCGTGGCAGCTAAGAGATGACCAGTCCCTACTGACGGCGCCCGTTCACGAACATGACGCATGGATCAGCACCATTTAGCTCAACCATTTTGAAGGGAACTTAATGATCCAACACACACGCCACCATCAGCGAGACATTTGAGTGAGCATGACATACTCTCAGCTGCCAGAGCTCATTCAAGTCAATGAAAGACGTACCCAGTAAATGGTAGCTTTATGGAATGTACAACATGGTCACAGTGCTCACACATGTGATATGCAATTATACAATACAAAGAGATTGAATTTATACAAGGAAAAGATAGTTTTACAATCTTCAGCAGCTGCAACAATATTTTCGAATGCTAATCAATTAGTTTATGCGCCCTTGTGGAGCTGGACCAGCGCTGAGCCAAGCATTTTTATCAGCGATGTAATCCCCCAACTTATAATATGCTTGGCAGCATAGTGTGCGTTTTATACATGATTTAAATTTCGTTTCGTTCAGTTGGAGTATGTGGGAAGGTATTTTATTATAACATTTTAAACAGCACCCCATGAAGGATGAGTCTACTTTAGCCAATCTGAAACCCGGTTGAACTAGTTGGTCCCTATTTCTAGTCCTATAATTGTGTCTATCACCTCTTTTACTGAAAAGACTTAGATTTTTCCTTACGTACATGATGTTTTCATAGATATATTGACAAGGTACCGTCATGATGTTAATATATTTAAACAGATCCCTTAGAGAATCGCGTCTGCGGAGACGATATATTGCTCTGATGGCTCTCTTCTGCAGAATAAAAATAGACTCGATATCTGCAGCCCGTCCCCATAGTAAAATACCGTAAGACATGATACTATGAAAGTAACTGAAATAGACTAGCCTCGCGGTATCTACGTCAGTAAATTAACGGATTTTTCTCACAGCATATGCTGCTGAACTTAGCCGTCCTGCTAGAGATGTTAAATGAGGACCCCATTGCAGCCTTGAATCGAGCGTGATCCCCAAGAAAACAGTTTTATCGACAAATTCTAGTTTCTCCTTATTCAATACTATGTCACAATCACTACTTTTAACATTTGGTAAAGCAAATCTTATGCATTTAGTTTTTTTCCCATTTAATACTAAATTATTAGCAGTGAACCAATTTTGGACCTGCAGTAGGGCGTTATTTACGTCGTCAAGATTTGATGCACGTCTATTTATCTTAAAAATTAAGGAAGTGTCGTCAGCAAATAACACCATTTGTGGTTGGTTTTTTAATAAATGGGGTAGATCATTAATATATACTTAAAAGAGGAAAGGACCCAATATCGAGCCTTGTGGAACGCCCATTTTTACTTTTAAACCGATTGAATGGACACCATTTACTTGAACCTGCTGCTGTCTATCATTTAAATAAGATTTTACTAGACTGAGCGCAAGTTTACCTAGTCCGTAATGCTCAAGTTTCAAGAGCAAGGTTTCATGACTCACGCAGTCAAATGCCTTGGAGAGGTCACAAAAGATTCCTATGGCATCTTGGGCCTCCTCCCACGCTGTAAATATGTGTTTTAATTAGGTGACACCAGCGTCAGTTGTACAACGTCCTTTGGTGAAACCATATTGCTGATCGTGCAAGATTTGGTTGGCGTTAAAATGATTAAGCATTTGATTGAGCATTACCTTTTCGAAAACCTTGCTGAATACCGGCAGCACAGATACTGGTCTATAATTGTTAGTGTCTTTACTGTCCCCAGATTTAAAAAGTGGTATAACTTTACTGTATTTCATTAAATCCGGGAAGACTCCATGATCCAAATAAATACTGTTATTCTTTGTTCTACAGAAATACTGTGAGGGTTAAGAGATATGAGGAAGGGGCTTATTATCGAGTAGCAGCGACGTCATATGGTGAATGAATATGAAACAAATGGTTTCATACCAACGAGATATTTTGCTGAATTATTAAAAACACGTCATTATGAACCGTTCGCCGTGCACTCTGAAGGCTTGCATCACTGAAGACAGCTAGAAAACCGTTTTTGACCTTAAAATATTGACCGTACCAACTTAATAAACAACAGATTCGTTATTGCATGAATTTATGGTAACGAATTTTTTAAGCACGTTTCAATATGGTGTTTGTCGTATTTCTAGCAGATAGGCCGAAAATGTTTAATATTATTTTAGTAATATTATGGATTAAGACATTTATTCCTCAAAAACAGAATACAATTATTCACTTAGAATGAGAAACACTGGTTACATAAACGTTCTTTGGAACGAGTATCGGAACGGTATGTTATAATTAGAAGTAGGTATAATATTGTTAGTCGCTAACTTATCATTATGTTAGTAAAATAAACTATGCTAAAAAAGATCGAGTTTAGAAGGTATTTTATACATTTTTTAAAAAAAATATTTTGGTTGGTGTAGGTAATCTGCAAAAAATATTGAAGCTATGAGTCCATATTACGTATCGAAACACAGTTTCTATCATAGTTGCTATTCAAAGTGTAATCACTTTTTAATGTTTATTTTTTATTTAAACTTAGGTTAAATGTTGCATTTAGTTTACATTTTCTTGTTTCTTGTATTGATAATATAGTTTATGTAAATATTGCGAGTTATTATGAAATATACCTACTTAAAATAATTGAAAACTTTTCATTATGTGGAATTTTAATTTTCTCATACTTAATATTTCTAGTACAGACGCCAGCACATCAAGCTACCCGAAACTGTCAAATTTTCCCAATCAACTTTGAACCTATTAAATAGCGATAAAGTTGAAAATCTATTAAATAGATTTGACAAATTGTAGTAGCTTGATGTGCTGGCGTCTGTACCGTAGTAGGTTCGTGGTCTACTATATAGGCAAATATCGTTAGCATTTCTCAGTAACCGAGTCTGAATTTGCGCTTTTTTTTGTAAAAATTATTTGAGAATGTGTATCTTTTGTCAGTATCTTCCGTATAAGGATGCAAGTATGGAATTTATATATTTGTGCAAGTGTCATTAATTTGGTTTTATGAAAAACAGTTTCGGTTGGCGTTAAGTAATTAAGATGAAAGAGTAATTTGATTATTTTGTTTTGAGTGATTTGCAAATGTTGATTTTGGAAAGCAACGGACGGTACCGTCCGTTGCTTTATTAGACCAAGATATTATTATTATTTTAGGATTAAAATTTGAGGTTTAGTTTCAATCTTCTTTTCGTAAAGAAAATGAATACTTAAGCTATAACCTCAATACCAACCAATATTTAAAATAAAATCTAAAATAATAACTGCCTATACTTAACCTTAAAATCAACTATTTTGTCAGTAGTTTTTTTTTTACATTTTAAGTAGTCTAATATTCTTATTTATTGCTTAATTACTTCGACCATGATCAAAGCTTTATATTTATGGTGAAAAAAATTCATTTAAAAATTAAAACATTTCAAAATTTAAATATGTTAAAATAATACAAATTGAAAAGGACTATGTAAGGATCGTAGCAGGTGGCGTTCTGTAATTTCTGCCTACCCCCATGGGAAGAAGGCGTGAGTTTATGTATGTATGTATGTAATACAAATTGCTTCTAAGGCCGCATTCCGAGTTACGATAAAAGTGATAATATCGCGAATCCGACCAAATTTAAAAGTCACAAAATATAAGGGCTATTGAGTAATAATTGTGACTATTAAATTTTTTTTTGTCGGATTCAATTGGTCGGATTGGCGATATTATCACTTAGCGTAACTCGGAATGCGGCCTAAGTTTCTAGACATCTATTTCACATCTTATTCAGCTGAAGTAATGATAAAAAGTGAAGTAATGGTAAATTAGCTATATATTAGTAATACAATAACATGCTTTTAGGAACAACCTGTATTAATCTAAATCACATTCCTCCACTACTTTTTGTTTTAAGGACGGTCAGTAGATTGGTCACTAGGCATGGGCGTTATTTAACGTCACTAGTTACAATAACTGGCTACGGGGCATGTAACCGAATAACTAGTTTCGAGTCACACATAAACACGTGATTTTTGTAACTAGTTACATCACAATGCAGTGATCGAATGAAAAGACTGAAACGAAATAAAAGTACGTTGCGACGCATGTTGTTTCTTTCGCGCGTAATAATTTTAGTATTATGTTAGTAAAGTATGTAGTTGTATATCGTCGCTCGGCATCCAATACCGCGAATGAGTCATTTTTGACAAAAAATATTTTTAAAATGAAGTGTAGAATGAAATAAAACAAAAATCTGATTTTCGTCAAAAATGTCACAATCCCAGTATTGGATGCCGAGCGACGATATGTAACTACAAAACTTGTTCGGTTCAAAAACTTAATAAGTAACGTATTACGTAGGTAATCATTTATATTTTCGTTTCGCAGATAACTGTAATACTCGAAGTATTACAGTTATTTGCGAAACGAAATCACCGAATAGAATTTGTTGTTTTTTTTTTGCTATGCAGAACGCATTTTTTGGCGCATTCTTGGGCGGTAGTGTGTAGTTCTACTATGATTGGAGAGTGGTCTGAGGACAGATCCCAGCAACTCCGACACGATATATTGTTATTTACGATTCCTTTGCTGACACAAAAATCGATAACATCCGGGATTTTTCTTTTGTCTGTTGGCCAGTAAGTGGGTTGACCAGACGATATCACGTTCATATTTCTTGTTTGGATGCATTTAAAGAGTTCTCGCCCTCTGGGCAGAACAAGCCTAGAACCCCAAAACGTGTGCTTGGCATTATAGTCACCTCCCGCAATAAATCTGTCTCCAAGGGATTGAAAAAAGTCATTAAACTCCGTTTCCTTGATAGTAAATCTCGGCGGACAGTAGAGGGCCGATACTGTAATGTCACTGATCTCGTCCGTTATTACGACGTTTGTTGCCTGGATGTAGTTTTTACAGTAGTCTTGTAGTACATGATGCTTGATGTTAGACCTGATGAGTACTGCAGATCCTCCATGTGCTTTGTTGTCAGGGTGGTTAGTGTGGTACATATTGTATCCAGGTATCCTGAAGTAGCTTTTGGATGTGAAGTGAGTTTCTGAGATTAGTAAAACATCTATGTGGTGAATTTTAAGGAATATTTTTAACTCTTCCGAGTGATTTGACAAGCCATTAGCATTCCATACACCTAATTTTAGTGCTGTGAATGTAATGACATTTTGGAGATTAGATCGGTTAACGTTTGGGTCATAATTAGCATTTGGTTCATCAGAGCAACAAGTGTCTCTGTAAAGGCTTTGAATTCGTTGGTTTTTTGGTTGTCATCTTCGACGTTAACGGTTTGCGTTGTAGGTTGTTTGGGGAGTTCTCTTGTGGCTGATGCATACGATTTTCCGTTTATCGTTGTTTTATTTGTAGATGCTTTTTCAACACTCGTAAGTCTTCTTTTGTGTTGGGTGATTGGGGGAGGATATCGGACTTTCAACAGCTCCTTGTAGACTGTACAGCCTTTGTAGTTAGCTGGGTGGTTTCCCTCGCAGAGGATGCATTTAACCTGGTTTGATCTTTCTTTCCGTGGGCAATGTGAAGTGTGATGCGAACCTGCACATTTGACACATCTGGGCTTTCTATTGCAGAACTTTTGTGTGTGATTATAATCTTGGCAATTAGTGCATTGAGGGATTACCTACCTGGGGTGACGCCTATTCCCTGGAGAAGGCAAATACAACAGTGGTTGCCCGTTCCACTGAGGTTTCTTTGTTGCGAGGTTTTCTACCTCGGAGGCCAGACAATTAAGCCAAGCCTCGTAGGTGTTCTGAAATTCAGAGGCCATTTCCTGCCTTTGATTGGTCGAGTATTTGAGTTAGTTGACCGCCGCTCGGTACTCGGCCGCTCGAATTTTTTTTTTTTTTTTTTTATTTTTTTTTATTCGCGGTTATTCAATTACCACGGCGCTTATTTTCCAAGGGGCTTATTTTCCACGGCGCTTATTTTCCAAGGCGCTTATTTTCCACGGCGCTTTTATCCCACGGCGCTTACTTTCCAAGGCGCTTATTTTCCACGGCGCTTATTTTCCACGGCGCTTATTTTTCACGGCGCTTACTTTCCACGGTGCTTATTTTCCACGGCGCTTATTTTCCACGGCGCTTATTTTTCACGGCGCTTACTTTCCACGGTGCTTATTTTCCACGGCGCTTATTTTTCAAGGCGCTTATTTTCCAAGGGGCTTATTTTTCACGGCGCATTTTTTTCACGGCGCTTATTTTCCAAGGCGCTTATTTTCCACGGCGCTTTTATCCCACGGCGCTTATTTTCCACGGCGCTTATTTTTCAAGGCGCTTATTTTCCAAGGGGCTTATTTTTCACGGCGCTTATTTTCCACGGCGCTTATATTCCACGGCGCTTTTTTTGCACGGCGCTTATTTTCCACGGCCGGTAAAAAAAAATAAGAAAAATAAGAATAAAAATATATATATATATAAGTAACAAAAAGTAAGAACGAGGAACGAGGTGAGGTCTAGTGAGGTGAGTTCTCTAGAGTGAGTTATTCCGGCGTATTTTTGCCGCGTATTTTATTCTGTGTGTCCAGAATTAAATACGCGCCTCCGCGCCACAAAAAAAAGCGCAAAAAAATAAGCGCCGTGGAAAATAAGCATCGTGGAAAGTAAGCGCAGTGAAAAATAAGCGCCGTGGAAAATAAGCGCCTTGGAAAGTAAGCGCCGTGGGATAAAAGCGCCGTGGAAAATAAGCGCCTTGGAAAATAAGCGCCGTGGAAAATAAGCCCCTTGGAAAATAAGCGCCGTGGTAATTGAATAACCGCGAATCATATTTGATGGTTTTTATTTTTAAAATTCTTTTCCACCCTACACGTGTCCCCCGGGTGGTGCTAAATGAGCAACAACGCCGAGTACCGAGCGGCGGTCAACTAACTCAAATACTCGACCAATCAAAGGCAGGAAATGGCCTCTGAATTTCAGAACACCTACGAGGCTTGGCTTAATTGTCTGGCCTCCGAGGTAGAAAACCTCGCAACAAAGAAACCTCAGTGGAACGGGCAACCACTGTTGTATTTGCCTTCTCCTGGGAATAGGCGTCACCCCAGGTAGGTAATCCCTCAATGCACTAATTGCCAAGATTATAATCACACACAAAAGTTCTGCAATAGAAAGCCCAGATGTGTCAAATGTGCAGGTTCGCATCACACTTCACATTGCCCACGGAAAGAAAGATCAAACCAGGTTAAATGCATCCTCTGCGAGGGAAACCACCCAGCTAACTACAAAGGCTGTACAGTCTACAAGGAGCTGTTGAAAGTCCGATATCCTCCCCCAATCACCCAACACAAAAGAAGACTTACGAGTGTTGAAAAAGCATCTACAAATTAGTGAATAATAAAAATAATGAATATAATAAATAACTTTAAAGGCATCTTCTGTCAAATTCAAATTGTTTATTTGCAAGAAAATACACTTTGAATTTGAACACCGCTAATAGCTAAATACTCGTCACTGACAATAATCACGAACCAACAAAGTTCTATTAAGTGAATACTCGTAACGAATTGCATCTGTCTACCCCACAGAAATCGAAATAATTTAGTTAATTTTCTGTGGTCTACCTGCTAAACTTTAATATTTACTAGCGACCCGCCCCGGCTTCGCACGGGTATAAACCGGGTTATTATACATACAAACCTTCCTCTTCAATCACTCTATCTATTAAAAAAAACCGCATCAAAATCCGTTGCGTAGTTTTAAAGATTTAAGCATACATAGGGATATAGGGACAGAGAAAGCGACTTTGTTTTATACTATGTAGTGATGTGAACTAGACGAATGAAACAAAAAACGAATGATTATCGAACTAGTCATTGGTTGCAGACAAAGTGAGTGCCTACAGTATTGTAACAACTTATAGAAGAAGGTCGTAAGTCAAACCGAAGCGTTAGTCTATTGCTTTGTGAGATTGCCTATGGACTTTTGGTCGGTACTGTACCTACTAAGCTTTGAAATGGGCAACTAGCTTCATCTTTCTGACTGACCGACCCCTTGACAATTCAAAAGTGCCTGTAATTGGTTTATTTGAAATAAATGCTTTGAGTTTTGAGTTTGAAATACCAACCAACTTAATTTCGTAACGCCTGCAACAGATACACAATTAACCCGGATGCAGGAACACTGGTTCCTCTTTTTTCAGGAAAAAAATATTTATACACTATAAATACACTAACAATAATTTTTATACCATATTTATGTCGGTAGTTAGGCACTGTAGCTATACTTTTTATCAGCTCGTTTTTTTGCCTCATTTTATCGAAAACAATGGCCACTGCTCGTATCCATATTTGAAATCTTAAAAAAACAGGAAACACTCGTAACTTGATTGTGGTTGGTTCGATTTTTAATTGGAATATATAATAAAATGGTTCGTTAAGTAAGTTTCCTTTGAGGAAATAACAGGAAACGCAAGTCAGTGGGCGTCTGTAGGAGATTTCGTCTCTAATTAAGCTGCAAGGGAAAATACTGGAGTACCTAATGTAGTAGCTTTATTTCCATTGAGCTAATTAATACTAATGAATGCATACTAATAATATTGGGTAACTTACAAATACCTACTCGTAACTTTAAATAGAAGATTGCCACTCTAACGGGATAACTTCTAGTTTGGACAAATACCTTTTCATAACATACAAATCATAAGATCTAAAGGCCATCGAACCAATACAGACATTTTAATAGACCTGGTGAAATTTGAAGAGCCTTAAAAATGGAAAAAGCTGTCTATAGCCAATGGACCTACCTGTGTTTTTCCGTAGAAATTTTGTAAGCTTATCGATCACCCGTGCTACGCGACCAGCTATTTAGCTAAGGTATTCCAATTCCATTTATTTCTCACATTACTATTTTATGTTCCTAGTTACGGTGAAAAGCGATGAAAATTCTAATGCACTGTTTGCAGGACAGCCAGTAAGTGCGGGGCTAATGAAGTAGGTACAATCACGCGACACAGCCGGCTGATTGACGTAATAGCACCAACGCACCCCGCGCCCGCGCCCCGCACCCCGCACCCCTACTGCCTGCCACCCCACAATAAACCAAATTAATGTTTGTCCCCGATAAGCATGTGTAGGTTCGACACCGCACACTATCAAGCTTATCGCAAAATCTTAGTCGTGCATTTATATTTTGCTGCCATAATAAAAGCTCAAATATTTTTTGAATGTTCTTGGAGTTAGGAAGGCGAATAGTATTTTAAAAGCAGAATTTGTAGCTCGTCAGCAGGCTTCATACGACGTCTAGGCAGTATATGCGAGACACCTTCGAGACGTCTACAAGATGCCTACGAGATTTTACGAATCGCCTACGAAACCTTACGAGACGTCTACGAGTCGGCTACGAGACGTCTACGAAATGCCTACGAGATCTTACGAATCGCCTACGAAACCCTACGAGACGTCTACGAGACATCTATGAGAGGTCTATGAAACGTCGAAAAGACGTCTTGCTGTACAGTCACGAGCAATAATATGTATACACTCAGCGACTTTAAAAACTGATTTTCTCCTACTGTGTTGATTGTAATATTATGTTGTAATGAACATAGTATTTTGGAACCCATACTAATATGAAATAGGTCTTATATGAAAGTTGCAGTTGTTATTCCACGAGAAAATCGCTTTTTAATTTTGCTAAGTATATACATATTATTGCTCGTGAACGTGCAGCACGCTGGAGAAACTTCCAGTGCGAAGATTCAAATATTTGTCTTATTTAAATAGAATATTAAAAAGTTCAAAATTGTGATCGTATAACCTCACCGCTGAGATAATTCATCCTTGTAGTAGTCTGTTTTTTGTGCCTATCATTTCCTAAAGCTTCAAAAAAAAAAACCTTTGGACCAGGCTAGCCCTCGTACCTGTAATTGTCACATAAACTTCAGACAACTTCGGCCGACAGCTTAACATGCTCTCTGAGGTACAGCGTACTTACGTTATGATCTTAACCCAGCCAAAAACTAACGACCTCTAATTGTATATGACCCATAATGAGTAGGTCTATATAATACACAATATTTAACGATCTACCGAACATTTGCCTTATCTCGAGACATTTCGTTTACACCAGGAAAATTGGGTTTTCTAAATGGACAATTTTAATGCATTGTTTACCTACTGCTCCATAAAGGCAACAAATGACTTAATTCGACATGGTTGTGTAATTGTCGAATATTAACATCACAGTTAACTGTAAACAGCACTTAACTATTATTACCGTACTACGCGTGTATGCAAATACTCTATGATCTAGTATCCATCCAATTTATCGTAATTATTTTACTGCGTCAGCCTGTTATTAAATAACTACTTACACAATACGGGGTGGCAGCATCGACGCGAAAACTGAAACCATGGATTCAGTACATGATTCTGAATGCCCTGCGTTGAAATTTTTCGTCGGTTATTTAAAAAAAAAAATCAGCTGTTCCATACATTTTGACCGCGTAGGTACTTTTCTATGAAACAGCTGATTTTTTTAAAAATAACCGACGAAAAATTTCAACGCTGGGGGGTTCAGAATCATGTACTGAATCTATGGTTTCAGTTTTCGCGTCGATGTCCCTGCCACCCCGTATACAACGTGTACCTATCTTGTACAGCAGCACACGATCATTGTAACCTAACAAAATAGATTTGGATACTTAATAGAATGTACCAAATTGGCTGATTAGTGTAAAGAACTATAGATAAGCTGAATTTCAAGGACCAAACTATTAGGGTAAATACAAGAGACTGTGTTCGGATGTTCCTACTCATTTCATATTTGATAATGTTATGCAATATTAACGTTAGCAAAACAAACGTGACCGTCTGAACGTATTCAAGAGTTCTTGTTGAAAAATACAATGTTATCACCGTGTACTGTTGCGTTCAATTAATATTATAACATTTGTACATTTGGGTGACGTGTGGATTTAACTGAAAAACGCTAACGGCAAGTTTCCAGGCGGCATTTGAGTTAGCACGCGACAGGTCAAGGTTACGGTTTAGCTAAGGGCTTAAGCAGATATGGCTTTTAGCCTCAGCGATTGGCGATTTAGCCGCTTTTCCGAAGCTATACATTATATACAGTGAATGAACATATACAGTGACACACGCGATTTTGTAAAGTTTTGGCATCAGCTTTTTTGGCCCTCAGACCAACAAATTGGCCGCACTCAATACAAATTAGAAGTAATCGCTAAAATATGTTATTTTTCTATCGCAACCGAACGCAGAGTTGCCGAAACGCGAAGCAATATTGATGAAGTAAAATCGCCAAACGCTGATGCTAATAGTAGCATGTCTTCTAAGGCCCTAAGCTAACAGCGGCCGACGGCGGCGACTGTCGCGACCGACCCGACCGGCGACCGGGCGACCAGCGTAGATGTCCCCGCACACCGCAATTGCCATTTAGACCAATTTGTGGAATTAATGTCCGATGGTGCCACCGTTGTATATATATGATTTAATTAGTGTGATGTTTCGTAAGTAATATTTTCACGTAAAATTTAACGTTCTACGAACCAGAGCCACGGCGGACAGCGTAGTATTTAAATATTTTTACACGTAGCAAATTGTGCTAATTGAATATATTTGTTGATATAAATATTTAAGAAAGGCTTAATAAAACCGGTATCGGTAATTGCTTTATTACAAAATAAAACAATTGCTTGGTGCGACATTGTTACCATCACAGATAGAACCTGGATGTGGCTGGCATAGGAGCGAGCGTGGGGATTGGGACAAGAAAAGAGGCCCAGCAGTGGGTGAAGTCGGGATGTAAATGATCTCCTTCTTCTTTTCGTGTGGTTAGTGAATAACCTGGTGTCAGAGTTATAAAGCCGCCCATGGGCCTCTGACTTGACTTCATATGCAGTCGAGAAATATCTCTCAGGCATACCCGTTTCCTCTCGATGTTTTCCTTCACCGTTTTTAAAGCAAGTGACAATTGATGTTGATGGTGTGATGACCCAGATTGTAGTGTTAACCAATTTTCAAACAGGGACTAATCTGAGAAAACACATTAGCCCTAATCAGTGAGATTATCAATTATATTTATTGTCATTGCTACCGATAGCAATTAATTTTATTGGTCCCAAAGGAAGAATTAGGTACTTAAAAGCGTCGTGTTATTCCATACGTACCCTACGTCCCTACCCCAATCTAATAATGGATAAAAAGAGTTTATAATACAGTTTTAAAATCGATTCATTATTGAGCTCAGTAGTTGGTACTGATGATGATGAAGACTAATCAATCTGCTTTTCCCAACTATGTTGGGGTCGGCTTTCAGTCTAACTGGATGCAGCTGAATATGGAGTATTTTACATGGAGCGACTGCCTACATAACACACTCCACAACCCTGTAACTGGGTAATACGATACCCCTTGGTAAGACTGGTTGTCAGAACTTCGAGCTTCTGACGACCCGTAACGACTGTCAAAGATCCATGAATGATATTCGAGACCAACGGCTTAGCGTTCTTTCCGAGGCATGGAGGAGTCTCGGTATGTAAATATGGTCACTCAGCCATGGACCAACCGCAAACGCAGCTTAACCTGGTGGATCAACCCGTGCGGCTGTTATTACTTAGCCACGAGCTCCTCCGTGCTCAGATGATCATGACGACCGAAACATTTTTAATGAATTGTCGCGATCGCGTTCATAATTTTTTGCAGTAAAAAGTAAGTTTAAGCACTTTCTATTCTTTACGAGCGGAGAGTGCAATAACCATGTAACGAGCGAGCGTACACTAAAAATAATTACAAATCCCAACGATTTTATCAGTTATCGCTATCAGAGCGTAAACACAAATGAGTAGATAGCAGCATTTTGCGAGATGTCATATCATGTGGACTCTGCAAAGTATATTTATTTCTGATTGCACTATCAGACAACGATAACTGAACAACTACCATTATGCTGTTTTAGGTACCACAATTTTGTATAGAGTTTTTTTTGTATTGCATTCGGTTCACAGATAAGCAGTCCTTTTGTCTAAACGATGACAGCTGGTTGGTCGATCGGTTACGTGCACTGGGGTAACCTATTTCCCCTGATTGCCTTCTACAAATTGCGTGGGGAGATAGTAGCTGATATAACTTTGTTTCCATTTTTAGGAAGATATTAAGCTTTGGAAGTATGGAAGAAAAGCACATTTGCGGCGACTTCAAATAATTAGGGATAAGCAGGAGAATGATATTATGATGATCTAATTAAAAGCATAATTATGCTTTGGATCCCGAAGAAATATGCTGCAGGAAGTTAAAACTCAGACAAAACCATTTAATTCGGTATTATATTCATTTATTTATTTATTTAAACTTTTCACACACAAAAAGGTACAAAGGCGGACTTAATGCCTTAGGCATTCTCTATCAGTCAACCAAGGGTGGTGAAGAGATTGGATGGCAGGTGCTCTGTTTGAGAGGAACAAAGAAATAAAAAATTATTAAAAATATATCATTAGAAATAAAATAACAGTACATAAATAGGTTATAAGTTTATAACTTATAATACACATACATACATATTTTATATAATATACATATATTTATTATATATATATATATACAAATTCAAGGGAGAGTGGTATTGAGATGACTCTACTCTATTTCATCATTTATAACTACGTGTAGCGTAGTGAAGATACAGGGTAGCAGGGACATCGACGCAAAAACTGAAACCATGGATTCAGTACATGATTCTGAACCCCCGTGCATTAAAATTTTTCGTCGGTTATTAAAAAAAAAATCTGCTGTTCCATACATTTTGACCGCATAGGTCTACTATTCACTTGGGCACGTCACAATTGCGGCGATAAGACCCCTCTTTGAGGAGTGGCTAGAGAGGCGCCACGTCGTCCTCACCTTCCGCCTGACGCAGGTCCTCACCGGACACGGCTGTTTCGGGAGGTACCTGTTCAAGATAAAGCGGGAGGAAACGCCCGGGTGTCGTCACTGTGTGGATCGCCCGGAGGACACGGTGGAGCATACGGTGGAGGTCTGCCCGGCTCGCTTCCGGCCCTGATTCGGGCCATGCTACGGAGTGATAGAAAATGGGAGGCCATCACCTCCTTCTGCGAAGCAGTAATGCTCGCGAAGGAGGAGACGGAGCGCGTGAGGGAGAGGCAAATTTCGCGCCCTCGCGCTCCTAACCGCCGCAGGAGGAGACGCCCTGGGCGTCGGGAATCACAGGCAGATTTCCGGCCACCGTAAGCGCGGGCTTGCGGACGGTGAGCAATGGGTAGCTCGCCGTCCGATAAGTACCAAGCCCGGGTTGACGGCGCGTTGTGTTCCACGTGCGCCTCAAAGAAATGTCAGCAGAATTGACGGGGTCCGCTAGGGCCAATGCCTGCCGGGGGTTCGAAGAAAACCGATAGGGACATCGTGGCCCCCCGGCAACATGGCAACTGAAGGAACACGGGTGGGTTTTAGTCAGTAAGAATCTGACACGCCCTCCCAGAGCGGGAGAAGTTATTTGATAATTTCCCAGACAAAAAAAAAAAGGTCTACTATTCACTATTCTATGAAAAAGCAGTTTTTTTTAATAACGGACGAAAAATTTCAACGCAGGGCGGCTCATAATCATGTACTGCATCCATGGTTTCAGTTTTCGCGTCGATGTCCTTGCCACCTTGTATAATGAAATGAACTGTAACATGTCTATCGAACATTCAAAAACTGCACTCATGTTTTTGTTTGTTTAAACCTAAAACAATGAAGCAATAAGTCTAAGTATTTGTGTCATGCAAGCTATACTAGACTTTATCCTTGATATTTTATTAGTTTTATAGCTCATTTTCGTTTGGTGACCTCCAAAAGCAGGTTTTTACTATGCGACATTGGCGTGGGCAGTGTTTGTGCGTGCCGGGGCACTTCGTCGTAAATTAAGGTGGAGTACTGCAAATAATCTCACACATTGGATTGAATCGCAAATAATTTGTATTCGTGTATTAGCGAAGAATACCGAAAAGCTTATCCATATTGATATCGTCGAAAAAACTTGTAAGTAGTGGAGAATACTGATTATATCTTTGAATAGTTAAGTGATTTCATAAATTAATAATTGATACGGTGTAGCAGCTGTACAGTGAAGGCACATTGATTGATAGTTTGAGTAGTTGTGTTATCGGCTGAATGATACGATCTATTTATACTTAACTACATTTTCCTTTCCTTTTGTTATTTTAAGTTCAGTGAATTCACAGCTATAGTATACATATATTTTAAAATACCTGTAGATTTTACGATAGTTTATGTATTCTGTTTACGTAGACGGTATTATTATTGGTATCATTTTCCTGGTATAATACCTGTTCTTCCGAACAGCACAATAAACTATAATAATTAACAATATTATTTCTGCAACGAACTCTAAACACAGTGTTTATAATTTATCTTATATTTGACTTCGCTTATGTAGGTATACATAATAACAGATAACGTCATTTCCAACAAATGGTGATTCAGGACGATTGATAAAATTATATTCAATGAATCGTATATGCATCCGTATCAAAACAAAACATTATTGCAGTTTTAAGAGCGTTTATATAGAAACTGCGCAACGTCGCAAATAGCTGTCAAATATTTCGCTGTTTTGATTAATTTGGCAATATTACTGTATGGAAATAAGAAATATGGCTAACTAGTGAACTAAAATATTGATTATGAAATGCAATAATTAAAATTGTAACACCGAATATTTAGATTTTTGATGTACTTAAAAAGCATTTGGATACTTTCCAAATGTCTTTTTTACACCTAAAATGGTTACAACATCGAATTCAGTCTTATAATTGCAGTTCATTATTTAATATTCTAGTTCACTAGTTAGCCATATTTCTTATTTCCATACAGTAATATTGCCAAATTAATCAAAACAGGTAAATATTTGATGGCTATTTGCGACGTTGCAAACGTTTTGGATGAACGCTCTTAAGTGTTAAACATTTCGTCAGGTAAAGTGTAACAAAACGTTGAAACTTGAATACTTAGTGGGAGAATATAGCTAAAGATAAGAGCCGCACGTAGTATTAAAGAACTCTATTATTAAATTATGTTATTTAGGTAACTACCTAATGTCATCGTTAAAGACCTAATTAGGAGGAAAGTAATTAAGAAAACTACAGTACGAGCTTGAGATCTCATTACAATTTAAAACAGACAATCCCAGGAATTTAAATGCTTACTCAGTTCAGTTCACCGGACAAAATCATATTTACCTGTTTAAAAGGAAAATATTTTTCAATACCTACATATTCAAACTGAGTTGGTACACATTTTTATACTTAGGTACACAGTTTCACGTAGGTCGTGTCAATTCATAAAAATAACAATAATAGTCCAGAAAAATAAGTTAAATTAAAGGCAAATCTCCGAAATAAATGACTTATCACTGGAATTTTCTTTATTCAGGCATGAGAAATGCTGTGTGAAAAGTCCATTACGTAAATTAACGTAAAACTAATCCTGATTTTGGCAATAAACTGCACCCTGATTGCATAACACACGATCAATCACAATCGGTTTTATAATTCATTGCGTTATTTACATTGTTGAGTAGACAAATTTTTCGAAATTAAGAAGCAATGGATTAGCAATATTCTTCAAAAAGATTCAGATTATGATTGATCGTGTGTTACGCAATTAGGGTACTGATTTTCGGGACCTTTGATATGTTATCGCAACGCAATGGACCTTGCATACAGTATTTCTAGCCTAAATGAAGATAATTCCAGTTCTTCATTAGGACTTCATTTCGCAGATTTTTATTTTTCCTGGACTATAACATATCAACCTAAACAAACAATTAGGAAATGGATATTATGACGTCATCGTTTTAAATTATAAAATAAGATACTACGTCACAGTTCTCGTAAGTCCTGACGTCAAGAGTTCCATTGATTCATTAGTGAGACCGGATCAACTGTGACTCATTTGCAGTAACTTTCACTAAAAATAAGAAATAATCAGTAGATTGTGGCGACTGTTAAATACTGTACTGGTACCAAAGTTTTGAACCTGACTGGTATACATTCATGATGTTAATTATTGGGTCTATACAATTCGGCTTGTTTACATACATAGTTATAAGTCAATATTAACATGAAACACAACATATACAAAATCATAAGGTAATAATCATCATCTGCCTAGCCTTTGCGCACCTATGTTGTGGTCGGCTTCCAGTCTAACCGGATGTAGCTGAATACAGTATTTTACATGGAGCGACTGCCTATTTGACCTCCACAACCCAGATATGCACTGGGTAACACGTTACCCCTTAGTAAGACAGGTTGTCAGATTTTTGGGCTTGTGACGATCCGTAACAACTGTCAAAGATCTACAAATGATAGACCAACGGTTTAACGTGCTTTCCGAGGCACGGAGAAGTCTTGGTATGTAAAGATGGTCATCCATCCATGGACCAACTCCGGCAAGCTTAACCTCTTGGATCGACCCGTGCGGCTGTTATTACTTAGCCACGAGCTCCTTCACATAAGGTAATAATGTGGTATGAAAAAAGAACCAAAATTTTATTTGTATCAGTACAAAATTTTTAGGTAAGTATCTTTGACATCAGTTGACCGTTCTGAAAAATTTAGAACATCGAAATAATACCGTACGTACAAACAAATGTAACTTGTTTCTTTAAATATCTGTATAATTTACCAAATGAGGCATTCAATCTGAATATCTGAGATAACTGAAATTGGATAGGTACTGAAATCTGTACTTACTCTTAACTATTCAATTCAATTCAATTCAATACAATTATTCTGTAACAATTCACATTGTGTTCGAATATAATTTAACATAAGCATACACAAAAAATATTATTAAAATACATGCAATTCAATTTAAAATTAGGAAATAATAATTCGATAAAAAATAAAATAAATGTAAAATACCATGCAAACATAATTAAAAAACCATATGTCAAAAATCAACAGCAATATAAAAGCAAACAATAATCAAAAAATAAAATATGACTGCAATAATTATAACCCATAGACAAATGATGAGACATGTCAGTATTAACAGAAGACTATAAATCATCTAATGAATAGAGACATCTTTCCAACAGGAATGCCTTGAGCCTTGCCTTGAATGAGCCTGTGTACAGTATGCTTTTTAACTCAAGCGGTAATTTATTAAATATTTTAACTGCCTGATACTAAAAATATGTCATGATTGGATACATAAAGTATCCAATCATGACATATTTTGTTAGATAGAGGGTATTATATTATCTGTGATAGAGGTTTAACAAATCCACTTTATGACGAGAAAAATGAATGACTACTGTACAGGGCCTCAAGTCTGCTATTACAAGTGTCAGAATGGTCTATCATTGATTTCATAATTGTTGATTTTGACAAGTTTGGTAATATACTAATATAATGGCGTCATTATGACTTTCCAATGGTCAGCCACTGACACTCCATTGATTAATCTCGTACATAATGACAAATGAATGACTGACTTAGGCGGTATCATTGGTCGTATTGTACGACAATGCCATTATAACACAATTGTATTACGAGACCATTGACCGAGCAATGATCGGCCATTATGAATTTAGCAGATAACTTTTAGCAAAATGACAATGGGATCGTGTTGGAGTGACGAATTTATAAAAATAGCAGACTTGGGCCCCTGGTCCGAGGGCATGGCCACATAAGCTTGGGAGCAATATGTTGTTTAGGTACTACCGTCATCACCTCCTTTTGCGAAGTAGTAATGCTCGCGAAGGAGGAGGCGGAATGCGTGAGAGAGAGGCAAAGTTTGTGCCCTCACGCCGCAGGAGACGCCCTGGGCGTCGGGAATCACGAGCCGATTCCCGGCCACCGTTGGCGCGGGCTTGCGGACGGTGAGCAATGGGAACTTCGCCATCCGATGAGGACCCTGGCCTGGGCCGACGACGTGTTGTGTTCCACGCGCGCCTCAAAGAGATGTCAGCATAACTGACGGGGTCCGCTAGGGCCGATGCCTGCCGGGGTCGCGGGAAAATCCGAAAGGGATACTGTGACCCTTGGCAACATACAGGCAACGAAAG
The DNA here is from genome assembly GCA_963680765.1 of Agrochola lychnidis. Classification (NCBI taxonomy): domain Eukaryota; kingdom Metazoa; phylum Arthropoda; class Insecta; order Lepidoptera; family Noctuidae; genus Agrochola; species Agrochola lychnidis. Next base: position 12,000,775 of record OY796857.1, read on the forward strand.
GAACACGGGCGGGTTTTAGTCAGTAAGTGTCTGACACGCCCTTCCACTCTGCCCAGAGCGGGAGAATTTATTTGATAATTTCTCACACACAAAAAAAAAGGTACTGTCATAACAACATATTGTTACTTTGTAAAGTAGTGATTCCACTGAATTCCATTGAAAAGCCGCACTTGCTGCTACACAATAAATACACTGTAAAAGTCAAATCGTTACCATAGACGAGCAGTTGACCGTACGACACTATCGTCCGCGTGCGTAGTTTGGGAAGGGCATTCTATCAAATTGGAAATACAATTCCTTTAGGGAAGGGAACGTGACAGTATGTCGACATCGCCTAGAGTCTAGACGATGTAGACATACTGTCACTGTAAACAAAATATTGTCTAGAGTCTAGACAATATTTTCAGTCTGCATGTTTACATTTTATGCATTTAATAGTATTTACGTGAATGTACGGAGCACCTGTGTTGTGTCTATAATTCACACACCACGGGGTTTTAATATTCTCTCGGGACCCCGTAAATTAATTAAGTTGCAACAACACTATACTAAATTAAAAAAATATTTTCCCGTTGTTGGTTACCTTTAGACATGGCTGTAGATTGTTTAGTTATATTGTTAATTATCCTGCTTTTCAACGTTGTTAGTTTGTAATCTTTGAATTGTATGAAAGTTTATTTTTAACTGAAGTGTAGGTTATTGGTTTGAGGTGAATGACAGGAAAACGAAATAAAGCCTATTTTGCCTGTAATTATTTAATCACATAATTCAGGTAAGTTGGGGTAGCGATAGTTTACGTCAGTCTTTTACCAAAAGAAGTAAAATTAAAAACTTTCTGCCTTGGTCTATTCCTTTTTAAATTATTCTGCGAACTGGATTCGATGGAAGCATTACGTCAATACATTGTTTATGCATACTATTTTGACGAGCCTATTATTACTTCAGCTATTAAATGAAAGGCTATGAATAATTAATATTGTTACGACACAGTACGAAGTTCTAACCGACTATAGGGGTGAATCGCCTGGAAGTTTATGGCCCTGCGTATTTAAATTTCAAATTATGTTGAGTGTCTATGAATAAAGTGCTATATTGTCATGAAATTGCATGTATACTTGAGTACTTCGAACGTAACCACTTTACATATTATTTTAACAAAAAAGTTTTGTCAACCAGGTACTTTTAATCAAAATTCAATGTTAAAGTTACTTCACACATTATTTCATATATTTATTTTTAGTATGGTAGCGATTGCGTTGAATATTTAAATTACACATAATTCGTCGATTGATTTACATAGCTACCTACTTCAAGTAATTTATAGTAATGTAGGTACACCACATACTGATCTAAAAAGGAAAAATGTTGTGTGTGTGGACTATATCCAGCCGACTTGGGTTACAATCTACTAAAGGAAATGTGTTATTGCCATGCTAGCGGGCGGCGATATAACAAACAGCCACTTTGTGGTACCAGTAGTGATGTACACCAAACATGGTAAGTTCTACAAACAGTTTGGTTATTAACAGAGCCAGTTGATCATTTACAAACAAGAATATAAATGGTCGGTTTATTGCTTAAGACCTTGTCACTTCTCATTCCATAAACTAGGCTTTAAGTACTTGAGGTGTGTTTCTACGTCTCAAACTATACTCTGCGAATTCTTAATCAGTTATGTTGATGTTCTATAGTGTATTTTTTTTTGTACGGAGACGCTACTCCGCTCGCTACACACGGGCTATGTGGGTCTCTTTCGCTGGTATGGTATGTTTTATCTTTTCGTCGGTGCGAGGTCGAGCGAGCACGCGAGCGCGCTCGCTACGCGCCTGATTTGTATGACATTCCGTCGTAGTAGATGGCGCGAAACGGCCGCGTCACACACCGCACTTTATACTTAACGTTTCACGTAAAATAGTTTGTTAACTTTCGTTCTAACCTAACAGTGCCTCCGATGCACTGCCCTCGTCTACAAAGAAAGTTCATATAACAACAGTGATTACCAAGTTTCACCATGTGATAAAGATGAAAATATCCAATTCCGTACAATTACAACGCGTACTTATGCTATGAATCTAAATGACTCAGTGTTTTTAAAAATTAAAGTGTTTGCAGCTATACGATACCTAGTGTTCCAGACTTATTAAACGGTGGAATGTGCGCTCTTAGTTCTGTTCAAACCAGATACGAGAGCATAAAAATAGAACAATTTTAATATCCATGTTGTGGATCAGATATCTCTCTATTATGGGAGAAACTGATTGCGTCTGTTTGTTATAAGTTACAGTGTATTGAATCGTGAGCAATATGACGAACAGCTGGGGACGTCTTCGCCGGTTCACTGCCGTGCTCATAATGTACATAATCTCGAGCATGAATGCAGAGAGCTGTTCAGGTTAGATCATTTTTATCTTTGTATACCAAGTGGATCTTCTTTCTGCCACACAAACAACTGTTAATGGCGTTGAATAATTAACCAGGCTATGTCAAATATGCACTGTTAACAGTGGCCGTCATGGTCACGTTTACAACTTATTGAGTTAACTCATTTCATACTTAATCGAACTGGAGATTGTAACGCATGATATTATACGAATGAAGAAATACTTTTTAATTCACAAACATAAAACTCTTTTGCACTGTTCCCTTATCTCAGTGATCAGAGCCTGCTCCAACTTGTGGATTCCAGTGATTAGTGGTTTTCGTCTAAGTATCTTTTAATGTGATTCTTATCTGGAAGATTTGTTCAGTAAAATCACAAAATTGTAGGTACCTATACATATTTTTAAATTTCATTCAAATTCCTTAAAAATGAACTACCTTTCTTATTTTTTTAAATAAATAAGCCTATTGATTTCAAGCAATCCTAGATACTAAATAAATGAATGAAAACAAAGGAATAATATTTTATTGTCAACCACAGGCTGAAGCAGGCGCTGCGAGGTACCAACCTCACTGACATTAGGTACTAAATAAAAAGCTAATTAATGTACGAATATTCTAACAGCATTGTGTCTTTTTGACTTTGTCACTTTTCCGCGTACCTAATACTGGCATTTTGAATTTGTTTGATTATGGTCACTAATTTGTAACTTAAGCTTGCTACTGACTTAGACAACTGAGGATTGCTGGATGTATATAGAAGATAGCTTTGCAAGGGTATGTATAGAAATAAGGGATAACGTATAACGCTTCATGGATGCCAGATGGATACCAGCAGTGCTAACAAAATGCGCACAGTTATTAAACCAGATGTTATTAATATTAAACAAGTCACTAATACTGAAACCATACACCAGAGTCTATATTAATCGGATCCTTTTAATGGTTTAACAAAGGCGTTAATACTGCAGAATTGAAAAGGGTTCCTTTGCTTAAAATCACTTAGTAAATGGAATGCTTAAAAAAGCCTTTGGTTCAGGGCTAATTGCGACCGTTAAAGAATGTTTGGTTTGACTACATAGACGTCAGAGTACAAGCGTTTACTATAAATTCTGTTTGTTTGACAGCTCTGGATTTAATAAAGACTAATTTGGATTTCGTAGACATAACACTAATAATAATAAAATTAGCAACAACAGAAAGAAAAATGAAGAAAAGCCAATGCTTATTGGTTTGTTCACGGCAGTAGTATTTTTTTATTCCAGACAGTTAAATCATAAAGAACACTTACGATGAAATATTCAAATTCATTCAAGTCTAATTTAAGATGTCCATAATAAATAACAAACCCACTTATTAAAATGCAAAGCATCGAACATACGATGTTATTTTTGCCAAACAATACTCTGTCGATTACTTTAAAGTTAGGAATTTTAGATATTTAATTTCCATATAATGATAATCTAAAGTAGTAACACGTTTTGAGTTTGTTGGACAGCATCGATTCCGCCATACAAATGAAATCGATCGGACAAGTGTCCGCAGAATTTTTATTCTTGTTGAACACAACAATAGCTTCATAAAAACTGTTTTTCAAAACCGAGGTTAATTTATAACGGCACAAAGAAATTAGTTCACGGGCAGCGAAACGACAATATTGTCAAATATTTGGTTCAATCGAATGAATCAACATCATAATAGTGTTTATCATTAGTTATTGAAGTTCATGTTGATATACGGAATGAAAACACACGAGGCGGTGACCCGTCGTAACCTTTACTACCATAAAGTACAGTAATAACTTTTGAGTATAATTTGAACCTTAAAACGTTGTTGCTAAGGCTCAATAAAATTCCTATCACTGCACTTTGGAATAGTGCACGGCAGAATGTGAATTGATACATTGAGCTGATGTAACCGGCGCCTACGCAGCTATTGATATTGTATACAGTTTGGCACTTTGCCAAGTATCGAGCTGTATCTGCTCTAATTGAAACAATATTATAATAACTATCATAACTATTTTAACATAATATCCTGTGATTCCTGTGCTGTTTTTGTAGAGGTGTACCGTAAGACATTATAATATAGGAAAATTATATTAAGGAATTTTGCTCTTAGATCGGCTATCTGCTTATTTAACACTAAAAACTTTAAATTACTAGATAGCCCTTTCTGTTTGGAATAGATTTTGTCACATTTTTTCCCAAAAACAAGAACTCAGGAGGCTTTAGGAGGTAGGATCATTCAAGTCCCAGTGAACCAGTTCATAAATCATTCATGATTTTATGTTTCTGCTTGAAATTCGACTTGTCAGGAAAAAAGGGTGTTGAACGAAATCGTGATACCTTGATACCTTAAGCATTGCATACGTTTACATTTTATATGCGGGCGTTATCTCTTTCATATGAATATTTGGTTTGTGAAATCGTTCTCTGTTTGCTTAGAGTTATAAATAACCCAATTGATCTGCACCTCGAGGAGGTTATTATAGAAATCCTGGGAACACAGTGCAGATCAGTTGCCAATAATATCAACATCCGCTAAAATTCACGGGAACTCCAAAAACAATATTATTTTTATATTACGTGACTACGTTAAAGTAGGTTTTGGTAACTATAAATAATGTATGAATATTTGAAAGCTTACCAGAAATATAGCTGTACCAGGTACACCTCTGCCCAACCCTTCGGCGAAACAAATGATGTTATGTTATTATTTACCAAAAAGGATAAAGCCTCACCAAAAAAGTATAACCTTACCTCATTTTATTTGGTTCCAATTTCTTTTAAGTTTCCGCTAAAAGAGTTGTAGATACAGTTTCAATTGTAGCCATGATTTTTATGGTACAAGTCTTTCTGGTAGATCCAAGAAATTGATTATTATTCATGCACTATCTGAACGCACTTGGTTCTATGTAAAATATATGGGAATTATAGAAGATTTGATTGAGGGTTTTGAAATACCTATATTGTCATTCAATTTGGCTGCATTCTCAAATTTGTCTGTTTAGCTAGACCCAAGACAGTTGATTTGTTACTTTAAATTTTACTCAACGGTGAAGATATGAGAAAAACATAAAATAATGAAGCTGAGTCAGACACAGACGCAGTTCCGTATTTATTTGTCGGCAAATAACAGTTTGAATTTGTCTGAGAGGGGTGCCAGACTAGGGTTACCACGATTTCCCAGGAAATAGGAAGAAATTCAATAATTTATCTTATTTTCTATGTAAACAAAATCTTATTTTCTGGAAAACAGAGGAATCTTTAATTGTTTTAAAAAAAGTTTCTCTATTGAAGAAAATGAGGTTTTCAATGTTTATAGAATTATTAGAATTTCTTCAATGCTACAATCTGTTCACAAGTAAAGCTCATAGTTTTCAACAAGTACCTTAGTCATATGGTTGCGTCGTAAAAGTCACCGTGACCATGCTGCATCGTATAGTGAATAAATGTAACAATTCAAGTAATTTATTTCCTAAAATATTATGTATTATTTTGTAATACATGAATTACTTTCTGACTGAAGTTACTTTCTCGTTAAATCATACAATCAATTTGCCTAGCCTTTTCCCAACTAAATTGGCGTCGGCTTCCAGTTTAACCGGATGCAGCTGAATACCAGTATTTTACATGGACTGCCGATCTGGCCTTCACAACACAGTTACTGGGTAACACGATACCATTTGGTAAGACTGGTTGTCAGACTTTTGGGTTCGTGAAAACCCGTCACGACTGTCAAAGATCTATGAATGACAGACGGGAACAACGGCTTAACGTGCTTTCCTCGTTAAATTATATAAAATTAACCTTTCCATAACGTTAAAAAAAAAGTTCGACAATGTTTAATGAATTGTCTGTTTTTCCATTGAGGCAAACTGATTTTGTTAACGGGAAGGAAAAACGTTATCAATCGATTGCAATTATCCTACCGTAGCGCGTAGCGTGGTTATCCTGATACGGGCACGGCTTGTATTATCTTGTCCTATAAGGGGCAACCTTGCTTACTAGTCATGACTCAGAGGTACCTCAGTCATCAATGGAGTCTCGGATGAATTCACAACATTTTAAGAGAAACGTGTACTGTGAGTCATTCTCTGTCTGCACCTACAGACGTTAATCATTCCATTGATATTTTATCTTGAGTATTTTTTTTATAATTCATGGTTGCACGGTTTTTCATTAAAACGGAGAGTAGCATAGTAGTAGAGTAGTAGAGGTAGCTTATCTGCACGACATTTATAAAAATTAGGTACTAAAATTAAAAATAAATTAATTAAAAAACAGTAGCATTCATGGTTTTATTTATTTAGTAGTTTATGTACACACATGAACAGACAAGAAGAAAGGAACAGAAAAATACGTACAAAGGTGATGCTTACTTCTAAAGAAATCTCTTCCAGCATACTGTACTCAGAGGAAGGAAGTATTCCAATAACCTGCTGGTAGGGATCTTGACCGTACTTCCGGGATTGTCCTGATAGCTGTGGAATACCTCTCCACTCCTCAAACACCTCAGGACATGTTGCCCCCTTGTCACTATGTGCTAGCGACCGATTCCGGGGGGCCATTATTGAATGGGCAAGTCAATCCTGCCATTTTGTCCGTGTATATTCAGATATAGCATTGGTCAGGCAGGGGACAAGGCAGTATATCCACTATAGCCACCTAAACCCATAGCCTAATATGTTTTGTTTCCATGTTCTGCAATAATCCTGCACCAACCAGGGGTTACCTTGGGTGCACTTGCATAGTGCATACAGGGATAATCGTCGGTTGGTGCCTCAACACTTAAAAAAATCTAAGGGGCATCTGCGAGTTGGCTTCCCTTGTACAGGCTCCAAAGATACGGGATCCCAGGGTCCCAAGATATCTCAAAGACATTTTAAATACTCATTAATAATGTGTAGACTAGCCTAGTAGTCTAGACTATACTTTTATTGTTTTTTTTAAATACCAGATGGACGTTGCTAGCATTTTTTGCTTCGCAAACAGTCGTTTTATTTGTCTTGAGTCTGCTGCGAAGTTGTTCATTACTTGACGATTATTTTAATTATATTCACAGATGTGATCATTTGGTATCAAATATAGATTTCTGAAGAACTTAAATTACTACTTACAAAACCAACTCATGTTTTTAACTAGCTTTTGCCCGCGGTTTTAGCCCGCGTGGATGTCGAAAAATATCCCACGGGAACGTAGGTACCTACTACCGGGATTTAAAGTACCCTGTGTTTACCAACATCCATATATAATGTTATAAATTACCTGTGTGCCAAATTTCATCCAAATCCGTTCAGTCGTTTTTGCGCTAATCCGGAGCATACATTCAGAAAAACAGACAAAAATCATCAGAATCGTTCCCACGCCTCGTAACAATTACTTTTTTTCAAAAATATTCCATGTACAGTTTTGACATTGTTACTGTTTATTTTATGTAGGTATAGACATGATTTTAATTTGGAATCTTTACGATATCGTTTCACTTTTTATTAAAAAAACAAATCCGAAATATAATAATTAATTACTTTACTTGACTTTAATTAATTACACTATCAACAGTTTAAACATTTCTCATAAAAACAATAACAATGATAAGAATGATACACGTCTTCGGAAAAGCCGAAATTCAGCGTTACCTACTGCGATAGTAAGTTGATTAATGCTGAGTTTTTGGCGTTTCTTTGAAGAAAATAACATGATTTACTTATACTTTATATAGGTATTATTAAACACTGAAAGATGTACAAAAGCAATGACAGTGATAAATATATCACATTTTACACATCGTCTTTGATAAGATAATGTCCAAGCAGATGTATGTTTGTTTTATGGGTGTGGCAACATAATCATACTTCAATCATAATAATAGATATTTTTTTCATTCACATAACTTTCAAAAATATTTAATTATTTTAATTCTGTTATTGACTTGATCTTGTTTAAATGTAAAATACCAAGGCTATCCTAACACTATTAAGAAACGTTTTTACGTAGGTATATATACTGGATTTTCTACTTTCAGGCCGACGCGACGCCGTCTTAAAAAGATCATCCAAAGTGTAGCTAAACCGGTTCACCTCATGGCAATCGTTGGTTGGCGTTTATACACACTAGAACGTGACAAAAACTGCCTTTTTTCGTTGTAATGGTTAACAAAAGCATAGTAAATAGCCTGCGTACTACAAAAAAGAAGATTCTAGACACATTATTTAAGTAGCTTTTCGTGTCTGTCTGTATGTCCGCAGTGTTCTTCTAAACTGCGCAACGGATTTTGATACGGTTTTCACCATCAATTAGAGAATTTATTCCGAAAGGCTGATGTGTAGAATACGTTAATATTAAACTTATATAAGATAAAGAAATGTCAAATGTTTAGTGAAGTCGTAAAAACCTTACAAAGTGGTGGCCGGTCGCTAGTATGAAAATAACACACGAATTCCACGAGAGAAGACAGAGCGAATGAATTAATTACCTTCTTTCAATACGCCGGTAATTTTTGCTCTATGGCCTCAAACATTCATCAAGGTCGTCTCGATTATATTTAGCTATTATAGACATAGTCTAATGAATCATAGTACCTACTAGTTATTACAAATATTGTGAAGCAAGTTCACAATTTACACTATTTTGATAAGCCGATAGCAGACGTCGTCATGGCCTACTAACGGACCAAATATTTTGTGATAATTATTATCAAAGAGTGTAATTATTAGAAAGCATTAGCGACTACTCTAATGAGGTTTTGTGTAGTGCATAGAACTACTTGGAATTCCAAACAGACAAAAGGAGCTTACTGATAAATATTGTACTTATCTTACTACTTATTAGGCATGAAGTCTTTTTTTTGGGTGGGAAATTATCAAATAACTTCTCCCGCTCCGCCCAGAGCGCGTGTCAGACTCTTACTGACTAAAACCCACCCGTGTTCCTTCGGTTGCCCTGTTGCCGGGGGCCACGATTTGCCTATCGGTTTTCTTTGAACCCCCGGCAGGCATTGGCCCTAGCGGACCCCGTCAATTCTACTGACATCTCTTTGAGGTGCGCGTGGAACACAACGCACCGTCGACCCGGGCTTGGTCCTTATCGGACGGCGAGCTACCCATTGTTCACCGTCCGCAAGCCCGCGCCTACGGTGGCCGGAAATCGGCTCGCGAATCCCGCCCCGGGCGTCTCCTTCTAAGGCATGCTTAGAGTATATATCACGGCATGAGGTCTGGGATTGCCTTAGTAATAGCACGCTTATGGTTAAACATAATATTAAATCTGAATTATGGTTAGCACGTTGACGAGATGCGCATTATTTATTATTTTGAATGACGAATTTGGCAACTTAATTTGGTAATCATACATTATTATGTTAATTCAATTATTTGTACCAGTGCGACCAGTTTAAGGCTGTCAACAAGGAAAACATTGTGATAAAAAGAAAATAAGGAAATAATATTGTCAAGTCAAGGATAAGTTCTAGGTAAGATATACAAAATCAAAATTTTATTGGAAATATGTATTTTCTTTGTGAAGAAAAAACTTGTGACTTTAGAAAAAGAGCCCATTTTGAATAAATGTACAGGCAGCAATAGATATTAGTATCTAGACAACTAACTTGCAACAACCCATCGATGTAGTCGTATCATAAGTTTAAAAAGTTATTACGCACACAATAACATTGAAAATTTAAAGATATTTATTTCTTGGCTAAATACCAAACTTAGAGAGTACCTACATACTTTCGTGGAGTGTAGGTACTATTGTAGCAGATAAGTGAGAAGTAGATTTTCTATTAGCTGTCGAGACGTAGGTAATATGTCAAGTGTTGTATAGGCCATCATTTGTCACTGTCCCTTTTTCTGATATCTTCATTCACTTGTCCTCAGAAAATCCTATTGTGTTTCGAAGTATTTAGTTATTACTTGCAGTTCTCTCGACATTAATATAACGCTGTTATTAAAATTTAATCTATTTGTTTACTTACATCGTTATTTACAGCTTCTAGGGAACATTTGCTCATTACGTATAAGCAAGATCTGCCTCTTAATTGGTTTTAGTAGAAATGTTGATGAAGATGGACAAGTGTTGACTTATGCTTGGTCTTTTATGTTCATGCGCCTAATCTTACAAACTAAGCCTTGATGGATTAGATCATGAGAGGTTCACTGTCCGCGAAGCAGACACAATAGTTAAACAAGCACTATGATCCATATGTTGGTCATGTGACTGGGACAGGATTAAAGGATCCCATTATCAGACATTTGTAAGATGAATACCTACCTATAGACAAAATATATACTTACATGTAAAATGTGCAAACTTTTTTTATAACGTCACCTCGCAGGTCAACCTAGGAGGTTGTCGGCTCCGTAAGCGGGCTTGCCTGTGGGTGCCTCAATAAATTAAGGCCTTCAGCCATGACTTAAAAATTAAAAACTAAGCGACTACACGCTAAGGCCACTCCCTGTGGGGTACAGATCTCGGGAATGTGGAGACGACAATACGAAAACAAATTAAACCCATATCCAATAGTTTAGTAACTTTTTTAATTTCGTTGTTAGGATTTATTTGATAGTTTCAAAATACTCTTCCTTATGCGTTAGTATTGGTATTGCCAGTGTTTTAATTTATTATCGTATTGTTGTTCCCACATTGTATATGTTTTGGAATAGACACATGTAGTCTTAGCTAAAAAATACCTACTATAATACATTGACGTCGTGGTGGGGCTTGCGTGTTCCAAACTCTATGTCTGTGCTGGTACAATTTTACTTTGCCGGGACAGGTCTAGGATGAGGAACCAGACCAAGAGAGATACAGAAACCCGCAGGGCAGGTTGTGGCGAGCTATTTGTCAGTAGCGACCCCACGGACCCTATCTCCCGGGAGAAGTCTTGTTTCTCACCTCTGGCTTGCCTTTATTGGCCGGCTGGAGTAAACACTGACAAGGATCACAACTCCCACCTCTTTCTTGCCTTTATTGGCTTGAGTGGAGATTCGCAAAAGCAAACGTGCTCGGAGGAAGGAAGTATTCCAGTAAGATACTGTTAGGGACCTTGACCGTACTTCCAGGATTGCCCTGATAGCCGTCAAATACCTCTCGACTCCTCATAAGCACTTCAGGATATGTTGTCCCCTTGTCGCTACAACACTTTGTGCTATCGACCGTTTTCGGGGGCTCATTATTGAATGTGCAAGTCACCCCCTGTCATTTTATCTGTGTATTACCATTAATCAGGTGCCGTATTATGACGTTTTAATGCCATCATGATTCCAGTGCAAGAGAGAGATGGAGCTATACATTACCACTACCACCATCTCTTTTTCAGTCAGTTCTTCCATAGTTCTAGGTAACCAATCCACTATAGCCACCAATCCAAACCCATAGCCCAATGTTTTGTTTTCATGCTCTGCAATAGTCCTGCACCAACCGAGGGTTGTCCTTGGGTGCACTTGCATATTATGCATACATCGGCTGGTGCCTCAAAACTTCAAATTGTCTAAGGCTTTGCGAGTTGGCTTCTGCCCCTCGTACGCCTTAGGTACATAGGTCCGGAACCCCAGGGTACCGAGATATGTCAAAAAACTTAATAGCTAAAAAGATTACAAATATTTTTGTATATTGGCTTCAAACTAGGCAACCTTGTATCTTGGACACCAGTACCGAGGGTTTACCATTGAAACACTTTTTTAAAAACATGTTCGGTAATATAAGTAAAATAGGTTTCCTTCAAATTACAAAGAAACTAAATAAAAATCTAAGAATCAAAACTAAAGAAAACATAACAAACAAATCGAGAATAAAAAGAAAATAATAAAAATAAAACTAGAAAAAAACGCTATTATGTGAATGAGTGTGAGTGTATGTGTGTGATTATGTGTTTTGAATGAGTATGAGTATAAGTGTGTGAGACGGAACGTGAGAGTGAAAGAAAAATTACTTAACGCTTACTTCGCTACACTACTACTCTGCTGAATACTTATTTTATGCTATTACCGAATAAAACCAGTATCTTTACAGTTTTATCACCGCGTGTCTTTTCTTATCACACATCTACTTGAGATTGTTGTTAGTTTCTATATCATAATATCTTTCTATCTAAATACTTTACAGCTTCCAATCTCTGAGATATGATAATTTTAGAATCTGAAACCTTAATACACTTATGAAATAAAATAATACACACAATTATTTAATACATTCAAAATATGTCTTCATACTCACTCATGCCTTTTTTTTTGGGTGGCAAGTTATCAAATATCTTCTCCCGCTCTGGGTGGAGCGGGAGGGCGTGTCAGACTCTTACTGACTAAAACCCATCCGTGTTACTTCAGTTGCCATATTGCCGGGGGTCACGATCTCCCTTTCGAACTTCTTCGCAACCCCGGCAGGCATCGGCCCTAGCGGACCCCATCCATTCTGCTGACATCTCTTTGAGGCGCGCGTGGAACACAATGCGCCGTCGACCCGGGCTTGGTCCTTATCGGACGGCGAGCTACCCATTGCTCACCGTCCGCAAGTCCGCGCCTACGGTGGCCGGAAATCGGCCTGCGATTCCCGACGCCCAGGGCGTCTCCTCCTGCAGCGGTTAGGGGCGCGAGGACGCAAAATTTGCCTCTCCCTCACGCATTCCGCCTCCTCCTTTGCGAGCATTACTGCTTCGCAGAAGGAGGTGACGGCCTCCCATTTCCTGTCGCTCCGTACCATGGCTTGAACCAGGGCCGGACGCGAGAGATCACCGCCGCCGATCGCCTCCACGAGGACACGGCGATGCTCCGCCCAAGCCGGGCAGACCTCCACCGTATGCTTCACCGTGTCCTCCGGGCGATCCACACAATGGTGACACCCAGGCGTTTCCTCCCGCTTTATCCTGAACAGGAACCTCCCGAAACAGCCGTGTCCGGTGAGGACCTGCGTCAGGCGGAAGGTGCGGACGCCGTGGCGCCTCTCTAGCCACTCCTCAAAGAGGGGACTTTTCGTCGCAATTGTGGCGTGCCCATACTCACTCATGCCTATAGGTCATTCTTTTCCATTGTAATTAAAGGGTTGGAGACTAAACTAAATGAAAACTTAGGGATATTTTGGAGGATTTTTTCTAAAAGCGTTTTATTTTTATTTTCATTAAATCTTTTTAGACTGTCGAATAATTCGAAAGCAAAATTCTGACTCACAACTACTAAGCATTCGCTTGGGAGATGTCGAAAACATAACTGTCTCATTTCTTGAGTCAAGTTTATTTGCTGTTTGCTTAATATATTGTATAGCGCTATTACAAACAAATGGATATGCAGCTATTTAGCCTTTTGTAGTGTTTAAATAAAATGACGCATTCATTGATGAGGTGCTAGCACTGAATCATCTCCTATTTTTACATCTTTTTTAGTCTTGGTTTACCTACCTTGATTTTAAAGGGTTTCTACAGCAATTAAGCATTCCTTGCTAAATTAAAGGATTTTTATGATTACGCTACCAATTACATCATGCTTTCCTCTTCGTCATTCTAACCAATTCGCTTATAAAAATAAAAACCTCCACTAAATTATTTTCTGCGGTTAAGAAACTGTTCCACCATTTTCATAAACTATGTCTTAGGTTTGTAACTTTTATAAAATAGCTGAGGTTTATGACGGAGCTAGTACCTACTTAATATTAATATCTATGAGCAAAACAATTTTATTCTTCAACACCGTTTTCGTTATGTGTCTGTTTCGGTATTTCTACTTTTGTATCACTGGTAGTTAATTCATAATTTGTATCACTGGTAGTTAATTCATAATTCCATTCCCCTCTTCCAACCTACTGTTACTTTACTTATCCTGATGCAGTACCGGAAATATCAATTATATTGAATAAGGGTTGCCCTCCATGTTATTAAACAATTTTTTCTCTAGTTATAAAAAATGTGTCTACTGCAAGTTTCTAGGCTTGAATTTGGTTTTTGTTTATGAATGTATTATATTAAATTCCCGCCTTCTCCTTAGACGTAAGCCGAGTAAAGTTATGGCAAACTTAAAACTCAGAAAATGTAGGATGATCTGACGGTTATATCTACTGGTTGTAGCTTTACCTACCCCACATTAATTAAACAGGAGGGAAGGTGTACAGTTGACGAATTTTCTTCTAATTATTTTCAGAATCATCAATCTCCATTTACTAGAATATGGACCGTTAAACCATATCGTCATTTAGGTACTAAATTAAGCGAAAAAGTAAATTCGTGTACATAGTAGTTGAATGTGGCGCCTCGTCGTATATTGGTCACTGTTATTTTTGCACAGTTTCATTGTTTAAAGTATGCATTACCTAATTTAGAAGACGACGTAGCTAACTGCATCATTTCAGCCAAGGTTGACTCATACTAGAGTACCAACTGGAAGTGTACCTTTTCTCGTAAATGCATTCCGCGTGAAATATTAGTAGTGTTTAAACAGTTTATAGATTTCAGGACTAATGGGCACCTTTGCGTCATAGCAGACTTAGCGTAGGAGTAACAATTTATATTAATAAAATGGTGTGCTAGATGACATTATTAGGGCAGTGTGGGTAGAGAGTAGATAACCCAGTAAATGTGTGACGATGGAAACCACTACTTGATGTAATTACTAATTACAATTACCAGTAGCTGGAAAAATTATAAAAGTTTTGTAAACACAGATATTTCTACATTCTTGTACCATCTTTATCTAAGCATGGATATGGATAAGTTCATGTAGCGATGTTAATTAGGTACCTACGGAAGTAATAATAAAAAAAAAAATGCTTCTCATATTTTAGGTTAAGCTAAAGAGGATATCCACAATTCGGTAATTTGATAAAAATTATAGTAGTAGGTTCTAGTGTTCACGTGCCTACAAATGCTAAACAGGAAGTTTGTGATAACAATTTGTTGTATAAAAATTATAGGTACAACATGAAAACTTCAATGTTTAAAAAAAAATCTCTCTAAAAATATATGACTTATAAGGGCATGTACTTAAGTAAGACTTTTAACAGTCACCTGGCTAAATTAATGCGTGTTGTTCAGTGCAAAAAGGTACCTAAACATAAAAGTTAAATGTGATTCATTATCACTAACTTTAATTCATTACTCAATTGTAAGAATTCATAATAAAAACACCTCAAGGAGGTAAAATAAACATTAAACATTCCCACGTAGACCGTGGATAAAATTGCGTCCACTAAAGGCAAATAAAATTGATCGCCTACACTTTTATTACACAAATCAATGGACGAATTCTGCAGATGTCGTAAATTGACACTTAACAAGCATAATAATATCAACGAATACTAATGGATCCATTTATATTATTATAGTTTACGTCATAATAATCTTTGTTACTATTATTTACAGCACAATACTACTGCTCTAAAAATAAAATAGGAAATATCTCATACCTAATAATATACAATATATACATAATTATACACCCAATTAAACACATCTAATAATTTATAATAATATTGAATTGCTATTTAGCCCTCTTCTTCTCTCCTAATTTTGCTGTGCCCGACAGGGTCCATATTGATCTTTTACTTTGTAATACATATGGAATGCAATAAACAATTGAGTATTGAGTATGTACTCATACTTAGTTCAAAGTGTTAAGGCTCTTACAAACAGGCGCGACACGCGACGCGACACAAAGGCACCGCTCGTCGCGCGACGAGCGGTGCCTTTGTGTCGCGCTTTATACTAAAAATACCATATGATACAAAATACAATCGTATACAAAAAACCTATCCTGTTAGCCCATATGTATCACACATGGTTTCATTTAATCTTAACATTAGTAGCATAGATATCTGGTAATATATCGAATGACGTGTCACCACTCTAGCATGTAATACATTAGGTACGGTATTTACACATGAATTAACTAGATAGATATTGTAAGTATTTATTTATCTATAATACTGCCTCCATACATCAAAAGGTCAGACAGATAATAGGGATCTACGCTAATGCTGTAAAACCATAACAGTTGCAAGGGACTGGAACAGGATTGTAATTTTTTTTACTCAAATGAATATACACAACTTTCAGTGTCCTTCCAAATGTATTTAGACACTGATGTTAATTATACTTGTAAATATACTTGTGTAACACAAGTATATTTTATATCACTTGTGTGTGTATTTTTTCACTGTTTTTCACTTTATTTAACAGCAAAGACTAAAGCTAAGTATAATAATTATTATCAGTGTCTAAATACACTAGGTAGGAACAGCAAACTGAAAACTAGTAGTTCTAAGGCAATCCTTACTAAATATGCATCTAGATATAGATTGCTTTAAGACATATTGATTCGGTTTTATCGTTTATTAGCGTGTAATAGAATTTTCTCAGAAAAAAATAAAGAATCTTCAGTCATCGTCCAAATGGTGTATGAATTTAATCGTTTAAGTGTGTCGGAATGCGTAATCTGGTTCCATAGTTGTTTAACTGTTATGGTTCTGTTGTGCAATCCTACCAACTGAAGATATTTAGTATGCTCGACACAAAACTGTTTGTCATAGTCCATTTCAATAAAACATAATATACTTTAGTACAACCCTGGAGCCATAGGCTCATTCAAATTTGGTAGTTTGGTCTGATTTTAAATTAATATATTTACATTAATGGCTTTGTTGTGCGTAAGGACCATTGTCTATTTGCTTCTATTCGCATAATTGACAGTCAAAGTAGGTAGCCAATGGACCAAAGCTAATAAAAATTAATGGAGTATTATGTATATTTATGGGCGACTGGCTAAACCTCGATAATGTTGGTGGCACTGCCATAAAATATTAAGAACAATAAAACGATTCATATAATTCAGATCCCTATTACACCACTTAGTGTAAATAAAATAGTTGTTAATAGCATTTGAAGATAAATCATTTTATAACTATCCCCGATTTTGAAGTACACACCTATTATTTGGTTTCATGATAAACAGCGTCTAACGAAAGTAAGAAATCATAATCTAGTGGCTTAGTACAGATACGAGCTTCAAGAGATTTATTATATTTTTTAACCGACTTCCAAAAGGAGGAGGTTCTCAATTCGACTGTATGTTGTTTTTTTTTTTTGTATGTTTGTTACGCGATTACTCCGTCAATTATGAATTGATTTTGATGGTTCTTTTTTTGTTTGGTAGATCATACTTCAGAGGTAGTCCCATATAAATTTTATTAATTTTACTTGGGTAGTTTTTGAGTTAGCTTCAATAATACGTATTTTTTCCTCACTTAGTAAAACAACCGACTTAAAAAAAAACACTACAAAGTGAAAAATAACTTTAATTTCGGAAGTCGGTGACAAAGAACGAAAATTAAAAACCAAAGACACCGACTTCCGAAATTAAAGTTATTTTTCACTTTGTAGTGTTTTTTTTTAAGTCGGTTGTTTTTTTTTTTTGTAAAAAGTTTTTTCCTAGTCAACAGTTCTACGAAAAAAAAAACCGGTTTTAGTGCAGTTTGTCATGCCTTTTTCTACGATCACAGTGCCACTTTTTTGAAGCTGTCATTAATTATAATAACAATATGTTTTGTCGTTCTATTAAAACCTGCTACAGGAATTTGTAGTAAATGAATATTATAATATCTTCTTGCTCTACCTATTTGTTGAATGGTAGAACAATTTTCATTTATCCGTTTTCAGCCGTGATTCGTATGTCCCATTCTGATACATGTATTATGGTTTTAATTTGAATTATTTTTTCATTTTGATTGGTAATCATAATGTTAGCGATATTTTCGAAGGCATCGTAACTCTGCGAGCTGATTTGTTTTACCTAATTCTGAATTGAATCGCGTGACTAGATAGTATCGAAGTAACTTATTTGTAAACAAACATACAGGGTGAACTAATTCGGGAAAGGTAATCAATGCTTTTACGTTAACCCATTTATTTAACCTATTTGTAATTATATTCCTTATGTACAATGGTCAACACACTGTTCTCATTATAGAGCAGAAGGAAGTATCTTGTTTTACAATAATTTTAGCGACAGGATGCACGTTCTCATATCTTAACACAGACTTCCTGTGTAAGTTCTGTACATACTGTTTTACCGACTGTTAGTTTACCGGATGTGTCCACTGTTGTTCATTTATTATTTTATATAATTAATAAATAAATATTATTAGAATTGCGTTGCAGTCACCATTGATTGTGTTTATTAATAAACGCATACCGATTACCTATCAATTCAGTATCAATATTATTTTCATGGGGTTTATACGGTAAAGGTTAAAATATGAGCGTGCTTTCTTTTCTTTATTTATATGTACCTACCTATGATGCAACATATGACAACATGTTATCTCGTGTTACCAAAATAGACAGACAGCAAGCCTATTTATTCCCTTTAAAAAACGTAACGCACATGTTTGGTCGAATGGCAATACTTAGTATATCTCTTAAAATGCTAAATCGCAAGCTATTTTTAATGTAAATAATTATTCGCATATATTATTATATAATTAAAGTATATAAATGAGCTCAGCGTCAAGGATTTAATTTCGAATAAGTTTTGATATTTAAAATCCCTAAATCTGTTGCCAACGGGATACATTTGGTTCTAGCCAAATCAGATCTCCACTTTGTTGTGTTTTCAGTCTAAACAAAACTACATAATCGGTCAACACTATTTTAAAATTGATATCTTAACTACCCATATCAAATTACTCTGAGGTGTGCAAAGTAAACGCTACCAACGCAGTCTGTGGTCAGTGCAGTTATTCAAACTCCAAATACTACGCATAAATGAAAAAGACGTATTGTTAAGATTCTATTTACTCATACACTACACATATTTCTTATTTGGTAGAGTCCGTCGTTGAGTCTCATATTGAAGGCAAATATAATTGGACCAAGTATACTACCCTGCGGAATTCTGATATTGTTGGGTAGTAATCTATCTAAGTGGTGCACTTTATACGTGTTGTGTGTATTTTTTACGAGTAGCAAGTTACTTAGCTGTTAAAGTATAAGGGGTGTACCTCTTATTATCTCTAAGCTGCTTTATTTTACAAAGAGTCTGTTGAAGGTGTCGAATGCTTTCGGAAGTCTAGAAAATGCTTTGGGTACAAGATAACTACTCACAAAAAGATTAGTTACTTACTTACTTCTAGTTCATACTTAGCTACTCTCGGTTTTCAAGATTTGTTGCTTCTTATATTTTTTTGAACTACAAATTAGTAGTAGTACAAGTTCAAGTTCTTAGAAGGTAATAATATCTTAATACCATTTTCTGAACTGACCAGACTAGTTGAGGTTGTTTTTATTGAAACTATTATTATAACATTTGGTGGTAGCAGACAAATATAAAATGAATGAACTTCGTGTCCCGGGACTAAAATCAGTAGGCATGAATTCAATGGAAACAACACTAGTTGATATTAGTCTACTGACTACCTCACCCACACATTAGTTAAAGGGACGGTAAAAAGTACTTACGTTGGCAAGTTTTCCCACGAACAACTAGTAGATATATCATATTAACTGAACAAGTCGTCACCGCTTGCACTTAGCGTGATGAGATGATCATTAATTTGTTGATAAGTAGAGCTGCGGGGTCCTAATCACTTAATTGATCGCTGTTTCCAGGGTTTAATACGATCAATTGTTATCAGCGAGGGACATGACGTTGTGGTTCATTTGCTATCCTACTGGTAGGATTAATTTTCCGAATGTTGACCGCACCTGTGTCACGCCCTGGACGCGAACACTGCTAATTAATAGTGTTTTCGATAGGTGTGCAGTAGAAGGCGGACGCCCCGCCGCCGCCCCGCGCTGCGGCTCACGTTACAAACGCCATTAGTATGATGATAAACTCGTCAAGTTCCTACAGCTCTACTGTCGTCACTCAGTTACCTACTTTATGATATATTACCCTTCGATTAGCAAGCTGAAATTCTAAACTCACCCTTGTAAGGCCATCGATATTTGCTTATGCATCTAAATTGATGAGTTAAACCTCTTTGACGATGATAAATTGACTATAATTTTATTAGAAAAATTTGAAGTTTCTTTGTTAATAAATTAATCGGAATAGGATTTATGATTTTAGCGGTAAAGAAAAAATAGATGCATAATTATTTAGTTGATCACACTACGAACGCATAAAAAAATATTATTTTGATCATACTTAAATCAAATATTAAATGTTGTTAGCATAATATTCATAAATAAGAAGTAATTGTTAAACGTTTGCTACCATTGTCGCTTTCAGATGATCTACGAACGAATGGCCCTATTATTAGTCCATGTAAAAGCGAAATAATATTGCAGAAGGGGCAAAACTTTACGCTTAAGTGCAAAGGAAAAACAGGAGTACAGATAAAGCAACAAGAAGTACCCGAAGAATTAATCGGACCATTTCATATGAAATCGAGAAATACGTCTGAACGGCTGGTCGGCGAGTACTGGTTCGAGACGGTCCTCGAGCTGTACAACGTTGACCAGTACGCGATTGGGTATTACGCTTGTTTCGACGACACGGTCAACGGTAGCGACATTCTAAATAACCTCACTGATGAACCAAATAACACGGAGCATATATCTTTTATTTATATTTACGTCGCTGGTGAGAGTGGTTCTGTACTGACATTCAATAATTTTTTCAACGCTTGTGTCTGTATCTCATGATTAATAAAACTTTTAGGCTCTGATAGCATGTTTGCACCCATGAGGGAAGTCATTGTTCCAAGAAAACAATGTAAGGTTGTAATTGAATGTAGACCAACGACACCAGATATTGAAGTTGTCCTGATGTCGGTACGTATTATATATAAATTGAATGGAAACGATATCATACTTACGTATATACCAGTAAAACCTAAAAAAGATTGAATACTTTAGGTATGCAAATAAAATTAATTAATGAATCAATTAAAATTTGTCATAAGTTTATCAAAAAAATGCGCTAGCGCTACATCAACCGCTTATTGCATCTGCATGATAATAATTATTTACAAAATTAAATAACACAATATACTGTCATTGTGGCCTAATAAAACAAAGTTAATTATTTTGGCTACTTTATACATAACATCGACTGTTGTAGGTAATTAATTTTACTGTTAGTGTTTAATTAAAATTCACAAATATCAACGTTTTCACACTTAAAGCTTAAATAACTAATGCTTATTGCTAAAGACAGAGCCGATACTAAAGCATGATAGATTGAAATAAATTTATTTCGTAATAACATTCTTAATATTCAGATTCAGGACATTGCAGACCCAATATATCAGCAATATAGTCCCAAAATCGGGTTCGTCATCGATAGCGACATGCTCTCGGATCCTCTCGGATCGATTTCGATGTTTCGCACAATCGTCTGTGAGTTTGCTCAGGGACAAGACAATCGGATAGAAAAACTAGTTGTTTTCCAACGTAGGTGAATAGCAGATGTGTGCGTTTTAACATTTTTATTATATTTTATTATTATTATACCACATTCACGAGAAAGGGTGTGTCTTTGCCTTGCTCATTGCGAGAATAACTTCAACTGACACGACAACAGTCGAAATTAATTACTTTTTCTGAATGTGGCTTGTTGTGTTTTTCAATTTCATTTGATTAACTAGTAATGCATTAAAAAAAAAAACATATAAATATTAAATTGAAAAACATAACTATTTATCCGTACTTACTAACCATAATTTATTTGGCTATACTACAATAGTCGCAGAGTAACAGGACACCAGAACAAATAAAGTATTCTTCAAAGATTGGGTTTTTAATGAGAACGTGTAGTAGGTCTGCGTACAAATGCCGTGGACAACGCAGAAACGATACCGAATGGAAGCGTATACGTAGTAAGTAGTGCTACACTCTTGATGTCACCTAACAAGGTAGCGTGGTGTGATGGTTTCATTCACTGGACCAACAACTTTAATACTCAGTGTTCCACTAGATGACCTTTAATATTACGTGATGTTTTGTGTTACTAGCTTAAAGCTTACTACTCTTTCTATCATTTCTACTTCTTTGGTGTGTTGCTCTGCGTAACTCCTGTATCTATGCATGTTACACGTTTGATAAAATCTACTAACACTGTTTTGGTTCTAATTTATTATAATTTAGGTAGTTGATGTTATGTGGTACTTATATTCTAATGTTTTCACGGAGGGTTGATTTAAATATCATAAATTCTCGTTTTTCACTGTTTTGCTGAGAATCATTATTTGCCTGCCATGAGATTATAGTTTTCGTATGGAAAAAGCACTTTTTTTATAAGAAATCACTTTGCGTTAGTAAATGGATGCTGCTTGATTTTGAGTGAATACCATAACTATGATATGAATTAATTGAATTAACGATAAAAATATTAATTTAACAATTAAAAAAACGTAGCTAGTTAAGGTTGAGTCGCTTGATTTTATTTTTCAGTCGCTACTTTCAGTTAAAGTTTTTTTTTAAAATTAAAGCAGCATTGTACCTACCATCCAAAGTATATATAAACTGTTTGATATACTATCAATTATTTATGTAATTATATAATTTAATAAACGTAATAGTAGTCTGTGAGAATATCTTGCAAGTATGATACGATCAAAGTTACTATTATTATTATAACAGAAATGACTCAACGAATGAAAATACTCCATTCAACAATTCTTTTACTTAAGCAGGTTAATCTCACAGACAATGTTTTATTGTACATCAAAAATCCGAATAACGAACATTTTGTATCTTTTTCAGACGTTAGGGTACCACCACTTCCAAAAATAAGGGGGGGTTCTAGAAAGTTCTTGGAAGGAGAAACGTTTTCAATAAATTGTACTGTAGATTATCAGTCAGATTCTGTAGTCAACATAATTTGGAATTATCCTCCGAATGTGACGAACGTAAGGATACAATTTTCATGTTTTTTGCATCTTCTTCTTTCTGCCCTTGACCCATGTTCTTGGGGTCTGCGCAATTGTTTTTTTTCTTTGTTTCTCCCTTATCAGACGTCACTCTATCATTCACTCTTTTTTCTTTTATATCATCCCTCACACAATCTGTCAATATTCAACACTCTTTTTTAAGTACTTAACATACATTTCATCCCTCCTCATCACATGCTCAAACCTTGAGACAAATGATTGACTTTCAACTCCCCTTAAACGTCTTCCAATTCACTTTTTTGTGTAATGGTCAATTTCTTTTCTTTTTTTCATCTGAACTTTCTTTTTTCCGTGCTAAATTTTTAATTTAACACCTAAGCTCCAATGGTTGAGATGTTAACGATTTGTTCATTTCTAGGGAACAATAGAAGAAAAATCGAACGAATATGAAGTCACTGATGGAATATTATACAAAAATCTAACTGTGAGAAATGCGACAAAAGCGCATGGTGGAAGCTATACGTGTGTTGCCAGTAATAATTGTGGTCAAAAAGAACAGACCTTTAAAAAGGATTATTTAGGTATCTAATCATCTTTAAAACATAAATGGAGAAGGCTTATTTTTTGCGTGGATCCATTCTATATATATATTAGTACCTACTAAGTTTACTATGGGGTTAGGTATTACCAAGTCTGTACTACCTAACTTTTCAGGGATGGAAGAGCGAAGTGAAGTGTCAGGCTTAATTGATACGTAGTCTGAGACGAATCGTTCTAATTGTTAAATTAAATTGTTGTATAAATTACACAGAGAAATATAATAATTGATGTTCAAAAAAACTTATTAACCGTCTCATGATGTACGCTTTTTTTGTTATATGAGCTTATAAAAACTTTTTGTGCTTCTACTAATGATATAGGCTTTTTTAAATACATGAGCTTCTAAAAACTTTTTGTGCTTCTGATGAATTACGCTTTTTTTTAATAAATGTGTCTCTTTTTAACTTCCTAGCCTTTTCTCAAAGTTTTTCGCAGTAACTAAGCTCGACCAAATAGGTTAGGTTAGAACTGTGGCCAATCAAGCGCAAGGTGAGGTGGTCGCAGTAACTAAGCTGGGGTACCCCGACTAAATGGGTTAGTATTCACACCCTATAATCTTTCGAGTTTTTGTTTAATTTTTAGAAAACGCTCATCTCGCTCTAATACCGACGGGCCCGTCAAATCTCATGGTGGTTAAAATGAAAACGGTGAAGATGTCAATCGAGATAAAAGATTACCCGGAAGCTACATTTGAATTGTAAGTACGAACGGAATAAAAAAAGTTAAACAAAATTGTTGTTAAAGTACCTATAGAACTGAAGTTAATAAATCACATTTTGTAGGAGGTACCTGTGCTGACATTCCATTCATTTAGGTATTTATGGAAAATGGCAGCATGGTTGGCGATAACTGTCGTGGGTTCGATTCCCGCACGGAAGAAATGTTAGTATAGATCTCAGATCGTTTTTACGAATTACTGTTAGTGCTTATAAATGTGAGATTTGTGTTTGTTATCCTCGCACTATCAGGAGAAATCCTAAATAAAAAGTTGTGGAGTCACCTACACCCCTAACTTTATAAGTGTAGGTTATGTCCGTCAGCAAAATCTGCGAATAGTATTTGCCTATTTGTAGAACTTGACCCTTACACGTGGTGACTGTGATGGATGAAGCATATAACATGAAAAGGATGAATATAAATGTGAAAAAGAGAAGAGCAAAAAAAAGAGTATCGGTGTGTGATGTGAAAATAAACGATAAGAGTGTGTGAATGAGTTTGTATATTTGAAGAGTGTATTTACAAGAGATGGAAAGATTGATGAAGATGTGGAAAGAAAAGTGAATGCGGGAAATAAAGTGAATGGTGCTATACATGTGATTATGACCAACCAGTCGATGTCCAAAAAGGCTCGACTCGCCATTCACAATGGTGTGCTGGTGTCTACCTGTGCGGCCTACGCTTATGTATGGAAGTGAATTTTGTGTGTTGCCAGAGAGGCACGAAAGTACAATAAATGCTGTGGAAATGTGTTCCTTGCGAGGCGTGTGTGGTGTCCCTAACTATGAAGATATGCTGAGGAGTTTGGACAACTGTGCTGAAGAAAATGTAGTGACAAAAAAAGAAAAGAGTAACCATGCTTAAATGTTTTGGTCATGTTATGAGGATGAATGAAATGCGACTAACAAAAGGTATTTACAAGGCAGATGACGCCCTAGAATGCACACCAAACACACCTTATTGGTGATGTTCTTCAGAAAGGTTAGGTGCGTAGTACTCGCAACTGGCGAGCGTGTATGAACGTAAACGAAGTAAAAAGACTATGTAAGGATCGTAGCAGGTGGCATTCTGTAAGTAGTTTCTGCCTATAATAAACAATTTAACATTTCAGTTTACGCAACAATTTGACTTTGCCTAAAAACAAATCTAAATACAATGCAACTCGACATATCGGTACCGGTGACGCTATGTTGACCATTTTCAACGCAAATGTCACAGATTCCGGGAACTATACGTTAGTCGCAACCAACGGATACTTGACTGACAGTTATACGTACGACCTGCGAGTTAAAGGTGAGATATAGATATAAGTTTCGTTATTTGTTTAGCACTTAATCTTCGAATATTCGTTTCCCTAGTAGTCTCCTACTAACCTAATAATTCCTACGTACTCTTCTTATTATTAAGAGTCACGTCTCCACTATAAAATTATATTAAGTCTAATTTAAGGATTATTCCATGTAAATAATTAATACACATTTTGAATAGACTATACCATAAATCACGTAATATACAATCTACATGCTGTCTATGCCCCACAGGAGAACCAGTTATCGACTTTGGACCCGATGAAGATAAGAAATACATGCAGAATACAATGGTAACACTCAGATGTGTGGTGACAGGGTTTCCCTTGCCAGACATCACTTGGATTTTCTCTAATGGCGAGGAATCACAGACAATGGTAAATTACTCTTTATAATCAGGGGTTCTTTGACAATCAGAATGGTGTTTTCTCTGAAGAATGGTGTTTTGTCTGTTTGATACAATCTCATTTCTATACCTATCTACACTAATAATAAAGCTGAATAGTTTGATTGAACGTGCTAAGGACAATGGGAAGAAACGTCCCCACCCTCCAACAAGTTTGAATGAAACTAGTGATATCATTCGAAGCGTCTGGTGGGTCAGATTTTTTTTTACTACGGCGAAATTCTTCGAATATATGGGGTTTACCGGGAATATTACTTTTTTTATTCAATATAAGGATTCAATGGGAAGAAACGTCCCACCCTCCAACAAGTTTGAAACTAGTGTCATTCCAAGCGTCTGGTGGGTTCGTTTTTTTTTACTATGGCGATATTCTTCGAATATGTGGGGTTTACCTGACGGCCGTTAGCATCGCAATACTGCGAAAACCGCAAAGGGCGATAGCCGTCAGAGCTATCAGGGGGTATCACACGATCTCCTACGAGGCGGCTTGTGCACTGGCCGGATCCCCGCCTAGAAGCAAGAGCCCTCGCTTCACTGCACCGGTGACGCGAGAAGGCGAACGCGGGGCAGTGGACCGATGCAGCGTGAGATCGAGCTTCGTCAGTCTCAGCTCCGTGAAGTCCTGGTGACGGAATAGCGGGACAGGCTTTTGCGCTCTACCGTCAGCCTCGCTACCGTCGACGCGATCCGACCAGTGCTCGCCGAATAGCTCGGGAGGAAGCATGGTTCCCTGTCGTTTCAGGCGACCCAGGTGCTCTCGGGTCATGGCTGCTTCGAGAAGTACCTGTGTTGCATAAACAGGGAGCCATCACTGCACTCACTGCCGGGAGGACACAGCGCGGCATATACTGGCAGAGTGTACCGCATAGGAGGAGCCACGCCGTGCCCCCGTATCAGAAGTCGGAGACGACCTGTCGCTGCCGGCTATCGTTCGTACGATGGTCGGGAGCGCCGAGTTGTGGGATGCGATGATCTCCTTCTATGAAACCGTAATTTCGCAGAAGGAGGTTGCAGAAAGAGAGATGGAGATTGAGACCACTCTCCTCCAGTGTCGGCGGAGAGCGGTGAGGGCGGACAATGCCCTCTTCCAGCCCCCGTAAACAGGTCCGGAAGGACGGCGGACTCGGGGACGTCCGCCGCCCTCCATCCAGCAGCCCCCATCAGCTTTGCGGGCCACTTCATGCCCGCGGGAGGAGTGAGACTCCCCCCGCGACGTCAAGTAGGGGCGCGCGTGAAACACTAAGCGCCGCCACCTCGGGTCCTGCTGGATGGGAGATGGCGGACGTCCCCGTCCACCGTCCCTCCGGATCTATTTACGGAGGCTGGAAGAGGGCGTTGTCCGCCCTCCGCCGACGCCCAGAAATCTAACCTAACCTAACTAGCTGTTTTTTTTAAATCTTTTGTACAATTACCCAATCACAACAATACACAAATGCTGTTCATCATTGAGGAGTTACATGTGACCTTCAAAACCCAAGATCAGCTTATCACTGTTAGGTTAGGTTATGTTAGGTCAGGATAGGTAAAGTTAGGTTAACCTAAACGAAAAGGTTTTTGTTATAAAAAAAAATCCCATTGATTTTGCAATTGAAAAAGACAGTAAGTCTTTTTCTGGATTCTTATAAACATATTGACACGTATCCCATGACTATGGGAGGTGGGGACGGGGTCCATACAAAATCCCCATGGTCCTTTCTAGAACTAACAGTCGGATTTGTAAAATTCTTTTTGCATTTTATAGCCCAATTCTTGAGAAAGGCTATTTAAAATGAGGCTAAGACACTTAGGTGCCAAGTAAAAAGTCGGAAAGTCGTTAGCGAAAACGAAGTGTAATAATGCAACGCGGTTGGGGAAATTAAAAATTTCACGGGGACGAAATCGCGGACAGAAGCTTATATTACATGTTTGGGGTGATTCTTAACTTCATGCATCTCCTCTAATATAATATTCCTACGTGATCAACAAACATTCACTCTTACAGACAAGCTCATCTATACAAGTGGAATCAGTATATAAAGAGACGGCGCTCATGAACATACCAGTCCACGCGTCTGGTAACGTTTCATGTAAGGCATCTAACTCAGAAGGTGAAAGAACCGAAACGAGAAAACTTCTTGTTTATGAGATAAACAACGGTTTCGGCATTAAAAATGAGCAAGAGACATGGTTCTCACAAAACCAAGATGTTACTATCACATGTATTGCGTCCAAATATGATTTCTATAATGTAACTTGGATGGGGTCAGACGACGAAGATCTGAATGGAACTGGTAAGTTCCTAGAAATACAATAATTATTATTAATGAAACAAAATCGTCACAAATACTCACGAATGACGTCTTAGCTCACATTTAATTAAATGTTTTAACGAGTTTCCTTATTGTCAACAGTTGCAGTGGAATATACGAATAATGCGTTTTCGCTTATTGCCAAACTGAAGTTTCCAAACATTTCTTTGTACCAAAGTGGCCCGTATACTTGTCGGGGGATAAGGTTGAACGGCTCCTATGAAACTCAAACTATCAGTATTTCAGTTGCTCGTAAGTGTGCATTCCTTTAAAAACTACTGCGTCCTGCTATAAGATTGTATTCTAATGATTACATTTGGTTACAGCTCTTCAAGCGCCGATGATAAACGATCCTGATGAAGACCAGACCCTAGAGGTGGTTCTTTTCCAACCGGTACAGCTCATTTGTCAAGCTGAGGGAGTGCCGCCGCCCAAACTAGAGTGGCATAAGGTAAAGACGTGACATTGTGGGATTTACTCACCGTGCTTTAGGCTAAGGAACTAGTATTCCCACTTGTCATTTTAAAGTCTTCAAAAAATCACAAAGTGTTATGCAGATAGTAAAATGTCGTTTGAACAAATTGTGAGATTTTTAAATGTTTATAACATATTAATTTATCAGGATGGAGTTTTAATGGAAAATGGCACGAACGCTGATATTTATACGGAAATTATAAATCGCACTGGTATCAACTCAACGATAGTAATAAAGCAAATAGCGAACGAAAACAAGGGAGTCTATGAATGTTTAGCCAGCAGCGATGCACTGATGGCGACACGGGTTTATACACTGGTACTGAAAGGTATGGGTTCCACTCAATTTATTTGTAGAAGTTTTATTTAAAATAATTATTATCACTAATTTTTATTTACTGAACACCTGTGATGCCTCGATATTGATGTTGACAAATCATGATAATTAAAGCCAACTTAGGCTTAATGTACAATATTCAATGAAAGAGCGTCAGCCTACAACATACTGTTATGATATAAAGATCCCAAACCTCTCGAAGGCCATTCGTGACTTTGGCCTCATCCAATTGACCTGCAAACTATCAGTTAGACTTTGTTAGTGGGATTATGCACAATTTTAAAACATTACACCTTTCAGCAGAACAGAAATACGCAACGTATTTAAGCGTAATCTTTGCGGTTATCTTCATTTTGATCCTCGTGGTACTATACCTAACTTGGAAGGTTCGAAAAGATGCGAAATTCAGAAAAGAACTCGCGGCAGCTGGCCTCGAGAATTTCGACGTAGGCGCTCCTAAATATTTAAATCCTGACCTGGGAATCGACGAGCAAGCTGAATTGTTGCCATACGATGAAAAGTTTGAATTTCCTAGAGAAAAATTAATTCTAGGTAAGTTTATAATACTGCTAAATGTGTTTTTTTTTCCTGTAGGTGACGCATGTGCACAGAATAAAATTCCAATGTTATAAATACGTTAGCAAATTAAGGTAAATAGGTATGTGTTCTCAGCACTGTAAAATTTCAGATCAGTGAATTAACACAGATTTCCGAACTAAAATATAGCGTAGAATTTCCATTTTTTTTTTATAATCCTATGGAATATCATACTAGCCTTATATAGTTTCCTGCTACAGCCATTTTAATTTTCGTAACAGAATGCTAGATATGGGCACGACAAAAGATGAATGTAATCAGATGCCTATCAGTACATGTGTTATTTTACAGAAAAAAGAAAACTTATGTATAAGACATAAGTTTGAAATTTGTGTTTAACAAATAAATTTTCATTAATTAATTCATTCATTCCATGGGAAAGAGTCATACTTTAACTTGTTATAGTGTAACATAAGTAAAATAATACAAATGTGTGTTGTAGGTAAACAGCTAGGTGCGGGTGCATTTGGAGTCGTATATAAAGCGGATGCACGTGGAATCATAAACGCCGAAGAAACAACCGAGGTGGCCGTGAAAATGGTGAAGAAAACCGCAGACAATATGTATATCAAAGCGTTGGCCTCAGAACTAAAAATAATGGTGCACTTGGGGAAACATATAAACATCGTGAACCTGCTCGGAGCATGCACGAAACATGTTGTGAAACGTAAGATGATGTTATTACTAGATTTTTAGAGAACATTTATTGTGTACAATGTTGCCTCCTCTATATATTTGTTCAAACTACATGTGAACGAGTTGTGCATCTCGAAATTGAAATCCATTAGCACTGATAATAATTTTATTTGATGAAATAGCAGTATATTTGTAATAGATGAGAAAAAAAAAAGTTCTTATTAACCGCTGAAAAAACCGAGGAGGTTCTCAAGTCGACGCGTATATTTGCAGGATTATAAAAATGTATGTTCTTTTATAATCTTGCAAATAATTTATACTTGTTTAGGCATTTTATAACAACATCATTAGGAAGCATAAATAAATAATATTATCCATGCTTACGTAAAGGTCTTCTGAATGCGTTTTGCTGAGTCCCTTTTTGTTTGTTCCATCAAGGTAGGTAATTGTATTTTTTCTTAGAGCTTAGCTTATAAAGAACTGTTGTTATCATCGATCGATATGAATTCGCAACCAATGATGTGCTAATTTTCCTAATTGAAGGTTGTTTGTGATTACAGGCGAGTTGATAGTGATTGTAGAATATTGCAAATTCGGCAACATACACAATTATATGCAGAGGCACCGCGAGGTCTTCATAGATCAACTGACTGATAATAAGGAAAAAAATCTAGGCAGAGTTAACAGAGGATTCTCTTGCAGCAGTGGCAGTACTGGGTAAAAAAAGTTTTTGAAAGA
The DNA here is from genome assembly GCA_963680765.1 of Agrochola lychnidis. NCBI lineage: Eukaryota > Metazoa > Arthropoda > Insecta > Lepidoptera > Noctuidae > Agrochola > Agrochola lychnidis. The sequence goes on from OY796857.1 coordinate 12,032,070, forward strand.
AATGATAACAGTCGTACGTTAAAATTAAAGTTTTGAGAGCAAGATATTTTAATGTTTAAGCCTTAATGCCGGAAAACCGGTAACCGAAAATACTTTTCAGGTTTTTTTTAGCTTTACCTACATATCTCCGAGATACGAAAACATCCTCTGACTAAGACATATTACTGTTTTCAGTGCACACTCAGATTATTTCGCCTCCAATACACAAGATACCGACCACACATTTGTCAACAGTGCCAACACCAACAGGTCCTCAAGAAAAGGTAATTACGTTTTGTTATTTGTATAAGTAAATAAGATTGTTTAAGTACAATACCGGTAAAAAATTGCTTGATCATATTTTTTGATAATACAATAATGGAAGGATAAAACTGAATAAACGCGTAGGCGTACTGCCGTTGATTGGTTTAGAATTTTAGATGGAGCAAAAAGCGTTTGTGCGAAGCTATTGAACTGGTACTATTTTAAACGTAATCGTTTTCTTAGCTACGCAAGAAGCTAAGGATAATAATAATTAATAGTCTGGTATTGAGACGAGGAGAAATCCTTCCTCTTAGTCGTTTCCCTTATTGATGACGACGGTTGCCTTTCGGCAATATAATCCAAATCCTAACTAATAATATAAAGAGAAAAGATTTGATTTTTTTTATGTTTGTTTGTAGTGAATACTACAAAACCTACTGGACCGATTTAAAAAATTATTTCACCAGTAAAATGCTATATTATCACTGAGTAATTTATAAAGATATCACGCGGGCGAAACCGCTTTCGGAAGATAGTATTTTATATGCGAAAGCACAGATAATATAATACGATACGTACGCGAAAGTGAGTTTGTTTGTTACGCTTTCACGCTAAAACCGCTGAACGGATTTAGATGAAATTTGATACATGGGTAGACCATGACCTTGAGATGGACACAGGACCGTTTATCCCGATATTCCCACGGTATCGAGACTTATGCGGGTGAAACCGCGGGGCGCAGCTAGTAACAATAATAATTGTTTCAATCCTTCAATGACGTAAGAGAAAATCTTCAGCAGATGTTTATTTTTCATGCGTGGTAGGTATTCCAGTAATTTGGAAAATAAATTTAATATTTATCATATCTCGAGCCATGTTCAATCCTTATTATGACATACTAGAAGTACGAATATTTTCATAGTCGTTCACAATGTACCTGTTTAATATTTATCCTTTTTTGTCAGACAACGCAAACCAAAATCACCAAGTGGAATTCGAAAAAGGTAACTTTTCGGGTCACATGCACTAATTTTGCACCAGCACTGTGTTTTAGTCGCTTCGTCGTAATAACTATGTAAGCACAGTTTTATATCGGTGTCTGATTTATCAATGTGATAGTAAGTAATTGCATTTACCTTATCTTTTATGTAACTTTGTTTGATGTCTATTTTATGCACGAAATGCCGCATTAAATCATTTTTATGAAATTACGCTTATGTTTCAAGGGTATCGACAGCATTGTTTGGAGTATTTTAACACTCGTTAAACTGCTCCTTGTAATGGCAAGTTGCCAATATTTAGACTATAGAATGGAACATTGATTATTTAAAGAGCAGTAACCCCTCTCCTTGGTCGATACCCAACAGACGCAAGTAGTGGAAGTTGACTTCCAACTTGCGTAGGTCTAAAAGCTGCCTAGTGATTTCGTTCACTTCGTTTAATGCTAGCGTTATTTTATTCAGGTTTAAGTGTGTATGACTACTAAACAAATATTTTAATCGGTGGTTTATGAGGATAATGTTCACGGTGTTAGCTGCACGTGCGTTGACGTATTTCTGCTTCTATATCTTATGTAAATAAATCAAGTTCGTAAAACTCGTAGGGACAAATACAATTTTTAGTAGCTGTACACAATCCAGTATGAATTACTTGCCAAGTGATAGCCACGTTGGAAAAACAACTTGGATACAGTCAGCATGTATATAAATATGCAATTGCAATACTCACTGCAGGTATGCAAACACAAATAGATACCTCTCTTTACTGAATGGCTTAGGAGGATAATAAACTTGTACATTCACATGCACGCTTACTTATAATAAGAACTCTACGTGTGACACACCTATTTGGAAACGTATAAATCATAGATACAATGTATAGTAAATAAGTACTTTGATAAACCCGAGCAGTCTCACTGGTTGTCCTGGTTTCTATTCTGAGCCCGATTGGAATCATTGCTGACGTATGTTAGCTCGACCTTTTTCATATGAGTTTTAATTAATTATGTAGGTACGTTAATGTTTGCATTTAAAACTCGGGGCGTTGTGTAGAACATTTTTATTATTTGGTCGACTTACTTCTACAGAGTCAGCTTTGGAAGCCTAATCGGTTAAGAAATCTCATGCTAATCTCTTCCATTGGCTGTTGTTGTTTCTATTAATCAATCACAACAGCTTAAGAGCGCTCCAGAGGAATTTTTGAACGGATCTATTGATCAGCCTTGACATGATTCTTTTGAGCAATATTTCACTTAGAAAGAAATAGCCGCCCTTTGTTGATAGTTCGTAGTACTGTGTATAATCAATGAGTGTTTTTCAGGTGTGCAATAAAGATTATACTAAATTAATACATTCCTTATGGATTTGCTTCCAGTATCGGAGGGCTACGTGCAACCGGAGTGGCGTACAAACTACGAGAGCGACTACAATTTCGACGGACGCAACCCGCGGCCGCTGACCTCTCGCGACCTACTCGCGTGGGCCTTCCAGATCGCATGCGGCATGCAGTATCTCGCTAGTAGAAAGGTTAGTATGTTTCAAAGAAATTAAGATATATACAAAGAGATTAGATTTTAAACTGTGTGAAATAAAAGTCGATTTAAGGTTGTAAATTAACTTTTGTTTTTAAAAAAATAGTAAGAGAAACTGTAAACTGACCCATAAGTATTAAGCCAGTTTCAGCTTTTCCGAGTTAATACTCAACCGCAAAATCATCACGAACTGAGTTCTAAAAGTTCTAAAACTCGAAGCTCAGTTCTATCCGACACAAAAAGAAGAAGCGAATTCTTTTTACCTTAAATTAATAGTAATTTTGAAAATTTCAGGTGCTTCATGGAGATTTAGCAGCAAGAAACGTGTTGTTAGCCGAAGACAACATAGTAAAGATTTGCGACTTCGGTCTCGCCAGGAGCATTTACAAAAATGATGAATATCAAAAGAAAGAAAACGTGAGTATTCAGATATTTATCTTCAATAACCTTACCATCCGTGAAGGTCGTTTTGAAAGTAAACACTTTCTTATTATGTTCAGTTTCAAAGACTTATAGCGCAAACAGCAACTGCGCAAATTAAATATGTATTGTTTTAAACATAATTCAAAAATAAAGACGTAGATATTTTGAAAGCACAATATAATAGAATTGAGACAAATATTTCAACACACATGCTCCTGGCTGGAGGCTCTAAGTGTAGTAGCTTAAGGCACCCACAGGAAAGTCCGGTTAAGCAGCCAAGACCTTAGTGGTCAAAACTGCGAGAGGCCATTTAAAAAAAAACATTTCAACAATGTTTTCGCTTCGACTGTATTAAAATAATATTGTGATGTGCAACCCATTGTTAGAATATAAAAGCAAATAACATTCATCTTCCTCCATCTGTCATGAACTCATCACCATGCAAGAAATAACATTGGTTATGGTCAAGTTGAAATTGAGCCCTGTTAATAGAGATACCTAGTTGACCTCAAATCACAGACTCGGATTTAATGATGTCAACGGCAAACTGCCTACGTATATAAGGGACGTTAATACATTTGCATATTCTATCGGGACCTAGAAACGGTTTCCGATTGAATTGCAGGACAACCGCATGGCCAAAATCTCTCCGGGATTGTTGAATCTCAATATATATTGTTAGTTTTATGACCATATGGCGTTTCTTGGAAAGCGTGTCGTTTTCTGTTTCACGGATGATGTAAAGACCAATACATAAAACAGCATCGGTCTTTTCATAACCCACAGTTGTTCTTTACTCCTAATCATAACCTCCTTTTACTGATTTGCATCAGCCCTATAGCTTGGTTACGTTATCGACACATCTGTCTTGACCCTCCATGTTGCAGATACCATTTCGTGGGTGATATTCGCAACCTAATATCTCGACTTTCTACTCTGTTGCAAACGATAATTTTAATGAAAATTTTATTTGTATTTCCAGTGTCTTCTGCCAATCAAATGGTTAGCGATCGAGTGTATGACGGATCGCATATTCTCAACGCAGTCAGACGTGTGGTCGTTTGGCATCGTGCTGTGGGAGATGTTCTCTCTCGCCAAGACGCCATACCCGAACATCAGCCTGGCAGCTCTGTTGCAGTGGCTCTCGGAAGGGTAAATAGAGCATTTAATATTTCACTTTATATTTATGTTGACAATACATTATGTATCTACCTATATCCCAGCTTAGGGAAATAAAAAGGAAATTTTATTTGTAGTAGCAATTTCTATGTTTAAACACAATTGACCACCACTCATCTCTTGGTCACCACTAACTACACGAAAAGAAGAAGAACACAATTGTGACCAAAGCGGCTACACTAGTCAGCCATAATAAAAACCAGAAAGACGTGCGGTTATTGTAGTTTGTTATAAAATAATTAACAGCCATTCAACTCACACAACATATACGCCCTTAAACTACGACCAAATAATATGCAATAACTCATGATTGATTTCTCCTTACCGCCTTTGATTGGGATTCCGAGTGTAGTTTTTAATCTTTTCCGGAATCGACTTGCTTGGATTGTAAACGTGGGTATGTAATCATTTTCCATAAATTGCTTAAACGACTCTTTAATTAATGTTACAGGAAGCGTCTAGCCAAACCGACGTACGCCGATGACCGGCTGTACGACGTCATGATGAAGTGTTGGGAGCAGAAGCCCCAGAACAGGCCAACCTTCAGCCAGCTACAGGAGTTACTCGGCGGTTTCCTTGAAGATAATGTGCGGAATGTAAGTATATTCAAATTATCTAAAGAATGGGATGAGAACAAAACGAATTCGTGAAAATTGCTAAGTAAAGTTTTATTTATTTATTAAAGCCTTACCAACAACTTCTGTATAAAATATATCATAAGCATAGGTAACAATTAGCCTTGGCTTTACACAGTCGCCAATTATAGGTTAACTAGCATTCTCAAAAATAAGTTTTCGTACAAATAATGTGAAAAGGCAAGGTTAGGTTAGGTTTGTTAATATTTTTATCAATACCCATGCTATAAATCCTTTGTAAAAGTTCCTGAAACAGTTAGCTTATTGCCAATATTAAAACAGCCAGTGTCATTGTAACCATAATATCATCCAAATGAGTGTTATAATGTTATACTAAAGGACATGTCCTAAAATGGTTTTTTATTATTCAATAATTCTAACCAGGACAAGTTAAATATATTCGGATAGACACCCCAAAACTAGTGGTTCTAACTATATCATACATTTTTAAAGACCTCCAATTTTGAGAAAAATCGTTTTTTATTTTAGTAAGAATTTACTCCTAAAACGAACAAACCATTCTAATTATCTAGGATAATATAGTGAACACACCCCATAAAATAGCAAACTTGTCAAAATTGACACATGTTACTATTATTACTGTCAATTCATTGACAGTAATGACAGTACTATGTGTCAATTTATGTCATACTGACATAATCAAATATTAAACTTGTCAAAATTTACACATGTTACTGTCATCACTGTCAATTGATTGACAGTAATGACTGTAACATTTGTCAATTTATATCATATTTGTCATAGTTGCCATCAACAAATAAAATGTTTGTACTTTAAATAGTTTACAATTTTTCTCTTAAATGGAGGGATATAAAAATATTATTTCAGTGTTTCCTAGTTCCATATTTTGTCGTTTTTATTTAGATGTAGTTTGATGTTGGTTAGATTTTTCTCGGAATAAAAAACCAACGTCCCTACAAAAAGCGGACATCTCCTTTCATTATGCAACTCATTTTTAGTTTTAAGCGGGGGACAGCAGCATCCGCCGCACGCATTCGCGGTGATGTGCTGCTGCAGGCGACATTCATACGTGCAGTTGTACTGAATTTCGTGGGATATTTTTAATTCTTGATCTTGAATTACAAACACCCAATGGTTTCGGAACCTTTTATAGAGGATTCATATCATGGGCGTAGATAAATTCTTGTATGCAACACACTTGTATAAAACACTTATATGATACTAAACCCACATTCGTGTTTTAATACCCCTTATTATACAACAGTTGCATAAATAACTATTATGTGCATGTTGAGTTTCGTAAACTTTATTAGAACCATGACATTCATCTGTTTCTACCAGAAAAAACACTGTGTGGTGTGTACTGTGTTCGACGGTACAGGCGGAGAGTGGAGCGGTACACTCAGAATCGCACATTCCAGAGCGATGACATTCATCTGTTTCTACCAGAACAAACACTGTCTCCCCCTACGCTGCGGTTCAAGAGACACGGGACGCGATAAAACAAACGAGACACGTTTTTAACTACGCCCGTTTGTAGTTTATATCTCATGACACAGATGGCGCAGTCTACCAGCTTTACGGGCACTAATAATAATACCGAAATAACTAAGTTCTGTAGGAAACAATTTTTTATTGAACTTGCATCACAAGATTTTAGGTTCGTGAAACACGAATGAGAAAGTTTAATGGCTTACTTTAGTCTCAGAACATAAAGTAGGATAGCAATTATCTGGAGTGATCACCAATCCAAAACTTAGTTGAATGATATTTATATCTACCTAGCGATAATAGAAATAATAAATCTATGAATCATGGGTAGATTCCACAAACTCATTTTTTCTAATACCTCTATTTCTGACTTCTAGCACTACGTAGACCTAAACACAGCTTACATGGACGTGAACAAGCAACCTGGCGGAGAAGACTACCTGGCTATGGTGTGTGCACCTGACTACAATAACCTGGTGACGCCCAGCCCCCACCACTACGTCAACGACAGGAGCTTCTTCCCCGCCACACCCTCGCAAATAGGTAAGAAATTGATAATGGGCACTTTGTTAAACAGAAGCTAAGACTGCGTAGGTACGTACTACTGGAAGTGTTGGATATGAGGTCAAATACCTAGGTGCGGTAAATAATACCTACTACAATCCTTATGTGAACAAATTTGCTTAAATATATTAATTGGTAAGACAAAATGACCAGAAAATTTGACACTCAGGATTAATTTCTCATGGTGTATTCAATTCTAGTTTCATAAATATATTTTAAACCATTTATTTATATTTTTCAAGCTGCCGAAGTTACTAAGAAAGGTAAAATTATTGATTCATAAAAATATCTGTCGAATATCAACATATTTTGACTATATGTATTCAGAGAGCATTCAACCACTGAGTTATTTGAACCATCTTCCAACGCCATGCCTAGATCAATAACAATAAGGCACCCTTTGTAATTTTCATCGATTTAATTGTATTTCCTTTTATCAGACGGAACGGATAACACTACATTCTGATTACACAAAAATACTACAAATGGTAATTCGCGCATGTCTTTGTTGTATCTAACAATGAACCGTGTTGGTACTGATCACTGCACCTGTACACATTACACCTCTAAACTAAAACCATTAAAACTCGTCTGGTTGATTTCGTTACTTACAAGTAGCTAGTATCTACTTCTTGGTGTGGTTTGGTGTTCTCTCTCTGCCTTCAACACCTGCAGGTATACTTACTAAGCTCGGTTCACAATTTCAGATGATGAAGGCTATCTACAGATGAGTCCGGCGTCAAGACAGAACGTATTCAGTCCACGAGCTCAGGACACCAAGTTTGACTTCGACGCTCGCAAATTCAATCCAAGGGTCTCTGAAGCAAGTAGCTGCGGTTCAGAGTTAACGCCAATGCTTACTTTGAACAACTTACCAGCTAGGAGTGGCTCAGAATCCGACCACGAAGGGAACCAGTCACCTTATCTCAACATGTGTCCTAGAATAGACGAAGAAACAGATGATGTATTCCCAACAAACCAAATCAATGCAAAGAATGCCCTCAACACGGTCACTAACCCCACGTACATCACTTTAGACGTCGACATCGAGAAAAAGCCGAAAGATATTAATCATTCGTATATTAACATACCGAACGGTCTAGTCACATAATTTCATTTTGTGTAACAGAATAAGCTAATCTCATTTACTAACATAGTATCTACTTGTATGTTTATTATTCTCATAATCTGCATGAATGTCTTTGGTAATGTTAATTTTGATCTCTGTACCTATTCTTGATGAAAATGCTGTATTTCTTTCTAAACTTTCTTTTAAGTGAATGTCTTATTATCCTTATCTTACGTAAAAAGTTGTTGTATGTCTCAATTGTTTCTTTCATTTTTGTTGTATCTTCATTCATGTTAATAGGTTTGTATCCTAGGTGTATTGTATGTACAGAAACGTTTACTTTTTGTGTAGACTGATTGACGTAGGTGGTTCACGAGTACACGTGGAATGGTCACCTTTATGAGTATTTGACATTCGCCATGTCATGGGGTGCCGGGGGCGTACAAGTAGGTACATGAGCTATCGTTGATGTACGGATATACGAATAATACTGACGTAGCATGTACCTACAATTAATAGTAAAGCATGGACCTGGTAATACCCTGTACATGTAGTGTGTAAGTGTGGAGGTATGTATATGTATGATGTGATATTTTGTTATAGGACATTGTAATTGGACTCGACAGTATGAATGTAGTCAGTATTTACGTTCTGCGAAACCCACCAGTAAAATAAATGTGAATATGTTTTAAATATTTGTATTTCTACAGAAAACATTCCTATTGTATTTTATTTTCGAATAGACACCGTCTTATGAATTAATTTGCATTACACTTGTTACTGTTTTATTATTTTATGTGAGTGTAGGTGATATTGATTGGAAACTTCCACCAAATGTTATATTTATAAATCAGTATGAATTAAGTATGCTTTGTGACGGTAATATTGATTGACTGGGTATTCAAGTTCACATCTTTAATTTTTCTTTGGTTTAATCGAGTAATACGTAGATAGCCTATTGTAAGAATTCTATGCAAATAATAGGTATTTCGCCTATTGTGTATATTTGCTAATAAATAAAGTTATCAAATATTGATAAACTTGAAAATTGTTGATGTTTTTATAATTTTGAGGAAAAAATACTATATATTTCATAAAATTATAGTATAAATTATATTTTTATGATAGAATTAACCTTACATTTCGAATAAAACGCTGAAATCTATATTTCGGAAATGCACAAATTGACTATTTTACCAAATATACATTGACTGTTATTTTTAAGATCATTGCTAGTAAACTCATAATATTGTATGACTCCTCATTGTAGGTACCTTGTGTATACCTTAAAAAAAAGTAGCTATCTGTTGTTTTTGATCAAAGTATATTTTTGTTGTACAAATTATGTAGATGCCATATAATAGAGAACTCAGTAAAATAAAAACGAAAATATATCAATGTGATATTAAAATAATTTTATGAAGATATTTTATTTATTTTGTCTTTACTCTTGCCTATTTTTTTCTACTTTTTAAGGTCGTTTCATGGATACAAAAGGAGAAAGTAGACCAGTATAACTCGAAGATATCTAGAACAATCTCCATGAAACAACCTTGAAGTCGTCTTTGGTTGGGCACGCCACAATCGCGGCGATAAGACCCGTCTTTGAGGAGTGGCTGGAGAGACGCCACCTCGTTCTCACCTTCCGCCTGACGCAGGTCCTCACCGGACACGGCTGCTTCGGGAGGTTCCTGTTCAGGATAAGGCGGGAGGAAACACCCGGGTGTCACCATTGTGTGGATCGGCCTGAGGATACGGTGGAGCATACGGTGGAGGTCTGCCCGGCTTGGGCGGAGCAACGCCGTGTTCTCGTAGAGGCGATCGGCGGCGGTGATCTCTCGCGTCCGGCCCTGGTTCAGGCCATGGTACGGAGCGAGAGGAAATGGCAGGCCGTCACCTCCTTCTGCGAAGCGGTAATGCTCGCGAAGGAGGAGGCGGAACGCGTGAGGGAGAGGCAAATTTCGCGCCCTCACGCCCCTAACCGCCGCAGGAGGAGACGCCCGGGGCGGGAATCGCGAGCCGATTTCCGGCCACCGTAGGCGCGGGCTTGCGGACGGTGAGCAATGGGTAGCTCGCCGTCCGATAAGGACCAAGCCCGGGTCGACGGCGCGTTGTGTTTCACGCGCTCCTCAAAGAGATGTCAGCAGAATTGACGGGGTCCGCTAGGGCCAATGCCTGCCGGGGGTTCGAAGAAAACCGATCGGGAAATCGTGGCCCCCGGCAACAGGGCAACCGAAGGAACACGGGTGGGTTTTAGTCAGTAAGAGTCTGACACGCCCTCCCGCTCCGCCCAGAGCGGGAGAAGTTATTTGATAATTTCCCACCCAAAAAAAAAAAGTCGTCTTTGGTCTTCTCTGTAATAACATTGACTTCAGGCAATTAAATGCACCTAACCAATCCTATATCCCAGGACTTGGCTTAAAGCCAAAATTACATTACAAACACGTGTGAACCTGGAACTATCACCAAAGAAAAAGTCGCGATGTCACGATTTCATGAAAAAGTCATTAAATGGAACAAATCCAACTTAGAGAGATACGGACGGCGAGCTACCCATTGCTCACCGTCCGCAAGCCCGCGCCTACGGTGGCCGGAAATCTGCCTGTGATTCCCGACGCCCAAGGCGTCTCCTCCTGCGGCGGTTAGGGTCGCGAGGGCGCGAAATTTGCCTCTCCCTCACGCGCTCCGTCTCCTCCTTCGCGAGCATTATTGCTTCGCAGAAGGAGGTGACGGCCTCCCATTTCCTCTCGCTCCGTTGCATGGCCCGAATCAGGGCCGGACGCGAGAGATAACCGCCGCCGATCGCTTCCACGAGGACACGGCGATGCCCTGCCCAAGCCGGGCAGACCTCCACCGTATGCTCCACCGTGTCCTCCGGGCGATCCACACAGTGACGACACCCGGGCGTTTCCTCCCACTTTATCCTGAACAGGTACCTCCCGAAACAGCCGTGTCTGTTGAGTACCTGTGTCAGGCGGAAGGTGAGGACGCCGTGGCGCCTCTCTAGCCACTCCTCAAAGAGGGGTCTTATCGCCGCAATTGTGGCGTGCCCAGCGCTGGGTTGCGACAATCGCACTCTCCATTCCGCCATGAGATCCCGCCGGAGCTCTGTTTCCATAGCTGCAGCTACAAGTACTGAAGAAACAGATTCCTCTGAGAACGATTTTAATGATTATAATTCTGTAAATATATTTTTGTCACGGTCGCGAATCATATTTTAATCAAAATACAACCTGACACTGACCTGCAAATTGCAAAAAAACACAGAATTGAACATCCCGGGCTACCTTAGCGCATCCCTCTTATAAGAATGACGTTACTGCCTCGTGATATACTCTTAAGGCTTCGTCAAATAGAACGCGTACTTAGCGCGCGTTAGAACGCTAGCCTGACGCCGCGCGCCGCGCTATAGCGCCGAATTGTGTTGTACACACGGCTACACATCAAGCTATATATTTCCAGTATAAGCTGACCTCGCACTGTACGGAAATCCTACACGATGCGAGATCAGCATAAACTGGAATTGTATAGCTTGATGTGTAGCCGTGTGTACTATGACGTATGTTTACTGTCAAACTGAGCGCCAGCGCTAACGTGCGCCACGCGAGTTACGTTAGCGTGGCGTTTGGCTAGGGCTCTAAAGCCGAGTCCGCTGCGCCATGTTTTCGTGTTTTATTAACATCAAACATCAAACTGATCTTGTATGTGGTTTTTGTTAAACCACGCCCCCAAATCGGTTTGTATTTGATGTTTATAAAACACGAAAATATGGCGTAGTGGACCCGACTTAACGCGCGTTAAGTACACGTTCTATTTGGCGAAGCCTTTAGGGTAGTCATAAGTGTCGACGCAAGTTTCCATAATACTATACCTACTAAGCACATGCACAGGCTAGCTGTATTACCTGTACCTGGATAGAGGTAAAGTCTGCGACAAAAGTCGATTAACACTAATTATTGAGGAAAATATTTAATTAAAATAAGAACAGAAGTAAAGTTTAAAGAATATTAACTCTTAATACCTACATTCCTACGATGTATCGAATAACTTTGTGGCAATTCAAATGATGTAGAAAAGTAGGTGTCAATCGACTTCCGTCGCTGACCGTATCTTCAGTGGCTAACGGTGATGATGTTCCAGGAACTGAAAACATAGTGGCTGTTATAACTAACATAGACTACAGTGTACCAAATATACCGAGGTTAAAAGTGGATAGAGTAATTATTATTGGTTTTGGAAACTTTAGAACGGTACCGTAAGTATCGGCTGTATACGAAATAAGGGTGTGTCGTTATTATTATTATTTTCCAAAACAGGATCAGTTGTCGTAGTGATCCTTGAGGAAGGCCTATGTTCTTTCGTTGCCGACGATAAAATATTATTTAGCTGCTCATCATAACAATGCAGTCAGTTCTCAAATACCTACAGAAATTATGATGCCTAGAAAAATATGTATAAAATTTTATAGAGAGAAACTTGAATAAAATTCACCTTAATTGTGAGCACACAATGCTACGTGCCATATTGTACGGACGCTGTATGCAATATGAGAAGGTTCGAGGCAAATTTTGCGATGCAGGTGTGATATTTCAGTTCGTGTTTCTTTCAACATATTATTTCAATATAAACATAATTATACCTACCTACCTATCTATCTACATCCGTTACATCTTTTTTTGTTGGGAAACCGGATCGGTAAACAATTTTTTGCATCTAAGGACATTCCTGAAAAATCGGAAATTGATACCGGAAAATAAAGGTGAATAACTTTTTTACAAAAAAACACTACAAAGTGGAAAATAACTTTAATTTCGGAAGTCGGTATCTTTGGATCTGTATTTTAGTTTTTTGCCACCGACTTCCAAAATTAAAGTTAATATTTCTTTTTTTTGGAAGTCTATTGTTTTTTAATTTTTTCTCTTTTTAGTTATGGTACATACCCTACACCAATTCGTATATGTAAACAACAGTGACAGGAACTATTATAACATCATCAAGATATAGGTATAAAGTGGATTAAATATGTGTTATCGAAGCTAACTAAAAAAATACCCAAGCAAATATACCACCGTGCAAACTTCTTCTACCAAATGAAAAAATAATTTTCAAAATCGGTTCGTAATTTTAAAAAAATTGATTTAAAAAAATAAATACATATAGACGAACATATAGGTAACTTCTTCCTTTGTTGAAGTCGGTTAAGAATAGATACGTTCCTTATTTTCATTACAGACTTTTGTGTGTAATGAGTGATCGAACCTCGAATAGTTCGTGTAATAAGTGATATCCATTCACCCGATATACCTAGTGAAAAGTTCGAGTAGCATATTTCTACAGCCGTACCTGGTAGCCGCCTACAACGAGTAGAATATCTATATTTTTAGAATGTATTTTTCTATTCTCTACTCTATAAAAGCAATCTTATCTATTTCTGTGGTGATCTTGACTTTTCTACAGTGTGCCGGAAATTAAGGAAAATATCGTGTGTGTTCAATGTATCGGTTGCTTACATTCCCGGCATTAGAAATCAATACAGGAAAATAGATTCAGTTACTTATTCGGTACCTAATTGTGGCACGTAGAAACAATTGCTTGGAAAGTAGTGAAAGCAAATATCCATACATTAAGTAACTCATTAATATGTAGATATAAAAATAGAGTTACACCCAGAACAATTTAGACCCAGAAAGCCATTATTCGGTAAGTAGGGTAAGTACTAATATTAGAATTTACGGCACTTACAACAACGAACCCTTTTTACTGAACACTAAGCCCTGAAAATAGATTTTAAAAGGTTTTTGGATAAGAAAGAGATTATCGTCTTTCAGAAGAAAATCTATATTTTATTCCCGCCTAAGTCACGAAAAAAAACATGAAGCGAAGTGATGATAATTTAAAACATCATTCATTTTCAACCGAAAGGAGTATGTTTTTTTTAAAATGTATGTTCATCGATGTTTTTGGTCAATTGTAGATTGATTTTGAAATTTCTTTATTCATTTGGTAGCTTGCGTCGTAAGCTTGCATGGTGGTTCCGTATAAATTTTATTAATTTTTTTTGGGTAGTTTTTGAGTTAGCTTTGATATTAAGTACCTATTTAATCCACTTTGTGTTTCTTGATGATGTTATAATACTTCCTATCAATCTGTCTAGCCTTTTTTACCGCGTACTGGTATACGAATTGGTGTGGGGTACATACTATTACTAAAAAGTGAAAAATTCAATCCGATTTTACAAAAAAAAAAAAACTACTTACCGACTTCCAAAAAAAAACACAACAAAGTGAAAACTACCTTTAATTTCGGAAGTCGGTGACAAAAAACTAAAATACAGATCCAAAGACACGTACTAGTATTTGGTCGTCTAGTATGTGTAACGAACTTTATTGTAACCAGCGTTTTCTTTACGTTAAAAAAAAAAACATGATTTTCCGTACCGGAGGCATCAATTTCACACTCAGGTACTTATTGCCAATTCATCGCATCGAATACATTTTACAAATTACTCACACCAGGTGGCTTCATCTCTCATATATTGACATCTTCTGAAGGTTAGCATGTACTGCCAGAGTCCTAGAGGCTCCATTCAACCGGTAAGTATTTTAACAAATTAATAGAAGCTCCACCAATGTCAATAATGTCCAAGATGAACATAGAAAGTAAGTAGATATGAATTGAAAAAGTCACATTGGTAGGTACTTGCCCGCATTTGAACCCATAACCTCGTGCATGAGAGGCGAGGCCATAACCACTGGGGCATCACGATATCAGTGAAGGAAAACATCGTGGCGATAACTGGATTTACAATTAATATATGTCGCCGGTTTCCTCACGATGTTTTCCTGAAATAATTTACACAAAGTAAAGCGCCTATCGGGGTTCGAACCTACGACCGTTACCGCTGGGCCACCACTATTCGATTAAAATGAGTCTGAAATTGCCAATCCGCATGAGTAAACGTGGTGATCAGAAGAGGCTTTTGCCCTGAAGTGGGCTAATAACAGACGGATATGATTGTAGGAGCTTAACTCACCAAAAGTACGCACTCTCAATTTTGCATCAATTGACCGGATTTTTAGGCTGCGTTTCCACCAAAGATGTGCGAGGATGCGTAGCGAGGGATGTGTTTGTTAAGAACCAACAGAGTCGTTTCACTTACCTAGCCTCGCTCAGCGCAGCTCCGATGGAAACGGCTTAGCGGTGCGAGGTTTTTATACATACAAAACAAGCGAGGGATGGGTGAGAGGGACATCTCTCGCACCCAGCCCTCGCTTGTTTTGTACAAGGACACATCTCTCGTACACAAGTGCGAGAGATGTGTGCGCAGGATGTGTGTTAGGGATGGACGCGAGTGAGAAATCGTATCTGAAAAGAGCCCGCTACACATCCTCGCAGCGCTCATCTGCGTACCGTTTCACAGCGTCGCTACGTATCCTCGCACCGCTCAGCGGCCTAGCACATCTCCGGTGGAAACACTCACATCGTTTCACAGCTTCGTTACGCATCCTCGCACCGCTCAACTACCCCGCACATCTCTGGTGGAAACGCACCCTTACGCTTATGATTAAACACGACGTCATTTCGGCACGTTGTAAGCATATCGAACTGACGTCGGCAGTTTTGACAGGTGTGTCACTCCACTACAAGTATAAAGAAAAGAAAACAAAAGCAAACCGACCACGCAGTACCGCACCGCACGGCACCGTACCGCGCTCCGTGTGTGTAGCAACCACTTTCCTCTATGGTAGCAACTTAAACGTTAAAGCTAGAGCTAATTCTTTCCAATTCACACTTTTCACGCCTTTTTAACACTACACTGATATGTATTCAACTAACGCATTGTTTTCTACGTTATTTAGACATTGACATGTTTCACGAACGCGCATACGTAATATTCAAAGAAAAACAAATGAGATGTTACTATGTGTTACGCATTAAAGGTCATTATGTACTATTGCTTAAGCAAGAACAACGATGAATCTAATTATCTCGGAGGCATAACAATTGTACACAGACACATGACAAGAGCATTTGGAAATGTCTCGGCTGTCTAAACGTTTCAGCATCTATATTCAAGTTTCAAGAAACTTCTGAATACATTGAGCGGACAACCGTGGCTCGAGACATAAACTAAGTGGTCCTGATTATGTTCACCTATTCAGATTTTAGACAATGTCTGTCACCACTGCTAATAGAGGGCGTGTGAAGTTTATCTTCGTGTACGTCGCAGTTTACAGGAGCTATTACGTCATACATACATGTAGTGTTGGGATCTCCAAGAAAACGCCAAATCGTTCCAACAACGTTTATTTTAATTAAAAACACCTGAAACATCTTACCATGTTTCTTAAGAATTCTCTCTATCTCTATCTTCCTTTCTTGCTTCCCCTTTCACTCGTTCAGTTCACTAGTCCAGAAACATATTTTATTATAGTTTAGAAATGCTTAGCTATACAGGCTATTAGTTTACGAATCTAAAATCCTACATGGTGATGGTCATTGGCAGTATCGGATGATCAGTAGGTGGTTGAGGTATTCCTTCTGTGCTACTGGATACAGTTTCGCACACCATTTCTGACTATGAGTCATTGGGATTCCAGAGAATTGCTTTTATCTGACTGTTCTTTGATATGAGGGAAGGTGATTTAGAGACATAAACAGCACACACACAAATACCAAAAAAAAAATTAGATCCTTAACAAAATAAAATTAACTTCGTAACTCTCGGTATTGGATAAACAAACATCGCTGACCCGTCTCTACGTACTTAGTACACAGAGTAAAGTGCTCTAAGCTGAAAATCGATGCAATTTCAATCCGAAACATTCTGTGCAAAGTTAGTACTCCACATCGGCAATGTACTAACTAAACTAAAAGTTAATCCGAGTAAATAAACAATGGCTTGTGTACTCGTAGCACTACTTTTTGTCTTATAGGTAATGAATATAGTTGCAGAATCAAATATTAGGTTAAGATATGATAATAATGCTTTGGCAGCTATAGTATTATATTTATTTAGTCATCCCTTAGAGGGATTATGTATGTCCGTAGATGTGTCCGTGGCATCACAGCGGGCCCTATCAGAATACCAGCGCCGCGGTATTTATTAAAATATCGCGGAATTATGCTGAGATATGGGCCTTTTTGGCCTCGCACAGGTCGTTACTATTTTTTGTTAGTTTAAAATGCTCCTTTCTTATTTCATTTTATTTTTTAATTCTGTCTGTATTTCCTGTGCGTGTCCCAAATAAAATATTTTACTTTTCTTTCTTTTCTTTCTTTCTTTCTTTCTATAGTTATAACTGTCAGAAAGCGTTTATTTTACAGGAACGTGCCATAAGGACTATAAGTAAGGATCTCACAAAGAGACTCGTGTAGAGAGCACTTTAAAGAATTAGACATTTTAACAGTACCAAGTTTACATATATTAGTAATCCTAAATCTCTTTGCTAAGTATATTCATTAAAATGAATCACAAGAGGAACGTAAAATAAGAGAAAGCACAAGAAGCAAGGAATTTAAACACAAAAACCGGCCAAGTGCGTGTCGGACCAGGCACAATGTAGGGTTCCGTAGTTGGGATGAATTTATGCCAAGAACAAACTTAACTTTGTAGTTGAAAAACATGTTAAATCATACGGAATATATGGGAGAACATGTTTTTGCAACCGCAAATGTAAATTGGTTGATAACTTGACTTGTTAACTTGCAAAGCCTACTTAGCTGTTATTGCTTTCCTTTTAATTTCGTTATATATACTACTGCTGTGATTTTTTTCACATATTCAAAACCAACCATTTAGCTAGCAGGGGGGTACCTTAATTTTTTTTCATGGTTTTATTTTACCACTTCGTCGGTGTGAATTATATGTATACCCATGCCGAATTACAGCTTTCTAGTACTAAGAGTCTCTGAGCTCAGCCGCAGACAGACAGACAGACAGACGGACTTGGCGAAACTGTAAGGGTTCCTTGTTTACTACGGAACCCTAAAAGACACCAAATTTTAACATAGCTAAACATTGTTCCAGATACCAAGCAGTCGAGTTATTTAATAGGTTACCAACTGATTTAAAATTATTAATTTATAGCTCTCACTCATTTAAAACTAAATTAAAAACCTTCTTGTTGGAAAAATATTTATACTCGGTATCAGAATACGTATAGGTATGTCAAATGATAAAAAATGTCACTTATAATAATAGCAGTGAACAAGTTACATAATAATTTCTTATCTTTTGACTTAAACACTATGCTCATCACTAGGACCTTGATGAAGTTATACTCTAAATTTTTTGACATTGAATTTGACATAATACCTGCTTAATTTGACATTGTATTTATTTGTTGAGATATTTTACATTAATTTGACTCTTGAAAATCTTGAATTTCACTTCAATTTTAATTAGGCTTTTAAATATATTGTTTCTGCATGTGATAATTTTATTTAATATTAGCTGACCCGGCAAACGTGTTTTTGCCATATAAATGTTTGGGGTGGACCACCCTTATCACTTAGGGGTATGAAAAATAGATTACGACCGATTTTTAGACCTACCAAATATATATATAAAATTTTATAAAATCGATCAAGCCGTTTCGGAGGAGTATGGCAACTAACACTGTGACACGAGAGTTAGAAGAAGAAGATGTAATTTTCAACACAATGTTAATTGTTAATTAATAAATAAATGAAAACGAAAATATGCGATCATAAATAAGAAGAGTACGAATGGTACGAAATGACTGTTCATTTCTTGTTCAAAAACGGGGTTACTTGGAAAGTTTTCTGGGCCATTACTCATTTTTTTTAAATACTTTTGATATTATTATTTTAAGGTGTTCATAGAACTGAATTACATTGCCGCACTAAGTGACTAAGGGATTGCACCAATTACTTCGCCTGCCAAGCGTCATCGTTTGGCTGTTGCCTATGTCCAGCACTGGACAGCTATCTTCTGTAGGTACATGTCATACCCATCACACAGTTTCGAGACTGAGTGAATGACAGACAGCGCACAGCCTAAACTACTATAAGTCCCATAGTCACAAAATTAAAGTGATGTTCAGGCGCACAAAAACATGACTTAAACGCAGTTCATCAGATAATGCAAACAAAGTAAAAAGTAATGGGCTGATGCCCATTACTTTATGCAACTGCTAAGATGATAATATGAGAAGATTGATATGATCGACTGCGTTGTGGTTTGAATGTACGGACAATTTAAGTTATCAGTAATTTTTTTACAGAACTGTACTTATGTAGCTATTTATAAAATAAAATAATATAAAAAAGTCTCTTTATTTCATGCAATCTTTGAATACAGTGCAAATAATTAAAAAATTACGATTTGTAATGCTAAATTGCTACATTTCAAGCAATTGAATTATGGAACATAGTTTATTATTATATAAAATTGATAAGTTTCAAACGCTTCATGATTGTGATTTAAAAAAAAAAAAAAAATTGTAAATAAAATTATTGATAAAGTTATATTTCAGTTATTAAAATTCATATTATAATAATCAATAAATAATTGCACAAAAAATTATACGTAACAATATATATATTTACTTGAAGTAAATAATTGTAAATTTCTAAATAAATAACACTTGAATTAAATAGGTAAAGCCCTCCTCCAGAGCCTTCCATTCGTCTCTATTTGATGCGGTAAAAGTCCAATTTTTGCCGACAACTGCCTCTAACTCGTCTTTCTATCGTGCCTTTGGTCTACCTCTGCGCCTGTAACCGGTGGGCCCTCTCCATGCTGTGACTGGTTTAGTCCACCTATCATCATTGTAGCTGGAAACATGTCCAGTCCATTTCCACTTTAGGCTTTAAGCGAAGGAAACAGCGTCGATTACTTTTGTCTTTTTCCTTTTAGCAGAATGTTTTATCTTGTCTAGTACTTTTAATTTCAGAGTGCTTCTTTCTAGTGCTCTTTGACAAGAGGTTAGTTTTCTTATGGCTACAGAGTCAAAAATCCACGTTTGGCAACCGAACGTGAGGCAGGGTAGAAGGCAGGTATCCATATTTTTCCTTTTCCATTGAATCTGGATGTTTGACTTCATGATTTCTTTATATGACCAGTATTTTTTCCATGTTGTCGTGATTCGCCTGTCTATTTCTTCAATGTTCTTGTTCTTGCTAAACGATACAAGTTTGCCCAGGTAAATATACAATCGTCTACGTAGTCCACCGGAGACTCGTTGAGTGATATAGGTATCTTTAGATAGTTCAACATTATTCTTATTTTTGAGAGGTTCATTTCTAAGCCAATCTCTTTACTTACTTCGTGAAGCTCTGCCAACATTGCTTGAAGCTCTGTAGCATCTTCAGAAAAAATTATTGTCATCGGCAAACCGTAGCTGCGTAGGTGGGACAAGCGTTTCTCATACATTTTCAGGCCTTTGTAGCAACTTACCTATTACATATTCTTGCGTCACTGGATGGGCTAGACCCCAAGCTGCGCTACATCACACGTCACATAACTTTTTTTCAAACCAAAATTTACATATTTTTTAATTGGAGTTACGTCCTTTTTAATTTAGTTGTAAATGAGTGTCGTTTCAGGGGAATGTGTTGTTAGTGCGAGCATAAATTGTTATATTTTATTTTTAATTAAATTTTGCCTATTAGGTTTGTACACGTAAACATTACAAGAGCCGTTAGTTTTACTACTGTTACTGAAATGGTTTAAGCTTTTCTTGTTGTAAAACAAGCTTTAAGATTCAACATGGCATTTTTGTTGATTCAAGTTTCACAAACATTTAATTCTTATCACCGATTCTATGTCTTGCTTTTTTTCTATATCTGATGTTTCTGAAAAACGTCCTCAACCTCACGATAGCCAATTTTGTTTGGATAAGAAATGCGTGAAGTCGAAGATTGTTTTCAAGAAACAGCTAAGAAAATGGAGGTTAGACGAATAATACAGGGTACGATTTCTGAATGAAATGGAACGGGAACGAGTTCGATTTCTAGCTAAACCAAGAGGTTCTTCATAAAGCTAAGAAATCACTTAAAATTTTCTACGAAATCAAGCACTGTATCCTTTGGCGACCTTTCTCTATTTCTCATAATCTTCTTCGTCGGATCGATGATTCCATTTCTACAATCTTATTCATTTATATATACTTTTCAACACACTTGCTAGTAAAGTGGCTCTTATTGAACCGCTTTTAGGTTCAAGCAGTATATTAAACGCGTGATTTTTACTTTATGGTACCGCATTAGTGCGGTAATGTGCGCCACAGATAATTATTTACTAGTCGGAGACGTGCGCTTTTTTAAATCTCACCATAGAGACTTCATGCTTATAAATGCCTACTGTGTAAATAAATAAAATATGATAAATTAACATAACATTTCATCAAATTTTATATTTTTCACCACATATTCACCTTAATTTGCGTATTCTACATTTATTTTGTGTTTATTATGTTTTTTAAATAGGCTGTTTAGCGGTTTTGCCAGTGTCTTTATTTACACCTACGCGCGCATCGCTAGCGCGGCGCGTGGATAAAACAAAAACAGCGCGCCATTGTCCTTAGATATGTACTTGTTAACGTTTTCAATGTGTGGTTAATTATTATCAAAAATACGAAATCTAAAGTATTGTCACCAACCGACACGTTGAAATGTTTTAAAAAAAAGCTCCGAATAGTCAGTACCTGGCAACAAAGGTCAGTTGAATGTTATAAATCTAAATGTATCATCTCTATAATTACGTTATTGTAGCATAAGTTCCTACAACAAGTCGTTTTTTCGTCGCAAATGTGTTACGTAAAAACGTCGTATGAAACGCGTGTGCATTGATCATTACACACTTGTATCATAATGTACTATTATTGTACACCACAAAAATACATCAGACTGCAAAATAAACAACGGGCTGCCTTATTGCTTTCTGCGATCTCTTACAGGCAGCCTTGGAATTGACAGTGATTTGCCTTGACATAAAATGGGGCTAATAATAAGTTTAAAATATACTTAGTAACATAGATACACAGATATACATTTCCTAAATAATAGATAGATACATAAATACATACTAAATGTATAAGCAACGAAAATAAACGAAGACTATAGATATTCTTATACCTTTAAACGAGCAATACTTGTATATATGTACTTATATATATAAACTGAATCTCGGAAACGTCTCCTACGATTTTTATGAAATTTAGTATGCAGGGGGTTTCGGGGGCGATAATTCGATCTAGCTAGGTTTCATTTTTGGAAAACTGCCAAAAAAGAAAAATACTAAAAATATTTACAGATAACTAGAACAAGATCACAACAACAAGTAATGTTCCCTTACAAGTCTTTTAAACATAAGTAAAGATGCATCTCAAAAACTTACTCTGATTTTCAAAAGTATTTGAAACCTATACCTCGTAGAAATGTCTCTTCGTCTAAATTAGTTCCATTGTGCACGAGTTGATAAGGATTCATGGGACCCATAAATCATTTAAGCGTGTTAATCAAATAAAACAGCTTTTTTTATTAAAATATCACATTTTATAAAAATTTCTTATGTTCTGCTAATTGTTTGACGAAAGTGCCAAATGCCGTCAGACCCTGTAACAATATAAGATAAAATGAATGTCAAGGATGATAAAATTGAGATATGACATGGATATTAAGAAAAGGATACAAAATATGTAGTATGACTTCTGAACATCCCACTGGATGTTCAGAAGTCATACTACATATTTTTGCAAATTGCACTCAATTTGGATGAATGGGGAGCACTCATTAGATACAGACATTTTTCAGTAGTGTTGTTTGGTGTAGGTACCAATATTATGTGTGACTATTGTAACCTGAGAATCAGATTATAGGAAGGCAATAATATTCCCATCGAACTGTAAGAGAGGAATAGGGAGTATCTCTTGCGTATTTAGCAGTCTCCGTTGAGATTGGCCGCCGTCACCGAAATTCAACAATCATTCATTCATTAAATTTTAACATTATATAGACATAACTCACAAATTTAAAGGCTTGTATGAATCCCATAGGAACTGCTGCTGCCATATTGAATAGCTGAAAAAAGAAGATGAAATATATTAATTAATATTTTAATTATAAAAAAAACACCAGTCATTGTTTTTGGTCAAGGAGCACTAAATTAATATAATGCCAGTACATAGTAAACATTCAGAAAATAAAATGTTTCATTGAAAATTCTTTGGTTCATTATTGCCATTAGTGCCTGTGTCGCTAACTCCGGTTAGGTAGGTAGCTAAAACTACCACTCACTCATCATAAATAAAAAATGGAACAGATTTTTTTATGAAAGTATTGGTAAATTTTAATCAGAATTTTGTACGTATCATATCATGTTACCACAAAAAAATGACAAATCTTAAATTAATTACGCTTAAGACAACAAACCCGTAAAAATATTGAGTAACACAATTTTTTTGTAAAGTTTCGTTATTGCTGTTGCAAAAAAAAACTATAAATAAGGTTATTTGAGACTTACAGAATTTGTAACGGTTGGTCTAGAAGTAGAAGTCGTCGAGGATGCAGACGTAGACGCTGCCACAGTGGGGGCGGCAGCTGCCTCGGTGGTGTTGGTGGCATTCTGACAGAAACCCACCCCCACAAGGAACACCAACGCTAGAAACAGTTTAATGTGCACTGGAGCCATAATCACTTACAACTGTACTCTGAAATCAGTCCACATAAGCTTATATACATTTCGTTGACAACCGAGACCCATTATACTTAAATGTAGATAATATGTAAGTTACATGTTGTAAAAAATTTCATGGTATACCTTTGCACGGAGGCCACTTTAAATTTTGCTCTCATGAATATTCAGTATATTATGAATAGTTCAAGACGTAAGTCTAAGTTTTCTTTAAGTCGTGACGATCAACATAATTATTACTGAAATATTTTTGAGCTTTATTAAAACGTCATCATAATTCCTTTCACAAGTACCTAACTATTTACACTAGGTACTGACACATATTAATTATCTTCATCGGTCAGCATAAACGTCATCGGTAGCATATTATTAACTTAAATATCTAGCGTGACCTAACTTGATTGCATACGGGTATAATTTTTATTTATCCGTAGGTATTTTCCCATGTCAGGGTAAAAAGCCACTCTCCTTCTACTTATCTCTGCACAGCTTCTTGGGGTACATGATCCGTTTAGGTATTATTAGTGAATAATATAAGCAATAATAATATGTAAATAGTATTGGCAGGTGACGTTCTGTAGCTTCTGCCTACCCCCATGGGAAGAAGGCGCGAATTTATGTATGTACCATCGCGGCAACGCATATCTAACCAATTTGAAAACAAAATCCCGTGCACACGACCCTTTTTTTCGTAGGTAAGCGGTACTATAGCGGTCGAGCGCTGCAAGCAAGAATAGTCCTTACAGTGTACAGATATGCGTTTCTTCTATAGTACCTATTTGAGTATGTAATAATATATACTCTATTGCACCCGTGTAAGATACTACAATATTGAACTGAATAACTTAGGTATATTATACTACAGTGTACCGGCCTATGTTTGACGAACTTGGTGCAAACGATTACAGAAATCCGGAGTTTATTCCCTTCTAAATCTAAATTCTCAATCAATGGAACGTTATTAAACAGAGTTAGAGGTTTAGTGGTAGAGGAACAGGGTATAAAGTTCACTCATCCACCATAAAAAAGGGAGGATCCTCCGACCAGACAGGTGTTGTGTCTGGCGGGCAACTGCCCAACGTTTTGAAGTCTGAATCTTGTATATATGTTGATCGCTCGGTAAACTCTAATTGCGCGATGCAGGATTTGTGTGACGACATGTCTTTTGATGCGTAGTTCGTATGTGGCGGTGTAACCGCTACAGAGGAAATAGCTGACCCAATTAATATTATCCTATCGAAAATAAAAATCAAAGCTATAAGCTGGAATCCATAATTATGAATAACAGGGAACGCTGTAAAATGCTGTCATACATTTCACTGCACTTTGCTAAATATGGCAACATGTCAGGAGGCAGGTGTTTGTAAACACGCGGTATTTGGCTGCTCGTCCCGGCTCATTGCAGGTCATTGAGGAAAACCTTATTAAATAAATAAATTGTATCCTCATCAGTCACAGACATTCTATGAAATTGAATGTATGTCTTTCCTCGAGCGTTACGAAAAGCCTAATTTCTTATTGAAGAAACCCCACCACTATAAGGCTCAAGAGCACCAAAAAATATTTATCAATTTATCTAACTGACAGTACCTCCGTGCAATATTATTATACGAATGAAATGGATGATTCAAGCATACAAAATGCAGGTAGCGTCAACACAAAAGAACATTGTGCGTTCCACCTCGTCGTTACGAGGATGATGTTTGTACAAGTAAAAACTACACCAGCTACCTTTTCGCTGCAGGCCAGATATACATGATTCAAAATATTTGCTTCGCGTTTGCTTACATTCTAAATAAATGGCGACACACAGGAACATAATGCTGCCTTACTGCAAATTGTGATTGACATCCTAAATGAGGAAACAGCGGAATTAAATAGCAGATTTTAGTTATGCAACAAATGTTTTACGAGTTCTAGGAAATTATAAACGAAAATTATAATTGAGAATGCCTTATCATTCTAGTTAAAGGTTTTGTATTCCACGTCAGGAAAATTAATTTTGGTTTGATTGCTAGCTGATAGCTACCCTAGACTTTCAAGATTGATGTAATGCCGAATTATATCATCGTGTAATTGATATTGGGTTTTTTTACCAATAGACTCACCCCCTATTATATGGGACTCAAAAACAATTGGCTTAATGTGGATATACTATAGGTCCACTTCTGCCAAACCTTTCGGGGAAAAC
The DNA here is from genome assembly GCA_963680765.1 of Agrochola lychnidis. NCBI lineage: Eukaryota > Metazoa > Arthropoda > Insecta > Lepidoptera > Noctuidae > Agrochola > Agrochola lychnidis. The sequence continues at coordinate 12,058,038 of OY796857.1, forward strand.
GTGCGTGATGTTATTTTATAATTTATTGTAAATAATATATAGTAATACGTAATATTGTTTGTTAATGTCGAACTTTACCCTTCTCTGTTACTACAGACTAAAATATTCCTTATAAAATTAAAGAATACACGTCTTTTTTTTGTTTTCTCTTTTTATCTGCGATCGACTTTCTAGCCATAATCAGGTGGGGTCTTCGTTTTTGTGATGTTCCATTGAACATTCACATTATGTGGTTCAGTACTAAATAAACTTAAAATTTTCACTGTCTCTGGTCCAAGTTCAGGATTTGCCAACTCTTTAGGCGGATTATATCCCCTTGTCTGTTTAGAAGGTTCTTGGCTAAGACATTGCTGTGCTTGCTCAGTCTCTGTTTATATATTTTGCATTTTCTTTTACTGTTGGTATCTTTAGGTGCTCGTGTATTTCTAACTAACCAGGCTGCACTTGAGATTGTTCTTAGGGCTAAACTTTGGAACCCATGTAAAATTTCGATATTGGAGTTGCTAGCCGATTCCCAGAGTTCTATTCCGTAAGTCCATACTGGTTTTACTATAACTTTGTAAAAAGTATTTTGTTGCTAAGAGATAATTTTGATTGTCTTCCTGTGAGCCAAGATAGACTTTTCATCTCAATGGTGGCTGCCTTTTCTTGGCCCAGGTAAGCTTCTTGTCTAAATGTAGGCCAAGGTATTTTACTGTTTGGCAGTGGTTTACTTTCCATGTACACCGGGGTACAGTTGCCCTTCCGAAGAGTGAAAGTCACTTGAACTGACTTAGTTATAGGTTGAATTCTCAATTTTTTCAGCCAAAGATTAATTTTATTTAATTGGATTTGTAATTTTTGGGATGCCTGCGTCGGATCTTGGGCACTCGCAAAACATGCAGTATCGTCTGCATAGGTCGCCGTTACCACATCATCAGTATTGGGCAAGTCTGCAGTAAAGATTGAGTAGAGTACGGATCCGAGAGAGAGAGTCAAAATACACGCCTATGTAGTAATATAGGCGTGTATTTTTTACTAAATCATCATCTGCCTAGCCTTTTCCCAAATACGTTGGAGTCGGCTTCCAGTCTAACCGGATGCAGCTGAATACCAGTATTTTACGTGGAGCGACTGCCTATCTGACCTCCACAACCTAGTTACTAGGTAAACCGATACCCCTTGGTAAGACTGGTTGTCAGACTTTTGGGCTTCTAACTACCCGTAACGACTGTCAAAGATCTACAAATGACAGCCGGGACCAACGATGCTTTCCGAGGCACGGAAGGGTCTTGGTATGTAAAGATGGTCACCCATCCTCGGACCAACCACGGCAAGCGTAGCTTAACCTGATCGATCGACCCATATGGCTGTTATTACTAAGCCATAAACCACACCCTCCCATCCCCTGTATTTCTTGATAAATATACAACAATAATTACGTCACACTGTAAAATGTGTACCTAGGTACACAAGGAATTTTTTTCTTCAGGGACAGAAGATTGATCGCTAGTCTTGCTCATGAATGTTGTAATTTGTTCATCCTATAATATTGTCTTTTCTCAAAATAGAAACAGCGTTTTAAAACAAATCAAAATATGTATGAGTACCTATCCATACACATGCAGTAATCCACTTGATTAAGCTCAATCAATTCCAGAAATTGATACCGGCGTGTTTGAAACAACGTTGCGTTGGTCGTTTGTGTTTACGCAACAGGAGAGCTAAGCTTGTTAACTACCACACAACAAAGGTAAGGTACTAGTAACTGGATAAATGGCCACTTAAAACCGAATTGTCGTCAATTAATTCGTTGTGAGATGGTTTTGCTGAGTCGGTCGACGAAGTATTAAGATCGGTCTGATTAGCTGGCTCAGAAAAACAGTGTGAATCTATGTACATACTAAGTGTTAATAGCAGTAAATGGACGTAAACTTGTGCCGGTAATCCAAAAGTGGATGTATTTTTATCCAACATTTGTAAACACACGAAGCAACGTTGGAAAACAGAAATTAACCACGTAAAATATGCTGTCATTCTACAATTCTACATATTACTTTTGCACTATAAATATATATTGCATTCCCACAATCGCTTCCATAAAATACAAGTTTTGAACAAAGCTATTTACAACATCTCGCTCCAGATGAAATGAGTGACTTTAAAGGGTTTGTGTAAAATTTAATCGATAAACGGAAACGGTTCTGCTCTCGAACTGAGTACGTACTCAAGTAGCCATTGACCTTTTTAGCCTGAATTGACGGCACTTCACAACATACAAATACATTATGTGGGTATGTCCATTGAAATCTCTGCCTACGCTATTCTACACCAGTAAAGCCTCTTTTAGCGGACGAAATTGAGACCTTAGGACTGAAAAAATGTATTTTTTTCCTGTATACTCCTTTTTCACAAAGAGCTTCGTCGACATGTACAAGGTTAGTTGTATCTGTAAAGCTGACTATACGGCGGCTGTATTTTTGTAACAATTAAGCATCTAATTCACGAGTACCAACGAGTATTTCAATTACAAATTAGCTCTTTATTCTCTCTTACTGAAGGTTGACATAAGGAAAACTCCATTTCATTGAATAATAAAGTGTAACGAATGTTGTAGTTAGAGAGTGCTCTTGACATGTTGGACAAAAGCAATCCTTAGGACGTGGATACACAGAGAATAAAGTATCCCGAAAACTAGTGCTGTATAACTAACTAACATAGTTTGAAGAGCGAGATGGCTCAGGTAGTTCGCATGTCAGAGATGTGAAATAGAGCAAGTTTGTCGTCTGTCCGGACTTAATCCATTTGGTTCTCGAGTTTCGTGTGTTTGACACTTTGTAGATTACTAACTTGTTATTTTGATTTTATTTAAGTTGAATCATAAATAACCTATTGACTAAATAGTCTCCCCACTATAGTCACCGCACATTAAATTTAAATTAAAGTTAAGCAACAACAAATAAGTGTTTGTGCGGTAAAGGTAAAGGCACAACAAAAACATTTTTGGTAACTTTTATTAGGTAGGTAGGTACCTACATAGATAGTCTCATTCAACATTCTTGTATGCAGTTAGACGGGTTAATCTACCCAATCTCTCTGATGCAAGTAAACACACCAATATTTTGTTAATAACGTTAAGTAATGCATGCATGCTAAAAATTCATGCTTAGCTAGATACCAATTTTGGTTTCTTTTATTCTGTGTTTTATTTTTTTGACGACGCTGACATATCCACAGGTTTATGAATTTGGAAAATAAATGGTACTATGAATACAGTTGCAGCAATTTTTTACTTCCAATTACAAGTGTTTTTTCGTTTGTACGTGAATGCCAGTGACATTCGTTGAATTCCATCGTTCAAGTCTTTCAGCCTACATCATCTGTCTAACCACCTGCACACAGTGTCTACGTATGCCCAAAAGTTCCTACGTTCCGAGGATATTCATGTATTTCAACGTCCTCAGAATTTAGCTTCGAAAACCGTAACTGACAAACAACATCAAGTGCTCACTTTTTATCAAAAGATAGTACTCTATAATTTCACCTCACAGCACTCTCGGATAGCTGCGAAATAGTATTATCAACCGTTTCGGCGAAAAACTGCAGCGAAATGGCTTTTAACATTTTTTTTCAAGTTCCGTCGAGTCAAAAGTTAAACCGCGATATTGAATTTTATTGTACCCCTTCAACGGTTACAGAAAACCTGATAAGTGGTTGGTTATACTTTCAACATTAAGACGATAAGAGTCCATTTAGAAAGGATGTCGGTTGGAATTCTGAAAGAAAAATAGCGAGTTGAACAGCCTTTCGCTGGTCTTTTTTTATTGTTATAAGCTTTCCAACGAAAGCTTATTATTTATTGAAACAAAAAGGTTTTATTTCAGGAACGTCTAATGTGATGTCACTTACACACAGTAATTTGCGTATTGTTTATAATGTTGAATGTAAAGTTAGAAGTCACGGAGGCTTTCTCACTTAACTAAAACATGTTTGCGAAGATCCACGCAATTTAAATACGGAAATGTGGTGGGTATATTCCGGCACGCCTAGCTCGACTCGCATCCGGATTCAGTACCGGAGCGCAAGTTAAGCTTGCTCATACTTACACGGGGATTACCCTGTTACTAAACCAATTCCTATGAGAATATAAAAGGAATAAATTCATTCAATACAATCGCAGTATTTTTTTGTTGAAGCTAATTCAGATAGCTATACCTACAACATGTTTCAGTGAGGGGGTGGTACAGACCGTCAAACTGGAAACCTTTCTCCATGTGACCAACATCGTAAACCTCGAAAAAAATATCAACTGTCCCATACAAAACTTCAATACCTACTCGACCCAAATTTAAGGGACGGCTGATAATTTTTTCTTGATTACGGTGTTGGTCTCATGGAGAAAGTTGTTCAGTTTGATGGTCCTACACCTTGAAATTTTACCACACCATTCTGATACACGCTTTAATTACATTCTAATTCCATGGATGCAACTTTTATGAATCAGTGCAACAAAAGGAAGAGAAAATTCAAACTTGGTATAAAATATTATAAAGAAAAAACAACTATTCGTTGCAGTGCGACCGGCCAAGTGCATGTCGGACCACGAACAATGAAGGGTTCCGTAATTGGGATGAATTTATCCCAAGAACAAACATAAAATTGTGGTTGAAAAACATTGTTCCCCCATACATTCCAACAGAAAATGTAAGTTTGTCCGCAGAATATTGAGTTATTTATCATGTTATGTTAAGATTAAATTTTGAAAAAATGCAGGAACCTGTACAGGAAATGAACTTTTGGGGGAAAAAGTAAAAAAATTAATATGACCATTCCTCATCTCCGAAACTACTGAGCCTAAAATTTTGAAAAAATATGGGAACACCTATATGAAGATAGACTTTATATGGGTATATAAAGTCTATCTTCATATAGGTGTTCCCATATTTTTTCAAAATTTTAGGCTCAGTAGTTTCGGAGATGAGGAATGGTCATATTAATTTTTTTACTTTTTCCCCCAAAAGTGAACCCCATATTCAACATTCATTTATTTACGCTAAAGGTTCGTGTATGGGTCCCAGAAATTCATATGCGTACCTTTCAACTCAATTAGTTCAGTAGATTCGAAGCAGATTGGCTGTGACAGACGGACAGACAGACAGACACACGTGATATTATAAGGATTCCATTTTTTCATTCGCACGGACGGAACCCTAAAAAGAATGAAAATAAATGTTATGTTGTGCATTAACTTTTTGTACATTTACATTAACTTTCGTGTAAATAGTAGGTTAAATACATTTTCAATTATACCTAATAAATTTTGGGAACAGTTCATTATTAATTAAAGTTAATACCTATTCAAACAAATGTATATTTAAGTACCTATCTATTTTGTTTGTAAATAAATGATTGATAGTATAATTTAAATTATTATTTTGTTCACAGCCTTGCAACTTTATCCAAAATGACACAGTAACTTGTGAAGAACACGGCACATGCAATCGCTTTAACTTTGGGCCTATAATATCGGTAATTATTATGTTGTTTAGTTCTTTCTGCATATATTTCTGAAGGGTGTTATAAAATTTCTTATACTCGTAAATATCCTTCCAGAATTTGGATGCCGTGAACCTAAAACTGCCTTTATAGGCCGCTGTTCTAGTATCTTTTGCGGCTATGCACAGTTGTTGTGAGCATTGTCTCTTCTTGTGACCCCAGGGGGCCTACCACCAGCTCAAAAGCAGTATTATTTTAATATTACTTCAGTGGGAGAAAGAGATGGAGCTATACGTCCTGTAGAGCTTCATCTCTTTCCCACACTGAAGTAATATTAAAATAATACTGCTTCATGAGCTTGTGGTAGGCCCCTAGCACGCTTAGCATGACCACAATAGAAACGGCTGATGTCGACGGAAGAATAGACAAAATGACAGATAAAACAATCACGATCTGTCATTTTGTCTATTCTTCCGTCGACAAAACCCGTGGAAATCCCATTTCTATGGTTGTCATGTTACGCGTGCTAGTGACTATTTCTAATTTATGTCACGAAATTATGTTTATTTATTGCACATCCTTATAAATTACCTATTTATTTATGAAGCTACACGTGAAAGAATAAACCAACATTTGTTATTCGCACAACAATCGGAACTCGGAATCGATACTCGTACTTTTATAGATGTTCTATCTAAGGAACGGTCCAAATTGAATCGAATACAAGTGAGTACAAAAAATGCATGTCATGCTTACCCTATGGCCCGCGCCTATTTCAGGCGGTTGTAAACTCGTAACACAGTTTGAGCAGCCCAGGATGCTCCAGGAAATTCTACTTGCCTTATCCTTTCACGTAGAAAATTAAATGTCTCGCGTAATATCCGCGGGCCTGACTCTGGTTTTGGCAGTTGATCTACTTGGGCGTCGTACCTGCTTGCGGCCGTCTTAATCCTGTATAAATAAATTGTTCTTACACAATTCTAGAAACGGTATTCCACAAATCGATAGTCGTTATCTGTTTGGGTACGGAGTTATCAGGATATATCGCTTTGGTTTTGATTCTAAAGTGAACTGAAATTATGTTAGCTAGCTCGCGCTATCGTGTGAGAATACCGTTGCTTTGGCGTAGTCTAGTGATTATATTCGATAGATAAGTTTAACGGAAAAAGCTATTAGCCGCTAGTGGCTCATACAAAGGCTTTTCATAGGCAGTAACGTAGTAAAATATTGAAAATGTATTCCAGCTTTTTCCTCGGCGAGCTGGTGTGTTTCACTAGACCGACTTTTAGATAGGTCAAATATCCGTAACTGTCTAAGAAGAAAAACACCAAAACCATAAAAGATTTTGTTAAATCATAATACCTACTTAGGTCGTGATTGCCAAATAATGTTTATATAAAATAAAAAAAATAAAGTTTAATAAAAAACTGTAACCCGACTACGGGAAAATAAAAATGATCTAAAAAGTACGAAACAAGCAAATATTTCAGACAGAAATAAAGACATAGGTACAAAAATGGTCAAGGTAAAGCCGTGGTCGCATGCCTGTATACCATGTTGGTGCCAAGAACACCTATAAAATTATAATGGCATGCGACGACGGCTTTACCTTGACCATTTTTGTACCTATGTCTTTATTTCTGTCTGAAATATTTGCTTGTTTCGTACTTTTTAGATCATTTTTATTTTCCCGTAGTCGGGTTACAGTTTTTTATTAAACTTTTATTTTTTTTTATTTTATACTTTTCCGTTTTTACACTTGATAAACGTAAATAAGAGTAGAGTAATACAATAGTTCAGTAATTAACCTATTTTAAATTTCAATAGCAGTGCATAGTGCTTTGGACGAAACCATAGAGCGATTTGTTTCGACACCAACACCATATATCGATATCGAGCTTCGAAGAAATCCAAAATATAAATATTTCGTTGTACTTGTTTTTCTTCATAAGAGTGGAATTACAAATCGGTACTACTTATTAAGATTTGATTAACTGCACGTTGGTAACATCTTGCGATACTACGTAGCGCAGTCTCACTTTTGCTTGTTTTTAACGATTTAAACATATTTGTTTTTTTTACTTTGAAAATATAATATTATAAACATATTTGTAATGTGCTCGTCAATACCTTTCTTTTGATACCAAACATGTCATGACCATCCCATTTTAATTTTTTTCGAGGTTAGAAATTTACGTTTAAAGTCCACCAAATTAAATTTAGGGAAAAATTATATAGCCTATGTCACCCGGACCATTATTACGAATCTATTGATACCTCATTCATCAAAATCGGTTTAGAAGTTTAGGCGCTACGGTGGAACACACGTAAAAACAAACATAAATACATACATACATACATACATACATAGACTGCTAAAATCATAACCCTTCCTTTTGGCTTTGCCGTAGTCGGGTAATAAAACAGGTCTCATATCTACACTCTTTCATAACAAAGCATACACAAATAGGTACAAGACATTTTTACTCTTTGTTCATTTAAGCCATGTCGGTCCCGTTGTAACCTAATTTATTCTACTTTCAAAGAGCATTTACTGGGAACTATTTAATATGTCTGATGCTGACAATAAGTTGAACTTAATGAAATAAAACATCAGTGGAATATAAAACCTTTTCGGTTTCTTTGTAGAGTGAGTAAGGTAGTTGGAGAAGCTTCTAACAATGCGCGGTGATTGCTTGTCGGTTGATTGTGCGTCTGTTGTCTTTACTCACGTAACAGGTGGCCTTGCTTATTTCAAGTTTTCTTTGTACCTACATGTGCCAATACTATGTTTCTTTTTTGCCGACTGCGTCAGAAGGAGAGTTATGAAGTTTTTTATTCACTTGCATGATGCTTTGAAGACTGCCATACCTATCACAGGAATAAGGTTTTATGTTTTAAGACTGTTGTATAGTTTCTGCATTTGTGTTGATAAATCGAACCGTTACGATATCTGCACAATAAAACTGTAAGAAACAACTAGCTTTAATGATTGTGACTGTAAACAAGTTAACATTTACTGTTGAAGCAATGTAAAAATACTAACTGAGCGAAGAAATTCTAGCCGACGACTGTGTTTATTGCTCAGTCGCTGAACTCATAAATTCTGTTTAAAATGAGTCTAATTTAATTACTCGAGGTCTGATGGTTTAATTCGTGATCTCTTTAGATCCAAACCTAGCCGAGCGTACTGTAGAAATTACTGCAATCACCAATTCAAATCATAGTGAGCCTGGCCACTCAAAATAATTACCTATGTACTCGTAGTTCGTTCCACGCAGACCATGGCCATGCAACCGATAGACTTGTACCACATGAAACAATTTATGTTCTATACGTGTGCTTTAATGTATCTACTAAATGATCAAATTAATGTACTCAGCTTTCATTATATCAAGTTTAAACGACCCCAAAGCAGCCCCTGTGTAACCAATCTAGATTTTTTGTGCTACTTACAGGCTTACCACAAATTTGTTACGGTGTGTTTATCGAGTCAATGTATCGTATTATGTTTTATTTGCCAAATGGGCTCGGTTCTGTAATTTACTAAGCCCCCAATATTGATAAAACTGTATTCATTATAGATAATATCTTAAATATTTTTTCTAAAGAGCTATTTAGCCTGAAATAACGAATGTAGGCACGTAATCTCATTTAGGTTTGTCGCTCTCTCCTTTGTGTATATCTCCCATAATATAAAGAACAGGAAAAAAGAAAATGCTTCTTACACGCTCTTACATATTTTTCCATTATTTAATATTTATGTGCCGTATTTATCTAATGATCAACATAAGCCGCTATTTATTTGAAGTCACGTCAAAGTCGCTGAGATCAAAGAGGTGATTGTGGGGCGAATGCTTACAAACATCTTTTGTCTCAATCCAAATGTTATGTGCAACTTTGAAACTGTTCTAATCGCTCAGTACCTTTAAATTAATTTCACCTTGCATACGTTTGGGTGGCGGTTGAAATTTTAGAAGTATGCTTCAAAGATTATAATTTTATCCAGACTTCGAGTAGAGTGTTTTATTGTTGGCTCTTTAGATTGTGATTACTTAATCATTATAATATTGAATACAGCGGGTTGTTGTTTAATGTTGATTCCGAGCATACACTGTCAAAGCAAAGGTACTATCTTAGCGTTTGAAGGCAAATGGATTGGCAATAACTACATATAAGCCGTGTACAGCATGCCGTCGTCACAAGTCCGCTTGCAGAGCTTAGAGATTGGGAGCACCTTTCCAGACAGCTTATGCAGCTATCTTCGGGACTGATAGCAGTTTTGCTATTTAGAGAGATTAACTTGCAATAGTTGTTGACCGTTACGAGTGTCAGTATATTTAAAATATCAAGCTTATTCAATAGGTACAACTACTTATTGTATATAAACTAAATATTTTATTTAATAAATAAAAGCTATACATTCAGCCCGCCATTGCACTGCATTCCCTATATCATTGCTTCTATTACATCCACAAATCATACGCACAAACAGACTCCAAACAAATATCTGTAGCTCATAAAATATTTGTGCAAAGCGAGAATCAAACACTACACATCCGCGCCATACGACTCGTTGATTTTGTTCAGTTTTTATTATTAAAGAACCTGCTGAAACGTATCCACTAATAAATTACCGTTATCTTGTTTGTACTAAACGTTACCTCATCCTCTTTGCACATAATAAAGTTGGTGATCGCTATGCCACATCACTGTACGTAGATATAAGGGTATATAATGGACAACGGGCTCATCCTGTTTGTTTTTCTTGCTCACCTCGCTCGGTATATGATGCAGTGCGGATGCTGCATTTGCATAAAAGCGTCCATTATCCACAGCTTCAAACAAATAAAAAATCAATATCCGCCAGTGCACGAGTTTGCATACACCACAGTAAATATAATATAACGGGTTTTCAATTCATGATATCAAAAATGTTACTTGTATATGTGTCAAAATATTAAATAATCGTTATTAATGTGTTAACATATGGTAGAAAATAGTTCTGTAAATATAAAATCTGTCAAGCTTGAAATATACGATTTAACACCGAAACACGCTGCTCTGTCCGTTGACGGTGGCAGAGATTGTTTCGGTCAACGGTCCAGCCATTTTATATATTTGCATCTTTTAAAATTTCAATTCGATTGGTGCGATATTGGTATAGAGGTGTAGCCGTACGAACACATAACAAGTCAAATTCAATTTGGAAATGAGTTTCAGCTGCAAAACTCGTTGGTTTTACTGCGTTTTTGGCTGAGTAAGGTGCACGATAAAATAGGGAGAGCCACTCCTCTCTCCTTTATTGTGATTAATTGTTTTCTTTCAAGGGTTAATTTGTTTCAATTGTGTCTGGGTGTGACTTCTCTGTGGCCTGGTATTGTGTGTCTTGTATTCATCAAACGGGTCAGCAGACAGGACACAAATCAAACGAGGTCGCTGCGCCTGTCGCGTCAGCACTTGCGAATAATGCCTTGAGCGGTGACAGGTGATAATTTATGTATGTACCGTTATATGTGTGCGAGGCCAAAGAGCGTCTTGAATGCTTTTGTCTACAAAAATGCCGTGTAATTTAATTAAGAGCATAACATGAACATGTGTTCATATTTTCTTAGTTTTTGACATCGAGATTATATTTGTTTGTGACCGATGTCTTACGTGAACACGATATTCAATTATTCATGTAACTAGAGCGATGTTAATGAAGCGTTCTAAATTTTAAGGTTACGTTTAATGTAGCAAACAATATGAGCCATGAATCCTTCCGAATATTAACTGAAATTCAGCTGCATCGAATATCGATCGGAAAATGGCTCATTTTCAGGTGCTTAAATTTTCCATGACAAATTACTTGACCACATACGCGTCGGGCCGTAGGTACATATGTACGTACATTTATATAAAATTAGTGAGTTGTAAGAGCGGGTGGGGCGGCAGCACCTGTTTCCGGCCACCGACGGGGCACTAACTCAGCGATCCCGGATCCGACCGACGCTACATTTAATTCTTTGTTATGAGCCATGAAATAGGCGGGACGGGGACCGAGAAATTGTGAGAATGAATTGGGTTCTTTGGTTTTATTCACGATTCAAGGGATGTGTCGCGAGATGAAGCTGTTTAGGTTTATTGGTTACGATTTTTCTTTGAGTAGCTGAATCAATTTCGGGGAATGGGAGGTACGTTTTTGTAAGTCTTGCGTTTGTATAAGTAAAAGATGGTTTATATTCAGTTTTGTATCTATATTTTTCAGACCAAGCGGAAACAAGCCATGGAAGTAAACGTCTCTGTCTGATACCTCCTCAGCATAATAATGTGTGTGTAATTCAACGATGCGGATTGACGAATTCCGCTAAGAATCGCTTTTTACCAAATAATTAGCAAAGGGAAATCGGGATCCGCGATCATCAGATCGGCAGTGTTCGGATTAACGCAGCTCTCTTGTACCTATATTCAATCATATTCTTATATGCTCACTGAACATATAAATTGAATTTTCTTGCACTCAACCAGTAAATTCAATTGATGTGTGAGGCTGTGCGATTCTTAAACAAACAAAAAAATATTGTGTCAGCTGCCAAGGAAACTTCCCACGCAAATCGTAAAGGTGAGAGAGTTATTTTTCGCCTGTCGTTAATGATGCGATGAACTGGTAGGTATAAAAGTAATAACAATGTGAGGTTAATTTAATAAAGATTACACAGGTTTATATTTCAAATGAAACTGTTGCGTTCAAATTCACTAAAAAGTAAAAAAAAACATGTATTTTATTTAACAAAATTCAAATTCACTTGGAAGTTATAATTTGATTACTTACCTCTTATTTAATTACCCGTATGGAATTTTAAAACAATAATTAATCGTACACTACACACGCTGACTGTGATTTGTCAAACGCAGCCGTTCCAAAGGTCATTGAAAAGCCAAACCCGATATAACTCGAATAATTATTGCACAATACACAGCGAGCAGTTTGCGCTGGTCTCATATGTTCTGTGTGTATATGTCCGGCAGTTAAATCCTGAGCTAAAACCTGCTTGATCCAGGTGTCCGGGTGCTCGCTTATTTCATAGCCAATCCCTACACTGCTGCGGTTTCTGCTTCCGCCTGCTGCTGCTGACTATTAACTTAATTTCAATTCAACTTTTTTCTTTCATTAACGCTCATATTGTTTTAGTAAATGTTTTACAGTTCTTTCATTTCAATATTAAATTCGACCCGGATACTGATAATTTTACTTGCAGGCAACCGATCGATGATCTCTCTGCCCCATTGCCCATTTGAGAAATGTCTGAACTTTAAAAATAAACTTTGTAGAAAGTTTGTTTCGTTTTTCTTCTGAAGGGCAGTTAGATAAGAAACATCACGTTACTTTACGAAATTTATATTGTAAAAAAGCTTTTGATTGAATATTAAAACGTCTATTTGCTTCTTGAACAATTTAACTTCATTTTGAGATTTAATTTCAAGTTCCAAAAACCAATAGAAAGTTTCGATGACAAAGAAGTTAATGATAGAAACAATAAAAATGAAGAGCACGGATCAGATTGTGGGCAATAAGAATTAAGAGTTGGGTGCGGGACTGCGGGTCCACAACCGCTGAGGCAGTGCCGCCCGCCTGACTCCAGGTGGCTGTGGGAAGACTTTTACATTACACTACTTTTTATTTAATAAAAAATATATTCGTATCAATTTGATATGCATCAAATTGATATGCATCAAATTGTTACCTACAAAGTCAAAGTCAAATCATTTATTTCAAATAGGCCCATGTATGGCACTTTTGAACGTCAAAAATTACAAAAATAATAAAATTGATTCTAGTCGCCCCTTCCAAAAGGTAGTTTTCGTATGGAGAAGAATGGGTAAGAAACTCCACCGTTACTCTTTTAAAATGTTTTACAATATTGTTTGTATATGTACGTACATTTGTTAAATAATTATCATATGTGAAGACGATGCACCTAGAATAAAATTACTATACCACAATAGGTAAAAAAAATACTACGAATATATAGGTATATGTCGGATCCGGTCATTAGTACGGACACGAAACGAATCGCAAGCGCGCCACTGGCGACATCAAGAGAGACCTATCGACACCAAAAAAGGCGCGCTTCTACAGAGTCGTGATGTTTTAAGGCCAAGGCGAGGAGAGCATTCAGCCTCTGATCGCATTGGAGTGAAGACGTCACGGAACTGTTCTCGATTCGTGGTGCTCAGTTATTGTGTTAGTTGTAATTTGTGATCATTGTGTTAATTGGTGATTTTAATAAATGCTGCCGCATCCAGTGTGTGTATAATTTAGCTAGTGTGATTCATTTGATAGTAAATTATAATGTGATCTGAACTGCAAACTGTTTTTCTATTGCGCATTAACCAACACTCACACTACGCTCACAGTAGTTAAAATATCGCTGATAATAACGAAAGTCACATACCCGTCTCCGACATAGGTATATATATATATATTTACTACCTATGCAGGTAGTCATAAAAATTTAAGCAAATTGACACCCTACGTAAATTTGCCGCGTTATAGCCATTTCATACAATTGGCAAAGAATGACAGTTGTGATTTGAATATTCTACCGATAATTTAAGTTGGCCGTGAATTTGCTCAACAATTAATTTCCCTGACTTTACAAAGTAGGTAGGTGCTTGCAAAGTTGGAATCCTCTCGCATATGAATGTGGACGAAACAAAAAAGGTATGCTGTATGTACTCATATTATTATAGGACGCTGCGTTTTGTAGTTCATGCCTAACTTAAGGGGACTACAAGAGTCAAACGCAAATTTTATAATGTTTATAAGTATATGATCTACGTAGTAAACAAAATCAGAAAAATATATGATATTATTCAGGATAATATATGCTAGTTAGATAGTGTGTTAAAAACATAATACAACTAATTTGATACGATAGAAAAAAATCACGAAGATACCTATTTTTTTATTTTAACGAGTAAAAACCATATTAATACACATGCAATCATTCTGATTTTTTGTCGGATGATTCTACAAGCAACGTATAAGGGTTTTGAATTTTTTTGTCCATTCAATTTATTTTTTGTAAATAGATAATTGCTTTTTATTTTGCAATAAATAACCAGCGTTGTGTCATGGCCCTTCTCTTTTTTTTCTATGGAGTCGGACAGTGACCGCGCTTTAGCTGTTGTCAGCCTCCTAATGGCTAAAAGGAGTGAGTTTATTTATCACGATTGTGTGTTTTATTCAAATTAAGTCGCACTCTATGAACAGCTATGTTATGTAGTGCACTCAGTAATCGAAATGAAAAGAACATTCCCCCAGTCCCAGTAGCCACTCACTTCAATGAGTCAGCACATAAATAAAATCTGGCCCAACCCGACATCACTGAAGTAGCTAAAACGTCACATTGTGACACAAGGTCGATCCTATTTCTATTTGTATCACACAACATTTGCTAACATACAGCACCCCATAAAAATCCATAGGCAATCTCGCAAAGCAATAGACTGACGCTTCGGTTTGACTTACGACCTTTTTCTATAAGTTGTTACAATACTATAGACATGCACAGTACACACACACTCACTTTGTCTGCAACCAATGACTAGTTCGATAATCATTTGTTTTTTGTTTCATTCTTGTTCACATAAATATTAAAGTTTAGCAGGTAGACCACAGAAAACTAATTAAAGTATTTCGATTTCTGTGGGGTAGACAGATGCAATTCGTTATGAGTATTCACTTAAATAGAACTTTGTTGGTTTGTAGATACTGTTGGTGACGAGTATTTAGCGCAGTGTTGTGATTATTATTTTCAAAAAGCAAATATGAATGTGTAAAAGTGAATGTTATGAAACCGGACTAAGTGTGAGTGTTATCATTTAAATATTTCATATTTTACTAAACATAAATCTTAATCAAGGGTTGATAGAACAGAGGTATTGTTGTGACAGAAGATGCCTTTAAAGTTTTAAATTCATTACGAGGTTTAATTCGATTAGTGAATAATAAATAATAGATAGATAGAATATTCTTTATTATGTACACCATAAAAATTACAGACATTAATATAGAAAATAATTAGGTATTATGTGTAATAAATACAATGTTATTCTTTGTTCTAGAGAAATACTGTGAGGGTTAAGAGATATGAGGAAGGGGCTTATTATCGAGTAGCAGCGACGTCAAATGGTGAATGAATATGAAACAAATGGTTTCATACCAACGAGATATTTTGCTGAATTATTAAAAACACGTCATTATGAACCGTTCGCCGTGCACTCTGAAGGCTTGCATCACTGAAGACCAGCTAGAAAACCGTTTTTGACCTTAAAATATTGACCGTACCAACTTAATAAACAACAGATTCGTTATTGCACGAATTTATGGTAACGAATTTTTTAAGCACGTTTCATTATGGTTTTTGTCGTATTTCTTGCAGATAGACCGAAAATGTTTAATATTATTTTAGTAATGTTATTATTTTAGGATTAAAATTTGAGGTTTAGTTTCAATCTTCTTTTCGTAAAGAAAATGAATACTTAAGCTATAACCTCAATACCAACCAATATTTACTAAAGCCAAATAAAATGTTAAATAATTATTACTTAACCTTAAAATCAACTATTTTGTCAGTAGTTTTTTTTACATTTTAAGTAGTCTAATATTCTTATTTATTGCTTAATTACTTCGACCATGATCAAAGCTTTATATTTATGGTAAAAAAATCCATTTAAAAATTAAAACATTTCAAAATTTAAATATGTCAAAATAATACAAATTGCTTCTAAGGCCGCATTCTGAGGTACGATAAAAGTGATAATATCGCGAACCCGACCAAATTTAAAAGTCACAAAATATAAGGGCTATTGAGTAATAATTGTGACTATTAAATTTGGTCGGATTCGCGATATTATCACTTTTAGCGTAACTCGGAATGCAGCCTAAGTTTCTAGACATCTATTTCACATCTTATTCAGCTGAAGTAATGATAAATATATATAACGAATAAATATTTTTTAATTTTATTATCACATATCACGCATTTTTTATTCTAAACCCTTTATTGCAATAACAACATTAATAAAAAGGCAGCAATATTTAAAAAATATTATTATGCAAACAAAAATAATAATATTTGCAAAAACAGCGCTGTGATTCACGAGATTAGAACCTTAGCCATCTTGAATCTAAGACCAACGCTTAACGCCTTCTGCTATCTGCATATATATTTTACTTTCGAATTTTAGCAATGCTATACACTGGCCAAGGTCACGCATATGATGCGTGTCTAACAAAAGGCGCCCGCGAACCGTGACGATACGACAGTGAGTAGTGCAAAACTGCGTTCTCTGTGGTGTGTGTACGGCACACACACCACAGACGTCTGACTATTTACACATACACATGTACGGACCACACCGCGTGTAAACAGCAATACGACTCTTAGAGTGCCTATGCACTTTTGAACGCTTACTGTATACACGTTGAAATAGCCTCCACGACTACCGAATCTACTACCATTCTAATTGGCTAGTATTGTTTCTACAGCATAGTTCATTCCGATACGAGGAATAAGAAACTAGGTAAATATTCCGTTGAATGACAGTAAAGAGAAACTGCCGAATAAATAACCTTGTAAAATAATTGGTGATTATAGTTGGTGGTTTAAATTCCTTTTCACCATATTTTCTATATATTCTTGTAACCATTCCTTACATATCGTAAAGGTTATCTTTATATATAAATAAAAATAATACTATCGTACAAAAGTTGCATGTATATGCAGCTATTTCCGTATTCTGTATAGAAAGTTGAACAGTCTGCTGTTCTTGGGAAAACAGCTTGTGGCATAATGTTAGTCTTATAAAAAAACATTTCCTCAGAAACGTCTAGCGCGTGTTTTTCTGAACTTTCCATGTTGAGTGGGTAATTACTACTGGAAATGTATTTTTAGATTTATTTAAAGTTTTCTTAAAAAACGTAGCTCTCATTACATGGATATTGCAAACTACAATCAAATTACAAGTTGAATACCGATTCCTGTAAGATTACCAAAAATCTAAATACTTTTATGGATTTCCTACATTGGATAGACGAATAGCTTTATTCATAGCTGCTTTTTACGATACACTAAACGCTCTACAACACACTCCCATCATTTTAAAATGTGTAAGTTTAAAACTCGTGTTAGATAGTTCGATTATAATAATACGGATAAAATATAAAGACTACAAGTACGTTGTGTATTATTGGTCCACACGAATACCAAAGTGACCAGATTTCCCGTTTTCCCTAGTCGACTCATATAGTTACCGTTGGATTGCACGTATAGAAATAAAAAAGAGCGGAAATTCGCTCCCATGGGATGCAATGGAATGGTCACTGCAACAGCAATACTCACACAGGTTTTTGAACTAATTTAATATTGCAATTTTTTTGTTCGGGCTCAGGCGCACAATGGGAAAATTTACTTAATTGGGTCACGCGTATTTATTTGTTTTTCCATTTACTCGTAAACATCAAACAGTAGTGTTCCGTCATAAATATGATATGTTGTATGTAGAATGTGACATCTAAGTGTCAAGTATCAGTTTACCTGGGCTGCTTATACTGTGCACTATCGAGGTGGAGTGTGGACCCACTTCAAGATCAAGAGTTGTTTAGCCTATTCTAAAGGAGTATTTACTAGTTATAATGTTATTAGTTTTTTTCCATTATTATATCATAATTTTGTAGTAGGTACTAATAATTATTGGTTGGTATAAATTCACTTAACTTACCGAAAATAGTCCTAAGCTCAATAGGACTAATACCTATTGAAAAGAGGGAATAATTACTGATTGAATTTCGTGGAAAACTTGTTTTAATATTCAAACCTAATTTCTTAGTTATTGAAATCGATTAAAATTATTTTTTTTTCTTAATAATATTGGTCTATAATGTACTACTAAAATCGGAGAGCATAAAAGTCACTTTCTTGTGAAGGTAACCGACGCCCGGTGTTCAATCACAAATACCTTATTGTATTTTATTTTGTCTCGTCTTGGGTTTACTTCAAAGGACAAAACATGTTACTTCGGGCTATTTATTACGACTCTATTAAGTATTTACTTTTGTTTTCAAACATAAGCTGTCTGATTACAGATTGTGTTCTCTTATATACATTAGGGTTGTAATTTAGAGTTCTCTTTAGAAATAGTTTTAGATGATTAAGGTACACTCCCATGAAGATCGGAGACGCTACGCTCGAAGTTGTGGACGAGTATGTTTACTTAGGACAAATTGTCCAGCTAGGTAGGTCCAACTTCGAGAAAGAGGTCCATCGTCGAATCCGACTCGGCTGGGCAGCGTTCGGGAAGCTACGCAATATCTTTTCATCCCACATACCACAGTGTCTCAAGACGAAAGTCTTTGACCAATGCGTGTTGCCAGTGATGACCTATGGTACTGAAACGTGGTCGCTCACAATGGGCCTTATCAGAAGGCTAAAAGTCACCCAAAGGGCAATGGAGAGGGCTATGCTTGGAGTTTCCCTACGTGATCGAATCAGAAATGAAGAGATCCGCAGGAGAACCAAGGTAACCGACATAGCCCGAAGAATTGCCAAACTTAAGTGGCAATGGGCAGGGCACATTGCTCGCAGAACGGATGGCCGATGGGGTCGAAAGGTTCTGGAGTGGCGACCACGTACCAGAAGACGTAGCGTTTGAAGGCCTCCCACAAGATGGACCGATGACCTTGTGAAGGCCGCAGGAATCCGCTGGATGCGGAAAGCACAGAATCGGTCGAAGTGGCGGTGCTTGGGGGAGGCCTATGTTCAGCAGTGGACGTCTTTCGGCTGAAATGATGATGATGATGTTGATTAAGGTACCATTCTATAGCCGACCCAAGGCGGCAACTGCAGGCGACGTTTTGCTGCGACACGACAGGTTTCTATGAATTTCTATGAAATACCTTCCATAGAAATATATAGAAACCAGTCGTTTCGCGACACGTGGTCGCCTGCAGTTGCCGCCTGGGGTCGGCTACGGAATTGTACACATATGGGTAGAAAATGCACGTGTCTTTACGTGTCTTAAGTCATTCAATGTTCAGATTACATGCATATTATTTTGTTTGCCATACATCATAAATATTGTTTCACCTTCTCCCTTTAATCCATCCAAAGGTTGTATGTAAAAGATCGCGTCTAGCGATAAAACCGCCCATTTTGTCACCCTATGTAAAATTTCTACGTCTATATCTGTAATTTTTATGGTGTACAGAATAAAGAGTATTCTACATAACATAAAATCACGCCTTGTTTTCCCGAAGGGAAGGGCAGAAGTATACCTGTAGTAGGTACACCCACATTTCGCCAGTTATGTTTAAGTCCCATGTAATAGGGAGCGAGCCTATTGCCATCAACCGGGCACAAATTCAGACTCCGGGCTGCTACTGTGAAATTCCAGATAGAAAAACCCAAAAACACTGCCCGACCCGGGAATCGAACCCAGGACCTCATACTCAGCAGTAGCGCTTGCGACCACTAGACCAACGAGGCAGTCGAGGCAGTCGAGGTAGTATTCTATATTTATCTAAATATCGCCATATTCAAAAGTATTTTATATTGAAATCCCAGACTGTTTTCCAGCTAAGACAAAATGCATCAGAAAAGAAGCAGCATGCATTGTAAAATACTGTTCAATGTTTTAATACAAAGTAATCCGCTGTAGCAATAGCTAGTATTTTCTATTAGTGCGCGCTTACAGCACAACGCAGTTCTGACTGTGCAACCCAATTAGCTAATAAGATAATAATTGAAAATTCTATGGATATTGGCTGATACTGAAAATATTACCAACATTAAGTATTACTGGAATGTTTGGTACAAGAGTTGTGAAAACAAATTGTAAAATAGAGTACTTTAAAGATTCCTTAAAATATATTAAAGCAATAAATGCTACGTGCGAAATATGTCACGCACAATAAGTACTACGTCCAATAAGTACTACGCGCTATAAGTACTACGCGCAATAAGTGCTACGCGCAATAAGTGCTAGGCCCAATAAGTGCTACGTACAATATTGCTCCGCGGATTTTGCGCTCCGCTTGTTTTAATAATCAATTGAATGTAAGTGAGATGATCGAGAACGGTCACCACGTGAAAACCGGTTTATAGCTTACCAACTAGTTTTTGCTGCGTGGAGGTCGACAGTTATCCCACGGGATCGTACTACAGGGACAAAAAATCACCTATGTGTGAATCCAGGTTATAAATCATCTGTGTGAAAAGCATCCAAATGTGTTCAGCCGTTCTTGCGTGATTGAGTAACAAACATCCAGACATCCAAACATACAAACTTTCACTATTGGCAGGGAAAGTAAAGTGAGATATCCTTTAATGCCGAATTAATAAAAACAAAAAATGTAATTTGAAAACTTATTATAACGCAATACCATCCGATTAAAAAGTTAAGCATGGAAGCGAATATGATGGATATAAAACTAACAGATTTATTTTAAACTCTCATTTTGTTAATATGTAGTAATTAATATTGGATGTAATAGTAGTGTGCAGCGGTAATAAGTGGATGTGTTCATATTAATACTGCCCGAGGTCAAACAGCGTTGAAACTGACATTACCCGTAGCATTACATATAGCTTTTTAATAAATTTTGTATCAATCCAAGCGTTTTCAATCGAATTGTTTTATCATTTACCGTAATAAATTCATTGAATCTATCAACAGTAATCATATCTATTATTTTTGTAATATGATTGTATAACAATATTTTAAACTAAAGAAATAACTATGTTATGATTGGCAAATGTCGACGAGTGATGTCAGTAACTCATATTAAAAGTAAAACTTATAAATCAAATTTATCTATGCCCAGGTTCAATCCGTATTAGTATTCTAGCTAAAACATACGCATTATAATTAAAAATAACAACATGCTAATAAAAAACAAGAGCTAATAAAAGTTTCAAACTACGTCAAAAATAAGTCTAAGTAATTAGCTTTGTGTTTAGAGAAGCAATTTAGCAAATGTAAAAAACTTGTAAAACAATTCTCATAATGTGGGTTCGGCGAGTGTTTCCTTTGAGGTGCAAGACAAAGTTTTGGGTCAGGTACGGCATCAGCGACACTATCACATTAACGAGTCACTTTGTTCTCAACTAGCTTCCAATTTAATTAGCCTTCGTAGTTCTTACTGGAACCTGATGAAATAGAACGGGAACTACGCATAATTTATTTTATCATCGGTTCTGAAGAACCGATACTAAAATACTTTGAAATTCTTTTACAAATAAATTATTTGTGCCCAATTCGTTTAAGATAAGATAATTTATTTGCGTAAAACATGGTATACATAGGTGTTATTAAAGCATATGAGATCTTACATGTTCACTAGGAAATCTCTCTCATATTCAAAGTTATCAAAAGCTGAAAACATGTTTATTTATTTATTTACTTAATAAGGCACCAAGTCCCAATACACTAATCACAAATACATACAATTCATTAAGTTCATTCATTCATTCAATTTATGAAGCTGTTTATTATTTTCCTCATGTTTCAAATAAATATCATTCATCTGAATCGTTTTGATGAGCTGTTGAATTGCATCGGCACGAAGGTACCGTGTAGTGATCGTTCTGGGCTGTCGGGCGCTAAAAGCCACACCCTGGCCATTAAGACAAATTTATTGTCCTTTGCCGGTCGGTTGGCGGTAGTGGCGGTGTAGCTGTTACTTGGGTCCCAACGGCTATACAAATGGTAGTAGCGATCGTGCAGACGTATTATAGTAATGTTTATTGGCGGCGAAGTACGTCCAATGGCTCCGTTAATCAAAGGCGTCGTGGCGGCGCCGGCGATGCTGCGGTGGCCGGCAGCTCGCCGCGGGCGCCACGCGTCGTCAAACCTACATAAATCCTAGCACAATTACTGAGATCCAGGTCGAACCGTGAATGTTTGCTTGTAATATACGCTAACGTAAACGTTACCGAACATCCTGTGTAATTACCTACAGGGCGATAACATAAAGATTACTGGATGGATAAAGGTACTGAAACTGTAGGTTGTTAATGTGTGTTAAACTATAAATCCATAATAACATATACCTATTGATAAACCACAAATATTTTTAAAATAAAGCTGGATTGTTTGTTGCATCCAAATGGCTTCATAACTTGTATGAAATCTGATATAGACAATAGACATAGTTCATGACCAGCTTAATACGTACATACGCTGGCTTTTATTCCGAAAAACACGAGGACAAAGCTATGGATTGAATTTGTATAACAATACGAATACTATTTACCTATGTATATTCGCAACGAGAGTGGTCATGGTAAAAATATCAGGTTCCTGCGCCTTTGTCAAATTCTGTCAAACACCATGGGTACTATAATTTTGGTCAGTAGTTCCAGTAGCTGTATCTACCTATTCATATTTATCAGAACGTAAATTTAAAATGATTTCTATTGATGTACTTATTATCTCAACAAAGTACTAGAAAATCTGTAGTTTATCTTAAAATATCAAGACACTAAATTCATGAAGTACTTCCTTAAATACACGATACAAAGGTTAACAAATAAAACTTAGTTATCATGAAATATAAATGGAGTTTTAACACGTAAATGAAGAGAGTGCTCGATAGTTCAATGTTCGAAGGTTAAGCCCGTCCTGTAACAGTTTTCGATATACGATATTTTACGTAAAAGGGGTCGGGTATGCTAAGTGGTCGACAGGCAGGACAGGACCGCGACACGCGATATGCGACATGTTTGCGGCTGTCGTGTGGTCGTACGCGCGCTGTTCCCGCACACTACAGCGTCATGTAACACACGCAAACATCTACGTACCACGTACGAGTACTTGCTACGTATTTCAACAGTACATTCAGTGCCAAATTGTTACGGTCTGCGTTTATAATTGACCGCGAACATAAACAGATATTGAACAAATAATACTGTTACTTACATATGCCTCTCATGCCTCATTATCTTGTGTACTTTTCGCCTGACTGTGACAAATCTCTAGTCAGAAAATGTAATATTTTTCCTCTTGCTCATTATGATCCAAAGTTGAACAACTTCAAGAGCTCGTAATTTACGTCTAACTAAATTTTATTCGTATACTTTTATTTTCAGTTTTCTGAAGGCAAAATTACATGAGGGAAGGGGGAAACATTACGAACCACTTTAGGGACTCATAATTCGTAATAAGTGTCAAAATATAAAAAGTTTATGACAAGTTTATTCCATCACCTACACTTACCTACAGTGAGTGTATTAGGAGCGTTTTTCCAGATTTTATTCACTCGCTTCGTTTTATACAAAAAACGTTCTAGGTATCAAATCGGAGTGACAGTTCGTACGCTGATTTGACAACCCTAATGGAATCTTAAAGGCGTTATATTACCAAATAATGCACATAAATATTGTTAAACACCTATTTAAAAAAATAAAGGTTCATATCAAACGATGAGAAAACATGATAACCTATACATAAATAACTTTTAAAAGTATAGTAGGAAGCATAATGAGCAGCCACAGGAAATTAGGCTTTTCTCAAAACGGAAAGCGCGGGGAGTGAGGGGAAGGTAGCACCTTCCCGCTTGGCACAGACAACGAGCCATGATCCCCACATCGCATTAACTTGTCTGTAAAACATATTGAACAGATTTTGATCCCGTTTCGATCAATCGTCCTCCTATCGGTTTTCCATAATCATAAAATGACGATGAAATGAGAACGGCTATTAATTTGGTGAAAATTTTATGGATAAATGAAAAATATAATTTTTGAACGATCGCTTGCAATCACCGCAATGACTCGGTTTACGTTCGAATTTTATAACTTGTTAACGATGATAAGTAGCTGTTGCTCTTACATCGTTTTTTGATAATTTAGCTACTTAGCAAGTATTTTTCGAACAAGACGAGATCTTGCTTCTGGGGTTCGCATTTTACCATCCATATTACTATTTAGTGGGGACCTTATAGTCTGGCGACGACATTTGTATGCGCTGCCACGCTGTAGTTCAATTCTGACTACGCACACAGTTCACGCGATATTCTCTAACACAAAATAATAATGCCAAAACCGATTCCAATTCCGGCTAATGCCGCAACAATTTAGCAAATTATAAATCAAATATCAGGTGAATTGTTCGTAATATTTGTTATGAGCCGACATGCGGTAGTGGGTAATGTTGGGCGTCGGGCACCGGTCGGGCGTCGTCGGCGTCGGTCGGCGTCGGTCGGCTGGGACCGACAGGCGCGGCGGCCGCTCCATTAGCCACTACACACGTGTTGCTATTTGTGTGGAAACCTCGTTATCGCGCCCGATGCGCCACTCACACAATTCTTTTACTATGAAAAGAAAGAAAAGCTATCAATTTTCGCGCGTGTTCATACGCCTGATAAATATACCCATTGTAAGAGTATTCGCGAGATACATGTTGATAACATAAATATGTATGCGTGGATTTTTATACTACATGTTTCATCTAAAGTAACATGTTGAATGAATATTAATATTAGCGAACCAAACTCAATAACTCAAATAAAACAAGAATCAAACTACACTTTAAAACCAATATTTTTAGTTCAAGACTTTAGATCAAATCAAGTACTTTGTCGTCTATTGTACGTCTAAGTTGCCCTTCCACAAACCTTGTAGGAAGAACTAAGTTGGTATCTTGTCTGTTAGCTACGCTAACTTTAGTTCCAGCCGGGGTACAAACACTAGTTAAGCTGATTTAATCACAGTTTCGTACTTCTAATGCTCAGGTTACAAATACTGTATGCTATTGTAGTTGCTTTAGTTTATTTTAGGAGCAAACAATGTGTAGAACATTACTCCTCTTTGTAACAGATGCAAGTAATTAATCATGGCTCATGTCATGTGGTCTACGCCGTAGTAGTACTACGGCGTAGCACACGGCTCGTAGGTGTCTCCATTTTCCGCGTAGCAGCCGTTAAGAACATTGGGGGATTTTAACAAAACGTAGCATATGGGTATCTATTAGTTATTTAATCATGACAATCATGATCCCTTGCAGATTTACTAGGCGATTGCAACTTTCTTTCTGCAATAGTGTGAAATAAAATTGGACGATCTATATATAAGCGGTTATTAAATTTCAAATAGGTCAAATCTGTTAACTTTGTCTATGATTAAGAAGTTATTACTGCAGCTTTCTATCAAGTTAATAACTTCATAGACATGCAAATAGAAAAACCAAAACTGTATCTAATTCAATTAAGATAAATAAATAAAATAAAAATTTGGGCTATTGCCTTTTACCTAATATTTTTAAGCTATTGCATAGCTTTTATCGCGGGCTTTGAGCGCGCCGACCAATGAGGTTGTATTGTATAATCTCATTGGCGCCGACCGAATCAAGAAATTCCGCAACGTAATGAAAATAAAACCTAACACCCCCCACTCCGCCTACCATGTAATGACGGTTCTCATGACAACGTGATGTTGTCATGGGAACGTAATTTTTGTTTTATGTCATCACGTCATCATCCCAAGTGTAGCGTTGACAAATAGGAAGTATGGAGTTTACAAATGCTATGCAATAGCTTTACCGCGGCAGTCCCCGAGTGCCACACGTTTTTTTATTTTATTTGATAGACATGCAAATAGAAAAACCAAAAGGCAATAGGCTCGCCCGCTATTACATGGGACTTAATAACATAACTGGCGAAATGTGGGTGTACCTGCTACAGGGACATCTCTGCCCAACCCTTCGGGGAAACAAGGCGTGATGTTTTGTTATGTTAAAAAAAGATTTAGAAAATACAAAAATAATGATGTCACTAAACAGTATGAATTCACGTTACATCTTTTGAGCACATCCTCAACTCGTATAAGAAGAATTATATCATGTATTTTATCTTCACTGTCTCTAGCTTCAGCTAACCTTTGATATTCATAAATGTTTGCTCAGCTTCAGAGATGCACTCTAAAAGATCGGCTTAACTTTCTACTTTAACTATGAAAGCAAATGATTGCTTAATGTAATGTACCTTAGCTTTTTCTACAGGAGTCGCAGTCATGATGTATGTATAAAATATTGCACGCTTGTATTTCTCGACGCGGTAGGCAGAGGAATATATACAACCCACATTTCCCCGGTTATGTTTTAGTCACCTATTGCCATCAACGGGGCCAATAACAAGACTCGAAAATCAGACTTAGTATGTTTATGAGGTAGTGAAAAACATTAAAAACTTGTAATATACACTATTGTCTACATTTCTTTCTCATTGCTCCTTTCACAGGCCTGCTGGAAGAAATTTGTTAAGAAATAAGCAGTACCTTTGTACTCTAAATTATAATTATGTCGTTTCTCTATGTATTTTACTGTGTGTACATTAATAATAAAATAAATGTAAATGTTTCTAGTCTTATTTTATGTTACACTAGCTTCCGCCAGTGGCTTCGCCCGCATGATATCTTTGTAAATTATAACCTGTTACTTAGTGATAATATAGTAGTATACTATTTGTGTAATTAATTAATATAACATTTATTTTACATTCTGTGATTACTTGAACTCACACACTGACTTATTAGTATCACTTGTAATTTTTTAGGAATATCGAACAATGCTTGTAAATATGTGAACACCATGTATCCATTACATAATTATTTTTTCTATCATTGCTTCATTTTTAATTATTTTTACCTATAGTAATCTTATTCCAGGTGGTGGTAGTAGTCTTATTAATGTATACAAAATATTGTAAAACATTTTAAAAGAGTAACGGTGGAGTTTCTTGCCCATTCTTCTCCATACGAAAACTACCTTTTGGAAGGAGCGACTATAATAAATTCTATTTTTTGTAAATTTTTGTCGTTCAAAAGTGCCTTTTTGTGCCTAATTGAAATAAATTATTGGACTTTGACTTTGAAAAGAATTTTTAAAATCGGTCTAGTATTTTTCGAGTTTATTCAAAAACAAACAAAATTACAAATCTTTTCTCTTTATAACATTAGTGTTGACTAACGACCCACCCCTGCCCCGCAAATATCAAGATATCTTTATTATATGTAGGTATGTTAACAATATATAAACCTTTCAGAATAAATTCTCTAAATAATGGTGAAAACCGAATCAAAATCCGTTGAACTAAGTAGTCACACGGCAGGCACGAAAAGCGAATTTATTTATTTATTAGCCTGAAGCCCGGACTCCACCAAAGCGGAGATGTGTGAAAATATCTGAAGCGGAGACGAGATGTTTTTCAGCTAGGTTGAAAAACATTACCCTTTTGCGAAACAGAGTGTTCTCTACACACTGAAGCTGTGTGGAGATGCATACTTGCTAGACTGGAGCGGAGATGTGTGCTGGCTAGAGCGGAACTGTTACGGCGCCGCTCACATCTCTTCTCGTCTCCGCTGCGCGCTGTCGCCAGCTTGCGAGACACAGCTCACATCTTTACTTTAATCGCGCCATACAAATATGACACATCTCCGCTTAGTAGTCTCCACTAAAGCTGACAGGAGACGAGATGTGTGAAAAACGAAATTCTATTGGTTGTTTAAAACACATCTCCTCTCCGCTTTGGTGAAGTCCCGGCCTAATAGCGTATAATGTTCCCACTGCTGGGACACATGCGTCCTCTCTTTGAGAGGGAGTGGGCTGCAATCCATCACGTGGGCCCAGTGTGGGTTGGTAAATGTCACATGTCTTCGAACTTTTGATTCTAGGACATGCCGGTTTCCTCACGATGTTTTCCTTCACCATTTTGAGAGCAATGGTGATAAAATTATTTACACAAAGTAAAGCGCCTGCTTGGGTTTGAACCCACGACTCGTAAGTAATGGCCCCCAGTGGTAGTGCTTACCCAGCTGACCCAGTGGTAGTGGTAATAGAAACAAATTCAACTGCCTAGGAGCAGTGGTAGCCCAATGGCCACCACTGATCCTAGGCAATTGAATTTGTTTTATACTACATATTTATAAATTTAAAAAATAAGTAAAGAAAGAATAAGTTGGTACGTCTGACACATCTTGAACAGTTAGCCTCACTACTATCCTAGTATCAAACTACTTAATCATGACATGAACACGACATGGCATGAGCTTAATTCTAGTATTGCGCGACGCTCGTGTCTACTCACGAAATAAGTCTTTCTAACGCGTTTGTTTATCGGTAGACTAGTATTTTTATTTTATTTTTTTTAAACAAGGGTTAAGCAGCACCCCCAGGACAGAGTCTAAGGTTACGGTATCAGTAATCTCTAGGGATAGCGAAAGTCGGAAAGCAGTCGGTTTGCATAAAATTCTTACCAGTTAAATTGGGAGCCAAGAATATTGGAAAAGACTAGGCAACTGAATGTTTTGTCAGCAAAGGATAGGCAGTTGAATGTCTTGTCAACAAACATGTTTCCTGTACACACATAATTATGGATCCTTGACATTCATCGCTCAATTATACACATAATGTACACAATCTATTAAGATTCCTGGCTTTCTGCCCGCGGGTGCCATTACACTCCATTCCCCTCGTTGACTTACAATTTGCGTGGGATCAGGGGCACCAGATAAACTTTGTTTTTCTTTCATTGCCAGATTGCCAGTCTCATTGTTTATGTTAAAAACACGTAATTTATCATTTAAAAAATAGAAACCCAAGTCTCGTTACGTAAGAAAATTGTTCCAAAAAAAGATAGAATAAGTAATACAATTTAAGTAACTTGTCATTCTCTAGATTTACTTAAATCTTTTTAACTGTGTTATCGAGTTGGATCACAGTAGGTAAAGGTATCGAAAACATTATTCGTACTATAAACGATGAAAATATCGACAAAAGTACATATCAAGTAAAGTATTGATCTAAGTAGGTACTACAAATTGAACATTCCGAACTCTCTTCAACAATTAGGTTAAAGTAATTCTGCAATATATAAATCTTTTCTCGAGTCCTTGTTAAATTATTAAATACGTGTTCGGAATATATTAACACAACTTATTATAGGAAATAACGAAGTCGTATTTATTAAGCAGGTTCTCGAGACTTCCTTATTTATAGAGTTAAATGAAAGTAGACTTAACGCAAAAGTGCTTATACGTGAGTTGATATTATATCATGGCAGCTCAGTGCACCTGCTATGCAGTAACTTTGAATACATTTTGAATAACTAGGTTGTCAAAACTGTTGCCTATTTTAATGTCAACAATAACAACAGATGGAGGTGGTTTGAAGAATTGACACGTAGCACATGAAACATCGGTGCATTGCCGTAAAATATCTTACAATGTATGAAGTGACCCTGAATATTATCTCGAGAACAATAAGCAATATATCGACTTATTTTACAAAAAAAAAAATATGAAGCGTTGCCCCACACTAGGAATTTCTCCTGTATTGTGTATCTTTTACAATATACAATAGTAGGTAATATACAAAATGAAATGAAATGAAGAGATCCGCAGGAGATCCAAGGTAACCGACATAGCCCGAAGAATTGACAATAACTTAAGTGGCAATGAGCAGGGCTAATTGCTCGCCGAACGGATGGCCGATGGGGCCGAAAGGTTATGGAGTGGCGACCTCGTACCGAAAGACGTAGCTTTGGAAGGCCTCCCACAAGATGTACCGATGACCTTGTGAAGGCCGTAGGAATCCGCTGGATGCGGGAAATACAGAATCGATTGAAGTGGCGATGCTTGGGGGAGGCCTATGTCCAGCAGTGGACGTCTTTCGGCTGAAATGATGATGATGAATAGTAATAACAAGTAAAAAAGTACTTATTAAAAACAAAAGAAAGCCACATTATGATACCTAACTATCTGTCACGTTACTGAATCTTAAATATTTTAGTGAGCATGATTGGTTGTTCGAATGTGTTAAAATTGGAACATACGTAGGTCGATTTGTAGAACGAGAAACTCAGTATTAAGTAATATCAGACCAATATGAAATTCGCAATTAGGTATCATAGCATGTCAATAGAGAGCCTAACGTTACTGATTCAGGAGAGTAATCGATATATCACGAGGCAGTAACCCAGTAATCGTATCGAACGGAGTTCGCAGTTGCAACGAGTTTTATATCAATGGAGAATTTCTCTCAATCTAGAAAAAAAATGGCGCGATTTGCGAATGAACATAATATTTAGCAATGATAGGCTAGAGTTTTGTTCATAGCTAAAGTCGAGCACGGAACCAATGTAAGGGAAAAGTAGTTGCAATGTTTGTGTCAAGTTAATTGCCAGAAATGGGTAGAAGTAATGAGCAGAATGCGCCGACTTGCCTAAACTTTGTACTAAGCCGTGTCACACACTCGAAAAGTGTAGAGCAACTGACAGTCAAGTAACTCAGAGAAATCCCACAGCAATTTGTATAACGAGATGCATACAGGTGCTCTAGGCTCTTTGAAGCGCTAATTCAACGCAACTGCAAATGAGCAATGCTATCCTTCATTAAATTAGCAGTGCAAGGCACAAACAAGTTGGATATTGACTGCAGAATAACACTCCAGGGAGATAAAAATATCTACATAAAAAACCTAGTCCATTGGCATAAACTAATGAATATATATTGAAAAAGATAGACTCAAAAAATTAAAATAAGGTGACTTAATACTAAAACTTAGGCATAAATTTCTACAAAAGGATTGGGAAATTAAATATTGTTGCCAACTTCAAGTCATCTGCCTAATCAGACCGTTTAGTGTAGATTATTAAAATCAGCCGCCGCGTTTACAAAAATCTGTAATAACGTACAAAGAACGTGGCGGATTGGAACATTTTCCAGAATTTGTACTTAAAAAGCCGCGCTTCATTTTAGCGAGGCGTCGAAATCTGTTATGTAAATATGAGACCGTGGAACCGGAAAATAAGTTTGGTGTTGTGCCCTTTTGATTTGCAGCAACAGTCGGCCAGCATGGAGGCAGGGTCGGGACCCGGAGCGTCGCGTCGTGCCGTGCCGTGCCGTGCCGTGCCGTGCCGTGTTAGGCGACGTAACAATTTTGTTTGCGCACAACTCGCCACTTTATGAATAGTAATCAAACCACCATCCTCCATTCATTTATCTCGGGAGCGACCAACGACGAAATGTAGATGAGGCCTTTCTGATAAGCTCCAAGTATTTTGTACATTTACTTTGTAATTATATACTGCGGGGAATAAATGGTCGGCTTAAATTATTACAGCGTATCCGATAATATTCAGCAGGATGATTCATTAGGACATAATATTTAAATGTCAATGACGAGTGATTTATCTAAGCGGTAAAAATCTAAAATGGACAGGTAGGTAAGTACTGAACTAAAATTAGATTTTCCTCTGGATGAAAGAATTGCTCGGAGATCGAGTTAAAGCTGGAGGTATTTCTGCCTGAAAATGATAAATTATTCTGATAAAGATTTCTGTTCAATCGGTAGTCTATATTTGGGTGACTGGCGAAACATTCTCGAACCTGCTGCTACATTGCTACAGAGCTATATTACACTGTACTGTTAATGATCTTGTAAGTAGGTACCTTTGAGAACTGTGTTGTTGTAATACTATTTTGTATTTAGACAATGTAAAAGTCAGAAGACTAAAGTGGAAATGGTCTGGACACATGATTAGAGGAAAGAACAAATGGAGCAAAATTATTACCCAGTGGTACCCAAGAAACGGCCAAAGAAAGAGAGGTAGACCACAGAAAAGGTGGGATGATGACATCAGAGAGGTCGCTGGAACGACATGGGGCAGAGTGGCCAGAGAGAGACAGGAATGGAGAAGGTTGGAGGAGGCCTTTACCGACTGGCAAACGGACATACAAAATATAAGCAAACGCCAAATACGAAACTGAAAACTACACTTTGTCCGACTAAAAAGGCTAATAAATAAATTTAGACAATAATTTAATATTTAACTAATAAATCTACTTGACAAATAACAAAAAAATCGGATACAAACATCCTTGAAAATACAAGCCATATAATAATATGTTACGACACTACTTCACCTTGGCGAGATCGAATTCCTTAAGTTTCTAACTAAATTCCACAAGTGCGGCCCTACGCTCCGGGAATACCCTATTGTGACACAAAATAGTGTGCGCACTCCATAGACATTTTGACAGTTGTTGAATAAAAAAGTTGAAATAGTAGGTAAAAAGTTTTGGAGGAAAAGTGTTCACAAAGAAATATACAGACGCGCTTTATTTCCCTCTAGCACCGATGTGATGCGTGACACAACTCCAGCACCAGGTTATTTTTCTTATTATTTGGAATATTTTTACTTATGTGTGATCTTATTACACATTTCTATGATAATACATAAAGAAAATCATATTTGTTGATATGAGAAAACTGTTACCACCACTTCTTTGTGAGATTTCATGTAGCCACAGTTTCTTTGACGGTGAGATAAGTTCTTATTGGAGCATTCGGCTTTTAGAATAAATCTTACGCTCTTTTATAAGCCTTGGTAAAATATATAAGTAAGAGTAAATGTTATTATACACGTATTAGGTACAACTACAGGTTAGAGGAGCTTAATACGATTACATTGAATGGTATTAGATAGTACATTGATGCATAAATCCGATTTCCATTAAATACTTACGAGTCTAAACTGCTGCGAAATTAATTACTTCAGTTTAGAAACATGAGGCTTATTTTAAATTCCAAATTATAATTGTTCATGTGCTAAATTGGTTTATATTGGTGCCGATTCCCTTGTTCACAAACTAAACTAAATTTAAGTTCAGTGCATCTTTTTCTTTCTATTTCATTAAGAAAAGGACAGAAGATAAATTTTAGTTTAGTCCTGTCAAATTAATCAGCGCTTGACGTAAATTGACGTAATTTTAGTCGACAAGTTTTTAATCACGTCTAAACTTGTATGGAGAGTGACAGGCGCTGATTAATTTGACAGGACTAAACTAAAATTTTTATCCTCTGTCCTTTTCTTAATGAAATAGAAAGAAAAAGATGCACTGAACTTAAATTTAGTTTAGTTCTTGAACAAGGGAATCGGCACCATTAATTCATTTAACAATAAAAGAGAGAAAACAAAATTAAAAATCTTTCACAAAAATGGCTTTACAATCAGCTAAAAGCTACATGAGTAATAGCTGGTCCACGACACATGTCAATCTGCTTCGTCGATGTGACGTTAGACATCTGTCAGGTTTCTTGTTATCGCGACCCTCATCTTTGAAGAAATTACGTTCGTGCATCCATGTCGCTGCCAACGGTGACACGCCCCCGCGTATTCGATCGCTGGGCACGTTAATGTGCCCACATCACATCACCCCACGGTTAACATGCCCCACATACGCCATTTGCACGTTACACTCTCATGTTTGTATATGCGAGTATTATTTGTTGCTAATATTGCACGGTTAATTATTAATGCTTTAATGAAAGTCGATGATATTGGCAAAGGTTCGGCTTATGATACTTGGCCTCGGCCTCGGCCTTAGGGAAGCTTATTCGATTTAGAATGTTTTCAAACCTCTTGTCAACTAATGGTTATTGTTAGTTGTTTTTTTAGTCAACTTGTTACACATAATGGTTATCGGGGGGCACGGCAGTGCCCCCTGCCAAGTCGAGCAAAACAATCACAAAGGCACAGCCGTACCATCTTTTCTCGCAGCCATTCAGAACATTTTCGGCCCCCTTTATCTTCGCTGTGGATAAAGCTAGAAACCTGAATTTTGACCGTGATCAAGAGGGCTTAGTATAACCAGGTATATTTCCAAATTACATTTAATTTGAACTTGTAGTTTAAGAACGATTGCAGGTCAAAGTTTCTTATTTTTGTCACTGACATACTGACTCACTGACTCACCGATCATCAAAATTCTAAGGTATTGTTAGCAGACACATAAGCTTCAAAGAATACAATTAGTGTTTAGCCTATAAATCAAGGAAAAAATAAAATACAACGCAATTTCAGTCCCGATTTCTAGATACACGAAAAGAAATAAAGATGACAAATAGATAGGAACTGAACAAATTAATAGACTTGGTTTTATATTAGATCTCACATCTTTTTACGGTAGAAGAACTGCGTTGCGAGACTTGCATTTTTTTACCTGTTATGGTTTTGATGGGATACAACTTATATCAAAATATTACCACACATTTGTGAATCATATTCTGAACATGATCTGGTTTTCAGAACTCAGGATGTATTCAGTAAATGCTTCTCATTTACGAAAAATATGAAATAAAACAAAAAAGAAAGTCCAATGCCTAAAGCCGTACAATGCTGCAAGCTTTTCCCTTTTGTGTCGTTGATTTATTCTACGTAACTCAGTAATTCTGTATACTACACTACAGCTACTTTTCAGAAGTTACAATATGAATAGCCTATATTATTTAAATTTTAATAAGTGAATAAATAAACATTCCGCAAAATGAAGTCTATAGACGAAAAAAATATGGAGACGAAAACATTCAAGAAGCGTCTACAGTTGAAAAATATAGCTCATTAAGGAATGTTTAGCCAAGCTAATTTAACTAGGGGCCTCAGACATCTCCGGGGAAATTACGAGCTTTGTGCGTATGTACTCGCGAAACTTTTAGGACGTCTTTGTTTAGAGTTTTGATGATCAAGAATTTCATTAGATTAGTCAACTATCTGTAAAAGTAAGTATTCACAAGATTCGTTCGTTTTAACACACGAGAAGCGCAACACAAAACAATAATTGTGTGCGAGGACCAGATAAAGGTAAATCGGTTAGGTATTTGAACGAATGAGACCGGTTCCCGGTAATTGTGCCTGTCGCGTGGACAAATGTGCTGTCCAACGTGTGCCAGATAGTCAGTCTAACTGCCGCCATTAGCCCGAGAGATAATCTTAAATTACTATCCGCACACTCAATTGTTGCGTCACGCCCAAATGTGCACTGTACTGAAATATTTGTGTTAAATAACAGCGTGTCGATACCGTGATGCGTGAACGCTAATTGACATTTACGAATAGGTACATCATTAATTAGAGCATAATGTAACTTATTACAATTACCGGAGTGTCAATCTTGATTGATAACAAACTAACGCGACCGTAATTAAGTGCGGAGGGGCGGACGAACACTCGCGCGATATAATTGTTAACTAGGAGAGCTCTCACGTCTCCCTCGTATTCCTTATGGTTTGCGACTAAGGGCGGATATCTCCCGACAAGGAGGCGCAAGATATAGATACAACCTGTTATCTTCACACGTATCCCCGTTATTTAGTGCCAAAGTACACTACTTAGAACAAAGCAAAGCGTAACTTAATATAAAGCATGTTGGGATGTCCACAAACTTAGGGCGAGTTTCAAAGACGATCCCTTGAGTCTCCTTTATGCAAATCTCGGGTAATTTCTTTGGTGAGAGTCACACGGGACCCTTTGCCAAGATTGCGTTGACTTTTCAACCGTGCGATACCTACGTCTTGTTTTATATTAGTTTACATAGGCGCGTTACGTCAAAACTAAAAACAGGTCAGCCGAATCGAAGGCTGATAAGTTTTGTCAAAATTGAGTAAAGTCAACATTTAATTTTATTTAGATTTCAGTTCTCTGGTTTCACAAAACAATCTATTTTTTTATATATTAGAATATTATCTTAACACAAAATCAAACCATTAAACTAACAGCTGAAACAAGTGCACCTATTGATGTTTCCCTACTTGATAATACTGTTCAAGTATTTCTGCACTTATTTATCCTTTCACGGCTTCTCATATTACCCGAATCAACTGGATTGTACCTACCATTTACACAAGGTAATCTGGCAAAAATGTCATAACTATATATGCACAAAGTACCAACTATCATAACACATTGCCGGGCCGTCGCATACCAACACCGATGTCCACCACAACACAACACGACACAACACAACACCACAATGCCTCTACACGTTTGTCAGTGTAATTCCTTAGTGCTGGCCAAGACGTGTAGGGACGCAGGTAAAATATTAATCTTGATTGATTCTTTGAGCTGCTAACTTTATAGTTATGCTTTCACTGAAGATTTTCAGTATAGAGCGAAATACAAAAAGGATATTAATTAAGAAGTAAACTATTAGTAGAACAAAATACATGAGTTTAGTTTACAAAGTGTTTATGCAAGAGTTTCATTAATGATATATTATGTTTCTAATTAAAAATATTATACATTACATTACTACCTAAACTACAATAATTACTTTTCCAATTCTCTTTCACATTTATGTACCTATCTTCTTTAACAAAGGCGTCACTTCCGAGTACTAAACTTGTGTTTAATCACCCAAAATGAATATTAAAGTAACTCGCAGAAAGTAAGTTAACGTAAATACCTACTTGTAAGTGAGTACCTCATTATGGGAGAGAAGTTCATCGACAAATGATTACGATGTTCCGGAAAGTTTGCATGCCTTGTTAAATAAGGTAAACATTCTCATTTTAATTAAAAGGAAATGCGAGTAAACTTTAGTAGTAACAGAAATAAGAAGTCAGTCTTTATTGTGAAATAATTTCAATTAAAATGTGCTTGCAAAATTTAAAAAGAAAAGCAATTGAGAATACCATTGTATACTGTGTATAGGAGAATGAATAAATCTGTCTCAGGTCCGCCAATAGCTACAAGAATAATAATTAATTATATTACAATATCTTTGGAGAGATTTCTATAAGAAAAATATTTGTTGGAATGACTACGAAATACGAGAATAATTTAGCGATAATAAGACGAGTTGTTTTATTTCTATCGATTGCATCTTATTAGGTTTTACTGGAAAATATAGGAAACCATACTTAACCACCCCTTTTTATTAAACAAAATGTTAAAATTAAAAGCGCCATATCGACATTCCTTGATTTATAATTTTAATATCAAATATATCACGTAAATCAAACTTACAATACCTACAGAGAAACAATTCACTACACAAATGAATGTATTTCTGTTGTATAAAAGCCATATAAATATATTCATGAAAATGTCATATTTATATCTAGCAGTCTATAAACGTAGGTATGTAAAACTCATACATACTGCTTCCTCCGACTTTCTCCATTTCTTCTAGCATCTTTTCTCCTACAAAATCTATTCTCCTCCTACCAGGCGTGTGCTTGGCTTGAATTAGAGGTAGCTGAAGCAACTGATTTAATTAGGTTAACTACGTAGACGCTCATACATGATAACCCGTCGCCACTAACGTGACACGTTGTAGCCGAGTGTGCCTCCAATTAGTACAGATGCAGTTATATTGTTATTAGTCGAAACAGAGGTAAGTTAGACGGTAATTTTGGTACTGACCTAATTTTATCACGTCAAGGCAATTATAAAGTAGAATTTCATGTCATAGAACCAACAAATTCGAAGGCATATTATAACCCCAACCCGCACTAGACCCAGAGAATGAGTTGTGATTCACCACGCGGGTTCAGTGTCGCGTGGTGAAACACGGCCCATTCTCTCTCACAGAGAGCAGGCCTGTGCCCCAGCAGTGGAAAAGTTATAAGCTGATTATGCATGGTTTAAAGTTGCAATTTGATTACAATTGAAAGACATCTAACGTTGAACCGTTCAAATCGATCCAGTGTAGTGCACGACCATCGAAATCCGCCCATTTTATGCTCTATCCTCAGCCTTTATCAAACAATGCTTAGCACAGGCTACTGTTACTGCAAGCCACACCAAGTTCGATCCTCAGACACTTTCATTCATAAATGTTTGTAAATTACCAACAATACCTATTAACAGTGAATTCATTAAAATTCAAGTAGTACCTATATTTGACACTTCTAAATAAGGTAGGGACGTAAGTTTACTTTTTTTTTTATCACGTCATATTTTAAATCTTCCCATATTCCAGGAAATAAATTATTAAAATTGTACACGATGAAGCTATACTGATGTCATTCGTTCAAACGAAGCGAGTACATATACCTATATTCCGTTTGAAATAAGATTAGACATTTAAACAAACCTTTTTTACATTCCGTTCAACCGATTTTGACTTGTATTGCGTAGGCATAAGGACGGCATTAAAAGCAAAAAAAATGGTCACAAACCAACTGTTTACTGCAGCTGCCATTTGTCATGCCACCAACGCAATAGAAGTCAAAATCGGTTGAACGGACTGTAAAAAAGGTTTAGTTAAATGTCTAGTCTTATTTCAAATGGAGTATAATTCATTATAAGCAGACAAAGTTACACCCGACTAGAAATGGACAAAACAAAACGGTATAGAAAAATCGCCATTTGTTGTGTGCTCAAATAATTCTAGTTATCAAAAATCTATATAAGTTGTAACTGTAAGAATAAATTGTGTACCAAAACAAAAGGCAGAAACAAACGTAGTCATAACAAAATTACCGTTTATTTATCAATGTAAAAAGTAGTTAATTTAATTAATACTTTATTTGTTACAGCTATGAAAGTTATTTCCTTTGTCTCTTTCATAAACGGAGCACTAATATAGAGATATATGTATATACTTTACAGCTTCTGACTACTGCACCCAAAGTGCCATCATATAATATGCTTTATATTACACCTCTTTATGTATTATGCCGTATTATTCATGGCCACATAAACGCATGAACTCGACTACACACCACGTCAATTTCGGGAACAGTAAAAATTACGCCACAATATCTTTTATGTTATCTTTTATTATACTTTCACTAAATAGATAACTTCATGAATTTTAGATGTAGGCAAAGTCCAAAACTGGTCTTTAGAACTTTCCACGAAAGCCAAACTAGGGTGCTTTATTTAGGAAGAACAGAGATTAGCACAAACTTTGGTAGGATTTTAATTAACTTTAGGTAGAATAAAGAGTGATGTCACAATTCATAACTAAGAAAATCTTTAGTAAATTTTATTGAGCTTGTTCTTTACTTGGATAGGTATTTTATTGGTTTATGCTCCATTTGTAATATTCTGTTTCCTAACGAGAGCTAAAAACTTTTCCCTCAAAAAACAAATAATTCTCGCTCGCCGCCCACGTCAGCGTCTCAATTACACGATAAAAATGTCGTACTCATATATTTTAATATTTTATTCGCATCCCTTCATAATACTTCACAACCTTTCTGAGTTCACGTCTTCAGAAAGTGGGGTGGCATTCAAAGTCACTCATGCTTTTATTCCTGATGAGGTAAAGCTCCAAATTGCACAATTAAGGCTTACGGAAACTGCAGCAGAACAACGAATAAATATTGCGACTGATGCGCCAGCACTGGGTACATTGTAATTCTAAAACTATTGCGTTGGCAATCCATCACTACAAGGCTATCAGTCTCACTCATTTGACTTTTACGCAGGAGTAAGCAGCATAGATTTAAATCCAGCTCCATGATCATAAATAGTCGTGGCAGGGTGTGAGATCGTCGGAGCGACACATAGTGATTGAGTTCATCTGTTGACCAATGATCATTCATGTTTCATCGGCCGTCTGGTCATGCGTCAATGAGGAAGCGATAAGATACAGTGAGCTGCAGAGATAGCTCGCCAAAGGAACATATTGCGCATGCAATTCAGTGCCGATCCGATAGTGCCCGGCGACAGCACTTACATGCAGTTCACACGTTCAAAACATTTACTTGGTACGTATAGTTTAAGATCACGCACAACCTGTCCGTTTTGACACGGTATTCAAGATTTTGTTGTTGTACCGAGAGTATCTGCTTCGTCGAAAACCTTTGTCTTTGTGATAATTATCATATCACATTAGAGCGTGTAAGCACGTCAGAGCGTGAAATATATTTTTTTTTTTTAAACCAGCCATGTTTGGAATATAATGTAAGGTATTGACTGTCTGTTATTAAGTACTTTGAATATAATTTGGTTTGTTTTACAATAATAACATTCAGGCAAAACGCATACACACATAACATAACATAACATCACGCCTGTAATCCCCGAAGGGTTAGGCAGAGGTGTACCTATAGTACACCCACATTTCGCCAGTTATGTTTAAGTCCCATGTAATAGGGGGCGAGCCTATTGCCATCAACCGGGCACAAACCCAGACTCCGGGCTGCTACTGAGAAATTCCAGATGGAAAAACCCAATGTGTTATTGGGTTTTTCCATCTGGAATTTTCTTGCCCGATCCGGGAATCGAGAACCCATGCAGGACCTCATACTCAGCAGTAGCGCTTACGACCACTAGACCAACGAGGCAGAACACGCACGCACTAGAAAACGCATACCTATTACATAAAATCGAATTTCACAATACTGTAACAGAATAGATCAGAAAATAATAAAATGTCAATGCAATTAAAATAAACGAATGAAAACAATGAACTTTATTTGAGAAATTTATCTTGAGGGCAATCCGAATGGTATAGTTCCTATTTTGTTAATTATATGAAACTAGTTTAGGAAGATGCCTATCACGAATAGCATAAAGTCTCATAGTCAAGAGCTTCTAAAGTTTCCAAATTAAGATCGTAGTGGCCAAGCGCGCATACAGCTTTAGTTTATAGGGAGACCGTACAAAGACTCCCAACTTGAAAGGCGCAAAGTTCTCTACAAAGTTTTTGTGTAATATTTAGTAAAAGCCTAAAATTCCCGCGGGGACCATAGTTCCTAGACCCCCGCTGACGATGTCCTCGCGAGTAGATATTTAGCTTTAAAACATCACTTTGTATAAAACAAAAAAGAGTCTGTATAAAAGGTTGTCGCGTTTTATTTTTGGCACAACACTCCAATATAATTGGATTTATTTTTTCAACTTGCAAATGAATAACAATCAGTTTAAAAGGTCGTATGGATGGATATGCAGTGGGCCACGAAATTAATTTGTTGCGTCCTAAAGTTGTTGTTGCAAAATATACTGTTTATTCAGTCTTTAAGCTAAGTAAACAGTTATTTGATAAAACATTAAAAAGTTCGCATTATAGTCAAATATTGTAACGAAACATTTATGAATTAGATTATTTAAAAAATTGTTTCACCTATAGAAAGCTACATTATCAGCGAGTAACATGGGCTATATTTTATCGACTTCCACGCGAACGAAGTCGCGGGCAGAAGGTAGTTATTCATAAATAGCAAAAGTTTGATAACTCAATCTTGACGGTAAGACTAGAATTGTCTTGTTTTTGGAAACTTTTATAATTTTATTTTATGTTTTGGTTAACTCTTCAGCCAAATGATAACGTCACAAACCACACAAGGAATAACCTAATTAAACAAAATACGCAGACGTATGAAAATTATACCAACATCACTGTATCATACATATTTGAATTATCTGTCACAAAAAAACATTATTCATTATAAAAGAGACTTGCTTTAACATGAGCGTTCACTGACGGTGCAACGATACGGCAATGATGCGTGCCGAACCCTCACGGATGACGTCCGGCGTCCGACGTCCGGTGCCGGACGAGCGATGACGATAATCTGTGCCCGCGGGACTGCCTCAATGATCAGTCACTTGTCATTCACGGCTTATTCGAATCCGTGGATATAGGAATCCCGATGAGAAATGTGGGGACAGGTGGTCCGTTTCCCCTATTTTATCTTTCAGATATACGGTTTTTTAACCCGTGCTTCAAAATATAGCAAATCCGATGTAACCATTTCAGGCGATTCAAATCCTTAGCAATTATGTTATCAAATCTATTGTTCCTAAGTTTAACATTGATATTCTAAAGTTTGAATGAGATTGAG
The DNA here is from genome assembly GCA_963680765.1 of Agrochola lychnidis. Lineage (NCBI taxonomy): Eukaryota > Metazoa > Arthropoda > Insecta > Lepidoptera > Noctuidae > Agrochola > Agrochola lychnidis. The sequence continues at coordinate 12,100,134 of OY796857.1, forward strand.
AGCGTCCTTGATAGATATTATAAGCAAACATAGTATCAAACTTTGTATGAATATTTACTCTCCTATTAATGTTAGTTTGAACAACAGTTTTGACTTACAACCAGGGTACCTACATAGGACCATAAGGATGAAAATTTTCCTTCTGATGATTTCATTGGGATACAGGGTAGTGAGACCCCGAACTTAATAACGGTACGGGTCGGGTGACAGCCCTATGTTTGTTGAGTACCCAACAGATGAGTACAGTCTACAACAAAATTAAAAATAATAATACATACAACTACCAACTTCACACCGACAACATCAAACGCATATTCACATGCAGCATAAATATAGAAATGTCACGTGCAATATTTCCTGCAAACTTTATTATATGTGAAAGTGTGAAATTTTACAGAGCTCACTTGTGTTGTTGAATATACCCACAATAATGCGCAAAGTTTTGCTTTACTGGGTCAGGGGGCTTCTTGAGAGCTCGGCAACACGAATATACCTCCTGCGTATGTATGGAATAATTTTGAGATGTACACAACAGGAAATTACCTCTATGTAAACGAGAAACTTTTGTGTGTGGCTTTATCATTATCCCTAAAACACCCCTGGCATTTCTTGAGGTGAATAAACACTTCGACTAAAACAGTGCTCACTTCTAGATGAAGAGTAGCTGAGTCAACAGAGCCATACCTACTTAAACAAGAGTAATTTCGCTAAACGAAATTACAGTGGACATAAATTTCACGATTTAAAGAAAAATTTGGTATCGCACCTGTGCCACGTAGAAACGAAAATGAACGCCATTATCCCACACCATAATCTTAAATCACTTCGGCTTAGTGTTTCGATTACAGACAAAGGTTCGAAGGAAACCCACATTATGATGGTAGTTGAATAATTGTATAGATAAGTGGAATTGATGGCCTCCGCTTTTGTTCCTGGCTAACCCTGAGGAATTTAGAAAATTCACTTCAATTTTGAAATAGAACACTATAAAAGTGCTTTTCAATTTATGAATTCAGCCAGTTTAGCAAGTAACTGGCACTGATACATAAAGTACAATCGCTGAACTGTACAACGTCGATAGAATATTAACAACAGCTGATAAAAACAATATTTTATACGTTCAGACTATCTTAATTACACGGCGCCGCTTCGAGAATATAGCCCGAGTATCTAATGGATGATTTGATTAGCTTAAGTGCTGTATTGTAAAGATATATGCTTACAATGTAGAGGTAGTAGGATACGCATGTTAATTGATGTAACAATTTACGTATTCCTTGCGAGAATGGCTGAAAATAATTGTTACCCTTTATTTATTAAGGGGTAATCTGTGTTTATTAGTCTTGCTCTTTCCGGGTTCAAAGCAAAAACTACTGAGTCAGGATCTGGGGACCCTATGGCCGATTGCATTAAGATTTTTAGTGAGATTATGATGTCTAGAGATTTATTGAAGTGAAAACTTCTTTAGAAGCGTTGGGCATTTTTGAGATGAGACTAAACCATTGATTTCGCTATACTGTTACGACACCAGCTTTTACCATTCAAAAGACATTAACGCGTTGATTACCGCGGTGCCGAATTTTTTTCAAGTTTTCACTTCTGTCGGCACTTCCGGAGTGCCACTGTTTTTTTTTACTACGTCTAAGATACCTACTAGTATTCCTAACTTCCGTCAATAGTGCAACGAATTCAAATTCACTTCAAATAAAATCATATAATAGAAACAATAATGTGTTTTACAAATTAATTTGTGGCAATGGAGCCACAAGCCATACATTTGTTGGAAGGAGGGAGTGCAGTACACAATGTGAACTGTGTGGAGGCAGCCGGGCGAGGCCGCCGACCGCGTGCGAGCAAACAGAGCAGCCCGAGGAGAACCCTCTAGCTTTCCCTACTCTACTATTTGCCTTTCTCTCTACAGGTATTCTGTTTACCCTCTTCTGAAATGTATTACAATGATTATGTGATGGAAATACCACATATTACATCCCTATAAATAGTTCTTTCATACACCTAAATGTAACTGAACTCTAAGAAAGAACACATCTTTAACATATTTCTTCTTCCTACGACTACGAATATAACTTACTTGTGCTAACAATTAGATTTATTGCTCCAACCTGAACCACTTCATAGTAAAATGCAAAGAAACGGTAGCAAAGGATATTCCTGCTGAGAGACAGATGTTTACAAGCAATAAAAATTGTTGGATGGTTATTGAGCAATAAATAATAATAGAATCTGAGAGTCGGACCGGGTGGCGACGGCGACGCCGACGGTGCGGACGCACACAACTTTTCTCGTTATGTCCTTTGGAGATGTTTTGAGATTTGCAGGAGCTCGCTAGTGCATCGGGCACAATGGCCCCTTTCTTATCCTCTTTGCGGGACACATCTATTTGGACTTTTTGTCGAGGCTGTGGAACAGTTGGTCGCGCGGCACGTACGCTCGCTCGTCGGAGACGCGCTTAGAATTCAATATCCCTATTTTACGTTACCGTCTTTCGCACATACATAAAACAACCAACGATAGGTACGTACTTACTTGGGCTTTGTTTATCCTATTTGTTGATGTTCCAACTAAACCGATATTACATACACATGTGTAAAACAAACTTCGGCTCTTTGACTACTCGCTATTGTGGGTTATTTATGGCAGTAGGCAGCTTTCCGCGTCCACAACTTCTAAACAGTTGTCACGGATAAATTGTTTGATGATCTAATAAACGTAAAAGCTCTCCAGAGACTTCTCCAATAATTTATGAGAACGAACGTTACATCTGAGAGATAGACAGGTGCATGATTGACAATGATAAACGGCTTTTAAAACTTTGGGTTCGTAATAATTTGAAGTTGAAAACAACTTTTGATAATTAAAGGCGACGGGCTTTTACAATTTGGATTTAGAATTAAAATAAACACTCAAACCATGTGTGCAAAAGTAATATCATTAAAACTTCATAGCGCGATGCTTTTTATACCTTTTAATATGCAGCTATGAAGCTCTAACTTTGCAATTTAATTACACTATTCCAGTAATTGTATTCAGTCCGGTCACGGCGCGGCGGCTCGTTCACAGATCGCTACTCGCAGCCACCGCATCATGTTAATGTGCCTCCCGAGCTAGATTATCAAAGTATTATCACCCATACCAGAGATGTTAACTGTCACGAAGGTGCTACATAGATACAGGACCACGAAAGGCGAGAATACTCTTCAACATTTTTATCACTGGCCGAAGTAAATGGGGCAAAAAGTGAAACTTTTCAGCGTGTTTCGTTGTATTAACGATCCTAGTATTCATTCTGTTATTATATTGAAAACTTTGGAACAAAATAAAAGCCTATTATTATAAATTGAATTTTGTTCGTACTGAACTGATCGAACGTTGATAAACGATCGGAAAATTAATCTAGAAACACGAACCCGTAAACTGAGGGATCTATTTTATATTAGGTAAAATTATGTATTGTTTGCTGCTGATAGTGCTCATAAACTACTTTTATTTGTATGTTATCAAACAATTCGTGTTCGTGGGAGACGAGAATCGCAGTTTTCGCAAGAAATAGTTAATGAACGGACCGTATTGATATTTAAGCAACTCACGTCTAGTGCTCCTCGTAAAACGTTTATTCGCTTACATAAAATACGAGTTACTAAAATTAAAGACTCTGTTTAATACCCCATTCAGCACATAAACTGACACGTAAGTAGGTTTATCTTGTTCGTAGAGATACTTCACAGGTTAATTAATTTTTAATTTTAAACACGTTTTCACAACTAAGAAACACGTAAGATTAAATTTGAATTCGTGTACATACCATTGTTAAAATAGTTGTTTTACGTGAAAGTTAAACTAAAACTTGTAACTTTACTAGAAAATGTAAGGAAAACTAACTTTTCAGTCATGTGCAGAAGTATTTGGCAAAACGGCGAGGTCAGGTGAAGTTGTAGGAACTCGCGCTGGATGCGCGTGGCCGGGTGGGCGAGCGGGCTGAGGCACACAATACATGTGGGCTGCAAGCTCCTGCTTCATCGCAACTTGCCACAATACGACTTTCCAAACCTTTCTCATTTCGTTTTTGTTTCGCTCCGCGTCGTTGTTGTCGCGGCCGCAGATGTTCCTACGAAACCGACGGCTCATCTACGGATTAGTACCCGTTAGGTTTTCTTATTATGTGCCCTACATTACAAATGGAAGCTCTCGGAAACATTCAGAAGGCTATCATTTAAGTATCGTTATTATTTCTGTATTATTCAACACGAGCACTTTGGACTTGTTTGAAGAGACATTTCTTTCAGACTACAATTAATGACTTGCCGTTTAAAAGGGTTTCAGGTTAATTGTACCAGCGTAGGTTGATTTGCTTTTTAATTTGTGACCGTTTAAACTGAATCAGCATTTGTAAATTTACGTTGTCCTTCAAAAATTTAAGAGCTCAGGTAAGTATTAATGAGAGGCCACTCGTGTTACAAAGTCTGGCCGGCGCACTCCCACCGAGAAAATTACGCGAAAATTTACATAATAGAGAATCCGTGGCTGCCCTAGTCCTTTGAAAGTCGGAGCTGCGGGTCCGCTTCGAGTGACACCGACGTACATTAAATTAACATCTCTCTCACTTTGTTTGGGAAGGCTATACCGAGAGAACCTAATTTGCGATGATAAAAACCTCGCACTAGCCTCTACGTGACGCTGCATATTATAGTTATGGAAACTCAAAGGGCCATCAATGCTATGGACTTTCAGGCAACGATATAATTTTCAGCTTAGGTTTCTCACAAACTTCAATGCTTATCATGTTACATACGAGTACCTATATTTCATAATGCCTACACGCCACACATAATTCACGTTTTTATTTGCCGTGCCAATCCGCGAATTTTCAGCACTACTGCTCAGTAAATTATCGAGCAAAGCGGCTGAATCAGCGGAACTAAAAACGTAAATGCAGCGGTAGTCGCTGTAATTGGGTAACCACTGCGCATCATTAGGTAATTGCAGCTGCGGCCCGCAGATCCCACGCTCGCCCGAACGGTTTTTGTTTTCGGATTTCCCTTATTCTGCGCCGAAACATGGGTCACATACGATATATTGGGTTGATTAGTTGTAGTTATTAGACACATAAATGTTTGCTCTAATTTGCTTTTATTACTTTTGTTCCTTTTATATCTATTTTAACTTTTATAACCTTAAAGTTTTTATAGAATTCGTAGCTTAGTATGTAATACGATTCAATGAACCCGCCGTTATAATGACATCAAATCAGTACGACGTTATCTTGACTTTCTTTTCTGTGTTTATCAAATAATTTTAAGTGTTTTAAATAGATATCTATTATAAAATCACAGCGAAGTCAAAACAGTACATTTTTTAATTTATTGCTACGAGGTCTGGAATCAATTCTAATACCGAAAATATAGATTTAAGAATTTTTGTCTGTTTGTTTGTTTATCTGTTTGTCTGAATGTATGTTCCAGCATGACAGAAATTTTACCGGATAGATTCTATTAAAATTTTGCATAGAAATTCCATAAAAGTCTGGTCAAACTGTAGGTAGGGTATGTTTATACCCTACAGTTTGACCAGACTTTTATGGAGCGTGATAGTTTTATCACGCTATTTGCTATGGGGGATGAGCAATATAACATTATGTCCGTATTCTTCTCCGCAAAAAGTAAAAGGACGCGCCAAAAGGTAAGGATATTGCAGATATCTACCGATTTATGTTTTTAAATGATTATCATCACTCTATATATACCTTTATGGAGCTATAAGCAGTCAATAATGAAATATATAAGAACGACTATTTTAGCAAATTTTCGACAAAGCAAATAACTAAGTGGTTGGACAATTGCTTTGGAAACCTGTGGTTGTAAGTTTTTACAGAATAAACCTGTACAATAGTTTCCTCACATTAGTATGTTAGTAATTGAGCCTTGAGCACCGTAAGCAACGCAACATGTCCGCTGTGACGTCATGCCGCACGCCGCGCCAACGTTGCACCGCGCACACCGTACGCCGCGCCAACGTTGCAACGCGCGCCCCCGCGCGTGCACCGACACTACAATTAGATAGCCGTTTGTACACCCACTGCTTACCTAATTGATCTTATTTTCTTTTCTATCAGGAGAATAAATAATTAATTTCTGCAGAATTAGTTACATGACATTTCTAAATCCGGGATTCTTGGTAAACTATACTTAGATTAACTTCTCCTATCTCGATCTTATAAATAATTATAGACGCGGGTATGATTAGGTAGGTACGTTGTTCATAAGTTGTTGACGACCTGCGGCCTAGCCGATAACTTTATTCATAGGAAACGGAAAACGATGGTAGATATTATCTGTCTACATAACCTCTACGCTGAAGTCTTGTTTGAATAGTTCGGTTACACCAACAACAAATGCTCTAATTTCACTGTAATACCTTCTCATACTTTTAGTAGGTATATACGTATAACCATCGTAACTGAAATACCTATCATAGGCATTTCAGCTACAATTTCGATTTCGTCATATTTTATGACGAGGTATTTCATAATACAATTAATTTTAAAAAAAATTGGAACAATTTTACAAGGGATATAATAGATAATTATGAAATGAAATATTAGAACACATAAGTCAGTAAACATGTAAATTATTATTAAATTAATAAGATTTATGATAAAAAAACAAAAATAATAAGAAGTATTATTGTTTTTTATGTGAGTGGGACTCAAACAACAGTTCCTTCAAATGAACATGTCGGAATGAGCATCGTATCGATGCAAAAGTTAACTACAATCAATAGTAGCTCGTTGCTATTTATATTTCCCCGATAATCCAAAAGATGTCTGACATGTGAGCTTAATACCCAAACCGATCCCGTGCGAGCAATAAATACTACAGAATATCTATCACTATTACACTTAAACCGTTCATATCATTCGATTCCTGAGCACCAATCAACGTTTAGCGAAATTAATAATAATTACAATCAGTCACCATTATGAGAATATTAAAGTGAGTGATATAATGACGCTATTATTAGGCCTAGTCTTGGCTCTGGACGAAGTTACATTAAGTTTGCTGTTCAGCTTAAGTTAGCTGGTCGGGCAGCCTCGGCAGCTATTACCCCACTCCGGGGCACTGTTATATACAGCGTATAGCTAGACGCGATCTCCGTTTGCTTGTAGATTAGTTCAAATTGCCTTGTTCAGTTCAATGCTTCGGGTAATACGTATTGCAAACAGGTCCTTTTAGCCCATGGTGTCTAATGGTATTCTGCGCTGAAAAGCTTAAGCCGTTTATTAACGCTGAGTGCAGCCGATCGATATATTAACTACGGATTATCTCATATCATATCAGTAAATTGATGCTGCGTTTCATGTGTATTAATGTTACATAATGTTTTGTTATTATGTGTCTATGTCGTTGCTCTTTGAGTACGTCTCTAGTTGATGTAATTCAAGATAAAGTGTTACCGTAAATTGAACGGCTTCAAGCGTTCACCTATGGCATTTAAAAGCGTACAAATTAGTAGTAAGTAGAGCACAATTAGTGGCAGTATTGTGCTGAAAACCTGTCACAGGTAGGCGTACCACCTACACATTTAGGTACCTACATAATAAATATAACCCATTGTCCTACTAAAATACCAGAATAAGAAAACATAGGATAGGTACACAAAATTCTGGTAAAATCAATAAATCGAGTACCTAACTGCAGTCATAAAGTGTACGAGTGTAATTGGAAATCACATCGAACAACACCTGTAGATGATTCGTCCCTACAGGACATGTGATACCGACACTTTATGGGGCTGCGACGCCCGCGGGGCCGACACAGCGTCACTAAAACAAAAACGACCGTTTTATCATACAATTTACAGCGGCTCTTATGAACTCACAAAACACTTGTGATCGAGGCACTGCCAATAAAACTCGGTGATTATTCCCCCCCCCCCCTAAAATTGATCCAAATCAATTTATATTATTTACACGCGTTGCACGGATATAAATTGAGTTTTTGTGTTTTATGTTTTCCAATTACCCGCTCGACCCTTTTCACATTGAAAGTGTCCCCGTGTTTTATTTTGAATGTTTGTGCTATGAGGTAGTGGATCAGATGGGGCTCTTATTTAGGCAACTTGTAATAATTAACATGACAGAAAAGTCACGTACCCTTGTTAATGAATTTTAATAATAGTCAAAGTTAAGAGAGTTGCGTTTTCGGGTAATATCTTTTTAGTTTTAGATTCTGAAAGAGTCTAATGATGGCAAGAAGTGTTCGTTTACAAAAACAGCTTCACGGAACACGTTGTACGTGAAATGTTTTTATCTTTGTTGGAATTATGAATGTTTTTGAAACGATATTTCGTAAAACATCTTTAGAACTGTCTGTAAATGTAGTTATGATTATCATGTGAACTCGGTCGGTTTGTTTTGTATCAATTTGTGTGTTCAGTAGTTGGCCTCGGTGAGCACGTCTAGAACTCGTTTAATTAAAAGGGAATCTACTCGTCTAGTGCAGTTAAGCCCGTGTTTGCTCTCCATCTGTGTTCCCTCGCCACACTTGCCGGCCGAGTAAACTAATACATTATGTACTTACATTACATAATGCATGTACGTTTCATATAATAACTTTGTTGGTGTTTCATTATTTTCTCCTTTGAGTTATAATTTTGCTAATAAATTGAGTGGTTTGTGTGGTTTTACAAAAGCATAGCACTGTTGTTTTAATTTAGTTTTTGCACTTACGCTTTTGCATTATTTTTTATCATCCCGGATTGACTACTTTAAGCCCACTTATAAATGAACGTTACCCCTATTGTTTTCAAGATCTGATAAGTTGGTAAGTTCAGTGGTTGAGCGTTCGCCTTCTATAACTACCGGCTGTACTATTGACTTCCGTACGACATAAATATCTGTCTCTTTACTCAAGTTACAGGAAAAATTCTCAGTGTGAGGCAAGTTTTTCGTTAATTTCCTTGCGCTTGGCTGCCATCAAACACAATTTTCCAACTGGTTAATTCTGCTCATCCACATCACACTTTAACCAAGTAAAGAAAATAAGACAACCAACCTTTAGCAGATTACCTCGTCGTATGGTGGAGAAGCGCTTACCGGTCGTCTAGCAAGACGTACGTATTCCTTTGTGTACTAGTTTATTTGATGTCAGCCCATTTCTCACCAGTGTTAGTTCCGACTCACGAATTGCTAACCAAATATTTATTGTTCTACTAGCAGCGCCCCGCGGTTTCACCCGCATAAGTCTCGATCCCATGAGAATATTGGGATAAAAAGTATCATATGTGTTATAAACTATCAGTTCACATAAGTCGTTTTTGCGGGAAAGAGTAACAAACTTCCATCCATCCTCACAAAGTTTCGCTTTTATAATATTATTAGTAGGATATCGGTTAGTGTTTAAACGATAAATTTTGAATAGGTCGTCAGCAATATTTAGGTTCAACTTTTTTTAAATGTATGGTATTAACAAAAGGGGGTTTTTGTCCATACGGATATGCTAACCCAATCGTACCTTATCAACTATTTAACTTTAATTAAAATATAACACAGCAACTATAACTATAAACTGCAACAGAAATTGAATCATTCAATGACTAGGCACAATTTTCACTAGACCACATTAAGGTTCAACTTACATATAATCGTTGTTTGAGCAACTAACGTACCTTGGGACTCACCCAACGAGTTTATTTTAATAAATTAAAGTAAGACTAGCTTGGTCTTATATTCTTTAACAAGCTGTTACCTGCGAGTTCGTTCGAACTTCAACCCCCCGCTGACTCGCTGAGTGTTGAAGTTTAGAAAAATCCTTTCTTAGTGCAACTCTAGCCTCTAAGGAACATAATTTGTCTTCTATTTACTTGTTACTATTTTCAGTGGTTTTAGGTTGGACGTAACAGTTTGTTAGTCGGTCACTTAGTCAAGAAATTGTAGACAGGAGGTACAGGCGATATGCTATCATTGAAGACAGGAGGTACAGGCGATAAATACTATCATTGAAGACAGGAGGTACAGGCGATATGCTATCATTCTTTGAAGAAAGAAGGTACAGGCGATATGCTATCATTCTTTGAAGACAGGAGGTACAGGCGATATGCTATCATTCATTGAAGAAAGGAGGTACAGGCGATATATACTATCATTGAAGACAGGAGGTACAGGCGATATGCTATCATTCATTGAAGACAGGAGGTACAGGCGATATATACTATCATTGAAGACAGGAGGTACAGGCGATATGCTATCATTATTTGAAGACAGGAGGTACAGGCGATATGCTATCATTCTTTGAAGACAGGAGATACAGGCGATATGCTATCATTCTTTGAAGACAGGAGGTACAGGCGATATACTATCATTGAAGACAGGAGGTACAGGCGATATGCTATCATTGAAGACTGGAGGTACAGGCGATATGTTTTCACTCTTTGTAGACAGGAGGTACAGGCGATATGCTATCATTCTTTTCTCGTAACAACAGGAAATATACAGGGTCAAATTAAATTAGCTAACGAAACTCAACATACGTGATGGGTTTCGATTTCTAAACTTAATAAAACTAAAAATAATATGATTTGATGACTTTTTGGGGTCAACAATCGCTGGTATTGTAGTTACTCGAAGCAGAAGTTGAGAAAATAAGTTTATTTTTTATTTCATCGTGTTTGGATATCAATAACCATCACGTCTGTAAAGTTTAGATTTTTTTTTTTTTTTTAAACTGTTTTTAAAAATTGACATTTCAAGTAGGTAACTATGCTCGTTGATCCAAAAAAAATAGTATCATATTGCAGTCAGTAAGGTGGTGGCCGTGGTGGCGGGGCTTACTGCCCATTTACGATTAAGTATCGTCACACCCCTGAAAATGTGCTAGTTAAGCTTTAAGCTAGGTGCTCAACTAGTGACCTGTCCCTGCTTCGCATGGGTGCAATGTACTGAAGTGGCGATATGTCAAAATATCGCGATTTCTGTGCAATATCTAACTTGCTGTGTCACAATTAACATGGGACTTGGACAAGGGTCCACAATTATCATGTCTTTGTAAAACTTTGTCTTTTGCTTTATTTAGTTTTGAATATTTTTATTTTATACACGAAACCATCAGGAATAAATTCTTTAAATAATAGAGACAACCGCATCAAAATCCGTTACGTAGTTTAGACGAACATTGCGGTCACACAGACAGACACGAGAAGCGACTTTAATTTATAATAGGTATGTATAGACTAGCATAAGAGGAGCTCGTGACTAAGTAATAATAGCCGCACGGGTCGATCCATCAGGTTAAGCTACGCTTGCCGGGGTTGGTCCATGGATGGGTGACCATCTTTATATACTGAGACTCTTCCGTGCCTCAGAAAGCACGTTAAGCCGTTGGTCCCGGTTGTCATTCGCGGATCTTTGACAGTCGTTACGAGTCGTCAGAAGCCCAAAATTCTGACAACCAGTCTTACCAAGGGGTATCGTATTACCCAGTTACTGGGTTGTGGAGGTCAGATAGGCAGTCGCTCCATGTAAAATACTGGTATTCAGCTGCATCCGGTTAGACTGGAAGCCGACCCCAACATAGTTGGGAAAAGGCTAGGCAGATTGATTGATATACTAGCATAAGATGTTATTGTACTCTATACCTTAGTAGTAAACAAGTGACTCGGAATTCTAATAAATGTAAACGCAATGTTTAAACCGGTTTCTATTTTACGAACACCTTACTTGATATTAAACAAATTCCTGCGTCTCGTGATCTCATGAAGTGGCCATTTTTTTTTCCTTTTGATGTACGGAACCCTTAAAAGTCATTGTTTTTTTTTTTTCAATAGCTTATATCAAGCTGTTTTTCTCTTTTTATTTTACACGCATACTCACGCCTTCTTCCCATGGGGGTAGGCAGAAACTACAGAACGCCACCTGCTACGATCCTTACATACTTTTTATTTTATCTTTGTAAAATGTTTTTCTTTCCACCTTATGTACCTATTTTCATAACTTAAAGTTGTTATACATAATAAATTTACATCAAATCGAATTGATCTCATAGTCTGCTTTTATTTCCCACGGGTAGTATGAAACAATACATTTGTAGTATTGAAATAAATCTCGTTGTTATGTAAAACAGTAAACGGTTCCAACTATAAATCTAGCTCCAATTGATTGTACAAACACCGACTAAAACTATCATTATCGAGTCGCATTCTTAAATTGAATTCACAGGGCTGTACAAAATTACAACACAGTGCCAGCCGCAGCGAAATATAAACATTTTAAAATGAGATAAAAAGAAAATTCTACGTAAAACAAGATTAATTTTCAAAAGTAAAGGTTGTTTTTTCTCTGTATTTTTTAATCCATAGGTATTTATATTTATTTTATCACAAACCAGTAAAGTAAAATAGACTAAAGGTAAGGTTTATATTTAACTTACTACAATAACCTTAATTAAAACATGAATATTAAATGCTTTAAATTTTCATCTTGAGTTTACGCGTTTATTGCCACAGGTTTTGAAATTTTAACAGGACTTACATGAGAAGAAGATTAAATGTCCACGTAAAGTCCTTGTGGGTAGATAATACATTTTAGTGAGTGTCAAAGCTTTCAACCCTAAGAACGTTTGCTACAAACGGCTACAACGATGTCGTAGCATCGTAGCGTCGTAGCATCGTAGCGGGCGACGGCATCGAGCAAATGAAAACACAGATAAAATCGAGCACTGGCTCCCGTGTGACGTGCTCACGTAAATACTTGTGAAAGCATTCAAACACAATCCCAAAATAAAATACAATGTAAAATGTGGTAACATTAAAGTTATAAGTAAAACTATTAAAAGATTGCATGTAATAACAAAGCTGAACATAAGCATTGTCATGTCATGCCAATTATCTACTAATACTGGAATATTAGTAATTGGCTCTTGTTAACTTTTCCAATTACATTAAGTGTGCTTATGTTTAGAGTGGTTTTACTATTAGAGACTTTACTTTAATAGCATATGATTTCAACTTCAACCTTAGGCGTCAGTCTGGGGTTATCGAATGTTTTATTTATCAGATAATGGCAAAGAACATAAGAACAGTTCAATAACAAACTTTCAAGGTACATCAATCTTTTGTATTCTTTTCAAATTCAGTTCACGGACGAATAATATAGTCATTCATAACTTATAAAAGAATACAAAACACAAATCAAACAGCAGATCGAGAACAAAGGCGGATAAAAAACGATAAAGTTTTGCGTTGGAATCATTCTGTGTATGTATTCAGTATCACACGTTGAGGCTTGGTAATACTGTGTGTCACTGTCTAACACGTAGCTTGTACTTATTCTGACCATCATAACCCAGCCAATGAGCTCGACTGGATGCTTACCGCCCAAGCGCACGTAATTACCACTTACCTGGTTAATATCGGTAATCAATAAGTTATTGCAGTTAAAGAGGCGAGGTGTCAACGAGCGCGCGCGACAAACAGCCGTTCGACTCTGCTCGACTCCGTGCCTCGAAGGCTCGAGTGTCGAGTGTCGAGCCCAGCCCTTACACCGTGTGTACATTATTAATCATAATAATGGCACCTACTCCTCAACGGGCGGCTTAATTTAATTAATTAAGCAGTACTAAATATTGTAGACGCACAGCTAACCGACGACGATGAAATGTTAACAATGTTATTGTTCTAGTGGATTAAATCCAACAGTGGCGGATGGTTCTAATATTAATTTGAATGTTTGGGTAAAATCCTCAGACAAGGTCGTTGGCGTTACGATGTATTAATTTAACGGAGCGCGAAGTTTATCCAGAGTGAAGCCATGAAATTTGATTTGATGTATTATGTAGACAGATTAATTTAAAAGTTTTGGGATCATTTATATGGAAGAGCACATCTCTTTAATATAATTGAACATTCGAACTTTGCAATCAGTGTTTTTCCATCCGCTATAAAGTTCGTAGGATAACATGGAGATTATCGATTGAATCCAAGTAAATATGTTTGGAAGCAAATGCTAAGTTGTACAACAAAATTGACTGTAATCAGCTAAGGACTCGAGATAGGATCCTCGCGAAACTTTCCGCGAAATAAGTCTGAGCAGTAAACTCCGCTGTTTAACATTTATATTTCAACTTCTGTTTTATCATACGTTGAGAATTTATATTATCTATTAAAACATGTGTATGTTTGTTCAATATAACTTGAATACGTACCTTATATTATAATTATAGGGACGTATTAGTGTACAACAAAGTTCAGTGACATGAAATAAGTGTCTATTCTTCTGTCTTTAATGTAGTTAATCATAAGTCTTTCACAACGCAGTGCCTGAAGAAAACAATACAACAAAGAAAATGTAAAATAATAAACCTGACAATTATAGTTTTTAATTAAATTTGTAGCTCTGAAGACAAAATACCTAGACGCTTAAGGCGGAATTCAAAAGAAAGTGCTTCAATTAGTACCATCTTTATTCAAGCCTTTAGTAAATTATTTCCTGTTTTCATTCCTGGAAAGGGTGGCACTAAGTGTAAAACATGATTTAAAGCTATTGTTTACTTAGTCAGTGAGTTACAAAGCATTGATGATGACATGTCAAAACGACACATTATTATACCTAACTAAATAATAAAACGTTTGTAACAATAGTACGGTACCCTTCTAGGATAAACAAAGCTACGGAATCGAGTGTCAGTCACTGTCGTGAATGCGTGACACCCCTGTATCGTAACTTCTATTATTTTACTCGAACGTGACAGACAACGTTATATTTTTACTATTAATGGAAAAGCAAATACCATCCATTTGGTATCCTAGGTTTAATATTTCCCTCATCCTTATCTAAAAATGTTAAAAAGAATTAATTAAAATGCCGTTTTTAGGGTTCCTTAAGTCCGAATGAAAAAACGGAACCCTTATAGGATCATTCGTGTGTATTGTCTGTTCGTCTGTCTGTCCGTTTGTAACAGCCAATTTGCTCCGAACGTAATGGACCGATTAAGTTGAAATTTGATTCACATATCAATTTCTGTGACCCAAACCCGTGTTACGTAAATAAATGAATTTTAAATATGGCGGTCACATTTGGGAAACAAATAAGAAAATAAAAATAAAAGTTTTCTACACTGTACCGTACGTATCAAATTAAAGGGCATACTGTGAGAGTTACAAGTACTACTTTTTTATAATTTCAAAATAAATAGTTCTAAAGTTACTTAAGAAAATAAATGAAAATTTACCATTCCGGCCCTTATCTCCGAAACTACTGAGCCAATTTTTTTTTATTTTTGAATTATTCTATACTTATAGATAGATAGATAAAACATTTATTTAGTGCACACAAAAGACACACATAAACACAATTAAATGATAACAAAATAATTCCATGGCTATATAAAAACAAGATGCCAATATACAAAAAAGAAAAAACATACTTATAGAAATGGAGTGACATTATGACATACTTCAGAATAGTCAAATTTATAAGGTGCGGTGTGCGTCTCAAGATTGCACCAAATGGGAGTCCAACTCAGCATGTGTCAGGTAAATATACCACCATATATAATATAAGGTTACAGGAAAACCTATAAAAAGTCTATGGTCTTAAAAACATGGTAAATCTCCCAACATTGTGCACAAATTTACATTTGCAGTTGGAATGTATGTGTCCCAACTACGAGACCCTTCATTGTGCGTGGTCCGACACGCAAATAGCCGTTTTTTTTTAAAGAAAATGGGTTAAAAATCAAACAAAAAATAGAAAGTCACTTCCATAAAAGTAGCGATAATTAACTTATTGATTTGTAAAATGTGTGTATTAATTAAATTATGCTAAAAATTAATTACTACTTATGAACTTTTCTTCGGCTTAAACACATAAAATGATAAGATCTCCTGCATAATTCATCGCCACACCATGAAACTCTAAATCAAAAGAGAATTCTAAAGTTGTTAACTGTTGAGGTTCGAATTCTAAAACATTTAGAATTCGAACCTCAACAGTTTTTTTTTTTTAATGACTCCCCTTTTTTATTAACACAACAATTAAACCATCTGGACGATTTAATCACACATAAATAAATCGCCGAGATGGTTCAGTTTTTCCCTATGTAAAGTAAGGCATCCCAATAAGAAACTGAAACTTTACAATGAAATATAATATTAACCCCAATCTAATGGGTTGAAATGCAGCGTTGCGCGTTGGTGAGATCGGACGCTCGAGTTATAATCTCATAGGGACGAATAGGAGCAAACAGCACAGATTGGCGCACGTCTACAGCCTCCCACTTGCAATCTAACTACGATCAACATGGACGATTTTACGCAGTAATGCATGATATATACGATTTCCCACTTTCATTGGTAATTAATGTAGCGTTAAGATATGTGATATGTAACCCTTGTGAGCCCACTAACTGAGTTAAGTGCTCCATGTTCGCGGTTAGTTTATTTTGGTAGCACAATTATTTCAAAACCAACGCTTAATTACGATGTTTTATGTGGTTGGAGAACAGTACATTATACTGTATTCATTGTGATTATTTCACTATTTAAATAATTGCCCCCACAGGCAGTAAATTTTCCCGGCTTTTCACATTTACTGTACTTCTACTATTGAACTATTTCAATCGGTTTCTGCCATTTGACGTCGACATCTCCCATAAATCCCGTAGTTCGCCACCAAACGCGTCTGCCGCAGTGATAAATTTGCGAAATGGAGTAATAAGAATCATCTTGCTAATGACAACACGCGTTACAGAGAGCCGTATGAAAGCCGCACGAACATCATCTTTAAACAGTAGCGTGTGTTTGTGTGTTCGTGGAATAGCTTAATGTAGGATGGGCCATGTTGGATAACACAAATTTGTTGTTGTGTAAACACGGTGCGATGGCGGCGGAGGTCGGCGTCGGTGAGACGAGGCGGTGTTTCGTATGCGAGGTGCGAGACTCGTTACCGGGACGTGCGCCCGCGGGGCATTGCGACGTCTCAATTATCTTTAACTTCATTGCTCAGATTCCGTCATGAGCATAAGCTCTAACTTGTCACGAAGTGTATGTGTTGCGTACGAGTCTGTTTGTGTAATTAATTTGGTTTCCCCAATGGCTGTAATTCCGCCGCTCGACACAACGCAATTTTGTTCTTCTGTAATCTAAACATTGTTCAATTAGAACGGTTCCGACAAATATATTAAGATTAGTGCTGCTTCCGTGAAACTATGGCGGAAGACGGAAACGGAAACAACGTAAAATAATAAGAACAAACAATTATTTTTGTGTAGAACGTCCACAATTATTTCAGTATTGTTTTACAAGTGTTGAAGTATTAACTGATAGCCTTTCCAAAAGTCAGTCAAAATAATTCGAACTAAACCTTATTGAAGCTGTTGGTTTGTCGTTAATTTCCAGAACCACACAATGATATTAACAGAACTGCCAGAAGTTATGTTTGATGGATCCTTTCCGAGAATTTTCGTCAACGTGTTTACATTGAACTTTAAACGAAGCTAACAAAATCAACGAATCATTGAGGCTTAAGTTATGTTGTTACTATAACTTTCTGTTCAACTTAGTTCGGGTCATGTTTAGCCTGATTGGAAAGTCGAGTTGATGCGATTAAAAGTTTATTGAATAACGTAGCTAACAACGTTTCCAGCAGCTGCAACGCCGTGGTTTCACTGGAACTTGGACTTGCAGTTTGACCTCATATCAATTACTCGGTAATGAGAGCCGTTAACATTCTTATCAAGTACCAACTATTTCTGCGTTGGTTACAGAATATCAAAACTTTTAACTACGGTTAGTCGTAATAAGTTTTGTCTTCCAAACAGTATTGTTTGGAAGCAGAACTAAAGCTGCTATTTATATTCTATAATCAGTTTAGATGTTGCAGTCATAAACACAGCCGCATGTAGGCATAACAAAACAAAAACATTCAATCAGGGGCGCGCTGCGATGTGTTCATTCGGAAGGGCTCGGCTAACGAGCGTGGAACGCGTGCGTACTCCTACAATAATGAAGCAGAAGTAATTTCTTAATAATTGTTGGTGAGAAAGAGCCGAGGAAGTTGTCGGCTGGCGGCGAGACTTCAAAGAAATTAATGAGTGTTAGGAACTCGCGACGTGCTACCGCCGACTTGATCAGTTTGGACGCCAGCCGGAACAAAGTTGCCGCAAGAGCTTTAAGAAATTTCCTGCTAATTGCAGACGGACCTCAATTGCTATTTCAAATACCTTATCAAACGATTCAAATTTTATTCAAAACAGCGAATAAATTTGCCGTCACTTGGGGCTTTACTATCTCAACTTATGAATTATTAAACGCAATTATTGTGGCTGGAACTTCGTTTTAAGTAAATTTCGTAATGACACAAATAACAAGGTCATTCAAACAAGCAATATCAGCTATTGTTTGACCTATATGCTCACAAGGTCATTACTCTTTCTAATACAATCATGATGATGTAATTAATACAAAACAAAAAAAAACAATAACCAATTAACAGCGCGATAAAAGACTTGTTACATTAAACTTGGTATATTTCAACTTCACGTTAATTCTTAAAAATAAAGCTCTATTCATTAAACAAGAACTGACTCACTAATTGTGCATGTAATGTTGGCGTCGGAGCAAAACCCATTATTACAGTAACGTTTCAAGTTATATTATTTAGTCTGATCGTATTGCATAACAGCAATCTTTGTTGTTTTAGTAAACAATACGATGCCAGTCTTCTCGATTAAATTACCGACTCCTTCTCTTCATAACTTTCACCCTCTCTTTAATTAGAGTTAACTTTGTCCTAGTTTTAAAACACAAACCAGTTCGTACATAATATTATCATAAAGAATTCCATTTTTTAAACTTTTTTCACAAAAAATCAAGGAGCATTGTGCTCTTCCTGTTGCTCGTGGAATAAACTAATTCCTCTTACATTATAACTTTTGCAACTACGTCAGTTTAAGTTACTCATGTAAACCGCATTCTTAGTTTGCCTTATAATACGAGCTACGGAATATGTTGGAGTTGAATTCTGAAAACTACTAAGTTGTGAACAACGGTCTTACGATATTTTATGTTTGAACGAACAGAAGTAACAGCATATTATCAGTGCCCACCTAGTAGTAGAAGAATTATAAATAAACCATTAAGGACCATTAATTTTTGAAGAAAAAGGTCTAGTATTGCAATAACAGAAGTGTATAAAATAATGTACAAAAGAATTTTAACAACATAAAATAAGACTCGATACTAAAACGGAGATATCTACGATTGATTTGACTCTAACAATATGTACAAACAATACAATAGGTACACAATAACGACTGTCTTTTTGTCTCAACAGTCCTACTTTTTCTGATCACATGGCAACAGTCAACCCCTATTAAAATGATTCCATTCTTTTGTTCTGCAGCCCTATCCACTCGTTGTTATAACTCTGAAATTATTTGTTCGTAAACATCTTCAGTGTTCAAACATTTACTTTAATAGAAATGCGTCTGTTTTTGATTTAACGTGTTCTACATAGAATCACTTTTAAATTAGATTTGTAAAACTTCAGGACTTGCTTAAAGACACCCAGCAATGACGTGCCCCAAAAACGGTAAACTAACTTTGATATTCGCTACGAATATAATCCAAAGAAAAGCGGAGTAGGTAAGGAAGTAGTTTTCTACATTCCACGAGCTCCAGATACGTCAGCATCTCAACGATGCATACAGCAGTGCACGGATAAAAAGGATCGGCATCAGCTTAAAATTGAACAGACTTTTTACCATTCCCGTACAGTTAAGCTTTTTATTGCCTGAATAAAACTGGTTGATTCTGGTTTATAATTGTAACAACGTCTCTGGTGATCCATAGCGGTGCCCATTTAATCCATCTTTTATGCCTGAACAAGATCACACATAAAACTTTCAATCACGCATGAGCAGAGCATGTGAGAGAGTGGCTACATGGTGCAGGTCCATTAAGGCAGCATACAAACTGCCCTCGGCGGGGCAATGCCGTGATTAACGTAATGCGATTGCGGCCGGCCCGGCGGCCCGGCTGAGCCGCTCCGGGCCGCCATGATTTCAAGCACGTGCTATTGATTATTGTCGCTACAACAGAAACAAACGTAATGCCTAATTGGCGGACGTTGCTTTGTCGCATATTTGAGATGGATCTTGTCAATATTATGGTTTCTTATACGTGCCAGTAAAGACGAACCGTGACAGTGAGTCGTCAAAATCAATAAAAGTACACACGCCAATTATTATCCTTATTATCCAACATTGGTAAATAGATGGGTGAGTTCTTATAATTTATATTTATTATATTTATTTGGTGTTGTGTGAGAACAGCTAAGTAAGAACAGCTGCACGGGTCGATCGATCAGGTTAAGCTACGCTTGCCGTGCTTGGTCTGTCGATGGGTGACTATCTTTACATACCAAGACCCCTCCGTGTCTCGGAAAGCACGTTAAGCCGTTGATCTTGGCTGTCATTTGTAGATCTTTGACAGTCGTTACGGGTAGTTAGAAGCCCAAAAAAAGTCTGCCAACCAGTCTTACCAAGGGTATCGTGTTACCTAGTAACTAGGTTGTGGAGGTCAGATAGGCAGTCGCTCCATGTAAAATATTGGTATTCAGCTGCTTCCGGTTAGACTGGAAGCCGACCCCAACATAGTTAGGCAAAGACTGATTTGGTGTTGTGTTATAGGTTGTAGTATTTTTAACCCCCGACGCAAGAAGAGGAATGGTTCTTAAATATGTTTTATCAAAATCGGTTCAGCCGTTTGAAGATTATCAGCTCTTTTCTAGTTGATGAATGGATGTGTGTATCTTCCACAGGTCTGATCGATTTGAAATTTGGTATTCTGTTACTTCAATGATATTAAATAACATAGTAACCTTGAACTGATGCTGCAGCATCACCAGGAATTTGCAGGATACCTAAATCCCTTACCAACTTACAGCACAGGTATCGTGTTTGAGCTCATTGGAATGTTCTCAATGAATAGGTTATAGATAGATGGTGAACAGGGTCTGGTGATGGAGTAGGAAAGAGAAATTAGGAAATTTTGGTGTCAAGGGTTTTTTAAATTTTAACTGTTAAAATGTACTTGTATAATATATGTATAATATATCATCATCATCTGCCTAGCCTTTTCCCAACTATGTTGGGGTCGGCTTCCAGTCTAACCGGATGCAGCTGAATACCAGTATTTTACATGGAGCGACTGCCTATCTGACCTCCACAACCTAGTTACTAGGTAACACGATACCGCTTAGTAAGACTAGTTGTCAGACTTTTTGGGCTTCTAACTACCCGTAACGACTGTCAAAGATCTACAAATGACAGCCGGGACCAACGGCTTAACGTGCTTTCCGAGGCACAGAGGAGTCTTGGTATGAAGATGGTCACCCATCCACAGACCAACCGCGGTAAGCGTAGCTTAACATGATCGATCGAACCGTGCAGCTGTTGTTACTTAGACAAGCCCCCTTAGCTCAAGTATATGTATAATATATATGGATATATTGGATGTATTAATTACGTTCGTTAAATGTACAAATATTTAGAACTTGGATAATATTGATAATCTCAATATTTTTTACTTACGCATGAAGTAGAAAAAAAAATGTGTTTTAACACAAATTTACGATTATAAACTAATTAATCCAACATAAAATGTCATCACCATTCGTATGTAGGCTAACTGCTTACTTAAAATGATCTCTTTAATCACATCTTACAGCACCTACGGACGACGACGGAGGCGAAAATACTCACATAATCTTAGCTAAGCCACATGGTGAGCTACCAATTAAGGTTCCATATAAGTCACATCATAATGAATGTAACGTAACTTTTCATTTCCTGATACAAATTAACTCTAATCTTGTAATTTTACAAAAAGATATACCTACGTTGTTACGACTCAAATCAAAGAGTGATTCAAAACAATATTGTTGTTTATTGTGCCATCAACAAATCAGACGAATAATGGTCGAACATAACTCAGTCAAAAAGTTATCATTACCAACTTAATAAGAACAACCACACAGTCGTTTAAATCACAACAAATTGGCCAATGTTTAGGTTTTACGACTGTTTCGCTTGAATTATACTGGACACAATTTGTTAAAGCTTTCAAAACACAACGTTCAATTTAGAATTTATGAAATCCTATTACGCGAATCGATAAATGTTTTCATGCTGGCTTTCAGTGCTGTTCCATGCAGCCATGCAGCCATCCACCCACTATCGATCTCTAAATGTTGTTGTAGAGCAATATTGTCTCGAGAAACTCGACCACGCGCTAACACGTCTTTCCGATAGTAAATGGAATAAGTAAGCACGCGAGCGAGATTTCCCCGTCTCGGAAACTAAAGCAAAACTTAATGCTGAAAGCTAAAACTGCAGACGGAAATGCACTCGCAGCCAACTCCAAACAAGAATGTTATTAACAAATTAATAATGAGACTTGCGCACAAATTCTGCGTGTCAGCATACTAAATGTGGACTTGAACATAGTTAGTGAGACCTGAAATGTTGCTCTAAATGTTACTTAATAATTACTTCGCTTGCCCGGACTTTGCTAACGAACCCTCGTGAAATGGAGAAAAATGTTTCCCTTTTTGCGTTGGGCTTCATGAACTTGATGGCGAGTCTATGATTGATTTAGGTATGATAGCCTTCAGCCTTTATAGACAACACTTCGTTAGATATTCTTCATCACGATCCATCCGTAGTAATTAATATTCCATCAACGGATGACGAATATCGTCCACTGTGTACGGAACCGTGAGAATTTAAATTCTTTTGTATCCGTAGCGCGCTTTAAAATAGCGCATGAGCATAAACTTACATTTCTCCGTTTAATATAATAGTGTAGCAGTTACCGTGAATTACTATTGTGATGTAAACTACACTGAAATGTAAATGCATAGACGCATAGTTTAAATGTTTCATTTTATATTATTCCGATGACGTGTTAGATTTTTTCTCGACGAATTGACGACTCATCTTCAAAACATGGATGTTGTAAAAAGCAACTATAAAGACAAATTTTGAAATTTCGCCAGAGAGATGAAAATCGGCTATTAACAACTCACTGTGATCGCCAGTCCGTCTGCCAAGCATTGTCATTAAGGCAATTTCCTCTTTGACCGATCTTTGTATAATCGGGAGAGTCATGTTCAGCGGTTCGGTTTTCCGACTGGAAGTGATTATAATAATGATTCAGATTGTAGATACATTATCACCTCGAGTTTTAAATCGAATTCTGTTAAGATGCTTATACAGGATAAGTTTTTATCCGCACACATTAACACGTGTCTTTACTCATCATTATGAACAACTTTAACTATGGGACAAAACAAGAAATCGCGAAAAAAAAATCAGAGACGAGTTCTGCGAACATAAATGTAGGGAACAGCAGATTTTTTTTCGCGATTTCAGGTTTGGTCCCATAGTAAAAGTTGTTCATAATGATGAGTAAAGTCACGTGTTAAAGTTTGCGCACTGTATAAAAACTTACCCTGTATATTAAAAATTTAAATAACCAGGAAGAAAAATTTCTTGTCTTAGCAGTATTTACCAAAAGTGAGTTAAAGATAATCTAGTTACTCGTTTACATTAAACTACACAAAACAATACAAAACTCCTTTCAAAAGCCACATTAATCTGAAAACATAATTACAAGCCCACCCACGATCTAACCTATATAATAGAAAGGTTTTTATATAATAAAATCTTTTCTTCAGAATTTTTGGTAAAGGTAGGTAACTAATTGCTACATTGTTACAACGTTGAGAATTATTAGTTTCACGAAAGTCTTTTGTGTTCGTTATCGATAATTCACGATACCAAAAATACTCCTCATTATAAGATCACGTAGCCTTTAGATGATTTTTTCCTGTTGTAATTATAAACTGGATAGTGAAAGGAACCCGGATGGCGAGACAAGGAAATTAAATTTCGTCCAAGAAACATCTGAAGTCCGGAGCAGACCTCTAGGAAAATGAATGATTATTGGTTCCAGGGGGAAAAGCGGTGGCGAGCCTGGGCTTGAGAAAACTAATGCTGCCAGCCAACGGACTCGCCAGCTAAGATATCAAACAGGTTTTTCATAAATGTCAAAAAGTTTCTTAACAAATGTTGGAATCTGTTGGAAATTATGTTTAACACGTGGAAGTGAACTGAACTTACTTATCGCGTACTAACACGACATGGCTACGGTACCTTTAGTACCTAGTACCTACGAATACCAAGTGTGACGTGCCTCATTGTAATATCTTACCTAATTAATTACCTCGTTTATGTATTAATAAAAAATAAAAATAATTACAATTTCGGCCGAAAACTGATTCCAAAACTATTACGATAAAAACAACGTTTTGGTATAAAACCGAAATTCAAACCCTTGACAATTTTCCTGCTATCTTTTTGTCCATGCCTCGCTCAAAAGCTATAGGACGAATTTTAATAAGACTTTAATTGCTGCAGTACTTAAGAGCTTCCAAACTAAATGGAATATAATATTTAAATATTCTGGATATTTCTGTGGAACACTGGAGAATAAACTTCTGGAGCATTCTGGAAGTCTAACGAGGATCTCGGAGGAACACCGTATCTAAGGCATTGTCCGCACTGCGATAAATATCGCTCGACTATCGAGGATATGGAATGCATGTGACGTAGGTAGACAGTGTGTATAAAAACCGCATGAAAGTGGTATAGGTATTATAATTTCCCAATACATAGTTACCTCCTTGATCTTGTGGTCGCTACTGTTCTATTCTCAGGTTAGGCAAAGTGTTATTGGTATTTTCCGGCAGTGATTTCGCAGTAGCAGCTTGGAATATGGATTTGTGCCCGGTTGATGGCAATAGGCTCGCCCCTATTACAAGGGACTTAACCATAACTGGCGAAATGTGGTTATGCTAAAGGCATACCTCTGCCCAACCCTTCGAGGAAGTCGTGATGTTATTTTATGTATTCCTAATACAGACTTAACGTAAGAGTCCTCGATGTAATTACATGCTTACAAATAAGGTTTTTTCTTCCTCAGCGCTTCGTCGGCCTATTATTGCCTTTGCCAAGGATTTTCTTCATCTGTTTTTAAACTTTGTGCGCTCATTAGCTATCGCACCGCTCCCTCGCATTGAAGCTATCTATTTCACATTGACTTGTGTAAAGATATGTGTTTGGATATTTATTAAGTTGATAGGTACTTTTATTAGGTACAAAGAATTTTGACTTTTAAAAATAATCACAATTATTATGCTAGCAAAACTATAAATGATAAAAATAAAACAGAACCAAGTTTCGCTGCGTAGGTACCCAAGCGGAATGGAGATTGCCGATTATAAAGCGATTATTTGTCATCTCCTTTACCTACTTATGAAATGGGAGCTTTCAGCCATCTGAAATAATCACTAACTAACCCTTTATTACGATACTTAACTGAATACCTATTTTGAATTTAGTAGGTACCTCTAGCTATTTAATGGAAAATTCTAACACTGTTTAAACAAAACACATACCATCACGCCTGTTGTCTTGAAGGGTTAGGCAGAGGTGCATCTATAGTACACCTTCATTTTGCCAGTTATGTATAAGTCCCATTTAACAGCGGACGATGCTGTTGAGATCAACCGGGCACAAATCCAGACTCCGGGCTGCTACTGCGAAATTCCAGACGAAAAAACGCAATAACACTGCCCGATCCGGGAATCGAATCAAAGACCTGATGCTCACCAGTAGCGCTTGTAACCACAAGACCAACAAGGCAGTCAGGAAGGCAGCACTGTTTAAAATAATTACAAAAACGAGATAATAAATTCTACCTTGTTTCGTTGAATATTGTGCTATCAAAATCGTTAACAAAGGAATTATAATTGATTTTACCCTAATCTTCGTTCATTTATTAACCAAACCCTCCGAAGCTCGAGTAATTGCCGTAACACCTATATATAAGTGAGATTATTATCTAACCCTCTTACCTACTTATATTTTTCTGCCTCTCAGCTAAACTAGGTCTATTGCCACCTACTAAGTTCTGCCTAATCATCTAAAATATTCCAACTATAGATATAAATAAGAGTAGGTATCATGTATTTGTGTCAAGTGTCACATACCATTTTTCCATTAACTTTTAATCCTGCATAGAAAAGTTGCTTAGTATTATTGTGACTTTATCAATTATGATGTTTTTAGGGTTCCGTACCTCAAAAAGAAAAAAACGGAACCCTTATAGGATCACTGTCAATACCCTTTTTCTCAGGAAAGTGTGGAGGTATCATATCAAATACGTAGGTCTATTCCCTTGAAGCTTTACGGAACCCTTCATTGTGCGTGGTCCGACACGCACTGGGCCGGTTTTTTTTAATACCCCTTCACTCTATGTGAGACTACGAGTGGGACGCAATAGGCTTAGCTTCCCACTTAGAAATCCATACACCTTTTTATTCCACGTAACAATTCACTGATAAATGTTCTGTAAAATGTTTTAAAGACTCATTAACCAGTTGCTTCACCGTGAATTTTATTCGGAGCGTAATATCGTTGTATGTCTAAGCATGTTCACAATTCATTACATTGTTCACGCCGCTCGCGCGCCGAAGCTCGGCTGTCGGTGTGGCGGGCTATTCCGCTGAGCCGAGCTATTCTGCTGTTCCTAGCCTGCCTGCTTAATTGGGACCGCTTTACAACTCCTATCCAATGCCCTGGGTTAGCTTTCAATTTAGATGTTCACTTGTAAACGCCACTTCACTTTAATACTTGATGGTAATGGTAATTTACGGTTTAATTAGCGTGTATGGAAGGCTATTTCCGTAATTATTCAAAGCGGGGTGAGTGATTTACCTGTTTGCGTTGTAGCAAGCTTTGGGTTTTAGTAACAATTGTATGTATTCATGATATCTAGTTACTGTGTGTTGATTTTTATCGCATCCATTTTTTATTGAGAATGCGAATACCCACTAAGTATCCGCTAAAATAAGCCAGTTCAATCCCCATAAATATAAGTGCCATTTTCATAAACATAGATTATGTATTTTTTACTGAAATGGCTTTATTTGTTCCCACAAAAATAGCATTGTAAATCGGATCCGACCCATTTATTTTGAAAAGCCGATTATAGCCCACGCTTGGCCCTTGAGTAATACCTACATGATCTGCAAAAATCAGCTTCGACTATTTTTAGATATACATAAGATACGTTAAGATGTCAAAACAAAATTATTTAAACTGTATTTTGTATCACATTTCAATCAAGGCCGTAGCCAGGAATTCATTTCTGGGGGTCAAGCTCTGACCAGAGATAATAAGTAGGGAACAACTTTATTTTAAAACAGGTGTCCATTGGATTTTCCCATCGGCAAAAATTACAAAATTCTAAACAAACTTTCATCCCCTATTTATCCCTTCAGGGGATGAATTTTCAAAAATTCTTCCGTATTTTTTAAATTATTATTTATTTAAATTGAACACAAATGATTCATATTGTTATTAGTAACACTTATAAAACTATGTTAGGAACATTTCTAAAATCGAATACCTCTAAACGAGCAATTCTTGCGTGTATGTATATAAATAAACTGAACTAATAATAATCTGAATCTCGGAAACGGCTCCAATGATTTTCATGTAATTTAGTATGCAGGGGGTTTCGGGGCCGATAAATTGATCTAGCTAGCTTTCATTTTTAGAAAATATCGTTCAAAAAAAAAACTTAGCTAAGCTCGGTCATCCAGATATTAAATAAATGAATGCAATGTCAGTGAGTGAATTTAAGGTGTTTTATTAAATAAGCAAATTATATGTGATAATTGAATAGAAAATACAATTTTAATGAAAACGCAACCAACGTGAATGATCATTAGAACTAAATCATGTGACAATGATCTCTGGATTGAGATTCTGGATTCTATAATTTCGGAGGGTTTTAAGCCCCAAGACCTCCCCCCTGCCTGCGGTCTTGATTTCATCCAGCTAGCTTTTTCCAATAACAACATATTTCGCCGGAAATCTAAATTATGATTCGGTTATGAAGGGTGTGCGTCCTTTATTAGAAGGGCGATTACTGATCGTGCTCTTGTTCTCAATAAATTGAGATGATCCATTATTATTTGATATCTTCTGACGGCCTCTTAATTGAGGAGAATATTCGAAGTATTTGCCCGCGTTCTAATCGAAAGCGACCGTCGCGCGAGTTCGCCATCGATGCGTTTGTACGAATTATGACGTACAAACGCGACTTGATTGACCGCGCGTGTATTGAATTTTTATACAACGTGCCGCTACAATGGCGACATTAATTTAACACACGGGTAGGGCTAGTGGCCAGTAATCATAAAAATATAATAAGAATAAATAATTCGTTAATTGAAAAATTAAAATTTTCAATCGCTCGCCGACATAGGATTCGCCCTTTCCTTCAATTCGCCTTCTCTTTGCACGTTATTCGTTTTATTTTCATTGATGCGATGTTATGATCCGTGACCCCGGTAAATGACCTCTGCGCTACAGTTGTTAAGTACAGGTTGCACCAAGATGTTATTTTAGAAAATTGAAAATAAATCAATAAATAATAACGTTTAATAAAATTAAAAAATCTCCATAAAAAGAAAACACAAATCCGTATACGTGTGTTAAATTAATGTCACCATTAAAGCACCACGCTGTAAAATAGAGCGCGACGATTGCATAGATAGTCGCGTGGCGAGCGGTTTTGGTTAGGACGCGGCCTATGAGTCTCAACGTCACACCTAAGTTTATATCAACAAAGTCAAGCTGTTGCTTAACCAAACCGAAAGTTCTTTCTAGCAGCTATAAACTACATCATCACTATTTCATAACTTAAATATGAAACTAAAATACTACTTCTTTAATTCTCCAAAGAAATAACACAAAACTGTAGATATGCACACTACTCTCACAAAATACGTACCTACGTGCGATCTAAGGAATACCAAACTAATAAATAAACCGGGAGGTTTAGATTTTGAGACTATTGTAAAAGCAACCAGAGAGTTTACTATACTTATTTGATCTGCAGTGGTCTAAACTGCTAATACGTGTTTTGCAATTTCTGGTTTGGAGACATTTTCAGCAATTTGTTGTTATATTTACAGTTACAATGTTCAACTGTAACTGTATGTCATACTGAAATGTTTCGGTGAAAACCTATGTTAGACAAAATTGTTTGCTAAACATTTTCCGTCCATTGGTAATGCACTCAATATTATGTTAAGTAAATATTTTGGTTAGAAATGTACATTTTGATATGTAAACAATGTTTGTAAAATATGAAATTGATTGCAATAAGAATAAAATATCTGAATTCCAAAAACTCCTTTACAAATAAAAACATGAAACTTGAAACAGTTAAATCATGCAAAAAACCTCTTCGATTTCAATTAAGCCACGTCGAAACTGCGCATGTCCATTTCAAAATTTAGTTTTTAAAACGGACGTCAAAAAAAATGTCCAGGTGATTACATTTTTTACGAACTTTTAACATGGAAAGAGCTAATTGCAGGCATGCGTTGCTTGAAAAGCCACAAGCGACATTTTGAATGGATGCTGCTAAAACAATCTGCAATAAGCGGTCGTTGTGGTCTGCTGTGGACGACAAAACAAAGCGTTGTTTTGTCGCCGTGTCGTATTGTCGACCGCGACACTCACGCGCTCGCCACAAACGCCACTTAATGTAAAGAACCCTTTATTGTCACGTTTATTTTTGTTTCGACTGTACCTGTCACCTGCAAGATTTTTATGTCGCTCCTAGATTATACGATGTAGTATTTATTTCTGTATTATACTAGGTTCTATCCACCGCTTTAGGAATTATATTTTAAGTAGGTACTGTAGAGATTCTAACCTGTATAGTTTTAACATCAACTTCTCGAACTTTTCGAATAATTATAAGTTAAGATTATGAGATAAACGCTTTTATGAATTAAGAATAGAAGAAAAATAATAGAGACTCTGCTTAGCAAACTGACAGAGAGATGATATTATATAAAATGTAAAATATCGTAGACTAAAATATAGGAATAATTCTTTACCTTCAGTGAAAAGTGATATATCTTGATCTATATCAGTTTTAATATAAGTCTTACACTAAGTTTAACAATAAAAAAATGCAATTTCTTGGTCTAATTTTAAAGATTAAAATTGAGCAAGCTTATTTTGGTGTAAAGTGCTCTAACTAAGCATTTTTTACATTTATTGATGTGTAATAAAATACATTTTTAATAATATCAGTGTGAACTGAACAAATATTTCAAGTACTAAGGTATGTATATTAATACAAATGTATGTGACTCTTATTATGTGATCTATGTGAATTAGTACAAACTGATATATTTACCTACACATAATCATCCAACACCAACCAATAAATAATGTGTAAAATGGTTCAAGTCATTTTAAATTAATATACACATAAAACGACTTTAATATATGTTATGTTAGGTGATACAACTGGATTTCTTTTTAAATTATAAAAAACTATACAAATTAATGTTTCTTCTTACACTAAATCGTGCTCTAAGATATTGTTTACCAATGTCAGTACTCAGTACTCAATTTGGTGAAGTAGACAAAGAGTCAGATTTTTTTAAACTTTAACATTAATTTTCTCAAAATCATGATTTTCCAGTTACATCACTTTTCACTGAAGGTACAGAATTATCCAATTTAAATTATAATTACAAGTTTTATTTGAACAAACCTGCAGTATTGGTTCAAATAAAACTAATAACACTAATAACTCTAATCTACTAATAAAACTAAAAATAATAATCGTTATTACGAGTAGTTATTATAGTACCTACCTAATTTAGATATTGCTATTGTAGATTTTTTTGCTCACACTTGACGTTTACTATCTTGGTCATTTGCAAACTATATTGTATCCCAAATTACAATTGGAAAGGCGAACATGCTTTAAAATGCGCTACTAAAGGCAGATTTTTGTTCGCGTAGATATACTCTCGGACACCTAAATCAAGCCAACCTGCATATTTTTGTTTAAAGGTCTCTTTTTAAATAACGGTACTACAAAGAAAAATAAACTGTTGTTCTGAAGCCAGTCACTATCATTGCAGTGTGCGCCCTTGCATTATCATTCATAAAAATTAAATCCTAGCCCACAAACTAAGCATATCAAATGAGCCTCTAGGCATTGATGAATGTATCGGTCGCTATTTAGTGGTGGCAACCGTGGTCCCGTCACAACCTCAAAGCCAGTTTTTCCTTCGGTGGAAATTCCGCTCCAGACTGTCCACAACCCACCGCCATAACTCCCCTTCTCTTCAATAGAACATTGCTGGAAATGTTCTCCCTGTATTCGGTAGACTTTCCTAGTCCATCATTGCCATACAGCATAATCTTGGCTTCAGGTTCCGTAAAAAGAACCTGGCTCCATTTTGAAATCAATAGTGAAATATTTACAGAATGATATCACTAAATATCACTAAAATTCAGAACTACGTATCTGTTCGCTCTAGGTTCTTTTTTCATAGATGATGAGTCTCTTTTGGAACAATGGTGATACCGAAATGATGGCCAGTATATCAGCATCAAAAGTGCATAAAAACTTTTTCTCTGACTTATCATTATTTTGATGTTTTAGGCCTTTAAGCATAAAATTGCACGGTGGGTCGATTTAGGAGACCGGGAGTGTATTTTGGGTTTAAACTTATCCAGTAACTGCTCGGCTAGCTGCACACAGTTATTTGAAAAAAACAAACAACAGATGTTTGAAAAGGAACTTGCAGTATCAAATTCACGGCTTTTAGGCACGGCCAAACACGTTAACTGATTTTCCTGGATTTTTTTACATTTTGACCCCGACCGACCTCTAGAATACCTCGATGAAAATGAATCTAAATAAAAAGAGAGCTTTTTAAACAAGTAATCTAATCTCCGTATGAACTGAAGTATAAACTGAAATGCCTTTTTGAATGTGTAAACATTTACACAAATTGGAGATCTAATGGAACTTCAGATTGATTGGGTGGAATATTTCATGAATTTGCCGAGAGCAGATAGAAGAGAGTCGACTGAGATACCTTTTCATGCCAAAGAACACCTTATAATTTAGATAGAATTCTTTATGGGTGCGTGTGACTGCAGTAGTACGACTTCCAGATAGCTGAAATTAACCTACTTTCGTTAATTAGTCGTAACTTATATGGTCGCTGAGAAGCCTACCAACCGATAGCCACAAGGGAATCTATCAAAGAATACGATACCGACGGTACAGAATATTCTTATATACTACGAAATTCATAGATTATTTCACGAACACCAATTTAATTATTTCACTGGTTCAACACTCAGACTAAAAGCAATTTTAACAAGTTGATCAAAAAGTTAATATAGGCTTTGTCGTTTCTCTTTTATAAACTACAACAACTCTACACAAGTGGCTTTTGAAAACCTCTATACCTGTTTAAAAAAACTATTTGAGAAAAGCTATGACTTTCCTCAATAATTCGTAATGCCAAAAGAGGATCGGGTACGTGCTACAACGTTTGAATCACCCCATTGATATTTTCAATGGGATATAACCTAGTTTCGGGAATAACAGGCACATAATAGTGTCTTACATTGATGGGTTTCAATATGGTGAGTACAGAATTTTTACTTTAACGGGTAAGATTTTGCAATGGCCAGAGAAAAGAATGTTTTATTACCTTCGCTCATAGGCAAGTAAATATGTGCTCAAAGTATTAAGAGAGAACTTGAGTGAAACTTTTTTAATTCAAGCGAAGACAATAAACCTACGAAGTTGGCCGTAGCGTGGTCGGAATCAGTGCTGCACGCCGCTCTTCAAAACATTATTTAAAAACTACTGCAATTTCATAATAATTGCGTTCGTCGAAATTTATTTAATATGTTTTTTGTTATCGTTTTTCTTCATAAATGCAGTTATTAGTGTATTGTTTAGGTTTTTGGGGAAATACCATCCAAAACGATATGCGAACTTCGAAACTGAAATACAATATTTTACGATAGGCCCATTTCCGAAAAATCGGAACCTGTTTACGTATTGGATGTTGAACAATTAAAAAAAAAATGTTTAAATAAAAATATTTATTTCAATTACAAAAGGCATTTAGATACAATATAATTGGAGATCACCTTATAAATAAGGCATTGCTTGTGTTAGGAGAAACACAATTAAACAGTGCTATTAATGGAAATCGTTTCTCAGAAATATTATATTACTTTACCCAACAAGTTCTTATGAAGGGTGGGCGTTTTTGGGGACAGTCTTATGTAATTTTGACGTTCGAAAAGTGCTGATTCTCAGCCTAGTTTGAATAAATGACTTTTGAATTTGAATTTAAAATTATGGGAATATTTAAATAAGAATGACGGAGTATAAGCATCCACTGCAGTCGAAGTTTTTCTATTTCGAAGAAGTAGCTGATAAAATCAGTAACTAGCTTTAATAGCCGATAAATACAAAAATACGGATTACTTAAGATTAGTCGTAGTCTGATTTAGTGCTAAACTTTGACAACAGTAAAAGCCAATGGGCGAAGTTCCCTTCTTAACTGATCGTTCGCGCCTGATACTGTAACCTACATAAAGGAGTAAAAATAGACTGTTCGACGCCATCATGTACAAATTGTGTTAAAGTTTCTGAAGAAGAAGAAAAACATGAAGTTAGCAGTAGCTTTTCCGTTTCCATTATTCTTATCACTAGTGTGAGAAAGAACGGCGAAGGTGCGTACGAACTTCCTCCTCGGAGACCCAACTCTGCCCCGCTGCGCAAACGGCTACTAAACTTAATAACATAGCGAGCAGAAAGAGTATATTTTAGTAATTCCGGGTTTACTCTGCAGGATCTAATAGCGACCGAAGGCAATGTTTAAACGCCCTCCTTAGTTCCGTTTCTTTTGTGTAATTACTGTGTGTGCGGGGTTCATATACGTAACAGAAGTAACTGGCAGTGCTATCTGGGTGTAAGGCTTACGGGTGTGGAATTTAAGTGATCTTATTTGGTGGCCGGCGAGCCGATTCAGGCGCGCCCGTGCGCCCTGCGCGTGTTGCGAATCGACAATTTCCTACCTACCTGCCCGATCTTTTTGCCTAATTATTACTTGGAAGTCTATATTCAGCTCTATTTAATTCTCCAAGTCGAACGTTGCGGAAATTTTAATTATTGGTTTTATTTAACTATGTGTTGCTGTTTTCTCATTGATTTCTAGACAACAAAGAAACGTTTGGGGATTATAAATCGTTACCAAATATTTTTTGTGGGGAAATTAAGATACAAAGGAAGATTCGTATACACAGACGTTGACGTTTAAATCTATTACATCTGAATGTTTTTAGTAAACTGGAATAGTATAGCAATGAAAGACTACACCATAATTGGTTGTAAGAAATTTAGAAACATTTTCCGTTCTCATCGAAGATGAAAATGTTTTGTTTGCGTTGTACGGGTTATGCGAAAGTATCCCAATGATGTGTGGTGGTTGTCAAAATGATCTCGCCAACAATTTTTTGATGGTACGAGGCTGATTACCCAAATTAATATTGACATTCCAAAAATTATAGTTCCTAATAGCAGTGGAAATACTATTGATCTCAACAAAAAAATCGCCTAAGTATTCTTTTAACATAAAATGGCTTATCTTGTGAAACACACCTATACCTTCACCAATTTTCTAACCTAATCCACAAAAAGGTACCCAGTACATATTTAATTAACGACGTCTTTTAGGTAATTCTTGACCTATCTAGCTGTTAATGCCCCTACGCGTGACAAGAAACTTAATACTAATTATTATAATTAATAACAGACTTCAGAATTATGTTCAATTATGTAATGAGAGTTGCTGAACGTGCTAACGATTGAACATTTCAGTGCTAGATAAGACTTGAATGTAATTAGAAGATTCTACAGCAGCTAAGTTCCTTTTTGTTCGACTTTGAAAGAAGAACCTTTCAAAACCACTTACGTGTATAATTCTTGTAGAGACAGCTACACAATCAGATAAACACATTATTGATACAGAACGTCGGCGGGAAATCGACCCGGACAGTAGTGGGTCGTCAAGTCAGTTGATTTTATTTTGCTACCGGCCGAGTTCGCGGGTAAACGTCGTTACCCGAACAAACTTTAGCTATCGGGATCTTCCATTATTAAAGTTTTATCCAACTGGGCCATACGAGAACACCGATATCCATACGAATTTTGCAACCGATTCCAGTTCCATTTTGCGTTGTATAGAGCCGTCTTCGCACTGGCGTGTTACCGCGTCATTGTTTGATCGTTAAGCTTACAAAAACTTTATTCTTGTGTACAAAAACTTCGCACAACTGAAAGAAGTAAGTAGTACGTATTTTTTAAACTTAGAAAGTACGTTTCACAGTTCCTTATGATTGATTACCTATTCATAACCTATATATATCAGTAACCATAATTTGTAACCGCAAGCATTCAAAGCAATCAGCAATATTAGAGTTGTAGCTACGTGTTCAGAATTGATTGTGTAATGTATGATTAATTAGGAAATTGAATTTATGTTAAATGCATCGTTGGATAATTGTGTTACAATTAATATGTCTGCTGTAATCCGAATGTACGAGTTCTGTTTGTGTTTATGAAAATACGACGTTTAAGGGTCCCCGAAACGATCATTTGCAATTGTCAATGTTTACGTGAATGAAGATTACAAATGATAGAACTGTGCTGAAAAAAGTCGCGTCACTCTTCTAAACTAATTTATTATAAAGAGAATAGATTAGATTTTTTGTATGTTTGTCTGTTTGTTTGTATGCAATGAATAAACTCAAAAACTAATGGCACGATTTTAAAAATTCTGTCACGAGTAGAATGCTATATTATCACTGAGTAACATAGGCTATAATTTATAAAGAAATCACGCGGGTAAAGCCGCTGGTGGAAGCTAGTATACAATATGATTTCAAATGCAAATGAGATAAAGCAAATCTTGTAATAACTCTTGCGGTTTAAACTCAAAAAAATGGTATAAACTGCGATATCTGTTTACTCATAAACATCAAATTTCAAGAAACAAAAAAAAGTTCTTCCTCCTTTCTCCATAACACAAGATTATCCCATCCCTACACAACAATATAAGCAACAACACAAAATCGCGTTCGGGTAATGCGCCAGCGCTCGATCACGTCGAGATCGTATTCGGGTTCGGATACGTCCGTCATTTAAGCTGGCGCGGTCGATATTAAGAAAACGATTGTCATTTGCAATTGCACCAATCAAAATTTTTATCGGTTGCTGTCAATCTCGTAGTAATATTAGCAATCGCTTCGATTGTATTTTATAGACAATCATTTTACGCATCAATATGTATCTATCAGGTAAACATTGAAAATTGCAAAACATCATTTCGGGGTCCCTTTATATTCATTTGATCTTAGTTAATTACGAATGAATTTTCTAAACTAGTAGTAACTGTAAGTACTGCTTTCAAACTGATAATTATATCTCAATCAAATTAGGTATCAATGAATATAATTTGCCATTTTCACCAGTTTCTTGATTTACAAAAACGATATGTATATTTTTTTTTACCGTATTTCGATTTCAGACAAGAATTATTGCACGACTCATAATGCGAAGCATTAGAGAGTGCTTGGCGATCGAAAAATTTGTTTTTCCTCCTTTCTGCAACTGTTTTTATTATTACACTCCTGCTAGTACCTACTTAATTTGTATACAACGTCGTCGTCGTTTAAATATATTTTTCTGTTTTTGAATGAGCGTTACGAGGTGTGCACTTTTGGATTTTCAAATATATCTAATATCTTCACTCTAACCGTAAATTAATATGTTCTATCTTAGAGAGCCGAGTGATCTATAACTCTAGACTATCCTACTTCAGACACCTTTGCTCTATTTTAGATTCTCCATTCTATAACCATTGCCTGTAATATGATGTTGAGACAATTATTGTACTTATGATTATGATTCAGACTTAAAAATAAAACACAGAATTAAGTAATAATTCGAATAATTTTAATTAAATACCACAAATACATACCCTATTTATAAAATATTGGTAAATACACTGGTATTACTGGTTAAGTAAAATATTGGTATTCAGCTGCATCCGGTTAGACTGGAAGCCGACCCCAATATAGTTGGGAAAAGGCTAGGCAGATTGAAATACATACCCTATTTAAAAACTCCGGAATACAGAAAAAAAGTGTATTATTGAACGAAGTATATATTAGTATTTAGCGGAAAACAGAGAGATTACAAAACCGATCGAGCAAGAATTATGGATTGATCAAAATGGTTATGAAAGTATTACCTATAAGCCGACATAGTCATATTATTTACAACAGATATTTTGTACAATGGATGGTGGAACGCAAAGAGGTTTTGACTAATTAAAGTTTCATAGCTCATACGAGTTTCGTAGATAAACAAAATTTATTTGAAGTTTAAACGGATCCAATTTTTGGGTCAGTAAAGGCAATTCATTTAAGAGTTAACGAAGGATACCATAATACGATCACTTAGTATTGTAAAAAGTCAAGAAATTCGGCTAAATAACTGAATACGCATCAGGCGTTTGAAGCGTTAACGCGGCGTATACGTGACGGCTACGCTGCTTAAACCCTACATTGGACATTCGCCCAGCCAAAGACACTCATACTAATAACAACATACTGTCATCACCACCCTCTCTACGGCTAGAGCAGATATCCAATAAGGACTGCGGTACCATTCCAGGAAACTGCCAATTAATTAATAGCATCGTTGAAACAATTGTTGATAGTTTGCGAATACCAAGAGCGTGATCAAGACTTTTATCAGTAAACTAGCTGTCAAGTGTCAAGTTATCTGTTGTTATTAATGGACAAAATAACCAATTGAAAATGTTGATACGAAAATCAAAAACATGTTAAGTAAACGAGGCACTTTTGAACATCATAATTTACAAGAAAATAGAGTTGATTCCAGGTGCCCCTTCAAAAAGGTAGCTTCGTACGGAGAGGAATAGGCAATAAATTCCAAAGTTAATCTTTCAAAATGTTTTACAATATTTTGTATATGTCATGGCCAGATCTTAGAATTGACCATTTTATGAAATGTGCGACCATTTCATGAAATGCAACCATTTCCTGAAATAGAACATCGACCGCTGGCCACATCATGATGTGATCTGGCCAGATCATTGAACACTCAACGTTTGACGATATGCACAGTTAAATGCACGACCACTTCATGATGTAGACAAACTTTAGTGATCATGTCGTAAAATAGTTAGATTATCCACCGGTAGAGGCGTTGATGTCGCTTTGTTTTTGTTGTGCATCATGGCGGTGGACGATAATTCGATTGGAAAAGCAATTATAAATATGCAAATGGAAGATAAAAGTGCAATGAAGTATCGTAATTATACCAAGCTACGTGACTTTTATGAAAGTTACTCAAAAAACAACCACAACGTTAAAAAACCATGGAGTTTGGAACGTATTTCACAGGTTAGTATTTGACTATTCAATCATAATAAGTAATTGTAATTTTTCTTCTGGAATGAAAGCTATTTTAATTTTTTTATTTATCCATTAACCCAGATTACTAAAATCTAATGAATGCCAATAATATTTGCATGGATACCCTACTTAATGATATGGCCAAACGTCGACTGACATATTATTAAACGTTGACGTTTAAACGATATGGTAAATTTTAGCTGGCCATTTCATGAAACACAACCATTTCATGAAATGATCGATCATTTCATGAAATGATCAATTCTAAGATCTGGCCACGACATATACACTAATTATAATTATATGTGAAGACGATGTAGATACCGAGAATTAAATTACTATCCTACAATAGGTACAAAGTATTAAAAACTAGCTGCGTCCCGCGGTTTCACCCGCATAAGTCTCGATCCCGTAAGAATATCGAAATAAAAGTATCATATGTGTTAATCTAGGTTATTAACTATCTGTGTGCCAAATTTCATCCAAATCCGTTCAGTGGTTTTTGCGTGAAAGAGTAACAAACATTTATTCATTCAACAATCCTTACAAAGTTTCGCATTTATAAGTAGGATTAAACAATTGTAGATACATTAGTTATGTTGAGAGTGTGGTGTATGGTGCTCACATATTTACAAATATTGCAACCGTGGACGATTTTTTGTAGTACGTTTCCACAGTAGTAAATGTTGCAAATGGATGCTCACTCTATCTAGCCAATAATTGCTCCTGTTTATTAAACAAAAGCAAAAAAATAAAGGCAAATAAAACATGAAAAATACCACGAGGAAGTAACATAATAAGTGGAACCAACAAGGATAACCGTAGTGGGAAATTACGTAATTCCCATATAAATCTAACTTGGCTTATATTAGATTCTTAACTGGCTATTCGTTACCAAGGAAACGAAATTATACTAGTAGGTGTAATAACCGTAATGAAATGCTGTGATTATGAAATATGAATCTTCAATTTTGAAATGATAAAGTTGCAAATTAGATACGAGATGCAAATTTTCAGGAACTCAACATTATTTTTTGTCCGTATTGTCTTGCGATTGCGAATTGTGTTTTGTCTTCCGATTTTAGATCTTTCTACTAGACACGAGTGTCAAAAACACAGTGAAAAGGGGGCGCCCAATGGTCCACTAGCGCCACTCCGTTAAAAAATTATTATCTCGTTACTGAGAAGGAATTATGAATAACGGCTAGTAGGGACCCTCGGTAAGTGTGTCTAAAATTTTCTAATACCTTTTATAAAGTTTCATATTGAGACACGAAGCAACAAAATACGATCTAGAAGAATGTGACCGTTAGTGGACCATTGGGCGCCCTCTTAAATACTTGAAAATATTTAGGTTCACGGCTGAAACTGTATCGTGCATTTAACTTACCAAATCATGACTCGATCAATGCTGAATCACAGTCCACGCGGGCCCCGGTACACCGTACAGTAGGTGCAGAGCATTACACGTAAGTAGTGTGTGAGCACTGGATAAACTCATTGTGTAGAATAGGATCACGTGCCGTGAGTGCGGGATAACGACGCGCCTTATTATTGGACTTGTTCCGCCTTCGCTACAACACATGTTTTCAAACTAAAACTAATGTCTTCTTAGAACTTATTACTTGCGTTTCATTCTTCTTCATATTATTTTGTTCTACTTTTTTACAAAGAACAATTTAACACAAAGCCAAAGAAAACCTTCCAATTGGGTACTGGTAAGTGCAAAGCACACAAGTGTTGGCAGCAGCATTGCCTCATCTCTAAGAGAAAATGAGACAGACAAGTACGAGATTATTTGAGCTAATTAAAAATTAATAGTTACCAAGGCGCCCGTTCTTAAAATACTAAAACTTAAACTAAACTATGCTGGGGAAAATTATTATCGAAGTAGGTACGCAAAAGTTCCCCAGACACTTGTGTAAAGCGTGGTATTATCCGGGAGGGTCCTGGTGTCGTGTCTAAGTGTTTAATTACTCCGCCTTTGTTGTTATAAACAGTGCCACAAGCCGGCGAGGCGCTAGGCCACCGACCACATCTGCGGCGGCACGCGGACATAAATTGCTGACCGGACCCGCCTAAGCAAATTCACCCGACCCCCTCTAATCTGACACTTTTAAATGGATTACTTGCAAACTCCAAGTGAACACAAACATTTGGCGATATAGTTTGCCGAGATTTGGAGCCGCTCCCCAGTTGTCACTTTATTATGTTCAAGTACTCGCGAGCGGGAAGGCGTTAAGTTTGTCTATCACGTATGTAACCGACAACTGTTCCGGCAAAACTTTATATTTGACAAATAACTGTTACTTTCGAACTACCCTTTTGGGAATACCTTGAACATACTCATCCACTGCATAAGAAGTATTTACGACGGAAATATATACACTGCTGTATGTAGATAAATTCATGCATCATCAGTTCCATGGGGAAAATACACCAAGATATAAGTCAGTCTATTAAAATCCTATACTTACGAGCCATATAAATATTAAATACATCAGTTCCGAGAAGCTTTATCGATTTTCATGCATAAATAAGATCTATTTAAAACCTCAAATGCAATATTAAATCAAGACGGTCCAGTTCAGGACAAAAGAAGATCTAAAATAAACCGTAACTGACTGCGTTTAATTGAGCAACACGGCCGGCAGTCTCCAATATTTTAGTTGAAATAGTTATCTAACTTGGCTTATAAGTTCAGTCTGTCACTTCACCTTTGTATTTTTGACAAGATAGAATTTATACATAGAAAGCTGCTTCCCTTTCCAATAAATTGTTAATGTATTTATTGAAACAGCTTTCAGTTCACATTGAAATGCAGAAAACCTTTGAGTAATCAGTAATAGAATATGGATCATGTATTTTCCAACTAAGTAATCTGGTATGCTTGCCTATTTTGCTGCAAAAACCATTGTCAAATCCAAACTAACCAAGAGAATACAATTTCTAGTGTGTCATAAAGTTTTTATATCACTATAAAGTTACAAGGGTCGACAAAGAAACGAACCGACATTTATTCAAAACATAGACAATATAATCCTTAAAAGCTACAAATCTGCGTTAGTGTGTGTGAGCAAAAAATGTCGGAGTGACACAGCAGTATAGCCGGCCGGCCGGGATCACCGAATGACTGCCTACTAACGGGACTCAACGAGATAATCCCCTGATTAGAAAGGCCGACGGGCGTTTCTCTCTGACTCCTTCAAAGAACTCATAGATGTATAGAGCATTTCTTTATCATGATTTTAAATATTTCTGTCTGATAAGAATCAGGTTTTTAAGAGTAGGTTCTTAGGTAACTATTGAACAAAATCAACATTCGTTTCTTCGTCCATTTCGAAGGAAAATCTTCAAACGTTTTCGCGACTGTAGTATTCTTATTTATGATGGCTTTCTAGTTTAAAAAATATATGTGTACTGGTAAAATTATAGGCTTATAAAAAGAAAATCTGCAGGTTATGTGTCTCTACTACCTCGTAGGTTGCATATAAGAATGGATGAACCAGCAATGCATGATCTCCTCGGAATGTTGAATCTATAGCCCTATTCTTGACCACTTGGTCCACTCCACACTTACTATTTAAGTCACACTTATAAGTGGACTTAGGTGTCTCGCCCATTTTCCCACTTCAACGATTCGGGCCTCTGAATAGCCACTTTGAAGTAAGTTTCCAATGTCAACAAGTTTGTTCTTGAAACAAATGTCAACATTAAGAACCTGGCCTTAACCTTAAGGGACAAATAGAGGCTCGCACGCTTTATGGCTTTTTGCTGTTACATGTGTAGTTTACGCTACTTACTAAAAGCCTTCATCAAATCGGACCTTAAACTTCCATTACTACATATGTATTTCAACCACATAAACTGCAGAAATAGTGGTCTAGAGGGAATCTTTTTGTATCATTCTAAAGCAGCATATTGCATGGTAAACAGTCTTACCAGGTTAGGTAAAAAGTCTGACCAAGGGGTATCGTGTAACCCAAGAACTGGTTGTGGAAGTCAGATAGACAGTCTATGTAAAATACTGGTATTCAGCTGCATCTGGTAAGACTGAAAGCCGACCCCAACATAGTTGGGAAAAGACTAGGTAGAAGATGGCATGGTAAACAAA
This sequence comes from Agrochola lychnidis, assembly GCA_963680765.1. Taxonomy (NCBI): domain Eukaryota; kingdom Metazoa; phylum Arthropoda; class Insecta; order Lepidoptera; family Noctuidae; genus Agrochola; species Agrochola lychnidis. The sequence continues at coordinate 12,142,752 of OY796857.1, forward strand.
ACAATGTCACCACTCCCTTCGTTATAACTTTAATCGTTTGTTAAGACACCCGCGGATAGTAACGATCTATTCCCAGTCGAGGCCAGTCACCCAATAGAATTATGTTCAAGGGACGATGAAAATTCTCCTTAACGTTTAATCTTTTATCTCTTCGGGATCTAAATAAAACCGTTTTACATTGAAAGCTTGCGAAAGCAGTTGAAATAATGACCAATAAACGCCAATATTGTAATATTTTCAGAAGTCTAACTGCAGTATTACGATAAGACAATGCGGTGGAGTTTTATCAACAATCTCGAAGTCGTTAAAACAACCGTAAAATAAAGTTAAATTTGAATCGTAATGTTTGACCGTGATTCTTTATTAAAATCACGGAAATCGTTAAAACGCCTATCAATAACTTTCACCTTACATCATATAATTGTATTTAGTCTTTGCGTCGTTGAAATAACGTCCATTTAGTATGATTTCACCTTTCTTTCAAAATCAAAGAGAAAGAGTGTGTGAATGATCACAGCCAGATGAGCGTGCAGCTTCCATAAAGTTCAGAATATCATGATCTACTTATCTTTAAAGGTTTGAGTAAAACAGACGTAACACAAGTAAATGGAAAACCCGAAATTTTTAAAATTCTTTGTTTTTTACAGTTGGCAGCACATCGACATGTAATGTTTTCTTCCAATTTATTAAATTCGTAGAATTCGTTAAAATTTACACATAATATGATACCTAGATTTTTTTACTCTCTTTTAAAATTATATTCTTCTTATTTTTCTTTTTATTTCTTTGGCCTAAAATTCATTTTGAAAGACAAGAACAGGGCAGGTTTACCTACCTAATTATTGTAACAGTTCTTGTAGAAATTAAATTGTTTCACTTTTGTTGTACATTTTCTTCAAATTAATTAGGGTAAGTTTTTGCTAATGTTTGAAATCACTGGGGAACGCTTAATTCTAATTATCGTTTTAGACCATCAGCTTGCTTAAATAGAAGTTGGAACTTTATTTTTTAATACCTGGAGAAGTGAAGAATTTAAATAAAGCCTTCATTTTAGTATAAAGCCAGAATTGAGTCTATTTTTTTAAATTATAGTAGGAAGTTTGTACTTAGGACATTAATTAATATTAATAACAGTAATATTGAGCATCGTTAACACCTATGTTATGGTACTAATACCGTGTCTTCTTATATGTTCAAATCCAAAGAGAATTGCTCAAAAAAGCGACAAAATTTATAACAAAGCAACCGCGTGGAATAAATTCATGCATGATCATTTTTTATTCTCATCTGGCGTACGTTGGCTGGTACGTACTGGTAGGCTGGTAGCATTCACTGAGCTTGTTTGGGACGTCACGTCGGCGGCCGCAGACGAGCGACTGTGTGCTCGGATCGAGCCATTCATTGGCTCCGTTGTTTCACTTTTCGACCGACGGCGATCTAAATCTGCAAAAGCTTTGATTGGCTTCCGTCAGAACGGGAATAAATCGGCTAACACCGCTACACCGCACGACTTCAAAGGCCCGTCGTAGCTACGGTTAAAATTGGACATTCAAGAGAGCTTCATTCTTTCGTGTTTCATTGTATCTAAAATGGAGCAATTTCAGCAATATCGGGCCTGTCTAAAGCGACGATTCGTCGCTGAAATTTTAACAGAATATAACAGTTTCAAAACTGAAAGCAGAGTTCAACAAAAAGTTTATTTCGTTTTATATTGACAATAAAATTGAATTAGCCGACACGCGCCGGCTTTCTAGGTCTGTCGGTAATCCTATTTGCGGTGCGGACTCGCGCCAGTTGCTCCTAAAAGTTGGGTGCGCGTTACCAACAAAACGCTGCCAACGCCTCGGGAGATTGAGACTGGCTGCGGGAAGTGTATTTTTACACATGTGGGACCTACTTATGTGACGGATTAGTTTTATTCCGAAAAATACGCCTTTATTCGAAAAAAATACAATTTGCAAGTACCTATCAACTATTCATTACCTTTGTCACGTTATCATGAACGTAATTTACCTAACCCGAGATTAAGCTATAAAAAATATCGGTTTTCGGTTTAAAGAAGCGTGAAACTCCGCCTAAATTTGGAAGGTCGCGCCCATCCTATTAACTTCGCTTATCAGAAATTAGTTTTCTTCCGATATCTTTTATTAGTAATTCCCCACTCCGCGTTGCAAAACACGATGGAATCCCTAAAGGGGGTACCTTCCGAATGCTGCAGCGTCACTTCGTCTCGCATTATAAAATATGCAGATAAGTTACGGGAATTGATTCAAGGCACAAAGGAGGCGAGCGAACTGTCTATAGGCGGGCGCCGAGATTTCGGCAGTAATTTCCCGTGAGGGTACACTCTTATCTCACGACACTGTAAATATTTTGAATAACAGACGTTTCAACTTATTCACTAAACGCTAAGCGATGCACCGGCAGAAATTATTAGCCACTTTATAACTGAATTTTGCAACTTCTCTCCCAAATAAATGTCAAAGAAAATGCTTTTCTAAGCATTTAAACGCCATTTACTTGTACGCGCAACCAACAGCGTTCGTTCGTTCATTTTGAACCATTTTGCAGTCACATAACAAAAGTTACTGCGGTGTATCACTTGATCCACGTTCTCATTATTAGACCATTAAAAGTTAGCAAGTAGACGTTGCTTGAGAAATCCTAGCCATTAGCTAAGTACTTATATGTTTGGAGAAATATTATCTTTATAGTTATAAAAGGGGATAAAGCTCTGGTTTCCGTTCCCTGGCGACGAACTTTAAATCATTAGCAAACTCCAAGAGTAGCGCAACACTGCACCGGAGTGGAATCAACTGAATTTAAAGGTAATCTGATGCTCTTATACCAATAATTTATATAGTATGCTTATTGATTTTTCAACACAAAGATAAGAAACGTACTTTATGAATCTCACATATTATATCGCTTATGTAGAAACTTATCCATCATTATCCATTCTGAAATGATCAAAACATTCAACACCCTTCAGAATATGATAAAGGTAATAGACAGCTCAAGACGAAATATTTAAACATGAAGCCTAAATGCCTCGAGACCAATTAGGTAATGTAAATAACAGCGAAGATACAATTGTATACAGAAGCATGCCACATCCGTTTTCCATTATGTGAGCAATGAGTCTGTGCTCATTTCACAACGCGATCGTTTTATTGATACTGTTTTGTTGTTCCATTCGGATTGCCAGCTAATCCTGCTTTTGTGATACTACTAACGAACTATGTACGTTCTGTGAGGATCGTTAGTAAGTAATACGTGAACAATTCAAGTTTATAACAAAAATACTTCGATTTAACGTGCAATAAAAGTCAATCTGCCTAGCCTTTTCCCAACTATATTAGGGTCGGCTTCCAGTCTAACCGGATGCAGCTGAATACCAGTATTTTACATGGAACGACTGCCTATCTGACCTCCACAACCCAGTAACTGGGTAATACGATACCCCTTGGTAAGACTGATTGTCAGACTTTCGTGCTTCTGACGACCCGTAACGACTGTCAAAGATCCACGAATGACAGTCGGGACCAACGGCTTAACGTGCTTTCCGAGGCACGGAGGAGTCTCGGTATGTAGAAATGGTCACCCATCCACGGACCAACCCCGGCAAGCGTAGCTTAACCTGACAGATCGACCCGAGCGGCTGTTAGTATTTAGCTACGAGCTCCTCCGTGTAATAAAAGTATTCCACAAAAATAAAAGCCGTGTCCAGAATTTATCGGTTCATGTGCTAATGATGCTGAGCGTTCATTCTTCACACTATTGTGACTTTCTATTGAACATAACGAAGTCTACTTCATAATATCAAAATTAACTATCTGTGAGCGAGTAGGTACGTTGATTTGAGATGCAATTTAAGTTAAGATTTGTTTACAGTCGTTGTTGTTGACAGTTTAACTAAGCCCGACATGATTCTGCTCACTCAGTAGCTCCTTTTTTATAAATAACTTAACGGGCTAATTTAATTAAACGCTAAGTTGCCTTTTAATCCTTCTTCATTTTCTTTAAGTAATCGAGTTAACGAAATAGCTTTTAAACAACTTTGAACCCGAGACCTTTCGATGAGGTATTTATGTCCATGTGTAAATAAGTAAATAGACAATGGAAATTATATTAGTTGACATTATTTTCTGTTGAAAACGAAAAATAAATGTGTATATAGTACGGAAAATCCAGTTATCGTTAATTCTAATGAGAAATTCTTTTCAAAATTATTTCTTATTTTGCTTTTTAAATAAAACAACAAAGAAGAATAAACTGTTGCTTTTTGCTGGTTTATTAAAAATAAAACTACATCCTTTAGACTGAGTTCCACGAAATATTCAAATAGCTACGAACACTGTTAGCGCTGTAGCCCACGTAGAGATAATACACTTGCCGAACTATATGTTTGCAGCACCTAGGACGATGTTATGCTAGCCTTAAAAGTTCTCGCAAGTAATTTGCATGGTATAGGTGTCAATCAGGTGGTTGTTTATTCGGAGGTGAGGGTGAAACGGATCGTGTGCGGGGCGCGGGGGGCAAGGGGTGGTGGTATTCGTTTGCCGAAACAAGGCCGAAACCGGGGAGTGCTCACGGAACTCAAACACAGCGCACTATAATGAATTAAGTTAGCAACTCTCTTGGAGGTGAACCTTCCTCGTGTCACACTTACGTGAACCACCTTCTACCTGTGAGAATTTAGCTGCATTAACTTTAATTTATTGAACCTCGATACATCGATACCCCTACAGTACAAACAGTAGGTAGGTGCTTCATTTCTGTCCATCGGCAAAATTGCGGATTCTCGCTACTCCCACAAATTGGTATGTTGCGAAATCTGTTTAAACTCCCATCGGCTCGTCATTATCCGCATAAAAAGGTCGAATGATAACAAAAATCAACGGCAATCGCTAACGAGTCGCGTAATGCGATAACCATCAATTATGGACATGTTGATTGAATGATTGGTCCGAATGCGAAGCTGATTGAGACTGCCAACGTGAAATAAAATAACTGCTGAAATTTACCTGCATTTACCGAACATGTCTCGTATTTGGAGCTTATCTTTTTTATTTAAAAGAGATTTCACCTGCGTGTTTTAAATAAATTCGTATACTTTGGTGAAAAAACACACATGTAAAGTGCACCATGGTTTGAATCAATATAAATACTCTGTATATTTATTTTGTACAAAAATATAACAGTAACCTTAACGATGAATGAATGACGAATGAAAAATCGAGTACGAGTTTTGAATCAGTGAATGCGTAAACATTCGGATATTTTTGACCTCATCGTGCGCGCTACAATGGTAAAATTATTCAAACCGTAGTTTGGACGTAGTAACATACAAACGACGTGTAAAACATGGACAATTTGACAGCGAGACAGAACGAGGCGCGGCTAGGCGAGACCCAGCTGCAGACAAACGTGATTGCTAGAGCTATGCGGAACCACTCCATGTTTCAGAATAAACACCTGATTTCGCATTCTGGACCCCAAACTGACGGCTATATTACTCATGTTAGTCACCAACGTTTAGCGTAGGTATTAGATATGGAGATACAACAAAGAGTGCCTACCCAACCAATTACCGTCTCCTGTATCAAATTAATTAAATCTTAGCTTAATATTTAATTATTTTCGGTCAATTAGAAATTAATAATTCAAACAATCCAACCTCTACTCGCTAACAACCTGTGTCTCGAATAAAATTTATTTCACAGGTCAGGGGAAAAACATTGCCTTTTTGGGAGAAGATAACTCAAAATATAACGGATTTGCGTAAAATATGTGAAACCTTTTGTATGCTAATACGATCCCATTGTTCGGAGATTGAATTTTCGGGTTATCATGCTTAAGAATTATTCATGACAGATAGGTTGCGATTGTTATGATTTTTCACGGCAATATCGATACAAATAAAATATATGTATGTAGTTGCAAACTGCGAAACTATCGTTTAACTTTCGTTATAATGACTGTAAAAAGCGTGCGGAAACAACACTGCGATAAGATAGAACGTATAAATAGCACACATCTCTGCTACACATTTATATTTTATATGCTTTTCATTGCAAAAAGACTCTTTTTTTTTTTTTGTAAAAATCAAGTGCGGTGCAAAAATGAACTGGGCGAGTGGAGACGGAAACTCTGAAATGGAAATATGCGCTGTCTGGTGTTGAAGACGTCATACGGAATATTTCAGTTGGAAAAAAATGTGTCACTTCTGTGAACTTAATATTGAATACGCATTAATGGACGGATCACTGTGTATAATGGTTTGCGAAGGCACCGCACGTCTCGCGGACGGCGGGGAAATTGAAACTTTATATTTGAGCGCACTTTATCTGACCGACGAACCTGGAACCTCTCTAGCGGAAAATCCTTAGTCGAAATAAAATAAAACTCCAACGAATTTCCTCAATACTTTCTACGACTGGAACATGCTTCACGGTTTTCACAGCGATTTGTGCAATGTATTTATTTTCGTTTTTATTCTGTGACGCTTAGCAGGTCGCCGTTGTCGCTGTTAACCTGAGCCATTTACATTAATGTTGGCTTTTATTACTTACAAATTCGGCATCAGATTAAAAAGCAATTCATAAGGCTTTAGGTGTTTTTAAAACATTTGCTGAATCGATAGGTAGGTAGACATGTACTTAGAGAAATACCGATAATGAACAAAACATTTCATCACGAAATGTTGTGCCTATTTAAAAGCCTTTTAACATGGTGCTGCTAATGAAAATATGGCGCCGGAGTTCTCAATATTGTGATTATTTGACGTTATTCTGACGCGGAACGTTGCAATCGAAATATTGTTTATCATTGCGGAAACAGACAAAACTCTGAAACAGTTTTAATTTTGCTTCAGAAGCTGTTTTGGCTGTACAGTTTCGCAGTTATTTTTTGTATATTATATACGGATGTGCACACAGTAATAAGTTGGTGAGTAGAAATTAAAGGTTAATACAATGTTTTCTTTGGTATGGTTGGACTAACCTGTACCCTAATTGCGTAATACACGATCAATCACAATTTGGTTCGATTTGAAACAGATTGCTAATCCATTGCTTCATAAGCTGGAAAAAAAATCTGATCAACAACGTAAATAACGCAATGAATGTTGTTGAACTGTCAAAATAAAACAAATTAGGCATAATTGTTTACGAAAATAAGTTACGCAATTAGGGTACTGGTGTCAGAGTTTTTATGCCGCCCATGGGCCTCTGACTTGGCTTCACATCCCGTCGAAAAATATCTCTCAAGTATGCTCTCTCAAGTATGCTCAATATAGGGTTTCCTCACGATGTTTTCCATCATCGTTTTTGAAGCAAGTGATAATTATTATTCAACTACAAAATGCTTTAGCCCTACTGACTTTAATACCTAATGAACATTACTCGTGTATGTTAAACATCGTTTTGTATGGCATACTGGTTGCATATACGAATGGCGAAACATTTGGTCATTCAAACAAAAGCCAACAAATTTATGAACACGACACTGAAAAAATACATAAGTAAATCGAGTAGGTAGGTACCTAGTCGAATCCAACGACGAATAGTCGGCTATGGTGATGGTGGTTACAGAGAAACTTAGCCCAGGTATACACGGGCGATTTTTTCCCGCGGCGACTTTTTTCGTGCACTGGATTTTCAACACTGCTTAGCGCCGAGAGTTGAAATTCCAACAGTGTGTTTTTTCAACGCGCTGGGACTAGAGTGCGTCCTAGCGCGTGGGATTCTGAACGCTCGGCTCAACACCGAGAATTGAAAGTCCAGTGCGCAATAAAATCCCGCCTCGATATTTTTACGTCCGTGCGGACGTGGGCTTACTCCTTGCTAACGTTCATATTCTGACCACAGAGAGCCTTTCACTTCTTTACCCTTACTCAAGTAAGAGGAACACCGTAAGAGAATCCACCCTTTCATAATAAAGTGTAACGTGTCCATATAATATTACCTCATGTTGCCATAAACGACGCCATAACACTCCTGTGTAACATTTATCATCATTAGATACTCGATTAAGTATCTCTGCCTACCTAGGAACATTCCCATGAAGGCAACCATTGATATATACACAGGTCTCTCAGAAAGTTTTGCGACTAACAGTTTTTGTCTATGGGACACTGGCTGGTTTTGATGTCAATTAAAACTATGACTATTTATTATAAAAAACACAACATTCCAAATTCGAAATTCCCTCCACATTTTGTTACGAGCAAAATCAAAATACTCTGTCTCACTGAAAAATGGATTTACAACGAAACATTTTTGCGCGATGATTTTATACGATTTCAAAGGTCGACTAAAACCAGAAGAATCGTTTGAAAGACTTTGAATGGTGTTGGTAGACAAAAGCCCTTCTAAAGCGACTGTTTTCCGCTGGTTCAACGAATTTATGCGTGGTCGAGTAACTTTGGCGGGCAAATAAAGAAGTGGCCGCTGTGACGGCTGTTACATAAGAAAACGTGCTGGCTATGAAAAAAAAATATTCAAGAGAACAGGCGAATTACATATGAAGAGGTTCAGCATATATTGCAGATTGGATCGGGAAGTGTGCATTAAATTCTACACGGGCATCTTCGGGTAAAATCTAACGTAGGCTCAGAAGGTGGTTCGGGTAGAATGGTGCCGAGACATGATAGCAAAATTTAACGCAGGCTCGTCTTGACGCATTTAAGATATAATTACGGATGAATTTATCATTTTTGTTCCTCAAAAAACAAATCAACTCAAGGGAAAACAGTTTTCATCACCGGAAGATGCACTGGCTGCATTTGAGAAGGGGATTGAAGAGGTGTCTGATGCGGACTGGAAAATGTGTTATGAAAATTGGTTTAGACGTATGAAACTGTATATAGAGGCTAATGGAGAATTCTTTGAAAAGTAATAATAAAAAAATATATAACCTGTACTACTTTTTTTTTTAAATGCTATAGTTAGCCAGAAGATGGAAAAAACTACAGCCCCAGACAAAGAGACAAAAGAAGTTTTTAAAGGCACCCTTGAGCAACTATTACCAATACTCACCTCACTATTCAACGAAATACTATCAACTGGTCTTACTAATCCCTACACAATGGAAAACATCAAACATAATTCTTATATTCAAGAAAGGTTAAAAAGGAAGATTTAGGGAATTACAGACCTATAAGTCCGATGTCAAATGTCTACAAGGTATTTTCCAAAGTTATTCTGGAAAGAGTAAGCAAAAAGATAAATGAAAACCAACCACGGGGGCAAGCTGACTTTAGACAAAAATACTCCACTCTAGACCACATACACACAGTGAAACAAATAGTAGAAAAATATAATGAGTATAATAAGAAACTCCATATGGCATTCATCGACTACTCCAAAGCTTTCGACAGTATAAGTCACACAGCCATATGGAATAGCCCAGAACAGCAACGGATACCCTTAAATTACATTAACATTATAAAAACATCTACTTAAACGGTGAAGCGAGAATCCAGCTAGAAACCTTGGGCAAAAACTTGAAAATCGAAAGGGGAGTAGACAGAGAGACCCTCTTTCACCAAAATTGTTCTCGGCTGCCCTTTTTTTTGAGGTGGGAGGGCGTGTCAGACTATTACTGACTAAAACCCACCCTGGTTCCTTCGGTTGCCCTGTTGCCGGGGGCCACGATGTTCCTTTCGGCCCGTATTAGCGCCTACGGTAGCCGGAAATCGGCTCGTGATTCCCGCCCCGGGCGTCTCCTCCTGCGGTGGTTAGGGGCGTTTGGGCGCGAAATTTGCCTCTCCCTCACGCATTCCGCCTCGTCCTTCGCGAGCATTACCGCTTCGCAAAAGGAGGTGATGGCCTGCCATTTCCTCTCGTTCCGTACCATGGCCTGAACCAGGGCCGGACGCGAGATCTCACCGCCGCCGATCGCCTCCACGAGGACACGGCGATGTTCCGCCCAAGCCGGGCAGACCTCCACCGTATGCTCCACCGTACCCTCCGGGCGATCCACACAATGGTGACACCCGGGCGTTTCCTCCCGCCTTATCCTGAGCAGGAACCTCCCGAAGCAGCCGTGTCCGGTGATGACCTGCGTCAAGCGAAAGGTGAGGATGCCGTGGCGCCTCTCAAGCCACTCCTTAAAGAGGGGGGGTCTTATCGCCGCAATTATGACGTGCCCAGCGCTGGGTTGCGACAATCGCACTCTCCATGACGCCATGAGATCCCGCCGGAGCTCTGTCCGCTGTGCCGCGATTTCTTGCAGCATCGAAGTTAAGCCCCGGCGTTTCGCCTCCTCGCGCCACTCCCAGATGTGCGCGAGGACTTTTGCCTCCAGATCCCATGGCGGTAATCCGGCAAGGAGGCTTGCCGCCACGCAGGAGACCGTGCGGTATCCTCGGGCCAGCCGGATGGCCATGACCCTCTGGGACGCGTTCAACCGGCGGGCTGGCTGCAGCCTCAATGAACGAGCCCCCGTAGAGGGCCACGGACCGCACGATCCCCGCATAGAGCCTCCGGCAGGAGGCGTTTGGATCCCCTAGATTGGGCAGGAGCCGCTTCAAGGCAGCCCCAGCCCGCTCCAGTCTGGGAGCCAAACGTCGGAAGTGTTCTACGAAATTCCACCGGCTGTCGAGGACGAGTCCCAGATACTTCATCGTCGACTCGACACCGATGTAAACCCCTCCCTCCATTACCTGGGAACCAGACGGTGGCGCATTCCGAGGACCATGAAAACCCATGGCCTTGGACTTGTGCAGTGCCACCTTGAGTCCCAGCTACCGGATCCTGTCAACGATTGTCGCAACCCCGCGTGTCGCTAAGTCGGCCGCCGCTTGGTCTTGGCTGCCCTGGAAAGTATATTCCGCAAAATAGATTGGAAAAAACATACAAGAACAAGAACATACAAGGTGTAAAACTGAACCACCTACGATTTGCGGACGATACAGTCTTATTTGAAGAAAACCCGACGCACCTAAACAAAATAATGAAATCACTTAACGAAAAGAGTATAAAAGTAGGCCTATGCATGAACAAAGACAAGACGAAATTGCTAACAAACTCTGAACCAGTAATTATAAAAATTGACAACCAACCACTTGAATATTTGCCTGACTACATCTATTTAGGACAGATAATATCTCACAAAAATCAAACCACTAAAGAAATTGAGCTCAAGAATAGGAAACGGATGGAAAAAATACTGGTCTTTGAAAGAATTCTTGAAATCCAAGGAACTAAGTATGCAAATAAAAGGAAGTCTTCAACACATGAATACTTCCAATCATCACCTATGGATGCGAAACCTGGGCACTCACCGAACACCACTGAGAAAAGTTAAAACGCCGCCAGAAAGCCATAGAGAGAAGCTTGACAGGAATAAAGAAACAAGACAGAGTGAGATGTAGCATAATAAGGGACAAAACTAAAGTTGTTGATGTAATAACCAGAATAGACCAACAAAAGTGGAGATGGATAGGGCACATGTTACGCGACCCACAAGAGAAATGGTGTAAAATTGTTATAAACTGGTATCACAGAGATGGCAGGAGAAACAGAGGACGCCAACAAACAAGATGGGAAGATGATCTGAAACTCACGGCTAGACTTCACTGGAGAAGAGTAGCAAGTGACAGGTCCCAATGGAAATTGTTAGAGAAGGCCTATGCCAAGAGGCAAACTGAGCTTCGGGACATATTATAACAAGAACATATTGTACTCATACTTATGAGGAGTTCAGAATAAAAGGCTTATTATTATTATTTTTACGTCTCTTGATATTTCTTGGAAGGCGTACGAGAGGCCGAAGCCAACTCGCAGAGGCCTGTTAGACGTTTTTAATGAAATGAAGCACCAACCGACAATTATCCCTCTCCGCACTATATAAGTGCATCCAAGGACAACCCCCGGTTGGTGTAGGACTATTGCAGGATATGGAACTAAAGATATTGGGTTATGAGTTTGGATGGTTAAAGTGAACTGGTTATCTAGGACTATGGAAAGACTATGGCCCCTGCCTAATCAATGTTTTATACGAAATACACAGATAAAATGGTAGGGGGTGACTTGCACACTTAATAATGGGCCCCCGAAAACGGTCGCTATCACATAGTGTCGTAGCGAAAAGGGGGCAACACGTCCTGAGGTGCTTATGAGGAGTGGAGAGGTTTTCCACGGCTATCAGGACAATCCCGGAAGTACGGTCAAGATCCCTACCAGCATCTTACTAGAATACTTCCTTCCTCCGAGCACGTTTGCTCTTGCGAATCTCCACTCAAGCCGGCCAATAAAGGCAAGAATGAGGTGGGAGCTCTGTTCCTCGTCAGTGTTCACTCCAATCGGCCAATAAAGGCAAGCCAGAGGTGAGGAACAAGACTTCTCTCGGGAGACAGGGTCCGTGGGGTCGCTACTGCCCAACAGCTCGCCACATGCAGCCCTGCGGATTTTTGTATCTCTCTTGGTCTGGCTCCTAATCCCAGACCTCTTCCGGCAAAGTACACTCTACTGGCACAGACCTAGAGTTCGGAGCGCGCAAGCCCCACCACGATGTCAACATAAAGATACGGCGGTGGGGTATTATTACTGTTATTTTTTTAGTATCGCAAAACTTTCTAAGTGCCCCATGTATAAGAACTATGAATATTAATTTTACTACAACGTTGATAGTCTCGTCCCGACGTGGAGTAATAAGACAACAGTGGTCGTGTAAGCTAGTGTTAATAAAAGTCATTTATTTATTTATTGAAATGGCACGTCAACGACTTACTCACTAAAAAATACATATAAAAAATCACATACAGTTTTAGGTATTGTGAATTCGTCACTTATAGAAGTGCACAGCACTAGGAGAGAACTTAATGATTACAGGACGTTTTTGTTATTGTTAGTTGATTTAGTTACAAGTTACAAAATCAAATTTTTTGCACTGGATCCATTATGACATTCACACTTTACGTTAGATACGACCTTAAGAAAATAGGAATGAAGGAGACTTTCCAGCGACTGAATTGAAACATCTGTTGTGAGCTATAAAACGATTAGTTTTAGTAGTATTTGGTATTGCCAACATGAACAAGCATAAATGGGAATAGCGCACCACATTGTCTACACAGCGCATACATCGCTTTACACAGTTTAATACACAACAAACGTACAAAGCGTAGTCAAGAGAACGAGCTTGGTCTTCCGAAACGTGATTCTGTGTTCAACAGTCGAAAACAACTTATTCGAAGCCAACAGTAACTTTATTTCTTCACAAATACATAAAGAAATACATAAATCTGCTTTATTGTACAAATTTTACTTACATTAGGTACTAAATTAAAAGACTAACTAACTATCTGTATAAATAAAAATAATAATAAAAATGTAGTTTAATAAAAAACTGTAACCCGACTACAGGAGTACAAAAATTATCTAAAAAGTACGAAACAAGAACATATTTCAGACAGAAATCAAGACAGGTGACAAAAACGGTCAAGGTAAAGCCGTGGTCGCATGCCTGAATACCATGTGGGTGCCAGGAACACCTTCAAAATTATAATGGCATACGACGACGTAACAATCATTGCATGGCGCTCTCGTCGATCTATAACCACAATATCATGCTTATTGGCTACAATAGTCCTGTCAGTGATGATAGATCGACCTCAGTACAATGTGGCGTGACCATTCTCGAGAACTGGGTCGGGCACATATTTGTAGTATGGTACTTCGGACTCCACAAGGTTGTACTACAAGGTAAGTTGCTGGTAGATTATCCTAGCCACTAGATTGTGTCTGTACAAGTACTCGCCGATGTGATTCACCGGGACGGTGGCATGCCCGACAGATGTCAACCGTACCGTCCTTGACAATGCATTTCCGATAATTACTCATCATGATAATTCCATCCATAATCGCACAGACAAAACCTTCAGTTTCCGCGAAGAGATCGCCAAAACACAGCCAGAATACAGACGCCAAAAAGTCTACATCAGGCCCGTAAAGAGCCCGGAAAAAGCATCCATGTAGCTCTTTGGCCTGCCATACTTCCTTACGATCGTTAGTATCAAGTGCGCCAGTTCTCTTTTGCCAAGGAAAGCGGGGTGAGGCCTTTCTCCACTGCAACCACATCTCGGTGCATACCCACGTCAGTTTGAATGAAATATTCCCTGAGACTAAATCTCGCGATTGTGGACGGTTTTAGCATTTAAGAAACCTCGACCCCCACACTTCCGCGGGATGTACAGTCTCATCACTGATAACCGTGGGTGATGCGTCCGATTTGCCGTCAGCAATGTACAGACCTTCCTATCCAGAGCGTCAAGTTCCGTCTGAGTCCATTTGAGTATGCTGAAAGAATACATCAAAACCGGCATAACCCAACTGTTGAAGGCACGCACCTTGTTTCCGCTTAATAAAAGACTATTTAGCACTTATTATATTATTATTAAGATTTGATTAACTGCGCGTTGTTATCTGTAGCGCAGTCTCAGTTTTGCTTGTTTTTAACAATTAAACATATTTATTTACTTTAAAAATATGATATTATATACATATTTGTAATGTGCTCGTCAAGACCTTTCTTTTGATACTAAACATGTCATGATTGTCTCATTTTAATTTTTTTCGAGGTCAGAAATTTACGTGTAAAGTCCACCATTTTAAATTTACGGAAAATTTATGTAGCCTATGTCACCCAAACTATTAATACAAATCTATTGATATGTCATTCATCAAAATCGGTTCAGCAGTTTAGGCGCTACGGTGGAACACACGTAAAAGCAAACATACAAACATATAAACATACATACATAGACTGCTAAAATCATAACCCTTCCTTTTGGCTTTGCCGTAGTCGGGTAAAAACAACGCACTAAGGGCCTGCGCCCACTAGCGGCAAGGCACGGCAAAGGATTTTTATGCCACGAATCGAAATTTAACTTAATAATATGACAATATAATTGAAATTTCAACGGCTACGATGCCGCGGCATCCTTAGGCATGCCGCGACGTCTTTAGGCATCATCACTGAAATTTCAATTCTATTGTCATACATATAAGGTATATTTTTATTTGTGGCATAAAAATCTTTTGCCGTGCCGTGCCGCTAGTGGGCGCCGGCCCTTAGGCGTCGAAGTATTCGTCCGCATCGCTGTCATCCGGAAACGTGACCAGAAGACTGGCAGCAATGCCATGTTGAATGGCAATGCTAATTCTTTGACCAAAGAACGAGCTTGCTCCCTGGTCACGTGAAGTGGCGACCAGTCGACTAGAAATTTCCTTAAAAAGGAGACGCGCACTCGGGCCCCACGATCCGAGCGTTTCGACCCCAAACGACTCAAAACTGTAGTTACCCATAAGGTTACAGTATTTGCGCCGCTTGAGGATTTCAGTCTCTTCCCATAGTCACGTACCAAGCCGTTTGGTTCTAATACCGTTGGTACGCCGGCGGTGACAAGGGCTCGACGAATAATGTCGATGATGCTGGCGTGCCGTGCTATGTGACCTGCGCTCCTGCAACAGGACAGGCCATGGTGCCCGAGACTGTTGACAGCTTCACCGCAATGACATCGATGCGGAGCAACACAAGATGCACCCAAGCGGAGACACGTAGCGAGCCGAAACGATGAGTCATCCATCATAGTGCCTATGGTGAATGACGGGAGCGCCTGAAGCCACAAGCCTGACTCCCACAGCCAACAGACGGGCGCGCTCAACAGTATTAGGTGACGTATTTAACAGGGTATTACGTATAATACTGCAGAGCGGCACGTCCCATCGTCTCTGGGAAGAATGGTTGTCGGGCAGATCCGTATTGGGAAAAGCCATTTTCCAAGCGTTTTACGCTTCGGTCAGGCACGGTACCTCAAAATCGGCCAGTGAGGAATATAAAATGATCCTGGTTAATTTATTAGTAGTGTGGACCGAGGAGAGGAACCGGTAAACTTATACTTGAAATTTTGCAATTTTGAAATTTTTACATATAAATGGTTACCAAGATGATTCAAAACCACCGAAACTGGATTATTTTAGATAGATAATCCAGCCGCCAAATTCCTATTCCGCGGCCCGCATACTTTTATACCCATGTTGGTTGAGAAGAACACTTTCAATAATTTGGAATGTCACAAGAGATTTAGGTTCTACCCTAAGATCATATATTTTCCACATTATCGCGACCTCTGAAATAAGAGTATGTCTATTTTAAGACTTCAGCTGGAGGCCATTGGAGAATATTTTTATTAGAACTTAATTCTGAGTTGTAGTGGTTAATTTAGATTGTCAGAAAGTACTGGTTTCATGTCAGACATAATCCGTTTAACGTGATGAAGGTCGCACATATTTGAAAAAACAGAGAGAAATGTTGTCTCACATCATACAAACCATAAAATTAGCAATTACGCTCGTAATACAATGAAAAATACAACATCAATCTGCTCCACACATTATTGACATAAAAATTGCTCTCTGTCTCCCGTGACGTGCATCGCGTTACGTCATAAATATTAACACAAAATTACCATTGTGGGACACAGACGACCAAACTTTTGTGACCACAAATAATTAGATATTTCAACTGCGATCCCACAAACTAATTGCACGTCTACACTCTACATAATAGATAAGCTTGTTAAACCACTGACGTTTAATTCACATAACTTGCCTGAAATTCTGACTGTTAAGTACGAGTTACACAAAATGTTCAAACATCTCAATGGTTTGTAGGTAAATCTCGATAATTGTGCTCAGCGAAAGAGGCTTCTCCTCGATAATGAGTCGGTAGAAGAGCGTCTTTTATACTCGCGCAGCGGTAGGATCTTTTGAATTATGGGTGTCGAGGGAATTCGCCTTGTCTATACTGAAGTTGTTTGAGGTAAGAAACAACATAGTTTAAGAACTTGTTCAAATCGTATTTTATTGAGGATAAAATAAATTCTCCTTTCTGATAAGTAAACGCTGATCAAGCAATCATTCGATACTTGCGATTTGACCCATTTCCTGTATAAAATGATTGTAGTATGGTTGTTGAGTCCAGACGGATATTTCATTAGCTGGCGGCGCGGTGTGTAGCCGGCGGACGTAGCGCCGCGACCCGGAGCGAACTTCACAAACATCAGACAGAAACTCGTTAGCCATCCCCCCTGCACACCTTGCCGCACCCCCCACCGTTACTAAATAAATGTCTCACTCCAATTCCGCAGATTGTTACAACTTTATATGATGAAACAGCAATTTTTCATCTACCTATATTCTAACAAAAGATTCAATTTCAATTATTCGATTAATAAAACAATATAGCTAAAAGGAAATTTTTACGAAATTCTTCTTTCCTTATGTTTTCCGCTCATTAACTCTGAATTTTTCATGATCTCGAAAATTTTATTTTGTATATTACGTTATGAAATGTTAGAGGGGCTCGTGGCTAAATAATAACAGCCACACGGGTCGATCGAAAGTTAATCTACGTCTACTGTGGTAAGTTCGTGGATGGGTGACCTTCCGTTACATCTTCATCCATTCATACAGTCAGAGCCATTTATAATCTATGCTAGTTGTTTTCCAATGGTTATAAGGATATATAATAAATTACCCAAATCATATAGGGAACTGCCAATCAATCGTTTTAAAACAACGTTATTCAAATGGCTCGTAGAAAAATCTTTCTATTCTGTGAAAGAGTACCTAAATTTTAAAGATTTACACTGACATTTTACTATTATAATTTGACAAATGATTGACATTTTTATTCTTAATTTAATAACTATGATGTACGTTCCAATTTTATTAGCTTCTTATTTTATTTATGTAATTTTGCATGCTAATTTTAGCGAATTGTTTAAGAACTTGTTAAAAAACCCGACCAACTTGCAATTGTACTACAATTCTTGCAAATAAAATTTCATTTCATTTCATTATGTCGTCGCGAAAATCTCCGAACTATTTAAAAAAATTAATATTATGACGATACCTTGCCAACGGTACCTTTATTCATCTATGAAAATATTATGTGTGTAAGAAAAGATCTACATCTTTTTAATAAAATAAGACATACTTTTAATACTAGAAATAAAATAGATCAACCATTTTTCAGATTATCTAAAATACCATCGCGGTAACGCATATCTAACCACTTTGAAAACAAAATCCCGTGCACACAACCCTTTTTTTCGTAGGTAAGCGATACTATAGCGGCCGAGCTCTGCAAGCAACAATAGTCCTTACAGTATACAGGTATGCGTTTCTTCGATAGTACACACATCTGTTATGGGCTACTGTGTTAAATATTACAACAAAATACCTTGTGATATATTACAATTAACTGAAAGAAAATTTAAAACTCATATTAAAAGTACTCTTTGTAAACAAGCATATTAAAAATTAGAGGATTATATCCAAGATAAGAATGCTTGGAAACATGCTTGTAGACCAGTCTAGACAAAATCAAACTGGTTGCTAATTTAATTGTATAATTCATTAATATAACATTGATTTTACATTCTGTGATTACTTGAACTCACACACTGACTAATTAGTATCACTTGTAATTTTTTTTAGGAATATCGAATAGGTACCTACTTTTACAATGCTTGTAAATATGTGAACACCATGTATCCATTACATAATTATTTTTTCTGTCATTGCTTCTTTTTAAATTATTTTGACCTATTGTGGTGTAGTAATCTTATTCCAGGTGCATCGTCTTCACGTATAATTATATAATTAATGTATACAAACTATGTAAAACATTTTAAAAGAGTAACGGTGGAGTTTCTTGCCCATTCTTCTCCATACGAAAACTACCTTTTGGAAGGGGCGACTAGAATCAATTCTATTTTTTGTAAATTTTGACATTCAAAAGTGCCTTTTATGTGACTAATTGAAATAAATTATTTGACTTTGACTTTTTTGACTTTGACATACGAGACCCCTCTGAGCCTCGAAAACTCTCGGCTGTCATTCGTAGAACCGTCGTAGAACCTGACAACCAGTCTTACCAAGGGGTATCTATGTTACCCAATAACTGTGGGTTGTAGAGGTCAGATAGACAGTCGCTCCATGTAAAATACTCTTATTCAGCTGCATCTAGTTATACTGGAGCCGACCGCAACATTGTTGAGGAAAAGGCTAGGCGGATGATGTCATGAAAAAAATATTTATCAAATAAAAAACTCGGAATTTTAAACAAACACCTGAAAAGAGTCTTATGCGTTTCCGTGGCGACATATACAGAATGTCCCGTTAATTATGGATTAACCTTAACGGGTAGGTAGCTTACCTCATTTCCAACAACTAATTTGAACCGTTTAAAAAAAAACCATTATGGTAATCAAGATTTTTTTTTCGTATCTTACCATTTTCTCTTCAAGAATTCAGTGTTTTTAATGCTGTCGCTACAAATGATAACATTTTTAGGTATGATTTTTGTAAAATATTTCTGTACAGCTTACTAATGTTATAAGATACAATTTTTTTTAAATAACTTTTTATTTGCGTTTAATAGGCTATTACATGGGACTTAAACATAACTGGCGAAATATGGGTGTACCTACTACAGGCACATCTCTGCCCAACCCTTCAGGGAAACAGGGCGTGATGTTATGTGTTTATGTGTGTTGTGAATTCTTGTAGAGAAAATGGTAAGATTCGAATATAAAAAAATTATCTTGGTTACCGTTACGGTTTTTTTTAACGGTTCAAATTAGCTGTTGGAAATCAGGTAAGCTACCTGTTACGTTTGATCCATTATTTATGGGACACCCTGTATGTTTCATCATAGATTTTGTATGACCACAGGACAGCATCTTGTTAAGTGTTTTCCTTAGTAACTTACCTTGAATGTAAAATGGCAGTTCTGACATATAGCTTCTTAATTTTTGAGAGGTTGATTGCGCTACAGTATTTTCTCAATGCGTATAATCATGCAGTTTTTGTGTTTCAGCCCATTCCTGAAACTCGAACTTGATGGGAAATTTCGTAAACTTACTTTCATTAGCTTATCAAATATTATGCAAACATTACAAAAAACTTGTTACTATGACATGTCGATCTTGTAGATAATTAAAATTGATAATAACTTGTATTATACAACGTGTAACGTTAAATGCGCAAAACCTCAGACATCCCAACTTATTTTTAATTCAATTGACCTATTTTAGAGAGAAAAAAACATTTAAAAAATTGTAAAGGTTATGTGTGCTGTTTTAGTTCGTAAGATTCGTATTTGCATTGAAATAAAAGCTATTATTATCCCGCGTATGAGAAAATTTAAATTGGTCGACAACATTTTGTAATTGTTTGCCTATTTTGGCTGGTTTGCGCATGTGATCGTTTGACCTATTAATAAATAGACACGGCAATGTTTTTAATGAAGATTTTTTGAAAAATGTGACGTATATTAAAAAGTGGTTCAATTGATTCTGCTCGTTATTCTGATCAAACTATTTTCAGGTTTTGCGCATTTAACGTTACACGTTGTATAGTAGATAAACCTATATATTTTTCAACGCAAACACGAAAATTAAGAGCAACATACCCAATAGATACCTTATTTACATTTTATGTCAGTAAAATACATGCCCGTACAAGAATAAAGTCAAACACAAAACCATAACTTCCGTACAATACGCCAAGACAAGTAAAACAGTACATCACTTCGTATTTAATATGTATGTACGTATAAATCTCCAATAAAACGCTTCCACTCCATTAAGTAAATTGAAAAACTTTTCGATGATCCGTATTCCGAACCACATCCAAATTATTATTTGATTATCTTACACAGTAAGTCTGTATCTCAAATCAAATTAATAACCGCTTTGTTTAAAATCGGGAAAAGCTGAATATCCTTTGAGAATAGATAAGCCATAGAAAGTTCACAAAATCGCCGAAGTTTTGAGCCTTCCACCCCTAATCCCCGACAGTGTCGCTCTAAATTTTATATAACTTGCCTAAGATGTAGCACAATGTGCAAATTCTTTAAAAATAGTTATTCTTTATTGAAAACTCTATAAAAATAGTTTTACTCCATAGAACCAGCTTAAATTTCTACGTAGAGTAGAATCCTAGAACTGCGATGAATAAACAAGAATTCTAGTGAACCTTACCAAAGAATCAGTCGGACATCACAATAGGTATATTAATATAATATATATGGCAGCAACCTCTCGTAACTGCAGTGAGAAATTTCTCTGTGAACGTTTATTCTGGGATAATATTTAACAAGGTTATATCACAGTTTGTATGAATAGCATTACCTTGAACATGGGAGTTGTTACTTGCTCCGAGTTAGTTATTCTGGCATCAGACTATTTCTCGCAGAACGGTTGTTAAATTGATCCGTAGCTAACAACAATTCCACTGAAGAAAATACGTGGCAACAAATCTTCTTCGCCGGAAAAGGTTCTACTAACCGAATCCAGATTCCAGGTGTCGGCGGAACAATGCAATTCCCGAACAAATCGCGTCGGGGACGCGGTGGCAGCGCGTCGAGGAATCTCGCCACAGTTCCGTTGCCGGCCCGGAGTCGTCTCGATGTCGCCGCGTCGCCGGCTAGAAGTCGCCGCGCCGTCGGCTTCTAGTCGCTCCGACGCCGCACCACCGACGACTGCCTACACGTCCTCTGTTTTTGTTCAACGAGTGACAGCTAACTAATATCAGTCTAGTGAGCTATGAATCGAATATGCGAGGATATAAACTGCTAAACCTCTATAAGTAAGTTTATAAATGTGTTCCCATTCATACCTCACTATGCTTTTTCAGCGTTTATGTCTTCAAGTTATGTAGTCGAAAAGAGTTAGTGTGAATTTTAATTCTCACAAAATTATCGATTAATCATTGCTTATGTGGGTAGTCAATTAGCAATATATCAATCGAGTGAAATGAAAATAAATTACAGTCTTCAACGAGAAACTCAAATATCTGTTCAATATTTATGTAAATTCTTCATAGATAAGGCAAACAATATAAGTTCAGACCAAGAATTTTTCATAATGTTTGCTCGCAGTAGGTACATGTACTCATAAGCGTAAGTCCATCCAGTGGCTGAATAACTTTGTTGAAAAGAAAACCAGTGGAAAAGGGAAAAAGAAATAAAACTGTTGGCTGACGAATTCGACAGAGATTTATCACCTCCGCGAGGTTTTAGCGGTTCCTAATTTACCTACCGGGGAGACGGCTGAAGGACGATAATTCATTTTTATACATTTTCATGTTATTATACTAAGTTAGTATCCTAAGACCACATATTTTATACTTAATGTACCCTAGCGGCAACATTTCATAATAAAATTGAAATAAGATTTTTTTATATTTTAGTCCTTAATTACTGCAATTCATTTGATTATTTATTCTATCAGGTTGATAAATAACTCTGCACATTTTTTATCTTATTATCTTTATGCGAAAATGCCTTTCCAATGAGTTCAGTAAAAAGTAATTATAATTTACATTTTTTTACGATTTCCCAATAAAATAAACATGAAATAATAAATTGATGGTTATTTCAAACAAGCCACTGGGCACGTTGTTTATTGTCGGTAGATAATCAATATTTTCCATTTCACAATACCACGATTTCAATCTTTGGGAAATCAACAAAAATTTGCATACAAAAAGCGCTATCTGTTTTGCATAAATCGATTTACCTATCCTCTTTCGAAAAGCTTTTTCCTTCCCAATTTCAACGGCAAGTTTATTTGTAAACAAAGTAGGAATTGCTCTGGGGTATTACCAAATAAAAGTTTGGAATGTAGCAGAAAATTATTCGAAATTTAAGTTTTTTATGGGTGGTGATAAATATAAGCACGACTGTAACACGTCATTTGGTTATATTCAAGAAGTTTCCAAGTCACACACAACTCTGTAGACGAAGAATATTAAATTTTCGTGTTAAAATTTTACCTTCGTACTATACTAGTAGGTAAGTTTAAGGTTTACCTTATAACATTGTAGGAATATTATTTAATTATAATTTGGTTGGCATATTAAATAAATACGCAAGTGTCGCAATATGATACTTTATGGTGATTTGCGCCCGATTAGAATACGAAACTAGACGATTCCCGATTCATGAATCGTCCTGTATCGAGTGTTGAGTTCTAGATACAGAACTTCCAAAGTACATTTCGCTCTAGACCATTAAACGAAGAAAAAAAATTGAAGCTGCCAGAGTGTCGATACCCAAATTAACATGGAGCGTCAATGAAACTGTACCGATCTGTAAATGGCGAAAGTGTTACAGAGACGAATGTCGAAAGACATGGAACAGTCACGAACACGGCGATACGAATGAATTTATCGTTTTATCAGGATTCTCTTCGATAAAACTTCTAATGTTGGTTGGATACCTCTCATTGATCCTAAAATGGAACATTTTATATAACCTAATTATGTATTAATCTTTGCGGCAACGTATCTAACAATAGTATATATTTAATAAATTCAAAATAGCTATTTGCATACCCAGATATACTTGTGTATATTCTTCAATTTGCATGTTTTTAATCAAAACAAATTTTACAAAAGACAAAGGGAGAATACATTTTTATTATTACCGGATTAGAACTCGCGTCATCGCATTTCATTCCGGCACCCCGACGACAGCTCTGTCAGCGTCCCACCTGCCGCAAGGGAATATGTAATCCTGAATAGGATCATACTTAAATGTCAGGTGCGAAACCTCCACGGTAGAACAAATTCGCGGCTGGCCGTTTTTTGTCTCTTTGCTAACGAATCACCAAGCTCATGGGGCTTTCAGTGCGCCGCTCGTAACGGCTATTGTTTCGTGCCAGTTAGTTTTTTACTTGCTTTGTCCGTTTCGTTCTTTTATTCTAACAACTATCGATCTACTGAATATCGGATATCGAATGACACTTCTCAGTTCTACGCTTTTCGCTTCGCTGTGTTTACGAAATATGAGACCGCGACCGCTCTGTCGACTACAGCCGCCGTGCCTATTAATTAACGTGCTTGTTTTTTTTTCTCTTTTTAGATACGTTGTTTATTCAAAAAGATTTATTATTTCATTGATTTAATCTTTTAGTTTTCAAAGACATAAGACACCGGCCGGATACGCAGTTTAGGTATATTATAACTCAGTTGTTTGGTTTAAATGTAAAAATATTACTGGGTGCTTTTCGTGATATTCTCACCTTTGAACGCACAAATTAATTTATTAAATCATTAAAAGTTGTATCCGTATTAGAATAAAAACGTATACTATTCACACTTGACCTATTACTTTTTGTGGTCTCACCCCGGAGACTGCCACATGATTGATTACCACAACTCCGTATGTTCAAACTTCCCTGTACCTATTTATTCTTATGTATCTGCTCAATAAACGTCACATATAACACCGAATAAATGTCTTATTACAAAGACAGCTCGCTTTCTCCCTAATTGGTATCTTCGATTTTTATGATTCGTGTAAAATAATTGACGATAACTGCTTTCAGTTGTTTATCTAGCTAGCTTATCAAAAAAAAAATTATTTTATATTACGATCGATTGAAGTCAAAGTTATTGTTAACATATGAACGTCACAAGCGTAATTCCTAACTGGCATATTAAAAGTAAACCTTTTCAACGTTATTATTTATGTAGGAGCAATTTGTTCTTAAATCCTTTGGCAGCTATATTGTCTCATGGCCTAAAGCTGTAAAAAGTAAATTGAATCGGAGTTCTTAGTATCGAAATAATACAAGCAAACTATATTATTTCGTCTTCGATAAGAATTTACTTTAAAAATGTAGGGTCATCCGATTGCAGTGCTAATTGAGAATATAATTTAAAAAAAAATTACATCAAACGTTTCCGAGACTAGAATATTGACTGACAGACAACGCACAACCTAAATAACGCAAGATGCCCAAAAATGTTTTTAGAAGATCAAAGTCAAAACTTCTCTTCACCAAACGGGTCGAAGTCTGTCTGCAAACGAAGTGGCAGGTCACAACTAGTATTGTAATAAAAACTTTGAATTTTTGTTACCTGAGCAAGTAAAATGGTAGCAACGGAGACTGATGTTGATTATTCTCATTTCTATGCAGACATTATTGCGATTTCATGTGATCGTGCCCGTTGTAGCAAGATGTAGAGTCTGTATTTTGGTTGCGAAAAGTAGGAATACTAAAGTGAGAGCTCCGGGTTTTCCTATTTCTATTCACAAATTGAAAAAAAAACTCTAAACAGCATAAAGATATGCTGATTAGAGTTTTTGTTCAGCTAGGGCCTAGCAGCTGCAAGTAAGCAAGCAAATGCTCATCGTCAAGCACCATCAAATTCCCGTTGACTAAATCAAATCTAAACCGACACACAACGAATGTGAGTAACTCTATTTTATTTAACCCCAAACATGGTTACAACAGATTAACGTAAAATATTACACGATAAAAGTATTAAAACAGTATGGTCTTTGTTTTACCTACATCCGTATCTTATTTTGCACATTTCATAAAAGGGTTATAACACTTATGAGAACCAATTTCGCAACAGAGTAGGGTACAAGAACACTGTACCTACATGTAAATAAAAAAATCCGTATTAATTTTTCACCAAATATTGTGTAAGCATTCGCTGAAAATCCTATTTTACAACACGTATTCAGTTAATCTTTTCATGCTCGTATTGAACGTTTCGTGAATGGTGAAAACAAAGATTATTTTAAAGCTCCGCTTGGTATTAAATTTAATAAAAAATAAGTTTCGATGATTTCCATTAACATAATTGATGCGGCACCACTTTGTGTCTCACAATAATATCACACCAATTATGTTTTCGAAGTTAATTGGTAATGCATTCGCCTCATAATTACACGCGCTGACAAATTACTCATCCAGATATTTTCGTATTGATCGAACAATAACAAACAGCGTTGAGTCGGAGCCCTTTGACAAAAATAATATCGACGGTTGAAAGGCTAATTGATCTAAGCGACATTTTGTAAAACTTGCAGGAGGACGGATTAGTTATTTTTTTTTAATCATAATAAGATCTTATTATGATTGATTGATTTAAATAAATAAAAGTCTATCAAATAGTTGTTTTTTATATGATCCGTCCTCCGGCAACATTTACAAAATGTCGCTTAGATCAATTAGCCTTTCAACCGTCGATATCTAGTTATTGATAGACCTAGGTGTTGTTGTAGTGATGACTTTCGGTATTGTTATCATGCTGATGCACAGAGTTGCATTCCAAATCCTGTAAGCCCTCTCACTAAGGTAGTAGTCATATTGTTGGACGAGTACGTATAGTGCAAAGGTGGACTAGAGGTCAATATAGACAGGGTTTGGCTGTTTCCGCTCTTACTATTCAAGGATACAGCTCCAAAATCAATCTGCCTAGCCTTTTCCCAACTATGTTGGGATCGGTTTCCTATTCGGTTGCAGCCTATCTGACCTCCACAACCCGGTAACTGGGTAATACTAAATATACCCCTTGTTTGACTGGTTGTCAGACTTTCGGGCTTCTGACGACCAGTAACGACTGTCAAAGATC
The DNA here is from genome assembly GCA_963680765.1 of Agrochola lychnidis. NCBI lineage: Eukaryota > Metazoa > Arthropoda > Insecta > Lepidoptera > Noctuidae > Agrochola > Agrochola lychnidis. The sequence continues at coordinate 12,169,208 of OY796857.1, forward strand.
CACGAATGTCAGCAGGGACCAACGGCTTAACATGCTTTCCGAGTCTCGGTATGTAAACATGGTCATCCATCCACGGACAAACCGCGGCAAGTGTAGCTTAACCTGATGGATCGACCCGTGCGGTTATTTTTACTGTCATGAGCTCCTCCACAAAGCCACGAGCTCGTCCTCCTACAGCTCCTTTCAATTCTAATAAATCGCTTAACCTTGAGTTTGCTATATAAAGCAGTACATTCTTTAGAAAGCCAGTATATAGAGAACTAGGTATATAATTTCGTCAAGCGAGGACGTACAGCAATCAATGTAAAGCACCCGAAATGCCATGAGTAATGTTCACAATTTTGTCACCCTCATTGCCACCCAGGACGCTCACTTTTTATTTCAATAAATGCCAAATGCCTGTCACCCAAATATATATATCGTTATTATACACCTTATATTTTAATGAAGTGCTTTTTACATTACCTTATCCGATCTAAAATTATATTTCTCGAGATTTGGAATCGCTTATGGAAATACCTGGGAAGCATTAGAATTAAAATAAGACATTTAGACTCCGCTAGACAATTTGTAGGCATACCTGAAACTCGATACCTTTTCAGTTGGCAAAAATATCTTATGCTGTTGTTCTATTTTATTTACAAAGTACTTTAAAAAAAAATCTTAACATTACTAAGGTCATGATACTGTATAACTGTCACCAAGGTTTTCATATAATAAAAATAATTGGTCAATTAATCAGGAAAAGGTACCTAGTATCATAATTAATTCGGTGGATTCCACTTGTCGCCTGCAGATTCTTGAAATGAAGAGCCATCGGACCTTACCGCACACGCTCCCTACAGATAATTCAATTTGCAGGGGTGACTCACCCAATTATAATATCAGCACCAACTCATTTTAAAGGCTACTCAGTTCTAATTTACTGTAATTTCATTCGGCGTTCCCGTTTTATTCTTTCCGTAAGTATTTGAGGTACCTATAAACATGGAGTCTGATTACGTTTTCTGATTTTTAAGCAAACTTTCCCTACATTATACTGGATTTGTCGGGTATCAAGTTAACACAAAAAATGATATGAGTTCACCTATTCCTTCTTTGATAAACAACTTCTTTTACTAATTATTTTATTAAACGAATTAAATACCTATAACATAACGTATCTTTTAGGAAATTTGCGGTTCAAAGTAAACGCAAAGAAAACACCGCGTGTAACTACATTACGTCTGAAAACGTTAGTAGCCCATTGTAAATATTTCCAATCTTTAATTTATAAATCGTGGTTTTGAATCATGTAATTTATAGAAGCACAGGTTTTCGCCCTATTGATCAAATGTATTGTTTAATTTAAAATTTCCTGACATTTGGAGCACTTTACAGGGCTCACGGGTCCGAGTAGACAACCCGTGACCACGAATGAGGCGACCGCTCGTAACCACGACGGCTCAATATTTACAAAATTAAAATTTGAACACCAGCCAGGAAAGTATCCGTCAGTTTGGCTTTATTTTAAACAAAATTAATGTTCCACGCACTTAATAAATAAATAACGCTGAGTTGGAAACCAAAATTATTACTAACGGTAAAAAACCATCTCAGCCTGATTAATAAACAAGAACTACTCAGGTGTAGGGCTCAGTGAATTAGGCTTCTTAGGTACTAACATGAAAAGGCCTTTCTTTCATTCCATCGACTTTTACGAATTACTTCGAATGAAGCTGAATGATGTAGGCATATTATTTGTTTGGCTCCCAGCAAAAGAAAATGTTGCTCTGTTTTCTCTTGTGGATAAAATATAAAACTACATTTATGTAACATTTACAGTATGCATAAATACCGTAGGTAACTATGTTATTTACAGACGATTAAAGAATGCATACTTGTTTACTGATACACAAATATTTTATGTACTTCGGTGCCACAAAGTCCTGTGTGCTCTCTCTAGTGAGATATCAAAGATACTCTACAGAGTGTCAGTGATAAATGCTGTGCACCCCACGTTGCATTTAATAGCCGAAGTACAAGAGGCGCCATGTGACGCGATAACAAACCCAAAAATATTCCTGAATTAATATAATTTTTTGCAATATCTTAGTCATAAGTCAAGTCAGCCATAAGAAGAACTATTCAGAACAAAAACAAAACATGTTATAAAATAGAACCAAGTAGTTTTATTACTGCTATCTATTTCAGCACGGAGATGCAGGATCGCAGACTAGCTCCGTTTAACTAAGATATCTTTGAAACTTCCCAGTTCTCTCTCCGTGAATAGAAACAGAATCGGAAGTCGTTTTTCCCTCTTCTCACGAAACTCTTCGCTCGTTATACATTTGTAAAAATAGACGTTTACTATACTTATCATTAGCAACTTCGGCCAAAGTAAAAACTTCCTCCCTTTCGTTTTACCCTTCTCAACATGGATTTATTGTTTGAAGGTCAGTTTGATCCTTATCTTGTCTTGTAATCGATTCCGCTGGATTTTACCACTTACGTTTCTGTTAACCCCTCAAACATATATTTTGATTACGATGTAAGTGGTCTAGACGTATTTGCTTTATAGAATAATATATTTGCCGAATTTGATGAATTTGATTTTTTCAAATCAATTAAATAAATAGAAACATCTTTCTTCATTCTCAGTCTTGCTTAATGTTTTCAAGTATTGGTGTCTTTGCCTTATCAGTAGAGATCGGATATTCGGATGCACATTTACCTAAAGTTAATATTTGGCGAAGAAATTATGGAAGTGGCTTCTTAATAACCAAAAAAAATTAACATAAATTCCGGAATTCCATAACATCCGGGAATGCACAACTAATCAGATATATGGTATGGAAATGACTTATCAGCCCTCTTATGAAGGTTACTTTTGCGGTGTTAACATAAAATTTTATATACCCACTAAACATTTTTTTACGAAACTCAAGACACCGAGTTGTTTGTCGCTATGTGCTATGTCAATTTGGCAACCTATTTTACAACATTAGCTAGCATTTCTATAGATAAAAAGTACTAAATTTATCAATTCCAGAGTCGCGAGATTTTTGCGATCGATACAAATGTGCATTCCATATTAGCCAACTGATATGAACGTTAGTAGGTAAATATAATACATTCGATTCTATAATCACAACTCTTAAAGTCGATCCGGGAATCCCGGGATTTTTTCGATACAAAAGTGCATTCTATAATAGCCAACACCTCAACTTTAGGTAAATATGCATCCGAATATCCGATCTCTACTTATCAGTTATCATAGATTACATCTTTGAAGTATTGAATAAAAGCTAACTCACAAATCTGCATCCTATGGTCCTATATGGTTTATAAAAGAGATGCTGTACCATAAAAATGCAACACATTACTTGATTCTTTTATTTTTTTAAAGCACGTTAACGTAAAAGCGTCCGTCAGACAAAAGGTGGTTCGGAGCGGTCTAGAGAAGAGAGCGTAGTTTTTGTATCATCCGATTTCCTATGAAATACGTGAGACGAGATAGCGCCCGGGAAAAATGTTGTGCGGGAACGATCCCATAGAAGATCGAATAAAGCAATCCTGAATCGCTGCTACCGCCGCCGCCGGCCAGCTTTCAGTCCGGGGGTTTCGATTGAACAGACTAAGCATGTGACAGTATCTCTGAACTGAATGGCAAATATTTGATGAAAAATACAGGATTTTTTTTAACCAGTGTACAAACTTAAATACGTGACTTTACTCATCATTAAAAACAATATTTACTATGGGACCAAAACAGAAATCACGAAAAAAAAATCAGCTGTTCCCTACATATTTGTGTTCGTATAACTCGTCAAAATGTAGGGAAGAGATGATTTTTTTTTCGCGATTTCATGTTTGGTCCCATAGTAAAAGTTGTTTATAATGATGAGTAAGATCACGTGTTAAGGTTGCGCACTGGTAAAAAACTTACCCTGTATGATTCAAGTATTGCTTCAAGTTCTTTAAAATGTGGATTTTGCAGTATATCTGATTTTTTTTCAACCATCACAACTGAAGAATCTGCAAAGGAAGCTTCTTCCTAGTTAAGCTTCTAAGGTATAAAATCCCGTGAACTTTTTAGTTGAGAGGTTCCATATCTCAGTGGCAATAAATCGAGGATCTCCTCTCAGAACGATGACAAAAGATATAAAATAAGGTTATGTCACAGTGTAAAGGCGTAAATTCTCCCCTTATCTCACAGGTATGCTGCCGTCAATCGTTGCTTTATAGGAAAATGCACTGAGTTAGAAACATACATATATTTTAGAACTTGAAACATGCCATTTGTATAACCAACCATCTTGAAAATACGTTACATCTCTAAATACCAATCAGTGTGTTAATTTATAATTAAAGTACAAACTTTTGAGCCCCGTGATATGAAACTAAATTCCACTGTTATTCATAAAATTTGTAGTTTCATGACGCAGATTATTTTAAACTCAGTTGTTTGTTATTTACCCTTTCATAATTATTACTACGCTTCGTCAAAATTCATAAACCTAAACTCATTTGCTTCAAAAGATGTAACCGCCCCGAGGCATGGTCTATTTACTATGTTTATCTCCTTTGTTGTGTACTAGTCGTATTCAATTCACTACATTATCTTACCGTTCATTTTCGTTTACCTACTTATTTTAGTTATGTTCATTCATTTTCATATTTTTTTCTGATGAGGTCATCTTGCTCTGACACTTTTTCGGAAAATACGTAAATGAAATATCGAGGTACTTTTCTTCGCAGATATAAAATCATCACAGTAATATTTTCTTTTATTCAGTCCCTTTTTATGTTTGTAGCCGTCAGGTGCAGGTAGAAACGCGGGTCATTAGGACGACTCGTAGCGCCGCTACGGAGCTACGCCGTAGCATGAACTCAAATCACACCGACCCTCAATCAACACCAATGTCAGGGCTTGTATAGTTAGGTTAAAAGTGAAAATATATTTATAAAAAAGGCATGAGTTGAATATAAACGATGATTAAGGAGTTTGAACTTTTATAGGTACCTCCTCGCATTACCTATTCCAGAAAATTCAACTAAAACGTAGAATTGTGTGAAATCTACAAAATACCGTGTATCGCCAACAAAAGATCTTGGAGAAACTTTGCTCTTCCTTTCGGCATTCACAATGGTATTACAGGCAGGATTCAACGAAATGGGACGGAAAATCGCTTTGATGCGTAAATAATTGAAAGTTAGATGTAAAATTGGGGAAAGTCGATTGTTGGTCTGGAATATGCCTAAAACCTTAGGACTGTATCGGTCGTGTCGAATTATAGACAGTGAAGTGAGTGCTGTAAATTGTGGCGTCGGGAGTCGGGAGTGCGCTCTTATGTAGTGGGCGTGCGATCGATAGCGCACTAATGAGCCGTGACATGCTGTCGACAATCGACATGTGTGTATCGAATACGTCGATCCCGGCACGGTTCGGGCGCGTCCCGTCGTGCCGCCGGTTCGTGCCTCCGGTCCGGGCCGTGGCACGTGCACTATGTGCATTCCCACCGCCGCGGCTTTCAGCACCAAATGCTCTCTCGAATACGAATTAGCTCTCTCACGCAAAAATTAAACCACAACCGTGACGATTTTGATGCATGTCAAACTGGTTTATGTTTCATGATGGAGCCGAAACAAGTAGTTTATGGTTTTGGTGTCATATAAAAGTATTTAGTTTTATCCAAATGAAGATAACCATTGTCTATGTTAACAAAATTAGCAAAAATTGTCAAATTGTGCTAATTATTCGATTCGATATTATTCGATACTATTTAAAGAAGAAAAGGTTTAAGAATGTTACATTCTTAAAAATAAAGGAATACTGAACATTTTAAGTTTACTAGCAAGTAAGTATAATACCTACCTAAATAGTTCACATTCCAGTTGTTAAGAACAAACGATATTTGTGTGCCTGTGAGGCGGACAGCGGTCGGCGCCGCGCACCGCCCGGCGGAACATTACTCAGCCGCTATCTGATGTCGTCTGCTAATTGACTAGAAATACAGATAAACGCTATTTTTACTCCGCCATAAATCTTCAAATACCTTTGTGATTCATAGATCGATCATTCTCGAGATTTCGTTATAAATGAGTAGATATATCATGGTCCAACGTTCAAGGATAAAAAATAAAAGCAGGCGTTTCGAAAGGCAAATTTTATTCATGGTCCAACGTATACACAATGAACGGACCCTTTCAATGTAAAATTTTGCATTATTATGTTCACTCGCATATATTACAATATTTACAAATGGATACAACTCACTTAATTGAACACCGAGGGCGGTTAACTACTCGCGAGAAAGACGAGCGTAGCAGCCGTGAGTGCGAGGCGCGGCGAGGAGAGCGCGTCGCGCGGGCGTGCGCCAGCGCCGGCCGCGCGGGCGCGCGCGCTGCCCCCGGCCTCGCCGCGGCACCCCGCGCTGCCTGCTCCCACGCTGCCTAGGCTACGACCTCGCACTTTTAATGGCGATATACAAAAATTCTCTTCGGGGAAGTCTTGCGTCAGGGCCAACGGATTAGCAAGAGGGTCCCGACCACACTCACACGGCACGTGATTCCCGCGTATCACTATATTCTCAACTTCTAAAATGACCGCCTCCGGCGTCTCCAGCATGTGGTTACCGGTTAGTTTAAATGTCGTGACGCTGTTGTTTTGTACTAGGGAGAGTTCCTCGATGCCATCGATTTTATTGTTGCAAATTTCTAATATATCAATACGCTGTAGACCGTCAAATGCGCCGACCCGCACTATTCCTAGATCAGATTCCCGAAGAGCGAGCCGTCCCACACGCACCAAGCCACGAAAAGTGTCGGGTAACACCGCCGGTAGATCCATATACGCCAGTTCGAGCACGCCGACCCCTTCCAGCCCAGCAAAAGCTTGAGGCTCGATAGATCTTATTCCGGATGGCAGTTCAATCTGCGCTACGTCATTGAGCCCCGAAAACGCATGTGCTAATATACGTTTAATTGGATTATTCCGTAGGGAGATGAGCTTTATAAAATTGGTTCCTGCAAAAGCGTATCCTTCGATTTGAGCGATCCTGTTGTGTGTCAGGACGATTGAAGTGATGTTTTGTAGAGCAGCGAACGCGAATGCATCAACCGTCGCAAGCGGTGTGTGCTGGATGTAGAGCTCGCGGAGACGCGGCAGGCCCCGGAAGGCGAAGGGGCGAATGCGCGTGAGGTTGCAGGCGTCGAGCGCGAGGCGGCGCAGCGCGCGCAGGTGTGCGAACGCGTCCGATCGCAGCACGCGCAGGTCGGCGCGTGATAGCGACAGTTGCGTCACGCTGGCACTTAGCGCCGACGGTACGCCGCGCAGCGTCGCGCTGTTGCACACCACCTGCCACCAAACAATAACACTAAAATAAACATTTCACATTGTAATCAACGCTATATCCTCTTCAAATATTTTCCAGCGCTGAGTCCGTGACAAACAACAATCCTACAAAAATGATTGAATTATCAGTTTCGCCGTGTCACGACCTAAGCATTATTTCCAATGTTTGCTCGGTCAATAAGGTTAATCCTTCCCGAAATATTGTCATCGGCGTTCACAGGCCGAAGTCCATAATATTTTGATTGAATTGTTCCAAACTTAAGCTTCGCACATAATCGACCAAAACAAATATCAATTTGATTCATCCCTGTAGGTACAATCATATAAAGCGTCGATGTTGAAGCTTCAATTCAATTTAGTAGGTGCGTACCTATTCAATTTACGTGTATTAGTGGCCTGTTTGTCCATCCAATCGATTGATATCAAATACGAGGCACGTCTCACACTGAATTATTAATATAACAATACTTTGCAAAAGATAAAGTACATTAATAAACTTGCTGAGAACCGTCCCCGGTTTTGTTTTTTGAGAACTTTCAGGAGTTTTAATTGAGGAGACTGACTCTATCTTATACCATTAAAAGAGGCAATATTTATACATATATATTTGTAATCACGTTCTCGAAAACGGCTCTAACGATTTCGATGAAAGTTGCAATATGCGGGTTTACGGGGGTGAAAAATCGATCTAGCCAGGTCTCATATCTGAGAAAATTCGTTTTCTCTATTTTCACAACCCCAGGAATGTGATACAACGTTGGTATACCTTTTTTTTTTCACCTGGCAGAGCTCGGTCGACCAGGTACTGCTTCATAATAAAACCAATCTAAAAAACTGTTCAAACTATTTTGTTAGGTACGTATACATATAATATGAAAGTGACGGATATTTAAACAAGTAGGAGTTGATAAAGGTACTATGAAAATTATCTTTCCCGGAAAAGAAACCTAACAATTTATCCTTCACAAAAGCTGGGACAAGGGCGGACTTCAATCGTGAAGATTACAGTCTCTAATTTCAGTTTAATCCAATAATTTGAGATTCCTTTGCCTTTAACTATATACCATTAAATAGTATTAAATTCGGTGAACTGCGCAACTGAGAAATTAGTTTATAATGTGATTGAAAATAGCTATAGAATAAAGGTATATAATTATCTGTTTTTGTTTACAGGTAACCAAAAGGGGTACAGAAACAAAAGATGTTTAATTTTAATGAAAAAATATTAAACAACTTTATATTTCCAGAAAAGAATCGTGGCTAACATTTTCATGATGGTTGATTTTAAATAGGCAGCAATTAGAGAACATTTAATATTTTCACTTTGCTTGAAATCTTTTTCGAGTTAACAGAGTTGTCCACCTAAAAATGCAAATGTATATTTTCGTGGATAAGCGACTGCGAGTAGCACATGGGGGAGTAGCGTGGAATATAGCGTTGAGAGTAAATCATTTTGAAACACCTTATTATATAAGTTTGGGCCAATTTAAGTCCTATTTAAACAGTTCCGATTTATCAACAAATCATTTTTTTTTTGCCAAGTTATTTTTATTTACACACGTATTTACAGATTTAAAAACTTACAGACTTAAAATAATAATAATAATATATACAAGAATATAAAATTTTAATATTTATTTTAATACCTACTTCAAGCACACAAATGTACAGAGACGGACTTCATTCGCTTATACAAACATAATGAAGGTATGTAGGTTGGATTGGTAACGATTTGGATTGGGAATTCAAGCGTTGTTCACTTTGTCATGTTTTTGATCATTTCGCTTAGCTTACGTTACGTTACATTGTTTATGAGGCGTCATGGAGAAACATTCAACACCGCTTTTCAGTATTTTTTTTTTGCTGAAGAATGGATCTTCTCAAAGGAATATATGTAGTTGTTCATCGATTGCATGGGTTACAAATGCATATAAGTACCTATTAGATTTATTTGACTACGAGTCAATACAAGGATACAACGTTAGCAACCTATGTGTGACAACATTATGTGTGACAATAAGTTACCTGCGACTGTTCAGACAGATGCAGTGCATCGGACATGGCGGCGTGAGCGCAGGCGTGAGCGATGGCGTGAGCGATGGCGTGTACACTCGTCAACGTATTGTGAGTTTGTGACCAACCTACACGTGACAATGTTAACAAGTTACCTGCGACTGTGACAGACAGATGCAGTGCGTCGGACAGGGTGGCGTGAGCGCAGGCGTAAGCGATGGCGTATGCGCACGCCCGCCGCCGCACAGCGCGCCCCACGCCGTCGCCGTCACCAACCACCGCAACACCCATCTGATGACAAATTATGCAATAAGATCATTTGGGTTATTATCTAATACCTTTAAACGAGCAATTTTTGTATATATGTACTTATATATATAATTTGAATCTCGGAAACGGCTCCAACGATTTTCATGAAATTTAGTAAGCAGGGGTTTTGAGGGCAATAAATCGATCTAGATAGTTTTCATTTTTTTTAAACTACCAAAAAAAAAGAAACCAGGTCATCCAGATATTATTAAGTAAATTAGGAATTGCGAAAAAAGCGCGACTATTTAAATTTTCGGGATCCTGTCATGTTTGTGTTTGGTGGGTAGGTACATTAATTGAAAGGGAAAATTTACTAACTACTGACTTGTATACTTGCACAGTGCCTGTTTTTCTAAGATCAAAATGCATAATTTCCCCATTAAACCTCAGCGTTTCACACTCAATAACCCGATTACCAATATTCACAATATTGTCATTCCCGACAGTTTAAACACCTTCAGGTATCACCGATTGAATGCCGCAGCTGAAATTCGTAGTGTAAATGTACCTTCATTTTACTAACGTTACATACACGTTAGGGGCGCGTGATTATTAGACACCGCGTGACTGTCAGAAATATTATCCTAATATCCAGCTCATTTGTGAAAACAGTCTACTGCTGAAAACGAGTCCGTAGTTATTCAGCAGGGAACTGTTACATGTGCCTCACAAAATGAACATCCAAGTAACCCACCGTTTTGTATGAGCTTCTATCTCCCTTAAGGTTCATCGACACTGCAATTCATGCAGATAAGTTCGCAACACCTTTTAAGGTCGCAACCCATCTTTATTTTCTCGTCAACGATATCGCGGGATGATCCCACAATCCAAATTGGATAGATACGCACATATGCGCACGAGCTCGTCACACACAGGCATGGTGATTGAAGTGACGATTGGTGACAGTAGATTGGAAAGTGTTTGCGGATTTAAAGCCACGTAGCGTTTCGTGCGCGGTCAGAGGTTACTGTATAAGTTATGACAGATCGGTAGCCTATCGCCACCGAACATGATCAATGCGCCTTCGTATGTCAACAGCGTGTTACCGCAAAATCTAGTGTTGAAGGTTACTATGAAGTTACAGTGTAACATTTTAAAGATATGCTAATGCAGGTAAACTGTAAATTGTTAATCAGTATTTTTCAGTTTCATAGTATTAAAGTATCCTGCTCTTCAAAAGCTTATTTCGCATTTTTAACATTTAGGAATAGAATTTGGATTTAGAGAGATCGCCAAGCGGTTCGACAACTCTTCACGTGATCAGAGGGCTGACACTTTTCTTGTTGTAAGCGATGTGATGTCCTATGATTCTTTCCCCCTCTGTTTTTTGTATACATGTACATATTATTATTTTAAGGCTGTTAGCCTATTATACGTTTCATATTACGAGTATATTATGTAAAGTACTTGAGCGACCGAGCTCTGCTCAGGTGAAATAAAGAAAACGAATTTTCCGAGATGAGATCTAGCTAGATCGATTTTTCGCCCACGAAAACCCCAATACTGCAACTTTCATCGAAATTGTTAGAGCCGTTTTCGAGAACGTGATTAGATACAAATATATACAAATTATTAAGCCTTTTTATTGCCAACATAATTAAAAACATATTCATTATAGTTAACATGTAATTTTTTAATATATACAAATACTGCACATTTAATATATGTCTTGTTTCAAAATAAAATGCCCAATTATAATTTAGGAAAACCGGCATATCCTAGAACCGAAAATTCGAAGACATGTGACATCTACCAACCCACACTGGGCCCGCGTGGTGGATTACGGCCCACTCCCTCTCACAGAGAGGAGGCCTGTGTCCCAGCAGTGGGAACATTTATAGGCTGATGATGATGATGATTGTTGTTCGATAAAACGAACCAATGCCTAAAAGTCTAAGTTAGCCTAGTAATTTTTTATTGAACATAGAAAATATCCTCGATAGTAGTTGTAAACTAAGGTATGATTATATTTCGAAATTCGTGTAAATTACATGAATTATTTCGAGTACTTTGACGAACGATATTCAATAACAAGACTAATCATAAGGTATAAAATTAAAATTCTTAAATTTAACTGTTCTTAGACAATGTTTTAGTCGCTATAAAATAGTAATAATTTTTCATGTGCTTGTCGTTTGTAACAATAACAATCCATTATTGTAATGCACATTTTCATATGGCAATACCACCCAAGGACTCCACGAGATAGGCTCGTCCTTCATAAGCAAAGTACTTCCTTTGCGGCAAATGAAAACCTATCTATTAATGTAGACTATAAGGAAATGTAAAGCACTGTTTTTGGAAAAAATAAACATCATTATTATTATAAATGAAACAGAAGTAATGTGACCGAAAGCTGCTTATCTGAAGAATTTATTTGATCTTTTTGTCTTATTAGTTTTAATACTGAATTAAAATATTTTATAATCTTGTATAGGAATTTACTCTCAAAAGTAATAAACAAATTTCTAAAGTAAAATAATTAACTTACGTAACTACCTGCAGAAGTAATAAAACTACATAGATAACTTGCTAATATTTAGTTCTATTATATTTCATTAAGAATCAATCCTATTCGAAGATATTCCTTGTAATATCGAATTATTTTCAAAGTCAAACACTATAGTCCATTTTCGTTTATTTATGTTTGTACCAAATTATCTGAAATCTATTTTATTAGGTACGTTATACTTCAAGAGTTTCAAGAATTAACACTTTGTTGTGCTAACAAACTATGAAATCCGAACTTTATAAGCTTGTTGCCAGTTCAATGTATTTGGCTTTCGATAATGAATCTGAACGCAACAGTTTGCCAAACTTCACGATTAGAAGGTCCGAAGTTTGAGATCTAGTATCCAATTGGTAGTAACTCAAAGCGTTAGTGCTAGTTATCTGTTTAATTACTGTAGAGAACTGAAAATAATAGTGGAATTGACGTAGTACAGGAATTCAATCACCAATCCACCGGTGAAGCGCGATGGATAATTATGGTAATTCCCATTTAGAGCCGTCCGCTGAGGCGGGGTATCGGAAGGCTTATGTCCAACGGTTGGATATTTACCGGTTGATGTAATCTGTAGAAATTAGTGAGCATATGAGATGTCGACCAAATACCTACATGTTACTGACATACATAGATTGAAATTGATATCCAACTTATAATACACCCAGTAGGTTTTTATTTCCAACATTTCTCCAACTCAAATACTGCACCCATATTTACAAAGTTTTCATAAAATTGGACTTCCGGTAAAAAGCTCCAGCATGTTTGTATAAATATGAAATACCAAAAAAAAAATCGTGCGCAATGCGAACACCCAGACATTTCGAAATAAGAGAATAAATAAACATCAAACATTCCCAGGTGTTATTGTTACAATAGCCGACCTTTATTCGTAAATTTTAATCGAATGAAAACAACGTGGAATTGCTATCGAGCTCAAAGGTAGATAGTCTACAGCTTTGATGTGACAAAGTAGGCGACCACTCCGAAGATTGATACTTGTACAAAAACATTGACTTCCATTAAGATCAAGTGACCCAATCCGTAATTCGATTACTAATTAACGTTATACATTGGTGCCGATTCTCTTGTACACCGAACTAAACTAACTAAACTATCACTAAAATTCCTTACTTTTGACTATGAGAATCTCAAAGCTATTCTGCAAAATAAATTCTCTAAATTTAAAACTAATTTTGACACATCTAAATCGATTTTGATCACCGCGACTCCACACGTGATACCTAACCACGTGAATCTTTTTAGAGCCGGAGGCGCGCAGGGGGGGGCAGCCTCGACGTGTTTTATATGGTTTTTCACTTTTTGTGTGGAAAATAAGAAAAAATATTACCTACATGTAGAGTGTTAGGGGTTTAAGGGTTTTATAAAGGGTGTCGAAATTTTCATTATTTTTGCGATTGGACACACCGTTTTCGAGATATAAGCAAAAGAAAAAAAAATATTCAGTACTGTTTAATCATCTGAACTCAAGGTGTTGGTGTGAATTTTAGTTCATGACAACCAATTTTATTCCACATGTTTTTAGTCGCGATTAAAAATAGTCATATTTAGTTGGAAAATCTAAATTTTAGGTTAAAAACGTCAAATTCAGAATAGCTAAATTGCCATTTTCACTAAACTAATATCTCAGTGCCGTCTTAGTGCTGTCAAACTAAAATATAGTTAAGTTGTGTCACTTTAGTCTATTTCAGAATGAGAAATCGTCGTTTGACAGGAATAAACTAAATTTTGGTGATTTTTAGTTTAGTTTAGAGGCATTTGTGACAAGAGAATCGGCACCACTATCTACACACGTATTATTAAGATATTCGGGCGTTTCGAGATCATAGGTCATTATAAGGTACCTATAAATAACATTAGTAATTACTTGAATCATCCGTCGATTTAACGTTCCTATGTCTACCTAATCTATTAGGCTTTCCAGACTACCCAAAATATTGTGCGAAATCCGAGAATAATGGCCACCTTCTAAAATATTACAGGTGATTCCTTAAAGCTTTCAAGTTTTAAGGGAGCTTTTAAAAATGTACAAGCTTGGGGTTTTTTTTAGTCCAAACATTCCTTATTACTAAGCCATCATAGTTTGTACAAAAGCATTTAAATAGGGAATGTGATTGTTTACCTGAGTCGGAGAGTCGGGGCCATGGGCGGACGCAGGCGGAGCGCCCCGCCCGCCGCGCGCCCTCACCGGAGCCCCGCCATCACACTACAAATGCCTGTCAACAAATAATTAAACAGTTACTTCATCTACTTCCGTGAACGCAGTAATCGCATTACTTCGTCCGCAAATTAATCTCCTGCGATCCTACGTGGACTTACTATTCCGGGAATTTGAAAATAGAAACTGTATAGCTGTTTTTCATGAACAAAAATTGTTTGATCTATCTGCGCTGTTTTCAAATTAATTCTGAGAAAAATGACAGCCTATTTTCCTTCACTTCTAGGAAAATTATATTTCCTCTAGAAAATATTAGCTTCGGATCGACACTGCTGCGCATCAAGCTGTAAATGAGATAATCTCTTAGTTTGCCCTTACGACACCACGAAAAGAGATGGGGTGGTCCCATTTTAAGCCCGCAAGCACACATCATAAATTATGATACCACGTATGTTTCTCCTAAAGGGCGAGCAGCTCTTTTAACTACACAAACACAAAATCCGTTGTTTGCAGTTAAAACCACAGCTTTTAGCAATAACAACTTGGATTAAATATTGCCTTGGTACACAATTAGTACCAACTTGTTTACTCTTTCTTTTGCGCAGTTTGTAAACATTTCCCCAGTTAACTTTTACAAGTTGCGAGGAATAATAAGCCTCTAATGACTCTGTTTTTATTTCATTCATTTATTTAGTACATTTATATGGTAAAATGTTATCTTTTGAACACGAGCTGCTAAAACTTGTGCGATTGTTTTATAAAGCAAGACTATCGAATAACACTCAATTTTAAAGGATGTTTTAAGAGCGTTCATTCTAAAAGTTGGCAACGTCGCAAATAGCTGTCAAATATTTCGCTGTTTTGATTAATTTGGCAATATTACTGTATGGAAATATAATTGCAATTATAACACTGAGTTTGATGTTGTAATAATTTAAGGTTTAAAAAGGGCATTTGGAAAGTTTCCAAATACCTTTTTCCCATCTAAAACTAAATTTTCGATATATTTCCGTACAGTAATATTGCGAAATGAATCACAGCGAAATATTTGTCGACGTTGCCCACTTTTGGAATGAGTACAATACCTGCAAGGATCAGAACTGACATGGCAAATAAAAGCACATGCAAATTGATAAAATATAATATCTCCCGATCTTTTCACCTAGTGAAAGAAAAATGCGCATATTCAAAATTCAATTATACTTAAACGGAAATTGAAAATGTCGAGATGATGGGGCCGCTGTCAGACTGCGGCCCTGCTACCTTCTGGCACAAGTTTTTACTTATAACTGTCTCGTGGCTCATACTAGTTTGACAGGTCGCACGACGACTATGTGGCTTTTGTTATAATTAGATTTAACCGCATATTCGATCGAATACATAACAGGTATTAGGTACATAATACTGTAGAATGTATTAATATCTGTATTCGAGGTATTGGTGCCGATTCCCTTGTTCACAAACTAAACTAAATTTATGTTCAGTGCATCTTTTTCTTTCTATTTCATTAAGAAAAGGACAGAAGATAAATTTTAGTTTAGTCCTGTCAAATTAATCAGCGCTTGACGTAAATTGACGTAATTTTAGTCGGCAAGTTTTTAATCACGTCTAAACTTGTATAGAGAGTGACAGGCGCTAATTAATTTGACAGGACTAAACTAAAATTTATCTTCTGTCCTTTTCTTAATGAAATAGAAAGAAAAAGATGCACTGAACTTAAATTTAGTTTGTGAACAAGGGAATCGGCACCAATGTTAAATTCGTGAGTCATGCATTAGTAAAGCTTGGTTCATGTTGTATTAGTTACACAATGGTGCCGATTCTCTTGTACACCGAACTAAACTAACTAAACTATCACTAAAATTCCTTAGTTTTGACTATGAGAATCTCAAAGCTATTCTGCAAAATAAATTCTCTAAATTTAAAAATAATTTTGACACATCTAAATCGAATTTGACAACCGCGACTCCACACGTGATACCTAACCACGTGACTCTTTTTAGAGCCGGAGGCGCGCAGGGGGGGCAGCCTCGACGTATTTTATATGGATTTATTACTTTTTGTGTGGAAAATAAGAAAAAATATTACCTATATGTAGAGTGTTAGGGGTTTAAGGGTTTTATAAAGGGTGTCGAAATTTTCATTATTTTTGCGATTGGACCCACCGTTTTCGAGATACAAGCAAAAGAAAAAAAAATATTCAGTACTGTTTTTTCATCTGAAGTCGAGGTGTTTGTGTGAATTTTAGTTCAAGACAACCAATTTTATTCCACATGTTTTTAGTCGCGATTAAAAATAGTCATATTTAGTTAGAAAATCTAAATTTTAGGTTAAAAACGTCAAATTCAGAATAGCAAAATTGTAATTTTCACTAAACTAATATCTCAGTGCCATCTTAGTGCTGTCAAACTAAAATATAGTTAAGTTGTATCACTTTAGTCTATTTCAGAATGGGAAATTGTCGTTTGACAGGAATAAACTAAATTTTGGTGATTTTTAGTTTAGTTTAGAGGCATTTGTGACAAGAGAATCGGCACCAATATGGTGGTTTTCCTTTTTCGGGAACATAACGAACTGTATTAAATTGCTCTGACTGCAATTTCGACTAAAGCCAGGCAGCACGCACGCGTTGTTGAGCTTTTGTCACATTTTTACTTAAAAAACTAGGAACAATTTAAACGAATGACAAAATCTAGTATTTTATATGAATCTGCAAAACAAAGCTCAGGTTTTATTAAAAGTGCAACTAAACTGAAAGAATCTAAAGGTTCACAACTTCTTAATAAAACATAACACTCGTAACAAAATACTCCAAAATGAAATAAGACCAAACGTTGCCAGAGTAATACAAAGCGCCACTTTCCAGAGTGTAGTCGAAAATAAAGCGGCGGGAACATTGAAAGACCTACGATAAAGGCTTACTCGTGATGACACACGTCTGAAGAGGTTCCTTGTAATACAAAACGCTTTGAATAATGTACATGTTGCATGCCAAAAACTTAAAATTGTACGAATATGTTTTGTGCTTCGCGTGGAGATTTCCTGCAAAGAATAGTCCCCCTGAGCGCCATTACCCCGCCCAAGAAAGACGCATACGCTTTTAAACTAAACCACGCTTAAATTGCTCGCAAAACAAATTATACTTTTTGTAGAATACACTAGAGGATAGACCACCGCCACTAATCATGGAGCAGAAAGCAATTTAAGAGATAAAATATAAAGTTATGTAGACACCTATAAATTAAAAGCCATATAAAAATGTGTAGGAAAATAGCTGGGGAAAGACTGTAAAAATATGTTACTTTAAAGAGCTTAGCGCTATTTCTGACTCCGCTAAAGATGACGCTAGGGTGGAAAATTAAATTATTTTCCAGGCAAATATAATGTTAAAATGTTAAATGTTTTCATGGCACAGTAAGAGTAGCTAAAGTAATAATATTCAAGAGTTTTCCTCTTCCCTCAAACTATCAAGTAACGTTTTTATCAACGTTTGACATTGCTAGTTTTACATTAACATAAATCACGAGCGGCATTATCCCTTCCGACAATGTTTTTATTTGACCGTCACCTGAGAACTAAAACAGTGATTTCTTTTTCTTTCATTTTATCGGCTAGTCAACCCTACCAAAATCGTGTTTTCCAAACTGAATCTTTTACCACTTTAGGTGCAACAGTGAAGATATCACAGGTAGTAAAGAATTTAATTTAATTTTGATTGCGGCCAACATGCTTCATAGATGATGATGGATCTTATGCACTTTGCAACTGAGTCGAGTATATAACGACTCAGTTAAAAAGTGAATATGGTTATACCATAAGTGCATAAACTGAAGTGGAAAGGAGTACCTATAAAAACGGGCTTAAAACTTGAAAAATAAACCATGCAGTCAACAACCATTTTAATAATTATCTATGGAGCTAAGCAAAATTAAGAAAAAAAAGTCAGCAATGATCTCATAATTGCTATTACTCTCTGCTGTTAAGGTAAAAGTATTATAAACTTGAATTGTGCCATCTTACAGCAATTTTACGAACTAAATTCCTATTTTATAGTCATATTTATCCCGTTTATTGCATGATAACGTGTTCAAAGGATTTTAAAATGTCCATAAAATACCTTGGGAGGCAATAATAACGAGATACCTTCTTCGAAGATGTTAGTATAAATATTTGGAATGGATTCAATGGTTTATTTGATGTCATGGTTGTCAATTGTTTCTGAACGAGAAAGTTAATCATATCCTACCGTTTTATAATAAGATTCGTTACTGTAAGATAATTATCACAAGGAGCTTACCTACATGAGATCAATTTCAGCAACCGTGAATAAGACATTCTCAACCTAGACCTATTCTTATACCTAGTCTCATAGTGAAAACTGTGACATTAGCGCGCCTTAGGAGTGGATAAAACCAACTATGAAAATACTGGAAGATAGTATTGGTTGCAGAACTACACACGTACCTACTTACTGGACGTCGCCGTAGAGTAACTGCGACCTAACACAAGATACTCACTGGTATAAACCAGTAACTTTATTGTGTCAGGAAGATGAAGATGTCAGAGAACATGGGGCGCTTACAGACCAACGACACTCGATCGACGACGAGCGCTGCGGCGTAGTCTCCTTGCTGACGACCGTGGACGACGACGTCGTCGCCGCACCATCGACGTCGCCCAGTTGTGTCGTTGCAGTAAGTCCGTGCAGTCGGTAACAAATAGTCTAGAATACGCACGTAAATTCAGGTAAAATGAGTGACGGCGAAATTAGTGTCGATTTATTAATTTCTTCAATTAAAACACACGAATGTATTTGGAACTACAAATCCAAAGAACATAGTAATAAAATTAATACAACAAATGCTTGGAAATCGGTGTGTGCAGAGGTCATACAAAATTATGAAAATAAAACCACAAATAAAAAACTATTGGTGAGTATAGTATTTATTATTATACCAAATAGGTCTGTTTATTCAAACAAATATAATATTTAAATGAAATTTTATTGCGGCGACGACGTCGTCGTCCACGGTCGTCAGCAAGGCGACTACGCCGCAGCGCTCGTCGTCAATCGAGTGTCGTTGGTCTGTAAGCGCCCTTATCTTTGCAAGTTGATAACTCGAAACATGATCGAAACGGTCCCTAGCAGAGCGGTTAGAAATATTGACACATCAATTAACCTTTTGTTAACCCACCAATAGGGAGGGACGTTTAATGGCAATGTTGTTATAATGTTACCTGTCACACACAAGTCCGAAAGATCCTGAATGCAATTTGCCTTCAAATTCAGTTGGGAAAATGTTTGAAGCTCGATATATCTTACTAAATTTGATGTCTGCCAGTGTAGTGGACAAGTTTAATTGGTTCCCGGCAGCGGACGATCAATCATAGCTATGGCGGGTCATGTCGGCGCACCAGGAGCGCCCGCCATGATATGTGGACGCTCCAAGCCTATATTCTTCAACATTTTCACCAATAAATATTCCCAGCGCTTTGAGACTTCGGAAAATAAAAATATGAATCCACCCACGACCACGCAATATTCATCGAAGACTTCACAAACACGGCTTTTGAACTACCTAATTGTATAAATAGCTGTGTTTATGACAACAGAAAACATTCGCAAAGAGGACTTCAAAGTAGGTATAATGTTATAAAAGAAAATATAAACAGATACAACGTTAAATGTATAAATATATTAAAGGCTTTTTGTAACGGTCATAGCTTTGTAAACAAAGGGAATATTCGCATTATGATGTCGATATAAACACAAAACCTATACAACTGTAAGTTCGTAATATTTTTTTAAACATTAATGTTACGATTCCACTACTTATTTCCAAGAAAAAACACTGCCTATGAGACACTAAAATATGTATTTTTTTCAAGTGGACATGTTTCCTATAAATTAAAAAGAGGCTAAGTTCGAGTCAGACTCGCATACGAAGGGTTCCGTACAACCATTATTTTTTAACTTATTTTTGTTATAGCGGCTATAGACTACTATGGCCGTAAAAAAAAAAGAATAAAAATAGACAGTAACATTTTTATTAAAATTTCAAGTATCTATCTATAACAGTCCAAAAGATACAGCCCTGTGACAGACGGACGGGCAGACAGCGGAGCCTTAGTATTAGCGAAGCAAAAGCAAATTCACCGTCCAATTTGCCTTAGCCCAAAAGCGAATTCACCGTCCAAGTTGCCTTAGCCCAAAAGCGAATTCACCATCCAAGTTGCCTTAGCCCAAAAGCGAATTTACCGTCCAAGTGACCTTAGCCTAAAAGCGAATTCACCGTCCAAGTGACCTTAGCCCAAAAGCGAATTCACCGTCCAAGTTGCCTTAGCCCAAAACCGAATTCACCGTCGAAGTTGCCTTAGCCCAAAAGCGAATTCACCGTCCAAGTTGCCTTAGCCCAAAAGAATTGAGATCTGAACAGTAACAAGTTTAAAGGTAATTAATTACGAAACAATAAGTTAGTTAACAAGACCTCTATTTTATTTTGAAAGATTACAACGCCCGTTAATTATGCAAAAATTGTTCGTAAATTTTTATTGGAAGATGTGTTAGGGTAAGAGAAAAAGGGATTGAAATGTGAAGGAATTATCCATAGCTTTCGTCTGCCAAACTTGTGTTAGTTTGACTTATACTAATGACCAGCCCTTGCAGCGCAAAGCTGCAAACCGTCATTGAGAATTACATGCTATATCTAAGTTAAATATTAAACTACTAGCTTTATGTAACCCACGAAATTTCACGAATTTATATATTTTTTTTTAATTTTTATTCATATTCTTTATGGCACCTCTTTAGGTCAACAGTTATCCGAATATCAAAAAATATTTGGCCTAGGTCATATGGGAGAGGCGTGATGAAAATTGATTCGCTGTTACAATGTACCTATTAATATAACATCACGCCTTGTTACCCCGAAGGGCTGGGCAGAGGTGTCCCTGTAGCAGGTACACCCACATTTTGCCAATTATGTTTAAGTCCCATGTAACAGGGGGCGAGCCTATTGCCATCAAACGTGTACAAATCTAGACTCCGAGCTGCTACTAAGAAATTTCAGATAGAAAAACCCAATAACACTTTGCCCGACCCGGGAATCGAACCCAGGAACTCATGCTCAGCAGTAGCGCTTGCGACCAATAGACCAACAAACCATTGACAATGCATCACAAAATCCATTGTGTAGTTTAAAAGAACTAAGCGGTCACCCAGACAAACACGAAAAGCTATTTTAGTTTTATAATACACTAGCTGCTGCCCGCGGCTTTGCCCACGTAGACCCTAATTCTTTGTCTTTTTTCTAAGTCCTCCTTATAACATCAGCTATCTTGGAAGATAGCTGATGTTATAAAGAGGACTTTCACTGGAGTGAAAGTCCCGTCAAAATCGGACCAGCTGTTTCGGAGATTAGCCAGAACAAACAGACAGACAGACAATTTTTTTAAATTTTGTTTTCGTTGTATGTACCGTCTATAATTTCGTATGCATTTAGTAAAAAGGTGTTATTTTGACATTACAAACAGACACTTAAATTTTATTCATTTGTAGTATGTATTGTATAGACAGAGAGCAGTGGTGGCCCAGTAGTTACGGCCGCGACTTACGAGTTGTAGGTCGTAGGTTCGAACCCAGACAGGCGCTTTACTTTGTGTAAATTATTTCATCACCACTGCTCTCAAAACGGTGAAGGAAAACATCGTGAGGAAACCGACTTGTCCTAGAACCGAAAAATTCGAAGACTTGTGACATCTACCAATCCGCACTGGGCCCGCGTGGTGGATTACGGCCCGCTCCCTCTCACAGAGAGGAGGCCTGTGTCCCAGCAGTGGGAACATTATAGGCTGATGATGATGATGATGATGATTGTATAGACAGATAGATGTTTACACAGTGTTAATATAGCATTCTACTAGTGAAAGATTTTTGAAATCTGTCCTGTCGTTTTTGAGTTTATTCATTATAAGCAAAAATACAAATCTTTTCTCTCTATAATATTATAAGTGTAAATGTAGATAGAAGAATTCCTACTAATCTATCTTTTATGTGTGATGCTTTTAAAGGCTAAACGGCTAGCCAACTAGCCTCACAAAATGTTTACAAATGCCTGTCTGTCATTTCTATCAATGTAGCTTAGTATTAGGGTTACTTCAATTTGTATTTTTGTTGCAAAATAAAATTATAAAATTAAATGAATGTCTGCTGAACTTGTTGAACTTTGTCTGACTTTCTGCTGGAGGTCGAAAAGGGCCATAATTATGTCGATGGCTCTTAGTCGGAAGATTTTATAGACTTCTATCTTCTAAAGCCCGACAAAAGTCACAAAGTCTGGGTTCTAAATCACTTTATTTTCTGACCTTAGATCTATTTTCACGTTTCTATCTAAACCGATGAAAGCCGTTTAGTCTCCAGCTACGACATTATCTTAAAACAGCGTTTACTTTGAACATATTGCAATGTAAGATAAATAAGTATTTCGAAAAAAAAGATTAAAGGCTTTCAATTTGTATCTTTATTACTTTAATGAAGCTAATTCATAGCGTAGACAGTGGCATATGAAAGTTCAACTCTGTTAATATTATTTCAAGAACATTGAAGTAAATCCTTATGAAAAATTGTTAATGACGCGACACTGTAAATTAAATTCTAAGACTAATTTACATATTCAGAACTTTCTACATTAGCAGGTTTATCATTTTAGAATAAATACTAAGATCTTTTGTCTAAGTAAATTAATGTTAATTATTTAATTAAAGTAGCAAAATTCGACTTAAATTTTTTCAGAAGATTTAAATTTATAAAATCTTTTGAACATTGTGAAGATCACGGGAGATATACAGAGGTTGGCGGGTTGTACATAGTCACATAATTTGGAAACTTGACTAACTTTGCTTGTGGTGTGCCCACTTTGTAATTTACGAGTTTAGTATTACGACATAGTCTCAAATTGCTCCGTAATTTGTAATCGCCTCAGTGGTCTAGGAGTAATCTTAGGCTAGGAAGATTGAGGTTTGCAAGTTTTGTTACTTCTAGTTTTCGAAGTAAGACAAGTTAGTATTCAGATAGTGTTGTTTTAGAAAATCCTAAAACAGCTACAGGGCTGGATGAATTAGATAAATACAGAGAAGCTCGTTTCTAGGAGTAACTGTCACAAGTTCCTACACCATGACATTATTTAGGTACGTAAAGTAAAACTGTCGCCATCCTGCTCTGAATATTAGAACAGTTGGTATTATGCTGTCAGAAGAGTCGATATACCAGTTTTACAAATCTAGAAGAATAGATCTTCTAGATTTGCAAAACTTGTATATGGGTACCGATATGATTTAATAAAATGTACCTATCATCTTTAATTTTATTTTTTGTTTGCTACTCAGCAATTTTCACAATTGTAATTCTATCTCTATACATGGTGATAGGACATCGACCCGCAACCTGTTACCATGGATTCAGTATATGTTTCGGACGAAAAATAAAATAATAAATGATCATCAATGATCATCAGCCTATAAATGTTCCCACTGCTGGGACACAGGCCTCCTCTCTGTGAGAGGGAGTGGCCCGTAATCCACTACGCGGGCCCAGTGCCAGTTTTCAGTTCTAGGACATGCCGGTTTCCTCACGATGTTTTCCTTCACCGTTTCGAGAGCAGTGGTGATGAAATAATTTACACAAAGTAAAGCAATAAGTAAATGATGTAATTGTAATATAATAATAAATTATTTAAAAAAACATGTTACAGTTTGCGCGTCAATGTCCCTGCCACCCTGTATATACCACTCCAGCACGCTTAGCATCACCACAATAGAAACCGGTTTTGTCGACGGAAGAATAGACAAAATGATAGATCGTATTGTTTATCTGTCATTTTGTCTATTCTTCCGTCGACAAAACCCGTTTCTATGGTTGTCATGCTACGTGTGCTGTTAACCTACCCCAATGCGATACATCATAGTCTATTAATAAACATTCTAACCGACTAATTAGCAGGTACAAAACAGTGGCAATTATCTCTAAAACGTATGACGCAAACAATTTACACGTTAAACAATTTGACGTTGAAATAAATGTAACAAAGGTAGAATTGGACAAAATTGTTTTCGTTTAGATAGATACTGGTGTCGGAAACCGCGAAATGTTTCCATTATCCCAAGATAAACGAAATGGTACATGTTGACACATATAATCTTATACAAGACGAGTGTAAGATTACATGTGTCGGCTAATAATTCCCTGCCCTTCCCGAACACAACTGGCTTATGTAGGTTGATTCGCACGAATTTACTCGCCCAAAACAGGTGAATCGACACTTTTAAATTATATTATTAAAAAGTGTCAATTCGCCCGTTTCGGGCGAGTAAATTCGTGCGAATCAACCAATAAGCTAAAACGTTACTAGAAAAATAAATAAAACAAACCACCTTCGCCTTCACCTTCGCGATACGTTAAAATAATGTTTGGTGCGTGTTCCCAAATGTGATATAGATTCTAATATGTATCATGTTTGCAGAAAAGCATCATCTATCGATAATTAAGTGAATACTAAAACTTTTTTCTTTTCAACAGCCTCTTTAATCTAGTGGTAAGACCACCTGTATCAGAGTCAGAGGTAACGGGTTCGATTCCCAGCGGGGGCAAAAATTTCTGCTCGGTTTGATTGGTGGTAATGTTTTAAGTTCGCCTGGTTGGCTACCACAATCATTATCTAGGTCTGTCGCCATAACAACATTAACAGCATTGTTGTGTTTCGGCAGTTAGAGGTACATAGTCAATTCCTCTGTAGTTGAGATGCAGGCCAAGAGTCCCCGTTGTGGATAAAAAAATATATTTATGAACTGTTGGAGGTCAAAATAGTATTAGCATTTTCTTTTACCCATTGTTTGACCCACAGTTTGACCCATTGTTTGCATTTAAATTTGACGCACAATAACATAAATAATGGAAATAATTGACCAAGATGTATTGTAATAAAGGCCTCAAGGAAAATTAAACCAAAATACCTTTTCACAAGCTGCCACTTCATAAAATAACTTCGTTTAAAAATGTAACAATGGTAAAGGCTCCATTGGCACTTAAAAAAAATAAAGTTACGGCTGTATAAAAATATTTTTCATAAAACGTCGCGAAACTTGATACTTTCCTCCTCCCTATATATACGATGCCCGTAATTCTTTCGTGAGTGTGTGCGTGCAACTTACGTATGAGGAACAGCGACGTGCGGCAGAGGCTTGGCGCGGCGCGGCGCGGTGGAGGCGCGGGTTTACGACGTATTGTCGCGAACACAACACAAATCTTCCCCAGGGCGTAGTGTTTCCCACCTCGGTCTCGCGCCTCGCAAACCGACCGGCTCCCCATTATCATTCAGGCCCGAAAAGCTTTTAAAACATTCTTAATTTTATTGGAGTTCGGAAATTCTAAATCTGTAATTCCGCAAAAAACTGATTCTATGTAAGTACAACCATCAAAACCTTTTCCCATTTTTTTATTTTATTAATTTACTCAATTAAATTGGTGTTAAAGAACCATGCTCAAAAATGTGTATTCCAAACTGTTGCTAGTTACTAAGTAGTTTGTACAGTGGCGTGGTCAGCAACTTAGTTGTCAAAGTCCACAAAGTAGGATTTCCTGTTTCTAACCGTTGTTTTAAGTTCTTAAGTGGGTTAGTTGTAGCCAGTCTATTTTATCACAAATACTCCAAAATTAAATTGGATATGGCACGTGACTGCGGCGGCACGGACGGTCATTCGTATACCTAGTGGTCTCTTCAACTAAATATTAACCGGCGAGGGGACCAACCGTGACGATGCTAAAAGAGTTTCGACAGGGGCATAGTTATGACACGAATAACTGATGGATGTCGTCCTCTCTCCTCATCACTTGATTAACATTCAGAGTAGCTCGCGACTCGCAGCTTGGCATTCTTGTAACAATACCCGAGCACAAAATAAAAGCTTTGCACGTTCATTCGCTGAAAGGCGGACTTCCCCAACTTACGTCATTCCAGTTCCCGTAGTTGGAGAACTTTATCGAAAACAAAACACTGGTACCTATTGTCAATTGTAAAGGCTCTCTCTCATACATACTTTAGAACCATTTTTACCAGTGGAACGAGTTATTTATCAGATGTTAGAACGAAGTTGGAGTGAAATCAGGTTTATTGCACGGAAGCCACGTTCTTGTGGGGACTCGTAACGTCGGAGACGCATCAAGTTGTTTCAAGACACTAAGTTATCTTGCATTCTGAAGGAAAATACGAGGCGGAAAACGGAATGTCGGTCGGCTACACATAGGTAAGAAAAAAGGCTTTCTTTTTATTAAAACCCCTGAGGTTAAAATACAACGTGTTTAAAGTGAGCCACAAGAATGGCGAGATTCCCTCACGCTCGTTAATTTTAGTTAGGTATTTAATTTGTACTGTACATTTTACCCCAAGCATTTAACCTATGACGTAGAATCATAAAATTCGTTATTGCCTATTCCCTTCCCTTTATTGTTCGCGCGTTTAGAGTTGCCATTGTCACCCGAAAGCTTATTAGCAGCCATTACTTTCCTCAGTCGGCGCATTTATATTTTAATTAAAAGCCGTTCTCCAAAAAAATGAGCAATAAAATGTATAGGTACATTTACAGTATAGTTTATTAAATATTTGAATGGTACAAATAACACAAACGTATTTGCATTTTGTAAAAAAAAGTACTTGGTTATTTATATTTTATATAAGCAAATGCAATCACGTCAAATGATTGACAAAATGAAAGACAAATAGTTTCTAAGAAGCCTAGAGAAGCCTACTTCCTCTGAATCTTGAACCTCTGAACTTCTGCATCTCTTGAATACTAAGATGTTGGAATATTATAGAACTTTCAGACCAGAATCAGAAACATGATATTTTACTTCAATTAAAATTCATTGAATTCACTTAAAGTTGGGTGGCACTGCCAACTTGAATGCCTTGTTTTTGACCTTCATTTCAATACTATAAACTATAACCAAGTAATTGGTATATTTCTGTTAATAAACTTTGTTGATGCAATTAAAAACATCTACTGATCAAATTTGAGGAGTACCCTCAAGTTTAATGAAAAACTTTTCGAGAAATGTGTTGGCAACAAAACACAGGCAGACCCTTAAATCTCACCATCAAGAAATTTTTCGTATCTTTTTACTACGGAACCCTACACCTACAAATACAACAGTCGTTTAGAAGGCACCTATCTGAAATAAAAATGCAAATTAGAGTAAGACGAATTGGGTTAGCTAAGACTTTTTATATTTCTTTTTTCCTTGTAAATTAAAATAATGTGAGGTACACAGAGATACACCTACACGTCGGGAACACAATGGCTGTTCTCGTTGTAATATTTAGTGCTAGACCGGCTACAATTCCCCGAAGTCTAGCTTAATCTGGTGTGTTCTTGATATCTCTCGTATGTTTTTTGTTGCATGCTGCGATATAAATTCTCCTGTGTTTATTTAAAAAGTTTCTAGTGATAGGTTTATAAAATATCAACATTTTTATCACAGACGTTGTCATTACTCATTCATGATATAAGTTTTTAGAAAAAGGATAATAAGATGGAGAAGGGATAAGAGATTGTGTTCCTTTATAACATGACTTGCCATGTGCCCGAAAGGATTTCCCATCGGCAAAAATGTCGAACTTCCATACAAAACTTTCATCCCCTAGTTAACCCCTTTACGGAATGAATTTTCAAAAATCCTTTCTTCATGCTCACTTTCGATAAGTGAATGAATGAATGAATTTAAGATTTTTATTAAGTAGATGATAATAGTTAATTGATTCAGGCGTGACCTTGCGGAAATCCATTATAAAATACAATAGACGTGGATATATTTAGTAACCTGTTCCGCTTATCTATTTCTAAAGAGCCATAAAAAACTCCTGAAATAAATCGACACGTGTTTCACCTCTCAACGAGGCATCCTCAGGATGACTGTGTTGTTGTGTGGCAACACGCCGTGTTCGAGTTCGCAACAAGTCCATCGTCATCCTGAGGATGCCTCGTTGAGAGGTGAAACACGTGTCGATTTATTTCAGGAGATTTTTATGGCTCTTTAGAAATAGATAAGCGGAACAGGTTACTAAATATATCCACGTCTATTGTATTTTAGATGATAATAATAATCAACTTTGAAGGTCACATAGCAAAATCGATTTAACGCTAACGATAGAGAATTTACGAATCTTAGAACGTGATCCTTTGAAAAGAGGCACCACATTTGGCAGATCCAGTTCCTGACGTTTTATTATATACTCAGAAGTTATTATACACTCAAAGGAAAATATGGTCCCTTTCCTAAAGATACGGCTTCCTAGAAGAGTGGTAGCCGCCACATAGCGTCTGAAAACTGGCGAATGACGACACAAAGTAAGTTGGTGTGTATTCCAGGAGAGCGTTTCTTGACACTGTAAAGTCAACCCTCGCTGCCATCATTTTAATGATAGCCGTCATTGCGGCCTGATAACCGTCTTTTAATGATTTTATACTAAAGATCACGTCTAAATGAGTAGCGTTAATGATTTGGAAAAAATATATGTTAAATAAGAGCATTTTCTTAATAACTTAATATAAGAATAATTACATAGTAGATACAAAAACTGAGAATAACGCAAAATCTATTAAGCGTATTTTTCTGAAACCTTCATCGTTTAAAAATAATTTAATTATTAATATTTTAGTATACATGTTTAATTAAAATACCTTTTGTTTTATATATGTCACCGTAAGATTGTGAGCATCGTTAGTTTATAATCTATCGGTATTATTTCCGTTAGATCATAATCTGTCGAAAAATTGTGGACTGGGTGAAATGAGTTAGGTTAGGTTAGAACTGTGACCAACCGCGCGAGAGCCGAGCGAGCGATGCGAGCGGCAGCGGCCGGCGAGCGCTACTTCCAAGTTACTCGCATCCACGCAGGCTATTTAATATTAACGCATCGCAAACAAGTTTGTTACGAGTTCACAATTTGTCAGTTTTTCATGGATACATTATAAACTATCGAAAAATTATTCGTTAAATTGTAAATGGTTTGTCACTGTTCACAATTTTTCGACAGATTATAATCTAACGGAAACAATACCGATGGATTGTAAACTAACGAAGTTAATAATTATACGGTGACATATATAATAAATTAATAATGCGTCTAATTTGGGACAGCGCTCCTTAATGGGCGAGTCCTACTACTCGCTGGACGTACGACACGTTGCGTGAGCTCAGTACAGAACACGCAAGCTAACCACTCAAGGTCACTGGCATATATCTGCGTCTTAAGTGGCGACCACCGCTCTTCTAGGAAATCGTAGCTTAAGCCAGTAACTAGGACAAGTCATGACGACTACTTATAACTTATATGAAACTCTTCATATTTGTTTTTTTTCCTATCTGGTAATTTAAGTACCGTGTATCGATATTTGGCACAAGAAAAAACAATTAATCTTTCTTTATTTAATCGAACCATAGTAAAAATACACCAAAGTGTCCTTAGAGTTTTTTGTAAGTGCCCTCATGTGACTTCTACGTCCATATAACGTAAAGGGGCATATAATTCCAAGAGCTTTTGTCAAAATCGTCTACACTAAAAAAGCTTATACTTTAGAATTATTAGGTAAATAGCGCAAATACATACCTATTCGGGATAGAAATAATTAAATAGTTTTAGTTTCACACACAATAGGTGTGGAAACAAAAGGTGTGCTTCCACACATACGTAGGTACTCCGAGCACTAAGTTGGAGCGCGCTTTCAAAAGTAGAAATTCTTAGTGTATATTTAAAGACTAGGGTCGTCAAAGTTAAGCAAAAATAAAACTCATTTAACGAACACTAGAGCTCCTTACTGGGTTCAAGCGCGCGTCTTTAGCACATATAAGTTTATTACACACACATATACCTAGTTACGCTTTCAGAATTAGAGGAAAGCGTTAGAGCGCTTGTTTTAATTAGCAGCCGCTCTCCGGTCTCAAGTGTGTGCATAGCACAACTTAGTACATAAGTGTATGGAACGTTTCAATTACTGGCATGTTATGGTTGACCACTATTATTGTGTATTCGGCGCCTAAAATTTGGTATAGAAGCTTCCATCGTCGGAAGCTCGCTCACTCTGCATAGTGCAGAGGCAAACCAGTAATATAACCTTTGGCAAAGGCTCGTTACTACATTATTTTCCATAGAAACCTAGAGTTCTTTTCGCCAATTTCCTGTGAAACCTAAACCGTGTACCTATCGGAAATACATAGTAAGAAATAGTAGTGTTCTGAACAAAGCTGTTAGTAATGTAAATAACGCTTTTAATCGTATGCATAAAGTTGTGTACCTACTACGTACTTACGTCGTATATCTGAATCCTCTGAGGTGGAATAAAACCCTTATCAGATGAAAACTTGTGAATTACGTGTAAATAATTTATTGCTTATTTTGTCAATACATCGTTGGTTAATATTTTACACCAAGATTTGCAATACGCATTATTTATTTTGACAACAAACCACCTACTGATATTATATCTACAAATGAAGGCACAAATACAATAAATTTTTCTGGGAATAAAAATGTTTGTGTTCTGTTCAGCATTTAATTAATAAAGCACAGCATTTAATTAAGGCAACTGAAATCAAATTATGTCATGAATGTGATAGTTATGTAGGTACCTACGTATGTCGACATTATGTAGGTAGTTCAACCACACATTTTAAGCGCGTTCACATCAATTTCAATGAATTAGGTGCATTTCTGACGTGTGCAGTTGGTAATGTATTGTAAAGTGAGTAGTGTTACAAATATCTTGTACCTAATTTAATGCAAACGTCAACTTTGTTGTTTTTGGAGAGCATTGCTTTTTGAATGTTTTAGTTGAATAAGGATGATGCCTGGGTAAAAAAAAAACTATTTAGTCTGTTAGTCAGATAGAAATAAAAAAAGGTAAGTATTTTTAAAAGTTGACAAGACAGTCAGTCAGTTTAGACAAGTATTTTTTGCTTTATCATATTAATAAAAAAATACTTAAATAAAAACGCATTAAAGTTGGGAAGCAGGGGTTGCTACGTCACAAGTAAGTATAAAATGTACATACTCTTGACGTCATGCCACATTTTAACTCGATGTATCGCCGTAAGTTTTTGATTAGATAAAAAAAGAAAAAATCGGTGTCCAATAATTTTTAATAATACGGTAACTGACTGATAGTTTTTTATTTTTGTCGTCCCAATTACCTTGTTCAGGCAAAAACATATAGCAACGAGATTATCTTAAGCCTTCTTATTCTTATCTCCAGCTTATGAATTTGGACTGATCTATACTCCGTTTGAAATAAGATTATACATTTAAACAAACCTTTTTTGCAGTCCGTTCAACCGATTTTGACTTCTATACCGTAGGCATAAGGATGGCATTAAAAGCAAAAAAAGTGGTTACAAACCAACTGTTTACTGCAGCTGTCATTTGTCATGCCACCATCGCAATAGAAGTCAAAATCGGTTGAACGGACTGCAAAAAAGGTTTAGTTAAATGTCTAATCTTATTTCAAACGGAGTATAGTAGGATAGAATACCTACTCTTAATTAGACCTACACCATCAACATAATAAGAAATGTTATACCGCCATCAGCACACTGTGGGCGTAAGCAATTAATATACCTCTGATGCCTCTCCCTGGGATCAAAGGCGAAGCAGTTAGGTATAATAATAACATGAAATGTATACTATAAACACAGAACCATTCAGCGAAACGTTTATATGTTGCAGCATTTCCTTTGACCACAATAAAACAAACGAGAGCGACAATTTAACCTTTGTCTACGGAATATATGAAGCTCATAGTAAAATGGCTATAAAAAATTCGCATAGATCATCTACGAGTGACCGCTCACATCCCCCTACCCACTACGCGTCCGGCAGGGGAAGGCCTTAAAAATCTCATTACCATCGTAACCGCATAAAAAATGCAACGGGAGTACCTATCGGTACATGTTGTACCAATGATATTAATTAGGATTGTAACTGAAAAGACTGCATGTTTTACTATCCTAACTATAATCCTTATCCTTAATATTATAAATGCGAAAGTAAGTTTGTTTGTTACGCCTTCACGCTAAAACGGCTGAACGGATTTGGATGAAATTTGGCACATATATAGATGATGCCCTGGAAAAGAATATAGGATAATTTTTTTTTTCCACGGGATCGAGACTTATGCGGGTGAAACCGCGGGGCGCAGCTAGTAATATTATAAATGCGAAAGTGAGTTTGTTTGTTTGTTTGCTACGCTTTCACGCTAAAACGGCTGAACAGATTTGGGTAAAATTTGACACATGGGTAGACTATGACCTAGATTAGGACATAGGATACTTTTTATCCCAATATTCCCATGGGATCGAGACTTATGCGTGATAATTTAATACTCGTATCTTAAGCAATTATTTTCGAATGAGTTAATTTTACATGTAATGTACCACTGTACATTACTCACTAGTAGGGAGATAATAACTAGGAATGCTATCCTAAACTTGAACCTTATTGATTTTGTGAGACTTACGAATACGAATTTAATACACCAATAAAGTTCTTGAATTCAATTAGATTCAATTTTATTCAAAGTTAAAAAAGCTCCACGAGTTCGATCTCATATGGTACGGCTAAGGCAATAACTGAAATATAAAATGTACCAGTTTTTGTATTCGAAAGGAGCTGTAGAATTGAAAGTAGGTGTGCTTCGACGGATTGTGAAGATTATCTTCACAAAGCTGTGCTCGAAATATTAAACTTTCAACAGTTTAGGGGACAACTCTTAACGATTTAAATAGGTAATAGAAACTGGCCTACTACGACCAAGATCTACATAAAATAAAGTATTTATCTATTCGGTCCCAACAATAAAAGAAGCCGTTTTTATCCACAACTACATCCAGGTTAAATTATACCGGCGGCGCTATAAAGGTTAGCCTGTGGATTTTCGCAATTATGGAAGAGCAAATTTTTTACTGTCCTGCGTAATGAGAGAGGTGCAAAAACTCTAACACCGTTTTTGTGCTACACATCTACTAAAATGAGAGTACTAATAGTGAATGCTCCTCCTGGGGCTCAGTACACGATTAATGTATGTCGCCCACATGTAAATCTCTGCAAGCACACCAAATAAATGTTCTGTAAAATGTTTGCCCCCGACGGAATACAACACCTGATAAATGATACCTACAGGCGTTTTATGAATATGTGAAACGATAAAATGTTGCCAACGTCACTCGCCGAAACATGCTCTGCTGGAAATAGGAATCCACTACACCATCTGCAAATCTAATACTGTATTATATATTTGGACCCTAATAAATTTTTAAATAGCGACACTTACACTGTGCACATTTCAGGATTTCAAAACGTAATAGCCGCATTCGCTCGCACATGAATAATATTCTGTAGCCCAAACCTATTCACTAAACACTACTTTTATCATTTTGAATTTTACGACTCACTAAACACCTACCATACTGTTGCGGAAATGAAAGAAAGCACGTGTAGTTTGCCAGTTCACTTCCCACGCATGTTGTAAAGGTCAATTAAAGTAAATAGGTCGCCATGGCATTCATAGGTAATGAGCCAAACTTATCACTATTTACGTACCACGTGACACTATGAGCGCGGCTTCATTAGCTATTTATCCATCTCTTGTTGGTTCATATTATACTCCAACTTGCATTAAAAAGGCCCGGCCTAAAGAAGCTCTTTTCACTTTTTATGTGTTCGCACTTTGCAGTGCGTCAGAAACAAGCATTCCAGACGCTTATAAAAAAGGCAGGAAGAAGGTCACACTGACAAAAAGTTTCCAAGCCCCTAATGTCGACGTACAAAGACATATTTAATGAACGTGAGAATTTTAATTAAATCACAGACAACACGGCCGTCATTAGGGACATGTTTACTCAAGACATTAGATTCCTGCGTTAATGACAATTTACTCTAATAGATGCTTGGGATAAACAAAGTAGTAAAATTACACAATGTTTGTTGAAGGGATTCGCTTAAATAACAGAGTATAATACGCGTAAAATTGCAAAATTGTTACTGGAGGTACTTTGCTTACGGATAATATATTTTACGGCAGGTAATTTACTCTTATTCTAAGTTAACGTTCCTAAATTCCCTGTGAATAACAGATACACGTGGTTAGTCTGTTTATACTATACTAACAAAACCTAGTATTGTTAGTAATATTCTACATATAAAAGATCATGATGAAAAATTCGCGCGATCGTGCCAGTATTTTTCTGTGAAAATAAGCCAACATAAAAATGGGGCAAAGAATTTCATAGATAACAACTGTACAATGTACAACTCTAACATTTTCAGTAAGAATATTGTGCTAGATGTTTTAAATTTGTTCGTTCAAGAAATTAAATGAAACATTGAGAAATCAGATGGCTGTCTAGTCTACTCTTTGTTATAACGTGAAAATGTATACTAAGCATATTTCACGACAGTTTCAGACGTACAAAGAACTTTAAGTTCAATGTATCGTAAGCACTTTATAGTTATTGTTTTTGTATTTTATTTAAAAAGATTTTCTAATAGTTTTATGACCAGATCATTTTTTACTTTCAATAAAGGAGACAATTCAGATTCCATAGAAAAACCCAAGACCGGCAAACATTTAACGTTTAGTGGTAAACGTAAACGTTGTGTAGGTATCAGATTAATAGGTTAGGAAGAGTACTGAAATACAGAGTGTTTTCTTTTGTAACCAGGACAGTTTCTCCGAACCTATCTCTTTTGGATTCGGATTTACCCATACTGTCCCAGTAAATAAAACACTCTATATCGTAGTAAAGTATACAGTGTGAATCTTTATAATGTACATATCGAAATGAGGGAATCTGTGCTTAAATTTATCGACGGAATAATATTTTAACAAATCTTTTTTTTTTGTTCTGTTTGGTGTTTTATTGAGAAATTTTACGATTATTGCAATAAATTATGAAAAAAAAACAGATTTTGGCAAAAAAAAACATGTCAATTGAGGGAAGTTTTTTTCCACAATTTTCATGAGGATGCCTAATTACTTTCAATAATTATGGAGTTTGTTTCATCGCGATAAATCATTTAGTTTAAAAGTTACACCGTTTTGTAACAAAATTTTTAAAAATTCCATAAAAATATTAAAAAAATATGTAGTTTTTTTTATATTCATAATGTTATCGTCGATCACTGCCAGCAATTTTTTAAATAAAATGAAGAAGCTCTCTGACAGCGTCACTGCTGCCCAATCCTGGTTTGGATTTAGGACGGTGAGAAGGCTATAGGTACTGTTTGCATTTGTGCTCGACAACTTTGCGGGGCACAAGAGTAGACTTTCTACAGAGACCAATCTTCATACAAATGTACTACAATAGGTACGGGTATGTGCATCGGTGCATCTACTCGCAAAACCACATTTCTCTTCGAGAAAACTGGTGATACGTAGATCCAAGCTTGGCCTGATTTTGTACACAGCCTCAAGGGATCTCCACGACTTAATAAAATAAAAGGTTGCTTATATACTTTATAAATATATTAGAGCTTTCCCAGGCTTGATGTTGCCGCATGTGAAATTCCATTAGGATCCATTACTTTCGCGGAGGCGAGCTTGAACAATAAACAGACAGGCTATCGGCTTTCTGTGTTAGATGGCATAGCATGACATCACATACCTAACTAGAGCGCGTTTTCAAGCGGTGAAAAATCGCCAGACCATCCCACAGTGACAATATTGAATTCATACATGTTCTTTGCCAACTTTGCCCTATACTTGTGGAGCTATAAGTTTTACTAACAATGTTTTTGAGTCTTGGTTACTCGAATTAAGAAAAATTCTATTATATTCTATTCTATAAAAGTTCTATGTTCGTTACCGTTCTCCAATAACTAGGTACCTATTACTTTACAATAGGTACCCGTCCTTTGACCTCCTTTGTTCTCAAGTCCTTGAAATGTTTACTTCCTTATCACGCAATAATTCCAATAAAACACAAAACTAAACTTTGTATTCCAAAGAATAAATTAATTTTCCGAAATATTTTAAATTCTAGTGAGCGCGTCGTTCGCAACCTTGAAAGACTTTAACGGCTTGACTCCGAAACCTTTTTAAAAGGTTAATAAATAAATTCCAGCCTTTATATTTCTTAAAGGTCTGTACCGCCTGACTTAACAGAAAAAAATTAGGACATTCTGATGTTAGTGAACATTTTCTAAGAAAGTAGTGGGGTAGGTACCTAAATCATTAACTGAATGAAAATAGTTCTTTCAATACGCTTGCGGCGAGGTGGTTTTTTACAAGAGTAGGTATAGAAGCCTAACCACCTTCTGTTTAGCCTACTTACCTTCAATACCTTCATCACTTTTTATTTCAGTTCATTATAAAATCGTTGCAGCCTACGTTCTAATTAAGGCGAAGCAAAAATTAAAGAGAATTAAATTCCAGGCGACACTGCTACGTGAAGAATGAAATGACTAAGGCCAAAAATAAAGCTATATAACAATTCAAGGCAATGAGTAGCGACAAGTCCAAGAAGGCGGCGAAAGGGCGGACGACGCATAAGTCACTGTCACAACCCGCGGCCACCGACACTTTTTTGTTCTCCAACGCGGTTTGTGCTAGCAACAATGATTAAATATGTGAACTAAGGAAGGTACTAAGACTCACTCTGAGTCGTAATGACCAGTGGCTAGCCCGAAGACGCAGAGTTTAGAAGTGAAGTATGCAGGCTTACTTTAACCCTATTTCTCGCTGAACTTCGACTAGCAATTACTTTTGAATTTGCGTATTTATTCGACGCTGATGGAAGTATACTAAGGAGTAGGTAACAGAATGTATCGACAGTTTTTCATCCTTCGAGAATCGCAAAACTTTTCTGAAGGAAACACTACGAAACGGTAGGCGTTTTGGAGGCTTACTGTAATGACTTACACCTTCGGAAATGCTGAATGACAGCCTAATTTGAACTACATAATTTTAATTTGTTGAAACTTGATTGCTGTTCTATTATAGATTTTTTATTCAACCCTTTTTTTATTTCTAAATGGGTCTGCTCTTGACCTCGATCTCACCTGACCTTTCTACGAACATGATCATCGATGACATCAATTATTCATTATTTGCTTCGTTATGTTTAAATAATAACAATAACATAAAACCTTTTTCATAACCTTCCGCATGCGTTAAACACCTTACCTCGGCACAAAACATTCAGGAATTATGTGCGGACGACAACGGTCATCGTAATTCATTCGTCCGCTAGATCCTTATACAAAAACGGGTTTTGGCACTTGAGCCAAAATAACGCATTTAACGTTTATTCCGTTAGTCTCTCCTTTATTCCGCATAATAAAAGAAAAGAATACCTGCAATGCGTGATGCATTACTTACATTCTTATTCACCCCACCGAATAAGATAAATGAACTTGCGTCCAACTTCCCAGTCTCTCAAGCGATGAGATAATAAAAAATCCTTTCCATTTTAAATAGTTTTCTTTATATAAAATAATTGCTCTGAAATATGAACCCGAGCGTCTTAAACAAACATTACTTAATGAGGTACATTAATAAGGTAGGGTTGTAGGTCCCCGCAATCCGGACTCCCGGAGAGAACTTAAGTAGAGATTGTCCGGTTTAATAAATTGATGCGCGCCAAAAGGACAATGGCCAGTTTTGTCGCTTTACCAAGTGTCAGTCGATGAAGCTGATAAATTATTACACGCGTTAACAAATCTAAACACAAAAACAACAGGACTGGTGATAAAATAAAATGGACTATACCTACGTATTCGCAACTCAAAGGTATCTATGCATAATTATTGAAACGGCTAGAGTTTTTATTGTTCACTACACCTGGGGAACCGTGGTGAATATAAGTTCTAAAGTACTAAATCTAACAATTATTTTGTTCTATTATTATTTTCAACAAATAAACTTCACTCTTACAACAGGCACGATTTAAACAAATTATGAAATCGTCTATTTCTATTTGATACTTCCTTTACCTGTGTCAAGTTAGCTACCTAGATATCTGAAATCCTTTAACTAGTCAAAAGCTCTATCTCTAGACCATAGATATTTTGATAAGCATACTAGTGGAAGATACTGATATCCACGTCTTTGAATTTATTAAATATGCACATACATATTAGAAATTACAACAGCATAGGTAGGTACCAAACCACAACAAATTATCCATTAACCTCTATTAAAACCAGGCAAGATAACCGTAATAATAGAAACTCTTTTTATTAGTTCCCACTTAATAAACAGTCATTAGTAGTAATTAACTACCTATAATTAATTTAATTGGTACCACTTACACAATCGGTTATAATCTAGTCAAATATGAATCAATTAGGTACTCGATTGACTGTCTGAAAAGAGGCTCTCCATTCAAATATCAATAGCGGTACGTTTTCACTCAGATATATCTAATAAAATTTTACGGAACTGTGTGCGAGCATTCACAGCGGTGAAGAAACAATTGGTTCTCGTGGAAGAATTGTATCGAAACCGGAAATACCGAAATAAGAAAATGAAAGAGGTATCGGGATTTAAGTAAAAACACTATCGGTTGTTACTTGAGAAGGAAACCAAGGAAAAACGACTTGTCAGTCGTGAAATGAAATGATTCATTCAGTAGACACAGTTTTTTTTGTTTTCGTTAATTGTCAAGCTATTACATTAAAATGTATCCTACTTATTTCTTAAACTTATTGGTGGTTGTGTCGTTACTACGACGTTGCCTTCATGTGGCCGGTATTGCCCACACGTTTGATTTTGACGGTCAAATGTGATCCGTGTGAATAAACCATTCATTTTCATACAAATGAGCGCACGTCCACGTGCAGTTGTCGTTATAAGTTGTGGTTGTGGTCTGTGTGATCGGGCCCTAACAATTATTATTCATTAATTTCGTGCATTTTTTTTAAATAACCATATTTTTTTCATGTTTCAACGACGGCGAGATCTAATGATTGACCATTAATCAAAAGATTAAGAAGACTATCACTATAGTACCAAAAATTTAAATCTATTCAGAATCCGGACGAAGAACCTATCCTAGAGTTGCCACGCCATCGGCCGGGCAAGCCCTGCCTAACACTGGTCTACCGCTCAGGAAAAATTGACAAAATCTGGTCATACTTGCTATTTTTCACTAATCCATGCGTTTAGGATCCCTGAACAAGCGGACTTGAGATGGTAGTTGGTTAAAACCTATTAATATACGGGAGGACACCTCCTGCTCCTGTTTCGTCCCGACCTGACAAATAGGAAAAAGGACAGCCTATATTCTTTGCCTAAACCAAGGGAACAAGTGACATGGGTAACTCAAAATCTATCTCGTGACTATTCCTCTGATGTTCATTATGGAGGATCTACAGGCAACTGTGGTCGGTCAGTTGGTTAGTCGTCAAAACCTTGTCGGTCAGTAGTGGTACTACTTACAGACAATTCATTTCGTTTCGCGCCGTTATC
Source organism: Agrochola lychnidis (assembly GCA_963680765.1). Classification (NCBI taxonomy): domain Eukaryota; kingdom Metazoa; phylum Arthropoda; class Insecta; order Lepidoptera; family Noctuidae; genus Agrochola; species Agrochola lychnidis. The sequence goes on from OY796857.1 coordinate 12,209,060, forward strand.
GAAATATGTTCTGTCATCTTTGCATGGAATAACCTTTCAAACCTTTAACCGGTTTTCAATTTATATTCAGGCGTTTTGTCTGCTAAGTCTTCTCAAAGGAGACTCCAGGTAGGAGGAAGCCATACAAATTGTACGATTGGGAATCCATACCAAACCCGAATCCTGTGCAGAAACGGGTTGTTTTTAGTTAACAGTTTTGGTAGCAGAAAAATTATTTGAATAAATTTTTATGCCTAACTAGCTTTTTTCCGCGGCTTAGCTCGCGTGGAAATCCCCCCTTTTCGCCCCCTTAAAGGTGGAATTTTCAAAAACCCCATCTTAGTGCTCCCCTATATTATTAAAGAAAGGTGTGTGCAAAATTTCACGTTCCTAGTCCCAGTAGTTTCGGCTTTGCGTTGTTATGTCAGTCAATCAGTTTCTCCTTTTACATAATATATAATAGATATACAAGATCTTTGTTACATTAGAGTAATCCGTATTTTCTATGCCGTTAAAGTAAACCTAAACCTAGCCGTTGATTAAAGTAGCCTAACTCAAATCGGTTCGTCTCTTTGTGCGCTGATTTCCTCCATCTATTTATTATATTTGAAAAAAATATCAACAAAAGACTAATCTGGTACGTCTGCCAATCACAAAGAAAATATTACAACATGAGCCTTAAGGTAAATATTTATTCCTTTCTCCATTATGTTTCTTAGCATCGGGAAGTAAATGAAAAATAAGCCAAAAGAGGCTATCCCCTTTGGGTATAACATTATCTTTCGATCGATCAATTGTTGGAGTCAGTAATCGTTGTAGATGTTTGCCTCCTATTTATTTATCAATTCTTTGTTATTTTGATATTTGTGTAGGTATTTAATTCTTGCTTGAAGTACTTTTTTTAAATCGAAATCCTCTCATTATTCATTTTTAGGAAAATTGTAATATTTTTCCTAAAACACGAGTATTTATTCACAACGATTTGAAAACCCCACAGATTTACTGTGAAGTTCTATAAATGTTTATTGTTATAAGGATTTGTAGCTATTTAATATAAATATTGCCAATGAAAGTAGTAAATAAAATATTATGGAAGCACAAAAAATAAAAATAAATACTACCTCTAATCTACAAAATAAATAACTAATCTTATCACATCCACAAAATGAACTTCAAGTAGGTACTTTCTCAATCAGATCCATCGGAAAGAAACATCGCATCCATTAGGTACAAAAAGTTGACAAATAACAGTCATAGAGATACGAAAAGTTCGATTCCACGGGGACTACAATTTCTATTAAAGAAAGTGCAGGCTCCCGAGCTACGCGAAACATACACAGAGGCAATTCAGCATAACAAAGTTCACCTGTTTTAATGTTAATATTAATCACTTGGGCTGTCACTGTTAAGTAGCAATAATCATGCAATCACGCGCGTGTGAACATTACGCGTACGCGGTTCTCAGCTGAAGCCGACGGGAGCAAGCCGACGACTGGGTCGTAGCACGCGCCGTAGCCGCGGGAAGCCAACTGTCGTAGCGACGTGCTACGGACTACGCGCTGCATTCCTCTACAGTTCGCGCAGTCGCAACTCTTGCAACCATTGCTTCGTCTGCTATTCATTTGAGAAAAATATTCGGACAAAAATTAAGTGACTGCAATCATTAACAATTTGAGACAAATAATTTGTGAACTTTTTAGAAATACGATGAAAATATTTGTCAATACTTATATAGGTAAGGACAACTTTGTTAAATAAAATGTTTTCAAGAGAATTGAGAGGAAAAAAATACGATAGGAGGTACTTATAATATGCACGTTATTTTTGTAATTATCTCGAATTAACTTTTACTATATACCCTTTGCGTAGATAAGTTATGCTTTATAAATATGTAGATAGCGACACCTTAGAGTGAAATTCGCGTAAGTGTAACAGAAGTAACTTTCAGGAGGAAGAAAAAACTGCGTGCTGTAAATTTTTTATACGGTGTCTTTTATGTTTTTTTATTAATTAATATGGAAATTTAATCCGATTTTATATCCAGAACTGGAAACATAAAAGACGCCGCACAATTTATAGCACGTAGTTTTTTCTTGCTCCTGAAAAGTTAATTCTTTTACACATACGAGGTTTTCATTCTAAGGCGTCGATAAGTAACTATTTGTCTGACTGAACTGATTTTTAATTAACCTACGTTTTCGAAGTTTCTGAAAAATTGCATTTGGTAAAACATGGCGAGAAAAGAAGTTAGTATTAGTAACACCTAACTTCTTATCAAAACGTAATTTTTTTTCTGTTCTACTCACTTACTAATAACTTATTACAAAGTCAGTCAAACAGACGACAATGCCGTAGACTAAACCCGTGCTGGGCGTAAAGCTAATTGATAAGTGCACACGAAACACCGACAATTCACCAGTTAATTTGTGCAAGCATGTTACATACATACTTACATAAACTCAAGCTTTTTTCCCCATAGGGGTATGCAAAACTACAGAACGCCAGTTGTTCCCCAGCTGTGTCGATCCAATTGCTATCAACGGCTCAAAAATGGACTCCGCGCGTAGCAAAAGACTGCAACTGAGAAATAGAAAATTTAACTTCATAATAAAACCGAAAAACACTTAGACCAAGCTGGGAATGAAATCCAGGAGCAGCTCAGTAGTCGCACTTGCGACCAAGGTGACCAGCCAAGACCAGCGTGAAAATGAAGAACAATTATAAATTAAAATATTCATTTTATGGCTTTATTAACTCGTTAATTAGTTAATGGATACCTATAATAGTTACAGAGGAAAAGCCTCGTAGACACATTTATGAACCTAGGGGTATTAAAGCAGTAGCTGATCCAGAGGGACTAAGGGACTCAAGCCCCCTCCCCCAAAATCGTCTGAGTTCTTCTGTGACAAAACTTAAAGTGAACTTGATATTATTCTAATTAAACTTTTTAGCAAGTATTAAGTAACCTACTGTACAATTGTCATCAATTATCTTTAACTAAATAAGTACCTATTACGTTTTTAGGTTTCTTCTATAAGATGTTTTGTTTACGTGACGGATTTTGCCCTCACGCTGCCCGGCTTGGCCGCCATGTATATTTACCGAGATATCGGAGTAGGCTTGGAAAAAATTTGTAAGTATGCATTTTTAGTGTTTGCTTTGCTAAAATCTACCCTCAGCGAGATCAAGCCCCTCCTAAACGACAATCCTGGATCCGCCACTGCTATTGGGTATCGGGAAGACCTGAAGATATGTTTCTCGATAACTTATAAAATGTTATAAACTTATAATATACGTGATACAAAGTTCCGTTTAAGCAAAAAGTTTTATATTGAGGGGTGGCTGTATTGAGCAGAAAATATAACAATTTGTAATGAAAACAAATACGGGTTTTCCGCTTTCTTTTTTTGTGACTTTCTGTAGGGGTGTCTTTACCTGGCCTGTCACAATATTTAACTTACATTATCTTGACCTTTTCCTACTTTTTTGTCTATCTTGACTTTTAAAACGTTATGTATAATTTAGGATACCTATAGCTGGGCGTTAGTTTATGGAGTGTTCTTACCAAACATAATATCTACACGCGTGTGATTTAATGAAAAAACTCAATATTATTTTTAAAAAAACAAAAAACGTTACCCACCCGTAGCCTTAATGCAAGTATTAAGGTCATATCTTTTTCCAACCAACACTGACCGCAAAAACCGCTTAGGCGCTAGGTACTCAAAGGCCGAACAAGTTTGTCAAGCCCGGCTTGCCAGATATTGTTATATAGGACCCACAGCTAAGACTAAGCCAACCCTTTCAGAGTGTCGTATGAAGCCACTTACTGTTTTAATACAGCGGATTAACAGCTAGGCGGGCGTAATTGCTTGGTATGCGAGAGTGAATCGTCATCAAGAAGATCTGTTCTGGTTGGATCGGAACAAACATTTTAGGAGGATAACTAGCGCTAGTGATAAAGAGACAACAAGAAGACTAAACTGCTACACTGTGAAATAATAGCACCTATAGCTACAGACGCCAGCACATCAGGCTACTACAATCTGTCAAATTTCTATAGATTTTCAACTTTATCGCTGAAGTATAAGGTTCAAAGTTGATTGGGAAAATTTGACAGTTTCGGGTAGCTTGATGTACTGGCGTCTGTACCTTAAGTAGGTCGACAGCACGTTGTGTTCCATACGCGCCTCAAAGAGATGTCAGCAGAACTGACGGGGTCCGCTAGGGCCGATTCCTGCTGGGGTTGCGGGAAATACCGTGGCCCCTGGCAACATGGCAACTGAAGGAACACGGGTGGGTTTTAGTCAGTAAGAGTTTGGCACGCCCTCCCGCTCCGCCCAGAACGGGAGAAGTTATTTATAATTTCCCACCCAGGCAAAGGTAGGTACTTATTGGGTCCTAACAACACACTTTGTGTTTCCCGATTTACCTGTAGCTGTAAGTAGGTAGGTACCTACCTACCTAAATTAATTTAGATGTACCTAAATCACAATAAAATTACTTCTTGGTTTTAAGGAAGGACCCATGAGGTACCACCTACTACCTATTATGTTAACAAGGTTAATATTATGTTTATATTTCAGGGCAAAAAGCTACGAAAGAAAAGCTGCAAGATCTATCGTCTTTATTTGTGCTCGGTATAATAAATAGCATAATTGCATAATAAAATGTTCAATATAAGGTAGTAAACAGAGATGAACACAAAAGTATAGTAGGAAAGACCTTTGCCCAAGACTGTATAGTTTAAAAGAAACACTTTGTTTAGAAGAAAAAAAAAATGAATCTAGTTTTTCTCCACACGTTTGGTTAGGTAACTCCGCTCTATGGTAAAAAGATTTGCCAGTCAGCAGATTGATGGCGCGTCCGAAACAATTGACGTTTAGTTTTGTCTCTAAGGCTGGTTTCACAGCTGTCCGGGAGTCGCGCACGGGTCGCCCGCACACGGAAGACCCGTAGGTACGGGTAGCGCCCTGAAACGAGGGAGTTAGTACGATACGGCTGCTAGCATTGTACTGGTTCTACCCGGAGCGGATCAGTACGGATCAATTTACGTCGCTGTCAAACAATGTTCTAGCGCCTCACGTGTGTCCCCGTTCTGGGAGCCTGTACGGGCGGCCCACACCGGTCTCCCAGACGGCTGTGAAACCAGCCTAAAGCTCGAAACACGTACCAGGCGGGTGCGTTTCGGTCGAAGGGTGGGACGGCAGTACGACGGGCTTGTATATATTGTAATTCCTTGTATTTTATAGATGCCAGCACACGAAACGCGTGCACGGGTCGGCCGCAGAGCGGGTCGGGAGCGAGAGCCGCGCACATCGATATAATAGAACCAGTTACAATATATACAAGCCCGCCGTACTACCGGTCGTCCCGACCCGCGCCCGATACGCACTCGCCTTATGTGTGTGTGCGCCTTTATAGTCCGTTTATTTTTTTCATTTTTATTTCGTTGTATTCTTTAGTCGTGTAACAAGGCCTTTCAGAATTGTCATGGATGTCGCGCTGTCATCTGTCAATGAACGTAATTGACAAATGACATTGACGTTTCTTTTCTCTGTGGCCGCATTCCGAGTTAAGCTAAAAGTGATAATTTCGCGAGTCTGACCAAATTTAATAGTGACAAAATATAAGGGCTATTGAGTAATAATTGTGACTATAAAATTTGGTCGGATTCGCGATTTTATCACTTTTAGCGTAACTCGGAATGCAGGAATTGTTTGTCAAGTTGTCACTGTTGTCAGTTTGTTACCGGTTCTTCGTAAAGATAAACATTTCTCTCGCATACTTTTTCAATTTCTTTTTACTAAAATAATAATGAAACCTAAATCGGGCTTAACAAGATTTCACAACTGTTTTATTCTTCGTGATAGTAAGATTGTCAAGGAGGACTTATGGATAAGAGATGGGAAAATCGAGAACCCTGAACAGGTATTTTATGTGGAGCAACTACAAGCAGATGTAACTGTAAACTGCGAAGGACTGCTGATTGCTCCAGGGTTCATTGACATACAGATCAATGGCAAGTTTCAATTTTATGTAAATAATAATAAGCTCTCTGCATTTAGAATACCAATTTTGTACTGTATTTTGGAATACAACTTTATTTGCATTTTTAGTTCACATTTTAAATATAACTATATAAATACCAAAGTTTTCCATTGCTTACTATAAATGCAATCACTTAATTTTGTTCTTGTGTACAAAATTGCTAGTTTTCTCAATCATAATATTTAATAATAATTGTATGTAACACTAAGCTACAGCAAAGAAAAAAAGAATCTGTTATTTGGAAATTAACTGCATAATGTATTATTAAGTAAGTAAAAATATAAATGTATGGATCAATGTTCCATTAATATTGAAGTTAATTGAAGTTGGACATTCCATTCAGATTCTAATAATAATTAAATATTCTTATCAAAACAAAACTCTTCCTTCTTTCCAAAGTACAAAAACGTTTTTTTCATAGGTGGCTGGGGTGTTGACTTTTCATATGACTCAGAAAATGTCAAAGAAGGCATCAGAAAAGTTTCAAAGGAACTTCTTGCTCACGGTGTAACCTCATTTTGCCCTACCATGGTTACTTCTGATGTGGAAAAATACCACAAAATCCTACCTTTAATAAAAAAGACTGATGGTGGCCAGCATGGAGCCACTGTACTTGGAGTGCATTTAGAAGGGCCATTTATTAATATGGCTAAAAAAGGGGCTCATATGGAGGAATATATTAAAACACCTGATAAGGTTAGTGCTATTGTACATAAAAAAACAGTTCAAAATACTGATTACACATCCTTTCAGAACATATCGACGGTTGAAAGGCTAATTGATCTAAGCAACATTTTGTAAAACTTGCAGGAGGATGGATTGGTTGTTTTTTTTTTTAAATCATAATAAGATCTTATTATGATTGATTGATTTGAGAAAATAAAAAACGATCAAATAGTTGTTTTTATGAATTTTTTTTCAAAAAAATTAACTATATTCCGTCCAAGAGGACGAATCATAAAATTGCAGGAGCAAGTTTTACAAAATGTCGTTTAGATCAATTAGCCTTTCAACCGTCGATATATATTCTTCTTTGTACAAATACAAATTGTATTCTAATCTTCATAGAGATAAGAAAAAAGTCAATATATATACACTCAACAAAGGCATTGTTAACAATAAAACATCATGCAATATTCATTATCATTAATTTTATTGTGGTTATAGTTAAACAATTCTGCAGTACTTATTAACATTATCAGTTAGCATTTATCATTGACCTACTTTTTGTAAGTTGTAAATGACCAACACATGAACCTTTTATGTGTTACTGAACTTGTTATCAATTGCTCAACTGTAAGTATTCTTCTATATTTACTTTCAAATTTGTAAACAAATCAGTACTTTAAAAAAATAGGTACAGTTTATATGTAAACAAAGCCTTGAAAGACTATGCATTAATCTATATGAATACCAGCTTTTAAATATATCTAGGGAAATGAAACTACAAATAGTATTTACCACAACAGATAAGTAAATACCACCAGTTATCACAAAACCTATGTTGGTTTTACTATCAACTATGCTTTGGAAATTTGAATCTAATAGTTTTTTTTTCTGATTTAATGTGTATATGCTTTTCTTTTTCCAGGGTATAAAGACAATAGAAGAAGTTTACGGATCGTTAGATAATGTTGTCATAGTCACTCTTGCCCCAGAACTGCCCGGTGCCACTGAGGCCATCAAGGAACTGGCAGCAGTGGGCATCAAAGTAGCATTAGGACACTCAACTGCAAGTTTGGCTCAGGGAGAAAAAGCTGTTGAATGTGGAGCTAATTTAATTACACATTTATTTAATGCCATGCTTCCAGTAAGTATTATTATAAAACAGCTTTATAAATCCTAAAGTAAGTATTTTATGTTTCCTAAAGTAATTTAAATTTTATTTTAATCCTAAAGTAAGTTTTTATGTATGTATTTTAATACTAAAATCATATACATTTTAGTAAAAATATCAGACTGGTTGTTTTTTAGGGTTCTGTACCAGGAAAAAACGGAACCCTTATAGGATCACTTGTGTGTCTATCTGCCTGTCTGTCACAGCCAATTTGCTCGAAATCTAATGGACCGATTAAGTTATTATTTTTATGTTAGGTGCAAATTATGGTATTTTAGTTTAATCATTATTTTCATGGAATCAAAATTTTAGGTAACCAATCTCACTTAGGTAAACAAGCTGAATGCTGTAATCCACACTTGGGTTACAGCGTTCAGTTGTTCTTATATTCATAAATTTATGTAGGTTTGTACAATTGACTACTCTGAGAAGAAAGGTCCAAACAAATTCCGAGATCATGGTTTTATTAAAGTCCAGACATAAACTTGGTCAGACCATGTGACGACTATATAGATACATATACATAACAACACGCCTTGTTTCCCCGAAGGGTTGGGCAGAGGTATCCCTGTAACAGGTACACCCACATTTCGCCAGTTATCACCAGTTATATAGATTGCTGTCTGAAACGGTTTTTTGAGGAAAGAACCACGCAGATTGAGTGGACTTGTCCAGTCAGTGCACGCATTTGTCAGTAATCGTGCAGCTCAACTCAAAGGAACTCAACATGCTACCAAATCATCCGTCTGCTTTTAGTGAATGTCTAGATAAAGCGTTTAGTGCGCAATCAATACGCACCGCACGTAACTACAGCACGTGCACTGTACGCAAGCAACAAAGCGTACATGTTAAATATGCGTGCGTTTAGTATGTATGCGTAGCTCGTGGGTAAGTAATAACAGCCGCACGGGTCGATCCACCAGGTTAAGCTACACTTGCCGGGGTTGGTCCGTGGATGGGTGACCATCTTTACATACCGAGACTCCTCCGGGCCTCGGAAAGCACGTTAAGCCGTTGGTCCCGACTGTCATTCGTGGATCTTTGACAGTCGTTACGGGTCGTCAGAAGCCCGGAAGTCTGACAACCAGTCTTACCAAGGGGTATCGTATTACGCAGATACTGGGTTGCGAAGGTCAGATAAGCAGCGGTTAGACTGGAAGCCGATCCCAACATAGTTGGGAAAAGGCTAGGCAGATTTTTTAGTATGTACACTATCGCGCAGTTACGTCAATCAAACGCGCGTGTCTGCAGCCCCGGATCTAGAATTTTTTTGAGGCGGGGCAAAAACTGCCGTCTGCCGCCCCCCGCCAATCTTTTATGGGGTTGCGCTAAGTTAGACCCCGCGAAATTAAAATTTCTCAAAATGAAAATTTTGGCAGCAACATATTAATCAAATTGTATCGATCGATAATGCGTCAATTCAACAGGGGCGCCAAAACTGTTGCAAAAAAAGAAAAAAAATATACTTAGAAAGATTATAAATGTGCTGCGCGTCTCGTTTATTACAAATTTGTTGTGTGCTGGGTGATGCACTTGTCTGCTACGCTTGAATTTGTCGCCCCCTGAAGTTGGACTGAAGTTTATCTGGACAAGCTCTCTTAGAAAAATAACTTACATAAGTTTTTTTTTTTTTCAAGTTCCATCATCGGGATCCAGGACTGGTTGGCTTGTTGGCGTCCACGACGCAAAAACAAGTTTTCTACGGCATTATATCTGACGGTATCCATACCCACCCAGCTGCTTTACGGATCGCAAGCAGAACCAACCGTGACGGTAAGTAGTAACTAAATCTTTAATACAGTGTGCCCACAAATCTTGAATACTTAATAAAAGTTCGCAACTTTGCGAACATCCCTACCGCATCCCGCTGTTCAAGCATCATCAAAACATCCCTCCAGACTATTAGATATAAGTAGGTACCTACAAAACTTAGGCCTTCCATAGATTTCCAGTTCCACTATGAGTAGTTAGGCTTCTGACTTTCTTCTAGTTGTTTCTGAATTGCGGCATGCGGCAAGTAATCTTGAAACCGAAAACCTCTTGTTACGGTCAGTAGCAAAAGTAGATTAACAATTTTAAATAGACCGATTCATTGATAGGTACACAAAATGTTTCAGCATTTCATATAATAGTTTAAGAGTTTATATGTTAATAGACTTTTGTTGCTGACCGTACTAGTAGGTTATACCCTGTAAAGCTAGAATTTCCTATGACTGCGGTGGCCGCCACCAGGGTTGGCATAAAACAAACAAGTTGTTATAAAAATCATAGTGCATTTTTTGCGACCTGGCGCGATTTTTGTGTCTACGGTGACTGGCCTTTATGTCAAGTACTTATTACATTACATCACACTAAAAATAACCGATCTGTTAAACGTTTTAAATGACCGGACTATTATTCTTGCTTGTAAGTTTATTTAGAATTTTACATGCTACTTGTATTTTCCGGTTATTCCGTTTATCCACCCTAGTGTGAATACTCGAAACTCGTGTTCATCTATCAACGCCAGACAGGGTGGATAATCAGAAATCATATTGTTCTTCAGACTTTTTACCCCAATTATAGTCATCATAACAGTATACAACAGTAAACATACTCATACAAACTATAATTATAGAAATTAACTTATTTAAATTCTTCACCCAGGTTTAGTATTGGTTAGTGATGCAGTGGCTGCTCAGGGTCTTGCTGATGGAAACTACCGCATAGGGCCGCAGCTTGTCACGGTAGAGGGTGGTCGTGCTTACGTCACCGGCACTAAAGTACTCTGTGGCAGTACTACTGGCCTAGATGAATGTGTTGCAACGCTCAAACAGTCTTTGGGTAAGTTAAAAATCGCAACTATATTTAACCTTCCCAATTCCTTATAAGGGTATTGTCAACTAGCGTAGACTCTCATCCTTATTTGTTTATTAATTAATCTGGTCCTTACAGAATGCTCTTTGGAATACGCCTTAGAAGCAGCTTCTCTTCACCCAGCTAAAGCATTGGGCATTGATGACAGAAAAGGGAACCTAAATTTCGGATGTGATGCAGACTTTGTTATACTTCATCCTGAAAAAATTAAAATTGAGTCTACTTGGATCGGCGGTGAATGTGTTTATAAATGTGAAAAACAGTGAATAATGTGATAGTAAAAGTTTAAGGGTCTAACCAGTTAATTTAATTATTTTTTATTGATTACGTAGCTGTAAATAAATCATTGTTACCAATAAATAACAATGTAATATTTGTCCTAAAAATCCAAACCAGCATAAAATGACGGAAATCCGATTATTATCGTAATCTTGTTTTTATTTCTACAATACCTATCGCCTACCGCCAAAATCAGAATTTAGGATAAAGAGATAATTTTGTCCCAGTAATAGACCAAATTATGATTTGTGGAATAATGTTCTTCGATATTTACACACGGGCAAGTATAATAATTTAGAAGTCTTGTTTAGTGGCATGGAAAATCTTTATTGAAGTAAATATATTTATAAAGTCAGTACAATTTAAGTTCAATAGTTTCCAAAAATATTAAAGTGCAGGTTGCTGATCACCTGGCAATGTTAAATATGATTATTTCTTAATTAAAATACAAGCTAATATTGAGAAAACTGTAATATGTGAATAATAACATGTATATACCTAAATAAAATCATGACAAAAATATATTTTAGGCAGGCTCTGAATTACACTGCTCTGCTGTTGTTATCCTGGCCACAGTTCACGTTAATAAAACTTATAATTATTAATAAAACCGCTAATGTCACGTGAAAATTTTCACTCGCCATTAAAAAAAGTTAAAGAAAGAGTGCAGAATGGCAATCATTCAAATTCTCAAGTAACTTCAGCGGTAAAAGAAGTTGGTCAAGTAAGATGTGCAACCAGTTAAACAAATAAATTCTACTTCTGTCCACAGTAAACATCAACTATTCATCAGTTACATTGAATAATATAGGTTTAATTATCGAATACACTCAATTCCTCCACATCTTCGTAGGTGTGGACAGAGAACCAGTTGGGCATCTTATTTTACGATAAAATAATTAAACATCAAGTTACAAACCACGCAATGTATATTCATATTGTATACAATAATCTAGGTGTATGTATATAATGTAAATACATTTTCATGAAAAACAAAAATAATATCATGGAATATTCAAAGAGCCAAAATATTTGAGATTAACTCTACCTTGATACCATTAACTTCTAAGATCTAGGCACAATGCAGCAGAGACTCCTGTATGGATTATATAACAATTTTCGTTGACTGTGGGGCTAAATAGTACAATAACAGTCAACACCATCACACAAGGTATACTGAAGACATTATATAAACTGCCAAATCTTTTATATTTCTAGAACATACATATTTGATGAGAAAGATATGTCGGATAAAACTGGACCTATGCAGACAAAGCTTGTGTTGTGCTATTACAAAACGAGCAGTATAGTATAATGGTTTCAGAGCCAGTGGCAATACCATGTGCTGATGCTGCTGGCGCCCCTTGCAGCTTGCACTCTGCGGCAAGCCGCCTTGAAGGCAAACAACTACATCTAATAAAACTTCAACATTTAATTTCTTTCAAATGTTTACGGAGGGTATTGTCTGTTAGATATAATTTCGTGTCTGGAGTCCACATCCATACTAAACACACGGTGGACTACAACTAGGTTTAAAATACTTTTAACAGAATTAAATTATTGAGCAATATATTCTTAAGAGAATATTAGTAGAGGTTTGCTCGGCTGCACCAACTCTACAGAATAATTCATGTTACTCCTAGTATCAAATACCAATGCATACTCCACAAATGTCATTTCCGCAAAATGAGAATTAAATAATTAAAATATAAGGAATAATGAAATCTTTGGATCAAAATTAAAATATGCATTTGGAACTTGCACCTTTCACACTAACTATTACAATAAATTTCACATTTCAACATAAAATGACAAGAACATAAGACAGTGTAACTTAGAATATACTTAAATCTACATTGAAAACAAAAGAAATAGCCATTTTAACATCTAAACCAATGAGGAGAATAAAATCACGGGAGTTGCAGACAATTTCTATGTAAACTAAATTGATTCGGTATGATATGTTTTGTTGTTTACTGAATAATTTGTGAGATGAAGAAATATCTGAATGGCCGCTTAAGAGAAAAAAATTATGCTTATAGTTATAGAATCAAAAAATAAGATCACTACAATACGTAAATACCAAGATTGTATATTAAAATATTTGTACTTTTACTGACTAAAGGAAAACATTGGCAACTGCTAATAATCCTACAATTGTAAAAAAAAAATTGTATAATGTAGACTGAAAACGGTCATCTCAAATTCGTTCACTCTAAGATGTGGAATGCAATTAGAATTCTTTAACAATATTAAAAGGTATAATAATATATTAAATTTTTATAATCAGCTCAACAATGTATATAATCTATAATAATTTAAAAGCCTAGATCCAAACTGTGATATTTATTGCACAAGCACACATGTGGCTTAAAATTCCAATGGGAATAGAGCTCACAACCTTATTATTATTTATGTTGTTTTTAGAACAGTGGAGATTATATTGGTTAAGTGGGTGAAGGTTAAAATAAAATATATTATCGTTTGAGCATGCCGTCTTTCAAGTATTAATTGGAATCATTTCGAAATAAAATAATCAGGTATAATAGAAATAATCTTAATCCCACCCACAGTTCAAAGTTGAACAAAATTGAATTGTAACGCCACAACACCCCACCGAGACCGACGAGCTGTGCTTGGTGCCACTAATAGGCAATACGCCCACCTCCAATAGGGAGGGTAACATTAGAGCTCACCTTGTGCGCTGCGAACCCTACTTCTATCAAATTACCTGGCACCAAGTATGCAAATGTCCTTGACATGTTCTTCTCAACAACGCGTGGCGATCCACATAAGAGCTTTAATTATACAAGGAAATCTGCAATTATCAGTGCCATATAAAGTGATACTACATAACTACTGAAGTAATTTATTGCTGGATACATAAGGGAATATAGATTCAAGAGAAATATCTTTACCAAAAATTGCTTTAAAGTGTATATAGGTAACTTTTAAGATTCCCGAGAAAGGCTACTGTAATGTACTCTAATGATACAATTATTATCAAGTAATGTCAATGGACAATAGATACCATTTGACTGCCATTCATCCATGACATAGTGCTTACTCGCTACGGCAAATTATACAGCCAAGCAGACGCGACGAATAACCGCCGCGGCCCGCGCCAACCACTAATAAACATCTCTAAACAACACCACCATATAGGCAAACTTGTGATACTGTATGTGTGTATATCAATTGAAAAATACTAGTACCTACTAAACATTTCTACGCCGATCCCTACATAAAATACATGGCAAGAAAAGAGAAGTGTCGATATCACCAAAATTTACGATATACGGGGGGGTCGTTGACAAGTTAATACTTTCGAATTAAAAATAATAGTAGTTAAATGTTCATTGATGAAAAATAAAATGGTTGTTATAATATATTTGACTTCGAATTTTAAATATCGGAATCCACACATAAAATAGTATAATTTGTAAAATTATCGAAAACTTATCACACCACTTTTTAATAATTTTATGCAACCCTAAAGCAATATTATTAATAGCGTCAAACGCTCCCTTTGGGGCAATAATAAGTTCTATTTCGGTTAATTTTACTTCACTAACACACAATAATTTTGATCAATGACAACGAATTAAAATTGAACATTATAATATTAAAACCCTGAATATTAATAAAACAAAAAATTGGCAACAACTAATAACTAATTTTTACAAATATTATACAATAAAATAATTACTATGTGCATGCACAAATATCGTAAGAAAATAATTTGGCAGTAAAAATTCGTAAATCTAAAGGCCTAAACACACTGGCCAAAAATACTATTTATATAATATAGGCCCGGAACATATAATTAAACAAAACAATAAAACGACAAAATCAGAGTATTAATCACACCTGCTCTTCCGCGAGGGGTATGTAGACTCATTTTAAACTAGTTAAAATAATTAAAATAAAGAAAATAAAATTCCCTAATACTATTGGGACAAAAATCCTGAAACAAATAACTTAAAAACAATATGAAAAATAAACCCAAAAGTTACTCACTAATCAATAGAGGATTCAGACTCAAATGTCAAAATTCAACTTATCACTGGCTTCCAAAGATCTGACGTTGCTCAATCGCCCCACGTCTCAATCTTTGCTTGTGTCTTTCAAAATATTGAGTCATGTAAGTCTTAAAATGTTGGTTCATTATGTCTCTCTATTATTGCTCATATCACATCTAATTTTGCGTATCGAATATTGTAAAACTGTTCCAATACACAACAAATACATAAAATAAATACCTATTTCTAATTAAGTACACATATCCATACATGTTACTCTTCAATTATGATTTTATTATTCAGTGTAAATTATATGGCTCAGCAATACGAAGAGAGTGCCTGACTATCAACTAATTAATATTTAAACTTTAATTACAATTTAGTAACATGAGAGTGTATTATTTTTTCAATGAGATGCACTTTATTTTTGGAAATTGAGGAATTAAAATATTTCAAAATGTAAACAAATCAAACCAAAAAATTAGAGAGCATTTAAAACTGACATTAACAATATTGGTAAAATATCACACTTAATTTTAGGTGGTCTGGTTAAGTACTATTTCCAAAGTGTTATGTAAAACAAAATAATGGTCATGTACAACACAATTCATCCAGCTATAGAATTTTTCTGATAATGGCGGCATAATAATAAACTTTATATTTCTTATGAATACTATTGTACCAGCAAGAACAAATATCGCTCATTATGGCTATTTACACGTTATTAGTAGAATAAACGGCAACTGCTTTTTTTAGACTGAAAATTCGTTCAAATAGTCTAATTATATTTGGAAGACCATGGATCCCTGGATTAGTTATGGTATAAGGTAAAATTGTATCTGACCATTACTTATGTATTACAATTTTGATACCACATTAATAATAGGGATTTTATATGACGTAAAGTGTCCCACTTCCTAAATACTATTCCTAATATTAGGAAACCTAACAAGGGACAATAATATGATGTAAATTGTGAATATATCTAAATATGGTATCGTTTTAATAAACCGCATTTGTACCTACTATCTAAAACTATGAATTCTCAATTTTGAATATAAATGTGGATAGTTATAAAAATATATAATTTGGCGAACTGTATACTCATCGAACATATGGTAAGTAGAAACGTTTAATGGCAAATTCATGTACATAACAAGTAATATTAGTTATTTTGGTTTCTATAATGCTTTCTTTTCCTAGGAACAATGAAATACTTGAATTAGAACATAGGTACTGCAATACATTCGTTTATGTGTGAGTGACTATTTCAACAACAATACAAGTGCACTAATATAAAAGAATAAAAGCTTGCATTACTATTTTTAGAAGCTCGCTATATACAAGAAAATGCCAGATAAACTAATTGTCTACATTAATTTTAACTATCCAAATTACAATGTTGTACAATATTATTGCAATTAGCGGTTCTCTAATAATACAGCATGCATTACAATGTTTCATCATTAAGATATTTACTTATAATAAACCAATTCTTAACAATGTATACTGTAATGCCTACTCATGAAAAATCTTTCAAATATGTAATAGGCTCTCAAAACAAGAGTACACGAAAAACATTTTGTATAGACACAAGAATTCTGTAAATGGTAAATATATTTTAACGGACAATATATAATATTGTATACGAGATTAACCTAAACTAGATGGCACGTTATTATGGTGTCGCCTCCTTTGGTCATGACAAGACAAAAAAATTATACTTTTAATAAACTCAATTGTGCGTTAATATTTTGTTCTAATTCCTGCAAATTACTGATATCCAAGAAAACCAATAAAAAAAAAATAAAAAACAAAACGTACGTATATTGGGCTAACATTCGAAAAAAACATCATTTTTCTGAGGCGACACTCCACGCAGTCCCCTAATTGACATGTTTAAAACTTCACTCGAACTAGGAACCATACCAGCTGCTAAAATTTAGAAACAAAATAAAAGTCCTGTCGATGGGAATTTTTTAGTTAAATTTGGTTATGGTTGTTCTTCTGCAGGAAGTTTGAAGTTCCGGATGTATCTGAGTGGAGTTGGCTGACTACATATACTAAATTGAAGCTTAATTTTACTCATAATAAAAATAAAAATTGTCCGTATCTACCCGCTTCATTAGTTGTAGTTAATAGTCAGATAAAAAATAAATCCGAAACTTTTTGATCCTCCATGACCAAATATAACAAAATTGATAATTGGACTATAACGAAAATAATAGAAGTTGAATATTATATACTAACCTTTGGATTTTCCATTACTAGAACTAAATGCAATTATAAAATAATAATGACAGATGAACAAAAACCAAACAATACGCAAGTATTCAGTACTTTGGAAATAATAATGACTTAAGTCTTATCCATAGCAGTGAATAAAAATATAGTGTCTCTAAATCTAGAATGCCATAAAACAAAAAAATCACGAAGCATACCGAAATTAGGATCACTATAGTTCACTGCTCATGGACAGAGTGTTAAAATATCAGACTAACATGAAATTTAACACAACATAACGAAATAAGTAGTCAAATACTGGTTTAGCAAAAAATGTTAAGCTTTGTAAAAACAGCAATTAATATAAAATATAGGGAATAAATGTGAGATCTTGTAGTATGCAGACTTACAGCCATCGAGTTACTCCTCAGACAATATAAAGGGTGTTGAGGACTAGAACATGATGATTATTCTTAGCCAGAGTGACAATATAGCCTTCAGATGTAATCTTCAATCCGCAGCAGCGAGACACCTGGAAACAACAAATAACTTCAGATACACACATCAACACCGTCTAGGGATATTTTGTATAAGTTCTTTTACTCAAAAAATACTGGCCGGTTTTAAAATCTTTTGAAGAAAGCTTATTTTGTAGGCCTTTTTGGATGATTCCAAATTTGAATTTGAAAAAATAAATTAAAAACAAAAGATTTGCGCGGCATAACTTGAGCGAAGTTGGAAGATTTCAATTTACTTATCATAGTTTTTGGTAATTTTTGGTGCCAAAAGTTTTAAAACAAGTTAGCAGTTAAATTTCAAATTTCTGCTACTGTATGCATCATTCAGCGGCGCCATTTAACAAGAGAGGAAATGTTAAGGCCAGTAGGCATGCTCCAAGCTGGGGCTACTCAACGGAGTATTGCTGAGGAGATTGGAACAAAACGTGATATCAAGGTTATGGTCACGTTATCGTGCTACTGGTGAAGTGGCTAAAAGACACCTAGGCGGGAAGCCCATAACCACCTAACGACAAGACCGATTTTTGCAAGTTAACGCGAGAAGACAACCAAACGTTACGGCCATACAGTTGGTTCGAAGGCACCAGAGCACCAGTTGCTTGTGAGTGACCAAACTGTGAGGAGAAGACTGCATGAAGTTAACCTTCATGCCCGTAGACCGCTTCGTACTCCAGCACTACGGCGAGGAAATCGTGGACGAAGATTACAGTGGGCTCGTGAACATTTGCTCTGGGAAGATAACCAGTGGCCTGTAGTGCTGTTTACCGATGAGTCCCGATCAGTTTCCATCCCGATTCGCGAAGAGTACGCGTATGGCGAGTTCCTGGTCACGAGAGTCGTCTGCAACACCCTCAGGAAGTCCATCCATACCACGGCGGGACAATTATGGTTTGGGCGGGAATTCGTGTTGGTGGAAGAACAGACCTCGTTTGGATCAGAAACACCATGACCGCTGAAAAATACCGTAACCAGGTGCTACTACCAATGGTCTACCCCCATCCAACGCTCGGATACCGGTTAAATTTTCAAACCGTTATTATGTACTTGACGCAAAAACCTTTACATTCGGTTTCATACGTATATACCGGTTTTTATAAACCGGTTTTGGAGGAGTTTTTACATAAAGGTTTTTTTCGGATTAAACAGTTTAGAGGCACATTAACCGGTTTTTTGTTTAGTTTTTATTCAGCGTGGCATCCTCACAAGTAATCACAAGTTGCAACGCGTTTACCAACATGCCGCTCATCGACTAAACCAGTTAATTAAGGTTAAAATAAAGTTCTTAAAACGTTCACGTTCTTAAGAAAAGTTCGGAGTAAAACTCAAACTGGTTTTAACCGGTTCCGAGCCTTGCCCCCATCGACTGCAAATGGGCCAAGAATTCACGCTCATGCACGACAACGCCCGCCCGCACACAGCGCGAGTGGTGACCAGCTAGCTGCAGGAGCACGACGTATCGGTCTTAGACTGGCCCGCACAATCACCAGACCTAAACCCCATAGAGCACGCGTGGGACATGCTCCAAAGAAGGGCTTTGAAGAATTTTCCTGCAAACATTGCGACTGAAAAACAACTTTTTTGGCATCTTAGCAGGACCTAGAACAATATCCCGCAACAAGACTTGTGATAACTTGATTCAAGACATGAAAAACCGTTGCAGGACCGTTGTTAACGTCATGGGTGGTTTTACCGACTACTGATTTTTCGCATAATTGCAAAAAACTGTATAATTACATTTATTTTTTACATTTTCTTGAAAAACACATTCATCGCTAGTTTTACCATTTTTTCATTTTTCGTGTTTACATAAATAAAATATTATTTACGCAATTTTTTTTAATTTTTATTATTCTGAAGTCTAGTCTGATAAATGGGCTTTATGAAAACATATGCATGTTGTATGTTATTTGTAACAAATTTTGAGTAAATTGAGAAAATCTGAAATATCCCTAGACGGTGTTGATGTGTGTAAAAATAACAATCAACTTCATACTAATAATAATTAGTTTCTAAAAGGTAGATTTATTAAGTGTAACACCAACCTTGACGTAGGGGCACTCGAATTCAGTGACGAGAACGCCGTCACGTGAGAAAACGGCGACATGGAACTTGTTGCCATGCGAGTCGCCGATCAGCACGTCACCAGCGTCAGACACGTCAATGCCGTTCGGAAAGTTTGTGACGTTCTCACATCCGATGCGGCGTAGAAAACGCCCTTCGTCGTCGAATACAACTACGCAGTGCCCCTTAAAATCGCAGACGTAGAACTCCTTGCCTAAAACATAGAATTATTGCCGTTTTTAGGGAAGCCTAAAATATTTGAAAGCTTTTCAACAAACATTTAATTGCTACGTTTGTCAATGTGTTCTGCCTAGCCTTTTCCCAACTATATTGGGGTCGGCTACCAGTCTAACCGGATGCAGCTGAATACCAGTATTTTACATGGAGCGACTGCTTATCTGACCTCCACAACCCAGTAACTGGGTAATACGATACCCCTTGGTAAGACTGGTTGTCAGACTTTCGGGCTTCTGATGACCCGTAACGACTGTCAAAGATCCACGAATGACAGCCGGGACCAACGGCTTAGCGTGCTTTTCGAGGCACGGATGAATCTTGGTATGTAGAAATGGTCACCCATCCACGGACCAACCCCGGCAAGCGTAGCTTAACCTGACAGATCGACCCGAGCGGCTGTTAGTACTTAGCCACGAGCTATGTTTGTCAATAATATTTTAAAAAATACAAGTACTCCAAAGTATAATTTAAAAGGCGGCCCCTGTTTAAGGCAACGTCCGGTAAATTCACTGAACAGTATTGTTGAAAAATATGACATGGATTGAATTAAAATAAATTCATGACCAAGAGCCAAGTTCTTAAAAATTAAATCACTCACCACTAATAGCAATATCAGATGGCTCCCTCATGCACTCACTGCAATCAAACCAGCTCATGAGGTCACCTTCTTCAGACAATATAAATACTGTAGGTGTTACACTATCCACCGCCACAATGAGACCTTCAGCAGTAACTGCTAATCCAGCAACAATATCGATGAAACGCACCTAAAACAAATATGATGAGTAGCACCGAAGGCATTGTACTGTACTAGAAAATACCATGTATAAATTATAATATTGTCAATACTTACAGCGATTTTCTTCAAGAAATGACCATTTTTGGTAAAAATTTGCATGCGGGACCTCTCGTTGCCACGATCGCAGACCACGAATTTGCCAGTGGCTCGAACGACTGCTACTTTACGCGGGTACCACAGCTGGCCTTCCTCCTTTCCAGCAATGCCAAAGTTAAACTTGTAAGTTCCTGACTTGTCAAACACCTAAAAAAATAGTTTTGTTTTTTTAATTTCACAAAAATTTACTAAGCAAGCATTGCCAAAGTTATTTTTATTATTGAAATTATATCAATTTAAATACCGTGATACGATGGTTGTTAGTATCGGCGACAATAATATCTTCATCGTTTCCGAGACAGAACCCATGAGGGGAATTGAACTGCCCCTTGCCACTACCTAGTTGGCCAAACTTGAATCGAATATGCATAGGTGTAGCTTTAGTCGCACGCACAAGAGGGGCAGGAGGAGGTACAAGAGCGGCTTCCTCAGCAGCAGTTAACAAAGGTCTTCCCGGAGACACCCCGCGTGGGCCCACGCCGCCAATTCCACCAACACCGCCAAAGCCATTGACTTCTAAAAAAAATCCATAAGGATGAATATATGTATTTCCAAAGCTGAGGAATACCAGACAAATTATATTCGGGACTTACCAGTATTCAACCCCAGTTTAGCAAGAGCTTGTAAATTGTTATAGGCCTGAGGCGAATTCAGGTCACCAGCAAGCAGTTCAGCGAGAGTAAAAGTAGGAGCTGGAGATGCATGGGGAGGCGGTGGTACATCTTTTTCAGCAATACTAGCCAACTGCTGCAAATTGTATTCTACCATAGATGGCATTGCAGGCACACCGCCGCCAACTCCCTGCACACTATTCATGCCTCCAGTAATGACACTAGTGTTAGAGACACCCACTCCAGTGACACCAGCAACTCCAATAGCCGGCACCCCCGAAACCCCCACCATGCCTCCTACTCCAGTGACTCGGCGGACACCTCCCATTGGGTAATCATCAAAAACAGGAGCGTTAGTCACAGACACAGCAGGTGAATGAGAATTTGATGTCACTGATACAATAGCAGATGACTCGCTTGCACGCTTTCTTTCTTCTGCTCGAGTCGATTCTGTACGGAATGTTCCAAAAGTTTCTTCAGAAATAGCATCAAACTTATCCATCTTAGTAACAAACTCCAATGAATAATCAACATCGAATTCCGGTGCTCCCTCCAACAAACGGGCGAACTGGGACGCGACTGTCTTTTTCAACATCACAATTTCAGTACCATCACCACGACGGAGGAGTCTAGCGGCGAACTTACAAGCACAATCAATGCGCTGAACAGTTTTATCGACGCGATCAAACAGATCCATTACCTTGAGTTCTCTTTCCTTATGCAAACGCTCAAGTTCTTCTAGAGCCTTTTCACGGCATCTCTCCAAGGCAGCTTTATAAGCATGATAGGCTTCATTGATTACACCTTCTGCTTCATCTCGTTGACGTTGCAGATCTCCAAGTGCATCATCAAGCCTGGCTGAAGCACTACCAGCGGTTGCAGCACGAGCATTTGCTTCCACTATGAAATTCCGCAATTCAGCACGCAGATTTGGCTCGACATCAACGATTCTCTCACAGCGATGTTCACCTACTTTGTGATCCACAGTTAGGCATTCAGTGCAAGCACCAACTTCACATTCGCAACAATAAAACTTAAGACTCTCTCCAGCATGACGAGCGCAAAATATGGGCTTATGCACAGCAGATTTCTCCTTGGACGACCTTAGAGCATCAAATGGTACTACTCGGTGATTTTCAAAGCATCTCATGAATTCGTGAGCAGAATTGCAGTTGGAACATAGGAAATGAGAGCAATCAGTGCATCTAGCAACAGCAGGTTCCTTACTCTTGCAGCAGGTGCAAACAACAGACTGATCCATAGCAGACACATCCAAAATGTTGGTAAGCACATAATCGGAAGGAAGGGATGCGGCCCCACCTCCAGGTATCTGATAACAAAGTAGACATAAGTTAAATGTGTACTTGAAAACTGATAGGCAAGCTGAAAGATCATTTACGTAATATTGAGAACATACCTTGGTTTCTTGTTTGCAAATTGGGCATTCTACAGCCAAATCAAATTTAAGAGAATCACCAGCTTCATTAACCATCAATTTGTCAATGCAAGCTTCACAAAATACATGAAGGCAAGACAATACACGAGGACTGCATAGCTTATTGCTGAAAAAAAGATTATACTCATTAATGCAACTGTTCGATTTGCATTTTGTATTTAAATCTCGAATCTGAACTGTTACTCACTCGCAAATTTTACAATTTTGCTCTTGTTTCCCATTTTCGGTAGACTCCAAAGAACCCTCATCTCCCAGACTAACTAAACCGCCCCCATAAAGATCCCCATTCATTTCTTCCATTTTAACTTACAATTATGTTGGTGTATAATGAATATATCCTTGACCTTATTCAACAAGAATCTGTAACAATAAATATCAGAATCAGAATTTGTCATGTCTTGGTGACATTGTTTTGGCTAAATAGGGAAGACTTTAAGAGGTGTACACGAAATCACGGAACGTAGATTAACTAGACAGTATGTATATTTAAAAAAACCGGCCAAGTGCGTGTCGGACCACGCACAATGAAGGGTTCCGTAGTTGGGATGAATTTATCCCAAAAACAAACTTGACTTTGTAGTTGATAACATGTTCTCCCATACGGAATGTATGGGAAAACATGTTTTTGCAACTGCAAAGTTAAGTTGGTCGACTATTACTCGATAACTAGTAAAGCCTACTTAGCTGTGATAGTTTTCCTTTTAATTTCGTTATATAAACTACTGCTGTGATTTTTTTCACACATCCAAAACTAACCATTTAGCTGGCAGGGGGGGGGACACTTGACTCTAACAAAAATTAGCACTTTAAAGCTTAATATATTGCAAACGGATCCCTGAATCCAAAAATGGCTTTCACAAACTCACTCGTTTTTGTAAGACCTTTCCAATGATACCCCCACTATGGGATAAAAAAATAAAACATCACCACTTTACGTGTATGGGAGGTACCCTAAAAAAAAAATGTTTTTCATAATTTTGTTTTACCACTTTGTCGGCGTAATTAATATGTATACCTATGTCAAATTACAGCTTTCTAGTACTAAGGGTCTCGGAGCTAGACCGCGGACAGACAGACAGACAGACGGACATGACGAAACTATAAGGGTTCCTTGTTTACTACGGAACCCTAAAAAAACCGGCTAAGTAGTTGGGATGAATATTTAAGCATATGCACAGTGTTCCATACCGAAAAAAAAGTATTTCATAGCATTTTTCGAAAAAAAAAAAACAAGTTATTTCTGCAATTGTAACCGCAAATATCCTTTTAACTCAAAACTATTGACTATAAATAGAAAGTGCACGTACGCCTAGCGGAACCCGCGACCCTAGGGCTTTGCAGACCAACTAATTATTTAGAGCTACATTTTGTGCCTTGTAAATAAATTTGGGTTTGATTTTGTGTTTCTAAAATTCTGCATCTTTTCGATACATGCGACAGGAGGCCAGAGGACGAAAGAATGACTTTTATTTTCGCGCTAACAAAAAGAAAAGACCCCGCGCAAAAAAAAAACTTATTTAGGAAGCACAAAATGAGCACTACATTAATTAATTAATTGGTTGGTCCGTAAAGCCCTAGGGTCGAGGATCCCGCTAGGCGTACGTAGGTACACAAATAGAAAAGTCTAATGATAAATTATTTTATTTCTAGTCATGTACTCTGGAAAAAGGCCCAAACACTCGGCACAGTCTCCAAGTCCAGACATAATATTGGTCAGATAATGTAGATTGATTTCTGAAATGGTCTTTTGAGGTAGGAACCACACAGATTGAGTGGACCTGCTGTCCAGTCAGTGCACGCATTTTTTGTCAGTAATCTTGCAGATCAACTCAAAACTTAAGGAGCTAAACGATTCGACGAAATACTAACGAAAGGACATTTGAATAGGCCGCATAAATGACTCAAACTGTCAGACCATCATTAAAATAAACCGACCAAGTGCGATTCGGACCACGCAAAATGAAGGGTTCCGTAGTTGGGTAAATTTATCTCAAGAACAAACTTACATTGTAGTTGAAAAACATGTTCTCCCATTCATTCCAACTATAAATGTAAGTTTGTACGCACAATATTGAAAGATTGACCATGCTATTTTAAGACAATAGACTTCTTATAGGTTTTCCTGAAATCTATGAGTAAAGAACCATTCTCTGTATTTCTTCAAAATTTTAGGGTCAGTCAGTAGTGTCAGAGCTACTTTTCAATGGTCAATTGGTAGATTTTCATATATTTTCTTAAATATCTTTAAAAGCATTTATTTTGTACATATATTTGTGAGTCTGGATTTGTGCTACTTTTCAATGGTCAATTGGTAGATTTTCATATATTTTCTTAAATATCTTTAAAAGCATTTATTTTGTACATATATTTGTGAGTCTGGATTTGTGCCCGGTTGATGGCCGATGATGATGGTGATAGGCTCGCCCCCTATTACATGGGACTTAAACATAACTGGCGAAATGTGGGTGTACTACAAATACACCTCTGCCTAACCCTTCGGGGAATACAGGCGTGATGTTATGTTATGTATTTTCTTGAAAATTATAAAAAAAAAAAAATGAGATTCTCGCAAAAAAAATAAGAAAAAAAAATCTTGGAAGCTGTGCTGTGTGACATATCGATAGAAAGGGCTATCGATATGTCACACAGCACAGCTTCCAAGATTTTTTTTTCTTATTTTCCCCCCAAAAGTGACCCCTATATTCAAAATTCATTTATTTACGTTACTCGTCTGTGTTGGGGTCACAGAAATACAATTATGTGTACCAAATTTCAACTTAATCGGTCCATTAGATTCGGAGCAAATTGGCTGTGACAAACGGACAGATAGACAGACGGACAGATAGACAAACAGACAGATACACGAGTAATCCTCCTATAAGGGTTCCGTTTTTCCTTTTCAGATACGGAACCCTAACAAACTGAGTATATTTTACAAAAATAAACAACCGGCTTCCAAAATAAACACTACAAAGTGAAAAATAACTGGAGGTGACGTGGCGGCATCTACAACGCCACGTGCGAACTACGCATCAAAGACCTGACGTCACACAAAATCCTGAATCGCGTAAGCTGAGTTTACCGTTTACAACGTCCAGACATCAATCGCCGGGCACAAAAACGGAAAACCGTCATTCCGACCTCGCCGCCGAGGTCCCCCACGATCGCGACCCCGATGTAATACCCCCGACCGTTGCTCGATGAAGTGCCAGCCCGCGCCGAAGCTGAGCCTGTAGCTTTAAATTCCCCACATAATAATAACTATCCAGCCTGTCCCATCTTGCCGTCTTCCCCCAGCGACGCCCTAAACCGAGGCTCGTACCCCACACAGGGTGCCCGTACTGTGAACTAATTACAGACTTTACGAACAAGTCGCCTAGTCTGTAATTAGTATTATACCCTGGCTGGAGGCTTTGAGTTAGCTCAAGGCCACAGGA
The DNA here is from genome assembly GCA_963680765.1 of Agrochola lychnidis. NCBI lineage: Eukaryota > Metazoa > Arthropoda > Insecta > Lepidoptera > Noctuidae > Agrochola > Agrochola lychnidis. The sequence goes on from OY796857.1 coordinate 12,235,522, forward strand.
TAGTCCGGTCAGTCAAGACCTCAGAGGTCAACTACGAGATGCCATTTATAAAAATTGAAAATAACGTTTTTTTTTCGTTATTTTTGACCCAGACTTCCATAATTAATATTGATCTGGAAAAAAAAAACAAAAATCCGAATCCTTCAAAAAAAAAAAACAAAACTTTGGGTGACTTTTCAACCAGTCTGATGCAGTAGGTGGCATTAAATCTTGAGGTTGCATTAAAATAACTGACACGAACTGCATCAGACTGCTTGGAAAGTGACTATTTTGAACTTTTTAGTTGCAGTCATTTGATAATGTCAATTTTTTTTTATTGTCGTTTGGCTGCACGCTACAGAGACCAAAACCGAATACATATAAAAGCTTGCAAAAGGAGATTATTCAGGCTTCATATGCTTTCTAAAGTCTCTAACAGAGCGGAGGCCTGTATCCCAGCAATGGGAACATTAAAATGCTGAGTACCGAATTTTGTTTTCAAAAATGTATATTTCAGCTGAAATATCAATTTTCATTCAATCAATACTTCCAATTCATTTATTCAGAGAATTTTCAGTCACAACTAAAAGCAGAATAACTGTGAAAATGGTGAAAAATTGCTTTCCATATAATAATTATAATGCATAATTGCATATAGTATCAGATAGTTTTATAAATAATTGATAATTATGTCCTTGAGAGAGTACAAAGTTTTGTGTGGTAAAAAAGGTTAAATATAATATTTGAAAGATTGACACTGTATTTCTTTTACTATAACAAAGAAACATAATTATCGAAAAATAAAAATTTAAATGTTTTTGCCCGACAATGCAAATCAGGCCGAATTCCGTTCGTGTTCAGGCGAAAATTTAAACTGCTATCGGTCAGACTTTACCATAACTAAAAAAAAAAAAAAAATTTTCTTTTTCAATTATTATGTGCCATTGCACTTTTGTACAGCAGCCTAGTGTTTTTATCTACTTAACATAGCTTTACAAGCTTTTATTTAGTTTTACTTGTTGTAAGGATGATGCTGAAATTAAGTTTAATTTTGTAACCAATGGCAATTTTGTTACGAAAATGGCAAAAAAAATCAAATTATGAAACTAAGCTTTTTAAACCCTTCATGAATGTTCCACTTCAGCCAGGGTGTGCAATGTGCATTTTCAGATTTGATTTTGTTTTTCACCTCTACATAAGGTCAAAGCATTACATAACATATTATATTGAGAAACTTTATTGAATGAAATTTTGTTTTGATTCTTTTGATAGAATTGTCCAAAAGATAGTTGACCTTTTATAAAAAAACTTTAAAAGTCACAATATTAATTTGCAGATGGTTTTAACATTCTAAGCCTCATTTGATATCACTTAATTATTTACTTTTTTTATTATTTTATATCGCACGGCAGGCTGGGCAGAGATGGCCCCAAAAAGCCTTAGAGAAGTGGAAGGAGAGTGAGGGGGGCCTAAACCCTGTCATGGGAAAATCCAGATTATTAATAAGAACAAAATAATAATATCGACGGTTGAAAGGCTAATTGATCTAAGCGACATTTTGTAAAACTTGCTCCTGCAATTTTATGATCCGTCCAGGAGGACGAATCATAAAATTGCAGAAGTTTTTTTTTTTTTTTTAATCATAAAAAAACAACTATTTGATAGACTTTTATTTACTTAAATCAATCAATCATAATAAGATCTTATTATGATTTAAAAAAAAACAACCAATCCATCCTTCTGCAAGTTTTATAAAATGTCATTTAGATCAATTAGCCTTACAACCGTGGATATTGTTCCAATACAGATGGACTACTATTTAATAAATTTTAAAATGTTATTTAAAATTTGCTATGATTACATAATTATTTTTTAAATGAACAGTAAAAAAACTGGCCAAGTGCAGACTCGCACACGATGGGGCCCATACTATTATCTACAAAAATGGCAAAAAAAAATCATGTCTGTTGTATGGAAGCCCCCTTAAATATTTATTTTATTCTATTTTTTAGTATTTGTTGTTATAGCGGCAACAGAAATACATCATCTGTGAAAATTTCAACTGTCTATCACGGTTCATGAGATACAGCCTGGTGACAGACAGACAAACGGACAGCGGAATCTTAGTAATAGGGTCCCGTTTTACCCTTTTGGTACGGAACCCTAAAAACAAAGGACAACAACAAAATGTTGTAAAGTACTCAACATTATGGCCTGTACATTTAGATCTCTGTCACTTGTTCTCTTTGGAATCATTTTATTTTTGACAATATATCAAGCATAGTGAGCTTCTTTTAAGGCCTCTGCATTGAATGTTTTTCTCAAACAAAATGTGGTGATTGGACAAAGTTGAATTCTAATTCAGACCACTAATTTGAGAGGTAACACTTAAGTTATTCAAAGTATTATGTACCTTAGGTATGTAAATCTATGTATATAACAGAACTGAGTATGTCTGGAAGTCCATTCTCACCGCTTTATTTGTAAATTTATAACAAAAAAAATTACTAGTACTTTTTTGTAGAAAAATATTTCTACTTTCTCGAAACGAGAATTGAAAGTCTTCATCTTGCAACTTGAAATCTTTTGAACATCGAGCATCTTAGATTATAACAACATAAGATGCTCGAATTTTTATTGCTACTATACTGATAAAATCGATGCTGACAGAGGGCTGAAATTTCTTGACACGAACACGATACAAGACGAGATTTCATAATCAAAAATGCAAAATATAAAATTTGCCGCCGACTCGACAAAAGAATTTTATAATATAGTGCTGGTTTGCAGATATTGGGCTAGGAATATTTTTTTTTAAGATCCCAAACCCAGTAGTTCAAGGACTTAGAAGAAAGGGAAAAAATACAGCGACAACAATGCAGCACTTGTAGATCACTTAGAAACCGCAAAAAAGCTGTAATAATATCGTCAAAATGGCTTCATAAAATACTACCAATGTACGTACCTATCGCACAATAAACGCAATGCACCATGCAGACAATGGCGAAGGTCGATAATCCGTATCAACACGTTTTTACCCAAATATGCCTTTAAACCACCATAGGTTAATTATTTCAATAATTCGTTTTAATTATAAATGATTTACTAACCTTTAACAGTTTATAATTTGAAGGAAAAGCTGATAATCTACGCGCAGAAAGTTCTACCACGCCGTAACTATGAGAATACTCATCACTTTGTAAATAAATAAAAAATGAGCATCAAAGTCTCAACAGATATTTTTTTTAAATAAAAGTGGTTTCTTCGATGAATTAAATTAATGTTTTGTCACGTTCTCATTTTAAAAAGGCGAATACATCACGGTGTATTGATTTTCTGCGTAGTTGGTTGCGCTGTCTGTGGCCTTAGTGTTGCCATTTTATCTCTATCTTCCCTGTGATCTTACCATCCATGTACAACTTATTTATTTTTTAGCAACTAACGTAAACTGTAGCATTTTTGAAAGCCTATTTATTTATTTATTTCTCACGGGGGCGAATTATAAGTATGAGGAAACTTTTGAGTATGAAGGTGGGACATGATAATGGGAACCCGTAGCCAAGAGAGGGCCACTTACGGTGGCGCCTGCGTCAACGATGATTTGGCTCGGAAAGGGGTGACTATTGAGATGACGAATAATAAAAATGAACGAAACAAAAAAGATATACTGTGCAACCAGAAATTTATAAGAATAACTAGGGGGTGACTATTGACATGACAAATAATATAAATGAACGAAACAAAAAAGATATGCTGTGCAACCAGAAATTTAAAAGGTTAGTAACATTATGATGATGATGTTACGTTGACTTCACAGAGTACATACATTATCTATACGTTGATTAATTCTATACTCCGTTTGAAATAAGATTAGACATTTAACTATACCTTAGGCATCCTAATGCCTACGGTATAGAAGTCAAAATCGGTTGAACGGACTGTAAAAAAGGTTGTCTAATCTTATTTCAAACGGAGTACTTATAGTTACACATGCAGCGACTTTTGTACTTCACACACAGATTCTAGCGAGAACGACAATCTGCTGTCAAAATCTGTGTTTGGCTTATAGTAGATGTAAAGCCGGTTTAAAACGAACACGTTGGTTTAAAATTGTGACGTTAGTTTAAAATTGTAATGATTATAATTGAGTAAAATCATATTTCTTACGACCGCGAATCATATTTTAATCAATATATATAAAACCTGACACTGACCTGCAAAATGCAAAAAAACGTAAGAAAATTTGAATTTCGCGGGCTACCCTGACGCTTTAAGAAAATTTGAATTTCGCGGGCTACCCTGACGCTTCGACCTTTACATCTTTATCAATAGTTTGGCTATGGACTGATATAAACGTGAGATTTTGAAATCGCCAAGGAGTCTTCGGCGAGCAAAGTCGCTACGTGTGTATTTACAGACGCCAGCACATCAAGCTACCCGAAACTGTCAAATTTTCCCAATCAACTTTGAACCTTAGACATCAACGATAAAGTTGAAAATCTATTAAATAAATTTGACAGATTGTAGTAGCTTGATGTGCTAGCGTCTGTACATAACATAAGTGTGCCAATGTCATAATTTGTGTTGGAACCTTAGACGATCAATCTGGCATCAGTGCAATCCCAGAATATTAGTCCCCTTTTTTTTTTTTGGGTGGGAAATTATCACAGACATAATAAGAGTAGCAAACCAAACATTCGCTAAAAATTGCGTAGCCATTACGCACACACAGGGAATGTTGTCAATACAGGGCCAGACTAAGATCGGTTGCCAGTATTATCTTACGATATTGAAACAAGCATCCGCGAAAATCGATAGTCTCTGGGTATAAGAAGTGTAGATTTAACAATAAAGTCAATCAATCAATTATTACCTGCCGAACGAAATATCAAAATTATGTGAATCCTTATTTATGTACCCACACCTATGTCTATGTTTTTCTTATCCATCACACAGATACAGGGTAACATAATTACACTGACAATCTGTACACTGTTACTGTGCGTTTGCACGGGCGAAACATTTACAACGAAACATGTTGGAATCTCTATTTTCTGTCAATTTTCCATACAAACTTTGACAGGCACTAGAGATTTCAACAAGTTTTGTTGTGATGTTTCGCCAGTGCGAACGCATAGTTACACTGACATTCTGCACACTGCAGTATTCTGGAACAATGTCATGAAAAAAAAAACGTAAAGTAAACTGAAGGCTCTGTTTGATAATTCAATGGGTTAATGTTTTACAAAAACTTTTCATCTTTGTTGACAAATCCGTCCCTGACTAAATAACGCGGTTGAAACATAGAACGCGATGCAGATGATGTTGCTTATCAATATGGCGGCGCGGCCTAAAGAAGCTACGCGTCAAATTTTGTTTATGTGTGAGTCAGTGTGACAATAGGTGACCGAACGAGACACAATTTGCAACTTGTCACTTAGCAAGAAAAAGATAGAGAATCTTGTCCAGCACGCGTAGCATGACCACCGTAGAAACGAGTTTTGTCGACGGAAGAATAGACAAAATGACAGATTGTGATTGTTTATCTGTAGTGTGCAGCTATAATATACCAATGGATTAATGTTTGGTCTGCTACTCTTTATATGTCTGTGGGAATTATCAAATAACTTCTGCCACTCTAGGGCGGAGCGGGCATATTAGACTCAGGGCTTACTATACGGCTGCCAACCACGTCCCAACAGAGGTGACCTTGGTGGTTTACAACCGTGTAGTTGGTGGTTTACGACCAAATTTCAAACAGCTCTGCCTGTCGCCAACCAAGGTCACCTCTGTCGGGGACGCGGTTGGCAGCTGTGTAGCGAGCCCTTTACTGACTAAATCCCACCCGTGTTCCTTCAGTTGCCTCTATGTTACCAGGAGCCACGGTATCCCTTTCAGACTTTCCCGCAACCCTGGCAGGCATCGGCCCTAGTCAACCCCGTCAGTTCTACTGACATCTCTTTGAGGCGCGCGTGGAACACAACGTACTGTCAACCCGGGCCTGGTCCTTATCGGACGGTGACCTACCCATTGCTCACCGTCCGTAAGCCCGCGCCTACAGTGGCCGGGAATCAGCCTGCGATTCCCGACGCCCAGGGCGTCTCCTGCGGCGGTTAGGGGCGTGAGGCCGCGAAATTTGCCTCTCCCTCACGCGTTCCGCCTTCTCCTTCGCGAGCATTACTGCTTCGCAGAAGGAGGTAACGGCCTCCCATGCCCTCTCGCTCCGTACCATGACTTGGACCAGGGCCGGTCACGAAAGATCACCGCCGCCGATCGGCTCCACGAAAACACGGCGATGTTCCGCCCAAGCTGGGCAGACCTCGACCGTATGCTCCACCGTGTCCTCCGGGCAATCCACACAATGATGACACCCGGACGTTTCCTCCCGCCTTATCCGAAACAGGAACTTCCCGAAACAACCGTGTCCGGTGAGGACCTGCGTCAGGCGTCCCCCTGACTGTGCGTTTGCATTGACGAAACATTGACAAAAAAACCTGCAGAAATCTCTATTACCTGTCAAACATTAACCCTGTTTACAAAAAAAACAGACAGACAAAAAATCCGGAGTCACACGTAATCTATTCGATATAAGCCCTAACGCGACGTATGACTCCGGATTTTTAATTTGTCTGTCTGTGATGTCTTGTTTAAATCTTTTTAGTTGACTTTTTTGTCGTTGTTTGGTTTTCATTTTTAAAACTTTAATTTTTTGATAATACAGTCATTTTATCTCCGACACACTCTGATGCAAAATCAAAAAAACGACTGCGTCGACCGCAGTGCGACTAAACGCAACATGGTCATACAAAGCTTCTTTATATTTTATCTATTTATTGCCACCCAGTTTTCTTAAACAGGAGTAGGTATGTGACCTACTTTAAGAGGGATGCGCTAAGGTAACCCGCGCGAAATTAAAATTTTCTTTAGTTTTTTGCATTTTGCAGGTCAGTGTCAGATTTTATGTTGATTAAAATATGATTCACAACCGTAACAAATATGGCTTTTCATAATTATAATCATTACAATCAGCAATACAACTCCATAAGTTAGCAAAGGTTATCAATTGTCAAACATGATTTCATGTAATCATCACATTTGACAGTTTTGCTAACGTAAGAAAATTTGAATTTCGCAGGCTACCCTGACGCTTTCGCCTGGTAAACATATGCTAACAAAAATATTTTTATAACCTACTCTATAGTTTATAACTATTTTCTTAACGCATAAACCCTGATGTTCAAATCAATGATTAAAAAAAAACAAAACGTCACATTACCTATGACGTGACATTTGTTGACATGTGGTTCTAGAGATGTGACTTCATCAAGTTTTGAACCTATCGACAAGTTTTCTTTTTAATTCTGTACGAATTGTTACTCTGCTTGTACAGACGCCAGCACATCAAGCTACCCGAAACTGTCAAATTTTCCCAATCAACTTTGAACCTTATGTGTCAGTGATAAAGTTGAGAATCTATTCAATAAATTTGACAGATTGTAGTAGCCTGATGTACTGGCGTCTATTCTTAACAGTTTTTCTAAAGAATCCATAGTTGTGAATATCAAGTAGCGATATTGAAAAGAAATCAAATGGTAATCTTGTAGCGGTTACACCACCACATACGAACTACGCATCAAAGACATGACGTCACACAAATCCTGCATCGCGCAGTTAGAGTTTACCGAGCGATCGACATACATACAAGATTTCAACTTCAAACCGATGGGCAGTTACTCGCCAGACACAACACCCGTCTGGTCGGAGGATCCTTCCTTTTCTATGGTGGATGAGTGAACTTTACACCCTGTTCCTCATACCCCTAAAGTCTCAATAGCATTAAAATTCAAAAAAATTACATTTGGACACAACCTGAAGCAGAATTTGCCTTTCCGGTGTCCTAATTGAAAGCCATCGTCGTGCGAAGATGCGATCTCTTTTTATGACGCCGGGTGAGTCTCTTAATATAACATTTTTGAATATGGTAAATCATTGTTCAAATGGTTAATGATAGCCTAGTGGTGTGACTTGTTGGACTGCCAAGTCATAGGTCTTGTGTCAGGAATGAAAACGAAATGGAAAAGAAAGAAGAGAAACTGCGAATTCAGTGATGACTGATGATGCCCGAAATCATATATTTTGTATCGTTATATCACTATATAAAATTTCGAAAAATACGTATATTATTGTTTGGATAATTTTATGTCTCGAATTAGTAACAAGAATAAGACAAATTTGAATGTTTGACAAATAATATACAATATAAAACGTTACAATAAAAAAACCGGAATCATCGGAACAACACTGCGATAAGAAGCCGGTCACATTATTTTGAAGTTTGACATTTGCAGTTGTCAATTTAGTGTCTGAGAAAAACGGACTTTATTTTTATCGATTTTCCAAAATTTACAAAATAATAATAGTCACATCACAACACTAGTGAAGTCTCTTGAATTGACAAAGTGAGGCTTTGTGACAGTGTAGAATATTTGATTCAAAAGCATTCCGAAAAGAACCAAAATATATGTGATTTGATGAAATCACGCGATTTAACATTAATCAACTATCACAAGAAATTTATTAAATAACAAACAATGACCTTTATACCTAATTGGGAAGAGTTTGAAAAATCTGCAGAGATGTTATATCTAAGGGATCCTATGAACACTCGATACAGTATCAAATATTCCCATACGAAAGGTGTTTTTGTTGTTAAAATTACAGATAACAAAAAGGTAATTCATTCATTATATTGCTACTATGATTTTTTATTCAGGCAGAGAATATTTAACACACTGACATGACCTTTGCAAACCTTATTCTGTACCTACCTTGTCTTCTTCTTGCTATGAAATTAGTAAAAAGAAACTACATATTTTTTATTAATTACAAATCATTTAATATAATAAATCAACCAACCAACTCGGCTTATTGCAGTGTACTGCTGGACATAGGCCTCTCCCAATCTGTCCCACAACACCCTCTTCTCTGCCTTCCGCATACAATCTGTCCCAGCCACCTTTTTAAGGTGTTGGTCCATCCAGCATCCTACACAATGCTTGCCGATAATATGTGGTCTCTAGTCCAGGAGTCATTTGCTCTATCAGCCATTGGTTCTTTGAAAAACATGGCCAGCCTGCTGGCACTTCAGCTAATATGAGTATCATTAATACAAAATAACTAAAGTTTCTTATCGTTTTTTTTCATTTACTTACAGTGTCTTCAATACAAAACTGAAGTTCAGCAGGATGTTAGAAAAATAGATAAATTTATATCAAATCTTATAAGACATATGGCATCAAATGACAACTGATGTGGTAATTGTATACTAAGTTTAATAAATATATTTTATATTTAATTGTGTTTTCAATCCTCCCATCTCAAAAACTCACCTGTATACCTGCAGTGCTATTCTGTTAAAATTTCACTGTGAACGCCAAGGTGAAGTGAGCTGTCATTCCACCAAATACTAGGGATTGACACAGTTGACAGCTCACTTTCAAGCTCACATAAGCGTTCACGGTGAGATTTTTACAGAATAGCACTGCTGATTGAGTTTCCTTTGTGTTTCTATACCTTACAGGAACACTTTGTTGTCAATTTGTTAAGACTTTTTCTTTGGAATGGGTAGATGTATAAAGTAGAAATTGATATCAAATACCAAGGTCAGCGGTCCCTCTGACAGGTAAAATTCAAGTTTCTAAATGAATGCAATCACAAGATACATTGATGTCACATATTTTGATAACATCAAATCCTATGGGGTACTCATAGTTTAAATATTATCATACAGATACTTCCCATTGACCTAGCACCATGAAACTTAGCGTGAAGCAGTCTCAAGAGTTAAAGTGAAGGAAAATTGTTAATTACCCGACTGGGGCGAAGCCAAAATGTACGTGCGTCTATGCTCCCTCGTAACTATTAAACGGCTAAACCGATTTTGATGAATGATATGTCGTTAGATTCGTCATAATTGCGCGAGTGTCACTGGGTACCTTAATAATTTTTTAACAAAATGGCGGCATTTTGATTTTCGTCGCCAAAATAATATGTGAGTGGTTGACCAAAAAGAGACCTGGGATTGGAAACCGTTTTTTTTTTTTGTATTTTTTTATTTTTTGGTCTTTTAGCTTTTTTTTGGTCTAACCAGAATATTTTTAGGTGCTGTAGTGTTTTTTTTTATGATTTCTTTTGTGAGCCGAGGCAGTCGAAACTTGTTTCTACACGACACTTCAAACACGATTTACTCGAAATTAATTATTTTCCCTTGAGGTCCATTTTTGGTCAACCACTAATATATTTTTTTAAATTTTCCATACCTACCTATCGAGTAGTATCAAAAGGGTTTTAAAAGGTTGTTATAATAATATATGCAAATTATAGGTATGTGCCCCGACTCGATAGCCGCCATTCTCCAAACCGCAGTCGATAAACTCGGCGCCTGGTTTAGGAAATGGAGGATTGAAATCAATCCCGCTAAAAGCCAAGCGGTTCTCTTTTCGAAACCGTTTAAAAAGACCCAACCCCGTCTCCCCCGACCCATCACCATGCTAGGCAAACCTATCCCTTGGGAGAAGCAAGCCAAGTACCTAGGTGTAGTCTTCGACCACCATCTCTCCTTTAAAGAACACATAACCCAAGCCCGCGCGCGAGCCGCATGGGTCCTTGGAAGGCTTCACTATATCCTAAATGCACGTAGCAAATTGTCACTAAGGTGCAAATTGCGTCTTTACATGCTGTTTTTGCACAAGCAAGATCCAGTCACATCCATAAGATGCAGACATTACAGAACCGTTGCCTTCGGAAGGCCTCGGGAGCCTCCTGGTTTGTTAAGAATGAGATCCTCCATCTCGACCTAAAAATCCCCACCATCCACCAATTTCTCAAACCCTCTGGTTGTCGAGGCCGCTAGTTACACTCCCTCTAGTGTCAATCGAACTCGCCGCCCTAAGAGAATCCTTATCGACCCTGAAGACCCCATTACCCTCCTCCAGGAGAGCAGTAGTGAAACCAGCACAGTGTACAAAAACAGACGCCTCCCGTCATTCCGACCTCGCCGCCGAGGTCCTTTACGGTCGCGACCGCGTCCCCGAGTAAATGATACTACCCCCCGACCCTTGCTCGATAACGAGGTGCCAGCAGTTGTTGCAGCTGAGCACGTAGCATTCCCCGACTAATAATCATGATCAAAACTTTTATCCAGTCCGTCCCATTCTTGATGTCCTACCTCCGGTTGACACCCTAAGCCGAGGTTCGTACCCCACAGGGGGTGCCCTTATTGAGCGTTCACCTAGTTTTAATTAGCATAGTTGAATAACCCCTGGCTGGAGGTTTTAAGTGTAGTGGCTTAAGGCACCCACAGGAAAGCATGGTTAAGTAGTCATGATCTCAGAGGTCAACTACGAGATGCCCTACCTAAAAAAAAATAGGTATGTTTAATTTGGAATGAGAAATGATTAGAAACTAAAAAGCTGAAAATGAAAAAAAGTTATTAAAAAACCCGACTGCAAAAACACAATAACTATAACACAATAAAAGGAAAACAAGCATTATAATCAATAGAATTTTGGTATCGCAGGCGGGGGACAAACAAAAGTTACAGCATATTTCAGGTTATTGGTATGTCGGTTTTTTTGTTTTTTTAAACTAAAAATCTTTTGTAAGTAGTTTTTTCTTACATAAAAAAAATAATAAATAAGATCGTACTCGCCCGGCAATCTAGCGAGATTTCGAGACCGAGATTTCGCCTACTCTTTAATGCATGACGAAATTCCACCGGCTGTCGAAGACGAGTCCCAGATACTTCATCGTCGGCTCGACACCAAAGTGAACCCCTCCCGCCATCACCTGGAATGCCGATGGTGGCGCATTCCGAAGAGCATGAAAACCCATGGCCTCGGACTTGTGCATGGCCACCTCGAGTCCCAGCTGCCGGAGCCTGTCAACGATTGTCGCAACCCCGCGTGTTTATTATGTGTTGTTCTCGTTTATGTCTAAAAACATGTAACTACCTACATTTAAATTTAAAAAAAACATGAAAGGTTGCTCGTAATTTAATTATTCCGAACACTGTGTACCCCCAGCGCCCTGGGCCAGATTTTTGTGGCGCCCCTCACTACTCTTCGAGAGTAGAGGGGCGAAAATTTTAGCTTTTGTTCTAATTTGAGGAATAGGAAAATGCAGGATGCTAAAGCGAGCGTAGCGAGCTAAAAAATTTCAGCACCTCGCCACGGAAAACTTGGAGGATAGGAGTCATGACCCCCATGACCCCCCCTGGATCCGCCCTTGGCTACTATAAACCAATTCACGCTATAGGAACGCAGCCTTGTAAGTGGCAACACAAAGCTACGATCCGGGGCGTTACGCCCCGGATCGTAGCTTTGTGTTGCCACTTACAAGGCTGCGTTCCTGACTACTTTTATTACACTACATAAACATAATACAGGCGACTGGTGACGCCACATATACCTGTGGCGGTTACACCGCCACATACAAACTACGCATCATAGACATGACGTCACACAAATCCTGCATCGCGCAATTAGAGTTTACCGAGCGATCGATATTTATCCAAGATTTCAACTTCAAATCGTCGAGCAGTTGCCCGCCCTCTTTGAGTATATATGTTCTGTGTGCCCGCCAGACACAGCACCCGTCTGGTTGGAGGATCCTCCCTTTTCTATGGTGGATGAGTGAACTTTACACCCTGTTCCTCATGCCACTAAATACCTATTAATGTGCATTCACAAATTCACAATACGTGACGCCAAAAGTTATCATGTCCTACCACTCCTACCTTACCTACATAATGCAAGGAGTCGACACACGACAGTACCTACCTATTAGGTACGCGAGCACGAGACTACTAAGTAGCCTGTGATCGGGCAATCTGTTTCTGAGTTTTACCATTAGGAAAATCTCAGTAGCCCGTTTAGTAGCAAATAAGGGTGTAGTATTTACACCGTAGAGGAGATCATTCATTTTGAGCTAAATTATGAAAGTGCAGGCCAAACAAAAAAAAGTTATAATCCGTTAAAACATGTTATTCTCTTCACTTTTCACTATGGGACCAAATCTGTAGGGCCATTCCCTGCGCTGTTATACGAGTTTGAAAAATACTGTTTTCAGTATGTTTTAGTTAAAGAATAACAGTAATCTAATTATAGTACTAGCTTTTTATGCCATTAAACATTACAGTTATTATCTTTTACTGTGAAACTAAGCTCTAGGGTTATTCTATTCTCCATATAACTACAGTATGCGAAATAAACATTTTTTTTTTCGACAGTAGTAGTATTAGCTTATTGAAATAGGTATCACTAATATTAACTGGTTTTAGGTCTATTTAGTGGTTTCTATTCTCGCATAAACAGTGAAATTAAATAACACATTATTTTAGATAAATAAATAACGGATGTAGGTAAAAAGAAGCATAACGAAGCCGAGAGGAGATATATTATTGAAGGTCAAAGTTACAACTTTCATTTACTTTTTTCACGAAAACAAGTTTTAAATGTTATCAAATCCTGTATTCTCCGGAACCAGATGTTTGTTACGCAATTCCAAATAATAATATAGCAAGCTATTGGGAGAGGCATATTTGCACACACTGGACCATAGTCCAGTACAAAAAATTCACAATGACGGGGAGTCTATGGCTCTCGGCTTCATTATTCTTCTTTTTACAACCGTTATTTATGTACCTACCTAAAATAATGTGTTATTTTATTTCACTGTTTTTGCGTGAATAGAAACCACTAAATAGACCTAAAACCAGTTAATATTATTGATACCTATTTCAATAAGCTAATATTAGTACTGTCGAAAGAAAAAACTTTATTTCGCATACTGTAGTTATGTGGAGAATAACCTAGAGCCTAGTTTATAGTGAAAGATAATAACTGTAATGTTTACTGATATAAAAAGCTATTACTATAATTAGATTACAGTTATTCTTTTAACTAAAACATACTGAAAACAGTATTTTTCAAACTCGTATAACAGCGCAGGGAATGGCCCTACAGATTTAGTCCCATAGTGAAAAGTGAAGAGAATAACATGTTCTAACGGGATATACTTAATATTTTTTTGTTTGGCCGGCACTTTTACATTTAGCCCAAAAATTTATAGACGGTGAATGTCCTCCTTTACACCCTTGTTACTATTTCAGTTCAGAGTATGTCATGCACTGTTCCATAATCACATAATCTTATGCTAGGTACAGACGCCAGCACATCAAGCTACCCGAAACTGTCAAATTTTCCCAATCAACTTTGAACCTTAAGTTTCAGTTATAAAGTTGAAAATCTATTAAATAAATTTGACAGATTGTAGTAGCTTGATGTGCTGGCGTCTGTACACACCCAGTGGCAGTCGCCGGCGACTCGCTGGCGATTTCAAAATTTCACATCCACACACATATTTTGACAGTAGATTTGTCGCTAGATAGGTTAAAATCTGTGTGTGGACGTGATATTTTGAAATCACCAGCAAGACACCGGTTAATAAAACTAAGGAAAGCATGTAAGTAAGCCGACGTTCGCACGAACGTAATAAAATCGCGACGATTTTTTTGTATTCGATTATACATAGATAGAGTTTAAAATCTAACAGTGTGTTTTTTCAACGCGCTGGGACGAGAGTGCGTCCCAGCGCGTTGAAAAGGATTGGATTGTCAAGGCTCGGCTTATGTTGAAAATCCTCGCCGGTGTAAAACCACCTTGATAGTTGTTGATTAAGCTGAATACATGATTTGTTTCTGCTTTTCTGTTTTTAGTTTGAGACAAGACCTTTTGAGTACCTTTTATTCTATAAAATCTTTCTATCGTTAGTTAGCCACTTAAAAATAACATAAACATTACTCTCTGTTTATATGGTCTACTTTGCATACATTAAATCATTATTTTACTGCTTTTTTATTATTTAAATTTAATTTAAAATACCATTGATCTAAAAAACTTCGTGGACCTCTCTACATAATCTACAACATGCACTGTCAAAAATTGTTGATGGACATTGGACATGTTATTTTACTGTCATGCAGTGTGAAACATAAATAAAGCATATTAGTTTTTGTAAAAATCATGACTTAATACTCAGGCCTAAACTGTTAATATGAAATAATAAATTTAATAAAATAACTGCCACTTACATATTTGTTTTAATTAATGACATTATGGATGGTTTAATTCACGCGGCATTGGAAGCTGAGGTATTTCATTGCTTTCTTCTATTTATTATCCGAGCTTTACTTATCTAACCGTTCTTGTTTATAGGTTTTTTTATAATCAATCATTGATATTTCAGGTAATACTTAGCCGGGCGAAACATGTGAACTCAAACTTATCACAATTCAACAGTGGTGTCCCAGACCACAAAATGACTTGGACTCATGATAAGATGCACCTTGCTGAATCTGTTGATGAGTCTAGAATGAAATTTCAACGTAATTCGTCCGGCTCTGCTTCCAAAGCGACGGAGAAGTTTGATTTGTTTAAAAAACTTCATGAACTTTACAACGAGTTAAGTAGAGATGAGACGTTACAGGTGAACTACGTAAGTACTAATTCAGTCCGTTTGGCTTAATTATAATGTGTAGTAATAATGTTTTATTGTGATATATATATCCGTAACTCCTATTACATAAACATAGCAACTACACAAAATTATTCTTTAGTAACATGGCCCAGAACATTGTGGGAATTTATAAATATAAATTAAAATGAAATTAGAAAGTTTATAGTGCTGATAACAAAAACTATTCTTTTGTTATGAACATCTACATTGATGTGTCATATTTGTTATTATAATTAAGGTGTTTATGGTTTACATCAGTAATTAATTATCTTTATACACATTAAAACATATTTTTTGGCTATATCAATAGCCAAAAAATATTGCATATATTACTAATACGTCAGAAGAGTAAAGCTATGATATTGATAAGAAAATGTTTATGGTAAATATATAATTGTAAGTAATTTTTCTATTCCTAATATTGCAGCAAGGCCTGAAGACCACATCATATCTATTGGAAAAGTTATTAGCAATATATAATCTTAATACCCTAATAATAAATCTGTATCCAGGCAATAAAGGATATTCTTTATCTTTAAAAGTAAATGGCAACTCGCAATATTTACATCCACCAGATGGGCATGTAAGTAAACCTCTTAAACCACAAAAATGTAATAGTAAAACATTTTCCCACTGACCTACTAGTTAAATATTACCTAAGATTTATTTAGATCTGGCCTACTAGGCAGATAAATTATATTAAGTTGGTTTAATATGACATAAATTTATGTAATAATTTCTATTAACTCATAATTTATTTAATTACTTAGCCATATTTGTTGTAGTTCCCATTTTATTGGGTATAATCTATTTTGCAAATACTTAAAATTATTTAATGCAAAAATGTATTATTACAGTACTGCTTAAATGCATCTATCACCTAATAATATTGAAGAAATAACTTATTTACTTAGTACTTGATAAGATAATATGGTGCAGCATTTAGTACACCGTTCAAATATATTGTTTTTTTCCCTATCGTAACAATTAAGATCAGAATCTAATATAAAAAATTCAAGAAATCTTTTGTACAAATTTGAGAGAAAATGCTCTTTTTCAACATCAAAAGTTGAGAAAGACAGCCTGTGAAAAAGGCCAACCTTTTATTAATATCTAGTGTTCTTTTATATTTTTCTAGTAAGCTGGGAATATTATTAATATTTTGTACGTCTTTGACATTTCTCGGGACCCTAGGGTCCCGGACCTTTGGAAGGCGTACGAGGGCCCGAAGCCAACTCGCAGAGGCCCGTTAGACGTGTTTAATAAAACAAGGCACCAACCGATGATATTATTAATATTATTATGTTTCTAGTCATCATCAAATCAAGAGGAGACATTAATAGAGACTCCCCGATGGCCATATGAAGAGGAGGAGTTATTGAGTTACATAGACAATGAAGAGCTGCCTGTAGTGTTGCTAGACCTGTTGGAGACTGAACACTCATGTCTTTTCTACTCTGGATGCATAATAGCACAAATTAGAGATTATAGACAGGCGTATCCTAGCTTCCTCTGTGATACTCATCATGTACTCTTAAGGCCCACCAATCAGGTTAGTATCTTGCATTCTGATTAGCAAATTCATTGAAACAATGATGTTTACTCAGAAAGTTGGTTGTAAAAAACACTTTTAAATGTCTAATATTTATTTATCAAAGCTAGGTCTTTTGTATCAAACTGAGAAGAATTCAAAACAAACTCAGTTTTTGAGGTCTCTTTTAAAGTCTAGATAGATTGGATATAGAACTGACTAGACATTAAATGGTTCTCACATAATCTAGTTTAAAGTTGTTGTGCAAATTAAACATTAGTTTAAAAATTTGACATTACAAAGGTATGTAGATTTATCTCATAGCTCCTATGATAGTGAGTAATTTCTTACTTCTGCATCGCCATTACTTTTTTTGGGAACCAATCTCTATCACAGCCTCTTAATGTGAGATCCTGGCATGTATTGAATTTAATAAATAATATGGGTCAAGCCAACATATACTTACTCACATATCATTTTTGGGATTTAAATATATTATTCAGCGTTCACCAGTATTAAATGCCCAAAGTACTGATTTCTGCTGCAATAATCATTGTTATGTTAATTTGGCTCAAGAAAGCCATGACCTAGATCTACTTTTCTGCATTGTTTGATCAGAACAGAAGAGTAATTATAGTTATTTATTACTAGCTGCGCCCCGCGGTTTTACCCGCATAAATCTCGATCCCGTGGGAAAAAAAAAGTATCGTATGTTCTTTTCCAGGGCATCATCTATATATGTGCCAAATTTCATCCAAATCCGTTCAGCCGTTTTATCGTGAAGGCGTAACAAACAAACTTATTTCGCATTTATTATTAAGGATATTATTATAGTTAGGATTTTCAGTCATATTTTAAGATAAAAGAGACACACAAATAATTTCTGTCTCAAATAAAAAATGCCTAATATCACCAGGCTCAATCAGTCGTCAGGTAGCCTGTTTGTGTAGTCTCGGTCATTTTAGGAAACAACAATAACAATTTCTGGAAAAAAAAACCTCGTACAATTTATCATAATATGGATAAACTCACAGAAATCCCGGACTCCTGGGATTTTGTAAGATCTTGAAGATTTTTTTTCTTAATGTAGATGAATGTTTTTACGAGCTTTTATTTAAAAGTCTTGTGTGTTTGCGTTTCTGCCACTCTTCAAAAGAACAATAGTCTGACACTTCCTATCTCTTTCTCACAGTTACTTTTTATCACTTATCAGCTTCTGAGAAAATAATGCATTTTGCAATTTTTCCAGTTAAGTTAATGAACAACAATACACCTCATGGACAACCTGATTACATGTTTTTGAGAAAATGCAAACTAGAATTCAAATAATTATGTGACTTACTAAAATTGACCTTAGATTTAATCGATATTTTCATTTAACTTTGTATAACCGGTACATGGCAAATTGATTATTCGCGGGACACCGGGATTCTATGGCTTAACCTTATTCTTATAACGTAATCAAATCCCAGCAATGGTACTTCAAAATCCGATTACTGGTGATTACATCAGTCTCCCAATGATACAACGTAAACTTGTCCAACAGAGCATAATAACAGACGCGATGTGCATCGGCGGTCGGTGCGGCTGGGCTGGCGAGGAACGAGGAGCATTAGAGGCAGTGGAAGCTGCCTTAGTTCATGCAGCCGCGCCCCCTCTGTGCCTCGACCCGCGCCCCGCTGTCGGCCTACTAGCCGCAAGACTGCACGCCGCGCCTCGTCTGTTCAACACGCCTCGCATCAGGAGGCAGGCCAAGAGATTTTCACAGGTATGAAGGAGTGCAGTATATAGTGCTAAGAGATCGTCGAAAACATTCGAAATTATTCCTATTCTGAAATACTGATCAAAGTTCGTAAAGTGGTGGTATGCCCTGTAAAGGAATCTACTTCATCTGTCATCAGTAAAGTAAAAGTGAAAATCGTTTATTTCATCATTCAAAATTACAATTTGGCGGTATCTTTGATCCCAGGGCACCAGTCAGTTGATCAGTTGAGATACCTACCACCATCAGTCAGTTTGAGATATTTACATTGAGAATACAAAATCTATTTCGATATTCTAGGTGGCTGTCAATCGGAAGAGGAAATTGGATCAGTTCACACATTATCATGGTTTAGAGATATTAGACTTAATACATCGTCAAAGAGCGAAAAATAGTAGACAATCAGTGCCACATACTCGACTTACATCTAAGTATCCGAAAAAACCACCAGAGGTAAGCCTATTGTCAAATTACCCCTCATAGTTGACTGCTTTTGTTGTGTTATTTTTCTGCTAATTATAAACATAATTTATTTGTGAAAATATATGTTACTACGTATTAATTTGTATGAGGCTACCAAGTGGGGTCCAGTAACCTGTAACAGGTTTTTTTGTCCACTGACATCAGGCACCAGATGTCACAAAGTGAATTTATTTAGTTTAAAGCTAATAAGTGCTACAAAACCATAATGCGAGAAAATAAATAAACTCATTATTATAAATTTCAGGGAAATTTGATATTCAAATGTTTTCCATATTCCTTAGGTGTTCAAACCCATCGAGCCACCAAAAATGGATCCGTTATCACTAGCCGTGCCGTCGGAGCCAGGCGCCCCGCTGCGCCTGGCTCGCGCCTACGAGCGGCCGCGGCCCACGCCCGACTGCCAGCCACAGCTAGTGGAGGAGTACATTCTCGAGACTGAGAAGACCTCGCCCCACGCCAGCGCAGGCTTCTTCCACATCAAACTATCCATACTACAAAGGCCGTCCGACCAGGAGTTCCTCGGAGAACTCTATGTGGATAGAGATCATGTTGAGGGAGAGAGGAATGGTGCTGCGTGTCGGTTTACGTTAGGTTAGAATATTTTTCTTTATCGTTTTGCTTTTGAATCGTGAAATATCGTTTAACGAACTGTAGTAGTAGATAAAAATAATAATTAGTAAGTACAATAGACGAGCGTTACGGCGATTTTTAGAAAAAAAAAATAGTCAAAAAATACAAAGCCGATCTTTTTCAGAAACTGGATGTGTCTTGTTAAATAAAATAAAATATAAAGGCTGCATATTTCGTTTTTATAATCTGACTAGCGACCCGCCCCGGCTTCGCACGGGTATAAACCGGGTTATTATACATATAAACCTTCCTCTTCAATCACTCTATCTATTAAAAAAAACCGCATCAAAATCCGTTGCGTAGTTTTAAAGATTTAAGCATACATAGGGATATAGGGACAGAGAAAGCGACTTTGTTTTATACTATGTAGTGATAATTAATGACACATCTGAGCTATTGAGCCTTTTATATTTTATAGCTTTATTATAATAAACACGAATTAATTAACTTCACGATTTACGATAAAATAATGAGCTAAGTAAACAATTAATTTCTATTACAGGGTCAAGACTTCAAGCTAATAAATACATACAGCAGTTCACCGAGATATTCACGGAGGAAGGTCGCAAGTCAGTTAGGATAAGACACATAGTGCCTGGACAACTACCGAGAGTGTCCTTCACTGGAGGAATGAGGGAATTGGTAAGTAAATGTCACACACGCATATGATTTTTTCCAAAAGTATCTGATAAACAGACGGATCAGAAACTGTACCTGTGGATGTTAATTTGTAGTGCCACTTACAAATTGAGTGCTTTGATTTCATTATTTGAATAATTAACCCGAAAAACTAATGCTAAATCACGTTAAAATTGTTTACAATGCATGTGCTCGAAAAGAGCGTTTTATGCACTAGTGCTTTTTACTTTTTTTTAACTTCTTCGTGAGCCCGACGCAAAGAGTTTTTATTATTTGAGAAAAGTTTTACACATTAGTTAGATGATGATGATCAACGCGAAACTGGGCAAACGAAAAGATGATGAGCTGCGACTGGGGCAATTTAGAGTTGGACGTTGGAACCACCGGGGTCACCTACTGGCCAGTTTTATGGAGAACGAACGCCTCTTTATGACGAACTCCTTCTTCAGAAAACGTGAGCACAGAAAGTGGACTTGGCAGAGGCCTGATGGTGCATCAGAAAATGAGATTGACTTTATTATGTCGACGAAGAAGCAAGTATTCAATGATATCTCACAGAAGTGATTACCGCATGGTAAAAGGACATATTGAACTTAAATATCAAGCTGGAAAGATCTCGACTGATGAAGTCTACGCTCCGCCCAGTACCGATCCAAGTTCAAAACCCCGAGAGCTTCCAGCTCGAACTCGAGTGCCTAGGAAGCTCCGTGGACGATTATAACGATGGGTTCCGGAAAATTGTCCATACGGTCGGGTCTAAGATCTTCAAAACCCGTCATCGAAACAAGAAGCTCTCTGATGCTACTTTACAGCTCATGGAGGAGAGGCGCGCGATGATTCTGCAGTCTTCAGACGATGCCCTCAAATACCAGCGGCTCAATAGACAGATCTCTTAAGTCCTTGAATCTTCGCTACTATAATACGAACCGTATAAAGGACGCGATAGAGCGGAACAAGGGCTCCAAGGTTTTTGCAAGAAATCTGTCTATTGGGCAGACCCAGCTTGCGAAACTGAAGACCGATGATGGCAGAATTGTAGCCGCCAAATCTGAACTATTGAGAGAGATCGAGAGTTTCTATGGACAGTTATACACGTCAAATAGTAACCCCGTTACGAATCTGGCAAACGACCCAAGAGCTAGATTGACCCGACACTAGAGCCGAAGACATCCCGGACGTCATCTTGTACGAGATTAGGATAGCTCTGAAGCAGTTAAAAACAACAAGGCGCCGGGTGATGACGGAATTACGGCCGAGCTCCTGAAGGCCGGTGGAAAACCCGTTCTTAAGGCCCTCCAGAAGCTGTTCGATTCCGTCATGCTCGAGGGTCAAACGCCACAGGCATGGAACAGAGGTGTGGTGGTACTTTTCTTTAAAATGGGCGACAATGTCCTGCTTAAGAATTATAGGCCCATCACACTTCTGAGCCATGTCTACAAGTTGTTTTGAAGATTCATCACGAACCGTCTCGCGCGCAGGTTTGACGACTTTCAGCCTCCCGAACAAGCCGGATTCCGTAAAGGCTTTAGCACCGTAGACCACATACATACGCTGCGGCAGGTTATACAGAAGACCGAAGATTATAACCTGCCTCTTTGCTTAGCGTTTGTGGACTACGAGAAAGCCTTCGATTCGATCGAGACAGGCTGTACTGCAGTCTTTTCAACGATGCCAGATCGACTATCGGTTCATCGAGGTGTTAAATTATCCAGGACCATACTTCGAAACCTATCCTTCTGCAGCGAGGTGTGAGACAGGGAGACGTTATCTCTCCGAAACTCTTCACCGCTGCACTGAAGGATGTCTTCAAGGTTCTGGATTGGAAAGGGCTTGACTCCAACATCAATGGCGAGTATATCACTAACCTTCGGTTTGCCGACGACATAGTTATCATGGCTGAGACCATGGAGGACCTCAGTACAATACTCGATGACCTCAGTAGAGCCTCCGAAAAAGTGGGTCTTAAAATAAACATGGCCAAGACAAAGATCATGTCAAATGCTCATGTAACACCCACTCTCATGAAGATCGGAGACGCTACGCTCGAAGTTGTGGACGAGTATGTTTACCTAGGACAAACTGTCCAGCTAGGTAGGTCCAACTTCGAGAAAGAGGTCAATCGTCGAATTCGACTCGGCTGGGCAGCGTTCGAGAACCCACACAATATCTTCTCATCCCACATACCGCAGTGTCTTAAGACGAAAGTCTTTGACCAGTGCGTCTTGCCAGTCTTGCCAGTGACACTGGCTATGGCACTGAAACGTGGTCGCTCACAATGGGCTTTACCAGAAGGCTAAAATTCACCCAAAGGGATTGCCCTTTGGGTGAATTTTAGCCAAGCATAATTCTCTCCATTGGGAGAGAATTATGCTTGGAGTTTCCCTACGTGATCCAATCAGAAATGAAGAGATCCGTAGGAGAACCAAGGTAACCAAAATAGCCCGAAGAATTGCCAAACTTAAGTGGCAATAGGCAGGGCACATTGCTCGCAGAACAGATGGCCGATGGAGCCAAAAGGTTCTGGAATGGCGACTGCGTACCGGAAGACATAGCGTTGGAAGGCCTCCCACAAGATGGACCGATGACCTTGTGAAGGCCGCAGGAATCTGCTGGATGCGGGAAATGCGTGAATCGGTCGAAGTAGCGGTGCTTGGGGAGGCCTATGTCCAGCAGTTGACGTCTTTCGGCTGAAATGATGATGATGACGATGGCGATGGCGATGGCGATGGCAATGACGCTCGCGATGACGATGGCGATAATGATGACGATAGTGATGGCGATGGCGGTGGCGATGGCGATGACCATGGCCATAGCGATGACGATGGTCAAAATCAAAGTCAGTCAAATTCAAAAAGCCAGTCAGTCTAAGTCAAAAGTCATGGCGATGGCAATGACGATGATGATGATAAATAGTGTATATCATTTATATACGTAAGCCAAGATGTCAGATGTTACATATCATATGCGACTACTCTCGTTGTCGGCTCGTTCGTTTTTTTTATTTCCTCGCACAATGCATAGTGAAACGTTGTATGATACACGTGCGTAAGATGATTTCCAACTCGTGTCGACTTATACACTCGCTCGATTCGCTCGCTTTTGAATAAAAGTGCCACTCATCGGAAATCACCTACTTTCCGCACTTGTACCATAAATAACTATTTTCATTTGACAATTGAGGTTAATTTTATAAACGCAATTGTGTTGATGATTTTTCAATTACAAATAAATAATGTAATTCAAACAATAATTATTAGGAAAAGTTTTGAGATATAAAGTTGAACCCTTTTAAATATAGATGAATGTGTTATTAATTCTCTTTAGTGAGTGATTGCGTAAGAATTTACCCTGAACGGGGTTTGTTTACACTTTTATCAGATACTTTTGGGATGGCCTATAGTGAAAATAAATCTCTATCTAGCTCAGTGTCAGGTTTCGCCCTTTGTCCCTGCCGACAGTCCCGACTTATAGGATCCTCATGGAGCAATAGCATTTTGTGTTGTCTTCTTTCTTGCAGTATTACTAGCTTTAAAGAAGGATTGTACTGCTGCGAAGCAGTTTTTGCCGGCTCAATTTAGAATCGGCTTTTCAGTTCTGAATATAATCATCAGAGGCAGGGAGAGCCTTCATTTCAAAAGTGAAATAAAGGGATGTTTTTTTTAATGCATTAATAAAACAAATCTTATTTCTTTCTGTGTCTTTATTTGTAGTAGGATATTATTGGGCATTCTACCCCACCTTCCGGTCCTTCCATTGGCTCAATCCATCCGCCTCGTCACTCTCGGTGGAGTCGAATGCCCAATAATATAAATGCAATCCTACATAGTGCAGTAAAGTACTGGTTCGGCGCCTATTCCAGTTCGACACCTATTCCACCTGATGGAAGGTGGAGTATGAATTTCGACATAGTGCAGTAAAATACTGGTTCGGCACCTATTCCACTATTTTAGTTCTAAAACTCAATATTACCTTGCTACCTTATTTTAAAATAAAAAATAAATAAAATAAAAATATTTTATTCACAGACAACCAAGGCCCATAGTGTTAGCTACAAAAGCTTAAAAAGTATGTTAGTAGTTACAGAAGTAAAAAGTGAACATATAATTTCGATTCATCAACCCGCACCTCTCACATGCAGATTGATGAATCGTTTGAACACAGCCGCGTCCAACCTATAATTTTCAGGATATTGTTGCTACTCCCTCCATTTTTCCAAACTGACGCGCTTTTCTTTCGCATAATTTTACCTTGATACCTTATTTTCCCTTGATAGCTTGTTACCGTGTTACCTTGTTACATCAAGTTGAAGGGATCAGTCAGGCTAGACACTGCGTTACCGTGTCTAGCTGCTTCCAGGGTGCGCCACGAGGAGGCTTTTTTCATGCAGCTGGCTAACCTAAAAGTCAGGACATATTGTCTCATGTCTCCACAAAATTAGAGATAGCGCATATACACACATCACTCCGTTTTCTGTGACTAGACTGGCTCGAGGACATCTGAACGTTAGGATATCAAAAATGTGGTTAGGTAGAAAATGTCTATAGCATTAAGCCCACCTCTGTACATTTATGTTCTGAAAGTATTAAATAAATAAATAAATATTTCAAAAGTGAAATAAAGAAAGGGTTATTATCTGTCTTCTACATACTTGCATACATTAAACTCACGCCGTCTTCCTATGGGGGTAGGCAGAAAATACAGAACGCAACCTGCTGATCTTCCATTTTATTAAAAACCAGCTGTGCTCTGCGGTTTCACCCGCCTTTGCAACGACCGCCCGCGCATTCTGACATTTTTTTTTGCTTTTTGCTCGGCTTGCAATCGCCGCAGCGAAATGTTAAATAACCTTCTCCAAGAAATGAGCTATTAAATGCAAAAAGAATTTTCAAAATCTGACTGGTAGTTCCAGAGATTAGTGCGTTCAAACAAACAAACAAACACATTCTTCAGCTTTATTTTATTAGTAAGTATGTTTGTATTTCACAAACTGGACACTGCGAATAATACAGATTGATATGTGATTTTATTCAGCAGGGTCAACAGCTTTTAATGCAGCAGCGATCAGCCGCTGCCAGCGTCGCGACTGTTCAGACTCACGCTACCACAGTGCCTGTTGTGTAAGTTAGCCATTTAATTAATATGCCAATAATGTTCCTACCGCTGTAGGGTGGGCCATCATCTATCACGCGGACACAGTGCGGGTTGGCAACAGTCAAACTTTAATATAATATTATTTTCACACCACCTAATCGATAATGTCAAATTATAGGTGATGCAAACCTAATCTAATCTAGCCGGGTAATAATATGGTTCTGAATTTCATTATAACCGGCTGGTCAATAATGTGATTTCAATTTGGAAACTCAACTAAAAAACGTATAAAAATAAAAAACCAAAATCTAATTTCACCTACACCTTCTGCAAGCGAGCAGAAGGTGGGAAAAGTAGAGTATTCTCCCCGGGGATAAAGGTGTCGTCGTCTTGAATCCCCCGTGACGTAAAGTGGGTGATAGACGTGGGAACTTAAAGTACGCGGTTTTTAAGTTCGCCATCTTACTCGGCTCGCCGTCGGTGACACTTATGAACCTTGCTCACATTGTATCGCGATGTTGTCGAATTTTCTAAACCAAACAAACATTACACATAATATATGTCGAAACAAAATGGCGGCTTGCGACTCGCGGCGATGACAGACCTACGAAACTAAAAACCAAGCCAGGCTACGAGCAAAATTTCAAACCTGTTGGATCGCCGACGAACTTACTCGGCGGTTTTAAAGTACGCGCACTTAGTATGACACACGGGCGAAAAAGTTCGCCGAGCCTGTACGCGTACTTGCTCGTGCGTCTACCACCCCTTTAATAAGACACTGCTTTATCCCCTTAGTGAATAATCTACAATTAATCTCAATCTTTTCTGAAAGTGGCCCACAATTTCATTGTAAATTGATCCACTCAAACAATGAATACATCTCAACAGTAAGTTTACGGATTATGACTATGATTTTGACTGATATGGATGTAGGTACCCCTACGTACTACATCCATATCTAATTCATTTCATATAATTTGCAGAACTACAGCAATACAAGCAACTACAAATACTCATACGAATGCTCGTCAGCTACCCATACTTGTAAGTATAAATAAATTGATCATTTATCATTGAAAAACCACAGTTTATCGATACTCATCTTGTTATTTGTCACACACTTTAACATTATCGCTGAAGAATATTAAGTCAATATTTAGACGTGTATCAGCGACCACAAGGTTTTTGTTTTTGGAACTGTATACGTGCATACCATAATAAAAAGTATATCTCACAGCAGGCGCAGTTACAACAAGTGGGTAGCGTGGCCACCGTAGGGAACGTGGTCGGCAACGTGGGCAACGTAGTAGGCAATGTGGGCACAGTCGTGGGCAACGTTGTCGGCAATGTTACCGCCACCAGCGACACCGCCCTCAAGCAACAACCCTCCCCTACGACACCACGGCTCTCGCCACAGGTGCGTATTTGTGGTGGGAATGTGGTCGGAAGCGTGGGCAACATAGTGGGCAACGTGGGCACAGTGGTGGGCAACGTAGTGGGGAACGTCATCACTACTAGTGACAGCGCTATTAAGGAGCAGCCATCTCTTGCAGCACCTCTGCTATCGCCTCAGGTTCGTGTTTATTTATTATAGAGTTTGATCCACGCTTAAGAACAGCCAAGATGGACTAATCAAGGCGAAACATAACCCGTTCATAGAGCTTAGTCCCACTAATATGGCATTTTCCCTTCCAAAAAGCTTTTTGTAAGGCTCATTTTCAGCATGTGATGAAGCCTGGAATGCATCGTGAGTCCTGGTGAGATTGTTTCGATGAAAGCTATAATAATATGATTATATTTTTATGCATCTTTGTAAAGAATAACCTCAACCTCATTTTGTTAAAGAGATAAATTTATTCACATATAAAAAAAAATCTTCTCAGTTTCATTAAAAGCTGTGTGATCGCTGTTTTCTCTCTTTCTCCGCTTACTTTTTTAATAAAGCTGTCTCATTCTGCTAACCCGCTTTCGACTGTCATTGCTAAATTGATCTATAAATGTGAGATTTGACTGCAGGCGTCAACAAATCAGCTGTTAGCACAACAGCTAACGAACCCTCCGCAACCGCTCAATCCTCAGAAGATGCAGTCAGCCATCATTCACATACAGCATCCACTCATGTCCACTGCTGGGACGTCGCAGGTAAGGCATAGATAATTATCATATCTACATAATGGTGTCGATTCCTTTGTTCACAAACTAAACTAAATTTAAGTTCAGTGCATCTTTTTCTTTCTATTTCATTAAGAAAAGGACAGAAGATGAATTTTAGTTTAGTCCTGTCAAATTAATCAGCGTAAATTGACGTAATTTTAGTAGGCAAGTTTTTAATCACGTCTAAACTTGTATGGAGTAGTGACAGGCGCTGATTAATTTGACAGGGCTAAACTAACATTTATCTTCTGTCCTTTTCTTAATGAAATAAAAAGAAAAAGATGCACTGAACTTAAATTTAGTTTAGTTTGTGAACAAGGGAATCGGCACCATTATTAATTAAAATCGCTTTTCGTGTCTGTCTGTGTGGCTGCATTTTTCTTCTAAAGCTCCTGCGCGTGTTTTTTCGAAACATTACACAAAAACATAGAAACAAAGAGGCGTGGCCATACACATTTGTGTAAGCAAACACGATGTTTTTGTTTTCCGAGCTGCATGGAAAACATTCTCCGCGCGGGTGAAGAGGGGAAAGGTTTGTTTCATTTTCAACCGCTGCGTGCACCACGGACATCTGTCACTGTCTGTCTTTCAACACAGATTTTGAGGTTACAAATAATAAAGAAATCTCGATGTTTTGTCAAGTTGTAGAAACCGTGCGAAGCAAAAGCGAGTCGCTAGTGCTGCTATAAAAACATAAAAAACGTGATGCGCTCTGACATTGAAAACTCGGTCAAAGTAACCGATGCACGATGCTCCGAACTCCAGTGAGAGAAACAATACCGGTTACTTCTATATTAAAACCTTGTTTTGCCGAACTAAAGCATGTCCAGCTCTGTACATTTCTGTGCTTGAAGTATTAAATAAATAAATAGAGGTTTTTAAAGGTGTTGGTTAGTTAAATTCAAAAACGTGTCAAAAAATTATTCATGATATGTTGTTACTGATAAGGATGCCTTGCAGAAGTCAATGAATGCAACCATATTTTACATATTTTTCCTCATTCGTTTTTTTAATTTGGCTAACTATAATAAAAACCGGCCAAGTGCGAGTCGGCCTCGCACACGATGGGTTCCGTACCACCGTACAATATTTAACAAATAAATGAAAATGCTAAACGAAGAATAATATTATTTTTCATCTTAAATTTTAAAAAATCGCAAAGATATATTTGCATTTCATAATGATACTATGAAATGCAAAGGTATTTTTTGCAGTTGCGGGAAATCACCCATATTTAAATAAAATACCTTATGAATCGGCGTTTTTAGTATTTGTTGATTATATACAGAATATGGTAGGTACATGATATACAAAAGTTTCATATTCCTAATTTGTTTAGTTGTTGAGATAGAGCTCGTATAAAAAAATCTAAAACTGACAACTTTTACGGCCCCATTTTCTTCCCCATTTTTGAAGATAAAAAAATAAAAATAAAATTGTTCTCTACTCGATAAGTTCTAGACGGTGGTGCCGATTCTCTTGTACAGACGCCAGCACATCAAGCTACTACAATCTGTCAAATTTATTTAATAGATTTTCAATCTTATCGCTGATGTCTAAGGTTCAAAGTTGATTGAGAAAATTTGACAGTTTCGGGTAGCTTGATGTGCTGGCGTCTGTACACCGAACTAAACTAACTAAACTATCACTAAAATTCCTCTTTTTTGGCTTTGATAATCTTAAAGCTATTCTGCAAAATAAATTCTCTAAATTTAAAAAAATATTTTGACACGACTAAATCGAATTTGATAATCGCGACTCCACACGTACTTGTTTGCCCTACCCCATGTTTTTTTTTAGAGTCGCAGGGTCGCAGGGTGGTAGCCTTGACGTGTTTTATATGGAATTTTTCACTTTTTGTATGGAAATTGAGAAAAATTATTTCCTACGTGTTGAGTTTTAAGGGTTTAAGGGCTTCATATAGGGGGTCGATCGTTTTCATTATTTTTGCGATAGGACATACCATTTTCGAGATATATATAATCAAACGAAAAAAAAAGATACAGTACTGTTTTTGCACCTGAAGTCGAGGTGTTGGTGTGAATTTAAAGTTCATGACAACCATTAAGTAGTGTCACTTTAGTCTATTTCAGAATGGGAAATCGTCGTTTGACAGGAATAAACAAAATTTTGGTGATTTTTAGTCTAGTTTAGACAAGACAATTTGTGACAAGAGAATCGGCACCAATTGACATTCCGACATGCCAGGGTAATATTTTTTTTTTCAAAAGTAATAGGTTATTGTATTGCTTTAATTTTTACTTTATTTAATTTTTATTATTTGTTGTTATAGCGGTAATAGAAATACATAATCTGTGAAATTTTCAACTGTCTACCTATTATGGTTCATGAGAGACAAGACGGACAAACAGACAGACGGACAGCGGAGGCTTAGTAATAGGGTTCCGTTGGGCACCCTTCGGGTACGGAACCCTAAAAAACAAACTCCTGTTTTTCGTCTGTCTTGTGTCACAAATCACTAAATGCAATTAAGAGCGTGCATTCTGAAAGTGGACAACGTCGCAAATAGCTGTCAAATATTTCGCTGTTTTGATTAATTTGGCAATATTACTGTATGGAAATATGAAATATCGCTAACTAGTGAACTAAAATATTGATCATAAAATGCAATAATTAATATCATAACTCTAACTATTTCATTTTAGATGTAAAAAAAGTATTTAGAAACTTTCCAAATGCCTTTTTTACACCTAAAACGGTTACTAGATCAAATTCAGTGTTATAATCGCAACTCATTATTAATATTAAAATATTAATAATGAGTTGCAATTATAACACTGATATTTCATATTTCCATACAGTAATTTTGCCAAATTAATCAAAATAGGTAAATATTTAACAGCTATTTGCGACGTTGCCAACTTTTAGAATGAACGCTCTTAACGCTGAACGGTGCAAATGGGAAACGGATTTGTGGTGCAAGTGGGCCTAAGACTACTTTTAACTAAGTTCCTACAAGACCTTATCTCTATTTTTATTGCCAGGTACAAAACATCCAGTACACGAACACGACGACAACACAGCAGAAGGCGACCATCAGTAAGCCGAGGACTACGAACCCCGCTATCAGCGCGCTTGTTACTAGTCTCATGAACTCCGCACAACAGTTCCAACAAGGTAAGTATTGTCATATCAAACTGCCGACTATACTTTTTTCAGGGAAACAAATGACTCTCCCTTGGGTTCTATCTATAAACATTTGGGATTGGTTGTTGTTCTTGTTGTTATTTTTGTCAACCAATCAGGACAACCAACTCGAAATTTGACAGCAGATGTACCTACTGATCTGAATGAATTAGGCTTTTAGAAACTTGGGGAAAATAATATAAACAACCCACTTTTCAAAAACACCCTGCCCCGCAGACGCATATAATTTGAACCTTATCTATACATATTATAAATTAAAGTCGCTTTTTGTGTTTGTGCAACCGCGTTGTTCTTCTAATCTACGCAACGGATATTGATGCAGTTTTCACCATACTTTATATAATTGATTCCGAAAGGTTTATGTGCATAATACATTACTATTAAACTTACTTAAAATAAAGAAATATCGACGTTTTTTGTTTCGTAATAACAGTGCGAAGCAGGGGCGGGTCACTAGTAACTTGACTCTATAAAGCAAAAAGTGTTTATAAATACCTAGTTTTTATTTATCAAAGTGAGAAAAAGGTTTCTTTCCCAAAAAAGGTTAGGTTATGTTTATAATACCTATAATAAAAGATATTATAAAATAATACTGTTTTTATCAACAGCGGCCAGTCAAAATGCGGCAAAATCAGCAGTTAGTACAGCGAACAGCAACGCGACGATCCTCAATTTACTGAACAGCGCGCCGGCCGCCATGACACACGCGACCTCTAGCGCAGACAACACCATAGACGCGCACAAGCTGCTCGGCCGAGTGTCTATAGCTGGCGCCAGGATTATCACTGCCACCACCGCATCGCATACCTTACCTACATATACACAACAGGTGAGGATCTAGTATTTTGTTATTTAGATATTCTGGATCCTTCATAAAAGTAAGCTAGTTAGCCAGCCAGAAAAATAAAGCAGAAATTCAGTGTTGCGTTGCCGAAAAGGCCTATATGTTGCAATTCACACTCCGCTTTACCTAGACTGAGAGGGTTCCTAGGGTCATAATTAAAATACAAAGACCGTGACGTGCTGGACACAATTTGGCTTCTCATCGATTTGTGACTGGTGGTTAATGGGAAAAAATTAAAAGTCACAAGAGAAAATAAGGGATTTATTTATTTATGTAGGTTTTGGCATACTAACAGCGTTTCAATTAAACCATACAATAAATGCTAAAGTTTGATATTAATAAATCATTTTCGTTTTAGGGAGTTGGTGTCCAAGTAATGAGCGGTTACACGAGAGAGAATGACGCAACCAACGTTTCGAGTAGTGAAAGCGCTTTATTAGAGCGACTGATGGGACCTGACACTTCTGCCACGCCCACCTCGCAGCAACAACCTGTGTGCCATTTGCAGGTAATAAAAATATAGAGAAAATAATTTATTCTATACAAAAGAGTCACCCTTTAATAGAAATCAATCGAGGACCACAGTCGCTTTAGTTAGAATTACCACTTGAGCATAGAAATAGTCGTATTTCTTTTTTTGAATGACAATCAAGTGACAATGTTTTGTTTGAATTTATAATAGTCGTATGTAACTTTATTCAAGTTAATGATACAGCTAATTTCTTCTTGTTTTTTGGTTATTGTAAGATGATATTGAGTAGTTTGTCAGTTATAACGTTACTACGTTATAACTTTACTACGTTATAACGTTTTAATGACGCTGTTTATGGCTTACAAAAATACATATACTGCTGATACTGGCGTTTATGTTAAGAAATGCAATGTAACAACACTATTGCTTATTCTCTTTAAGAAAAAAGTTTTTCCATCATTTCCATTTGTATTTTTAAACACTTATAATTTCTTAAAATCAGTTTAAAAAAATATAAAGTAAGTAACAAGAAAACAGTCATTTTCACGAACCAACTTAACATCTAACAAATTTAAAGAAAACTGTTCCATTATAATACAGTTTATAACGGCTAGTACGGGGATCAGGGTGAATGGGTTTCGTAATATAGTTTGACCGGGACCGCTGTTCCGCGCTTTAGGTATGTGCGCGGCGCCCCGCCCGCCGCTCATTCGTCAACGCTGCCCGCCGCTCATTCGTCAACGCTGCCCGCCTTGCCGCGCATTCCTAAGGCGCGGAACCGCGGTCCCGGTCAAACTATAACCAGAACTATTACTGTGCATTGATGAGTGTGTGGTATTGCATTTTTTAGGGTTCCGTTAAAAAACGGAACCCTTATAGATTCGTCATGTCTGTCTGTCTGTCTGTCTATCTGTCTGTCTGTCTGTCTGTCTGTCTGTCTGTCTGTCTGTCTGTCTGTCTGTCTGTCTGTCCGTCCGTATGTCACAGCCACTTTTTTCCGAAACTATAAGAGCTATGCTGTTGAAATTTGGTAAGTAGATGTATTCTGTGAACCGCATTAAGATTTTCACACAAAAATAGAAAAAAAACAAATAATTTTGGAGTTCCCCATACTTAGAACTGAAACTCAAAATTTTTTTTTTCATCAATCCCATACGTGTGGGGTATCTATGGATAGGTCTTCAAAAATGATATTGAGGTTTCTAATATCATTTTTTTCTAAACTGAATAGTTTGTGCGAGAGACACTTCCAAAGTGGTAAAATGTGTGTCCCCCCCCCTGTAACTTCTAAAATAAGAGAATGATAAAACTAAAAAAAATATATAATGTACATTACTATGTAAACTTCCACCGAAAATTGGTTTGAACGAGATCTAGCAAGTAGTTTTTTTTTAATACGTCATAAATCGTAAACTTATCGTTACTTGCTGCTACGGAACCCTTCATGGGCGAGTACGACTCGCACTTGGCCGCTTTTTTTATTCATAGACAAAAACTACGATTTTTTAAAGGTCATTCTTCTTCGATTCTTTTGACATTTAAAGATTATTGTTATTATTTTCAGGGCTTAAGTTTAGCATCCCTCCAAGGGCTCCAAGGCATCCAGGGTCTGCAGAACGTTCAAGTCCAGATTCCGGGCCTGTCGGCACCGATATCGTTATCACTGAACGTGTCGGGTGCGCCCAGTGGTCTGCTTGTGTCGGTTCCTCCTACAACATCCGTCGTGCTCACCAATCAACCCTCGGTGCTCTCTTTACCTATAGGTAAGAAGTCAATATTCCTTTATTCAAAATGTTGTCACACCACCTTCTCGATTTTTGGAATCCATGTCAAATTATATGTCATGCAAACCTAACCTAAAGTAAGTCATAATAGCCCTGGGGTCTAGCCGGGCAATAACATGGTACTGAATTTCATTATATCCCGCTGGTTACTAATATGATTTGATTTTGGAATCTCGACTAAAATTTCGTATAATCAAATTCGAAAATCGAATTACTCTTTAGTAGTAGTGGAAAGGTGTGAAAAGTAGAATATTCTCCTCGGGGATAAAGATGTCTTCACGTGGCGAGCTTGAATTCCTTGCTGCACTCAGGATTCTAGGAGATTGGAGAATTGGCAAACGTAGTGTAGGACGCCTTTCGGGTGAGGCGACGATCTTTGTGGGGTGGCAGGTGGTGGATAGATAGGAGTGGTTGAGGATTGGGCTCCGCGTGGTGTGCAATTGGAGATGTTTTTGTCCAGAAGTGGACTGCAATAGGCTAGTGAAAATGAAATTAAGCATTGTTTTAAATTACCGGCGCGTAACCTGCATAGCTATTCACAACCATTCGATATGCTTTCGTGCCAAATCGAACATCATCAATGTTATCGCAGGAATCCTCTGAACGCTGTTCACAAATACAAAATTCAAAATTTCGTCAGTTTAAATCAAATAGACGACCTGTTCTTCCGCGAAACTGTGAAAATGTGTGACACGACAGCCTGACGAATGGTTGTGAATAGCTATGCTGGTCAGGATTTAAAGTAACGTTGCAAATTACTACGATAGTATGCAGGTAACAGGCCGACGTCCGCTGCCGCTGCAGATTCTTGCTTTTTGTTTTTGTGGTCTTGTCGCATGTCTTGTATATAGACAGATATATTATTCATAATTCCATATATTATATATATTTTTTTCATAATTCCAGCGCAACTAATGTCGGGCAGCGTGAAGGGCCCGGTGCGCGGC
This sequence comes from Agrochola lychnidis, assembly GCA_963680765.1. NCBI lineage: Eukaryota > Metazoa > Arthropoda > Insecta > Lepidoptera > Noctuidae > Agrochola > Agrochola lychnidis. The sequence goes on from OY796857.1 coordinate 12,270,582, forward strand.
GCGGGCGTGCAGGTGGTGCGCGCGGCCCGCGGCGCGCGCCCGGCCCCGCGCGCGCGCCCGCCCGCGCCCGGCGCCGCGCCGCCCGCCATGCCCGCGCCGCTCAGCATGCCGCAGGCCGGTCAGTACCCGCTGTTGTAGCTTCACATTAAGGCCTGCTGGCGCCACTAATCACTAAATGCGTTTAGCGCTAAACGCTTTTTTTATTTTTGATGCAAGAGGGCTTTCCCGTTCTACAGTGTAATCTAAGTAATCATTACATCAATGAATTGTGTTATTATCTGCTCATAATGTAGTACATGTTATGCTTTTCTACATATAAGTAATGACGCGCTTCGACTTTAATTTGCAATGTACAAATTGTAAAGTAACTGTCTACTCGTTAAAGAGCCTAATAACAATTAAATCATGCAGTTGACTCCTAGGCACTGATCAGGGATATATGAAAAAGCCAAGTCAGAGGCCCATGGGCGGCTTTAAAACTCTGACACTAGGTTAGTCACTAACCACACGAAAAGAGGAGGGGATATATGATATTATTACCATTTGCAGGACTGTTGATGTGCAAGGCAAGTCTAGTCGCTGCACATGGTTCAGAATCGCATGACACTTTACTTTTCTTCTAATACTGACCTACTAAAAGACTATGATAACCCACCTCCGACAATTTTAAGCAATTTTGTCTGTTTATGCTTTCTTAAAATACCAATTATCAAGGATCTTACATTATTCATTGTGTTAACGAGATCAATGTATCGCAGGAACGACTCAATTCATAAGCCAGGCGCAAGCGCAGGCGCTCAGCGCGCAGCAAGTGCGGCGGAAATCGAACGCGGACAGTTCGTAGTGACGTCACGCGCGCCACGTCCTAGTGAAATATACTGTAAATATTAACTCTAGCTAAATTATTGTAATGTTAGTGACATAGTGACCAGTGCCGTGCAGTATACACGCTGTGATCCACATACGTACCCCGGCGGCCATTTTTAAACACCGATATTCGAGAAATAGACTTAACTTAGATATGTGCGTGTATGCAATAGTTGAAATAATAATATGGTTGTTTTATTGATACGTCAAGCAGTTGTTATTACTCCTGTTAGAAATAACATTGGTTAAGCTACGGTCTGTCCATACCGTAAATGTTTTCTAATACATAACTATACTCCATTTGAAATAAGATTAGACATTTAAATAAACCTGTTTTATAGACCGTTCAATCGATTTTGACTTCTATACCGTAGACATAAGGATAGCATTAAAAGCAAAAAGTGGTTACAATACTGTTTACTGCAGCTGCCATTTGTCATGCCTCCAATGCAATTAAAGTCAAAACCGGTTGAACGGACTCTAAAAAAGGTTTATTTGAATGTCTAATCTTATTTCAAATGGAGTATAGTTTCAATATAAAATCTATTTAAGTAGTATCCTCAATGTTGCTATATTCAAAACAGTAATGTCTGAAACAACGACTGAATTTTTATAACGTAGCAATGTTATTTCATGCAATTATGCCTATTGATAGCTAATATTAAATTTATCAGTTTTCATCACACTACATGTAAATGGTCTACAATACTTATTGCAGTTATTTGTTTTTAATCATGTCTTTGACACATTTTATTTTATTCGAATTATTTATCATAATATACTATTTTCAATCATGTATTTTTATTATTTAAATGTCACAAAATATAATATTATGTATGAAATTGAACATAAATTTTAAATGCAACATTGAAAGTGATTGGATCATGACATGAATTGTGAGTAAAGTTAAAAGACGTGTTACTACGTAGTAAAATATGATTGTTGATAATCCGGATATTATTATCTTAGTAAAGATTTTATTTTGTGGTTGGTGTTATTGGCTCTTCTGTATATAAACGTTGTTAGAGAGATTGTTAGTAAAACAAATTTAGAACTGCACACAGGACGAATAAATATACAGTAAAATAAATTGAGGAAAGTATGATTATGTGTGGTGATCCTTGACTAACATCCACACTGTAGAAAATTTGCGTAAATCAGTATTAATAAGAATTAAATCACTGTTCGCATGACAACCTAGTACTGACGTTTTTGGAACTTAATGAAGTACAACACTTTCCAGTGATTCATGAATCTGTGTTAAATAAGTTGTAAATATGTATTATATTAGTTTCGTGTAAGCATCACAGCTATCGATAGTTGGAATGTAAGAATGTTGATTTTATGTTTTCTGTATGTTGGTGTAATATAGAGTTTGTGAATAGTACTGAAATTTGTTTTGGTATGTGTTATAGTAATCGTTACAGAGTTTCGTGGATTTCTGATTACGGCTTTGTATAAATGTATTTATTTTGAATTGAGAATTTATGTATAATATAGTTTGATTGCGGAATGAATAAAATAACAGAATTGGTTATTTTCATTTAAGTATCTATACATATTATAAAATAAAGTCGCTTTTCGTGTCTGTTTGTGTGACCGCGTTGTTCTTCTAAACTACGCAACGGATTTTGATGCGGGTTTTTCATCATTTAGGGCAGGGCTGTTCAGACAACGGCCCGCGGGCCGCATGCAGCCCGCGGCTTGTATTCATGCGGCCCGCGACGCATGTTTTAATCAGAAAATAATTTTGGACATAAAATAGTTTGGATAATAGAATTCTTTGTCCAAACATATAATCAATATTTGGTATAATTTCCTCCAGCTTTTGTAGTAAGTTTAATTAGCCCGCGAAGGTATGTAGTTTGGACAGCCCTGATTTAGAGAACTTATTCCGGAAGGTTTATGAGTATCAATATAAAATAAAGAAATCTTGATGTTTTGTCAAGTAATAAAACCGTGCGAAGCAGGGTCTGGGCGCTAGTGTGATTAAATAATTAAATATAAAAGTAAGTAATTAAATATAATATCGTTTATAAAAAACTACAAAACATAAATTATTTCATGTCCTTGCTGTTGTATCATTAAACCATGAATGCTTGTAGAAAGATAAATTAGAATGAAGATCTAAATACGTAATATTTTGTAGTATCGTTTGCCACTGAGCAAGACTTCAATAATAGACGGATGGCCTTAATATATTTGTGCATGTTTTATGTTTTTGTGTGTTTATATCGACGCTTGAAAGGCAACATTGACTAAGCGAAATGGGTTTCCATGTCGCTTAGTCAATGTTGCCTTTCAAGCGCCGATATGTATGTATGTGTGTTTATATGTATGTATGTGTGTAATATGTTTATGTATTTGTTTGTAACTGAAATCTACGAAACCATTTTAACGTCGCAATTAACGAATAAAATCTAACAATGCAATGTAGATGAATGATGTATTGGAACAGATAGTTTTCGATATCTTGCACATAAGAGATTATCATAATCTTCATCCAAGTGTTCTAGACGCGATGGTCTATTTTTTATTTTTAAGGAACTAACGAGTTATTTGATATGAGCAGTTTCTTCGGCCATCTTATGGCAAGCTTCTGGTTTCAGAGATTAACAGTACATAATATTGGTAATTATTGAAGATATGTTGGTATCTGCCCATTACACTTAACCAAACGCTTGAAGAGATTGTCACATGTATGAAATTCGGTCAGTATGTAAATAATATAGAGCTTTGTACTTTGAAATATGTGTGGCTTTAATTAATACTAAATTACATTTTGTCTGGATAAAGTAGAGTTTGTTGTGTATTGAGCACTCTGTAGTGCACTGGGCAGCTATCAATCAAGGATTGTCTGTGTTTTGCGTGTCTTCGCCACTACTACCAATAGAGTATAGGTTTTTTTGAACGAACGAAGCTGTTTCCCTTATGAACTACGTCCCATTAGTTGTTCTATACTATGTTACAATTACTAGTTATTGTTACATTTGCACACGCACAATCATTATGTTTATGTACTATATTAAAATGTTACCTGCCGAAATATTGCAATAGGCATACCATTTCATATATTTTATTGTGTACAGTTATTATGTACTCGTAGCGGTGTCGCTGTATTTACTATTTATTTTAGTTGACGAGATGTGTTCATACTGGCATTCTATGACATGCCTAGATAAGAGAACTATTTTGTTTTGTAGATATTTGTATTGCCTAGGTGTATGATAGACTGCGTGGACATATTTTGCTATTAACACAAATATTGCATAAGTCGAGGTGTAGATGAATAACTGTGCGTTTTGTTGATCTCATTTGTTTACGGACATGTAGCTCAATATGTAGACGATTGTAACATAAAGTTTATTTGAACATGCGGCATACCTATAATTTAAGAAATAATAAAATAATTACTGTATATATTTTCGAAAGGAGATTTTTATAAATAAAACAATATTACTCAGTTCGAGGTTGTATGAAGTTTTCAGTGTCAACTAGGTCGATTAACTACATTGTAAATATTATTTTATTTTAGATGACATGTGATAATGCATTCAGACGTTTATAACATAAATGGTGTACAATAAAATTTTATGATTGCGTTGACATGGATTTTGTGTATAAAATTGATATTGTAAAAATTAACTTGAATACGTTGTTCAAAGATTGACGGTTCGAACATAAATAAATAACTTTTACACAAGACATGCCTTTAATTTGATTCTTTAACTCGTATGTGAAAGCCAATAATATTCTCGTACAAAAAACGTTTAACTTCAAGTCGCGATCTCATCTCACAGACAAACAATATCAAAATGTAGGAAAGGCAGCGGTCACACCAAACATTAGTCCGCCGACTGTGAGCGTCAAGTTAAAAATGTATGAAAAAAAAACGTCAACCGCCGACAGACTGTCCTTTGCTTTTCATACATTCTCACAGTTCAGACTGTCCTTTGCTTTTCATACATTCTCACAGTTCAGACTGTCCTTTGCTTTTCATACATTCTCACAGTTCAGACTGTCCTTTGCTTTCATACATTTTCACAGTTCACACTGTCCTTTGCTTTTCATACATTTTCACAGTTCAGACTGTTCTTTGCTTTTCATACATTCTCACAGTTCAGACTGTCCTTTGCTTTTCATACATTCTCACAGTTCAGACTATCCTTTGCTTTTCATACATTCTCACAGGCCTAAATTACAGGTATTTTTACCTGATTGAGACCGAGATTAGATGCGAACGTTCTTAAAAATACGGAAATTGACACTATGGTATCATTCCTAAATGTATTTTGCTTTAGATGCAATAAAAAATACCACGCACAATGAAGTAGTTAGGATGAATTTATCCCAAGAACACATTTAATATTGTAGTTGAAAAATATGTTCCCCCATTTATTCCAACTGCAAATGTAAGTTTGTACGCACAATATTGGAAGATTTACCATGTTATTTTAAGATCATACACTTATAGGTTTTCCTGTAATCTATAAGTATAGAATTATTCTCTGGATATTTTTCAGTTTTTTTGGATCAACAGTTTTGAGATAAGGGGGGAATGGTCAACATTCATAAATTTTCTTAAATATCTTTAAAAGTATTTATTTTAAAATTATTAAAAAAAATATTCGAGATCCTCACAACAAGCCCTTTCATTTGATAGGTCACTCGGTACAGTTTGTCAATTTTTTTTTAAATTTTCCAATTTGCCCCCGAAAAGTGACCTCCATATTCAAAATTCATTTATTTATGTTGTACGTCCGTGTTCGTGTAACAGAAATTCATGTGTACCAAATTGCAACTAAATTGGTCCAGTAGATTTGGAGCAAATTGGCCATGATAGACGAACAGACAGCCACCCAGCCAGACACACTCGAGTAAGGGTTCCATTTCTTCATTCGGACGTACGGGAATCTAACAACCGACTTCCAAAAAAAAACACTACAAAATGAAAAGTAACTAATTTCAGAAGTCGGTGTCTCTGAATATTAGTTTTTTACCACAGACTTCGGAAATTACAGTAATTTTTCACATAGTAGTGTTTTTTTCGGAAGACTGTTAGGGTTACGTACCAAAATGGTAAAAAGGAACCCTCACGATGCGACTCAGTTTGTCCGTCTGTCTGTCACAGCTGGATATCTCAACTTGAAAGGAATAGTTGTAGATGACGTTTGCCCAACTAATTTGCAAATAAGAAAGTTTTTTTTTTGCTACAGCGACTTAACGTGGGTCTTAAAAATTCGGAGTGGGGCTACTAGGGCATGTGGGGTATCATATGAAAGAGCGCTATTTGCACATTCTCAAACATTTTACGACTTTTGACGAAAAATGTAAAAAAATATACCCTTATCTCCGTAGTTTGCATAGAGAAAAATCTGAAATTATTCTATGTGATAGAAGTTAATGTAAAGATTACTGAAAAAAATAAAACGATGTCTCTAAATAGAACACTTTTTCATAAATCATCAGCAAAAATTACTACATTAGTTCCACTATAGGTCAAGAGATGGCGCTGATCTTAAACTGCAGTATTTTACACCACAGTGTTAAAATTCTTTGACGAATATAGGCCTCGCCGATGAAAATTTAAAAACATTTCACGGTTCACAACCAAAATGTCCTCCTAGCTACCTACTCGCAGGTTGCTTTGGGTGAAGCACAGACGCACAGTTGTAGTTTTTTTCTGAGCACAGAACTATTTAGGTACCTACACGAATGAAGCTCCTAATAGGCTCCCCGGTTACTAAATTAATAATATACTATATATATAATAATAAAAATATAATAAATAAATATGGTACTAATAATACTAATAGAACGCGTTCAGCTGCTTCTATGGGTCATAGTCTGGTTTATACAGGATGGGTATTAATGAACACTTAAGAATTCAACCAGGGGTTGGGTAGTTTTTGGAAAAATAATAATAAAAAAACATCCATCCTCTGCTGGTTGACAATAATGTATGAGAGAATGTTTTTTGTATTTTTATTACATAAAACGTCACTGGAGTGTTCACTGAGACTTTTCCTAGTCAGGGCCGTCTTTACCCGGGGGTGCAAGGGGTGCGTGGCACCCGGGCGCAGGGTCTTAGGAGGCGCAAGTCGATCGCCTTATACCTACATATACCATGCGTAATCACAATTTTTTAAATAACATCTTTTATAACATCAAACTAATAAATCATTATACTAAAAACATAGGCACCTAATTGTTTACAAAAAAAACGCCACTGAAGCTTTCGGCACACTCACCTTGCGACTTGCGTTATGCAAGCCAATTTAGATCTTATAACTGCAATGATTAAATTTATATTCCAACAAACACACACGGCGAATTCAAAGAGAGCTTATGGCTACAAGTGCGGGCGCACGCCCTTTGACACGCGACGCCCGCTTTTTGATCTAATGCCGCCCGCTTATCTAGTATCTAGTCACCAACACAAATTTTGTCAGCAAAAATGTAATGTTTTAGTAGTGATTTTATTTGTATTGTGTTAGAATTACCATTAAATTTCCGATTGCCATAGTAAGTGACCGTACGTAACGTTTGGCATAAGTATCTACTTATTTTGTATTTATTTGTGTAGTGATATGCAATTTTTGTGCAAGGAGTGTGTAAAATTGTTTTGTGGAAATTAATATAAGGTTGTCAAGGTAAGTCGGTGGCAAAATACTAAAATACTGATCCAAAGACATCGACTTCCGAAATTAAAGTAATTTTTCACTTTGTAGTTTGGAAGTTGGTTGTATTTTTTGTAAAAAGTTTTTTCGAAATTAAAATTAATAAAAAACTACTTACGATCAACCATGACTAACGTGACCATTTACTTTTTGACTCAAAACGGGACATCGGTTTATTTATCTCATTTAGCAGGGCCGATTCATAAAGGAAACTTCAATTTTGAGAATAGGTACCAGCCTAGGTTCTTAATTAAATAAAAAAACCCTAAGTAAGTATTACAACTTTAAAAAAAAGTTAAGTTTAATTTTCAGTCATTTTATATTTGTCAGCAGAACAAAGTTTGAATACAGCTGGTGATGATTTTATGTAAGAATAAAATTCTTGGCATGTTTATTTAAATTCACCTTAATTATCAACATCGCCATAAGGACCGGAACCTGTAACTGGGTTTTTTCAGATGTCCACAATTTATTCATTAATGAAAATACTCTTTCTATTGGTGCATTTGTGCTGGGCATACATAGAATATATTCAGTTAAAGTACATAAGCTGTCATGCTTAAGGTTGTTGGTGTGAAAATGTTTGAACACTTCCACCCAACGCATAATTGTCCCGTTTCTGAAAACGGGACAATTTTGCGTCCCTAGGCTTTTGTCGGGGACACCGGGACGGAGAACCGAAAAAAGGGACGGTCCCGTTCAAAACGGGACGTATGGTCACATTAACCATGACCCAAGATAGATTGACAAATTTGGCCATAGTAAGTATCGAATCGAAAGTAGATTTCAAAACAGACGAAATCATAAAAAGTTTGCCAACTTAAAAGCCAGAAAAATTGAATTTGATGTTTAAAAATGTACAGACGCCAGCACATCAAGCTACCCGAAACTGTCAAATTTTCCCAATCAACTTTGAACCTTAATCACCAGCAATAAAGTTGAAAATCTGTTAAATAAATACTGATTGTAGTAGCCTGATGTGCTGGCGTCTGTACTTACCTAATTTTACTAAATAATAAAATGAAACATAAAATAATTTATAATAATTATTAATATTAATAATTAAATTGTTATTACTATTTAATTATTGAAAATATGTTTTTTTTTTTTCGTTGGTTAGGGGGCGCAGGCTGGTTTTCGCACCCCGGCGCCCAATATGGTTAAGACGGCCCTGTTCCTAGTTTATGTGTGATGGTACGGAACCCTCAGTGCGCAACTCCGACCGGTTTTTTTTTCCTTGTAAAAAAGTTTTTAATTTTTCACTTTTTAATTAAGGTACTTACCCCACACTAATTCGTATACCACTAGGTACCTACTTGCTATGAAAACAACAGTGACAGGAAGTATTATAACATTATCAAAATTAAATACGTATTATCGAAGCTAACTCTAAAACTACCCAAACAAAGTTAATAAAAGTTAAATGAGACAAATGAAAAAAATAATTTTAAAAATCGGTCCACAATTGACAAAAATATCGATAAAGAAACTTAAAAAAAAAATGCAGACGAATATAATATAAACTCTTCCTTTTTTGGAGTCGATTAAAAACAATCAATGGTGTATAAAACAATATTTACTACAGCCCTTTATTAATTTATATTTTTATGATCGGCTATTTTCCTGTATACTATAGTCTAACATCCTACAGATAGAACATCCACCTTCACCAATGAAAGGTATTTCTTATCAATCATACCTAATGAAATAAATGAGTCAAGGCAACCATTACATTTATACGCATTTCTCACCAATCTAAGAAAGAGGATATTCTAACAATTTCTGGTAACTAATCTAAAAAGTACTAGAAAGTATGTACTAAAAGTTCTAGTAGCGCTACTACTGAGCATGAGATCCTGAGTTCGATTCCCGGGTCGGGCAAAGTGTTATTGGGTTTTTCTATCAGACATTTCTCAGTAGCAGCTCGGAGTCTGGATTTGTGCCCGGTTGATGGCAATAGGCTCGCCCCCTATTACATGGGACTTAAAACATAACTGGCGAAATGTGGGTGTACCTACTACAGGGACACCTCTGTCCAATCCTTCGGGGAAACAAGGCGTGATGTTATGTAATCTAAAAAGTAGGGATTCAAAAACGTAACATGTTGGTCACTTTGTTGGGTGAGTCATTGCCGTGTTTGTTACAAGTGGAGACGCAGTTACAAATGAGTGACAAATGATCGTGATCGCGACGATCGTGTAATCTTTTGTGAATAAAAATTAAACTACAGTTTGGTTTGGTTAAAAAAGTATGCCTTTTTATTCTTTCAAATAGTCTTCATCTAAATTTATAAGAACATTGGACACAATGAAGCTTTTTTACCGATAAATAAGTATAAATAATTTCATATTCACATAAATCTTATTTATACATACATTACATTTATTTTTAATATCAGTCCTCTCAAAAGGTCCATTCTCTCCCTGCAAATTAAATTTTATTATTTACACAGCGATAGGGATTCGCATCTACCGTACATACATACATCAACAATTAACAATTAATAGAGACTATTTACAAAATATATTTCCACAAACACTCACACGATCATACTTCACCGTTTGCACACACCTATTTCACATTCACACCATTTGGCATATGGATGGCGGCACGTCACTAGCAGAGTTCGTCCCAGGCGAGCCACCAGGCCCCTCGGCAGTCCTCGCGCTTCCGCCGCCGGCGCTCGGCGCGGTCCGAGCGCTTCTTCACGAAACGAATGTTGTATGGGTCTTCGGCTAGTTCTGGGTATCGTGCTACATCGTGCACGTACTCTCCTTCGTAGCCTGCTGCTGATCCAGCCTTCTGGATTTCATCTAATTCGGCTGCGGACCAGTCGAGTGAGCCGCCAAGTCCGCTGCGTAACGCCTCACGCTCGCGATGCCACGCTTTCCGCACGGCAGCCGTGCGCGCGTGGTGCAGCAGCCGCTGTCGCTCACGTTCCGCACTAGTGCCGTACCGTAAATTCACTATGCTTGTTTTTCCGTGTATTTTCACGTCCGCGTAAGAACGTCCTCCCTCGGCAACTTCGTGGAATGTCACATTCAATTTGCCTTGCATTCGTTTTAGTTGTTGTTTATCGTCTGCAGCACGCCAGGTATCCTCTTTTACGAAATAGAAGACGTCTTGTTGATCGCCATGAACAATGAATGAGAATGGCAGAAGATGGGATCGATTGAAAACTGAAGTATATACGTCGCGGTAGATAGCATTGGCCGAGGGCACAGTGGTGACGACGGCGCGGCCGCGGGAGTTGCGCGACACTAGGATGCCGCGCCCGAATGGTGGCTCAGAGTCGGAGCCGATGCGTTTTGGTGCCAGGTTCAAGGCATCAGTCTTGAGTGCTGACATAGCCGGTATCGACAGGCTTCTGAAGTCAGCTATCCTCTTGTTTGACATATGTGATAGGAAGCCGGATTCGATAGTGACTGTCGGAAGCAGAGACATAGCAGAAGGAAGGCCAGGGCTGGTGTCCGCCGGCGCGGTGCCCCACACCGGCCGACCTCGAGGAATGCTCGGTAGCACTGACCCGCCAGGTAGCTCATCAGGGTAGAGCTGGGGTGCCAGGCTCTTCGTGTCATAGCCAAGCAACTTCAGCCACGATAGGTGATCTAGAATGGCAAAGGTCAACAATAAGTACAAAATAAAAAAAAACATTAATAGATTATTTGATAAATATAAAATGTTGGATTCAGTTCTTTACCTGTTGGTTTTTTGTTCTGAGGCCGTACGTTAATAGGATCGTTCCCATTGAATCTATAAAGGTGTAATTGAGTCGGGTTATGTATTCTCTCGATGAGATTTTCCCACAATGGAGACATCCATTGTCCAATCAGAGGGTCGTAAACTTTTCCATTAGCCATGTGGACTAATGATGTCACTTGATCCAATAGTCCTCCACAGAAGTCAACCGGAAGGTACAAGTATGGGTTAGAATCGTATACTATGTGGCCGTATGGAGATCTCATTATTTCTCTTATTCCTTCTCCGTATTGATTGAAAATCATCACTGGTGTTCCACATTGGTCTGTGGCGATGTAATATTTATGTCGAGCAACCTGAAACCATATTTTGATAGTTAAAAACTCGTTAATTTGAAATTAAAACATGTCTTGGCTGACTGAAACTGGCTCTCTACATACCTGTGTATAGATCAGGTGTCCTCTGTCGTCGTAGACTAGGGTCATGAATCTATTCTCACGAGGCGAATAAATATGGCTGACTTCATGAGGTCTGTCTTTATTCGTGTAAAAGAATTGTGTCACATTTCCAAAGTTGTCTTTTCTGGTAGAAAGCCTGAAATAGAACAAAGTATATATATATATATTTTTTTATCTTGGAAACAGCAAGTCTTCAAAAAAAAAAAACTGTTTCAAAACATACCTGTCGAGATGGTCATAAAAGTATCGAACATCAAATCTTCCCCGTTTTGTTGCTCTAATAAGAAGTCCTTTAGAGTTGTATTGGAATCTTTCTTCTCTCGCATTTTGGGATACCAGCCCACGGCTATCATACCTGTATTGACCTTCGCCAAACTTGACAATGCGATCCATATCATTGTATTCCATTGGTATTGTGTTGCCTCTGTAGGTCAGTGATAGCATATTACCGTTATCATCGTATCTGAAGCCCCATGGTTCTTGTGCCTCCACCCCTGTAAGCTGACCATCGCAGTCCCAAGTATAGTTCTTCACGTTTGTATATGTATTGACACCTACATTTCTTGTATGTGTGCGTGTTTGAGATATTCTTCCATGTCTATCATAAGAAAACTCCATTCGAAATACTTCCATCCTGTGAATGTTCACAGTTACCTCCTTTTCTAAGAACTGGTCGTTAAGTAAACGAGAGAACATTGCAATTCCATCATATACTGAAGTTTCATTCCACTTCTGTTTCGAAACAGTGAATTGACCTAGTATTTCAGGTGAACCTGTTTTGCTATTGTAAACAATATGATGCGGAATTAGAGTTTGTCCACCAATCCTACCTTGGACGGAAGTAATTCTATAATTGTTATCATATTCATAAATTATTTTCGCATTGCTTAGTCCAGTTTTGGCACCATAATCAAGTCTTTCTTCAGTGAGTAGCCCACCAGCATAAGTAGACTCCCATCGGTAGTCTACGTCACGGTCAACATGTAATATTTCTGATGGCAGTCCACTCGTTTCTGCATAGTGTATCTGCGTTTGACCATCCCCATGAACCACTTCAGAAACTTTGTTAGTTGTGAAATAACGATAAACAACCCTGGCACCATCACCCGGGAATACAGTCTGAAGGAGCTCTCCTGTATGAGCATAATGTTGCAAATACTTTTTCGAAGAACCAGGTGGAGTGTACGTAACTCTTAAAAATCCAATTGACGGTTGCACGCTGAACGAATGGTTTGATCCCGATGGCAAAATAACATGCGTCAACCCACCATCATCATCGTACTTGTATTTGAAACTTCTTTGACTGGCTAAGCTTATTTTGGAAACAAGATTGCCGTCATTGTAATAAATGAACTTAGTGCCGTCTTGTGGACTCGTTATCTCCGAAAGCATTCCATGTGGGTCATAGCTATAGCTTTCTTCACTGTCGCCCCATTTCCAGCCGTTAATTCTATAGAATCTATCGTATGAAATATTGAGAAGAGCTCCGGCACCGTGAGGATCGAACGATAGTGGCAGCCCAGCGACATCGTAAGAAATTGTAAACAGTGGGTTTCTGTCGGCGTTGAAGAAAGTTTCACGACTCTTGAACTGATCGAATTCAATTATAAGTACCCTGGAGTCGTTTACCCATATTTCTCTGTTCAAAGTCTGCTGTGGGTTCCGTACATCACCCACTAAAGTGTATAAAGAGTACATGTTGTTTACTAGTGAATCTCCAAATGTAGTGGTTTGATGTGACCACATGTGCAGCATCTCAGCTTCTATAGGCAAGGCAGCTTCTAGTAATGGGTGCTTAGCAGCTGCGATACTCTCGAATTTCCCTGCCCAAGGTGTTTCGAGAAGTAAGGTATTGTTTGTGTAGATTCGACCTTCAGTTATTTGTTTCCCATTATTTATAGTAATTTGCTTGAACGATTGTCCATGTAACACATATTCGCATTTCTTGGCAACTCCTACGGGTATAGTGCTAGAGGGATTTGATACAGTGACTGCTAATCCGTAATTTTTCGCAAGACCAGAGGTAATGTGTACTTGTTCACCCGAGGGCATAATGATTTTAGTCACTCTTCCTAGTTCGTCGTAATTGTAAATTACGGTATCGCCAGCCTAAAAGCAAATAATAATACAATGATAATAACGTCGTTCAATAAAGAAAAACAATATTATTAAAAACATATAGCAATTGCACAACTTACCCCTGATCGACTGTTTAGTAATCCAGTACTAGCATCGTAATCAAATTCCATTTCCGTTGAACCCTTCTCAGCTATCCTGGTTAGGTAGCCAATTCCAGAAATCTTTAATTCTAGTTTATGGTCCTGTGTATTTTCGATAGAGCTAACAATATTGCTGTAATCTCTGAGTAATTGTATTTTATTCCCAGAGGCATCAGTAACTGTGGACAGCTTTCCGAAACTCGTATTCTTTGAATACAAGAATGAATATCTAGTTTTTCCTGATGTCAAGTCTTTTGTGGTGATATGTTGACCGTAGCGGTTGAAAACGTATATTTCTGAAGTGGGTGGATAAGGTATTCTGAATTCTCCGTTTTCGTCATGTGTAGGCAAGTAGTGTTTTAGCGCCAATATATGGAGAGATCCTGAAACAATAACATGGATTAATAATTTGCCGTATTGAAGGATAATCATATTTAAACATATTCCATTTGATATTATTTTAATTACCTTGGTCAACAACATTTAGAACTCCATCTGGGGTAACAGCAAGAGCAGAAATAGTTTGGAATTTAGCATTGGATGATAGTAAAGTTTCCGTGCTTGTAGGAGGTTCGTCACCCGCGGCCACACTGAGTCTACATGGGCAGCCAGCATCATCTCTCGAATTCGTTGGCACAGCCGTCGCAGAGGCAGATGAATTGCATTCACAGCTTAATTCCTTCAAATTCTCTTGAACTTTTCCTGCGAAGTGCATAATTTTACCAGATGGATCTATGGATTTTATAGCATTCGTTTTCTTAGAATCCGCTTCAGCCACATACAAGATTCCGCTTGGCGCAAAGGCTATCGCTAATATTGTGCCTAAACTGGAATCTTCCCTGATATCAGTATTGGTTCGATTGGTGGGTTTTGTTAGAGGTTTTCCATCGTTTCCTATACGACAATGTGATGGTTGGCCAGCCACTACTTTGATTTTCATATCAACTGTTAGTTTCAGTATTATTCTGTCGTCTATAAAGTACAGAGATCCATCGAGTGGTGATAAGGCTACTCCTGTTGGCCATTGTAACTGTGCTTCATAGGGTGGGATTGCTCCTCGGCAGGGGACTGGTGACCAATGGTTGTGGTGTCCGTGATGTCCCACAAGAGTGTGTATTATGCCATTTGGATCAACTGCTCGTATATTTGTGCCATCTGCAATGTACATTGTCCTGTCTGCTGCAATGGCCAGACCTGGAACAGAAAAGTAAATAATATTATTTATATAGTTCTAGTCTGAATGAGGATGTATTATGTAAAACTTAAAATGTAAGATATTTCTAATTTTGCATTCATTTGTAAGTATTTTACCTTTGGGATGCGCCAATTTTGCCTTGATTGCTGGACCTTCATCACCACAATTTGAATCATCTCCAGGTACGCAACGGTCTCCGTTACCAACTACTGCCTCAGAATTTGTGGCCGGGTCTCGCACTTTTTCCAAAGCTATTACTCTTCGGACTTGGTGTCTCTCAGAATCTGATATGTAAAGATATCCATCTGCTGGTGATATGCAGATATAATATTGATATGCAACTTGCGTAGTTCTGAAAATGAGAATAATTCGGTTAATATCCATGTACACTGTACAGCATGATAACATGATAAACAGGAATTATTTGGCACCGTCAATTATAAAAATCTTTCGAAGTGGACACTTACTGTAATTGAAGAACCGTAGTAACAACGCCCTCAGGAGTGATTCGTCTGACGAGATTGAAATCACCAACATACAGGGATCCATCTGGCCCTGAGGTCAGTGCTGTTGGAGTCAAGAGGCGAGCATCTGCTGCCTTACCGTTGCAATGGTCAGGACATTCTAAAGCTCGTTGAAGACCAGTTCCCATGACCACCTATAAAAGAATGTACAGTATATTTTAATAGGGGGTTCATTAAAGATGAATATGTAAATATGCATTTCTTGCAAGAAAAGTCAGAGCGGTGACTTATTATTGATCGGTACCTGGACAGTTCTGGGGTATTGTTTCAAATGAAGTAGTGCCCCATCGCCTTTCTGCAGAATACCCTCATGGAAGTTGTAATGATGGTGTATATCCAGTCCCCATCCTCCGATATCTGAGATGTCCACGTCGAAACCGGCTAATGTCGCTGTTTGTGTCTCCCATACAATTGACGCACAAGATGTGTACTCGTAACCTATTGATATTTTTGCTTGTGCTTGGCCGTATACCTGGAATGATAAAGAGTTACGCGAGTAAGTACACAAAATATATTATATTGTTTAAGTAAAACGAAGAATTTTGACTGCCTCGTTGGTCTAGTGGTAGCAAGCTGAGCATGAGGTCCTGGGTTCGATTCCCGGGTCGGGCAAAGTGTTATTGGGTTTTTCTATCAGAAATTTCTCAGTAGCAGCTCGGAGTCTGGATTTGTGGCCGATTGATGGCAATAGGCTCGCCCCTATTACATGGGACTTAAAAAATAGTTGGGAAATGTGGGTGTACCTGCTACAGGGACACTTCTGCCCAACCCTTCGGGGAAACAAGGCGTGATGTTATGTTTGTGTGTTATGTAATTTTGAAAGAAGGTCCCATTAAAGATAAGCGACGTTAGCATAGTAAAGTAGAGTAAAAAGAGTTCAAGTTTTCATGTGCTTCTTTTACTTCTCTTAATATTACTTCGACTTACCTTTTGTTTGTATACGTTTCGTTTGTTCCACGCGAAGATATGAGTTAAGTCGGGATCAGCTTCGTAGGTATGGGTGTGCAAGGAGCCTTCAATCTCAACGCGGACATGCACTCGGATAAGTGATGCTGGGACCACACGACGAGTCAGTTGAACGTGTACGCAAGATAGATAACCAGCTGATTGAGACGAGCGGTATGTCAGTTTCACCAATGAGCCGGGGATGCTGATAGATTCGCTTACAATCTGGAAATAAGAAATACATTCTTTAGTCATGCAGTCAGTTTGTGAAGCCAAAATAGTGACTGGTACACATTCAAATTGGTCCAGAAATTGCTTAACACTAATGCATGTGACTGAATGTCCACTGGTTTATGGAAAACGATAAGAATAATTGACTGACCAGAATTTGGCGAGTATTACACGAAGGAATAAACATCCAAGCTAGACGTTAACGAGCTTTTGTTCAACTGTTCTTACCTGAGCCTCAGGGTATATGACGGTGGTAGTGGTAGCAGATGAGGCAGCAGGCGCTGCCAAAGGTGGTACTGCCACTACTTCTGGTCTTAGTTGCTCGTGGTCGTGTGCTGCGCAAGGTGGAGTTTCTGATTCCCACCATTGCGGTGTAGGCGACCAGTCGATGCGAGGTGGAGCCCTAGTGATTGTAATTGGTTAGAATAATTGAATAGAAAGCCTTGTTTAGTTAAACTTTGAATGAGGTATCAATGTGACTCTTCAACTAATATATTTATATGAGGGAGTGATTTAAATGAAATCGTCATTTAATTTAAGTAGTCAACTAATTTAAAAAATGGTAAATAAAACACCAGCACCCAAATATTAAAATTATATTTTATTATGTTAGTTAATAAGCCACTAACTAAAACCCTTCTCACCTGGGCGTTGGTACTTTCACATTGTCGTCACTAAGTTCCATTTGGACTGGTGGCAATACGACGATCTGATTCCAAGGTACGAAGACTGTCTTCCTTAGCGGCTTGAACGGTGATCGCTGGAACTGCAGGGTCACGGCACCTCCTCCATTCACCAACACGTCAAACCTGAATGACCGGCATATAACATTTAAGATAGATGTACGAATAGTGTCTGATATGACAGAGTGGGCCCTTTCGTTTGTCCTAGAAAACGTAAGACACGTTATATGCAAAGTGTCTCGTTTGAAGTAAAACAAATTCTCAGTTATAAACCCGGATTCGTCTTGACCGTGTGGCTAGAGCTGCTAGACGACAATGTGTCCTATCATCATTCTTCTGCCTTTATCCCATGTATCATTGAAAAAGTCGTCAATTATACATTACTAATAAAGACATCTTTAGTGTAGTCCTTGGATAAAAGTTCAAAGACAAACATATATTCGATATAAAATTGGAAAGCGACTTAATGATCGGTTTTTGTAACCAAATCAGACCATAAATCATAGAAAAAGGCCCGAATTTTCAATCCTCAGATAAAGAATCGAATAGCGTTTATTCCATAGATAGCATGATTCAGGATTTTTCAATAGTCAGATTGTCGTATCTGACGAATAAAGTCCGTAACTGAGGAATAAAATGAACTGTCCCTTGAAGCCTCAGTTAGAACCTTATTCTAGGGAGTAAAAATGATGTGTTGACGTTTGTTTTGTTTGGGGTTTTAATGTGCTTTGTCTCTGCGTGTTTTCATGCTCTTGTATTGTTGAAAACATGGATGTTTTTGATTCAATTGACGATAGTTTTATTAATTGTCTCGAAAAATATTAATTTTCTTACGTTTTCGGGACGACATTGTTTAACTATTTTAAACCACTAGGTATTTGAATACCTGCCCACTCCTATCAACCTTCCTGCAAACAAAAACAAAAAAAAGGTCGCCATAACTGCTGACCATCTGTGGATCTAAACAAAATATAAGAAATCTCGGCAAAATGTCAAACAAACGTTTTGTTTCTGTCTTTGTCTAACACGTTGAATACTGTATCTGTGCATCTCGCTTGCACATGAGTGAAGTTGGTTACCAAAGACCACAGTTAACTATTTTTCAGTTATTGTACGATTGAAAAATTGAAAATATTTATTCGCCTGATAAACAGCCAGACAATTTATACGCTAGGTTATTCAACGATTTAACTGAGGATTGAAAAATCGGCCCTAAGAAAAACAGATTGAAATAGTATATTACTGTCGCGGCCTGCAACAAGGGCATTGTTGGACGATCGTGGACAAATGTGGGCCGAGGGGAAGCCGAGGCACACATACGTGAGTCCATCAATGCCTGATTGTGGCCAAAGCTTGTATAGTACTTTTCTCAAATAATGCGCGGATATTCAAACTAAGTAACTAATTTATAATTTCTAGAATCAATAACAAACAACGATTTAATTTTTCACACGCCAATATGTCCATTTGTTTCTTTTTTACTTTAAAGAGTTCTATTTGCAAACCAAATTGAAATCTAAATAAAATCTTTGGTAAGTTGCTTCCTTAGTTACCATGAGTTGAAGTAAAAAGTTCATTCCATTTTTAAATAACACGACGGATATGAGTTTTCATAGTAATTTATTCGGCCGCTAAACACGACAGATATGGATTTTGATACAAGCATTGCCGGCCGGGCGCTCGCATGTATTCGACCAGTACAGCATTTTCGATTTATCTTGAAAAAGGTTGTCAAAATAATGCTCGAATTTCCAAGCATGTTTAAGAAAAAAACACAGATACGCTGTTTAAAGTCACCCATAATTTTTCCTTATTCCTAGAGTACCTACCTATGTCCTATAGAAAACTTTATTTCAAGAAATGTCGCAGTTTCGCCCAAAAAGTTACGCCTACGCCATCGTTACCCCTCATTACTTCAGTTTAGAATTTAATCGCATTAACTTTCAGATTAAGAGAGTTAATTCGAAAGTCATGACTAGAATTTGTAAATGAGGAAGTTTAGAGTAGGTATACTATTCCTACTTCAACCGGTTTTGCTAACAAAAATAAAACATAACATAACATCACGCCAGTTATTCCCGAAGGGTGAGGCAGAGGAGTACCCACATTTCGCCAGTTATGTTTAAGTCCTATGTTATAGAGGGCGAGCCATCAACCGGGGACAAATCCAAATTCCGGGCTACAACTGCGAACTTCTAGATGAAAAAAGCCTAATAACACTTTGCCCGACCTGGGAATCGAACCCAGGACCTCATGCTCAGCAGTAGCGCTTGCGACTACTTGACTAACGAGGCAGTCCAAAAATAAAACTACCGGAAAATCAAGACCATACTTTCCTGATGCCTATAATAATACGTAATACCTATGAATTCTCAGCTATTCTAATTGGATCTACGAAGCTTTCGGCCATCACTCTGATTATAATTTAGTACCTACTTTACTAGAAATACAGCCTTGTTCACCTCTCGGTACTAAATAATGTGTAAAATGCTCGTTAGTCCTAACACGATAAAACTGCAGTTAATAATGTAGAAATGCTGTAACAAGTACCGTAGGTCGGTACTCGTATTCCGTTCCTACGTTTTAATGATCCCTTATAATATTTTTCTTGTCATTAATTTAAGCAACCCCGTACAATATTTTTTCACCTTTTTCTTTGTTTCTTTGCAACGTTTTTTACCTTTAATGAGAGTTTGTTATCGAAACGTGTTGAGCAGGGGTTTAGTTTGATGATCAGCACTTCCAATAAAAGGAAAAATTTGGGACATTTCTTCCCGTTAGATTTTTTTCAAACGTTTCGTGACGTTATTTACGATCTTGAGAAGAAATAAAAAATTAAAAGCGGTGAATGTTTTTTGTTTATTTATTTCGAAGAATGCTGAAAATCGTGCTTCATTACTGAAAATGAAAAACTTGTAACTTCGTTGAATAGGTAACCCAAGTTGATAATTTATTCGATGGTGCATTTAGGGAAGCTACTGGTACTTTTTCTTGTAATTTCGGAAACAAACTACATGTAAACAGTTAGTGAGTTACGGTAATTAATTTTTAAAAGCTTAAACGTGACGTGTTATTCGATTACATGTTCACATGATACAGGTTTCGTTCCGCCGCCTAATTCGATTTCATACTTAATGTTTTTACGTACGTGCAAGCAATATCAAAACACCGTGTCCGATAATTAATGACGATCCTATACATATAACACTAATGT
This sequence comes from Agrochola lychnidis, assembly GCA_963680765.1. Taxonomy (NCBI): domain Eukaryota; kingdom Metazoa; phylum Arthropoda; class Insecta; order Lepidoptera; family Noctuidae; genus Agrochola; species Agrochola lychnidis. The sequence continues at coordinate 12,291,297 of OY796857.1, forward strand.
TTGTATTGATATTTGTTCAAATATCTCTGTTTGTCACGCAATGTTCAATTACTTTCTTTAAGACAATTTAGTTCCGTGACTCAACGATCGTCGTGACTAATAGATTTTTTCTATTTTATGACGTTAAAAAGTTTACATTTAAACATTGTTTTGACATGGTAATTGCCCCGATTACCCGATGCCAAATTATTTTATTTCTGTTCGTTTATTTACGCTGCGAGATAGTGGTGTTACGGTGATTCACCATAAAGAGCGCTTACGTATTCTCTCGTATTTTTCTTTAAGTGAAACAATTACGTTTAAATGTTTCTTAATGGGTGGCGTTTTCAAACGACTATAATTACTAAAATTCCTGGCTCATGCTATAATGTCGGTTGATACTTAATTGCAGTAAAAACAACAATTAAAATTACTTAACGGTCTATCGCAGTCACATTGGCAACTTTCAGTAGAAGCTTAAAGAATGAGATTTTGAACTACTTGAATGCCAAGATAATGTATGTCATTAAGTATAGACTAATTAATTTTGACTTCAAAAGTATAAAAATTACATAAAACTGTTCTCGAATAGTAGGTAAATAAAAAGGTCACATCACACATCACATCAGCCTATAATGTTCCCACTGCTGGGACACAGGCCTCCTCTCTGTGAGAGGGAGTGGGCCGTAATCCACCACGCGGGCCCAGTGCGGGTTGGTAGATGTCACAAGTCTTCGAATTTTTGGTTCTAGGACATGCCGGTTTCGTCACGATGTTTTCATTCACCGTTTTGAGAGCAGTGGTGATGAAATAATTTACACAAAGTAAAGCGCCTGTCTGGGTACGAACCTACGACGTATTACAACTCGTAAGTCGCGGCCATTACCACTGGGCACAGATAATATAATACTACCAATGGGCCACCACTGCTCTCAAAAAAAAGGCTGCTATCAAAAAGGTATTAAGTACTTATTCCTGAAGAATTTGCATTGTTTGTTTTTTGTTGCCTGATAGGCATTGGGTTCATAGGACAACCCGTGGCACGGGCCCAGTCAATATTTCTATTCATCAAGCCCAATAATAGTAACTTAACTTTGGAGGTTATAACTGAGAATTTGATTATGTCACTAGACTTCAATATCCAAAACATTACTTGTCGCCAAAAGCCGTCTGAAGATCTCACAATAAAAAGAGTGTTAAGGCCAGGTCACACGGTTCAACAATTAATCATAATTTCGTTATTTACGAAAATCTGAACTGTACAAAATTGATAGGGGAGAGCAAGAGTTGCTCAAAGGGCGTTCCGAGGAACGCATATACTTACCATGTAAGGCAGAATTGTCGACGCACTTACCAACGATAGGTGAATAACGGCAATGAGGACTCTATAAAAACCTAGACAAAACAGAAAAAAGTATCACTTTTTTATTTACTAACCATCCACCCTGTCTGGTCAGCGTGAATCCGAAGCGAGCCTCTCGATCCACGGAGACTCTGATGCCGATGATACCGAGGCCTTGGGGAGAGACCACCTGCCCCCGCATCACGGACACGCGGCTGCACAGACCAGCTCACGTCAGTTCGAGCCACGAGCCACAGCACCCGGCATTCAGCGATACGATTCACATAGAAGAACTAAGAGGCTATTGTTGCTAAAGAAATTCTGAATTTTTATGAAAAATTGATCTTATTTTACAGAAAAATTAAAAAATCCTTTTTTTGGAAACTGTTTTGCCACGAAAGTGACTTTTAGATTTGAAAGACAATAAAAAAGGCTATTAATGTTCAAACTTAGGAAAAAATTATATGACCCTTTTCTGTGTAGGTACGTAATGATCTAGTAATTTTTTATTGTTTAATTACGCAACAACCTATTTAAAAGCCTTGTATTTTTATGCATGGCCGGAATTTAGCAGTAGCCTCTGATCTAAAAGATAGAAGACATAAAAATGATGTGTGAACCGTATCGGTGAATGCACACCTTCGATCATAAAACTTTGAGCGAGGTCTCGTGCTATGCTTCATATTTCATAGTGTAAACGCTGTGAGAGTGAAGTAAAGTATGAAAATAATATCGAAAAATAAAATAAATAAGAAGTCTTAGCATTGCACATTCTCGTATTAGGATCAGCTAATTCTCTAGGACACATTTCTGTTTACATTTTATTTATAGATCCTCTAATTAGCCAATAAAATAAAAATTTAATAAATTTAATACCATAGAAAGTAACGTAAACGGAAATCTACCTAGAAAGGTATGTATGCATGTAACAGCTGCCACACAAACCATAGTCAATCAATTTTGTTATATTACTTCATGTTTGAATGTTCGGTTACATATTCATGAGAGATGAAATTGGTGCAAGAAATGTTCGCGAAATCATTAATATTGAAATTGAAAGGATATTCGTTTTTGTTGTTCGCTTTGATTTTGGGCAAAATTATAAGTAAATAATTTACACTGCTTTATCCGAGTGAACTTAGTTTTACTTTTAATGTAGCTCTTGACTCGGCATACCCGGAGCGAATCTCCGCAGGGGGCGCAAAAAGCTTTAAAAATACGACGTGAAAACCGATATCAGAGCCAAAAATCTGTCCGCTGAAAGTGCACAACGAAAATGTCGACGTAAACGATCGGAAAACAACAAGAGATTAAGTTTGCTTTTAGTGTTAATTAACATAACAACAATCAGTTTGAATCATTGGCTTAGAATGTTGTTTGTTACCAAGATTCAGTAGAACCCCATGCTTCATAGATTGTGTTTAATATGAGATGGTAGCGGAGTACCTACTGAATATTTCATTCAATATCCAATTCTTATTATCTTGAATTTACTTTTGAATAGAAGTTGGAGAGACTACTTATCTCAGATACAAAGACTAAATACCTATTATTTAAATGAATCTAAATTCGTGAGAAATGTATAACATAAACCACCAACAATATAATAACGTATACTTTATTACCACGATTGCGTTTATGATTAATGTTGATGCAAGCGTCGTAGCTACATAAACGCCTTGATAAGCAAAAGCTCTTAGCTAAGCTTTAAATATTTTTGTATTATTATAACAGATTTTTTTAACGATTTTATCTTCGTGAATTTATCAACTGAAATACTCTGAGACGAACGCATTCGAAAATATCATAAAATGTATTTGTGTAATATAAAACACTAGATAGGTTCAATCAACAAAAAGAAATAAAATATTTATGTGTAACGCTGAGTAGTAAAATATTTTTCTTATTTGTTACCAAGAACTACGTATTTAGCAATGCCACTTCTAAGAATATGATATCGTAAAAGTTTTCATCCTCTTCATGTGTTTCCGCGAAGGCCGACAGTAAATGCCATATGATACGGTTATGAAAAATATACCTAAAAAGAAACATTGTAAGCAGATTGGCACCTCCCGAAATATTATCTGTAACAAGTTACAGGGCACTTTTAGATTATTATCATAATACACGTTTAGACTAACTAAGTAATGTTGTATCTGAAAAGAGGACAAGTCATTAATAATTATTGTATGTTTCTGACGGTGATTATAAATTCAACATTATTTAATGAGTAGAAATTTCATAAAAACACATTAACAGTTGGTAGAGTTAAAAACAACAAAAACTCAAAACAGTATCAAATACAACGCTTTAAGAACTGTACTGCCCTTCAGACATCAAAATGCGGAAGATTCAGATATAAATGCTGGTGCAGAGGCAGACAGTTCTGAGAGCGATGAAAGAAAATCGAGAAAAATACGTTCGTTGCACCAATTTCAAAGTGTAATAAAATGTCGTCGATGACTGATTAATGGAAGCGATGGTTGTAATGTACAATGTCGACAATTTTGCTATCGTATCGCTGTGAAGTAGTAGGAATACATTCAAATAAGTTGTGTTTTGGTTAGTTACAAAGGGTGAGGATCTAAACACATAAAGAGCTCGGGCGAAGGGTAGGGGGTTGGTTAACAGATGAAAGACGCAGACAAAGGGTAAGGAACACATAAAAGGGTAAGTTTATTTGAAGCTTAATTTGCGTGTTCGCTGAAATTTTGCTCAATTGATAATATACAATTCGCGACGATTTGTATATTTTGCAAGCCCTACACCTATCGATTGTGTTAAAAACGTTTTGCGTGAAAGCGTAAATGATTTTCCTAAGTTTCATATAGTATAACAAAATTATTCCATAGTATATATGTGAACTATAATATAAGCACAGTAGACGAGACAAATAAACAGTACAAAATACAATTGTGACTGCGGCAAATCATATTTGAAAAGAGACGCGGCGTTTGCGGACCGTCGGCGGTGCTTGATTTACGCTGAGATTGCGAGGATTTTGTCGCAGTCACACGAAAACATTCAAGACAAACATACAGATGTTACATACACATAGAGAATGAAACGAATACAGACAAAGGATTGAACGAAAAGTGAAAAAGCGTCAGTGGCACCGTCCGCGTGTCTGTTGTGGGACACGCGAAGGTCACCGGCATCACACTCATATGCAGGATTCGCAACAAAAGGGAAGAGGTGAACAGATACTGAACACTGAGGGGCGAGGGCGGGCTGACTGACACTTACCATGGTGTAAAGGAATTCCAGAACTCGCTAGGAGTGGCGGACACACGGCGGCACAGGGACACAGAAAGACAGGACAGATTACTACACAGATACCTACATCCCTCAGTGCAACCCCACCCCGGTTTTGCAACCGCTCCGGCCGATTGCACTCGTCTATATTGGTTAGCTTGCGTTTTAACACTGTATTTACCAATCAAAGTTCTGTTAATTACGAATCGATTCACAGACGAAGCCCGTTTGCATTAGAACAACCACCACTATTGGTCGATAGGTAATATGCATTATGATTCAATACAAATAAATTTAGAAAAGTTGCAATTGTAGGTTGCACCAAAGATTGAATGTGGAGAGTAAACATGCTGGATGGTGAATGCATGAAGGAACCCGTCATGTGTTACGAATACAAGGGCTGATGGAACAAATGCCAGAACGCAATATAACCACTCTAGACTTTTGAACTTAAATAAAATAGTGAAGCGGCTCGTGTTTTAATGCAAACAAACTTTTAGAGGCGCTTTTGCATATTAAGCGAGGTGGGTTGACTACTTTTATTATTCAGTTTTGCTTTGTCTTATTTATTTAAGAGATCGTTCGAAGTTTTATTAACGCACACGGTATAAAGTAGGGCAAATAAAAACTTTAAGAATTTGTTTACCAACTTAGATCATGAAAGACGCGTTTAAGTTTTATCTAATAGATCGTTTTAAAAGTTTTAAAGTAAGTGGTATAAAACTAAGTCTTAGAAAAATTATGTCAATTTAAACTTGTATATTTATTTTTGTATCAAGATTGTAGATACGTAATGATTTAAATAATGCTTTCATGATTCAAGTTTCTTTTCTTTTACCTTATTTACTTATGTAAAGTTATTTTGAAGACAAACAAAACTGTTCGAAAGCTTTTGAGCGCTGATTTATTTCTAATTTCATTTTGTTATTCATAATACGCTTTTGTTTTGTTCAGACAAACAGGTAGGGTTAGACACACACAAGGGATGAACATTAGACAATACACAACACATCGGATCTGGTGTGAAAAATAATAATAAAATACAAAAACTCATAACTGAAATAATAAATTCAATGGTAAAACATAACCATGCTAGGATCGCAAACAATAAATCATAATTTTTACACTCGAGAAAACAGAGGAAAATCAAAACACTTCCACCAGATGAGAAAATAAATTGTAAGTTATAAAAGTATTTGAAGTTACCAATTAAATTAAAATAACCACACCAAATCCTCGGAGAGGTTTAGGAAGATGAGCGGGAATTATATGGTGAAGGTGCTAGTTCCTAAATCATTTTATGTCGTAATGAATTTTGTATCTTCTTCTTACGGTTATACATTACAGTACGGCGATGATATCACGGATCTAAAATCATTGTAAAGTGCAAATATAAATTATTCATGAATTGTGCAAAACCGACAGGTCAGTCCTAAACCAACTGATGCAAAAGATATCGTTGTATTGTCTTTTAGTTTACTGATCCTAAAATGGTTAGTATTATGTTAGTACTAACGACATCTTTTACGTACATGAAGTGATTTGGTGTTTGTTAACATTTCAGACGTTTCCTTATGCTACACATACCTTTCAGAATATTCGTCCATGTGTGCGTAGCTCTGGACAGAGTTTTCTTCTATGAGGAATTTGACGCGCTGATAGAAGGACGCGGTGACAGAAGGCGGCTGTTTTCTGAGAAGTACTTCTACAGGATCGTTGGAGGCTAGGCACATGATGTGCTCGGCGCACTCAGGTCGACTGCAGCATTCCGAGTCGGAGCAGTCCGTCATGCCATCTTCAAAAGTGTAGCCATTGTCAAGTGACAGCCAATATGGTTTGTTTGGATTGTTTAAAATGTAATCGGTCTTATGTTTGAGCCTATTTTCTGTAAAAGAGAGGCACTTACCTTCATCGTTATCTTCGTTGTCGTTGCAAGAGAGTTCAAGTGCGATGGAACAGTCGGTGCCGGCCCAGCCGTCAGCACAAGAACAGCGGTACACTCCATCTTCCAGAAGACATTGTCCGTGACGAGTACAGCCATTTGGACAACCAGCTGTGTACATTGAGTAATTAGTCAAGTGGTAGTAGATAATGTATTTCTGATCATTACACTAACAAGTGCAATGCAACGTTGACTTCGATTATATTGTATTCATGGAATTAAAGTTAGTTTCAGAAATCAGATTCATAAAGTCGATGATCCTACAATATTTTCAATATATGCAGCATGAAACAAAGAACGTACAGTATTGAATAAGAATGTCGCAACTTACGCAAAGTACAGTGTCGGCCATTCCATCCTTGTGTGCATACACACGTGCCATTCTTGCATTGTCCGTGGTCGTGACAGCGCGTGTCACAGGGTCGTTGGTCACACATGGTGCCGGTCCAGCCGTCATCGCATCGACACACGCCCTCGGCACAAACACCGTGCGGCCCGCAGTCCAATGAACATACCACTATAAAGTAGAAAGGCAGTTAAAACGCCGATGTACAAGTAAGGCAACATAATACTTTAAACTTGTTTGTAGCCATTACCTTGTGAGCAATCATCTCCGGTGTAAAGTGGGTCACAAACACATCTCCCTGCGTCTAGGTCGTACACACCGCGTTGGGAACATGCGGGAAGACAACGTTGAACCCTCGCATCACGTTCACTGCAGGAGGCACCTCGCCATCCCGCGCGGCACACGCATCTACCACGCACACACGATCCGTGGCCACCGCAGGTTGGGTCAAGGCAGTCCTCTGAACATGTTTAATAAGTAAGTCAGTATTTCTATTGATTTTCTTTATCACATTTTAAAATGTTGTTTTAGTTTGAAAAATATTTTACCTTCGTCGCACTTTTGTCCTTTCCATCCAGCCTTACAGTGGCAATGGCCGGCGATACATTGACCCCTTCCGGAACAGTCTGCCGGCTCACAGTCGTGTGCTGGAACGTCACATTCCGGGCCTTTCCACCCTTCCAAACAGTGACATACACCACCTGCATATGCGCCGTGCCCCGAACAAAGAACTGGGCATACACCTGCGAAAACAAATATGACTTATTACTTACGCACTTCTTTACGAAGATAAGAGACTCCTTTAATGAATATTTTCTACTTACTTTTCGAACAGTCGTGTCCTTCGTAGCCATCCATACATTCGCATTTCCCGAGGTAGCATGATCCGTGACCCGAACAATCATCTGGACACGAGTTAGTGACTCCTTCCGCTTCAGAAACGATCATTTCAACATTGTGTGGCTGCAGTTCGTCATTGTATACAGATATAAACCATCTTCCTGTGTCGAGATATTGCAATATGCTCACGTTTACTCTCATATCCGTTGACCTTTTGCTTATCGTATGGTTCCATCTATGCAGTGGGTTAATCGTACTCAATAGTGCATCCCAGTCGTTAAGACTACTTTGAAACCGATTATCTCTGAACGGACTTCTTCTACGCCTTAGTCTGTGGTCGACCCTACCGCCTCGAATGAATTCTACAAAGTCGTATTGTGTTACGCTAGGAGCTACATTTCGCCTACCATATACAGCGAAATTAGCTCCCCAGGGAACTGTGAAGTTAAGGCTAACGTAGGCGGGCTGTTTGTTGCGGAATTCAGAACTCCAAAATTGGTAAGCAGGTATAGTTGCACTGTGTAACTCGTCGAATTCTCTAACTTCTAACGCGGGTGACCAAGGCGGCGGTGCTGCTTGTTGCGCTTGTTGCGGTATTATTACTGATTCTAACGCTGCTTCCGCTGTAGTTGACCACCCGCCTAAAGACGAAGTTGATATTGATTCTGCAATAAAACGTGCAAAATCTTTTACATCCTTTTGAATATGTCGAAAGTACAAACCCAAATCAGTATAAAATTAAAAATTGTTTCTACATACCGTCTGAAGGTGATGACGTTGATAAGGCATCCCTAATTCCTTGTGCATGTGTTACTGCTTTTACATCTTGTACCAGGATGCAATTTGAATTGTCTATATTACTTTTAATTGACGATAACGCTGCAACAAAGAAATGGTCATTTTAAAACAAAGTATAAAATCGTTAGTCGTATTTTTTTATCAATAGAAAATAATTTCTACGATCCAAATCTCTCTCTCGAAGCCGGTCATCCAATTAAGTTTCCGTTAAGTTTGTTTCTTATCGATGGCTCACATCGATAATGCCCAGTAGCCGAGCAGTAATTCTATTAGTGTTCACACGGGCGTCGTTTGGGCGCAATGTGTTACGAAATGTGACACAATAAGAGATGTCATTTTAAACTTTAGAGGTGTATGAATGCAGGGTAGGCGACGTGATGTCCCGTCGAGTTTTAATTAAGCGAAGCACGGTTGTGCTGCATTTCGTGGCGGTGTGACGGAGCGATTGGTTCCGCTGCCGCGGGCCGGTCTCAGCAAGCACGTAGGTGGCTCGACACCCAACCATTTCTTGTTCAGGAGAATGCTGTTGTCTCCTCATTATGCGACAGTTGCTGGCTATCGAATCGATCATAAAATGCCGCGCTACGCAATCTAATTGGATGATTCTTCACGGTGTTAACTAAGAAAAGCACGGGCTCAGATGACACGAGTCTTGACGAAATTACTATTTATTTTGAAGCTACTGAAGCATCAAATAGGATCTTATCGATGTAATTGATTGGTAGTCAATATTTTTTATAAAGCACTGAAATATATATAGTAGGCACTTTCCCTTTTAATACTACGGTGGAATATTCAATAGAAACTGCAAGGGAGCCATTGAATGTCAGTAATGTAAAGAGAATTTATTGCGTTCATTTATTAGTTTAGTAAGAAGCTCACGATCGCTCAGGATTTGTGCTCGGATGGGGATGCAACGTTTATTTGTTTCGGAGCGTGCGCAGGATGTGCGCCTAATATGTCGTGCGTTGCGTCAAGGGCAATATATCAATCCATATAGACTTAATTGACGCAACCCAGATTTTGTTCCGGCTAATTAACATATTCAGTAATTTGTCGAGAGACATCTGGTTATGTTTTTGTAGAGCCAATTTACTAATTAAATTTTATGTGTGAATATTTTGTCTGACACGTTGTCAAGTGTTTGCAGTTACGTTCCATAATTCGCCCAGATAACCCCCAGCGGTGTCGGAGCAATTAAGTTATCTGGCCGGCCCAACAGTTGCCTATCTATCCCCAAGATTTACTCTCAGATAAGATCGCGAAACGTTGACGCCATTTGGCCGTTTGCGCTGAGGATTGGACAATTTAACTTTACTATACTGTGTTGAGGGTAGATAGTTCAATGACAATAACCTTTATCAGCTTAACAACCAACAGTTAAGCAGGCAATTTATATTCAGTGTTAATGCTACATGCGTATGTCGAGATGGATTTAAAATCATACTTCTAAAATGATATATGTCATTGAGTTCAAAGACTCGAAGCATAAAACATGTCTAGTGCGTTGCTCCGCATCAAATATTGATGGAATGGAAATAAATAGAATTCAACAAACAGTCATAAATATGAATAAAAACTTGAACGGTCATTGATGTTCGATAGGTTCGTTTAAATATAAGAGTGACCTACAACATATTATTATAGCATTTTTATGAAAGCTGAACATGTTTTGAACGAACCCCAACCAACATCATATTCAGTTAGATAGAGCCCTACTCCGAAAATAATAACACACATCGTACACAATGTTTTCAGATAAACGAGCAAAGATGACGTAATTTCCTCGCAAGAAAATGAAATATGACAATGTGGTAAGTCGCGACTTTTCCCGATGATCCCTCGTAAAATCTATAAATTTTGTGTATTGAGCGGCGGCGGGTAGGAAATGGAGGGTGCTCGAGATGACGAGGTCGCCGGCCGATGCAAGCGACGATTGTGTGCAGATGGACTATGTTTGCTATCTCCACTATTTTTCGAGTTAATACAATTTATTGTAATACGATTCAGCATAGATTGCATCGTGCGTTGGGGGAGCGAAACTCGTTTGATAGTGTCCCCGGGGACGGACGCGCCGTCGCACATTCTCGCATTAGTCACGTGATAAATCTTCCCGTTTCATGTGTGCTGTCTCCTTTCATTACACGCAGGATCTAATATCCCTGTCCTTGTTACTTGCGCATGTTAACTGTGTTCGCACGAGGTCGCGGTTTGTTTGCCCCATTTTCTCAGGGAAGACAAACAAATCCAAATTTTGATTACATCATCATAAAATCTTGTCATTAAATAAAGTTATTCTTCATGAAACTCGTTAGTTAGTTAGTTATGGGTATATGTTGGCTTTGTTTATGAAATAACGGCGTATTATAAATTTTATGACACCCACTGAGCAGTCTTACAAAATATAGCGTGGCCTGCGTACCTAAGCTATACAAATCAGCAGGTATAATCGATACATTAGGTTAATAAAAAAGGGTAAGTATAAAAAGATGGACAGTACCGGTTACAACAGGATGTAAAATTTTGTTATGTTTAACTGTATTGCTAATATCTATAGAAAGAATAACATGATATGATATTATTTTGTATGAGTATGTGGATAATATGTTAATTTTATAAAACAAATCATAAATAAAGCTTTTGATAAAACTGTTGCCCACGTTCTATTTTTTTAAGTTGCCCTACTTATATTTTAGCATGCTAAACATAATAGGGGTTTGTTATTTGTATAACAGTATTATTTTTACAACAAAAGTGTCACCGATCGTACAAACGTGCGCGCGAGCCACTTCAAAAGCGTTAAGGCTCACAGAGAGAGCTTTAATAAAACATTTGGGGTCCTCACATTTTCAATTACATTAAAAAGTTGACGGTGCTGTATTTGCCCCCATTCATACACCATACACGTAATGAAGGGTGCAACAGATGGTTCACATTTTTTCATTACATCACTAAAACTACCGGCGCAAACCCGGAGATTTATGTCGGATTAAACTACAGACCCGGTTTTTATTTGATACAAATCCGGAACGCCAGGAGGCGTGTCCGAAAATATTTTATTGTTATTTCGAATCATTATTTTAATGAGAGTTCAGTAAAAAGTAGGAGTCGAAAGTAAAATAGTAAAATAGGTAGCGTTTAACAGATTCATTGGTTTTGATATTATCTTATGGGAATCTAAATGTGGTAATTTCGAGGCGTGTGTGTCGCCGTGTTAGAAAAAGCGTATATCGTTTTGAAGTGGACAGGTCGCCGCTGCCATCGATAGGCGATATGGTACATGCTGCCTTATCGCGCCTGTATAATTTAACGGGTCTCTAAATGAAGTGAGATCCGATACGATAAGCCTCATTGACTTGAGACACCTTACATCCACTCGATTCATTACATTACTTTCAAGAAGCATCGGCTGACTTTATTTTATTGAGTCTTTATATAAAACTGTGTGAGTTAGGATAAATACCTTGGGCTGAGTACGGGGCGTTAATGTCGCCTAAAATAGTAGTTATTGTCCCATAATATAAATAGTGATACAATAAACTTTATTTTATTTGTAAAATTAACAAGTTTAATGGCAATTTCAGAAAGCAACAGCTTGTTACTTGGAAGGAAAAACCTGAAATTTTCTTCTACCATATTAATATGAAATCTTTTCGAAACGTGCTTTGAGTTTTCCATCTAATATTAGTAATAATGCTTCACAGTAAACCCTGTGCTAAACTCTTCAGTATATATAAGGGTTAGTTATGTATGTAAGTATGTAAACAAGTTTTTGTTTCAGCTGAAGTAGAACGCGTTGCCGAAACTATAGTGAAGTTGTTAGCGGTTCACGTAGCGTGCTTCAAGCGTATTATTTAGTGTTTGCTCAAACTGTTTAATAGAACGCTGGCTTAACTTAAATTGAAACTATAGTTTAGACATTCGAGGAGCGTTTATAATTACTATTATAAACGCTGATACGCTTCAAACTGTTTTCACAATTGTTTCATTTTATACTGCTGTATTTGTAAACTAGATTGTCTAGTCTCGTTCAATTTCAGTTATTAAGATATTAAATTAAAGTGTCTATAAAAAGACGCATAATGAAGCAATACTAAAAATAAAGATAATTGGACGTTTTAAAAAGGTTTAAGAATCGTTAACTAAACAGTTCAGTTTACAAATAGAACGGAGTAACAAAACTCTGATTGACTCAATGTTTATCTTTTACTTCCAGATTAGAACAAAGATATAGAAGTTCAAAGTTATCATTAACTTGAGTTATTAAAGATATTGAGATACACAAGTGTTATTGAAGCTATACAAATATACTTGAGTACAGGAAGCAATTTAATTCGGAATAAATGATAATTTAAGCCTCTAATTGAGTCGGTATTAGGTACATAATTTGCCGTCGCGGCCACCCTCCACTTTGAAAAGACTTCGCTTGAAGGGAAATAAACAAAAGTAATTTCCCGACATTACAGCGAGTGAGCACTTTCAGTGTAAATGGCAATGTGGCTGTGCACCCAACGACATATTGTTTCTACGAATGTTCCACTGTTATACGGGATTCGCGTGCTGTCGCCCAAGTAGGTGTAAAACTCTATACATGTACAATAGTCGTACCTGCGTCTATACCCAGCGCGACTACCACTTGAAACGTTCTAACTTTGACTGTGTTTATGTCTTCCAACTTTAGTTGTTAAAAACGCAGTAAAAGAATTTGGAGCTCATTTATGTTCCTAGTTAAGTAAACGTAATCTTTCTGTTATAGCTTTATTGCGAAGAACGTTACTGACTCTATGCTTAAGTATTTTTACTTAAACTAACTTAGGAATTCCTGGAACTCGAGTGGCCACATTTATACGACGCTTTAGCCGCACTTATTTCCTTTTCTTATCCTGCCAAATAGCTCCACGACATTGACAGTAAAAACACATTTTTTCCTCACCCTCGTTAGGGTCGAATTTCGGAAATAACTTCTTTGAGAGTGCTTACGTCATTAATGGAAAACTGAACACTTTTGTTGGACTAGTGTTTCCGAGTAACTCGATAATTTAACATAGAACAAAAGCTTTCATGCTTTTTGAGTGTAAAATAGTGCTGGGATGATTATTTCAGTAATAACGAGTAACAAAGAATACACAGTCATTATCGTTCGAGTTGTTATAGTAATTGCGAGGGCTCGGCATCGGCAGGGTAATGTGTGTTCGAATATAGGCCAAAAGAATTGCGTCGTCGTCAGCGGCGGCGGCGACGACGGGCGCGACCCGTGACGGGTTCATGTTATTTTGTGATGCGTCGTGTGCCTGCGGTTCGAGAGTAATGCTAGTGATCACTTACAGATAATGGCCTACTTTTCTTGATTGTAACTGTACTTACCCATAAGTAATAGATCGATCTCTTCCACTTGTGTTGTAATACTGAAAGACCGTAATGTTTCAGCTTCTTCGGTTAACTAAGCTCCTAACGAGGTTGCTACAAATATAGAATCCATTTAACCACTGTTTTTGTGTAAACTTGCAACTGTGTAAGGTCCTTTATGTAGTTCCGTGTCTTTACGTCGTTAGCGCAAAATGCTTTCGTTACATGTAGGTACAGTACGGCAATAAGCATTACATGCAGTTGAGAGAATGTGCCATTCCATTAGATATAAAATGTAATGTATTGTTTTATTATACTGCAAGGAAGGGATTAGTTGTTCGTCGTTAAATCAAACAGGGATTTATTTTTGCGATTTATGAAGCATTTCGCATGTATAAATTATGATTGGTCGTTTGGCGGGTACCCGGTACGCAGGGATTGCGAGTGGCTGATGTATTCGTAGTGAAATAACATAGGACGTGGAAGTGTAAGATAATTTATAACGGCTGTAACATGGGCGCGCGGGCCCGAGGCACGCAGCGCGTTGCCTTACGTTAGGCGCATCATTTATATTTTTCTGATGTTTGTTTTGTTTTTTACGAACCTCTCTGTGGATGCCGGGCTAAACAAAGAATGATAAAAGACTAATGGTCAACGTCTGTTTTCGTTGAAACATCAATGTTTAATCAACTCATTTGCATGCACGGAGTGAATATTTGAATTTATCACCTTCAGTAATTGAGTTCGGTGTGATGATGGAAATATTTTTCTATTATGATTTGGTCGTATAACGATAAATGAATAAAAGTATTTTTATGGTTGTTTTCCGTTAGCATGACTTTGGACAACACGAAAAAAGACTTTGATTGAAGTCGAAGTGGGTGTTTAAACAAGCATTTACGACGTATGATTACTGTTGTCTGTAGTTAAAAAACGAGTTGAATTTACAAAAGGTATACAGAGAAAATAAATAAATAAGTACCTAGATAGCGTGCTAGAAATGGAACTGATGTACCATTCAATAATAACCATCTCCTTTGTTCATTGGAAATGTTTAGTCCACAAATAGGTTGCAATTTATAAAAGCAAAAGTAATTTTTGCTACTGTTTCAGTGCGAGTTAAGTCCGAGGGACTATATAATCTTGTGTAGCCCTCGAGGGCTATTCCTTTGTCGGTTTCCAATCATACAGTACGAGAACTAGCCCCTTAATTGGATGGAATCCCGCTTCAGGCACGATTCGGCATTAAGGGGATAAAAGCATACGAGTGCAATTTTACATTGCTTTGTAATCTGGTAAAACAATCAGATTGCGAGCTCGCAGGATTAGGCTCAGATATGTAATAACGTTAATAGTTTTAGTCTGAATTTGTATTCGAAATAGCAATTTGAATGGTAGGCAATATTTTTGATAGGACAACAAAGACATCGCAACCACCAACATTTTGCGGTATTATTTAACCGCAGTCGGCGGATCCATACCTAAATTAAATTACCTTTGTAACGAACGTGGGAGTCAGTTTTACTAAAAGGCTAACCGATACCTGTGATGGGTTAAAAAACGATTTATTTTATTTTTGTAATATTGAAATGGATTTAACCCACATGGCGTCATTATGGTAACAATAAACTTTTGTCTCTGACGTCCCAACGAAGGCCGTACACTAACGCTAATGGATTGTGAAAGAATAATGTTATGAATATTCTAATCGGCATTCCGAGCGAGTTAATAAAAATACTGTCTTAACGAGAGTCCCGTACATCCCGCTGTGATTTAAGAAACAAAGATGTATCGTCTGTGTAACTCGTAGTTGGATATTTCAATATTAAAGACAGCCTACACGGAGTTAGTTTAACTGTCTGCAGTTAAAATTGTCGTTTGAAGTTGTAGTTCGTTAACTTTAGATTTAGATAATGTAGATTAAGCTTGCAGTTTCACTACAATTGTATGTATAATGTATTACGGATACTTGGGACTTAACAACACATTTCAAAGAACGACGAATAACTATAAGTCCGCCTGCTCATACTCGTAAGTATCAGGCCGCAACTTTTCAATCAAACTTAAGTACAGTAGTTATAAGTTTCCGAAGTTGGGAATTGCAACAAGTTTCTTACTTAATGGACGTAGAATGCATGAATTGCATAATTTTGTTCATGATACTTACAAACCTTGGAGATTCTAATAAAGATAGGAAAGGCACTCGATTAATTTGATTAAAATAGACATTTTTGAGATGTTATGTGGTGATATTTTAAAGTCGGTTTATACAAAGTCATTTACCTACCTACATGAGAAATGGAAACGTGGGAAAAACAGACGTGATCATTGAACGATCGCAAATTGAAAATCCGTGAGATTGTGAGTCTGATTTTGAAGGATTGCAATCCCTTATTGGAATACTGTTGTTTATATCCAATGTATTTGAACTGCCTCATTAAATTATACTAGTTTGCGTCTAGATTATTGACTGGAGCATATTATGCTTACGTGTACCATTTCATGTCGAAAGTGAGTCCTCAACAAACAGACATAACTTAATAAAACCTCTTATCAGGAGATACTCAAGAACACCTATTATGCGACCCATCTTAATGGTGACTAAGGTACAGTGTCAAGTGGGTAGACGCAATCTCTTGTATGCTTATAACGATATGCTACTTATGAGTCACTTTGTCAGTAGGTAGTGGATCATTGGGCTGAAGCACGGTCATAATGATTATGATGATGATAATCCAATAAAAACTAGAAACGCGTCAGTTTACTGCTGTAAAAGAGAAATTGGTTATTCTTTCAATAAAATAACTCAAAAACACTTACCTATAAAGTAGGCGAGCATCGCCGCTAAGATGACACAGAGGCATATCATGGCGATGGCGAGGCACTTCCACGTGCATCTGTGCTGGCACCGCTTGTCTATGTGGAACCGCGAGGGCGAGTACACTGGGACGGGGCTCGGCTGGCTGGCCCGCAGCGGGAACACCGGCATCACCAGCGGCTGGTTCGCCAGCTGGCAGTGACCGCTACCCAGCGTGCCCCCTCCCATCCCGCTCGACATCGGCGCGCCGCCCAATCTGTGGCACAATATACTGGATTTAAAGCTAAAGTCGACTGTCGAAGACCTCGGAAATGGAGTTGGGAGGAAATAAGTCGAGAGGATCCTGGAAACAAAATGATTAAAGCAAATCTTGGTTTTCAAGAAATTTTTAATTTCAAAGTTCTAAGCTTTTAAAAACCATCTTAAAATGTTTTTTCCCTGAAAAGTCGATAATTTGGTTATGTGAGATGCTGAGCCTTTTAAACATCAAAACAACAAGAGTTCTTAATACTTTTCTCCAATATTGTTTGTTTATTTAAAACTTTGTGGCCTCTGGGATCCGTAAACAAGGATGACGTTTATTAATTGGATATTTGGAATTAGGTCAATTTTAAACTTTGCTGCTGCTACTACCAACTTTCAGGAGTAAAACAGATGAAAAAACACAAATAATATGTCAAAACTTTTACAAGTAGGTGACCCAGATGTTAAGTGTAAACTGAAAAGGTTGGAATTCTATTCCGTAACTTGATTAAATGCGTAAAAAATCAAGTTTCCGTTGATAGCAGGTAGATGAGAACTCGTATCGATGTCGTAACATGTTATGACCAACTGTTGGCGGGGCGAATCTGTAGCCCGCGCCATATGGCGCTTCTTTTATTAAACTCCCTCGAAGACAATCAGAACGTATCATTACCGGGGATTCCGGCAAAAAACGATGACCGTAGCGTTTAAACACGTCCGCCCCGTGAGGCATTAATCAATTATCCGAACTTCACTGTCACGACTAAATTTAAAGGCTCAGCTGAGAACATATGGCGCGGCGTCGGAGGCGCTCACCAACTGACGCCGATATAATGACCTCTCGCATAAAGGAATAAGCAAAAAGAGAATAGAAATAATTGGAGCAAGTTTAGCAAGAACGAAGCGTGACTCCTAAAGGGTTTGTTTCGAGGAGGCTCTTGACTGTAATTTTCTTTTGAATAGCGGCCGAGGAGCCCGAGGAACGTTCGGAAGGACGAATTCATTAAAACGTGTACAGAAATCACAATACTCCGGCACGCAGACTTTGGCCTTAAATGGCTTTTAAAATGTCCGCCGCCTTTGTACATTATGTGGACTTTGTATATAATACTGGAGGTTAATAATGTTTAATTTTGGTGCTTTACTGTAGCCAAATATTCACAGAATTTTATTTTTATCATCAAAGGAAATGTGCTTATAAAAATGCTAACTTACGCACAATTTCCTCCTTCGTTAGCTTGCTGGTGAAATTGTACACCTGCTAGCACCAAGTGGTTATTTGAAATAACTTGAAGCTATTTTGAATAATAGGCCTTTGGTTCCAATAACATATAATTAACTTAAATTACTAGTCCAAGCTAGACGAGCTTTATAACGATTCGTTTCTCACAGTTTATTTTTCTAATTTCTGCGAGAAGATCCGGTTACTATAGTCTATTAGAATTAATTACATAAAATGATCTGGGAATTATAATTAATGAGTGTATGATTAACTTTAGAGTTAGTCATGTATGGGCATAATAATACGAGTCTTTCTCTGAAAGCTCGTTGGTTGGGCGTTTGATTGACTATTTGCGAAAGGATATTGAATAAATATATAACCTACAACGGTTATGTGTTAGCATAAATCAAGTAAAAATATGCCCATATATCATAAATTATAATGAAAATAACATGGCTACGAGCGATACAAGTCGTGATTGCGAATGCTGCCGACATTTCATAGATAACTGTAAACGAAATTGATTTTTTGAATCCATCATCATTAGAGTAATGGATTTTATTGTTTATAATCTAACGTTGGTGCTATTACCGGCCGGTAGGCACGGTGTCTGCACGTTACCGAAATGAGCCAAATGCTCTCATTTTGTTTTTGTTAAAATAAATTTTGTGGTTTGGTAATGAAATATTGCGCAATACCGCAATGCGTTTGTTTGGGAACGGAAACGAGCATTCTATTTTACGAGCTCAAAAGTTGCGCTTCCAAATAAAGAAGATCCGCGAAGGAGAGAGTCGACTAAGACAATTAACGAGGCCGACGACAGCGTTATTGTAGGACAATGCTGCGATATTTCAAGCGGCGGACGGACGCGGGACGGCGTTCGGCGAGATTTTGACAGGCGCTCGTCGAGTGAGCTCTTAATGAAGCGGTAAATAATGAGCAGAGGTGTTGCGCCGTGCGAGAGCCGTGTCTAATTAACAGAGAGAGCCACGACCAGTTTACACATACGAGACGACACACAAACATACAGCACATGGTTCGTTATTACTGAATACAACGTAACTATCATTGGAAGTAACGGGAATCGTAATGTAGCATAAGAATGGCGCATTACAAAAACATCGGCAGGTAAGTGAAGGCTCGTTAGTCGTCGGGACTCGCCGCTGTCGCACAGTTTTTATCGCTGCAATCGCGCGTGCAGCGGTCACTTCTAGTCTCGGAGCGAGCGACGGCGACCTCTAACTCGGAAACCAGATGAAACAAAAAGAAAGAAACGCAGGCACGGGCCGTGAGAACGCGTCTCCTTGGCCGCGGCCGGCCCGCAGCCCGGACCTTCCATTTATCTTGCACAGTCGTGCGGGAATGGGCCGGACAGCGATGTGCTTTTATTGCATCGCGCCCCTAAATATAGGCTGCGGAGGCTAACCACAACGCTTTTAGCCCTAAAATGATTGGCCGCTCAACTGGTTTAATGGTATGAGAGAAGTAAATAAAAGTGTTTATCACGGCGTGGTCAAGTCCCAGTCCCGGTATTTGATTATATGTTAAGAAGAATGTAGATAATAAATAATTAATACCTACAGGCTGGGTTTAATGCAAATGCATGTTTGCATTATACGCCAAAATATGCATTGGTTTATAGGTATCGACAATTTTTTCAGGTTATTGCATATTTTACTTGAAATCTACTGATTGTGCATATTTGGTCATGCTTTTTATAATATTATTTAATTTTCATACAATTTCGTTTCACATAATTTTTTTCTCATATTATCATTTCATAGAATAATCAATACGCAAAATACTTACTTTGAATAAATTTAAATTATTGATTTATGTTACAAATAAAATTAAATGTTTCGATATTCATATTATAGAATAAAAAATCAAAAAAAAATATCCTCATATTGTTTAGTTAATATAAAACTTATTACCAAGAAAAACATTTTATCGAGTGAAAGTTTCTAAACGTTTCACCCTTTGACAAAATGCACACCCTCATATAAAATTACAACACCGCGTTTACTAAAACAATGCGGGTAAATTTTAGTAAAGTAGGAAAACAATCTTGTTATTCTCATTAAAAGTGACTTCTTATGCACGTACTGTGTTTATTTTGCTTTTTGACACTTAATTTTCGAGATTTTACAATTTATAGGGTGTATATTTTTTTTTTGCCAGTTTCTGTGTGGTTTAAAAAAATATCCACAAATAAACCGAACATATCCGAGTCGGGGTGCCCCAAATTCTGAACTCGCTTCTCTCGCTCTTGCAGCCTAAGTTCTTATTCGACTTTAATTCGACACTTAATTTTCGACGTTCAAATATGTATCCTTATAAAATTATGGATAGCATAAAGTCTATTTTTACATTTTCGTTGAAATTAAAATACCATGGAAAAATACACCGAACAAACAATATTCGTTAAAAATAATTCTACTGATTGATAAGTTTGTTAAATAAAAAACTATGATTATAAAATTAATTGAATTGTGTTTCTGTGAAATATGTTTCATTAAAGTAAATAGTCTTTAAAACAATAATATTCGAAACCAAAATACAAAGACCAAATATTATATGAAACATTTTCTGCGAAACGAAATTCTATGAAATTTTTGTCTGCGAAACAAGGGGACACCGTTATTTATAGGTATCTAACTACAAAAACCTTAATTCAAATAATGCTCAGTGACCTCACTGGATGTAAAATTACAGTTTACAAATAAAATATATTTTAACTTTTTAAGTGACAGAAAGCACAAAAACTAAACCAATAATTAAGATTTTAAAGAAAAAAAACGATAAAATTTCGTTGAAAACGTAGTGAGTGCAGGACAGTACGTGACATGGTATACCGATTTCTTTTGTGGAAAAAAAAAAACAATATTCTGCTGCAAGTATTTATTTTTATTGTTGCATATTTTGGCTCACTTTTTGGCGATTCAAGCATTTATGATGCATATTTTTACGATTTTAGGTTGCATATAATCTGATCCATAACAATTAATATGTCAGTGGTAATACGCAAACATTCTAAGAGTCTGAAAAAAACCCGATTAACAATATTTCACCAACGACAAATCACTTTCAGTTTCATATTGTTATATTGAATGTTTGCCAAACGGCTGTAATTATCAGTGTTTATGTAAATTGCGCAATATTAATAACATTAGTAGTTTGGTTATGAAACTAAAACGATGTCGTTTCTATCGTAGATACCAAATGGAAATGTCAACATATTTTTTTTATTTTTTATTTAGTTATTTTGCAATGAAACAGGTGGCTTGTGACCGGTTCGCTGATAGACGACCACAAGCCGAAAGCTATTTGCGTAAACGCTTTGTAGATGACTTGAGTTTCGTCTAAAAACTTGTACGACACTTGACATATGCAATAGACACCATATTGCTAAATGTTATCAACGGACAACGACCTGTGTATGTACTTAATTGAACCAGTGAATTTAACATTAACTTACCTAATGTTAAGCATTGTTATTTTAAGATCAGCTAAAAAGGTTTTTATAAAAAGAAGCTCTTTTATTCAATATATCTACAAGTAAATAAGGTTTTTAACCGCGAGCAAAGTGTTACTGAGTTCTTCTATCATGAATTTCCCAGTAGACGCCAGGAGTCTGAGTTTGTGCTCCGTTGATAGCAATAGGCGCGCCCCCAATTACATAATGGGACTCAAACATAACTGACGAAATGTAGGTACCTACACCTCTGCTTAACCTTTCGAGGAAAACAGGTACGGCGCGGTGTTATGTATGGTATAGCATGTGTATATACGGTATACATAACATCACGCCCATTTTGATAGAAACAGTAATTTCTACATTCATTATGTAGTACTTCATGTTTCTGTTTTATTAAAAAGACTTTTAAAACGTAAGAGTCATTTCATCGATGTTATAGGTGTGGCTGCGTTACTCAATATAAACGTTTTGTTTTCCTTTTATGCTCGACTTCAAAACGCCCCCCACATTCATTGTGAGGGTCGAAAACGATCGAGAGATGTTATCGACTTTATTTTAATACGAACAACATTTTGCTGCATCGATATCGAGTTTATTTTAAGATACCTCGGAACTAATTGCCTCGTCGGTTGAATGAAGAACAATGAGATAAACGTGAAATAAGCGCCTCAAACTGAGCGAGGCTTTCAATGATGATTGCTTCGCATAATTCATATTGAACGCAAATTAAAACGTAAAAGGTATTCACGAAGAATTTACAATGAACCCTACCTCTAAAAGACTTATTCAAGTGTCCGACAAAGGAAAAAAGATTAAAAGGTGCCCGAATAAAACACTTGGCGGATCAATCGATACAAACACGTAGCCTTAGTTCTGAGGAGAGCCCTCGCCGCACCCTCCTATTGCAAGTCACGGGTGTAAATTCAAGAAAGCTCCCCAATTTAAAACGAAATGTATAACAAAAGCATCGCCCCGCTATGCCAATTTCCTCCCTCGACGAACGTTTTCACTACAAAGAAACTGAATAAAATTATCATCCATACATACTGCTTACTATTATTTAAAGCGGAAAGTTAGATTGAAGCGTTCCGAAACGAGGAATTTACACAGACGAGAATCATAAAAAGAGAGAAAAAAGCAAATTCAAAATAAACAGAATGCTAAGAAGTGGCGCTCATACATCTCGCCGCAGCCGCAGTCTGCCACGCCTGGAATCTGTCCACTTAAATAGCTGCCTTATTCGACACCGATCACACCCAACGGATTAATTAAAAACATTTGTCAAAATGGCCTTTCGAACGAATGAGAATTTTCTACGGAGAGTTTAATCTATAGTCATATTAATTACACGTTGAAGTAATAAACCAGGCTAACTATGACAGTCAATTAAGTTTATACAATCGTTTAGATCGCTGGATGAGTTCATAAATATAAATTGATATTGTAATTGATTTCCGCAAAGCTGGGTTGGATTTTGTGCTCATTAAATGTGGAGCTGCAGTAATCTGTGGCGATGGGCCGAGTGCATGAGTTCGGTGCACATCGGAATGATACAGCGATTTAAATACGGTACATACGCTCGGATTCATTGAACTCGCAACTCTTATTAATAACTCTCATAGCGTGATGTTTGTTTTAGTCGTCTCGTGTGGCGGTTAGGTAATGTTGAAGTTGATTCATGAATGGGAGAGCGCGGCTCGCGGCTAGCGCAAGTACGCGCCCACTCGTGTATATTTAGCGAATATCATTTTCCTAGAAATATATCAGACGACGGAAGTGCCAACATTTACATTTTACGTTTAGTTTAACTAACGCTAGAAGCACGGATCACGGAACCAAAACGGATTAAAAATATGGTTTCTGTTTAACTGCCTACGCGTGGCTACGAACTTTGCTACGAACCGGTAAATAGGTATACTGCGTAACAATAACATTGTAAGGTCATATATGAAACAGTCATTAAAATGAAGCTTTCAGTTTATTTGCATTTAAGTACCTATTTAAATATTCATACCTGCGGATCTGTTGTCATAACTAGAGATAATCTTACGCGATATGATCTTAGGAGCTTACTGGACTATGTAGACGCGCCCTAGGCACAACTAGGCAGGTTTATCGCTGGAAATGAATGGAAGCGATATCGAATAAGCGGCCAATTACTGGTCGGCGGGTAGACTGCGAGGGCCCGCACGTAAATAATCGTGCTCACGCGCAGAAACCCGATAGTGATAAACAATTTTCCATTAGCCAAGCTGTACAGCAGGGGGCGGACTCACGGCCCGTACCTACAATTTCCATACCTAACGGAGAGCCGTATGCGATAGCCTTTTATTACGGAGTTTGTCGTTTGAAGATATTATTACGGTAATACCCGAGAAATGCAAATTAAGTACTGCAATAAATACTGAAAGAAATAGCCCGGGTTGGGCAAAAACGGTAAGAGTTAACCGAACTGCCGTGATTTGAAACGGACGCGATGAAAATAAAATAGAGACGTAATTGTTTCGCAAGTCATGAAATTTCCTCTTTTAATGTGAGTAAAACGAGAATGTGGGTTATAAAGTTTAATAAAACAGTTTTATCTTACGCATTGACATAAAAATGTAATACCTATCACCTTATGCGACCCGATTCCGTGAGGCACGAGAGTCCTAAACTAAACGCTTGCTATTGTTCAGCGAAACGGAAAAACGGTTTCGCAGGAGGCGTCCCTCGACGGGCGCTCGTATTTCACCCGGAGTTCAATATTATTTCGACAGTCGGCGGCACAAAGAGGCGGAAGGCCCGCGCCGGCGTCGCCGCGGCCGCCGCGGGCGCCTCTCGCCTATCGCTCCACAATATTGTCCTCCCGCTTGCTGCCTCGGGTTACACTGTAAATATTTTTCGGCGGTTGCCTGATTGAAAATTTTTATCGCATTCCACCCCCACCTCTTCTGATAATAGATTGTGTTCGCTTTTCGGCATACATTGATATGGGTACTGCCAATAGAGCGCCCCCTTGCTCTGAGTTTACCACGCACATGGTCATGGTGTAATAACTTTCACGGCCTATTGGGTGTAAATATCTATGTGATTTGGGTTGTTTTATTTTACTCTTCCTTATTGGTATAGTTATAGAAAGCTATTTTTGTAAAAGGCTCTACATGTTGCACTGTAGGCAAGTTAGATTGTCCAAGTTGGCTTCCATAACCTGAAGTGAATAATCGAAGAATTAACTGCGACTGCTTGGCTGTTTTCTGGTTTATTTACTTCATTAGAAAATTTATTTTATCAAGCATTCATACCGAGGACGAGAGCTGTCAGGACTCTAAACATTTGCCTTTCCATAATAACTTTCAAAATAGTGGACGCAGTGACCGCAGAGCGCTCTGCTTAGTTGAGAAGTTTTGATGGTATTACTTTCTATGTATTCTATTCAAAGTTAGTCAGTCAAAATGAATCAGTACGTAAACATTTTAGAAGGTGAAAAAATAGGAAATGATCACAGACCAAAAGCTGTATATACAGTTAAATATCGGAACCAACTCGGGCGGGACAATGTCTCTCTAATTATATTTGTTTTGGGCGGCTGCGAGGCGTGCGGATCGTCGCTCGACGCCATTATTTATACAGAGGAAGATACAAATGAGGATCCATTACTGGATTTCCTCGATCTGAGCCTAATGAAAGACAAATAACTTCGAGTTCAAAGCGATCGATAAGGGCATTTGGTTTAATTTGAACTACGCGATGGCTGATTGCGATAACGTTACTTAAACAAATACAAATAGTTGAAAATATATTCCAAGTTCCATTATAAAAAGAAGATTTTCATAAAATAAAAAAATCACTAAATATTGTTCTCTATTGAGATTCAGTAGCAATAATAAGTGGACAGAACCAATATAAACTACACCAGTTGTTAAAGCGGTAGAGACAAAGCTATTGACAACGCAACAGTACGTAGTGAACAGGGGTGAGTAAGATTTCGCCACTACAAATGGCAACAGTAGAGTGCATTTGAATTCAATTTTCAACTTTAAAGCGAACGACGTAAAAGCAAAAATGGGTTGCCATTTGCGCCACACACTTGGATACAAAAACCACTGAGATGAGTGAGGGCGCGACTCATTTGTTGCACTACATTAACCATGTCCCAGCAAGCCAGCAGAACCCTAGTTTTGAATTAAACACGATTGACATTTTGTCTCATCTACATTTTTTGCCTATAACCAACCCCATGGCCTGTGAAATGTATTAAACGACAATTCCATGTGTAATATTTTATCAATTATACACGGTCGGTTTCAATTTCAAAATAATGGCGTGTCATTTGAAACTACCCGCAATTTATTACTTGCTATAATTTCATAGAAGAAAATGTCACAGTTGCATTTTAAATAGTGCAATTTGCTGAATTAACAATTTTCATTTTTCATATTTTACAATAGTAAAAATGCTATATCACGTTGGTTGGGGATGGAGAATTCAGTGAGTGAAGACTTGGTGGTGTGAATATTCAATTGTTGTAAAAGTAAACTAAAGCAGGTCGCTGTTCCGTAGAACTGTAATGTCCATATTTCAGCAAGATGGCCGCGGCTTATAAATTATTACGTATAAAAGTGGTCGGTACGTCCGTCGCACGGTTGACCAGGCCACGCCAAATGATAAGGGTCATTCGTTTGCTTGCACCAACCCATTGAATTGCAAAGCAGTTTACTTGTGCGGTGAATATTTACACGTTTAATGGCTGTGACGTCCGCTAATGATGAATGCATAAGATTGGCATTTAGAAACTATGAGAAGTCAAACCGGTTGTCAGGACTACGACACTAGGTGCTCAGTTCAATTTATAGTTTGTCTTCGTAGTAAGTTATCGAGTTTTGATGATCCAATAATATTTATAATAATTTAATGAAATTCACTTAATAAATTGCTGTTCATTTATGCAGGCACCTTCATGTAACATGATATACATATTATAACACAGGAAATAGAGATTCTGATGCTGTGGGTTGCATTCTGAATGAATCAAACATTTTAAATGAACTACAACTCATTAAAATTACGCAGTAGTGGACAGTTTACATTTAAACTTCGTATTGAAATGGAATTTAGAGTAAGTTAATCAAACGTCGTCGGTTAATAAAAATGCTGGTCATTAAATAACCTCAAAAGATTACAGCATTTAGTAGAAAAACGATTTGCTGCCGCAATAATATATACGAGTTTATAGAGGTTTGTGTCGTGGGCCAAACGAAGAGCTATGAACTCACAGAAGTGGCAAAAAGGTATACAGTAAAACTAGTTTGATCCTCTAATGGTTTTTGTTGTCATGTTATAATGCGATTACAAGGTTAATGTTAAAGGGGAGAAATGCTATTTACCAAGACTTGGGGTTTGATTGAAGTAGTTTATAATGCTACTGTTGAGAATACACAAGCTAGTGAACCCGTGAAAATGTGAACTTGGAGTAATTTAATTTTTTGTGTGATACTTCCTGGCAGCGCCACAGTTGCAATTTGGATCGGAGTTAATATAAAAAAGGTTTTTTAAAATATTAAAAAAAAGTATGAAATAGTAGCGGATTTTATTAATTTGTAGATGTATATTATGTATAGTATATGAACCACTAATGCTATTTCTTTATCAAGTCTTAACTATTTTAATGCATTCGTTTAATGAAAACAAACCATAACATGCTCGTACAAGTAGTTCATAATAAATCAGACACTTTATGATTATTCAAACCAAAATATTTTTCAACGATGCGTCAGTCATATCTAGTAGATTTATCAATCTCTATCAAAGTTTAAATGACTTTGTATGGATTATTAATGGCTGTAAGATTTGAATTAAGTATGTACCGTTTCTATATAGTCGCTAGATAATTACGAGTTTTACATGTCAGGCGGGACCATCGCCGATCGAAGTTAAGCAACATCTTTTTTATCATATTTTAAGTAATTAGTCACGCTAATCTTTTAAGCCTTACGCAGATCAGTAATTTAGTCCTTATCTTGCGTTATCAGAGATCTTAATTCTGACGGATCCAAGCACACGTTGTTTACTATTTAATCCAATCGTCACGGTGGCTCCGTTTATTTTTATTTGTACAAGCTGGACGGTATTGGGATCGGGATTCCTCGCCTCGTAATGTTTGATATACAGCCAAGATCGTTGACCCCTAATCAAAAGGGATTAATGTGTTTCAAGTGTTCGGTGTGTTATTGGTGTCTCTAATTACGTTTATGGGTCGGTGAGAGTTATGGTAATGTTCGGCAGCCTTCGTAGATGGCCGGCCTCGGCGCTGTCGTGTCACTGATACTTACGACTCTGAATTTAGGGTCTGTAGGGCGAGCCATTCGTTAGTCACGCCCGATGACGTGTACCTTGGACAAGACCAAAACTGTTATTAGAAAGATTTCGTCGTCCACCTTTTTTAGGTGCTTGTCTTAAAAGGTTTTTTATACTTGGAAATTATATTGGACGGCGGTAATGTGTATTATTTAATAGCGGACAAATAATGCTTTCACTAAAATGGGACGAAGGTAAGTAAAAGTAATTGAGGGTCTGTTATCGGGGAGCGGTGACTCGTCATATATAAAACGGAAAGGTCATTCTTTACTAAAGTATCTTCTTTTAACTGCACATTGCGGCAAAATGCATGAATTTCCGGACACAAACAAAGGCAGTCGGCACGCAAAGCATGCAATGCCGCGAAGCCCTAAAGGGTAAAAAAAGACGTTTCGTGGTAAAAAGTGAGTTAGGGTGCAGCTTTGTTTGTGTATGGCTCGAGTTAAGTGTTTAGATAAGTGCAGCTGAGAGCGGCGAGCACGTTTGTTATCTCTCGGGGAGCATAGGAGCTCAGACAAATGGAGCCACCCTGTGTGGTCCGTTATTTGGTCGGCTCTCACCAAATATGTGCTCTCGAATCAAAAACTCGCCTCGGATAATATCACGAAACGTCGGGAAAACATTACATTGTGAAAAGTTGTGGTAATCAGAAACACTAGAAGCCAGTCCAAGTGGTATTGTACGAAGAGCCAATATTCTGTTCTGCTTTTAACATGGGAAATAAGTTTCCTTTTTTTGAGTACTTTAATATTGCGAATAAACGTTGGGGTAGTTTTTATTATGATATAGGTAAAATTTGTCGATAAACTAGGATGGGTTAGGCAATAGGTTTATGTTAGTAGCAAATAAAAATAGGTGTTCATGCTTCTTGCTTATCCGTAGTTCATTTAATTTAAACTTATATGTATTGCTATACAGAGCAGCTTTCAAGTAACAAGGCCAAAAACAAGGTGCACAGGTACCGATGAATAATTTCAGATACTTTTTTTAAGGGTGCATATTTAATTGCAGGTGTTTAACCATTGTTTTACTGGCAAAATGAGCCAGTTTTTATGCCAGTTTTTTTTCCACTGAATTTCTATCATGAGATCTGTGACTAAGTCAACTTGAAAACATTAAAGATCCCATCTAACGATATATTGCATTCTCCATACCTCGATATGCATTAATAATCTATTATATTGACAGAAAATCAAGTTCTCCAACGCGCGTGACATTATTATCTACCAGTTATCTATGTAACGGTTAATATTGGTATTAATTAAGTTATAAATAAGCATTTACGGCAATTAGACACGGTTGTATAAGGTTTCGGAGTTCTTGTACGCTTAAAATATAATGCAGTATACAGTTAGGTATGTGCCGCATCTTGTTCACCATCACGACCAAGTTCTTTGTGCTTGTGAGCTTTCTACAGTATTTCATGTAACCGGCTGGTCGTCCCATTGTGACACTATAAAGCAACATATCCTTCTCAATTATAAAATATTCAAATAAGGAGGGAAATAAATCCAGGCGAGGAAACGTCCACATTACATACATATTGCTGCGGGACCGTCAGCCGCCTATTCATTACAGTTATTTATAGGAAGCAGTGTCAAAGCGAGGTTTGTATTTATTCGGACGGGACAGCAGTTTATTTATTTTTAAAACGGGTTAGGCTGAAATACCCTATTCCGATAAGCGTCCGGCGACTGCCGGTGCACCAAAATATCTGGCGACAGCACTGATTCTACTGATACCCGGTGTCACTGTCACACACCAATATGCGCTGTCTCCCGAGATGACGAAATATCGCCTCGCTATTAATAGAACTTCATTATTCGACGCGTTCAATGAACCTCTCCATTTATCTACCGATTCTCGGAACCTACCTGCTCACACTGAAACCAATATCGTAGCTTATTATTATTCACTACGTACCTACCCGTAAATTTCAATCGACATAAAAATTTACTTTAGCCATAATTTGACCGGAAAACAATTTCCGAAGCCTGGTATTTGTCGTAATATAAGAGATGAACTCAATCAATATGAAAGGAGACAATAGACATCTCTTATTCAAAACGGAAACTATTACAGCGTCGCCATTGTGTTCGGTGCCTCACCTCGACGAGTGTATTATTCAAACGAAAAGTGGTTTGTTTACAAACGCTAGAAAGTAATAAGTATAGGACAGTCGACGACAGAAGAAGATTACGTGTGTGTTGGTAAGTAAGGAACGCAGTAGATGTCGATCGCCGTCAACATGAAAGATTTATGTCCAACTTTGTGACAGTGGCATCGGTGACGATCCTGGATTATCCTTTGTTGGAGATGCAACGTCATACATCCGTGATAAGCTTTGTTGTGCTCCACTGACAAATTCTCGATATGAAACAGTTGGATTGAAAGACAATATTGTGATTCCATCACGTTGTTTACACAGAGCAGACGTTTCATATCCATTCGTATTTCGAGTGAGTTTTAAATATAGGTATGGAGTGAATCATCCGTGAAATATATATTAAGCTACTAAACATACGGTTTTATTTTATGATAATGTGGAGGCGATTTCACATCGAATCGAGTCATAAAACTAACTAGTAATACGAGCAGTTTTTCTGTGACAAAGTTCGTCGCACGACTTGCATTATTAATTTATGCGTCCAAGTTCCATTACGTATCATTGCTCCTATAATTACGCATATTGCATACACTCATCTAGGGACGTCCAGTAATTGGTCCGTTTGATCAGTCCAATTATGAGCGATTGAATCACAAAGATTCAGTTTAATGAAATGATTGTGTCGACGTTATGCGTTAAAGTTAAAGGAAGATAATTGAACTTCCTGCGTTGGCAGCGATTGGTTTGAGCACGCCGCACGGCGTATTCAGTGCCCCTTTCATAGTCGCCGAGGACATACGGTGAAGCTTGATGGGGCGTTTCCTCTAATTATACGAACTATTAATAAGATGCTGCACCAGTTATAATAAACAATCGATCACGAACATGCCTAATGGGCTTGGGAGAGGAATGCTTTCAGGGTGAAGTTCAAGGGTTAGATTGTGAGCGCTTTATAGATGGAGATAATAACATTTTAAATTCTTTTAGTGAGACAGAACAGTGAGATACTTTTTAAGAAGGAAACGTATAATAAACCCTTTGTGTTGTACATTGTAGATTATAAAGCATAGTTTCCTCTGAACCATCTCAATGCTTGTAATAACCGAGAGACTATTAGCAATCAACTGAAGCTTTGTTTGTCTACTGTCGTCGCTACCGTTTGTTAGATGACATACATAGCTAGCTCATATACTATGGAGATGTGCATTCAGCTGTAGTTAGACGCTTCACGTCTCGTGGTTTTGGAAATGTTTAGTCAAACGTAGGAGCTCTTTAGCTTTGTGGAACCGTGAATAATTTTAAGGAGCAACTACTAAGAATGGACCACTCTTGAACGTGAACATAGTGGTTGGCAGCATCTTGTTTTTGTCGTGCTCATTTCAATGTTTGGAAATCGTGTTTTTTCTAAGAACTGCAGAGGACAAGCTGGTTAATACGCAAATCTACAAACGTCGCAGAATCAGCAACACAGATGAGGGGGACTGGTCGTGTGTTTGCAATTAAGGCCACAAGCCATAGATACTCGTAGAAAGGCACAATATAACGCAAACTCTATTTTATATTCTCTGTCAGTTGACTATGGAAATTGGGGTAAAACTCGCACTTTGTACACATATCGCAACATTATAACATAATACGGAAGCAGCTAACAAACCCAATAGGATTGAAGCAATGCACAAAGCGAATGTGAATTCGGTCGGTAGGAACGTTTGCGATCGTCTAAACGCTATTAACTAAGTTGCAAGTTTGTGTTGGACTTTGATGGGTGAACTGTGTTTGCGTTGTCCGGGCCGTATGGAAATCATTTCTTGCTCGGCCGAACTTCCCGGCTCCATATATGCCCAAATATTTGCCGCCAGTTCCCAACTCCTCAGTTTGGCGATCGTGTCTTTGCAGACGTATGGCGCATTTGCTCATGTTTACTTACCGACGTTAATTACTAAACTTTGACGCTTTTAAGTTATTTTGTGACGGATTTTCTAAATTGTAAACACATTTATGTTATGTGTGAGTGTGTGTAAATGTTTAAGTTATTGGGATAGTTTGTGTTTTGTATCGTAATTGGACTTTGGAATGAAAATCTCTATAATTACCTACTTCACGCGTATAGGTGCTGTTTCATTTTATAAAGATGACCTGGCCTATTTTTTGGCCAATTTTTTGGCCAGTGAATCAGTATTGCCATTCAACGTGGTAGTCCTGTTCTAGCAGCTGTTTGGGCACTTTTTCTGTTGGCAAGGATGCGAACTTCTTTTTTGGATGCCCAATGATCCTTTCCCCCCTTTTTTATCTATGCACTTATGTATTTTTTTAAGACTTATCTTTTAAATTATGAAAATATCTTGTTTGAAAATAAATAGGATACATCATAAAAAGAAATTATTAGTATCCAGACAAAGCTATCACAACTTTTCTTTTTTTTTCTACTTCATAAACCCTAAAAGTTATGATTATCCATGAGCACGATCAAAAGCAATTGTGATACAAATTGATTGAAAGCGTAGATACCTGGTAACAATTTCAATATGTATTTTTTAGATCCACCTACATACTTTCCACATGGTTTCACATCTATCTTATTACCTTAAGTTATGCTCGTGAGGACATATTTAGTCGCGCTTGCGTGGAAAAAGCAAAGCTGAGGGTTACCTTTGAATGTCAATTTCCTTGTCGAAGCGTGGCAACTGGCGCTGGTGAGCGCGCCTGGGCATGAAGGGCGCCTCGATGCTATCTACCCACCATTGTTGCGTGCACTTAACCGTCATATAGTTTGCCTCCATGTTCGGCCCTTGTTAACACATTGTAAAGGAAATTACATTCTTTACTCACCGTTAGTACGGCGTCAAATGATGTTTCCGTTATCTATCATCGCTCTAGCGTGTCAAATTGTTATCATTAAACAAGTCAATAATAAATTTCATTTCTGACCTGGTTACTTTAATGGGCAGACGGTGCGATTACTTATGAGTTATGACAGGTGGAACTATTTTTACGATATTAAAGTACGTTTATCAACAATTATAGACAGCCATTTAATACAAAAGCCGGTAACGAAATTAGATAACGGTGGAAGCGTGTGTTCGGTTTCATTACTGTCGGGGCATTACGTATTGATACTGCGGTATTAATAGTTGGGATTCGCCCTCGAATCTGTTGAAATTAAGCTGCGGCGATTGGGGTGTCGCAGATGGCAGTAACGGCGCTATCTGCGCTGCCCGCCGCTCTCGACCGCGCGCCAAGTATAAAAATATGATTTATGAGAGCATATAGGACCGCACATCCGCTCGGCTCCTCTAGTCCACCACATTAGCGCACACACCATATGCATATTGTTGAGTATCCCTTACCCGCGGAAAACTACTAAACTACATTTTGGAATGAGAATTTCTTATTGTGAGAACTCCGATCGGAAACCCCAAAGGACACCCCGAATAAGAGCCGCAGAATTAGTTTTGTGTAGTGCCTTACTTTAATAATGTTCTGTGGTCTTCGGAGGTTTGAGGGGGTTCAGGGAGACCCGTGTTTATGTAGTCGTGCGGTATATGAAATAGATGTTTTCTGGCTTCAGGCTCTTTATTATTACTTTGAACTACGGCCATGAATACAGGGGCCCGCCCTTTGTGGAGCTGGGGTCGGGAAGGTAAACAAGTGCGTCAACTGATTCAAATACTCAATTGAATTGTACATTTTCCTTATTTCGTTTAGTTTCCTTTTAATATTTCCCATTTGATATGGCTTATCATCAAATATTAAGTTGTCAAGAAAGCACGGTATTACTTAATGTTAGAAAGGTTTTGTCTTAAAAGGGACTCGAAATAATTCAAAATTTATCACAATGGTCATGTTTTCGAAATGATTAAGAACTTGTCCCGTGGTCTCAACGTCGGCTTTATCAAAGCTCAGTAATTTATGTGACTTGTCATCGGCTTCACTAATGTGTTTTATCTTACTGTTGTTGAATATTTTAGTTTTGTGTTCATAGTTTTGTAACTTATCTCAAAAGCTTAAAGAATTTTATCTTAGACTATAATGTGTTTGTCTGTAGATCCAAAATAAAGAGTTAATAGAAGACAAATCACTTAGATTGAGCTTTTAGCGCCTCGATCATCTGTTTATCTTGTTTATTGTGATAAGTATTATAGAATTTACCACCTTAGACAACTTTATTAACTTTAATAATGGAGCATTTACAGTGGGTACACAAATATATGATGAACATACAAAAACAAGTAGCAACTTTAGTTTATAAATAAAAGTATCACTTCACACCGATGCAAAGCTTTAGTTGTTAGTTGCATACTTACCTGCATCATATGTAGATATTATGTTAGTTGATGTAGGCTTGCTTGCATGAGATGCAACTTACCTAGGGTCTACGAAGGGTTCGGCGTAGATGTTCCTGACCGGCTGTCTGCGCGGGAGGGGAGGGGGCACCGGGCTGAACCCCTCCATCATCTCCTCCCGCTCGCTGTACTTTAGCGATTTCATCGTCATCCTGCTGCTGTACCAAGTCCACTTCACTACAGTTTGATCTCCAAACCCAACATTTCACTGTAGCGTCTTATCACTTACATCGTTACACTGTCGCATATACGTTCATCTTAATGGTAACTTAAGAAAATCCACTTCTAAGTTCAAATGTTTACTTTCCACATTTCCGGGTACACTTTTATTTTTATTTGTTGGTTTAAAAGCTTTTTACTGAAAGGAGAAAATTACGATGAATGAGAAAAGTCGTTTCGTGTTACGATCTCACGATACTGGTAGTACGGTGGTTGCCCCGCGGGTGTTCGCGATCGACTGCCGACCGTTGCATTGCATCTCCCGTGCGCAGCGGGCCTGCCTGCCTGCCGACCCGCCCCGACCCTCGCCTGCCGAGCTTACTTGAGCTTTTGTCATTTTTTGCGCCCGCGCCGAGGTGCCGTCAAGCTCGTCGAGTTATTAGACTCGCGCACAAAAAACCCAAAACATACGCAAGACGAGGGACGATAGACTTGACGTTCTCAACGATAGCACACCCGTGTACAACATGTTGGCGTGTGGTTGAATCTCCCATTGTGTCTTAAGAATATTGTGTAAAGTGTGAATAAGGTCTGTGTTGTAGAGCCGAGGGTGCCTTTTGTGATGTGCCGCGAACCTATTCATATTTTTTTGCAAATTTCATATTTAGTAGATTTATCGATTTTTTTCTCGTTAAATGTATTAGGAACACATGGTTCGCTTTTTTATCCAGCCGACACCTGAGACTACTCGTAATATTCCAAGTTTAACATTCGAATAGTGAAGATTTCTTTCCGTTAAGTGAGAAAGGTTAATGATGGCATTAGGTCACGTAAAAAGAATGCAAGGTAATCGAAGTAGAGTCGAGAAAGGAGAAAGTATCTAATCGATACGATTATCGAGTGGATGAGGGTCGGCTCGGACGGAGCACGGGGTTCGTCCGACTAAATTACCTATCGTGAATGATAAGATAAGCGTTGGGTCGTACCGATTGATCTTTTGTTTATACATATTTATTTGTAAATTTGCTAAACCATTTCCTCTATTTAGTAAATTATGTTTAAATGATTGGCTTTCGACATTTATTCTAAAAGTTAATAAGATGAAGAGTATTTGACGCCAACGCAACTAGTAAACAAAACCACATGAATCATCTGAACTATTACGTTAATGTTATAGAGCCATAATAATAAACGGCTTGGTACTAACGAGCAGCCAGTAAAGCTCAATAGGAGCAGTGCATCGACGTAGGTTGTAAAGTGCATGTGTATGCATGATGGTATTAGTTCAAAGACCTGCTCCCTGCCGCGAGCCGACGGGCGGCTGGTTGATCTCAGCACTTTGCATCTCCAACAATTACCCTCACAAACATTGTTCGCGACAAATATGGCGGGCGCACACCCGTTTACCCTTTTTGTTCTCTAAAATGTTTGTTTTTAAAACTCGTTACATACCCTCCGCACAAATTTTATTTACGATCGCCGAAATTGAATTACGCCCGTGTGATTTATTGAATGTTTTCTAATTTAGCGACGCGTTACCGTGTGACTAATAAAAATTTCGCGAAAAAAATGTGATTCCGCAAAAGCGGACTGCCAATAGAAAGGGATGCGGTAAAATTATGTAAAAACCTGTCCTATGGGCCCGAATTATCCCACAAGGATAAGGAATAAGAATATAAAAGAGGCTTAGAGTTTTCCATACGGCTTTTGAGAAGCAAGGAACGCAAGATTTACATACATACATGCGGGTAAACATGCTCGTTGCCGAAGTGTCTTCGAGTACCTGTATAATAAATTGATTTAAGCGGCTCCTGACAGATTTAAGTATGTTTTGACAAACATTAGGGAATTTAAAGCCCCAGTGACTAAACTTTGTTTTGTATGACTGGGGCGAGCGGAGTCTATCGTTAGCTCACAAACTCTTCGAGTTTTCGAACTGCGAATATTTGCTACCACCGAGTTCAATAAGGTTAAATCAAATCTTCAATTTGATGTTTGAAAGTGTTATCAACTGTGCAGATGTTTTTATAAAATAAATAACAATAAACAAGAGTAACTAATGAAAGTGAATTTGTGTGGGTTCGCGTATAAATTCGAAGGAGCTTGGAAATGCTCAGAGAATATTGTTTCTTAGTTTACGATCTACATTGTACCTACCTACACACCGATGCAAAGTTTATTGAAATCAATTAAATTTATCGGCAGTTGTTATTGTAAGTTCTTTTAGCGGTAACTGGGTAGTTATTCATTTTGTTTAATCGTTATTGTACAGCCTCTTTCATTTGTTTAAAGTAGTGTTCAGTAGGTATAACTACTTTGGGTAGTTTTTAAAAGACGATACAACAACTAGGCAACGTGAATGGGAATTTGTTTCCATATTTATGACTTGAGGAAGTAATAGGGATGGCCCTAATATTTGAAACTGATTATACAGTCCTTTGTTTATGTTGTTTTTTTAGGGTGCAATGAAAAAAACCCTTACAATAGACATTGTTTCGAAAACAAATCACAGGCGATGGATCCGTGTGCGAGCATGCTTGTGCAATAGCGGTTGTTGCATATAAGGCAAGTAGGAAGCGGGCCGCGTCTCAGCCGAACGTTTTCCCATGCCATACACTGACTGATGTATTTCTGACCGCCTGATGTATGGGGCATGTTCTTGCACTTGAACTTGCGTCGCTGGCGCACGCTTTGATTCTAACATACGGCGGCGTACCGTGCAT
Organism: Agrochola lychnidis; assembly: GCA_963680765.1. Classification (NCBI taxonomy): domain Eukaryota; kingdom Metazoa; phylum Arthropoda; class Insecta; order Lepidoptera; family Noctuidae; genus Agrochola; species Agrochola lychnidis. Next base: position 12,328,574 of record OY796857.1, read on the forward strand.
TACTCCCCACTAACTACAGATAAGTAGTACATGCCACTTCAATTTGAACAGAAATAAACCTCACAATGGGCTCGTTATTGGTTCCGAACAACTCTGAAGCAGTAGTCGTAACATAAAAACAATGTTGCATAACAACATTGCACCAATTACACAGCATTGTTTATATTTCGAGTGCTCTAAAGTATAGCACACTTTAATAGATCAGTTGTAGACTAATAAACACATTTTAGTCAGTGTATTTACACTAACATTAACAAGGCGCTCGTTCGTTTGAACCGTATTAATCTTCACTGGCTGGCCCAAATAAATTTCGGCATCCGTCAGTCGACAGCGCTACAAAAAGTTCCTCAGCTATTTTAATTGGCGTAAAAGTTTGGAGTTACGACGCGGTAGGAACAAATGTCACTGATAGTAGGAATACGTGTTTCAAGTTTTTTTAGCTCCAGCATTTCCGAGGCTATAAAATGTTTATTTTCACGTTTTTTGGAAGTATATTTTATTTTATTTTAAATGACTCGTCGCTGGAGTCAAAACTGTTCAACGACAAAACACGATTCACGAACATAATTATAATTAAACGGAAAACTAATATCACAACTTGAGAGCGAGATTTAATTAAATCTCCCGAGTTTTAGAGAGCGTGCGAACAAACACGTGCGAGAGCGAAGAAATTTGGATTAATTATCACTATCTGCTGAGTATTTTTTCATTTTATTCTGTACGTTAGCAACCCTAGGCAGCACGGGGGTGTGCGTGCTGAGAGGTGAGGCTGTGTGTGTATGTGGAGCACGTTTCATAAGATAAAAGACGATATTGATTCCGTGACGAGCCGAGAGCGGGCTGTGGGAAACGATTCCTGTCCGTTTAATAGATGCCCCGAGGATACGAGTACTTCGAAGTGGGTACATCGCTCAACCTTCAGAAGAACACTCATTAAAAATATTGTTTTAAGTACGAGTACGTTTGATACCGAACACTTACAGTTATTCCAAGTTGTAAAATTTGAAACGGGTAAGTATATTAAGTTCCCGAGTGTAATTAACGAGTTAAGGGTACCGCACTGAGCACTTTATTCGTAGTTTAGCGACGCGGTCGGGAGGCTGTCCCGGCCGCAGGACTCGGCCACATTCTCGTCGGGTAATTACGCACGCCCGTCTCGTTCCCAAGCCTCAGCTCTAACATTTTATGCCTCATTTCGTAGTGTATGATTTGCTGCACACATTACTTGATGTAATTATCGTGGGAGCAATCCATGCTCGCGTGCGAAGCGAATCATTTACTGGATGTCGATGATACTAGATGTTGTTTACATATTATATTCACTATCAACCGTAGATACTTATTCATTCAACTTCTTAGGAATGGTTCTCTATCGAATTGCATTATCATCCAATTAGTGCTAAGTCTTGTTATTTCTGTATCGCAACAAATGTCTGTTGTGGAAACGACAGTCTTGTTTTCAAACAGATATAACACAGGTAAATAATTATGGACCATAATCTTATTTATGACTTATGTTTATTTTATAATACTCTGGTATTTTAATGCAAATAACGAGAAGTAGATGCCAACAAGGTTTGAAATAGAGATCAAACGGTTTTTGATTCAGTAAACGATGATTACATCCGACATCAGTTGATTTAAGTTGGTCGTGGCGCGCGGACACGTGGGGCCGGGCGGCCGGCGACTTCGTCCCACTGCGCCGAGTGGACTCCGTCATTCAAAATAAACGCTGTCTTCGCGAAACACGCTCGGAGATAAAAGCCACGACTCGTTACTTTTTACTCCACAGTTTTTTCCTCTTTTCCCCGCCTTTCCACGAGTTTTTAACGGTTAATTTGTCATTAGCCCTGCATCTGTCAGCACAGAGTTTTATCGCCTGCAGACATTGGACAAAAACAAAGCGGTTTAACCCAAAAGTTTTTTAACACTGAACCAGACACCTGAATCGACTTCGACTAACGCTAAAGTAAGCTTTACTTTACTTGAGCACTTTTAGCAGTAAATTGTGTTCGCCGCGGTAATTAATTTTACCAGTAAACTATTAAAACAAACAACGCTTCAAGTTCTTCAATAAATCAAAAAAGATTGCAGCGGAGACGAGCCGTGCCGTTCTGAAATATTGACTTTCAGATAATAAATAATAATGAAAAGAGAAAATCAATGTAAGCGGGCTTAATGGTGGCGCGGCATCATTAATGATTATAATGGTTATGGAATTGTTTCTAGTACGTAATGGCGGGAAGGTAGGGGCGGGCCCGGAAATTGTCCTCTTGTCGGGCAGCGTCGCATTAGCCGAGGACATTAGGACACGACACCGTGCGTGACGTATCACTCTGACAAGTGACATATGACAGACGCAAAGACATGCGTGAAAGAACAATGATTCGACAGAATCGTGATAGATTCCTTAAAACGTGCTACGCTGGCGTGAGAACGCAAGCGCAGCGTGCTATGTGAGTCATGTGTCATGGAAACTTAGAACCATTAGCGTCCAACGAATCTTCCAGCAATTTAGTTTGAGCACATAATTGCGAGAACAAGTCGAACCTAATTGATGTCCGGGCTTGGGTTCAAGTTGCCGTTAATACCTACACCGCTGGCTGGTTCTTGCATATGGCAAGAGTTGGTTCGTTAATTGCAACCGTGAGACTTTCCTCCACGTCTTTGAACGAACTTCTCTATACTTATGTGTATGTCGTGCTATCATATGATTAAGTAAGCTTGTAGTAGTTATGGTGCAATTATACATGGTGTTTAACTAAAAATAATCACGTGTTTTTGTAATAAAAAAGAATGCTTTTATAGACAAAGTGCTGGAAAGCAAACCAAAATAAAATTTGACTGCAGACAGAAGTAACGCGCTTTACGGAGTGTTAATCCTTTTCTTTAGTCGTTTTAAGTGCTACATAAAGTGTGAAAATAACAAGTTTCTGTCTGAGACAGAACTTTTAGCCAGCTTTATGACTTTTCGTTTTTGCCTGACAATTTATGCGGTGACATAAAAATCTAACTAGTTTTGTAAATTAATGAGCGGTGTTTTAGGTGATTCTGTGAGATTTCTGTGTATTTTCTTACGACAGTTCCTTTTAACGACTAATTAGGAAGACTATCTTTAGCAGTGAATGTTAAAACGGACTGATATAGCGACATGTGTGTATGTTGTGTCTCTAATTAATTTTAATAATTACCTAAATCTATACAAATAAATAAAATTGAAGTGTCTGTTTCTAATATCAAAATAACAACTTTTTACTTAATGAATTTATGGTACTGATAACAAAAAAGAATAACAAAAAAACTGTCTGTCTGTTTGTTTCGGCTAATCTCCGAAACGGCTGGACTGATTTTGACGGGACTTTCAATGGCATATTGCAGATGTTATAAGGAGTAACGTAGGCAACTTTGAATTTTATTTTATTTGAAAAAGAATTAGGGTCCACGCGGGAGAAGCCGCGGGGAGCAGCTAGTTTTCAATATGATTTTCAGGTGTAACTAGGCACTTACTTACAGTTGGTTTTATGCTTTATGTGAAGTAGAAATTATGTTCTTTTTGAGTAAATCAACTTCATGTATCGGTAGTAATTGCCCCTATATTCACTATTTTATTTATTTAGTTGTACTCATGGAGTTTATTGTTGTTTGGTTTAGAAATAGGATTTTACAATGTTGCTAGCACAGGCAGTACGAAATTACTTTTTTGAAATTGATACTACCTATAAGGAATTAAAATATTCCAACGATAAAAAAAGAAACTTGAGTCAATTTTCCTATCTTTAATTTAATTTTAATCAATAGGCTTTTAATTTAAAATGCTACCTGTTTACGAACAATATTTTTAACTTTGAAATGAAATTATAAATATGGGTTTTGTCATAAGCACTTAGGAAAAGAAATCTGGTAGAAAGTTACTTGTTTATAACAACGTGATGACAAAAGTTATTGTTGAAACAATAAATGACTGAATAATTCGATGTCAAAGTCCCAGACAGAAGTGAATTATATACTTTGTTCTTATCTGTACATATTGAAAGTAAATATAGTGTTTACATTATGTCGTATCGTAAAAAAAGTGATGAAATTGATGCATGAATTACCAGTACACATTTGTTTTGGCAGAAAAATTGTTCTGCAAATTCGGCAGTTGGCAAGCGAACATGGTTTAGCCAATAATGACACTCGTAAGTAACTCTATAAAAGGAACAACTATCCCAAATATTTATCAAGTTTTCGGTCACATGGTGTTAGATTTAATATCCCATTATGTATGCGTTTGGAATAAAACTTCCAGTTTTCATTTCATGCATTCCCACAGCTCGAAATTGAGATACATATCAGCGTCCACTAATTTCTTTAATCTTATGATATTTTTAACTGGTATCTACATAAATTGATCAGCAGATCAAAGGTAAATCCATGTAAACAGATTGATATCGTACACATTTTTATTAATCCAAAGACTCAAGTAGAAGTAACAGATGCAATCCATGAATAACTCACGCCTGCGTTGAAAGGCACCCTTACGAACTCACTGACACGACCGACTAAGTACATTGTAATTCCAGGCATTTTACAACGATGAAAACACATTTAGGAAAACAATAAACACCAGAAAACAATAAAGAACATATTAAAGTCGGACAGCGAGCGAGTGGTCCGGTATATTGCGCCGCTTACGGGAATATTGTTGGTTATCACGCTACCGAGGGATCGGGACTCGGACTACCTGGTGCATGTGGAGCATGAGGCGAGTCGGCACGGAGGCGCGGGCCTACATAGAGATCGCGGGACGCCTCGGGGCGCAGGTCAAGCGCGGTGTTGTGATGTACGGCGTATCGGTTAGTGACCGCGAACGAGTCGCATCGGGCAGCGCACCTCGCCGTCGTCGGAGGTGTTGTGGCGAGTGATCGCGCGGGAGACAACGGAACGCGCGCGCCACGGCCGCCCTCCGCAGGCGATTTGATGCCCTCCGCGCGACGCCGCTGCGCGCGCAGCCATCGCGGGCGGATAATGCCGCCCTATCCCATGTCGAGCTATCGAGTTATCCGCTACGGGTGGATATCGTGCTTACCTCTGTCAGTTTGTACGATAGATACGTGAAAGCTCGAGGTTACTCTATGAGACGCGTCTCTTGTTCTTTTGTAGTCTGTAAGAAATAATAACTCATAATAATCTTTCAGGTTTTATAAGGGTTGTTTTTCACTATACAAGTAGAACACGGTCGATGTAAAAGTCTAAAAAGATCATGAATAATTTGCATAACAAAAAAATCTTAATCGACAATAGACATCCCTAAACAGATTATAATTGGAGCATGCGTGGTGCGAGGGTTGAGGGTAACAGGAGGACGATAGCGGGTGGAGGGTGTGCGGAGAGCGGCGGGGTGCGCGTGTCACCCGCGGCGGCGCGACACTACGCGACGTGATCTTGACACCGCGTATGCACAGCTTGTGACGTTCCACGTTGTACCAATTCTGACCGATCAAAACAAAATACACGAAAGCACCAAAAAATAAAAGAATCAGCGTCTGGACCGTCACATAAAAAAGCTTTTATTATCTCAGAACAATCTGTAAGCAGACGTTGCCCTTGACGCTCGAAACTTACATAACGGCTTTTGAAATTGGCTTTACAAATCCTCAAATCCCGTATCTGATATAAACTCACCCTTCAATTTCGGGTCCCTATATCCAATGTAACATTATATTAAGTTAGTGAAAACAATCGATGGTCCACGCCAGGCGTAGGTACTTGCTACGTCATAGGCTGTAGGAGGCTTTCGAGCTTTATAGGAGAGATGACGACGTGCCGAGTCTTAAGACGTGTGTACCGAAATCCTTGGCGCGTGACTTTAGTTCACGCTCTATTGGGCCGTAGGTATGCCATATCTGTCCAACGATCTAAAACAACGTAAAAACATGAATACCTTGTAACTTGGTGGTTAGTGTGCATCGCAGTGTAAGCTTCGTCGTGTATGATTACACAAACTAAAATTACTTGCCGGTTATTTTGAATAGGAAATGTGAAACTACTTTAGATTGTTATGAACCAATTTTTATGATCATAATGTTCGCTACGACTGCTACGCCAGCTACGAGTTTTGTCTTTATTGTAATATGAAATAATTAATTTGTACATCTATGATTAATTAATGATATTGCTTGTATGTACTAATTGATATACCTACAAGAATAAAACATAATAAAGATACGAGTACAAATGCTACATAATAACTATGGTTATAATCTGCGGTGCTACGAGCTATTATTTTTAATTCATGTTGTAGTGGACAATTTGTATAGCTTTTGTTACCTATGTTCTTAGGATTTCTGTAGTACTTTCAGTTATATTTAAGACTACATACATAAATTACCTTTGTAAATACGAGTACAAGTCAGAAATGTTTTTTTTTTTTTTTTTTTTTTGTTGCCCCACACTAGGAATTTCTCCTGTATCGTGGGTGCGTTTACAAACATTTAAACTCACATACACAAACAGCCAGACCCGGAACAACTACTTGTAGGTCATACAAATATTTGTTCCGTGCGGGAATCGAACCCGCGACACGCAGCGCAGCAGTCAATCGCTTAACCACTGCGCCAACCGTGCCGTCGAAATGTATAAAACAAGTGCATAATGTTATTTGCATATGTTAATTTATGATTTGTTTAGACTACTACTACAACAATAATTTATTACGTCGATTTACCGTCTAGAGCGTAGCATTCTAAATTTTAAATACTCCAATATCAAGCAATTCGTGTTCATAGATGATAAATATGATATTATTTTGTATTCATACGGTGCCCGTAGTTAGCGGAGGTAGTAAGGCTTCAACCCGCCGCGCCCCGCGACTCGACGGATAAAGGGTTTTGTTTTCTTTATAAACAAGCGCGAAGGTGCTGCTAACGACCCCACGAACAAATACGAAATTCGATCTACCATTACGAATACAAATGGCTCCCCTACAACCCGCCACCGTGAAGGCATTGTCTTTGCTGCAATCTCGATCGACGCTCACTCGTTATGCTCTACAATCTCCTATAACTATTGTTTATGTTTATCAATGTTGTATTAACTCTAGTCAATGGACACCTGCGTCTCATCCGACATAAAATAAACACGTCTCAATAGCACGAAGATTGATTTCTGTAAAAAATTCCCGATGTCCTTATCGCTATATTGAATCCGTATTAAAAAGGAAATGAAGAGTAGGTATCGGTTCCACAAAAAAGTTGAAGTGCCGCTATCGCTTTGATCTCGGCTGGTATTGACTTCAATTTTTGCCGAAGACATTTAAATTCGACGTTCTTTAAGTACCTATCTAATACTGGAGTACTCCAGTTTTGGAAATTGGATTGTCTTAATCACGGAATATCAAACGACATTTCTTTGATCTTAATAACTCTTATTATCTATCAGTTGTCCGGGTAAAGGTTCTGTGTGATTAGTTGATAATTATCTCTGATAAATGTCTATTTTTAACTACATTGGTAGTAGCATAACTAAGTAGGTACTACTACTACTAACAAGTTTGTTTATAATCCTATTGACTTAGTTAGCTAACACAACCATGCAGACAGCGAAACAAATTCAGGACACATCCAGCATTCATATGAATTTATAAAAATAAACTTCTGCAACTTCATGTAGCAAACAGCTTTATGAAATATGTTATTCTATTGTCTCTGTCGCTTTTGCAAGGGACGCGCTGCAAATAGTCTGTAGTTTACCTGTGAGTTTACCTCGACAATACGGCAAAACTCGCTGCAATCACACGATCCTAGGCAATACGTCAGCAATTCTTCAGGTATAACAGTTTTATGTAATGGCTTGTGCCACGGAATGAATAAAAAAGACGTCTGACAAAAAGTAGAAGAGGAACGTAAATCGAAGCATTTCTATTGAGGGCCATGACGTCGCATAAATGTCGTCCACGAATGTTGTTTGTCACCGCACGGCGCACGGGCGCGGACCCGATCGCGCGATAGTGCCTCGCAACGGACGGACAAACGACAACGTTCTTATATTGAAATAATATTGAAAAATAGCTTATTCACAACTTTGTTTCACCATTACAATGATTGGGGATTGAAATAATCCGCTTACGTAATCGTGTGTGCCTTTCTCGAGTTGCCGTTTCATGGAACTGACAGATGAAAGCCGGGGAGGTGCCGATTGAAGTCACGTTTGTTGTTATTGGCACACGTGAGTTCTGCCTCGAGCTCTAAGATTGCAATAGTGGCTACAGATAGATAATAGCCTATCAACCTTAAGCAATCTAGATCGTCTAGCAATCTAGAAAGAATCTAGCCATATGGAGTTCTTATACGCTGCTATTGATTACTCCAAGTCTCAAATGTCTGTGTTTTAGTGCTAACATCAAATTAGCTCAAACAATTTGAGACTAATTAAGATGAACTACAGCGAACGAAGACTTAACGTAAGGTTAATCAGAACAAAGTACTATTTTCTATCTAGCCGAGAGCTAGAGCATTTAAAGTAACAAAGTAATTACCAACAGAAAGTAGGTCTCGCGTCACTTCATTGTATGGAAGCTGGATGTGCGTGATCTTAATTCGAAACGTTTAAAACGCCTTTTGTGTTCAAGCGGAATATTTTGCTACATTTGTTACTTTGTTCACCTGAATAGTGGTTGCAGGCAGGATTTCAGAATATTAAAAGTGCAGGTCTTTATCTTAAAACGAACTTACGACTTAGTAAATGTTACTACTGGAGGAATTTGCACGCGTAGCAACACGAAGCTACGCGGTGCTACGCAGTGCTACCCGAAACTACGCAGTGCTACGCGGAGCTACGCAGTGCAATGCGAAGCTACGCGAAACTACGCAGTGCTACGCGAAGCGACGCGAAACTTTAAGAATCTACGGAGATGAAATGCTACTTCGGTAAAGTCGAATCAACGGTTGTAAATGTGGCGATAGGTCTATGTCCAGTAGTCTACAACGCGACTACTTTCGGCTGGTAATGATGATGATTATTATTAACCGATAATGTTTGGTAAGTTATAGGAATTTAACAAAACTTTTAAAATCGTTTGTTTCTGAAAGTGTACCCTACATTAGTCGGTGTAGAGGTTATTGAATTACGACACGTTCGTAAGGCCGTCACGGCGTGGCGTGCTCTCGCGTGTCATATCAGGTTACAATCACATGTTTAACTATAATCTGGTAGTCTTACAAGCATCAAGAACGCGACCGATCGTCAGATTAGACACGGAAACATAAACATGGAGCTCATTTAATGTCGTAAGTTTAACATGCACATTATTTTGTGGAGATTTTGACAAAAGGCAAACAATTTTTTTGAATTTTTTTGTTTGTTAAATAACACACATGGTTCTAGGGATTTAAAAGTAATACACACGAAAGCCGCTAATCTTTGTATATTCAGCGGCTATTGAATTACGAAAGCATGATGTAATAAAACGGTAAAGTATACTCGGATTACAATGGAAGTAAAAAATATAGCACCGTGAAAAAAATGTATCCAGTTTTTATCGTCGCCTGGTATAAGAAAAGAAATTATTTTATTTTAAACTTTCTTTCAAAGTGTCTATTATCACATGCATTAGAACCGTAATAAATCATAGCTTCCTTATTTTAGATTTTGCTTACAATTTTAAATCTGTTTACAACGGGACAAGTTGTTCCATCCTTGTAAAGTAAACATAGTAAATCCTTCAACGCTTTTAAATTCATAGACAGAATAAAATGCTCGTGTATCAAGTTCATATCTCCTCGACTATAACTTACAATTTTGAACCCTGGTACGAAATAAAAACAATGGGCAATCTATAGTTGTTTTGTTTCTGAAAAAATATTTATGTGTTCATTTTCATCGAATTACAATCCACGAGTACCTACACTTTGTACAGACAAAGAATTTGTTTTACTCTTTTGTTTCTAGAATAATGTGTTTTTGACCTTTTAGTTTAAATTCGAGGTGTGTAACTTGCTGAATCCAAATTATATTAGTATTGTTACCCAAAATATATTTTATGTAATGAGCCTATCATCAAAGTGGATGAAATGTTGATTTTACAAAGTTTGGTTTTAGTTTCTGTTCCAGAAATTCTGTCATTTCTGAAGAAATTCTGGTAGGTAAACAAGGCGGGCTTTCGAGGTCACGTCCTTGACCTTTTTCAATTTAGTGCTATTATCATTCCATTTTCGCGATTTGCGCAGGATGAGAAAGTGTTTTCTAATTACTCAGAGAACGAGTTGGTATTTCAATATATATATTTGCTATTCATTTATGAATTTATTTATTATTATTAATAATAAAGCGATCCTTGTTACACGACAGGCCAAATGTAGCAATAGTAATTCCTTGTCGCACAGCAGGCCAGATGTTGCTGTCATAACGTCACGTTGTGGAATCAGCCGCACGCAACCGCGGCGCGACGCGGCGACGTTCAAGTGGCACGGCCACGCAGAGCAACAAGTCACTATTATATTGTTTATGCCGAATTATATTCATAATTTTTGGTCTCAGGGACGGGCCGAGCTCAAATTATGCTCGACGCGGATCAAGACAACATGAACGTATGTTGGCGTTACAATTTATGAGCCAACGGACTATTGTGCCGACACTGATTACTCTTTATGGAGATTTGACGTCCTAACACGACGCGCCCTACATGCTCCGTTTACGTACACCAACGGGTTGTATGGACGTAAAACTTTTATGCCTCCACCGCGTTTTACAGCGGGCCTTTTATTATTTAGTGAAAGGAACGACGGTGATGTCATAAATCTCCGCTCCTGCGTGAACTTTCGCCTCTTATCTCGGCAAAGAAATTATGGAACTTTCTGGCTTCTCCTAGACAAAGTGTTTGGCTTTCGGGATCTTGGGTCACTAAAAGCTTTTCACAAATTAATGAGGAATTTGTGCAGAAGAAACGACAGAAAGAAATAAATATCTTTCATTAGTAATATTATCTAATTGAAATTGAGTGGAGGATAAACGTCTAGATGTCGGCGAAGGTATTTGGCGAGGACGACGACGCAACGTTCTAAATGACTGCAATCATGAAAACGTGGGCATTAAATATAGTCGCTTGTACAGAATAAGTCATGTATCTGTATCGCCGAGATTCATTAATCTTGTAGTGACTAGGTTCTGTGTGGGCTTAGACAAGCTTTATAATATGTAATTAAATTACGTTTAAAGTCGTCGGTCGTAGCGGACGAACCTCTCTAAATCATATCGAGTCCATAAATGAAAGCCAGAGTGACATGACAGACAGACCGGTCATTACGTTAGGGTCAAACGTTTTGTTCACTGCTTTCTGTGTCCGTTTGTTCGTTATTTGCTTAAGAAAAACATAGGCGTATCGTTTCTGCATCTATGATTTGCAAATATAAATAAAATTGCTCATGTTTTCGCATTATGCGTGGATAATACAAGATTTACAGCTGTGACAAATGATGGCAGTGACATCTCTTTTTGCTTGTTGTGCTGCAAAATCGACATACAGATATACGTCGTTCTACGCTGACATTTACGAGTTGTATTCGCAGGATACAATACGTAAGTAGATATATTAGTTGAGGATATTATTTAATGACTACCTCGTTGGTCTAGTGGTAGCAAGCGCTACTGCTGAGCATGAGGTCCTGGGTTCGATTCCCGGGCCGGGCAAAGTGTTATTGGGTTTTTCTTTTTGAAATTTCTCAGTAGCAGCTCGGAGTCTAGATTTGTGCCCGGTTGATGGCAATAGGCTCGCCCCCCCTATTACATGAGACTTAAACATAACTGGCGAAATGTGGGTGTACCTACTACAGGGACACCTCTGCCCAACACTTCGGGGAAACAAGGCGTGATGTTATGATATTATTAAACATACAAACAGCTCGCAGCAGCATGAGACAATTTATTTGAGTCAGATTTTATAATACAGTTTCGTTTTGGTGAGTGTAATAAAATTAATAGGATACATTAAATATAAAAAGAATCTTTTAATATTATTAAAGAATTTACGATGTCCATATTAAGCTTGATCGACATATCATAGGATAATATAACAGGAACATAACGGCTCGGGTGATACCCCGATAATGCGCCGCCGACGTCGCCGGAGGCTCATACAATTAAACAGATAACATAAAATTAACGAAGCTGACTCGTAAATACACTCACTTTATTATCTATAAAAGTCACTAATTAATTAATTGAATAATGATAAAGTGCTTTCTTGTGTGATGCGGAGTGCCGCGCTGCTCTGCGGTCCTCTATCGAAAAGCAATATTGCGGCGTAACTTGGTTGTCGCCACATTTACCTTGTTAATGCTTTTATCTGTGATGTGGGTCATATAAATACATACCCACCGTATAATACAATTAATTAACGCATCAATTAAATTTTGGTCAATGACTGTGCATCATCAATTTGTATATCTTAGTGGTTGTATTTTCACTAGCTCTGGCCCCGTTACCCTTACCAAAGCGCGTCACTTATTATTTAGCGGTGTTAGAAGCTTTGTAGCGCAGTAAATCTTCGCTCCTGGCTGTGACGGCAGTTAATGCAGTCTACCTAGGCTTCAAGAGATAAGCTAACAAGGCTCTTTAGCTAAACAAGAGGCGGCCAAACAATAAAGGCGAGTTTAGCGTCGTGAAATATGGCAGAAACGAGGTGCGATAACTCAGCGTGCTCGCTAGGCTCGCTGGGCTCGCTTCTTTTCCCCTAATTAGCCATTCAATTCCCGTAATCTTGTTTACTCGTCGGGTGGCTCGCGCTGCCCAGGTGCGATAATGGCCGAGCTATTTGCATGCCGCCATATTGTTTCCCCATGTTCGGCTCGCAGCCTCCGATGCCGTCCGATGCGACCCCCCGTTGTTTTGACCGGGCTTATTGGATCCGCTTGCGATTACTTTGTATTGATCCCGCTGTCCATTATCTACATTCGTTTATTTTCGTATCACAGTAATGATACCGACTGATGTCCACAAATCCAATGAATCCACCCCTTATGTTGTTATACAAGTACGAGTAATTAATTTGTAGTTGATATTGATTGTATTGGTATAATAGTATGTTGTTGTTAGGGGTTCACCTCATAAATAACATTTTGGTGTTACGTGTACGTATATTAAACTAATATAAAGTTTACGTGCATGCATGCCGCGCGAATACAAGTTTAGTGAACTACAACTTGAGTGTAACTTGTGTAATGTGACTTCCCCAAATGCCCTTTTACGACTGTTAGTTGCTTAATTAAATTATTACGATGTATTTATTCCATTACGATATTAATAAAGTTACAAACTATGTTGTTTAGAGGAACAGACAACGGAAATCAGAAGTATAGTAATTGATATTTTTGCAGTAGTGTAAGAGGGCGGTGTGTCCCCGGCGGCAAGTCTAATATAAAGCTCTATCGAAAGCTAATCGTAATCTCGAACAGTAAATTGAAGGCGATCCGTGCAACGAGGCGATGCCGGCACATCTTCTATAAATACATTACTGAACACGCTTTATTACTCCGCCATCTTCATCCAATCCTATTAAGTGTCTGTTCGCGAACAGCTTTCCTCGGAAGGCGTTCAGTTTTAGGATGGCCATTTTTTAAAATAGTATTAGGGTTCAATAATGGCTTTAACACGGGGCGCCCCTGAACGTCTATATTATGTCTCGGTGTGAATTTGGCGAGCTCAGTCGATATGCTAAACTGAGGAGGCGGTGGTCGCTGACGCCGCGTCTGCCCGCACCGCGCCGCGCCGATGAGATGCGATCATTTAACGACAACGCTTCGGGAAGATTTCCCTTCGAGCGGCGATATTGGCGATATTACGTCCTCTTCCCGTGGACCACGTTTTATAATTTAGACGCGCGTTGCCTCGGGCTGCATAACATTAAAGGTATTTTATGAAAATATTATTTTGCATGTTAAACATTTGAAAGGATTTGCGTCTGTAATAACATTGTATTGTTATTAAATTCCTGGGAAAATATCTGGTTTATGGGGTGATTTTGTACGCAATTTAAATGTTTGCGTAAAATCAGTACTGATCAAATGTTAGCAGTTAGCACCCAACGAACTATTTATGTGTTATGAAATGGGGGCACGATTCGTAGAATAACTTCAAATCGGGTCAAATTATATCTACAGCGGGTATTAAGTTAATTACCATGCTTTATCTGCTCATATCGCTCGTCCTGTATAATTAGGGGTGTCAACACAATGCTTCCAAGCGAGCACAATATGTCTGCACAAACCACATGTCAATTTAATTTGACCCCCGATTCAAGATGGCGGCCAACCCTCGCGGCGCGGCGTCTGCTCGACCGAATGCCTGTGGTTTACGCCTGTTTACTAATTGACGTGTTTTAGAGTAACACTGCATGGTTTCTGTCAGCATACCGATGAATGTATTTGAATACGTATACCAGTAAGGTTGGCCTTTTAATTTAAACGTTGAACTAAGAAGTTATATTTAGTTTAGCTACGCCCAAATAAGTTGTACGCTCTGTGAAGCTCTAGAAGTGAATGTTCTTGATTAAAATACTGAATTGTACTGACGTTACCCGGGTAATATTTTACTATTCTAAGACTTCATGCAACAATTATGACTGAAATGAAAACGAAACTTTGTAACTATACAATATTAGTTGTTAGAGCCGTTGTTTTGATTTCCCATTCATTATAAAATAAAGTCGCTTTTAATCCTTTTTTATGGCCTATGCGGGTCGAGTCTGTTTGCCTGTCATTGTAATATTTTAACTGGTCTGAATATAAATTTTCATCGTGGTTTTAGTTTGTTTATTTTACGATCCGTTTAATGAGACATCCAGATTATGGGTCTTAACTAAATCACATTGTAGAAACGGCCATATTCTCTGTATATTTCATGGATTCAAATAATCAAATAACCATTAACTATAATAATAGTCACCTAAATCAGTACCCTTAGTTTATGGGCGAAGGTAAGAGTTGTAAATATTTTATAAAGGACGCAGACAGTTGTATAATTGATGAGGAGCGAGGTAAAGACGACTGTCCGGTGCGAGTGACCCGAGTCGCGATCTCGATGACCGACTGAAATATTTAATTTCAGCGATTATACAGCAATTCCTTACAGTCCATCGTAAGCAAAGCTAGGTTTCAAAAAGACTATAACAAACATAGTTTAAAAAATCAGCTGTCCCATCACAAATGTATGGCACAGCAGATGTTTTTTTTTTTGCCCTTGTCCCATACTAAAAGTTCATAGTAATGAATGACCCCATTTCACTTTTAGGATAAACAAAAACCAATGTTGTTGGATATCTATCTATAGTTTAACAATATTACCAAGATTCGTGTCTTCTTAGTTCTAGTTATGAAGGTAAAGAAAACATCTGCATGAAAACCGTTACCCCTTAGTAAATAGGTAATTGTGAATTTGTAGTAGGTGTAGACTTTTCTTTCATTTGACTAACTATCCATAACTGAGCTGCAATAGTCACATGAATAAAATAAGTACATTAGGGCGCACGTCAGTGGTAATATAATATATCATATCTATCTATAATCATAACATAACATCACCGCCTCGCCGAATCAAAGTCTGTTCAATGAGTTGATGCCTATTGCCCCATCAATGGTTTCTGCCATAAACCCCTCTTACAATATAGATTTGACAGGTGATGATGATTCAGTCATTTTATTTAGTGACAAAAAAAATACAAAAGTTCTTTATTAAAAATATTAAACTTAATAGAGAAAGGCTAAATTTACTTAAACAATTAGATATGTTGTATTCTTTTAATCTGGAACAAGGTACTAGGAAGTACAACATTGACACAGAGCACTTGCAATCTGAACGTGTCCATTTACAGGAGAAACTTAGTTCAATGACTAACAAATATAATACCTCTTTTTTTTTTTTTGGGTGGGCTATCATCAAATAACTTCTCCCGCTCTGGGCGGAGCGGGAGGGCGTGTCAGACTCTTACTGACTAAAACCCACCCGTGTTCCTTCAGTTGCCGTGTTGCCAGGGGGGCCACGATTTCCCTATCGGTTTTCTTCGAACCCCCGGCAGGCATTGGCCCTAGCGGACCCCGTCAATTCTGCTGACATCTCTTTGAGGCGCGCGTGAAACACAACACGCCGTCGACCCGTGCTTGGTCCTTATCGGACGGCGAGCTACCCATTGCTCACCGTCCGCAAGCCCGCGCCTACCTGCCTGTGATTCCCGACGCCCAGGGCGTCTCCTCCTGCGGCGGTTAGGGGCGCGAGGGCGCGAAATTTGCTTCTCCCTCACACGCTCCGTCTCCTCCTTCGCGAGCATTACTGCTTCGCAGAAGGAGGTGACGGCCTCCCATTTCCTCTCGCTCCGTAGCATGGCCCGAATCAGGGCCGGACAAATATAATACCTTTGAAGATCTAATGAGGAAATATGTGTTGCCAATTAATGAGCTGGTAAACTCACAAACAAGCAACTGTGAGCATTGTCAAACACCATCCAATGTACCTACTAACACCGGACCATTCATTGACAACATGCAATACCACCTTACCGCAGCCGTGTTAATTTGACATTTCCTTCTATTAATAGTTCCAATAAACAATATAATATTTTTTAATTTTATGATCGAGTATTATTTTGCGATGAGATTGGAAAGGACGCTTGTTGGCATTATATGAATATCCCGGACACTGCATAATAAATTACTATATGTCTGGTTGTTTTTATTTAATATTAATAATGAAAGAAATGGTTAAATGTAACTTAAACCAGGACACTACATTATTATTTTTTATGGGTAATAAGGGAAATGTGAATAAAGGAGAATTGCTCCAATATAGAACATTGTGTAATCTTAGTTTAAGAAAAAATGTGTTGTTTACATTCCTATAAGTATAGTAACAGTTTCCCTGAAACCTCGAATGAGCTGGCAACCTCATTCAGCAGAGTAAATGTGATACGTGGTGGCTCTTTAATAATTTTTCGTAACAATATGAAATTTAAAGAACGAAAGGATATTGTGAGCCGAGCGAGTTATTGAAATAGCTTTCATTACGCTTGAGCAGTTCATTGTAATGACTGTGTACAGGCCCCCATATGCTTCATAATATGTTTTAACTTTTTAATTTATGGAAGAAGTATTATTAAAGACTTGTAACAGCAATAAAATAGTTGTTGTGTTTCAACATTAATATACTGGGAAAATCTGCTGTAATCTACAAATAAATAATGGAGACTGAAACGATTACATGCACTCTTGGGCCTGAATAGTAACGAGATGTGAATGGTGTGAGTTTATAGATTCATACATACATTAGTGTATTGCAGTGACCAGTTGCTATCCCACAATTAACATCGCGATCCATAGTTTCAACAATATCCAATCCACAAAGCGGCGGTGAAATCCATTATAACAATTCCAAGTCAATCGTGTGAGCGATCTTCGGTGTCCAGTGTGAAAGCAAGGATCGTACAAGGTAGGCAGGGTCAGAATCCGTAAAAATCAAAGCAGTGATCGTTGAAAATGAAAAATAATTGTGAAAGCACTCAAAACAAATCGGAAACACGAAATAAGTGACAGCTGTCTAGTTCTAGTAGGGATGGGCGTTGCGACAACGAACCGTTTACAAAGACCGTTTTGTGATGATGAAACCGTTTTACATCCTGAGTTCAACTTCAGTCTTCATTGCACAAACCAGTCTTCGAATTACTTGGTGCGATTTTTACATCTAAGAAAATACAGTTGGGTGATTCAACTATTTATTTATTTATTTAGGTTAACCAACAATTGCTTACACCTATACATTTCTAACTTAATTGCTAGGGTAACATTTACAAGTGCAACAATTAATTATAGGTTAACACCACATGCACAAAACTATCTATCACACTCGTAAAACAGTCCTTCCAATAAAAAGTGAACTCTTAAAAAGTGAACTCTTTGAAACGAAATACAGCTAGTAATCTATTGCCAGTTGTCAATGTTGTTGTTCGCGATGCGAAAAAACCATTTCATATATTTCAAACCGTTGATAGTTTTAAGAAACTGCACTCGACGAAAACGCAATTCTATTCCATGTTGGATAAGTTTCGTCCTTAAACCGTTTTCTGCAACCGTTTTCGTCGTCGGGAAAACGGTTTCGGTCGCCAAAAATTCGAGAGTGACCCACTACTAATGTCTAGTGTCAAATTGTCAATGTCAGTCTGCGAGTGCAGAATATGTACTGCCAGTGACATAGACAAAAAAAATAAAACTGATTTTAATCGATATGAAATTGATAATCATTGTTTTGGTTTTTCAGTAATTAATGATGTTTTATTTAAATTAAAAGCACTATATTGTATAAAAGAATATGTATATAGTGCATTTAATTACTTTGAGTAACTATATTACCAAGTGCTACCTAGTGGGTAGATTTTCTTTTTGTAGTTGTGTAATCGATTACTATAATCGATGATCTCACGAAAACTATCTTTATCATATTTCTCCGCTTCCAGACAAAGAATTGAGCTGATTTTTGATGGCTAATTTTTAGATCATATCTCAACTTATTACATTTGAGCCCAACATTTTCCATCTCCTTTATTATATATTATTATTATTTGTACAATACATTCTTTGAGTCGACTAGTATACCTGCCACTAGTGTTACCCCTATTGACAATATTTTTACAAATTTAAGAGTTTCTAACCATGTAATAATTATAAATGAGTTGGACTCTGATAAGGATAACTGTGGGCAGTACTACCGGGTTTACCTTATCACAACGACACGGGTCAAGCTTATATTTCACTATTAAACCTCATCAATTGTGAGTTTAGGAAGGTTTTTACCTCAAAAACATTGCCTGTTTGTGACCACGTTATATTTAGTGATTGGGCAAATGGGCAACACCAGGTATTTACAAAAGTAGGCATAGGTTATTTGAATTGTATCTTGAAAAAACATATAACTTTTAAAGAATTTGTTAAAAATATTCTAAAACTTTTAAAAGAGCCTGTTTCTCAGCAAACGCCATACACATTAAAAATAATATAACATTTTCTGGAAATAAAATTAAAACAACTTGGAATATTATTAATTCAGAAACGGGAAAAACGACAGTACAGAATCGTGTCTTCCATCTAAAAATCAATAATGTAGATATTAAGGTAGACGTGGAGGTGGCAACTAACTTTGAAAATTTCTTCAATAATATTCCCATTTTAACAACCAAAAGTCTGTCATTGTCGTCTTCTACTTTTGCTTACTCAATACTAAATGAATGTGTACCAGAATTTGGCAAACTTTTGGAATTCACAACAATTACTGTTAAAGACATTAATAGAATCTTTAAAAAAAAATCCTCTGACTTTTGTACATACCATGTTTTCAATACATGATATTATTTCACCCTTTTTAGCTATTGTTTTGCATCTGGTGTATTTTCTGATGTGACTAAACTTTGCAATTTAAATCTGACAGCACAACTGATCCCACGAATTTTCGACCTATTTCGATATTACCTACATTGAGCAAAATGTTTGAAAAATGTATTTTAGAAAAAATGTTAGGACATTTCAAATGCACATCATGTACTTCATCTGAAACAGTTTGGTGTCACAAAGGGTCGTTCAACTACAGATACGGGCGTGGAATTACTGAACAGCATATGCGAGGCCTGGGAGGAGTCGCAAGATGCACTTGGCATTATTTGCGACTTGTCCAAGGCCTTCGATTGCGTACATCATAATACACTCATCAGGAAACTGCCCCACTTTGGTATGAGGCCATGAGGGACAAGGCTTTTGACCTTCTGACGTCTTATCGGAACAACAGAATCGCCTTATCTGAATTCAGAGGGTCGATGTTAAGAGCAAGAGATCTGCAGGATCTGCGGTCACCATAGGCATTCCGCAGGGTTCAATTCTAGGTCCTTACTTATTTCTAATTTATATAAATGACTTACCTTACCTCATAAGGAATGATCACACAATCGTATTATTCGCAGATGCCACTTCCCTCATTTTTAAAATCAAACGTCAGTTAGTCAACTTTAAACAAGTTAACGATGCACTTTCTAAAGTTGTGCATTGGTAATCTTCAACTGAACGAAAAAAGACTAAACTCATAAAATTTTCAACGCCAAATGTCAGGCAAGCTAACTATCAATGTTCAAGTTAATGGAATAGAGTTGAACCCTGTTGAGTCAACAGTTTTTCTTGGAATAACTATTGACGGTAAATTACAATGGGGCCCACACATAGATAAATTGTCAGGAAGGCTTAGTTCGGCTGCCTATGCTGTTAAAAAAAATAGACAGATAACTGACGGCCAGAATTGTTTATTTGATTTATTTTCATAGTCTTATGTCATATAAGATTATTCTCTGGGAAACCTATGCGAACATTAATACTATCTTTGTTTATAGAAAAGGGTTGTTCGAGCCATTTACAACTTAAGTCCAAGGAAATCCCTTCGAGAAAAATTCAAAGAAATAGATATTTTGACTGTAGCCTCACAATATATATTTGAAAACCTATTAAAAATATATCAAATTTTAAGAAAATGTCCGGTATTTATAGTTTTATACCAGGAATAAACACAATCTTGCTGAACATCGCACTCGCCTTCACAGAGTAGGCAACTCGTTCATGGGTCAATGTATGTTTACGCTTTTACAACAAACTTCCCACTGACATTCGAAACATACCCATCAAACGATATGAAAGCTGTATTAAAATCAAACTTTGTAAAAAGAAAACTACTTATATAATTTTTGATTTTTTAGAAGCCAAATAGCTTGGGATTCAGCTTAGTCGGTGTCTTTGGTTTTGAATTTTCGTTCTTTGTCACCGACTTCCGAAATTAAAGTTATTTTTCACTTTGTAGTGTTTTCTTTGAAGTCGGTTGTTTTTTTTTGTAAAAAGTTTTTATTTTTCACTTTTTGTTGTGATACCTACCCCACAAAAATTCGAATACCACTACCTGCTATGTAAATAACAGTGACAGGAAGTTATCATAATATCATCCACATACTAAGTGAGGTAAAAATACGTATTATTGAAGCTAACTCAAAAACTACCCAAGTAAAGACAATAAAATTTATATGGGACCACCTCTGAAGTATGATCTACCAAACAAAAAAAGAATCATCAAAATCAATTCATAATTGACGGAGTAATCGCGTAACAAACATACAAAAAAAAACAACATACAGTCGAATTGAGAACCTCCTCCTTTTGGAAGTCGGTTAAAAACCATAAAACTTGACATTTTAATTATTATGCAAAATCATCATATAATACCAGTTTTATATGAACATTGATATTGTTCAATTATATACAAAATGACATGATTACTTTGTAAAATATTGTATTATTTTAATTATTGTGATTCCTATGAGGCCTTTGAGGATAATTATATTTTTTCTCTTTCACAGTTAGTTTAATGGTGGTCTGGCAGTTTGAGTACTTTATGCGTCCTACCCAAATGTCATTTCTTTGGTATAGTTAGTCGAGTTATTGAGTCACTTAAGTTTTGAGTTGAGCTCCACGATTACTGACAAATGCTTGCACTGACTGGATAGGTTCACTCAAATCTGTGTGGTTTTTTACTCAAAAGACCATTTCAGATATTAATCTACTTACATGGTCTTCACATGATCTGACCAAGATTTATGTCTGGACTTTAAAAGAGACTTGCACTCTGAGTTTGTTTCGGCCTTTCTTCTCAGAGTAGTCAGATAGGAACCATTGACCTCATCTAGCTTATTTTTTTTTTTAATAACCGTAAAATGGACATCGGTCATTACCTATAGCATCACCGCTCCGACACGGAAAATAACTTGTCATTCAATTTAGCATTTTAAATCAAATGTATTCAAGTCTATTTTACGATGTATTTTGCGAATCATCCACTATTCTGTATAGCAATAGTGGACGGACTCACGGGCAGTGAGCGGCCTGCGAGCCGTCACACGTCGCACCGACAGCATGCTTCAAGCGAGGAGCCCACTCCCCGGCGAAGAAACGCATGCAGGCGGTATGCATGGCATGGCTCGCGCGGTGATGCCTTGCCGGCCGCGTGGTGACGCCTCGCCGCCCGTTCGGTGACGCTAATAACAAGTAAGCGGCGCATGAACAACAAGCTGTCACCTCATCGCTGGCATGTTGGCAGCAAGCGAACGCCTTGCTGACGGCGCGTTGGCGACTAGCGGTCGCCTTACTTACGGCGCGTTGGCGACTAGCGGCCGCCTAGCTTGCTTACGGCGCGTTGGCGACTAGATTTTTTGAGACAGTGCCGGGCGTTAACACGCTGGAGCGGTGCTGTTATAATGGGCAATGCACGGCGGTGTTGTTATAATTATAGCAGCAGGTGACGCCTCGCTTGTGAATGAACAACAAGCTTTCACTTCACCGGTGGCGTGCCGGCAGCGAGCGATCGCTTTGCTGACGGCGCGTTGGCGACTAGCGGTTGCCTTGCTTACGGTGCGTTGGCGACTAGCGGTCGCCTTGCTTACGGTGCGTTGGCGACTAGATTGTTCGAGGCGGTATCGGGGGTGATACTGTGCTGGAGAGGTGCTGTTATGATGGGCGATGTCCTTAAAGTGATTCCGACAATCCGATATCCTATTTACAGAAATTTTTATTTATTTAATTCCATTACCTAAAGTGGTATAAGCTGGCCACTTCTTCTATTAAAACTCCGTGCTACGCTAGACCAGCTCATGGTCAAAGTGTTATCACCGACATGCCGTCGGTCGATTATACCCATCAGAGTGATTTTAGTGAAATTTAAAATTTAAGTAATTATCTTTTACTCGGAATTAGTAATCAGTTAACCTACGGTTTCCTAGAAGAGCGGTGGCCGCTACATGGCGTCCGAAATTTACCGGCGAATGACGTCACTGAAACGTTATTTATGAAAGTAACTTGGTATGTTTTCCTAGAGAGAGTTTTTTGTTACCGTAAAAATGATGGCAGCGGTGCCATCATTTTTATGACGGCCGTCACTACTACGGCCTTTATGTGGTGGCCACCGATCTTCTAGGAAACCGTAGCTTTAGACGTACATATACGATCACAATAAACCTAATTACGTTAACGGATTCTTATTGTAATAAAATAAAACAAATGAATGCTACTAAAAATATGGATGTTTAGCCGGATTTACAGAAACTGTCCGCAAAATGAGAAATGCTTGATTTTTATTTCAAAATAACGTCTTAAATACTTTGTGGGCGCAGAAGATGGATCTGAAAATACGGAGACTTTGATGTCATAACTGAAAATAACTTAATCCCGATACTAAATTTCTTCTTCGGGCCGTATTGCTACTTTATTACGGTATAAGTATGTCGTCGCAGCGCCCGGTTATGACTATTTAACTGCTATTTAAATCATATTCTAAGAAAAGCGTTTTCGACGGAGTGATGAAAGCCTTTAGGTACAATTTGATGCCGCTAGAATTTTCGACAGTACAATATTTTCGCGCCGGCAACACAATGGCGTCTATTTTTAAATTGAGAACGCGGGAGCCCGTCAATAGACGCGAATGACATTAAATTGGTTAAATTGCTTTGCCGAGCTTGGTTCTGCAACTCCTTTGGGAGGTGTCCGTTCGTCCGTCGCGACGCTCGATACTACACAGCACTCAATCGATTCACAGCTCATCTATTTTTCTCGATACATGTTTCCGTTTTGTATTATCTTCATTGTGAACTATTTCCAACCGGATCCGTTCAGAACAATTTACAACTTTGCTCTTAACGACTCTCCTCTTGTTTATGTTCATATTTTTATTCTTTTTGGGGTCATTGGGATTAAGTGGGAACATTTTTGTGCTAAAATAAGAACGCTATTTAAGCATTTGCTGAACCTGATTACGTTGCACCTGCAGCGTGCTGTTCGTCTGATAAAACAACGCGGTGAGCTCGCGCCGCTTCACTAATTCAGTGTAGAATGTAGTGGTGTGGTGTGTCTATCAGGCTGACGGATACAAACACGGCCAAAACCAATCAATCAGTCCGGCGGACCGTCGCGCGATAATTGAACTCTTCCCTCGAAGTACTGCAATTCAATAGATAATTACAATCGCAAACCAAAAATTACACGCGGCATTTAACCGTAGGACCCTATTACGTTTCACAAAGCTGGGTCGGTCGCATTCGATCGGCGATCTTTGCCGGACGGAGGATTAACTCGCAACGGCGCACAATGAGGGCCTCGAGAGGAGACGAGTAGGGAGGGGATGTATTAATAATGGTCTCCGTAGTGAATGGAGCACTTACACGGTCCGGCGGGAGCTGAATGTGTGACTATCGCGTTAGAGCAAATCGAATCGGTCAGGTTGGGCGCTCGCACGCGCCGAATTCGCCGTTTAACCGGAAACTCGGCACAGGAAGAAACATGTTGTAGGGTAGAAATCACGAGTCGTCGCGACAAAACGTTGGCCTACTTAAAAGTCCATTCGGTCAAGTCAGAGCGATCTCTGGACCTCGTAATTTTTTCCTAAGACAATTTGACAGCTTGCAAGTACGTTATACTAAAACTAGGTTTCAATAATTATTAAGGTTAATAAAACAGTGAACATTATGATATTCCGTTGCTCCATTCATACGTTCGTTCATAAACATTATTTCCGGTATAGTTATTATCGAAATAATGTATGATAGACGGGTGGTAATATGCAAATGCCCACAAATTGCTTTTGACAATGATACTTAATTGGACTAGGTGTGCTCATGGGTCCGCCTCCCATGGTCCTTTATACATATTTAAATATTCAACTTTGTCTATAATAGCCTTAGGTACCAGACTAATCATTCTGATGGAATAGACAGAATAATTGTGAGGAAAATGGCATAGAATTTGAATTAGTTGGTAGGTATAAGAAGTATTTATTTAACAGTTTATGTATACATTTAAATGCAGACAAGAAGAAAAGAACAGAAAAATACGTACAAAGGTGATGCTTATTTCTAAAGAAATCTCTTCCAGCATACCTGCGATAAGAAAGTGTAGATAAAGAGATATAGACAACGTGTGTAAGAGTAGAAGAGAAAACAAAATACATAAAAAAATAAAAATACTATTCACAAATTTGAATATAAACATACAATATTAGAATATAGCTAATATCTTAGCTTCAATGTAAAAATTTATAAGTGGCAGACTCTTACAAGTTCTTCTGTCTTTATCCAAGATAATAAACGTTTTCGCACAATATTTCATATTTATTCATAAGATAATATTTATTAGCTTCTTGGAAGTTATTAGGAACAAAATCCCGGCAATTTTCTGATGCAAATCCATCAATGGAGACAATGGAAAAAGTTTAATGCAACCTCTGCATTGATGACGAGGGCACTGAACTCTGGCGCGCTTTTGTTTACCTTCGCTTTGATAGAGAAAAACTATTACGTTTGATATTATAAATTAATTAATCATTGTTTTTGTACCTAATTGTTCTTTCACAATACGGTTGAAGAGTTTAAAGTGTTTCAATGTAAACTGTGTACCTACTCAAATAATTGGTACCTATATTTTTCTCGAAATAAAAATATTAACTGAAAAAAAAAACAAAAACCATATCTTAAGTGAGTTTCAGATGAATCTCTTAGTTAAAAAAATGTTTTGAACGACTACTTATACCTACCTAATAAAAATTATAAGAAAGCGAAGAAAACTAAAGTTGGTTTTCAGTTGCCTGAAAACCGTGTATTTACTGAGCAGAACTTATTTAATCTGAAGTTTTTAAAATCTTTACTAAAATGATTGAATTATTAAATCTAAGTATGTATACACTTGTAATAATTATAAAATTATGTAAAAAAAAAAACCTAAGAGGTATGGAATCCTTAAAATAATTTGATTCTGAAATCCAATAAGCCTCTTAAATTAATGTTAAATTGCTTGAATATACATATTTGAGGTAAATGTATTTTCGTAACAAATCCTTTGAACTGTACTTTTGAAGGATAAGCCGAGAGAACTGAAATAGACTAAAAATGAGAGCTCATTAGCATTGTGATGAACGTTTAATTTGCAGCATCCGAGATTTGTAGGATAAAAAAATATAATTGCCTGATGAAAACATCACCGAGCTATGTTTTAATACCCTCACACTAAATACAAACATTGTATTCTTCTCCATGGCGAGAAACTGTAATGAATGTCATTATACGTTTACCTATTTCAAGACTTTGTTTGTATAAATGTAAATGTGACGTGGAAAAGTTCCATTGAAAGTCGATTTTCGAAGTTGTACATTCGTGGACGCGGGGAGCATTGAGAACAGTCGGGCGGCACCCTTTGCATACAACACAATGTCGTCGAGATACTGAATGTTACCTATGTGATCTTGGCTGTTGTTGCTGTTTTTTAACCGACTTCTAAAAGGAGGAGGTTATCAATTCGGATGTTTATATATTTTTTTTTTATGTGTGTTCGGGCATAATAAATCCGTCATTTATAAATGGATTTACAAAATTCTTTTTTTGTTTGAAAGGGTATGCTCTCGAAGTGGTCCCATTGTCATCTGGTCAGGATCTGATGATGGGATTCTGGAGAAATCGAGGGAACTCTTCAAATATTATAGGCACAAATACTATAGTTATTTGGGTATTTTTTATAGTAACTCGTGCAGTTGCTCTCGGACAGCACTATTTGGTGAAGTGGAACTGATAATAAAGACCACAGATGGCCATCGGGACTATTCAATAATAAGTATTTAACGGGTTGCGATTCGATTACTTTAATATGTGTCAAGCAATTTATGCTCGTCACAATGCATATGGATAAGTGAAGCTGATGGTGAAGTACCAGGAGAACTCCTTAACGATTAACGTCCCTGTATCGGGAAAAGCAATATTTTGTAAAAGGTGATGAGCAGTTGGCATTAGGCTAATGTAACATAGATAAATTACAAATTGAACCACTAAAAAGCGAGAAATAAAATCTTTTTTACAAAAAAAAACAACCGACTTCCAAAAAACCACTACAAAGTGAAAAATTACTTAAATTTCGGAAGTCGGTGGCAAATAACAAAATACAAAACCAAAGACACCGACTTCCGAAATTTAAGTTATTTTTCACTTTGTAGTGGTTTTTTGGAAGTCGGTTGTTTTTTTTTTTGTAAAAAAGATTTTTATCAAGTTTGAATGTAAGAATTGGATTTTGTGGGCTAGTTTTAATGATTTTAAGAGTGAACTGTCTCTATTTTAATTTTAACTTTTGAAAACTTGATTTTCGAAATTTGGTTTTTGGTTGAAGGCGGTTCTCAGCCTTTTAGAAATGTTTAGTGCTGGCAACCACCGGGTTCCGAATTACTTTGCTTCTTCTATTTAAAAAGAGAGACGAGTAAGACAAAACAATTCTTATGAAAAAGGGTTAAATATTCTATATCTCTAAACAGTATCAAGATTCTGAGGCTTGATTAAAGTTGATATTGCACTGTACATTCGAAAACTTCTTAGTTCTCTCCTATGCATCGAGGTGAGAGAGATATGGTGTCCTATTTTCGTCCGGAATATGCAACACTAGCTATCGGTCCGCCATTGTAGGCGTCCTATAGCTACTGTATGATTCAAGAATACGCAAAGCGGAAGTATGTATATTAGTGTGTAGTTTTATTAAAGTACAAAAACGCAGATAAATGTACCAACATGAATGACGAGAGGCATTGATATATTTTATTTAAAGGTATATTAAATAAAACATATCAATGCAATTTACATACAGTTTTTTTTTCTTATACTCTATAAGTTCAGTAGTAAATATTAGTGATGTGCCGGATCGTTAAAAAATGTGATCCGCGGATACGGATACGGATACGGATGTCACCTTTCTTCAATTATTTATGATCCTCATCGTAACTGACTTTTGGGGGACAAAGCTGCCAAGTTACTGTTTTTGAAATACAATTTACCATTACTCAATATTAATTATGACGTACCTATATTTTTTAAGTTCTTGAAAACAACATAGTTTTAATTGATGTGTTAACTCACATAATCATTTCAATTAGCATAGCAGAAATATTAGAGGTTTGATCTCACTACAAAGATAGTTTAATTACTACCTTATAATTTAATTTACTGGTACTTACTCTACTTGAATTATCATAAATATGTTTTTTTTTTACTAATTTGGATTGAAGTTTACAGTATTTAATTGCTACATATCTTTAAAATTTTATATACGTAATGAAAAGTATTAATATAAAAGATCCGTTCAAGATCCGCCAAAAAGTAACGGATACGGATACGGATACAGATCTTTTTTCTCCCTCGGATATCCGCCGATACGGATACGGATACGGATATCCGCCACATCACTAATAAATATCATTAAGTAGTATCAAAATTTAAATAGGTAGGTTAGGTACCAACGTGTAACTTCATGTTATGTATTTCCAGAAACCCAGCTCCAAAACCAACGACCTGTCAAACAACTTTAAATTGAACCCAGATATAATAGTTTCCCTGAAGCTAATTATAACAGATTTAATGAGAAAAGTTAACCATGGTTTACTTTATTAATTACCTACAATGGGAGGAGAATCCTTGGAAATAATGAAACGAACAAACATGGATGTATTATTTCGTTGGTACGGATTTGTAGTGCCGATGCGATGTATGAATAAAAATGAATTGCAGTATCGCGAATGAAGACAAACTTCTTACGAGTCTTGTTACACTTGGTTGAACGTTCGACGATGTCAGGAAGACGTATTATGCTAACAAAAAATACCTATCGTATTTTCCCGAGACTACCCGAAGTATTTCGAATCTGAGTTTTTGTATAATACCATCACATTATACGTGTTGAATAATATGTGAGCAGACTAATTTATTTTGAAACTGAAGGGTACATTGATTTTTATTTATTTACTTATCGCCATAACAATATTGTTTCAGTTTCGGGACGTTTAGAAATCGAATATTTACATTTCATTTATTGACATTGTCATTGTATATACATGTGAAAAATAAAGTGTCATTTATTTAATCAAAATGCAATTAAAATACGTGGAAATTCCACTTATTTATATTCACACAGATTTTACATAAATACCTATCTTCTACACAATTATGATTGTTTTGTTAACTATGTATTCTGTGTAACGATTTATTATAACTGCATTTTGAGCCAGGTTACCTACATATTTTGTATTTGTTATGAAATGATAATGATGACAGGTCATATTTATTACCAGAGCTATGGAAACGTTCACTGGTGCACAATTACTAATTAATATGACGTTGCACAATGTGCTCTAATTAATTACCAAATGTTCCCACACATGTGTGCATTAAATAAGTTATTGAATAATAATCGAGGTGCGAGCAATAATATATCCAAACACTTTTAAGGTTTATTGAGGATGGGCAGGTTGTAAAGGCCAGATGTGCGGCGACCCGATCGGCGCGTGCGCTTCCGTTTCCGCGTCGACCGCAGCGAGCCTGCGCCGGGCGCTCACTGTTCACAGACAGGTGGTCACTACTGACTGATCGATATTTATTGATTTAATTTCAATTCATTTATTCAGCCATAAATTTATTCCTTATTCAATATAATAAATTAACTCTACTTCTAGGTTGATTTATTGAGGTAATAAAATTAGTTATGGAAAATGAGCGCCGCGTCGCAGTGCCGGTGGTCATGGGTACCTATGAATAGACGTGCTTAGAAATTACCTATTAATCTACATTTATTGAGAAATTCCACGAGTTTACAGTTTTCTTGGAAATTTAAGGTATTATATCTCTCAAACTTCCATTTAGCGTAAATATTTTGAAATTCACCGAGAAACTAGAGGCAGTAAATGTCTCTGTTCCAATTAAGACTAGTTAGTGTCTGAATACTTGTACTTCAAAACATCTAACGACGGACGCTGCTGGCGCAGACAACACGACAAAAAACATAACTCTGATATAAGACTGAAATAAACTCCATATCCTCGGTCCCCACTAAATAAAAGTGAATAAGAGCAAAAATTTCTAGCCGCTATTGCAGCGAGTCCGTATGTGTATTGTTGCAATTTCAAAAATTCCCATTATCGTGGAGCGTAAAAAGGAGAGAAATAAGAAGTGGCGGACAATAGTATACAGCTATGGGCAACGAAAGGAGGCGCGGCGTTTCTAAGCAACGCTCACTCCGCGTCCCACGCCACCGCCACGCCACTGCCGCGTCGTCCTGTATCCGCACTTCCGACTACATATGCCGTTTATTGATAATACCATAGCAACATAATTCTTGGAATCATTATTGCGTTGCACACGTTCATATTAGAAAAGGAATAAGTCTATGAAGTTACAGTGAAACACGTACATATTTAAAGCTAGCAGGAATCCTAATGTGGCACGTTCTCGTTAGTGAACATTACCTATCTACTAAGTGAAATAAGCACTTGTTCAGAATAACATGATCATAAAACTTAAACGTTATGAAGTGCTAAACTTAGCAACGATTGACAAAGATTGATTAAGTGATGTATGTTATAATAGCGAGGTACAAGTACTTAAATAAATACGTCAGTAAATTCTGTCCATACGAGAGGAAATCATTTGACGGCCGAAATAACCTCCGACTGCGCTACCACGGGGATGCTATTTCTATTCCATATTGACTGTTCATATTTCATAATGTTTGATGCTAATAAATTATTCTCAGCACTGACTCTAATAAGAGCACGTATTTCTACTAAAAAATTATGAGATCACTTCGCATAATTAGAAATGTTAGGTGTTATCAGTATCAACAAAATATGTGCATCCACTTAAAAGCTTAAATTCCTTGTTAGCGCTAACATGTATTTGATTTTAAAAGCTTCATTTTACCCCCACAAACACAATGTGATTCTTTAGATAAGAATAATTCCTTTCTGTGAATGCTTACAAAAACTACAAAGAGGCGGCGTCTATGTCTTACCAAACTTGGATATGCTGCTCGCAAACACTTCCTTTTCTAAACAGAAAATTCCGTGGATCGATTCAGTATACGGGCGTTCTAATAACATTCCGGGGCGATATTTCACACACCTCGATCGCGACTGTGTACATCACTTAGCCCAACACAATGGTACACGGACGATTTATTGTGTACACTCTGTACCCAGATAAAGCACAGACAATGGCCTATCAGATGGCGGTCGATCGACACGTGTATGCTTTTAGCCCTAGACTTCGACACCCAATTACGTGGCCGCTAGCGACGGTATCATTCATCACGTACAAACGAGCGATTTTTTATTACACGCTCTCTCCCAAGTCCCAAGGTGAGGGAAAAACGGGAATCTTACGAGTGGATGATACTCTCCCAACTTGGTGTGGAGCAATTAAGGACAAAATTACTTGCGCCGACGGATTTTTGGTAGATTACGGCGGAAAGTTAAAATAGAGATTATCGTTAGGCGATGAGAGAAGTACGAAGTACCTATGTAATATTATGTTTATTTGAAACTTACAAAAATGATGCGATTGTTGCAACTGTAGATTGATTGTTGAAAGACCAAAGCACCGAGAAAAAACGTTGTTATACAAACTTAAAAAGTAAGAAAGGCGAAATTATTTTTGCGGCGGACAATAGAGTCGCCAAACCATTAGGTGCACTTAATCGAGTGGCAACTTTTTATTTCGTAACAAAAACTAGCACTGTGTCAAAAACCACTAAGAGCATATAAATAGGTTTTATTATCTTTCATAGGAAACTCTGGAAGTATAGTCTGCCTATAAAGTTTTTATATCATCATTACACCATCAACCTTTATGATTGGACTCTTCCAGCCAAACTGAATCGCGGTCTGGTGCGCAAAACTGTTTCAGGAACCACTAATAAAATGTTAAGTTAACGATTAAAACTAGTGAAAAATAAAGTAAAAATAATATTTAGGACCGAAATTACGATGGGATTGTTTAATTAGGAACATTTATGTATGTTTAGGGAGAGACACGTGTGGGGAAAGTTTTCGTGTAAATTGACGATGTCAATTTGTCCAAATGTGGTATTTTAACGCATATCGTAACACATTAAAATTATCATACCAATTAATGGACTGCGTGTGACTAATTAGACCATTTATATTAACAAAAAACTTAACAGCCGGGATGGTGTGCTCTTCATAGTGGGGTCACAGCTTAATCGTGTAAAGAATTTCATAAAAGCTATAAAACTCGTATTGTGACATAAAAGGTGAAGTTGGAATCGTATAAAGCCGGGGTGCGAACGTTTCACCCCCGCAGCGCGGAACCATGACGTCATTAAGCGGCACGCGCGCTTCGTCTCGACAAGCCGCGTATACGTCCATCGCACGCCCGCACGCGTCTTCTACATTCACTTTTCACACACCACTAGCTGTCGAAATAACATAATATATATCCTCACACATAAAAAAATACAATAAATATTTTATTGACTGTTTTGTTTGTTAGCTCTATACGTTATTAATAGAATGATTTAGGTCGCAGGTGTTCAAGGACGAAAACAGACGTCAGAAAACGTGGAAGACGTTTTTTGCGGTATTACGCCTGAATATCAACGTGAACTAGCCTTATGTAATTTTCGGGTTCGTCATACTACCCTAGAGTAACCAAACATCCACAAAAACATTGTTTACAAAGGTTTTCTCTTGTGTGTATGTGTCAACATAGTTTGGGGAAAGGCAGATTAATTTAGGTGATTGCGTTCTTTGCATCTACAGTAACGTGAAATCAGAATATACGTAGGTAACTTGCTGTAATGAAATGTACAGACAGACCGACCGGTTCGTAGGTACTTTACGTATAGAGAGCTGAGTGAGATCGTCGAGTCCCTCCTCGCTAGTGACATTTAACTACATGTTTTATGTTTGTACATTGGAATTGATTAATTTATAGTTACTGCATCAGTCATGGGGACGAGCATGAGACGAGCATCGAACCAAGACGTAACGATTACGACATGCCTACTAAAGTGACCTACATTATTTTATATGGCATTAAACTGAACAAGGATTGCGTCGCTTACTTGGACTTACCGACCGATAATAGTGTTGTTGTTAGAAATCTACGAAGATATTTATGTAATGATGATTATAGGATTGTTAAGCGATATAGCGCTCCATCTCCAAGATCCAAATGTTTAGTACATTTGGTAGAGATTACTCAATAATGCTAATCGTGGCATTTATACGCTAAGTACCATTCCAGTATTAAAGATAAGATTTCGTTCAACAAAAATAAAAATTAATATAAGTTCTGTATAAGTATTTTATTATCTAGAACTTGAGATTTGTTTTCAAAGGTCACATTTTATCTTAAGGTCACATTTTCACGTTCCTCGAAAGTTTGGAGTAACTATGAATACCTAGGACAAGTTTGATAAAATATCATTCATAATATACAAAATTAATCAATAATGTTAGTTGTAACTGATTGAATGAAAATCTGAAAATGGTACGGAAACTAACTTAAAAGTAAATTTAAAATTAAATAATGTAAGGAAAATCATCACATTAGGATTCTTTGATGAATATACACACTAGTATTATAAGATGGGGTCTATTTTCAGAGCAAAACTACGAACATTGGGACCTAAAATAGGACATACATTTACCGGGAAAATGAAATAAGTGACTCACGTGGCAGTCGCTGAAACCGCTAGTAT
Organism: Agrochola lychnidis; assembly: GCA_963680765.1. NCBI lineage: Eukaryota > Metazoa > Arthropoda > Insecta > Lepidoptera > Noctuidae > Agrochola > Agrochola lychnidis. The sequence goes on from OY796857.1 coordinate 12,362,176, forward strand.
TTAATGATAGTAAATGAATTATCCACGTACCTCCCACGACAGCCCGTAATAAGTTTATCAATTATAATTTGTAAGGACTAAATTCGATTCTGTGATATTTAATCAAGTGGAAATACGAACAAGACATAACCTTTTAGGCATGAGTAATCTTTTTATAAATATACTAGCGGACCTGACAGACGTTGTCCTGACCGAATACCGCCACCTATCGGGTCCGATTGTGAATCTAAACCATTCCCAGATCCCCTTGAACACACACAAAAAATTTCATCAAAATCGGTCCAGTCGTTTGAGAGAAGTTCAGTGACATACACACTCACAGAAGAATTATATATATAAAGATATGTTGGAAATACGTTACTGAGTTGACTAATCGGGACGCAAGCGCTGCCTAGTGGCATTCGACAGAGTCTACAACGTTCGAACCGGCCAGAGCCGAAGCTTAGCAGAGTTCATCGGTGGCGGTCAAGCAGTGAACACGTTTAGAAACTGTCGCGTGTTCCATTTATTTGTGTCGTGTACCTACAGTGTGTGAATTGCTAGTATTATTAATTTGGTTGTAAATTATAATGTGATTTCTATTGTGCAATACCCAACACTACCCACAGTACGCTCACAGTAGTTAAAATATGGCTGATAATAACGAAAGAGACACGTACCCTCTCCGTCATCAGAATGGAATACGTGTTGGTTCAGGCGCAAAATGAAAAAAATACCGTTGGCGTGCCGTGTTTGAAATATTAAAATAAAAACATGCAAGCTCTTATGCGTGAGCATGGTGCGCGACAGTCAAGCCAAACCGATTGACAGCAGAGGAAGATCTACTACGTCTTCAGTGTCGAGCCAAGGAGCCCCGCAGCAGTCAGTGAAGTCCTTCGTGTGCTTCAAGTTTGAGAAACCAGGACATATCGGGACCTGGTGCACGAACAACAAGCAGCCAATCGGATGATGGAGCACGTGTTGCAGGCAGTGAACGGCGAGTGAATGGTTGCGTTGTAGAACTAACCTCAGGCACGTTAAAACAAAAGGGTTAGCTGTATTATTTTGTTTACGATTCTGGTGCTGAATGTTTGTTAGTAAATGCGAGTTAATAACGTTGCGTTGACTGGTATTGGTCAAACACGTGTAATCCGCACAGAACATATCTAATGTAGCGTGATTAGCGTAGCGAACCAACTTGAGAAATCAGACTAAGTTAGATTGAAAGTTCAGAGGTCCGTTTAAGGTAGCAGAAGTTTTGGATGGCAATCGCTATACGTTAAAATTAAAAGCTTTAAATTCTAACCGTACTTACAAATACGCTTACAGTAGGTTAAGAAAGATGCCAGTAGGTCATGTACCAGTCGAAGGAGATGTGATCACGCTTAAGTTATGGGAACCACGCGAGTAGCGTTCTCTATCGGCCGTATTGTGTGCGACCGAACCAGTAGATACTGGCAGAGGTCGGGGTCTGGAGAGACCATAGTTTTGATCCATGCGCTTGATGTGTGAGAGCAATGCGATTACTAGTCGGCTGGAGAGCCGTGGCGATAGTGGTTTACTCGTGTGTAACCCACGTGTGTGTTTAAGGGCTCTTAGTGAAAAGATGATTGTTAATGTGCAAAACGATGGTACATGGCTCTGGCTGATGATTTTTGCTATGATTAGTCGAAAGTTTGTTTAGTTCATTAAGAAGTAAATACAGTTTTGTTAAAACAATAAAGTGTTGAGGATTAAAGTTTCCTTATCTTAAAAGGTGGAACCCGTAAATGGTCAGAATTGGCCGAGTCGAACAGGCACTGTTGTTGAGTTTTGGTTGCAGGTTAACACACGTGGACGTGTGCTAGCAGGATGGCCGTGTCGGAAATACGTTACTGAGTTGACTAATCGGGACGCAAGCGCTGTCTAGCGGCGTTCGACAGAGTCTACAAAATAACGCTCGGTCCAGCCAAAGCCGGAACTTAGCAGAGTTCATCGGTTGCGGTCAAGCAGTGAACACGTTTAGAAACTGTCGCGAGTTCCATTTATTTGTGTCGTGTACCTACAGTGTGTGAATTGCTAGTGTGTTTAATTTGATAGTAAGTTATAATATGTTCTGAACTGCAAACGGTTTGTCTATTGCGCAATAACCAACATTACCCACAGTACGCCCACAGTAGTTAAAATATCGCTGATAATAACGAAAGAGACACATACCCTTCTCCGTCAAATAGATATCGGATCCCCTTTGGATTAATTGATTTAAATAATGTAAGTGCTTATTTAATAAGATTTTGTTTGTATTCTGTGATTATTTAATGGGGTCCGTCAGAAACATTAAATTATTTTCCATCAGTATCGGTCAGAAAACATCATCTTTTTAATAAAATGAGTGGTTGACATCATTTTTATACTAGAAATAAAAATAAAATAGATCACCCATTTTTCAGATTATCTAAAGTACCTTTTATGACCCCATAAAAGGTACTGTGGTACTGTGTTAAATGTTACGACAAAGTACCTTGTGATATATTACAATTAACTGAAAGCAAATTTAAAACTCGTATTAAAAGTTCACTTTGTAAACAAGCATATTACAAATTAGAGAATTATATCCAAGATAAGAAGAATACTTGGAAAATGTGCTGGTCCTGCTCCATGGGACAATTTAGAGTCTATACAAAATCAAACTGGTTGCTAATTTAATTGTGTAATTTATTATTTTTATAACATTGATTTTACATTCAATTCCCTTAAAGAAAAATTTAACGAAATAAATATTCTGACTGTAGCCTCACAATATATTTTTGAAAACCTATTGTATGTACACAAAAATATATCAAATTTTAAGAAAATGTCTGATATTCAAAGTTTAAATACCAGGAATAAACACAACCTTGCTGTACATCGCACACGTCTCCACAAAGTAGGCAACTCATTCATTGGTTTAATGTATACGCTTTTACAACAAACTTCCCATTGATATTCGCAAATTACCCATTAAACGATTTAAAATCTCTATCAAAACCAAACTTTGTAAAAAACGGTACTACTATACAATTTCAGATTATTTAGAAGATAGAAAAGCTTGGGATTGAACTGCTCGCTCTGTTAAGCCTTGTGATAAAACCATAAAACTAGACATTTTAATTATTATGTAAAATCAACATATACCAGTTTTATATACACATTGACATTGTTGAAAATTATATTCAAAATGACATGATTACTTGTAAAGTATTATCTATTTTAATTATTGTAATGTGAAGACTATGTGGATATTATTTTTATTTCTCTGCTAGTTTTAGTGATGGTCTGGCAGTTTGAGTAGTTTATGCGGCCTACCCAAATGTCCTTTCCTTGGTATTGTTCGTCGTTTTGAGCTCCTTATATTCTGAGTTGAGCTCCACGTTTACTGACAAATGCTTGCACTGACTGGACAGGTCCACTCAAATCTGTGTGGTTCTTTCATCAAAAGACCTTTTCAGGCACTAATCTACATGGTCCTCATATAGCCTGACCAAGATTATGTCTAGACTTTAATTGAGACTGCAACCTCTGAGTTTGTTTCGGCCTTTTTTTCAGAGTAGTCAGATAGGAAATGCCGAACTCATCTAGCTTATTTTTATTTTTTATATGACGTGTAAAAGTGATTCCGATATCCTATTTACAGAATAAACAATTTCATTTCATTTCATTCTGTGATTACTAATTCACACTCTGACTTATTAGTATTACCTATATATTCACGCGGATGACCCTGGCTTCTTTCAAAGGACTACGAGCCAAAAAAGAAAATTAGTCTGGGTCGCTGTCGCCGGATACGGTGAAGAGGACTATATTACCTACTTGTGAAAAAATTTAAGAATATCATGTACTGTAACAATGCTTGTAAATATGTGAACACCATCACGTACTTAATTAATTTATCTGTCATTGCTTCATTTTTAATTCTTTTTACATATTGTGGTATAGTAATCATAATCCAGGTGCATCGTCTTCAAATATAATTATATGTTGGAGACGGGTATATTACTCTTTCGTTATTATCAGCGATATTTTGACTACTGCGGGTGTAGTGTGTGTAGTGTTGGTTAATGCGCAATAGAAAAACAGTTTGCAGTTCAGATCACATTATAATTTACTATGAAATTAATCACACTAGCTAAATTATACACACACTGGGTGCGACGGCGTTTATTAAAATCACTAATTAACAAAATGATCACAAATTACAACTAACTCAATAACTGAGCACCACGAATCGAGAACAGTTCCGCGACGTCTTCACTTCGATGCGATCAGGGGCTGAATCCCCTTCTCGCCGTGGCCTTAAAACATCACGACTCTGTAGAAGCGCGCTTGGTGTGGGTAGATCACGTAATCTCGCCAGCGGCGCGCTTACGATTCGTTTCGTGTCCGTACTAATGACCGGATCCGACATAAATATTTAATGTATACAAAATATTGTAAAACATTTGAAAAGAGTAACGATGGAGTTCCTTGTCCATTCTTCTCCATATGAAAACTGCCTTTTGGAAGGGGCGACTAAAATCAATTCTATTTTTTTGACATTCAAAAGTTAAGAAATAAATTATTAGACTTGGACTTTGACATTTACTAAGGCGTTACATAATTTCTTAGCCACCAGTGGAAAAGAATGGATACCTTATAGATGTACAATAAAAGAAAGAGCGTGCGAATATGTACAGTAGGCTGTGGTCATTCTTTGCCCTAGAGCTGGCTTAAAGGAAGTTTTAATATAATAAGAGCCCAGCTTATACCAATTTTGTGGCCTGCTGGCCGCACGTCAGTAGCAACAAATCGGTAAAAATAAAAATAGCCGAAATGTACATATCGGCAATTTTTTTGCTGATAAAGCAAAATGCATGTGATGCATTACCTTGAAACAGGTACCCACCCATCTGCTTAAAAAAGCACCCATTTTTCCATAAATTTATCCATTTGTCTGACCTTTATCAACTCGAATTGTGGGTCTGATTTTATTGAGACATTGTTCAAAAGCTTAGATAGACTTTAGAAGTTGTGCGAAGGATAATGATTACAAAAGGTAAGGAGTTCGGGGTTTTTTACTATGATCTGTTTAAGTTAAAAACATAAATGTACTTACTATTTGAACGAGATTTTTTTTTAATATAAAATAATATTGATTTTAATGAGGCTTTAAAGAAAAGCACAAATGCTCGAGAGTTCCAATTGTTTGAACTGTCTATTTTTTTCAGCCTAAACCGTATTTAAATTAAACTACCCGTATAAAATGTAGTCGCGACGGCGAACAATCAATTTTGTTTTGTCGTACAAAAATAATAGTCGGTTCGACGCAGCCTTTTCCCCTGTGACATCTATCGAGGCCGCATCGTGTGTCACAATGCCGATAGACATCAGTTCCCGTCGCAACGTAATACTAAAGTGATTTTTATTACATTCGATTTGGTTGCTTTGTTCATATTCCAAGCCCTTCTGCGACAATAAGTCTTGGAAAAGCATCAGTGTGGAAAATAGCATCAGATATTCGTACATTTCTTCAGAAAATTGGATATATGACACAGTTATTAGGTTGCGAAATAATTTTCTAATGCCGTTCGGGTAGGTAATACGATGTGTTACGCTGTCTTTTGCGAGGTGAAAGCGTTTTGATGTAGTAGGTAATTCTTTCCTTTTCTTGTGTAGCTTTACAACAGCTTCTTCGTGAAATGGTTTCTGCTTTTAAAAGTATAATTTCACGTTATACAAGATAATTTCCCATCACTAATCTACTCAATCAAATCACTACGTATTAATTGATTTCTCCAAAGCCTTTAATGTCGTCAGCCATGATATTCTGCTCTGTATCCTGTCTCATCTTATGATTTACCCGAGGTCCTAGAATGGTTCTCTTCTTATCTTCGGGGATGTCAGCAGTTGGTGCGTTGGTACGTTGGTGCGTTGGTGCGTTGGCACGACTTGGATGCTGGTGTTCCACAAGGCGGTATTCTTTCTCCGTTGTTATTTTCACAACTCACTGTACAATCTTCATTAATTTCACAACTCACTGTCTTCGGTGTTCGTTTCATCTTTATGCTGATGATCTTCATTTGTATACAGCTGAGCGAGTAGAAGGTTTATCGAACGCTATAGCAGATGTAAACCGAGACTTAGATTCCATCAAAAAGTGGTCTGATAGTTTTGGGGTGTCAACCCCACAAAGTGTTAGGCCATTGTGATTGGAAGCTCGCGCATGATGGGTAGGTGGTACTTAGCTCTCTTCCTCCTCTTATTTTTAATGGTACAGTCATACCCATTACCCCTACGGTGAAATATCTCGGTTTGCATCTTGACTAGACACTTAGCTGGCAACGTCAGGTTTCTAGTGTTAGTCAAAGGGTCAACGGTACTCTGCGATCCCTATATCGTCTGAGAAGCTTTTTGCTCGTTAAGACGAAAACAATGCTTGTGCAGACATTCATTTTTCCTGTCATCGACTATGGTGACGTGTGCTTCTTTGACTTGAATGGGGCTTTGCTGGATAAGCTCGACAGACTGCTAAACAATGGTATCCGTTTCATATTCAACCTAAGGAAATATGACCATGTGTCGAGCTACAGGTCTGAGCTCAAATGGATATCCATTCACCAAAGAAGAAGTTTACGGGCTTTGATCACGCTTTTCTCCCTTCTGAACTCACCCCTCCCACCTTCTTATCTTATGTCTCACTTTCAATATTTATGTTCTTCACACGCTAATAATCTGCGTTCTTCCAACTATCTTCTTCTTCGCTGTCCTTCTCATACTTCTGACTTTGTTCATTCTTCCTTTCATATTCAGTCCATTCTTCTATGAAATGCGCTTCCTCTTGGTATCAGGACGGCTACCAGTCGGTACCTATGCATTTAAGCGGAAATTGCAGAGTTATTTTCAAAACAAATAGTGTAGTCATTTCAATTACCTCTTTTCCTTTAAATTTGTATATATGTATATATATAAATATAATGTCGAAATAATTATATTATACTATGTATGTATGTCATACATTTATAACCTATTTATGTACTTGTATAGGTGCCTAGGGTGCCTAGTTTATTTATAATGCATTTTGTTATCTTTTAATATTTTTTATTATTATTATATCCTCTACATCAGAGCATCTGCCATCTTATCTCTTCACCACCCTTTTGACTGGTAGAGAATGCCTAAGGCATTAAGTCCGCCTTTGTGCCTAACTGTGTGCGAGAAGTTTAAATAAATAAATATTGAATACATTATGGTTGCAATATGTTGCAACAGTAATTACGCAATATTGTCTTTGGTCCGTGGCCTTAACATCAACCAATGAACCAGTGTTAAGCTATGAACAACATTGTCAAACCTTTTTTTTCATTGAATACTACGCTTTTGGCTACTTTTGTGTTGTGTGTATTTTATGTATAGTTTAAAAAAATGTGCGTTTTGTTTGTGCAGAATAAACGAGTTTTCATTCTTTTTTCTTTTCATTTATTTATGGTTTTCCCATAAAAAATGGTGATAATTTCAGAACACAATAAATAAAAGAGCACGTTCACAGTTAGCAAGCTGCGGTTGCACGTGTGACGTATATCAGAGGCATGCAAAGAATTGTTGCCAGTTTAATAAGGTTTCTCTAGACGGTAGGTGCATCAAAATGACCATACGGTGCATCGGCACGCGACCGCATTGTCTGACACCTTGCACGCGGCTTCAGGCTGTCATTACCGTGGCAGGCGGTACCTGATACGCAATATGCACAAACATTGTTTCGTACAATGTACGGATGTATGTACAGTAAAGTGCCTACCTATCTATTTTTAGCCTGACTGTACAAGTACCTACATCTTGCCAAAATTTCGTTAATTATTTTAAACATGATATCTGCAACTTCAAAGCGCTGCTATAGAAATGCTTATTCAAATCTATGGTAAGACAAGTAATGTCTGGGGTATAGTTTGAATGGAGGTATGTCTGAAAGTGGCAGCTGAACATAAAGGAATGGAGAACGGTGTGCCTCGAGATAGGCACTCTGTGCAGGCTTGTAATTTTAGATATCGAGCCTCCCCCGTCACCCGCCGAATCCCCCGGCTCGTCCCGACTCCGCTGCGGATTAGAATGAAAATACAACGCTTTATTATCTTTCCTTTGACCGTATGTCTTACCTTCGCCGATCTACCGTTTCCCTTCTCCTGTCCGCCAAAGGTGAGTGAATTGTTGATATTTTTTTGTAATCTCCCCCTCCTTTGTATTCAATTATTTTTGTTGCCGAGAAGATCATCGGTCTGAAATGTAAATTCGAATTTCACCCATACTCCTGAACGGCGGCAAAAGATTTTATTTAACTCAACACCCCGAAAAGTATGCATTTTATAGGGATCCTCGAACGCGGTGGATTTTTATTAGAGACACGTTTTTACCGACAGTAGATCGTGCTACAGGCGACATTTATCTTCCGGGCGCGCGGCAGCGCGGGCGGGGGTGTCTTTGTAAAACGTTTGCGGATGAAAGATTTTCCTTCTTTTATTATTTCACATGTAATTTATGACACTTCTAAGGCTCGCGATTTCTTAGAATAAAGAGACTTTTGACTCATAAACGAACAATTTTATTGGCCACGTTACTTTTTCAACTTTTCAAATCGCACAAAAGTCTTTGTATTTTATTTTATTCTGAAACGAAAGTGGCAACCGGATTTTATTCTATCTTATAACTTATAAGTAGAAAACATCTCTGCGATTTAATGCAAGCGGAGTGCGGAGATCAAAGGGCCTTATGCATTATATTAAAGTTTTATTCGACGCCGGTGTGCGGCCCGGCAATTTCCTTTTCAATTACGCCTACTTGAAATAAAAATACAATTTTTATTTGGGCCCTGGTAATTAAAAAGGGATTCTGTAATGAAAAGGTATACCTCCAGTTCCGGGCGCTCCTCTCAATTTCACTTCCGTTTGTTTGTTCCACGGGGGCCACGCCTTTGGGGGCCAAGCAAAGGGTTGTCGTGCCGCGCCGTGCGGGGTGTGTCCTCAAACATTGCCTAAATCACAAAACATTAAGGAAATGTCTCTAATGATACTTGCGTACACTTTCTGACCACGTGCACTTAATTCTTAAAGGCGCTTCTAGCTGGTAAAACAATGAGTAACGACAAAGGCAGAGCCGTATCAGACGGATGTGCGCCTGATTGCAAGCACGATGTCGACAGGATCCTACTTCCTGTGTCTCGGATACTAAACAACATAGTTACGGGGCTACGTATTCTTACATGTGTATGTAGACAAGATGTTTCTCAAAACTACTTCCGTTTATCTGTAAGGAAAACACTTATGACAGAAACCTATTTGCAACTTGATTTCCATTTGTATTACTCACTTTTTGTTCTAAGTCAATCTGCCTAGCCTTTTCCCAACTGTATTGAAGTCGGCTTCCAGTCTAACCGGATGCAATTATTTTACATGGAGCGACTGCCTATATAATCTCCACAACCCAGTAACTGGGTAATACCCTTGGCTTGGATACCCCTTGGCAACCCTTGACAAGACTGGTTGTCAGACTTTCGGGCTTCTGACGACCCGTAACGACTGTCAAAGATCCACGAATGACAGCCGGTACCAACGGCTTAACGAGCTTGTCGAGGCACGGAGGGGTCTCGATTTGTAAAGATAGTCACCTATCCACGGACCAACCCCGGCCAGCGTAGCTTAACCTGATGGATCGACCCGTGCGGCTGTTGTTACTTAGCCATGAACTCCTCTCACTTTTTGTTCTAACTAGACTTACAAAAAAAGTCCAATATCTCTGACAAAAATATCATAAATCGAAGAACTAAGTCGACTTCTCCAAAACATCCCTCTTCCTTACATTTATGTCAGCTTAGGACTCAAGGAGCCGTTGAAATAAACTTATGAAACATAAATGCGGCCATGATAGTTTCATGTGACTGCCAGAGATAGTTCAGTACACTCTTTAATGTTAATGTAATGTTTATGTAGAGGGTAATAACATAGGTATAACTCCCGGCTCCGGTCGGCCGACGGCGTGCACCCTACCCTCTCCGGAGGAGATTAGCCATCTGAGCGGATTAACCAAAGGTAGACCCATATAATACAGTATTTAACTCGTTTATATGGCAAAAATATTCTGTAATTCTGAGGCGAAGTTGCTTTGAGAGACAACGTTTTGGGAAATAAAGGTACGTATTCTACAAAAGTCATGTGACATTTTGCAGTCGAAATTAATTCTGGGAACAACACACGGAAATGTTGGCCAAGGTATGTCTACTTCATGACTACTTACCGTAAATTTGTGAGATTACCGGAGCTACATAAAGGCTCGCGTTAAGTTGAGCCATATTAAAGTTTAATTTAGAAATACAATGAAATACTCAGCGGGATCTTGAATTTTATGAAGAGATAATGTCCTCGAAACGCCAGCGACCCTCTTGAAATATTCTAAGAAATTTGCGATTCAAATACGCAAAGCCGTTTAAAACGCCTAACAAATTAAAGGCGGACTCGTTAAAGCAATAATTACTGATTACATTATGAAATAATACCTCGCGTAGATGTGAGAAATGCCCTTCATTTCATTTGTATGTTTGTTTCAATCAAGCATTAATTTCGGTTTGTTATTTCAGCGCAGGTTTGTGAAAACTGAAAAGCGGTGAAGTGGGATGCTGCACGTGAAACATACATACGAAACTCTCAGTAGGTATTTGCAGTTGAAAAACAGTGTTGCCGCGAAAGGTGAATGCAGGAATAACCTATGCTAGAATCAAAAGAACGAGTTTTCAGTAGTGAGTGAGCTTCATGTTTTAATATTTTACCGAAAGCTTTGCGTTGAATCGCCGAATGCGCAAACAAAGCTGCTACCTTAATAACCGCGTCGCGGCACAACTGTATGCGGCTGAAAGCTCTCATAATCCGACCTCCACTGCTCAGTGCTCGTCGAAAGAGAACGACTGAAGCATTTTTAAATTCGTTCCACCTTTAGATTAGCGTTGATAGAGATAAGTCTACTTGTCATCTTAGTCTCATATTTTAGTCGAAAGTCCGTCGGGAAGAAAAATAAACAGGCGAAAGATTTAATCTGTGAGCGTTTCCCTGTCTGTTTAAATAGAAGTCACAGGAGACGGCGCGGCGTGTTATCGGCGCGGTCCTACCTATTTGCCGAGCCGCAGTCGGTGCGCGGCGCCCGCACTGCTCGCCCTAACTTCCCTTGTTTGCAAACTCGGATTGGATCTCGCGTTCTACTTTCCACAGGACATTCACAATCTAGTTTTATGACTTTAAAATGTTAACGCCGCTACCCTAACTGGTTGATCATGAGTTCATGACTTTTAATCATGATGTTGAACTCTTTTACGTCTGTTTTTGATTCTGTCTTTATTGTTTGTGCGTTTTGCGTCAATATTTTTGTTAAACTCTTTTGTTTCTTTAATTTCAAAAGGTGAGTTCTGGGAAGTAAGTACCTGATCTACAGATTGACGAGCGGAACGAGATCGGCGACAACGTCACAGTTTGAGTCCAGCTCAACAATAGCATTCAAAAGACTTTTCCACAAGCTCAACGCCGCAATGAATGCATAAATGACTTTGACCAATTGATTTTAACACCGCATTGTGCTCTCACAGAGAATGATGTGCGGTCTTTTTGTGTTTACCTATTCGATTTAACAAGAACTGACATTTGACCTGGCGTCTTTAATCAATGTCTCTGATAATACGCACGAAACAGGTGAAAGTATTTTTGTAATGCTTTTAGTTTAAATATTTTGTAACTATAAACTCAGTGTCAAACCTTCACTTCTTCGTAAAGATTTATTTAAACAAGATTGGTTAATGTAAACACTGAAAACATAAACACACGCATTTGTAGACATATGTTAGTGAACAAGTGCACGCGCAGCGGGTGATGTGGGGGCCCAGAGAGAGAGGGGGGAGGGGGGAAGGCCTGACGAGCCTTTGTTTAGAACATAAAATTATACGACACCAATAAATTCTTTGTTTACCCGATAAATGAACGTGTCCGTTCGTATGGGAGTGCGATCGACTCTGCGTGACTTGAGGATATGCATGTACACCTATAAAGATAAAAAACTATGTGACAGCAATAAACAACTCCCAGAAATAGAATAACAACTGATTCCACTACAAACATTCCGTTTTAAAATACAATTTGTTATTTTAGATCGCTATCTTAATGAGAGCCGTTTTGAGAATAAATCTCCTAAATAAACAAGCATTGTCAAAACACTCGACTCCACAAAAGTTTAAACGAAGAAATGTCAACTCTTTCTGAGATAATGCCATTATCTGGTTTACCTGAGGAGAGCTTGGGGTAACAATGGCGATGTCGGCAGATGTCGCCGCAAAACAAACTTCACAACAATCCTAAATCATCCCGGGAGATAAAAAATTAGGATTAATTATACCACATAGAGTCGCGGTACGACAGTACGACAATAAATCGTCATCATTGACGTGAATCGGTGTACAAAATGTTAATGCCGCGTATTATGCCGTGACTACAATGACGCATTGTGCGACGATTCGGGTTCGCGTTGGACGCACCAACTTACAAACGTCATATTGTTTGTAATCTTTTTTTTGCTGCGAATGCACCCTAAAAGTGCCAAACTCAATATCTTTAATGCGGATTCATTCACTTTTGAAACTGTTGAATCGTAATACATTGTATTGCTTGTTAGCAGATTGTTATCTACAGTTCATGGACGACCAATTTTCATGCATATATATAAAAAAAACATATATAGAGGTAGAGCTTGACTTGGCCAAAAATAAGTATATAAGGTAGAGAAATCTCTTAAGTAATACCTTAAATTCCTGTTTGTGGTTATAGCTTAACCTGAGCAACGACAGAAAACCACACAACATGCCAGGCCTATCGTATACTAAATTCAACAAACATGGCAACTACGGCAGCATGGCGCGGTAACGATAAGTCAGGAGCCACTGTTATCATAAAACTAACATTTGTCGCATGATAAATAAGAAAACTTGGTATATTCTGGTTAAAATGTGTGTCTGCGATATCTATTATTTGGTTTTACAGTCTACTGCAAGCGCTATTTATTCATCGATCGCCGAAGATTTGTACAATGTTGGTGGCGGTTTCCGGGCGCTCGTCCGACTACCTGGGAACAGATAAGTTGCAATACATTTTCGAGCGGATTACGAATCGTCCTTGAGTCTCCTTTATCCTTTAAAGGAACCGATATTGTTGCTTATGCACGGCCGCTCCGCGAGCCCCGAGCCCGGAGCCCCGGCCTGTTTCTTAAGAAGGATTCCAGAATATTTGATTATGCGACATCCTTATCTGGCTTTCAAGAGCTATTAACATTCTCTCTCTCCGACGGAAGAATCGCTTACAAAATTGTGACCAACTTTATTTGTTCATGCATTCATCGATGAAATTTAGCATACAATAATATACTTTTTGTGCAACGTTTTAAATTCAATATCAGGTAGGAAATGTTGCATAACTTATATCAGTTGTGTATGATTTGATTCATATAACGAAAACAATATCTATTGTTTGCCAATATCAACCCGTTCAAGATTAATTCAGAATACGGATACAATATTTAGATTCGCCGATTCTTTCTGTTTCATTACAGGTTGCCAGGGGCTCCAAGTTACGGTCGTGTTATTATATTAGTTGAACTCGAGCATGTTCACAGATGTCGCCATGTTTGCAACGGATAACTATTACGTTGTTGCCTCCGGGCGACGTACGAAAACATACGAATAATCGTGGTATAATAGCACAGCTGTTCGACAGTACCGAGATATTCGCTTCATCCCCATAAATACGCCGCGCAAAACACAAAAGGATTTGTCTCGTTAATTCACGTGTATTATTTACGATTCGTTTCACCTCTTTAGCAGGCGAGATGATAAGATCGAGTTACGATACACCCAATAATGTCTCATATTTCCATTGTTGAGAGGATCATCGTAAAAACTCTTCAGTTCTCAATTGTTTGGAAAGTAGACGGCCATATTAGGTACCTACATGATCCGTGAATTCGATTCTAGATATTTTTTATTAGAAATAACATGGTTAAATCAAATCAAACAATCCTGAGCCAATATTAAGGTTCTAGTAATAGAAATTGGGGCGCAAATAACAGTAATTGTCTACAACTAACTGTTATTTGAAAGGTCGCTTAATCACTCAAGGGCACGGAGACAGTTCAAACACAAATATTAATTAATGCGGCTATTCCGGCTTACCTAATTCGAGAACTTCCCCGTATCTGAATAAACAATTAAACTAGCAGAAGTGTCGGGACCGGCAGGGGCGCGGGTCCGAGTCCGGTGGAACTACGGACTATCTAAACGTTAATATCGATGGAACAGTTAATTAACCACCACGAGCCTGACCAATAAAAAGAAACCACAATTAGAAATATACCAGAAATATTTAACATGATAATTCTAATTGTAATATTGGTGGCCATCAAGTTTCTTGTAATGCATCAAACTCACTACAGAACTACTTTATAGTTTGCCATCTATTATATTAAAATATGGATGCAAACAGATGTTCGACAACCCAAGCCGCAATCAGACATCAAAAATTACATAATACGCACATTTATATGCCGTAAGGGATAGTTGATAAATGCACTCGATCTATGTCACGCAAATGAGAATGTGCATTGACTAAATGTAAATAAATAACAATCAGGCAGTCGGGAAGAGAAGCTAACGAACGAAAATAACTAGGAAGTATGAAATATAAATGAACTATAACATGGAATAAACCTCATAAAATGGACTTTGCCTCATGTTTAACCAAATAAAGATAAAATGCAGCTAAAGGAGCGAGTAGATCCGCTTGCTAAGGTAAGAATTTTATATTCTAATTTCAACGAAACTATATTGAAAGTCCAAACATTGGATATCAAAAATCCGTCATAGCTATAACGTAACAGTGTGGTGTTCGAAACAGGAGCAAGCGTGTGCCTGACGAACCGTGCAAAATGATAATTAAGAGAAACCGCTCAGTCATCGTTAATACGATAGCCGCCCATGTAAATTACAACGGGCAGCGCGCTGTTTATAACAATGGCCGCACTCGATGGTTTTCATTAAAATTTAAACAATGAAAATGCAAAAACAAGTATCATCTTGTTAAACTAAATTCTTGACCTTTAAAAGTGCATCTGAAATATCTCTCCATTTTATTAAGAAACTTAAAACACAAAACCTAAGATTAGGTGCGGAGTATTGAGTGCGCCTTTTCAAAACTTATATTTCTCTTTCAATGACGTTTATAAAGTGTAAAATATTTGAGAGGAAGAAGCCTTTTTAAAAACCTTTTCATGTCTTTTAGAAAATGCGAAGTTGACAGAGGCAGGCGATGTTGATGACTGCCATTGCGACGTAGTGGGAATGCGGTGTCGGCGGAGGGTGCTTCATCCATTGAGTACGAGTACTGAGGTAATGTTTGGGCGTAAAGGGTCGCGCTCATGAGCTCATCTGCGGTTTATCCACACACTATTCAACTCAAATTTTGCAGAATAATTTGTTCGCACTTTATTTAATCGCATTTTTCATCAGCCTTATTTACTTCAGTACGCCATCTTACAATTTTACTTTGTAATTAATGTGCCTTGTTCTTAATAGGAGCTTCAGATTAATTTGATTTCTAATTTAGCGTTTACTTGGGTCGTAAAAAAATATTTTCTTAATATTCTGTAAAATCTTATTTCAATATCTTAAAAGGAAAATTTGCTTTCATCCTAGCTCTGTAATTCTGAGCAAGCAACAGTGTAAGGTATACGAATTGATGTTCCATATTTTTTCAATATTGAATTGCGAGTGTTTTCTCAGGGTTTTGTTCAGAGAGTGCTGTGAGAATATGACACTATAGGTTGTGAGGGCGCGCCTAGTGGCTGTGGAGTGTCATTCCGCTAACACATTGTCTAGCGTCATTGTCTGCCGCGGCTCTCGTTACAGCGACGTTCAACTTTTTATTTACGCCCAAGTGCACTCTGCCTCTGTCGCGTCGAGAGCTGAATTAAGGTTCTCGGCGTTGATATGGGATCATTCAACCCGAGAATATCGAATTACGCGCGTACTGGGCGCTTTGTTGCTTACTTGCACGTGATATTCCTTTTGTACAGGAAAGTCGCCGCATATACTCTGTACGTGGTTTTACAAGTTCTGATCTACAATCGGCGCTCTTGTAATACATTTCTCTAGTATGCTCTAGTTCGGTTGTTTTTTTTCGCTTTCAACAAAGTTGTTCAACTGGCAGAGCTCGGGTCTATCGTGTGTTCTAATTACCTATACTGTGTTCTGTTTTAAACTTTTTGAATAGGTACGAGATTTTTCGGAATGCTAATAATGCTGGCCGATTTTTTACTTTAATTTCGCCGAATGAGGGTCACGTACTTCGAAGTTACTTGTTACGTTTTTTCAAAGGAAAGCCCTCTTATTTGCGTTATTAATTTATAACTTCACAGTGAAATGTATTTGAATATTTTGCATTTCGGTTCTCACCCATCGAAAAGTCGAAGAAAATAACAAGAAAATACTTGACGAATCCGTAGATTTTTAATTTATTTTTTCTACGTGAACACACAGAGTGAATAGTGGACTTATTACGCGACCGGCAGCGGAAATTGAATCTGGAGCTACGCACTTTCCGGTTGCCGCCGCGCTTCCGATTCACTTGCTCGGGCCTCCCCGGCCGACCGTCCCCTCGTGTTACCTTTTATTGCAAGTTTTAACTTGTTTATAGCACAACCTGCTGTAGTCTGTAGCCCTACAGTGGATAAAAATATACATACAGTAACAATATCATGAAGGGGAAATATTATTTGTGTTTATGTTCATATTAAATGTATTTATGGATGGCCCAAGAGACTACAATTAACTGTTATTATTATGAGATATTGCTCAATTGTGAGGCTTCGAAAATAGATTGCGGGTAGTTTTGTGAAGTTAGAAGCCAATTCCTTTCTCTGTACCCATCTCTACGAAGGAACTCAAGGCAAAGGACACAATGACGATGAAAATATATCTGAAAGTTTAAGCGATTGATAACAGTTAATAATAATTATGACTAACATTCTTTGAAGCTTCTTACAGACGGGTTATACTAGCTAGATGTTAAGGGTCCGTGCACGAAATTGACTGATTTTGATAAATTTTGTTCATTAGTTGTGAGAAAGGGAAACAGACTTTAAACAAAATTAATTGTGATTGGAAAAGTCGAATTCCTTGTCTTGTACATATCGGAAAAGGATTTTTCAAATAAATTAAGGATTTGTGGAATATCACTAAAATTCGCAACAAGTTTTCCAAAAATTGACGCGAGACTGACGTTTGATCGTTTTGTTAGAAGAAACCACTTTTGATTTTGAAAATTAACTGTTTACTTGTTCACACAGCTACACATCAAGCTATACATTTCCAGTTTAAGCTGACCTCGCATTGTATGGAAATCATAAACAATGCAATATCAGTATAAACTGGAAATGTATAGCTCGATATGTAGCCATGTGTACATAGGGGAACCATTTTTTTCAACTTCCATATAAAATACAGCAAAAAAAATTGAAGTGACCAATTTTTTTAAACCCTGTCAGTAATGTATTTTTCTTATTATTTAGCAAACCATTTCAAGAAATTAAAAATCACATATTAGTCTTCAGCTATCCTTGAAATAAAATCAAAATTTTATTTTATGATTATACTATATCTTCATTAAGTAAATCAAAGGCGAAATAAACCATAGTTTCGAGAGCGCAAAAGTGATGCAACTATTAACAAGTGCTGTGACTGACACGAATGGTTTAGCACCACGAAAACTATACTTTTATACTTACACAGACTTAATGTTTCAATTATTTCAAGCTTTCTTACAATTAGATAAGTTATCGACGAAAAAGGGTTTTTTTTTATGCACGGACCCTTAAATAGTATTAACAACCACAAACGAAGTGACTCAGGGTCACAAGTTATAACATAAAATAGACGCACTGCATACCGTTCACTTATTAGATGGCTCCTAGCGCCGTGGTCGTTAGCGCTTGATCTTTCTGACCCAAGTGTTCCGTTAGACATAAGTATGAACCTTTATGTTTCTGCTTGCATATATTAACTATACAATCTCCAGTCACAGCTCTTACGTCCGAACTTAGCATAATTTTGTCATGAATACAAAATTATGCTGACAGTTGTTTGTGCTTACCTATTTAGGTGTCACCAAAACAGCAATGGTAAAAGAATTTGTATTTCAGGAACGCAATTATATTAATTGATAATAACATATTATTTTTTAATTTCTCATTTATAATAAATAAACGTATGGAGCGTCGGTCATTGTTTGGCATCTGGCGAGCCAAAACGATCGCGTAAATGCACGCCATTTCACAAATTGAGATCATACATCATTCAATACACATTCAATTTGATACGAACAATGTTTTCAGGAGCATATTTATCTCAGCGGCAAATTAAAGCTTATGAATGCATTCATGTAGGTATAATATGCTCTCATACATTATGTATGACAATGTGAAATACTATATAGGTACATAAGTATTGTGTTGTATATTATGCACCGGAATATGTACCTATATCACATAAAAACATTATAATTATATTTCAGTGGGCAATTTTTACAGCAAGTTCTAAATCACATTTAAAATTGAAAAATTACCATGTTCCTTATCTCATAAAAGTGTTAAGTTAAAATATTAGCTACTTTTACAGATAATTAGTCAAATGAGAACCTCAAGAGCTTCGATTAACAGTTGGTATTGTTGATCGAAGCTCAAGAGTAATCAAAAATTCTATCGCTAAGCTACAATGCTTTGAGGTTATCATAATCAACGACAGGGGCTCACAACAGTCACAACATCTTAATAATTAAGTGATTGGCTATGCACTGTTGTGTCTTTTAGCAGCGCTGAGCGATTAATTATTTAGTGCCTTTGCATTATGTTAGTTAGTATTGTTTCCGATATCCATTAGACAGCATACCGATATTTTAAGATACATACTTATTTGTTATTCATCACAATTATAATTGTATTAATGAAAAAAATCTGAGTTGTTAACGTGTCAAACGTGAACGGAATTGCTTACATCAAAAATCTCAAGGAAAAATAAATTATGACTCACTCGAACCACATCTCAACTAAGAGCGGTCGAGTAATAGGTACAGCTGAAACAGACTAAAACTACACAATATGGCGTCATACATATGGGTTAAATTAAATTAGTGCGAAACTCCGCAGACTTGATCGGTATCGATATCTAAAAAAGATAAAGCATAAAAAAACATTAAAAAAATTGTGTGGTCAACGACCTCTAGTAGAGTTATCTTGAAGTATTTTAAGTTACATTTTTTTTTGTTTTATCTTGTTTGATATCGATTACCCATCACGTCGGTGGAGTTTTGCTATCTAATTTAATTTGACCCTGTATATATTTTTAAATTACATTTCGACTTTTATACCTCTGCAATATTATACCTATGCAATATTACTTAAATACAAGCAAGATAATGTAAATATTCCTTGCTGCTTAATTCCAAGAGAAACTTGATCGTTTGCGTCTTTACTTACATTAGGTACATACTCGCAAGTAAAGTTGTCATGTCATATTAAATACTATCTATTAAATGAGCAATATTTGTATATATATGTCGGAAATACGTTACCGAGTTGACCGATCGGGACGCCAGCGGCGCCTAGCGGCGTTCGACAGAGTCTACAACATAACACTCGGACCGGCCGGAGCCAGAGTTTCGCAGAGTATATCGGTGGCGGTCAAGCAGTGAACACGTTTAGAAACTGTCGCGAGTTCCGAATGATCGTGTCGTGTACCCACAGTGTGTGAATTGCTTGTGTGATTAATTTGATAGCAAATTATAATGACATTATAATTTGCTATCAAATTAATCACACAAGCAATTCAATGTAATCTGAACTGCAAACGGTTTTTCTATTGCACAATACCCAACATTACCCATAGTAAGCCCACAGTAGTTAAAATATCGCTGATAATAACGAAAGAGACACCAACCCTTTCCGTCATATATATTTGTAATCACGTTCTCGAAAACGGCTCTAACGATTTCGATGAAAGTAGCAATATAGGGGTTTACGGGGGCAAAAAATCGATTTATCTAGATCTTATATCTGGAAAATTCGTTTTCTCCGAATTTTTACCCGAGCAGAGCTCAGTCGCCCAAAGTTTAGAACAAGATGGCTACCTTAGAATAATGACATGGCAGCATGGAATTAAAAAGTACCTACTATCATGGCAGCATGGAATTACTATGAACTTTCCTGTACTATTAAACGAGCATTCTCTATTTTTACCAGAGCAGAGCTCGGTCGCCCAGGTACTGTCATATTAAATGCATAATACACGGAGCTAATGCCAGATATTTGAATATTAGATGAGGATTATGACTGTCACATGCCCATTAGAAATTGCTTTCGCTTTGATGTAAGTACGTTAGCCTGGACCTATTTCTAGAATCAAGGGAAAATTGTTGAATAAATAATTAATCAATTTTGTTAAAGTATTTTATGACATGTTAGAAAGTACATACTTACTACTAAATTGGTTCGAAAAGTATTTTAGATGTTATGGAAATAGAACGTAAACCTAGCCGAGTTGAGATTTCAGCAATATCCGGCGGTTTAGTGACGTCATTCAACATGTTGTGACTATTTCAGCAATCCTTATTCGAACCATCAGTTCTACCTATAGACAGCAATTTATCACTAATAAAATATTTCCGATGCCGGTTTCTGAACGTTGCTGGAAATCGTCAATTTCTCGGAAATCGAGGCAATGTGCTCTGTCCGGCCACCATACTGTTTAGGAGTGAAGCTTCCGAGTGCGAGGGAAAGTGGCAATGTTGGCGCCGCGCCAGAACCGCACCGTCCGTCAAAACGCTCACCAATTTATTAATTCCACCTAATTTGTGAAATATATATAGCATGCGACGATTATTAACATTTTTGTCATCAGAAGGATTAAGGATAACCAATTAATTCGTGAAATAGACCGACATATTTATTTGACGGGCAATAAATATGTAAACGTGTTATAACGTATGTTGGATTCTACGAAACGCTGTTGTTTATGATCCCACTAATTATCAGGGTTGAAAGTTTAATAATTGTTTATTTGATATAATTAGGTATCTAATATTATAATAACGCATATTGAACACAAACATATTTGTTCACAAGTTTTAGTAATGATCAGCAACATCGACGAAAACTTTTGATGATAAAATTCGTAATTACGTTCAAAAATTGGTAGACACGTTCCTGAATTTCGATTTCCATTGGTGCTTTAATTTAAATTCAAAGCATACAGCGATGTGTCGCTGAGTAAACAGAATATGTTTGTTTGCCGAGGCCGCGCCGAGGACTGTCAACACGCGCCGTCCAATGTGCCGTGCTCACTTGTTCACGAGGTGGCTAGGTGGCTACCCACTTGCTTTGCGCGAATCATATCAACACTCGCAGCGCAACACCACTAAACAAAAAAATTAAAAGCTTTTTCGTTGCTCGCTCAACAGTCAACTTCATTACTCTTGACAGGTCACTTCAGCAATTTTCAACTCAAAAACAATATCGTTCCACACTTTATTTAGAAATAAATTGATAGTAAAATTTACCAAATGAAATAAGTAAAGAAACTTTACATTTCAAACAATTTGAACAGGTAAATTAGGTTTTTGGTTGAATGCTCCAATGTTTGAAAGGCAAAGATAGGTCTACCTATTTAATTTAAAGTTGAAACATTCTCAATTTATAGTTGCATAATTAAGGGCAGGAGTACAAAATGTCGGTGTCGGTGACAGTTGTCTGTGTTTGCCTGACAACATAACAGATTTCCAATCAGAGTCGACGGCGCGAAAGAGATTCTAATAACATTCAAAACTCGTCCCGCGGGAGTCGGTGTCAGTTTAATTACAGGCACCGCGGCGGGACACGCCGTCTCTGCCGGCATCACAACGGATTTTTTTCTGCGGGACAAAGGACGATTAAAAAAGTTCGTAATGAAAGTCCTCCGCCCAAAGCAAAGGGGTGAGACTACACTGAAAATATCTGCATTTTCGTGTAGGTATTCACTACACTTATGAACTTTTTATCAGCAGGTAATAATTAAAACAGAACATATTGAGTAACAGTCTTTAAATAGCAGCTCTTCGATATTGTTTTAAACAGTGTGTGTGTCTCGTGCATACGGTGGGAAACATGATTCAGCAAAATGCTGGTCGTATAATGCACTTGAAAGGCAGTTCAGGACATTTTGACACAATAGCGGCGCACTTCGGGCGTCGCGAGCGAAAAGGTAAATAAATCGACGCATACCATAGAATGGCGGCTTAACTGGCCATTACGAGAAGAGCTGAACTTCCCGCGGTGGCGTCTCTCTGCCTGTCACAAAGTTACCGACGCTATTCTCCGATTAACTCTGTTCTGACATATAAAGAGGAAAACTGTTCGGATAGGCTCTACTCAGATAAATGAATTGTTTTTTTTCTCTCTACTAGCAGCAGTAGCCGTCCTACATTTTTAATAAAACATTTCACAGCATTTGTTTTGCATTTGATATGTAGCTTTCTATGACATTCGAAATAGGGCATTCTATGAAATTTTTTGCATTCTCTCAGTAAGCCAGCTGAATACAAAACTGCGCAGGTATGCTGCCGATGTGTGATATTTTTTCATTCAAACTCAGCTTCGTTAAAACCATACCAGTATTTTGTAGGCTTGTTAGTTAACTTTTTGCGTATTGCCAACTAAAGCTCGTTGAAATCCAACATCAAAGAGATGACTCACAGTGATATATCGACTTAAATTATTTAGATAAAGTTCATACTTGCGGAGTTCCGAGCACGATGATATCATTTATATACTTACGCTGCGTAAAAATAAAACATGCCGCCTGGAACTGAGTACCTGTAACAAAAACAGAATTTTAAAATGACAAAAGTGTTTAAAATTTAACGACGTAGGTGCTTATGGTTTTTTCAGGCGATCATTAACATAATTTGAGCGGCGTAGATGTGGCTTGTGACCCGAGTCCCGACATACGCAGAAGGTAATGGTGTTTCGAGTGTAACAAAATGAGCGCGTAATGCTAAAGTGCCGCCCACGAGGGCGCTTTGTGTGCTGCAGGAAGAGAAACAGATAACAGGTGAGGATGCCGGCGCGGAATTGATGCCGTTATTTGAAAAACGCCCTGATAAGTCCCCTCCGGTCCCAAATAAAGGTTGAATTTTCAAGCTACGGATAAAGGTTTCAAAAATGTTCACCTTCATTTAAAGTTACGCGAGCGTTGATTAGAATTCTCTTTATTCATTCGAATGCCCGTATAAAGTTGATTTCAAACGGATACGGAAGTCTCTTAGGTGCTAATTCTTGAATATTTCTAGGAACATTTTAATTATTCTACGTAATGTCGGAATATATTTTTATTCAACGGATAGAAGCTCTCACATAGACGTGCAGTGGCGCAAACTATCGGTGTATTTTCGGATGCCTAATTATCGGTTGTGCCGGTTAACTGGAGCGTGGAGCACAAATATTTACCGTCATTTGAATGCAATGTGGAGAGCGTCGTGAATAGTTTCCACAGCCATTGCAGCGTTATATGTCCATAGAAACTTAAACGTTGTTGACAATGTTTACAGAACATGCTAATTTCACCATATTGTTCGAAAAATACGTCAAAAAGATTTTCAAATGACTTTGAAAAACAACGAAAGATCACCATTTTGTTACTTTGAGCCTGGTTTTGTGATGACAGTAAGAATCTTTTGTTACTTATTGTTATCTAATCCTTAGCGATTCTGTTCGAAGGTCTTGCAACATTTTCCAGTTACATACCTCGATAATTCGCAGAAAATGATGACAGCTTATTACCGGATCGAATAGACTCAGGTTTCTGTTGTAATGTAATATTTATAGATATGAAACCTAATAATCTAGGCCCCATAATTCTGCGTTGCACTTCAAGATTATATTCAAATGCAAATGTTAAAAGCAACATAATTTAAGGAAAAATGCCCGTGGCATACCTAAGTAATATATTAGTGAGTGCATAATGCACGAAATGTATGCGCCGACGCAAAGTTTATTCCTTTCCCGGTGAAGGTGCGTGGGCAGGGAAGCCTCACAAGGATCGTGGTATACGTCAAACTTGGATAAGATATTTTAACCATCAGTTCGTATGGCTTTGAGATTTGGAGTTTGAAAAGTAGAGTTCTGTGTGCTCCTTCATGTTTGAACGTTTGATCTCGATTTCCTTGAATGTTCTGTTCTCAGAAACTTATTGAGAAATTATTTAAAGCTGGATGGTTTTAGTATTTAGATATGAATTCCGAAATTTAATTAGGTTACGGAAGTTATTGCCAGGCAAGATACATGTTAATTTGAAAAATATTTAATAGATCCTCTAAAAACTTATTGAATTCTTAATTAAGTAAGTACCTACGCTTTTTAAAGTTAATGAATCTCTAAATACTTTTTGGGCATCATGTACGCTTTTTAAATAAATAAGCCTCTTTTTAACTTTCTGGCCTTTTCTTACAGTTGGTCTTAGTAACTAAGGTACCCCAATCAAATGGGTTAGGTTAAGGTAGAACTGCGCGCGAGCTGAGCGAGCGTAGCGAGCGGTGCCGCAG
The DNA here is from genome assembly GCA_963680765.1 of Agrochola lychnidis. Taxonomy (NCBI): domain Eukaryota; kingdom Metazoa; phylum Arthropoda; class Insecta; order Lepidoptera; family Noctuidae; genus Agrochola; species Agrochola lychnidis. The sequence continues at coordinate 12,386,841 of OY796857.1, forward strand.
CAGCAGCCGGCGAGCGCTAAATTCAAGTTGGTCGCAGTTACTTGGCTATTTATAAGGATACCAATATAAGAATTATTTGAGGTTCATAAAAAGGCCGCATTCATTATTATATTTGAGTGTTTGAATACTCAAATATAATGTAGGCGTCTTTTTTTTGCGTGTTCATTAATATTTTTAGGAAAGCAAAATGCAAATTATTTGATGTTCGATCATTTTTTTTTAGTTTCGTAGTGATAGACCTGTGAGAAAATTTACTCTGAAAGAATATTACGATATAATTTTTGGGTTACTTAATTAATTTTCTAAGAAAACTGTTCAAACACTGTAAGAAAATCTTTTAACAAAAACATGACAAAAGATCAAGAAAACCAAAAAACCGTTGTCACAGATTTCCAATCAAAAGAAAATAGTTTCTCATAGATTTTAGAAAAGATCAACCATTGTGATAAGAAAACCTATAACGAAGCGGAACTCGCTGAGAGCGTTCGGGCTTTCATTGCACTATAAGTGCTATTTCCTTCTGTTGGGAAACAACTAAAGAACTATAAAAGTCCCTTAGATACGAAACACATTTATTGAGATAGGGACATTATGCAGAAACATCTAAGTTTAAAGGTCTGAGATAAAATTCGTCTCGGCTTGTGCGAAACGATATAAGTAGGTCATGTTGGTGGTAAAATGAGTCGAACTGTTAATAACCAAAAGGGCAATTTGCATATTTTTAAGGACATTCGCATTATAATCTCGGTCTCAATAAGTCAAAAATGCCACTGATTTACTTAAAGGTTTTACAAGTTTTTGACACTGACTGTCGCTGAGATGCGATTGCGACTAGATTTTGAACGTTAGTAATTACGGGAATTGGCCTTCTGATTTTTCCGGTACTTCATTATAATAACTCAGGGAAGCTGTTATAGGGCACTCTAAGATAAAAGTCAGAACATTATCACTATCTCAAATAACGTCAATGCCTCCTTCAGATCACTTGACTTCGCGCTTGAACGTCGCACTCCTACGCAGTCACGACCCGACACCGTCTCAGTCGCACGCTGTACGCAAACGACAAATGACACGGACGTTCCAAGAACAAACTACCGGAGTTATCTGATACAGCCACTTCGTGACAGCCTCCTCCGGCAATTCACTTGAACTCAGTAATGCTTTGGTAAGGCTAGTACCAGAGTTGTGTCGAAGGAGGCTTTTTATCAAACGGGTATAGTTTATTGTTGGAAGTTTTTTTGTTTTGTCTTTGATACTGAACGGCTCTCTTGCCAACTTTTTGTACTCTTATAGAAGGAAACTGAAGTTGTAAATCTTGTCACCTGTCTAATTTAAGAAAAAACGGCTTAACTTGACTACTTTAACCGATGAATGCGGTATTTTTTTATCTTTATTACGTCCTAATATGTCTCGAATACATAGTTATGGATGTTCTAGATACATACATAAAATTAAAGTGACTAAGCTAGGAAAAACATGAAGTAAATCTAGCCAACGTATGTAAGTATCTAGTTCAGCGTAGATCATACACAAGATGTAACATGTCCAACGAAGATAAAATTCCTCTATGTAGTGACATTAGTTAACCTTAGGTGTGTCGCAAAGCATTATATCAAACTGACATATGCCCGAAAATAAACGTGACTGCTGTGTTCAAGAATGTGGATGAAGCTACAGGTCTAGTACAAAAAAATTGTTTAAGTAGTGAATAATAAGAAGGACTCCTTGGTCTAGTGGTCGCAAGAGCTACTGCTGAGCATGAGGTTTTAGATTCAATTCCCGGGTAGGGCAAAGTGTGCAAGCTCGGAGGCCGAATTTGTGCCCGGTAATGGCAATAGGCTCGCCCCCTGTTATATGGGATTTAAACATAATGGCGAAATATGGGTGTACTATACGTACACCTCTAGCCCTTCAGGGAATAAAGGCGTGATATTATGTTATGTAATAAGATGGAATGAAATTGTTAAGGGAAAAAAAATTGTTTGACAAAAAGATTAAAAATTAAAAGTGACTTACTGGATAAGGCATGAATATTTGAATAATGTTATCTAATCAAGCAGCAAGTCTGCATCACTTAGATACTGAATACGTGACAAAGTTCCAATTTGAGATCTCAATGTTTCACGCCAAAACCTATCTAAACAAAATTTAGACTAAAATGAGTCAATGTTTGTCGAGTTGACCCTTTGAAGTTTTGGGTAACACGTACTGTTGGGCGTAGTATCGATCCTTGTGTAAATGTGAAAAGATTTTTGAAGAATGCATGATTCTCATTAATGATTAGGTCATAGGTGTCGACTTTTGTGATTAGGCATGTAGGACCCATAATTAGGTTCTAACATGGTCAAAGAGTTCATGATCGCAGTGCCTATGTAAATTATTAGGAATACCAGAGAATGCAGCTTCCAATCCTCAAGTCATTCAGTAGCATTTAATGATAACCGCGGGATGAGGTGGTCTTAGTAAATACTCAAAAATATTTACTAGAGCTGTGTTTGAAATCGTCACCATTTTAGATTTTATAAATTTATAGACCACCATGTCTTTACCCCACGATCAATGCTTTTCGAGGCCAAAATGTTCCTATCAACAGTTTATTTTATTGCATTTACATCTGTAGTGTATCCGTTAAAACAATGATTGAAGTCTGATTAAGTCTACGGATAAAATCGTAAAGTTCGTAAGGGAGCATTAAATATATTATAGAGAGTAGTAAAATATACTTATTCCTTACTTGTCACACTCGTTGGTTCCCTTAGGCAAACAGTTTTATTATTATGACTCCATTTATTGCGTTAATAATATTATCCACTATTGAATCTATATAGATTATTATCGATATTTTATTGGGCTATCAACCTTTCGCAATTTAAAGCGCTATTCTGAAATTATATTGATTTTACATTGCCGTAATAGGTTACCACGCCGTAAGTTGTAACTATGTTATCATAATATCTAGAAGACGGCAGATAGCACCTACCTAAATAACATTATAATCTTTTTATATATAAGAGTAAAGACGGTGGTTGCTCCGAGTAAATCGAGAAACTTACAGTTTTATCGAAGGGGCACCTAAAATCACCAGTTTCAAAAGACGTAAGAAAACGATTTATCATCATCATTCATCTTTTTACTTGAAGCTCTGGCGTTAGGAACTGTAATAGTTCACTACGTATCTCTGCTATTTTTTACACCTCGGCATTCAATATTCAATCGTCCGATTCTCTCTGCACACACGTTCTACATCTACATATACCAAAATTTTTGGTCGTTCGATCATTCGGAACTGCAGTGCCAAAAACTGCAGGTGTGCATTACTAGGGGTGGTGAGTGTGGGGCGCTATGCCGACTAGCTAATCAACCAGTCGGAATGTGGAGGACGAGGGCTCTCGTCGGGTAGCGAACTGATACCCACACCCATTACACAGATATGTATTAAACTTGTTGCAAACCAGTAATTACTGGCGTTCAGTTTAAAAATGATTTTTCATGTGTTTGAAGGCGGGATTTGATAATATTGAAAACTAGGCTTTTCATTTAGTCTAACTAAATATTTATACATGTAATGAAATGAAATTCTGTAGAATTTTTGTATTCTTTTGACGATCGTACGTTTTTGAAACGTTTGCAAAAGCTTGTAAGCATTTTTGTACGATTTCTGCGAATTCAGCTGTTAGACTAAAACAGAAAATTTTGTAGACAAAAGCATCTCCATTCTTGCAATTTTTGGACTCACACACACAGACATCACATGTCCACAGTTCTGAAACAAGAGCGTGAATTTTTTAGAAGCTTTGTACAAAAAACTTTACAGTATGAAAATGAAAAATGGTGACCAAATGAACCGTCGGAGTTCCATCGTAGCATAAACAGGATTGGAAGGGCGCAATTTGGTCGGTATTCAGAATCGCGGCGCTGTAAAAGCGCGCCATATCTAATTATCGTCGGGTTACAGCGGAGCTACCATGAGTTCGCAAATATTTCCACTCGAGAAACAAATCCCGCTTATTAGCTATCTATAAAGGAAAGCTATGCAAATATTTAATTTTGAATAATTTCTTAAGTTTTAATTTCGTAACTCAACAAATTAAAAACCTTTTTATTTTCACTTAATCACGCTAAGAGCGTAGAATTGTTGGCTGTATCCTTTTCATTTTCATGTAAATTATTTAGTTACGTAAAATTAAATTAAAAAAATTTGATTAAAAATTAACACTACTATTTTTTTATAATTAAACATTTTAGTAGCAAGTAAAAGTATTTACAATGCTAACAACGGGCTTTCACCCTAGGTATGAATTTACATTTAACAAGGGTACTTTTTAAAGTAAATCTACAACCCGACTCAAAAATTCTTCCCACGTCTGACATTGATAGTAAAAAGAAACCCCTTTTCAAATGTAATTGACAACGGAGAAGACACGATAGCTTATTTACAAGTCTACATTTCGATTCTCATTCTAATATCCCGCCCGTTATTCAAAGATCCAAATATATTTATGAGACTTCAAATGTTGGAGGTACAGCATAAAATTTGGTTTATTCTACTAACTTATGCACACGGCTTTGCTCGCTAGGACCTTTTTTCGTTTTCGTATCAAAAGGGGACCCTTAAGGTGATTTTAATTACCTCGACCTTTATTAGGCGAAAATGGGACAAGATTATTATATTTTAACCCATGCATGAACGTGGGATTACCAACGAGGGTTGCGAGAGTGAAGGTAGTGTTTATTTAATATTTATGTTTCCCGTAGTTTTTACCTTAACGCGTTATTTTGGATAAGAAGAATTTCGAGCTCGACTTAGCCCGTAACGACTGCGTGCGACATTTTCCTTATTAATAATCGGAAAACCCTTACAAATATGAAATCAACTGGAACAACGTGTCTACTTATGATGTATTTCAAAAGAACAACAAACTTTTCTAATACCATCGCATTTACTTAACTCTCTATTAAATGAAAGGCCCAGATGTTGGATTCTGCTTTTTAATTACCAACAAAGCTAGACTTCTCACATCGTGTATAGTAAATTCCCGAAATTGCAACTCATCACCAAATGGACTTAATTCGGTAACTCCATTACTACCAGACTTTCAAGTTTTGCTTTAATCTAGCTCCCAAAAATAACTAGTTTAAGTTCGAGTCGTGCCATCAGTGAATCATAGTTGGGTTCCAGTGGTGTTAGTAAGTGAGTTACTGGCGACGTTTTTAAGGCTTTTTGCAGAGCGTGCGCCCGTTTCATAGTTAATCAGGCTAATATTGGGTGTCAAGCCTTGCAGCCTTGCACCACTGACCAGTGAGGGTCAGGAAAACCTTGTAATTGGATTAAAAAGAGAGTGCTGTCCTGCAGGGGTGTTTTAAGAAGCATCAAATAGCTACATATAGGAAGTCAACCCTTGCACTTTCGATTGAAATGAAAATGTGGCACAATTCATCACCATTTCACAGAATGACATCGTATTTAAATTTATCGAAAATTTTGAGTATAATGCTGTTTAATGAGACTTATCGATGGGTGTCAGCGATATATTATTTTCCCACAAATGTATAATTTACGATAAAACGTAATTTCGAGCAAAGGGATGCGGTACTCAAAGGTTGTTAATCAACAGGTTTTTTAAAGGGTATTCGTTTTATTGTCTGATGCATGAAACATTATTTTTGCACATGATATATGATGATACACACTGGGGAGTGTTATATTTTTTGTGAAAAATAAAGTAAAATACAGGATAAGTATCGTTCTAAGCAAACTTTGTAAAAGAAACAGTGTATAAGTCTGACGTTTATTATAAACATAGTCATTATTATATATTCAAAATAAGGTTACAAAAACCCAGCGGAAGTTACAGAAATTGACGTATGTACAAGTCTAGTCAATGAGTGGCGACCGTTTGTCTCAACACGAGGCGTCTATGTCAGCTGGCAAGCTTATGAATTACTGACGAGCAATAGACGTTTATTAATATCGTCCTATTTATGTCTTAGGGGAAATATTGAACTCCGAAATCCGACCACTCATCCGTCGCTCTAAATTATTCAGATTCAATTATTTCCCGTGTAAAATACTTTAACTGCGGCGCGTTTCAATCAATCACTCTTCACCAATTTAGTGTGAGCGTCATTTGGCAAATTCGATTGCGTCTCTCATTGATGGCGCTAGTGAGAGAATAAAACAGTGCGACGGGTGCCATTGACGGTTGTGACAGAACGCGCACGCCCATCACCGGCTCCCGGTTTAATTAATCTCCTAAACTAAATTTAAATAGGTGGACGTAGTGGGTGCATGCGCACTCTTGTTCAACTAAATTAAATCGAGCATTATCAGGGCCGAATTTAAAGGAGTCGAGGCCCTGGGGCAACCAAGAAGTGGAGGCCCTGATATTTTTTTGGAAAAGACGAATTTTTGGTCACAATAATTTATAAGCAGGGTGGATTTTTGAGGCGGGTATTAAATAGGTACCTTAACCGTTGTACCTACAGAAAATCCATCTAGGAGACTGCATAACTTTTTGAGAAACTTTGATCTGCATTCACAGATTAAAAAAAAAAACAAAACAGTCAGCAAAGAAATGAGCAATATTCACAAAATCTTTTTTCCTGTCAATCGATCCTATTTCTTATAAGGATCAAAAAACTATTGGACCAACTGAAGTTTGTGTAGTAGTCCGGTAGGTTCGATAGTTTTTTGAAAAGTAAGAAAATGCAAAAAAAAAACTTTTCCCATACATTTTGTGGGAAATGAGACTAAGTTACTTTTTCGTGATGAATAGGCTGACGCTGAGCGCTGACATCGAAAAATCTATTTAATTGAGTTTTTGGGACCACAGTAATTCAACGCACCTATTTCATAACCAACTAACAACGTAGGACATAAAAGAAAACGAAAAAGGTAAAAAAAACTTTGTGAATTTAAACTTTTTCTCTTGATTGACACAAAGGATGTATTTTTTTCTTATCTAAAAAATACAAATTGTGGAGGCCCTTTCCTTGTGGAGGCCCAGGGCCAGAGCCCCTGTTGCCCTGCCCTAAATCCGGGCCTGAGCATTATTCAAGAATACTGAACATGGAACCGAGAGCCCTCGTTATGACGTGTATAACATTTTTCTTTCTTTACACTTTCACTGCAGTTGTCTTGTTATGTCAATTAAAATTATACGGAACGTCATAAAAGTTAATTAAGATTGTTTTGTTGGTTAATTTAATTATATTTCTGAAGTTAATTATTATTGTGCTTAAGTAGCAGCAGCAGTTTAACAAACTTCCAGCTCTTCGCAGTATTTAATAATGTTATTGTTAAAAAGACTAGCATGGTCCACGTCTAATTTTATACATTGGAGTAATAATAGTTATATTTTAAATTAATCAGTCAAGCTGAAACGAGGAACATCGAAAGTAGACCACTAGCTGTTCTGATTGACATTCAATTAAGGAGCAGCCACCCTAAATATTTTACTAAATACGTCCCAAAATAAAGCCAAACTGAAATCAATTTCGCCGGCTTGATATTCGAGCATGGACAGAGCCGCAGGCACTTTCCGATATCATTATGTTCAGGTTCCACTACTATACCGTGTATATAGGAGAATATGTGTCGGTGCGCACGTTTAAGCCCGCGAAATTCACACGGATGGCTTGTTGCCACGCGCGAACGCCTCCCACCCGATCTCATTACCAACCCCTCGACAGCGATGCTATTGATCACCGTCAATATCACGAATATAATAAACATAACATATGCTGCACTTTTATTAATTGAGTTTCAGGAAATATCGGTATCGGAGAACAAAAATACAAAACGTTTTTATTGGTCTTTAATATGATTTTTCGATAACCACTAAAAGATCAATAATTTTCTCTCGTAGATACGTTGCAGACCAAAAGACTAAGATTATTCAAACTTTATCGTATAACATTAGACTAAATACCGAATTCTAATTTAAAAACTGGTATGCAAATATATCTAGAGAAAGCCAACGAAGAGCAAAAAAATAAAAGTTTTTCAAGAATAAATTGATCTCATTACAGTTGGTTCGATTACTTGAAATTAAAATTAGAAAATAATTTTAACATTCTTTTAGTTTAAGAGCTTTAGAATAAGTTGTAATTATGAAAAGTCAATACCGTTTTTGTTAGCTCAGAGCTAATAACTTTCTTTTCAATTAGCGGAGTACGGCGAGGTTTAAAAGAAAATATTAATTATTACTAATGAATGTAACTATGTCTATGTATGAGTTGACCAGTCCTTTTATATTATTATTTTCATTTCTCTAGGGATTAGTTTAGTAATTCAGTCTTTTAGTGTTATTTTTTTCGTTGGTCTTCAATAATAAAATTTGTTACGTCATAAATGCGCTCTGTATATTTAACAAAAAGTAAGATATTGGTACACAACACAGAGAGTAGTACTTATCTGGCGAAATGTGGGTGTACTATAGATACACACGGCTATACATCAAGCTATACAATTCCAGTATAAGCTGACCTCGCATTGTACGGAAACCCTATACAATGCGAGATCAGCATAAACTGGAAATGTAGAGCTTAATATGTAGCCGTGTGTACACCTCTACCTTTGAGGACACAAGGCGTGATATTATGTTCTGTAAGAAATTAGTGTTATATTCTAATCACCTTTAGAATTTTATCGAAACTACCCATAAAACCATTTACTATGCCTTTTCTGTGCATTCTTAGCGCATGCATCATTCAAGTCTTCCAATAAAGAGACACGATGGCTTAGTTTAACATTTGTGTTTTGATAAAAAAAGACTCTACCCAAAACATCTTGCGCTTGACTAATAAAATACTTACAGAAACATTTGTAACCATAAGTCAAAGTATTAAGCTTGATATTTATAATATATGAATTATCAAATATAAATGGGCACTTAATTATTTCATTAGCAAAAATAGTCGTTGGTTTAAGTGCTATTTATGTATTATTGAGATAACTTGATTCAGTGTGGAAATGAAAGAATAATAGGGAGGGGAGCTTCTGAACTTGAATTTGAACTTACGAAAAACAAAAATAAGTTATAGGTATATCGTCGCTTCTCAGGAATAGTGTTGTAACAAAAAAAAAAAGCTTTATATTTAAATTTTCACAAAACGGGCACGTAATTTCGTAAACTTTCTCGTGAATAGCGCATTAAGACCTAATTCCAAAAATTATCAACGTGGCGCGGTTGTGCCGTTATTCCATTGGTCGAAATTGCACTCCATTTTATCACGAATAACAAGCTATTGTTAGGTGTACATGTGCGATTCAAGTAAAACGTCATATTTTCTCGTGAACACCGTACTAAGTCGAAATATATTATTTTATTAGTTTGTTTTGGTGAACAGTGTCACATTTTGAATTACAACGAATTGAATTTAATCATTAGGTATTTTTCTAGACTTTTAATACTACATAAGTCTAGGTTCATTTTAAGAGTTATTTTGTTATTTGATTATTGAGGATTTAATAAATCTATTTTGAAAACATTATTGTTTCTTTTCTAAGGAATTGAAAACCATGAATAAAATTTCAAATTTGATTATTTTATGAATAGTGTCGAAAGGGTTCCAGTTTTTAATTTATTTTTAAATGAATTTTATTTAGACAAAAATTTAAATATAGAAAGGGTATACCTAATTTATATTATAAGTACCGTTAATATTATGTAGGTACTAATTCCATTTTGCCAGGTAGATTATACACAATCTCTTCAGCGTAATCTTCGAAAGTCTTTTCTATTCAATTTACTTATTTTTTGTTACAACATTAGATATTCCGGAGAAGCGACGATATGTTTTCTGAAAAAGTGAAATTACGTACCTAATTGTTTAGATTATTACTAGCGATAGGATAATTACCGATGGCAATTATATTAAGTTTTGTCAAAATAACATTGTCGACCACAGGATTATTATTGTTTCATTAAATTAAATGTAGCCGGCCTGTTGCTCCTAATACCTATATCAGGTAAAATAATCTACATTCTACCTAACATTAAAAAAAATAGTATTTGAATAGAAAAGTTTCAATAAAATAAACCGTGTGAGAGTTTAGTAGCGACTTTGTAAAGTGGTATCCTTGAGAAAGTGCCTTTCTCTTAAGCCGGAGCTCTCACATCGCGACACATTGCTCGTAAAACCTCAGCAGGAGTTCCACACGGTACCTACTGATAAAGCTCTAACATGGCTAATCGATTAAATATCTTTCAGACTGATAAAATTTAGTAGGTAAGTAATCTAACATACTATCTTTGAACTCTACATTTAGCATTTTTTCTATTCCTGTCGGTTGGTAATCAAAGTTTTAAGAACCTCCCCCCCAATCAACCTAACCCCTTTTAACTATTATTTTGTGATACGTAGGTAGGTAGGTCCTTATCGATAAAATGTGATGAGTTAATTAGGTATACATTGAACCAAACAAAATATTTTTAGAGGTATCCTAGAGGGACTTCATGACCAAGTTATACGTGGTAGGCATAATAATAATATTTTAATGTCCAATCATAACTAGAACTCGTAACTATCACGCATACTAACCGCAATAATGTGTACCGCAACACTAAACTACAAATTGGGTTCATCATAAAGTGTCTGTCACACCAATAAATAAACAAGGAGAGAGTTTAGCCTCGGACGTAGGCAATTGGCGAATTGGTTCAATAGTCGGAACTGGGTCGGAAGCAATTTAAAGTTTTTACCGAATAAATACGCCGAGTCAAAAATTCACCCATACTTACAACTCTACGAGACGGTACAGATTGAAATAAACTAGGGCAGAATTATTAGAACGAAATATAAATTAGGAGCAGTGCTCAAGAATGAACAATAAACCTAATTAAGTTGGCTTCAAGTCAAGAGTGTATTCTAAGACCGGGGGAAGTTTATCTAATTATGTGGAGAACTGGTTGTCCCATGCAATTGGTTTGCGCGATCCTTTTTATCGTTCACGTGCGAGCCCGTACGAAAGGTTTCTCTCAGTTTTATGACGTTAACTTCTTGCCCAAATTGGAAATCGGACTCGCGTGATTGCTTATGTGTGTTGGTCAAACAGTTTCAGGTGTTTGGAAATGGTGCAGTAATTTAGTAGGGGATGCTACGTGATCTCTAAAACCTGCGCGTGCCTATATTATTTCTATAGGTACGGCTTAATGACTTTTAAAGGACTTTTCAGTCACTAAAACGCAGTCTGCGAACTAAAACCATTAGCCACATTAATAATTGAATAACCTAGAAAATAGCCTTTTTCGTTATTGTTTTATAAAACATAATGACTCTGCCAATATTTTCTTTTCTTCTTCGTATTTGAACCTAAAACTTCGCAATCTATTTTAAATAATCTCCTAGAAAATATTTTTTTGCTTTGATACAAACAGACGAAATGAACTATTGAAATGAAAATTAAATAAAATTGTCCATAAATCCCAATGTAACATTTAAAATTTTTGTTATGCCCAAAACATGAATGTTTTTAGTTGAATACAACGTTAAGGTAAAGAAAACCACTCAAGAGCTACTTAATCAAACCCCGTAACCCTTCGTTTTCAACTTAAATTGAATAATATTGCCCTCGCGGGAGGCATATCTAAATATTACGTAATTCTGTAGTGAGCGAAATAAAGCTGTAGCACTGTCGACGTAGCACTCCAAGTAAACAAATTGGATCAGTTCGCTCGGTTTGTCTAAAGTTTTCTAATGCCTGATCGATTTCATTTTTATAGATTGTAATATCAACTGGGATCCTCCTACCGAAAATTATTTTAAACCCTTGTGCCCTTTTGAAAACATTAACATAGGTAAATTATGATAAATCAAAAAAATACAAAGTACCTACTTACTGTATTTTATAGCGAGTCTGTTGTAGAAATATCAAACATCAGCCTTTTAAAATATTTCTGTTAATGTAGATCAGTCAGATTTTTTGATACACTTTTTGTAAAGGCTAAAATAAAAGAGAGAGCGTTGTTAAAACGCCCTTTGAAGTCAGGGAATTTCCAACGGGCACCTAACAAAATTGTTCTTTTAGCTTTCATAAATGTACGCGTACTTTCGACCCAAGCTTTTTATATAGTACCAAAGTGAGTCAAAGCGTGACAAAGAGACTGCAAGTTGAATTTTCAACAACACATTGCTAGCTAAATAGAAAACTGTTTTTCAAATTTTAAACGCCTTCATAAATGTGTTCATTTGAGATTTCAGTTGCCGACTGTTCTTTTTATTTCAACTGTTAAATGTTTGACTTTTTGTAGACGAGATTTTTTCCAAACTTCATAAAACTTGCTTCAGAATCCTGAACTTTAAAACCGCTTTAGCAATTCATTTGAAAGTTTATTGTAGGAAAACACTTTTCAAAATTTTCGCTTAACCTTCAAATGACGACGTTATCATTTCAAAATTAATGAACAAGAGCTGCCAATTAAAATATTGCAACCAAATTATGTTTCACATTTCTTGCGCTTAATTCGAAAAGGGTAAGGATGATTTGTCAAAAAACTGATTACAGTAAAATCTGTCGAGGTGACAAGTCATCAAGTAAATGTCGTGAGGGCCACCACCCCTCGGAGTTCCTCTCGGCCCGATAACGGGTTTGTTGACTCACACCGCTTTAAGTTTTACAACAAAATAGACGATTTAGAACAAATTGCGTATTTTAAACAGATCAAATATTGGTTTCAGAGTTTGTATGGAGAATAGAGATTCTTTGGTTGGTTTAGGATAGTTTAACTTTAAAGTATCTATTGATTGTTGTTGATTTAAGTAGTAAATTTTTCTGGAGATGTTGTATAGTTTAAGGCTTTTATGCTTAGTATGTTAAAACATTTTGGAGTTCTATTGTAAGACACATTTTAGACGCATGGCAAGAAAAACTTGTCTTACCAACTGAAATATGAAGTTATTGTTGTCTTGTAGATATAAGTTAGTTGTCAATGTATCTAATTTATAATAATCTATACCGTTTATTACTATTAACCTACATCTTTGTGTCTGTAGGATCTTCAAAGAGACAGACGAGCGCCGTTTTCCGGGAAAACACGTTAGATTTTTTATGAACATGGTTTGCCTCAAGATGTTTTCCGTCGAGAAGCTAATGATTAACTGAGAAGATATTATGTCGGGCAACATATTGGTGAGAGTATCTTCATGCTCGGCATCTTATAGAAAACCGGCCAAGTGCATGTCGGACCACGCACAATGTAGGGTTTCGTAGTTGGAATGAATTTATCCCAAGATTAAACTTAACTTTGTAGTTGAGAAACATATTCTCCGATACATTCTGTATGGGAGAACATGTTTTTATAACCGCAAATCTAAGTTGGTCGATTATTACTCGTTAACTTGTAAAGCCTACTCAGCTGTGATAGTTTTCCTTTTAAATTCGTTATATAAGCTACTGTTGTGAATTTTTTCACATATGTGAAACCAACCATTTAGCTGGCAGGGGGGGGGGACACTTGACTCTAACAAAAATTTTCACCTTAAAACTTAATATTTCGCAAACGGATCTCTGAATTCAAAAATAGTTTTAACATACTCACAATGTTTTTGAAAGACCTTTCCAATGATACCACACATGGTGGGATATGTATGGGAGGTACCCTAAAAAAAATGTTTTTCATAATTTTGTTTTACTACTTTGTCGGCATAATTAATTTGTATATCTATGCCAAATTACAGCTTTCTAGTACTAAGGGTCTCGGAGCTAGACCGCGGACAGACAGACAGACAGACAGACGGACATGACGAAACTATAAGGGTTCCTTGTTTACTACGGAACCCTAAAAAGTGTATTTTCATCACGTGCCGTGCCTTTCCATTCTCGTTTTACTAATTGTGTTAAAAATATTTTTGTAAATGAATTTTATTTTAGGTTTCGCATTTAGGTAGATACCTACACCAGATGTCTTTCTGACTCACAATTTCAAAGGAGTTTGGTATGTACCCATTGAAAAATAATGTGGTTTTAATAATATAATATTTAACGTTGAATATATTTAGTGAGTGAACGTACGGCAAGTCTAAAAATAGTAGATACCAAGTGTTTAGTTAATAAATTGTGTGTAAAATGTTTACCGTCCAATTTAGTCTCATCCGCGCGGCGCTTTCAACAAATTTTCAAGCAACGTAATCCCGAAAACATAAAGATTATGTATAAACCTAATTACCCTATCTCATAATTGCCTTGTTTTGACGTCTACCCTTTGAGAGGCCGTCGCTTATTTCCCGAGTCCTCCAAAGATATTAATAACCATCTAAGTCGCGGGCTGTCTCCCTCCCCGCATCTCGGTCGTGTAGCGTCGCATCTCCTCCCCTCTAGGTCGTGTTTTTCGCTAATACCCTTTCGGAGATGATAAGATGATGGCTTTACAAGCAAGCAGTAATTACGGCCGTCCAATTACCGCTCGTCGACGCCTGCCGGGGGAGGAAGCCGTTCATTGTTCAACATTTTTGTTTTCAGTACTAATATTTTTGTCGTTCCTTTGTTGCTATCAAATTGAATAAACTGTTAATGTACATTCTTGGAGCATTCTTCCGTCTGATAGAATAAATAGAATAAGCTGCGGCTTTTTCTGCCACCCTGCGTTGCATGAAACTCCCGAACGAAGCTCCACGTGAACCAATAATTTTGCTCAACACTACCTAAACGACGCTGACGCAGGAAAAAAGTAGTGAATGCAGGAAAACTTCATAAAAAAATATTACAGTGCAAGGAAACCTCACCTGTCATGTTAAGCATGTGTCAAGCTTTCAGCACGATGACTGGCGCTCTCAAGTATCTTACCCTCCTGAAATACGAAAAGCTGAGAAACATTGATACTCGTATCTAGGATAAAATATCTGTCTTAAATTAACAATATTTAATAATAATAATAAATATTTTATTTCAGACAGAATTTAAGAATAATATTATCGCACAAATATTTATCATTTGCAATAAGTAAAAATCGACAGAAAGTATTAAGAAAACTGCTTGTAGAAATGGAACAAGCCCCGCAATTAAAACGTATAAAGTCAGCAATCTACGTGAAATAAATTAACATCCCTATCTACCGTAATCTGCATCTAAAAGAACGTGTTACAGCGTCAAATTAGCAATGTTTCTCTAATCTTTAGAGCTCTAGAATCAAAGTGGATTGCGTTAAAAGGAAACTATAATTAGAGTCGACAAGTTGCCGGCATCGGTTGAAAGTGCAGGCGAAGGCGGAAGCGGACGCGGTAGGTAGGGTTGCCAGGTAAGATTCGGAAAGTCTTGCGGAAATTGACACTAAAAAAATTCCATTTTTCTTAAAATGACAAAGATATCAAGGCGAAATGTTAAGCTTTGTTTTGCATATGTTTTAAACAGAAGGGGAGGGAAAGGTTAATATTTAGCAGTTTTTCAAAATTTTAGCTTTTGATCATAGTTTTCATTGAACTGAAAACTCTATCCACCGGCTACAATAAATTTAAAATTAAATATTTTTAACAAGAAATATTTAATCTTGGACACTGGACGGCGGTATCAAATTCCAGGATAGTCCTGCATTTCCCGGCCATGTGGCGGCTGCAGCGCGGCTTGGGCTACTGGGCGACTGGGCGGATTGGGCGACCCTTCATTGACGCACCGTTCCCTGTAATTTCAGCGAACACTGTGCACCCGGCGTTTGCCAACTAATTTGTCATCCGAATATCAAATTACGCATGAAATGGCGCGTAACAGTAGACTTGCCGCTCGAATATCGGGGTTTTAAAATAAAATTTAATTCACAGTCTGGTTGCAATAACGCAGGTAATTGCAGCCACTGTTCGCTGACAACTAATTGGCAAGTAAATTTAGTGGAATCGTATAATTGAATACAAAACTGTTGGTAAAATGTATCGACTATTATTAGCGATTATTGTTCTCGTCGTAAAATAAATATATTTCAACAATTGCTAGCACATTTTTAAAGTAGTTTTATGAGCAAGATATATAATTTTCATGAAAATTTAATATCGTTAGGCAACTGCTAAGTGTTCTTTGTATCACCATAAAAATATAAAAAGGCTCAAATATTTTTATAACTTCTCTTTTGAAATACTTTCAACAATTTTTCTTTCAGTTTAAGTATTATATTAAAACACCACTTTTATCGTGTTACTCTTCGCTTGATGGAAAAAAGTGTTTTTTTCTTAAGACGGAGGTAAAGTATATTGTAAAATGTTCGTTTTGTAATTTTCCGGTGGCCCTATTGTAATAGCGATACGCCCTCATATTTTGACAGGCGATGTGAATCCATTACACTTCATCTATATCGGCGAAGGGGATCGGTATCTGTACAGATTTTATGGTGCGCTAAGTGTACGCCATTTTGAACAGACTCCACGTGGTCAAGGGGTGTTGCTATGGGATGCGCAGTGGGTACCTACCCTTACTAGGGGAATGTCTATAGCGACGATTTTATTGCCTCATTTTCATTAGTATGAATAACGATATTATTATTTAGAAGCTTTTTTTCTTTGTGTGTTCCGAGGGGTGTGTAAAAGATATTTTCAAAACAATTTCATTCAAATTTCAATGAGACTTCACTTAATCAATTACACGTGTCCCGTATACGTAATACTGTCGATATTTTCCTTCTCACAAATAATACCGCAAAACAAGACGCGTGCAAGCCCGCGGGCTCACGACGTCGCGTCGGGCGGGTGACGCCGACTTGCGACGCTGCGGGTCGCGTTGCCAAGGGAACCTCACTTAGGGCTATGGGTTTTTCCAACAATGAAACGGCATAAGACGTAACGACATCTAATTAATAACGTCTATCATATCTCTATTGCTCGGCTTATGTGTTCGGAGGGAGAGGGATTAACGTAAGAGGATTCAATGAGGACGCATGATTTGTTCCGGAGGTATCTCCGTAATGAGCGATTTTTGCTATAACTTTCATATAATTATTTCCTTTTGGAGAAGCTTATAATGTTTTAAGCTTTTGAGTACGTTTTGCATAATGAGCGGTAGGTATGTTGATTTTTTATTATAAGTGGGCCGTTGTTACTAACCTGTTTCACAATTATTACTGTCAATACTTTGCGTGGAAATAGGTGCGGTTAAAGTTTTGATTTATTAAACTCAGTTAGCTGGTAACCATTTCACGGCGTAGCTCTCCATATCAGTATTCCATGTACATAATAACACGAGGTATTATTCAAAGTTGTCAGTCACGTAGATATGTATTATTAATACAAAAGGTCGATAATTAGTGGCACAGCGGAACATCAGTCTGTATCAACGCTTGACATGTTTCATGTTAATTGGATAGCACAGGACAATAGCGGGACTACCGATGCACACTGGAGAAGGGGTGCCGTGCAATTATTATGACATATTGTTCCCGATTCCAACCATTCAGCGTTTTAACTGGACTTTATTAGTACCTGTCTGTCTCTCTATCACATATTTACGTCCATGTACAAACAATGCATTTAAGTCATGTCGGCAAACGAGTAGGGAATTAACGGCAACGTGGTTTTATAAATTTTACATTTTAAGTGACGGACACCACGTCACATTAATAAATTTAATCAACTATTATAGCATCATATTGAAAATTCACCGGAAAATGTTAACTATCACCGGATACGTGTTGACCGCGAACGTAACTGCTTTGCCTGAATTTAAGTTTTAAATGGCGGTCTGTAATAAATTTATTGCCCGTTAAAAGATTCAATTTGATAACTCTATGCAGTACTCACGCATATTCACCCTCTAAAAGCGGAGGCCCGTGATAAAAGCAATTAAAACTTTAACAACATCAACTCCCGCGCTTTTCCGATTTTGCCACGGAAATATACTTCATATACCTAACCGTCCACTACCCCGCCCAACAATAATGTATCGATAAACGAGTTGTGAAAGTAATAAATACGTTTTAGTAACTTTGATGCGAAAAAATCTGAGCAACTCATATTTATAAAGATTTGCAAAACAATTCGAGTTGTTATTTACAAAGTTTTCCATTTCGAAACAAATTTGTTTTTAGCTTTTATGACAGATAATTTGTCAAGGGTAGCTTTGCGCAAGTCAAAGATAATTTATCTGTCTCAACCGCTTTATTTATTACAACGCGTTCGCATCTTCGTTGAGCCCTTAAAGTTGGTGGTTAATGGAGCTTCTTTGAAGCTAGTCCGTCAGTCACTACACGTAAGGTGACGGAGGGGTGAGGTGAGGGGTCAGTGGTGTAGAGGGCGGGGGGGCGACACGTCTGCATGTGGTCAGCCGTCAGGCGCGCCCAACTTGTCTTATTTTTTGC
Organism: Agrochola lychnidis; assembly: GCA_963680765.1. Taxonomy (NCBI): domain Eukaryota; kingdom Metazoa; phylum Arthropoda; class Insecta; order Lepidoptera; family Noctuidae; genus Agrochola; species Agrochola lychnidis. The sequence goes on from OY796857.1 coordinate 12,405,113, forward strand.
TTCCCTTTAGTAAGTGACGGGTTGATGTGAAACGAATGAACAGTTCCGATGTGTCTTGTAAATACACTCCACTCGTTCCCCTCACCAGGAAAACGTGGGCCTAACCCCTAAATATCAGTGCCTTTTAGTGGCACAGTTTGTACATTAATTAGCTACAGACGTGTGTGTAATTTAACTACCTAAATATACAGGAATTTTTATATTAAAAGAAAAACATTTTATTCTAATAAGATATTGACAGTAAATGACTTTAAAAGTAATGTTCAATATTCAGACATTGTTGCGGCATTTGAATGTCTACTACTTGGTGGTAAACTTTCATGTCAAAAAGAGGTCAAAATTACAATAACCGTGATGTAGGTAACCGTAACAAGTTTGATCAAAACCTTCAAACCCTATGACAATGACTATACCTCGGTCGTGATAATGACAGACCCTAAGTAACAGGTGGGTCTAACTATCGCAAATTCAAGTTCAGTCTATTTTCTGCATGCGGGCGTCCTTTAGACGTTGTCCTTTAAATATTTGAAAAAGGTCGTTTTGGAAGGTAGCTACATTTTTATTGCAAAAAGAAGGTACTTGTTTACTTAAGTTGCCAAACTCAGACAAAACAGTTCGAACTTTTTAACGATCTTATCTAGAAACAAATAAATTAGAGCTTTAGTAAACAGGCTGTGGATTTGCAACTCAGGTATTGCACTCACAATTTCGCGTCCTCGCGCTCCTAAACGCCGCAGGAGACGCCCTGGGCGTCGGGAATCGCAGGCCGATTTCCGGCCACCGTATGCGCGGGCTTGCGGACGGTGAGCAATGGGTAGCTCGCCGTCCGATAAAGACCAGGCCCGGGTCGACAGCGCGTTGTGTTCCACGTGCGCCTCAAAGGGATGTCAGCAGTACTGACGGGGTCCGATGTCTGCCGGGGTTGCGTAGAAGTCCGAAAGGGAGATCGTGGCCCCCGGTAACATGGCAACTGAAGGAACACGGGTGGGTTTTAGTCAGTGAGAGTCTGACACGCCCTCCCGCACCGTCCAGGGCGGGAGAACTTATTTGATAACTTCCAACCTAAAAAAAAAATGGTATTGCACTCACAGAGAGGTGGTCTGTGTCCCATGCTATTGCATCGTGGCATTAGCCAGCAGCGTTTTCAAAGATAGTAAGTCATACAGGTTTTGACAGTACGTGACGACCAGGTAACCCTAACAACAGGGCTGCCACTTCATCTCTTATCTTTTTAATAAACAAATAAAATTAATAAGTAAATTAAATTAACACAACAGGCAGTGGGAATCCATTTGATCGAGGTTGCTGAAGAGGGAATAATGATGATTGATGATAGGATATGATTCGTTTCCACTTAACACATTGTAAAAGGGGTTATTTTATTACCCTCGCCTCTTGTTCCTGAGGTCAGTGACTAATGAACGAGATGACTCAGCTGTTTTAAACTAGTTGTTTTATGAGGATCATATCATTGATAATTTTTTTTAGTTTATTGTTTCTTGAAAAGCCATTAACTTTTTATTGGGTAGCGGTAATTATCATTAAACGAGGGAACTCAACACCATGTGCGCCGTGTTTGATGTTGATCGTGTTACTAAAAGTTGTTGGCTTCGCGTTTATAACTCAGTGGGAAGATAAAAGTTAACTGACTCATTTGTATGAAGTTCTCCAGCCAAGCTGGATTTTTCTATTGATAATAAAGCAAAAATATGTTTTTGAGAATCTCTTATTTCACAGAACTATGACCGGTTCAGTCAAATAAAATGTCTGAAGTGACGTTAAATTAATAGTATTTTTGTTAAATGTAACAATGACCTCATACAGAAATATATGTAAACAATCTGACCTTGTTTTTTTCAAGGATTTATAAGCAAGTTTTATCAAGAAGGATATACGGAAGGTTGATCGCTAGGTACACTCGACCGCAAGTCGGTGGCAACACTTTGCCCTTAAGCAGGCCTAGTTTAGTACGGAGTTTCAATAGAATAAGAGGCCAGCTTATACAGGTTATGTTACCACAGACGTGCGGCCAACTGTACACATCCATTTCCCTATAACATGGAATTTGTTACATTGCAATTGTTGCGTATAAGTTCAAAAACAAGGGGAACGTTTTATAATTTACAACATCTGACAGCTAATTTATAATATAAACACGTATTCTATGCATCTAATGGTATGTCGTAACACATTTTCATGAAGGGGTGAAAACTCAAAAGCTACCCTTTGTAGAACGAGGTATGTGGTATGTTGAAGATTGCATTAGCAAGTTTAAAACATCAAAGAGTTCTGGAGTAATAACAATATTTCTAGTTAAACTAATTACCTAAGTAGAGGTACACAAAGTTTCTTCATAAATTTACTAAATGTTCAAATGGATCGACTTGTTCACTAAGAAGAAAAATATCTATATCTGTATCTGTACATATTATAAATTAAAGTCGCTTTTCATGTCTGTTTGTGTGGCCGGGTTGTTCTTCTAAACAGCGAAATAAATTTTGAAGCGGTTTTCATCATCAACAAAAGAATTTATTGCGGACGGTTTATGTGTATAATACATTAATATTAAACTTAGTGATAATATTAAAGAAATCTCGATGATTTGTCAAGTCGTAAAAACCATGCAAATCTGCTTTGCATGGTTTTTACGACGGGTCGGTAGAAATAAAAAAAAAAAAAACAGAGTTTTAATATGTCAAGAAGTGTCTTGACATATTATTGCGATTTCTATTTTTACCCGACTACGGCAAAGCCAAAAGGAAGGGTTATAATTTTAGCAGTCTATGTATGTTTGTTTGTATGTATGTTTGTATTACCGTAGCGCCTAAACTACTGAACCGATTTTACTGAAATTTTTCCCTAAATTTAATATGTTCGACTTATGTAAATTTCTGATCTCGATAAAAAATTAATTGAGATAATCATGACACGTTAGGTACCAAAAGAAAGTTCTTGACGAGCATATTACGAATATGTATCTATATTATATTCTCTAAGTAAAAAAATATGATTAAATTGTTAAAAACAAGTAAAAGTGCGCTACGTACGGCGCGGCTGTAAAATCAATACCTATTATACAACAAAAAGCGTTAATAAAATAAGACAACAACGCGCAGTTAATCAAATCTTATTAATATCAAGCGTTAAAATGGAAAAGTATTTTTTTTTAAACTGTAACCCGACTACGGAATAATAAAAGTGATAAAAAAAGTACGAAACAAGAAAATATTTCAGACAGAAATCAAGGCATAGACAAAAATAGTAAAGCCGTCGTCGCATGTCATTATAATTTTGTAGGTGTTCCTGGCACCCATCGTGGTATCCTACAGGTATGCGACCACGACTTTACAAAAAATAAAATAAAAATTAAGCTTAAAAATTGTAACCCGACGTTACAATTTTTAAGCTTAATTTTTTATTTTTTAAGTTAAACAGTAAACTTTCATAAATTGAATTACGAAGTATATACTCGTAGTTACCTACAGTCGCCCTATTGTGTAACAATTAATACTTAACAGCTATTCCAATAAAACTAATTCAGGAATTTTATCTAACCCGTAATTTCAGTGTACTTTTATGATTTTAATATTTAATAATTTAAAGATCTGTCCTAAAAATAAACCAACGTGACTAAGAACCGTCAACAAATCGAGTACTTAAAGATAGTTTATTTATTATTTAGGGTTCAATTTAAAAGCTAACGTGTTCGGAAATAGCTGTCTTGTACCGTGAATAAGCAAAATTGTGCGCACACAGGATCGCACCCCTATCATATATTAATGTTAGGGCCGTCGCATGTTCTGACGAAGTATAAGGCACCGTATCAATTATTCCTTCATTTATTTTAAGCTTCGTCATTTTTGTGTTTGTTTAAATTAAAAATTAATAAAGATAGAAGCCATTGTGCACGCAGTTTCCTATAATGTATTCTGGACTAGAAAATAAGGTGAGCCTTTTAAGTTTAACTTTACTATGCTGAATTTTTTAATAATGTTAAAGAAAAGGTTTTAGATTCTCTTTGTTGTGCTTGTGTTGTGAGAGTCAGCTGTATAAAGTAATAAAGGTAAAAGTAAATACGCATTTATTAATAAATTTGGAAAAAGTATCTGTTGAGAAACAAAATACCTACCGACTTACTTTTATAAAAACTTGAAACACTTAAAAATAAAGCGCAAAGCCATGACAAAACCATTCGTGATATTAAAAATAGGTTGCTAAAAATATAAAAGTACCGCTGTCATTAAAAATGCTAATTTTAAAAGATAAAATTGCGTTTCAGCATTTCGTTTACGGTTTAACAAAAAAGCGGAGTGGTTTTGGCGGTAAATAGATTCACTAAAGCATTTTCCGTGTCTCGGTGGCACGTTGCGGAACTGGTGCTCCTACCCTGCATTGCATACGCCTAACGTGTCGGTTGACCAGCAAAACTGCTACGGATCTGCTACGAATGCTACGAGTGCTACGACGACTACGAAAGTACTACGCGGAGTTTTATGTCTCTCTCTCACAGGATTCCAAATTATCTTTATATCTGTTCCCACCATTCGAATGGAGGTAGAATTTTTCTGATATAAATTTATGAAGTGTCATCGTGTGGAAAACCGCTTTTTGAATAGAGTCTTGAAGCGGTATATAGTAATAAAATGCCGAGTAAAAAGTTCGCAATAAGGTTTTATGATAAACCTACACAAATGACTCCACGATTTTAATATGTTGAAGATTAGACGTACCGCAGCTATTGAGCGTTTCGAGAACGTATGATATTTATTATTTATGACAGATAATTGAAACGAATGGCAATAATAAATAACGTCTTTTTTCAAAATTTATATTTACATACCATACTGGTTTTATTGAAGCAAGATCAGAACGAAAGCAGCTTTTTGTTTCCATAAAAGCAGGTTAAGTAAAGTGGCCGAAAAAGCGACGTAACAATTTCACCTTTCTCGTAAACAGGCCGTCGGTTCAGCGCCTTAGCTATTTCGCCAAACTCATTTCAATTCAATATCCAAAGTTTCCGGCTTATTCCTAGACTTTTTCATCTTATCACATAGTGCTGAAGCCAATCGATGGCGACATGCTGTACGAAAGACAAACTTTGTATATTTCACGTTTGAGAACTTACCATGTATAATATATTGAGACTTTTTTATTTGCTTGTAGATAATCGTGCATGAAGTTTTGAAATATTTCAATACCGGATGTTTCGTGAAAGTTTCTTGTCCGGTTTACACAGTTAACATAAAAAGTTCATAGAGTTTAGGTGCTACACTTTTTAAAGGTAGTTGTCGACATCTATTTAAAACCCGCTTAAGAAAATCTATGTTACGCTAACAACATCTCAGATAGATAAAGAGACAGGCTAGCTAACACTTAAGAAAGTAAAAAAATCGAAGCGTTCGACAAATAGAGCTCATCCACAGGTTGTGCGAAGGTAAGCAGGTCAGGGCATGACATCAGAAGCCTCCAGGGAGGCAACTTAACGAACGAATTTCTGTGAGTCAAAGCACGTATATCGTGGCTAATGTATTCGGATACCGCCAGAAGCGGTGTGTGCCGTAACACGTCCAGACACGTCCGTAGGTGCGGCGGACGTTAATTACATAAAATTGTGACGTCGCAGGGGAGGATCGGCCTCCACTTGCATAGATCAACTTATAACGTATGCAGTTTCTGAATTTGCCGCTGTTTAGCCAACAATTTAGGTTAGATTTAGTAGTTAGATCTGTGAAATTTTCGGTGGTCTTTAGAGGATGCTGTGTTTATGTTGAACGCAATTTAATAAAAAAAATATAAGCTTTCATATTTGCTTATGTTTATTTAAGCTATAAATATCAAAGATTAATTTAAATCATAACCTGCAATGTTGATTTTACCAATCCAAATAATTTAGTTTATTTTTTTGCATGTGGTTCTCGTTTCGATTCCCAGGTCGAGCAAAAAGTTATTGGGTTTTTCCATCAGAAATTTCTCAGCAGCAGCCAGGTCTCAGGATTTGTGCCCGGTTGATGGCAATAGGCTCGCCCCCTATTACATGGGACTTTAAACATAACTGGCGAATTGCAGGTGTATAGCTATGTACATCTCTGCCCAATCCTTTTGGGAATATAGGTGTGATGTTATGCTTATGTTATAATTTAGAATCTATAAACATAAAATGACAAAACATTAATCACTGGAGCGAACTAAAAAGTTTAGTCTAGTTCCGAAACTAGAAGTAACAGTGACACTACACCATTGTTCTAATACGAGTAGGTCACGTAAAAACTGAAGTTACATGCAGTGAGGTCGTTGACCTGCCGACACTTTTCCGCTGTCTTCAGTGACGGCTCCTAACCCGTAATGCATTAGTGGCGACCGTCCGTCCGTTTGCTGATGACATTTTGTTAATTACACTTCTAAACATCTACTATTTCTTTGTAAAGCGTGCACTTCAATATTAAATCATTCGCACATACAAACCGATGTAAACGTTAAAAAACAGCTGCAGTTAACCTAAGCAAATTACGTAATTTAAATATTCTAAGAAGCTTAAGAAATACCTACCACGATTAAGTTAGCCACTAATTTCCCTAGCTCGGCGCTAAATAAAACGAAGTAAACAGAACTACGATTAAAAATGTAAATTAGAGTACATTCTCGATTCTAAAGTTTAAAGTATTTTCTCGCAGATAAGTTTAAATTAATGTGGACCGTCACAAGCACTTTTACTGGCGTGGCGACCGGGCGATTCCATCAATTTTTTATTAGCTTCGAGATTTTCTTTTTAAAGAATTTAAAGGCACCACCGATTATATTTAATTAAAGACCACACTCTGCTCCTTATTGAATCCGACACGTTGAATATTGTCTGGTTGCGGCGTCGTTGTCTGTCGCTGCTCCATTCAATACACGGTAGGAATGCAGAGTATTTTCGATCCTTTTGATGAGAGCTAAGATTAATCTTGGAGGGTGGTTCAAAGGAAAATTTTAGAATATAAGTGCATTAATAAAAAGGTTTTCAGGATAGGGCACTCTATAGCAAAAAATGCTTTTATTAAATTTGTGGGCTTTTATGTGCATATTCGGTGACTTTATTACGTAAAAGCTTTTGTTAAAATATTGAGATTTTTATGGACTGTTTTAACCTTGTAAAATGTAACTAAGTAAATCAATTTGGACATGAGCGTTTATTTGAGACTGTTTACGGAGCGCTTAGAAGGCTTTGAATAATGTTAGTAGCATCGTGTTCCGGAAACATTATGTTTGAAAAAGAAGACCTTATAAAAGTCTTGTTTTGATCATATTACAAATAAATATACTGCAGGTGTAACGCAGCAGCAGTCTACTTTGCGGGAGATTTGACTTAAAACCAAACGGCAACAGTAAGTGGGCATTTATTATTATTTCTTAGGTAACTTCAGGAGTTTTTTCAGTAAAAGATCCGACAGGCTAAATTGTTGATTGTTACTTTCTTGTCGGTAATAGAAGTGCTTACCTGTGATGACTGGAGCTGGAGTGTCCCGTGGTGGAGCTGGATATCGGCGACCTGGCAGGGTAGTTACCGCCGCTCGCGCCTCCTTCCGACATCACGAACTCTGCAACAAATAATATGCCTTGTTACATGCTTTGCGTTTTTGTCCATGTTTTTTGAAGCGAAACTTTTTAAGCGGCCAATTTGATGGGTACCAAATTTCAACTTAATCGGTCCATTAGATTCGGAGTAAATAGATGAATTTTGAACATGGGGTAAATTTTGAGAGAAAAATGAGAAAAAAAATATGCACACTGTATCTTGTCATGTCGAATAAAAGAGCTTACTGTCAGGGTCTCAAGTTAGTATATTTCTTTCTATTATTTTAAAATAAATAGTTTTAAAGATATTTAAGAAAATTTATAGTGACCATTTTTTATTATACCAAGGGGGGAACCCCTTATTTCTAAAAGCAAACTAAAAACCAAAAATTTGAAAAAAAAAACAGATAATAGTGCTGTACTTATAAATTACAGGAAAACAAATAAGAAGTCAATGGTTTTAAAATAACATGGTAAATCTCCCAATATTGTGTGTACAAGCTTACATTTTCAGTTGGAATGTATGGGAGAACATGTTTTTAAACTACAATGTTAAGTTTGTTCTTGGGATTAATTCATCCCAACTACGGAATCCTTCAATTTGTGTGGTCCGACACACACTCGGCCGGTTTTTTATTTATAAATAATAAAATAATAATAAATTTATATATATAGGTAATAAATTTTACCAGATGCGAGTAGATAAATTATGTCATGTAATAGGACTGTTTTACATTTTAAAGTAAAAATTCTTTAAAATTAAGACGATTATGTGTTTGCCCCTCTCTATCACTATAGCGACTAGAATATGACGACAAATGCTGACACACTACTTTTTTATACCTCATCACAATTATGGATGTTGCTTTACAAATGTATTATTAAGGTAATTGCTTCAAATGTAACAGTTATTAAGTAGATAATTTTAATAGGGCTCAACTATCATTAATGAAGAATTTAATCAGAATTTTTTCTAACAAGAGGAAAGTTAGTGAACAACTGAACATCATGTGAGTTAATGAAAAATAAATCACATTGGTAATTTCACTTTCTACACTATATTTTTTATTGCAACTCGAGTAAAATTATTCTGTCCTGAAAGGACAATGGGAAACTGTTTCCCACTTATCGTAAAACTAGTCGAATAAATGGAAAATATTTTCTCTCAAAAAGATAAGGCCTCACACTTTTTTAAATCGTTGTTTTATTTATGAAAATGGCCTTCCTCAGTAATATGAAACCGGCCTTCGATTTTTTACGTCGATATGGCGGTATCATGTTTGACATTTTCATCATTATTGTTACGACAGAAGGGACAAGTACCTAAACCGTTTGTGATCACAGTAAAGTCTTAGTAATAGAATCAATTTATTTAGATGTTTTGTAAAACAAACTAATGATAAATAGTAGAATATCCATCCATTTTGAATGATTATAAAAACCTTCTAATACGAATATTCGATTTTCGACAACAGCTTTCACTCAAAAAAATACTCAATTGACTCAATGAATACCTAATACCTGACAAATTTTTACTAAATAAGTACGTAGGAAAATTCTTTGAGTTTCAAATAAGGTAATGTAAGCGTCTCAGGATATTGATATTCTATTCAGTTGTAAAATTATATGTATTACCTCGCAAGAAGAATTGCCGGCTAAACTCTACTGACTGACCATTATCTTACACCAGTTTTTTGCGAGAGTGCGAATCGTAAGGCGCTGGGCGCGGACACGGAGTCCGCTCTCAACTATCAATCCTTCTGTCACGATATCGACAGCGCATTTGTTTGCTCTCACCATTTTTGTCTCAGTGTTTCCTCGTTCCTCGGGCGCTATATTTGTGCTGCGGGCGTGCGGCCGGCGCCGGCGATCAATCTGCCCACGACTCTGAGCATGACGGATGGTAGATCGAACACCGAGCTCGCCGCTTCTACGCCTCGACAAGATACCATACATTTTATTGGGAACCGTTTTTGCCAACGGCCCTGATTATACTTGATGTTGTCCTACCGATCTAATGAATTATTTACTTTGTTATCCTAGTTCCTGACTGATGTTTATGTGAGTAGCCTATTTTTTTGTTAAAAAGAAATTTATCAATGGTGGAGAGAGGATTTCGTTTTATATTTTATCTCTGAAAGAGCTTTGTAGCCTTTTTAGATAATGCCTGCGGACTTTGTGTATTGATTTTTATTCATGAAAAGAAAGTTTTATCTTACGAAGCAAAATGGCCTGATGCCTATTTTCTTTAACTATGAATAGAAAAAGACTTCCAATACGAAGTGATAACGTTTTTTATGTTATTTTTGTATAAAATATCACTAAATGTTTATAGACTCGGAAAGTGGCACGTGTAGACCAACAAAAAGTGGATTCAATTTCAGTTTGTTAGATAATTTGTCAGGACCATTTCGGTGTAGTTGTAATTTTTTTGATAAATGCTACGCGTGAGAGAATCTGACGTGATGGGCTGATACGCGGCCCCTAGCTGCCTCGACTACCTCGGCTGCCGTCGAAATACTGTAAATTATAACTTCCCGAGTTCCGTTCTGTTTATCATCTTGCAAATGTATTACGCAGGTCTTCCGTTTGTGTAATATGTAAATACGTATCTTGAGCGGAAGAAATGAAAACAAATCTGGCGGATCCCGGTTATTCATTACATAAGATGCGATGTTTCATTATTAATTTATGCCGTACCCTCAGACAGGGAAGAGCGACCCTCTTTGAAGTAGGCTGTAATATTCTTAGGATTAGTGTTGCAGTATTTTTTCATGATGGGAATATCATTTTCCTTCATATGGGAGAAATGAGGAAGATGGGAAAGCAGCTTGCTCATACCGTAGCCGCACGTTGTGATGGTATATTATAGGTATAAGTAATGCATAGTCAGTCTTAACACATTTAACTACGTAAGCTTCCTATCCTATGATGTAAGTTTCTTCAGCCAATTGACTGTTTATGCAGCTGATAGATTTTTCTTCGCTTTAATTGCTTATTGTTTTATTAAGACATAAAGTACATCTATTGCTAGTTATCACCTATTCGCCACCGTTCGAAATATATGTTTATTGCACAACGCTATTCATAAAATGACTTCGGTAATAGATGAAGATCAAAATGATCTTTAATTTTTACCCTACTACGGCAAAGCCAAAGGAATTATGATTAGAGATCTAGAGAAAAATGATAAATTCCACCAACCAGTACTTCGGTATAAACTAATTCAAACTTAAAATACTATCATAACAGTTTTCCTCCCATTAAACTTGCAGGTAACATCTTGAATCGTGTTCAACAATTTAAATATCTCGGCCATATTGTTACAGCGGGCATCAAAGATGATCTGGATGTAGAAAGGGAACGAAGAGCATTGGCGGTTCGATGCAACATGCTTGTTTGTAGGTTTGCTCGTTGCACGTGTGAAGTCAAATTGACGCTTTTTAAAGCATATTGTCAGACATTTTACACGTGCAGCCTCTTGACAAGTTGTATGCAGAAAGCCATCAATGTTCTTCGAGTCCAATTCAACAATGCATTCAGGATGTCGTTGGGGCTGCCTCGCTTCTGCAGTGCGTCGGGAATGTTTGCTGATGCACACACTGATGGATTCGCAGCGATCAGACGTAAGCGTGCTGCGTCGCTACTGCAGAGGGTCCGGGGCAGCTCGAACAGTCTCCTGAGTGTCATTGCGGGGAAATTTGATTGCCCGCTCGTCCATTATTTGTCCAACCTGCATGTTTACTAACATAGTTATTAAGGTTAATGTTTACTAACAAATTATGGATTATTCTGAATTAAAATGATTATTATTATTATAACAGTCGGCAAACGGTCACAAAAAAACTAAAAACAAAACCTATCATAATTAATATTTATAGAAAGAACAAAAATAACGAAATAAAAATATAAAGACTGTAACACTAAACGGTAACAATATAACAGCATTAGTTTCTATCTCTTAAAGAAAATTTGTAATCGGCGGCAAATGAAAATTGATCGCCACTAACTAAGATAAGTTTGGAAAGTTATGATGGAATGGAAGTGCTTCCGGGCGCGACGATGGCGACGGGCAAAAATGCTCCTTCCACACTGATTTAGCTCCACACTAAGTAATTATTGTTCAAACAAGAAACCTAACGAGTGAACTCATTAATCATCAGCCATTAATGTCGTTGTTTTGTTACCTAATGGACACAACCCCGTAATAAAAGTAGGTGTGTAAAATTATACTTCGACACACATTTACAACAGTGTATCTAGTCCGATTTGTATAGGAAAATCAATTTGTAGTAAACTCCGGTAGTACTTGTTTAAATTAGTGCTTAGCTAATAAGATGAGCGATAAAATTTCAATTCTACAACAAATTATTCACTCGTATAATTTATGTAGGCTCCTACTTTTGGCTTTGTTTACTAAAAAGCCTTTCTATTTCCCCAGACTTTACTACGGTAATATTATTTATTTGTAACAATTTTATTTTATTAAAAAGGGTACGATACTGAATAGGTATTGTGGAATATAAACGGCGATAGCAAAACTTACAAAACGGCTTTCGGTAAAGTGTCTTGTGGTGCAAACCTTTATGAATACCATATGAGGAGGCCGCAATTTTTACATACAAAAATCGGCACGGAATCAAAGTCCACATGTCCATTGCGGCCTACCTTAATTTTCCAACACGGCTCGCGCCCTGAATACCAAAGACAGGGAAGGACATCAGCTTTCCCGCGACCACTACGCGATTTCCATACGAATGACGTAAAAAGCTGCATACAACTAATATCGTAACTTTGAATATAATGTTATCCGTGATGATGTTAAAATATTAAATTTAATTTGTAAGAAACGTTTGTGGAAACGCTTTACGTTAACGTTGTTGAGAAGCCGACAATGCCGGTGTAATTTTGCTTATTTCGGCTTAAATTACTTGATCTCGTTTACGGCCTTTGAAGATTGTACCGAGTTTTCCCAAAGTTTGTGTCTAATTTATTGTTTACCGTCACTTTCTTGTATTTATTTAACGTAAGTTAATTGTTCATTTTTGAATATTACCCTAATTAAAAACCAAATGATGGACTTATTAAAAACTAGCTAATGCCCGCGGCTTCACCCGCGTGGAGTTAGGAAATCATCCCATAGAAACAAACTACCGGGATAAAAAGTCCTATGTCCTAACCCAGGTCATGGTCTACCTGTGTGCCATATTTCATCTACATCTATTCAACTGTTAAGACGTGAAAGCGTAACAAACAAACAAACACACTTTCGCGTTTATAATGTTAGGATAACTTAGGCGATCGTTTTCTTACAAACGACATCACTTGCTAGCTAGATGATTTATCAAGATTTTTCGAACTTTCTTATTTTTACATGCTTTTGTTTATACTTAACTTAAGTACCTACATAAGATTCAAAGAATACATTAATAGTCGTTTACGAAACTGTTGCATAATGAGGGGTATTAAAACATGAGTGTGTGTATCACACGAGTGTTTTAATACCTAGTTATGTGCAGTTTCATATACTACTTTATCTACTCTCATACATTGGGATTGAATCTAATACTAAATAAAAGATCAAAGTTAAAGATCAAGAATAAATTAAAAAATCCCACGAAATTCAGTACAACAAAACAAATGAATGGCGTCTGCACTAGCACATCAACGCACATGCGCTACACAGCGGGTGCTGCTGTCCCCCATTTAAACGTTCCATTACAAAAATTTATGGAAACTCCTTGGTGATATTAACTTCTTGGATTAGCCCTGTATTGTAATAGAAAAAATAGTAGATTGTTTACCAAGGGAGCAAACAACTATTTTTAAGGCGAGAGTGTTTCTTTGAATCCAGAGCGGAGCGAAGGATTCTAAAGTAGAATTCTGAGCGCGGCGAGGGATTCAAAGTACGTCACTCGAGCTTAAAATAGTGTTGCTCACGAGGTGAACACTCTACTTTTTATCACCATCTATGAGAAAAAAAAAACGTGTGCGGTTCGACCCCCGTCAGGAACGAAGTTCCTTCTCACGTATGGTTTAAAATAAAAATAAAATTTTCGCCGCCATCGTGGATTTACATTTTGACCTCACTTTTGACTTTAGCACCTTCGAAAACTATGAAAATGATACCAATGATGAAAAATTTGATTTTTTTTGCATACGCCATCTTGGATTTTTATTTGACCTCACCATCGGCTTTAGCACCCTTGAAAACCAAAAAAACGATACCCATGATGAAAAATTTGAAAATTTTCAAGGCCGCCATTTTGGATCTACATTTTGACCTCACTATCAGCTATAAGCACCCTAGAAAACTATGAAAACGATACCCATGACGAAAATTTTTAAAATTTTGGCAGCCGCCATCTTGGATTTTCCTTTTGACCTAATTCACACTTTCTCTCTCTTGCCAGCCTGTTACTTGTTCATACAAAGTTCGGTTTGATCTCTTTGGTGATTAGAACTTTTATTAACAATATCCACATTCCAAATTCAAATCACTTTGAATTCCTAGAGATTAAAAAGCTATTTTAGTCCCTGTTTACGAGGACTAAACTAACTCTTTTTGAATAGAAGTGATAAAAAATTGTTTTATAGCATTATTTTGTTAAAGAAAAAGTGTTATAATATGATTATATTTTTAAATTTCGGTATTGTGTTAATAAAGTATGTCAATATAAACTCGTTTTGAAGTTTATAATTCGAATATTATGCTATGAGAGTAGATAAAATATACAAAAGTATTATAGTAGCATTAAAGTTACCTACGACTTATAGGTCGGTGCCTACTTATGATACATTAACGAAAGTTAAAGATGGTAGCCCATCGTGCACAGCCACTACCTACTTACCCATACATCGCTGGGTCGATTTAGTATCTTGAGCAAAACTAATGACGCGCGGTTATTCAATCACAGTAAGAATTTAATCTCAACTTAAATGAAGGTGATTCCCTTATAACTTTCCAACACAGTCGCTAATAACGAAACTTGTGGTTAATAGCGTCGAGGAGACGAGCCAGGGGGCTGTCAGGGGGTGGGGGGCGGACGCACGGCTTCGGGAAATTTCGAGACAATTCAATGGGAAAATCTGCCTTTGTGAAACTTCCATTGTAGTTATTATATTCTAACTTCACATTAATTCGTTCGAACAAGTTCTATTTACGGGTAATGCTGCGACTGTTAAGCACACTTAAGCATGTCACTCCAATAGTACTTATTGCAAAGTTAAAACTTTTTCTAAAGTCAATGTGTTACCTTTGAACTTTAAAGTTATGCTAGACAGCAGATATACAATAGTAGTACATAGGTAAACAATAAATATTTAATGTGACAGTAACGTTAGTATCGATAGAGCCATGGTGGGTAATAAATGGAACACTCACGGATTTATAGATAGATATAATGTATACTTTTAGCGAGAGCAGGCTTTCATCGCAACGCCGCGCGAACATATCGAATGTTTATGACGTCATTAAACATATTTTTACGAGGACACCGCCGTGTTCTATATTATTACGGCGAGGGAGACGCGTCACACTGGCATTTCATTGGTCAGTAATTCGTGGAAGTGAACCTTCCTCGAAATTGACAACATTCGTGCAATAAACCATTTATGACGCGATACTGCAGCGCGCCCGCAGTTGAACGAATCCGATATAAAGTTTATATTAACACTAATTTTATTAACCCGATATAATTTCCGCTATTAATTAAGTTTGTCATAAGCGAGTGGCTGTTACAAATAATATTATGTTTGGTTTACATAATATTAACAGTAAACAAGAGCACTTATCAGTTGAGAGTTTGTGAGAGCTTGCCAACATATGATTATGACATACATACGCAAACTGATCTTCACGATGGAATGTGAATTATGTCATCTTAAGCTATACCTTTTATAAATAAAGTCACTTTTAGTGTCTATCTATGTGACCGCGTTATTCTTCTAAACTACGTAACGGATTTTGATGCAGTTTTTACTATCATTTAGAAAATTTTGTGGTAAGTATCGTGCGAAGCAGGAGCGGATCGCTAGTAAGTAATAATTACATAACGAATGTAAGTCTTCCTGGTCAAAAATTAAGTTGTAATTAAGTCTGATGACTATAGAGAGAAAGAAAATTACTAGGTCTAAACAAAACACGCTGGGAAGCTGACAAAATGCCACGTCAATTCACCAAATTACGGAGTAATTGAACCGAATTTCAGAGTGAAGCTCATGTAATGAAAGCAGATAAAGGGAAGGGAGGAGCGAGCGAGGGGCTTATTCAATTCGTTCGCAAGTTCAACCTGACACTGACTTAAGTAGATAGTTAAGATTTAGCCAAGAAAGCACCCGCCGGCACCCACTAATGTGTACTCAGAAAGTAGTCTGGCCTCAAGAATTGGCCGCTTAAGTACCTACGGAAACTTACCATCCATTAGTTACTTGTGAGAACACATTATAGTTTAACTTTTGTTTCCCTTTACTTACTGGCTACAAATAGCGACAAAAGCAAGGTAGACGCAACACTTCTGTTTAACAATCTAAGTAAACATACTGTATTCGAGCGTGTTATTTATGAAAGAATTTAAAATTCTTTGTTTAATGTAGTACGTGTGGACACAGTGGAATGCGAGCGAGTGGGGCCACTCAATATTGCAATAGCCGATACCGCAACTCCTGTCAACAACCGAAACGTTTCAGCTAAATAACTCCACGGAGACGCCAAGAGACCGCGCACTTTACTCGATTGGATTTGAGGTGGACTCTCCTTGTGACCTCACTACCACTTGTGCTCTAACGAACTAATGATTTTTTTAAACATTACTTGGAATATGCTGACGTCCAACAGGTGTTTGCAGCTCTTTTCAAATGTAGCTACGAATCTTTATACTCATCATGGAGTCAGCTTCAGAGAATAAAGATATTTTTGAAATACATTTTCGGAAGGATCCTTTCATTTTCGCTTTTACGTTTTGGCTGTGTATTTTATTTTATTCCAAGCTGAACAACGGCATTCAATATATTTTACGATCATTCTATCCATGAAACTGGTCAAAGTTGACAACAACACGCAGAATTTCGGCTTGCCAAAATATGTTCCTTTTAAGTTTATTTACGGAATAACTTTCCATATTTTCCCAAGGATAAGAAACTGATCCCATGCATATCTGATTCGATCTTCATTCGTATGTTTGCGTAAAATCTTCTCTGTAAAGGAATCTACATAATCAGAATCAGCGAGACGTTGTCGAAATACGAAACCATCTGTTGTGTACGTCGTACTTAGATGTTCTTTCCACAGCATGTGATAAGAAAAACGTGATCCAGTATCGACGGATGAGCACGTTGGTGAATTCAAAAATATTAAAAAACCCTATTCATAAGATATTCTGAAAATATCGTGAACAGTATCTTACATCGCCTTAAAGGCTTTTCGGT
Organism: Agrochola lychnidis; assembly: GCA_963680765.1. Classification (NCBI taxonomy): domain Eukaryota; kingdom Metazoa; phylum Arthropoda; class Insecta; order Lepidoptera; family Noctuidae; genus Agrochola; species Agrochola lychnidis. The sequence continues at coordinate 12,422,093 of OY796857.1, forward strand.
TTTTGTGGATCAACTAAAATTGCTTGTGAGGAAAATCGAAATAAAATTCTTTCTCGCGGCTGTCTAAAGATATTAATTTTGAAATATGACGAACGGTATCGCGAGAAACCAATACCCTAACGCAATAAAACGTATGAAGCGAGTATTATTCGCATGATCACATTTCCTAATAAGTTGGATCCCACAACGTGTTCAATGTGGCGAAAACTAATACCGCCCATCTCGCCGCCGCGCGCCGCCGTCACTCGCGCGTCCGCCCGGCCAAGCATTTAGAGCCTCCACTCTATTATATTTTGTTTAGTTCCTTACAAAACAGACCGGTACCCCAATATATTGAATTTCCAAAGAGAAAAACCCCGAGTTGACGTAAAACTAAATTTCCTTTCCATGATTCGTTGGAATTGTTACAAATGGGTCATATCGATTACGTTGTTGCGTAATATGTATTAAGCTTGCGTTTCATTGCACTTGGTAATTATACCGTTGGTTTCCGTGAAACAGGCTATAAATAACAATTTACCGACTAGTACACCTACAATACAATTACCTACCTCTAAGAACTTTTTTACAATCACATACAATATGTGGAGTGGTAATTGCAAGTACAGTTCTATTTATAGAGTGTCATATACACTAAACATGAGCAATAGTTAAATCCGTTTTTCACTTATGTGGTTATATTATGACCGTAATGTATACATTTGTGTAGCGGAATGTTCCAAAATAAATACATTGTACTCTCTACAGATACATATTAGTTGTTCATAGATTTTAACTCAAGTTTAAATAAGACAAGAATTGAAGGCTTAACAAGACAACAATTGAAAGCTTAATAGTTACGACTGAATTAGACCATCACTTTGAATAACTTTATATTAAGGATTAAACTGAAAACTTTCCACAAATAAAATGACATAAACATGTTTTTTTTTTGGTACAGTGTAATAATATTATAAGTCCTCAGTGAATATGTGTGTCGAATTTCCCATTGGCAAGTGTGTGATTATGTGATTAGTGGACGGTGGACGGCTGCACATTGTATAGCGCACGTGTCATTCGTCACAGATTGCGAGCCATGAAATGACATGGCATTACTTTAGTGGTTTGCGGCGAGGCGCGGTTCCGACAGGGTGCGGTCACTTACGATTACAGCGGTGGTGATAAACCGAACCGTATTAGTTATTACCTATATTAACGCACAATAAACCACGCTATTACCGTTTCAACCTATGAAACTTTTTATTCCAATCATAAAATGTATCAGACCGTTATCGATATTAATCCCGGAAATATCATTCAAATATGTGCGGCCATTTGCCGGCCGGAATGCTGGATAGAATTGAAATATCCAGATTACGCAAGTTACCTCTTGGCTTGCTGATAACCTGGGATAGGGAAGTCTTTGCGATGCTCTGCAATATTAAAAGGCTACTTATTACAAATTCTGAAGGACTGGAAATCTTATGATAAATTCGATAAGTATCAAATATTCGCTAAAGTATTTATAATGTCTGTTGTCAATTATTCAATAAAGATAAGAAACTTGTTCCAAAATCTGAATTCATTCTCTTGTTATTTCATTAATTAATAATGAGCAGTGGGACACTTAAAATGTCTTGATGTCCTACCGTGAATACAAATGTCCATTTCCGTCCACGCAATGCTCGCATTAAGGGAGTTTGTCAAACCTAGTCAATAAGTGCAGGAAGATGGCGGTTTTATCATTAGGAGGCATCAACATTGATTTACTACAGTACAAGGGCGCGGGAGCACATGCAGGTGTTACGATTTTAGTATTTATGTGGGTGTATGTTGTGGTGCTTATCAGTGTGTGGTATCAATCATTTGTAGGGACTTTTGACAACCAAGACAATGTTTTTTGATATTATGCCTACTGACTTACGACTATTAGTCGTAAAAAAGATGGCCTAAGTCGGTAAAAAGTACACAAATTGTGTATATATTATTTTCTCCCCAAGGTTTTTCTATACAGGATTTTATTAAGCTGACATATAAGGAAGCCGCTGGCAATATGCTAAACCATTTCCTTATTTTTTTCTTATGACCACGTAAACCAGGGTGGCTCTTACTGGCACAATTCAAGCTAATAACAGTTTTTGTGACACTAAACACGAAAAAAGCTTTCCCCGTTTAACGGAGCGTAAATGTGTACTCCATGTTACCGCCACCCTTAAGCAGACATTATTAGGGGGGTGGCACACGGCGGACGTAAAATTTTGTAGCGATTTTTTTTTCCTCTAATACTGCTAAGCTATAGACTGTAGGTCACGTTGACAACATAACTTGTGTCGAGGGCCAAATATTTGGGGGAAAGCTAAAGGCAATTTTTTACCAGTCAGGCCTTTGTTTATATATCGTATTTGAGTTTTGGTATGCACCATACTAACCGGGAAGTAATCGTTTAAATGTAAATTGGTGTAGTTATTTGACTTTCTATCGTAAGGGGCGCTTTCCACTAAGTTTCAGGACCCCACAATAGCTTTAAACCCCTAAAACTTAAAATAAAGTTGAGTAAAAGCTACAAGAATATTGATGAAGTGTCAAACTGTTCCTGCTAGAACCGACGTCCATGCGAAAGATATAGGTACTTACACCTAACCTCGCCGGCCAAATTGCTGTTCAGGCAAAACTTGATAGTGTGGCAGAAACCTTAATGAAGGAGTCAAATTCTCATTAAAGCTACTATTACAGCTTTGCGAAGTTAAAATAGTTTTAGTTTGGAAGCTTGTCTATTGTTAAAAATATCTTATTGATTTGGTACGTGGTGTATTATTAAATGCAATACAGTTCAATGCATTTGAAATACTGAGTCTGTGATAAACTCCTAAACTTTCTTACGTGTATCCTATTAAGGCTTGATTTATTCATGACCTTCAATATAAAAGTTCTCCCTGACTTATTATCACATTTACGCACTGTAAAATTAGAATTGTTTGTTGTAGGTTTTATTTTGTTTACAATCGAAGGGCGGTCACAAACAGGTTCCCTCAGAAGTGCAGAAGTTTCTTTTTAATCGTAATTAGCAATATTTTGTAAGGCCGGACAAAGGAGTCTCGCCGCGGGTCGCTCGGCTCTGGCACAAAGCGAGCGGCGAACTGCGCCCAACGCACTACAAAGGGCTTACTTACGGTTTAAATGTCGCCGCCCTGAAAATTTGTTTCATTAAGCGAACTGGCCTAAAATTTCTTTTCCTTTTACAACGTACCGAAATTCCGGTAACTGGATTTTACCGTCAAATATTTCATAGCTCTCCGTTTACCAAAGATATATTTTTGTATAGAAATAACAAAGGGTGAAATTGTAAGGTATCGGGTGGGAATATCGGGTTTATGTTTTGAAAGACTTCTGTTTGTTCTGTTCACGTTTATTTAAAGTTCATATCAGATTTATTTTCACCCTGTTGTAGGCAGGTGCGGCGAGGTGCGACTTTTTGCACATAGTAGGAAAAGCTTGCAGTACTAAATATTACTAAACTTAGTAATAAGGCCTAGGGGTTTTATGTGTCTGATGAATACGTATGTTCATTAGTCTCCATAATAACGCTAAGCTATATCACAAACGCGTACAGCAAACAAAATTATACGAGGTTTGTGGTCATAAAATTGTTGATATAATATAAACAAAGGCAGTTTCCACCAACAATGGATACCTGTGCGTAAGGATAAAAGGATAGAGGATTACCGCCATCAAAAGCACACCAAGTGTTCTTCTTGATATAACAGCGTTAAATAAAAAGCTGTTTTCTGAACAAAGCCGTACGTGCGGCAAATTATTTATGTATTGCCGCGGTCGGTCTAATTACGAGAGGCTTTTGTTCTTGTAGCCCTCCCGGCCAGGCCACACTTTACTCCATACAACCTCCCATATAGTATCCGAGTGAAGGTTGCTTAGATAACAATAATGTAATGAGCTTGCGGTCCCTTAAGAATCGAACCGCTGCGTTTGTTTTAGTTTTAAGCGCTACTTGCTGCGATTAGGTTAGTTTTTAATTTAATTATCTCCTTGGATTGCTGGAGCTAAAGTATGCAATTAAAATATATTAACCCACTCATGGTTTCTAAAGGGTATTATCTTTCTGCGTTCAATAGACCTTATTACACTTGTAAACTACTGCAGTAGGTACTTACATGTTAGATGTATGGTCCTGCTTTTTCGTTACTATAAAAAGTCTGCCAGTCTCGCACCTTCCAACGTTAAAAGAATTTCCCCTAATAGCCGCCTCAATTCCAAATATGAATTGTCAAGCTATAATGATTAAAAATGTTGCAAGTGGCCATTACTGGTGTAACGGCAGTCTGGGGAGGCCGTTCAACAGTGGACGTCTTTTGATTGTTATTATTATGATGATTATATTCTCATAGTACCCCTACCTGCTAAATTGTAATTACAAATTAAATGAAAATGAGCTATGGCGTGCGTAGCAACTACCAACGCAATTAGTATTAATCACGATTATTAATAATTAAATGCTAATTGAAGTACCTTTAGCACTTCCGTCAAAATGAGTGAATTTTTATTCCAGGTATGTAAAGTGCAGGAAGTAATTTCAGGCACACGAAACATTTTCCCATGATTCTAAGGTTGGTAACGCTTTGGGCAACTCATCGGTGTTACAAGTGACTTAAATTTTAAGTAGGCCATCAACAGAACTGTGGCATACCTATCACAACAAAGTGCGTCAACCTTAAACTGAAAACGAAAGATAAACACTTTTCCAAACCTAATCTTGAGGTGACCAATTAACTTTTGTGTGCATACACTGGCTTTACTCAACTCTTACCCTGCCCTGCTGTCCCCCGAGAGTAAGTACCTGCGAACTCCAGAAATGCTTATTAACCTTGACCTACTTAAAAGACAAATCCCTCTGTCAAAGTTAAAAGCTTGATTTATTTTCAGAATTGGATATTCCGTTTCAATATTTGAACCAGCTTGGGGTGAAAAACATTTTTCTTTTACATGTCGAGCAAAACTTGCAGACAAACAAATATTATTTAGCATTACGGTTATTATTATTACAAAATGTAAACGCATAACAAGTAATTTTTTACCAACATAACTTCACGTTACGATACAAAAATAATTTGCCGTCTAGTGTGTACTTATAGGAAAAAAAATGTAATATCATAAATATTTATGATGCGCTAACACCTTACGTTCCCCCACGGTAGCTCATGAGAGTTCTGCAATCAGTTCCAAAGGAACGAAAGAATGAGTATACGATATTCACGCGCAATAAATATTAGAGGAGAGTGGAGAGTGGAGTTGCAGTGATTGCGAGAACAGGTGTAGACGAGTCGGAGGTCGGACATAAACTGGCCCCCGCTTTTTATTCCGACGTCCATTTTGAAAATTTGCCGCGTTCGCACGTTTTTTAGTGTGCACTCGGGGGCAACGTTTTATTACCGGACTCCTTCGTGTGTGGTGCGTACGATTTCTTATTAGAAAGATCTCACTTGCATAGGTATTTATTTGTGATAACAGTTACTTTTATTGAGATTCTGACAGTAAAAAAGGATTATCTATGTCTTTAACTTGGAAAGCCATAGAGAATCCTGTTTTCAGTCGAACGATTATTCACAGACGATGTGTATCTATTATGAGTACGCCTGCAAAAGAAATCAGCTTGAAGTACCTGATTTCATTTCCTAGAAAGTTTTACAAATATTACGTAGGTACACCAACCACAAAACAGTTCAAGAAACCAAAACCTTTGATTTTTTACTGTGTGACTTTTTGTTGTTTTTAATACCTAGGTAATATTATTGTGATTATGTACCTATAGGTATCCAAAGAATACATGTTAATTGTATCTTGTTTTTGTTTGCTTTTAAGACAATATTGTGTTTGTGCCTACTGTTTGAATCCATTGCTGTAACTAACGTGGGGCGACAAGCAGCTGATTTATTCAAGACTTAGATCATAATTCCAAGGTCTCCTACCTTTTACTTCTACTATATGCCGATAAATTTCTGAAAGCAAATTCATTCTCGCTATTAGGTTGGTACACTGAGTGATATTTTTCATATATTTCGTATATTTTGATAGAATTCACCTGTATTCATTTCGAATATAAAAGAAAACGCTTACGTAGTAAAGAAAATGCACTTTATTCTTTTTCCAGGTAGGCATAATCTCGAGTGAAAATTGTCGCTTAAAAAGAGACCTTGACCTTTGAGCTTATTTTGGTTAGAACAGCTGGCGACATAACAATTAGGAAGAGCATGTTAGTGTATACTTTTTTTTGCCGTTAGGTAAGCTTAGATATAATAAATCTTTTTCAAGCAAACTTCAAAAACAGCAAATAACTTGAAATTAGATATTCTCTACTAACGCGTGCAATAAAAATTGCTTTCAATTCCAGAATTTTTATAAACTACGTACAAGATAACGTACCGACCAATGGCTATAGTGGATTTGTTTAGGTCCGTGGCACACACCGCGAGCGATGAGCGATGGACGAGCGAAGCGTGAGCGATTGTCACAGGAGTGATGCGCGCGAAGAGCTATACAGGGGGACCTACCGGCCGGAGGGCCCCCGGCCCCCGGCCCCCCGCTATCGATTGCCCCAGTTGAGAGCGGAGCGGAAGTAATGATAGAGCGGGATGCAACCACTGCCCGTTCCGATGCCCAACTCCACCTAGTAACTGTAGTGCACTACACAAATATTTGTTCAATATAATATTTAATCTTCCATTTCTTTCGCTTATTATAATACTCGATCTCCTTTTGGAAGAACGCTCGCCGACATAATAATCAAGGATTACTTGCTTCATATATTTTTTTCTTTCCCAGTGTTTATGTTATTTACCTACCCAATATTTCATAATAATTATGGTAGCATTTCTACTATAGGCGTACCTAAATAAAATTAAAAGCGCCATTAATGCTGTCTCTTCAGATAAATTAGACGAAAGTTTGAACCATCAAAGTAAACAACTTCACAAAGTCGAGCGTGGAAGTGACATCCTGCTTATATCTATCTGAACGGATCCCGTAATAGCTTCCTCAATCTCGGCGTCAAAGTTCTCATAAGGCGCTTCTTAACTAAGGCGTTAAGGAAGATAGTTAGTAAGAGGCCTTCGGCAGGGTCTTAAAACTTGGCCGAAACTTGCGTAACTCGATCTCCACGATCCGGCGTCGGGCATCAATGGACGATAACTCACAATACGTTATTAGCATAATAATCATAATCGCCTGACCGACAAGCGCTATGACACCGTCGCCCCTGCCACTAAGCCTCCTTGATACCTCCCTCGACTGTGTATTTTTGATCTAAACAAGCATGATTCACGAGAACGAGCGCCTCGCTACAGCGTTTCAATATATAAGCCATTGTTGTATAAGTTGCGTGAAACACCAAAATGGCGATTCAATGTCCATCGTAAACCGAAGTTCATAAGCCATGACGCTTCAGACCTCGCGTCCATAATCAGTTATATCGATTTTGCGATAAAACGCGTCCGACAAGAGAGTCTTCTTCGCGGCGCGGTAAATTGCGAAGGAATCTGAGCCGGCGTTCACATCCAATGATAATAAAGTGTAAAAAGAGTCGTCGTTTTAACGTCCACTTTATGGGCACTTCCGGAGGTTCGTATGGAGGTTCAGGATGCGCCAGATATATGGTAGCTGTTAAAGTCCTCCGCCAATCGCTCGAGCTCTTTGTCGTCATCCGATCGCGTGGCTGCTGTAAAAGCGATCTAAAGCAATCTATAAAACTGCTTCACAGCAATTTTTACATGACTACGGCCAACCGAAAAGAGACTAATGTTTTTTACGCGATGTTGCCAACCGAATTTACAGCCTAAACGGCTCAACATATTGGCATGAATGGCAATTCGTGTAGTCGCTCAATTGTGAGACGGGAGCACATTCACGTCACAATATTTTATTGTATCGATTGCCATTGTATTACATTCTTTTCGATTGTATTCATAGTATGTAGTACAATATTTACTTACAGAATGTAATAACTTATTAAATAAACAACACAAAATGTCCAATATATAGGTATCAAACCTGTATAGGTAACTACTCGTGACTCAAATCTATATTATATGATTGAAATAGGTATAAAAGTTGCTTTGTAAAACCATTTTTTGTATTAGTGAAAAGTTTAAAGGGTTTCTACAGAGCTATTAAAAATATTGCGATCTTACAGAACAGTTCTTTACTTTGAAGTCACAAATAAATATTAAATTAACCAACGTTTTATTTACACCACTTTCTCCACAAACACAGTAAAAAGTAATAGAATCAATAAAATATTTGATTGCATAATTAGAACAGTTTCCACGTAAAAACAGATTCAGTGTCGTAAAACGAAGACTCCTATTTAAAGTAGATCGGTCTATAAAATAAACTTGAGAATCCAATTAAGAAATGAGCAGGCAACGGATTTATTCCAGTCCCTCTTTATTAACGTACATGACAATAAAATGGGATATTCCGACTTTGTGTAGTTGATTCGTGTTCATGAGCAATTAAAACGAACATTGACTGTTCTATTAAAAGTACTACAGTTATACTGTTCAGGGGTTCCTTTACCTGTGTTGTGAACTCGAAAAAACTACATGGATAACTTTTGGACTGAAGTTACTTAACTTTTTAAGGGCCAGCGTCGTCCAATTGCAGAACAGATTATCCAAAGTGATTTTGCTTTTTAACCGACTTCCAAAAAGAAAGAGGTTATATATGTTCGCCGCGTACGTTTGTTTTTTTATTTTTGTATTCACGTCCACCGATAGTGGTTTTCGAATATGTGTGGAGTAGGTACCACAACTAAAAAGTGAAAAATAAAAATAACCGACTTCCATAAAAAAACCAATAAAAGTGAAAAATAACTTTAATTTCGGAAGTCGGCGGCAAAAAACGAAAATTCAAAACCAAAGACACCGACTTTGAATTTAAAGTTATTTTTCACTTTATAGTGTTTTTTTTTTTGGAAGTCGGTTGTTTCTTTTTTTGTAGTTATTCTATCGTTTGGATACCATTTGATAATTTGGCTATGAGTGAATCATCTCACAAAAACTGTGTTTATCTACCATTTACATGATTAAAATTACTGGAAAACATGAATTGCCTCGCACATCTTAGTTCAACAGTTGACATTTGACACAACAGGATGATACATTTAAAGATGTTATTTCAGCAGAATATAATATAATATCCTGTATCGTTGCCGAAAGTGTACCTTTCGTTTTCCATCTTCCAAGGCAGTTTCCTGCAGCTATTAAAATTTTACGACTGAGCTGGCGAAATGAATGCCAGAATTAGGTTAAGGAGTACCTACGTTGGGCTCGGCTCGCGTGACGTTGATACGCCCTATTCGCCACCAATTTAATGGTAAAAACAATCACAATTCATTTTTCTTCGGTAAACGGTATGTACTTACACGCGAATAAGGTTCAATTTTAAGTGCGTGTGTTTGGGAAACAAATTATTCTTTTTTATTATGAAAAGATGATGAAAAAGCTAACGCTGTGGTCGTACTAAGCGCTAGAAATGATTGTTTGTTTATACGACAAGAACAAAATAAGGTATTTAGAGATGTTATTTTATATTTAAGCTTTTCACTAAAGTATTGTAGTTAATACAATATTAGGGGTTCGGAAAGAGGTCTTGCTTAATCAAAAAAAGGTGGATGATGAAAAAGTTAGCGTTGAGGTTGTAGGTCTAACCAAAAATATCTATCTAATAAAGATGAAAGTGTTTTGTGAATTAGTAACACATTAGCTTTTGCCCGCGGCTTCGCCCACGTGGATGTCGGAAAACATCCCACGGGAACGTACTACCGAGACTTCATACCTAATAACATAGGAAAAGGTCATTGATTCCTACCGCTGCGCCCGCGTTGCTACGCGTAATTTTGAAACTATATCTTTAAACTATTTATTTAAATGATATGATTTGAAGGCATATTTTAATCTAAATTAAATGCCCAAATTAAATAACATATTTTTTTGAATAAGGATTAATACTATACCGGTCAAAAAAGCTTCGGAAATAACAATTAAATTTTTATCAAATTCTAAAAGTTAAAAATGGTTATTGTGAGTCATCCATAGAAGATAGACATATGCCATTGCGGACTTTTTGTTGAAATTTTTAAGATGAACAATATCGTAGAACAAAAATTTGATGTATCTTTTTCGGTTAACGCAGCGCACGCCAGTAAAGCTCCCAGTCGGCATGATTTTTTCCGACTTCTTCATCAATAATTGTCAAATTTCAGCCAATTTACATAAAACCTTAATGGATTATACACTAAAACCTTCCGCATGAATCATTCCGTCCATTGGTGAAAACCGTTTGAAAATCTGTTCAGTAGTTTTTGAGTTTATCGCGTTCAGACAGACAGACAGACAGACGCGGCGGGGCCCACTTTGTTTTATAATATATAAGGATTTATCTGTATTTTGCAGGTTTCAACTTTATATCGCAATACATTTTCCAACAATTGTTGTTTGAAAAACATTCTTTAATTATTGAGAAATCATCGACGAAAATTGAGGTTATAAAATGAACTTCAATTATCAAATGAAAAATCTTCAAGGCAATTTTAAAAAACAAAAAAAAAACAAAAATTAAATTATTCGAAGTAGGCTGTGAATTAGCACTTTTCGAACGTCAAAAACATAAGACAGTCCCCCAAAAACACTCGCTCTTCACCACTTCCTAGTGATTTAGCTGGGTAGAAGAAGTGGCGCAACAAACTCCCCAGCAGCACAGCTGTCTGTTCAGTTAGAAAAACTTGATTCTAAAATTAGAATTTCGGGTTTAATTAAGTTTTTAAATAATCAATTTAAAGCGCTGAAGTGGCGCTACAAATTAGCATCTAAAGCTTCGTTTTCTGATCCATTATATACATTTTCATTTGTATACATTTTCATCAGACACTTTTGCAACAGACCATAGTTACTTGAGCGTTTCATATTTAAGTCTTCCACTTAGGTTTTGATGCTAATAAAATATTAGACGGGTTAGGTCTAGTAAGAGATGTATATGCTCGTAACTTTTCTATGATAAATGTACTACAATAAAGCATTTCCCTTGGTGGCTTTGTAGTTGTTTTAGATACAGCTGATATTACTTGAAATTTTTTATTTTCCTTGAACGGGGCAGCTGTAAAGATGATTATTATAATGAGTTTTTATTATATACCCAGTACTTTAATTCAGCCTTTCTTCCTACTGTGCTATAAATAATCATGTTATACGTTGACTTTATCATCTTATAATTTGTACTTATATACTAGCTGAGCCCCGCAGTTTCACCCGTATACGTCTCGATCTCGTGGAAATATCGGGATAAAAAGTATTCTATGTCCTAATCCAGGTCATGGCATACTCTGTTCAGCGGTTTTAGCGTGAAAGCGTAACATACAAACAAACAAACTCACTTTCGCATTTATAATATTAGTTAGGAGGATTAGGATAGGATTATTATATGTTTAGGTCCTGAAAGTGGATAGAGATAGTACTAGTATTTTATGAGAAATTGAACCTCACTGTTATTAAATCACTGGCACATTTAAAGGACTTATAATTGTGTACCTACAGTTAATTTAAATAGAAACTTACGTGAATACCTTAGAGGCTTAGAGAACGTGAGTACTAAACTAAGGCACTAAAATACCTTAGTTATATCTATTTGGATGCATAAACGAGGCGATGAGGATGAAGTTTTAATTAGAATTCAGGATTACACGTCTTTATAAGCATCTTAATATTGAAATTACTTTCTGTTTTATTCATTACAAGACGTAACTACTAATCATTTGGCCATAAAATAGGCTATTCTTTGCTTAGAAAAAGTTGTTACTGATACCTGACTTGAATGTCTTTTGTTACAAACTGACTGAGCACCCCATCACCACCCCAGCAACCATCATCAGAACGCAAATATTGGGTGGCCAAATCGAAAGTATGCAACTTTAAATTAAGATTATTTTTCTGCTGGACACCCTGTATAAAAATGGTATAACATGTGCAGTAAATCTAAGATTGCAAACACTCCATGCAGAAACAAATTCTTACCACGGTATGATAAAAGAAAATATTCTTGCATTTTCTCTTCTTCCCAAGGAACTGCGTTTGAAAGAATTCTATACTGAACAGGCATATGGGAAGCAATCATTTTCTTACTTTAAAATGTAAAAAGAAAGGTAAATATTATATAAACCCATGCTTACGTTATAACATAAGCATGGGTTTATATAATGATGTTTGGTTATGAGCTGCGAAAAAACTCAACCTGTTATGGCATGCCATAACGGTGCATATTTGAAACATCATGTAGAAGGCATTGAGGTAACAGAGAACATTTTATGAATAAATCGACAGTTGTTGTTTAGCTCGTGTTTTTAGCAGAACCGGACAGTTGCCAAAAATGTATGAGTTATGCTCGATACATATACCTACCTGAAAAAAGAAATGGTGTATTTTAAAGGCAAGTTTTGGCCATTGTATAAACTATATCAATGACGTAAGTAGGCTGCGATCGCTACGAAACTAAGATTACAAATAAGGCACCATCAAGGATAAATAATGTCCAATATTACTGTAAAATCTCTTCAAACTCTGGAATAAATAGAACTGGTTAAACTTCATCCAAATTCCATTAAAATAATACAATAACACAAATGGAGTCGTAGTTCAATCTCAGATATTTAAATTGTTAAGCTTACGTGTTAGCGGCACGAAACTTATCTCCAAGTGTTAGTTGAATTAGTGTTTCGCCGAGTTATTAGATTTATCACTTTGACAAGTACTGATTGGTTTGCTTGTTACTCAAATTTATACCGACCTTGAAGTCAGCTCAGTGTTGAGTTGCGGACTACAAACATTTTTCATTTAAATATTTTTAGGGACTCGTTTCTCATTTTAAGATTTAGATTAAGACTATTTTTCTAGAGAGCATTAAATAGGGTTCATTTATATTATTCTCTTTAAATAATTAAAAATATATTTTCAAATCCTGTTTTTACATTTCTCCAAAATGAGAAAGCACCAAGGTATTTCAGCTGGAACACAATACAAGTAGCAAACTCTATCGAATAGCGGTGCTGCCTGTTCATCTGAAACAATGTTATCTGCGTAAACACGACATTAAACACTAACCTTTGACATGTACACAACAACCCTTTATAAATAAATGACGTGAAAGATATAACCCGGAGAGCGCACCTTCGATAGATTTTCAGCTGTTTGAGAGCGCGGGCGGCGGCGGGGCGCGTGGTTCGCGCGAGGTTGGCGCGAGGTTGGCATGCGAAGCACGCGTCCCTTTCTTTGTTTCGCCCGCTTATAACGAGATATTGTGATTCCCCGCCATTACGACACCGCATACACAGATGATGCGAATATCAAACACCGCATTAGATACACGTTTTCTTATTAAGAAGAGGTATACGCTGAATAATAACAACGTTATTGACTTTCTTTATAGTTATTGGCGCAGATATTTACACGTAGGTGCTGTATTGATAAGCTAATAAATTGTATGGCCCCACGCGACCTACTTGCCTGATTATGTATTCGTATGAAACCATTTAATGATTTATGAATGCGTTGTGTTTATGTGTGAAGCTAGGGTTGTAAAATATGACGCAATTTTTGTTTACGCCGTAAATGTGAGATAACAGAAAAAGGGTAATTCCTATGTATGAAATGATGGCGGACGCATAATGTAAAAACCTTCCTTTCTTTAGTTTTATTTTGCTGTTTTCTAAGACAGTTACCTTAGAGTCCAATGATATTTAAAACAATCAAAATATTCTTGATATTGTTTTTGTTTATTTAAAAAAGTCCTCAATATAACAATGTTTGTTACAAGTTTGAGCTTTTTCTTTTATTTTCTTAGGATATTACTGCGTTATTTTTCGAAGTTGGTACGTCGATAGAATGTATTTTCATCTTAAAAATTTCTTTACCGTCAATATTTATCAGCGAAAACATACACATAAATGCTATTGTTACTCATGAGATATATATTTAATTCATCTCCAAATAAAATAAAACAACCCAATCAAAAAACATAACATTTCTTTGCCGTCAAGTAACAAAACACAACACAATGTAACCAACCGTGTGTCCCAGTCGATGCTAAGCTACGTCGTGATATTTAATATTCGTCAGGAACACCTTTAATCCCGTGCAATCGGCCGCAAACCGACGCAGGAGTTCCTACGCCCGACCCGTTGCGGCTTGAAGCACTGCATGTGCGGTGTAAGACACCGGCTTTAACTTCTTAGGAATGACAGGTTATTTACATGAGGAGAGTTCCTCGCCTCAGATAAGCTAGATTAAAAAGTTGACTCGTGTAAACAATTCTTTGCTTGTAGGTAAATATAGGTAGAGTGCGTGCCACGAATGAAGGCCGACGGAAAATTATGGAACTACATTTTTTAAATGCAATTTAATGCAATGGCATAGATACTGGCGCCGCGTCAAAGAGCCTTCATTGATGGCGCGGACTCTAACTACCTTCTAACTACGAAGAGAAACGTTTCGCCTTTCAAAATTGACAGCTACCGTGTAAACAAAAAATCGTATTGCGAGTTGTCAAATTACAGTTTAAGAAAATCGCCGGGCAAGTGTGTCATAATCGTATTCGAGTTTTTGTATTGTGTTTAAGTGTAAACCCAGGAGCGGCTATAATCGCTTGGCGAGTCACGCCTACGAGAATCGACTAATCTCGAATGGACATTCTTGTTTTTCGACAGGCGAGAAACTCTGCCCGTGTAAATGACACTTAAGACACAAGCTTGTGTATGTGTGTTTGTAGTAATTAAGGGCTGCTTCAGAGTGTTCGGCAAGAATAAAAATAAAAGTAAAGATGAAGTGAAAGTGTACTAGACCGTTGCATATTGCACGGGAGTGTTCTTTTATTTATGTTTTCACGTTCGTTTTCTACATGCGAATGTGAAAGCTTCAAGCGATGCTCTAGCATATTGGGATTGAATTCGTCTTTTCTTTTTAACTCAAAATTCGCATCCATTGGTTTAAAGTTTCCGTACGAAACTTCAATGTTGGTCTCATTTCTTTATCCTAGAATTTTCATTCTTATTTTTGCTGAAGTAATTTTTGTGGCATACTATGGGTTTAGGTACAACTTGTACAACGTCTTCAGGATATTTTGGTTACCAACAAGCTACCTACGTTTGGAAACCATGTAGACAATCGCTTCAAAGTATTCACATCCTTGTGTGCTGTATGTAACCTTTTAACTGCAGGCACATACACGGATAGTCATAGCCACCAAGTTACCGCTGTCTGTGGCTTCGTTTCCAAGCACATTAAGAGATTCCACTCGGTTGACTTTTACAACGCCACGATCGTTGACGGTTTTCTTTTATTTCTGGATATGTTATAGTCTTTGTACTAAGCGTAAAATGACACGATCGTCGGTGGTACCTGTGGTACTTTAAAGGTTAGGCAAGTACAATACACAGCCGTCAAATATAGCACATCGATATGAAGAAAGAGACCGTCATGCATCACATTGACGACACTACCTACCTACAATCAATCGATACAAAAATATATACCTTAATAATCGAAGGGTACCTACTGTACATCGTCAAGCTCTCTGGGTTTAAGGTTTTAGGTCCCTTGTGATGTTAAGCGAGCCCAGCTATCACGATTAGGTACAATCTCGGACGAGACTTTTTTATAAAAATTCAATTACATTGTTTGATCGACTTGGGAATTGTATATTTTTAACCTTGGTTGCTAGAGGTGGCCTACGGCTACAGACAATGTTATTTGATATTTTTTGCAATAACTAATTTCCTTTCAGGATACCAATTGGAGGTTCAGCCAAATCAATCATAGTTAGCAGTGGTGGCCCAGTGGTAACGGCCCCGACTTATGCGTTGTAAGCCGTGGGTTCGAACCCAAGCATTACTTTGTGTAAATAATTTCATCACCAGTGCTCTCAAAACGTTGAAGGAAAACATCGTGAGGAACCCGGCATGTTCTAGAACCAAAAATTCGAAGACATGTGACATCTACCAACCAGCACTGGGCCCGCGTGGTAGATTACAGCCCACTCCCTCTCGAAGACGGGAGGCCTGTGTCCTAGCAGTGGGAACATTATATGCTGATTATGCGAATTATAGTTAGCTTTCATCATCATAATTATCAGCCTTAAGCTATCCATTCCTAAGAAACAGTAGTACAGTTGATACTCGTGTAAGTAAAATTTGCTTTAATGTCCAGTGCACAGATTGTGTATTTGTATTTTATTCTAGTAACTATTAGGAAAATACAGTGAAGTAGGACTGTCCGTCTGCTTGTGTTGTGGTGCCTGCCTGTTCTTAAACATCACAGACAGCCAATACCGACTATAATTGTTACTCTATGACTGAAATTGTTTTTGAAGTGTAATAAAATGAAAACTGGTTTTAATTGCAACTAGGAAGGTATTTATACAATAGTTTGCTTGTGAAAATAATATTTTAAAAGATCTAAATAAGTTACCACCCTACTTTTAAAATATTCTTACAAAACAATTGATGGTTTAAATATTACCTTAAAACAGCATCGAAATTGCGCACAAAATTTTAATAATAATTTATTATAATATGGCTTACGTAGAATCCGATGTCACCTAACATGGCGGGTGTGACGCAATGATCATTATAACATAACACAGATAAGCAAGGGTGAAATCCTATCCCATTCGCGCCCTCAGATTAAAATTAAATTTTATAACGCGTCAGCGAATAGCTACACCGCTACAGCGCTTATTGTCTAAAACCTTAATTTCATTTCATGTGAATTCGTAAATATTAGCTTCGTTTATGTAGGTTAGGTGTAAGCAAACAGTAATTGCTTGAGCCTTATTCGTAAGATATGAGATCTTTTGTAGAAATTAATTACTTAATATTAATAAATGTGCGGCATTTTATGGCTTTAGAACAAAAGATCTATGTGACTAAATTACTTGAGGACAAAACACTCAAAGCTTTATACTGGCTTTTATTTTAACAATTAGGTAAATAATAAGTTTGTTGACTCGATTCTTTCATTAAATAGGCACGTTAAGCATTTATTTACCAAGATATTAATTTGGTAACAAAAATACTCTTAGGTATTTGCTGATACTACCTAATTTGGTACTTAACGGAAATAAACGGTATCCTTCCTCAATTCCATCGCCAAATATACCCAGCATGATTAATAATAAACACGAACATTCTGACCTACGCATAACATCGCAATAAGATAACTATATCTAGTAAACGGATTCCCAATAAATACGGATAACCTTTGCAAGTCGGATGTCGATACGATAATAACATGTAAAGACCGAAAGAGGAGGAAAATAAGGCAATCACATTGTATCACAACCGGGGCATGCGTCGGATAATTTTCCTTTGCAGATATTTCATAAATCAGGCATCGATATGACAAAATCTGATATTATCGAATATCGAGTGTCGCGCGAAACCGATATTCGCGCATCGACGGGCACTTCACTAAGCTTTTTACAACGAAGCATTTCAAAGACAAATGTTTTAACCTATCATCATCATCATCAGCCTATAAACGTTCCCACTGCTGGGACACAGGCCTCCTCTTTGTAAGAGGAAGTGGGCCATAATCCACCACACGGGCCCAGTGCGGGTTGGTAGATGTCACATGTCTTCGAATTTTCGGTTCTAGGACATGCCGGTTTCCTCACGATGTTTTCCTTCACCGTTTTGAGAACAGTGGTGATGAAATAATTTACACAAAGTAAAGCGCCTGTCTGGGTTCGAACCTACGACCTACAACTCGAAAATCGCGGCCGTTACCACTGGGCCACCACTGCTCTTAACCTAAATAGCGATAAAATAGTATACATGTAGGTACCATGTACCGGAGTGCGTGTATGACCAGATGTATGAACGTAAACGAAGCCAGAGGAGTATGTAAGGATCGTATCAGGTAGCGTTCTGTACTTTCTGCCTACCCCCATGGGAAGAAGCAGCACGTGAGCATGTAGGCACCAAAAAAACGCGGTTAAAAATGTTAAAATGAAAACGAAAACATGTTCAGCGTTCATGTAGGTTAGGGATGATTAATTTTCCATCCTCCTTTTTAACTCACCGCCCATACAAGAACTAATCCTCTCTTTCAGCCGAATTAATGAGACACGACATGATGAGCAGGATACACAAAATATATGTATCTTATGTATACGCCACTCATATGTAAGAGTAGGTATGTTTATCTCATAGGTCATTATATAGAAGTGCACTCTGAAATAAATACACTTTACTTTCACACCTCTAGTTATATCGCACAGGCGTTAAATAGGGCAGCCAATACATTTACATCATGTTCTCTCGTGTTGCGTGACTTTAAATGTTTCCGAAACGCGTTACACCAGTTCCGAAAACGTTTGGAAACAAGAGCTTTAAAGTTGAATAAATGTAGAAAAATGTAAGTGTAAGCCAACGTTCGACTCTTTAAGTCACTTGGATGGAATTTTTCTTTGCATTTGCAGGTGAACACTGAAAGGCTGTTTCCGTCGGGAACGGTACACGGAAATGTACTACAGGCGGTGACAAAAACGCGAAAGCTCATGCCAAACTAGTTTACAGAAGCGAGAGTATGCTCCGAGGAAGCTGATTTACACTACAATTATATTAGGTATTCTTCGTAAAAGACGTTTTTAAGCAACACAATACGTATTTGAACAAAGATTCGTTACTCAAAGTATATTTATAAACTCTTGTTTATTTTAAAGTTGAAGGAATAATTATGAGCTTTGTACAATCACCTTACAAGCAAGCAAAGGAAACGTACAACAAAGAAGCCTTTATCCCGTCGGAATGTTTTCCCGTCTATTATATTCCTGTTCGGTAGTTATTACTGGTAGTTACTGAGATAGAAGATAAAGGCGGAGATCACGCGATTCATTCGTCTAATTGCATCCAGCGGCGATTCCTTTCTGTGTCCCTCTCGGCCCACGGTTTGCGAACCGAGACGGTAAATATAATGCGTCAATTAAACTGAATCAAAATGTTTCGTAACAAGGCGACGACGTGGATTATTATTTCAATGTTGTGATTGATTCACAGGAATTTAATTCGTGATCAACACTGGGTGAAAAGTCGTTTTGAGTTTTATAAATAAATTGATCTTAATAACTATACTCCGTTTGAAATAAGATTACACATTTAAACAAACCTTTTTTACAGTCCGTTCAACCGATTTTGACTTCTATTACGTAGGCATAAGGATGGCATTAAAAGCAAAAAAAGTGGTTACAAACCAACTGTTTACTGCAGCTGCCATTTGTCATGCCACCAACGCAATAGAAGTCAAAATCGGTTGAACGGACTGTAAAAAGGTTTAGTTAAATGTCTAATCTTATTTCAAATGGAGTATAACTGTTGTTAGCAAAAAAAGCACTTGTGGTGTCTGTCGATGCAAGATGACTGAGATAATGGGAGGAATATAGCCAAGGAAAGGCCTATTCATATTGAAGGTGGCCACATGAATGACCTTTGCAATATGAAAAGAACGCTGGAAATATGTGCTGGACTGCCTACAATTCATACATAACGCAAACCGATAAAATATTAAACAGTTATTAAATGAAGTAGTTTATTTTACTGATAGAGGCGATTATGTAAAGCAAGCTATTCACTTGTAACTCGAGCCCGGCGTGATATTGTAAGAAAAATCAATATGTGGTCGCCTAATTTCGTGAATATCTAATATAAAGGCTCTCGTTCTTATATTAAAGGGTGTCAAAACACCGACACTGAAAAGGCCCACTCGGCCTTATAAGTGTCCATTAGGGAGGCGAGACTGATACCATGTAACCCTATATATTTGACATTCGGTGAGGGCCTACGAGAGAAAATGGGCCTGATAACGATGGCTCTTTTAGGGTTATATTTATTGTCAGATTATACATACTTACACAACCTTATTTGCTGTAACAGAGACGTGTAACAGCCAATTTTCATAAGTGTGCTCTATTAAGGGTACGTCCTTACTTTCAGGATTAAATTAGGAGTCGCCACTTAGGCAGGTTCGAAGAAGTCAACTTAAATAATATAAACGCCTACGAGACTGAAAGTTGTGACAGACAAATACGTTTTATTTGGAACTGCGAGTTTTCTTAACAAATATTAGATTAGACTTCGTGCAGACCTGCCTATATTAAAATGTTACTTTTATACATTAAATTATAGTTTACGAGACATAACTATTGCGTCTAAGTAAGATTTATTTGGACAGAGATAATTTTGAAGCTTATAAATTTCAATTTTGCTGAAGAATATTTATTTTATTTGTACGACGATATTGAACGAGACGTTCAGTTGTTGATTCTTTATTATTATTTTAAATAAATACTCAGAAAGATTTAACTATTAATTAGGGATTTAGGTTCGATCAAAATCTAGGTTTCGAAAATAAATTTATTCAAAATTATGTACTTATTATGTTTTCACACCTTTCTGCACCAACAAAGTTGATAAATTAACCTTGATTGCACATACATTTTAATGAGGCTTGTCTCTTCCAACTGAAAAAATAAATAAAATGCCAGACAGAATTAAATGTCGGAGTAACAGTCATAATGATTAAAGTTCAAACAATAGTTTTTGGCGAGGGCTGAATGTGAGCAAACGCTCGTAGAGTAACGACAGATAGTGAGCCTTATTCAGAAAAGCCAGTGGCTTCAACGTTTCAACCGAGCTTTAGCTTACAGATATTACAATTCCACTCACACTGGAATTGTCGAGTAATTTCACATTTATATTACTGTGTCGCAGGCGAAGTGTGACGCAGCCGCTTGAATATATGTACAACATACAAGTAATATGGCGCGAACTTCGGAACGAAACACGGCCAGGATTAATTACGTGGGTTTTCTCACATTCTTGGAAAAGGAATCTTAAGAAAGTGCGAAATGTCTTGGAAATAACCTTATGTAATGTCACCCGTAAAGATGCTACGAATTAACTTTAGTGATGAAAACCCTCCAAGACTTTATATTTAGAACAAAATCTCGGATGAATTGACAAGGAAAATCTTTAAAAATACTAGATGGTGGCACGCTTTTTTCCTAAAGCCTGGTTTGTTTTATATTATGGTTTTAGGAGGTTATGACCATCATTTATTTCTGCTTTATAAATATCAATAGATACCCAAAGCTCTTTTTGCATATATTAGAAACGACATGTAACACAACAAACCTTGAGCTCATTCATAATAGTAATAATATTTGTGCTTTAATTTCAAGACCGTTGCTGCTGCTATGTGCTATAACGGTTATCTGCCGTATTATACTGGCGCACAAAACATTTAAGTCGCAGTTTGCGGTAGCGCGATAAGCTCTATAGCCATCCATGACCTTACATCCGGCCTCTTCTGTCTCACATATAGAAGATACGTACATTCCACGTACACAGCACCTTTTAATGGCTCCTGTATACACGTACATGTAAACACTTTTGTAAACGGACATAGAAGTATTGGAGTCCAAATACACATTGATATTTATATAAAAATAGTTACCCGCCCAGCTTGGCACGGCTTTACGACTTGAAAAAACATCGAGATTTCTTTAATAAACGTAAGTTTAATATTAATGTACAATACATAAACCTTTTCGAATAAATTCTCTAAATGGTAGTAAAAACCGCATCAAAATCCGTTGCGTAGTTTAGAAGAACAGACTGCCACGAAAAAGGACTTCAATTTATAATATGTATGGATTATAGCTGGATAAATGTATAGACAGATATAGAAACGGTTTTTTTTATAATAATGATCATGAGTGTTAATAGTATAAATGAAACCTTGAAAACTAAATAAAAACGAGGCTAAAATAAATAATGTTTTAGAGTGAAAACATGTAGACACTATCTCACTAAATAATAACCCAATAAAATCGTCACTGGAAAGGCAAAATTACTTAACCGCCACGTTATTTATATGGCGGTAAGTATTTTTGCCTTTCCAGTGACGAAATGAAGTTCAGATTAAATCGGTTCGTCTAATTAGGAAACCTATTATTTATTGTAACTAGTTATATAGTAGACACTCTGTGGGTGGCACCAAAACAATCAGATAGAAAAATATAAGTTATATAGAACAACTGTGTACTGTCTCCTGAGATACAGGTTAACTACCTAGTTCGGGAGGCAGAGCTTTTATGTAACAGTGACACTTATGTTTGCAAATAAATGAATTTTATTTATTTAATGTTTAATTTACTTTATCGAGTAATTGTGTAGATACCTACGCAATTACGTTTTTCGATAAGTTTAAAAAGGAGAAGTATCGTGAGGACTCTGTTTTATTTAATACTCCAGACGTTCGGTACCTACATCCTTCCTAAGTTACTCTTTATTTTATGTTTTACAATTTTATGTCCTTATTCTTTTTTATCATTCGGCGATAGATACCGTAAATCCCAAAAAAAAAACAAATCGATATGCGTAAAAAGAAGTCAAAATAAAATAAAAACAAATCCAATCTACCTCCCTATAATATATCATATTGTAAGGCAAGTTAAGGGGTAAGTTGATCATATAAAGTAAGATGTTATGTTCAAAGGTTGAACTAGTGACACGGTAATGCACTCTACAGCATAGTGGAATGACGTCAATCCATCACATCTCACCTGCTTGCACTTTTATGGCTAAAACATTTTACCGATACATTTTATACTGCTTTTAAGAGATCAAAACGGTATAGGTTCCCACATATGGTGCAATAAACCCTAACAGGGAGAAAAGGGAAAACAAATGCAAAATAAAGGCTCGTACAGACCAGCGCGATATCGCGGGCGCGACAGGCAGCGCAACCCGTGTCGCGCCCGCGATATCGCGCTAGTCTGTTCGAGCCTTAATAGTACATTTTTGTCGCGGCTTGCAACAAGGGCATTGATAGACGGTCGTGAAAATGTGGGCCGAGGCGAAGCCGGGGCTAACATACGTGAGTCCATCGATGCCTGGTTGTGGCCAAGGTTTGTATAGTACTTTTCTCAAATAATGCGCAGAAATTCAAACTACATATAAGTAAATTAATTAGGTATAAATTCCAGAATCAATGACGAACAACGATAATTTTTCACGCGCCAATATATTCATTTGTTTCTTCTTTACTTTAAACAGCTCTATTTGCAAATTACCTCCTTGGTTAACATGTGTTGAAGTTAAAAGTTCGTTCTATTTTTAAATAACACGACAGATATGAGTTTACATACTAATTTATTCGGCCGCTAAACACGACAGATATGGATTTTCATACAAACATTGCCAGCCGCGCTCTTGTATGTATTCGACCAATACGGCTGTCAAAATAATTCTCGAATTTCCAAGGTTGTTTGAGAAAAAACACTTGTTCATTTGTTTATATCATTTTGGATGCGAAAACAAGCATGCAAAAATATTGCTGCAACAAAAGCGTTTGGTTGACAAGCAATTTAGTAATCTCAAAGTAGACTAAATCCCTCAACCTACTTATAAAATCCCTTAGGCAAGCTTAAATCCCTACAAAGTAAGATATAATTTATTTATCATTCATCGTTCAAAGTAAAATGGAGGGAAGGAAAGGAAATAAATTAATATTTTAACCTAGTAAAACTTATAGAAAACCTACAGAAGCTAGATGTTGCAATAAATAACATGATTTTTTGAACAGTTTAAATGCATTGTAAAACGATTCAAATTCGCATTTGAGCATTTTGGAGCCAGTTCGTTGAACACTCTTTCCAGTATTTTTTTTTGTTATCAGGACAGTAACACGACATATCACAATATTTTATTATGAATCTATTTTTGAATTCATTATCAAGTTCTCGAGTCAAAAACCTGTACTGAGCATCTTTATTTACATACTAGTTGACCCGACAGACGTTGCCCTGTCCTTTCGGGCAATTTTTCCAATTTTCTTTCACTAGACTCCTTATTCGGATTATTTCTTTTATATTTATAGATTTACTTTATAAGCCTTTCTTCCGTAATAATTATTGTTTTTCATTAAACTTGGCTTACATATCCCCTACATATTATTAGCTTCCGTGTGTTGTGCAAGTATGCAAGAACATAAAGTATTCTCCCTTTGTTCGGTGACCTGTACAAAAGGACGAGCAATACGGATATCTTGGTCATCCCGAATCTGAAGATCCAAGAAACAGAACTGCTTTTATGTTCGGATTAAGAATTCCTAATAAATATAAATATAGACAGTGAAAAAATAGGGTGTTAACTTTTACGAATTTCAAGTCAAAAGAGATTGTCTCCTAACAGCGTAAAAACCCAATATAATAATAATAAAAAATGTATTATGTTACTAAGTCTTTAAACTATTTTCCAGAAAATAAAAGCACTATTATTAAATAATAAAAAAACAACAATAGTGAGTGCCAAGAATTTGTGATATCATACTATCAACACTCATAATTATGTTAATCTGCGCCACTCAGTAAAATATTTTGTTTCGTGCGAAAAGGAAAAAGTATTTATGTAACAACTTTTACAATTTTTCATAGATTTTCCAAAAAAAAAAAATACCCACATCATTGTATTTGTTCTACACCTTCCATAAACTAAGATTAAATTCCCGCACAATTTATAATAGAAGTCAAATACCCTATTACTTGTAAGTGCGAGGCTAATGTAGATTTTTTTACTCATGAATAGTCACGCAATCCCGGGTTCCGTCAATTGATTGCAGGCAGTGAACCGTGTAAGTCGTCAGTGGTACGGGAAGTGTGCCAATTATACGACGTTACGGCAGCCTCACGACACTTCTGGGACGAGGGTGATTAGACAACTCTGTTTTTTTAGAGTTCCGTAGTCAACAAAGAACCCTTAAAGTTTCTCCATGTCCGTCTGTCTGTCTGTCTGTCCGTGGCTTAGCTCCAAGACTCTTAGCAGTAGGAAGCTGTAATTTTGCATGGGTATACATATTAATCACGCCGACAAAGTGGTAAAATTGTATTTATTTTTTATTTTTTGTGTACCTCCCCTACAGAGTGGGGATGTTTTTTTTTCCTGGTCTATCTGATGTTATGTGATATCGTTGGAAAGATCTTTCAATAATATTGTGAGTGTGTGAAAACCGTTTTTGGATTCAGAAATCCGTCTGCGAGCTTGAAGCTTGAGCTTTAAGTGCTTATTTTTGTTAGAGTCAATAGTGTCAGCTAAATGGCCGGTTTTGGATATGTGAAAAAAATTACGCCAGTTGTTAATACAGTATGTTAACTAACAGAGGGCTTTCTCGCTAATCCGCAATAGTATAGCGTTCACACATGCTAAAAAAAATGTTTATTTTTATGATTAAATATTCCCAAAACATATTAAAGTGACACGTAAAAGAAACACTCTGTACACGCGCACTTGTCGCACTTGTCTTGCCGCGTGTACAGTATTTCTTTTACGTATAAATTTAATTTTTTTGTGAATTTTTTTTTCGATGTTTATATCTTTTTAGTATGTATGGATGCCATACTATTGCGGGTTACCGGGAACACCCTGTTAGTTAACATACTGTATAACGAAATTAAAAGAAAAACTTTTTTAACGGCAAACTTCGTACAGTGGTTTATTGGTACAGTGGTATATTTATTTGTCAATGAGTCTCTATTTTCGTTTTTATGTTTTAGTGTCATTGGAATACATTAGATATCCGACTTACTCTAACCCCTTTTATTTAAAATAGTTTCTCGCTTACTTTATTGACAAAATGAAGCATAAGTTCTTATGAATAAAATGGGTAGCCTACGCTTTAATCGAACGAAACCACTATGTCAGTTTTGACGTAGCACAACAAAGTTGTGAATTGCTACGAGTTTTCTAATCGGCTACGAAAACCACAATGTCTCATTTTTCGTAGCCGACTGCTACAAATGCTACAATTCACTTAATTTGTAAAGGCAGTTGTTACGCTTGACATGAAACATTACCTTCCAGACCATTCCATATCAAAAAACCTACTAAATAATAAAAGCCAAGTACATTATTATAATGTCCAGTTAGCTAAATGTAATACATCAAGTTTTTTGATCCGCAAACATAACAATGTGGAAATAATTTCTTACCGTGTAAGGTTTTCCTCTAGACGGAATTATTATATCTCCTGCAATTGTGAAGCAGACGAGAGCCACTATACCCACGTATAACAAAGAATTGTATAGAAATTCTCTCAACTGGAAGGACGGTCCACTTTAACAAGACTTTTTAAGTGACTGGATAACGAAGGCTAACTGGGTGTTTGTTTCTACAAATAGAAATATAAAATAAAGTCATACATACCATACAGAATTTTGTAACCACAATTATTTCTACAATAGATTCGATAACATCGCTAGAGTTCTTTTAGAACAGTTTTTGTCTTTTGCTTACACAATAATGTCTGGGGGCATTTATTTATCATGATAAAAATCTGTTGGTAGTTTTACATGACATAATTATGTTTGGAACAAAAACTGTTGATATGACATGAAAACATTTCTATAATTCATGAAGTAGGTACACCAGACGTACCTAACACCTATGTAAAAATAAAAGTAGTCGCGTACCGGCAGTTCTGTCGCGTCGCCACGTCGCTCCATACAACGACACTCGCCATTAGTTTACATACAAATGGGAGTCGTTTTACATAATCCATCGTACACGATCGCTGTAATTTGTTGCGAACCTTCTGAATAAACAAATTGATCGCGTTCATAATGCATGCCCGACAGCGTGGCGTGTGGGATAATTAAAATAAAATCTCTATCGCTGTACGTAATACGTCAGTCTCGACTAACGTCACTCGAGCCCAGCATTGATTGATCAACCGCGCCAGATATATCGGTTTAAGCTGAATAAAGCGGTTGTTTAACGATCATGACGTTTTAATAACTCGATACATATTGCTTTTATCAGTTCGTTAGCAATAGGCTTCAGATTTCATTGCTGTTCAAATCTATTTACATATCTTTCTGAAAACTGTTCGCTTAAAACGCAGATCCAACTCATCGATTCCTCTTCCGATTGCTTTAAATAAAGCTTTTGAACGTGCTTCCGAATGTAACCAATTCGTTTCCGAGTGATGAATGTCTGTTATATAATACAGTGGTAGCGTACGCGTTGAAACGTAAGTACCTATGTAAGTACCTGTGTGCGAAATCCACGAACAAACGGCTAACGAACGCGAAGCAAGAGGCGATACGATTTGTCTGCCGCTGCGAAATTCATGGAGGTAGGAATGTGGTGGAGGCGATGCGCTGGAAATTTACATTTCATTAGCAGTGTGCACGTGTTGAAGTGGACTGGTAGGACTGCCATGACGTGTGTCAGGACAGTGACGCATAATTATAACTGACACACAGTGCCTTGCGCTTCTGTGTGAAAATCACGCGTTAAAATGCGAACAGGGTTAAAGTCCCTTGAATCATTGACCAATTTATATGAACTTTCTCTAAATATTATAATTTTATCTATCTGTATACACAAATCTCATGTCGTACTAAAATATGAAGGAATTATATCCTTAGTTTTTTCATCTTTATTCTAATTCTTAAGTTAATCTTAAAGTAGCTGTAATTGTTAACACACTTGGTTGCTGATTTTTTTTGAAGTTTTTATTCATTATTAAGTCACTGAAGCTTCAATTGTTTTACCGTACCTAAATCACTGCATGTACGTGCTACGTCGTAGCACCCGTAGCTCGCTACGGCGCTACGAAACCCGAAACTGTCAAAACTCTGTCGAGCTGTCAATATAACCGCTAGTTATTTGGAAATGAGTTGTTTGTGTCTGCCTGTACTCAAAAAGCATCCATACCCATTATGCCATAATTTCTCGTGAGTATCGCTTCTCGTTAAATATTTGAACAGGTCAACAACCTCATATGGTATGTCTCGTAAACTTTCTTACATAAGTTCACAAGACCAGTGTAAAACAGACATAACCAGTGATATGTAACATCCCAGACCACAGCAGTCATACATTGTGCGATAAACTCTTTTCCTTTATTACGAATGCAGTGCATTCGTTAGTAGCTCGGCGTCGCGCCTCGGTATTTGCGCCGCCTGCAAGTGGCGATATTTCAGCGCGCCCAGAACCAGTTTGTGAAAACTTTATTCACGTCAACAACTGGCTGTCTGTCAACTACAACACAAACTCACTATTATTACATACAGAGAACTCGCACAACGTTGACCAACAATAATCCAAACCTTTGAATAACCAGCGTTTATTGCAATAGTTTGCACACTCATTCAGTTTCATTCAATTCATTCATTCAACTCGTCATTGTTCTAAATGAACAATAATGTTATTAATGACACCTGCTTAGGATGGAGATAGAGAAAGTTTTCATTAGACTTGAATACTTGAACATGGACTGATAGTTATTCACTGTCAAAAATCTTTATATAAATCTGTTCTAAAGCTGTAGTGCAATAAATTGTGTATAATACTCAGTAAGACTAGTAGAAGAAGCATTAATTTACCGCTCTTAGTTATAAAATATACAGGTGAAATACTGTGTTAAAATCTTAAAATGAAAGATAATTTACCTAAAAAAATGACATATTTTTAAATTAATTTGAATTGAATGAATTTTGTTATATAACAAAAATGTATTCAATTCGTGTTGGTTTAGATAATAAATAATAATTTATTAATCATATACAAGTATGTGATTAATAAATTATTTAATTATTAATAAATAATAATAACTGCCTCGTTGGTCTAGTGGTCGC
Source organism: Agrochola lychnidis (assembly GCA_963680765.1). Taxonomy (NCBI): domain Eukaryota; kingdom Metazoa; phylum Arthropoda; class Insecta; order Lepidoptera; family Noctuidae; genus Agrochola; species Agrochola lychnidis. The sequence goes on from OY796857.1 coordinate 12,450,824, forward strand.
AAGCGCTACTGCTGAGTATGAGGTCTTGGGTTCGATTCCCGGGTCGGGCAAGTGTGATTGGGTTTTTCTATCTGAAATTTCTCAGTAGCAGCTCGGAGTCTGGATTTGTGCCCGGTTGATGGCAATAGGCTCGCCCCCTATTACATGGGACTTAAACATAACTGGCGAAATGTGGGTGTACCTGTTACAAGGACACCTCTGCCCAACCCTTCGGGGAAAACAAGGCGTGATGTTATGTTATGTAAATAATAATATGTCCAGCAGTGGACGTCTTTCGGCTGAAATGATGATACAAGTATATAGTAAAAGTATTCGTATTCAATACTATGGCATATTTTTGTCAAAGATTATGATGATGATTATATTTTCGATCGCAATCCTGAACTAGAATGTTTAGTGAGAAAGTTCTCCGACAATATTTTTCTACCTTCATCTTGGGAGAATAAACACTTCAAAGTAATCCGCGGCTTGATATTTACCTTCAGTCGGGATAATTTACTGTCGAAACATTGATTTGGCAATATTTAAAATTCATAGGTACGTATACAATGATCAGTGTGTGTCGGCAGGCTTTGGGAAGCGCGGTGTGGAGGCGCGGGGGCGCTTGGTTGACTGACTCCGATCGCACGCGTCACTATTTTACATATAAATGGACGCCGCTCCATAATCCGTCTAACACAATGGCTTTAATTTGTTCCCTGAATGTGTACGTAGGCAAATGAAACCTGAAATTGGTGCGAAGGTACCGACTTCGCGTGCACTGCAACTATAAAGGGTTACCACAACAGAACGGTAAATAAGTGCAGCGATGAGTATTTGCTCTAATTTCAATACGACAGTGAAAGGTTCCGGTGCTACATAGGATTGTTTGACTCTCGTAAGCCAAACTACGTGTGTTGTTTAGTTTGACTTAGCTAACAGAGAAGTTAAATTAGTACGAGTATTTCCGAATGCAAATCCCGTGCAGGCTGAAGTAGTGGGTCGGCACCTGCTCTGACAGTTTGCGTAATAGCTCGGAACCACCGAATTAATTTACAAAACTCTGACCTGTCTCGAACAAAATAGTTTTTGATGCCAGTACCCAGTTTGTGCGCTCCACTATCCTCACTTCGAATAAGTGGGTTAGTTTTTGAATAAATATTACGTGGAATTTGTGTTTGTTAAGGGGATTATTTTAATGAAACATAACAGGTATTTGTTTCTTTGTTGGTTCAAAATAGTTTGCATAATGCTAACGTCACTGGTATAGGTGGTCATTTAATGTATCACTATTCTTGTATTAATGAAGTGATGATAACACAGCAATAAATTAGGAAATAATAAAAATAAGAATGTTATTACTTTAATAAATTAAAATAATCCAAGCGTGAACTAAGGCGAGTTAAAACGAAGTTAAAGCCGAAAATATAGGCAAGATTAATTATATTGATAAAATTAAATTGTTTAAAATTGTTCGGAACATTTTAAGCGCTTGTCAAATTATTTTTATTGGATTAAAGTTTTATTGGACTTCATTAATTTACCTCATTTCCTGCAAGAATATTTTAACAAATTTTAACTAAAATGTTTGTAAATTAATTTTTTTTTATTCGTTGAAGTTAATTTTTAACCAAAACATGTATGATCTCATATGCTTTAATAACACCTGTATATACCATGTTTTACGCAAATAAATTATCTTATCTTATCTATTGGTCGTGGACTATAATTACGAGACTACATAAAACACTACTGGAGTAACATGTCGGTCTAAGTTTTAATTAAAATGTCATGTTTATTTTTCTCTTGTAGATCCCAGGAAGGTATGTTTTCAAGTCAGTCAAGATGCAAACACAGATAACACGTTTATATAACGGAGCAGATTGTATATCCTTTCAATTAAAAGCTGAATTTATCATTCTATTATACGGAGACAGGTGAATTGGGATAAACATCAACATGTTTATAATAAGAACGATCTCCAGCGGTGCCGCAAACAACTTTGAAACTGGCCCAGCCACGCAGATGGGGATGACATCTCTTTGAAGATAAAGACGAGAGATAATTTTGCAATTTTCGTGCCGAGAGGTTAGCGATATGTACCTGCCTGTCATGTTTCTCAAATTAACTTTTGATGGCAAGCAAGGAGAGCAACTTTCGCGTTTGTGGTGACGAATTTCTGTAGGCATTTTCGCTGACGGGACTTGGTAGGCAAGTACAATTTCCAATTTCGAACTTTGATCGATGTCAGATTATATGAATTTGTATTTTCAGAGTCGGCACGAGTCCGCCGATGCCGCCAATGCTTTGATTATATCTCAGTGTGAAATTGCCATTTCAAATTATAAGTTTTACGGGGAATGAAAATACCTTTTTATATAGTATGTAATCGACAGCTGTTAGATGTATTTTCTTTGAACTGTAGGAACATCGCGAGTAAGTAACGATACGAAACGAGTATTTTTTGTTATAATCTCCTCTTTCGACCCCAGCTGTAGGGAGCTGCGGTCACGCGCGCCCACGCCATTCATACACCATTCAATGGGCTAAGCCCACAGCTACACTCATCCCACTTTTGATATTATTCTGTGACCCAGTACATAAGGGCTAAACTTATACTTAATGGGAATAACATCTGTTACTTTGCCAATATTTAAGCGCCAACACCAAAAATGAATGGAATTAATATTTTAAGTAGTATCTTTTAGGGTGCCATGCCGAGTAGGTAAGGTCCATAATATATATTCTTTTTTTCTAGTTTTCTTTAACCAAAACAATATTATTTAGTTACGATGAGTTATAGATGCTAGCTCATCGCGAAAAAATAGACGACATCAGACATTTAAATATTCAGAGAACCAGAAAAAACTGTAATTAAATAAAAAAAAATCATTATTTCAAAGGTACCAATGCGTAAAAAGACGTCTCTCCATATAACTGTGAAGCGAATTTCATAGTAATTTTATTTATTAAAACACAAACAACTTCAATAATATTATTGTGCATTGTATAAGCACAACTTGCGTTACCACGTCATAATCACAAGGATGTTTATCAAAACGAACACGTCAAAGTGACATCCCTAAAGTATACATTTGTCACTATGATTATGTCAAACACAAAAATAATCCCGTCATCTATTTGGCGTGCGGCACACCCCTGCTGTTCGCGACTTGCAAATTGAGGGAGACTGAACTACGGCCGGGAACAATCGCAGGAAAGATTATAAAGTGCGTTGTATAGGTGATCAGACGTCAAAGTTGTGATGTTTTGAAAAAGTTGTCGAGGGCGAGGGAGGGCAGCCTCGGTTGCCATGGTTAATAATACCCCGCCGTATAATACACGAGCATGTTGGCGTCGTGGGCAATTTTCCCCAAGTCGCTGTCGGCCGTCGCTCTAGCAACAGGTCGTCTGTTTTATAGCGAATCTTTTTATGTGATTTCTTATGCTTAAAACGTCCCCTTACAGTTCAAAAGAAGTCAGAAGCATTAAGTTTCAAAAGGTGAAATCGCTTTGAGGCGGAGCCTTTTAAAATGTCAAGAACACATTAATTTCTTATTTGTTCGTGTGTGTAAGTACAAAGTGATGGGTAAAAAAATACTTGTACAAAATCTATCAAAAAATAGGGCTTTGATGAAACTTTTTCATTTAAAATTAGCTTTAGGTCTGTTATGAGTATTACATAATTCTTTGTAAGTCTAAGCGCTCGAGACTCTAGAGTACCTGATAGGTACGCCTGTGCCATCTAAAACTATCTAACAAATAGTTTTGAAGTTTAGTGTTAACCATCAAAATTAATTATGAATCAAATCTTACTTGTTGATACTTTGCGAGTGTTCTCATAGTTACAACATTGAGCAACTGTTGTCTGAATGATCTGCTAAATAATACATGCCTTTGGTATATTTCAGTATTCAGCTGTTGAAACATACTTGAAATTGCTTTCAACATTTCAGATTTTTGAAACAAAGGTGAATATTTAAGTATACCTCTAACAATACTGATAATTTAGGTGCTCGCACGGAGTCGCACGTTTAGGTTGTTCTTTGTTAGTATAATACTTTATAGAATATTTATGATTCATGTTTATTTTAGAAATACATCATATTATTCAGGCACACGTCTATTGTTCCCAAATATTTGTTATTTTTTTCTATATTACAATTAGGTCTGTCGTTATTATTTCATAAATACACTGACGAGCAATATAAAAAAGCCACTAACTTATCATGAAATATTTCAAAAACCATGCAAAATAGTTTCTTGAAGTAAAAAGCAACATTCAAGTGTATTTAATAGCGCATAAAAAACCTATAAAACTGTTTTCAAGATTTCTTAGGATTCCATACCTCAAAAGGAAAAACGGAACCCTTATAAGATCACTCTTGTGACTGTCTGTCCGTCTGTCACAGCCAATTTGCTCGGAATCTAATGGACTGATTAAGTTAAAATTTGGTATACATATATATTTCTGTGACCCAAACATGGACAAAAAATATATGGGGGTCACTTAAATAAAGGGGAAATAAATATTTAAATATGGGGGTCACTTTTAGGAAGAAAATTAATTAAAGTTTTGTGAATTGTACCTACTGTGTGATACATATCAAATGAAAGGGCTTATTGCAATTTATTTTAAATAAATACTTTAAAGATATTTAAGAAAATAAATGAAAATTGACCATTCCCCCCCCTTTTGGGTGGGAAATTATCAAATAACTTTTCCCGCTCTGGGAGGAGCGGGAGGGCGTGTCAGACTCTTACTGATTAAAACCCACCCGTGTTCCTTCAGTTGCCATGTTGCTGGGGGCCACGGAATCCCTTTCGGCCTTCCCCGCAACCCCGGCAGGCATCGGTCCTAGCGAACCTCGTCAGTTTTGCTGACATCTCTTTGAGGCGCGCCGTCGACCCGGGCCTGGTCCTTATCGGACAGCGAGCTACCCATTGCTCACTGTCCGCAAGCCCGTGCCTACGGTGGCCGGGAATCGGCCTGCGATTCCCGACGCCTAGGGTGTCTCCTGCGGCGGTTAGGGGCGTGAGGGCGCGAAATTTGCCTGTCCCTCACGCGTTCCGCCTCCTCCTTCGCGAGCATTACCGCTTCGCAGAAGGAGGTAACGGCCTCCCATGCCCTCTCGCTCCGTACCATGGCCTGGACCCCCCCTTATCTCCGAAACTACAAACCCTACAATTTTGAAAAAAATACAGAGAATAGTTCTATCCTTACAGATTACAGGTTAACCTATAAGAAGTCAATAGTCTTTAAAAAACATGGTAAATCACTCAATATTGTGCGTACAAACATACATTTGGAATTAGAATGTATGGGGGAACATGTTTTTTAACTTTTTTAAAAAAAAAAAATTTAGAGCATCTCGTAGTTCACCTCTGAGATCATGACTACTTAACCGGGCTTTCCTGTGGGTGCCTTAAGCTACTACACTTAAAACTTCCAGCCAGGGGTTATTCAACTATGCTAATTAAAACTAGGTGAACGCTCGCTAAAGGCACCCCCTGTGGGGTACGAACCTCAGCTTAGGGCGTCAACCGGAGGGAGGACATCAAGGATGTGACGGGCTGGATCAAAGTTTTGATCATGATTATTAGTCGGGGAATTTAAAGCTACGTGCTCAGCTGCAACAACTGCTGGCACCTCGTTATCGAGCAAGGGTCGGGGGGGGGTATCATTTACTCGGGGACGCAGTCGCGATCGCAAAGGGCCTCGGCGGCGAGGTTGGAATGACGGGAGGCGTCTGTTTTTGTACACTGTGCTGGTTTCCCTACTGCTCTCCTGGAGGAGGGTAATGGGGTCGTCAGGGTCGGTAAGGATTCTCTTAGGGCGGCGAGTTCGAAATATACTAGAGGGAGTGTAACTAGCGGCCTCGACAACCAGAGGGTATGTTTTTCAACTACTATGTTAAGTTTGTTCTTGGTATCAATTCATCCCAACTACGAAACCCTTCGTTGTGAGTGGTCCGACACGCACTTGGGCGGTTTTTTTTTTTTACTTAATTTAGCTAACTTGTGTGGTTTTGGAGATATTTAGATTTTTTTGGCACTTTGCAAGTGGCTTTTTTATATTGCTCGTCAGTGTACATAATATGTACCAGTCTATTAATTGTTAAAACGGAAGAAAGTGTACGATAGTCATTCATTTGTTACTTTGGTATTTCAGTATTGTAACAATGGGTAGATTTTCGCGGAAACTCATTTTTATAAACAAAGGGCCGAGTAGGCATTTCTAAAAATATTATTTCTCAGTAAACTCCCTAACATTTAATGTTTCCTCGAACTGAATGTATAATTTTGTTATTCTCGCAATACTTCGAACGTATGCTACATTAAACTGGTTACATCTATTTCGTCCGCAGTAATTAATATTGTCTGTAGGTCTTTAGAAATCGGACCGCACCGCACTGCACGATCGCTTACGATACGACCGCGGGCTATTTAATAACGTCACTCATGCATAACCGAGCAAAAGTAATTAAAGCGACGTCACCGTCACAACGACCATATAGTATTAAAGCCTTTTCAGTAAAAGAGGGCGCTGTGCGCAATTCCAAGTTACATTTTAATCAAACAGTGACCACGCCCGAGTCTGTCATGTCGCCTATTTATGAGTTGTAAAGGGGATCCTTCCGCAGTTCACTTTGTGCGGCCGTATGGTAATGGCGTGGATATGGTGTGACGCGCTCTGACATGTGTCGGCTCCGGAAAATGAAGTCCGAACGCGAGGGAATGTTTGCACGCACGCGCCAATAACGTGAGGGCCTACAACGGGTTTATGCTACGCAGTTTGTTCTGCAACGTAATTAATCGTTGGCTTCTTTTGAAGTCGAATCTTAAATATACACATAGTAATAGATGATTGCAGGGTTTGATGGGGTTTTTAATTACGCAGTACACACACCCATTAATGCAATAGGATACATAAACAAGTGAAAACAAGCTGAATATAATTCAAAATTATATCATGAAAGACTACCACGCATATCGTATAACACTCCTGGGCCTGGCCATTTAGAATGGAGGCAATTCGCTAGCACATCATTATATTACGATGATGACGTCATAAAACGCAGTTACGCGTTCGAGGGGACGGAATTAGGTCCGCAAAACCACGGTCACCTTCCAGTCGAGCGGTGTTTAAATATTTCAAGTCCTTATTCATTTACTCTGTAAGATTTGAATGGGATAATCAAAATTATTAGTATATTTATTTTATAAGAAAATCGCTCTTGAATTTTCTCACACCTCGAGCATTGAGGGTCATAAATATTTTAAAGTGTGACTGTACAGTCACGAACATAAATATGGTATTACTTACAAGGGACAGGTCGGCAATAATATCTGACTTCATGATTCATCTAAACTAATATTATAAAGAGAAAACATTTGATTTGTTGTATGTTTGTTTGTAAAGCTTTCATGCTGAAACGGCTGATCACATTTGGATAAAATTTGGTACATGCGTAGACCATGACCTGGGTTATGACATACTTTTCATCCCGATATTCCCACGGGATCGAGACTTATGCAGGTGAAAACGCGGGGCGCAGCTAGTCTATTAATATTTGTCAAGATGACGGCACAGAGGAGCTTGTGGCTAAGTAATAACAGCCGCAAAGATCAATCCATCAGGTTATGCTACGCTTGCCGAGGTTGGTCCGTGGATGGGTAACCATCTTTACATACCGAGACTCCTCCGAGCCTCGGAATTCGTGAATTCCGACAATTTAAATCTTTGATAGTCGTTACGGGTCGTCAGAAGCCCAAAAGTCTGTCAATCAGTCTTACCAAGGAGTATTCTATTACCCAGTTACTCGGTTGTGGAGGTCAGATAGGCAGTCGTGCCATGTAAAATACTGGTATTGAGCTACATCCGGTTAGGCTGGAAGCCGACCCCAACATAGTTGGGAAAAGGCTAGGCAGACTGATTGACGACAAATATTTGTGTGATCATTAGTGGAAGGCATATGCAAGTGGCATCACAAATATGTGGCATTGAAGAAACACCAAAACTATTTGACGAGCCAAAATATGTGATGCTGGTGGGATGTCACATTTTATTGCAATATGAGCGGCACTGGTTGCGGTAAAGAAGAAAACTCGAAACATGTATAATGTTTCGAATTTTCTGCATCCTATATTTTGGCTCGTCAAATAGTTTTGGTGTATCTGTTATTGTTTTTTATCATAACGAGGGATCACATTCTTCTGAATTTAACTGTGTAGGCAGATATTTATAACGCAAGACATGTCCGATATTAATGCATTCTAAGAGGTGACATATCTTTTTGAAGCCGATGCAGCATCCTATATAGTTTATGTAGTTTGGTGTTCCTTCGATGTCACTTATTCGTGCTGCCAGTTGTATATGCTTTCCACAACAAATGATCACATATAGTTGCCGTCATCTCGATAACAGACATTAATGGATGAATCATGGAATCAGTTATTATTGCCCATCTGTCTATAGATATTTATGCTCGTGACTGTACATGTCGCTATAGGATGGTCGAGTGTTAGGTTTCAATTTATGATACATAATTGTTGGTATTGTACTGGCAACACCGAAACATTCGATATGTCAAAATGGCGAAAACAACTGTCTTGTGGGTCGAGCGCTCATGACGGTAAGACGTACTTAGTGGCTGTGTCGGTTAAAAGATAGATTGGCATAGTATTGGTTGGAGATCTACTGTAAATTAAGGTAACCAATTAGTTTTATGGTAAATATTAGAATACTGATTGAATTGTAATATTATGTGGGGAATAGGAGATGTGATGGTATGGTGTAGAATATTGAATTTGATGTTGGCAAAATAATATAAATGACTGACAAAGTATATTGGTGTTTCATATTATTTTCCTTATCCTTGAAATATTGATAATTATATTCGGTATTAAATTAGTACTTTAGAGCAAGGGTAGCTTATTATTTATTAACACATCATGTACAGTCACGAGCATATATGCACGATATGTTTGAAGAAAATCATAATTCCAATTAAAGAAGTGTTTGACAGACTTAGATCCTTTATTATTCTCTATCATTTACCTGACATATTTTTTTTAGAAATGTTTGTTCGGACAACATCACGGTTTCTTTTGAAATAAAAGTGCCTAACAAAAAGGTAAGCCACATGCATTTGTACTTGCTCTTTTTTAACTTTGAAACTCAAACTGCTCTTTTATTTTTGTTGTCTGCTGTATTCACTTTTTAGTGTCATTATTACTGATTTTTTTATGAATAACGTTTTACTAAAAGATGTCTGTAAATATGAATATTTACTCCTAAGTTCATCTAAACATAAAGGCTGTTGGAATCTGTTTCAGGATTTATTCGTAAAGGGAGGTAATAGCGCGGCTCATTGCTTTTTCACTTGGTTACTCAAATGTAGATGGATGAGGTCGTCGTCGGCGCCGCCGGAGACAATTGTCAGCCATCGCTCAGTGTCCCCGCTAATTGAAAATTCTCGTCAGCTTCATTTAAATCTCCATCGACAAGAGAAGACCCGCAACCGTTGAAAATTAAGCCCAACTATAATTTAATTGTCCTACACCTTTATCATGACGCCGGGGGGCTTGGCGTTTGCGTGACTGATTTCTACAAAGAGCATCATTGACATATTCCGTATACAATCATGAATTGATTTTATTAAACCAATTTAACATTTAATTTCCAAGCCATATTTTAGTATAAGTGTCCAGAATGTAGGCAGAAAACTCGCAGTAAAATAAATTCGTTGTACCAATTAAGGATCCCTTATTCCTAAATACCCTTTCAAGTGGATTCACGGAAGGAAGAGGGCGCGAGCGGAAGAAATTCTCGATAACAGGGAGTAAAGAGTGGAAAATTATAAAACGTTAGAGCCCAGACACCGTCTTGAGTGGATAATATTATGATTATGATCGTTCGACTCTGAAATAATACGTACGCTATAACAATATCACATTTCTGCCAAATGATTGTTTCAATAACAGCTAGTGGGTATATTAACATGATGTTTTACGGCATTTATGCATGAGTTACATAGAAATAAGGCAGGATTTCATTAAGACGTCTTGTGTTGATTATATTACGTATGAATGAAGTATAATATTCCTTATTACACGCCCTGTTTAACTAAAGATGTGTACCTACTATTATTTATTTATGACCTAACGTGGTGTATATCTAATACTGAAAATTTACTACCAAATTCAAAGCATCAAAATGAACTTTTCAATTGGTTTTGAAAGACTCGCTATGTATTTCTTTCATCCCCAACTTCAGCGGGAAAATAAAAAATGTCTTAAAAGATATTTAAATCTGAAAGAAACCGGATAAAAATATCTTGCGATGTGAAGATTTATTACCAGCACTTCATTTACCCACAGTTTACCCAGAACGTAGCAGGATTATATTAAGTGTGGTCCAAGGCAGAGTTTTCTAGGAAGGAACAACTTTCGTTTCCATTTTTATTCATTCCACAGCGAAATCAACATTTGTAGAAAGCGTAGATGTGGGCGTGGGGCGACCCGTATTAAAATATTTTAAGCAGGCTATGAATATGCAAAGACACGGCGCTCGACGGCGGCGGTTAACGATTTGCACGTTTTTGGACCACTTGCTAATTGCAAATGTGAACGAACACTTATGGCAAATGTAATTGCTTTCACTGATACCAGATCAGATAGAAACAATGTTTGATTTTGCCTCGCTACAGCCCCCTGTAACTGAAAACTAATTTACTTTCATCGGATAGCCGGACCGCGCTAATTTCATTTCGTCTGCGATTAAAAAGTAACTGCGGGTTTCATTTATTTTAATGTTCTTTAACAAAAATGTTCAGTTGAAATAAAATTTTATTTTTCAATTACACTTATCGCTGATCTCAGCGACTATTTTTCTTAACGGTACCTACGTTTCCATTTCTATAAAACTATCCTGTCATTTATTTTATCCATCGTAACGTATTAGGCATCTAGGTAGAGCTTTGTACGTTCAAAGATGTCTGAGTGTAAAAGAAAATCCATTTGGAATATGAAGGCTACATGACCTGTAGGTGATCCCTTGGGAGGCTCACAAACCCCGCATTACCACTTACCTACATCTCTCGAGATATTTCAAATTTTCAGCTCCAAGGAGGCTTACGATACATTTCAACGTCATGTTTGAAAAGGATTCTACAAAAGTTATTCATACTAGTCGAAGTAATAAAGTAACTAAGTGGCTCTCAATGCTTTTTTTGAGGTTACATTCGAAATGGTATCTTTAATACCATAGAGACATAAAGACGAACATTATAAGTGATTATAAAATGCCAATGCTTATTATGTGATACAAAATTGTATTACGATCGGTGGACTAATATGTACGTGCATGCACTTAATTGCACTTTTAAACAAACAGCTAAATACAATTTGCAAGTTTTAAAAAGCAAACAACCAGCACTTTCCAGTCACAATTACTCGCGGTAATTGTTTCTTTTTACAATATCTTCTATTCAATTTATATAAACTGGAGTGAGTGGTAGACGCGCACTGTAAAGTGGAAGTTGGTTAACAAGATCAAGCACAAAGTGCGATACGCTGTACGATTAGCAGCTTGTTGCGAGGAGCTGGCTTCTCTCGGCCTTTTCAAGTGTGATTAAGGTTGAATTGAGGCAAGGAACGGACGTATCTATTCAATTAATGCTACTCCAGACCCAGGTTGGCCAGTCCCTCAATTTATATTGCTTCGACTCTGAAAATTACCCTTATTTGTACGTACTACGTACGAGTACGTACGCCTCCTCAGGCCGCGGGCGTTCGTGACTGTGTGCCAACAAATTGAAATATTGCCTCTCGAAACGTTTAGCTTGAGAACATCATTTTCAAAAGAATGTATAAGAGCAAATAAAGTATTTTTCTTACAACTTCCGATTGGCAATTCAGGAGAAGAATTAAGGTTAATTGGGGTCCTTTTTTACGCAACTGCCCTAAAAGAGGGTAATATTTTTCGAAAGTATGTATGTATTTATGTCTATTTCTTTGGCACGCTCTATAGCCTAAACGGCTTGATAGATTTTAACATATGAGGTGTTATTAGATTCGTCTTAATTGTGGAAGTGACATAAGGGAGGGTAAGGTTTTTTTAAATAAATTACAACAATAATGGTATCAAATAAAAGTTAGTAATGACTCAATTCCAAATACACAAATAAACTCGAAACCTTTAAATTAAGCATAATATTTAAAAAACCGGCCAAGTGCGGATCGGACCACGCACAATGAAGGGTTCCGTAGTTGGGATGAATTTATCCCAAAAACAAACTTAACTTTGAAGTTGAAAAACATTTTCTCATGTTTTGAAAACATGTTCTTGAAACTGCAAATATAAGTTGGTGGATTATTACTCGTTAACTTATAGAGCCTACTTAGCTGTGACAGTTTTCCTTTTAATTTCGTTTTATAAACTACTGTTGTGATTTTTTTCACACACCAAAACCAACCATTTATGTAGCTGGCAGGAAGAACTTGACTCTAACAAAAATTAGCACTTTAAAACTTAATATTTCGCAAACGGATCCCTGAATCCAAAAATGGTGTTAACATAGTCACAATGTTTTTGAAGAACCTTTCCAATGACACCATGGGATTGTTTTTTTTTTCATAATTTTGTTTTACCACTTTGTCGGCGTAATTAATATGTATACCCATGCCAAATTACAGCTTTCTAGTACTAAGAGTCTCGGAGTTAGACCGCGGACGGACAGACAAACAGACAGACATGACGAACGGAACCCTAAAAAGATGAAAACTCGACTGCAAAACACATACTGACAAGAGAAAAACACAAATAATAATTGGGGTCAAACCTGAAATACTTATGGTGTCACTTTTCTTTGTCCCCAAGTTCAATAGATAATAATGCTTGTTTTTCTCTTTTCAGTTATGTTTTTTGCAGTCGGGTTTTTTTTAATATAATTTGTGTACTGTACTGTACAGTGGGATTACGTTCAAGATTAAAACCACATTTCATAAGACAATAAGTATAATTTTAATTAATAAAACCACTGAACAATATAACAACAACTCATAATTCTACACAACAGAACCGAACAATTAATCGTGCCAGTCGATAGTAATGCCACACAACAAACAAGTAACTCAACCGTAATAACTACATACACTATATTTGCAGCTAATGACGATCACCGACAGACGCCACATCCGAGCCGTATGGCCCCGAGTCCCGAGTAGTTCCGAGGTCGAGGGATTACAGAGCATAGCAAAGCGCCAATAATGGCTGTCTTCGAACATCAATACAGATGCGGATTTGTAGTCATGCTTCGAGGGAAACTCACTTTGGATTATAGTCTTAAGGTACGGCACGGTAGGTACTTCTGGTTTAGCATGAATCGGGAGTCATTGTTTCTATTGTTTGGAGAAACTGTCTTATTTAACTTGAGACTTTGGATAGGCATTATAATTTTAATAAGAATTTTCTTTTATTATTTAGCTGTTTATCACTAATCGTCACCTAGCTACCGCTAATATAGGTACTTCAATAATGACCCAAAAATTATGATGACACTTTAACCGACGTCGACGTCGTTTTCAGACGACCACTGCTGGACATTGGCCCTCAAGCGATGCTATAACGACCAGTCCTGCGCTGCCCGTACCTAGCAGATACCCGCGAGCTTCACCAGGTTCTTCGTTCACCTACACCACGCAAACTGCTAACCGAAGTGGAAATGGATTTATCTAAGATAAAGGTCCCTGGACTAGATAGAGTGGACTAAAGTTAACTATCGACTATATTATACACTGTTGAAATAAACTTCAAAATCGCACGCGTAGTCCATAGCAAATTCCCTAAATAGCATTTAAAAATAAAAATGTTTCAGCATTTTATGAAATACCGGAAAAATATTTCGCTGAAATAGCTTTCCGAAAACACTATTAAATATAGTGATAGATATAAAATTTGAACACGAGAAGCAATCTGAGCAAATGGACGCCGCTTAGCAGGCCATTTTGCCATTTCGATGCATTTCCGCTTGGAAATTACTATCATTTGTTGAAAGAGGGACGAATACCGCTGAACCGGTCATGGAGCTGTTCATTAATCAAACAAAGAAACAATGTATTATAAAATGAGTTTGTTGAATATTTTACATCGCTTTTACGCAAATGCCGGAGTTAAAACGAATAAAGTTTATTAGTGGATTATTTAATCATTCCTCGTCCTCGCATGTCGTAAAAGTCGTCAGAAGAAAAGGGTTAGTACATAAGTACATACTCCCTTGAAAATCCTTACTATTTTATTAAAACAAATTGTATTAAGTAGGCATTACTTTGTCATGCATTGCCAGTTCGTTTGCTTACGTATAAGCACAATAGCAAAGATAAATATATCATAATAGTAATTATTATGAAATAATTACTCATGCCCTACATTTTAACGCAGTGGCCTCAATAACCAGGTAGCTATAATATTCATTAAAACAATGTTCTTAAAATTCAGGCACGTTTCTAAACTGAAGATTGAGCCTAAGCCTTAAAGTTTCTAACAATAAGTTTATTCAGTACCCTATGAGTGGAACGGGGCTAAAGGTCACCGGGTAACAAAATCGTCCGTACCCCACTTGAAAACTAAAAGTAATTTGGATTTTTGCGATACGAGTCTACGATGGGGTGGGGGGTAGTAAATAGGATACGCTCTCGCGGACAGTTTCCTTGAGACACTGGGATAGGATGCACGTTTCTCGAGCCAAAAAATGTAAATGAGGTTGAGGTTCCAACAAAGAATTAGGGCATATCTAGTGTACAACGTAACTTCTAACCAAATTACAAGTATTTTTAAAGATAAAGGGGAAGTAAAACAGACCCTTAATTTGAAAAAGGTATGATAGTAGTTCAAAAGATACATACGTACATGTTTTATTCACGTCATTTTAAATAAACACCCCCGGCTGTATAAAATCGTGCCGAGCGGCAAATCTTGCTGAAACTGTCTATAAATCTGACCATAAAAGTAAATCCCTGCAATCAAATCGCGAACAGCGAAAAAAGTAAGGTTGTTTGTTGCTATCTCTGGGAACATACATGAAAATAGCTGAGGAACTATTTCGTAGCCGGATAAAAAGGTTCTCAGACCATGAATATAAATATGTACGGTGCGGCCTGATGTCGCTTAACTGCGCTGTAGGGCTGCGAAGCGCGTTAGCGCTAACAGCTATTATTTCAGCTCACTTCGTCCCAATATACCGTTCATTTTTATACGTCTGGACCCTCATTATTAACTCATCTCGCTAAAACCCAGCAAAAAATAAAAGGTTTCACATTTCAACAAAAATATTTTGTAGAATTTACGCGCTTGTATAATTTAATGTAATTATTTCTTAAAGTGGGCAATTATGGTAATTTAAACTCAATTTGTACCAAAATCGAAACATCCGTAGTGGAAGTGAGTATTCAAAGTGAATTGAATGTGGGGAGTGTTTTTGAAATCTATTTGTGCGCAACCCTACAAGCCTACGGGGGCAAATAGCAAGTGTATAAAGGTTATAAAAATGCAAGAAGCCGGAAATGAATACGCGGGTGCAACGTACTCGAGTACGTAGTACGTAGTGTGGCGTGCCCCGCCACAGCCCGCCGCGGACGTGGGGACACGGACTCTCATCAAAAATAAAGGAAGTGCACCTACTATTTCACACAAATTGGATTGTTTGAAATGTCACGTTTTTAACTTGCTCGTTAAAATACGGAAGTGCATCCATCTTCAGCTTTCACATGAAATCAGATATGTTTGCTACATGAATTTCATGCTGTCTCTAAATATTACTCGTGGATATTTTTATTTCATAGAACGTGCACGCAACCAGCGCTTATTGAACAACAAGCATTCAAGTAAGTTTGACATTAGTTTGAATACTTCTGCGTTTAAAGTAGGTATTATTGTGAACATGTGTGGCTCTTTCTAAACAGCTATGCATTGAATATTTTTTCTTGTTTCTTTCTTTCCTCTATTAATAGAAAAAAACCAATGATACACACAACAAAATAAAAACGACTGTTCACGAAACCTTTCAGTTGGACTTGTTGATTCTTATCTCTACGGTAGGTATACCTTGCTAATTGTATAAGTAAATCATTGTTTTATAAACTTATTATAACATCACTAACCGACAAATAGTTGCAAATGTGATAAGTAAAGCGTTCCGTTACTTGTACAGCACTGCTTACCGACGCCAAAAGAGGTGTTTGTTAGATTTATTACCTACCATTTCGATTTGTTTACTCAGTTGTTCAGATCCAATTACTTGGCACTGTTTCTGTACTTAATTAAAGGGACGCTTGATTACTCGCCCGCTGTGGGGCTTTGTATAATTGCTATTGTTTAGCAAATGAAGACAAATGAAACTTTAATTTAATGACATTGTCTCATTCAGACGCACGAGAGAAGAAGTCCTGTGTTCGCGCTCAACAACCTCATTTCAAGTTTAAATTAACTGTACTGACGCACCGCCAGATATTACTGGGTCCGTTATTGTTTACTTGAACTAACACAATATTTATTTGCTGTTTTTTTTTGCTTTTACTTAACTAAAGTTTCATACCATTAAGGAATAAAATAACAAAAAACTTTAATAAATTTTCTAATCTTCCGATATTCAAATTAAAATAGAGCAAACTAAACTAATGATACAATATTCGTTTTCGTAGACTTTCTAAATCCCTATTTAATAATGAATCAACAAAAATAAATGTCTGGGAGGGCAAACAAGTTTCGAAAAATCTCATTACAGTTCAGGTCTGAACTTAGCACTCCCATGCGAGCACTGAACCGACTGCTCGGAAACAAAAGCTATAAAAAATGCAATTTTATTTAAATTTTATAGACTTGCAATTGAAATCGTTGTTTAATTGCGATACATGCGATGTTGCCGTCAATTTTTAATGCTATTTGCTTCGTTGCATCGATAAATTTTCATGTATCATGCAAGAGCTGGTAAAAACGTTTTGGGGCACAGGCGAAAAAGATTTAACCACCATTTATGAATAAAATTCTAGGTAGGTAGATAATTTAAAGTAGATGTTGAAGTTATCAAAGGTAATTAAAACCGTAATTCTTTTTCCCTAGAATGTCTAGTCAGAACCCATCGGGCCGTAAAAGCCGCGTTCTAATGTTAACCTTATCTTCATTTAATGGTACAATGACAACACGGTTGAGTGCCTCCAAATGAGAATAGTTGTAAAGAGTACTTTAATTACCTAGCGTTCTTAGTTATTTGTTTGCGCCGGTCTCAAGGTTCCACTCCCGTAGGGGCGGTAACTCGATTCGCCATCCGTCGGTGAGTGAGTGGCATACTTTTAATTGGCCGTAACTGCGTTTGCCTGCAAGCGTTATTGAATTACCAGCAGAACAGCGCTTGGGGTTGTGGAGTTACCAAATAACGTTTTCAACTTCTATGAAATTGATATTTTTATTGAAATACTTTTAAAGTATTTTTAATTTTTTAATGGAATTTTAAAACTTTGAAATTTTTTAAAGGATTTATAACTAGATAATTACAAGACTTGATAAAAAATAAAATAATTTAAGATTAATTTTGCTTAACCTTGCCAAGAAACCCTGGCCTTAAGATAGGTACTAAATCTTATATCAAACAACCCTACATTATACAAAACGTGCTTTGTGTGTCTTTAAACATACGATGAAAATAAGGAAAGCCAAGAAAATTTATTTCAGAACCGTAGGAAAATCTCTAGGTTTTCTCTTCTTCCTCCACAAAAAGTACGACATAGGTACCTATTTGTACCGAAAGAAACGTTATATTATTTTCGTAATAATAACATACACCTAGATTGGAGACAATGCAAAGCATTTTACAATTTTAATAAAATCGCCCATTTTACGAAGACTCTCTTCATGTCACATAACACTGTTAGTTATACTTACTCTATTCAAAGAATTTCTGAAGAAAAAGGAAAATAGGCACCCCTAGCTTATAACTCAGTCAACAACGATCAAAACCCAAGTACTGACGCTGTTTTTTAATCGTTGCGGTAATCTAGTTCCATGAGACCGTTGTCTATAACTCGTGCAATGGAGCGGCGACACAACTCGCTTAGCGCTAGCGGGGGCATACGCTGAAGCGGGAGCGGCGACGCTTCTATCGGACATCGGTCATTGTGTTAGAGGATTCGCTCAGGCAGGCTCGCAGTAATTACATCAGGGAATACGCTCGTACGGACAGCTACGTCGCACTCCTTGTTTTTACTCGCAACTGTTACCTATGAACGAGGTAACTATGAGTAAATACTGGCTGTTACTTGACGTGGCTTACAGTTTGCATAGTAAGCGAGTAACGGAGACGCGTAGCCTACTTCAGTAATAGAGTTTAGGTGCTCAGCGTTTTCCTGGTTGGTGTTTGCATCTAAGACGTTAATTGCATTTAAATATAAACGTCTGTCTATGAGCGCTCTACTTGCCTGACTTTTTAAACCTTACTCTGCAATTTGATGTTTTCTGTAGATATCAAAGTTATGTTCAAATCATTCTTAAAAACTAATTTTAGCGACGCCTTTAATGTAATAATCACTATAGTATGTAATCGTGATTTCAAACATACGTTGTCAAATTAGCCACAGTCACGTTAAATCCTTGAAATATTATGAAATTCTGGCGCTACATAGCTTCAGCATTTCCTGGCTTTATTTGCAATGTCCAGAATAATATACATACATAATGAATAAAACTTGACGTATGTGAACACATTTCGCTATTTGTGGTCTGCCTAGGTCCAATGAAGTATTTTAAGCACAGGGATCGTATTGGTTTACGAACTTCAAAAACTATCTCGTGGAAATAATTATGTAGGTGAATAGGGTAAGTAGGCACTGTAGGTACTAGGTATCAGATTACAAACACAATTAAAATTATACCGCAAAAACCTAACCAAAAATTAATTATAAAAGTAAAATGAAGCCACTAAATAAATGCATAAACCGACCAAACAGGCACATAATAAAAAGTGAAATTACTGGGGCGCGGACAGGGAGCGTTTTCCGGGTTTCCGGCATCAACACATAATTCAGCCAAGATTAAATGCCTCTTGGACTTGCCGCCGGAAGGCCACGGCTCCATTAGACAAGCGGGGCCTGTAAACTTGGACCTCTTTTACAAATACCTACCACTATCAACAAAAATGTGGACAGGCAATCTCCGGCCATAACTTTTACTACTCGTTCCTAGCTCTAATTCAAATTTTACGATTATGTTTCGACGCCATTTTGTAGACCTTTGTACACAGCTGTAAAATGTTTAATTTTTATTTGTCAGTTTAAAAGCATGAAAGAGCTGTGGATGGTTTTGCCATTTAGTGAAAAGCTCGTAGTTTTGTTTGCTAACATACACGGAGCACACAATGAGTTTGGTGCAAACTCAACTGTTTTAGTGTTTAGTCAACAACGCTACTCAGAGATACACTTGACAGTTTTATTTTCATAATAGGGTTCACTATGAAAGTCGAATGGCAAAGTAAAAGGTACGGCTAATAATTTCAAGAAATGCATTTATTAAATAACTTAAAGATTTCTATTTAGGTACTTATACTTGAGAGGTCGAAGAATTTGCTTACAATTTCTGTATTACCTCTCAGCATAAATTTTCCGTTCACTTATCTGCCTGAAACTAATTGAGTGCATGCAAATGAGCTTAAGTTTCTATAATCCCATTGCGGATTTACTATTCTAGTTCTATTGTGGATTGTGAATTTACTATTCTAGTTCTCAGAGTCCGCCAGCTTTTCATTCTTTCTGCCTGCACCAAAACTCATAAAACTATTAAAAATAGACCCGATTACATATCAATCATAAGCAAAAGAAACTATAGAATCCCTACACCTGACAACACCTCATTGCTAGCTAGACGCTCTCCAGCTTACTCTCTCACACTCTACGTACAATAAAGTCTGCAAATTCTGTGAAATCAAAAATACTACGTCAATCAGTTTTAAAAAAATTATAAAGGCAATGTTGCAAACAAATACGCACACAAACACAAACACCCCCACACACCACACACAACACTCACACATACCACACCCACACACACCACACTCACATCACACGTGATACACACCAGATATACCATACAACACCTGAAATCACCTCTCTAGTCTCCACTCTGGAATTCGTACCCCGAGTCCCAAGATACAGACTAATTGTCTAGTTTGGGGCTCACTGGTAAATAATATTTTGTAACCTAGCTATAGGTAATATTTTAAGCTATTCTTGTCGTCTCAACTTGGTTAACCTGTAAACCTGCTTACTGTATTACCTGGACAATAAACTAGGTATTTATATTTCTATTATTCTATTAAAGCAGATAAACGCCATAAAAGCTGCATGCTGAAAGGCCAAATTGCCTATAGACATCATATTGAGCATCAAAGACAAACGAACAAATAAGTGTGTCTGTCGGATGTAGCCGGGTTGTGGCCATTCACAGTGTGCACCGGTCCGCCATGCAGGGCCATTCAAGTTGATAAGGCCCAGTTGTCCCCCCAACTTGGGACCGCATACAAAATCAATGACTAGCATTTGCCACGCAAAACTGAATTGTTTCAAAATCATCCCTTGTAAGCAGATATCTATCGCCAGACAATTTATTAGACGTCATGTTGCTGCATTTATTGGTTCACGTTGTTTTGATAAATCGGTTGTCAGTTAGAGGTTATGCCGCGATACCGAGTGGGAAGATAGATGAAAAGTTATAAAACATTCGTAAATTAAAGATACGCTCCAAGACAGGTGTCGCCGATATTGGCGATAAGTCTGCGAGGCTGAAATGGGACTGGGCGTGTCACTATAGGATGTATCAAAACAGATGGGCCAGGATTGCCACACAGTGAGTGCCTGATGACGTGCATCGCTGCCGGGGCAGGTCTAGGAAGCGCCGATTGGCCGGAGAAGATACAACATAAATAAGACTGGAAAAGCATGGGGGAGACCTTTGCCCAGCAGTGGGACAAAATAAGTTAGCATAAAAAGGGAATCGATGGCGAAATGACTTAGATGAGGTTACGCGAGACTGGCCGGAGAAGGCAACCCACATGGAACGGTGAAAAGCAATGGGGGAGACCTTTGCCCAGCAGTGGAACAATTAAGACAGGTTGATAAATAAAAAGGTTTACTAGAAATTCATGAAACGTTGATGATGTCCATAAAAAGTTGTGAATAGTTTTCACCAGCAACTTCGCCCGCGTGATATCTATATAAGTTATACTCGTAGCCTATGTTAACTCAGTGAGTATATAGGCTATAATTTTTTTAAATCTGTCCAGTAGTTTTTGAGTTTATTCATTACAAACAAAATTACAAATCTTTTCTCTTTATAATATTAGTGTAGATAAAGTTAACATTTTGCAGGGCGACAAAAGTTACAAACACAATGAATGTTGACAGTGCACATAGACATAACATTGCCCTAAGCTACCTGGTTTCCAGACTGCCTTCTTATCCCCTCTATCTTTTGCAGGCAAGCATTTTGTTGCACTTTTACTGCCGTTAAAAATATGCAAAATATTACTTAGTTTTAGCTTGAAAATTAAACCCAAATTACCCTTAGCTCACTTTGTTAAAATGTAGTACAATTTAGAAAGATAAACTTTATTTACAGAAAGCTAGTAAAAGATATCAAGTTATTTTATAACATTAAAGTCTCCTAATTAGTAATTGTTCGGTTAATAATTTGAGCAACTGATGTGATAACGCAATTAAAGCAATTATAACTATCACGTTGTAATCTGATTAATATTAGAGCAAAACTATATTTGCTACTTCAGTAGATAACTAGTTAATTTAACTAATTATTATTAATTTGCGTTATTAGCTACCTACATATGCAAAGGTGATGTTTTGAATAACATACCAAGCGTAATAATTTATCAGCCTTTTTTTATATATTTATAAACAACGTAATTTAATATAAAAAATACCTAGACATTCTTGTACCTATATTTTTTACCTTTTCTTATTTTAGACAGGCCTAAGGAGTATTTTAAATCAATAATGTGATGGTATTGAAACCAGTTTACAACAAAAAACGGTAAGTTCATATAGATTTCAGGTCCAGGTAAGTCTGAAAGAAAATCTTAGCATGTGACCGTAACATTCTAAGATCATGATATAAACAGGCTTTTAATGCAAACATATCTTAAATAAGAGCCTTTAATCTCACAAGCCGGATGGAAATTTACATAGAAACAAAAAACCAATTACAAGTTCCCGTCACATGGGTAATGGCGGAGTATTTCTCCTGGGGCTGTTTGATTCCGCAACGTTCGGATATTACACGTTTTATTTCGTATTTCTAATGTATGACTGTGTGTGTGGTATCAAGTAGGTAGGCGGGGCTTTTCTTTTTAATTTGAGTCTATAACGTGGCGTTGAGAAATAGGAATGGCAGTACTCAGAGAAGGTAAAGTTTAGACAGAAAAAGAATTATTTGACAAAGTGTAGTTCGTGTGTGTTCCTCCCATATATTAATTCATAGACTCTATGAACCATCGCAACCTACTCAGTTTTCAAATAATTTGCTTTTTAACTAAATGGTATTTTTTTGTAAATAATTGTACTACAAATTATCTGAGTATAAGGCACCTGACGAAATGTCTACTGAGTAAAGACCTCCGCGCGTACGAAGTAGCAACCACAGCTGTTTACAGAAATATACGCAAAACGAAAGAAAAGGTACACTACACACTGGGTACCCAATTCCAATGGCATTATAGTCTAGACACAAAATGATGTAACATCGTACCAAGTTATTAGCTGGAAACTAAGGTACGAGCTACGCTTGACACGGCTATGATAACGTTGGGCGAGTTTTATTGGCACACTGTTATTGGTAGCAGCCAGCACATGACAGGCCGCCCTCGGTTTAATAAGACGTGTAATGGACACCACTGAAGTTTCCTCATCCAAGTTTGCGACAAGCCGCATCTAATAGTGCCTGAAAGCGATCCAACCAAAATCCATGAGCGTAGGTGCCAATACAGCTATGGATAATTAATTAATACGTTAGCTTCACTATCGTAGTTGTTCGTTTTAGTTGTTTTGTGAGCAAAATTGAGAATTTAGTTTTCCTGTTATGTTTAAGTACATAATAAATAAATAGCATAGTAGCGGTTTTTGTGATAATTGAAAATATGGTATTGCATAGTTGAACACTGTATAACAAACAAACCACGGGCATAATTAGTTTTAAAGAAATATGTAAATATGAGTTGGAAAACCAATATATTTTTGGTTACTATTTGTTCATTTGAATTTGTAATAGTAAACTTCAATAACGGAGCGTTTTAGCATACGGTTTGCTCTTGTGAAACTTTTATGAATAGGGGGCTTCAAATCTACATAATCAAAACAACAGACAAGCAACATTATATCTTCATACTTTAATTAATAATTTCACTGCAAGTCTGAACTTTTTCCTCGTAGACACCTATTGATTTACTAGAGCAATTTGTATTCTAGACGCATTCTTTAATATTTTAGGGTTGTGATATAATTGGATGTGCAGCGGGTGCATTTGAACGCAGCCTTAAAAGTCTTGGCAGGCCGCCATGACTTTGAATAATTTAATGTTCCACTAATAAATACATTATATTCAGATGTCAAGCTTTTCTTTTTCATACGGGCTTACAATATTCAAAGTTGAGTTAGTGTGCAAGTGAAGTAATGATGAGTTCGATAAGAAGAATGTGGATCATGCATATTGTATACAACGTGTAACGTTAAATGCGCAAAACCTGAAAATAGTTTAATCAGAATAACGAGCAGAACCAATTGAACCACTTTTTAACAGTTAAATAAATAAATAATAAGTCACATTTTTCAATAAATCTTCATTTAAAACGTTGCCATGTTTTTATTAATAGGTCAAGCCATCACATGCGCAAACCCGCCAAAATAGGTAAACAAAAACAAATTGTTGTGACCAATTTAAATTTTCTGATACGCGGGATAATAATAATAATAGCTTTTATTTCAATGAAAAACCAAATTTACGAACTAAAACAGTACATAAAACCTTTACAATTTTTTAAATGCTTTTTTTTTCTCTCTGAAATAGGTCAATTGAATTAAAAATTTGTTGGGGTGTCTGAGGTTTTGCGCATTTAACGTTACACGTTGATGATTTTGATTCAACATATGGAACAATTTTGCTTAAATACTGCATGATAGAAAAATATATTCTACAATTTGCTTTGTACTCAGACCAGTATCGTAACTCATAGTATATAGGTATGTAAATTAATGAATTGATGCAGCGTATATCATTACTCGATACGATAATGCCACAGTACATATTTAATTCGCTAAATTATTCAGTCATGTCCGTGAAAATTAACCGATCAAATAGCGCATCACATTATTTGTGAAAGCTTATTATTATGCATGCGGAAATAATGAACCACGTGCCGCCCTTTGTGTGCCTTTAGCTTATCAATAAACAATAACCAAATTACATTTTCTATCTACATAGGTAGGTTGTAGGTAATAATACTATTGTACTACTCACCTACAATATTATTCTTTCTTCAAGCAGCTCAATTTTAACATATTGCTAAGTGAACCTCACATCTGCCAAAATATATGCCAGTAAATCTATTATGTATGAAAATTTTAATTAAATTCGAATGTGGCATGAATTTTCCACATCCACAGTTAGAGCTTTAATTGAAATTTGTTGGTTCACCGAAACGATTACCAAGCAATTGATATTTTAATTGTTTATGCAAATAGCAGTAGATGTACTCACATTTGCATAAACTCTACTTACGTCACATCTTTTAAAGTAGCTTCACCATCTTAATTCAGTTTTAATATTCCGTCTATGAAATAAAAGTCCCCGGATTCCTTTCATTGTAATTCTATTTCTCAAAGATGACTTCTTATACAGCAGGAGTAACAGGCAAACTGAATTGATTTCAATATTCCCTCTACACTTTTCCTTTAGATATTTTTCGTTCCTGTTCTACATTTTACATAAACTAATTTCCTTGGCAATATTGGTCTTGCGACAGTTCTGTAGGCACGGGCGCGCGGGCGCCTCCCTCAAAAAGAAACTCGTCGAGTCGGGCCTTCGACGACCAAATCAAATCACTCGACCTTATCGATCACCCCGAGAAAACTTACAACTAAATTTATTTGCGTATCTGTAGACACAGTTGTCGGTGAAACTTGACGTGTACATCGATTTTTATAGACGGAAAGCTACAACGGTAAGGTAGGTAAGATATTAATCCAATAGTGCTGCTGATTTAACGCAATTGCTGAGGTTGCATCCCCTTCGCAGACCCACAGGGCCAGTCACCCTTCACCGAAGGGGAAACGTTAATACGAGGATATGAGAATTTACTGTTTAATCCAGCTGCAGGCCAATTTGTTAATATTTTCATTCAATCCACTTAAAAGCATGGTTGTATGTAAATTTTATACGTAAACACGATATCATGTGTGTCTGTAGCGGCGATGTAAACGCTGAATGCTTTAGACAAATTGAAAAGCTAACTGGAAAATGATTTAAAGTAGTACAACTGTACTAAAAGTACCAGTGGTGGCAGTGGTAATAAGTATACTTTTGTGTATTATTGGAGAAGCCATAAATTGTGGTTGGCATGTAAACACGGTAATGTTGGGTGCAGCGTTTGATGTGGTCGGCGCGGGCTAGCGCGCCCTTTATCAATTACGGCTAAACAAGAAAAATGACCGTCCGTAAGCCTACACAAGGCTAATTAAAGCAAGTAGGTAAATTTCGGCAAGAGCCGGTGTCATCCCCGCACCCCATCCACCCGCGAGCCGTGTTCATCCCTCTCGGAACAGGTGGTTAAACTTTTGCGTAATTTCATTAAGAGAGGCGTATATTTTGATCAACACGCAAAAAATCCACTTTTTATAAGCTTCGGCGTCCAGGCTGTCTTACACCCGTGATTAATTTTAATTATATCCACTAATTTAATTTTTAATGGAGACATTAAAATATCTTTATGTTTTTTGGCTCTCCTAAAAGATTTAAAATGTGACTTTATTTATTTTTTATCGTGGGATTAGTGTCTTCACCTATAGTATTTCAAAACATCAATAAATCATTCACGCTAGATTAAATAGTAGTTGACCTCTCCCTCCGAGGAGCAAACACCATTACGGGTAGTTTAGGGGTGTTCTTGAGAAAAAAAATCAAACTAGCTAGGTATGGTAAACGCCTTGATTTTAGAGCCGTACCACAGAAGAAATAATTTATCAGAGTTTTCCCATGAGTTAACACTGCAATGATATTTTAAAGAGTTATTCATCTGTAAGTACCTACAGAATTTACCAATAAGTAGTTTAAAAACATTTGTAACTAGCTTCCGCTAGCGGCTTCGCTCGTGTGATACCTTTATAAATGATAGCCTATGTTACTTAGTGATAATACAGCATTATACTGGTGAAACAATTTTTAAAATCGGTCCAGTAGTTTTTGTGTTTATTCATTACAAACAAAAATACAAATCCATTCTCTTTATAATAACAGTGTAAATATATAAACTTGATTACCTAAGTTTAAATTATGATATGGTACACCGAAACACATCCTATATCATTAATTTCATCAAATTAATTTGATATCTTTAAACCACTGAAATTGGCAAAGTGATACAAGCACAAACTCCACCAAGTCAAGCCAATAAGTTTGGCCAATACATCCGCCAACATTTCATCAGATATTAATATGCCAACCGTGAGATATGCGTACCTATGCCTCAGGAATATGATAATAAGTCGTATACTAATATTTCAACTTCCACCGGGTTTTGTAAGGCCTTCACGCGTCTATATCTATATAGGTACATAAATATGTGGGCATTATTTGCGTTATTTCATCCATCTGAACGAAATAGAAGTGACATATATAGGTAATGTATGATCAAATTCAGGTAAGTACCACACATAAGGAGTGGCTAGAAAGGCGCCACGGCATCCTCACCTTCTGCCTGACGCAGGTCCTCACCGGATACGGTTGTTTCGAGAGGTTCTTATTCAGGATAAGGCGGGAGCAAACGCCCGGTCGTCACCATTGTGTGGATCGCCCGGAGGATACGGTGGAGCATACGGTGCAGGTCTGCCCGGCTTGGGCATCGCCGTGTCCTCGTGGAGGCGATCGGCGGCGATGATCTCTCGCGCCCGACCCTGGTCCAGACCATGGTACGGAGCGAGAGGGCATGAGAGGCCGTCACCTCCTTCTGCGATGCAGTAATGCTCGCGAAGGAGGAGGTGGAATGCGTGAGGGAGAGGCAAATTTCACGCCCTCACGCCCCTAACCACCGCAGGAGACGCCCTGGGCGTCGGGAGTCGCAGGCCGATTCCCGGTCACCGTAGGCGTGGGCTTGCGGACGGTGAACAACGAGTAGTTCGCCGTCTGATAAGGATCAGACCCGGGTCGACGGCACGTTGTATTCCACGCGCGTCTCAAAAAGATGTCAGCAGAACTCACGGGGTCCGATAGGGCCAATGCCTGCCGGGGTTGCGGTTTTGTCCGAAAGGGTTACCGTGGCCCCTGGCAATACTGGCAACTGAAGGAACGCGTGGATTTTAGTCAGTACGAGTCTGACATGTCCTCTCACTCCACCCAGAGCGGGAGATTTTTTTTGATAATTTCCAAAACAAAAGAAACAAGGTAGGTACCACAACGTATATTATGTAATTGAGCGTAACTTTGGGCTTTTGGTCTAAATCTGAATGTTTTATTAGGCTGCCAAATAAAATAGAATTATAAGCATTTGTCCTTTCATAGACTTTTATACTTGCTTTTGTTTATAGGTAGATACTCGAAGAACATCTACATGTTCTAGATATGCAAATAAAAGCACGGAACCATTCATTCTTGCATAGGTACATGGGACTTAAACATAATTGGCGAAATCTCGATGTAGGTACTACAGGTACACCTCTGCTCAAGCCTTCAGAGATTACAGGCGTGATGTTGTGTTATGAGACCATTCAAAGTAGGTATTTAAATTCATTTTCTGATAAACGACTATCATAATAAAATACAATAGACGTTGTTATATTTAGTAACCTGTTCCGCTTAACTATTCCCAAAGAGCCATGAAAACCCTGTAAGAAAAATCGACACGCGTTTTACCTCTCAACGAGGCATCCTCAGGATGACGATTGACTTGTCGCGATCCCGAACAGGGTTACAGGGTTTTTAAAGTGAAAACTTCTTTAGGCATGTTGGGCATTTTTGAGATGGGACTAAACCATTGATTTCGCGACCTGTTACCGACACCGTGGAGTAAAAGACATCAACGCGTTGATTACCGCGGTGCGTGCAGTAAAAGTCATCAACGCGTTTTAAAGTCATTACCACGGTGCCGATTTTTTTTCAAGTTTTTACTTCTGACGGCACTCCCGGAGTGTCACTGTTTTTTTATGGCTCTTTAGGAATACTTAAGCGGAACAGGTTACTAAATATAACAACGTCTATTGCATTTTAGAATGGATTTCCGCAAGGTCACGCCTGAATCAATTAACTAACTATCATAATCAAGCTTCATTTCAGTCAACTTTATTACTCACATAAGCTTCACAAAGTATTAACATCGCATGTTTCACTTTCATTTCCCGGACATTATGCATTAACGTCTATCTGTCTGCCTATTAAAAACGTTGCCTCGACATGACATAAAACGATTATTAATCTCACAATTTCATTCAGCAAATTTATGCAATTAGAGTATCCATGACATGAGATTTCACAGTAAATCGCGACATTAGCGGCGTGCACCGTCCTACGTACCACCACAAGTCTCAGGCGGATTAAAACTTTTTCATAATGGATTTCAAACTCAACATAATAAAATATTAACTCGTAAAATTCATAATAGATAAGTATATTACCGAAAATAGCGCATCTGATTTTACTTAATCGCTCAAGATTTGAAACGCGACTTAGGTGTGACTTTGTCGAGCTTGGCTTAGAACAGAGGTCGATCCGGCGGCGGGTATATGTACACGTTAGTTTCTCCGCACTGTCACCTACTTTGCATCATAATCGAATTTCCACAAAGTAAAACAAAATCTCGTAGTCGCATTAATATTCAGCGATAGGGCCCGACGCATCGCCGCCGGATTGACGTTTAACATGCAAATTGCAATCTGAAAATCTAGCGAAATTGTGTGCCACTAAATATTTTCGACATTATTAATTCAGGACACAGTTGTTTGAATCGGCAGCTAGAATATAATTTAAATGTTAAACGAATTTGTGCCACTAACGCTAAATTAGACTGGGGTGCTAGCCGCCGGGAATTTAATCGGACAGGTGAATCTACGAAACATACATTTATTCATTTTGCTTTTGCGTTCATTTTGAATGTTTTGACTCATACTGTCTAGCTCATCTTCTCGGTTCCTAGTTTCAGATAATTCTGTTTCAAGTGCAACCTGCATTGTAGTCACCATGTATTCACCGAACCAATAAGGTTCAAATTCTCACGGACTAAATAGGACTCACAGAAACCAAATCCCGGGAGATACTCTTAGCTGACACACCTATCTATTTCTAAATGACTACCCAAAAGACAAAAAGCCCGCCCAAACGCAATACATTTAAGCAGATAGCCACGAGACAGCGGGTCATTCTAAAAGTGCGGAACGATTAAAGTGAAAGAGGGGAGACAAGATGCCTCAGCTGTACTCGGCCCAGTGATGGATACGAAGAATAAATCAGGTCGCAGCACTCGTCGGCGATGACCAGATGTGCCCCCCGCTAATGTATTACCTTAGGTCATTCAGTACTTTCAACTTCTTGCCTGTACGCCACGTAACTCGTATGACCTACCACGCTCGTAAATCTGGAGATTTAATATTTATTTTAGGCTTATTATAGTTGTGGAATAGGCTAGACTTATTGTTCGATAATGTTGTCTAGACAAAAAGGACTTTAAACAGAACTTGTAGTTTGCTTTTTCAAAATTGGGCAGTTTCGTTAAAACATGTTCTAAAAATCAAAATACTTTGGTGTTATAGTATTGTATGTAAGTATTGCCTATTATAATTTTATGACTGAGATACATTCACACAACTATCTTGTTATTAAATATTAAATCGCAAAATTACTGTCTACAATTAACGGATGTGTTTTATTAACACCATTAATCTGCATGTCTCCCCTTGGAGTCAGGAAATACCCCTTTAGGGTGTACACTAAAGTTAATTTCGTAAACCAAAACAGAGACGTTCCCGTTCAGTGAATAATAAGACATCTCCCTGGTGACGAAATAATGCTCCAGATAATAATACCATTATTGCTCGCGATATCAATATGATAGATAGGTACTGTTATATACCTAGCGTTAAATTCACATCGGCTGGTCGGGAGATCTTGATAGTTATAACAAAGAGATTGTATTGTATCTGAAAGGATTCGATATTGAGCACTATTACGTTACAACATTGATACAGGACCTTTGTTGTAAGAAATTTGGTGTTGGTCTGCCGATGCTATTTTTGATTTATTCTACCTACTAAATCTGCCTTTTATCATAGTTATTTGTTTCAATCTCTTCTAAAGAGGCTTCTAGAAATGAAATCATACAAATAGTCATATAGAATTACACTCATAGGCCAATGATAAAGTCAGGTAGCATCAGTTTCCTGTCCGCGCCCAAAGTGCTCTGGTAACTAACATGGAGCACCGGGAACACCCATCCCCATTGATCAAATCATCGAATTTCCGCCCCTTGCAATTGCAATCGTTCGCGAATTTGCAAGGGTTCTCCGTTTTCCTGTGAGTTTATCGTATACAAAATGAATACCATATTTACTTCAAATTTTTCTTATTTGTCTCTAAGTTACTTTTAAACATGATGGCCATCAAATACTGTTTATCAACGCTGAAAATGACTTAGTGGTCAAATTGCCAAATCCATATTTCACGCCAAACCCAATGCCAAAATTACTCGTAATAAACTACCGTTTATAGTATTAACCAACCAGCCAACTAGCCAACAAGCAAACAAGACGAGTAATCAAACTGATTAGATGCCGCAGCATCGCATTTGATCATTGCACAACAATAGCAGTCCTGACTACAGCCAATACACGAGATGGGAGCAAATAGGATGTTTGACAACAAACTGGCAACACCTATCGATATATTTATATTCGTTAACCGCAGTTAACAAAAAGGCGCGGTATTTTCCCATCAACTAACAATAAATAGGAGTCGGCTTCGACGGTAACGTAGAAATATAAACGGGAAATGATTCATTCCGAATTTCGACATATGCACGAATTGAAAGGTCGGCTGCGAGTGACGTATTTTTAATTACCTTCTACCGCGTCGTCGGATCGACTCCATATTGAATTTCTATAGTGGACAATAAATAAGTCGAGAGCCACCTCGGTCTCACGTTCCCTTTTAACTATCAGACCCGTGTGGGATAACGGTATCGTAATTAAAACTCAAATCCATCTATATTCTCTAACGTGTTGCGAGTAGGACCTACGTAATAAAACCTTTTTCAGCACTCAACGGCATTTGCAATCATATCGAAATCAAAGTCGGAATTGAAATCGTAAATGAAACTGTATTACTTCCGGTTTGACCGGGAAATTCTATACTGGAAGTATTAGGATTATAAAGGTGTGTTTAGATAAAAAGTTAGGTATTTTAATTACCCCAATCTTGATCGAATCTCCGTGCTAGCTGATTGAATTTCCGGACGAGGCTATCTCTCGTATTTGCGGAGCGTTGCGGGCGGCAGCGGCGGGCGCACTCGCTCCGGCTCACTGGCCTGTGACGTCACGCCGTCGATTACATTTTTTTTATTATTTGCTACTGTAAACAGGTTGCTTATAAAGTCTACTCCTGTCTTTTTGTTGTGGCGTCCATGATTAAACGCGATATTAATAGAGATTTCTTTTCGTTTTTTTTTCTGTTGTCTGGATAGATTACTTTTATACTATGTTTCATGCTTGTTACTTTTTATTTTTCACTTTCATATGCTTTGTACAAATATGACAGTCTAATATTATTACTTTTCCATAATTAAAAGTTTATTTTAGATTCAAAGCTTTATACTACATTCACTTGTAATATAAGATAAGTTTATTCAGTCAGACTATCACCTAAGATAACTAAGGCAAACGCCGCATCCACCTGGCCACTGATAACATCAGTCGGCGAAAACCTAATTTCCTTGACTTGCAGCGGTCGGACGAAAGACGTAGATGCTCTGAGTACGTAGCACGTAGTAGTCTACGTAGAGTAGGAATATATAAACTCTTTCAGGGTTTCACTACATATAAATACCTACACAAACGTTGAATGATGAAAATTTCAAGAAAGGAAAAACATTTTAAAATCAAATTAACATTTTTCAGAATCAAAATATTTTAGTTCACATAAACCTACATGGGCACTAATGAAACGTCAGAAGCTAGGTGCACGGTTCCAATTGATCGACGCGTCTTTTAAAAATAAATGTCTTTTACAATGTTTTCAAATTACAGTGAGAATGACAAATTTTCAAATTACAGTACATCCTAGGCTATTCCTACATTATGTAGGAGAACTATAACTACATAGGCATAAGTTACATCCCTACAACCTATTAAAATCACCGCTCACAACATACCTACACGACCACTCTGCGATTGAGATACTCGAAACGAAACGTTAGCAACGTAACCGTATACTTCTGGGGTTCTATGATTGATGTGACGGGTAATAAGGCCCACAAGTATTGCAATTTGTTTACCCTTATCGCTTTAATATACTTTCGGTGCGCACAAAGACAGGTTTTCGTATCGTATTTTATACCGATCAACAATGCCGACCCCGACGTTCACCGATAATTGGAGAAAAAGTCCCCAAGGAGCCAATTTTGCTGACGCTGCTTGTAAAGCGGGTGGCATCCATACGAAGAAATAAATTATAAACGATCCATCACTCTTGGCTGTTGACAAATATAGCGCAACGCATTTAATATCATAACAGGAAAAACTTAACCAATAGGTTTTTTCACCGGCCCACGATAGCGTGATGGATTTGATATTATTACTAAATTGGCCGTGCGGCTTGTAATAGGTACTTATGTTTTCCGATCGGCCATTAATTTTTGTGTATGAAATTGCTTTCATTCAATTCTTACGTAGTTGTTTTGAAGAATTAAGTTCTTTAACGCGGCTTACTGTATGAGTTGACTAGTAGAAATCGTCACGCGAAAAAGCGTTCATTCCTGTTAATTTTAAACTTTCTTCTTTCGAAATGACTCTCTCTGTCTGTCTGTGTGAATTTGATCAAAATGAAAACCCAAAAAACAGCCTCTGCAAAAAAAATCAAATTTTTCGTCATGGGTGTCGTTTTCATGGTTTTTGAGAATGCTAAAGCAGATAGTGAGGTCAAAATTTAAATCCAATATGGCGGCAAAGTTTTGTTTTGTTTTAAATCATACGAAAGAAAGAACTATGTTCCTGAAGGGGTCCCCCGACCGCACACGTTTTTTATAATTTATAACTAGTCCTTTATTTTTTTAATACTTAGGTATGTTTAGCATTATTAACGTTAGGTATAATACACAATATAAGTACCTATCTATTTTAAAACTAATAATGCCTGAGCCACGACACTTAATTAAGAACATTCTCATGAACCTACTCACTGCTTAATAACGCAGACTTCTAATAATGTAACAGTGGGTACTCAGACAACGTAGAACTTAATGAAATGTGAAAAAGTGTCAATTAGCCCGTAGACTTCAATAAATATAAAAGAAGCCAGACAAAAGCAATGCCCGCAGAAGACAATGTAAAGACAATATACAGTTATCATATATGTACAAAGTTATTACATGAAATAAAGCTGATGATGACCGTAGTATTATAAATAAATATCCCTGTAATAAAATTAAATACACTCTTTCTTGAATAAATATGCCCAATTCTCTTGAATGAAAATATTTGGTCAATGAAGACAATCAAAATAATAGTTATATAAATTATGTTTATCAGTAAAAATGTCTGTTTAAGTACATTTGTTTTCAAATAATATGTCACAGATGTAACAGTTATTAGAATTAAAAACATTTGCTAGTATATTTCTGAGAACATCTTTAAATTGCATAGTGTTTCAATATTAAAACACTATTGTAAGGGCCGATTTTTCAATCTTCAGATAACTTTTATCTGAGTTACAGATCTCTCAGCTCAGTCTGATTTGATAGCTTTGTAAATAAAAAAAATTGTATCAAGCCGCCCCACACGATTACTGACAAATACGTGCACTGATTAGACAGGTCCACTCAAATTTATATAGTTCTTTCCTCAAAAGACCATTTCCGACACCGATCTACATGGTTCTCAAATGATCTGACTAAGATTATTTCTGATTTTTTATAAGGACCATTCTCATTTCAGCAAAAATAAAATGTGCATTGATGTTAAAAAACGAAATATTGAATTAATTTTAAATTTACTATTGCACAATTCATCAAAATTATGAATACTAATAGGATTT
This sequence comes from Agrochola lychnidis, assembly GCA_963680765.1. NCBI lineage: Eukaryota > Metazoa > Arthropoda > Insecta > Lepidoptera > Noctuidae > Agrochola > Agrochola lychnidis. Next base: position 12,485,358 of record OY796857.1, read on the forward strand.
TTATAAAAAACTACAAAACAATAATTTATATTTTAAATCATCATCAAAAAAAGACGAAAACGTCACCTCCATGTTGTGTGCAAAGACGATTTAGGATGATACTGACCAAAAATTAAATACATTTTCTCAAATAAATAAACTAATTAATATTATTTCACGATTACACATAAAATAACGTTCCTAAACGACGCAAAAAAAAATACAATATAAAAATATTTAAAAATATATATATTTGAAACCATTTGTGCAAGGATGTTTAGTCACCTCCATGGATAAACTTATTGAACGCAGCTATAAGTCATTAAATCAGTGAACACAATATCTGAACGAATACAGACAACCAACACAACGCCATCTTGCAAGTTTTTGACAGTTTGACATTTCCTGGATAATAGTTTTGAAGCACGGGCGTTTAAGGTAAGGTTTTTTTAAAATTGGTATGCTATTTTGGTCACTTTTGTGGATTACGTATGAGAGAGTATTTATTTAAATAATGTCTGTCAGATATTATAAAATAATGAGCTATTGTAATCGTTATCTAAGAATATCATCGTACTTTATAATCAGAAATTGAGGTTATGAAAAAACTGCATTTACGTTTAAAATGTCACTTCCATGGATGTCTCCCACGTGGATTCCATGGACCCATGGAGTTGACATATTGTCCATGGAAGTGACAATACTATGAACTTTTGTTTTGTACTAGTGTTATTTATATTTGGTTTTCAATGAATTTGATGTACTTGTTTTTGACGTAGGTTGGGATTATGGTAAACACAAAAAAAGTCAGGAAGAGATAAGACGTAAGAAAAGAGAATGCGAAAAGCGACGTCGAGAGAAAATAAAGTCAGAACCACAACTGTACGAGCAGGCTAAAGCTAAAGAAAGAGAACGTTACAAGAAGCAAAAAGAAGAAAAGAAAGTTCGTTTTAAATATTTACTCAAGTTTTTGAGAAAGAAAAAGCGCGATGCAAACAAACTCCGTGTACTTATGTACACGGAGTTTGTTTGGCCACAATGTGAAGATATGTCAGAAGTGAATGATGAAGAGATTATCGTTATTTTACCACAGCCACAATTTAAAGAGTTTTGCAAAGTAGTGATTGATACTAATTAAGAGTTAAGTAAGTAATGTGGATTAAGACTGATTATTATTATCAAAATATGTGATGTCTGCAACCTGTTAGAGAGTTGATTATGTTCCTTTAAAAGGTTAATTATACGTAGGTAGGTAATAAGTTATACCACCTATAGAAAAGCAAAGGTTTAATAAATAACTAAACGATTACATTAAAAAAAATATCATCGATAAAAATGTGTTTCATTCAACATTACTTCATTAAAATTGTAAAATTATGTCACTGCCATGGATTAACCGCTCACTTCCGTGGAGGTGAGTTTCCTTTTTTCCTTTTTTTCGCGAAAATAGCTCGGCTCGTGATTGATACACATTGTAGGATATGGTATCTTTCATTTGAGACCACTTTGGATCATATAAAAAAACAGTTTTTTTTTTTTTAATTTCGAGTCACATTTTGAGAATAGCCCATAAACACATTGACATTAATCAATTTTATACATACAAATATACTTTGACATGAATATTTACTTTTTAAAGTATTATACTCACAAGTATTATACGTATTTTACTTTGTATAGTATTACTCGATACCTGGAATCTATTGCCACTCCTAGTACAATCTCCTTTCTTTTTTTGGGTGGGATATTATCAAATAACTTCTCCCGCTCTAGGCGGAGCGGGAGGGCGTGTCAGACTCTTACTGACTAAAACCCACCAGTGTTCCTTCGGTTGCCCTGTTGCCGGGGGTCACGATTTTCCTTTCGGTTTTAGTCGCAACCCCGGCGAGCATCGGCCCTAGTGGACCCTGTCAATTCTGCTAACATCTCTTTGAGGCGCGCATGGAACACAACGCGCCGTCGACTCGGGCCTGGTCCCTATCGGACGGCGAGCTACCCATTCCTCACCGTCCGCAAGGCCGCGCCTAGCCGGAAATCAGCTCGCGATTCCCGACGCCCAAGGCGTCTCCTTCTGTGGCGGTTAGGGGCGTAAAGGCGCGAATTTTGCCTCTCCCTCACGCGTTCCGCCTCCTCCTTCGCGAGCATTACTGCTTCGCAGAAGGAGGTGACGGCCTCCCATTTCCTCTCGCTCCGTACCATGGCCCGAATCAGGGCCGGACGCGAGAGATCGCCGCCGATCGCTTCCACAAGGACAAGGTGATGCTCCGTCCAAGCCGGGCAGACCTCCACCGTATGCTCCACCGTGTCCTCCGGGCGATCCACACAATGGTGTCACTATTATGTGGATCGCCCGGATGTTTCCTCCCGCCTTATCCTGAACAGGAACCTCCCGAAACAGCCGTATCCGGTGAGGACCTCCGTCAGGCGGAAGGTGAGGACGCCGTGGCGCCTCTCTAGCCACTCCTCAAAGAGGGGTCTTATCGCCGTAATTGTGGCTAGTACAATCTCCTTGGAGTGAATAAATTAATGTTTCTTATTATTAATAATTTTATTCCAATTTTTACCCCAATTATATCTAATTTTGTCTAATTTAATCTAATTTTGCCTAATCTTGACTAATTTCATTTAATTTCAACAAATTTTGTCTACATTTATGTAATTTTATGATTATATGTGTCGGAGACGGGTATGTGTCTCTCGTTTATTATCAGCGATATTTTAACTACTGTGGGCGTAGTGTGGGTAGTGTTGGTTAATGCGCAATAGAAAACAGTTCGCAGTTTAGATCATATTATAATTTACTATCAAATTAATCACACTAGCTAAATTATACACACACTGCTTGCGACGGCGTTTATTAAAATCACCAATTAACAAAATGATCACAAATTACAACTAACACAATAACTGAGCACCACGAATCGAGAACAGTTCCGCGACGTCTTGACTCCAATGCGACCAGAGGCTCAATGCCCCTTCGCCTTGGCCTTCAAACATCACGACTCTGTAGAAACGCGCCTTTTTTGGTATGGTAAATCACTCTTGATGTCGCCAGTGGCGGCTAGCGATTCGTTTCGTGTCCGTACTAATGACCGGATCCGACATATGTATAATCTTAATTACTAATAAATATTGACCTATAACCTATAACTTATATGTTTGGTGCAAACTGTTAGTAAAGTTGGTTTTTTAATAAATAAATAAAAAATAAATAATGATATTACTTTAATTATTGTGAATGTGAAGACTATGTTGAACAACGTTTTTTTTCTCATGGTCTGGCAGTTTGAGTAATTTATGCGGCCTACCCAAAAGTCCTTTCTTTAGTATTGTTCGTCGAATCGTTGAGCTCCGTAAGTTCTGAGTTGAGCTGCACGATTACTGACAAATGCTTGCACTGACTGGACAGGTCCACTCAATCTGTGTGGTTCTTTCCTCAAAATATCATTTCAGACATCAATCTACATGGTCTCTACAGTCATGATTTGACTAAGATTATGTCTAGAGTTTAAAAGAGACTGACCTCTGAGTTTGTTTCGGCCTTTCTTCTCATTGTAGTTAGATAGGAAATGCCGACCTCATCTAATTTTTTAAATATTATTGACGTGTAAAAGTGTTTGTACAAACCTATTTACAGAAATTAAAATCATTTCATTTCATTTCATATTTGAATAAACATGGTGGCTGTAGAAAAGTAATTTTTCAATCGTCAGATAACTTGTATCTGAAGAATTTCTCTGACAGTTCTTAAATTTGCCCACATCTATTCATTTCCCAACGTTAAAATTCGGTAAGTTGTTTCAACAAGTAAACCACATTCGTACTACACACATGGCCGAATATCTAAGTTTTGTGAGTTTTTAGTGTGATCAATATGGTAGGCTCGGTCGACATCTTTCGGTCCGCCACGTGTCAGTCATAAACCTGCTTTTACAGGGACGACAACCCCGCCCTCGGGTGAGGACATTTAGGGGGATAGTCGCCGTAAAAAAAGGACTGTTAAGGACTCCGAAGCTAGGTTTTGTCAGTCTGATAAAATATATTGCGGATAGACGTGACTTAGGAAAGTTCTATTATCAAAGCAAGCCTACTTGATTGATGACAGTAGCTACGATTACAGAAGAAAAGAAAAGGTTTTTCAGTGATTGAATTTTATTTTAGTGTTGCGAATGGTATTCGATAGGAACTTTTATAAATTATCTTCAATTGTAAATTAATAACTCGCTAGTCTCATACCAAAATTTTTGCTTGTCGGTAGATATTAACTGTGTCAAGACGTCAATATTTCTCACATGAGGGAAGATTCTATTTGAATTCGTAGTTCATAAACTATATTAAACCCACCCTCAGCTATCATTTTATTTCTGACATGATAACATAATATTAAACGTAAACCTGCCTCATAAGATAACACTGAGGTACCAAGAATTTTCATCGCCGTCGTCTTGCAGCCGCCTTCGCAATATAAACGCGACGTTCACGCAATAGAGACAACACTCCACTCATACGCCGCCTGACCTTGGTTAGAAAGAAACGACAGAGATTTCGCAAGCACGCCTTTAATTTCTAAAGGTTTTATTGCATTCCCCGCAAGCTCAGACGCTTAAACTTTATTGCTGTGGGATTAAAGTAATATTTGCAGCGACTAAATGATGTCGAGGCAATTTCATGATATTAAAAGCTGTCTATGTTGGAGTTCAGGTCAATAGTTTGGTGTTCCGTGATAGTTTGCGTGGTATAATCGTCGCAGAACTTTCTGTCGTTCACATTCTTGGGCGACGACGTGCGATAACAATACGTTCCTTTTCAACTATTTGCGGTTGCTAAATAGTTTGGCTCCTGTACTTCGTCACCGTGGGACGTGTTTACAGTACAGCTACTCAAGTATTGGAACTGTATTAATAACACCTATTCTGTTCAGTTTTATGTTTGAAACTGAAATAAAAGAACGACATGGGAGTGCAGTACGTAAAGTTTTCGTATCAAAATCGCGCATTACTGCCACGATATTAAGTTTGCAATACAGCGTGACACGAGTGCGATGCAAGTTCACGGTTGAATGAGTTGGTAAAATTCTGCAGATAGCTATGAAAGAAGCCCTGCGCTCGAGAGGCGGTTGAAAAGGGATCGGAAATGTGAGCCCGTTGAAGTGCATTCGCTATTGGTGTCGTTTCCGGATGTACTCGCAGCAACAAAGATACTTTTATGAACCCTATACTTTGCTACATTTATTTGATACTCACTGCATGCAGGTGCCGCTCTGTTCAACCACTGATATCAAAACTACATTTTTCTTTGAAAGATTTTACTGTACTATGTTTGATAAACAAACGTGTTTAAGACTGAAATAGATCAAAACAAACCATGTATATCTAAGTATAAATAATTACTACTTACTGCGCAGTTACAAAAAACCTCTTATTGGGAGTCACGTCATGTACAAGCCGATGTGTACGGAAGGGTAGCCCCGATCGATCTGCTCACACCCTCCAGATATGATTAGCAGCTAATTGAATCCCGGGGTGAGATCCGCAGTTTAGTTTTCTAATTTACGAGACTTTCCTTTGCTTTGCACAGTAAAGGGTTGAATTTAATTATCTTCACGTCCACGACCCTCAACTTAACTAAACTCACAAAAAATGGATGAAATTGCATCTCAATTTGAGAAAAAGCTTCGTTAACCTTCGCTCTTACTATTCTGACTTTATAATACACCGTAGCAGTCGTAGCCCCGCTACGAGAGTTCGTAGACCTTTTCATTCGTTATGGCAAATTGCTATTTGATATCCTAAAAATAAAAGATCTCTTTCGCTAAGTCTTTTATATTATTTTTTTAAAGTATTCAGTGAAAGGATAACTTTTTGCTTGATTTATGTTTTATGTAAGCGGCTTTATTTGTAGTTCATTTATCTGTGATAAAACGTAGGTACCTATTCCGAAAAAGAAACTACATTTTTACATATTTTTGGCTTCTCTATAGATTTCTTTAGTCTTCTTACTGGTAGTTTTATTGCGTCGCTAATCGGGTGATATTTTTTGCATGGAATTTGGTGATAATCACTATCAAGTCGGAGTTTGTATTCAGGCGACGCGCACCGCCCGCCGCCCCTGTGTTGCGAATTTGATAATGAAAGGGCCCCACTTGTGTGCTGCAGAGATAATGTAAATAAGTATGCAAATTATACACCAAGTTCCATTCAAATGAACCTTTGCGGCTCTTTAAAGTTTTCCTCAAAGCTGAATCTAACAGTGTGATATATCTACTCGCACCGAGATCCACCCTGCATTTGAATATTTTGAAATAAGGAAATGATGTACAAACAGACACGGATTCCTGTCGAGAAACTTTCTCCTCGAATCGTATTTATGATGTTAAGAGTTTGCAGCAACAGACAGACCGACGCACCCAATAGGGACGCTCCTGTAGTCAACATTATTAAAGTAGATAGTATAATAAAAGTCTGAAGGTGTGTACTTTTGTGTAGTTCTTTGATTTGTAGACGTGTACTTGGAATGTCTAGACGACACATGTGAAAATCTTTTGATTTTATTGCATTTTCAACAGATTTAAATTTCTTACCATTTTATTTTGGCGAAAATGCTGACTAATGCGTTTTCTCCGAAATAATAAATTTCTGTTACAGTGCACTTTCACATACGAATAAGTAAGACAAGCCACTAAGAAAAAATACATAAACAACAATTAGTGCACATCAGTGACTCGGTTTTCATTTCACCCGACATTTGGCACGGAATGTGTAAAATATTTTCGGTGTAGCAAAGTGAAAGTGTGACGTGATAGCGTGTTACGCGGCGGCACATCAATCATTATCCGCGACTCGCTCACGATACTGAAGAAAGCTCTAAAGCAACGCCACTTTCATAATGTATCACGTTTAAAACCGACTTTTAAAGTCTCATTTTCAAAGTCTCCCATTCAAAGTCTCCCTTTCACAGTCTCTCTTTTAAAGTCTCTCTTTAAAGTCTCCCTCCTTTATTAAGGGAAGCCTGCAAACAAAATAGATTGATACCGGAACTTGATAACGCGTATTGAGTTTTATTTTTTTGGAAATTCTATCTGTACCACCGCAGTGAGATTCGTTATTTACTTTTATTGAATAGGATTGAATGAAATTAGTTTATTATGAACTTCTGAAATTCTTGGAAGAAGTTACCTACGTGTATTTTTAAGTCATACTGATTGATAACAGTGGAGTTTCTGAGAATTAGGTAGGGAATAAGAAAATTCAAATGTAAAATACGATTATTTCAGTTCTAGACCAACTCAGCCTTTGCCAGTAGTTTTCGAAAATCTATTCTAAGGACTTTTAATCACCAACATAATCGTCTGCGAAACTTTCTAACTATAAAAAAGATCGAGCAGAAATGTCTAGCGACGATGACGATCTCTCTAAGCTCCAACTCCTATTTTTTTACACAAAAGTTCACAACCCTAATATTCCTCCACCTTTCTCGTAAATAGTAACACAACCGAGAATCACAGGAGCTAGACATGGACTCGGAAAAAGTGTTCAGTTAAAAATAGAAACAATTTATATCATGTTGCAAGTAAGTGAAGCGTTTATATCAAAGACGTGCAGTGCGCATTTCGCTTCCAGTACCTTCCACTTAACTGTGATACGTATTATATTTCCGATAAGTGCGATCCAATTTGTTCAAGACCCGCGAAACGGCACCCAGAAGAATGTATGATAAACTGTCATTCAGATGCGGCACTCTCCGAACGACACACATTCCAGTTCCGGAACATCATAAATTGGGTTATCAATCAATATTACTTTCGTATCTTCAATTTATGTGTAAATTGCTTATATTACGCGTATTATACATGAAGAGACATTGTTCCTGATCATAGGCGCTGGGATGAATACCCATCCCTGTTTTTGTGATCGTCGTTTGGTTCGTACCGCCGCCGTCGATATCAGCACGACTGTCCGACTATAAAGGTACACTGGCGTCGTTACTTGGTATTTTCTTACAATCTGAGCAAGTAGCGAGCGGGACAGCGCTCGTAATGGCCCAATATATCAAATAGGATTAAGTGTAAATGAGAGTAGCGCAACCGGCTGATACTTTGTTGTGCGACATGACCAGAATAGATAGGGAGCTATTGATTTTTGTCATTACCAGAAATAGAACAGTTTCGCCTTAACACATAAACGTATTGTTTATATCCAAAATATGAAGTGTGTGAATATTTGACATCAGCAATATAGGAGCAATCCCCTTTGCACTTCACGCCGAATTAGTTTACCGAATACGAAACATAACAAAATGGAGTCTGCAAAGTAGCCCGAATAAATCGCATTTGTGAGCGACAGTAGGGCGCGGGTGTGCGTGGAGACACCACCTCCCCTACGAATGCGAACATTTCTAGTTTCCACCTGAGTGACGCGCCGCACGCTCTATCAAAATATGCAATTTATTTTTGGTATTGCTTGTTATTTGTGTACATGTACCTAGTGATCTTCGAAGACGTGGTACGAACTAAAACTGATCTTATGTTACCAATAAACAAAAGTGATAACATAAATTCGAACACTAGTACAAAAGTAAGAGCAATAACCACAGAACTTTCTTCCATTCATTTCAACAAAGAAATTTTCATAATAAACACTATGTTAAGGGAGTTTGTTACACCGCTGACTATTATATTGTCGCAACTGTCTGCAGTTAGTGTAACTACCGCAAAGTTGGTCGTAAACACAGTCCAGTGCAGAAAGAGAAACGAGTGAGCTCGTAATGAGCTTTTTGCTGGATATTTTACACACGATTAATGTGGATGGGGTGGATCACAGCGGCGACATCTCGGAAATTTCCCAGACGTCGCACAGTGGGTCGAAACTATGATTTTAGTGACTTAGGGCTCAACTTTGCTTTTTTACTTTTTTCTTCATGTGGATGGATAGAGCTCATTAACCTCAACAATAATTGTTCTGATGTATTTTTTCCTAAACTTTATACTTTGGGTAGAAAAATGTGTTTTGTTATTTTTTTGTATGGAGCGGATCAAATAACCTTAAATTCCTGCTAAGTAGCGTGTGATCCCGCGTTGAAACTTTATTTTTCATATACCTTGTCTAGTCTATTATCATTTGATGCTATTAACGTGTGCATAAAGTTGCAACTCTGCCAAATAAATGGATCGAAAAAAATGAAAAAATATATCGAATAAAAAGCTACATTTTTTACTTTCGTAAGTTCTTTTAAGTTAAATTTGATATGGAATAGTAAGTAAAAGCACGTAATAATACACATAGTTACTTAACAACTAACAACAATACATTTAAAAGGTCCCTAATTAGCTTAAATTTACTAATATATGTAGTATTAGTAAATTTGTAAATTTAAGCTAATCACACTAATCATAATACATTTAAAAGGTCCCTAATTAGCTCAAATTTACTAATATATGTAGTATTAGTAAATTTAAAGCTAATCACACTAATCATAATACATTTAAAAGGTCCCTAATTAGCTTAAATTTACTAATATATGTAGTATTAGTAAATTTAAAGCTAATCACACTAATCATAATACATTTAAAAGGTCCCTAATTAGCTTAAATTTACTAATATATGTAGTAGTAGTAAATTTAAGCTAATTAGGGATCTATGAATTTCAATTTCTTTGTTTTAATGACTTTAACATGTTTATGAAATGTTATTTTAAGTTAGATTTAATACTGAATAGTAAGTAAAGATAGGTACATAATAATACAAATTAGTAAAGGTAAACTAACATTACTACAACTAACACAAGCAAACTAAAAACTAACTATAAACAACATCAAACATTACTATTTCCTTTCAATTATGAGTTTGACATTTATAAACTAATAAAAAAAACAAGAAACTTACAAACTACCAAAAAATCTTATTCACTATCGCTATGACTATCTTGTAAATTATCTACATCAATAAAATCTATATCGGATTCTGTGGGAAAAATCAGCAGAAGCTCTTTGACTTTTGGAGAGAGAACCATTATATTTTGTTTCACCATTCGAGGTCTTAGACTTGTGATCTTTGGATCAGAAGACAAAAGAAGATTGTGTATAATATCCTCATTTGTCGCCGTTCTACTTACCTTTCTAGAATGACTCTCTCTATATTTCCGGAAATCTTTATTACGAGCTTCCGCTGCCTCTTCCGACAGTTTACCTATAGGTATGGCACCAAAGTGCTTAATTATATCACTCCCATGTACTAACAATTTATGTATACTGGAAGGCATATAATACCAGGGATATAAGTGAACGTACAATTGTGCAGTATCTCTACAAAATTCGGAAAACTTAGAAAGATCCACGCTCTCTCCAGATGCAACCGTCTGAAGAATCACATGAAACCTTTCTATTAAATCTTTATCTATTCCTGTTATGCGAGCTGTTGTTTCTGCATCCCTAAAAAATCTTCTGGCAGTATTGCCATCATTGGTTGTGCCTACTCCTTGCTTGACTACGTCAATAAGTAAACCGCATTCTTTCTTAAACGCTTGCTGTATAGCGCTCTTTCTGAGTGACATTTTTTCTTTGTCATCGCCCCTGCAACTCCATTTTTTGAAGTCCAAACGATAAGCTGCAAACAAAAAGAAATATCACTTAAATAAAAATCTCACAAGTAACTATATAACGTGAAAAAAATTATGAACTAATAAAATTATATTTACCGATATGAAGTAAGCACTCCATGCTTCTTATCCAGGCATGTAAAGATGACATTCCATACTGGAACACTTCTTCGTTGTTCTCTTTTTGAGCAAGTGACTCTAAATTGTTCATCTCTGACGGTTTTGCTTTGCAGATATCACAGACAGCTGAAGATGTGTCTGACAAATATGACGATATTTTGCCGTCTATCATCGTCAAGTGCAATTGATGCTTAACTTCAACTTGATTGAACTTGATTGGCTGAAGTCTTTCTATTTCTTCGGTTATGCTAGCTTTTATAGTTACCACTGTTGACTGCGTTTCTTTGGTAAATTTGAACATTATCGGACGGCAATAGAAAGTTGATGAGGGTCGATCGTTTTCCCAAACAATTGTTCCATCACATTGTTGAAGCCTTATAGGAACTAGACTGGCCATGAAGATAGTTGAGTCATCAAACTCTGCTTCAGTCTTTTGTTTATAATTACTTTGACCTGAGGCTCCATCAAAACCCCATTTGCTTATTAGCAGTAACTCAGTTGGCGAATCCAAATCTAAAGTAATCACTTCTAAAAGCCTAGATACCGTCAAGTTGAGTAAAGCTTGCAGTTTAATAGCAGCTCCTTCTTCAGTTATAATTATGTCTTCTTTCCCTGGATAACATTTTGCCTTCGCTTGTTTTATTTTATAATAAGAAGGGTATAAATCAGACCTATTTTCACTTGCTGCTTCTCTTAGGCTTATATACTGCCACTTACTTAATTTAAGTGAAACTAATAAAGACAGTGCCTTATCGGGTGAATATGTACTACTTTTCGGTTTACTTGTACTTAAACACTCTTTAACTTTTTCTAGATCTTCGGGGTGATTTAGTAAATGGTTCATAATTTTTCCTACTTCCTCATTTCCGGTGTTTCTTAAACTAGCAATTGTAGTAGCTTTAAGTTCATCCGGGGATAACGAAAGCGATTGGTTAATTTGATCAACGCGTCTTCGTTTTTGCCTGGAGCCCAATTCCTCGAAAGGTTTTCGAGGTGTAAATGTAGATGTCGAAGCTTCTGTAGTAGATGGTGGTAGATTTTCGACATCTTCAGTATTACAAATCTCGAGCCTTTCCTGTTCAGTGTTCACAGCTTCAGGTATCATTCCTTCGGGCCAGTTTATTGCACGTTCCAACCAATCACCATTTTTTCTTACAAACTGTGCTAACGTGCGACTACTTCGTTCCCATCTTGCACTTATATTTGAACAAAAGCGCGTACAGAATTTTTGGAGCTCAACACTGTTCTCTTCGGTCACGTTTATTTTATGTTGTAGGAATTGAAAGAATTTTTGACTATCCGACAGTGACTTGACCTGCTCTCTTAAAATCATAAATAAATCTAAATTGTTAACTAAATTATCCATTATAACGAAAAAGGGACGATCAGAATCACGAGATGTTAGTAGTAGTACGAATAAACGAACACTAGTTAGTATATAATAAATTATGGTCATTTTATACTTCCAGAATCCAGTGACAAACAATGTTTACTAATTTTTCTACTACCCTCATTAACTAATTATCCTAATTAATATTACAGTAATGACTAAAAGTGAAAAACATTGTTTTTTTATAAGGTAAAAGGTTAAGCTAATTACAGTAATTAAACACACAAATAGAAATTAATTGATTTCATATCCACATTTTTAAATAAAGGTCCCTAATTAGCTTAAATTTACTAATATATGTAGTATTAGTAAATTTAAGCTAATTAGGGACCTTTTAAATGTATTGTTGTTAGTTGCTAAGTAATTATGTGTATTATTACGTGCTTTTACTTACTATTCCATATCAAATTTAACTTAAAATAACTTACGAAAGTAAAAAATGAAGCTTTTTATTCTATGTATTTTTTCATTTTTTTCGATCCATTTATTTGGCAGAGTTGCAACTTTATGCATTTGTTTATAGCATCAAATGATAATAGACCAGACAAGGTATATGAAAAATAAAGTTTCAACGCGGGATCACACGCTACTTAGCAGGAATTTAAGTTTATTTGAGCCGCTCCATACAAAAAAATAACAAAACACATTTTTCTACCCAAAGTATAAAGTTTAGGAAAAAATACATCAGAACAATTATTATTGAGGTTAATGAGCTCTACCCATCCGCATAAAAAAAAAAGTGAAAAAGCAAAGTTGAGCCCTAAGTCACTAAAATCATAGTTTCGACCCACTGTGCGTCGCCGTCCACCGACACGAGTTTCTTTCTTGATTAAAACTCGGAATAATAAACGGCGAAACAATTTTGCTTCGTCGCCGCCGCCGTCCCTCTAGAACAAACTAATATTGAAGTGCGGATGAGCACAGCCACGGCTTCGGTCATTTTAAACCCTTAGATGGAATTACCGTTATTAAATACTTAGACTGAACTATTTGTGAACATTCAACAGTATCCCTTTATTATGAAGCGTGACCAGTGGTTTTCGGATCCGTTTGATTTTGACGCAACTGATTTTTATGTACCTACCTATAAATTGGATGAATACGACTTTACCAGTTAGATAAGCGCTTGTTTATAAATTCAACGTTGGTAGAGTTTATAAACCAATTAATAAAACATAGTTATTTTGGGTTGTGTGCAATTTTAATTAAAATTGAAGATATAACTTTCGTATAACGTAAATTATAAAAGTAGCTGCGTAGCATCTATAAAAAACTTGAAATATACTGCCAATAAAATTCCAATACAGGGACTGTTACTAGTTACAAATGTTATTAGGTACAAGCCCGCGCCGAAAATTGGAAAATTTAATAATTCAGCAAAGTTGGAGCACAACCTACTCGGTTTTACGTTTTCACTCCACCTCGTCATTAGTGCGCATTCTGTTACTAATTTTGAAAAGTGATCAAATTCTCAAATTTTCAATTCTAAGAAACTTTTGCATTTATTCAGTCTTTCAATGTGCCCTGATTAGTAGGTACCGAAGGTTGGACTCAATAGTACTTGAAATTTGCCGAACACAATATATTTTTAATGAGCTAAGCTTCTTTTAAGATAGCAAAGTAGATAGAAGTAATTAAAGGTCAAAGTTCAAACTTAATGTCACTTTAATTAATTAAAATAAATGACAATGACACTGACAGCGTAACGTTTATCTCACGTAGGTATATTTCACCATTGTCATTGATATTCAACTCAAATATGATTGTCATGAGTCGATTTTTTCCCGTGGGGGAAAGTTTCAAATAATCCTGATCCATCGTTACACAAAACTTGTAAGTTGTTCGCGTCTCAACGGATAATCGAGTTTATACTTGGAGGTCCGCCATCAATCATTTATCCCGCTTTCTCCGCGGACGGATCTGCACCGCGCTACGCGGAAAAACTTTAAAGTGTTCCAACTTACTGTGACGTATCGCATACTCGCTTGTTACTTGAATAATGTCTCTCAACTATTTATAACTGTGGACTACTTGATGTCATCTATTATTGTAGATCTTGTGTAACACCATGAGTTACGTTTTATGACGTAGAAGTATGTACCTATGCCGCGTTGCGATGTTTTTCCTTATCCGTCTTACTGAGAAAAGGGCAATCCATCTCGCTACGTAATTGTGTGTTTAAAGGAAGGGAAAAGGATGTTGATCTACGAAAGTTTTTGTTTTTGAACTTAATGAGCCTAGTTCTTATTCTTTATAAACAATTCGAACAACCACAATAATAATATATGCATGCACGGATGCATACCTTTATTACGCATACATTACCTATGCATAAAACATTGGAACTTCAATATTGCAATAAAATTTTATGATATTACAATTTATTGTGTTTTTCTTTTTCATTTTAAACTACCAAAACAAGGAAAAAACATAACTTTTTATCGAGCTTAGGTTAACCGCGCATATATTATTGACGATCCAATAAATCTGGTATCAAGTCACCCCGAGTGAGGCAAATAACACAAGTAGACACGAATCTATACGGATACTGGTATGAGTGTTTTATGAGCACTCAAGTGCCTTCCGGACTGGGATGTTTAAAACTCTCGCGAGCAGGGAATCGAGAACATTCCACTCGCACTCACGACACGACAATGTCGGATTTGATCTCGAACGACGACATTTTTATGAGCGGTTAAAAGTTTATGAATATGCTTACAGCTGCAGATTTTTACTTACGCTGTTTATTTAAATTCGTTGTGAAAATGTAAAAATAAAAATCTTTTGTGTTACTTAAATTGTGTCTATTTGATCTTGGATCCTCTTTTGACTTTCTAATGAAAGGGTACCTAATTCCACTGTTATTTTCATTCTAATTTTGTGCACGTTTAATGAAAAATATTAAGTTACTATTGACTACCGAGACTATTATCAAACCAAGTACATACATAATATTTACACCCGTGCAAAAAAGCACGACATTCCTGCGTACTTACCTACTAAGTATCATCTCTTATAAATGTAATGATTTTGTCGTAAAAATACATCCCCCATAACGTTTCACTACATTGTCCTGAAAAGTCCGTCAAATGAGAAGAATGTCAACAATGAACATTTAGAGTTATATCAATTTTACCGCGATGTTATACGGAGTAATAACATTTTTATTTCACCATCAAGAGGAAGAAATAAACACGGCAACGTGTATATAGCGCCTGGCGGAATGAGAGTACAAAGAACTTAAATAATACACAGCAGAGAGTTCATAATTATGTGAATAGTACCTATGAAGCAGAACGTCGCAACATAGCTATCGCTAATCTATACATATAATAAAAAAAATAGTAACGAAGTCAATACCGTATGTACCTAGGTACATTGAATAGATATTGTTTTAAAGTCCTTTTTGTCCGTTTGTCTGTATGTATCTTTCGGATTAGCGCAAAAACGGCTAAATAAAATTAGATAAAAGGTACACAGACAGTTTATAACCTTGATTGACATATAGGGTACTTTTAATCTCGGTAGTACGTTCCCGTGGGATATTTTCCGACATCTACGCGGACGATGCCGCGGGCAAAAGCTAGTAAACAGAATAAAGCTGTATTAAATAGAAAAGACAATCAGAAAACTAGGCAGACTAATAAGTAGTTAAGTACAACCTACATCAATATCAAACTAAACATGTTTGAAGCCTACGAAGCCTTCCTACCTGTCAATAACAAAACACGAAAATCGCCTACAATGTTACCAAAAGATAACTATTTATAAATACAATAAGCCAATTAAATGGAGAGAACAACACAAAACACAGTATGGAAATTCGTAAATAACCATCGATTAAATACACAAAGATTCCATGACAGTGCCTAATAATAACATATTGAGTCCAATTAGCTTCAATAACAACGTATCGTATTATCTGTTGATGCGATACGTTGTTATTGAAGCTAATAAACATTGCCTACACAGTACTCGGTACAGTTCGAAAGTCGTTGTTTAATTCAAGCGAAAGCATTACAATAATAGTCAAAGACGACTGTTTTGAGTTTTAACAGCAAACTCCGCTTCTGGGAAGCTCTAACAATACGGCATCGTAAAAATTAAATTACAGCGAATCTCCGAGGAGGTTTCAATTTTCAAGCAAGACTCCGGACCCGAGATTCCTTCTCCTCTTACGTAATAAATAGGCATCCACAAATACGCCTTTAATACCTTTCCATCCTACGCAACGACATTAATATTAAATCAAACGAATTAGCAATCCTGGCACTAATAAGAGCGTCAGGTGAAATCAGAGCTGCAGCGTTGAATTATAGAGCACCTGGAATTACTTTTAGCGGAATAAATAGAAATGTTAATTTGAGACTGTAAAAAGTATCGCAGGAGCGTAGCGCGACGGCAAATTAGAGGGAATGGAATATAGTTTACTTTAAGTTAAACTTATTACGGTCCTCGAGAAACAAGCAGTGGGAGGCTCGGCCGGCGCGCGGGTCAAGTGCCCAATTTGTCACCCGCGCAAACTTCCGACTACTTCGGCCGGAGCCTGTTCGATTCCATTAAACTTTCGAGACCTTTTGAAGCTATTTTCTTGTTTGAATCAAGATTTGCCTAATTCATTTCGGTGTCTACCTACTTGAACGACTTCGACGTTGGTTTAACGTTTGTAAAGATGTCTCTTCCAGAAGGTATCTTTATTAGAATTAGGGGAGTCATAACTTAAGGGGTATTTCATGGGCGTCAGTGACCTAACTTAAGTGAGAGTACGAAATCCAAATGAAAGTCCCGGGGACGCTTACAATGCGCTATCATAAAAATTAAATTACGGTAAGAGTTTCTGTGTAAGTGCGCTAGAGGTGGGTAACTCCGGAGGTACTGATACAAAGGTGCCGGTTCCGAACGCGGATACGTAAACCTTATTTATTCCTCACAATCCTTACCGGCACCGCGGTTCCAAATGATTCCGAGTTCCGAGAATGCGCCGCCGCCGTGCCGGAGCCGTAGAGCGCGGGTTCGCACTCGTTCACTCGCTCACTCGGTGCGTCGTGTCATTCATAATACCTACGTACCTATCGTTTCGTTTGGTTTGGTTGGTAGACACGACACAGACGCGAAGCAACAGGCCTTGAAACCATGAAATTAGAGTTCAAAATTGTTTTGGTTCTTCCAAGAGAGCGATATGTTGACGATTTGACGATCATAATAACGTACGGTGCGCTCTTATTTCTATAGAGTTAGAGTTTAATATAGATTGACTGGCATGCATAAAATGTGATTTTTGTGTCATTGTAGTCGCCTAAAAGATGGACCACGCTTTTAGTATAATCCTTTTTATTTTATTAGATATTCATTAGATTATTCTTCTGCACTTTAACACTGTCCGAAATTTAAATCATATGAATAAAATGACCTACTGTAAAGTCTGTAAACTGTTCAATTCAAAATGTGCCAAATGATCCAACGAACCGAATGAATAAAATTTTCTGGGGGAACCGGGGAACCAAAATGATCGAGTGAATGCCGGTGCCAAACGGTGCCAAAGGAATAATTAAGGTGAACCGGTACCGGACTCGGAGTCGGAATAAGTGAATCAATTCCCTTTCCGGAATAAAGATTACCCACGCCTAAAGTGCGCACCATTTCAGCGAGGCGGGTTAGGCGCGCGCGACGGAGCCCCGCCACATCAAAGCGACTCATCCTGCGCCCGGCTCTCACCCAAATCAAATTTACCAGCTTTCTTTCTTTTTCTTTCGTCACGGCACTGAGACTAAGTATTTGACCCATGGTTTGTTACGTTCAAACCTGACTCTATAAAAATTCAAGGGACAATGAAAAGCTGCCCTCAGTAATCCAAAAAATTCATTACAATGTTGCAAGAGCTTCGAAGCTAATGAAAACGAAAAGTATAAACAAGGGGAAAGATGAGAAGAGGAAGTTTACCGCGCCGGGGGTTCTGTACTATCTAAAGACTTTGTTTGGGTAAACAATTAGTCTTTTTCCAACATTTTTGAGCCATTTACTTTCCCTCGAAGTGGCTTGTAATTTGCGTTAATAGTATAAAGTAATTCGTTGAAAATATATTTAAGGTTTTTGGGTGCATGGTCTTTACGCATCTGGTCGGTAGTAGGTAAAGTACAAACTTTCTATGAAATAAAAATAAATATTCTGACTTTATTATTGAATATTTCGTACATCAGAAAATACCGATGTCGATTTCTCAAATAGACAAAAAAACGCCATAACTTTCCTCCTCACATAATAATGATATAGCAATTTTTATTTTCCCACCGAACGGCCGTCGAAGAGAGAAGTAAAAGAAATTAAAGTCCAAGTTGTTTACGTATACACGCCTGGGGCATAGATCAAGAGGTTAATTTGTCAGAGAGGCAACTCCGTGGCACCGCCGAGGTCTAGTACCTACGGCGATGCGATTCGATTAAACTTCACCGAAGTACCCACACAAGAACAAGGCCTACTTAACGCGCTTCTACATTTACGGCGGAAACTTAATTAGCCAACTCTGTAGACTCGGCAGCAATGTATGTGCTATGAATGTTCTGTGTATTATTATGTTCTTTTTTGGTTGTATAAGGGCTCTTTGAAAAAAATACTCTGTTAGTTTAAATAAGACCATAACTTTTTCAGAAATTAACTTGATTTTTCAAATGTTTGTCTAAAACCGTCTTGAAATTACAAAAGTAACGATACATTTTTGAAGATAATCTGATATTCTAAAACAGGCACTCCTGTTTTGAAATATCAAGAAAATCCACACTAACACAAAACAGCTCCACTATTAAATTTAACCACATTTTATAGAACCCTTATATTCAAACTTAGATTAAAGGAAACTTTGTACAGCAAGTTTGTTTTCCTACGTGGTGCATATCTACGGTTCGAGATCAAACTACGTATGTAGGTAGTTTAGTTTGCGTGTTTTAAAATCTACTACCTAGATAATAAGATTAATGCCTTTTTCAGTGATTTTAAAGAATGACTAGAAAATAAAGGACCATACTCATTGTTTTATTTCAATATGAAATATACATATTTTACCACAAGCAATATTGAAATAAGTTATTGTAAAGTTATTTTGATGAACCACAAAAGCAAAACCGTCCTTCTTCGAACTATGCTCACTTGAAGAGCTGAAAGTTATTAAAGTTAAATGGAATTTCAATAGAAGAAAAATACAATTTAATGCCGATTCGTATGAAGTTAGTGATTACTAAAATATAGATATTGAAATTTTTATAAATGTTGAGGTCACTTCATATTATAATGGTCGACTGCCCTTCTGTAACCTTATGATGCGTATTTATAATAATACATCAAATTGATCAATATAAGGTCACACCCACGATTGTAGTTGTCAACTACATCATTAGTCGTACACCATTCAATCGAAAATACTATAAGGTCGATAAAATTATTAGCTTCGCTTCGGTCTTGACAGAGCGGTCGTGGTCGCAATGAACTGTGTCCAATCGCAGGTGTAGTCGTTGCCTGCCTTACGATCTCTCCAGATATACCTAACTTAAACAGGCATATACCTACTTAGTACAGAGGGTCGACCAAATGATTAACATCTACCAGTTATAACCTAACCAGCTCTTGCTTTCAATAATGAATACAACCGAAACTCTCAGACCTCCTCCTCATTGTACACGTTGAGCTTATACAATAACGTTGGTCTACGCATCGATTTACATCGAGTCTACGTAATAAAAATGGTTTTTGTTTTACTGTGCGACATGTGCTGTGCTCGTCACCTGTTCGAAAATAAATACGTTTTCAATTTTGTTTTTCAATTCAGCTTTTATCAAAAACAGTATGACGCCGTCACATGTTATGTTTCTCAAAAATCCTTTTGAAAAGGTATCCAAATGTAATTGTCATATTTTGAAAAGTGAAATGTTTCACATTGATTGATAAAGAAGGATTAAATACAATGATTAAAATAAAATAAATCTATGGATTCCTTATAAAAAATCTTTAAAAAAATGCACTAAATGCATCTTCAGGCCCTGAAATATACATCAATCTCATCACGAGTTATCTAGCTGTATGTTGGTTTTCAAGGCATTTATACCATTACACTCAAGATTAATCAGAAAGTCATACGAAGATGTGACAGACAAATTGATCTTTATACTTTGCCGTTTCAGGCGACTACAAACAACCTGGTAGATATTGTTGCAGTTCTCCACAGTCACACTACGCTCACGTCTCTGTATGGCCCTTACTAATAACATACTCATCTACTTTTGAAGTGAAAACTCCTTCGAAGCGCGTTGGACATTTTTGAGATGGGAAAAAACAATTGAACTCGCGACACCGTCACCGACACCTCATTTTTGCAAACGCGATTGTGCTCTTTACGTTACGGATCAATGATCTAGGCAAGTATTTTTACTTTATAAAGGTTTTGGAAGTTTTTTTTTTTTTTTGTAAACGCGATTTTGCTCTTTATAAGGTAAGGTTTAGTAAGGTTACGGACCAATGTTCCATACACGTATTTTTCTTCCACCAAGGCAATCTTGTTCAAGTTTTCACTTCTGTCGGCACTCCCGGAGTGCCACTGTTTTTTTAAAAACTGAACACTCTCAGCATCTTTGGCACTTAGGTCACATCTGATTATTCTCAAATTGTATCACGGAAATCTACAAGCTTTTCACATTTTAATCTAAAATATTTTTAGGGTTCCGTAAAACGGAAAAAACGGAACCCATATAGAATCACTTCGTTGTCCGTCCGTCAGTCTGTCAAGACCCTTTTTCTCAGGAACGCGTGGAGGTATGAAGTTGAAATTTATATCATACGTAAGTCTACGGTCTCTCGGAACTTTAAAAAATCTAGATTCTTAGTCAGCGCAATAAAAAATACGGCCATATAATGCGATAGGAATATTTGATACTCGCAAATAAATCAAAACCTATAGGGTAATTTCCGTTGACTTATCATGAAGGCAAGAAGCAAGGTCTTACAGCACAAGTAAAGGAAAAGTACGTTTTTTTTTTTAATTTGTAGTTTTAATACATAAAAAAAAAAATATGCGATTACAAACTTACATTTGCAGTTGGAGAATTGACCGTGACGTATATCGATGTATGGGAGAACATGTTTTTCAACTACAATGTTTAGTTTGTTTTTGGGATAAATTCATCCCAAATACGGATCCCTATATTGTGCGTGGCCCGACACGCACTAGGCCAGTTTTTTTATTTAAGCTTTTACGCACGCTCGCACACACACTATAAAACTTATTAAGAGTGTATGTGTTTCATCCGTAAGAAGTCCTCGTAACATAACGTTCAGTTGAAAACCAGCGTCAGGTCAAAGTCAAATCATTTATTATATTTTTTTTTCCTTAATCTACACTTACCTTCAGACAGGTACAGTCGATCAGGCTCTGCAGGCTGTTCGCAGGGGCGGTGGCGCAAGGTGACGTGGAGGCTGGGTCCTCTCGGAGGTACTTCAGGAGGAGCTGGCTCTGGTGGTGAGTCGCACTCGCGCTCGCTAGCTTGACCACCGTTGCCAGACGGGGCTGCAAATACGACAGACTGGTAAAGATTTGGTGGTTACTTACGTGGGAGCCCGAATAGCGTCCTAAGGATGCTTGGCGAGAGAACCGATACTTTTCTGCTCAGAAGGTTCACTGAACTCCATGTGTTGCGGGACCGATGAGCCTACTGTGCAGGGGTAGACGGTGTGCCGGGGTTGCGGGAAAGTCCGAAAAGGATACCGTGCCCCCTGGCAACATGGCAACTGAAGGAACACGGGTGGGTTTCAGTCAATAATAATCTGACACGCCCTCGCGCTTCGCCCAGGGCGGGAGAAATTATTTGATAATTTCCCACCCAAAAAAAAGGGGATAGACGGTGTCTAGTTTCTTCTTTTTACTTTTTAGTTACTAACATTAGTTATAAGCAAAATTCTTGTTACTTACAATTGCCTATAGATGTTTTTGTCTGATTTTTTACCCGACTTCCAAAAGGAGGAGGTTCTCAATTCGACTGTATGTTGTTTTTTTTTTTTTGTATGTTTGTTACGCGATTACTCCGTCAATTATGAATTGATTTTGATGATTATTTTTATGTTTGGTAGATCATACTTCAGAGGTGGTCCCATATAAATTTTATTAACTTTACTTGGGTAGTTTTTGAGTTAGCTTCAATAATACGTATTTTTACGTCGCTTAGTACTCGTATGTGGATGATATTATGATAACTTCCTGTCACTGTTATTTACATAGCAGGTAGTGGTATTCGAATTTGTGTGGGGTAGGTATCACAACTAAAAGTGAAAAATAAAAACTTTTTACAAAAAAAATCAACCGACTTCAAAAAAAACACTACAAAGTGAAAAATAACTTTAATTTCGGAAGTCGGTTACAAAGAACGAAAATTCAAAACCAAAGACACCGACTTCCGAAATTAAAGTTATTTTTCACTTTGTAGTGTTTTTTTTTGAAGTCGGTTGTTTTTTTTTGTAAAAAGTTTTTTTAATTTTTTTTTTTATTGTAATCAAGAAGAATGTGTAATTTTTATGGTTTGAAGCATTAATTGTGTAGGGTAAGCTTTAACTTTATTTTAACTACCTGCATTGTTTACTTATTACAAACAGCTCTATATCCAGATACATTTTGCACTTACCTATAATTTAAAAGTATTATATTATACTATTTTTATTTTTGAAGTTTAAAACTGAAAACGAACACGCGATGACCACACTACACGACACTAAATCAATCAAGCAAAAATTCGCAACCAATATTTAGAAGATCATTATGACGTCACGCACAACTCACTCACGTTCGTCTCCAGAAACACGAATACAATTCGGTTCCCTCATTGTGTACCGTACCTACGCGCCAGGCACATGCGTCGGAGCAACTATGCCAGGCATCCTTATCAAAGGCATGCACCCACCTCCGTAATACGCTCATAATAGGTACACTACAGAATGCCTAAGTACAATAACTAAACTGGAATCCGACACTGAATATGTGTAATACCTCATCCATACCTTACATTTCGGAACGGCATTATTATTGTTGATGCTTGCAGTTATCATTACATTCCTGTTGTGAAGATATGCGGAGTAATATATGAAAGTAGGGTGGATTAATGAGCAATTGTTTCAAGAATTTAGTGGTAAAAAGGAGTAAAGTACGTGAAGTTCTCTAAAATACGTTTTTTTTTTTTGATTTATCACTCCTTTTCAAAAACACTATGTTACGGGACTGTTAAATATTCACATTCTATATATTTAAAATTGTTACTTTTTTTAACCTATACTGTCCCACTGCTGGGCAACGGTCTCCGCCATACTTTTCCATTCATCTTTGTCTGCTGCCTTTGTAACTGTATAATAATTAAAATATTATATAGGTCAAACATAAAGAACACTTCAATTTCGTTTTTCAAACAATCCGCACTCTATTTCCACTTCTACGTTTCGATTAGGAACTGATAATGGACTTGAAAGTTACGCGAAGGAACTCCTCGATTGCTAAGAGTACAACAACTGTAATTGGGATAATCTATTTGGGTTCTCGAGCAAATACTACAGGCAGGTTGGTAGTCAGGCAATTTGCTTTGCTTTAGAACATTTTGCTGCTCAAACTTTGACGATTTAAGGCGATGGAAAACCTAAATAATGGAAAAAAGGATATTTAACTACTAACTAGAGCAATACTTCAATTACTATATTTCAGGAAATTCTAGCTTCAGTAATCAACAAGATGACAATGTCTTGCAAAATAGTTTCGAATTTATTTATTTCTCTTTATATCACCCATGCATTAGACTAGTTAAGTCTTGTTTACACGAAGAGAAGAGATCCCTTACGACGGAAAAATAATTCTCCTCGTTGTCCACATGTAAACGAGGCTTTACAGTAGTGAAACTTTACGTTATATATTTGCACAATAATTATAATCAGCCCGTAACTTTTCCACTGCTGGAACACCGTCTCTGAGAGGGAGTGGGTCATAATCCACCACGCGAGCCCAGTGCGAGTTGGTAGATGTCACAAGTCTTCGAATATTTGGTTCTACGACATGCCGGTTTCCTCACGTTGTTTTCACCTTCACCGTGTTGAGAGCAGTGGTGAGGAAATGAATTATAAAAGTAAAGAAAATAAAGAAGAAAAGTGCCTGCCTGGGGTTCGAACTCAAGACCTACTTACTACATGAAAGTCGGGGACGATACCAGTGGGCCACCACTGCTGTACAATATTAATAAAAAATAACACTACCGTTATTGAGGCAGAGTCGTGCATTGCGCGCGTTGTTTTCGTGTGGAAACTCGTCAGCACGTCGACGACGCTGCAGTGTACCGCCTGGTTCCGCACTGAATATCTCCTCACCTTCAAGAAAAATGTTTTAATTAGTCTGATGTTTTAAAATACAAATTTTTATAAAATTCTGTCGTTAAAGAACAACAAACTAACACTAAACCTCCGCTAAACCTGAAGCCAAACTTGGTAACAATTTTTGACGTATCTTAGATAATCTTCTCAGACTCTAAAGTGTTGTCTTTACCAGGCTTGCAAAAATTTAGTTCTAGTTAGGTTACTGGGTTTATAATTATAAATAAATAGAATAAGACAAAAATTTAATTAAAATGTCCTATTTGACAGCTTTTGTGTAGAAAATAGGTCAAACCATCATTTTATTCTTTAGATAAAAATTATTTGACGATTAAATAATCGGCCCTAATACAAATTATTATTTCTCATGTTAAGTATTATAAGAACGTACCTTTCGAGTTCCTGTTTCTTCTATAGAACCTTCGGTTGGTGCTCTCATGAGGAAAAGGAGATGCTTGTCGCTGCGGACTGCTGGCGTATCGCGGTAGATCTTCACCGCCTTCCGAGCCGTAGATACGACGCTGCTCATCTGTGCCAAATGTACGAGTTTCATTAGCAACTAATAAAAAGCCGGCCAAGTGCGTGTGTGACCACGCACAATAAGGGATCCATAGTTGGGATGAATATTAACGTTTGCACAGTACTGTTTTTATCGACTGCAAAAATAAGTTCGTATTTCATAGTACCTATTTTTCGAAAAAACTGAAAAACATGTGACCCTATACTAACCAAAATGACCACTTTAAACCTTAATAATTCGCTAACAAATCCCTGAATCAAAAAATGTTCTGTTATAAACAGTACGACACAACTTAGAGTAGCACGAATTTGAAAATTTGCGTTCATTTATTTCAATTTTACGAATGTATTTGGTTACATGACTTGACAAGTTATTGCTTTTGTGTAAAGATCATTTTCACCTAAAGTATTTAAAGATCATAGATTTTGAAGGCGCGTTCAGTTCGGACGGTGATCGGTTTTACGAATTTTGCCGATGCTACATCTAAGTTGTGTCGTACTGTACCGTAATATTTTTGAAAGACCTGTCCTCACACAAATAGACGACTAAAAAGAAATAATTTCCGAACGATTTCTTGATGATCCAAAAAAATTATTTCATAGCTTTGTATTCGTGATTACAATAAATAACAGCTTTTTAGTACCAAGGATCTCTGAATTAAACCTCGGACAGACAAACAGACGGACTTGGAGAAACTATAAGGGTTTGTTGTTTTACTACGGAACCCTAAAAAAAGTATGACTGAATTGCTAGATTGCTCTTGACTAAACTATTTCACTAAGATATGTTAGTTCATAATAAAGGGACAGACAAAGGTCGGACAATATTAGGTCTTGTCTAATCTTAGGGTACCTTCATTTGTCATGACTATTCAAGACATATTGGTCATAATTGAAAACGATTCGACGCTTCTAATAGATCGAATCAATTACCTAACGAACAATTATGGTCTAGTTAACTGATTTGTAGCCCTGAGTTTATAAGTAAGTATGTAGTCTATGATAAATGGCAAAGCTTCAAAATAGATTTTCCATAGCCTGCCTTTATTAATAAAAAACATATTAATATTCAAATCTTTACTACGAACAAGATTAACACCACATTTTTTACATGAAAAAGTTTGCCCAACTCCCGACGTTCCAGTTATGTTATGACTAAGTAATAATTTTCAACACTTTATACAAATAGGTCAGTATAAAAGTTAAGGGCGGAAAGTTTGGAATTTATGAGGCGGTTTGTTTGGGTAGGTAATTCTAAACAATAACAAACAAAATGTATACGTTGCCTGAGGTTGTACGGCGGCGTGAGTCAGCCCGCGGCGAATCGAACCCGTTCTGCTACTTCGCCAAACAACGTACACTATAGAATGAGAATGTGCAGAAGGCCTAATCTAACTGTTTACTTTCACATGAACAATCAAAATGTACGTAAACTAAAGTCTCTATCCCATGACTCATTTTGCTCTGTCAAAGTTCAGTTCATGCAATTTTTCATGCGCGCACGCATTTTGCGAGTGCTACGTATCTGAGTACTGACCACAGATTACTTCGGGCAGAATTCACCAATGAAACTGAACGCGATTAGCATATCTAAACCGCGTTTAAGAGCTGTCAGTGTCATCATTGTTGTGAAATATTGACACTTGACAGGTCTTGAATGCAGTTCAGATGTGTTGATCGCATTCAGTTTCATTGGTGATTTTGGCACTTAGCAAACGACTTTACGCCATCAACACAGTACCAGTAATGTCAATCTGTCAAAAATTCAAAAATAAATATATGTGGCCTGCGATAGCTAATCACAGGTAAGCAGAAATTTCATACAGCACTAAAACAAAGTGGCGCTATGTCGAGCGTTTCGTTATACGAAGATAAACAGCCGTAGTACTGACTAAGTTTTACAATCTTCAGCCACATTTACGTTTACCTACCCTCTGACGGAATATCAGAGAGGTAGAAATAATTTTCCTAATACTGGGGCTACATTGTCGCGTTATCGCGAACTAAACCTCGCGCGCTGTCTCTCGCATACCGCTCGACGTCTCGCTGAGCAACAGAGAGTGCGCGAAGTTAAGTTCGCGATAATGCGACAATGTAGCCCCAGCATAAGCGTTTATTCTGTTATAGAAATTTTCTGACATCCATTTGGTAAACGTCATGCATGAATATACTTTACAAGTACTGTTTTCTTAGTCACGATCTCCACTACCGTTTCATTAACATGGCTTTTTTATTTATTTAATTACCTACCTTTCTGGCTGGTAATAAATACAATACATACACTGACTTGAATAAGCTTTCTTGTTACAATACTTACAACACATTTTTTTTCTTTTATCATGTTGGTAGCTAAAGTAGGTGTACCTACTGCCCCGCCTGTCTATTATGTGGCTCCAGGCTAGAGCAACGGCCTGTTCAAATAATTCCTCTTAACATGGCACAAACAGTGGATGCATGAAAAAAATAACATCACAATCCTGGATGGCTCCGACCCAAAACCTTGTTCATAAATTGCATTCTTTACATTTTTATTCCATAATTAGATTCCACCGGAATATCACTTATATTCCGGTGATATCCAATTATGAAAAATATTGATAAAGTAGTTAGTAAGTAGGTGGGTAGGGAAAAATAAATAAAGATCTGGGACATCTCAATAAAATATGAATCAAATGTAAGTACTGTGTATTTTGTACGTCAGGATCTCATATTATATTTTACCAGTAAATATTTTATGAAATTAATAATATCTAAGTTAAGAAGGCCACATCACTTTATAAAGGTTCCAAGAGAATCCAATTTGAGGCAAATTGAAATTCCGAGAATGACGAATGAAACCGCGAAAACATAATAAATAAGCACCTTCAGAGAAAATTTCAAAGTAAACTTGTAACTACACCGTGCCTATGTTGTTACGAATGGGTATAAAAGAAAGTTGTGGGCGAAAGAAAATGAATTAAAAATACTCGTTCAGATTGGTAAGTTTCGCAATACTTTGGAAATTTGTTGGCAACGTTAACACAGCTCTCCGTAACGAAACGTGAATAAATTGAAAATAAGCAGAGACGCAGTCATTTGTAACTTTAGGGAAAGCATTTTAATATTTTTTGAAAGTCGACGATGAAAAGACGTTAAGAACTGGCGACATAAAAGTATAAAGTAAGTATAAACGTAATTCAAATAAGTCAGTAAGTGAATCAGCATCGCTCAGTGGCATATTTACGAAATAAAGGCCGCCCTTTGTTTATCTCGAATGTATGCACACAAAAACAAATTTTAACAATTCAAAATTCCCAACTGAAATAATATTAAAGGGTTTGGATATTGCGTTTAATGAAAGTTAAGTCGGCACGGTCTGTGTAGCCAACGGCTGTATGAAACTAAACACCTTGTTTTAGTTT
This sequence comes from Agrochola lychnidis, assembly GCA_963680765.1. Classification (NCBI taxonomy): domain Eukaryota; kingdom Metazoa; phylum Arthropoda; class Insecta; order Lepidoptera; family Noctuidae; genus Agrochola; species Agrochola lychnidis. The sequence continues at coordinate 12,513,735 of OY796857.1, forward strand.
ACACAACGATTCTACAAACTCAATTAGCATTACAACCTCTGAAAGTCACTTTAGGCGAAATGAAATTATGTAGGAAATAAACGCGGTTTGGGTGGATACCTTACATGAATATTTTCCGGATAACGTTTCCTATTCCGCACTGTTTATATCGAAGTAATTTGTTACGGTTTATGGTTATGATATATTAAAGTAGCTACGGACAACGACCGCCAGGTACACGAGCTCGGTTTGAGCTGCGGTATTAAACCTAGAGTCGGCTTCATACTCGAACACGGGTTTCAGATTTAGCTAGTTTTCGGAACGGAATGGGATAATTGTGAGCTCGTGGAAACTAGGCTTTAATGATGACTGTGCGTCGTGATAGCGAGAACAAACGGCATCGCTTACATGATAGAGCTTGCGATTATCATCAGAACAGTGCTATCATACGTAATCGTGCTTACATTCGAAATGAAAGGGCAATTCTAAGGTAAGTACAGGCTACACAGGAATTACAGTAATCAATGAAACAGGGGATCTGATTTCAGTAACATTCTGATTCAAGACTAGAAAGATATAAGAGATAGGTATAAGACAAGCAAATGTTTTAATGGATTTTTACACAGTGTGGGTACCTACCTATTATCTATTAGCTGTATAATTGAAGTGTTTTCTAAAATAATTATTATAAAGAGAAATGATTTGTTTTTTGTATGTTTGATTGTTACGCTTTCACGCTAAAACGGCTCAACGAATTCGGATGAACGTTGGCACATAGGTAGACAAAGGAAACTTTTTATACCAATATTCTCACGGGATCGAGACTTATGCGGGTGAAACCATGGGGCGCCTCTAGTTCTTTATAATTTTATTTTAAGGTATTCTTTGAATGCTAAAATAATTAAGCAACATATGTAGAACTATTTATATTTATAACCATTTATATACCATATTTATGCCAAAATAAAGATATTCTATTCTATAAATATTCTTATGAGAACGTTGAAATATTACTTCATCATTATAAATATTCAAGTAGATTCATTTCAATACTTCTACTACAACTGTTTCAGTAAACATAAAACACTACTAAAATAAATTTCAACTTTATGAATCCCTTTATGATGAGTGTTAACAAGGTATGAAGGATTCATATGGGTAGGTAAATATATTACTGAATAGCAGAATAAATAAATATGCTCCTTTTCACTCGCATATTTGCCAAATTATGAAATTAATATTACTGCAGCTTCACATAATTATAATGTTTATACAAACTTTTTACAAAAATATACCTATGTGTGTTGCGTTTCAAGCATTTAATATCATGTTTTGTGTATAATATTTATAAAGTGGTAGGTGAATATGAAAATAACTCGGTAGGTAGGTACCTACCTACTTTTAGACGACCTTCGGAATGTAAATTATTACCTACTAATCTAAATATTCACAACAAAATGAGTAGGCATCTAGATCTCTATTCGTATCACTCCTAAAATAAATTATTGTGCTCTATGAATATAATCTTTTTTGAAACACAAAGCAATATGCTTAGATTTAAAGGCTTTGCCGAACTAAAAATACACTAATAGGTTTTAGACAAAGTAAAAATAACTTGTCTTGTATTTATACCAAATATATTGTAATAGTATCAACATACGCCGAATTTTCCGTCCGGCCCGAAATGCAAGCAATATTTGGCGAGTTCGACTGTTTTTTTTTTTTCTTATCATAGATCGTATGAATATTTAACTATTAGGCATATTTTTTACTCAACTAAAATCAACCTTATCTTACTAGCCTTAGGTGGAGATTTGAACGGCAAAATATCTGGTTCAGAGACGCGATGCTTCCCTTTAGTAAACAACTCAAGATTGAATATGAAAATTTAATCGACTAATTTAATCGAAGAGAGATACCATGTAGCCGTCGACGGCTGAGTTATTAAACGTCTTCTCGTAGGCATTGAGCTTGTAAATATGAATTCATAATAAAATATTATACTTTAAGTAAGTAGGTAGGTATTTCTACTTATGTAGGTACTGACTTACCTAACTACATTGCTGCTATTGGGAATAGCTTCATATTGCTGTGGTAAACGTAAATGGAGAAGTCAAACAAAAGAAATGGATTTTTATTATTCCATTACTTGTAACATTGTGTTCTACGAAAATCACTTAGGTTAAAGTACAACCGATCTTATAAGCAAAAGAATGAAGGAGATATTTTATTCGAGGTCTAGAATTATTCAAGCCGAGACCTACGAACAGCGTTCATTTGTAAGCCGCCAAAGTTTGACAAGTTAGCTTGCATTTAAATGCTGCCGGTGGAAGGTTCAGCACCAAGCCGTGCTCCAAATTAGCATTTTTCAAAGTCGTGCCAGCCTGATGGCTGCGCATTCTCACCAGACTTGTTCCTATAAATACATTTATAATGTACGCATTGCTTTTTTAAGAAAACTTCCCGAAGATTTCCGGGTAGATTTCAACAAAAATAAAAAGTTTCCGCATAATAGCAAGCACTTGTGATAACATTAACAAATAGAAGTGGCCTTGAAGAAACCCGGAGCACTGGAGCTGACGTGAACTGCATAAATAAACGGAGATCCCGCCGCTATGAAATTCATATTTAAAAAATGTTAGCTGAGTAATAGTCTTCTTTGGGGAAAAATAATAGATTCCTTTACTCCTGCGATGAAAATGACCTGAATTAAATTTTCACATTCAATCGTCGCTGTTTGCCCCTGAGAGTGATCGCGGCCCGCCGCCGCAGCGCCCCCGCCCCGCTCCCGCCCCGCACACGCCCCGCTACCGTCTGCCGGTTCTCATCATACCTATTTTTGTTTTTCGGCAATATAATCGCAGACAAAATTATACATTACGTGTAGAAGAGTTATGGTTTGTCCCACAGGAGTACTCGTACATATATATGAACCGCGAACTCTATAAGACATCTTATGACGTATAAACCTTTGATGTGTGGGAATTACATTTTAGGTGGGTGTGTTGCTGAAAGGGTTATAGTTAACCAAAAGGTTTTTAAATTCTGTAAAGTTTCAGCTGATGATTCGCATAAGTTCACCAGTCTTTTATATATTTGATCACTACATGGAAAACTTTCAGCAATTTAGTTACAGCACGCTTTCATTGACGCGAGTTATGTAGCCACAGTCATAGAAATATAAAGAACAATTCCTAAGCGTAATAAAATATTTTTTTCAATACCTGATTAATCTAGATAGATATGATAATATCTTAGATTCTAGTCTTCATTAATTCAATACTCAGTTTATTCTAAGTTAATAAATCTGTCTAGTTCAAATCACTTAAATTAATGTAGGTATTTAATCAACCAATCGACAAATTAATCTGGATCTCAAGTTTCAGTAACTTCATCTGTTTACATATCACTGGAATGTTGTCTAGATTATTTAACTTAGCCATTAAGTCGAGCAAGATAAAATATTACATCGTACTGAAACCACTTAGAGCTATTTCCCCGGGATTGCGTGATAGCAACACTTAATTTACAAGCTCCATTTAATTTGAACTATTTTGAGGCTCAGGCAGGAATTTAAATATCTGCAGATAAGGAGCTCACGCGAATTGTTCGCCGCGCGCCGGCGACTGAGCGCTCCAGCTAAATTACGAGATTAACGAATTAATGCTACACAAATTTCAGGGGTTTTCTCTTAATTTTTTCTATTAACCCTTCATGTAAATAAAGGCATTTCAGTGACTTAAGCTCCACTAGTTATTTATCAATTAAATAATAAAATATCAAACTATTTCCGCAAACATCAACATTCGCGTGAATTTGGGCAAACAAGTTTCACAGACTAACCATATAATTAAAATATATCTGACACCCTATTTCGCGAAATTGCGTACCCAATATTACCCGCTTATCTCAAATAACGATGTAGTCCTCGTAAAATGTAAATACATATGTAATAAAAGTGTACTGTATGTGTGTGTTAAAAGCAAAATCGTTTCGACAAGTTTAGAATATGGCCAACTGTATAATCGAAAAAGCTGTTTTCAAATAAAAAATAAATCAGAATTGGATAGAGAGAGTGAAAACTAGTAGCTAAAGTAAATATAGGTACTTGGAAAATATTTTTGAAACAGAACGTCCCCCACGTTCTGTTTCAAAAATATTTTACACCTGGGAGCAAAGTGCAGAGATTAGACACGGGGACCATCAATTACGCGTAATCCGAGACACGTGCGAGCCGCTCATCGCATCGCAAACCTATGGGGATTATTGAAATGTTCTATACCCACACGCGACGAACGCGTTCACATACCCGCTTATAGGCTTTTGTATGAAAACGAGATAAGAAATTATGCAAAGGTTTGTAGCGTGCAATTACAATTTAACATAGATGTGTAAATAAAAAATAAATCATCGTATTAAAGACGAGCTTAGCATTTCTGTTTTATTTTCCAGTAACGATATCACTGACACTACATGACAAACAAATAATCCTTCCAGTTATATTATGTACTGCCCAACGCCCAAAGATACATAGCGGTCTCAATTTCACACCTATTTTGCGAATCTGACCGGTAGTCCAATTAATCTTCCTGCAGATTGGATTGGGTGCGATATTTGGACGCCTGCAGGCACCTTTGATGTGTCGTGTCAATCCCAACAGAGTCCCTAAATCTCAGACTCAAGCGAACTAGTTAACTGAAACAGTCAGACGTCCATATATTACGTAATCAGTGAAAGCTATCTACCTACACTAATATCTACACTAATAATATTATAAAGAGAAAATATTAATGTTTTTGTATATAATGAGTAAACTCAAAACTACAGGACCGATTTTAAAAATTATTTCACTAGTAGAATGCTATATTATCACTGAGTAACATAGGCTATAATTTATAAAGATATCACGCGGGCGAAGCCGCTGGCGGAAGCTAGTAATTAATAAAGAAGTAGAGCTTTGTCGAGTAAGAATGAAATCTAGAAACTATATAAATAAAATAAATGTAGGTATTCTTTGGAATAAAAACCCAAAGATAAAGATATGTGAAAAATAAATAATTAAAGATTGGAAAACAGGAGACCAGGTTCCAGGTTAAATACTTGCATAACATTACAAACATGACGCCTAAAATCCTCGAAAGGTTAGGCAGAGGGGTACTTAAAGTCCATCCAAATTTTGCCATATAGGTAAATACTATAATAGTAAAAAGCGGCCAAGTGCGAGTCGTACTCGCCCATGAAGGGTTCCGTAGTAGCAAGTAACATTGAATGAAAGGTAAATTGCGGTTTACGATTTATGACGTATTAAAAAAAAACTACTTGCTAGATCTCGTTCAAACCAATTTTCGGTAGAAGTTTACATAATAATGTATATTATATTTTTTTTTTAGATTTATCATTCTCTTATTTTAGAAGTTACAGGGGGGGACACACATTTTACTACTTTGGAAGTGTCTCTCGCGCAAACTATTCAGTTTAGAAAAAAATGATATTAGAAACTTCAATATCATTTTTGAAGACCTATCCATAGACATCCCACACGTATGGGATTGCTGAAAAAATTTTTTTTGAGTTTCAGTTCTAAGTATGGGGAACTCCAAAATCATTTGTTTTTTTTTTCTATTTTTGTGTGAAAATCTTAATGCGGTTTACAGAATACATCTACTTACCAAGTTTCAACAGCATAGCTCTTATAGTTTCGGAAAAAAGTGGCTGTGACATACGGACGGACAGACAGACAGACATGACGAATCTATAAGGGTTCCGTTTTTTGTCATTTGGCAACGGAACCCTAAAAACAGCCTTCTTCACCGGCTGACTTACATACACAATACTACAGGTTACCTAACTATCGTCACGCTTTCCTAACTGGGTGAAAACTTGCAGGAAGCAACACTAGAGTTTTGTTCATACTTAAGTCCGTGCACCTACTTAGTGTTTGTTACCACTAGTAGGTCCTATGTACTTAGTGTTTCGAGCTCGAGAACACATGTATTAAGTTCAAAGACCGCTATATAGTATAATAATATAACATTTTGCAAAATTAATCATACGCTAAGAGTTACACAGAAGATATTGTGTTGTCTATACCAGGATTTATATTCATTTACGTAGTATTCTAGAAATCACCTTATAACTTTGGATAATAGAAACAAAGCTTATTTTGTATTGAAGTGTCTTTCTGTTCCTCCATCGCAAAATATTCATAGTCTGGTGGTAGTTTCCCAGTAGCCTTTACCTCTATGTCAGAACACTTCTGAAACCAGACGTTCACAGAATAGTTATAATGAATGCACAAAGGTGTACTGCACGCACAACCGTGACTTGTGTCAAAGGTTTCATTAGCTTATCAGAGAAAGGAGAAGGGGTTTTGTGGGGGATTTTTTTTCAGCATCATACATACATACATAAACTCACGCCTTCTTCCCATGGGGGTAGGCAGAAACTACAGAACGCCACCTGCTACGATCCTTACATAGTTCTTTTGCCTCGTTTACGTTCATACATCTGGTCATACACGCACGCCGGTTGCAAGTACTACGCACCTGGCCTTTCTGAAGAACATCACCAATAAGGTCAGTATATGTCCTCCTGGGCGTCCCCGCCCGGCCTTTTCCTTTACAACAGCCTTGTAAATACATTTTGTTTTTCAGCTTCACAGAATAAAATTGGATAAAAGCAAGCAAAGAGTAGTTTTATCAATCCATGCACTGTATGATACGTAAAGATTTCCATTTTCAAAAACCTACGTTTGAAGGCTGATGAAAACCCAACGTTCAGTAACAGATGAGGTTATTTTTGCCCGCCTATTCGTCATACGCTGGTATTTACGCCACAAAGTTAAGTTTACTTCAATAACATAACTTGAGTGATAATTAAATATGTAACTTCGCAAATCCAGCCGCCTGTCCGCTAGGCCATCTTGTAAAATATTCAATAAACCTCGTTGGGTAACTAAACAGAATAATCAATTCGATAGCTGCTCCTCGCCTAATATTCATTACTTACAGTAAAGATATCTATCTATATGCATGTTATTGTTACGCTGTCGTAGTTATACTGTGGCTGAGAGCTTGAGAGTATTGTTAGACTGTGACACATTTAAAGCGAAAACGTTAATTAGCTTCAATATGTATTCAGCTGTCATGATTCGATTGGATATAATATGTGCATCGTGGGTTAGGAAAGGATCAGATTTGCATGCTTAGCTATGCATGCGTAAGCACGACGTCGTCGGAAGTCGAGACGAGCGCGACGTGTGTTTCTACCCTTACGGTGTATTTCTGCAATCGATGAGAATTTTCCATCGCAGAGTCCCCTTTAGCGAGTATACAACGACATCGACATCCATAAATGCATGTATTGTTGAAGTATAAAACAATAATTTCTATGCAACCCTATCGTTGTTCTAACAAATTGAAATAAACAAAGCTAGTTCATATCAATGGTTTCTGTGAACTTTAAAAGGGTAGAAAGACAGAACTTTTCAGGTTCACTCATTTGCATTTAGATAAATCACAAGGGTAAACAAATATCTTGGAGTAAGAGTAAGTACGTATGTAGAGACTTGCTCTTAATGAAAATTACGTACACGCATTAACTAAATGATATCAGTGAACAAGTAAACGAAGTAACTTTAGCCCAACACGTGAGAGTCTCATTAATATAATGATCGGGTTTGCAAATAAAACATAATGCAATGTTAATGACCCGATAAAGTTACTTACCTGTTCCCGCCAACCTTGCGGTTTCATGGAGTCAACTAGAGAGTTTTCTGGTAAAGAGGGTAAATGAGCTTGTCTATGGCGCCCTCTCGTGACCTCCCGACGAACAAAACGACAAAGAGAAGTACGGCAACATTTACAGAGAAAATGGCCGTGGGGCAGTCAGGGCGACCCTCCACCCTTTGTTTCCTTAGAGCGGCTCGCCGCGCCGCACGCCGACAACTTGCCGAACCTTCCGACGAAATATGTACATTGCGATTTGTGGCCTTTGTCCTAACATATTAATGCGAATTCCAAAACGTATTTATTAACTTTTGGTAGGCTCACGAGTATTTAAGTTTTCAACGAAAATTCCTGGATTATATTGTTGTTTATGTTTTACATACGTTATGTGAACGTCGGCGTCGTTAGTGATTCATACGTATTATATGCATAATTTAATAAAAAGTTGTGAAAGAATGCTTGTTTTTTTTGTTAGAGCATCCGTTGTCTGTGGGGGACACAGGGGCGCGACGAGCGAGACGCACACCGCAGGAATTTCTAAATCTTCATAAGATAATGGATCGCTCCGCGAAAGAAAAGGACCTCTCCGGCTTGGAACTTTGTTGAATTCCTGACTCGTAATTAATAAAATTACTTTTTGGGAGCTTTCCTCGACTTCAAAGAATTTTAGCATAAAAGAAAAAGTTAAGTAGATGAATTATTTTTGAATGATAAAGGGAATAATTTTGGATATTTATACACTTAGGAGTTGAGTTATTCTGAAGATTTTCATCGTCGTTTTGAATATCATAAACTGACGCTGTTAGAAGCATTGTTTCATGAAAATCGTTGCAACTGATAAATAGGAAATTGTACGGTCCATTTCCCCAAAATTTTTACACTACAGTACACACGTATAAATTATTAGTAATATTCTTAAAGACAGCTCAAGTCCGCTCTCAAAGGAAATTGCATTTAGCGAGGACTATCAAGAAAGTATTTACCCTGCAATTGAACTCTACGAGATTTATAGGATTTCTCTCGACGCATATTCTCGAGAGCTCTTTTCTTTTAATTTCTTATTCTTCGTATGTTTACTTGGAGCTTCATCTGTGCAAATATTAGTCTTCACTATAAAACATAATATTATGATTGCTATTTAAGTAACAAAGTTCTACAAAGTGGAGATATTATAAAGATACCAAATAAATAAGCAAACAATAAAATAAAGCCTACATTTAACATTGTTTGCGATGCTTTGTCTACAACGAAATAGAGATTAGTGGAGGGCTGTATCTCCAACGCAACTCCGACTAAAGGTCACTTCAAAGGGAATAAAAGTGTTAATTCGTGGTGAACATCAGTCGATTGTATTATTCGAAGGTCGCGCTTATCTGCGGCGGGACTGACGATAATACCCGCATGGCGGATGATAGTCGCCGAGTCGCGCGACTGTCGTCAGTCGTCAGTCGCAGTGCAACGACTGCTAGTTTAATTCGTGAAGCCACATAAATCCCTGTTTGATGAGGGTAGCTCGCTTTCATTAGATACGGACTTGGTGAGGCGGTGCTCCACGGCAATTGCTGTTGATGATAGCATGGCATTGTCTCTTCACGTCAATCCTGTAGCTCATGTGTGTTTAATTTGATTGTTGGTTTAGTATAGTTATTTTCAGAGTTTTATTTATTTTTACTATTTAAGAGTCACATCAGTAGTGTAAAAAATTAAAAATGTTTTAAATTCATAATTCAAACGATTTAATTCGAGTAACATAGACTCATAATAGAATAGCAAAACACACATTTACAAATAAAATTAAATATTTGCATTAAATTATTTTTCTACATTATTATAATTAAATTAAGATTAAAATCAAATTAAACGAAAAAATTAAAAATAATGTATTTATATACATGAATACTGTAAATAGATACCTATCATAATTCAAAACTGTAATACGACTATAATAATTATGGTCTGTTTTTTTTTTCTTTACTTAAAACGTGAAAAACCAACATTAACTTCCCATACGTATGTCGTTATTCAAAATAATAACTTCGGTAACTCACCGTCATGTGACACATCAAAAAGGCTTTTAAAGTAATCAATCAATTGGTTAGGTAGATTCACTATGTTTACGGTGAGTTTCCGTTCATGCGACGAGTCAATATGGTGGCACCTCCTGTACAAAGCCACCTGTCACGAAGCAAGCATTTATCACAATTCTACCGAATTTCCTTTAAGCTTACAAAGATATCGGCTTTCATGTTACTGTATGGGCGGATCGTGATATCACCGATAATATACCATTTCGTTATAAAATAGATCTGTGGATAGAAGTAAGTACTGCTGTAAATAGGGGTCCACACCCTGTACAGAATGTGGCTAACACAGTACGAACCAAAAATGCAGTATAAAAATGTTTTTCACCAATGATTTTTACTTATCATCTAAATATGTTTGAAATACCCTAACTAATCCTTAATATTATAAATGCGAAAGTAAGTTTGTTTGTTACGCCTTCACGCTAAAATGGCTGAACGGATTTGGATGAAATTTGGCACATATATAGATGATGCCCTGGAAAAGAACATAGGATACTTTTTTTTTTTCCGACGGGATCGAGACTTATGCGGGTGAAACCGCGGGGCGCAGCTAGTAATATTATAAATGCGAAAGTGAGTTTGTTTATTTATTTGTTACGCTTTCACGCTAAAACAGCTGCACGGATTCCGATGAAATTTGGCACATGGGTAGACTATGACCTGGGTTAGAACATAGGATACTTTTTATCCCGATATTCCCACGGAATCCAGACTTATACGGATGAAACCGCGGGGCGCAGGTAGTCTTATAATAAGAACCAAATAATAATAGTCCTCCAGACTGAATTTCGGCCATGGCAGCCAAGCTCAGCGGGAGATATTATAGTGCACAATTGTGTGCGCAGACACAAGTGCACTCACTCTTCCCTCACTCTCATAGTCCGATGGGACGGCAATCCGACACGACCGGAGAAAGATTAGGCGCAGGACCAACGGCTTAATGTGCTTTCCGAAGCACGAGTCACACCAAAGTCCGGGCTGCTACAGAGAAATTCCTTATGGAAAAACCCAATAACACTAACTGCCCCGTTGTGTTGGTCTCGTGATCGCAAGCGCGACTGCTTAGCGTGCAATGGGGTCCTGGGTTCGATACCCAAGTCGGGCACAGAACCAAATAAAGCACATGTAAACATAACTTAAACTATTTATATGTAGAAAGCGGTAAGAAAAACTACCTCGACCAAAGCTACGAAAAGCTTTAAAAGAAACAAACGCAAATCGTTTATAAGCCACAGACAAGGAATAGCCATTATATTCAGCCCATAGAAGTACAGTGCTGTTATTGTCTTACTCACACTTGAGTGGCCTGCCTGCCTACACAAAGGTCGCGTACACAAGCTTAATTGAATAAACCTAACTGCTTGTGATTCAGGGAAGGTAATATCAGGTGCCTCCCTCGCTTTTGAAAAACAATAACCGTGGAACATTGCGCGGAAACCTTTATACAAAAGAGAGTCGCTCAATGAAGTTGCACGCCGAAGAATTTCCATGCAATAACGGGGCATAGCCTCGGCGAGGATTCTTGTGGAGCGCGGCCGGAGATATTGCGTACTTACTGGGCTTGCCTCTAATAACACCGCCGATACCGTTTGTGTAAGGAGAAAAATACGAAATGAAATAGAAACTACCAGACGCCTTATGGTTTCCAATCTCGACTAACATTACACGGAGGTACCGGAGCTATTTCGCATTTTAATATTCTATGAAGATTGAGAATAAAATCGTCAAAGTTTCGTATAACAGGCAATCAGGTTTCTGAGAAAGCAAGCAAAAAAAGTGTTTGATTATTCCTTTATAATTTTCTGTTTGCTCGCGGGTGCTTGAATGAAAGTCGATATCTTTAAGATTAAACTTCACCTGGGTAGATACATTAGCGTTCTATTGCACTCTTCGGCCTCGTAACCACTATTGAATCAGTTTTTGCTCGGGTTTTAAAACTAATCTTTTCAGTTGCCTGCTCTAGTTTCGCTAAAGAACTCGTTAACGATAAGTGTTATCTACGAAATGTTACGAGTTTAAAACTCAGTGTTTTTGGAGTAGGTTATCATCAATTATGTTAAATATAATATTCAGCATTATATTAAACTTAGTTAGGCAAGTATATGTAGGTATCTAATTTCCCAGAAAGCATCGTAATTTGGTGAGTAGCTAAAGTATCTGTGCAATAAGCAGCTTAAAAAAAAGTTTGTTTTTCGAACCTGCATATACTCACTCTTGAATCATTTCTAATTTATGTTTGCCTGTATATTTAACTTATATACCGAACAAAATGTGGATATACTACGAGTAGATATGTGAACGTATTCACAGTTGACGAGATTCGAGTCGGCGACTGAAAGTTGGTCGTACATAGCTCCCGCCCTTGACTGCTTCTTAAGAATTCTCAAGCCTTTAGCTCATCTATCTACTTACTAATTTAATTAATATTATTCAGAACGTCTGACATAGTCCGTAAGTGGGCTTTTCAAGTGATGAATGGGTCTCACATATTTGTAGAGCTCTATACAAAATCACTCAACCCGAAATACACCGAAATCGGTTGATTGCGCATGAAAAATATATAGCATACCTTTAGATTATATTACTTTTTCATCCCCAAATCAGCATAAAATTAGGTCTCGTACATGAAACATGTTGTAAATCTTTTTTGCGACATAGCACACATAGCAATTTGTTAACGTTATTAATTTTAACGAGGCATTTCTGAAAAAACGAACGAAAATATAGCGTTTTATCTACCGTTTCTGTTTATACAATAGCAGGAACTGGGAACAGCAATTAACCCATCACTAGCAGTGGCAGTAGACAGACACATCGATTACCAAATTCCGAAAACGCATTTATGATGCGACGTAGCCGTGCATTAAAGCTCTGCAAATGCCATCACGCGGCGAGACTAATCACATTAGTGGCCATCGCAAAGGTAATGCCGGTAACAACCTAAAAAGCCGCCATTTGCATGTCAGAGCGGACCTCAGGAACTCGCACTACACTGCAGTGTAAATTATTCACTCTCATATGAATCTCATATTGGAGATAGATACTAAACTTTGTACTCAACGTTAGTTATAAATAAAAGATTTCGTCGGAACAAAACAAAATTTGAAATTCTCATAGAATGGACTTTTGGAAAATGTTTACGTAATAGGAATATTAAACTGTTTTATATGGACTAGGTGCCACTGAGATGCAACAAAACATAGGTGGGTGCATATATTACATTTTGAATCTGTCTGTAGGTGCATAAATCTTTTTACTGAACTGAGAATTGCACAGCCGATTACAATTCTTTTTTTCCCCAAGCAAGCTATTTAATTTTATTTTATTTTATGGGCTATTAATTTACGTGAATAATAGAGGAAAACACAATGAACCAAGAGTTAAATGAACGTGTACGAGCATTTGTATGATCGAATGAACAATCAGGTTTGAAGTGCTACTATTGTATCGGTAAGCACATTTTTGTCACCTGAATTTCAGCGTAACTCAATTTATCACATCAATATTATTAGCCACAACTTTAAAATATGTTCCATTTCCGCAATAAATAGGAGCGGCTTTTGCTCATATCAGAGACCACGACACATTGAACTATTATAGGTAAGCAAATACAGGGTCCAGAGTAGGTAGTCTGAACACACCTGAAAATTGTGGTGTTACCAAATTGAACATATTTATGTAAAAGCAATTTATTTTAAATAAATCTTGAATAATAACGAAAGGAGGCAATTTTCCCATAATTATATTCTTGAAGGTACTTGCGTAGACATTTTATGAAAAAAAAAATCATTTTAATCTTTCTGTAGATTTAAGGTAAATATTGAACTCAAATAAATGGCACTCTATATTTGTTACAAGAATGTTTCTGGTCCTAAAATCCTAGGAATCGTCTCTAGAGGGTTAAGCGGTAAAGGTCAGCGACTAGAAACAAGTATCCAGTCTAGCAGTTTAGGTCTCTAACAAATTGCCAACCGATCTCTTCGCAGCTAGATAACGAAAAATAAAGCGTACATAGAATACTGTAATAGATTTTTAGGCTCAACTTTTTTATGAAAACGTAAGAGATTTTTTTATCCTACTTTAAATAATTTAAATGAGAAAAGATGAATGATACTACACTCAGTTACTGGATTGTGAAGGTCAGATAGGCAGTCGCTCTATATAAAATACTGGTATTCAACTGCATCCGGTTAAACTGGAAGCCGACACCAACATAGTTGGGAAAGGCAGATGATGATAAGGTTTTCACAAATGTTAATAGAGGCAGTAGAACTTACTCAAGGCGAGAATAAACATCTTTTAATGATTTTATACTGAAGATCACGTCTAAACGAGACGTGTTAATGATTTGGAAAAAAAAAATGTTAAATAAGAGCATTTTTAAATAATTTAATTTGAGAATATTTTACATTTTCTTTATATTACATAGTATAATTAATTTGTAAAGTTACATTTAACGCGGATATAAAAAGAAAAAAACTGAGAATCACGCAAAAACTATAAAGCGTATTTTTCTAAAATATTCACCATTTTAAAGATAATTCAATTATTTATCTTTTAATTTACATGTTTTATTAAAATACCTTTTGTTTTATGTATAATAAATTAATAATGCCTCTAATTTGGGCCAGAGCTCCTTCATGGGCGAGTCCTATTACTGGCTGGACGTACGACGCGTTGCGTGAGCTCAGCATAGAACACGCAAGCTAACCACTCAAGATCACTGACATTTAGTCGCGTCTTAAGGAGGATCCGCAGTGGTAGCCCACGAAAAAACTTTTCCATAAGAGATTTGTTCTTATGGAACAAATATAACTTAGAAAGATGTATTAATGATTCTAATGAATATAATTGTGGTCGCGAATAACATTATGATCAAAATGCAACCTGATAGTGACCTGAAAATTACAGAAAACGAAAGAACATTTGAATTTCGCGGGCTACCACTGCGACACACTTTGATTAATTTATCTCTTGAGATCTGTCAAAGTTGACACGAGAAAAGGTAATATTTCAGCATTCAATCTAAAATGTCTAAGATTATTATATAGATGAACAAAACATGATGAATTTCAAATCAACCTGTTCTAAAATTATTCTCAGACTCGGTCGCAGCTAGTTTTCATTGCTCATAATCGAGAAAACACATTTACTACTAAATAGTAGCAACCGCGCCCGTAGCTCTCGAACGTGACGCTTTATCAACAGACCGGCAATTGTCGAAACTAATATGTAGCATACGGGTACGAGCCGTTATACGGCATCATCCAATTAAGTGCATATTTACACCCCGTATGAGCACCCGACATTATTGCCATGCAGTTTACACGTGACATCGGTGCCTTTACGTTCTGTTCAGCAGTCGATGCAAAGATATGTAGCCATGTTTACTGGCTACTGGATGGTTCGAGCTCTCGATGAATACTTAACGTGCGACGATTGTGTCGGACGATGTGGTCAGTTAGCAAATTTGTAATATTACGATGTATTTTGTATATGGTGTTATTAATTTATGCTGTTTTCTGAATTCCACGCGTACGTAGTCGTGAGCACAGTTAGTGATGTGATTAGTCAAATGATAGTATTATTACTGGTTACGGACAAATACTAGTTCGTGATATTTTATTGTATTGCCTTGTAGTGTACACGTGACATCGGTACCTTTACGTTCTGTTCAGCAGTCGATGCAGAGATTCAAATCATTGTCGGTTCCAAAACTACATGATAAAAGTGCAAAAAAACCCTGTTTATGATAAATTCTTACCCAAAACACTCACTAAAGACAATCAGTAACACATTCATCTGTACTCGAAGGCTTCGACTTTATATTATATTTCACAACTTTTTCCAACCATTATTATTTGAACAACAATATGGAATTTGTAATTGAAAAATCATCGACGAAAATTGAGGTTAAAAAATAACCTTAGTTGTCAAATGAAAAACATTTTTAAGGTGATATAAATTTAGAATTTCAGAAATAATTATTCAAATAATCAAACTTTGATTTGATTATTTGAATAATTATTATAGCCGAAATTCTCACTACAAATTAATACAAAAGTGACACTACAAATTGGCATCGCAGGTACGTTTGTGATCCATTCGTTTTCATCAGAAATTATTGAAACAAACCTTAGCCATGTTTACTGGGTAATAGATACACTCGTGACTATCGAGCGTGTGACGTATCTACGTATATTAGGATAAGCGTTGTTGTACTGTTCGTATCGACGTTGGTCACTTTACATGCAAATAATAATTATAATTTAACTACAAAGATTGTCCAAATTATGCATAACAGCATTCAAACTTTTATTAACATAATTTGATTCGATAACCATCCACATTCCGTAGTGACAGAACTGAACACTGGATCTAATAATGATATATCAAATCCAGTACAATAATAGTTTGTGGTGGCTTATGCTAAACACTATAACAACCACAATGCGAAATTGGTGTTCTGGTTCTAATGACAATGATATAATCGACGGCAGTGCGGTCCAACTGCAAAAAATATGTTAAAGTGAACTCAATCTCAGAAACAAATACAGAATCATGCCCATCCAGATAGCCGGCTATTTCAGCAGGAAAATTACATACCTAAAAGTAATTTGAGAAAAGATCCTAAAATAATATTTCAAAAAACAATATTAAGTTTATTGAAAGAAGTATCTACATGTATCCAATATATAAATACGGTCTACGTATAACTCCATAATTTTATGAAACGTCGCTTCAATTATATCTCAATAAAACTCAAACAATATTTAATGTATCTAGTATCAAATCTCCAATAGAATTATTATTCCAATAAATATCTTGTGATCGGGAATTTAATAAAATCTTATATTGAATAATGGGTGCCCACTTGATGCTTGAAGCCTGTTTATTGAAAAGGAGGTACTGAGCTTTCAGTCACTCCTTACACCCTCCGAAATAAAATAAAAGAATACTCGTAATAATGTCAATATCTTACTAATAATGGTAAAGTAGCAAAGTAGTTTGTGTCTCACAAACATTTTACTTTGACGTCACTTCTACACTTATCTTTATAGCATCTAACGTTATAATTACACTTCAAGCACTACTCCTACCCTTGTAGGTTATCTTTCAATTCCGTAACGGCGTTATCATACTGGCGATTTGCGAGCTAGTTATCAGCAAGGCGATTATTCAACGTGCTCGCTATGTGTGCGTAGCGAGCACACCACGTGTGCGTAACGTGTTCGCTGCGTTTACGTAACGAGAGCGATTGACGTGAGTGTCAAGAGAGAGCGAGACAAGCGAGTTTACAATATTATGACAACGCGGCGTATACGTCGCGTAGTCGCGGTTAAATCGCTTCGCACCCGCGGAGAGCACGTTTATAAATCGCCTCGCTGGAAACACGCTGGCAAATCATCAGTGTAATAACGCTCTACCAATTAAAGGCAGGCATTCCATTCGGCTTTTTCTATTCTTTTTATAAAATAGAAAGTGAACCTCTGTAGATAAACTTAGTCTTAGATTTACTGACAAAATAATTAAGAACTCCAATTAAAAATTAAATCTGTTTCAGTTTTTGTCTAGAAAACGAATCCCTTTGGGTGAAAACAAACGGGTGGGTCTAGACGGGATGAAACAGGTACTTACTTATCTACTAAAGAGATTTTAAGTATCAAGTATCATAATTAACTATTTAAGTTTAATGAATACGGATCGCTTTTAACAATCGACTTAATTAAGTACAAAATTATTGGGAGGAAGAATTTATTTGGTAGAGGATGAGTTTCTCATCTCGTCTGATCTTCCACGACATGATTACTTACAATACTTCAACAGTAGGTACCTAATTATGTCGCGAAAATTGTAAAAATACTGAGAAGCGTGAGCTCAGCTCACAAATACTATACATGTAAAAAAAAATCCTGTCTGATCCGTGAGAGTGTTGTAAAGTATTGTACTGAGAGTCTTTTTATGTAGTAGGTAATATAGAGCAAACATTTTAAAAAAATCGCCAATCGGGGAATTTTACCGGGGTATTCATTACATGTGACGTGGACAGCCGTCGTTTAGCGGGTATTTACAAGTCATAACTAACCCTTGTTGAAAATTATCTAATTTATAATGGATTTAGGGTATTTTTTGTATTAAAAATGTGAATTTTAAATAGCAATGTCTTTTTTATTTTCGGTAATAATAAGTGTTGGGACCTTATGAGTATCGTGGTTGGAGAGGGATAATAAATGAAATTCAGGTGTACAATATAAAGTCTATTTATATGACCATGAATCTTTAGCACAATGATGTTTCTTATATTAGTTACACGGTACACAAGTTATTGCCACGGCGCTGGGAAAACGACAGAACGACTAGCCGCTAAACCTAATGCGCGGGGGACATTGCATTCTGCACCGCTAGCATTACTGCTACCTGTAGTCCCTACAAAAAGATTGTATGTATATTACTTTTCGGTAATTTTATTGCAGTACCTATGTGCCCCTTTCGGGTTCAGGGTTTTTTTACTTATTGTATATAGCGTTTCCTTGGCAGTCAATCAAAGAGATTTCAGATACTATTGAGAGGCTATCATAAAAAAAAACTGTGATTCTATGTTTCAGTGACGCCATCTAGCGTAATAATAGCAAAGACAGACACGTTACACTTTTACCGACACCAACTTTTGACTAACAACCGTCCGACAGTTTGACACATGAAGAATAGTAGATTGTTTGCCGAAGGAGCAAACAAGTATTTTAAAGGCGAGAGTGTTTCTTTGAATCCAGAGCGGAGCAAAGAATTCTAGAATAGAATCCTGAGCATAGCGACAGCGAGGGATTCAAATTACGTCACACGAGCTTAAAATAGTGTTGCTCCCGAGGTGGACAGTCAACTTTTTATCACCCTTAATGAGAGAATAAGTAAGTGTAACTTATGAATAAGAATAGTACCTACGTAAATATTTATTTCATTCTTACTACTTGGAATACACACTCATTTTTAATAAAAATAACTAAAATCCGAATTTGAGTAAACAATTGCGAACGAAAGCGGAATGCATTTCGCGCGTTTTTTTATTTTTTCAAAAACTTTTTTTTTTTATTTGCCTCGCGCTAGCTTTACTTTATCATACAGCCTATTACTTGTTCATACAATGTTCGTGATTGATCTCTTTGGTGATTGGAACTTTTACTAACAATATCGACATTCCAAATTCAAATCACTTTTAGTCCCAAGAGATTAAAAAGCTATTTTGATACCTGTTTACGAAGAATAAACTAGCTCTTTTTGAATAGATGTGATAAAAATATATTTATTTTATCTAAATCCTGGGCAAATTACAAAATACTAATGAAAATCAACCGTATTTAAGCCCAGTTAATTTATCACAATTCAGTCAGGTCAATTCAATTCAATTGATATCAGTTTTTTTCGAGATTTGCAATACCACAATAATTGCACATTTGCTTCGAAAATAATGTTCCCTTAGCACACAATGCGACCTGTCATGTGGAGCGTATGACACGGGACATAGAACTTGACTGAGCGAAGATTGACCAGTGGAAATTGCAAGTAGATTATTATGTTGTTCGCTTTGTCCCATCTAGCGAGCGTGCACTGCGACTTTTTATCGCGCGATTATTTTATCGCAGAAATAAAACATATTGGTTTACATGGATATACCCTGGATGGATATGCAGCACGCGCATACCCTTGAAAAATATCGCCGCGATTTTAAAATAGTGATTGACAAATCACAATTTTAAAATCGAGGTGATATTTCGATTCTGCCGCTACTACTCGCGACGCGATTATCGCAAAAGTAAGTAAGGTAAAACAAGCAACTTGTCCGAAATCCATGTTGAGAATTAACAAATAAATCCATCGATTTTTTCGTCACATTGGGCGCAATGAATTTTCAGCGATATTTTACAACGCGATTCTAAAATCATGTCGCACAAAATATAATCGTAGTGCGAGCTAAGCTAGCTTCCAGTACAAATTGGGCGAGCCCGTTGGCCTAGCGCGCTCGGCCAACGTATACTGGGACTTTTTGCGTGTATTGAATTTTACCGTTTGATTTTCGTATATTTGCCCATTGGCCGAACACGCTCCCAGTACACGTTGGGCGGCCAACGGTTTGCCCAACGTGTACTGGGAGCTTTAAATGTCTTTGCACTCAAGTCACTGCGACATTGTGGGTGACAGGAACCACCGCGACCATCTTTTGACGCGGTAGGACGAATCTAACTACTTAAATCTTTGCGTTTCTATACGCTTTTATATTATGTACCTACAGTTCTTTCGTAAATAAGGATACAAATCCCGTAGTTACGACCGAAATGAAAAGATAACTCATAAAATATAATCAAAAATAAACCACTGAAAAGAAAACCGATACCACCAAAACAGTTGATAAAGATCTACATTGGAAGAAGACATTAAAGGATTCATCTAAATATACCTGGCTACAGGGAGGTCAAAAAGATAACACTATCGTTGTCTTTATGTAATATGAAGTAAGGTAAAGTAAAGTAAACTAAAAGGCAATATGTAAGCCGCAATAACATGAACCTTTATGATATTCCTTTATGATAATGTTGTACGCTCTCTTAGGTAAATATAGTCGCGCATGCCGCGGAAATATGAAACAACGTTAAACTAACACAAGATTTAGTATTGGTAGTTTAGTGTACCTGTTTGTGTACTAAACTACCTTGCTGAGCTTCCAACTTGTATTATATAGTAGCTCAGAACTTATGTACCTACGTGGTTCATATGCGTCTATTTGTATAAGGGCGGAGTTCTTCTATATTATGGAAGTGATTCTGTGAGGAAGTCGTAGTTAATTAAATAGTGCAGAGGAGAACATGCTTCGTAAAAGTTTAACTCTACACATAATCTATGTTATAGTCAAAACTGTTAGCCCCGTTCGCACAGACGTAAATATATCGTGGCGGGATTTTATCGCGTACTGAATTTTCAACTCTCAGTGTTGAGCCTAGCATTGAGAATCCAACAAAATGCATCCCAGTGCGACGAAAAAACTCACTGTTGAATTTTGAACTCTCGGTTCTAAGCAGAGCGTTGAAAATAAAGTGCGCGAAAAAAAATCGTCGCGGAAAAAAGTCGCTCGTGCCACTATGGTTTTCTTTATTAAAATCAGTTTATACTGAATGCCTTCGTTATAATTATTCTAGAATCACTATTACTACTAAATAGTTTTAACCGGTAGTCAAAATAAGTTTTGACTGATTATTAGTCACCAGTTTTGACTATGACATCTAACCGTTAGGAATAGAGTAGAATTATATTTGCGTACCTAAATCTAATCTACCAGTTCTAAGACCTTCCTTTAGGCGTTAGTGTTTGTAAAACACGTACCTTTGAACATGTCCTTTACATTATCTCCAAATGTTTACAAATGTTGTTCTAAATCTTTCTTTATTGAAAAAATGTTTTATTGTAGACACGTAAACCGTGTCCAAGCTAAAGATTACATAACATTCAAATCAATACAAAGCTTGGGCCAACGACTAGCATTTATTCTCATCGGGGCGACACACGAATTTTCGTCATAAGCTCGATCTAAACCTTTATCGGTGCACAGCCATTCAAAAAGCACCTCTATTGTCTAGCTGCTAAGGTTCTATGGGTCGTTACAAATGTGAATCGCTTCACAAGGGTTATTATCATGACTGAAGCTTTGTTAATCCTTTCTATTCTGTAGCAATCGATATGTAGGATTCGTGCGTGACATTATAAACCAGGGATTTAAATGAAAAATTTGTAGGTACCTGAAGAGCTTGCTTAATGAACAATTAGTTGAAACTCATTGTTAATGGATACGATTACTTTAATAAATAGAATGTATTTCCAAAAATGGTTTATTTTTTTAACTTAAAATCTGATTGTTCTTTTCAGGTACAGGAGAAGATAAAACATCACAATATTTGGGCACTTTGTGATAAAATTGTAAGTAAAAGGGGGCCAAGCAACATCGGTCTTTGTTCAACAAACTTACTTCCCTCACTTGACTTCGACAACTTTGTTTGTATCTCCAAATGCTGCAGCGGTGGAGCATCTTGCCTATATGCTTAGGATGTAGTGTTCGACTCCCTACAGAAGTTTGTTGTCACGGTAAGTTGTTTGAGCACGTGACTTGTTTGTGATTGAAGAAAATTACCTTAAGAAGGCAGCTGCAACTGCTGCTACAGTTATTGTAAGTAAACTTTATTCCCAGATCAGTCCAAAACCAAGCATATCCGGGCCTAAAAACATTTGGAAAGCAAACAGAAACTCCGCTGTGCATCTGTATGACTTCATTAAATCCTTAGTTTGTGTCACAGACGGACGGAGCGGAGGCTGCGTCGGGTTTACGTGTAAAGTTTTCCTCATAAGCTCACCGCAGGGCGCTCCCCTATCAATTGCCGTGATCCCGTGCCCCCGCGCACTTCCCCCTCTCCCCCGCCAGCCCCTGCAAGCCCCACTAATGATCCCACTTGTTAGGGCTCAGCACGGACCTTCGGCCGTGTCACATGGTGAATAACAAATTCCTAGCTGATCCCACTTTGCCATAGCCACTAGGACTTACAAACGTAGGTCATAATATTAAGTTTGAGTGCGCCATGTTTTTAAATTTTTCGTTACGTTCCTACTCAAGTCTTAAAAGATCCCTTTTTTTGCGGCTATTTTTTCAGTACCTACCTACTTCGTTTCAGTTGTTGTAGTATGAAATTATTAGAAATGAAATGCACAGATTCACATATTCTGGCTCACGTTCTAAATTCTTAGTCTAGTGGTAAATTTGACGTGCTTTTCATGTTTTGCCAAGTGGCAAAGCAGCTCATAAAAACGCAGTAGTATCTACTAAAGATGGGCCTCCATAATAATTAAAACTTATTGATTTTCTTGTATTTTAATTCTTACTTTTTTAGGAGGATTATTGGTTCTTTTTATTTATGTTTCAAGAATTGCATCAAATGAAATATTTAAACCTATAACTAAGATTTTTTTTTAAATAAATTTTAATGTTAATAATAATAACCCAATTTATATTTTTTTATTCAAGTTCTCGTACGTCAATCTCATGCATCATCACTTTCATTACTAGGTGAGAGCTGTGTAATGAATGAGTGGAATGAATTTTTATATTTATTTAAGTGATAAGCTATAGGTAACTGAAAGAACTGAGAGTGAGAAGTGGAAATCTTTTGATCATCACAAGCTCTGCTCTCTCCACAAGACCGCCTGAACATATTAAAAACACAACACTTGTTTCGAAAAACATAAATTCCACTTTTAATCTGCCAATCTCATACTCGGCTGACATTCAATATCAGATATTAATTACATGCAAAACTTACTGTCGAACTGTTGCGTAGCCTGAGCGAGGAGTGAGGCGAATACTCTGTCTGCGAGGGGTGGGGGCTGCGGGGGGCGGTCGTCGTCACTGCTGCTGTACCTATCGCCGCCCCACTCTAAAGAGCGTTGGCGTCGGACGCCGCCGGCTCCTGCTGGCGCACTCGGCAGCCCGCCCGACAGCCCGCTCAGAGAGCCGGCCTTAGCCCGCCGACCTGGCCTCTCCATCCTCGACGTACTCATAACATCTTGTCAGCACATCTGAGGACAATAAGAGAATTTGTTCAAATGATAGCATTCGATTTGAAAATGATGATGATTTTTAATTAAGGTACAGTCGAACAAGGTTTTTGGTATACAAGCAAAAATATTCATTTTTCCACAACACTTGTGTTGGTAATAACTTTTTAAACATAACAGAATAATGTAAAAGAATTGCAGCTGCAAGGTAGCCTGCATACCAAATAGCAGGTTCGACTGTACATAAAGTTTAGACCATCATTTACAAACTCGCAAATAAGCAG
Organism: Agrochola lychnidis; assembly: GCA_963680765.1. Taxonomy (NCBI): domain Eukaryota; kingdom Metazoa; phylum Arthropoda; class Insecta; order Lepidoptera; family Noctuidae; genus Agrochola; species Agrochola lychnidis. The sequence goes on from OY796857.1 coordinate 12,537,396, forward strand.
GCACCTACACATAGCATCCATCACGCCACGTGGAAGTACTTGGAAAAGTTTCACAAAGCCAATAAAAACCCTCCGCAAGAATGAAAAACGATTTATAATCCAAAAAAGTTTAGCACTCGTTAATTCGAGATCTACCACTGCCCGCTGAAACATAAGCCCTTGCTCAAACAAAAGAAATCGACACGATATTTTATCAAAGCAGTTACAGCGTCGTGAACGGAAAAGAACAACTGTAATAAAGAGCCTACAAGTCGTTTGGTTAGCGACCCTACATAAATAGGAAGTTTGCGCCAGAGGGCGTGCGTGTTGGAGCTCTAATCCAGTGGATTGTGTCGCGGTGTCGCCCGCTCCGCGCCTTCCAACATCATTTCTCGTATTGACTTAATTTGTACAAGCTTCAGTTCTGCTTCCCGCCGACAATTTAAAATACAATTCCATTGTTGCATCAAGTAAACTGAATCCACCCTCCATTAAATTGCAAGACCACTCTGTACTATCAACAGATACTTATACACTTCCCATGGGGATAGGCAGAAACTACAGAACGCCACCTGTGACGATCGCCCTTTTGTTTCGTTTACGTTCATACATCAGCAGTGCTATTCTGTAAAAATTTCACCGTGAACGCTAAGATGAAGTGAGCTGTCATTCCACCAAATACTAGGGATTGATACAGTTGACAGCTCACTTTCAAGCTCACTTCACCTAAGCATTCACGGTGAGATTTTTACAGAATAGCACTGCTGGTCATACCCGCACGCCGGTTGCGAGCACTACGCACCTGACCTTTCTGAAGAACATCACCAATAATGTCACTATATGTGTATACTTACGTAGTAATACATTTATGAGGAGGATTATAACGGCATCCAGGAAACTTAGCCATTAATGGTAATAAATACAATAACGCAACACTAATCCATAATAATGTCTCTGATACAAGGAAAATGTGAGAAAAGAGATTTGAGGGGACTGTGTTCAGAAATTAATTGGGTATGTTATGGAACGAGTATCGACCACCTTGGTAGCTAAACATGTGTTGGCAATTTCAAACCAATCCTGGTTCCTATCCCCACGAGATTTTCCTTCACCATAAGGTCCCAGCATTGACTATTAAAGTTGGAAGAGTCTATCACCACAGACATGAGTTTACTTACGAGGAAAGGTCATATCATTTCCTTGAGAACTCGAAAAAACACAAGCTACCGGGATTTTTAAATTACATCACACCTGTAATCCTCGAAGGGTTAGGTAGAGGTGTACCTATATATAGTACAGTGTACGACCCACATACCGCCAGTTATGTGTTTAACAACAGAACAGTACAGAAGCCGCACTCTGCATTTTAGGTATGAAGCTACAAGTACGCGGCGGGCTCGACTTGTCGGGTAGTCAGAAGATATAAGATATACGCGATAGAAGGAGAGGGAACTTCTTCTAGGTGAGTATAACTGTAGGTAATTAGCACGTGCGACCTGAATTGCACTTTATTGTGTCGTGACAAGAGTCGCTTTTTGTTTTTAATAAACGTTGCTCCACCAATTTCTCCTGTATCGTGGGTGCGTTTACAAACATTTAAACTCACATACACAAACAGCCAGACCCGGAACAACTACTTGTAGGTCATACAAATATTTGTTCCGTGCGGGAATTGAACCTGCGACACGCGGCGCAGCAGTCAATCGCTTAACCACTGCGTCAACCGTGCCGTCAAAATTTAAGGTGGATACGCAGTTGTAAACCGCGTAATTCAAATTTTCTTTCGTTTTTTGTCATTTGCAAGTCAGTGTCAGGTTGTATCTTGATCAAAGTATGATTCGCAACTATAACAGATACGTATTTACAGAATTAGAATCATTAATACATCTCTCTAAGTTAGATTTGTTCCATAAGAACTTTTCCACAAGAGATTTGTTCTGACTGACCTGCATTATGAAATGATCTGATAATGAAATGCAAAATGAATATCGTAACACTGAATATTTAGTTTTAGATGTAAAAAAAGTATCTGGAATCTTTCTAAATGCCTTTTTTACATCTAAAACGGTTACAACATCAAATTCAGTGTTATAATTGCAATTACTTATTAATATTCTACTAATTCACTAGTTAGCCATATTTCTTTTATCAATACAATAATATTGCCAAATTAATCAAAACAGCGAAATATCTGACAGCTATTTGCGACGTTGCCCACTTTCAGTGTAAAACCTCTTAAATGATTTTTTTAGAGAGAACCATCTGTTAAATAATTAATGTCCAAGACTAAAAACACTTCAATATACTTCTGCCTACAACTAAATAAACATTAACAGATCCTCAATTATTTACACACTTCAACATCAAGGAATTAATTACTTCTTGTTTCTTATTAAGGATAAGGCATTAAATCTAATGAGTTTTCGTTTAATGTAAATACACAGAAAGCATTGTATTTAAGGATGGCAATTGTTAACGTTTACTGCACTCATTTCTCATTTCGTATCGGCAGAATAAACAGAGGCGGTTTCATTATAGATTCGCCGTCATTCCACAGAGACACGAATTGTTTAGACATTATTGAGATTTTATAAAATTCTTTAGCTAAGTTTCTGTTTAGAATTTATCTGTGTCTATGGCTAGTCGATCAGTTTAATATGAAGATTTAGAGATTTTGCAATAGTAATTAATATCAATTATACTCCATTTGAAATAAGATTAGACATTAAACTAAACCTTTTTTACAGTCTGTTCAACCGATTTTGACTTCTATTGCGTTGGTGGCACGACAAATGGCAGCTGCAGTAAACAGTTGGTTTGTAACCACTTTTTTTGCTTTTAATGCCATCCTTATCCCTACGCAATAGAAGTCAAAATCGGTTGAACGGACTGTAAAAAAGGTTTGTTTAAATGTCTAATCTTATTTCAAACGGGGTATAGGTATATTGAGGAAGTACTAATTAATGTCAAAAAGTTGGTGCGTAGGAATGTCGTGGAACATAGATAATTGAAATCAAGTAATGGTTTAGTTTAAAGTATGTGTGTGTGTATACTTATGACGTATGCCTAATACTAAACCACTCTACATTGCCTAAATTGCAAATACAGTTATGTATTCTATCGCGATACTGTCTCAGCTATCAGTGAATCTATATAGCAGGGGTGGCCAACAGGTCAATCGCGATCGACCGGTCGATCGCGACTGTTAGTCCAGTCGATCGTGGCAAGGAAAAAAATATAAATACGTAGACCAGACTGCCCAACGTAATCACCTACTGCTGACGTTCATACATTGGATTCTTTAACGCTGGCAATCTCCAACTACAAACCTGATTATGCTAAACTAGTGGAAGATACTCAGACGCAATGCTCACACTAATATATATGTAAATAAGTAGTTAAGTACTAAGTATAATTTTCACATTTATGTTTTTTCTGTTAATAAAATAAAAAATGCTACATGATTGTGTACTGAACTATGCTGTTTCATTTAAGATTTCTAGAAGTATGTAATTGGTAGATCGCACAGGGTCTCGTTAGTGAACAAGAGATCTTGGGTCCAATCAAGTTGGCCACCCCTGCTATATAGCGATCATAGTTTGAAGACGAAATTAATATTGAAAATACCTCCACCACATATATGACCAGCATAAGCAGTACCTACCTTTGTGCTCTTCTATCTTTATGTATTTGTGTTTTGTGTGTAGATAAATAAATAATATGAACAATTGAGGTAATAAGTTAAAAAGGTTTAACTTTACCTTTCACGGCTTACCCCAAAACTTTCGATTACAGCAAAGAACGCAACAACAATTAAAAACAAAAACCGGCCAAGTGCGAGTCCGACTCGCACATTTAGAGATCCGTACCGTATTTAGATCGAGCAAAATTCGCCGAGCGAAAAACACGTTTTTTGTATGACTTTATGTAATTTTTATTATTTGTTGTTATAGTGGCAATAGAAATACACAATCTGTGAAAATTCCAGCTGTCTACCGGTTCCGTTTGGCACCCTTTGAGTACGGAACCCTAAAAACGAATCTTAATTCGATCCTTACCTTCCAAAGCACAAAAGAAGCCCTTATTAAATTAATCCCTCATTAGATTTCCATCTTAATTTTATTTGCTCGTGTTTACTGATTACTTTTTCTATCGAGCTATTAATTAAACATTAATTAATGAGTCCCGTCTACTCCGTAGTAGTACGTCTACGTCTGATGGACCGCTCGGTTTAATATAAAGTAGGCTGTTTACCCGCCTGTGTCGCGGCTCACAGCGTTCATAAATACGCCGCTTCCCTTCACAGACAAGCGTCTGTCCTGTTTTTATTCAATATTTACTCTTATTGTGACGGGATTATTGGACTTTTTTAAGTTTATTACTTTTTACATTACCGTGGAAGTATCTAACGACTCGTGATAAAGACATTTTCAACGATTTTTATTTTTATTTTGATAAGTGCTTTAGTTGTTATAAAAACTATGAAGGCAAGCTTTAGCCTTTTTTTGGGTGGGAAATTATCTAATAACTTCTCCCGCTCTGGGCGGAGCGGGAGTGGGTGTGTCAGACTCTTACTGACTAAAACCCACCCGTGTTCCTTCAGTTGCCATATTTCCGAGGCCACGATCTCCCTTTCGGATTTCTTCGCAACCCCGGCAGACATTGGCCCTGGCGGACCCCGTCAGTTCTATTGACATCTCTTTGAGGCGCGCATGGAACACAACGTGCCGTCGACCCGGGCCTGGTCCTTATCGAACGGCGAGCTACCCATTGCTCACCGTCCGCAAGCCCGCACCTACGGTGGCCGGAAATCGGCCCGTGATTCCCGACACCCAGGACGTCTCCTGCGGCGGTTGGGGGCGTGAGGGCGCGAAATTTGCCTCTCCCTCACGCGTTCCGCCTCCTCCTTCACGAGCATTACTGCTTCGCAGAAGGAGGTGACGGCCTCCTATTTCCTCTCGCTCCGTACCATGGCCTGAACCAGCTTGCCTGTGAATAGTCCTTGTGGATTCCAGATATATGCTTACCAGTTGATTTTCCCACAGAAACTTTAATATCCTGTTGCTAATACTAGTAAGTAAATGCTGCTTGTACCTAATTGTTTTGAAGAGTATTCCGACGGCCACCACGTAAAGTATCGAAACTGCAAAACCTCTACTTTACAGGAGAGCGATTCTAAGTTTAGATTTAGATTTTTGAACACGAAATTCGAAAATTTTATATTACCGATGTATCTAAAGTGGAAAATTTTACCGTTTTATACCGTCTACTATAGTTTTTGATAATTATTATACTTTTTCTAATATTACACATTCGATAGTTTACTTGGTTACTGCTGGTTACTTTTTTATCGAATATGCCAATTTCGATTTTGTTCAATTGAAAAACAATTGAGGGTATAAAATTAGTACATAATTTTTATATAAAATCATACATCTTTATCTCTACTTGCTATTAGTGCAATAAAACGGAAATGGCTTTTTTGTAATTTCGATAGTATACGTGGGGGCCGTCGATTTTTAGTATCAAGTTTTATCGATAGATACAGGGAATAAGTTATCACGTAAGCACACATTGTGGAATGCAATAAATGATTGAGTCTTGAGTATTGAATACAATTTAGAAGGAACCGTTCAAACCGTATACCTTCCTCTGCTAATTTTTGATATAAACTGTTGCTTAACACTTTCGACTCCACCCAGTTTTCATAGAGCTTATACGCCATGCCGTCATACATATTGGAAGTGAACCCTCCGGAAGGGTCACCGGCATTAGGTTTGACACCGTGTTATAAAACACTGTAAAATGAAGTAAAATTGTGTTTTCAGAAGGTCTTGTCGCTATACGTAGTATCTCTGGGGCTATTTTCATATAGGTACTAGTGGGGTGAAATGATAAAAAATATAAAAATTAAGAGAGTTAACTCGCTCGGATCCCGAGACAGGGATGGCCAACCTTTTAATTTTTTTGTGAATATTTGTAACCGTGAAAATGGTTTTCCACACCTAAAATACCTGGCCTCCTGACATTGGCTGCTTGTATTTTAAAATCAACGCATATACTAATAAATCTTGTTAACATATACAACAGATTTTATTTTCAGATTATAATGCTGTATTTGCAAAGAAAAACCTACATTTAAAATGAGCCCTCCGCGAGGGTTCCCGGCATCCCATATGCGACTAGAGTGAGCCCTCCAGGAGGGTTCCCGGCACTGAACGTGTTAAGTACTATTTCTCTTTCGACTTAGAAAACCAGCACAGTCACTTTCCACTACCACCAAGAGCTTTTACTTCTCTAAACAGCTAAAAACGTTCAAACGTACTTATTTACTTAGTGACTGTTAAACCGAGAATTATTAAGGTCAAGTTATCTATCGCAGAGGCCAGGTGTAAAACCCAGATAACAGTTAAACCCTTCAGGAATTTTATGTTTTGCCCTCACCTTCCTTGTTTTCACGGGCCATCAAACACCCCTTGTGGAGAATTTGAAGCGACCTATTTCTTTTCGGTCAAATATCGGAGATGCGTTTAGGATATTGTGTTTTTGTCTTTGTACATGTTGAGAAGGTAGTCTTAGAAAGGTTTAATTTAAGCACCGAAAGATGATAAATCAATGTCCCGAACGCGGTGGATAGATAAATAAATAGATTAATTATTATATATATAGAGAGAAGTAACACAACACACAAAAGCACAATAAGTTTTAAACGTTAAGTAAGAACATCTTCTTTATTATATCGCCGCCCCCGCAGAATAAACGCGTAAGTGCTATTGAGGCGGTTTTGATGTTAATCCATATTCGTTATGTATTATAGGTCAAAATACATCACCTCAATTTTTTCCAGATTTTTACATCAATTATTTATAATTCCGACCTTGATGATATAAAAACTTAATTACCTATTACATTATCAGAATTTTTTCGACTGCACCAGAATAAACGCGTAATAGCCCATTAACGGTATCACTGTACTGCGAAAAATGCAAGTAATATTAGATTGCAAAACAAAAAAAAAACAATAGTGATAAGAAAAAATAACTCAAAGTAACATTAACGTAAAAAAAAACTAAAACATTTCTGTAAAATGTTTTTTTATCAATGATTCAAAAACAGTACCTGTTGAACACTTAACATTAATTAGAATATCTACAAAAAAAAATTATCTTTTAAACGACGTAAAAAACAAACTTCTATTCGGTGTAGTCATAAAGTTATGGATCAATTTAAGTTTTTTATTTTTCCTGGAAAATTGACTTTTTACACTTGCGCGTTTATTCTGCGGGGGCGGCGATATAATTCTTCTGTACGTGTGTTTGTCACCTAACTCCTCCTAAACAGCTGGACCGATTTGGATGAAATTTTGTGTGTATATTTGAGTGGCTCTCTGGATGGTTTGAAAATACAATTGGATCCGGTAGATGGCGCTATTCGGACAGGACAACCTCTGTCGGGTCCGCTAGTTTATTATAAAAACATTTACCGCCTCCGTGGTTTAGTGGTTAGATCACTTGTCTCAGATCCGGAGGTCTCGGGTTGGATTCCCGGTGGGGGCAAAATTTTCTGCTCGGTTTGGTTGACAGTAGGGCTTGTTCTTGGCTTGGCTAGATACCACCTTCTTATCTAAGTCTGTCGCCATTGTGTTTTGGCAGTTAGAAGTAACATACTCCTCTGTGTAAATGAATCATCTTATTTTATCCTGGAGTACTTATACTCCATTTGAAATAAGATTAGACATTTAAACAAATTTTTTTTACAGTCCGTTCAACCGATTTTGACTTCTATACCGGCCGGCATAAGGATGGCATTAAAAGCAAAAAAGTGGTTACAATACCAACTGTTTACTGCAGCTGCCAATGAGTCATGCCACCAACGCAATAGAAGTCAAAATCGGTTGAACGGACTGTAAAAAAGGTTTAGTTAAATGTCTAATCTTATTTCAAACGGAATATAGGTGTGTATAAAATACCTAAACGGTTTTACTTGATTGAAATATGTTTGCAATAAATAAATATGTGAATTGTAATTAATTATTATCTAACAATACATATTCAAATAATTAGAATTATAAATATACCTTTTCAATACTTTTGAACCTTTTGTTCACAGGCTTGTGACCTCGAGTTACGCTACAAACAAAAAGATTCGAAAACAATACACAGGGTCGATGAGTGTGTTGTCAATTTTATCGAAAGGAACCATATTGTGATAATACCAAAATACCTAAACAAAGAGGAATAAAAAAACTGATAGAAACTTTTAATAATTTTATAAGTTGTTTTGTCTATGAAAAGACTATTAAAATGTCCGTTTTAATATCTTATCTATTCTTTTCCATCAAGCAACACGTAGATATTATACGTTTCATTGCCAGATAATACACGTTCGCTTTGCACATGATCGGCTTTCCCATTTATCATTACCGGATAGTTACATTAAGCCGATGACAAGCGAGTGATGTCCATCGGAACATAATAATAGCTAGCAGTATGTGTAGAGCAGGAAACATACGGTAACGGACCATGATTTAGTTGTTTCATCAACAGATTTTTTGCTGTAAAAATACTTTAATAGTAGATTGTTATACAAGGGGCTAAAATAACCCATTGTAACGAGGTAGTTTTACTCCCGAGCTCTAGCGAGGGAGTAAATAGAAACCGAGTAATAATGGGTTTTAGCGCCGTGTGTTACACTCTACTTTTCACTACGATTGCGAGAAAATAAAATAATCCAATTCAATATTAAATAGTTTATTTTATATAAATGTACAATTTGTACAATTCTGGATATTTAACGAAACGTTAGTCCTCTGTGAAGATATTCTCACTAGATGATGACATTTTTACTGTGGTAAATTATATTACGGTCACCAATTCAATTCGTAATTAGAGAAAAATTGTAAAGATTTCGCGCCAACGCCTTTTTTACTTCTTCTGTAGCCGCAACGCAATGCACGCATTCTACCCAAGAGATACCCGCATATAGTTCCATTTTCAAAAATAAAATGTTCTTCTTTTTTTTGTGAACCAGTAATAAGTCGAGTCCATAATCATGATTATTCTACATAAGAACAAAGACTTTTTCATTTTTCAAGGCTCGTTGGAACAGACAAAAATTAAAAAGAAATTACTTTTTCCCCTAGAGCAAGAAATGCTATTTTTCCCCGCTTTGGTGAGTACCAGAGCGGGGAAAAATAGCATTGTAGAGTTACAATGACGGCCTTTTTGAGCAAGAGGAGTGAAAAAGTGATGTAGCCAAATGATAACTTTTCAAAGCAGAAACCATTATAACATCAACCAGTTGCGTAGGAAACTGTTTACTGAACAAATATTGGTATTTACTGACACAAAAGCACACCACCAAACTCTACATCCACGATATTTTCATATGCACAAGTTAAATAATTTCTGTATAGATTCAAAAATGCTACCCATATCCGCTACCAGCAATCTCAGCATACGTCGTTCTATAAATAAAAGATATTAGAAATAGTGTTGTAACAAGGTTTGCGGTTCCGTGTCACGTATAAAATAAGCGTCAGGCCAATAGGGAGCAAGACAGGCATGTGAATGATGAGCCACGCGCTGCCTCCGTATTAAAACTGCATCTCAAACTGACCTTCTAAAGTCTCCTTTTGCATACTCTGTACTTACAAACTTAGTAAATTAACCACCGTCCGAGTTTGAGATCATAATCTTCCATAATTAACATTTAGCGCCTTAAACTCATGAAGTTGTTACACGTCGTATAACGTAAGTATAATACTTACTTGTTTATGCTTGGTGATATTGCAACTTTGAAATGACTATAGTGTGGTAAGTTTACGTCGATTCAGAATATAATAGGTGCTTGCACCTTTATGAAGCAGATTATGGTGCAAGCTTTAACAATAGATACATGTTTGGTCTACACTTTACTCAATTGTACAAATTTATCATGACACCATTAGCATTCCATCACAAGGTAGTATGTCCCACTTGACTGATAGAATTATGGTAGGGTCGATCAAGCAGTACTCTCGTATATGACGTTATGTACCTACCTAAATATGTAGTGTTTTTCTTTTTTAGTATTAGTTTACATTGAAGGATAAATAATAACAGCCGCACGGGTCCATCGAGGTTAAGCTATGCTTATCGCGGTTGGTCCGTGGATGGGCGACCATCTTTACAAACCGACACACCCCTCCGTACCTCGGCAAAGCACATTAAGCCGTTGGTCCCGGCTGTCATTCGTGGATCTTTGACAGTCGTTACAGGTCGTCAGAAGCCCAAAAGTCTGACAACAAGTCTCGTAACGAGTAGGTATCGTGTCGACAACGGGTATCGTGTCACCCAGTAACTGGGTTGTGGAGGTCAGATAGGCAGCCACTCCATGTAAAATACTGCATCCGTTTAGACTGGAAGCCGACCCCAACATCGATCGTTGGGAAAAGGCTAGGCAGATTGTTTTAGTTTACATTGATAGCATTACCTACCACACGGTCCTTTTTGTCATTTTGAAAGTAGGTATAAAGTTTCAGAAAATTCTCTTGTAGAATTAAACAAATATTGAGGCTGCAATGTAAGCGGCGACTACTGTTACGGGTCAGTAGTAGGATTTGACCTTTTGAATTCATCTCGAATTCTCAAATTTGAGTTGTTTTACCATTACAGAACATCTATGTTGTTCAGGAAAACAATGAATATTTCCAAGAAGAGTACTGCGCAGTTCTGGGGCATAAAAGCCGCAGATTAATTAACGTTTCACAGAAATCGCCACAGAGCCTATGTACTACTAACAAACCTTATAACAAAACACCGAAACAACTCAATTCATACTTGAATAGATTTTCAAGGAACCCTTTTCACGAAACAATTTTGTTCGAATAACTTGAAACTAAAACTAAATCAAAGAACGAAAGTTCTTTTCCAGGAATTTGATGAGAACAAAACGAATCAAACGTTGTACAATAAGTTTTGCAGAAACACTTATGGCGATCAAATTTTGAGGGAAAACACAATTTATTTGTGGACGTGATCAAAAACCTACATCAGTTAGAATCGTTTGTGTCGGATCGTAGTCCCCGCACGTACGGAATAGGTCGGACAGGCATCAGGCTGGCCGTCCACGTGGGCTGAATCCGCTGCATTCACTGCACTTGCTGATTTTGAGACGAACCTCGATACAAGTACGAAGTAGGTACTTGTAATGACATAAACATTGCCATAACCGAATTTTTTGTGTAGGTCCATAATGCGCCTATTTCAACCCTGTGAACATTTCAAATCTTATTTCTTTATTGATGTACACACAAAGCACAATATAGAGAATTATTTTTCTCTATTTTGTGCTTTGTGTGTACATAGAAGAGCACAAAAGTACTAGGTACTTAATTCATTAGAAATTACTTCCAGCAGACCTGCGACAGGATGAGAGCTAATGAGAAACGTAGACACAGTGTGTAAAAGACAAAACAGGAAAACTTGTGCCGGGAGCCCTCCTGAAGGGTTCACCTTGTCGCATATGGGATGCCGAGAGCTCTCGCGGAGTGTTCATTTTAGGTTTTTCTTAGTGAATACAGCATAAGCCGTGAAAATAAAATCTAATGTATATTTTAACAAGATTTATTAGTGATATGCGTTAGTTTTAAAATTCAAGCATGTTTATTTATTCAATTTTTTTTGTTCACGGTTACAAATATTCACAGAAAATTTAATAGGTTGGAAACTACTTATAACGACAAAACCCCCTGAAAACACTATTTTACTTCGTTTTACAGTGTTTTATAACACGGTTTCAAACCTAATGCCGTTGACCGTCCGCGATGGTTAACTTTAGCGCAAACGTAATGCCGGTGACCCTCCCGGAGGGTTCACTTCTAATATGTATGGCGGCATGGCGTATGAGTTCTATGAAAAGTGGCTGGAGTCGAAAGTGTTAAAACATAATATATAATTATACATATAGGCTCTTAATTGATGATTTAGATACTTTGCCCAATCGACATCGACATTTGTTCTCACTTCGATTATGCAGTCGCAATGACAACAAACAATGCTTTTAGTACCAATCCATACATACATAACATACATAAACTCAGGCTTTTTTCCCATGGGGCTAGGCAGAAACTACAGAACGCCACCTGCTACGAATCCAGTGTACAAATATTGTTTTGAACTTCAAAAAGCTTTTGGAACGAGGTTGAACTGTAGAATAATATCACGCAAGTTTCCAGGTAACCCTTAATGTTCATCTGCTAACTTCGTAATAATATTTCATCAGCAAGTTTAATTTGTATATTTCATAACAAAATCCAATTCCAACGATATTCTCATTATAGAGTTATAGATAGTTAATTCTAGAAAACCTGAAATGTTTACAAAAATAAACAGAACTTTAAGATAAAATAGAAGGTTCAAAATGAAATGTAAATTTATACCAATTTCAATACGCATTGTATTAATAGAGTATAGAACTAGTATAGAACAATGTTACCTATGTAAATCATGTGGAGCTCTCGGTTGACTGAATACGCGAATTAACCAGGCACTGGGGTACGTGACGGGTATTGTATCAGCAGACAGATGGAAGCCGATACACAATTAGGAGTTAATTAATTTATGACACACCTATAATTAGATGGCCAATAACATTAGCGGGCTTAGCGTGGCTTTACGTGCCGGCTATAAGTTACAAGTGTCATGATTATTGGTGTTGTTGCTGTGTTGAGCTATGTTAAATGTACATACTACATAATATATTAAAAACAACCGACTTCCAAAAAAACATTACTAAGTGAAAAATTACTTTAATTTCGGAAGTCGGTGTCTTTGGTTTAGAATTTTCGTTTTTTGCCACCGAAATTAAAGTTATTTTTCACTTTGTAGTGTTTTTTTGGAAGTCGGTTTTTTTAATAAAATGTTTTTATTTTTTATTTTCTCTTTTTAGTTGTGGTACAGACGCCAGCACATCAGGCTATTATAATCTGTCAAATTTATTTAATAGATTTTCAACTTTATCGCTGAAGCATAAGGTTCAAAGTTGATTGGGAAAATTTGACAGTTTCGGGTAGCTTGATGTGCTGGCGTCTGTACCTACTCCACACAAATTCGAATACAACAGTCGTAGTCTGTACCTAAGTATTATTGAAGCTATCTAAAAAACTATCCAAGCAAAGTTAATAAAATTTATATGGGACCACCTCGAAAGCATACAGTTTCAAACAAAAAAGAATTTTCAAAATCAGTCCACAATTTTGACCGAGAAATCGGTGAACATACACTAAAAAAAAACATACGCTACGAACATATAACCTCCTCCTTTTTGGAAGTCGGTTAAAAATACTGGTACACCTCTGCTTAACCCTTCGTGTAATACAGGCGTGAAGCTTTGCCAAGGCTTTGTTCGAAAGTGGTTTTACTTTAAAAATCTACCTATTTGACTAATCACTACCTAGAAGGTAATTTATAAATATGTGTAGTATAAAAAATATTTAAGACAAATGTAGGGCGAGCGACATAACATCTAACTACCTAGCCTACAATATAATAATAGTGATTACCTACAGCTGTCACTAGATAGATATAACGGAACCAAATAATTCAATAATTGTCTAAGTGAACCGACTTAGCGGAGATTAACACAATTCAGTGAATGTCTCACATAATTGTCTCGCAGGACATTGAGGAGCATTAGATTAACAAGGTGAATACTCGCGCGGCTGATAGTTAGTGTGGAGCCTTGCCTGAAACTTTTAACGAGCAAAGCATACAACCATTAAAAACGCTTCGCGATTAAAGCCTTTTTTCTAAATAAAGATTTAAAAAGTAAATATTAACAAATCACTGAAATGGAAAACTGCAATATTTCACAAAAAAATACGTTACTTAATTTCATTGAACGATAGGGCCTTTGTACACGGCACGTTTTCTTTACGGTACGGCGTATAAACCGCGCCGTACAAAAAACGCGTCTGTCAAAAAGCTTTCATAGTTTTCCATATAAGGCTACCTGTCCATTGGAACAGAACGGAAAAATGTGCCAATATTAACCACTAGGATCTAAACTCCGCTTCAGAGCTCCGCTCCTATTGGTTAATATTGACACATTTCCAGTGGACAGGCAGCCTTACACTGACGACTGTGTCTACACAGACCGTATAAACCGCGCCGTAGAAAAAACGTGTGCGTTAACAAACTTCCATAGTGATCCATACGACACTGACAACCGTGTCTGTGTCGTAGATGGATTGTCGAATCCGCCGTTTTACAAACCCGCTAGTTGTTTTACATAACGGAAGTGTTTTGCCATTGCGCTACGTTTAACAACACCGCCACTTATGTTTCTATTAGACGTAATGCAGAATGGCTTATCTGCAGTCACAATAAGCGTTTGGTGCGGCTTCTATGCCAATTTGGTCGCAGTAACAAAGTTAGTGCGCCCTTTTTTTTTTTTTGGGGTGGGAAATCATCAAATAACTTCTCCCGCTCTGGGCGGAGCGGGAGGGCGTGTCAGACTCTTACTGACTAAAACCCACCCGTGTTCCTTCAGTTGCCGTGTTGCCAGGGGGCCACGATGTCCCTATCGGTTTTCTTCGAAGTGCGCCCTGACCAATTGGTTTTTTTTTTTTGAGGGCGTGTCAGACTCTTACTGACTAAAACCCACCCGTGTTCCAGTTGCCATGTTGCCGGGGGGCCACGATGTCCCTTTCGGCCTTATTCGCAACCCCGGCAGGCATCGGCCCTAGTGGACTCCGTCAATTCTGCTGACATCTCTTTGAGGCGCGCGTGGAACACAACGCGCCGTCGAACCGGACTTGGTCCTTATCGGACGGTGAGCTACTCATTGCTCTTTTTGAGGAGTGGCTAGAGAGGTGCCACGGCGTCCTCACCTTCCGCCTGACGCAGGTCCTCACCGGACACGACTGTTTCGGAAGGTTCCTGTTCAGGATAAAGCGGGAGGAAACGCCCGGGTGTCACCATTATGTGGATCGCCCGGAAGACACGGTGGAGCATACGGTGGAGGTCTGCCCGGCTTAGGCGGAGCATCGCCGTGTCCTCGTGGAGGCGATCGGCGGCGGTGATCTCTCGCGTCTGGCACTGGTTCAGGCCATGGTACGGAGCGAGAGGAAATAGGAAGCCGTCACCTCCTTCTGCGAAGCAGTAATGCTCGCGAAGGAGGAGGCGGAACGCGTTAGGGAAAGGCAAATTTCGCGCCCTCGCGCCCCTAACCGCCGCAGGAGGAGACACCCTGGGCGTCGGGAATCACAGGCAGATTTGATTTAGGCCTGTTTTGTAAAACAACTAGGTAGCGCTTTTTTAAAACAGCGGATTTGACAATCCATCTACGACCCCTACACACAGCGAATAAACCGTTGTTTTTCACGACAAGAAAAACGTATGTGTACAAAGGGCCTTGCGCTTCATTAATGATATTTTCATCCCAAAAAGGTTTTATACATAATAATTAAAATGATAAAGATACCTATTCAGTTACTTGTAAATGGGTTTTATGTACCATTAAAATAATATGCGAACGTAAAAATAGAGAGGACAAAAGGTCGGAGCACACCGACGATATATTAGGATCAAATATGAAACGTTGCCCTGAAAGTGAAAGGTCGAATATGAAGAGGACTAAAGTTAACTGTAGAAGCATAATTAAAGTAAAATTCATTTACTGACCTTTAACATAATTAGTAAAGATATTAATTGTTCGGTTTGGAAAATAATTTGAGAACTCACATTTTTGTGTTGTAATGTATAAGTATTTATACTTTTTCGATTTATCTATCAATTATTTAAGTTGCACCTATCATGTTTTGTCTCTGCATCACCCTAAGGTTGACTGGTATAAAATCCCTCAGGCATTAAGTCCGGCTGTGTAAAGTATTTTTTTACTTAATGCGCATAAAGTTATAATAAACAAATAAATTTTCTTAGAGGCTAATTACGGTCCTGGTAATTAAAAGTTAAATTGAGAAATAAACCTTAGAAAATTATGCCAGACCACCGTATTCAAATCAAACACCGAGTTATCAACTTTCTTTTCCAGAACCAGTCACCAGACCATCATACACAATTTACCGGACCGATAAATTGTTTAATACAGAGAGTAAGTTATAAATACATAGTTAATACACCCACAACAATCTCACATCATTATCCCCAACAGATATCACAGCACAATCGCATTACAGACATATATCTACTAAGCGCTAATATGTTGACGGCCTAATCTGCATGACTATTGAATGGGACGCTCGCCATAATTGGTCGGATATTGTTAGTATATACCGTGGAGTATGACGGTCTAATGTAATCCAGTCAGCAGCTAATCTGATATCGAAGCGAGCCAGGCACGGAGTCGTCGCTGGTTTAATTGGGTCGAGTTTAATCCCCGCAATGCAACTTTAGACTCATTTCCGCTGTCCAATGAAGCGCAAGCAGCTTTATATCATCCTTAAGCTTTGCAAACAACTGCCGCTGTATATTAGTTGCAGTGTTACCTGCTTTAGTCGGTTTAAGTGATAAATATCATTGTTGGGTTTAAATTTTTGGCTAACCTATATGTTGATGATGCCTACAGTATGAATATTCATCCGCCAATCGATTACAAAACTTATCACTTTCAAATTATTGCTTTATTTTTATACCGGCACAAAATACACGTCATGCTGGTATATTCTGAATGTGTAGACATAGTCCACATGCAATTATCTAAAGCTATGTCTGTCTATGTCACATAATATGGCTCGAGTGGTATTTCAAGACCATGTGATAGGGAAAGAGTATATTACTATTTTTCGGGTGGTAGTACCTAGAGGGGCTTGTGGCTAAGTAACAACAAGCTGCACGGGTCGATCGATCAGGTTAAGCTACGCTTGCCGCGGTTGGTCTGTGGATGGGTGACCATCTTTACATACCAAGACCCCTCCGTGCCTCGGAAAGCACGTAAAGCCGTTGGTCCCGGCTGTCATTTGTAGATCTTTGACAGTCGTTACGGGTAGTTAGAAGCCCAAAAAGTCTGACAACCAGTCTTACCAAGGGGTATCGTGTTACCTAGGAACTAGGTTGTGGAGGTCAGATAGGCAGTCGCTCCATGTAAAATACTGGTATTCAGCTGCATCCGGTTAGACTGGAAGCCGACCCCAACATAGTTGGGAAAAGGTTAGGCAGATGATGGGTGGTAGTACCTACCTACCCGAAAAGATCCGGGCAGGTCTGATAACTAAACTGCGTAGCTTTTCCCGGTTTGTTTGAAATGTTGAGTCTAACTTTATTCAAATAATACATTTATAATATTCAAAATGCCTATACACCTCATTAAAATACCTTTCTCAAGGAAAGCACAACTGTTATCTCACGAACTCGCAATACATAAAACAGGTGAATACCCCACGCGCCTATGTAGGATGCAAGAGGATCCGAAAACTCGCTTAAGATATTGTGTTATTTACGTACGCCAATCTCTTGAACACAGGGGAATGTTTAAAAAAACACGACGTAGAATAATTGAATGTTTTTCGTTTTCAGTATTTAGCAATTTCACGCTCAGTAAATGCAATAATCTACGCCACAGTAGATAATTCAATTCCAGCGTAAATACATGGCCCGTTACCGAATTTCCTTTGAGAGACGAAGCGTGCGGCAGCCGCTGCGAGCCGGCACGTTTCTCTGAACTTCGGAATTCCAATTTTGAAAAGTTTTCCAACAAGGGCTCGATATTGACAGCCAGTGTCAGAGGGCCACTCGCTGAGGGCAGCAACGGCCTTAAAAACAACTTCACACTACACAGTACGCGGCCTATCCAGCGACACATGTGACACACACAGCCTACACGTGGAGAGGCTTTACACTGTGCGGCCTGAAAATCTACAGCGAAATGTTTGCTCGAATTCGTATTTTTAGGCTATGTGTGTAGTTTGTACCTACACTATTCCTATTTCGTGGTTTGTAATTGAAGGTGGATGAACAGGAAACTAAAAACGATAAACTGTCCTACCTACTGTATAAAACTTGCTGTGGTTTATTTCATTAAGAAGATCCTTTACTTACTTAATAACAACACCAGTAAGTGAGCTGACACTAAAGTGGCACAAACTTCATAAAAAAAACCAAAAAAGTACAATATAATGAAGAAGAAGGCTTTCGGCTTTGTGATTGCGTGCCAAGTACGGGATAACTGAGACCATGCTTCATTATTCGCTGGTGGAAAGAAGGGAACCGGAAAGATTAACTTCTTTTATAATTAAGTTTGTCCCCAGACACTAATTTATAAACGGTGTGCGTTTCGCTCAGAATAAAAGGGTATCTTCTGAAACCACGGATAAAATAAAAAACTTGGGACTTAAGATTTATTTCTGTGCATTTGCAGTAGGATATAAATCTTACGTTTCAGGATTGAACACATTTTTAACAATACAGGCTATAATCTGCTGCCACAAGATAAATCTGTGGGCTCATCATCCGTTCATAAAAGCAACGGTTGAGTGCGGTTCGTATCCGTTAAAATATCAAGAAGTTTCACCCGTCAATCTCAGTTTGCGGTGCACCCTGACACTCAGCGAATGGGGTCTGCCACCCAACAGATGGCGTCATAATCAACGAACTTCATGTTCCATCTGTACTACGAGGGATTGCTTTTGTTCTGCAGATAAATAATATTTTACAAAGAGTAATGTAGTTAGAAGTTATAAAAAAATCATAATGATCACAAAAATTATTGTAAGAAAACTCATTTGAAATAAAACTGTTAACAAGTAAATATTTTACAAAATTCAGCTGGTTTCAGTTCTACATGTTCATTTTGTTAGAAGCGCCATCTGTTAGCTCTGCTGCGAACTTCTCAGTGCAAGGAGCTTTTACTAGCGCCATCTATTGCATTTTCCTTGTACTGTAATGCTCTCTATGAAACGAAAGCTAAACCATGTTGTTTCAGTCTTTTCGTTCAGACAAATGGAAAACTCGTTTTGACCGAATTCACAAACGTGGCGCGACTACTTCTATTGTGTTTCGCTTTTAGCGTGCAAACGACGGATTTAGGTCTAATATATGGGGGAATCTAAATTCAAGCTTTTGCTTTAATAAAGTTTGTGCAAATTGTGTTTTCTAAGGAGTAAAAATATATGGTAGGTCCTGTCTGCAGGTACCATATATTTTTACCGTGCAGTAGGTAACAAAATTGTCAAAAGTGCCTTCTGTAATATAAGTTCATTCTTTTACTGAGCTGACCATATTATTCCTACCTGAACAGCATCTAACCTCCGGTGGATCTGTTGTCAAAGCCGTTAACTGTTATGACTTGTGAGATTTTTTAAATGAGCTCTCGTCTCTCATATAGACACGTATTATTTAAGAAAAACTTTTTTCCAAGGCCTAACTGGCACAGAAAGACAAAACATCTGCAATAAGTTCTAATTCTGCCTACACACAATGTTATATGTTTCCTTTTTTACTCTTATCACTATAACTTGAAGATTGTGCGACGAGACATGGCCACATTCGCCATTGATCATAGGGAATGGCCGAAGCTCGCAGAGGATCGAGACAAATGGGGCAGACGTGTGGTGAGCCGTCGTATGACACACGGCCACGGCTTTGGTTTGGGCCACTAAAATAGGCAGAATAAAGGCTTCAAAGTGACATTACGACATTAGCCTCATCTGTCTCTTGTTTTAGGTATTTATGACGTTTGCATAAGCTGCATAAACAAGTGTTTTGATTATTGTAATTAAAGAATAGGAGCTAAAGAATCGTAAGTGAAGAAAACCAACCCGCATTGTATTTTTATAATAGCCAAATCTTCAACAACACTTCACATGTACCTGCTTAGGTATTAAGACAATAAGACAAGGCAAGTAAACTGTACCTTAAACATGTAGGTACCAATTTAAACTTTACATAAACAAGGACAGAAAAACTCTAAGCTGTAAAGACAATCTTATCTACATACATACATAGGTATGAAGGTACCTGTTTCTGAAGTCACCTTTCAAGCTCTTTTTACTTTCAGCAATATTTTAAATTCATGCATATAGGTCTCGCGTGTGATGACGTATGAGCCACAGTTCACTAGTCAAAAATAAAACTCGACATATATAGATGAAATGATACAGGTTAGGCAAGAACCTGCCATTGTTCGCAATATGAACAAAAATACGTTCCAATGTAAGCTTTACTCGAACAGATGTTTCAAATTGACTGATTCCCAAAAGCTGTTAAACCAAGCGTGAAGGTTGTAATAAAGACCGCAGGCCGGCTCGAGATTAATTAAGATAGAGGCTCGTCGAGCTTCAAGAACATTTCCACTGACCACGCCTTTTACTTCGTTTGCCCACACATTTAGGGTTTCGAGAACCCGTACATATAAAAACAGAACTACACTCAGATCATAATTACCTACTCGTTTAAGTAGTGAGGACTTCCTTAACATGGAGACGAACAAAAAGCTTTATTAATACACGTTCGTGTTGGCTTCATATTGTTACTTGGCATGACAACTCGACTTATGTATGTAAGTTGTCGTAACACAAAGACAACGCTATTGTGGTGAAGTTCCACAAGTTTTAATAAAACATTTTATGGTTACAAATTCTTAAATAAGTTCGTCATTTAATCTTTACATAAAAACTTTAAGAATAAATTGGTCTTCTTTCTGTATGGTTGTTAGTCGGCCGAGTGTCCAGACTGAGCTAGACGAACTTTATTAAGTATCTTTACCTACTCTTGGAGAGACTTCTAATGGGCCTAACAGTTCGGTAATTATTTAGATAGAAAAACAAAAAACGAAAAACCTATCACCCACTTTTCAGCTCTCTATTTTACGAGACATAAAGTACATACCTACATACCAAAAAAAACTTTACCAAGTTTATTTTATGCCAAAATACAATACAAAATGTGCTTCTGAACAAAATAAAACCGTAAAAACTTGTCACATTACTTACAAATTGCGTAAAAAAATATTGATAGCTTCGACATTGTTAGCCTCAAGTCCCGTTACGAGTCCCTAGATGGATGGCCTACATATGATAACATGTCTAAACAGCCCCATAATAATCCTGTCCACTATAGATAAAGGAGTCCCCGGGGGTTCGCCGGAGCACTCCGTCTTCACACTATCCGTCAAAGTCTCGGCGACGATCCTACTTGCGAATACAAATAACTCTACATTCGTAAATCTAGTTCGAACGTAATTGACACATCGAAAACTTGTTTCAGTGCGCGAGGGTCTTGAAAAATACGTATTTTTGAGCCTTTTCCCAATAGAGTTAACAGCACGTCATGGAGCTTTTAATGGTTATGTTATTTTTTACGAGCAGGTACTCGTATTAGTCTCGTACTAGCAACGGCTATATGGCTCGTATTAGCAACTGCGAAACTTTTAGCAGAAAAACAAAATCCTACAGAATAAAAGAAAAGAAAACACTTATCTTCTTTCATTTCCTTCATAATAAAATCTTACGTAACATTTTTAAACCCTCCGCATACGGTACGCATGATCTCTTATTTTCATACAAAGTGCTCAGTGACATCATTGTGAGCCTTGTGAGACCGACTGGAACAAGGCATTGTCTGGGAAATTCTACATCATCTAGTTATAGTATGTGTTCAGATTTTGATACAGTAAGTAATCAATACTAACATTAGACGATTTTCGGTAACGCGTTGGCCTTCACCACTTACGATTCTTGTTCGACAATAAAAACCTCGTTTTCGCTACTTAGAGAAGAAGGAATAAAATAAATCTCATGTATTCACAGGTTCACACGTACATTAGGACGCGCTAAGAGTGTGCTAAAGAGCTTCATCTCTCTGTCTCGCAAAAGATTTAGGTGAAAGAAGCTTATTTTTGGTAGGGCTGACAGTGCGATAGTGTAAGGCCCATTACAGGCAAATTATGGCGGCCATTATTGTCCGCGTGTCCCGTGCTCACCACCCTGAGTTACGTCCGCACTGGGTCAATGGGTTTTATATAAGAAATCTTTTCCAACGCGTCCCGTTTCACTACAGATAAATGTAAGTATCTCTGTGAACGAAATCTGCTGTAAAACGTTTGCATGAAACGTGTTGGGGCACGGCGATTTGTGATAAAGGTTAACTATAAGGAAAAGTCAGGTCGTCACTCCGGTAATAGGGTAGATTGCATTATTTCCGGGAATAAATCTTATCTAAATGTCCATCTTCATAATTAAATTGATGAGAATCTAAGTCAACTCTGCATGCGATGTAACACGTAATGTAAATAAATGATGTCAAAACACCGGTGGCGGACTAACGGGGAGTCCCAGTGCGCGTCGGGCCTAAGTTTGATGAAGTTAACCCATTAACAAGGTCACTAAATCATTCGCGTCACTACTAAGTTCACTTGCTTGTCTCGCCAAATTATTTTAATTACCGTTACAAGTTTATCGCGGAACTAAACGGAATTAAGCGCAACTTGGCTATGAATATTTCCTTGTGGAGCTTCCTGCATTACGTAAGCGTTTATGGCTCTTTCAGCGGATTTTAAAGTTCGATCTGGAATAAAATACTTGCAGGAGCGGAAAGTTTATTGCAGGCTCTCTATTAAGCTAACGACGTAACAGCGGCAATTATCCTCGTTGATTCCGATAGTTGTCCACTGATGCGCAAAATAGAGCCAGCTTAAAATCGGACTTGGTTCCCAAGGCGACTACAAAGCGGCATGCGGCCGATTACGGTCAAATTATTGCTATCATTATAGTCCGTACTTCTATGCGATACTGGGTAATCACGGGCGGCGGTGTCGCACTGCAATACTGCATCTTATTTACTGTTACATAGGACCTATCTACTAACTAACGTCGCCGCTCGACATGTTTAATGATACCATTGGTCCTGTGCAACCCGCCACTATATTTTCACCTTGTATTTTAACTTTGTTCAGTGCGCGCGGGCCAAAATTGTCGGTACATTAAAGCTTGAGGTAATTACCATAATAATATTATGAAATATTACTTATTATTTCAGACTTTATCTCGCTAGAGGACAAATTCCTGGCATTCCTTTGTGGAGTTACCACTTTCACGTTCCTTTATGGGGCAGCGGACAAAATGCATGTTATTCTAGGAAAAGGAGTGCCAAAATTATTTCGCTCGTGTTCCATGAATATAGTGCTGAAAAATGTACGTCCAACGGTATTAAGTTATCAATTATTACAGTATGACTTTGGTATGTACGACACAATAGCGTTTCCGCGGAATAATTCATGAGAGCAGAGTATGTGAACTAACTGAAAATAATGGCTACGTTTGAACTTACACAATCGTCGTAGAATTACAACATTGGTTCGTGTCGCCGGGTTTAAATTAGCCGTTTACTTGAGACCCTGCCTGTCACAAAAGCTATGACGTTGATATAATGGTCCTGAGATCCAAGTATCTTTTTAACCCACTTCAAAAAAAGGAGGAGGTTCTCAGTTCGTCGGAATCTTTTTTTTTTTTAAGTGAAAACTTCTTTAGGCGCGTTGGGCATTTTTGAGATGGGAAAAAACAATTGAACACGCGATACCGTTATCAACACCTCATTTTTGTAAACGCGATTGTGTTCTTTATTTATATTAGGTTACGGATTAATGTTCTATGCAAGTATTTTTATTTTAAAGGTTTTGGAAGTATTTTTTAAATTGTTCAAATTTTCACTTCTGTCGGCACTCCAGAAGTGCCACTGTTTTTTTTTTATGTATGTTCCCCGATTATTCGATGACGGATGGATCGAATTGAAAAATTCTTTTTTTTTTTGTTTGAAAGGGTATACTTAATTAATTACTCCCGTTACTTACTTAATTGGTCCCATTATCATTTGGTCACGATCTGATAATGGGTTCTTGGAGAAATCTAGGGAACTCTTCAAATATTATTGGCACACCTATAGCGATTTGGGTGTTTTTTATAGTAACTCGTGCATTTGCTCTCGGAAAGCACCATTTGGTAAAGTGGAATTGAAGATGAAGGACACAGATGGCCACCGGAACTACTCAATAATAAGTATTTCACGGGTTGCGATTCGATTACTTTAATGTGGTTGGTAAGCAATTGAGTGCTTGTCACAATTCATATGGTGCAGTGGAGCTGATGGTGAAGTACCTGGAGAACTCCTCAACAATTAAAGTCCCTGCATCTGGAAAAGCAATATTTTGTAAAAAGTGATGAGCAGTTGACATTAGGCTATTGTAACTTAGATAAATTACAAACCAACCTACTAAAAATAGAAAAAAAAAACTTTTTTACAAAAAATACAACCGACTTCCAAACTACACAGTGAAAAATAACTTTAATTTCGGAAGTCGGTGGCAAAAAACTAAAACACTGATCTAAGACACCGACTTCCGAAATTAAAATTACGTTTCACTTTGTAGTTTGGAAGTCGGTTGTATTTTTTGTTAAAAAGATTTTTTTTCTGTTATGATTTTTACTTAGTGCAGGAGCCAGCTGTTTCATCTGTTTTTTAACCACTGCTTGTACGATTGTACAAGCACACTAAACATGATTATGTTTAGTGTGTGACTAACTTTATGTGTTCTCTCTTTGGACAATTAACGTATTGTTTATTTATTTAATGGTCCGCAAATTCAATCATTCGTGGACATCTAAAATTAGATGTTGTTAGTAAACTCATTGTTCAGTTAACGGAGCAGGCGCCGAGTGTTTCCATTAATGTAAATATCCTCTCTGTATACAAGAGAAAGCTGGAGACCCTTATTACGGGTTTTTACCACAAAACGGGTTCCAGTTTCTTATCTCTAATTAATTAATTAGAGTGCAAATATATTATGAGTGAAATAACTGATTTTCTTTTCCACCTAGATTTTGTCCCTTACGATTTTGATGCAGGGACCAAAATCAATATTTATAAAGAAAACTTACACGTAAGTGAATGTCAAAGGGTCCAAAGTACAAATAGAATAAAAAGCAATGACATCGCAAGTGTTTGCTATCAAAACTTTAACCTTTTAACGTAACCTTATGCATTCAGTGGGTGAACACACGAACACGAAAGTTACTGCCGATAGCCACGCACTACTTAAGCACTCGCGGCGGTTCCAAGTGTAACCTACTACTCCCCTTACACTCGGCAAACACACGGACAGTATATCTATAAGTGGTGGAGGTCTTCTTTTTATAGATCTTAGGTTACTTTTCTTTCAAAAAATAGCTCACATACCGTTGTGAAAAGTGTAGCCAGTCAGCTGTAGAAGATTTCTATTAGGCAACTCCTACTGCAAGCTGCGTTAAAGAACTTCGTTCCAAAAATCACTAAGATTGCTGGTCAGGCCAGCCCACAACCACCCTGGTTGTGGGCTGCGTTAAAGAACTTCGTTCCAAAAATCACTAAGATTGCTGGTCAGGCCAGCCCACAACCAGGGTGGTTGTGGGCTGGCCTGACCAGCAATCTTAGTGATTTTTGGAACGAAGTTCTTTAACGCAGCTTGCAGTAGGAGTTGCCTAATAGAAATCTTCACGTAACGAAAAAGCGTTATGCCCGAAAAACTTAGCGTTAAGGTCTCAAGTCTCAAGTGTCAAAAGTTTTTGTTTTTGTTTTTTCAATATAGAGCTATCTAGTTTAGGTTTTTAGCTTCTAAAAACTTATAATAGATGGCTCTGTATTAATACATAACAAACAGCGAAAGGAACTTCGTTTCAACCGGATTTCCCACGACACCTCCCGACTTTTTATATAATAAAGTGAAAAATAGACCAACGTTCTATTCTTATAGGCTTTTAATTGACTAAGGCGCACCCACACGATTGTAATATCCTTTTTTTTTTTTTTTTTTTGGGTGGGAAATCATCAAATAACTTCTCCCGCTCTGGGCGGAGCGGGAGGGCGTGTCAGACTCTTACTGACTAAAACCCACCCGTGTTCCTTCAGTTGCCGTGTTGCCAGAGGGCCACGATTTCCCTATCGGTTTTCTTCGAACCCCCGGCAGGCATTGGCCCTAGCGGACCCCGTCAATTCTGCTGACATCTCTTTGAGGCGCGCGTGGAACACAACGCGCCGTCGACCCGGGACGATTGTAATATCCTGAGAGAACCTCAATATAAATTGCTAGTTTAATGATAGGTCATAATTTCCTGACAGGAAATCTCAATTACATTTTTCTCAGCAGCAAAACGAAAGTCATAGCCTTTAACATCCATAGTTGCGCCCACTCACTAGTATCGAACAAGTAACCTAAGTAGTACCTAGCGTAAGATCTTACAAAAGAAGAAGTCCTTCGAAGTTTAAGGAAATACCTAATGATTTAGATAAATATCATCACTGAAATAAATCATAACGATATTCTAGGAACGAAAGCAAATGTGTTGAGAAGCATGTAGGTATGTTACGCAATTACGACGAAATAGCTCATCCAACTTTGCTGAAACTTGACACAGATATGAATCATAACTTGGAGAATTATACCGACAACATATATGACACATTTTTATGCTGGTTATAAATCTATTTACCAAGAAATAATATGTTCCAAAGAAAACTGTCTCAAAGCCTTCGCAAGCTTATTGAATGAAACATTTTATTAAATAAACAACAACAGAATCTGGAAAAGCAAAACAATTAAATAGAAATACAAAACGACTGTATAAAAGTTGCTAATCAATGAATGTGTTTGATCAAAGTCTAGTTTGAAATCGCGCTGAGCGCTCGGTCAGCGAAAGAAAATCACTGGTCGTTTAGGTAACGAGCCGTCTTGATTGACGCCCAGATGCCGGCTTGATTAAACTGATCAGTTTTTGCCTCTTATGAAAAGAACTCGATCAATGTAACTAGCTGCCGAAGATGAACAGCCCTAAAGATGTACCAAACTAGTGATCGATGGAGTATATTACCGTCTTCTAAATACTTGGAGCCTTTCACGAGAAAAGAGATTTCATATTCACTATATATCAGCCTTGTTAGTTTAGGATGGAGCTTCGCATCATTACTCTGCAAGGAGGTGAGATTAAACGAGGATTTTCTTTGTGTAATCATATCAACCTTTTTATAAATGTATACGTTTAAAATTAGATTCCTCAATGTTCGCTGAGCAATCTTCTGAAACGTTAAATTGCTATCTTATCCTTTGTAGAAAGAAAGTGGAATATCAATAGTACTTTATTTCCATTAGGATCTGTTCTTTAATTGCTTAATCGTCTTGAATGACTAAATTATTCACCAAGAAAGTCTTACCTTAATGATATAGTTATAAGATTATGTGCTACGAAAACTAACAAACTTTAATAAGATACAGACTTGCATTACTTTTACTACCTGAATAGTTAGGACTCGTATCGTGGATGCCTTATAAGCTTCAACAAGCCAGTATAGAAGTTCTTTTCATAGTTTGAGATACCTACATAATTTAAATATACCTAATTATTTATTTCTATGCTGGAATCAAAACTTCACAGACGCCCTCCACCATAAGTGTTGTTCTAGTTTAGTATTTTAGCTGAACAATAATTTAACTAATGAAAAAAACAACAATTTAGCTTTGAAATTTAAAAAACAAATTCTTTGACATTGAAAGGTTTAGTCATAAGCGTTATTTAAAAGTTAAGAGACATTTAAAAGTCAAACATTTTTTTAGTGAAGCAGACGTTACTTACATAACTTTAAGCAACGTTTAAAAATAAAAAAACTCTGTATCTAAACAAATTCTTACAAATGTTAAACATTTAAGCTAACTGGTTTGTAATTAAAATAAATTAATACAGTATGCGTTACACCCGCAAGCATCACAAATTACTCTTTCAATATCACACACACCCACAGTCCCACACTGATCCTAAATTTCAAACATTCAGATCTTACTGCAAAGAAAAACCCCTTTAGTCAAAGGAAAACAAAAAATATTTTACTAAAACCATAATACGGTTAATACACGTGGGTAATCGTAATACAATCGTGGGCTGAAAACAATACGTTTGTTGAAGTAACAAAGTGTGCCGCCTAATGGAATGGGGTTCGATCCCTTTAATGTAATTGGATCTGTCAGCGGCAAACAGGCAAGCAGGTAATTACTAACTGCTACTAACGAAAATAACAGCGCTCTAAGACACTCGATGCCCCCAGGCGTCGAACGACTAAGGCCCGGGACACATTAAGGAGGAATGCACAATCCTGTTCGCAGTTCTCCCGGTAAATCTTGTAGTTGCAGTGCAGTCGCGTAGTGCGTACCGCGCCTTAAAGCTTGTACGACGTAATGAATTCACTGCGTCTTATCTACTCGCTGTAGTTTGTACACTGACTGCATTATATACAAAGGTTTATTTTACGAACCTTTTTAAACAAAGACTTCTTTATGTCAGACTTTATACGCCTATGTCTTTTTATGTCTTTGAACCCCACGCGTTATAGTACAGTTGTTTAAACGTTATAGTGTTGACATTTACTTCGCTAGGGTAAAAATGTGTCGTAATTGTGGTCTATAAAACATATAATGGTTTAAAGTTAATAGTATCTGAGAGTAAGCGCATTACAGCTATCGGATTAACAAGCTGCAACGCCATTAATTCTGCCCGCCAGCTTAATTCTTATACTCCTCTACTTTAATAGCTTGTAAATCCAATGTGGAAATATACTGAAGTTAGAATTTAATCGGAAAATGATCTCCATTAGCTAGTTGAGATATACAGGGTTATTAGTTATACGTCGGCAATCCTAAGGGGATGTAGGAGAGGTCATTTGCAACCAAATTACCCCTGATGACCCCTATGCAAATGTTACCCATTTTCGAGTAATTTAACATTTTATATTTTAAAATGTACGAAGTAAAAATGTAAAATTACGCGAATATTGTTGACATTTGCACAGGAGTCAATCAGCGTCAATTGGTTGTAAATGACGCCTCCTGCATCCTCTTAATGTATTGCTGACGTATAACCATTAACCCTGTATATACGGGCTATTGGGTATATTTTATATTTTTATTTATGTATATATATATTTTTTATAATAAAGGACCTACTACAGGGACACCTCTGCCCAACCCTTTGGGGAAACAAGGCGTGATGTAATGTTTGTTATGTGTTTATATTTTTACTTCACATATTTAAAAAAAAAAAAAATGTTCTGGGTATTGCGAATCGACATACTATCGGGAATGAGATTATCAATTCGCGAGAATATATCGTTAAACTTTGGAACTAGGTATTAATAACTACGATATCTTACAGCAACTGCAGTCCTTTGACTGCAGTCTCTCGGAGGTTTATATTAGCTGTAAATATTTTTATTGTAGTAAATGATCTAAAGTGCAAAGTTAATTCTTATATCCTCCTTCCTCCTTACATATTATAAAACAAAGTCCCCCGCCGCGTCTGTCTGTCTGAACGCGATAAACTCAAAAACAACCGAACGGATTTTCAAACGGTTTTCACCAATAGACGGAGTGATTCATGCGAAAGGTTTTAATGTATACCTAATTCATTAAGGTTTTTTGTAAATTGGCTGAAATATGACGATTATTGTTGAAGAAGTTGGAAAAAATCATGCCGACTGGGAGCTTTACTGGCGTGCGCTGCGTTAACCGGAAAAGATGTTACATCAAATTTATGTTCTACGGTATTGTTCATCTTAAAAAGTTCAACAAAAAAGTCCTAGCAAGTTTATCTTCTAAGGATGACCCACAATAACCATTTTAATCTTTCAGAATTTGATAAAAATGTAATTGTTATTTTCGAAGCTTTTTTGACCGGTATAGTATTAATCTTTATCCAAAAAAAATATGTTATTTAAATTGGGCATTTAATTTAGATTAAAACATGCCTTGTCATCATATAATTTAAATGAATAGTTTTAAAGATATCACAGTTTCAAAATTACGCGGAGCAACGCGGGCGCAGCGGTAGGAGTCAATGACGTTTTCCTCTGTTATTAGGTATGAAATCTCGGTAGTACGTTCCCGTGGGATATTTTCAGACATCCACGCGGGTAAAGCCGTGGGCAAAAGCTAGTCTTCAATAAAACTAAGTAACTACTATAGAAATATACTGAAAGACCAGAAAACCCAATTAACTGCGTATGTCGTTAAAATTTATAAATAAAAATCAAACGTACCTACTTACCTACCTGCTTTGTAAATAATAATTGACACTTGGGCACTTCGACATTAATTTGTTTTGACTTATTATATCGATTACCATCTCTAAGGTTATCAGACCCTTGAGAATAATAAAGCGCGCAATTTTGTTCTGTAATGACCACTTCAAAATAATCCTTTATAAACTTCAGCAGGCATTATTTTAAATTATAATTTACTCTTTAAATATCAAATATTAAAATAAGCAATTTTAGATAAATGCCGCACTTGATAGTAAAATAAAAATGATATAAAATGTGTTGGATAAAACCCATTTCAAACGTGTTTTAAATAAACGTAAAATGAATACCTACTTTTACGGCACAGAGCAATATACGATACGATTACACGCGTCAAAAATGCCACATACTAACGTGTTATAGCATTACAGCCATGTCGTTACATCATTTATAATAAACGTTATGAATGGTGGAAAGATAAAGCCATAATTCAGAGTTTTGTTATTCAGATCGGTTAGCTTCGACAGCATCTCACATCGAGCCTAAGCCGAGCACGACATAAATCACATAACAAACACAAAGAGCAAAGTGTTTACCATAAAATCGCATACGCGTCCCTAAATCATAACACAATAAAATTTATAGCGAACGGAAGGTCCGGCCTCAAGTGCTGATAAATCAAACACATTTTCTTCGTGTGACTGAAACGGAAAATCTTTCCGGCAAATATACCAGGCGACGCCGTTATTTACCTTCTTTTATAATACGAGTACATACCGCCCCACGACACATTGTTTCCATCTATATATTAACGTGACTATGGTAATAAAACCTCGACTTAGGGACGTTTTAATTCGATGAAAAGGGGAACAATTCGGGGCCTATTTTTAAAAACCTAAATTTTTTAGGGTTCTGTTCCTCAAAAGGAAAAACGGAACCCTTACCTATAGGATCACTCGTGTGTCTGTCTGTCCATCTGTCACATCCAATTTGCTCCGAATCTAATGGACCGATTAAGTTGAAATTTGGTACACATATCAATTTCTGTGACCCAAACACGGACGTGTAATGAAAATAAATGAATTTTGAATATGGGGCCAATTGTTTTTTTTTAAGATTTTCAAACTGTACTGTGTGACATATCAAATGAAAGCACTTTTTTTTTGATTGGTATATTATCAAATAACTTCTCCCGCTCTGGGTGGAGCGGGAGGACGTTTCAAACTCTTACTGACGATTTTCCTTTCGGCCCATATTCGCAGCCCCGGCAGGCATTGGCCCTAACGGACCCCGTCAATTCTGCTGACATCTCTTTGAGGCGCGCATGGAACACAACGCGCCGTCGACCCGGGCTTGGTCCTTATCGGACGGCAAGCTACCCATTGCTCACCGTCCGCAAGCCCGCGCCTACGGTGGCCGGAAATCGGCTCGCGATTCCCGCCCCGGGTGTCTCCTCCTGCGGCGGTTAGGGGCGTGAAGGCGCGAAATTTGCCTCTCCCTCACGCGTTCCGCCTCCTCCTTCGCGAGCATTACCGCTTCGCAGAAGGAGGTGACAGCCTGCCATTTCCTCTCGCTCCGTACCATGGCCTGAACCAAGGCCGGACGCGAGAGATCACCGCCGCCGATCGCCTCCACGAGAACTCGGCGATGCCCCGCCCAAGCCGGGCAGACCTACACCGTATGCTCCACCGTGTCCTCCGAGCGGTCCACACAATGGTGACACCCGGGCGTTTCCTCCCGCCTTATCCTGAACAGGAACCTCCCAAAGCAGCCGTGTCCGGTGAGGACCTGCGTCAGGCGGAAAGTGAGGGCACCGTGGTGCCTCTCAAGCCACTCCTCAAAGAGGGGTCTTATCGCCGCAATTGTGGCGTGCCCAGCGCTGGGTTGCGACAATTGCACTCTCCATAACGCCATGAGATCCCGCCGGAGCTCTGTCCGCTGTGCCGCGATTTCTTGCGGCATCGGAGTTAAGCCCCGGCGTTTCGCCTCCTCGCGCCACTCCCAGATTTGCGCGAGGACCTTTGCCTCCAGATCCCATGGCGGTAATCCAGCAAGGAGGCTCGCCGCCTCGCAGGAGACCGTGCGGTATCCTCGGGCCAGCTGGATGGCCATGACCCTCTGGGACGCGTTCAACCGGCGGGCTGGCCGCAGCTTCAATGAACGCGCCCACACCGGTGCCCCGTAAAGGGCCATGGACCGCACGATCCCCGCATAGAGCCTCCGCCAGGAAGCGTTTGAAACCGCTAGATTGGGCAGGAGCCGCTTCAAGGCAGCCCTGGCCCGCTCCAATCTGGGAGCCAAACGTCGGAAGTGTTCGACGAAATTCCACCGGCTGTCGAGGAGATACTTCATCGTTGACTCGACACCGATGTGAACCCCTCCCGCCATTACCTGGGAACCCGACGGTGGCGCATTCCGAGGACCATGAAAACCCATAGCCTCGGACTTGTGCAGGGCCACCTCGAGTCCCAGCTGCCGGATCCTGTCAACGATTGTCGCAACCCCGCGTGTCGCTAAAGGACTTGTTGTGACGATCAATTTTTTTTTTTTATAATTTTAAAATAAAGATATTTAAAAAAAAAGGATTGTGTGGTTTTATGAAACCACGGTAAAAGTGAAACTTTTAAGCGAACTATAGGCGCCGCCACATTGGCCTTGGCTCCTCTGACGAGGACCTTTCACTTTATCCCTACTCCGCGGCCAACCGTCACGCGACATGCAACACACAGACGAAAAAGTTTGAGACGATGTAATAAAAGTTTCACTTTAAAGAAATCAGTAAAATATTGACGAAAGGTTATTCTCACTCGAATAGCGACTTTCGTTTTTATTTTTGTTAATAATTTCATTTGTAATAATTATCAAAGTTTGGAAATAACTACTTTTGAATGAGATTTAAAGAAAATACTCCTTCTGTTTGGAAATAACCCTATTTGTTTAGTACAATTTAAGAAATATCTCTTTTTGGTTACAATGAAATGTACAAAGTGTACTTTCGTATTCCACAATTTAGGTTCTCCACATTCATTGTATTAAATAAATAAATAAATTCATTTATTTCAGGTAAATAACACCCATTACCAAACACAAATTAATAGAAATTTTGAAAATAAAATCAAATAATGTCAAATAAAATAAAATCAATTAAAATCAAATCAAATTAAATCACAACAAATTAAATCAAAATAAAAAATTTCATTTTTACAATAAAATCAAAAATAAAATAATGTAATAAAATAGTATTGCTAGTGCTACTCATTTTTGCAACAACACACAATAACGAGAAAGAAAATGTCAGTTTGAAATTGAAACTATGAATTTTATCTCTTTTTTATTGATATATTTTGAATGTAATGGTAATGCTCTTTGAGCAAAACAATCACTTAAAATATTTTTTTTTTTTTTGGATATAACGCTTTCTGACGCAGTCTAAAAAGCACAGATTATGTAAAACAACGCAGACTACATACAAAAAAACTAAAAGCTATGAAATGTGCAGAACTTTGAACAGACACTCCTCACTTATAAATTACAGGAAAACCTATAAGAAGTCTATGGTGTTAAAATAACATGGTAAATCACTCAATATTGTGCGTACAAACTGCCATTTGTAGTTGGAATGTGTGGGAAAACTTTTTTTCAACTACAATGTTAAATTTGTCCTAGGGATAAATTCATCCCAACTACGAAACCTGTCATTGTGAGTGGCCTGATACGCTCTTGGCCGGTTTAAAAAATTGCTTGTTAATCATCATCAATCGATGCTCGTGTTTTCTTTTGTTTCATAATAGCCAGCAGTTTAACTCCCTATTTAATTTGTAGATTCCCGTAGAGGCCATTATGTTACAATTTTACACAGATCCAGTGTCGCAAAATGACGCAATCACTCTTTTGTGAACACAATGACGCAAGTAATGAATTTAATTAAATTGTTAATTCGGCTCTTTTATTAAAACGACGCTTTGTTTTTAAATTAAATAAGGGTAAATAATACATGCCCGTCAATCGTACATCAATTTGGTCTTCATTCGTGACAAGTCTTTTAAGGTTCATCGTAGCTCAGTACGTTGTACACACAGATTTCGCCCGCGGCCAAGGGTTCTACGTATTTTGATTAGCTGGTTACCCTGTTTAAGCCGAACGCAGAAAACCTTTCCGCAGAGTTTGCACAGTGACAGAAACACAAAGTAGGTTTTCTAGAACAAATGTAGCAATAATGCATTGGATTTATAAGGTAGAATCATGTGTAAGCAGTGACTGAAAGCTACAACATTGAGCACTATTAAGTAGGCCATTTCCGTACTTGACTTAACAACTAGCGGAGGAAAACAAGCGACTGATAAACTATTTTTCTTTTGTTTCCTTATGCGTATCTACAATGTTGTTGTTGCAAATATTCGGACCATCATGATCGTAGACGTTTATATCTCATAAAAATGTTACATATTAATATATCTCGGCAATGATGTCATTTCTTCCGTTACACAAAAGGATTTCATAACAAATAATAATAGCTGGACATAAAAAGTAAATTGCTGTAAGATCTTTCTGCTCATTCCCTCAAAGTTAGCAAGTATAATAAATTCCGGTCATTAATCGGCCGCCCCGTAAAAACTTATTCGAAAATAATAAATAAAATTAACAAAAATGTAGCAGTAACACCGTCGCGCGGCGCAAAATAAATAATTTATTAAGGACAAGTTAACAAGGGTCTCATAAAGAAGGCAAAAGGTCGGCTATTTGTTTTCAGCGAAGGATGGTTCACCCCACTTTGTTATTTAGAGTTTGTGAGAGTTGCAGAGACGACGGGGCGGTGGTGGCCGCAAAACAAGCTGAATACGAGACAGTGGACAGCTCGAGCCGTGTATCAAGTTGTTCTTCTGTGGAGCCGCCGCCTGCTGTCGGTGACTTGTTACGAGTTATAACTGTTGGTACTAGCAATCACAATGTGTATGACACACCTGGCTTCCAGCTAACTCGCTGTTTGTTTACTTTTGTGCCTGTGACGGGATTTTACAAAAATAAACAATAGGTATATAGCATTGATTTTCCGATTTCTTACGTGTTCAAAAGTTTTATTATCAGTGTCTCAGTGCGCGAAAGAGAGCAATAGTTAAACAATGGCCATGAATCATTTGTGAATAATGGAACTGGGAAAGTGTTAAGACATAATCTGAATGTAAACATGCCTGCTTAATTCATCATTTATTTGAAAATAAACACATCTAGATAATACTTACTAGGTACATAAAGCTTACAATAAAAACAGATAATATTTCTTGTCCAGATCCCTACTGGGAAAAAGATAATGAAATTCCTGAGAAAAAGGTTCTATCGGCCGAAGTAATTAAAGGATTTTATTATATTCTAAACAAGAATCATGATTTACAACATTAAGAGAGAATTGTAATCTCGAGGAAATATTTTTTGTTCAGCATTCTTCGGTTCAATTATGTATGATAAAATTAACTTCATGGGTATAGGGTAGATTAGATTGTGTTTTATATTAAAAACGTAAATTGATACCTCCAAGTTTTTGAAATAAATACTCAAACAAAACATTAAATCAAGAGTTACAACGTATCATGTTTCTATGTACACCTTAAAAAGCCGTCGCAGCAAAATGTTTAGATATATTCTATCTTGCGGCAGTACGCAACTGTCAAGTGAACACGAACGTAGAATGTGGCACGGGCGTCATTGTGCCCGCAACAGCTAAATTATTGCGGGGACGCGACGACTTCCCTACAAACCTCTGACGCACAACCGCCTCTCCCAAACAGTTTCGGAAACCTTTTACTATACGTACAGACAACTGTTTCCTTATTTTATACATATAGCCTCCGTAACGTACCTTTATCTTTCTTCCTGTTTACTTACAGGATAAGACAGGCTAACTGAGCTTTATTTAAATTAATTGTTCAAACATCGTTGAAAGCTGTACATGTACTAGTCGTGAGTTGACCAAAACTGATTGGTTGGCAGGTTAGTGGTTGCCGTTTGGTTGGTGTTACTTTCGCATATATTCGGTGGATGAAGATAAAATGATGTTGGTATTGGAGTACGATATGGGCAAGCATTTTACATTGGGAAAAAGGTATAGTGCTCATAGAATAATACCACACTGTATTTTCTGTGTATTATAACTAGTACTTAAAATCTACTTAGTAGTTTGTAATTATGGTTCATCAAAGTCATCAAACTTGTCCCATTCGAATATTTAAGTAACAAGAGTCGTGTATACACTAGCTAGACCGCAAAATAGCTAAATAATGTATAAGGCCAGTCGGTCGTATGTAATTGCCTAATGGGCTTCCTAACATCGATCGGTTCAGAACCGAGTCAATTAGTCTCGAACGTTCAAAATTTCGAAGTGGCCGAAAGATACGGCGTGATTTGAGCCGCCAGTCGCCAGTAAATGCCTCTGCTTGTTCGATACCAAATTACTCAAATTGTTATTTGCGAAATTGATGTCAGGTTTCATGGAATAACCGCAATTAGCGTTTCGGTAATTCAAACTTGCAAATACGAAAGTCAGCCCGAAATATCTGAGTCAGAATTGACCATGGCATTTGAAATTCAGAAACGAATTCAATTGAATTTTGATAGCTTGAACTTTACGAATTGGTCGGGAGTTATTTTTTAATATTTCAAAACTTTTGAAATAAAATAAGCAGTATTACAAAAATAATTGGTTTTCTAACAAATGTGATCTGGTTTCATTTCAGATACAAGTTGTGGAGGTCCCGTGTGGATTACCTACCGTAATCTTAGTATGTGTTTGGAATACCAATCTATCGCAGCACATACACTTGACCTTATCTTGCTTGACTTATTATTAACTAAACTACTGTTGGCAGAATTGGAAAATACGATGTCTCCTTTGTGATATATCCCATGCATAAAATTGCCACTCGGTTACAAAGCCAGGCGTAAAATATAACATTTCGAAAATACTGGTAAAAAAGATCCAGAGTTTGGTTTATTTGTGGAATTGAAATTCTACCGTATGCATATATAAAGGCTGTGTGTAAATACCCATGTATATTAACGTAGATAAGAAAATAAAATAAAAAGAACTAAAGTCATAATTTTATACTCCATAACATTAGCTTTAAACGTCAACAAAATTAATTCCAGAGGATAGTCAAAACAATTTGCAGGG
This sequence comes from Agrochola lychnidis, assembly GCA_963680765.1. Taxonomy (NCBI): domain Eukaryota; kingdom Metazoa; phylum Arthropoda; class Insecta; order Lepidoptera; family Noctuidae; genus Agrochola; species Agrochola lychnidis. The sequence continues at coordinate 12,574,566 of OY796857.1, forward strand.
AGCAGGTTTTACTTACAAAATATCAGTGTGTTTTCGCATCTCATTATATCGTCGAGCAACGTGCACCGTCTACAGTAAATTCTTGAGCTCTCGTTTGCGTAATACCGCCATTGTAACGGCACACCTTTGAAGATAAAAGCTTCGCATGTTAGCTAGTCCGTTGCCTTTTCGCGGTCTGGTAATCTTGAGCTTAGCAAAAAGTTAAGGCTCTACAGGAAACTATTTTTAATTTCAAAGTTAAAATTAATTTTAGCTAGATTGTTACGAGCTACTTAGATTGAAATTTTAATGCCCCGAGCGCGATGCGATTACGGAGCGATGAGTTGTGTCTTTAGTGAGATAGATAATGAAATATCTAATCTTTTATGAGCTCGTTATTTAGACAGAGTTTACCCATATCATAAAACCGAACCAAAACAAGGTTTATGTCTTGTGGTCTCACTGCGAATAAGGCCATCTCATTAATTTCCGTGGGTGTCGTAAAAGACGATTAAAAGATTACAATTTGAGGATAGCTAGTGACGTAAACCTGTCTGCTACTACGATCACCAATGTGTTCGGCAAACACTGTCAGTAAGTCTATTCCAGGAGATTATTGTATGCTATGTCGTGGTGGATGAGTTAATCCTTTATTTAGATGTGGTTATTTACAGGATGCTGGTTTCAAAGAACAACTTATATTACATAATATTCTATATTGTTATAGCTGGAAACGGCAAACTGAGTAACCTCTTAATAGTTTCAGTTTAACAACTCCTACATGAGAGAACATGCTATGTAAAGTTGGGTAGGTAATGTAGATATCGAGTACTAAACGAGGCTTCATCGGCAATTAAGGAAGTGGGTTGATAAAATATCAGTAATTGATATGGTAAGTCTAAGTATACTTGAGTTATCAAGTATATACAATTATACATACAAAAGAAGAATGCATGTATGTATGAATGAATGAGCTGTATTACAACTGTAATTTACAACAAAGCTTAATAGGTATATCTATAACTATGGTAATAATATCATTTGTATACCAATGATATGCTTTCAATATATGAGGTACTTGATCCCAGAGGTTCTATATAATCTGTCGTGCAATGTGTATTGGATTTAACTATTGTATGCACTAATAGTTCGCTCGTCTATCCATTCAGTATTCATTCATTCCTTAGTAAACGTTTTCCACAGATCTCTTTGACAAACAGTTCGTTCACGAAAAATCTAGCAGTTGCAGTATCAGTATTTCTTTATTGATTTTTTTATTTATTTATTTTTTTCGATTGGTAAAATCGTTGTCAACAGTCCTTGAGAAAAAAAACGTGTGGCACTCGGGGACTGCCGCGGTAAAGCTATTGCATAGCATTTGTAACCTCCATACTTCCTATTTGTCAACGCTACACTTGGGATGATGACGTGATGACATAAAACAAAAATTACGTTCCCATGACAACATCACGTTGTCATGGGAACCGTCATTACATGGTAGGCGGAGTGGGGGGTGTTAGGTTTTATTTTCGTTACGGTTTTATTTTCGTTACGGAATTTCTTGATTCGGTCGCCGCACTCAAAGCCCGCGATAAAAGCTATGCAATAGCTTAAAAACCTAAAAATATGACACTTGTTCTTTACACACTCTTTACCTCGTATATTTAACAACAACAAATTAGCCAAGTACAAACAAAAGGCGCGGGGAACGTCCAACGAGTTTCTATGCTACGGGTGCTACGAGCGTAGCGATCGTAGCCGCGTAGCGCGCAAAGCACACATTCGTAGCGTAGTATAACGGATGATGTGCCAATAAGCCTCGGGGCCCTGTCTCTAATTTTAGTGAACAAATATCTTTCGTTACCCTATTTCATGTAGGAGTATGATTGCCGCATCATAATGATTTACGTGTGACGCAATCAACAAACCTGGGAACAGTTCTAGTGTACTCTCAACATAATAATTAGTCATGGTAAGTTTTCAACTATTCATATTGTTTTGTAATTCTGTTGAAATTCATAACATAACATCACACCTTGTTTCCCCGAAGGGTTGAGCAGACGTACCTACAGTAACATTTCGCCAGTTATGTTAGTCTCATATCTGTTGAAATTCCTTGTAGAATAACAATTTAGCATAATTCTGACTTACGCACATGGTTTTACGACGCTAACATTTTTTATTTTTTTATTATCCCATGACATTTAGCTTTTTCATTTACCATTCTATAAATAAAATGTCAGACTCAATAATTACTTCTTATCGACTTTTATCGGCGTGGGTGTCAGAAAGTGATACACAGTTAATTTGATGCCCATTTGACACGGCCAAATCATTTTGTGTCTACTTACAAGTAATTATACAGAAGATATTCTAACGATCACCTCATGAATACCTTTCTCAATACTGATACAACCTGTAATTACTGAGTCACTTTAACTTCATTGCAGTTTCGTATAATTATCAATGTTTGTGAGGAACTTTGGCTCCTGAGATACAAGTATATGTTTACTTAGTTCAGGAGCCATCTATCTGATTTTGACCTCCACTTGTACAATCATGTTTATTGTATGACCAAATTCATGTGTTTTTCTTTGTATAATAAACTTATTATTTATTTATTTATTTTATTATCATAATGGTGTGACTTTCTATCTGTTTCTAACCGTGGCTTAATAACAGCTGCTTGACAGAAAATCGTGACAAGATTTAGAACTAAGACAATGGTGACTAAATTCTTAGGTTGATAATTTTATTGAACTAAACTAACTACTGAAGACAAATCGTAACCTTAATGTTATAGAATAATATAATCCATCATAGCCGAGACACTAAAATTGAAAGAAAAATAAATCTTCACCGACGCGTGTAGCCTCAAAATCAATAATTTATTCATTAATTATTATCAGGCTTCACGCGTAATTTATTATGTTATTAGAAAACATAGGCCATGCCTTATTTATAATTCAGAGATATGAACATAAATGTCATTGGAATGAAAGATGTTTCCATACATCGATGAGGGAAAGGAAAATTAGAAGTGACGGCCTAATTATTGTGCCTGGGGAACGACACGGTTTTGGTCCAAATTTTTCATATTTTCATTTATTTTTTTGTTTTTTCCAGCCAGCTGGGTTTGGGTATGTTTGGTGTTCAATTTACTTTATACAATGTTGCTAAAAGGTTGGGTCTAATATGGTAGGTTTTTGCTTTTATCATTATTATGCCACATATTATTATGAATTTTTAATAAGTGTCTAATCTTTTATATCTGATGAACTTCGAGTAATAAATATGTTTTGTTTATTTTTGCTCAACTGCCATGCCCTCATATAGTTAATGTTTCGGGATTTTTATCAATTAAAGTAAAATTAAATCGCTTAAAACTTATTAGAGTCCTAATACATACACCCAAAAGTTTCCACACAACTCTTAATAAATTATTCGTCAAATAACAGTGCCATTACCAAACCAGCAATGTGTTACTGATAATAATTGGTAAGACGCGTGATAAACGTCATGCACGGAACCCGTTGGCGCGCGGCTGCTAAATAATTCACGCATCCACCGACAAGCACCCACCGCTACTTTGAAAAGGGTAAGAACGACCCTACCATCTAATGACTGGAACGTTGTACACCAAAACACGATTCCTGTTTATCCAACTAAAAGTATTGCCATCTATCTGTATGTCTACAAATTATCGCCAGCCGACCTCCAAGGCCAATAGATTCGCACAATGCTCGATGTGAAACGAAATATTCCTTTTGACGTTGTTTGAGGACAACCTTGGATATTTGAACGTTTACGGTACGGAAACTTTATGTAAACTTAAAGATACTACTAATTTCTGAAGTTTGAAACTTAATTAATTGGTTTTATTTAATCCGTAACCTAGCAACGGACTAATTTTGGCTGGTCGTACACAGTTAAATATATTTGGAACTAAAATTACAGTTCAGTTTATTTGGTAGTTTTTACTGAGAAAAATTAAACCACCGCAGAACCACAGATAATACGTTTGTGCAATGTTTATTTTAAATAAAACTGCCAGTATACAAGCATTGAAATGCACAATGCCAATATTTATTTCAACTATATCCTAAATAACACGTCATCAGACAAATTTAGGTCCAGAAAAGAAGTGCATTAAAGAGGATGTATATACCTAACCAATTGTGGGGTAGATACTTATGAATGGAGAAATACCGCAGCGGTATTCCGGCAACGATACCGACGGAGTATATCTTGCAATGTACGGCTTAGTATTTCCTGTATATTGCAGATACTGAATAACCAAATTATTAGGTGGCTAGTCTAAATGGATGGCAACAGTGGCAACTGTTCTCGACAGTGAATCAGAAGTACTTTTTTGCAAAAGTCTAGATCGTTGTTAGAAAAACAACTAATATTTAATGTATATTCCAGCAACTCAAGTATAATGCAAATTATTTAACTTCCTTTGATCAAAATGTATTTATTTTCAGTAAAGGTGCAGTAACCACGAGAGGTTAACTAATATGTAAACTCACAACCTCTCGAATGCCACTTAACATTGAATTATTATCCCTTCCAAATATACTTACACATATATTATCACCTATAAAGTACCGCTCATACATCATATCGTATTTATAATTCAGTCGTAGGAACATAAATATCGTTGTGAGCTAAGTATTTCACTCTGCTCTGTAATATATTAGATGGAAGCGTAGCGTTGGTGACGTGTACCTTGCATGATGTATTTATTGCTCGCTCACCATAAGGACGCGGCCACATCATTCTTTAAGACGCCCCTAATTCACTTACAATTAAATTAGCGTCACCCGATCCCCTTGACATTAAATAAATTAGGACAACGCCATTAAACCGGGGAGAATTTGTTTAGTAATCTATTAGTTTAGTGGGTAGCTACATACCCTTAATATTTTCGGCTTGTATACAGAACTCGTGTTCATTATCTCTCAAATATACCGTATGTACATACATACGTAAATAAAATCCAAATCTTAAAGGAGAATATCAACTTTCTATTTTATTAAGGTAAAAAGAATTTCAAACAGAAGTTCTGTTGTAATCATTCTCGATGGAATGGTAAGATATGTGTTTTTACAAGCTAAATGGAGTCAATGCTCAGATTTCAGATCACCGATCCCTAACAAAATATGCTCTTAGTAAAGTAACCTATTGTCTTTAGTAAAGTGTTTGAATAAAATTATTAAGAAGTCTAGACGAATCGATCATACTTATAGTGGGAGTTTCTAATCTTTTAAGGTTGTCAAGCCTTGTCACATTTAGATAATTCTAGGTTTCACTTGACCTACTAAAGTACTCAGAAAGTTTTCAAAATGTCACGAAATTTAACTTTAGCTTTAAAACTAATGAGACAGTGCTGTCGAGCAAATGCGACTAATTTATAATATGTAGAAAATGCTAGACACAAAAAATGGTAAGATTGGTCGGCGTACTGGAGTAGCCACTAATAATTCAGGGCACGTAGCCGAAAACAGAATTATCCGCTGTAGTAGTTCGGGAACTCTGCCAACTCTCATCATATTAAGGCGAGATGATAATGAACGCAATGTTTCTGTTGCTATTTTTCGCGGCAACTTTTGCCCGGTACAGGAAATTTTAACACACAACAACTTTGTAAAATAACAAAATATCTGCTTCAAAACCGGTCGCTAAATCACGAAAAACAAAAAATAAATAAAAGAGAAAGAAAATTGCCCTCGTTGACGTTTATTCGAAAAATCGTTATCGTTCTCAGACATTCGAGTTGTTCCGTCGAAAACATCAAGACTATAGACGTTTCGATACCCGCAATCCTTACAAACCTCGCAGTGAACGTCGCTTTGAAAGCCCAAAAAGCTCTAAAGCCCTCACAATTGTCACTAAACAAAGTGAAAAACGAAAACCTTGGATCTAAGATGCGGTGGAAATGAGCATTTTCGACGCAATGTAATATCAATATTTAATGCTATTTCACGTGGACTCCGTCGTTACGTGGTAGAAATGAAAACCACGGGTGTAATAAATGGAGTCTATAAAAAACATGTAATATCAATCATCCTAAACCTAAAATTGCAGAGAGAGATACATTTACTATTTTATGACTACAAAAGCACAAAATATAAAGTTTTATGCGACTATTCCATGTTAGTTGGACGTCATATAAAAATAAGGATCCAACTAAGCCACATGATGTTTTTGAAGTTCAGTGGAATAGCTTCTCTCCGAACTAAGCCGTACATATTTGACGATCTAAATGACGCAGTCGGTGAGCCACCTTTTGTACTTAGTTACAGGTCAGGTGGACTCTTGGATTTAGACAAATATTTGTTTGATCTGCAGATATTGATTTCTAACCTGGATGTTTGTATGAATATGTAAACAGAGCATTTAATCGCATATGTAATACAGTATCTTAATGCTCATTAAAACAAATATTACGCCTATAATGTGTAGGAAGCATTTACACATACATAGAGTTTGTTATCCGCAACATTAATAAACCTATTATAACGCGCAACAACGGCAATCCGAGCAGTTACAAAACCATTAAATACCTTGAAGTCCCACCTAATTGCTTCCGAAGTCGACAAGCTCTATTATTAAAAATGTTCTGAATTGAACAAATTGTCACTCGTTTTAAAAGTTAAATTAGTTGGGTTAGTCGTTTCCCCGTCCATAGTGAATAAAACATAAGACTTAGCTGTCCTAATGAGGTGGGGCTCTTTGTTTTTCTTAGTGACTGCATAAGTTGTGAATGAACGTAGGATCAGCGGGTGTCGGATCAAATCGCACTTCATTTGTCCGCGTCAGGCGTGCGCCCCGCGTGATGGATGACAGCGGCCGCGGCGTTGCCTGCTTTTAATTGATACCGTCATTTTTGTACCGGCCGCCGCCCGCGCCTCGCCCGACGCCTTCGTCACTACTCCTTTCATTACATAACACCACGGAATTCTTCCAATCGTTTATCTTTTATTTCGATGAGATATATCTTTTGAGGAGCGCACTCTATTCCGAGCTTGAGCGTGTCTATTATCATTGATAGGGGTAATTTGTTTGATATTTCATTTCACATGCGACCCACATCACGAATTGAATGTAGGTGGTATCGTTGTGTCGATAATTTTGTTTTGTGTGGGAGTGCGGAAGTCGATAATAAAGTAAACATAAAGGGGAGGTTCGAAGATTATTTGCTACCTCTTACGCGGTCAATTATCGACACAATAAGTGATTTAGAGGTCTTTACAGTCTTTACAAGATGGAAATACGAGTATTTCCAACTTTTCTTTATTAAAGTACTTAGTAGGTATTTACTTAGGATTATATTAAATTCTAAAGTTAGATAACAGGATTATCTGAATATGGACGGATACTTAATGAGCCATTAAGATGAACAATAACTTATCAGTTATGCTCAACTGACAAATTAAAAGAACCATCCAAAGTAATGCCACAAACAGGAGTTCAACAATATTTCTGAAGTAACTCCGGATTTAGAAAAGTTTGAATTGGGCGATTTAAAATCTGCAATGCGCGCTCGCTCTAAGTATTGTCAGTTTTCGAATAATGCTTGTTGACCCACTTTTGTCTGTTGGAATTTACGCCTTCCGGGCAGAAATTAAGCTTATTACACTATTATTCTCGTATTTCTAGACTACCAAAGAAACTCTTTTATACATAAATTTTATCTTTTAACTAGCGACCAGCGTAATACTTATATTGTTTTGCTTATAGTCCGAGAGATAACTACACATAACATGTATTAAGTGTAGTAAGTTACAGAAATGTTATTTAATTTTAACAAAACATAGTAGTAAAAATGTTACCGTGGTCGTTAGTTACCAATAATGTCGTAAAGAACTTGTAAATTTTAAGTTAGTACGTATAATGTTAGGCATATGAAAATGAACACTTGACTAATTGGGATTAAAGAGATAAATATTTTTATGTTTATTATACTAAATGAATAGTGAGTAAAACTTATTTTTCGTTTTTGACTCATATATTGTGCCTGTTATATATGCGACTACACAAGATAAAACAAAATGAACAATTATTCAGAACGGTAGGCACTCGACTACGATAGCTACGGCTACGAGCTACGCCGTAGCAGCCGTAGCACGTAGCAGGAAATGGAGTTACTCTCCTGGCGGCGCAGGACTTCTGCCGAACTCGGTAAATGGTAATGAGAATGCAATTCATTTCAGTTTTTAGCTTAGTTTAACGTTTTTTGAAATACCGTAATGTCGGCCCAGTTGAGCGGGCTGGGCCAAATTACACTGCTATTATCTCTAAATTGACCATTGCCATGTGGAATTGTGGTAAATTATTTCTGATAACCTATCATCATCATAAAACTGAAACACACGATACATGTATTCACCAGGGATTCGATTTGTATTTTATTGAAGCGATAGTTTCCATCTACTGTGAATTAGTGTACATGCCGCAGTGTGATTTTATTTCCAGTTATTTTTATTATACTCTCGAAACCCATCAAAAAGCTTGTCAAAACCAAATACAGTGTAGGTATTCAAATCTATTTTGCAATACCATTAGGTATAGGGTCACAAAGCAACCCGCAAACTTATACAAATATAATAATACGGTAGTACGTAAGCATTATTTGCGAATAAATAACAGGGTCTTGTCTTCTAACATTATCACTTTTATTTCTTGTGTCTCGTGTTTGATTCAGGAACAGAGCAGTTTGATTGTTGCTGATAAATGTAGCGATGGAGATTTAGTTGTCAAGCTGGGTAAGAGACATTTGTTGGGATCACGACCCTATCCCGAACCAACCATGAATTCTCGAGCTCTCATTTACGTAATGTGATTACAAAAGCACATCTTTCGAGATAAAAGCGTAGGCTTTCTACGTAAGTAATGAATTTCGCAGTCTCCACTGAGAAAGCTGAAAGCCTCATAATTGTAACAGAACGCAAGCAGAGACCCATGATCATGTTAGCGGCACTGAAATCACTGCTCACAGGAATTGTCAATGAATTAACTTCACAGAGTTTTGTAAATATTTGAACTTTGTTACAAGTTAAAAAAAAAGTCAATAGGTACCATAAAACAAAACAGACCCAGACATAATAAACAAATCTAGATAAAAACAAAGATACTGCCCAATGAAAAGAACAAAGAAAATCAGTACACAAGTTACCTCACAAAAATAAAACGGTTGAATAACAAACATCAAAGAGGAAGCTTTGTAGCTATTACTTAGAAGTCTTAGAAAATCGAAGTGTACAATGTAATCCGATCAGATAAGATGGGTACAGCTGTCGGGAGAGCCGGCGGTGCCTAGGTTGTCTACAAATTTATTCACACTCCATTAATACCCGTCGACCGACAGCCAGCGTGATAGATTAGCGTGCACATTTATATGGCGCACACCAACCTGGAAAAAATACCTGCCGCTCTCGGCCCGAGGAAAATCTAATAGTAACATTAATCTGACCCCGCCACTCAGACTCAATTTAAAAAGACGTCTCATTTATATTAGAATATTATCTTATTACATTTTTGTACACATAATTCCGTTCCCGTAAGTAGACAAAAAATTCTGAGAATGCCTCGCGAACATAAGTAAGTTAATAAATCACCGACAGAATGTCGGTTTCTGTATTATGAAAGACAATACACGACGGCAATGAAAGGGAAAATTGGATATAATCACCCGTGTTTCATAGATTGTCTGACAGATAATAATTCAATGCGATAGGTATGTCCTATCAATGTTTCAATCGCAATATCAACTAACATAGTAGGGGACTATTAACAGTCGTAAACTGTGTAACGTTTTTTACTGCGACCTCCGGCAAATTGCGAAGGGAAGCAGCTGCGAGTTGTAAAAAGTTCGCACAATAAACGTCTTCCCGCCACCTCTGTCTGAACACAATTAAAACATTCATCTACGCGTATACATCGTCACGGTAATAACACGACATTTAAAGCTGAAGCAGACAATTACTTATGGAAATCTCGAGCGAAAGTTGAATAAATGAAAGCGGTTATCACAAATTATTTAACTGCAACATTCGGCACGCGGCCAGCGTGGTGTTCGGTGAATTTCACTAAACTATTCAGGTCGAGGAAACCGCAGTCGCTCAGTTGTTCACTGCTCTAACTTAAACTTTCGCTACGAGAAAAAACTTTTAACGTCCCTCTGATCCTCTTTCCATTTAAAAGTAAATATTTAACTCAATAACTCTGAATAACTTTGGATTAATATTCGCATGCGAGTTCAAATGGCGCAAATGAAATATTTTAAACTTCTGGAATGGAATTACTGTTTGTGTGCCCGTTGGCGCTTGATTCTTTTACTGCATGCTCCGCGGGGAGCGATACACACGTATGTACGTATACAGGTGTTCATGATAAAAATACAAGTTAAAAGAGCCGACGGGGCATAATTGAAACCAGGTATCTAAACTCGGACATGGTGATTCTGAGCATAGAATATGTTCGAAATAGAGGAGCACAATATCTAGTATTCTCAAGTCTGATTCAGTCCAACGTGTTACTGCAGACTGAACATACTTCTCAGACTCTTGATCTTGACCAATTGTTACGACTGGTCTACCGTTAAGAAATTTTATCAGAGGCCGTTGAACGTGGGCAAAGCACACACAGTGGGCACTAAATCAAAAGGCTTATCTAAATTCTATTGCTTATTTGTGCAAAAGCAAAGTATACAAGAATAGATCATTGCTTGATATAAAGATTAGCCAGTCAGTAAGATTGGTTGGGCAGGGCTTATCGCTCAGAGTACAAGAATTTTGGTCTCAAAAAATAAGATAATGAACCGTATTTATTATTTTAAATACTAACACAGCTGCTCGACTAAGCTCACTAAGATTTATTATAGAATGTATCTCGTTTCGTGAGTTGGCACCACCCAAAGCAACATGCACCGGTTATGTCACATATATCAGGACTCCACATAAATGTAATGAGTTACTAACTCTGTAACGATGATACATCGGAACCTTGTAAATGATAAACGATCTTTGCTTAGTTGGATCAGGTCGGTGTTTCTTATTAACCTACCTACCTCTAAGAGACATCGAAACAAATTCAGCCCAGGTTTATTTTAGTGTCAAGACTTTTATTATAAGAACGAATTTAAATGTAAGCACCAAATAACAAAAATTTGTAGGTATATTTTCGACACTCTTGTAATATTCTTATAAGCTACCCCTTGTGACTATAACGTCGTAAACACCAAAATAACTGATAGCAATCTTGCTAATAAAGTACTACAACAATACGAGGCTTTTAACATTGAAGCAAGTCAATTCAACCTACGCCTACGCCTTTTACTTTTGTTCATGCGGGTTTCAATACTTAAGTATAACTTTCGTCAAGCCTCGACGACCGCCGCTACTTCGCGGTTTTCCTTGGCAACCGCAGGAAACTACTTGGTACGCCAGGTACTGGGGATAAAGCAATGAAAATGAGGTCACTGGCTTAACGTGATTTCAACTTTAATTTTAACATTTTGGTGTAGCAGAAGAGATCAAAATAAACGAAAATTCTATTTTTGTAATTTTTACAAACGTTTACTTAAGCCGTATCTTTTTCTCATCGTTTATGGGTACCCTTACGCGGAACATAATTTATTTTTAATCTTATTGCTCACGTTTCAGCTCACGTAAAGCTGCCGACATAAAAGTCCGCCGCGTCCAAATTGCAAACAGCTCTTGTCGCCCCACCTTAATCTATTTCTTGTTGCCTATTAAAAACTGTTTAGATGATCATTTTGATAACACGAAGTTGCAACTTATGCTGAGAATATAAAATGAGCAATATGTTCGTGTCACACGCGTCCCGCGTAATCCGAATCTAGTTTTTCAGTCGTCTCCCCAGACAAATCGTGACTTTCGATTGACACAAAAAGTATTGCGATCTTATAAATATTCTGAATCGAGATTTACTTCGCTGGATAGTATTTCACGAATAAAAAATGTTCTACGTGTTTTATATCGACATAATAACTACACTCTTCTTATTTTCTCTAACTATGCAATTTTTCGGAACTACCTACTGATTGAAAGATTTGGATATTTTTTTCGAGGACACTACAAAATCAACTTATATAATAAAAAAATAAAAGTTATGAAAACTAAAACCCAACTGCGACAACAAAGTCATCTCAAAAAGTACAAACAAGACATCACAGACAGACAAATAAAAAATCCGGAGTCACACGTAATCTGGTCGATATGTGTGATTGAATACGTGTAACTCCGGATTTTTAATTTTTGTCTGTGATATCTTGTTTATACTGTGGCGGCATCTACATCGCCACATGCGAACTAAGCATCAAAGACTAAACGTCACACAAAATCCTGATGTCACACAAAATCCTGACGTCACACAAATCCTGCATCGCGCAATTAGACTTTACCGCGCGAACGACATATATCGACGGCTGAAAGGCTAATTGATCTAAGCGAAATTTTGTAAAACTTGCTCCTGCAATTTTATGATTCGTCCTCCTGGACGGATAATAGTTATTATTTTTTTTAATTCATAAAAAACAACTATTTGATAGACTTTTATTTACTTAAATCAATCAATCATAATAAGATCTTATTACGATTAAAAAAAACAACCAATCCATCCTCCTGCAAGTTTTACAAAATGTCGCTTAGATCAATTAGCCTTTCAACCGTTGATATGAATATCCAACATCAATCGTTGGGCAGTTGCCCGCCAGACACGACACCCGTCTGGTCGGAGCATCCTCCTATATTCTAATGAGGATGAATGAATATTACACCCTGTCCCTCATATCTCTAAATTGGTGACCCCGAATATGAACGTCAGCGCATCATCATCACTGCCGCAAGCTTTCATGAAGCGAGTCACACAGCCAGTCACCGCCCATGGCTTCAACGGGTATCCTGACCACCAGCATGCAGTGAACGCGCATTCCTGGTGATCACCCTCAGCCTCATCAGCAACCTTGGCAGAGCACCTGCATGGGCAGTTGTCCGCCAGACACAGACACCTGTCTGGTCGGTGAATCCTCCCTTTTCTAATGAGGATGAGTGAACTGTACACCCTGTCTCACCCATGCCTCTAAAATACCTTTTTAATAAGCTTATTGTCGTAGTTGGTTTTAGTTTTTATAACTTTTTTTTTTATGTGCTAGTTATGCCCTTTCATTAGATACCCAATATGGCATAAAAAAAAATTTAATCATGACTATATGTCCTCTAGATGGTGCCGTATTCTGGCGCCATTAATGTGACGTCACATAACCAATCAGCTGACGATCAAGACGCTTCCAACGATACCTCATTTGTCAAATTAGGTATGATAAGAATGTAGAAGTTATGAGGGAAAAGATGAACATACATACCCACATACATACATAGGTACCGGTCAAAATCATAACCCTCCATCGTGGTCGGGTAAAAAAAACTGAAACTAAACCTATACTAAATCAATTCAGTTGTACTGTTTTCTCAATAATGGTCAATTAGTCAATGTAATTTTGTGTTTTGCGTTCATTTGTTAGCTACCTATAAAAATTCTACATCTCTCTGTAACTCAAATATGCGGTGTAGATACTTAATTCACAGTAACCACTCCCCTCAGTCCTATTGTTGCTGTGTTACAACAATATAAAAGAAAGAAAAAATATTAAATATTTTCGCCAATTTTTACTTCAAAACAAAAAGTTAAGAAGTAAAAAATTCTTACCAAAAGTGAGTTTGTAATATCATCATAGAAGATATTTTTAGGTATTAAATGAATTGTTTTTGTTTACAGGTAACTCGGCAAATGGAGCCTTCGACTTGTAGCCTGTTTGCTCTGCGGAGAACTTCTCTACGAGTTGGCAAACTTTGGAAAACTTGGCATTGAGTTATAGATTCCCAACTGCCTTCCAAATACTTATTTGTTTTGCTCACTTTGACCGTAAACAAAGATATCTATTCTGATGTATCAGCGTATCTATATGATGCATTGAATTATATAATATATTTACGTAATTTTGAATGGTACAGGCTGTAATTTTGTATCCTTTTCAATCTCTGACAAACAAAGGGTTGAAATAACATTGTGAACATATTCATAGTCTCGCTACCTGATTGCTAAATTTTCCATCCTATATCAGCCCCCAGCCGGTACCCTCACTTGTCAGGGTAGCACATGCATATGACTTATGCGGTCATCGTCGGACCGGACTACTGTATAATTTCAGGTTATAATTACAAAGGCAGTTTGAAAGTACTGTGATTTGAATCAAAATGCATTTATTTCCCTTGAATATTTCCCCTTACGTAAACTTCAATAACTTATAAAACCCATTGGTGAGCACATAACTCTTTAGATCTCATACATTCAGTTCACATAAAACCACTCGACCTGAATAAAACACCGAAATCACATTTCTCAATTGGTAGTTGCATTTTATGTCACTAAAATAGGTCAAGTTTTTGTGTAGGAGCCGCTCATGCGTGCGTGATCCACTATCTAAGGTCTCGAATAGATGAGCGGCTCGATAGCGTCCCACCATAAAAAGGCGGGATGTAGGACGCGGGCACACTGACTGCTCGCAGTACCCACGTCCCGTCACCTTGCGGCCCACTTTATAGACTCGTGTCTCCCAAACCGCAATTTATTCCCACCCCGTCTAAATTACCACTTACATTAATTACCCCTACATATTTATTGTAATAGTTTTGCGTTGTGAACAATGTGATATTAGCAGCGCCCCGCAATTTCAGGTATATTGGCGGATTACGGAAATAAACATTGCGGTAATTTATTGGTTCTAAGATTAAAATGGCCCATTAGAGGTTGAAGGCTTCCACGCTCATGTAATTGATTATTTTAAAACTATTACCAGACTGTGACTGTAAACGTGGGCATTCCATTAATGTTATTTAGGATTTGTTGAAATGGACGGTACCAATAAAACGTGTAACTCTTACGTCTTTTACTAAAATTATATGCGATACGAAGGAGACATTTTCGGATGTCGAAGTTAATCAAACATCCTGTCTGAATCATATTTGAATTTAATTGGTTAGGACACTGTAGGATGTCAAAGAGACCTCCTATCTTCTGCTACAAATCATATTAAAAACAGTTCCGCTAAGAACATTGTTACCCTAATCTGAGATTTTGGACCATTCACGATGTTTTGGTCCCTGGTGTAAATTTATAATTGTTAATTCATGTCTGGAGTAAATATTTTATGCAAAAAGGTGGTAAGGGAGCAGGTAGTTCTCCCTAGTCGCTCGATACGACGTAATTGGTTACCGACGCTTGGCTAGATAGCCACTTTTAATGTAATTATGTGAGTGTATTTACTTTAATACGGACTCTTTGCTCTATCTTTTATCGTAATTACTTTGATCGTATTTTCCGTGGAAGGTGTTAGTTGGGTGCCAAGCAAGGAAGGGTTTTTATCTGATTTTAAGCTCGTATTAAAACTCCTCTGCACGTAATAATTTGGAGCCGCTGGGGTTAAATTTAGCCCCAGCGGCGGAAGGAGTAGTCTCCTTCCAACATATTTTCATAGGTCAAAACATCTTTTACAATCAGATAATTAAGGATATAACGATTTTAGGATTCCAATTGGAAACATAACGCTGAAATTTCAGAATTCCGCTGAAACATACTATAACTAGGTATATTTCTATGCCTGTGTACAAATAACTACCTACGTTTAATTAAATCGCGATTAACTTGAGTTAAGCAAGGAAAACAATAGATGCTCACGAATACGGAACGAATAATAGTGAGTAGATAACGTAGAACTAATTCGGTTTTCTTACTTTGAGGTTTAGGAGGCACTCCAGGTCAACTGGTCCCGACAGCGGGGGACGCAGCACGTAGCCTATACGAAATTATCTGCCCCGAGAGAGGGCGCCCCGGGCGACTCCAGGAAAATATAAAACGAAAATAACTTGCGCCTACCTAAGCCTTGTGCCAGAGTTTTTTACATTAACACGGAAAGGCAGCAAATAAAATGTTTATTTTAAATAAACGTTTGCTCTGGCATACCCTACGTGAAGTTGTTCCGCTGTCTGTTTGCACAAACGCGACATGAAGGTAATTTACTTAGTGGCTTTGTTTTTGTACAAGCTTTAATTATTACTGAAGACAAAATACATCGCACTAGCAACTCTGATATTGGAACCGCAACTAGAGGATATCCGCTTATTGTACACCATAGTCGTAATACTGAATGCGATATCACGCTATCTCGTTTGAAATAACCGTTTCGAGCAGGATAGCGGCGACTTACGCAACTAAACATTGGAACTGAGTAGTTTTCATGTGAAAGCGGAGGCAGAAATCAAGCAGTTGGTATATTAACTTGTGCGAGTTCCGTTTATTCAGTACACATGTTCCGATGTAACAGTTCAGAGGACACGCATTTGTAGTAAAAGCGTGTTCTCGCCATAACTCGGACGACCTCAGACCGCACGATATTAAAACTATAAAGTGCCGCGCGCGACCGATTCGCCCACCCGCCCCTTACGACTCGCCGGCGACCCCAGCTAACTTTTTGTTTTTCACCTTACGTTTAATCTACATTTTATTTAGCACTTTGATTTTTATTACGCTTGTAAACCTTTATTGAAAAAATGCTAAGCTGGCTTTATGTTTTCACTTAATGAAATATAAATGTAGGTCAAAATGAATTTACTTATATGAGTCGGCGGCATAAGAAAAACATATTCAAATGGAAGATGGAAAAGGATATGCGTGTTTATGACGCTCCACGGGGACTCACACGTTGAACTTCTCGACGTAAGTACAGCGGAGTAAGAAGGGTGAGCATAAAATGACTAAGTTATCGCTCTCAGAAGACGTATATAGTCGTAAAAGTCTGAAACGGAGCTACTCATATGAAAATAATCAAGAGTAAATCGATGTTTGGAGGGTTTTACTTTTGGTGACGTAACAATGTCGGTGGCTCCGCCCATTTGTTTCCAGTAAAAGGTCTGTTACAGTAATTGGAGCACAACAAGTGTCGTTAGGGTGTTTATTGCTCGGCTGATGGACACGGGGATGTACTCACAGCGTAATATCCCAAATTTTAGTGCCATAAGTGTCGGGGCTGCGAGGCTGACTCCTGCTCAGTACATTAAAACGTTCTAAAATGTAAAAGGCTCAGCAAGACTCTTTATCCCTCTTAAAATTAAAAGCACGTATACTCAACTAAAGTACCCTTTGCTGTATTGAAAATACACCGAGTTAATTAACTATTATAAACAAAACGTAAACAAGTTCATTTTCATTCCATTGTTTCAAACCAACAAAACTTTGCCAAATAAATGCTTTAAATATCTAACAACAATGAAATTATTCATTGAATTCAATGCAAGAGTAAACTTTTTCAACAATGAGCAGCATGAAAACTTTAGCGAAATTCAGTGCAGAAATAAATAATACTGTTTATGTTCTGATCGCTGTGAAGTAGCAATTTGGAATGTACTTGAAAATTATTACTCGCCCCTTCCAAAGAAATGTGGGAGTAACAATCATAGTGGCAGTAATAGTATGTACCAACGAGTGAATTGTTAAGAGCTATCTAACAAGTAATCTAGCGAACTTTGTGGACCAGAAGTTGAGTTCGTATGTATGTTAAGTGGAAGCTAAAACGATAATGTTGAGATAATGCTTCTCTGTCCTAACATTTTAGGTATTCGGCCCATGATCTTTGCATCTTTCAAAAGATTTGATGCGCACGGGCAAGCTTTATATTAGAAGTTTTGGAGCAACTGCTATATAAGTTCGAAAGTTTTTATTTCACATTAACAATTTACAAGCGTTTTATTAAAGGCTAAACTCTATAGTTGTCTGCTAACTTTCTTGTGCCTAACTTCCACAACAAGAAAACTACATGTTTTCGTAGAATTATGTTATTGATTTATCTACTACTTATTTCTTGGATTTACCATAATAACTTGTCGTCGCGCCGTTACTTGTTGGATAAAAACGTTAGGCTTTGGAACCACACCGCAAAATCCTTGGTGACGTCGTCGACCCTTTGACATTAGAGTAAAATTAAGCTATTTCTATATACCCTTAAGTAATGAATACCTGAAATGTGAGACCAAAGGCACGCTAGTTATTGGACCAAACCTCATTTCAGTAGAACGAATCAATCACTATTGTCAGTTCGCGATATAAATCACGCTAACTTTATATTTGCGGTTCTGTTCGCTCTTCCGCATTTCTCCATTCGGTCATATTGTCCGCGCGTTCAATTCAATAAGTCTTGTTTATCGGGACCTTCTCGATACTATGAGATTTATCTAATCGAGAATTCCAATCGAATGATTCCTATTGTAGCGCTGCCTAAGCAAACGCTTCTGAGGTGTTCTATTTTTCTTTTTAAAATAAAAATGGAACTGAAAATTATTCTCTATTTCCAGTTGTACTTGAAAGTCGCATGAACTAAAGGATTAAAAACTGTCGTATGAAATTAATTTTAATTTCTCTTGAAAATCGTATAAAATACACGGCTGCTTAAAAGATTGCAGTAATGCCATACAATTTGCATCACCACCTGTTCGCCAGAATTTAATTGCAAATATTTTAATGAAATAAATACAGCTTTGTGAAATGAGAAACGGTGCTCTGTTTATAAAGGCTGATTATTTCAATATCAGATGTAATTTGAATAATATCCTACCCATTTGTAGGAATCTTACAATGCCTACTTACAAGAAGCAACATTGCGTCTACAATTTAAAAATTGAATTGAATCATAGAACGCCAAATTGTTCCAATATGACTCACGCTTATCTGCTTCCATATACCGACTTCAAATCGCACAAATTCTCACTAACCTAGGACCATAGGTACGGAAATACACAACCTATTTCCGTAAGCGTAACATTTGGTTGAATTTGAAATATTTTATATGGTAGTGTTTGCCATATCAATATAACGATACATTACATCCGAGTCGCGAGTTAGCTTCCGTAGTCATTTCTTAGAAATAGAAATATTCTGGATAAAATATTGCCAAGCGATTCAGCATGTTCAGTTCCTTTTCATATCAAATAGCAATGGTGTTGAATTGAATGTCGTTGACCGGCTATGCAAACTGCGAGTGATACTCCGGGCCCTCCCACTGAGCGATACATACACATGTATTGTACAAAGACCCCTGATTCAGATTCTACTACCTGGGCTGAACTGAAAGTTGGTAATAAACTGTGACTTCTGAATGCTAACGCGAGACCCTCCGTTGAACTTAGCTTCTGATAAAACTTTAACAAGCGCCTCCGCGAAAAATTATCGTCAGTCTAACCGTAGGAGTTTGCTTCAATATCGGTTATGTAAACAATTGTTTACTCACTTCACATATATTATATTTACTCTTCGTCGTCTGTTACGCATGAATAAATGTAAACATATTTGGGAAATAATCTTGACGTTGACTCAACACAAGATTACCTTCGAAATTGATATGTATCCGAGGATCTATTTACAAATAAATTGAGAGAAATGAATGTCATAGATGACATGTATCCATGGCATTTCAATTTATTTTATGACAGGTTGTTATTTGTTTCTTGTTTCTCATTTTAATAATACATACAAAACAGGTTGCGAATAAACAGTAGCAAGTATTAAATCATATTAATTAAAGCCGCTTCCTGAATCCCCCCCGTCACCCGTACCTCCCTTCGGTTTACTTTCAGGCATTGCGTGCATTCTTGTTTCATTATTTGCGCATCTTTCTTGGTTAGGCTGATTAAAACTGGACAGTTGACCAGCCCAATTAAAAAAAAACACACCTACTGTTATAAAACGTACGCTCAACAATACCTACAGATTTAATATAATTGCATTCCGTGAATTATACAAACATTTACTTAGCAATATGAACTTTTCACGACAATACTATAACGACGTAAATTCGTAAAAAATATGGCTATCGTAAACGTAGAGGGCCATTATACGACCTCTACCGGCTTGTCGCAGGTAAGTAATAAATTAATACATAAATTACGAAGGATTGAATGTTTATAAACGTCACGTAACCTCCTGGAATCCCTCCATTAGACGTTGTTTACTTAGTCGGTGCGCAAATCTTGAGAGGTCGACTCACGAAAATGCCCCATGAATATGCGATGACACAAACCGTACACAGTTTTTCCATTTAGAAACCATAATGAAATCTCACGCACGCGCTATATTTGTTTTTCAATCAGACGAATATTCAAAGGTATAAATAAAGGCATTAGGTACTTATATCTTACAATAAACATTATCTTTTAGAAAACAACTTAACCGGTATAACAATTTTATCACATAATGGCAATAATAATAATTTCGTTTTATGTGTTCGAGTTTTGGCAGTAGGTACACAATTGAAACTTCTCCGAAAACAACTTCATTGTCAATTCAACACTTCATTTCGTGAAAATAACACGATTTGCTCTGATAAATAAATTATATCTTGTATACCTGAGCATCAAATGAGGTCCTAAATTGTACAAAAAGGAAATTAGAATTTAAAAATTAATCAATGTATTTTTAGGATTGGGAGAGTAGGAGCGGGCTACAAAATGAAACGTTAGAAATTGAATAAACAAAAGTTTGTCATTGTAAATAGAGTCGTCATGCAGGTGTGTTAGAGTATGAGTGGTTAACGAGTGTGTACTCGTAGTGTTGTCAGTGACAACAACAAAATACGCTGACATAATATAATGTAGTGTATGTCACAGGCGCGGGTGCGGCTACAGGACGCGCGGCAGCGGGGCGGCGCGGCGGCGACGGCGCAGAGGAAGCGCGATTTGTATTTGCCGTCGTCAGTTTTTCCGCCAGCCGGATGCACTGCGCGCTCAACACTGCCGTCGAACTAACGAACCATTTGCTGCCGAATCATCCATCCGAGATATTTATCCCAATCATTTGTTTTACTTTGCCCTATTTTGCTTTAATCACGATTTGCATCTAGCGTCTCTAATCTTTCGCCTGGGAATAGTGTGAGAATGTAATATTTTAAAGAAGAACTAATATTATTACATTCGTTTCAGATTTTAAATAAGCAAAATATAGTTAACAAAGTAAACAAGATTATGAAATGAAACGAGTGAAACTTGACGCGGTTTTCACTTGTGAAATGAAAATGTGAAATGAAAACAACTTCAGGCAATTAAATTAATATTTCTTTAATAAGGAAGTAAAAGTGCAAGCTAAATATTCTTAAATGACCTTCCTCGTCATGGAAAAGCGTTATCAAAGTTTTTGGAACATCCTTTGACACGAAATAAATTCCTCTTTCCGAAACAGGCAAATTTTAATACCGACCATTTATAAGTTTTTCGGCGTTCAGTAAAATATTCGTTAGACATTAATAACAGTCATTTTTCCCCGTCTAAATATCGCCGAAAAAAAAACAGTTAAGGAACACAATCACGTTTCACCAACTTATTACATTTTCAGTTATTTCGGCTGAAGATGACTAAAACTAATGAAGTTGACATCGGTGTACGTTTGTTTATAAGGCGTTAGTAATTCATTTGTTTTTATTTAAAGCGTCGTATTCGAATTTGAACGTGCCAACTTGTTTCGGAAAAAAGCAGGTATTTTAAACCGCTTCGCATCCACACGAGCCATTGTAGGTGGCTGAATGCCAAATGAGTTTTGTGATGGAGTCCCCTTGTGAAAAGGCAGATTGTGAACGTGTCTCCTTGGCTAAATAACGTCTCGGTAAAGCACACAGGGACAAAGCTCTCAAGGTATGTTTGCGTTTTGTCACTTGTCAAATTGAGACCCAATTCCTCAAACTAATTATTTCTCCTCTATCCAAGAATGTTCGAGGGAGAAATGGCTCTTTAGAAACTATACATTTCAATTCATGCGTATTTCAGCGGTATTGGATTCATATATTATGGGTAGATACATGAATAATAATAGTACGTATTTCTGTTCTACATCGCTGGATATACCAACGCTATAATGTTGCAAGAATATTATATGGTGAGTTATTCTTCCTAGATGACATTTTTAACCTACATACTTCTACAACTACTTCATTACTTTATATCTCCTGCTATACCGTTACTATCCGGAAATATAGGTTTTTTTAAACCCGTTTTTTCAGTGTATTGATATGAATCCTAGCTTTCACTATTGTTGGCCTAAATATCATGGGCTTATATGTATGTATGCAATCCAATCCATCTCACCAAACTGCTGCCTATAAATGGAACGTATACCAATAACAGATTTCCGTGAATAGAGCATAATCGCTATCAATATGCATTGAATTGTACCTACGTTCCTACAATAATACCACACAATTCTCATGGAATTATTTAAATGATTTTATAATTAATTAATGAAACTATTTAATATTTAAATAAAGAAAACCTAGAACTGTACAATTATACAATGTACTTAATTATATTAAAACAATATCTAATTACTTTTTAATTAAAAATCCGGTCTGAAACAATTTTATTTGCTGCCTTGAAGTCTTTTTATTATAAGTGGAGAAAATTAATTGTAGTGATAGAACTAATTAAAATGAAATGTAATACAAAGATAATAATTAAAAGCAAAATGATTAAGGGCCGTAAAAATATAAGGATAAATTATTATCAGTTTTCAATTAAGGGAAAAAATTTAGTGTAAAATGAGGCGATGAGGCGCGGATGGCGCCTAACTTTTTTCTCGTTTATGTAATAAAAAGTAGAGGCAATTTCAAGCGGGTGCAATTTATATTTTTGCAAGCAACGGTTCCGCATGTCGGACTGAATAAAGCCTTCACAACTTGCATTGTTGCTCTTTACTATCATATTTTATAACAGTTGAAAACAGGAGAGATCAGTTTTGATTCGATGATATTTATTTATGTTATGAGCTTTTATCGACATTGGGTGCTTGTACACAGAAGCGGGTTCTATAAAAACAAGTCGGTACCGATCGGTACGGGTGAAATAGTCGAGTGTTAACTTATAGAAATAGCTAAAACATGTAACCGTTTCTTTCCGAAGATCAACTTGCAGCGATCTGTACCTGGAGTCGGGCCGCAAATCCGCTTCTTTATGCAAGCACCCATTGGCAGTAATACAAGTAGATACAACACTCATCTACATATGGATATAATCATGTAAGAATTACATCTACGATAACTTTGTAGATGTAAATTATGGCAGTCCGTAAAGAGTAAAGATCTTAGCAGCCAGCTCCCCTCCGACTGCACGAAATATTTAAAGGAAGATTCAAATTAGTTTCCTGTTTTACTCAATTTGTAATACTTCGGAATTAAATGGTTCTAAAAGAAAGGAATTAAAAGTTAGGCGTTTAAGAACTTAGAAACTGAAGTAAGTAAATTAGTATTTCTCCGTAGTTGTGTATTCGTAGCCTGGAAGTTTGCGTTGATTAAGATAAATTCGTAGGATAAAATTCGCTGACTGCGGGAAAAAATAAGCAAGATTTACATGGGAATATAAATTGAGGTGGTAATACCAAGCGAGCACAGATTTTATATTATGCATCAGTTACCCACTGAGCTATAGAGGCACTGCGTGTATGTATGTACATTGTGTATGTTGATTTTTAAAGCGCTGCAGCGCGAACGCTCCGAACGCTTACCAAACTTGGCAAAGTTTGTTTACTCCACTGCAAGGCATTCAAAAATATTCATAATTTATAACGGTGAATAACGTTCTTATCTATGTATCTTCAGGACATAACTCGATGCATAAGATGCGAAATTTTTTGTTAAAATAAAGTGAAATTCATTCTTCATTCCGTTACTTTTATAAATTAGTTCGGTATGCCTGTATTTAGTTCACTAATATATATAATTTAGCTAACTGTTTATTTCGCTGGTTTGTAAACGACCGCAACAATTATAATTTATACTGTTTTGTGGAGTTTTGTACAAAAATCAATATCAACATGATAAATTACCACTTAACTTTTTTAACAATTTGTATTTCTAATCCAAAATTTAGGTAACTAAACATGAACTCACCTCGTAACAAATTGCCGCTGCCAAGTCCTTAATTGACTATTTTATACACAAAACACTTGCACAGTTAGAAAGAATGGCACACCTAGTCTTTATTAGTTAGACGATTAGAGACTAATGTACACAACAAACAACACATGTAAAAGCATTTTATATAGCGCTATCCTAAACAAGAGACACTCAAGAATTATTTTATTATTCGTAATTGACTACGATCAGTTACTGTGTTTTAGCTATTACGATGATTGTTGCGCACTGTCACGCAAATGTCACGTGACTTGTTATTCACTTGATCGCAGCGCGAACACTGATTTCCTGAAACAAAATGAATTATATATTACTTTTGCGAAAAGGAAAAAAGGTTTCTAAACACACAAATCATTTTATAACTGTAATTACCGAACTCAACAGTTTTCTTTTTAAAATAAAACCAAAAAACAAACATTCAGCGCACTATGTAAAGCAAACGAGGACAAATCGTATCCCGCACGCTAAGGTTCTATACCAACTACCACAATCCGACTTAAATTATGATCGTCTGTGCCGCTGTTCTCAAGACAGTAATTAAATATGACAAACTGGAGGGAAATTGCGGGTTTTACTTTAGCTTTTACTGAACATTGAATGAAAAAATAATATGCTGAAAATCTGGTAACAGAAATCTGAATAAAAGTCATAAAATAGTATTCTGCTAAACGTGGGGAATCTTAAAGACCGTTAAAATGAACGTCATGCTTCCCTAGCCATAGAAAATTGCTGGAATAGTTTGTTAATGCCTATCCTGTCAACACAAGTGCCTTGTCAACTCGATTTAACGACACCCAAATAAACAGCCCTTTTCTAAAAACCACACAACCTTCCAAAATGTACTATCATTCTAGACAGGTAAATAAACTAGACCTAAATACATTTTTGGCCTGTCGTGTGTCGCTACGTAACAATATTTCGTAACGAAGTTACTACGTAGTTAACGCTATAACCGAAATAGCTGATAAATCCAGTTCCCCATGATACCTCAATTTACATGAAAATGTCTCTAAAAATACTAGTTCTGGCAACAAGTACAGCGTGGGTGGACAGTCATTCTAATATTATATGTTTGGTTAGAAAAAGAAGCCTTTCCGATTCTAGGAATAGCGAAACTGAGACCTTCCCGAGACAAAAAACTCGTTGAAAAAGTAATAGTTAAAAGCATAATTTAACTTTAAGTTACACGGCTCAGCTAATATACGGGTATGTAGAGCGTTGTTTAATACGTGCTATCAGTGCAGCAATAACAAAGTTTGTTCTTCGTATTCTGTTAGAGCATAACGAGCAAGACAAACTTAGTGCACAATAATCTGGTGGCGTGAACACAACGCCTGGCGACGGAGTCCCCAGCATTTCCATTATTTACCGTAGCGGTTTGCGCTCGCTTCCACACAAATGAATTGGACAATAACCCGGCAAACATCCGTCAACTTTTCCTTAATGAAACTTTTTGATAATAAAGTAGAATAGCACTGAAGAGATTTTGTCTTTGATCACTTGCCCTTCTTTCAAAATTTTAAGCTTGGAACAATGAAGGTACAGTAACAATAACAATGGCATCGAGCTAACTTTCTTTTGAAAGGTATTCAATCGAATTAGGACGGCGCTTCTTATATTTCAGGAATAACATGATAAACGGATGAAATTAATGAAGCCATGATGAATAGAAATAATTTTGTGATAACAAGTTTGATTAGTATTAATGTAAGCTCTGAACACTGCTAATTAATTACCGCGTAATTCATTAACAACATTAATTAATACAGGTACTAGGAATTAGATCCTGTATTATAATCTATTTCAGTACTTTAAATGATTATTTGGTAATTTATAATTGAAGGCCTATTTAATAAAATGGCTGCGATTATTTACACACACAGCTTTTCAGTCATAATCACTCACAATTAATATATCAAAATAGACAATTAAAAACAGCTGAAATATTTCTTGTTTCCTGCTATCCTGGCGTAGTCGATAAATAGACAGATAAATAGAATACTCTTTTTTATATGTACACCATTTATAGTAGTAGTAGTATTTGATATATTATTTATTTATTTGGCACCTCAACGAACTTACTCACTTAAACACACACATACAAAAATCACATACAGTTTTATAGATATTGTAAACTCGTCACTTACAGAAGTGCACAGCACTAGCAGAGAATTTAATGATTACAGGAAGTTTTATTTATCGTTAGTTGATTTAGTTACAAAATAAAAATATAAATTAATTATGTTCACAACTTTTTTTTTTAGCCGTTATTGTCCTACTGCTGGGCAAAGGCCTCCCTACCCTCTTTCCACCTCTCTCTGTCTAGAGCTTCCAAGGACCAATCTTTCTTAAACTTAAAGGAGTCCAGCTCATCCCGCCATCTCCGTCTGGGCCTGCCGCGATGTCGTTTGTCAATGGTCCAAACTATGTTCACAACTACAATGAAATATTTAACTAAATAACAAAAAAGACCTAAAAAGAAGGAAATGGAAGTGGATACAATTTTATTATTAGGCAGCTTGTATCGCACAGAGGTCTTGAGACTCCGAGCTGGTTAAAAGTCTCGTATGGAATTGACGAAAAGGGTTAGAGAAGATATCGATGCTATTGGTTCGTGTTGCGATTTTATTATAATATCTCATTAGACGGTTCATGGGACGGTATATGGTATGGTTTAAGCAAACAATTAATACAGACACGACAACAGTGCTCATAGTATATATGTATCTTGTGTCATCTGGAAAAAATCTATCAGGAAACCAGGCGACTTCTCAAACAGTACTGTCTCAGTAGTTCTTAATCACGCGATACAAATCGAGCTTCATTATCTATAGTTTAATTTAGAACTCCCGCTGATACCGACAGCTTCTAAGAACTGTTCAATTTTCTTAGTGAAGATTTGTGTCCCAGTTCATGTTAGTAACATAATGCTCCCCAGATGCACATTTTGTTAATGCATCAGTGACTTACAATCACGTAAAACGTGTAGAATTTCAGGTTTAACATTTTGTTTAAGTTTCGTGAATACCTCACTATACTAAGGTAGATACATAGAATGAAACCGTTTCTAGTCCCAGCTTAGTGATGAAACGTTAAATGCGTATTATCATTTAAGCCTTCAAGCTAAGGATGTAGTAAGCTTTACTTTCGATACCGAAAGCTCGGACTTCCGATTATCTGCTTTCCAGTTATGTGGAAATATCTAGTAGCACAATATTCGCAGAAAACGTGCAAGTGCGTGTCTGATTTTCCAAATATTCAAATAATATGACACCTTTGGGAAAAGGATACTATAGATAGAACACTTTTTATTAATAATAATAATCCATTTAATTCAGGCGACGCAGGCCCATAAATAAATACCTTAACCTAAACATACATATTTTTTTAAATTATAAACAAATCTTGTGTTAGTAAATAAGACTTAGACTATGTTAGTAGCACTTAAAACCATAAAATAACAGATATAAATGTAGAAATTTTACATAGGTTGACACAATTAGCGGTCTTATCTCTTAAAGCGATCTTTTACAGACAACCTTTAGATTGATTAATGAGAGAAGGAGAGACAATATTGCAGCTAGTCAGTGGTATACCATTTACATTTACAATAAATACATACACACATAAAGCATATACGACAGATTCTAAGAAAATCTCATAAGTATTGCCTGAAACAAATGAATCTAGATAACTATATAAACACGTAACATCACGCCTGTAATCTCCGAAGGATTAGGCAGAGGTGTACACATTTCGCCAGTCGAATCTAGATACCTAGCTATTTTATAAAGGGTTGAGTTTTCAATCGTCAGCTATCTGTTATCGGAGGAATAAATATGGCGGTTGGACATTATTTTCTTAAACCGCATTTTTTTGTTCCTTAAGTTATCTAAAGATTGACAAATCGGCCCTAAATGTATAACGATATTATTAACTTTTTTGTTTTCATTTGGTATCCACTGTTTGCACAATGACAGTTACTGAAAATGCGACTGTTATTCATCGGACGATCACAAAAATACTTTTATTACACGATTAAATGTGTTTATCACCCAAGTTTGACAATTACGACCAATTTTATTTTGTTTGTCATCCATTTAAAAGCTTTCGTAACAGGTTGTGACTTTTTATCGTACAGATAATGCATACTTGTGTAAAGAGAAGCATTTACTGATTACACAAGTGCTAAAATCAATCCTCGCCTATAAAAAGCTTAGATTCACATATTCCTACTTTATATGCCAGGCCATGTTCCTCTAAAGTAAACGAGCTAATCAATATAACATAAAACGGAGTCACATAAGAGTAATAAAATCGTCATAAAATCCTAAAGCTATAGGCAACTCACGTAAGCGACTCAGAGATAACAAACAGTCATCAACATGCAAATGAACACAACCTACGTAGGTACCAAATACACAGATCATAATAGTAGGTGTACTAACAGCTTTACAGAATCACAGTGTCTATTTTCAAGAAACCACGCAGAGTGTAAAAGAGACCATTTTTCGGACATCAGCTTTTTATTAGAAATACAGATATAATTTGTCATTTAAAACGTGAGAGTAGAACTCCTGAGTGACAAATATGCTTAATCAAGTAGGTATTTTTTTTTTCGAAATCTCATATATTTTTATACGGATAAAGTTTAAAAAATCTACACCAAAAACTAATTGCAATAAAAAGTAATTAATTGGGTAGTTCAAAAGTGACTTTTAAGTGTCATTTTATAGAGCTAAAGAATCGCATTTACTTAGAACCGGAGAAATCGTATTTATTTTTATTAGATTTTATTTTTTTCTCAAGTATTCCGCTGTTTTAGGAAGAGATATTAATTCTAACATTCAGATCTGTTATTCTTCTATTAATCACAAAAACACTATATCCTCATCTCGTGGAGTTTAGAAGTTATAGTTTAGCCAAATATTAGTTTTTTTAAGGTTGCCACTTTTTTATCCGATGGGACCAATTTTTTAGGGTTCCGTAGTCCACAAGGAACCCTTATAATTTCGCCATGTCCGTCTGTCTGTCTATCCGCGGTCTAGCTCCAAGACTCTTAGTACTAGAAAGTTGTAATTTGGCATAGGTATACATATTAATCATGCCGACAAAGAAGTAAAATATTTTTTTTTTTTTAGAGTTCCTAAAGAACACGTAAAGTGGGAATGTTTTTTTTTCTATCCCTTGGTGTGGAGTATCGTTGGAAAGGTCTTTCAAAAACATTGTGAGTGTATTAAAACCATTTTTGGATTCAGAGATCCGTTTGCGAAATATTAAGCTTTAAAGTGCTAATTTGCGGTTGTAAAAACATGTTCTCCCATACATTCCATATGGGAGAACATGTTTTTAAACTACAAAGTTAAGTTTGTTCTTGGGATAAATTCATCCCAACTACGGAACCCTACATTGTGAGTGGTCCGACACGCACTTGGCCGGTTTTTGAAATAAAATAATGTAGGTACTTTTTTTAGGATTTATTCACACTAACATATTATGTTGCTTTTCAAAACTAAGTATGAAACAAAAAATAATGGCTTGCGACCACAGTTTTACCTTGATCATTATTGTACCTACGTCTTGATTTCTGTCTGAAATATTTTCTTGTTTCATACTTTTTAGAGCGTGATTTTTCAGTAGCCAGGTTTTAGTTTTTGAACATACTTTTTATTTAAATTATTTCGGGGTTTTAATTTCGTGATAAAGTATTTGCAGAGAAGCTTAAATTTCATTTTTGTTTGAGTTTTTTTGTTTAGTAGGTATTAATTTTACAGCCGAGCCGTACGTAGCAGTCTCACTTTTGATTGTTATTAACAATTTAAACATATTTATTTACTCATCCCATCATCTGTTACGACGCCTCATTAAGGTGGATAACAATTAAAATTCTATTGTGTCTCGTTAATGACAGTTGAAAGGTTATACAATATGATATATGCACATTTATTTGTAATGTGCTCATGAAGCCCTTTCATTTTGATACCCAACATGGCACAAATACTTTTTTATCACACCTATTCAAAAATTTCTAGTTTAGTCCTCGTAAACAGGGACTAAATTAGCTTTTTAATCCCTAGGGATTAAAAGTGATTTGAATTTGGAACGTGGATATTGTTAGTAAAAAAAGTTCCAATCACCAAAGAGGTCAAACACGAACATTGTATGAACAAGTAACAGGCTGGCAAGAGAGAGAAAGTGTGAATTTGGTCAAAATGAAAATCCAAGATGGCGGCTGCGAAAATGTTCAAATTATTCGTCATGGGTGTCGTTTTCATAGTTTTCAATGGTGCTAAAGCCGATAGTGAGGTCAAAATGAAAATCCAAGATGGCGGCTCTGAAATTTTTCAAATTTTTCATCATTGGTATCGTTTTTATGGTTTTCAATGATGTTAAAGCCGATAGTGAGGTCAAAATGAAAATCCAAGATGGCGGCTGTGAAATTTTTCAAATTGTTCATTATGGATATCGTTTTCATGGTTTTCAATGGTTTCAAAGCTGATAATGAGGTCAAAATCAAAATCCAAGATGGCGGCTGTGAAAATTTTCAAATTTTTCGTCATGGGTATCGTTTTCATGGTTTTCAATGGTGCTAAAGCCGATAGTGAGGTCAAAATAAAAATCCAAGATGGTGGCTGTGAAAATTTTCAAATTTTTCGTCATGGGTATCGTTTTCATGGTTTTCAATGGTGTTAAAGCCAATAGTGAGGTCAAAATGAAAATCCAAGATGGCGGCTGCGGAAATTTTCAAATTTTTCGTCATGGGTGTCATTTTCATAGTTTTCGAGGGCGCTAAAGCTGAAAATGAGGTCAAAATGTAAATCCAAGATGGTAGCGATTTTTGTTTTAAATCATACGTGAGAAGGAACTTCGTTGACTGCACACGTTTTATTTTCTCATAGAGGGTGATAAAAAGTAGAGTGTTCACCTCGGGAGCAACACTATTTTAAGCTCGAGTGAAGTACTTTGAATCCCTCGCTGCACTCAGGATTCTACTTTAGAATCCCTCGCTGCGCTCGGGATTCAAAGAAACACTGGTGCCGATTCTCTTGTACACCGAACTAAACTAACTAAACTATCACTAAAATTCCTTACTTTTGACTATGAGAATCTCAAAGCTATTCTGCAAAATAAATTCTCTAAATTTAAAAATAATTTTGACACATCTAAATCGAATTTGACAACCGCGACTCCACACGTGATACCTAACCACATGAATCTTTTTAGAGCCGGAGGCGCGCAGGGGGGGCAGCCTCGACGTGTTTTATATGGATTTTTCACTTTTTGTGTGGAAAATAAGAAAAAATATTACCTACTTGTAGAGTGTTAGGGGTTTAAGGATTTTATAAAGGGTGTCGAAATTTTCATTATTTTTGCGATTGGACACACCGTTTTCGAGATATGAGCAAAAGAAAAAAAAAATTCAGTACTGTTTTTTCATCTGAAGTCGAGGTGTTGGTGTGAATTTTAGTTCATGACAACCAATTTTAATCCACATGTTTTTAGTCGCGATTAAAAATAGTCATATTTAGTTAGAAAATCTAAATTTTAGGTTAAAAACGTCAAATTCAGAATAGCAAAATTGCCATTTTCACTAAACTAATATCTCAGTGCCATCTTAGTGCTGTCAAACTAAAATATAGTTAAGTTGTGTCACTTTAGTCTATTTCAGAATGGGAAATCGTCGTTTGACAGGAATAAACTAAATTTTGGTGATTTTTAGTTTAGTTTAGAGGCATTTGTGACAAGAGAATCGGCACCACTCTCGCCTTAAAAATAGTTGTTTGCTCCCTTGGTAAACAATCTACTATTTTCTTTTTCTTTCATCACTTTATGTCCTCTAGAGGGCGCCATATTACATTTAATGTGCCACATAGCCTATAATCAGCGGACGGTCAAGACGGTTCCAATGATACCTCATTTGTCAAATTATGATCGGAAGTTTAAAAGTTATGAGGTAACAGATGAACATACATACACTCATCCATACATACCGGTCAAAATCATAACCCTCCTTTTTGCTTCGCCGTAGTCGGGTAAAAATGAGAAATAATGAGAAAATCCGGATATAAGTAAAATAGGCTGTAGTATCTAAACTCCGCGAGATTAGGTCATAGTTTTTTTTTTTTGTGAGAAACAGAAGAATAATAGATCTGAATTTTAGTATTAATATCTCTTCCTAAAACAGCGTATTACTTAAGAAAAAAATAAAAACATTAAAAATATAAATATTATTTCTCTGGCTCTAAGCAATTTACGCGATTCTTTAAAGCTCTATAAAATGAAGCTTAAAAGACACTTTTGAACTACCCAATTTATTACTTTTTATTGCAATTAGTTTTTGGTGTAGTTTTTTTCAAACTTTATCCAGACGAAAATTAATGATATAAAAATTAAAAAGAACTACTTAATTATGCATATTTGTCACTCGGGAGTTCTACTCTCTCGTTTTAAATGACTAATCATATCTGTATTTCAAATAAAAAGCTGACGTCCGAAAAATGGTCTCTATAATACACTGTGCCACGTTATGAAAGATGAACATAAAAACAATAAATAATCTTATAGTATTTAGTGTCAAGTTTCGAGAAACCATATAATCAAAGGTGAAAATTAAAAAACTATAGTTTTTTTTTTTATAGTATTTCAATTGACTACTACTACACTCTTTGAAGAGCCAAGTATCTCAAACATAGGCTTAAATAAACTAAGAAACAATTGAATCCGTTTTTAAACCAGCCAAGTGCGATTCATTGTTTGATCTGAAAATAACAAAATACTGATTCCGAATAGTAACTATCTTCTCATTTAAGACTGTTGTACATACTGCAACTGTCTACAATTATATATCTGTTTTCATGAATTTCGCAGGAAATATCGGTGAATATAAATCCCATTTTGTCTGATATTTCGTAAAAAAAAGCGGACGGGATGAACGCACTTCTGTGAATGAGATTGTCGGCCATCGGAATCGTGTGACACATATACTTGTCTATATACTTACATGCTATACCCATACTATGTGTAAACTAGTTGTCGACTGCTTGTTAAAATAATTTATTAATGCTCTTGGCAGGAAGGCCTTGGTTACAAATAGGATGATCCTTTACCTCCCATGGGTATAGTAACGGGCGACGATCGAAATATTCCATAAGATCTTGAATGTATATTCTGTACTCGTAATAAAATAGCAAACGCCAAGCATGATGATCATGGTAAACATGTCTTAAATCCCTTTTTTTATATTAGTGAACTATCGAACCGAAAGAGGACGTAATCCAGCTGACATACATTATCCCCACACACCAACAGCTCGTTGGCATTCCGAAAAACACACCATAAAAACAATGTCAAAAGTAATATTTTTAGCCCCGTTTCCCTTTCACAAGGTGACATGGCAGAATTGACTTTGCGTAGTCACACTACATACGAACGTGTGTCAACATGATATAAATATTTACAGATTGGAAGCCATGTCAAGAGGGCATATGTCGGGAAATAGGTGAGCGTGATTCAAAGGAAGTTTTATATGTGTGAGGGAGCATGTTACGCACGTGACCGCACGGGCTGCACCTCGCCGACTCGCCGACTCGCCGACTCAACGGGTACCCGTCACCCTCACCCGTGTCAATCAAATCCTTGCAAACTATGTTCCAGTTACATCACTCAAAACAGTAAATAGCTCAGTGAAATTCCTTGTGAATTCCACATAAACGAGGACTGCATATTAAACCAACATTTGAATGTATTGCATTCCAAAGCTCATTTCGCCGAATGTGAAAATACAATCATGTTTGTAAAGCATACAATTAATTTAACATACTCGTGATACTGATGAACCCAAATAAACGCGTTTCTTAGTATTCCGTGAACACAAATAAACTTTTGAATGACTTGAATCTTTTGTTAAGGCTCCGTGCCGCCGCACCGCACGAAATCACTGATTTTGATCAATTTTGTTTATTCGTTGTGAGAAAGGGGACGAGAATTTAAACAAAATTATTTGTGATTTGAAAAGTCCAATTCTTCGTCTTGTACATAGGGGAAAGGGATTTTTGAAATAAATTAAGGATTCGTGGGAAATCACTAAAATTCGCAACAAGTTTTCCAAAAAATGACGCGAGACTGACGTTTGATCGTTTCGTTAGAAGAAACTGCTTTTGATGTTGAAAATTAAAAAATATCATCAACATCATTATATGGTCTACTTGTACATAGGGGAACCACTTTTTTCAACTTTCATACAAAATATAGCAGAAAAAAAATGTTGAAATAACGTAACTTTCTCAAAACTTCAAGCCAAATAAATATTTTTTTCTAATACTTAGAAACACTTTTAAGAAATTTTAAAAATTATATATTAATTTTAAGTTAATTGTTTAATAGAATCTAAATTTTATTTTATAAATAAACAATTACTTCATTACGTAAATAAATGGCAAAGTGAACTATATAAACGATCGCGGAAAATCTATTCCGTCAGTAGCGAACGGGCCTTCCCAGCGTGAGGACGTATCACTTTGCGTCGCAGCACGCACACACGCACGTACGTGTCCGATGTTAACATATTCCAGAAATTGTACGTCGACTACCACATTTTGATCCGCATTTTATTTTAAAGTACTTTGCTTGTTTTTGAAGAACATTAAAATTTTGCATGCCTGGCAATAAATAAAATACCGGTGTACGTGTGTTCGTAATTCTTCTTATCCTAAACGGCTTGACTGATTTAGATGTTTTTTTTTTTAATTCTTTTTGTGTAACTTGGATGGTTCATAACTATAGTTGGACTCGCGTGGCGCTGTTGTCGCAGGACAACATCTGCCTGCTGGGTTCACTAGTTATATTTTGACTTAAGATTTCATAGTTTTGAATGATTTTTGGTAGGGGAAAAAGTTATGGGTTCGCGTCACCGATATGCCCGCGCCGATATGCTGTTGTAGCAATAAGTGAAGTATTTTTGGAACGAAGTTCTTTAACGCTACTGAAGACTACTTTAAGTCAAAATAAAGATCCAAGATGACGGCTGCGAACATTTAAAAATATTTCGTCATGGGTATCGTTTTCATAGTTTTCGAGGATGCTAAAGCTGATAGTGAGGTCAAAATATAAATCCAAGATGGCGGCTGTGACAATATTCAGATTTTTCGTCATAGGTGTCTTTTTCATAGTTTTTGAGGATTCTAAAGCAGATTTTGATGTCAAAACGTAAATCTAAGATGGCGGCTGCGAAAATTTTCACATTTCTTCATAACATCACGCTATCAATTTCAAAGTGTTGGGCCCTTTGAAATTGATGGCGTGATGTTATGAAGAAATCTCATTTCCGCAACTTTTTCGCGCAAGTGGGTTCGCGCAAGTGTCTTTCGCGAAAATGTCTTTCGCGCAAGTGTCTCAGATCCCTTTATGGATACTGGTGCCAATTCTCTTGTCACAAATTAATGCCTCAAAACTAGACTAAAAATCACCAAAGTTTCGTTCATTCCTGTCAAACGATGATTTCCTATCGTGAAATAATTTTAGAATATATTTTATTTTGACAGCACTAAGATGGCAATATGGTGCCGATTCTCTTGTATACCGAACTAAACTTACTAAACTATCACTAAAATTCCTTACTTTTGGCTATGAAAATCTTGAAGCTATTCTGCAACAAAAATTTTCTAAATTAAATTTAAATATATTTTGACACACTAAAATTATATTTGACAATCGCGAGTCCACGTGGTACTTATTTGCCCTACCCCGTGAATTTTTTTTAGAGCTGGAGGCGCACAGGGGGCAGCCTTGACGTTTTATATAGAATTTTTACTTTTTGTAAGGAAAATAAGAAAAAATATTACCTACATGTAGAGTGTCAGGGGTTTAAGGGTTTTATAAAGGGGATCGAAATTCTCATTATTTTTGCGATTGGACACACCGTTTTCGAGATATATGCAAAAAAAAAAAAAAGATACAGTACTGTTTTTTGCACCTGAAGCGAGGTGTTGGTGTGAATTTTAGTTCAAGATAACTAATTTTATTCCGCACCTTTTTAATCGCGATTAAAAAAAGTCATATTTAGTTAGACATGGGTGCCGATTCTCTTGTACACCGAACTAAACTGACTAAACTATCACTAAAATTCCTTATTTTTGACTATGAGAATCTCAAAGCTATTCTGCAAAATAAATTCTCTAAATTTAAAAATAATTTTGACACATCTAAATCGAATTTGACAACCGCGACTCCACACGTGATACCTAACCACGTGAATCTTTTTAGAGACGGAGGCGCGCAGGGGGGGCAGCCTCGACGTGTTTTATATGGATTTTTCACTTTTTGTGTGGAAAATAAGAAAAAATATTACCTACTTGTAGAGTGTTAGGGGTTTAAGGGTTTTATAAAGGGTGTCGAAATTTTCATTATTTTTGCGATTGGACACACCGTTTTCGAGATATAAGCAAAAGAAAAAAAAAATTCAGTACTGTTTTTTCATCTGAAGTCGAGGTGTTGGTGTGAATTTTAGTTCATGACAACCAATTTTATTCCACATGTTTTTAGTCGCGATTAAAAATAGTCATATTTAGTTAGAAAATCTAAATTTTAGGTTAAAAACGTCAAATTCAGAATAGCAAAATTGCCATTTTCACTAAACTAATATCTCAGTGCCATCTTAGTGCTGTCAAACTAAAATATAGTTAAGTTGTGTCACTTTAATCTATTTCAGAATGGGCAATCGATTTCCCATTCTGAAATAGACTAAAGTGACACAACTTAACTAGATTTTAATTTGACAGCACTGAGATGGAACTGAGATTTTCATTTAGTGAAAAAAGCAACTTTACTATTCTGAATTTGACGTTTTTCACTTAAAATTTAGATTTTCTAACCGAATCTGACTATTTTTCGCGATTAAAAACGTGTGGAATAAAATTGATTGTCATGAACTTTAAATTCACACCAACACCTCGATTTCACATGCAAAAACAGTACTGAATCTTTTTTTTTTCTTTTGCTTATATCTCGAAAACGGTGTGTCCAATCGCAAAAATAATGAAAATTTCGACACTCTTTAAAGAAACCTTAAACCTCTAACACTCTACATGTAGGTAATATTTTTTCTTATTTTCCACACAAAAAGTGAAAAATCCATATAAAACACGTCGAGGCTGCCCCCCCTGCGCGCCTCCGGCTCTAAAAAGATTCACGTGGTTAGGTATCACGTGTGGAGTCGCGGTTGTCAAATTCGATTTAGATGTGTCAAAATTATTTTTAAATTTAGAGAATTTATTTTGCAGAATAGCTTTGAGATTCTCATAGTCAAAATTAAGGAATTTTAGTGATAGTTTAGTAAGTTTAGTTCGGTATACAAGAGAATCGGCACCAATAGCGAATTTTTCATTTTCACTAAATTAATAACTCATTCAGTTGCAAAAACTGTACTTTATCTTTTTTCTGTTCTTTTGCTTATATCTCGAAAATTGTGTCTTATCGCAAAAATAATGAAAATTTCGACCCCCTTTATGAAACCCATAAACCCATAAAACTCAACATGTAGGTAATAATTTTTCATGTTTTCCATACAAAAAGTATAAAATTCCATATAAAACAGAATTGTTATAAATATACTAAACGAATATACACAAACATTCCAGACTTATTTCATAAGCGTACCTACGTAACTTAACAAAATACCGTCTATAGGATCAAAACTGTTTAAGCGATCACTACGCTCGATGTTTAGGCGTGTGTGCGTGAACGGTGCACACAAACATAGCATCGCAAGAATTTACCTAAACTCTGTCGAGTGAAGTCACGGCCAGGAGCCTTAAGTCTCAACGTCTACACATAGCACTTGTAACATACTTATCATGAGTGAGAAATGCAAGTAACAAGAAGAAAACAACTGTTCTCTTTTGTGCTTCGTTCGCGAAAGCAAACAATAAGATAATTCCGTTAAACATGTCCCAAAACAAGTTACAGCCACTACGTTATGCTGCTGTTGGTAAAAGTTTGGACATTTTTACTGTCTACGGAAATCTTTTCTTGAGAAAACACAAAATGGGTGACCGTGTCTCGCGGCTTTATCACCTGGATCTTGACAAACTGCCGACTAGACAATGATAGATGTTCTGTTATCATAATCAACAATTGATGATGAGCCCTGAAACAGGTGGGCTTTTCAAGTAAACAAAGTAATTATTAATCAGCGGAATGGGAAGGCAAAAATATGATACTTATTCTTTGAAAACTCAATACTGGGTTTCACTTTCAAATTTTGTTTATTGGTGTCAGTTACCTGGCTTATTTGTTTGTTCGATGCGGTTGCCTGGGGCCGATTCACGGTATTAGGAAAGATATCAATGAATTCGAGCATTAATTTTATAAAAGTAATTAATTACCTACTGACATGCCTATCGTGAATATTATATTATATTTTTCTAAATATCAAGCATGATGCCTGCAAAACAATTCGACTTTTATTAAAATGATTTTGTCAGTGTTTGTACAGGTACAAACACTGACAAAATCATTTTAATAAAAGTCGAATTGTTTTCAGTGCTAGGAATCGTTTTAAAAGAGTAACACACGGGTCGTACTAAGAATCAAAAACGTTTTGCAGACATTTTTCTCGGAGTTCACAAAGAAATAAGCTTAATATCAAGCGAAGGTTCAGTCTGTGTACGCTTTGTAGTAAAAAATATTAGATATTTGAAGGCAAAAGTGCTTCGACCGCAAGATTATAATTAAACGAAGAGCTGCTCTCGTAGAGGAGACCACCTCGTATACAAAGCTTTCGGTTACGAGATCACTTGTTAGGGCATCACACTTCCAAACTGAGTCTATGCTAGATTAACCTGTTACGTCTCTATTTCTGTTGCTCTGTAGTGGATAAAACCTAAGAATGATATCTCTGGATTTCAGATTATCCATAGACGACAATTACCATTTACCATCAGGTGCTGCCTACTTTTTTTCAATAACATAAAAAGCTTACCCTCGGAAGTCGGGCAAAAAAATACAAAGTGGGAGTTCTGAGAAAACGGACACTGTATACGTCAACACTCACAATATTCCTATCCTACTATGATACAAGCAATATTTGTATTTATATCCTTACATATTATAAAACAAAGTCCCCCACCGCGTCTGTTTGTCTATCTGAACGCGATAAACTCAAAAACTACCGAACAGATTCAAACGGTTTTTCACGAACGGACGGGGTGATTCTTGCGGAAGGTTTTAGTGTATAATTCATTAAGTTTTTGTGTAAATTAGCTGGAATATGACGATTATTGTCGAAGATGTCGGAAAAAATCATGCCGACTGGGAGCTTTACTGGCGTGCGTTGCGTCAACCGTTACAGATACATCCAATTTATGTTCTACGGGATTGAAGATCTTAAAAAGTTCAACAAAAAGTCTGCAATGGCATATGTCTATCTTCTAAGGATGACCCACAGTAACCATTTTTATCTTTCAGAATTTGATTTAAAAAAATCCATTGTTATTTCCGAAGCTATATTGACCGGTATCATATTAATCCTTATCCAATAAAATATGTTATTTAAATTGGCCAATTAATTGAGATTAAAATTTGCCTTGATATAATATAATTTAAATGAATGGTTTAAAGATATCACAGACTCAAAATTACTCGTAACAAAATAATTATGGTTGGAGCGCAGCGGTAGGAGTCAATAACTTTTCTTGGACTATTAGGTATGTAATCCTGGTACTACCCGGTAGTACGTTCCCGTGGTATATTTTCCGACGTCCACGTGGGCGAAGCCGCGGGCAAAAGCTAGTATATATATATATATATTTGTAATCACGTTGTCGAAAACGGCTCTAACGATTTCGATGAAAGTTGCAATATAGGGGTTTACGGGGGCAAAAAATCGATTTAGCTAGTTCTCATTCTGGGAAAATTCGTTTTCTCCGTATTTTCACCCGAGCAGAACTCGGTCGCCCAAAGTTTAGAACAAGATGGCTACCTTAGAATAATGACATGGCAGCATGGAATTAGTATGTACTATATGAATTGTTATGAACTTTCCAATACTATTAAATAAGCATTCTCTATTTTCACAACAGCAGAGCTCGGTCGCTCAAGTACTAATAATAAATAAACATTGAAGCTGGAAATACCATTCAAATATTATAAAATAAATAATCTAATTTATGGAAACACGATACGATATTAAATTAAAGTTCCCGTAACCATTTACCCAGTAATATAAATTAATTACATTTCGGAGATGGTAACATGGCATGACGGACTAATTAAAGTAATGACTAGAAAATATGAATTATTACTAAAAGGTAGAATTATGTTTCAACTTTCAGCTTGTCTTTTCATTACACTGAATTTCTATTAGACAAGAAATATATTGAACATGCAACTTGTTCGC
The DNA here is from genome assembly GCA_963680765.1 of Agrochola lychnidis. NCBI lineage: Eukaryota > Metazoa > Arthropoda > Insecta > Lepidoptera > Noctuidae > Agrochola > Agrochola lychnidis. The sequence goes on from OY796857.1 coordinate 12,614,963, forward strand.
GGGTAGGTATGAAAACTCGATGTTATGGTGCCGCTACTCTGCTGCTAAGTTCACTAACTTAGCAAAACACGATAGTGAAATATGTTATGCGACTATGTCATTAACATGTTTATAGCATTCTTGTAAACTATAGTTTCTACAGGAATGTTGTAAAAATAACCTAAGTGCTTACTGTTTTCGCCACGTGAGGAGCTTAAGCCAATGTACACCCGGGCGGTTTTTTAACCGACTTCGAAAAAGGAGGAGGTTCTATGTTCGTCTGTATTTTTTTTTTTTTGTATGTATGTCCGTCGATATTTTCGTCAATTGAGGACCGATTTTGAAAATTCTTTTTTCTGCTATCTAAACTAATATTATAAAGAGAAAAGATTAGATTTTTGTAAGTTTGTATGTTTGTTTGTTACGCTTTCACTCTAAAACGGCTGAACGTATTTAGATGAAATTTGGCACATTTTTGGCACGACATATCAGGATACTTTTTATCCGGATATTCCCACAGGATCGAGACTTATGCGGGTGAAACCGCGGGGCGCAGCTAGTAATTTATAAACATATATCACGCGGGCGAAGCCGCTGGCAGAAGCTAGTTTACGATAAAATTAGAGGTTTTTAATGTTTAGTCGACCTCATTATTTCCATTCCACTTTGACCGCAATTCCCAGTAGGTATCATCGAAGAAACCCATACCTAAGCAAATCGAAAACAAAATCCCGTGCACACGACCCTTTTTTTTAACCGACTTCCAAAAAGGAGGAGGTTATATGTTCGTCGCGTATGTTTGTTTTTTTTTTGTATGTCCACCGATTTCTCCGTCAATTGTGGACCGATTTTGAAAATTCTTTTTTTGTTTGAAGGGGTGTGCTCTCGAATTGGTCCCATATAAATTTTATTAACTTTGCTTGGATAGTTTTTGAGTTAGCTACAAAATACGTATTTTTATCCCACTTAATATGTAGATGATATGATAAGTTTCTGTCACTGGTAGCAGGTAGTGGTATTCCAATGTGTGTGGGGTAGGTACCACAACTAAAAAGTGAAAAATAAAAACTTTTTACAAAAAAAAACAACCTACCTCCAAAAAAAAACACTACAAAGTGAAAAATAAGTTTAATTTCGGAAGTCGGTAGCAAAAAACGAAAATACAAAACCCAAGACACCGACTTCCGAAATTAAACTTATTTTTCAATTTGTAGTGTTTTTTTTGAAGGTCGGTTGTTTTTTTTTTTCCGTTACTACATCGGCCGAGCGCTGCAAGCAGAAATAGTCCTTACGGTGTATAGGTATGGGTTTCTTCGATGGTACGTAAATTAAAACTTCATTGAGGTTGAAAGTATCTAACTATCACATAGACAAATAGACCTTGTGCTTCTATGACGTGCAAATGACATTCAATTTTAGGGTAATAAAGCAATTACGAGGTCAACTATAGTTACCCATAATTTTATTTAGTGTGTAATATTTCCATAGTGCACGTGCAATGTGCATACACAGTGTAGTGTATACGCGCACAAATGTACAAGTAATGGGCACATACTTCGGTGTCATGCATATCTAGGGTAATTATGTTCAAAGTTACAACCCGTAGAACCGGCGACGCAAGTGATCTTGTGTGCATTATAAATGCAAGTAGACTGAACTTAAAATCAAGTTGAATATGGTATGAAACTAAGCTCTGAATATCAAGTAGCAAGCGATATGATGCATACTCGTAACGACTGACTTCATGAGAACCTGTCTTATTTTATGTATGTATTAAATGTAGGTACAGTCAGCCTCAAAACGATGTACATCGACAAGAATACATTTATTTGTGTTCCTTAATATTGTATCATTGTGTAGCTAGAATTAAGTACCCAAAGTGTTACATGATTTTCAATCAAATTAATTCTTGTCACATCTTTTTGAAGCTGACTGTACTAGGTGTGTCAAGTTTTTTTTTGGGTGGAAAATTATCTAATAACTTCTCCTGCTCTGGGTGGAGCAGGAGGGTATGTCAGACTTTTACTAACTAAAACCCACCCGTGTTCCTTCAGTTGCCTGTATGTTGCCAGGGGCCACGGTATCCCTTTCAGACAAAACCGCAACCTCGGTAGGCATCGGCCCTAGCGGACCCCGTCAGTTCTGCAGACATCTCTTTTAAGAGGCCGGCGACACGGCTCGCAACTCAAATCGAGATGTTTGCAAAATTCAATTCCAAGCACGTTGCGCTAGTGTGAGTGCCTGTCGGAGCGATATACACCTACAGTGAGCAATACTACCACGCACACATTGACAATTATTGCTTGACGCAATAATACTACTAGCTTTCGAAAATTTATGATAAATTTGGATGTGTTCCGTAATACAAAAAATTATGAATGAAAACTTAATGTATTTTCTTTTTTTTTTTCGATAATTTGTAACTTGATAACATAAACTATGCTTCTGCGGAACAATATTACAAATATTGTTGTTTACAGAAAAAACAATTTGAAAACATGCCATTTACGCTGTAAAAATGTACGAAATGCAATTCGCTTACACTTCATTTAAAGGTAAGTTTTTGGAAATAAAAGGACGTAGGAGCATAGATAAATACTGTCTCAATCCGAATATCAACATAATATGGTGGAAATATGCTCAAATTGCAAATGATTTATGTACTACGTTTGTATGGACAATTCATGCGTCGCCGCATTCTTAAGCGCGCGTAGAACACAACGCGCCGTCGAGGTGTGTGAGGCTGGAGTCTAGTTTTGTGCCCAGGATTAATGGCAATAGGGACTTTAAATGTAACTGGCAAACATCAGTGAGTGTCCACACTTCAGGGGATACAAGTTACATAATTAAGTGTACCTACTTGTTTCAGAATGACCACATTACATATATGTACGTCACCACTCATTCATAAAGATTATCGTGGTGGGAAAGGTTAAAGATAAAACCTGGAGAAGTGGACCGAGATCTAAGCTTACATTTTCCTTCATTTTTTACCTTGCGATGTTTCTCGTAGATCAAGGTAACAGTGAAGGTCGTGGACGAACAGGGTCAAGGAACTAGCTCTAAATAGATAGAGGTGAAAACCACAGACAAGAGTGTAGCTTTAGGTAAAAGAATAAAAAGATTTATTAGTGAAGAGCTTTAGCTGCGTGGCTTTTTTTAAGTGAAAACTTCTTAAGTGTTGGGAATTTTTGAGATGGGAAAAAGCAATTGAACTCGCAACACCGTTACCGACACCTCATTTTTGTAAACGCGATTGTACTCTTTATTTATATTACGTTACGAATCAATATTCTATGTAAGTATTTTTACTTTAAAGGTTTTGGAAGCTTTTTTTTTAAACGCGATTGTGCTCTTTATTTAGATTAGGTTACGGACCAATGTTCTATACAAGTATTTTTCTTCCACCAAGGCGATCTTGTTCAAGTTTTCACTTCTGTCGGCACTCCCGGAGTGCCACTGTTTTTTTTTTTTCAGAATTAAATATACATAGGTTATTAAAGTTTCATATTCAAAGATGTACAGGTCGTACTTGTGCAATCATTATGCATGTTTTGTTCTATTTTGAGTTTAGATAAAAACGCGTCAAAAGTTATCCAATGGTAATTTGTTGGATCAGAATACAAAAAAAAAACTGAAATAAATAGATTACGGATAAAGATAAATCATTCGGCTTCAAGTCAGATCTTATTAACACTGACAATACTATCATAAATTGTACCGCTTTGTGCAGCATGTGGTAGAAACGTTCGGGTCGCTGCCTTTTCTCAACTTGATAAGACTCTGTGACAAAATTGTGATTTCTCGAGTGGTCCCATGATTTATTGGAATCGCTTTCAATATTTAAAGGAGAAAATCTTTCGGGTACTTTTTAAATGATGTCATTAATTTGAAAGTAAGTGCGTCTATATGTTTTTACAGCTTTTTTATTACGACGTGATCACTTTGCTACATAAAACTTGCATAATTGTAACATCACTGGAAGCAGTCACTGGCTCCTGAAATACAGGCAAGTACCTACTAGAGTACCTTACTCTGTAGTCAGGGTTTTACATTTTTCTATATAACCTGTGTTTGTACAATTTTTTTTTTTTGGAATGAAGTTCTCTAACGCGGCTTGTGGTGGGAGTTGACTGGTAGAAATCCTCACATAACGAAAAAGCGTTATGACCGAAAAAGACAGTTTCCAGGTCTCACGTATCAAGTGTTAAAAGTTTTTGTTTTTTAATGCAGAGCCATCTAGTATAAGTTTTTAGCTTCTATTAACTTATACTAGATGCCTCTGTATTAATAAATAATATATACAGCGAAAGGAACTTTGTTCCAACCGGGTGTCCCACGACACCTACCAACTTTTTATTTGTATTATTTATTTTTATTTATTTACTGAATAAATATTTAATCAAGTAAAACAAAACCTTTTACATGGAAAAAGGCCACGGGCAAATCCAGAACAATGTAGCGCCATGTATCGAATAGAGAACGTAATCAGCCACACATTTGCAAATTAATTACACTGCGTCAACGAATATAGGAATTCTGGCACACAAATTAAGCAATACTTTAATTGATCATGTTGAATGCAACTCAAAATTCATGCTATTTCTATGCAAAATTAGAGTTTCTAATTTATCTGATTCTCATAGCCTAATTAATTAAATCAAACGATTTGATATTTTACACTTTATGATTAGTATGATCTTCTCTTAGAGTGTGGCAATCTAATTGGACTCAGCCCAGAATTCGGCTACGTGTTTGGCGCCATCACTGGCGTCCATCAGTTCCTATAACGTGCAGCTGACTGGACACGAAGGACATGATATTAAGTGTCCCTTCATTTGTGGAACAGCACCACATCTACACTCCAAGGCGGAGTCGTCTATGATTCTGATTACTCTCAATTGGTTTAATTCAAAAACTTTGTCGGATAAACTGGTGTTTTTTGTTACACATCATTAATTCGCAGTTACCGTCGACATGTGTGAAATGGAGCATTATATAAACTAACAGTGAACAACAGACTGTCAAGATAGTCCACACTTGCAATTAGCATTCCAATTAATTTAATAGTAAAATACGCGTGTGTTACAAAAAAATACAATACAACCACAACAATGCTGAAATTTTTATACAACGATAAAGAAATTCTCTACATAATAATAAATTGAGCAGTTGCAAATGGTGCCCATACAATTCGAGCCAATACAATGAGCTGAATGAACTAGAGAAAATGGAATAATGCATCGAACATGAAATCCTTATTAATTCAACTATTGTAATCGCTTTGTTGCTTTGTCTCGTCTAGAAAGGAACAGTCTTGAATCCCTTTTAGAAAAATACATGACGTAAAACGGGACTGAGACACTATCAGCAGAAAGACAGCCTTAATCAGCTATTATTTGAAGGACGATAGTTGACCAAAGCACTCTAGAAAAAGATGGGCATCACGAATTCCAGACGTAGGCGCAGCGTAGATACAGCGGACCTGAAAAAAATTACCTGCTTGAAGATGGCGAAAGACCAACTCGAGAGGTCAAGTTATATCTTAACACAGTTTATTTTATGATAATATCATCTGCCAAGACAATCCTAGCATATTTAAAACAGATCCATAAATAAAGGCTAGAACCAAAGATTTAAATAGTTAGATTTGCCTTCACCGTACTAAGTCGCACGAAAAAGTGTCCATACTGAAAAGAGTAAGCTCCCACATTAATAATGGCGTTTCCACGATAATCACCTCTCAGAGACATAGTGTGTCAGAGCTGTCAAAATGAAACAGAAACGCGACAATCTACGAATGAAATCTTTGGCTGGAGCAGGATTTCTCAAACAGCAGCTAATCGCGTAGTCACGAGCAAAAATATGTATACACTTAGGAAAATTCAAAATGATTTTCTCGTGCGATTGCAACTTGATATAAGCCCTATGTAGTGTGGAACTGTGGGTTCCAAAATACTATATTCCTAACAACATACAATTACAATCAATTAAATAACTTTATAAAGTTGATAAGTAAATACATATTAGTGCTGTACATGGAGATTGGAACATATGCTTAAATAATATCTAAATATGAAATACAATAGATGACTGATAATACATGTATGTATGTACATGCTTATATAAAATAACACTCACGCCTTCTTCCCATGGGGGTAGGCAAAAACTGATAGTGGTGCCGATTCTCTTGTACGCCGAACTAAACTATCACTAAAATTCCTTACTTTTGACTATGCTATTCTGCAAAATAAATTCTCTAAATTTAAAAATAATTTTGACACATCTAAATCGAATTTGACAATCGCGACTCCACACATTATACCTAACCACGTGAATCTTTTTAGAGCCCGAGGTGCACAGGGGGGGCAGCCTCAACGTGTTTTATATGAAATTTTTCACTTTTTGTATGGAAAATAAGAAAAATTATTACCTATATGTAGAGTGTTGGGGGTTTTATAAAAGGGAGTCGAAATTTTCATTATTTTTGTGATTGGACACAACGTTTTCGAGAAATATGCAAAAGAAAAAATAAAGATTCAGTTCTGTTTTTGCATCTAAAGTAGAGGTGTTGGTGTGGTTTTAAAGTTCATGACAACCAATTTTATTCCACACGTTTTTAGTCGCGATTAAAAATAGTCAGATTTAGTTAGAAAATCAAAATTTTAAGTGAAAAACGTCAAATTCAGAATAGCAAAATTGCCGTTTTCACTAAACTAATATCTCAATACCATCTTAGTGCTGTCAAACTAAAATATAGTTAAGTTGTGTCACTTTAGTCTATTTCAGAATGGGAAATTGTCGTTTGACAGGATTAAACTAAATGTTGAGTCTAGTTTAGAGGCATTTGTGACAAGAGAATCGGCACCAATATTAATGTTATTTCAGATATGTAGGTATAACTAAATATAGAATTTGCAAAACTTGCATGAAGTTCACGAAAATAAAGGAAACTCGTATCAAAGTTTCTGTTTTTGGCACTCACTTCATTCTACCTCGCTTCGATATAAAGACAATAAATGGAGTATAACTGGATAGTTTTATTGTTTACTACTACAACTTTGAGGTTACCCGCGGGTTTCGTAACTTTATCATGTAACTAACTACCTAGATATAAATGTAGGCTAAGTTATGCCTTGTGTGTTTCAAAAATTGCTGTTTACTCGCTCTCCAGGTAGAAGTGCCCCTGATGGTCACTTCTACCAGGCCGTTTTTGCAACATACGAAGCAAGATGAAGGGGATATTAAAGCAGGAGACTATTAAAGGTTTTGTAGTGTTTAATTTGTTTTTGTCATGTATTTTTCCGCTATAAAAAAATAATCTATACTAATATTATAAAGAGGAAAGATTTGTATTTTTGTATGTAACGAATAAACTTAAAAACTACTAGACCGATTTGAAAAATTCTTTCAGCAATGGATAGATACATTATCAGCAAATAACATAGGCTATATTTTATCCCCGTACTCCCACGGGAAGGGAAACTACGCGGGTGAAACCGCGTGACGTCCGCTAGTTAATAATAATTTGTTATCTGCACATACACATTATTTTATGAGCAGCAATAATTATTAGAAAAAGAAATGCGAGATCCTTTCCACCTTTTAGGTGCCAAACAGTACAGAAACAATACCGAAAATAAAATTGTCAACCAATATACGGTTCAGACAGCTACATGTTCTTGAAAACCTTCGGCCATACCAGCAAACATAAGGGAACAACCAATGTGAACATCACAAAAACATGGACCACCAAAGAATTTATCAAGATATTATAATGGGTACGTAAGTCCAAAAAAACGCGGTGCCTCTTTCACACAAATAAACGGAACGAGACCAATTCTGATTTCCAGTGGCAAAACGTTACCAATATTCTGGTAGCACGTCTATAGAAAACGCACCGGAAACGACAATACACTCGGAAATGACGACCGTCTCTCTTCCACTTCTTCGGTTTCAGTACACGGAAGTGAAAATGTCGCCGTTTCCGAATGGGACGTTTTCCCAATCACCTAATCGACTTCAAAGATGTTTTAATCTTTTTTTTATTGTTGAATGAAAATTACATGCTTAAGTAATTCTGGTGTGCGTAAAACATACTTTTAAAAACGATGTGCTTTCTTTAAACAAACAAGAAGTTTCCTTAAACTTAATTCTAACAATAACTGGATCAAAAATACTACGTTGTGTAAGTAATAACACGTTGTTAGCAGCGCATGAGCGCGCCGGCCACCAAACTTCCTCTCTTGACTTACAACGCGCTCTGTATAACAAACAGCTGCCACGCCATTCTGTTTTCATTCCCACATTAGGGAACGTCAACAAACCATTTTCTTTAAATACAATTTTGAAACGTTGTTAAAGGACACGCGTGTCAAACATGAGTTAGAATGTGTCTTCTTTCTAAATTGGACATCATTGACATGATACGGTGAAGGAAAACTGAATCATAAAGAAATATGGACATATAGGTAATGAGCAATCATGATGACCAATGCCCCTTCCTTTTAAAGTGAAACTTTTATTACATCGTCTCAAAGTTTTTCGTCTGTGTGTTGCATGTCGCGTGACGGTTGGCCGCGGAGTAGGGATAAAGTGAAAGGCGCTCGTCAGAGCAGCCAAAGCCAATATGGCGGCGCCTATAGAAGTTTCACTTTTACCGTGGTTTCATAAAACCACTCAATCCTTTTTTTATGTTAGGCCTTTTCTCCGTATAGGGAAATATACTGGCTGATGTTAGTACAATTACAGTTTCAAAGTGCATGCCTTTGATCTCTAACAGTTTAAACGCAGTGATTACACCCACATTTGGCAGGCATGGCGAGTTAAAAGTTGATAACATCACGCCATACAGTGACAGCTTGCCAGCCCATTGCCTATCTAGCTGTGCAGCAATAATTTCCCCATTCGGGTTTTACGATAAACGCGGGGCTATAAGCACCTAATATATTCTTTGTTTTGGTCGTATGGTTTCCGCAAACGAATAGACCACCCCCTATTTTTTCTCGGTTGTCGTAAAAGGTGAAAGAGATTATGTAATCCTCCAGGGAACTTGTAACAACCTATCACGGTCACTAATACGTGTGCAAAACCTGTTTTTTCTCTTCTGTGTGCAATATTCTCACGGCAGTACATTTATAGCAATGGACGTTTGTCTGTCTGTTATCAAATGCAAACAACGGTTATTACAAATTCGTCTTCGAAGCGCGGTGATCATGGCGATTTCCATCTTTATTAGTAGTTAATATATCATATTACGTCAATCAATCTGCCTAGCCTTTTCCCAACGATATTGGAGTCAGCTTCCAGTTTAACCGGATGCAGCTGAATACCAGTATTTTACATGGAGCGACTGCCTATCTGACCTCCACAACCCAGTAACACGTATACCTATATCATTTTACGTACCAACTGATATTCCATATTTAACTTTTCCTTAAAGTTTCGCGAAAAAAAGAACTTTTGGCGTCTTAAAAGTTTAAGTATCATCCCATCCTACACTAAGGCTTTAAAAATCGAAACTTCTTATTGGATCTTACGTCAAAGTAAAACTTTCATCTATTCTAATACTGAGAATAGCAATTTAAAACAAGTCCTTGAATATAAATGTGATCGAGTTTCAGAAGTCGTCAAACCCGGAATAGTTGGCAGGGACGTGAGTGTCTCACTCCTTGGAACAGGGTTGACAGGGACAAAAGACCCGGTATCAATGTATTATAAAGTTTTCACGAATTCAGCTTATCTCAAATGAAAAATACAACGTATACTGCACCTTGCATGAATGAAAAAGAAAATGAACATAGTTGCCGTCACGTATTAAAAAAATGTCTAGATGCAGCATTCTGTCTGTAACATTAGTTACGAAGAATTTTTAATAACAGAGATATTATCTTGGTACATTGTAAACTAAAGACGAAAGCCTTACACAGGTTTCTATTTTATTAAAAGAAAGGTTGCTATTTCTCCTCCCAGTTTAACAACAACAGTTGAAAGCAAAGCGGGTATTGTGGTTCTCGATGGCAGTCAACAACTGTCATTGCTTAAGCATTATTGTTATTTCACCTCGACATTTCCTGCAAAATTTAGCTCAAAATGGTTGTTATCCAAATAGTATTTATGCTGTGGAAGTTCTCATTACGGAAACGGGAATGGCAAATCCTTGGCAATGACTGAAAGGCTTTCAAAAAACATTACGGCTACGGCACATGACGTATTAAGGAATTAAGCGCGTTAGCCAATCCGATGGCTGAACTCCGATTGCGTTAGCCAATCCGACGTGCCAATGGTGCATCGGATTAATGTCTGCAGTGTAGCCGCCTAGTGCCTATAAGGCATTAGGTGGCCAAGCAATAAGGCTGTCATAAAATATGGTAGCTAGTTTAGGTAAATGTGCCGACACAGTCATCACTTCGTATACAATAATTATTTGTTGTAATTATAATTTAAAATAAATATGTTTAGGTTAAGGTATTTATTTATGGGCCTGCGTCACCTGAATTAAATGGATTATTATTATTTCGTTTATTCATCTAGTTTCTTATTAATTTACATTTTTAAATATTTCTTAAAATAAACATATAAAAATTGAGGTTATTATTATTTTAACAAATCTCGGGACCATGGATCCCGGTCCTTTGGAAGGCGTACGAGGGGCCGAAGCCAACTCGCAGAGGCCCCTTAGACATTAATAAGTGTTGAGGCACCAACCGACCATTATCCCTATATGCACCATACAAGTGCACCCAAGGACAACCCCCGGTTGGTGTAGGACTATTGCAGAACATGGAAACAAAACATATTGGGCTATGGATTTGGGTGGCTATAATGGATTGGTTAACTGGAACTATGGAAAGACTATGGCCCCTGCCTGATCAATGTTTTAAATGCACACGGATAAAATGGCAGGGGATTACTTGCACACTCAATAATGGGCCCCCGAAAACGGTCGCTAGCACAAAGTGTCGTAGCGACAAGGGGGCAACATGTCCTGAGGTGCTTGAGGAGTGGAGAGGTATTCCACGGCTTTCAGATCAATCCCAGAGCCCGGAAGATGGTCAAGATCCCTACGAGCACTTACTGGAATACTTCCTTCCTCCAAGCACGTTTGTTCTTGCGAATCTCCACTGAAGCCGGCCAATTAAGGCAAGCCAGAGGTGAGGAACAAGACTTCTCCCGGGAGATAGGGTCCGTGGGGTCGCTACTGCCCATCAACTCGCCACATGCTGCCCTGCGGGTTTTTGTATCTCTCTTGGTCTGGCTCCTCATCCTAGACCCGTTCCGGCAAAGTAAACTCTACCGGCACAGACCTAGAGTTCGGAGCGCGCAAGCCCCACCACGACGTCAACGTAGAGATACGGCAGTGGGGAGGTTATTATTATTATTATAAAGTGCTCTCCTGCAGATTTATTTTTTACTAAAATTATGTATGTCCTGTCCGAAAATGGGAGAAATTAGGACAGCTCGTTTTCTCAATTATTCTTCATTACTGTTTAAAAAAATCATACTACTGGTTCTAATAAGAACTAGAACCAAATAAGAACTTTGTTGGTCGTAACATTGTTAACTTATCCATGTTTTAACCGTTTTTTTTCTAAGTCCCACGTTTGTGTTTCGTTCATCACAGACAACAACAACTTTCATAATAAAAAAAATCCTTAAATATACGAATTTCACAACCAAACGTAAATAAAAGTGTAATCTACGAGACCGTGTCTCAGCACTCTCTGAATCATAAATGCATACAAATGTCCACTTATTATGACACGAATTAAAATTAAAAACAAAAGAGCGTAGCAAAATTGCATCCCTTGGCCCGCCATTGTCGCATCGCTAGCGAGACCATTGTTTATAAGTGAAAAGCAAAAATGTTTCACAAAAGGCTGGCTACGTTAATTTTTAGCTGACATGACTTTCAAAGCGACAAGGTTTATTTCGCAAAGTTGCACATTTGACAACCCTAGTAGAGGATAAGGCCTTACATTCAATATATTGCCTCGAAAGCCCACCCAGTAGGAATTGTAGGGGAGAAAGGGGTAATGAGAGTCACTTAAGCAGTTATTGAAATAAATAACAGGTTTATGTCTAGAACTTGATTAAAATCAACTCTTAAGTTACTTTAATTAATAAACTATCAGTCTCAAATAGGTTCATTATCTTTGGCATCACAGTTTAGGAACTATAAATATTTTAAAAAAAAACGGCGTTGACCACCATTGTCAGCATATGCGGATAATTATGGTCACTAAATAGGCAATGAGAGTCAACACTTATCACACACGTAACCTCGTGGTGTATCCCACCCAGTGCAGTCTTTGAGCGCCCACAACCCACAAGAAGTGCATCTGTACCACAACTCGTTGTTGCGGCCAAATTCTCCACATATCAGGCAGACATTCCCAGCATCATCGTCATCTTCCTCATTATCATCACATATCTGATTTAGGCTGACATCTGACTCCGAAGAAGTGTTTTTTCTTGGAGCACGCGCCTTTTGGCTTTATTTACCACCTTTTTCTGAGGTTTGTGCTTGTTACCTTTACTTCCTTTATCTTTAATATTCTTTTTCTCTGCTTTCGCCGCTTTTTATTTTCTTTTTCAATGAGACTTTCTTTGAAAGGTGTTGAAGTCAGAATTTTCGCATGTTTTTTCATTTGGCCTTTTCTTGCCTTTTCATAAGGTGTTTTACGGGGTAGTGGAATCAGGTCTTCTATATTTGAGTTTAATTTTGCATCAATTCTCAATGAATCTTCTAATAATATAAGCGACACTAGATTTACTGCTGCAGATGATGTGGATGGTATTGGATCAATTGATGCAGATGATGTAGATGGCATTGGATCGATTGCTGCAAATGATGTAGATGGCATTGGATTTATTGCTACGAATAATGTAGATAGCATTGGATCTCAATAGATCTAGATCATTCGCAGATATGGCATTGGATCCATTGCTGCGGATTTTGTAAATGGAATTGGATCTATTGCTGCAAATGATGTAGATGGAATTGAATTTATTAGTTCAGGTGTAGATGAAATTGGACCACGCTTTTGAAGACTAGAAAACGGTATATTCGTAGCTTTAGAAGCATACCTCATAGAGTGAACATGTTTCATGAGGTCTTCTGCTTTTGATAATGTATCGGAAGACCACTGAGCTTTGTTAGTGGACCTAGGGCGTATTTTTGGCATTCCTAAAACAAAAATAAAAATTAATCAATGTTTGAACACAACTAACAAACATCGCGGTCAATGGGAGTCAACTCCCATTGTCCGCATTTCACCGACTCTCATTGCCCAATTATACCCAATAGGTAAAAAAAAATGCTAAATAAAATAATTTGTTGTTAAATCACCACAAAATGATCTTAAAACTATTATTTAGACATACAGTCACACAACAAACAAGTTTAATTACATATTCGTGTTAAAATAATGTACTTACCGCTAATTTTGTTCACTCGTAAAATAAGATGCAAAACGCGCGAAAACGTGCGGCGACATTCCCTTGCAAACGATGGCCGCGCCCTGACCGCGCGACGCGGGCGGGGTGGGAGGTGTATGTAACGAGTCCCTATGGTTGATATTCTTTTGTCTACACTCTTTCGTTTGAATGTTATGAACGTGACCACCACTGCCCGCTGACTACGATTACCCCTTTCTCCCCTACTGACAAAAGGAAACGCTTGAATACTTAGATCTCAGATAACTGTTAGGCTCATCCTTGAATGTTGGTTTATCGCATCCACTGGACAAGTGGTCTTTAAAATGGCAGGTCACTGAACGTTACTCGGATATTATATCCAAATTCTAAAATAACAAACGACCACTTAGAAAATAAACAGTTATTATCTACAGCAGAACATTGCCTTATGCCATAATTTTTGCCAGGACTATTATCAAAGCCAGTTTTTATTGTTTTTATATTTTTTTCTTGTTTGCACACAAACAATTATTATTTTCTGCTAATTATTATTTGAGAGTTGGGCGGAGTTGGGCGGGAAAATCTAAGCGGCCATGCCTGCCTGCATTCTTTGCATAGACTTGTTCACTGAGTACCTAGCTCTCTAATTTGTATTTTTCGGTTTCAACTATTTGTTAAAAGGTTGTCTCTTTTCTTTCCTTCTTTGATTTCCTTATGTTTTTTTTTTTAAATTATTTTTGAGATATCCAAATTCTTGATAAACTAAAAACTACTGGTCTGATTTAAAAAATTCTTTCACCAGTAGGTAAAATGCTGTATTGTCACTGAGTAACATAGGTTATAATTTATAAAGATATCACGCGGGCGAAACCGCTGGCGGAAGCTAGTTCATAATATTTAGACAATTACGATTTGTCAATAACTCCTTTTTTTTGTTTTTATCGTCTGAATCAACCAGAAACGGAAATGCGTACAATGTACTTAAAAGCCAATATTTTAAATTAATAAGAGGCATAAATAATTACCATTTTCCTGTTTCCGGTTAAGTTTAGAGCCAATAAAAGTCAAAATTCTTTACGAGAAAAAGGGCAGTTATGATAACCTAATAACCTGAAAAGGTTCAGAGAGCTCCTTTCATGACAAGACGCAATTTCCACATGGAAAGTCAAATGGAAAAGCGTAACCAATCTTAATGTCTTCGCTGCATGCACGTACAACGGTCGATTGCAAAAATTTTCACACGTGATAATAAATACAAAATCACGAACAGACCTGCAATCATGACGTTAGCTTTATCGAAAACACGCCAATTCCTGTTCCAATGAAGGCTTCATTGTTTGTCTTGTCTTTCAAATTGTATGCTCAAGGTTTATCGTGACTCAAAATGCGTAATTAACACTAATAGATTCCGTCTATTAATACTTTGTTTGATAATTAAATGTTATAGCGATGCGGACGAATTTTTTGATGTCCAATGAGCTAAGACCCCTTTTTTCCTTTCGTATTGTTATATTGTATATTGAATTTAATACTTGTGAAAAAATAATGAATAAATCTATACTATGTTATAAAAGTAGGTAAATCTAAATATAAGATAATAAACGGAGCTTACGGTAAAAACCTTTGCTTACTTTAAAGTTCATCATCTGCCTAGCCTTTTCCCAACTATCTTGGGGTCGGCTTCCAATCTAACCGGATGCAGCTGAATAACAGTATTTTACATGGAGCGACTGCCTATCTGACCTCCACAACCTAGTTACTAGGTAACACGATACCCCTTGGTAAGACTGGATGTGAGACTTTTGGGCTTCTAACTACCCGGAACGACTGTCAAAGATCCACAAATGACAGCTGGGACCAACGGCTTAACGTACTTTCCGAGACACGAAGGGGTCTTGGTATGTAAAGATGGTCACCCATCCACGGACCAACCACGGCAAGTGTAGCTTAACCTGATCAATCGACCCGTGCGGCTGTTATTACTTAGCCACAAGCCCCTCACTTGCTTACTTTAAAGTTGATTTATGATATTATCCACACGAGATTTTTTGTTATTTTCTGCCATCAAATTACTACCCTGTTCGGGTAAAGAGGCACTGTTATGTCATTATTTATTTGTATACAGTACTTTCCTAAAAACCCAATTTGTCCTCAAAACAGAAAAAAACATGTATTTATACAATGCATAGACAGTTATAGACACAGTCGTTAATTAAGCGCCTGCGACTAACGTCAATGCCTTTTACGCTTCAAGAGTTTTCTGGAGTTGAGGTGTCCCAAACGCATTGTATATTGTATATATCTTTATCTATCTGTACAGACAGAGTGCCGTGTCATTTAACCTTTAGTCCAGGGATAACAGCCACTGCTTCGAACCGCTTAAATGAGGTACAGAGTTCGAACTCTGAATCGCCAATAATTTTTGATCGAAATTGTTTTGTAGAAGCGCCCAAAGCCTAATATTTGAATCATAAATAGTACGGGCATAAAGAATGGGACCAATATTATTAAATTCGGGAAAAAACTGGTATTTTTTCAGATGGTTTTACCAAAACCCCGGTATATTCACCTATTGTTACAATTTAATAAGATATTATTTAGAGTTATGGACTACCGTGGACTACTATGGACAGTGTAATAAAACGATAATAACATAAACTCATTCTTCAAACATTCTTTATACTTCTTAGAACTATAAAAGAGAAGTAGAAAGAAAACAGTCCAAAGCAATGTAGGAAGTGTTTTCATAACTTAAAGTGTTTTATATCGTCGTTAGGTCGCACGTCCTGAAACTATGGAAGAACTGTGGATAAACTATGGATATCCATTGTCCCCTACAAAGTAACATGGAAATTACGACCAAAACTGAATGGGTTTTGGGTCGCCTTACTTTATTAACATATTTACGAGTACTACGCAAGTTCGATGCCGAAGGTCGTTGACTCTATGATGCTCGAAAAATTAACAAGGTGCCGTTTTTTATACCTACGCACGAGTCGCACTAATCATAAAGAGTGGGAATGTTTGTTTCATTGTTGGATTTTTTTATTAAACCTGCTTTTCCGTAAGCCTATTACTGTCCTTTGCTATAGAAAAAACGAGTCCCCGACGACGTGAGGTAGGTAATGGCGGCAGTCACCTGGTAAGCTGTTACCACAGAGCCGTCAATTCTCTCGGGTGACACTCCCAGTCAACGATCTGAAATATTTAAGCTGGCAATTTATATAAATACTCGTATTCAGACGCTGTAAGCTGACTGGTTAGTGACGTGATACCACGTGCAGGTTGGTTGACGTTCAGGGAAGCTCGCGGTCCCGCGCTTTTCCCACAGGTACGCCCCATAGGTACATGCGTTTGAGCTTGCAGGTAATTTTCCGGTGTCAGTTGCTTAATATAGTTAATGTAACATCCGTGGCAAAGTAGTCCCGGGTGTCAACAAGACGCAGTAATTCATATTAATATAACATTTGTTTTGCTTTATATTAAGTAGGCGAAGAAGCTCTATATACTACGGCAGATTTTAATTACCCTTGTTTATTCAACAATCCTCATACCCTTTGTATATGCACATATACAAACACTATAGTATGCTCTGAATTTGTACTAGTCCAGTAGCCAAACACAAAGCCAGCTCAATTTGTTATTCGTAGGTATGCAACTATGTCAGTATACCACCTGTCATATTCATGAATTTATCGTAGTAATGGCCTGTCAATGGCCAACTACAGAACCAACACCACTCCCACGAAAGTTTTTAGTACAATTGGATGAAAGATTTATAAATAACACGGATGAATTGCCAGCTACGACGTTACTCTACCAAGCAGAACAGCTTAACAACAATAAGCATCTTAATCTTCTCTAAATCTACAGTGATGGAAAAATGTTCCAGAAAATGATTTCAAAATATGTTTTTATATTGTAACTAGACTTTTGATTAAATAGCTCACTCGCTAAACAAATTACGAAAATACTAAACAAAAGGAAACGCAACGAATTAGTCAACTTTCAGAAGAGTACTTAATAAGCTCTTATAAATTAGAGAATACTTAAAAACAACGATTTTCATTTACACTAAAGTCCTTAGACAACGAAAAACTCTGAAAAGTTCATATTTAATGAAAAAACTTTCTTAAAATTAGGCTGTTCTTACGTCAAAATGATTGCATACCAGTTAGTGTCGCGCAACTGACTCAGCTTGTCATTTCGGATTTCACGAAACTTATATGGCAACATCCACGTGAGCTCTCAGTTTATGCGACACTTAATTAAATAAACGAGCGTGCAGGGCACGAGTCGTCGGTGGGTCGGCTGTCGGCGACCGCGGCTCTGCGCGACGTTCGCTCGCGGCGGGGTAGCGACCAGCACTGACGCGCGCCCCGCGCCCCGCGGCGATCATCCCTTAAGTTCCACGCCACAGGGTCCTTCGCGCCCGCACCTTTAAGGTGCAGCTTGCCTCGCAGTCAAACTGCTGACTGCTCCCGCTGAACATCTTATTAGCATACCCGACGCAAATGAAGCTGCACCGTGCACTAAGCCTACATAAGGCGAGTAACTTTTCCGGAACAACTCTTGGTATGCTAACGAAATGCATTTTATCTCGGTACTATTCTTCTTATCTTCCTTCCTTCCTTCCTTCGTGAATCTCTAGGAAATGGATATTTGTAAAATGTGTGTTCTTTACTTCCTCTAAACCGAAAACTGGCTGCAGATGTCATCTCATATCTTTAGTAGATGAATTTAACATTTTGTGTAGTTTCAAATTATAACTACCCACTCGTAAGTACTATAATAGCTGCTTACTGTAATTCGGGTTTTCTTAACAAATTTATTTTGTGAACCAACGCTTAAATTAACCTGCAAATAGAACACTATTTATTTTAAAAAGTACGACGTAAATGTACTTTATGCAGGTACAACTTCTTTCTGTACTTTTTCGTAATCAAAAGTGAACAAAGAACTTTCCTAGAAGTATGCACTATGTTTAGAAAGACCGCCCATCGCGCGGTTGCTCCGCCCGCCTAGCTTTGAAACCTAATATTTTACTCAGCATGTTATGTTAAACATTTTTCTTGGAGATCTATGTATTCTACACGATAAACTGAACTGAGAGCTTTATCAAAAACCGACACGATAATAATTTTGTCTGGAAAACGTTTACAAAGCTCAAAATACAATTGACTTTTTGTTTTAACAACGGCTTAAATATTTACTGAATAAAATATTTTAATGACTGTTTTTGCCTCAATAGTCGTCCAAATAAGTGGACGCAATCGTAATTAAATATATTATTTACATGGTATATTATTGAGCGTCGTCGGCCGTTGACCTACATTGACGCACAGACAAAATAAAATTGAATCGAAGAGTAGGCGAAGTGCACGACCGACCTGGCGCGTACCTACACATTCGTACACCGACATACACGAGTGTACAGACACGCCGCCTCCATCTATGTGTCAATTAACACACAATACCTAATTCCAAATCATAATCCGCGTGTACATGAAGACATTATCGCCGTTAATGTATACTATATATATACACAGTAGGTACATATATCATACTATTATCGTAAAGAGGATTTGGTCGGATTGCAGGCTGGACAGAGAAATAAATTACGTAATTGACATGCAATCTTCATTCAATCAGATAAGTGATTGATTTATAGTGTGTCCGTAGTTTCAAAATGATATTAAATACGATATATTATGATAGTCAGAAATTTTAGTGCTTTCGTAATCATCTAAACTATCTAAACTTAAAACCTAATTAACTCAACTAAACAAACTAACAGAAACTTAACTTTTAATTAAATATATGTCAGATCCGGTCATTAGTACGGACACGAAACGAATCGCAAGCGCGCCACTGGCGACATCAAGAGTGATCTATCTACACCAAAAAAGGCGCGCTTCTACAGAGTCGTGATATTTTAAGGCCACGGCGAGGAGGGCATTCAGCCTCTGGTCGCATTGGAGTCAAGACGTCGCGGAACTGTTCTCGATTCGTGGTGCTCAGTTATTGTGTTAGTTGTAATTTGTGATCATTTTGTTAATTGGTGATTTTAATAAACGCCGTCGCACCCAGTATAATTTAGCCAGTGTGATTCATTTGATAGTAAATTATAATGTGATCTGAACTGCAAACTGTTTTTCTATTGCGCATTAACCAACACTACCCACACTACGCCCACAGTAATTTATTATTGTATACGAAATTGTGACTAAATACTACCAATTTGTTTATGTGACGTCTTAATTTATTGACATTTTATTATTATTATTAGCCTAGTGTTTGGCATGAAATTGTGACATGTAATTTTCGTGACTTTATATTTTTATTTTTTTGTTTTATTAATGCGACATTATGATTACCACAACAATTTTGTATGCCTTCTGGCGGGACGTAGTATGGACCAATATTTCTTTGTAAAACATCTGTACAATTTTTACCCTATGTTCACAAAATTAATAAATGAATTGAATTGAATTAAAATATCGCTGATAATAACGAAAGTCACATACCCGTCTCCGACATATATATTATTAATTAATTATATTATTATACATATAATATAATATAATAATCAACATATATCTATACTATTAATATTATGAAGAGGAAAGATTTGTATTTTTGTATGTAACGAATAAACTTAAAAACTACTGGACCGATTTGAAAAATTCTTTCAGCAATGGATGGCTACATTATCAGCGAGTAACATAGGCTATATTGTATCTCCGTACTCCCACGAGAACGAGGACTACGCGAGTGAAACCGCGTGACGTTCGCTAGTAATAATATTTTAAAGAGAAAATATGTATTTGATTCTTTGTATGTTTGTTTGTCATTAATAAACTCAAAAACTACTGGACTGATTTAAAAAATCCTTTCAGCAGTAGTATGCTATATTATAACTGAGTAACATAAGCTATATTTTTTAAAGATATCACCCAGGCGAAGCCGCTGGCGGAAGCTAGTCATAGAATATAAAGACTGTAGTGACTTTTTTTCTACAATCTCTTACCATCTAGCACCGATAAGATCAGACCTATACATATTACGGAACACGTGTAAGTATGTAAATACTAGAAACCAAATAACAGACCGAGGACATTGTTAGAAGCTTTCCATTCAGGTCGTTAGTAAGATTCGAGGCGATGATTATGGTGACTTTACTGTATTCCAACAACTGAACGCTGTTGCCACGAAACATGACATCAATTAAGGCTTTCAGGTACCATAATGATAGAGTGTTCCATTTTTTTCAACATGGTCATGGCTAATAGGAATATCACACCTGCACAATTATTCACAGCGCTATGGCAAGACATCGGAAGAGAGTTAACTGGGCCGACACGTAGCGCGCTACACACGAGCGCATGCTTCGCACCTCACGAAACTATATTAAATCCTATTGATTTCAGTTCGACAGTTCAAACAATCAGGTAAGTACAATTAAATATTACACAATTCTGTATCTAATGCTTTCACTTGAATCGTAAAAACTGTTCCAATTTTACAATTTAGACGTATTTTATTCGATGCTAACCTGAAGTAATATTCGCGCTCACAAAATTCCAAGTGTACATTTTATTGAGTAGCTTTATAAATTTTTACGACGATTTTTATAGCATTTCGCACAATGAAACATTACCCCGGGAGCGGCGCCCAGAGCCGCTGTAACAGTTTTATGTGAGGTCTATTGCCTGTTTGTTTAGTTTCACTTGCGCCGAATGTACCGATGTACCGATGTTTGGTAAACTTTGATGCAGAAAACTGTGGAGCCGTGTGTCACTCGCGGCGCCCGCCAATCGGTGCTATAATGAAAACAAAACGTCTACTAAGAGCTGGCGCGTTACTAAGAAATATGATCAACTTGCTACAACTAAACTTGCTCTATAGTTAGTGAAGCAATCGAATGTGAACACTGATTCAATTGCATACTACACAGATATACACTAAATATGTATTGTAATTAATAGGTACCTACTTTTTGATGTTTTGTGGTCCAGTACCACGATTATTTTTAATCTTATATTTTCAATTGCTTTGATTATTTTTTGTACATTATTCTCATATAAGCAACAAGAATAATGTACCCAGGATTTTGTAATATCCATATTTAAAAGAGTGTTCTTGTAGTTTCTTGCCCGTTCTTCTCCATAGAGATCTACGTTTTGGAATGGGCAACTAGCTTCAACTTTCCGACTAACTGACCGATTCTTTGACAATTCAAAAGTGCCTGTAAATGGTTTAATTGAAAAAAATGCTTTGAGTTTGAGTTTTTGAGTTTGATTATAGCCACTGAAAAGTTCCAGAACCACCTAACCATACCACCAACCACCAAACCACCACCACCACCTAACCTAACCATTGTTATCTAAAACAGCAGCCCACCATTTATAAACTTTATTGATACAACCCGAACAACCGATAAGGAATTCAGACGCAACCGACAACTTTAAAATTCAAGAACATACGAGTATCCACACGTGGAGATGCTTCACATTCAAATTCTATCTATAATTCATTTTTTCCTGATTCATAAAAAGGTCTTTTTACACTTGACCCTACACATACTTAAAATACGGTTGTTCAATAAGTAAGGAAGCGTTTTGTCAGGTACTTGGGGCCCTTCTTCGCTGCCCCGAAAGGTCGGAAGCCACGATTAGCCTGCGTTTGAAGTCTTTATAGCCAGTCATTTACAGAGTAATGTGCCGCTCAAATTCAAATTTCAAAAGAGCGGTTTTACCAAATATGTCGTTACTGTATATAGCCTCGCCTACCGGTAAGAAAGTCACCTTCGGGCATTTTTCAATGAGTTTTAGATTGCCTATAATTTTTTCGGGAGGTATCATAACGCTTAATTTGAGCATCTCTGAATTGTGGGTAGATAAATCCGAATAAAGGGTCTTTTATCGTTAACAATTATTTAAGCACTGAAACCAATGTCCCAAAATTAAATATAGGTAGTTATTAGAGTGTGCAAAAGTGTGAAAGCGATGCGGAGGTTTTATCATATAATACATCTATTTTATGTAATAATTTTATTCATAGAGGAAAAGGTCGTGTATATGGATGAATTTTAATAGACGATGATGAGGCTCGGAGCGCGGAAGAGTAATTACGACGGTCATCCGACACAGGCGATACCAGGCCACTGCCTCCCTATACGTAATGTTATTTACATTTTTTAATTCAAAGCGCTTCCCCAATTAGGTTTTTATTGTGCTTATGTGTACATAAAACAAACGCCAGGAGCTCGTTCCTAAAACACTTTTTATGTTACCACGTTACAGCCAGAATATTTATATTTCTTAGCTATTTAATATTTAAGGTAACATTATTTAATGGACGGCTTTGTGACTTAAATTACTTGTCAATAAAGTATCAAAATAATTGACTAGCGTCGATGGAAAACCGTTCAAAACATGTTACGTGTATCAAAATTTCCCAATAGCGTAGGTATTCGGGCGTGCACCTGGGACAGGCATTTGATACAATATCACACAATATTTTAATATTCGCCGGTGACAGCACGCACACAGTCGTCCGTCCGACGGCCCATGGCGGCCCGAGAGCCTCTGTACTTGATATTTTTATAGCCCTCCCCTCCCCTTCATATTATCATGAGTTACTGCCAAGTAATTTAAATATGAATGGTGGTTTGACAGTTCCATGTGTCCTGTAAGATGAACAGTAACGACGCACAAAATTGCGAAGAGTTTTTAGACTTTTTTTCTCATGGAATGAAACCACTGCCGTTATTAAAATTATCATATTTGACAAGAAGTTAATTAACACGCTAATAAAGTCAGGACAAAAGAAAAACCAAATATCCGATAAGAAAAATATATGATAAGAAAGAAAAGTACTATGGTACCTACATATTTTTTTCGTTGTTATTGATAATATAAAAACGACTTTAGATAGGTCATATTTCTTCGACTGTAAACAATAAAAAACACTTTAGTTTGTAATACATTCACAACTCCATCACTGAGTTTACTACTGATAAACAGAGGTATGAAGATTCCGACTTGCTAATTAGACACTTATGATTTTATTTATTGACTAAGTGTGAATGTGTTTATTTGTCTAAAATTGTATGACCTGTTTACATAACTGACATATTGTTTTAAATTGGTATTATTATTTCTTTTAATTTAATCTATTGACATGCCACCTTAATTGTAACTACTTATTTGTGTTAATTTTGTACGCCATAAATATTGGCAAAACATAGTGCGCATATTTTAGACTATACTATCTGTAACCATACCTATGTTTAACAAAATAAATTATTGATTGATTGATTGACATATTATGTACCATTAAATTCTGTATTGATTCAATTCGGATCTACTCTTGTCCAGTTTGATATCAAAATACATAAGTACCTGCGTAGGCATTTGTTTATCAAATTGTTTATTTTATTTTATTGGAATAACTTACATGAAGTTACATGCATATTTACGCAGCACAAAATCAAACTCAGGCACCTACCTACTTCAGTATTTTAGTTCGTGGTTGGTCAAATCATATTTTGATATTAATCTAAGCGCGAACAGCCAAAACTTATAATCATGATATCAATTAGCTTTAATTGTAAGTATAAAGTATGTAGCTATGTTCAATATACCTAACAAGGTTTATTAGAAGGAATATTCCAAATAATTTAATCCGTTTTTGCACCTCAAACATACTTTAGCACATTGCGATAAAGGCCGCAGGGAACAATTCCACAACTTTTAACTTTATTGCTTACAACAGTCCTAATTACCTAGCTGGAATAACAGACCCTACTTCCAATGTAAGGCGACGGTTAAGCTTCATTAACGAAACGTGAATAATTAATGTTTGAACTAATAACTTTTTCTTAGGCGATAATTTTAGTGATTTAATAAAAAGCATACATCCGGAAGTCATGACACAACTCTATTAACAAGAGCTGTTAACGTCGAGAGTTATTAAAGTATGTGAAATTCCCATTTTCGTATGTGGCCTTAATTTTGAACATCAAACGAGCGCACAACTTGCGTCGTTTAGGGGAACTTCCCCAAAAATTCCACCACTCTAATTTTGTGCCGTAAAATATTTGACACCGCTTGTCGGCCTTGCGGATTCCGAAAAAACACTCGATAAGATTACAAAGCTGAAAGAATTCTTGCTTTTTTTTTGTCGTACGATTCGTAATGGATTTATCAAGCTATCAACGTTTGGTGTCTGCTACGAAATGTCTAATGATTTGGAAGACTAAGTGGTCCTCAAGAATTGCCACTTTTTTCTGTATTTTTTTTTTTTGTCCTGATACATGTCTGCCATTAGTAATGTACGATCCTTGTCCCTCGACCAATAAACTAGAGCAATGAAGACACGATAGTACTAGAACTCGTTGAAATTGCCCATGAACTGAAATGAGTAACAGTAAACGAGTACACTACGGTACCTTTTATTCGACCCGAGTCAATATAATTTAAGCCGATTCGTAATATTACATTGGTGAGGTGAAATTTAATTAAATATTAAAGGAGATATAAAATGCTATAATTTTAATATTACTTCAGGCTTTGGCTTTAAACGACCACTTAATCAATATTGCGGCTATTATTAAATTAGTCTTAATAATGGTTTTTTGTGTGCATTGGGTTAATTAGTTATAGCGAAGTCCAAGTTGATTCAACAATACAGGTTTTCAATCAATAAATCGATCATAAGTTAGTCGTGTTCCATCTCTTAGCTGAATAGAATCGATAATAGTGCTAGTACTGTAATCTTCGTCAGCATCCGCGTTCAGACTACAGACGAGGCTTTTCAAGTAGCAGATCTATTCCAATGTCTAAAGTAGATTGTTTCTTTTTATGTCAGCAGCTTTCTTGAACCAATCATATCTACATGTTTTTATGCTCTATACATAAAGTTTGACGTGTATTGTAGTGAAAGCTAGATACAACTATCAGATAAGTAAGTTTGGCCTCGCCTATATGAAGAATACAGATATTTGTCTTTGGTCACAATTTTTATGGCCTCAGACTCGGCTACGACGGCTACGACTTTGCTACGAGCTTGCTACGAGTTTGCTACGCGGCGTCAAGTCGTCACTCCTGCTGCGCGGCGTAAAAGACTGCCAAGTAATACTTCACATGACCTGTTCATATTTTACAAACCGTTATTGGTTAAAATAACTGCAGTACTTTAATTTCGCGATCTCCATAGGGTATCGTAGTAGACCTTCGCAGTTAAAATTAAATTAAAATTCAATGCGAATGTTTTGGTTTTACATAACGTTTTATTTTTGATATGGGAATATGCTTAAAACAATATAGAATATCATGCTGTAGGCATAAACTAGTTAAGCAGCCTAATTAGGTTTGTCCAAGAGATATAGAAACAACACTACATTTTCGGCTGTATTTTAGGTACTTAAGTATTTAAAAACCGGCCAAGTGGGTGTCGGACTACGCACAATGAAAGGATTTATCCCAAATACAAACTTAACATTGTAGTCGAAATACATATTCTCCCATACATTCCAACTGCAAATGTAAGTTTGTATGTACAATATTAAGAGATTTACCATGTTATTTTAAGACCATAGACTTCTTATAGGTTTTTCTGTAATCTATGAGTAAAGAGCCATACTATGTATTTTTTCAAAATTTTAGGTGCAGTAGTTTTGGAGATAAGGGGGGGAATGGTCAATGTTCATCTAATTTCTTAAATATCTTTAATAAAAGTGTTTATTTTAAAATTATATAAAAACTACGTTTAAGATCCTCGCAACAAGCCCTTTCATTTAATATGTCACACAGTACTGTTAGCAATTTTTTTTTCTTGTTTACCCACCAAAAGTAACCCTATATTCAAAATAAATTTATTTACGTGACACGTTCGTGTTTGGGTCACAGAAATACATATGTGTATCAAACAACTTAATCGGTCTTTTCGATTCGGAGCAAACTGGCTGTGACAGACGGACAAACACCAGTGATCCTATAAGGGTTCCGTTTTTTTCTTTTGAGGTATGGAACTCTAAAAATAAGACTGATAAAGACTTAAATCGAATGATTAGTATCAAAATATAAAATAAAATAAGTGTCATCAGATAAGTAGAACTCCACAAGACAGAAATGCGTATGCTACGATGGGCAGGAGGTGTCACACTCAGAGACAAGGTGCGCAACGAAAATATTAGAGGGAGTTTCAAGGTCGCAGAAATAGCGGATAAAGTAAAAGAGTCCAGACTGAGATGGTACGGCCATGTGCTCCGACGAACAGATGACCATGTCGTGAAAAAGTGCCTTTCCATGGCTACAAAGAAGAGGGGAAGAGGAAGACCTCAAACCACATGGTTGACGAAGGACAAAGGGACATGAGGGAGATGGGACTTACGGAAGATGATGCACAAGACCGAAATAAATAGCTTCACATGATTGGGAAAGCCGACCCCGCGTAACGGGAAAAGGCGGGGCCAAAGAAGAAGAAGATAAGTAGAGTGTTTTAATGACAAACATGAGCCAGTGTCAACAAAGTGATTCATGCAAACTCTGCCAAATCTTGACATTGAGATTATCTCACACATTTTAAATTGTACATTATCGCGTTGACATTTAGCAGCACACAGCTCGGTAACGACTAGTGGGTCCCGAGTTGTTAAGCCGAAAGGGTTCGTATATTATGATTGTTATGGGCAAAAGGCCCACTTTATTGTACTAATGTTGTGCCTTTTACGTGATCATCATTTAACGCCCGATGGTTGGGCAACCCTACGACCCTAACGATGTTATAGTTTAGAATACATGATTAAATCAAACATTCTCTCCGCTTTGAACAAAGTTTTAGTTGTCATAATTATTTGGGGATATTATATTTATAAATTTAGTTGTTTGTTTTAGAGTTGTGTTAAGTCGTGCAGCGAATAATGTGAAAGAGAATATTAAATTATCCTGTCAAACGAATTCTGTCCGTCACAGTTAGTTAAATGTTCAAATGCTCGACCTAAAAAGGACAGTTACAAATAATCCCCGGCGATTCCAATTCTCAATACTTTCATTAGCCTTAACAAAGCAAACAACAGTGGAATTGTACACGCTAGTCCATTCTGTTGACTCGTATCGATTGGAAAGTTGAAGCCCAATCACTCAACGAGCCCAACGTACAACGTAATCAACACGGATATATTACTATAATGTTTACTCAGGGCACCTAACATACGCTGTGTGTGTAATTTCCATATCCTCTAACTGTACGTTACAGTATCTACTAAATTACTTTCAACTTTGATGAACGTTATAGGTACCTAGCACATCTTAGGTAATCATTAATTTGTCATCAATCAACAAGAATGGAACATAATAAGTGAATTACTTTCGAAGATACCTACCTCTCAAAAAAAAAACATTGAAATAAAAGAGCTCGTAGAACGGCTGCTCAAGCCGTTATCATTAATCATCGTAACTGGAACGTTCACATTATAGCCTTTCAAGATTTAAACGAATATCGAGTTATTTATGTCACGCGATGTCCCGTCATTGAAATGAACAACGATTTTTACAGCAGGACCGAACATAACATTATCAGATGACACGGCCCGGGGGACAGTAAATATTCCTGGACGCCGCGATTAGCCGGCGCCCGCGGCCTTACAAACATGCAACACATTTAACGCAATTCCTACATCACTATATCCACCAACACAGGATCTGAGAACGTTAAACGACAACAATGAACTCGATACATTAACTCCTGCGAGAAGCGAACAAAGAATCCAATCCAAATTCTACCTCTATTAAAGTTTCGTAACAGGACGCTATCGGCAATAGGAACAATGATTTTTTCCATGTCCTTTGGGGCAACAAGTTGATGAAATATTTGCTCAATCGATTGTGTAACATAGTTTCATTTATTTCACTTCACCCCAGTCACTCAACTGAAATAACAACACAGTACGGCGGACGTGAATCAGCAATAAATTTCAATGGCGATACATACACGTATACCTCATAACTGCCGCATTCATATATCATTAATATGTAACAATACTAACGTTTCTTTTCGCCGCGCAATTTGACGTAACATCGTCTCATCAGTTCTACTTTACAAAAAATACAATTTCGTTTCATTATTGTAGATATTCGTACAGTTGTATATTTCCGTATAAATAGAACAAATTATACAGAAGTAATAACATGTAGAGTATTCGGAACTGTTCCAAATCACATGTTACAAAATGAAGCGCTAATCACGAACCGCGCCTAGCAAATTACCGAAATTAACTAAATGGTTTATGTTAAAACAGAAAACAGTAACTGTCAGAATATAATTTTGTTGATATGAGTTTCTATTTAAATAATAGTTGCTATGCACCGATAATATCATTTTAATGACTTAGCAAAAATAATACACAAAAAAATTATATTGTAGTCGGAGCAGCTATAAAAACAATCTTCGGAACTGTAAGTAGAACCTGTTTGGTCGCCGCCTATGAAAGAACCACCCCAGCACTCTTGGGAGAAGTAAAAGCCGGGAAAAGGATCCTTTATTAATACTTGCCATATTTTGATGACTAATCCGACTGCTAAATGTGGTTCTGATGGAAATAACTAACCCTTAACAGTTTTTGTTTTTAAAACAAAGTTAAATGTAAAAACGCCAACATTACCTAAGTGCTCTGTAAGATGTTTTTATCTTTAAGAAGCTTATGTTTAACCACATTATTTTAAGAAACAAAAAATAAAAGCCACCGTCGTAAAATTCTAATAATTTGTCAGTCTCTATTCTTTCATTAATAAAAACAGGCAGGAATTCAGTTATCTAAGTAGCGCGAACGGTGCCAATTACAGGGTAAAACAATAATAACAATAAAGTGCGTATGGCAAGTAATTAAACAGATGTCAGAGCACAAACAGTGGAATAGGAAACTAAAGTGTCACCCGTCCGGTACATCGGCGAAATTAGCATCGAGCGAGTCGCCTTCATTCAACAACAGGAACCAGCCATTAATCTTACACAATGTGATTGTGGTCCGAATTTCTCTTCATTATTCAATCATCCAATGACAAGTAATCTGAATGTTCAGATAATCATGTTTTCGAATTAAGGAAACATTCCATTTAGCCAGCTGTCCTTGAAACGTCTGAGAAGGATGAGAACAACTTGTTTGCTAATGGTCCCAATAAAATTATCGATAAACTTGGGATTCAGATGTTTTCCCTTTACTTCCACTGCGTACAACTGTACAAGTCATAAAAGTCAATAAAGGCTGTTGATATAGGCTAAAGCCGGGGAACTTTTACCACTAGTAATACTGCTTACAATAGGTACAATTTACCCTTGCGACTGTACTCATCTTTTAGCTCGAGTTATAATTTTATCTGCATGTAAACGTGACTTTCTCGTAGTAACATCAATTCAAATGATATACAGCCCTGTTACACGTTACACGAAATTTCTTTAAGAATTTGTTCAAAAGCTATATGCAAAACTCGCCGCGAAGTACGAGTATCAGCCTCCTGTGATACATAATGCATAAACATTGCACCTTGGCGTGCAGAAGGCTGGGGGCAAGAGCTCTTCATATCTTGAGCATGCCTCCACTTAGCCCGCTGCATACGGCCCGTCCCTGTTACACTCACTCGCCACCACTCACCGATCTAATGTATTAGAATCAAATGGGTATGCACAACAGTCACCTACCGGAATAGGTTAAACGGTACATGTACGTACATAAATCACGTGTAGTTTGTGATTGTTGTGCACTTGTGCGGATAAATGGATTAGTATCTATCTATATAGATAACAAATATACTGTGAAACGAAATAGCATAGAATGTATCTTCTACTCTTTGAATAATTGGATAAAATTAGTTTGCTGACAAAGAAAATTAACGATACCTAGGTATCGAGAAATTTATTTTTAAGTTTTCTCTATGTACCCTAAATTCATAATTAAACTTTGTATGGCTGCTGTCTGAATTCTTACTGTTAAAAAGCTAAATTAAATAATAAATTGGGTCATAAAATAAGAAAGGAGTAGGTAGATACAGGCCAATTTAAAAAAACCGGCCAAGTGTGTGTTGGACCACGCACAATGAAGGGTTCCGTAGTTGGGATGAATTTATCCCAAAAACAAACTTAACTTTGTAGTTGAAAAATATGTTCTCCCATACGGAATGTATGGGAAAACATGTTTTTGCAACTGCAAAGTTAAGTTGGTCAATTATTACTCGTTAACTTGTAAAGCCTACTTAGCTGTGATAGTTTTCCTTTTAATTTCGTTATATAAACTACTGTTGTGATTTTTTTCACATACCCAAAACCAACCATTTAGCCGGCAGGGGGGGGAGACACTTGACTCTAACAAAAATTAGCACTTTAAAGCTTAATATTTCGCAAACGGATCCCTAGATCCAAAAATGGTTTTGACAAACTCATAATGTTTTTAAAGGACCTTTCCAATGATATCCCTTACCATGGGTTAAAAAAATAAAAAATAAAACATCACCAGTTTACGTGTATGAGAGGTACCCTAAAAAAAAATGTTTTTCATAATTTTGTTTTACCACTTTGTCGACGTAATTAATATGTATACTTATGCCAAATTACACCTTTATAGTACAAAGGGTCTTGGAGCTAGACCGCGGACAGACAGACAGACAGACGGACATGACGAAACTATAAGGGTTCCTTGTTTACTACGGAACCCTAAAAAGGTACCCCAAAGGTACCACTGCGGATTTTTTTACTCAAAAACTAAAACCCAAGTACGACAAAAACAGAGAAATTATAAATCTGGACTTTTTTGTCGTAGTTGGGTTTCAGTTTTATAACTTTTAGGTATGTTTATTTAATTTTTTTTGGGGTTATAATATATTATGTTATTGGCAATCTGTATAATCCGTTATTCTATAGAATACCGAGACATTCTATAGAATGCCTATAACGTTCAGGCTAAGTACGAAATTATAATTCATTCCATACTTGGCCTAGGCATTCTATACAATACCGAATGTTCAAACGGCAATGTGTGGAAAATAAAAACATTGTATTCGAGGCAGCAGTCCGAATAATAATATGACACTCCGTTCCTTTGCAAATTTACAATGGGAACAGGTCAGGGATTTTATAGGTGTAAACAACATTGCGATACTCAGAAGTGCCTAAGCGTTAAAAAGAAAATTACTTCATGTAATAGGAACAGACGTAGTAAGCTTTGTACTGAACATAAATGTTCAAATAAAAAAGGTAGGCAATTATTTGTTCTTACGTGAAGAAACATTAGAACAATTTAATGTACATAGAATTTTCTACAACACATTGTTACAAATACAATGTTTAGATAAACAAAAAAATACCATATGTTACTCGTTTTATTATTATAGTAAAAGTTTAGTACCTCCATATTCCCATTAAAAACAAAGTTCCTTTTGTTACATTAAATTTTATTATTTTCTAATGCATATTTTGTTGTAATCTGTGGTAAATTTCATTATCTTGATTCATAATGTGGTAACACTGCGCCCTCTATTTCCTGCCTTTTTCCAATGCCGGTCATGGCGTCGCTTGCTTTTATTATCCATAACAAGAAAAACTATGTTAAAGACATTTGTAAGTAATAAATATACTTATTATGACTACTGGTCTGATTTATCATTTGTCCACCACTCCAACATGGTAGCAGAGCTTGGTTGGGTGGTTAAATAAGTAAAATATAGTGAGATCAAGAAAAAGGTCCCTTGAAAAGTAGTTCGCGCCTCAAGTAATAAAAGTGAAGATTATAAGACGTTATCATCATCAAAATGGCTAAACAAGCAAAGATAGAAGACATTATGATGCCCATTTTTGATGGAGTAAATTATTCAAGCTGGAAATTAAGGTTAGTAACTTTACTAGAATACAAAGAATGTAACGAGCCCGCCATTAGCGCGATGCCTGCTAAATTTATAAACCAAGAGGCGGACTGGAAGAAAATGGATTTAAAAGCAAGGACTATAATAATGAGTACCATTTCCGATAAACAATTAGAATATATAAGTGAATGCACAACAGCATATGATATGATGAAAAAGTTTGACAAGATGTATCTAACACAGTCTACTGCAATGCAAATAATATGTAGAGGAAAAATTGAAGAGATTAAATTAAATAATTACAATACAGTAGAAGATTTTTTTGTTGATTTCGAGAAAACAACTAATGATTTCAAAGCGGCTGGTGGAAATATAAATGAACCCGAGAAGATGAGATACTTGCTCAGAGCATTACCTCCTAGTTACAGTTTTATTGGAGATTTTATTGATGTAATTCCAGAAGAACAAAGAACAGTAGATTATGTAAAATCTAAAATAAAAGAAAAAAATATGACTACAAGTGACCCAGACAAGAAAAGCAATGTGAGTACATTCTCAACCAAAACTAAAGCACAATGTTTTATCTGTGGAAAGACCGGCCATCTCAAGAAGGACTGTTGGTATGGTCAGAAAAACTATCAAGGAAGATATCCAACCGGTCAACGCCAGCAAGGACATCAAAGAGGTTATAACAGAGGTGGATTTCATCGAGGTCGTGGCCGAGGCAGAGGTCAATGTCATCCCAGAGGTGAGTCGACAAGCGCTCAGCAAGACGGCTCTGCAACGGAGTCATGGACAGCTCAGGTATGCAATCCAGAAGTAAATCAAGTGACGGGGTGTAGCGAAGGGGAACATGACAATAATAGTGAAATTAATTGGTTGTTAGATAGCGGATGTACAGATCATATCATAAAGAATGATACATATTTTTATAATTATATAGATTTAAAAATTCCCATTGATGTGAAACTGCCGGATGGTAAAATTTTAAAAGCATCCAAAGTAGGTACCGTTAAAATCTATTTCAAAAATTATTACAATGAAAAACATGTTGATCTAAAAAATGTATATTTTGTAGAAGGGATTAAGCAAAATTTGTTAAGCGTTTCAAAAATAACCAAAAATTGCACAATAGTAGCAAGAAATGAAAATGCTAAAATTTATAATCAATCAAGAGAATTAATAGCTGTTGCTAACAAAATAAACAATTTGTATTGTATAAAAAGTTTTATTTCAAAAATTGATAACAACAAAATGTATGTGAATTCAATAAAATTAACTGATAAAGAGAAATGGCATAGGGCACTTGGTCATGTAAATTTTCAATATTTAAACAAATTGATAAATAATAAATTAGTAGAAGGATTGCCAGATAAGATTGAAAGTACAGAAATGAAATGTTCAAATTGTATTGAAAGCAAAATGGCTAATGTACCTTTTGAAAATAATAGAACTAAGACTACAGAAATTTTAGAATTGATACATACTGATCTAAATGGTCCACATAGCACAACTGGCTATGGTGGAGAAAAATATTTTTTGACATTTATCGACGACTATAGTAAATGTACCAGAATTTTTTGTATTAAAAGCAAAGCAGAAACTGCAAATTGTTTTATAGAATTTGTTAATTTAGTAGAAAATAAGTTTAATAAAAGAGTAAAGAAATTACAGTGTGATAATGGCAAAGAATATTTAAATAAAGATATTTATAATTTCATTAGACAAAAGGGAATAGAGTTATTGCCATGTCCACCCTATGTCCATGAATTAAATGGAGTAGCGGAAAGGTATAATAGATCTGCCATGGACATAGGCAGATGCCTAATGAGAGAAGCTAAAATTCACAGAAGGTATTGGCCAGAAGTTATAAAAACAGCAGCATATTTAAAAAATCGAACAATTGCTAATACAGTAGAAAATAAAACTCCTTACGAAATATTTTTTGGTATTAAACCGAATGTTGAGCATTTAAAGATTTATGGAAGTAGAGTTTATGTCAGGGTTCCAGAAGTTTTAAGAAAAAGTAAATGGGACGATAAAGCTCAACTAGGAGTGCTAGTAGGTTATAATGAGAATGGTTATAGAGTTTTATTAAATAATAGAATAATTAATGCTAGACATGTACAAGTAGTCGAAGAAAATACTCAATTAATTTGTTTAGAAAAACTTGATGATGAAAAGGATAGGGACTTGGAAAATAAATCTTCAAATATAAAAAACGAAATATTTAAAACTGACATTGATGAAGACTATGTAGATGCAAATGAAACTAGGTCTAATAATACTGTGGAAGATTTTGTTAATGATGATAATTTAAGTAACAATAGCGATAAGCTTGTAATAGGAGAAAGGTCAAAAAGAAAGATAAATCCAGTTTCCAGATATGGTAATCCAGTATCACATTTTATTTATGTAAATTACATTGATGCACAAGTACCGAATACATTTGAGGAGGCGATGAGCTCCAACGATTATAAGCAATGGCAGGTAGCGATGGACTCAGAAATAAATAGCTTAAACAAAAACAACACATGGCAAATTGTTGAACGGCCAAAAGATAAAAAAGTTATTGATGTCAAATGGGTATTTAAAAGGAAAAATAATAATGTTTGTAACGCTAGATTAGTTGTACGAGGATTCCAGCAAAAAGATTATCTTGAAAATGTTTATTCACCAGTAGGAAAAATGCAAACATTGAAAATTTTATTATCATACAGTTGTAAAAATAATTTATTTATAGAACAAATGGATGTTGAGACAGCATTTTTAAATGGTCATGTAAAGTCAGAAGTATTTGTAAATCAGCCAAAAGGTTATGAAACAGGAGATAATAAAGTTTACAAATTGCAAAAAGCACTCTATGGTCTCAGAGAGAGCCCTAGAGTATGGTATGATTGTTTCAACAAATTTATTGAAAAACTGAACTTTGTTAGAAGTAACTATGATTACTGTTTATATGTAAACAGAGCAAGCAAAGATCCAATATACATACTAATATTTGTTGATGATCTCCTAATTTGTAGTAAAAATAAAGATAAAGTAATAAAGGTAAAAACTAGCTTAATGGAAAAATTTGCAATGAAAGACTTGGGAAAAGTTAAAAGTTACATTGGCATAGATATTGATTATAATGATGATAGGAATAAAATGACCTTGAGTCAAACTAAATATATTGAATCTTTGGCTGTAAAATATAATCTGGAAAATAGTAAGTTATATGATACTCCAATGGAAACAAACTTAAAATTAGAACAAGCTAGAGAAGTAGATGAAAGTATAAAGTATAGAAATATAATTGGCGAATTATTGTATATTAGTACAGGCACTAGGCCAGATATTGCGTATAGTGTTAATTACTTAAGTCGGTATCAAAGTTGCTATGATCAAACACAGTATAAATATGCAATGAGAATTTTAAAATATTTGTATAAGACTAAGAATTTAAAGTTAACGTACTATGATAATGTAAGCTCAGAAACATTAGATTGTATGGTAGACTCTGACTATGCAGGAGATAATGTAGATAGAAAATCTACAACAGGTTTTATAATTAGATTATTTGGAAACTTAATATTTTGGAAAACACATAAACAAAGTACAGTAACTAAATGTTCAACTTTTGCAGAATATACCGCTATGTCAGAAGCAGTGACAGAAGTACTTTTCATTAGAAACTTGATAAGTGAATCATTCAATGTAAATTTTGATAAACCTATAAAATTATATGAAGATAATTCAGGTGCAATTTCAATTGCTAAGTATGGCAATTTTACTAAAAATTCAAAGCACATCGAAGTTCAGTATCATTATATAAATGAAAACTATGAAAAGGGTATAATCAATATTGTAAAAATTGATTCAAAATTTAACTTGGCAGACATGTTAACCAAAAGTTTAGACAAGAACAATTTTTTGAAAAATAGGTTAGGTTTAAAATTAATCTAAAAGAATTTTAATTTTGTTTTATTTAAATAATGATGTTTAACAATATTGTTTATGTAAAAGAATCAAGATTATAAATTTAAGGAGGCGTGTTGTAATCTGTGGTAAATTTCATTATCTTGATTCATAATGTGGTAACACTGCGCCCTCTATTTCCTGCCTTTTTCCAATGCCGGTCATGGCGTCGCTTGCTTTTATTATCCATAACAAGAAAAACTATGTTAAAGACATTTGTAAGTAATAAATATACTTATTATGACTACTGGTCTGATTTATCATTTGTCCACCACTCCAACATATTTAATTGTTAATACTTAAATATATAATACACATAAATAATATTAATACTTATGCGTTCAGAGATGTTTCACATTATTTTCATTTACAATGTTTAGTAAAATACCTACTGTTATTTTTATTAAAGTTGATTTTGAGTTAGCAACAGATGTTTTATTTGTCCTTCATTTTATACTTTACCTAATCTTCTCGTGGCATTCTATACAATATCGAGGCATTGTATAAATTGACTAGACAGGGTATATAATGATAAACGATAAACAAAATATTCTATACAATGCCTAGACGAGCTCGGCATTGTATAGAATCACTAGGAATTCTATACAATATTACATGCTTTGCCGGTAACATATATATTTTTGAAATGTGCTAATTATAGCCTTTCATTTGATACTCAACACGGCATCATTATTTTTATTTTTTAATTTATGACTGTGTGTCCTCTAGAGGGAGCCATTTAATGTGACGCCACATAGCCTATAACCGGCGGATGATCAAGACGCTTCCAACGATACCTCATCTGTCAAATTATGATGAGAGGTTATGAGGTAACAGATGAACATACACACATATCGGTCAAAATCATAATCCTCCTTTTTGCTTCGCCGTAGTCAGGTAATAAAAATACATTGTAGAAATGAAAGTTTAATTTTTGTAAAACATTTCAATCTTGGGCATGATAATATAAAAAAACAGGCACAAAATACAAAAAAAAATATATTTTTACTTTCAGAAAAAGCATAGCAAAAACGCATTCGATATTCAAATCCAAACAAGCGATGTCTGCGGCTAAATGTAAGTTTCTGAACCGAACTAGAGCATAAACAGTGCGTACTTGAAAAGTGCATGAGCGCGAAGCAGCTGAAGCGTAGAGTGCCCTCGAGTGTTGTAGGGTCGTTAGAAGCCGCACTGCACGCTGCATCTCCTACCAGGATTATTTAGTTAAGCATCTTTTCACTAAACCTTAATGAGACTTCTTCCCGGTGCTACGAATTTTTTTACTCAATTCTCAGGCCAAATATTAGAATAAAGTCACGACAAAGTTTAGGACGGTTTCCTAAAGCTTGTGGGCGTCACTAAAATCACGTCACGTCTCATTGCGTAATATTTATGTGCAAAAACACGACGTTATCACATAAGCTACAAAGTATGACAGGATGTTACTTTGACAAATACGGGATCCAAACTCGAAGTATCAGCACGAAATACACGTACTTAGTTTACAGCCGATCACTTCAATTTGCTAGAAGAACTTCCCAATGCGCACATTTCATAAGTACCTATCGAGTTTTCCAATAGTACTTATTCTTTGCTCCTGCGTGACTAATCCATCTCCCTCATTCAAAATATTCGATAAGAACGTGGTCTAGAAACTAGAAAACAGCATGAAAATACCCATTGCTCATTTTCTAGCGTTGTAAAAGTCAACTGAAAGATTGTTTCGAAACTCGTAGCCTGGCTTACCAATACAAACTAATCTATACTTTTGAATTATGCTCTACGGTGCAATTTACATCCACTATCAAGAATTTAAATTAAAAATAAACCAAAAAGATCTAAACGAAAACATTTGTTCA
The DNA here is from genome assembly GCA_963680765.1 of Agrochola lychnidis. Classification (NCBI taxonomy): domain Eukaryota; kingdom Metazoa; phylum Arthropoda; class Insecta; order Lepidoptera; family Noctuidae; genus Agrochola; species Agrochola lychnidis. The sequence goes on from OY796857.1 coordinate 12,653,034, forward strand.
AAGAACATCATTTTTGCCGTTTTAATGGCCGTTGATTTACGCTACTGGCGCGGAAATCTCCTGGATGAGAGTCAAAGAATTCTTTGAACTAGGTTTTCACTGCATCTTTGGTTTCTTTTTTGCCCTGTAAAGAGCTCTCTGAACTAAAATAAAATGACCTGATATGTTGATGTCGCTTTGAGTTGAGCTCCGTCTTGCTAAGTGTAAAGTGAACATTATCTGAAAACAATTCTGCCAACTTTGAATAAATATTTTTGTGACGGTGATAACATAACAACATAACATCACGCCTTGTTTCCCCGAAGGGTTGGGCAGAGGTGTCCTTGTAGCAGATAGGTACACCCACATTTTGCCAGTTATGTTTTAAGTCCCATGTAATAGGGGGCGAGCCTATTGCCATCAACCGGGCACAAATCCAGACTCCGAGCTGCTACTGAGATATTCGACGGTGATGTTTCTTACAAATTGGAATATGGTGAATATATAGGAAATAAATTCAGAAAGCTTCGTTTGATACAAAGAGTGTAACTTTGAACCCTGAAAATTTTTGAACGACAAGCGTATAATTTTATTTAAAGTCTATTTCCACTCAACCCGGTCCGGGTGTATGAATTGTCACGTAAATAGGTTTGACACTTTTTAGATACAATCACTAAAGATGAGCTCTTAGTTAAGCTTCTTGTTAATAAACAATCACAACATCTATTTATGCAAAAGGATATTTTTCTTACCATCGTCACAGACTTGGGAAATATATGAGAGATATAGAACCCACCATGAGTTTGTAAACACGAGATTATGCCTAAAAGCCTCTTTATGGGATAAAATATATGCAAACGGTGTCTGATGTGCTTCAGTAAAAAAATATGAAAAGTCAAAAAATAAGCCAGTGTCGTCTTTCGTTTATTTATAAAAATAGAGGCAAGGCAGGATTGTTATAATATAAGTATTTCTATAATACTTTAGTCCAGGTTTTGTATGACTTTAGTCATATTAAGGATCTCGTGCACTAGACGACCACAACACCGGCCAGTCGTGGCCGTCTACTGGTATTGTATGGTGTGCGGCTAGTTGGCCGTTGCGACCAAGTGCGCCATTCGTATCGGTTTCTATAGTTTACCTGTACCCTAATTGCGTAACTCATTTTCGTAAACAATTTCGCGAAATTTGTTTCATTTTGACAGTTCAACAACATTCATTGCGTTATTTACGTTGTTGAACAGATTTTTTTTTCAACTTATGAAGCAATGGATTAGAAATCTGTTTCAAATCGAAACAAATTGTGATTGTGTTGTATTACGCAATTAGGGTGCAGGTCGCGTTTGTGGCCGTAGCCGTCTAGTACGCGAAATCCCTTAAGGTTATTAATTTAGGCTCATTTTCCTTCAAAGTGAAGTTATTGAAGTGAAAACTTCTTTAGGAGGGTTTGGCATTTTTAAGATGGGAAAAAAATATTTTTTGAACTCGCGACACCGTTACCGACACCTCATTTTTGTAAACGCGATTATGCTCTTTATGTATATTACGTTATGAATCAATGTTCTAAGCAAGTATTTTTACTTTAAAGGTTTTGGAAGTATTTTATTTTTTAAACGCGATTGTGCTCTTTATTAAGATAAGGTTATGGACCAATGTTCTATACAAGTATTTTTCTTTCACCAAGGCGATCTTATTCAAGTTTTCACTTCTGTCGGCATTCCCGGAGTGTCACTGTTTTTTGAGTTCTTAGTTAGTACATATAGTCGACCTCATAATTGCTTTATCACCCTAAGTTTGAATGTTACTTACACGTTATAAAACGACAAGGTCTGTTTCTCTATGTGACAGACAGTTTCAACCTCAAGTTTCAATTGAATGGGAATTGTTGTTAGGTATAGCAATTACGAGATCCACTATACGGTATTTACAGACTCGGCCTAATGTTGAGATTCTACGAAATATTTACATTAATTTTATATTACATACTGAAATTGAAACGAAACTAGTTTTGCAAACTAATTAATATAAGTGATGGTGTTCAAAAAATTAAATCAATGTTTCTATTAAAAACAAAGAAAAACACCTTCTCATCATCAGCTGTCTGCAAAGAAATCTCAACCTGCTGTTGCAGTAACATGTATCACAAATAAAGATCCCCTACAAACGTACCATCTGAATAAATTAATTGGAATTCGCGGCATTAACATAGGAACCCGGAAAATCCGAATCGCTGACCGTCTTCGAGCCAGTCCCTTTTCGTCACTGTTTAATTTACTCAAAACTACTTGGATTACATTATTTTTTCTCACTCTATAAAAGGTTTTTGCTTTATTTACTCATGGCCTGATACGGCTCTTTGACGATACATCATATCAAAAAGCCAGTGATGGTCGATGACAAAAGAATATTTGTATTGGTGACACGTGAAACTGTATCTAGGTCTGTTTGAGGTTTGTAGGCATGTACCTACCTAGATACATTTATAGCTAGTACTTAATGCTGAATAAACTGACGAATAAATGCTAATATTGACATATTATTTGTTCAGACAGTTCTATTAAGTTTTTAGGTAGCTTTTACAGTGCTGACACAAAAAATATTAAATAAGACGACAAAATCACTTGAAACAATTTTTTATTAGGTAAAAAACTAAAAAGTTCATTCCACAATTTGTCCGAAATTAGAACAGTAAGTATATAACTTTGTAAGCGGAAACAAGTATGGGCAAAGTATGCTGCAGCAATAAATATCAATTGTGCCCGCGTGCAATTAAATTACATGGCCCCCACTAATGTTCCACAATTATTTTAGCATTCATTGGTTGCGGAACGGAATAAAATGTGCAAAATAATCGGTTAATTCCATTATTTTTATTAAATAAAACTGTTAGTAACAAAACTATAATAAAAATGTTTGTAAATCTGCGTATTCATTTTTAAAAGCAATTGTTTTCATTCTATGAATTCAAGCTGGCTTATTAATAATATCAATGTACTAATTTAGTTAATGAGTCTAGTTAATTTCTGCAGATATCAATTCGTTATTATTGTTTTTTGTTATAATTTTTCCTTTACGTCCGCCAATGAAACGTAGTTGGTGTGAGTATACCTTAATTATCAACAATGATTAACGTCACTATCTTTGTTATCTAGATCTTGAGTCATTACTTGAACTCGAGCTACAACTTACATAAAACTATTAAATCTATCACACGTTTCACTTTGAAAAGTATTTTCGTCACAAAACTTGAAGAAGTTAGATTTTCGGGGTCCTTCATGGTTGCAGTCCTCATCATTATTATCTTCGTAACAACTAACTGAATAGGTACTCGTCTGTAAAAATAACTGCCTCCAATGCACAATGTTTGAATTAAGGATCTTAATAAAGAACTTCCATTTGATTCGACACCAACATTCACTTCATGTTATCCAACCACCTCAACCGCTACCTATCGGATTTTTTATCATAGGAATCATCACAGTCTATGCCACTACTGTCAGTGTTATCCTCCGGTTCTGAAGACGAGTCATCAGAATCTGGGTTAACCACAAACACTCGTGAAAACCTGCCGCCACCACCCCCAGAGTCATCGGAGTCCTCGTCTGACGTCACAGGTTCCTCAGGAACGCCACTTGAAAGGCCGTAACTTCTTCGAGCTATCTCCTGCTCCGAGTCACTTGAATCAGTGGACTCATTTGACGGAAGGAATACTTTCTTCGGTTCCAATTTACCCGGCATAGCAATTGCTGGATCGGATAACAATGATAAAGAGTCCTCCTCGGCAATCACTTTGACTCCGACTGACGGCACTTTGTCAACTGGCTGTTCGATATCCTTATCGTCTTTATCGTTATCGTGGGACTCCGGCGCTTATGACGCCTCGGGCTTATTGCTTTATCAATCCTTCTGACGGTGGTCATCGCTAGTTTAACTATTAGTGGTGCAACAAAGAAGGTGGTGCCGGCGGCAATGATGATGGCTTCGGCCACAGTGAGCCAAGCGAAGGTTGATCTTTCCATTCGATTTATTGTCACTTATATAAAATTAACTGCATTGTTAGATCAAAGTGGTTAAATGTAAATAATACTTGTGGCTTAAAATTGTGCAAAGATAAATAAGAAAACAAACAGGTCAATGAAAGAAGAGACCGGTCTCATAAATTTGCAGATGCAAATGAGATCGACCAAAATATGTAAGGTTACGACGTGGTACAACTTACACATTTCGGCAGAACAAAACCGAACTTCGTATCACATTTCACCAGAATCTCGCTGCGAAGGAAAATAAAAAACGCACGGTAGACGTTTTGTGATCAGATCACGAACATTCAATTGGGTTATCGTCAAAACATTGGAGTGCAGATATCCGTGACAAAGGCGCAACTAGATACAGCCGGCGAGCCATATCGCGCGGTGTCGCCGCCTCGCGCCCGCCCGAGAACTTCATATAGAGATCGGGAGTTCGCGTGAATGTACCCGCTGTAGTATAACCCCACAGTATTCGCTGTATCGGGTGTATCGAGAACAATATTCGGTCGTGTATCGGCAGTAATTGCCTGGGAGTGGGCGGATCGATCGCTCGATGTGACACAAATACCTCGTTCCGCGACGCAATCACCCTCAGTAATCCACTTCCGACCTAATTGTTTCTTCTAATGACAATTGAGAATCACTTATTACAGTTACTGTCCGATGTTCTGTTGTAAGTAATGTCTTATTGAATAGATGTCACGTATAGATTCGATAAGAGAAATAATATTAAAGTCATTATAATACCTACGTGAGTTTGAAACATGTACGGTCGTTAGACTCTCCAAATGGTTTACGTTATTCCGCGCGTAGCCTGCAGCAATCTCCGAGGATTGCACTTGACCTGCAATGCAAAACGCGCAACAAAAGCCTGCTACAGCGAGCGCTCACAAAACACACGGATCTTTCTGATCTAAAGAACCAAGGTTCACTCTCACATACATATGTATATTCTAAGTATCATAACATATGCATGCATGTAAGTGTTCTAAGGAAACGCCGCCGGATGAAAATGCAACAAGCATCTGGGTCATTGCACACTTCTCTGTTGGTTCGATATGAGAGGCTTACCATATTTTGCACTTATGAAAATAACACACTCAGGGGCTTCACAGTTTAAATATAAATTGTATGGATACGTGAGATAACAATGCTTTATTTTGCTAAAAAGTTACAATGCTTTATTTTGCTAAAAAGTTTATTCTTTATGTCATAAAATAAGAAATCAAATTAATCTGCTTAAGATCACAGCTATGTAATATCTAACGCGTTTCAGTGTTCATAAATTATAATTTTGTCTCATTAAAACTCATAAAGCTAAGGAACGTAAAATTAATCCAAGAAATGCTGATTATAAATAAAATAATGTAAGTACCTAACAGAGCGACCCCGCACTAACTTTTTCGCGAATCATGCAATTTTGTACGTGGTAGCTATTTCAGATTCTTTCAGGAAAATGAATAAAACTGTGTTATTCGACTTGTAGACTCTTACATGCCGGAAGTTTGAAGAAAAACACAGGAGCCGTTTCCGAGGATTTTTTTCTTTTGTTATTTCTTCGATTTTTCCTGTAGGTAATAACAATGAATGACATGTTATTACCGGGCTTTCAAGATTTAAATGAACTTTTAGATTTTATGTTAGTAATGAATTAATGAACAGAATATTCTTTAGTGAACATCATCATCAAAGGATATTCTGCTCACATTGACAAACCGTACAAACTCTCCGCGTAAACTCTATAAAACCCATTTTCGTCGAATTTTGCAAGATCACAAGACTTCCTTAATCTTTGTAGTCGCTCGAAAGCAAAAATGATATATCAGTCGGATAAAAAATTAATGTATGCAGAGAAGGATTATGTGTTAAGCTTAGCCTAAGGGGCTGAAATTGCATTTATTTGTTTAAATGGGTTTGTGCTACACGCGTATGTGTATCCGCACAATTTGATCAATACCTTCGGATTGGATTGTTCTGCAGAGTGTGGCGGAGCGCCGCGGCGGCGCTCGGGCCGTAAACATCGCACGGCGCTCCATTGAAATGTTGTCTCAGAGGGCTATGTTTTATTGAAAAACTTTTCGCATTGCTCTTCAATGCTCCGAGCGCTCCACCCGACACGCCGTCGTCGCCAGACTACCAACGTACTTCAGCGTCTAGTAAGCCAACATAGCACCACAGGATATACATTATTCATTCAATTTGAAGATCACGGAAATATCCATCTTTTTCTGACAGGTACAAACAAGAATTAATTCCACCGTCGTTATCTGCCCAATTCGGCGTGCTTCAGTGTAAACAGCGGAGCGGGCGCAAGGTGGTCTGAGTAAATCGCTCCATTAGGCAGTTAAAAGCTCGTCGCTATCGTCGGGACATAACTCAGGCACCCGTCTCCGCGCGGCCCTATAAATTACGCCTTTGTGCGAACGGGGCGTGCCCGCTTAAAATATGTACGACATTGTCTTCCCAGCGCAACTCCCCTTCTCATATCTCCCACTGAAATCCGCTGAAGGTCACCTAACAGTAAATTATATTATCTATTCGTACGTTTTGCCAGCCGGCTGAGCTGCGTTGTACTTAATCCAAAACTTTTATGTAGGTCGCGCCCGTGTCAGAATATGTTAGTTATACTTGTAACAGGAAGAGGAAATGAGTTACGGATCTGCCATCACCCAGTATCTGTTGACAGTTGACAGTTGACAGGGAGCAAAAATATCATTAAATATGATTAATGAATCATAACATAAATAAATGCTGTTGAAAGTTCTTTTTCATTCAAACTGGCAATTATTCACCTATAACAGAAAAGCTTTTTTTATTTTTCGTATATCTATTAATCCCTGAAAAAAGCCCGATTAATCCGCTTACATAAGCTGTCGAGTTAACTGATGTGCATAGGTAATATGGCTTAAAGCTTCTCCTCCTATCTACCCCATAACGAACATCCCCACAGGAGATTAATGCTTGACGCAATATGGCAGTACGATGCAGGATAAGCGCATTAACAACATAGACAACCACCAAAATACCTTCACTGGATTACGTCATAACAAAGTCAGACGAAAAAAAAAACTAGCAACACAAGCTAGTTATCGAAACAGTCATGCTAAGCCTGTCGAAACATGTAGATAATCTACAGTTCTAAATTGACAATACGTTCAGAAGAAAAATCCGCATTACAAATACCTTGAACCACGTGAACAAAGTATGTGTTTGTGAAACAAAAAAAAAAACACAAAATAGTCCATAATTTAGGTGGAGGTACGCCTCCGTTCGCGCGCACACGGGACATTTATTAGATCTACGAGGTAGATGATATCTGTGTTTGATTGCTGGCACGACGTATACCAACTCTTTAGGCTGTACAGAACGTAAATATTTGAACATTCTATTTTTGGTTTTGTGGTGTCATCTGTATGGTTTTCTTTCGTCATTATAAACGACTAGCTTCTGCCTGCGACTTCATCTGCAAGCCTAACCTTCCTATCCAATGCAAAAAAAACATTCCGACTGGTAGTACCCGAGATTACCCCCTACATACAAACTTACAAACGAACAAATTTTACCTCTTTATAATATTATTACTAGCTTGCGCCAGCGGTTTCACCCGCAGTATATTTTTATAAATTAAAGCCATGTTACTCAGTGTTAATACAGTATTCTACTGATGAAAGAATGTTTTTAATCGGTCCTGTTGTTTTTGAGTTTATTCATTACAAATAAACAAACATACAAAAAAATTAATCTTTTCTCTTCATAATATTAGTTTACATAATAAATTATATTATATAAGTAAAGATAATTGAAAAAATGTTATCAAACTTATATCTAAGTGTTTTTTCGAGTTCCCGCTACAAATGACATCTCATTAGTTATCTCCTACTATCCAATTTATCGTATAAGAGATTACTAAGGGATTGGTCTTTTAACTTTACCTACGTGTGCCCAATATTGTTAGTGTTCATAAAAGACGAGTTTTCACGAAATTCGAACAACAATGACAACAAGCGTCTAAATAGTTAATATATCATCTATTACATTAGCCCCTTAAACTATCTCTACCTATAACATAAAGCGTTCACTCGATTATCACCTGAATCATTTCGAGAGGTATCTTAGCGTTGAAAGGTATAAATAAGTGAAGATTTCGGTTGTGCTCGTGTCATTAGGCCTTAACAAGGCTTTGGGAGTCGTCGAAGCAGTGATCGAAGCTCGGTCAAGCGCGAGAGATAATACCTCCGGCTGCCCTTCCTTGTTATAACCATTCAGCGATTGAAGCCTGATCGGAGCATTATTATATTTACTTTTTGTTCCGCAACAAACTGTAATACAAGCCTGTGGAGCTTTATATTATAGAGATTCTACTTTCTAGTCGATCAGTTTTCCTCATAAAATCGTGTTCTCAGTTAGTATAATGGGTATGTATATGTAATATAGATTTAGATAATTTAATTACACTTTCGTGTTCGTGATTGAACCTCATAATTCACTTCATTTCTATTTTTAACCATATTTTACTAATCAGACTGAAAGCTTACTTTTACAGGAGAGTATAAAATGTTAATACTGTGAAAATGTTGTGTTCTTTTAAATTCAGCATTTTTCAAAGCAAAGTCACAAGTATCATCAAGTTGTAAAAATGAACGAAGGAAAACGAATTGTCCTGGCGTTGTTTGTGCACTGTATTGTTTCCAACTGTAAATCATTACAGCTGTATGGCTTTGTGAGGGTGGTGATGCACGAAGAGTTGATGCCATTTGAAATATAACTCAGTGTTTTATATCAAAATGTCAACCAAGTAACATGTATCTTCACTTAGCGTCTCATATTCACCTGAAAGATGAGCAACAAAATAAAATACCTCGTCCAATTTACGTAGATTCAAAATATTTAAAGTTATTCAAAAATGCACATAATTCCGTTAGTTTCTACTAGCACCACGTACCTCTAGAATTAATTACTTGTCAAACTGCGAACTGTGCCGAAGTGGTGGCAAGTTGGATCGTACCAAAGTCGATAGTAGTAACTCTTCGCACGTGGTTTGAGTCACAAAACCCTGTTAACTAAGATGTCACGATTTGACAATGGCACGAGATAACTTCTGTGTCGTTAATATGAAATGTTTCACCTACGTCCTTTGAGGTCACGTTTGTAGTAAACAACGCTGTGACGGAGAATATTTTGACTGTAGCATAATATATCGTGTGTGATGTGAGTAGGTGTGACTATATCATGGTATTGTTTGCATTCAAAACAATGCATGGGAACCATGACTATTTCAGTTATCTCAACTGAACTGAAAAAAAAAATATGTTAATTCCTAGAATTTCGGTTATTTGACACCAATAGGTAAAAAGCAAAGAACCAATGGGACCTATGATAAGCATACCCATAACATAACCATAGCATAACCTGCCCTACCTAAACATGTCGATGCTTCTTCTTCGTCGCGTCGTATTGATGATTCGACCAGAGTTCGGCCACTTCGACAGCGTTAGCGTTAGCCTCGCTAAATTCTACATAGGTGACTACTTACAATGTAATAAGGTGATGCAACCCGTACCTATTTGAATTCAGTAACAGATTGTGTCCTCCTTACTAGTAATCACTGTATTACGGTAACAATATTCCTGTTCCTTGACATCAATATTATCACGCACATAATCACTTTTTGAACTAAACACATCATTTTTATTTGTTCCCGATCCACGCGTCATGTTCGTGAACGGGCGCCCTTCCGCTGGTCATCTCTTAACTGCATTTTGAATTGTTCTCACATATTATCATAGAAGCAACAAGAATAATGGACCCAAGATTTTGCAAAAACTTGATTAAAAAAAGAGTTTCATGCCCGTTCTCCTCCATAGATCTACGTTTTGGATTGGGCAGCTAACTTCAACTTTCTAACTGACAGACTCTTTGACAATTCAAAAGTGCCTGTAAATGGTTTTTGAAATAAATGCTTTGAATTAATTCATCAATTGAGAATTAATGTCAGATTATCAACGTGCATTTACCACACAGAAGTTTTCGATCAACCCTGATTGTAATAATTATATTTCGAATGTTTTTTTTTTTTAACGTGCCATGATACCTTTATTAAATACAAAGAAAACATTGAACTATTTATAAAAGTAACTAAATGTTAAAAATATGCAAACTATGTTTGTGAATGCTGATAAAATCATTTCTCCATTCTTACAACTTTTTTCTTGTATTTTCTATTGATCACTATCTACCAAAATAGGTAGGGAATAGGTAGTTAGATATGTAACAGAAAGGTATCTAAGAAGTTGTTTGTGTTTAAGTCTATTTGCGTCTTGTTTTGGTTTTATTTTAACTAATTCAATATCAACTTATTTTAACAGTAGATAATCCAAAATAAGCTTCCATCCAGATAAATAGGTCATCATCTTAGGTACCTACTCATCTTTACTTCATATAAAATTCTGTCAACTCAACCGCCTCAACGACGCTGTTTTAATGAGAAAAGTTCAATTAGTTATTTCGATACTTTTAAGCAGTTTATAGTAATTTGCCCTAATTACGCAAGTTTTAACATCGGCGCGGCATTATCCGATAATGATTGTGTTGTCGGTGGCCGTAGGTAACCACGCTACGCTACACTACCAAGGGCGGATCCAGGGGGGTCATGGGGGTCATGACCCCCCCTGGGCTGTGTCTAGGTCGACCACTGATATTTTTTCTAATATCATTGATACATTTAATCAAATAAATACTTTGTATGATGTTGCCACGTGTGTGTTTGTCACACAAACGCGAACGACACGCATACTAAGACTTTGTGGAGTTTTCTGCCGCCGGCTCTTCTCCATAGGACACGACCAAATGGAACCGTGGCCCTAGCTTCTGACTTTTCATATGTACTCTTGTAGGTTTATCTGAAGCTAGTAACTAGACGTAAAAATCAAATACCACAGAATAGTGTCAAGACAAACCACCCCGAGTCCTGGCGGCCACCCAAATCTTAAGAAGTACTTTATTAATAAATAAAATAAATCAATCCTCAACCTTCCTGCATAGGTCGACAAAAAAACTCCTATTTACTTTTTTTTAAAGACATGTTCTTTAAAAAAAAGTTAGTTTAAAAACTAAAATCCGACTACTGAAAAATCACGCTCTAAAAAGTGTGAAACAAGAAAATATTTCAGACAGAAATCACACATACATACATATGTATGTATGTTTATCTGTTACCTCATAACTTCTAAACACATACATAGATACATACCGGTCAAAATCATAACCCTCCTTTTTTGCTTCGCCGTAGTGGGGTAAAAAATACCTTACATAAACAAGGCTGTGTGCAAAAATTTTCGAGCTCGTTTCGCTCGCTCTTTCTATATTCTTCTTTTGTCAGCACAAGTTCACAAAGCAACTCCTATTTCCGTAAGGATGTTCAATAGAAACCCAACTGGGAATTCCGAGACGAGGTGCAAGAAATTTCGTCGAGCTCGCCTTGCTCGCTCCCCTACATTCTTGTTTTTCATAAATTTATAGATTATTGAGGAGATGAAAACGCACCTCCCTAAAAAAAATGTTGCTTGTTGCGAGGTTCACAGTGTAGGTAGATTATAAGTACGCATGTACTTGTTTGTTTAGCTGACATTATTATTTTTTTGCAAAATGTTACTAGTAAACCTACTTATACTGAGAAGACATTCATTCCTCATTTTGTTTTGCCGCCCCGGACCCCCGACACGCTTAGTCCGCCACTGATTCTTGCCTGTCCTGACTGAACCCCGACTATATGACCCCCCCTGACTTGAAGACTGGATCCGCCCTTATACACTACACTTACCTACCTACGTCATACCGACCATTATACAGCTTTTATTAACAGTGCGTATCTATAAAATATTAACGCCTTCTGTAAAGTGAAATTAAGTATTCATTTTTAATCAACGGCCAGCTTTTATAGGCGGAGTAGATAGTTCGGTGTAGCTCTACTCAAGATCGTCTTAAGGGAATGCAAACGATTCAACATAAACAAACGTTAGAGGAACCTTTCGCGGTCCTGATCCAGATCCCAGCTGTATATCGATGTTTAGTTGCAAATCACTCTCTACTGCTACTGCTCAATCAGTATGGAGCAATGATTTTTAATATCACCGGAGACCGAATCTGACATGTTTACCACATCAGCCTAGACCGCGAGTGGGTTGAACATATTGAAATCCATTGACCATCTTTATCTGTGGATCAAAGCTAAAAAAAAAAAAAAAAAAAAAAAAAAAAAATAAAAAAAAAAAAAAAAAAAAAAAAAAAAAGTTTGCTTTTTGACCTTAAGACCCATTTTACACGGAGCGGTATCTTTACGGTACGGCAACGGCGCCGTGCCGTAGTGCCGCCGTGTCTGTCAAAAAGCTTCCATAGCGATCCATATATGGCACTGACGACCGTGACCTACAAACGGCGAATCAACCGTTTCCACGGCAAAAAAAACGTGTCTTCAACGGTCCTTACAATACTTTCAACCTGACTTTACCATCATCAGCATTTGTGCCTAACCGTCTCGGCTGATTAACCTAAGTGATGCCTAGACTGAACATAATTAGGTACCTAGTAATAAAAGTATCTTAGCTTAGGGCAAGGGTCGGCAACAGATGGACCTCGGTCCATATCCGGACCGCGAAAGGTCGGAACTTGGGCCGCCAAATATTGTTAAATAACTAATCATCTTATACAAAAATGTTTTATTAGGGTTCCGTACCCCAAAAGGTAAAAAACGGAACCCTTATAAGATCACTCTCTTGTCCGTCTGTCTGTCCGTGTGTCACCACCGATTTTCTCAGGAACGGGTGGACCTAGCAAGTTGTGTTAAACCAGATACTGAGGTCTATAGTCCTTATTAGGTGTATAAAAATCAAGGTCCTGAGTCAACACGATAGAAAGATATGGGCAAGATTTTCGTGAAAACTTGTAAGTAGGTACCAAAATTTACCTTAATTTTAAACTTTTTTATTTTTCGGAATTTTCCCTTTATTTGTGCTGTAAGACCTTGCTCGAGAAAATCTAAATTTGCCCGTATCTTTTTACCAATAAAAATGATACCAATTTTATTATGGCGGTATAATGGGTAGGTACGGAACCCTCGATGCGCGAGTCCGACTCGCTCTTGACTGGTTTTTTTTTTAAACAAATACTTTTCGAAATTAACGGACGCACACCTTGAAGACACTCTTTGCATTCGCTATTCTCCGCGTGAACAAAACTATAAAAACTGGCCTTTTGTGTTTTTTAATAATTATCATATACAAAATAAATCAAAATAAAAAAATTCAACTAGAAAGTAATATGAGTATTTTTTCCTGGACCTCGCTAGGTATAGAATTTCAACAGTATCCGGACCCCACTTAAAATTACTTGCCGACCCCTGGCTTTAGGGTCTATATATACCCCAAAGCTTAAACAACGCATATCTATTTACCTACGTCAGTACATTAATATAAACACTTACAATAGGTAGATATCTACCTGACATGAAATTTACGTGTACCTATAGCGTATGTTTGATTGTGGCACAATTTATTCAACATTGTTATTACGATGAAACACGAACAATAAAGATCCATTCGCAGCAAAATGTTGACGCGTCCAATGCACGTTGCAATACATTGTCGAGTTATGTGTTCACTATTATTCAGTCGATCTTTACAGCACGCTTGCCATTTTTATGTGCTGGCCAAAATTTTGTTTTGAAAAGCTTTCCCGCGAGATTTAAAGTACTTATGCCCGTTTTCATCGATACTAAGTGACACCTAAATGAATCCCTAAATAAATAAAAGTGCACTGTTGGATTTTCAACGCTAGGCTCAGCGCTGAGAGTTGAAAATCCAACAGAGCACTTTTATTTAGGGATTCATTGAGGTGTCACTTAGTTGTCAGAGAAAACGGGCATAAGAAGTTTACTTGTTCTAAATGACACAGTAACCGGTCCTTATATCGTCGACCGTAGGTTCAATTGAGGTAAGGGACAAAATACCCAAAATGAGTTGAGTATACAGTTTTGTTTAGAATTTTTCGCTACTAGCCACAACTTTTAGACAAAATTGACCAAACCATTCGAAGCACCTTAACATCAATCATAAATGTGGCATTGGACGACCGCGCGTGGCTGCAAGCCACACTACCCATTCGTTTTGGTGGGCTCGGCGTCCGCAAAATTTCTAGTGTAAGGTTACCGGCGTTCCTGTCCTCGGTCCACAGCACCGACAAGTTAACCAAAAGAATCTTAACCGTTTCTCAGGTTGACTCTGAAGTGCCGTATTTGACTGATGCCATGAACGCCTGGAAAGTGGCTTGCCCGAATACGGAGCAGCCCGAGAACCCGTCTTCCCAGAGACAGTAGGATGAGCCGCTCTGCAGGTTGGTACGGAATAACCTCTTTAATACGTCCACCAATACTGCTGAGCGTGCACGCCTACTGGCTGTGGGGGAATGGGACTCGGGCCTCTGGCTTCAGGCGCTACCGTCACCCAACATAGGCACTATGCTGGGTGACACCACTTTCCGGCTCGCTACAAGCCTGCGTTTGGGCACTCGTTGCTGGGCTCCGCACCGCTGTCAGTGCGGTGAAGCAGTCGACCGCCTCGGACACCATGGCCTTTCCTGCAGCAAGAGCGCCGGTCGGTTGGCACGACACGCAAGCATTAATAACATAATACGTCGGGCTCTTGTCACCGCCGGGGTGCCAGCTGTTTTAGAACCCAATGACTTGGCACGCGACGATGGGAAGAGGCCAGACGGAATGACCATAATGCCTTGGAAGTTGGGTAGGCCTTTGGTGTGGGACGCAACCTGTGTCAACACCCTCGCGCCATCCCATCTTCCTAGCACGGCGAGTTGTGCTGGGGCGACTGCTGCAGGTGCAGAAAACCTCAAACGGCGCAAATATAACAACCTTACCGGTAGCTATATTTTTGAACCGTTTGGGGTTGAAACACTAGGGCCATGGGGTCCGAGTGCTCATCGATTATTCCGGGACATCACCAAGCGGTTAGTCGACTCTTCACGTGACCAAAGGGTTGGCCAATTTTTAGGCCAAAGAATTAGCATTGCCATACAACGTGGCAATGCTGCCAGCCTTTTGGGCACCTTTCCCACCGACAGCGATTCGGATGAATTTTTTGATGCCCAATGATTTGTTACTATATTTTATTTTATTTTTTCCTCTGTATATAATTAGGTAGGTACCTATAATAATATAAAATGACCCAAGGTTCAAGTAGTGCATGGTTATAAGTAAAAAGAAGCCTTAAAACATACGGAAACACGTTTCCAAGGCGTTACTCATTCCTCATAAAGATAGCCAAAATAAAAATGCAGCTTTTCATCCGTGCGCCCAAGTTGTGCAAGTAAGTAGACACATATCCAGCTAATACTTTAACTTTATCAGGCGTCGGCGCACGGATGTAAATAAAGTTGGTGACACAAACGGAAGAAAGTCACGCTATTCCTTACTTTAGACTCTAGAATAGAATGCCACTATTTATGTTTACAGCCGCTGATTTTCAGTGGGCAAAGATAATTTTGTACGTTTTAGTGTTTCGGTTGGAAGTCTGATCAAAAGCCCTCGCTTTTAAGGAAAGTTCGTGATTAAACGCCCACAGTACAGAACTTTCGATCTAAGTTTAGCAACCCCTCTTTGCACACAAAACACATCCACCTAGATATGCCACTATATATATCGACTGCTTCGTCGTATACGTCAATCCGTCAGGCACAGCAAGCAATCAATTGTCACTGGCACCAGAAAATGTCTAACAGCAGGTTTATAGGTAACCTACCTACCCTATTTCCCATTAGACAGGTGGATTACGATTCTAAACGGATTGTGTGACTGCAGGTAATCCCAATATCATAATCTGTGTTGACTCCTGGAAGTAACTACTTAATTAAACTAAAAAAAGGGTAGAATAATTACTTTGTTACTAACCCGAGTCAATCCGAAGTGAAAGCAATCAATTGCTGATGGAAGAACTTTGAACTCTGCGAGTTAATAATAAGAAATATTTTTATACAAACCTGTAACTGAATTGCGTCCGATAGATAGCAATGACCAGCGTAGGGGAAGCCGGGGTTCAAGGGGTAAGTTGTTCCGACACAGAAAAAAGGTGAAGTAAATGTGAAATGCATCACTGAACGTTGTAGGTACCATCGCGCTGCTTCGGCAGCCATTTTAGTGACGCTATAAAGACGTGTACACCAACAAGCGAAAACTAAACTAACACGTCATATTTGTTACGTTAGTAAATATTTCCGTTCTCACACTTTTTGGTCTACTTCAATCAATTTAACAGCTATTTATGTGAGAGTTGCACAATATCAGTTGGAAAGTTTTTAGTGTGTTAGTTGTGTTAGTTGAAAATCGCATTATTGATAATTTGTTATAACTTGCATTTTTAGAACTTAAATAACTTTGAAAAATGGAATTTGAGGCAAAAAAATCCTTTGGTTCGGGGACAGTTATGCCGAGAAAAACGTACACAAAATGAAGCAACTTATAATAAAATGATAAATTATTTTACAAAGAGTACAAAAGAAAATCCGAACGGGGCAAGAACTCTGTTGAACAGCGGCAGTGGGTAGCTGATGCTATCATCAAAGATGATAGAAACCTCAAAACGGTAGCTCGAGATCAAGGTATACTATAGGTCACTTGTTTGAAACAGTAATACTATGTTCCTTTTCTTAATAAATGAGACATGAATATTTGACACTACATAATTTATGTAAATATATTTTCAGTAACTGATTCACTACCTAATTATCACAATAGCTATCGGAACGTCTTGCCACAACCATGGAACAACCAACTAACCAACCCTTGATGGGTCAATTGTTCCTTGTAGCCATTTCGCAAAAAAACGGGCCAAGAAGATATTAGGTACATATAATCATTTAGTTTAAAACTAGGATACATTTTGCGTCTACATATCCGAAAGTCTTGGAGATCAGACCTCGTTATAACGGTTTTTTTACGTGTTATTTGGAAATCGGCGCTTTGAACCCCGGCCTCCCCTAGTGAAATGGAATTCAGCTCAGAGAATGTTGATGAGACCGCAATACCTGTCGAGATCATTGATTTGCGAGTATCTGCCTATTCTCTTCACGGTATTAGCTGTAAGATTATTAGATATCATTTCATGGAAACAGTCAATTTTGATTCCAGTTAACAATTTCCAGGAATACTTGGCATTCTATAAATAAATTAGTAACTTGATAAGAGTTTGATAGGTGTTTTAACACGTTCAGTACCGGGAGCTCTCCTGGAGGGTTCACTCAAATCGCATTATGGGATGCCGGGAGCCCTCGGGGAGGGCTCATTTTAAATATAGGTTTTTCTTAGCGAATTTTGTATTATAAACCGTGAAAAAAAATGAGTTGTATATTTTAACAAGATTTCAAACCTAACGCCGGCGACACTCCTCGAGGGTTAACTTTAGCGCAAACGCCAGTGGGTTCCTGGAGTCTACTTTTTATTTTTGGGTGGGAAATTATCAAATAACTTCTCCCGCTCTGGGTGGAGCGGGAGGGCGTGTCGGACTCTTGCTGACTAAAACCCACCCGTGTTCTTTCGGTTGCCATGTTGCCGGGGGCCACGATCTCCCCTTCGGACTTCTTCGCAGCCCCGGCAGGCATCGGCCCTAGCGGACCCCGTCAATTCTGCTGACATCTCTTTGAGGCGCGCGTGGAACACAACGCGCCGTCGACCCGGGCTAGGTCCCTATCGGACGGCGAGCTACCCATTGCTCACCGTCCGCAAGCCCGCGCCTCCAGTGGCCGGAAATCTGCCTACGATTCCCGACACCCAGGGCGTCTCTTCTTGTGGCGGTTAGGGGCGCGAGGGCGCGAAATTTGCCTCTCCCTCACGCGTTCTGCCTCCTCTTTCGCGAGCATTACTGCTTCGCAGAAGGAGGTGACGGCTTCCCATTTCCTCTCACTCCGCACCATGGCCTGAACCATTGCCGGACGCTAGAGATCACCGCCGCCGCACACAATGAGAATATGTATGGCGGCATGGCGTATAGCTCTTTGAAAAACGGGTGGAGTCGAAAGTGCTCATTTAGAGATAAGTATTAATTGTTTTTGAGTCTTTATTACAATGACCGAATTGTAAAATTAAATAGGGGTCGTGGATAAGTTACAAAAGTTTAAGGGTCGTGGATAATTTATAAAAGTTTAGGTGTCGTGGATAAGTTACATAAGATTAAGGGTCGTGGATAAGTTATTAAAGTTTAGGGGTCGTGGATAAGTTATATAAGTTTAGGGGTCGTGTATAAGTTATAAAATTTTAGGGGTCGTGGATAAGTTACCTAAGTTTAGGGGTCGTGGATAAGTTATAAAAGTTTAGGTGTCCTGGTTAAGTTACATAAGTTTAGGGGTCGTGGATAAGTTATATAAGATTAGGGGTCGTGGATAAGTTATAAAAGTTTAGGTGTCCTTGATAAGTTACATAAGTTTAAGGGTCGTGGATAAGTTATAAAAGTTTAGGGGTCGTGGACAAGTTACATAAGTTTAGGGGTCGTGGATAAGTTATAAAAGTTTAGGGGTCTTGGATAAGTTATATAAGTTTAGGGTTCGTGGATAAGTTATAAAATTTTAGGGGTCGTGGATAAGTTACATAAGTTTAGGGGTCGTGGATAAGTTACAAAAGTTTAATCCTCAAAATTTGTAGTTTATCAATAATAATCTCGACTCCTTTTACTATATAGATTTACTTTTTTACTTAAAACTTGCACGCTCAAACGAAGACCAATTTCGAGTGGAAGCTGCAGCCGGACAGCGGACCCCATCGGCATAGGAACCAAATTTTTTGTTTTGTTTTAATAGGTCAAACGGGTGTCATAATTTACACATTCTAACGCCCCCTCCACACGAAGTAAGCCGAACGAATCTATACCTATAATGTTCCTACACAAACATAAGGTAGGTAAATAAAATGACATTAATACTCTTAGCAACTTCGTCTTTTTTGTTAGATACAGTTATGAAAGTGCTATGCGTACGTGAAATTGAGATCTTAGTTATACTTTAGCCCTACGTAGCCTACTCAGAAAATATTTGTAAGTGGTGCCTAAAACCAGAAACGTCCACCAAACTAGGTGGGCGTTAAGCTTACTTAGGCGTAGGTACATAGTAGGCTATGTATGCCACATTAGGACGCTATCCCTTTTTAGGTCAGTTCAAAATATTACTAGACCTACTATCTAACGATTGTCAACTTCCCATTACACGTTGGTGTCATAGGACATAAGGGCCTAACATGGGATTCTTTATATCGTGACCAATCAAATAGTTCCCATGGGACGAACCAACAAAAACTTTTCCACTTACAAACTGAGAATAGATTGCGGTATTTCAAACAAACTGCCCCACTTTCTTAACTTTCCTAAGCTATGCTTTATTTAATTTTGCGTCAAAAATCCAAATAAATATTATTATAAAGTACCTAGGTATCTATTGAGTAACTAAGTAGACACTAATTACAAAAACATGATTAGTTTTGATCGCGACAAAACTTTAAAGTTTACATACAAAGAGTCTGTCATGGTCAATGCATAACAGCACCTTATTCTCGAGGACCAAACACATACAGTCTTAGCCGAAAGTAAAGTGTCACAGTGTTCTCGAGAAAGTGAACTTAGTCCCTAAAGGACACTAGAGCACGACCCTACAAAATTCCTCAGGCACTTCTCACACGTAGCCGCCGCGCCGTAGCAAGCGTGCTACGAAGGTACCTACTACGGACAGTCGTAGCGGTTTCGTAGACAACCGCGTGCTACAGATTTTCCCACACGTTTCGGCGGAAATATGAGTCAAGGACTTATGTCCAGAGATCTTACCTGCTGGCATTACCTACAGACAAGAAGCTTTCGCTTTTAAAATATCTTTCTTTCGAGTTAACTTATAAAAATTTCAAAGAAAATTGCTGTTGAAACTAGCGAAGTAGCTATTCGTTCCTAATTTTTATTGTAACTAGCGGGCGCGTTGCTGCCGCAAAAGAATTGTACTATGCCTATACTATATTTTATATATTATGAGTCCATGATACTTGAAAATAAATGTTTTATTATTGTGTATAATATTATTATTATAAACTTCGCGAAAGTGCAAGCAATTTGTAGCAGTTGACAAAGTTTCATCGCAATGGCAGCGCCAAACAAACATTGATTTTTATTTATTAGATGTTATTCATTTGTATTAACATTATCTAATAATAGCTTCCGCCAGCGGCTTCGCCCGCGTGATATCTATATAAATTGTAGCCTAATTATTATTACTCAGTGATAATATAGCATTCTACTGGTGAAAGAATTTTTAAAATCGGTCCAGAGTTTCTGAGTTTATTCATTACAAACAAACATACAAAAAGTCAAATCTTTTCTCTTCATAATATTAGTTTAGATGTTTAAATATTATCTTATACGATTATTGGCATTAGGTACCTACCTATTGCTATCAATAGGTAGGTACCTAATGCCAGTAATCGGTGGTGTTCAATCAAACTCCTATAACCTATGAAAATCGAGTAAAACAAGCATAGGTTTTAATTAAAGACAAATAAAGACATAAAGAGAAAGCGTGCAGCTAGAGAACAACATTCTAACATTATACTCCATAGGTTTAGGTAGTTAAAAAAAGGTAAAAAATCGTAAAAAGGGTTTTTATAGATGACACTTTCTGGTTAAAAAAACAACAAAACCAAATTAAATTTATTTTAGTGTTTTACCATAGTTTCCTCTTTTATTAATGTATGTTAAACTTTATTGTTTATTCTTCAACTACTTTTCGTAGATGTAACTGCTTGAGCACATTTTTTTTTGTCTGATTAATACGATTTTGTAATCTGTCTATTGTAAAGTCTGTCTATTGTAATCTGTCGATTTTGTAATCTGTCTATTGTATGCCCAATTTCTAAACGTCAACGAAATATAACGTTGCTAAATTGAAGAGTTCAACTGTGACGTAGCATAACAACTGAAGTGACAGGTATTACGTTTAGTCGGTTACTTGACAGCTGTCTCGTCACGTGGTTTTTTTTGTTTACCTTTATTTAACTACCTAAACCTATGGAGTTTAGGTACTAACGTGATTGCCGCAGATTCCTGCATATCTCTACGCTCTACGCCTATTATTACCCGAAGGAGCAATATCTCACAGGTAGATATGACACGTATGACGTAGAAGACGAACACTTAATACAGATAGTAACGCGAGATGTATCTGTAATGGATTTAGCCGTACTAATGGAAGTGAACCGCAGGCTTAGCGTTGCGGCCGGCGTGCACACCTCCGCCCAGTGCCACATCCTGCAGAATAGTGACATGCGTTAAGTAACAATGTACCTACCTACGTGCACAATAGAACGGTTACATTAAGACGCAGATATATGACAGTGACCTTGAATGGTTAGCTTGCGTGTTCTGTACTGAGCTCACGCAACGCGTCGTACATTCAGCCGGTAATAGGACTCGCCCATCAAGGAGCGCTGACCCAAATTGGACGCATTATTAATTTATTACACGTAAAACAAAAGGTATTTTAATAAAACACGTATACTAAACAATCAATAATTTAATTATCTTTAAAATGGTGAAGTTTTCAAAAAAATACGCTTGATAGATTTTGCGTCATTCTCAGTTTTTTATCCGCGTTAGATATAACTTTACAAATTAATTTCACTATGTAATATAAACATAATCAAAAATATGCCTATATTAAAATATTAAGAAAATGCTTTTATTTAACATATATTTTTTCCAAATCATTATCACTACTCGTTTAGACGTCATCTTCAGTATAAAATCATTAAAAGTCAGTTATCGTCCCCTTAAGTGGGAAGCAAGCAGAGCTACACTCCCAATGATGGGAATACTCTTTGATATGCCGGTCCCCGAGATTTGCGTAGCTTATACAGCTCTTGTTAAATAACTAGGATAGGTCAGGAGCGCACCCGACGTTTTATTTTACGATACCTACCTATCATTTCAGGGATTGCTAGCTCATATACTGGCATTTCCTTCGGGAATTGAGAGAGATAAGATGGGTTTAGGAAAAAAATTGTTTGGAAACCTGAATGCTTTTTATTGTTCCGAACTTGAAAGGTGGCAAAAAGATCCTGTTACCTACTACAGAACTAACGCTGCCGCGCCGTCTGTATGTCTGTGTCGGCTGTATCTTAAGAATCGTAACAGGTAGCCATGCAGTTTTCACAGAATACGTTTTCAATTATTAGACTGCTATCAACTTTCATGAATAAAGAAACAACATCCATGCATACCCCCCACCCCCACACACACACACACATAAACACTCACCAGCACAACACCGTTTATTCTGTTTTTGTCTTTTTATTTGTTTCTTTTTTGTTAATTTTGTTAATTTTAATTCTAGTCTTGCACCTAATACAGTTCCTAATTCTTGTGCTTAGTATAAAATAATTTAAAACTTAACTTACCTATTATAACTCATCTAGATCATATCAAATTTATTCCTGTAATTAAAATAATTAATTTAAACCTTCACTTTTGTTCAGTTCATCACTATTTCGGGTGCTGCATTTGTTTTAAATTATTTCAGAAGGTAGGCACAATAGCATCGCCTATAATGATAACGAGGGTGGGCGCTGATACCTATATTTACAAGATATTAAGTTATCTTAGCTTAGGTATTGGCTGCAACTCGAACTTACAACCTTACTTACCTTAAGGCCTATTTTCACTGTAAACCATGTTTTATATTACTTGAAGGTGCAAATAAACAATTTTATTTTTATTATTTATTTTATAACGACGCATGAAAAATACAAGTTCAAACCATTGCATCATTTATTTCACAGAAATGTGTGCTGGCACCTTAGATTCTTAGGTGCCAGCAAAGAACCAACACTGTTGGTCTTTCTGCTCTTTCTTATGATGTTCCTATTATGTTTTGTTATTGAAAACAAATTACAACCGCAGAAATTGTTTTTGTTTTTTCGATAAATGCGAAATTATTTTTGCGGCCGGTAAAACCAATACTACTGAGCTTGTGCAAATAATATATAGATATTCATCCTGACTACGAAACCCTTCACTGTGCGTGGTCCGACAAGCACTTGGCTAGTTTTTTTTTAAATCTAGTTTTATTTGTCGAGTCCGAGTTTGTGTTTGTTTATCCTATTACCTAAGCTAGGAATCGAACACTACGTTAGTCATCACTCAGTTGTATAACTATAAGGGGTGGCAAGGACATCGACGCGAAAACAACTGAAACCATGGATTCAGTACATGATTCTGAACCGCCCTGCGTTGAACTTTTTCGTCGGGTTATTAAAAAAAAATCTGCTGTTTCATAGAAAAGTGCAATACCTACGCGGTCAAAATGTATGGAACAGCAGATTTTTGTTTTTAATAACCGACGAAAAATTTTTACGCAGCCCCGTTCAGAATCATGTACTGAATCCATGGTTTCAGTTTTCGCGTCGTCGATGTCCCTGCCACCCTAAATTATATATACCTACGATTTATTTCAAAACATGAATTTATAATTTTTAACAGACTTCAAAAAAGGAGGAGTTTATGCTCTAGACGAGTTTTGTTTCTTTTATTATTAGAAAAGAAAAACTGTACAAACAAAACACCCGACTTCCAAAAAAGTGAAAAAAACTTTAATTTCGGAAGTCAGTGTCCTTGGTTCTGTATTTCCGTTTTTTACCAACTTCTCCTCTTTTAAATCAGTTAAAAATTATAAGTTCATGTTTTGAAATAAATCGTATCTTATACAAACTGAGTGATGACTAACGTAATCTTCGATTCCTAGCCTAGCTTACCTTATTTTTGACTTTTTCTTTTTTTTTGGTAAAAGAGTTTTTTATTTTTCACATTTTAGTTGTGGTTGACCAAGGTTTTGAGATGTTTTCCCTTTGACACCACACCGGTAGCTCGTATCAATAAGCCAGGTCGTCACACTTACACATTAATCCATACCTTCAAAACTGCTGAACCTATTTTGGTAAAACTTGCACTGTTCCCTAAGTTCAAATAAAGGTAAGCCAATAAAAAATGGTCACAATTCAATTAACATTTTTGGAGAAATACGTGGACACTCATACTGTGATGCGATCGATATACATACCTACATACACCTACAATTTTTTACCCGACTACGGCGAAGCAAAAAGGAGGGTTATGATTTTGACCGGTATGTATGTATGTTCATCTGTTTCCTCATAACTTCTAAACTGCCGATCATAATTTGACAAATGAGGTATTGGAAGCGTTTTGATTGTCCGCTGGTTATCACAATTTATATTTCGGAAATAACAATTTATAATGATTAGGTAACAGTTACTAGTTAAATAGTTATGTAAATTAAAGTTTTATTAAATGAATTTAGGTACCTGGTGCCGACTATTGTTCATGTGTAATGCTACCTTAAAACAGTTTATCTATATCATAATTGCTATTCATTTTATATTAATTCACTCGTGTTATATAATGTTGCATGCCTAATATAAGGTAGATTGTACAAGGATCACCCATATTTTAACTGTTACATCTTATTTACTGTACCTGCAATCTATGCAAATAAATTTTTACTTTACTTTACTGAATCTCCCATTTCAATTTGTCGCATGTTTACCCGACTACGGTGAAACAAAAAGGAGGGTTATGATTTTGACCGGTATGTTTTCAATTTCATCCTGTATATGTCATAATGGTGCCGATTCCCTTGTTCACAAACTAAACTAAATTTAAGTTCAATGCATCTTTTACTTTCTATTTCATTAAGAAAAGAACAGAGGATAAATTTTAGTTTAGTCCTGTCAAATTAATCAGCGCCTGTCACTCACCATACAAGTTTAGACGTGATTTAAAAACTTGCCGACTAAAATTACGTCAATTTACGTCAAGCGCTGATTAATTTGACAGGACTAAACTAAAATTTATCTTCTGTCCTTTTCTTAATGAAATAGAAAAAAAAAGATGCACTGAACTTAAATTTAGTTTAGTTTGTGAACAAGGGAATCGGCACCATTGTCCAAGTAAATAAATATGCTAAATTGTTAAAAACAAGCAAAAGTAAGACTGTGCTACGTGTACGGCGCGGCTGTAAAATTAATACCTATTTTATACCATAAATGCCATGATGGTCCTGTGGTTAAAACCTCGCCTCTCATGCACGAGGATGTGGATTCAAATCCGGGCAAGTAACTTTTTCAATTCAAATGTACATTCTGAGTTTATCTTGGACATTACTAACATCGGTGAAGCAAAAACATCGTGAGGAATCCTGTACTCTAATTGCGTAATACAACACAACCACAATCTGTTTCGATTTGAAACAGATTGCTAATCCATTGCTTCATAAGTTGAAAAAAAAAATCTGCTCAACAACGTAAATAACGCAATGAATGTTGTTAAACTGTCAAAATGAAACAAGGCAACATTGTTTACGAAAATAAGTTACGCAATTAGGGTACTGGACTTATAGACTAGCTTCTGCCCGCGACTTCGTCCGCGTGAAATAGTTAATTTGGTGCTCCGCTCCTATTGGTCTTCACGTGATGATATATAGCTTATAGCCTTCCTCGATAAATGGGCTATCTAACATAGAAATAATTTTTCAAATCGGACCAGTCGTTCCTGAGATTAGCGCGTTCAAGCAACCTCTTCAGCTTTAAAGTATAGATATTAAGTCTGTCGCCAGCACGTCTTGAGCGCGCGTGGTGATCAATGCTCGTACCTTCTCTGTATGAGAAGAGGCCCTGCAGAGGGACAATAATAAGCTGGTATTATTATATCATAATATAACCCAAAAAGAAATGTTTTTACGCTGCTCTGCAAATACTTTATCACGAAACTATAACCCGCAATAAGCCCTAATAGATTAATTAACATAATATATTGCAATTCCAATAATACTGCATACATATGAGTCGAATTGACAACTTCCTTTTTTTGAAGTCGGTTAAAAATGATGCAGTACTAGGTGGCAGTTATTTTAGTTCAATCTCAGTTTTGATGTCACCAACTGCATCAGACTGCTTGAAAAGTGAGATGTTTTATATAAATTCGTCGTCAATAACCGGTGACACGGTTGGCGCAGTCCTAACGTGTGCCGACATTAGGTACGGAACAAGCAAATTTTCTTTTAATTGGCGGACAGTGAAATTTCGATGAAAGATTTATGAAGGATAATTTTGTATGGATAGACCAGACTTACCATCTTGCATGCATGTATTTTCTTGTATGTATGACACATGTTTAACCAAATAAATATTATCTTATAGAAAAATAGCTCTGAATACATGGGTACCAGCACAATTTGTCAAGCCTCTGTCCAGCAGTGGAGCAATATGATTGAAGTAAAAGTGGCATTGCCACTTCATTGAAATTCAATAGAATCAATACATCATACAGCACAAAACAATTAATTTGAAATGGACCTAATGTTTAACCCTTTTCTATTTCTACATAACATTTATTATAGTTCAGATACTATGATGTGTCCAAGTATACTATAAAAATTAAAACAGTATTCCTTTAGTGTCAAAATATAGCAAAATCTAAATTATGTTATACCAATAAAATTCATTTTGGTAACAAATACTGCAAGTCATTGTTTTGAATGAGACAGAATACACCATGGTTCTTAACTTGTTCACAAATTGCTGTACATTGAAAGGTTTGTCGTGTGAGTGATTGCTAATAGTGACAGAAATATTAAATTCTACATTGAATCTCTCTCGAACTACAGTGAAAGTATAGTACCCAGGATTTGAAAAGAAACTGCAGTAATAGCTTAAACTTAGTGTTTATTCTTGGCTAGCGTCCACATTCTCTGTCTGCAAGCCCTTGATGGAGGCTACTGGTACGTAGGTAACGAGCGTGAACAGTTTGTGCGCAGAGTCCTCATCGTCATTACGTCTGCGGGACAGCCTCACGCGGACGCGGAAGGGGACATTTCTGAAATAGACAAAAATATCATTAGGATGTGCGTGTTTGACCAGATATAGTGGCAGGTGGCGTTCTGTAGTTTCTGCCTAGCTACACGGGAAGAAGGTGTGAGTTCTTGTATGTATATATTTAGGACCCTTAGATCTGAACTACGCGATTAGCCTTTTCCCTGTCTCATGAAACAAACATGTTGAATCGTGAGATTATTTAACTAACTGGTTGTCTTGCAGACAGTAGAGAAGTACCTATTAAAACAGAAAACATTTTAATTGGCTTGGGGGAGACCTATGTCCAGCAGTGGACGTCTTTCGGCTGAAATGATGATGATGATGATGAATTGGCCTGAGGGTCATCTTAGGATTATATTCAGGGCTAACATAATTACTGACAATACGATAATCCTCTTCCTTACAATAAACAACAATTTTAAATGACCTATAAATGATTTCAAAACAAGATTTTAATTTGCTTTGAATATAGGGATGATAATAATATAGATACACTATTCCACGGTTTAGTTTTAGCATTTAGAAATCAACTTTAGTGACAGTACAGTACACTTGTATAGTTGTAGTACATATTTGAAAACATTGCAACTTTTAGGTTACTTAGTATTTACTTATGTTTGTAGTGTTGTTGCAGTTCATTTCTAAAACTACGCTTCTATACCGAATTCCAAAACATAAACAAGAGTTTAATTCCTTACCTGACTCCCTTTGACCAAAGGAATTTGTTTAGGCGAGTGTCCACACGAACATCGGGAGTTCCCATTTGTTTCTCTGCGAATTTACGGATTTCCTTGATGGCACGCGGAGCGCGTCTCTTGAAACCTACTCCATGGAGCCGTTTATGTAAGTTAACCGTGTATTCACGAGTTACAACTTCGTTGATGGCAGATTTGCCTTTCCTCTCTCCCTTAGGTTTTGCCATTGTGATCTGAAATAATTTCACAAAATAAGACTCACAGGACCTAAATCAGCTACTAAGAACACTTTCTATAACTAAATCCAGTTATTCCGGCATTGATATTAGACGATTAAATTGGATTTTATCATAAATACACACACCTTGGAGCTTCGTGCACCAAACCGAATCAAAAAAGAAACGTCAAAATCAGGTTATACCTGTCAAGTGCTTTTGACAGTTGTGAAGGTTCGTTTTCAGCGATGTCAATACTTCTATTTTCTTGACTCTTACTTGACTACATAATTTAAATTCGGCTGGATTAAATTTTTAGAGACAAAGACGAAATTCACAAAAACAAACTCCAAACTTCACTCAAATATGCCACCGTTTTTAAGAAAAATGTCACAACAAATGATGGAAAATTAAATCAAAGCTTACTTCACAAACTCTTGTTTCGCATTCTGCAATAATTTGGTGTGTATAGGATGAGAATTGAGATCATAGAAGGCTGGCAAACTGATAGTTCGGGTCGTATCTCCGTTGACGTTCTCACGCGCCGCCGGTGGAACAAACAAGTTATTAATTTACAGTAAAATACGTTTTACAAGCAAACACTCAAATATATAATAAGTACCTACATATTACAAGTACAAGTATATATAAGACCGGCCAAATGAATGTCGGGTCAAACACTCAAATATATAATAAGTACCTACATATTACAAGTACAAGTATATATAAGACCGGCCAAATGAATGTCGGGTCAAACACAGTGAAGGGTTCCGTAGATAAAATGAACATTTACGCATGCACAGTATTGATTTTGTCAACCGCAAAAATAAGTTTGTATACAACCGCTTTTAACTGAAAACATTCCATACTTATCTTTAAAACAATTGACTTAATAAAAGTCACATATAAACACCATAATCTTGTTAATTATGGGATCCAACGATACCCCGCACGCATATGTAGGTGCGTTGTTTTATTTTCATTCCTCGGTACATGTTAAGGGGCTCGTGGAATGGCATTCAGTCGCTTCATGTAAAATATTCAGCTGCATCCGATTGGTCACATTAGTTGGGCCAAATTAATTATAAAAAACAATGCACGTTAGCACCCTGCACGCTTATGTGTTACGCTTACTCTGCGCTCTTGCTTGCACTCTCGGCTCAAGCGGAACGTGACACTTTTTCACGCACGAAAAATATATATTTGAGAACCTCGTAACTTGTTTTAAATAACATCTATCAATATTGAGCGTACAAACATATATTTGCAGTTGGAATGTATGGGAGAACATGTATTGCAACTACAATGTTAAGTTTTTATTTGGGATAAATTCATCTCAACTACGGAACACTTCATTGTGCGTAGTCCGACACGCACTTGGCCGGTTTTGTAATTTCAGTACAACATTGTTCAGCGGTGCACACAATACACCTACTTTGGTATAGTTCAAATAGTCTCCGAGTAAAATGGATGTGTAATATCGGACGGACGAACAGACGGGAGCATAACAAAATAGTAAGAGCGGTTTCGCACTACATCCAATCCGAATCCGAGAAATGTCGGTCCGAAGTTCCATTGTACTGTTTGTTTGAGGGGTTGCGTACTAGATCAAATCTTTGTCCGTCCAAATTTAGAACATTCCCAATTCGGAACTAGAATTCGGATTCGGATAGGACGTAGTGCGTAACCACTCTTAGGGTTCCATTTTTGCCATTTGGCTCAAGGAACATACTTAATCTAGGATTTGGCTACGGCATCAGCATCGGCACCATAAAAAGGAAATGTTCTAACAATTTGGGATGTAATCTTGTCATCACGTGCATAATTTTGCAGAATTATATGTCAACTGTCAAAGTCAAGACCAAAAACAACAAAAACACGTTTTTGTTTGTCAAAAATCAAAATCTTGCTTGAGAACGAGAAGTGCAGTGGAAAAGTGTGACAAGAAGTATTATAAATTTATAATTGAGAAGCTAAACAGCGTGAGGATTATTTTATATTAGTAACAAGAATATGGCTGATATATACAAGTGAGTTATTTTTTCTGTCATGCTTATTATTGTTTGTATCAACAGGATATACTAAAAACTTATTTATTTTACAGACTTATTCACCCGGTCAAGTATTTCAACGACTATTTATCGAGAAACATACGGCCAGACGGAAGAGCATTTCATGAACAACGAAACATTAAGCTAAATGTTAATTCTATAAAAGCATCAGATGCTTCAGCTGTAGTCAAATGTGGGAACACTACAGTTGTTTGTGGAATCAAGCTGGTACTCTTAATTTTAGTCATACTACTAAAGTTGCATCCAAGTGCAGTGTACAAACTATCAATGTGTAATGTCAATGATATTCTTACCTACTTTGCAGGAACTAGCAACACCAAAAGCAGAAGAACCAGATGTGGGTTTCCTTGTTACAAATGTGGAACTACCACCGCTGTGTTCATCGAAATATAGACCTGGACCACCTTCAGATAGTGCACAAGTCACCAGTACCATAGTCTCAGACATCATCATAAATTCTAAATGCATTGATCTAAAAGACTTGAGCATAGTACATGATAAGTTAGCGTGGGTGCTTTATTGTGATATGGTTTGTATAGATAATGATGGCAGCTTGGTTGATGCATGTATCATGACATTGATGGCTAGTTTAAAAACACGTAAGTTGAACTTCACAGTAACACTATTTTTCAAATCCAAAAAGAATATGAGATACCTGATAAATGCTTAGTAATTTATAATGTATGCCATTTTACAGTAACTCTTCCAACGGTGACATATGATCCAGAAACCGAAGAAATCTCTGTAGATGCAAATGTACGGACAAAACTAAATGTTCATGGATTACCAGTGGCAACAAGCTTTGCTTTGTACAAACATGACCAAAGGTAAATACTTAATAAAAGCTAAAATGCCTGTAGATGGTAAGTTATAACTCAAAAGGAAACTAACACTTTACTTTTTGCAGCAATATTGTTTTAGCGGACCCCTCATCGTATGAAGAAGAGATGTGTGGAGGCATTGGTGCTAACTTAATAACATGCTATAACAAAGGTATTCTTTGTGGCTCTCAAAAGTTTGGCGGCTGTAACCTTTCTATAGAATGTGAGGTAGAGGCCCTTAAGATAGCCAAAGAAAGAGCACAAGTGGTTGAAGAAGTTATTGATATCTGCATCAAAAATTATGAATTAGAAAGTAATAAATAAAAGATGATCATAATATCAATATTATTTTCATTATCCTTATGCCCATTTTACATCAAGTACTTAGCAAACTCAACTTTTTGAATGTAATCATAAAAGTACTAACATTATAAAAAGCTTTTAAAAAAGAAACAATTTGATTTTTTTTGTTTGGATGTTTGTTTGTTTGTTACACTTTCACACTAAAATGGCTAAATAGATTGGGATGAAATTTGACATATGGGTAGACCATGACTTGGTTTAGGACATAGGATACTTTTTATCTCGATATTCCCACGGAATCAAGACTTATGCGGGTGGAACCGCGGGGCGCAGCTAGTCATATTATTAAATAAAGTGGCAATGCTAACTTTGAAAATTAAAAAAAATTCGGATACTCTTTGCAACCAGCAAAGATATTGTTTCCGACCTACCTTCGGGGTTGCGAATAAGACCGAAAGGGACATCGTGGCCCCCCGGCAACATGGCAACTGAAGGAACACGGATGGGTTTTAGTCAGTAAGAGTCTGACATGCCCTCCCGCTTCACCCAAAGCGGGAGAAGTTATTTGAAAATTTCCCACACAAAAAAAAGTGCTTGTATAAAGAAGCGGGTTCTCGGGCCCGAGCCCGACCTCCCGATACAGGTCCCATGCAGGTTGATTTTCAGAAAGAAACAGTTAAGTTTTACTTGTTTATATATGTGCGAGTGCTTATGTAAACACGGAAATATTTCACCTCAAGAAACATATTACTCACCTTACGGCGAGGATTTCATGCGCACCGATTGGTACAAACTTGCCTTTACTCTTTACCGAGAACCCGCTTCTTTATCAAGCACCACAGAGTACATTTTTATATCAAGCACCATACCGCATATGGAAACTGAGTGAGAGTGAGATGTAAAGAGGAAAAAGACGTTTCGCGCCGACAGAGAGGATGAAAGATCATCCTCTGTCATATAGGTAATAGATTAACTTATTAATCATCCTCTCTC
This sequence comes from Agrochola lychnidis, assembly GCA_963680765.1. Taxonomy (NCBI): domain Eukaryota; kingdom Metazoa; phylum Arthropoda; class Insecta; order Lepidoptera; family Noctuidae; genus Agrochola; species Agrochola lychnidis. The sequence continues at coordinate 12,685,112 of OY796857.1, forward strand.
ATTAAAGAAAAAAGAAAGAAAATTCGTTTATTTGCGGTAAACATGACGCAAAGAAAGATAAAAAAAAACACGTAAATCACAATTTGGGGGAAAATATGCGTCACATCCACGCAAAACGGCCATCGCTCAGCATAAAGGTGAGATAACAAAGCGAAAAGCGACGTCAAGCGAGCGAGCGAACGTCAAGTAATGGCGTGAAGTGGGTTGGTTCGCACTCGGATGTGTATCGGTTGGAGTGCGGGGTGAAGCAGGGAGACTCCGCTCACTTCGGCACTTCAACCTATACATAGTATACATGCACCAGCTGATCCTTGAGATCAGCAGCACCAATGTCGGATCAAGTCTGATGTCATATTGGCGGAGTCATGTGCATTAATAATATAAGTTATACTGATGACGATATGGTGTTGCTGAGCCAATCGATCGGAGCTCTGAGGCGGCTGATCGGTATATGCGCAGGTTATGCTGTGAATCATGGGCTCAAATATAACGTCACAAAAAGCGAGCTAATGGTTGGCAGGCAACGTGACGTTTTCGTTTATTCCTCATGTCGCACTGTGTGGAGAATCCTTGCGAATAGTGGACAAGTTTAAACATTTGGGCCACTGGGTCACTGAAGACCTTAAAGATAACTGTGACATTATTGAAAGAGAACGTAGGTCGCTGGCTGTCCGTTGTAACATGCTGGCCCGCAGGTTTGCACGATGTACGAGGGCAGTTAAAGTAACGCTTTTCAAAGCTTACTGTCAATCCTTCAACATTCTACATTCTTATATAAAAAGGAGATTTCTCAATTCGACCGTATATACCGGGTGATTTTTTTTTACCGTCTCGAATTTTTACAGGGTTTTCTACCCATGAATATAAACAACTTTCACTATGGGAGCAACTCTGAACTCACGAAAAAAAAAATCAGCTGTTTCACACATATTGGTCAAGTAGGTATTGAACTTTTGTATAAACAGCAGATTTTTTTTTTTGTGATTTCAGAGTTGCTAAAAAATACACCGGAATATATATATATATATTTTTGTGTGTTCACGGATAACTTCGTCGTTTATGAACTGATTTTGATGATTCTTTTTTTTGTTGGAAAGGAGATATCCCAAGGGTGGTACCATGATAAGGGAACCAGGATCTGATGAGGGCATCCCTGAGAAATCGAGGGAACTCTTCAAATATATTGGGTATTTTTATAGTAACTCGTGCAATTGCTCTTGGAAAGCACCAAATAGCCATCGGAACTACCCAATAATAAGTATTTCACGGGTTGCGATATGGTTGCAATACAATTTATGCTCGTCACAATGCATATGGAGAAGTGGAGCTGATAGTGAAGTACCAGGAGAACTTCTCAACGATGAACGTCCCTGCATCGGGAAAAAGCAATATTTTGTAAAAGGTGATGAGCAGTTGGCATTAGGCTAATGTAACTTAGATAAATTATAAATTGACCCACTAAAAAGCGAGAAATAAAAACTTTTTTACAACAAAAAAACAACCCACTTCTATAGCGTGCGGCAGTATGTAAATGCTACGATGGCAACCATGGTAACCCAGAGTGGTTACCCGGCCGCCCGTCTGAGAGCGCCGCACCGCACAAGCTCCAGTAAGTTCGAATTGTAAATTTGTAATCGTGAATTAGTCAAGTAAGTAAGCTACCCATCAGTGAAATAATGTGCGCGCGCTTTAACTCAAAAGTTCTGTTAGATTTCAAAGCTTTGCGAGTTTCGCACGCCGCCGTCCGGGGTCGTCCGATTCGGCCGCGTCCGGCTGTTGACATTCACGAATATTATTAGGCATTGTTTTCAAACTTATGTGATTCGTGTAATTATAGTGTCATTCTTAGGCACCTGCGTTTCTCTTACACCCGTTCCCCGATCCCCGGCTATACTTCCAAAAAACTAAGTACAGACGCCAGCACATCAGGCTACTACAATCTGTCAAATTTATTTAATAGATTTTCAACTTTATCGCTGAAAAATAAGGTTTAAAGTTGACTGGGAAAATTTGACAGTTTCGGGTAGCTTGATGTGCTGGCGTCTGTACTTACTACAAAGTCAAAAATAACTTAATTTCGGAAGTTGGTGGCAAATCACGAAAATACAAAACCAAAGACACCGACTTCCGAAATTTAAGTTAATTTTCACTTTATAGTAGTTTTTCGGAAGTCGGTCGTTTTTTTTTTTGTAAAAAAGTTTTATTGATTTTTCGGGAAATATGAATATAGAAGAAAAATATGTGGTTAGCTGGCAACTATGGTTCAGTAATAAAATAACAGTATTAAATAACGGTTTATCCGCTGGTAACATTCATTTAAAATGTCACCACGTCTCAAAATATCAAATTATGTTATTGAGGTAAACTATTTTATTTAGATAAAACAGTGCTTTGAAAAGTATCGAATTTCGACTTAATTTGTAAATAAAGTGTTTGTCTTTCATTTAAGTCTACAATTTTTCCGTATAATTGCTTCTTTTCATTGTTTAATTACATACGTCATCATCTCAAGTCACCACTTATTTGGTTAAATATTTTTATTATATTTTGGGTTATCAAATACCTCTTAATGACGCTGATAATTGTTGTTTTTAGAGGTTGTCTAATATAGACACGAAGGAAACTACAGGATGTCTGTATGGCCTCATGTACGATGGCACTTTGCTCGTGGTTGGACTGAGCTTAGAATTATTTGAAAATGAGAAGAACACTTATAGGCAGTTGTTGCTCAACCTTCCTGCCGAGATAGAACTATGCGGCGTCGTAAGGTTCGGGGAATCTTTGACTACTGGGACTACAATGAAAGAAATATTTCAGGTAAATAATTTTACTGCCTTATTATCATCCCCAACTGGTCTCTTTGATTTCTACCCTATTTCTAAATGAAAAACATTTGACTAAGATTTAATTATTAAACTTGATATTTTTACACATTCATACAAATTCTTTCTTTGAAATTGAAAACTTACCATGTCCTTATCCTTTCAACTGTCATTAACGAGACACAATAGAATTTTAATTGTTATCCACCTTAATGAGGCGTCGTAACAGATGATGAGTTATTTAAACCCACAACTTTATGCTTAACTAGTGGATCCCTCAATTCCGTTATTTATTCTTTTATATTCTCTTCCTCAGTCTTTTATTTATATACTAACCATGTTACTTCTTTTTCAGGATGTTGATATAACAGACAATCCTCTGGTGATGATAGTCAATGAAAAGAAAGAAATGAAAACTCATTTTCTGGTCCATGACAAGTTTGAAGAAACCAAATATGAAGTGTTGAGCTCAGATGACATGTACAAACAGTTTCTACATGTGCGCTTGAATACAATATTACCACTAACCTGTGAGGCAACAATATCTGGTGTGAAAAATATCCTGCAGAATAAGAGGAAAAAGGTAGTTCATTGTATTATAACATACTAGTCTTTCCCTGCGCCATGCTTGCGTGGATTTCGGAAAAAATACTCCAATAAACCTTCTCCATAAAAAAATACATAAATGTGCCAACTTTCTTGGTGATTGGTCAAATGGTGTTCGAGTTTCTCAATCTCATATACAGGGCGTTTGGAAGCTGGATGCAGCCTTAAGGGGGTGATAGTTGACACCATTTGGAGCATTTTTATTTTTGAGCATGTTTTTCAGAAGGTTTGAACTACTGAGACTATTTAATTTTTAAATGACAAACAATGCATTTTTTTTTTCAAGTTTTCTGAGTATTTTACGACTTTCAAAAGTGTTGTTTTTTTTTTCAACTTTATAAAGTCTAAATTGTGTCAACTATCACCCCCTTCAAGGTTTGCACCTAGCTTCCAAACACCTTGTATGCTAACATTTATTTTAATATAATTACTTTGATAATTTTATCTAATGTTCTAAAATTAGACAACAAAAAGATGGCTATGTGTAGAAAGAAATTCAGATACATACAATAATAATTTATTTTACCATGATGCAAATGTGTTGGTATCTTGGCTGTTTATTTATCTTTTTGTTGTTGACATTGTTTTCCACAGATTGCCTCTGGGCAAGTATCATTCCATGTTGATGGAACATCAGTGTACCTGTTTGGTGTTGCATCAGATGTGGGCCTGACTGGAACCAGCACAGAGGCAACAATAGGAGAATTGGTTGACTCAATGAGCCCAGAACAGCCTAAAAAAAAGAAGCATAATACAAACACAGTAGTAAGTATGACTTTAAAAATACATTCATTTAGTAGACTACCCTACAAGAAATTACCAGTGCAAAAATTAAGAAAATTTTAGCCACATTACATCCAACAACTATGTGGCTTTATTTAAAAAAAAAATGGTGTGTTCTGTATAATAATATATTAAGAATGCAACAGTGCATTATAGCAATTTTGTTTTAAGATAAACAGTGTTGCACATAACATTATACAAAGCATTTTTTTTTGTTAGCCATGTCCCACTGCTGGGCAAAGGCTTCCTTACTGTCTTTCCACCTCTCTCTGTCTAGAGCTGCCAAGGACTTCATTAAAGCAATCCAGCTCATCCCGCCATCTCCATCTGGGCCTGCCGCGATGTCGTTGGCTATTAAGCGGGACCCACTGGGTCATCAGTTTGGCCCATTGATTGTCTTGCAGCAGATGTGTCCAGCTTTTTTTTTAGTTAGGCCATCTCATAGTTGACCTCTGAGATCATGACTACTTAACCGGGCTTTCCTGTGGGTGCCTTAAGCTACTACACTTAAAACCTTCAGCCATTTTGACATACAAAAGTGCCTTTTTGTGCCTAATTGAAATAAATTAGTTGACTTTGACTTTGAGGGGTTATTCAACTATGCTAATTAAAACTAGGTGAATGCTCGCTAAGGGCATCCCCTGTGGGGTACCAACCTCGGCGGACATCAAGGATGGGACGGGCAGGAGATGTGTCCTGTCCAATTCCATTTAAGAGTGGCAGCTTTTGGAGTGACATCTGTTATTTTAGTGATGGAACGGATTGTTTTATTCTTAACCTGGTCCACAAGTTTAATACCAAGAATACTCCGTTCTACAGTGTGAGTCTTCATAATGTGCACATATCGAAATGAGGAAATCTATGCTTAATTTTAACGACAGAAAAAATATTTAAAAAATCTAAATATTGTTTTTTATACTTTTTATGAAATTAAAAAAAAATTGTAACAAAACTGTGTAACTTTTAAACTGAATCAGCTATCGCGATGAAACAAACTCCATAATGATTGAAAGTAAGTAGCCGTCCACATAAAATTAAAATTGAGAAAAAAACTACCCTCAATTGAAAATAAACATGTTTTTTTAGTAAAAATCTGTATTTTTTTCTTCAATTTTTAATTGTAAAATTTATAAATAAGATAATAATAAAAAGAGAGCAAAAAAAAATTTTTTAAAAAAAAATTTTTTTGTAAATTTTTTTTTTTTTTTTTTAAACTAAAAAAAAAATTACCATTTTTTCCGTCGATAAAATTAAGCATAGACTCCCTCATTTCGATATGTGCACATTATGAAGACTCACACTGTATAGCTCTCTGGCAAACCCCGAGCGTGGACCTCTGCTGAATTGTCAAAGACCATGTCTGAAAACCATATGTGAGGATGGGAAGAATACACACGTCGATGAATCATCTTTAATATGTATTTTCATTTATTTTCAGGAAATAGTACCTATAAATCTTGTATTGAAGACAACAAAGGATATTTTGTCAGATAAACTTGTAAAAACTGCAGTTAAAATGATGACAACGCAAAGAAAACGTAAGAAATAATTAATGCAATCTAGATAAAGTTAAACTATTAAATGAATGTGGCAAAGTTAGGGAGGCATTCATTATAAATATTTTTATTACAATTATTTCAGCTGCATTTTGTATCAGTATGCCTTTGAGAATAGATACACTGGCAATAATCCATCGCAACACAAAGTTACTGGAACTTTATACTGTTCTTGTCGAGGCTGCCTGCAGGTCACTCCGATTACTAGAAAGTATCTTAATAGAACAACTAGGTTTGTATATTCCTATTACATTAATGTACGTACAGTAAGTACCCGGGCGTTTTATAGCAGATCGGAGTTTTTGAAAGAATGTTTCATACAGGTATGATGGACACAGACAACTCCAAATTGTAGGTACTTATTCTAAATCTAGATGTGCTATAAAATAACGGTCGAGTATAACTGGAGATTGTTATGATGAGTAATGTTCATTCTAAATCATTTAAATAAATATATACTTCAGGGCAAGAAGGCATTGGAGATGGTGCTGGGCTACGTTTACCTGAAACTTTCCACTTCCTGCCACAAGAATTGGGTCATTTCGTCACTAGAGTAGTACCTAAAGCCATACCAGATGAAAGTATGGGTAAGTTTTGATAATTTGAGTAGCAACAGCAACAACTCACCACTTTTTTAACACTAGATTCTGCCCGCGAATTCGTCCGCATGAAATTTCTTGTTCTGACACTCGGCAGTACTGTAGCTTCCCAATAAAGGTACCATTCCGTAGCCGATCGCAGGCGGCAACTGCAGGCGACGTGTCGCCGCGACATGACTGGTTTCTATGAATTTCTATGAAATACCTTCCGTAGCTAGCGACACGTCGCCTTCATAGAAATACATAGAAACCAGTCGTGTCGCGGCGACACGTTGCCTGCAGTTGCCACCTGCGATCGGCCAAGGAATTGTACCTTTAGTCGTAAATACACTTGCCTATAACTTGCACAAAAGTATGCAAGTAAAGGTACTTGCACACTTTTGTGCAAGTTCAATTTCATGAAAGGGCATGAAATTGTGCCATAACAACATCTGATTGGTGAATGTCACTATGGCATGCAAGCTACTTGCGTACTTTTGTGCAAGTTACAGGCATGTGTGTCCTACAGTTAAATAATTTTCGTAGTTCCGAAAATTACCCTCTGCATACAAACTCACTTTTACCTCTTTATAATATTATTTTTTAAAGGTAACCAAAAATTTAAAAATCATTATAAAAATTCCAGAAAAAGAACGGCGTTTGTTACACGAACAGTTAGGTTTGGCCCTGAATAGGCCTTTATTCCGCAGAGGTAATGCGTACTCTGATAATAGCGGCGGGCGTTTGGTAAATCCTCACGAAGCTATATCACAACAGCCATTAAAGCCTGATGTCACCGTGGCCCTCGTCCGAGGGCGGTACACCTACCATCATTACATGCAGGACAACTTTAATGATGATGGATGGGGTTGCGCCTACCGCTCCATGCAAACTATATTTTCGTGGTTTAGGTAAGTTTTTATCGTACCTCTTTCAAGAAGAGTATGTATACAGGGTGGCAGAGACATCGACGCGAAAACTTTTACCATGGATTCAGTACTTGCATGATTCTGAAATTTTTCAACGCTGGTGGTTTCAGAATCATGTACTGAATCCATGGTAACAGTATTCGCGTCGATGTCCCTGCCACCCTGTACCTTTCATTAATAAAAAAAAACATTAAATATTTGTGATATTTTCAGGTTCCAGGGATACACTACCGTTGACATACCAACTCACCGAGATATTCAACAGTGCCTTGTAAACATTGGTGATAAGCAGCCCTCATTTTTAGGATCAAAGCAATGGATAGGTTCCACAGAAGTGATGTTTTGTTTAGAAACACTTTTAAGTGTTCAATCAAGGATTATATTCGCTAATACTGGAGCTGAATTACAGAGTTATGCTCATGATTTAGTTCATCACTTCCAGACACATGGAAGTCCAATTATGATTGGTAAGTAGGTACATATAATATCGCTGTCCCCGGCGAATAAAACCATAATCGTAAAAACCAAATTACAGGAAAAATAAAAAACAGTTTTTTGTGAATATAATTAACTAATATACATAGCGGAATTGTTCAAATATCAAAAGAAAAGTGATTTTTTACATTCATTACAATACACTTTAAAATCTCGTTACTGAAATAACCGTAGGAAATGAATGAAAAAAATTGACAGTGTAATCGGACCTCTAAATATCGAATATGCAATAAATTTAAAACTATTGTAATAGCACATTACCATTTTATTCACTGGGGACAGCTATATTATGTCACATCTTCAAATTCGGGAGATCTTCCTAAGCGTCAATCGATGCTATAATCTTACTATTTCAACGAAACGAATAGTTTTAAGGGTCCCGTAACCAAATGGCAAAAACGAAACCCTTATTATTTCGTCATATCCGTCTCTCCGGATGTGACATAGCCATTTTACTTGAAGACTGTTAGCACCTATATCAATGACAATTGAAAAGTAGATGTATTATGTGCACCGCAAAATAATGGTGCAGTGAAACTGCGAAAATAATAAAAAGGGGAGGCACCCCATAAATGTAACCAACGCGACGGATGAAAAAGTAATTCAATACACATAAGCATCTGGGGTATTGTTGTATCCCATAATTAAAAATATTTACTGAAATAATTGATTTAGGCACATACATATCAGAATAATAGGGCCTTAAACTAGAGGTAAGTATATTATACAGGGTGACTGGTAATTTGACGTATTCCTTCCAGGACGTGATAGTGTGACACATTTGCAACAATTAAGCACCCCATAAAGCCTAGGCAAAAATTCATGGGAATCGAGAAAACCCAATTTTTATATTATTTTGAAAATTTTCCAGAATTCGTCACTAAATATCACTTTTCTCTAAACTCTCATATTGAATGGCTTTCATTGCTTTTCCATGGGATACCTAATACTTTAATAAACCTTTCGATGTAACCAAATTTTCTAAAACATTAAACAGGTAAAAGTTAAAGGAAGAAATTTACTAAACATTTTCAAAAATCATTTAAGTACATGAACTTTGACACCAGTTATCTCGAAATTTTACCATAGCATTAAGCATACAAATTACGGAGAAGACATCTTCATTTAATCAGCTATCTAACGAGGTAAAAATGTTTAAAAATATTCAGATGTGCCGATGAAACAGTCGATAGTGCTGGCAAAGGTCGAATTAGCTAATTGTAAAATTGTGAGATAATCGAAGTAATTAACTAGTTTATGCCATCCCATTACTTCCTAACCTCCCTGAAATCCAACACACGGCAGGCAATCAGGTCGTCGTGACCAGATAACAAGTTGCGGAGCGGATTTTGGGTTTTTAACATGACTCACGGTCTACTCGCTGGTCACAGTTCACTTGTCACTTAGTTTGCATGTACACATAAACAAAACTGTTAATAATTTTTGTTTAAACATGCGCACGTACATACTCTAATAGTTTGATATACGCCGACATTTGAGGCGTTAAAAAAATCCTTTTTTATCATGACTTAGCCTTAATTTCAGAAAAAATCCCAGAATGTCACATAAATTATGAATTCTTGAAAATATGAAATTGAAAAGCCTTCATTGCTAATTTATTTGAAACAACATCGAAAACGCTTCACAGGTAAACAAAAAAAATAAAAAAATAGCGCTCATAGTCGATAATGCGGAAAAAGATAGAATTGGCAATTGTTGAAATAATTTCAAACTTGAACCTGATTGCTGTTTGTTATTCAAAAGTTTTGTTTAAAATGGGAGGTGCCCATTTTAAACAAAACTTTTGAATAACTAATGTACCTTATGATTTTTGAAAATTGTTAGTAAACTTCTTCCTTTTACTTGTTTGATGTTTTAGAAAATTTGGTTACATCGAAAGGTTTATTAAAGTATTAGGTATCCCATGGAAAAGCAATGAAGCCATTCAATTTGAAAGTATAGAGAAAAGTGATATTTAGTGACGAATTCTGGAAAAATTTCAAAATAACATTAAAATTGGGTTTTCTCGATTCTCATAAATTTTCGCCTAGGCTTTATGGGGTGCTTAATTGTTGCAAATGGGTCATACTATCACGTCCTGGAAGGAATACGTCAAATTACCAGTCACCCTGTATACTACTAGCTGCGCCCCGCGGTTTCACCCGCATAAGTCGATCCCGTGGGGATATATCCTAACCCAGGTCATGGTCTAACCATGTGCCAAATTTCATCCAAATCCGTTCAGCCGTTTTAGCGTGAAAGCGTAACAAACAAACATACAAAAAATAAAATGTTTCTTTTTATAATATTAATTTAGATTAATTGGATTCTACCTGAACTAGGATTAAATGTCTCTGTTATCTCTCTCAAATGTTTATCTATAGGCACCTACATAAATATTATTGAAGATTATTATAACTTAACAGACTATAAATTATGGTTTTAATCAAATTAAGAAAAATTGTTTTTTAGTCAACAACTTTCTGCATCATCGATTTTGCAATCGTGTTCTATGATGATTTTTGTAATGAAACGTTTTTAATGCATACAAACAAAGTCGCGTTTACCTTGTTACAGAAAATTTTGCCGTGTCAATAAAATGTAAAGATTGCATGATTAAGTGAATGCAAATTAATAAAATTATTTAAAATAAAAAATTAGGATGTTTCAAAGAGATGACGTTGCTATTTCAGTCAATAGTTTTTTTGGAATATATATTCGATTACAACCTCAAAAATAACAGTTTTTCATAGTTGTTTCGAGAAATACAAACTTATTTTTGCTGCCGGTAAAATCAATACTGTGTAGGTATGCGGAAATATTCATCCCAACTACGGAACCCTTCATTTTGCTGATCCGAAAGTCACTTGGCCGGTTTTGTATTATTGGTTACTTCTTTCTGTGGTTCCTCAAAACAGGTACTATTTATTTGCAGGTGGTGGAGTACTAGCACACACAATTCTGGGGGTGGAGTACAACTCGGCGACTAATGAAATACGCTATCTTATCCTAGATCCTCATTACACGGGCGCAGAAGATTTGTCCACTGTCGTCAGCAAGGGCTGGTGCGGCTGGAAGAATTCCGACTTCTGGAATAAAACTGCTCACTATAATCTTTGTTTGCCACAGACAAAACCTGCTATTTAAGAGTTCAATCGTATTATAAACATTTCAAAATAATGTCTTTGAACATAATTTTCCATAATTCTGTTTCTAACTGCCAAAAGCTAGAGCTATGTTTGTAAAGCTGTGATAATCGGCTTCTATAAGCCCTTAGATTCCACATACGTGCATTTTTTTTTAATAGATATCACCCAGGTTTTAACAAAAAGTTTGGTGCAAAAAGTAACCCTACATTACGAACTTTTAGTCGATTTAAGATAGTTTATTTATTTTTATAAAGGATCTCTGTTTTCATGTTTACAACGCAGGTAATTCAAAGCCATTGCCTCCTTAATTCTTACCCTTTGAAACCCACATTTGAAAAAAAAAGACTACCTAAGCTCAACTCGGACGGGAAAATTGTGATTTTTTTATCTAGGATTAGGTTACAATAAACAAATTTTTATATTTGTTCAAATGTTTTGTTAGGTTCTGTCATATTTAGCTACTATAATTTAAAGTTATCGCCCAATAAATAAAACCACAATATTTATTAAATATCTATACAACATTGAATTTGGATTATTATGTTAAAGTCCATAGTAATACGCGAGTCTTTTAATTTGCTTAACGTCATTTTAGTATCGTGTTTAAATATCAAGCATGTAAGTTAAATGGAATTGTTATATTTTATACTAAATAAAGTACCTATAAATTAAAATGTTGATTTTATTAATTAATTATAAAGTTATAAGACGTATAACTTTACTAAATATCACGAAATATACACCCTGGTTAATTAATAATTACTTACAAAGTTAAACGGTTTATATTAAAATATAAACCGTTTAACTATGTAAGTATTCGTAAAAGATTTAAAATAAACAAATAAAACGCGACCTCTTGCGCCTAGTGCGTCTGCTGCGGATAAGGAGGAAGGTTGTGAAAAGGAGGCGACGGCGGCGTCCTGTACGCCTTCTCACCTCCAGACCAAGTTTGAACCACGATCGAGAGATTATCCGCAGCATCGACCACCCGCGGCGAGGTCAGGGCACTGCACTGCCTAGGCAGGCACTGCTCCAGAGGGTTGTACCGTGTCGCCGAGGCAGTCATTATAATGTTGGCTTCCAGCCTGTACGGCACCAGGTACTTTCCGAAGCACCCATGTCTGAAGAGCACCTGTGTTAACCGGAAAGTAAGGGCGCCATGAACTTAAACACGAAATAAATATTATAATAGTTTATTTACACAAATACAGAACATACGGGGCTTACAACTTTTACTTTTACGCCTATGCAGTACTTATTTTACTATAGATTACATACATAAAATACATTCCTAGATCACAGAGAAATACAACAATTAAATCAGGAAACTAAATTTGAGACTAATGAAAATCAAGGCACACACTGTTACAAGAAAAGTGGAGAAACGCTATGCCTACGAGTTTACTAGGAGCGATTGATTTTCTGGAATGTCTTCCAATCTAGCTAAAGTTTACAAATGATATAATAAAACATGCTAAGATTTGTCTTTAACATTAACAAACAAGTAATTATGTAATATCATTCAGTTAGCAGCCAACATTTTTTATTAGTGCTCTAGCACTACGCGATGTTACAGTATGGCCATGACCGATTCAATAATGCCGGCCGGTCTTTCTATAAAACTAGCTTCCTGAAGGCAAATACATACATTGAAAACGAGATAGGAGCGCCCACCGCCATAGAGAGAAAAGCTGATATATACTAGAGTTGCTAGAACATACCTAGTCCGACCGAGCCAAGACAAGAGCTAATTTATCAGACCCCAAACCATTTTTTTTTTTTAATCAGTTGCTGCCAACTATAATGTGCGATATATAAGGCAAATCTGAATTCACTGTATAAGTAGATAATAATACAGGTCATAGATTTCCATCTAGCACCAATGCTCCATACATAAGGTTACCAAAAAGTTAGCTGTACAAGATAGCATAGCAAAGCTGTTATTTTTAACACTACGATTTTAATATTACACATAAGGTTACTAGATGTTTTTATTCAAAACCGTGCAACTGACACTGGCATGGCCATCATCAAGGATTTTAATATTGATAACACAAAAAAGTTGTCGAAATTTGTCGCTAAATATCAAAATTTAACGGTCACTGGTTCAAAAGTTATAAAGAAAGAAAGAAAATTCGTTTATTTGCGGTAAACATGACAAGGGTTATAGGTCATAAGGGTTTATAGGTGGCCGATCTGGGGAGTATCTCTCCAGCTTAGCCCAATTGAATCTCAAAAGCTAGGGCATCTAGTGAAGATCTGTTTTCTCCCAAATTTTGTCGCTAATTAGTCGCCAAGTCACAGATTTAGTCGGTTTAGAAGATATAATGGGTTCTTTTTTTAAGTACAGTCCAAGAACTAGATCGAAATTTTTTCGTAAACTCTTCGATCTAACTCTTGGACTGTACTTAAAATCCCTGATGGTGGCCATGTCAGTGTCAGTCACACCAATAGCGTTAGTCTGAGTTCAAACTGTCTGTAGGTATAGTTTTTGATCAATCTGATTGAAACAGCTCCTACTACTATCGCCGCCTTTATGCGAGGATTGTTTTTGTTTGACTAGTTTGCAGCTCTCGTAAATAATATATGCAATACATTAATATATTACTAAATCTTAAAGTATTTCTAAATCACAGTGCCGAACTTGCGGAAACTTTTTCTGGAAATAAAATAAAATGAAAATTAGTGTAAGATGACAATTGAAAATACATAAGTTCTGAAAAGAATTCAAATTCAAAAGTCATTTATTCAAAGTAGGCTGAGAATCAGCACTTTTCGAACGTCAAAATAACACAAAACAGTTCCCCAAAAACGCCCACCCTTCACCACTTCCTAGTGCTTTAGTTAGGAAGAAGAAGTGGCGCAACAAACTCCCCAGCAGCACAGTTGTCTGTCTGTTCAGTTAGAAAAAACTTGATTCTATACAATAGTATTTGCAACAGATGGTCTTACCCGTAATTTTAATTCTATTCTGTCAATCTCTCCGCCCAGCATATCTACAATATTTTCACCATGTTTCAGTAAGAATGCTTCAACGTCATCAATGGTTTTCACTTTTTTCATGTCCTAAAACAATTACATAGTGCATATAAAATAAGATTTACAAAGAAATGACAATCCGAGTTTCCGGATTGAGAGTGCTTCTCCGCGTTAGCGAAGCGCGAGCCGTTTTGTTATTATTTTACCAACAAATATTAAAAAATATGCCTGTTTTTTTAAACATTATGCATGTCATTAACGGTAAATCGTTTCCCGTAAATGTTATGCAAATAAAAAATATAAATTATTCATAAGACGTAATTTTCCATTGAGCTTAAAAATAGCATTTATCAAGATCAGACCCTCACCTCTATTAATGCGTTCAAGTCGTGTTTCTCTAAATATGACCTTGTTAGTGCTCTGCCGTCGAAATCAACTTCGGCCTGAAATGCAAAGATTGGTGAAGTAAAAAAGGCAATCTGACATCTTTAAAATACAAATAAGAACATGTGGATTTACCTTATATCTTATTAGATTACTGCCTATATCTATGCCCTTGACGTCGTGAATAGCTCTTATCATAAAATCTCGTTCCAAAACACTGTTTATTTCATCCAATTGCTCTTGGGGTATTGACCTGTTTGAAATTAAAAAATAAATAAGAATTGCCGTATAAATAAAAGAGGTGTCCGCCGATGTATTGTTTACCGGCGGCGGCGTCTGACGTTTAATTTGTCGGCGGCGGCGGCAGCGACGTCATTGGCGTAATCGGCGTGGATGGTTAAAACAAAAATACCATTAAAATCAAACCACTATAACAAAATACTCTTTTCATCCAAGAAGTGTTTAGAAAACTATGTCAAGTCTTCTTTTCGACCATACCACAATGTTTGAAAAGTAATGTATTCAACCAATGCGTCGTGCCTGCTATTTAAAATATGCTCATATAAAAATGTTTTTTTATTAAATTTGCGAATACGTCATAATAAACCAACAAGCTTGTATTTAGACATATTTACTAGTGTTTAGTTTACTAGTATATTTGCATTATACCTAAATTTAGAATATAACATATTTTGACATTGACGCCGAAAAAACATCGGCGGCGGCGGCGTGCGCCACGCCGATCGGCGCACCCCTCTAATATACAAACACGATATATCAATAATTACCTGCCAACCAGAGCCCCCACGTTCGTAAGAATGATAAAGGACGCGACTCCACCAAGTAAGGTTCCTACTAATAAGCAACCGATAGAATCATACAACGGGTTGCCGGTGTATTGTGTTAAAGCCATACAGCCAGCGGCTAGTATCACGCCTGCTACAGCTGCACTATCTTCCATCAGAACCACATTTACAGACGGATCTGAGCTACGCATTACTGAAATATAAAATAAAGACAACTAAAACCTTGTTTGAAGGAGAACATTTATTATTAGGTTTACGGGTTACTTTGTTATATAAATAAAATATCATGTAGTTACACCTTATAGATATAAAAGCTTACTGTATTCATATAATGACGTGTTGGCTTCCTTAGCGCCTTTCCGAATAGCATTTAAAGCTACCATTAAGGTAGCACCTTCCGACACCACAGCGCCACCAAGAACGAAATAGGCCTGAAAGTAAATGATATTACAGAAAAGAAAGTTTAAAATACTTGGGAATCAAACAAGCGTATGTACCTGTTAAGCGAAGTCTTGATTCTAATCTTATGAGCTGCAATCGGAAGTAGAATTTTAACATATAGGTCGTTCTCCTTCAAACATTGTAGACAATCGTGTTCGTTTAAAGAGAAATATATTTACAAATTTAATATTTAATTTCGTCTTTCGTGTCTTGGCAACACCACATGTCACTTGATTTAGAGATCCTAAGATAAGGAACAAGAGGAAGAGAGAGTCTTTTGTACAGAGTAGTTCCACATACTTACAGTCTTTACGTTTTCCTGAAAGGTTAACATTGAATTGAATTAGGTTGACTACAATTATTTCAGCTAGCTAACTAGTGGTGGGTGGATTATACCTACTTCAAAAAATTCTACTTCAGATGGCAGCCAAATAAAATCATAAATATAAATATTTTACGAACATAGCATGAAACTTGTATGCCCCTAAGGAGTAGGCGCATATTTCTGGATGTTATAAGTGCGGCCAAAAATATTGCACTCACCCAGAAAAAATCATGGAGGGGTTGGGGATCCAAAATACCACTAACACCATGGTAGAAAGATAAGCCACATCCTACACAAAATATTCCGACGCCGGATATGAGAGAAGAGACGTATCTCATATTTGTATACCCATATGGATGAGCAGAATCTGCCATCTGAAATAATAATAAAGAACATCATAAAAATAGATTTTTTTCTGAATATACAGTAATAAAAAAGTGAAACAAAAATATTAATAATAAGTACAAAAATATGAATAAACAACATACTTGGACAGATTTATGTATTCCATACACGAGGATTAGCTGATTCACAGTATCCGCAAGAGAATGGATGCATTCCGAGAATAAACTGTGTGACCCAGTATAAAACCAAGCACAAAGTTTGAAAACAAAGTTACAGCAATTTCTGAAAATTAACACAAATACAATCTATCAAGATGTTCGAATTACATGTTAGGGGTCGTCCATTAAACTCGTGATGTTTTTTAGCAACTTTTTAACCCCCTTCCTCCGCCCTGGTGATACGTGGCGAGGTTTAAGACTAACCCTCCCTCCGCCCCATCTAAAATCACGGGCATTTTTTTGGTACAAAGATCAGAATATTTTTTCTTTAAATCTGTAAAAAAAAAAAAACTGTATATAAAAAGCGGCGCGTGACCTTTTATTATACCTGTGTATAATAAAAGGTCACGCGCTGCTTTTCTGTTAAGAAATCGCGCGTTCAACAAAAAAATTAATTCATGTGATATCTCCCTACACCCCCTTTGTGATCTTTCGTGATTTTTTCCGACTCCCCTCCCCCCCTTTCGAGCCTCACGTGATTAATGGACGTTCCCTTATTAGTCGAACGTTTTTTCTGTAACTTACATCCCCACAGCTGTAAGTACAACCCTGCCAGATCTAGTTTTTAATCCTAATTCTTCCACTCCGTGTTTACGTTTGTGGCTCATTTCCCTCCTGTAAGTTCTTAGTCGCCTTTTCACGGTAAACACATCTGTAAAATAATAGTTTTACTCGCTTTGATTATATTATAGCACTCTTCGTCCGCGAATTCGCGTGGATTTCGTACTTTTCCCTTCGAACTAGAACATCGGCGGGTAAAGGGTAGTTTATAAATAAAAATCAGATCTTTTATTATTTACCTAAATTAGTATTTGAGCCAAGTTTCAAGTTCCTATAAGCCGAAGGAATGAGATTTTTCTTACAAACTGTCAGTACAGTCACGAGCATGAATACCTTACACTTACGCAAGATTGAAAAGCGAATCTCTCTTAAAGTATTAATACACATTTTATGGTGTTACGCGAACATTTGTATTATCAAACCATACTATAATGAAAAAGGTCTTTTCTCAAAGTTGGAACTTTTATTACACGGGAAAAACACTATTGAATTTTGCGTAACGGTAAGGTGGATATTTATTCTTGTGACTGTACCTATTCCACTTTTTCCAAACAACAGGGGTTGAATTTGTTTAGTACCTTTACATTATTTAAGCCAAAGATAATTTATAACAATTTTTGAGTTTATCAAAGCAAGCAAAATCTTCCCTTGATAACCCCTTTTCACGCATTTGAGAGGTTGATTTTCGGGAAATCCATTAACACGTAGATAATTATTATTATTTTATCAAGATCATTAACACCACGTTTCAAGTTAATCGGACCGCGTTAAAATTCTTCCATACAAACTTGAACATTACAGATATAATGCCAATCAAATAAAAAAACAAATCTGCGTATCTTACGGACCGATGATTACAAAATGTTTTTTTCGTAAGACGACGCCTGAACGATACGTTGCCATGGTTGATTAAGAAATTTTAGTTCTCGCATCTTGTAAGAGTTCTCTAATCCCTCATCCAATGATCTTGGGATTGATTTTGCACTAGCGCACTAGTAGTCGATAATAAGGAAAAGTTGTAACTGAGGACGCCCGAGGTTCTTCTGCGTAAATTAATAAAAAAGAGTGAATGAAAGAGTTCTAAAATAGTTGTTTTTATTATTGTCACACGTGTGAACATGTTTTATCCTGGTTTGTTTAACAGACCCAGATCGTCGTCTCTGACCCAAAGACCCAAAAACTGCCGCCAGGCCAGCCATACAGGCCAAATGTCTACCGCCCATGATTCTGATCCCATGCACGTGCCACCTTCCTGGCAGCGAGTGTCACCATCAAAGCGCAAACAAGTTATCACCCCAACTGCAAGTGGATTCAGTGATCTACCACTAAGTACAGAAGACTACGCTAAAGTGACCAAACCTAAGCTGTCAAAACCGCCAGTGGTCCTGTATGGCATTGAAGACGTCAATGAACTCACAACACTCCTACTCACAGTGACGGACAAAAGCAATTTTAAGCTTAGAATTGTAAATAAAAATCTCCTACACATCTTCATAAGTTTCCCAGAGGAATACAAGAAGGAAGAGAAGGAGGAGTAATAAGAGTAAAAGGTCTTATCGGCCACACATTTACCCCAAATCACCAAAAGCTGTATAGATTATCGTTAAAAATCTCCTCTCTACGACCCCTTATAGCGCAATCGTTGAGAAAAAAGGAGCTACAGGCAATAAAGTGAGAGGCGAGATTGTCAATGCCCTAGGGCCTGAGAAGAAAAAGAAACCTACCTCGCCATTCTTTACAAATACAAATAATAAAGCAGTCAAAGAAATTAAGCATATATGTACCATCAAAAAGTTAAAATAGAAGATCCCCGAAAGTCTAAGATTTGTTTAATTCAGTGCCAAAAATGCCAACAATATGGCCAATCGACGAAAAACTGCATGAGGCCATTTAGATGCGTCAAATGTGCTGAAAGCCACAGAAAGATCGAAATACCCCAGCAAAATTTGCACTCTGTCTGGGAAGCCATCCTGCCAATTATAAGGGATGTGAAGCGTATAGAGAAATCCTAGCTCGAAAACAGACCACCAGGAAGCACACACAAAGTAAGAGCTATGAAAAAAATCAGATAACGATGAAGCATTATTACTCAACAAACAGGACAAGCTAGTTACATGATAATAATGTAAAGAACTAGCTTTTGCCCGTGGCTTTGCCCGCGTGGAGGTCGGATATTATCCCACGGCAACGTACTACCGGGGTAAAAAGTATCCTATGTCCTCCTAACCATTTTTACCATTTTACTCACACACACACATACACACTCTCACACTACACTCACCCTAAGTGCTCAGGGTCACGACGCCGTTGCTGCGCCGCCGCCGAGCCTCTTAAGGGGGAAGCATCAGGGTAGCCCGCGAAATTCAAATTTTCTTAGGTTTTTTGCATTTTGCAGGTCAGTGTCAGGTTTTATGTTGATTAAAATATGATTCGCGGCCGTAACAAATATGGGTTTACTCAATTATAATCATTACAATTAGTAATAAGTAATACATTGTTAACCCTTTTTCTCTCCTTATACAGTGTGAGTCTTTATAATCTGCACATACTGAATCGAGGGAATCTTTGCTTAATTTTATCGACGGAAAAAATGATAAAAAAATTCTAAATATTTTATTGACATTTTTAATGGATTTTTTATTTATTTTTTCGTTTCTGTGACTCCAGTGTATACAAAGCGGTGTAACTTTTTAACTCGATGTTTTATCACGATGAAACAAACTCCATAATGATTGGAAGTAATTAGGTGTCCGCATTAAATGAAAATTGTGTAAAAGAACTGCCACCAATTAAAAATAAACACGTTTTTCCCACAAAAATCTGATTTTTTTTCATCAATTTTTGCAATAATCGTAAAATTTCTCAATAAGATGCCCCGATTACCTTCATTTTTTATTACTTTAAATTATTCCTCATCGTATTAGCTACCTAATAATAAAAATTGTATGCTTTTAGCTCAGACAAAACACTTTCTATCAAGTGTTAAAGATGGCACTTCGAACGCGCTATTTTTGTTCTCTTAAGGATGATTTATTTGGGTTCAATGAATGAAAAAGAGTTCAATTAAAACATTTATTATTTTAAAGAAAATTTAATGCATTAGGTTCTCAAAATGTCCACCTCGTTGTTGTAGGCACAAAGCCGCGCGAACTAAAATTTGTTGTGTCGCTCTCCTTATCATTTCGGGATCATTGCGAATATCATTTGCACAGTTAATTATGCGATCACGCAAATCGACCTCACTGTTGATGGGAGTACTGTAGACGCGTTGCTTCATGGTCCCCCACAGGAAGTAATCAAGGGGCGTTAAATCGGGTGAACGCGCAGGCCACCCTACAGGTCCTAGTCGTCCAATCCATTTATCACGATAATTTTCGTTTAAAAATGATCTCACATTTGTGGCATAATGGGCAGGGCATCCGTCCATCTTTTTTCTTTTTTCTTTTTCTTTTTAAAATCTGCAGAAACATCCTTCGACGCAAAGACAGTGGTACATCTTCCAATAACTCAGGTAGATCGTCAGTCAACAAACTTAAAAATCTTTCACTGTTCAAAGTTCTCGGCAGTATGACTGGTCCAATCAACATGTTATCGATAAGACCAGCCCAAACATTTATTGAAAATCTTACTTGAAAAGTCGATGAACGTTTCAATTTCGGGTTTTGACCTCCAGGGCACCATCTGTGTAAATTTCTACAGTTAGTAATACCATCTCTGGTAAATGTTGATTCGTCCATCCATAGTATGGTTTTCGGAAAGTTTGGGTTTGCTCTGGTATTTCTTTGAATCCAGGTGGACATCACACACCTTGGACGCCAATCTACGTCTTCATGTAGATGTTGCACTCTTTGGTAGTGGTAAGGGTGCAATCCTTCTTTCTTTAAAATACGCCACGCTGATTTTTGTGATATTCCGTGACGAAGAGCCAGTCGTCTAGTACTTATGGATGGATCAGCAAACAAATCGCTCAGTACTGCTTGTTCCAGAACCACATCAATAATTATTTGAGGCGGCTCGCGACGATCTCTACTTGATTCAAGTCCAGTGATCGACAATCTTCTGTGAACTTCCTGGAAGTTGCGGGCAGATGGCACTGGTTGCCTGTTAGGAAACGCAGCTATGTAAGCTGCGCGCGCAGCTCTGGCACTTCCTCGTCCCATCCCATAGTAAAAATGAATGTCGGCAATGTGTGCCGGGGAGAATTCACTTAAGCGCGGCATCACGTAGCAGCGAACGAAACTCACGAAACTCAGGTAGCAGTGAATGAAAGTAACGAAACACATGTAGCAGCGGCGAATAATTCGGAGCGACTGCCTGTCTGTCATCCCTTCTGGTCCCTTCAGCTGGCCCTACCTCCCCGCACCCCGACCCGCGCACATTCTCAACAAAAAAGGACGTCTACCTGCTAAACAATTAGTGCGTAGCCGTGCTCTAGGCCTTTCTTTGGCTGTTGATAAGAAATGATGGGATTGAGTTAAACCCTTGCAATTTTTACTATTGGATAGCTAATACGATGAAGAATAATTTAAAGTAATAAAAAATGAAGGTAATCGGGCATCTTATTGAGAAATTTTACGATTATTGCAAAAATTGATGAAAAAAAATCAGATTTTTGCGGAAAAAACGTGTTAATTTTTAATTGGTGGCAGTTTTTTACACAATTTTCATTTAATGCGGACACCTAATTACTTCCAATCATTATGGAGTTTGTTTCATCGTGATAAAACATCGAGTTAAAAAGTTACACCGTTTTGTATACACTGGAGTCACAGAAGCGAAAAAATAAATAAAAAATCCATTAAAAATTTCAATAAAATATTTAGAATTTTTTTATCATTTTTTCCGTCGATATAATTAAGCAAAGATTCCCTCGATTCAGTATGTGCAGATTATAAAGACTCACACTGTATAATTATTAGGCTTATGAAATAAATTAAAAAACCCAGGTCTACCCATGTGCCAAATTTCATCCAAATTCATTCAGCCGTTTCAGTGTGAAAATATAACAAATAATCAAACAAACTCATTTTCGCATTTAAAATATTATGACTTAGGATATAACAACCACCAAAAAGACTTAAAAGGAAGTTTTAATGAATGAAACCCGTCAACCAAACGTGGAGCCAGTGGTGTATGTGTATTTACCCTTAGGCCAAGAGGGCCATGGCCCGGAGCGGCACACTGCAAGTGGCGGCGCAAGCCACACCTCGAATCTTAGCCTGTCTTGTTGTCTTGATACAAGCACTACTTATCTTAGAGACTGCAGCCGCCTCGTATTTTCGCCCATGCCCCTATCAAGGACGCCCATGCCCCTATCAAGAAAATCAAATTAAAGCGTCCGCCTGCGCCTTGGATGAACAGGGGAGTTCGGATGGCAATGCGACGGAGGGACCGTGCGTTTCGGAAGTTTAAAAAGGATCGCTCGGATGACAATTGGGCCTTGTTTAGGGCTGCTAGGAATCGGTGTAATCAGATGATACGCAACGCTAAACGCCGCCACATCCTAAATAATATCACTTCTTCTTCTCCTGCCGATATTTGGAAGTTCCTTGGAACTCTGGGCATCGGCAAATCGCGACATTCGGACCTTCCTAACACAATTGGTTTGGACGATCTAAATCGCCATTTCTCCACTGTTCCCACTTTGGATAGTCTAACCAAATGTCAAACCCTCGACTACCTTGCTGGTCTGACGCGTCCCAATATTAATCCCTTTGTTTTCACTCCAGTCGACCCGGGAGAGATCAAAAAGATAATCCTTTCCATTAAATCCAAAGCTGTGGGCTGTGATAATATCAGCCGCCATATGATCGTGGCTGCTCTTGATCAACTCCTTCCTGCAATCTCCCACATCATAAACTTTTCCCTTTACAGTGGTGTTTTCCCTTCCCTGTGGCGTAAAGCCCTTGTGCGGCCCCTGCCTAAAATACCCAATCCCTCTCTTTCTAGTCACTTTCGCCCAATTTCCATCCTTCCGTTTCTATCTAAAGTGCTCGAGGCCTGTGTTCATAAACAATTCTCCCACTTTATTCACCACAACTCTCTCATCAGTCCATTTCAATCCGGTTTCAGGCCTGGGCACAGTACCGTTTCAGCTCTCCTTAAAGTGACTGACGATATAAGGCGGGGAATGGAAGACACTAAAGTTACTGTCTTAGTGTTAATTGACTTCTCCAATGCTTTTAATACCGTCAGTCACGAAGTCCTTTTATCCATCCTTTCCTATCTTATGGTCTCTCGGGACGTATTGGAATGGTTTTCCTCTTATCTTCAGGGGCGTCAGCAGTCTGTTCGTGCTGGAGACTCTTCGTCGAGTTGGTGTGATCTTGCAGCGGGCGTCCCTCAAGGCGGTATACTATCTCCTCTTTTGTTCTCCATTTTTATTAATCTCATTACCACCGAACTTCGCACTGCGTATCATCTGTATGCCGACGATTTGCAGCTTTACTGCCAAGCTAGTGTGGACAACACATCCGATGCGATTGAGGAGCTAAACCGGGATTTAGGTGTGGTTAAAAACTGGTCTGATCGTTTTGGGTTGGCGGTTAATCCTACCAAATGTCAGGCTATCATTGTAGGGAGCACCCATGGTATGCGGAAGCTGAATGGCTTAACTGTGCCACCTGTAATGTTTGACAACTCAGTCATCCCGTTTAGCTCCGATGTTAAGGACCTCGGACTGCATGTGGACACATGTCTTGACTGGCGAAAGCAGGTCACGACTGTAAGTAAAAAAGTCACCGGAACGCTGCGGTCGCTCTATCGGTTGAAAAATCTTCTCCCATCACACATTAAGGCACTGCTTGTACAGTCCCTAATCTTTCCCATAATAGACTATGGTGATGTGTGTTACTATGACCTGAATGCAGATCTCCTCAATAAACTTGATCGCCTTCTAAATAACTGCATTCGATTCGTCTTCAATCTTCGTAAGTATGATCATGTGTCTGCGCATCGATTGCTTTTAAAATGGTTACCCATACGTCAGCGCAGAGAGTTGAGGGCTCTGTCTATGTTGTATTCTATACTCGACAAACCCACGTCTCCTACTTACCTCACTTCCCAAGTTCAATACCTATGCTCTGCCCATAGTAAAAATCTTCGTTCTACCAACAATCGTCTTCTACGTTGTCCTTCTCACCGCTCCGGTTTTATTCACTCTTCTTTCTTCGTCCAGGCGGTA
Source organism: Agrochola lychnidis (assembly GCA_963680765.1). Classification (NCBI taxonomy): domain Eukaryota; kingdom Metazoa; phylum Arthropoda; class Insecta; order Lepidoptera; family Noctuidae; genus Agrochola; species Agrochola lychnidis. Next base: position 12,709,272 of record OY796857.1, read on the forward strand.
TTTCTTTGGAATGCGCTCCCTCTGAACATCAGGACGGCAACCAGTCGGTTATCTTTCAAAGTGAAAGCACGTGAACATATTCGTGAAAAGTTGGCAAAATCTTTGCAGCGCTGATTTGCTGGATTTGTTTTCTCCTCTACCTATCGTTATTTCTCCTGACAAAGTTTATTCGGTTTATATGTATGTATTTATGTATCTATGTATTAGTATGTATTCATTTTCAAGTTATCTGTCATTATGTTGCACCTGCCATGTTTTGTCTCTGCATCACCCTAAGGTTGACTGGTAGAAAATGCCTTAGGCATTAAGTCCGCCTTTGTACAGTATTTTTTTACTTGTGCATAAAGTTTTAATAAAATAAATAAATAAATAAATAAATTTTCTTGATACAAGTACGATACTCTGCTAGCCTGCTCCCCGTAATGTCTAAATAGGTAGGTATATCAATATGAATAGTCAAAAAATCTAACCCACCTATCTGAGGCAGGGTACTTAAATTTTCGAACACGCTTCGCTCGCTTTCGCAACCTAGAATCTCCTAATTATTTATAAGTCGACAAAGTAACTTCAATATCATCTGTGTGAATGGTAAAAAGAAAATCAAATAAAACCGAGGCTTAAAGTTTCGAACTCGCTTCGCTCGCTCTTGAATTCTAAATTCTCTTAATTTTCAAGCTCTTAATATTATGCAGAAATTATGTACGAATGGTCAAAAGAAAATCTAACCGAAGTGCTAAGAATATTATTGATTATTTTAGTAAAAACCATTAAATCACTACCTACCATTGCCGCGTTAGTTGAGATATTTTCTTTTTCTTGTAAAAATTTGTCACCCCGAGTCAACAAGGTTTGCCACCGCGGGCAAACCTTGTTGACTCGGGGCGCCAAATTTTAAAATACGCCACTGCGTGGAACCAACTCAAGTAGTGCAAGAACTACTTATAAAAAACTCAGTAAAAATCGACATGCTAGTACAACAAATAAGCAACCTTATGGAATTTATGACAAGCTTATAGAAAAACTCTTAAAATTACTAATCTAAGCATAGGGACCTGGAACATTAACGGCCTTGAAACTTACAAATCCAAAGTGGAATTACCTCAAATGCCACAACATTTATTATCAGAAACCCACTTTACCAGTAGAAGTGCAGTCACACATGATACCTGGATATAAAATACAATAGACGTGGATATATTTAGTAACCTGTTCCGCTTAGCTATTCCTAAAGAGCCAAGCGCTGAACGCAGAGAACCCCTTCAGAGGTCCTCTGCGTCCAGCGCTTGATGTGACAACACGTCGTGTTCGGATTCGCGACAAGTCAATCGTCATCCTGAGGATGCCTCGTTGAAAAGTGAAACACGTGTCGATTTCTTTCAGGGTTTTAAATAGCTCTTAAGGAATAGCCAAGCGGAACGGGTTCCACGTCTATTGTATTTTATAATGGATTTCCGCAAGGTCACGCCTGAATCAATGAACTACCTGGATAAAATAAAGCGACGATTGCGACGAGTTTGGCATACGTCCAGGGCTAGAGAAGACAAGACTGCTCTGAACAAAGCTATTATGGACCTTAAAAACGCTATTGTCGAAGCTGAGAATGCAACTTTAAAAGCACAATTAGAGTCCATGACAGCCACAAAAGCCATAAACTATTTATTCCCTTTGGAAAACTAGTGGCATGAACTGGCCACAATGTACAAAACCACCAATTAAATTGGATGATTGACGATGGTCATGAACTAGCGAGCAGAAAACAGATGCATTTGCAACGAACTTAGAGAAAGTGTTCACACCAAACGAGGCAGAACCTGGTTCTGACGATTCTGATATTGAAGTCATATTAAATCAGTTGTATCAACTTGATCTACCCTTTCGACCTATAAATCCCAAGGAAGTACTTCAGCAGATAATAAAATTTAACAGCACATTACCACCAGGTTAGTCACCACTAACCACACGAAAAGAAGAAGTAAAAAACCGGGCAAGTGCGAGTCGGACTCGCGCACGATGAATTCCGTACCATCCTTACTTACATTTTATAAAACAAAGTCCCCCGCTGCGTCTGTCTGTCTGAACGCGATAAACTCAAAAACTACCGAACGGATTTTCAAACGGTTTTCACCAATGCAGGGAGTGATTCTTGCGGAAGGTTTTAGTGTATAATTCATTAAGGTTTTGTGTAAATTGGCTGAAATATAACGATTATTGTCGAAGATATCGGAAAAAATCATGCCGACTGGAAGCTTTACTGAAGTGCGCCACGTAAACCGTTACAGATACATCAAATTTATGTTCTACAGAATTGAAGATCTTAAAAAGTTCAACAAAAAAGTCCGCGATGGCATGTCTATCTTCTAAGGATGACTCACAGTAACCATTTTTATCTTTCAGAATTTGATAAAAATTCCATCGTTATTTCCAAATTGACCGGTATCATGTTAATTCTTATCCAATAAAACATTTTATTCAAATTGGGCATTTTATTGAGATTAAAATATGCCTTGACATTTTATAATTTAAATGAATGGTTTAAAAGATATCACAGATTCAAAATTACGCGTAACAAAATAATTATGTTTGGAGCGCAGCGGTAGGAGTCAATAACCTTTTCCTGGACTATTAGGTATGTAATCCCGGTACTGCCCGATAGTACGTTCCCATGGTATATTTTCCGGCATCCACGCGGGCGACGCCGCGGGCAAAAGCTATAAAAACGGCAAAAAAAATCATGTCTGTTGTGTGGGAGCCCCCTTAAATATTTATTTTATTCTGTTTTTAGGGTTCCGTTAAAAAACGGAACCCTTATAGATTCGTCATGTCTGTCTGTCTGTCTGTCTGTCCGTCCGTATGTCACAGCCACTTTTTTCCGAAACTATAAGAGCTATGCTATTGAAACTTGGTAAGTAGATGTATTCTGTGAACCGCATTAAGATTTTCACACAAAAATAGAAAAAAAACAAATAATTTTGGAGTTCCCCATACTTAGAACTGAAACTCAAAATTTTTTTTTTCATCTATCCCATACGTGTGGGGTATCTATGGATAGGTCTTCAAAAATGATATTGAGGTTTCTAATATCATTTTTTTCTAAACTGAATAGTTTGTGCGAGAGACACTTCCAAAGTGGTAAAATGTGTGTCCCCCCCCCCTGTAACTTCTAAAATAAGAGAATGATAAAACTAAAAAAAAATATATGATGTACGTTACTATGTAAACTTCCACCGAAAATTGGTTTGAACGAGATCTAGCAAGTAGTTTTTTTTTAATACGTCATAAATCGTAAACTTATCGTTACTTGCTGCTACGGAACCTTCATGGGCGAGTACGACTCGCACTTGGCCGCTTTTTTAGTATTTGTTGTTATAGCGGCAACAGAAATACTTCATCTGTGAAAATTTCAACTGTCTAACTATCACGGTTCATGAGATACAGCCTGGTGACAAACAGACGGACAGACAGACGGATGGACAGCGGAGTCTTAGTAATAGGGTCCCGTTTTACCCTTTGGGTACGGAACCCTAAAAACCGGCCAAGTGCGTGTCGGACCACACACCATGAAGGGTTCTGTAGATGGTATGAACAAAGACCCTGAAATTGCATCTAAAATACTTCAGAGTAGTCTGGATGATATGCGCAAAAGGTTAAAGAGGTGGCGAATAACAGCAAGTACATCTAAGCCCAGGTTACCTTCAGTCTGAGACAGGGAATATAGGCCCACCTGTGAAACTAGGTGATCACAAACTTCCACATAATGACCCTGTGTTAGCATCTGTCTGGGCATGCACCTTGACCTGGCTTACATGGCGGACACATCATATCCAAGACAAGAGAAATCAGCTCAATAATAAGTAGAGGAACCAATACTGGCTTCTGGAAGAAATTCTCTAACATCGACATGCTCCAAAGATTTCAAAATGTCATCCTTAAAACATCAGAAATGCAGCAATTCCAACAACTGATCTGCAATCAATCCCAGGACTATGAAGTCCCAGTATTGTTTACAAAAAAGAAAAAAAATTGTCAATGTTAATAAAATAACACAAAATAGGAAACTCATGGCATGAGGAAGAGGATCCCAGCTACTGGTTTGGTGGTCAATTCCTCAAACCTCATCATATTATGAAGGAATGTTCTCTTCCCAAATCACTAAACGAGGTCCATTATTAAAAATTACCTTGTTCATATCTTCTTCTGTCTAATTCTCTTCTCAAGAGTTCCTTCTCAAGTGCTTCTTTTGATCCCCATACCTAATAAGGGTTTATAAAATGGGTTACTACAGTTTTATTACATTGGTAAACATAATCATTTTGTGAGTGCTAGAATAAGTGTAAATCATGTTTATATCCCTGTTGTTTTTTCAATTTATTTTAATTAACATTTTAAATCATTTTATATGTTTTTGTATTGTGTGTTTACAAACATTAATCATAACTTGCACAAAAAAAAATGATTTTATAGATTTTTTTTTTTGTTATGATTTATGTTTGTAATAGTACCACTATAGAGTGAGATGGATGATAGAGATGATAGAGAGGGATGATCTTCAAAACCAAATTGCAAAGTATAGTTCCAGAAACTTATCTGAACTGGTGGTTGTAAGTAGAACGAATGATGACAGTGCACAATGTATTATAGAGACCATTTTTTTGGATGTCATCTTTTTACTAGAAATACAGATATATTATTAATTCAAAACGTGAGAGTAAAACTATGTGTATGTGTATTATGTTTATTTTTTAATTTCTCAATTAACGTTGGGATAAAGTTTTAAAAAACCTACACCAAAAACTAATTGCAATAAAAAGTAATTCTAATTTATATAATCTCGTGGAGTATAGAAGTTATAGTCAAATATCCGTTTTTTTTAGGGTTGTCACTTTTTATCTAATGCGACCACTTAAAAATATAGGGTACCTACTACTTTTTTTTTGGATTTATTTAAACTAATATATTATGTTGCTTTTCAAAACTAAGACTAAAAATAACAATCAACGTCAGAATTAAATTATGAATGATTTAGTTACTCAAAAACAACTTCTAAACTCCACGAAATTAGGACATAGTTTTTTTGTGAGTAATAGAAGAATAGCAGATATGAATTTTAGTATTAATATCTTTTCCTAAAACAGCGGATTACTTACGAAAAAATAAAATAAACAAAATATGATTTCTCTGGTTCTAAGCAATTTACGCGATTCTTTAAAGCTGTATAAAATGAAATCTACTCTTTAACTGACTAATTATATCTGTATTTCTAATAAATAGCTGACATCTGAAAAATGGTCTATTTTACACTGTGCAGTGTGAAAAAGTAACAGGTTCTGTTATTTTTTTCGTGACATCACTGTCACAGGGTCAGATAAGCAGGTGGCACTTTACAGTAGACAGCCATTCATAAGGCACATGGAGTTTTTGACACTTGTATAATCTATGGCCGCGTCCTAACCGAAAGCGATCGTCCCGCGAGGTCGCGATCGTCACACTTTTTATATGATTAAGACGTATTCGCGCAATCAATCAAGTCGCGTTTGTACGTCATAGTTCATCCAAACAATCGCGTCGAACGCGTACCCGCGCAACTGTTGCTTTCGGTTAGGACACGGGGTAAGACTAACAGAGATGATGCTTTACAAAACCGGCGTTTTTATCAAAAATTCCATGCTGTATCAACAGCCAAGTACTCTAAATACTTAAATCCCAAAAATTTTATGAAAAATGAATAGTACATATTCCACTTTTATATTTGTGTTGTCAATACGATCAACAGTGCCATATGGTTTTCACATATTGTTGTAACAAAATAGTTATGGACATACCTCAAATGCTTTTGCTTCAACATCCTTACGATAGTACACAGTCATAGGTGGTTCTGCTTCATATGGTGATCTTCTAAGAACTTTTGGTAATGACTCCAAATCAGACTGTTTCAGTAAATATTCTGTCATTGCTCTCATCGGTGTTATAAAGTTACGCTCGGTGTAAGAGGCAGAAAAGTCGATAAGGAGCCTTTTTCTAACTGGAAAATTAAACAATTGTCAGTTGCAGGCACTAGTTTATACCAAATTGTAATTGCCTAAAATAATGCAGAAGGAACTGAAAATTATATTTGATACAACATTTAAAAAAGATTATATAATCTTTGTTTGACTTGCTTTTGAATTATTTTAAAGGAAGGGTACATACAACAACAAACCCTATAAGCTAACGCATTTTCAAAATGTGTTTATAAGTAGGAAGCATCAATGTTGGAATGGGAAAATAATTTGTGCAGTGGCATAAGTTACATAAAACTGTGACAATAATAACATTGTTAAAAATAACCAGAAATTAAAATAAATCAGTTTAAAAGAAAGTAACCTTGTTTAGGTTTGGGTACATCTGTTGGTTTATCTGGTTGTTTAGTTTTCTCAATTGTAACCTTAGTAACAACTTTGTTGGCATCAGTTTCAGTCTTAACTATGATGTCTCCAGTTACACTCTGTTTTATTATTTTATTTGCATTTTCACTGTCTGAAGGCGATTTTTCCGACTGTAGGACTTTTTTGGATATGGGTTTATCCAACAGATACGCCGAAGTGTGCACACATCTCCATAGTTCCTTGCCTTCGTGAAAAATGTCTTGTCGAAATATCTTCGGTGCAGCAAAGCATAATGAATGCAAATATTTTATTTCAATTGAATGTCTACTTAGATTTCTGTAGAAACACTTAACGGCTACCGAAGGCAACATGATAGTTTGATACGAAGAGTCCAACCTTGGAAGGTACTTAATAATGTCACATGAATTTGAGAAAAACTAAAGCCCCTACAATTTTATGTTTAAATATACATTATAAACTGAAAGTTTACGTTAGATTATCGCCTAACTACTAAAATGAACGATAACATAGTTTTATTTTATTTTAGATAGGTCTTAAAATTCAGGAATCGTAAGCTAATGACATCAGACAGACAGATGACATCACAATATGACATTACAACCTGACAGTGACAGAACCGACAGATCACAGCTGTTTAAAATTGTAGTCTGTGGATCACAGAGACCGTTCATTATTCTGGGGCCACACTAAGCCAACGTTCGCACGGACGTAATAAAATCGCGGCGGGATTTTATCACGCACTGGATTTTTAACTCTGGCCGAGCGTTGAGAATTTAACAGAGTGCATCCCAGCGCGTCGACAAAACACACTGTTGGAATTTCAACTCTCGGTGCTAACCAGAGCGTTGAAAATCCAATGTACGAAAAAATCCCGCTGCGATTTTATTACATCCATGCGAACGTCGACTAACCGTCAACGTCAATGCCCATCATCGCCATAAACAACGCGATAATTATTCCAATAAATTGAGTGGCCACACATGAACGGTCAACGTCAATGCTCATTTGCCGCCACCCGAGTTAGCCCACGTTCGCAAGGACGTAATAAAATTGAGGTGATTTTTTTCGTACACTTGGTTTTCAACGCTCTGCTTAGCGCCGAGAGTTGAAAACCCAACAGTGTGTTTTTCAAACGCTCTGGGACTAGAGTTGCAAAATTACGTAATTTTAAGGAAAACGCTAGTAAATGATATTATTATAATCCATGAGATAGTGTGATTCATATCTTGAATTCTTGACTTGAGAATTAAGTTTTACCGTAAAATGCTGTAAATTACGTAAAATAACATATTTTTCCGTATTATACCATGGTAATTTTACCGTTTTACATCCCTAGCTGGGACGAGAGTGCTTCCGAGCGCGTCGAAAAACACACTGTTGGAATTTAAATTCTCGGTACTAACGAGGAGCGTTGAAAATCCAATGTACGATAAAATCCAGCAGCGATTTTATTAAGTACGTCCGTGCAAACGTCGGCTTATCGCTTAAAGTCAAACGCCAATGGTGCCGATTCCCTTGTTCACAAACTACACTAAATTTAAGTTCAGTGCATCTTTTTCTTTCTATTTCATTAAGAAAAGAACAGAAGATAAAGTTTAGTTTAGTCCTGTCAAATTAATCAGCGCTTGACGTAAATTGACGTAATTTCGTCGGCAAGTGCACTCGCACTGGCGAAACATCACAACAAAACATGTTGAAATCTCTAGTGCCTGTCAAACTTTGTATGGAAAATTGACAGAAAATAGAGATCAGTGCGAACGCACAGTTAGGTAAGCATTTGTGCACAAAACAGTTGCACAAATGTTTACCTTGTCAACCTCATGCGAGCGCCAAAAGATCCTTCATCCATGTCCGTGACCACCGCAGAACCACCAACGCCAATCGCTTCCATATTTAGTAAATAATTAGTACCCAATTGGTACTAATTAGTGCTCGAACGACAAAATTGGTACCTTAGTACTGCCGCGCTTGCAATAACTGCAGTAAGTATCATTTTTGACAAAATTGAGTTAATTGAAGTGAGCTGTCACTCCACTTGATGCTAAGGATTGACACTATTGTCACCTCACTTCGAGCTCACTTAACCTAAGTTTTCACGGTGAGATTTTTACAGAATAGACAGGCTGCTTAACACTATTGACAACTTAATTTAGTCGGGTTATACGCGGAGATTTAGTATGGAAAAGTAATGAAAGATAATTTCTCTGAAAATACAACACTTAGGAATCTGAATTTTTGGTCGCTATAACTTCTTTAGGAGCATTTATTTTAGTATAAATTTGGGAAGAAATCACAGAGTTTTTAATAGGGAAATCTTGAAATGAAAATTTTACACCGTGACTACGGCCACCCCACCCAATGGCAAACTACTGAAGAACCAATTTTGAATTTTGGGCACTAATTTTATCTTGTAGGGTACTAATTTTCTATGTAGGTTTGAGGAAAACGACAAGCTCGTCAAACTTGGAATCAACATTCAAAGTCGTGGTCCTGCTGAACGAGCGTGCGAAAGTTATCATCGTTGATTTCTCGGTAAATACAAATGTTTCAGTTCAGTTTTTTTTAAGCAATGAATCACATTTAAGGGTACTAATTATTTGTATACTTAGGATAGCTGCAGCATGCCCCCTTTTTCGGCGTTCATGGTGGTCCTGCTGAAGGGAGCGTGACTACCGCCGGACCACCTTCAAAATCGAGTTTCTTGAAAACTAGTAAGGTACCAATTTTGTCGTTCGAGCACTAATTAGTACAGACGCCAGCACATCAAGCTACTACAATCTGTCAAATTTATTTAATAGATTTTCAGCTTTATCGCTGAAGTTTAAGGTTCAAAGTTGATTGGGAAAATTTGACAGTTTCGGGTAGCTTGATGTGCTGGCGTCTGTACCAATTGGGTACTCATTATTTACTAAATATGGAAGCGATTGGCGTTGGTGGTCCTGCGGTAGTCACGGACATCCTTCATACTTGTAGCCGTATAACAGTGTAAAAATAATAATTATGAATGGTGTAGAATAGGCTTTATCCATCATAGATACAGCATTATTAAAGTGAAACTTTTATTACATCGTCTCAAACTTTTTCATCTGTGTGTTGCATGTCGCGTGACGGTCGGCCGCGGAGTAGGGATAAAGTGAAAGGCGCTCGTCCGAGCAGCCAAGGCCAATATGGCGGCGCCTATAGAAGTTTCACTTTTACCGTGGTTTCATAAAACCACACAATCCTTTTTTCTCTATGCTTACAGATAGCTTCACAAAAAATTATTTATCTGTGGTCATAGCAAGTTGACTTCGCTCTAATAAAAGTATTCTGTGAATCTGTGATTTCGCTTCGCTTGTACGCTTAGCCAAGATTTCGCCCATGAAAAAAAACCCGTTGCTGCCCTAAAACTTTATCAGTTACAACTACAAGTGTTGCCAAATCATTGACTTGTACGAGTGAGCAGATCATAGATGTATTATTAAAACAGATAGTTTGATTTGTTTCGTTTGCTGTGCAGTAACTATCCATCACTCACTACATCACAAATAAATAACAAGTTTGGAAAATGCCGGCGAGCAACATCGGATCATACTTGCAGAACGCTAGAAATAGTTTCGACGCCGTGCGACCCGCCCCAATTTATGCTGATGCCAATCAATCAATAGGCCAATGTCAGAATGTGCATATATCCACAAATTGTTACTATGGCTATCACGACCTGAAAAAACCTGAAAACAACCACGTTGACACTGATTGCGAAATGGTCGAATTAGAATTCCCTGACGGATTGCCATCCAAAACGACGTCTAGGAAGCGGAGCGCTGATGAAGAAGAATATCCTCAAAGAAAGCGTCTTCGAGAAGGTACGTTTAATGATGGGAAACTTACTGAATCCATAACATTTTCAAGGTTGTTTGTAAAAATGCAATTCAGTGGGGTTTCATAACCTAACATGTTAAAATATGCTTATAACACAATTTATTGCATAAAGTTACGTAGAGCAACAAGATTGTTCTGTAGATTTTTGCTTTGTAGGAAGTCTCCCATTGCCATATTATGTGCAGATGGTACCTACCGCGTATTATTTACAGTTTTGTTGCAGTTTCACAATAGCTTTATTGTTATTATAGATTATGTTAAAGTTGCACCTTCATTCTTTGACTCCTAACTTGTAAAGTTATTGGGCAGTTTTGATGATTTGTGCTGTTGTAAAAAAAAAAGGTAAAATAAATCTCCCAATAAATTATTGAAATAAACATACTCTCACATAGAATGGGGTAAGATTAACCCAAACCACACTTTTCCAGTCATTGCAAATCTATATAAATTACCTGATAGTAGTAATAAATAAAAAAAACAGTGGTTCTCCGGGAGTGCTGACAGAAGTGAAAACTTGGAAAAAAAAGTAATCAACGTGTTGATGTCTTTTACTCCCCACACTAGAAATCAACGCGTTGATGTTTTATTAATGGTCATATTGACCATTAAAAAGACATCAACACTGGTGTCGTCACGGTGTCGCAAAATCAATGGTTTAGTCCTATCTCAAAAATGCCCAATGCACATAAAGGTTTCACTTCAAAAAAAAAATTCATGTAATGTTTGACAGATCCGATACGTTATAGAGGACAATATTTAACATTAATTTATCAAGAATTCTAATACTCTGAAAGGCTTGTTATAATACTGTGTTAGAAGATAGATATTATGTATGTATTAGGAAAAAACAATGGTTTACATAAGGTGAATTTAGAGATGGACTTCAGGGCGAAAACCCAGAAGGTACTTGATGCTCATCAGATTTACGGCTTCAGGTATGCATGCTAAGCTGTATTTCGTAAAAAAAATACTCTCGTTTTTGTTATGGCCAAACTGGGCTCTTATACCATTTCAATCTATTCGTTGAAGTTCTGGTTTTCACACTGAAGTCTAATGCCACGTACAGATTAGTGAAGCGTAATGTGAAATGTAACACATGTTGAAACAAATTTGTCTAGTTATTGTGTTACATTAGATAGATTTGGACACCTCATTTATGTTACTTTTCACCAATCTGTACCCAGCAATTCACCCTGCATTCCTCTTAGGCATGGGCAAAAAATATCCATATTTTTCCATACAAATATATCATCGATATTTTTAATCGCGATATATCGATATTTAATATTTATTTTAGAGTATCGAATTCGTATCAATTTCGATTATTTTTTTAACGCAAGTTTGGTTTAACCTCTTTGACAGGCGAGCACATCAAACAGAGGGTGCTCCTAATGTCCATATCTGATGACTACTGGTTTGATTAAATTGTATATAATTGTTTAGGCTCGAGCATTAATAAAAAATACTATTTTCGTCTATTCTTTTTTACGAAGTTTAAATGCTTTGAGAATTTATGTATGAATAATCATGCAAAAACTGTCGATATATCGATATTTTTCACTCGATAATTATCAATACTGTTTAAAAATATCAATATATTTTTTTCACTTGCCCATCCCTAATTCCTCTGATGTGACACTCATTTGCACAGAGTTTTTACAGTTAAAAAACACATAAGTAGTGGTTTGTTTTTTGCTCACTGCTACAATTTAATGGAGCTATCAAAGTCAAATTGTTACCACTGGTGTGTGGTTGACTGTACATAAAATATTGAGTCTTTTAGAATTATGATTGAAAAAAAAATTAACAAGGGGTTTGTAAGCTTTATTAAATTACAATTTTCTGTTTGAAATATACGCGATAATGTTATACTTAGGGTTGCCAGATATCTCGTTTTAAGAATGTGATCACATCATGGCCGCATTCCGAGTTACGCTAAAAGTGATAATATCGCGAATCTGACCAAATTTAATAGTCAATTATTACTCAATAGTCCTTATATTTTGTGACTTTTAAATTTGGTCGGTTTCGCGATATTATCACTTTTATCGTAACTCGGAATGCGGCCCATAATATAGTAATAACAACTTATTAAATGTTGCACACACCTGAACAATGTTGCATTAATGTATTGATTAATGTCTATCGCTTACCGATATTTTGATATTAACTTCACAAACACAGCAAATAGCTGTTGGAAGAATGGCGGTCGTCTATTTAATTTAACTGACAAAGTTCGGTTTTTGGATTTTTGAACAGCTTTTAAAGGAGTCTTTTGAAAACATTGATTGATGTTCGATTCGGCACGGAAGCATATCGAATGACTGTGATTAGCTATGCTGGACTAATTTGGCTAATTTTTATTTTAATATGTTCGTAATTATGTTTTTATAACATTTTTTGGACAGGTCGTCTGTCAGGTCACCTTGTTACAAAATAACATCGGTTTCGGTTTTCGTATAACCAGAGTCATACGTAACGTGGATGATTTATGCCTTATTAATGTCATAATATTTAGTAATAAGTAGTGTGTAGTAGTCTAGACTTATACTAATATTATATTATAAAGAGGAAAGATTTGTATTTTTTATTTTTGTATGTAACAAATAAACTTAAAAACTATTGGACCGATTTGAAAAATTCTTTCAGCAATGGATAGCTATATTATCAGCGAGTAACATAGGCTATATTTTATCTCCCTACTCTCATGGGAACGGGAACTACGCGGGTGAAACCGCGTGACGTCCGCTAGTGTTTAATATAAGTACTCCCTAAGGGCCTATTTCACGATGTCCAAATAGCCACTACTTACCGAATAAGTTCAAAAATGGAACAGAATTTGTACGGTATTATCTGCCAAGTAAGTTAACGAGAACCTAACTGGAGATGGTGAAACAGGCCCTAAGACTACTAAAATATATATTATATTTTTCTGTAACTCTTAACATCCGCTTTAAGCTGCCATGTTATGTGACGTCATATTATAACCTATAACCGAACAACGTGAAACTTCTAACGATACTTCGTTTGTCAAAATACAACAACTAGTTTAAGAGTTACCGAAACTGTACAGACCGCTATTTAATTGTATAGTCGATCTCGTAACTGCTTTATCATCCTAAGGTTGAATATCACTTGCGAGTCTTAAACGACAAGGTATATTTGCATATGCGACAGATAGTTTCAGTTTTATCAAGACTGATAAAGCAATAACGAGGTCGACTATACATCAAATCAGTCCTTTTAACCTATTTCGCTCTAAAGCTATCCCTCCTTGTAATTCACATTGTCGATATTCTACATAAGTATAGGCCAAACCTATGTATGACACAACCTACAGTTTATTTTGTAATAATATATTTTTTATGCTTCTATTTGTATGTAGAATGACTGTCCTGTAGGCTAAGCTCATTGAAAAATTACTTTCGATTTCAAGACACAGGTAACATTAGAAGAAGACTAGATGAATAATTTGACACAAATGTTTGAATTGTGATTAGTTAACGCTTTCACGGACGGTAAACGCCGATAGACGTCATAACAATAAAACTATCGTGTCTCGTTAAGTGTTCGTGAAAGCGTTAAAGATAGTTTACGTTAATATTATATTAATTAATCATGAAGATAATACAGAACATGGAGTAAATACAAACAAGAACCAGGTAAGATCAATATTTAAATAAATTATTTTACAGACTCCTATTGACGTAGAGAAGTACCTATTATATAAAAATGTACTCAAGGCAACATGTACTAATAATTTTTTATTGAACAATAAATACAGCCATACCAGTTGTTTAAGCATGAATGATCAAAACTTACTGGTTCTATAAAAATATAGAGCGATCGCAAATTTAAACTATTAAGAGATTTTATAATAGCGAATGAATATTTACATAAGTACTAAAGACATGAGATTATAAGCTTTCTTGAAGTATGTTCCTCTAATTTACCTGTGTCCGTATTAAGAGGAATATTTAATGCTGACCGCACATTGGATACCATTTTACCGCCTAACACATTCTTGGGTTGTCTATGGGACCAACCCATGGATTGAGCTACAGAACGTTTCTCACGGAGTTCCTATCCATATTTGTATACGTTAGAAGAATTGGAAGAATTCCATGCGTAAATAATCGACAGCCGCGGTAGCAAAATTGACAAAGTTAACGCAAACAACAATGTCAGCATTTACTTCAGATGTTACCTCTAGTTGTGTTACAGAGCAGAAACAATACAAATTCGAGTAAGCATTTTAGCACACTGGCGTGGCGGTACGATGCGACGCGTGATTTATTGTTCAAATAGAATGTGGATTTTCCGCAAAAATAAGATACATATTATGTGAAAGTTTTTGATGATTTGGACGCGTATTGAGACCTGTGATGTCGCCACATATTGCCGCGCGGTACAACTTGCATTCGCGACACGATCGGAACACACTAAAGAAAACATTTCATCGGGTAACAGTCCCGATCCTACCCCATGTAACGCGCAGCATTTATCTTTTGCACAGCGCGTAAACTACATGCAACTGTTTGTCTCCGTTTTCGAAAATGAGCACGCACGCAACGCTACTGCGGGTACCGTGAGCGGTCAGCCTAAATTGAAAATACTTGGACAGAGATCTCAATTTAAATTTGCTTATCCTCGGGACTAAGGGCAAGATTCACAGACCGCACTTTGATTTTATTTTGCTAAGTTAGCTTCGCATACGAATATAAACATTACAAAGCATAAGATTATTTTGGAACGCATACTTCAAAGTGCGATCTGTGAATCTTGCCCTAAAAGATGTTAATAAGCTTATGATACACCGAAGTTGAAACAGCAACAAAACTTGGCTTGGAGGCTTCCTGTCAGAAACTTGAGGCCCAGTGTGATGAGGTTCGAATTTATTTCAGAGGGTATGGTGCCATCGACTTCCAACTACAATCCATGTTTACTGCGTCCAACACACAACAATCCAGACATATCTCGTTGTCTCATGGTCCATATGATCTAATCTCTACTGCAATGTCCAAAGACAAAAAATAATTTAGAAAATTATCATTTTATCTGCAGAAGTACAAAGAGAGAAAAACATTGAACCTGAGACAAATGAGACAGTGAAATTGGACACAAGTACAGAAGATGTCATGGAATCTTTATATTGGAACATTCACGGAGGAAATATATTTCATTTGATACAGTGTCTGTGACTCTTGATGTGTGATATTTTTAAGATTAAAGTGCTTGGGACCTTAAGAAATATGAAACAATTGTGTACACTGAAAAAAATATGTGCATAATTTTCTTATAAGTGTAAGATTTTTTTGAAATAAAAATATAATAGGCAAAGGGAGGGCGTTTTTTTAAATATAAACATAATTATTTGTTTAAGATAATTTATTAATATATTATATATACTACACAAAGTATTTATGTAAAGGATAAGAGTAATTGAATAATAATAATGGGATACAATAATAACATTCAATAATACTAAAGTCATCAGGGGATCATCAAACTTCACAGTTCAATCTGGAAAAAAAAAAACACTAATTATTTCAATTTACTTTGTTTTTCTGTTCCAGATGCTGGTAAAGAAGCTTTAATTGATGTATTTCTGTTTCAGTATACGCTCAAACGACATAATAACCGAAAATGGTTCAGTTTGGGTTTTTGGCCTGCTTTTACAGTGTAATAACTTCACCTTTCTGTTTTTCAGATGATTCTTCCATGTGCAGCCTTGTTGGCACACGGTCAAGTCCAAGCCACTCAGCTTCCGCCTTTAATGCAAACATACCAACAATTTACAGTTTGTCTATAACATACAGATTGGTATTTAGTGTACAGGTGTTATATAACTAAAACTATAGGTTAGAACCAAAATCCCATTGTCTGTGATATAATTGTCTTTGTACCTGATTGTGTATTAAATTCTTTTAATTCAATTTGTTTTTTATTCTTGGTAGTGCCTCAGAAGTGAAAATGCAATTATAAATATTTCAGTTTATTAAAAAAGTCCCATTACAAATTAAAATAAACACATGACAAATATGGATTCACATAATAAAAGAGCCTAGCATACAGAATTGAAAATGTGAAGGTTGGGCCACTAAGATATTGAGACGTGTAAATAGTGCTGCTAAGGTCCAATTCGAATAAACATTAATGTTAAGATTATGTACCAATTATATAAGAATAGCAACCATCACCATACCAGGCAAAGTATATTATTTAGACAAAAAATATGAATAAATAGATTAAGATAAGATCTAAGTGGCCTCTGCAATATAGCCCAGGAAAATAAGAAATTTTTTGCGAAAAAAATCCTGGTGACGAATTCTCACTGGATTGTCTTGATTTAGTCATTAGAAATAAAGTCCATTAATACGTGCGAAAAAAAGTTAATGTCAAAGATCAGTTATTGCAAAAATCTTGTTAAAAATTAGCTTTTCGTTCACTTTTGCTACCACAAATTTATTCCGTATTCAATTCTGCACAAAATAAGTCGCCAGCACCCTACTTGCGTAACACACTGAATCACATTCCGAGAGTTTTGAAGGATATTACTAATCCATTGCTTAATAGGTTTGAAAAATTTGTCTCCTCAACGACGTAAATAACGCAATGGACGTGGGAGAACTGTCTAAATGAAACCCATTGCGATCAATTGTCATTTTATGTGCGTTACGCAATTACCCGCAGATTCATCTAGAAACCAGAATTCTCGAGATTCTATTCTCTTCTGTTTCGAAATGTAACGATGCATTTTGTTTCTGCACCACATTTAATTAAGGCAGAGTAAAAGGCGCGTTTTTTATTACTTACTTGATATCATATGCCTAACCCATAAATTGTAATTATGACAGCATTTTGTTCATAATAGGTAGTTTTATTCTTTTCATCATTTTTAAAACGTTTAAGTCTATAGTTTTATCAGGTAATTATTTCGGTGTTGTTTTGTCCAGTTCTCATTTATTGTTAGGTCAATATTTAAAAAAAAAAATGAGTGTCTATATTCCACAGCTTTTTGAGCACAAAAACATCTTATTTTAGCATAAAATAACGTCTAGAACAGGGGCTGAGGTTTCGACATTGATACCGATCGCTTTACGACCTAATTTGGTCGCAAAGTCCTAATGGGGTCCCCCCTGCCTAGGCCTTAGATCAGAGATTCCCAACCGGTAGGGCGCGCCCCCCTCAGAGGGCGTAGAGTGGCCAATGTGAAGCTCCAATAATAAAGTATAGATTTATAAAAAAGGTATTAGAAAAGGTTCCAAAACCCAAACGTTTCATAATACTTACATATGTGCTGTAAAATGAGTTCAGCTTGTTAACATAAGTCGAAGCTTGTTAACATAAGTCGACAAAATAAAATTTTATATTTCTTTATGAATGGACTAAAAAAAAAAACCGATGCGGCGATGTCTAACTCGCTTCGTGCGCTTCTTCTTGAGCTTTTCTGCAAAACTCGACAAAGTAACTTCTATTTGTTTGAATGATCAAAAGAAAATGTAACCTATCTCCAGGGTGCAAACATGTTCATCCTCACTTTCGTTTGCTTTACATTCTTATGCTTTTATGTCGACAAAGTAACTCCGGGGCTTAGTAATTTAAAAAGAAAATTAGGGGGGCGCGTATGTTAAAAGATTGGAAAGCCCTGCCTTAAGACGGTCGAAATTGCTTGACAAACACGTGATTTTTTCGTGCTTCTCAAGCAATTTTCTTCTGGATGTTGAATAAAGCGATCGCTATCTATGTCTGAGCAGTATATTTCGAGAACCATTGAACCTACTCCTACGAGAATCTTGTTTGGGACTTTTTATGCAAAATGAATTAAGAAACTTGTTCTAACATAAATTGGCGTAAAACAAATGTTTTTTTTTTCAAATATTGACAAAAAAAAAGAATTGAATTTCGGGACCTATTAGTCGATTTTTTTTTCACACTAGTATCAGAATGGATTTATCACACAAGATTTTTAATGCCTGAATAAAGATAATCCCGGTGATAAATTGATCGGATCGGTGATTTGCCTTTAATTTAATTTACTTTCCTGGACTAAATATTGTGTTATGGTTAAGTATGTAAGGGTGTGTACATTAGTGTTGATTGCCTTGTTCACAAACTAAACTAAATTTAAGTTCAGTGCATCTTTTTCTTTCTATTTCATTAAGAAAAGGACAGAAGATAAGTTTTAGTTTAGTCCTGTCAAATTAATCAGCGCTTGACGTAATTTTAGTAGGCAAGTTTTTAATCATATCTAAACTTGTATGGAGTAGTGACAGGCGCTGATTAATTTGACAGGACTAAACTAAAATGTATCTTCTGTCCTTTTCTTAATGAAATAGAAAGAAATAGATGCACTGAACTTAAATTTACTTTAGTTTGTGAACAAGGGAATCGGCACCATTATGAACCAAATTATTAATAGGGCAGAATTCGAAATGGTGCAAAGTAGGATAACAATCACAAGCAGATGAAAAATTTACTTTATTAGGACATATATTACTAGATGGTTGGTAACCATAGAGTGGAGCAAATTATGTACAATTGTGATTTTATATTAGTATCTTACCACTTCAAATCCTTTATACTTATACCTTTATACAGGATAAATAACCAGTTGATATGAACGCGATTTGAAATAACCCATCAGACTTGGTACAGACGCCAGCACTTCAAGCTACTACAATCTGTCAAATTTATTTAATAGATTTTCAACTTTATCGCTGAAGTTTAAGGTTCAAAATTGATTGGGAAAATTTGACAGTTTCGGGTGGCTTGATGTGCTGGCGTCTGTACATAACATACTATAAATGTTAGACAAAAAGTATACCTACAATTAGGTACTTATTCATTGCGATTAGCACAATTGATTAATGGCAGGCATCTACAATACAATACATGTTGCATTACCTCAGTCGGGGTGACCTCTTCAGTGTCTACCACGTCCGGTAGAGCTTCTGCATTAGCTGCAGCTTCGTCATGTCCGTTAGCACCATCTTCCACATCATTGTGACACGTTTGGTCAGCTTCGGCCAAATCTCCGTTATGCATTTCGGAACAGTTTATGAGATCGACTTTTCCTTCTTGGCTAGAACGTGGACTATTGTCGTTCATGTCCGAAGTCTCAATATCCATATGGACGTGTCCCGGCCACAAATCGTAAGGACAAGCATTTAGCTGATGTAACTGGCTGTCGCTTGAACTAAATAAATTTAATGAACCAGCGACATCTTGCAAGATGGAAGATTCGGATAGCTCGTTCGTGAGTTGAGTAGGTTCGCTTTCGTTACTAGCTGGTATGAATACTGGCAAATTCTCAATAATGTCTCCTGAAACATCACAAACTCGCATACCTTCGTATTTAGATAGTAATTCTAATAACCTCCTCTTAGCCTGTTGAGTATACCTTCCGTCGGTAGCATTGCTTAATATAAGAGATACTAATGTCTCTAAAAAATCTGTCGTACATGTTTCATCGCTTTTTAACAACAAAAAGCGAACTATTTTATTATCAAGTTGCAGAGCATTTCCACACATGTTTTGAATGGATGAATTACAGTCATTATATGCGCTAGGGTCACCAGACGTTGAAGCTGATTCTTGTCTATTTTCTTCATGGGCACTTTCATTGCTTTGGCTCTCAATAATAGAACTGTACTGAGACAGTACATTACGTATTGATTGTAATACTTTTTGTCGTAAAGCATCAGAACTAATTAATTGCAGCTCTCGGAACAGCTGAATCAAAAAATCAGGGTGAGATTCATTCACATCAATCAAAGCTGTCACTTCAGAATACACGTTTTCTCTGAGCAGATCGAATAATTTTGAGGTAGCCTTATCTTGAACTTCGCGACTCGTTGATGCTAAATTTGGATTAGGCATTTCGGATGTACTAGCAATGTTAATATTGCTCATTTGTGAATAATCCAGTGAGTAATTCCGTCGATTAGTTGAATTCTTAGCTGGTAATTTTGAAGATGATTTCTTTTTACTATTAGCTGATGTGTTTAAGTTATTTGCATGGGCTTGTATAATCTCAGGAATCGGATTTGTTATATTTAAATTTCTAAAAGAGTTTGATGGTGCTTCTTGGCGATTTATATTGATGTTACAAACGTTAGTAACATTGTTTTCGTCGATATTTCTTGAGTGACAAGCAGAGGTCGTGTCGGTGTCTGGGTTCTGATTGACATTCAATACGTCTGGCGCAGATGAGAACGAAAGAGATCTTTCGTAGGCAACGTTTCGTCGCGTATGTCTGTTGGGTATGTCATCGTTATTTGCTTGTGATGATTGAGCGGCGTTGTGTGATGAGCTAGCAGCGTTGGTATTTCTCTTCGGTGTGATACAGGGAGGGGTGGCCGAGGGGGTGCGATGTAGTGTGTTATGAGATCTTTCGACTAAAGGATGGGGGTTATGAGCGGGTCCGACTCCTAAGTGCCCGTCAGCGTTTGCCTTGTTATTGGCAGACAGAAGATTTTGACGGGAATAACTGAAAAAGAAAAATGTACACGCTTTTACTTTTTTTTCTTATTCTAGTGTTATGATAAAAACAAACCGAATTCAATACCACTGTAATGTTAGTATACACACGTCATGTAAGAGTTTTATAATATCACATAGGCATGTATGATTAGTTTTATTACAAAGCATGAAATTAAAATCGATTGCAAACGGAAAATTCTAGGGCAAACACTATTCTCACCCTTAGATACTTTTGAACTGAAGTATATGATAAAATACATAAATACGGTGTATGTACGTTTATTTAAATATAAATTATAATAAGTCAAAACATAATGCGTGTTTCCTAATATCTGAAAAGAGAAAAGCAAAGTAAATAAATACTTTGAATTTTATTTATGCAGCTCTCTCATTACATTTCTACAAAATACATAATAACGTTACCTGCGGAAGTTATCCCAATAGTTGTTGGCTCTGTTTCCCGGGGGAACTTGATTATTTAGCGTATGTGATGCAGTTTCTGCACGCCAGCGCTCTTCCATCTAGAACACATAAAGTTTGTATTTTATTTAAAAATACCCTGTGTCAATTAAGGCTCCGTGCCGCCGCACCGCACGAAATCACTGATTTTGATCAATTTTGTTTATTCGTTGTGAGTAAGGGGGCGAGAATTTAAACAAAATTATTTGTGATTTGAAAAGTCCAATTCTTCGTCTTGTACATAGGGGAAAGGGATTTTTGAAATAAATTAAGGATTCGTGGGAAATCACTAAAATTCGCAACAAGTTTTCCAAAAAATGACGTGAGACTGACGTTTGATCGTTTCGTTAGAAGAAACTGCTTTTGATGTTGAAAATTAAAAAATATCATCAACATCATTATATGGTCTACTTGTACATAGGGGAACCACTTTTTTCAACTTTCATACAAAATATAGCAGAAAAAAAATGTTGAAATAACGTAACTTTCTCAAAACTTCAAGCCAAATAAATATTTTTTTCTAATACTTAGAAACACTTTTAAGAAATTAAAAAAATTATATATTAATTTTAAGTTAATTGTTTAATAGAATCTAAATTTTATTTTATAAATAAACAATTACTTCATTACGTAAATAAATGGCAAAGTGAACTATATAAACGATCGCGGAAAATCTATTCCGTCAGTAGCGAACGGGCCTTCCCAGCGTGAGGACGTATCACTTTGCGTCGCAGCACGCACACACGCACGTACGTGTCCGATGTTAACATATTCCAGAAATTGTACGTCGACTACCACATTTTGATCCGCTATTTATTTTAAAGTACTTTGCTTGTTTTTGAAGAACATTAAAATTTTGCATGCCTGGCAATAAATAAAATACAGGTGTACGTGTGTTCGTAATTCTTCGTATCCTAAACGGCTTGACTGATTTAGATGTTTTTTTTTTTAAATTCTTTTTGTGTAACTTGGATGGTTCATAACTATAGTTGGACTCGCGTGGCGCTGTTGTCGCAGGACAACATCTGCCTGCTGGGTTCACTAGTTATATTTTGACTTTAGATTTCATAGTTTTGAGTGATTTTTGGTAGGGGAAAAAGTTATGGGTTCGCGTCACCGATATGCCCGCGCCTATATGCTGTTGTAGCAATAAGTGAAGTATTTTTGGAACGAAGTTTCTTTAACGCTACTGAAGACTACTTTAAGTCAAAATAAAGATCCAAGATGGCGGCTGCGAACATTTAGTGTAGGGCCCTTTGAAATTGATGGCGTGATGTTATGAAGAAATCTCATTTTCGCAACTTTTTCGCGCAAGTGGGTTCGCGCAAGTGTCTTTCGCGAAAATGTCTTTCGCGCAAGTGTCTCAGATCCATTTATGGATACTGGTGCCAATTCTCTTGTCACAAATTAATGCCTCAAAACTAGACTAAAAATCACCAAAGTTTCGTTCAGGAATGAACGAAACTTTGGTGATTTTTAGTCTCAAACGATGATTTCCCATCGTGAAATAATTATAGAATATGTTTTATTTTGACAGCACTAAGATGGCAATATGGTGCTGATTCTCTTGTATACCGAACTAAACTTACTAAACTATCACTAAAATTCCTTACTTTTGGCTATGAAAATCTTGAAGCTATTCTGCAACAAAAATTTTCTAAATTTAAATATATTTTGACACACTAAAATTATATTTGACAATCGCGAGTCCACGTGGTACTTGTTTGCCCTACCCCGTGAATTTTTTTTAGAGCTGGAGGCGCGCAGGGGGCAGCCTTGACGTTTTATATAGAATTTTTACTTTTTGTAAGGAAAATAAGAAAAAATATTACCTACATGTAGAGTGTCAGGGGTTTAAGGGTTTTATAAAGGGGATCGAAATTCTCATTATTTTTGCGATTGGACGCACCATTTTTGAGATATATGCAAAAGAAAAAAAAAAGATACAGTACTGTTTTTTGCACCTGAAGCGAGGTGTTGGTGTGAATTTTAGTTCAAGATAACTAATTTTATCCCGCACCTTTTTAATCGCGATTAAAAATAGTCAGATTTAGTTAGACATGATGCCGATTCTCTTGTCACAAATGCCTCTAAACTAGACTAAAAATCACCAAAATTTTGTTTTATTCCTGTCAAACGACGATTTCCCATTCTGAAATAGACTAAAGTGACACAACTAGATTTTAGTTTGACAGCACTAAGATGGAACTGAGATTTTCATTTAGTGAAAATAGCAATTTTACTATTCTGAATTTGACGTTTTTCACTTAAAATTTAGATTTTCTAACCGAATCTGACTATTTTTCGCGATTAAAAACGTGTGGAATAAAATTGATTGTCATAAACTTTAAATTCACACCAACACCTCGATTTCACATGCAAAAACAGTACTGAATCTTTTTTTTTTCTTTTGCTTATATTTCGAAAACGGTGTGTCCAATCGCAAAAATAATGAAAATTTCGACTCCCTTTATAATACCCTTAAACCCCTTATACTCTACATGTAGGTAATATTTTTTCTTTTTTTCCATACAAAAAGTGAAAAGTTCCTTAAAAAACACGTCGAGCGTGCCCGCCTCCGGCTCTAAAAAGATTCACATGGTTAGGTATCACGTGTGGAATCGCGATTGTCAAATTTGATTTAGATGTGTCAAAAATTTTCTTAAACTTAGAGAATTTATTTTGCATAATTGTGCCGATTCCCTTGTTCACAAACTAAACTAAATTTAAGTGCATCTTTTTCTTTCTATTTCATTAAGAAAAGGACAGAAGATAAATTTTAGTTTAGTCCTGTCAAATTAATCAGCGCTTGACGTTAATTGACGTAATTTTAGTCGGCAAGTTTTTAATCACGTCTAAACTTGTATGGAGAGTGACAGGCGGTGATTAATTTGACAGGACTAAACTAAAATTTATCTTCTGTCCTTTTCTTAATGAAATTGTAAGAAAAAGATGCACTGAACTTAAATTTAGTTTAGTTTGTGATCAAGGGAATCGGCACCAATAGCTTTGAGATTCTCATAGTCAAAAGTAAGAAATTTTAGTGATAGTTTAGTTAGTTTAGTTCGGTGTATAAGAGAATCGGCACCAATCAAAATTTTAAGTGAAAAAAGTCAAATTCAGAATAGCGAATTTTTCATTTTCACTAAATTAATAACTCATTCAGTTGCAAAAACTGTACTTTATCTTTTTTCTGTTCTTTTGCTTATATCTCGAAAATTGTGTCTTATCGCAAAAATAATGAAAATTTCGACCCCCTTTATGAAACCCATAAACCCATAAAACTCAACATGTAGGTAATAATTTTTCATGTTTTCCATACAAAAAGTATAAAATTCCATATAAAACAGAATTGTTATAAATATACTAAACGAATATACACAAACATTCCAGACTTATTTCATAAGCGTACCTACGTAACTTAACAAAATACCGTCTATAGGATCAAAACTGTTTAAGCGATCACTACGCTCGATGTTTAGGCGTGTGTGCGTGAACGATGCACACAAACATAGCATCGCAAGAATTTACCTAAACTCTGTCGAGTAAATTCACAGCCAGGAGCCTTAAGTAGTATAGTCCAGGATTGTCCCCATTAGTGCAAAAAGCTGTCAAGCTAGCTACGGTTTCTTAGAAAAGAGGTGGCCGCACTTAACGGCCGCCAGTGAAGGCTGCCATGAAAATGGCGACAGCTTCAAAGATTTAAATCGTTAGATTCGCCATACCAGGTAAAAAAAATAATTGTCGCTATAATTGTTTCTATTTCGTTTTGACACATCTGACACACAATGACGCAGTGACTTGAATTGATTGTCATGGAAACGTTATTGACATTGTGAGCTTACTCTTTCAGTATGGACACTTTTTCGCGTAATCAAGTACGGTGAGGGCAAATGTAACGATTATTTTTTTGGGAAGCGGGGTTTGACCTTACGGTGTCAAGAACGCTCTCTATGAAAACACACCAACTTACTTTCATAAATAACGTTTCAGTGACGTCATTCACCAGTAAATTGCCGGCACCGCTCTTCTAGGAAACCGTTAGCTTTAGTGAAGGCAATCTACCGCACGACAGGTTGGGACGCAGTGGGCGGTTTTCGTAGTTCAATTGTTTGAACTACGAAAACCGCCCGCTGCTACGACATAAAGGCGTCACTGTCAATGTCAAATTGAGTTATAAATACACTAGCGACCCGCCCCTGCTACGCACGGTTTCTACGACTTGACAAAACATCTAAATTTCTTTATTATGTGTAAGTATAATATTAATGTATTATACACACACAAATCTTCCGAAATAAATCTAATGGTGAAAACCACATCAAAATCCGTTGCGAAGTTTAGAAGAACAACGCGGTCACACTGACGGACACAAAAAGCGACTTTATTATGTATAAATAATAAAAACAAAATGTTACGTGATTGAGCTGGTCCCTCAGCTGGTGTATCTCCCGCTGCTGCATGACGAGCTGCTGCCAGCACCACGCGCCCCAGAACCCACACCCACAACTGCAACCACCTACCATACCTGGGGGTTAACCATACAGTATCCACCTTTATAGCAGCAAAACGAACATGAAAAATTTCAACAGTGCATCTAATTCAACTTGCAAGAATTGATCTAAGCAAACAAACTAACTTACATTGCTAGTTAATTAAAAGTTAAAAAAAAACCGGCCAAGTGCGCGTCGGACCACACACAGTGAAGGAAGGATTCCGTAACGGGGATTAAAATTTGCGCATGAACAGTATCTATTGATTTTACCGGCCGCAAAAAAAATAGTAATTCATAGAATTTCTCAAAAAAAAAAACTACAAAAAGAAACATGCTGCGGTTGTTATCGAAAATAACTATTGACTTAAATAGCAACGTCGTTTAGAAACATCATAATCTTTTTAATTATGAGATTCAAAAAACTTAAGTGACCGGTTTTTTTTATCCCTCAGTTACATGTTTGGGAAGTGTCACTCCATTTATTTTTTTCGTAATATCATTATAACTTTGTTTGCACAGAAAACACCTTCTTTCTAATTTTCATCAGAGTAGTACTAAAGCCCGTATTACAGAACGTCACTCAATACTCAAGCATTACTTAAAACTAGATTCAAGATATTTGATTGGTTGAAACTAGTTTTAAGTAATGCTTGAGTATTGAGTGATGTTCTGTAATACGGGCCTTAGTCTTCCGAGTAAAATAGCTATGTCACATGCAGACAGACGGGCATGACGAAATTATAAGTGTTAGTGAATTGCTTACTGTAAGGCATCATCATGTTGAACGGCATAGATGGCGGGTAAGACAGTTGTGGTGTCCCCATCAGACGCTCCATAGTTTGAGAGTGACTGTTCTGAGTGAATTGGTTACGCATGTCCTGAAACAAGAAACTTGAAGTCACGGACTTTGTATTTAAACTTAGAATCCTAGATCGCTACAAAACGTGTTTACATAAACAATTAATCATAAGATTTATTATAGAACTATCATGTATTTGGAAAAAGAACATTAGTCGTATAGATTGTGCAATCCACGAAGACGCGCCCCACTCCGCTCCGTTCTAAAGTACAGTTTACAGTACAGTAATCGCGGAGTGGGGCGCGTCTTCGTGGATTGCACAATCTGTAGCAAGTTATGATCACACTTATCTACATCTACATTATGTTCTAATGAGAAAAGATTTCAATTTTTTTTTTTTTGTAATTAATAAACTTAAAAACTACAGGACCAATTTAAAAAATTCTTTCACCAGTAGAATGCTATATTATCAGTTATCACTGAGTAACATAGGCTATAATTTATAAAGATATCACGCGGGCGAAGCCGCTGGCGGAAGCTAGTGAAATAATAAAGTAGTCATAATAAGTGAATCTTATCAATTTCTCTTTACCTGGTTGGATTTATTGTTAGTGTTCCAGCCAGGTGGTGGCAAATGCGGATACGGCATGTTTCCAGGATTTTCGCCTGCTAAAACAACAAAAAAATTAAGTTAAACGTTCGAGACTGACAACATGTACATACTTCAAAGTTTTTGGAATAATAACTTACTGTTTTGAGAAATTGGGGGAACCATATTGACGTTCGACGATTCCACTCTAGGCTCGTGACGGATGTTTTGATTCGTATTGTTCGACAGGGATAACTGAAAAAATATCCAAAGGTTACAAATGTATCCTTAACAGGTTCACTGTCCCATAAGCAGACCAGTGGCGTAGCTACCTAGGGGCTAGGCGGGGCAGTGCCCCGGGGCCCTCAAGCTCAGGGGGCCCTCGAATCCTTACCAGAAAATCTCGATCGAACTGAACTTTTGAAAATTACTCCCATTTTCAAAATAAATATGACAGGTTGCAACCCGACTTTAATCATGGCAACTCAGTTGAGAGAAATTCGACAGTTATACCTAGGGAATTCCCCTAAATTCTTTCTGTGGGTTGGCAGTGTTGTCAATTTGATGGATAGCGATTAAGAAGAAGATAAAGGTGTCAAATGTCATGATTTCATTGACACCTTTGCTAACTTATGGAGTTGTATTGCTGATTGTAATGATTATAATTGAGGAAAGCCATATTTGTTACGACCGCGAATCATATTTTAATCTACATAAAACCTGACACTGACCTGCAAAAAGCAAAAAAAAACGTGAGAAAATTTGAATTTCGCAGGCTACCCTGACGCTTCCCCCTTATATTTTTATTACCTGCCCTGCAGTGCATGAAAAAGAGCTGATCATAAAGCAGCTTAGCATTTTTAAAGTATTTGTATATTTAATATTTTTACTTGATAAAACCTAACCAGTTTAGGCAGCAGTGGGGCCCCATTTTTTGATTCGCCCCAGGGCCCTTGGTTACCTAGCTACGCCACTGAAGCAGACACAATAGTTAAAACAATTGAACAGACCACATATGGTTCATTGGACTGTGAACCGGTTAATTGGACTGGACGATATAGTAAAAGAAAGTAACTAACGCTGCTCTCATCTGGCTGTCTCTCTTGGGGTTGTCGCCGTCGCACTCGATTTCTTTGATTGGACTTATTTCTGGACGCACTGTGAAATATAAAACAAACATGAAACAAATTCCTTTTTAGGATATAGCATCAGTGGGCCTCATTGTTTACTCGCACTACAACAAATGACATATAGAAACTGACGGCCATTGACGTCATGCGCTCAACGCAATTTATTAGTACTGTCGTCTCTACACACAACCGGCGCGAGAATTCCATGCTCTGTGGCGATGCCGCATGGATATAATACAAAATTCGAGGGTTTGACACTTGCCTGTGCATGTAAAACGACATTTGTATTAAACTGAGCCTATTTGGCGCAGCCATGACACACACATTCCTGCTAACATACTTTTATTTTTATTTTGCAGGATATATTGTGTGCCTTTTAGTCTGTGCTAAATGCTGTGTAGGTACATGTATTTGCTTTCTTTCTAAAAGTGATTTCATTCATAATAGTTACCTGTCCGTGTCGCTTCCGTAAGCGCTGCTCATGTGAGGCGGTAAAGCTGCTACAGATCGTCCGCCCAATGCACTGTCTCCACCACCCTAGACGTAAAATACATTAACATATAATTTTAATCACATACTTTATGCTCTATAACACAGTCTACTATATTGGGCGTATTTCCTCCCGATAACGCCCACAAATTTTTACAGTCGGTCAACGCGAGCGATTTCGCAGAACGCTTGGGGGGAAGGGCTTATGTCCATAATCAACTGCCTTACCAAAGTTTGGAATATAACTGTAGGGCGATGAAGAGCGGAGCATAAATACAGTGGCAATACTATGAATCCTTAAACTTACCCTAAAGATCTCAGTTTCTCTGGAGTCCTGTGAATCTAATAGTATTTGCTCAGATCTGGATTCGGGTTCACTGATGCGGTCTTGTTCACTAAAACATAATATACGTTTGTCCATTAGCTTAACTGTAATTTAGTATTAAACTTTCAGTACAAAGTTCTATAACCGATATTAAGACGTACCTATTATATGATTGATTAACGACTGAAGCGCTGCGTGATTCTGATTTCATATTTTGGGGTTCAGGATTCGAGCATAGTACTTTCTGTAACAAAAACAATACCCATAATGAGAGGTGTCTTAATGCTGGAAAAAAAATTGATTATTAATTATGCTAACATAACATCACGCCTTGTTTCCCCGAATGGTTAGGTTAGGTTAGGTAGAGGTGTACCCATAGTAGGTACACCCACATTTTGCCAGTTATGTTTAAGTTCCATGTAATAGGGGGCGAGCGTATCGCCATCAACCGGGCACAAATCCAGACTCCAGGCTGCTACTGAGAAATTCCTAATGGAAAAAAATTAAAGTTTCATAAACTAAAACCCAACTACGACAAAAAAAAGCGGCCAAGTGCGAGTCGTACTCGCCCATGAAGGGTTCCGTAGCAGCAAGTAACGATAAGTTTACGATTTATGACGTATTAAAAAAACTACTTGCTAGATCTCGTTCAAACCAATTTTCGGTGGAAGTTTACATAGTAATGTACATTATATATTTTTTTTAGTTTTATCATTCTCTTATTTTAGAAGTTACAGGGGGGGGGGACACACATTTTACCACTTTGGAAGTGTCTCTCGCACAAACTATTAAGTTTAGAAAAAAATGATATTAGAAACCTCAATATCATTTTTGAAGACCTATCCATAGATACCCCACACGTATGGGATTGATGAAAAAAAAAATTTTGAGTTTCAGTTCTAAGTATGGGGAACTCCAAAATTATTTGTTTTTTTTCTATTTTTGTGTGAAAATCTTAATGCGGTTCACAGAATACATCTACTTACCAAATTTCAACAGCATAGCTCTTATAGTTTCGGAAAAAAGTGGCTGTGACATACGGACGGACAGACAGACAGACAGACAGACATGACGAATCTATAAGGGTTCCGTTTTTTAACGGAACCCTAAAAAAACCGGCCAAGGGCGAGTCGTACTCGCCCATGAAGGGTTCCGTAGCAGCAAGTAACATTGAATGAAAGGTAAATTGCGGTTTACGATTTATGACGTATTAAAAAAAAACTACTTGCTAGATTTCGTTCAAACCAATTTTCGGTGGAAGTTTACATGGTAATGTACATCATATATTTTTTTTAGTTTTATCATTCTCTTATTTTAGAAGTTACAGGGGGGGGACACACATTTTACCACTTTGGAAGTGTCTCTCGCGCAAACTATTCAGTTTAGAAAAAAATGATATTAGAAACCTCAATATCATTTTTGAAGACCTATTCATAGATACCCCACACGTATGGGATTGATGAAAAATTTTTTTTTGAGTTTCAGTTCTAAGTATGGGGAACTCCAAAATTATTTGTTTTTTTTCTATTTTTGTGTGAAAATCTTAATGCGGTTCACAGAATACATCTACTTACCAAGTTTCAACAGCATAGCTCTTATAGTTTCGGAAAAAAGTGGCTGTGACATACGGACGGACAGACAGACAGACAGACAGACAGACATGACGAATCTATAAGGGTTCCGTTTTTTGCCATTTGGCAACGGAACCCTAAAAACAACTAAAAAAGTATAAACAAGACCTGACAGACAAATCAATTAATCAGGAGTCACACACGTGTAAGGGCATAAATCGAACAGATTACGTGTGTCTATAACCAACGGACGATCAAGACGCTTCTAACGATACCTCATTTATCAAATTATGATGAGGAGTTCAGTTATGATAATAACAGATGAACATACATACAAACATACCGGTCAAAATCATACCCTCGTTTTTGCTGCAGCGTAGTCAGATAATTAAAGATGTTTTTCGTGTCTGTCAGTGTGACCGCGTTTTCTTCTAAACTACGCAACGGATTTTCTTAACTACGCAACCTAATTACGACAAAAAGTCAACTAAAAAGGTATAAACAAGACTTCACAGACAGACAAATTAAAAATCCGGAGTCACACGTAATCTGTTCGATTTATGCCCTAACACGACGCGTAACTACGGATTTTTAATTTGTCTGTCTGTGACGTTTTGTTTATAGCTTTTTAGTTGACTTTTTTTGTCGTAGTTGAGTTTTATTTGTAACATGTGTAGATTTCAACGAACCTCCTTGTTGAGCAGCGCTTCCAGTTCGCGCTGCTTGTCGGCGAGCAGCGCGCGCAGTTGCATCTGTCGCCGCTCGGCCGGCCCGGGCTGGCCGCTCGGGCCCGCCCGCACTTCTTCGTTCACTTTCTTCTGTTTACGGCTCACCTCTGAGAAAACACGATTCAATTTAGTACAGTAGGTATTAGTCTGTTATCGACTCGATTTAGTATAGTAAAAAAGTAATTTAAAACATACTCTTTGAAGAAACAATTTCTTTGAGAACCTAAAATATTCTAGACTTTTGTTGTTTTGTTTGTTAAATCAACAATATTTAACACTGTCTACTACCCATTACGTCATAATATTATTAGTTTTCCAAAAAAAAATTAAATAAAATAAACAATATAAATATTACTGCATCGTTATAAGACAGATACACAATGGAGTTGTAAAAAGCTCAAGGTGGAGCAAACTTTTAAACAACATTTAGCATATGTAAAGGGTAACCGAATATAGAAAAAAACATATTTGTAGACACATGCGTACGAGTATTTCAGAATCGGCGCCAAAGAATATGACCAATCTAAAAAAATGCTTCCTCAAATAGATTGATATTTTTAGGAGCGAAATAGCTACCTTTGTTAGAGATCATATCCTTGATACGTGCGCGCTCGCCCATGATCTTCTCGGTTTCCATTCGAAGCTCTTGTGCTAACTCTTGTAACGTCGCTATGTTTTCCTCGTGACCTAAGGTGTGATCGTAAAAAATATCTTTTTTTAAAGGTATCGTATCGTATTGGCATCTGTTATACGATGAATCGTTTTTCAGTTGAATGATAAATTCCAAAAATAAAATAAAAATACTGGTAAAGGTCCGGGACTCTGGACCGGCTGAGCCATCACTAGCCGATTTGGAACCGCGGGGTAATTGCGTAACACAATAACAATTGCAATCCCGTTCATTTTGACAATTCGAAAACATTCATTGCGTTATTTACGTTATCGAACAGACGAATTTTTCCAACATAATATGAAGCAATGGTATGTTACGCAATTGGGGTCCCGACTACTAATGAATTATCACTTACTTTGTTGCTGTTGCGCATGGTGCTGCGGTTGCGCATGGTGTTGTTGCGCATGATGTTGTTGCTGCGCATGATGTTGATGCCCATGTTGCTGATGTGCATGTTGTTGCTGCGCATGCTGTTGCTGCGCATGCTGTTGCTGCGCATGCTGTTGTTGCGCATGTTGTTGTTGAGCATGCTGTTGCTGCGCATGCTGTTGTTGAGCATGTTGTTGTTGCGCATGTTGTTGCTGCGCATGTTGTTGCTGCGCATGTTGTTGTTGCGCATGTTGTTGCACATGCTGTTGTTGCGCATGTTGTTGCACATGCTGTTGTTGCGCATGCAGTTGCTGCGAATGTTGTTCGTTGGTGAACTTGTGACGCTGTGGCAATGAGTTCCGTACACGACACATACTGCCGTCATTAGACCAGCCACCCATGCTTCCACCGCCTTCGGATTTACTACAAAAAGAGAAAAGCTCATTGAAATATTTTCCATAATATCCTTGATTTTATTTAAATTAAATATATTTATAATCTCATCTTACTTGTCATGGATGTTCGAATGAGTTGATAACTCTCTGAATGAATCATCGTGAGCCGACGAAAGATGTTCGGCCTCATAGTTTTCTACCGATCTCATCAAATCTGTAAAAAACGGGTTTTCATTTTAGTAGGTAATACACATAGACGTTTCAAGCATAGAAATGTTATATTATTATTTTTAGTACCTTTTGTTTTTTGAAGAGCAGTCTTGATAGCCTTTATTTCCATTAGTTTGAAAGGATCTTCATTTTTGTTGTTGCTTCCGGGTTTATTACCTGAAAGAAAATAGCACAGGAAATAGTTTAACATTATTTCAGTAAACCGCCTACACCAGACATAATTATAATAGTAGTGATTTTAAAGTTATCTACATTTTCGTGGCAATTCTTCGTCGCCACTTTCTTCGCCAGAACTAGAATACGTATTATGACCGGACTCGAGATGTGTAGCCATTTGCAGTTTTTGAAATTCTTGAACCTACAAACAAAAAATAAAATAAACGTTTACGTTCGACATTGGAGATTGAAGAATGAAAAACGAATGAATGTGTGCACACCAAACTTTCCATGTGTTGTTTCTTCATCTGTAACTCTCTCAGTTTGAGTTGTAGAATACGGCTTCGCTCATTGAGCAGTACTTCGTCTTCATCTACTTCGCTATCCCGTCCAGCGCCTGCCGCCTCCTGTAACATTACAAGAGCATCGTTATTTTAATCTTTTAAAATAAAAATATAGTCGTGAAATCAGAGTAGCTGTGAACGAAATGAGCATACTTGGAATATCTCCTCTCGGAAAAGATTCCGAGAGGAGATATTCCAAGTATGCATCTTACGGAGCCAAAAATTTTCTAAAATTTGATGTACAGTATTTCTATTTTCTTAATGTCCCTCGGGAATCATCGCATTTCCGAATACAAACGAATGCTAATGTCCATGTCCATTAATCATTGGATTTATCGTGTATAATAATTTGAATTCAGAACTAAGTACTGTATTGTTGTTTTGTTTTGATTTCCGTGTGAACTATATAGAGCTGTAAAACTATTTTCCTAACTGTCGTGAAGTGTCGTGCCTGCGACTTTAGCAGCTTTTCTCCCATTTTTAAAATAAATTACACAAGTTAAAAGAGTTATTAACAATTCTATTAACTTCCAAGTCCATTGAGAGCGTCCGGTCTGCACCAAATGCAAAGGGCAACTTATAGAAATCGGAGGACTGACGAAACACGAAGTTTGCCGAGAGACATTAAGAAAAAGAAATACTGTACCATATTTACGACCGGGTATTTTTTTAGGTCTTGATAACTTACCTCACTTCCAGTAACATTAGTGTCACGATGAGAGAACCTGTCATCTTGGCTATGTGTAGAATGCGCCGAGTGTCCGTGGTCAGTGTCTACACTAGCCGACATGTTCTGCGGTACATGCAGAACCTCTGATGAATGAGGCAACGTTGTCGCAACGCCTATCTGTTGATTGGCGGCGTACATTCGATTCGTATGATGGTAATTACCGCTCAGTGATTGGTTCTGAAAGTCGCAATAATAGAAAGAAGGTGTAATTTTTTAACTGAAATGACTGAAAACCTCTTAAGAGGTCAGCAAACTCATCATTATGAACCACTTGTACTAGGGGACCAATGAAGAAATCGCGAAAAAAAATCATCTAAGTATTCCCTAGATTTTGTCGACTTATGCGAACATAAATGGAGCAGCGGATTTTTTTACGCGTTGTCTGGTTTCGAAAGTTGTACACAATGATGAGTACAATAACCCCTTAGTTTTCAGTTATTGATATCCAAAGCGATGGCAGTATAGAATGCTGTATAAAATGTCTTGAGTGATATATTTACTTGTGCTGCACCAAAATTTTCATGTGAAGTAGACGGCTGTACTTCCGGGGCTTGTCTCTCCCTTTCTCTGTCTCTATTCATTTCTTCTAGTTGATGCTTAGCTTCCTCCTGTAGGTTGTTAGAATTCAGTCTTATGAATATCTATACTAATAATAAAGCTAAGAGTTTGTTTTTTGTTTGAACGCGCAAATCTCTGGAACTACAAGTCAGATTGGAAAAATTATTTTTGCATATGATAGCCCAATTCTTGAGGAAGATTATAGGCTTATTTAACATCACGTTATGACCATTAGGAGCCAAGCAAAAAGAAAAATAAAGGATTGTGTGGTTTTATGAAACCACGGTAATAGTGAAACTTCTATGAGCGCCGCCATATTGGCCTTGGCTGCTCTGACGAGCGCCTTTCACTTTATCTCTACTCCGCGGCCGACCGTCACGCGACATGCAACACACAGACGAAAAAGTTTGAGACGATGTAATAAAAGTTTCACTTTAAAAGTCAGAAAGAACGCTAAGTGAAAACGAAATAATGGGCGATGCAACGGGTGGTACTATTCTATAAAAAAATTACAGATTCTAACATTCCCCCCTACAATTTACTTTAGACCTCACCTGATATTTCAGCAGCCTCCTTTGTTGTTGTTTCAATGCTGCTAAGCGCACGTGCGACATTTCCATTTTATTTTTTATTTCATTCTGCCACAGTTCATTGTCACTGTACGTCGAGCCATTGCTTTGTGCAGACACCGGTCGTGTTACTACATCCTATAAAACAATGATGAATTCAAGTAACCGTTGAGCCAGAAAAGAGAAATAACACTAAAACACATCTATTGGAAGGGTAACAAACAAAAACAAACAGATGTGTAGTAACCTTTTTAAAAGGTTTCCATGAATCTTTAAACTTTGTATTTTATGGACAAAAGGCGTTGACGAAATTAATAAAACTAAAGAAATTACGCATGGTGCTCCATTTCACAGAGAGGAAGCCTGTATCCCAGCAGTGGGAACATTATAGGCTGATTATGCTATGCATGGTGCATAGTCATTTATGCAAACAGCAGAGTTTTTGCCCGCCGATATTGTATGCATGTGATTATGTATCAATTTGTGTTAAACGTATGATCAACACCTTTCGTTAAAGTTATTGTTATCGGTTAAGATGTGTTTATTATCTTTATTAATTCCTCGATTGGACTAGTTATATGGGATCATTTGTCTCTAACATGCACAAACTGTACAGTGATTGTTATAAAGTTACAATATATCCACATAAAACAGCAGTAAAACTATGAGTACAAATCAAAGCTGAAAGTCTAAGTTAAAGCTAGAAAGCAGCTTTGACACAATAGAAAGTATCAAATGACAATTGGCGAGTATGGTAATAGGTATTAGAGACGGTTATTCTCTGCTCCAAGATTGCATCCATTTCATGCTATGGATCTTTCGGCTCACAACATAGGGACACACTCCATAGTTCACAGTAACAAACAAAAACCTGATTGCTGGTATTGGGATCTTTCTTTTTAGTTTTCATCTCTTCTATCCGCGTTATTTTCTCCACACAAGAGAGTATGTTCTTTCGCAACATAACTTTTAATTCTTGGTCATCCTTTCTTATTTCGCTCTGATCGACAGCTTGTATTCCATTCTCTTTATTACCTTCTTCAGTTCCCACTAAATTGTCAGGAGGCCCTGATAAGTGCTGTGCATTTTCAGTGACGCCATCTGAAGGCTCGTTACTTTCTTCTTGAGAATGACTTTCTTCCTCATTTCTAATATTGTGCATGGATTTATTTATCTGTTCATTTTCAATATTGGTAACCTTTTTCGATAAGTTATTGTTAATGACGTCAGGAGTATTTTTCACATTGGAAACTGGGCTCAAATTAGTTTCTAACGAAGGTTCTGTTTTGCTCTCTGCATCAGCATCAGTTGCTGGTATCTCTACAATAACAACTCCGTCTGTTTCCTCAGCAGGGACTTCAACATTTTCTGGTGTGCTGTCCACTAATATACTTTCCAATTTAGTTTCGCTTTCCTTTAGCTTCATTACCATCTCTACCAGTTCATCATATTCTTCTTTAGTATGTTCGATAAAAGCCTAAATTAGAAATAATATCAACCATTTTTTACCATGATCTTATGTCTATTTTTTAAACATGTTGAAATGAAACACATACCTCTTCTTCAGAGTTACGCATAGTATCAACGAGAGACGAAGTAACTCGAATGTACTCCCGTATCTGTCCGAGCCGACGTTCTACAGCTGCTGCATCAGGACAAGCTGCAGCTATTGCCTCTCCTAAGGCTCGGGCCGACTCTCTGTGAACCTAAAGAAAGCCAAAGACGATCGTCATAAGCATGACGAAAACGTTCACGAATGGATTTGTTTTTATTTTTCTCTTTACTCTTTTAAACATCATAATCGGGTTTCCAGGATGAAATCATTGTATCAATGTAGAACCTCTTGATTTCTGAATAAGCACCTAAGTGTGTGAGTACTACTTACATGATTACTCTCATTGAGATTATTGAAACTTCCTTGTCCCTGTTCATACATGTTGTTGATTAAATTGACAGTCTTTGTCCCAGTTCTAGAGTTAGTTATAGGAGGTGTAGTATTATTGTTGCTTGCGTGGCCTCCTTCGAAATTGTTTCGAGAAGGATTCAAGTTTCTTGTTAAATTGTTTCTGTTTTGATTAGGTGCCTAAAATTGAAGGAAAGTGGTAAATTGGATATAGAACTAAAATTAAAGCTTTTCAAATGATTGCTATCATTATTATAAGAAAAATACTCACATTGAATGGTTGAGACACATTTCCAGTAACAGCATTAGGTGTAGTTGGATTAACTATCATTACAGCAGCAGATGCATGGTTGGAGTGAGGAATTAGGCCTAAAAATTTTGGCAAAATTAATATTATTTAATGATCCAGAACAATGCCTCAGTTATTATTAAGTACATACAACCAAAACCAATGATGTATTTTTTCAATAAAATATTTTAATTTTTTGTCAATATCCCTACAACAGCAAGCGGTATGGTTTATGGTGTCAAATATCCAAGATCAATAACAACAATGATTACCATTCTGCATCTGATGCACATAGGGGTGTAAAGTGTGTCCTGAAATAGATGAGCCAGTGCCATCATCATGTTGTTCAGCCGATATATTCTCGCGATTCTGCACGTTGAGAGGTAGTGCGCGTGGCTGCGGTCTTACAGGAACAAATCTTCCAAATCCACTCTCAAATGATACGGAATTGTCTAGAAAAACACACATTTATATACCAGTATCCGAAATCTAAATTTGGTTAAATAAATATGTGATAAAATTAGCTTACCCAAATCAGTTAGTTCATGATCTGATGTATTATTTGTTGGTTTTCTTGATTGACTGTAGTTAGTGCGACTGTTGTATTCAGAGACAGGCACCCAATCAAGAGATGTCTAAAAAAATTGTTTTAAAAGTTCACATACAAGTTCTTAAAATATGTTGTACTATAACCAAGTGTAGACCACACACCTTAGGTGCACTAAATTTAGAAAAACAACCTCCCATAAGGTATTTCAATAAGTGCTAATTAAAATCACTGTTGAGGATTCTTTACAAAATATCTTTAACATAAATCTATTTAGAATAAAAAGGAACAGAATTGTTGTCTGTTCAATATTAACTGTGTCACAAACCATAGCAGCTTGGCACCAATTCAAATACATGAATCTTTCAGGTTTCCAAAAATAAACCCATACGAACTTCACATGTGTGTTAGCTTTGCTAAGAAACACATCAGTTGTTTTTATGCTTTCATTGTTGTAATAATTTTGTAGTTTATATTATCATCAAGTGTGTACCATGTATTAAGTTGCAGGAATACAAAAAAAAAAAAATTGTTTCCTCGGTGGAGAATTTTAAAGTGTTATTTTTTTTAACTATTTAATCTACTGCTCATGGATAATAAAACACAATTCTATTAGAAGAAAAAACAGCAATTGCTGTACTGAAATATACTGAAAATTATCAATGGCACAATGTTATTCATTGTTTATAATGAAGGACTATAGTGAAAGTGAATTGTTATAATGGCACAGGCTGTAGTTAAGAACTGTCACTAAAGTAATGAGACACCATAGAATTTTTATTTTTATCAACTTAAGGCAAATCAACAGTTGAGTGGTTAAAGTGATGACTAAATCATTTAAAAGATATCAATAATTTAATTGTAATATCTACTTTGTTCTGATATTAATACTTCATGTATTCTTTTAATGGAAAAATAATCAAAACTCTAAAAGATAAGTGAAGAGGAAGAGAGAGATTCAACAGGATTTTGCTGAGAGAATTTTATGTTATAATCAGAGAGACACCAAGAAGGAAGAACATGTTTGTTAAGCTTGCTTACCTTGATGTTTAGCAAAATTAGTGCTATTGGATGCAAGATTGGTCATAGTGTAGCCTTATTTTTGATCTATAGCAAAAACAGACCTTTTTTTATCCTAATCCTAAATAATAAATGTCATCTTCTGAGGTAAATGCAGGTATGAAAGTATTTTATGCAGCTTGTCTGTAGTGTTCTTGTCAATTATTTGAGTTAAAACATCTTGACCATTTTGCTGCCAATATTAGTACGTCATTAAGCCCACTGCAGCCCAGAGGTAAATTACAATAATTCTATTGTTGCAGAACCAAGTAGAATCATTTGCAAAATATTGTGAAGACAAGAAAATGATGTTGGCATGCAAACTGTGGTAAAATGTATTATAAAACTAGTTGTTATGTAGTAGGAAGTTCTTACCGTTACTAGATTGGTCGTCATGTCTCTCCTTGTTGGAGTAACTGCTTCTTGTGGAACATTACAATTATTTCTCACTTTAGTCTTGGGTATAGTTCCCGTATGACCTGGATGCCGCTCGTTGTTACCAGGAGCCATAACATTCAGTTTTTAATTTGCTGCATTCAGTTTATAAGATTCATAGCATTAAGTAAGTGTTTATTGGAATAAAATGTCGAGGAAATAAAGCAAATTAGAAAATGTACCTATTCTAAGCGAAGGTATTAACAAAGCTTTAACTTCTACAAAACCTACAACCACTTAGGCCAATAAATTCTATTACATTTTTTTCTGGGATTTAATTAATTTTCGTAAATTACTACAGCAAAATCTTTTACAAGTTTTTTTATAGTTTTTTTTTTTGTAGGCGAAGCAACGTATTTTATTGGCTGGCCAACTACTGCCGGGGGTTGCCAGCTCTAAAACGAAACTGGCTTACCTCAAAATAAAAGAACTAGATAAGGCTGTGTTTTGGGGTGAACCATTGGGGTCATAAGTTCGTTCTTAGAAAATGCAAAAAATAATGTTAAGAGCGGTTGGTTACACATGACATTTTTTTTACAGCGATGCAAAATGTTATTGGGTTTTTCCATCTGGAATTTCTCATTAGCAGCCAGGAGTCTGGATAGTTGACGGTAATGGGCTCGCCCCCTATTAAATGGGACTTAAATATAACTGGTGAAATGTGGGTGTAGTGTACTATAGATGCACCTATGCCTAACCCTTCCGGGAAAACAGGCGCGATACGACCCTTAGAATTTGTAGTTAATTTACACTTGAAAACCGTACATTAGTGACGCGCCATGTCATCCAGTGGAATCACTGTTTAACCCCGGAAAAAAATTGATAAATACGTATAAGTAGAACAATTATTTTATCAATGAACGACTAATCTTCCGATTAGAACATATAAATAATCAAATTCCTATTGATAAGTTAATCTTTTGCTGGTAGTTTATTTTTTTGTGATATCTGAATCTAAATCACAATAACCAATATAACCACGTGTACCAGATACATTATTAGATTACACACAAAGTAAAATAAAAAAAAAACAGTGGCACTCCGGGAGTGCCGACAGAAGTGAAAACTTGAACAAGATCGCCTTGGTGGAAGAAAAATACTGGTATAGAACATTGGTCCGTAACTTTATCTAAATAAAGAGCACAATCGCGTTTACAAAAAAAAAACTTCCAAAACCTTTAAAGTAAAAATACTTGCATAGAACATTGATCCGTAACGTAATATAAATAAAGAGCACAATCGCGTTTACAAAAATGAGGTGTCGGTAACGGTGTCGCGAGTTCAATTGTTTTTTCCCATCTCAAAAATGTCCAACGCGCCTAAAGAAGTTATGACTTCAAAAATATTTTGGGTTTTAATTTTAATACTATGGGTACTTTTTCGTTATGGACAGCGCAAAATTATATCGACATTCGACAGTATACCAAATCTAACACGCAGTTCCACAAATTTAGGGGAAATCCAATAACCTAGTAACCCTGCTACTGCCATTTATAACTTTTTTAAACCCACCATGTGACTACGAGGCTTTTCATCTTTGTACACAAACAAAAAAAACTGGATAAAAATTCCGACAGATGCTGGCATTGTGGCAGAATGGCAGGCAAATTGGATTAGCCAACACACTTACATTAATTTGCACTGGCAGTTTTAATTTTACACCTTAAGCGGTCATTATAATTCATTTACAAGAATTGCACCTGTGCACAGGTGCCTTTTTTTTGGTTGGGAAATTATCAAATAACTTCTCTCGCTCTGGGCGGAGCGGGAGGGCGTGTCAGACTCTTACTGACTAAAACCCACCCGTGTTCCTTCAGTTGCCTGTATATTGCCAGGAGCCACTGTATCCCTTTCAGACTTTCCCGCAACCTCGGCAGGACTGTCAGTTCTGCTGACATCTCTTTGAGGCGCGCGTGGAACATAACGCGCCGTTGACGCGGGACTGGTCCATAACGGACGGCGACCTACCCATTGCTCACCGTCCGCAAGCCCGCGCCTACGGTGGCCAGGAATCGGTCTGCGATTCCCGACGCCCAGGGCGTCTCCTGCGGCGGTTAGGGGCGTGAGGGCGGGAAATTTGCCTCCCTCCACGCGTTCCGCCTCCTCCTTCACGAGCATTACTGCTTCGCAGAAGGAGGTGACGGCCTGCCATGCCCTCTCGCTCCGTATCATGGCCTGAACCAGGGCCGGACGCGAGAGATCACCGCCGCCGGTGCACAGTTGCCTGTGTCTTGTAAATGAATTTTAATGATACTTGCCTTGCGTCGTTGGTCTCGTGGTCGTGCAACCGCGACTGCTGAGTGTGGAGTCCAGGTGTAGGTGTAGATTCCCGGGTCGGGTAAAGTCTAAGGCTTGTGCAGACCAGCGCGACTTGTCGCGCGACACGATCCTGCGATATTATATCCGTAGAACAATTTCTATGAAAACGCGCGCGATACTTCACACTGGAGCGATCTGTCGCGCTGCGACACAGATATATCGCGCGATACGCGAATCGCAGCGCGGCACCGGGTAGCGGACGCGATACCAAAAATAGGAACATTTTGTATGGTATCGCCGCGATATCGCCGCGATATCGCGTAGCTGGCGCGACGCGATATCAAGAGAGTATAAATGGCGGTGCAAACCAAGCTGAGCTCAGTAGACGATCTTCGTCAGAGGACGAAGGCTGGTCTGTGCGTGTTTGCTCAGCGTGGGGTCCTAGGTTCGATTCCTCGGTCAACATAGCCCAACCTAACCTAAGTAGGTAGTACCTACCACAGTTTGACCAGTGACCGCACAAGCACGAATGACGAAACTGGCGAATTCGGTCTTTTACGAAGTTACCTATTTATTATAAATCTAGATTTTTTAATTTAGTTTCTAATTTATGTGATTTCGGAAAAATTACTTAATTTCTACATGTAAAGTGTACTTTCGGCTGCAACCTGTTTTTATGGCCTTTCTAAGAGTAGGTAGGAACTTACTACGTATCAGTTTTGAAATCATCTTAATTTACACACTCGTAGAGTTGACAACAAACGAGTAGGTATATACTGGAACTAACCTAGGTACCTACTTACTTACTTTTAATTTACTTATCAAACTAATTCCAATCTCCGTGAATTCTTCACTAATAAAATTGTGCTCAATACCTACGATGTAAATACCACAGTGACAGATGAATAAAATGCATCAAAGTGGCGAAATGCGGCTGTACTTTAGGTAGGTAGGTACGGTGCCTACCTACCTAAAGTACAGCCGTAGGTACCTAAGGTACCTACACCTCTGCCTAATCCTTTGGGGATAACAGGCGTGATATTTAAGAAATACTCGTATGTCTCGTGCGTGTGTGTCGTATGTTGTGTGTTACTGGATTTTTCTATCAGGAATGATGGCAATAGGCTCACCCCCTATTACATGGGACTTAAATATAACTGGCGAAATGTGGGTGTCCTATAGGTACACCTCAACCTAACCCTTCGGGATTACCTACAGGCGTGATGTGAGTTCGTGATGTGCGGCGTGGTGTGGCGTATGTTTAAGAAATACTCGGTGATAACTTTAATTGTAATGACTAGTAATGATGAGTGATCCAATTAGGTATGAAATTACTTGTTGCGCCCCGCGTTTACACCCTCATAAGTCTCGATCCCGTAGGAATACTGGGATTAATAGTATCCTATGTCCTAACCCAGATCATGATCTATTCATGTGCCAAATTTCATCCAAATCTGTTCAGCCTTTTAACGTGAAAGCGTAACAAACAAACAAACTCACTTTCGCATTTATAATATTAGTTAGGATAGTAGGTACTTAAGGGTCCGTGCACTATAAAAACCCTTTTTTGTCAATTAGTTATTTAATTGTGAGAAAGCTTGAAATAATTGAAAGATTAAGTATGTCTGACTATAAAAGTACAGCTTTCGTGATGCTAAACCAAGTGTCAGTCAGGTGCAAATTTTAAATAAAAATTAGATTTTATCTCAAGGATAGCTGAAGGCCGAAGGATCTGTTTATTTAATTTCTTGATATGGTTTGCTAAATAATAGGAAAAAATACATTACTGCCAAGGTTTAAAAAAAAGGTTTTACAACATTATTTTGTATGGAATTTGCATCAAAGTGGTTCAGCCATATGACCATAATTTTAATGATGTTATGACATTTTATAATATTCAAAATCAAAAGTAGTTTCTTGTAACAAAAAAACTTTTTACAAAAAAAAACAACCGACCTCCAAAAAAAACACTACAAAGTGAAAAATAACTTTAATTTCGGAAGTCGGTGTCTTGGGTTTTGTATTTTCGTTTTTTGCCACCGACTTCCGAAATTAAAGTTATTTTTCACTTTGTAGTGTTTTTTTTGGAGGTCGGTTGTTTTTTTTTTGTAAAAAGTTTTTATTTTTCAATTTTCAGTTGTGGTACCTA
Source organism: Agrochola lychnidis (assembly GCA_963680765.1). NCBI lineage: Eukaryota > Metazoa > Arthropoda > Insecta > Lepidoptera > Noctuidae > Agrochola > Agrochola lychnidis. The sequence goes on from OY796857.1 coordinate 12,753,252, forward strand.
CCCCACACACATTCGAATACCACTATCTGCTACCAATGACAGAAACTTAACATATCATCTACATACTAAGTGGGAAAAAAATACGTATTTTGTAGCTAACTCAAAAACTATCCAAGCAAAGTTAATAAAATTTATATGGGACCAATTCGAGAGCACACTCTTTCAAACAAAAAAAGAATTTTCAAAATCGGTCCACAATTGATGGAGAAATCGGTGGATATACATAAAAAAAAACAAACATACGCGACGAACATATAACCACCTCCTTTTTGGAAGTCGGTTAGTGAACAAACGTCAGTCTTGCGTTATTTTTCGGAAAATTTGTTGCGATTATTAGTGATTTTCCATGAATACTTAATTTATTTGAAAAATCCCTTTCAGTCACAAGCAAAACAAAGAGCTCGAATGTTCAAATCACAAATAGATTGGTTTAAATTCTTGTTCCCTTTCTCACAAACAATGAACAAAATTGATCAAAATCAATAGATTTCGTGCACGGCCCCTTAACTATTAACAAACTGCCTCGTTGGTCTAGTGGTCGCAAGTAGCAACTGCGCGTGAGCTCCTGGGACCTTGTAGGTACTCGAACTACTCTCGCACAGCTGATATCACGCACTCGACTGCTAGCGGAGCCCTACTCAGCCGCCCGCGTCCACTAGAAAGTACCTAATATGACAAATGCAGACCATTTCAATTCGTGCTGCCCGCCCATTTAGAGTGAAGTAGGTATAATTAGTGATAATAAAAAACATGTTTATAAACGCATTCTAGGGAGGGACAGTAATTTCATCCAACAATATTTGCATTGAACAGTTTTTGATTTGTCTTAAGTAGGTACATAATGTTAATTTATTATGAGTTGCAGGCAAGTTAGGTGACTGTAATGTTGAAGAGCCCAACTAAATTACTTCCTGCAGATTCGAATAAAAATATTTGACAAAGTATTTTTTGTAATAATTGAATCCTGCCAAAAGAATAATACTTATTTTAAAAAAAAAAATTACAAAAAAAATAAAATAACCGACTTCCTAAAAAGTCTGTTGTTTTTTTTTTTTTTTGTGAAAACGTTTTTATTTCTCGCTTTTTAATGGATCATGTTTCAGTTTGTAATTTATCAAAGTTAGCCTAATGCCAACTGCTCATCACCTATTACAAAATATTGCTTTTCCCGATGCAGGGACGTTCATCGTTGAGGAGTTCTCCTGGTACTTACTTCACCATCAGCTCCACTTCTCCATGTGTGTAATGCAACCATAATAATAATAAAGTACTTAATCGAATCACAATCCGTGAAATACTTATTATTGAGTAAGTAGTTCCGGTGACCCTCTGTGTTCTTCATCATCAGTTCTACTTCACCAAATGGTGCTTTCCGAGAGCAACTGCACGAGTTAGGTAGGTACTTACTATAAAAAAATACCCAAATCGCTATAGGTATGCCTGTAATATTTGAAGAGTTCCCTCGATTTCTCCAGGATCCCATCATCAGATCGTGACCAAATGACAATGGGACCACCTCGGAAGTACACCCTTTTAAACAAAAAATATATATTTTGCAAATCCATTTATATGATGACATTGATGACGGAGATAAGCCCAAACAAACAAAAAAAGCGGCCAAGTGCGAGTCGGACTCGCCCATGAAGGGTTCCATAGCAGCAAGTAACATTGAATGAAAGGTAAATTGCGGTTTACGATTTATGACGTATTAAAAAAAACTACTTGCTAGACTCGTTCAAACCAATTTTCGGTGGAAGTTTACATGGTAATGTACATCATATATTTTTTTAGTTTTATCATTCTCTTATTTTAGAAGTTACAGGGACATATAGGACACATAATTTTTATACGATTACAGGACACATATTTTATCACTTTGGAAGTGTCTTTTGCGCAAACTATTCAGTTTAGAAAAAAATATTTTAGAAACCTCAATATCATTTTTTAAAGACCTATCCATAGATATCACGTAGCGGGTTTGATGAAAAAAATTTTTTTGAGTTTCAGTTCTAAGTATGGGGAACCCCAAAATTTTTGTTTTTTTTTCTACTTTTGTGTGAAAATCTTAATGCGGTTCACAGAATACATCTACTTACCAAGTTTCAACAGCATAACTCTTATAGTTTCGGAAAAAAGTGGCTGACATACGGACGGACAGACAGACAGACAGACATGACGAATCCATAAGGGTTCCGTTTTTTGCCATTTGGCAACGGAACCCTAAAAAGATATAAACATCCGAATTGATAACCTCCAAAAAAACAGCTGCTGTATTCGCACGGACGCGCACCACAAGACTAAATAAAAAACCGGCCAAGTGCGTGTCGGACCACGCACAATGAAGTGTTCCGTAGTTGGGATGAATTTATCCCAAAAACAAACTTTGTAGTTGAAAAATATGTTCTCCCATACGAAATGTATGGGAAAACATGTTTTTGCAACTGCAAAGTTAAGTTGGTCGATTATTACTCGTTAACTTGTAGAGCCTACTTAGCTGTGATAGTTTTCCTTTTAATTTCGTTATATAAACTACTGCTGTGATCACAATGTTTTTGAAGGACCTTTTTTTAACATTACCACTTTACGTGTAGGAGAGGTACCCTAAAAAAAAATCTTTTTCATAATTTTGTTTTACCACTTTGTCGGCATAATTAATATGTATACCTATGCCAAATTACAGCTTTCTAGTACTAAGGGTCTCGGAGCTAGACCGCGGACAGACAGACAGACAGATGGATATGACGAAACTATAAGGGTTCCTTGTTTACTACAGAACCCTAAAAAGCGCGGACGCGCGCCGTGTCGCGCGCAGGTCTGGGCGGCCGACTTGCGGCAGCTTCAAAATGTACCTAGTCCTTTGACCACGCCGCCGCCGCCGCCGCGCCGCCGCGCGCCCCCGAATCCATTAGTAAGTCAGTGCAAAGTAAGTCTTATGCAATCGCAATAAGATACGAGTTGGAACGATTGACATTTGCGAGGATTTTTTAGTTTGAAATAGAGAAATGATTACCTATTTTTTTGTAAAGTTAGTCAAACGTCCTAATTTATACCTTAATGCAATGAGCAAAAGAGTCACATTGCAATGACTAACTATTTTACTTATGATTTTATTTCACTTTGGTAATAGTCTGTCAGTCTGCCTTGCTTTTCCCAACTATGTTGGGGTCAGCTTACAGCCTTACCGGAGGCAGCTGAATATCAGTATTTTACATGGAGCGACTGTCTGTCTGTACCCTAATTACGTAACTTATTTTCGTAAACAATTATGACTGTTTCATTTTGACAGTTCAACAACATTCATTGCGTTATTTACTTTGTTGAGCAGACTTTTCTTTCCAACTTATGAAGCAATGGATTAGCAATCTCTTTCAAATCGAAACAAATTATGATTGATCGTGTATTGTGCAATTAGGGTACTGACCTCCACTACCCAGTAACTGGGTAAGTAATACAATACCTCTTGGTAAGACTGCTTGTCAGACTTTCGGGCTTCTGACGACCCGTAACGATTGTCAAACCAGTGACTAACCCCTGCCAAGCGAAGTACAGACAAAGGCCCTATGTGAGCTTCTTTTAACCATCTCGACCTTACGCATCGATCACGTTCGTTCGGCGCTCCGATTGTCCTTTCACCAGTGAAGGCCAGTGAAGGGTCAATCGGAGCGATCGGTCGATGCATAAAGTCGAGATGGTTAAAAGAAACTTACACTACTTACGGCCTCTGACTGATCGACCCGTGAGGCTATTATTACTTTTTGGAATAAAACTAAGCCCTTGGTTAGCACGGACATAAAAATACCCGTTCGTGCTCGCGTGGGCAAGTTTAGGTACCTACTTAGGTTAGGTTGGGCTATGTTGACCGAGGAATCGAACCTAGGACCCCACGCTGAGCAAACACGCACAGCCTTCGTCCTCTGACGAAGATCGTCTACTGAGCTCACGTCGTAGTCTTCTCTGCGTCCCCTAATGGGGGCGCGAGGAATCGGTTTGGGGGCTTTTTGGCCCCTTGCCCGAGGAGTTGGTCTCTCAGTCCCCAGAATCGAGGACTGGTCGTTGGGTTTTCCCTCCCCCTCTACGAGGGGGTGGGAGTGCTTAATGCACACCTATTCGTTGAGGGGTATGCCTCCCCTCAGCGCATTGGGTGTGTTTTTGGGGTGTATCTGTAGGAGCGCCCGAAGTGCTTCATGACGCCCGTGCGACCAGGCCCCTGCCGGGTGAGATCCCTAGTACCCTAGGGAAGGCCCAGCAAGGACCGATCTAGCAACGAGAGCGTCAGTTTTGGTTGGCGCTCCCTACAGTAGGATTTTCCCCACCCCCTGTAACGTGAACCGGATCTAGCCAGTAGCGTCACAGGGTGCGGGGCGTTGTAGTGTGTATCGAGCGACTTGAGTTGTGTGTACGTCGCTCGTGTAGTTCTTGTTTGGGTTTCTCTGCGCGTGTGGAGTCATGTGTGTGTGAGCCGCGCGCTTGGCGTCTATGTCAACCTAGTACGCTTGGCACGCGGCTAGTGTCGTGTGGCGAGTGTGGAGTTCTAAGTGTCATGGGTAAGCCGCGTGTAGACTGAGGGCGACTTACTCAGAAGGGTCAATCCGGTAGTGTTGATAGGTCTTTTTGCGCGACGTCTGCGACGGTGTCGGCGATAGTGTCGCGCGGGAAGCGCTTGTAGTCCGGCGGGCGCGCGTGCCAGGGTGCAATGTCTCTGATGTGGTGCAATTCAGAGACGTCGGCACGCGCGAACATCCTCCGCGTCATGTTCGTGCAGAAGTCCTCGATACTCTCGACACGCAGGTCCCTGTGGATAACAGAGTTCCTCACGTACCGAGGGGCCTTTGTTATACGGCGCAGCGCGTAGTTTTGCTGCGTCTGGAGCTTTTTCTTGTGTATCTCGGCCGTGAGGGCGAGCCAAGCCGGGGCGGCGTAGGTGATTTGCGGTCGCACGTAGGTCTTATAAATGCCCAGCTTGACTCGCAATGGGAGGCGTGACGAGAGTACCGGGCGGAGGAGATGTTGAGTTACCTTTACCCGCGCGACGGTGTTGCAGACGTGCGGGCCCATGGAGAGCCGGCTGTCGAGAGTGACCCCCAAGTACTTGGCGGTCTTTGTCCATTTGACTTCGGTCCCCATGAGCTCAAGGTTCGGTGGGTGCATCCGGCCGCGTGCCGTGACGATGATCGCCTGCGTCTTACCTGCGTTTACCGACAGTCTCCACTTGCTGAGCCAGTCGGGGAGGTCGTCCAGGGCGCGCTGCATCTTGATGGCCGCGTGGTCAGCCGACAGTGAAGTGGTGATGTACGCGGCGTCGTCAGCGTACAGCGCGAGTTCCGCTGTGTGCGTGGCGGGTATGTCGTCGGTGTACACAGAGTACAACGCAGGCGAGACACAGCTCCCCTGTGGCACCCCCGCGGTGACGGGGCGTGCGCTGGAGAGCTCGTTCTCCACCGAGACCTTGATAGACCTATCCTGTAGAAAGGAGGAAACCACCTGTATCAAGCGACGGGGCGCTGTGGTGAGGGTGAGCTTGTACACTAAGCCGGCGTGCCAGACCCGGTCAAACGCCTTTTCCATGTCGAGGAATACTGCTGCGGCGTACTCCCTCTTGTTCACGGCCGCCGTGAGGATGTGCAGTACCCTCGACAACTGGAGCGTCGTGCTATGTTCAGCCCGGAACCCAAACTGTTCCGGGCGAGGCGTTATGTGCGGTGTCAGATGACGCAACAGGAGCGACTCAAACACCTTGGAGGTGGTGGGTAGTAGCGTTATTGGCCGGTAGCTTTCCGGCTTCAAAATGTTCTTCCCGGGCTTGGGCAACATGATGACCTTCCCCAACTTCCAGCAGGAGGGGAAGGCGCCGGTGCGGAGTATGCCGTTGTACAGGCGGGCTAGTGCCGCCACCGCTTTCGGTGGCAGGTGGCGGAGTGCGGCGTTTGTTATTCCGTCCGCACCGGGGGCCTTCTTTGGCTTTGTGCGTCTGATTGCCCTCAGTACTTGGCCCGGGGAGACGAAGATTGGGTCTTCATCAGGAGCTACCGGCGTCTTGAAGTACTCTCCAAGGTGTTGCTCGACTGATCTGACATGGTCGTGGGCATCCGTAGGGTTCGGCGTGAATTGACGCTCCAGGTGGGCAGCGAATATTTCGGCCCGGTCTGCCGCCGTGTATCGAAGCGCCCCGTCGCTGTTTTGCAGCGGGCGCACCGGGGCTGGAGTATTCTTGAGACGTCGGCAGATCTTATGTACCGACGTCCAGTCGCTATCGGCGGAGTGGATGTAGTCCATCCAGCCCTCGTTGGTGTGCGTCTGTAACTCGGCCTTCACTTTATCAGTGATCCGGTTGAGCTGGTTTTTCATGGTGGGGCATCTTGTTTGCTGCCACTGTTTCCGCAAACGCCTTTTTTCGGCGATCATGTTTGCGATGTGTGTTGGGAGCTTATTATAGCGTCCCTGGGGCGCGGTAGAGGTGCATGTCGCCGTCTCCAAGGCGTTCTGTATGCAGGCAGTGAGCCCCTCCGCCAGCTCGTTCACTTCTGTGATATTGGTGACAGGCCGAGTGGGTGTGGTGGTTTCCATCCTTTCTTTGAACATGTTCCAATCCGTGCGTCGACGTGGCGCTAGATGGGCAACTCGCGTCGTATGGTCAGATAGACGGACGAGCACGGGTTGGTGGTCAGACCGCAGCTCGTCGTCCAATACGTCCTGCGCGATCTGGCAGCTCAGGCCCTTATGGACTATTATGTCCAACACATCGGGTATGTGGGCGGGGTTATCCGGGTAGTGCGTGGGTGCCTCAGGCCCGGACACGTCATACCCGCGGGCCTCTGCGTCGGCGTAGAGCCGTCTTCCCGCAGTGTTCGTGGTGCCACTGTTCCACGCTGGATGTTTACTATTTAGGTCGCCGGCAATTATGGTGGGGTTTGGCGAGGCTAGTAGTGTGTGTATGTCGGCGGCTATGAAGTCGCCAGTTGGTGGCCTGTAGGCCGCATACACACTTACGTCATTGCCGGCGATATGGAGTTGTACACCCAGCGCGGTTATGCTGCTCAGTGATGGGAGCGGCAGCTCCTGGTGGACAATTCTGCGTCTCACCAGAACTACCAGACCGCGGTAGCATCTGTTATTGGCTGCCATTTGCCCATCCAATCTGTAAATGAAGTATCCTGGGAATCGGATTTTGTCTGCAGGTCCCAGGAACGTCTCGCTGATGAGCGCCACGTCCACGTCTTGTTCCTGCAGGAGCGGCCGAAGGAGCGCGACCTTTTCCTTGAGGCCGCGGGCGTTCCAGTGGATAATTTTTACATTTTTGTTTTTGTCCGGCTTATCCATTTCTGCTCAGTAACATTATTTCTGTCATGCCGGTAAGGACGGCTTGCATCGGGTCCTGCTTCCTACTGAGTGCCAGTAGGATGTTCTGCAGGACTCTCAGTGCAGTCTCTATTATTTGGGACCCGGGGTTCATGGTGTTTATACCTACCCCGGGTGCGTCTGCCGATGTGAAGCCGAACTGCGGTGGCCGCATGTCTCTACGACCACTGGGAGCCGAGATAAACCCAATGTTATTGTGGTCTGCCCGGCTCCCCGATGCTAATGAGTCGCGGTGATAGCCTGTGGAATGCGTTCCACCTGTCGTCTCGGCAGGTGCGCGTGTAGCAGGTGGAGGCTTCTTACTGAGGTAGCCATCTCTGTGTGCGTATACCTCTATTTGATTGGTCGGCGGGTGAAGGAGGCCGGGCTTGTGAGACGTAAGCTCCGCCTCTCTCGTGGGCACTACCTCTAGTTGGGCGGGGCGTGGCGGCATCACTCTGTCTGTTGATCTAGGGTCAGCAGAGGTGTGTGTATTTGAATTTTGACGCGAAAAATTGTTGTTTTTATTTTTGTTGCGTTTTTTGCCTCCGCGTCCCCTCCCCCTCCGTCCAGGGGGGTTGGTGATTGTATTACGCGCTTGGGGGTCGTTTGCTGCTGCCATTAATGTCGCAGCTTTTTCCGTCTCGCCTGTTGGCGTTGGTAGGATCGGTGGTGGCCTTTCAGGGGCCACGTTGGGCCGGCGTGTGTTACCGGTGATGGCAACCGTTCCCGCCCTTTTATTGCGCACCTCTTTGCGCATCACGGGGCAGTTCACGTGATTTGCGGGGTGTTCTCCCCCGCAGTTAACACAGGTAGCGGGCTCCTCTCTTGACCGCGGGCATTCCCTTGCCGCGTGGCCTTCCCCGCACCTGACGCATGCTATTGGTCTGTGGCACTGTGTGGACGAGTGCCTAAATTGCTGGCACCTATGGCACTGTGCAGGTCCCTTCCTTCCGCGCCAAGCTTCTATTTTTATACCGGGCATACAGAGTAGCTCCTTGATCTCGTATATGCCCGGTAGCAGGTTTGTGGTTTTTTTGAGTACGGCGTGGAAAATGCATCCCGGTCGTCCTTGCCGCGCCCTAATGACGCGGACGTATTCTGGTTCATATCCCAGCACGCGTAGGTCCTCCTCTATGTCTTCCGGTGACGTGTCCACCGGAAGTCCCCTAATGGCCACTTTGTGGCTTCTCTCTGCTGGCAGGGAGTAAGAGAACCATGGCACATTGGCTTCTTTTTCCAGAGTTGTGAGGTAGCTCTGGATCAGTCGGTACTCTGTGTCCGTTTGTGGGGTGAATTTCACCCCCTCGCCAAAGGGCCGTGCACTTGGTGCCCTTCCTAATTTGTCTTTTAGGGCGCGGAAATGTCGCGCCCATTCGGGAAGCTTTTCCACTATTAAAGGTGGGTATCGGGTTTTTTTTATTATTATTTTGTTTTTTTCCGCGGTGCCAGGAGGGGCAGCGGGCGGGGGGGCTGTTTCCTTTGCGGGTCCATACAGCGTGCGTGGCCTGCCCGCCATCTCCGCGAATGAGGTGCGTGGGTCCCGCTGCGGCAGTGGGGAGTCCACACATGGTCGCTTGGCCTCTTCCTGGTTCCCCTCGTCCGGGCTACGTTGCCTGCGTTGCGCGGGTCGGGCGGGGGGGTGAGGTTTCGTGGGTAATTTTTCGATGCCCAGATTATTATTAAAATTAGTTGAAGGTGATAGTTTACTCACGTTTGTCTGGTCTTCCGGGGGTGTAGACAGGTTCGGCAGGGACGAACTCGATCCCCATCGCCGCTCCTGACTGGGCCGCGTCCTCTGGAGATTGCTATTGTAGGCCCGGTGTTTGTCGCTGTCGGCGCTTGAGGCACTCATTGCCGATTTTTCCGATGCGACCGAGACATCCGATCCCCCGTACGGCGAGAACATGGACCGTGACGAGGGTGAGGCCGGAGCCGATCCCCTTGGCGCCGGCGGCGACATGTGGGTAGTCGGCGCCGCGCGTGATATGTTTGCACTCGGAGCATCGGTTGGGAGCGCGTATGAATCATGCGCTGGCGGCGTGCTAGCGCGAGTATGTTGCGATAACGGCATTCCCGCTGTCTCTCTCGCGCCCGGCGCGCGGGCGCGCGCTGTCTCGCTTGCGCGCGGCGCACTGGCGGGTGCGTGATGCGCGCGTGGCTCGGTCGTGTACGACGCCGGTGGTGTGCGTGTGCGCGTTATCGCACGATGACTTTGCGGAATGTCGATTCCTTTGTTCGTCGCGCGTGAGTCATCGGCTACTTTAGGTGGCGAGTGAATCATTGGCAAGTATGTTAGTTTCTTTGCGTTTTTTTCACTATTTCGGTCTGTATTAATGCCTCTATTAATACCGGGGCTGTTTTTGGACGCGGGCACGGTGCGCCCGGCGGGTGTACGGCGCGCGGGTGCCGGTTCGGGCTCGTCCATGGGCACGGGCCTGAATTGTGCCGGTCTACTTACCCGGGCTGGTGGGAGCTGGGCTCTGGGGAGCTGCTGTGACTGGTGGGCGTCTGGTGGTGACGGTGGTGCCGGCGATGAGGGCGAGGTCAGGTGTTGGATTGGCCGTCGCTGCCGGGCACTTCCTTCTTCTTCTCGGCTGTGGTGTTGTTGGTGGCCCTGAGAAGGGCCTTTTGGTGATGGCCCCGGGTGGGGCATCTCACTGGGAGCGCGACTGTCGTGACCCTGGTGTGTAGGCACACCGGAGGCTGACGGCCGGTACCCACTGTACACGCGTCGATGCCTGTTACCAAGCAGCGGCGCGCGCACTGTGGTACGCGGAACGGGTCCGAACGATTTTAGCGATAAGAGTTTAGAGTATAGGTACTAAGCGTATGCGCGCGGCGAATCCTACTGAGCTCACCTTGGTTTGCACCGCCATTTATACTCTCTTGGTATCGCGTCGCGCCAGCTACGCGATATCGCGGCGATACGCAACAACAAAGGAAATTCCTTTGTCGGTGGATCGCGCTGCGAATCGCGCGCGGCACCGCGTAGCGGACGCGATATCCAGCGCGATATCAAAAATAGGAACATTTTGTATGGTATCGCTGCGATATCGCCGCGATATCGCGTAGCTGGCGCGACGCGACACCAAGAGAGTATAAATGGCGGTGCAAACCAAGCTGAGCTCAGTAGACGATCTTCGTCAGAGGACGAAGGCTGGTCTGTGCGTGTTTGCTCAGCGTGGGGTCCTAGGTTCGATTCCCCGGTCCGTCATCTAACCTATATTCCATTTGAAATAAGATTAGACATTTAAACAAACCTTTTTTACAGTCCGTTCAACCGATTTTGACTTCTATGCCGTATGCATAAGGATGGCATTAAAAGCAAAAAAGTGGTTGCAATACCAACTGTTTACTGCAGCTGCCATTTGTCAATACCAACGCAATAGAAGTCAAAATCGGTTGAAGGGACTGTAAAAAAGGTTTAGTTATATGTCTAATCTTATTTCAAATGGATTATACTTAGGTAGATACCTAAACTTGCCCACGTCAGCACGAACGGCGATTTTTTACGTCCCTGCTAACCAAGGGCTTAGTTTTATTTATAACGTTTTATTCCGAAAAGTAATAGCAGCCTCGCGGTCACGGGTCGATCAATCAGTAGGTACTTACTTCGTTTGGCGGGGATTGGTCCGTAGACGACTGACGATCTTTTTACAGACCTACCGAGACTCCTCCGTGCCTCGTGGTCCCAGCTGCCATTCGTGGATATTTGACAGTCATTACGGGTCGTCAGAATCCCGAAAGTTTGATAACCAGTCGTATCAAGGGGTATCGTATTACTTACCCATTTACTGGGTTGTGAAGATCAGATAGGCAGTCGCTCCACGTAAAATACTGGTATTCAGCTGCATCCGGTAAGACAGGAAGGCGACCCCAACACAGTTGGGAAAAGGCAGAGGGAGACTGACAGACTAAAAGTGAAATAAAATCATAAGCAAAATAGTTAGTCATAGCAATGTCACTTTTTTCTCAATGCATTAAGGTATAAATTAAGATGTTTGACAAACTCTACATAAAAATATTAATTTCTCCATTTTAGACCAAAAAAGTCCTCGCAAATATCTATCATTCTAACTTATACCTTATTGCAATCTCATAAGAATTAAATTGCACTGACTTACTAATGGTTTAGGCGGCGCGTGGCGGCGGGCGGCGGCGGTGCGGTCAAAGAACTAGGTACCTTTTGAAGATGCCGCAAGCCAGCCGCTGTCCTGCGCCGCGCCCGCTGCCGCGCCGCGCCGCAGTTTGCCACTGCCATAGACCGGTACTATTTTATTCGCAGATTTTGATATTATGTTTCTATCTAGCTGGCCCATCCCACCTGAGCCTGAGCCACAGCAACGAAACCGATGTAGACTGTAAGCTTATTGACTGTACTTACATGTCCAATGTCTAAGCGAACGAAAACATTCAATGTACAGACGCCAGCACTTCAAGCTACTACAATCTGTCAAATTTATTTAATAGATTTTCAACTTTATCTCTGAATTGTAAGGTTCAAAGTTGATTGGGAAAATTTGTTGGTTACAGTTTCGGGTAGCTTGATGTGCTGGCGTCTGTACCTACACGTGGCAACATAATTATCAAGCTATACATTTGCAGTAGGTACCTATATGTTGACCGACCTCTCATTTTATGGAAATCCTATACAATGCGAGATCAGCTTATATTGGAAATTATGGCTTGGGTGTGTTCCTCCGCTACTACGACAAAAACAGCATTTAATTTCGGTTCCTATCCAGCTTAGCCCTTCGTTATTCCATTGCTTGGAGCTTTGAAAATTTTATTGGAGATACCTACTCCTTCCAATGTAGGTAGGTACTTACCTACTTTTCAAATTATTATTTCTATTCATTCATTTTCAAAAACCTTAGATAGTAAGTACCTACTACAACAGAAATTACGTTCGTAAGCTTGTTTTCATCTAGCGGGATCCTTTTTAGAGTTCCGTTGTCATCGAGGAACTTTTATAGTTTCGCCGTCTGTCTGTCTGTCCGTGACTTAGCTCAGGGCTCAGAGACTCTTGGTACTAGATTGCTGTAATTTGGCATGACAAATCACGCCGACAAAGTGGCACTTCAGGAGTGCCGACAGAAGTGAAAACTTGAACAAGATCGCCTTGGTGGAAGAAAAATACGTGTATACAATATTGGTCCGTAACGTTATCTACTTAAATAAAGAGCACAATCGCGTTTAAAAAAAAAATACTTCCAAAACCTTTAAAGTAAAAATACTTGCATAGAACATTGATCCGTAACGTGATATAAATAAAGAGCACAATCGCGTTTACAAACATGAGATCTCGGTGACAGTGTCGCGAGTTCAATTGTTTTTTCCCATCTTAAAAATGCCCAACGCGCCTAAAGAAGTATTCACTTAACTAAAGGGCCTGCTACACAGCTGCCAACCACGTCCCCGACAGAGGTGACCTTGGCTGGTGACAGGCAGAGCTGTTTGAAATTTGGTCGTAAACCACTATCTACACGGTTGTAAACCACCAAGGTCACCTCTGTCAGGACGCGGTTGGCGACCGTGTAGCAGGCACTTAAGTGGGCGGGCAGCGCGAGTTGAAATGGTCTGCGTTCGTCGTAGGTAGGTACTTTCTAGCGGACGCGGTCTGTTGCGCGGGCGGCGTGGCAGAGCGATCGTAAGAGCGCTAGGGCTCCGCTAGCAGTCGAGTGTACGAATATCAGCTGTGCGAGAGTCAATTCGAGTAGGTACAACGTCTGAATGCGCACGGCTGTGTTACATTCAGGAGCTCACGCGCAGTTGCTACTTGCGACCACTAGACCAACGAGACAGTTTGTTAGTAGTTAAAGTACCTACGATCCCAATTAATCTAGATCTATACTATTATATATATATATATAGCTAAAGAGTTTGTTTGCTTGAACGCGCTAATCTCAAGAACTACTGGTCCGATTTGAAAAATTATTTCAGTGTTAGATAGCCCATTTATCGAGGAAGGCTATAGGCTATATATCATCACGCTAAGACTAATAGGAGCGGAGCACCAATGAAGAATGTTTCAAAATCGGGTTTTTTTTTCCTTTTGAGAGCTTCCGCTGCGTGCGCTGCGTAAACGGTTAAAGTTTTTATGACAGAACTGTTTCCCTTTAAAAGTTCAAAAAAAAGTCCGCGACAGCATTATGTCTATCTTTTAAGGTTGGCTTATTATAATCTTTTTATGTCAACCAAATTTGTTCTAAAATAATGCATTATTTGCGAAGGTGTTTTTACAACATGATATTAATCCTTATCCAAATAAATATGTTATTCATCACTAGTATTTAATTTAAAACAAAATTGCCATTTACATCATTCGATTTTATATTAGGAGATATCGCAGTTTTAAAATAACATCGCAATAAAATAGTGATCAAGTAGGTACTGCGCGCGATTTCCGTGAAGGTATCATTTGCGGTAACAATTAATAAGGCCCAGGGGAAACATTTAAGCACGTAGGAATAGATTTACGCCAAGAGTGTCTTTCGTACGGGCAACTATTATGTTGCCCTATCGAGATTTGGTTCTGGTGAAAATTAATATCTACTTCTGCCGGAAGAAACAAAACTAAAAATATAGTGTACGCAGAAGTACTTTAAAATAACATTATTTTTGAGTTTTTTTGAGAATAACCTACAATCTACATGATTTAAGATTACTTACCTATAAGAACTAGTACTTTTACCTAACGTTTTAAAGTTGCACTCTTACTCATAAAAGCGTGATGTAGGTACCTAAAATAGCTCCTTAAGGGGACGATAGCTAGTGATGGGTAACTCATCATTTTTATATGAGGTTGAGGGAGTACCTCATTTTACCTCGCGAGGTCCTCACGAGGTACCCCTCATTTGAGGCGAGGAGTCGTTCGTCGGCATATTCACCTCACGAGCCGAACTCAGCCGAATTCAGCTGATAGTCCGAGGCAGCGGAGCGGACGGGTGCGTCGACTCATAAGTACTCACGATTCCGATTTTTAACGTCTCCCTCATACACATAACTTTCTTTCGCTCATAAATTTTTGATCGTCAAAATAAACGGATCAATGACACTTGATTACCAATCTAATGTTGATGTTTTTAGAGTTCATAGTAATAGCTGCTGTAATGTTTACTGTGTTTTAAAAATTTCGAGACCTCACCTCACTCATTCTATAGCTTCATCAATCACTCAATACTCTACTCACTCGCGAGTACTCGCGTCAATAATATCAATGTCAACATTTTTAAGTGAGGGAACGAGTGAGGTGGTTCAATGTTGAATTTCGAGTAACTCTTTCAATTTGCGATCACGAGTACCTCAAACGAGGCACCTCATGAGTGAGGGACACATCTCTAACGATAGCTGACTTTTAACGATTTTATACTGAAGATGACGTCTAAACGAGTAGTGTTAGTGATTTGGAAAAAATATATGTTAAATTAGAGCATTTTCTTAATATATTAATATAGGCATATTTTAGATTATGTTTATATTACATAATGAAATTAATTTGTAAAGTTATGTCTAACGCGGATAAAAACTGAGAATGACGCAAAATCCATCAAGCGTATTTTTCTGAAACTTCATCATTTCAAAGATAATTAAATTACTGATCTTTTAGTATACGTGTTTTATTAAAATATCTTTTGTTTTACGTGTAATAAATTAATAATGCGTCTAATTTGGGGCAGCGCTCCTTGATGGGCGAGTCCTATTACTGGCTGGACGTACGACGCGTTGCGTGAGCTCAATACAGAACACGCAAGCTAACCTTTCAAGGTCACTGTCATATATCTGCGTCTTAACGTACGTATTATTTAAAAAAAAAACACCTTTTACGTAAACGAAGTCGCGGGCAGAAGCCAGTATTATTATAATTGCGAAAGTGAGTTTGTTTGATTGTTACGCTGTCACGCTAAAACGGCTGAACGGATTTGGATGAACATGGGTAGACCATGACCTGGGTTAGGATATAGGATACTATTCATACTATTTAAATTTATCCCAATATTCCCACGGGATCGAGACTTATGCGGGTGAAACCGCGCGGCGCAGCTAGTAATTTTATAATTGGATCACTCATTTCATTAGAATTACTTAGAATTAAGTAATAAGTTATCACCGAGTATTTATGAGTAGGTATTTTTTAAATATCACGCCTGCAATCCCCAAAGGATTAGGCAGAGGTGTAGGTACCTACCACAGGTAGGTATCTACCTACATATAATACACCCGCATTTCGCCAATTATAATGCGTATTTATTCATCTATGGTATACTCCCGTCTGGCAATACCTATAGGTAGCGATGTTTCGTGTGCACCAGGTACAGTCAGTACGTTAAGTAATTTTTTAAGTACCTACTTAAAGTAAATATGTTTGAAATTAAAAAAAGGATTGTGTGGTTTTATGAAACCATGGTAAAAGTGAAACTTCTATAGGCGCCGCCATATCGGCCTTGGCTGCTCTGACGAGCGCCTTTCACTTTATTCCTACTCCGCGGCCGACCATCACGCGACATGCAACACACAGACCAAAAAGTTTGATACGACGCGCGACGTAATAAAAGTTTCACTTTAAAAGTATGTACTTACCTATTTAAGATTTTCGTAGTTTAATTTTTTATGTACCATACAGGGACATTGACTCGAAAACTTTTACCATGGATTCAGTACATGATATTTAAAAAAAAATCTGTTGTTTCTTAGTAAAACCTACGCAGTCAAAATGTGTGGAACAACCGATTTTTTTAAGGGCCATCCTGTATAAAAATTTAATATAATATGACTAGTAATTATTTAAACTAAGCGAAGCAAAATCAACAACATACGTTACTAGAATATAATATAGGTAAACTTTGTTTATTCATTCCAAATGTTTATATCTATTTGTGACTATACATACAACTCGAAAATATAAAATTAAAACTGAACATGGCAACAATTCTATTATAAATTTGGCACACTAGAACTTTTACTCTGACTGTACTTTAACGTGTGCTCAGGTACGTAATATCTACAAATATAACCAATTTATATGTAGCGTTGTCAAACGGGAACGTTGCCACACAGGAGTAACCCGGTATTATACCTACATATCATATTGAACACAATAAAATTTTACTAGAGAAGAATTCACGGAAACACGGAATTAGTTTGATAAGTAAATTAAAGAAAGTAAATAGGTACCTAGGTTAGTTCCAGTATATATTACCTACCTACTCGTTTGTAGTCAACTCTACGGGTGTGTAAATTAAGATGATTTCAAAATTGATACGTAAGTTCCTACCTACTCTTAGAAAGGCCATAAAAACAGGTTGCAGCCGAAAGTACACTTTACATATAGAAATTAAGTAATTTTTCCGAAATCACATAAATTGGAAACTAAATTAAAAAATCTAGATTTGTAATAAATAGGTACTTCGTAAAAAACCGAATTCGCCAGTTTCGTCATTCGTGCTTGTGCGGTCACTGGTCAAGCTGTGGTAGGTACTACCTACTTAGGTTAGGTTAGGTTGGGCTATGTTGACCGAGGAATCGAACCTAGGACCCCACGCTGAACAAACACGCACAGACCAGCCTTCGTCCTCTGACGAAGATCGTCTACTGAGCTCAGCTTGGTTTGCACCGCCATTTATACTCTCTTGGTATCGCGTCGCGCCAGCTACGCGATATCGCGGCGATATCGCGGCGACACCATACAAAATGTTCCTATTTTGGGTATCGCGCAGCATATCGCGTCCGCTACGCGGTGCCGCGCTGCGATAATCGCGCTAGTGTGAAAGGTGTTGCGTGGCGATAATATCGCAGAATCGCCACGCGACGCGTCGCGCGACAAGTCGCGCTGGTCTGCACAAGCCTTTATTGTGAAAATTCTGTAGCAGCAAAATTCTGTAGCTGTCTGGATTTGAGAGCAGTTGATAGCAAGTGCACCCCCAGTATTACACGGGGCGTAATCGCGAAGGTGAACATAGCAGCCGAAATGTAGTGTTTGTTACTCTTTGTCAGTCTTTAGTCAGGGTTTCCCAACCTTTTAACATACCTACGTACGTAACCCCTCTAACTTTCTTTATAATCTCTACGCCCCAACGCACCCTGAGTTACTTTGCGGAAATGCGGACTTATCTACTTAAAAAGTCTTTTTTCTTAGTAAGTCTTACACATACATATTCAAACTGAAAAATGTGTTACTTTGTCGAGGTAGAAAAACTAAAGGTTAATGAGAATGCTTATAGTAAGAGCGAGCGAGGCTAACACGAATAATTTTTCACAATTTCGGATACGATACATTTTTCTTTTGATCATTCAATATAGAAAAAAAAGCGGCCAAGTGCGTGTCGGACCACGCACAATGAAGGGTTCCGTAGTTGGGATGAATTTTTCCCAAAAACAAACTTAACTTGGTAGTTGATAAACATGTTCTCCCATATGGAATGTATGAGAAAACACGTTTTTGCAACTGCAAAGTTAAGTTGGTCGATTATTACTCGTTAACGTGTAAAGCCTACTTAGCTGTGATAGTTTTCCTTTTAATTTTGTTATATAAACTACTGCTGTGATTTTTTTCACACATCCAAAACCAATCACTTAGCTGGCATTTACACTTGACTCTAACAAAAATTAGCACTTTAAAGCTTAATATGTCGCAAACGGATCCCTGAATCCAAAAATGGTTTGCCCAATATCACAATGTTTTTGAAGGACCTTTCCAATGATACTCCACAACATGGAATAAAAAAAAACACCACTTTGCGTGTATGGGAGGTACCCTAAAAAAAATGTTTTTCATAATTTTGTTTTACCACTTTGTCGGCGTAATTAATATGTATACCTATGCCAAATTACAGCTTTCTAGTACTAAGGGTCTCGGAGCTAGACCGCGGACAGACAGAGACAGATAGACGGACATGACGAAACTATAAGGGTTCCTTGTTTACTATGGAACCCTAAAAAGGAGTTACTTAGTCGACTTATTCAGAAAGCTGAACAATTATGAGAAAGAAGAATGCAAGAGCGAGAAAATGTAAGCACCCTTCTCGATACTTATTTTGTTGATATAATATGCAGTAAAACTGCAGCTCATTTTACAGTACCAAGTAATAATAACATGAAATGTTGGAGTTTTGGAATATAGCCTTAACTTTTTCTAATACTAAGAAGAAAATATTTAATAGTTTATTTCTTCTTCAGTCATTCTACGCCCCCCAAGGGTAGTGTACCCCGCCGGTTGCTTTAAGATTTAGAGCAAGGGTTCAACTTAGACTCAAAGGGGTTTATTTAGAAACGTTGCTTAAAGTTAATTAATGATTAGCGAGTTTTTTGACGTTTGAACGTCACTTCACTTTAGGCAACGTTTTTTTTTTATCTATGTGATAATACCGTCGTGCATGCTGTCACCAACCCGGGTACTTGTCTACACTCCGTAGCTCTAGGTAGTAAATGCTGTTTGAAGTTGGGCAGTTAACATTTCTAGTCTCTCTTTCTACACTTGAATGTGCCTATTGAAGTCCAATGTAGCAACGTCCATTATAATTATATGTATCCTGACTAGTTGAGGTATTTTTTTTTCACGCTCGCTGTATGAATAGTGGAGTACCTACTACCGGACAGTGAAGCAGCAAACAGGCAATTCCTTCTACTACCTATATGGCGTATGCTAGACTGCTTTTATTTAAAAAAATATTTAAAACATTTAAAATAATGCAACGTGAAAAAAGAAAAGAACTTGAGGAACGGTGTCGCAGAGGCTGACTTTTGGAGGCTGTCTGCTTTGCGGGTCACGGGTTCGATTCCCGCTCTTCCGCTCGGAACTGTGTTTGTGTCTGTAATATACCCGCCCTAGATATGTACAGAAGAATATTTAAAGAAAAGTCCTTGAATGCACAATACTAACTGCTCTATTATGAGGAAGAGCCCTCCTATTATTTTATTGGAAAATGTTTTGATTGAATAGACCAGCACGCGTAGCATGAACACCGTAGAAACGAGTTTTGTCGACGGAAGAATCGACAAAATGACAGATAAACAATCACTATCAGTCTGTCATTTTGTCTATTCTTCCGTCGACAAAACTCGTTTCTACGGTGGTCATGCTACGCGTGCAGGGGGCCTACCACCAGCTCAAAAGCAGTATTATTTTAATATTACTTCAGTGGGAGAAAGAGATGGAGCTATACGTCCTGTAGAGCTTCATCTCTTTTCCACACTGAAGTAATATTAAATAATACTGCTTTATGAGCTTGTGGTAGGCCCCCTGTACCCTAATTGCATAACTTATTTTCGTAAACAATTACCTATGCCTAATTTGTTTCATTTTGACAGTTCAACAACATTTATTGCCTTATTTACGTTGTTGATGCATAATTGTTTACCAAAATAAGTTACGCAATTAGGGTACGGATCAATCTAAATCAGAAACTCTATAAGTACTTATACTTAATTACTTACCTTACCGAGACTATGTTCAGAACCAACGAGACAGAAAGCAAAATTCAATGGCGAACGGCTACCTTGGTTCTTTATTTAAATAATTAATATAATTTCCATCTAAAAGATTCAAAGATTGATAAAAATATAAATCGTTTTTGAAAGAAATAATCATGCAGCCGGCGAATTGCATGTTATACCTTCACTAACGATGTAGGGCGCCCAAGCGTGTCGCGCAGTGAAATGCTGCCATGACTTGTCTTGTTGGCCCAGTTTGGCGCTTGGATTGAGTCCATTGCTTTGTTCTGAACTACTTTGATGGTGCGCTCGCATACAAGCAAAGCGATGGACGTGTATATTTCGTTTAACTTTGGCCGGTGTGTAGAGGCAGCGTATTATTTCCGATTTTCGTTCGGCTCTTATTGGAGTGGAGTCGTTCGTAGTTTAGTGCGCGTTTGACCCGCCAACTGGCCGCGCTTCTGCTCTGTGTGACCGTACGGTATGCGCGAACAATACTTTAGCGAAGTTAGACATACATAATAACTGGATTCTCCTACACATTGGACGTTGAATTTGTGTGCTAAATGTGTGTTATGAATGTTGCGAATTTAAAATAAAAGTGTAGTTCAGTGAATGAAAGTTGTCTTTAAAAACATTTAGAGTTCTTGTAGTGAGGTAAATATATTTTGTTTTCATATATAAACGCGTACCATGTGATCGTAATTTTAATAAAGTTGGGTGCGTATTTATGTAGAGAGTAAGCATGTTCTTTGTTGTTTTGCTAAAATCGATTCTTATTGGCTGGTTTATTGGCAGGTGGGAACCTGGAATTGCACACCGTATATAGGGGTAGGCTACTTACTTATCGTATGACGAATACAAACATCCAAAAGATTTTAAAAATAGATATAGGTGGTTAAAAGTGTTAATGAGACCGATATTTAGGGGTTTATTAAAAGTTAAGTGACGTTTAAACGTCAAAAATGTACGGTTAAACAGTCGCTAATCATTACTTATCTTTAAGCAACGTTTATAAATAAATCATTATTATATTAAGTAGGTACCTACTACTTAGTATTTTACCCTTGAAGACAATATAAGATATACTATAGGTACTATAAAAGTACTCTTCTTCGTTTAATTTCAAGTAATTCACCTAGTGTTTAATTATACTATTTATTTAATTAAGATTGTGTTTCTCTATGCTAAACCGCGTGCCGCGTGGATTGAAGAGCCACACAAATTGGCTTCATTTTTACTGACTAGGTAAAGTTAAAATCTCTCTATATGTAGGCACAAATTAGGGATTATAGCCGTGAAATCATATCTTCAAGTTCTTCTGCTTATGGACAACGCAGAGAGGCGAGCTCAAAACTAGCAACGAATTACGAAGATTCGTTTTTTTATTTTATTTGTCATTGATATCATCACCACTGTTAATTGTTAGCTTCTAGTTGAGAATGGCCTAGACCTACCTAGTAGCCTCAGATCATAGGCAGAGCTAAATTTTTTTCAAGTTGCACTTTTGCGCAATACTTAAGTATATCGCTCACAAGCTGCAAGGCTGTGAATGCCTCTGCGGTGGTTGGTCAATCTTAATATTGTTCGTTATGTGCCTCTCGTAAAGATAAACAACTAGGTACCTACTTACAGTTGAATTGACAAAATAAGTCTGTAGGTACCTGCCTACATACTGCAAATAATTTGGAAAAAGACGTAGGATATTATCTAGGTTTGGCGTTAGGTTTGATTCAAATACATGAATACTACCTAGACTAGACTACAGAGGAAGCGGAGAATAATAAAACTCAAACAGGTTTGTAACATATTATATATATACCTACTTATTTATAACAACAAATGCTCCAGTTGGCCGTTAGTCAGCAGCTTTATGTGCGTTAACATAAAAATGTTTGGAATATACCTAGTCCGACCCAACAGAACAAACAAACATAAAAACCATTAACCTGATTACAAATCTAATTATTTAGACTATCTTTACTTATTGCATAAAAAATATACTGGGTAAGTAATGTATGAGAAGGACCGCCATGTTTTACGTTTCTGTTTGGCACAAATGCGTATCCTAGCACTAGGTACTTAAGTACCCAAGTACATTCTGCAACACTGCAGTTACTTCACTTCTTTCATTGGTTTAACTTTTCCGTCTATTTTTTCGTTCAAAGCAGCAGTAGTGCAGCAGTGATTTTCTTTTCAGCTTTTTGTGGTTTGAATCAAAGCCTTTTCTGTGCCATCAGGCCAACTTCATATCTCATATTCCACTTCTCAGAATAATTAAAGATGCATTTGCATCGCTCTTTTTGTAAGAAAAATACAAACCTTCACTTTCAGTCCAAGAAATGGCTTGTTGATCCTGATTATTGACCCTGTTGATTGAAGCCACATTACAAAATAAGTTTTTAGCATTTTATCGTCGTTGTTCGATTCCCAACAGAGGCAAGGAAGTTTTGCTAACTTGCTTCCTTACACTATTTATTTTCAAGTACCTATCTATATAGTTTTTTTTTTCTTTACCATAGCTTCATCTACTTACAGTCTACGATCACTTTTTTTTTAACCATCCTGTATAATAGCATAATTTTCTATAAGTTCTTACCCTACTTCGTAATTTGAACCACATTGCTGACATTTACATGAAGACGCCCAGAGGACTTTACTTCTGATTCAGCAAAAAAAGAAGACCCAGAAGTTTTCATATAGCTTCAAAACTTGGGTAACTTCTATAATTAGACGTCGCGTAACAGGCACTATAAAGTTAATAGGCTAAAGTGGGATACTTTATTAATTATTACAGTACCTATATCCATCTACCTTGGAATAATAATACCTTTATGATTATCATACCTACTGTCCCGTGTATGTACAATTTTTTGATGGCGGTGGCAGTTCCATAGGGTTGGGCCTGACCACCTGTGGGGGCCGTGGGTGCGCCGACCTAGATACCAGATTTTGTGTTGACTGTTGATGACAGTTTAATTAATAAAAACTAGGTGGTGGAAGGCCGCACCTTGTATTACACGGCTATATTAATTACATGTGGGAATGTTTTCAGTGACTGCGGATGAATCGCAGATTATTCACAGAGCCCCATCATGAATAGCGATAAATATTTAAAGTCGTCGACTAGTCAATTATTTAAGCGAGAGGTTGCTCAATTAACTAGTAAATACAGTCACCCCAGACTTTCTCTTCAATTTAATTAAAATCAAACACCAGACATACAACCTCTACAAGTTACAAGTCAAGTTTTATACAATTTGCTTCTATTTTTGTTAACAGTACCTACGTATCCATCAAAGAGAGGTTTATTAGCCATCTCAGTGTTTTCTTCCAGATCTAAGTAAACCACGTAGGCGTGGATGTTCATTTAAAAATTGTCCTTGCAACAGTCCAACTTTCATTATTTTTATGGAATTGGCGTTTGGTGATGTCAGTGATGACGTCATATTCGTACCACGAACTAACCGGTTCCGCGGCTGCGGCTGCCGACCTCCAATTATGCTAATGCCGATGTCGTTCCAGTCCACTCCTCGGCCATACACGTCGTAACGAATACATATACCTAAATTGGGGTCTGACGAGCCCGTGAGGTCATCTATGTCCATCTCAATTTGAGAGAACTCTTACACTTTATGGCGTTGCTAGTCCAGCATTATCTAATAAACAAAAATAGCAAGAACAATTTACGAAAATTATAGTCTACAAAATGATTTATTGGATTAGACACGTGTTTAGTTTCACACGGCTTCCATATTTGTGTCGATTGATTAAAAAATATAGCACATTTTGTGTAGTAATGGCATCACGCACGACTTCCGTTCAATGTGCTAATAAAAACTTTGGCGGTTGCCACTGCCACCTTAGCCACCATGCTATGCCATGGTACGCTCATTTGTATAGGCACACAATGTGGTTTATGTTATGCAATTTAAAATAGTAATATGACACGTGGTTAGTAACTGGGATTTATCACTGGGATTTACATAATACTTAAAGCCACTTCATACTCACAAATCGATTTTTCTATTCTTTGAATTGCTACATTTTTGTATGGTACAGCTGAGGTACATTTCGTATGATGTCTGAATTCATAACTCAGGATGACATATGTATAGTCGATTTATAGTCTGATTTGGTATTGCCAAAATCGTCAAAAGTTAATGCACTTTACCTAAGTTTCCCTTGGTTTCCCCTTATAAACTCTAGTTTCTTGTCGTTCAAAAGTAACCAAGGAATACCGGAATAACTACGGAGTTCTTGTACCTCTTGGAATTTTGTCTGATGTGATGTGAGTGGCCCGCATATCGCATTTGTCCATTGGTATATAGCGCACTTTTAGATATATCTTTTAATATGTTGTGGAAAATGTCGTAGGTTATACATTTGTAACTTTTGTATATTTATAACTTAGTATAAGATTTTAATGTATAACTGTTTATTTTGCCGAACAAATAAAATAAAATATATCGACATTTGAGCTGAGTAGGTACAATGTCTGAAAACAATTTATCTCTACTATATTTGTGATACTTCGATAGAGGCTAGGTTTATCACTGGTTAAAGCTGCAGCAGCTGCAATGGTAATGGTTAACCCCCTGAGACAGATGTACATACAAAAATTAATAAATACTTACTTAGTCTCAAAGAAATTAATGATCCTACCATATCAGTCAATCAATGCTGCGCTGTAAAAGCTATAGGTACAAAATCGAAACAATAAATCATTATTGTAATACTCATGGGAGCATGGGAGTTTGTCAGAGTCTAACTGATAGCACTTAATACCAAATGAATCACTTTCATTCATAAGAATGTTTGCCGACCTTTTCTTGTTGTCTCCAATAAACGGACCAAGTGTTACAAAAATAACAATGATGCTGTTGACTCTGTTGCAATACGTGATGTATCTCTGGACACCCACGATGAGTAATAAGTAATTATAATTCAAATCGTTACGAGAAGTTGCGACTTGCGAGATAACACTTGAAACAGTTACAGAGACCTACCTACCTAAATAATGAAGTGGACCTATCACCTTGTGATTATATATAATTTCAAGTACTTACTTATACGTATTTAAAAAGTATTCAGCTTATGATCTCGTGTCCGTATGAATTGAGGAGCCATGTCTCATATTTAAACGCGGGTAATACCAATATTTAGTAGTAAATTAAGCGATTTTGTAGGCCCGATCCTGGAATTTGTAGTAAAACACTTTAAAAGATACACGACTTTTAAGGTGGCTCCTCAATTCAGACGTCTGAATTGAGGTGCCACCTTACAACTCTAAAACTAGCTGACGGATATTTTTGAAAATTTGGTAGGATTTAGTAGTACTTATGCGTAATCTCTACAAAAAAAATGGGTTTTGTACGGCTGAATTTGAGATAGCTACAATGTTTTGATTTTTCATAAAAATCCATAAATTTCACCGCGCTGTTTCTCGGAAAGTACTCAACCAATTACAGCATATTTTTAGTATAATTTAGTAGTAAATACCTTCTAATTTGTAGTATAAAAATAAAATGGAAAAACTACATAATTTCGCTAATACAACATTTTTTATGTGGCTCCTCAATCCTGACGGTCTGTAGAAAATAAATGTGCATAGCTACTAAAGTAGTTGATCAAATCGGATAACAATAGCACCAATATTTAGTAGAAATTTCTACTAAATATTGGCGTAATCCAACATTTTGTACATTTAGTATTTCAAAAAATATTAACAAAATAAACATTCCTTAACAATTTAGTGTGGTACAAGAGCCCACGACCAAAACCATGTCACATCGTTCAACGGTCAAAACCGTACAAAATCGTTAGTTTAGATGATTCTGAACCGATTCGATGGGAAGTACCGGTCAGAAACATTCCAGTTTTACGGGAGCCCATTTCTGCTTTAAAAAAATAAGCAAGCAGTCGGTTTCAACACAATATGTCTGATATTTAAAATGTACATAGGTTTCGTAATTTTATTACGAAAAAGTTTGTTATCCTAACCTATTTGTCTCATAGCAACCTGGTTCAATCGAAAAGTTGTCTGATTAGTAACGTATTTTTTTTCTTCTTTTACGTAATCAAAAGATTACGGCAGGTCAGTCTCAGGTTGTATCTTGATCAAAAATAACTTTTCCATAAGAGATATGTTCTAATGGAACAAATCTATCTTAGGGAGATGTATTAATGATTCAACCTACAAACTACAAAAAACTTAAGAAAATTTTAATGTCAGTGGCTACAACTGCAGAAGATTCTGAATCCAAAAATTTCAGACATTTTCCGCGTCACGTCTAACCTAAGCGCATTTGAAAAACTTATGTAAAAAAAATACCGAACTGTTTCATAGCAATCTGTCTGATTTTCAGAATGTAGTTGAACGAAAGATTTTAAATTCCGAAAACACAATTTTCTGAAACCAGTATATGTAGTGGCGTCACACCCAGAAGACCATTTTAGAAAATTAAAAATGAGGCAAAAAATAAAGCCCATAGCAACCCGTCTGAAAATCTTGTATTTAGGTGAACATTGGTCAGTTGATGCGAAAAATAATTTTTCAAAATAAATCGCTTTTACGTACGATTAATAAAGAGCTTACCCGCTGATAACTAAATAACTGTTTATTGAAATAAAATTAATAATTTTTTTTTTACTGTCGGACTCATCATCGGTGTCGTAAGCGTAACAAGCACCGCGCGTTAGCTGGGCGATTCCGAAACGTTCTTTCTGTTTTTGGAGTTATATAATATGATATTTAAAATTTCTGAAAACAGGTTTTCAGTAACTATAGAAAAGATTTAAAAAAATTGAATCAGGTTGCAATGAAACAGATAGGTTAAATTTTTTGTCATTTTTTGAAAATGCGCTCAGTCCACATGTGACACGCAAAATGTCTGAAAACAAACTTTTTTGTAGTAAAATTACGAAAACTCATTTTTAATATCAGGAGGCCTACCACCAGCTCATAAACAGTATTATTTTAATATAACTTCAGCCGGAGAAAGAGATGGAGCTATACGATCTGTAGAGCTTCATCTCTTTCCCACACTGAAGTAATATTAAAATAATACTGCTTTATGAGTTGGTGGTAGGCCCCCAGGCATATTGTGATGAAACCGTCTGCTTATTTTTTTTTGACATAGCAGAAATAGGCTTCCGTAAAACTGGGACGTTTCTGACCGGTAGTTTCCACCGAGTTGGGTTCAGGAATCATCTAAACTAATGTTTTTATACGGTTTTGGCCGTAAAACGATGTGATATGGTTTTGGTCGTGGGCTCTCGTACCACACTAGATTTTTAAGTAATGTTTATTTTGTTAATATCTTTTGAAATACTGAATGTACAAAATGTTGGATTACGCCAATATTTAGTAGAAATTTCTACTAAATATTAGTGCTATTGTTATCCGATATGAACAACTACTTTAGTAGCTCTACGTACATTTATTTTCTACAGACCGTCAGGATTGAGGAGCCACATAAAATATGTTGTATTAGCGAAATTATGTAGTTTTTTTTATTTTATTTTTATACTACAAATTAGAATGTATTTACTACTAAATTATACTAAAAATATGTTGTAATTGGTTGATAACTTTCCGAGAAACAGCGCGGTGAAATTTATGGATTTTTATGAAAAATCAAAACATTGTAGCTATCTCAAATTCAGCCGTACAAAACCCATTTTTTTTGTAGAGATTACGCATAAGTACTACTAAATCCTTCCAAATTTTCAAAAATATCCGTCAGCTAGTTTTAGAGTTGTAAGGTGGCACCTCAATTCAGACGTCTGAATTGAGGAGCCACCTTAAAAGTCGTGTATCTTTTAAAGTGTTTTACTACAAATTCCAGGATCGGGCCTACAAAATCGCTTAATTTACTACTAAATATTGGGAGTACCCGCGTTTAAATATAAGACATGGCTCCTCAATTCATACGGACACTATGATCTCTTGGATAGTTCTCCTTGCTAAGAATTGCCAGCATTTCTTTGTACCAAAGTAGTTGTAAGTGAAACAATGCGACGTATGGCCCAGATGTTCGCGGCGTGACGGCGAGTTCTTATCGGTGCAAAGACGCGCCCACCTACACTCTCCCCTGGGTATTATAGTTATGTATCGTCGCGTCTCGACCGGACATGACAGTTCAACGAACTGCCAATTCACGATCCATCTTTCCCATTCATTTATTCTAATTACTATCGTCTTCCGCTTAAGCAAATCTGACTGACAACTGTTTATTTTCACTCACAGCTATGGTCCGGGCTCGCATTCATTTTGTTCAATCTTCCGACTATAGAAACTTGCCCCTAATGCTTAGTTTATATGACAATAATAGTAAAAAACAAAGCTGATGCTGAAAATAGTTTTAGTTCGTATCCAATTAAATGCTGTTCCATGAAGAAAAGAGCATCGGGAGCATGCGGAAGAGTGGCCTAGCAGGAATGTTGGTGAATCGCCAAATTGCATTGAGTCGCGAAATGTACCGTGCAATCTATCTAGACTCTAGATCTATATTATACTCTAGATACTTGTCTCTACTTCATCCTCTCTTGAGCCTTATTTATAGCTTACTTAGTTATTTATCTAACAGGTAAATCGACCGTAGAGTCTGTATTTTTTTTTAAATAAACCATTGTATAATTTGAAAGTTATGAATCTATGCCTATCTACAGTACCTACTTCTAAAGATGACTGTTCATTCACCCAATGCGTGATATGAAAATATACTTAGGTCAATGTAATTGATTGAGCGGAGATGTCACAGTTGTCGGACCAATTTAATTCAGTCTGGCCTGCCACTTGTTTATACATCGCCAGTTGAATTGTGACTTATGTCTATATGAACTTATGTAAGTACGTAGCGGGCACCATTACGCGAAGTGGAAGGAAAAATCGATAAAGTAAGCGATAGAAACTGAAACACCATACTTTGACTTCGCTGTAAGTTATTACTAAAAATACAATACAAAGCGTAGGTTGGTAGATACTCATCTTTAGAGCATAGTAAAGGGTACAGCTTATGAAATCATTTGAATTTTTGCTATTAGTTCATTATCTTTTGCATTCAATTGCAAAATAGGTATATAAAATCAGAATTAACATAAAATTTCAGCACAATATAAATTATAGTACTTACTGTGCTTTTAGGCAGTGAATTTGGAAAAAGTTGGAAGAGTATTTATCAAGAAGACTGTCTAGATTCTGCAATAAAATGTATATTCATCCTTTTCAATCAAAACTTGATTGACCTACGCAATAAATGAAAGTCTGATCGCATGACTGGATCTCATCACGGCAAAGTTATTTCAAATCCCCAAATTTAGAAAATCGGGCTGAGCTGAGGGGTTGGAAAAAAGTAGGGTTCATTTTTAAATACATTCATAATTCCTAAAAGTTTTCAAATGTTTTAAGCCAGAATAGATAAAACACTACCTACCTTAATGCGCATATCATTATCATATTGATCTTTATTATCAAAAGTAAATCTTATTAAAAAACTTCTAGGTAGGTAGGTACTCCGCTTATTCAGGAATATCCTCATTCCTCTACGTCGTAGAACTCGTAGAGTCTACGAGCTACTTGGTGCTGGTCTGACCTTAACCCACCGCTTAATTCTTTAAAAAAAAACTGCCACCACATCGAAAATCCGAGTTCGTTTCGAGTCGAATCGAGTTCCCCAAGGTTCAATACTGGGCCTCCTTTCACAGGTTGCAGTCGACGATGCATGGTGTGACACCTTTACATTATTTAATAACTAGTTATGTGCCTTTTAATATATATATATATGATGATTGATGAAAATATATTGATATAAATATTTATGTACTTACGGTTGATAAAGGTGCTTACATTTATACAGGGTGGCAGGGACATTGACGCGACAACTATTACCATGAATTCAGTACATGATTCTAAACCCCTTGCGTTGAAGTTTTTGATCGGATATTTTAAAAAAACTGCTATTTCAGAGAAAAGTGCAATACCTACCTACGCGGTCAACATTTATAAAACACCAGTTTTTTTTTTAAATTAACCTACGAAAAATTTCAACGCAGGAGGGTTCAGAATCATGTAAGTACTGAATTCATGGTAACAGTTTTTGCTTCGATGTCCTTGCCATCCTGTATATCTTAGGTGCACAGCACAGTCAAGTCACTAACTAACTACTTAACTAATAATACAATTGTTACATTAAACGACCAGTGCTCTTCCTCCTCTCTCCTACTTGATCTATGCTGTGCCCGACAGGGTCCATAATTGTGACTAATATAATTATTTCCCTACCAACTATATACATTATGGTACGCAATAAAGAATTTGAGATTTGATTTGATTTGAAGCTACCATTTTTTTTATTGGGTTTGAAACTTTGAAGTTATCAAATAACTTCTCCCACTCTGTGTGGAGCGGAAGGGCGTGTCAGACTCTTACTGACTAAAACCCACCCGTGTTTCTTCAGTTGCCATGTTGCCGGGGGCCACGATTTCCCTTTCGGCCTTATTCGCAACCCCGGCAGGCATCTAGGCCCTATCGGACCCCGTCAAATCTGCTGATATATCTTTGAGGCGCGCGTGGAACACAACGCGCCGTCGACCCGGGTCTGGTTATTTTCGGGCGACGAGCTACCCATTGCTCACCGTCCGCAAGCCCGCGCCTACGGTGGTCGGAAATCGGCTCGCGATTCCCGCTCAGGGCGTCTCCTCCTGCGGCGGTTAGGTGCGTAAGGGCGCGAATTTTGCCTCTCCCTTACGCGTTCCGCCTCCTCCTTCGCGAGCATTACTGCTTCGCAGAAGGAGGTGACGGCCTCCCATTTCCTCTCGCTCCGTACCATGGCCCGAATCAGGGCCGGACGCGACAGATCACCGCCGCCGATCGCCTCCACGAGGACACGGCGATGCTCTGCCCAAGCCGGGCAGACCTCCATCGTATGCTCTACCGTGTCCTCCGGGCGATCCACACAGTGGTGACACCTGGGCGTTTCTTCCCGCCTTATCCTGAACAGGAACCTCCCGAAACAGCCGTGTCCGGTGAGGACCTGCGTCAGGCGGAAGGTGAGGACGCCGTGGAGCCTCTCAAGCCACTCATCAAAGAGGGGTCTTATCGCCGTAATTGTGACGTGCCCAGCGCTGGGTTGCGACAATCGCACTCTCCATGTCGCCATGAGATCCCGCCGGAGCTCTGTCTGCTGTGCCGCGATTTCTTGCGGCATCGGAGTTAAGCCCCGGCGGTTCGCCTCCTCGCGCCACTCCCATGTGTGCGCAAGGAACAGTCAAGCTACCACGATAATAATAAAACAAATACTCGCTCGCATCCTATAAGAAGTCAAATTTTTTATAATGGACATGGTGAACCAACCGTGCTAATTTATTATTTTCACTGGTCGGTTATTAATATTATTTTTAGCTTCCCGGAGCCAAATGAAAAAACTGAAGCAACACTTGTTTGTAATTATGAATTCATGCTCAAAAATAATAAAGTTAACGTCGTTAACGATGTTTTCTGTTATTTTGAGGTTTCAGTTGCGTGAATCTTACTTTATAATAATGTAGCTCTACGTATATAAAATGGCGAACGTAGATATCAACACAGCGAAAGACTGGTTTGAAAAATAAAATATAGATATATATAGAGGGTATATATTGTGTACTTACCTAGTTATAATGCTATTTACACGTTAGTGAATGAGGCTTTTGAATGAATAAATAAAATATTTATTAAAATATATCGATAGCATCACACGAGAAACAATCGTAGCATTAAAGCAGTTCCACGTATTACTTACAATACAATATGAAGTATATAATACAGCACCTTGAACGTGCCTTGACCGGCTGAATAAGGACAGGTTTCTTAAGGAGGAGAGGCATACGGCAACAGGCTTAGGGCATGCTGTGCGGTGAGTGTGGTGATTTGTTATATTATAGTCTGTTGTGCCGGGCCCGATGGCGTCACCGCTATAATCGGCGAAGGTCTGTTGCTTGTGCCCGAACGCGACGGTGACGCCTGCGCGAGTCGCTTCACAAATATCATCATATCACACTGTATGTTGTAAACGACTCTGATATAAACGGTAATTTATAAACTAAGAGCTATGAAGGGCTAGGTCGGAAAGTGAAACTCACACTTTCGTTTTCTGCTACACTTTAGAACCTTTATTAATAAACAAACGAACGGAGTCAAATGTTTGGCTAACAGAGCTGCAATTCTTCGTAGCGTGCATTCAAATAGCTTATTACGATACATAACGCTATGGATTGACTATTTAATTTCAAATCACGTTTCTCATTGCCATCATTTCTTACTAAATGCATCTGTATTATGACATAATTTACCTTTTCAGTATTCTCAACTCAGAACTAAAAAGGAACACACTTTATGCTTCAATATTTATGAAAAATCGTTATCTCTGTCTCTATTCTCTACAATGATGCCTTTATAAATAATATATAATAATATAATGCAGAGTACTTACCTACATAAAATATTATAAGTGTATACGATTGATAACCTTTAGCCTCAGATGAACACTATTCCTGTACGTAGGTACTACTTAGCTGTTCTTTAGGTTTATTTCATTCAGAGCAAAATATTCAAAATTGATAGGTCAGAATTTAAATAACCGCTGTGTCCGACCGAAGCCGAAGGTTGTCCGAAGTTTGGATTTCCCATTACGAAGTAGGTAAACAGCCTTTCCTGTATTAGCATTTTAGGTACAAAAAAAATATCCATCCATCCAGATATTATACCTAGGTACGTATAATATCTGGATGGATGGTTTTTTTTTTGAACTACGTTTTCTAAACATGAAACCTAGCTAGATCGATTTATCGCCCCCGAAACCCCCAGCATACTAAATTTCATGAAAATCGTTGGAGCCGTTTCCGAGATTCAGATTATATATTTATAATTTTATATATTATACATTTATACAAGAATTGCTCGTTTAAAGGTAGAATATTATTAGAACAAGTATCTTATGTCAATCTGCCTAGCTTTTTTCCAACTATATTGGGGTCGGCTTCCAGTCTAACCGGATGCAGCTGAATACTAATATGTTACATGGAGCGACTGCCTATGTGACCTCCACAACCCAGTAACTGGGTAATACGATACCTCTTGGTAAGACCCTCCCACAACACCCCCCACCCCTTGGTTGATTATGTATCTTATGTACTTACTTAGTTGTTATTTGAATAGGGAGAGGTTAGATACCTATCTCTTCACTAGGTTGAGATTTAAATATTGGGATCAGCAGGTTAACATGCAACTTTATCGAGATGAGAAGGATGCTGCTGAAGGTGCTTATAGGTACCTACGCTTGCTTTGTTGCCCTCGGAAAACAACTTAAAAATAGCATCATATTCATAACGACTTGTTGTTTAGCTTTTATTTCCTTTGAAGGCATTATAACATCGACTCACAGTCATAACGTAAACGTTGGCGCTACTTTGCTGCTCTACATTTAGCGCTGTTGTTTGGAATAAGCCCTTTGAAACCATCCGCAAAAAGTTTAAAGCAGCCGTAGAAAGCTTTTTTTCGATAAGAAATAACAATGAATGAGCATGCGTAAAAAATGTTTCATACTAAGTAAAAAAGTCGAATCACAAACACCGGCTGTGTCGTGCTCGTGACAGTTGGTTACGGTGACTGATCATGATTGCAGTCTGTTTTTATGCGTTGCCACTGTTCATAACAACACAATCCTCGAAATAACGAACATTATAAAACTAATTTACTTACTTAGTTCCTATAGTGTCAGATTCACATGTCTCGTTTTATTTTAGCCACCATTTCGCAATGTCACTCAGTTTTGCCGAATTTCGGCCATCGACCGCTGCCGTGCCCTCTAGAGGTGCTTAATTTATCCAAAACAACCTTCTGACACGCAAACAGAAATGCCTATATTGCCTATAAAGTATGACAACATTTATGCTTTATTGTTACGATATGTACTTAACAAAACTAAACTAATATCTAAACTATGTATTACTTGTTTTACCTAATTAAATAGTTATGTGATTATTTGCGCACAATGTAGTGCATGCTGTGCTTTTCTGTTTGCAATGTACAAATTTTAAAGTAATAGTGTACTCATTGTTGAAGAGCCTAATAATAAATAAATATGTAGACTAGAATAAATTAAACATAATTATATTATGGCGTATAATTATGTGGCCTACATTTTCTTTTGATGGGGGGATTTGAGTCAGATGCGTGACCTCGTTGCCATGACATTAGCAGTAGATACTACTACTACATTGCAACAACAATTTTCACAAAATGCATGGGAGAAGTAAATAAGTAGGTAGGTACATAAGTACTCAACTATCCTGTTTTTTATACATATGTATGGCAAAAAAAATAAGGCTATGTACTTAGGTAACTAATAAGGTAAGTAAATAATTTAAAAAATACTGGTATTCAGCTGCATCCGGTTAGACTGGAAGCCGACCCCAATATAGTTGGGAAAAGGCTAGGCAGATTGATTTGACTTAAGTAACTAATATGATATTTAAATGAAACTCAATATCAGTCAAAAATTCAATTCAGAATTGGCGGTTTGCCACAGGCAAAACAGCTGTCGTGAGAAAGTATGGGAATGGGACGGTAATGTTTATGTTTACGCGATCGTAACCCAGTTACACACAGCGATAATGCGATACCCCTTACTAAGAAGACGTCGAAATAATCATGAACCGAAACAGTCACCGTTTGACCCCCTTGAACCTAGCTACGTTTACGAAATGATGAAAGAAAAATTTCCTTTCCGCTAATGGTTTTTACTCGACTAGGGTCTACCTAATCGTTATCTAAGTTTCTAGATTCAGTAAAGTGTTTGTTCTCCGAGAAGGTACATGCTCATTTACTTAGTTTAATTTAGGTACCTCGGCGTATATACCTAACTTATTAAGTAAATAATAAAAAACGTCAAAGTTTACAAACAAATCTAAATTATGTAGAGCCTAGTAGTAGACCGTACTTAGTAGGCGATGAAAAAGTTAAGACAACGAGAAAATGGGTTTTTCCTTGAGGTATCCGATCCTTGAGGGACCCGTCCTTTAGAGCCCCGATCCTTGAGAACCCAGATAAATTTGATAAAATGCCAATGTCGTTTAAAGTATAATTGCCAACAAAAGTGTTCAACTAACAAAATTATTAATCAGTTGGAATTAAGTAATAACACAGTTGCTAATAAAGTAGCTCTTATTTCACCGCTTTTAGGTCCATAATGCAGCTTATAAAACACGCGTACGTTTTATTTTATTTTATTGTCTAAAGACATAGGCATGTCCGGAATGCAATAACCACTTTCCACCCAATCTATTTCTTGTCAAATTATGATTCCACTTAAGCCCTCCAGAAGGTCCTTCCCCCGACATCTTCGTGTGACTCACTAAACTTTCTTATTATTTGCTTAGTGCTATTAGTAATTATTTCGCATGATTGATAGAGATAGAAAAGTACATTGTTATGCACGCGCAGATTTATTGGTATATTTATTGGTTTAATGGTATATCTATTGTTTCATTATAACTAGTTAGTGGCCAGGTAGATTTTTTTAACAATGGGTCCACTTTTCTGGCTCGTCTTTAGTATTTCTAGGGATTTCAAATATGGAATAACATAAAACATAAAATTATATACAACATAAAATTATATCAGTTTAACTCTAGACTAGGTTGCCTTAACCAAACTTACACATTATTTAATTAATGTACTTTGAAGCACTTTTTGTATCGATGGTACACTAGGTATGATAATGGCAAAAATAACAAAAAAAGATAATCACATTTATCGGGGTTCTCAAGGATCGGGGCCCTAAAGGACGGGTCCCTCAAGGATCGGGTACCTTAAGGATGTACCCGAGTAAATTGACTCTCACAAGAGTGGTTTCAATCATCCAAGCTTTCCTATAGCTAGTGAAACTTTGCGGACGTGATGGCTAACAACAAGCACTTCTTGGTCAACAGCGGCTGGCAGAGTAGTTTCTTAAAATGATGAGTTCAAGAAAATTTATTGTTTTTATCGCCACTAAATATCGATACTCATCACATCTGAGAAGTTCTGCTCGCTAATTTAAATTGACCTTGATCTGATCGAAATACCTACTCACTAAAATTCTTTGATAAAAGAGGTAGATACTAAATATAAAACTGACAGCATAAACCGATAAGTTCGCAATAGATTACGCCGAGGAAACCATTTAATAAGAAGTGGGAGATTAAAAGAATGACTAATGTTATATTTTCAAACTGTGATGTTATTTAAATATCAGCCCAGTTACAAAATGAAATTCCCGACATCACACTGAAAATGCACTTAATTGCGTGTCTCTTCCCTTCGATGACAGCTAGGTATTATTAGGTTCCTTTTCCAGTAAGTGGAGCAAAAAAATGCAGCACTCTATTTTTAAATCATACAAATTGAGCTCAAATTAGATTCCCCCTTATTCCTGATAGATCTTCTCAGCAATATTGGTTTATAGACTGTGGCAATAGTATTCATTTCTTATTAAATGAGATAAGATAATATATAAAATAATTTTGTAGTGCAACAATGGAAATGCAGCGGCTCGGCAACCCATTCATCTTTCAACACTATCATTATGCTCTGCTTTCACCGTATTAATTGACAACATAATATTATAAGTGTTGTGTTACTAGAAAGTTACAACTGATCGTACCTACGTCTTAAATAATGTGAGGAATTAAAAATAAGAAAACAAGGTCTTTGATTACATCAGCCTGCATATTAATAGCCCTATAGGTAGCTAGGTTCAATGAGTGTCCAGCCGGCACGCAATACCTACTTAGCGAACTTTTTACGAGCCCGTTTGTCCAGTGTTGTGTTCATGATGAGATCATTGCAATCGTCATCTCATGGCATCTATTTTAATACTATAACAGTTGGCATTGGGTTTGTCACTACGAGACGCCGGTGATATGTAGGCGTTTTAATAAGTGACCGTGGCCCCGATTCACGCGTTGCATCGATTGTTTGTTTGAGTTTTTTTTTTTTAATTTTTACTAACCTGTCAATTCACACGCAGTTAAATCTCTGGATGTAGGTAGGCACATGGCAGGCATGCATATAAATAGCAAGTTCAATTCATAATATGTATATACCTAGCTGTCCCTGTTCCTTTGTCGCCTAATTAGGATCTTACGATTTTTCGCGAAAGATAAAACTATATAGCACTTAAAATCCCACAAGTACACCAGTCTGTTTATCTATAGGTATCAACCAGTCCAAATTCTAGTATTATTTTTGTTCCAGATGCAAGATGCCTGAATAACTCCTACGTCTTGAAATACGACAAACACTGCGAAGATGAAGCAACTCGTCAATAAGAACCTCATCACGCTAAAATGCGTTCTCTTCTGTTTCCTCTCGGGTAAGGTTTCTAATAACTCTTTAAATGTCGCCCAGAAAACATGATAGTGTAGCTGTTGAAGTGTCAGAGACCAGACATTTATCTATAGTATAATAAAAATGACATGCTGTTCTTTGATTAAGTGCATCCCTTTAGAACGGCTGGACCGAAAAGAAAAATTGGAAAAGTTGGAAATCTTAAAATTCGGGAAAAACTAAACGTCCTTTTTGTATGAATTATTGAAGTTTGGACAGGACTCTAAAACCCAAAAACTCTCTAAAACCAAAACCTAACAGGTTTTATTACAGTGTTGAGATAAAATCTTGACTTTTAAATCACTTCGCAGTACAATCTCCAACCACGCATGTTTGCTCCTTTCTTGGGCAACGAAATAAGAACAAGATTGTCACAAGTCCCAGTTGGCTCGCCTATAAAAAGTGGTCCAGTCATCACGGACGGTTAGGTACCTACATACATACGGCCAATAATTCAAGTCGCTCTGTTGCAAGCTGCCTTCTAAGGAGCGGCGACTGCTACCTATCGAATGATTTAGGGACCGTTCACCTCGGTCATGCCACTGCATTGCGGCCAGTATGACCCATATGCTCCCACTTATTCCTTACAACTCCTTCATTGAGTTGTTTGCGCGCACGCAATTTAATACTTAAAAGTTCTTTAGCGACGGATTATAACTCGTCATTGTCATTGGGTAATTAATGGTGGCCCTTCTTCAATTAAATTCGTTTAATGTTGATGTCTTTCTTTTTTTGTCTAATTGATCTTATCCTTGCTTAGGTATTGGCTGCATTTTCCCGTTTCTGCCACTGCACATGCTGTCAGTGGGTATAGACAAGGGCGAAGCTCGGCTCATATCAGCTGTCGCACCATGTATCGCACTGCTCGGCCCAGCCGTGTTGGGGCCTCTCATTGATAAGTAAGTATTATGGACATCCATTATTCCTCTATTAGGCATTTGAGATCAAGGCCTCTTGTGACAAATTGCTATAGCGTGCTTTTGATCTAGTTGCCTGTGGTTTTGTGAGTTTCAGGATTGTTTTGCTGCTAAAACTATGCTTTTTTATGATGCCAAATTGTAGAAACCTGGGACCCTCTTCCGGCTTTATAAGAGGATTCGCACACATCCCCCTTCTTCCAACTCTAGATTCTTTATTCGTGTGCAGGCTATCAGTGGGGCGAGGGTCGACTGGTGGAGGTGCCATTCCGAGCGGTTCCGGACGCTTGCTGCGCGTCATCACGGCTGCCTGCCTCGTCCTCAGCGCTGTATTCTACACGCTCCTCCTCGCTGTGCCATATACGGAGCGACATGAGGTACATATCGACCACAATATCGACAGTTTTTGTGTTATGTTTTTGAATTTCTATGATTTCAGTTGTTTATATTCGAGTTTTTGCTTGACCGATGACGTAACGCCAACTCTATGCGCAAACTCAATATTGTGATCAATCGCTTAATTCCTAAATGTGACATGGCTTCTTCGCAAAATCGCTAATGTGTTATTGATATCCTACAGACATAAATACTGATCTTCAAGTTTTAATAAACCTTTTACTTTCCGATGCAAATTTGGAATCCCACGGAATGTTGGCTAATTATGGCAATGAGACGCACAGCTTTTGAATCACCTAATCTCTCAACTCATATTGTAAAAAAACCAAAGATTCCAACACAATGACATAAGTTAGTATTCCAGGTTGACGAAATAGGTACTGCTTACTTAGGTTCTATGTAATGTAACGTAACTGTATCTCACAGGCTCGACGACCTCAAGTCCTGTTCATGTGCGATGAAGACAGCGCTTATGTCATGCAAGAAGTATGCAAGGAGGACATGCGCTGCAACCGCTGGTCCGGCGAGAAGGTTAGTACCATTGTTCGTCTGAATGGTGAAATTTGTGTTTGAAACTGTGATTGAATTCAGCAATATCCATAATGTCGACTTAACACTTCAGTAAATCACTTTCACACCACTTGCTCGATAATGTCAAATTATACGTCATGCAATTATGCCGAATTTCATAAGTTGAAACCCGCTGGTGAATAATGTGATTTAACCTTAGCCAATAATTCGTATGAAAACTTGTACAAAAAAATTATAAGTATTCGAAAACCGAACTGCTTTTTGTTACCTTGTAGAAGGTGTGAAAGTAGAGTATTCTCCTTAGGGATAACGGTGTCTTCATCTTGGGGAGCTTAAAGGGACGATATCTGACTTTTAATGATTTTATACTGAAGATGACGTCTAAACGAGTAGTGTTAATGATTTGGAAAAAATATATGTTAAATTAGAGCGTTTTCCTAATATCTTAATATAGCCATATTTTAGACTATGTTTATATTACATAGTGAAATAAATTTGTAAAGTTATGTCTAACGCGGATAAAAAACTGAGAATGATGCAAAATCTATCAAGCGTATTTTTCTGAAACCTTCATCATTTTAAAGATAATTCAATTATTGATCTTTTGGTATACGTGTTTTATTAAAATACTTTTTGTTTTACGTATAATAAATTAAAAATGCGTCTAATTTGGGACAGCGCTCCTTGATGGGCGAGTCCTATTACTAGCTGGACGTACGACGCGTTGCGTGAGCTCAGTACAGAACACGCAAGCTAACCACTCAAGGTCACTGTCATATATCTGCGTCTTAACTCTTCGCTCAGGATTCAAACTAGCGCCCGACATTAAAAGACATTGATATGCTTTGAGAATAATTTACTATTAATAATCTACTCGCAGTCAGGAGTGCTGGCGGTGACGGCATGCGAGTACGGCTGCGCGGACGAAAACATGACGTGGGTGAGGCAGCCGTTCACCACCACTTCCACCACGACCACACTCAGCCCCATGTACCTCAATGTTGCTAACGCCACGGTAAGTACCTACAATATGCCCAAAGAAACCGGTATGTTTGGATCCCTGCAACTTCTAGACTTCTGGAGACGTCCCTAAATTCTAGGATAATTTTATTGACGACAGGACATGTTTACTGATATTTGAAGAATGTTGACGGGGCGGGGATAACCAATAACCTTTGCACATACATATCGAGACGATTTTGCACAAGAGAAACAATCATCCATCCAGATACAGATTATTCTCTTAGTAGGGACTTAGGGAGCAAAGATAAAAAAAAGAAAAAAAAAACATATAAATAATACTAGTTACTGGCAATAAAGCTCGAAACAGCTTCACTTACGATGATAACGATGCTAATTTATTGTGTTCACACCACATGCGTTGTTAAACAATCGCAATAGAAAATCTGAACCAGCATTGAAATGCTAAAGAGATCCATCATTATTATGGCAAGTGTTATCGCTTAATTTGGGCGAAAAAATGTTTATGTGTGTAAGTGATTTTCATACTTTTTACGCTTTTAATCAGACTTCGGATCCAGCAGTGACGGAAGATGAGGAAGTTATGCACGCGATGCCATTCGAGGTGAATCCTCCACACTTCTGTTACAACGGCCAGTGCCTGGTGTACATGCAGCACCAAGCCAGGCTCCGAGTGCCTCTCTCTCTGTTAGCTCCGGAGTTACCTGAAGACAACAGCACTGTCGACTCAGATTGGTGCACTTATAGGACAGGTAACCAATAAAAATATAGGCTTACTTATATGAACTTACTACCCTGCACTCACTGTTTATCATCTTGATAGTCTCGTAGATACTTTACTTATTCGATGTCCATTCTCATATTGCTATGCAAGCTGGTGGACTAAATAATCCGTAAGTTCTTGCCACGCGTTGAGAGTTGACCCATTTCGACGTCGATTAGTGCACAGTACCTACCTACACAACCTGAAAAAGCACAATCAAAGTACGAAGCCAAGTAAAAATAAGTGAAGTGCGAAATGCATTAAAGCCTATTTCAAAGCATAACTTCATGTTTTTAGCGGGACCGTCCAACTGCCAGGTTCCACCAAATCGTCTCGCAGAGGTAACGGATGACGAGGACTGCAGGCCAGCGGTGCGGTGTCAAGTCCTCGACCCTTACGACGAACCCGACGGCGTGTTAGCTGACGCCGAATGTCGACTTATCATTGGAGACCCGAGTTACACATTCTGGACTTACTTAGTTATAAGGTCAGTCATTATTAACTATTTAAAACAATTAAACGTATGAAGCTCTATTTCTGTTGTCCCACCCCTTAGCATTCATCACTGAAAACACTAATTTTGTGAATACTGAGGTGGCTCAATATTAACTATAACACTAGTATCTAAAAGTAATTCTTATAGCAGCTATGAAACTGTAAATGATAGTTGTTAAAACAATGATCTTTTACAGTTTCATAGCTGCTACTTAGTAGATGAATCTTTTAATTTCGATACAGTTCTTTTTTTATCTTATTTTTTAATACTTTGCCCCACTAGGAATTTCTCCTGCATTATGGGTGCGTTTACAAACATTTAAACTCACATACACAAACAGCTGGCTGTTGTAGGTCATACAAATATTTGTTCCGTGCGGGAATCGAAACCGCGACACGCAGCGCAGCAGTCAATCCGTGCCGTGACGGTATAGTTATATGAAAGTACTTTTAAGTATATATGAAT
This sequence comes from Agrochola lychnidis, assembly GCA_963680765.1. Taxonomy (NCBI): domain Eukaryota; kingdom Metazoa; phylum Arthropoda; class Insecta; order Lepidoptera; family Noctuidae; genus Agrochola; species Agrochola lychnidis. The sequence continues at coordinate 12,794,978 of OY796857.1, forward strand.
ATACCTACTGTTTTCACTGATATCCAAATCAGTGAAAACTGTATTATTATTCACATAGGTACTTTATTTTTGTTGAACAGTAAACAGTATTTTAGAGTGAAAACAGTATAATACTGTTTTTTAACTAACAGTATGGTTGGCAACCCTACTTGTGATTATGAATTAATTAATTATAATAATTTAGGGGTAGTTTAGGATTAGTTACATACTGCAAAATACCTAGCGCGTGATACTTCCTGGCCGCGCCACATTCGCATTTTGTTGATAAGAATAAATGTACATAATATATTCATTATTGTACATAATAAATAAAAAATTGTACTAAAAAGATTCGCAAGAAATTTAACAAAATAGGTGGCGCGGCTAGGAACCATGGCCGCGTCACCGCGTACACTGCAATTAATAGTCTAATACTGTACAAACTCATTGGTAAACAATCGTACGTCTATTGTTCATTCTATTGGTAATGAGAAATACTTCAAAAGGCAATAACTATGATAAATATCGAAACATCTAAATCGGTTATGCCAAAACGTCTGCATTATATGTACCTACCTACCGATACCTACTAGACAGACCTTTTATTGCCAATGGTGCCGATTCTCTTGTACACCGAACTAAACTAACTAAACTATCACTAAAATTCCTTACTTTTGACTAAGTAGTAAGTTATGACTGGTAGACACAGGCTAAAAAAAAAATTAAAAGTTCAACAAAAACGTCCGCGGTGGTATAGGCATGTCTATTTTCTAAGGATGACCCACAGTAACCATTATTAGCTTTAAGAATTTGATAAAAATTTCATTGTTATTTCCGAAGCTATACATATTGACCGGTATCATATTAATCCTTATCCAATAAAATAGGTATGTTATTTAAATTGGGCATTTAATTTAGATTAATATATGGCTTGCCACCATATTATTTAAATGGATGGTTTAAAAGATATCACAGAGTCAAAATTACCCTAACAAAATAATTATGGTTGGAGCGTAGCGGTAGGAGTCAATAACCTTTTCCTGGACTATTAGGTATGTAATCCTGGTACTGCCCGGTAGCACGTTCCCGTGGGATATTTTCCGACATACACGCGGGCGAAGCCGCGGGAAAAAGCTAGTGTTGTATATTCAAATTCAAAAGTCATTTATTCAAACTAGGCTGAGAATCAGCACTTTTCGAACGTCAAAATTACATAAGACGGTCCCCCAAAAGGAAGTGGTGAAGGGTGGGCCTTCACCACTTCCTAGTGCCTTTAGCTGGGAAGAAGAAGTGGCGCAACAAACTTCCCAGCAGCACAGCTGTCTGTTCAAGAAAGAAAAACAATAATTCTATACAATAGTATGCAAAATTATTATGCAACACAAAACATTATTTTAATTAAGTATAAATTATTGGCTATATGTCAGCTAGCACACGCCAATATACCAACCAAAAACATCGAGAACTATACTCAAGCAGAATTAAAAAAAATAAAAACTAAACGTAAACAACTAAATATCTAAATAAAAGCCTCCAGGCATACCTTTGAACAAAGGTTGGATTTTACTTTATTTTTAAACGCATTAAAAGGCAAATCTAGCAAAGAAGAGGGTAGTTTGTTATAAAAGTCTATACCAAGCCCAACAAATGAGTTATGAACCTTATGAAGCTGGTGAAAGGGAGCTCGTAGTTTGTCCTTATTTCTATCAATATCACTGTTTTTAGTGTATAAGTGTATATTTTGCCTAATATATAAGATGTTGGCGAAAATTAATTGTGATGCCACCGTGAGAATACCAACATCTTTAAAAAAATCTCTTAGAGAAACTCTGACACGTAGCTGGTAAATTGCTCGAACAGCTCGTTTTTGAAGAACAAATAGGTATATTTTGAATGTCAGCGGCTTTGCCCCACAGCAGAATACCATAGGACATAACGCTATGGCAATAACTAAAATAGACTAACCGAGTGTCTTACATAATATATTCGGTTTTGCCACCCGGCTGCGGCTGTGCCGAATCATGCCGACCTCAACATGTCTACATGTAGGTCCTACACTATGTGTACCACCCCTTACTCATGTGAATTCAAAAAAACTAGATGATAGTTTTGTAACACCGAGTGGCAATATTAAATATTACTTATTTTTACACAATTATATTAAAAAAGACAATCAGTTACTTCCTCTGGGAATTAAACATAAGTAATTATTGATACTTACCTATCAGTGTTAACTAGCGTCAGTCTGAAAATATTATTATTGCTAGATAAGAGTAGTAGGTACCTACCTAGCTCCACAGATACCTAACCAATATACCAAGCTTGCCATGGGTGTGTGACACGATCTCCATGGATCTCAGGCACAACTTTACATGTTTTAAATCTGAGATATACCTACAGGTAGTATCCCCCACAGACATGTAAGTATAGTTAGTTCCTATAAAATCCTCGTGATACAATATTTGTTAATTTTTGTTTTTTAACTTTCAGAATTCTAGCTGACATCTGGCCAACTGCAGGGTTAGCTCTCCTGGGCACGGCCTGTGTGATTGCGACTAGAGAAACGTCTCTAGGACGAGGAGATGTCGGCAGGCAGTTGGCATTTGGAACTCTTGGCCTGGCTATCTTCCCTCCACTCGCTGGTCTGGCTGCAGAACAAATGCCTGATACTCCGTACCTTATCCCGTTCATTCTCCATGCGGTGTTCATGGTCATTGGAGCGCTCATTCTACTATTCGATAGGTGCGTAACACACTCATATCGTATACCTAAGCTACCTAAACTACAATGTCAAGAGTTTAAAGCTATTTACGACAGTTAAAATTAGATTTTAAAACGTTAATATGCGAATTTCAAGAGCAGTAACTATGTGTTTATGTACTCATTTATGTGCCTGCTTATAGTCAATATGTAGGTAGGTACTTTTATAAGCATGAATCACAAAATGCCTTGGATGTGTAGGAAGTGATGATTTGCTTCATTGCATCTTTTGAATGACTCACATTAGTTCGTAGTCATAATGTATTTATGCAAATTACATTAACATTGTTTATTCTCTAATGTAATAAATAGCCGACAATTATTTAGGTACGCAGTATGTGCAATCAATTACTGATTGAATCATGTGCCTTATCATTATGTAGGAATACCTACTCGGTGTCATCAATATAGACTGATGGTGACACTGAGGTGGTACACCTATTTGTATTCACAATAAATTGTTTTTGTACACATGCATGATTGAATCTAATATCTATTTACAACTACATAATACCAACCCAGTACGAAATCAGAATAACCCAGTGGCTGGGTCCGATCCCCATGTCGAGAAAGAAGATGATGGGGATCGGACAAGGTTTTTCCATTTTGGGATTTTTCATTAGAGTAGCAGCCCGACGTATTTTGTATACGGTTTATTAATGCTATAGGCTCTGGCTGGCGTGGCGCCCTGTTACCATGAAAGTTAAATATAGGGAAGGGGAAATACAAGTGTGATCTTATCTTAGATTATCTCCCGTCGTCAAACTGAAACATTTTAACCAATTACAGCCACATGCCCCTGTCAACACCGGAGTGGTGGTGGCACACCGCGACAGGCGTGCTGGCGATGCCGATGAACACCGTGCGACGCTACGGCGCCGAGACTGCAGCCGTATTCGCTGTGGTTGCATTGCTCGGGACGCTGTGGAGCGGCATCGATGCTTACTTGCCTTGGTAAGAAAATTGCTTTATTATTAAAGTACTTAGTAGCACATTCGCGGTAAAGCTTGATCTAAAAGCATTTGGAAGCCATTACAATGCAACTCTTCTGTCATTGTATTAAAGTTTACCTTACTTTACCAAGATAAGTTACATATGCAATGATTTACGGTTTTACGTTGATCAAGAATGGTTCTATCTAAAAGTACCAATAATTACTGACAATATCGTGACGCCAATCGACTGACTTCGACCGATGAGGGCAGCGATTCTTCCCACGAATATTAGCTGTAGGAGTACATACTGCTGCTCGGTATTCGGCAAGCTGTGAACCGGTAATCCAGCTGCTACATTATAGGAATCCTTTCTTTCCGGGTTCCGGCCTCTGGTTACGGTGTAAAAAAGACCGTATGAACGATGTTTAGGTAGGTACTCCTTAATGTACTGCCTCATTGGTCTAGTGATCGCAAACGTTATTGCTAAGCATTAGGTCCTGAATTCGATTCCCAGGTCGGGCAAAGTGTTATTGGGTTTTTCCATCAGGATCTCAGTAGCAGCCCGGAGTCTGGATTTGTGCACGGTTGCTGGCAATAGGCTCGCCCCCTTTTTTATGGGAATATACTTGGGGATAAAATGCGGGTGTTAGCAGACACCTCTGCCTAACCCTTCGGGGATTACAGGTGTGATGTTATGTACATGCACTGAACTCTGTCTGAAGCCTCGACAAAGTAAATAAGTATAAACCAGCTGGCTGCCAATAATTTACTATTACGGTGTCGATAATACTTTCACGGTCACCGTCATCTTTGTCTGTTATGTAAGTCGCAATAGGCAACGTATCTACAATACAAATATTTAGTCCAATCCATCAATCCAATTAGTAAATTTGCGATAGCATTATTTGTAACTGTCCCATTCTATTCCAGGACGGTACAGGAGCTGAATGGCACGGTGACAGAAATGGGTCTGACGCTAACGGCTGGAGCCCTGCCTGCCGTACCCGCTCTGTGGTGGGCAGAAGCCCTCGTAGACTACATCGGACATTCCAACGTCTTCATTATGGCCTTCACCTTCTACGGCATTCGATATACTGGTATGTTTATTGTTTGAGGAGTAGTGTGATTTACACTGGTTATGTAAAGTAAATATATATAGCTACCTACCAACATCAATTAAAACTTATATACCTACGGTAAACAATAGGTAGGTAGTATCTACATAGCTATTTATTTCTATGTGATGTACGTAGTCAATAACCAGACGATAATATCTAGGTAATTAGGTACTAAAACTACCCACTGGTTTCGAGAAGGTAATGAATATCATTCGTTAAAATACCAATTGAGAGTCATATTGCCGCAAGTATGACTTGCAATTACGTTCCGCACCATTAAACAAGTTTATCTAATCTTCTTTCTATTACCTACTACTTGCCAGGATTGCGCCCATGTATTCTGTGAGAAAATTTGAACTGACGGTTCTAAAGTCTAGTCCTGTGACAAAGACAGACGGGGCGTAGGCTTACTAATAGGGTCGGTCTCGTAAGCATTCTTTGGGTACAGAACCCTAAAAAAGAAATGAGGCTCTCCATTCTTAAACATAGTAAGCCGCTCGAGTCCCGGAACCGCACATGTGCGTTCAAATGTTTCAATACATGTCAAGCCCAGGCCGACGTACACACGGCTACACATCAAACTATACATTTCCAATATAAACTGACCTCGCATTGTACGGAAATCCTACACAATGCGAGATCAACATAAACTGGTTTTGTATAGCTTGATGTGTAGCCGTGTGTACATGTGCGTCACCTCACCTACGCGGCTTACATATATATGATGTAAGCCGCGTGGGTGAGGTGACGCACTTACCTACCTATATCTATCTTTCAGGTTTGGCCTACAGCACTGACTACACATGGGTGGTAGTGTGCGAGATATTGGAAGTGTTCACGCTAAGCTTGGTGTGGGTGACGGCAGTGTTGTACTTCCGACATTTGGTGCCGCGAAAGTACACAGCTACCGGCCAAGCTCTGCCCGTCATTGCCCACTTCTGTATCGGTAAGTCCTAGCCTAGCTTAGCTTAATTTAGTTCTTACTGACCGAATAGTGCCCAAGGACTGGAAGTAGATCTGTACGAAGTATGACAATTTTTAATCCATGAGCACAGAATTCATCTGTGCCATGAGGTAGATACCTAATTTTACTCATATTTATCTTGTAGGTCGATGCATAGGCGCCATAGTTGGTGGCATGGTCTCGCTAGAGCAGCCACTGGAGGCAACCCGCGACGTGTACCGAGCACTCGGTGTGGTGGCACTCCTCTCAGCCGCAGTGTACCTCGCACTTTATCACCTGCTGCTGGCACCCAGATGTGCTTCTCCGGCTGTATCACCACCTCATCATCTCCTTCAAGGTAAGCACGAAAGAAAATTATTTGTAAGTGGTGATTTTAGCAAGTGTGACCCGCACTAGAGTGAACAATAAAGTGGCGCTGTTCGTTAAGGCAAAGTTCTACGGTACGGCTCTTGCATATCGTTTACATAAAGAATAAAAAATCTGTATTTAGTTTTGGTTTGTATGCTAATATTTTCTATTTATTTATTTCTTAAAGCTTGCTCTATTGATGGACAGCTTAACGCTAAAGGTATGACGTAACATTTACCAGCACCAGCACAAAATAAAATGATTTTGATTCTCAAAACACCAACTGTACGGCAAAGGCCTGTTATGAATGTTTAAATAGGTGGGTAATGGAAATCATTGGTTCGTCCAACTAACCAGTCAGTCCAACCAACTGATAAACGACTGAGGAAAGGAGAGTTACGTAGTAGGAGTAATTACATTTTACCAGAAACTCCTTGTAAATCATTTCTTGTAAATTTATCTCCTTGTAAATTTATCTGTGACCAAATAGTGACATTTATAAAAATTTACAATTTTGTATATTGTTTTTATATTTGGTGCCGATTCCCTTGTTTACAAACTAAACTAAATTTAAGTTCAGCGCATCTTTCTATTTCATTAAGAAAAGGACAGAAGATAAATTTTAGTTTAGTCCTGTCAAATTAATCATCGCTTGACGTAAATTGACGTAATTTTAGTAGGCAAGTTTTTAATCACGTCTTAACTTGTATGGAGTAGTGACAGGTGCTGATTAATTTGACAGGACTAAACTAAAATGTATCTTCTGTCCTTTTCTTAATTAAATAGAAAGAAAAAGATGCACTGAACTTAAATTTAGTTTAGTTTGTGAACAAGGGAATCGGCACCAATATGGGTCTAGGACCTAACAGCGTTGCTAGTGCAACATTCTGACTTTTCTCGTGAAACTTCGTGAACCACTTGTAGAATCGCTCAACATAACGTTTGTTTGAATTTCAGGTTTAAATACGAACGGAGCATCGAACGGAAACTACTCGCCTATGCGTGTCTATCACCAGGAAAGTTCCAGGAAAGGCCAGTTCCGTTACTAAGGAACACGTATTTAATTGTAAAAATAAACAAATTAGGGGAGGTACCTACATCACTTGCTTTTTGGTACAAGTGTCAAGTCACAAATCATGCAGTTTGTCTGAGTGACAAAAACGAATTTTACTTTCTAAGTGAGGTACACTTAAAAAGTAACTATCAATGCAAATTGTTTCTCTTTTTATAAGTGTTTTTTAAATAATTCCTGTGCCTAGCATAATATTTTTAAATAATGTAAGTGTGTCTGTCATAATAAAATAGTAGGTGTGTAATGTACCTATTTATCAGCTCTTAAGCCGGTTGCAGACTAAGAGCTAAGCTAAGTTAGTTTAGCTTAGCTCGCATAGCTGACGCAATTTTCCATACTTGTGAGCAGACCGCAAACTATGACTCAAGTATGAAAAACTGTGTCAGCTATGCGAGCTAAACTAACTTAGCTTAGCTTTTGGTCTGCAACCCGCATTAATCGTCCCTCAAGCTTTAAAAGCCAACAGCGGAAGAACTAGCAAAGATAGTATGGTGCTTGTTGTATAGGGTATGGACTAGCAACTTGTCACTCTAGTTAGATAGAGAACAAGTTAAACCCCGAACCTGTAACGCATCTAGATTGCTGTCTATCGGCGTCGACCGTCGACAGTTTTTATTGATCACCTAAAAATATAATCGATGGTGGATTCATGGACCACATGGTCGATGTCGTCGATCGACCACAAATCTAACCGCACCTAATTCATGCTTTCGTGTAATTAAATCACCAGAGCTCGATGAATTTATGAAATTTAACTGTGCTTGAGAATCAGTTTTTTTTTGTTTTTATTGTGCATTAATAATAGTTTTACAATACATTGATTGGTTTTAATCTGTATTTTTTAGTGACGAAACGGAATATGTTCACATACAAAATATAGGTCTACTTATATTTTAAGGTAAGCGAGAGCAATTCAAATCTAGGGACCGTGAACCTAGGTACATATTATTATCTAGTGGACATTAAGTTGGCATTTAAACAAGTGCAGAATTGTGATATTAAAAGTGCTTTTGTCATTCATTTCCGATATTGCTGTCGTAACTTAATATTATAAAATGATGTACCAAACAGCTCCTTCTATTTGCATTCGTACTTTTTGTATATTAATTAAAAGATAAGTTTTTTATTAATAAAATGAAGTCACTGCCTAATGTTCTCATTTAATTTCCCCATTAAAATGAAGTTTATTTCGCACAAAACATTTTTCTCAAACATGTTTGGAAATTCGAGCATTATTTTGATAACCTTCTCAGAGATAAATAAAAAATGCTGTAGGTAAATACTGGCACAGATGATATAATGATACTGGACTCCAGTACCCTAATTGCGTAACTCATTTTCGTAAACAATTTTGCCTAATTTGTTTCATTTTGACAGTTCAACATCATTCATTGCGTTATTTACCTACGTTGTTGAGCAGATTTTTTTCCAACTTATAAAGCAATGGATTAGCAATCGTTTCAAATCGAAACAAATTGCGATTGTGTTGCATTACGCAATTAGGGTACTGGTCAAATACACGCGAGCAGGCGGCCGGCAATGTTAGTATGAAAGTCCATGTCGGTCGGGTTCAGCGGCCGAATAAATTACTATGAAAACTCATATCAGTCTTTTTTAAAGTGAAACTTTTATGTCATCGTCTCAAACTTTTTCGTCTGTGTGTTGCATGTCGCGTGACGGTAGGCCGCGGAGTAGGGATAAAGTGAAAGGCGCTCGTCAGAGCAGCCAAGGCCAATATGGCGGCGCCTATAGTTCGCTTAAAAGTTTCACTTTTACCATGGTTTCATAAAACCACACAATCCTTTTTTTTTACTTCGACACGCATGAAAACCAAGGTTACTTATCAAAGATTTTATTTAATTTCGATTTGGCTTGCAAATAGAGCTGTTTAACGTAAAAAAAAACAAATGATAATATTGGCGCGTGAAAAATTATCTTTGTTCGTCAATGGTGCCGATTCCCTTGTTCACAAACTAAACTAAATTTAAGTTCAGTGCATCTTTTTCTTTCTATTTCATTAAGAAAAGGACAGAATATAAATTTTAGTTTAGTCCTGTCAAATTAATCAGCGCCTGTCAGTCTCCATACAAGTTTAGACGTGATTAAAAACTTGCCAACTAAAATTACGTCAAGCGCTGATTAATTTGACAGGACTAAACTAAAATTTGTCTTCTGTCCATTTTTCTTTTGACCATTCAGATACAGAAAAAGAAGTTACTTTGTCGACTTATTCAGAAAAGTTGAAGAATCAAGAGAATGTAGAATAGCGAGCAAAGTGAGCTCGAAAATTGTAGCACGCCGCCTCGGATAGGTTTGGTTTTCTTTAGTCCATTCATACAGAAGTAGGATAACTTAGGACTACTTCTTCTTCCCAGCTAAAGGCACTAGGAAGTGGTGAAGGGTGGGCGTTTTGGGGGACTGTCTTATGTAATTTTGACGTTCGAAAAGTGCTGATTCTCAGCCTAGTTTGAATAAATGACTTTTGAATTTTGACTTATTTTGTCGAAAAGCTGAAGCTCATTTTATGAAACGTTCGGGTTTTGAAAACTTGCCTTACCTAACCTTTTCTAAATCAAGAATATAAAATTTTATAAATCTATAGATTATCGCCGCCCCCCCCCCCCCCCCTATTGGTCACTCTACGCCATTTATGCTGTTTTTGTAGGTCAGGATTTAATTCTTATATGGTAATGCAAGGGTGCACATTGCAAGAATTGTTCGAGAATACCTGCACGACGCGACGTTAGAATCGCAGTAATTGAAAGGCCAGCAAGAAGCCCTGATATGAATCCAATACAGCATCTAAGGATGAGCTGAAGAGGCGTGTTCGAGCTAAGCAATCAGCTCCAGAAACTTTGCAGCTGCAAACTGCCATCTTGGAAGCAAGAGAGAACATTCCACAGCACGTTATAGTGGTATCAATTAATTCCATACCGAACCTCATGGCGGCCGTCGTAAATGCTCTTAGAGGTAACACAAGTTATTAAAATAAGTTTTCTCTATGTAAACCATTGTTGTCTTCTAAAATTCTACTGCCACTTGCTCACTTCAGATGGCGCTGATCTCCAGCGTCTTATAATTTGACAGCTAGCCATACATTTTTTGTAAACAAGCGTCTTCTTTTACGCATAATTAATTATTGAGCCCATTTGCGCAGCTGTTTACTGCAAAAATACGGGAAAAATAAGTTAAATTATAGTACCGTGAAACCTGGCAACTTTGCCACTTTACGGTGGGTAAAAAAGTTTGAAAAGGATTTTCTTAAAAAAACTCTATGATGTTATAAAAAGCAACCAATGAGATATGTAGTAAATTTTATGCATTATTGAAACACAATCTTATATCTATTGTTTTATCATTCTATAGTGATATTTTAGTCAAAAACCTTTTATGGCAAAGTCAACTATCACTTGTGGTAAGATTGCCATCCCAAAATTTAGGAAAAATTTAAAAGAGTTACCATAAAAAATCACAGTCATAATTACCGCATGCTTGGTCACAGTAAAAATATACTATAGTTGTATAATATTTTACACTGGCAATAGATTTTCCAAAATGTGGCAAATTCACCCGCCTTGTTTCGACTTTTTCAAATTAAATAGAAATTGCTGTCAGGGTTGCATCAGAAAAATTAAGGGTAGGTAAGTAGGAAAAATAACTAAATAACGATATTTTAGTTTCTTTTTTATGACAGCCCTAGCCTCTAAAAAAATATGGCAAAGTCAACATTACTAAAACTTTGCATTGGATTGGTATATTTGCCAACAGTGATTTCTTAGGTTAAATTGGTTAAACAGACGTAAATTATCATGGTTTTAATTAAAGAATATCATTAGGAACGTGGTATTAAAGTTTGACTTATCTACACAAAGTATATCCCACTTAATTTCATTAAAGTTTTGGAGCTCAAAGTCACTCACAGTTAGCGCGGGAAAAAAGTAACCGCCAAAAAATGACAGTTCTATGAGAGCTGGGTTGTATTATACAGTAAAATGTTGCCAATCAAATATTCTAATTTGATTTAAGGGTATTACAAACGTCAAAAAAAGTACAGTTTTGACGTAACAAATTATTTTGCCTCGTAAGGCGGTGTATGGCAAATTAAACAACCTTTGGCAAAGTTGCCAGGTTTCACGGTAGTAAAGTATGTGTGTTTATATTATCATATTAGATAAGTGCTAGAAGTACTATCTCTGAGGTTTTTCAGTAAGGAAGTTCATGCTCGAGTTAGTTTTCAACTCTGGTTAGGTTATTTCTATCGTACGTCTCCAGTCTTTAACAAAAAACAAATTTCAAGTTCGTTTTATAAAACGTTCATAATTTATTGATTTTTCCACTAAAGCTGCATTTTTACCAGTGGTAGACGCTTCCACTGTCCTTAGGTCGTCTTTTAATAGTGCTACACTCCAAGTCTCATACATATGTATCTAGTTTTCGTATAATTTGTGATCAACACAAAAGTAAACAACAATGGCGGTTAAGACCACGGAACAGAAAAAACAGTGGAAGTGCAATGCAGCAAAATTACTATGAGAACCGTTGTCGCCAAACCCTCACAAATAAACTGATAATCATTATAATGCACTACAAATAAGCCGATCGTTTGATTTGTCGTTTAAATTTTAGTCAAAACTAGCATAAGTCACAGATTCTACATTTGGAAAGAAACCTTAAACCTCTTGAAATAGGATTTATTTTGCGTTCGTGCAGAAAGTATCAACGACGTTTTGTAATCTAAAGTCAAACTAGATTCGATCGCCAAGTAAATTCTGCTACCCAACCATAGATGGCGGTATTCTCAGTTGTTGCAATTATAAACTTAATTGCGTTGGTCGTAAGGTTGACATTCGCGTCATAGGTCGTGTCTTCTGCTACTCGATCAAGGCAGCAACACATTAAATTTTCAATAACATTATCGATATCGATAGATACCCGATTTCAAATTCGAGAAAAAAATACTTGTTTGGAGTTGAGTAAAACTGTAAGATGAATGACGTAGTATTATTTAAAAATAGAATCTTACATAATGTATAAGATTTTAGTTTTAAATAATATTTTCTATGTAATAAAAATCAATTGCTATTCGTTGTTCTCGCTAAATTGCAAAAACGGCTTGACCGATTTATTTATTTATTTATTAGGGACAAAAAAACAGTTACATGTTAAGGTTAAAAATTATGAGTCGTAACACAAATAGGTAAACATATAACCCACACCATTGTCCACGAGTTAATAGATGAATAAATCAGGAACGGAAATGTACTTACAATATTATCTTATTATGTTTAACTGAATTTAAAAATTATTGATAGGTTAAGATTGTGGTGAAAGAGTATTTATAGTTATATGATTGTAGTGAAAGAGTGTTTTAAATTTTTTACTTGAAAGAGAGAAGACATCTATGTCCATGAAGTGCGTGTTATAGGTTTCAACAAGTTGACGAAGAGGCAAAGTCTTATTTTTAATTTTAACAAATGGTGTACGCGAACATTTATATTTTTTTTGACTATTGCCTTTTTCAAATCAGTGACGTGATTGGACGCAGGAAATTCGCCTATTTGATGGGAGGCAATATCATTAAATAAAACAGTTCCTATAAAATTTCGCATAATTAGAGTTATCGCCACTTCCTTTCGAAAAACCCCTATGTCAACGTTTTTTAAAAATGTTTCCGCCGTCTGACATATTTTGACAACATCTGGCGAAGGATACAACAATCCACCTTGATCTCTCGCAATTATTTACTATTACTATAACTTTTTATAAATAAAAAAATTGAAATTATGTACTAATCTAATTATGTATTATCCTTGAGGCGGGCGCCGGCAACCCGGTGTGGAAGCTTAAATCACTGATCTTACACACCGAAATGACTTGAAATTACCGACTGAACAATGCAACGCGTCTCAAACATTATGTAAAAGTTTGATTACAATTTCGCTATATAGCATCTATGCAACCTTATATTTCGTGTATGAATGTTAGGCGACATTATATCTGTATTGTAATGTTATACAACAAATATTAAATTAGGTACTTATTTAATTTTATCGATAACTATCTATAACATCAATACCCCGACCTGACTACATCCCTAATTGAGTAGCGAAGAACTTTCGAGAACGAAATAGTGAATACATTCAATCCAATATAAACTTTATTTTAATCCCGTAAAGTTGATTTTAACTAAACGTTCTATTCAATTATTAGTAAATTGACAAAAACTAAGATTTTATTAGAAAATAAATAAAATCATATTTACTGATGGTACGAAACACCTCCATTTTTAAGATTATTTCTCCTACTATCATTTTTGCACTCCAAAACAGAACAATACGGCATATTTACGGAAAAATAAATTTGTCGCGAGACTAGCAACTCGACGCGTTGTTAGAACACGACTGAAGTAAAGTTGCGTAACAGCGCTTAATTGTGACACGCGTGCCACGCCTACTTTGCACTTCCACTGTTTTTTCTGTTCCGTGGTTAAGACGAATAACTGTGCTGCCATCTGTTCTGAGTTTTCAGTTTTTAACCTCATTGAAACTGATTTTTATAGCATTCCGATTTTAAATTTGGAACAAAGACTAATGGAAATGATAGTGAGTGACTGGCTTCAAAACCACTTTTTATTCTTTGTACTATAATTATTTAAAAAGATAGAAGAGAAGATAGGGACCAAAAATATGCAGGGTGGCTCGATTTAGGTTTCCAGGAGTGTATATAAATGGATAAATAATAAAAATACAACAGCTTTGTATTTCTTGTTTTTAAGTTTATAAGTTGTACTGATTTACCGACAGGTCGCAACTGAGGGCATATCGACTATCACAATAATATAACATTAGAAAGAAAAAAAAAGACCGTTTCTATATCTAAATGTGTTACATCGATTGATACATTAGCTTAAACCAAATTTATATTTACATTACCTTTCGTTTTTTTCAAAAATACAAATTAATGTAAGCCAGGAATTTAGAAACTATACTTTATATTCAAAATTTCCTATGATATATTTAAAAAACTAACATAAATCGCCTTAATTCTACTGCTTAAAAGAAATACATGTTAAGCTAGAGTATCACCGCGTCAGACATCACACTAATGTAAATATATAGGAGCCAAACAAATAAAAAATATAAGTAGATACCTATTTAATATATCCGAACGAGATTCAACTTTCGACACCCAATAAGGCATGGATCAGCATTTTTCTGTATCTCTATCTTTCTGTCACTGAGGCGTTATTCACTAGCTTAGAGCAAGAAGTCCTTTCGTCCGCGTGCGTGATACGAATCAGTGCAGATGCTGGCGAGCAAGAGCCAGAGAGAGAGAGAGAGAGAGATAGAGATACAGAAAATTGCTGATCCATGCGTGTAAGTGTGATTTCACTGTAACGGTCCCAACTTCATTCAAGATCAGAATATTGTTTTTAGGGTTCCGTACCTTTCTGTTAGGACGTGGAGGTATCATCAAATACGTAGGTCTACGATCTCTTGGAGCTGGAGCTTTAAAAAAATCAACCTAAGATTGTTTTTTTTTTTTGAGCTTCAGCCTCAAAGGGACCGCAATAAAAAAAAATACACACGGGCATTTATACACATATTTTGATACTAGCAAATAAATCAAAACCTATATGGTACTTCCCGTTGGGAATCCCACCTTGGTATAACATTTTAAGGCATATTTTTTGGCATAACGTTTTCGCATAATGTTTAGGGTTCCGTAGTAAACAAGGAACCCTTATAGTTTCGTCATGTCTGTCTGTCCGTAGTACTAGAAAGCTGTAATTTGGTATGGGTGTATATATTAATTACGCCGACAAAGTGGTAAAATAAAATTAAGAAAAAATCATCTTTGAACGTACCTCCCCTACACGTAAAGAGGTGATGTTTTTTTTCTGTCCCATTGTTTGCATTCAGGGATCCGTTTGCGAAATATTAAGCTTTAAAGTGTTAATGTTAGAGTCAAGTGTGTCCCCCCCCTTTGCCAGCTAAATGGTTGATTTTGGATGTGTATGTGAAAAAATTCACGGCAGTAGCATATATAACGAAATTAAAAGGAAAACTATCACAGCTAAGTAGGCTCTACAAGTTAACGAGTAATAATCGACCAACTTAGCAGTTACAAAAACATATTTTTCCATATATTCCGTATGGGAGAACATCTTTTTCAACTACAAAGTTACGTTTGTTTTTGGGATAAATTCATCCCAACTACGGAACCCTTCATTGTGCGTGGTCCGACACGCACTTGGCCGGTTTTTTTTATTAGCATAATAATACTGTGGCATAATAATACTTTAGCATAATATAAGGGTTAGCATAACTGTTATTTGTTCTAATTTGTTTCGGCATAAATTTGGAGTTGCATATGTCGTGGCCAGATCTTAGAATTGATAATTTCATGTAATGAACGACCATTTCATGAAAAGGTTGTGTTTCATGAAATGGCCAGCTAAAATTGACCATATCATTTAAACGTCAACGTTTAATGATACGTCAGTCGACGTTTGGTCATATCATTAAGTAGGGTATTCATGCAAATATTACTGGCATTCATTAAATTTTAGTAATCTGGGTCAATGGATAAATAAAACATTTTAAATAGCTTTCATTCCAGAAGAAAAATAATAATAAGATTTGAATATTTAAATCCTAACCTGTGAAATACGTTCCAAACTCCATGGTTGTTTTAACGTTGCGGTCGTTTTTCGAGTGATTTTCATAAAAGTCACGTAGCTTGGTATAATAACGATACTTCAATGCACTTTTATCTTCCATTTGCATATTTATAATTGCTTTTCCAATCGAATTATCGTCCGCCGCCATGATGCACAACAAAAACAAAGCGACTTGATGTCGCCTCTACCGGTAGATAATTTAACTATTTTACGATATGATCACTAATTTTTGGCCACATCATGAAGTAGTCGTGCATTTAACTGTGCATATCGTCAAACGTTGAGTATTCAATGATCTGGCCAGACCACATCATGATGTGGCCAGCGGTCGACGTTCTATTTCATGAAATGATTAATTCCAAGATCTGGCCACGACATACATTTTTAAGGCATAATATTTATTCGTCTATTAATCATGAACCATAAATATTAACATTATTTATTATAATTTGGGAATAACTCTATTGGATTAGGTTAAGGAACGGCGGGGGTGGCCCTTGGGCCAATCCTGAGCCACGAACATGTTTGTTTTTGTATGAGTTTTATTAGGGTTTATTATTTTCATTCCAAAGAATATTATGTGTAAATATCATTATGCGTTTATAACATTATGCTTTATAAAATTATTAGAGATGGGCCGAATGTGGTTTAAATCGAATCCGAACTTCGGCCGAACATTCGGTTAAAATAAAAACTTCGGACGAACTTCGGTTCAATTTCGCGCGCTTTCTCAAGAGCGACACGTCGTGACTTGTTTACGCATTTACTTCAATTATTGCTAGATGTACCATCGAAGAAACCCATACCTATACACCGTAAGGACTATTTCTGCTTGCAGCGCTCGGCTGATGTAATAACGGTTACCTACGAAAAAAAAGGGTCGTGTGCACGGGATTTTGTTTTCGATTTGCTTAGGTATGGGTTTCTTCGATGGTACCACGTCCGCACACCGCGCTTCCACTGCGTTGTAATAAGAAGAACAGATTTTTCAAGACTAATAAGAACTGATTTAATTTAAGGTTTACATTATTCCTAACTAAAATAAATGACCATGAGTGAGTAAAAGACATAATTTTATTTTAAAGTAATGCTATTCTAGTTCTATTTTTCAGTCAAAATAGTGCAAGTGGGTATTATTTTTTTGTGCCGAATGTTCAGCATCTGAACCGAATTTCGGCCGAATGCCGAAGTTCGGTTCAAGCTGCCGAAATTCGGTTGAGCGGAATATGAACAGAATTTCGGTCCATCCCTGAAAATTACGCTTCATTATTATTATGCCAACATTTATGCCTAATAATATTATGCGTATGAGCATTATGCTGAATTTCGTTATGCCAATGTAAATTATAACAATATACTTTATGCTTATCATTAGTAAACCCTTCCCGTTGATCTAGAACCGTGAAATTTGGTAAGAACCAATATCTCGTAGCATAAGGAAAAAGTTCGAAAATCCTTAATTTGTAATTTAATCACATTTTTCTTTTTGCGATTACTAACTAATATTTGCAGTTGCGAGAATTGACCGTGCGTGACGTATATCGATGTAAGGGGCATATTTTTTGTCTACACTGTCAAGTTTTTTTTTTGGGATAAATTCATCCCAACTACGGTTCCCAATAAATAAAAACTAACAATTGTTGAACCTTGTTTGGAATATACTAATTTTCTAACATTGAAAATAAATTGTTATGTTCTAGTCATATATTGTTTACGTTAACTTAGACACAAAACTATTCAACAAAAATCTAGATACTTATTAAAATTATAATTGAATGACCTACCAGTTTTTTTGTCAAATAATCAATGCCTGGTTCCTATTTCAATATTGTATATCCAAATTAACGAAAATTTGGTGTTCGTAGTAACAAACGGTTGATAAAACATAAGAGTAACTGCACCACCACTTCTTTTAGCAATATTATTTCACAGTGAGAAAGAGATGGGGCTATACGTCCTGCATAGCTCCATCACTTTCCCACTCTCCTTTTTGGGCAGTTGTGTAATAAATTAATAATACTGCTATAAGAGGTAGTGGTTGGCCACGGACACGGCTGTTATTAATAATCAGTACCTGGGCGGCAGAGTTCTGATGAAAATATAGAAAACGATTTTTCCCAGATATGAGACTTAGCTAGATTTTTTGCCCCCGTAAATCCCTATATTGAAACTTTCATCGATATCAATAGAGCCGTTTTCGAGAACGTGATTACAAATATATATATATATATATATATGAATATTGCCCATTTAATAGTATAGAATAGGGCTTGCGCACATCTGGCGAGGCGAGGCGCAGCGAAGCGCGGTTGTCACTGCCAAACAAATATCGTCCTTGCGACAGTTGAAATAAAATTGTAAATAAATAAGTTTCTATTATTTATTTTCAAATTTATTTAAAGGAAGGCAATGTTGCAACAGAGCTGTGCTGCGCCTCCCTAAAAAGACCTCTTTAATCTGTTCTGTGGCTAGCTGCATTATTTTATTGTTCTTGTAATTTGTCTAAGAATGAGGTAGGCACTTAAATCGAGCAGCCAGTGTTAAGTAGCTTGCTGATGAGTTTCTTTTGCACTGTCTGAGAGGGAAAAAGGAATGTTCTCATAAATTGTTCAGTTATGAACATTGTGTTGAAACAATAGAAAATATTCAATGAAGATTTTTCATAAATTGTATTAAATTCAATGTCCTTGAGATTTGTGCTATAAATATTATCTATTTTATCAGACACTTACTTGCATACAGTTTTCTCCTGTTTAGTCTTATGTGACAGATCAGTTTTCAGATATTATTAACCTTAATCGAGAAATAAAAATGTACTATTGTGCCTATAGGACGTAAAAACACCAATTAACTCGTTAGTATTTATACTTTTATTTTATATGTAGGTACTTAAACTAACGCATATATAACAAAATAATGGATATTGAATAAAATGCATTACAGGCTAGGTCTACTTCCGTATCAATGGTAGTAAATAGGATTTTTCAATGTTGATAATTATATAATTTGTATAAACGTCTATTATACTATAAAACGTTTAGTTTTCTATTATCTAATACAACTAGGCAATGATGAATTTGGAAATTATCATGAATCAATATGGCGGCACTAGCGTTAATAACCGAAACATGCATCGAATTATGTACACCATTGGCAAAAGTAGTCAATAAGTATAAAAATATTAGTAGTTATTGTAACTACCGCCTAAGTTGGTTACAAAAACTATATTGTACGTATCGCCCAAGGTGTTCTGTTTCTGAACGGGCGGCAGACACGACCGATTTTTATGAATGGATCGACGCTGGCCCAAGTTGATCCGCTCGGTGTAGCAAAATGCTAGAGCATGTTTTTTGCAGACAATATTTTTGTAGAAATATGTTTTGTGGAGTGTGCCAATTGAGATTTAGTTTATTCTCCATTTATCAATGAAAATAGTTCCGAGCACTTCGCTGCTTTGTCTGCGTTGAGTCGCTGACCCCTATTCACTATGAGTACAACACCGCCTGGAGAGTTTAGAAATGAGTACTTCAAATTGAAGATAGCATTTCAAAGGACACTTATTTTCAACTAGCTGTGGCCGCGTATACAACGTTAACAATCCTTTCCACTTTGTTTTCAACTGGCACAATGTTGATATTTGAAATCCGCACCCCGCCAGTTCTGAGCTGGTTTTGCACATGGTTCAAAAAGAACCTCGTTTCAGCCACAGCGGCAATAGACAATCTAGAATTATTTTTCGAAATAAAACCATAAGTTTTAAGGCTGGCAGCTAAATCTATTCAAATGTTTTTATGCCTATTCCGTGGCTTTTTATTTTTTCTGGTATACGAGTACAAGGTTAATGTTAATCCGGAATATACCTCAAACAATAAACATAGCTTATCATATTTAGCTTTAATTAGTATAATTAATTTTTATTACCCAGAAGTTTTAAGTAAGCACCGAAACAGTTCGTATAATTTTAAAAATGACAGAACCGGAAGCGACCGACCGATATATGGTGTGTCAGCAAGATAGAAGCAAACAAGAGCCGTTAGTGTACTGATAATGATTATCGATGGATCGATGTTCCTTGGAGCAAACGAATTTTGAATAGGGTACCACAAATTTAGGTTTTAGTCAGACATTTTTATTATTATTAATGGTTTCCAGCTGATTCCTGCGGCCTTCATAAGGTCACACGCGCGGAAAGCACAGAATCGGTCGAAGTAGCGGTGCTTGTGGGAGGCCTATGTCCAGCAGTGGACGTCTTTCGGCTGAAATGATGATTAATGGTTTAGTAATTTCATATTCGTTACATTAACAACAGTTATTGAAGTTGAAAAAAAAAGGATGAAGAAGGTGATGATGACTTATGGAACTGAAACGTGGCCGCTCGCAATGGCCCTCATTAAATGGCTGAAAGGCCTCCAAAGGGCAATGGCAAGGGAACCGACAGTCCGAGGTATTGCCAAACTTAAGTGGCAGTGGGTAGGGCACATTGCTCGCAGAACAGATGGCCGATGGGACAGAAATTTTTTTTAGTGGCGACCGCATATCAAAAGGCGTGGAATTGGAAAGCCTCCAAGGTGGACCGCTGACCTTGCCAAGGCCGCAGGAATCCGCTGGATGCGAAAAGCGCAGGACCGGTCGATGTGACGACGCTTGGGAGAGGCCAATGTCCACCAGTGGAAGTCTTTCGGCTGAAATTATGATGATGATGAATGAAGTTTTATCTTGCGACCTTTTTCCGTCCCGTGACCCAAGAACGGCACAGCTAGTTATAAAACAACTCTCCTTTGAAAATAATTCTGTTCAAATAACACTCTCTCCATAAGGCTTTCTTATTTGCCACCATGTATATGGAAAGAAGATGGATGAATTATTTCAGTCGGTCAGTCAGCACTGCCTCAGACTGTTCTTTGCCTTAGCATTATTCAAACTTAGTAGTAATACAAATGAATCACACTTTGATGTAGGACAACATATGCGTATGTTGAGCACTCGAATGCAAACTTTCACCAACTACATAGTTAACGAACAATGGAACACCAGTCGGTAACAAAGCAGAGAAATATTCGCCTGTGTTAAACTTAATATATGTTCCTTTAATAAATTGCTTGACAAATAAGCATTTTTATGTTAAGATCATATTTGTTAGAAATTTTGTTTCAATTGCTTGAGGAGCAAGTTCTGATATTTATATCTTGACCAGTTTTTTTTATGCACTTATATTACTATCTTATCTGTGTATTTAGTACATATTTATCTTAACTAAAACAAGATATAAAATGTTTACTATTTAGGTTTCTTGTAGTACTTCTGACACATCCATACTTTTTAAATTGGATGCTGATTCATCCCCTACATTATCATCTTTCAACAATGTTTCAATCATCTCTTCACTCATTTCAGCATCTTGCGATTTATCATCACTATCTTGACTGTCAGCCTTATCACTTAAATCTTTATGATTCATACTATCTTCTTCTTCTGCGATTTTAGCTAGTTTTCCTGAACTTTTCACGGCTTCTGGCATTACGCCATTAACATCGTCAGCTGTTTCATTGCATGCTAAATCGTCACAGAGGGGCGTTACGGCCGCATTGTCGACTTTATCTGTTGCAACTGCCTGTGTATTGGAGTCAGATTCTTTTGGAACAGTGTCTACTTCCATAGTTTTGTTTTCTTTTTCCTTAACTTGCGCCTCAGTTTCATTTTTGCTAGCATTGTTGTCAGTTCCATGTTTTTTAATATTGTCGTCTGGTTCTATTTCTTCATTGTTGATCCCAGTTTTATTTTCTTCACCATTTTTATCAGCTTCGCTTTCAATAATATTACTTGCAGTTACATTTTCCTTTTCCTTGTTCTCAGTTTCATTATCTTTAACATTATCGCTGTCCGATTTATCCCTGTTTTCAGTGGCTTGTTCAGTAATTTCATTTACCGTAGCGGCCACAAAGGTATTATTGTGACTTATAACTGCTAGTACATCGCCATGGTCACTGGTTTCATTATCATTCACAGAGACATTTTGTGAATCAATGTCACTTTTGGAAAAGTTGTTAGCTTTATTATTTTCTCCACTATCATTGTACTCACTACTACCGGCGCCTGTCAAATCTACCTCATGATTTTCACTATCATTTATAGTTGATTCCACTGAATTTTCATCAATAAATATTGGATCATCATTATCCTCCATGTCGGGCAATATTTCTACGTCGTCATCGTCTTCACTATTGTCACCACCAGATTTTCGTAATACATACTGTTTAAGTCCTTTATTGAGATTTTCGCGGATTTCACCGAATCTACTAGCTGACGTACTCAATAATCGCTCCAATGTTCGATGAAGGTTTCGCATTTCATGAACGGTTCGTGTACGCAAGTATACTGTAGTAGCTTCTTTTTTCAGTTTATGAAGCCGTGAGAGAGCATATTCCAAAGCGTCAGCCGCATCAATTAAATTGTATCTATACCACTCCACAGGCACATTTAAATCACAATCCCTAGATGACGGAGTTTCAGATGATTTTGTTATCTTAATAGCCTTTGGCGTACTTCGTTTCAAAATGCGAGGCGTATTCCGACTTCCTTTAGGAGTAGCAACAGGTAAGGCAGACGAAACTGCGCTAAGTTTAGCTGCATATGTTGCACCTCTAGGTGCTGGTTTACCAGTGGGTTCTGTGACTGCTACAATAGTAGCAGAATATCCGCCAGGCATGCTTGGATTAGCATTGATAGCAAATATGCGTCCATCAGGTAGGCGATACATTTTATTAGATGATAAAGTTTGCGGATCCACTCGAAATTTCAATCCTCCAGTAGATGCATTTACGGTTACATCATTATCTGTCATTTGAACAATATTGTCTGATGTTATTTCAGCAGCTGAAGTATTTGTAGATCGAGGTACTAAGGGAGGAGGATTAGTAATCTTAGGGGGTGCAACAGGACCTGGTGTGATGCATTGCACGTCATCATCGTTGTCTTCAGTAACCTGAAAATAATAATCAAATAATGTTAAGTTTTAAAGGTTAATTACTTTAGCTGTTTATGAAGTTGTCAATAAAACCTTTATTTACCTCGCATAAAGGTTCCAGGGGAAAATCTGGAGTGCATACAACATCATCGTCTTGCATATTATGAGATGTAGAAGAAACAGCTGACATGTCTAATCCCTGTAACCAAAAAAGAGTTGAATATGATGTATTATTAAATTAATGAATTACTAACCTTTTTTAATGAGACTGGTAATCCTAGTATGGGACTGAAATGTTACTTACAAAATAGGTATTTTTTAATAGTTTTTCTAGACAGTATCACAGAGACGAAACAAAGGCCAGACAATTCAAAAATATTAATAAAATTATTGTGAAAATTTCTGAATTGAGTGCCAGACATTTATGCATTCCCACAATATAGTGTTACACGAATATAATACACAATATTTAAACAATCAGCAGAATAATTAATTTATTCATGGGACTGTGAACCAGGCCAGGTTATATGTAATTAAAAACTATAATATTTACCTGTGTTAAACTTTCTAAAGATAAATTAATATTATCAGCAACATTGTTGTAAAGATTGGCTCCAAAGCCCGGGCTCGTGCCAAAGCCATTGAAGCCACAATTAGCAATGGCCATCGGAAGGTGAGGTGGCTTAGGCCGAATGCGAGCATAAGTAGACATATTCTGCTTCCTTTCATTTCCAAGCCGTATAGGTGTCATCATGGAAGAATTTGGTAACTGTAACAGTATAAAAAATATGTAATTAATAGATATTTTAGAAAAAAAAAGTTTCTTGAAAATACGGTTTTCATAATTCAAGCGGCCATAAACAGACTAAAGGTTTTTCAAAATCATCGGACCGCGCGTTAAAGCTTACACACAAAGCGGGCGCGGAGCGGGTCGGGAGCGAGAGCCGCACACGCTTTTCGTGTGCTGACATCCATATAATACAAGGAATTACAACTTAAACAAGCCCGCCGTACTTCCATCCCGACCCGCGCCCGACACGCACCCGCTTTGTGTGTGTGTGTTGAGCTTAAGATTCTTCCATATCCACTTTAACACCCCCTAACCCCCCCCCCTAACGGGGCGCAGTTTTGTAAAACATATTTATTTATTTACAGGCTACGTATCAAACTATACATTTCCAGTGTAAGCTGATCTCGCATCGTATAGGATTTCCGTACAATAAGAGGTCAGCATTAACTGGAACTGTATAGCTTGATATGTAGCCGTGTGTATGTATTCGTCCTAAGTCTCAAATTTATAAAGCCAAGGAATAAGATTTCTCATATGGACAAATTCCCCTCTTTTGGGTTGATTTTCGCAAAATCCTTTCATGTGGAAGAGGAGCCCAGAGGGTTTTTGAGCCAGCATTTTCACCCTGCATGGCGAAAAGTTGGCAGCTGAGTATATGTAACTTAATCATTGCTTTCAAGTGTTTGATATTTTAAAATTTCTGAATACCCACAAATCTTTCAAAATGGTCTGCTTCAAATTCAAATAGCAATCAGCTATTTGACTAGTTGATTTAGAGTTAAATGTCAAAACTACATAAAACAATCCCTAAAAACGCCCGCCCTTCATAACCACCTAGTGCTTAAGCAGGGAAGAAGTGGCGCAACAAACTCCGCAGCAGCACAGTTGTTTGTTCAAATAAAAGCCTCCAGACATAAAGGGCGTGCCCGCTTACATATCGACACCGGAAATTTCAAATGTCGTAAAGGACAGGCAATACAGTGTCCTTTACGACAATTGAAATTTCCGGTATCGATATAGCTGTAACTCGAAGTCACAAATGATAAACTAGGTCCATCGAAGTAAAATAAATGAACAGTTAATTACTAATAACAAAAACCGTGATCAGCAACACGACTTGTCACCACAAGCAGCACCCGTTCATGAGCATGACGCAAAAATCAGCCATTACCCCTCGCCATATTTGAGGGAAGGTGGCAACCCGACCCCTAATGCTACCAACAAACAGTGACATCTAAGGGAGCATGACAGACTTGCTGCCGATTGCTCAGGCAAAAATAATATTATGATCAATAATTGTCGAGCCAATCATATATTGCAATGCAACTCGTAATAAAGACATTGTAATGAGTAGATTATGTCAATAAAAAAATGAAAATAAATTGACTCATGCTGTCAAATAAAATAAAGTTATTATTTAAAAAGTAAAAAACATTGGTAAATAATTCATATGCCAGTTGATTCTTTAAACATGGTCTCATTAGTACCCTAGAGTTATGGAATATCTAAAGGAACACCTTGTATAGATTAATACTCAAATCATATATCTCACTCGAATGATGAGACATAAGACAGAGTGAACTATATACATACTAGCGGACCCGACAGACATTGTCCTGTCAAAACATTGTCCAGCGGACAAAATTGTGAATCTAAACCATTCCCAGATCCCCTTGAACACACACAAAAAATTTCATCAAAATCGGTCCAGTCGTTTGAGAGAAGTTCAGTGACATACACACTCACAGAAGAATTATATATATAAAGATAGCATTAAGAAATCTCAGGCTTCTAGGAGTGCCTTTAATGAAGTTTTATGTTAGAAGCCTGAGATTTTTTTTTTATCTGCTGTTTTAACCAACTGTAGTAACAATTTAGCCAAAATTTAAAGAGTCTCACTCCAAATGGTACTGAAGCAAGCTTTTCTAAAATAAATATAAAAAAAAGGATCATACCCTCATCTTTTTTGCCAGAGGTGGTACATTAACAGGATTCAGCACTTTTGCACATGGTGCTATAGTTATAGGGTTCTTCACAAAAATTGCTTTATTTTTTGGACTGGAAGATCTCTTTTGGGCCTTTTTGTCTGGTTTTGTTATGTCATCCATATTCACAGCAGCAAACTTTTTAACCTACAATGAAACATTAAAATTCATTAAGGGCTGATTTTACCAAAATCAGATAATATATTTTATCCCTGGACAATTTTTGTATGGAAGAACGGTCAAAAATTCAATATTTATTTACAGAAGACTGAATTATTCAGCCTTAGATGTGTATGAATTTAGTTTGAAATAATCCACAGTTAAGAAATTCAAACCTGTATTGTAGATGGAATTTTAGATATTATGTTATTAGCAGCCAACTTTGCATCAATTTCTTTCTTGATTTCCTTCTTTTTAGTTTCCGTCTTTTGAATTCGCTTGTTTGATTTATTCTTGCAACATTCTGAGTAGTCAATAGAGCACTCCTTCTTATAAGCTTCTTTTAATTGAGGATCTTGAGTTTGGTATGCCATTCTGTAAATTATTATCAAATATTATAAAATATCTAAGTTAACCAAGACTTTGACTTTAACTGCAGTTGTTGGATTACATAAAAACTGCAGTTCTTGACAATTAGAAAAACTATTTCTGAACTGTATTTTCCAGCTAGTTTGCAGTCTAAGTGCAGATCATAAATAAGCTTTTACATTTTAATTTTCATAGGTCACCTCACAACTCAAGGATTCACCACAGGGAGACTTTGTTTTTGTAATTTACATTCAGAGTACAGGAGTACATGGGTGTTAGAAGAGATGAAAGTTTGTATACGAATGTCTGAAATCTGCCTGGAAGCAGTAACTGGCAGTGCTAGTTTATACTAATATTATAAAGAGAGAGCAATTTTTGTGAGTTTGTGGAGTTTGTTGTGTTGTTTTTTGTGTGGAGGGTAATCTCCAGAACCACAGCTTCTATTTAAAAAAATATTTCACCATTTGAAAGGTACATTATTCCAGATGGATATAGGCTATATTATTATATAGCCTATATCCATCTGGAATAATGTACCTAATATAACAAGCTTTTGCCCGCAGCTTCGCCCGCGTGGATGTCGAAAAATATCCCACGGGAACATACTACCGGGACTACATACCTAATAGCCGAGGAAATGTCATTGACTAATACCGCTGCGCCCGCGTTGTCGTCAACCATAATTATGTAATTACGCGTAAAGGAGATCATTCAGGCTCCATAAATTTTTGGGCCTTTTGAAAAAGATTTTTTTTTTTTTTAATGATACGTGTGGTTAGTACTAGTCATTTGGAGTTAATATGGCGCAAAGTTGTACGATTACTCTCAGCCAAGTTATACAAGTTCGATGATTCATCATTTTCATACATTTATTGATTTCTGAAAGTGCAGAGAAACATAAAATAATGATAAATATTGCTAGAACTAAAGATTTTAAGCATTGTCATTATAGCGCGAATGCTGTAGGGTAATTATCTGTTCTATTGGACAAGTTAGAAAACCATAATTTTCAAAGTAATCAAAAAATGAGTGTATTCTGTATAATTAACTGTGTGTAATATTACATAATGTAGCTGTTTGTTGTTCCTATTGAATAAAATAAAAAATAAAAATAAAATTAACAACTGATTTTACCTATGACTGTGTTACTGCTCTGATTGTTTTGGACATGTCATGTTTGTCATGACATGTCTGTTATTGTTACATATGTCACAGGAATATTATCAAATCTGAATATTATAATCCTAGTGAAATTGTGAAAATAATTACAAATAACCTAACTTACGGGTTAATATTATATCACGATCTAACAATATCTCTGCGAGATAAATAACAATGATATTATATTATATTTTAATATGTTATTTTATTATTAATTATATTATACCTCACCGGGCGGTGAGCGGTCACCAAAAGTCCGTGAAGTATTTATAAAGTGCTAATCACTGTATTATAAATTTATAACTTAACCGAAAATAACATAATCTCAGTTTTAATACGGACAGATATAAAAATGATGAGCTACTAACTTGTTTTGCCTCACAATGACTTTGGATCATTAGTTTTAGCAATACCTATCATTATTTTATATTTTTTCAGTACTTTCAGAAATCAATAAATGTATGAAAATGACAAATCATCGAACTTGTATAATTTGACTTAGAGTAATCCTACAACTTTTGTGCCCTATTAACTATTGCTACACATCAAGCTATACATTTCCAGTATAAGCTGACCTCGCATTGTACGGAAATCCTATACAATGCGAGATCAGCATCAACTGGAAATGTATAACTGTGTGTATCTATAGTACACCTACATTTCACCAGTTATATTTAAGTCACATGGCTCGCTCTCAATCAACCAACTATTGCCATCAACCAGGCATAAATCTGACAGACTCAGGGCTCAGGGCTGCTTCTGAGAAATTCCATTAAGAAAAACACAATGACACTTAGCCCCACCTGGGAATCGAACCCAGGACCTCATGCTCAGCAGTACCACTTGCAACCACAGGACCAACGAGGCAGTCATTCATGCAATCCCAGTACTTTTTGTTAGATTACTGCTCATAATTTGTGCATAACACGTTATGAACGGAATACCATATTCACATTGTAAATGGCACTTATGTGAAGCCATGGCGGGTCAATAATAACTTATAAAATAACAGTTAATTGAGGAAATATTAAAGTATTACTTATTTTTAAGATCACAGAAGCGCAAGACAGCCCAGCATAATGCTCGTAGATCCCACAGACATTTTGAGTTACACTTGAAACATTTCCAATCATCTGCATTTTCAATTTCTTTGATCTTGGGAGTTCCCAAATTGCGCTTTATGCATTTCTGTTAATATCAAATAATATTCATTATTAGTCGGCAATCAATTAAGATTTATGATATAGATAAATTTAAGTGTTTAAATAATAAAAATCATTGTTATTACCGCACAAAAGACATGAGGGCAGTCGGAGCAACAGTATACTTGACCACCTTGGCCACACCATCTGCAGTATAGTTCTGAGCCATCATCACCCTTTTCAAATTCTCCACTATTATAAAAAACGTGACAATTGTGACACACTAGGGTGCGTAGCATTGGATGAGCTCGCATACGCACTTCATTGCGTGCTGAACATCCCATATGACGATCACAAGCCGTACAATGTAATCTCATACCCTTTATAGTGTTCAGATCTGAAATAATAATATTGGTAAAAAATTAACCATTTGTGACGGTTACCTAGCGGAGTTGTTACGTTAGGTATAATAACATGATGAGTATGTGTACTAGTATTGCGTAGGCGTACCTTTAAAAACAGTTTTGTAGTGACTTCTTTCGTCTTCCGCAATATCATCGTCAAAATCTTCATCTTTAGGATCTAAAAGACAATGAGTTACAAATGATTTTATTTATGTTAAAACTAAGAGGAACAAGTATTCCGTTTCAAGGATTATATTCATACCTGGGAAGGGCGGGAATTGTATAACATCATTCTGAACCGGCTTCTCAGATTCAGAAGCTCCTTCACTGTTGGCAATTTCGCTCATTGTGAAAGTTGATGATTATTCACATCAGTAATGCACTTCAAATGTCAAAATATTCAACAAACAGAAAATTATGTTTTAAGATGAACAACGAACCCAAAACCGTAATTCGTTATCATACAATCAAACACTTTTATAGAATTTTATGAATCGGAGTCAGAGTCCGCCATCTTGCACGGTGCTTTTTTTTTCTGAATGTTTTCAAATAGTGACGCGTACCCGGTACGATTCCATGCGGATACTCGAAGTCTGAATGCAAGTATTTATCATCAGTGGGAAATAATTTTATGAGGGACTTCAAAATCTCTACACATATTTAACTTTTGGATTTAGGGTAACAGTGGTTTAATTTTAACTGCAAGCTTGTTAGCTTGCTGCGTCGATGATTATTGAAACTACTAAAATCTTCCTTCAAGAGACTTCAAGTCCTTCAGTTTTCTTAAGGGCTTGCTACACGGCAGCCAACCGCGTCCCTGACAGAGGTGACCTTGGTTGGCGACACAGGCAGAGCTGTTTGAAATTTGGTCGTAAACCAGCATCTACATGGTTGTAAACCACCAAGGTCACCTCTGTCGGGACGCGGTTGGCAGCCGTGTAGCAAGCCCTTACAGGGCTTGCTACACGGCCTGTCACCAACCAAGGTCACCTCTGTAGGGGCGAGACGAACTAGTGTTTACACATTCGCTCTCTATTTCATTTCGTAGCAAACGGCCTGTCAAGCAACGTATCAAAATCTTAGAGTATTCAAAATATACTAGTCCAACAATATAGTTATATGATGTTTTTGGAGCTTTACCAAAGTCAGCCAGTCATTTAGAATCCAAAGCGTACTCATCATAGGAATAAGTATAGATAATACTTGGACTACATGTATCAGAAGTAATGGGAGTACCAGGAAATTATTTAAAAATGAAGAAAAATTCTTTGACCAAGGGCGTCGCCAAGGGGGGACAAAGGGGGCAGCTGCCCCCTAGAGATGAAAAAATTAAGCAAATACAAGGCATTTTAATATAACTGTGCGTTTGCACTGGTGAAACATTCACGACAAAACATGTTGAAATCTTTACTTTCTGTCAATGTTCCATACAATTTTTGACAGGAACTAGAGATTTCAACATGTTTTGTTTGAATGTTTCGCCAGTGCAAACAAACGCACAGTAAAGAAACTACATTCTTATCCATACAGCCAATTTTGTTTATTTGCACAACTTTTAATTGGTTTTTTAAAGTTCCATATCTCCTAAACGGGATCTAATCCGAGGTACGGGGACGTAATATTTGTATCTATGGGTTGGTGGTAGGCCTTGTCAAAATACCTATTATGTTTCAGCTTTACTGTTCTGAATAGTTTTTAGGGGTGGGTCGTTACGTGATTTTCACGAAACGTAACGTAACTAGTGTCTTCGAGGATGTCACCGGTTTTGAAAACTAGTGATTTTAGTAACTAGTTATTTTTGAAATTCTATTCGGTGATTCAACACGGTGATTCTATCGAAGTATTAAAGTTATTTGCGAAACGAAAATATAAATAATTACCTGCGTAATACGTTACATATCACAAGCTTTAAGTTTTTGGAACGATTAAGTTTTTGTAGCTACATTTAAACGTAGATACTAAAGTTATTACGTGATAGAAACAACATGCGTCGCAACGTACCTACTTTTGTTTCGGTTCATTCGATCACTGCATTGTGACGTAACTAGTTACAAAAATGATGTGTTTATGTGTGACTCGAAATTAGTTATTTGGCTACATGCCCCGTCGCCAGTTATTGTAACTAGTGACGTTCAATAATGCCCATACCTAATAGTTTTGGGAAACACAACCCGAAAGGTTCGTTTCCAATTCATACATTGAATATGGAAATTCTAATTTTTCTCAGTTCCGGGGCTACCGAGATGAAACTGATTTGTCAAAAATCAAATGTCAACCAGCGTCGATTTTGGCTCCATTGTGCGCCGTAGAGGTTATAAGACTCGCACTACAAGTGTAAAGCTTCATGTGCTCTTGACTTTTAAGAGCTAGCGCGCACGGGCAACTTTTGTCTCAGCAACTAATTTGTCTCTTACATCAAGTCTACGGGTTAGTATAAAAGTGCGCGCACGTAGCGACACGACAGTCGGGAGACTTTTTTGTCTACGGGTTTGGAGACAGGCCGGCGACGCAACTGTCGCCCCACCTATTGGTTGCAATGCAAGTGCGCGCACGGCGACAAAAAAGTTGCCGGCCTGTCAGTGTCAGTTGCAGCTCAACCGCCCCCGTTGACAGAGCGCGTCTCTTCACATAACGTTTTTATTCGCGTACGCTATTCTACACAAAATAGAGAAAAAATGTCGATTTCGAAAGAAGATATCTAATAATCGGATAATAATAGACTGATTGAATTTTTTTTGGAAATGCCCTCAATTTTCTAAACATTGTATGAAATTTTCCTATGTTAGTCTGAATCAGAATCAGAATCTTTAATTGTTAAACATAGGTATTTACTTAATAGTGTTAGGTTAACATATTTGAGCGCTATGTTTTGACAAATATGTTAACCTGTTAAAATGTAATTAAAAAAACTAAAATACTTTAAAAAAACTAAATAAAACAAACAATAAAAGCAAAACAGAAAAATAAATAATTTAAAAATTATCATTTATAAAATCTTGAACAGTATAATAACATTTTTCTAATAAGGCGAAAGCGTCAGGGTAGCCCTCGAAATTCAAATTTTCTTACGTTTTTTGCATTTTGCAGGTCAGTGTCAGGTTTTATGTTGATCTAAATATGATTCGCGGCCGTAACAAATATGGCATTGCTCAATTATAATCATTACAAGTAGCAAAGGTGCAGGTATAGTTAGCAAAGGTGTCAAATGTCATGATTTCATGAAATCATGACATTTCCAAAAAATAACACCAAATCTCAGAACTGTTTTTGACAGCTGAAATAGTGCATATGCAAAATTTAATTTTAGACAAATTTCTGTCACTTCATAATGGGTGCACCCAATATTGCCTTTTTCGCTGTCGTCTTCGGTTTCTTAGAACAAGCGCACAGATCACAACCGTCTCTTCGAAATCCATGTTGATGAATGCGGCAAAATTTTACGAAAAAGTTGCGTTGCTGTCGCTCCCGTGTGCGCATCGTCCAAATCTCGGCGCGGAGACAGCGACAAAGACAAAAAAGTTGCTGGGAAACTAAGTTGCCCGTGCGCGCTAGCTCTAACTGTACTTGTGCAGGACAATTTTAAAGATATTTAAGAAATTCGAAGAAAATTGACCATTCCCTTCCCTTACACGCTCACCTTAACACCGAGTGTTAAAAATCCAGTGCGCGAAAAATCCCGCCGCGATTTTATTACGTCCGTGCGAAGTCATGTTGGAGTGTTCGACTGTTGGACTATAGTGTGGTGCCATTACAAATTTAACATTACGGCATTAAAGTATAAAGTGTGTTACAAGCTTTATAATATCCGCGGGTAAAAGAATCGTTTCCCAAACATAATTTAAAAAGTATGAAACTGACATAGCTAGCAGTTTACGGCTTCACGGTTGTAACAACCAGTAAATCTTGACAGACGGCAGATAGGAGAACTATCAAAAACGTATTGAATTTGACATCAATGTGAAAGTGACCTTTGCGAGCAGCGCGCCCATGAAATATCAAGCTAAAGTGGACACACACTGTACACGCTCAGGTACAAAGCATAGAGTTTTTCAACAATAGAGTGTTTATTGATAAGTTTGTATGTGTGAAGTTAGCGAAGTAGTTGAAGTTCTAGTTCATTCATTTCATTGTTATTCATTCTGAATAGAGTCAGTGTTCGCGAGTGTGGTGCATAAAAAATATATTTTAATTTCATCGTAACGTGATAATGTGAGTGAGACACAATTCGTTAGCAACAATACTTCACGCTAAATTAACCATTTTGACGAATATTAAATCAATAATTTATTATAGAACACATTTATGTAAATAAAATTTAATTAATTTCGTTTATTTACAAGTACGGCGATGTTTTCAGTGAAAGTCGAACAATGATTTATACATTCAAAAAACTTAAAAAACTATTTTGACTGTGCCGATGGAAAGAACATTTTAGTATTTCATTTTACGTGTTTCTGTGATATTTTTAAAATTAGTAAACATAAAAACAAACAATGACTGTAACATACACCGGTGAAGTAGCAACATGTCGCGGATTCGGCACATTCCTTAAAGTTTTATGCAAGTAAGTGCACGCAAATTGTTTATACATGTACCAAAATTAATATTTGTTTTGTTTGAGTTGTTGTTTATGTAAGTATCACAATAGCGGTATTTAAGTACATAAACAACAACTCTAAACAAAACGAATGTCTCAAATCAAAATATTCAGTACAGATTTTTATGAAATTATAGTAAATAGGTACCTAATAGAATTACCAAACTTAAGTGGCAATGGGCAGGGCATATTGCTCGCAGTTGCAGAACAGATGGTCGATGAGGCCGAAAGGTTCTGGAGTGGTGACAGCATACTGAAAGCCGCAGGAATCCGCTGGATGCGGGAAGCATATATCCGGTCGAAGTGGCGGTGCTTGGAGGAGGCCTATGTCCAGCAGTGGACGAGTGTACTTAGTGTACTGTTCACAAGGTTATCATTCTAGAACTCTGGCAGACATCTAAACTTGAACTCAAGATGAAGCAGGCACCTTAATCCCAAATATCTATCATGTACCTATGTATGCACTTAGGTCAGTGAGTTAATCTGTACCTAATCTGCGGATTATGGATTCACACATTGTACAGAACCGTTATACCTACTGCGTGTAGTAGACCTTGTTTGCCACTATATTACAGTACCTAGGTAAAATCTACTGATTACCCGTTCCCCCAGATTTGTGTTAAAAAAGAAATTTCTTCCGTAGGTAATGTAATTCGTCAATCTGCACACGCCCTAAGTCCAAAATTATTATAAAAAAGTTGACTCTGACTGAGTTTCTGTAGCACTCATTTTATTGAGTTTCTTTGCGAGATTCGAAGTTCGTCATAATGTCTTCACCACTTTATCAGTAACAGAATCTGCCTTTACTATAATTAACACAGTCTTACTGCTAATTAGTTCTCATTTTACTTAACCAGGCACTGGGCAGTATGGCAGTATGGTATCTTCCTTATACGTAATGAAAATGAACGTGCTAGTAGGTACCCACAGGTTCAGGGCGCCCGCCAGCCGGTACTGATACTGATACCGGAACAAATATATCGTGGTGATTAACTTCGTTAAGGCTGGGAATACATGTCAGATTTTTTCATCAGATAGTCTGATCCGGCTATCGGAAGGCATTGGAGCCATTATTTTGTTTAAACATTCAACACACGTCCGATCCTATAGTCAGATGGTTTGGATTGTTCTGATAGCCGGATCTGACTATCGGATCCGACTATCTGATGAAAAATTCGGACGTGTATTCCCAGCCTAAAACACCGAACACGGATGGCGTTAGTACCATAATATAGTGGGGGGAGATGTATGAATATCGAGTGTAAAAATCTGCTCCAATAGCAGTAGATAATACTACCGTTAGTAAAGTTATTAACCAAAAATCAATTACATAACATTCCTACCTGTCTACTCTTAAGTTACTCTAACCAACCTTTAACCTACTTATTGTCGTCCCATAATTTCTTTGTTAAACTTTCAAACATATTCCAGTTACTTATCTATTCAGGGAAGTGGTCAACTATGTGAACAAGTAACTACCCAGATGTCATTTACACAAAGCATAAAGCGATAGCGTCTAAAGGACGCGACTCCACCACCACAACCAAAGTGCATATGGTATTGCACACCATGTCCAGACATGGCATTTTACGCGGGTGACACGTATGGATCATTACTCATAAGACTATCTGTCATGTCCTATGGAACGAAGAAAACGACAAAAACCGAAAGGCACACTTGAAAAAGTTAAACAATAGAATTCCTCTTATTCACGTCATGTGGATTAAGTGGAATGAAGTATAACAAAAATAATATTGTTTAATGCTCGTACTTCTCCGCTCTAGGCCTCAAAACTTGTACGCGCACCTATCCTAGAAACGAAAAATGAAACAGATATGTAGGTACCCAAGAAATTAATTAAAATTAAAAAGCTTTCATATCATTAATTGTTTAGACAAAGTATCGAAAATCCATCCGAAAATCAAGCGGGTCTTCCAACAAGAAAAATAATGTGGAAGCTACCTCAGCCAACAGGACAGAAAATGCAAAAAAAATGTAAATCGGTACCTACACCTTTCGATTGCATGTCCCTCTACTGGGGAAAGGACGCCCGTCTCCCTTTTCCTCACACGCCTGACCTCTGCTATTGCGGGCCTGCCATTCTGTTAGAGTCAAGTTTGTCCCTTAATCTTCGTTATGTAATTATCATCAAAAACTTAATACCTTGGTAGCTAATATAGTCGCTGAGTGTTTTGTAGTCATTATTGTAGGAAAAACGTGTCAATAGTAACTATCTGTAACTCTACGCACGGTCGTTCTAGCACTAGATGACATTATTTCCACTTCCTTTTGTTTCATCCCATCCTAGAGCAAGTCGTCTCGAACTTATCATTGAGCATTTGTTTACTCCTTACTTTGCTAAAACAATAGTAACAATCAGGAGCTGTATTTTGATCGATCGCACAATAGCAAAACATTATTTATACGTACTCTACGTGTAGTTATTAGCACAATATCAAGTCACATGAAAATCAACATCACATGAGCGACTTTAAACAGGAATGACAGTCATGTTTTCCGTATTTATGAATCACCAAAACTTAACGTTGTGTTGTAACAAACTTCGATGTATTACCTAAATGATTTAATATAGCTGCTAATTGTATGTGTACG
Organism: Agrochola lychnidis; assembly: GCA_963680765.1. Classification (NCBI taxonomy): domain Eukaryota; kingdom Metazoa; phylum Arthropoda; class Insecta; order Lepidoptera; family Noctuidae; genus Agrochola; species Agrochola lychnidis. The sequence goes on from OY796857.1 coordinate 12,831,021, forward strand.
ATTCATCAAAGGTAAAATAATATTTAAATATTCTTCCTGGTTTTGTTTTTCCCAAATTGCTAAGGGAACCCTGCAATGTCATTCATTATTTGAGAAACTACGTCATAAAGTTGATCAATAATAATGTTGACAATATCTTAAAATTTGTGTGATTACTCCAGGATTTCCGGCCACCGTAGGCGCGGGCTTGCGGACGGTGAGCAATGGGTAGCTCGCCGTCCGATAAGGACCAAGCCCGGGTCGACGGCGCGTTGTGTTCCACGCGCGCCTCAAAGAGATGTCAGCAGAATTGACGGGGTCCGCTAGGGCCAATGCCTGCCGGGGGTTCGAAGAGAACCGATAGGGACATCGTGGCCCCCTGGCAACACGGCAACTGAAGGAACACGGGTGGGTTTTAGTCAGCAAGAGTCTGACACGCCCTCCCGCTCCGCCCAGAGCGGGAGAAGTTATTTGATGATTTCCCACCCAAAAAAAAAAAAAAAAGAGCGTTATTGCTATCAATATATATATAATAACGATAATTTGTTCCTGTTTTGAGTTTAGCTTTATAGAAATTCAAACACCAATGACCAATAGTCATGAACTAAATGCCCGAATGTTCGAAGCCAATTAAACTGAGACATACCTACGATCTGCTGAAATATCTCAAATACCGTAGCAAGAGTGGTGGTGCTGAAGTAAGTGTAGGTAGCGGCTGGCGACTGGCTTGACAGCGCTGCAAACTGAAATAAGGCTTTAAATACGTGCATGTCATGCCTACTTTGTTAAGTGAGGCAGGTACATCTCGTGTGGCCCTGTTAAGGTCGCGTGTTTGTTTCGTCAATGGAAACTACCGCGGTGTTTGCTTACTGAACACTGACGCTCTGTTTGCAGGATCTTACTGATTATTTTTATCAAATGACACAAACTAACGAGCCTTGAGAACATTTGGTACTAGACATAAAACTAAAGTGGCAATTGTGCTGAAATGTTAATTTACAGTCATTTTATCTCTATTCTGCATTGCGCAACTCAATGCCTTAATTACATTGTTCAGTACGGTTGTATCATCAGAACCATGTGGGCTCATCCGGAGGCTGACTCATCAACACCAGATCAATCATTACCAACTCAACCTTGTTAATCATAAGAATAACAAGAAATGTTGTATTTACTCTATATAAAGTCAACAATCCTCTCTCCTTACTGCTTTTTCAAACAGTTCTGAAATAAAACAGCCCTGAAATGCAGAGTAAAAGATGTTTTCAAAGAGGTCATCGCTCTTACGGATCGATACATCGTCGCCGCAACTACTGACTCCAGAACTACACGCATAATACCTATGACTTCGTTCTCTCGCCCCATAACCAGTGTAAAAATTAGATTATCAATTACGATCTAACTAGAAAACTTCAACGGCGTAATGCTATTGTTTCAGTCGTTGGTCTCGTCTGTTACGCTCCGTTGCAAATGACTAATGTTTGCGTTAGTCTCATAAATTTTGTCATGTGTCACACGAAAAAAAGAACATTTTCATGACTGGCTTGACGACGACGTGTGTTTGCCTGGTAAATATAGCAATGCAAGCAGGTGGGGCAGTTCCGTCAAAATAGGCAGCTTGGTTTCATTCACCATTATTTAGACATTTCTAATGTAGATATGACTAAGCGGCATACGGCTATCTTTATTGAATGTTAAAACCTGTTGAATATTATCATTCTGAAATATTAGCGTTACTAAACACACGATTGTCATAAATAATTGTCCATTCGATAATATCTGCATGTGCTAATCTAGTTTAATTTCGCTAGCAGGTTAAGTGGAAATTAGTACCTATTGTATCAGTGGGACCGGAAAAAACCATTACTTCGCTATGACTAAAATAGAACAAAACATGATAGCCATGACAAAAATCTCTGAGTTAAAGGACATGTAGAGACTTCGATCAGGAGATTCTATAAACGCTCACTTGAAGACCGTAAAATTGTATCACCATGTAAGTAGCACCAGTACGTTACCGAATCCTATTTCCATAATAAATGACACCTTCCCGTTGTCCTTACGGTGGGCTAGCTTGCCAGTTATCGAAGATAAATAAATGGCGATTATTTTCCTTTAAAACCAATTTAATTAATTAAGGGCACTCACTGGGTAAATTTTCTACTGGCATTGGCACCCCACGCACGAGGCCCTCTGCCAGAAACTGATAGACGTATTAATATACTGTGCTATACATATATTATAGCAAGCTACCACACACGGTAGTTATACAATTTATATTATTGCCCTCATTTGGTCTGCGGTTTAATATTCCATAATACCTATATTATATTAATATGTATTTTTTCTTTTTGTCTGAAATCTTGTCTTTTGAGATAAATACTTAATTAAGGCGTGATCCTACCTGAATAAAAGATTATTATTTAATTAAACCCTAAAAAGGGACATTTTGCGAAAGAGCCATTCTGAAAAATGGACATTTTGCTTCCGGGAGGCATTTTGAGTAGTGGTCATTTTGCGCCTCATCTTCTACAAAAATAAATTCTGTAAGTAGGTTTTCAAAACAATGTAGGTACGAACCTACGCACTACGAAATTATTACTCGTCTTAATCACAGTTACGATAATATTATTTAATGATCTAGTGGGCCTTTACAAACAAGGTTGTTCCCAAAGGTTTAAGGAAATCAAACATATTATGTAAATAAGAATAAAGTTTTCCTTTCAAATAATTTTCCTTTAATTTTCTTTGAAAACAAAGCGATACAGACCGATGCGAGGGAGAGCAATGTAAGAGTCAACATTCTTTGGAGAAATATACCTATAAGTTGACAACAAAGAAAAATAATTACAACAGTACGTTAGTACTATTATTTATTCTGTGTTACAACAAAGATTATTTTGCTATAATGATTTATTGCATGACTGTTATTCCCGTAATAAACACATGTAATTATGAGGAAACAAATGAAAGGTATAATTTATTACCTATTATACAGGGTTACTGGTAACTCGACGTATTCCTTGCAGGACGTCATAGTAGGGTTAAAATGCAACAAATTAAGCCACCAAATGTTCTACCGAAATTCAATAGTTTTTGAATTAGTTAAGAGTTTTAGTTTTTTTATGAAAAATCCCAGATTAAATCATTTGAAACCAATTTAAAAATGATTTACGGCGCGACTGTACTGAAATTTAAGTTATTATCATAGTTGACGCCGTAGCAGACCTTTGTTAATAATTAAAAGTTCAATAATGCCTAAAACTTTGGCAAATATCACTAACCAAACATTTAATTTTTTGTAATTTTTGCTATTACTTCATAAAAAATGTAGTCCAGTGCAAAAAAAAAATGCTACACCTGGTGTACAAATTACTAAGAAAATATCCTTGTCTTATCAGCTATCCTAAAAGGTATGAAAGTTAATACAAAATCATGGACTACATTATGAAAATCGTTTTTGATTTAGTACAGGCGTGCGTTTCACAAAAAGGTGATTATTCGAAAAATCAAAAACAAATTCATGAACATTATTATTGTTTTTAATCAATATTAAAAACTTTAATTATACACATTTCACACGTCTTGTTCGATGTGCTGCCCTCGGTTTCGAATACATGTTCTTATTCGCTTCCTTACTTCGGTTTTTGTTATTCTTGATGTGATTGTTGCCCTCATCTGGTCCGCCGCATTTGTAATTCTCTCCCTTAGTTCTTCAATTGAATTTACTGGGGTCACATAAACTAGATCTTTCATATGACCCCAGACGTAAAAGTCTAGCGGCGTCAGATCAGGGCTTCGTGCAGGCCACGGAATCGGCCCACCGCGCCCTATCCATCGGTTTGGATAGTTTTCATCCAGCAATTGTCGAATTGTGATTCGGAAGTGGGCTGGACATCCGTCATGTTGGTAAATCATGTTTGCTCTTCTTTCTTCTGGTACATCCGTGAGCAGTGCTGATAAATGATTTCTGAGGAAATCTTCATAAAGTTCCCCATTTAGTGTTCGGGGTAAAAAATGTGGGCCAATTAATTTGTCGTCAATAATACCCATCCAAACATTAAGCGAGAACCTTCGCTGGGATGCGGTTGGTTTCAGTTTTTTAGGGTTTGCTTCTGCTTTCGGTGCCCAGTAATGTATTTGTGGTAATTTGTGATACCATCACGATCAAAACATGACTCATCGGTCCACAGAATGTTTTTTAAAAAGTTTTCGCTGTCGGCGTCGGCACTTAGCATAAAACGACAAAATTCAAGCCGTCTCGGCGGATCTCCTTCTTCTAATGAGTGGACTGGTTGGTAATGGTATGGATGTCGGCCTGACAAGTGAACTACAGACCAGACTTTCCACTGTGACATACCAAGCTCACGCGCTACGATGTTTGTCTATGTGTTAGGATCGTCAATAAAACGTTGAAGAATAAGCTCCTCGTCCTCAGCCGTGTATCTCCGGGAACGACCAGTGTCAACTTGCCTGCTTCTTTGGACGCTGCCAGTTTGAGATATTCGCCGATAAGTCGATCCGAAGACACTAACGTGGGGGAGTCGGCGGTTGGGAAAGCGAAGTTGATATTCTCGCCGCGCCTCAAAAGTCCGTAACAGTACATTATGTCATCGTATTCAGGATTAGAATATGCAGCCATAGTCATCGCTCATGAAGGCACAGCACAGCACAAGAGCAAGATACGCAGCAACAGTTAGGGAAATAGCCAGTAACAAAACACGAGCTTGCGCGACGTAGAGTTGAAACTAACTAACGCTGACGACCAAATTTTGCAAAATCGCACCCCCTGTCATGCCGAGAGAACAATAGCGACCAATCACAAAGCTCCCCGAGTGTTTGGAGTTCAAGCGCAGGTAAAAACTACGAATAATACGAATACGAAACAATAGGTTGACCGTCTCGCAATTTTACCTGCCCCCCATAAAACTCTTCTCTTCCCTGGCACACATGCAAAAGTATTGACAATCATACCTTTCTGAATAACTGATAAGACAAGGATATTTTCCTAGTAATTTGTACACCAGGTGTAGTATTATTTTTTTTGCACTAGACTACATTTTTTATGAAGTAATAGCAAAAATGACAAAAAATTAAATGTTTGGTTAGTGATATTTGCCAAAGTTTTAGGCATTATTGAACTTTTAATTATTAACAAAGGTCTGCTACGGCGTCAACTATGATAATACCTTAAATTTCAGTACAGTCGCGCCGTAAATCATTTTTAAATTGGTTTCAAATGATTTAATCTGGGATTTTTCATAAAAAAACTAAAACTCTTAACTAATTCAAAAACTACTGAATTTCGGTAGAACATTTGGTGGCTTAATTTGTTGCATTTTAACCCTACTATGACGTCCTGCAAGGAATACGTCGAGTTACCAGTAACCCTGTATAAAACTATAGCTGTACCTATTTAAACGTCTATGTAATTGATGTACGCAAATTAATTGAATACCATCCCATCCGCTTACCGCAACGAATACCTAAACCTAATACACACAAGCTACACTATTAGAAAATCCCTGTAGGTACTTACCATACTATACTGAAAACTTCATTCCTTGAAACCAATAATCGACAACCCGTATCGGCCCATGGGAAAGTGGCTTGAAATTCTAGTTACCATCCAAGTCCCGAGCGTTTCCGACGTATCGAAGAAATCAATTGCCATACGAAATGGTTTACTTCGTGGTTGCCAGGCAAGGGATATTTATTATTCAGTGCACCCCACACTGCACTTTCCAACCCCACTTTCGTAACGTACGTTGCACTTTATGCTTTAACGACACAAGCTTGGCATCGATCATAGACTGTTGATTTCTTTGTTCCATTGAATTACGCTGTACGTGTTTCGTTTTGACATGCCGATTAAATATTAAATAGTTGCACCCCACTGACATTATAATTCGGCATTTGTTCATATTGAATGAAATTTCGTTGGATGTTTGACAAAAACGGCGACACGAAGCGGGTCAAACCTACAGTTTATCTTTTTTATGTGTTGTAATGTTGTTTTGAGCCTCCAAACATTATTCTTTTGAAATCATTTTGTTAATGTTAAAACAATGCAACAAAAGAATCGCACATCGCAAGATGCCTGGAGCACTCACTTTTAATGTTATTTTCTAGACAATGTTTAATATTATTAAATTGTTGATTTGTAATGTGTGTGATTGCAGTCTGTATCCAATGCAATTTTATATTTGCTTGTAATTTTCCCACTTTCCCAGTCGCTTTTCATTTGATAAAAGTGCTAATCGTCTTATTAGTTAAAGACTGCGCCGACTGGTCCAATTTCGCGCAGCTACCATGATCTGTGCCTTCAAAATATTTATAAAAAAATATAATTGGACAGTAAATTATAATTTGTATAATTATTTGAATTATGATTCCAATCAACTTAATAAAGTGGTGTTTTCAATAAGTTTTCGAATATCATGCGCAAAAATCTTAGAACAAGATTATGGACCTCTTTTTAGGGTTCCGTAGTAAACAAGGAACCCTTATAGTTTCGCCATGTCCGTCTATGTCTGACTGGCTGTTTGTCTGTATGTCTGTTTATTTGTCTGTCTGTTCGCGGCTTTGCTCAAAGACTCTTAGTACTAGAAAACTGTAATTTGGCATGGTTGTACATATTAAACACGCCGACAAAGTGGTAAAATAAAATCATGAAAAAAATGGTTTTCTTTTTAAAAACTAAGCCAAGTACATAGGTACAATAAAGTGTCCTCGATGAAATGTTTTTTTAAACTATGTTTGCACATTCACGCTGGTAATCCTGTACAACGCACCGCCTACGCGCCTGCGGCGCACTACGCAGCGTAGCGTACTACACAACCCCTACGCTGTGCTACGCGGCGCCTACGCCGTACTACGCAGCGTAGCGTGCTACACAACGGCTATTATGTGCTACGCAGTGCCTACGCGTTATTACGCTACGCAGCGTAGCGTACTACGCAACGCCTAACCTGTGCTACACAGCGACTGTTACTTAGCTCTTAGCTTTCTTACATGAAATTGTTTTGACGTGAATTCAATGAACGTCTTACGTTTGGATCGGGAATCATTCAAGAAAAAATGCTACTTTACAAACATGTAGGTACATACTTTTGAAAGCTTCATGCTACTAAAGTTTATAAGTTACGAAAGTAATAATTAAATCCTATTGACAAATTTTCAAATACATAGCTCGTGCAAGTGTGCCCGTGCATAGGAATGTAAGAAATAATCAAATTTACGAAAAAACTAGCCCGACTTTTACACACTCCGCCTTTTTAGGGTTCCGTTGCCAAATGGCAAAAAACGGAACCCTTATAGATTCGTCATGTCTGTCTGTCCGTCCGTATGTCACAGCCACTTTTTTCCGAAACTATAACACCCGTATTTATAAACAAGCAAAAGTAATTACTTGAGTAAAAGTAATTACTCAAGTAATGATTTTTATTCTATAGTTTAGTAATTGCTTGAAGTTAGAACTGTCAAAAGTTAGAATTCTTAGCCAAGTAATAGTCACCATTTCCTTTACTTATGCATTGAGAATTCGACCATTTTGCGTTTGATTTTGCGGTTTTATCGAGAATTACAGACTCTTGATTTCATTAAGTTTCCAGTAAATTAAAATCCTTTTGTTATTTTATTTTTCTTTAATTTAAAAAAATATGTATGTTTATTTTGTCGTGTCAAACGTTTTTTTTTTTTCTTCCAATAATCACTTCTTTAATTTAGAAATAATTTCATGAAAAAAGTATTTTATTTATTAAAATTAATATTTTAATGATAATTGTATTAAAATTAATACTTTAATGATAATTGTAGTAAAATTTATATTTTAATGATAATTGTATTAAAATTTATATTTTAATGATAATTGTATTAAAATTAAAAAGTAAAGTAATACTTAAGAAGTATATAAGTAAGTTACAGTAAAATAATCTACATCTCACGTATGCCTTATAATTTTAATATTTAATATGTTTATTTGGCATAAAAGTACACAGATACAGGTTGAAACTTAATTACACGTGGAAATAGGTTTATACAAAATATTGAACAATGACCCCCATGCTAGGAAAAACCTGTGTTACAGGGGTCATCCATTCGTCCATTATGGATGTTATAAAACTTACATACAATTTAGAAATGTGCACTTATGTAAAAAAAAACTAGACTAATTGATTTTGGGGATAAGAAAAGGGGGGAAGAAAGTAAAGGAATAATGAAACAAAACGCAGTAACTGAGTGAGAGGGAAACAACTATCGAAGGTAGATTCTTACTCAAGTATTTACTCAAGTAAGTAACGTACATTACTCGACTATAGAATAAGATTTTCTAATGAAGCATTCTATCCTCAAGTAATGACTTCAGTGAGTAATTACTTAGCAGCAAGTAATTACTTGTTTATAAATACGGGTGTAAGAGCTATGCTGTTGAAACTTGGTAAGTAGATGTATTCTGTGAACCGCATTAAGATTTTCACACAAAAATAGAAAAAAAACAAATAATTTTGGAGTTCCCCATACTTAGAACTGAAACTCAAAAAAAAATTTTTCATCAAAACCATACGTGTGGGGTATCTATGGATAGGTATTTAAAAATGATATTGAGATTTCTAATGTCATTTTTTTCTAAACTGAATAGTTTGCGCGAGAGACACTTCCAAAGTGGTAAAATGTGTGTCCCCCCCCCTGTAATTTCTAAAATAAGAGAATGATAAAACTAAAAAAAATATATGATGTACATTACCATGTAAACTTCCACAGAAAATTGGTTTGACCGAGATCTAGCAAGTAGTTTTTTTTGAATACGTCATAAATCGTAAACCGCAATTTACCTTTCATTCAATGTTACTTGCTGCTACGGAACCCTTCATGGGCGAGTACGACTCGCACTTGGCCGCTTTTTTAGTATCTAACATTTTAGCAATAGTCCAAAAAAACATAAATAAGAAAGTCGTACAGACTTACTCCGTAACATATCATGGCAGCAAGTTCGTAATCTGCATCCAGCTAATTATATAGGTACAAACGCCACGTGAACGCCACCAATATGTAGTTAACCGATGCACACTGATCAATTATTATTAAAAGTTAGCGTCCCATAATTATTTTTGGTCACTACGTCGGAAGTTCGAAATAGTAGTTTATGAAACTGTTGCATAATGAGGGGTATTAAAACATGAGTGTGTTTGTGTCACACGAATGTTTTAATACCTAGTTATGTGCAGTTTCATACACTACTTTATCTACTCTCATACATTGGGATTGAACCTAATACTAAATAAAAGATCAAAGTTAAAGATCAAGAATAAATTTGAAAAATCCCACGAAATTCAGTACAACAAAACAAATGTATGTCGTCTGCACCAGCACATCACCGCACATGCGCTACAGCGGGTGCTGCTGTCCCCCGTTTAAACGTTCCAATGCAAAAGTTGATGGAAACTCCTTGGTGATTTTAACTTCTTGGAATAGCCCTGTATCGTAATAGAAAAAAAAAAATTGTTTTATAGTATTATTTTGTTAGAGAAAAAATGTTGTAAGATTCTATTTTTAAATTTCGGTATTGTGTTTATAAAGTATGTCAAAATAACTCCGTTTTGAATTTTATAATTCGAATATTACGCTATGAGAGTAGATAAAATCATTTTATTAAGACTTGAAGGTTAGTTGTGTACAATATACTAAAACATTAACATTATGCAGTCAGTAGTTTAATTGATATGCCATTTCAAAGTTATCTCGAAAGCAAAACCATTACCAAGTTGGTTATGTTATCAGTGTAAACTGTGAATTGAAAAAAATGGTGCACATTCAGGAAGGTCTGTACTTTTTATTGGTATATAAACAAAAATAAAATAGATCGATTTATATTATAAAAAAAAAAAATATATATTAACTTACTGATATTTAATAACTTTTCTAAGTTTGAACGGTGTTACGTTTAAAAGTACAAATTAGTACACTATCATTTCGATTTCATTATATAGCAGGGACTATTAGCTATATAAAAATATGCATTTTTTTCCGGTGATTGCCGGTTTCTATAGTAAAAAAGTGTTTTTTTAGGTAACGGACCCACAATAAAAAATATTGATTTATTCAATATTTTGTTTTTGTTTTGTTATTGTTAGTAACTGCCTCGTTGGTCTAGTGGTCGCAAGCGATACTGCTGAGCATGAGGTCCTGGGTTCGATTCCCGGGTCGGGCAAAGTGCTATTGGATTTTTCTATCTGGAATTTCTCAGTAGCAGCTCGGAGTCTGGATTTGTGCCCGGTTGATGGCAATAGGCTCGCCCCCTTACATGGGACTTCAAACATAACTGGCGAAATGTGGGTGTAAGTACCTGCTACCTGGAAACAAGGCGTGATGTTTGTTATTACATCGACCAGTGAAGCCGCTATCAAAGGACAATAAAGATAAACTACTAGTTATATTTTGGAGACATTAGAAGTATCGGAACTGCTTACACGAGCAGGGACAGTCTATAAAATGTTATTAAAACCTGTACTATAGCAACTTCAAGATTTTGGCAAAAAAAAAATCCCTTAATATTATTAGATTCCGGAATCAAAATGAGAAATGGCTTGAACAAGTAGTAACCACCTCTGGCGGGCAAAAAAGTGCACCCTCTACGTCAACGTCTAGATAAGCAGGACGTTCAAAAAAGAGCTTTTGTAACCTATCCGCACATCCATCCATCATACATAAAAAAAACATACAGTGTGAGTCTTTATAATGTGCACATATCGAAATGAGGGAATCTATGCTTAACTTAATCGACGGAAAAAAAATATTAAGGTACGTAGTGTGGTCTTATTGAGAAATTTTATGATTATTGTAAAAATTTATGAAAAAAAAAACAAATTTTTGCTAAAAAAACATGTTTATTTTCAATTGAGGATAGTTTTTCCACAATTTTTAGGGTTCCGTAGTAAACAAGAAACCCTTATAGTTTCGTCATGTCCGTCTGTCTGTCTGTCTGTCCGCGGTCTAGCTCCGAGACCCTTCGTACTAGAAAGCTGTAATTTGGCATAGGTATACATATTAATTACGCCGACAAAGTGGTAAAACAAAATTATGAAAAAAAAAAAATTTTTTAGGGTACCTCTCATACACGTAAAGTGGTGATGTTTTTTTTTTGTTTTTTTTACCCATGGTGAGGGGTATCATTGGAAAGGTCCTTCAAAAACATTGTGAGTTTGTGAAAACCATTTTGGGATTCAGGGATCCGTTTGCGAAATATTAGTGCTAATTTTTGTTAGAGTCAAGTGTGTCCCCCCCCTACCGGCTTAATGGTTGGTTTTGGGTGTGTGAAAAAAATCACAACAGTAGTTTATATAACGAAATTAAAAGGAAAACTATCACAGCTAAGTAGGCTTTACAAGTTAACGAGTAATAATCGACCAACTTAACTTTGCAGTTGCAAAAACATGTTTTACCATACATTCCGTATCAGGGAACATATTTTTCAACTACAAAGTTAAGTTTGTTTTTGGGATAAATTCATCCCAACTACGGAACCCTTCATTGTGCATGGTCCGACACGCACTTGGCCGGTTTTTTTTATTTTATGAGGACGCCTATTACTTCCAATCATTATGGAGTTTGTTTCATCGCGATAAATCATTTAGTTTAAAAATTCCATAAAAAATATTTAAGACTTTTTTAAATATTATTTTCCGTCGTTAAAATTAATCATAGATTTCATCATTTCGTTAGGTGCACATTATTAAGACTCGCACCGTATACTGCCAATTGAAGTACTTAACGTTCTTTTACAAGAACCAGAAGTTGTGTTAGAAGACGAGTGATGTAAAAAAGTAATTACATAACGATTTTTCGATACTGTTTAATGTTATAAATATACCTTTAATTCACGATTTCAGTATTTAATAATTACGTCCCCCTAACTTTTGGAAATTGATCACTGTGCGACGGTTTAATTAGGAACTTAGGACATAGGTAAAGTAAACAAAAAGTTAGTACTCATAGACAATGAAATAAACTGTGTTCTTGTTTGTTGACCGCCTGGCTCGTCGTAAGATCCATACTCAGCAATCTAGATCAAAGCTACGGTTTCCTCGATTCCATCATATTATATCGGCCGTCATGAAAATCGGTAATTTACACCAGTATTTGAAATTACGGTGTCAAAAAATTTGACATTTAGGTGTCAAAAAATTTGAAATTAACAGCTGTTATTGTGTGACTGTTCACCGACAAAGCATAATAGTAGATCCATTTTTGTAGAAGTTTTTTTTTATTATTATAAATGAGTAGTTATGACGGCATTTTCACGTGGTGTGCGTGGGCCGAAAAGCACCTGACCTCAACTTGTTATTACTAGTGATGCAACGAATACTACTTTTACGAATACGAATACGAATACGAATATCAAACTTACTATTCGGCGAATACGAATACGAATATCTCGCCATGGTAATAGACTAATAGTCTAGAACTACATAGACGCAGCGATTACTAAAGAAGTAAGTAAAGTAAACTTATTACTTTACTTACTTTACTTACTAACGTTCGTCTAAGTTACTTAGGACTTACTATCCTACCTTTTGTTCATACAAAAGAAATACAGACCATATAACTACTTATTTGGTAATTTATCGAAGTGTTTCCATATGTCACTTTGATCTCGTTTACGAGAAGACATTTTCTATTCAACTTCAACTCCTTTCACTTCGCAGCAACCTCAGAAAATAAATAAAACAATACTCTCTTGCTTGACTTGTGCTTTCGACTGACAAATGAAATGAAAGGAATGAATGAATCAATCAGTCTATGGTTCGTAATGATAGGAAAACTCCCGAGCCGCGGCACTGTATAAACTATGACCGGGGAGTCCCCCGTCGCGTCGTCGTTGCGGTTAAGGCCCTTGCACACGTCGTATTTTTACGTGCCGACGACGCGCGTTTTCCAAGTCTGCCAGTAATTAGATTTGCGTACAAACATATTAATATTTAAATATTCGTATTAGTATTCGCCGAATACGAATATTCGGTAAATGTCTACTATTCGGCGAATACGAATATTCGTATTCGTATTCGTTGCATCACTAGTTATTACTACAAGACTTTTTTACAGCAACAAGATAATTTTGGAGCAAGGATGCCTCGTTTAGAATAAAATAAACCTTTATGATTGTTTGTTGGAATGTCGTTTTACAACTTACGTGCGCATCCACTGATTACCGGTTCTAGAGTTACAATTTAATGTCGGTGTCAGGAATATTTTGACATTGCAAAATTATCATTGCGAATTCCAATTATTAGAAGTACACAAGATACTTAACAACAGGTAGGTATTGTTAATTTAGATATGGCAGAATACTACTTTAGAACAAAACAGACGACGCTCCCATATTTTTGCCTTGAGCTGAAACAACAGGAGTGTCAGTCAACATTTCGTTGTTGATTTTAGGAATTGTTCCGTTAGTACCGAAGTAACTTTCATACTCTGTGTACTAGGTAGTAGTTTACTTATGTTCACAATCACATAGACTGATTCGTTCGTTGTCCCATATATTATTTATTTTCTTCTAGAAATATAAATAAAAAACCGACCAAGTGCGTGTCGGACCACACACAATGAACGAACAAACTTAACACTGTGGTTGAAAAACGTGTTCTCCCATACATTCCACCTGCAAATTTAAGTTTGTATTATACGCACAATGTTTGGAGATTTACCAAGTTCTTTTAAGACCATAGAATTCCTATAGGCTTTCTTGTAATCTATAAGTATTCTGTATGTTTTCAAAATTTTGGGCTCAGATGAAAATTGACCATTCATTCGTGGTCAATTTTCATAAATTTTCTTAAATAACTTTAAAACTAGTTATTTTAAAATTATAAAAAAATATACTTGAGACCCTCACAGTATTTCCTTTCATTTGATATGTCACACGGTAAGTATGCAAAACTTGTTTTTAATTTTCTTATTTGTCTACCAAAAGTATTTGGTTCATAGAAATTTATATGTGAACCAAATTTCAACTTAATCGGTCCATTAGATTCGGAGCAAATTGGCTGTGACAGACGGACGTTGGTTTTATTTATTCGTATCTATGAGATCCGCGCGCAATCTGTAAAAATTGCGCGCGAAGCTCATAGATACGAATTGTCTCAATTTTTTTATCTTGAAATCTCGGAATCCCGATAGATGATCAGAACGGAACTTTTACTGATGGTATGATGGTGCTACGATAAGCTGATAATGGCATCATACTCATGGCAAAGCATCAACAAAATTCGTAAAGTTCGATTTGTGTTTACGACGACACATAGAAAATCGAAAAACAATTACCTGTTTTTCGGTACCTATAAGTAAACAATTCAAATAGGCAACAAGTAGTAAAAGTGAAGTGTTGTTCATTTACCACGCGAGTATGCTGGCAATAACCGGTTTCAAAATACTAGCACTGGTTTAAATTAAATAGTTTTATTAGGTAAACAAGAGAACTTGCTCGAAATCTACTGATCTATAAGTTCCATAAAATTGTATAAGAACACCTAATAAGTGCATCAGCGCAGATTAAAAGATACTGGGGTTGCAAGACATTATTCGGTGTCCTTGATGCAACGAAATCAAAGACATTTGTTTGTTTGTCTCTAGGATGGCAACCATCTGCAATACCTCTGCTAATACAGATGTCCATCCATAGGCAGCCGTAATTACTTACCATTAGGCAGCCGAGCCTGCTTACTTATTTGCGAAAAAGACATTTCAGACAAGACATTGTCAGTTTAGCTGGTAAATAAAGGTCTGGTATGAAAGCAGTGTTCATACATAAATCCAGAGACAAGTCAAGTATAATAATCGTCAATCCTCAAGTCCTGTCAAGCTTTTAACAAAATCGATTAGGTATGGCGGTTAGCGTGTAGTTAAAGCCTTGATTATGGTCTGGTCTGAGTCATTCTCAGAGGATGGTTCATTTAAATGTGTAACGCGATTGCTATGTACCCAAACCATTTGATAACAACATGTCAAGGAGACTCGGCAATTAACACTGTGCAGTTTTGGGTTTTCCAGTTTCCACTGAGCAGCTTCAATTATGACGAAATCGGTGAATGATTCTTAAACTGTAGAGAACTCTACAGCTCTATTGGTAATTCCGGTCCACCCACAATGCGGCACAAACCAAAAGCGTGGCGCAGGATGACGTAATATCCTGTCTGTGTGTGAGTTTTTGTTGACCTCAGTGCTTGGTAATATTCAGATAGTGTAGACTGACATTAAGTAATTAGATAAGTCTACGTCTAGTTAGGACGTCGGGATTTACAACTTCAGCGTCAAATAAAGTTTTTCAATCATATTATACCGCGTGTTCGTTAAGCTGATGAAGTCAGAACCAGAACCTCGGAAGTGACTAAATTAAAATGCTTATCTGTGCTCATTAGGCCGTATTGTACTTTTAATGTATGCAATCTGTTGCTCTTCATGAATGTAACAAATGGAATGATTCAGTACATGCCTACCCATTATAACATTAGCTTGTTACGTAGCGTTTCAAGCGTTGATACATTGAGTTAACTCGGTCTGTGACTCTGAAGTCTGACTGAACACAACGCGACAACACAGTGAGTTGCGCTCGCGCGGCTCTTTTTTTCGCGGACAGTAACTAAGTGGACCTTCATTCATGTCAGAGTCAGTAGGATACAAAGTTTTAATACGGTATGGCGTGGCGTGAAACTGAGGAGACGTTTTATGATGCTTTATCATATAAAGTGCAACATTCGAAACGAGTTTTCTTCCTAGTGTAAGTTTGTAATATTTATTAGCGAATAATAATATAAGTAGCAGTTGCTTGTGTTCTAATTCAACTTATGCGCCTCGACTATAGGTACTATTATACTAACTTGAAACGTTCATAAAAATAAGCGTGTTGAAAATAATATAATATAACAGCTGGAAACTAGTACTGTACTGGTAATCGGATTAATAAATTAATATTCAATAAAATACCTAATCATTGTAAGTTCTTCTATTAAATATGTAAAGTATCTCACGATATTGCTAACTTGGATGAGAAGAATAAAGTTTGTCAAACCTTTAAAGAACATTTTTACTCAGCAATATCACAAATATTTGATGATCTCGCTCGCTGCTTAGAGATAAGATAATGATCTCTGTCAATGGATTATTTTGGCACAAACAATCACAAAGCATGCATAATTATATTATGTGTATGAGAATAACGGACGTGTTTAGTGGAGATCGCGTGCTGCACGACTAACACAGACACGACAGCTGTATGCTGTATCTTCAGTCAAGGTTAAAACTTAACTCCAACGCGATTATTAAAGCGATACAATTGGAACTTATTGTTGTAAAGACTTAGCGATAAATTAATCCATTGTCTTGTAAGTGGCTAATCTGTATCGCAGAGCTTGGCGAATTGGACAGTTTCTGTGTGCAACAAATAATATAGTCTGCTTCTTTTAAGAAGTCAGGCAAATAGGTTTCCTGCTTGTCCAACGTCATTTTAAACAATGTTTTTTTTTTACGAAAATTATTTGAAGATAGGTTCTGGCGTTCTGCTCCTAACAGTTCAGATTTAAGACAACCTAAATTGTTAGCAATTAATAATATTTCAATGTAAAAAGGTACCTACGTGAGTATTAATACGTTTTGCGGTTTTATAAGGAAGTACCTACATAATTATTCCATACTATTTGCTAGACCATAATCATGTGTTAACCACTTAATTTATACAACTCTATAATTAGTAATCATGTATCGTAAAGATATAAAATATGATACGGTAGGACTTCCTAAACAAAGTTTCCATCCCGGAAAACACATCCATTCGGCTTTTAATATTCACACTGAATTGTAAATCGGCATACAAATATGGTGTTAATCCCTATGGCTCAACCATTTCTCTCGTTTTATTCGTCGATCCCCAATCACGATCACGAATTCAATGACGTAATCCAGACTCAAATGTGAGGCTATAAAACAGCTATACGCATACTAATAAACTTACGAATGTCATAAAACCAGCATGCGTGGAATACAGTTAAACTTATCTACGATAGTATCTTCACATATCCTTACATATTATAAAATAAAGTCCCCCGCCGCGTCTGTCTGTCTGTCTGAACGCGATAAACTCAAAAACTTTTGAACTCAAAGGGTTTTGTGTAAATTAGCTGAAATATGACGATTACGCGTAAACAGTTACAGATACATCAAATTTATGTTCTACAGGATTGAAGATCTTAAAAAGTTCAACAAAAAAGTCCGCGATGGCATAATTATGTCTATCTTCTAAGGATGACCCACAGTAACCATTTTTATTGTTCAGAATTTGATAAAAATTCCATTGTTATTTCCGAAGCTATATTGACCGGTATCATATTAATCCTTATCCAATAAAATATGTTATTTAAATTGAGCATTTAATTGAGATTAAAATATGTGGTTTAAAAGATATCACAGATAAAATTACGCGTAACAAAATAATTATGGTTGGAGCGCAGCGGTAGGAGTCAATAGCTTTTTCCTGGACTATTAGATATGTAATCCCGGTACTGCCCGGTAGTACGTTCCCGTGGTATATTTTCCAACATCCACCCGGGGGAAGCCGCGGACAAAAGCTAGTGTATGATATAATTATTATCCATGCACTTATTACTCGGACCGGACGTCCGACTAAACGCCTATGCCTGTAGTTTTCATCTTCGTGTTTTCCCAGCATGTTTATTTGAATCTCTTAGGATTATTTTTATGTCTATCATTTAACAAACTGATTTTGGATGTACCTACTGTTAAGAATTTAGATGTAATGTAGGTACCTTTATTTACTTAGGTATACTTAAATATTTTTTCTTTTCTATATATGGAACATAAACAAGTAACTAGACGTACTATCGTGTATTTATTCATCAATAAGGCTTTCGGAAGTTTATTCATTCATTTCAGCCGAAAGACGTCCACTGCTGGACATAGGCCTCCCCCAAGCACCGCCACTTCGACCGATTCTGTGCTTTCCGCATCCAGCGGATTCCTGCGGCCTTCACAAGGTCATCGGTCCATCTTGTGGGAGGCCTTCCAACGCTACGTCTTCCGGAAGTTTATGTAAGACTGAAATTAACATAATGTTGTATTTTCAGATGGCGGGGAAGTATATACAAATTAGTCTGGTTGGACCTCCTAGTGTTCCTGCTTTTATACTATATACTCAATTTGACATATCGGCTGTTACTGGATGAAAATTCTAAAAGGTGAGAATTAAATAATCGCACTTTGCAACAAGAAGTATCCAATAATAAAACAACGTTTAAAATTCTGAAGCCTCAAACCCCCTTTCGAATGTTTATTACAGCATGCTGTAAAAACACTGGTTTTTAAGTAAACTTTTACTGAAATGGGTAATAAACAACAGCAACATCATACGTCGGGTTATAAATTAATTTTTAAACACGTTTTGTCGCTCTGGGGGCCTACCACAAGCTCATAAAGCAGTATTATTTTAATATTACTTCAGTGTGGGAAAGAGATGAAGCTCTACAGGACGTATAGCTCCATCTCTTTCTCCCACTGATATAATATTAAAATAATACTGCTTTTGAGCTGGTGGTAGGCCCCCTGAAAGCTCAGCTCTAGAGGAAACGTAAATTTTGATGAACGAATTTAGTTATGGGAAACAAAAATAACTATGAATTCGAATTAACATTATAATAAAATATTTCAACCAACGGCAGTGCTTTCCAAAATAAAAAAAATATAACTGTATGAAATGAAAGTTTTGAATCGAAATCGTACCTAAAATAAACATAATTGAAATACTTGGAAATCTACGTGTTGCAAGGTCATTGTAATATTTTATCGTGAATCGGTATAATTTACGTTAGGTACTGCCTGCCATTCGCGGTTGTAATGGACTATGTGCACGCTGCCATTGCTAAATTCTTCCATTAATTTGTACCCACATTTGACGGGGTACAATGTACAACGAAGTTAAATTGCTGTGCAATATCCTACCTGTGGCTATAATATAAAATTACTTGCAATTTTTTCGCAGGGTTTTCGAGGGCGTTGTAAACTACTGCAGTTTTCACGGGAATGTGATCCCTCTGTCGTTCGTGCTAGGGTTCTACGTTACCGTGGTGATGAACCGCTGGTGGAGTCAGTACACGACCATACCTTGGCCTGACTCCATCGCCGTCTTCGTCTCCGCCACTATACATGGACAGGTATGTACGAAACTGATTGTCAACCCAGAGGCATTATTACAATGCTATTTTGTAATTACGCAAATAATTACAAATTGCTATGCTGGTTATTTTTTTTTGTCCTTTACTTATTGTATATTTCTATTTTGCTCTATTCTACGCTATTTAGGCTCAGACCAAATAAAAAACCAAGATATAGCGCTGCGGACGATACAGTGAAGCATGCCAAAACTACACCTCCGGTTTGTGCATACACGCTCACACGGACTCATTTATAATCAAACTACACCTCACTAAGTGCACACATGTTTACTAAACCGGTCTCACGTCACTGTTGACAGTATTTTATTTGGTCTGAGCGGTCTGAGTATGTAGGTAGGAAGGTTAGTAAATTAGATTTAATAGCCCCTTGTCTCTACATGATAAAGGCTCTTCCGGCAATTGTTAGCCTGGGCTTGTCAGGAATTTGTCGCGCTCTTCTGAGCAAATTCCTGACTTGTGGAAATTCCATTCATGTTACACGATCCCGAGTAACGATTTTTCAAGGTACGATTACCTTTTGACCTTTACGAACCTTATAGTAAACATAAACAACTTGACGCAGTTTGATGTTATCGGTTTGCAGGTGGATATAGTGCTCTGGTATCGCCAGTCAGCAATCTATGTGATGTAAAGCCAGCTTTTAAGATAAGAAAGAAATAGTGCTCACCGGTAATAAATTTGTCAGTAGTTCAGTAAATTAGTAGTACTAGTGTCGGTGTTCAGTAGTAGCCACATGGCATGGCGTAATATTGTCCTACTTTGTCGTTTCTATGCCCTAATGTGTTGATAAAACATCCGCATGTATAACTTATTTTATTACCTACTCATTATTGTTCCATTCAGTTTCACACAAACAACGTAACTACATTGCAATCTTGAGTAGGTAATCTTATCTCTTCATGTAACATTACGTAAACCTATACAAGCGTAACAAAATGAGTGTTGTGATAGTGTGCTTTTTGGTGATACTAAATTACAAAAACGATGAGGGAAATAGTAAATACAATCAGCTGATAAATATAATTTGAGGAAATGTTCTTATCGAAATAGATTATCATAATTATCAGGAATTATAATTTGCACCGATAAGGTATTAATTGGAGTGCCAAGTGGTGCCAAGGTTTTCTTAATTTGTTAGATCCGTTATTCGATAGTTAGTTTAACCACGAGTAAGTAGAAATAAAATAAATAGTAGTAAAAATAGATCACTCTCGCGGTGTGCTGCAGACGAAGCAAAAATAAGCATGTAAAAAAGGAAACATGCTCGGCGAATACGTTTCGCTGTACAAACACCGATAAAAGCTATATGTTAGGTATTTTACAACAAAGCAAGATTCGAAGAAGTATAAAAATAGATAAGTACAAAGAAATAGAATAAGTCCGCTCAATTAGAAGTGGTGATGTAGCCTTGAGATTGAAATTCAGTTCAGTGACATAATATAGCTCAGCTCAGGAGGGCAAAAACGCGCTGACGTGTTATCTACTTTGATTTAGAATTACGTACTCATGTTGTATGATGATGATTTACATGATTGAACACAATTTGGTCATTTGACGCTTGGCTATCGCTAAAAGTCAACACTTATAGGTAGGTATAGTTAATATTGTATGAATTCCAGTACTTTATAGGTACTTAAAATTTAATAATCACTAAATAAATCCGAGTGCATTAAATAATGATATTGAGAATAGGTTGGGCATCATTTTATCATGTAATACGACAAGTTAGCCCTGAGGATTAATTGTAATTAAGCTGTTAACTACATATGTGGTAGTAGGAATCGGTGTGAACTAAGTAAAATACTGTTAATGCACACTTGCACAGTATCACAGACGGGACATATTTAGTTAATCATGCAATTTGAGGACAGGATGAGCGCGGGCGTCTGATGCGGCGGACCATCGTCCGCTACGTTTGTCTGTGCCTTACGATGGTGCTCGCGATGATCTCACCCAGAGTCAAGAAGCGGTTTCCAACGCTGAACAACTTCGTGGATGCTGGACTTCTACTAGAAAATGAAAAGACAATCCTCGACAATCTGAATGACAAGTTCCCCAAGCCCTCGAAACATTGGTATGAGATTTTTTTCATGTCATTTGAAACACACTTCCGTTGGTGATCTAATTCTAGATGAGTTTGTTTTATAGTAATATGAATATCAATTCCTGTTAGTCATCATAGTGTGTTCGATTCTCATAAGGTTACCACTAAGCTATGTGTAGCAATTTACAATTTACTGATAAATTGTTAAGGAAACGATTTAATCATCAACAATTTTATTATAACTTATCGATTTTCATCTAGGGATATGATAGTACAATACAAATAATACCTACTGATCATGATGTTAATAATCATCGTGTTTTCAGGTTACCAATCGTTTGGGCGACTAGCATAGTAACCAGGGCCCGTAAAGAGGGCCGAATAAGAGACGATTTTGCAGTTAAGACGATTATAGATGAATTAAACAAATTCAGAGGACAAGCTGGACTTCTCCTCAGCTACGATACTATTAGCGTACCTCTAGTATATACTCAGGTTTGTACTTATTTCTAAAAATCGCGCATTCGCCATTGATTGCAAAAAATTGGCATTTCTAATTATAATTTTTCATTCACCTTTCAGGTAGTTACCATAGCAGTATACTCATATTTTATAACATCTGCTTTGGGCAGTCAATGGGTCGACAATAAGTTACAGCGCAACGATGCCAACATTAGTAATATAGACCTCTACTTTCCTATATTTACTACGCTAGAATTCTTCTTTTATATGGGCTGGCTGAAAGTGGCCGAGTCACTTATTAATCCTTTCGGTGAAGATGACGATGACTTTGAAGTGAACTGGTTGATAGACAGAGATTTGCAGGTAAGGCGGATTTGGAAATCATTAACAATTTTTGCCAATTAAATTGAATTGAAATTGATAAAGCATGCATGCGTGTCTAGGTTTCGTACATGATCGTGGATGAGATGCACCACGAGCATCCGGAACTGATAAGGGATCAGTATTGGGACGAGGTGTTCCCTTCGGAGCTGCCGTACACGATCGCGACGGAGAACAACCGCGAGGAGCACCCCGAAGCGTCCACGGCGCGCGTGGCTGTGCCCGTGCGACAGCGAAGCATGGTGCTGTCGGCGCCCTCGCAGCTCAAGATCGACGAGATGAACCGTTCCAACACCGTGAGTTACAAGTTCGACCCCCCAGAGGTTAGATTCGACCATTTTATAAGCATGCTGCACGCCCGGATTAAATGGAGCTTGGCAGTGTGTCGGTGTTCAGGTTGCAGGTCATATTCAATCTTACCTTTACATTATTTTCCTTGTACATTTCGTCACACTTAATTATGTAGCCTAATTGGATGGTTTGAGGATGTTTGATTTCGTTTTATAAACAAGAATTTTTATTTGAACCCACCATAATGTCCGGTTGATTAAGTTAACACATTTTTAAATCATGCGTAATATTAACACATATTCATATAAAATCATCAATAAATAATGATAATAACAATGACTAAGAAATCTGCTTTTTAGAATGACTAACAATAAATAGGTATCTAATTAACGAAATCCTTCCTTAATCAAATTAATAATTTATTCCATGTTATGATATTAATAACAACTAATATCTATCTTTATCTAGCTGAATGTATGCTATATTAACAGCCTTGATTAATATTATTTATGCAGTGTTTGTAAATTATTATAGTTAATGAATATATGGAAAACTGCATAAAGTTAATATTACTCATTACATTACATGAATTGCATGAATTGTTAAGGCAGATTATAAACTCGACAGTGTTTGATGTCACTTTGGACATGATTCATATAGCCATGGAATCCAGATTGCTATTGAAATTCATGGTCACAAACGAAACAATATTGAATAAAAAAATTGTCATCGATACTTTTTATCGTCGTGTGTGATGATTTTACGTTATCAATGTTACCTTCTACTTGTCCGTTGTCTAATCTAACTAGGTACTTAGGTCCTTACTAAAATTTCTTATTCTATTGCATTTTTGTGGCTGTATATAATAAGCATACTATTTGTTTTGTTCCTTTTACAAAGATTAACTTAAATCCAGCAACAATCTTATCTCTAAGTATAGTGTCGCCGAAAATGATTGATAATTATCTGCCTTCCTGAAATAACTTAGCATGGCCAGTTATGTGCCTTCTTCGATGTACAAATCGATGTTATATTATGTGTTTTGAATATTATTTAACGTATTTTTATGCTAACAGCAACTACAAATGAATGACGACGCTGTGTCGGGCATCCACTTCATCGTGAACCGTGGCAGTAAGCGCGGGAAACGTGACGAAAGAAACTCTATGGGCTCTACAAACTCTATGGCATCGCTGCAACAGACGCCCATGGCGCGAACCGCCTCCGTCACATCTATGTTGAAGAGACTGTTCTCGAAGGAGGACCCAAGAGGCCCTGCGGCAACACAGACTGATGGTGGTATGTTACGGCTGTTGAGACACGATGGTAACTCTTCATGCACAATTTCCCATGGATCTAACATAACGCACATTACAATGTAAGTAGGTGATGTCCTTTGGCTTGCAGCATTGTTTGGCTTAACTGAAACGATGATGTTGTTCAAAATACTGATGACTGGAGTCACATTAACTTTGCAAAAAGATCATTTTAAGGCCGTTTAAGTTTAAAACTTAAGTTTGTCGCATAGAGGACATCATCTATACGTCGTCTATCGCTCTGTTCATCTATTATTTAAGAACCTAGCTTTGTCCCAGAAAAGAGAACATTCATCAAGAAAGGGGGTTTGGCAAACAGAAAAATCCCGCGTCAGAAGCCAACAGAGTGTCTTACCGTGGCGACCCGCGACTTAATGTAGACGGTTGAAGTAGGACAGTTTGTTTGCAGAATTGTCGATCCACTGTGCCAATTTTCACTCCGTTTGCTAAACACTCAGTGAGCTCCTTATCCAACTAATACACGCGTCATCTTCGATAATGCATTTCCAATTAACAGTTTACTAGGTTAATCAGTTGTTTCATTGTGTTAAAGTAGTTACTGAACACATTAACATTACAGGATCACGGTTTACGATATCTGCGAGTAATCCGACACTAAACAAGCCTGCCACGGCCGGCGGGGGCAGTATGAAGATCGCCAATGATATTATAGAGGAGGTCGACGAGCAGGCGACCATCACTAGCATGGGGAAACGACCTGAAACCAGGTGAGTGTACCTACTACTTACATTATTTAACACCTTTCGTTATACGACATTCCTACGTAGACACCTATAGCGGACATAATGTTGAAGCGTGGACCTGGTCATGGCCCACACACTTTCAGGTGTTCTGGATTTAGTTGATTATATAGGTATGGGTATATTCATGTAGAACACTGATAACCGGCGCGTATATGCCAGTGCTAGACAATAATTCGAGCTGATTTGGCAGAAAGTATGAAAACTGCCTTCGCCGACCAGCGTTGATAACAAGCGCTAGTCGGCGCCGAGAAGCACTGGCATATCCGCGCCGGTTCTACATGAATACACCCTTAGGTAGTGGTTAGCTTAGGTAAATACTAGAACAGTAAAACTATGTAACGATCCCGTATGTTTTGTGCATAGATACGTATATGCTAATGAAAATGCTGAACGTCAACAAAGACATTGTGCACTCCATATTTAGATCGTGAATAAACAGTTCTATAGTAGCGTCAAACGTTTTCTTGTTACTGTCTTGTTATCAGTATGTGATGTTAAGGAGCAATGATGATGAACTTACGTCACGACGAACGGACGTTGATACTTAAAAATGTTAGTACCTAATTAACTCATTACATTTCTTATCTTAGTTAGGTAACTAGGTAAAGTGCGTGCCACTAAAGATGAGACTTCACACACCACGTTGTTTTACTTGCGCAGTAGATTTACAGGTCCCTTTAGCGGATGAGGTCTGCCCCGGGGCGTCACCGGGGCGGCAAAAAGAGTGCGGGAGGCGCGGTCAAGTCTCATCTTTCGTGGCGCGTATTGTACTTGTGAATACTTTTACGAACAGACAGGTGTTTGAAATAATTAGGTAGGAATTTTATGAGTAGGTGTTCAATCCAAGTTTTTGCAAGTATAGCAAGTGTAGCATAGTTTTAAAATCGAGCCCAACAAGTCAGCAACAAAGAATTTTATCATAATCAATGCTACGCTCAAGGCAAAACGCATGTATGTTTTCCTACTTATTCTTTAAAATTTAAATAATGTTTGATTGATTGCTGTTTTTTCTGTAAGGCTCCGTGCAAACGGGCCACCGACAGCCACCGGTGGCTGGCGACAAGCTGTTTACATGATTTTTTAACACGTTTTGTATGGAATCGCCGCACACGTGTAGCGAGTGGCGTCCACTCGCGACTCAGTGTCCGCGACACGCCACCGGTAGTGGCGGCCACCACCGATCACTCGTGACAGTCACCGACCACCTTCGTTTGCGCGGTACCAAAGGACTTGGCGCGCGACAGCCACCAGTGGCTGTGGTCGGTGGCCCGTTTGTGCGGAGCCTAACCTTTCATAGTCGCTTTGTAACAACAAACAGTCAACTGTAGTTAAGGTAGATGTATCTGGTTATTATGTAGGTAGGTACCTTCTGTAAAGCGCAGACCACACCGCGACCTAAGCTAATTCAGTTTAGCTTTACCTATTAATTTATGATATTGAATCGTAACGCGTGTGTACTGTGTTTAAAGTGCAGATTCCACCGGCTGCGGCATAGCTTAGCTCGCGGTGTGAAAGATAGGTAGGTGGCCTAGTGGTTACGGCCTCGCCTCTCGTGTACGAGGTTGTGGGTTCAAAAGCAGACAAGTAACAATGTCACTTATTCATAATATATGTACTTTCCGAGTTTATCTTGGACATTATTGACATTGGTGAAGGAAAACATCGTGAGGAAACCTGGACTTACATCTTTATATATATAATTCTTCTGTGAGTGTGTATGTCACTGAACTTCTCTCAAACGACTGGACCGATTTTGATGAAATTTTTTGTGTGTGTTCAAGGGGATCTGGGAATGGTTTAGATTCACAATTTTGTCCGCTGGACAATGTTTTGACAGGACAACGTCTGTCGGGTCCACTAGTATATTAATATACGTCTGAAATCGCCAACCCGTCTTGAGCAAACGTTGTGATCAATGCTCGTGCCTTCTCTGTATGAGAAGAGGCCTTTGCCCTGCAGTGGAACAATAAATAGCCTGGTATTATTAGGAAGGTAGGTAATTATAGTTACTTTCGTTCTAAGTTTGTCAATACTATGTATTTTACTAGATGATGATAGCCAGCACTACCACCGATAAGACCGTAGGACCAGTATAACTTTCTGTACTCTTTTTCTTCTGGTAAATGCCTGTGAACTGGTTCTTACCTCTAGGTGTTTAGGTATAGGTACTGTTGCAATTATGTTGTTTTTATCTTTTCCAGGCCTACAGCGATGAGTTTATTCACCCAAGTACCTCAACCGCCGAGTGACCCAGTAGATGTCCCTTCAAGAAACTCAAACCACACTAACTCTAGTAATTTATCCTATTTTATTTATTGTTGTTTTCCTGTTCTTTGTTACTTTGTGTAGCACAAACGTAACTAGTATAATAAGTATTAATGACCTCATAATTTGCTTATGATTAATGTTTTCAAGTTCAATTCGTGGAAAAACTTTTTCATCAACATTAAGGCTCATAATATATTTTCTAACATATTGGTCACACTGGTAAACCATAAATCATCTAGACCAGTGGTTCCCAAAGTTGAATGAACCTCGACTCACATAACAAAAACTTTGGTGAAAAAGGGAATGCAGGACTGTTCTAATAAGAAAAAAACATTCAGTTACAATCGAAAATTAGAATACTTAATTAAATACAGGGAGTGCTATTTCAATGAGAAGGATGTATTTGTTTATTATTTGAGATTATAGCTTTAGCATCAAGTAAAATTTTAGTTAATTTTTATCGCAATGAGTTTGACACAACCAATTTATTTCGGTATTTCGTTATAATATTAATCATAGCTGAAAGTCAATTTTTCAAGGCCCACCCAATATTCGCTCGCGACTCACCAGTGGGTCGCGACCCATATAGTTTGGGAACCATTGATCTAGACAATAAAACGTAACGCATTCAGCTGTTAAATTGTTACAAGGCAACATGCGATGCAGTTTCCATACTAAATACTAATTAAGTGTTAATGAGAACTAATTTATGAAATCATCGCTATCTCGAAGTCTAGCAGTGCGTTAGACAAGTTTTCAAACAATCAAGATCGCAGTCTTTTGTTTTTTTTAAATCTACTATTTCTTATTTTGTACGTTTTATTTCATATTTTCACGGGGAAAGGCGTGAGTTTATGTATGTATAAATTTTCACTTAATCATTTCAACTTAACTAAAAATAACCACAAAAGTGCTTTAAATCTTTGGCACTGCTTTGGTTTCCAGCAAAAACACACGTTATTTGGGTTTTTCGATAGGTGTCAATTTTTTTATGTCAGTAACTAATTAGACACATGTCCACAGATTCGCGCCTGTCATCATCAGCGCCGACGCCGTGGGGTGTGCGACCCAGTGAGGGAGGGGACCTGAGTCCCGCGGTCCAGTCACTCACCACACAGGACTCTTTCAATTTGCCGAATGAACGACCACGACTAGACAGCGATGTTGGCCCGTCGTTGAGCGCCGCTGGAAGCCAGACTTTGTGTACGTTATTATACCTTTTTCTCTAATAATCGATTTCTTAACTGAAATAAACTTGTTTATTCAGTAAATAGGATTTCGGAAATTTAAGAAAAACTGGGAGTGCCGACAGAAGTGAAAACTTGAACAAGATCGCCTTGGTGGAAGAAAAATACTTGTATGGAACATTGGTCCGTAATCTTATCTATATAAAGAGCACAATCGCGTTTACAAAAAAAAAAGCTTCCGAAACCTTAAAAGTAAAAATACTTGCATAGAACATTGATCCGTAACCTAATATTACAAAGAAAGAGCACAATCGCGTTTACAAAAATGAGGTCTCGTCACAGTGTCGCGAAAAAAATACCCAACACGCCTAAAGAAGTTTTCACTTAAAAAATAAAATAAGCTAGATGGAGTCGACATTTCCTATCTGACTCACACTTTCAGGCACTCGTAGTAGGTATAGCTTCTGTGTGAACGTGAACACCGTCTGCATCGTTTTTCATACAGAAATACGGGGAAACCTATACCTACTAGATTCCTTGACACAGACTGATTGAAACAGTGAGGCGGGGTCGCGGCAGACCACGTAGGAGATGGCGAGACCGAGCTGAATATGTTCCGTCAAAACGAAGGAAGACGCGCGGGCTCGAGAAGGATGGAAGGAGTGGAAGGAGGCCTTTGCTCAGGAGTGGGGGCATCATAGAATAGTAAAAAATTAAAATAGTTTCCTTGAATGGTAGCCGCATCCCCGGGGAAACCAAATACGTTTCCCGGTTTCCTCGTATGTTAGATGTAAGCAGGTGTCCCCTTACTGTGTAGGGGACATCTCGATACGGAAGCCTCGACTGGCTGTTATGATTACCAATTACTTACGCTCCTGTTTAGGAGTATTGTTTCCGCTGGGGAGTTTGTTGCGCCACTTCTGCTTCCTCGTTGATCTAGTGGTAGCAAGTCCTACTGCTGAGCATGATATCCTGGGTTCGATTCACGGGTCGGACAATGTGTTATTGAGTTTTGCCATCTGAAATTTCTAAGTAGCAGCCCGGAGTCTGGATTTGTGCCAGATGTCAGGCTTCCCCCCATTACATGGGACATAAAACATAACTGGTGAAATGTGAGAACTGGGAACATCCATCGCAAAAAAATGAACATTTTATTCACTTTCGATTTCAGTGGATGAAGCAGATGGCGGTGAGGATCAGGCAATGGATGACTTCGATCGCTTGCGCAGCATACGTGAGCAACATCGGAGAGAGAAATATCTACAGAAACTCATGGCCCGTTCTGTGAGCGCACAGCAGGTAAAATGATTTTTGTTATCGTAATGAAAGACGAAAATTATTGTTGTAATAAGTCTAGTCTATAAATTATTATCCTTCCCTATATGACCCCTTTTTTGTATAAGAGAAAGCTAGCTAATGGCAGGTTCAGACCCCAAAAAATTTAACATTTTTAGGGTTCCATACCTCAAATTGAAAAAACGGATACCCTTATAGGATCACTCGTATGTCTGTCCGTCTGTCACAGCCAATTTGCTCCGAATCTAATGGACCGATTAAGTAGAAATTTGGTACACATATGTATTTCTGTGACTCAAACACGGACGTGTAATGTAAATAAATGAATTGTGAATATGGGGGTCACTTTTAGGGGACAAATAAGGAAAAATAAAAATAGTTTTGCAAACTGTACCGTGTGACATCAAATGAAAAGGCTTGTTGCAAGGATCTCATTTCATTTTAAATAATTTTAAAATAAAGATATTTAAGATAAGAAAATGATGAAAATTTACCATTCCTCCCCCTCTTATCTCCGAAAATACTGAGCCTAAAATTTTGAAAAAAATTCAGAGAATGGTCCTTTACTCATAGATTACAGGGAAACCTATAAGAAGTATATGGTCTTTGAGCGTACAAACTTACATTTGCAGTTGGAATGTATGGGAGAACATGTTTTTCAACTACATGTTAAGTTTGTATTTGGGATAAATTCATCCCAACTACGGAACCCTTCATTATGCGTGGTCCGACACACACTTGGCCGGTTTTTAAACGTACAGCCTATCGTACGTCTTTCGTAAAAATCAACTGCGCCTTTATGCCGTAGCAATAAGGTTGGTTTGCATAATCATTGAAGTTTTACCACTGGCGTGCAATTGTCCGTACAATTATTAGCTTAGCTGATTCCTGTAGATGGGTTTCTGGTACAACGGGATTAGTGCTATCAAAAGTTGAATGCCACGAAAAATCAAACAGTCGATAATGATGGTCATTATTTTACAGAGAACGGGCAGTACGGAATTGATGGACAATGATTTATTATTAGAAGACCTCCTGTCTCAATCAGCAGCGCAGAAAAAAGACGAGAAATCAAAGAGTGATCCCAAAGACAACACTACTTGACATAGCAGAAGTTTTATATTTCCGTGGGAAGGCGCGGAATTCTGAACAATTTAGCACAGTTCAGTATTAGCAAATTGTGATACTTTTTAATGGTGCATTGGATTTGATATTAAAAGTTGTAAATATAGAAATGATTTTCACCATATTCGTTGGCTTGTTATTTTCCTTTCTTGCCAATACCCTGATCGGTAAGCTCTGTCACGCCAGCGAATATTCCCGATCAGTAAAGGGCTTGCTACACGGCAGCCAACCGCGTCCCCGCCGACAGAGGTGACCTTGGTTGGCGACAGGCAGAGCTGTTTGAAATTTGGTCATAAACCACCAACTCCACGGTTGTAAACCACCAAGGTCACCTCTGTTGGGACGCGGTTGGCTGCCGTGTAGCAAGCCCTTTACACCTTGTTTTCAGAATGCTTCAATTACGATCCAAGATGGCGGTTGTTGGGTTAAGTGAAAATCCAATACGGCGGCTTCGACTTTTTTTTTTTTTGTCATGGTTGTCGTTTTCATAGTTTTCGAGGGTGGTAAAGCCGATAGTGAGGTCAAAATGTAAATTTAAGATAGCAGCTGTGATTTTTTTGAAGTGAAAACTTCTTTAGGCGCGTTGGGCATTTTTGGGATGGGACTAGACCATTAATTTCGCGACACTGTGACGACAACAGCTTGTGACGAAAAAGACATCAACGCGTTGATTACCGCGGTGCCGATTTTTTTTAAAGTTTTCACTGTTGTCTGTACTATTTTTCGTCATGGTTGTCGTTTTCATAGTTTTCGATGGCGCTGAAGCCGATACTGATGTCAAAATGTAAATCCAAGATGGCGACTGCTAAAATTTTCAAATTTTTCATAATGCCTATCGTTGCTAAGGATGATAGTGAAGTTAAAATGTAAATCCTAGATGGGGGCTGCTAAAATTTTCAGCGTATCAGGAATTTTGTATCATCTCGCGTCACCAAAAGGAAGGATTTGTCTACTAGTCAAAAGTTAGCAGCAATGGACCATGTACTCTTTACCCGTTTATTGCCGACTGTAAAGTAAGGCGCGGCGCCCACTATCGGTAGGCATCGGTACAGCTCGGGCGCTTTACGGCGGCTTCGGGCGCTTTACGGCGGCTTCGGGCGCTTTACGCAAAGTTCTTATTTAGTGATTGGGCGACTCCAGGTATTCGTAAAAGCAGGGAAAAACTATTTGAACTTTATGGCTTAAAGCAACATATGGATAATACAAACTTTCATAAGTATGTTGCAAAATATTCAAAAACTTTTAAAAGTGTTTGCAAAATAGCCAAAGCTCTGCATATTAGCAATAAAATAAAATCAGCTGATGATAAAATAAAAACTACCTGGCAAGTAATAAATAATGAAACGGGTAGGAAAAAACAGCGAAATACTGAATTTAATTTAGAGACTGCACATGGCCCCATTAACTCAGATATAGAAATAGCTCAAGAATTTGAAAACTTTTTTGCTAATATTCCTCTTAAAACTACTGAAGCTTTAAATTCCTCACCCGCGCTTTCTGCTGCCTTACTTAGACAGAATGTGAAGGCATGCCCTTTGGAGTTTAGGTTTCAGCATACAAACCCCCAGGCTGTTATAAAAGCTTTTAAAGATCTTAAAATTAAATCAACAGAAGATCTCTGGGGAATGTCTGTAAAAGTCTGTAGATCTATTATCGAAACCATTGCGCCCTATTTAGCTTACATATTTAATACCAGTGTAGACCAAGGAGTCTTTCCGGATCTCATGAAACACAGTAAAGTAGTTCCATTGTTCAAATCCGGTGATAGTAAAGAACCCAACAATTATAGGCCTGTGTCAATTCTACCAGTTCTCAGTAAGGTGTTTGAAAAGTTGATGCTCAATCAAATGTTACGTCACTTTAATAAAAATTCCATCTTTCATGAACAACAGTACGGTTTCACCAAAGGGCGTTGTACTACTGACGCCGGTGTCACCCTAATAAAGAACATTTTTAAGGCCTGGGAAGAAGCACAAGATGCCATTGGAATCTTTTGCGACCTCTCGAAGGCGTTCGATTGTGTAGACCATGAGACACTTCTGCTGAAACTAGAACACTATGGGATTAGGAATACAGCTCTTGATTTACTTAGATCATACCTGAAAGATAGAAAGGTTAAAGTTCAGGTAAACGGCGTAAACTCATTAGGGTCTGAAATGGCAATGGGCGTTCCTCAAGGTTCGATATTGGGTCCATTCCTCTTTTTAGTTTACATTAATGATTTACCCCAAATACTTCAAAATCAACCGAAGATGGTGTTATTTGCAGATGACACATCATTAATCTTTAAAATAAACCGACAATCACAAAATCTTGACGACGTGAATAGCTCTATTCTGCAAGTCCAAGATTGGTTTACGGTAAATAATCTGGTACTTAATAAAAAAAAAACCAAATGCATTAGATTTAAATTACCTAATGTTAAAAGTAGCGAATGTGACATCATATTGAATGGAGAAAAACTGGAATTTATTAATCAAACGGTTTTCCTGGGAATCACGCTAGACGAGAAATTACAATGGGGACCTCATATAACATCTCTTGCGGGGCGGTTAAGCTCGGCCGCTTATGCTGTTAGAAAGATAAGACAGTTAACAGATGTAGAAACCGCGCGTTTGGTCTATTTTAGCTACTTCCACAGCATTATGTCATATGGCATTTTACTGTGGGGTCGGGCTGCTGACATTGAATCCATCTTTATTTTGCAAAAGAGAGCTGTCAGAGCCATTTATAATCTACGTCGCCGCGAATCTCTCAGGGAACTTTTTAAAAGGATTAATATTATGACGGTACCTTGCCAATTCATTTATGAAAATATTATGTATGTAAGGAAAAATCCACATCTCTTTAATAAAATAAGTGATAGACATAATTTTAATACTAGAAATAAAGATAAACTAGATCAACCATTTTTCAGGTTATCTAAAGTACATACATCTTTTATGGGGTACTGTGTTAAATGTTACAACAAAATACCTTGTGACATATTGCAATTAAATGAAAGAAAATTTAAAACTCATATAAAAAGTACACTTTATAAACAAGCATATTACAAATTAGAGGATTATATCCAAGATAAGAGTGCTTGGAAACATGCTGGTCCTGCTCCATAGGACAATTTAGAATCAAGACAAAATCAAACTGGTTGCTAATTTAATTGTAAAATTTATTACTTTGTGTTTTAAGTATGACATTGATTTTACATTCTGTGATTACTTCCTTACACACTGACTTATTAATTGTAACATTTTAGGAAAATCGTCTACTTTTACAATGTTTGTAAATATGTGAGAACCATGTATCTGTCACAAATTAAATTATCTATCGTTGCTTCATTTTTATTTTTTTTACCTATTGTGGTATAGTAATTTTATTCTAGGTGCATCGTCTTCACATATAATAATTATTTAACAAATGTACGTACATATACAAACAATATTGTAAAACATTTTAAAAGAGTAACGGTGGAGTTTCTTGCCCATTCTTCTCCATACGAAAACTACCTTTTGGAAGGGGCGACTAGAATCAATTTTATTATTTTGTAATTTTTGACGTTCAAAAGTGCCATACATGGGCCTATTTGAAATAAATGATTTGACTTTGACTTTGACTTTGACTTACGGCGGCTTCGGGCGCTTTACGGCGGCTTCGGGCGCTTTACGGCGACTTCGGGCGCTTTACGGCGGCTTCGGGCGCTTTACGGCGGCTTCGGGCGCTTTACGGCGGGTTCGGGCGCTTTACGGCGGCTTCGGGCGCATTACGGCGGCTTCGGGCGCTTTACGGCGGCTTCGGGCGCTTTACGGCGGCTTCGGGCGCTTTACGGCGGCTTCGGGCGCTTTACGGCGGCTTCAGGCGCCTCAGAGCTTCCTCGGCAATCGTAATACTTAAGGACGCCGAGGCTGGTTTCGGCAAAACTAAGAATAATTCGGGTGGCAGACACGTCGTAAAGCAGTCGTAACGTTACGTGAAAACAGTTGTACGTGTGTATTTATAATGGTGGATTGGGACTTAGTTCTCATTGTTCATCTTGCTGAAGAAAAAGAGAAACTTGGAGCCTTAAGGCAAAAAAAAAAATATTTTGGGTGAATAAGCTTTGGAAGCAAAGATATACTTTAGATGAATTTCATAGCTTGTTTAATGATTTACGATAAATAAATAAAACGAACCTATACATGTAATTAATGAGGCTGTTGCCTTTTATTTTCCTCTGGGTGTTGCCAAGCTAATGGAGGCGCGCGCGGTGAACGTTATGACTGTTCTGCGACTTTTCTGGCCACGAAAATGCCACCCGAGCTGCCCGAAACCAGCCTAGGCGTCCTTAGGTATGCTTACGACTGCCGAGGCAGCTATGAGGCGCCCGAAGCCGCCCCAAGCAGCCCGAAGCCGCCGTAAAGCGCCCAAGCTTTACCGAGCCGTACCGATGCTCGCCGATAGTGGGCGCCGCGCCTGACCGTTGAGTCTTATAGACTCAACGGTTGGAGCAGTGGCTGATTGACGTCTGTGCTAAGTCTATAGATGTAAGGCCGGTTTAAAACTAATTAAACCAATACATTTAAAACCGAAATACATAATAACCATTTTTTTTTTTCGATTAAAACGGTTGGTGTTGATGATAATGTTTTTCTTAATTATAACTACATTTTCTTGATTTTACTGAGGCAGGCATATAACGGAGTACCTAAAAACTCTGTTAGTAAATAAAAAAAAAAAAACATTGTTTTCAAACGAAATAAATAATCAATTTGATTCGGTTTAAAACCAAACTCACACTCGCAATCTCGTTGTCGTCGTCACTCGTGACTCGACGCAACGTTGCCAGCACGACGCCTACCCTTACCCTACACACATGTGCACCTACATAACTGCAGCACAAGACTAAAACGTTTACTTGTGACTGCAGCGCGCGGTCGCCGCGTCGCTCACGCACGGACTTTTGTTTTTATTAAGTATAGGAGAGTTTTCAACCGTTTAAATCGATTTATTTGGGGTTTAAAACGGCAAAATTTTATTGAAAACGTTTTAAATCGGTTGTTTTACATCTATAGCTAGGTCACAGGTTTATTTTCAACATAGAACAAATCTTATATAGGCTAGCTAGACTGTTTATTATCTGAGTTTATGCATTGAGCAGTCGTCTTCTCCATTGACCA
Organism: Agrochola lychnidis; assembly: GCA_963680765.1. NCBI lineage: Eukaryota > Metazoa > Arthropoda > Insecta > Lepidoptera > Noctuidae > Agrochola > Agrochola lychnidis. The sequence goes on from OY796857.1 coordinate 12,866,522, forward strand.
CTCTGGGCAAGTACCCAGGGCCCTGCGATCCATAGGATTGGGGGGCTAGTTCCCGCTAGCGCCTTAACTTTTTTTTTCTCCGCAATTGGAAGCTCTTGGCCTGAATCTCTTGATGGTAAGTGATGATCAGGCCGAAGGTGGAAGTGAGCTTCACCCGGAATCATCGACTACAGAAGAACTTGCTATCTTACCTCTAACTACCGAAACACAACAATGCTGTTAACATTGTTGTTATGGCCATTGATCGATGGTTATGGCGGTAGATTTAGATAAGATAGTGGCAGCTAGCCAGGTGGACTTAGAACAAGTCCTACCACGAACCAAACCGAGCAGAATTTTTTTCCCTCACTGGCAACCGAACCTGTGACCTCTGAATCTGAGACAGGTGGTCTAACTACTAGACCACAGAGGCAGTTGACAGTCGACAAATAACTCCTATTTCTGTATGAACGCCAAACAGGCAATAGAAAGCCTAACGTATGATGCGGGGTGGTGCTATAAATTTTGAGCTCACTTCCGTACTGCATTTTCTATAACTACTTCCCATTATCCTTAATTGCCCACGGCCTCCAATAGATTAAAGACAGTCCTTTCATTCAGATTTGACTGTAAAATAAAACAGTTTAATATCAAGTTATTTTATTACCCTACATCTAGTTATTTTATTTATGTGTAATGTTGGTGCAGTGTTGTGTATGGATTGTGTAAGGATTATAAAATAAACAACATGTAGGATGTTAAGGGAATTTATTTAGCTTAATAACTGTTATACTACAAGCATCAAGCTTACAGCTTGAGCTTTGTCCTCCTCCAGTGACGCCTCTTAGCGTTGTATCTGAAATAGAAAAAAAAACCCTGTCATTGATTGTTCAATAGCACAATTTTTTTGAGATTTTCTACTACGTAGTTGGACATGAATCTTACTATGCGTTGTTTATCAGTTTATAATAGGTATTACTGTTTGTAAGAGACGAGTTCAATTCGTAATTGATAAGTAGTAGTAGTATCGATAAGTAGTTAGATACATAAAAGTTATAAAAAAGTACAATCAACCTTTTCAAATTCTTTCCTTTATCAAGTCAGGGCATAAAATACCTTTTGAAGCTATACACTAAGCGCAGACTACTGCATACAAAACTATATTAAATTACTTGAAAAAAAAAAGGTCTAAATAGCATTTAAACCTAAGACAAATACCTAGTTGATATAATTCAAACTTTTTAGGGGACTGGCCATTTTATCTATTTAAATAAAAATTAAATGCTGTTTGTTGGTTAAGTGCATCAGTTGAGTATGGCTGGACCAATAGCTCTTTTTTGTTTTGAATTATTAAAATTTTGACAGAAAGTCAGTTGTGAAGTATAAATCAAAAAATGACCATAAAATATTTTCATTTAAACTACACAGTACATTTAAACTAGTAGAAAATAAACTCCGCTTAAACATAAAATAATTTCATAAGAATAAGAAATAAATTCAAGACTAGCATTGCATGACTGCACCATTATTATTATTGAGACAATAGATGCAATTCACAATTACTCATTATAAAAATTGAAGTTTCTACAGGACATATCATATTAGTGAATGCCTGTACCAATGAATATTTGTATTACACATTGAATCACAAAAACGACTACTACAGATATGTCTGTATCCTATGGGATAGATATTTTGGTTAGTTATATATAGATATATCTAGTACATAATAACATTGTGTGATGGCAGCAAGAACCATATTTAGTTTTAGCTATTGTATTACTAAATTGGGTCAGTGGTCGTCGTAGGGGCGGATTTTTGGGGTTATTAGTTTTAGTTTGAAGAATGAAATTAGGAAGTGGCTTTAAGACTTCATAAAATTATAACCTAACTTTGTAAATAATGAATGTCTTCATATAACACACATGAACAAATGCTTGAAAGCATAAAAATAACCACATTCAAACAATATCAGTAACCAGTGTTTTTATTCAGTACGTAATAATAATAATACACAACTATGCACGGTAGTAATAATTAGATAAAACAATACTGGACTGTGTGATAGGGAAATTGGGAGGTGTCAAACTTTAGTATTAGGCCAAACCTAGAAGTTAAATAATTGAACTCATTCGGGAACCAGAATAATTAGTTTAACATTTAGATCTGGGATAATTGTGAAGTAATCAATCAAACTTACCGAATAGTATTCCCAGTGCGCATTCTGACCCATTGTGGAATAGGCCTGTTTTGTTTCAGCTTTTTGGCAAGCTTGCGCTTGATAATAAATGTCTTGTGTGCCGACTGAAATATAAGCAATTTAATTAGTTAGTAAATATTTCTTTTCAGATTCAAGATTAAATAAATATTTAGAGATTTTCGAGAAAAATTTTCACACACCATTTTGCCGATCACAGTCAAAACAAAGTGACAGAATTTATATTTTTACAAACACAGGCAACATTTCATGTGTGGATACGAGGCTTTTAGCTCTGAATTAATTTATTTAAAAAAAACAAAATAGTCTTTGCACACAAAATAATAATAAAATGTAATTTAGCGATAAAAATATGTTTTTTTTTCCTGAATCTTGCTACAATAATGGCCAAGATTTACTTGTTACATTACAGACATACAATCTTTATACGTCTGTGTGTTACATTATATCCGCAGTATCCGAAAATTGTAGTTACTCCACTATATAGATGTAAAACAACCGATTTAAAACTTTTAAAATAAAATGTTGTCAGTTTTAAACCCCAAATAAATTGTTTTAAACGGTTGAAAACTCGCCTACAAAAATAAAAGTACGTGCGTGCCCGGCGTGGCGGCAGTTTATGTAGGCGCATGTGTGTGTAGGGTAGGCGAGCTGGCAACGTTGCGTCGAGTTACGAGTGACAACGTCAACGAGAATGCGAGAATGTGAGGTTGATTATACAGAATCAAATTGATTATTTATATCGTTTGAAAAAAAAAAAATTACCAACACGAGAATTTTTAGGTACTCCGTTATATCCCTACCTCGGTAAAATCAAGAAAGTGTATTAAAAACATTGTCATCAACATCAACCGTTTTAAATCGAAAAAAATGGTTTATTTCGGTTTTAAACGGGTTTTTTCGTTTTAAATGGATTGGTTTAATTTGTTTTAAACCAGCCTTACATCTATACTCCACTGTACGACTTTAGGCATAGAAGTACGGGTATCGTTAACCAACCTATGTTTTACTATTCAACAATCATGGTTTTATGTTACTTATGGTGCCGCGGTATGAATTACACAGGCTGGCCGCATACGTCCGGTTTCCTGAATCGGTTTCCTGATCAGTACCCTTATTGCCTTATTTTTGTAAACGAATAAGCCTAATTTGTTTCGTTTTGACAGTTCAAAAACATTCATTGCGTTATTTGCATTATTGAGCAGATTTTTTTCCCAGCTTAAAGATGCAATGGATTAGCAATCTGTTTCAAATCGAAACAAATTTTTATTGATCGTGTGTTACGCAATTAGGGTACAGGATTCCTGATTTGGAGACCTGAATGCTTACCTTACATACACACGGCTACATATCAAGCTATACATTTCCATTTTATGCTGATCTCGTATTGTATAGGATTTCCGTACAATGCGAGGTCAACTTATACTTGAATTGTTTAACTTGATGTGTGGCCATGTGTACAATATGTTTAACTAAGTGCACACGTTTGTACATTTTCCGAACGGAAAAAAAAACGTTCGGGTCATTCAGAACAGAATGACGTCTTCCCGAACGCAGCGCTCGCATACAGTTTTGCTCTGCCGCCACACATGAACGGAAATTTTCGTTCAGAACCTTGCCGTCGCCGTGTCGAGTGGACATCTACACAGAGATTTGAAATAACAACAATCGCTTGAAATGTCTATCTCTGGGATTAAAAATCGAACTTTAGGTCAATTTATTGTAATTTTATTTGCATTCCAAAATGTCGATGTTTAAAAGTGCTTTCATGAAAGTGTCCTTCTACATACTGGCAGTGTAAATTCCTAATGCAAAAAATCAAACGTCTGCGCTAGTCTCACGGAATTCTGAATCAGGAAGGAAACCGAATCAGGAATCCGTACGTGTGCGGCCAGCCTAAATCGTGTTTATCCAGAATCTAGACTAAACTAAAGAACGAGATAGTGAGACGCTGCAATTTTAATTTTCTTGTTCTTGCTGAGTGTGGCATCGATGTTAATGCCGAAAGGCTAAGAAACATAATATTGACAAATTAATATGAAGAAGTAAAAAATAAATAGAAATTATGTGAAATTATTTGTAGAGAAAATCAACGTCAAGTCAAGTTTTCTGATACAGCAAGAACGTTATCAGTAGCAAACTGCAATGTCAAACTATTTACGCCTTCAGAAGAAACCTTTTTTATTACAATTTCTAATAGAATCTGGCTACACTAAGTCTACAATGAAATAAATGTAACCCCCAAAAAGTTTTATTTATGGTGAACTTTTACATCAGTCTGCTATTGACAGTTTCGGGATCCTTGAAATTTCAGATTGCTTACGCTTTATGTTGTTTTCACAAAATAAAGCAGAAAAATGGTTAAACCTATTAAAAGTAGAGTGCGGGCGTTATTTTAAAATTTATGGATGTGAAGGAACAGCATGATGTCGTCCAAAAACGACAATGTTTACAAGATATCGAAAAGTTGACGTGTAAGTAGATCTAATGATTTTGATATTTTGCCTTTCGAGTTTTGCCTAATAGATTATGTGTAATAGACTATGTCGTACCTATGCTCAACCTCCATACGATAACAAAACTCAGCATCGTGTTAAAGTGACTGTTCTTTACCATGAAATATGAATAAATCAGAATATAAAGAAAATAACAAGACAAACAAAGTATCAAATTCTTTTTTCTTAGGACAGATGGTGTTGCCGTCTATAGATTTTCAAATTCCACCGTTTTTTACGTAAAAGTTTACCTCATCATATAAAAAACTTTTTGGGATTGCCCATTTATTCCATTGCAGACATAAGTGCCACACGGCCGCCAACAGCGTCCCCGACAGAGGTCACCTTGGTTGGTGACAAGCAGAGCTGTTTGAAATTTGGTCGTAAACCATCATCTACACGGTTGTAATCCACCAAGGTCACCTCTTTTGGGACGCGGTTGGCGACCGTGTAGCAGACACTTTTAACTGAACGCGGGCTGCGTCATGCGTACATTCCGATTGTGCGGCGTTTGTGTTCTGTTACATGAGTCATAAGTAGGGGTGGGTCGTTACGTGATTTTTGCGAAACGTAACGTAACTAGTGACTACAAGGACGTCACCGGTTTTGAAAACTAGTGATTTTAGTAACTAGTTATTTTTCAAATTCTATTCGGTGATTCAACACGGTGATTCTATCGAAGTGTTACAGTTATTTGCGAAACGAAAATATAAATGGTTACCCACGTAATACGTTATTTTTGGAACGAATACTTTTGTTTCGTTTCACTCTTTTCATTCGATCACTGCATTGTGATGGAACTAGTTACAAAAATCACGTCTTTATGTGTAACTCGAAACTAGTTATTTGGTTACATGCCCCGTAGCCAGTTATTGTAACTAGTGACGGCCATACCTAGCGCCCATACCTAGTCATAAGTTAACACACACAACGGACACGTTTATGTCATGACCATGACATGAACGTGTCCGTTGTGTGTAGTATGTGTGTAAAGTGTAAACATAACTACAAACTGAACTGAACTGTCAGTTGTCAACAAACGGTCGTCTGTCAGTGTCGACTGTCGCTGTCAATGAAGTGTTTGTCACTGATGGCTGAAAAAATTCATGACTGAATACGAATACACGATCTATAAAATTCACGTAATAAATAACTTTAAAACTATAAAAGTATTCTACAATGAATTACTTTAACCTGAACAAATTAGTTACGACACTCGGCGTAAGAAGATTTTTGGAGTGTAGAACCGCTACAACCAAAACAATAATTAGGGCTGATGGCAAAGATGTTCCCAAAAGGAAAAATTATGAAAACAGAATAACTCTAATAAGCACAGATAATTCAGTTACTATAACAGATTTGAAGAATGCTCAGAATTTATCTGTTAGGCGGGATTTGAAGCTTGTTAAAATACAAGATGTGGATTCCAAGACCAGACGACCTGTGTTTAAGTGAGTTGACATGTAAATTTTGATTTTAAACTGCACGTATAATTCAGTATCTAAGCAAATAATGATACAAATATCTTGTTTAATTATCAAATTGTAACCTGCAATTTACAATTTTTAGAAAATAGTTAACTATGTTTGGATTTTTTTTGTATTTAATGAGAATTTGTATTTTAGGTTAATGACAAATGCAGAATATCATTCAGAAGAGCTTTCAAAACGAAAGGAAAAACAGATAGCCCGTCAGAATAATGTAATAAAAGGTGAAAAACTGATAACACTGTCCTCAAGGATAGGAGATCATGACTTGATGACTGGAGTGAAGAAAATGATGAAACTAGTAGAAAAACATTATGAGGTTAAAATTGTTATTGCTGGAGAGGATGCTGAAGCTGCAAATAAATCTGTAAGTTATTTCAATTACTTTTATATGAAACAGTTAAAACATATCAGAAGTTAAGGGATTTGTATCTTAAATAGATACAGATGGTTGGTCCTAAACTTGGCAAGTGAATAACATGATATTATTTTAATTTCAAATGTACATACTTTTTAAGTTAATCGCCACCATGAGTAACTGGTTGGAGAAAGATAATATTGTGAAGTAATCTGGATTTATAAAGATGTAAAAATGGTTTGATCATAAATTTTTATGTAGGGAAGGGAAGAGGCTTTCGCCTTGCAGTGGGGCGATTATGGTCCGGCCATCGAAAGAATGCTTTCTTGACACCTGTCAGTTTCATACTAATGAATATGCGTTTTGCGAATTTGATCCTTATTACTACTAGAAATTATCCAATTGACAGGTGTCAGGAAAGCATTCTCTCGACGGCCGGACAGTAGAAGCCAGTATTAGCTATTTTGTATTTTCAAAATTATTCATATGCACATGTTTAAATTTTCAGGAAAGGATATATCAAGTTATAGAAAACCAAGTGAAGAATATGAGTAAAATAGTGCAGAAGAGGATGAAGGGTAACAGTTTAAGGTTTCAATTATTACCAATAAGAGATAGCAGTTCCAAAGATGCTAATAACACAGACTCTAATCAAAATGACAATGATAAGGGCCCACTATGACTAGGAGCTTTTTTACTTGCTATAATATTCACAAAGTATATGATATTCACAAAATATTATTTTGGTACTAATAAGGAACCAAAAAAAAGTTCTAAGGAATCTGATTCTGTAAACAAAGAATCATACCGCATTTGGTACAAGTATTTAATTTGGTATATTTTTACTACTAAGTGATTTTTGTTATTTATAATGAAGATGTTGAATGAAATAATATAAAATGTTTAATTTATGGTAGAAAGTTACAGTACCATGATGTACTGTCAATTTAATTTAACATAAGATTTAAATGTAATCATGCCTATTATTACGGCTGAGCACTTTAATACTCAGAAAAGTGGTGGCTCAGTGGTAACGACCCCGACTTAGAGTTGTAGGTCGTGAGTTCGAACCCAGGTAGGCGCTTTACTTTGCGTAAATTATTTTATCATCACTGCTCTCAAAATGGTTAAGGAAAACATTGTGGGGAAACTGGCATGTCCTAGAATTAAAATTTCGAAGACATATGACATCTACTTACCTGCACTGGGCCCGTGTGGTGGATTATGACCCACTCCCTCTCACAGAGAGGAGGCGTGTGTCCTAGCAGTGGCAACATTATAGGCTGATTATGCTTTAATACTCAAGTTTTGGCCATTGTATAGACAACATTATAATAGATTATTGCTTAAGATAATTTAATTAGACACAAATATTTGAAATGAAAGAACTTGCGATTAGTACTTACAAGTCTGATAGTGATACATTATTGTGGTCTTCAATTTAGATAAGTTTTTTTAGCCACAGTATAATTTTTGGTTGTCTATCTTTGTCATGTCTTGTCAAAATTCAAATATATTTATTTCACGGCATTTATTGGTTTTTATTTTGCTTTCTATCAATCTGCATATCAGAAACTGACTAAATGCGAGTTATATTTACGCGGACAGGGACCCGTATGCTGGATTTCATAACAAAATTTTAGGTAGGTACTCATTTAGCTTAAAGCAGCGTTTGTTATTACTTGTCTACGATTACGATTTGCGATTGTAATTAAATAATTTTAATTAGGATTAATATTTTTGCAATCATAACACGAGATTGTGATAAATATACTAATAAATTTGTGGAAAGGAAACACAATTTTTTAGAAATAAATGACAATTTTAATACAGCATCCACCTAGTCAGTCAGTTCAGTCACAGTAGAAGTATGTTCAAGCTTACGGCAAACCTGTTCGCAGACCGCTCCATAATATTCAGTCGGAAACAGATCTGCCTGCTAATATACACATGTCCACTCTGAACTTAGAACTACTTAAAGTCTAAATACATACATTTTCCAACACAAGAAGATACATTCAACTAGTATGCTGACATAACTAAAATTCATAAATTAATGATTTATTTTTATCAGTTGGAGTTATCACAGATGTTTTAGAGATCGTTAATATTCTTATATGGTAGGAGATTTATTGGTAGCATAAAGGTACACATCTTAGACAATAATAAATTATTAATTGAGATTCTATTATGGCAAATGATAATTTTATTGCATGTGTAAAATACAAATAATTTAAGAATAGTCAATTTTCCTTTCTATTTGCACGCTGTGTCGCGTGTAAGAATATTTATTAAAAGTCTAGAGAGCTAACTTTTACATTTAATAATAACGTTACTTAATTAACTAAGAAGGTATTCAAACAAAGAGAATGGAAAATTGGCATATTATAACACAGGCTTCAAATACAGCACAGAAGTATGTGCAGTTAAGCCTCCCACTTACTATTCTATTGTTTATGACAATATAATACAAAATGCTTGTAATAAACATTAAAAAAACGAATTAAGTAGACTTCTAAAAACCGTTGAAATAGAAGAATACTTTGTGATCTACTTAGATTACATTAAAATAGTATTCTTAAAGTGAAACACTTGATTATGAATATAAATAGTCGTTCCTAATCTAATTGACACTGTAATAGGAAAGAATACTTATAGTATGAATCGCTACATAATAATGAACACTAAAACATTGTACCTTACCACGTCGTCTTATCTGTTACGTACGATATGAACTCGGTTGTCCGTGTGGTTACGGCGAGTGATGGTCGCAGGCGTCGTCAACGGTTGCTAACAACCATGGGTTTTATTAGGCGTAGACGACGAACGCGTACTGGTCCCGGCTGGCCGTCGACAGGTCAGTGTTGAGTGTCCGGCCCCACGTGATTAGCGGCGATACGGTGCCCACCACGGGAGCAGCGCGTGCTACATTTCTTACGAGGTCCTGAAACAATAGAAAATAATACACATAAGTACTTACTTAAGTATGTCCTTACAATTTCCATCAAAGACTGACTGCCTGGAACATAGAGTAGTTCACAAATGTCTTAGCAGATTAAGGTGAGTTCGCGGCATAAGATTGATTCTAAAGTCTATTCAATTTCTTGTTTCCAAGTGATGTTATTTCCACATTTATAAACGAATGTCAACGTAATCCTTGTGTAAATAAAGATTTCAGAATTACTACTGAGTAGGTACCTACTGTGAAAAACATTTATGTGTTTGGCCAAACTGAACTTTATGTTTGTTTTTCCAAAATTATATTAGTTAAGATTTTTGATTATTTAGATACACTTCGTTGTAGGTCGTCATCCGCCTATCAGTAGGTATGTTGCAAATTAAAAAATAAATCACACTGGGTATTTGTAAGATGTAATAAAATATCAAGATTACAGGAATAACCATACGAAACTGGTGACTCCTTTCATAAATAGTCTACGGAACCCTACTTTAGGTGTTATTCATATCGAATGATTAATTAAGTGCTCGTACACCAAATCACCACATCATCACATAAACATTACCCGTACCAGCACCCTAATTGCGTAACACACTTTCAATCACAATCTGAATGATTTTGAAGGAAATTGCTAATCCATTGCTTCATATTATTATGTTTGAAAAATGTGTCTGGTCAAGAACTTAAATAACGCAATGAATGTTGTTGAACTGTCAAAATGAAAGCCATTGCTACTGTGTGTTACGTAATTACCCCGCAGGTGATTTATTGAGATGGATCAGTACTTATGTAAAAGTCGGAAACTAATTTCTCTACCTCTAAGTCCGTTCGTCCATGACGCTACTCAAGAGTAACCAGTTACAAACTCAAATCCCCAATGAATACCCAAAATGTCACAGCACTACTTAGGTCCAGTATTTTTATTTTCTCGTATTTCGTCAGTCGGCGGATTTCTATCAGTTGCCCTTTGCACTTGGTGCAGACCGGACGCTATCAATCGACTTGGAAGTATATAGAGTTGTTAATACCCTTAACTGAATGTAATTTATTTTAAAATGGGAGGAAAGCTGCTAAAGTCGCAGTCACGGCAGATAGGAAAATAGTTTTACAGCTCTATATAGTTCACATGGAAATCAAAACAAAACAACAATAAAGGACTTAGTTCTGAATTCAAATTATTGTACACGATAAATCTAATAACTGATGGACATGGAAATTAGCATTCGTTTGTGTTCGGAAATGCGATGTTTCCCGAGGGACATTAAGAAAATAGAAATACTGTACCTATGTCAATGACGATGGCGGTCCTTACACGATGCAACTGATCACAAACTGATTAATAACGCGTTTAACGAAAATTTGGTTAAAGTCACTAATGGTGCCGATTCTCTTGTCACAAATACCTCTAAATTAGACTAAAAATCACCAAAATTTAGTTTAATCCTGTCAAACGACGATTTCCCATTCTGAAATAGACCAAAGTGACATAACTTAACTCTACAGTGTGATTCTTCATAATGTGCACATATCGATATGAGGGAATCTATGCTTAATTTTAACGACAGAAAATATATTTAAAAAAATCTAAATATTTTTAATACTTTTTATGGAATTAAAAAAAAAATGTAACAAAACTGTGTAACTTTTAAACTAAATCATCTATTGCGATCAAACAAACTCCATAATAATTGGAAGTAATCAGGCGTCCAAATAAAATGAAAATTGAGAAAAAACTACCCTCAATTGAAAATAAACATGTTATTTTAGCAAAAATCTGTTTTTTTTTATAATTTTTTACAATAATTGTAAAATTTATAAATAAGATGCCAAAGAGAATTTTTTTATACAAAAAGTTAAAAAAAATAAAAAAATCTTAAATATTTTTTCCGTCGATAAAATTAAGCATAGATTCCCTCATTTCGATATGTGCACATTATGAAGAATCAGATTGCACTGAGATATCTATTAATTTAGTGAAAATGGCAATTTTGCTATTCTGAATTTGACGTTTTTCACCTAAAATTTAGATTTTCTAACTAAATCTGACTATTTATAATTGCGATTAAAAACTTGTGGAATAAAATTGGTTGTCATGAACTTTAAATTCACACCAACACCTCGACTTCAAGTGCAAAAACAGTAGGTATCTTGAAAATGGTGTGTCCAATCACAAAAATAATGAAAATTTCAACCCCCTTTTTAAAACCATTAAACCCCTAACACTCAACAAGTAAGTAATAATTTTTCTTATTTTCCATACAAAAAGTGAAAAATTCTATATAAAACACGTCAAGACTGCGCGCCTCCGGCTCTAAAAAAATTCACGTGGTAGGTATCACGTGTGGAGTCGCGATTATCAAATTCGATGTAGATGTGTCAAAATTATTTTTAAATTTAGAGAATTTATTTTGCAGAATAGCTTTGAGATTCTCATACCTAGTCAGAGAATTTATTTTGCAGAATAGCTTTGAGATTCTCATACCTAGTCAAAAGTAAGGAATTTTAGTGATAGTTTAGTTCGGTGTACAAGAGAATCGGCACCAATGTGTTTTTTTTTTGTTATAAAAAGACTTCCCAATGTGACACCAGCGGGGCGAGGACGGGCGTACCCAAGACATTTGTGACAAGACACGATAAGTTATATGATGTCACATGGTGTGGTGGCATCATGGTGGTGGTGTGTCACATGGTTGACCCGTGCTAGCATTTAAGACAAAACGGTTTTATCGCCCAAACTGAGATAAAATGTGTGACTGTAGTCATGTCACAGTAGGCCGTGCTCGCCCCGCAGTGTCTCTCTATGACAGAATGAAGGTCATAATAGTAAATAGCGATTTTTACAACAACAAACACGGGGTAAGGTCGGAAAGATTAACTTCTAAACATAGACCAGATATAGCTTAGTATAAATTGGTGCCGATTCCCTTGTTCACAAACTAAACTAAATTTAAGTTCAGTGCATCTTTTTCTTTCTATTTCATTAAGAAAAGGACAGAAGATAAATTTTAGTTTAGTCCTGTCAAATTAATCAGCGCTTGACGTAAATTGACGTAATTTTAGTCGACAAGTTTTTAATCACGTCTAAACTTGTATGGAGAGTGACAGGCGCTGATTAATTTGACAGGACTAAACTAAAATTTATCTTCTGTCCTTTTCTTAATGAAATAGAAAGAAAAAGATGCACTGAACTTAAATTTAGTTTAGTTTGTGAACAAGGGAATCGGCACCATTATGCACTTTACACTTAGCACCGCATTAACTTAATTACATGCAGTTAATTTTAACATCGCATAGGTAGGTAGTAACCATTATATAAGCAACAATGATTTTAAGATAAGCATACTTGCAAGTTGAGCAGCATTCTCAGTTAATTACAGAGTAACAAGCGAGATCATTCCACTATAACCGTCCATAATAATGATGAATTTGAGATCCATTATAATGTTAGTTACTGATCAATTAGTGAACATACTCGAAGCGTTAATATGAGGGTTAGTTACTCGCTGCCTTCTTATTCTCTTTGTTACGGACACTTGACATTATTTTGGTCTAGCTAGTTTATTTTATATTTTGTAGCATGATCTTGAACTTCCGCAAGTTATTGCGATTTAAAAATTTAAAAAGGTCAAATTGACCAGTACCCTAATTGCGTAATACAACAGAATCACAATCTATTTCGATTTGAAACAGATTGTTAATCCATTGCTTCATAAGTTGGAAAAAAAAATCTGCTCAACAACGTAAATAACGCAATGAATGTTGTTGAACTGTCAAAATGAAACAAATTAGGCAAAATTGTTTACGAAAATAAGTTACGCAATTAGGGTACTGTACCTAAATCCAAAAATGATCAACGTCATTTTATCAACCTAGACTGTTTAAATGACCTATAATTACTAATTTTGATGCTACTTCTAATTCATCATAATTATATACGATATCCAACGTTACAAGAATATCAACTGTTGAAAAGGTAAATTTAAAATAGATTTCCAATAATATGACTCATGAAAATGTTCAACAATTTTTTTTTTTCTCTTTAAGCATTTATCTCTAAATAGTAATTAAGAGAATAAGTCGGCGGCGAAGGACAGACACACCATGTTACCCATGAGGGAGGATCGCCGTCGGCCCGAGCGCCGCTTGCGCCGGCACCAACAACGGCGGCCCCTTGCTCGTGCGCGGCCGTACCCGCGGCTCCGCGCGTTGCCCCGCGCCCCGCCCGCCGTGCGTCCCGCATACCCCGCGCTGCCTACCGCCGTTGACGCCGCTGCCGGACTCGTCGCATCCTTGGATTCTGATGCCGTCTGCTCCGCTGATCTGTCTGCTATGACGTGGGTCTCCATGTCTTCCAACGGTGATTCTGAACTGTTGATTATAAAATACTAAGTTAAACAAGCGCTCAACATATCGTTGAGCCGTCAAGAAGAGTCAGATTGAAAACAAGAAATGCATTGTTGACCAGAATGGCCTAAACTAACAAAAATATTATGAAAAAAGGCTAATAGAACGTGAAATAATGCAAGTGCAGGGATTTTTTCGCGGGGAAACTCAGCGTTTCAGTTGATGTAAAGAGGTGATGACAGAAACTTACTTGGCACTGACGGAGCAGTATTCACTAAGCTGTTCCCACGTACAACCATGGTTGCAGCATTCATCAGCGATACCATTCCCCGCCTGTCGTCTTCTTCTCACCACAGAGCCAGGTTGTTCCACTACTGGAAATTAGTATTGAAGATTAAACTCTTGACCAGAAAGTAACTAATGGAAAAATAACGGATTCATGATGCACCACTGGTACTGGATGAACATGGACCTACCATTCTTATGGAAGAACATTGCAAGGTTACGGGACTACAGCTACTTTGGAAAACTTCGGATTGGAAGAGGCGTAATGGTGAACAGGAGACATGTGCGGTCTACTATCAGATCCTGGCGTGAATCAGTTGATACAAAAACTCTGAATGGATACGAAAGTCTTACAAGTAATACATACCTGACTACTCTACATAAACTTAGTAATCACGTATTGAAGAATGAATAAGTGTTGACAATTCCTTTTCCTGTTATTGTAGGTAGGTACTGACCAATATGACAAGCGTCAATTATTTCAAGCAAATTGTTATTGAATAATTTTTCTTTTATAGAAACCTGTATTTGTGTTTCATGTAGTTATTTATACTCAATAACAATTATTAGCAATCCAGGAAAATTTCTCATTTTACTAGCCGTGTGCCCGATGGGATTACCCATCGGCGACGAGTTTCCAAAAACGGTCATACAACTTACTTTTACTTATAAACAAAAGTCTCAAGTACCAACTTTCTAGCTTACAATAATTCAATCTTCCATACAAACGACGGAGGATGAGTATAAAAAAAAAACTTAAAACTAACTAATAATAGTTTTATACAGACGTTTACGTCCCAGCTTCCACGTTCCTAACTTAAAAACCGGCCAAGTACGTGTCGGACCACGCACAATGAAGGGTTCCGTAGTTGGGATGAATTTATTCCAAAAACAAACTTAATTTTATAGTTGATAAACATGTTCTCCCATACGAAATGTATGGGAAAACGTGTTTTTTGCAACTGCAAAGTTAAGTTGGTCGATTATATTACTCGTTAACTTGTAAAGCCTACTTAGCTGTGATAGTTTTCCTTTTAATTTCGTTATATAAACTACTACTGTGATTTTTTTCACACAGCCAAAACCAACTATTTAGCTGGCGGGGGACACACACACACTTGACTCTAACAAAAATTAGCACTTTAAAGCTTAATATTTCGCAAACGGATCCTTGAATCCAAAAATGGTTTTCCCAAGCTCACAATGTTTTTGAAGGACCTTTCCAATGATATCCCACATCATGGGATAAAAAAAAAACATCATCATCATCATCACGTGTATGGGAGGTACCCTAAAAAATGATGTTTTTCATAATTTTGTTTTACCACATACCTATGCCAAATTACAGCTTTCTAGTACTTAAGGGTCTCGGAGCTAGACCGCGGACAGACAGACAGAAGGGTGGGTTCCTTGTTTACTACGGAACTCTAAAAATGACGAACTTCAAGTCAGGCGAAAGCATCAGCGTAGCCCGCGAAATTCAAATTTTCTTACGTTTTTTGCATTTTGCAGATCAGTGTCAGGTTTTATGTTGATTAAAATATGATTTCATGAAATCATGACATTTGACACCTTTGCTAACTTATGGAGTTGTATTACTGATTGTAATGATTATAATTGAGTAAAGCCATATTATTTGTTACGGCCGCGAATCATATTTTAATCAACATAAAACTGGTTTTATGTGTCAGGACACTGACCTGCACATTGCAGAAAACGTAAGAAAATATGAATTTCGCGGGCTACTCTGACGCTTCCCCTTAATTTTCAAAAATCCTTCCTTATTGCTCACCTACGTCTTGTTTAATTTCATGATTCTAGACCTAGCTCCACGGGTTTAATTTGTCCGTTGTCTGTCAGTGAATTTAAGACTGAAATTAACTAGAAAATAGGCTCGCACATTTGGTTTGTTTCAAAATATTTTACTTTAGAGTCTGAAGTGGTTGTTTTGTATTTGATTTGGGTTTAATTCGTTAATACACGAACACAAATAAAATAGGAGTAGAGCTCTTTGTGATATATTTTGTTTTTGCCGTAAAACAGATTATTACGGTTTGACAAGTTTGGGTACGCGTATCTAGGTAATTATAATTTCAGACACAATATTTACAACATTGTTTCAAAGGTTGCCAACATTGTCAATCATCAACAACATCAGGGTGTTGCCGGAGTCTATTGAAATAAACTATGCCAGGTCTGTTTTTAATAGTTAGACAAACTTCTATTGGTGCTTTCCTTTCCAGTATCATTATCCTCTAAATATGTAACACGCTTCTAAACAGTAGTTCACATAATAGCAATTGAAGGGTATTTTAGTAAAGTATTATCACCAAAAGTAGTTTTTCCCACGAGTAACGGGTTAACTAGTTACATGAGTTTTGACCCATGTAACCCGTTAACCCCGTGCCCAAACTGATAAAAAACGCAAACAAGATAGTCAAATATTTGGTTAAGTTAGGTATAATATTATTAATAAATATTAATTTTGAGAAATAAGCCAATCTTACAAGTTTAAATCTGGATCGTATTAATGTTAAATCAATGGATCTAAGGCACCATCGCTTATCATACCAAACTAACTAGATAAATTTTAATTAGGGCTGAATATCGCTATATTATAAAACATTTGATAAGAATTTTGCGACGACCTCCCATTACATATCTAATTATTTGGTAACTAAGTATTCAAGTACTTGGCTTGTTATGAATTTTTATGTTGCTTTATAAGTGACCTTTCATAATTTGTTATTGAATATTGTTGTTAGCGATAGCAATAATATATCTGTTACTTTCCGGATATAATACTTAGGCTGTGTGTATAAGGTCATTATTGTTCTTAGGAGTTTAGCAGCTTATTATTACTACCACATCTAACTAATTATTATATTTATACATACTAAAAATTTTATCAATTTACTACCATAATACCTAGTGAGTAATGCAGTTGCCTTATTTTCTGGGAAAATTATCATTGTTTGATGAATTCGACAAGGCAGGTTACAAATATAGATTAAAAATGATAGTGGCTGAAGAACACTCCCTTGCGGTACCCCTTATGTTGTATGGTGTATTTAAATTCACATTAAGGTTTAGTACATACCTACTCTCGACATTTCTGTGTATAGTTTTCGATCTGTGAGGATAATTTGATTACTATAACACGTTCCCTCTATCGTTTGGTTCATTTAAGAGAATGTAATGTTTTACTCAATCGATTGCTATTGTCATATTTGTAAATATTGAAGAGCTTTTCTAATTGATAAAAACGCATATGTAGTATATGTTTTTATCAATTAGAAATTTAGCTTTGATCAACTATTAAAAATGTAGACAGTACCTGTAGGTGTGTCCCAAGGACTGTTGTAAGCATGGCAGACCCTGCTCATGATCTCGCTCAGCTGTCGGCCACAGAACCGGACCGAAGGAGATGTGGCCGCGTCTGTTCTGCTCTCGAGTAGCATGGCTGCTGCCAGCACGGCTAACTGAACTGCCTTGTTTACTAGCATATTTACTAATCTGGAAAATATAAAAAAGAACTCCACATATTATTTGGAATTCACAATGCCATGCGTCTAGAAACGAATAGTTAGTGTGAGTAACTCGAGGAGGTTTTCTGCTTTTATACATTTTGGGGCAAACGTGTAATCCGACACCGGTACCGCCCATTTGATACCAGATACGCATCTCTCAAAGGACTTTTCATTTCCTAAGTGCATTACTGACTGACTTCGCGGTAAAATGAACATTTATCAATTCACATTAGGATATAATTGATTGAAAGTATGATACTGCAAATGTTACTTGAAATTAATAAGTGTTCTTGTGTAGATGCGTGGTTAAGTTCAAGTGTTACTGATATACATAATTATAATATGTTTAATTAATTAAATTCACGATGTTTACTAATGATGCAGTCATGCAACTAAATATTATTAATGATCGATATTATCTTTTTTACCGCTGGACTTGTGTACCTATATACATTCTCCTTGGACCACATTATTTACACATGTACCACCCCACTGCATATTTTGCAATGTTTTCATTTGGGTATACTTAAAGTTGTAATTTAAGTTATGCAACTGATGAATGTATAACAAATATTACAATGAATACTATAAAACGTGAACATAATTCTCTCAGAAAGGATGAACCATGCACTAGCAGAAGTATACACAAAAGTTAGAAAGACCCATGTGATTTTATTATTATTTATATAGATAAAATATTCCAGCGGGCTCAATTAGACAATGATCACAGTAATGTTTGGCATAAAACGTTGGTGTCATATAGCATCCATACAAACATTATTCGTGTCTATCAAATATTATGCGTTTAGCATTGAAATAAATCTGAGTTAGTAATGACGATGATTTCACTTCACCTTCCCCGTTCATAAAAATGCAAATTAGTGACTTCCTTTTATAAATTGCCGTTCCGAGAGTATTCCAGGGTGGGTGCCACATGACGTCGTCGTCTTGTCCTCATCGTAGAGTAATGAATGTTTGTACGTATAACGCATCGAGGACAAGTTCTATTTATAGAAAGTTAAAGGCTTGTGTTGGCAACGTGAGAGTTAAACACGGTGTGCCACCTACCTAGTAGGTATTAGTAGACGCAGTGCAACCACTTAACGAAATCTACATACACATGCACATGTAGTGCATGTAACCAAGCTACTCGCACACGACACGCGAACACGACTGCGTCCATGTGCACTCGATTGCTCTCCATATCTGTTTGCGGCAATGTAGAGCGGTTGAGTGCTTGACTCAATACTAATATCACTGGGTGCTGCTAGCCCACAGCAGCTTAATCCAAATATTAATTAAGTAATTGGATTTACTAGTTTACATAATTTGATTGTAATAATTTGAGATAAAGCTGGATGTCTAATAAAAAGCTACATCGCAAAGCGATAAGGCCGCCCATTGTATATTTTGTAGTGTTTGATTTATTTTTTGTTATGTATTTTTGTGGTGTACAATAAAGTATATATAAATAAATAAAAAGCTACATCAAACGGTTACAGTAAGATGAAGGGTAAAACTCGCCTGCTCTGTGTAACTGCACATAAACTTCTTTCAATTTGTGATTAAGGATCAGACAATATAACGACATGGTAGTTGTTTAGAACACAATACAGAGGCTGGTCGGTCACTCGTAGGGCGCGTGCACTGCGCGCCCGCACCGCGCGGCCACCGCTAGCACGTCGCGCGCTGAGAGCATGATGAGCCTCGTGCTCGAGCACTTGATTGGATAATTACATGAATCTCTGATTGTAGCCTTGCTCCTGCTTTAATGTTGTTCTACAACAGACTATTTTTGCTGACGCGCCGTATGCTTGCTACTATTGAGTCACTCGTTGGTACAGTTCGAAATCTGTTAACTAAAGATTTATTATAGCTAAGATAATTTTATTATCGAGTGTTAGAAATAGCGCATGATGCTACTTTATCTTCAAGGTACAAAGGTTGCGAACTATTACTACTAGGTAAGGTCACGTATAAAATAGATTGGATTAACTAACTAAGCAAAATTAAGTAGTAAGTAGTATTTAATAAGTACCACATAATGTTTTTTAATAAATTAAATAAGTTATATTTTCTGTGGTGTAATGAGGCGATTGATCAATCAAATCGTTGATTTTAATTAATTACATTAAATTTATCGAGACTGCGGGTCACCATTCTCTTTTTTAGCATTTTATGATTTCAATACTTTTGCCACGTACCTATGCAATCTGTTTGATGACTCTTATACTTATGCCACGTACCTATGCAATCTGTTTGATGACTCTTATACTTATGCCACGTACCTATGCAATCTGTTTGATGACTCTTATGCCACGTACCTATGCAATCTGTTTGATGACTCTTATACTTATGCCACGTACCTATGCAATCTGTTTGATGACTCTTATGCCACGTACCTATGCAATCTGTTTGATGACTCTTATACTTATGCCACGTACCTATGCAATCTGTTTGATGACTCTTATACTTATGCCACGTACCTATGCAATCTGTTTGATGACTCTTATGCCACGTACCTATGCAATCTGTTTGATGACTCTTATGCCACGTACCTATGCAATCTGTTTGATGACTCTTATACATTTCAGGCAAACTTAATGCAGAACGTATTTAAATAAACTTTCAATGCTTTTAGAAATAAAGTAGGGAGGTACTTATTTTTATAAGAGGGGTTGGGTTTGGAAAAGGCGTGTATTAATTGTTGGATTAATTTCGAAAGGTTACGTTTATTTGCATTTTCACATTGCACTGGTTTGAGCTTATCACTATAGTGAATGGATCATTTTTAGGGTTTCGTGGTAAACAAGGAACCCTTATAGTTTCGTCATGTCCGTCTGTCTGTCTGTCTGTCCGCGGTTTAGCACCGAGACCCTTAGTACTAGAAAGCTGTAATTTGGGATAGGTATACATATTAATTACGCCGACAAAGTGGTAAAACAAAATTATGAAAAACATTTTTTTAGGGTACACGTAAAGTGGTGATGTTTTTTTTTTATCCCATGGTGTGGGGTATCATTGGAAAGTTCCTTTAATAACAGTAGTTTATATAACGAAATTACAAGGAAAACTATTACAACTAAGTAGGCTCTACAGGTTAACGAGTAATAATTGACCAACTTTGCAGTTGCAAAAACATGTTTTCTCATACATTCCGTATGGGAGAACATGTTTATCAACTACAAAGTTAAGTTTGTTTTTGGGATAAATTCATCCCAACTACGGAACGCTTCATTGTACATGGTCCGACACGCAATTGGCCGATTTTTTAAAAATAAATTAGCGGACACTCCAAGTAGCAAAACCGGTATTAAGTTATGCAGTAGGTATCTAAGTAAATGTAAAATCTCTAAGCCGCAGACGCATGCAATGTGCGTAGAGTATAGATAGAGCTTATTTTTAGGAGTAGAGCCTACCTCAGTATGGTTTTAGTATCGAAGTACTTACCATCTTTTATTGTACCGTACTAAACTGTTCTGTGCTACATACTAAGTTCTGTTTAAGTATATATGGAAACGATCGAAATTGCGGGGAAATGCTATCAAAAATGTAATTAAGCTGCGTTTAGCGCAAAAAAAAATCTTTTTTTACTGAGCTATACCTATGTGCAATTTTACTACAATATTTATTTTATTCTAGGAATGTATGTATTTAATGAATATTATTATTAATTACGAAAGCATGAAATCAATAACGGAAATTAACAACAAAATGTGAAGTTGTCAAAAGAGCTATCGTGCGCAGAAACTTGAAAGTTCAGATCATCAGACAACAATTGAAGTAAGGAAAAGATCAGAAGCGTCTAGTCATGTACCTAGTGACTAGTGATGTGCCGGATATCCGTATCCGTAGCCGCGGATATCCGAGGGAGAAATAAGATCTGTATCCGTATCTGTTACTTTTTGGCGGATCTTGAACGGATCTTTTATATTAATACATTTCATTACGTATATGAAATTTTAAAGATATGTAGCAATGAAATACTGTTAACTTCAATCCAAATTAGTAAAAAAAAAAAAAAAAACATAACATACACATACATAACATCACGGCTTGTTTCCCCGAAGGGTAGGGCAGAGGTGTCCCTGTAGCAGGTACACCCACACTTCGCCAGTTCTGTTTAAGTCCCATGTAATATGGGGCAAGCCTATTGCCATCAACCGGGCACAAATCCAGAGTCCGAGCTGCTACTGAGAAATTTATAATTCAATTACATTTATTATAATTCAAGTAGAGTAAGTACCAGTAAATTAAGTTTTAAGGTGGTAATTAAACTATCTTTGTAGTGAGATCAAATCTCTAATATTTGTGCTATGCTCATTGAAATAATTATGTGAGTTAACACATCAATTAAAACTATGTTGTTTTCAAGAACTTAAAAAAAAAATACGTCATAATTAATATTTAGTAATGGTAAATTGTATTTCAAAAAGAGTAACTTGGCAGCTTTGTCCCCCAAAAGTCAGTTACGATGAGGATTATAAAATAATTCCTGCTGAACCTGAAGAAAGTTGAGATCCGTATCCGTATCCGTATTCGCGGATCTAGACCCTTATGATCCGTATCCGTATCCGCGGATCACATTTTTTTACGATCCGGCACATCAAGTGACTAGTATATTTGTTGTTATTTTTCAGTTCGCAACGTGTCCAGTTTAGCGTGTCGGTCTCTTCGCAACGAGACACGGTAGACGCTGGCACATGGCGGCAGACGATAGGTAACAAAAGATAATTTAAGAGTTTGCGGGGTCAAGTGTATTGTCGGCTTGCCCAATTGGTGAGACGAGTCGGTCACTGGCTTTACACCGCACCGGACACCTTTCCATAGACTATACCTACCTTCGATCAACAATACCAACATACCTTCATGCTATACCAATTACTACTAAATAAACAGGTTAGGTCAGTATACTTATGTGCAGGATGAAATCTTAGGCATTTACAATTGCATAAGTGGACTAATTATACTACTTTGCTAAATAAGTACCAAGGTATGTAGAGAATTAATGACCGTAGATATTTAATTAGCGGATTGCAGTTAATCCTACTATTTCCACTAGCCACAGTATGCAAATTATACAGAATTTTCTATGAGGTCGTATTTTCAGAATGTTTACGACACAACGGTGCATCGGTGGGGAGGTGTGGCGCTGTGGCCTGGCGTTCTAGTCACGTAATCACGTTTCATCACAAATAAATTACAATGATTGTCGTACTATGCTCCAACTGCAAATATAATGATCGTAGTGGCATGCAAAAATCATCACAGGGTGGCGTAGTGTGTACACATGTGACAAGGTCCGTAGTGACCGCTTTCGACCTCAATTTAAAAGTTGACCTGGTACAGTTCAAACACCTAGATGGCCGAAGCAAATACACTTCCATACAACAATACGTTTGTCGGTAGCCATCTTTGTTTGTATGAATTTGATCTTGATGTTGAACTGCATAATCGATCAATCATACGTTTCTGTTCAAACATTTCACAAATTTCTAGACTCCTAAAGGGATAGATCGTAAAAACTGAGTTATGTGTCTGAGCGGCCGGCGTGGGCGACGGGCAGCAGTAAAAACCCTGGCGGTAAACGTGAAACTCGCTGGATTCGTCCACTTCTTAGAATTCCTATCGCGAATGGTTTCTAATTGTAACTACCTTACGACTTGCGAGGCGAGATGTCTAACCATGTACTTAATTAAAACTGTTCGGTTCTGACTTATCGTTATACTGAGATAAAATTTTAATAGAATCCGCATCGCGTGTGTCTAAATCACAAAACTTCAGTTTGTATTAATTAACTATTAAAATTAAACTTAAGTGATGTTTATTCTGTTTTATAAATACGATATGATATCAATTTTTTTTTAAATAGCCGTTTGTTATATTACTGGTAGTTTATGAGATAATAGCAAAAATTCTCTCAACTTATTAGGTATTAGATAGATCCGTATTTTCTTTTATCAAATTTTGTGTGTGTGTTTTACAAAATGTATGTTTTACTTATGTGTTAATGGGATCAACACAAATCGTGTGAATGAACTCTTCTTTTATTTTGGGTTAAATACTAAATTGATAACTCTATTATCCTAAAGTGCGAGCATAATTCGCGGACTAGGGTTCAAATCACTGAACCTAACTTGATTTCCGTACATCATCTTTTTTTTTCGAGTGACCACTGAATATCAGCGCTGTGCTGTGGGTCCCCCATAGCACTGCATCATGCTGAGTGGAATCCTTCTTGTCACAGTCATGTCGTGCAGCCGCCGACTAATTTCTGTTTTACGCTCGTGATTTGTTATGTACTTTTTCTCTTGTCGTACTCTTGTCTTTTATGTATGCACGTGTTTCTGTGACAAATAAACCTATTTTTCTTTCTTTCTTTCTATATAAGTAATCCGTACCGTCGCCGGTGAAATGACTGATTTTTCAAGATATCTTGTATGTATCGGGACCCCCTTGGGTTTGGACTTTTATTCATATTTTTATTGCTACTAACGCGCGTTCTACTTCGCTCGCGTGGAGTTCCTCATAAATATTCAGGATAAAAAATAGCCAGAATGTTCATCTCCAGGTCTTAGAGCGCTACATCTTCGTCAAATTTAATTATCAGTTCAGTGGTTTGAGTGAACACTAAAATAGAAGTTTGACAAACAAAATAAAATCATACGGTCGCTTTTAGAGATTGATTGAGGAAACTGGTTTATGATGTTATTAGTGTAAGTGAGTTTAGGCAGAAGTTGAGTTAAGTTGGTACTCAATTAAATCTACCTAGAAATCATTAATTAGCGAAATATAGCGAAATAATTCTGATTGCATAGGTACCTTCAAAGATTGACAGTTCCCTTAGCGAAATATCCAAATATGGAATATGGTCTTTCCAAATATGGAATAACAAACTGTTATAAATTCGCGACATTGTAAAATAATGCCAGTGCTTGTTTATTATTAACTTATCAAGATTTTACGCCAAAGTTAGGTAATTTAGATGAGGTTAGTATAGTTTTGCTTTGTAACAATTTCATGACGCAAAATTAAACAGGACGTACCTACCTACTTAAAATCAAGAAAATTGTAAAACAGTTAAAACCTTAATAAATGACTACTTAAATATTTGTTTGAACAATTAGATAAAGTTAAGAAATTAAATATGGAAGTGCCTAAGGAAGTAAATGTTTTCGTATCACCGCGACTGAAGGAAACAGGAAAAGTTTCAATTTTTATATTAAGTTAGCTGCAAGTATTCAATACATGGTAATAATAATTTTACAATAAGGAATGATTGATTAATGTGCAGTATCTGTTTTTAGGACACAGTCCAAACTTAAATTTTCTGAAGTTATATCTAAAAGTTGAATTAACTAGCATAGTTACTAAATAAAAAAGATTTTAACGCACCAACGGCATTACATAAATGATCGTGAATTTTTTATGTGAATACTAAGAAACGATTTGTTAGTTATCTTTGGCAAAGCTGCCGACAAACTAATGCAGTTTGGCAGATTTTTTGTATGCAATTCTTAATACAGATTTTGATTAAATAAATAAATAATAAAAAAAAGCAACAGCCGTTATAACTTATAAAAAAAATAAAAATATAAAAACTTTATGTTCAAGTATGTTGTGTTGTATATGTATTCTATGGTTAAATAATACAAAAATTAATTTAACAACCTGAAATGTAAGTATTTTATGTGACACTTTGGTGTAAGATCGCAGTTATTATTGTCACTTACTTTGTAAGGTACTATGGTCCTGGTAGTAGTCTGTCGTTGTTTGTACAGTAGTAGTGTTGTGTTGTAGCACAAGACGGCGTGGTCGTTGGCGCCGGGATCGCTTGTCGCGGTAACTGGTGCGAGGTGCGAGGTGCGAGGAGGTCGCGGAGTGCACTGCGCGCGTCGTGCACCGGCGCCGCTGTGGTCGCGCTGGCGAGTCGCCGCGTGCGTTGCGCGCGCTTATTATACGCAGACGGCGATGGGCGGCGCGGGCGCACCCGCCACGCCCCGCGCCGCGCCGCGCTCCGCCCGCCCGCGCACAACTCACCCCTGATTCCGCTATAAAAACATTTATGACCTCTCTCTAAAGTGGTGATTTCAAGTCATTGACCAAGTGCATGTTGTTTGATGGTAATGTACTCGAGCCCTGCCTTGTTTTTGTTTGATGCAGAATTAGAACACTGTTGTGAAGTTATGAACAGTGCCATTGTGTTCCGTTCTTAACTGAAGAAGGAAGAGCCGATATGTTATAGGGGTCGATGATTTGCTTTACAAAGTTGGTATTTAGATAACTTAAGTTGCGTAAATTATGTTTTCATAAACTACCTTAGGGTCACCGCATAGCCCCTGGCAGACGGACAATAATCCTGAGCTCTCCTATAATGACCATAATCAACGGTCAGAGGGGCAATTCACTACGTTGACTCGATACGACTACGTTCGCGTAGCACGTGATTGCAGTTTGTTATTATTACTTTACACATCAGCACGCGTACCATGACCACCGTAGAAACGAGTTTTGTCGACGGAAGAATAGACAAAATGATAGATATAAGTAATCACAATCTGTCATTTTGTCTATTCTTCCGTCGACAAAACTCGTTTCTACAGTGGTCATGCTACGTTTTACTAAACAAGTTTTGTAGTGAAGAATAGACCAAAATGACAGATTGTGATTGTTTATCTGTCATTTTGTCTATTCTTCCGTCGACAAAACCTCTTTCTACGGTGGTCATGCTACGCGTGCAGATGGCGGGAAAACGTTGCTGCAAGTGTTTATTTCAACCTTTCGGGAGTCCAATTCAGATCAACTGCTATGGTGAAAGGTTTTTATGTTGTGTGTGTGTTGTATTTAGATAACTTAAGTTGCGTAAATGATTTTTTCATGAACTACCGTAGGGTCACCGCATAGCCCCTGGCAGACGGACAATAATCCTGAGCTCTCCTATAATGACCACAATCAACGGTCAGAGGGGCAATGGCAATGGTTAATCACACACATCATAAAAGTTGCTTATAGTTGCAAAACAGGCTGTTATGTTAATTAATACTTATTCTTGCCCATTCTTCTCCATACGAAAACTACCTTTTGGAAGGACTAGAATCAATTCTATTTTTTGTAAATTTTGATGTTCAAAAGTGCCTTTTATGTGCCTAATTGAAATAAATTATTTGACTTTGACTTTAAGTATTTCCCCAGTTAAACTCTATCACAAGGAGTTTACTAATATAGGTAGTAGTAATAGTTAATTGAATTACAGTTAAGGTATTTCTATATAGGTACATGACACTCATACTCACTCATCAAATTTCATGTTGTACTTCCCGTTGACGTACTTAGAGAATTTTGGAAGGTAAGTACGCAAAACAATGACAACATGTGAAGGATATTTTTTGTACTAGGTAATTAAATGAGGAATTCCGAGACATATAACCGAAATTATACCAAATTTTGTATTATAATTTTAGTATAAGATTTTAAATTTAATTTTAGTTTTTTATTAATTAATTTATTTGTATATTTAGTTTTAGTCTCGATGAGGCTAATTTGCTTAACTTTAGCCAATTTCAAATTTTATTTTGTTTAAAAATTATCAAAATATTGTACCTACATATTTAACGGTGCCCAAGATACAGGCTGTGCCTAGTTTGGGACCAACGATACTTCCTAATTGTAATTTTGAATGAGTGTTTGAATGAGTGTTATATTTTAAATAAATTATTGAGGCCTGAAAGTCACTCTAGAGCGGAGCTTCTTTTGTATAAGTGTTGTATCCAGAGATGAGCTTTAGTTACATACCTTCTTCCAGCAGTTCCGGCCTTTTCAAGTATAATCCATGCACAAAGCAAACTTCGAAACCCCCTATTTGATGTTGTTGAGACAAAATTTACTGTCAATGGTAGAATGACTTCATGAATAGTGCTCAGGAAAGGCATCTTTTTATGTCGACAATCTTTTGTATGCCATAGCAAGGCGATATTTAAAAAGAAAATCCATATCCTTTTCTTACATATTATAAAACAAAGTCCCCCGCCGCGTCTGTCTGTCTGAACGCGATAAACTCAAAAACTACCGAACGGATTTTCAAGCGGTTTTCACCAATGGACGGAGTGATTCATGTGGAAGGTTTTAGTGTATATTTCATTAAAGTTTTGTGTAAATTGGCTGAAATTTTACGATTATTGTTGAAGATGTCGGAAAAAATCATGCCGACTGGGAACTTTATTGGTGTGTGCCGCGGAAATCGTAAAAGTTACATAAAATTTATGTTCTACAGTATTGTTCATCTTAAAAAGAGCAACAAAAAAGTCCGCAATGGCATATTTCTATCTTCTAAGGATGACCCACAATAACCATTTTATCTTTCAGAATTTGATAAAAATTTCATTGTTATTTCCGAAGCTATTTTGACCGGTATTATTTTAATCCTTATCCAATAAACTATGTTACTTAAATTGAGCATTTAATTTAGATTAAAATTGCCTTGACATCATTTCATTTAAATGAATGGTTTAATAAAAGATATCACAGATTCAAAATTACGCGTAACAAAATAATTATGGTTGACGGCAACGCGGGCGCAGCGGTAAGAGTCAATGACCTCGGCTATTAGGTATACATACCTAATAGCGGTATCGGTAGTATGTTCCCGTGGGATATTTTCCGACATCCACGCTGGCGAAGCCGCGGGCAAAAGCTAGTTACATACTAATATGTTAATATTACATACTAATATGTTAATATTATGAATGCAAAAGGAACTGTGTCTGTCTGTTACTTCTTCACGCCTTAATGGCTGAACGGATGTCGATGAAATTTGGCACACAGGTAGATGGCCAAAATTCAAAATATTTTATTTCACATAAACCTACATGGGCACTTATGAAACGTCAGAAGCTAGGTGCATGGTTCCAATTGGTCGTTTCCTATGGAGAAGAGCCGGCAAGAAACTCCACGGTTACTCTTTTAAAAATAATTGGTTTTTACAATACTTTCAAATAACAGTGTTACTAGGTATGGGAGGACAGTGTAGGTCTTTCAATAAGTACTAAGTATTTAACAAAATAGAAAATGGTCTACAGGTCTACAATCCACTAATCCTACAGCCTGCCGGCCTGGGCATATATAGGATACTTTTTATCACGGTAGTACGTTCCTGTGGGCTAACTTGCAACCTCTACGCGGGCGAAGCCACGGCCTTTCGTTTTTTTTTTAATTCTTGTCCTTGTGTTTGTGGATATTTATATAACAAACTTCTAATAGCAATTCGCATTTTCCTTTTGTGGTTGTGGATGGATGCTTGAAAAAAGACTGAACGTAATTTTTTTTTGCGTAAGTTTAACACTTAGTAAAAATTGATAAGCTGAAAAAATAAATAAAAATAATGTAAATATACCCGTTACTCAATTAATAAAGTTACATCGCAGTAATCGCGGCATAACAAGAATAATGTTAACCCTATGTTTACAAAAACTGATTCCGGTCTAAATGACGTCGAAACCTGGAGGATAGATAGGACTGTTATCCGAATGTGTCGTCTACTTGTCAATTAATAATGCGATTGATAATAATTATACCGTGATCTGTAAACAAGTGTGTAATATAGTAAGGGATGGGCGTTGTGTGAGTAAATAGTGGAATATCCTGCCAATGAGGGGTTCACTGACAGCTGTAGCGTTTACTACGTGCAGCTACTACGAGTCACTGACTTCATCGACACTTTAATCACTATATAATTACATCGGATTCTTTGCAATAATGTGTAGTGCTCAATATAGCGGTGCTATTTACAAACAAGGTGACAACTTATTGACAAGTTGTCTGCATTGGATGCTAATGAGAATTAATTGCAGTGAAATTGTGTTGCTCCTCGTGTCAGGAATGATGGAATGCTGTTGTGAACTGTTGTAAAATACTTACTGATTTATTCCTTTTAGAATCATCATTAATTGCGATGAAGTATAACCACATTTACCTACTTACTAGTAGATAGGTACACACATACCTACAGGAATAAGCATAGGTATTTTCTTTTACTCAGCTGTTCTTGACATCATGTAAGGATAAGGGCCCCACCGTTATCTCTACGAAGTGTCACTGCTGTTGTGGAGGATCTTAGAGTTTGGGAAATCGGAATGGTTGTAAGGTAGTTTTACACGGTGATTTTTATATGAGACTATGATTATGAGACCAACTCTGAAATATCGAAAAAAAAAAACGAGCGAACATTACAGTAGTCGTATATGATGTGTAACATCTGACATCTCACCTTGACAATAAGCAACATTACGGTAATAAGCAACATTACGGTAATAAGCAACATTAAAGGGGCGTGGCCTCGTCAAGGTCGTTTCT
Organism: Agrochola lychnidis; assembly: GCA_963680765.1. Classification (NCBI taxonomy): domain Eukaryota; kingdom Metazoa; phylum Arthropoda; class Insecta; order Lepidoptera; family Noctuidae; genus Agrochola; species Agrochola lychnidis. The sequence goes on from OY796857.1 coordinate 12,896,525, forward strand.
GTCAACCAACTCTAGCACTGCGCGCGCTCATTGGTCAAATCAAATAGCGCGCGCTTCCCCGGCTTCTTGTTATACACTTCCGTCCCATTTTCACGAAATCACTCCCACAGATTGTAGGAAAGCGAGAGGAAAGTTGTTACACATCAAAATATCCGCTGATTCATACAAAAATGCAATATTTACCCGATGAAAATGTATGAAACATATGTAAGTTTTTTTGTTATTTCGTAGTTGGTTGTTATCATGAGTACTTTCACCTCCTCAAAGGTTAAGAGGGTTTATTCTAAAAGTTGGCAACGTCGTAAATAGCTGTCAAATATTTACCTGTTTTGATTAATTTAGCAATATTACTGTATGGAATTAAGAAATGTGGCTAACTAAGGAACTAAAATATTGATTATGAAATGCAATAATGAATATCGTAATACCGAATATTTGGTTTTAGATGTAAAAAAGCATCTAAAATTGTTACAATATCAAATTCATCATCATTCATATTCATGTTATAATTAGAGTAGATGCGCCAATTATGGACTGGTTCTGTAATATGGACTACCCGCGTTTCTCAAAGAACGTTATTAGTATCGAGCCGTTGGTCAGCGCACGCTAAGCTTCACCCCTCCCGCGGCCCGCTAGTCCCTTGCAGGCTGGCAGAGAGCGCGCACTCATTCACGGGAGCCGTTTTTCGTTTTTACCAACGCGCGATGTCATTTCTTAGCTAACTTCGTAAGCTCATAATTTCAACAAATATTACTCTTTGTAAAAGTGGATTAAACCAGGGGAGAGGTAAGTTATTTTACAATTATTCATATTAAGTTGCAATATCCAATAGTTTTTATAATTTTCTGAACAACAATATAAACCTACAAATGTATATGTCTTATAATATGGACCACCGGCATGTTTTGAATATGGACTAGTGGTCCATATTACAAACAGTCACTTATATTGCATTTTATTGTTTTAGGATGACATCTACAACCAAAGAAAACGCAAGAGACAAGAGAGAAGAGAGAGAAAATAGTAAATGCTTGTGTTGTAATGGGCTTTTTTCTGAAGATGTTCATGGAGAGAAATGGATCCAATGTGCATCTTGTAGGCAATGGGCTCATGAAGAGTGTGCTGGCATAGAAGATATGGTTGATTTCTATAGTCCGTGCAATCCACGAAGACGCGCCCCACTCCGCAATTTCTGTATTGTAAGCTGAACTCTAGTACGGCGCGGAGCGGAGTGGGGCGCGTCTTCGTGGATTGCACGGACTATATGTGGGCGAATTGTGTACCAATTTTTAGTATTGGTTAACCCTAAAAATTGACAAATTCAATTTTAGGCAACACGGCTAGTTTTTTTAATAATTTTGAACCCAATTAACTATGGTCCATATTTGAAACCATGTGGTCCATATTTTGTACACTTTTTGCAAATTCACAATAATGACATATTTTAGAAAATGTGGATTATTTCTAAGATGTTGATGTTTCTTGAAAAAATTACTAATCGTTTTTGGTACCAAATAATTATCGAACTGTTCAAAATATATAAGGCTGATTATACTTTAAAATTCTGAGTTTTATTTGACAAAATCCTTATGGTGGTCCATAATTGGCGCACTTACTCTACAATTAATATTCTAGGGAACTAGTTAGCCACATTTCTTATTTCCATACAGTAATATTGCCAAGTTAATCAAAACAGCGAAATATTTGACATCTATTTACGGCGTTGCACACTTTCAGAAAAAACGCCCTTAACAGTGAATAAAATATCACCGTGTGTACACCCTGGACAACAATTTCAGGTGACTCACATAATTTATTTAGCAATTAGCAAATACAATATACACTCATATTTAATATGTAGTAGGCGGAAAATCTGATAACTATGCTGATGTTGTTTACGTAAATAATCTGTTTGTTATCACTCCTGTCTGTTCCACAATTTAATTAGTGAAGACACGCTTGAAAGCTGTCATGATGGCGCCTCCAGACCTGCCTACGTGTTTGGGGATATGTGCTCGCCTATTGTCTTGTCGCTATGCATAGAGATGGATGAAGATGTTATTTATAAAATTGTCTACTGACGACACTGCTAGCACGAAGTTGTGACGATAGTCTGGTCTATTTTCTTTTCCGTCGAGCGCCTTTAGGGATGTTATTATTATTTTTCGGATTATCCCCAATCTTTATTATTTCAGGCCCAACATTATAAAAGCATACGTGATGCGAGGCGGCTATTTATATTTATAGTTGGGTGTTCCTGTGGGGTCTTTGATTGTCGCGTGGTATAACGTGACAAAGTGTTAACTTGAACCTTCACAACGATATCGCACTATTATCAAAATGCCCTAATTTCGTCGTTAAAAATTTGGGGCAACTTAAATTTATTTATAGAATGCCAGTGAAGTGTTCAATATGTTAACTAAAATGCATTTGATTGATCGCCACAATCTAAGACGTGACAAGGCCAGATCGTGTTCGGTTCCAGCTAATAAACATCGTCTCATTATGTAGGTACCTACAGCTAAGTGATATTAATAACTCTTAGATACTGCCCTCTGACTTAACGTGTATGTAGGTTGTTTTTTTCTTTATGTAGATTTATTACGTTTCTTCTTCGAAGTACCTAGGTAGTGAGAATTTCAGAGTGGTTGCTATTTATGCTAACAGTCATCACATCAATACTCAAGATCTTTTTGCAGTTAAATAATATCTAGGTATCTAATTAGATAAGTTCTTTGGATATTTTCTGAAAGTGTGGCACAAGAACGTTACAATCCAGTTATGGGAAAATTAAGAAGTTATTGGAAAAGTGTTAGAAATGTGTGATTGACCTAACCTACGTACTCCAATCACGGGCAATATAAAAAAGAAAAAGATTCCGTTTTAAGAGGCAAAATTTATTGAAAAGTTACCGTAGGGTACTGACCTAACCAGCTCTTATATCAGATCAAGGTCACGATATAAAGTCGAGGTGACCTTTTTGCGTGTTCGTCTAGGAGAGCTCGGTAAGCCAATGATCCTTGGTATCATCAGTTCCAATCAACCGACTATCTACTAGTGGTCACGGACAGTCGGAAATCCGATTCTTGTTTAGATTCGTGGTGGAGGTCAGGGGTTTCGTTCAGGGTATCTGACCTCCAGACCGATCTGGTACGACTTGGCATTCAACTCTTGAGTAACTATGTAAAGAGCAAGGATGATAATATGATGTCAAAATGTATTAAAGTGTAAATTCCTTAATGGAAACTAAACTCATAAGTACTATTCACACATCTATATCAGAGACCTGCTGGCACATGCAACGTGCTATGCCTACATTATTTTATAGTTTAGGTACCTACAGGTAAAGACTTTTTAAATACTTCTCACCTTCGTTTTGATCGAAGATTTTCACATAATTGCAAAAATCTTGTATGTGTTTCGGTGCTACAGAATACTACGCGCTACAATCATCTTTTGGCAATAAGTCAAAAATGTATGCCTATGTTCAATGTTGCCGTTTCAAAGCTGGTACGGATTGCTACGCGCTACGAACTTTCTATAATATTTGGCAAGAAGTCATTAATTTAGTGCAAAGTCCATATGTTACGCTACGTGCTACGAACTTTTTATCTTTAGGCAAAAAGTCATAAATTCATTGGGAAGCTGCTATGGTCCGCTACGGGTTACGAACTTTTTATCTTTTGGCAAGAAGTCATTAATTCATTGGGAAGTTTTTACGGTTCACTACGGTCTACGAATTTTTATCTTTTGGCAAGAAGTCGTAAATTCACTGGAAAGCCGCTACGGTCTGTTATGCGCTGTTTTATTTTAGTAAGAAGTCATACATTCAGTGGAAAGCTGCTACGGATCACTACGCGCTACGAATTTTCTATCACTTTGTAAGAAGCCAGAAATTCTTTGGAAGGCTGCTACGGTGTGCTTCGCGCTATGAACTTTCTATCTTTTGGCAAGAAGTCATAAATTTAATGCTCAATGTCTAGGAAGCTGATCCGGATCGCTATGCGCAACGAAATTTCTATATTTTGGCAAAAAGCCATAAATCCACAGAATGTTTTTTATCAATCAATCATTTTATTTCTCACCACAATATACATAAATTATTTTACATTGGTCAGATTCGACAAAGATACACAAATCAATTGAGTATAATAATATATTGTAGGAGACTGGTGCCTAAGCTAGGCTCATGGCCTGTGTTTCAGGACACCAGGATCCCACCCCTTTACATTTTCATTTTACATTATATGGTACTTATATATATATATACCTGTATTTGTTCATGCAGGTATTGAAAACACTAGTTGTTATTTACTTAAGTTTAGAGCTTAGAGTCATGAATGACCACGGGAACATTGAATGATGGAATTGATTCCCGTATTCTACTCGTTGTGTTTTGTAACATAATACAGCACAGGTTTTCACTTCAGAGACATGCAAGAAGGTTGATTTCAAAATCTCATTTTCAATACGGCTGATATCACTTAGCAGAGCCTAACTTCGCGCAGAAGGCTGCGCGAAAACATTTTTAGGAACCAAATGGTGACATGAGGCGAGTGTCAATGAGAGAACATGCGCGAAAGTTCGCAAACCGTATGTTCGACCTGCCAAGTTATATCAGCCGTATTATGCATCTAAATGAGAAGCATTATGCATCTCTTGTAATGAGATAGTGTTCTGTTTTAGCTAACTAACGGCTCTAGCAATAAATTTTCCACAGACCTACATGACATTAATACTTATTAGCTTTCTAAGTGTATATTTACTTGATTACTTCAAAAGAGATTGTACCGGACTGACGTTCTTTTAGTTTCAGCTCGTATTTTCGTCATAGTAGATTACAATGACCGCAGTATAAACTTTGACAGAGTTGATAAACCTAGAATATTAAATATTATACATTTCATTAGTATTAGTTAGAGCTATTATTATTTGTTTTATAATATACCTACCTATACAAAAGATATAATTACCTATTATTATTAGAAATAATTATAATTAACATAATTAATGTCCCACGATATGTAAATAGGTATATGATTTCTGCTTACTTTAATGTTTGCTTTCGTAAATATCAGCCTTCTTCCAGTATGGAGCAAAAAGCCAGTTTTCTTACCGATAAAGAAATACCCATCACGCTTGCTTACAGTGTGATGCCAATTTCAGACTTTGACTTGGCGGCAAACGCAAACATCGCAACATGTCGCCATCATGGATACAGTTTTCCTTCACCGTGAGTCAGTGTTGACGTTGGTATGACAAACCATTAAATTAAGTAACAAATAACTCGTCACGGCAGACTAAAATTGTTTATAGTAGCAAAAATTATACGAAGAGGACAAATCTGAATTAAGTCTGAATATGAGCAAAACAATAGAGCCGATTTGTTTTATTAGCAGAGACGAATCCGTTTGTGTTCACCTTCAGGATGTCCGTCCGTGGTTGAAACGTCAAATTCTGAGGCCAGACAGATACGAGACTTATGATGACGATGTTATGACTGGCTCAAATGACTACAATGTTTAGGCTAAAAAACGTAGTATGTTACTTTTGACGATGTAACTGATGTTTACATTCACGTGACGTTGAAGACGTTGGTTTCGACAAGGTACATGTTTACTACTTGTCGTAAGTGAAGTGTCCTAGTGCACTTGTGGCACCCGTGGGCCGTGGGCAATAGAGGAGGCAATAAAATATTCATCTGTCACATGTCAACGTGACCCACGTTACACGTTCCTAAGAATTGTAACACCTATTTATTGCGATGTTGTTATTTTCGATCATTTTATGTACTTACTGCGGTTGGTCATTGGAATGAGCACTGTGCCTTATTTGGTTATCATTTTCAGTCCATAAACGTAGGTACACTGCTGAAGATGGATTCTTCTCTAATATACACTTGTCGAAAACAGATGTTAGACAATGATGACAAAATAGGAACTAGGTAGTTACTTATTTAATTATTAGCTTTTGCCCGCGACTTTGTCCAAATACCTTCCTCAAGAATTGGGCTATCCAAGGCAAAAAGAATTTTTCAAATTCGATTGGTAGTTCCAAAGATTACCCCTTACATACAAACAAACATACAGACAAACAAATTTTACCTCTTTAAAATATTAGTTTAAATTAATTAAATATTTAATTTTTGCGCCACCTACTATTTGTTACGTACTGTAAAAGAATTTGAATTTAGACTGGGGAGAAGACGTGAGTTTATGTATGTGTGTAAAAGAATTACCTGAATGCGTTGTTTCTTGTTTCCACATTCATTAGGTAGGTATAAAGTTGTTTTGCTAAGATCATAAGCCAAATATGCTATAAATAAACCGGCTTGAGGCGTGGGTCGTGGGACTGGTGAGTTACTACTTACTAGACAGCTGGCCATCGTGGAACAAAGTGCAGTATGTCAGTTAGGTAAGTAATTTCTTTCATAACACTTACATAACGGACATCATAAAATTAAAGACCGTGGGATTGCAACGACACGGTTTGAGACCAGTGGTAAATTGCTAATATTCTCTTATTACCCACGATTTAATGATGTGCAATAGAGGACCACGTACAACAACTTGTAAGAAAAGTCACAAATATACCGACTTCTGACTCATTATTGATTTTGAAATACTGAATCATTCCATTATTTTCACAAACTTTTGCTTTGTTAGGACGGAAAACAATGTCACTTCAGGGAAAAATACAACAACGTGACGTGTTACCAGAGTTGTTTATAACAGTCAGCGTGATGTGGAATGACCAAAAATAAAATTTTGCGGTTATAATTTGTTATTATAGGTATAATAAACCTTCAACAGTCCTTAATGAGACACAATAGAATTTTAATTGTTATCGATCTCCGGGAGAGCACCGGACTGTCAAGAGGTTCTATATACTATGTGTTAAAGGTCATGCATCTGGTCGTTCAGTTATAATAAGGCGACAAAGTCGCAAGCAAGTTCGTGCTATATTGAGAAGCTACCGTTGCCTCATGCTTATTAGAAAAATTATAAATAAATAGTTATTGTGGTTTTCTGTTTCTTCACATTCACAAGTAGACAGTCCTCTGACAGAAGCCTGAACAGAGGAAGAATAGCGAGATGTATCTAAAGACATGATTGCACGCAGGTACCTAAGCCACCAAACGATATAGGCTGAACTTAGATAGCCTTGCCAGAAATCAGAACACCATGTCAGAAGGCTGCATTTGAACATGGAATATAATTGGTTTACTGGGTGCGCGTGCGATGCGTGCCGCCGCGACCCGGTTTCGCTAATCCGTAGCAAGTGCCGGCCCTGCCGATATCCTGCGGTCAGGCCGGGCCCTCACATCTGCTCCATTAAACAAACATCGTGGCTAAAGGTGGGCCATGTCGCTTTCATATATCATTATTATATTTACATTAAATAACAAACATTATTTCGGAGGGACCAGAAAGGTCCCTTTTTACGCTGGGTCATCAGAAACCTCTGCTAAATGGGTTTCGACAAAACTAACGATAGTTGACACTATTTAGAGTATTTTGAGCCACATACATTATGTCTTAGACAAAGTACCTAGGTTTTTTATTTGTAACTGCTATTTTTAGTTTTTTAAATAACCCAATTTCTGACAGTTAATTGCCAACAGTGCCCTAGTTAAAGTTGGTATGTTATTTTATTTTCATTTTTGTGGTTTGACTGATGTGTAGGTATCTAATCTAATAAACCAAGTTTCAAGCATAAGTGTTAATGAACAAAAAAAAATTGACCTTTTGAGGTTGCAGAATTTTTTTCAAATTTGAAAACATTGAAAAAACTTATTAGGTTATTAAAAAAAAAAAAAACAACATGTTTGCAGTAGCCTCACAAATCAAACTTTAAAAAAAAAGTTCACTTCAGCTCTTAGGTTCCCCAATTTAAGAAGACAGTTTTTCTACACTCGAAAAAATCAAAAACTTCAACAACCACGTTTCGGACAGAATTCATTCTCCAAAATTAATTTACATTCGGAATTCACCCTGATTAGATACTGTTGTTTTGACACGCTCTTCCCCTTTGTGGTAGCAGGTAACACCTCTTGGACAAAATTGACCAAATTATTCGCAGCACGTTAACATACATTTTAAATGTAGCCTTGGACGACCGAGCGCGGCTGCAAACCGTTTTGGTGGCCTCGGCGTCCGCAAAATTACCAGTATTAGCTTACTCGCGTTCCTGTCCTCTGTCCACTGAAAAGTTGACCGGGAAAATTTTAGCCCCTTGCCTGGTTGACTCTGAAGTGCCGTGCTTGACCGATGCGGAGAACGCCTGGAAAGCGGCTTGCTCGAATACAGATCGGTCCGTGAACCCATCTTTCCAGAGGCAGTGGGATGAGCCGCTCTGCAGGATGGTACGGAACAATCTTATTAATACGTCCACCAGTACAGCGTACCCGCCTGCTGGCTGTGGGTGAATGGGAGTCGGGCCTCTGACTTGAGGCGCTACCGTCACCCAACATAGGCACTATGCTGGGTGATACCACCTTCCGGCTCGCTACCTGTCTGCGTCAGGGCGCTCCTTTTGTGGCTCCGCATCGCTGCCAATGCGGTGAAGGTGTCGACTGTCTCGGACACCATGGCCTATCTTGCAGTAAGTGCGCAGGCCGGATATCACAATACGCCAGCATCAATGATATCATCCGTCGTGTTCTTGTCACCGCCGCTGTTTTAGAACCCAATGGCACGCGACGATGGGAAAAGACCAGACTGAATGACCATAATGCCTTGGAAGGTAGGTAGGCCTTTGGTGTGGGATGCAACGTGTGTCGACACCCTTGCGCTATCCCATCTTCCTAGCACGGCGGGCTGTGCTGGGGCTGCTGCTGCAAGTGCGGAAAATCTCAAACGGCGCAAATACTCCAATCTTATTGGGACTATAATGTTTGAGCCGTTTGAGGTTGAAACACTAGGGTCATGGGGTCCGAGTGCCCACCTAGTTTTTCAAGACATCGCCAAGCGGCTGGTCGACTCTTCACGTGACCAGAGGGCTGGCCTATTCTTCTGCCAAAGAATCAGCATTGCCATACAATGTGGCAATGCTGCCAGCCTTTTGGGCACTTTTTCTATTGACAGCGATGCGGACGAATTTATTGATGCCCCCTTTATTCTCCCCCTCCCGTTTTTATATACTTGTACAAGTTGTACATATTATTATTTTAAGTCTATTAGATTTTAAATCTTGAAATACATGTGTGTAAATGAAATAAAAGTCTCGGAAATGACTAAAATAAAGCGACATATTTAGAAAGTTTGCAGTTAAATATGAAAAACATTCTTCGTGTAAATATATGGTTCAAAATGCTCTAAATGGTGTCAACTATCACCCCCTTAAAGGCTTAGCACCCAGCTTCCAAAAATCGTGTATATTTTACTTTACTTACCTAAGTTAGATTCTCGAAGATGCTTGCTATTCATCTGATGCAGGCTTGAGTGTAGAATTGCAATCGCGGAATTTGAACCGGATCTATATAATTATAATAGCGATAAGTGTATAGATACGGTATCCGGCAGTATTCGAAGGGGTTTGAGGTTACGCAATGGCCACGGAGTAAATGTAAAGGCCTGCGTTGCAAATATTATGTACTGTATTATATCTTAATTATACAGGGTTACTGGTAACTCGACGTATTCCTTGCAGGACGTCATAGTAGGGTTAAAATGCAACAAATTAAGCCACCAAATGTTCTACCGAAATTCAGTAGTTTTTGAATTAGTTAAGAGTTTTAGTTTTTTTATGAAAAATCCCAGATTGAATCATTTGAAACCAATTTAAAAATGATTTACGGCGCGACTGTACTGAAACTTAAGTTATTATCATAGTTGACGCCGTACCTTTGTTAATAATTAAAAGTTCAATAATGCCTAAAACTTTGGCAAATATCACTAACCAAACATTTAATTTTTTGTAATTTTTGCTATTACTTCATAAAAAAATGTAGTCTAGTGCAAAAAAAAATGCTACACCTGGTGTACAAATTACTAAGAAAATATCCTTGTCTTATCAGCTATCCAAAAAGGTATGAAAGTTAATACAAAATCATGGACTACATTATGAAAATCGTTTTTGATTTAGTACAGGCGTGCGTTTCACAAAAAGGTGATTATTCGAAAAATCAAAAACAAAATCATGAACATTATTATTCTTTTTAATCAATATTAAAAACTTTAATTACACACATTTCACACGTCTTGTTCGATGTGCTGCCCTCGGTTTCGAATACATGTTCTTATTCGCTTCCTTACTTCGGTTTTTGTTATTCTTGATGTGATTGTTGCCCTCATCTGGTCCGCCGCATTTGTAATTCTCTCCCTTAGTTCTTCAATTGAATTTACTGGGGTCACATTAACTAGATCTTTCATATGACCCCAGAAGTAAAAGTCTAGCGGCGTCAGATCAGGGCTTCGCGCAGGCCACGGAATCGGCCCACCGCACCCTATCCATCGGTTTGGATAGTTTTCATCCAGCAATTCTCGAATTGTGATTCGGAAGTGGGCTGGACATCCGTCATGTTGGTAAATCATGTTTGCTCTTCTTTCTTCCGGTACATCCGTGAGCAGTGCTGATAAATGATTTCTGAGGAAATCTTCATAAAGTTCCCCATTTAGTGTTCGGGGTAAAAAATGTGTGCCAATTAATTTGTCGTCAATAATACCCATCCAAACATTAAGCGAGAACCTTCGCTGGGATGCGGTTGGTTTCAGTTTTTTAGGGTTTGCTTCTGCTTTCGGTGCCCAGTAATGTAAGTTGTGGTAATTTGTGATACCATCACGATCAAAACATGACTCATCGGTCCACAGAATGTTTTTTAAAAAGTTTTCGCTGTCGGCGTCGGCACTTAGCATAAAACGACAAAATTCAAGCCGTCTCGGCGGATCTCCTTCTTCTAATGACTGGACTGGTTGGTAATGGTATGGATGTCGGCCTGACAAGTGAACTACAGACCAGACTTTCCACTGTGACATACCAAGCTCACGCGCTACGATGTTTGTCGATGTGTTAGGATCGTCAATAAAACGTTGAAGAATAAGCTCCTCGTCCTCAGCCGTGTATCTCCGGGAACGACCAGTGTCAACTTGCCTGCTTCTTTGGACGCTGCCAGTTTCAGATATTCGCCGATAAGTCGATCCGAAGACACTAACGTGGGGGAGTCGGCGGTTGGGAAAGCGAAGTTGATATTCTCGCCGCGCCTCAGCAGCGTTACCGTCACAAAGTCCGTAACAGTACATTATGTCAGCGTATTCAGGATTAGAATATGCAGCCATAGTCAGCGCTTATGAAGGCACAGCACAGCACAAGAGCAAGATACGCAGCAACAGTTAGGGAAATAGCCAGTAACAAAACACGAGCTTGCGCGACGTAGAGTTGAAACTAACTAACGCTAACGACCAAATTTTGCAAAATCGCACCCCCTGTCATGCCGAGAGAACAATAGCGACCAATCACAAAGCTCCCCGAGTGTTTGGAGTTCAAGTGCAGGTAAAAACTACGAATAATACGAATACGAAACAATAGGTTGACCGTCTCGCAATTTTACCTGCCCCCCATAAAACTCTTCTCTTCCCTGGCACACATGCAAAAGTATTGACAATCATACCTTTCTGAATAACTGATAAGACAAGGATATTTTCCTAGTAATTTGTACACCAGGTGTAGTATTTTTTTTTTGCACTAGACTATATTTTTTATGAAGTAATAGCAAAAATTACAAAAAATAAAAAATGTTTGGTTAGTGATATTTGCCAAAGTTTTAGGCATTATTGAACTTTTAATTATTAACAAAGGTCTGCTACGGCGTCAACTACGATAATAACTTAAATTTCAGTACAGTCGCGCCGTAAATCATTTTTAAATTGGTTTCAAATGATTTAATCTGGGATTTTTCATAAAAAAACTAAAACTCTTAACTAATTCAAAAACTACTGAATTTCGGTAGAACATTTGGTGGCTTAATTTGTTGCATTTTAACCCTACTATGACGTCCTGCAAGGAATACGTCAAGTTACCAGTAACCCTGTATACGTGTTTCGTGTTTCATGAGGATTTCAACATTTCTATCGATGCTGGAGATGTTTGGTTTGAGATGCGATATCTCTAATATGGCGTATGTCTTATGTGTCATGAAAAAAAAAAAAATGAAAATAGTTTATTATTTTAACAAGTAAACCTTAACAACTAGTGATTGGAGCCTCGCAACTTGAATAAGTATCATTTACTTGTCTTATACAAATGTAGGTACTTACTACGAAATAATAATATATAAAAAAAAAGAGAATTAAAGCTAAACATGCAGCACGCACGCAGGCATGCGAGTGTGTGAGTGAGAGTGAGGGTGTGTGAATGAGGGTTATATTTTATTCCAGCAGCGCTTCCGTGTCGTCATAGGTGAGTGGTTTTATCCAATCGGTAATAATTTTTTTTAATTCATTTTGTTTCTTATTATGTACGTAAATCTCTTTCTTAAGTCTATTGTATAGCTGAGCTGAACGTTTTTGGTATTGTATACGGGCGAACTTGGTTTTAGTTGGAGGAACTTCCGCTATTATATCTTTTCTTCTTTTCAAGGTTAAACTGGGGTCAAAAGGAAGAGTTTTGTGTTTCTTTAGAAGAGTTTTAATTATATATAGTTTTCGCACCGAGAGTAAACCACTCGGTGCGAAAACTATATATAATTAAAACTCTATAAGTCATATAAGTGTCAAAAACCAAATTTTTCAGGAGAAACAAAAACTGATTATTTTATTAACTATTCTGGTGGATTTACGTACAAATTAACACTTGTACAAAAGGGTGATTAACCTACACCATATTATAGTGTATTATCGTATTCTATAGAGTTTTCCTGTTTTGCCATATGGGAATTGAACCTAGTAATACCTTTCGCTTCAACTAGGTACCTAAAAGTCGACTTTCCTCCTATTCCCATTCAAAATATGCTAAATAAGGAAATTTTATAACCACTATTAATAACCTTTCGATCTCTGGGTCTAGTGTCACTCATCTTCAACTAATATGATTTGCATATAAATAACTTGTCGATGTAATTGTTATTATGATTGTCTAGTCTCAGTAATTTGATCAATAGTCCGCTGTAATCTGCGGGCCATAGATCAAATTAATCATCTGATATTACCGTGCACATGATTTATATTGTTAAGACAATAGATTTGTTTTACGAAGGTCGTAGCATATTTGTTGAGACGGACTTTTGAACGTTGTACTTCACTCTTCTGAAATGTAGGTCTGTATAATTCGTTTAAAATTACCAGTAGGTAGATTATATAATAGAACAGGATAGTGGCGGATCCAGGATTGTCGTTTGGGAGGGGCTTCACCCCGCTGAGAGTAGGTTTTAGCGAAGTAAACACTGAAAAGCACACGACATTTTATTTTGCTTAATAACAAGCCTCCTCAGATTACTTTTCACAAATTCCTCAATGGAAAACATACTCTTGAAAACATAATACTTATAAGTTAAGGATAATTGATCACGATACCTTAGACCAGGTAGTGTAAAGCTTGCTAAAAAGTTTAATTAAAAAAATATCAAGTTTACTTTAAGATTTGTCACGGAAGAACTCAGATACTTTTAGGGGGGGCTTGAGCCCCTTAGCCCCTGGATCCGGTACTGGAACAGGACATACCTTCAGGAAAATATTTCAGGAATTGAATAAAGTGTGTAGGTAGACATGACTATTGTATTTCAGGTGGAGATGCTTGAACGCTGAAAAAGTTAATGTTAGCTTGTAATCTGATAACTGCGACAACAAAAAACGAGTAAGAGCGCAGTTCAGGTTAGGTAAGTAAGTAGTAGATTCGATTGTCGTCAGCTTTGTGTCTTAACTTTATCTAACTCAGACACGTAACGTAATAGCATGTACGACGCGATCGACGATCGGTTCTAATCTTGTTTCGAGGGGACCCGGGGTCAGGGAGAGCTCCTGCTTTCATGTGAAAATGTAAACTAATGAAATATCGTTAATTAGGTAGTATGATAAAACTAATGGATGCACGCGGCGTATCATTTTGACCTTAATTAAGATGGGTAATTTTCCTGTAGATTCGACGCTTCTGTATTCGTATGCATTTTCTGGTAATAGTGGATAGCTACTGAGTACGGTCCGTAAACCAAAGTCCGTTGTTATGCTGCTTTATAAAAGTGCAGCATTTGGTGTGCGGATAAAGAAAACATATTAACACAAAATTTGAATACATTATCAAATTATCATAATGTTCTTAGAGGAAACATTCCTCGCCATTTAATAGCTCATTTATTTATCAATTCATATGACCCATATGTGTAACCCCAAATCACTGTCCATTTGGTTCAACAAACAAAGGATATCTAGGGGTCATCACTCGCGCTGTATGGTTGGGTTCCTTCCGGGGGTTATGTTTAAGACAAAACAAAAAATAAAAATACTAATGTAATGTAAAGCACTTGTAGTTTATTTTCTAATATTTCATTTCAGACGATTTTCAGACACTAACTTTTTTAAATATTAAATCTGAATCTCTAACTAATTGTAACTAATCTGAATCTAAATCTGAATCTCTAACTGAATCTCTAACTAAATCTGAATCTCTAACTAATTGTAACTAAATAACTAATTGTAACTAATTCTGAATCTCTACTTCTTGAAATACAAACCTATCTGTTACAAAAGGAGCTTGCATTTATACCTACCCAACCTACTGACCTACATAGTCGACCAATGAAATCAAACAGTGGCAATTAGGACATATTTGAAATACTTGAAGCGACTGCTGGAAGTCCGCTTCGTTCAGAGACTTTATGTTTGATCTCGATGTGTGAAATGAAATATTAGGAATCTCCCCCGGTCACACCCCTTTGTGTATTGATGTGGAAGAGCAGAACGATACAAAACGACTTTGTTAGGAAAATAACAATGTTAGATGTGCTGCTGTGTTAAATAATTTCATAATTATTATGTTTAAGTTAACACCTGACATTTACTTAAACGTGTACTTACAATCTATAGTTACATAACATTTAAACATTCCATAGAGTGTAGATTAGATAGTAGTATTTATATATTTTTCACAATAATGTTTTAAACAGCAGCTCATTTTTCATGAAATAAAATTTAGTTTCCGTAATTTACTCAGAAAATAATTCTCTAAGCATTTGAAAAAGTCGCTCAAATCGTTCTGTCGGTGTTGCAAAAACTGTCTATGCTATGCACAGGACTTGCATCTCAATTAGATCAAAGACTTTCGATTTGAAACCTAAAACAAAACAAAATTTCGTAGAGCGTACCGTACCAAACTGAGTAGAAAATTCTCCCACACGACACATCACAACACTTTTTCAGCAGGTAGAGTCACAGTTGGTAGAGATCAACAACTACAATCACAGAAAAAAAAAACTGTCATTATTAGGGGGTAATTTTTACGTCGAGAAGCTCATTTGTTCAGAAACCGGCCAAGTGCGAGTCGGACTGGAACAAGAAGGGTATAAAGATCGAGCAAAAAACCCTGAAAAAAACACGTCTCTTGTATGGGTCTCCATACAACCAAACGTGTTTTTTTCGGTATTTAATTATTAACTTTATTTATTTTTATCATTTGTTATTATAGCGGCAATAGAAATACAAAATCTGTGAAAATTTCGACTGTCTATCTATTACGGTTCATGAGATACAACTCGCTGACAGACAGACGGATGAACGGACAACGGAGACTTAATAATTGGGTTCCGTTTGGAACCCTAAAAAAATCTAGAATTTGTAGGACCCAGCTAGGTAGGTCTTGATATTGATTGGTTTTGGTATTGATTTTCCATCCAGGTAATATTTTAATTTGCAAATCGAGGAAAATTTTCTAAGCCCCTTAAAAAACCATAAACATCGAGTAAACTTAACAGAAAGCAGATTTTGAGAATCGAGCAGCAAAGATATAAGTAGTAAAAAGTTTAATTAAGAGGCCGGCGACACGGCTCGCAACTACAAATCGAGATGTTTGCAAATTTCAATTCCAAGCACGTTGCGCTAGTGTGAGTGCCTGTCGGAGCGATATACACCTACAGTGAGCAATATTACCACGCACACATTGACAATTATTGCTTGACGCGATAATACTATTAGCTTTCGAAAATTTATGATAAATTTGGATGAGTTCCGTAATACAAAAAATTATGAATGAAAACTTAATGTATTTCCATTTTTTTTTTCGATAATTTGTAACTTGATAACATAAACTATGCTTCTGCGGAAACAATATTACAAATATTGTTGTTTATAATACAGAAAAAACAATATGAAAACATGTCATTTACGCTGTAAAAATGTATGAAATGCAATTCGCTTACACTTCATTTAAAGGTAAGTTTTGAAAATAAAAAGACGTAGGAGCGTAGATAAATACTGTCTCAATCCGAATATCAACATAATATGGTGGAAATATGCTCAAATTGCAAATGATTTATGTACTACGTTTGTATGGACAATTCATGTGTCGCCGCAATCTTAAGAGATTTACGTAATTCCGTAATTAGAAGGGTTATTTAGGTTTCTTTTATATGCTGTGTATCTGTCGCAACAAACTAGCTTAATTAGCCGTTTAGTTAACAGCTCAGCCTTTGGAAGTAGCGCTCGCCAGTCGCTGCCGCGTCACCGCTCGGCTCGCGCGCGGTTTATCACAGACCTAACCTAACCCATTTGGTCGGTGAGCCCTGGCTTATTTACTGCGACCAATTCGGCTCGCATATGGTTGCTCACATTTCCAACCTAACCTGTAATGAATATCATTCAGGCTGCTAGTTGAACGGCCCCGTACAGTAAAAAGGCTAGGCTATAATTATAGTAGACTAGTTGCGCCCCGAGGTTTCATCCGCATAAGTCTCGATCCCGTGGGAAAAAAAAAAGTATCCTATGTTCTTTTCCAGGGCATCATCTATATATGTGCCAAATTTCATCCAAATCCGTTCAGCCGTTTTAGCGTGAAGGCGTAACAAAGAAACTTACTTTCGCATTTATAATATTATATTTATAATATTAAGGATTATGTACTAAGGGGATAAAGTAGTGTCTTATTTAGCGGGCGCCGTATTGGATCCCGAGCAAACCGAAGGATTGTAGCGTTTGAGCATTTTGAGTTAACTCCCGAGCAAAGCGAGAGAGTTAAGACAAGAATCCTGAGTGCAGCGTGGGATTCAAAGTCGCCCAAGATGAAGGCACCTTTATCCCCGAGGAGAATACTCTACTTTTCACACCGTCTGCGAGCCAATAAAAAGCAATAATACTGGAATCAAAGTATTTAATAAAATTACAATTACAGTTAGTAAGACCTATTTAAAACCATTAAATGTTAAAGGTAATGTTTGATACATTAGACCAGTTGTGGAATGGCAAAGTTATGTTTTTATTTGGTACATTTATTGAAGTTGAGGTAGAGTAAAGTTTCAGAAACTTCGGTCTGCTGAGGACCATTTTGGATCGTGAAAGTTGGTGAAGGTTGTGGTAGAGGCAGTGGGATAGATGAATAGTGGAATGTTGTGGTGACAAAGGTGTCCAAGGATCAACGGTGTTTTTAGTTTGATGTTGTCACCAATGCGACAGCTTATTTTATCCTTATTTTGTATAGAACTTTCAATGTACATAGCCCTCTGCTATTACATCAGATTTCCAGCCACCGTGTCTTTTAATCTGAATCAAGTCTGCTCCTGAATCCGCCAATAGAGTAGCCGATGTTCTCCTGAAACAATGGCCCGTGTAGAGCTCGGCATTTGTCAATTTCAGGTATTTTGCAATTTCTTTCCGCATGCTGATGATCTTATTTTTTTCTAATGACTTGCCTGGTGCACTTGCCATTATTATAAGCTACGAAAAATCTGTTAGTGTTTAAATATTAGAGGGGCGTCGAGCTTGGTTATTTTCAATAATTCTTACGTATTCTCCACGGCTACGAATGACCGTTCTTTCTTTGATTTTATATCTGACAAATTTACCAGCAACAAATCTGAATGTTTTTCGATATCTTCGATTTTAATGTTTACGAGTTCATTTCCACGACAAGCGCCATTCACTCCAAAAATCAGTGCCACCTGTCCTTCTGATTTCCTTTTTAAAAAACCGGCCAAGTGCGTGTCGGAACACGCACAATGAAGGGTTCCGTAGTTGGGATGAATTTATCCCAAAAACAAACTTAACTTTGTAGTTGATAAACATGTTTTTGCAACTGCAAAGTTAAGTTGGTCGATTATTACTCGATAACTAGTAAAGCCTACTTAGCTGTGATAGTTTTCCTTTTAATTTCGTTATATAAACTACTGCTGTGATTTTTTTCACACTCCAAAACCAACCATTTAGCTGGCAGGGGGGGGGGGACACTTGACTCTAACAAAAATTAGCACTTTAAAGCTTAATATTTTGCAAACGGATCCCTGAATCCAAAAATGGTTTTCACAAACTCAATGTTTTTGTAAGACCTTTCCAATGATACCCCACACTATGGGATAAAAAAATAAAAAATAAAACATCACCACTTTACGTGTATGGGAGGTACCCTAAAAAAAATGTTTTTCATAATTTTGTTTTACCACTTTGTCGGCGTAATTAATATGTATACCTATGTCAAATTACAGCTTTCTAGTACTAAGGGTCTCGGAGCTAGACTGCGGACAGACAGACAGACGGACATGACGAAACTATAAGGGTTCCTTGTTTACTACGGAACCCTAAAAAGCCAGTAATTTGGTATACTTATGTATTAATTTGTATATATTATTTTTAATGCTTATTGTTGACCTGAGCATCGAATAAATGCACCATAGGCTACTTGGCTTCTTTGTACATGATAAATGCTGGAAGTAGACTAAAAGCACTGATTAAAGCACTAAAAGCACTTGACGCCCTTTGTAATTTTCAATTTGTAAAAATCATCGTAGGCTTTCATGTACGATTCTTTGGACTTTTCTGAGAGTAGATTGTTGGCAATGTCAATGGCTTCGGATTTAATTTACTCCGGAATCAAATCACTATCGTCACTCGACATTTTTGTGAGAATTTGTGGTTAAGTAATTTGTTGTTTAATAAATCAAAGCAATTTTCAGTATACTCGCCTCTTTTTTTTTTTGTGTTCTATTTTTATTTTATTTTATTCTAGGTGGCCAGCTCGATTTTCGAACAATTTCTTTTTTAGTGCAGATCTTAATGGTGAATGCATGGAATTAATATGTACCCACTACCTAGGTATCGTAAATGTTCGTATGCGATTTCTACTTTATGTTCCAAATTCTAATCACATTAATGATCAGCGGGTCATAATAAATTCAGTACAATATTAATGTCCTGCTAGACCTCAGGTCTTAAATGACTTACTGTAGGTTAGGTTTGCATGACATATAATTTGACATTGTCGAGCAGGTGGTGTGAAAAGTACATTTCTGTCACGGCCTGCAACAGATAGACCCCCCCATTTAAAGTCATTTATCGAGAATTTTTCATGAATATTCAGAAAAATACGGGGGGGCACATTATGGGCGACATTGTGAATAAAAATGAATACCTATTTCCTTTGGTCACGCCATAACTTGAGAATTACTGCACCAAATTGGATAACAATTTTTTGTTGTGTTCGTTATTCTCAGGATAAGATTTGAGGTAGGTGTAGGTAGGTAGGTAGGTATGTAAGTAGGTAGGTATGTAGGTAGGATAGGTAGACAGGTAGGTATGTAGGTATGTAAGTAGGTAGGTAGGTATGTATGTAGGTAGGTATAGGGAGGTAGGTATGTACGTAGGGTAGGTAGGTACGTAAGTAAGGTATCTTAGGTATGTAGGTAGGTGTAGGTAGGTACGTATGTAGGCAGATAAGTAGCTGCACCGTAAATAAGTGCTTCTCGTGCGAAGCCGGGGCGGACAGCTAGTTAATTATAAATTCCAGAATCAATGACGAACAACGATAATTTTTCACGTACCGATATGTTCGTTTGTTTCTTCTTTACTTTAAACAGCTCTATTTGCAAGCCAAATCGAAATTTAATTAAAATCTTTGATTAGTTACCTCCTTGGTTGCCATGTTACAACAACACGGGAATGCTTTGTGTTTAATCCTTTTAATTAAAAGTCCCAAAACATGACAAAAACAGTGAACCGTGGATCTCTCCTTTATGAAATATCTCCCTTTATCGTTGTACGACCGCTGAACAATGTTATTACGAGGGGCTCCACATTACTTGGGTGCTGAAATTATGTAAAGTATTGTTTGGGTATTTTATTTTGTGAAACAGATTTATTACGATAATCTGTGTTCTGAAATACAGGATCGTTGTATGTATCCTTTGTGAAGTTGTTATAGGTTGGTGGACATGACATAGCCGGAAAACAAACCAAAGAAATGGAAACACGGGTTTAGAAATAACGACGCTTTAGAGTGAAAACCTCGTAAGTGTAAAATAAGTAACTTTTCTTTGGTGGAAGAAAAAACTGCGTGCTGTAAAATTTTTGTACGGCGTCTTTTATGTTTTTTTTTTAATTCTTTCAGCAATGGATAGCTACATTATCAGCGAGTAACATAGGCACATTTATCCCCGGCCCATTTTATCCCCGTACTCCCACGGGAACGGAAACTACGCGGGTGAAACCGCGTGACGTCCGCTACTTAATTAATATGGAAATTTAACCCGCTTTTATATCCGGAACTGCGAACATAAAAGACGCCGTCCAAAAATTTTACAGCACGCAGTTTTTTCTTCCTCCTGAAAAGTTACTTCTTTAACACTTTCGAGGTTTTCACTCTAAGGAGTCGATAAGTAGATTTTCGTTTTACAATTTAATTACCTTCCTATCTTGGAGTATGTAAAATTATTTCTTTCTCTAGCGAAAAACTGTGAAATTTCTAGTCGTCGTTTTTGTTATGGTAGGTATTTATGAAGTGTTACACAATGAAAAACAGAGTTAACGGTTGTCTTATCAGGTGGATGTATAATTTGTATTAATTACATATTTACATGGTAACTTATAACGCTAAATTAAAAACCAGTTTCAGATCGCAGTTTGTCTTCCAAAACCCTGACGTATTTAGGCATCAGACATGTTTGAATTGTACACATATTAACACTGAAATACTAGTTCATACTCATTAAAGTTTGGTCACGTTACAAAGCACTAAGCAGTCGTGTTTTAATATGTGCTAGCATTGTTCCCTCTCATTGCAACGCTCATTCTTCTGACGGGTGTCGGGAAGGGTCGTGTTGGTAAGGGATGCCGGGGCCTCGCCGGCCGGGGTGGCAGGCGTGAGTCCGTGCTAGCTCGAGCTCGAAACTCGTCGCCGCACTCTGACCGGCCCGATGATGACGTGGAGTCACTGCGGCCGACGCACACCTCGTCTTCTTCGTCTAGCTCCATCTCCGTCCATCGACGACCTGGAAAATGGAATATGGATGTTTAAAGCACTTTCTCTCAATCTTTCGTTAAAGGGAAATGTACGCAAATATTCAGATATATTTTTGCTCTGTTGGTTGTAGATTTTGTCGTTATTTTCTAGGATTCCGTACCTTAAAAGGTAAAAAAAGGAACCCTTATAACATCACTCTCTTGTCCGTCTGTCTGTCCGTGTGTCACCACCGATTTTCTCAGGAATGGGTGGATCTAGCAAGTTGAAATTTATACCAGATACTGAGGTCTATAGTCCCTATTAGGTGTATAAAAATCAAGATCCTGAGTCAACACGATAACAAGATATGGGATAAATTTAAATTTTCGCGAAAACTTGTAAGTACCAAAATTTTCCTTAATTTTTAACTTTTAATTTTTCGGAATTTTCTCTTTACTTGTGCTGTAAGACCTTACTTTTAACCAAAATTGAAAATTCTAGGTCAACCGGAAGTACCCTATAGGTTTTTGGTCGAAAACCTATATGGTAGTTCCCATTGACCTAGAATCCTAACATACCTAGTTGGGAAAAGGCTAGGCATATTTGTAGATTTTGTCGAAGAAATAGTAGTTATTTAGTCATATGCCCGTTTTCACCGACAACTAAGTGTAACCTAAAGGAATCCCTAAATAAAAGTGCACTGTTGAATTTTCAACTCTCAGCGCTAAGTCTAGCGTTGAAAATCCAACAGCGCACTTTTAATTTAGGGATTCATTTAAGTGTCACTTAGTGTTGATGAAAACGGGCATCACTCTTTTAGATTGGTATCTAAATGTGAAAAGTAATTGGCAATCTTACCAAAACCCAATAGGTACTCGTAGGTACCTATCTACCTAAATCAAAATATTGATTGTGTAGAAATAAAGCTCGAATTATACGCACTCTATGTAGGTACATTTGATCCCAGATCAGAACAAGGCAGTTTAATGGAATGGAAAAAATGGGATGGGAGGTAAGTACTTCTTTTTTATTAGGGAAGTAGGCAATAAAGTACAAGTAGCTACTTATTCCAAATCTTATTTCAATAAATGAATGGAAAGGTGCCTTCCCCTGTGTTTACATTACCACAAGTGGGCTTTGAGGTATATTTTCCTTATGAAAATGATATTGAAATCCTTTCTTGATGCTCGCGTTCCATGCCAATCTTATATTTAGATGCATTAGTACAGATGGTTGAATGTCTAACGTAAAACTTGATATGAAATACTTCACATGACGTATTATTATAAGCTTTATTTTTTATAGTTTTATATTACAGTAGAACAGTTTATAGCTGCTAGATTTTAGGTTTATAGGTTCTATAAATTTCAATTGATCACTCTTTAATATTTTACATATTTTGCAGTCTCGCGTCTTTTTGTATATGATGGTTAGAGCAAAGCTACATTAGGAATTCCTCGATATTTTCCTACGGTGATTTTCGTCCAGTACGAACGGTACCGTATACATTCCTAAGGCCCAAGGGTCCCATACGACCCACATATGGCCTCCCTAAAACCGGACGCATTATTATAATCGAAATATAAGTCCCTAGAAATATCCTAGGGTTGTAGTGAGCACGGCGTGGAACCGCCCAATCCGTTCGGGAAACGGTGAGGGGTTACTCGAAAACTTGGAATAATACAGTAGAAGAGAAGCACTCTATTCACGAGATCTTTACGTCTTTCTGTCTGCACATTATTGTTTTCAGAGGGTTATCATTTCCCACGTTTTTCATTAGGCTGAAAAGGTTTTACAGGGTCATTGCTTGGGGTGAATATTGAATTCATGTTATGTTAGATTTACCTCAAATCAGATATTTTTATTTTTTTATTATCTAAGTTTTCCGAGACTGCTCTGAGCTACACCACTAAATAGTTTATAGGTAAGAGACGGTGTCGCATGAGTCAAGGTGATGTTAAAAAAATCTATTTTTCTTTATTTCTTATGTTGTCTTACTAACTACAATCAAAGCCTAGCTTATTACCGCAGCTTGCGGCTTTTGGCCGCAGGGCGTGGTGTTTCGTCGCTTCCGCGGACAAGTGCCACAGGACAGCACAAGGATAAGTTAGTGAAGTGAAGTGCTACTAACATAGTTTTAAGCTATTTACTAACACAAGTTTTTACGTTTTGTTTTAAATCTTAAAAGATGTATCTTTAGGTTAAGGTGTTTTTCTATGGGCCTGTGACGCTTGAAATAAATGGTATTATCTTAATCTTAATATATATAAATTACGTGTCACGTTGTTTGTCCGCGATGGACTCCTAAACTACTTCACTGATTTTAATCAAATTTGCACACCGTGTGCAGTTTGATCCAACTTGAAAGATAGGATAGGTAGGGTAGGTAGGGTAGTAAGTGATAAAGATGCTCCACCCCAAACATTTATATGGCAAAACAACGTTTGCAGGGTCAGCTAGTTATATTATATATTTTATTTGTAATACCTACCATTTGACTATGATTTAAAAAAATTGGATGGATTGTGTGAAAGATATAACAGAAATGAACACTGAGATGGAAGAAAAATAATAAAGAGCAAAGCCTATATTTACTTGAATCGCGCCTCATTCTCCTCCTTCCTCAGTCATACCGCTCATAGGTCCACAAGCTTACAGTTGTAAATAACTACTTACAGAACGGTGGTGCAGCGTTGGTGTCTGGCGTGGTATCTGAGGACGCTCTCGCCAGCGGCCGGCCCAGCGCCGCCGGATGCCGGTCGCCATCGCGCCTCGACCACTTGCTGCTCACGCGCCAGAAACGACGCGCGTCACTGAATACACCCCACACCTGGGTTAAAATATTACATTACATATTATTAGCTATATTTCAGAAGCGAGGCGTAAACATAACGTAAATTTCAACGATTTTTGAATCTAAAATACAACTCTATAATTTTTTTTGCAGTACTTAAGCACAATTAACACACTTAAAGATATGAATGGAGTTTTTTTTTAAACGTCTTTGTCGCTTAGCGACCACATCGCCCAGTGCAGAAAAACACAAAATTGTTGATGACGATTTACCTTATCACTAACTTGCACAATTGTTGAGCCTTATCGGACATTGGAAAAGCAAGGATGGTATTACAAAAGCCAATATCATACCTTTTATATCGTCCGAAAACAATTCTAGTATTTCCATTCCGGACACACTCCATCAGAATATGGAAAACATCATCAACCACTCCACAGACATCACAATTTGGAGACAAAGCTCATTAAGTAATAAAACTTATTTGATGGAATGTGTCCGGAACGAAGTCTTAAGGCTATAGTAATTAGGTTTTTATTGAGGTCACAATTAATCCATGGAACCCGAGAAGTCTCTGGCTGGATAGTTCGATACCGTCTTCCTTTTTATTCTTTTGATCATTCACCAATATAATCCTGCCAAAGATCTAAACACTGTCTTTTAGCCTTTCCAAAATAGTCCGAATATATTCATGGGAACTCCATCAACACACGTTTGTTTGGCGAGCATATCAACCTTATCGTTTCCTTCTACCTGACAATGCGACGGGATCCAGAATGAAGTTTTAAAACTAAGTAAAAATTATATGCGAAACAATTCTTTTCAGTTTTACAATCGTTAGGCGATTGTAAAACTTGGGCACGCCACAATCGCGGCGATAAGACCCGTCTTTGAGGAGTGGCTGGAGAGACGCCACGGCGTTCTCACCTTCCGCCTGACGCAGGTCCTCACCGGACACGGCTGCTTCGGGAGGTTCCTGTTCAGGATAAGGCGGGAGGAAACACCCGGGTGTCACCATTGTGTGGATCGGCCTGAGGACACGGTGGAGCATACGGTGGAGGTCTGCCCGGCTTGGGCGGAGCAACGCCGTGTTCTCGTAGAGGCGATCGGCGGCGGTGATCTCTCGCGTCCGGCCCTGGTTCAGGCCATGGTACGGAGCGAGAGGAAATGGCAGGCCGTCACCTCCTTCTGCGAAGCGGTAATGCTCGCGAAGGAGGAGGCGGAACGCGTGAGGGAGAGGCAAATTTCGCGCCCTCACGCCCCTAACCGCCGCAGGAGGAGACGCCCGGGGCGGGAATCGCGAGCCGATTTCCGGCCACCGTAGGCGCGGGCTTGCGGACGGTGAGCAATGGGTAGCTCGCCGTCCGATAAGGACCAAGCCACGCGCGCCTCAAAGAGATGTCAGCAGAATTGACGGGGTCCGCTAGGGCCAATGCCTGCCGGGGGTTCGAAGAAAACCGATCGGGAAATCGTGGCCCCCGGCAACAGGGCAACCGAAGGAACACGGGTGGGTTTTAGTCAGTAAGAGTCTGACACGTCCTCCCGCTCCGCCCAGAGCGGGAGAAGTTATTTGATAATTTCCCACCCAAAAAAAAAAAGAAAAAAAAAAAGGCGATTGTAAAACTGAAAAGAATTGTTTCAGTTCATTGGCATCCTCTGGATACCTACAGTGAAAACTATACATTTTACATTGTATGACTACTTGGCAATGACAGCCCCCAGTATTGGTAAGCATCACCTAGGCTCCTCAATTTCTATAATTCAAAAACTGTTACTGCCGAATCATTCAATTACCTTTCTAGGGTTACATATTTCTGAAGCACTCTGGTCAAGCTTATCGAAAACTGTAGAGTTATTTTCTCTATGACTTTTTGGTTACGCTGCAGCCGTGGCAGCGATACCAGTACCACTTCGAATAGGTAAGTCTTGAAAGCAGAAAATTGTAGAAGCTCTAAGTTTATGTTAAAATTGGGATGGTTAATTGATTCACATAAATGGTTAATTGATTCAGTACTAGAGAGTTTAGAAATTCTTAAAAATAATACAGGAAACTGTTGAACGAATTAATTACGAGTATATCAAGGTCACCTTTACTGCGATTGTTCGTCCCTTATCGCTCTAATAACGGCCCGAGCCGAGGTGGACTGAGCAGTATAGTGAGTTTGACTGGCGATAAGGCTCACTCTGCGTTCAGCGCTCGGTGTGGCAACACGCTGTGTTCTGGTTCGCGACAAGTCAATCGTCATCCTGCGGACGCCTCGTTTAGATGTGAAACACGTGTCGATTTCTTTCAGGGTTTTAATAGCTCTTTAGAAATAGCTTGGCGGAACAGGTTAGTAAATATATCCACGTCTATTGTATTTTATAATTGGGAGTTCGGGTCCGATCGACCGACACTACACTACTGCTTTGGAAAGCGAATTGACTGCTAATACATTTTAGTAACTCTAGTAAATATTTACCTGGCATTTTTCTTGAGCCGCCTAATGTTAATCATACAATCATAATAAGTAGGTATCTATAGGTATAAAATCCGACGACATTGGGATTTTGGGATTGAAAAATGCTGGGATGAAAGATATGCTGGGGCTTCATTTTCGAAAATCGGAAATCATCTTTAAATAACCGAATGCTGTTATTAGAATATATTTAATTATATCAATTTTATGGCCGTCCTGGGTATCTGTTAGTCCGTCACATCATCTATGCGCAAGCCTCGGGTTCGTTAACTTGTTATGGAGCAGAAAATAAACTTGTACATTTATTACGTTTGAAGGGATACGGCCATTTAATGATGGATCGCTTTTATACGAAACCAGTTGGTGACAGTCGGGAAGGACTGTCCCCTTTTACTTGTAGGGATCGCTGCTGTAGCATTGCATTTATTATTAAATATTTTAGAATGCATTGATAATCCTAGTCCTAAAAGGGATGTTACGAAAATCTTGTCATTCGGCCCATTGAAACAACTATACAACGTGTAACGTTAAATGCGCAAGACCTCAGACACCCCAACTGAATTTTAATTCAATTGACCTATTTCAGAGAGAAAAAACATTCCTTTCTTCTTATACGTTTATATGTGTGTACATAAACTGTTAAATAAAAAAATAAAAAAAAAATTAAGGTTTTATGTGCTGTTTTAGTTCGTAAAATTCGTATTAGCCTGTTGCATTGAAATAAAAGCCATTGTTATACCGTGTATGACAAAATTTAAATTGGTCGACAACAATAATTTGTGTTTGTTTACCTATTTTGGCGGGTTTGCGCATGTGATGGCTTGACTTATTAATAAATAGACAAGGCAACGTTTTTAATGAAGATTTTTGAAAAATGTGACCTATATTAAAAAGTGGTTCAATTGATTCTGCTCGTTATTTTGGTTTTGCGCATTCAACGTTACACGTTGTATGGAAATACACATTTATCGTAAATATGATTCGTGTTCCACATTTATTTATAGATACTTATCATAAATTATATAAAACTCAACTTGCTGTCCCAGTGTTCCGTATATCTAACACCTACGAGGTGAATGATAAAAATAAAACGTCTGAGTAAGCAGTATAATCTATATTATGCATGTCAACAGGAAGCACAAATCTTTTTCCGGAATAATAAAGGTTTCCTTTTATTACATGCTTTTTTTTACTTCATGACTACATGTCGCAGGTATGATCTAAGCTCAGTAGATATAAGGGTAAATCTGAACAAATTGTTGATATGGTAAAGTTACTGAAATTTGAATTTGTTTACAAGGCCTGTTATTAAACAGAAGGAAAGGGTTAATAAATATTAAACATAATTAAAAAACTTTGGAAACTTGATTAAGCTTCAACAAAAAGTCCCATCTTAGATGCGAAACGTTAAGTATTTTCCGGAAACAAAGATCACGCCAAAGGTCTAATAATAGATGTTGAAAGAATTCTAAGAAGGTTGAGGTTGAAGAATAACGAGGTTGACTATTGAAATGTATTTCGGAATAATTGTTTGTAGAGCTTAGTTGACCGAGGATACGGATCATTGTACCGGCTCACCCCACAATACGAGTATATCGAACATGTCAGCAACAGCCTCACTTATAAATTGGGTGGGATTGCAAAGTTAAATTACTCTACACGGCCGTTGAGTAAGTAACTAAGTGAGTATACGCACTTATGTAAATAAGCTACAACAAAACCGCACCATCTCCACCGATTCGGTTAGGAACAAGGTACGGGTTTCCGAATATGTGGTTTGGGGCTTGGGTCCACCGATTCTGTCTCAAATTTATTTCTAAGACATCATCTGGATACTTTATTTATGTAAATGGTCCATTCACATGATAAAATGTGATTTCCCAACAACATAGACTAGAAGCTGATGTCTGATGTGCTGTTGGCTGTAGATAAAGTCTCATTGTGATTATGTGCCTGTAATTTCTGCACGTGCACACCCTCTTCAAACGAGGAAAACAATGCTGCTGGACGGTAGATATAACATTTTGTTTGTTTAGAATTTAAAACAACAAATTGTTGACAAGCCATCTTCATTAGGCGTTGCTCTCCTAATGAAGATTCCACTTAAGTGTTCTTCTACTTGAGAGTTTCATTCTAAATGTTCGGCTTATTGTGGGGTAGGAGATAAAGCACGTGCCTTATCTTCCGTGTTCTATCCGTGCCTACCTTTTGCGGTATCGTGAACAGAAATATACTCAAACTATTCTAAGTTTTTCTCCGACAAACCACTCGTATAGATGCTATTGTATGTAACAATGGAACTCTCAAATACATAGGTAGAAATAGATTTGGTCTCCTAGTAGACGGTAAAAACGTCCAATATTAAATATTTCTCGTCAGGGATGTGTAAACTAGATCTACCTACTTAGTAGAGTTGTTTGACCTGTTTCATAGTATCCGGATATACACTATCTTCCATCAGTCAAGAAATTCTACCTATACCAATATTTTAGTAAATTTGGTATAGGTAGAACTTAACGTAGGTTAAGTTATAATATACATATTATAATTAGCAGGTAAGTAACAAGACAAAGAAGACATTGCTACCAGAATTGTTAAATCAAGCGTCAACAACACAACTTCCCCTGAAAGTCTTTTAAGGGCTGTTGCTATTATTTGTTTTTGTTCTCCTTGTGGTTGGCGAGAGTATAATTTAGTAACCCATTATTGCGACAACAGATGCTTTGTACGTGTTCATTAACACAATATGGCGATAATAACCTGACACATGGCGCGGCATATTGGTTTTATGTGGTTTGGTTTGGCCGAGGCGTTATTGACATGAACGGAGTTTGCGAATTCGGGCGTCGGTGCGGAAACATAGGATTATTCATGCGGAAACATTTACCAAGCGGACATACCAAGCTGCCGCACTTCCGATGTTTGCCGATAAAGGCAAATACCAGAGGAAAACGTACCTATTTCTCGTCGTTAATTCCATGAAAGCTGTAGAGAGTTCGCTACACTGTATTTAAGTTAAATTTTATTCATAAATGTTATTCTCTTTTAGGTGCACTACAATAACTAAATTGCATGATTAAACACGAACATAGGAAAAACTTTTCATTAAAAAAAACAATGGAAGTCGGTGGCAAAAACGAAAATTCAAAACCAAATACTTCCGAAATAAAAGTAACTTTTCACTTTGTAGTAGTGTTTTTTTTGGAAGTCGGTTGTTTTTCTTTTTGTAAAAAGGTTTTATTTTTCACTTTTTTGTTGTGGTATAATACCTGTAGGTACCCCACACAAATTCGAATACCACTCCCTGCTATGTAAATAATAGTGACAGGGACTTGATTAAAACTTCATCCATATTAACAAAGTGGGAAAAATACGTATTATTGAAGCTAACTCAAAAACTACCCAAGCAAAGTTAATAAAATGTATATGGGACCACCTCTGAAGTATAACCTACCGAACAAAAAATAATCATCAAAATCAAATCATAATTGGCGGATTAATCGCTTAACAAACAGACAAAAAAAAAAAACATGCAGTCGAATTGAGAACCTCCTCCTTTTTGAAGTCGGTTAAAAACGAGAAGAAAATTGATGAACATTTTCATCAATTGCATTGTAGCGTTCGTGTAACTTCATACATACACAGAAATAGGAAAAGAGCTTGCCGGGAACGCGATGGAATTTTTAATTTTAACAAAATTGAAAATCTAGTCCTACATGGCCTTGCCTGACCTTTTATAAGAATCTAGTTTAGCGGAAAAGCATTCTAAATATTTCTGAATGCATTTCCTCTGAATACTTTCAGAAATATTACGTTAACTCAGTTGACTCACAATATTTTCGCGACTAGGTGTATGCTTGGAGTAGGTAGTAGTTCAAGCTTCAAACATGCATGAATGATGCTGTTGGGGACGACGGAACCTTAATTTATTACTGTAATTGTGAGGAAATGCGCTGACAGTTGCAATAAAATTTTGCATTTACCTGAACCGAAATACTATGTAAGTACTTAGTTCTTATTCAAGGACACATTTTGGTAAGTTTCAATATTTTTGGAAAACCGCTACTATAATACGTTCGGTGCCGGGAGCCCTCCCGGAGGATTCACCTAGTCGCATATGGGATGCCGGGAGCCCTCCCGGAGGGCTCATTTTAAAAGTTGATTTTTCTTTGCAAATTCGGCATTATAAACTGAAAATAAAATTAGTTGTATATTTTAACAAGATTTCAAAGCTAATTGCTGGTGTTACTTCTCGAGGGTTAATTTTAGTGCAAACTTACCTACCTAATGCCGGTGACCCTCCTGGAGTCAATTTGTAATAAGTATGTATGGCGCGATGGCGGCATGGCGTATGAGCTCTATGAAAAATGGGTGGAGTCGAAAGTGTTTGACGAAGATTATTATGTTGTACGTCTTCACCGTTTTCAGCGGGGTGGTTTTAGTGAGGTAAAAATCCCACTCTCTGGTCTTATCCGCAAAGTCCGGGCACCTTTTGAAGGGTTCAACAAGAAAAAAAAGAACGTTAGTTACTTGCCTGATCAATACTTTCTCTGACGGAGATCTCGTGAAAGCAAACGCAGCCGATCTCCTTGCTGCGCCGCTGGCCCTCCTCGGTGGTGACCATGCGGTCGCCTACCTGGTCCACCTTGTTGCCCACCATCACCACCGGGGTCTCAATAGCAGAATCCTGAAAATAAAAAATGCTAGGAGTAGTTTAGGAGTTATGAGGGAACAGATGAACACACATACAAGATAACCCTTCTTTAGCTTTGCCGTAGTCAAGTAAAAACCTTAACATTCATAGGAAAGATATATAACTAGCATTTCCCGTTGCGTGTCGGAAGACAAACAGAAACTACTAAAACATAATGGATAGGTAATCTATAATTATGCTTATACTTACTAATAACAAAGCTGAAGAGTTTGTTTTTTGGTGTGAAACATCTATAGCGGCGGGTCAGACCGATTGTTGGCGTGGCGACAACAGTGCCAATGCCAAACCAATGTTGGCGTCGGTAAACTATCCTTTTATGCATAATAATTTCGATGTTTCACATCTGCCAGGGCTCCCGCGACGGCTCATTTTTGTAACGCGCTAATCACTGGTTGTTGGACCAGTTGGATAAAAAAAAATCTTTTTGCTTTTGATAGCCCAGTTCTTGAGGAAGTCTATAGGTTATTTAACTTCACGCTAGGATCCTTAGGAGCCGAGCAAAAAGAAAAAGTCAGAACGCTAAGTGAAAACGAAGTAGGGCGATGCGATGTGACGCCGTGGGGCGGGGGAACAAAAAATTTCGCGGGCAGAAGCTAATGAGGCTATAAAAATATTCTCTCAGCTTGAAATAAGTATAAGTTGTTACCTATTGCTACGATGTATTTTTTTAAATTTTTTCGTAATAAATTCATTAGCTGAACACTGCCTCAGGGTTATTGATTTTAAGAAGTTATTCTTAGTTTTGTATAAGCTATGAAAAAGATATTCCGTAGCCTTTGTTCATAGCTCAGTACAAGAATGGTATTTTTTGTGTTGGAGTTAAATTATTTCAGATTTTATTTTTTTACTGCATGTGTGTTTCAACCTTTTCCCAGAATTGAAAGAAGTTTGATAATTAGATTCGCTGGCTGTGACCCAAAACTTGTAAATGTGTTTACTTATGCTTCATAGATAGTCAATTTAGAAAAGAACATGATTCAAGTTTTAATGTGTTCTTCGATTCTTGGAAGTCTGGATCAGATAGGTACTAAATTACCAACGAACTCATTCTTCCATAGAAACCTTGAAACTGTGCAGCTGAGTTAAAAGTAAAAAAATATAATTATAATTGATTCTAGTCGTAGTCAAAGAGGTACTTTCCGTTCAAGAAACTCCACCGTTACTCTTTTTAAAACGTAAATTAGACACTAGCATAATTGACTTATTAGTTAGTCTAACTATAAATACTTGTTTTTATCTTTGTAAGTAGTTACCTACTTATTATGTAGTAGATATTTGCATAGGGGAAGTAAGTAGGTAAAGGCGAACGCCTAAAAGCCTAAGGCCAAGTATCCCAAAATAAAATAAAGAGCACAATTCGTTCGTAACAAACTCCTTTAATACAAACTCCTCTGTTTATATTTATTTTCTCCATCGTTTGCCGTCTGAAACAAGATCACTCGACCTCCTTTAAAATAAAGTGAATCTTATCGGTAGAGGAATGGAGTTTCAAAATTGGATTATTAATATTTTAAAATCGACCACTTACATCTTAAATCTATTTGAATACCTATTTCATGAAACTGACACTATAATATAATAATGAACGTACAGTGCGAAAGTAGGCATCGTGCTATGAAATCGGTAGATACCTAAATAAAACCGTACTTAATCTTATTGAATAATAAAAGTAAGGAAATGGTTTTCAGTGATTTCGTTGATTTGATGTGCATTGCCGACCTCCGTCACGTAAAGTATCTAAAGACGGTCGGTAAAATTTATAGACTATTCAACACGCAGTGCCACGGACGTAAATAGAATATGGTTAATTGAAAAAACCTGACCTTTACCGAAGACTTTAACGTGAGTTGATGGAGAAATTCGGAATAAGTATTTGGGTGTACCCACGGAGTATAGCTTCTTCCTATACTCCGTGGGTGTAGGTACCTACCTCTTAAACCATTTAGTACGATGATAGTAGGTACCATTTTTAATTAATGCTTCTCCTTAAATCCTCAGACAAGCTATAAAACTTCTCTCGCAAAAAAGGGACCGAGTACATTTCTTGGAAGTCGTCGTGCGTGACTAACCCTCATGGAGGAAGCGAGTCGGCGTCTCCTCTTGTTGTAGTTGATGAGGAATTTGAGCCGGTGGCACTCGTCGAACGAACACTTGTCCGTGACCGAATACATTAGAATGAACGCCTCCGCCCAACGAATGTTGCTCTCGAGATTCGCGTATTCACTTTCCTGAGTGCAATAAAAATACATTCATGAATCATTGTGTTTATTTTCATACTGTAACAAAACCAATATCAGTTTGTTTAGTGCAAAATTGAGTGATAAGAGATAGGTTTCGTGCGTAATGACTGAGATTTCAGAAAAATGTTTAGACTACGGTTTTTAAAATGTATTCAGAATCTTTTATTTGTATAATAAATAGACAATTTTATGTCAGTGTGTAAACTTACGTGTGAATCTCCAGCTGAATCCAATATTTCAAAATAAACCATCTCGTTATCAATGACGGTTTGGAATGCGTAGATCTTCTCTAAATTGGGGTCGTATTCGCCGATGAATCTTCGTGTTATGAATCTTACCACAAGAGCTGAAAGTGAAGTTATCTAATGATCAAAATATTTAGGTTCGTATCAGAAATCAGTTTACCAAAACTTTATCTTGAGCCTTTAGTTAAAAGTTATAATAATTTTTAAGTTAGATATTAAGTTTCGTTTAGCAAAACTTACTGAACATTTTCTGTACAAAGATTATTTATTTACAAGACACGAAATAAATATAAAAACAAAAACCAATTATTTAGTATTAGGTATGACTCTACAAGTTTGAGATCGTGTTTAATGCTAAGCAATTGATACGAGTTTGTATATTTCCGTATGTTACCTGATTTCCCAACTCCAGACTGGCCTAACACCATAATCTTAAAGGGTTTGGGCTTAGGATACAGCACGAGCTTGGCAAGCGAAGTCTTGGGTGACGTCGTGGTGCTCATCGCCACTACAGCAGTCATTATACTCTAGTGGCCACTTCACACAGAACAAGCCCATCGATGTATGTTAACCTGAAAGGGCCTTCTTTAAATAAATAGCGTTAAATGTCAGTCTGAAACTATCTAACCAGTATAGAAGGTTAAATGTTATCTTAGTAAGAATATTTTCCGTGATACCACAGAAAGGAGGAGCCTTTATGAACATCACGCCGAACATATATTATCTCTCGACCCGTAAAAATCTCAAATCTCGGTCAAGTTTATCTGGGGTGTGTTGTGTTCATTCTGTATCATACACAAGTTGCGACTTCCTAAATTGGCAAGATAACATACTGGCTGGTTGACGAAACAACCTTCATGTTGTATACTCCACGGTGTGTCTATGGTAGCGACCGCAAATTGCCATTGCGTAAAATGTTAACGGCCTCGTTTGCCATGGTTTGCGTTCGAGTTCCCGCCTTGTGATATTTTTATGTTCGTCGTATCTGTTTTACTACCAATAACGTATATCACCTTTGTGCATCGATCAATTTATAACCCAAAATATACGTAGAGCTTTCTTTTATATGTACTCTTTGTCTTTTATCTAGGTAAATGTTACCTATTTAGAGACTTCAAGAAAATGAAAATATCTTGTCACAATGTAGGTCATACATCTATTAATACGCGAAACATGTGGTGATCATAAATTCATAAGGTATTAAGCTATCTGGATAGTCTGGACCGCGACCTAGACAAATCTATGTAAGTACCTATCTATATACAGGGTTATTGGTTATACGTCGGCAATCCGTTAAGGGGATGTAGAGAGGTCATTTGCAACCAAATTACCCGTGATGACCCATATGTCAATGTCAACCATTTTCGAGAAATTTGACTTTTTTTTAAATTTATGAAGTAAAAATATAAAATGTACCCAATGACCCTGATATACAGAGTTAATTGTTAAACGTAACCATTTTCAAGTAATTTTACAACGTATAATAACAATATCCCTGTATAGGTACTTGGAAAATTGCTACGACAACGATTATAATATGGAAAATCTAGTAATAAAGGTGGAATCTGTACACCTGCATCCTAATCTGAGATTTTTTTTACCTTTGATTGCTCAGATTATAATTCACACATTTTGTTGACACACCGAAAATGTTACGAATTTTTCTTACTGACTGAAAATTAAATTAATAAAAGTAGACGCGAAATTGAAAACAACGTTTTAACTTGTCAAGTTTTGCACCGACAATTAGGTGCTCAACATGCGGACTCATAATTCAGGTCAAGCTGACAGCATATTCATAATGTACAAAAACAAACGTAGTAGGTAATTAGAAAACTTCCTCTTTTTTTGCATACATTTTCGCCCACTAAAACGTAATTTTATCTCACATACAAAACTGTTTCTGTTTTTACGCATTTTTGTCTTGGTTATTCTCAATCTCTCGAGATCGGGTGAAATAGAAACAAGTGACTATATTTCAAGGGCTGAGATGAAAACAAATGTCTCTACCGTACCAGGATTTTCCGGGCCACACAGAATACGTAAGTATTTAAACAGCGCTGTCAAGTGGAATTATTACACCTATTACGTAGGTACCTAGATACTTTTACTACACCTATCTATCTTATATCCAGTTGATAAGGCACTTTACTTTATTTGTAGGTAGTTTGGTATATATTTCATTTCAATAATCAATAAATAGCTCTCCTACAAAATTATAGTGATGTGAAATGTATAGTTCCTACCAAGTATAGGACACACCATAACACCTTTTGACACAGAATTGTACCATTGTAAGAAGTAACCAATTTAATTGACTGAAAAATAATCATTTTGTAAATAGCTCCTAAAATATGGGTGGAATTATCATCAGACGTTGCTATATGAAACAGAGACTCAGGTCTAAATTCAGTTCAAGGCCGATGCGCGATCAATCGGATACAGAATAAATTCATAGATTAACAAAATCTAAAAATCTATCTACAGACAGTGAACCTACGCAATTCCCAACGTCTTTGGGACCTTCCCTAAAATTACAACATTTCGAACGCAAACTTCAAGTGTAAAAGAAATCCATTCAAACACATTGAATCTCAATGTTCAAACATCAAGTAGAAAGAAATATAAATGTATGTAGAAAGAACCGGCCAAGTGCGAGTCGGACTCGCACACGAACGGTTCCATACCACCGTAAATATTTAACACTACATTTTTTAATACATCTTGAACCCTAAAAATAATAAAAATAAATTAGATAACCTATCCAGTATCCTAATTACGTAACTTATTTTCGTAAACGATTACGACTAATTTATTTCATTTTGACAGTTCCACAACATTCATTGCGTTATTTACGTTGTTGAGCAGATCTTTTTTCCAACTTATGAAGCAATGGATTAGCAATCTGTTTCAAATCGGAGCAGATCGTGATTGATTGTCTATAACTTATTTAGGGTACTGATCTGCAGATTGCCATTCCACCTCACTCACAATCATCCATAAAATGCAACAGCTATGTCTGACGTCTGTGTGTGTATCCGTCTAGCTAAGAAGCACAAATAGTGATGAATGAATTTACTACAACAATGAACGCGGACATCGATGAATGGATAACGATATGTAGATAGTCGAAGAAGACGAACGGGAATACAAAGCTTTTTCTTACTTTTGAAATAACACTTTTCAGATAGAATTTTACAAACTTTTACTGTGAAACATAATGGTGCCGATTCCCTTGTTCACAAACTAAACTAAATTTAAGTTCAGTGCATCTTTTTCTTTCTATTTCATTAAGAAAAGGACAGAAGATAAATTTTTGTTTAGTCCTGTCAAATTAATCAGCGCTTGACGTAAATTGACGTAATTTTAGTCGGCAAGTTTTTAATCACGTCTAAACTTGTATGGAGAGTGACAGGCGCTGATTAATTTGACAGGACTAAACTAAAATTTATCTTCTGTCCTTTTCTTAATGAAATAGAAAGAAAAAGATGCACTGAACTTAAATTTAGTTTAGTTTGTGAACAAGGGAATCGGCACCATTGTAAGTAGTTAGGTATTATTAGTTTCAGGTGCGCTCTTGGGTTATTAGGTTAGTTATTTACCTTTAGAATTTACTAGTGGTGCAACGTATCTGTATTCTAAGTTACACGGTAGTTTTTACAATAAACAGGAATCAAAAGTGTTATTCTTGAAAATAATTTTTAAAAAGTAGACACGTTGTATTGCGTACAACTCCTTTACGCTTTTAATGACATGTATTTGTCCGTATAATTCGTTTGTAATAGCAAAATCACTTTGCAATCCTATCATCATAAAAAACTGTTTATTTATTGCTACGAGTTCCAAGCGTTAGTTGCTCTTGCTTGACCTCGGTGTCAATGTGTCAGTCAGTCAATGTCCATTTTCATTTGAGTTGGAAAATCTTTAAGAAAGAAGTTCAAAGGTTCGAACGTTGACCCTTTTTTGTGTAAATGCGAATTGGGGAAGAATAACACAAAAAACCGTCAAAGTGCGTGTCGTACCACGCACAATGAAGGGTTCCGTAGTTGGGATGAATTTATCCCAAGAACAAACTTAACGTTGTAGTTGAAAAACATGTTTTCCCATACATTCCAACTGCAAATGTAAGTCTGTATGCACAATATTGAGAGATTAGCCATGTTACTTTTAAACCATAGACTTCTTATAGGTTTTCCTGTAATCTATAAGTATAAGTATAGAACTATTTCCAGTATTTAAAAAAAAATGGCTCTTTAGTTTCGGAGATAAGGGGGTGGTCAATATTCATCTACTATTTTCTTAAATAACTATAAAACTATTTACTTATCTTAAAATTATAAAAAATGATGAAATATGTTTGAAACCCTACCTACCAGTAAAGTTCTTTCATTTGATATATCACACGGTACAGTTTGCAATTTTTATATTTTTAATTTCCTTATTTGCCTCCCAAAACTGACCCGCACATTCAAAATTCACATTTTTATTTTACACGTCCGTGTTTGGGTCACACACAGTCACAGCTAAATATGTGTACCATCTTAGATTCGGAGTAAATTGGGTGTGACAGAAGGATAAACAGATAGACAGACACACGAGTGATCCTATAAGGGTTCCGTTTTTTCATTTCAATATTCTCTCACTGAGAATATTCTCGGATCGAGAATGTTCTGAAATATTCTTTTTGACAGAGAATTTACGAGAATTTTAAGTTAGAAGTAAAATTGCTAAATTTTAATACAATATTTTGATTTCAAGGTCTAAAGTCAACTTCTTTTGTTGTTATTTTATACTTTACTCGAAAAAAGGTTACTGTATGAGATCTCGGAGTGGAAATTGCTAATATTTTTTTAGTTAACAAATATTTGTTGCGGCTATCGTTGCGCGCTTGCCTTTCCTGCCCGTTTGAGTAAGATCACCCCTTATTGTGCCACCACAATAAAACCGGTTCGCGCCTGGTCCTTATCGGACGGCGAGCTACCCATTGCTCACCGTCCGCAAGCCCGCGCCTACGGTGGCTGGGAATCGGCCTGGGATTTCCGACGCCCAGGGCGTCTCTTGCGGCGGCTAGGGGCATGAGGGCGTGAAATTTTCCTCTCTCACATGCGTTCCGCATCCTCCTTCGCGAGCATTACTGCTTTCCAGAAGGAGGTGACGGCTTCCCATGCTCTCTTGCTCCGTACCCTGGCCTGGACCAGGGCCGGAAGCGAGAGATCACCGCCGCCGATCGCTTCAATGAGGACACGGCGGTGCTCCGCCCAAGCCGGGCAGACCTCCACCGTATGCTCCACCGTGTCCTCCGGGCGATCCACACAATGGTGACACGTCAAGGCAAGCGTTACTGTCAAGTCAAGCCAGTTGCGTGGTGGCAAACATTACATTCTAAAACAGAATTAGGAGCAATAGCCCTGAAAATTGTGACTGCTCCAGTAACTTCTGCTTCTGTGGAACGTTCTTTTTCCACATTTTCAAATATAGGTACATTAAAATAAACCTAAAAAATTCAACACCGAAAGAGCAGGCAACATTTGCCTGATTGCTCATAACTGGAAAATTATAAACAAACAAAACCATTAAACAAAGAGTCCAAAGAACCACAATCAGGTATCTCTGCCACAAGAGAAAGAGAAGAGCCTACAATCAATGTAGAATCAGAAGAGAGTACATCTAAAGAAAAGGCAGAGGATGAGCCGGTAATCTTGACGGAAACAGACCACATCAACTTAGATGACATGGATCAACTGTTGTTGACAAATAGCATAAGTAATTTGATTTCAAGAATTGTTGGGATTGTGATTGTTTTATTGTTTTTAATTATTTACATCGTAAACCTTTCTTATGTTTTTTATTTTATTAAAGCTGATTATTTGTAACTCATAAAGTTTGATTTACTTAATACAGAAATCGTAATTTAAAATTTAAACCATACGAAATTTAGGAATTTTCTAGGAAATATTCTCGGGAATGTTGTTGCTTAGGAGAATTTACTGAGAATTTTAGTTGAAGAGTAGTTTATTTCAACGTAAACTTCGTAAAATTTTCTAATGCACTCTAAAAATAGACCGATTCAATACAGTCATCCAATTTTTAAATTCTCGTAAATTCCCTTCCAAAAGAATATTCTCGAGAACTTAACAGCAAAGTTCTCGCAAGGAGAATATTCTCGGGAATTTACCATCACTAGTCGCGTGTCGCGCCAGTTTGTAAGAGCCTTTATTTTATAGGTACCTAGTCCTACCTACAAACGTAAGTTAGGTACAGCTTGTACCTACCAATAAACCCGCTATTATTTTAATTATTTTCCATTTAAAGTAACTAATAATTTAGGTATACATACAAGAGATAACATTGATTGTAACCATGAATATTAATGAACAAGTAACGAAGTTTACGAGAGAGGGTCTCTACTATTAGGTGTTGTGAGCTTGTTATGATATTTTTTAAATATTTAAATGTAAGTACAAGTAAGTTGTTTACCACATTTTAAAACAATAATCTCTACGAAAACGCAAATCCGGGAGAGCAATTTAGAAATATTATAAGGTAGTAAATAAGCACACAACGTTAGGTCGTTCCAGAAATACAACGTAAATCTGATCGTGATCAAAAGAAAAGCAGGAGTACCTACGTAGGTAGATATTCTTGGAAATATTTAATTGTTTCTTACGATGAGTGAGTAGATTTGCAGAATACTAATTATCTTTCTTCTGAATTGTTATTTTTGTAGGTACGTTAATTCATAATGAAGTTTTTATGTATATCAACACGTACACGGTACAATGAATAATTTAACGAAAATGCACAAAGCACAAAAACACCGCTTACTTATTCTCTGCAGCATTAAATAGCTATCGAGATGTAATTTGAACAATCGAAAAGCCATTTTGCGTAAATGGAAATAAAAATAAAACGTCTACAGGCATTAATTAAGCTGGTACAACCATACACAAAAGCAGTTACGGTTAACCGCTTTTTGGCTTCATTATGAAAATAGAGGGGAAATTCATTGACAACGAGTCAACAACAAGGCGTTTGTTTGTGTAATTATGTATTTTTCAATATTTTAGAGAGCCTAAGTAGCGAAAATTATAAAGCTTGGCGTTATTTGGAAGTCA
The DNA here is from genome assembly GCA_963680765.1 of Agrochola lychnidis. NCBI lineage: Eukaryota > Metazoa > Arthropoda > Insecta > Lepidoptera > Noctuidae > Agrochola > Agrochola lychnidis. The sequence continues at coordinate 12,937,437 of OY796857.1, forward strand.
AAAAAATAAGGTTAAGTTATACCAGTGTAGTTTATTATTATTTCCTCATTAATAAACTATCAGTTACTCGGTTAGATTTAAATTCAAAGGTACTTACGATCCAAAATGAAAATGATTGTAGAAACATATTCCACAAAAATACTTATGCCAAAAACACTTCAACAAAAGTTAAAACAAAAATACACCTTGAACCTTGAATAGATATTTCTTGGATATTAGCAGAGTATTTCTGAATAACGTATACGTGTTGACGGAAATAGTATTCGTTTCCGAATGTTTTGTAGTAGAAATTACAGATGGTTTCGTGTGAGTGCGTTGAATGCGGGCGCGATCGCGCGCGGGCCCAACTCGAATGACTGCTATTGTTGTCGATGCCTCCCTCGCCTCGTCGGAGGGCTTCTGCGTGAACTCTGCGATACCAGCGAGGATTTGTATTTTTGTTTTGATATTAAAACTTACTACGTAGGTATGTAATTGTTACTTAGATAGCAAGATAACGTCGTCATCATGTAGACAACAGTTGCCACGTTTCAGGAAATCAAACTCTACGTAGGTAGGTGGTAATAAGTATCAGTGGAAAGAGTCGGCTTTCGTATCTGAGTTTTTCAGTTTTGGGATCTTTATCCTTAGATTCTGTAATATTTAAATGTGACAGTTACTGAAGATGTTTGTTGCCTACCCAATCTCGCATTAGTGGATGTATCTACGGTAGGTATGGATTTGCATAAGTATAAACATTTGACATGTAGATATGTCCACGTTGTCTTGTATTAGCACGAATTGTTTATTTCGGGATAAGTAAACTTAGGTAAACCATGAATTAGGTTCTCCTAGTTCTCCTGAAATGCGACTGTAGCCACGAGCAACTCACAGACAGTCGAAATAATTATGACGGTTCGTGATCTTATCTTTCAGGTCTTAATTAGTTCACAGGGTTCACTCAAGTCGCATATGGGATGCCGGGAGCCCTCACGGAGGTCTCATTTAAAATTTAAGTTTTTCTTAGTGAATTCGGCATACACTGGGAAAATAAAATCAGTTTTAAGTATTATACCTCACAAGACTTTAAACCTAATGCCGGTGACACTCCTCGAGGGTTAACTTTAGCGCAAACGTAATGCCGGTGACCCTCCTGGGAGTCAATTTGCAATACCTGAGCTCTATGAAAAGTGGAGTCGAAAGTGTTAAGCGTTACTTGTAAGTATTGTGAATCTTTGATCAGTATCAATGTGTGCGATGGCGCGGCATGCAGGCCTTCCCCATCAATTCACAATTCACGAGCATCACCTAGCTGTGTAGATTTACCGGGGTTAGCAACACCAATACCACCACACCCTGCCAAATACTGTGATAAAACGAGCTGTTAACACTCAAGGTAGGTATCTACATGACTGCCCTTGCCAGGCTTGGACTCATGGACTAGGAATACTGTGATATCATCTTTTGACTACATAATATGACATAGGTAGATACCTATGTCATATTTTATGTAGTCTATCTGTATCTAACTACACATTAAGTCCGTCACAGACGTAGTTATAATATATCAATTTTTTTTTTTGCGTACTTTTGATGACGTACTAGAAATTTATAAAATAGCTCCGTCTGAGGTCGCTCGAAGATTAAGTATGGAAAAATATATGTCTTGCTATAATGTATATTATAGCTACGTCTGTGATGGGCATTACACAAATATCACGTAGTAAATGAGTGGGATACGCAAATGCTTAGTACCAAATAAACGGGACATATTAAATACTTCGTCTACAAATTAATTCCGTTTCACATGTTTACAGGTACTAACTAACGTCATAGTACCAATTAATTAGGTAAGTACCTGCTGTATGTGTCAGTTAAGTTGACGTATTAAGTTAACTTAAGTTTATCGATACTCAAATTATATTTGAGTATTGATAAACTTAAGTATACTGTTTCAATTTCATGGTATTTATAGTTAACTAACGACCCGCTCCTGCTTCACACGGTTTTTACGACTCCACAAACATCGAGATTTCTTAGGTAAACGTAACTTTAATATTAACGTATTATAGACATAAATCTTCCGGAACATTGGTAAAAACCTCGTCAAAATCTGTTGCGTGGTTTAGAAGAACAACGCGGACAGACAGACAAACGCGTAAAGCGACTTTGTTTTATAACATGTATAGACTAGCTTTTGCCTGCGCCTTCGTCCGCGTGGAGGCCGGAAATTATCCCACGGAAACATACTATCGTAACGCGTACGCCAGTAAAGCTCCCAGTCGGCATTATTTTTTTCGATATCTTTAACAATAATCGTCATATTTCAGCCAATTTACACAAGACGTTAATGAATTTTACACCTTAAACCTTCCTCATGAATTAATCCGTCCATTGGTGAAAACCTAATGAAAATCCGTTCGGTATTTTTGAGTTTATCGCATTCAGACAGAGAGACGCGGCGGCGGTAGTGGGACTTTGTTTTATAATAATTATGTTAAAATGTTACTAGTGATTAGCGAATCGATAGTGATAATAACTATTAGTAGGTAGGTATCCATTAAATAAACCATTGACTTTGAATGCGAACGCTATGTGATATATAGCGAGATACACATAACAGAAAATATACGACTATACTATGAAAATATTTTGATAAGTGCTGAAATATTAATAGTAGGTCATGAAAATATCTTCGGTCTTCAGCTAATCTTATAAACTCGGTGGTCCAAATGTTTATTCATTGGGTTGAGCGTTTATTATAGATGATGGATGAATGAAAAATGGCGCAAGTCATTAGAGTCGATATTCCACAATTAGGTATGCACAACCGCGGACATTTTGCCAGTGTCCGTAATCGTACCTACCAAGAATACTTAATCATAGTAATGATTGTACTATTATTGGAAACTGAACACGCTGTGTACCACAGGTAGACCAAAAGGATACCTCATCTATCTAATGGTAGCCGCAACGATCACCATTGATTCCGCGTGGAAGGCGGCGGTGGACCGTGTGTTGTGGGCTGTGGCGCTCATTAGGACTCTCCCTAAAAGCCTCTGCTTTTGAACGGCGCGGCACAATGTTGAGAATTATTCTAACATAACGCTAGACCAAAGCACATAATGCACCTAATCACCTAAATCTTGAATGCGAAACACATACCTCAGTTAGGTAGGTTATTAAAATACTAAGTTATCTTACATTTAGGGTTGCTAGGCCCAAAAATAGAAAAGCCGGACACCGATTCATATTTAGCCGGACATTTTGCCCTGAAAGCTTGACACACTGGTTTTTAAAAGGAAAAAAAAAACTTTTATACGTGTATTTAGATTATGATTCGAAGTTTCGAACCACCTTTTGTTCCTGCCAAAATAATTTGTAACTTCTTAACAATCAATAATTAGGTACCTACCCTTCTTCAATGTATTGAAAGTAATTAAAACAATCAATAACCAGGCATTTTTTGTCGGGACGGGGTTGACTAAAAGCGTAACAAAAGCCGGACAGGCTGGAGTTGTGTATATTTGGCCGGACACGATTGAGCCGGACACCTGGCAACCCTACTTACACTAGTAAATTTAGGTTTCTTCATTTCTTTACCGATCAATAACGGTTTTCACCTGAGGACCCTGAGGTAGGTAGGATACAAAATAACTTTACTAGCAGAATTGCCTCTGCACGACTGCACTGACAATCTGTTCACTATTCTAGCGTAGGCGTAAAGTCGCGTTCACGCCGTGTAAAAGCTGCACGCTGAGTACCTAAATGCTGCCCTACCGTTGAAGCTGCACGCTGAGTACCTAAATGCTGCACTACCGTTGCATATACTGTGGTAGTAAAGACGCCAAGTTGATGCACTCACGCATACAGCTTGATGTGTAGCCGTGTGTACCTACCTAACCTACACTACACATGCCTATACAAAAACCTTATTTAAAAAAAAAAACGTCCAAAAAAACACCTCAAAGTGAAAAATTACTTTAATTTCGGAAGGCAACTCGCAGGTCAACTTAGGAGGTTGTTGGCTGCTTAACCGGACTTTCCTCTGGGTGTCTCAACAAAATAAGGCCTCCAGCCAAAGCATAAAACTTATAAACTAAGCAACTACACACTAAGGGCACCCCCTGTGGGGACGAACCTCGGCTTAGGGCGTCGCTGTGGAGAGCAGCAATAGGGACAGGCTGGAACGGAGCAAGATTATTTTGCTAAGCGGCGCGGGCTGGATCGAGCAAGGGTTAGGGTGGGCATGGACGGAGGCGTCGCGGTTGGCCTCGGCGGCGAGGACGGAAGGACTGCGGTCTCTTTTTAACCGACTTCAAAAATAAAAATGATTTTATCAATTCGACACATATGTTTGTAATATTATTGGAACTGCAATATGTATTCACATATATGATAATCTATTAGGGCTTCCAAACAAATATACACAATTTTATAGGTGTATGTATGTTTGTCAAAAAAAACAAATAAAAACAAAGTCGATAAAAACAAAGTCGATAAAAACAAAGTCGATTAAAACAAAGTCGATAAAAACAAAGTCGATAAAAACAACGTCGATAAAAACAAAATCGATAGAAACAATTTCGATAAAAACATAGTCGATAAAATCAAAGTCGATAAAAACAATTTCGATTAAAACAAAGTCGATAAAAACAAAGTCGATAAAAACAAATTCGATAAAAACAAATTCGTCAAAAAGTTTTGTCGACGGAAGAATAGACAAAATTAGAGATTGTGATTGTTTATCAGTCATTTTGTCTACTCTTCTTTTTTGTAAAAAGTTTTTTATTTATTTTTTTGCTATAGTTGACCAAGGTTTTGAGATGTTTTCTTTAGTTCGTATTAATATGCCAGGCCGTCACATATTGGGCACGCCACAATCGCGGCGATAAGACCCGTCTTTGAGGAGTGGCTGGAGAGACGCCACGGCGTTCTCACCTTCCGCCTGACGCAGGTCCTCACCGGACACGGCTGCTTCGGGAGGTTCCTGTTCAGGATAAGGCGGGAGGAAACACCCGGGTGTCACCATTGTGTGGATCGGCCTGAGGACACGGTGGAGCATACGGTGGAGGTCTGCCCGGCTTGGGCGGAGCAACGCCGTGTTCTCGTAGAGGCGATCGGCGGCGGTGATCTCTCGCGTCCGGCCCTGGTTCAGGCCATGGTACGGAGCGAGAGGAAATGGCAGGCCGTCACCTCCTTCTGCGAAGCGGTAATGCTCGCGAAGGAGGAGGCGGAACGCGTGAGGGAGAGGCAAATTTCGCGCCCTCACGCCCCTAACCGCCGCAGGAGGAGACGCCCGGGGCGGGAATCGCGAGCCGATTTCCGGCCACCGTAGGCGCGGGCTTGCGGACGGTGAGCAATGGGTAGCTCGCTGTCCGATAAGGACCAAGCCCGGGTCGACGGCGCGTTGTGTTCCACGCGCGCCTCAAAGAGATGTCAGCAGAATTGAAGGGGTCCACTAGGGCCAATGCCTGCCGGGGGTTCGAAGAAAACCGATCGGGAAATCGTGGCCCCCGGCAACAGGGCAACCGAAGGAACACGGGTGGGTTTTAGTCAGTAAGAGTCTGACACGCCCTCCCGCTCCGCCCAGAGCGGGAGAAGTTATTTGATAATTTCCCACCCAAAAAAAAAAAAAAAAAAAGGCCGTCACATATAGTATAGTCTATATCTTGAAAACTGCTGAACCGATTTTGATGAAACTTGCACCGTCCCCTAAGTTGATGATAATAGTCACGATCTGATTAATAGTTTCGGAGAAATGTGTGGACAAACATACATACACCTATAAAATTGTGTATATTTGTTTGGATGCCCTAATAGATTATCATATATGTGAATACATATTGCAGTTCCAATAATATTACAAACATATGTGTCGAATTGATAAAATCATTTTTATTTTTGAAGTCGGTTAAAAAGAGACCGCAGTCCTTCCGTCCTCGCCGCCGAGGCCAACCGCGACGCCTCCGTCCATGCCCACCCTAACCCTTGCTCGATCCAGCCCGCGCCGCTTAGCAAAATAATCTTGCTCCGTTCCAGCCTGTCCCTATTGCTGCTCTCCACAGCGACGCCCTAAGCCGAGGTTCGTCCCCACAGGGGGTGCCCTTAGTGTGTAGTTGCTTAGTTTATAAGTTTTATGCTTTGGCTGGAGGCCTTATTTTGTTGAGACACCCAGAGGAAAGTCCGGTTAAGCAGCCAACAACCTCCTAAGTTGACCTGCGAGTTGCCTTCCGAAATTAAAGTAATTTTTCACTTTGAGGTGTTTTTTTGGACGTTTTTTTTTTTAAATAAGGTTTTTGTATAGGCATGTGTAGTGTAGGTTAGGTAGGTACACACGGCTACACATCAAGCTGTATGCGTGAGTGCATCAACTTGGCGTCTTTACTACCACAGTATATGCAACGGTAGTGCAGCATTTAGGTACTCAGCGTGCAGCTTCAACGGTAGGGCAGCATTTAGGTACTCAGCGTGCAGCTTTTACACGGCGTGAACGCGACTTTACGCCTACGCTAGAATAGTGAACAGATTGTCAGTGCAGTCGTGCAGAGGCAATTCTGCTAGTAAAGTTATTTTGTATCCTACCTACCTCAGGGTCCTCAGGTGAAAACCGTTATTGATCGGTAAAGAAATGAAGAAACCTAAATTTACTAGTGTAAGTAGGGTTGCCAGGTGTCCGGCTCAATCGTGTCCGGCCAAATATACACAACTCCAGCCTGTCCGGCTTTTGTTACGCTTTTAGTCAACCCCGTCCCGACAAAAAATGCCTGGTTATTGATTGTTTTAATTACTTTCAATACATTGAAGAAGGGTAGGTACCTAATTATTGATTGTTAAGAAGTTACAAATTATTTTGGCAGGAACAAAAGGTGGTTCGAAACTTCGAATCATAATCTAAATACACGTATAAAAGTTTTTTTTTTCCTTTTAAAAACCAGTGTGTCAAGCTTTCAGGGCAAAATGTCCGGCTAAATATGAATCGGTGTCCGGCTTTTCTATTTTTGGGCCTAGCAACCCTAAATGTAAGATAACTTAGTATTTTAATAACCTACCTAACTGAGGTATGTGTTTCGCATTCAAGATTTAGGTGATTAGGTGCATTATGTGCTTTGGTCTAGCGTTATGTTAGAATAATTCTCAACATTGTGCCGCGCCGTTCAAAAGCAGAGGCTTTTAGGGAGAGTCCTAATGAGCGCCACAAAAAACAAAGTCGACAAAAACAAAGTCGATAAATATAAAGTCGATTAAAACAAAGTCGATAAAAACAAAGTCGATAAATATAAAGTCGACAAAAACAAAGTCGATAAAAACATTTCGATAAAAACAAAGTTGATAAAAACAAAGTCGATAAAAACAAAGTCGATGAAAACAAAGTCGATAAAAACAAAGTCGATAAAAACAATTCGATAAAAACAAAGTCGATAAAAACAAAGTCGATAAAAACAAAGTCGATAAAACAAAGTCGATAAAAACAAAGTCGATAAAAACAGTCGATAAAACAAATTCGATAAAAACAAAGTCGATAAATATAAAGTCGACATAAACAAAGTCGATAAAAACAAAGTCGATAAAAACAAAGTCGATAAATATAAAGTCGATAAAAACAAAGTCGATAAAAACATTTCGATAATGTTTTTATCGACTTTAAAAACAAAGTCGATAAAAACAAAGTCGATAAAAACAAAGTCGATAAATATAAAGTCGATATAAACAAAGTCGATAAAAACAAAGTCGATAAAAACAAAGTCGATAAATATAAAGTCGATATAAACAAAGTCGATAAAAACAAAGTCGATAAATATAAAGTCGGTAAAAACAAAGTCGATAAAAACAAAGTCGATAAAAACAAAGTCGATAAAACAAAGTCGATAAAAACAAAGTCGATAAAAACAAAGTCGATAAATATAAAGTCGATATGAAAAAAGTCGATAAAAACAAAGTCGATATAAACAAAGTCGATAAAAACAAAGTCGATAAAAACAAAGTCGATAAATATAAAGTCGGTAAAAACAAAGTCGATAAAAACAATTCGATTATAACAAAGTCGATAAAAACAAAGTCGATAAAAACAAAGTCGATAAAAACAAAATCGATAAAAACAAAGTCGATAAATATAAAGTCGATAAAAACAAAGTCGATAAAAACATTTCGATAAAAACAAAGTTGATAAAAACAAAGTCGATAAAAACAAAGTCGATGAAAACAAAGTCGATAAAAACAAAGTCGATAAAAACAATTCGATAAAAACAAAGTCGATAAAAACAAAGTCGATAAAAACAAAGTCGATAAAACAAAGTCGATAAAAACAAAGTCGATACAAACAGTCGATAAAACAAATTCGATAAAAACAAAGTCGATAAATATAAAGTCGACATAAACAAAGTCGATAAAAACAAAGTCGATAAAAACAAAGTCGATAAATATAAAGTCGATAAAAACAAAGTCGATAAAAACATTTCGATAATGTTTTTATCGACTTTAAAAACAAAGTCGATAAAAACAAAGTCGATAAAAACAAAGTCGATAAATATAAAGTCGATATAAACAAAGTCGATAAAAACAAAGTCGATAAAAACAAAGTCGATAAATATAAAGTCGATATAAACAAAGTCTATAAAAACAAAGTCGATAAATATAAAGTCGGTAAAAACAAAGTCGATAAAAACAAAGTCGATAAAAACAAAGTCGATAAAACAAAGTCGATAAAAACAAAGTCGATAAAAACAAAGTCGATAAATATAAAGTCGATATAAAAAAAGTCGATAAAAACAAAGTCGATATAAACAAAGTCGATAAAAACAAAGTCGATAAAAACAAAGTCGATAAATATAAAGTCGGTAAAAACAAAGTCGATAAAAACAATTCGATTATAACAAAGTCGATAAAAACAAAGTCGATAAAAACAAAGTCGATAAAAACAAAATCGATAAAAACAAAGTCGATAAATATAAAGTCGATAAAAACAAAGTCGATAAAAACAAAGTCGATAAATATAAAGTCGATAAAAACAAAGTCGATAAAAACATTTCGATAATGTTTTTAACGACTTTAAAAACAAAGTCGATAAAAACAAAGTCGATAAAAACAAAGTCGATAAATATAAAGTCGATATAAACAAAGTCGATAAAAACAAAGTCGATAAAAACAAAGTCGATAAATATAAAGTCGATATAAACAAAGTCGATAAAAACAAAGTCGATAAATATAAAGTCGGTAAAAACAAAGTCGATAAAAACAAAGTCGATGAAAACAAAGTCGATAAAACAAAGTCGATAAAAACAAAGTCGATAAAAACAAAGTCGATAAATATAAAGTCGATATAAAAAAAGTCGATAAAAACAAAGTCGATATAAACAAAGTCGATAAAAACAAAGTCCATAAAAACAAAGTCGATAAATATAAAGTCGGTAAAAACAAAGTCGATAAAAACAATTCGATTATAACAAAGTCGATAAACACAAAGTCGATAAAAACAAAGTCGATAAAAACAAAATCGATAAAAACAAAGTCGATAAATATAAAGTCGATAAAAACAAAGTCGATAAAATCATTTCGATAAAAACAAAGTTGATAAAAACAAATTCGATAAAAAAAAAGTCGATAAAAACATTATCGAAATGTTTTTATCGACTTTGTTTTTATCGACTTTATATTTATCGACTTTGTTTTTATCGAATTTGTTTTTATCAACTTTGTTTTTATCGAAATGTTTTTATCGACTTTGTTTTTATCGACTTTATATTTATCGACTTTGTTTTTATCGACTTTGTTTTTATCGACTTTGTTTTTATCGAATTTGTTTTATGGACTGTTTTTATCGACTTTGTTTTTATCGAAATTGTTTTTTATCGACTTTGTGTTTATCGACTTTGTTACAATCGAATTGTTTTTATCGACTTTGTTTTTACCGACTTTATATTTATCAACTTTGTTTTTATCGAAATGTTTTTATCGACTTTGTTTATATCGACTTTATATTTATCGACTATGTTTTTATCGACTTTGTTTTTATCGACTTTGTTTTAAAAGTCGATAAAAACATTATCGAAATGTTTTTATCGACTTTGTTTTTATCGACTTTATATTTATCGACTTTGTTTTTATCGAATTTGTTTTATGGACTGTTTTTATCGACTTTGTTTTTATCGAAATTGTTTTTTATCGACTTTGTTTTTATCGACTTTGTTTGTATCGAATTTGTTTTTATCGAATTTTTTTTATCGACTTTGTTTTATCGACTTTGTTTTTATCGACTTTGTTTTTATCGACTTTGGTTTTATCAACTTTGTTTTTATCGAAATGTTTTTATCGACTTTGTTTTTATCGACTTTATATTTATCGACTTTGTTTTTATCGACTTTGTTTTTATCGACTTTGTTTTTATCGACTTTGTTTTTATCGACTTTGTTTATATCGACTTTATATTTATCGACTTTGTTTTTATCGACTTTGTTTTTATCGAAATTGTTTTTATCGACTTTTATTTTATCGACTATGTTTTTATCGACTTTGTTTTTATCGAATTTGTTTTTATCGAAATTGTTTTTATCAACTTTGTTTTTATCGAAATGTTTTTATCGACTTTGTTTTTATCAACTTTATATTTATCGACTTTGTTTTTATCGACTTTGTTTTTATCGACTTTGTTATAATCGAATTGTTTTTATCGACTTTGTTTGTATCGACTTTGTTTTCATCGACTTTGTTTTTATCGACTTTGTTTTTATCAACTTTGTTTTTATCGAAATGTTTTTATCGACTTTATTTTTATCGAATTTGTTTTTATCGACTTTGTTTTTATCGACTTCGTTTGTATCGAATTTGTTTTTATCGAATTTGTTTTTATCGACTTTGTTTTATCGACTTTGTTTTTATCGACTTTGTTTTTATCGACTTTGTTTTCATCGAATTGTTTTTATCGACTTTGTTTGTATCGACTTTGTTTTCATCGACTTTGTTTTTATCGACTTTGTTTTTATCAACTTTGTTTTTATCGAAATGTTTTTATCGACTTTATTTTTATCGAATTTGTTTTTATCGACTTTGTTTTTATCGACTTTGTTTTTATCGACTTTGTTATAATCGAATTGTTTTTATCGACTTTGTTTGTATCGACTTTGTTTTCATCGACTTTGTTTTTATCGACTTTGTTTTTATCAACTTTGTTTTTATCGAAATGTTTTTATCGACTTTATTTTTATCGAATTTGTTTTTATCGACTTTGTTTTTATCGACTTCGTTTGTATCGAATTTGTTTTTATCGAATTTGTTTTTATCGACTTTGTTTTATCGACTTTGTTTTTATCGACTTTGTTTTTATCGACTTTGTTTTCAACGAATTGTTTTTATCGACTTTGTTTGTATCGACTTTGTTTTCATCGACTTTGTTTTTATCGACTTTGTTTTTATCAACTTTGTTTTTATCGAAATGTTTTTATCGACTTTATTTTTATCGAATTTGTTTTTATCGACTTTGTTTTTATCGACTTTGTTTTTATCGACTTAATATTTATCGACTTTGTTTTTATCGACTTTGTTTTATCGACTTTGTTTTTATCGACTTTAAAAACAAAGTCGGTAAAATGTTTTTATCGACTTTGTTTTTATAGAATTTGTTATTATCAACTTTGTTTTTATCGAAATGTTTTTATCGACTTTGTTTTTATCGACTTTATATTTATCGACTTTGTTTTTATCGACTTTGTTTTTATCGACTTTGTTTTTTTTATCGACTTTGTTTTTATCGACTTTATATTTATCGACTTTGTTTTTATCGACTTTGTTTTTATCGACTTTGTTATAATCGAATTGTTTTTATCGACTTTGTTTTTACCGACTTTATATTTATCGACTTCTTTTTTATCGACTTTGTTTATATCGACTTTTTTTTTATCGAATTTGTTTTTATCGACTTTGTTTTTATCGACTTTGTTTTTAAAGTCGATAAAAACATTATCGAAATGTTTTTATCGACTTTGTTTTTATCGACTTTATATTTATCGACTTTGTTTTTATCGACTTTGTTTTTATTGAATTGTTTTTATCGACTTTGTTTTTATCGACTTTGGTTTTATCAACTTTGTTTTCATCGAAATGTTTTTATCGACTTTGTTTTTATCGACTTTATATTTATCGACTTTGTTTTTATCGACTTTGTTTGTATCGACTTTATATTTATCGACTTTGTTTTTATCGACTTTGTTTTTATCGACTTTGTTTTATCGACATTGTTTTTATCGACTTTGTTTTTAAAGTCGATAAAAACATTATCGAAATGTTTTTATCGACTTTGTTTTTATCGACTTTATATTTATCGACTTTGTTTTTATCGACTTTGTTTTTATTGAATTGTTTTTATCGACTTTGTTTTTATCGACTTTGGTTTTATCAACTTTGTTTTCATCGAAATGTTTTTATCGACTTTGTTTTTATCGACTTTATATTTATCGACTTTGTTTTTATCGACTTTGTTTGTATCGACTTTATATTTATCGACTTTGTTTTTATCGACTTTGTTTGTATCGACTTTATATTTATCGACTTTGTTTTTATCGACTTTATATTTATCGACTTTGTTTTTATCGAATTTGTTTTATCGACTGTTTTTATCGACTTTATTTTTATCGAATTTGTTTTTATCGACTTTGTTTTATCGACATTGTTTTTATCGACTTTGTTTTATTGGATTGTTTTTATCGACTTTGTTTTTACCGACTTTATATTTATCGACTTTGTTTTTATAGACTTTGTTTATATCGACTTTATATTTATCGACTTTGTTTTTATCGACTTTGTTTTTATCGACTTTGTTTTTAAAGTCGATAAAAACATTATCGAAATGTTTTTATCGACTTTGTTTGTTTTATCGACTTTGTTTTTATCGACTTTGTTTTCATCGAATTGTTTTTATCGACTTTGTTTGTATCGACTTTGTTTTCATCGACTTTGTTTTTATCGACTTTGTTTTTATCAACTTTGTTTTTATCGAAATGTTTTTATCGACTTTATTTTTATCGAATTTGTTTTTATCGACTTTGTTTTTATCGAATTTTTTTTATCGACTTTGTTTTATCGACTTTGTTTTTATCGACTTTGTTTTTATCGACTTTATATTTATCGACTTTGTTTTTATCGACTTTGTTTTTATCGACTTTGTTTTTATCGACTTTGTTTTTATCGACTTTGTTTACATCGACTTTATATTTATCGACTTTGTTTTTATCGACTTTGTTTTTATCGACTTTGTTTTTATCGAATTTGTTTTATCGACTGTTTTTATCGGCTTTATTTTTATCGAATTTGTTTTTATCGACTTTGTTTTATCGACTTTGTTTTTATCGACTTTAAAAACAAAGTCGGTAAAATGTTTTTATCGACTTTGTTTTTATCGAATTTGTTATTATCAACTTTGTTTTTATCGAAATGTTTTTATCGACTTTGTTTTTATCGACTTTATATTTATCGACTTTGTTTTTATCGACTTTGTTATTATCGACTTTGTTTTTTTTATCGACTTTGTTTTTATCGACTTTATATTTATCGACTTTGTTTTTATCGACTTTGTTTTTATCGACTTTGTTTTTATCGACTTTGTTATAATCGAATTGTTTTTATCGACTTTATATTTATCGACTTTGTTTTTATCGACTTTGTTTTTATCGACTTTGCTTTTATCGACTTTGTTTTTAAAGTCGATAAAAACATTATCGAAATGTTTTTATCGACTTTGTTTATATCGACTTTATATTTATCGACTTTGTTTTTATCGACTTTGTTTTTATCGACTTTGTTTTTATCGACTTTGTTTTTAAAGTCGATAAAAACATTATCGAATTGTTTTTATCGACTTTGTTTTATTGAATTGTTTTTATCGACTTTGTTTTAATCGACCTTGTTTTGATCGACTTTGTTTTTATCGAAATTGTTTTTATCGACTTTGTTTTTATCGACTTTGTTTTTATCGAAATTGTTTCTATCGACTTTGTTTTTATCGACTTTGTTTTTATCAACTTTGTTTTTATCGACTTTGTTGTTATCGACTTGGTTTTTATCGAATTTGTTTTTATCGAAATTGTTTTTATCGACTTTAAAAACAAAGTCCGTAAAATGTTTTTATCGACTTTGTTTTTATCGAATTTGTTTTTATCAACTTTGTTTTTATCGAAATGTTTTTATCGACTTTGTTTTTATCGACTTTATATTTATCGACTTTGTTTTTATCGAATTTGTTTTTATCGTCTTTGTTTTTATCAACTTTGTTTGTATCGACTTTGTTATAATCGAATTGTTTTTATCGACTTTGTTTTTACCGACTTTATATTTATCGACTTCTTTTTTATCGACTTTGTTTATATCGACTTTGTTTTTATCGAATTTGTTTTTATCGACTTTGTTTTTATCGACTTTGTTTTTAAAGTCGATAAAAACATTATCGAAATGTTTTTATCGACTTTGTTTTATCGACTTTATATTTATCGACTTTGTCTTTATCGACTTTGTTTTTATCGACTTTGTTTTTATCGACTTTGTTTATATCGACTTTATATTTATCGACTTTGTTTTTATCGACTTTGTTTTTATCGACTTTGTTTTTATCGAATTGTTTTTATCGACTTTGTTTTTATCGACTTTGTTTTCATCGACTTTGTTTTTATCAACTTTGTTTTTATCGAAATGTTTTTATCGACTTTGTTTTTGTCGACTTTATATTTATCGACTTTGTTTTTATCGACTTTGTTTTAATCGACTTTATATTTATCGACTTTGTTTTTGTCGACTTTGTTTTTATCGACTTTGTTTTTATCGACTTGTTTTTATCGAATTGTTTTTATCGACTTTGCTTTTATCGACTTTATATTTATCGACTTTGTTTTTATCGACTTTGTTCTTATCGACTTTATATTTATCGACTTTGTTTTCATCGACTTTGTTTTTATCGACTTTGTTTTTATCGACTTTGTTTTTATCGGCTTTGTTTTTATCGACTTTGTTTTTATCGAATTTGTTTTTATCGACTTTGTTTTATCGACTTTGTTTTTATCGACTTTGTTTTTATCGACTTTGTTTTTATCGACTTTGTTTTTATCGACTTTATATTTATCGACTTTGTTTTTATCGACTTTGTTTTCATCGACTTTGTTTTTATCGACTTTATATTTATCGACTTTGTTTTCATCGACTTTGTTTTTATCGACTTTGTTGTAATCGAATTGTTTTTATCGACTTTATATTTATCGACTTCGTTTTTATCGACTTTGTTTTTATCGACTGTTTTTATCGACTTTGTTTTTATCGAAAACGATGCTGCATGCGATATTGGTAAACATTTGTGGAATTGACAGAAATTGTATTTTAACCTTATAGCATTGTACATTGTTGTAAAAAAAACTAAGCCATCGTGGGACGCCTTTTTTTTTTTGGGTGGGAATTTATCAAATAACTTCTCCCGCTCTGAGCGGAGCGGGAGGGCACGACCCCCGCGTAGAGCCTCCGGCAGGAGGCGTTTGGACCTCCAAGATTGGGCAGGAACCGCTTCAAGGCAGCCTCGGCCCGGTCCACTCTGGGAGCCCAACGTCAGAAATGCTCCACGAAGTTCCACCGGCTGTCAAGGACGAGTCCCAGATACTTCATCGTCGACTCGACGCCGATGTGAACCCCTCCCGCCATTACCTGGGAACCCGACGGTGGATCGTGGGACGCCTGGCAGATGAGAAACATCGAAATTATTTTGTATATAAAATATGCATGAAAGGATGGTTTATTAAAGAAGTAAATATGGTATAATAAAAAATATGTTATAATTAATTTAAATATTCCGATAAAAAAAAAAACGTGTGGCACTCGGGGACTGCCGCGGTAAAGCTATTGCATAGCATTTGTAACCTCCATATTTCCTATTTGTCAACGCTACACTTGGGATGATGACATAAAACAAAAATTACATTCCCATGACAACACACTTTTCATTCATTTTTCAACAACTTTTCATCATGTTGATGAAAATATTTAAATTGGTTTTTGAAAAAACACAAAAAGCCAAAGTTTTAAATGTCAAGATTATTTACTGCTTACTGAATTTTGTTTATGGAGGTACATTTCCCTGTAAACAATGCTGTGTCCCATGCGTGCTGTCTGTGTTGTAGGGAGTAACGATAATCTTGACATTTTAAGCTTTCTTTTTATTGTGTTTTTATTTTTTATTGGGTGCTGTAGAATGGTAGTAAATCATGGTCTGAACAACGTTTGTTCTAGCAAAACTGTGATTCAAATTTCACGGTGTATAAATTTCGTTTGGATGTTGGCTGTTGGCCGCGTCGCCACGCCAACAGCCGATCTGACCCGCCGCATTAAATGTTTCACATCAAAACAGATAAGGTCCACTGCGCGAGCCCCAGTTAATGCTTCCGAAAGCTCACATTGTTTCAGTTACAGTGGGTACTATACAGAATACAGGGAACCTTGTTACCCTGTAGTCAGCTGTTACGTCCCACGGTTCTTTCTTATCGAACGTGGACAAACATTGTATTTAATAATGTACATTTTTATTAATTTTGCATACCTAATACCCTCAGGTAATAATAGCAACAGGTATCGATCTTTGCCCTCATCAATTATTATCTACTGATGGGCTTATCACTCTCTCATTTTAATGTATGGTCATGTTATATCGTCAACACGAAATTCGAGTGATATATTGACTTCATTGCGACGCGTAGGCAGGCTGGATATGATTGCCGGACTCCAAGTTAGGTAGGTAAGTACATGGTTTAATTTCCGCAGAAGTATTAAGTTACCTTCTTCCACAACCTACGATTGTTCGATATAACTCGACCCACAATATTATATGGATGGATATCGGTTACCTCAGGACGACCTTCAGTTTGCTTACCTACGGTTCAGCAGTGCAGCTCTTGTTTATGTTTTGTAATCCATCAATCGATTATTTACAATCAATCAATCGTTTTTTCTTTCGTGGATTATCTTTACATACCAAGACCGCTCCATGCCTCGGAAAGCACGTTAAACCGTTGGTCCCGGCTGTCATTTTTAGATCTTTGACAGTTGTTACGGGTCGTCAGAAGCCCGAAAGTCTGACAACCAGTCTTACCAAGGGGTATCGTATTACCCAGTAACTGGATTGTGGAGGTCCGATAGGCAGTCGCTCCATGTAAAATACTAGTATTCAGCTGCATCCGGTTAGACTGGAAGCCGACCCCAACATAGTTGGGAAAAGGCTAGGCAGATGATGAATCGATTATTTATTTAGTATATCAACATCTTTTACCATCTTACGTAGGTTCCTACATATCGCAGTGGTGTCAGGCTGATTTTCAAATAGGTATCTATTTATCTAAATGTCAGGACACAACAATCTGACGACTTCCGTTAGATATTTAGCAATTCTGCAATTGGCATACCTACCTATTTAACGAAACGGTTGGCATTTAGATAAGTTTATGGTTACTACTTCTGTTACTTAGTTATTATAAGTGCATGACTGATTTATCCCATTATAAACACTACTATAACAAACAGACAGAAGTAGGGGTAGGTACATATTGGTAGATATAGCAAATGTGATCATATTGGTAGGTAGTCCTCTTTCTTCGCCTTCGTTCAAGGTACGGAACCCTAAACAAGATGACCGAATTAGCACGCATTTTAAGTGATCTCTTGATCTTTTTCCGAGAAAGCAGTAGGCGTTTAAGCATGCTCTTGTACACTTCTTGGTACTAACAAGATGAGACAACTGTCGCACAATTATATTCACAGATCAATGAGCCGTCACTTTGTATTTTGTATAATGTGTAGCTACAGAATAATGTTAAGTTATTGGTAAGGAAGTTTTTGTCTGAAACAGCATGGGTCGGTAGTATTATGTCTTCTGCAAAACGAAACATAACAAACTATGATTTGGACAAATTCATACTTGTCCAAATCATAGTTTGTTGAGTTTATGAATTTCAGCGTTTTCGAAAGAAAATTCGCTACGTCCGGCGCGGTGGGGCGCGGTGGGGCGCGGCGGGGCGGCGCACTATGGAAAATCGTAGAACAACTGCTGATTAAAAATGGTTTTTGTCAATGTCGCTACTGGCATGTTTTTTTATTTTACTCAATAGTTTAAGGACCAAAATAGACTATAATATCAAAAAGTTATACATATTATATGAAATGACTTTTTACAACACCACAAACTTTAGAGTTTTGACGGGCGTCCATGTCAAACCCGTTCACTTCATCACTTTCAAATTGATTTTATTGTTATACGTTACAGGAAAAGGTATAATGTATTATATATTTCTGGGAACCTTGTCTTTTGAAGAATATAAAACAACTAATATGTATTTATCATTATGTTAACGTTTACCTTAAAATAATTGCAAAACAAAATATGGTGAAAAAAAGCTTTTTTAAAGTTCTTTAAGACTTTTACCCCTGCCCACGTTTACCCCTGCTTTACATTTAATGTTGATTTGTAGCCTAGCTATCCATAAACATAATCAAATAAAAAAAGCTGCGGATATTTGCGATTTTCGGAGTAATTAGTAAAAATGCGATAATAGTCAGAAAACGGAAAACCGCTCGCTATCTATTGCGGTTTGAAATGTTGCTGTTTACATTAATAGTTTGCGGTAAGTTTTGTAATTTATCATTGATATTAGGGCGTTTATATTTTTTGCACTCATGTTGCGTGTGAAAATATTTCAACAAGATGCACACTACCCTCATATTTCATATAGTATATAAACAGTTGTTTCATTTCATTGTAAATAACAAAATAGTGGTGAATTAACAGAAGTGTAATTGTTACGAATACAATATAACTACGTGTTTTGTTGACTCCTCAAAATGTCTACTTTCAAGTGTTCTAAACGTGAAATAATACTTTCGTACATCGAAGGAGGAAAATCATTTGAGGCACTATCAACAGTTTTAAAAGAAAATTATCACGTATCTGAAGACAACTTATGTTTCATCCTCAGTTATTTTCAATGACATATTATTCCCGCTTTTAATAAACGATGGACAGAAGCATCACGGAAAAAGGATATATTTTTAATGAAAAACAGTAATTGGTTGGAATCAGAATATTCAGTAACTTTACCGAACTCTAAAGACGTTACAACCGTCTCCACACCATCTACTTCTTCTGGAAAACGTGGGAGACCATGCGTATTTTATCCAGACTTGTCAGAATCCAGTAAAAGAAGAAACAAGCTCTTTCATCAGGTGTAATGATAAATGCTGAAAAATTTGGCAGTTATGCTATGGAGACTGCCAGGATCTATGTGAGCAATTATGAATGGTACTACATGCCATCTTCAGTTCACAAAATTTTGATTCATGGAGAAAGTGTCATAAAGCATTTTGCAGTACTTCCTATTGGTCAACTTTTCGAAGATGCACAACAATCTCGCAATAAGGATTATAAAAAAATTCGTCTACATCATGCTAGAAAATGCTCAAGATCCGCTACAAATTTCATACACTTCTTTATACTTCAGATCCTTGCATAACCAGCATTAGAAAACCGTATACTAAAAACGTGAAGGAACTTGATGAAGACACCTTAGATCTTTTGAAAATGAACGAATTAATTTTAGATCCCGAAGTTCATCAAATATAAATAACATAACATTTAGTAAACATTACAATTAATAAATTAATCTGTGTTTGATTTTAACCACAAATTTTTTTTTTTTTTGTTCAAATTTATTATTTTTAGGGTTCCGTTGCCAAATGGCAAAAAACGGAACCCTTATAGATTCGTCATGTCTGTCTGTCTGTCTGTCTGTCTGTCTGTCTGTCCGTCCGTATGTCACAGCCACTTTTTTCCGAAACTATAAGAGCTACGCTGTTGAAACTTGGTAAGTAGATGTATTCTGTGAACCGCATTAAGATTTTTACATAAAAATAGAAAAAAAACAAATAATTTTGGAGTTTCCCATACTTATAACTGAAAGTCAAAAATTTTTTTTCATCAATCCCATACGTGTGGGGTATCTATGGATAGGTCTTCAAAAATGATATTGAGGTTTCTAACATCATTTTTTTCTAAACTGAATAGTTTGCGCGAGAGACACTTCCAAAGTGGTAAAATGTGTGTCCCCCCCCCTGTAACTTCTAAAATAAGAGAATGATAAAACTAAAAAAAAAATATGATGTACATTACCATGTAAACTTCCACCGAAAATTGGTTTGAACGAGATCTAACAAGTAGTTTTTTTTTAATACGTCATAAATCGTAAACCGCAATTTACCTTTCATTCAATGTTACTTGCTGCTACGGAACCCTTCATGGGCGAGTACGACTCGCACTTGGCCGGTTTTTTATTATTTAAATTGATTAGTATTTTGATGTACTATATGATATTTGGTTTTTGAAAACATTAAAATAATAGTATTCATTGTTAAAAAATAAATATTGGTCATTTTTGGTAATTTTGTATTTGTTTTATTTTTTAATGTATGGCTTTAAATTCAATCATAATAAATTACATTCCATTTGAAGCCATATACACTATTCTATATTTGTGTTTTATTTTAGAACATAATATTCAGAAATAAAAAAGTTATTGATTTTTAATCAGAAACAGACCTTTATTTTCCCCAATCGAACTAAGGCCCTTTCCTCATTGGTCGGTACGGTATCGTTTCGGTACCGATTCTGTACCGTTTCGGTACTGCTTATGTTTCATCATTGGTTGGTCAGCACTCTGTACCGAAACGGTACCGTACGCGCGCATGCGTAACTGCTTTCATTTCTAGAATTCCAAATTCAAATTAATTATATTGGTACGAGAGCCCATGACCAAAATTTTTGACTCATCGTTTTATGAACAAAATTTTATAAAATCAATAGATTCGGTTATTCTGAAATTCAAAAATCTTAATTTTAGAAAATTTCCGCGTCACGTCTGACTTGAACGCATTGTAAAACATGTCAAAAAAAAAATACCAAACTGTTTTATAGCAATCTATCTGATTTTCAGAATGTAGTTGAACGATAGATTTTAGATACTGAAAACACAATTTTTAGAAAGCAGTAGCGTCACACGTATCCAGGAGACTATAATTTGAGAAAATAAAAAATTAGGCAAAATACAAAACCCAGCATCCCGTCTGAAAATCTTGTTTTGATGTGAACATTGGTCAGTTGATGCGAATCATTTTTTCAGAAGAAAATGTGAGCATCATATATTATGTGTTGAAACCATTTTGAACTTGTTGAAAATTTTTACCGATCGGTAACATAGCATTCTGTCTGAAAACTGTTGGACATAATGAAAAAGGTTATCCAGAGGCAGACAAAAATTATATCAGACAAATTTTGTGTCTCACGTTACTAATCAGACAACTATTCGATAATTAGAAATTATGAATAAATCATATTGCGCCGTTTTTGTGTACGATTAATAAAAAGCCAAAACCACCAAAACCATCGAAAACCATCGAACTAATTTATATTTTATTTTTTTATGAATTGGACAAAAGGAAACTGGGATAACGTTTAAAAATACTGTTTATGGAAAAAAATTCATTGTTTTTAATCATTGTCGGACTCATCTTCGGTGTCCTGGGGCATAGGAGCGTAATAAGCACCGCGCGTTTTTCGGGCGGCTCCGAAACGATGTTTTGGTTTTTGGAATTATAGGTGACATTCAAAAATTCTGAAAACAGGTTTAAGTAACCCCGGTAATTAAACAAGAGATTTAAAAAAAAAATAACCAGGTTGCTATGAGACAGATCGGTTTATTTTTTTGACATTTTTGAAAATGCGCTCATGCCACATATGACATCAGACATACTGTGATGAAATCGTCTGCCTATTTTTTTTTGGCATAGCAGTAATGGGCTCCCCATAAAACTCTTCCCATAAAATTGTGATGTATCTGACCTGTACTGCCCACCCAGTTGGGTTCAGAATTATCAAAACTAACCATTTTAATACGGTTTTGGCCGTAAAACGATGTGACATGGTTTTGGTCGTGGGCTCTCGTACTATAATAATTTACTAGCTTTTGCGAGCGGCTTCGCCCGCGTGCATGTCGAAAATTAACCCACGGGAACGTACTATCAGAATAAAAAGTATTCTATGTACCCTATATCCTCCCCCCTCCCTGCATCCTGTGTGTCCTGTTTGTGTATCTATGCATGGGTGTGTGCGTGTTTTGTATGTGTGTTTTGTACGTGTTGTCCTGTGTGTGTCCAGGTCATGGTCAACCCTTGTGCCAAATTGTATCCAAATCCGTTCAACTGTTTTAGCGTGAAAGACGAACAAACAAATAAACATACAAACTCACTTTCGCGTTTATAATTTTATATATATATAATGCGCTCGGTAAGCTTTCGGTACCGATGCAGTAAAACGCGTGACGTCACGCGGTACCGAAACGATGTCGCACCGCAGACGTACCGACCAGTGAGGAAAGGGCCTAAGTCTGTTTGTTACCTACTAATTGCGTAATACAACACAATTTGTTTCGATTTGAAACAGATTGCTAATCCATTGTTTCACAAGTTGGAAAAAAAATCTGCTTGCTCAACAACGTAAATAACGCAATGCATGTTGTGGAACTGTCAAAATGAAACAAATTAGGCACAATTTTTTACGAAAATAAGTTGCGCAATTAGGGTACTGATTTAGATGTAAGAATTGTGCAGTGGCGATATATTAGAAGGCCCACTGGTTCTACCACAGATATAGACAGACCCTACTGCACAGCATGCATGCAGGTACGCAGGTTGATAGCTGTTGTTTTCTAGCTAAGTAGGTAATATGGAGTAAGATTGTATCATCGAAACTGGTGGTGTAAGCAGGTATGGATGGGTGCATCTTTGAACTCTAGTTCGATTCTAAGAACGATGGGTAAATAGTTTATGGCAACAGGTTTGCACCTTAGGTACATGGGCTATGGCGGTATGCAAGCTGAATGCGAAAAATACCGCCCCAGGATCCGACGGCATACCTGGAAAAGCCTGGGTGCTGGCCTTGGGGGCTCTCGGGCCTCGACTAAGGGGGCTCCTAAGCGCATGCATGGAGAGGGGCCAGTTCCCACTTCGTTGGAAGATGGGGAAATTGGTCCTCATCAGGAAGCCGGGGCGTCCAGCGGACTCCCCGTCCGCCTATCGGCTCATTGTGCTGCTCGACGAGGTCGGCAAGCTCTTTGAAAGAGTTATTGCAGACCGCTTCGTCGGGCAGTTGGTGCGGGTGGGGCCGGATCTGGCGGAGAGCCAGTTTGGTTTCCGCAGGGGGCGCTCTACGGTGGACGCCATCATGCGCGTGCGGGCCCTCACGATGGGGACGATGTGGCCCGGGGTGGGGTCGTCTTGGCGGTGTTTCTTGACATCGCCAATGCCTTCAACACCCTGCCCTGGAATTGCATCAGGGAGGCACTCCGATATCACCGGATGCCGACCTACCTCTGTCGTGTGGTTGAGGCCTATCTGACGGACAGGGCCGTCATCTACTCCTGTCACCAGGGAGAGTGGAACCGACAGTGTCCCACAGGGATAGGTCCTGGGGCCGCATCTGTGGGACATAGGATAGGTACGACTGGGTGTTGCGCGCTGACCTCCCTAGCGGCGTCAGCGTCGTTTGTTCCGCTGACGACACGTTGGTCCTGGCCCAGGGGAGGTCGTACCAGGCGGCGGCCGACTTAGTGACATGCGGGGTTGCGACAATCGTTAACAGGATCCGGCAGCCGGGACACGAGGTGGCCCTGCACAAGTCCGAGGCCATGGGTTTTCATGGTCCTCGGAATGCGCTACCATTGGGTTCCCAGGTAATGGCGGGAGGGGTTCACATCGGTGTCGAGACGACGATGAAGTATCTGGGACTCGTCCTCGACAGCCGGTGGAATTTCGTCAAAACATTTTCGACGTTTGGCTCCCAGACTGGAGCGGGCCGGGACTGCCTTGAAGCGGCTTCTGCCCAATCTAGGAGATTCAAACGCTCGCTGCCGGAGGCTCTACGTGGGGGTCGTGCGGTCCATGGCCCTTTACGGAGCACCGGTGTGGGCGCGTTTATTGAGGCTGCGGCCAGCCCGCCGGTTGAACGCGTCCCAGAGGATCATGGCCATCCGGCTGGCCCGAGGATACCGCACGGTCTCCTGCGAGGCGGCGAGTCTTCTTGCCGGATTCCGCCATGGGATCTAGAGGCAAAGGTCGTCGCGCACATCTGGGAGTGGCGCGAGGAGGCGAAACGCCGGGGCTTAACTTCGATGCTGCAAGAAATCGCGGCATAGCGGACAGAGCTTCGGCGGGATCTCATGGCGTCATGGAGAGTGCGAGTGTTGTAACTCAGCGCTGGGCACGTCACAATTGCGGTGATAAGACCCCTCTTTGAGGAGTGACTTGAGAGGCGCCACAGCGTCTTCACCTTCCGCCTGACGCAGGTCCTCACCAGACACGGCTGCTTCGGGAGATTCCTATTCAGTATAAGGAGGGAGGAAACGCCCGGTTGTTAATTGACAATTAAGCATTTCGAACCCGCTCTGTGCGTCCTTCCCACAGATGTTCTGGGGTGTGACTACACCAATTAAAATGTACTCTG
Organism: Agrochola lychnidis; assembly: GCA_963680765.1. Taxonomy (NCBI): domain Eukaryota; kingdom Metazoa; phylum Arthropoda; class Insecta; order Lepidoptera; family Noctuidae; genus Agrochola; species Agrochola lychnidis. The sequence goes on from OY796857.1 coordinate 12,961,972, forward strand.
TGCACTAGACCTCAAACCGCAAAAATCTTTTCATTTCGAAGTGAAAACTTCTTTAGCATCGTTGTAATTTGAAAGTCGATGAAACGAAAAAGAGCCAGTAAAAAGAGACAGACACATAAATTCATAAGATTTAACGTGGGAGAAAATGAGATCAGACACTGTTTGATGCTTCCTGCATCAAACAGTGTTTCTGATGTTCGTGGTTCTCTTTGTGCTCTGCTTCGTACCCCCTCCACTCGTATTTACCAAGGCACAATGGGAGTTTGCTTGGGCCTCAGCGTTGTAAGTGTGTTACTATGTGTTTGTGCGCGTACAAAAAAAAATTTTTTTTTGAATGTTTCACTTCTACCACGTGTGATTTGAACACATTTTTTTTTGTTATAAGTCGACCTTCTTGTAGAGTATATATGTCACCGTAAGATTGTGAGCACCGTTAGTTTATAATCTATCGGTATTATTTCCGTTAGATCATAATCTGTCGAAAAATTGTGAACTGGGTGAAATTAGGGTTAGGTTAGGTTAGAACTGTGACCAACCGCATGAGTCGAGCGAGCGTAGTAAGCGCTGCCGCGGCAGCGGCAGCGCTTACTACGCTCGTTTCTCATGGATATAATATAAACTATCGAAAAATAATGCGTTAAATCGTAAATGATTTGTCGCAGTTCACAATCTTTCGACAGTTTGTAATCTAACGGAAATAATACCGATAGATTATAAACTAACGAAGTTTATAATTTTACGGTGACATATATATTCTGTGCTTTGAGAATATAAATATGTTCTGTGCTGTGATTCTTATTTTGTGCAGTGTTGCCGTTTTAGCGACTTTGTTGCTAGATTTAGCGGATTTTGGATGTGTTTAGGGACTTCTTTTTTCGATCTAGCGACTCGAAAAAAAATTGCGACTTTTTGACACTTAGGGTAGGCGACTTTTTCAGGAATAAAAATCACGACTTGTATCCGTATTTTTCGATCCGATCCGATTTTAAATAGCGCTGGTAATACTAACATAAAATCAGACTGATTGGGAATTCCCCTGCTATAAACGAACTGTAGAGTCAATCTTTGTTCGTTCTTTTGTTGCCTTTCTCGCTCATCAAGATTAAGAATGAGTGAGACCAAAATACAGATTGACATAAATAATCATTCATTCATTTGCACTCACAGATATTACGATTATTACGAATATAATAATTTTACTTTCAACTTTTCAAGTAAATGTATTAGTGTTAGTGGTTAGTGTGATTACTGTTCGTGAAAAAAGTATTACACACAGAATTATAGAACCAAGTGGGAAAATTATAAAGAGATCAAACATTGGTTAAAACCCGTGCCAGGTAACTTGACTCAACTAAAGAGTTATTGCCACTCTGAAATGTACGCAAAACATAAAGATCTTAAAAATCTTCTAACGGATTCCTAGAAAATATTTTTTCCCATATTCGACGGAATTTTTCAGATCATCTAGGGACTTAAAATTTTGTAGAACGGCAACACTGTTTCTGACATGTGTCACATCTGTGTTTTCTGATACAACCTCTGTGCACACGGCTGGCAGTGTTTCGTGTAGTTTCGTGTTCACTTTCAATTAATTTATAAATTGTGACTAAAAACAACATGACACCGGAGGAAACTATAGAGAGGTTTAAGCTTTTGGGCTTAAATGAACAAAAAGCAAAGGAAACATTGAAAAACGCAAATGTCACCAAGTTTCTACTTGCCGCTTTGAATGAGGTTAGAACTTTTAAATTCTCTTGTAATTACTCAGTTTTTTAATGAAACGTAGTGACGAAATGACGAAGTATAATAAACAAAAGTTAGAATATATAAATATAGGTATACTTTTGTTGTTTCCTTAGGTGGACGTAGCAAAACTGCCAACTGGCGCCGGTATGTTGTTATACCATTTAGCAACAAAGATCAAGCCACAGATTGCTACCAAACTATCGTTTGTATGCGAATTCATAGCCAAGGGCAAGCTGGACTCGACTCTAAGAGTAGATGCGGCTTTGGAGTATCTGATTAGTCATGTGAATGAGGCCAATATAGATACTGATGCATTTGAGAAAGCTTGCGGGGTTGGTGTTGTTGTGACGCCGGAACAAGTCGAGCAGGCTGTGGAGAAACATATGGCTCAGTACAAGGCAGAGTTGTTAGAGAAAAGATACAGATTTAATGCTGGAAATGTTATGCAAGCAGTGCGAGCAGACCTACCCTGGGCTGATGGGAAAGCTATCAAGAATGAAGTTGATGTTCAGGTGATAATTTAATTTTACAACTTCAAACAACATGTTTAATTTAATAAGCAATTAAATTAATTTGATGCAACAATCCTTACATATCATAAAACAAAGTCCCCTGCCGCGTCTGTCTGTCTGAACACGTTAAACTCAAAAACTACCAAGCGATTTTCAAATGGTTTTCACCAATAGATGGAGTGATTCATGTGGAAGGTTTTAGTGTATAATTAATTAAGGTTTTGTGTAAATTGGCTGAAATTTGACAATTATTGTTGAAGAAGTCAGAAAAAATCATGCCGAAAGCTTTACTGGTGTACCGACTGATAATCAAAAAAGATACATCAAATTTATGTTCAATGGTATTGTTCATCTTAAAAAGTTCAACAAAAAAGTCCACAGTGGCATATGTCTATCTTCTAAGGATGACCCACAATAACCAATTTTATCTTCCAGAATCTTCCTTTATTATAATATCTTTGTGTATTTCCTTTCAAGATTTTAGATCTATTGGGACCTAAAACAGAAGCAGACTTAGCACCTCCACCAAAAACAGAAAAAAAACCTAAAGGTGATGCAGGAAAAAAAGCAAAGAAATCTGATGACAAAGGTAAATAATAAACAACACACATAATACAGGGTGGCGCAATAGAACGTGCATATTGTATCAACTTTTTTGCGGGGGTAGAAAGCGCGCGGGCGGGGGGGAGTCCCCATGAGTCAATTCGACGGGAAGCGTCGCACATTGTACGAGAACTCTTGTTCATACATTGTTTGTTACTAGGTGACTATATTGTTTTGAATATGGACTACGGCGAATTAGTGAAGCTCCGAGTGCTAATTTAATTAAAATATGGGTAAAGCGTTTTGCAGAGACCGGTTCAACGTTTAAACGACAAGCAAAAGGTCATCCAAGAAAATCTAGGACCAAAGACAATATTGAGAAAGTTATAAAGTCTGAACGAGAATTCTCGTAAAATGCGCGCGCCCGTAAAGAAGATGATGCAATATCCACGTTTTATTGCGCCAACCTGTATAATTATTATGCATGTACATACTAGAAATATTTGCACGGCTGTTAAGTTGAATACAGGGTGTCAGGGACATCGACGCGAACACTGAAACCATGGATTCAGTACATGATTCTGAACCCGCTGCGTTGACATTTTTCGTCAGTTATTAACTCTGGGCGGTTCAGAATCATGTAATGAATCCATGGTTTCAGTTTTCGCGTCGATGTCCCTGCCACCCTGTATAGTGAGACTAAAATTATTTTACCATGTTATTATGTAAGTACCTATATTCTGGCAAATAAATTTAATTTAATTTCAATAATGAATAGTAAATTGTTTTCAGCTAGAAGACTAGTAGTATTCAGTGAAGTAATTAGGTAGGTACTTACAATGTAAAAAGTTACAATTCTGATATTTTGACTACTTTATGATTTCAGCATCAAAACCATCTGAAAAGGTTGAATCTGCTGATGAAATAGGTGGTGCTTCATCCATATCAGAGTTGATGAAAAAGTTGCCGTTCCATGCTCCTGGAGAGAACTTCAAGTCTGATGGTTATGTAGTCACAAAGGATACAAAACGGTTACTTGAAGAGCATGTTAAAATAACTGGTGGGAAAGTGAGAACAAGGTTTCCTCCTGAACCTAATGGTATTTTGCATATAGGACATGCAAAAGCTATTAACATTAACTTTGGGTATGCTGCGGCCCATGATGGCATCTGCTTCTTGAGATATGATGATACCAATCCTGAGAAAGAGGAGGAGAAGTTCTTTGTGGGTATCAAAGATATGGTGGAGTGGTTAGGTAAGTCCCAAATCTACGTAATTATAAAGAACAAATATATAGTCCTGACCTTCTTGCATACTTTATATGGATCTTAGTTTTTTTTTTTGTATGGATTATGCTTTTCACAAGTGTGTGTCAACATTGCAATTATAAACTTATGTCAATATTTATAAAATTGACATAAAGTGCACAAGTGATTTATTACAACTAAACAAACAATATTTTTTACTTATCAGTTAAAATAATATTTATTCAGAAAAATACTTAATAAACTGTAATGTTTTTTCCAGGTTACACTCCACACCAAATCACACATTCATCAGATTATTTTGATCAGCTTTATGAATGGGCAGTTCAGTTGATCAGCAAGGATCTTGCATATGTATGTCATCAGAAGTCCGAAGAAATCAAGGGTTTCAATCCACCACCATCACCATGGAGGAATAGGCCTGTTGAAGAAAGCTTGCAATTATTTGAGGTACCAACTTTATACTATACTTTTAAATTACAATTCTTTTAAACTGCTGTTTATTCAACACAAACTTTTTTTTTTGTTATAGGATTTATAATGAATTCAAAAATTAAAATCTTTTTTGTTTCCAGGACATGAAAAATGGTAAAATCGATGAAGGAGATGCTACCCTACGAATGAAGATTACGCTTGAGGAAGGCAAACAAGACCCAGTGGCGTACAGGATACGGTTCAAGCCTCACCATCGCACTGGCAACAAGTGGTGCATCTACCCTACCTATGACTACACACACTGTCTGTGTGATAGCATAGAGCACATCACTCATTCATTGTGTACCAAGGAGTTTCAATCTAGAAGGTAGGTTATGGCAGTGCTGCCAACTTAGCGCTTTTCGCGCCAGATCTAGCGCTTTTTTTGTCTCGAAGCGCGTTTTAGCGCCTAGCGCTAAATCTAGCGCTTTTTTAAATTATATAACACTATATTTCTTAATACAGCGTAAAACATAATAAATTACTAGTGCTAAATGAAATTATGTATTACTACTTATTACCGACATATTGTTTCCATAAATCATTGATTTCATTATAAAAAAATATTGATTTTACGTATATTATTTGTTTCATTTCATGCTATCATAAAATTTATTTTATCTGTGGGGCAATAATTTTATAAGTTGTCGATGATCGGCAACGCAAATCGAAAACTCGATTAATACTCGAACTGAATGAGGTAAATTTGATAATCTCTTGATTCGATACACAAATATATTATTTCGAATCAATAAATTAATAAATTTCCCTTATTGGTTGGCGCGAAATATAGCGCTTTTTATTAAAAAGCCATTTTAGCGCTTTCTAGCGCTTTTTTACAGAGCTGACAGCGCGTTTTCGCTAAGACTAGTTGGCAGCACTGGGTTATGGTTTGCTGTCTATATTTATCCCTGAGAGTGTTAACAGTGAAAAGAAGTGTCTGGAAAAGGGAGAAGGACCTTTGCCCAGTGGGATAAACGGGCTAGAATCTGCTAGATAGTTGATAAAACACTGGTGCATAGCTGCACTGCAACCAAGAATGATGCAGCAATCATTGTTTTATTGTAAAAATTGTACAGCTACATGCAGAAGGCTTACGCTATTAAAATGCGTTAATGTGGCGAGCTTAAATCAGCTTAATCTTATTGATAATTCACCATCAATAACTTGTAATTTTCTCCTTTCAGGTCGTCATATTACTGGCTATGCAATGCGCTCGGCATCTACTGCCCTGTACAATGGGAGTACGGACGCCTCAACGTTAATTACACGGTTGTGTCCAAGAGGAAAATAGCAAAACTCATTGATGAAGGAATTGTTAACGGTAAGTTAATAACGGTGCCGATTCCCTTGTTCACAAACTAAACTAAATTTAAGTTCAGTGCATCTTTTTCCTTCTATTTCATTAAGAAAAGAACAGAAGATAAATTTTAGTTTAGTCCTGTCAAATTAATCAGCGCTTGATGTAAATTGACGTAATTTTAGTAGCCAAGTTTTTAATCACGTCTAAACTTGTATGGAGTAGTGACAGGCGCTGATTAATTTGACAGGACTAAACCAAAATTTATCTTCTGTCCTTTTCTTAATGAAATAGAAAGAAAAAGATGCACTGAACTTAAATTTAGTTTAGTTTGTGAACAAGGGAATCGGCACCACTGTCTGTTATGTACTTACACTGATTTCATACAACGAAAGAATAAAGTGGATATGCCCCAAATCCCGGGATTAATTTTGAAAAGCAGAAAAATCCTGTGATCTATTAAATAAAAAGTTACTTACTTCACAGATAATATAATACCACGTACAGATACCCAATCCCATACAAAGAAATGAACCTCCCTAAGTCTGGCTAATGAACTGGCTAATTTTTTTTCCTCCATTTTATTAACTGTGCACTGTAGTTTTAACGCCATCTAGGAGTCGACTTAGATACTTAAGATTATCTACAGCGCACATCGCACAGTGCGTTCAAGGACAAGTGTAATAACAACACAACAACAAAAAAAAATCTCGAGTTGGCGGAATAGTTTCATTTGTGTGAGTGAACTAGCAATTTTCACGCTGCAGCGAATGTCTCTTTAAGTGTTTTTTAGCATTTCAATCTAGATTTTCTTCTCCTCGTTACCAAATCTACTATTACTAAAACTGAAATCACGCCTTCTTCGTCCGAACTCATTTTGACAGTAAGCCGACGTACGCACGGACGTAATAAAATAGCGGCGACATTTATCGCACACTGGAATTTCAACGCTATGCTTAGCACCGAGAGTTGAAAATCCAATAGAGTATTTTTTCAACGCGCTGGGACGGGAGTGCGTCTCAACACGTTAAGATTCTCAACGCTCGGCTTAACACCGAGAGTTGAAAATCCAGTGCGTAATAAAATCCCGCCGCGATTTTATTACGTCCGTGTGAACGTCGGCTAAATGTTTTTAGAAACATTAAATAAAAACCGGCAAAGTGCATGTCGAACCACGCACAATGAAGGGTTCCGTAGTTGGGATGAATTTATCCCAAGAACAAACTTAGCTTTGTAGTTGAAAAACATGTTCTCTCATACGGAATGTATGGGAGAACATATTTTTGCAACCGCAAAACCGCGTTGGTTGATTATTACTCGTTAATTTATAGAGCCTACTTAGCTGTGAATTGTGATAGATAGTTTTCCTTTTAATTTCGTTATAAATACTACTGCTAGGATTTTTGTAACGAAGTTTTGGAACGAAGTTCCTTATCGCGCGTTGTGCAAGGGGGCTAGATGGAAAAAATTAAGACCAAAAGTTGTAACGACACTTTTTTATTTTGGGGGGGGTGTGTCCGTGTGTGTCTGAGGGTGTGTGTGGGGTTGTGTCTGAGGGCGTGTGTGGGGGTGTGTCTGAGGCTGTGTGTGGGGGTGTGTCTGGGGCTGTGTGTGGGTGTGTGTCTGGGGGTGTGTGTTGGGGTGTGTCTGGGGTTGTGTGGGGGTGTGTCTGAGGGTGTGTGTGGGGTGTCTGAGGGTGTGTGTGGGGTGTCTGAGGGTGTGTGTGGGGCTGTGTCTGAGGGTGTGTGTGGGGTATATTTTTTTCATTTTACTGATACCTTTCTAAAACTTTCTATAAAAACCGGCCAAATGCGAGTCGGACTCGCGCACGAAGGATTCCGTACCAATATCTATAAAAACGGCAAAAAATTACGTTTGTTGTATAGCCCCCTTAAATATTTATTTTATTCTGTTTTTGGAACGAAGTTCCTTATCGCGCGTTGTGAAAGGGGGCTAGACGGAAAAAATTAAGACCAAAAGTTGGAACGACACTTTTTTTCTTTTTGAAGTGAAAACTTCTTTAGCATCGTTGTAATTTGAAACTCGATGATACGAAAAAGCGACAGTAAGAGACATAAATTCATAAGACTTAACGTGGGAGAAAATGAGATAGGAAGCATTATAGTGTGTGGGAGGGGTGTGTCTGAGGGGAGTGTGTCTGAGGGTGTGTGTGGGGGTGTGTCTGGGGCTGTGTGTGGGGCTGTGTGTGGGGGTGTGTCTGGGGGTGTGTGTTGGGGTGTGTGTGGGGGTGTGTCTGAGGGTGTGTGTGGGGTGTCTGAGGGTGTGTGTGGGGGTGTGTCTGAGGGTGTGTGTGGAGGTGTGTCTGAGGGTGTGTGGGGGTGTGTCTGGGGCTGTGTGTGAGGGGTGTGTGTGGGGTGTGTCTGACGGTGTGTGTGGGGGTGTGTCTGAGGGTGCGTGTGGGTGTATCTGTGTGTATGTGGGTCTGTGTGTTTGTGGGGGTGTCTGTGTGTGTGGGGGGTGTGGGCGTGTGTCTGTGTGTGTTCTTATGTTCGTGGTTCTCTTTACGCTCTGCTTCGTACCCCCTCCACTCGTGTTTACCAAGGCATAGTGGGTGTTTGCTTGGGCCTCAGCGTTGTACACACGGCTACACATCAAGCTATACATTTCCAGTTTATGCTGATCTCGTATTGTATAGGATTTCCGTACAATGCGAGGTCCGCTAATACTGGAAACGTATAGCTTGATGTGTAGCCGTGTGTACGTGTGTTAATACGTGTTCGTGCGCGTACAAAAACATTTTTTTTTTAATTTTTTAATGTTTCACTTCTACCACGTGTGAATTGCACACATGTTTTTTTAAATTTTACATATCTCGAAAACGGCTGGGAATATCAAAGTTTTGATAAAATTCCCCCCCCAGTACCCCGCTCTCAGCTTGAACCTACATTCAGTTAGACCCCTTAGACCCCATTTTTGACCCCCTTTTCTTTTGACCCCCAATATCTCTAATTAAGTATATCTTACAACTCTCTTATATACATAACCTCCCCCCGAAGCCCCCCTCGATACACTCCCGCGAACCCCTGATCCCGATACACCCCCTGCACATCTCCCCCTTCCGTCCTCTTCCCCCTCCTCCGTGCCCCTTCAGGGTTACCTCACCCCCCCGGGTCTTAACTTTGGAGCCAGAGGTCGTAGACCTATCAAGTTTGGGGTCTCGGAAATCAGGAGAAAAAGACCTCTCTTTTGGCTCCATTAAAATTACGGGAAAACGCCGCATTATTCCCTATTTTGGTATTGTGTGGAGCTGCGGTGTACGCTGTGTGTATGCACTCACTTACCTACTCATTTTATTACAATTCCTTCACTAATTAATCGAAAGGAACTTCGTTCCATCCGGGTTTCCCTTGACACCTCTCAAGTTTTTTTTTTCACAAACATTAACACACAGACACACCCTCACACGCACCCTCAGACGCACCCCCACACACACCCTCAGACACACCCCCACACGCACCCTCAGACACACCCCCACACACGCCCCCAGACACACCCCCACACACCCTCAGACACATCCCCACACACAACTTCAGACACATCCCCACACACACCCTCAGACACACCCCCACACACACCCTCAGACACCCCACACACACCCTCAGACACACCCCCACACACACCCCAACACACACCCCCAGACACACCCCCAGACACACCCCACACACAGCCCCAGACTCACCCCCACACACACCTTCAGACACACTCCCCTCAGACACACCCCCCCCACACACTATAATGCTTCCTATCTCATTTTCTCCCACGTTAAGTCTTATGAATTTATGTGTGTCTCTTACTGTCGCTTTTTCGTTTCTTCGAGTTTCAAATCACAACGATGCTAAAGAAGTTTTCACTTCAAAAAGAAAAAAAGTGTCGTTCCAACTTTTGGTCTTAATTTTTTCCGTCTAGCCCCCTATCACAACGCGCAATAAGGAACTTCGTTCCAAAAACAGAATAAAATAAATATTTAAGGGGGCTATACAACAAACGTAATTTTTTGCCATTTTTATAGATATTGGTACGGAATCCTTCGTGCGCGAGTCCAACTCGCATTGGGCCGGTTTTTATAGAAAGTTTTAGAAAGGTATCAGTAAAATGAAAAAAATATAATTAAATAGGTAGGTACTTGCCAAAAACATGTTAATAGATTTCTTTGAGTTATTATATTTCTATGTAAAGTAGGTAGGTAATATATTATTAAAAAAAAAACAATAGCACTCCGGGAGTGCCGACAGAAGTGAAAACTTAAAAAAGATCTTGGTGGAATAAAAATACTTGTATAGAACATTATCTTATCTAAATAAATTCGCGTTTAAAAAAAAACCAAAACCTTTAAAGTAAAAATACTTTCATCGAACTTTGATCCGTAATTTTATAATAATAAAGAGCAGAATCGCGTTTACAAAAATGAGATATCGGCAACAGTGTCGCGAGTTCAATTGCTTTTCCCATCTCAAATATGCCCAACGCGTCTAAAGAAGTTTTCACTTCAAAAATTGTTTGATTTTCATTTTCCTACTAAATGTATTATAATAACAGATCATGTGATGACAAATTGAGTAAAACGCCATCTATTGCAAAGAGCTCTGAACAAAATGACTAACTTTATCATTCTATGAGTTCGATTTGAAGTAAAAGGTTTAATTTGCCTTTTTTGTTGAAAATACATGATTTATGAGTTTAATTATATACATCAGCATTAAACAAGGAAGTTTTGATTTTTACTAATCTTACTTATGCCAAAATCTGCCGTTTATCGCTTTTTAGTGATTGTTAATTTCATCATTGTTACCTATGCTGCCATCTATGATTTATTATCTAAACTAATTATAATTTGTTCGAGTTGAGACCCCATGCTTACTTTTACACAATTTAAAGCAAAACCTCAAGAGTCTAGACTAGAAGCAAAAGTATTTTCGTATTTATAAAAAGGCGAAGTATGAGAATTTGCTTAAGATTATTAATAATTTGTATTGTGAATTTAATACTAAAAAAAATTGTATGTTAATTATCTTTGTTTTATTTGTCTTATCTATCTCTGAGGTTTTTATTATTATTTATTTGTAATATTTTTGGTCACACGGGATTGTTTATTAGAAATCCCGGGAAGATCCATATTAATATCAACATTTCGATGCAACTACTTAAATAACTCTACCTAATTCCGACCTCTGGTTATTAAAGTATCTGATAAATATGTAAACAAATAGATCAGAAAACGTACCTGTGGGTGCTAATCCGTAGTACCCATTACAAACTGAGTGCTTTGATTTCATTATTTGAATACTTAAACCCGAAATTGTAATTTTAAATAACTTTTAAAATATTTTCATTTAACAATTGAAGTTAACATTAAAACCTCAATTTTTGTCCATGAATTTTCAATTACTAGTTAATAATGTTATTGAAACAATAATTGTTGAAAAAAGTGGTGAGATATCTTAAAGTTGAAACCTTCTAAATACAGATGAATGTGTTACTAATTCCCTGAGAGATTGCACTTTCACTAGATACTTTTGAAACAGATCATAGAGTCGTAATTCATTAGTACAATTAAGACTGTGAGCTCGGGATCCCATAACTACCTTGATCACGAAGTTCACAGATTGGATTTGTGGCTTCCGCAAGCAAGTCGTCTTAGCTTAGCGTGATCAGTCTCGTTCCTATCCTACTGCTGTCACCAATCAACAAAGCGTGACAGTATACAATCCTCTAAGGCTCTATGCTAGCACAGACAATACTATTGCTAACATAGGTAGATTCTACGCGATCCGGATGACCAGGATCCGTTGTTAATTAACTAAACCCTGATTTACACTGCGTAATTTAATTGCCTGTGGCATACCATAAGTTGTAGCAACAATAAAAGTTGCACCATATACTCAGTGTTTAGACGATGAAAGTCAGTTGGTTGCTTGATTTTATTGCATACAATAAACTACACCGCACCACAGGCAAGAAACTTGCATCGTGTAAATGGGGCTTTAGCAATTTAGATTGCTTGTCCCATAAATACGTTTATTGCTCAACGTATTTAAAACATCATTCTGTTAGTTGTCCTGGGTTAGAGCGAATGGAGCCGCCGCTCTAGGCGCCAAAAAGCCAAATGCAAAAATCAATTTCCACCGCAAAATAAAATTTTATTGGCGCCTTTTGAGAGGCGCGGGACCAGTGTTGCCAGATCAGATTTTTTAAAAATCCGTAGGGTAAATCCGTAGGCTTTCCTAGTGTTAAAGAAGCAGGAGTATACTAAATAGAGTTACATAATTAAAAATTCAATAAGTGTTGATATTTGTATAAAAGTAGATTTTTAAAATTTGGGTATTATAATTTATGTAACTTGAAACTGAAGTAGAATTTATGTGAAGTGAAAGCGTCGATCAAAGGGCGCCGGAAGATAATTTCGCTCTACTCTGATTAAAGGCTACGGCTGGCGCTGTCTGTTTCTGTCATCTTTAAACGATTGACAAAAACAGAACGATGTTTTAAATTCGTTTAGCGTTAAATGTGTTTAGTGATTTGTCGTGCAAGTGGGCCTTATGGTAGCCACACACGTAACGATTTATTTGCGCAAATTTAGGCTCGCGCAAGTCTAACGTGAGTGTTCGAAGAAATTTGCGCAAATTTCTTCAAACACCTTTAGACTTGACCAATTATTGCTCTTGTCTGCTAATTGTTGAATAATTATGTTACTTTATGCAGATTGGGACGATCCAAGGCTGTACACATTGACTGCGTTACGTCGTCGCGGCGTGCCGGCCTCTGCCGTCAACTCGTTCTGTGCGGCTCTGGGCGTCACGGGCGCTTTGGGAGCCGTAGATCCCGCTATGTTGGACGCCAGCATTAGGGACGTACTTAATAATACTGCGCCGAGGTAATTAATTGAAAGTTCTGTAGCTTATGTGTAGATGTATATCGTCGCCGTGCAGTGAAAACCTCATAGAAAAATTATTTGTTTTTCTTTTCATTTATTGATGTCTAGAAAACCTTATAATGCATATTTAGGATTAACGTAGATAACTCTTAGATGCTTCGAATACCTTCTATTAATGATAATGAACCTCGAAGAACGTCATTGACGGCCATTATCAGTTTTTTTTTATCTTCCCCTGTAAAATAACGTTTATTGCAATCACGAAGTTTTCACAGCCAGGCGACGATTTGTCTTTGCGCTCTCTCGGACTCGAACTGACCCTTACACAGAACGAGCTATGCACAAAACGAGCGGACTTTAAAGGACATCGCTCATTATAACAGCACCGCTCCGACACGGCAAATAACTTGTCATTCAAGTTGTTTAATTCAATTAAATTCAAGGATTTTAAATCAAATTCATTCAAGTCTATTTTACGATAGCACAGAATAGTGCACGGCTCGCCGACCGCTCACTGCCCGCGAGCCGTCACACGTAAAATAGACTGTAATGCATTTGTTTTAAAATCCTAACTTGAATCACAAGTTTATTTGTCATGTCGGACCGGTGCTGTTATAATGAGCGATGTCCTTAATACACGCAAAATATACACTTAATACTGTGAGTAATATTATGAAAATACATACTCACATCAGTTAGCAAATAATATATTTAAAAACTGGCCAAGTGCATATCGGATCACGCACAGTGAAGGGCTCCGTGGTTGGGATGAATATTTACGCATGCCCAATATTGTTTTTCAAAAATAGGTTTGTATTTCATAGTATTTTTCAAAATTTATGAAAAACAAACTTATTTATGCGGTTGAAATCGAAAATATATCCACAAACTATTGACATATATAAAGTCACTTAGTAACAATATTTTTAATTATGGAAACCAATAATACCTCACACGCTAATGTGCCGCTCGATCCTCTCTACCTACTCCGTAAAGGAAAGCGTAAAGCAATAGTACATTTACGTAGTTTTCATCATAAAATGCTTATTATTTTTACATTTTACAAAAACATTAAAAAGTTTTAACTCACTTTCTATGACATTCTTACGAAATTTTTACTTTTATTCGTTACTATTACTCGTTAACTTGTAGAGTCTACTTAGCTGTAATAGTTTTCCTTTTATTTATTTACTTACTTATTTATTTCTCTCACTCCAAAACAAATTGTTGCTATATAAATGCATTATAAATCCTAAATGGACATACGGCCTACAACTGTGGGGCTCAGCGGCAAAATCGAATATAGAAATGGTTCAAAGGTTCCAGTCAAAAATATTAAGAATGATAACGAACGCACCTTGGTATGTCTCAATTATGAGACTCCATCACGACCTCTGCATCAAAACTGTTATGGAAGAAATTTCGGAAAGCATACAAAGAGCGAATCATCCAAACATCCTAACAGTAGACCTGATGAACACCCAAACAATCGCTAGAAGACTAAAGAGAAAGATTCCTCAAGACCTTATTTGAGAGGCTGTAAGAATAAACGGGGCAGTCACTGGACAGCTTCCACCCGTCAGTAACTTCAAATATATTGCTGAATATCTGCAAGAATGATAGATTGCAATAAAAACAAAAAAGTGGCACTCCGGGAGTGCCGACAGAAGTGAAAACTTGAACAAGATCGCCTTGGTGGAAGAAAAGTACTTGTATAGAACATTGGTCCGTAACCTTATCTAAATAAAGAGCACAATCGCGTTTCTAAAAAAAAATACTTCCAAAACCTTTAAAGTAAAAATACTTGCATAGAACATTGATCCGTAACGTAATATAAATAAAGAGTACAATCGCGTTTTCAAAAATGAGGTGTCGGTAACGGCGTCGCGAGTTCAATTGTTTTTTCCCCATCTCAAAAATGACCAACGCGCCTAAAGATTTCATTAAAAAAAATAAAAATAAACTGGCACTCCGGGAGTGCCGACAGAAGTGAAAACTTGAAAAAAAAAACGTGTGGCACTCGGGGACTGCCGCGGTAAAGCTATTGCATAGCATTTGTAACCTCCATGACAACATCACGTTCCCATGACAACATCACGTTGTCATGGGAACCGTCATTACATGGTAGGCGGAGTGGGGGGTGTTAGGTTTTATTTTTGTTACGTTACGGAATTTCTTGATTCGGTCGCCGCGCTCAAAGCCCGCGGTAAAAGCTATGCAATAGCTTTAAAACCGGCACCGCGGTAATCAACGCGTATGTCTTTTTAATGGTCAAAAGCTGGTGTCGTTACAGTGTCGCGAAATCAATGGTTTAGTCCCATCTCAAAAATGCCCAACGCGCCTAAAGAAGTTTTCACTTCAAAAATATTTACTAGCTTCTGCCCGCGACTACGTTCGCGTAAAATTCCCCCGACCCCGTCACGTTGCTTCGTTCGTGCTTAGCGTTCTTTCTGATTTTTTTTATTTTTCTCGGCTCTTTAGGGTCGTAGCTTGATCTTAAATACCTTATAGCCTCCCTCAAGAATTGGGCTATTAAATGCAAAAAGGTTTTTCAAACCCGACTGGCAGTTCTAGAGATTAGCGCGATCAGACAAACAAACAACAAACGGAAAAACAAACAAACTTCACCTTTATTTTAAGATTATAATTATAGATGGAAACTTTATGCACGACTAAAATAAATACTGTAAAAAGGCGGACTTAATGCCCGAGGCATTTTCTTTTAACTTTGTTATAATTATGTACTAGTATCGTGAATTCTTTTCACATATCCTTAAACAACGGTTTAGCAAAGGACATGTCCTAAAATGGTTTTTTATTATTCAATAATTCTAACCAGGATAAGTTAAATATATTTGGATAGACATCCCAAAAACTAGTGGTTCTAACTATATCATACATTTTTAAAATCCTCCAATTTTGAGAAAAATCGTTTTTTATTTTAGTAAGAATTTACTCCTAAAACGAAAAAACCTTTCTAATTATCTATGATAATATAGTGAACACACCCCATAAAATAGTAAACTTGTCAAAATTGACACATGTTACTGTCATTGCTGTCAATTCGTTGACAGTAATGACAGTACTATGTGTCAATTTATGTCATATTGACATATTCAAATAGTAACTTGTCAAAATTTACACATGTTACTGTCGTCACTGTCAATTGATTGACAGTAATGACTGTACCATGTGTCAATTTATATCATATTTGTCATAGTTGCCATCAACAAATAAAATATTTGTACTTTAAATAGTTTATAATTTTTCTCTTAAATGGAGGGGTCTAAAAATATTATTTCAGTGGTTCCTAGTTCCATATTTTGTCGTTTTTATTTAGATGTAGTTTGATGCTGGTTAGATTTTTCTCGGAATAAAAAACCATCGTCCCTACAAAAAGCGGACATCTCCTTTACTTTTACTCTTGTGTGGCACTTCACAAGACAGACCTAAGAAGTTTAATACAAATTGGTTAGAAAATGTCAATTCTACAAATATGGGACGGACGGTCATGACGAAATTATAAAACGGATTGTTTATCTCAAAGTGGAATGTAAATGGTCTTGTTAGTGCTCAGCAACTTTAAAGAAGCACTCTTTATAATACTTTGACTTATTAAATCTCGAAACACATCATCACATATTATTTCGAAATGGTCGCGGTTTGAAACCTAGATATCATACTGACTTTTGATATTGGTACCTCCATTACACCAACGTTATGATCTCGTAAAAGAATAGTAACTTTTAAAGAGGTCAAATGGATTGTGCTATTTATTACCCCTTTCTAGCTTTTACTTATGCAGACCGAGTTGTTTAAATTCATTGCATAATAGAAGTAATTTTAAAGGGCATTAAGTATTCCGCCATTATCCTGACTGATAATGTTATCATGACATGTGAACAGTTTAACATGTATTTTAATTTCAAGGTTACCATTGATAGTAGCTTGACAAGCTCTTAGTTTCAAGGGTATAGATAATAGTCATAGGGTTACAATATATTATGATTACATTTTGTTGCATTTTACCACGTTTTATGTACATATTTGGGTGGCAAACAACCAGGCGGCCTACCTTATGATAAACTAGCTGCGGTCCGCGGCTTTGCCCGCGTGTAACTTAATATTTTTCTAAAATAAAAGTAGCCTATGTTACTCTTTATAACATGACTATCTGCCTGTGAAAGTCCCATCAAAATCGGTCCAGCCGTTTCGTAGATTAGCTGGAACAAATAGATAGATAGACAGACATACAAAAAAAAAACAGTGGCACTCTGGGAGTGCTGACAGAAGTGAAAACTTGAAAAAAAATCGGCACCGCGGTAATCAACGCGTTGATGTCTTTTACTCCACGGTGTCGGTAAATTCCGTTAGAGTGTCGTGAAATCAATAGTCCCATCTCAAAAATGCCCAAAGCGCTTAAAAAACTTTTCACTTTAAAAAAAAGTTTTTTATACGTATAAAACGTATACTTTTAAATGTATTTATTAAAAAGCTGTCATTTTGATATTGCAAACAGACACTTCAATTTTATTTATTTGTATAAGTACATAGATAGTCACCACCGCCAAAGTATGGACATCTACGGTACTAGAGGTATTGCACGTACGTTTCTATTCCAGAGACAAAACGTTTTATGTTGCTAGTATATTTACTACGGCACCTGTATTCTCCAATCGGATTAATCTGATCCAGCCTGTACCTTGCTGCCTTCCCCCAGCGACACCCTAAGCCGAGGTCCGTACCCCACAGGGGGTGCCATTAGCGTGTAGTCGCTTAGTTTATAAGTTTAATGCCCTGGCTGGAGGCCTTAATTTATTGAGGCAGCCACAGGAAAGTCCGGTTAAGCAGCCGACCACCTCTTAGGTTGACCTGCAAGATGCCATTAAAAAAAAGTACTCTCCAATCAGGAAGACAGCGACGCTGCTTGGCGGCAGAAATAGGTAGGGTGGGTGGGGGCGTACTTACCCAGATGGCCTCTTTCGCAAAAAGCTTTTCTACTACTATGGATAAACTAAAGTCAAAGGAATTTTGACAAAGGTTGTAGTTGTAAACGCAGGTTGTCGTAGTCAAATAAATGTTTCATTGTTTTCAATGCAGGTCAGTAAAATGTGCGTTTTTGTTTTCAGAGTTATGGTAGCACTAGAGCCGTTAAAGATCACAATCACAAACTTCCCTAGTGACAAACCAATACAAATCACAGTACCAGACTTCCCCAATGAACCAGACAAGGGATCTCATACAGTGGTGCTTAGTAAAGTCCTTTATATTGAGTCCACGGACTTTAAAGAAGAACCCGAGAAGGGATACCGACGGCTGACCCCGAAACAAACTGTGGGACTGAGGCATGCGGGCTACGTTATCAAGGTAAAAATAAAATGTAATCAACAATTTTTATTTTATTTATTTTTTCTTAAAATAGCCATTTACATAACAAAAGCAATCTTACTCAAGTGTATTATTAGAATCTGCCGCTGGGTTTCTAAAAAAGTGGCTTTAACAAAACAGAAACCTTATAAAAACAAAGTTTTGACGTTTCTTGACGTCAATTTTCTTTATTTGTGTAATAGGGGAAAAATCCTTGTGAAACCATTGTTGGTGGGCGGACTTACCGCGAACGAAGGCATGTGATATTCACCAACTCACATTTGGCCCATGTGGATATCATTAAAACAGAAGGAACATTGTAGGCTGATTGTATATGAATGTAGTCCGTATTTAAAATGTATTGTGTATATCTAGGTATCTAAGGTCAGCAAGGATGCTGCCGGCAATGTTGTCGAAGTTGAATGCACAGCGGAGACTTCTGAATCAGCAGATAAGCCAAAGGCTTTCATTCACTGGGTGTCTGAACCTGTCACCATTGAAGTCAGACTGTACGAACCACTGTAAGTATGTCCGGAGATTTAGAAATAAACAAACGCTCTCTGCAAAGACGGCCGTCATTGCGATCGTTATATGACGGCCGTCTTTAACCCAAGCTTAGCTTCATACCAATTTCACAGACGCAACGCACTGTAAATAAAAGGTTCGGGCAAAGTTCGATCCTCAGTGTAAACAGCTAAGTAACTTCTTCGGCAAACAGGTTACGAAACTTTTTTTGTTCATTTAGATTCAAACACAAGAATCCAGAAGATCCGAGCGAGGTACCTGGTGGTTTCGTGTCGGACTGCCGCGAAGATACCCTGAAGGTTGTGAACGCGTTCGCCGACGCGTCCATCAGAGGAGCCAAGGTGTACGACAAGTTCCAGTTTGAAAGGATCGGCTTTTTCTCTGTCGACCCTGATACCACGTCCACTCACGTGAGTTTCTGACCCTTACTTCGAATTGTTGTAAAAGAGTTGTTTTTGTTTTTGAATTTTCGGTTTATGCACCGTTGTACTTTGTTTTGTGTTTATATTTTTTGTTGCATTTGCACGTTCAGATAATACAGTCATTCTTCGCTATTCGCGGATCTGGGTATTTGGATTCATAATTGAGATTATTTTCTGCTACGTAATTCATCCACACGATCATCTTTTTAAGAACCTCACCCCACGAATAGCTAGGTACGACGGTATTGATCAGTTTTATTTGGCTATTAAGATAGTTGCATCATCAGAAAAACACAAGTCGCCAGTGTGCTAGTAAGTACCTATTTTGGTACCATTGATTTATTAGTTAGAATTGTAGGTAGAAAATACTTCTTATGTTATTGTATTTCTGGATACAACTCTAAAATTAATTCTTATTTCTTTTTGCAGATGGTGTTCAACAGAACTGTTTCTCTCAAAGAAGATACAGGAAAATAAACGCTTTTGTTGCCAGTAACATTGTGAAACAATTTCTATTAAATAAATTATGAATTATTTGTAACTTGTTGTTTAATTTATTAAAAGATGAGAATTTTATAAAAGTGGCAGTTCTTAATGTACTATCTTATAAATAAGTGAACATCTATTAATCTACAAGTGTCTCATAAAATACAATAAATGCCATCAGCTGCAACTACAACCAATCGTAACCAATACCTTTGTCTATAGCTAATCTGTAAGGGTGACATTTCCAATCTGATTCAACTACATTGAACTTTCCGGTACAACCCCTTCGAAAATACTCGTTTATGTTCAAAGCAATGGCGCAATGGATTGTCAAGTTATTCTGAAACTTCAATTACGGGTGAGTGAGGAGTGGAGTAGGTACGGGGGGTGGGGTGGGTACCGCGCAGGGCGGCGGGCGACGGCGCGGCGCGTATCGAGCGTGGGCGGCCGCGCATGCCGCTCACTCGCCTCCGCCATCCCGCGATATGCACTACTACGCGGTTACATCTCGTACTAAAACCTGACACGCACGATATCACGTTATTGCGCGCGACGTGCTTACGATGTAGAAACTATACAACCTCATGTAAACTTAAGGTAAGCCCTAGCTGCATTATAGCACCGTTGCTTTTGTGTTGCAAGTTACAACCCCGATAGGATTCTCTGGTTGCCCTAGGATGTTCATTACCACGGATCGGTGGAAAGTGGTTCAAGTGCGTCATGTTGACGTGTGTATGACGCAACCCACTGAAATACAGAAAAATAGAGCTATATTTGTCGTTGTGAAAACCATTAATTTTTGTTACTATCGGCACGTAGAGACCCTTTTCACCTTGAGTATCGTATTGCCTGTGTTCAATTTATTTAATCGTATTTAATTATATTCACGTAACGTTAATAAGCCTTTAAAATTTGTGTTTTGGTGCCCTGATGTCGTTAAGCCCGATTTGATACCTCTGTATTTGTACAGTCAGCTTCGATTTGAAGGAGCGGTCTTTTTTATAGTACACGCATTTATAATAAATTGATATGTAATTCAATCTGTAGGCCCTACGACCACAAAAAGACATGTCTATCGTCTATTTATTCGTCGAAACTTTACTTGTTAGGAAAACTAATCATGTACCTATTATGATTAGTTTTCCTAACAAGTAAAGTTTATAAATGTTTATATCTCGCTAATTCTGTGTTCGATTCATAAAAGGCGTAGGCTACCTTGCGACCTAAAGATAGGTACTTTTGTATTTTATTAGAGACTATTCTCTTCCTCGCAAGCATAGCACCTCAATGTGAAACCTCTATAGCTAGGTTGGGACACTGTGTTGGGACAGATTTGAATACCTTTTTGTAAGGTAGACTAGTTGAACTAAGCAGCTGACACCAAAACAAATGCTCATCGGTAAAATTCGTATATTTGCACAACGTATACTTTTGATTCTATGTTTAGATAATTCATTCCGAAGCATTTTAGTCATTTTAAGCAAAATTAAATGTAGTACAAAACATTTGCAAAAATGAATTAAATATATTCGCAGCTGTACGTACTATTGTTTTTGTCGCGAGCCACTAGAGCTTATCTCGCGTTATCAGCTGTAACAGCATTGGCTTGAAAACCAAAATGCTGGTGCGATTACTTAAATGGAACACTTATTTGCATATCTACTCTACATACGTTTTCACACCATCGATTGTTTGTAACATTGTATGTCCTACCTATGTATTTATAGCAGGGAAGATAATCTGCGGGGTAATAGCGTAACACACAAAATGATAATTGATCGCAATGGGTTTTATTTTGACGTTTATTGCGTTATTCACGTTGTTGAGCAGACGAAGTTTTCAAACCTATGAAGCAATGGATTAGCAATATCCTTCAAAACTCTTGGATATTGAAAGTGTGTTCCGAAATTAGGGTGGTGATGTCATTCAGTTTTTTGAAAGGTCATACTGCTAGCTCCCAAACTTTACCTTATTTTGTATGGGTATGACAGGTATTTTGTGGACGTTGAAAAGAATCCGTCCCTATTTCGTAGAGACTACCTGCAGGAATGAGTGTAGGTACCTATACAATATACAACCCATGTAGATACTTACCCTACCCTTTTCAGGCTTTTGAAATGTTGGAGTAACCCTAGCATAAAATTAAAATCTGAATAGGCTAACCAACATAATTGGATGATATATTTATTTGTTTGAACGAAAGTTTATGCGTATAATAAGATTGACAATAAGTAGAGTAATATACGAGTAGGTTAGGGCAGTCAAAAACTAAGCCTTCACCATAACTGATACATAATTATTCAGAAGTTATCTTGAAGTTAAACTGTATTACGTTTACCTTCCCCTTTTACACAACATCAGATCAGCTAGTTGACACAAAAATATTGTATTGTCACCTGAGCGATCCTAGATTTGTATAATAAAGATGAGTGAAAAATCAATCGCAAGGTCCAATATCAACTGTTAGTAAAAATAGCAGAACGTGAACTAGAATAAATGCAGTTTAAAAATGGTTCTATTATTCTGTTCACTTCGCATTCAGACGAGGACAAGGACTAATAGAGGTCATCGCGGGAAGTCTACGCCGTAGCAATTTTGTATTTTTTTCGTTCGTAGCGACTATCTATTTCGAAGCGCTTTCCTATCTCGACTCATAGCAATGCCCTATTTCGTAGATATTTGTTGCTTTATAGCAATCTTCGATCTCTCACGTGGCATTTAAATTGTGTATTTATTAGGTTTGTGAAAATACTAAAGAATTCAATTTTCCTCAGACGCTATGGCTTCAACATCTTACTAAGAGAAAATTCAATTGATTGACATCAATTTGGTTCGTGCTGGGATCACTTCATTATAAATGCTTTTATGGCGTTTTAGTCTACTGAAAGCCTCAGGAAAGCGAGTATCCTTATCACATACTTACATGGACCCTAATAATCTACTAAATGGGGAATTTTGAGTGTGATATAGGCAACATATATATTGTAGATTAGGCGGGTATTAGATTGATGATACAAATTCTAATGTCATGAAATATTGGTTCTTCATTATGACACTTCATAAAGTACCTTCATATTTTTCTCAGCAATGGCAGGCAAGTAATTTAAGGGAGAGTAAACCTAGCTAAACAACACTTTTTCATCGGTCCTTTAACAAAATACGACCGAGCGTCACTCGAGATACCAATTACGGAGGCGCGCGCCTATAGAAATATTGCCTCAAAAGCCTGCCTGATTAGTGGCTTTCAGCCCATCAGTCTCGTTGCGAAACTCCTTCGTTCTTACTCTGATTTATCGGGCAAGTAATGCCCTGTTACAAAAGTTACTCAGACTTTCCTTTTAAAATGAAGATAGGTGATGATGTGAAGAGGGTTGTTGACTTAACATGTTTGTACTTACCAAGAGTAGATTAAAGCCTAACAAAATACAAAGCATCCTTTAGGTTGCAGTTTTTACAACAATGGCGTCGAAATTCATAGTTAGTTGGAATCGACATGTTATCGGTTAGCATTAAAATTGAATACCTTTTTAGGTATTAAGATCTAACACGCTAGTCCCTCTACTCAAAGGTTCTTAAATTTTTCGATAAAGTGTATGGGTTATAAATAACGGATAAAAGTCACATTAAAAATAATTTGTTGGGCATTCCGGCTCAATTTATGACCTTTTATAGGAACATCCATTGGATTCGGTAAAACCAATATTGAAATCGATAAAAATACGGCTAAGTCTCGTCCCGAGGGAATAGCCCTGTCGCGTAAGACGGCCCTTATCGCAAAATGTGCGTTGTAGGTATTGTAACTTCTCCTAAACTGTTCGGGGATCAGCTACGTGACGGTATTACTACAGATAAGTGATGATGGATGTGTCAAATCCAACGTTGAGTTCTAAGTAATGTGCTACGTCGCAACTGGGTACAAACAAAACAATGACCCTTTAAAATCTCAGTGGACCAACACCAATACCTACTTATTCATAAACAAAACTAGGCGAGTACCTACATAGTTAAATTAGGTCTTTATGATGGGATAACAAGATTGAGGCAATTCACCTGAACGCCAATCTGTTCCAGTGACCTACATTTGTAAAAAGCTATCCCATTTATTAATTTATTTATTTTTCAGACAAAGTCCATTACATTAATATATACAAAATTGATATAAAAAACTTTTATACACATGCACAATAAAATAATACTCAATCATTCAAATCAAATACAATTATAATACATATACACATTTATACATGAAGCAGATTTATATGTTCAAAATAATTTAACCATCAAGCCATTAAATTATACAGCTTCTAGTATTGATTAAGTAATTTATACAGATAAATAACTAACGTCACTTAGTTTGATTGCTTAGAATATCTACTTAATTCATAGTATTGATAAACCAATCAGAAACAAGTGTTCCACATTGAAAACATAAGTATAGTAAACTAGTTAAGAAAGTCTGACACAAAGTTGGTATTGATTTTCTCCAAAGCGAAGGACGAGTGATGCTCCAAATATTAATCTAGATGCTGAAATATTCCGCTCGTTCGCAGTCACATTCATTTAGCTATTGGCACAGCAGTAGAGCGGGCTTTAGTTATACATCAATTAGAAGCATCAAAACATGATAAATGATATTTATCTCTGTAAATTGGTTTCAACAAACATTTTTACACGCCACAAAAATATTTTTAGAACTAGCTGCTGTCGGAATTTATATATTTTATTTCCTTTAGGAAAATTTCTATTTTTTTAAGGTGGCTTAGAAAAATAGAAATTTTCCTTTCCACCTTTTTCTTTTTGGTACATTTCACTAACATTGGTTTGGCTGTCTTTTGTGAACCAAATTTTCTATAACCCCTTACTGGCACACTCTTGAACATGGGTTGTGGGTAGGGTTACCATCTATTTAAGGGAGGATGCCTGTCTAGGATGTACAAAATGCCTTACGCAACAGAGAGTTTTAAAGACCGACATAAAATTCAAAATGTAAAGTATGAACAATCTACGACCTCTAAACGAATTTATAAAAACCGGCCAAGTGCGTGTCGGACCACGCACAATGAAGGGTTCCGTAGTTGGGATGAATTTATCCCAAAAACAAACTTAACTTTGAAGTTGAAAAATATGTTCTCCCATACGGAATGTACGGGAAAACATGTTTTTGCAACTGTTAAGTTGGTCGATTATTACTCGTTAACCTGTAGAGCCTACTTAGCTGTGATAGTTTTCCTTTTAATTTCGTTATATAAGCTACTGTTGTGATTTTTTTCACACACCCAAAACCAACCATTTAGCGGACAGGGGGGGGGACACTTGACTCTAACAAAAATTAGCACTTTAAAGCTTAATATTTCGCAAACGAATCCCTGAATCCAAAAATGGTTTTTACAAACTCACAATATTTTTGAAGAACCTTTCCAATGATACCCCTTTTTTACATTACATAGCCGTTACCATGGGGTAAAAAAATATGAAAAATAAACATCACCACTTTACGTGTTTGAGAGGTACCCTAAAAAAAAATGTTTTTCATAATTTTGTTTTACCACTTTGTCGGCGTAATTATGTATACCTATGCCAAACTACAACTTTCTAGTACTAAGGGTCTCGGAGCTAGACCGCGGACAGACAGACAGACAGACAGACGGACATGACGAAACTATAAGGGTTCCTTGTTTACTACGGAACCCTAAAAACGAACTTACTACACTAAGTGATACTTTTCCGAAAACATTTTTTTTTTCAAGAATTCTTTCTTTTTTCAAAAATATTAATATAAAAATCTACACACGCAACGTTTTTAAAGTATTCTTGGGTTACTATAATAAAGCTTTTACCGACTCTATTGTCGGGCGATTCCTTTTTTTACTCAACTGTGCCTTTATTAGGGAAATTCAAAAATGCCTGTCTCAGCTTAGCGCCGGCCGCTCTCCTGTCTTAATTAACTGTAAAATACCTGTCAAATGCGGCAAATACCTGTCAGATGGTAACTCTAGTTGTGGGTACATACCTACACTACTGAGCCAGTTTAACTTTACTGCACATACATTAATACGCTCTAACGCTCATATTATTACATACTGTTGGAACAGCAACTGATCCTTATTTATGGTAAATTTTACCATCAGCAGTAAATTTTATTATGTGTATGTTATTGCCACTGTCGTTGATACCCCGTTACAGCTTTATCCCACTTTACTCACATTAATTACAGTCTGTAAACTAATAAGAAAGTAGGGAAAGTTCGGCTTGTGTTATATCCAATTTATTTCTTACGTGCTTAAATTGTATTTTGCTAAAGTTTTATGCCCTTTAAATCTCATTACGATAGTTAGTAAAGTTTTGTTAGTTTATGCCTAAAGTTTGTTTTAATAGGACGATCAAACAGTTTGCCAAGTCCAAAAAAAAATCTGTTGATCTTTAGCTTAGGATTTAATTTATAAACCAAGGCGAATGTAAACAACTGAAATAAGAATGACGTATTTTGATTATGTAAAGGTATAATAATATAGTATTATCCATACAATAATAGGCATGTTCACCCTGATTGCCGCCCACGATAGTCGACAATGACGTAACATGATACGCAAACGGAGCCGCCAATTATCCGAGCTCGTTATGTCGATGCATTAGACGGATTCCCGCTGGTCTATTGTAGTTCACGTGTGAGTTTATCGATCTACATAATTGTCAGTGTGGTTTGAAAGACTGTTCAACAAGGCACTTCGAGAATCTTAGAAGTAACGGAGATACATTTTACGCGAACTTTTGTTATCTAATGGATATAGTAGATACCTATAGGTTTATACTTAGAACCATTTTAGTTATAAGAATTTTATAAGACGTGAATGAATAAGACGGAGAGGCTTTATTGTCATTGGTGCCGTTTCCCTTGTTCACAAACTAAACTAAATTTAAGTTCAGTGCATCTTTTTCTTTCTATTTCATTAAGAAATGGACAGAAGATAAATTTTAGTTTAGTCCTGTCAAATTAAACAGCGCCTGAAAACTTGCCTACTAAAATTACGTCAAGCGCTGATTAAAATGACAGGACTAAACTAAAATGTATCTTCTGTCCTTTTCTTAATGAAATAGAAAGAAAAAGATGCACTGAACTTAAATTTAGTTTAGTTTGTGAACAAGGGAATCGGCACCATTATAAACTTATAAAACTAAAATTGTACAGTGACAGTAATCAACGTCGTCGACCCTCGGCGTTGCCCGGTTTATAATGGTTTATTCAATTTCATAACTCATAAAATATGATTAAGGTACCTTAATACCTACATAAAATAAACATAAAATTCACACAACCTTTATTGAAGCCGAAAGCATGGCGTGACCGTTGTTACTCAACCCTCAACGGGATTATCCCCAAATAGACGCAGATAAATTGCCGAGCCGTGCCTAACGAATTCAGCGCGTTTGATAAAAAAATATGTGCCCAGAGGCATCAAATGCCTAACATGACATAACACAGAGAAGCTGAATGTTACGTAGATAAATGTTGCTCGGGAAATATTCCAAAATATTAAGTATATCTATGTTATTCTACTGTACTACTTTCAAGGCTCTATTTGCCTACGCGATAGAGTAGTCATGTCCGTGATACCTTAATATGTACTTCCAGCAATATCATCATCATCATTATTTCAGCCGAAAGACGTCCACTGTTGGACATAGGTCTCCGCTAAGTACCGCCACTTCGACCGGTTCTGTGCTTCTCGATTCCAGCGGATTCCTGCGGCCTTCACCAGGTCATCGCTCCACCTTGTGGGGGGTCTTTCAACGCTACGTCTTCCGGTACGCGGTCGCCACTTCAGAACCTTTCGGCCCCATCAGCCATCTGTTCTGCGAGCAATGTGCCCTGCCCACTGCTACTTAAGTTTGGCAATTTTTCGGGCTAGGTCAGTTGTCTTGGTTCTCCTACGGATCTCTTCATTTCTGATTCGATCACATAGGGAAACTCCGAGCTCTTTATTGCCCTTTGGATGACTTTCAGCCTTCTAATGAGGCCCATTGTGAGCGAGTCGAGTAGAGTCTACGATCTTCATGAGGGTGGGTGTTGCGACATGGGCATTCGACATGTCCTTCGTTTTGTCCATGTTCATTTTAAGTCCCACTCTTTCGGAAGCTCTACTGAGGTCATCGAGCATTGTACTAAGGTCCTCCATAATCTCAGCCATGACTACTATATCGTCGGCAAACCAAAAGTGAGTGGTGTACTCGCCGTTGATGTTGATGCTAACCCCTTTCCAGTCCAGAACCTTGAAGACATCCTCCAGTGCGGCGGTGAACAGTTTCGGAGAGATAACGTCTCCCTGTCTCACACCTCGCTGCAGAAGGATAGGTTTCGAGGTCTGGTCATAGAGTCGGACTGACATAGTAGCGTTTTCATACAAACACTTCAGCACCTCGATGTACCGATAGCCAATCTGGCACCGTTGGAGAGACTGCCCAAATTTCAATTGAATCAAAGGCTTTCTCGTAATCCACAAACTTTAAGCAGAGAGATGAGTTAGACCCTTGATTCGAAGAAAATTGTAAGTCTTGATACACTACTACGAGATTTTTCAATCCTGGTACCTGTCAAAGTAACTACATCGATGTATGTAAACATTTTTATTATAAAAAAACCGACCGAGTGCGTGTCGGACCACGCACAATGAAGGGTTCCGTAGTTGGGATGAATTTATCCCAAAAACAAACTTAACTTTGTAGTTGAAAAATATGTTCTCCCATACGGAATGTATGGGAAACATGTTTTTGCAACTGCAAAGTTAAGTTGGTCGATTATTACTCGTTAACCTGTAGAGCCTACTTAGCTGTGATAGTTTTCCTTTTAATTTCGTTATATCAGCTACTGTTGTGATTTTTTTCACACACCCAAAACCAACCATTTAGCCGGCAGGGGGGGGGACACTTGACTCTAACAAAAATTAGCACTTTAAAGCTTAATATTTCGCAAACGAATCCCTGAATCCAAAAATGGTTTTCACAAACTCACAATATTTTTGAAGGACCTTTCCAATGATACCCCTCACCATGGGGTAAAAAAATAAACATCACCACTTTACGTGTATGAGAGGTACCCTAAAAAAAATGTTTTTCATAATTTTGTTTTACCACTTTGTCGGCGTAATTAATATGTATATCTATGCCAAATTACAGCTTTTTAGTACTAAGGGTCTCGGAGCTAGACCGCGGACAGACAGACAGACAGACAGACAAACAGACAGACAGACAGACGGACATGACGAAACTATAAGGGTTCCTTGTTTACTACGGAACCCTAAAAAATTATCCAATATTATAGTAAAACTTCTTACAATTAGACTCCAATTAATGAAAGTGTTAGCGAAAGAAAAACGTATTTAGAGTTACACTTAAAAAATCACAGTAGTTTTCAAGCGCCTACCAAGAATCTCAGTGAAACCGAAACGTATGTCAACTTGCAACGTTCTTTCACTAATTGAATCACGATTATAGAAACTTACTTACGTTATTATTTCACCGAGATATTGTCACAACAGATAGAAAGGTACGTTTTCTTTTCACTTTAAAAATCTTTCTTTCACAGATATTTTGTACTTTTCACTATCGTAACTCTCACAAAAATCTTTGTTAGGCTAGTTACCGAAAAAATAATTATACCGATGGATGAGGATTGAAAAATTTATGTTTCTGTGTTTTTTAAACCTGAAAGTCTAACAGATACCCCTTTTATCGCGATTCAAAGTGCACGAAATCGTTTTTTGGCTCTCCTGTAAACCCTCATTTTCGAGTTACAATTCGGTTCGGTTATACTCTTCGGTCTTCTATATAATCTGCCGCAGCGTATGTATGTGGTCTATGATGCTAAAGCCTTTACGGAATCCGGCTTGTTCGGGAGGCTGGAAGTCGACAAACCT
The DNA here is from genome assembly GCA_963680765.1 of Agrochola lychnidis. Taxonomy (NCBI): domain Eukaryota; kingdom Metazoa; phylum Arthropoda; class Insecta; order Lepidoptera; family Noctuidae; genus Agrochola; species Agrochola lychnidis. The sequence continues at coordinate 12,991,415 of OY796857.1, forward strand.
GCGCGCGAGACGGTTCGTGATGACTCTTGAAAACAGCTTGGAGACATGGCTCAGAAGAGAGATGGGCCCATAATTCTTAAGCATTGTCGTCCTTTTTAAAGAAGAGTACTACCACACTTCTGTTCCATGCATGTAGCGTTTATCCTCGAGTATAACGGAATCGAACAGCTTCTGGAGAGCCGAGAACGGGTTTTCCACCTGCCTTCAGGAGTTCGGCCGTAATTCCGTCATCACCCGGCGCATTGTTGTTTTCAAGCAGCTTCAGAGCCATCGTAATCTCGTACAAGCTGACGTCTGGGATCTCTTCGGTATAGTGTCGGGTCAATCTAGCTCTTGGGTCGTTTGCCAAATTCGTAACGGGGTTACGAGTTTGTGTATGTGAGTTTAAATGTTTGTAAATGCACCCACACTATGTAAATACAGGAGAAATTCTAGAAAAAGAAGAAAGAAAGGAAAGAAGATGATTAATTACCAATAATGTGCGTAGTTAGTGAATGTGCAAATTAATCTGCATCATAATTTTCATACGAAATATAGGTAGACTTGTCTGAAACTGTCGGTATACATAAATTCATTAGGTAAGGCCCCAAACTCCCTACCTGCGGGGTAATAGGGATGTTTACAAAAAAAATATTTTGTGTCCGTCCTGTAGATTATTAAAAAATATTGGACACATATTTTTTTACGTTATCAAAAGATTACGGCGATACATTGAGTTAAAATGTGCCATGACGTCACGAGTAAGTATGTAGATTTTATACTTACTTGTGACGTAGCGACCCCCACTCCCCAATTTTAATGCGTTTTATCCAAGTATTTTTTTGTTAATTATGATGAAGCAAAAAATACGTGTCTAATATTTTTTATTATCTGACTGACGGACTAATAGAATTTCTTTTTTTTTGACCTAGGCATCATCCCTATTGCACACACTTATTTTCCAGTAGCAATGGCTTTCATTTTGACAGACATTAAATTGTGTTATTTACGTCGTTGAGCAGACAAATTTTTCGAACATAAATTATGAAGCAATGGATTAGCAATATCCTTCAGAATCATTCAGATTGTGATAAAAAAGTGTATTACTCAATTAGGGTGCTGCTAACATTTATGTCACAGAATAATAAATATTATTGCGTGTCGGCAAACATAAAATTAAATAATCAATAAAACATCAATTAATAAATTTTCACGATGTGTATCGGGTTCTAATGACTGGTTGTTTGTTGTGTGGCACAGATTAATACAGATGGTTCACTCCGCAAAATCATTTAAATAAAAAGCGAGTCTTGCTACGACACAATAAAGTGCAATTCAGGTCGCACAACGTTAATTACCTACAGTTATATTCACCTAGAAGTTGCCTCTCTATCGCGCAACTCTTACGATCTTCTGACTACGTTACTGTGCGTTTGCACAACATTCACGTAAAAACATGTTGAAATCTCTATTTCCTGTCAATGTTCCATACATTGACAGAAAATAGAGATTTCAACATGTTTTATGTGAATGTTTCGCCACATTCGCCAGTGCAAACGCACAGTGACACTCAGTGAGTGACAAAAAGTACGCGGCGGGCTCGACTTGTTGGGCTACCAACAAGTCGAGCCCGCCGCGTACTTTTAGCTTCATACCTAAAATTCGGACTGAACCATCTGTATTCATGTGTGTGTGTGGCGTGGTTTTATTGTTATGGCGTACATGCAAGTAGGTGGTAGGTACACCTACTATATCTACTGAACACGTTCTCCATTATCCTCACTTTTATGTGCCTTCCTGTAATCTTTCTCTTCATTAAGTCTGGTAATGAATAAACTTTATGAAGGCTCTTAACTGAGGTTGTTTTATAGGCAACGGGGATTGTAAAGTTAGCCATTGCTGGCTGCTACCAGGCAACTGCGATCGCAAGTTCCCCTTAGAAACGTGTCAAGGCAATAAATAGGTCAAGGGGGCCTGAGCACCTACATTCATACTGGTTAAATCAATAAATTTTGGTCAAATCGGATTGAGATAAAACGTGATTGAATACGATTTATACTTTTTGATGTAATGTCTTCGGTCACGACCTTTGAATGTAAGCTTATACCGCGTATTGTGGGGACGTATGACCTTGGTGGTATCCTTGAATGTTAAATATTTAATATTGTTGTTTTTATGCTATCCTATATTTATAAAAAAACACGGCCGTGTTTTATAAGACCAAACCCGAATACCTACACTATATAATAATATATACTTTAGGGAAATATATTCAAAATTAATTTATTTAAATTAAGGTGAGAATCAGCGCTTTACGGACGTAAAATGTTAAAAAAGGCCGTTCCCGAAACTTTATAACTCTAGAGCTTGAACTCAGAGCACAAAACAATGGCTCACTTATTAATTAATCCTTTAAAGAAATTTATGTTACGAAACCTGTTCATATCCTCTCGGCTTAATAAGCTCCTGGGGGAATTGTCGGGCACGGTGTATATTACAATTAATTGTGTTTATAACAAGAACTGGGGAATATATCTTATACTGTTTCTGTTTCAGGCATATTAATAAAAAGTGATAATTATGACAAGCAATATATTTTTTAATTATAATGAGTTCGAGAAGACTCTCATGTAAAAAAATTAGTTTGAAGCCTGTACAAATATGGACATACAGAAGCAACATTTATGTCCGCGACTGGTGGATTATTTAACCATCGTTGGAGCTAAACCTTACACTTCGGGGAAAGGCCTCGCCCCTGTTCAGGTAAAACATATTTTACTTTATCTTCTATATACCTTATACACTTGATTTAGAAACGAATTGAAATGACGTACTTATTGATTTGTGGTCACTGGTCATTCATCTCAAAAATGACTAAGATTTCGTATATCGTTATTTCGTCCTTCAACTACGGCCTTCAGATATTATTTGCGGTGTGTGTGATGGATGACTCATGGGATTTGGGAACGGAGATGAGTTTGAAGGTCCCTAAAATTACCTTAATAAAATGATTTATTACTTTTTTTTGTGTTGCGATATAAATACTTTTTTTCAGGCCCCTGAGTTGCTCCGCCGCTACCCGCTAACCAATCACGATGATTTCCCCTTGCCTTTGGACATGGTGTATTTCTGCCAACCGGAGGGATGCGTGTCTGTGGGGCCACGTCGGGCCCCTGGGCACCTCGCCTCCAGGGATACCAGCTCTTTTGTCTTTCAACTTACTGATAAAGACTCGGGTGAAAATACTCAAAATACTCACTTATCATTTTAAGGTATCAAGGGAAAGATAATATTGTTTGCTGATTGATATGTGCAAAAGATTTACGGCACAGGCTTTTATGGAAAAATTTGCCTGAATAATCTAAAGAAACAACTGCCGAAATTGTTACTTGCCTTACAGAAATTGCCTGCTGATGAATTTTTGTTTCGATGCTCTATTTATTACTTCATCTGCCTTACATATTGTAAAACAAAGTTCCCTCGCCGCATCTGTCTGTCTGACCGCGATAAACTCAAAAATAACCAAACGGATTTGCATACAGTTTTCACCAATGAACGGACCAATTCATGGGGAACGTTTAGGTGTATAATTCATTAAGTTAGTGTGTAAATTGGCTGAAATATGACGATGATTGTTGAAGATGTCGGATATAATCATGCCGACTTGGGAGCTTTACTGGCGTGCGCCGCGTAAACCAATAGAGTTATTTGAAGACAGTGTATTACGGAATTAATACATTGTTTACCTGAATTAACACATGGGGTATTTTTATCCTGGTAGTACGTTCCCGTAGGATATTTTTCAACATCCACGCGGGCAAAAGCTACCAACCTTGAGTGTCCTTCAAGCTTTATTAAGGCAATGATAACCCCTCAGGTAAGACTCGTTTCGGCATCTGCGTGAACTTCTACCGGGCGGTGGAGCGCGCGCAAGTGCCGGGCCCGCGCGAGCGCAGCATGCTGCGGCGCGAGTCGTGGCGCAAGTCTATGGAGAAGAGCTCCGACTCCGCATTCTCCAGGTGAACATAAACTACTTCTGCTTTTTGCTAAATAGGACTTTCAAATATGATAAATTTAATTTATGTATTCACTTGGCTGTGTGTAGATATTTTGCGTAGCAATTAATATTAGCATGGAGACACGAGTTGTTAAACATCAATATCAAGGGAATAGAGTTCTTCTAACTTCGATTCATGGTTCATAATTTGGTGGTGACTGACCCGAAGGCTCTCACAGCTCATTTCACAAAAAATATGTATTCGTTGGTTAGCTATGTCTCAAATCCTGTTAACCTAAACAGGCCTTTGCTTCTTAAATCCTCTCACATTCTCACGACTTAGCACTAGAATTTAGACTAAGACATCGCGAATGTTCCAGTGACTATAGGAGCAGCAACGTGGCCCCGAGTGACTCGGAGCGCGACTGCAGTGCGACGCTGGCGCCGCGACTGGCCCCCGCGCCCGACTCCGAGAGTGGCGGCTCGCACTCACACTCGCCCAGCCCGAGGGCCACGAGGAAGCGCCAGGTAAATAGAAACAAAAAGAAAAGAAAGAAAAACTGTTTTTAAATGACACAGAGCTTTGCCAAAACCAGCCAGTAGCTTTCGCGGTCTTACTTAACACCTCTTTACCAGCTTGGTACTGACCAACTTTGATTCGAGGGATGGGCAGTGACCAATGATGGCAGTGACAAATTGATCAATCATGATTAATTTGTCTCATTTGTTAGTTTGTTGATTCCCTGTATTTGTTTGTATTGTTACAGAGAGTTCGGAACCATTCCCTAACATCCTTATGCCTACTTTCACATCATCCATTCTTCTCCACATTCCGAGAGTGCCTATTTATCCTAAAGAAATTAATCGATGCATGCAACGAGTCTTCCAGTCCACGACGTGTCGGCGCGTCCAGACAAATCCTTAGGTAAGTTATTTAACAATACCTCTGACTCCGCAGGAAATGTGATTACTAACAAGGGCAAAAACCATATCAGAAACATGGACGTACCGTCGACACGAAAAGACAAAGAAGTTATTTAAAAAAATATTAGATATACATAGTAAAACCAACTTCTTATAAAATAATATTTTATGCTTACAATTTATCTTCCCACTATAAATATGATTCTCTTTTATGTAGGTAATCCCCTTTGATATAAAATATTTAGTTAAATAAGAAATAATTTGCTAACATCGTTTCACATTAAGAACACAAAAAATGTTTTAATCTGATCAGAACATTGCCTCGAGCGTTTTCATAATAACTTAATACAATAATTAAATGTTAAAGACTTACAAAAGAAAAGATGATCTGAAGATTTTCAACAAAAATGATGTATTATTTTGTTCAGAGATACAGTATGGTCAGTATTGACTGGCCAAGCATACGACAACACTCCGACTATCGTGTTGCACGACGTCAAAGAGATCGAGACGTGGATCCTGCGACTTCTGTCCGCGCCTGTACCAGTCCCGGGCAAGACCAGGCTCGAGCTAGAAGTACTGTCGCCGACAGCGCATTCGCCGCTGCTGTTCGCGCTACCGGACCACACGAGATTCTCACTCGTTGACTTTCCACTGCATCTACCTTTGGAACTTTTAGGTGAATGACATTGAAAATTTCTTTTAGTCACGTTTAATAAATGGAACGACTATTATTTAAAAAAAATTGTTAGTAAAAGTCGTGAGATATAAAGTTGAAACCTAACCAAAAAAGACTTACTGTGTTACTAATTCCCTTCAGTGAGTGGTTACGTAAAATTAAGGGTTTATTTAAATTTTCATCAGATACTTTTAAAACAAACCATAGGTAAGTCTTAAATGTTTAACACACTTTCTTCCCCCAACAGGTGTAGAGACATGCTTAAAAGTCTTGACACTGATCCTACTGGAGAACAAGGTTGTTGTCCAGTCCCGCGATTACAACGCACTGTCCATGTCAGTAATGGCGCTTGTGTCCATGCTGTACCCGCTGGAGTACATGTTCCCGGCCATCCCGCTGCTACCCAGCTGTATGAGCTGCGCAGAACAGCTGCTGTTGGCACCCACGCCCTTCCTTATTGGGATACCTGCTACTTTTCTGACCTATAAGAAGAATTTTAGGTGCGTATATATTCGTCTTTATCCTTTTATATTTTTTTAGTTTATGGTTTGTACTCTTTCGAGAAATAAACGAATAAAGTATACATTTGTTCATAGAATGCCTGACGACATTTGGCTTGTAGACCTGGATGCAAATAAGTTGATATGTCCCTCCGGAACCGACCAAGATTTACCGCCACTGCCCGAACCAGAAGGCTCTGTACTAAAGAATCACCTAAAGCAGGTACAAATTGCATCGTTTTATTTTACTTTCACATTTTCCTATGAATGTTTTCTTTCATATCTACATAATAGTACATTTTTCTCCTATCACCTAAACTTTCTCTAATACTTTGCACTTGTGAGCGCAGTTCTATCGATGTCGCTAAGCTGTTGTGACGATTAATGTAATATTATTGTTTTATGATGTACACCTTACTCGTATATGTCTAAATTCTTAAATTTGTCATTAGATGGTTTTATCTATTTCTTATAAATACATATAGTCAACGAACATAGTGTCGGATGTAGAACAAAATATATTAAGTACTCCGACACTTAAATTAATATAAAAATAATCGAATAGTTGAAAGCATGTTTAAACCCTCTAAATGTCTGTTACTATAATATTATAATAAACTAACTACAATGAGTAGGTAATGACGATTATGGGATGTTCTATTTATTTAGAGTTTTCAGGATTTATGATTTCACACTTTTTCCTTTGACTTGTGTCACTAACACGCCGTCACTTGTTCTCCTAACGCTAGGCCGTGCATCTCATGGGCAGTGCCGGGAGTGGTGTAAATATCTCTACTCTTTTTACATTGCACACTTTCACTATTACTACTACTCGATATATATTTATTTATGTGCCGATTTAGTATAATACTTTACAGCTAACTTGCACCTGACACCGAAGTTAGTATGTATCTATTATGTATTTATAATATTGAATACTATTATTATAAATCAGTTTTTCTTATCATGGGTTTCATAGCATATACATATAAGAGTTACTTTCCCAAAGCGTCAAAAACATGTCAATGAAAAGAGGATTACTAAAATCAACTCGGCCTACAGTTACTTCTAGAAATAAATACGATTCTTTTCGGGGTTATTCGGGAAATATATTAAAGCCGAAAAGTAAAAATAATAAAATCTGAAGGTAAATATGAGGGAAACCTACATTGTAACAGAATCATTTTTTTCTTCGTGCGTTCACACTTTGTGTTAAACATTTTCGCACTCAGTAGTGGATTAACATTGAAAGACACATAAATATCTCAATAAAAATGATTTAAATTTCCTAAACCTAAATCACCGGATATTTTTAGCTATAAAACAAGATAAGAAAAGCTGCTAATAGAGGCACATATAAATATTTACCTGAAATACGTGTTACTGTCTACCATCACACATTTCCTAGGTCCAGACATATTTCTTCATAACTACTACATTTTCTTTGTTTTATTATTTCTCAGACTGTAACACTGTTTCAGTATGTCTTGTGTTTTGTGTGCGGCATGTTTTGTCTGACTTGTTGTGATTGTGCTAACGCTAATATTGTGGAACAGTACAGCTTCCAATATAATACACACTATTTATATAATATGTAGAGAGTTTGAATTATTGAATATTAAAACTAAATTGTAAATTAAACTTTTTAACATGGGTAGCTAAATTTGCAAATAAAATAAAATCTTTTTTTGTTTTCTGCTATTTATATTTGAGAATTTAAAAATTTGGCTTAGATTTTGAATAAGTACTATTACGATTTTTGAGTAATTTGCTATTTATTACAGTCCACTTTTCAATTAAGGCGTTATTTGCTTTAAATCTACTTTTTTGTTCAGAATCGAATGACTTCACGCGAGTTAGCTGAGTTATTTAAACGGTCTCTAATATATACATTACGCTGGCAGGCCCTCAACAGTTTGACGAGTAGTACAGCTGAGCAGGCGGCCGCACCCCTGTTGCCTTCTAGACGAGACAGCGTGGGAGGAGCTACACTTAAGTAAGTTAAATAATATAGCCAAATCTTTTTTGATATTTGGATAGCTCATGAGTACTCATGACGTAAAGAGGTACCAATTAAGAATATGAACAAAAACAAGAAAAAAAAACCGCTAAATTCTACGTGTTAAATAAAGCTAGTAAAGTGACAAAAGAAAATATTTGGCACAGTACCGTAAACAAACAAGAAATTAAAAATATAGGATTATGTGTGCCTAATGGCGGCACACACAACACAACATTAGGTGAAGTTATTATGAACCCATACTTTGGTCCCAGGGTCCATCCCGCAGCCTACCGCGGCGGCGGCGGCGGCGGCGGCGAGGGCGCGGCGTCGGCGCCGCACTCGACGCCGGAGAGCCGGCGCGTGTCCGTGAGCGGGCCGGGCGCCGCCAGCGCCGGCCACACGCCGCAGCGCCACTCGCTGGCCTCGCCGCACCACGCGCACCAGGCGCAGCCCTTCAACCCGCTCATATATGGACACGATGTGGATTCTGTTGATGTTGCTACGAGGGTCGCTATGGTAAGTAAACAATTCTTTATTAATAATCAATACCAGCCTATTAGTGTCACACTTCTGAGCAAAAGCCTCTTCTCATACAGAGAAGGAATGAGCAATAATCACCAAGTTTATTGCTCAAAACGGATTGGCGATTTCAGATTTATATCCCTACATATTATAAAAGAAAGTCCCCCCCCCCACCGCGTCTATGTCTTGTCGTGATGAACCCAAAAACTACCTAACGGATTTTCAAACGGTTTTCACCAGGACAGAGTGATTCATGAGGACGATTTAGGTGTATACTTTATTAAGGGTTTGTGTAAATTAACAAAAATATGACGATTATTGTTGAAGATATCGGAAAAATCATGCAAACTGGAAGCTATACTGGCGTGCGTTGCGTAAACCGTAAGAGATACATAAAATGTATGTTCTACAGGTTTGTATATCTTAAAAAGTTCAACAAAACAAAAAAAGGTCGCGATAGCGCATGTCTGTTTCCTAAGGTGACCCACAGTAACCATTTTAATCTTTCAGAATTTGATAAAAATGTCATTGTTATATCAGAAGCTATTTTGACTGGTATTATATTAACCTCTCGAATGCCGTAATTACAGAAACATTTAAAAAACCATTGTGTCTCGCATGGATCCACGTTCGAATGGTTAATCCTTATCTAATAAAATATGTTAATTTAGATTAAAATATGCATTGACAACATTTAAATGAATACATTAAAGATATCACAGATTCAAAATTACGCGTAACAAAATAATTTTATTATGGTTGACGGCGGCGTAAAGCTAGGACAGGAATCAATGACCTTTTCCTCGGCTATTAGGTATACGATCATCGCTTCTTTTCCTTTTAATCCCGGTAGTACTTTCCCGTGCGATATTTTCTGGCATCCACGCGGGCGAAGCCGCTGTAAAAGCTAGTTAAATACAAGTTTAGGTTTCGTCACCATATTTTCCTTCACGGCTTTCAATGATGTTCAAAATAATCTTAGAAAGTACATATAAATTGAAAAAGTCACATTGGTACTTGCCCAGATTTTAACCCACAATATCGTGCATGAGAGGCGAGGTCTTAACTAACGAGCCATCACGAAAATATTCGTATACTTTAGAATTTATGACACTTGCTCGTTCAAACGCAACCAGTAACCGTTATTTCTTATGTAGAAATTATGACACTGATGGTATGATCAATATCGCTTTATAAGACTGTTTAGTACAAAAAATTGAAGTCTATAAACTCGCTAACTGACTTGGCTTTTGACGAGACTTTTATCCTACATGTGCTGAGATAGGTTGCACAGTTCAAGATCGGTTTAAGATGTTAATATTTCTTTACAGGTGCGATTTTTCAATTCACATAACATCCTGGCCAATTTCATGGAACATACACGGACATTGCGCCTATACCCGCGCCCAGTGGTAGCCTTCCAGATTAACAGCTTTCTGCGATCACGCCCGAGAACCATTGCACAGTAACCATTTTAATCAGTCTCGTATCGGCGTTCGTACGAGGTGATCGCGTTCATTAGCTAATTAGTTTGTTTACGTCGAGGCGTTTACCGCGCTGCGCTCGACACGACAGCGCGCGGTGGCCGCCCGTGTGTACCAATAGGTTTACCTACGGTCGCCGGTCGGCGCGTCAATAGAAATGGATGAACCTATTACCGAACGGGAGATAACAAATGCAGGCGACTTGATGAGTGAACCGAGTATATTTTATGAGCAGGAAATGAAGGATGAGGAACAATATTTGCAGGAGTATTCACAGGAAGCGTACGAAAATTGCGAAGAGCGGAAATCAAGTAAGAGAGAGAGAGAAATAGAAGATGAGGATGGGTGGACGGAGGTTGGCAAAAACAAAAGCAAGAAATATAAAGGGGAAAAATTTGAAATTTACATTTCATCCAATAATAAGATGCCGAAACAGTTTGCACTAGCTAAAATATTTAAAAATGAGGGGATACTAAATATCGACAAGATTAAGTATATTAACCCTTACAAAATTAGAGTCGAGGTGAAAAATGAGGACAGTATGGTGTTACTGGAAAAATCTAAGGAGATCACTGACAGAGGTTGGAGAATTCAAAAGGCTATGGAAGTTAATTTGTCGTATGGTGTAATTAGGGACGTAGACATCGATTTGACCGAGAAAGAAATGTTGGAGCGTATTGAGTGTGCGGAACCCGCACAACTTGTGTCCGTCCAGAGACTCATGCGCAGAAACTCAGAGGGTGAAGGTTGGAAGCCTAGTGAGTCTGTACGCCTTTGCTTTAAGGGCTCATTCCGTCCAACATATATTTTCGTTGATGGATTGCGTATACGAGTCGAACAGTATATATTTCCAGTAACCCAATGCTCACGTTGCTGGAAGCTTGGACATACGGTACATAGATGCCCGTCAGTTAAGGTTAGATGCCCAAAATGTACCGAGAATCACGATAATTGTGACACCACTTCATTTAAATGCACCAACTGTAATGGTCAACATATGGCTTTAGTACGATCTTGCCCGGCATACTTAAAGGAGAAGAGGTTGAGGGAGATAATGGCGGAATTTAATTGTACATACCGACGTGCGTTGACAATATATGTCCCAGTTAAGGAAATCAAACCAGTTGAACGTGTCACAACAGTAACAGAATCGAAGGACTTGGCGATTACACAGGCTGAGAAGGTGTTTTTTTCGACCTGTCTACAACAGCCTCGTACAGAAGTAGTAACACAGGTGCCCAGGGTGGACAGTCATCAAGCAAGTGCTAAGAATCATAAACAAAAACAGTCTAAGAAACCTAATGAAGTTGAGATGTTGGTACAAGATGATGGGATGGATAGCCAAGAAGATTCAAATGAAGAGAAGAATAAGACGAGAGAAGTACAATTCAAGGAGCTTATAAGTAGGCTGAAGGAAATTTTGTTTTTGAAAGGAGAAACAGTTTATCAAAAGGTGCAAAGTTGTTTAAAATGCTGTGTTCAATGGGTAATATTAGTAGTAGTAGAAAACATTTCGGACTGGCCAACGATGAAGCTAATATTAGATTATGTCGGTTACAATGAATAATAATCTCATAAGACTGAATATTATTCAATGGAATGCACAAAGTGTTCGCCCTAAGTCATTAGCATTAGAACAAATATTATGTCAAGAAAAAATTCACATTGCGGCACTGAGCGAAACGTGGCTGGAACCGGATAGTCAATTCAAGATAAGTGGCTATAGAATTTTCCGTAAAGATAGGCATGATTCATATGGTGGTGTAGCATTACTGGTACATAGATCTGTAGAAGCTTGTTCACATATTTTTAGGAGTAGTAATTCAGATATTGAAATAGTAATGGTCAAAATTAACAACTGTGAATTTATTGAATATGTATTCTCCGTTTATTGTGCACCTTCAGTTCGCACCAATCAATCAGATTGGGAGAATCTATTTAACAGCGTAGACAAAAAAACTGTTATTTTAGGTGATTTTAACGCTCACCATTCGAATTGGTCTTACAAAACAGACTCGCGAGGTTCTCAAATGTACGATGCTCTCTTGGAAAGTAATTATGTAATTTTAAATGACAGCAAAAGTTCCACTCGTATCAAATTAGTAAACAATCAGCTCCAAACATCTTCACCTGATGTGACACTAGCTACTTTTGACATCGCGATTAGGTTGAACTGGTCCACTACAAATGAAAGCTTGGGTAGCGATCATCTTATTATTAAGGTGGTTACACATTTGGAAGCGAATCGGGATTCCATAATTTCGCGACGTAACTATAAGAAGGCAGACTGGGTATCCTATCGAGATTTACTAGAAGACCTGTTTAAAGATTTTATATTTAGTGAGGATGACCTTCAAAAATCATATAACACATTTGTTAATTGTTTGAATATAGCAGCAGATCGTTTCATACCACATTATATAATAAACCGTAATCCAAGCAATAAGTTTTCACCTAAACCATATTGGTACGCTTCGCTATCCAAATGTGTAGCTGAAAGGCGTCTAGCACTTGCTGAATTCCGACGTAACCCTAATCCGAATAATTTAATAAAATTGCAAGACAAAATAAGAATCTCTCAAAGATTGATCCGTCAATCTCGAGACAAATCTTGGCATGAGTTTTGTACTTCATTGGATGGTAAAACCACTCAAAGTGAAATGTGGCGCAAACTGAAGTGGCTGAAGGGCTATAATGTGCCCCGCTCCCACGTAGACAAGAAACAAGCCAGCGAACTATTAGGCAATTTAACACCTGACTATGTACTTCCTGATGACCCAGAATTTGCTCCCGATAAAACAGTTTTAGATATGTTTGTTACAAGACAAGAATTAGATACTTGCATACGCCATAAAGATACGTCGCCAGGTAGTGACAGAATATCCTATTCAATGATATACAATTTACCAAACAACGGAAAAAACATTTTATTAAAGCTATATAACTTGTTCTACGCATTAAGCTTTATTCCTATGCAGTGGCGAGATATCACTATTATTCCGATCCCGAAACCAGGTCGTGACCCTCAGTCATCCGGATCTCTGCGACCTATAGCTATGATATCGTGTATTTGCAAAACTTTTCATAGTATTTTAATTAAACGGTTGGAGTGGCACATTGAGAAAAATAACTGTTTATCTTCCCATACATCAGGTTTTAGAAAACATCATTCAACTTTAGACAATCTGACAAGCTTGGTGTTATCAATTCAAACCGGTTTTTCTCATAATCAGATGACGATAGCTGCCTTTATGGATATCGACAATGCATACAATAACGTAGATATAAAAAGTTTAGTGTGTATTTTGCTACAGTTAGGAGTTAGTTCTTTGATGTGTAGGTATTTGTGGAATTTTTTAAAAGAAAGATATTTAAGAATGCAGATAGATTCGGTTTCATTCTGTAGGTATACGTGCCGCGGTTTGGCTCAAGGTGACCCTTTTTCGCCTCTGCTTTTTAATTTGGCTAGTATGAAGATTTGCAATAATATCAATAATGTTTGTACTTCACAATACGCTGATGATTTTGTGTTATACATAAATTGTGATAATGTGCGGGAAGGAAGTAAACAGATACAGTTAGGTCTAAATAAATTCGTTGAGCTGCTTTCTGAAATTGGGTTAGATATTTCACCCACAAAAAGCAAAATATGTGTTTTTAAACGAGGTTTTCGGAGGGAATTGGTTGATGTAGCTATAAACGGAATGACGTTGGAAGTAGTAAATAATGTGAAATATTTGGGACTATGGTTGGACAGATCACTGCGCTGGGCGAAGCACATAAATGAATTGAGAGGTAAAAGTCTGAGACTATTAAATATTTTTAAAGCTGTGGCGGGTGCGGGTTGGGGAATTCATCCGATGGTTTTGAGACGGGTCTACATAGCTATGTTTCGGAGCAGGTTAGATTACGCTAGCGCGCTGTATGACAGTAGTTGTAAAACGCACTTGGGCAAGCTAGACAAAATACAAAACCAATGCATGCGTACTATCGGAGGATTCATTAAAAGCACCGCAATACACGTGATGGAATGCGAACTCCATCTTCAGCCACTGAGTGTTCGTAGATATTATCTTGCAGGCAAGTTCTGGTTTAGATGCAAGTCCTTTTCAGGTAATGAGATTATTAAAATCTTAGATAAGCTAAGTAATTATTGTCGTAATGTTTATTGGAGGTACAAGAAAAAACCCCTTTTAGTTTCAATACATGAACTTTTTAAAAATACCTCGGTTTATTCAACAACACAATTAGAAATGTTTTCGTTGGACCTATGGGTTAGTGGTATAGATCTTTCTGTGGTACTGGAGCCAGATATTAAGACCATCTGTAAGCCAAAACAAAAGTATAAACCTTACGAATTACAACAGATTTGCAATGAATTTTTAATAAATACTTATTCACATTTTTATAAAATATACACAGATGGTTCGAAAAACGATGATGGTAGTAGTGGTTTGGCACTTTATGATCCTCAAACAAATAGCTCCATCCAATTGATGATTAACGCGAAAATTTCCATTATGTATACAGAGTTGATAGCCATAGCAGAGGCAATTTCTTACATTGATTCCTTTATGGTAGGGAAATATGTTATTTTGACAGATTCTAAGAGTGCTATCCAACATCTGGCTCGATGCACCTCGAATTTTCGAGGCACACCGATAGCCTATAACATTTTGGAATCGCTCCGCAAACTTAGGATTAGTAATAAAATAGTTAAAATTCAATGGGTACCTTCACATGTGGGCATAACAGGAAATGAAGAAGCCGATCGTCTGGCCAGAGAAGCTAGTTGTAATGGAATACCATTTACCTGCTTACCCTTATTCTCGGATTGCTTATACTTAGTTAGGGAAAAGTGCACAGAGATTTGGAGGGAGCATTTTGACGAGAGGTCATTATCTAAAAGCATCTGGTATAAGACCATACAGCCTTGCCTTACGCCTTCACCGTGGTTCGCAGAGTCTGGTTTGTCTAGGACAGATGTTGTGACAGCCCTAAGACTTCGGTCTGGGCACATACCGCTAAACAATTTTGCGTTCCTGATGGGTAAATCTAACACACCAAATTGTGCTGAGTGTGGCGTGGTTGAGGATGTTTACCATGTGTTGGCCGAATGTGCCCGGAACGAGGTGGAGAGGGTCAGCTTAAGGCTCAAATATGATGTGGATCTGCGGGAAATGGGCATGTGTAACTTGATTCTGGCCCGTCCTCTGTCAGAAGAGGCTAAGTCAATGTATAATTTAGTTAAATTAGCCATTAAGCGTAGATAAGTCAATCTTTGTGAGGCCTATGAGGGTGGCATGATCATGTCTGATCAAACCTTCTATAAAAAAATAAAGATTAAAAAAAATAAAAAAAAAATAAAAAAAAAAATAAAAAAAAAAAACCATTTTAATCTTTCAGAATTTGATAAAAATGTCATTGTTATATCAGAAGCTATTTTGACTGGTATTATATTAACCTCTCGAATGCCGTAATTACAGAAACATTTAAAAAACCATTGTGTCTCGCATGGATCCACGTTCGAATGGTTAATCCTTATCTAATAAAATATGTTAATTTAGATTAAAATATGCATTGACAACATTTAAATGAATACATTAAAGATATCACAGATTCAAAATTACGCGTAACAAAATAATTTTATTATGGTTGACGGCGGCGTAAAGCTAGGACAGGAATCAATGACCTTTTCCTCGGCTATTAGGTATACGATCATCGCTTCTTTTCCTTTTAATCCCGGTAGTACTTTCCCGTGCGATATTTTCTGGCATCCACGCGGGCGAAGCCGCTGTAAAAGCTAGTTAAATACAAGTTTAGGTTTCGTCACCATATTTTCCTTCACGGCTTTCAATGATGTTCAAAATAATCTTAGAAAGTACATATAAATTGAAAAAGTCACATTGGTACTTGCCCAGATTTTAACCCACAATATCGTGCATGAGAGGCGAGGTCTTAACTAACGAGCCATCACGAAAATATTCGTATACTTTAGAATTTATGACACTTGCTCGTTCAAACGCAACCAGTAACCGTTATTTCTTATGTAGAAATTATGACACTGATGGTATGATCAATATCGCTTTATAAGACTGTTTAGTACAAAAAATTGAAGTCTATAAACTCGCTAACTGACTTGGCTTTTGACGAGACTTTTATCCTACATGTGCTGAGATAGGTTGCACAGTTCAAGATCGGTTTAAGATGTTAATATTTCTTTACAGGTGCGATTTTTCAATTCACATAACATCCTGGCCAATTTCATGGAACATACACGGACATTGCGCCTATACCCGCGCCCAGTGGTAGCCTTCCAGATTAACAGCTTTCTGCGATCACGCCCGAGAACCACCTCCTTCTTGAATAAATTCGCTCGAACACAGGTTAGTGAGAAAATCAAAAGCAAGGCTTTGATTACTTTTGCTGCTGCTCCAAATTCCTATAATTACTCAATCTTACTCAGTGAGTGTGTCTTTTTGTGAATTTTTTTTTGACAACCCACATTCTTTATGGATTCCAATTAAGATTTTAGGAAGCTTCTCAATACTGCCGGTTTTAGTAACAAAAACACGCATTCTTTTAGGCAGTGGAGTTCTTAGCGGAGTGGTCTTTAACTCCGGGCAACGTAGCATTCCTGCGGGTGCAGACAGGGTTGTTCGACCCGCGGCAGGTGGGAGACAAGTCCAAGTGGTTCGCAGACTTATTGCAACCTATCCGGTTCCCTGTTTGGGATGACGGCAGTTCTCTCAATGGGGCATTGCGACAACTACAGCGGCAAGAGAATCAGCCTACAGGTTTGTTACTTCTGGTTCTTGGATACTTTCTATAGTTACCGCTGCTTTCAAGTCTTTTTTTCACAATTCAAAATTAACAACATAAAAAAAATACTATTAATATTTAGACGCATGCACAATGACATTCAGATAGTAGAAACATCTTTATTATATAATTTTCTGGAATGTTAACAATTCGTTATTTATAGATGAGAGTGGGTCAGACTCTGAAGCTGCCGAAAGTACGAGCTCATCGTACTCATCACTGAGTGACTTCGTGTCAGAAATGGCTTCATCCGACTTATCTCCAGGTACCATCATTACTTTCCTATTTCAGTTTGTGGATTTTACCTATTAAACTTTGACATTACCTACTTGACTTTTTAACTGTACAGGTGGGAATCAACATCAACAGCACGTCATTGGCGAGACTTATAACGCTGTTGTGCAAGTACCAATGACTTTGTCATCATCTTTGGACCCGAAAACGGTAATTATTTAGACTTACTTGCCAAAACCATGGGGTTTATCTTTTACCTTATGGATAGAAGATTTTCTTAGTTTTATAACGGGTGTAAAAAGACGTTTAGCAAAGCCGAGAGTCACTTCTACTCCCCGTCATTGTGATAATTTAATACTGGACTATGTGATGGATCTTTTTAAACCCTGTGTATGAGGACATTAACAAATTTGAAATAAATAAGATAGTAAAAGATCCTGTCTCTTCGTACCTTATCCCGAGAAAAAAAAAGAATGTACAACAATTTGACACACTAAATGACCGTTTACCCCCAGGTATACAGTCCACCGTCCTCCCTAATGTTCGGTAACGTGGAGGAGGTGCTAGACAGAGACACAGGTCGCGCGTCCACCTCTCCCTCCCCCTCGGCCTCCAGCTCTGACCACAGCGACCTGTCGGATGACGAGGCTCCTGGAGACGTCGCCGTGGAAGCTAGTGATGCTGCCCATCCACCGCCCGTTAAGAAAAGTGTAAGTTTGCGCAGAACTAAGGACTGATATTGGTTTGTGGAGGTCATATAGGCTGTCGCTCCATGTAAAATACTGGTATCCAGGTGCATCCGGTTAGACTGGAAGCCGACCCCAACATAGTTGGGAAAAGGCAAGGTATATGATGTTTGGTTTGTGGTTGGACCTTGAGACTCACTGTGAGTGTTGACAAAACCTGTCTTTAAAAGCACAGATAGCACTATTACCATGTCAATCTGGTGAAGGCTAACGATATAATTCATAATTATTTGAAAGCATTTAGAAACGTTCATCTTGCAAGGAGTTTACGAAGCTTTGCTACTTAGATCTATACAACATGTATAAAAAAACCTGTCCGATGCGTGAGGGTGTTGTTAGGTTTCGTACTGAGAGTATTTATGTAAATCTCAGGAAAAAAATTAATTAAAAAATCATCACATTTTTTTCAATGGGAAATTTTACCGGTTTATTACATGGGGCGCGGGTGGCCGTCGTTTAGTGGGTATCTACCTCTGTTGAAAATTTGCTAATTTTTAATGGATTTAGAGTAATTTTGGTACTAAAAATGTGATTTTTCAATAGCTATAATTTTTTTATTTTCAATAATAATATTTTTTTCACTACTTTTAGATAATTTTATGGCAGTACCTATGTGCCCCTTTCGGATCGGACAGGGTTTTTTTTACATATTGTAAATAAAAACATTATATCGAGCTCTCATATCGATTTCACTAGGAAAAAGCACTGCTGATTTTTTTATCGACAACATTATAACATCGGATTTTACCCACTTAGTGAAACCTACATTTTAGTTAAATGCTCCTAGTACACAGTAGTATCACAGTAGACCTATGTAATTCTTGCAGTGGTTGACAGTTGCCATCTTAGATTTATAAAACGGCCTTTGTCATTTAAACTATTTGAATTACAGCGAAACCTGCTTTAAAGTGCGAAACTCTCGCGTTGACCTATTGTAAGGAGTTAATATAGGTAGGCTGTGGTAGTATATCATAGCTAATTGAGCACAATCATTAGGACACTGACAGCGGGAGCTTCGGTCGCGAGTCGGACTCGAACTCGACCACTACGCCGAAGACGGTCGTGAGTCGCCAGCGAGCGACCGCCGACAGCGCCAGTACCAGCGACTCCGACCGCGCGCTCACGCCCTCGCACCACTCGCTGCCCGCGCACCAACACGGCAAAGTACGCACTCCTTACCTTACAGTATCAACTGGACCGCATAACATAACACCTTTGTGAGCCGACAGCGCAAGTACCAGCGACTCGCTGCCTCAAGTATGCATTCCTTACCTTAGAGTATCAACTGTACCATCACCTAACACTCTGGTGATCCGACATCGCCAGTACCAACGTGCTCGATA
The DNA here is from genome assembly GCA_963680765.1 of Agrochola lychnidis. NCBI lineage: Eukaryota > Metazoa > Arthropoda > Insecta > Lepidoptera > Noctuidae > Agrochola > Agrochola lychnidis. The sequence continues at coordinate 13,010,647 of OY796857.1, forward strand.
CCCGCGCACCAACACAGCAAAGTACGCACGACCTCCTTACCTTAAGCTCGGGTTTCCTAAGAAAGTAGAGCTGTCATAATATTACGGCCACTGAATGGCGGGTTTCATGAAAATACGTCGTGTTCAACGGTGTAAAAAATCGCTCACTTTATGGGCTGCCGTCGTTACAAATGCCGACACGGCTTTCGTAGAAATCCCGATTTTTTTGTTGTCACTTCCCTTTTTAGCTCACTTACTCGCTGTAACAGGTACGTATCAATGATTGCTATTTTTATTTTTTGTGACTTAAAGAGTACCTAATATTCATTATAGTGCCGTATAAATCTGCCACTTACTTTACACTCATTGCTAATAGCAACCTACATTACACATTATTAAACAACATACATGCCTGTACTTGAACAATAGAAAATAGACTCGTCATTCGCTAAAAACAAAATGAGAAAGAAATAATATCTTAATTGATGCAGGATAAATATTAAATGTTTTGTTTTTTTTAGAGCGTAAGTAGCGGTGTATCTCGACAAGCATCACAGTCATCCCTTTTGGAGCAGTTCGCCGCTCAAGCTAAGGAGTTGGTGAGGGAGACGACACGCCAGAGCAGCCAGGAAGGACTGCTTGCACACATGGACAAGGTAACACAGAAACACCTATAGCCACTATAGTAAACGCCAACGTTCGTGGCAGGCGCGGACATAAAACGTGGAAGCAAGACGACACGAGATTCCGTATTCAGAAATCTTGTACTAAAATATCCACCGTCATACTCGCACGTTTTATGACCGCGACTGCCGCGAGTTTAGACGTTTTGTAAATTTTTGTTTCTTCATTTCTGTATTAATTATAATTTATTTACAACACTATGTGTTACTTACTCAAACCAATGAAGAAGAAAGGAAAAGTAGCAGATGGAGAGGAAAAGAAAATTTTTGCGCCATTCGGTCAGGTACAGTTCACCGTGTGGAGCTAGCGACGAAATGTAGAAGCTGCATAGCACAAATCGTAGAAAGTAACATTTAATAGCTTAGTTAGACACATACACACACATACACACGGCGTACGTTGGTACACACTGTATTATAAAATCGCAGATAACGCTAGTGAGTACAAGCCTTTCATCCGTTTAATTCACGGCCTAGAATATCCCAGTTTCAACTAGCGAGTAACTAAATACATAACCATATAAGTTTTCACATAATTTCCTGTACTAAAATTAAATTGCTTATATCATTTTCTCATACTGATTTACCGAAGTTTTTCTGACATACGTAGCTGAGTTGTCTTGCCATACTTCGTATATTTGAAAAAAACCTATCATAAAAGTTTAGAAGAGCTCGATCAAATGTTTTATAACTTTTGACAGCTTACCTTGCACGCGAAAAAGGCAGCAGAGGAAGCTTCAAAGAGTATGCACGAGGCGTCCAAGTCTGCATTTGAAGCCAGTAAAACGGCCACAGCCGCCAGCAAGAATACTTTCGATGATCTCACGTATGTTGGCAAGTCCACACTGGGAGATTTTACTAAGAGCGCGAAGGAAGCTGCCGCTAAGAAAGGATTATTGATGAAGGTACTGTGTTCTTATTAAATTATTTAAACACGGGATTTACCGTTAAGGCAAAAGCGCCAAGGTATGCCACGAATTTTTTTTTTTTTATTAATTTAATATAATACTTAATTAAAATCATCAATACAACATACAACTCTCTAAGATCAAATTACCCTAGGGAATGACTATTTCATGAAATCATGACATTTTAGGTAAATTTTAATTAAGAGAATTTGTATTGATGATTTTAATTATTATGATTCTGTAAATACACGTTTGTTACGATCACGAATCGTATTTCAGCTGACTCTGACCTACAATATACAAAAAAACATAAGAAAATTTGAATTTCGCGGGCTATCTTAGCGCATCCACCTTACGTTGTTACTAAAAGCGGCGTTATTGATGATTTGTCTTCTTTCCATAATAGGGTGAAAGTCAGGACTCGAACGGCAGCGCGTCTGCGCGTCGCGACTCCACAGCGTTACAGACCACTAACCTGCTGTCGACCACGCATCGCGACTTCTTCTCTAACATCAGTTCTGATCTCAATGGTCTGGCTGCGTCCACCTCCAGTATGTTTAGTGACTTCTTTGGAAACAAAGGTAGGAAACCAATAGTTATAATTTTAGGGTAACATTATGCGTTTGAAAAGCTGAAATGTCTTAATTTTACATTTCGATGATCTATCCCTTTAATTGAGTTTACAAAACAAGATAATCAATTTTGTAACTTCGAAAAAGTAAAAAAAAAAAAATCTTTTATATAAATGGTGCGCAAAAATTACTATTTAAGAAAAGTGCTACCTCTGTAAAATTATTTGATGTCTTCACTTGGCAATGCAGTAATAACGCTCAGTCATTTGTTGTTGTGTAAGGTAACCCTAAATCAAGTTGAAACTCGAAATTTTGCATAAAGGTAGGTTATTGGTATAGGTATTATTATTTATTATTGGAGTATACAAAATAAATACATCGGAAAACTAAAATAGGTAATGGGGTTATTGTGGACAAAAGTACGAAATGGTGTGCACGAGACTTGAAATTTTTATACGGATAGTGTTCTCATGACTAGCTCCCTTTTTATGGTGGGGATGAGTAAAGGTTGTGACGGATCACAATGTTTGGGATTGTCGGGTTCGCCGATAAAATAATCTAAATGTGTGCTAAGTTCTATAGAGTTGAAAGAAAGTTTATAATGTAACTTGGCAAGTTTCCAAAGCTAAAGTTTCAACATTTACAAACAAGGAACCTAATAAACTTTCCGACTTTCTTTGGCAGCCATTTATGTACATAGATGTCAATTCTTTTATCGGTAAAGCCGACAATCCTGTACTTCTCTTGTACCGAACTTGGCCTCTTTTTCACAAATATTTTCAGCGAGATTTTTTTACTCGCGCTTTGCGCAGGTAAGGTTGTGGCAGGCCACATGCGATTTGACTGCACAATAAAGTGCAAATTCCACGTTGCTAATATAATTTTTTACTTGGTTAACACTGTTGCTTATTGACTTTGAACTATCCTGCAAAGCAAAATCTACGAAATACCATAACATTTTTTATTATGTTAACACTGTTTTCCAAAAAGACATAGTGAAGTTCAATTTGTATGGACAAGGTCCTAAATAAAATTTGGCTACATTGGAATTTGAACTTTGTCACGTCAACATTTTGTTTCTAGTTCCAAAACATGAATATGACCTTCGTCATCATTCTAAAAAGCTTGATTTCATTACCTCAAAGTAAAAAAGCAGAACGTAAGTTATGCGATTATATTCGCTTTCATATCGTCAAAAAAGCAAGTTTATTGAGTTTGTTTTCATCATGATTCATGATGTAGTATAATACTTTGATGGAAGTGCTTTTGCGTTTTGGGGAGCCGAACCTCAAAAGGAAAACAACTTCGTTGTCTATCTGTCTGACCTTTTTCTCAGGAATGCGTGGGGGAGGGGGTGAAGTTGTAATTGATATCAATACTTAGATCTACAGTACCTTGAAGCTGTAAAATAAACGTGTGCGATCGGAGGACCCCCGCCCCGTCAGGAACGAAGGTCCTTACGCGATACTTGCACACACACACACACACTCGTATATAATAGAAAGAGACAGAGAGAGGGAGAAAGTCTAATAGATGTTGACATAATCTACTCATTACAATTAATTTTGTTATGAGTTGTATTGCAATTTGTGGTTAGCTAGCGACCTCGACAATTGATCATATTATTTTTTGCCTGAGCAACCGGCAGCAAGTTCGTCATGCTCCCTTAGAAGTAACTGCTTGCGGTAGCGCTGGGGGTTGGGTTGCCTCCTTCCCTCAAATATGGCGAGGGGGGGTACTGGCTGATTTTTGCGTTATGCTCGTGAACGGGTGCTGCTTGTGGTGACTGGTCGTCTTGCTGATCATGGTTTTGTTATTGTTACTAGTAATTAACTGTTCATTTATTTTACCTCGATGGTCCTAATTTATCATTTATAACTTCCAATTACAGCTTTATGTAAGCGGGCACGCCCTTTATGCCTGGAGGATTTTATTTAGATATTTAGTTCTGTTTACGTTTAGTTTTTATTTTTTTTAAATAATGCTTGAGTATAGGTCTCGATGTTTTTGGTTGGTATATTGGCGTGTGCTAGCTGACATATGGCCAATAATTTATCATTTGAATTATGTTTTGTGCTGCATAATGTAAGTTATTTTGCATACTAATGTATAGAATCATATTTTTTTTTTAACTTGAACAGACAGCTGTGCTGCTGAGGAGTTTGTTGCGCCACTTCTTCTTCCCAGCCAAAGGCACTAGGAAGTGGTGAAGGGTGGGCGTTTTTGGGGGACTGTCTTATCTAATTTTGACGTTCGAAAAGTACTGATTCTCAGCCTAGTTTGAATAAATGACTTTTGAATTTTTTTTGGAGGCATAACGCTTTTTCCTTACGTGACGACTTCTACTAGTCAACTCCTACCGCAAGCCGCGTTAGAGAACTTCATTCCAAAAATCGAGCTTCTAAGACGTTGACTTAGAAGCTTGGCATAAATTGCCATTCGTGTTGCATAATTTGACACTCGCAAATAAATTAAAACCCATACGGCCTGGCCACTGGGAACGGGCGTCGCGAACGGCGCAGCAATGCGTCGGGCGGGGCGGCAGTCCAGGACACAGTTTGCACGCCACGGGCAGCAGTGTTCGCCGCTGCAACCACATAGGCCGAGAGCGAAATTTCTTTATCAATGCAATTTCGATATTGCTTGGAGAGTATGTAGTAGTTTTTTGGTTCAAGACATAAGAAATAGAGACAAGTAAATCCAGTTTTTTTTTCGATTATCCCCGTATGAGTGTCGAAACCTTTGATTATATTCTTATGAATATTCAACCAAAACTGGAGAAAATGGTCAATGCAGATAGGATAGCTGGCCTAGCTAGTATTTTGACAGTAAAAGTTTCAGAATACTTACATTATTTCGCGGCGAATACAACTATGAAACCAAACTAGTTTTAGTTTGGTTTTTGCACTATTCGCCGCGACTGCCCCGCGATGCCGAGGTATGCCACTGTATGTGCACCAGCATCGGTAACAGATTCACGGACATACAATAATATTGAATAAATAAACCCACTTGTACACAGCAATCATACTTAGGTACATTGAATAGAGTCGTTTCATCTGATTATTTTGCGTATACTTACTACAGAATATTTAAATTCAGTTTCTGCTGGCGGGGAAGGATTGTGTTTTGTTTTTTGTCGTGTTTGATGAGAGGGGTAGATAAGGAGACGCGGGTGAAACTTGATGTTTGTCTGGCTTTATTTATGCACTCTTAATAGCGCGCGTAAACTACTGTAATTGGTTGAATAATTTATCAGAAGCAGCACTGATTTGTCACATTAATTTTACGATAATTTTCTTTCGAGCAACTAGCCCTGAGTGTTGTCCATTCGACAGGCAACAAGCAGCAGGGCAGGCCCGGCGAGCACAGTCCGCGCAGCGCGGGCGCGGCGCCGCTGGCGTCGTTCGGGCCGTTCTCGCAGGGCGCGCGCGGCCTGGTGGCGCGCTCGCCGCTCATCCGCCACGCGCCGCCCGCGCCGCCGCCCGCGCCGCCGCACCAGCGGCCCTCCGCCAACACCGAGAACCAGGCCTTCCTTAATGACGTACGGATACACTCCCTACTAACATAAATATAATAATAATTCGAGCCTATTATGGTCCTGGGCAGGCCGAAGGCCTCTGCTCATATAAAGAAGGCACGAGCATTGATCACCACGCTTGCTCAAGCCAGGTTGGCAATTTCAGACTTATATTAACTATAAGTTCAGATTTCCTCAAGATGTTTTTCCTTCACCGATGTCAGTAATGTCCAAGATACACTCAGAAAGTACATATGAATTGAAAATGTCACATTGGTACTTGCCCGGATTTGAACCCACAACCTAGTGCATGAGAGGCTTGCTCCTTTAAAAAACGACATAGTAATAAAAGGACTTTTCGTTTTTTAAATGATCTATTTCGCCTCATGAACTTTATTTGAAGCCTTTATCAACATGAAGTAAAACTCTTCTATCTATCTCTAACATCGAAACTTAACAACACTTGATACTATGTCAATACTGTAAGCATTCTCACATTACAGTTAATTCAACACGTGCTAGAAGGCGAGGGCGTAGGCTGGCTGAAGCTGAACCGTCTCAAGAAGTTAATGGAGGACGAGTCCTACAGGAACATGGTCCTCAGCAAACTTAACAGGAACTTCAATAGGAAGACCACGCCGAACGACAAAGTGGACGATGTGGTGAGTTCATCTTCTCTTTTGAATACATACACTCATTACTGCAACTACAATATGACGTAATTGCTAGATAAATTCCTCGTCCAACTTCGGATATGTTTATGTCCGCAAGGACCATCAAAAATATTTAGAAAAATGCAGAGCAAAAAGCCCTTAGATCATGTTCCTAAACCTTCCCTCAAGTTCGTGAGCAAGCCGATCTGGAAGGGCATGCTGAAAGTGCTTCAGTCAGTGGTCCACGGCCTCGAGCATACGTACTCCAACTTCGGCCTGGGTGGCATGGCTTCTGTGTTCCAACTAGCAGAGATGGCCCACACGCACTACTGGAGCAAGGAGATCGCAGGCCTGGAGCATGGCGGCATGGCCGGTTCCGCGCTCATGGACCACTATGGAAGACAGGACTTAGAAACGCCATCGTCGTCACCATCATCTAGGAAGAGTTCACAATCTGGTTAGTTATATTCGTATTATTAATTTAAAGATCTTATGATCTTTTAACGACCTTTAGTGAAATAATCTTGACTCTACAAACATCGTTTTTTTTTTTGGTTCTTCTATCTGCCACATAATTTTGTATCTAACATTCAAAACGTTTAGATGTACCGGTAGTAAACTATCCTGAAATGGATTCATCGGAAGCCCAAAGTACTACGGAAATGTTTAAAGACATGCTGAACCAGAAGAGGAACTTACTTTTCAGCAAATTAACATCCTTCGACTCAGATGTAAGTGTTCAATAGATGTTTTATGTGTTATTAAGTGTTGCAAAACTTGCATGGGTCGCTCTCAACTAATCTGTGTGGAAACTATATCTATCTAAGTGTCTATGTAAATTGAAGAAAAATTCTTGAGCATGACAGCAGCTATTAAAGGCGTGGTACCTCTTCAGACTGCCGTACACAAGCCAAAGCCCTTTTGTGATTATGATTTCATTCCTTTCCAAACTGTATTAACTTACCGAGTTGGTAAACTATTATCGTATCTTTATCTACGCTTAGAGCGATGGTGTATTGCTATATTTTCTACTTTCAGCTCAACTATACTCCTTATAAAATAATAAACATTTATAATTATTTCAATATTTAATACATTTACATAGCTATCTTCACATTATTGTTGTAAAAACTGGCTTAAGTAATTAAAATGAGGAAGGTATGTTATATCCCGCATGGTTGTATTACATACTATGATACAAGATTAATGTTGTAGAATAATGTATAACCAAATATTAGTAAATATTATGCTAGTTGAAGTTGTAAGTATAAATGTAACATGTTTCATGTAACTACACTTGTGATAAACGGTGGGAGACCCAGATCCACAGCTTATTCTTTCTTCATTACAAAAGCAGTTCATATAAAGTAACATAATTATGGTAAAGTTTTTGTTAACACATTAAATAAAACAGTTTCGTGCTTAATCCAAAAAAAAAAATATCGCCATTATTTAGTTTTTTCTTGTAATATCAATTGGGTGGGTGGCTCAAGTTGTTGGTCTGGTGTGTCGTGAGATGAGACATGGTACAGGCGGGTTGTTTGTGTGCGTGGCAGGCCCCTCCCTCATCGGACTGCTCGGCAGACGAGAGCGGCTCGATCACCACCAACCGAGCCAATATCTACGACCACCGCGCGTCCTTTAAGTCCAACCTATCTGACACTGATGTCATGTTCCTCAATGTAAGTCCTAGTGCGATTTGTAGTCACCCGTCTTAGACGCTTACAGAGCTTGTATTATGCGATCAAACAATAGCCCAACAATTGGAATATTTTACTCAAAATTTTGTTATAAAAGGCTATTATCGCTGCAGTATTTAGATAATAGATATGCATGTTTTGTGTCTATAGTAAATTATTTGGAGTTGAATTAGCAATTTTTGAAAATATCATATTGTTTCACTTTTTAATTAAAAAACTATATAATTTTATTTTTTCTGGTAATCTGTTAAGCCATTGGTGTATAATGCACAACTCCGAATACTTATTCATATTTTCTGAGGAAAATAGTACGCACAACATATCTAAGCTCATTCAGAAACTATCGTTTGACTATGCCGCGGAGTACCTAGTATACAAATGAAGAGTGAGTGATATCTGCCGAAAGTCGCCGTAGCCGATCACATACGTAACTAGTCCAGTCATCATTCGATCAATTCTGTAAAAGTCTCACCTTGTTAGCTTAGATGAAATGAGCCATCATTTGTGTCAATCTCTCGCATTAGGTGGAATGAAAGCTCACTTTCACGGTGAGATTTTTACATAATAGACCGGCTGTTTGATTTTATGTAAATGTCTGATAATCATCGTTGCATTTGTTTACTACTGAGTAAACCGTACGTAATATTTACGTATACATTTAAAAGCTATGTGAGTGCTGTAACACAGGTGAACCGCGGCGGGCCCGGGCAGGGCGCGGCGGGCAAGCCTCGCGCGGCGAGCGTGTTCTCGTCCAAGTCCTCTGTGAGCGCCTACCGCCCGCCCGTCGGCGTGCCCGTCACCTCGCCCATCACGTCGCCGGACACTACGCGCACGTATCTGTACCAGGGATTAATTGGTAAAAATCTGGCTATAAACTTGTAGTAGAACTACTTATTTCAACAGGTTCATGTATAAAATATAAACCATTAGAAACGCGATTATTTTTAAATTATTGAGATAACTAGGCTGACTGTGAAGTCTTGCTCGTCACTTCACCACCGCGTTAATTTTTCACCAAGAAAACACCTGTAATATTTTCAGAGGAAGTCTCTGCCGGCTCGTAGAACCATATTACTTTTCCTACACTTTAGCCACGTTATTCACAAATTTTGACATACACATATCTTCCTTCTTAATTAAAGGCAAAGAAAGATCAAACCTATGGGATCAAATGCAGTTCTGGGAGGATGCGTTCCTTGACGCGGTGAGTCAAGAACGCGATATGATCGGGATGGACCAGGGCGCCAACGAGATGATGGAGCGGTATAAGTGTCTGAGTGAAACGGAGCGCAAACGTCTCGAGCACGAAGAGGACAGGTTACTGTCCACTGCGTTATACAACCTGACGGCTGCTATGGTACTGGTGGGCGTGGACGCTGACATCGTAAGGAACAAAGTGCGCCGCCTGCTCGCTAAGAGCCACATCGGACTGGTGTACAGCCAAGAAGTCAACCATCTGCTTGATGTCGTGCATACTTTGGTAAGTACAGACAGTATTTTAAAATCTTAGACACTGAAAATAAAATAAAAGGTTTTTTCTATTAGGTCTTGTCAACGAGATTTGGTGTAAAGTACCTGTACCCTAATTGCGTAACTCATTTTCGTAAACAATTTCGCGAAATTTGTTTCATTTTGACATTTCAACAACATTCATTGCGTTATTTACGTTGTTAAACAGATTTTTTTTCCAACTTATTTATTTATTTATAAAAACATACACTATCATCACAGGCTTACCTAATACAATAGTGTAGCTATAGTTACATTTAAGATTAGAGTTACAATTATGAAGCAATGGATTAGAAATCTGTTTCAAATCGAAACAAATTGTGATTGTGTTGTATTACGCAATTAGGGTGCTGGTCGACCGAGCTCTGCTCGGGTGAAAATAGAGAAATTGAATTTTCCCAGATATGAGACCTAGATCAATTTTTCGCTCTCGTAAACTCACGTAACCCTATATTGCAACTTTCATCGAAATCGTTAGAGCCGTTTTTGAGAACGTGATTACAAATATATATACAAATATTGCTCATTTAATAGTATAGGATACTATAGGATAAATCTCATATAAGTTTACATCCTTTTAGACTCTCAGGTATCCTCAAAAGTCATAACGAGTGCCAAACACTTTCATCTCGTGTTCGCAATAACGTGTACCACTGGTGTTCTATCCAGCACGGCAACGACATCGAACTGAAGCCGCTGGGCTCGCGGCTGCTCCGTCGCGCGACGTTCACGGTGCACGAGGGCGACGCGGCCGGCGAGCTGCGCTTCATGGAGGTGCGCGATGACGGACTCATCCTGCGCTCCACGCAAGGTAAACTCGTATAACATAAATACTAGTTTATTATTCATATTATTTCATTGGCGACGCTCCTAACCTGACGCTCCTCCTAATCCGCCCTAAACTGACGAGATTAAAGCGCCATTCTTTTATCAGAGCTCTGTCACTTTCTTTTTCATGGTCAGATAAAAGCAATACTGAATATGTCAAATATGTGCCGTGTATCTCGTTAAATGACTATGAACACATCAATTCCAGGCACCATCGTGGAGAGGTGGTGGTACGAGCGGCTGGTCAACATGACGTACAGTCCTAAGATACGAGTCTTGTGCCTTTGGAGGAAAAATGGTGGCCAGACGCAGCTACATAAATATTACACTAAGAAGGTTCGTGACACTGATACAACTTCGCTACACTTTTTTTTTCTCATTATTAAGTTACAGTTCAGAGCTTTGTGTAATTTTTGTAAGAGATTTGTTTAAATGTGAGTATAGACTAGAGCAATGACTTGTAACAGAACATCGAGAAATCGCCGTTTTTATTTTTATTTTATCGAACCGCACTTCGAACATGATGCTCGAAGTTTTGTTACAAAAGTATTTTAAAAACCAACGAGCGTATTGGTGTAACATTTTATAAAGCAAATTCACGAGCACGAGCGACGCGGAGTGAGGTGCGCGGGCCGAGGGCAGGTCGTTACAATGAACGCAAGGTAGAAAGAAATATTACAGGTATTATTATTATTATTTTCATGTCTTTGACACATCTCGGGACCCTGGGGTCCCGGACCTTTGGAAGGCGTACGAGGGGCCGAAGCCAACTCGCAGAGGCCCGTTAGACATTTTTAATGAAATGAGACACCAACCGACGATTATCCCTGTCCGCACTACGTAAGTGTATCCAAGGACAACCCCCGGTTGGTGTAGGACTATTGCAGGATATGGAAACAAAGATATTGGGTTTATGGGTTTGGATGGCTAAAGTGGACTGGTTACCTGGAACTATGGAAGGACTATGGCCCCTGCCTGATCAATGTTTTATGTAAAATACACAGATAAAATGGCAGGGGGTGACTTGCACGCTCAATAATGGGCCCCCGACAACGGTCGCTAGCACATAGTGTCGAAGCAACAAGGGGGCAACACGTCCTGAGGTGCTTATGAGGAGTGGAGAGGTATTCCACGGCTATCAGGACAATCCCGGAAGTACGATCAAGATCCCTACCAGTATCTTACTGGAATACTTCCTTCCTCCGAGCACGTTTGCTCTTGCGAATCTCCACTCAAGCCGGCCAATTAAGGCAAGAATGAGGCGGGAGCTCTGTTCCTCGTCAGTGTTCACTCTAGCCGGTCAATAAAGGTAAGCCAGAGGTGAGGAACAAGACTTCTCCCGGGAGATAGGTAGGGTCCGTGGGGTCGCTACTGCCCAACAGCTCGCTACATGCTGCCCTGCGGGTTTTTGTATCTCTCTTGGTCTGGCTCTTAATCCCAGACCTGTTCCGGCAAAGTAAACTCTACCGGCACAGGCCGAGAGTTCGGAACGCGCAAGCCCCACCACGACGTCAACGTAGAGATACAACGGTGGGGTTATTATTATTAATTCGTGGGAACGTTTCATTACATGGAAATGTTCGACAAAATGCTCTAGTGTGTACTCGCCTTAAGTCTTATGAATTACATAAAAGTATCCTATCATCATCATCATCTTCCAGCCCTTGTCCCATGTTACTTATGGTCGGCGCAACTCACTTATTTTCTTCCATTCTCCCTTGTCAGCACTCACTCTATCATTCATAAAAACCTCATTCGGAAATAGTGTAGCTTTCTATCAGTGAAATATTTATTGTAATAGGATCTGTATTTTTAGAGATTACTTTTTACAAACATCTCATCGCTACATGAGGAGAATTTAGTTTTTTAGAAGCTATGTGTTAATGGTTGCAGTGCAAAGCGCTGTACTACTGCATCAAAGAAGCGATGGAGAAGAGCGGTCGGCGACAAGACGCGGCCGAGCTGGGCGGGGAGTTCCCCATACAGGACTGCGCCACCGGGGAGGGAGGGCTTATACAGGTGACGCACTTCCATAGATACCAACATTCAAACACTATTTATAGCGCTACAAGGTTCTTTTGGCGCGTGGCCAGAATCTGCTGTTTTTTGTATACATTTCTCTAGAGTTTATTCCAGAAATCCCCACCGACAAATCCCTACCAGTGGAGATTGTTATTATTTTTTTCCAGAAATCCCCACTTGCTAAAATGTTAGGTTAGGTTAGAACTGTGACCTACACACGAGCCGAGCGAGCGAAGCGAGTGGTGCCGAGGCAGCGGCCGGTGAGTGCCAAAAACGACTAGAATATTAGAAAAAAAGGCTGAGTTTATTTAACAAGTGGGGATTTCTGGAAAAAAAATAACAATCCCCACTGGTGGGGATTTCTGGAATAAACCATTTCTAGTGACATTTCTTAAACCAATTGCACAAATGTTTACTAAGGCCATTCTCACACGGGGTAACGGCAACTTAACCTAAACTGGTTGGCAACGCGTGTTGCCAACTGCGATGCAACTGGTACCTTCACATGGCTTACTAAAATTGTATCAATAGTCATTTCATCATTCGTTCAGACACCGGTCACACGATAAGGCGCCAATTTTATGAAAAATTGCGTCAGCAACTACCTAGCGACCTACCAGTGGCGCGTGACTGATTGCGTCGCCATTGAAAACTAGTTTTCGACAAGTTGCGTCGTGTGCGAACCGCCATAGAAATGAGTGTGCTAACATGATTGGTTGAGTCGGCGTTGAAAACTGGTTTTATGTTGTCACCTCGTGTGAGAATGGCGTAACAGCGCCCCCTGTCAACGTTATTCGAGCGCCAAAACATCCTTGTAGCAGTGACTAACTAAAACTCTTATTACTCTGTAAAGCCTTGTGCTCTTATGAAGAAAATGTACTTTTACCAAACCTCAAGAGACGCTCTTAAACATAGTATTAGTGAGACTTTAGGATGACATGATTTAGACGGATTTTTTATACATGCCCTGTCAGGGCACTGCAAAGCACAATGTTGGTTTTCTGTTGAGTTTGTGAACATTAAGTTTTCAAAAATTGAGTCAAAACTTATGAAAATACAATTAAATATATTTCAAAAATAAAATAAAAATACATGTCTAGACGTCGATGACGCATGTAATGCAGCGTACCATAAATTAGGAATCATATACTGAGCCGTGAAACCACCTAATACATCAAATTTCAATATAATCAATTGGTCACTAATGACGATGATTTTGTTCACTGTTTTAACAACACATCTTTAACTCCAAAGGTGTGCATGGAAGGCGTCGGACTTCTGTTCCACCACAGCAAGGTACGTCCCTACGCTTCGTTTGTGTGTTCGTCTCTTTTTGTCAGCTTATTTATGTTATTTATATGATAAGTTATCAAAACGATGTACCAAAACCCTACAAGTCGAAGTAGATGTGACCAGTTTTGGTATTATCATGAATCGTTTGTCCAGGTAAGATATCTGTCAATGTTTATGCTTGATTTGGGAAAAGTCTCGATACAAGTGAGTGAAACATTCGTATAGTGTTGTACACTCGCGCTGTATGACAGTCTATATACAACATCAGCGTCCGCGCTGCCATTGCTTCATTGTATCAATATTGTATCGGTGCCGTTAGCGCGTTGTTATTATCGTACCGTATTATGAAGCTTATCTATCCAACAAGACAAGTTTACCTTCTATTATTAAACAGGCACAGAAGAATTTATAGAAGTATTTATTAAGAATCGTTAAAAAGTTTTAGTCATCATTTTTCAGTCGATGCCCCACATAAATATGCCTAGTTTTAAAATTCTCATTCTCATAAAACTTATCCGGACGCAAGGACCACTCAAACTTTCCTATTTGGATTTCTCTACAATTTTTTCTCTGATATTTTTTTTCATACTTTATTTATATAATATTTATCTTATACATTTTGTTTGAAATTCAGGTGATTTTGCATTTACTAATTCTGTATTATTGTCGACAAAGCTTAGGTCTAATTAAGACCCAGTATTTTTGCCCTTAAATATCCTTATCTACTATTCGATGTAATAGTTTAGATTATTTTTTTTACATTTAAGACTAACCGTTGTCCATCTGATATACGTTCTTATACTCCATACGACTCGTGCATGTGCTATTTGTCTGCAACACCCGTACATCGCTGGAGTGCGTGGGCGCCGCAGTGCTCTCGCTAGGAACTTTTGAGATGGTCCTTGACACGCGCTCGGCCGCCCTCAACTAATCTCATCTTTTTGTCTGTTCTACTCTTTCCGGACACGCCGAACACGCGCCGCTGCGCAAAAGGATTTCGAGGTACACAGTGGTTCATTCATAGTAATGGCTGGCTCTTACGATGATCGACACGACCTTTATGACCTTTAAGAATTAGTCACGGTCACCGTGAGAATCGCATCTAGCGATGATCGTTCGAGGTCGTAGGGCTTTACTTGTAGTTTTGAGGCTTACAGATTGTTTTTAGCCGTTGTTAGCGTTGTATTAGTTCTCCCGAGTGCGGCGAGCGCCGATGCGCGCAGTCGTGCATGCACATAGACGCCCTTTGTTTATTATCTGTTTATATTAACGCACCCGACAGCTTGCATTCGTATCGTGGATCGTCCGGCGAGCGGTCTCGATCTTTCGCTCTCGCACTTTGTGCCGAGATTTAGTTCGTTCGTCCCCTATCACCCGGAACCATAGCGAGCGTCCGTCAGCGCTAAAGCTTACCGGACGCGAGTCACGAGGTCAGTCGTAGAGCATTCGCCATCTCACAAGTTCCGGTGCGGCCCGGGTGCCGCGCGGCCCCCCGCACCCACCCGCACCGCCCCGCACCGCATCTGACCTCGCACACTGCACTCCCGCCCTGCCGAACTCCTCACCCTCGCTCTTTGCTCGATGTCTCAACTGCAGAAACTAAATATTGCCACTTTAATTCCGATATTACAAAACTGTTTAAAAAAAGGTTCTGGTACTGGTTTTCAGAATTGAACCTGACCGGAGACAATTTCGTGTAATAAGGAATTGAAGAAGACAGCGAATTGGCATGCATTTTAGTTTTTGCGCTCGATATACGATACACTAACTGAGGTAGATAAAGGCGGGTTATTTTTGCCGTTAGTGTATTGGGCTCCAATCCTCGTATCGCATGTATGTATTGTGCATGTATTTTCTTTTTAAATTTTCTTTGGAGATGTGACTCGTAAATAATGCAGAATTTATTAATTATACATTAAGTTATAATGATCCAAAATGAATGTAAATTGCGTGTTGCAAACTACGGACAGGGACTTGAGTGGGAAAAGAGAAGCGTCAGTAATAACTCCTAGCTCTTTACAAAGATGAACAGACTAACGATTCAACTCCAAAGAAAATAAAATATGCAATTTTATTTTATTGATGTGTAGTTATTATGCTTGTAAGCATTGTAGTAACTGTTTATTCCCGATGCATGTATTTACTTTGATGTAATGTTTACTAGATTTGCAAATATTACCTATTGTTATTATACCAACTATTTTATATAATTATGTTTGAATAAAACAAAAGAATGCTGTCCTATTTTATGAAAAGGATGTGAATTTTCGTCTAATAATGGTATTGCGGACACATCATGAGTTAATATAACCAATCTCAATCGATTCTTTAACTTCTAGCGAACTTCAACATACGGTACTTTCACATGATCTTTCAGAGATTTATTTGGTTTACTTAATTGTCCCTTACGATATTTATTTAATTAAGATATAATACATACTAAATGTTTACCAACCTGCTTCTTTTTGAAGCCGGTTAAATAGTAAATACTATTTTGTAATTTATATTTCTGTAGCCAGAAGAGAGTAGATAAAGAAGCATTATTAACGCCCCGCAAAGTGATTCGCATACCTAATTTACTAAATTCGCGTTGGAATGACACAGAACCTCATATTTTTTTCTATTGCTACTAAGCAACAAAAATTGGTAATGTAGGGGGATAGTTTTGTAGTCACTGGGGTGCATCCTCCTTTCTGCTAGTTTTTAACAGCCAGGTTTCCACCGCCAGCGGAGGACTCCGTTCAACTCGCAAGAGTAAACTGCATACTTTGCGACTATTTGTTGGTGGAAATACAAGTATGCAGTTTACTCTTGCGAGTTAAACGGATAACGTAATGGGTCCGCTCCGCTCCGTGTTACAACCGAAATTATAATGTCATTTTAGGTACGCTCATGCGTCGCCGGCATTACGCGACTTTCTTTGTGCGGCGTTGGTGAACGCTATATTACTCTTACTTACCCTCAGCCTACGCTACATAGATGTGCGCACGTCTGTTACAACTTTTATTTAGTTTCTAGTATACATTTCATAATCAGTTTTTGAAATTACCACTGAACTTGTCTGTGTTACAGTTTTTCGTGCGGCTGGATCACATTAGGAAGTGCTTCACGCAGAATGGCGGTATCTTCGTTTTAGAAGAATTTAGTAAGTTTTTAAAATAAACTAGCTTCGGTTTTTAAACAACTGAATTTGGATCCAGAAAATAGCGCCAAAAGGTTGGATGCAATGCTAATCAAGTCGAAGCGTGGAGGTACACGC
Organism: Agrochola lychnidis; assembly: GCA_963680765.1. Lineage (NCBI taxonomy): Eukaryota > Metazoa > Arthropoda > Insecta > Lepidoptera > Noctuidae > Agrochola > Agrochola lychnidis. Next base: position 13,027,573 of record OY796857.1, read on the forward strand.
TGCTTCCTACAGCCTTCTGCCGGACATGTTGGGCCGCATTCCGAGTTACGCTAAAAGTGATAATATCGCGAATTCGACCAAAGTCCAAAAGTCACAATTATTACTCAAAAACCCTTATTTTGTGACTATTAAATTTGGTCGGATTCGCGATATAATCACTTTTATCGTAACTCAGAATGCGGCCTTGCTAGATAGCCATCACTTAACTTCAGACCAATTTTTGCCCAACGGTTACTAAACTTTAATTGACAATATTTTACGTTTCAGATCCAAAAACAAGACAGATTATACAAAGGAAATATAAATCTGTAATGGCAAGTAACATTTTTGCAATCAACTTGTTTTTATTAATTTGTTATTTTTTTTTTTTCTTCATTTTATGTGATTGTTTATGTATGTGTTTCATTTATGTTGTAGGCAGAAAAAGTAGTACTTGATCTTCACCGTTTCTTCTCCTTGTGGCTTTCCCGTTACTTTGTCGAGACCGGTGGACATCAATTGAATTATACACCTTGCGTTTCTTAGCTCATACCCTTCCTAGTCAGTGTACGTACCAACTGCACGTGTTTTGTTTTTATTTTATTATGAAGCGTTATTTGCGCATATTTTTTTACGTTACCTACTTTGCTCATTGTGTATGTGCAGTCAACAAAATAAACAAGTTAACAGGCAGCTAGCTATAAGACTTTATAAAACATGCTGTATTTGTGCTCAGTAGTCTTCAACAGTCTTTGTCTACGTAGTGCAAAAATATCTTGGCTGGTGACTTGTCTTTTTCTGACTGTACATAACTTACATCACTGCATTTGCTCATATAACTAGGCACATAATTACTGTCATCAAGACATTTTCTGCCCACAAACAATAACAAATAATCGTAGCACCTGTACATTTTAGTGCCTAGCCACAGATTAATACAGATGGGACACTCCGCAAAATCATTTAAATAAAAAGCAATTCTTAACACGGCACAATAAAGTGCAATTTAGGTCGCACAACGCTAATTTACCTACAGTTATATTCACCAGCAAGTTTCCTCTTTCTATCGCGTAACTCTTATATCTTCTGACCACGTTAGGGTTGTCATCTTTTAGAGAATAATTAATCTGAATATTTAATTACCACTCCAGTTAAGTGCCTATTACTCTACTTATGTGAACAAATGACGTTTCAATTAAACCTAGGCTCGGTACTTACTTTAATTGGTTTAGTCTCTATTATTTAATAATATGTACCTACGGCAAATAAATAGGTATGTACGAATACCCTGTTGTCTACATAATCAAAATTTCACAACATGTTTAGATTGTGGTTACAGTTAGTCCGTGGTAGGTACCCACCAAAACCAAAATACTATTTAAATTGGTACTTTCCTACCTATACTTATCAAATCTTGAACCTGACCTTGTAAAAAGAACTTGTAAGAACCTAACAATACCTACTATAATAATAATATTTAACATTCTAACTACGTAAGTAAATACGGGTGAGATAAATAAGAATAACGAATGTAAACATTTGGTTGGAAGGTGGTGGTAATTAAGTGGGTACCTAACTTAATTACTAACTACTTATAGGTAGACGTGCATTGTTTTCGCTTTCTGTGTCCTTTGGAAGTGAGAAAAACGTGAGGTTCGGATCCTTATTATTATTTAAGCAGCTAAATGCGATGCAATATACTGTTGCCTTCATTTTTAGTTTTAATATCTTGCGACGAACGGACGAAGCGACGCGGCACGTGAGTATTGAATTGATGTAGTACGACCCGGCGCGGCGGCGGGCGGCGCGCGGCTGCCCTACTGAATTGGCACAGTGAGACGAGCCCGTCGCGTACTTGTAGCTTCATACCTGAACTGCGGAGTGTCCCATCTGTATTCATCTGTGGCCTATCGCAAAATCTCCAAAATCGTTGTAGAGAAAAAAAAACATTCCGAGATTCAAACATGTTACAACGTTGCATGTACTTAAGGATTTATGTACAATTATTTTATAACTTATTTATGTATAATTATTTAAACATCAAAATACACTAGAACCTCCTTTTCATAACGATCAATAAACTTGTTATATAGAGAAATTATTAAAACAAATTGATGAACGGAAAGACAGACAGTCAAAATGATCTTTTAAAGAAGGATTTCCTTCATTTGTGCATAAAATGTGAAAATATCATCACGTATAATTTGATTGTACCTATGTAATTTCAGGCGGACCAGATATGCTACGCGGTGCTTTGTGTATTCTCATACTTCGCGGCGGGCCACGAACAGAAGAAGGCGATACTCGAGCAGGCCGCGCGCGTGCCGCCCGCGCCTCACGACACGCTCGCGCCCGGCGCGCACGCCGCGCACGCGCTCGGCGACGCGCGCCGGACCAGTCCACAGGTCGGTTGCTATAGATAGTGCCATCCACGAACACGCGCCCTACTCTTCCTAAACGTAATTACTGTACTGTAAGCGATTAGGAAGAAAAATCGGCCGCGACTTTGTAGATGGCACTATCCATACACCGCTACAAGGATCTTTTGGCGCTCGAATAACGCATGGGGGCGCTGCTGGTAAACATTTAAGCAATAGGCTAACAACGGGCAGTACAAAAAATACTTTGTGAATTTTGTATTAAAGAATGGTCGTGAGCTAAAAATATATTAAAACAACATTTAATATTTTTGAGAAATAATGCGTAATAATAAAGCCATTGGTCACGTGGTATTCAATGCGAATCAGAGCGCGGCACATCATTTCTTTCAGACAACTGTGTTTTTAACTGTAATAAAAATAAACTTGATGCATCCGACATAGTTTCTTTTGCATTCACAATACAAATGTACGAGAGAAATGGTGTTGAAAGGAACAACACTAGTTGGTAATGTGTCCCATCTCGCACAATGTGTCAGTGTTCATTATTTATCTACTACATTAATAGTATTTAGTCATATTTTGTGTAGGCACATTAAATATTAGGAAATGGAAATCGTTTACCTACGACTTAAAGTAAACATTTACATAAGTACTTATTTGTCTGCTTTAAATATGATTTATTATGAATGTATGAATGAACGAATGAAATGCACCGATCCCAGCGTGGTTTAACCAGACTCGATAAATCGAATGAATCCCAAGATTTGCACTAGCCCCTGGAGCCTCATGTTGCATGAGGCTACAGAGGCCACTGCATATCAAGGAGTAGACCGGGACGCGCGGTAATGGTAGGGAAGACGTGCCCTTAGGATATGGAAGGATTTGCTAGCCGTACCGGATATGCATCCTTGAGTAGGCAATGGACTAGCGGAGACGGGTGATATTTATATATGGATGGGCATCTTTTAACGACGTCGCCGCCAGATTAATTCATGTCCAGCTTCACCGGTGCATCTTTTGGCGGGGTTAACTGTTTTCTCGATTCTATTCTATATCACTGCTAGGCTGTTTTACACGTTGCTGTTTCCATTGTCTTCGTCTGGCTATTATCCGTTTCAGGTTTCTTGTAAATCTCGCTAGTAGCCTTCTTATTCTTATCTCGGTACACACTTCTTCACAAAAATAACTATCACCCAAATAATCACAAAACTACACTTAGCTTCGAAGTTAGAGGGTTCAAAATCCAATGTCAACAACTACCTGCGACACTTGACTCACTCCAGAAGTCTAAAAAGAACAAACCGCAAAAAACAAACCATTTTGGAACACTGCACTACACAAATAATCACACACGTTAGTCGAATAAATTGTAAAGATGTATGGATTTATAATGAGATCCACTCATGACTTAAGACCTCTTCAGAAGATCCTTGAAAGATATAGAAAGATCTCACCAGATTAGCTTGCAAGCTAGCCAGATTAGCTGGGTCCTGTGGCTGTTATTTGCTCGTAATTATGCACTGGGGACTGCTCGCCTGAGATCAGGAACGCTTAGTCCACCCACTTTTGTACTGTTTTAATGCAGATTTTGGCGACATAGTCACAACCGCTGCAAAAAGAAAAAAACACTTCGATTTCGATGCCCGGCTCAAACTTGCAATATGTGTGCACATTTCCCGAAACGTATAGTAAAAAACTTTGGCGTAGCACAATTGGGAGCGTCCGTGCTCTTCAACGTTCGACGACCAAATCTGTTTTGAACATTATTCAAGAAACAAAAAAAATATAAATAATCGTTTTAATAATAAAAACTTTTTAATTAATTCTAAAGAATAGAAAACTATTCCGACAGAAGTAATAAATAAAGTTTGAGTGCGATCAACATTAAGAAAACTTGCAGATTTGACGAAATGAAAGTATTGAAGTCACTCATCGAGCCGCCATGACAGAATGCCCCATTTTGACAATCAAAATTAGTTATGACTAGCTTTTGCATGCGGCTTCGCTCACATGGATGTCGAAAAATATCCCACAGGAACTTAGTACCGGGATTACATACCTAATACCCGAGGAAATGTCATTGACTAATACCGCTGCGCCCGTGTTGTCGTCAACCATAATTATGTAGTTACGCGTAATTTTTAAACTGTGATATCTTTTAAACTATTCACTTATATGATATGATGACAAGACATATTTTAATCTAAATTAAATGCCCAATTTAAATAATATATTTCGCCCCCCGGCAAAAAAAGTGTCATAACATGTAATAACAGTTATTACACGTTATGACACTTTTTTTGCCGGGGGGCGATTTTATTGGATAAGGATTAATATAATACCGATCAAAAAAGCTTCGGAAATAGCGATATTTTCATCAAATTCTGAAAGATAATAATGGTTGCTGTGGGTCATCCTTAGGAAATAGACATATGCCATCGCGGACTTTTTTGTTGAACTTTTTAAGATGAACAATACTGTAGAACATAAATTTTATGTAACTTTTACGATTTCCGCGGCGCACGCCAATAAAGCTCCCAGTTGGCATGATTTTTTCCGACATCTTCAACAATAATCGTCAAATTTCAGGCAATTTACACAAAACTTTAATGATTTCCGTTTGAAAATCCGTTCGAGTTTATTGCGTTCAGACAGACATACAGACGCAGCGAGGGACTTTGTTTTACAAATGTAAGGATAAGGATATAAAAATGAAAAATTTGTTCTGTCTATGTTCTGTAAATGATGATTCATATTTCGAGGTAAATAAACCACAAGGAACATTACTAATTGGTTTCTCAAAACTGTCAACTAACTTATTGTTTTGAGAAATGTCAATTGATTGAAATGTATTCAAAAATAAGATGGCGGTGTTATGTCCGATTTTGTCCACGTGCCAAAATACTTTATACAATACCACACAAATATGCTCTTGACCTGTAAAATCAGAATATTATGCGTTAAGGTAGCTCGTTGTTTGTTGTTTTGGAAAAAAATATTGAATTTCGTGAGCTACCTTGTTGGATATCCCCGTTCAATATCTATACATTCTTGACCTTCCAACAGGTGGAGAAACGCTCACCCGTAAGACGCACTGGTGAGGCGAGGTCTCCGGCCGGAAAGGCAGAGCCCAGCGATTTAAGAGAAATAGCGGAGCGGCAGCAAGTCAGAGGCGGACACACCAACACATCGGCTCCTGGCCCTGCCGTTGCCGAGCGGGCTGGAGCCGAGCGAGCCGGGAGCGATCGGAATGCAGGCGATCGGACGGGGAGCGAGCGGAGCGCAGGCGAGCGGACGGGGAGCGAGCGAAGCGCAGGCGACCGGGCGACACGCTCGGACAGCCTACCGCCGCGTAGACCACCGCCGCCCGCGGTGCCTCCCGCCGCGCCCGCGCCGCACCAACGACTGGCGCGCGCGCACTCGCATGCCGCACCGGCGCGCCCTCCCGACCCGCCCATAGTGAGTGTCCCATGCAGCCCGCCGGCGCTACTGAGCTCATCACAGCCGGCTGCTGGCGCGAGCTGACGCTTTCTGTTTCCGTAGATTCCGCCGCGACCCGGAGCAATGGGCGCGCGGCCCGCGGGCCCTCCGCCGGCCCTGCCGCCGCGCCAGCTGTCAGCGGCTGCGGACGTCGGCGCCGCACCGAGGTGAGCGACCTCCCGGCGTCGTGTCTCATAGCGCGAACTGTCTCGTCGTCCGGGACGCCGCGATGTGCCGTAAAGTATTAGGAGACATTCGTCCGGCCCCAGAGGTGGTGAGGCTGACCACGGTGACGCTTGTCGCAGAGGCGCGGGCGCGGCGGGCGGGGCCGGCGGGGCTGGCGGGGCCGGCGGGGCGCGGCGTGGCCCGCCACAGCGGCAGGGCTCGATGTCGGCGCCGTTCGCGTCCACGAACCCGTTTACATCGCCGCGCCACGCTGAGTTCGTGATCCCGCAGCGTAACAACGTGCGTCGCTCCTCCACCACTGACAGAAGTTAATGCATTTGCGGTTCCGGATGTTTTGTCCTTAGAAGTGTATCTGTGCTGCACACCCACCCTTCCCTGTTCGAAATTAGACTGTAGCCTTTCGTGTATAACCCGATGTAAAGTGTTATCAATAATATCAATAAAGTATGCATAAAACAGTAGAGCTTGAGATATTACATTAAAATAATCCGTCATAAAGCAATAATCTGTCGCAGGAATTTTGTAAATAGTGATCGGCCGTACCTGTACGTCTACATACCGATGGGTATTTTACCAATTGCTTTAAAATGGGCCACAAATGGTAGGAAAGTGCTGTGAGCTGAATAAATTTTAATCATTATAATTTTGCACTGTAATGCTATACATTTTTAACTGGCCTGATACAATTACCCGCATAATATTTTGTGTACAGTTAAATAAAACTGAATTTATTAAGTAGTTACTTGAAAAGTCTCATTTACTTGATAACTTGTATATTTGTAGTACATTCCCTCCACATGGCATTATTAGAAAATTTGTATTAGCACAAAGCAATTTTTTTGTATTTGTTCTTGTGCAGTTAAACAAAATTCGACTGAACTTCCAACAGGTGTGGATTGATTATAAAGTGTAATGTAACCGAAAGGGTAATCAAATTACCAAAGTTATAAATGAACGTAAGGTTTTGAATCGGAGTTATCCAATTCTTTGCACATTACCGGCTTATGTACATTTAAAGCGGTAAGGTGGTTCTGCCTCGAAGATGCAATCGGAAAGATACGCGTCAGAACAATATTAGCACGCACTGAATAGTATGGCATCTCCCACGGTTGTCTCATAAACGCACGTTATTGCAGCACGCATTCCGTGTCGGTCAACACGTCGACATGTCACCACGGGAGAACCGTCGAAAATATCGACGAAAGTCAGGGTTGTCGAAAAGTAGAATGAAAAAATTATTTGAATACAATATATATTTTCATATATTTGTCTATGTATACTATCATTTAAAATGGAAACATTTTCGTCGATCATTGTTTTGAATACCTACCTATTAGCAGTTACTTATTTGTATGCATATCATATTAAGTGAAATTGGCTAAACGTTTATGTATATTTCGCAATTTATAATATTCTTATTTTTGTAGGGTTCTGTAGTTTCTAAAGAACCTTGAGAATTGATACCTATATCGAAACTTATCAAATTGTAAAACTGGTTACCTAAGAAGAGGCTTTTAGGCACACTTCCAGAGAATTTTGATTTAACAACTTTAGAACTCCAACATCAAGTTCAGATTACGCTACAACTTAAAACATTTTTGTGACTCTCAATAGTACCTACTAGTCATTCTGAAATCAACTTTATTTGCACTAACGTAAAGTTTGATATTCGTTTAAGTGAAAATAATATTAATTGGAAACCAGGATTTGAATAGACTTTACAATAAGCTGTAGCGACAGCCGTTCGGAGATCACAAGCAAATCAGTACTTAAGGCGCAACTAGTGATGGGTCGACAGAATATTCTCTCACGGAGAATATTCTCGGATCGAGAATATTCTGCAAAATTCTTTTTGACAGAGAATTTACGAGAATTTAAAGTTGGAAGTAAAATTGCTAAATTTTAATACAATATTTTGATTTCAAGGTCTAAAGTCAACTTCGTTTGTTGTTATTTTATACTTTACTCGAAAAAAGGTTACTGTATGAGATTTTGGAGTGGAAATTGCTAATGGTGCCGAATCTCTTGTCACAAATGCCTTTAAACTAGACTAAAAATCACCAAAATTTCGTTTACTCCTGACAAACGAAGATTTCCCATTCTGAAATAGACTAAAAAGACACAACTTAACTATATTTTAGTTTGACAGCACTAAGATGATATTCAAATATTAATTTAGTGAAAATGGAAATTTTGCTATTCTGAATTTGACGTTTTTCACCTAAAATTTAGATTTTCTAACTAAATCTGACTATTTTAATCGCGACTAAAAACGTGTGAAATAAAATTGGTTGTCATGAACTTTAAATTCACACCAACACCTCGATTTCTGATGCAAAAAGTGCTGATTTTTTTGTCTTTTGCTTGTATCTCGAAAACGGTATATCCAATCGCAAAAATAATGAAAATTTTGACCCCCTTTATAAAACCCTTAAACCCCTAACACTCCACATGTAGGTAATAATTTTTCTTCTTTTCCATACAAAAAGTGAAAAATTCCATATAAAACACGTCGAAACTGCGCCCGCGCGCTCCGCGCTGCGCGCCTCCGGCTCTAAAAAGATTCATGTGGGTAGAGCTGATTATTTGTAACTCATAAAGTTTGTTTTAATACAGAAATCATAATTTAACATTTATACCATACGAAATTTAAGAGAATTTATGAGAATGTTCTCGGATATATTCTCGGGAATGTTCTCGCTCAGGAGAATTTACTGAGAATTCAAGTTGTAGAGTAGTTTATTGTAACGTAAACTTCGTAAAACGTCCAAATGCACTCAAAACTATTACTCTAAAAATTTACCGATTCAATAAAGTCATTCAATTTTTAAATTCTCGTAAATTCCCTTCCAAAAGAATGTTCTCGAGAACTTAACAGCAAAGTTCTCGCAACGAGAATATTCTCGGGAATTTACCATCACTAGGCGCAACTAGCCGATACTTTTTCCATACAAATTTCGGGGGGGTTTTACTCCACTGCTACACATTGTGCATCCAAAGTAAAACATGAAATCGTTTTGTCTTATTATTAGTTTTGTCTGTACAGAAGCAGAATAGTAAAAAAAAGCAATTAAAAAGTTATGAGCCAACAAAGATTCGTTTTTCCTGATAATTTTAACGCAACTTTGGGAGTAAATATTAGGTGTGTGAATATGACTCCGCCCTTTCTCAACAGATGTCGTTTTTAGTATTGTTTACGTGTACTAATAAATGACCATACTTGTATTCGATAGTACTGAATGTCAGCTATCTAACGCATTTTATGATATTTGGTTGAAGTGTAAGCAACAATTGTTTTCACCTTTTCGAAAATGTCGGTTTTTATTCCAAATAAACGTCATTTGCGGGAAGTGTTATTACATTATTTTATTGCGAAGAAAACTGCAGCGGAAACTTATCGTTTGCTTGTGGAGATTTATGGTGAGCATGCTCCGTCTAATACAACTTGCAAGGAATGGTTTCGACGATTTCAAAATAACGATTTTAGTACTGAGGATAAAGAACATGGAAAACCACCAAAAAAATTTGAAGATGCTCAAACCCTCTGAAACTATTAATGGAGAAGTTTACCGACGACAACTAATGCGTTTGAAGCGATTTTTAATTTTGTAAGCGAACAAATGTGTTTTATTTTGACAAAAAGGGGCGGAGTCATATTCACACACCTAATAAGTAATAAAAGAAGTATAAAATCTCCAAAACAAAGCTCGTTCCGACAAAGCCCAATTGTCGAAGATAATAATAAACTTTATTCGTAATTGATTTATGCAGTAGTTTTCTCATAAAACCCCACCTTCCAAAGGACTTTTCGTAGTTTTTTACGCGCTCGTTTTATTAAAATCGTTCTGAACGGTGTTTTGTGTGCGTGCGAACAAGAGTTTGTGCATGTAGACCAGCGTCTAACTGCTCATCACTGATACTATCTCTGTCGGACACGATGCCAGGTGAGATAGCGTGCTTTTTGACCAAGCCCATCAATGAGTTCGAGCCCGCGACTAGTTCAACCTTAAGATATCATTTCAAGAAGGTAATATGGTTAAAAACCGCAGGGTTTTGTTTTAAGTTTTCTCATTTGCCTTTTGAATAAAATTATCTAATGTAAAAAAAAACACACTAAATATCTGACAAGGTTGCAGTTTGTACATATTTGAAATCCACTTGTTTCCATGTAAAACATGTCTTTAGTCCTATGTTTTATTTTATATTACTTACGTACTTATATTACATGTTCCTATGCTGTATCTAAATGTAAAGCTGTTACAAATCCGATCTAAATATATATATATATGTACCTACTATGTATGTAATACCTACATAAATGAAAAAACATGTAATAAGACATAGGTATGTACCTAACTGCCGATATTTTAGGTTATATTATTTTATGCCAAAAAATAAAATAAAATTATAAACGGTTTTTTTAATTTTATTGGTAATCCTTTTTAAAAGTACTGATAGGTACAGGGTCCTTTACATAATGGCTTTTTGGTGGTAGGTACACTTAAATAAAAATAATTTATAATCTGAATTAGGTACGGTAGGTACCTAATTCAGTTTATAACTTACCAGTAGATTGCCATTCGCAATCTTTTGAATATTTTACTTCGCATGTAAAACGATAAGCGTCTGGCAACCTACACCTGTTTTTATTCGCTTACCTTTTCATAATAATAAAATTTATAGTTTTTATGAACTGCCATTTTTATCGTCTTACACTGGAGTCTTAGTAAAAGTATCCAATGCATAGTAAAGTTGATGCGCAAAAAAATAATGCTAATAATGAACATTCCAATAACTTTATTGAAAAAAAAAACCTGCTATGAATAGTAGGTAAAGGTAGTATTTATTTCGCTTTATTGTTCGATTGGCTAACGTAAATCATTTTCAATAAATTATACCAATATTAGAAATTATAGTAATACTTTATCGGGCATGAAAGCGGCGGCCATTATAAGACGATAAAATGGCATCGGATATAAATAAAAATAAGTTTCGCGACTGACTGACCTAAGCAAAGGTAGCAAGGCGAGAGATGTACCTACCTTCTAAGAAAGGGTTTTTGAAACTTCACCCCTGAACAGGCCAAAGGTTACTTACTTATCAGTTTTACAAACAAAGTTGCTGATAGCAGCTAGTCTAAATATAATAAGAATTACACCACGTATGTACAATTATACACAACATGTTCCTAAATACTGTAATGTATCAATATATCTAATACCAACCAATTGTTTCAGCCTTTCAGACAAATAAAATTAGCTCCTTTATTGCGTACTCTAACTCTTTTAGGTGCATTCCGTATTATCACAGATATTTGGTTTTCTTAACAAAAATAAAATGCCGGTCGAATTCTCAAACTAAGGCGATTAACACACGGCACCGCGCACCGCCGCGGTAGGCGGTGAAGCGGATCTCTTGTCGCATTGGCCTTTAATAAATCCGTTGATGCCTAACACACGTACACCGCCCGACCGCGCGGTCGAAAGTGCTCTCACCTCTTACTTCCGCGGCGGTGCGCGGTGCAGTGTGTTAATCGCCTAAACTTTTATTTCTTCACACTGTTGTTGTTCTTATCACTTTATTTGCCCTATTAATTAAAGTGACAGAAATAGGTACTCAAGAATGTCTTAAACTTAAGTGTCGTTTGAGAATTCGGGGGTTAGACCCGTATTCTACAACTATAACGTCTCCAATCGGTTAAAAGATATAATTTTAAGCCACGAACTATCGGACGCGACCTAGCGTATACCTATAGATTTTGTTGGGCAATCAAAACAGCGAAATATTTGACAGCTATTTGCGAAATTGCGACTTTGCCCACTTTCACTAGATACGCTCTTTTATTGTCCATATAACTATTCAAATCACTGTCATTCTTTGATAGTTGTATGAAATAGTTATACCACGACAAATTGACGTAGGGTGCCACTTTGCCTAAAAAATATTTTCCCTGACTGTACATCATCAGCCACTTCAGATAGTTCGTTCAGGCTTTAATTTAAATCTTGTTTTAAATAGATATATGTATAGGTTATTCATAAATAGAATACGGGCCCTAAAGACTTATGAAAATAATGTTATACCTATTTAGAATATTAAAGTTCCTACTTCCCTATAACGCACATGACACAATATGAGCAAGTAATTCTACAGAACCTAAGTTACCATATCTAATAATTATGCTCTAAAAGCACACTGATGTCTTAAGGTGTCTTCACTCTAAAACCAGGTGCCGGCGGGTTCAGAACATTGCAAGTCGGACAACTTTTGTTTAAAATGAGCCTGGCGTCTAAGCCCGCAGTCGGGCTTGGTGTGTAGACACCTTAAGATGAACGGCATATAGTCTATATAGGTTATTTACTTACCTATTTAAAATCGAAACATTAGGAGAAAACACAGAATAGCTGGATCTACTAGGTACTTAGATATCTAGTGTAATGTTTCTAGTAACAAGCAGTTTTACAGTGATTGAGCAATTAAATAAAATAGTGACGGAGTGTTACAATCCTATCACTCTGTCATTTCAACGTGTTTCATAATAGGTTATGTATATATCCACGAAAATAAACAAAACTTTCTTCGGTTTTAGTGTAGGTATCCTAACCAAAAGTGATCTTCGCGTTCGGCGTTTTCACGCGACGATCGCTTTTGGTTAGGACGCGGGATTACGCGGTTAAAATATTGAAATTATACAAAATACAATAATTTTTGACTTAGCTTGCGTAATAAGTATATGGAATGTATAATTACCTACCTCTCAACGTGAAATATAGGTAGGTACAAATCATGCTACGTGTTATCTTCATGTTTAGGGTGAACGCACACTTATCGGAGCCGAACGCTTCGAACGAATCGAAGTCAACGAGAACGCTAGGAATGGTCTTCCAGATTCGGACGATTCGACGTGGGCTGATGTGGGAGGTTTCATAGAATTTCATATAAAGAATTCTAAAATTCGTTTCGTTCGGTTCGTGTCCGGGTTAGTGTGCGTTCACCTTTATTACGCGGTCCGAAAAATGTAGTTAGATACCTACGACAATGATAGTTCCTCAAAGAAAAAAAAAAACGGAATTTAATGATGTCACTCAAGATTTCAGATAATCTGTGTTTGTGATGTATGTTGTTAGTATGTACATAAAAACTTCTAGGCAAAGGTTAGAATAGGACAGTAAATAAGTAAGCAAAACGAGGTCGACAGATGACGCCCTTAGCACAAGCAGTAATCAGAACGTCGTAGAAAGGGTTTGACGCTTCAAAAAAACAGGTATTTTTTTTTAGTTTTTTTGTTAAAATTAGGTAAATATGGCATCGAACGGCCATAAAAATGAGTTTACTACTTTTCGTATCACGAAGAAATTAAAGGTAGCTGGTACCTACGTTGTATTTGAACACCACACGCAGCATTGATTCAATAATGTTTAGGCATATTCAAATCATTTATAAAATATTAGCTTTTGCCCGCGGCTTCGGCTGCGTGTATGTCGGAACATATCCCACGGGAACGTAGGTACTACCGGGATTTCATACCTAATAGCCGAGGAAAAGGTCATTGACTCCTACCGCTGCGCTCCAACCATAATTATTTTGTTACGCGAAATTTTGAATCTGTGATAACTTTTAAAGTACATTCATATTTTATTGGATAAGGATAAATATAATACCGATCAAAATGCTTCGGAAATAACAATGAAATTTTTATCAAATTCTGAAAGATAAAATGGTTGTTGTGGGTCATCCTTAGGATAGACATATTTCATCACGGACTTTTTTATTGTTATTTTTAAGATGTACAATCTTGTAGAACATAAATTTTATTTATCTCTCACGGTTTACGCGGCGCACACCAGTAAAGCTCCCAGTCGGCGAGATTTTTTTCCAATATCTTCAACAATACTCGTCATATTTTAGCCAATTTACACAAAACCATAATGAATTATACACCAAAACCTTCCTCATGAATCACTCCGTCCATTGGTGCAAACCGTTTGAATTGAAAATCCGTTCGGTAGTTGTTGAGTTTATCGAGTTCAGACAGACGCTACGGGGGACTTTTTTGTATAATATGTAGGTACCTATGTAAGGATCAATAAAAATATATTTAATATGAGAAAGCAATGTTTGTTTACTGATTGTGCTGCTGGCGCTACTGTTTTTAATCTTGGCAGCATTCTCTCCCATTTGCTCCTGTGTGAATAACTTATTTTAATTATACTCCATTTGAAATAAGATTAGACATTTAACTAAACCTTTTTTACAGTCCGTTCAACCGATTTTGACTTCTATTACGATGGAGGCATGACAAATGGCAGCTGCAGTAAACAGTTGGTATTGTAACCACTTTTTTGATTTTAATACCATCGTTATGCCTACGGTATAGAAGTCAAAATCGGTTAAAAGGACTGTAAAAAAGGTTTGTTTGAATGTCTAATCTTATTTCAAATGGAGTATAAAAATCCCAATTTTCACGAAATCTCTCATTGGTAGATTCTCTTAAATGATCGAAATAAAACTAATTAGGTACCTAATACTTAGGTACTTTACAAATAATCTAAACAAAAAATTAAGTAGGTACCTAGGTAAGTTTAATATAATCAGTCGGTGTTTTTTAAAAGTGCAACTCACTAGTTACCAAAATTACATTACCGTTATAGGTAAGTAGGTATATGACATACATACATACAGCAACGATTCCAGTAAAAACAGGGCCATAATAATTATGTTCATCTTCTTGAATTCAACTGCTTTCATCATTTTCATTCCCAACCTAAAAAAAGGTTTGAATGTTTTACAATATTATTTAAAATGTAAGACATGCCTGGGTAGCATGGAAAAAAACAAGACGAGCGCGTCGTGTCGCGATTAGATGCTTTGGTAGGTCAAAATTAAGTAAGTATAGGTAGGCTATCTACATAAAAATATTTAACCGTTGTGTCGTTTTATTGACCGTAGTCAAAAGACGCGAAGCGCGAGCGGGTCTCAATTTCCACTATGACAACTCGCGCAAGTTTTAAATCCGCAGATAAAAATATATTCATGTAGGTGGGGGGTGTACATATATTTTTGAGTGTGATAAATAAAAATAGTATATTTTAATGCAAGTTTGCCAAGTTTGTCATTGCAATCTTGGCTCCATTTAGCCCTCGCCTTGCAATGACAAAATCTAATGCAGTGACAAAACTAAATGCTCATGCGTATCAAACTACGATTTTCAACACAATTATAAATTAATAAAACAATATTTATTTGTGACAATATCAAATGGGCTCGCGGAATTTTTTTTAAACAGCCTAACATTAAAACAAAAAACAAATTTTTTTTTTTACAAAAAATATAAAGTAATACATTATATAAAAATATAATTTGATGAAATATAGCGTTAATTTATCATATTTTATTTATTGACTGTTTATACAGGGTGACTAAAGGGCGTCGCCAGCCGATGGCCTAGGGGGGACAAGTTGATATATGGAGGATGAGAAAAGTATAAGGTTTTGAAGAATCAGTTTCATCTCGGTAGTCCCGATAAGAACTGAGAAAAATAATAATTTCCATATTCAATGTATGAATTGGAAACGGACCTTTCAGGTCGTTTTTCCCAGAACTATTCAAAATTGTAGAGCTGAAACATAATAGGTATTATGACTGGGCCTACCACTAGGTAGGCCCAGTCATAATAGTATACATAATAGTCTGGTGCACATAGATACGAATATTACGTCCCCGGACCCCGGATTAGAGACCCCTTTTAGGAGATATGGAATTATAAAAATCCAAATAAAAGTCGTCCAAATAAACAAAATTGGCTGTATGAATAAGTTGTAGTTTCTTTACATTAAAATGCCTTGTATTTGCATAATTTTTGAATCTCTTGCTGCCCCCTTTGCCCCTACTGCCTACTCCTTAGGGAAATACAGGCGTCGTATTTTTATTTTGTGTAGTTTAACACCCCTTATACTAAGCAGCAGTTTTTGGACAAGATCTAAGATATTCGACTGGTTTGTTTATTTATATAATACCTTGGCAATTTCATGCAGGGATCTCGTCCCACGGCCTTTGCCTTTCGGTTGTTTTTTTGAATATGTTTTAAGGTCATCCTTATTGCCTTTTGTTATTTCACTCGTGTGTAACAGCCCGTCTGGAGTAAGAATCTGAGGAAATGAATGTGATTTGTTAAAAACCTAACCTTAAAAAACAAAATAAAACACTGCTGTGGCGCGTCGCGAAGACTACAATAGGGCCTGTGTTCAAAATTATTTTTTTGTCCGTCTTGTAGATTATTTATTTTCTTTTTTGACGTAATCAAAAGATTACTTGGATACATTGAGTTAATATGTGGCATGACGTCACGTCTTTCTTGATTTAAGGGGACGATAACCGACTTTTAATGATTTTATACTGAAGATGACGTCTAAACGAGTAGTGTTAATGATTTGGAAAAAATATATGTTAAATTAGAGCATTTTCTTAACATTTTAATATAGGCATATTTTTGATTATGTTTATATTACATAGTGAAATTAATTTGTAAAGTTATGTCTAACGCGGATAAAAAACGGAGAATGCCGCAAAATCTATCACGCGTATTTTTCTGAAAACTTCACCATTTTAAAGATAATTATATTATTAATCTTTTAGTATAGGTGTTTTATTAAAATACCTTTTGTTTTACGTGTAATAAATTAATAACGCGTCTAATTTGGGACAGCGCTCCTTGATGGGCGAGTCCTATTACTGGCTGGACATACGACGCGTTGCGTAAGCTCAGTACAGAACACGCAAGCTAACCATTCAAGGTCACTGTCATATATCTGCGTCTTAATAGTGCGTTGTGACGTAGCGAGCCCCCACTGCCCAACTTTAATGCGTATTTTCTAAGTTATTTTTGATTAATATGAAAAAGCAAAAAATACGTATATTTTGTCTATAATTATGTGTCTATAATTTTTTTACTATCTGAAAGACGGACTAAATAGAATTTCTTTTTTTACCTAGGCAACTACCATAGGTAAATAGTAAAAAATGGGTAGTAATAAATGCCCCGGAAAAAAATTAAAATATGTGCATTCTCAAAATATGAAATTTACTGCTATAAATATTAATTTTCCGACAGCTTATATGCGAATACAAATAAAGAAACGACCAAATAAAATACTGAAAATTCCAAAAAAATCAATACAGAATTTGCTGACGTAATATTTTTCAAATATGCAAACAAGCATACACCATGCATGCAGCATGCAAGCGAGCATGCAATATGTAGCATTAAAACAAAAACTATTTATTCTTATTAAAAAAAATATATATATAAAGGAATATACCTATTATATAAAAATATAATTTGATGAAATATAGCGTTAATTTATCATATTTTATTTATTCACTGTTTATACAGGGTGACTCAAGGGCGTCGCCAGCCGATGGCCCGGGGGACAAGTTGATATAGAGGATGGGAAAGTATACATTTTTGACAAATCAGTTTCATCTCGGTAGTCCCGATAAGAACTGAGAAAAATAATAATTTCCATATTCAATTGTATGAATTGGAAACGGACCTTTCGGGTCGTTTTTCCCAGAACTATTCAAAACTGTAAAGCTGAAACATAATAGGTATTATGACTGGGCCTACCACCAGCACATAGATACGAATATTACGTCCCCGGACCCCGGATTAGACCCCGTTTAGGAGATATGGAATTTTAAAAATCCAAATAAACAAAATTGGCTGTATGAATAAGTTGTAGTTTCTTTACATTAAAATGCCTTGTATTTACTTAATTATTGAATCTCTTGGGGGGGCAGCTGCCCCCTTTGCCCCTACTGCCTACTCCTTAGGGAAATACAGGCGTAGTATTTTTATTTTGTGTAGTTTAACACTCCTTAGACTAAGCAGCAGTTTTTGGACAAGATCGAAGATATTCGACTGGATTGTTTATTTATATAATACCTTGGCAATTTCATGCGGGGATCTCGTCCCACGGCCTTTGCCTTTCGGTTGTTTTTTTGAATATGTTTTAAGCTTATCCTTATTGCTTTTTGTTATTTCACTCGTGTGTAACAGCCCGTCTGGAGTAAGAATCTGAGGAAATGAATGTGATTTGTTAAAAACCTAACCTTAAAAAACAAAATAAAACACTGCTGTGGCGCGTCGCGAAGACTACAATAGGCCTGTGTCCAAATTAATGTTTTTTTGTCCGTCTTGTAGATTATTTATTTTCTTTTTTGACGTAATCAAAAGATTACTTGGATACATTGAGTTAATATGTGGCATGACGTCACGTCTTGCTAGATTTAATAGTGCGTTGTGACGTGCGAGCCCCCGCTCCCCAACTTTAATGAGTATTTTCTAAGTTATTTTTGATTAATATGAAAAAGCAAAAAATACGTGTCTATAATTGTTTTATTATCTGAAAGACGGACTAAATAGAATTTCTTTTTTTACCTAGGGAACTACCATAGGTAAATAGTAAAAAATGGGTAGTAATAAATGCCCCGGAAAAAAATTAAAATATGTGCATACTCAGAATATGAAATTGACTGCTATAAATATTAATTTTTCGACAGCTTATATGCGAATACAAATAAAGAAACGACCGAATAAAATACTGAAAATTCCAAAAAATCAATACAGAATTTGCTGACGTAATATTTTTCAAATATACAAACAAGCATACACCATACATGCAGCATGCAAGCGAGCATGCAATATGTAGCAAGCTAGGTTTCTGTCACGGCTCCGGCGGTCCCACGCGAGCTTATCGTCGCAGATGGTTTTAACGCTCACCACCACACCTCCCACGCTCACCACACCATAAAACCACCTGATCCTCAGCTTGCGGGCCGCTTCGCCCCTCCGCGCCTACGCGGGCTTAAATTACACTCTAGGGGTAGGGTAGACAAGACTACGTGGAGTCGGTTTTGCAGCGATTCGTTTCTGTCACTAACTTTTGTAGCACAACATATTGACTTTTCGGAAACTTTGTATTTTTTTTCGGAAGCTTTATTATTATCCATAAAAATACACTACCAGAACTGAAATTGGATGGATGTCAACGGGTGTGTAACGTTTGAAATAATGACAAAAGTTCTAAAAATCATAATATGACCTAATTTCATTTAATATACTTTTTTTTAAATGTAACTATGAAATGATATAATGAATGAATCATTGATATAATTTCATTTTACCTAATTTTATATGGTAAAATGAACATTTTCTATAATGCGCATTTGAATTAATATTCAAAATCTATAAGTAACGTGTAATATAATTTAGAAACGTTTTTGTGTTTATGAGATGAATACTGGCTCTATTGCGATCATCTCGCCATTTTGTATGGAAATATTATAAAAAAATATTGTAGTTTCGCCTACTATATACTTTCTTAAGAAATTAGTATTTAGGCGTCTAACATAGCAGGATACTATATTATATAGTAGGATCGGCAACCCTAGATGTCAATTACCTATCACGTGAGATAGTTTTCTCTTATTACCTCTCCTCCGACACCGAAACGCGTCAGTTCATCGTGAATTTATAAAAAAAACAATACTTACATAATCTGGGTACAAATGCTCAGGATTCATTTCCTGTCCTTGAAGTTGGTCAATTGACTCGTGAACTGTCCATTGCAATTCTAAATCATTATTAAAACTATTAATCCTTTTACGTAATTCTCTGAAATATTAGAAAGTAAATAGATGAGTACTACGCCAAGCTTTGTGTACGTAGTAAGATATTTAGGGTGAACAAAGTATTTGAAATGTGACATAGGGCGAGAACCGTGAAAAGTCAATATCTTCTGAGGATGCCCCGTGGGACGAAATACGTGTCGAGTATAGGTTTTGGTTGCATGCTGCATTATATTTATCACACCTTCTACATGTGCATATTTTTGCTGGCGGGAGGATGATGCTGCATTTTGCATTTTCGGATCTAGTGCTTGGCGGAATTAAAACGAAATATTAATATTGCAACAAAGTCCTAGCGTTTATATTGCTCTAAGCAAGGGGGGTACAGGGCCAAGCCCACCCCCCCCAACGGTTTAATCAAAACAAAGAACTAAGAGATTAATACGATACCGCTTCAATGACATTCGTTTCGTGACTGAAATGTCTTGTCCGACTCTGGGGCAATATGATTTGCGTTTACTTAGATATTCTTGTACTTGTCATTGAAAAATAATGAATTCCTAAGTCATAGCATAGCCCAATACTATGGGGGACGCTTCTTACCCTGCGCCCCTCCCAGAAATAAATACTGGATTCCCCACGGCTCTGAGCGCGATAATGTTGACGATAAGGAACACACAACAAATAAAAATCGGTAAATAAAAGAAACCCTTCTGATCAGCATTAAAATACTTACGAGTTTATGCTGGTAAAGGCTTCTTCTTCAGGGTAAAATTCTGAATATTCACATCCAGGTATTTTAAAACTGAGTAAATTATTCAAATTCTTTATTCCCGCGATCCAGCCAAGGTTTGGAATATTTTTACATTCTATCCATACGTCCGTCCAGATGTTACAGTTTACGGTAGTGTCACTAGTTCTATAAGTCTCATCATCCGATATAACATATACATCCTCATTCAGATTGCACCACTCAGCGTCGGACACTGAGTGGTGCTCTTCAATAGTAACATTTTCTAGACCCGAGACATCCGATTGTAATAAACTAAGATTTGTTGTTTCATCGTTGATATTATATTCATCTCCAGAAGTCAATATCATTTCGGTCAATTTATTTTCGACAAGTTTCCTATTAATTTCTTCAGGTTTTAAAATAAACATACCTCCTTCGTGATTCGTGCGTTTAGCTATGGGATCATCATTTTGTGTAGAAAATACAGCGGATATCTTTATTTGAGATGCTGCTGATGATGATGCTTCAGTACATGGCTCTTGTTGTGATATTTCGGGAATCTGGTTAAGATTTAAGTCATTGGATATCCCAATAGGCTTTAATAATGTGTTTGCACTATTGTCCTCCATATTTAAAGATGTTTTTAATACAACGGGCATGGCTTTTGTAGTATTTTGAGGGTATTGTAAAGATATTTTTTTTAAAACACCGTCTGAGGCCAGGTGATAAAAGCCATTCGTTTTGCGTATTTTAATAGGCTTAACAATTTTTATTTGGCCTTTTTTACATGGCGAACTTTCTTTCGATTCCTCTGTTTTGTTTATGAGGAGATTTTCTTGCATATCAGGCTTCTCTTGTTGATCTTTATTTACTTCGTCATTTGCATAGAAATGAGTTTCTAAAGGTAGGCTGTTGATCCGGCTATTTGTTAGTGCCACAAACGATAACGGGTTTTCCACCACTTTCAAATTATCTATTTTGTTCGTCGTTATCCAAAAACCTCTTGTCCTTTTCAATTTCCTAATGTCTGAAATTGTCTTAATGGTCTCTATTCCTAAAGTGTCTTCCATTTCATATGGTCCAACAAAAACGCAATATTCGTTGTCATTGGGAATTGCGTATATACCGAATTGTGGGGCTTCTGGTTGTTCTATACATTTCTTAGAAGACAAACGCACAGTTTTTCCAGACAAGCGTGCAACGCTAATAGCATTTATAATACTTGGATATTTGACGAAGAATCCTTTTCTGAAAAATCTGATTTCACTAAAATCATTTTCTATAGTCATGACAAACCATTTTGATGATCCAGTATCGTCAGAACCTGCTGTACTACTTTCGAACTCTCTGTCTGAGTTACTTAGAATATCCCTTTGTTCCATATTCTCAAGTAACGATTTTTTTACGGCTGAATTATTTTGATTAATTTCACCTATTTTATCCAAATCCTTTTGTTCTGTATTCTCAATTAACGAATCCCTTATTTCTAAATTGTGGTTAAAAACAGTTATTGTTTCTGTGTGTTCAGTATTTTCAAATAATAATTTGTTAACCTCTGAATTGCCTTGATTTAATACATCGAATGTTTCCATATCCTTTTGTTCCGTATTTTTAACTAGCGATTGTCTTACCACAGAATTATTTTGATTAAATACAGCTAACGTATCTATAGCAGACGATTCCATGTTAATTTCTGGCGTATCTTGTTCAGTATGTTCGTTACTCTCGTTTACCTTAGTTACAGAGCCAATTAATTCCCAACAGAAAGCCAAAGCACGTAATATACAGAAATTATCTTTTAATTCTGTTGCATTAATAAGCAAGTTTTTTACGGTTTGAGGATATCTGTGTAAGTCTGCAAATCGAATATCATTTATGTCAATGCAGTTTTCAAAAAATTGGTTTTCAGTATTTACTGCCATAAAAATTCTGAACGGTGGTTGTCGAGATACTAAGAAAAGATTTTTCCGCTCTCGATATCTCTTTAAAATAAAACCCCATGAATGCAGTGCAACTTTTCCATGTTGCGGAGGTTCCAAAGCATCTTTAAAAAGGCCGTTATTAATTCGTTGCCTATACATTTTATAATTAGATTCTAACCAAGTCACGAGATTGGTATCATTGGATAAACGCCTTCTTTTTGCCTTGGGTGTCAGGTCTTCACCGTTTTTGTTAGTATCACAAAGTAATTGCAGAAGGCGAGCAGTCTCTTTCGTTTTACTTTTTGGTTTAATGATAGTATCTTCTATGCAACATTTACTGTAAAGAAAAGCCAATCTTTCTTGAAGTCTTTTATCATTTTTCTCCATAGTTGATATTTTATAATTCGTATTTTTATAATAGCCATTGCTGTATTTTCTTCCTTCGTATGCATTCGTTCTAGAACTAGACATACTTTTGCTATGCCAAAGCTCTAAATAATCACTACCTCCTGAATCAGATTTGTTTTCATTATCATCGTTATTAGAATATTGTTGCATATTTAACTTTCTAACGGTATGTCTTGTTAGCATACGCTTTTCAGCATTTATATTTATACTTTCTGAACTACCCCTGAGTACAGTGCCTGCATCTTTAACTAAAATGTGATTTATTTGAATTTCATCCTCCGGATCACAAAAATTTAATTTTTCTGTAATTTTATTAGTATTCGTAGTTTTATCCATACTTCTCGATTTGTGTATCTTGTTTGGTTTTGTATGTGTATTATCAGACATTTTAATTTTTTTGACTGATTTTGTGCCTTCTCGTCTTTCACAATCCTCAATATTACTGACATCATTAGTTACTTTTGTGTTTTCTAAACAATCAACATTACTTGTACTATCTTTCGACAGTGGTTCTTTACCGAGAGTTTCATTTGAAACCGATGCACAAGTGTCTGTGAATTTACCTTTACAAAAACACTTGTATAGTTCATGAACCATACACCAAGGTTCTACATTATCACAATTAAGTTTTAATGCGACTATTGATAAGTTTTGTGTTTTCTGGGTTTCATGTTTTAAGCTCATATTACTATAAAAATCTGCATATTTTTTTGATGCTTTCCAATTTCTTCTTTCTCCTTTTAATAAAATTGTTTTTTCGCCAGTTACAATGACAGTTTGATGAAATTTTTGCTCTTCCTTTGCTAAATTGAAATTAATTTCACTGTCTATACTTAACAACCCAGGGAATGTTTCAGTGCACCCTGTGTATGACAAATCACTTTTATACTTAGTAAAGTCACATTTACAATCGAACATACATTCTACACGGCCGCAATGTTGCTTTAAATTGTAAATACCTTCTAAAGACGCGCAAATGCACCCTAAAGAACAATACATTTTACTGCAACTTTTCGTTAAATTACGTTGTTCGGTTTCAGGTAAAGTAATAACTGTGACGTCAAGTCTATCTAATTCACCAAATTTTCTTTTTGATTTGTCCTTTACATGTGTTACAGTACTCTTAGAGTATAAATCTTCACATGGTAACGTGTTTAACTCCTGTTCTTGAGTGAACATTGTATCTTGAGTTAAATTTATTTCTACTGCATCTATTATTTTATGTACCATATCTTCTATTTCAAGTTGCACATTTTTTTCAATTATTCGGGGGTTCGTGAAAAGTGTACCTTTATCGATTACCTCTGAAGTATTACAACAATGATCTACGTCGCGGCGCATTAGCAATCTATTTTGATTATATTTGTAAGCTAAATCAAATGTGACGCAATCTCTGTTTAGTTGAACAGCTTTAGAATTTTGTACTGTACCTAAAGCAGACACTGCTAACTCTGCCCATTTTCGGGATATAGTGCCGTCCTCTTTACGCAAATTGTTTAAAAAATGGGTTATTGACGATTCAAAAGCAGTACCGTATTTAGGTTGAACATCCAGCCCAAGTTTTGGAAGATTCATTAATTCGATGTTGCCAGCGTGATATTTTTGATGAGAATTGTCAAGAAATTGTTTCTTGCAAAGAGGACCTGGTTTAAATTTAACTGCTAATGAACTGCGCAAAAGCAATTTCTTTCTATTTCCTTCTTGCTGTTTTAAACATTTTTTCTTATGATTTTGTGAAGGTAAACACTGGGGCTTACTTGCTAAATCATAGTTGCAAATATTTTTTTTCATTCCACCAAAACTTCCATTCAATTGAATGAATTTTCCATTCCATAAAACAAATTGGCGTGAGTATTTTTGGTGTTCTGGATTCAGATTAATCAGCATCTGCCAAGTCGACCTTGAAATAGGCGTATCACCCCTTAACATTTTTGTTGCCAATTTTTTTGTATTATCGTCTCTTGATGAACCTCGTCTAATTTTTTTAAATAAAATGTTTTCTTGCGTTTCCAAGTAAGGTATTAGGTGACTATATACATCTTGTTCAAAAGATTTTCTGATGTCTCTAACAGTCCTTACTTTGAGTCTTGTTTTTTTTTTTGGTATGTAATACTTATCCGTTTTAGGGCTATAATCGCAAGTATATATTTTTATATCATTTAATTTAAGAGGTTTTGCTGGTACTACATTCAAAAGATCATATAGATTATTCTTATGAGTACTATCAACTCTCGTAATATCCGAAGAAAACACTTTAGCACTGTTCTCCATGCTTCCAACTATCTGTAACAAAACATAATTTTATTTAGGTAGGTATATCTACTAAACGCACATATTTTTCATAAAAATAAATAACAATATTCTTTGAACGATTTCACAGAAAATACAACAGATTGTCAGTTGTTATCAAATGACAATCTGTTGAATTTTCCGACGAACTGAGAACCTTTTTTTTATCGTTTAATAAAAGGAAATAACTTCCTCGAATTTGTAGTTGCGGTCGTCACTTAGACGCACTTACACAAAGGCTTGATAAATATCGGGAAAATAGTTTCCAATCATCTTTACAAAACAATATTGACAGAAAGTTCGAAGCCGTGAGGAGACGTAAGAGAACGAATTTTCATTATGAAGGGGAAGTTGAAGCTCCTGAATTGCCTACAGAAGAGATAAAAAAAAAAACATGTGTGCAATTCACACGTGGTAGTAGTGAAACCTTCAAAAATGTTGGCTTCAAGAAAATGAGAATGAGTGGAGGGGGGTACGAAGCAGAGCACAAAGAGAACCACGAACGTAAGAAACACTGTATAAAGGCTCATTCAAACAGGCGCGACACGCGACGCGACACAAAGGCACCGCTCGTCGCGTGACGAGCGGTGCGAGCGGCCGGCGGGTGCCAAAAACGACTAGAATATTAGAAAAAAAGGCTGAGTTTATTTAACTAGTGGGGATTTTGGTTCCTATTGTGTAGTGTGTGTAGCGTAAGTATAGAGTGTGGGTGAATGTGTGTGGTGGGTGAAATGTGGATGTAGGGTTGTGAATTTGTGTGGTGTATGTAGTGTAGGTAAAGGGTGTGAATGTGTGTGGTGTGTGTAGTGTAGGTATAACGTGTTAGTATGTACGCGAACATGTAGGTGTGCTTTCGGTATGTTAATTCTATTTTATTTTAAAATATCTAGTATTTTTTCCGTATTGATATAATCAAGGCTTAGAAGCCATTTGGTGACCACTATTTTACATTGCTGTTTAGCTAAAGGATATATTTTTAAAATGTGATTGATTTTATTGTACAAAGGAGACGTTTCATTTTTGTATGGGACTCCGGCCATAACATGTACACTTTAGAAAACCTGGGAAACGAACCCCTAAATACAATAAAGACTGTTTTTTTCCATAATATCTAATACTTTTTGGGCACAAAATAAAAACCGAAAATGTTTGACGTTTGTCAGGAGAAATACGACCATCGACAGCAAGCCATTTTCGTCCAGAAGTACCTACAAATCTACAATCCACAAAAGCAGTTTTTTATTTTTATGATGAATCACACTGTCTAATTAACCTTTTAAGCGCTTGGCCAAATATCAGTTGGCGTGCCCCTAGCGCGCGGCTAAAAATCGACAAAATAATACCTACAATAAATAAGGAGGAGCAATCGTTGTATCGATAAAAAATAGTCAAAAAGTTTGTTTTTATTTTAAATCAGCCTTAATTTAACCACCCTAATCAACAGAAAGACAGACAGAGTCGTTAAAGTCCATACCTACGGATTTTAAAGCATGTAAGTATAATATAAACGGGATATTTTTAAATGCACATCAAAGAACTTATCACCCATTCATCATCATCATTTCAGCCAAAAGACGTCCACAGCTGGACATAAGCCTCCCCAAAAGGGGGGTTTTACCATAATCGCCAAGCTTGGTAGGCGGGTTGGCGGTAGCAGTATGAGAACGCTGCTGCCCATTCTCTAGTTAGTTCCTTAGTCGCCTACGACACCCACGGCAAGAAATGGGATGGTGCTATTCTTTTACGTCCGGCACCACACGGAACTTATCACCCATCAATTAAATAAGTTTTATAAAAACGTGCCTACGCCAGTCTCTGACAGACTTCGATTTATCTAACCGTGCCCGGCCCGTGGCGTCGTCATAACTCAAACGTGCCGCGCTGAGTGTCATCGCCGGAGCACAGTAAGAGACAACACCATAAGGAACTCGAGTGCGAGTGCCTGTCCGACTTGTAGGTACTGTCACAATACCTTTTTAATGGTAAGGACAACATTCAACACGGTTCCAAATTTGAACAATCAATAGGATATGTAGATAAGTAATATAGTAAATAACAGAATTATATCACAATATTTAAATAAAAACGTTTTTACAAAAAAAAACAACCGACTTTCAAAAAACTACTACAAAGTAAAAAATAACTTACATTACGGAAGTCGGTCTTTGGGTTTGTATTTTCGTTATTTTCCACCGACTTCCGAAATGTAAGTTATTTTTTACTTTGTACTTAGTAGTTTTTTGAAAGTCGGTTGTTTTTGTTTTTTTGTAAAAAAGTTTTTATTTCTCGCTTTTTAGTCAATTTGTAATTTGTCTAAGTTTCATTAGCCTAATGCCAACAGCTCATCACCTTTTACAATATATTGCTTTTCCCGATGCAGGGACGTTCATCGTTGAAGAGTTCTCTTGGTACTTCACCATCAGCTCCACTTCTCCATATGCATTGTGACGAGCATAAATTGCATTTCAACCATATTAAAGTAATCGAATCGCAACCCGTGAAATACTTATTATTGAGTAGTTCCGGTGGCTATTTGTGGTCTTCATCATCAGTTTCACTTAACCAAATGGTGCTTTCCAAGAGCAACTGCACGAGTTACTATAAAAAAATACCCAAATCGCTATAGGTTTGCCTATAATATTTGAAGAGTTCCCTCGATTTATCTGGGATGCCATCATCAGATCCTAGTTTCCTTATCATGGTACTACCCTTGGGATATCTCCTTTCCAATAAAAAAAGAATCATCAAAATCGGTTCATAAACGACGAAGTTATCCGCGAACACATAAAAAAACTCCTCAGTAGTCATTGTTGAAAAGTGACTAATTTATCGATAATGTGTGTACCCACGAACAACATTATCCATTCGTTTGATCCGCTTGTGACGTAGGCAGTGGTCGCATTAATGCGACAGCCGCACTAGACTAACTAGAGAAATTTGTTGCAAACATAAGCGTCTAGGGATGGGAACTAACGTGAAATGTTATCATAATACAAAGATCCTGAGGGATATTTTTCTTATGAAAAACAAGAAAAAGAATTCATAACACAAGGCAATATGTTAAATAAACTTTATTTCGTAAGACACTGTTTATTTTATGCTGAAAATGATGCATTATACCTGATTATTTAACTATTTGTTATTTAGTTTTTAAAATGCGCATTGCATTGTATCCCATCTCTATGGTCGTATATATGCGACACGCGCGTTACACACCGAAGAAAAGTCCAAGCTGTATTTACGTATTTTTGTTTTTAAGCTTTTTCAAAACATAGAGCGACGAGACATAATTTTAAGTAATTGTTTTATAAAATATGTCTATTTAGTAAAATATGTATGGTTTTAGTTGTACCACGCAGTTAATAGAACGAAAATTGAACGAAAAAATCATACTTGTTTTCTGTCGCAGAAATACGACACGCGCGGTAGGGGCACGGAAATATTTGTCGCATAAATGCGACACAAGCGGTCAAAAGGTTAATCAAAAAAGTTGTATAAAATAGCTATCTTAATATAGTACAGAAATACATGCCTTTCATATTTATTTAAATGACGTCTACGTGATATTATTAGGTTAAAATGTAACATGATTTCTGGACGCAAGCAGTATGCAAGTAAAACGACGCCATGATGAATAGAATATGGCAATAATTTGTTAAACTATTATTTTTTTGTGCCGAAGTAATCAGGGGAATAAACAGGAAAGAATATTTTTCCTCAATTCGTGGAATTTTTTCCTTTTTTTACATTAACGTACACTTTATGGCCGAAAATGAAACATCTCCTTTCCACCTAAGAAGTTGAAAAATCTCTGTTTAAAATGAGTGTGGCAAGCTTTATATACGCAGACTGTATGTTTTCTACGTTTCTGCTTAAAGGCTGTAGAGTCATGCCGGAGGCTCTATGCGGGGATCGTGCGGTCCATGGCCCTTTACGGGGCACCGGTGTGGGCGCGTTCATTGAGGCTGCGGCCAGCCCGCCGGTTGAACGCGTCCCAGAGGGTCATGGCCATCCGGCTGGCCCGAGGATACCGCACGGTCTCCTGCGAGGCGGCGAGCCTCCTTGCCGGATTACCGCCATGGGATCTGGAGGCAAAGGTCCTCGCGCACATCTGGGAGTGGCGCGAGGAGGCGAAACGCCGGGGCTTAACTCCGATGCCGCAAGAAATCGCGGCACAGCGGACAGAGCTCCGGCGGGATCTCATGGCGTCATGGAGAGTGTGATTGTCGCAACCCCGCGCTGGGCACGCCACAATTGCGGCGATAAGACCCCTCTTTGAGGAGTGGCTGGAGAGACGCCACGGCGTCCTCGACTTCCGCCTGACGCAGGTCCTCACCGGACACGGCTGCTTCGGGAGGTTCCTGTAAAGGATAAGGCGGGGGGAAACACCCGGGTGTCACCATTGTGTGGATCGGCCTGAGGACACGGTGGAGCATACGGTGGAGGTCTGCCCGGCTTGGGCGGAGCAACGCCGTGTCCTCGTAGAGGCGATCGGCGGCGGTGATCTCTCGCGTCCGGCCCTGGTTCAGGCCACGGTACGGAGCGAGAGGAAATGGCAGGCTGTCACCTCCTTCTGCGAAGCGGTAATGCTCGCGAAGGAGGAGGCGGAACGCGTGAGGGAGAGGCAAATTTTACGCCCTCACGCCCCTAACCGCCGCAATAGAAGGAGACGCCCGGGGCGGGAATCGCGAGCTGATTTCCGGCCACCGTAGGCGCGGGCTTGCGGACGGTAAGCAATGGGTAGCTCGCCGTCCGATAAGGACCAAGCCCGGGTCGACGGCGCGTTGTGTTCCACGCGCGCCTCAAAGAGATGTCAGCAGAATTGACGGGGTCCGCTAGGGCCAATGCCTGCCGGGGGTTCGAAGAAAACCGATAGGGAAATCGTGGGCCCCGGCAACAGGGCAACCGAAGGAACACGGGTGGGTTTTAGTCAGTAAGAGTCTGACACGCCCTCCCGCTCCGCCCAGAGCGGGAGAAGTTATTTGATAATTTCCCACCAAAAAAAAAAGGCTGTAGGGTCATAAGTCAGTAAACCATGCATTTTGAGGATAGTGTGAAGTATGAAAAGCTGCCTTACTGTTAATACTTCACAGGTTTTGTAAAGATCAGTAGTGGGATGAAAGAATGGAAGGAACGCACTAACTTTAAGCAATGCTCTTTGAGCACGCTCAAGTTTCAAAATTATTGTTTTACACGCACCGCCCCAGGAAGTTACACAATATGCCAATAGTGACTGACATAAGGCGTAGTATACAGTTTTTAGTACTTTAGGACTAGCTATACGTCTGAGATTTTTAAAAATGTATATTAATTTCCGAACTCTCGAAAAAACCAGTACCCTAATTGCGTAATGCAACACAATCACAATTTGTTTAGATTCGAAACAGATTGCTAATCCATTGCTTCATAAGTTGGAAAAAAAATCTGCTCAACAACGTAAATAACGCAATGAATGTTGTTAAACTGTCAAAATGAAACAAATTAGGCAAAATTGTTTACGAAAATAAGTTACGCAATTAGGGTACAGGTCTATATGGGGAGCAAAATTAAGTCTGCTATTAGGACGCCAAGGTATTTAATGGTGCTCGTTTGATCAAGCAAAGGACAGTTACAGGATGTTAGACGACTACACATATGGGAGTGCGCAATAATGAATTCTGAATTACTATCAGTCGATTGTGAGACATTTCGAAGAGAGAACTTTAAATTTTTTTTTTTGTCAACATTTAATGTTAAGAGGTTACATCTCAGCCACTGGTTAACGGCATCAAAACCACATTGAGCGTGTTGAAACGTGCTGCCCCATGAGCTACCTCCAAAAACAAGGGCCGTGTCGTCTGCAAAGGCAACAATCTTCCCATTTTGGAGTTCAAGGTTGCAAAGGTCATTAATGTAAATAAGAAATAGAGTAGGTCCAAGAACGCTACCTTGAGGAACTCCATAGGTGATGGGAAGGTCGGCACTTATCCAATCGCCAACTCTGACACATTGAAATCTGTTACTAACGTAGTCTGTGAAAAGTTTAAGCTGTAGCCCCCTAATGCCCATTCGCTCAAGTTTGACTAGCAACCTGGGGACAGAGACTGTGTCAAAAGCCTTTGCCAGATCGAGAAAAATTGCCAGAACTTTATTTTTATTATCAATATTATTGACAAAAAAGTCCGTGACTTCATGAACTGCATCACTAGTAGTTTTATTACATCTAAACCCGTATTGAGAAGCAGAAAGTAGCTTGTTTTTCTCTAAGTAGTTTATCAATCTTTTATTCATAACATTTTCCAAAATCTTTGACAAAGCAGGTAATATTGAAATTGGTCTATAATTATTAACACAGTCCCTGTCACCAGTCTTAAATATAGGTAGGATTTGTGAGATTTTGAAGGCTTGTGGGAAATTTCCAGATGTAAATGACAAGTTACAAATAAAAGTTAGTGGGGAAACTAGTATAGATCTATAACGGGAAAGAAGATTTTCAGAAATATTGTCACGTCCAGCAGCACAATTTAGTTTTAGATTAAGAATCAGGTTGTTTATCTCATTTTCATCTGTAGAAAGCATTACAAAAGAATAAGGACAGGTAGGCTCAAGGGGTAGTGAAGAAACTGGCGAAGATTCATGTGATAAATGTTTCTCTGCAAGTGTTTTTCCGACACTTGCAAAGAAAGCATTTATAGCGTCAATAGAAAGCTGAGGGTTACTTGGCGAAATCAGTTCAGAAGCGACTCCCTTGGATCGAGTAGTGTGGGTGATTGTTTTAATGGCATCCCATAGCCGTCAGAAATTCGTCAGATTAAAATGTTAAAAAAACCCTTTAATCCATAAACTACTAGAATCTGAGAAAAGTAAACATGGGCACGATATATTTTATTTAATTTACGACTACTAGTGATATATATCGTAAAGAGAAACATTAAAATATTGGAAAAAACTATCACGTTCGTTTGTAGTTTATAGTCATATCTGGGCGAGTACGGCCTAACTTGATTATGTGTTTCATTTTTTTTTTTATATTGTCCTTGAAAAGCATGTTTCCTCACAAAGTACCTAAATAATCTGTCAATAAACAAATCTACTATAAATAAGTCATTTCAACATATACATCGTAGTTGAAACACATGTTTTCCCATACATTCCAACTGCAAATGTAAGTTTGTACGCACAATATTGAGAGATTTGCCATGTTATTTTAAGACCATAGACTTCTTATAGATTTTCCTGTAATCTATAAGTGTAGAACTATTCTGTATTTTAAGTTATTAGATAGCTTTTATCGCGGGCATTGAGCGCGGCGACCGAATCAAGGAATTTCAACATAATAAACTATCTACTTACCCCAAATATACAACGTACTTTACTTTTACTAAACTCAAAATACATAAACATTACCTATAATAATCACTGTTCTATACCTACAAACAAATATTAGTAATAGACTAGTAATGATAAACGAATGAATGGGGATAAAAACTGCCACTTGCTCACTTCAGATGGCGCTGATCTCCAGCAGCATAATTTGACAGCTAGCCATACATTTTTTGTGAACAAGCGACTTCTTTTACGCATAATTAATTATTGAGCCCAGTTGCGCAGCTGTTTACTGCAAAAATACGGGGACCCATGTATTTGCCAAAGATGTTATAAGAAGAAAACTGTGGGAGAAAGCTCTCCGAAAAAAGTTGGAATCTGATATTTCGTCGACACGATGTGCTATCCTTTGAGTGGTTTATAGGTGATGCTCCTAAAAGAACGAAGTCTGTTTTCATTACATACAGGCACTTGTGATGTCATCATCATCATCAGCCTATAGCAGTCCACTGCTGGACATAGGCCTCACCAATTGCACGCCATTCAGCTCGATTCTCGGCAACTCTCATCCAGCTGCTACCAGCCACCCTTCGAAGATCGTCACTCCACCTAGCCTGAGGGCGTCCTACCTTACGTTTGCCAATTCGCGGTCTCCACTCAAGAACACGTTTACCCCAACGGTCATCGGTTCTACGGCTTATATGGCCGGCCCACTGCCACTTCAGCTTGCTAATTCTGTGAGCTATGTCGATAACTTTGGTTCTCTGCCGGATCACTTCGTTCCGGATTCGATCCCTCAGAGAGACTCCAAGCATAGCCCGCTCCATGGCTCGCTGAGCAACCTTAAATTTATGGACCAGGCGTACCGTGAGTGTCCACGTTTCGGCTCCGTAAGTCATAACAGGCAGGACGCACTGATTGAAGACCTTCGTCTTTAGGCTCTGTGGAATACGCGACGAGAAGACTCGACGAAGTTTCCCAAACGCTGCCCAGCCCAGCTGAATTCTTCTGTTAGCCTCCCTCTCAAAGTTGTTCTTACCAAACTGCAGAGTTTGCCCGAGGTAAACGTATTCTCGAACAACCTCGAGAGCACCGCCATTGACAGCAATCGGCCCCGGAGTGACGTGTTCGTTGAACATAACCTGGGTTTTGTCCAAGTTCATCCGGAGACCAATGCGCACAGAAGAATTAACTAGGCCGTCCAGCATCTGCTGCAAGTCATGCAGCGATTCGGCCAGTATGACGATGTCATCTGCAAATCTCAAGTGTGAGATGTATTCGCCGTTGATGTTAATGCCACGCCCTACCCAGTTCAGCGTCTTAAACACATCCTCCAATGCGTTAGAGAACAATTTTGGGGATATGACATCCCCTTGTCTCACCCCTCGACGCAGGGGGATATGTACTTGTGATGTGATATTAAGTAATTATGGCAAAGTACGTGTGTGTTTATATTATCATATTAGATCAGTGCTAGAAGTGCTATATATGAGGTTTTTCAGTCAGGAAGTTCAAGCCCGCGTTGGTTTTCAACTCTGATTAGGTTATTTCTACCGTACGCCTCCAGTCTTTAACAAAAAACGAACTTAAAGTCAACAAACACAATATAATCTATAAAACATAAAATGTTCATAATTTATTGACTTTTCCACTAAAGCTGCTTTTGTACCAGTGGTAGACGCTTCCCATGTCCTTAGGTCGTCTTTTAATAGTGCTACACTCCAATTCACATACATATTTATCTAGTTTTCGTATAATTTGTGATCGACACTGTTAGGTTTGCACACGCGTCAGAGGTACTTATTACGGGAAGGGATACGTCGAACTCAAACGCCGGTTAAAGACACACTGTTTATTCAATATGGCGGGTGGCGCAACTTGGTCAAGGTATTATCGACATACAGCCTATGCCCAACACAACATCTCCCCACCCTAGTTGACAACACCTATAAAAATAATAATATAAGTACACAATCAACAAATAGTAATAGCACAAAATAGAAAATATACATTTACAAGTAGGGTGGATAACCCATCCTTGGTACGTTGCGCAAGAGCCTGTGTGGACACCTAGAAATCGGTGTCCCCTGACTGTTAGCAACCTCTTCTTCCCCAGTTTGTGGTTGACACTCATACACCGCAGCTGTCAAGTCATCATCCTCTATGCTACAAGAATGAGGATCCCTTATATTGATAACCATTTGGTTTTTGTGTTTTCGTTCGTTGGTAGAAGTAACACTGTCTTTAATGAGGTATAACACCGAACCTAGTATTTTTATGACGACACCCATACACCACTGATATTTGTTTTTATGAAAATATTTTTATATAAAATTTCATCCCCCGGCTTAAACACTTGCCGGTTGTTTCCTCCACTAAACTTAGGCCCTTTCCTCACTGGTCGGTACGTCTGCGGTGCGACATCGTTTCGGTACTGCGTGACGTCACGCGTTTTACTGCATCGGTACCGAAAGCTTACCGAGCACATTATATATATATAAAATTATAAACACGAAAGTGAGTTTGTATGTTTGTTTGTTTTTCACGCTAAAACAGCTGGACGGATTTGGATAAAATTTGGCACATGGGTTGACCATAACCTGGACATACAGGACAATACGTACAAAACACACATACAAAATACGCACACACACCTTCAAAGACACAAACAGAACACACAGGATACAGGAGGGGGGGGGGGGAGAATACAGGGTACATAGGATACTTTTACCCTGATAGTACGTTCCCGTGGGATAATTTTCGACATGCACGCGGACGAAGCCGCTTGAAAAAGTGAGTAAATTATATAGTATGAGAGCCCACGACCAAAACCATGTCACATCGTTTTACGGCCAGAACCGTATAAAATCGTTAGTTCTGTTGATTCTGAACTGACTGGGTGGGCAGTACCGGTCAGAAACATTATAGTTTTATGGGAGCCCATTACTGCTATGTCAAAAAAAATTGGCAGACGGTTTCATCACATTATATCTGATATTAAAAATGTACATTTCGGAGCCAGGGTGGCCGGATTGAAATATTGTCGTAGGAGACCTGCTTTTTGCAAGGTTTTCGTGGTCTTTAGGGTTTTCATTCGTCATTATTTAAAAGAAAATCAATATTTAACTCAAAA
This sequence comes from Agrochola lychnidis, assembly GCA_963680765.1. NCBI lineage: Eukaryota > Metazoa > Arthropoda > Insecta > Lepidoptera > Noctuidae > Agrochola > Agrochola lychnidis. Next base: position 13,063,018 of record OY796857.1, read on the forward strand.
TTAATTCATTTTAACAACTAAATAGTTTAAAGTAATAATTAACAATAAAAAGTTTTGATAATATGATTCAGGCGTGAACCGTGTCACATTTAGAGTTGTAGACGGGGCACTTACTCGGCTCGAACTGTCGCATCACTCATAAGGATGTCGCGACGCCCCCGCAAGGGGGCGTGGCGAGCGGGGTCAGGGGATTGCCCTTCGCCCGCGGAGGCCATACAATGACCCATAAACATGGGTCCCTTGATCTTGTTCGCCTTGAACGGTTAATGGAAAAGAGGACACTTTTGTGAAGCAAAAGTGCGTCTATATGATTGGTTGCTCTGAATATTTCTGTAGGCGCGCCACGACGCCTGCTCTAGGCCCGCTTTCTTCACGACATCCCGGCGGTCTGTCCCCACCAGGTGAGACCCCCGGTTACCCGGGGGAGGCCCAGCGAGAACGACCAGCGACGGAGATGCCGACTCGACGCCCTACAGGTCTAATATGTAGTTTCCCCCTCTCCCCGCTTACAGATCGAGCCGTTTACGGTTTGAGGGGTAGGCAGTCGCGTATGTGTGAGCGGCTGGTGTTGTAGTGTAACACCGCTCAGTGAGTACGCGCGTCGCGACCCGCATCGCGCCCGCGCGTGTTGTGTCTAGGTGCATGTATAGTTGTGGGTGTCTGTATTTAGTTATGTGACGTGCCTATATTAACTTAGCACACGCCACACAACTGATGTATGTGTACATCTGTAGAGTCTTATTATTTCGGGTAAGCTGCGTGTAACCTGGATGCTGCTTACCCGAGGCGTCAATTCCGGTGTGATGGGGTCAGTCGTCCGCTACCAGGTCGCGGGGCAGGGCTTTCGCGTCAGGCGGCCGCGCGTGTAGTGGCGCTATCTGCCTGACATGGGGCCAGGCAGAGGCGTCGGCACGCGTGAACATGGCCTTCGCGAGTCGCCTCACAAAGTCATCCAGGCTCTCGATCTCGAGGTCCCGCTGGATAACATCGTTCCTCACGAAGCGAGGAGCGTCTACAATGGTCCGCAACGCTAAGTTTTGTTGCATGCGGAGCAGCTTCCGGCTCAACTCGCTCGTGAGGGCGAACCAAGCGGGAGCGAACTGTCGCATTACTTTACTCGGAGCGTCGTCTTATAAAGGCCGGTCCCTTCCACAACTCGCCTGATTCATTGAGTGGGGCGATGATGTCACTAAATGGTGCGTTCCGTTTTACGTTATAATTTGCTCACTCCGACATACATAATTTTCGTAATTTATTACGAAAAAGTTTGTTTTCAGACATTTCGAGTGTCATATATTATGGCCTGAGCTCATTTTCAAAAATGTCAAAAAGTTTAACCGATCTGTCTCATAGCAACCTGGTTATTTTTTTAAATCTCTTGTTTATTTACCGGGGTTACTTAAAACCTGTTTTTAGTTTTTTTTTGTGTCACCTATAATTCCAAAAACCAAAAAACGTTTCGGAGCCGCCCGACAAACGCGTGGTGCTTGTTACGCTCCTATGCCTCAGGACATCGAAGATGAGTCCGACGATAATAAAAACAATGTTTTTTTTTTTCAATAAACAGTATTTTTCAAACGTTACTCCAGTTTCCTTTTGTCCAATTTATAAAAAATATATTTTAATTTTAGTTCGATGGTAGCTCTTACTCAAGTAAACTCTTTATTACCCGTACGTAAAAAATTAAAAACGCCGCGATATGATTTATTAATAACTTCTACTTATTGAATAGTTATCTGATTAGTAACGTGAGACATTAAATTTGTCTGATATAATTTTTGTCTACATCTGGACAACCTTTTTCATTATGTCCAACAGTTTTCAGACAGAATGCTATATGTCACCGATCGCTAAAACTTTTCAACAAGTTCAAAATGGTTTCAACACATAAGATGCTCACATTTTCTTCTGAAAAATGATTTATTCGCATCAACTGACCCATGTTCACATGAAATCAAAATTTTCGACGGGTTGCTATGTTCCTATGTTAGGTTTTATTTTTTGCCTCATTTTTAATTTTCTCATATTATGGTCCTGGGTACGTGTGACGCTACTGGTTTCTGAAAATTGTGTTTGTGTTTTACACCTCTGCCCAACCCTTCGGGGAAACAAGGCGTGATGTGTGTTATGTTTATGTAAAAATATATCGTTCAACTACATTCTGAAAATGAGATAGATAGCTATAAAACAGTTAGGCTTTTCTTTTTGACATATTTAAATGCGGTCAGGTCAGGTCAGAGGGCGCGCGGAAAATTTCTAAAATTAGGATTTTTGAATTTCAGAATAACCAAATCTACCGATTTTATACGATCTTGTTCGTAAAACGATGAGGCAAAAATTTTGGTAATGGGCTCTCGTACCAATAGAATTTATTTGAATTTGGAATTCTAAATTGCGCAGTGCGCGCGTGCGGTACCGTTTCGGTACAGAGTACTTACCGACCAATGAGCAAACATAAGCAGTACCGAAACGGTACAGAATCGGTACCGAAACGATACCGTACCGACCAATGAGGAAAGGGCCTTAATCTGCGAGCACTGTTTACGTTTAACATTATTTACAAGTGATGTGAGCGGAGGCGGCGGTGGTGTCGGGTTAAGAACATCTAACCGTGTTCTGAATTTACGCCCGAACACTAGCTCAGCTGATGAGAAACCTGTGACAGAGTGTACCGAGTTTCTGTAATCGAATAAGTATTTTAAAAGCTTTAACTTACAATCTCTTTTACTGTGTGATGATAAAATACTAGATTTTATTCCTTTCTTTACGATTTTTACAAAACTTTCCGCTTGACCGTTACTAGCTGGATTGTAAGCTGGTGATGTTAAATGATTTATACCGTTTAGTGAGCAAAAATTTTTGACTTCCACCCACTTAGTGTGTGCATCTACAACTACCAAAAACACAAGGTTGTTATGTTATTGATAGGTCCGAGAAAGTCTATATGCAGTCGATGGAACGGCGTTGGTGTGTATTTCCATGGTGCGAGAGGCGCTCGTGGCGGAGAGGGCCGCAGCTGTTCACAAATATCACATGAATTGATCATCATCTCCACAGCCTCATCTATACCCGGGTGAAAAGCGTGATCTGACTTCTGCTTTAGTTTTGACAATCCCTAAATGTGAATTATGCAATTCTTTTAACACTTTATCACGTAATCCTTCCGGTAGTACAACCTTATGTCTTCTCATTAAACATCCACTCTCTTAGGATAATTGGGTTTTGCATAAATGATAAGGTTTTAAACGTAAATCTACTATTTTCGTTGGCCAACCATTAAGGACAAAATTAACAACTTTTTTAAAGTAGCCTCGTTATCAGTTGCATCGCGTAACTCATCCAAGCTTACTGGCAAGCTACCCTCTACTACAAAGTGGACGTATGACGCACGGTCGATGAGCACAGCGACAGCGGCTGCATGAGCGCCGCCCTCCTCCTCCGCGTCCACCCGCGGTTGTTCATAGTGTAAATTGGCCCGTGGTAAGAAGTCCGCGTTGTTATCGGCACTTCGTATGTAGGTATTCAATTGTGTAATTGTATGCAGATAAAAACATTGCGTACCTTTGTAACCTATTAGCTGACACTTCTGGCATGCCCTTATGTGGCCCGAAAATTGATATTAGTGGCTTGTGATCTGTGGCGTAAAACAAAAGAGTCTGATCTTTCATACAGGTACTGATGAAACCGCCGTACCCCAAATATAATGGCTGTTGCTTCTTTTTGAATTTGTGAGTATCGTTTCTCAGCTGAGTTAAGCGTGCGGGATGCGAATGATATCGGTCGTTCGACTCTATCATTCCCAATCTATGATAACACAGCACCTAAACCGTATGGAGAGGCGTCAACCGTTAAAATTATTTTTGCACTGGTATCAAAATGTGTTAATACTTGATCAGATGTTAACCTTTGTTTTATTTCCATGAAAGCATTATTGTGTACCGCTGTCCATTTCCACTTAATCCCTTTATTCAGCAAATCGTATAAGGGGCACAAGATACTAGATGCTTTGGGTACAAAATTCCTGTAATAGTTTACAAGTCCTAAAAAAGATTGTAACCTGTGAACGTCTGTGGGAACTGGAACCTCCATAATAGCTTTTTTTTTTTAAAAGTAAACTAAAATTCATTTATTTTCCACACTAATCTAAACACAGTATAGGTACATAAAATAAATGGAGTGGACTGGAGCCTAAACTAGGGCAGCCCTGTATTTCAGGACTCCAGTACCCTAATTGCGCAACTTATTCTCGAAAACAATTTTGCCTATTTTGTTTCATTCTGACAGTTCAACAACATTAATTGCGTTATTTACGTTGTTGAGCAGATTTTTTTTTCAACTTATGAAGAAATGGATTAGCAATCTGTTTCAAATCGAAACAGATTGTGATTGTGTTGTATTACGCAATTAGGGTACCGTCCTTCCTCCCGCGGCGAGTAAGTTGGTACCAATTACAAATTACAACTAGAGGTGTAGTTAATTAATAATTATATTGTTTATGTTTGGGTGAGTGGGTGTGTGTGTTGTGAGTGTGTTCGTGCGTGTATGTTTTGTGTGTGTGTGTGTGTTGTGTGTGTGATGAGTGAGAGTACGGTTGCGCTCATCTATGTTTGTAGGAGTATGTATATAAATGTATGCGTGGTTATGGATAACTGAGCTTTGATTGCTCTTGATTTACTGCAGACATAACAGAGATGTTATTTAGAAATTATAAGTAAGGATTCCGTATCATTGTAATTTAAATTCAGAAGATATTTTTGTATAATAGATTTACATTCATGCGTGAGTTTTGGGAATATATTTAAAAAAGAGTTGAGTTTATTATATAGATAAGGAACAAGGAAGCATGAGTGTCTCGTGAAGAATGCCGTGTTGTGTTTAGTTGCCTTGCATATTCTGTTATTTCTACGTGCAGGATATGTTGACTTAGCATCGTAAGTTAGTTCTTTATGCTTGCGAAGTGTGGTGTGAAGGATGAATAGTTGCCTCACTGTCAAGACATTGCAGTCCTTATATAGGCTCATCGTGGGATAACGAAAGGGTTTTCTGAGCATTACTTTGAGTTTGTGCGCGTTCAACTTTTATGATTTTTGTCTTGCAGGTCCCACCCCATACCGGAATACAATAACCCAAGATTGATTGAACCAAGGCAAAGTAAACCGTTTTTAACATTTTCAATTTGAGTACATTTCTGAGTTTTCTAAAAATCCATATCATTTTACGCTTTTTTTTACGCATTTTACGCTATGCTTTAACTCAGGGATGTAACGGATATCCGTATCCGCATCCCCAACTGCAGAGCATCCGCATAAATTTTGATATCCGCAAAACATCCGCATCCTCAACTTTTGATTTTAAAAGCTCCGCATCCTCATCCGCATCCTCATAATTTCTATGTGGATGTGACCCTACCTTGTTCGCACAAATAGTGGATTTTTAAAAACTCGCGCCGAGCTAAATGGGCGCGCCGATAAGTGAGTTACGCGTTCCTGTTGGCTGAATTCGCAATGTCCTTGTCCTATGACAGACGATCGGCCGCACGTGGCAGCGCTGGGACGAGAGTGCGTCCCAGCGCGTTGGATTCTCAACGCTCGGCTTAACACCGACAGTTGAGAATCCAGTACGCGATAAAATCCCGCCGCGATTTTATTACGTCCGTGTGAACGTCGGCTTACTGGGTATAAAATCATTTGAATTTTTTTATCACCGCCACTGGCAAGTATACTGTGCGAACAATTATTTTGTGGAGCAGGCCCTTATCTATGATGAACTTAGAAACCGCTTAGAAGGCGAAAAGGCCTGCAAGTTGCTTTTTATCAAATATAGTTTACCTTTACTTAATTTTGAATATTAAAGTTGTGCATTTGACTCCACAATTTGAAATTTCAGTTCACAATTTTATTTACCTACCAAATGATTACCTATAACCTATACAAATATAAACACTATAAAAAACAAGGGCTATTTTTTGTACGACATCCACATCCGCACCCTCATCCGCATCCTCAATAAGGAATTTTTCAATATCCGTATCCTCATCCGCATCCTCAAACCCGATTATCTCGATATCCTCATCCGCATCCTCATCCGTTATATGACATCCGTTACAACCCTGCTTTAACTTTTGATGGATCCTTCTTTAATCCTTCCTTGTTAATTACATATCCTAAATAACTAATTTCATCTTTAAAGAATTCACATTTTTCTTTTTGTAAGGTTAACCCTGCATCTTGGAGTCTTTGTAGGACTACATGAACCTTTTCCATATGCAATTCTGGAGTTTTTTCGGTCACTAACACATCATCTAATAAACATAATACTCCATCTAACCCCGCCAGCACCTGTTCCATTGCCCTTTGAAATATAGAGGGTGCACTAGAAAGACCAAATACCAGTCGAGTATATTTATACATGTTAAATTTTGCGACTCTTTATTTAATAAAAACTGATTATATGCCATAGATAAATCTATCTTAGAGAACTGCTGACCACCATGTAACTTAGAAAACAACTCATGTACAGTCGGCAATGGATATTGTTCAATAACAAGCTGTTTATTAATTGTGACAGAGTAGTCAGCGCACAGTCTAACTGAACCGTTACGTTTTAGCACTGGTACCACTAGTGATGCATACTGCTGTACTGGTTTTAAAACTCCTAAGTCCACCAAGCGCTCTATTTATTTTTCAACTTTATCGCGTAAAGCGAATGCAATCGGGCGCGCCTTAAAAAATATCGGTTTCGAATCCTTTTTTAATCGACTTCCAAAAAGGAGGAGGTTATATGTTCGTCGCGTATGTTTGTTTTCTTTTTTTTTTACCGACTTCCAAAAAGGAGGAGGTTATATGTTCGTCGCGTATGTTTGTTTTTTTTTTTTATGTCCGATTCTCCGTCAATTGTGGACCAATTTTGAAAATTATTTTTTTGTTTGAAAGGGTGTGCTCTCGAATTGGTCCCATATAAATTTTATTAACTTTGCTTTGATAGTTTTTGAGTTAGCTACAAAATACGTATTTTTTTCCCACTTGCTATGTAGATGATATGATAAGTTTCTGTCATTGGTAGCAGGTAGTGGTATTCGAATGTGTGTGGGGTAGGTACCACAACTACAAAGTGAAAAATAACTTTAATTTCGGAAGTCGGTGACAAAAAACGAAAATACAAAACACAAGACACCGACTTCCGAAATTAAAGTTATTTTTCACTTTGTAGTGTTTTTTTTGGAGGTTGGTTGTTTTTTTTTTTTGTAAAAAGTTTTTTTAATTCTAACCTAACACAATACTTTGTAAATTTACCTAGTTTGTCAGAAAAAACATCAGGAAAACGAGTTTGTAATTGTTGAACTATACTATTTTGATTATTTACGAAATTACAACTACTAGTAAGTTTGAGTTGAAACTTAGAAATAAAATCTCTACCTAAAAGCGGCGGGCCTCCGTCACGTATGACGTACATGTTGAGCGTGTGTGTGCTGCAGGTATGTAACAGGCAGCCGCATGTAACCTACACAATCCATGACGTCACCCGTGTAACTATGAAACGTTTGCTCCGCAGCTAGTAACGGTATCTTGCTAAAGTTTTGTTTGTACGTTTTTTCCGATACCACAGACACAGCAGATCCACTATCTAACTGAAATTTAAACCTACCCCCATTTATTGCAATCACTTCTGTCATAGGTTCCCCTCGGGCTGAGCCAATATTAAACAATGACTTACCATCGTCGCCCTCGCTTACCTCACCGGCCTTTTGAGCCGTCACAAAATTCACTTTGTTCTTGCACATCCTCCGTAAATGACCCTTCAAGTTGCACTTTTGACATTTATAGCTTTTGAACCGGCACTGAGATAACTTGTGGTTTTTACCACCGCACACTGTACACTTATTTTCATCTGACGAACTAGCCGTTTTGCTAGCATCCTGTTCTTTGTCTATCTATATAGCTCAGCCTGCTGTGAAGTGGACGAGCCCGACGTTGTGAGGACGGCAGCAGCGCCTGCGTGCGCACAGCACACGCTTTCTGCTAACTCAACCGCTTTCGCCAACGTCAAAGACTCCACGTCCCGTACAAACAGCTTTTTGCGCTCTGGACCCGCTAGCATACTCATCACGAATTTATCCCGGAGCGCTTCTTCTACGTACCTGAAATCGCAGTGCACTGTAAGCTCCCGAAGTCTTGCCGCCCACTGCGTGTGCGTTTCGCCGGGCTGCTGCGACGCTGCGTAAAAATTAAATCACTCTCCGAAACCGCAACGTTTGGGTATGAAATGGCTATCCAGTAGCCGAATTATTTCATACGCCACATTTTGTAAGTCGTTTGGCGAGGACAAATCTGAAGCAAGTTTGAAGGTGGCGTCGTTGAGTGCGCTCAACAAAATGGCGCGCCATTTCGTTCCCTTCTCGTCGGTTTTCGCGTCGATATCGTTCGCGATAAACCATTGCGTGATACGGCCTTTGTACGTCCGCCAGTTGTGAACATTATGATCGAAAGTTGCCAAAATTCCATAAGTCCACTTCATTCTCGTCGCCACTGTTAGGTTTGCACACGCGTCAGAGGTACTTATTACAGGAGGGATCCCTTCTTTTCGCATAATATTCTTTTTCCTAATATACTCTGGTATAACGACTTTGGCATAATTTGTTTTGCCATAATAATACTTTGCCATATTTTTTTTGGCATACAGTTTATGTCGGCATAATTATCTTGAAGGCTAATTTTTTTTTGGTATAAATTTAATTCGAATAACGTTACTAGGCATAATGATTATTAGCATAATAATATTTAGGCATACAATTAATAGAAATAATGGAAACAAATTTGAGTTATTTTTACGTATTTATTTTAGATTTTCATGCAAATGATTTATTTTATATATAAAATTCTCGTGTCACAATGTTAGTTACCTTACTCCTCCGAAACAGCTTTACTGATTTTTACCAAATTTTATATGCACATTCAGTAGGTCTGAGAATCGGCTACTGGTGCCGATTCTCTTGTCACAAATGCCTCTAAACTAAACTAAAAATCACCAAAATTTAGTTTATTCCTGTCAAACGACAATTTCCCATTCTGAAATAGACTAAAGTGACACAACTTAACTATATTTTAGTTTGACAGCACTAAGATGGCACTGAGATATTAGTTTAGTGAAAATGGCAATTTTGCTATTCTGAATTTGACGTTTTTAACCTAAAATTTAGATTTTCTAACTAAATATGACTATTTTTAATCGCGACTAAAAACATGTGGAATAAAATTGGTTGTCATGAACTAAAATTCACACCAATACCTCGACTTCAGATGAAAAAACAGTAAAGATTTTTTTTTTTCTTTTGCTTATATCTCGAAAACGGTGTGTCCAATCGCAAAAATAATGAAAATTTCGACACCCTTTATGAGACCCTTAAACCCATAACACTCTACATGTAGGTAATATTTTTTCTTATTTTCCACACAAAAAGTGAAAAATCCAAATAAAACACGTCGAGGCTGCCCCCTCTGCGCGCCTCCGGCTCTAAAAAGATTCACGTGGCTAGGTATCACGTGTGGAGTCGCGGTTGTCAAATTCGATTTAGATGTGTCAAAATTATTTTTAAATTTAGAGAATTTATTTTGCAGAATAGCTTTGAGATTCTCATAGTCAAAAGTAAGGAATTTTAGTGATAGTTTAGTTAGTTTAGTTCGGTGTACAAGAGAATCGGCACCAATATCTAATTTTCATACCCCTAAGTGATAAGGGTTGTCCACCCCAAACAAATAATTGGCAAAACAACGTTTGCCGGGGTCAGCTAGTTATATATAACATTATGTAACTTAACTATGTATTTTTATTTTAGGTGTATATTTTTAGCAATTCCTTGTAAATATGCAAGTTTCGAAGTATATTCATCTTTTTTACTAATAATTTTAGTAAAAATCTTTAATTTTTGTCTTAAAAAAATCATTATGTTGTGCTACAAAAGTTAGTGACAGAACCGAATCGCTGCAAAACCGACTCCACGTAGTCTTGTCTGCCCTACCCCTAGAGTGTAATTTAAAATCGCGTAGGCGCGAGGCGGCCCGCGGGCTGAGGAGCAGGCGGTTGGGAGGGAGCCGCCACGGCTGAGGCTGCTACGATTAGCACGCGTGGGGCCGCCGGAGGTCACCGCAGCATGCTGCAGGCTTGCTTGCATGCTGCATGCTTGCTTGCATATTGCAAGCTTGCTTGCATGCCTGGTGTATATGATTTAATATCATTATGCGTAAATAAATTTATACTTGTGAATGTTATGCTTAATAAAGTTATGCTTTAGAATGTTATGCTTGATAAATTTATGCTTTAGAATGTTATTATGCTTAATCATTATTATGATTAGAGAAATTGTGCGTAAATAATATTATGCGAAAATATAATTAGGACAAACAAAAGTATGCCAACTTATATTAGGTCTTAAAATTTTATGCAAATGGATAGGGAACCATTAAATTCACTCAAAAAACGAGCTCAGCCTTAAAAAAAACATGGAGTTTGGAACGTATTTCACAGGTTAGTATCTAACTATTCAAATCTTATTTTATTATTTTCTTGTGGAATGAAAGCTATTTAAAATGTTTTATCTAACCACTGACCCAGATGACTAACAGTTAATGAATGCCAGTAATATTTGCATGGATACCCTACTTAATGTTATGGCCAAACGTCGACTGACATATCATTAAACGTTGACGTTTAAACGATATGGTCAATTTTTGCTGGCCATTTCATGAAACACAACAATTTCATGAAATGATCGACCATTTCATGAAATGGTCAATTCTAAGATCTGGCCACGACATTTACATGGATACCCTACATAATGATATGGCCAAACGTCGACTGACATATTATTAAACGTTGACGTTTGAACGATGTGATCAATTTTAACTGGCCGTTTCATGAAACACAACCATTTCATGAAATGGACGATCATTTCACGAAATGGTCAATTCTAAGATCTGGCCACGACATATACAATGAATAAAGTAAAAATAGTTAGTGTGATGGTTGTTGGCTTTGTTAGCTATAACTGGATATTCGGCACCAGCTTTTCGCCAAAATGTGTTGAGATCATAATTTTGAAAAAGTAATATTATTTTATTAGATTAAATCTTAATTATTAGGTTCTTTGTTACCCCCATAGAATAGCTGATTTACTCCCATGGGGGTAATTACCCCTAGGTTCGGAACCCAGGATCTAGAAACCGAGATCTACTCTCTCTTAGGGATCATTTAGCGGAAAAAAATAGCTTATTTGTGACATACTATGTTTGCCCTACCTCACCGTGTATGAATTATTTTTATCGACTCCGGAATTTTGGTTTATACATTTAGTAACATTCTCCATTGTTGTGCTAATAGTTATTAGCTGATAGTTATTACCCAGTCGTGGCTGCGGTAATGTTACCCTGGCCAGAAGTTTTGTTTATTAATGGGTATATTGAAATAAATTTTAGCTACGTAATAATTAGCTTGTTAGACGTAAACGTTGCGACTTAATTTGTATTTGTATCTTTTATGATTGCGAAGATATTCAAGAAGAAGTTATGAACAGTAGGCGCTGCTAACGCATGACTCTTTTCATAACATTGCACTGTCATTTTTATCTCTCAATGTTTTTTCGGGTTTTAAATAATTATAAAAGGAACTAGCATTATGTTTTTGTTATTTTAACGAACAATGTATTCAACCTGTACCCTAATACGTAACTTATTTTCGAAAAAATTATGACTAATTTGTTCCATTTTGACAGTTCAACAACATTCATTACGTTATTTACGTTGTTGAGCAGATTTTTTTTCCAACTTAGTAAGCAATGGATTAGCAATCTGTTTCAAATCGAAACAGATTGTGATTGATGTATTACGTAATTAAAGTACTGGACTGTACCTAGGGTTGCCAGATATAGGGTAAACATTTCCAGCACAATTCTAGGGTAGCGGAGTCAGGCCTTAATATATGAAAATAAATAAGTAAGTATTTAATTAAGCCTAAATGATGTTTTTACTTGTTGTATTTTATAAACGGAAAAGAAAAATGTAAGTTATTTTCAAGTATATTAACTCTCATTTCCAACCAATGGCTGCAATTATGCCTTAATTTTTTAGTTATATATGTCAGAGACTGGTATGCGACACTGTCGTTATTATCAGCGATATTTTAACTACTGTGGGCGTACTGTGGGTAGTGTTGGTTATTGCGCAATAGAAAAGCCGTTTGCAGATCAGATCACATTATAATTTAAGTACTATCAAATTAATCACACTAACTAAATTATACACACACTGGGTGCGACGGCGTTTATTAAAATCACAAATTAACACAATAACTGAGCACCACGAATCGAGAACAGTTCCGCGATGTCTTAACTCCGATGCGATCCGAGGCTGAATCCCTCCTCACCGTGACCTTAAAACATCACGACTCTATAGAAGCGCGCTTTTTGGTGTGGGTGGTATAATACATAATCATATCTTCTTACGTTCGGAAGATAGGGTAGACTGGGTACCTACGGAAGTGACAATTTTCATTTGACGACTAATAATTTTGTTTGTGTGGCAGTTAGCTGTAAAAAAAAAGTTTTGTATTGTGAAGAGTACATTTGCATACGTATAAATACTAAAATTGTGTTTCTAAGTAGTATGGTTAACTCACAGGATCATGTTAGAAAAATAAGAGAAAATGTCGCAACCGACCACACCCCAAGGGCGGTTGTGACAGTACCTGGGGTCGGTAGTGACAGGTTAAAAAAATACACCAAGATGGTCATTAATCACTTTGATTGCACGAAAAATTAATTCTTCTCGAAAAAAATTAAAGTTTACGTATTTTTACGTAGGTATTTATATTACGTAAGAAATGTTTATTAATAATAAGACACTAGCATCTATAGCTATTAAAACAAATCTTCATATAGCAGTTTGATTGCTTAGTTATAACTAGTACTTTAATTAGTCTTAAATTACAATCAGTCCAAAAAGCTAACTAAAGAATTCTAATTGTATAATACGGTAACAATGTCAAAATACAAACTATACTAAATATTCGTTACAAACGTACCCAAAAAAAAAAAAATTGTCACAACCGATAGTTAATTGATTCAGGCGTGACCTTGCGAAAATCCATCATAAAATACAATAGACGTGGATATATGTATTTAGTAACCTGTTCCGCTTAGCTATTTCTAAAGAACCATAAAAAACTCCTGAAATAAAACGACACGTGTTTCACCTCTCAACGAGGCATCCTCAGGATGACGATGGACTTGTTGCGAACTCGAACACGGCGTGTTGCCACACCGAGCACTCAGCGCTCGGTGTGGCAACACGCCGTGTTCGAGTCTATTGTATTTTTTTTGTCCCAACCGTACTCAAAGCACTTCTTCGCAAAAAAAGCAATCGCTGTAGCATTATAAAATAATGTACATACAAAGTAAGCACTGCTATTTAACCACTAATGTTTAACTAATAATGAAAAATAACACTCATTACTGTATCTGTAAACATTTAACAACAACTATTAAAAGAAATTGAATAAAAATACTTACTTTTGACTGTTAAAAAGTAATGAGGGCCTCTGCTAGGCTCAGGGGCAAAACGTCTCTTTCGCAAAATGTCCCATGGTCGTAAAACATCTCTTTCGCAGAATGTCTCTTTCGTAAAATGTCTCTTTCGCAGAATGTCTCTTTCGCAGAATGTCTCTTTCGCAAAATGTCGCGCCAGGGACTTAAGAATAAAATTTTGATTTTCAAAACAAAAAATCATTTATTAAAATTATAGTGCAATTATGATGTAAAAATTTTGGTACTTAAATTTACTTAAGTATGTATTCAAAATAAAAACAATATCAATAGGTATCAAACATTTTACACACATTCAAAATTTAGATCAAAAGAATCAATACTGTAACTGTGCGTTTGCACTGGCGAAACATTTACAACGAAACATGTTGGAATCTCTATTTTCTGTCAATTTTCCATACAAAGTTTGACAGGCACTAAAGATTTCAACATGTTTTGTTGTGATGTTTCGCCAGTGCGAACGCATAGTTAGTAAACATATCCACAGATAATATAATAGGAGCTATTACTAATAGTAACTAAACTGTTAAAAAAAAAAACCTGTTTTGTCTAATGTTAGTGACGCATTACAGTCTCGCCTATTTACGCACCGCCAGAAAGTAGTTCCACTTTTATTTGTTTTGCTCTTATGATATCTGTACTCACAATGTATAAGTGTTCTATGTCCTTTTTGATTACGAATGTATTCGATTTCTTGATCCATATTAAATCTCAAATTCACTACTGTTTTTCAATAAAAAGTAACAGATAAAACACAGCTCGGCAATTAATGAATGACACATACATTTATAAGTTTTTTTCTAACTACCCTCACATATTATTATAAATGTTGCCATCACTGAACTCTAAATTGTACCAAAATATTATTTTTAACTGTATCAAAATATATATTTTTTATTTGGAATACATTCTTAAGTAAATTTAAGTACCAAAATTTTTACATCATAATTGCACTATAATTTTTATATATATAAATGATTTTTTGTTTTGAAAATCAAAATTTTATTCTTAAGTCCCTCGCGCGACATTTTGCGAAAGAGACATTTTGCGAAAGAGACATTCTGCGAAAGAGACATTTTACGAAAGAGACATTCTGCGAAAGAGATGTTTTACGACCATGGGACATTTTGCGAAAGAGACGTTTTGCGCCTGAGCCCTTTATTTATTTATATGAGACTAGCTTACGCCAGTGGCTTCGCCCGCATCATATCTTTATAAGTTATAGCCTATAGTGCTCACTGGTATTATAGCATTCTACTGGTGAAAGAATTATAAAAATTTATACGTAATTTGCTACATTTGACTAGTGATTTGAAAACGCGCGATCTTTTTGTATCCCATAGCAAAAGTATGGTGGTGTACGCATAGGTACCTATTACCTTACGAAATCTAGTGTCTTCATATTGTAGATACTGGCCCGCAGCTTGTAATAATTTATTAAAAGTACCGATCGACATGCTATAAATACTTTAAAAACTTATCGGGACGCTCTGGCATGTCGTTGTTCATTTTGCAAAAGTATCCATTATAATGTCTTAATGATTTGGTGGATTTACCTACCTACCTACTCAGTACCTATGGTTTATTAGTGGCGGCATTGTTCAAGTTTTCTAATTTTTTAAACCAAAGTCACAACACACGCTGCTGGCCAGAAATCCATGAAGGTACTGAAATAAAATGGAGTAAACGCCAGAAGCAGTCCGTTTGAACACGGTTTGGCATTTTCAGCTATTCCAAATAGTGTACGTTTAATCGCAATGCGTGTGAAGCCTTAAGCTCCATTTACTTACAAGATGCAAATTCCTTGCTTGTGGCATGCCTACAATAAAATTGAAGCAACAAATGACTTGCATAGTCTAAACACTGTATAGACGGTGCAACTTTCAATGTTGCTTCAAGTTATGGTAGGTATAAGTACCTAGGCCAAAGGCGATTCAATCGCACCGTGTACGTAAATCAGGCTTTAAATGTGCAAATATCTTTTTGCATCTACTCATCTCTATGACACATGAAAAGAGAGGCCTATGCTCAGCAGTGGGTGAAGTCAGGCTGTGGGTAATGACGATGATGATGACTTATCTCTTTACGCATTTCTCTGCGCAGTCCACTTATCATAGGTAAAGTCTTTATTAATGATAAAGTCAGCACGGCTTAACTATTCTAAATACGGTATCAATACTTTCCTTCCGATGTTTAGGTAATAAAACACTACAATCAGCGTGTTGTTTGCCCTAATGGCGCTAGTTAAAGTTATTCCCTCTGCAAAGAATTTGAGAAAATAAAGTTAAGGGGCTGATGCCGCGGTTTTTCATTCCATTTTTGACTAGACTAATGTGGCCACGGCTACGATCACGACCTGGCTGGCCTGTATGTGGCTGTGGCCGTTGCCGCATCAGTGCGCGTAGATAGCCAGTAGCCTAGTATACGTAGGTACCGGCGACGTGTTGAAAGTTGACTTACCAGCAAAGCCATCGGGCTTCGCAAACGGCGCATCTGCAACACTAACTAATGGTGAAGAACGCTCAGTAATGGGACGCATTCAAGTTAAGTACCTCAATAGATGAACATGGATTCACTCAACCATAATATAAAACACATCACACAACTTAGCGTGGTTGTTAAATTATTGTTTCGTCTTTATGTTACTTGGTCTGATTTACGATAAAATAAGTAGAGAGGTTATCTCAGGGAAAACGCGTTGCTACAATAATAAAATTAAAGCATTGTTAATTTTCTTTATGATAATTCAATTAATAGATTTTTTGTAACGTGGCTTGAAAAAAATTGAGAAACAAGCACTTACCTAACTAAAAATACAAATGGAGTTTGAGGAGTCAGCAGACGCGCAGCATATTCGCGCAGTTAACAAGATGGCCGCCGATGCATCTTCGAAATAAAACTTAACTGGTTTTAATCGATGTAATCCCTTTAACTATTCTGGATTGTTTGTCGACTTTTGGGCGTTTATTCTTTACTACTTTATGTATTATCAAGTATTTTATTAACACATAAATTAATAAATAAGTTCCATTTTAGGTTAGGAATTTTCACTCACAACACGATATCAACCACAGATTAAAAAGAAAAAATGGGTGTAGAAGTGTGTTCAGTTCAGAAACGTCTAGACAAAATATTATGTGGGTTGTATATAACGCAATAATAATGAGGTATTGAAATTAGACTTTCCTAATGGCAGATCGCTTTTACTAAACCAATATTATGTCATTTTATTAATCTCAAGTTGGTACTCCTAAGTACCTACATGATATAGGAAACCCAAAATAATATTTTTTTTATGACATTGGTGGTACCTACCATAAGTATGTGATGAATGTGATGATGATAGATAGGTACATATTCATCTAAATTCAACTTCAGAAATTGTCATGCTACAAAGGTTAAACATAACCTCAATACGGTGGAACATAACCTCAATACTTACGTTGCAATTTGTGATTCTGATATTTATTATCTAAGTAGGTAGATAATGTTAATCAGCTGCTTCCGGTTAGACTGTAATCTAGACAGTTAATGAGCTATCTAAATATAATAAGTACCTAAATCTGTAATAAGGTATTACCTACCGTACCTTTGTCTTTTACATCATAGTGGCTTGCAAACCGAACGAATGTACCTAGCTAATCTCGGTCCAGATGAAAGAAATTGATTAGTAGGTATTCTTATTCTAAATTAAAGGATCTGTATAAAATTAAGGTCATAAATGATTTGTAACAATAAATGTAGGGACCTTTTTTTTTTTGGTTGGGAAATTATCAAATAACTTCTCCCGCTCTGGGTGGGGTACCTCACATAGCCATACATAATAATGGATTTGATATTTTTACTCTCTATAATCTCTCCATTGCTAATTAGGTGTTCCACATTTCTCTCCTTATCCTACAAAGTAGATAAGTACCTACCTACGTTATGAGTTAATCTGCAGATCCGTCTGACAAGTAGAGGCAGTTTCTGTTATGTCAGTGCCGCGATGACAGCTAATCATCAAGTGGGCCGCCTTCTTTGCCACGCCACCACACATGAGCTATAAGTACCTTCTCAAAAAAAATGTTTGTCGATTGTTTCAGCTTAGAAGCTACAAGCGCACTGCTATCAGCTAGAGCTGATAGCAGTGCGCTTGTATAGCTGAACAAGGATCTTTTGCCGTGTGGGCAAAATCGGATGTAACGCCGCCATGTTGTTTTTTCGATACAATTTCACAAAATATTTGCAGCAGGTTCACCCTGTCAATGTCATTCAAGTGTCAAAAGACCATTGTAGCATTCAAAGAGGTAGCACTATATGTTAAATAGGTAGCACTATATGTTAAATAGGTAGCACCTTTTGTTGCAAAGAATATGTACATATATGTAGTGTCTGCCTCCTGGGATTAGGTGAAGTTTTGATGTAGATTTTATTAGGCATCAATGATTGATACTTTTATATTCTCAAGCAAGCACCAAGCGCATGTACCATCAAGGAAACCTATAACTAACCACTTTGAAAACAAAGTCCTATGCACATGATGACCACATCTGTTACCCCCGGTTCTATGGCGGCCGAGCGCTGCAAGCAAGAATAGTGTCGATTTTCGTAGTGCAAGCGCCGATTACCTGTACCCTAATTGCGTAATACACAATCTATCACAATTTGTTTCGATTTGAAACAGATTGATAAACCAATGCTTCATAAGTTTGAAAAACAAATCTGCTCAAGAACATAAATAACGCAATGAATGTTGTTGAACTGTCAAAATGAAACTAATTTGCCATAATCGTTTACGAAAATAATTTACGCAATTAGGGGTAGGTACTGGTCCTATAGCTCCTGCCTCGATCCTGTTTTGTTTCAAACTATTCAAATAGGTACCTAAAATAAAAGAAAAAAATATCACGCATGTGGGTCACTCTCGCCCGCTGCCCGCGTTATAATAAGCAAAACCACAACCGCATGTCATGACAATCTTTTTTTTCGTTGCGAAGGTACATTTATGTATCCTGTATTGTTTGGGCTGTTCTGTATGAAGATGCGGTTCAATCAGGATAATGTAATAAATAATAGAAGGCATTTACGATTACAATACGATCTTTTATTGACGCCTCTCCGCCATGTTGTGTGTAAGGGCAGTGTTCCCACATTTTACCACAACACAAGTGTTGCCAGAAATATCATAACAATCATATCAAACATCCCCCGTAAAGCTAAACAGTTTACATATTCTATCATTTAACTTAACTCATATTCTCTTAAATACAATGGCATTTTAGTGACTCTACCTGATCTCATTCTCCTCTCAGGAATAGCTTCTGTGTGTGCAGTATCTGTTACATTATTTTGATGTACTTGCTCGCTATTCTCCACTTGACTTTCAAGCAACTTATCAGGTACAATATCATGTCTAACAATAAACTTATTTTTACTTGGTCTAATATGTCTTTCATTTCTCCTCACCAAATTACCTTTTTCATTTTTTACAATGAAAGATCTAGGACCATCAGCTTCACCAATAACTTTCCCTGCATACCATTCTTTATTTGGTGCATTTTGTATTATTACATTATCCCCCAAAGTAAAAGACTTTTTATCCTTTGCAGTTTTATCATATATGGTCATAGATTTTTCTTTGGTTAACATCAATTGCTCTCTAACATTTAGTGGTACTTTAGGTTTTAACAATTCTTGTGTACAAGGTAAATTAGTTCTTATCAACCTACTCATCAACAACTCAGATGGACTATACTCCAACCCTGCCACTGGGGTTGTTCTGTAATGCAACAAGGCAATTTCAAATTCAGAATGATCCTCTAAACATTTTTTTAACATGCCCTTGACTATACCCACTGCTTTTTCTGATAACCCATTCGATTGAGGGTATCGGGGGCTGGACTTTATTAACTCAATATCTAATTTTCGAGAAAACTGTACAAATTCAAAACTACCAAAAGGCATATTGTCACTTACTATATACCTAGGAACACCGTGAGTACTAAAAATTGACAGTAATTTTTTAATTATACATCCAGTTGTTTTGTTCCTTAAAGACTTCACTTCTATCCATTTTGAATAATAGTCCACCAGAACTAAATAGTCTCTTCCAGCAAAATGAGCAACATCCATACCGATTTTATTAAAAGGCAGGTCAGGTATTTCATGAGACAATAAGGGTTGTTTAGGATTTGATGGCCTGTACTTTTCACAAGCTTTACATTTTGACACAAACTCTTCTATGTCTCTTGACATTCCTGGCCAATATAACACCTTTCTGGCACGTTTTTTACATTTTACAATTCCAGCATGCCCTGCATGAACTATTGAAATCATGTCTTTTCTTATATGTTTAGGAACAAGTATTTTATTTTCATAAAATATGAGTTGGTCTTTCTCTACTAAATAATTTCTTAATTTATACAATTTTTTCAGTTCAGCACCTTGTATATTTTTATCATTTTTAGGCCATCCTGAATTATACCATGACATTATTTGTTGAAGATTGGCATCTTTTGCTGTCTCCTTTTTTAATTCCAGTAACTTATTATTTGAAACTTGCAAATCAGTGTCTAAACCATATACTACTTCTGAATTTATACTATGTACTAACTCTCTTAGCACTGGATCTAACTGAGCATTACTTGTGTCATAATGCCTTGACAAATAATCTGCTATATACATTTTTGAACCAGGTACATACTTTATTTCAAATTTATATTTTAACAATTTGAGAACCATGCGTTGCAATCGGGCAGAAATTTTATTAATGTCCTTATTCATTATTGCTACGAGAGGTTTGTGATCACTTTCTACGACAATATGACGCCCGTAAATAAACTGATGATACTTATCCATAGCACAACAGATGGCAAACAACTCTTTCTCTATGGGAGCCCATCTCTGTTGACACTCAGTATAGCATCTTGAATAGAAAGACAATGGCTTTCCTTCTTGTAATAAACATGCTCCCATGCCACTTTTAGAACTGTCAGTTTGTAATACTAAATTCCCATCTTTTTTTAAGACTGATAAAGTGGGAGCTGAACTAATTCTCATTTTTATTTCCTCAAAGGCTTTAACTTGAGCTGTGCCCCAGTCCCATACAATTTCTTTTTTCAATAATTCTCTAAGAGGTTCAGTAGTTTTTGAATATTGTGGTATAAACTTACTTAAATAGTTGCACATGCCTAAAAACTTTTGTAATTCCTTTACACTTTTGGGTTGCTTTAACTCCTCTATAGCTTTCACATGTTCAGGATCTGGTTTTATACCAGATTTTGACAACATTAGTCCTACATACTTTACAGTCTCACATCTATATTGTATTTTATTTTCATTAAATTTTACATTGTGTTTTTTTGCTCTGTCTAATACCTGACTTAAAATTTTGTCGTGTTCTACCAAACTGTCCCCGGCCAATATTAAATCATCAAAATACACATGGACTCCCTGTATGTCACCAAAAATGGCAGTATTTATTCTTTGCATTACCTCAGGTGCTGAAGAAATACCAAATGGCATCCTCCTGAAGCAATATCTACCATAAGGTGTTCCAAATGTGCACAGTTTATCTTTATCATCCAACATAACTTGAAAAAACCCATCTTTCATGTCTAATACTGTGAAGATCTGCTTACCTGCAAGAGAATTATAAATTTCTTCAGGAGATGGTATTTGATAGTTTTCTCTAAGGATGCATTTGTTTAACTCTTTTGGGTCTAAGCACAGTCGAAGGGACTTATTTGGCTTCTCAACTATTACAAGATTATTACACCATGCTGTCGGTCCCTCTACCTTTTCTATAATACCTCTACTTTCATAACTTTCTAAAGTGTTCTTTAACCTATCTGTAATTGACTGTGGAACTCTCCTAATGGGTTTGATAACAGGTAGTGCTGACTCCTTTAATTTTATAGTATATGACCCAATATTGCCTAGGCCTGAAAACACCTCTATGTTTGCTTTCACAAAACTTTCTTTTTCGTTAGTTACAATACTATTCAATCTTTTCAACAATTTTAATTCTACACAAGCTGGCAACCCTAACACCGGCTGTATTGGTAAATCAACTATGCAAAATTTTAATTTTACCTGTTTGCCTTTTACTATACAGTTTAGTTTAACAGTACCTACAGTTTTAATTTCTTGATTATTATAAACTACCAACACAGTTGAATTATTTATTAAACAATTGGTATTATTTTTAATTTTATCATATAGCTTCAATGACAAAGTATTACAGTCAGCCCCTGAGTCTAATTTGAACTTAATGTTAGTTCCGTTGATGTTTACAATTTCATTCCATTGAAGACTTTCACTAAAGGTACTTACTGAATCCACCATAAAGTCTTCTGAGCAATCACTATCACTCTCTCCCCTTTGAACGGAGTCTATCTTTTTTTCTTTTTCTTTCTTCTTAGGTGCTTCATTTTTAATTGACCTAGTACGACACACAGCAGCAAAATGGTTGTAATTGTTACAACTCGCACACTTCTTTCCATATGCCGGACAATTTCTAGCTGTGTGGACTTTGCCGCAATAAGTACATACAAGCTTCTTGGACCTCACTCCTTCTCTCTCTATTTTCTTGATAACATCTACTTCCTGCTTTAATTGCATTGACATTTCTAGAGCCCTTGATCTTCCTGCCTCTGCTGCACGGCACTGGCTGATAACCAGGTCTAGTCCAATATCGGCTTCCCTTAACAATCTTTCCTGCACTCCCTTATCTCTAATTCCAATGACGATCATGTCTCTCACAAGCCTGTCCTCTTGATCTTTGAAGTCACATTGTTTAGCTTGAACCTTTAGCTTTGTGATGAATCTGTCTACTTGCTCACCCTCCTCCTGTTTTAAATTGAAGAATTTGAAACTATTTGTGATGATATTTTTCCTCGGCTCCACATAGGCATCAAACTGTTTTATTAATTTATCTAAGGTTTTAACCTCAATCGGTTGCATGTGTGAATTATACACATCAATTGCATCCTCTCCGGCAACATTAAGAAAAACAGCAATTTTTCTTTCTTCCGTGGCGTCGGACAGTCCCACTGCTTCCAGGTACAGCTGGAACTGCTGTTTAAATCTGGGCCAGTTTGCCCCATCGCCCAATAGAACTAAGCCAGTTGGCGGCTTTATTCCCTCCATTTTCTTCCACTAAGGTTTCTTACACTAAGTTTTATTTTTAAGAGTTTTAACCTGACACCATGTTCTGTATGAAGATGCGGTTCAATCAGGATAATGTAATAAATAATAGAAGGCATTTACGATTACAATACGATCTTTTATTGACGCCTCTCCGCCATGTTGTGTGTAAGGGCAGTGTTCCCACATTTTACCACAACACAAGTGTTGCCAGAAATATCATAACAATCATATCAAACATGGGCTCAGTAGGTGGCCACATTTGTTGCGGCGTCAAAGGCGTTGCTCAGATCATCAAAGGACATTTGGGACACTAGCAGCTGGGGCATAATCAGTTCAGGAGCACCGCACTCGCACTGGATATTTGATGACTCTGTAATGCCCACTGGCGGACTAAGGGGGGGGGGGTATAGGTGCGGTCCGCTCAGGGCCCCCGGTCCCGGGGTGACCTCAATACTGTTTTTTTTTTAAAACCATATTCCAAACAAGATCATAATTATTCAGCAAAACGCAGTTTGTAGTTGGGGGCCCTCTAGGCATGCTAAGTATAAACGTAGGCCGGGAAAAGTTATTTGATAATTTCCCAACCAAAAAAAAAAGGCTCGCTCTTGCATCCTATAGTTTCATACTTTACTATCGGGTCTTCCAAGAGGAACTTCCGAACTTTGATAGTTGATAACGGCCATCTTGTTGAAGCTACATCTGTCAAATTAGTTGTCATTTCTTCAGTCTGTTTTGCCAAATCACCGCAAAGTTCTTTTTCAAATCACCATGGACGGGTAAAGCATTCAACAACACGTGCAAATAATAAAATTATTTTATCTAAATAGGTGTTCTGTTCGGGCAACGTACCGCGCGCTTCGCCCATTTTACGGTCGCAATAATCGTCCTACCGAAAGGACTATTTAATGTGGTGGATAAATTTCGATTCCTGAATTGGATGATCTGGACACCAGCGTCATGTGGTTTCAACAGGACGGCGCTACGTGCTACACAGCTCATGCTACATTAGATATTCTGCACGACAAATTTTATGGCATGGTTATCCCACGTGGAGGTGATGTGAACTGGCCACCGAGATCGTGCGATTTGACCCCGCTAGACTTTTTCTTGTGGGGTTTTCTTAAGTCGTAGGTGTATGCGAATAAACCACAAACCACAGCGGTCCTCAAATCCAACATAACCCATGCCATCGGTAAAATTAATCTTGATTAAATTATGCGCCAGTCATGAAAAATTTTTCGTATGCGCTCCACCCAGAGAAACCGTAGCGGACATTTGAAAGATGTTATATTCTCACACATAATGGCATCAATAGGTCTTTCAAACGAATAAAAAAATTCGATGATATCTCACACACACTGTTTTATTTAATTTAAAGATAGGAAGCGCTTAATGACCTTAAATAAAGTTTGACAAGTAATTCTTATTTCTGTATAAATGTTCAAAAGAAAATTTTAAACTATGTGCAAAAAATTTCGGGTTCCTTTTGCTCGCTCTACCATCCTTATTTCCTCATTTTCTGATGTCGACAGAAACATAACCTTTCGAAGCAGTGCGCTAAATATTTCGACGTCCATTCCCTGGTTCATGTGGCCCCATTTAGTTTTGCCACTCCGGGCCCCCGACAGGCTTAGTCCGCCACTGGTAATGCCCCATTTCGCAAATTATGTTTGCGTGTTACCCAGTAACTGGATTGTCGAGATCAGATAGGCAAAATACTGGCACTTATTCAGCTGCATCCGGTTACACTAGAAGTTGACCCCTCCCAACATAGTTGGGAAAAGACAAGGCAGATTGTTGAAACTGAAACCCTAAATTCTTTTTAAATCACTTAGAGATGTTTTTCATTTGATAAATATTAAGGTAAATAATTATTTAAGGACAGTTGAACTCTTATAGGGCATAGACGCAACTATTTCAGGAGTAGGTAGGTATACCTAAGGTAAGACCTGTGTCGAGGTCTATTTCAATCGAATTTAATTGATAGTTTTTTTGTTAAAATTCTTACCTACACAATCGCTCATTTAAAAGGCGAACACAAACCTAATGATATAATTTATATTATTTGTTTCCATCAATCAGGGTTGGCATAAAACAAACAAGTTGTTTTAAAACACGTATTTTAAATAGTTTGAAATTCACAGTACAAGTTATAATAATGTTTTAAACATTAAGAAAAAAAAACATGGTTTTAAATCGAGAATGAATGGAAATAATTGAAAAGTTATAAATTATTAGCACTTGAAATAGCTCGAAAAGAAATTAAAAAGGTTAGATAGTTTTGCACACTTCGTCGCCGGTCGAAATGAAGTAATTCCTCGCAACTATTTCGGGGATTCCTCTTATTTGAATTTAATCCTTCCTACCTATGTATTTTGTCTTTTGTCGAAAAGAGGTAATCCCCGCAATAATTTTAGGAAATTGTGAAAAAAATTACATGTTTTTCAATTGAAAATAAGTTTTTTTTTTAATCTGCATTTTTTCATAAATTATTACAATAATTGAAAACTTTATCAATAGGATGCCAAAAAGAAAAAAAAAACGATTTTTCCGTCGATAAAATTAAGCATAGATTCCCCCTCATTTCGATATGTGCCCATTATAAAGAATCACACTGTATTAGGCCTGATCGAATTTTATTGATGGTAAATTTGATAAATCGCTGAAAAAAAAAAACACTTGTTTAAAACATTTTGAACTGTTTGTTTTATATAATTTTAAAAACTGTTTTTTTTTTCAACCCTGCCATCAATATTCCTTTATATTATCTATCTCACTTTTCACATTATTGTATACTTTTAACTTGTACGCTCGAGCGCTTTTTTGACGCGGTGCGGCGGCGTTACAAAAACGAATTTTCAACTTTCGGCGTTGAGAATCTAACAAAGCGCATTAAAGCGTGGTAAAATGAAAAACAACAGTGACAGGAAGTATTTTATTATCATCAAGATTGATATAAAGTGGATTAAATACGTATCATAGAAGCTAACTCAAAAACTACCCAAGCAATTTATATGGCACCACTGTGCAAGCTTCCTCTACCAAATGAAAAAAGAATTTTTAAATCGGTCCGCAATTGACGAAAATATCGAGTGACATATTTACATTAAAAAAAACATGCTACAAACATAGAACCTCCTCCTTTTTAGAAGTCGGTTATTAAACTGTAATGAGTTTGTGCCGCCAAATAAAACAATTTGATGTGGTTTTAATATTTTATTTATCATAAAATCGTACCAGAACTGCATATTTATCCATTTTATCTTCCTTACTTCCTTTTGTGTCATTGTTTATCTTCTTATTTTAGATTCGTTCGACCGTCTAGTAAACACGTGTTAAGGCAATTTATTATTTTGGCAAAATAGTCACCATCACAGGGCACAATATACCTACATATTTTACCTAGTACCCTAATTGCGTAATTATTTTCGTAAACGATTATGACTAATTTGTTTCATTTTGACAGTTCAACAACATTCATTGCGTTATTTACGTTGTTGAGCAGATTTTTTTTCCAAATAAGCAATGGATTAGCAATCTGTTTCAAATCGAAACATACTGATTGATCGTGTATTACGCAATTAGGGTACAGATCAGTCAGCGATACACTCATTTACTGCAGAAACGTTACATGGTAGTCATTATGTAACAAAGTTTCAAAAAGCTTTCAATTGTGCTACCAGCTGTTAATAGGGAATATGCACGTAGGTAATTCAAAACTAGGAGTTGAGAAACAAATTCCTATTATTTTTAATGCAAACTAATTTTACAATTCATTATTTTATGTAGTGTTTTTTTGGTGGAACGAACGCAAAACGCGTCGCCTTCGACAATGACGAAAGTGACGTAAAAAAAAATATGTGAATAAAATTCTATTTTGCAAGGTGCTTGAAATCTCACTAAAGTATGTAAGTAAGTGCGATTTGTGGTTAAAAACCTTAACAACAGATGTAAACAAAGCAGTAACTTGGCAAATGACGTCACATCATGACCGCGACAGAAACGGACGTTTGAACTGTAGTAGAAAATTGTTAGTTTCTAAAAATTTTTGAGTAACAAGCAGTAGTTGAATTTATCTTTTACTTAATACTTTTCTTGGAGGGGCTTGTGGCTAAGTTATGATAGCCGCACGGGTCGATCTATCAGGTTAAGCTACGCTTGCCGCGGTTGGTCCGTAGATGGGTGACCATCTTTACATACTAAGACCCCTCCGTGCCTCGGAAAGCACGTTACGCCGTTGGTCCCGGCTGTCATTTGTAGATCTT
Source organism: Agrochola lychnidis (assembly GCA_963680765.1). Classification (NCBI taxonomy): domain Eukaryota; kingdom Metazoa; phylum Arthropoda; class Insecta; order Lepidoptera; family Noctuidae; genus Agrochola; species Agrochola lychnidis. The sequence continues at coordinate 13,090,006 of OY796857.1, forward strand.
TGACAGTTGTTACGGGTCGTCAGAAGCCCGAAAGTCTGACAACCAGTCTTATCAAGGGGTATCGTATTACCCAGTAACTGGGTTGTGGAGGTCCCATAGGCAGTCGCTCCATGTAAAATACTGGTATTCAGCTGCATCCAGTTAGACTGGAAGCCGACCCCAACATAGTTGGGAAAAAGGCTAGGCAGATGATGACTTAATACTTTTCTTGGGTTTATATTACTGACTTTAATTGATTTTGTGAAAAAAAAAAAATACATGCATATTCCCTATTCGATGTAGTAACGATGGCAAATCGGTACAATACGACTGTATCGTTTCTGCTGCGCGTTTGTTACAACCGACCACATTTAGGTATCAATGCAGTCGCGAGGTTACAATGACCTTCAGATAGCCATTTAAGTTACAAAAGATTTGTGATCTTTTGTAACTTAAATGGCTGTCTGAATATTCTGGTCATTAATAAAAAAAGGATATTAATAAAGCTTCCGAAAAAAAAAAAAATTCACTTCCGAAAATCTGTGGTTGACTGTAATACTAAATTTCCAACAAAAATACTAAGTTTCCGAAAAGTCTATATTATTATGTTGTGCTACATTAGTGACAGAAACGAATCGCTGCAAAACCGACTCCACGTAGTCTTGTCTGCCCTACGCCTACGCCTAGAGTGTAATTTAAGCCCGCGTAAGCGCGGAGAGGCGAGGTGGCTCGCGAGCTGAGGAGCAGGTGGTTTTATGGTGAAGTGTGGTGGTGAGCGTTGAAACCATCCGCGACAATAAGCTCGCGTGGGACCGCCGGAGCCTCGCAGCGCCGGAGCCGTGACAGAAACCATGCTTGCTGCATATTGTATGCTCGCTTGCATGCTGCATGCATGGTGTATACTTGTTTGCATATTTGAAAAATGCAAAGAAGTCAGTAAATTCTGTATTGTCGTCAGTAAATTCTGTATTGATTTTTCGGAATTTTCAGTATTTTATTCGGTTGTATTCGCATATAAGTTGTCGGAAAATTAGTATTTATAGCAGTAAATTTCATATTTTGAGTATGCACATATTTAATTTTTTTTCCGGGGCATTTATTACTACCCATAAAAAATATAAATAGGAAAACTGTGCAAAAATACTTCATGGGAAAGTATAAAAAATACTATTAAAAAGGATATTGTTTGGTATCTCTGGGCTCTTCGTGTGAACGATCTCGGAAGGGTGACTTCTCCTGTGGATAAAAATGTTTGAGAATTGAAATGACTTTGATCAAATTAATTGGATCATCGTGTTTTTTTATGTGGTCATTAATTAAACTTAAAAAATCTGGTGCAAAGTAATATTTCAGGAATTTTTTTCTATTACAATGCAAAATAATTCAGTTCTATGTAGGTAATATCAGGTGTATTTTGAGATAGGACTTCAAGGAGAAATTCAAAACTATCAGCAAATTAATATACAAAGACGAAGCTCTATTTTGGAGACAATTCTTCGATTTCTCTAATATCTAGCTCATGATTGGACATCGCCTAGAACTCACACCTCAAAATGGATCCCTGGACAAACTGATAGAAAAACTCAGTTTGAAGATAATTGCTTTTTAGCCTCACCATAATATTTGCATGCCAAAATATGGCGAAATGTGTCGCACAAGAATACTTAAATAACATCTTTGTAACCGCATTTAAAGCAAATAAATGACTTTGACTGATTTTTGTTTTAAAGTAACATAACCTTCAGTTAATTGTACCTATCTATTTAATTCTTTAAGTTTTAATAATGACCGCGAATATTATGTAATTTTATTCAAACATACATTTCATTTTGTATTTATCACAGGTGTTTAGAATAACTAATTAACTAGTCTAAACACCTGTAATAAAATAGAATAACTGGTACAGCAGTGATAGCCTAGTAGTGTGATCTTCGGACTGCCAAGTCATAATGATAGGTCTCGAGTTCGAACCCAAGGAACGCACCTCTGACTTTTCGGATTCATGTGCGTATTGTTATTTGTTTATCTAATTATCACTTGAAAGAAAAATATATTTATTTGTCACAGAAACGCGTGCATACAAGAGTAGGTAAGCAGAAAACAAAATAGGTATAACTTAGTACATAATATGAAAACATGAGTATAGAACAGAAATAGTCAGCAGTTGCACGTCATAACTGTGCCTAGGCTTCCACTCAGCACGATGCTGTGCTATCCCCACCCACAGCACAGCGCTGACTTGCTTCAAAAACGGTAAACATCGTGAGGAAACCAGCATGCCGGAGAGATTCTCGACGGTATGTGAAGCCAAATCAGAGGCCCATAGGCGGCATAAAAATTCTGACACCAGGTTAGTCAATAACCATACAAAAAGTAAGAATAACTAGTATTTGAGCTACAGGTGGAAAGTTGAAATGGACTCAGGAAAATATCATAAATATTAATGTTACCAATTTTTAGGGTTCCGTAGTAAACAAGGAACCCTTATAGTTTCGTCATGTCTGTCTGTCCGCGGTCTAGCTCCGAGACCCTTAGTACTAGAAAGCTGTAATTTGGCATAGTTATACATATTAATTACGCCGACAAAGTGGTAAAACAAAATTATGAAAAACATTTTTTTTAGGGTACCTGTTTTAATTAAATAAAATTATTAATAGGATTATATTTCCACCGATTTTATTAAAATTTTCAAAATAAGTATTTTTTGATAATAGTCAAATACTCTATTCTAAACGCGAGCGTATTAACCATGTAATACATATACATCATCATAACATCACGCCTGTTAACCTGATACACCTCTTCCTAACCCTTCAGATAGGAACAGGTGTATCTAAAGTACACCCACATTTCGCCAGTTATGTTTAAGTCCCATGTAATAGGGGGCGAGCCTAATGCCATCAACCGGCACAATACCAGACTCCGCTCCAAGCTTCTACTGAGCTGCCGGGGTTGCGGGTTTGTCCGAAAGGGATACCGTGGCCCCCGGCAACATGGCAACTGAAGGAACACGGGTGGGTTTTTAGACAGTAAGAGTCTGACACGCCCTACCGCTCCGCCTAGAACGGGAGAAGTTATTTGATGAATTCCCACCCAAAAAAAAAAGCTTCTACTGAGAAATTCCAGATGGGAAAACCCACGGAATAGAAAAAACAGTGGAAGTGCCACGCAGCTATCGCGCGTGTGTCACAATTATGCGGAGGTCCGCAACACCGGCTCAGTCGCGATTAGCTACTTGCTGTGATACGACGTCTCGAACATAACGAAAAATATTACAAACATGCCTTAGTGGTGCCGATTCTCTTGTGCACAAACTAAATTTAAGTTCAGTGCATCTTTTTCTTTCTATTTCATTAAGAAAAGGACAGAAGATAAATTTTAGTTTAGTTCTGTCAAATTAATCAGCGCTTGACGTAAATTGACGTAATTTTAGTTGGCAAGTTTTTAATCACGTCTAAACTTGTATGGAGTCACTACTCCATACAAGTTTAGACGTGATTAAAAACTTGCCAACTAAAATTACGCCTGTCACTACAGGCGGTGATTAATTTGACAGAACTAAACTAAAATGTATCTTCTGTCCTGTTCTTAATGAAATAGAAAGAAAAAGATGCATTGAACTTAAATTTAGTTTAGTTTGTGAACAAGGGAATCGGCACCATTGTGCAATTTTTATGTGCAAAAATGATAGCAGGACAAAAAATGTATCTTGCGGAGGTGTTTCGTGTCACCGATAAGTATAAAACTATGAGATATTTCAATATTATTGTTTTTATTGACAAAACCATATTTATTACTTTGTTGCGAACTAAAAACTACGTTCTGTCCATTGGTCAAAGTCTAAATCAACTTGCTCGCTGTCTGGAATATCATCGCATACATTCTAGAAACTTCGATTCGATTAGGGATGGGACACACTCAAATAGTTCGGTATCGATAAAATAATAAAATGTGTATTTTCAAACTAACTTTACTGAAATTAAATAAATTAAATTACGAGAAATGAGTATGAAATTATGCGTAAATGATGTCTAAAATAATGCGCCAATTTATTGGGACGTCTATATTACAGAAAAGTATTTATCATCACTTCATCAGTTAGGAGAATTTCCTACATCGAATCACATTACGGATTTAATGAAAGCCATCGCGGAAAAATATGTCAATATACGCATGCATCACTTGTTAAAATTAAATATAAAACAGTCAAAACGATAATTATTAAACAAATATGTTTTATTTCAAGGACAATAAATATTTTTAATTTACTACTTATCGTTTAATTTAACCAATTTACCTTTAAACTAATCGGTCTTTGATCCATTACATAAGATAAAAGATTTTAATGATTACATTGTACAAACATCGACATAAAATTCGATATCTTGTCCTCATCCCTTGCTGAGTAGAAAAATAGTTGACAGGTGCATACGAATATGACATCTATTTCAATGACATTAGCATGTTAAATAGAGTAAATTGGTTACAGCGCCCTCTAGCGTTGAGTATCTGAACTCGTTGTTGATTACTCGAATTTGATTGTTAGATGGAAAAATGGTCTTTATTGATTTTGACATGTAAAATAAAAACAACGTTTAGTAGTTGTAATAAGACTTAATTTTGAACAGCAATAAATAAACTTTTCGCCAAAGTTGCATTTATAATTTGTAGCCAATTACATCATCGTTTTCTGTGTATTGCAATGTACATTTTCATTTGCAAATGTGTGAGTTTGGCGACATTGGTTCCCGTATTAAGAAAGTCTAAGGGCACTCCCACTGTTTTTTCTATTCCGTGGGAAAACCCAACAACACTTTGCCCAATCTAAGAATTGAACCCAAGACCTCATGCTCAGCAGTAGCGCTTGCGACCACTCTAGACCAACGAAGCAGTCTTATCTATCGTCGCATCGTTTAATCTAGTCTCTAATCGTCTCTAGTAAAATTAATTATATATCTTACCCTTTTATGGTATTTTTCATAGTGATGATCTTCTTGCGAACCATTTTGATGGCTTCCCATTTTGATAACTGCTAAAATAAGATGAGGATTTAATTATTCAAGTCCTCTGTCCGAATTCACAAATTGTTAGATAGAGGCTCTGCCTTTAAAACTTGTTTACGGAATGAAACGAAACAAAAGTAAGAAAGAAACTGAGGATATTGTTGGTTCAGCATTATTTGTAAAAAAAATACGTAAAGTTCGACGTTTAAAGAATAAGTTCGCAGAAAAAAGAATAAGTTCTTCAACCATTGCAACCACAACCACCAACCACCCTCTGTATTTGGTGCCGAAACGTAAAAATTGAAGATCGGGTTAGTCCACAAATTTAAACTCGCTCAAGACAACTATTCTTAGAGTTTCTTAGAAGGATGAAATCCGGAATTAAATTATCCAGAAAAGAGTCACCGAAAACAGGTGATCGTGTCGAACAAGGTGCGGAAGGCAGAGAACCGGTAGTTGTGGAGCAACTTGGGAGAGGCCTATGTCCAACAGTGAACTGCGATGGGCTGAGTTGATTATAAAATGGAATAAGCCAAGAAATAAAAGCAGTGTTGGTAAACAAAAACTGAAAGACTGCTCGAGTCCTGGATAAATCCAGTTCAGTAAATCTAAGTGTCCGAGAGGTTCTTGCCCGTTTGTCTCCATAGGAACCTACTACGCTTTGGAATGAGCAACTAGCTTCATCTTTCTGACTGACCAACCCCTTGACAATTTAAAAGTGCCTGTAATAGATTAAATTGAAATAAATGCTTTGGGTTTCAAGTTAAGAGTTTTAGTAGACAATCGTACGAAAACACAGGCGTCACCACGTGGCGTGAACTGACACTGAAAACACACAGACCACATTGCTAAGTTATGATAAATAACAAATGAAAAATAAATATAACGCACCTTTTTGTTCATCACGTCGCCTCTTCTGCTCCAAGATTACAGATTCTTCGGCTCTATCCTATTTAATAATATTAATAAAATTTAGTCAAATAAGCTAAGGTCATCAACAATTATAGGGACGAGAAAAATGTGATTAGAAATACACCAATATGCCTTCCGCGATATAGACAGGGATGCGGAAAATCTTAGAAGTTATCCTCACACCAGTTTACGTTGCATGAGTTGTACATCTTAATAGGATTTGACGAAGTTCGAGTCAATGGTGTTCAATATAACTCGTGATGTTATTTATATAAAGAAATGGATCCCTAATGTTAAGAAAACAGTGCAACTGTAAAAATTTACACTACACATATGGCGCATGTGGCTTAAATAATCTCGGTTTCGATAGTCTAACGGTTGTTTTTACGTTTAGCCTCCTTTATTTACATAAATGGAATTTAATAAAAACAAATTTATAATACATAGCGATTCTCACCATTCTGCATGTGAGTCGCACACAAGTAGTTTTCATAATTCGACTTTTTATTTGGTTTTAGGTGTCGAATGCATAATAAATACTCGATTCACTAATGAACGGAAATGAAGCATGATTCAATTATTTATAGTACTCGCTATAAGACTGACTTTAGAATTGAGAGATTCATTTAAAATATTCAAATTCAGTAGGATTAATAAACATTCTATGTTCTTGTTCATATTTAAAACACTTACCCTTTTGCGATTCATCTTACGCTCTTTACGTTCATCGCCCCTCAATTTAGCCTTTCGTTTCTCCTTTTCTGGTGAACGTTCCTCTATCTCTTTGCTACCCTGCTTTTGCAGAAAATAAATATGAATATTTGATAAACCAGTAAAAATATGTATAATTTATGCACATCAGACTATAAGGGAATTACTGAAGTAAGCCGAAATTATATTTCCTTTAACCCAAAATAATAAAGTCAAAAGGGACTATGAATAAAGAAAAATCTTCCACTTTAATTAGCATATTCTTCATGCTTTTCTTCTTGTCTGTTTTGCTGATTTTTAACAGTCGTGATGTTGATCAAGTCTTGTTCGTAACAAGTAGCAGGTTCAGTTTGAATTGCGTGATATCCGTTAAACCAGTTTTACTGGATCATTCCTTATCAGCCACCAGGTTCTGAAGGCCAGCTCAGTACTTGTGCTACTTAGTGGTTAGGATGATGATAATGTAGTCTTCAAAGTATATCATTTTAAATGATGATAATGTAGTCTTCAAAGTATATCATTTTAAATGATGATAATATAGTCTTCAAAGTATATCATTTTAAATGATGATAATGTAGTCTTCAAAGCATATCATTTTAATTCTTATGTATGTAGCACTCATTGTTGTGTTAATATGCCATTTTATATTATAGCTTATTTGTGATTGGTACTTTATTTCTTTGTTTTGTTGACTTTAATTAATACATCTAGGTATTTCGTTTTCTTTTTTTGATTAACTGCTACTTAGTATTTGGGATCATAATTATATTTATATTGTATCTTGGTATTCCTCTTCATTATTATTGACCAGTTGCGGCGATGCTAGGGGAAGGCCTTTATCTAGCAGTGGACGTATTTCAGCAGAATGAGATGATGATTCTTCTACATTTGATATCTTGTCATGTCCTTCTTCAATTCTCGGCATTTCTTTATTCACAGGACCTTTTGACTACAACGTATTTTATTAATAACAAGCCTTACCGTATTTTATCGGACTGGGCTGAATGGACTTACGAAACACACGATATTTTTCCAGTGATTTGTATGTTGCATATTGCTTTTTATGTTTACAGAAACATGAAAACTTCTTCAAAAGTTTTTTTTTTTTCATAAGAGTTGGTGTTTTCTTCTTGGTAACTTTGGAATGAAGTTTTTGCTGGTTTGCTGTCCTTATTTTCGTTTCAGTTTGATTTATTCCATAGTGGTTCCTCTTCTTGGTGATTTTGTAGTTAAAATAGTAGGAGTTGACTCCAATAGAAACAACCATAACCCGTTCTAGATAATATTAAAATGATAATTATTATTTACTTGCTCCGCTTATGTTAGGAATTGTTGACTTGGTTTATTTTGTTTTTCATCAGAAATTGAATCCTTTTTCAAATATTATGATTACTGCCATCTTATGAAAGTAGTTTCATTGTTCACTTGTTAAATAATTTAGTCTGCAACCGTACATTCAAAGGCAAAATCCTCTTCAAAAACTGCATCCAGTGAAGTTCCTGATTTTAAACGACGCTTTTATCACAGCTTCTTATAATTTTATGATTTACACTTTTATTTTGTTGTTTATATTTTTTTATTGGCACTTTTAATAAGTCTATAGTTTCTATTGCACTGGTTTTCACAAAGTCCCGATGATCTTGAACACTTTTTTGATATATAATATTAATTTAGTAGAGATCGTGCGGCACATCGTGGTCGCGGTCCAGCCCAATCCTCAGTCAGGTGCGAGCGCGATGCAAGGTCGGTTTATTACAACAATACTCACCTTGCCATTGCCGCTGGTTTCTACTTTACGTCGTTTTACATCTGTGAAACAAACAAAACATTAATTCTATAGTTATAATAATCATTGCTTCGTTTCGAGTTTCGTTTAATAAACATACCTCGTTCTAGATCATCGGGAACGCTGCGATGTTCGTGTGGTGGCGATACCGTTTCCAAGTATCGTTCCTCCTGAATATAAATGAAGCTTATTAATTTACAAACTAAAAAAATTCCCACGTACCATACAGAAATTACATGATTTATATCGTTTATAGGAACCATTGCATTGTTTATCAAGTAATGCCTCTGAAAACATGAAATCTTTATTTACCCTATGAGAGCGTTCACGCGGAGATCTATCCTTACTTCTGATTTCTTCTTTAGCCCTTTCCTTGAGTGACCTAGAATTGTTTTAAATATTATGTTATAATTTTATTTTGATTTAAACAAACATATTTATAATACAATTTATCGGTACATACGATCGTGATTCCCGTTTTGATTCCTTGTCGCGATCAACCTCTTCGCGACGTCTGTCACTGGTCCTCGATTCCTTCTTTTCGATTTCTATAAAATAAGGAATAATGTACAGGGCACGTCAAAAATATCGAGACGAACAGACTCAAAACAGACTTTTCAAAATGATCCGGGGGACCATTTCCGTATTTTTAAGAACGTTCGCATTCCAATCTCAGACTCAATCAGTCAAAAATACCTGTAATTTACCTACATTTTGACATTGATTGGCTGAGATGAGATTACGGCTTGATTTTTTTTTTAAGTACGACAGTAATAATTGGCATTCTGAACAAATAAGAAATCGAAATTGTCTGTTTTTTTTTTCCTTTATTGCCGATAAAGTACTCACCAACGGGTTGCGGAGGAGATGCCACAGTTTCCTGTTCTGCTTTGACCGGCGCGGCCTCGTCCTTCACCGCGCTCACCGGCACCGCGCCGGCCGCGCCCAGCACCTTGTGCTTGTCGCCCACCTGCCGACACGCACGAACATAGACAGAGCTCAATACTACACCCACGTAGCGCCAGGGTAGCCCGCGTTTACATTTTCTTTTTTTTATCAGTATTAGGCTGTATGTTTTATTTTATTTCATTTATTTGGGAAAACAAACAGTGACACATTACATTTTATACGAATAAATAAAAAATACGGCTAAATGTGCAACCAACAACATTTTCCACGGAATACAAATAAAAAATAAACTTTACAAACCATGCTATTTAAAACAAAAACTAACAAACTATAATAATGTATGGGTTTAATATATGTTAAACAAAATATGTATTTACAGAAATTATAATCATTAAAATCATCAATTCAACGCTAAGTCCTGGGTATGAGGGGCCGAGCCTATCAATCAGGCACGAAATCTGGACTATGGGGTGCTACTGAGAAATTCCTGATGAAAAACTCAAAAACGCTGCCCAACCTCACTATTAGACAATGAGGCAGGCTGAAGATTGTTTATAAAAAAAAAAAACAATTTACCTGATGGAAATCACTTTCCCGCATCATTGTAGGTCCTTTATTCCGCAACTGACCACTGTACCCCGTAGCGAGTACGTAAAGATCTTGTCGCTGTGTTTTTTCTTCTTCCTTAACCTACAAAGATTTATATTGATAATTATTGCGGCACTCATAATTTGAATAGTATCTTGTAGGTACATACAGGTATCAACAAACACAATAACACTCAAATTATTCTATTACTACTTACTTTATCAATTTTCCGTTCAATGATTTGAGCCAGTTTAGCAAGTACTGGGAAATGCGGCAATACTCTTATCAATACAATAAGCGCGTTACGTATTTGTACGTAATCGCCCGAGTCCAGACACACTACCATAGCTTTAGTTATCTTGTAATGCCACTTGTGGCACACATGCCTGGAAATGAATGATACGGTCATAATTAAATGATTTTATAATAACACGTAAGTACTTTTCAACAATTGTCAACATTCACGTGTTATTGCTGTGATGAATGCTGCACTATTGGTCTGCCGCGCAGCAGTGCCGCCGCAGCAATGTCGCGCAGCATTGCTGCCGTGGTCCGAATTCAATCTCATATGACTCATATAAACCTATAGAAAATGTATGGGTACAGATGGCTACACATCAACCTATACAATTCCAGTTTATGCTGATCTCGCATTGTATAGGATTTCCGTACAATGCGAGGTCAGCTTATACTGGAAATGTACAGCTTGATGTGTAACCGTGTGTACCAGTAGTGACGAGGCAGCACTGCCGCGTGCAGCGTTGTTCGGAATAATACCTTTAGCCATCACGTAAGGAAGGTCAAGGTCAATATAAACTAGAAATAGGAAAGGGCTAAGAATTGAACCTTGAAGCACGCCCAGCACACCAGAGACCCCGAAGACGTCGCCCCGTTAACATTTACTTTTTTCTGCCTGTTTAATAAATAAGAAAGAACAAGGATCACCAGCTTGTTCACGAATTCCGTGGTGGTATAATTTACAAATCAGCGTATTGTGGCCAATGCAGTCAAACGCTTTTGAAAGGTCACAGAAAATGCCAATTGCATCCTGGCACTTCTCTCTCCCAGGGTTCCAAAATGTGACTGATGAGTTTTACTCCTGCGTCAGTCGTCGACCTACCTTTCGTGACACCCAACTGACGACTATTTAAAATCCAATTTGAATTAAAATGTGACAACATCTGGTCTAGCATGATTTTTTCATATATTTTACTTAAAGCTGGTAGCATAGATATAGATCTATAATTAGAGGGATCACTCTTACTACCCGATTTAATAATTAGTATTATTTTATTGTTTCATTAAGTCGGGTAACGTACCGCTGAAGAATTGATTACGGTTTCGGCAAAAAATCGTGTTACGGTCGGACACTATCTAGAAGACGAAATGATCTTTTAAGAGACTGTGTACCTGTAGTTCTCATAGCCCACGTGGTCATTGGCCTCGGTGAACTGGTTGGAGACGCGGTACTTGGTGACGAAGCCGGGGTAGTGCGCGCACTCCTTGTGGAAGGCCAGCTTGTCGGCGTGCCAGCGCATGGCCGTGCCCAGCACCTTGCACAGGAACGTGCCGTAGCGTGCCGCCTCGCCTTCCGTGCACGACATCACCGAGTACGTGATATCGCAGAACAACTGCAATATTATAAATAATTACTATTACAAAAATGGATAATGAGCAATGAGAAAACAAATGAAAAAAGTATAATTTGCAGTGGTTACTAAAAGTTAGGATTTGTAAAGCTCGTTATTCAAACATACTCTGTGTGAATCCTTTTCTAAATATTAAACATGATGCGCCATGCCACAGTGCCCGCATACTCCAGCCGGGCAACTCATGAGATAAGATTTGCATATGCACATGCAATTTTAACCGGGATAGTACATTATTAATATTTGTTGGTAATAGGGGTAATGTGAACAAAGGAGAGTTACTCCAATATTATAGATCATTGTGCAACCTAAGTTTAAGAAAAATTGTGATGTTCACTTTCCCATACAGCCAAAGTTTGCCACAGGAAGAAAATAATTTAAGATCTGATATTAATATGACATTATATAATTTGACTTGTAATAATAATTTATTCCACTTAATTGACACTAACAATTATGTTGGTAACAACTTTTATTTGACAAAAGATAGATTTTGTATGGATAGGTACTATCTTTCAAAGTATTGTAAAAGACAGATAGCTGTGTCGCTATCATATTACTTTTTTATTACAGCCAAGAATTTGGCTAAACAAATTGCTTCTATTGAGCAATGCTATGACATGTTAAATAATTCAGTATCAAAAATTGACATTGATAATAATTTAAATTAGAAATTAAGACAATAGAGGCAACCTCTAGCAACAGTGTACAGAATTGCAAAATAAAATCAAATAAAAGTTTAAAATCTGTAAATAGTATTATAAAATCAAATATAAGTTTAAAATCTGTAAATAGTATTAACCTGGTGCATCAAAATATTCAAGGATTTATGAACAAAGATTTAGAAGTAGAATTATTTTTGAATTTTAATAGTATTGATATTCTTTGTATAACAGAACATTGGCTTAAAAGCCACCAGTTCTTGTTCAACTTTAATAATCACCAGGTAGGTAGTTCATTCAGCAGAGTTAACGCTATACATGGTGGCTCATTAATTTTAGTAAGTAACCAGCTTAAATTTAAAGACCGTAAGGATATTGTGAGCCTATCTGTTGAGCGGACAGTTGAAATAGCCTGTATAGAATTGGAGCAGTTTATTGTATTAAGTGTGTACAGACCCCCTTCAGGATTGTATGACTGTTTCGAAAAGGTAATGGATGAAGTGTTGCACAAGATTTGTAACTCGAATAAGTCCATTATCATTAGTGGTGATTTTAATGTTAACTTATTAGAAAACTCAGGTTCTTGTAGTAAAATAGTAAGTCTGTTTCAGTCCTACAATCTTGTAAACCTATTTTTGGAGCCCACAAGAATAACCCCTACTAGTGCCACATGCTTAGATAATATTTATACAGATGTTATACCAAGCCACAAAGAAATTATAAATTTACTAGATTCTGATCATTGCGGGCAGAGGATTACTATCCCAAACCAAAACAACAAAGTGGCTAAAAAGGATATCACGGTTAACCCCAAAACTGGAAGTCGCTTGGAGACTTTTAAAGTTAAACTTATTAATAATTTACCAGTTTTGTCTATTCATGCTGATCCTAATAATCTATATGATGATTTCTTTAATATATACTGTAAGCAATTTAATTCCACCTTTATTCCCAAGACTATTTCGGTTAATAGTAACGCATCTTTTAGTGATTGGGCTACCATTGGTATTCATAAAAGTAGAACACGGCTTTATGAGCTGTACAATGAAAGGACTTATGTAAACACAGCTGAATTTAATTTATATGTTAGAAATTATTCAAAATTATTTAAAAAAGTTTGTTGTATGGCCAAGTCGCGTTATTTGAGTTCGAAGATTAAAAATAGTAGTAATGTAATTAAAACGACTTGGAATATTATTAATAGTGAAACGGGAAGGTCTAATAACCGAAATACTGACTACAGCCTGTCTATTAATGACAACATAATAAAATCAGACTCACAAGTCGCCGCGGCCTTTGAAAATTTCTTTTCAGATATTCCTGTTTCAACTACTAAATCCCTAAACTCATCACCTTCTGTTGCTGAGTCTTTGCTAAAGGAAAATGTTAATGTTTGCAATTCGGACTTTCTTTTTGAACATATTACCTGTAGAGACATAATTAAAACCTTTCACACTTTAAATGTAAAAAAGACTGCAGATCTGTGGGGTAATTCTGTAGAAGTTGCTAAGTCTATTATTGACATTGTAGCACCTACTTTAGCTCTTATCTTTAATAATTGTATCGACTGTGGGGAGTTTCCTGACCTGATGAAAAATAGTAAAATAATACCTTTGTTTAAATCAGGTAGTACATCAGACCCCACTAATTATAGACCTATTTCAGTACTACCTACCTTTAGTAAAATTTTTGAGAAATTAATTTTAGAGCAATTGCAAAGATTTTTTAATAGACATAAATTATTACATAGCAAACAGTTCGGTTTTACAAGGGGTCGTTCAACTACTGATGCCGGTGTTGAACTTTTAGGTCATATTTATAATGCATGGGAAGATAAATGCGATGCCTTGGGTATCTTTTGTGATTTGTCCAAGGCGTTTGATTGCGTTCTTCATGAAACGTTAATCAGGAAACTCCGCCACTATGGGATCCGGAACAGCGCTCTGAATCTTCTTATTTCATACTTGAGTAATAGGATTCAGAGTGTTGACGTTAATGGAAAAAGATCTCCCGGATCTATAGTAACAATGGGAGTCCCTCAGGGCTCAATTCTTGGTCCTTTCTTGTTTCTTATCTATATTAATGACTTGCCTTACCTCATAAAGGATAACCATGATATAGTGTTGTTTGCGGATGACACTTCACTTTTGTTTAAACTTAAACGTCAGCAGCTGGTTACTGACGATGTAAATAGCGCGATCTCAAAAGTAGTTCACTGGTTCAATGTTAATAATTTACTTCTTAATCAAAAAAAAACCAAATGCATTAAGTTTACCCTACCTCATGTTAGGCAGGTGAAAACTAATGTGTTAATAAAGGGCGAAGAATTGAATCCTGAAGATAGCACAGTTTTCTTGGGCTTAACTTTGGATGCTAAGCTTCAGTGGGGCCCACATATAGATAAATTGTCAAAAAAGCTAAGCTCCGCAGCATATGCTGTTAGAAAAATTCGTAATTTGACTGACATAGAGACAGCCCGTTTAGTGTACTTTAGCTATTTTCATAGTGTAATGTCGTACGGTATTCTGTTGTGGGGAAATGCCGCTGATATTCAGACTATCTTTGTTTTGCAGAAAAGAGCTGTTCGATCAATTTATAAATTAAGTCCGAGACAGTCTCTCAGAGATAAATTTAAGGAGATTAATGTAATGACTGTGCCTTCTCAGTATATTTTTGATAATCTTTTATATGCCCATAAAAATATAAAATTGTTTAAAAAATACAGTGATATCCATAACATAAATACTAGAAACAAACACAAATTTGTTGTACCTACAACAAGGCTCAAGAAAATAGGTGGCTCGTTCAGATGTCAATGTATACGCTTTTATAATAAACTTCCAAGCCACGTACAAGATCTAAGCCTTAATAAATTTAAATCATTCATTAAACGTAAGTTGTGCCAGAAAGCTTTTTATACCGTTAAAGATTACATTGAGGACAAAAAGGCTTGGGATTAAGCTGCTCCAATTATTATTTTTATTTTTTACTTTTGGAACTTTGTTTATTTTGCAAACTTCAAAATTATATACACAATGACATGAATATTTACTTTGTTAAGTATAACATTATTATTATTTTAATTAATGTGAATGTGAGGACTATGTAGCTCATGTATATATATTTATTTAATTTTCTCAGTTACTACTAATGATAATCTGGCAGTTTTGAGTACTTTATGCGGCCTACCCAAATGTCCTTTCTATGGTATTGTTCGTCGAATCGTTGAGCTCCTTTTAAGTTCTGAGTTGAGCTGCACAATTACTGACAAATGCGTGCACTGACTGGACAGGTCCACTCAAATCTGTATGGTTCTTTCCTCAAAAGATCATTTCAGACACAAATCTACATGGTCCTCATATGAAATGCTCTGACCAAGATTATTTCTGGGTTTTTTATTTTATTATATACACATTGACATTAATGATTTTTATATATACAATGACATGAATATTTACTTTTAAAGTATTATATTATTTTAATTATTGTGAATGTGAAGACTATATGGGTCATTCCTTTTTGTTTTGTTTTTAATTTTTTTCTCAGTTAGTTTTAATCATGGTCTGACAGTTTGAGTAATTTATGTGGCCTACACAAATGTCCTTTTTTTGGTATTGTTCGTCAAATCGTTGAGCTCCTTAAATTCTGAGTTGAGCTACACGATAAATGACAAATGCGTGCACTGACTGGACAGACCCTCTCAATCTGTGTGATGCTTTCCTCTAAAGACCACTTCAGACACCAATCCACATGGCCTTCACATGATCTGACCAAGATTATGTCTGGACTTTAAAAGAGACTGTGACCTCTGAGTTTGTTTGGGCCTTTCTTCTCAGAGTAGTCAGATAGGAAACGCCGACCTCATCTAGTTTTTAAAATATGATTGACGTGTAAAAGTGTTTGTACAAACCTACTTACAGAAATAAAATCATTTATCATTTATCATTTAAGACAGTAATTAAATATCGGACAACAACACTTTTATATACTCGCGAAACGATTCGTTTTGTTCACGGATGATAGAATTGTCCACGAGACGTAAACCAAGTGTTCCTTTAAAAATAGTTTCGTATGCGAAGTTACCGTTGGCATGGATAGATATTCGTTGGATGGTTGGGCTACGAATAACGGATAGTAATTTAATGTAGCTTGTAGTGTTTCTATAAAAAATTTGAAATGTTAACCAGCTGTCAAAGTTACTAGGCGTATGTGATTTATTTACCGCCCGAAATTGGTCGGTTTTGTACTAAAGTTTTACATGTTTTCGTTAGCAACGTTAAAATAAATTAAATCTATCATTCAGATAGTGAATTGAGTGATCTAGAAATGTTATTGGACTGGAATAGCTCATATTCCGATGATGAACGTGGTATTTTAATTGTAGGAATTACAAAACGATCGCAAGTTGACTTTTTTGTTTGAATGTTTTCTATTTATCTATTAGTTATGGAATAATTGGATAGATTTAGGATATTATTTATTCTTTGGGAAAACTTGTTTACAAATTACAGACAGTGTTGTGATGTTATTCATTTTCATCGCCATAGTTGCGTTTTGTTCACTTCGGTGGTAGTGGCTAATATAATTTTTTTAATGATATAAAATTATTTCCTTAGCTAAATCAAATTATAAAAATTTACAAATCAAATTATAGTGTTTTTTTTTTAATAAGCACAATTTTAATTCATTTCAATTTTAATTCAAAAAGCTTATGTGTTACAACGAAACGCATGAAGGTCGGTCAGATGTCGTCAGAGGGCTTCGGTCAGTGGGTAACCAACATAAGTTCGTCACAGGTAGAGGCCGAAAAACTTTTAGGAACGTCTTTGGCGGCTCGTTACTCGTGACCCAAAAACGATTGGTTACTGATGTACAATAACGATTCGTAAAAAAGAGGAACCGGGCATAAGTTTTACGATTTTATCTTGAACATTACTGACAACAGTCAATCCGTCATAACCTTTCAACTGTCATTAACGAGATGCAATAGAATTTTAATTGTTATCCACTTCAATGAGGCGTCGTAACAGATGATGAGTTAAGCAAGCATGGTGATCAATTTTCGTGCTTTCTCTGTATGAGAAGAGGTCTTTGCCCTACAGTGGGACAATAATAGGCTGGTATTTATTATTATAATTAACACTCACTCTATCATAGCACAGCAGGGTGGAGAAGTTGGGCGTGCGCAGCGAGTGCACGGTGTGCACGAACTCGGCGCAGTAGAGCGCGTCGGCGGCGGTGAAGACGCAGCGCGGGAACAGGCACAGCTGCATGAGGCGCGTCACGGTCTCGTTCTTGGCGGACTTGGCGGCGCGCGCCGGGAACCAGCCGCCGCACTCGCGCGCCAGGCGCGCCAGCACGCGCCGCACGTGCTCCTGCTGGCGCCGCCGCTCCTCCTGCGGGGCAGAACTACTGTGACAGGGATTCTTGAAATATTTACCATGAACGTTTTATCATTATTATTTTTTATGTGTATGTATCTCTTGTGTCTTTAATTATTGTAATTGTTTTTAATTAAAATTAATTAATAAATCGCATGTATACTTTTTATGTGTGTGTATCTCTTCTGTGTCTTTAATTATTGTAATTGTTTTTAATTAGTAATTCGCATGTATACGCCATGGTAGAAAAAAACTTTTAGGCTGCACAAAATATTTTGATTTACTTGTATTTAAGATATAATAATAACCAGAGGTCGGAATTAGGTAGAGTTATTTATGTACTTGCATCGAAATGTTGATATTAAGATGGATCTTCCCGGGATTTCTAATAGACAATCCCGTATGACCAACAATATTACAAATAAATAATAATAAAAACCTCAGAGATAGATAAGACAAATAAAACAAAGATAATTAACATACAATTTTTATTAGTATTAAATTCACAATGCACATGTGTGCGCATTCGAATTTTGCAACATCGGACATCCGATGTCGTTGATGTAAATTTGGCAACGTCGCGCGTGCAGTGGTTTAAATTGTATAAAAGTAAATAACTTTTTATTTAATAGATCACGGGATTTTTATGCTCTACAAAATGAATCCCGGGATTTGGGGCATATCCACTTTATTCTTTCGTTGTTTGAAATCAGTGTAAGTACATAAATAACTCTACCTAATTCCGACTTCTGATAATAACATTTGGACAAAAAAAAAAAAACTGAAAAGACAAGACTCAAGACCTCAAAATGCTGTGATTAAATGTTAAACTGCACAAACTCACCTGCAATTTGTCGATAAGAGCGTTAAAACGCTCCTGCTCCTTCTTTCCTTTAGTGCCTTGAGACGTATCCTTTGTTGCGTTTGCCGCCGCAGCTTTTAGACGATCGATTTCCCTATCATAACTTTCCTCCGGAACACGCAAATCATACATGGATAGTGACCTGTAAATATTCATTATATATATTGATCGTAATAACAGGTTGATTAAGATTTTACACATTTCTTTACTAACCAGAAGGTCACGTAAAACTCAGGGGAAATATCCTCCCAAACTTTGTTTGGCAAAATAGGGGTTACAGACTGAACAATTGGTTCCAGTGCCTCTTGCGAAGCCTTAGTGTATCTTTCAATGCTTTTTTCAATTGAATCTGTTTTGCTGTCGGAAAGTTTTCGTAAAGCTTCAACTTTAGCAGTGATTTTTTGAGCCAACACTGGACGATGAAGAAAGAATGCCACGTCTGCGTCTACGTGGTAATCTCGAAGCAATTCCTGAGGAATAATAATGTATTTATTGTAAAAAATAATGTACAGTCATAAATATTCCAACCCAGTTTTTGCACAAAAGTGAAAGTTTGTGAAGATGTTTGTTAAGTTATTTTGAATAAACAGCTAAACGGAGTTCAATGCGATACACCTAAGTAAACCATTAATCCACTTAGAATAGAGTTTATCTGGGTACATTAAGATTTTTTTTAAACAGTTTGTAAGCAACAAAGCGACGTAAATATATTAAGGCTTACCTGCAACGGCGGTAATCTCGCAGCATATTCATCAGGGGCATGCGATGATGCCAGAAAAGTTCCAAGTTGTACCAAAGCATCTTGACATTGGTCAGCTAATCGGCCAACTACTTTTAGTTGCGAACCAGGTGGCTCACTGCTTGAGGAATAGTCTCCTTCATATTCTATTTAAACGATAAAAATTAAATCAATACGTCATTTACACAATCTGTAAATGCACCATCACAAAGAAGGCTTAGAATTTGCTTGAGTGATTGATGATTCAAGCAAAATTTACTGCAGATTATTGATGTACTTACAATGACCACTGTATTTATGACATTATCGGTATGCTGTACAAATAAGTTGTAGAAAGTATTTGAACTTACCTTTCCAAACGCAGCAATGACGCTGTTGTGCAGCTAAAATGCATAACGAAATGTCCAAGTTATTTCCGACGATAGCTTCTTTTAATCTAGCCGACGACCGCTTCGTGTTTCGAACTTGAGAAAAGTAGCCAGCCTAATAGAAAATATTATTTGATTAAATACTGGCAACTATAGTTTGACCGAGACCGCTGTTCCGCGCTTTAGGTATGTGCGCGGCGAGACGGGCTGTGCCCTCATTCGGCAACGCCGTGTCAACGGTCACGCCGTCCCGCCGCTCATTCGTCAAACCTGCTCCCGCCTCACCGCGTATTCGTAAGGCGCGGCACAGCGGTCCTGGCCAAACTATAGCAGATTAAGCTGGAGTAGCAAATGAAGACTATTGACTTATAAATTACATACCTCTCCTTTAAGGAGTTCACCGCCAGCCATAGCTTCCAACTGCTCTGGAGTCATTTCTTCAGCCGCTTCTATTCCAGCCATCTTCTGAACTATCTCTTTCAGAATCAGTAGATCTTGACTGAAATATAAATTGTAATAAAGGATGGAGGCTAAAAAGTTTGTTGGAGACTGGTATAATGTTTATCGTGCAAAAGGGTTGGCTCTACATTCACAAACACACCACAACACACAAAACAACATATATTTTAATAAGCTTTTTTTGTTGTTTCTTTCTCATTTTATCTTGTTGTTTCATTGTTTGGCATAAATACTGTAATGGAAGACCCTGCTACTCATGAAACGAGAATGCTAGAGGACCAGTGCATTAATGTAAATGGAAATAGCACCATAAAACTTAATTTTATTATTTTAAACTGCCCATTGCCAAGTAGACACTTGCCTCTTCTTTAAAAAAATATTATGGGTACGAGCCGTGAACAGATTTATGAAAAGCAGCAAATAGATACCTCTGCTGTGCCTTGAGCCTGTTGGCGACGAACTGCAGCAGTGCGGTGAGCTCGATGTTGTGCTTCTTGAAGGCGGCGCCGGCGAAGGCCGCGAGCGCCTGCAGCCACGCCGGGTGCGCCGCGCCGCCGCCCGCGCGCCCGCCGCACAGCGCCTCCAGCAGGCAGTAGCCCAGCACGTCCAGCGACAGCGACGTCAGGTACTTCAGCGACTCCACCACCGGCCCGATCAGGTTGTCGTACGTCTGGATCTGATTGAGACATAGAGAGTTCATTCTACGACTTGTATAATGAAAGCAGGATACTATTTGTTGTGATTTAATCTGTATTGATCAGTCGATAAAAATAAATATATCTCTAGTAATGCTGAAATGCAATCGTTTATTCTATTGACAGCAATATTAAAAAAAATAAGCTAGATGGAGTGGAAATTACCTATCCGACTACCCCTGAGAAGAAATGGCGACACAAACTCAGGGGCTAACAATGCTGCCTCTTTGGTTTAACATTTTGTCATAATTATGCAAGTGATTGAAAATAATTCAAGTGTTTACCTGCAATAGCATATAGTCAAAAATTAAAGCTGGCGCGGCATGCGACAGTTTCCCGATGAGGCGACCTTGCGGTTTTATATTTTCTTTAGAAACACGTTTCATTATATGCTTGATTCTTTGCAGGGAATTGCCGCGCACCCGCATCAAAGACGGTATTCTCTCGGCAGCTTCATTTTTCCAGCGAGAATATAGACAATACCTATTGAAAAATTGAAGACAATCAGTATATTATTTTATAGTGAAATGTATTGAATTTGACTAAACCTATTTACTTAACTTACCTGCATTGATATGGATATAATTTCAACAAGGTATACACTTCTTCAGCCATACAACAATTACCATCCATCAAAGTCAGAGCTGGCAATATGGCGGCGTCTAATACTGTAAGCGCTTCATGATGCAAAGGATCTTCTTTCAGAGAACGTGCAGTCCTTAGTATACGAATTATCTGGAAAAAAGTTTTTAAATGTTGACATACATTTTCCAATTAAGTATTACGGTGATAAGATATATTAGGTACTACTTACTTTGTACATTAATATAGGATCATAATGAAGTGATGGTCCTAGCAAGACCAGAGCAGGAATGACAGTGTCTTTCATATCTTCAAATGTCTTGCATGCTGAGGGTGCCAGGCTTGACTTGAGCGGTGGGATGGGTTTACCTATTATTTTAGGTGCTACTCGACAGTTACTGTAAGTGACAACAATAAATTTGACTGTTTAATTTTAACAATAATGAAATCATATTGTTATAAATTATTGTGTTGATTATATTTATATGACACAGTAAAATTTATCTGCCTAAAAACATTCAAGACACGCGGTCGGAGTCGAAGCAAAGTATTTGCATAGTTGTGTAAATACAGAACACAATATTATGTTTACGAAACTGTGCTTCAACTCGCTACATATTTTTATGTCAAGATCAATGGCTGTTTATAAAATAAATACGCACATTCTGTACAAAGGCTCAACTAGAGCATGTAGCATGTTGCAAAGGGCGACGGCAGGGCGCTGCGGCATGATATTGGTGGGCAAGCGAGCTGACAGTGCTGCGAAGTCACGCCAAGCATTCACCTTCAGCAATGCTTCACAAAGCACCAACTTCTGATTGCTCCAGTATTCCTAGTTTACACAGTTAGATGTTTTATAAGCTCAGACATTATAAATTTAACCATCTAACATTTTTATAATATTGGATTAAATAAAAAGAAGAAATATTTGTTCATACAAGATATCCAATCTAATATGAGGAAATATTTGTTCATACAAGATATCCAATCTAATATGAGGTACCTGAGGATCAGCTTTCTCTTCAACATATTCAGTTGGCCCATTGGCTTGAGGTCCTTTGGTAGACACAATGCTTAGTTTACGAATATAATCCTGGACAGTTTTTAATTCCTTATCTGCTTCTTTACCCATTATAGAGTCATCTGGACGAAGCTAGATTAAATAATTTGCGGTATTTTATTCAATTCATTTTATGAAATTATTAACAAGTCTATTAAAATTAAAATACATACCCAGGGATATATGTCATCGAGAGATATTACTTGATGTTGTAAGAGTAAAGCTATTACAGTCATTAGAGGTGGTGGCTCCTTATAATTATCAAGTATTTCCATGTTTCCTAACTTGAAGCCTAAAACTTCAGAAATAACTTGAGGATCACCCATGTAGTTCTTTATTAGAGGTATGAACAATTGATCTGAGTGTGTGCGGGACTCAAAAGACTCCAATATTATATCTAGTGCTCTGTTGGGATCTAAGTTGAAACAACCTGAAATTGAAGCAAGTAAAAGTTAAAACATGGTTATTACATTGTGTAATCACGAAGCTGACCTCAATTTTGTTTATTAATACAACTTACCTATTAGCGACTGAATAATTTCCAATAAATTTTTCCATTCAGCTTTTTCTATTACTTCCTGATTTAATTCAACAATTAACTTAGCATATCCTTCACTTTCTTCCCGAAACAAATTAAACTTACGTTGCTTATAACTGAAAATGTAAACATAATAGTATGTTCAATAATGTTATTATATAAATGAGAATCCTGTAGCTACATTGCATACAATTTAAAGTTGAAAAAAATTAAATTATGAATACTCACTACAACTTGGTTTTAATTTTTATGAACTTCGTATAAAACACTTTATTTTTCAATGTCCCAACATCTTGTAATGTGTCAATTTCTAATCTTTCTTTCAGAAGTTTATCTGATATAAAAGACTCCAATTCCCTAATTATGTAGCAGAAGTTTGTGCGCTCTTCACTTTGCACATCCGTGCAGGTCTCAGCATCAAGTACACTAACTACATCCAATATTATTGATGGTATATCTGCATGCAATACCTGCAAAATTATTAACTTATCAGTAGTCTTCTTAGATTGTTTAATAAATGTTTATAATCAATTATAATACAAACTTACAGTAATGTCTCTGAGAACCGAAAGAACAGCATCTTTCTTAAGGTTCCCACGAAGACCACTGAGCAGTAAGTCATAAATTGTCTGGGATAAACCAGAAAGTTTGCCTGACTTTGTAAAAAGTGGACTTCTATCTTCATCTTTGACAAATTGTGTCACATGTTTAACACTGAAAATAAAATACTTATAATTTAATTCATAATAGCATTCATAACATAATATATCTTTGGGGTGACTCCTCACTGACTATATGAGACTGAATTACACTTAAAAAATACCTTGATATAATGTCATCTATATGTCGCAAGCAGTTCATAAACTGTCTTGGAATTCATCTATGATACAAGCAGGAATTAGTAATATAACTATTAGGGCACTCCAACCAAATAGGTTAGAATTCTGACCAACTACGCGTAAGCCGAGCGACCATAGCGAGCGGTGCTTCAGCAGCAGCCAGCAAACGCAATGTCAAAATTGGTTGCAGTAACAAAACTAGGGTACTTCAACAGTTATGAACCACTTCCATATAACTATATTACGATATATAGCGATATCTCTTGGGATATAACTATATCATGGCTTTAAATAACCATATTACATACAATTGAAATGTTATGACTGACTGATTCAGGCCCTAAACCACATCGCTGGAAACGAAGGACTCTTCTCATACAGAGAAGGCATGAGCAATGATCACAGCATTTGCAAATCAGAAATCAAATTCAAATTGCAAATTCGCTTACTATAACTTCAGGTTTCCTTACAATATATTTCTCCACATCAGTGATGTGGACATCAGTCTTGGAAGATATTCATAGAAAAAAGGACATAGATACAATTAAATTTCTTGTATGTTATCCAAGCAAGTTTTCTTGGCGGAAATGTTGGTTATTTTTACCCACAGTAGCCAACAGTAGGAATAGTGTCAATTTAGCCACATTTTGTAGCCAGTTGGTCAGGTTAATCTTGCAATTATAAAGTTATTTTTACCTAAAAAATTTTTTTGTGTTTGCAATCATTACCCAGCATGGGCAAGCAATGTTCAAATGAAAACAATGTTCAGTACCGATATGTCATGGAGTTTTCACGCTAGGCAGTTTATAAATACAAATAGAGTTTATTGATCTCAACAAAAATAATGGTAAATATTTCAAATAATATCAATAAAGTAACTGACCGAGTCAATTATGAACAAACATGATTTTTTATTTAAAGAAAAAGTGAAACTTACAGTTGCTCCTTTCCGGATTTCTCCCAAGTTTTACAGTAATCAGAAACAAATTTCGCATACGATCCCATGATAAGGATCGGTCGAAAAGAATCCAGTTTCCAGTCAATTTTACTATTTCAGCAAACCAAAGCGCACGCTGTCGCCATGATTGATTTGTTGACTTTTGAATGAAATAATGAATTGAAATTGATTGAATTGAATATGAAATTCATTCGTTCGTTCCATTATGCTACATAGATTCGCTTACGGCGAAATTAAAAGTAAACATGGAATTAGTAAGTACTAGTACATTCAACTGGAATGCATAAAAGTAGTGAAAAGTCGGTGTTGAAAGAGAAAACCAGTTACCTACTGTAATGTCTGTTTCAGAAGTATCTGATGAAAGTGTAAACAAACTGTTCTAGTAAAATTCCTACTCAATCACTCAATATAGAGAATTAGTTACACATTCATCCTGTTTTTTCTGTTCCGTGCATTCATCTGTACGGTAATGCAGCCATTCGCGTGCAATTTTCGAGAACTCAGAGAGTTTTGCACTTACTGTACAAACTGACCGAGAATATGCTCTTGCTCTCGAAATTCAAATTCTTTTTGACGTGATTACTTTTAATAAATCGATGAACGCCGGCTGCACGCACGAAAAAGTGTTACGTTCCGCCTAAGCCGAGCGTGAAAGCGAGAGCGCGGAACAAGCGATAGAGAGGCATGATCGGCATAAGCGTTCGGCATAAGACGTTATCATGTAAAATTATCGTCCGTACGTAAACCGACTTTACAGACAACCAATTTTTATGAAACTACAGTACGCAACGTGTGTCACGATACTAAAGCATTACGTTCCTTTTGCTTCATCGAAATTCAAATATAATGGTAAGATCCACATGCTTCAGTCGCGAGAACTTCGTATATGATTGCTGGTTGTGGATTGCTGCTGCCACTGACTAGTCTATCAAAATCACAGTGATCCATAGACATATGCCTCATCATCATTTTAGTCATGCAACTTTGGGCCGCATTCCGAGTTACGCCAAAAGTGATAATATCGCGAATCCGACCAAAGCCCTAAGTCACAATTATTACTCAATAACCCTTATATTTTGTGACTATTAAATTTGGTCGGATTCGCGATATTATCACTTTTAGCGTAAGTCGGAATGCGGCCTTGCTTATCGATACTTTAAATAGCATATTTACCATTCACTACTAGAGTACATTTATTCTGTGGTTCACTAAATAAGTCCATGGTCCTATTGTAAATAAGTCATGGTTATAATAAATAAGTCCATGAATGCCATGAACAGTATAGAGCTCGAAGATTCCGGATTCATTCATTCATTCAGTGTCAGTAAATAGTTAACTGTGTGTCATTATGTCACTCAGTGTTGCCAATCCGTACGATAATTATGGGGGCGTACGATAATTTGGCCTATGGTACGATAAACGATAATGAATGTCTAACGTATGATAATTTTGTGATTTGCTGAAAAAAAATTCAGTTCCATTATCAAAACGTATTTGTTAAATATCCAAAAAATGACAATGTCTATTGTCAAGTGTGTCAATAACAACAAGTAAGTATCTCTCTCGTTTTCCCTCTTTAGTTTTTTATTTTATTTTACAGTGAAAACACAAAAATTTCAACTAAAAACTATGAATAAGCATGTTTAAGGTTTGTGCTGAGCTAGCACCACTACTGGTGAAACTTGCTTCCCCTTTGACTCTAATATAAAATGATCCATCTTTTGATAGCAATTTGTTATTTAATTTGAATTTAGGGTTTTTATTTTTTATTTTTCTTTTGTACATACGATAATTTTGTCCAAAATACGATAATTTTGATATGGGAACTCGATAATATGAACTTTTGGAGTTGGCAACACTGGTGTCACTGTCAGTCACACGGTGTCTATCAACATAACCTAAAAAATATTCTGTAAAATTAAAAATGCCTACTTACGAACTAGCTCTAATGTTACGTGCTATGCCTAAACCAGAACTCAAAACTACTCTTAAAAGAATCTCTCATGCTATCTTCGACCGGGGTGGTATAATCAGAAACATAGAAAATCTGGGATTCAGACCTATGCCTTACAAAACGACTGCTCACGGAATAGTTCACAGAGAAGCGAATTATTTTGTGTTTAAAATAGATACAGCAACTAAAGCTGTGTGGGATTTAAGAGAAGAATATAGTAGAGATGTTGATGTCGTAAGACAGCGCGTATTTAAAAGTCAAGAAACTTGTGATAACAATTGTACTCTAGAAGAAGAACTTTTACCTCCGGCGTACCGAGAAGATGTACAAAAGATGATCGAAGTGGGAAAAACACAAGTAAATCGCTTTACATATAAGTTTAAATATAATTCTGGTCTTGATTATTATCCTTTCCAGAAGTAATTTATGTAGTTACCTTTTGTTTTTTAATACTTTAGTCTTAATAATTATATAGTACTTTAGTAAATAGTAGTGTATCCTTCTTTTTAATAGTGTATTAAAAACTTGTTAAATCTATAAGACTCTTTTGAATCAAGTACCTCATGCTTAACTGTCTCCACAATACAAGTTCATCAAACCCTTAGCCTACTAGAAATTGTATGTTCTAATGTCACTGACACAGTTTTATTTTAAAATTCTTCTAAGTGAAACATTCTTTTTACATCCAAAGTTTTATATTTTGTATATGATGTTAACAACATGCTTTTGAGCCTGAATAGTAAGTGGAAGGACTGTACGCTCATCAAATTATGTTATAACAAACAGTTGCCTATAGTCACAATTAATAGAAGTTACAAATATTACCAAAATAACTACAATTCCAAGATAGAAGGGGTAGTTAACACACAAATAAAGGCTGAGCAACAAGCTGGGCAGGATTATTTAAATATGGCTGTGTCTTTTCTACATCCTTCCAAATCACAATTTGGCGCTGGAGGGTTCTTCATGAATATGTATAAAGAAGAACTAGATCATATGCAGAAACTCATAAACTATCAGTTATTACGTGGAGGGACACCTTTGATATCTGGCCTTCAACCACCAAATCAAAACAAAGATCTAACACTACTTGAAGCATTTAAACAAGGGCTATGTATGGAAAAAAAAATTACAGAGGTAAGCATTGTCTAATATCAAATAATACAATACATCGTGCCACAAATGATCATAGGAAGGCTTGCCATTTACGTTCCAAACTCAGCTGACAATGAAAAAAAAATGCCACTTAATTTCTAGCCAAAATCATTCTTTTTCTGCTTTTTACTAATAATAAATTGAATTTTACCAGCTTTTAGAAGAGGGTGTAAAGCTAGCTGAAGAAGTAAAAGATTACCACTATGCAGATTTTATCACATCTGTGTTCTTAACGGAACAAATGCATTCAATTCATGAAATGGCTAATCATGTGACCAAATTAACTACATTTTCCAATAATAACCACGCTCTTTATCAATTTGATTTAGAACTTGAAAAAATGTTTCCACTTCCACACAAAGTTAAAAATCAAATTAAATAGAATGGTAAGCATTTATTTTTATAAAATACAGGTAATATTTTTTTAAATATATAATGTTCTGACTAATAATCACATAACATGAGACCTTTAATTGATTCAATACTCTTTCAGAGATGAAGAATTACTGGAAATTATTTTTAGAACATCATCCAGCCTACATTCAGTTAAAGCAGCCCGTAGTTTAGAAGTTTCATTACTATAGTTTTCATGCACAGACAGTGCTCGCCAATCCAAATACCACTGAACCACTGTCTCTGTAAAAATGAATAATGCCTATTACTTATTGGTGTAAACATTATATCAATACTATTTAATTTAATTAATAAGATACTCACCCACAAGCTCATTAAATTGGGTCTCATTGATACTGTCCTTGGAATCCCAAACACGAGCATACTCTTGACACAGAATAGGACCTTCCTCGTTCATTGAACTATCCAAGTCCAACATGCTGCAACACATGATTTGTATTATTAAACATTAGTCCATTGGTAGAAAGACACAATGTGCGTTAGCTGAAATCATAGCAACCTGAGAGCTTTTTTCAAAATTATATCTTTATTCTTTTGATACTCTTGTTTAAATTTGCTCTCTAAATTATTAAATGACTGCAAACAGCAGTTATCTGGAATATCTGTAATAAAAAAGAATAGGAATCTTAACATGTGTTAAGTTTCAAAAACATTTTAATGTAATATTATAATAATATGTTATGTACCACAAGATATTTCCACGCGAATGCTCTTCTCTACCGAACAGTTCGACACTATATTTCGGATAGTCGCTATAGTTGATACATTGTCAGATTTAAAAATTGCTAGGCCACGTCTGTAAAAATATTCAAATAAAGTTTTCAAAACAGTAAAATTTTAAGATAATTTTGCTTAATGAAAAAGTTACTTACTGATATTGGCAAATTAGAACAGTCTCTAGAAGAGTATGTGATCGGGTAAAGGAAACATTCGCAGCTGGTCTAGGGAGCTCACCCGGCAGTGCTTCTGTAAGCCATGAAGTCATTTCAGCTACAGAAAAGCTTCCCGAGATTTCGAGTTGGCACCAAATTCTATAATAAATCATGGTGTTCAATTAATTCTTTAGTGCTCAGTATATAGTGTACATCATTGGATTAAAAGAAGCAGGTACAGTCGGCAACGAAAGTCGATTAACACTTCAGTTTTTTAAATCACATTAAATAAATATTTTATAAATCAGAACCTATATTAAAACCAACATAAAATGTTAAAAAGCTGTGTAGGTACAGTATAGGTATACTAGGTATCGAATAATTTCGCTACTATTTCGATTTTTAAAGATGATTTGCAGGTCATTTGCAAGCAGTGTTCAATCGACTTTTGATGCTGACCGTACGTACCTCTCTTGATTTTCAAAACTTTTTTCGGAAGCCTCATGGCCAGAATAGTACGACAGTGCTGGTAATTTTAGGGTAATGAGTCGAGCCACTCTTGGGGCACCTGCTGGTAAAGCGTAAATAAGTACACGTTTTCCCTCGAATTTTGACTCTGTAGAAGAATCTGATATGTCACGCATTTTCACCCATACTCTTCGCGTTCCAGCTTGGCATCTAACTGAAGCCAGCAAATCAGATCCTGTTTCCTAGGGAAACAAAGATATCAGTTATATGTATAGGCAGAATAAGAATGACTATTATTTATTTGTACAGACACCAGCACATCAAGCTACCCGAAACTGTCAAATTTTCCCAGTCAACTTTGAACCTTAAAGTTCAGTGATAAAGTTGAAAATCTATTAAATAAATTTGACAGATTGTAGTAGCTT
The DNA here is from genome assembly GCA_963680765.1 of Agrochola lychnidis. Classification (NCBI taxonomy): domain Eukaryota; kingdom Metazoa; phylum Arthropoda; class Insecta; order Lepidoptera; family Noctuidae; genus Agrochola; species Agrochola lychnidis. Next base: position 13,119,974 of record OY796857.1, read on the forward strand.
GATGTGCTGGCGTCTGTACAAGAATAATGTGATTTTCACTACCTTTGAAGAACAGATACTTAAGACAGCAGCAGTGTCGGTTTGCATTTCTAGTTTCTTGTTACAATAAATAAAAAGCATATCCAGCGGCACTGCAGAGGTAATTCTCACTTCTTGCCACCCATTGCTTGGTGCTCCTAACAACTGTAAATAGTAAAGTAAAGCCAGTACCTATATCATAATATCGCAAATAAGTGTGGGTAGTTAATTATATACCTCGTATTGAATATCCAGCAATGGTGGCGTCGATAATCCAGCTTGTAAAGAACGAGTATTTCGTTGATATTTTTCTCTTTCATTTGCGGTTTGTTTCTCTAAACGTGCCACTTCTACCCTAATATGAAAAAAATCTTATCAACTAAGCGCAAAAAAAATACATCCTAATGATTTACTGAATTAGCACACTGCACACGCAAAGGGTTAAAAACTGGGTACCTAGTGTAATATTTGTAATTAAAACTGCCTGTACTTATTATTTTTTTTTTTTTTTTGTATGTAGCCAAAATTTATGTTTGAGTCCCTTATCGTGTATTCTAAGAGGATGATTTGATACGCAACAAATTTTTGAAAGCAAACATTTAAAATTATTTATCCTAATGAGTATCTAAATAGGTATAAGTTTAGTGTAAGCAATTTTATAAAGTGGAGAAAAGTAAAAAAATACTCGAGTTTTCCTCGTCGCGCTGATAAAATATCTTGAGGCACTTTAGCCCCAGTTACCAAGTGGCTAGATCTGAGTGCAAAAACTCTTCCCGAAAAAGTTGCTACAAGTAATTCAGATTCTTCGGTCCCCACGCATCCACCCGTAACAGAAGTCACAGGTTCTCCGCAGAACTAAAAAAATGTAATCACGTAAGATGATTTATAATGTCAGTAAGTAGGTAGGTATTATAATTATTGCAATTTAGTTATCCAATAAATACAAACATAAGTGTACTTCAGACGTGGTTTTTCACCGAAATTCTCCATGTCCATGAGATACAACTGGATTGAACCATCATGTCGACCAACGCTAAGGTGGTAGTTGCCTTTACTGAAATACCAGCCGAGACACACGACCGTTCCCAAACCTCTACCATCGACTAAGCATTTACTCGATAGCGTTAATCTGCAAATATAGAAAATTACATTATTGTAGGTAAGTAGAGGTACATAAATAAGTACAGCACCAAAAGTCGCTGAAAATGTTGGAATTTTAATTTTGAGCTTTAAACATCGGTGTAATTGCGTAACACACTTAAAATGATAATTGATCGCAATGGGTTTCATTTGGAAAGTTTACCCACGTCCATTGCGTTACGTACGTTGTTGAGCAGACGTATTTTTCAAACCTATGAAGCAATGAATTAGCAATATCCTTCAAAACTCTCGGATCGTGATTGAAAGTATGTTACGCAACAAAAAATTATTCACTCCTCAGTCATTTATTAATTTGTTCTACTTAAAGAAGTAGGTAGGTCAAATTATTAATCTTTTTTACCATATAATTAAGTTACTTTTGTTGCAGACTGTAGGTACCTAGAAGAAACAAATAGTAAATATGCACGTTACATAGGTATTAGGTGCGTAAACCCGGGTCGTATTGCTGGATTTTGGGTCAAACGAGTATTTTGAAGTGAAAACTTCTTTAGCATCGTTGTGATTTGAAAGTCGATGAAACGAAAAAGCGACAGTAAAAAGAGAGACACAAATTCATAAGATTTAACGTGGGAGAAAATGAGATAGGAAGCATTATAGTGTTTCTTATGTTCTTGGTTCTCTGAAGCTGAAGAGTTTGTTTGTTTACTTGAACGTAGCGCGTTCAAGTAATCATCTTAGGAAATACTGGTCCGATTTGAAAAAAAAATTTCAGTGTTAGATAGCCCATTTATTGAGGAAGGCTATAGGTTATATATCACGCTAAGACCAATAGGAGCGCGCACCAATGAAGAATGTTTCAAAATCGGGGGGTTTAATTTTTCCTTTTGAGAGCTTCCGCTGCGTGCGCTGCGTAAACGGTTAAAGTTTCGCAAAAATCATGTATGACAGAATTGTTTCCCTTTAAAAGTTCTAAAAAAAGTCCGCGACAGCATATTATGGCCGCATTCCGAGTTAAGCTAAAAGTGATAATATCGCGAATCCAACCAAATTTAATAGTCACAAAATTTAAGGGTTATTGAGTATTAATTGTGACTTTGGACTTTGGTCGGATTCGCGATATTATCACTTTTGGCGTAAGTCGGAATGCGGCCTATGTCTATATTTTAAGGTTGGCTCACTATAACCTTTTTTATGCTACAAATTTGTTCTAAAATAATGCATTATTTGCGAAGGTGTTTTTATAAACATGATATTTTAATCCTTATCCAAATAAATACGTTATTAATCACAAGTATTTCATTTAATTAAAATTGCCCTTAACATCATTCGATTTCAATGAATATCTTAGGAGATATCGCAGTTTTAAAATAATATCGCAGCAAAATAATGATCAACACTGCGCGCGCATTTATGATGTGCATGAGGGGAAAGGGCGTGATATAAGATTATAAGACCCAGTACTTTTACCTAACGTTTTAAAATTCCACTTTTACTGATAAAAGCGTGATGTAGGTACCTAAAATAGCTCCTTAACGTACGTATTATTTAAAAAAATATTTTCACCTTTTACGTAAACGAAGTCGCGGGTTAAAGTTAGCGTTAGTCCAAAGTAACTATTCCACGCGGACGAAGTCGCGGGCAGAAGCTAGTAAATTCATAAGATTTAACGTGGGAGATAATGAGATAGGAAGCATTATACAGTGTTTCTTATGTTCGTGGTTCTCTTTGTGCTCTGCTTCGTACAGAGTTACACTCATTCTCGTTATCTTGAAGCCAACATTTTTGAAGGTTTCACTTCTACCAACACGTTTTATTTTTTTGCCATCGATATGCTAAGAAGGTGAACAAACATGAGCAAAAAATATGAAGCAATAAGAATATAAACAGACCTTGGCCCTTGCTAATAGGAAAGCTGAAAGGATAATAAATGTTCCAAAAATGCACGTGGAAGAGCTAGGTCATAGTATAAAAAGAGGTAGTACGCTATCTTCATACAAACGCGCGGCTTGTATGTGTGGGGCCATAGTATCTATGCGTCGCCGCACGCACACTTTACAAAATCTCGAACGGTTTCTCACGAGAAACGGGTCGAGATTTTGTACTATGGCCCCACACATACAAGCTGCGCGCGGTGCGTTTGTATGAAGATATCTTACTACCTCTCTTTATACTATGGCTAGGTAAGAAGAATTAAGAAAGTGTCTGGTAGGTACAGAAAATAACTTGCTCTTCATAACTAATGATGCCTATGGAACCATCACCGGCACCGTAGAAGGCGATGATATCTGTTGCGTGTGTGGAAGGTGGAACAGCCAGGCGGGATGGCCCCGATGAAATGACTGTGCGAGATATAAGTTTTCCATTTTCTAGGAGAACCGCTCCTTTATTAGCAACCAACACCAAGAGTCGAATTCTTGTATTCTGTAGTCAACAATAGAATAATTTTCAACAGGTTTAAAATTTAATAGAATAAGCAATCTAATAAATAATTACATTAGGTACCGCAAATGCTGCAATGTCGAGAACTCTATCGTCACAAACATACGAGTGATACTCCCGTAGATCTCTATAATAAGTCACAGTTCGTCCGCTACATAGTATCAAATCGCTTCCTATTATACACCTGAAAATTATACCATGTAAGAAACACAAATTGTTACCAAGGTTAAATGTCGTTAGACGGTAGGTAAACTTATACATATTATAGAGTTCTGCATCTTGGGGCAAAAAGTTGTATCGATCAGAGGCACAGACATAAAAATTATTTGAGGGAAATAGTCGTGGCAAAATGATTTATGATATATTTTTGTACAGACGCCAGCACATCAAGCTACTACAATCTGTCAAATTTATTTAATAGATTTTCAACTTTATCGCTGATGTCTAAGGTTCAAAGTTGATTGGGAAAATTTTACAGTTTCGGGTAGCTTGATGTGCTGGCGTCTGTACCCACAGCGTAATGTAAGTTTGTAGGCAATAGTAGTAGTAGGTCTACATATCTTACATTGACGTGATTGTTTCTGTAAGAGCAGTTTCAATACTGAGAAACACCTTCCCTTTTCTTGTATATCCTTTGACTTCATTGCCTGATGCCGTGAATATTTTATCTGCTTGTGTTCCTAAAATTAAGAATAAAAGTATAAAATTAGATAGGTAGGTACCTAAGTTACGAGTCACCTAAGTACAGGAAGGCAGATAGATTACCAACTGACTAAGTGATGATAAAGGGTGTCGAGGACTTACCCATTGCACAGGCCAGTTGTACAGAAGTAATTGGTTTGCCAGGTAATGTTTTGAATTGGACCACAGGCTCTTCTTCTTTTATGCTCAAACATTGTAGGACTCCGTTTTTATCACCAACTGCAAACTGGAATAAGTAGATAGATCGTAAGAATGCAGGTAAATAATATTTGGACTGATTAAAAATAGTGAACCTTTTGGTCGATCTTTTGTCCAGATGGAGGCAATATTTTTAAAGTGTCCGGATAAGTTATGCCGCTTATTGTATAATCTATCCGAGACAAATCATAATCCATTGTGTTATATTTCTGAAGAAAACTGTTGTTTTTAATTTGCAATTTTATATATGCGTGGGTGCCTAAGCTATGAAAAAGTCAATCGATAATGCCTTGGCAACGAAAGCCTCAACAGTACCTGTAGAAATAAAATGGAATGGAACGTATCACGTACGGTCAGCCACGAAAACGAGGGTTTCGCAATTTCACACAATCTTTGACACAAAACTATTCGAAACACTCGATTTTCAGCATTTCATGTATTATTATTTAATGAGTACTTGATTTTGATTTATAAATCAGATTCTATTTCCATTTTGTAAATATACTCGAAGGGTTGTTGAGGTGGGCACGCCACAATTGCGGCGATAAGACCTCTCTTTGAGGAGTGGCTTGAGAGGCTCCACGGTGTCATCACCTTCCGCCTGACGCAGGTCCTCACCGGACATGGCTGCTTCGGGAGGTTCCTGTTCAGGATAAGGCGGGAGGAAACGCCAGGGTGTCACCATTGTGTGGATCGGCCTGAGGACACGGTGGAGCATACGGTGGAGGTCTGCCCGGCTTGGGCGGAGCAACGCCGTGTCCTCGTAGAGGCGATTGGCGGCGGTGATCTCTCGCGTCCAGCCCTGGTTCAAGCCATGGTACGGACCGACAGGAAATGGCAGGCCGTCACCTCTTTCTGCGAAGCGGTAATGCTCGCGAAGGAGGAGGCGGAACGCGTGAGGGAGAGGCAAATTTCGTGCCCTCACGCCCCAAACCGCCGCAGGAGGAGACGCCCGGGGCGGGAATTGCGAGCCGATTTCCGGCCACCGTAGGCGCGGGCTTGCGGACGGTGAGCAATGGGTAGCTCGACGTCCGATAAGGACTAAGCCGGGATCGACGGCGCGTTGTGTTCCACGCGCGCCTCAAAGAGATGTCAGCAGAATTGACGGGGTCCGCTAGGGCCAATGCCTGCCGGGGGTTCGAAGAAAACCGATAGGGAAATCGTGGCCCCCGGCAACAGGGCAACCGAAGGAACACGGGTGGGTTTTAGTCAGTAAGAGTCTGACACGCCCTCCTACTCCGCCCAGAGCGGGAGAAGTTATTTGATAATTTCGCACCCAAAAGAAAAACCGGCCAAGTGCGTGTCGGACCACGCACAATGAAGGGTTCCGTAGTTGGGATGAATTTATCCCAAAAACAAACTTAACTTTGTAGTTGAAAAATATGTTCTCCCATACGGAATGTATGTGAAAACATGTTTTTGCAACTGCAAAGTTAAGTTGGTTGATTATTACTCGTTAACCTGTAGAGCCTACTTAGCTGTGATAGTTTTCCTTTTAATTTCGTTACATAAACTACTGTTGTGGTTTTTTCACACACTCAAAACCAACCATTTAGCCAGCAGGGGGGGGACACTTGACTCTAACAAAAATTAGCACTTTAAAGCTTTTAATATTTCGCAAACGAATCCCTGAATCCAAAAATAGTTTTCATAAACTTACAATATTTTTGAAGGACCTTTCCAATGATACCCCTCACCATGGGGTAAAAAATAAAAAAGTAAACATCACCACTTTACGTGTATGAGAGATACCCTAAAAGAAATGTTTTTCATAATTTTGTTTTACCACTTTGTCGGCGTAATTAATATGTATACCTATGCCAAATTACAGCTGTCTAGTACTAAGGGTCTCGGAGCTAGACCGCGGACAGACAGACAGACAAGGGTTCCTTGTTTACTACGGAACCCTAAAAAAGGGTTGTTAAGGTGTAAGTAACACCTCTGCTCAACCCTTTGGGTCGGTATATGGAGAAATTTGGGTGTAGTTCGCCTTTCGATGTTGAATTAAAACGGAAGATCTTTTTTTCTTTGCTGGCTGACTGTGACTGTATTTATCTATAATAATATTACCTAAAATATGATTGTTATGTTATGCTACCTCATGTCTACGAGCAAGCTGTGTTGATCGCAGGATTGTGTGACTGTCGTTTTTAAGCTACAATATCTGTCTAACTTCTAGTTAATTTCAATTTATAAACGGTCATGTTAAAAATCCACTTGAAAAGTTTTTATAGGTTGTTCTGTTAGTACCTAAGTGTCCCTCGCTCCCTCTTCTCTCCGTGTAATAATTTGAGGGCAATTCCCGCATTTTTAGGAACGTTCGCACTATAATCTCAGTCATAATTTGTAAAACATACCTACCTACATTTTCGAAAAAATAAAAAATTACTTTGCATGTTGCTGAGATGAGATTGCGACTAGATTTTGAACGTTTTTACGGGAATTGGCCTTCAGAGTTACAAATATCGTACCTACTCGTTCAAGTGAGATAACTTCGTAAGGCATATTACTACTTGTAATCGGTCTGAGAGATAAGTGGTCAGTAAATCGTTACTGACTTAGTTAGTTGTATAATTATTCTTGGCTGAATTGCTATTATACCTGCCTAAAAACTAAAATCTTAATAAATACAACAGAATACTTTTCTGTTTAAGGGGGAAGCGTCAGAGTAGCCCCCGAAATTCAAATTTTCTTGCGTATTTTGCATTTTACAGGTCAGTATCAGGTTTTATTTTGATTAAAATATGATTCGCGGTCGTAACAAATATGGTTTTACTCAATTATAATCATTATAATCAGCAATACAACTCCATAAGTTGGCAAAGGTGTCAAATGTCATGATTTCATGAAATCATGACAATCGACACCTTTATTTATTTATTTAACAGTTTATGTACAGTCGACAAATTTGAATCATGATCCACCATAACCTTATTTTCTTACAGTATTCAAATACAATTAGGTCGAAATTCGCGTAAACATACATTTCCATGGTAACGACCTTGTTATCTGTCATTTAATTACACAGAATTATCTGTTGCAGTCTCCATCTTTGTTAAGAGCTTTTACACACGAGTGCGGTATTAAGCTGAATGCACACCCAAAATAAATACGACGCGTACGCATTGTCGTACTAAAATCAATGTGTTTTTAATCTAATATACCTGATTTATTATTTATTTTAATATGCGTTCAGCTTAAAGGCTTCTACATACTGGCGCGACTTGTCGCGTAACGCGAAACCGGTAGAACAATTTACATGAAAACGGCCTGTAAGAGCCTAAATGTGCTACAAACAAGATTCCGCCATTTTTGCATACATCTTCACTGAATTTTGTTTGCAAAGTTTGTTAAGGCAACAATAAGAAACGGGAAAGTAAAACGCTTAAAAAATATAAAAATTATAATGTTGAACTCGTTCTTATTTAACAATAGTTAATATCGAGTGTAACCACCATTGCTTGCAATAACAGCCAATAGTCTTGAACGCATTGATCCAATAAGGCGACTGCAAATATCACTTCCTCTCATATAATCCCAAATTTCGTTGCAATGTTGCTCAATTGCTTGCTTTGTCCTCTCGTTTCTATTATCCCACTTTTGGACCATCAGACCCCATAAATTTTCAATTGGATTTAAGTCCGGGGATTTAGATGGCCAGGGAATTAGCGTAACTTCTGGATGATGGCTAAACCAGCTAGATACGACTCTGGCCGTATGCACTCTACAGTTATCGTGAACATAATAAAAACTTGGAACTTCTTCTCGCGGGTAAACCATTCGCACTGTCGGTAACATAGATTCTTCTAATAAATCCACATAATTTATTGCATTCGCATGAGAAGAAATCTGAACCAGCTCGCCTACACTTCCGGGTCCCATCCAGCCCCACATGTTAGCTGAGATTCGGCCAGATAATTGATTCGGCACTACGTGATCCTCAGCGAATCGTGTATTATTGTAACGCCACAAGGTTATGCGACCGTGCTGAGAAGATCTAAAAGAATTCTCGTCTGAAAAGATAACGTTAGTCCAGTCAAAGTTTAAATATTCACGTGCAAAATTTAATCTTGCAAGTTTGTGTGCATCTGTTAAGTCGAATTTCTTAGCGTGATGTCTATAGTGCAGTCCAGTGGAGTGCAAATGATTTCTTATCGTTTGTAGACAAACGTCGTACCGTGCCGCAAAATACCGAGTGGGAGTAAACGGATGTTCTTCGTAATGATGACGCATGTAGGTTTTCTGTTGATTCGTGATTTGATGAACACCATGATTATATCGTCGTCTATCTTCCAGGGTACCCTCTTCTTCATATCGCCTGATCCAGGTCCTCACTGTGTTTCGAGATATATTTAACTCTCGAGATATTTCTCGTATACCGTAGCCTTGCTCACTGAGAACTATAATCCGAGCTCTTTGTTCTGCAATTGTAAGTAAATATAAACGAATTTTAGAAATTATTATTTGACACCAATTTCCGAGTGATTTTTTGACTCTGTCATTTTATAATCGAAAGAGTTCGGAACGTGGTTTTGAAAAAAAAACATTTGTTCTGAGTTATATTTAATTCCAAAGAGTTTGGATTCAAAATATGATTATTAATGCTTTATCTAAAATATTATCTATTGCAGTAATGACAAAGGTTAAAATTGCATAGATCTCCGACCCGTATTGACATAGCTTGCTTAATATTTAAAACGTCCTAAGTGCGGCATGCACTGTAAAGGAGGGAAAACTTTGTTATTTTGACGGTTTCAAACGATTTATCGTCAAAGTGGGTCATGATTCAGATTTTTCGACTGTACATACATATAAACAGATAAGAAGAAAGGAACAGAAAAATACCTCATTACCTACCTATCTTCTTCTTAATCACTATTGCTGATTGTAATGATTATAATTGAGTAAAGCCATATTTGTTACGACCGCGAATCATATTAATCAACATGAACCTGACACTGACCTGCAAAATGCAAAAAACGTAAGAAAATTTAAACGCACAATCCAAGGTCGCATTCCGAGTTACGCTAAAAATGATAATATCGCGAATCCGACCAAATTTAATAGTCACTTAATTTAAGGCCTATTCAGTAATAATTGTGACTATGAAATTTAGTCGGATTCGCGAAATTATGACTTATAGGCCGCATTCCGAGTTACGCTAAAAGTGATAATATCGCGAATCCGATCAAAATCCAAAGTCACAATTATTACTCAATATCCCTTATATTTTGTGACTGTTAAATTTGGTCGGATTCACGATATTATCCCTTTTATCGTAACTCGGAATGTGGCCTAAGCGTAACTCGGAATGCAGGGCAAACATCTACGTGTCAATGTCAGACGTCAGTGTCAGTCAAGTCAATGTCATTTGATATTTTGGTTCGTGTTCAGGTTAGGTCCACAATTCTTACTATTAGAAATAAAAAGTGATATTTATTGCAAAGTACATTTAAAATGGAGATGGACAAAGAAAATGTTGTCCAAGCTGTAGTTATTATGGACACATTTAATAACCACTTCAATCCCATTTGTGACAACAAACCTATGGTGAGTTCATCTTTTAATAAATTTCGCAATTTACTCACACGTTTGAAGCATTTTTTCAGTTATTTAAAACGGATCTTTATATTTTAGGGGTTGCTGCCAGTTGCAGGAGTCCCTGTAATAAATTATATACTGGAATCTCTTTCCTATGGTGGAGTGGGAGAAGTTATTTTATTTTGTTGTAAATATGGACAAAAAATTAAAGATTACATACGGTATGTACTAACTGATATACCTAGTTGCTTTATTCAAAATTTTGTAATTTTATCGCAACTTTGTTTAATTGACTTACAGAAAATGTATTGAAGATAAGGCAGTTTGGAGTGTTACTATGGAAGTCCATGTGATGATGTCTGATTCATGTCAAACCATGGGAGATGTGATGCGCGAGATTGATGCTGCTGGCCTCATTAGAGGGTATTTTGTTTTAGCAGGAGTTAACAGTGTCACCAACATACATTTTGCATCATTGCTGGAGCAACATAAGTAAAAGCAATTATACTTCCTTGTTTACGGATACCTGTAAATGTTGAATACTTATATTGTTTTAATAACAAATCTCTACAATAACATCCTTTCAGGCAAATATGCAAAAAGGATAAAGGTGCAGCAATGACACTAGTTTACAAAAAGGTCTCCTGGGAGCATCCTTTGATCAGCTCTGACAAACCTATTTTCTTGGCAGCTGATGCAAATACCAACAAAGTGCTTATGCATCAGAAATATAAACAAAAATCTTCTGAGAAAACCATAAATCTACCTTTGGTAAGCAGTTTTGTCTAAACCAATATTAATGTTATCATTTTATAAAAGGCTTTCAAGTCAAGTACCTAATGATTTGTGTGCTTGTTTTCAGGAAATTGTGCTAAACCATTCTGAGGTAAAGTTGCATCATAATTTAGCTGATGCAAGCATAGCACTTTGCTCACCATCTGTGCCTCCACTTTTCTCTGACAACTTTGATTTCCAAACAAGAGATGATTTTATACATGGGATTTTGATAAATGAAGAAATTCTTGCCAGTTCCCTTTATTACACTCTTTTGAAAGAACATCAGTATGCTGCAGCCGTTACTAACTGGAAAACATACCAGACAGTATGGTAAAATATTTTATTTTTAAATAAATACAAATTTCATTGGTTACAAACATTTAATGGTGTTTTGTTTTTGTTATGTTACAGCCGAGATGTATTACATAACTGGACATATCCATTAACCATTGAAGCCGGTTCATTTAACCAGAACAGCTATATCACTATGAGCAATCACAATTTCCGAGAAAAGTCATCAAAACTGAGCAGGTAGTGATAAGTAGTCTAGTCTAGTTCTGGTAACAGCTCAGCTTATTCATTTTTATTTCATACAATAAAAATTATGCTTTTTCAGGTCATGTTCATTATTAGAAGATGTTCTAATTGGTGCACAAACCCAGATAAATGATAACACAACTCTATCAAAATCAATGATTGGGAAGAACTGTGTCATTGGGAATAATGTGACAATCAAAGGAAGTCATATAATGAACAATGTTGTCATAAAAGATAATTGTACAGTTGTTAATAGTTTTATCGATGATAATTGCACAATAGAAGAGAAGTGTGTTGTTGAAAATGGTACCATCATAGCATCAAATGTTGTTGTTGAAGCTGGCAGTCAATTGAAGGGAAATATACTGGAGAGTACAGAAGCTGAGAGAGGTAGAATCATTAAAAAAAAAAAAATGTAAAACTAATTATAGTAAACTAAAATCAGATTTGAAATATATTGGCCAGGCCTCTTTAGTGATAACTATCTGGAGATTGGGTTGAATGTATTTTCATTTTTGATTTGAAATCTAATTTGAAACATTAACATTTCAGAAAAAACATTGATGAAATCAACATCAGAAAGTACAGAATGGGAGAATGAATCATCAGGCAGTGGTGGTGATGACTTCATTGGCTTTGAAAAGTCGTGGAGTGATAGTGAATCATGTTACTCATCAGATGGTAGTGATGACTCTTCTTTACCAGATTCTCCCGTCCCTGAAGACACAAACAGTAAGTTTATATTACTATTTTCCTCCTCAATTTTTCCACAAGTGCCAAATTACAATGATAATATTTATAAAATCTTCGGTAACCAATTTGGTAAAACAAAGACACATTAAAAAAGTATTCATTTGTTTAAAAATAATACAAGTGGCTCTTCTCATTTTTAGTATTCCTGCAAGAAGTAATTGACAGTTTGGCTAGAGGATATGAAGAAAAGCTCAAGAATGATTATCTGATTTTGGAGATCAATTCATCAAGATATGCATACAACATCCAACTGCATGAAGTTAACTTCTTTGTTGTAAGAGCTCTGCTGAGCATTCCTGTTCTTGCTGAAAACAAAAATGTTATCAGTACTGTTAAGGATATTTTGAAGTATTTTAGTCCCGTTCTATCAAACTACATCAAAACGAAATCTTCTATAATGGATTGTTTGAGGGCTGTAGAAGTAAGTTGAACCAATCATTATATTTTCAAATATACACCTAAATACAATACATTCAAATACAATAAAAAGATATGATATCAAGTGTTTTTAAACACTTTGTATTTTGATATCATATCTTTTTTAGACAGGACAATAAGGATAAGAGAAGAAAATGAGGTTTAAAATGCTAAATACAGTGATTTGTTTCCAGGATAGCTGTATAAAATGTGAGTGGCTAGATGGTAAGTCTGGTCAAATTTTGCATTTGCTGTATGAAGCAGATGTTGTTGATGAAGATTCTTTACTAGAATGGCACCAAGACTTGGAAGAAAATGAGAGTCCCATTGCAAACCAGCCATCACTTGTCAAGTTTTTCGACTGGCTTGAAGAAGCAAGTGAAGAAAGTGATGAATCGGAGTGATTAAATAAAAGATATTTTAATTATATACATTATTTTTATTTGGCATTAATTACCCAGTTTTGTGCAGATATTCCAAATCACAAAATACCCTTTTTGGTCTAAATTGAGTCAAGGTTCTCAAATAAGAAATTATATTTTTTGTCCATTTATAGAACAGACCTCACGCGACCAATGAGGCAGTTTGTTTAGTAGTTTCTATATTTATAACTAGCTTAGTTCTACCCGCGACTTCGTTCGCATGTAAGTCGATAAAATACAGCTCATGTTACTCACTGATAATGTAGGTTTCAATAGTTCAAAAGAATTTTTTAAATTGGTTAAGTATTTTTTGAGTTTATACAAGCAAACATACAATAAATCAAATCTTTTTTATTAGTTTAGATTATATTTTTAAGTGCCTTATAAGTATAATATCGGAACCCTGCTCTTGGAAGGCAACCAGATGCAGAAAGTGCTCTGCCAGGCCATAGAATTACTTAACGTATAGTAGCATATTGTTGAAATTGTACAGTCGAAAAATTCCTAAATTTATTGACATCAAATGTTGTTGGCTCACAAGGAGAATGTATTTTTATCTGGCGCATATGTGTATCGCGTCCATTTTGATGGTTGCTGAGCACCGCTATTTGTATCATGTAGGTTCTGATAGGCCTATCATGGATGTCTTTAATTGGAATCATCTCCCACCCTGAAACAGAAATGAGAACAGATATCAAAAAATATAATTCAGAATGTGTAGTACATAACTGATACAAAAAAATAAAAATAAACATGAAGTAGCAATTTCAATCTGACTTCTAATTTTAATTGGGATCGTGAGTTCTTTGGCCAAATAATTAGCATTGCCCTTCAATTTTACAATGCTGCCAGTATTCTGGGCAAGTTTATTTATAGATGACTTAAGTTATATAATTTGGTACCAGGAGTAAATAATTTATTATTGTATGCATTACTTATTAAATAAAATAATAAACAAGTTGCATTAAAATTCTAATTTAAATGAAAACACTGATCGACTTCATAAACAGATTGATACAATGAACATGGAAATGTCTTATTAAACCTTCGTAATCCAGTAATTACCAGTGATTGGAGTGGGTAGATTGATTTTACGTACTCGCATCATGAATAGTCATAGAAATCATAATGTGGATAAGCCTTTTTTCCGGGATTTCATTTTGGTACTTACGGGATTGAATCAAATATTGTTAAAGTAAGGATTTTTAAACTACTACATTAGAAATTTATAGAATGCGATAGATAAACATTTAAAATATATCATCATATTGTTTTTATAGTATACCAATCCTTTTCTTGGAGTCCGATCACCTATATACTATTAAAAAGACAGCAAAAGGGTTAAACATTTCTTATTCATATTGATGTATTCTTTATTCTACACATTACAATTTTTTTTTTAACATAATCAAATTTTTATTTATTATCATACAAACATTACACATATTATGTACAAGTGTGTAAATAGCTTATAACTAATTCGATAGAAATAACAAAATTATATAATTTTGTTATTTCTATCGAATTAGTTACTACTATTTAACTAGAACAATTTATAAACTAAAATATAGCGTCGAAAAATTTATCCGCATCGCTGTCGACTGGTAATGTACCCAAGAGACTGGCCGCATTGCCACGATGTATGGCAATGCTTAGCCTCTGGCCAAGGTAAAAACCAGCCCTTGGGTCACGGGAAGTGTCAAATAGCCGTTTTGAGATGTCACGGAAGAGGCCATGGGCACTCGGACCCCACGGCCCGAGGGTTTCAACCCCAAACGGCTCGAAAGTATCCATGAAGTACCAATGAGGTTATTATACTTACGCCGCTTGAGGTTTTCTGCAGCCGCAGCAGCAGCACCAGCACAGCACGCCGAGCCAGGAAGATGGGATGGCGCAAGAGTGTCGACACGACACAGGTTGCGTCCCACACTAAAGGCCTACCCACCTTCCATGGAAATAAGGACATGCCGTCCGATCTCTTGCCATCGTCGCGTGCCAAGCCATTGGGTTCTAATACAGCTGGAACGCCGGCGGTGACAAGAGCTCGTCGGATGATGTCGTTGATGTTCGCGTGCCGCTCTAAGCGGCCCGCACTTCGGCTGCAAGACAGGCCGAGACTGTTGACAACTTCGCCACAGTGACAGCGATGAGGAGAACAACATGGAGCTCCTAGTCGTAGGGAAGCAGCGAGGCGGAAAGTGGTGTCGTCGAGCAAAGTGCCTATATTCGAAGACGGTAGTGCATGAAGCCACAGACCCGATTCCCACTTACAGCCAGCAGGCGCGCACGCTCCGCAGTAGTAGTGGACGTGTTAAGTAAATTGTTCTGTACTACTCTGCAGAGCGGCTCATCCCACCGTCTTTGAGAAGATGGATAATCGGGTAGATCAGAGTTCGGGCAAGCGTTTCTCCAGGCATTCATAGCCTCGGTGAAGCACGGCACATCAAAATTAATCAGTGTGGAGGCTAGAATTTTCCTGATTAATTTCTCAGTGCCATGGGCCGAGGATATGAAAGCCGGTAGACTAATACTCGAAATTTTACGGATGCCGAGGCCTCCCATACGAATGGGAAGAGTAGCTTGTGCCCAAGCTCGGTCGTTCATGGCCACATTTAAAATTGAAGTTAATATGTGTCGGATAATTTGGTCCATTTTTTCTAAAAGGTGGGTGTGCTTTCATAAATGGGAAGCGCGAAGAAAATATGTCAATTTAGGGCCGAAACAGCAGTAACGAATAAGGGTGATGGCCGAATGCATTTTAATTTGTAACAATCTCTCCGAAACGTCGCTGAAATTTTGTATTTTTTCCTCACTAAAAGCGGGAAAGGAATTTTCAAAGATTGGAGACCCAAGGAGACGAAGAGAGCTTTTTTCAATAATTTTGATTTCTGGAGCTATTTTGTTAAATTTGGGAAGTGTCAGTTGTCTGTCGGTACTGTCCGATAAGTATAGTTCCCATTTCGAAAGGTAGAGATCAAGGCCAATGGAATGAAGTTCGTTTTTTAAGTATTTTAGGTCATTTAAAACAGTTTCTACATCGCCGCCCAAGGTTCCATCATCAAGATACCAGACATTAAATTTGGAATGTAGCTGTCGAATAATTGGATGAATATTTGATATTCCTTAAAAAAAAATCTTAATAATTTCAAAATCCCGGAATCCCAGAGGCATATCCATACTAATATATACGTGCCAGTTCATTGATCCCAAATCATTCTACCTACTCCGATCTCTGGTAATTATAGAAACAATTAAAAAACCATTGTCTCACATGGATTCATGTTCAGAAGGGATCATTCTATCATCAATGTATACAAAATATACATACCACTAGGTTCAATCAGTTCAATAACTTCTATCTCTTGTAAATCATTAAAATGTGTTCCAGCTCGTATTGATATTCTGCTGGGTGTGTAGCTCTCATCCAGCTTGTAGTCAGTGTATATGTATATGTGGGAGACCATTGTTTTCCTTTGAAACTGGATGTTGACCAAGTGTGGAAGTTGGCCATCAGATTGCCAGTAAGTGTCCATGCAGTCATCTCTCAACTGATCTATACCAAATCCTAAATAAAACATTGACATTTCAATATGATTAATCATAAATTATTAATTGGAATATGACCTAACAACCTTTAGAATGAACATCAGTTATGCTATTTTTATATAGGTCTAACATAAGTTACAAAGACGCTAATGAACAGTAGTAATTAAGCTTTCGATATTTGATCCTAAATCCATACTAGTAAATCTAGCAATGTTCCTGACCTGGCTTACAAGAAGACAAGCTCCAAATTGCGTGGTTTCCAACTTCTCGAACGGTTCCCGAGCGCTCGCTAACTAGTGGATCCTTTTCAGAAGCCATAACTTTTAATTCAAGATTTCTTTTATTTCTAAAGGATTAATTTCGTGGTTTCGTCTTTGAAAAATAATTTCGTTGAGAATAAACAAACTTTCTGTTTACAAAATGTCAGTAAACTAAAATCAACAAAAAGCTTATAAAGGCCGCATTCCGACTTACGCCAAAAGTGATAATATCGCGAATCCGACCAAAGTCCAAAGTCACAATTATTACTCAATATCCCTTATATTTTGTGACTATTCAATTTGGTTGGATTCGCGATATAATCACTATTAGCGTAAGTCGGAATGCGCCCATGAACTGAGTTTCTGTCTAAATGAAACTGTCAGGTAACTGTCAGTGTCAGATTGACTGACGCATTTATTTGGACTACTGGTTTTTTGCATTTACAAATTCATTTTGTTTAGATTTTTTTTTGACAATTTAAAGAATCGATTAGTTTCATAAAAAAAGAACGTTAAAAACTAAAACCCAACTAAGTACGACAAAAACGCCAACTAAAAAGGTATAAACAAGACATCGTAACAAAATAACATCAGTTTTTATATAACCGGAGCTTCGATCGACAATACGTTGGGTATTGTTGATCGAAGAATCGGAGTCACACGTAATCAGTAGGATTTATTCTAAATAAATTTATGTTTGCTCTTAAAAAATCTCAAGAATAATTATCCAGTCAAAATACTGCTATGGCTGCATACCATGGCTACGTCGCGTCGCGTCGCTCGGGTCAGTTTTTCTTGTTATAGGTAATTCTTCTAAGGCTAAAAATTTCTTGTATCACTCAAAAAACCAGTCAAGAGCGATTCGGACTCGCGCTCCGAGGGTTCCGAAGCATTTTAAATTGGTATCAGCGAGACCTATATTCGTCAGAGAATTTTAACACTGCACACTGCGGTGTAAAATATTGCAGATTCAGGTCAGCGCCATCTCTTGACCGATAGTAGAACTAATGTAATTTTTGTTGATGATTTCTGAAAATGTGTACTATTTAGACATCGTTTTATTTTTACTGTAATTTTTACATAAACTTCTATTACCTACATGGAATAATTTCAGATTTTTCTTTATGCAAACTTCGGAGAAGGGGGTGAACGGTATTTAAAAAAAAAAATCGTCATAATTCGTAAACGATGCTGCCTGAAAAAAAAAAGTAAAATGTTACGGACAGACAGACTGAGTCGCACCATAAGAGTTTCTTTTTATCATTTTGGGACGGAACCCTAAAAACGGTCTTCATAAATGCGGTAATTTTTCTCAGGCTAAAAATGTCTTTTATTACATACCTACACAAAAAAAAGTGTCAGTGCAATCTGTGGGGTTGGACCGTTTGAATCTTGTAAAACTTTATTTAGGAAATTTGGATTACTAACTCCACCTAGTCTGTACATAATTAGAAGTACCTATACTCCATTTGAAATAAGATTAGACATTTAAACAAACCTTTTTTACAGTCCGTTCAACCGATTCCGACTTCTATACCGTAGACATAAGGATGACATTCAAAGCAAAAAAGTGGTTACAATACCAACTGTTTACTGCAGCTGCCATTTGCCATGCCACCAATGCAGTCAGAAGTCAAAGGCTAAAAACTTGAAAAAAAAAATCGGCACGCATGTCTTTAGGTCCACGCACCGAGGTAAACAACGCGTTGATATCTTTTACTCCACGCATCGCGGTAATCAACGCGTTGATGTCTTTTACTCAACGCACGCGGCGCGGTAATCAACATGTTGATGTCTTTTACTCCACGATCTCGGTAAATTTTGCACGCTGAAGAAGTAAGCAAAATATGTGAAACCACATAAATGTAAGACCAATATCAGCCAATATGTACCATATTTTATGCAAAATAAAGATATTCCGCTGGATGCGGGAAGCACAGAACCGGTCGAAGTGGCGGTGCTTGGGGGAGGCCTATGCCCAGCAGTTGACATCTTTCAGCTGAAATGATGATGAAAGATATTATATTCTTCTATTTTAGCCTATTTATCGTTTATCCGATTATATGTTTATTTTATAAAGTATGATTTGCGACCGCCGTTACATAATTACACATAACATAAACATAACATCACGCCTTGTTTCCCCGAAGGGTTGGGCAGAGGTGTCCCTGTAGCTAGCAGGTACACCCACATTTATTTCGCGGGTTACCCGGGCACCTTAACTTTTTTTTTATGGGAAATTATCAAAGAACTTCTCCCGCTCTGGGTGGAACGGCCGGAGCCGGAGGGCGTGTCAGACTCTTACTGACTATAACCCACCCGTGTTCCTTCAGTTGCCATGTTATACTTAATGCTACAATCGATCTCATGGTTATGGTTTTGGTTTACCCCGTGCATCCCTAAATTAAAAACTCATTAACCATTGCGAGTGTTGATAGGAAAAGTTCAACTCATCAACGTCTTTCAGGCTACGAGATATGAGAAAATATTCGTAGCATGGGAACCAACAAAACGTCGCCAGTAAAAAGTAACACGTACCTAGTTAATTTTAAGAGAACTGACCTACTTAGTAGTTATTCCCGTTTAGGAGAATGGAGCTCCCAAGCGGTGTTACGGGGTAGCTTTAAGTATAACAATAGCGTTCTTTACAAGATTCCTAAACAAGGAGGGTGTAAGTAAATCATTATTTTGCACAAGCTGCGGCAGTCAATTTAGGGGAAAAGTCATTGAGGTGATGAAGATTTGGCCATCATATTTTGTCGATTCGTGTTATTTTGAAAAAGTTTAGACAAAGCGTCAGTTTATCAAATATGTAGGTAGTACGTAGGTAACTACATAATAGGTACTTACGCTATTGGAGGATCACTCTAAGAAGGTTCCATCACGGTACCTTATACCAACCTTATAAGGTTGGTATAAGTGTTATTGGGTATTTCCGCTGATCAATCATTTCCCTATAGGTACCAAGGGACAGCTAGACTTAGCACCTCCAAATGAGAGATTCAAATTCAAAGATTACTTATTTTCCGGTTTCGGAGGTAGGTAGATACTAGATATTCTTTACCAGAGCTTATCTATTCGTTAGCTTGGTGCTATCAGTTGAAACAGTGCGTTTTTGAACACTCAATACCAAATCGATTTCCAGCATTATATTGCTCGTGTGCACTTTATTCTTTTGTACTCACATATTGTTGCTTGTTGCACAACAATCCCGAGATGGGAACAAGTTGACAAATTGATAACTTTATAATTAGTGGTTAGAGTGCGGTGGTCTAATTTGAGTATGGCATGTGGTGCGATGAGCCCGTAACACCGCGGGAACTGTCCACTCGGAGAATCCCAGACGGACACCAAATGTTAACACAGTTCCGGCCGTGCACACGAACATTAAGCATTTCATTATCAAAACATAGCTCACTATGCATGTAGGTCATGTAGGTATTTTAAATAGGTGTAGGTACCTATGTGCTATTGTTAGTTCTTATTATATTTTGAAAGAATGAAAGAAAGAAAACAATATTATTTGATTTTGAACATGGTCACTGACATGTTTTTTTAGAAACTTAATAAAAGAACGTGCTGCTCCATGTGATTGTGTACCGAAAAGTGCTTAAGTATATCTTGGTGTCATTCTCTAGTCAGATCTAGGTACATATATGAGCAAACGCGGTCCGACAGTATATTACACCTATGAGGAAATGTTTTTTTACCCGACTGCCCCAGAAGGAGTGTACTGTTTTTCGAGAGTATGTATGTCTTTTTCTTTGGCACGCTCTGTAGCCTAAACTGCTTGATGGATATTTACCCGACTACGACGAGGCAAAAAGGAGGGTTGTGATTTTGAGCGGTATTTATTTGTGTATGTTCATCTGTTACCTCATAACTTCTAAACTACCGATCATAATTTGACAAATGAGACATCATTGAAAGCGTCTTGATCGTCCGCTGGTTTTAGGCTATATGACGTCTCGTTAAATGCCATATGGCGCCCTCTAGAGGACATAAAGTAATGAACTTAAAAAATATGTTTTTTAATTCTGCTATGTTGGGTACCAAATGAAAGTGCTTGACGAATACATTACAAATATATACCAACATCATAATGACTAAGTAAATAAATATGTTAAGAAACCGTTAAAGGATGACTTCGTTGTCTGTCAAGACCATTTTTCTCTGGAACACGTGAAGGCAATCAAGTTGAAATAGATATGAAAAAAAAACCGGTCAAGAGCGAGTCGGACTCGCGCACCAAGGGTTCCGTACCTATATATATATATACCGCTATAAAATTGGTATAATTTTTAATAGTAAAAGGAAATGGGCAAATTTAGATTTTCGCAAAAACTTGTAAGTACCAAAATTTACCTTAATTTTCAACTTTTTTTATTTTTCGCCATTTTTCCTTTATCTGTGCTATAAGACGTTAAGTACTTTGTAGGTTTTGATTCCCTTGCGAGTGTCGAAAATTTGCAGCATAAACGGCTGTATCTTTTGATTGCGTTGGTTTAGAAGTTTGATTTTTTCACAGCTCTAAGAAACAGTAGATTTGAGTATTTGATATGAATTTCAGCTTGATACCTCCACGCGTTCCTGAGAAAAGAGACAACAAAGTGATCTTGTAAGGGTTCCGTTTTTTCCTTTTGAGGTACGGAATCCTAAAAACTTAGGCTAAGCGCTGATCGTTGCGATGATTCTGCGAAATAAAATCGTAAACGAAAATAATTCCTACGCGCAGTCTCAAACGATTTCTTTTGGCTGTGTGCGAACTCTAGTCCACAGATTGGCGAATATTATCCGCAACGATAAAAAATCGTAGTGCGCGCTTAGCCTTAGATCTACGCTACTTTGGATCTGTAACGAAAATCAAACTTCCAAGTCAACGCAATAAAAATATACGGCCGTTTATGCTTCGTATACATATAAAATGACACTCGCAAATAAACCAAAGCCTATTTGGTACTTTCCGTTGGCCCAGCAGCATGAAGTTTGGTGAGAAGCAAGGTCAAGTACAGAGCAAAATCCGAAAATTGGTAATTTATAGTTATATGAACTGCAAAGTTATGTTTGTTCTTCAATCTGGGATCAAAAGATCATAGGCCGTATCTTCCAGTAACATTTAGTCTGTATTTCATTCAAATCAGTACTCTTCGCTCTATTCACAACCTGTGTTCACAAATAAAGATTGATTGATTGATTTATTAAAAGACCTTTTTCAATTGAAAAGTTAAGATTTTCCTTCACTTCGGATTTGGAAATTCGGGCAGCCGAGCAAGCATAGCTTTGAGACGGAACCCTCAAGGCGCAAGTCCTACTCACACTTGTCCGGGTTTTTATATGATTATAAATGCCTTAAAATACTAATTATTAATGTTACTATTATTATTACCATTAATTTGTAATAGGTACCTGCTCTAGTGACGCCATTGACCACGTTAATGGTGCCGAATCTCTTGTTCACAAACTAAACTAAATTTAAGTTCAGTGCATCTTTTTCTTTCTATTTAATTAAGAAAAGGACAGAAGATAAATTTTAGTTTAGTCCTGTCAAATTAATCAGCACTTGACGTAAATTGACGTAATTTTAGTCGGCAAGTTTTTAATCACGTCTAAACTTGTATAGAGTAGTGACAGGCGCTGATTAATTTGACAGGACTAAACTAAAATTTATCTTCTGTCCTTTTCTTAATGAAATAGAAACAAAAAGATGCACTGAACTTAAATTTAGTTTAGTTTGTGAACAAGAGAATCGGCACTATTACCCACATGTTAGAAAGGTTAGATTATGACTTTAAATTGTAATAACTTTTGACAGAGTGGGCCGATTTTAATGAAATAAAGACTAAATGTTAATTCGAGATACGGACTTAGGACTATATTTCCAATCCCTTAAATCTCTTGAAAAGAAGACCCAAAAAAATTTGAATTTTAAAATCACCCCCTATTTTAACCCTTTGGGGAACAATTTTACAAAAATGCTGAAACGCGTAATTCTTTATTTCTTACCAAAAGCATAATTTTGAATTTTCATATCCCTAACTTAAATTCAAACGTTAAATGAAACAAAACTTTTTAAGCTGTAAGTAGGTCGTTTAATTTATCTTCAATACGATTGAAATATTTTTTACAATTTCTAAGTACCTATTATTTTGACATATCACGGTTTGACATGTAAATTTAATTCTCAGAAATACTATTTCTTACATTTTAAAGAAGTCAATTTGTGTTTTTTATAGAGCTAGAATCAATCATGGGGTTAGGAAAAAAACGAATGGAGCAGATTGCAGCATTCTCTTCGTCAGCAATGATGTATGGACTGGGTTCACTTGTTACCCTGCTATATGTCACCGAATGGAAGGCTGTTTGCAAATACATTCCGTTTTATAATGGCATAGAAAAGTTCCAAGATCCCAAACCAAAAAAATGATAAAAAATAATTTTGCGTATTTACCTTAACATTAAATAACATATCAATAAGTACCTACATGACAGGTGGTCATGCTGTAACGTAATCATAACCCTTCCTTTTGGCTTTGCCGTAGTCGGGTAATAAAAAGCTAGTTATTCAGATTAAGAGAGGGCAAGCTAAGAGCACGCGCCCGAAATAACACAATAGTAATCTGGAAAAATAATGGAATTATAATAATGACTGGTGTTGGCATCAGGTGTGCTCGGATTTGTAATAAAATGTCAACCGGATCGTGCGCAGCCGGCGTTGGCGCACGCGCAGCTGTCGGCCCTCCTCTGGCCTCCGCTGAGGTGTGCCCTCCGAATAAACATTACTTCTTTGTAGTGTATTGTAATTTCGAATTGTACTGTATTCAACGATTTATTTTTAATGGAATAGTCAAATTAAAAAAAAGTGCTATTATCAGTGCTTGTTATTTAATTTCCAGACACGTTCCTTGCAAATTTGAAATCCTTTCATATTCACGTTCGTCGTCAAAATGTTCAAATGTATATAAAAAAACATTACGTACAAAGGAAGGTGCCTCCTGTAAAATTGTGTTCTGTACTAGATAACAGGATATCTGTACTAGATAACAGGATATCTGTACTAGATAACAGGATATCTTTACGAAGATATCAGGATTTTTCTACACCGCCATCGTCACTACGCTGGCCTACGCCGCATCTACACTGCGCTTCCGCTGGCCTACACCTTGTCTACGCTGCCGCTGGCCTACGCCGCACAGTGGACCGTCCCCAAAGAAGAGGTGGGAGGTAGGCAGCTTGAAATCAAAATCTATATTTTAAAGAAAATAAAAATGCTTTCGTATCCCTTTATCAAAAACCTATAAATATTATAATTGGACTTTTTCTAATTGGATTCATATTTCAGGAGAAAATTGGTAAAAAGTGTTTTCTTTGTATGGAAATGGACACTTAAACTCCCCCACTGTCTGAGTTTCGCCTTGTTTCGGGTAGTCATTTCTATAATTGGTATCTATCTACTAAATGCCACATTTTGTCCAAAGACACATGGTGCCCCAATGATGCACTTTCTGAGATATAATCGATTTTCGTTTTATCATAAAAAAAAACAACCGACTTCCAAAAAAAACACTACAAAGTGAAAAATAACTTTAATTTCGGAAGTCGGTGTCTTTACTTTTGAATTTTCGTTTTTTGCCACCGACTTCCGAAATTAAAGTTATTTTTAACTTTGTAGTGTTTTTTTTCGAAGTCGGTTGTTTTTTTTTGTAAAAAGTTTTTATTTTTCACTTTTTAGTTGTGGTATTTACCCCCACACAAATTCGAATACCACTACCTGCTATGTAAATAACAGTGAGAGGAACTTAACATATCATCCACATACTAAGTGGGGAAAAAGTATTATTGAAGCTAACTCAAAAACTATTAAAGCAAAGTTAATAAAATTTATATGGGACCACCTCGAGAGCATACCCTTTCAAACAAAAAAAGAATTTTTAAAATCGGTCCACAATTGACGGAGAAATCGGTGGACATACATAAAAAAAAAAAAAGAAAAAAAAAACAAACATACGCGACGAACATATTATAACCTCCTTTTTGGAAGTCGGTTAAAAATACAATACCATGACATCCATGAATTTTCATTATGCTTGAACCAAAATAATGCGTGTATGTGTACGTTTCTCGTTTCTTTGTAGCAATAAATTTTCATTATTATTATTCAAACCACCTTTTTATTGGGTATGGTAATCCAATTACTCTACTCAACACATGATAGCTCGTTGTTATTTCTAATGCCTAATTATTTATATTTCCAATTTGTTTCGATTTGAAACAGATTACTAATCCATTGCTTCATAAGTTGGAAAAAAAATCTGCTCAACAACGTAAATAACGCAATGAATGTTCTTGAACTGTCAAAATGAAACAAATTAGGCAAAATAGTTTATGAAAATAAGTTGCGCAATTAGGGTACTGGTCATGGTCTACCCATGTGCCAAATTTCATCCAAATGTGTTTAGCCGTTTTAGTGTGAAAGCGTAACAAACCAACAAACAAACAAACTCACTTTCGCATTTATAATATTAGTTAGGATAATGCGCACTATTTTGGAAGTAAATGTATCTAGGTACACATACACATATTATTTTAGTTAAGCATAACGAAAATTCATGTTTGTCATGGTATTTTTGTCATGCAATTGTATTTTTTATGATAACACGAAAATCGATTATATCTCAGAAAGTGCACCATTGGGGCACCATGTGTCTTTGGAAAAAATGTGGCATTTAGTAGAGAGACACCAATTATAGAAATGACTACCTAAAACAAGGCGAAACTCAGACGGTGGGGGAGTTTAAGTGTTCATTTCCATACAAAGAAAACACTTTTTATCGATTTTCTCCTGAAATATGAGTCCAATTAGAAAAAGTCTCATTGCAATATTTGTAGGTTTTTGATAAAGGAATACGATAGCATTTTTTATTTTTTTTTAAATATCGATTTTGATTTCACAAGCTGCTTACTCCGACCTCTTCTATGGGGACGATCCACTGTGCGCCGCCGTACCAACGCCGGCTTACGCCACCCCTCCGTTGGCCTATACCGCGCCTACGCAGCGTCAAAGTCTGGACTAACGCACAGTGCGAAGAATTAAGTTGCTAATGATTAGCGACTGTTTTTTGACGTTTGAACGTCACTTTAAGCAATGTTTATAAATAAACCCGTTAGTGTTCCTTTACTGACTTTACTAATGTTTTTAAAGTGAAACTTTTATTACATCGTCTCAAACTTTTTCGTTTGTGTGTTGCATGTCGCGTGACGGTCGGCCGCGGAGTAGGGATAAAGTGAAAGGTGCTCGTCAGAGCAGCCAAGGCCAATATGGCGGCGCCTATAGAAGTTTCACTTTTTTTTTAGATTGCTTCAATTTGACAATATTTAGCTGGATAATTTGTTTACGTTTTTTTAAAGCTATTTAGTCTGACGTAGGTTTCTCTTTTTCTGTTTCTATCAGGGTCCCTTGACATACCTAGTACTAATTTAGCACAATTTTCTTATTATTATTAAACTACCCACTACTTATGAGGTCCTTTTTTAGTAAGTATAGCAAAAGCTCAGTCTCTCAGAGCTTTTTTATATAACTTTAAACTGGATCGTACTATGAATAAGACCCAGACGCGTCAAGGACCAAGGGCCACAATAGGGAGATCAAAAGTGGGGTGAGGTGCGGTGTGGAGCCGCGTTCCGACACAGCCCTATTTACTTTGTCTGTAGGCCGCTCCAAGAGCGGCTGTGTACGGTGCGCGTGCGTTCGCTTCAGTCGACTTACGAACCCATTTTGTAAACAAACTTGTTAACATTACGCGGACTTCGGAAAAATATTTCGTTATTGCTATCGAACAATATTATAAACAATTTGTGGACATTAAAGTGTTGATTGAGTTGTGCCAACAATGGATTTGTCCTGTGGAGAGAACTTGCAGAATTCTGGAAACAACAGTGGAAGTGGAAGGATGGTCGACATGTGCGTTGCAGGTCCTGATCGGGCTTTAGACCGCGACCCTCGGCTGCTCCTCAACTTGCTGGCTCTGGAGAGGGCACACGCTCTTCACACGGATTACTTCCAAAATGTACAGATTGATATCCAGCCCTTCATGCGGAAGGTAGTCACCACCTGGATGTTGGAGGTGAGTTTTAATACTACATTTTATTGCTATCCCATTGTTAAATGATTTTCCGTGTTTATAAATAAATAAAAATATTACCAATAGTACAATAATCTAAATCAAAGTATTATTTGCCTATCGGGTCGCAGCTAACAGCTGATTAGAGTGAATGATCTGAATATCTGAGTAAGTATGGTATATATGTGCGTAGTTGCTCCAATTTATGAGTAAGTACCTATCATATTTTTAGTAACTTAGTTTTGTAGTGCTATTATTATCTCCCCAAATGGAAAAATAACTGGAACAGTTAATTCATGTAAGAATGTAGGTATTAGGCAGAAACATAAAAAAAGAGTTTTTCAAGATTCTATGTCGTGGGTAGGCTGAAAACTATATTTGACTACAGTCTGCATAAATATAATTACTAATGTAAAAGCACAAATGTAATGAATAAGTAGGTAAATAGGTAAATTATGATGTCATGAGGTGTTAAAGAAGCCCTTAAGAATTTGGGTATCACGTTACGATATCATCTAATGATACCTAAAATATTGTTTATCTCATGTAACCTTTTAAACAGGTGAATGCACTTCTAATTAAATCTAAAGAATATATTTTAAATGTTCATGAACTTCCCTGTACTTAGTTAAAAATAATTATGGAAATATGAATATGTACTATGGAATCGCTTCTGGAGTTCCTCCGGCGTCTTCTAATTTACGCACCAGTGACAATGACCCCATCCCGTCACTCGCTGCACTGTGACGTAACTGCGTGAGCCTAATCTATCGACAACACCAAGAAACACACAATTATTGTATTATTTTTCTTTTGTATAATGATGTTTTTTTTGTATTTCCTTCTATCTAATTAAGTTTAATGTTTCCTCCACAGGTATGCGAGGAGCAACAGTGTGAGGAGCAAGTGTTTCCCCTGGCAGTGAGCTACATGGACCGGTTCCTCGCCCAGCGTGCCATCTCGCGGCAGCAGCTGCAACTCCTCGCAGTCACCTCCATGCTGCTCGCCTCCAAGTTCCGACAGTGCCACCCCCTGTCTGTGGATCTACTTTGTGCTTACACCGATAACTCTGTGTACCCACATGAAGTCAGGGTAAGGATCGTTCGTTTTATTATTAATTTGATCAATATTTTTCTTTAGAAAGCAGCTTGCAATTTTCAGGATTCACTTTGTCAACATCACAAGCACGTGGCTGACCCAAGTATTAAGCTACGAGGCTTTGACTATAGATAAAATATTATTAACAATAATAATAGCTCAGTAGACGATATTTGACCTACCTCAAAAAACACAGATCATCAGTATATCAATTTATCAGTAAACGTCAATTGATTCGTCTTGATTCGGACAGACTATCTTAGATTTTATCATGTCAGTGTAATACAGGTGCCATTTCCTTCCTCGAACTCAATCTTACATAAAATCCAAGTTGCTCTATCGCCTTCGACGTCCGGCACCATACATCCTGTGACAAAACTTAATTGTTGTTTTGATTCTACTGTGAATGAACTACGATTAGTCGAGTCAAATGTCACTCCTTCACCTCAAAGCGACATTTCCTTACACAATGCCAGTTTCCGGCAATTACACCTTCCTCGAGAAAGTCAAGAGGGCTTATAAGACTGTCACCCTTCTTATGTAGCCACAGCCTGTGACGAAGTAAGGCACCGAATTGGTCGCTCACTTGCTTCCGACGGAAATGTGGGCTACAAGATACGATACATGGCCAGTTAAATTAGAACTAATTTAAGTAGCCGTCATTTTACGTCTTTAATGAGATGAGGTTGTTGCACTCGGTATTTTTGGTTTATGAAGTTCGACGTGTAAAGGGCTATTCACAGGCTATTCCAAATATTGACGCATCAAAACACCCACTCAAAATCGAAATGTGGTATTGAATAAATTCCCACAGCTCACCATAATGACAAAATTGTCATAATCGTTCACACCCGCACAGGCAGGTGCGATTCGTAGTTGCTCATGAGCTTGCCCTTTGTCAATTTTGACTTTGTCACCTTATTCACACGCTTAACTATGTAATAGCAATGTGCCTTTTATGGAACATCTATCATATAATAATTGACGCT
Organism: Agrochola lychnidis; assembly: GCA_963680765.1. NCBI lineage: Eukaryota > Metazoa > Arthropoda > Insecta > Lepidoptera > Noctuidae > Agrochola > Agrochola lychnidis. Next base: position 13,148,890 of record OY796857.1, read on the forward strand.
ACTCCAAGAGAAATGCGGTGCGACAAAAATAACTAAGCGAACTAGAGACGCAGCTCGGGTGCATTTATGTTTTTGAATAAATATATATATCCATAATCTTCTTGGTTCCTGACCTTTCTCCTGTTAAAATGACTAACATGCACCATATGCTATAGTTGAATATCATTTGGACACCGTGAGAACATGTTTGGCCTCTCCTTCAGTGTGTATGACACCGTGGAATGCTTCGTATTTCCTTGCTATTAATTCGTGCGATGATCGCGATATGCCTCCAACGCGCATACTTAATGCTGTCATATGGTGCGGGCCGATCCTACTTTCCCATACTTAGGGACTCTTACTTAAATATTCACCAATGCCATCATTAAAATGCTATGCATATCATATAACTTTGATGATATTGATCAAAGAATTAGTAGTGTACGAATATTTTCATAATTTCGACATAAGATGTGACTAGGCTTCTTCCAGTGTGAAGCCTAGTCAGCTTTTTTTACCAAATAAGTAAATTACTTCCAAATTTCTTGAAGATGTTGTCTTTCTTTGAACTTTTATTCTTAAAGACGTTATTGTTCTAACATCTTGAATATGCATGGCTACATAAATCATGGTTATCTGTCCGGTAGTATGGTTTAATGAACTCAAATCTCACTAAAGACGTTCGTAGCTTGAATGGCGTTCACCCTGTCTTTATCTAAATTAGTACATTTGTTGTTGTGAGTGTAAACAAGGAATCGTTTCACCGCCCTTATTATATCAGTTGCCATGTGAAAAATATCGCCAGCGAAGGGTTCCATTGTCCCTTATGTTTTCTTATGACATTTCTACTGTAATTGTAACGTGATTCGCTACTTTTTGCGGTTTCCGCCTAACCCATCAAGTATGACGGTTACGTATCAACTGTTAAGAATAGGTCGCACATCCCTTCCTTTAAATACACAGGGAATTTGTTTTAAATGTAAGAAAGTATACTGTTATTCACACGGGGTCGTGCCCTTTAGGGATAATTATATTCAAAAGCGAAACGACCGTCGCTTATATTGCATTTTTTTTTTGTTATAGCAATGGGAAGTAATGCTCCTTCAACGATTGAACTGGCAGTTGTCTATTGCAACGGCGTTTGACTTCGTGGAGCCGTTCCTGGCGCGAGTGCCGTGGGGCCGCGCCAACCCGCTGGTCAGGACACACGCGCTCACGCTCACCTCAGTGTGTTATACCGGTATGTACATAAATAATCTTTTCTCAAACATGCATGGAAATATTGTCATTATTTTCGAAAAAAGAACACGGGAAGTATCGAATTTACGGTCAAAGAAAATCAAATTCATTGCAGGAGCGTTTTTAGGGTTCCGTTAAAAAACGGAACCCTTATAGATTCGTCATGTCTGTCTGTCTGTCTGTCTGTCTGTCTGTCTGTCTGTCTGTCTGTCTGTCTGTCTGTCTGTCTGTCCGTCCGTATGTCACAGCCACTTTTTTCCGAAACTATAAGAGCTACGCTGTTGAAACTTGGTAAGTAGATGTATTCTGTGAACCGCATTAAGATTTTCACACAAAAATAGAAAAAAAACAAATAATTTTGGAGTTCCCCATACTTAGAACTGAAACTCAAAAATTTTTTTTTCATCAATCCCATACGTGTGGGGTATCTATGGATAGGTCTTCAAAAATGATATTGAGGTTTCTAATATCATTTTTTTCTAAACAGAATAGTTTGTGCGAGAGACACTTCCAAAGTGGTAAAATGTGTGTCCCCCCCCCTGTAACTTCTAAAATAAGAGAATGATAAAACTAAAAAAAATATATGATGTACGTTACTATGTAAACTTCCACCGAAAATTGGTTTGAACGAGATCTAGCAAGTAGTTTTTTTTTAATACGTCATAAATCGTAAACAGCAATTTACCTTTCATTCAATGTTACTTGCTGCTACGGAACCCTTAATGGGCGAGTCCGACTCGCACTTGGCCGCTTTTTTTTTGAATTTGGAACATTACAACGCTCCAGCAAAATATTGCTGGAGCGTTGTAATGTTCCAAATTCAAAAAGCGGTGAAACGGCGCGCTGGGGATACTCTTTGATTGGATCTCTTTTATCATTCTTGGCATACCAAAGTAAGTCCCTTTGCTTAGTACAAATTGCGTTCACGTGGCTGTTTAGCCATAAATGCGTTTGCCTTTCGGCACAGCTGATAAATAGAAAATTGGCCCGCAAAGCTGAAAATTCGTCGTTATTTACATACTTAGTAAACAGACATAAATGTACCGGGGAAATCAATAATATTTTCTTTTAGAAATTGTCCCAATATGACTAATGTAACTTTTAATAGTAATTAAATTAAATGTATAACATAAAAAGTATGTTTTATTTCCCTGCATTCTTTTGAGAAAACCACTATATATGCCTCGGCGGAAATGGCAATTGCCTGTCTCGTATTAGTGAAGTCCTCGCCTACGGCTCGGCCTTCAAATTCATACTCGACCTGCAATTGCCTATTTCACGGCCTTTGCAATAATGTACTATTTCTCAAACATGCATGGAAATATTGTCATTATTTTCGAAAAAAGAACACGCGAAGTATCGAATTTACGGTCAAAGAAAATCAAATCTATTGCAGGAGCGTTTTTTGAATTTGGAACGTTACAACGCTCCAGCGATGTTGTATGAAACGGCGTGCTGGGGTTATTAAATACTCTTTGATTGGATCTCTTTTATCATTCTTGGCATACCAAAGTAAGTCTCTTTGCTTAGTACAAATTGCGTTCACGTGGCTGTATAGCCAGAAATGTGTTTGCCTTTCGGCAAAGATGATAAATAGAAAATTGGCGGCAAAGCTAAAAATTCGTCTTGATTTGTTATTTACATACTTATTAAATATAAATTAAATAATTAAAATGAGTTCAAACGGTTCAGAGAGTGAAATGGAGATTGATTGTAGGCCACCAGATTTAAGATCAGAAGCCAAATTGGCAATGGAAAACCTGCTTCCAGCGAAGTCAAAAGAAAAATACATGAAAGTAGGTATATGAACATTTTTTGATTTGGAAAAACGAGAATAAAGTGAACATTTTCTACAAACTGTGTATTTTTGGCGTATTTTAATGAGATTACTAAAACTAAAAAGCCATCTACATTATGGGCAATTTATTCCATGCTGAAATGTACGAACTTGAAAAATTATGGAAATGTAAGTAACTACTTTTATTTCCCTGCATTCTTTTGAGAAAAGCACTATATATGCCTCGGCGGAAATGGCAATTGCCTGTCTCGTATTAGTGAAAAAACTCATACTCGACCAGTAATTGCCTATTTCACGGCCTTTGCAATAATGTACTATTATTATTTACAAGTACTTACAGGTTTTACGTGCGTACATATTTCAGCAACAATAAATCTCCTGCGAAACTTGGCCAACATGCGGGTCGAGTTCACTTCCTACAATGATAATAATTAACTTTAATCGATAAATGCCGTTTGGTGTAATATTTTTTTTCCACTAATTTGTTCAGGTTTTAGCTTAATGATTATATGGGAGGCCCCTTTGTTTTGGAATGTGATTGTTGGTTGGTGGTCAGGGTGTAGCGATGTAACGTGGGGTGCAGGCTGCACGCGTGTATCGGAACGCGCACATGCCGTTTGCGCCGTGATAACGTGCACACCTTGCGCCTGCGCACCCCTCAGTCACTGACCCTCTTGCACTCCCATTGTAAAAACACGAATGACCTCACTACATTTAAACATTTCAAATTATGCCATTACATTTCAATACAGCGTACGATATCAAATGGTAAACCTGTTTGCGTATTAAACCTTAGTGTAGTAAAAAATCCATAAAGAGGACACGTGGCTGGCGATTTATGTACTTCTACCTACCTACAATTTACATTAATATGTATAGGTACTTAGATACTTTATTTTTACCCGAATACGGCGAAGCAAAAAGGAGGGTTATGATTTTGACCGGTATGTATGTATGTTCATCTGTTACCTCATAACTTCTACACTGATCATAATTTGACAAATAAAGTATCGTTAGAAGCGTCTTGATCGTCTGCTGGTTATAGGCTATGTGTCATCACATTCAATTCAATATGGCGCCCTCTATAGGACAAAGTCAAGAAATATTTTTTTTTTTTTTGTTATGCCTTGTTGGGTATCAAATGAAAGGGCTTGACGAGCACATTTCAAAAAAAGAATATTATAACCTTAAAATAATTTAAATAAAAATAAAAGTTATAAAAATCCGGAGTCACACGTAATATATGCGATTTATGCCCTAGTAAGTACGTTTGACTCCAGATTCTTAATTAGTCTGTCTGTTTGTGATGTCTTGTTTAGACCTTTTTAGTTGACTTTTTTGTCATAGTTGGGTTTTAGTTTTTACAACTTTTATTTTTATTGATACAAATACTGCACAATTAAAATGAAATGAGTGGTGAGTTTAGCTTTTAAGTAATTTGATACTTCAATAAGATAAGAATTTAATGAACCGATGTTGAAACTGAATTTAGGAACAATTCGATTTAGTATAGCTGTATTCTATAGTTTAGTAGTTATTCCTGTATATAAAGTACATAAGTTCGTGATAGTTTATGTACTGTAAACGTTCATAGTGCCCTCCGTAGACGTTAACCACCAATGACCCCTTGACATTACCTCCCTAAGAGGGTAGTGCTTTTCCGATCACTGAACACAATAAAAACTAGTGGAAATTACTAATTCATATTAAGTTCGTTGCTTGGATAAACACCTGACCTTTATTTAGCACCTTCGTTATATTTCTTAATTTTTTTTAAATGCAATAATAATAAATACTTAGTATATTTCCGGTTGTTATTACAACGAAGTTGAATTTCTTTACATGGGTTAGTGAAATCAGTACAGAAATTACAAATTTCCAGCCACACAGTCATTCTGGTGGCATAACCTATTAAACTTTTCAGTCTTTCAGCACTATTTAAAAAAAAAAAAAAAAATTGGAACTGGACTGTCCATACAAATCACAATCTATTAAACAGAACAGCTATAAAAACAACTTATTTCTAGTCTGATCCCGTTAGTGAAACTCGAATAGGTACTTCTTATTAGGTACCTTCCAATAAAATCAGATATGTACTTATGTCATTATCTTTTTAATTACTCGTTAAATTCGTAGTAAACCGAAATAATATCGTGATAGTTAACCCTGTCCGCCCCTATGGTCCATCGAATCCTGATAACAGTTATTTATAACCACCACTCACTCGCCGTCTGTCACCCTCTATTGGTCCATTGACTTTAGTTTTGGAGTTTTCTATGCTTCATCTGTTGTTTCATGAAATTTAGGTTTTGTAAATAGCATTGATTTTGGGACTTGCTGACGTCTCGGACACAATATATTCGGCCACAGTGTCCGAATTGACACATTTTAATTTCAACATTTTTTTCACTGACAATTCGGATACCATCAAATTATTGACGCTGTTAGTACAGTCAGATAAAAAGTTTTAAAATGAGTGGAAAAAAAACGTTACCAAAACTATTTTACGGTGGCTTTAGCTGGCATCTTTCGGTAATAAATTGCTTTGTGGACGTGTATCACTGTAAGTCACCACATTAGACTATAGGTAATTATTAATTACATACATGTTGAAAAAAAAAACAAAAATCATATAAATATTGGTTTATATTAATCTACAATATAATCACATAAAAATATCTCGACAACAGTCACATTGATTGATTTCGCATTACTTATTAGTAAAAAAAAATATCATTACCCTTAAAATGTATAAAAATCATAGATAATAATTCAAATATAGACTAAACACAATATAACTACTACATATTTGTTAGTTTAAAGTGAAAAAGCAATAAAAATCTTGAACAAAGTTGGAAGTTATCTGACTGTACAAAACAGCTATTTTTAATGGTGTCCGAATCATCAGTGAAAAAAATTCGGTTTCGGACACTGTAACCGAGTCGTCAGCAAGTCGATTTTGGAACTGAATAAATCGTTTTGTTTCTTGGAAAGCACCACTACTTCTTTAAGTTAGTGTTATAGTAGTTGGTTCTTTTACAATATGAAATATGCAAGTGGAAGTATCTGGAGGCTGGAGCGTTAACAATGAAGTAGGATACCGTTAAACGAATTAATTGTGTAACTTATACGCTTGCCAGACGATCTTGAAAGTACAGCTTACTTATAACGGAAAAGCTTTGACATGAAAGCTTTTCAAGCTTCAACGTGCTGGCTATTGTGCGTGTTTTTGTGTTAATATAACACCAGGTCAACTATCAGTTGCATCTATTAAGTATTATTGTAAACAGAAACGTTTCGTGTAGCGGGGCGTCAAGTTTTGTCGGTGTCGCCGGAAGTAGCATAATTGCCGGTAACTGATCGTGCATTACTCGAGGTGTGAAAGGGTTAATAACATTACTTGACCCCTAAACTTCCTTCATCTTCTTTTATTAGCTACTTTAATTACTATGATCATAATTACTCATATTTGGAACCACTAAGAAAGTTTACGCAATATTCGAAATTGGATCTCATTCAATGTAAAGTCTTGCCAACCGTAAAATTTCTGTAGACTACATGATATTATTATTGCAGGCAATACAATTTGTAAAGAGCACAACATGTGCAGTTTGACCGGACTAATTTCTTGGAGTAGTGTCACGGTTACAGTGACTTATGAGACTAGTCGTCGCGTACGCAGGGGAGCGCTTGGCGACCGCGCCAGCTGACTCGGGGACAATGCACGAAGACGTCCCGCAGCCATTGTTCCGCGCCCGAATCCCTGTCCCAAAGTCTCGACAAAAGCTTCGCGACAAAGACCCGTCTCGGCGCGCACCTGGCGGTGTACCACCCTATCTAACCCGATAAGCCGTACATCTCCTCCAAACACAATCTTACCGTATTACCTTGCGAGATGCCTGCTTCCGTTTTCAACATCCGATCCCAGATCAAATCGTCGGGTCCATTTTTCAAGCCTTCTTTTCTTTGAAATTCGATTTTATTGTCAATAAAACGGAAACAATAAGGACATGAATAACTGTTAGTAAAATTATAATACATTGTATTCATTCGAATTAGATATAAAAAATCATTGACGAAACATAGTTTTTGAATAAGACATTAAATCTGTAATAATATTCGCTATAAAATGATCACAACCAGTTTAACGCACAATTAGACGAACTATTTGCAACCCCTGCGTTTTTGCATTCTATTTGTGTTAGGTTAGGATTCTCTATTAGGGTGGAACTGACAGGTTTCTCAAACGGAACATAACGGTCCTCGATGTCTGTTGAGTGTACCGTCTATGTCAATGCAGTTGTGGTAATTAGAAGGGTAAGACGCGAGGGTGTAAAGTCTTCGGGTCGGTAGCAGTCGCGTGGGCCGGCTCAGCAGATGTCGGCACGCCAACTGACAGGCAACCTGTCGCGCAACGGATCGTGACGCACCGCTGCTCATGCTGACCAGATCAGACCTGATACGCTACTCGCAATCGTTTTTGATTTTTAATAAGCTACTGGTCCATAGAAATGTACATTAAACGACTTTCCTGTTTATTATACATTTCTGACGTGCACCGTTGCATGTTCATGTATTAAAGTGATTAAGTACAAGCACTAGGTGCCATGCACGGAGCTTAGGAAGTGTAACGTGTGCGACGGACCTAAAGTTCATTTATAGCCTGGATTCATTGACCTGCCACACACAAGCTTGAGGTACCTACATTAATAAAGTGTGGGCACTTTTTCTGATTAAAATTATGACGCGCTCGCGTGTAGCGATATTGTTTTTCTTAAGGAATAGCCATGATGTATAGCGTATAAGGGCACGATGGAGGTAAGAAGGGTGCATGTAGTAGGTGGGCAGTGACCCTACGGTAGTGGCATGGTTCGCGGAGGTGCGAGCGGAAGGGTCGCGCCAGGTGTCCTCACATCTGCCGTCTTGGCTGACGTAGTAGTACACCCAAAGCGACTTGAAGTTTATACTGTATTGACTTGTGCCGCTCCAATGCCTACGCCGTTAGAAATATGTTAAACATAACGATACTAATATGTACGCACATACGTATGAGGACTGTAAAATGCAAATGAATGTTGAATTATTGATTGTGCAATTTTAACCATTTGAGTGCAAAATTTTATCACGACAATAGTATTGATTAGTCGACATGTGATCGAAGTTACATTTCAAAATCGCACAATAGAGTCCCTCCTTCGTAGTGAATTGCAGCTGCGCCCTTACCTAGACGACTTAAGATGTAAATTACCATTATTCCCCGTCTATTGTCCCGGAGTAGGTACACAAAGATGCAGACGGGGTCGCAATGCACAAATCGGGCAGCTGTTCGGTTCTCCTTCCTTATTCTCAAACTATTAACAAAAGAGTTCTCGCATTGTGCAAAAAGTAACGCGACTTTATTTTTAACCTCGTCGTCGAAGATCGAAACAGTTTTTTTGCCCATATTGTTGGCATACAAGTTACATTTTATTTGACTTGACTGGCTTTATTTTTAGACGATGGTCTTGATCAGTCAGTAGGTTATAACGTTATAAGACTGATGTTAATAAAGTACGCCGTACGTCTGATGGCAGGACGTAAGGAAGCTGAGATGCAAGGTGTCCGAGCCACCTGTCCGCACTCCGCGGCAATTATCTCGCAACAGATGTGCACACTCTACCTGCGCCTGCGTCCTCCGGGTGTATAAAAATTTCGATACAAAAACATGTAAACAAGAAACCCGTTTTAAAATAAACCTTATTAATAGTCTGAGAACGTGTAGGTAGCATAAGTTTGTATTCAAACAACGCGCTTAATAAATATTGACGATAACCTAGATATTAAACTCAAGTTTTTTTTTGTCAACAGAGACCGAGTTTCTTCTTGTACCACCATCGTTGATTGCTGCGGCGTGTATCACGGCGGCAGCTCGAGGTCTGCGGGTGCGCATGTCGGTGAGCGACATGTGCGCGCTGACGCGCACGCCGTCCGCCGCCGCCGAGCTGGTGGCGCGCCACGTGGAGCGCGTGCTGGCGCGCGAGACGCAGCCGCAGGAGCCGCGCGCCAGGCACACGCTCCCCTTCAAGCAGAACACACCAGAGCAGACGCAACTACCAGATACTCCCACAGACGTTCAAGACGTACATTTCTAATACTTATCAATGTACACGTCCTGTTTCTTGGACACAGTTCAATTTGCTTCCAAGGACCACTATAGCCTGTGTAGAAAATCGTACAAAAATCAACAACCAAAATCAACGATCTCAGTGTTTATAAAAGTATGGATTGCATTGTTACGAACATTTTTTATTTCGTGCACCTGGATTTATAAGAGGAGAGCCGCGCAGAAGCAAAAAATGGACCTTTTTCTGAAAGAAGCGATGTCAATTCTTGTACAATATAGGAAAAGTTATCTAGGAGAATTTATTGTTCATTGATCTCAAATTATTTATATGAAATATTAACATTAGAGTAGATTAATGTTATTTATCGTAAAATAGATTCATTTATAGTGAGTGGCTAAAGGTTGTAACAAAGATTATTTTTGTTCGACTGAACATTATAAAGTAAATAATATTGTGCTGTTTGATCTCCATTAACTCCAAATGTTTAGAAAGACTGAAGGCAAATGAAGTCATTTTTTACATTTAACAAAAAACTAACACCGGCTTAGCAATTGATATATTTTTGTTTCTATTTCAGAACAAAATAACCCAACAAAAACAAATTAAAAAGAATAGACTGTGTATAATTTGTATGTATAGCTTTGTGTGTCACTGTGTAACTAACTTGTAAGATCTCATTCAATAGTAAATTGGAATTAGTCCCTTTTCGTGGAGGGAAGTGTGTTTAGTATTTGCTGATAATGAGTGAAAATGTTAAATGTTGTAATATTTATTTAGGTCGATGTTAAGTTTTAGTAAATTCTAGTCAAGCGTTTTACACATTCCTGTTTTCGACCAAACTTAATGTTTAGATGTATAGAATCTTGTATAAGTAAGTATTATTGTTTAAGTAATTAGGATGTTTTAGTTTGTTTGGCAAATTGTTACAGAAGGCGATAGAATACTCATCACCGAGGCAGTAGGAGTTCTACTGTTAGTAAATGTATAGACAATTAAATTTCCTCACTTGTAATTAGTATGTAACTGTATTTATTGGGTGGCGGCGGAGCAAGGGAGCGACTTGCATAGACACCACGCAGTAAGTGATAGAGCGGGCGGCGGTGTGGAGTCGACGAGCGGAGCGTTACGTTACGCAATGTTAATTATACTAATTGTAATAAATTAATGGGTGAGCTTTCAAGTTTCTCTCTTTATTCCGTCTCGACTCAATGTAGCTTTCACATAAGTTAAAAAAATATGGATGTTCATGCAACCACATCATTTAAAAATTACCTCGAGTTGAAATTAGGCAAGCAGCAATGTTTTAAAGGTATCATTGAAATATTCGTAAGCTGCTAGCGTTTAATTGTGGCGAATGTATACCACGTATACTGTGAGTATTTCTACATTTGTACATCTTTTGTCATTGTTGTTTGAATTAATTTATTGTTTATTTCTATATCTTGGTTAGAAAGCATTTGATCAGTGTTTAAACAAGTACCTAGAACACACATAAATAATCCTTGTGTGTCTGTTTTAAGATTCATACTCATTTCTGTCGTCAGTCAAACATGAAGCGGGCCAGGAGCATTATGATGTTGTAGTTTCTTAATAATATTCTAATTTGGTTAACAACAGACTATGGATAGAAGTGGGTACATACCACCATGACAGGTTTATCTTTCATCTTGAACGTACTCAAAAGATTAATCAATTTTATTATAATTTCTACTTTAAAAAGTTTTAATTATGAGAAAAGTTGATAAAAAGTCGCTGGAATGGCTATTGTTCGTTAAGAGCGATGGTGTTTAGGTACGTATGGTTATTTTGTCTATGTATAGAAGTGTATGGCGCAGCCTAATTTATAGGTTGGCTATAATTTAATGTATAGTTTTAAAATAAAAGCAAAACACAAACACCTCAGTATTTTTTATTAAACCTTGTTTTGTACAAGGGACGATGACAAAAACATTTTTTTTTGTTCTTCATGTAAATTACCTATAAAAATATTAGACACGTATTTTTTTTTTACGTAATCAAAAGATTACGGCAAACATCGAGTTAAATTGTGTCATAACGTCACGAGTATGTAGATTTTATACTTACTTGTGACGTAGTGACCGAACTTTAATGCGTTTTATCTAAGATTATTTTTAATAATATTATAAAGCAAAAAATACGTGTCTAATATTTTTTTATTATCTGACTGACAGACTAAATAGAATCTTTATTTCTAAATTTATTTTTTTACCCGGGCTTCATCCCTATAAAGGGCGGACGAGACCTTCGATTCTTGTCATCATTTTCTTACCTGTTTGTGTTCGGCGCAACATGCCTTTTTTTTCTATACTTCTCTCTATTAGTCGTCATCTCAGTAATTACTCTATTTCTAGCCATATCATCTTTCACACAGTCCATCCATCGTTTCTTTAGTGTTCCCCTACTCGTATAGAAGCCATCCTATACAGACAAAAAAAAACCTCACTAAATTTTTCTTAATCCTCCCCATCACATGCCCATACCAAGACAACCGACTTCCACATCATTTTTCAGCCACTGTTGCCATTTTCAGACTTCCTCTTCGATACTTCATTGCTCATTCTATGTCCATTCGCGTTACACCACTTATCTTTCTTAGCATTCTCATCTCAGCTGCATGCCAATTACCTTTCATTCATCTCTTTTGTGGCCCAACATTCTGATCCATACAAGACAGCAAGTCTCACCATAGTTTCATAAATCTTCCCCTTAAGTTTGAGGGGACATTTGATTCTTGTCGACAAGAAAATGGCGATAAGCTTATCACCACATGGAAGATTGGTTGGTACTGTCGTTATCAGCTGCCTAGGTACGTACCTAGTGTTGTAACTCCTGATAAGAAAACCAACTGAAGCTAGAGGCTGAAGTAATATCAGCTTGTAACTGTCCCGCTGCAGGGCAAAGGCATCTTCTCATACCTACAGAGAAGTCAGGAGCATTGATCAACACGTTTGCTCAAGGTGGATTGGTGATTTCCGACTTTCTTCATGATGTTTTTCTTCACCGATCTAATATAAACTTAGAAAGTACTTACATGATTGAAATAGTCACATTGGTCATTGCCCGGTTTCTAACCCACAAGTTCGTGCATGAGATGCGCCATCATGACTATTTGCTGAAGTGTAAGATTTAAAATGAAAAAGCTCATATAGCTCATAAGGGGATGATTTCATGAAATCATGACATTTGACAGTTATGCTAACTTATGGAGTTGTATTGTTGATTATAATGATTATAATTATGAAAAGCCATATGTTACGGTCGCGAATTATATTTTAATCAACATAAAACATTTCGCGAATTTCGCGGGCCACCTTAGCGCATCCCCTAACCTACCCGAACCTACCTACCCGAATGTCAGTGACGGGTTTTAAGTTTTGAAAGTGGGAACCCCAGAGATGTGGGGTTTAGCACTGGGGGTGGTCCCTTCCATGAGCTAATAGTGACCACCGGGGTGGTTTTAGTGAATCCTTTATTCCCCCTCGGTCCTCGCCGGGGCCTTTAGATGGTTTCTCCCGAAAACAAAAAAGAATATACCTACCCAACAAGGAAGGCCTATAGTGCGATCGTGGTAAATATTAAAAAAAATGCACTACTACATATCCATAGATGCCACTAGTGACCATGCTAGTGACTTCCAAACATGAAAGCTTCTGAACATTCAACGCTTTGACAACCAAATCATGAGGTCTCAAAATATTTCCGTTCCTACTTTGATTTCGAAAGTACGGTAGACCAGTACACGTAATGGTAAAGTCTGAAAGAAATGTAACAAATATCTAAAACATTCATAGTTATTTTAAATGAAATTTTGTATTTAATTTTATGAAAGCTTTACTTTTCAGTAGTGGCGCCCTCTGTTCGGGAACGAGGGAAGTACTTAAGCTCTCGGCTTCCCGTGGGATAAACTTATCCTACTGATACCGTTATGTCAGTTCGTTTCGTAGCATGTGATTCCACGCTCTAACCATAGATAGCAGCAGCGGCGAAAAAGTTATTTTTAACTATTCGTTCATGACCTGTTGATGTCCTAGATAATCTTCTACAAATATTGTATAGGCAAATGTGAATTGGTTTGTGTTTATTTGTACAACTTAGATATTATGTTAGTATTATATTTTCAAAATTAGACTGTTAGACCGATTTTGATGAAATGCAGAGTGGGTAACGCGATATCTAAAGAAGGTAATTAGGCACTTAAAGAGGACAAGTGAACATTTTCAATTTGCATCTTTCAGGATAAATAAATCTGCCTAGCCTAGCCTTTTCTCAATTACGTAGGGGTCGGTTTTTTGTCTAACTGGATGCAGCTGAATTCCAGTATTTTACATGGAGCAAATGCCTATCTTACCTCCACAACCCATCATACATATCTTTCTCGATCTATGTAAAGAAACTGCATCGTATCTTTTTTATAAATGTTTTATTATATTTTGTAGGTATAGGTACCTAAATTAATTCATGTACATCTTTGACAGTCGTTATGGGTAGTCAGAAGCCCTAAAATCTGACAACCAGTTTTACCAAGTGGTATCGTATTATCCATGCACGATTGTGGGTTGTGGAAATCAGATAGGAAATATACTGGTATTCAGCTGCGTTTGGTTAGATTGGAAGCCAAGCAGACCCCAATGTATTTGGGAAAGGCAAGGTACGTATATGTATAGATGATGATGATTTATACATTATACTTATGTTACTATATGTGAAGACGATGAACCCGGAATAAATTCCTATACTTGGTAAGTACAAACAGTATTTAGTCTTAGGTACACTAATTCGAAAAGTTGAGTAGTTCTGCTACGCTACCAATACTAATACTAATTAATATTAGTAGCAATCAGCGAAGGCACGAGTCGTGGTTTTACGGACGTTTTTAAGTGTGTAAATTTTATCCCCCAGATCCACTGAAAGACAGTCAAATAAGTTAGCCAAAGATTATTTTTTAAAGGATTTCCCCACGAAAGTTAACTTGCCAATCAGAAAGTTTCAGGTACTCATAGTGTGTACCTATTTAAATTAAAACTCAGTCTATTGACTGATGGATTCTACTGTCTTAGAAATGTGCTTTGCTTTTGTTGCTTAAATTGCCTAATTACCTATATTTGAAAAATACCTACAGTAGGGTAATAAAAGCTCTACAAAAAAAAAGATTACAATTATTGAATTGTGAACTGAACATGTCATAGTAGTTAATATTATTATCATATCATGCAAAACTAGGGTTACCATCCGTCCGGATTTATTTATTTGATTTATTTGTGAAAATAAATTACATTTTACATTACATTTTATACGAATAAATAAAAAAAATAAAAATTACGGCCAAATATACAACCAACAACATTTTCCACGGAATACAAATAAAAATAAACTTTACAAACCGTGCTATTTAAAACTAAAACTTACAAACTAAAATAATTTAATTAGAAAAAATAAACGGATATGTCCGGACCTGTCCGGACTTCTAGACTTTTGTCCGGACTTTGCCCAGCTGTTTAATTTGTCCGGATGTTTTGGCTTAGATGGAATACGAGTAATAAAACTTATTACTAATTATTACAAATAAGTGTTTAATATTTATTAACTTCTCATTCATCTAAAACAAAATATAGATCTTTAACAATCAACTTAACGAGATCAAACAATAATTGGATTTTGTGACAAAAATGTCCGGACTTTTATTGAAATGTCAGGCTTTTTGTCAGGACTTTTCAAATTTCTATATGGTAACCCTATGCGAAACTATCTGAACGGTTCATTGTAGGTACAAGCCTGTACACAATAACTCACACCTGGCTTTATTTGTACACACCAACACAGGTGCAAAGGTTTGCGAGGTAGGTACTTGATCCCGTTTATGTACGTAGGTTTATCTACGAATTTCCAATTTACACTCGAAAGTCCGATACGACACCGAGTGGCGAGCAAACAAGGAGTGCGCCGCGAGGGCAGTGGGGGGGCGAGAGACCTCGGCAAACCCAGGCGTTTGTACGAAAAACCCAGGCGAGCGCTTGGGGCGTTTCGGGGCAAACACGATGTCTCCCGGGAGCCGCTCATTAGTTGTTCAAACACGCCGGCGGCCACTTTGACAAGCAGCGCGGCAGGACCTGCTCCGTCCCGGCAAGGACCGATCTTCCCCTTCACTGATCTAACGCTAACTATAAAGAGCTATCGGGAGTGCAGATAGTAAATACGCGGTTTGTTTTATTAGACAAACGACGGTATCTTTGCATAGGCGTTTACGTAAAGCTGGCAGAATTAACAAACTGGTCTACGTAGAGTCGGTTTTCATGTACACAATCATCTTGTATTGCCATATAATTAGATGTTGCCAATGTTGAAAATATGAAATAACTAGGTATTGCCCATTCATTTAAAACAAAGACTTGGTATAGGCAAGTAATTAACGGTAATGTTTACAGATTTCCTGAGCATACGTTACCAGATAAGTGTCAAAACTATATCTTGAGACAGTACGGCAGTACATACGTCACTTGATCTTTGTTAATGGTAGCGTCAGCTCGCAATCATGGCGATGGCTGAGGCTCATCAATCACGGGCTCAGGTGCACTACAGGCCCCTCGCCCCCCGCGCGCCGTTCCCTCCCCTCCGGACCCTGCCCTCGTTTGCACTGCACAGTCAAAGGGCCTCGCTCAGAGTCTTCAATTATAGCTGTCGTGGCTACGGAATTGTCTCCTACGTGGTAAACTTTTCGCAAGAAGCATCGCCTACGAAAACTTTCATGGGCCGCCATGTCATTGACACCATGAAGTATAGTATGTTTACAGATCAAGTGAAGAACAGACGAGAAGGAAGTAGTAAATAAACTCATGACCAAACATGAACCATACACAGCTTTGCACGATGTGTAAATTAAAAATTGTTCTGTCTCAATACCATAACAGATAGGTACGCCTATCGATAGCATAAACTGGTTGGCAAGGGTTTTCATCTATCAATAATTTAGAATAGAACAGTTCAAATCCTGTTATTTTTTTTTGCTGAAACCATCACGCTGAATCTTTTCTGAATAATTTATTAATAATATATATAATCTATAAATTTATTTGTGTTAATTAACTTAACTTTTAATGATATTAAATATTTTGCGTATATTTAACTCGTTATCTTAAAACATCAAAACTTTTTGTCATTAATATTAGTTACATTAGTTTAATAGTTTTTGGTAATGGCGGGATAGTTGCCTACGATAATAGGAACTTTTTGAAGTTTCATGGTCTCTGAATTCCTGTAAATATTTCTCTTAAAGCTCCCCGATTCACAAAACCGCCTAAGTTTATTAGCTATGCACCTTGCTCATACTTACTTTGTTTTTTATTTTTATATTTCATATTTTAAGTAAAGTTGTCGACTTTCATATAAAATAAAACTTTGGTTTACGAGAAGTGTTGTATTTTCATATCGATGACAATAACTTGACTTAACTCTGCTTCGGAGCAAAAACCATTTGTTGATTGTAAGTATATTTAATTAATTTAATCTACCAGTTTCCTCATAACAAAAAAGCTCCCGTAACAGCTAGGGAAATAATATCCACCAAATCATTAATTCTTTATTTCACCAAGATCGTGATTTTCTACAATATCCTTATGACTAAAGATCTAAAAAGCTTAATTACATAGGTTAGTATTTAAATACTATTACTCCTAAACTAGCTGTATGTTCCTGTGACTTAGGAGTCAATGATCTTATCTCATCATCTGTTACGATGCCTCATTGAGGTGGATAACAATTAAAATTCTATTGTGTCTCGTTAATGACAGTTGAAAGGTTTTGTAGCGTCAAAGTAATTGGCAGTGATTTAGTATATTTTAACAATAAATGGTGGAAAATAAATCTGGACAGTTAGCACACCATAACGCTGTGTCTGAAACTTGACGCTGTGGCTCTTTTCAGAACCTGAAATACCTAATAATATAGTGTGACAGTTAAGTATGATTATTTCAGCAACAAAAATGTTAATTAAAAATATCTACAAGTGGAGTATGGGGACAGTCGCGATGCAGCTCGGCATGTGGCGGTGTGGCCGGGAGGGCGCAAATCGAATTAGTCGAGGGTAAGTGGAGAATGGCGCACGCACACCACCCATAACCGACGCATTATCAGATTAGATGCCGCGGCCTGTGCCTTGCGATGTGACGTCGGCAGGCGTCCGCAAATACATGCAATGTTTTACTAACGCTGTTTGTCTTATACTGATTTGGTGTGTCAAGGTCGAAATTGTATGTACTTTGTTGGTTTATAATTTTGGATTTAATTTGATTAAGTGGAAATAGTATCTATACTGTTTTACAGCACTGTAGGTAGGTACTGTATTTCCATCATTGTTATAATTGCTGCGCTGAAAGTTGAGATTCAGATTAAAATTAGTAAGTAGGTGGATACCAACTCTACCTGGTAATAGCATAGCTCTAATCGTTAAAAGGCATGTAAAAAAATAAAATAAATGTCATTCAACAAACAAGTGTGCTAGAGAAAAAATAAATACGAATACCACACAAGGCAAAAACAACGAAAAAAGGTACATTCGTCGACAGCGAAGGAGAAAAACTGAGCGGCAGTTGTTGTTTGATTGCAGGTTGCTAAGTGATCACATATTTTACCGCGGAGACTCGTTGTTTTTCATCCCGCGAGACGCGACAAACGCAGAAACCTACCCGCTAAGTATTTACGTTACCCCTGTCTACGCACTTTGGTTTCTGTAATGATAAAGTGTTACTGGAGTGGAGTCATTCTTTCAAGTGAGAATTGTTAGAATCGGAATGTTGCGACTTTGTTGCAAAGAACGACTGACTACTTTGTTGGTCTCACTGGAGGTCGCAAGCGCTACTGCTGAGCATGAGGTCCTGGGTTCGATTCCCGGGTCGGGCAAAGTGTTATTGGGTTTTTCTATCTGGAATTTCTCAGTAGCAGTCTAGCAGCCCGCCGGAGTGCATCAATAAGCTCGCTCCCATTACATGGGACTTAAACATAACTGGTGAAGTGGTGAAATGTGGGTGTACTATACACCTCTGCAAAATCCTTCGGGGAATCAAGGCGTGATGTTATGTTCAGTCAAAAAAATGTTGTCACAGAAACATGTGCATTACCTACTTAGTAAATAAAAAATTAAGTATGTAATGGTTGGATCCTGAGGTGCATACTTTTATTCTTCCTAAGTAGATACTAATTCTTGATTGGGATGGCCAGCGTATAACACAATAGTCCAGCAGGAATGGAGAAAGGTTTATTGTCTATGTGATTTTTTTTTCCAGTGAAGTTTAAATAACACAATTATTGTAAAATACAATAGACGTGGATATATTTAGTAACCTGTTCCGCTTAGCTAATTCTAAAGAGCCATAAAAAACTCCACGTGTTTCACCTCTCAACGAGGCATCCTCAGGATGACGATTGACTTGTCGCGAACCGAAACACGGCGTGTTGCCACACCGAGCGCTGAATGCAGACAATTACAATAACATGACACTCAATCATGACAATTATTATGTAAATGTTTAATTTTAATGACTTTGGTTTGGTTACAGATAGAAAAGTAGGTACCTAGTCCAGTTCTTTGTTTTATTGCCTGAAATATTAAAAAAGTTTAACACACACTGTGAGAATATAAGTAGGTACCTAACTCGGTTAAATAATTTGTATTTGTGGTGTTTATTAACTTCGCTGTGACACTAAGTGTTCGCTTTACTGCCGCTTCCATGGTATTTTAAGATACATTTTTATATAACATCGTTCCTTTTACACGTGTTTGGTCTTTTTACAAAAATCTTCCTGAAAAATAATGAAAAAACCAGCCAAGTGCGAGTCGGACTTACACATGAAGGGTTTCGTACCACCGTACAATATTGAACACTACATTAAACACTACACTGTCTCAGACCAAATTAAAAACCAAGACATAGCGCCGTCAGTGACGTGAAGCCTGTTTCGTATGTGTGCACTTAGTGTGGTGTAGTTTCATTGTAAATGGTTGTGAATGTGTGCGTGTGAGCGTGTATGCATAGAGCGGAGGTGTAGTTTTTGCATGCTTCACTGTACTGTTCGCAGCGCTATGTCTTGGTTTTTTATTTGGTCTGAGTGCACTGTATGGGAACTCGTTTAATTTTTAACTTTATTTTAAGTTGTTGTACCGGCAATAGAAATACACAATCTGTGAATATTTCAACTGTCTACCTATCTATTACGGTTCATGAGGTCCGCTGATATACAGACGGACGGACAGCGGAGACTTAGTAATAGGGTTCCGATTGGCACTCTTCGGGTACGGAACCCTAAAAAGGTCCAAAAAGCACCATTCAACTACAAATCATATCGTCGGCGTAGGTGGAGAACTAAATAACTGCGATTTTGGTCAAATTGACTTTTCACCATTTTTGTAACACCCAAATCCTGCCGCATAAATAAATCGCAATTTTCTCCAAGCAAGATTTTTTTTGTTATTTAGTTCTCCACCTACGCCAACGATATATCCAATACTAATCATCATGTAACAAAACCAAACAGGAAAAGCAATAAAAAATAACAACAACAAAAAAAGCCGTAGTAGCAACAGTGTAATTAATATAAATAATAAATAAGGTAGCGGGCTGTGTCGCGAGCGGGCTGGCCGCGTGCGGCCTCCCTAAGGACCAGAGACGTTGTAATTTCAATATTGTGAATATTATACGCGTCATTTTCTCACACGATCCCCTGCACTTGTTAGCCCGCCCGCTGGGCTTAGATGTGCTTGTACGCTATCATATCAGAATATATGGGACAGTTTGCTTTTGCTCTTAAAATATTACTAGTTAAATGATTTTTTGGTTAAATAGAGGATGCACAGCATGTGTTGGTGAAATATGTCCGATATACAAGCAAAAGAAACGCACTTTTCAACGCGATGAAATTGTCGGTAATGGATGTTGGAATGTTCCATGGTATTTTAGCAAGCCTACGTTTGAAGCAGCAAAAATATTATATACTTTTTTAGATAAGTAATTAGATAAAGGTAAGTCTTGTGTGACTAAGATTAGTTAATTTAGTTA
Organism: Agrochola lychnidis; assembly: GCA_963680765.1. NCBI lineage: Eukaryota > Metazoa > Arthropoda > Insecta > Lepidoptera > Noctuidae > Agrochola > Agrochola lychnidis. The sequence goes on from OY796857.1 coordinate 13,169,076, forward strand.
GTCGTTATTTGTAAAAGTACGATAGGATTGACATCGTCGCATATGTGTACAAAAATCCCTTAAATAAATAAAGATTTCAAAATAAATGATTTCTGATTGCACCACAAAATCAGTAAATGAGTTTAGCGGTAAATATACACTGACGAGCAATATAAAAAAGCCACTTACTTATCATGAAATATTTTCGAAACCACGATAGATAGCTTCTTGAAGTAAAAATCAACATTCAAGTGTATTTAATTGCGCATATAAAACACCTATAAAACGGGTTACAAGTTTTTTGTTATATCATGTAGCTTACTTGTGTGGTTTAGGAGATATTTAGATTTTTTTGGCACTTTGCAAGTGTTTTTTTTTTACATTGCTCGTCAGTGTATTTAAAACATAATTCTGTCTCTGATCTTAAAACGATTGATTGAAACATACGTTGCGCGTTGTGTTAAATTTAGTTAGTTAAATGATTAAATGAGCGATATTTGTATATGTATTTGTAATCACGCTCTCGAAAACGGCTCTAACGATTACGACGAAAGTTGCAATATAGGGAATTAAGGGGGCGAAAAATCGATCTAGCTAGGTCTCATATCTGGGAAAATTAGTTTTCTCTATTTTCACCCTAGCAGAGCTCGGTCGCCGAACGCCGTTGTGATTAATGGTGTACATGGGCCTAAGTGTGCAATTATTATATCAATCCTAAACAGTTACACATTTAAGATTTTTAAAGAATTACTACTAGCTGTTTATATGAACAGAAATCTCCATAGTGGAACATTGCATCACTAGGGAAATAAAGCTGTGAGTTGAAGATTCTGATCTAACAGGAAAAAAAGTTGTTCGACGATCTGAAGATTATAGAGTTCCTGATTTTTGTTATATTTTCGTATGAATAAGGAAAAAATAATGAATAATTTACTGTTATTTGCATAATACCTTAGGGAACCATAAATCAAGGCAATTTAAATTATGGGTAGAAAAAAAATTAACTGGAAAAGATTTTGACATTTTATACATGCGTAGTATTTAATATTTTCATTTACAAGGACTAATATATAATTAGTCCTGATAAATGAAAATATTAAAGTCATTTGTTCAGTTTATTTATTTCAGTTATAAAACAATGTTCAATACTTTTAAACCGATAACATTGACTTTTAAATAAATCAAAACCTAACACAAAGTCTAAATCAAAATAAAATCCGGAAAATAACACAAAAGTTACATTAGCATTTGCAAGTGCCTTACTTATTCAGACGCCACAGAGGTACTCTCGCCGCGGATCTTAGGACGCGGGAGTTCTCATAAAGAACTTTTATCAGTTATCGAGTTATCCCTTAGGAACCGAAACTAAATGAAATGATTCCGTTTTATTACGCACCCAGTTTCAGATTGATATAATTGGGTTGTATATTGGCGAAATGATAATGTAAAGCATTTATTTTTAATAGGAATAATTTAGACATAATTTCAGGCACTTATTTAGTCTGTATTTAAAATGTTGTTTTGGCTATTAAATGGCAATTAAGGGATGGCCTAATGTCCTCTGAACCTCGTGATGTTCCTGTCTGTTTAGCTACCTACTAACCTACTCTTTACAAAAGCTAATTTTAGGTTTTTGTGACATTGTTCTAAATCTTCAAATAGCAACAAGTTTAATTTAAAACTACCAAGTACCTACTTGAAGGCAGGTAGTTTGTACGTCTTTTTTTGTAAAAATGATTTATTAATTATTTAATCACTTTTTTTTTTTAATTTTAATGAAGTACCTATCATTTCATTTAACAAAGTTATAGACTAAATACCTACAGTCATTCGTTAAGTAGGTACCTACCTGGATCGTTAATTACAACTTTTTTATTTTCCTCAATGACAAAGGAACTGTCGGCGAAAAGAAAAGTAGACAAGTGTCGTGACACGCACCCCCGAGTCACGGCGCGGAGAGGGGGTGCACGCCGACCAATGGGGAGCCCGCGCGGCGTCGCCGGCTGCGACCATTGGCCGGCCGCCGGGGGTGCGCGCCCCGCCCCGTCCTCGAGGATCGTCCTTATTGAATTAGGCTTATCATTCGATTTCAAGTGGGGCGAGCGCGCGGTCCTCCGCGCCGGCAAAAACTATCGTTGGGATCCGATACCATCTGTAATCGGCATAATTCGATATAGTCGCGGCTCATCCAATTATGCGGCTGTGAGCCTTCGCGCGGTTTCCCCCGACACAAGACGCACGCGCCCCGCGCGGCGCGGCGCTTTCGCGGCACTATTGTTGTTTTACGCGAAATATTAATTAGGGGTCTTGTTGGAGCACATGTCCGGGTGTTTGGGTAGGTAGCCGGTGTTGTCGCTGATCGCCATGGAGTACGGATACCTGAGCGGCGCGGGCGGCGGCTTCGACGGAGGATGTCTGGGCTCGGGCGGCGGCGAGCTGTCGTGGGGCGAGCTGGCCTCGTGCGGCCAGATGTCGCAGGCGGCCTACCGCTACCAGGGCATGCGCTACCAGCCTCCACCGCCACAGTGCGCGCGGCCACAGGACGCTGCCATGAGGAACCACCACATATTCCCGCCATCCATGAATTTACAACGTAAGTAATCTAAAAAAACTTTGTCCGACGGCATTTCTGTCTTGTTTATAAAAGTTGCATCCCGTTACGTTAAATAATACAATGGTTATTTACTTTCTGCAAATTGAATTTAAAAAAAACAATACAATACGTAGCTTCAGAAATGGGATAATTAGGAAGCTGTGGTTTCAAATATATTGTCGTAGCGCTACGCGGTTACGACTCCGCATAAGTTGCGTAGCGGCTACGACGGCGGCGCGGCGTAGCACTAACCGTAGAGGTTCTGTTTCTTGAGACGCTACTAAACTGTACTAAATTCTACTTCTTCCCATTGTTTGTATTGTCAATATTTTTGTTTACACAGATGTTATTTTATAACTTAAGTATAGCATTTATAGGTATTTTTTTCTTGAATTTCTGTGAATCTTTTGTTTATATATATAAAGTGCTCTTTTTATCTAAATATACAGTAATGAAAATAGATACTGTCAGATTCTTCTACATTTCAACATCATGTATAAATAATAGTTAAAAACAGAGCGCATAAAAGTGGCTATTAGGGTTTTGTACAACCGAATGTAAAAATGGAATGCTTATAGGATCACTCGTGTGTCTGTCTGTCCGTCTGTCACAGCCAATTTACTCCTGTTATCAACTACAATGTTAAGTTTGTTCTTGGGATAAGTTCATCCCCATTACGGGGCTGATGTTTATTATTATCTATACTACGTTGTCCGCTAATACATTTTTGTAAGACTGTGAACGCAGATCTCTTCAAAATAATTTTATACTATTTAAACATGAAGATTAATGACGTGTTTCCTATATTCTTGATTATTTGACTGAGTGGTTAAGAGTGTAATTACCGTTTTCTAATAACAAAAGTCCAGATGTGTTCATTATGAATAAGGAATCCTATTTCCTACTATCTTACTATATATATTATATTATAAATGTGAAAGGTTGTGATGATGGATGGATGTTTGTTACTCTTTGACGCAAAAACCACTGAACGGATTTGGATGAAATTTGCCACACAGATAGTTTTTAACCTGGATTAACACAAAGGATACTTTTTGTCCTGGTAGTAAGTTCCCTTGGGATAATTTTCGATATCCACGCGGGCGAAGCCGCTGGCAAAAGCTAGTTAACTATAAAATTATAAGGAAGTAAGTGTTGTTGTAGCCGAATCCTGAAATGTTACTAGTTATAACTCACTAAAATTAAAAGTAACTGGTTTAACTGAAAAGTGGTTACAGCGGGTAGGACTGTAACTACTGGGGGGCTCGTGGCTTAATAATAACAGCCGTATGAGTTGATCTTCTAGGTTAAGCAACGCTTGCCGAGGTCAGTCCGTGGATAGGTGACCATCCATTACATATCGAGTCGTGTCTCGGAAAGCACATTATGCCGTTGGTCCCGGCTGTCATTCATAGATCTTTGCCAATCGTTACGGGTTGTTAGACGCCCAAAAGTCTGACAATCAGTATTACCAAGGGGTATAGTGTTACTGGGTTGTGGAGGTCAGATAGGCAGTCGCTCCAGTGAATACTGGTATTCAGCTGCATCCGGGTAGGCTGGAAGCCGAGCCCAACATAGTTAGGCAGATGTCAAAGTCAAAGAATTTATTTCAATTATGCACTTAAAAGTCACTTTTGAACGTCAAAATTTACAAAAAATGGAATTGATTCTAGTCGCCCCTTCCAAAAGGTGGTTTACGTATGGAGAAGAATGAGCAAGAAACTCCATCGTTACTCTTTTAAAATGTTTTACAAAATTTCCAAATATTTTGTATACTTGTATATGTGAAGACGATGCACCTGGAATAAGATTACTATACCACAATAGGTAAAAAGAATTAAAATTAAGCAATGACAGATAAATATTATTAAGTGATGGTTACAGTCCTCTAACTGCATAAATATAATCTCGTATAGAAAGGATTTTGTCGCTTTATGTATGCAAAATGAAGATTTGGCACGAGACAACCTCTTTTTACGGACTAAAGAAGAGACTTACACTGCTTCTTCTTCTTCTTTCGTATCATTTGCCATCAAAGTATGAACTATTATCATACTTGCATACTTTGATGGACAATATTAGCCAGCCAGCCAAGGGGGTAGCGGGTTAGTCCCGGTAACACCTCGCTGAATCTAAATATATACAATAAATATTATATAAGTATATACAATATATACTATACAAATAAATAAAATTTAAGTGTCTGTTTGTAATGTCAAAATAACAGATTTTTATTAAAAGCTTATGAAAGTATATACGGTACATACCACATTTTTTTGTTCTTTCTGTCTGTTTAGCATAATAATCAACTTATATAATATTCCCACTGCTGGGATACAGGCCTCCTTTCTGTGACAGGGAGTGGGCTATAATCTACCACGCGGGCCAAGTACGGGTTGGTAGATATTATCATGTCTTTGAATTTTTAGTTTCAGGACAGTTTCCGCACGATGATTTCCTTCACCGTTTTGAGAGCAGTGGTGATGAAATAATTTACACAAAGTATAGCGCCTGTCAAGATTCGAATCCATGACTTATAACTCGTGGCCCAGCTCTGCTGTTTGTCTTTTTGTTCCGGCTAATATCCGAAACGGCTGGAACGATTTTGACGGGACGTTCACTGGCAAATAGCTGATGTTATAGGGAGTAACTTAAACGAAAAAGGATTAGTAGTTAGTCCAAACTAATTTAAAGTAACTTATCGGTTTGTTTGTTACCTTTTCACGCCTTAACGGGTGAACGTATCTGAGGACCTGGGTTGGGACATTTGTACACATTTTATTCTGGTAGTACGTTCCTGTGGGATAATTTTCGAACACCACGCTGCCGCTGGTGATGCCGCGGGCAAAAGGTAGTTGGTAATATTTTACTCAATTCTCAATAATTTATTGCATTCCACAATGCTAGCAATGCACAGTGCTAATTTAAAATTTAATGAGATCATTATGGATCCTATCATACACAGGAAAATAGTTGGGGACAGGAAGCCTTTTGAGCTTTTTGGAAGGAGTTTAGTTCCCAAGGTGCACCAGACGTACATTTATGTATTATCAGTCGTGGCATCTATTTTAATTCTCATAATACAATGTGCTTCCGCATCATAATGGAAAACCAGACTAACAGGCTTTAAGATACTGAGCTTTAAGAGTAGGGTCTCATAGTCTCTCTTGTGACTTAGTTTTACCAACCCTGGCAGTTTCAGCAAGTTTTGAAGAGGAGAGAAAAAAAAACTGAAAGCATTTATTGTAATTAAATCAATTACAGGCATTTTTAAATTGTCATGGGGTCGGTTAGTCAGAAAGATGAAGCTAGTTGCCCATTTCGAAGCGTAGTAGTTTCTTAAAAACGGGCAAGAAACTCCACGGACACTCTTTAAAATCTAAATATTGTCACATAAAGATTACTATATTATTACCTACTATTAATAATTAAGACAGTAGGTATCAGTAACGATATCGAGCACAGAGGTTGAGTTTTCCTTTCGATAGATAAGTAGTTAATAATATTTTTAGTGACCCTAGAATTCAATAAGACTTGTGACATTTATGAGTTAACAGACACAATTTAGTTATCTACTAGCTGATTTCGATTTGATGGTTGCTGTTTCAATTATCTAATTAATCAAGTCTTGAAAAATTGTGTTTACCGTATAAACGAAGGTAGAACGAACACAAAAATAAGCAAAATAAACCACTAAATTGAAGCTTTTTGAAACAATTTCAATGAGTATACCTACAGAATTTACAATCCTCGATCGATAACGAGGAATTAGGTACTCAAAGTTTTCGTTTAAGATTTATTGTGAGGAACAAATTGCTTGGACCCAGACTGGCTTGAACAGCAAAAAAAAAACGATTTAAAATAAAATGATGCCGTTTACAGCGCAATGGGAATGATGTTAAATATGACTTTGGAAAATCTTTATGAATTGGACCTACTTACCTGAAAAAAATAACTATCACCAATCAGTAAATCTGCTGCCTAGTCTTTTCCCAACAATGTTGGGGTCGGCTTCCAATCTAACCGGATGCAGCTGAATACCAGTATTTTACATGGAGCGACTGCCTAACTGACCTCCACAATCCAGTAACTGGGAAATATTTATACCCTTGGTAAGACTGGTTATCAGACTTTCGGGCTTCTGGCGACTCGTAACGACTGTCAAAGATCCAACGAATGACAACCGGGACCAACGGCCTTACGTGCTTTCCGAGGCACGATGAAGTCTCGGTATATTAAGATGGTCACCCATCCACGGATCAACCCCGGCAAGCGTAGCTTAACCTGATGGATCAACCTTTGCGGCTGTTATTATTTAGCCACGAGCTCAAATAACTATCACCAAAGGGTATATTATTCGAAGCATGGACTAGTTTTGCACAAAGAATCTTCTAGTTTCTAATATCGAGATTGTAATGGGCGAATACCTTGGCACAGTTTAATAAAGCCTAGTACCTGCTTCACTAGACATTCCAAGTATGAGTAGATGAATTACAAATAAAAAATTCATACAAACTGAATCAGTGGTTCTCGCGTTGTAAACGTAGCAACGGACAGACAGACGGAGAGAAGTTGCATTTCGTAATACGTAAGGATGGTTTTCCAAATACAATGAAATTCATAATTAATTGTAGAATGTTGTGGAGGCATGAGATACCAAAACATAAATCAATGTAAACTGTTTAAGTAAGTAAGTACTTACATATTATGAGGTATGGAAGGTGGAGGAAACATTCGGGGAATAGTAGTCACTGCTTTTTTATTCTCATGTTTGTTTTCTTTTCATCTACAAAACAAGAAAATGTAGTAACAAAAGTAAGAAAAGGTGCCATAACTGAGCGTAAAAATGATCATTTTGTGGTTGGGCAGAGATCATCTCACCTTTCTTAGAAGACCGGTTGATTGTTTGATGCACAACCAATTTCATAAAACCGTAAACTGTTCTATAATATTCACAGGTCCTTCGAAGATGTCTTAAAAAGTTATATCCCATGATTTAATGATTTATTTGTTTGTTTGAACGTCTGGTAGACATCGCTATCAGCGAAAATACCGCCATTGTACGTACCCTCGAAATGTAAGACATTGTATATGAGTTGCGTTACTATTTTGATGTATTTTATTCTATAGGTTACTTTCAGACAAAGTCCATAGAGGTAGTAACAATTTGACTTAACATCTAGTGTTAGTTGGTACAGACACAGATTAACAAACAATTAAAATTCACCGTGGAGCTGCATCCATCTCAGCAACATCGGGGCATCCTCTCGATCTGCGAACACACTGAGAATACTATTGGTGTTGCCGCTAACATGCGACATCAGGGATATACATCTTTTTCTAATAATGGCGGCAAAACCATCAAATCATCAAACGGCAGCCGCGCTCAGTGCATTATTATATTGTACGCGTAGGTCGCTGTATGCCCGCTGAGTGAAGTTGACCCACAGACTGCATGTTTTGCTTAGCTTTGCTATGTCTGTATAACGTTATTTGAACCATGAAGAAAACCATGAAGTAGTAGGTACCTACTAGGCATGGGCAAAAACTATCGATATATAAAAAAAAATCGATATTTTTCCATACAATTATCGATATATATCGTCGATATTATTAATCGCGATATATCGATATTCGATATTTATTTTAGAGTATCGAATTCGTATCAATTTTGATTTTTTTTTAACGCAACTTTGGTTTAACCTCTTTGACAGGCGAGCACATCAAACAGAGGGTGCTCCTAATGTCCATATCTGATGACTACTGGTTTGATTAAATTGCGTGTAATTGTTTAGGCTCGAGCATTAATAAAAAATACAATTTTCTTCTATTTTCGTCTATTCTTTTTTACGAAGTTTAAATATTTTGAGAATTTATGTATGAATAATCATGCAAAAACTGACGATGTATCGATATATCGATATTTTTCACTCGATAATTATATCGATATATTTTTTTCACTTGCCCATCCCTAGTACCTACTAACAGCAGCAGTGGTAGAGTGTGTTACAATTTTAAAATAAGGTAACCTTATAGAGTAATCTGAAAAGGTATATTGACTGTAGCCTAGCTGAAAGTTAACGTATCTGTGGCGGAATCTACATCGCCATATATACGAACTACGCATCACACTGACGTCACGTGAAATCCTACATCGCGCAAGCAGAGGTTACCGCGCGATCAAAATAAATATAACTTTCCAAAATCAATCGTTGGGCAGTTCGGTAGCAGTCGGAGGATCCTCCCTTTTCCATAGAGGATGAGTAAACTTTACGCCCGGTTCCTCATGCCTTTATACTAATAGACATTGTAGATGCCGCACCTACTTCTCTTTTTTCCGTAGCAACATGAGTCAGTAGTTTGCTATTTCGGTTGGAGACAAGCTTGTTCTACTATCTTTACCCTAGACCGCTTGGACATACTGAAAACAATTTTTAACTAGTTATTTGTTTCTCACATTGATAGTATCCCTTGTCTACCTTACCCGCCTATGCCTGCCTTTAAGATAATAATCTTAATCTGACTACTGACTGCTAAAGCCATACAATATACAGGGGCTTTTTAAATTAATCGGCGACACTTCTCGATCGTGATTAGTAGTGACCTAACCTAACAGCAGTAGAAAAAAAACTATTTCCTAAAATCATATTTTTAAGTAAATAGGGTTCAACGCGTTCATATTGCGCGTAATTGAAAATACCTTTTTTAGATTGCTCCCATCATGTCAGTTTTTTAGGGTTCCGTAGTAAACAAGGAACCCTTATAGTCCGTCTGTCTGTCTGTCTGCCTGTCTGTCCGCGGTCTACCTTCGAGACCTAAGGGCCTAAGGGTCAATTAATATGTATACAAATGTATACAAATTACAGCTTTCTAGTACCTTAGTACTAGAAAGCTGTAATTTGACATAGGTATACATATTAATTACGCCAAAAAAGTGGTAAAACAAAATTATGAAAAACATTTTTTTTTAGGGTACCTCCCATACACGTAAAGTGGTGATGTTTTATTTTTTATTTTTTAATCCCATAGTGTGGGATATCATTGGAAAGGTCTTACAAAAACATTATGACTTTGTGAAACTCATTTTTGGATTCAGGGATCCGTTTGCAAAATATTAAGCTTTAAAGTGCTAATTTTTGTTGGAGTCAAGTGTGTCCCCCCCCTGCCAGCTAAATGGTTGGTTTTGGATATGTGAAAAAAATCATAGCAGTAGTTTATATAACGAAATTAAAAGAAAAACTATCACAACTAAGTAGGCTTTACTAGTTATCGAGTAATAATTGACCAACTTAACTTTGCAGTTGCAAAAACATGTTTTCCCATACATTCCGTATGGGAGAACATGTTTATCAACTACAAAGTTAAGTTTGTTTTTGGGATAAATTCATTCCAACTACGGAACCCTTCATTGTGCATGGTCCGACACGCACTTGGCCGGTTTTTTTTTAAACTATGACAATGTAAAGATATAATTTAATTCGATATTAGATGCGTGTCTTTAATAGTTATTTATGCTACTGTTGTATTATAAGGGGTATTATAACACGAATGTGGGTTTATCACATGAGTGTTTTCATACCTAATTATGTACAGTTGTATACAAGACTATCTACACCCATGATATGAATCCTTTATAAAAGGTTCCGAAACCATTGAGAGTTTGTAATTCAAGATCAAGAATAAAAAAATCCCACGAAATTCAGTACAACTGCACGTATGAATGTCGCCTGCAGCAGCACATCACCGCATATGCGCTGCAGCGGGTGTCGCTGTCCCCCGCTTAAACGTTGAAACGAGTTGCATAATGAAATTTAGAACAACACTCATTTGGATGATATCATGGTTACAATGACACTGGCTGTTTTAATGTTGGCAATAAGCTAATTGTTTAAGAAACTTTTATAGAGGATTTATAGCATGGGTGTAGATAAAACAATATATCTGCTAGCTAGATGTATGCATAACTTGAGCTTCTCAAACGGCAGGAAATTAGATTCGAAAGACGTTGTATTTCTGCTAAGAAAATGTGTTAAAGTTTCTATTACTATAATTTATAAAATGTCTCAGTAAGTAGAAACAAACTTGGAAACCAAAGCGGAAAAAGGTGGAAAACCTTTCTTAAACTTTATCTTTATTGCTTTTACTCTTAGTAATACCAAAGTGAAACCGTTTTCATTTGGTGAACAAGTGGCGGGACGGGAGGTTGCGACGACGCCGCCGTCGGTCACGAAACAAAGACTAGTGCACGGAGTGGGGCGGGCCCGGGGGGGGAGGGTGAGTCCTCGCCGCGTGAGCGATTGCGTCCCTAATTGGCAGCGGCGTCCGCGAGAATCTTAAGGGGAGGACAGCCGAGCTCGAGCGAGTCTTCTCTGCATCTTGCGGCTCACGGGTCTGCGTGGACCTACCCGAACTCCCCGCCCCCCAACCCCGCCGCACCCGGCCCCTCCGACGCCCACGCAACACAATAACTTACCTCGGGCGGCAACTCTCACGTAATCTCGAGTAACTCCGGATTATGCCCGTTAATCACTCGGAAATTAATTACAAGTTTGTGTATTAATTGTAGTACAATTACAAGAATTACAGGGTTAAGATTACCGTGATTCCATTTGCATTCCGTGGAGAGTTATTATATGTCAACAATCGGTAGACTTTCTTACGGTAAATTGCGTTACATTTTACATAAGAATATTGGACTCTACGTCGCAGGCTTCTAAGCAAAATCCTTTTTCGTCCTAAAGGACAAAATCAACATTTAAAGTTTTCGTTTAGTCAAAATTAAGTCTTAAATATCAAAGAGTTGAATGAATAAGTTACACACATACAGGATGGTCAAAAAAGAGAGGTAATAAAAAAAGAATTGATTCCTCATGCAGTCTGCGATTCTTGATAGTTTTCGGGTAGTACTTTCCTTTTTTTTTCATTAAAAAAAAATCTTCGATTCGAGCGATTTGGTCAATTAAGTACCAACTTTTATGTGATATTGTGCAAGCGTCACTATTTGGACCATCCTGTATAGCGATGTTTTTACTTTAACAATTTTGGCATCAACAATTATACACAAGCAATTAGATAATTGATTTCTAAAAATTTTGCGATAGTTAATCCTTCCTCATTTTTTTTTAATATTATGCTAGACGACCCGGTGAACTTCGTACCATGTGAGACAAAATTTCGATTTATAAACTACCCCAGTATTGGGGCGAACAAAACAAAAAAAAAACAAATCAATCACCATTTTCGAGTTTTTGCGAGCCTTTTTGCGCACGGCAATTGACCCCTTTTACGACGGTTTTGAATGAATGTCAAAATTTTATTTCTTTATACATAACTAGTTACAAAAATAGCTCATTAAACTTTAATTCCGTTGGGGTAATGGTGCTTATATGCGTTCTCTTAAAGCATCACCAATGCGAAGGTTCTAAGCGCTGTCTTTTAAAAATCTCAATTCAGAATATTTTCGCGTAAAGCAAACATTTTATGTGTTCGTCCCACGTCCACAAAACTGAGCATTGCGGAGGGAAAACAGGTCGGTATCCTAACTCGATATCGCCATTTCTATTCTCATGTCGCCTTTGTATGCAAGTGGACGGGTTAATTCGATTTGGTGCGAGGACCGAGGGCAATATTTTATCGTATCATGTGATCTATTCTGTCCCAGTATAGTATAGTATAGTAGAGTGGGTCATAAAAAAGGCAATATCTCACAGTTGAGCTGAGCCGGAGCCGCGATCGTAACTTCTACAATGTTACTGCGCCGCACTCGGCGAGGGAGCTGACTTTTATTTTTAGAAAAGAAATTATTGTTTTCTTGCAAATGTGAATATGTTAAAGCTATACCTACATGACTTTGTCGGCATAACACTGGGTTTCGTTTTGCTAAGTCACTAAACTTTCTTCTTAAAGACTATTTTTGTACCCATGTTGGCAGGAGAGATAACTCACTGTTGTTTTGTAAGGTTTAATTTACACAAGATAGAATAAAAAGTGGTGAATTTAATGGTTTTCAAGCAAGTTTTCAAAGCAAGAAATTTGTCTCAAAACCGTAATTCATTTGGCACCAGCTAAAGAATACGCACCTAAAAAATAAGTACCAATATTAAACCAATATTCTATGTAGATGAATGATCGTTGAGGGCTACGTGATGCCACCCCGCACAATTTTATTTAGCTTCACGCAAAAGTGTTTCCGTTTTACTGCTGCCATTACGCAAATTTACCCACATGTTTATTTGTAATATAAAATATATTGCTGTTGCATATTACACAGTGTACTCAGATGTACTTTACATAACTCTTATTCTATTTTATTATTTTCTCGAGGCGGGCTTCAAGATTTTTAGATTCATGTAACAAAATGAAAGTTTCAAGTCTCAAGTGGCTGATATATGGAGGCGTGAAGGCGTCAGGAAGCCGTGTAACACGGTCGCGGGGCAGTATTCATTAATCTAAGCTGTAACCCTTGCCGCGCGGGCGTCAGCGGGGGAGGCGGCGCGGCGCGCGGGGCGCGGTGGCGCAATATGCCGCGATGACGCGCCGACATCGCCTGCATTATGGATGTTGGCGAACTTTTCGCGTGACGCGAGAAAAATGAACCAAGGCTCACTTAGAGATGGATCGCGATATAATTTACTGGGAAAATCCCAGCTCGCGGGATTCGAGCTGTCATGTATTAGTAGTTTGTAGCTGCTTGTTCAAGTACAGTGTGTTTAGGATGCTAGATATTTTGTGTAGATACTGATTGACTATACCTATTTACAAAATATACGTAGATATGTACTTGCCAACATCGTTGACTAGTTTCAAATATCGAGCAGCTTACCTTTATGCAATCTGAGCTACTTAAACACCCGAACATCCTCATGACTACAAAACCGTATCATAAAACTTGTAAGAATATTCAGAATCATAAGATTCCCAAGTGCAAACATGCCTCTGATAAAGTCCTTAGCGCCCTTCAAGCAGTCTCGCCGTTCTGTAATTAACAGGCGGAGTCTCGGGGGGCTGGAGCGTAAGGAGGGAGGAGGGGGGGCACGGATCATATCACCTGTGAATTAATCGCTCCGTGACGATTAATTAGCGCCACGTGCTCGCACGCACCTCAGCCTCGCAACACCACGTGACTCGCCTGCTAACTGCCTTCATTAACCTTGAATAGCTTATGGATTTTATATAATGAGAGTCAGAATATTTTAGGGAAGTAGTGCTACGGGTGTCATTAGATAATGTAGGGAGAATTCTTCAAGCTTTGAAAAAAGTAAATCCATGTCCCAACGACGAATCCCCAAAAGTGAAAAGGTACAAAAATACTTTTCCAGTAAACCCGGCTCACCGCCCGGCAGCCTCCCAATAAAACATAACGTTCGCAATAACAATGAGCGGCCCTGCCTGACCCACGAACTGCAAACTCAAATTAAACATCTTATGAACAGAAACATCTTGCAAAGATCCTCTTCATTAGGTCCCGCAAATTGCGCGGGGGGTGCGGGTCGCGGGGGCAGTGACACGAGTCGTCCCCCTACCCCTCGTCCCTCCCCGCAGCCTCTATTAATAATGCAAATGAGACCGCAGCTCGGCCAAGAAGCGAGTCTCGATTAATTCCGGTTCATTTGAGGTAATTGTCGCTGCGCGTGTGCGGTCTGCGGTCTGCTGAGCCCGCAGCCCGCTGCCACATCTAATGTCTAATGCCAGTTAGGGTTATGGTTTCAAAAGGATCATGTTTTATCGCCACTGAGCATTACGAGTTGTTTTGGATGTTAACTGCTACAACATTCACAAGATTTCAGTCTATTGCTTTGCGGTCGCTTGGTTTCATCAACCTAAATTTAGCTTTTTTACCCACTTTCCATATCCTACGCCAGTCATTTAACAAAACATGCAGTTTGCTCAATGACACTTTTACTAACATTAATACTGGTTTAATAAATTAAGACGTTTCTATTTACTTCAACTTAAGTTGCACAAAGTTGCACGCGACGCTAAATAAAAAGGAGTCCATTGCCTCACGTAGCAGCGGGCTACGGCGTAGCGCTACGACGATCGATACTTATGCCACGCGACAACCTAACGCTACGAGTTTTTCTGCGTTTTCGAATGAGCTATATTTACGGCAGAAATAGAAAACCTTGAATTAAAAAAATTGTTACTTTTAAAAGGGAAAATAAAATCATATATAGAAAATAACAAATAGGTACGAAATGGGTACCTACTTTTTATTTCAACTTTTACAGGTTTTTTAAGGAATATTTTATAAGAATGTAAAATCGTATCGTCTGTTAGTAAAAAAAAAAATATATGAATAAAGCAAAATTATCGATTTAATGAAATAATGAAAAGTGTAAACTAATAAAATTGCAAGTAGGTAAGTATCTAAAAGTAGTGGGCGGTCGATTTATAAACTGAAAAGCTTAATTCTTTCGGTATTGCATGTAACTTTTAGCCAATACATGGATGTACAAGATCACTTACTTGAATGTCATAGAAAGATTGACAATTTATCAATGAGCTCACCATTAATACATTCAGTAATTAAAATAATACACCAAGCCCACTTTCTAAAAGGGATGAAGCAGCAAAAATGTGCCAAAGCGAAACCTCAAGCAGTTCTAGCAGTAGCTATAAGTGTATTGTGAACATAACGTAGGTATTGAGAGGGCAGGGAGCGTCTCCGCGCAGGGGGAGACAAAAATGGCCGCTCTGAACCTGCACCTTGCTCCTACCTACTTATATTACTCATTAAATTACACACTATGTGGAAACTGATTTACCAACGAAAATCTTATGAGATTTAAGTAAAGTTAAAAGTTCATAAAGATTATCAAATGTGAGTTCATATATAGGTGCCTAATTATTTAGATGAATGGAGTGCGACCTATGAACTTTATTATTAAGTTCATTGATACTTCTGTATTTATCTGATAGAAATAAGATATTCAAATTATTCTTTGAAGCGTTTTACCGCGCCTTTGATTAAAGGATCCATCTAATGTAGTTCTTTTTTTTACCTCAATATTATTGTTATAATATGTTCGTAACTAGCATTTGAATTGAAGTAATGTCAAAGAAGTGTACATAATGCTTGAAATAACCGCGTTTATGACGGAATAAGACCCGCACTCCACCAAAGCGGGGACCACAGAAGAGGAGATATGTTTTAATAACCAAAAGAATTTCGTTATTCACACATCTCGTCTTCACTGAGCTTCAGCGGATACCACTGAGCAGATATGTATCATATTTATATGGCGTGATCGAAGCGGAGATGTGAGCCTCGCAAGCTGGCGAAGGCGCGCAGTGGTGACGAAAAGAGATGTGAGCGGCGTGCAGTCAGCGGTCAACAAGAACGCTCGAAACACGCAGCTTAGTTCTGTTCTAGCCAGTACACATCTCCGCTCTAGCCAGCACACATCTCCGCTCTAACTAGCCTTCGGTAGAGTCCGAGTCTTAGAAAAGACAAAGAAGTCTTGTTTGGCGATTGTAAATGCCACAGCAAAAAAATTCGTAACATTTATGACTGCATATTTATTCATTTATCTGTAGTTTCATCTACGAAATAATCATCCAAAACATTACAAAGTAATTTCTTCTTTCACAGCCGGCCTCCCATACAAAGTATACGGCGGGCACGAGGGTTCGCTGACGGAGAAGCGAAAGCAGCGAAGAATCAGGACGACGTTCACGTCAGCCCAGCTCAAGGAGCTGGAGCGAGCCTTCCAGGAGACGCACTACCCTGACATCTACACCCGGGAGGAGATTGCCATGAAGATCGACCTCACTGAGGCGAGGGTGCAGGTCAGTTAAGCTGTTTTATTTTGTCTTGGTTGATAAGGACAGGATAGCAGAAAAAACGGGGAATTTGGATGGGAAATATCCATTTTGATTTTATCGACAACGACATGTTTCGTAAAGGAGGTGTTTCAATAAATAAATAAATTTTCTTATCTTAAATATGGTGGTGACCCAGTGGTAACGGCCCCGACTTACAAGTTGTATGTAGGTCGTGGGTTCGAACCCAGGCGGGCGCTATACTTTGTGTAAATAATAATTTTATCACCAATGCTCTCAAAACGGTTAAGGAAAACATCGTGAGAAAACCGGCATGTCCTAGAGCCAAAAATTCGAAGACATGTGACATCTACCAAATCGCACTGAGTCCGCGTGGTAGATTACAGCCCACTCCCTCTCGAAGAGAGGAAGCCTGTGTCCCAGCATTGGGAACATTATAGGCTGATTATGCTATGCTTATAAAAAGCAGAATTTTAGAGTGTATATACCTATTTGCCGAAAACCTCCATATTCTGATTAAATTATTCCTTGATTCAGCATTCGTGAAACCAAAATGAAGATAAAAAATACGGATTTAAGGAAATTATTCTCATAAGGCACAGTAGGCTTGAAAAAATAAATGGTTTCCCGCGCCGTCCGTCACATTTCCGCAGTCCAATTAACGTCCAGTAATTCGAGTGCGGCTGACGGGCGGTGCCTACGAAAAAAAAGCGAGCAGACAGCGTGCGGTTAGCTCTAGTTAATTTCATAATAAGCGCTCATTTTTATGTGAGCCAGATCTGCGACGTGTGCTCCTCCTGAATGTTTAATGCAATTCAGAATCGGGCGAGTGCTGCGCCGTCTTATAGTTATCTGATCACGTATATCGCGCGGTGACTCCGCGACCTGCTCACGTATTCCGGGATATGACGCCCTCGGCGCAACCGACACTCTTATTGTTCCCAACGACACAAACCTATATTTCGTTTCATTTCTTTTCATGAAACGTGTTTTCATATTTTCGATTCGGTTGCCGTTGTACTGACGACACAACATTATGTAGGTATGTTTGAGTATATAGGCACTGCGTAATGGATAAACAATCGCGTTGTTGTATACATAAGCGGGTGGCACCCTCCCGCGGCAACGAGCGCTCATTACGTTAAAAAGTGTATTGGAATGGTGGGGTGCCGCCATAAATATTGCGGGCGGTCGCGTAACTCAAGCGCGCGCGACTCCTGATAATTAAAACTCGCCTGGAAAATACGAATTCACATATTACAATTAAAACCGGATAACTGCAACGAGCGGGTTGTTTTTCGGTAAATAAACAAATATCAATTTAATGTTGCACTGTATTTTAATCTACAATTAAGCAGTGGCGAGTTTTAAATTTTGAATAATAATTAATTTTGTTTGGAGTGTGATTGTAAATACCTACTGGATATTGGTAAGAGGCTTTTGGTTTTTACAATTTTAGTATAGGTATCTTTATTATAATACAAAAGATGTTGAATTTCAGCAGATACAATCATTTTTATGCAAATAGGTCTGCCAACAATCACGGAAGCTGTGGTCAGCGACAAATTTACATTAAAAAAATATAAACGTCAAGAGCGGCGCGACGTGTCCTAATTCAACACGCGGCTCCTACCCAAATTCATCAGAGGCTGTGCGCAAACACTGCTCGTCGGCGTGAGCGTTAAGCAAACGCACAATTTGCCATAAGCCACCCGTCCGGTGTGAAACAAAAAGTCGGCCAACTGTTCTGTTAGAGCAAAAGGAATCACTTGAAAAATGACCAGCTGCTTTTTAATACACAGCGTATTTTTTCTGTGCCAACGTTGTCATAGGGATAGGGCAATTTAATCCATCAAGCGGTGTTGCACGGTAGCGTCCGAGTCAATAAATTCTATATTATCACAGACCATTTTGGTTTTATTGTTATCCCTGTGCGGCGCGAGAGATTAGTTCGCGTTGAGACAAGGGCGGTATGGATTTTGTGCTTATGTTTCATTCATGAAGTCCAAAGCATGCTTCACACAACACGTTTCGTTGTGACATGACTCAAAATGAAAGTATATATAGATAAATAGTAGATAGCATAGATAGATAAATAGTAGATGGATAAATTATTTTTTGTTTGTTTTTCTAAAACGACCCAAAGAAACGTAAATATTTTTCATGTTTTAGCATATTCGCCAATTACCTTACCTCCTCTGTGTGGTACAAAAGGCACGTTATAAAACTGGTTCTTTCCGAATGACTGACTATTCATTAGGCTTTCAATATGCTATTCATTCTAGAATGCAAGCTCATTGTTATTACAAGTGCGGTGGTCACCTGACACGTGACAGGGGGCTCGCCTGCCCGAGAGGCAGCAATAAAGATTGACATGCAACCCGTCGGGATCCGCTAGCAAAATGTCAATCCAGCTCTCGATCTAAGATCTTGCGCCGGTAGTCCACAGGGACCGCCGGGACTGATGCACTGTCTGCTATTGCTTTCAGTCGTAATTGGTTTTATGCCTTATCTTCGTGAAGTGAGACGTTCGGTTTAAGATTTGAGGATTTTGAGTAGGTCTGTTAATTTTAAAGTTGGTTGATACTTCGATGGTTGAATGAAAAACAACGGAATTACGTTAAATCGTTTGATACGATTGTATATTATAAGACTCTGTCTGTAGCTCCTTGAAAATAATATTTTCTTATTGTAATTTTACACATCACGTCGTTAGTAGCATAGTAGTTTACGTATTTATTTTTGCATCGAATAAAAAGACCTTCCCAGAATATTGTTTTAAGTCACCCGATCTTTTTGAGGACCATTTATTTGGTCCAAGGCCGTCTAAAATCAGTAGTTGTTATTTTAACACAGATTCGCATCATGATCAGTCTCGAGTACTATGTGACCCTGCGTGTGCACAGGTGTCGCACGCGTGTGTCACGTGACTGCCACGCGTCGCCTCTCTCCCGGCGCTCGCCTGATTAGATACACTTGCCACAAATGTTTGTCGCTCGCTGCACTTCAAATGGGGAATAAAACTGGCATTGTCTGCTTCAATTGAGTTTTATGGTGCGACAGAACCATAATAATATTATTATCTGGTAAGGAAGGAAAATTATTGTCTAGTGTTGAATGTTTGCGTTAGATGGGACGTTTTATTCGTTGTCTAATAAATCGATTTAGAACATGTAGGTTTTTATTTATTTAGACATAAGAAATATCAATTTTCAGCTCGGTCGGTCGTAGCCAACTGTTGAAAGACCTCTCCTACGTTGCAGCTAGACGTACTGATTAGAAACAATACAATTTTTTTTAATGGTCACATTTAAAGTTCCCTTTCCCAAAACTAACTTCTCAATATCAAATATTAAAGTGGTTAGTATCTAAATGAAACAACAGCGTTAAGTAATGGGACGGTTTAGTGTTAACCCTTAGTTAATCGCGTTGATTGCCGTCGGTTCGGCTAACGATAAAAGCGGATTAAGTAATCACTTAGTGGCGGGACGCTCTTGTCTCGTGATTCGTGCTTTTGTCAGTAGGGTAGCACATCACATACACTTATGGGTTTTCATCCCATATCATGGTACGTGATGTTTAACTCAAGTGTAGTGAAGTTACTTTACGAATTGTTATTTTATTGGCATACCTACTCATGAAAGGTGCAAAAAAAAGTGTTTTTGTTTTTTTTTTGTTCAATGTTGGATATTTTTGTCGTTTCAACACATAAGCGATTTGTTTATAGATTACGCAAATTATTACTAAACATACAAAAAGTTTCAGTAACAGTCCATAAGTGTAAGTGAAGAGTCATATTAAGTCATTCATTATTACGCGATAACTTTATAAAACGACAAACAAGCGTATCGGATTATGATCATCAAAGGTATTATCTATGTTAAACTGGACGAGGGGCGTGACATTCGATACGGTACCAACGAGGGCAGATCACAGACAAGCTCGTCAGTTTCCGTGGGAAGATCGGAACAGTTCGGACGATTGCTCCCGCGCACCGTGTCGTGCCATAGCCCATAGTTGTGATCTGACAATAATCTGCCTCGCCTAATTGATTAACATCTCTCTTGCATTTTCACACGATCTGCAAAATTAGAGACGCGTGAAATCGGAATGTTTGGTAGTTTTAATTTTTTACGTAAAGCTGAGTTCATGTAAATAAGCAAACCATGTTTTTTCAATAAAAGAATATTGACGTAAATTATTCTATTAAATAAAAAACTCTATGAAAGTAAGAGGACGTGATTATTTTTGAATAAAAGTAAATCTGACGTTTTATGAAAACATAAAATATGACTCTTGGATGAAATTGCCTTACTACCTCTTAGCAAACAATAGGAGTATTATTCTCACATAAAACACCATTCTTCTTCTTTAGCTATTCACGATAAATAAGTGTTGGAAATCCTAGCAAGCACTTAAGCGATTAAAAAGTGCCTCGAGGTCGTAGGTATGTAGTGGCGCTACGGAGGGTGTGCTACGGGCTACGGGGTATGGTTGCTACGGCTACGAAATACGTCATAAGATATTATAATGATTTAATTTTGTTTTTATAAACGGAAGTGATTGTTTTCAACGTAGAGTAAATAAGACACTATTCTTTTGACTCGAATAGTTCCGTTTTCATTAGTTCCGACGATTCTATCAAGAAACTTTTTGTGAGTGTACAAAATTTTACTAATCATGAAAAAGCCATCTAAACTCTGTAAAAAATAAAATCTATATTATTTATTTTAACTCGTCCTACGACTACGAAAATACGAAATAATTAAATAAGATATAAATAAAATAGTCTTATTTTTCGACTTCTTGAGCCAAATCCAGAGACAAAGTAAAATTTCACAGACTAGAGGCCAGAGAGAGAGCGTTATTGACTATGTCATTACTTCTAATTGCATTTTTTTTATGGCTTCACAACTTTTCCGCCGGCCGGACTTCAGTGCTGGCGCGGACTCTTAAAATAATTTTCCTTTAGAAACTAGGAGTTTGTGAATAGCATTAGTATGCACTGTAAAATTACCAGAAAACGTAAAATATATCACACCCCTAATATATTTTTTTACATTTATTTCCATAATAAAGTGATAAATTAGTGATGAATTTGGATTTGCATTAAGAAACACGCCGTTAGCCCCAAAAAAAAAAAAAAATTGCCATTAGGGTTTCTTTTAAAAAAAAAATCCTTACTTATTATTTGGCCCAAATGGCTAGGATGTCATTTCAATATTTGATTGTAACCTTTTTACGATTAGTTAATGAATGAGATTTAAATTAAGATTTTGTACACAATTTAATTGATCATGATACTTTGATTAATGTTTAAATCGTGTAATTTAAATCAAAACATGGAACGTTAATCGAACGAACATCAATAGTATTTATTTTTAAACCCACTATATGAATACGAAAACGTGTGAAACTCATTCTTTTCATGGTTCTCACATTAAACGTCCC
This sequence comes from Agrochola lychnidis, assembly GCA_963680765.1. Classification (NCBI taxonomy): domain Eukaryota; kingdom Metazoa; phylum Arthropoda; class Insecta; order Lepidoptera; family Noctuidae; genus Agrochola; species Agrochola lychnidis. The sequence continues at coordinate 13,190,884 of OY796857.1, forward strand.
AAAGGTATCGAAGTTTGCCCACTAACAATTACAAAAGCGTTTATACCTAGTTCAGATTATACGAATCCGACCTAGCTTACGGAGTGCGAATATATGGTCGTCTTTATCTAACGCGTGTGAATTCAGTATATCTATCTCTATCGTGGACATGTCACCCTTTAGCTGGGTTCGCGCAATTATTTTTCATTTAGCTCGCGACTTGTTGTGGTGTTCTTCGGGAATCGTGGGATCAAGTGCAACTATCATGTCTCTACGGTATAGTAATACAATTCGAATACGAGAAAATTGCTCTGTGACATAAAGGGGATGTATAAAAAGTCTTGGGCTTTGTAATTTGGGGTTTCCCAGGGTGTGGGTGACAATTTAGCATTTACCGTAGGGGGTTTGATTATTTCCCATAATAAAGCAAATGTGAAAAGGGCATTCTGAATATTGAATAAAATCCTTTTATATTTTTATTTATTTATTTAACAGTTTATGTACACACATATAAACAGACAAAAAGAAACAGAAAAATACGTACAAAGGTGATGCTTATTTCTAAAGAAATCTCTTCCAGCATACCTGCGATAGGAAATTAGTTAAAGAGCTGTAGACAACGTGTGTAAGAGTAGAAGATAAAACAGAATACAAAAAATAAAAACTTAACTATTCACTCATTTAAACATAAATATACAATATGAGAACATACATAAATACATACTTCTAAAATACGTATCACTAAAATAGATATAAATACTTAAATATAATGTCGTATAAAATAATAAATACATAATATGCAACTATGACAAAGTGGAAAGATAGTGTTCTTTCACTCTATGAAAGTGAAGAGTGTTCTTTATGATAATTGGAAGGTTATAATGAGGGCTTATCGTGGTTGAATTCGCCGCTAGAGGCGCTAGTGTAAAGTAAGGTCTCTAGAAATGTCAAATGTCTCTGAACGTTCACTGTTTGCGGGCTTTTTAATCGTGTATTTTTAATAATTATTCATGATTGTTGTAAAGATTGTGCCATTCCTGATTAATTATGGCTTAAGATTTAAAGTAACAACTTAAGACCTAATTTGGTAGAACTTAGAGGAAGAATAATATTTGTCTGCCACATGCTCGCCAATTTAAGGAACATTCAACATTTCAAGTTTTAAAATAGAGGTAGGTAATGAAATAAACATTAGGTATATGAATTTAAGGGCACTTGAACATAAATCCAAAACTTAACAGAAAAGGTATTGACAGGACCTTACTCGCCAGTGGCGCCAACTGGTGAGCACAGACACGATACGAACGTTGCTAAAATGGTGTAAACTACTGGTTTCTTTTCTCCGGTATCAAAAACTGTGTCATCCAATATTCGGAAGCACATTTATGTCAGATTTACAAAAAGTTAAGGCATTGCGATTCTAAACAGCAAGTTCATTGTTACTCCATTTTGTTGTGGAAGTTCGGCAAGGGAGCATAGGCGGCTGTCACAAACTATCCAGTGTCATGAATATATGGCCGTCATAACCGGTGCGCCGTTGTCGAGCATCGGAGGAAAATGCTAGATCACTTAGGGGGGAGTATTGTTGTATTTTTTGCTAAATTGTCATTCTTACTCGTTTTCTAGTACGTACCAAGGTATAATTTTGCAATTGGAACAAATATTATTGTAAAAATAAACCAAGATACGAAAAAAATTACTATCCATGTTGGAAGGTATTATTTTTTTATTTATTTACACTATGAGTTATTGGAAAAAAATTTATTGAGGTATCTGTTTTCAGACAGATGCAGATAATTCTTAATAGTTGAACGTGGTAATTTATTGCTTAAGATAAGTGTTACTTATAAGGTGTGTCTCAGATAGTTTATAAGGTGTTCTAAGTTAAAACAACATTACAAATCTAAGCACTAAAATATTTGTAAGACCATATTTTTTATTTGCATAAGGTTACTTTAGGTTTATACTGTACAATGGACGAATTTAATCACACATGTAGTAAGGTCTCTCCAACGCCCCACATTTGGTGGCAATCACAAACGTTATTCTATGCTCACGAACCATTTAACAACGACAGAGGGACAAGTGACTCCATTGTCCGTGCATTAACTGTAGTTTATTCATTTTTTCTTGCCCCTTCCTCAAAACATTTATCATTCTAAAAATCGCAACTCATTTACCCTGTTTATTTTATAGAGTGAGTGTGATCTTGTAGTTTATTGTAATATTAGCCCACATGGCGTGTCGGGGTTCTACTTTCATCATGGTATGAGAAAAAAATCATCAATTGTTTACTGATGCCTGCGTGTGCTTTTGGCATTTTTTTGTATGTAGATACAAAGGAAACTACGATACATTTGATAATTGATTTTATTAATAATTATTAATAAAATCAAAGTACGATACTTACCAGCGGCACCGTAATAAACATGCGGCAGCACAGTGTTAAATCTTTTTTTTCCATTCTTGTTTTTTTAGGGTTCCGTACCTCAAAAGGAAAAAAAGGAACCCTTATAGGATCACTCGTGTGTCTGTCTGTCTGTCTGTCCGTCTGTCACAGCCAATTTACTCCGAATCTAATGGACCGATTAAGTTGAAATTTGGTACACATATGTATTTTTGTGACCCAAACACGAATGTGTAACGTAAAAAAAAAAAATTGAATATAGGGGTCATTTTGATGGGCAAACAAGAAAATTAAAAAAAAAGTTATGCTAACAGTGCCGTGTGACATATCAAATGAAAGGACTTATTGCGAGGATCTTAAATATATTTTTTATATAATTTTAAAATATTTTTTTTAAAGATATTTAAGAAATTCAATGAAAATTGACCATTCCCCCCCCTTATCTCCGAAACTAGTGGACCAAAAATTTTCAAAAAAATACATAGTATGGCTCTTTACTCATAGATTACAGGAAAACCTATAAGAAGTCTACGGTCTTAAAATAACACGGTAAATCTCTCAATATTGTGCGTACAAACTTACATTTCGTCGGTCGGCATCCAATAGGCCCATCTCTCTAGCTACTATAATATCAATATCAAAAGTGTTTGACAGTCTGCAAATTACACAAATAAATAAAACTGTAAATGTTCATGACAACTAATTCGGGTTTCGGCGTGGTTTCTCAACAGAAAGTGCAGTGTTGTGTCTTAAGCATACTGTCACATACTATACTTATACACAGCGTGGGACGCCGATTTATGCTAGCTTCCTCGACTTATTCAAGACTTGATCTGGTTGCTTATGACGTATTGTGGAGAAAGATGGAGAAGGATAGGTTGCCAATGGAGCTTAAAAACATTTTTAAATATTGGTACCTATGGTAACCAGATCAATAGTGTACGATGGGCTGGAACTTTTTCCAGGCCATACAGGTTGGAATGCGGGGTGAGGCAGGAATGGCGAGCTCAGCAGCACCAGAGTGGGTTGCTATACAGTGTGATTCTTCATAATGTGCACATATCGAAATGAGGGAATATATGCTTAATTTTAACGACAGAAAAAATATTTTAAAAATCTAAATATTTTTTTATACTTTTATGGAATTAAAAAAAAAATGTAACAAAACTGTGTAACTTTTAAACTGAATCAGCTATCGTGATGAAACAAACTCCATAATGATTGGAAGTAAGTAGGCGTCCACATAAAATTAAAATTGAGAAAAAAAACTACCCTCAATTGAAAATAAACATGTTTTTTTAGTAAAAATCTTTATTTTTTTCATAAATTTTTACAATAATTATAAAATTTATGAATAAGATTCCCAAGAGAATAAAAAAAAAAAACAAAAAAAAAAAAAATTGAGCAAACTCAAACTCAAATCATTTATTTCAATTAAACCATTTACAGGCACTTTTGAATTGTCAAGGAATCGGTCAGTCAGAAATAGGTATGAAGCTAGTTGCCCATTCCAAAGCGTAGTAGGTACCTATGGAGAAGAACGGGCAAGAAACTCCACGGACACTCTTTTAAATAAAAAATTGTTACAAAATATTGGTTACATCATTCATGTTGAAATTATACATGTGAGAACAATGTAGAAAGACGTGCACATGAGAAGCGTCCGTAATAAAAAGATAAAAAAGAACAATTCAAAAAAATTAAAAATAAGCCCTGGCAGCTAAGAGATAACCAGTCCCAACTGACGGCGCCCGTTCACGAACATGACGCATGGATTAGCACCATTCAGCTCAACCATTTTGAAGGGAGCTAAATGATCCAACACACGCGCCACCATCAGCGAAACATTTGAGTGAGCATGATATACTCACAGCCGCCAGGGCACATTCAAGTCAATGCAAGACATATTACCCGGTAAATAGTAACTCTTTAGTACATAGTGCTCACATAGTGTGCTATGCAATTATATAATACAAAAGAGATTGAGTTTATACAATGCAAAGATGGTCTTACAATCTTCAGCAGCTCCAACAGTATTTGCAAATGTTAATCAATTAGTTGTGGTTGTGGAGCAGGACCAGCATTGAGCCAAGCATTTTTATTTACTTGGTAAGATAAAAAAATAAACATTTAAGTTCGTAATGTCAAAAACAAAATTTAAAAAAAAAGGGAAAGCAACTCTTCCAAATATTAAAATTTTAACTAGTGAGCCCAAGTGGCTGTGGAGCAGGACCAGCATTAAGCCAAGCATTTTTATCTACGATATAATCATCCAACTTATAATATGCTTGTCTACATAGTGTGCGTTTAATGCATGTTTTAAATTTCTTCTCATTTAGTTGAAGAATATCGAGTGGTATTTTATTATAACATTTTACACAGTACCCCATAAAAGAAGTGTGAACTTTAGACAATCTAAAACGTGGTTGATCTAATTTATTCCTATTTCTAGTGTTAAAATTATGCCTGTCACTTATCTTACTAAAAAGGTGTAGATTTTTTCGAACATACATAATGTTTTCATATATATACTGACAAGGTACCGTCATGATGTTAATTTTCTTGAACAATTCCCTTAGAGATTCGCGTCTGCGGAGGTTGTAGATGGCTCTGACGGCCCTCTTTTGCAGAATAAAGATAGAATCAATATCTGCAGCCCGTCCCCACAGCAAAATACCGTAAGACATGATGCTATGAAAATAACTAAAATAGACCAGTCTCGCGGTATCCACGTCTGTTAGTTGGCGGATTTTCCAAACAGCGTAAGCGGCTGGACTTAGCCGCCCTGCAAGTGATGTTAAGTGAGGACCCCACTGTAGTTTGGAGTCAAGCGTTATCCCCAGGAAAACTGTCTTTTCGACGAATTCTAGTGTCTCCTTATTCAATACAACGTGACATTCACTACTTCTAACATTCGGTAACGCGAATCTTATGCATTTAGTTTTCTTCTCATTTAATACCAAATTATTTACAGTAAACCAATTATGGACCGTAAGCATAGCGTTATTTACGTCGTCAAGCTCCTGTGCACGTCTGTCTACTTTAAAAATCAGTGATGTGTCATCAGCAAATAACACCATTTGTGGTCGATTTTTCAGTAAATTTGGTAAATCATTTATATATACTAAAAAGAGGAATGGACCCAATATCGAGCCCTGTGGTACACCCATTTTGACTTTTAAACCCAATGAATTTACACCGTTTATTTGAACTTGCTGCAGTCTATCATTCAAATATGATTTTACTAAGCTCAGCGCAAGTTTATCCAGACCGTAATGCTCAAGTTTCAAGAGCAGTGTTTCGTGATCCACGCAATCAAATGCCTTGGATAGGTCGCAAAAGATGCCTATTGCATCTTGTGCCTCTTCCCATGCATTAAAGATGTGTTTCAATAAGGTGACACCGGCGTCGGTTGTGCAACGTCCTTTGGTGAAACCATACTGTTGATCGTGTAGGATGTTATTACGATTAAAATGATTGAGCATTTGATTTAACATTACTTTTTCAAACACCTTGCTGAAAACCGGCAAAACTGATACGGGCCTATAATTATTAGTGTCTTTGCTGTCCCCGGATTTGAAAAGTGGAATAACTTTACTGTATTTCATTAAATCCGGAAATATCCCTTGATCTACACACAAATTAAATATTAAAGCTAAATAGGGTGCAATTGTCTCAATAATTGATTGACAAACTTTAGTAGACATGCCCCACAGATCTTCGGTAATTTTGATCTTAAGTTGCTTAAAAGCCTTTATAACGACCACAGGGTTTATATGTTTAAATTTAAATTCCACAGGGCAGGCTGAAACATTCGCTTTTAATAAATCAATCGCAAGTGAGGGGGAGGAATTTAGAGTTTCTGTAGTTTTAATTGGAATATTGGTAAAGAAAGTTGCAAATTCTTGAGCAACATCGATATTATCGCTAATAAGACCGCTGGAAGTGTCTAGTGTGTAATCTGTATTATGTCTTTTGTTCTTGTTTGTTTCATTGTTAATAATTTTCCAAACTGTCTTTATTTTATTATCTGCCGATTTAACCTTGTTGCTAATGAAAGAAGCTTTAGCTGCTTTGCAGATATTTTTAAAAGTTTTAGAGTAAGTAGCAACATACTTATTAAAAGTTTCTGTGTTAATATACGGCTTAAGGCCATACAGTTCAAATAATGTTTCCCTACTTTTCCTGATGCCTTTAGTTGCCCAGTCACTGAATAAAAACTTAGGGCAAATAGTTTTAGTTTTTTTCTTAAAAGACTTATTGAACTCTGTTTGGACTAATGAAAAGAATTGTTCATACAAAATATTGCCATTGGACATATTTAGACCCTGAGCACTTAATTTGCTAATTAAAGTGCTATTAAACTTAATTAAATTACCCGATGTTATTGGTCTAGTTTGTATCTGCACTTTTAGTATTGGTGTGTTGGACTCAAAAATAACGGTTTGACCGCTGTGATCAGAAGGGAGATAATTTACAATAGCTTTACCTAAATAGTCGCAGCAACAAAAGACGTTATCAATACATGTAGCAGTAGTCGAAGTTATTCGCGTTGGTTCTAAAAACACATTTGACAGATTAAATGAATTGAAGAGACTTAATAATCTACTGCTATTTGAATTATTTTCCAAAATATTAATATTAAAATCATTTTTCCGTCGGTAAAATTAAGCATAGATTCCCTCATTTCGATATGTGCACATTATGAAGACTCACACTGTATAGATGGTATTTGTGTAAATAATATTAGCTTTGCAGACGATGTGGTGCTTCTGAGCGCCAGCCAGTATCCCATAGACAAAAACTGTTAGTCGCTAAACTTTCTGAGTGAACTGGTAAAATAAGCTAAAGTTCATAAGTTTACTAACACAATGAGTCCTTGTTACTTGAATAAACAAAAATATATGGATGACTATTTTTTTTTGAACGACGTTTTCTAAAAATGAAACTTAGCTAAATCGATTTATCGCTCCCGAAACCCCCTGCATACTAAATTTCATAAAAAATTCTTGGAGCCGTTTCAGAGATTCAGGTTATATAATATATACATATATGTATACAAGAATTGCTCGTTTGAAGGTGTTAGATTTTTATTTTTTCTACACGTTCAAATAAGTGATCCTGCAATTAAAAAAAAACGTAAAAAATTACACATTCGCGGTATTGGATGCCGAGCGACGATTTGCAGTTGGAATAAATGTTAAGTTTGTTCTTGGGATAAATAAATTCATCTCAACTACGGAACCCTTCATTGTGCGTAGTCCGACACGCACTTGGCCGGTTTTTTATTTAGTTAAGTATGAGCATGGAATTAGTAAGTACTATAAAGTATGAGAAAACCGAAAATGACTTTTCCGGAGTCATATTTTATTCTAGATAGACTAGATGACCCGATAGACGTCCTGTCAAAATTTCAATATGCAGTTTTGAGGTCATTCAAAAATCTCATAGAATAAAGCATTTTTAGTTCTCTTTTTTCAATTTGGGCAATTTTTCCAGTTTTCGTTCCCTAGAAACCTAATTCAGACTACATATTACGATCATTTCAAAACAAACTAATTCTCAAGTGATGCTCCAACAAATACATGTTTTTTTAATTTAAAATAGATTTTGATTCTATAATTTAAAATAAATACTATTTTAGAACTTCCTTTAAGGATTTGCAGAATACTGGCCACTTGCTTCAAAAAGTGAAAAGACGCCATTAGGTTTCTTTTTTTTTCTACGCTTACTAAATGGCAATGCACATTTATTTTGACCAAAGTTGGCCAGGATGTCATTTACATATTTGATTGTAACCTTTTTTACTATTATTTCATTGAATGAAGAGTTTATCAATTAAAATATTCGGAATTAGATTTACACCTTTACCCTCTTACTTACATAAACAGACATTTTAGATATAAGCATAATGATACTGTTTACTCTAGTGATTAAATAGTTAAAAGGTTGGTAATATCTCTAACCACGGTATACAGTTTAGTTAGTTCTTCGCTCCTCACATGGCGGACATAATATGTCGGTACTTTTATTTTAGGAAAGTTATTCGACTTATGACAATTTTACTCATTCCATTTCGTACGTCGAGAATATAATATCAGTTTACGGCTTAACGTAGGGTATGATGTTTATTGGGCCCTCAAATTGCTAGCAATAACCGGCAAATACTGTAAACACCACAGTACGGTCAATCAAACATATTGGTTACAGAGCCAGTCATGAGAATAACTTTGTTGATTTTATACTTATGTGTACCCCTAGTGTTCTACATTACATATAATATACTAATATATAGGTAATAAAGCTGAAGAGTTTGTTTTTTTGTGACGCGCTTATCTCTTGAACTACCATCGGGTCGGATAGGATTTTATTTACATTTGATAGCCCAATTCTTGAGGAGGGTTATAGGCTAACAAACATCACGCTACGACTTTTAGGAGTCAAGCAAAAATAATGAAGTTAGAAAGAACGCTAATCGAAAAGGAAGAAGAAGAAGAAAGAAAGAATTTAGAGGTATGAGGAATAGGGTGTAAAGTTCACTCATACTTTATAGAAAAGGGAGGATCCTCCGACCAGATGGGTGTCGTGTCTGGCGGGCAACTGCCCAACGATTGATGTCGGATAGTCATATATATGTCGTTCGCGCAGTAAACACTAATTGCGTGATGCAGGATTTCTGTGACGTCAGGATTTTGTGTGACGTCAGGTCATGATGCGTAGTTTGTTTGTTACGTTTTCACATCAAAACGGCTAAACGGATTTGGACGAAATTTGGCTCATGGATAGACTACAAATTGGAGAAAGACATAGGCTACTTTTGAAGTCGCGGGCAACAGTTAGTATAAACTAATTAAAAAATAAACTGGATTATTCATAAGAATAATCCAGTTTATTTTTAAATTAAACGGCGGGTGGAACCGCGGGGCACAGCTAGTTTACTATAGTTTGTTATAGGTAGATCATGGCTCAAAGTTCAATCAATAAAGCAAATGATCAGAGACAGTTCTAGCCAAACATCTGCCGATCGGTATCGGCTATTTGTCGTGTCGCGTGCCACGATCAAACTGATTACGGGCATTGTCTCGCGGAAGCGGCTACTCGGACCAATCACGGTGATTCGTCAAAATCGATTCAAATCTGTTACATTTTTAATTGAAAAACCCAGTAGGGAAGCCAGTGAATGGATTAGGGAAGTCAGATATCGATTAAGAATGATTAATTGTTTTGTTGTTATCTCGATTTGTGGGTTTGGATATTGCGAACAGTAAAACCTTTTAGTGATATATTGCTAAGCGATACTGGCTATTTCTCCTGAAAATAATCGTCAGATGCCATAAAGTATTTTTTATTTGTTTTTTTTTTTCTCACCACTTAATGACTTTTCTATAAAGACGACAAAATCAGCGAGCAGTAAAAAAAATTAACACCAAACTCTTTTAAAAATTTGAAAAAAAGAATCATTTAATTATTCAATTTGTTCCTAACTGTGTGTTCTAGTGAAGCTAAGAATTATTAATAATGTGACCAAATGTGACAAAAATATTATTATTTTATGTTATTGTAAATACTGAAGCATAAAAAGATACCTACTAATTTTACTCCTTTGGAGGTAGGTAACTAATTATTGTTTCTCAACTTTCTTATCTTTTATAATTTCTTCATATAGCTGTTTGCACTAATTGTGTCAAGTTATAGACATAGTTGTTACAAACGAAGTTTTAGTTGTTCTCTTTTGTGTATAAACAATATATTTGCGAGACTCTGTAAGTAATTTACTTTGGTTTAGGGACAACAAAAATAGTACTTATTTAATACAATATAAATTCTTACAAATGTTGATGGAAGTGCATCGAAACGTCATATATTTGTAGTTAATAGTTGATCCGATGTTTATTTACTTAGCACGGGATAATAGGGGTGACAAGTAATGGACCGTACGCTTTGCTCACATCTGTCGTGTCGTGTGACGTCATTATCATCCTCATACTGCCATTTTAGAATTTATGAACATGTTCAAGTTTATAGGGATTTAATAGAGTTCAGAATATTTGACCTATCTGAAACGATTTATGATTGCACCTCTTCAAGTGTTCCTGAGATCTCTTCTATAATAATGGAATTTATGCTTACTGAACCTTTATTTCGGACATGGTTCAAAGAATGGACAAACATTACTGAAAGCAAGACCGGTATGTTTTCTTTCTTTTTAGTCTAGCAAAAAATATAAAATTCTATTGACATTGAAACTGTTACTTACTCCAAATTCATTAGTCGTTCGTTTTAACAAAGACCGTATAAACAAATCACGTATTTATACACAATAACAATGACTATCAACACGTATCACACCCTTATAATTTATGTAAAGTCTTTAGGCGACCCAGTTAAATCCAATCCAATCAAATAAGATGAGTTGCGTCAGCACACCTGTCATTCACTAAATGCTGTCGAATGGCGCCGACATACGGCTTGAATAAACGATGCATTCATCTCTTTATTATGATGTGTTAATCCTGGATTATCATCAAATGTTAACACATGTTACCAGTTAGTAAAAAAAATAATATCACTCCAAAACGTCGTAGAAACAGTGTTCCAGCAACTCAAATTAAACTGTAACACACAAAAAATAGAGTTGTTTTTCGTGGTGCGGGCTTTCAGTCGATAGATTTCAATGGCTTATTGAGGGTAGCTAATATTATTCCGGGGCGTTCGGTGTTGCCTTTTCATCCGCTAAGTATAAACAGTGGGGTGTGTTCGCGATGTTTGGTCGTGCTCGACCGCGCCGGCCGACGATTGATTTATTTTGTATTAGCTTTACTTTACACAGACCCACTTGGTTTTCAGTGAGATTGGTATCTAATTATTTTTAGCTCATGATGTTTATATTAGCTTTATGATTGAAAATATAGGTATGGAATATTATGTTTAAAGATTACATAACAGACTAAAATCAGTTTTGAATATTTGGATCAAGTCTTTATTTACCGCACCTATAATATATATAATATAATTCATTTAGGAACATAAAGGTTTTGTAGTACATGAGGGATTTACAAAATATACATTATTAATTACATGGTGTAAGTAAAATTAATTGTTGGGTGAATCGCAGCTCTCCTAGCTAGATCACTGAGTAATCATCACTCATCTAGCTTATTTTTTTTTATGTGATATGTAAAAGTGATTCCGATATCCTATTTACAGAATAAATAATTTCATTTCATTTAATTTCATTTCATCTGTATTTAGGAGAGACAGTTTCGACTCCCAATTTGAATATCACAAAAATCATGTTTTAATGTTTTTTGGAGATTACAGTATCAAAACACAAAAGATAAAATCTTATAATTAAAATTAAATAAAACAAAGTAGAATGAGGAATATAGATGTGCTGAGTTGAGTGAGTGCGTGTGTGTGTATGAGTGGGTGAGAGTGAGTTTGTGTGTGCATTTGAATAACAAGAAATGAGGTTACTTTTATGTCATCTGCCTAGCCTTTTCGCAACTATGTTGGTGTCGGCTTCCAGTCCAACCGGATGCAGCTGAATACCAGTATTTTACATGGAGCGACTGCCTATCTGACCTCCACAACCTAGTTCCTAGGTAACACGATACCCCTTGGTAAGACTGGTTGTCAGACTTTTTGGGCTTCTAACTACCCGTAACGACTGTCAAAGATCTACAAATGACAGCCGGGACCAACGGCTTAACGTGCTTTCCGAGGCACGGAGGGATCTTGGTATGTAAAGATGGTCACCCATCCACAGACCAACCGCGGCAAGCGTAGCTTAACCTGATCGATCGACCCGTGCAGCTTGTTGTCACTTAGCCTAGCCACAAGCAAATGAGGTTACTTTTATGTAAGTGACAATAAATACTTTTCAGTCTCGTCGTAGGTTTTATTCAGGAGAAATGCACGGAGAGCGAGTTTGCATATGCTGTATGGTAAATTATAAATATATAAGGACGCGTTAATTTTATTATACAAGCAAGGGCCAAGATAGTAGAAAAATCTCTTAGTGTGTGAAACTAAGTTTGTGGAACAGTACAAATCATGTCTTTCCGTCGTTTTTAAGTGTTGGAGAAAAATGGTTTGTATAATGAAATGTTGCCTTACGTTGAGGACACGACAATTTTCGTAAAGTTCTGTAGTTGAAAACAAAATAGGTCGAAATGTTGCAATTTTCAGTATAGCTCTGTGGGACACTTCCAAAGGTTTTCCACAGAGCTACTATATACTGAAAATTGCAACATTTCGACCTATTCTGTTTCCAACCACACCTATTATTTAATTAATCTAGTCTTGACTACCCATGATATGTAAATACTCATTTTCTTTATACATATAATTTAGCTATCACTTTAAATTTTACCTAAGAAGTGGTAATTTTTATGTTTCTGAAGCAGAATAAATCAAACGATTACTTTTTGTCCTGATATTTACTGTAGCTCGTTGCTACGAGGGCAAAGAGAACACAAAAAGTGCGTAGGTACATAAAATGTAGGTATTTTACCTCACAAAGATAAACCTTCCACCGGATCAAGTAAGTTTCGTGCAACATATCACCTGAAAATGTAACTATCGGTTATGATCAAAGCTCGGTGTGCTCGGAACCCGGGCCGCATCCCGCTCGTGTCAATATTTGCGCGGCCTGGCCCGGCTAATGAATACAATTAGATCATTCCGCGCGGCCTCACGTTTTTCATACGCCTGGAGGGCCGGAGGCCGGAGGGCCGCCCTCTGACAACGTGTCAAATAAAGACGGCCGTGTCGACTCGAACCTTTGCACATAACGCTAGTTGAATGCGCAAACACCGACACATGGCGAGCGAGCCTTTATTTATTACTCATAGCTTTAACTTGCCAATTAGTGACGCTTCTTGCTAGTTCTGTTCGGAGTTTTATAGCGTTTCAGTAAATATCTCTTATATGTTATTTATTTGTACAGGACTCTTTGGACCACCAAAGTGTTTTAAAGGCTTTTTACTTTCATTTTCCTTATGGAGTGACCAGAATCACAAATAGAAAGGTATTTTTGTGTCGTTGGAGCAATATTAACCTATCTATTAACTTGTAGAGCAAGTTTTCTATATATTTTGAGACATACCATTATTGTGATAAATACATTTGTAAATCAGCAGGTTCCACGTTACACTTACTACTAATCGTTTCAGTTTCCACTACGTTTACTGCGCTCATATTTTTTACATTGAAGCGCCAAATAATGGGCTGAACAGATGACTCTCGACTCCCCCTAGCTAACTAGATGAGAAATGATGTGCGATATACATATAATGGAAGTAGAAGCGTTTGATTGTGTTGTTGTGTTGCAAGTGAAGTTATGCAAGTCATAGGTTAATTAGTAAATCAAAGTGAAGTTGAAGGCGGCGCCGGGCTCGGGCGTTGTATGTGCAGCCTCTGAATACATTAGTCTGTGTTGTGTTTGCTCGCCACGACCGAGCCACATGGCGACGCGCCGCTCTGTTTATTTTAATACTCAACCATTGTTGCTTGCCACTGTTTGCCGAGGGAACTGTATTAAACTACCCCTTACGGATTTGAATGAGGCGAGCTGGTATATGCCAGAATTAACTTAAAGCTTACCAACAAGCTTTACAGGTTTTTCATATCAAAAACCGACTTTCTTTGAATCGTTTGAATTCACAGCTCACTCTCTCTAAAAATTTAATAAACACTGTGTTTTTGAAAGACTCTTAATTTTCAAATATTTTTAGCAATTTTTTTTAAATTTATGAATGTTGCAAAAATTTTGAAGTGACTTTTTTCCTTACAACTGAGCATATGATACAGGAAGTGATTGCTTTAAACAAGGTTTAAGAATGTGGTCCAATATTGAATTGGCGGCGGTAGTAGTTAGACAAAAGTCATGTTTATCGGTAAAACTTTCACATTGTCGTCTACTAACACTCTAACATCTAGTTTAACTTACCTATTTGGGAAAGTAGAACTTTTGCTAACTTGCTCGCGTATGTTCCTACAGGAATCAGGGAGACAACAACTCTTCAAAAGCTTTTTTCTAGAGAAATGTGGAGTTATAAAAAAGCAGTTTATTTCTATGGCTGATGTAAAACGAGTATTCCATTTTAATTATCCGATGTGTTAAAATACTGTGTATAGTTATTGCCAAAAGCTAAACTCCAGACTTGTAGCAACTTTACCCCTCAAGGTTACCAGGATTTAGTATTCGTTGATTTATTTTAATGTTTCCTGGAAAATTATGATGCGTCAAATTAAGGGGTAATAAAGCTAATTGCTTTGGCATCACTCAAGACAGTAAGTGTCTAGTTTATCAATCGGTTCAGTGCATTGGTTGATGGTATGTGACAGGTTCCTGGACAGTCGCCGACTTATTTACTCAGGTTTGTTAATTTTATTGATCTTTTTTATTCAGTACCTGTCTAGTTTCGTACGTCAATTAAGTATTTTTACTGAATAGCTGCTGTCTTACTTCACAAATCTTTTATACCGATTCTTATATAGCATTTCTTAAATATAGTTTTTTTACTAATTGATAGTAATAACAATAACTAGGGTAAGTATATTATAAAATTACCACTAAGGCTTGAAGTGGTTCTAAAGTTGTCGTGTATGATTACGAATAGATCGTTCTATCCGCGTTGTGCTTGTAAACGAACTCCATCAATTCATTTTAATGAATATTGTATTGATTTCACGATAATTACAATTGAATTGTATGACCACGTATCTTATGGGCTGTGCATCTGCAGCTCGTGAGCACTTGTATTTAATTACATTTGCCGGGTCGCACCTCGCGCGCCCTCGCCGGCCAATTCGGTTCATTTGCAAAGTGCATTTCGATGCTGTGCTCGATTGTCCCAACAACTGCGCTTAATTGCCGGCCCGATATTTATTATTGCCGTTTGTTTGTACATTTATGTGCCACTATACATCGAAAGCCATTCGATTTATGACTACAAAGTTCTGCTCGTTAATTCGTTCAGAGGGATCACCTTCACAAAATGATTTTATGGCCCATATCGGTAGGAAAATTCAGCAAAGTATTTACATTAGGGGCACGCATCACATTCGATAAACATCGCAACGAATTCCTACAAACACATCGGCGGACGTTTATTTGCCTCGGGCATACGCTCGGCTTCACCTCGACTTCGCATTCCGCTCGCCGTCGTATCGGTACTCATTTGTATTGGCGGTGGCTTTTGTATTATTTGTTTATTTGCGGATGCCGCATACGCTGTGGGAGCTTTGATTTTTTCCAATTCGGAAATAATGCGGAAGGCGTGGTGCTGGGGGCGATCGGCTCGCCGGGCTCCGTGCCCCGGCTCCAATCAGCCGAGCCGTGTGTTCGTTAGTACCGGCGCCGGCGAGCTTGCCGCTTGGTTAATCCGGGCACGTATCTACGTGGGACCTTTCCACTCGACAGCACTGATTTTCTCTTAGATCCAGCGAAATGATGAACTTCAGCAATCTTCGACTTCATTTGTTGAACAAATCTACCGCGAAATACTACACGTACACTTTGATTTTGGCTCTGTTTACATTACATTGTGTTTTCAATATTTCGGTAGCTTCAGAAATGTTATATACAATATACTGAAAAAAGTTTAAATTGTGTCGCGGAACTTATCATTATAAAAGATAGGTACTTAGCAAGTGACCTACTTAATTGATGATAAACACAACCCAACAGCGATTATTCTAATGGATTGGTACTAACAGATTGTCAAAACATAATAGTAGGTATATGTTAGTCTAATTTTCCGTTGAAGGAAGAGCAAAGTTTTTATCGTAGGTTAAGACTTAAGATCTATCTGAACAGCCGTTCTACTTATAAAACTTGTGATGACAAGTTTTCGTAATACCTGAAAGAAAAGAAAACCTTAATTGCCTTATCACAAAATGAATACACGTGTTTAACCATGACTAAATAGGTACAGGTTTATTAATGTTATTTTTTGTACTTTTTACTATTACTACTTTACTGATTTCTTAATTAGGCGTACTTATCATAGAAAGGAACTATTACTCCAGAAATAGGGTTTCTAGTGAAGTTATTGGTAAATTTTTCAGGGAAACACTATTAGTGTCTGGAATCGTTAGAGAATAATTTCGAATGCCTGTTAACACTTCAGGCGGCTATTTTTGTTATTGATGTAACGTGTTTTATTACATCTTGAACGTAGGTACTATTAGGTTCTTCGTCGAATCTGAGCGCGTCGAGGTCTTTAGTTTGAATATCAATGTGACTACGAAGTCTAACAATAAACTTAATTCAAAATGATCTGCAGTACAATGCTTTAACAAATTATATTTGGAGCAGTATTGCGTTATGAAAATAATTAACTGTCAAATAATACATTACTCAGTGGATTATTATTATTTGTTAACTTTAGAGATAGTAGTAAACCTTGTCGAGTGTAGTGTTGGCGCGAACATCTTGTAAATCACGATGATGCGTGAAAGGCAAGTCACGTTCGTCCGCGAGTGGGCCGCATCATTACATTAGCGTTCTATAACGAGATCAAGCGGCATCAATATGTCATAACTGACGTGACGCGGCCGTCAGTGCAGCGATGAAATGCATGCGGATGCGGCGGCACACCAGCCAGCACCTGTGCACGCATTGACATACGACCGACGGCCTCCACGAAACAAAAGTAGCATCAATATATCTTGGGTTTCAATGTCAGAGGTACACGTTTAGTGTTTAGTCACATCAGATGTTAATCTCCACATAATTCCTTACACATATTAAAATTGTCACACCATGTACCCAAATATTTATAGAGCAGCAGATCAGCTTCTGGAATCTTCCGACAACTGTTCAAGTGAAACAGTAATAAAGCATTCGAAATGTTTCTAGAACACAAGCAGTTCATTAACGTTTGTCATGATCACTGCCAAGGAGAATTTACGTAGAAGTACGTAGGCGGCGAGTAATTATTAATATTCGTTTGTGTTCATCATAATAAACCAATTAGTAAGATAGATAGATAGATAGAATATTCTTTATTATGTACACCATAAAAATTACAGACATTAATTTAGAAATTTTACATTGGGTGACACAATGGGCGGTCTTATCGCTAAAAGCGATCTTTTACAGACAACCTTTGGATGGATTTAAATCGAAAAGGAGAGACAATACTGCAGGTAGTCAGTGGTGTACCATTTACATATACAACAGATACACAGATACATAAAGCATATAATTACCTATATAAATATTTATATATATATTAGATAAATAACAGAAATACATAAAATTATAAACATGAAACAAGAGCAAGGAACTATATGTAATGATGATGTTTAAGGAGAAAGGAAGTGTTTTTTTACCAGAATTTATAATAAGTACCAAGTTTATGTTGGCTTGTGATGTCGTTGAGGTCGGCTAAACTTTGTAGTCACTGTAAATCAGTTAAATCACTCAACTCTACGTGGCGATTACACGGACTAAAGGAAAATGGCATGCATGAACATGTAAACTGCTTCCGCTACAGTTGAATATAAAAACGCTTACAAATGGTATAGTTAGTTAATTGTATTGCTCGGTAGATAGTAAAGTAGCTCATTAAGAGCGTACACACATTAACAGATAATTAAGCATTCTACGTGGATCTCGGTGATGGTAGAGAAATGAAGAAATATGTATAAAGGTGAACAAACATCATCAGCGAACTGCGATGTTCAAACAATGGTGCGTGTGATTGTGCAGGTCACAGCGTACGAGGGGCGGAGAGCGGGCACGGCCGCGTATGTCGACCGAGCAATTTTTACTCTGTGCTCAATCAGCGCCAGTGGCAGTTGCAATTATCTTTCGCACCAAATCGAATTATGATCAATTCGGATTTGCGCGCATCCGAACGAATATAAAACGGTTTGCATTAAAATTTGGCGCTCGATGCATGGGATGCGTTCCCATTAGTCCGGCCGAGCGCTAACTTTGTTTGCTCATCCGAGCCCACGTCCGCTACTGGCGTTTTCATTATATTTTTTATTGTACGTATTCGGTTTTGTTTACGATGCTTTTCGCTTCATTGGTGTTCGGATTTTAATTTTGGGTATACCTGACTGCTGTTAAAAGCAGTAGCTACCTCAACATACATAGGTACCTTCAAACGTATTTGTTAGGAACTTGTTTACCTCCATTTTTAGGCTTTACTGGTTTGGCGAACCATGCTGACTCAGCTTACCTAGTTTATAACGGAAAGATGATGATGAACATGTGATTTTTAATAAATTCGGTCTATCTAGATCCCACTCTGCGATATGATGATGAACATGAGATTTTTCATAAATTCGGTATATCCTGATTCCACTCTGCACCTTCTGAGGTCCCACCATTTTTTGCGTGACTCAGACGAGTCGCCCAAAAAGACTACCGCCCTTTTCAGGCGCGATGGCCAGAGATAGATCCTGCAGCATTTGAAATTGATGAGGCCTGAAATATAATGTAGAGTGGGTATCGTTTTCTTAATAAAAATCTTAAATCCATTATTCACTGACAGACAACGCACAGTTTAAACTACTGGATCTGGCATAATTTTTTGTATTTGACATTTTGTACATTTTTAAAACTTAAGTGAGGTAATGGTCACTTTGTTTATATGTTTAAGGAACTCCTTCCCTCTAGGACTTGGGTTCCGAACCTGGGGGTAATTACCCCCACGGGGGTAAATCAGATATTCTGTGGGGGTGACAAAGAACCTAATAATTAAGACCTAATCTGGTGGGACCAAAGCTGGTGCCAAATATACTGTTTAATAGCTAACAGAGCTTTAATAAAAATGCTTATAAGTACCCTTTGCCACCACCTATAGATGTGACAGTGGTTTTTCAACTTTGATTACACTGAAAACAAAGGCCGGCATCGTTTCAATGTGGAACATGACTTAAGATGCGCTTTAAGCTAAACTAAACCTTACATGAAAAACTTTTGAATCAAAACAATACCAACCATCACAGCAACTATGTATGTTTACTTAATTCATTGTTTATATTTAAATATAAAATACGTAAAAATTATAAGCTTGTATTGTTTGTATTGATAATATTTTAAGGTCGGGGTAAAATCAGTTTTCCTAATAGGTCACAGGGGTAACAATATTGAAAAGGTTAGGAACCACTGCTCTAGGAAATCCTTCCTAAGTAGGAAAGATTTTTGAAAATGCGTCCCCCTATTTAACCATAGGGCATGACAGTTTGTGTGGAAGTTCGTTATTTTGCCGATGGGAAACCCCGTCAGGCACATGGCTTATATAATTAAGATTACTGCTGTTTCTGACCTATAATGATAGAGATAGAAATGCTAAAATACTTTTTCATATTTTCAGGTATGGTTCCAAAACCGGCGTGCGAAGTTTCGTAAGCAGGAGCGCCTAGCTCAACAAAAGGCGGGTGAGGCGCCAGTGAAGGCGGAGGGCAAGCGCGACAAGCCGACGTCGCCGGCCGCGTCGCCGCACCCGCCCTCTGCGCCCGCGCCGCAGCCCGCGCACCACGCGCTGCCGCATCTGTCCCCGCCAGACCTCAAACCTATCACTTCGGCAGGTAGATATCGTAAGTTGTTCATCATGTTAGGTTGATACTTTATAAAACGTTGTTGGTAAATTCTTTGGTATCTCGCCTCGGTCTAGAGTGAGTGTCGTTCAAATTGATTTAGTCGCAGTTACAGACAATCAGATAGACAACAAACATCCTGTAGTTTTTGGGAACCAGGGCCTCCTTTCTGTGAGAAGAAAGAAAGAAAATACATTTATTTGCGGTAAACATGACGCAATTTAAAGGAGTAGAGGTAATAGTAAAATGCGGTTTTATTGTCCAAGTAAATACAACTAACTACAGAGGAAAAAAATAAAATATAGGAACAAATCATTGGGCATCAAAAAATTCATCCGCATCGCTGTCAGTGGGAAAGGTACCCAAAAGGCTAGCAGCATTGCCACGTTGTATGGCAATGCTAATTCTTTGACCTAAAAATTGGCCAGCCCTCTGGTCACGTGAAGAGTTGACCAACCGCTTGGCGATGTCCCGGAATACTCGATGAGCACTCGGACCCCATGGCCCTAGTGTTTCAACCCCAAACGGTTCAAAAATATAGCTACCAGTAAGGTTGTTACCAAGGATTTGTTTGTGTAGAGAATTAAGTGGGATACGCTAACGTAGCCCGCGAAGTTCAAATTTTCTCAGGTCAGTGTCAGGTTGTATGTTGATTAAACTATGATTAGCGACCGTAACAAATATGGCTTTACAGAATTATAATCATAAGAATCAGCAATACAACTGCTTAAGTTAGAATTGGCCTCAAATGTTATGATTTCATGAAATAGTCATACAACATTGAATTAAATATGAACTTAGCGAGTTGTATTGATGATCTTTATGATTATAATTCTATAAAAATATTTGTTACGGCCGCGAATCATATTCAGATCAACATACAACCTGATACTAAATTTTAATTTACCCTTACGCTTTCGGCTTAAGTTTGGGGCGTACCCTGATCTTCTGAGGACCCCAGCTTGACCTATTTAAGGCAGTTCAGACAGAACAAAGTTTCATCTAAGGCTGTACATAGTAGCGAATCGCAGAATAAACTTCTTAGTAATCGTTTTTTCAGTCGCATACCAGTGATAGTAATGCGAACGCAGTGTTTACCTTATCCCCGAGATCTTGACGTCATCGCCAGATTTAGCGGGTTACAACATTAGGTCACATTTGATCAACTATTTGTGTAGGGGTACGGCGACGGAAATAGTACTTTAACGATAGACTTTTGTTTGTGATGTTACATCTGCACACTCCGTTACATCGTCATTCGAGTTAATAAGCACGTAGTTTATATACACAAGTACAAGATCCGATTTTAACCATTGAGGCCTAAAACAAGTGTACGAAATAAGCTGGATTATTACGAAAAAAATAACAGTAGTTAATCTGTCTTACTGGAGTGGTAGCAGGATCATGTTGGTAATGTTTGGTTACGGAACACTAAAGTCTATCAACTACAGCACGTGCCAGCCAAGCAATGGTTATTTTGACTTCTTCAATTGCAATGTTTAACTACAACGAAAGAAGGCCCTGAAGGTATTCCTCTCTACTGAGGTTTTTTTAAGGGTGCCAAACCGAACCATGTTACTAAGCCTCCGCTGTCCATCCGTCCAACTGTCCGTCCGTCTGTCTGTCTATCAGTGAGCTGTATCTCATGAACCGTAATTGGAAATAATAGAAATTTAATAAAGTAAAGAATTTAAAGGTCCGTTAAAAGTTGTCTGTTGTAGACCATTTTTGTACGAGCTCTATCGCAACAACTAAGCTAGTTAGGAATTTGAAACTTCTATATATCAAGTACCATATACTGTATTTAATCATAAAAACGGCGATTCATAAGGTATTTTTCTTAAATATGGGTGATTTTCTGCAACTGCAAATAATATATTTTCATTCACAGTATCATTATGAAATTCGATTTTTAAAATTTGTGATGAAAAATATTCTTCGTTTAGTATTTTCAGTTATTTGCTAAATATTGAACGGTGGAACGAAACCCTCCATGTGCGAGTCCGACTCACACTTGGCTGGTTTTCTTTCTTTAGATCTCAATACTTTGCCTAAAGGGCTTTTCCTTCTTTTTTGCATAAATACAGATTTTGTATGAAAGCAATACATAGGATAATAATATAAAAGCAGGTAGATAATTATATCATCATCCTAAAATGTTCCCACTGCTGGGACACAGGCCTCCTCTCTGTGAGAGGGAGCGGGCCGTAATCCACCACGCGGGCCCAGTGCGGGTTGGTAGATGTCACATGTCTTCGAATTTTCGGTTCTAGGACATGCCGGTTTCCTCACAATGTTTTCCTTCACCGTTTTGAGAGCAGTAGTGATGAAATAATTTACACAAAGTAAAGCGCCTGTCTGGGTTCGAACCTATGACCTACAAACTCGTAAGTCGCGGCCGTTACCACTGGGCCACCACTGCTCTACATACACGCTACATACACTGGGTTGACGAGTTTCCTCAATATGACGAGTTTCTAAAATTGCAACTAACATTAAATTAAATAAATTTTATCATTAATATATCCGCTTGACGTTTAGTATCCGACATGTAAAAAAAACACTTAGCTAATTTAATAATATCAATTGCGCGAATATTTCTCTGGTTTTAATGTTTTGTCTGCAATGTGAGTCAATATTTATTTTTGTTTAATTTTTTGGCAACTATGTGACGTGGATAATGAAAAATTACTATTTCTTTTTGATATACTAAATAAACTTATTTTTGTGGGATAAAGACACGCCAATTTCAGCTACTAATAGGTGGCAGGTTTTAAATTAATGAGAGCATTCTTAAAATCTAAGCGGTGAAGCTCACACGGGAAACGAATGACAAATAATAATTTAGACGTCCGTACGCTTTGTTTCAGTTTGGATAGATTAATTAGTTACAGCTTACACACTGTGGCAAAGATTTACAAAGAAAATGTTTACATTTTACTTTTGAGAAATGAAAATCTTCTTCTTTCGTGTGGTTAGTGACTAACCTGTTGTCCGAGTGTTAAAG
Source organism: Agrochola lychnidis (assembly GCA_963680765.1). Taxonomy (NCBI): domain Eukaryota; kingdom Metazoa; phylum Arthropoda; class Insecta; order Lepidoptera; family Noctuidae; genus Agrochola; species Agrochola lychnidis. The sequence continues at coordinate 13,213,842 of OY796857.1, forward strand.
CCAGCCTTTTACTTTTGACTTAGCTTCACATGCCGTCGAGAATTATCTCTCAGGCATGCCGGTTTCCTCACGATGTTTTCCTTCACCGTTTTTGAAGCAAGTGATAATTATACAATACGCACATGAATCTGAAAAGTCAGAAGTGCGTGCCTTGGGTTATATCAAAATATAAATACCTTATTTTTTACGTTCCAATCGGATATTTTCGTTCCAATCGTGATGTCACGAAATATTTTTGGGCAACATGTATTTTACCAATGTTACATTGATCGCTGAAATTATAGCCGCGTGAGTCATGCTGCTCGACCAATCAGAGAGCCGGACGCACTATTTCAGCTCACATGTTTACGTGGGCGAATACAACAAGGCTGCTTTCGACAAAATATATACAGCTCTTCGAATTAGTGGATCTTAAATATAGAATGGTGATTCTATTGTATGGTATATTAATACAACGCTGCATGGATTAGGAATGTGTACCTCCTAAAAGCCCCGAAAGATTAAAATAAAATCTTTTCTACAAAATGTTAATAGTCAAAAAGCTTTCGCAGTTGATAATAAAACTAGTTTTATAATACCTTTACTAATTGTTGAAAAACAAGTGCGATTATCAGACAAAACCAGAACATACATTAGATCCTGTTTCAGTCCAGATACCTAAAGGAAATTTCAGATTTACATGCCAGTGAAAATAACCAAAAACTATCCAAAAGTATTAAAAGAGGATATTCAAATCATTGTGTTTAACTAAAGTTGATTTATGCGAACCTTGAAAACTGAAAACTTCAGGAACCAAACTTTAATTTGTTTGCTACGTAGGTAGCTAGCCTCAATACAAGGCGAATTTTCCATGAACTTGGTATCGCTTTATATAAACATGTCTGTGCTGTTTCTGCCAGAAATAGAACCGAATTTAATATTGTGAGTTACATCTGTATAAGATTTATAAAATCACTTCAGGATGTTTTTGGGTTTAGTCGGTGAAATAAATTAAATAACTCGGAGCTTTCTCATCAAGTTTTTTTTCTTAACACTTAGTATAAGCTACTTATTTAAATTTTGAAACTGAAAAAGCTTTAGAAAATTACTCATCATTCCGTATATGGAAAGCCCAAGCTACGAGTATATCATAGGTTAGGGCTTGATAACGTCCTGACAATGCGTGTAGGGTAGTGTTGAAAGCTTTCTGCGCGGCAAGTTTGCAACTGCGTTAATTTTCAGATGGTAATCACCGCTCTTGAGAAAGAGTGCATGTTTTACGAGACCTTAATAATTTCCTAAACAGCATTATTTTATAGGGACCTATGAATACAAGTCCCTACCTACCTCATCATTACCTATAGATAGATTGGAAAATAATAAGATAGAATATAATTAGTTTTAGAAATCCCAGCAGTTTCATAGTAGAAACATCAATATAGAAGAGAACTAAAAAGTTTTAGATAGGCACATCTGGTATGTCTCCTCATATTGGCTGAACTAGGCGCAGTGGTTCACCGGGTAATGGCGGACTTGTGGTCGTAGTAATCACATTACGCCGCCGCCGCCACCGCGCCAGATTTTCACTTCGGCTCATTTGCGCTAATTGTGCGCGCGATTGTCACTCAGGCTTGAATAAACAACGGAGCCGCGCAGCAAGGATTAGGTGATTAGCGCTTAATTGTGTTACCACGATTATTTCATATTCGCCCGTCGAGCTGCAGTCTGATTTCATATTCGAGCAGATTTGTGTGCACAAGTTTTGCTTGTTTGGATTCAGTTGTGAGAATATCAGCATACTTATATCCACTTGATGTTAGGCTCCCGACGACAATAATGTTCAATGAACGTGAAGATATTGCATATATTATTGATTGATACTATTATATGTTTACGAGACAAACGAATGCTATATTGATATGTTTATGTGTTGTGCAGCAAACAAATTGTGCGATGAGCTGAACGGCGTGGGGGGCGACGTGGGCCTGCCGGTGAGCGGCAGCGGCGGCGGCAAGTGGGCCGGCGGCTGTGGCCTGCTGCGCCAGCCCTCCGGGTTCCCACTCCTGGGCGTCGCGCCACCCAACTATCTGCTGTCGGATCACCTCGGCACCCTCGCCAAAACGAACAACCATCTTTTCTAATGGGCGTAACAGCGTCGCCTTGAGTCACCGTCCGTGGCGCGACGAGTCCACGGGGAGCGCGCCGCTGTCCCGCCCGCACCGCCACCAACCCGCTCTCTGCACCCACCCCACCTGCATTTCATTAACATTCCAGGTTACACTGTGCCAAGTGAAAACTTTTTAAAGTGATATCTGAATGACAAAATTGCGATTTTGATTTCGACTACGCGTAAAACATTCCAAGTGCCAATTCGTGTCCATTAAAGTATGTATTGTCGCAATAATAAAGACCTGTCTAAATGAAGTTTTAGATGTATTTATTGTAACAAAGCAGTTGAACGTACAAGTTGCCTGTTACGTGCGCCGGGTGTTTAGTTTTAGATAGTTTATGGTAATGAAGATTTTGTGTGATACGATTGTAAATAACATTCCGATTGTATACGTTTAATAAAGGTATACTTATTCAGTGAAGAATTGAAGTAAAGGAATATAAGTAAATTAATTTTAAATGTTGTCCTATAAAATTATGATGTATTTTATTCGTCGATGCCTAAATGAAATATAAAATGTATTAATCCAATTAAATTTTTAAAATATTTCCGCAAACTGTAACGGAATTGTGTCGTTGTATTACTTCTAGTCACCGGAACATTAGTTTTGTTTTAAACGAATTATTATTTATTGATAAAGTGCATAGATTAATTAGTTCGATATATTAGCCAACATACCGGAGTTGGCGACGAGCGATGTAAATATGTAATAAATTATTTGTAAATACTAGAATAATAGTGGTGTACCCGAGTGTATGTAATTATTGATGAATTTGTGGAGGGTGTTTTAATAAAGCAAACAATAAATCGTCTGTTTTTGTTTGTGTTTAACCTGACCTTCTGCGTGAATGTACAAAATAGTTAACTGGAAATTAATTTAGAGTTAATTAGGGTTTAGAAAACAGTGGTTTGACTTATCATTAGGTAATAGTACTAAATTGACAGGGAACAAACATTTTACTTTTCGCTTTGTCCTTATAATCGAAGGAAGGTGTGTTAGGTACCTAATGCATACGGGATTGAAATTTTCTTGCATGTACCTATATTTTGTAATAAAATAAGATTGTGTACCAACTTCTGCATTTGAAATTAGGGCACGACAAAACGAATTGAGTTCACGGCGTTACGGCACATATTCCAAGTGTTTATCATTCCCGTTTTAATTTACTCTGTTCAGTAACATGTCTGTGATAAAGAATTTTTATTTTTGTACTTAGAAACGAATTCACCATTTTTTTCACAGAATTCCATTTAGTGTAAAGCATGGGCTGGGATCCGAACCGATAAATATGTAAAAGATCAGATTTATAATTTGAGAATGGTCTATTATATCACCTGCCTGTGGAACTCCGTGAAGGTAATGAAAGATCCAAATGTGCTTGATAATTATAATTAGAAAAAGCGTGACATTTTTTTACTGTCACACCGAAGTAATCTATCATCCCAGTTTTGTAAAATAAATAAGAAAATCAGTTGGAGACAACACGCCCTTGGTTTCCATAGCAATAAAGGTCGATGGAGCACGAGAACGACCTTCAAGACGAAGAGCATTGAGAAGAAAATGATCTAGAATACATAAAAAGGACAAATATTTATCTGTGGAGTCATAACCACAAGTGATGTGCGCCTTGGTCTGGTTATAGGCCGCCGCGACCTTGTTCGCCGCGAAGGGCCGTCGCACTCTACTCACTAGAGAAGATGACATTGTTTTCGTATCTGTAGACAGCTCTAGGTAAAATATTGCCGTACGAATACGTAAACACGAAAAAAAGCCGCTTCGGATGTCTGCGTAGATTTTGAGTAATTACGAAATGATTTATGCTGGTATTTATAGTTTTATGATCTATTTACGTCCCGCGTTCACGTGGTCGTACATGTTGTTTAGGATTCCGCGAGCTGAATGTAAAATTCAAATAAACTTGTTTCTTCAGTTTACACCGCGGAATACAGCGTTAAAACGAGTTTACAGCCTGTAAAACAGTTAGTTAACTATTTTACAGGCTTTTAGTGTTTTAGAAACTTCTAGATGTACCTACTGACATGTGCATATGGACATAAGCAAACCTCATATGCTCTATCGAAACCTCATCTATTTTACACAATTTTATTTAGCTTAAAATACGGCAATTTCTAGTTAGAACGCTGATTCATGCATAAAGTACAGGTACAGAAGGTATATAAAAAACCAAAAATTCAGCTTTATTTCTCAATTAGATTACCAACAAATCTTATTCATCATTTTACGAATAAGTCTCAGTAAGTATCTTAAAACCGTTTAACTATACTTATCAAGCGCTGATGTCTGTGATCATGATGTCCGTAAGTAATTATAGTTTTTCGCCAGGGTTTTAAAGGTACATTTCTTTCCATTGTTAGTTAAGGACATAAACAGGCAATACTAAATTGCAAAAAAAGTAAAACAAAAGTATCTATAGTGAGTAAATAGATAAAGTTTTAATCTTATCCTATCCTATACAGAATCCGGTGTCTGTCTGTTTGTTTGTTCGCGCACACCTCCGGAACTCCTGAACGGATTTTCATGTAGTTTTCACAGTTAGACAGAGATTAATTTGGAGCTTTGTTTCTTTACAATCGGTTATTGCAAAAAAATGTTATCGTCATACAAGACGGTATTCTGTTAACGACATGTTGTGCACAATTTCTGAGAGTAACCTAACAAAAAGTACTTAGGCTTGCATGAATTCACGTTTAGTTTATTTTGTGTACATAAAAAAAAAAACTATAAAGATATGTATTAAAACAGTAAAATCCTGTGTCTGTCTGTCTGACTGTTTGTCTTTTTTCTTGGTAGTGCGTTTCCGTGGGATAATTTCCGACATCCACGCTGGCGGAACCACTGGCAAAAGCTAGTATAAATATGTGTATATATTTGTAATTACGTTCTCGAAAACGGTTCTAACGATTTAGATGAAAGTTGCAATAAAGGAGTTTACGTGGGCGAAAAATCGATCTAGCTAGGTCTCATATCTGGGAAAATTCGTTTTCTCTATTTTCACCCGAGCTGAGCTTGGTCGCCCAGGTACTGTATTCCTAATTGACAAGGTATGTACATCTTTCTGACATATTACTTTTGATTATTAATACAAGCTTACAAATGCATTTTTGAAGTGCTTTAGTGATTTATCCACTTCATAGTGAGGAAATGTTAAGTGTAAGTGTGTGATACGTAAGTACTTTCTAATAACCACGTAGTTGTTAAAAATACAGACTGTAATAATAAATAATTCACATACAGTACTCTTTCGGCGTACTCAAATGGACTCAGACGGAACTTGACGCCCTGGATAAGAGGGTCCGCACACTGCTGACCGCAAATCGGATGCATCACCCACGTTCATCGGTGATGAAACTGTATATCCCGTGGAAGTGCGGAGGTCGAGGCTTCTTAAATGCTAAGACCCTGCACAACCTTGAGGTATGCAGTCTCAGGGAATGCATCCTAGAAACCGACGTAGGGATGCACCGAGATGTGGTCTTAGTGGACAAGGGCCTCACCCCGCTAACCTTGGCTAACGAGAACTGGCGCAAACCAGTATTAGATACTAATGACCGCAGGGAGGTATGGCAGAGCAAAGAGCTTCACGGGCGCTTTTACGGGGCCTTACATGGGCCCGATGTAGACCTGTTAGCGTCCGTATCCTGGTTGCGATTCGGTGACTTTTTTGGGGAAACCGAAGGTTTTGTCTTTGCGATTATGGACGAAGTTATGATGACGAACGACTACCGGAAATATATTGTGAAGGACGGCACGGTTGACATCTGTCGGGCATGCCACCGTCCCGGAGAATCAATCAGACACATTATTTCTGGCTGTTTTCGTCTGGCTAACGGAGAGCACTTGCATAGGCACAACCTTGTAGCCAGGATTATTCACCAGCAACTTGCTCTGAAATACAGTCTTGTGGAATCGGAAGTACCGTACTATAGATATGTGCCCGACCCAGTCCTCGAAAATGGCAATATCACGTTGTATTGGGATCGATCTATCATCACTGACAGGACTATTGTAGCCAATAAGCCAGATATAGTGGTGATAGATCGATTAGAGCGTCGCACAATGATCATTGATATAGCGGTCCCGCATGATGAGAATCTCGTGAAAGCTGAAAAAGATAAACAGATTAAGTATATTGATCTGGCTCACGAGGTTGTCGACTTGTGGGATGTGGACACAGCAATCATTGTGTCGATAGTCGTTACGGTCAATGGCATAATAGGTAAGAGCCTCGACCAACACCTGAGGAGGCTCTCGTTAGGCAGCTGGATCAAGGGCTTGATCCAGAAAGCGGTACTCCTGGACACGGCGCGTACTTTTAGGAGGTTCCTCTCTCAGGAGCCCTGACCACCGGCGGCTTGGACCCTGTTCCCGACAACGGTGAGCTACTATTTTTTATATTTTGAAATTTTTTTTAAATTATTTTTATAAGAATATTTAAAAATGTAAAAAGTATGTTTAAAATGAAATAAAGGAAATAATTCAAATGACTAAATTCAGGAAAACCCAGAACCCAGTAGCTGTATTTCATACAGATCTGTAGATGATGATGGTTATGATTCAGAGCTTACTCGATGATATATTTAGTGTGTTTACAAATATACCTACTACCCATGTTATATAAAACAGACATGCCAATACGAACAACACTCATCTATAATATTAGGTACCTGTATTTAATGGCCACAGGAAAAAGTAAGTGCCTACTCTTTACGGTAATAATACGGTGGAAAATAATACGTTATAAAAATTCTTCATATAATTCTTAAACACCTACTTGTTACTATTGACTAGCACTAGACAATTAAATCAATCAATAGTTCAAACCTGTGACCTGTAGCGGGAGGCTACGAACAGCCACTGTTCCAGTCAGAACCACCGACCAAATCACCCAAAACCACCTCCCAAATGAAATGACATTCAAAGAATATGAAATTCTGTGAATTTTCCTTTATTTTTGTATTGTATTATTCTAAAATACAATAGGCGTATATATATTTAGTAAAGAAATCAGATCCTGATTTCTTTCAGGGTTTTTATGGCTCTTTAGAAATAGTTAAACGGAACAGGTTACTAAATATATCCACGTCTATTATATTTTATAATGTTTTTTTTTTTTTTTTTTGTGTGGGAACTTATCAAATAACTTCTCCTGCTTTGGGCGGAGCGGGAGGCCGTGTCAGACTCATACTGACTAAAACCCACCCGTGTTCCTTCGGTTGCCCTGTTGCGGGGGGCCACAATCTCTCTGTCAGTTTTCTTCGCACCCCCGGCAGGCATCGGCCCTAGTGGACCCCGTCAATTCTGCTGACATCTCTTTGAGGCGCGCGTGGAACACAACTCGCCGTCGACCCGGGCTTGGTCCTTATCGGACAGCGAGCTACCCATTGCTCACCGTCCGCAAGCCCGCACCTACGGTGGCTGGAAATCGGCCTGCGATTCCCGACGCCCAGGGCGTCTCCTCCTGGTGTAATGGTTACGCCTGAATCAATTAACTATCTTGTATTATTATTTTTTGGTTTTTTACATTTCTCGGAACCTTGGGGTCCCGGACTTTTGGAAGGCGTACGAGGTGCCGAAGCCAACTCGCAGAGGCCCGTTAGGCGTTTTCATGAAATGAGGCACCAACCGATGATTATCCCTGTATGCACTATGCAAGTGCACCCAAGGATAACCCCCGGTTGGTGTAGAACTATTGCAGGATATGGAAACAAAGAAAATATGAGACTATGGGTTTGGGTGGCTAAAGTGGTTTGGTTACCTGGAACTACGGAAGGACTATTGTCCCTGCCTGATCAAATTTTTTTTTATGTACACGGATAAAATGGCAGGGGGTGACTTGCACATTCAATGATGGGCCCCCAGAAACTGTCACTAGCACATAGTGATGTAGCGACAAGACGGCAACATGTCCTGAGGTACTTGAGGAGTGGAGAGGTATTTCACGGCTATCAGAACAATCCCAGAACCCGGAAGATGATCAAGATCCCTACGAGCACTTACTGGAATACTTCCTTCCTCCGAGCACGTTTGCTCTTGCGAATCTCTACTCAAGCCGGCCAATAAAGGCAAGAATGAAATGGAAGCTTTGTTCCTTGTCAGTGTTCACTCCAGCCGGTCAATAAAGGCAAGCCAGAGATGAGGAACAAGACTTCTCCAATATTATCTTTCTATTGAAGGAATTAGCATTTATTTACACTTTAAAATGTTGTATTTTAGTGCATAGTTTTAGATATGAACGCAAGAACTTTTGCAAAATGCATAGCAACTGCACGGAATGTCAGTGTATGATCACATTGATCACTCCCACGTCGCGTCTTCACTCGTGATCAAAGTGGCAGGTGGAATCAAATCGCTGCTAGTTCTTTAAGTTTTCTTTTTTGTAGATTGATGTTGCCAATACATTAAATAGAAGTATAGATACGTTTGAAAGTCAAGTGAATTTCATATAACACGTGGAGAAATCAGTGAATACCGTAGATGCTTTTCTTTTACAGACTCTTGAGACTCCTATTACTTTTTTAAGCAAATTCATTATTTTCGACATTGTAATTTTCAGCAGCTGTAAGATAGTTTAATTATTTGATTATGAATAACGATAGTGTCATTCTCTTTCTTGTAAGTTAGAGTTACTCATTCTTTTCGTGTAATTTGCTGATTTGACGCGGAATGTACAGTACTTTAATTTAATTTATTGTAAGTAATTTTGTCTTATTACATACATTGTACTGCTGCTGAAAATTACAGAGTCAAAATCAAGAATTTCCGTAAAAAATGTAATAGGACTCTTAAGTACCGTCTGAGGTAAAAGTAAATATACAAGGTACCTCCGCCTGACGGTGAAACTCCTGAAATGAAATGAAATTGTTTATTCTGTAAATAGGATATCGGAATCACTTTTACACGTCATATAAAAAAATATTAAAAATAAGCTAGATGAGTTCGGCTTTTCCTATTTGACTACTCTGAGAAGAAAGGCCGAAATAAACTCAGAGGTCGCAGTCTCTTTTAAAGTCCAGACATAATCTTGGTCAAGCCATATGAGGACCATGTAGATTAGTGTCTGAAAAGGTCTTTTGAGGAAAGAACCACACAGATTTGAGTGGACCTGTCCAGTCAGTGCAAGCATTTGTCAGTAATCGTGGAGCTCAACTTAGAATTTAAGGAGCTCAACTCGACGAGCAATACCAAAGAAAGGACATTTGGGTAGGCCGCAAAAACTACTCAAACTGCCAGACCATCACTAAAACTAGAAAAGAAATAAAAATAATATCCACATAGTCCTCACATTCACAATAGTTAAAATAATATAATACTTTACAAAGTAATCATGTCATTTTGAATATAATTTTCAACAATGTCAACGTGTTTATAAAACTTGATTTTACATAATAATTAAAATATCTAGTTCTATGGTTTTATCACAAGGCTTAGCAGAGCGAGCAGTTCAATCCCAAGCTTTTTTATCTTCTAAATAATCTGAAATTGTATAGTACCCTTTTTTACAAAGTTTGGTTTTAATACACATTTTAAATCGTTTAATGGGTAAGTTTCGAATGTCAATGGGGAGTTTGTTGTAAAAGCGTATACATTGACCCATGAATGAGTTGCCTACTTTGTTTGTTACTGACCGTCCCTTACGGGATAGGCAGAGGTGTAAACCGACATAAAATCGCAAATGTCGAAACACAGCTTTCACGATAAAATCCTGAAAGCTTTCACATTTCAGGGCAAGCACAATCCTTATTATAGGGTACAATTCTGATCTCCAGAGAGGAACAGATTCACTACCGTGTAAGAAAATCCCAGTAAAAATACCTGGAAATCGAACCCACTACACACTCGGTTCATACGAATTAAGTAAGCTGCTTGGAAGTAAGACCTGTACCCTAATTGCGTAATATAACACAATCACAATCTGTTTCGATTTGAAACAGATTGCTAATCCATTGCTTCATAAGTTGGAAAAAAAATCAGGTCAACAACGTAAATAATGAATGTTGTTGAACTGTCAAAATGAAACAAATTAGGCATAATTGTTTACGAAAATAAGTTACGTAATTAGAGTACTGGGATTATTATCTTTTGGAAGAGCTATCTCTTAAAAAGGAGAAGACATCATTATAGCCTTACTAGTTTCTGCCTACAACTTTGTCTGCGTTTAAAGTATCCTACGTTCTAACCCACGTAATGGTCTACCCATATGCCAAATTTCATCTAAATCCGTTCAGCCGTTTTAGCGTGAAGGCGTAACAAACAAATGCACTTTCGCATTTATAATGTTAGTTAGGATAGGCAATATAGCAGTATGTTTTCTATGTATCAGCTAGATATATCTTTCAGTCTATGTATTTCAGTCTTAAAACATTATCGTAGATCATTTCTAGCTAGCTTCAGACATAAAACTATCTTCTCCTGTACGTAATAAGAATGAAATACAGCAAAATATTAATATTCATATCATACCAAGTTGCAATATTTTCAAAATTTTTTGCGAATTTTTCAGAATTTGTCTCTAAAAATGTATTTGATTTATTAGATTGATTAAATGTTTAGTTTTGGACCTCATAAGTGTTTAAATATTATTTTATACAAACTGGCATTTAATAACTACTTCCTGTTTTAGAAGCATCTGCCAATGTTTTACAGGCAGTGTTTGCAATGACGTGTGTCACAACTTCACAAGACACAGTCATGAATCATTTCGCATGTAAAACCAATAAGAGTAGGTACAAAAAAAAAAAGCGTAAAAGACGCTTTTGCTAATGACTTAATTCCCAGACAATATTTCAAGGAGTTATTTGAAACGGAGGTAAAAATATGTTATTTTTCATTTTCCCACGTAAAGAATCCATTTGTTTGGCGTGGGCTACGGCGACAATGATAACTCAGCGGGTTCTCATCTCAATGGCGTGCGCGCGAGTGGGCGACGCCCGCGCAGCGTCGGTGTAGCGCCCGCCTACGAACTGCATTAGTGCCTTATAAGGACGTCTAAGGAGCTTTTTCTGCTGAGCTTTTGTTGTATGATTTTTTTTGATAAACATGTTTTACGTCGGTATCCTTTAAAGGTAGTATGTTGTTTATCATTATGAGCTTCTGTATTTTTCTGATTAAAAGTTAGATTTTTAAATAAAAAAAGGGAATTATATTTATATATATATTTTTTTATTATTTATTTATCTCTTTCTCCCGCATTCCTGGCTATTAGCACATTTGCCTTTATATAATTTTGTTCGATCCTTGTTTTCTTTTCAAGTTTTCCTTTTCATCGAAAAGGTAAACTTTTGCCTTCGATATCTCAATTGATTTTTTTTTATAAGTACGTAGGTAGGTACGAAAGAACATACAAATAACAGCGACACAAGAAAATAAGAATATATTATTTTATTTTACATATTATGTTTTCTTAAAACAAGATCGATAATCTCATAAGAAAAAAGTCTTCTACTCGGAAGCATTTTATTTTTAACAACTGGTTTGCGAGTCTAATTTACCTGTAAACAAATATTTATTATAAAATAACACTATTTTATAAATTAATAGACAGCACAGTAAAATTGCAGTTTATTTTGTTGCCGACATATTTGTCTGTGTCACGTATATGTTCAAGTTTTTATTCCGTGATGATTAGAAATGAATAGCATTTAATCAATTAGCATGTCATATCAGAGGAAAACAAAATTACATACGTTTGAAATCCTGAAGTTTCGCAATTTATAATAAGAATAAAATTGATTATGTATTTTAAACATCAGTTGATCGGGGTTATTCCCCCAGATTACCTATCGACTGAAATAATGAAACGTTTAAAAGTTCATCATGCTTTAATTAAAATTAAGTTTTATTTTTAAATAATCTTTTGCCTTCATTAAACATAATATTGGATGAGCTGTTTTAATTGGATAAATACTCAACTGCTTTTGTTTAAAGTAGTTAAATGAAAACTCATCCTTAACACAATGATTATAATATTTTACAAAATCATACAAATATTTTCAATAATTTTACACAAAGGCTGTTGAGTCAGATGGCTATTTCGTATCGGCTGCTCATCGGGTTGCGAGCGCTGCGCACGAGTTTTCCAGAAGGGCGCATCTTGGCGCGCTATAAATACGTGGACTCAGCTTTCAGGAGTTCAGTCTGGCCGTGCTTTCCTCAGCGCACTAACTCCTCATCTCCGCAGCAACACACACACACACACAAACACCATGTCTCTGGAACGTCAAGTCCGCGCTAAGGTCAGAAAAACATTATTAATATTCCCATTTTATTGCTTACGATTTTAATGACGCAAAAACATGAGTGAATAAACTCATGTTTTTGCGTCATTAAAATCGTAAGCTCTCAGTAAATAAAAAAAAATATAAAGTAATAAACAAATATCAATAAAATATGAACTTTAAATTGCGAAGTGTTCACAAGTAATTCTTTAGATTAAAAAAAAAAATTGTTGCAGAGTTCTTTCATAAACAAAGAAATTATTTCCTTTCCTACTTACTCATTTACTTTTTTTACGAATCTTATACAACAGAATTTGTGTGATTTAAAAGATCGACACATAAAACAACGTTTTTTTTTTCAAAATTACGATTCCATTACGAGTTCCATTTAAAAAATTGCAGTGACTAAAAAACGTTTATTTTTATCCACAGTTGGCATCCAAGCGTAGCCCCGAGCAGGAGAAGGAAGCCCAGGAGTGGATCGAAGCCATCCTTGGAGCCAAGTTCCCCCCTGGTGAAGCTTTCGAAGATGTCATCAAGGACGGCACCGTCCTCTGCCAGCTCATCAACAAGATCAAGCCTGGCTCCATTCCCAAGATCAACACCTCCGGTGGACAGTTCAAGATGATGGAGAACATTACCAAGTAAGTTTATTTTTTTTATATCGAACGCAGTAGATACATCAGAGTCTTATTATAAATTCTTATTATACTGTATTTTGATTGGCCGTTACTGGTAGAAAGTTTAAAATAAATAATGAAGAAGTGTACATATAAGCGTACATGTAAGCGTATATATTTATTTATTTATTTTAAATAGAATGGCCGTAGCCAGTTACACTTAAAAATATATATATAAGTGTAGACGACGAGATACTTAGCTGCAGTAGTGATCTGCAAGTATCTATCGATAAGAGTTTTACATACGCTGTAAACTAAATTGAAAAGATATTATCATTGTTCCTTGTGAGCAAAAACACAGACAAATTCCTGACGTATTTTTCTCGTTTAGCTTCCAGGCGGCCTTAAAAGCATACGGTGTGCAAGACATCGACGTGTTCCAGACCGTCGACCTTTGGGAGAAGAAGGACATCGCCCAGGTCACCAACACACTGTTCGCTCTCGGCCGTGAGGTGAGCATCCGTCATTTTACTACCCATAATAATGCCAAACGTGTCATCAATATACCTCGCAACAAGCCGCATGCCTCTTAATTTCGCATACCACCCAAATTTACGAGTTTCGAAATATAGTACATGGTATTACGCAATCGATTTTATAATCTTGTAAACATCCAGATTTTATCGCACCCAATTTAACATCGCAATAACGTATACTTTTATCTTATATACACACCATTTATTATAAACAAGTGCGATCGGTGGAATAGAATATAGAATTCACCAAGCATCGGATTAAATAATGTGTTCACAGATTGTTTGGTTTAAGATACGTTTAGAATTTAAGGAGTTGGCGGTGTGCCAAGTTCAACCAAATTTTACGAGCATCTTGCAACATTACCTCAGTTTTCATAAATATCCAAGGTCGCTCTGTTTAGTTGAGGCCGAGTGGGCAATATTGGAATCTTATACATCTGCAGGTGCTTTTCTAAAGCGTAGCTTTACCATGTTCACTTTTCAACATGGGGTATAAAGAGCTACTGTGAAATGGGAACGAGACATTGCATTCTTTATTAAATGTATAATTTTGTTTTGTCTGCAGACCTACAGGCACCCTGAGTTCAGCGGCCCCAACCTAGGACCCAGGCCCTCAGAAGAGTGCAAGCGTGACTTCTCCGACGAGGTCCTGAACGCCGGTAAGACCGTGATCGGTCTCCAGGCTGGCTCCAACAAGGGCGCCACCCAGGCAGGCTCCAACATGGGCGCCGGCCGCAAGATCTTGCTCGGCAAGTGAGCACCTCGCCTTCATCCAGTGATATTATTTAATAAGATAATTATTTTTGTACAAAACTGAGATGAATGGACGCTAATGTGAGACTGTTTGCCTTATGAATATCTAGTCATGCGTGATATGGAATTTTATCTTCTGTTATTTAGCAATAAAACCATGCAATCTGTTGCAATGAGTTCATTCATGTTATACACTCCATGTAGCGCCAAAATGATTTTGTACATAAGTGCCTAGTATTAAGATAAAATTATTTACTTCCATTTTATTATATGGTTTTATAATAAAATACAAAACAAAATATTTAATTTTATTTTCCTATATACATAGAAAATATCTACGATATGCTATATCAACGATGATTAGGTTGTCACTAATTCTCTTGGAGCTTGTATTTATTTAAAGGCCTTCAGCACCATCCGTCCGATAAACATTTACTGTCTTGAAATACAAACAAATGTAATTCATGGCAATAGAAAATGGAGTCGTGATAAAGTTTGTTTATAAGTATTTCTTAGCAGAAATTTGCAAGATGATTGATTCAACGAACGGAATACGAAAAGAGTATTACAGTAATTTTAAGAACACCACAAACCTGAAGTTTCTGGTGTCATAAGTTTTCAGACCTGAAGCGCGGGCGCGCTCTACTTTTAGATATTATTGGAAATTGGTGTTGAGCTATATACATTTAACTGAGACAAGGGGCGATGAACTACCAAAGAATAGGACGCTAACAGACCATCTAGGGTTTTTTTTTCAAGGTCGTGGGATAAAGAAATCATTAATTGTTTCAACTTTTTCCAAGGAAAAAAATCAATTAATTTTAATGTTTGGTGTTGACAGCTTTAATAGTTGAATGGAATCATCAAGCAAGTCATTCAATGAAACATGTGGTTTATCGTAAAAAAGTTGTTTCAAGATGATTGCGAATACTTATATGATTGGAGACTCGCCAAATGTCAGCAGCTGCACACTTAGAATCATTAATCTAATGTTATAAAGAGAAAAGATTTGATTTTTTTGTATGTTTGTTAGGATTTCACGCTAAAATGGCTGAACGAATTTGGATAAAATTTGACATAAGGGTAAACCATAATCTGGGTTAGGACATAGGATATTTTACTTCGATATTCCCACGGGATCGAGACTTATGCGGGTGAAACCGTGGGGTGCAGCTAGTCTTTATATAATTTTTTCTGTCACTTAGGTAAGGTAAGGTTACAAAGTTTTAAGGGACCATAACCATTGTTTTAATATGCAGTCAAATATTTTCGGTTTTTCTTACATTTAAATGTAATGACGATCCTGTACATCAGTAGTGGATTGAATATGGTTCAATCCACTACTGATGGACAGGAATGTCATTCTCAACTCAACGTCAACTTACAAATTTTGATCATTTATTGATAAACACTGCTGAAACTATCTCTGAAAAAGAAGAAATATATTATTAAAAGGAACATCCTCTGATTTTCAGTATGTTTGTTGCACCTATTTACTTCGTGGAAGGCAGGTAGGTAGGTACAGTGGTCAGCTGTCTGTCGAAATATGTATTTTTATAGAGAGCTTCCTTTTCGTTTGTTTATCGGCTGGGAATATAGGCACCATTACACCACCTGTAGCTTCCTACGGGATTATTATTTAGTCTTTTTAGTCATGTGGCACAGGTGTGAGTACTCAGGCCCGCTGGGTGCGGGCGTGCAGTGCACCACACAAGGGCGGCACTTTCAAGGGGGCGGCAAACATAGAAATCTCCTTATTGAACACATTGTTCATATAGAAAATTAACGCAAACGTTTGCAGGTACAAACCACTTAGGGCCGGTCTTTCAATCGCCAGTTAACTTTTATCCGACGAATAAGTTTGTCATTTTGACAGTTTTTGTTTGGACAATCTGTCAAAACGTCACATTTATTCTTCAGGTGAGAGTTTTCTAATTATTGAATAATCGGCGGCCCTTAGTTAGGTAATCTCTAAGAGGGTATTCCCCTGTTGTGAATAGAATCCTTCATTGTGTGTGGTCCTACACGCACATGGCCGGTTTTTTTAAACACTTGCATAACATCCAACATCAAATTCCTCCCTAAAGCCTAGTAGGGTAAAGAGGTGGCATAACATTATGCCACCTCTTTACCCTTTAACCACCCGCGTGCAAAACTGACAATGTCAGTTTTGCACGCGGGTGGTTAAGCGCCCAGCGGCGGGTCTGTGAGTACTATGTACCTACTATAGAGCTACCATTTACCAGGTAGGTAATATGTCTTTCATTGACTTGAATGTGCCTTAGCGGCTTTTAAGTATGTCATACTCACTCAGATGTCTCGCTGATGGTGGCGCGAGTGTTGGATCATTTAGCTCCCTTCAAAATGGTTGACCTGAATGGTGTTCATCCAAGCGTCATGTTCGTGAACGGGTGCCGTCTGTTGGAACTGGTCATCTTTTAGCTACCATGGCTTATTTTAATTATTTTATTTTGAATTGTTTTTTTGTTTCTATTTGCACCGGTCTATTAGGTTCATCTCCCTTTTAAGACCAAATAATTCTGGTTTTTGGACATGACTTGTCCTAGTTCATCGTACTTACTTATAAATAAACTTTGCATGTAAAGAGAGAGAGAATAGTACCTACCTACCTACCTAGTTTGTAGAGAGTTAGTAAAGTCAGGGAAATGAATTGTTAAGCAACTTGACTACCAACTTAAATTGTCTACCGTACGTATTCAAATCACAGTGTCATTCTTTGACAGTTGTTAAATGGACGTAGGGTTTCAATTTGCCCAATAATTAATTTCCCTGACTGTACCTACATCGCGTCTGCCGTTTCGAAATTGAATTATAAAAATATCACTCTCTAACGTGTCCAGTGCTGCCATCTGTTTATTTTTGTGGACACTATCGCAATTAAGCTTTTTATTTGACGCTTTTTATTTGGCAGGTTGACGTTGCGTATTTTGATTTAAAAAAAGCCTTTGACACCGTGGATAATGATATTTTACTATAGAAGCTCGCGGACGTCGGATGCGCACCGCATCTATTGCAGTTTTTTGCCAGCTATATGCAAGACAGACAGCAGTACGTTGACTGCAATGGATGAGAATCTGACCCATATTACACTTGGTCTGGTGTGAGTCAAGGTAGCAACTTGGGGCCTCTCGAATTCATAATAATGGTAAACGATTTGCCACAAGTCATTAGACATGGCTCATGTTTACTATTTGCAGATAACCTGAAGTTGCTGCTCGAGGTTAAATGTGAGTCTGATGGCGATCGCTTGCAGGAGGACATAGACAGGATAGTGCAATGGAGTCACGAGAACAAGCTCTACTTCAACGTATTGAAGTGCTCGGTGATGAGTTTTACCCGCGCACGTACACCGCTACTTCGCGAGTACGTGGTGGACGCAGCGCCTATGCAACGAGTCACATAGGTACTTGATTTAGGGGTTTCTGTTACTCCTGAATTGTCATTTCGCGATCATGTATCTAAGATCTGCAAAAGGGCGTTCAGAAATCTGGGTTTCGTGCTGAGACAGACACGAGACTTCACCAACATAGCAGCAGTCAGGGTTCTGTATGATGCACTAGTCAGGAGTCATCTGGAACATAGTGCTATCATATGGGCTCCACACGAAGCCAAATACTCTGTTATGTTGGAGCGAGTTCAGAACAAGTTTACGCGGCACTTGTACAGGAAGCTTTACGGGGTATATCCGTTTTACCCGTTAATGTATCCCACTCTATTTGTACTGGGTATGGTCGAGTATAGGTAATGAATTGAGGGTGCGACGGGAGTTTACACTGGTTGCTTACTTAGTCAAGTTACTCCGAGGCTTTGAGCATAATCCAGGGGTGCTGCAGCGCTTGAGTTTTTGCGTACCGGACCGCTATGTGTGGAGGCAGCGGCGACCGCCACTGCTGGCCGTGCCGACAGCCAGAACCAACTTACTCGCCAAAACACCACTAACCCGAGCAATTCGGGTCATTAACGATCTTCATATTAAAATTGATTTATTCACATGTAATTTGAGTGAATTCGCAAGGTTACTGTTGTTTATTTTATGTTATACCTAATGTAGATTTGTGTAGTATGTTATTGTGGTATATGATGTATTTTATTGTCTCGTAACATATATTTTATTGTATATTTAATTAGATAGTTACGGAAACGTTACGTTAGAAACGTTGCGGTTTTGTTCAAGTTTCTCATATTTTTTATTTTTTTATTTTGTCAAAGTTATGTTCCTATGTGTTATTTGTTGTGAGTAATATTTCCTATACCTATAATATGTTATAGAACTTAAAAGTTCCTAATAGTTTCAAATAGTAAATAATTTGTATTATATAAAGGCAGCATAATTATAAGAGACCTCACTATCGCATTAGGTGATGAACCTGTAGTGATGGTTATAAGGGAGAGATAAATAAATAAATAAATATTTCATTTCACGTATTGGAAAATTGTCTGGAAAATGATTAGCCCTTAGATTTCCCTAAACAAGGTCTCGGTAAAGACCATATACTTAATGAATAACAAACAACAATAAGTTAACCTCAGTTTCAATGTTCTATGGGATGGGTAAAATATGCAATGCAGGTAGTTATGGGTTATGCTCTAGAACAGTGTTACTCAAAGTGTGCTCCACGGAGCCCCTGAGCCCCGCAAAGCCTCTATGGGGGCTCCGTGAAAATACTGGTTTATTGTGACCAGTATTTTCGTGGAGAGGCTTTGCCTAGCCCAGCTTCCTCAAGAACGAGTTTTAGATTTGGCGGCATTTGCTTAATCACGTGTCTATGCAGAATATAATGGAACTACACCAAGGTGCTTTATTTTTTAATCGTAATACTGCTTCTACTTCTAAAAAAAATAAACTTGGACCCAGTGAAACAAGTAATGCAACATCTGAAAAAACAGCGATTAAGTAAATGCCGCCAGATCTAAAATTAGTTCTTGAGGAAGCGGTAAAAATAATGAATTTCGTCAAAACTTGTCCACTGCAATCTCAATTGTTTTCAATATTGTGTGAAGATTATGGCAGCAAACATAAAATACCACCGCTCCATACAGAAGTGAGATGGTTATCACGGTGAGGCTATTTGGACTTAGACCGGAGTTACAAACTGTGGATTCTCAACTCAACCTATGCAGCTATTAAAACAAAATACCACATTACAGTGGGTGTCGAACCTGACATGCGACTTCAACTCTCTTCAATCAGCCTGACATCAAACAATTTGATGAAAAGTAAAAATCTATTTCGGGACCTATAAGATGCAAATAGAACATTATGATTATTAATGAAGAATACACTTAAAACCGGGTCTTGATTATTTTAGGGCTCCGTCAAATATTTCTAAAAGGGTTCCGTCGCCAAAAAAGTTTGAGAACCGCTGCTCTAGAATATATCCATCATCTCGGAGAGCCTTTGGTGAAATTTTTGTGTGGATTCAGAAAACAGTTTTACAAATTTTTGGAAAAAGCTTTGCAATTGCTTTTTTAATTAGAACCGATCATAGTGAATGTATAGTAACTTCTGAAGAATAAATACAAAGCTTCTGTGAACCAACCTGCTATAAGTACCTACTTAGGTGCTGTAGGTAAAATAGTAGAAAGCCTTTTTTTTAGAGTTCCGTACCCCAAAAGGAAAAAACGAAACCCTTATAGAACCCACTTCGTTGTCCGTCCGTCAATCTGTCAAGACCATTTTTCTCAGCAACGCGTGGAGGTATCAAGTTGAAATTAATATTAAATGCGTAAATCTACGGTTCCTTGAAGCTCTAAAAAAAAACAAGCTTCTAAGTCAACGCAATAAAAAAAAATACAGCCATTTATGCGACATATTTTGATACTCGTTAGTAAATCAAAACCTACAGGGTACTTCCCGTTGACCTAGAATCATGAAATTCGGCAGGAAGCAAGGTCTCACAGGACAAGTAAAGGAAAAAGTCTGAAAATTATTCATTTGTCGTTTTTTTGTTTTTTTTTATTGATGGTTTTTAATTGGCAATCGTGTATAAAATGGTTTTCCTTCAATTTAATGGCATTTGGCTTGAGACTGATTTCTAATAAAATACGCTAGTTGTCTACGTGTCATTGACCCCGTTAGCCCTGGATATCACACTATTGCTTTGTTTAATGTGAGATTTGCTGTGAATTGACGTTTGTGATGATACTGTTAAAAAAATACAAAAAAAAGTCTGTTTTAAAAGTTCAGTGATTGTAAAAGTGTTTTTTAAGTGACTAATCATACCTACTTATTATTATTGGTGGAGTGAGATATAGAAAATTATGGATTTAATTATGAGGAACAAAAAGGTGAGGTATATGTATAAGTCTGTTAATCAAGTAGGTATCTATAGTTTTGGAGATATAACATATCACATGTCACCCTGAATGATACCTACATTTTAATAAGGTGCATTGATAACAACTTATTACTAAGCTATCACAAGAACTGCTGCAATGTTTGATGTTGGATTTTAGATTAGAGAAGGTAATCTATTAGGTAAACTTGGAAGCTAAATTTTACTTAGGTAAATTATTATTTTTGCAGCATTAATTAGTTTTTTTTTGTGAGTATGTAGGGTACTTAACACTAAACATTAACTGCGCAAGAATTATTACCATTATTAGGTACAGTTCCAATATGTCAGTAATATAACAACGTTTATGTCCAAATTGTAACTGAATACAAAATTAGCAACGACCCAGTAGTGAGCTAACTATGTAAAGACATGTTGCGTCGTTACAATAACGACTAACGCCGCCGCTAAGACGAAAATAGTTCGCAGCGACGATGAACAGCGGCGGCGTCTGGTGGCCGTGTGCAAAAACAGCGAGCGTAACGACTAACGAAAATAACGACCAACCAGCGTCGTAACGGATAACGAGGCCGAAACCTGAAAATAGGTTTGTATGGTTCTCGATTTCGTCGTTCGTTTTTGCGAAGGCTCAGTCGGACAGCGGCCGCGGAACCTTCCGCACCGCTGTCCGCGGCTCCGATACCAGATGGCGTCAATGTGCGTCCGTAGTTTGTTAGTTTCATTAAGTTTCGCCAGATGGAGCAACCAGCATATAGGGCTCCGGCTTTCCATTTAGTTTACGCCCTTTTACGATAGATAGAGCTACGAGGAACTGAAAGACTGAAAGTATATGGTGAGTAGAATTTACAGCATGCATATTTATTTAATTCCAGTTTCTTCTATTCTTCGGTCGTTTTTAGTCCTAATTTCCTTAAAGTGTTAATGTTTAGGTTCATTATAATAAACCTCTCATAAAATACTTTTCTACATACTATGTATGTATTATGTAATGTACCTACGTGAGTACAAAACTGACCCTAAAATCACATTTACATGATCTATTTTTATATGACACAATAAATAGGTGCCTGGGACCTTAGGGATATGGAAATATGCATGGCCAATTTAGTGATTTTCTGAGCGCATCACGCCTGGTGAATATCTAAAATCATATTCGAAATATTTAGATCAGATAGATACTTACTATTAAAACTTACTACTGATGAATGTCTTATCGATCATAGAGCTGCTCATACGCCTTCTCTTTGCATAGGAAAACTTACCTAGATACTGCATGGAAATTGGTAACAAAGAAAACTTCACCTAAGTATTTTCTATACCTACTGGAGTATTATTTTGTTTTATAAATACCTCTTGGTTATGAGTTTCAAAACAAAACGTTTCTAGGAACACCTTGTTTAAAATTTTACCTATTTAAAGTTGTGACTCGAATCTTCCGTGACAAAATCAATCTGTCATTTTCCTTGAACTCGTTAGCCACTTATTTTCCTTTAGATAGTCACCATTCAGCAAGATTTTCAGCCTGGACCATCCTCAGCTGGTTGTAGACTCACCTATACACCGTGACATTTTAGTCGTAGGTATTACAAAAGCAGCCCATTTCATGTATCCAATGACTACTAAACATTCATTTAAAGAAAATATATATAGTAACAATTTTTTGGTATTTTATGTCGGGTACATTGAGTGGCCCTTTGTAAGACGGCAAAATGTCAAGATATTTATCTATATTTTTTTTAACGAATGTTTAGTAGTCATTGGATACATGAAGTGGGCTGATTTTGTAAAACGATTAAACTGTCACGGTGTATAGATACTTTTTATTTTCCAACTTTCTTATGAGTTTTTCGGTTGTTACCATATATCTACCCTGTTCAGCGCACTGAACAGTGTCACAATCCATCTAATTATAGTTATCAAGGAAAAGAGAAATAATGCACAAAACGACATATGGTACACTTTCTGGAAAATTCAATAACATTTGCCTCTTACAGCACTGCTTTTGTTTTCAGTTTAATTTATTTCGGGCTTCGATACAGTAAACATTTGTATGGTAGGTTAGGAGTATTCTGGGAATTGGTTAAGTAAGATCTTTATATTGGGGTTACGATACATACTTACACAAAACAATTATGTAGATATAACCACCATTCTTCAGGTTTGCGAAACCAGAACTCAATTTCGAAAAACCTAATCTAGGCTAGGTAACAATCTAATTAAAATGCACTGACTATGAATTCCTTTCCATGAAATTTTTTCTCTTTCTCTGACTATATGTAATCGAATTAGTTCCTATAGATTGGTATCTTTAGTATCTTATGATATTGGCAATCGAATTCGAATATAAACAAAGTGCAATAGACTAACCAGCTAGCGTTAATTTATAGATAAGTTATTTTAATGCCGACTAATGCATGCGAGGTAACCTATACCTAGACTTTATGCATTCGAACAGTACCTACATAATTATAACTGATAGGTAAGGTTAGGTAACCGTAACAGTCAGAGGAGGAGTTGTTGATTTTTATGAGTACACTTTAAAATAAGTAAAATTCAGATTTATCAACTTCTTTGCTTTAATGATTAAATTAGAAAATTATTAGGTAGGTATTGCGTAATTAACTGTTGCCTAACAATCAGTGGCTAATTACTTCGGCATGCGATTTACTACAGCACACTGAGTACATAAATAATGTAGTAGATTAAATAACCAAATACTTACTCAAACATGAAAGTTATCTAGGTACATTTACGAATGGGAAGGAAAATAAAACAAAGTTTTTCACAATATCCAACTCCGTGATTCTTTCCCTGTGGAGAAAAGAGTAGAGCATTAGAAAAAGCCCTATGTTTTCTTGTCAAATGAAAACCTTTTGTTTTTCATTTAAATTGGCATTGGCTTTGATAACTCATAGTCAGAATTTTCTAATTAATGATATACAATGTCAATTCTGTCTTTTTCGGCAGTACCTATCGACCTTCCCCCTTTCAAATTTTTGTTTAATTAAGAAGACTACATTCTGGGAAATTTTCAAAAATACATAAAAATTGGGTATTCTCGAATCCCATGAATTTTCACCTAGGCTTGGTGTGTTTAATTGTTGTAAATGGGTCCCGCTATCGCGACCAGTACCCTAATTACGTAACTTATTTTCGTAAACGATTATGACTAATATGTTTCATTTTGACAGCTCAACAACATTCATTGCGTTACTTATGTTGTTGAGTAGATTTTCTTTTCCAACTTATGAAGCAATGGATTAGCAATCTGTTTCAAATCGAAACAGATTGTGATTGATCGTGTATTACGTAATTAGGGTACTGGAAAGACTACGTCAAATTACAACTTACTCTCTGTATTGTGCATGGCTCTTTGAAAGTATTTACAAACCGAAAATAAAATAATAGTGGTTCATAAATTATAAAATGTTTGTTGGCCAATTAGCTGAAATAGATTTTAATTTTGTATGTTTATATTCAAGTTTATGTAAGAAACTATTTTGAGCAGTTACGAAAAAATCAGTTACTGTTTCATGCGCGTTTTAATGCATGTCTTACGTACTCTACCTGGCGGCCACAATGAAATCACCAGCATGAGTAGGTAACTTATTGTTGGCTCAGTTTTCAACGAAAATAGTTTAGCTATTCGTCTAATGGTTAAGTCAAATTTTGGATATGACGCACTCGGCAGGCATCCAGCTGCGTCATCCAGGTGCTGTCAACGAACCCGTCTATATAGTCCCAGACGTCCCAGCCGTCATGGAAAGTTCTCGGGTTCACTCGGATTGAACCCGAAAACTTTCCACGACGACTCCCTATAAGAAATCTATGCATTTCTAATATTGTGTTATGATTACAACATCGGAAAATTCCGGGGGGATCGAGAGCCATTCCATTTTATTGCGCGGTCTACTTCGACTGAAATAGATTGCTCGACCAAAACGGGAGAATAACAACTTCGATAACATAATCCTGATTTGTAGGCGGCAGCGAGTGAGTGGAGCTTCCCCATGCAACAGATGTGTGGTAAAACGATATCTGATGCTCTTAGGACATTATTAGATATAATTCTTGAGGATGAGCGTAGATAATTAGCCGAGTATGGGGAGTTGAGGACCAAAGTAGTGTTCGTGTAAAGTGCTGAAATGATTTACAAACGTTTTCTTTTCTGAAGTTAATTATATGAGCCGGTATTCTTACCGAATTACGCGATGTGTTCTATAATCTGGATTTTCCGAGAAACGATCAGACTCCAGCGGCGGGCCACCGCCCGCGCGTTCTGTCGACCGAAATAGAGTCGGTCGGCAGGCGCGTCTATGTTGCGTCCGCGCACAGCTTTTCAGACGATGCAGGAAACAAACTTTTTATTTTCTTTTCTTACTCCAATTCTAACAGAGGATTTTGAAAGTCGGTTAATGCTCCCCTATTATGTTACCACATTCCCGCAAAATAAAACAAAAGTAATTTTCGCCTCACCATATTAATTAAAACCATAAATAACATTAGAAACGAATCCCTAATGCACATTAAAATAAACTGGGAATCTGATGTTGCAACACTCAGGAAATGTTTGTTGCTGAACATTCTATTCTAGTAGATGCGAAGACAAAAATAGCTGTTTTATTAGTTGTACATTTCACTAGCCGCGCATAGCAACGTCGGCACACAAAGGGAATTATTGAGGTGGGCTTCTGTTAGCTTATTACATGAATTTATGTGTTTACAAACTGATAAATTAGAGCATTACGGAGTCAACGCTATTCCGCAATCACATTATAAGTCTGAATTAATTGAAGTCTTCAAAATATCCGTTTATAAATAAATACACACACGTGCAAAATAGACAGCTATCAGTTTCCTGAAAATGTATTTTTCAAATTAATATGCTGTGTACTTTCAGTTGGCCTTTGTTTTGCTCCGAACTTCATTCTTTAATAAATTGACAGTTTCACCTTGGGGTATTAGAAAAGATGATGCTACCGAATACATGAGACATCTTATCATATAAAGCGGTGTATATAAATAAAAAGTCATTTAAAAGCTTGTGCGACATTTTCACGTGCCAACTACATACGATAGTCTTATACTATAGGTGGGTAGTGCAAAACTTTTTTAGATTTGATGAATTTGTTGTTTGATCTTGAAAAAGTGTATGCTGTAATGTAATGACTTTTCACTTGTAACACTGCATCTGCCAAGTAGGTTATTATTCTAGTTCGCTGAAAGAAATTTATGCGTTCACGCATAATAAATTAGTTTCAGCTTTGAAAAAGAGAGCTGCCACTAATATTTGCAAACATTATTAAACTATAAACATAATACAGTTACTAAGCGATGACTTAATAAATACATGCTTATGGGATATAAATAAATTAGAAAAATAATAAAATCACTGCTTGCCTTTATAACGTCAATACAAATTATTCACATTACATATATCACTCAAACTCAAAGCATCTATTTCAATAGGTACAAGCACTTTTGAATTGTTAAGGGGTCGGTCAGTGAGAAAGATTAAGCTAGTTACCCATTCCAAAGCGTAATAGGTAAGTTCATATGGAGAAGAACGGGCAAGAAACTCCACGGACACTCTTTTAAATCATAATATTGTTACAAAATATTTGTTACATGACAGGCAGTTGGACGGCAGGCAATAATAAGTCGAGAAATTGAAAGATTTGCTATATACTTGCCAAATTACCAGTAGTCTACACTAACAAACGAGTTCCATGTGCCTAGGTCCATGAACTCATATGCTCATGTCCATCAACTGCTATCAATGTTCACATCGTCATCTAAGGAACAACAGCATGTTGTAATAAGCACTAACTTGATGACGTCACCATGTAGCTTTCTTTGAAGTTATTTACAAACCGCGCCACCAATCTGTCTGTGAATGCTTTTAAATATAGTACTCGGTAGCAGAATGGCCTAAGTAGGTATTTAAATTTAGTATCAAAATTCGTGTGAATCTTCAAAAATATTTGTAAGTACACAATAACTCTCCGTCTAGAACTAATGAATAAGAAACAGCAAAATATTGCGTGCAACAGAAAAATAAACTACAAATGAAAGTGAAAATACTTACTTGACAATATAATTAATTCATTGTTTAGTGTTTTACACAATTTATTGACCAAGAATTTGTTTACAGACATTTAATTGTTTTAACTATTGTTTATGTCTACTGTAAGCTGTAAATATTCTAGGTAATTGTACGAGTAGGTTTATTAGATCAATTGATTAACTTTCAGTGAATTGTGCCATATTGGTTTAACAAAACAATTCAAACTTCCATTAGCTAGTAATTAATGTGCAGGAATTAGTAGGTACTTATGCACACAATGTATAAAAGCGTCTTGACGCGATCTCTCGCGCACAGACAGACTGATTGTTAAGATAGTGTTTCAGTAGAAGTAACGTCTAAAACTGTTCGTACCTATGAAATTTTGGTCTTGCGTGGGCGTGCGGCTGCCCACGGCAGCAGCATGAGTAATGCTCGGCCGGCGATGACTTCTGTTTCATGAGTAACACTCGCGAGGTGCTTGCGGCTTCCATTTTATTTTAGCGTCGCCCACACGCTCCATGGAGAGCCGAGAGCCACCTCACCTGCCACCGCCGGTTGACTCATACACACCTGAATGTTATACAATCCCGGATCCATAAAATTCCTACTTATACAAACTTTACTCCGCTTACATAAAATTGTATTGAACAATAACATTACTCTTCGACCGAACGAGATCGACGATTGTGTCAGAAAATGTAACAGGTGATGATCTAAAGGAAAGTTTCACTTTTCTTGCGAAGAAACCACATTATATTGTTGTACATAGATTACTTTTCTCGGAATTTTGAAGCCAGATACAAAATACCGAGAAAAGTAATCGATGTATATATAACCGAGGTAGTACATTATGTAGTAGCCTTTTCATTCAATCCAGGTATTTGCGAGGCAATTAAGATCTGTCATTGTAAATATTACTAGGTAATTACGTTTGACAGGTGTTTAACTCACTCGATAAACCATGAAGAGTCACAAAGGGGGTGCGATCGAGATACGGACAGGTTTGAAAACCTGCCAACGTAGAATTTTCTCGTAAGACATTTTTCGTAGACCATTTCACGGCCATAAAATTTATGTCGTTCGTGATAAAATTCTGTGCAAAAATAGCGATGTTCTCAGACTTACGTTTGAAATATTAGATAACTCGTTACCTGCGTCAAAATAACTGATGGTATGCTTTAAAATAAAAAGTCGAAAATTCTAGCGCAAACAGAAAAGAAAATATGATTTGTGATGTTCAGTCATATAATAGAAATGATGAATACACGTTAGATTAATAGAATAGCGTTCTTACGTGATAAACTGCAACATATGGTCGTTTGCAATGCACTGACCCCCATCGTCATATATAGGTAGGACCATGAACGAATAACCATAAAGTCAACTTCCTTATACGGAAGGTACTGACTATTTATCTACTTTTACGCAGTAGAAAATTTCAAATAAAATAAGTACTCGGTTGTTTTAGATGAAGAGGCAAACGAAACAATTATAATATGTATCTATTAGGATAAATGCTTTTACACCCACTCCTTTATAGAAATAGGTAAAGTTATAATGGTAGGGCGGCGCCAAGCAGAGTACCTACCTGCCTAAATAAGCAAGATAATATTATGGTGACTATTCTAGTAGCTCTCATAACAAGAGCCTAAGAAGGCTATTTGAAGATTATAAGATATTTTTCAACTATATTTAGATTTTCATCTTGGTAATAAACAGGAAATATAGATTTGATGAAGGCGCTCTACGTACCTACATTTCCGTAATAAATTACCTACTCTATCGTAAATAAGCCGTTCTTTGATTTTCAAGGTTCAGTAAAATCTATTGATTCTTTACGATGCTTCATAATTAATACACGTAAATCATCCTGTGTTTTATATATTAATTCATGGCGTCTTGCAACGGACTCTAGAATTTATGTACTAAAAGTAGGTACCTAATACCTATGTAGGTACAACGTGTAGTGTAGCGCCTTGCATAATTATGTATTCCTTCACAGTTCACACACATGCTGTTTACCAAAAACATCAGGAAAATGAAGAGTTTGTTTATGTTCATATCCAAATAGGTATTAATCTTGATGCGATTCCAAATACGTCAATGGTCGCGCACAACGCAATGATCAATAGATTATCCCAATGAATCTATAAACAATACAATTATTCATTACCACGTGAGGATTAAATCATTGCACAGGAGTTTAATTCTGAGCAAAGTTATTTTTATTAAAAAATATTAATAGATGGGCAGGTGCGAGTGCAAGTTGGCAAGAGCAGTATTATGCCACAATGTGACACGGTACTGGACTAATTGTAAACATAATAAACAGTAGGTATATTTGTTGTTATTTCTGTCGCTATGAGTACGCGGTGAGGGTGCCACTGTGCACACTGTGCTCACCGTGCTCAGCGAGTCTCACCGCGATGTTCGTCCATCTGTTTACACTTCAATATTAGCACTTTGTTCGTTCGCGCGGCCCTCGCTCATTGCCGACGTTGTTATGGACAGATGTTGCTTGCCAAATTCATGATTCACATTTATATATTTATGTCCAATGATGCCCGATTCGGAATGTTTCTACGAGTTCATATATCATTGACACAGTAGCAGATATTTTTGTCTGAATCTTTGTTATTTTAGACAGCTGTAATCAAGCGTAGTCATAATTTACACTCATTAATATGTAATGTGTTGACCTGTTGTTAGGTCCGATGTTAGATTCTTAATAAAATGACTGAACATTGATAATATAAATAGAGTAAGTAAACCGTAAAGTTTGAGTACATAACTTTCGATCTAAGCTAGCGATTGATTTGCGGTCAGTCGAATTGAGAGTTATTAACATATTTTATGTAGAAATAATTAAAGTGCTTATATACAGTTATTATACGACTAGCTATTTACACTAGGTAATATACTAAATGACTAACTAACTACACAAATAAATATATACAAAAACAAAAGGACACTTAGGCGTCGAAGTAGGTACTCTTCCATATCGCTTTTATCCGGAAACGTGCCCAGAAGACTAGCAGCATTGCCACGTTGAATGGCAATGCTAATTCTTTGGCCAAAGAACGAGCAAGAGTTACTAAAAGTACAGAATTCATTGGTGTCTGGTTAAACGGTTTACATTGAAAGCCATAGCCCAAAAATAGAAGATGACGTTGACTAAGCTACATTGTTATTATAATAAATCTCGATGGGACTGTAACAGCACTTTAATGGCACTTTAACAGGTGTGCTTGTCGCAAAATTCATAAAAGCAGTTTTCGGTTTATGTAAAATGCATCTTGATTTTTCTTTGTTGTAATTACCTACCTGGATCAGATAGTCAGTGTGGTGAAAGATTGTTGTTTATCTCAATGTTTTTATTTCTAATTGTTTTTTTTTAATCTATGGCCTCTCGCAGTTATTGATCACTAAGATCTTGGCTGTTTAACCGGATTTTTCCTGTGGTGGCTCTAATTTGTAGTGTGTATTGCTTTGCATTGCATTTACATATACTGTCGACTGGGGTTAATATTATAGGTACGGGTTAGGCAACCGGTTGGCAGGTTGGCACACTGTCATAACTTGCTGCAATTAATCAACTATTATCTCAACACATACACTTATTACAAACGTTATTTTAACTAGTGTTTCAGTCACTATTTAATCTCTGGTTACAGTTTTTTACTTCGCCGGAAATGAAAAGTTTATGCGGAAGCATTTTCTTTTATTTTTTGACTACTGTGAATAGGTACCTATTACCCGCCAACTTATAATTTACTACTACTTACACTAGGTAGGTACCTTAATAATATTTACAAATTTGCAAACGCAATGCATTTCAATCAGCACGGAATCTGCAAGCAGTGGCATGCAATACAAGTTATAAATAGATATTTACACCAATCTTGTACTATATCAAATTCTGTGGGCGATTTAAGTTCATAATATATACTTTAATATCATAATTATACAATATTTATGATAAAATAACATAGAACTGAACATCGTAATTGGCAAATGTAGGTATCCGTAGCTAACATTACCTCTTTTATTTATCTACTTCGAAGTGCACATTTCGTCCCACGTCAAAAATTCATATTTTTAAAACCCATTAATTATCGTCCTGTCTGTAAATTGGAGAATTGATAGCAGCCACACATGGTACCTTGTGATACAGCAGAATTATACACGGAGGTCGAATTCTGAATCAAACAATTTTTTCACGTGGTTGGAATACTAGGTATTTTATTATTGCCATATTTACTTAATCCCTAGAAGGATGATAAGTGTAGGACAAAGTTACATATTTAGATATCCGTTAAAAATAATATCTAAATATACACGCATAAAAGGAAAACAAATTACATACAGTACGTAGAGATAGATAGATCTATCGATGAATATGAATATCTATGCTGCAGTACTGCATCTTGTTCATCATCATCATCATTTCAGCCGAAAGACGTCCACTGTTGGACCTCCCCCAAGCACCGCCACTTCAACCAGTAGCTACTCTAATTGCGTAAACGATTATGACTAACTTGTTTCATTTTAACAATTCAACAACATTCATTGCGTTATTTACGTTGTTGAGCAGATTTTTTTCCAACTTATGAAGCAATGGATTAGCAATCTGTTTCAAATCGAAGCAGATTGTGATTGATCGTGTATTACGTAAATAGGGTACGGTTCTGTGCTTTTTACATCCAGAGGATCCCTGCATCTTGTTATCATCATGAAATAATGAGTCTATGTACTTAGGTATATATCTAGTGTTCTTTATGTACACGTGTTTCAAGTGATTCTATTAAAGCAATGAATACTGTTGGGCTGTTGCCCTTTGATGTTTTGTTACCATGTATGACTAACGAGCATAGAATATGTAGGTGCATATCTACCTATGCGAGACTTTCTCTGACGATGATGAAAAAACTATGAGTGATTCATTACTATTCCTTTATTTACGGAACAGATTTCAAATACTCTTCTGAAATTTTGAATGGTCATATTCTGCCGTATAAGGTGTGCCAAGATCTATTTATTTTACAATGAGCAATGTAGGAAATATATACGAAAACATATGTTCCCTTTGTAAATCACCGAAGAACATGTACTTTCTAGAAAGATCTATGATGGCAGTATAATGATCCGAATAAGCTTGTCCTTGCTTCTGATAAATAAAGTTATGATCCTTCCTTTCAAATCACACTTGATTTGAAATGCATAAAGGGTTATAATTTATACCATTGTATAAGTTTGCGTGGTTATACCAGAAAACGATGACACAAAACCCATCTCAATAACATCCGATCTTAATTTAACGAATGGAGTCACTGAAATGTTTATCCAATGAAATGTGTAAAATTATTGAGTTTGTATGTAACGTAAACTATAAACTATGGTTAGAAGAAAATATGAAAAAATAAAATAATATCATTTATGGGTTGATACTGAAACTAAAAATAAGCCATTGCAGTTTTTTATGACGTAGGTAGATTTTATAGTCTCCAAGTCATATAGGTACCTAGGTAGTAATAATAAGTACAACAGATATGTTGTATAGGTAGTGTTTTTTTTAACTTAAGTATGTTCTTCAAAGCGTGTTCAAAGTTATTTATGTTTCTGTTTACGTTATATTTCTTAAACATCATTTATCACCAAGCCCCAAGTTGCTTTGTGCTGGTTTTGGTCAAGTTTAGTGAAACAGGTAGCATTATAAATATTAATTTATTTTGTGAAACTAGACACAAAACCTGTAAGTACCCTAATTGCGTAATGCACGATCAATCACAATTTATTTCGATTTGAAACAGATTGCTAATACATTGCTTCATAAGTTGGAAAAATAAAAATCTGCTCATGTTGTTGGTTGGACTAGTAGGTACCCTAATTACGTAACTTATTTTCATAAATGTAAATAACGCAATGAATGTTGTTGAACTGTCAAAATGAAACAAATTTGTCTTAATCGTTTACGAAAATAAGTTACGCAATTAGGGTACAGTTTTTAGTAGGTACCTAATTCAATAACAGGGGTGAATGTTCAAGAGCTTCACTCAAAGTTCAATAAGCAATGGATAGACTTCTTAACCGATTCAGAAGGGATAGGTACCTACCTATCCTCAGAATTTTCGTTGCAATCTTATGAGAAAATATTAAAATGCACAAAATGTACCTACTACATACTAGGTACATTTTGTTTCGAAAATCAAGACCGGTTAGTCAATACACCATGGTGTGAAGAAATATAGGAAGTAGTAGGGCACCTGTGTTAGAGGGTTGTGCGTGGGGCAGCTGAGGGTGTAGCGCAGGCGAGGGCGGCGCTCGCCCCCCCACTGGGGCCGTGTGCAACTCGCGCATAGACTACGGTCGCCCGCTGCCCTCGCGCATCATTCGAACTTCGCGCACCGCAGTCTCGGCATCTACGCCCTGAACTGTATACGCGTCCGGGAGCTTCATCCCGCAGCGACTTCTACGAACAGGTCCTTATTCCAGTGAAAGTGACATTTAACCTATTCTTATTGCATAACTTAACCTAACCGCGAGTGAAACATAGTAGTCTGCTCTATGTGAACTATTATTAGAGTTGCATCGGCACGCTCCAGCGACGTAACTTTACCTGAACGCCCCAAATTAGGAGCGCAGGCGCATCGGCCCTCGCGCCGCCCGCCTTACGTTCCATATTTCGTTACATTCTTTCAACCACACGTTTGTTACATTCGGAAGTCGCCCGATGTACGTGCTTGTTGAGCAATAAAGTGTCCGACGTCCGTTCACATGAGATTGAAGTGGTGCAGGCGACTTGGACTACGGCCAACGGCTGTTGCATTTAGAATAAAATTTGACAACGTTTCCAAATAATATTTTAACGTGTTAACTACAGGTGTTACTACATAAATAGTGATAAGTGGATCTTAGAGAACCAGAAAGGATTAATGGTGATTTCAAAAGTGTATTTGGGATTTCTTCGCCACGGTTGTGAAGCCAAGTTTCAAGTCGCCTGCCCGTCGTCCCGGTCCTGTTGGTTTATGTGACTATTGTTTGAAGTAGAAATATTTTGTTTCAGGATAAGTTAAGCGAGCACAATGCCTTTCAAACCAGCAGATAACCCTAAGTGCCCAAAATGCGGCAAATCAGTATACGCAGCAGAGGAGAGAGTCGCTGGAGGACTCAAATGGCACAAAATGTGCTTCAAGTGCGGTAAGTTGATGAACAATATGTACTTACGTTTACATTGTTTACCTATAAGAGTAGAATGTAGCATATATAGGGATTGGTTAACTTCTAGAGACAAATGAAGCTGGAAATACTGCCTAATGTATCAGTTGACACCAACATAGAAAAATCGAAAAAAAAACAAAAAATCCAATGATTGCTACATTTTGCCTAAAGGGTTTTAGTTTGTATGTCTCTAGTTGCAAAAGCAATAAAAAAACAGTAGCACTCCGGGAGTGCCGACAAAGTTAAAACTTGAAAAAAAAGTCGGTACTGCGGTAATCAACGCGTTGATGTCTTTTTAATGGGCAAAAGCTGGTGTCGTAAAAGTGTCGCGAAATCAATGGTTTAGTCCCATCTCAAAAATGCCCAACGCGCCTAAAGAAGTTTTCACTTCAAAAACATTTTTTATAGGGATTTAAATTGTTGACTGAACTTAACTATTTGTTTGATGAGATGAGATAATGGGATCAATACGGCAGAGAAACTGAAGTTATTTGAATTTCATTATAACATTTTGCTAGTTTTATTCCCGTAAGAAGGAAAAAACCGGCCAAGTGCGAGTCGGAGTCGCACAAGAAGGGTTCCGTACCGCATGAAGATCGATCGAAAAATCCGGAAAAAAAACCACGTTTCTCGTATGGGCAGGGTCCTTTAATTATTAACTTAATTTTTATTGTATCTTGATAAAGCGGCAATAGAAATATAGAATCTATTAAATTTTCTACTGTTGACCTGTTAAGGTTCATGAGATAGAGCCTGCTGACAGACAGACAGCGGACGCTTAGTAATAGGGTTCCGTTTGGCACCCTTCGGGTACGGAACCTTAAAAAACAAAGACTGTAAAGAAATTCTAGTCCTATTCTATTACGTATGTTATGAAAAAAAAAAACAATTCAAAGGCATCAGATATTTTCAATACTTTCCATGTTTTTCCAATCGGTAGTGTTTATTTACGTGAATGGCTATTGTAGATTCAAGTGTGGTATGGTCGGATACATAGGTACCGGTACCAACAATGCCTATGAATAACTTTGCCAAGTAGGTAGGGTAGTGGCACAATGGGTCTTTACCAATCACCATTGCAATAACACATGTAGGTAACTATGATAAACAGAGTATACCTACTTACTTTTATAACTCATCATCTGTTACGACGCCTCATTGAGGTGGAAAACAATTAAAATTCTATTGTGTCTCGTTAATGACAGTTGAAAGGGTCATCATGTGATTTCAATCAGTCTCTCATTATTATAACTGCAACCTTAATTAAAGTGCGACGCGGAAGTAATGTTCAATGTTTATGTTATCCAGGCCTGTGCCAGAAGTTGCTGGACTCCACCAACTCCACAGACCACGAAGGTGAACTGTACTGCAAAAATTGCCACGCACGCAAATTCGGACCAAAAGGCTACGGCTTCGGCGGTGGTGCTGGCTGCCTGTCCATGGACACTGGTGACCACCTGAAGGCTGAGAATGCGTAAGTACCCTCCCTCTTAGATCTCCCGCCGCCCGCGCCACTGAGGGCCTTTCCTTATCTAAGGCCGCAACGACGGCCGGCCTCCGGGCCCGTGCGTAACCACATTAACCGCGTGTACATATACTCATACTATACAGTAGAAAGCGCGCGCTGGCTGTACATTACGCGCCGCCTGACACGTGCATGACCAGTCTCCGTTTATGTCGCAACAGGAATTGAGCGAGCAGCCGTCCAGCGGAACTTGCGGGTCGCCGACACACATCTCGGCCCACCAGCGACGCCTCGCGAACGCACGCCTTACTGTACTTTAAATTACTCTAGTTAGGATTATTTATTCGCTATCGCTTAATTTAATTTGTTCATCGGTATTATTTATTATTTATAAAAACACAAATAAATAAAAAAAGTCGACTACCAACCCTGAGTTAGTAATGTTTACGTGAGCGCGGTCGAGGCGCGCGCGCGCCCGCCGTGCGCAGCCGGGCGCGCGCCGGCTCGAGCGCGCTCCTGCCCTGTCGATCCCTTCCTCCCCAACGGGGCGTGCCCCCACACGAAGGAGCCACGGTGAGAAACCAATTTGTAGCCTTGGCTTAGCAACGCTCCAGACGCACGTAGATGGCATGCACCGAGACGATCTTATGTTTAATAACTTTCTTCGCTACTCACACTCTGTCTAACCCTCAGCTAACGCTTCCGTCTTAGCTTTAACTGATAGTAAATACCTACATGTGATGGGATAAGGAAAGCGCCCTCTATGTCGATATATTGTGTAGTGCTATAGCGAGGCCGATGCGGAGCGGGCGGCCGGGAGCCCTTACCTTCTCCCATTACGGCGGAGGTGCGCCGCCGGCATCTACTGCTTAGCCGCAATCCGTGTGGCCGATACTAGAATGTAGAGGCACGGATTCTTCCGGTGCCTGAGAGGCTTTTAACTACTCTTCTGTCACCTGTTGCTTGGTCTGAACATTGTTGAACATTTATTGATTTGCGGCATGTATACAGGGACGGCGCAAGGACTAACGGAGCTTGTATGGAACCACGTAAAATCGCCAAGGCACCACCTGGACAAGGATGCCCACGATGCGGCGGCTTCGTATATGCCGCCGAGCAGATGTTAGCTAGAGGACGGGTAAGATTCTATGGATCTTCATACAATGAATTAAATGTATTAAGTATAATTAGGTACATTCAAATGCCCTTTTTGGAAGCTTGCGCTGCTTTTAGATGCTTAAAAAAAGTTTTAAAATCACATATTCCTTATAATTGTATCTATATCCAATATGTTTTAGATGCTAGTTACGCAAATATAAATATAACTAAAATGTTGTGCCGTAGGGCTATCACAGGCGATGCTTCAAATGCTTAAATTGCAACAGGACCCTTGATTCAATGATGCATTGTGATGGGCCAGATGGTGACATTTACTGTAGAGGTATCTGAACGATTAATTATGTACCACGTGTCAATTAAATGTCCCACCCATAAATATGTTGTATGTGCCATAACATCATGTATCATTGTAATAACGCGAGTGATCCTCTAGGCTAATATGTTCCCTGCATGCCCTGACATATCCTCACTATTCACTGTATGTCCAGGGGTGGCACAGGGAGTGCTTCAAATGCGGAGACTGCTTAAAGGGTCTGGACTCTACAAACTGTTGCGAGGCCCCAGACAAAGACATTTACTGCAAAGGTTTGTTTTTTCTCCTCATTCCCATACTATAAATTCTAAGTTTTCATAAAAAAATATTCATAAACAACAAGTATTATTACCTACCATGATTTTTAAATAATATTGTGAGTGATTACAAACTCTATTAACTGTGATGCATGATCATTTCCTTTTTTGTTTTCGTGGTTTTAATTAAATGTTTTTTTCTGTAGTATGTTATGGGAAGAAGTTTGGTCCTAAGGGATATGGTTACGGAGGAGGAGCTGGTGTCTTGCAGAGTGACCCTTACGCCAATGGGTAAGAACCGCTTGAGGATCGGTCGTGTGACTTATCTGGCGAGGGCACAGCTTTTGACACAATGTACCAAAACATTATAATTATTCAAACACAAAATGTTTGAGCGTGGATAGCTGTGTGCTCTACAGATGCAATAATAACGCTTTGCTTTTGCTGTAGGATGCTACGCACAAAGATTTGGTCCAAGAGGTGTAGGACATGGGGGAATGTCAAGCCTGGGTCTTACGTGTGATATTAAGGACTTGGAATGGCAAAGGTATAATACCTACTTATCAGAGTTTCACCAAGACCCAGATGGATCCCAAAGGACAGTCTATAGGACTGTAAATTTCCAAGTTTTCATGATTAACCGAAACATCTAACATCCCAATTTGCTTATAGACTGCTTTAGCAAATTAGTTTTTACTGTTTTCCCAAGTGTTCAAGAAATCATCGTTCATAACACTCATTGCTTAACACCACAATCATGTTTTACTTTACGCAAGTTATTTTCGCCAGAAGCTTCGGTAACATTACGTATACTTCTCGGGTTACATGACAGGTTTAGGTTATTTCCATCGCATAGTCACTTTCATAAAAACAGCTTATAATACAAACAAGAGTTGGCAACGTGCCAATGTGAAAATAGAACGCGCTCTCCGCTCTCGATCGGACTAATTTTAATATCGGCGAGACCAGCCACACGTTTTGAGCTTGCAACATGTAGGTAATCTGTGGCAGATTCGCTGAACATCTTGATTAATGGGTCAACTGCTAAACCGGGACCATTCATTACACCAATCGTTTAATTACCACTGATTGCAACGTTAAATTCTTGCTAGGTGGGCCACGTCCCGATAAGGTTGACGAGAACTAAAGCTAGTCAACTATCTGACGTTTGGTAAATCTGAATACCTTTCAAAGTCGCATGCAACACGTAGATATCTAGCTGGCTAGGCACCTGTCTGTACTGACTACTTATAGGGTTTTAATAGATATTGCAGAAGTAACAGCGCAAGGAAGCAGATACAAAGACTGAAGACTATTTGTTTGCTTCCTATTTACCTATTGCATAATATTATGTAGATACTTAATCTACGTACCTAGATAGGACACTGCTGTGTTTTCTGGTAGATATCTATTCGATAGGTAGCTAGAATATTCGATGTAAGTAACTAAAAACAGAACAAGCTGTTAGTAAACAATAGTGAATTTCATACCTACACCTAGGTATTATCACTCCTACATATCGCATCTTTCCTTCAATAACGTGTAAGTCCGACAATATTAATTGTCGGACTTATCACGTTATTGAAGCAAAGATCATAACGACCATGATATTGATACATACCATATTAAAAAAAGTAATTGTTGTTCTAATAAATCTTGTAGCGTTTTTGTAATTACCTAACACAGTTATTGGCAAGTACTTAAGAACTTACCCACATTGTATAGCTGCAAGCTCCTTACACCGAGCATTTCATTTGTTTTACAGTGATCAAGCACCAAAGACAACGGTAATCAATACCGCTTCAATCCAAGCGCCTCCCGGCAAAGGTTGCCCCAGATGTGGAGGTGTTGTGTTTGCTGCTGAGCTTGTGCTGGCCAAGGGTCGCGAATGGCATCGCAAGTGCTTCAAGTGCCGTGACTGCACGAAGACTTTGGACTCGATCATCGCTTGCGACGGACCTGAGTCCGAGGTTTACTGCAAGACTTGCTATGGCAAGAAATGGGGCCCTCACGGCTACGGTTTCGCCTGCGGCTCCGGCTTCCTGCAGACAGATGGCTTAAGGTACGTTTTTTTACAATGGATAGTGATTTCCTTAGTTGACAATAAATGGAGAGAAGGTAAGAGATTTCTCTATAATATTGTAATGTTCGTTTACAGCGAGGAGGAGATTTCCGCCAACCGTCCTTATTACAACCCCGATACCACCTCCATCAAGGCTCCCAAGGGCCAGGGTTGCCCGCGTTGCGGTGGCATGGTCTTCGCCGCTGAACAACAACTGGCTAAGGGCACGGTAAGTTTTGATACCCAATTTGTTTCTAAGCATGTTAGTCGCTACACCAATTAATTGCAGTGGTATTATAAAGGCAAGGTTGAGCAATGTGACAACCAATCTACCTTAGGATATTGGATCTATTCCCCACATACTACCTACTTAAAGTGGGCGACAGAAGGTTAAGCTACGCTGGCCGCGGTCGGTTCGTGGATGGGTGACCATTCATTACCTACATATCGAGTCCCGGCTGTCATTCTTAGATCTTTGACAGTCGATACGGGTACCTACTCCGAAGCTATTAGGCAGTCTGACAACCAGTCTTACCACGGGTATCGTGTTAAGGCTTGTGCAGACCAACGCGACACAAAGACACAGCGGTGCCTTTGTGTCGCGCTGGTCTGCACAAGCCTTTACCCAGCCCAGTAACTGGGTTGTGGAAATCAGATAGGTCGATCCAATACTGGTAGGTAGTCAGCTCTGTTAGATTGGAAGCTAATGTAGGCAGGCTAGGCAGATTGTTGCGTCGTATTGAAAGGTAGGCGGCCAAGAATAGAATAGAATAGTTTTAAATAGGTACCTACACCTTATAAATAAAAAGTTAAGCAAAAGCAAAAAGTAGTAGTAGTTTAAGCTTTGCTATATTTGTGGTTATCATATTATTATTTGCTTACAGATGTGGCACAAGAAATGTTTCAACTGCGCGGAGTGCCACCGGCCTCTGGACTCGATGCTGGCTTGCGACGGCCCCGACAAGGAGATCCACTGCCGCGCCTGCTACGCTAAGCTTTTCGGACCCAAAGGATTCGGATTTGGCCACGCCCCAACTCTCGTTTCTTGCGACTCAGAGCCCGCCGTTACATAGTAAGTATTTAAATTATTTGTTATATAGTAAGTACTAAGTAGGTATGTGCATTATGAAGAATATGAACAAAATATCTTGCATTTTAGAAATATCACAAGTTTCTTCACCCGTTGCTCAAATGTTGGACTTACATAACTTTTGGGTATTTTGTTTTGCAAACTTATTGTTATTGTTCGACTGAGTTACATTATATCCGATAGTAAATTCAATTGTTATAATAATTTAAGTTAATGCTAGCTTTAAAATTGACTTGACGTGGTAAATACATAGAAAATAAATACAATGTAATTTTACAGCATGGAGCAGGTTCCATTCACCGGCCAGAAAGCAGCCAAGGGCCAGGGCTGCCCTCGTTGTGGATTCCCAGTCTATGCAGCTGAACAGAAAAACTCAAAGAATGGCACATGGCACAAACGGTGCTTCTCATGTGCGGATTGCCATAGATCTCTTGTAAGTATCTGTTCTTAGACTTATTATTTGAAATAGGAAGGATAAATAAAAAAATACATAGGTAATTATTACTAAACACATTTAATGTTATTATTAAATTTTGTTTGTTTTTAAATAGTCGCGTTCATCATCTTCTTCTTTATCGAGATGAGTCTTTAAAAATTCTTCCACTGTGTCTGTGTTCCACTTTTCTATAGCCACTGTGTCCTTAACAATTCCATCCTTATCTAGTAATTTGATGATCGGGTCTAGGCCTCGAACGTATTTGATTTGTAGATTAGGGAACTTAGCCGGCTTGTCACTCTTCACAAACGCTTGAATTTGAGGATAAGCCGGGAACTTACACGTGCAAACTTCTAGTATAGCACGAGCATATTTCTTCTCTTTTGGAGTAGTTTCATCTTGATGACAGCATTCCTTACAGTGAGATATAAGTTGCTCTAAACCGAAATCTTTCAATTGATCACAAGAGGAACACAACAGGTTAGCTTTGATGAATCCAAGAGAAGCACAATCTTCGGTCGTGAACTCGGCATTGCTAATATGTACAAAGAGTGTAGCAAAACACACGAGCATTGCTGTTGAAACCATCTTCAATATCATTGTATCACTTATGTCTAGAAGTTTTTTAACGTACATACAAAACACTTTCTCGTTAGTTTTTCGTATCTTCAATCCATTCACTGACGTGTGGTAATGACACATAAATGACATCAGTGTAGACTTGACATTTATGATGACGTGTTGACGTAACACCTTTTCTTTTCACGTAATAATTATACAACTTGTAATGCATAACTTTCTAACAAACATGAAATTGAGGGTCGGGAACGCACTGTTTATTATTCATTTACGCCTTTGGATAGATGGAATTAAAAAAAAATAAGTTTTACTTTGACTATTGCCAGCAGCGGTAAGTTATTGATTACAAACATAACACAACATCACGCCTATATTCCCCGAAGGGTTAGGCAGAGGTTTATGTAGCCAAGTTTAGTACACCCACATTGCGCCAGTTTAAGTCCCAATGTCCCATACAATAGTGACAGTGGCGGACTAAGTCTATCGGTGGCGGGGGGCGGCAATTTGAATGGGGGCCCCGGGGCCCAGGTATGCAGAAAACTTTGCGAACTAGAAGAATTTAGAAAGTTAGAATTTAAGAGAAACTAGCATCCCACCCCGGATAGGTAAGCTTATTTTTCAGTAAAAAAAAATAACAAAAAAACTAAACAACAACAACTAAAAATTTAAGTTACTTTGTCGACTTTCAAAAAAGAATGTTAGCGAGCTCAACATTTTTAACCAACAGAGACTGGGATTGGATTTGGGATTTGATTAAAAGTATTTCTAAAGATTTGGGGCCCCCCTAGGACTGCGGCCCTCCCCCCCCCTTAGTCAGCCAGTTTATAGGTACCGGGTGAACCTAGTGCCATCAACCACGCAAAAATTCAGACTCCGGGCTACTACTGAGTAATTTCTGATGGGAAAACACAATCACATTTAGCTTGGCCTGGAAATCGAACCCAGGACCTCATGCTTAGCAGTAGCGCTTGCAACCACTAGACTAACGAGGCCGTCGGTTAATAACTTTATTTAGGTATTCATAAGTTACAAGTAGCCACAGCGCCTGTTGTGTCGTGTGACTCATATATTTCTAAGATGTTTGTAGGAATATGTATAAATGTTGTGAGAGAAGTGGGTTCTAATCGATTTCAAATTATGAGGTGGTTATGCATTCGTCTAGTATTTTTGATACGTAATTCTTTCTTGTTTGTCCACTGATTTTCATTTATTTTGTTTCAGGATTCCACCAACTTAAACGACGGACCTAACGGAGAAATTTACTGCCGAAGTTGTTACGGCAGGAACTATGGTCCTAAGGGTGTAGGATTCGGTATGGGCGCAGGCACATTAACCATGGCATAAACATAGACTATGAAGCTGGTCTTTATAGGAACCATTTAGTTATAATGGTAGCATGAAAGGAATCTAATCTACTGTATATTGCTACCTAGCTTGACAGACTATCATACCATGTATTAAACTGGCTTTAATAATGGTTGATACCTACTTTCAATGAGACTAATAAAGTAAATGGTAATAGAGCCTTTGAGAACAAATATTTTGTTACGAAAGTATAAATTAAGGTTACATTCCTTTCAAAAATTATTGTACAAATTGTAATGAATGTGTCTGGGCCCTTAGTTTACATATTTCGTTATAAAATATTGTAGTACATAAGGTAATAGACTTAATGTAGGTATGTAAGAGGTATAAATAATTTGTTAAACAGAAAGATAAAAAAAAAACAAAAAAAAAATTAATGGCATTGTGATTACACGTACCTTATATTTATCACATCGTGATATGAAGGTACGTGCAATACAAAAACTATCCTGTAAACGCGGATAAGATTGCAAATAATTGCAATCGTTTCGACCGACCAGATCTTAATGTATAAGATCTGAAGTGTCTATACATATTTTTATACACCAAAGATTTTTGTACATAATTTTGTAATTTACATAATGCACGTAAGCTGTGCTACAGTTAATTTTGACCACCTACGTGTATACGCTTTTGGAGCTTTTGCTATATATATCTAACGAAAACATATTATGAGGATAATGTAAAGATTAAAGCAGCTTTTTGCATAATTATTATTATATTAAAACAAATTTGTATAAGTTATAATTTTTTATTAAATAAATATACGATATTTAGTGTTTTCTTTATGAATCCAAAATATTAAAAAGTTGAGTTCATACTTATTAAAACGCATCATTAAAAATAATATTTTATTTGTTGAAATTACTTAGTACAAACAAAATTTTTAATCAGACATAAAAAAAATCAGTAAAACATGGTAAAATTAAAACAATCGAAGGTAGATAATAGGCAGTAGTTTTTGTATACACAGAAAAATAACCTTAGGTTGCTAGATTTATATCACAATAATTATAAAAAGATTGAATCTTTTTACTGTCACCTGAGGATCTTGTGATGATTATAAAAATGAGGTAGCAGGGGGAACTAATCTTAAGTTAATAGTGTAAAAGTAACAACTCAAAACAAAATGAAATTAAAATTAACTTGAATTTAATTAACCATCTTATCCTTCTATAAAATTAAAGTAGTATTAGTATTATTATCATGCAAAACGTGATGTACACAATTCTCATTTCCAATGTAACTAGTAATCATATTACAGTTACTTATCATTGGGCATTTTGTATTTTAACATAATTATTATAACCTATCATGCATTTAGCTGTAATCTTAAAATTAATTAAAAGAGTGTATAATACTTTTCTCAAGATTTTTTCTTCACAACCAATCTTGGTCCTTTAGATTTTTTTGCTGTTTCTGATGTGCTAGGTTCCTCAAACCCATATTTACACTTAAGACGTTCACGAATCGCCAACCCTCTGATCAGGCGTCTCCAGTTACCATAAACTCTTGTTTCTATCTTTTCTCTTTCCTTGCGCTCTTGTTCTTCTTGATCCTGAATAATAAAGAGGCAATATTATTAGATTTAATTTAAAAAAAATAGGTATTTTTTTCAAGACATTGCTTATTGATGTGTAAAATCCGTCAGTTTGGTTTCTTTTTTAAATAAATCTCGGCCTGTTACCATCGCACGACCTTAGACGTCGATAGACACCTCATGTACCTATTCAAATCCATCCAACCGTTAGGATGCTTCGACGGCATAAAGAATCCCACATACAAAGATACATAGATACGTGAAAAGTTTCAAAGGTTTTCAAAGATTATTTCTTACCTTGACCCACGCTTCAGTGATGATCTCTTCAAATTCCTCGCACACTACGAAACCGTCGTACACTGGGTGGCAGTAGCCGCCGTTGTAATCGAACCCAGTCATCGCCGGCGCGCAGTCTATGTTCAGTTTCTTGGCCACTCTGTTCAGGTTGGGTACTGTGAAATCATGTTATTATATAAGTAAGACTTAGTGAACTCTGAAATCATGGCTGATAGAGATGTATGGAAGATAAAGACGTGCTGCGTTGACCACAGATAAATTGGGATAAGAGCAGGAGGTTGATGATTAGTATGGTCTGTTCCGAAAGTATCTAATGAAATTGTAAACAAATGATTCAGAGTTGAAAATCTAACAGTGTGTTTTTTCAACGCGCTGGATCCTC
The DNA here is from genome assembly GCA_963680765.1 of Agrochola lychnidis. Classification (NCBI taxonomy): domain Eukaryota; kingdom Metazoa; phylum Arthropoda; class Insecta; order Lepidoptera; family Noctuidae; genus Agrochola; species Agrochola lychnidis. The sequence goes on from OY796857.1 coordinate 13,258,643, forward strand.
AACGCTCGGCTTAACACCGAGAGTTGAAAATCCAGTGCGCGATGCGATAAAATCCCGCCGCGATTTTATTATGTCAGTGCGTACGTCGGCTTATTCAAACAATAATTGTTAGAAAGTGATGCTGATGAGATATAAAGTTGCAAGCTTTTAAAAACAGATGAATATGCCTCGTTGGTCTAGTGGTCGCAAGCGCTACTGCTGAGCATGAGGTCCTGGGTTCGATTCCCGGGTCGGGCAAAGTGTTATTGAGTTTTTCTATCTGGAATTTCTTAGTAGCAGCCCGGAGTCTGGATTTGTGCCCGGTTGATGGCAATAGGCTCGCCCCCTATTACATGGGACTTAAACATAACTGGCGAAATGTGAGTGTACCTGCTACAGGGACACCTCTGCCTAACCCTTCGGGGAAACAAGGCGTGATGTTATGTATGAATATGAAAATTGCGTTAGAAATTAAGATGAACATGGTTTGTTTATACTTTTATCGGATACTTTTAAAACAGACTATAAGTAGCTGAATAACACTACTAACACACTGAGCACTGACGTTTGAAGGTTTAAGATAAAAACTCCACTGACATTACTTTCATTTTGAAAGGCTACATAGAAATCGTATAGATAAAAAAAACATAACTTACATTTGATAAGAACAGTTTTTTTAGGCAGCATGCAATCTTTGAAGAGTTCTACATTGCCATATGCATTACGAGGTACTATGCCATTCTCTGCAGTTGGTGGTTCATACTCTTGCACTTGCCATGGTCCAAATATTTCCAAAGGTTTATCAGTTATCACTTTATTTGAGAGCTGGAAATAAAATAAAAGAACTTGTAAATAGTCTTCGTCAATCTGACCGATCAATTCGCAATACAATAATACACTTTAATAAAGGCAGCGCCAATGTTGGCGATGAATCTGCAAGGCTAAAATGGGGCTGGGTGGGTCACGCTTATAGGATGCATCAGGTTTTCAGGACAGATAGGCCAGGATAGTCGTGACGTCGTTACCGAGGCAGGCCTAAGAAAAACTGGCGTGACAATTTGGACTCGTTTCTGATCGATTCGCCAGAGAAGGCAAAAGGAGAGCTGGAAAGGTATATGGGAGACCTTTATTTAGCAGTGGAACAACACTAGATTCTGCCAGTGGCTTCGCCCGCTTGAAATCTTTATAATTTATAGCGTATAGACATAAGTGATATTATAGCATTCTACTGGTGAAAGAATTTTTAAAATCGGTTCAATAGTTTTTGAGTTTATTCATTACAAACAAAAATTCTAATCTTTTCTCTTTAAAATATTAGTGTATATAAGTTGATAAACTTGTCTTCGTTTATGGTGCTTAACTCTGGAGTGCGAAAATCAAACTTAAGAGGGCGCCCAATGGTCCACTAGCGCCACTCCTTTAAAAAAATAGTATCTCGTGACTGAGAAGGAATTATGAATAGCGGCTAGTAAGGACCCTCGGTAAGCGTGTCTAGAATTTTCTAATACCTTTTATAAAGTTTCATATTGAGACACGAAGCAACAAAATACTTTTGATCTAGTTAAATTATAGAGGAATGTGGCCGCTTTTCTTTAGATCGAATTTTGTTGCTTCGTGTCTCAATATGAAACTTTCACTCTCAGACCAGGCAGACTGCATGTCACCATACCACTAAAGGAATGTAAGTTATAATTGGTGATAACCCAGAAGATAACTAACCCTATCCCACTTAGGGCGTGCCTTAACGATCTTGTATGGTGTCTCCCCTAGTTTCACGACCTTGGCTTCCTTGAGCCATATGTCCCTAGACCGGCACGTGTATATACACTCCCGCGCATACACAGGTTCGTTTCGTACGAAACCAAGCACGGCCGCATCCGCTGGGTACAGAGCCTCGTACTTCAGTAGATGTCTCTTCAACGCATATAGTGGATGGTTCTTGTATCTGTAGAATTAAAAACAGGTAATTATTTACTAGCTTATAAAGAGGACTTATTACTTGACTGTTAAAGGACATAGCCCATTATAACAGCACCGCTCCAGCGCAGTAACTGCCTCGAAAAATCTAATCGCCACCGCGCCGTAAGCAAGGCGACCGCTAGTCGCCAACGCGCCGTAAGTAAGGCGTCCGCTAGTCGCCAACGCGCCGTAAGCAAGACAACCACTAGTCGCCAACGCGCCGTCAGTAACCGAGGCGTCACCGCGCGGCCGGCGAGGCGGTATTGCGTGGACGACGAGAAGCCGGCATGCATTCCGCCTGCAGGCGTTCCATCGGCGGGGAGCGGACTCCTCGCTTGAAACGTGCTGTCGGCACGACGTGTGACGGCTCGCGGGCCGCTCACTGCCCGCGAGCCGTCCACTGTTCTGTATAGCCACATATAAAAAAGACTTTAATGCGTTTGATTAAAAATTCTAAATTGAATGACAAGTTATTTGCCGTGTCGGAGCGGTGCTGCTATAATGAGCGATGTCCTTAAGAGCGCTGCGACCGCGGCTCGCAACTACAAATCGAGACGTTTGCAAAATACGTTCGGAATATTGCTATCTCTGTTTGACAACAGCAGGCGGGCGGCGGACGCGGTGCGCATCCGTGTGTGTGTGTGACTGGATAGATAGCTACTTACCATTCATTCATAACGAGTCGACGGCATTTATATTTTATTATTAGCAATTAGGTATGTTCATTACTTGCTTTATTTCTGTTGAATACTTTGGGGAATCGTTAGTATATGTACAGACTAGTAATGCGTTTTTTGGAAATTTCTTTACAATGCCAATATCTCAATGTTTTAGAATATCTCTGGATCTAGGCCTTGTAGAGAAAATCTAGTAGATATGAAATGAAATTGTTTATTCTGTAAATAGGATAAGTATCGGAATCACTTTTACACGTCAGATTAAAAAAATCGGTACCGCGGTAATCAACGCATTGATGCCTTTTACTCCACGGTTTCGGTAAATTGCGTTACAGTGTCGCGAAATCAAAGGTTTAGTCCCATCTCAAAAATGCTCAACGCGCCTAAAGAAGTATTCACTTCAAGAAAACTTCCAAAACCTTTAAAGTAAAAATACTTGCATAGAACTTTGATCCATAACTAAATATAAATAAGGAGCAGAATTGCATCGAGCGTCGAAGGAGCGAGTAGCTGAAAAAAAAACTTTGAAGAAAAATACTTGTATAGAACATTGGTACGGACCTTATCTAAATAAAGAGCACAATCGCATTAAAAAAAAAAAACCTTCCAAAACCTTTAATCCGTAATGTAGTATAAATAAAGAGCACAATCGCGTTTACAAAAAAAAAAAACTTCCAAATCCTTTAAAGTAAAAACGCTTGCATAGAACTACTAGGGGTTTCGAATACCGGATTTTTGCAGTACCGGTATTAATACCGTATAGAAAATGTCCAACACCGGGATCCCGGTATGAGACTATTTTTTTACTTAAATCGTTTTTTTATTCAACAACTAATAAGTTTCACTACAAAATAATAAAAAACTGCTTTTTAAATATAAAGTCACTTTTTTATACAACTTTAAATTGCAAACAGAATCTTCTAACAAAAATAACAAAATAATCTGATACATAGTATGAGAAAAGTACCTAGATAAAATAAGACATTTAAATTTGAATAATCAGTATCTAAGTAATTACAATTTAGCGATCTATTTATCTTTATGTTTTATAAAATAAATCTCTTTAAAATCAACATACAATATGTTTTAATAAAAACATATAAAAATCAGTCAAAATTATGCATCGTGCTTTTAAGGGGGAAGCGCCAGGGTAGCTCGCAAAATTCAAATTTTCTTACGTTTTTTGCATTTTGCAGGTCAGTGTCAGGTTTTATGTAGATTAAAATATGATTCGCGGTCGTAACAAATATGGCTTTACTCAATTATAATCATTACAATCAGAAATCAAATTTTTTCAAATTACTAATTCTACTCGTTTAGACGTCATCTTCAGTATAAAATCATTAAAAGTCGGTTATCGTCCCCTTAAACGGTTGCACAAATATGTTACCGAGGAAAACGTTCTCTCTACCTCTACGCTCGCAGGTAGAATGCTCAGTAAATAATTATACGCCATGTCAATATACATCTCTCGGCCGCCTTCAGAACTATCATAAATGCCCAATTCAACTCTTACAATAGACTCTATATCAGTGCTGCAGGGTTAACATGACAAGCGCGAGAACGCTCTTTTTCTCGTTTTATCGGAATTTGTCTACGATTCTGACGTCATTCTAATCCCTAACATGACCGCAAACGGCGAGTAAACTCGAAAACGGCACTTTGACACTACTTTATCGCGCGGCGAGATACCGATGTTGCAAGTGATTAAAAACAAATTATTTTTATGATAGCAACATCGGCATGAAGTTCTGTTTCATTCATTGAATTTATGCATGGAATTATGTACTTTATTGAATAAACGTTTCTCTTAATTATTCTCTCTTTTAATTATTTATGATTAGTTTTTTGTGTAACCGACTTTTTGATTAAAATTAAATTATTTCTTTGGCATGCTGAAATTAAAATACAAATTGACGGAAATTAAAATTAGTGGCACCTATTACTCATTAGATAATTACCACAAATGACAAATGGGCCGACGATCGCAATTTGACAAATCGAAGTTTATTATTGTAACAGTCACCATAAAGTCCATGACGTTGCAAATTTTGTTAATCACCAGTCACCAAAAAGACTGACGTTCAAATAAATTGGCAGGTAGAGTTGATTCCGCTATTATAACCATAAAAATTGTTAATCACCACCCTTAGGAAATAAACTGGTGATTTTAGTAATTATGTTGCGAATATTTGATATTACCATACAGCTATAATCCCTAGATTTCGTTAATTTATTTATTTAATCACCATAATTGGCAAAGTGACTGGAAAGTAATAGTCATCTACGTGGTAGTGCACCCCTCTACTACAGTACACCGGTGTACACCCACAATTAAAAAAAAATATCATTTTGTCTTTTTGTCTACTCTTCTCGTCGTCAAAATCGAGGACGACTAAATACGACAAAATAACTGATTATCTCGTGTTGAACTGTCAAAAATCGAGATAAATAACGTGTCATGTTAGGGTTTGTTGACAAAACATCAAGTTTGACAGAACGAGTCAAGTATTTTGTATGGCGTAGCTATCAGAAAACGATAACACTACAGAAATAGACAAAAATTAGTCGCGCGAGGGTGGATAATTATCGCGTGTGTCATGTTGGAAGAAGCATGGGTCCTAACTTCCCTTTGAGTTTTAGTTTCTATTTCTGCCTCCAGTTAGTAGCACAAGTAGTAATGAAATGTAACTAACTGTCGAATTAAAATACGCAGTTTTTAAAACTTACCCAGATAATTATAAAATTGGTTGGAAATATAATGTGTAGGTAATAAAAAGAAATTGTTTCACTGTAGTGTCTACTGATAAAATAAAATCACCAATACCGGTATCCCGGTAGTGGACATTTCAATACCGGTATTGAAAAATGTCAAATAATGTCCGGGATCCCGGTATTGAAAGCCCTACATAGAACATTGATCCGTAACGAAATATAAATAAGAAATAAAATAGTCTTGCGAGTATTTCGGATCGGCACTTGGTCGGCGTACTTGCAAGTAAATACCTAGTATAAAAACCTGGTCCTATAATATGGCCCTCGTTCGCACGGAATAAAATCGCGGCGAAATTTTTCGTGCACTTGATTTTCAACGCTCTGCTTAGCGCCGAGAGTTGAAAATCCAACAGTGTTTCTTCAACGCGCTGGGACGAGAGTACGTCCCAGCACGTTGAATTCTCAACAAGCCACCTATACCTGGACTACCGCGTTTCGGCCGTGTGTATAATTTAGATGTTTCTACGACTCGCTGAGGGTCTTTAGACGCATAAATAGGTACCTACCGATTAATATTACTGATGAAACATAAGTACTCGTTTGTCCAGATACGGATGTTTCTAAACACATTTATGTTATCTAAAGATAGAAAGAAAGAAAAGATAGAATGAAAAATATTTTTTTTTTCAGAAACACGTGTATACAAAAAGATAATTAACTCGAGTAAAACAATAGATTTAAATATAATCACGAGCACAAAACAGAAGTAGTCGGCAGCTGCTTTAATTTAGTAAACAAATAAGCACAGTAAAGTACCTATATCATATACCTAATCTTATAATACTGACAAAAAATACCCCGAACGAATTCCAACCAAGCACGTGTGAATGCCTGTCGGAGCGATATACAACTACAGTGAGCAGTACGACCACGCACACATTGATAAATTATTCCTTGACGCGATGGCAATACTAGCATCGAAAAATTATGATAAATTTGGATGTGTTCCGTAATACAAAAAATGATGAATGAAAACTTTATGTATTTCCATTTTTTTTTCGATAATTTGTAACTTGATAACATAAACTATGCTTCTACGGAAACAATATTACAAATATTGTTGTTTATAATACAGAAAAAACCATATGAAAACATGTCATTTACGCTGTAAAAATGTATGAAATGCAATTCGCTTACATTTCATTTAAAGGTAAGTTTTTGAAAATCAAAAGACGTAGGAGCCTAGATAAATACTGTCTCAATCCGAATATCAACATAATATGGTGCAAATATGCTCAAATTGCAAATGATTGATGTACTACGTTTGTATGGACAATTCATATGTCGCCGCATTCTTAAGACTGACTGACGGGACTATACTATCGTGATTGTTATGTCATCTCTTTGTAAAACCTATCACCAATGTTCACATTGTTGAATGCATTAAATATATTGATTACTAGCTGCGCCCCGCGGTTTCACCCGCATAAGTCTCGATCCCGTGGGAAAAAAAAAGTATCCTATGTTCTTTTCCAGGGCATCATCTATATATGTGCCAAATTTCATCCAAATCCGTTCTGCCGTTTTAGCGTGAAAGCGTAACAAACAAACTTACTTTCGCATTTATAATATTAAGGATTGACTAAACCTCCAAATCTCAATTGTTTCGTCGACGCTGCATTGTCTTTTATTTCTCCTCAATTGGATGACGTTTGCTTTGAATGACGTAGAATAGAGTCGTCTAATTAGTTCAGGAATCGATTTAGAAGGATTTGGGCTTAGAAGTTGACTAATTATGGTATATTTAAGCACAACCCTATAAGAATCAACAAAATCTTATTATGTTACTCACTCGCCAATACTTTTGGGTAACGGCGCTTCTAGCTGCATTCTGTCCAAGTATTCATCTTCTTCTCTATCCCTGGCAGTCCTCGGACCCAGCCAGGGCCGAACTGCCTGGCTCCACCACGGTGTTTCAGCGCGAAGCTTGCGAGTCACTGTGTTCCAGTGGGGCACATATTTACGAGTCAAATCCTTCAGGTAGTTGTTGTTATCCCAACCGACGATGTAGCACACAGGATGAGTGGCACTACTCTGTGGAAAATTTTACATGAGTAATATTAGATCTATTTGATAAGACGAAGAAGAGGTAATATTAGAACGGATTTGATAAGTTTTTGAAGTGAAAACTTCTTTCGGCACGTTGGGTATTTTTGAGATGGGACTAAACCATTGATTTCGCGACACCATGATGACACCTCATTTTCATAAATGCGATTGTGCTCTTTATTTATATTACGTTACGGATCAATGTTCTATGCAAGTATTTATACTTTAAAGGTTTTGTAAACGCGATTGTGCTCTTTATTAATATAACGTTACAGATCAATGTTCTATGCAAGTATTTTTACTTTACAGAATTTGTAAGCGCAATTATGCTCTTTATTAATATTACGTTACGGATCATGTTCTATGCAAGTATTTTTCTTCCACCAAGGCGGTCTTGTTCAAGTTTTCACTTTTGCTGGCACTCCTGGAGTGCCACCACTTCTTTTTTTTCTTTAATGGCCAGCCAGCAATTGTTTACACTGGTAAAATGATAAAATAATGTTTACTAAAAACTAGGGTTAGAAATTGTTACACTAATAACAATTTCTTATAGGTTGGCACCATATGCCGTAAACGTAATAGATGTGCCACAAGCACTATACTACAAAACAAAATTAATACTAAGCAAAAACAAAACAAATAATTTAAAAATACGTGGAATGTTGAGATTTTAAAATTAATCGTCTAGAGCAAAAGCAAATTGGCATTGAACTGACAGACAACAAACAACATAAAACATACCGTTTATATTTAACAAAACAAAACAAAAATCAAAGGAAATAAAACTTTGAGAGGTAATTGGAGCATTTATGTACCCATATTGTGTATCCATACTAATAAACTACAAAAAAACATGCATGGAGCCCGGGGCTCCTAAATCGAGCCACCATGCATGTTTTTATGGGCCTAAAAAACATCAAAATTATGAAGTAACCACACAAGCTAGTAGTAAGTTGTTATGCCGTTCAAAGAATGTATTATCGATATTTGGAGACTGGCGGCTTCGTGCGCCGCCTAGGAGGACCACGAGACCGGGTCACTAGAGCACGACAAGATCGGTTTATCTTTACCACCAGCCTGCGTAATCGTCACCTGACCTCAGTACAAGTCGAAGAACAGCTTCGAGACTTTTATGGACTGGCTGTTTGCGCTCAAACTGTTAGAAGGAGACTCGAATAACGTGGCTTGGGACCTCATAAGCCAGTCAATGGTCCCAAACTGATACGAGCTCACAGAATGGCACGCTTACAGTTTGCACGCGAACATTTGCATTGGACTCAACATCAATGGGGGCAGTTCATTTTATGGATGAAACCAAGATTATGCTGTATGGACGTAGGAACGATTACCAAAGACAGGGAGAACATTTTTAGCAATGTTCCATTGAAGAGAAGGCGAGTTATGGCGTTGGGTCATGGACAGTCTGGGGCGGAATTTCCACCGAAGGAAAAACAGGCCTTGAGGTTGTGACGGGACCACGGTTGCCACCACTAAATAGCGACCGATACATTCGTCAATGCCTAGAGGCCTGAGTTTGTGAGCCAGGATTTCATTTTTATGCATGACCCCATAAAACCCCCCCCCATTTTTATGCATGGGTGTCCCTAAATTTCAAGTTCGATTTTTTGTAACGCATACCTTCTAAAAACTTTCGTAATAACCCTAACAGTAAGTCTGGAAAAAAATATTGGCCGGCTATTGCGATTTCAAGTTGTTCATACAAATTGCGCGGGTACTGCACTGCGACCTGTAACTACATGTTTTATTTATCATTTCATACGTTATTTTTTATATTATTAGTACGCTGTTGTTTATTGCATAAAGATGTCGGTTGAATTAGAGTGATAAACAAAATATTTTCCATAATAGACTGCCTAGCCATCCAATAAATGGTGCAAAATTATCATCAATTCGACAAGTTTTCGCTGTCTGACTTAACAATATTCGCGAAGTCAAGATGACTGTCAGTGAAATTGCTAATCTTATCGTCAGCATATTTATGAGTTGGTGATTGTTGTTATTTTATGTGTTTAAATGAAGATAAACATTTCTCTTATTTCATTTCGTCTTTTGTTCACTTCATTTATTGCATTTTTATTAATTTTGTAGGTTAGTCCTACAAAATTAATAAAAATGCAATAAATGAAGTAATAAAAAAATGAAGCAAATATTAGGAAAAACACGATTTTTTATAAACTTTGTGGCTCGGTCGGCACGGGTTGCAATCATGCTAGAAAAGTAAAATTTCATATTTAAGTATGGTTTTGCATTTATAAAAGATATAGGGGGTATGCATTTCAAAATTCAAAAAGGTGTAATATAAGGGACATCCTAATGATCATGCAAGGGCGCACACTGCCTGCTGGGGTTGCGGGGATGTCCGAAAGGGTTAACGTGGCCCCTGGAAATATAGGCAACTGAAGGAACACGAGTGGGTTTTAGTCAGTAAGAGTCTGACACGCCCTCCCGCTCAATCCAGAGCGGGAGAAATTATTTGATAATTTTGGAACAAAAAAAAAGGGCGCACCCTGCAAGAAATATTCGAGAATGCCTGCATGACATTAGTATCGCAGTAATGGAATGGCCAGCAAGAGGCCCTGATATTAATTCAATAGAGCACTTACGGGATGAGCTGAAGAGGCATGTTCGAGCTAACCAACCAGCTCCAGAAACTTTGTAGGAGCTGAAAACTGCCATTTTGAAAACATGGGAGAACATTTCACAGCACGTCATAGTGAAATTATTATGAATTCCATGCCGAACCTCATGGCGGCCGTCGTAAATGCCCTTGGAGCTAACACAAGTTACTAAACCATTGTTTTCTTCAAAAACTCCAAGCTAATTTTGCCCCTGAGAAACGCGTAAAGAAACTGGTTTTTTTTTAGTATTCCGATTTAAATAACAGGAACAACGACAAACGGAAATGATAGTGAGTGACTGGTTTCAAAATGGAAATGATGGCTTCAAAACCACGTATTTTTGTTGTACTATCATTATTTAAAAAGATAGACTTTTATTAAACAAAAACATGCAGGGTGGCTCGATTCAGTTGTCCTAGTGTATTATAAATGCAAAAGGAACTCTGCCTGTCTGTCGATCGGTATGTCTGCTTGTCATCTTTTCACGCCTTAATCGACTCGAAATCCAAATCGACTAAACGATTTGGATGAAATTTCGCATAACAATAGAACATGGCCTGGGTTAGGACATAGGATACTTTTATCCAGGTAGTAGTTCCCGTGGGATAGTTTTCAACATCTACGCTGGCGAAAGCTAGTACTTACATAAAGATCACCAGAAGAATGAACTTTCCCTTTAATAACATCTACAGAAATCCACTGTTCTAGCTCTTCAACGAATATTTCGCACCACACATCAATTCTGTTCTTTTTGGGCTCATCACTGGAGACAGATGACAGAACTCGTCGGTCTATGCGGCGGCTAGTACCGGGTTTGGAACTAATTTTGGTAGGTTTGAACTCGTCTTCGCTTTCAGAGTTGAGTTTTTTAGAATCTTCTACTGGTAAATAATCACTATCCTCGTCGGATTCTTCCTTTATTTTGCCTGAAAACATGTATTATTAGATATTATCAGTCTGTAGGGCAGAGACCTCTTTTTATTCCTTCCATCTATTCCATTGTGATCTTGTGCTTCTACATAAACTTTTTTTAGAGTCTGTGACTAGGTATGTCACTAACTGAAATAGTTTAGTTCATTACTTAAACAACTCACCTTTCACCACTCCTTTCTTTGCTTCAAATTTAGCATCTTTAACTCTGCTCTTGATAATGGTTACCAGATCTCCAGTGACATCACCTTTCCCCTTTTTACTTTTGGCAAGATCTCTATGACTCACTCTTTGACCGTCTTCAGCTTTGATTTCTTTTTTAATTTGCCTTACAGATCTTTTAGGCGTCGTTTCTTTAGATTGACTTTCAAAATATTTGCTCTTTTCAACAGTGGTCCCAGGAGCACTCTTTGTTCTGGTATTTGCTTTAACCACTTTGCCCTTGTCTTCTACTTTGTTTATAGTCTGTGAACCATCAGGATTAGCAGTTTGTGAACGTTTTCTTGATAGCCTGCTGGATTTCGCGGCAGGTTTCGTTTCTTCAAAATATTTGCTTGCTACATCCTTTGCATTCTCATCTGTTACAGATATTTTTGGTACACTTATTTTTTTTTCGGCGTTTGAGTTTAATAAACCTTTATTACTCCTTTGTGCTCTGCCTCTAGTGTTAGTAACAGTATTGACATCAGGAGTTATATTGTTTGTTTGTGGTAAGTTATTACTACTTCCAGCTTTTGATTTTTGTCCACGAGTTAAAGTTTTAGTTGGTATAGTATCTTTCACTTCTGATAAATTGTTAATTTCAGGTTTTGATTTTTGTTCATGTGTTATGATTTTAGTTGATTTTTCTTTTGTTTGCGTTTCATTATTATTACTTGTTTCAGCTTTTAATTTTCGTCCACGAGTTAAGCTTTTATTTGGTTGTTTAAGATTTACATCAGTTGCTTTTTTTGTGCTTTCACTATCTTTAATATTATTTTCCTTTCTATTTTTCCCTTTCTGTGGCAGTTTGTTACCATCACCTATGTTGTTTTCATCTTTTTTTGTAGCTGGCTTGGGAGATGCGCGACCGGCTCTTTTTTTGACAATTTTTGATGGTGATACATCTTCATTCTCAGATTTCTCTGTATTATTTTCATTTGCTTTTGTTCGTTTTAGAGATCTTGTTTTCCTGGCACTAGTATCATCACTACCATCAACTTGCATTATATTATCATCATCACTGTAAAAAAAACTGTCATCATTTCCATCTACTTGGGCAATTTTTAGCTTTTTAGCTTTGGAATTGGAAGGATCAGCTTTTTGCTTTCGATTTTCATCATTTTTATTTTCTTTCTTAACAGTTGGTGACTTAGGCTTATCAGTAGTGGTTGCCTTTTCTTCTTTCGGCTTTGTAGAAAGTGAACACAGTTCAGAACTTGGTGGTTTTAAAGGCAATGTTACAAAATTAAACATAACACGACATTGAAGTCCTAGTGCTCTTAGCATAGTGACAAATATAAAAACTAAATATTTGTTAGTAGTAACAATTCTTTTTTTAATTTGTTCTAACAATATTATTTTAAGAGGTGGAGCTTTTGGTTTGAATTTATTTTCATTTTTATCTTGTTGTAGTGTTAGTTTATCTTTGTACCATGTTGTAATTTGTTCAACATATTTCATGTCTACTCTTTCTCCAGGATAGCATTCTTTGGATGGAACCAAAGATAATACAGCTGCCATAAGCTCTTGATCATTCAACACTCCACTCACAAAATTGCCATGACCTAACCAACACAGAACATGTACTTTATGCATGTAAACTTGATACTCTTTTTTAACTTTATTCATTTTTCTTTTCATCATCATTTCAACATCTACTTTCTTACTCTTTCTGCAAGCTGCCTCAGGGAATTTAACAAAAAGTTGTATGCCTTGTTGAGTTGATGGTTTTGATTCTGAAATGATGAAAAAATATGGTGTTTAATTATTAAAATTTAGACAAGCACTATAACTAGATTGTTAAGGTATGGTTACTAGTACTACACAATCTATACATTACTTTTCTTTTTTATTGTGGTATGTAGTTGTTTTCTAAATGTTTTTGTTGCTGTATCACTTTAGGGTAGCTTTTATAATAAAAAAAACCGGCCACGTGCATCTTGAACTACGCACAATGAAGGGTTCCATAGTTGAGATGAATTTATTCTAAGAACAAACTTAACATTGTAGTTGAAAAACATGTTCTCCCATACATTCAAACTGCAAATGTAAGTTTGTATGTACAATATTGAGAGATTTACCATGTTATTTTGAGACCATAGACTTCTTATAGGTTTTCCTGTAATTTATGAGTGAAGAACCATTCTCTGTATTTTATTTTTTTATTTTAGTTTCAGTAGTTCCAGAGATAAGGAGGGAAGTGGTCAATTTTCATAAATTTTCTTAAATATCTTTTAAAGTATTTATTTGTTTTTTTTTTTTAAATCTGGTCCTCGCAACAAGCTCTTTCATTTGATACGTCACACCGAAGTTTGCAAAACTTAAAAAAAAAAATCGTATTTGACTCCCATATTCAAAATTCATTTATTTACGTTATACATCCGTGTTTGGGTCACAGAAATACATAATTATGTATACCAAATTTCAACTTAATCGGTCCATTAGATTCGGAGCAAATTGGCTGTGACAGACAAAGAGGCAGACACACAAGTGATCATATAAGGGTTCCGTTTTTTTTTTTTTGAGGTATGGAACCCTAAAAACACCACAGATTGGGGCAGATCCATTAGGAATTTTGGGACATACCTTTAACTTCCTCCCAATCTTCTATTTCCTCGGAATCACTGTCATCTTTCTTTCTTCTTAACTTGGTTTTCTTCTTAACTTTAACTGGTTCAGGTATTTCAGGTATTGTTTCTTCTCCCATTGCCAACAGATCTTGAACATCAGATTCTTTTTCTGCATTTACTTTCAATGTATAGTTTTGAAGTGAAGCCTTAGTCTCTTCAACTTTGGACTTGTGTTTTTCAAGCTCCATAAATGTCTTTTTGGCGATTTCTTCACTGTTGTCTTGGATGTTGTTTGACCAAACCTGTTCATAAAATAATAATTTTTAATAATTTAATCTTGTCCTCTACATAATATACCTACTTGTGTTTGTGCCATACTGTTTTTGATGTGAAACATCTATAGCGGCGGGTCAGACCAGTGCCAACACCAATGCCAATGTTGGCGTCAGTAAACTATTTTTTTATGCATATTACCGCAACGGCTCATTTTTATTTGAGAAGATTATCCTTTGTAAATAAAAGTTGTTTAAACTTCTATGAAAGATCTACAATTAACATAATATTAAGTATTCAACATGTGTCTAGGCTAAAAGGCTAAACTAGATATAAATGTGATTTAATGTAAAAACCTAAGGTGCTGCAGTAATTTTTGATTTTTTAAACTGTTATATATTACTATTTGATTAGGCATTTGGATAGACCGTCCATCCCTGGAATGTCTGCCACAAAGGGCAACGTAACATAATAAATAAAGTTCAAATTGTTGCTACATTCTTATAAGAAATATATTATACTATAAGGTTTTAATGAATTATAAAATTATCTAAGTTTAAGAATACAGTATGAAAAGGATCTATGAGAATGTACTTACATCTTTATATTCCATGTTAACATCATTATCACTGCCTGAATCTTTGTCTGGTTCTGGAGGCAGAACTGAGGTAATGCTGGCATTTTTCGAAACTTTTGGAGATTCATCATCACTACTGTCTGAAACATGGAAGGTAAATTACATAAATATTACGGTACCAAAAATAAAAATTTTGGTTGTGCAGACAAGTCCAAACCTGTCGGAACCTGTTATACAAGCATGCTTGTTTATTATGTACCACCAAAACTTACCACTTTCTGATAAATTAAGAAAAGAAGGCAGTAATTTATCTGCCTCTGTGAGGTCTTTGACGGAGAATTGTGATGTGGGAATTTCATCATCATTTTCATCGACGGCAGTCGATTGTTTGTTTATTTTTTTTAGTAGTGTTTGCGCAAATTTCGGCTTTCTCCCGGGCGTCTTAACTTTTGTTGTACGTTTCTGAGTTAGTTTAACATTGCTTTTCCTGTCGAACTCGTCTCCAGAGGAAGGTACGCAGTCAACTTCTCCTTCAGAGCTAGATTCAGCTTCTGCAGAAAATTTCGCGTCTGATCCCGAATCGCTAAAATCACCGTCTTCTGCTTCACTAGACTCATCTTTGTACACGGTTTTGATAACTTTCTTTCTAGTAGTAGGCATGGTGTCTTATACAATTTAACCTTGAGCGATTTTGACGGTGTATCACACAGGCTATGTTTTAAATAACGGCGTTACTTCATAGCCATAGCAGGTATTAATTTCATACTAAAATAAAAAATACACCAAACTTCAAACTAATCTCGCCTGTTTGACAGTGACACCACAAGTGACACTGACATAACTTTGGTTGCGTTCCGAGTTACGATGTAATCGATTTGAGCATGTTAGCAACTTTTGGCTGCATTCCGAGTTACGTTTAAAGTGATATTATCGCGAATCCGACTAAATTTAACCGTTCAGGGACGGCGGGTGGTCCGCGCCGTGACAGATTTACGACCGCACTTGAATAAACAAAAGCATCGGGTTTCATAATAACGTCTATAGTGTTTTGTTTATGTTTTTTGCTACTCGAATAGTCACAAAATATGAGGGCTTGTGACTTTGGACTTTGGTCGGATTCGCGATATTATCACTTTTAGCGTAACTCGGAATGCGGCCTTAGACGTTGAGCGAGCACTGTGAGCGCGTTCACGAGCGTTCCGAATTGTTGACAGCCTTCAGCTGTCATAATCGTGATATCTAAATCGGAACGCAAATGATTGATGTCAGCGCAGCACTGTGAACGTTATGTTCCAATTCGGAAAACGGCCTTTGTGTTTAGTGTTGCTACATTGTTGCTGTGTTCGCGCGCAATCTTTTTTAGTTACACGAAAATATAGTAGATGTCGACACTGGCTATACAAATAAAATAAAGTTCCTGACACACCCGTGATAGAAATCCTGTTCTATAAAGAGAGGATGTGCGTAAATTTAGGGGAAGTAGGGGAAATTCAGTTTGATTTTTTGTAAACCAATTTACAAGTTTTTTACACATATTTACTTACCTTAAGTTTTAAATCATGACTGCACAACAGACTGGGCAGTGCAGTACCTACGAATTAGGGCGTTCTATAAGTTCTCGCCGGTTATGAAGGAAAACTGTTTATCATTAACATTTATAAACTAGTCTGGAGCGGAATTGATTTCAATATAATCTGATAAAGGTAGGCAGGAATAGGTAGGTATATAAACAACCTTAGTTTTTATTTATTCTAAAACTGCAAAAATAAAACGGCAAAATGTACCCTAGCTTTGCTATGGAACAGTTGATTAGTTTTTCGCGACTGCAAGTTTGTTTCTACTCAATAATAAAGGTCTTTATAATGATGGTGGTGATGGTCTTTACAACCCTTTTTCGGGTTTAGGGTTACAAAAACTAAGCTTGTAGGCAAGTTCGTCTTATTTAAAATTGCGCGTCTGCAATTATTGTTTGTAGGTACTTACTTACCTATAGAAAATGTGAGGGGAGGTGCAATTTATTAGGCATAATGCTAACCTACCCACGCCTGCAGCAATGCTTTTTCAACGACCTACCTACATAGGCATTCCTACATAATTATGTCGAATTGTCGTTGCGTAACTTTGGTTGGCGTGTCGCTCCCCTTTGACGATCTTTAAAGAACCTTCCTTCTTGTCTATTCTATCGTACTATAATAAATAAATAGGTTCTTGATGTAGATAAATATGTGTAGTACCTACCTAAACGTATCATCGTACCTACTTAGGTAGATAAAAACGCATAAACAAGTATTTGCCAATGGAATTCACCTACATATTCTTTAGTTTTTCAAGGCATTATTTTAAATTGCGAATTTTTGCAACTGAACATAATTCCGCTTTGCTGAAAAATTAAGTAAAAGAAAATCAAATCACATATTTAGGACCAGCCTTCTATGTTGTTGCATTATTGCATAGAATCTAATATTCGAATAATTTATGGGTACCACTGGTACCAGATTAGTTATAAAGTACCTATTGGTACACACGAAGTAATTACAAAGCCCAATAAATGAATTCAGCGTTAGATACCATACCAAACCTATTTAAATAATAATATCCAATAGCGTCAAAGCAGACCGCTCCTTTTTCTTCGATTTCGATTTGCTAAAAGGTTTTATAATTTACCATAATGGAAAGGTTGTGTTTGTTTATAGAATGGTAAATGGTCTGAATCAATCCTGTTACCTAAGTGCTTTTCAACAGAGCTTTATTGCCTGTATAGCGACGTCGAATGGATCAGTCCTCGATGAGGCTCATCTCCTAATACTTTACTGAAATAAAGGTTTAGCTGATCACTCGTACAGGGTCATATGCAAGCTTAAAAATCAGAATAACGTGTTTTTTTTTTCAAGAACAATGTTGGTTTTTTCCGGTTAAGTTAAACAATAGAGAGGCATTATTTGATGAAAAACCTACAACCGCAATGTGACATACTCACATCACCTATGTATGTGAGTATGTCACATGTACTTAAAACATTAAATTGTAAAATATTTAAAATCCAATTACACACATCAACACCGTCTAGGGATATTTCAGATTTTCTCAATTTACTCAAAATTAGTTACAAATAACATACAACATAGCTAGGTATATTTTTATAAAGCCCATTTATCAGACTAGACTTCAGAATAATATATTTTTTTTTTGTTTTTGCTTAAATACAATTTTATTTAGACGAAAAATGAAAAATGGTAAAACTGGTGATGAATGTGTTTTTCAAGAAAATGTGAAAAATAAAGCGTAATTATACAGTTTTTTGCAATTATGCGAAAAATCAGTAGTCGATAAAACCACCCATGACGCTAACAACGGTCCTGCAATGATTTTTCATGCTTTTAATCAAGTTATCAAAGTCTTGCTGCGGGATATTGTCCCAGGTACCTACTGATAAGATGCCAAAAAAGTTGTTCTTCAGTCGCAATGTTTGCAGGAAAATTCTTCAAAGCCCTTCTTTGGAGCATGTCCCACGCGTGCTCTATGGGGTTTAGGTCTGGTCATTGCGCGGACCAATCTAATGCTGGGGCCACACCAACGGGAAACGCCGTGAATTATCGCGATGACAGACTTTATTCCGACGGGTTAAGGTCCATCATCGTGATAATTAACGGCGTTTCCCGTTGGTGTGGCCCGAGCATAAGACCGATACGTCGTGCTCCTGCAGCCAACTGGTCACCACTCGCACTGTGTGCGGGCTGGCGTTGTCGTGCATGAGCGTAAATTCTTGGCCCATTTCTAGTCGATGGGGGTCGACTATTGGTACTAGCACCTGGTTACGGTATTTTTCAGCGGTCTTGGTGTTTCTGATCCAAACGAGGTCTGTTCTTCCACCAACACGAATTCCCGCCCAAACCATAATTGTCCCGCCGTGGTATTGATGGATTTCCTGAGGGTGTTGCAGACGACTCTCCCGACCAGGAACTCGCCATACGCGTACTCTTCGCGAATCGGGATGGAAACTAAATCGGGACTCATCGGTAAACAGCACTACAGACCGCTGGTTATTTTCCCAGAGCAAATGTGCACGAGCCCACTGTAATCTTCGTCCACGATTTCCTCGCCGTAGTGCTGGAGTACGAAGCAGTCTACGGGCGTGAAGGTTAGCTTCATGCAGTCTTCTCCTCACAGTTTGGTCACTCACAAGCAACTGGTGCTCTGACTGGAGCCTTTGAACCAACTGCATGGCCGTAACATTTGGTTGTCTTCTCGCGTTAACTTGCAAAAATCGGTCTTGTCGTTGGGTTGTCATGCGCTTCCCGCCTGGGTGTCTTTCAACCACTTCACCAGTAGCACGATAATGTGACCATAACCTTGATATCACGTTTTGTTTTATTCCAATCTCCTCAGCAATACTCCGTTGAGTAGCCCCAGCTTGGAGCATGCTTACTGCCCTTAACATTTCCTCTCTTGTTCAATGGCGCCGCTGTATGATGCATACAGTAGTAGAAATTCGAAATTAACTGCTAACTTGTTTCAAAACTTTAATTTGTCACCAAAAACTATGACAAGTAAATTGAAACCTTCCAACTTCGCTTAAGTTATGCCGCGCAAATCTTTTGTTTTTAATTTATTTTTTAAATTCAAATTTGGAATCATCCAAAAAGTCCTACAAAATAAGCTTTCTTCAAAAGATTTTAAAACCGGCCAGTATTTTTTGAGTTAAAGAACTTTATACAAAATATTCCTAGACGGTGTTGATGTGTAAATACGGTGTAAATGGCTCAATAATAATGATTTCTATAGTATTAAATGATTTTTTAATATGAACTTCAATGTAATATATTTCAATGTCATAATGTATTTTTAGTAAGTAGGTACTTAAATTTGCTGGCTTTAGTTTTAAGCAAAACATGTTCGATCTAATACTTTTAATAACACCTTGTATACTATGTTTTATGCTAATAAAATATCTTATCTTATCCATACTATATTATTGGCCATCTCACATTTATCATCGAGTGATATTTGTGCTACATGTCCTGTAGAGCTAAAGACGTAACAGTAGAAGTCAGCATATTCCACTCGGCTCTTGAGTAAATCGCATTTCCAACGTAGCAGTACTCGCCATAAAGCATAAACTAACATAAATAACTTCAATTGTTTGCTGCCTTATTGTTAACTTTAATTACATTTTGAATTAATTTTGTAATTAAAACGGAAGCTAGGAGCGCGCCGCGTGAAGTTTAAGTGGCTGGAAACGGATCGACCCCGGGTGGAGGGGGGTGCGCGGGGGCAGCGGGCTTTTAGATGCAATCTCTGAGTGGATTAATTAATTCTGAGGTGCCGGTTATCTCCTGTTATCATTTAATAAAGTTACGTAAGGATATAGAAATTTCGCTTTACGGCAAAGAGATGATTCCTGTTTTAAGCTCGTAGGTACCAAGAATCCAACTCATTCTTATTACGATTTATCTTTCTTGTATCCGAAACGACGACGTAGACATTGAAGTAATTCAGGTATACTTTTCAGGGTGAGGAAATAGGCCTTTGCAGATTGAGATTGGTAACATAGATTTTTTAAAATAAAAAGAATAAGGTGATGCTGCTGCGCATTCCTTTGATCAAGCTACATAAAGGACCAGGGCAGATAATTGTAGCATTATCTACTTATGCTTTTAGGTAAGTAAGTACCTTCCTACTTACTTTTGAAGTAGTTCTGTTCTAAGCCCGAGATTAGTGATTGACATCACCGGGCCGGTGAACATGAAAGGGCACCAGGGGTGGCAGTATAGGTAACAACAACAAGTAATCAACCGACAATATTTTCTCGTGCATTCCACAATGCAATTGCAGAAGTGCATACTTACCCAAAGAAACTGATAATATTTTACGCTTTCGAACTTCATTATGTAGTTCTGGAAAGATCAGTGTGTTTATTATAGTTGGTAGGTATCTGCAAGTGTGGAAAGTTTAAGAACACGTATCAAACGACGTTTTTCGACACACTTACGAGGAAATCCTAAATTATTAAACGAGCAATATTTATATAGGTATATATATTTTTTTGTACCTATATAGATATTTACTCACGTTCTCGAAATCGGCTCTAACGATTTCGATGAAAGTTGCAATATAGGGGTTTACGGGGGCGAAAAATCGTTCTAGCTTTGTCTCATATCTGGGGAAATTAGTTTTCTCCGTATTTTCACCCGAGCAGAGCTCGTTAAAGTTTAGAACAAGATAATGAATGTTGTTGAACTGTCAAAATGAAACAAATTAGGCAAAATTGTTTACATGACATGACATTATTGAATGTCAATGTCAACTGACAATATGTACTATCATAGCAGTATGGAATTCTTATGGGCATTCTTTATTTTCATCAGAGCAGAGCTCGGTCGCCCAGGTACTAAGTACCTAAATAAAACGTTGAAAGAGACCGTACAGCTTGTATTTATTTGCCAGTTCATTGAAGTTAACTAAAAATACATTTTGCTGTTCTTCTACTAATGTGGTGACAAAAACGTATAGATTTTTGTGCAATACTTCATCCTTATAATCATTATTGGCAGCCTTCTTCCACGTACTGCTGAGTGCTTTTTTTTTTGGGTGGGAAATTATCGAATAACTTCTCCCGCTCTGAGGGGAGCGGGAGGGCGTGTCAGACTCTTACTGACTAAAACCCACCCGTATTCCTTCGGTTGCCCTATTGCCGGGGGCCACGATCTCCCTTTTGGTTTTCTTCGCAACCCCGGCAGGCATCGGCCCTAGCGGACCCCGTCAATTCTGCTGACATCTCTTTGAGACGAGCTACCGGAGCTACCTATTGCTCATCGTCCGCAAGCCCACGCCTACGGTGGCCGGAAATCGGCCTGGGATTCCCGACACCCAGGGCGTTTCCTCCTGCGGCGGTTAGGGGCGTGACGGCGCAAAGTTTGCCTCTGCCTCACGCGTTCCGCCTCCTCTTTCGCGAGCATTACCGCTTCGCAGAAGGACGGCCTCCCATTTCCTCTCGCTCCGTACCATGGCCTGAACCAGAGCCGGACGTGAGAGATCACCGCCGCCGATCGCCTCCACGAGGACACGGCGATGCTCCACCCAAGCCGGGCAGACCTCCACCGTATGCTCCACCGTGTCCTCCGTTCGACCTACTGCTGAGTCTAACCTCTTCCCTTTTGTGCCATGCTTTCCTGTACCCTAATTGCATAATACACGATAAATCACAATTTGTTTCGATTTGAAACAGATTGCTAATCCACTGCTTCTTAAGTTGGAAAAAAAAATCTGCTCAGCAACGTAAATAACGCAATGAATGTTGTTGAACTGCCAAATGAAACAAATTAGGCATAATCGTTAACGAAAATAAGTTACGCAATTAGGGTACTGATCTGTGCTCTCCGCGATCTAAGTTAAATATTAATGAATTATACACATAAAGCTAAAGGAGGATAGATGATGGAGGATGTCTTCAAGGTTCTGGACTGGAAAGGGGTTGGCATCAACATCAATGGCGAGTACATCACTCACCTTCGATTTGCCGACGATATAGTGGTCATGGCTGAGATTATGGAGGACCATAGTACAATGCTCAATGACCTTAGTAGAGTTTCCGAAAGAGCGGGTCTTAAAATGAACATGGACAAAATGAAGATCATGTCGAATGCCTATATAACACCCACATGAAGATCGGAGACTTTAAACTCGAAGTTGTGGACGATTATGTTTACCTAGCATAAACTGTCCGGTTATGTAGGTCCTACTTCGAGAAAGAGGTCAATCGCCTTTCCCTAAGTGATCAAATCAGAAATGAAGAGATCCGTAGGAGAACCAAGGTAACCGATATAGCCCGAAGAATTGCCAAACTTAGTAGCAGTGGTCAAGGCACATTGCTTGCAGAACAGATGGCCGATGGGGCCGAAAGATTCTGGAGTGGCGACCGCGTGCCGGAAGACATAACTTTGGATAGCCCCCTACAAGGTGGACCGACGACCTGGTGAAGGCCACAGGAATCCGCTGAATCCAAGAAGCACAGAACCCAGTCGAAATGGCAGTGCTTGCTGGACTTGCCGGGGTTGCGAATAAGGCCGAAAGGGAAATCGTGGCCCCCCGGCAACAGGGAAACCGAAGGAACACGGGTGGATTTTAGTCAGTAAGAGTCTGAAACGCCCTCCCGCTCCGCCCAGAGCGGGAGAAGTTATTTGATAATTTACCACTCAAAAAAAAAAAGTGCTTGCTGGACATAGCAGCTATACATAAAGCTTCCGGAATTAAATCTCTAAATGATGGTGAAAACTGCATAAAAACACTATTGCGCAGTTTAGACGAACACAGACAGACACGAAAAGTGACTTTTATTTTATAAAATCCAAAAAGTATACAACAAGTTGGGGGATTTCATTGCTGATAAAAATGCTTGGTTCAATGTTGGTCCTGCTCCATAACCACAATTAATTGATTAACATTTGCAAATACTTTTGGAGCTGCTGAAGATTGTAAGACCATCTTTGCATTGTACTCGTATAAACTCAATCTCCTTTGTATTATTACATAGCACAGGTGTGAGTACTATGTACTAAAGAGTTACCATTTACCGGGTAATATGTCTTGCATTGACTTGAATGTGCCCTGGTGGCTGTGAGTATGTCATGCGAACTCAGATGTTTCGGTGATGGTGGCGCGTGTGTTGGATCATTTAGCTCCCTTCAAAATGTACCGGCGGCGCCGTCAGGCTATGGCTTATTTTTAATTAAATTTAATTTTTGAATTGTTCTGTGTTTTATCTTTAATTACGGACGCTTCTAACGTGGACGTCTTTCTACATTGTTCTCACGTGTATAATTTCAACATGAATGATGTCACCAATATTTTGTAAAAAAATATATATTTAAAAGAGTGTCCGAGTTTCTAACCCGTTATTCTCCATAGGTACCTACCTACTACGCTGTGGAATGGGCAACTAACTTCATATTTCCGACTGACCGATTCTTTGACAATTCAAAAGTGCCTATAAATGGTTTAATCGAAATAAATGCTTTGAGTTTGAGTTTGAGGTGGTGCTTAATAAGGAGGGTGATGATGCCCGATTACGGTCAAGGCCACTATGCCAGTTGGTCACATCTTCAGTCTCAATAATTACCAAAGACTGCTCACAGCCAACTGATTTACCATAATTATGTTGAAAATCTTGAATGCCGTCCCGTTAAGGAAGACCTAGCTCATCCACCAACCTTTGATGAGTTCATGTCAGCCGGAAAAAGATTGAAGAATGCCAAAACACCGCACTGATTGTCTAACATCAGAGGTCTACAAATATGGTGGGTCACATATACAAAGCAGGCTCTTCTATTTAGTGTTCAAGGTATGGGAAACTGAAGCTCAAGACTGGAAGGACGTCTCCATCATTTGAAAACTTTATAAAGGCAAAGGTGAATTATGCGACTATGGTTCCTACAGGGGCATCTCCTTCCTGTCTTTGCAGTGTGGTTTTAGACCTAGCAGAGAACGTTGACGGGATTTTCATAGTGAGGTAAACTCAAGAGAATAGCCTCGAACAAAATCGTTCTCTCTACATGTGCTTTGTTGACTTTGAAATGATCTTTAACGAAGTGTTGAAAAATTCTGGGTGTCCCGAGAAATTCGTCAACATGATTCGTCAGTTTCACGACGGTATGACGGCGCGTGTTCAACATGAAAACGATTTTTCAGACCCAATTCACGTAAGTAATTGTTGCACTTGTAAACGTACTATTAAGGAATTTAATTTAAATGTATTGTGTAAGCAATTGTTTGCTAACCTAAATAAATAAATAACCAGTAGTGTGAAACAAGGCCGTGTCATGGCTCCCAAGTTGTTTGCACTCTATTTCTCGGCTGTGTTGAATGATGCACTAAAGCATAGTGTTGCACGGATTAAACTTAACGTCCGTAGTGATAAAAGTGTCTTCGACGTCTCACGCTTCAGAGCGAGGGCTAAGACGTCTACGGTTCCTGTACTTGATGCACTCTATGCCTAGGACGTGTGCCTGTTGGCTGACTGTATGAATACTCTAAGGCTATATAATGATCTTCCAGCCTCCTGTTGCAGACTTGGACAGCCACCAAGGGGATGCGACGTTGGCAGCTCAACCGTTAACCTGTATTCTGAGCCACTAGAAGAGGTATCACACTTCAAATATCTTGGAAGTCAAGTCTGCAACGACAATAGGCTGGCGTCTGAAATTCCAGCACGAATTGCTAAAGCAGCCGCCAGATATGGAAAATTTAACAAACGTGTGTGGACCTCTCACGACCTGAAACTGCAAACTAAGATATGCGCGTTTATAAGGCCTTAGTTCTGCCAATACTCACCTACGCCGCAGAAACCTGGTGTCTCTATAGAGGTGATATTAGAAGGCTTGACACTTTCCACCTACGGTATCTTCGGTCATATAATTCGGTCATAAAATTGCAGGATCGTGTTCCCAACTCGGAGCATGATGAGCATGGAGGCGATTTTGATAAAGATACAACTGAGATAGTATGGTCATGTACAGCGCATGGATACCAATAAACTATCTAAAACCGCTTTCTACTCGGAGCTCGCCCAAGGAAAACGTGCACAGGGTGGGCAATACCAGCGCTACAAAGATGTCTTCAAACGTCACCTTACGACTTGTGGCATACCCGTTGATCGGTGCAGGAGCTTGCTCGAAACTGAGAAAGGTCTACAAAGCAATGCTTTGAAACAAGTCATCTAGAAGACCTAGACAAGAAGCGCCAAATACGCAAAAGTCGCCCAAAGTCTTCCTATATCTACACATACAACGATGCTAATCAGGTGATCTCGCTGATCAGCTCTTCTGTTCAAGGTGTGACCGGGTTTTTAAGATCAAATTTAGTTTCGCTAGTCATAAGAGAGCTCACGAAAGGAAAGACAATTAGGTCGGGTTTCTGTCGCCGGATACGGTGAAGAGGACTATACTTCTTGCATCGGTAAAAACTTTGTAAGAATTCTTAATGTCGTTGTAAAATATTAGCCAGTTATTGAGGTACCGGGGCTGACTGCCCAAGGTGCGCTTTATTAAGGTAGTTAGAGGTACAGTCAGCGTCAGTATGTGCTAGCACCTCAAGTTTTAAAATGTTACACTGCTACAATATTGAATTCGTTACGAATAATCTTAAGAATACTTCAAAAAGAGTTCTTTATTGTTATCTACTATCGTCCGAGTCACTTTATCTTTAGGTCTGGTCTAATCGGTAGATGTTATATTTTGAGGGTATTCATTAACGTTTTCTTCATAAAATTAATCCATACCCTCAAGTTATAACTACAACGTATGATGTATAAGTTCACTTAAAACTATTGTTTTATTTCTGGCGCTTCCTATTTTATTGTTTGCGTTAGTAGGACATCATTTGTTTAGGGACCCGTTTGTGTCAGTTGGCAAAATATGTATATTATGATAACTAAATTATCAAATCAAATTGTAAAATATAAATCTTTGTTAGTAAAATAAGATCAAAGTTTTTTCAAATAATAGCATTAACAAATATTAGTAAATGATAATTAAAGTATTTTATTTTTCTGGATTTTTTATTATTCATAAATATAATGTAATATAATAAACTAAATAAACTAAAAATATAAATATAATAAACTAAAACAAAATAGAAAAATAATATTTAAAAAAATGTAATGAATGACGAAAAGCACATTTCGTGCCTAGTATTTGAACCTATCTTATGCACGGTAAGCGGTCTTGAAACCTCCGGTCTATTTAGACGTTGAATAACTTCTTGTAATGGAGCTGTCTGTACCTACATTTCCCTGTGTAACACTAACGCTGAGGATATTTTAATTCTGTGTCCTCATATACTCATAACAATAATTCTAATATTATGGTTTGTAAGATCACACGCTCGCTTGGCGGCTCAGTACCAGACTGCTTTAGAGTCTGGTTCGCTACCCCAGTTCTTGATGACAGGAGTTACCCACCTGCTCCATAAATCTGGTAGCACCGCGGAACCCAAAAATTATAGGCCGATCACGTGTTTACCGAAATTCTTACATCCATTTTGAGAGCTAAAATTAACAAACATATAGACACCAACTCCATCATGTCTGCCTCTCAAAATGGATGTAGGAATGGGTCCCGCGGTACTAAGGAGCAACTCCTCATTGATATGGCCATTAGCCAACAAGTTCGCAGTTCCCGAAAGGATCTGTCGACATGCTGGATGCATGGACTACAAGAAGGCCTATGATTCGGTGCCACATACATGGCTCATGAGGGTGCTGGAGTTGTATAAAGTAGATACAACTCTGCGCACCTTCCTGATGTCATGTATGGGGCAATGGAGGACGGTCCTTCGCTATCCAGGATGTCGAAATATCCAGAGGAATAGTGAGCCGATAAGGATTGAGCGAGGTATATTCCAGGGAGACAGTTTGAGTCCGCTCTGGTTCTGCTTAGCCCTGAATCCTCTAAGCACACTGCTAGAGGATTCAGGTCTTGGCTATCGGCTGAGGAGAGGTGGTCAGGTTATATCTCACCTCCTCTACATGGATGACCTAAAACTCTTTGTACCCAACAATTTGCAACTGATGGAGCTACTGAAAGTAACTGAAACTTTCAGTAGCGCCATCAGGATGGAATTTGGTGTGGATAAATGTGCGGTCATGCATGTAAAGCGAGGGGAGATTGTGGAATCCGTGGGAACCCAACTCTCTGATTCCATAAACCTTAGAGCCCTCTCCGCATCCGAAACCTTTAAGTATTTGGGTATGTCGGAAGCGTTAGGCATCAATGTTACTGACATGAAGCAATCGTTGAAGGAGCACTTCTATGGCCGCCTGAAGAAAGTATTTAATAGTCTTCTATCAGGCGGAAACAAGGTGCGCGCCTTCAACGGTTGGGTCATGCCGGTTTTGATGTACTTTTTCGGCATACTCAAATGGACTCAGATCGAACTTAACGCCTTGGATAGGAGGGTCCGTACGCTGCTAACTGCATATCGAATGCATCACCCACGGTCAATGTTAATGACACTGTATGTCCCGCGAAAATGTGGAGGTCGAGGCTTTTTAAACGCTAAGACACTCCACAATCGCGAGATATGCAGTCTCAGAGAACATTTCCTAGAAACCGACGTGGGGATGCATCGAGATGTGGTTGCGATAGACAAGGGCTTTACCCCGCTCTCCTTGGCTAAAGAAAACTGGCGCAAGCCTGTAGTGCTTGACACTAACGATCGCAGGGAGATATGGCAAAGTAAGGAGCTTCACGGGAGCTACTTCCGGGCCCTGCATGGGCCCGATGTAGACTTACTAGCGTCCGTAGCCTGGCTGCGTTTTGGTGACCTCTTTGGGGAAACCAACGGTTTAGTCTGTGCAATTATGGACGAACTTCTGATGACGAACAATTATCGGAGATTCATTGTGAAGGACGGCACGGTTGACATCTGTCGGGCATGCCACCGTCCGGGAGAATCAATCCGACATATTATCTCCGGGTGTTCTCGTCTAGCTAACGAAGACTACTTGCATAGACATAACCTTGTAGCCAGGATTATCCATCAGCAACTTGCCCTGAAATACAGCCTTGTGGAATTGGAAGTGCCGTACTACAGGTATGTGCCCGACCCAGTTCTCGAAAATGGAAATATCACGTTGTACTGGGATCGATCCGTCATCCCCGACAGGACAATTGTTGCCAATAAGCCTGATATAGTGGTGGTGGATCGAGGAGAGCGGCGCGCAATGATTGTTGACATAACGGTCCCGCATGACGGGAACCTCGTGAAAGCCGAGAAAGATAAACAAATCAAGTATCTTGACTTGGCTCGCGAGGTTATCAACATGTGGGATATGGACTCAGAAATCATTGTGCCGATAGTCGTATCAGCCAATGGCTTAATTGCCAAGAGCCTCGACCAACACCTAAGGAGGCTCTCGTTGGACAGCTGGATTAAGGGCTTGATTCAGAAAGCGGTACTCCTGGACACGGCTCGCATTGTTAGAAGGTTTCTCTCTCTGGAGCCCTGACCGCCGGTAGCTTGGACCCTGCTCCCTATACCGGTGGGCTACTATTTTTATATTTTTAAATGTTTTTATATTGTTTTATTCTAATATTTAAAAATATAATTTATATGTAAATAATGAAATAAAGGAATTCTAATGTACTCATTAACTAAAAACGTTCTCAAAAGATATCGTTGATAGAAATTATAATCTAGATTGCCTATTTGACGCATGAAAATATCCATAAGCGAACCGAAGTTCATAACGAGACGTGATATAGTATAGTATATCATCAAGTGGAATCTTCATAAAGCCTGTCGAACAAACAACATTATGTACATCGATATGTCGTTAAATGTTTCATGAGGTGCCTGGGCATCACCTGGTGTGACGAAAATAACAAATTCAGAACGCTTTTCAAAACAACACTCAGCCTGCACTACATTATGCATGAAGCACTCCATTTGCTGATCCGCTCAGGAGTCCCGCTCGCGGCTCGTTAAGCGCTTACATTAGCTACAAACACTTATTGATTTTGAGAGATTGATATAATTTGTAAGAAATGTACGCGACGTCTTTTATGGAGTTAGAACATCGTGCTTTATGTCTTCCCGTATATGGCTGAGATATGAGAACGATGCGAAAATCCGTCTTAGGGTTTGTTATTTTTAGTGCGTTCAGTAAGATAAGGTCAATCTTTCTGATCGCTTGTATGGCTTGAATAACTTTTTGTATATGATGTGGTGCTGACTGCTGTATCCAGTGCCTACATTTATTGTAATACCTTGAAAAATAAAATCTAAAAGAACGTAGATTACTTATACATTTGTAAATTAATATTCGTGCGATATGTAAAACACTGTCCATTAGCTTTGTTTCTGAAAACCTGCCCAAGTAAATGTCCATCGAGGGCTCGCAATCGTGGGGGTTTGGGGCAGCAGGGAGGAGTTAGAAATGCAATATTAATGCAGTGCCGAGTGGCGGCCAGAGTGCATTTACTTAATGGATCGTAGGCAAAATGTTTACACTGTCGTCGAACATGAAAAAAACAAGTAGTACGAAGTCGGATAGAGAGAAGCTCTTTGGCAGGATTATTGCAAGCAACTGGGGACGAGCTGAGTCACATAAATAAAAAAGTTGCTTACTTCATCTATCTACTCAGTAAAAAAACTTATACGACATCTCTACTACAGACAGACGTAGGAAAGTGTGGGATACATTACCGGAGTGGAAAAGTTAAAAAGCTTAAATGTATCTCCGGCGCGGCTAAAAGTGTCTGACAAAAGTTCGACTTCCATTTTAAAAAGCTCCATTACAAAACATCGAGATTCGCTTCCGCCACGCCCGCCGCGAGCGCGAACTGATGGCGGCTTGAGGAACGGAATTAAACTCCAAAACTTTTCAATTTATTTTATATGAAATCGAGCATAGCCGCGTATTCGTGACGTGGAGAAAGCAAACTTGGTGTCGTTCGACTCGTGGCTTTTCAGAAGAAACAGACGGTTAATGTAAGATGTTTTGTGGGGGAATGAGAGAGTGGGTATAGGGGATTTAACCCAAAGCAAGCCGCGTGAGCGGTGATGCTGCGGTTTGTCCGCCGGTCAATTGCAACCACGGCTCTACGGTCTCAGCCCTGTGCGACACTAAACTTGAATTCGTTACGTGTGTTGTGTCCGTATACTATGGCTTAACATGTTTGATACTTTACCACATGGAACACGGATGATTTAAAAAATACATGAGTAGGTTGCTGCATGAAAGCAGTCTTCATAATTATAGCAACTGGCAACTACATAAACTTTATTGAAAAAAAATCTGTGTTTCACAGAAATGCCTTTTTTTTCGGTCGGAAATTATCAAATAACTAACTATCAGACCTTCACCGTATGCTCCACTGTGTCCTCCGGGCGATCCACACAATGGTGACACCCGGGCGTTTCCTCCCGCATTATTCTGAACAGGAACTTCCCGAAACAGCCGTGTCCGGTGAGGAGGCGGAAGGTGAGGACGCCATGGCGCCTCTCTAGCCACTCCTCAAAGAGGGGATTTATCACCGCAATTGTGGCGTGCCCAGCGCTGGGTTGCGACAATCGCACTCTCTATAACGCCAAGAGATCGAGAACGCCGGAGCTCTGTCCGCTGTGCCGTGATTTCTCGCGGCAGCGGAGTTAAGCCCCGGCGTTTCGCCTCCTCGGGCCACTCCCAGATGTGCGCGAGGACCTTTGCCTCCAGATCCCATGTCGGTAATCCAGCAAGGAGGCTCGCCGCCTCGCAGGAGACCGTGCGGTATGACCCTCTGGGACGCGTTCAACCGTCGGGCTGGCCGCAGCCTCAATGAACGCGTCCACACCGGCTCCACAGAAAAACCTGAGGTTAAGACTGCCTTTTTACCAGAGATGTCGAGGTAGCGAATCGGTGAAGCTGAACTTCGAAACATCTTCTTCTTTTCGTGTGGTTAGTGACTAACCTGGTATCACAGTTTTTTTAAAGTCACCCATGGGCCTCTGACTTGGCTTCACATGCCGTCGAGAAATATCTCTCAAGCATGCCAGTTTCCTCACAATGTTTTCCTTCACCGTTTTTGAAGCAAGTGATAATTATACAATACGCACATAAATCCGAAAAGTCAGAGGTGCCTTGAGTTCGAACTCGAGACCTATGACTTGGCAGTCCGACAGTCACACCACTGCTATGTCTGCTACTTCGAAACATAATATGATTCTTTTTTCACCAGAGATAAGTGGTGTAGGGGTGCGAGTAAGATGTGTTGGAAGATGCGCCTTGCGCGTATGTAAAAAATTAGCTTCGTTGAACCCTTTTCGACCAAAGCTACGCTTACCAATTTAAATCAATCGATCTAATTGGTTAATCTCATACATATTTATCGCCACGTAGCTTAGCAAATCTCTGGTGGAAAGGGTTGTTTTCCAAGAAATTAAAGTGCCATTGTAATCCCTGTAAACCTTTACGTTGTGATTGCCTTACATCTAAATCAAAAGTTAATAATACTCGTGATATCAACAGTCACGGTAGTTTTCTAAATTGAAGACAATTTTTTTATGAGTCATATGAAAATATAATCAACTAAGGCGTTTTTAAATGAATTCCAGTGTCTCACTAAAATAATCATTAGGTACAAGGAAAAAAAGGACGTTATTTAGATGAATTTATATAAAAAGTGTTGTTTTAAAGGTGCCGTTTATTATAATTTCAAAACCTTAAAAAATTACGAAAATGTTTTGCGTGTTTTTAAAAATTGTGAACACTCCTAAGTGACGACAACTTTGTACCATAATTAAAAGAAAAAATAAAAAAAAAACAGCACTGAACTTCTTTTACAAATAGGAAGTATCAAGATCGTTTAGTACAGTATAAAACATACGTACGGGTACCTCCACACAGAGCAAAGTAAGTTGAATTTGAGAAGAGTTGTAAGGCTTTGGCTCCGAGATAGTGCTTTTAGGCCCTAACCCCGGGGGTGATGCAGTGGGTCCGTGGAGCTTCTTAAAATGTTTTCACTTATGTATATATGGGAATACATTACCCCTGCCTCCGGGTTACTTGAGGCGCGCACACTTACTTTTAACACAAAATTGAAGTGACGTAAAGCCTTCACTCTGCTCTCATGTGTATCTTCACTTAAATTACATTTTATTGGAAAGCTGAAACATCTCACTCGATGGTAGTAAAAAAATCAAAACTTGGAAGATATTTTCTCAATCGCACGTAATGTTGTAAGCTTTGATTAGAATTATATTGGAATGATTCGCTCATTGTGAAGACGTCGGGCAAACATTTCACTATCAGATTCCAATTAAGTTGGTTCAATGAGTGGTCATGACGAGTGCATCCATCGTTTTGCGCTCATAGTTACTAATAATCACTTAGCTTAATTGCGGCCGTTAATTACCACCGATCTCGACGGTTCAAATTACGTACTCTAAAACGCATTAGCGGCTGACAGCTGGAGATTATCCGTCTAAGCGGCGTCGGACCGGCAGTCCGCCGCCCCGCGCCACCACTCGCGGGACGGTTCCACTAATGAAATTTAATGAGGCTTAATTGTTGACGACTTAATGCAGGAACTGTAAAGATAAGTGCTTACTTACGGCCCTCGCTGAGCGGCTGAAACAAAACGACTACGTTTTGTGCCTAAGTAACGTTCTAATTTTGTAGGTGTCGGCAGATAGTCATGCGGCACTTCTCATCCTGCTGGGCCCATTATGAACTCCAAGCCTAATACAGTTTCAGTGACTGTTGTTCACTTAATTTATTTGACTAAATAATCTACCTAACATTGTTGTTGTATACGTGGTCGCTTATCACATGGGCATTTACTTTACCTTTGCCCAATTTCCTATAGGTTTGAAGGCTCTCATTTGGCCGAAGAGGTTCTAAACACAAGTGCGGTACACAATCAAGGGGTTCAAGTTCGTCGTGACGTGTGGCATGTGATTACAGATCACAATGGTGTACACTGAGTTTCTTGTTAACTGATTAGAGGCAGCCGAGTGGTGTCATCTCAGAACGTTCCAATTACTAAGAGCGGGGTGGGGCGGGGGGAGATTGCCGGGGTGTGAATGATCCATTTCGAAAACTAATTTAGAGTTAGCAACTAAACAAAGAGCACTCCTCGCAGATAATAATTAACGCTTGCGGTAAAGTTCCACTTAGTCTGTATTGGTTAAACCTCACTATAGCATTGGCAACGTTAATTAAATGTTTTTCCTGCCCTTCTAATTTGTTTAAATAAGATTGAGCGTTGTGCAGATAAGGAATTTAATGTCAAAGAGATTTTTCTTATCTTTACTAATCGGTTCTTAGAAGTTTTATTAATGTTTAATTGATATCAGTTTGTTTATGAATAAACAATGACCTACGTCGGTGTTCCTCACCAAGAACTTTTCAATATGTATTCGTTTTATGTTTGTTATTATTTTAATGACGCAGATCTCTAGATAATACGAAAAAGTAAAAAGTGCGTATCATTCATTATAAATTTATTTTAACATTTAGCTCAATATAATAAAGCAATTAATTTTATTTTTTAATCCATTTCCGCGATACTGGCATAATATTCAAAAAGTCAGATGTTATCTGAAAGATTGTTCTATAGGTCATCTTGACCATCGGAGCACCTAATGATGTAACTTTAAAAACAAAATTAAAGTTGATTCAGAGTCCAAAGTCCCCTGAGTGGGACAGATAGAGCGTTTTATGTTAAAGTGAATGTCTCTGTCGTGTGACTGTTTGTGCTGCTATCCGACCGTTGTCCAGATAAAAGCTTCTCCATAGCACGAAAAAGCACTCACTCCAAATATTGATTTGTTACTTCGCCGCTCCTAAAATGGGAGAGATATGTCTTGGCTTTCATGTTCGTTCCTATATTTAAAACAAGTAGAAGTTATTGTCTCTTAGGAAATAACTGGAACTTACTTGACCTATTTATGAGTCTACCTTTTTATTAAATTTTCTTAGCTTCATAGAAAATAATAACGGTATCTAGTTAAGATTAAATTACTTTTTAAGTCAAAGATTGCTTGTGCATAGAGTGTAATATTCTAATTCATTTAGTAGAACGTTAATTTTATCATTATGAAAACGTCGGTAAGTAGCGCGCAGGGCCGGCCGGGCGCCACCGCCCGCGCTAAATCCTAATTAACTGCTTGATTACAAGTGGAATAAAAAGCTCGTAATCTTAATTGGTATTTTTAATCAAAGCTCTCTGAGCGTCGACGGGATCTCCTGCGAAGGTATTTAGACGAGCGCTTCGGTAATACTTTATCCTTAACTAAAAATACCATTACTTTAATTTAACATTCATTTCTAACATCTGTGTAAAATGAGTGCCTTACATTTACCTAAGAGTATTAATAACGTAAGCCGAGGAAAACTGAGTTATGCTAATGAATTTTCCCGGCACCAAATACGTTAAGAATTTCTTTTATTAAGGAAGAATTAAGGGATTTCTTTATTAATACCGTAAAGCACTAATTGCAGGGTAGGTAACCTTCATTTCGCCGTGAAGCCTGCTCGGGGGACAGCCCAGTGACGTATTCAGATGGTGATATTAAAAATATCACAGACCTTATGACGAAACACTTTGTTCGACTACAACCATTTATGGTAATTTCGGTTGTGGCCTAATGCCAGAACTGACTTTCAGGTAGGTATGGTTTTAAATGTTGCTTTAACTTATCTTCCGTTCTTAACTTAATTGCTCAAGGAAAGTTTTATTTAGTTAACAGATAAGATAAAGACTTAATTAAGTTCCGTGTGACTACAAAGAACAGCGTGTACCAACATTGTATGTTAACGTTGAGCACTAACTTTACATAAAACGTATACTACTAAAATACTGAATTCTTTCAAGTTAAGACGCAGTATATCTGACGGTGATGGGTTAAGTTAAAGAGTTTCTCCTTTAAATTATAGCAAAAACTTATTTAAAACCATACTTCAGTAGGTACCTAAGTACTCAGTCAAACGTAGAGTAGAGTCAGCATACAAAATAGTTACATGAACAAGGTGTTAATTGACATAATAATAAAATCGCGATTTCAGCATTGATTGGTTTTATAGTAAAAGTTGTTCATAATGACAATTATTTTTAGTTATTTGAATTACACTTTGTATATGATATAAGAGGGAAGAAAATTTAATAAGTTTAACAAATCTTAATATTTTATGCTTCTGTAGTTTTCAAGAAACCGAAAAACACAGAAGCATAAAATCGCAGTCGGGCTTTTGTAATAAACAATCTGGCTAGTCCAAGTGCGTCCCTGGCAAGCAATTACTGTACCTATTACTTATTAACTTTCAACCACCCTTAATGGTTTCCGTATTACAGCTTGACTGAATTGTTGATTTGGTTTGGCTGTTTTAATTAGATACGTATTACATGAAATTATGGCCCAAATATGGTATATAAGTTAAATATGGATTTTTGTTCAAATATTCACGCAATAATTGGAAGAGAAGATGAGAAAGAATTTAATTGTTGCATTATTTTTGTATTTAATTACAAAAAAAAATATAAGTTTTGACTACGTGAGTTTAACATTTATTAGAAGGAGTGTTAAAAAAAAAACTTACAAATCACACGACTATTAAAGTTAGTGGTACGGTCTACGGTGTTACTTTTTGTATTAAAAGTAATATAACGAGACGACAATAGTGTAGTACGACTAGCCGGAGTAGCAGTGCGCTGGCCGTAAGTGGCTACAATAAAGCTCTCGGTACATTAAGCTTCCGCTAGTGCGCCGTTAGCGAGATAACGAGACCCACTGCCCGCACCACACATAATTTATATCGTCCGAGCTCGTTAAAAACTTATAAAGACGCACATTGTTAGTGCGGCCAATATTCGCGGTTATCCGAGGATATACGACCGCCCTAACGACTCCTTGCTCGGTTCGTGCGAACCATTGCACAAACGACCCCGTTCCGAGTCCGCGGAACGCCACTAGCCGATGCTCCACCATTATGTAGTTTGTGAACATTTTATATTATAATGTACTGCTATTGATTGTAAGCTCGGGCTATTTTAGGACCACTGGATATAGCCATAATATTTTGTTGACTGGGTAAACTTTAATGGGTAAACTTTACGGCCTCTATTTAATTAAAATAGCCTGTTAAAGCATCGACCTTAACTTGGTTCTCGAGGCTCGTAATAAAGAACTAGCGCGTAATGGAAAATCCGTGTGCTGATGCAATCTACCGCGAAGCTTTTAGGCTGGCCGGCGAGCTTCGTTTTTCACTTAGTCGATGTTAGCGCAATTACTTGCTTCGCACGAAACGAAAACACATTCTAAACGCTACCCATAATAACATAATATACCTACTGTTAATTAAATATAGGTAGTAGAAGTATGTTGGATAATACCACGAATAGCGTCAGCACCCACCTCTATGCTCTAATTAATATGAGTAAAGCTGAAATAGGAAACCTATTCGAAACTCGCTCTATAGTCATTTAATTCCATTTTCTGCGTACCCGAAAATACCAGACATTGACACAACAATAGCATTAACAGCAGTTAAGCTGCAAGGAAGCCTTCGCGGTGCTGACGTTAATTTGACAAGCCGTTGAATAGCGGGATTGGTGGAGTATGCTCACACGTGGGCAGTTGGCACGGCGGCGTGGCGGGTGCGGGACGGCGGCGGGACGGCGACGGGATGGCGACGGGGCATGGGCCGCGCGGATCACGGACGCGTGCTCGGCTAAACACAAATCAACACCGATTCTCCATTTGTTAGACACGGGAATGTAATTATGGCCGGAACACTTGGCGGGGGAGGGGGCTGCAGTGAGAGCCTCACGTCATTCAAGCTTTTAGTTCGTAGCTCGACAACGATCGTTACTTTGGATTCGTAATGTACGTTTCGGAAACCACCAGATTTTTCCATAGGTAGGTAGGTCTACCTACATTTTATTAATGGGAGGGTTATCTAAGGTATTTTTTAAATCAACTCGCTTAGCAATCTTGTAAGTAGGTACTACTAACTACATAATAAACTGCTGCACAGCTTTCAGAAAAATTTATAACTAACAAAATTCCAACGCAGTTGAAGTAGTATCGTTTATACATTTTTATGTAGCTATGTATCAATATTATGCAACTTATAAGTCCACAATTTGTTATATCAATTTATATTTAGAGGATAGCTGTTGTATGTAGTAGTTGAGCGTTAAATTAAAAAGTATGGTTATAGCGTGCGGGCTAGCGCTAGGGCGCCATACCGTGGGCCGGTGCCGTGACACGAGTTAAACTAAATTAATAAACTTGCACCAGTCTCCGGCTTTATTAAAAAACACTCATTAAAGCAAAGGAAAAGTAGGTGAAGTCGCCGGCGGGCGGCGGGGACAGCGCCGCTAATTGCGCCGCCTTTATTGCTTAAATAAAGTTTTAGTGGGGGAACACAAGTTTTAATTAAAAATGTGAGAATAGTTTTTAATAAAGGACGGGCTCGGTGCGCGTATATTGCGAAACTTTAAGCGATGCGATACGCCCAGCTTACAGGAAGTCCGGCGATATAGTATCTTGCGCACGCCGCGTCCGTCACGAGCGCCGCCAGCAGCCGCCCGCGCTCCGGCTGCCAGCCTATTGTTTGCTGTAATATCAATCGTGGCTTAGCTGATACCCTCATTTGTGATTCTAATAACTTCGGATATATTAATACTACACACTTGCGTATAGGTGCCTATAAGAAGTGGTTCTGTAAGTATACCACCCACCTACTCCCACTCCTCATCCGATCGCTTACACTGATCGATTATCCCGCTTTAAGTGAGAACATTATTAACTTTGATTTACAGTTATCGGCTAGCAGCCTTAATGTTTTATGAACTTTTTTCCAAAACGGTATTCTCGCATCAATATAAAGTGACAAATGGCGCGAGTAACAAGAGAAACTAATAATGCTAGTGATTTACGCCCGCCCTTGTTATTACGACTCATGTGAAATGTAATTTCGGCATACTGCGTGTAGAGTCGCACACACACACGGCCACTGGGCGAGTGTGCAATACGTTTAATAAAGGAGGGACGCGGAGTAAATCCTTCAATTTCGCCGGCACACAACGGCGTATTCTCGTTAACCGTGGCAATAAGTTAAACGGGCGGGCAGCCCGCGCCGGCCGCCGAGCCCGCGCCGCGCCCGCGACGGGAAATTAAAAAAAGTCTTGAGCCACCGACGTTATATTTGCCACTTCGATGTTTTCTCTCATCATTATGCGAAACCATCCACGACACATGTGCTTCTCCTTAAAAATATGTTTACTTATGCATCTTATATGGTCATGCCGGTCTGTTCGAATGCACCGGGGTTGTAACGGATGTCATATAACGGATGAGGATGCGGATGAGGATATCGAGATAATCGGGTTTGAGGATGCGGATGAGGATACGGATATTGAAAAATTCCTTATTGAGGATGCGGATGAGGGTGCGGATGCGGGAGTCGTACAAAAATAGCCCTTATTTTGATAGTACCTATTTATGTTTGTATTATAGGCATGTAGGTAATCATTTGGTAGATAAAAAAATTGAAAATTTGGATATTAAAGTTGTGAACGGAAATTTCAAATTGTGGAGTCAAATGCACAACTATAATATTCAAAATTAAGTAAAGGTAAATCATATTTGATAAAATCTAACTTGCAGGCCTTTTCGCCTTCTAAGCGGTTTCTAAGTTCATCATAGATAAGGCCTGCTTCACTAAATAATTGTTCGCTCGGGATATTTTCCAGTAGCGAAAAAATTTGAATGATTTTAATACCCAGTAACAGTAATGATTTTATACCCAGTAACTCAAATTGTGACATGTGACACCACAGTCGTGCCACCACTGCCACGTGCGGCCGATCGTCTGTCATAGGACAAGGACATTGCGAATTCAGCCGTAACTCACTTATCGGCCCATCCATTTAGCTCGGCGCGAGTTTTTAAAAATTCACTATTTGTGCGAACAACGTAGGGTCACATCCTCATAGAAATTATGAGGATGCGGATGAGGATGCGGAGCTTTTAAAATCAAAAGTTGAGGATGCGGATGTTTTGCGGATATCAAAATTTATGCGGATGCTCCACAGTTGCGGATGCGGATACGGATATCCGTTACATCCCTGGACTGCACCTCGCTCTATTGTTCATTTTTGCCACTGATTCACGTCTTATAAATTACCAAAGCTAGACAACATACATTTTAATATTATCAGATTTTTAATAATATCCGATTTCAACGAGAAAGGATAGACAACCAATATCAGCTTCTTATACAACCTTATTGACTTTTAACTCAATATAAAACACAAGGCTGTATCGATATAACATTGCGGAGAGCGCCATATATGACTAGAATGTTAAGACATTACCTACATTTAAATTGATACTTTAGCGGCAGTGCAAGCGGTCGATTTTAATCAAAGTTCGTTCATTTCGAACTTAGCTGGGGAGGCAGTGCTTGGCGGTGTAATATAGGCCGAGTGTAATATCTGTGGAACAAAGAATACACACGTTCCCACCCCGGCACGGCTCGGCTGCACTCCTAATTAGATGTTCGATGAAAGTGTAATCAGACGTTGGCCGGATCCGGGACGTAATTAAACGGCGAAGGCGAAGAGTGATTTATTAATAGAAAAGCTCGAGCCGTAATGAAATACTGGGCGGACAATGGCGACGAGGGCGGGCGGGCCGTGGAAATTAAATTCTCAGCGACGGCGGCCGCTGGACATACACTTGCCGTTTCTTTGCGGGTCACCTCAGCCGGCGCCTGCTTAATAATGTACGGCGGAGGCAGCGTCGCCGACGCCGCCCGGCCGCTGCTGAGCCACCGCCACCGCCGCCACCCATTACCCACGATGTATGGAGGTGTATAAATTTGTCGGCAAGGGAATGTAAAGAAGATTGGTTTCCTAGTCGAACGGGCGCGGAGAAAAGGGGTGGAATTGAATTTAGGCCGGAATTCACTAGCGAGGTTGTGTTTGTGATATTTCTTACCTATGTAGCAGTAGTGGGACGTGACGCACTTGCCGATTACATTTATTAGGTATCGATTTCTAGCAACATTTATATGATATCAGCGTACGATATTATATACCCATGTGTATTAGGTGTGAGTAGGATCTTGATATAGCTAACCCACAACATCTAATTAACCATGTGCCTAATTATTTTTAACCGAGTTCTTGCCAGTATTTTTGTTGGTAACTTGCAGGAAATAAACCTGTTTTATATAGTTGTTCTTGTTAATAAACGTCATCTGTATTAGTTATTTTTGGTGGTATCTAACTATCCAAACCTTAACCACCCGTCGTCTTTCTTTGGATGAAGAAGAATATGTTTGATGGATGGCGTAGAGCAACAGGCAATGGCATCCTGAATCCTGAAAAATTCACCCCGCTGCGCGTTCACTTTGCATTTACGCCATTCTTTGTGTCATTATTATCACCTTCAATAAGTATACCCTCACGATGACGGGTTGTTGTAGCAGATTGTTGAGAATGTTCACTAGTGGTTAGAAAAAACTAAAAATGTAAGTCTTGCAAAACTGAAATTTCATCTCAACGCCGGAAGAAAAGCAATTTCATATCACAAGCAATCTAAACAAAGAGGATCGACGTAGAATCAGCATTTTCTAGTCAGTAAAGTCGCAATATGGAAGCGTAACCTTAATTACACTTAAAAGCTGTCGGAGTATACTTTTTCAATTAGAGTATTAAAGTGTTCCGACCCTGTCATTATATTAGAGTGTTGTTCCATGCCACCCCGGGCCGGCGCGGAGCCTGCGACGCCGAGAGCCGCCACAGTCCGCCACACGCTCGCCTCACTTCGCCGCGAGTCCTCCTCGACGCTGCACGTGCAGGCTTACCTCGCAGACTTACAAACTTTACACGAGCCGCCGACTCGCTCGTACAAACGTTCCTTGTCGTTTAATTACAAGTTTGATAAATCATTTTAATTGGCCGCCGCTAGTCTAAGGATAATATCTCACGATCGACTGTTACCGGCGACCTGCCGCCGCTGGACATTTACTTAGAAAAGCGAATTTTCAGGAAATCTTTCTGAAGTGACAATTGTTAGTGGACAAGTATTGTATCAATTTATTTTGGTGCTTTAGTTCTTGACTGTGGATTTGTTTATCGTGGTTCCAGACTAGAGTTTTTGGAAAATACTTGTTTTGTTTGCTGTTTTCACCGGAAAATACAATTTAAAGGTAAATATGTACTATTTAATAAATGCTTTCTTTCGCTTTGTTTCTAATTAAAAAAACCTGCTTGTCTTAGTTAATTATGTTGTTTCCTTTATTATTGCCAAATTAAATTGCAAGATAGAGCCTTCTGATATAAATATTCATTAATATGATAATCATAATTAAATTTGTTTCGCAGACAATATAAATTACTCATATTAATCTTGACAGTTATTATCTAATTCAGCGACCAATTAGGTAGAGTGCGCTTTCAAACGAGAAAGTTAACTCATTCACGGTAATGTTTACGTGTGTGCGTTACGTTATCACGTTGTGATATATTTTGGGCGTGAGTGCGTGTCCATTCAGTGTAATTGGAAGATCCGATGCTATAGATAATTGCTTAATTACGTTTTTATAAAAGCGCGGTGTTTAAGGAAAATTGCGTAG
Organism: Agrochola lychnidis; assembly: GCA_963680765.1. Taxonomy (NCBI): domain Eukaryota; kingdom Metazoa; phylum Arthropoda; class Insecta; order Lepidoptera; family Noctuidae; genus Agrochola; species Agrochola lychnidis. The sequence goes on from OY796857.1 coordinate 13,300,396, forward strand.
AGCCAATTGAGTGGAAACAGACATAGTAAAAGCATGAGTGGTTTTGATTCCGTTGTGTTGTTGTTTTTATGTAGGTATGACAAATTGCTTGGAATTTCGTTAGTAAAATAGTTAATAAATTGTCTTCTTTAATAACTAAGTTTTAATCAATTTTCATAGAGGAGCGCTCTACCGTATATAAACAGAGTAGGTAATCCAATGATTTGTTTTCATAACACTATCACGTGACCTTCGCTCCGACCTGTACCAATATCATTGTGAACAAGATTGAAGCGTCAAGCCGGAGGGGACACACAATAGCTTCCACCAGTATGTGTCCGGTGGATTAGTGTCGTGTATGCGGCCCCACGGCCCCACGGGCCCACAGCCGGGGCCCACGAGCTCGCATACTGATGCAACACCACGCCCGCCGCTTGTTATTTTAATTATTGTGTCTTAATTAAAGTTGGTGGAGCCGCCCCAACCCTTGCCCACCCCTCTGACAAATATAAGATGATACAATATGTAACTCGCAAGTTTTCAGTACAGGAAAGTTTTACGCTGTGCGTATTAAAATTCTGTGTATTAATAATCAACCCTCTTAATTAGATGATAGCATGATATATTCCCCAGATGTCATCGATGCAACATACAACATGCAGAGGTCATTACTACTTAGTGTTATCTCAGAATTTAATTAATCTAACATCATAAATATATGTAAAGTGGTAACCTAATTCAATAGATAAGATACTTTATAAGATTTAAATGTTAACATATTTATGATGCTGACCGAATATAAATTACATTATTTTAAAAGCTATTGCTTCACATAAATTATATTTTGTTTACTTGTGAACATTGCTGTTTGTAAGATATTAATTACATCACGATCATATCCTAATTGCAAATTAATATGCATTAGGTAGCGTAGCGTCTCTATTTGTGTTGCGAAGTATATTAATCGCAAAAAGAGCCGTTTTTATAATATTTATTTGCTCTAGTCTAAAAGCTTTTTCTATATTTGGAATGAGCAAGATTAGTTTTTGAGAGCAATCAAATAATATTAAATAACTACTAGACATTCAGAGTGCCTATATATTTATGACTAGCGCTTCGCCTGCATGTAAAAAACCTATTTTTTTTTTATATGGCCTATGACACTTTATGATAATGTAGCTTCCCATTAGTAAAATAATTTTCAGAATCGGATCAGTAGTTCCGAAGATTACCCCCTACATACAAACTCACAAATACCTCTTTATAATATTACTAGTTGCGCACCGCGGTGTCACCCGCATAAGTTTCGATCCCGTGGGTATTTCGGGATAAAAGTATTTTAAGTCCTAATTCAGGTCATGGTCTACCCACGTGCCAAATTTCATTCAAATCCGTTCAGCCGTTTTAGCGTAACAAATAAACATGCAAACATTATAAAAATCAAATCTTTTCTCTTTATAATATTAGTATATTATTATATTATATATGTAAATATCCTATACTATTATTAAACGAACAATATTTGCATATATATATTAATTTGTAATCACGTTCTCGAAAACGGCTCTAACGATTTGGATGAAAGTTGCAGTATAGGGGTTTACGGGGGCGAAAAATCGATCTAGCTAGGTTTTATATCTGGAAAAAATCGTTTTCTCCGTATTTTCACCCAAGCAGAGCTCGGTCGCCCAAAGTTTAGAACAAGATAATTAATAATAACATGAGAATAATGGCATGGCAGCATGGAATTAGTAAGTACTTACTATCCTGGCAGCTTGGAATTAGTATGTACTACACATGGGATTAGTATGAACTATCCTATACTATTAAATGAGCATTCTCTATTTTCACCAGAGCAGAGCTCGGTCGCCCAGGTACTGATATATTGTACTAGCTACTATTAGCTTTCTGCCCGCGACTTCGTCCGCGACCCAATAACCTTTTTCTAAGCAATGCAAAAATATTTTTTTCAATCTCACTAGGTAGATCCGGAGATTACCCCCTAAATACAAACTTACAAACAAACAAACAAATTTTGCTTCTTTATAATATTATTAGTATATTGGTATAGATTAGTATATTAGTATAAAAGATTAAAAAATGGGCGGAACTGCATCCACCTGTATTATTTAGGACACGAAAATCGCACCAAAGGGTTGAGAAAATCTCATGCTAATCACTCCGCGTAAAATCAAAAGCTAGAATGAGCTAAGACTCACTTTCTGATTCCACACTGCTAGATCTTTTTGTTCCACGCATAAGTGTAAAATTAAAATAAATATAAAAATTAAAATTGGTATTAAAAAAAGACGTTTAAGAATATAAAAGTTCCAAAGAGGATAATTTTATTACGATTAAAAGTAAATTTTGACATAAAGGATTCGCTACAAACACAAAGTACCACGGATATCACCAGTACTGTTGTTACAATCACTTGCTTAATTAGCACTGAAAATATACAGTGGCATTAAATTCAATTTCGGTTACAACAGCACGTAAATTAACATTTAATGAAACCTACTTTAATGATTGTGATTTACATAAGTGAATTGTTATTACCCATTGAAAATTAACTGAAATTCAGTCTGTGTAGTAACGCGATTAATTAGTTCATAAACCGCCCCGCAGTGGCCTTGGGAGTGTCGATAAGGATTATTATTAGGCGTACAAGAGATACTCATTAGAGGCATCCGTAATGATTCGCTGACGGCCTACGTAATGGCAAACTCTCTATAATGAAGACAGTAATATCTACTCAGCCGACACGGATGAAATGAACACCCAACGTTATTCGTTTGTTTATTATCTTCGTACCCCTACAGTACTATTGCGAAACATTCTTCTTTCTCTCCCCGTTATTGTTTGTATGAAAACAAAGTTAATTAGTTAATGAAATCGATTGTTTCTACGGCTCAAATAGAATTCATTTCATTGTGTCCCAATTATAATTGATTTCATTAACAAAGCTTGGCCCATAATTGAAAGTAGGTATACAGTTTCAGCAAAAGGGAGGGTAAGGTAATTACAAGATCCAATTTAGAATTGCCAAGTCTACACTTTGCTGTTAGTTTCAAACAAAAGCTTAATTAATTAAGTCGAGAACAATTAAGTTCACTGCCGTAATATTCTCAGCAATTACGCGGAATTCGACGTATTTTGTAGTCGTCCGTAATTGCCGACGAGTCTCGAATCAGATTGTATCCGACGCTAATACAGCACACATCCATTAATTATACAGCGAACACTAATTGGGAAATCTATTAATTAAATTACCTATTAGTGCATCACGAAATCCCTGAGAATGCTAAATGAACTAATGGTATTACACGTCCAATTGATATTAATTGTCGCTAGAGATAAATACGGCTAATTACTATACGGATTTGTATTTTTTTTGAGTGAAATCGACATTGTAGGAGTCCTAAAATGGTTTATTGAATCGTATAAATTAAAAACTACAACGGACGTTAATTTATCTCGATCTTTCTTAACCTTTGGAACGACCACTCTAATAAAAAGCGTGAAAGTGGCACCTACAGGCCACATCCGACGCAAGCAAGACAGAAATGTCACAACAATTACCATGCGACACAAACTGGTCGTAACATTTAAATGTCTTTCAAATTAGTGCAAGTTGTTTTTGTAAAGAAATCTTAATGACTTATCGCTGAATGCGGCTGGTGTCCTGATTGTTCCTGTTGACATTTTCGCACGAGCAGCGGCGCCGGCGGCGTCGGGCGGAGCGGTGCGGTGTCGTGGTTGTCGGGTTTCGTCCGAGTTTCGGCTGTCAATTTGAATGTATTGGCTCAGATAAATCAGGGGTGTCGTTAGGTGAGGTACAGGCGTTGTCGACGGCAGGTAGGCGCCGCGTGTAACGAGACACATTTCCGGACGTATCCTTCCAATTAGCGCGGTGCTGCTGGGCGCGCTGGTCACCGCCCCGCGCCCGCCGCGCGCTCGTTACGCTCCCGCCTCGTTAGGAGAATTGTTTGTTCGAGTATGTAAAAATGTGTTTATTTGCACGTACGCTTCAGGGTAAAAAATATATGAAAAGACCCTTTTAAGACTTTTAATGATTTCCCGGCAAAGGGAAATTGGGTTAGTTATTTTCCCCGGGGTTGCCCCTCGTTAAGTTTTAATGGGGTAGCTAGCTACGACGTAATCAAACGTACTTATTTAAGTTAACGACGTTTACCAGGGGATGTGTACTTTGTTGTCAATAGTAGTTATTCAAAGACGCTCTTCGTGTGTTTATCACACGGCTCACAAACAACTTTGATTCGTGGTACAACACTGTTGTCCGGTGCTACTCGTTCGTGATACTAAGTATACCGATGGGCAATGGCTTCTCAGCGTCACACTTTCCAGGAAAAACGCGCAGCTAGCACGTTAGAACCAGGGGCCTTCCGGCGCAACTGAGGATACCTATCTTGCCGTATAGGTACAACGCCTAATTAATCTTCAGTAAAATGTCGACGGTGCTTGTTTTTGCCAGGAACTCGACTCATTAGACCGGCGAAGCATGTTGATTACATTCTGCAGTGCTTATTAGCGCAAACTCTCATTAGGGGCCACTATTGTTGTAATTAAACAAGAAGCTGCATCAGTACGGATCGCTAAGCGCGGGTTGTGCTGAAATCACCTCTATGTAGCTGTAATAGCGACTCGCTCGTGCCGGCTTGCGAGTGGCCATTATGTTGTGCGAATTTAATTAACAACTCAATAGTTACACAGTAGAAGAATAGAATGGAGGGGTGTTCTTGTGGTGTCTGACATGATTCCATTGTTAGCGTCGGTGCAAAAAAGCGGAGGTTTGTTTTTGAAGTGGCTTACGCAATTACGAGGTGGTACTCGGTTCCGGCGGCGTCGGCGGCGGGTGCGCCGCCGTCAGCGCAGAGACCGGGTTTAATTGGACAGCCGAGGGGCGCGGGGCACGGGGGCACGGGACGAGGGCGCGGGTGCTTCGCCACCTCCTAACTCTTCTAATTGGCTCGCCTACACTAACAGGCGCTTTCCTTTAAAATGTATGCTCATCGTCATTACGTATAATAGGCTCCGACTCCACAGGAACACCTGACGCTTTGCCAATTTCTTTACTTTAATATAAGCGAGAAATATTTTCTTGTTAAGATCAAATGTCGCTTGACTCTTGTGTGACGGCTTGGTGACGCTTTCTGTTAACCTTGAGCTTCAGGGAACTTATTGGGCTAAAGATTCTTATACATATTTTTCAGAAAATATACTATGTACCTATATTCCGTTTGAAATAAGATTAGACATTTAAACAAACCTTTTTTACAGTCCGTTCAACCGATTTTGACTTCTATTGCGTAGGCATAAGGATGGCATTAAAAGCAAAAAAGTGGTTACAAACCAACTGTTTACTACTGCAGCTGCCATTTGTCATGCCACCAACGCAATAGAAGTCAAAATCGGTTGAACGGACTGTAAAAAAGGTTTAGTTAAATGTCTAATCTTATTTCAAATGGAGTATAGATAAACAAATTCACGTACATAATCTTCTAACTGCATAAACCAAACCCCGCTGAACACTTTTGACTTGACGACTCCACACAAACTACAATAGTTCGTTATCCTCTTTATTTACAAACTTCAACATCACTGTTGGCTGAAATCCGGACATGAATGAATATTTTCTCGTGACATGCGTTTCCATCCGATAGGTAGGTACCCCAAATCTCAGCCAGTCAACGCTATCATTGCTTCATAATTTATTTATCTAAGTGAATTAGAGAGGTTATCGATGTCAAGTTAGAATGGAACTGCCTACATTATCTTTCTGTTTGTGTCCATTCATTATAAATATCTGTTTTGTAACTTTACTTATTTATCTATGCACTTAAGAAAATAAAACCATTTTAGATGAACGCTTTAAAAGTTTCAAGATAAGATAATTAAACGACATTATAAAAACGTTTCTGATATTATTTAACTAAGTAGTTACACAAAAAGAAAACAAAACGAACAGATAAAAACAGTCTTATTTTGAACTTATAAATGATAACAAAAAGTAGGTAGGTACTTACCCATTTAATTAATAATTATCTGCCCCACGTTATTGTGTTTTATCATTGTTTGTTTTTCATTCACGAAACTAATAACTGGGCATATCGATAATTAGTCCAATTAAGAAAGAATAGCGTTTAAATTAGCATCGGTTTGAATTGATTGGAGTGTACCGGTTGATTGGCAACTCACGCTCGTTGCGCGTGCGTATGGGTACGCCGTGCGACTACGCGGCCAAGCGCTACGAGCGATAGCGGGAACCGCACATTATGATAACAATCCCTAATTAATATTTTACGAGTACCTTGTAGCTGAGGGTAACGTAACAACTGTCTACTTATTCGCGTAAAACTTTAAAGATTCGTTCAGCAAAACACTGTTAAGAGACTCTTAACTGAGATTGTATCATTATTTTACTTGGCGTCCAATTAAAATATCGCGTTTTTTCATGTTTTTATTATAGTAAAGCTATTGTTAGTTGCTTCAACTCTAGTTATACATGGCTTCTAGGTCTTAAATTAACCTCACATAAACAAAATAAAAATATATCCCGACCTTTATCACTACAATAATGACAATGTAGCCGGCATTTAGCCTTTGCTCAGTTCTTATTATCGGATATAAGGGTGCATGCGGTGCCGGTTATTGGTTGTCAAAGCGCTTGTTAAAGCTTATTGTGGAAATAGTTTTTATTTATGAAATCGATGGGAAATAACCATGATAATGACTAGTTAGAGCCTTTATTATAGTAGCGTAAGAAGTCGACGGGGTAATTGCTCACTAACTTAAGTATGCACTTTGAGTACGCTTCAAAAGAAATACGTTGAAGGTTCATTTAGAGACTATACACATAACATCACGCCTTGTTTCCCCGAAGGGTTCGGCAGAGGTGTCCCTGTAGCAGGTACACCCACATTTCGCCAGTTATGTTCAAGTCTCATGTAATAGGGGGCCAGCCTATTGCCATCCGGACACAAATCCAGACTCCGAGCTGCTACTGAGAAATTTCAGATAGAAAAACCCAATAACACTTTGCCCGACCCGGGAATCGAACCCAGGACTTCATATACATACATATTTCATGTAAAATAAAAACCGGTCAAGTGCGTGTCGGACTACGCACAATGAAGGGTTCCGTAGTTGGGATGAATTTATCCCAAGAATAAACTTAACATTCTAGTTGAAAAACATGTTCTCCCATACGAAATGTATGGGAGAACATGTTTTTGTAACTGCAAATATAAGTTGGTCGATTATTACTCGTTAACTTGTAAAGCCTACTTAGCTGTGATAGTTTTCCTTTTAATTTCGTTATATAAACTACTGACGTGAACTTTATCACACATCCAGAACCAACCATTTAGCTGGTAGGGGGGCGAGGGGGACACTTGACTCTAACAAAAATTAGCACTTTAAAGCTTAATATTTCGCAAACGGATCCCTGAATCCAAAAATGGTTTCCACACACTCACAATGTTTTTGAAGGACCTTTCCAACGATACCCCACTCCATGGGATAGAAAAGAAAAAATAACATCCCCGCTTTACGTGCAGGGGAGGCACCCTAAAAATCATCATTTTATTTTACTACTTTGTCGGCGTGATTAATATACCCATGCCAAATGACAGCTTTCTAGTACTTAGAGTCTCGGACAGACAGATGGACATGGCGTGGGCGTAAGTATAAAGGTTCCTTGTTGACTACGGAACCCTATAAAACCCGACATAAAACTAACATTTTAAATGCGTCGAATAGTGCATGTTAAATCATTTCTTATATGCCGCGTAGACGACTGCGTAGACGCAACGTATGATTATTTCTTATATGCTGCGTAGACGTCTCGTATATTGCGTAGACGCAACGCATGATAATTTCTTATATGCTGCGTAGACGTCTCGTATATTACGTAGACGCAACGCATGATAATTTCTTATATGCTGCGTAGACGTCTCGTATACTGCGTAGACGCAACGCATGCTCTGCGCTAGGCGAGGTAGACTGACACCGCTCGAATAATAAACAAATTGGATTTCGATGCGGTAATACTGTTGGTTTTGTTGCTTAAAACAAAATTATTACGCATACAATGTGCGGCGTAGCGCGTCGTAGCATGGCGTAGCGTGGCGTAGCAGTGTCATAGCTGAGCGTGTCGAACCGTCGCGTAGCACGGCGTAGTAGGTACGCCGCAGCACGGCATAACGTGGCGTAGCGCAGCAGTTTGATGGTTAAAATCCATTAAATCAAATAGGTATTATCTTATTACACTTTTGCATTTTAGCTAAAAAATACTACCTACACTCGCACTGTAAAAGTTTCAAGGCCCATATCTAATAAGTAAAGTTTTAATAAATACACTATGCAATCGTTCTTCGTTACTGTCGATTGGCTGGCAAAGTTGTACAAACCAATCAAAAGACGGAACGCATATAATAATAGCTAATCAGTGGGAAAACCCTTGTTCAAGCGAGCTTTAATAATTGTAAAAATAGTATGTAGATCCTTTGTGCTCTGTGGTATCAGAGGTAAGTGGGTGCATGGTGTCTGTCGGAGCGCGGGCCCGACACGACACTTCACCGCCCGGATATGAGCGGCTATTTAATTTCCGTGCTTTCAATGATCGTTTCATATTCAACTATATAACTCTTGTCAGTTGCCAGCTTTGCACCTGAACGTACTTTGAAGCTTCATGTGCTTATATGATGGATTGATGCTAAGGGAACAGCGCTGTATATCATGTTCAGAACGCTTTAGAAAGAGATGTTGGTGGATAAATTAGATACTTTAATATTAAGGGAAAATTGATTCCAGGTTAGGTTTTTGAATTTATTAAACGGTACGACAATAACATAGTTTTTGTCAACCCTTTCCGTGAGTGACCACTCAACACTAAAAATAATTTTCAATTAAGTGAAATTATTAATTTTCCGTATTCTCATCAGCGAATAATCAAGAAAAATACACGGAACGTTTCAGTCATAAGTTAATTGTTATTGTTCTCTCGTTAGACTGATTGCCAGCGCATAGTGATCCACTCTGTTTAGGCAATTAAATGCATTCGCAACGTCTCTGGAAATTGTTACTGAGCTGAGACTGTATTATTTCTGATTGTTCACGCAGATTACATTGTTTCGGCTCTTATAACGGAGGTTGGTCAGGACGTGTGGAAACCTAGTTATATTACATCCAACTTTACAGTTTTGTGGATAATAAAGAACGATATTTTTCACTTTAAAAACTGTGGTCGTTAATAGGATTTCATAGAATTTCCATAATAGATATATCACCGGTATTGGAACGATTTTAATTATGCATATGAAACTCCATTGTCCTTACTTGGAACACGTTATGTTGCGGAAACATTTCAAAACAAATGATTAAGGTTTGTTTCATAATGTGCTTGTTAATTAATTATGAGCTCAGCATAATCATCTAACAAATTAAAATGTTAATGCAATTAACTTAACTCATAGTCCATCTTTCATTTTATTAAGGTTTGTTCACATTGCGCAAACATTTGCTATTTGAACTGTACAATTAAATGTGGCATCATTTGGAATTAAATTAAAAGTGTAATAACAACTTGCACACGTACAATTACTAGCAATAAAGAATGAACCTAAGCAAAAGGTTAAGAAGTGCATACCGAGGGGTGTATGGGGTGTTACACCCCAATCCATCTTGTGCGATAGCAATCAGTGCGTCACACACTAATAGAAGCCACTGTATGTTTGTTTGCCATTAATTTCGTGAATCCAGCCACGAGCCACGTAGGGCCGTGTTGACACGCTTGCAACGATTGATACAGAAAAATAACATTAATTAAATGTAAACACGATATATTATTATCGTATTCATGAGTCTTGTAAAATATGCTTGTTATAAAATACATTTTTTAAGTTTACCTAATTTCATGAAAGGTTTGCTTAATATGGTTTTTAAATGAAAATGAAAAAACGGCTTTAATAAAGTAGATAACTAACCAAACATAAGCAAAACAACTTTAATATCCACACCACACATGGTTTGATTGCAATATTTTGCTGTCAAATGTTTATTTTAGCACTATTGTGAGGGAGAGTGTTGCGCAGGGGTGGAGTCGCTGTGCGTCGGCGATAGCACTGTGTCATCACTGTTATCTTGCATCGCAAGGCTCCGCGCTGCCGTAAATAACGTCTAACGTTGACGCACTGATTGCAACCTGCACTGTAACACCCTTGTTACATCATTCATTAACACGGTAATAAAATGAAATGTTACCGCAAATGTAATTTCCATTTATTCAAATTAACTTCCCAGACGTTTGAGAAACTATGATTGAAGATTGATATATTATCGTGTAGACTCAACTTAATTGCTTCTAGCAGCGCAAGGGTTAACAGATGAATTGTTGGTTTTACACAGTCCATGCTCAAACTCAGAATAAAACGATACATTCATATCAAAACTGATAACCTTATGTTTTGAGTGACAAACCAATTTTATTCTCGACTGCCCCTCTCAGGCGGGCCGCCCCTCGGACCGATCAGACCTTATCCAAATTGGATCTTGAATAATAAAGAATCGGGGCGATTGGATTTTATTCCTTAAATTCAATTAGCACACAAGGGTCGTGTGTGACTGCAGACGAAAGATAGAGGCATATTATCGTATTAAAAGGGATCGTGAGGGTATATTCGATCGGAAAGAAAGTGTCTAATCTACTTACACATGGAAATTTAAAATGCGTCTCTATCTTTTGCTCAAACATAAGCTAGTTCGTAGAATTTGTTGTTTGTTTTAATACTTACAACACTTCGGTATGTTAATAACAGCACTTAGGTACATTACTTCGCTAGAACAGCTTTAATTTAATTATTTGCATACATTTTTGGTAATGGGTTAAAGTTCATAGAATTAGTAGATAGACATTTAAGTGAACCCCGCATCGCCGGCGCCACATTCAGTATTTAGTAACACAACAGTCTGCATGAACCACAGTTATGTAAATTACAGCACTTACACTACTTCGCTATTACAGCTTTGATTTAACGGCTGATAAACTGCAGTACTTTTGCTAACAAACTATATCGACACGATATAATCTCTTACTTACTTGACACTCAATACGAATAGCTCCGATTTAATCGTGAGAATGGACGTAGAAATTCAAAACGATATATTTATTGTTTAAATCCGGTCTCCAGTGTGGGCAGCGATTCCGTGAATAATGTATTATAAAATATGTATGCAGAGAAACTTTTGAGAGTCTGTTGTAATAGATATATTGCTAAATGGACTGGAGAATTAGACAGAAACGCTTTTATTATTTACTTACGCCACGTTGACAGAAGATGTTTACATTTGCATAAGTATTAGATATATTACGTGGGTATTGAAATTAAATTGATACTACATTAAATAATCCACATAAATTAACATAACATTATTATTTACCCCTTTTTTTTCGAGACCGAGCAACCATGTAAAGACCGTATCTAAACATTTAAAGTAGGGTTACAAAAAAAGGAAACAGTATGGACAGTGTTATGGTAATTTGTTTATACAGCAAATTATGCGCTAGTGAAAAAATGCATTAGCAATAATTAATACGTCATCTATTATAATATAATCCGTGTGAGTATCCGACCTGCTCCCCATTAGAGTGAATGTGTTAATAAAATAAATTGCGATATTATCGTCGCCGCGTTTGACATAAACATCGAATTCTACTTAAAGTAATGGAAACGATTTAATGCAGCCGAATCAGGGCGAGCGATAAGACCAGTTTCCTTACTAATGTTCACAAATAGATATTAATTTTCAAAGTGTTTGTCGTATCTCAATATGTAAAATGAAAAGCTATAAGTTCCTTTTTTGTTGATTGCTCGTATAAAATACATAAGTTTTATTTTATAAAAGCTCTTTGATCATGTTTTAAAACCAATTTATACTCCGTTTGAAATAAGATTAGACATTTAACTAAACCTTTTTTACAGTCCGTTCAACCGATTTTGACTTCTATTGCGTTGGTCGCATCACAAATGGCAGCTGCAGTAAACAGTTGGTTTGTAACCACTTTTTTTGCTTTTAATGCCATCCTTATGCCTACGGTTTAGAAGTCAAAATCGGTTGAACGGACTGTAAAAAAGGTTTGTTTAAATGTCTAATCTTATTTCAAACGGTGTATAGTTACATATAAAAGTGGAAAAAAATATGTAACTAAAACCAACACGCTGTATAAATAAAGTTAGTAATAAAACGTAATTGCTTTATGAAGTTTCGTAATACGGAGCTCTAATTGAAACCACATGCTTATCCGTAGGTAGCTATGTATATGTGATGTACCTAGTACAATACAATGTTCCAACGTTTTTGTCTATTAACACGACGCTTAATGTACTCGTACCATATGGTAATCGTTAGTGGTGGGAAAAAAATTTAAAACACGAAGCATACATTAGACATTTTATTAAATTCACACGTCATAAAATTTAATTTAGGTTTGAGCTTGTCTATCTATTACGACAAATCAAGAAATTACCATGAATTAATTAATATTATGCCCCGCGGTTATGCTTAATGATGTAGGTAAGATTATTCAAAGATGTTTAGAAGGTATCTATTATTTAGATAGTTTGGGCAATCGTGTTCGATTAATTTATGATATTATAAGTACCTGGCCTACTTGAAATAAATCATTTGATTTTGACTTTGACCTTTCAAAGAGAAAATGTATTAATATACTTATGTACTTACGAATTAATGTATTTACCTATGTAAATTGAGCTGATATTGTAAGAGATGAAGTTTGGAAAATAAGCTAGCTTTTGTGAACTTTAGGGAAAACCCTTTTTTCCTACAATTTTTTTATCCTTTTGATTTGGCTTCATGAAATGCACTAACAATCAAAACAGATAAAGAAAATTCATTGGACAATGTATTTTTAATACTAAAATAGTAAACTTACAAGTTTTTAAATAACTCCAGTACTAAGTAAGTTATCAATATCAGTAGTGCAGGTTTAACGAATTTCTTTGAAATGGCTTCATAATCGACACACACACGTGCTTCTATGGCGTGAAATTATTACGGCTTTGAAAATTTTATTTATAGAATAGCTTCTGCCCGCGAGCCTTCCTTAAGAATTGGGCTATCCAATGCAAAAATATTTTTTCAAATCCCACTGGTAGTTCCAGAGATTACACCCTACATACAAACTTACAAACAAACAAACAAATATTACCTCTTTATGATATGAGTATAGAAGTATAGATTTCTTTGCAGATTCCTTGAAATTTCAATCAAATATAGATGGCCATTTCATAGATGAGTAGAGAAAGTCTTATATCCATGAGTGTCGTTTAATTTTTTTTGCAAAAGCTACCAACTATCAGAAAATTACTATCGTGCCATATAAACAAACAAAGCTCCAAAGTAATGCGACAGTTACATTATCCAATATTCATAACCATGTCAGCGTATAAAGGTGAGAGTAGAATATAATTAATAAAGCGCATGTGTCGGCGCGCCTCAGTCGCGAAGGTGCCAGGAAGAGATTGCGTCGCCGCCAGCTGCTCAATATGAACCAGATTAATGTTTTTGCTCTTAAAATTGTGGATTCCCCACGTTATTGGACAAATGTGTCCAGCACCTTACAGCGTTTCCAATTAGTTGGGATTATAGCTCAGGTTCTAATAATTCCCACTTTTCGATTGTGTGATAATGTTTAAAATGTCAGTGTCGTTCAGATTGACATTCCGTTTGCACGTTTTGGAGCGACATTGAGGTTAAATTGGTATTGAATGACATTTTCGGTTGCACGTAAATTATTTTTATGTTCGTAAATAGCAATGAGTAGTATTAAAAAGTTACGTGAGCTTTAGCAGTAACCACTCTGTGAAATTGAACCATTATCTTCTCTCCTTACATTCGTCATACGCGTGTTTGTACGCTCTCGGTCGGTTCACGTGTAAATTAAAGTGCTCACAGTTGCCGGTTCGGCATCGCTCTTAAATTGACTGTCCATCAAATCGCATATCCTCCGGGACGCGGCTGTCGGTGGGATCCGAACACACTCGCCCTACGTTTTCCGCTACAGCACTGGCCACTATGCACTCGCGTGATATTGCTTAATTAAACTTTAAGCTTAAGGGAAAATTTAATTTCCGGAGCGGCTCCAAGGGATTATGTTTCTCGTATTTTTATTTGTAATGATGCCGACGTTCTTAATGCAGCTCTTATAAGGCTTCTGATCGTTCATTTTGTTCATCTTAAATTAATATCAATTTGTTGGCGGCTTAGAACAGCTTTTTGATATTAATTCGGGGAAACGGTGTTCCGAAAATAGAAGCCTTCAGATGACGTAGAGAAGTTGCGATGTGAGTCACCGTTTAATTAAAATGTTGGTGTGATTGTGAGTGGGTCGTGGGTGCTGAGTAGCGAGTAGCGGAGCGTGTAGCGTGGCGTGTACTGCGCGTGTGTATGCGGGCGATGGCGTGCGGCGCAACCTTAAAAGCAATATCCGGCGCCGCGCGCGCCGCCCGGAAATGAACCGGAAACGGCGGTGTATTAAGCCGCAGGTACCAGCCCTTCAATTTATAAACGCTTGCGGGCACACTCCAGCCTTTAGCCGCCTGTATTGGCGCTCTACTCTTTTCTCGCGACTATATCCGGCGCAGTTAATTTGTAACTTGCACTTTTTGCAAAGAAAACTGCGGTCACCAGATCTAAATCGAAAAATCTTGCGCATTTTTAATAAAATCTTCAACTTTGTGGAATACAAATATAAAAGAGACTTATTCAAAACATAGACGAGGACAATATCTAAAATTACATTCTCTCGGCCTGAACTAACAGTGAAATGAAATAAAGTCCGCAAACAAAAGTTTGCAAATCCAATATGATTTGGCGCGTCGGTAAACATCGGCAGCATCCCGGTGATATCGCGAACGAATAACATTAAACTTTGTATGGATTGAATGTAGAAAACCAATTTCGGTGCTCGGCGAGTGCGAGCCGACGGGATGAGGGTGTCAGAACGCTTTGACAGCTCTCTGATTGAAAAATACGGAAACCTGTTTATGGAGCAAGTGAGCTCCCGTGCGCCAGGCTCGGCTGTGGACGATCACGTGGCGGCACGCACCACATTTGCAATTATATGGAGCCATCTCACAACATATCGCTCACAACGGGACTAAACAATCAACGAATTATTTATTTTAATAGCAGTTTGTATGCTGTTGATAGCACTTTAGCAATTTTCACATGACTGTCAAAAGCCGGTGGCGCACGGCGGTCATACTTTTTGCCAAAACCGTTTCATTAGCGACATCACAGCATTGTGTGCGAACCATTAGCACATGGTTCAGAAATATTTTCTTGTTCGTGTTAATGGCTTGAGGTGACATTTTGAAGAACATTCGTAGACGTGCATGGTTAAGATTATTTGCGCGTAGTTTTTACATGGTTTGCTATTATTTACTTACTAACTTTCTACCCATTGACCTCTTAGTACCTACTAAAAGTTATTGTTAGGTGAATACGAGTAGGTACAAATGTTTAGATATTCCAATTTTTATAACGGCTGATGTTAGCCTAAATAATTTCCTTGCATTGCGAAAATTTTGCTTTGCATACTATCCCCGCAGTAGAGCTGGTCCTCGATATAAAATCAGTGTTGATAAATGATCGAAGAACTGTGCACGTTATGAAATATCTCATAAACAGGCGCTCCGAAACGATCTGAGCCACGATATATCACGATTTTGGACATCAGCAACCAGCTATTGGAATTCTGCAGATGATTTTCCTTAAGAATTTATACGCGCGGTCGGACGAACCAATCGTAGTAAGGATTTCGGGATATGAGATCTGCGATTCATTTAAAACGGCGAAATTAAACGTCTAGGAGATTACCAGTTGGGTCGTTTGGGGATTACACAGAGATAACTAAGACGTTTATTGAACTACTTTGAGAAACTTTTATTAAATTTATATCTTATCAGTTCCCTCAGATCATTTAATAGGAAATATAATTTACAATCGTTTCGAAAGGCAGTTTGGAGTTTGCTGGAGTTCTGATTTAGTTTAATAATCTAACTTAACTAAAGTTTTATTATGATTTGTTTACTATAACTCTGATTGAATTTTACCTACTTTAGATAAAATAAAATTCTAGGTACTTACCGTTAAATACTTAAATTAGCTCTTGTTTTTATTACAGTGGCGTTTATTACGAACCTAAATTAACACGCTCGTTACAAAACACGAATTCCCTCTAAAAAATACTGACGAGTTCGGTCATGTAATAAAGCTATTTATAATAAATTAAGGTATTGTGTAGAGCGCCGTTCGCGAGTAATGTGCATGCATTTAAATTACGCTCAAATGCGGCATATGTGACGTACGGGAGGGTCGGCGGCGCGGGCGCGTCCTCCCTGCACCGCCATGAGAAAGATTTGATACAGAGAACACTCGGGAACACTTACACGAACTTCTAAAATAATAGTTAAACAGTAATGAATTCAAAGCTTTTAAGCATCGAGGAAAAAAAAAGATATTTTAATTTATAATTAGTTAATAATGAAGAGCGTAAGTAAAATATTAATATATTATGTGAGTATATTTATGTTGGTAAGCAAGCATTAAATGAAAACGTTAAAGCTGTCTCCGATTTCTTTGGAAAGCGCCGCACAAACTCCATTGTGCTCAATTGAATCGCGTCTTAATTACAAAACGGGTGAATATTTAATTAAAAACTTTCCGCACGCGAGTAATTCCTTATTCCATGTATACGAGATTGAGTCAGCGTCGATTCCTCTTTTCTGCGAAGCCGTCGACATTCGACAAGGGTTTTTAATTGAACGTCGACCCATTGTGCTCGTTAAAGCGATTCTGAGTTAATCACCACGTTTTTCGTTCGGCGTAATGGAAGAAAGTAATTATCAATTAACTGCTCGATAATGGATTGCGGCCGCTTATCCGCCGGCTTATCTCGACGTGTAACGACCCACTCCCCGTTTTATCTTTTTAATAATGAATTTAAATCATCAATCATTTCCATGGGTTGTGTCAATATCGGATATTATGTCGTTGGGCGTCGTTGTGGGCCATTTGCACGCGCTTGGTGCTGTGCCAATAATGTAATTAACTTGGATATTGTAAAAAAGTAGCGGATAGTAAAATGTCGTGGTGACATTAGTTGAATACTTATTTGGGTGCGGCGGCATGGCGGGCGGCGCGCGGCGTGGCGCGGCATGCCATGCCATGGTGCGGCGTATGTTGTCAGCGACCGCGATTGTGAACACGTGAAGCGCGGCGGCAGATGACGTGATATTGTGCCGTGAATTAGCATTGTAAATGCAATCACAGGTGTCAACCCGACACTCGCTCGTCGAATTTATGCGCCTTCCGCTCCGGCCACTATGAATATAACAATTTATTGTCTATAAATAACGATTAGCATCCAACGCCGCCCTTCTAATGAAGCCATTAAATTATTCAGTTATTTCAGAGGTTTCGGTGGAGGTATAATGTGTGTAGATATACCGTGATGTAAATAAAACCGTTTCGCATCGCTCGATGTCTTGTGAAGGTAAAATGTCAGTCTCTCGTTTCCGTTCAATAGCCTATTTGCCTAATGACAAGAATGTCTAGTGACAAGTGTATAAAGTTTCACATCAATCAGAATTATCGGCGTAGGAACCGGATTTTGTTATTGTGTGTTGTCCGACAAAACAACCATTAAGCGGATTAAACATGTACGGAACCAATTAAGGCCTTAAAAGCCGACAGCGGTGCTTGTGCGCTGGCTGTGGAGCCGCTGGCGGGGGCTAGCGGCTGACAGACCGCCGCTATTAAATCTCATTAAAATACCTAGTGGACGACGATCACGAACACTTATTTACTACACTGGAGCTAAGTTATTGCAGCTTAAGTCAACGTACAGCGCTGCAGCGCCACAATCAGCCTCGCTCGTCTGCGCGTTAATTAGCTACATTATCGCTGAATCTACAGCGACGTGTTACAATGACAATTATGTGGGGGAACTGTACCGCAAGCGATCTATGCGCTAAACGTTTGCTCCGTCTATTCGTTATTTAGCTGTTGTGAAGTGTTTAAATGGATAGAGTAAGGTCCGATGCACCCTGATATACGAGTTTCTTTTTATTAATTTTGGTACTAAAGTAAATTCAAAAAGGTAACCTAAAAGGTAATTAAATATAATTCCTACTGACATATCAGTTATTATTTCAATGAAAAACACGTAATCAAAATTGACGGCCAGCAAGTAAGCAAGTTCACTTGATATTTAAAGTTAAAGGATACAAGTAATGTTAATTAAGAACTGCCATTATAAAATGTTATCAATAAAACAGACTTAACATGGTTACTTGATTCAATGGTTTCTTAATGCCTGAGTCATTAAAAATAATTACCTACATGAGTGAATAATCAAGTTTGCCTTAACAATACAATATAGAGTCATATATACAACATGTTCGTGAAATAATTTCTAGGAAATTATCCAATTAATTTTAATTATTATACCATGTTTTTTTTTTACAAATGAGGTCTTTTATGTAAGCTAATTTGAGCAAAGTTCTTGTTAAAAATGATTGGAAGCAATAGGTTGTTAGGTTTCATTCATAATTATTGGTAAGGAATTAGTCTCTACACACTGATAGCGTAGTTGAACACCCCTCCCTTAGCAGAGTGGCCCTCATATAATATTGGTAATTAGGTACATACATTGGCTTTTGAATAATTTTATAGGTAGATTGAATATTAAGTTCACAAAGGACAGAGAGTATGCAACCCAAATATTAAATTAAGCACAACATTAAACGAAATCTTTGCCGACATTACACAAGTTGTGTGTCACGGGTGAATTGATGGCGTGAAACACACCATTCCGTCCGGTCCACTCAATTATAAGACTCCGGCGTATGGCGGCGAGTTTCATGTGCTAAATTATGTAGACTGTCTGGCTTAATTTGCGCAAATTACATTTCAACCGGCGCGGTTTCGCGCCTCACTCGCGTCCTGAGCAGATTAATAAAGCAGGTTCGATTTGATACACTATGCACCTCCTTATACTAATTGGCGGTTCGTGAACGGCAAATGTCGCGGCTTAGAAGACTCGCATTATTATTGTAACATGCAACATTTTAACAAAAATAGTACCTATGCCGTACGCGTTGAAAATGTCGCAATCGCAATTAAATGAACCTTTTACCTTTTTAATTACATACCTAATCACTAATCAACAATAATTATTGTAAACTTTTAATGATACAACACAGTAGAAAATATCTAGTAGGTTAATTAAAAAGTCAAAACAAATGTCTGGAAAATGTATTCTTTTCATGAAGTAATTTTAATTACACTTACATTTATACGAAGTAAATAAACGACAATAAATGTAAACAGTGCATTACAAACATTGATGAATATTGCATTAAAACCTTACTCTTTGTTATCGGCTTCATGAATAACGAATTAGAGTTCAAGTCGAATAACATTTAGAAACATTGAATAATACGCAAATAATCGTAGATACGATCAAATCGGGCACGCAACGTCGCGAGGCAATAAAGGTAATGTAGGCAAGGTATTTGCCAATATCCTCGTGGAGTGGCCCTCCCAAATATCTTGAGATTGTATTCCCCCTACATAAAAATTGTTCCGGAATAGAGATACTACCCGGATAAATATTCAATTTCACTACGGACGAAAAAGATTTGATACCTTTGGTACCTACCAGGTTTATTGGATGATAGCCTTTGGAATGGTGTGGATAATCATATTCATAGTTTTTCGACAAAATATAGATGAGTTTTTAGATGAAAATAGTTTTTGTGCGCCGATGGTGACCCCCGATAGTGATCTAAATTCCATCACGGGCGAGGCGACAGCTATGTCGTGTAAACGCGATTCTTGATCGAATTTACAGGCAAATGATTTACAATAAAATTGGCGAGAATAATACATTTTTTATTTGAACTAAGTACCTAAATATCAAAACGGATATAATAAGCAAAATTAACTACTTATTTAAATTGTTCATTAATTACATTATTAATGAAATTATTGACGTTAACGAAGGTCAACTTAACAAAGCTTCCTGAAAATTTATATTGCTATAAAGAAAAACCGAAGGGTGGCACAGTTTGTAAGAAACGCTCGTCTGTCCGCGGCACATCCACTAGTCGCGCGACCCTCTTGAGAGGTAAAGAGAGAACGACATGTAGATGAAAAGGGCAGCTGAATCTAATACAATCGGGGAAAGCGATACTCGCTACTATGTTAGGGTTGACGACGCTCGCCGTTTCGCAGAATGATATTGTGTATTATTCCGAATATTCTGAAAGGTTATTGAAAAAGTTTTCGTTGCGTGTTTTCTTTGACCCGTCTGTTTACCGAATAATCTAAAACGGGTCAATATGAACATCCTAATTTGCATTACAGATGGATAGCCAGCCAATTATGTGGATATAGCACAAACTGTGTAATAGCTTGTACCTTTAAGTTGATAGAATTACTTTCAGCCACCCTATTAAGTTAGCTAGAACAAATTCAAACAACAAACAATTCTGTATTTATACCCCATTTCGTATCACACGCTGATAACTACAGGAAAGTAGTTAAAGAGGAATGTAAAGTTTTATTGCGTTCCGTGATACGGGCGCGGGCGCGGGCGCGCACAAAGTATCGCATTGTTAGCAACCCTAGCGCGCAGGGGCAGGGGTGGGGGCGGCTGGGTATTGAATGAGATTGCTTCTTACTTCGGCAAATGGATCACGTAGTGGATGAGATGTCACAGTGTTTTAAGATCCCAATTCGACCGATCCGTTAGATAGTTATAGCTTCTACTTATATGTATACGCTAACAGGCTGCTCTATCAAAAGCTCGATGTAAGGTTATGTTATTAGTTCTAATATGTAGAATCAAATCAAAAAAAAACTAATATCTTAATTATACGTAGCATGTTTATTTAGGTGGCTACATTACAAATTAGTTTTAGGATAGTCGTGAAGAGCATTGTACAATTAACAAGTTGGTACAACACTATAATACTTAAACGTTCCAAGTTGGGTGTTTAAAGTATCCATTACGTAATCAAGTAGATACATTCACACCCAGTAATTGGGAAATTCCCGAGCCGGGCCGCCGCCGTAGCCGCGTCGGCGGCGCGGGCGGCCGGGTGCTGAAAAACAATTTCACGCCAAATCTTAGCTTGTGTTTTCCTATTTCCTTTTTATTTATCTTTTAGTCTTTCCTTTTCTCGAGAATCAATTTCACGGATGAGCGTCGCGATGATCTCAGTTCAAAAAGCGCGAGGGTTGTACGTTGGCTGGGTGCACGTGTGCAGGCCGGCCCCGTCCGCCGGCCGGCGCCGCGTCCGTGCCGTCCGTGTGCCGGCCCGGCCCGCCAGGACCGCGTCTCGCTCTGCTCATTACCCGGGTGACGCAACGCCGCGTCTCGATAATAAGCTTTCTGCTCGCTGCTCCTTGTGATTGGATGGGTTATGCGTGTGTTATCTGCGTGTGCTACTCATGATATATCTCGCCCAATTTTCTTTTACATCGCTTCTAACGCTTTTAACCATTTTTCAATCTACGCTCTATCTGATGCCTCTGTATACCGACAGTTGGATGTAATTAAATTTTAATCGCGAAATCGCTGAATTAATGACTGTGAAACAATGTTGTGTAATTTACTGTATCGTACAGCTAAGTACTGAATAACAGTGATTGTTTTGGCGCACTCCCAGATGGCAATGCGCATTTTGCTGACGTGTAGAGCGTGAGCTGCAATACTCGTACGTACTCCACATTTTATTTACTTGCATCTTTTTAATTCGGATCTGAAAAGTGGAGACGGAAGTCGTTACTTGTCTGTTTGTAACCTACTTCAATAATAATGTTGTGAAGAAATCAAAATAAAGTGCTGACATGAGATGCCTTTTAAACATTGAATCGGGCCGGAGCTCAGCGGGCCGGTTGAACCGCACGCTTCAAAATTGTCGGGCCCAGGCGCCGGCGCTCCCTCGGAATTGACAATTTTACGGGCGGTTTATTTCCGGACACCGAACTTCCTTGGTCAGAGCCGCTCCCTCTGGCCGCCTCCCCAGACACCCCACAACCCCTTCGCTCAGCGCTGTTTGTCTGCAGATACACACTTCTAAAACAATCAAAATTAGTGATTTTTGTCTTTTCAATGTATTTATCGAAATTTCACTTTGTACTAGAGCATTAAACGGAAGGACTATTTTAAAAGTTGCTAAGATACACTCACAAGGTAGCTATCTACATAAAATTTACATTGTATGTAAGTGTCTTAAGCGAAAGCTTCCCACTTAAAAGCTCTACAAATGCACTGAAAGCTCTTTCGCGCACTAATCCCAAACCTTTTAGCTGCAATCAAAAGCCCCGAGCGCTGTGTGCGGGGCGCGCGGCGGCGGCCCGGCGACGTCATGCTTGTGGAAGCGACTAGGAATTTAATTTACATTTTTAATTAAGTTAAATTTTGTTCGAAAAGCTTTCACAGAATAGGAGTTTTCTTGATTAGAGTTCAGCTCAGCCTGAAGTTTGAGATTGATTAGTGGAGCTTTAATTGCTCTCCTCCGGTGAATAATGAATTCGATCAGCGGAGTCAGAAGGGAGTGTCTAGTAGATTACGTTGATGCTAATGTATTAAAATGATTTTGATTCCTTACATATATTTTCTGGGCTACAATATTTGTAGAGCTATTCGAGACTATTATTCATGACTATAAGAAAAAAGGTGGGTAGGTCCATGTTTCGCCTCACGCAGTGTTTGACGACGCGCCGGCCGGCTGCCACGTAATTGATGGCTGGGGTGAATTTTAACGTAATGCTGCTTAATTGATCGTGTTGATAACATAATCATAATGGACCTACCTGCTGATAGTCAACTACTAGTCACTCTCCCTCAAAAGAGTGCACTAATGGGCTTTCCTTACGCTTACACCCCTCTAGCTTCCCTAACACTATTAGCGATTTAATTTATACTTTTCTCTGTAATGGCAAATCTTTTTTGATAGTGTTATTTTGTTTAATGTTCAAGAGCCTCGGTAAGTAACACAATTTGTATCGTATAATTTTTTTACATCGCTTATCGCTTGTCAGACAAACGACCGAATAAAATTAGCCGCTATACGTCGTGGTGTAGCTTTCTCTCGAATTTTAAAACACTTCGATGGGCGCATATAAATCGGAAAGGGCACAAAAGAGCCGTATTATAGCTGACGTAAAAGCGAATAAATAATCGACTTCCGCGAAGTACTCTCGGCGAGAACAAGTCGAGAGCCAGTGACGTACGATTTGACGTAGAATATTTTATCCGGTGCTGCGACGCCCGTCATCCATTCCACTTATCCCGGCACTCTGTTGAATTTTTGACACGTCGACGGAGTACTGCCCTTTTCTTCAGGTGGTTTAGTGGGGCAAAGTCCTTTAAATTCGCATTATGTGTTGGGCGCTGCCGCGGGGATCGTTTGTCAGCCTCACACTACAAGTAGCGACAGATTACCGCGGGGGACGCTACACTCTTTGTGTGATTGTTGTCACGTAAGTCGACAAGACGCGATTGTTTGCGATGTAATAAAGAAGGGCTTTATGTGGGTGGTTAAACTCGAGGTATTGTTAAAAAGATAACCGGCAGCATTACTGATTGGTGTGGCCCGAGAGCGGCGCAGCTGTCCGTCCCCACCCGCCGATCGGACCGAATCCGGCGCACAGCAATCCATATTAGATTTGCCCGCTCTCTCATATCCATTCTGAGATGTTCATATTTTATTGGGGCCAATAAAACGGATTCATGAATATGAGAAATGCATAACGAATACCGTATTTATGGATGGAGGCGTGCTCGCTCCGGCGCGCTCCGCGGATATGTCGCGGGTAATTTGATAGCCGCCTTTGTAACAGGTGCTGATGGGAATTTCGATGCGGTTATAAAATTTTTTCATTCCACTCAAGTTTGATAGCGTATTCTGTTTTATTTTATATTTATACATGATGTTATTTTTGACAGATGATTTTTAACGTTTTATGTTTAAATCTTTTATTATTGTTGTCCTAATATCTTAATTTTTATAATCTAGAGATTATAAAAATTGCTTCTGAATAGCTTTGTAGGTAAAACTTGTTGTAGTTCATTTCAGACTTAGCAGCACAATGAGCCTTGAAAAATGTATTCAAAATTGAGATCTGATAAACAGATAAGCCTTTGATGTTAAAGATACTCGAATTGTAACTTCGCAGGTATATCAACGAATGGTGCACAATGCACATGAATAACCAATGTGGCGTAGACATGCCGAGCCATGCCAAGCATTCACCAAATAACAGGTGTCACCACAATTAATGGCACTTTGTTCGACACATATCTACATAGGTAACATCCGGACGTATGCGCCGAGTTGGCACAAGGCACTTGACCCCGCTGACATCTTTACTTTGTCATGCTTTAGTTTTTTGCCAGATTGTTTAAGAGAATTGGCGTTAAAATCCCATATCATGACAAAAATCGAATATTGCATCTATACCCTGCGGTACATCCCTATGTACATTCGATAGATCAGTATTGTCTATCTATTAAATATACCAAAGAAACTCGTAAGTTGCGCCGGCGCCGCCGGAAGCCTATAAATCGTTTGAAAGTATTCCAAAGATGGATCGCTTCATTGCGACCAGTGGCCCAGATGATAAAGAAGGGTCTTCCGACGTTTTTGAGCGCGTTCCTAGTCCATTTAGTTTATTTACGAGATGATTTTCTTTCGGTGGTCGCTTTGTAGTCACCAAACATGAAATACACATCAATCCTCCACAGGTTGCCTTTTATTGGAAGATTTAAATACATACTTTAATTAAATACCTACTTTAAATGTCTTCTCTTTGATCAATTCCTCTGCATAGTAGGTAGTGGAGTGTTGGGGTAGTGTTGACCATTTTCTATTTTGTTAAGTATCTGGTACTTGTTGAAAGACCAACACTGTCCTCCCATACCGATTATTTTTAAAAGAGTAACCGTGGAGTTTCTTGCCGACTCTTCTCCATAACAAACGACCAATTGGAACCGTGTATCTACCCTCTGACGTTTCATAAGTGCCCATGTAGGTTGTGTGAAATAAAATAATTTGAA
Source organism: Agrochola lychnidis (assembly GCA_963680765.1). Classification (NCBI taxonomy): domain Eukaryota; kingdom Metazoa; phylum Arthropoda; class Insecta; order Lepidoptera; family Noctuidae; genus Agrochola; species Agrochola lychnidis. The sequence goes on from OY796857.1 coordinate 13,325,552, forward strand.
ATAAGAAGCAAATTGGTCGAGACCCTCTCAGATAAAGATTTTGACCAATTTATCTAATCCAAGTCCTTATACAAAAGCGTATACAAGTTACTACCATTTATGGCGTTAGAAAATTGATGACATCCAATATGCACACGAGACAAGCCGCAAGAGATATTAGTGCCTCCCCAAGTTTCAATTTACAGCTTTGCTTGGACGTCTCAACCTTCACGGAATAATACCACCAGATAGTGCGTTTGTTATTCATGTTACATTTGAAATTGGACTCTACAGCGTATTTCTAAGACAGAAAATTATTATGTGAAGCTCCTGTTGTGTTCGGTTATTGGAATGGGGACCCTAGTGTGTAGTTTATAGAGTACAGTTCATGTAGGGTCCTTGTTGCTTGGTTGGTACCGTTTGACGGCAGTTTGTCGGAGTAATAAGGTCTCGCGGAGTGGACGTAAGGAGAGGATATCGTTTATTCTAATGAGGATTCGTAGCTAGACGCGTGCTGCTGGAGCTCGCTCTCAGCGTAATACCTTCCGTCCAGCTCTGGGTGGAAATCTTTGTAAATAAGGACATCTTTTGCATACAACATCGATGTAGATGCATATGTACAATTTGGACGTAAAGGTGCTGCTTTAAAACTTCTCCAAGACAGTTTGTCTTGGAGAATTTTTAATTTTGGAGTTGGGTACCGATTTAAATCTTGAAGTCATGGATTATGTTGGTTTTGTCCATAATGGAAAATGACATTTCTACTTACATACGTGAAGAATTAAATTATTTGCAAATGCAAAAGCAAATGACTTGTAACAGGAAACTAAGAGAATATTCTTTATCGTGAACTGCAAAGAACTGAATAAATAGATCATAATAAGTAGGTAGTTGTGTATCAATTAAACATTATTAAAACAATTATTTGATCCTCCCCGACTCTGACTCCACGACGCCACTGCTGAGCATGAGGTCCTAGGTTCGATTCCCGGTTGGGGCAAAGTGTTATTGGGTTTTTCCATCTAGAATTTCTCAGTAGCAGCCCGGAGTCTGGATTTGTGCCCGGTTGATGGCAATAGGCTCGCTCCCTATTACATGGGACTTAACATAACTGGTGAAATGTGGGTGTACTATAGGTGCACCTCTGCGAACCCTTCGGGAAATACAGGCGTGATGTTATGTGATGTATGTTATTTTATCCTATGCGAACTGATTTCAGTCGTAGATAAACTACACTTTGGTATTTGTGTAATCTTAATATAATTATATAAATTACGTGTCACGTTGTTTGTCCGCGATGGACTCCTAAACTACTTAACCGATTTTAATCAAATTTGCACACCGTGTGCAGTTTGATCCAAATTGAAAGATGGATAGCTTACATCTTAATTTAGAAAAAAAAAAGATATGAAGAAAAATTATGTTTTTATAAATTATGGTAGGGTAGGTAGGGTAGGTGGGGTAGGTAGGGTAGTAAGTGATAAAGATGGTCCACCCCAAACATTTATATGGCAAAACAACGTTTGCAGGGTCAGCTAGTATTTTATAAATACTAACGATACTCGGGTTTAATTTAACAAAAGGCTGATCTGGCCTTCTAATCTGTAACAGTTACGACACAGAAACTCGTTTAAAATAACGGTTGATATGATATTTGACAGTTATTTGCTATTGTTTCAGGACACAAGTATCGTTGTGTGATGCGCGACTGACGACCGCGCCATGATTCGAGATCCTCCGGCCATGCATAAGCCCGACAGTGCCAACAGTGAGTACCTACACACCTTTATTAACATAATTTACACTCTACAAATAAAATTACGTGGCGATAAATCTGCGTGTATGATCCTTAAATGTAGGTATGAAGACGATAAAAAATTCACTTCGTGTCACAGAATGAAATATTTTTTTGTAACTTAGATAGGGTAAGGTGGTGCAGGAGTGCGCACTTTTTAAACAAGACTGTGTACAAAAGAGTATCATAGTTAAAGAAATCAAATTTATTTATTTTAATTCTCTGTCTATCTTAGAACAAATTAACATGAAGTTAAACAAGTTCTAGCTATTGACTGAGGTATGAGAATCACATTTTAAGAAAAGGGGAAATGCGCATTCTTATATACAACCGGTCGTATAATGTGTGTGCAGTACTTGCTGAAGGTTAGATGCGTACTCTTACCAAACGCGCACTCTTACACCACCTTACCCTACTTTAAAAATGTCTCAGTTCTCGATAATTTTTCTTCCCTCACCTTAAAGATAAACGTGCAACTGACAGCTGAGTTGTCTTCTGTACTTAATTAAACCCTATTTTAATGTAATTTGCGACCGATGCAAACATACCTGTCGTATTTATGTGAAGCACCCATTTGTTAATACAATGCAAACTTTAATAGCATAGTAGTCTTAAAGTATGTATTTATTTGCATACAATACCTATGTTTTTTAATTTAAAACCAGTGCTTACGAGCTGTTAACGGTCTTGTAAACATTGAATACACGGTATGAATATTTAAGGCAGCATGGAGTTATACCTACTTACATTAAATAAACAGAGCTAGTGCGCAAAAAGTAAATCAAGGAACAAAAAAATATAAGCAGAGACGTTTTCGTTTTGCCGACGTCAATTTTTTCATAATATTAGGACAAACAGGTCGCGAATAAAACGCGGGAAGGGTTGTGCCATAAACCGCCCAGTACCGTCCGTCGCGATATTAAAAAGGGGACGAACGATATTGCAATATCACATTTATGCGAAATGTCCGACACCCAGATCGTATTGATAAAAATAAGCGATTTTTTATTGTGCCCCACGAACTTGTACGGAGTATGTTTTCCACAGTATTGCTGATTGTAGTCTGTGTTCTTGAACGGCTGATGTCTGATATAAAATAGTAAAGATTCTTTGATATGTATGACAGCATTAAACGAGATCCCGTTTCCGTCAGCCAGATGGAACAATATAGAGTTTATTTGTCAGGAAGTCGCACACACTGAAACACATTGAAATATTATAACGATAAAAGTATTGAATTATTGACGCTGGTTAGCAAACATTTTTGAAGGCACAATTAAAAAAAAAAAATATCGTTGTTTCTTGACTCATGGTTCTATGGAAACAGTGCTTACTTAGCCTTTGTCCGGATTCCGAATTAGACCTAAATATTCAAATTAACTTTTTAAGTAGTAGTAAGACAATGAAAGGTTCTAGCTTTAGGAGCATTCTTAGAAAACTTCAATTCAATATCATCCGAGTTGAACACTTAAGTTCTTTTCAACCCTCGGGATTAAATGTACCTAATACTAAATAGTGTAAACATGTCACGGCCCATCGATTAACTACCGTCAGTGCCGTAGACTGCCGCATTGGACAATTTCGCACACGTGGTTATTACCTCATATTTCACGATAACGTAGTTATCCATGAGGAAAATTTCAATTTCTTCAGAAATAACAAAACAAATTCACATGAGCATCAAACGCAGCGCGGGCACCGGCGGAAAATTGCGGAGACAGTGCGGGTGCGAGGCGGCGGCAGCGCGGCAGCGTGGCGTGGCGGCAGCGGCCCGGCGCCCGCGGCTGCTCTGGGCGGCCCTGATAAAATTTATGGCCACTTCCCCTTTAAAACAATATTGAGGGCTCAGTTGGGATTTATGTCTCGCCGCTGCTGCAGCGACTCAATTTATTCTTCAATTTTTCATACAATAACTCACACACGTATTACGAGTGATGGATGAAAAGGACTAACTTTCGGGCTTTAATAAGAGCCTCCAGATGCGAATCTCCAAATTGGCTGAAGTTTATTGCCCACTTATGTCAGGCTTAAGTTTCGCCCGGAGCCTTTCTCTGAGAAAATAATTTATGACGTAGATTGTCTCGACTTTGTATACGTTTGATTGTCGTTTTGGGATACGAAGTATCATCTAGTGATGTGCACAATAAACTTACTTTTAATAATGGCCCTCACATCTTTGTTTTTTCATTTATTATTCTTTAGGTTTAATTTTAACTCTAAAAAGCAAAGTTTTAACTAAACATAAGCAAAATGTAAGTAGCACTGGAAACAGTTAATCATAAATTATCCTCTGTAACTAATAAAACTAACTAGATTTACTACTATAATATTTAATGAACAATATTCATGTAAGAAGACGTACCTATCATCTTATCGATGAACGCTGTGAGTTATTAGGTAGGTATTATACCTAATACATATAATAATATAATGAATATTTCCATTGAGTAATAATTTATTATGAGTGACGGATATAATACAATGACTCTATTAGAAATACAACAGTAGCGATATTATGTTATTGAAATAATATTTCGAATGCTATTTTATCGATACCTTGGTACTCAAATAGTACAACACTAAAAGCGGTTGTGAAAGCGGAGAATGAGTGCTGAATTTAACAAGGAGTTATTATAACTGTATGATATTATGTAAGAATTAAATGTCTCTTCACAATATAACGTGAATGATTGGAAAACTTGTTCTTCAGGTTTGAAGAAACTAATCGCTAAAATGAGAAGCTGTCTTCATCTACCTCACTAGATAGAAACTGGCATACATTGAATATGTAGATTGAAGATCTACAGACATTGTTAACAAGAAGGGGAAATGATTATAAAAGAAAAGAAAACATATTTCGTCATCCGTGACTGCTCCGTTTTTGTGTTAGATAACAACTACGCAGTCTTTGTGCTCTGCTGCATTCATCAATAATGGAACTATACACGCTCATAATCATTCATTTCCATAATTAAATATATTTGTTTAGACAACAATTTCCTGTTCAAGTTGAAGCTGATTAATCTTCGCAAATTGCTAAGCCGGTCTCTTTTTATACCAGTAATGAAAAGCAATTAAGATACGGGTTTCTGCCATCAAATAATTGAAATTTTAATTGCTGAAAACTCTTTCCTTAGAAATCGTTTACCACTGCCATTAGGCTTAATTCAAAAATTAATTTAAACTTTCACAAGGTTGAGCTGGGAAGCGAGCACCGGCGTAAAAGCAATATCAATTTCATAATTTTAATTAAAAAAAAACTAACTTCTGTGATGACAAAGTCTCGTACTTTTTTAATAACGGAAATGTTAACGATGGTGGCAATAGGGGAGGGTGGGGCTTGTTGCAGGGTGCGTCCCGGTGCCATAGGTCAGGCGGAATTTTAATAAGGCGTCTGCACCTTTGCACCTCGTTATTTGCCGCTTTACGGGCAACTTGTAAGATTTACAAGTAACATTATTCTCTACTAATTACCATAACGAGTTCGATTACGATTAAGATTAAAATAAGGTAAAGGACATTAAATATATTCCTTGTTTGAAAATTGGCTTGATATTTTGTTTGGCAATTTGCATTTGCATTGCCACTAGAGGTGATAGGATTTCATGTCTACAAAGAACACAAAGAACATTTGAATTTAATCACATTAAATAAGTACTAGGTACCAAGAGTTTTTTTTATTTGGCAAGTTTACCTATTACGTGATTAATGGATGGAGCCTGAAACGGAAAAACTTAAAAAAAAATTGGCTGAAGGGTATATATTATGCTTAGTTTACAGTCTCACACATGTGGAAAAACCCATGCTCATATGTCTGGAAAATTATCTAATCTCGATTGAATCTCAATCCGACCGACTTTTACGAAGAACTCATTCGTGCTTCAAGAAAAGAGATCAAAAATTCTCGACCGGAAAACGGTACTTTTTAAAAATAGACTCTATGCAGAGGAATATGTAACGTAGCTTAGTCTGAAGACGATTAATGACTGAACGATGAATCCAAATGTACGAACAAGCAAAGATTTAAATCGCTAGGTTTGCCCTCACCGTACTTAGTCACACGAAAAAGTGTCCATACTGAGAAAAATGAGCTCGCACATTACTAAATAGCGTTTCCATGACAATCTAGTCAAGTTGCTGCGATATTGTGTGTTAGAGGTGTCAAGCAGAAACACAAACACGACTATCTTTGCCAATAACTTCCTCTTTTAACAAACTGTATAAACATGCATTTTTGATGGACACGTTTGTCTAACGCAATAGATGCTATCGCCTGCATTTAGTAACGAGTGTAACGTGTATAACGTTATTCAGGGCGAACATCCTGCTCGTTATTTTTTTTACATTTTAATCGCTATTAATGCAAAACCCGCATTTGGTTAAATCTAATTACAGCCCGCATAATGGATATCGCAACAACGCAATCAACTCCATTGTTTAATGAGTGACCGGCGACTAAAACTAAATAAACTGTACGACCATTTAGAATAGCTGCAACCACAATCATCATACAAATCCATTAGTATCGTACTTTAGATTATACCATATGATTATATATTTGTTTTTGTAATTAAATTGAATAAGCGGTTTCTGCTATAGCAATTGCGTTTGCGTTAGATGGAAATTTAATTAAATATGTGTGTTTACTTTATCCGTAGAATAGATTATGGTAATTAATTTCAGTCTTAGTATCGTTTGCCGTCATCCTTTCGTTTTCCGGAATGTTGTCAAGGTCCGTTTGCTGAAAGGAAGTGATCGTGAGTCGTGCACTCATTAGTAAACATACGCTCACTTTGTTTATTGTTAATTACTGTTTCTGAGAAAACTGAAGAATTACTGTTACTAACGCTGTCTATAAATTATAAAATATTGCTTGAAAAGCTCATAAGATCACATAATCAGAAGTGCAATCAGCGTTAAAGCAATTTTTTGCATAATAACGTTCAAATCAAGGCTCGGAACCGGTTTAATAAATACCGGTTAAAACCAGTCTATTTGGGTTTTACTCCGATTTTTTCTTTAGAACGTGAACGTTTTAAGAACTTTACTTTAACCTAAATTAACCGGTTTATTCAACGAGCGGCATGTTGGTAAACGCGTTGCAACTTGTGATTTACTTGTGAGGATGCCACGCTGAATAAAAACTAAACAAAAAACCGGTTAATATTGTTTAATCCGAAAAAAACCTTTGTGTAAAGACAACTCGAAAACCGGTTTATAAATACCGGTTTATACGAACGTAACCGATTGTAAAGGTTTTTGCGTCAAGTACATAATAACGGTTTGAAAATTTAACCGGTATCCGAGCGTTGGTTCAAATGTATCAGCGAATTCTGTATTCGCACATCTTACGTAGTTGTCGTAACGATGCAATTTGGCATCTTATTGTAGTAGCGAGTAGTTAACAAAGCGAGCGCGCACTCTTCTACAATGTCAAAATGCTAATAGGTCCACGAAATATAGTCCAAAATGTTGATTGCGTACTATTTCGATGAATTATTTCGTGGGATAATGTATTGCCTATCTAACTGTAACTAACTGTTGCAATAATAACCTATTAAAATGCGTTTCCAACATTTATGATATCATGCAGGAACCACTTTATTGGTGTTAATCAAAGTAGATATGTATTCCGATGATTTACCACAAAACCTTGTAGAAATCTTGTTCCAAGAATGATGCATAGTCAATGTAGGCATGTAACGTTAGCATATAGGGATGGCAACTAATTGCAAAATGTAATGAACGATTGTATATTACACAGAATGTACGCGGAGTGCTCGTGATTCTTACTAATTACAATAATAACTTGGCATTAATTAAACCCAAGGAATTTATGTGGTTTATGGAGCATTACTAAAGAACAAGTATTTTGAAAATGTGGTAGTAAATCACATTTTTGTTGACTTGCCTGTGTGTGTTCGACCTAAACCAGCTTGTCTGCGGACTGAAAAGTTTTTAATTTTGTTTTGATTAAATTCCAACTTTATAAATAAGGTTTTAAAGAAAGTGTCATTACATTATCGATTCGAAGAATCATTAGTATTCCGATATAACAAACTGTAAATTCAATCGAGTTTTATTCTCCAATAATAGAGCTCGATCCGACCAATAAAGAACCCAAGTTTGAAGTTATGTTCCTGTTTTCTTTGTTTGCAATTTCGTTTGCAATACATACGTATAGTGACACCTATAATAACTAGGATTCATGTGAAATACAAACAGGTAATAACTAACTCTCGCATTCTACTCGCGCTTCCAAAACAAACGGAAATGAGTTTCGTCGCTAAGAAAGGATTTTCTGAACGAAAGTCCATTACGGATTCCAATTAGATCCCATGTTTAGATGTAATTTCGCGGTGAAATTAGAAAATTAATATTGTGTTACCGGAGGCAGGGGAGTATGACAGAGGGCCTCGCCCCGGCATCGGAGGGAACAGTATTGTCCTGCGCACAAAATAATCGCCAACAGAGGAGATGTTCGGGCGATAGGCTTCGCAAAAGCAGTTGTAAAGTTATCACTTTAAATTGAGCATTGTTATTATGACAGGTAGCTGTTTTGTTACTCGCACTTGTCCAAAATTCGGAGTATGGGGAGAAAAAGAAGCATGCCTAACGCTCCATTAACTTCTACTCCGGACTCCTAGGAGCAAAAATGTTACTATCAACTTGTGCACCACCGTTGTCACCCTACTCGTGCTAAAATAAATTACTTTTCATCCATTTCCGGGTTTCTTTTCATTTCGGCGCCTTAATACGTTGGCGGCGGCCAACCGGCTGTGTCGGCGAAATTATACTGCCGGGCTAGTGCGGCAGCCAAGTCTCTATCAAATTCTCGAGCCGAAGGTAATAAAACGAAAATAATACGAAACGCCTTCCCACCAGCGGATATTTATGTACAGTCCATGTTATTAACGTGCCTTTTATTGTTTCTTGATAGTGTCCGGGTTGAGTGGACAGGGAGTAAGTAGGGTCGGTTCACACAGGCCACAAACCCTTTGATTGAAGGCTTCTATTGCAGATTACGTCGCGTTAAAAAACGATAACGTGATGGAACTTTTGAAACATCAAACACCCACAATAATTGAGATATAATTACCGAGGCAAAAAAGTAAAGTAAACATGTCCATTTACAAAGTAAATGATAAAAATCGATGTGGCTGTTAGAACGATATGCAGTGCTCGTAATTACGGCACTAACAACATGCATACAACCTGAAATGGTCAAAACACGCTAGTAACCGCACGCCTCGCTGTCGCCTCCATGCAGCATTCCGAAGAAAAATACTGAGATTTTTAAATAGCTCCAGGTAAAACGGGGCAAAATCGACATTACACGGTAAATGTTTTTGCCGTGAAGAAAACTTACCACGGTTGTACATACTCGTTCTGAGAATATTAAGGGAAACCACATTGAATTGATTAGCTTTTAAAACGTTTCGTGTGAGCGCGTCTGAGTAGAGTTACCGGAAATTATATAATATTAGCCCACCTAGGCACATTTTCCATCAGGTAATTTCATAGAAATGGTTTCATTTGATAATTTATTCAGACAGGTACCTAATTATTTTTGAAGAGTAGTAATGAGCTATGTCAATGTATGTGTATCGTAATATAATAACAACACATCTCGATGCCCCCTGGGCGACTTGGTTGCTATACGACCTTACCCCTTGCGGCGTCATACCGCACTGCTAATTGTGAATAGTGACGCCCGAAGGCTACACGTCATCTTTATTATTTTATTAGTAAAGAGCCGTCATTAATATACCCCAATTAAGTTTATTGTCGCGACGTCGGCTCCAATAAACGAGACGTATCGGCGGCGGCGGCGGCGATGCGCAAGTGATCGATTGCGATGAGTTATGTCCACCTAGTTACCCCTTCAATTGGATCCTTGATTGGTTTGACGTACGCACTATTATTATGTGGACCGTATGCCGATAAATTGGAACTGATTGTTTGATAAATGTCCAAAGCTTTATTTATAAATACCAACGTACTCGATATCGATTTTAAAATGCAATACAGTCGTTCAAAATATGTTCACGTAACACTTTGTTTAAAAGGAAATAAGAATTGTAGCTTAGCCTTTTATGGCGCGAATGCTTCATAAAGTTTTATTGGGTGCTGTTAATGCACATAATGAGTCCGCATGTTTCAATGTTGCATTTTTTTTATGGTGTGAGAAAAATGCGTATGCGCATCTTAATGACGTCAGCGAGCAACGGCTGCATGTCACGCGGCGCGCCTTTGCTCGAATTAATTGACGCAATTACACAGTAGAAAACAATCGAGCCTAGCTTAATGCCATAACGATGCGTATTACGAACAATTACCAGCATGTACCAGCAACGTAGCGAATCATTAAATCAAACCATTACTTTTTCCTTTTCTGTCTAATATGCATACCTGCATAAGTATAATACTCGTAATTGACTTTCTGTGTTGCACGTCAAATGGTTTAGACGTTTTATGCTTTGTTAACAGGTCAACAGGATGACAACAAGTATGGGCTCACCGTTAACAGCACGGTCACCGGCAGCACGGGGGGCGCGCGGCTCTGCGCGCAGTGCGGGAAGGTTATCACAGAGAGGTTCCTTCTGAAAGCCATGGAGAGGTTTTGGCACGAGGACTGCCTCAAGTGCGGCTGCTGCGACTGCCGTCTAGGAGAAGTCGGCTCCAAACTGTACTACAAAGCAGACCTCATGCTCTGCAAAAGAGACTACCTTAGGTAACGGACCTGAGACAATTTATAGTGACCATCACATTTTTACGCTTAAAATACTTTAATGTAAAGTGCTTTCAGTATTTATAAGTCGTAAGTATTTTATGTTTATGGTCTTGTTATTTTTAACAGGTTATTTGGTGCCACAGGCAACTGTGTGGCCTGCAACAAAGTCATTCCCGCCTTCGAAATGGTCATGCGAGCAAAGAGTTTCGTCTACCACTTAGAATGCTTCGCCTGTCAACAGTGCAATCATAGGTGAGTAGAAAAAATAAAGCATTTGTTAAAACACGTTGATAAACCAATTTTTGAGAAGTTTTAGTACATACATGGAGTAGCTGGGGTAGGTACACACGGCTACACATCAAGCTATACATTTCCAGTATAAGGTGACCTCGCACTGTACGGAAATCCCATACAATGTGAGATCAGCTTATACTGGAAATATATGGCTTGATGTGTAGCCGTGTGTACTACATTTAAACCAAAAACATTCAATGTAGCTTGCACCACAAATAACTAAATGCGTTTAGCGTGAAACCCATTTAAAAATCCTTCTGTTTCTGTCAATCATTTGAAGATACAGAAAGATGGTTTAAGTATATTTAGCGTATTTAGTGAATTTTGGTGCAAGTAAGCCTTATTTTAAAGTAATGACAAGGAAAAGTACGGAGGGAAATAACAAACTGTAACCCAACTTTAAATAAATCAAATATCAATCTGCCTAGCCTTTTTCCAACTATGTTGGGGTCGGCTTCCAGTCTAACCGAATGCAGCTGAATACCAGTTTTTTACATAGAGCGAATGCCTATCTGATCTCCACAACCCAGTAACTGGGTAATACGATACTCCTTGGTAAGACTGGCTTTCTGACGACCCGTAACGACTGTCAAAGATCCACGAAAGACAGCCGGGACCAACGGCTTAACGTGCTTTCTGAGGTACGGAGGAGTCTCAGTATGAAAAGATGATCACCCATCCACGGATCAACCCCAGCAAGCGTAGCTTAACCTGTTGAATCGACCCGTGCGGCTGTTATTACTTAACCACGAGTTCCTCCACCTTTAAATAAAGGTCAGCGACAAATTGATTGACAGAGTCCTTAGATGATTGTTGGTTACAGGTTCTGCGTCGGCGACAGATTCTACCTGTGCGACAACAAGATCCTGTGCGAGTACGACTACGAGGAGCGACTGGTGTTCGCCAGCATGGCCGCTAACCCCAGCGGACTGGCCCACATCCGCCGCCAAGTAAGCGGACTACAGGTGAATATTTATGGAACGACTATTTCAGCAACGTCTAGACTGCTTTCATTATGAACGGATTTATCTACAACAACAAATGTTTATTGATTGACCCCATTCATTGGTGTCAATAGCTCCATTTAGCTGCTTTGTTCGCGCAGTAGGTGATTTTATATTCCAACTGTTGTCGTTCTCGTGTCTCAAATAGAAACGATCATGTCTTGTGCTGTATAATTATCTAAATTGCACGTATTGTCAGTTCCCGTCGACCGACTATGGTGTACGTGGCTTAGCCAGAACGCGCTACGTTGCACTTAGCGCCTGAACTACTGACGTGGACCAATACCAAGTGTGGGACCACAAGCCTGAACACCGCACGGCGCGGCGGCGGCCCTACACTCGCACTTAACTACCAAATTATTATTAACTTAATAGCCGCAAATCAGCGCTATTATAAACCTTCGCAAGGTGCGACTACACACATTTACTTTATTATACGTTTATAGATTTAATACGGATTCGGTTATTATGTACGTAACAGCTTTGCACTTTATTACAAAATGATGAGATTGTATGCTTTCGTCTCTACCGTTCTCGCCTTTTGTTGTAGTGAGCATAATTGTGTTTGCATTTTGCTATAGCCGAAAGGAATATATTTTTTCAAACGTCTCCATTCGGAATAAAGGGCACGTGAAAAAGTCGACTCGGCGGAGTAAATAACTCCCACAAGGACACTGTTAGTGGGAGATTCTATCTCCACTTTATTATGTTTCTTTTGTGATCATTAATCTTTCTCGTACGAACGCTTGTCGGAATGCGAATGTGGGGGAATCTATTTCATTTTATGAGTCGCGCGAGTGGAGGAACCCATTCAGCCGCGCGACATTTCTAATCGACTTTTTGATTGCGTGCACGGTCTTCTGTTGGGCGCGTAAGTGAATTATAAAATAGATTATGAGCACACTTATGACATCTAATCTGATGCGCCACTTTAATACCTCGGTTTTCGTTGTGGTTCTTTTCTGGGTCAAACGTGTCCTGAACTCATTCAGGGCTCATGTTAAGGTAGTCCACCATCGTCCACAGTTGGTATTTAGAGTCCTGAAATCGACACCAACCTTTTACGTTTGGAAAAAAGTTTCTTCTCTAACATATTGAATGTTGTGTGCAGTCACCAACGAGTGGTGGTTACGTGGCTGGGGTGGCCGGCTGTGGCGGCGGAGCGGCCGCGGGTGGAGCGATGGTCGACAAGGACGGCGGCGGCTGCGCGGGCGCCGATGATGCGTCCAGCGGCTACGGCAGCCCGCCCGACCCCGACGTGTGCGATGCCGCACGATGACCGACGGTGCAGCGCCGACATCTCGCCTCGGTTCGTGGTTTTCTTTTATTTCTTCTATTGCTATAAGTAAAGTCTTTGCAAAGTAAAACTGTTTAGAAAGAAAAAAAAAAGAAATAAAGAAAAATATTTTATTTGGGATCCGCACAGGAAATACAAAAAAAAAAGATTTTCAAACACCTTTTGCTTATGCATATATCGTTTTGTTAATCCCAACAAAAAGTAAAAGGACAGAATGAGATTTGCCATCACAACTTCACAGTTTTACTTAACATGTTTATGTCCCTGTTTTGAATTTACTTTCCAGGATAGTAAATGAATGATTGTATGATAGCTAAATTTGTTTGGGCGTTATGGTTCAAAATATAAATTTATTTCTGTTTTATCCAGGTAAAACCTCAGTGAGTGTTGGCGAGGCGCGCAGGCCTGCTAGCCCCTGACGTCGGGCGAGCTCCTCGGCAGCGACGAACGTCTTTCTAACGACACAGTTATAGACACTAGCGTGACGTTCCGTTTCTTCACTCCACATACAAACTAGCCATCACCCTACAAAACTACCTTACATAGAAAATAGACTAGTGTGTTATGCTTTATTTTTATATTTAGTTCATAATGAAGTCTTGCGAACCTGAAATATGTTATGAAATCTCGAATTGTACTTGATATTAAGGTATTTATTAATAACAGTGTGAGGTGGCCAGGTATTCCATGTCGTAAGCCGCCTAAGTGCAGATCTACACGGAGATGTCGGGAATATATTAGTGGAGCAGTGCGCGAGAGTACATTAGGCCAGACGGGCGGCGCGCGGGCGGCGGCCGCGCGTCGTGGATATGTGGCCACTTTACAAAGTGTCCGGGATGAGTCGCGATAACGTTGTTAGAACACGATATTTCCATTATGTATACGATTTGAGCACTTGTTTACATGTTAAGATAGCAGCGTCGCGTGGGTAGGGCGCGCGCTCTCGCTTCTACTTTATTGTACTTTCTGTACCACATCTTGCGCTTAGCCAATTTAGACACGCCCCGTACCAATAAATAAGACAATGGATAAAATGCTCATTACGTGCCCACAACCTTAGGTCTTTATTTGAATACATTATTTTGAATTTTACTTAGGGAGTATAGTATTATCGGTAATATATTCCGTTCGATGTACCGGGTAGGTTCACCCTCGGTTCAAAACGAACAGATTGTTTATCGATTGTACTTTTTATCGTGATACAACGATTCAGGTCCAGACACTAAAATATTAATTGATAAAATCGATCTCATTGTTATGGATTGTATGTACATGTACTAAACATAAATATTGTTATCATACAAGGTATGAAGTTTTATTGATCGTAATTTCTTACTTTTATTTACTTTTGATTGGTTACGTATGTTAATGTTATTTTTTACCAAAGATAAGTTTCTATAGAAGGGTTTTCTAAATAAGAGTCTACACAAATGAGCTAAGATTGTAGATTAATAGTGATATATTTGGTACTCTGAAGTGGTGCAATGGTTAGTTAGGTACCTCTGTATAATATAAACGTTTAACTGTTTAACATTTTTGTAAATACCCATCTTACTTATAAACGCTGTTTGCTATGTCTGTAAGTGATTATTTATAATAAGAGTCACTTGCAGTTGAGAGGCAGTCTGTGCTACAGGGCAGGCAGCAGGCAGCAGGCAGCTACGTTTATCAATAAGGTGGGTTTTTCTTTCCGCCACAGAGCTTCAGTGAATGTTGTTCGCGCATTAAATTTTAACAATCTTGAAATACAGATGATTTTGCTAAAACTTTATTTTGTTTAATAATAAAAGAAGTTGGAACCTCTATGTAGATAAATGCTAAAATTTTCTAAGATAGAATACCTAATGTAAAATAAAGATTTCTACGATAAAATATGTATTTATGTAAAAAATTGAACTGTCGTTACTTAGTACCTACCTACTATTGGCTAATGTAAAATGTTCCATGAATTTTTAATATTAAATACTTACCTACTTACCATAAAACCGATTTAACAATATTTTCAACTTCATAAACATCGACAGAATATAATTTCATTTTGCCGTTAACGTGTAAATAAATATATTTATTTAATGATTAATGTTGTTGTTTAATTAACTTCCTGTAGTGTCTCGTTAATAATGAAATCTAACCATCCTGGATATTTACTTTTTACTTAACTCTCACTCCATCTCTAAATATCTGGATGACTGATGATATTCTTTTTTTTGAACGATGTTTTCTAAAAATGAAACCTAGCTAGATCGATTTATCGCCCCCGAAACCCCCTGTATACTAAATTTCATGAAAATCGTTGGAGCCGTTTCCGAGATTCAGATTATATTTATACATACACACACGAATTGCTCGTTTAAAGGTATTAGATTAAAATAATCCTCTTTTCTTAATGAGTTCATGCCTAGGATAACGAAACATTAAATGTGTCAAACAAACATTTTATGACGTTTGTGCAGCATGGTAGAAAAAGATGACCGAAAGCCGTCAGACAGTGCTTAAGTTCTGCGAATAATTTCCCAATTTCAATGAGTCAATAATCACTACAAATATTACACGAACACCTACCTACAAAAAGTCAGTGTACATTATTATATTACAAAAGCTTTTAAGTTGATTGCCGATCAAATATTACAGCCCCGTTCGTGAAAAGCACTTAAAACAATTCTCATGCGCAGTGCCGAGGTGTTTGGGCACTCCACAGGTACTCCGGGGTTGCTACACTGTGCTAATTGGCCAGAGGCCTTTACACCGAAACAAACATCTTTTTAAATTCGTTTAAAAATACATTATGTTGTCAAACAAAAAGCGACTATAAACGGTTTCCGTGGAAACGTGTGGACACGCCATTTTAATTCTCTTTGTCGGAACTTGAACTGGAACCGATTATTATCAAGTCTTAATATATTATGTATTCTAGGCATCAATGTAGAATAATTGCTTTGGTAAAGTTTTTATTGAGCGGCGGACAGTGACGGCCACTTTTCTGTTAAAGAAAAGTGCTTATTCATGTCAGTCCAAAATATGATAGGTACCTACCTACCTTTCTTAACAAACATAGTCTGTCAAGATATCCAAATGTTAAATAGGTACCAATGATGGTGAAAATGTTTTACAGAAAGTAGATAGAGTCGTTAATGGCATGACATTATTATAATGGCGTGACATTCATATTCTTCACTTGACAAGCTAAACTAAGTTAACTTGATTACATAGGAACATAATCAACTTATATAAACCTACATTAAGTTCGATCAATATCAATTTAATATTGATATTTCAATTTCGACATTAGGTCTCTGAATATAATTACCTACTAGTACATACCTAAAAATAATGGAAACTCTACTCCTGACACCGCTCTGTAGCCTTAGGCACCTATCCCACCGCCGGCGATTAATGAGAAGCGAGTAGAGCTAGCAACCGAGTG
This sequence comes from Agrochola lychnidis, assembly GCA_963680765.1. Classification (NCBI taxonomy): domain Eukaryota; kingdom Metazoa; phylum Arthropoda; class Insecta; order Lepidoptera; family Noctuidae; genus Agrochola; species Agrochola lychnidis. The sequence continues at coordinate 13,342,079 of OY796857.1, forward strand.
ACGGACAGCGAGTGTGCGACGGAGACGAGCGATTATTCGCTGGTATGCGTATGTACCAAGCGTGAGTCTCTCAGCGAGTGTTCTGCCCGCCAAGCGAGCGTCGGTGAGCGAGTACTCTCTTGTAGATGCGACAAATAAGTATTCGCCGGCGCGGCGTGAACTGTCAGCGATCAACTAAGTATTAATATTATGTATTTATTTTACTTACAATCAGGAACGGACGAATCTTTTGTACGTTTCTTGAGCGAGAAAAGCGTTGATAGCTAGTCGCCGCCTCGTCAGCGATGGGACTGGTGCCTTAGAATGAAACTGTAGCTGTTAAGTTTACGTGGTTTTCATGCAAAAAAACCTAAATATTATATTTTGGCGGAGGTAAAGTCGACGAAAGATATAAGTATGTAGGCTCTACTACTAGTTTTTAATCCATGTTCTGCTTAATCATTTGATCACTCGTTTGTACAACTTATCATATTCTTTACACTCACTAATTGGAACAAAAACCACTTACTTAGGTAAATAATTTGTGCGTGTACCCCCCTTAGGGTTTAATTTAAGATTACCAGAATAAATACTTCATAAAATGTTGTGGGTTAAAAGCCCATTACAGTGCAATAAAATATTTTGGCATTAATTAATTTTATAAAAACTTTCTCCGTAACAATTAATCGAGTGTATAACAAGCTTAATGTTTTAGTGTTTGCTCGGGGTGGGATTGTCCATAAAATTCTCAACGACGAGACGCATTAACGAGCGTCGTTTAGTTGTTTGCTGTTTAAATAAGAGCTGTAATGTAATTTTAATGAGCTCACAAAAATGTGTGCGGGTTCCGAGTATTCACGGACGTCGTCTGCGCAGGCGCAGTAATGACTGACGCCGTGCTCGTGTTGTTGTTACACACGCTTATCTTTACATTTAAGAGGATAATCGTACTTTATTACACGTATGCTATATTCAAGAATATTTATAGTATCTTTATGCACGCATTTTGTAAAGTTTTTACGGCCTTAATGCCAATGTTATCGTTGTAAGCCGGCATCATAATGTCGTTATTTCGTCTCCTGACTTTTTTCATTAAGGAAATTCATTTCAATTACGATGAATGTCACAAAGCCGCGTATCGGTTGGGATTAAAAGGTTAATTACAGTTCATAGGCAATCCCAAAAGAATTTGGTTGCTAAAGAATAGAATTTGCCTAAATTATTGAGAGCCGCGGGCGAACGCTCGCCCGTGAAAACTCACTTAAACTTTTTTAATTAAATTTTGGATTTTTCTCGTCGACGCCGTAAGGAATCTTATCCCGAAGCTTTACTCAAAACGTTGTATTAATTAGTCCGCGCACTGAAGACTAATGACCATCGTAATCGCTTTTACGGAGCGGTGCACCCTGCGACGTCGACGGCGCCGTACACACTGTTGATGAACAAGAGTTTACTTAGCTTCCGTATTTACACATGCCGTACAAAGATTTGGGTCACTACAAGTAGGTATGTTACGAGAAAAGGCTATGAGACCTCCACATAATGTATTAAAACTAGGTCCCATCTGAGTAAATACATTACAAAAGCAATGAATTCAAGCAAGATCTGGTTCGAGGAAATAGCTATAAGTGCGAGCAAATCCCCGCTAATGTGTTTGATCATAACTAAGTGAAGTCAGCTGTCTTTGTTTGCGTTTAATTAACGAAAACGCCGCGCCACGGCTGGTCATTAAGCCGACCGATGGATTATTATAAAGTTCGTGCAGTCAACGTTGCTTGCCCTCATATAATTAACTAAACATTAGCAAACTCATTAAAGACTTTGTAATTGTAAAACTCAGTAAACATGCAAGCTAATAGACAGACTCAGTATCGAGGAGGCGATTTATTATCCTAACTAATAGGAATGACATTTTCTAACAAATAAATAGGTAATCCATAAAAGATTAGATTTCGTTCTGAAAATGTCAGACTAATTAAGAACATGATGGCGGAATATTCCATGTTTTGTAAATGCTGCTCCTATGTTTACTACATTACTTGTAGAGTATTTAATGGATTATTTATTTACTCATTTAATCATGCGCACACTTAGATATTTACTATATATTATACCATATATTATATTTACCAAAACTACAAATGCATCGAGTTTTTAGCTCTAGATAAATATCATACCGGTAAAAAGTGCTACGAGTGTGCACTTAACACATTGAGATCTAAAACATATAAGATACACGAGTCGACACTTGATAAATTGATTCTATTTATGGATGCATTGCTTTTACACGGTGTGATGTGTACGATCGATCAATAATAAATACGTGCAAGCAGAATGTTCCAGCAACCAATTAATTGGTACACTTGTGGAGTAAATTGAGAATGATGTTTATTTTACTCTTTTTATGATCACTCAATATCCGCCCGACTATTAATTAAAACATCCCGGCCTCAAAAACCACTTCGAAGTAAAATCAATTATAAAAAAATTAAATTAACAAGCAACACTAAAGACTTTCAACCTTCGTACGCGAGTCGTGAATGGGCCATTAACCCTTGATTTATTTAAGAAACAACTAGGTACAAGTGTATTGTGAGGCGCAAGAAGTTTCCGTCGAATCATTTAAATAAACGAACTCGCATCATTATGTCAGATCTAAGGATCGAACAAATTGCCAATTAGTGGCACCGTGGCGCGCGGTGCGGCCCTCAAGGTGCGGGACGACGCGGCCACGACGACGAGACGACACGCGGGGTGAGAACGCGTTGCTACGGAATAGCTACGGCGCGGCTACGACGCGGCTACGACGCTGCTACGGAACTGCTACGAGACGGCTACGAGCCGTGAGCATTATCCAGTACACTAATGCAAACGGAAAACCGTCCCGTACTTCCCGTAGCCGTCGTCACGTTAACGTCGCGTCCTCGCCTCTTGTCACTCTATTCACATCGCACTACGATAGCTCTTAAATATAACGACCATTAATGCTTTAATTTCCTTGAAAGCAGTTTTAAAAGACTTTTCCGTTCTAAAACTTTCACATGAAAGACGATGACAAAAGAACAATGATGTAGATAGAGACGAAACTTAAACTATCGAACGAATAGCAATCTAGTAATAAATAGCTGTGTACCCATAAATTGTCATAGCCATAAACGACAATAGGTTCCAGTGAATTCAGTTCCTTATTGCTCTGTTTCCTTATTATAAAAACTATAATAAAATATACTGAGTAATCCAAATGCTAAAGCATTGTTTAAGTACGTCAAGCAATATGGAACATTTATTTAATTTGTACAATAATCCAAACAATATCTGGGTTTATTAATACCACTCCACTTCAATCTTTGTGCCACCCCGGGGGTGGCGCGGGGCTGGGGGGGGGGGCGGTCCAAGAGCGCTCAGTATTCAGAGTATCGCAAATGTAACTTTCGGTTCTTTTCATGGCTAAAGTATGTTGGCGGCAATCCATAATGGGATCGCCATTATTCTTGCCATTAATTCGCATGGCCCGGCTTCCGTGCATTAGCGGGCAGCGACGAGGCTGCCAATCCACGAAAAGGGTCATTTCTGTACGACGTCAACGCTTTCTGTTGTGCAACTTACTTCGTGAAAACAACTTCACTTTGTTTTCGTTACTTATGCTGCACTTTGGTTTCAAGTAAGAATACTTTGCTGACTTAAAATGTTTATTTTACATACACTTTGAAATATTTTTAATCTGAGACGCCGTAAACTAAGTGAGAAAACAATGTTCAGGTGTTTAAATCGTTTTTATTAGCAGACTTGTTAACTTTTAAAGATATTATTTATTATAAAACATTTGGAGTTAATTGTTCAGCAAAGCTGTGTCTAATTTAAACGGTTCTAACTTTTTTAACGAATCACAAACCTAATATGCAAAAGCTGAAACAGTTAATGAACAGGGCAAAAACATTTCAGACTTTGTAAAATTAATTAACAGTGAACGCATGCGGGAAATAAATCCTTCATTTTCCTGCGCAGATTGCATAAAAATAATCAAATAAGTGGCATGGACATTACTCAAAGCGTTGCAGTGCACCGCGCGAGACAGAGATGCAGACATGCAGGCGTCCCGCTCTCACGCGCCTCCACATCCCCCTTCCTGAAAGAAAAACTCTCGAAAAACTAATTACAAGTTGTAATTGAAATTTTGCGTGTTATATAATCGGATACTTGAGCCGAGAGTAATGTATAAATGCGCTGGGGAGATGAATGGACGACGTCGTGGGTGGGCTGGACGAGATAGGCGGGCCTCCTCAATTTTTGGATTAAGCAACTTTTATACAATAATTCGCAACAAGACGTTACAATTTGGAACTTTCAGAAAATCCATTTTTTTTTAAGCACGTAAAACAGTCCATTACACAATTAGGAGCAAACCAGTTTTAAACTCTTTCTTTAATTTTATTGGAACTTTACTCAATCATAAACGTTTCCTTAGTACCTATTCGTTTGCTAAACATCTCGGAAATATAATTTTAATGTTTGCTTTTGTGAACGATACAACATTATAATAGTAAAATACGTCTAATTGTACATAAACAACCACAAACGAAAGAAACCATTGAGGCTCTCTCTGCAAACATTTTTAATTAAAACCCCCTTCAAAACCGCGCCAACAAAAACGCTATCACAATAGCAACAATCTAGAAAGCGATCTAACTGTATAAACACGCGAATAATGCGCAATCAAAAGGGCAGCGGGCAACCACTGGAGGGCTATGCAACTGGGGAGGTACACCCCTCGCCCCTTGATTCCCTTTGTCTCTTTTTGCGAATTACAGTTTTGATTGCTTTCCCACACAACAACTACTTTTCATTTTCGTTATTACGGCCCGAGTACCACCAGGTGTTAAACGGTGCAAAAATGAAAATATGAATAAAGTTCATTTCTATTTAGGAACTCAATTTCAACATGTCATGCTGAAATCATACGAAGCTTTCGGTCAAACTATTATACGAAACGTGAGAGGGTGTGGGGAGGGGGTGACGGGGAAATGGAAAAAGCATTAACGGATATGTCAGTGACGCATCAACGGAGAGTGGATGCTTTCTAATGCTGAATAAATACCATCCACCTCCCCATTCAGAGCCGTCAACACAGCCAAAGATTCACACAACAAAGCTTCCACTAAGTAATGGTCTTTTTGGAGCACTTAAGCTCAGTTTCCTCGAATAGTTTGATAGTATGTCTACATTAATGTGTATCTGGTGTTAAAAGTTTTATTATTTTACAACTAACAACTTTATTTTTCTTTCTTTTTACTGACTGCGAATGAGTTTTTAAAATTAAGTATGTCAATCGAAAGAGCTTAACCGTTGTTAACAACAATTTTAATCCCACACATGAGCATTTTTATTTAATTTACCGGTCTTCAAGACTCGTTTTAAATGTTGAAATGTAAACTCACTGCATGTATGTAGTGTACAGATTAAGATCCAACATGCAAAATCGATTAACCATTCTTGAAATCAACATGTTTAACGTGGAACATGTTAATAAATAAACAATATACATGTCAGTTTGTTTAATTCGAAACGCTCTTTCGTCGAACTACAATGCAACGTTATTAGCAAATGTAGGGTAGTCATAACAGGGCGGCACATCCCATTTCCTGTTAGTACTGAGAGTTGGACACGGATTCGAAATGTTTTAGCTAAATCGACTCCCCGATTAGATGGATATTTTTAAACCATTGCCTCGCCTGATCCATTAGCAAGATTTCATGAGTACAGCCAGTATAATGTTTTCAGGACTAAGTGGTGCTTAGTGTTAAGAATATCTTTAGGTGATTGTGGGTTCCTGTTTTCCAAAGTGCTCTACTGGTTATTTAGATACTTAAAATCCAAAGTAAAAGTTGTATGAAGTGACCCAACGTTCCCATATTGAGGATCAGAAGCAATGTAAATTAAATGTTGCTTGTTACTGTCAAAGAAACAAGAGTTTGTCAATTTATTTTTAAATAAACGAGCAGGTCAAACTTTCTCCACTACCTATATTGTTTCTTTAGTAGACTGCAAATATCCATTTTACAGCAATCCAGTAAAAGGAATTCTATTAAATTCCCCATTCGCGTTTATTGGAAAACTTAGGCAGTGCCTGTAGTTATTATTGCGTAGTTTTAAGCGCATAACACCACTATCTGGTGTAATTACACGCGGGCTGGTGTCAGTGTCGGCCGGAATTTATACACGCCCCCAACTTATGTTATTAACTTACTAGTTTCATGCATACTTTCGCTATCACTACCACATTTTATCACATACATGTATATTAACTACCTACACTGTTTTGCTACAAGTGTTGGTACGTACTGAAAGGTGGTGGTGTCTAAATCTGTAAATAATACAGCCTTAATGTAAAACACCAATAAGGATGAGTTTACAATAGGGTAGATGCATAGGTAAAAAAAGAAATTCTATTTAGTCCGTCTTTCAGATAATAAAAAATATTAGACACGTATTTTTTGATTTATCATATTAATCGCATTAAAATTAGGGAGTGGGGGCTCGCAACGTCACAATGCAAATTAAATCTAGCAAGGCGTGACATCATGCCACATTTTAACTCAATGTTTCGCCGTAATCTTTTGATTACGTCAAAAAAGAAAAAAATATGTGTTCAATATTTTTTAATAATCTACAAGACGGCCAAAAAAAAATTTGGTCACAGGCCTATTATAACAACTTGCTTGCTTGTTCACAGTTCATTGATTGGTTAACGTTGATCAAAACGGATCACCGTTTACTGAAAGATGATCAGCCGGCGACTAAAGAATCGTTCTTCTGGGAAACCAACCTATAAAAGACGAGATATGGGAAAGCGTTTGGATTATCCAGTGCTTAATAAAAGTATTTTCACTCCTCTTGCTCAAAAAGGCCGTCATTGAGTACCAGAGCGGGGAAAAAATAGCATTTCTTGCTCTAGGGGAAAAAGTATTTTTTTTTTAATTTTTGTCTGTTCCAACGAGCCTTAAAAAACGAAAAATTCTTTATTCTTTTGTAGAATAATCATGATTATGGACTCGACTTATTACTTGTTCACAAAAAAAAGAACATTTTATTTTTGAAAATGGAACTAAATGCGGCTATCTTTTCGGTAGAATGCGAGCATTGCGTTGCGGCTACAGAAGAAATTAAAAAGGCATTGGCGCGAAATCTTTAGAATTGTTCTCTAATTTAATGCTTAAAACCAATTTACTTAAATTTTCGATTTCTGATATTCGACATAATAATTAATCGAGACGATCAAAATTGAAAAAAAAAAATCGTTTGGCATAATCGTTTTCGCACATCATTACAATAAAAAAAAAAGGTCGGCGATTTTTAACACAAATTGAGTAGTGGTAATGAATATTACGTGTAATTGGACCTGTGTTCGTATATTACGTTAAGATCTGGGCATTTTCTAGTTGTCATTTTCATTTTTTAAATCGTATCTACATGTGTATGTGTGATATTTGTGAAAAGTTAAAATGTAAACTCGCACGATTAGCGCGAAACTTCGACTTTGGATATCAAAAACTTAATTACCACTACTTATTTAATTGAACAATGGATGAACTCGTCAAATAATGAAATGATGTAGTATTCACTGCCCTTGTGGTGGAGTTTGGATGTTCAAAATCCCCAATTTTTATGTTTTTAGCCTCGACCTTGACTGTCATCAAAATGGCGATAATCGCATTTACAGATTTGTATTTTATAAATGTAAATTAATATTGTATTGAATTATTTTATTTTCTCGCAATCGTAGTGAAAAGTAGAGTGTAACACACGGCGCTAAAACCCATTATAACTCGGTTTTTATTAAACTCCCTTGCTAAAGCTCGGGAGTAAAACTACCTCGTTACAATGGGTTATTTTAGCCCCTCGTATAACAATCTACTATTTGATCCTGTAAGTACTTGGAAATTGACGATTTATTTTTATTCCAATATTTTAGTGTCAGGTAGGTATGTTTTTCAACTATTTTGTTCGAAGCAACAACCGACTGTCGTCTGCGACCCAATTAGTGTGCATATTTTGAGGTTAGATAAAAGGGTCTGCATGAACAGTGAGCAGCCAACTAAAGATATACATTTTCTAAACTAATTCAGACAAAAATATATAGGCTGTTCTACCTGCTGTAAAATTGCACCCTTTAGGATCTACGCGATAAAAAGAGTATTTTTTTAAACATTCAATTTATTTTTCACCTTTGTATAGACAAATTATTCAGAATGCAGATCCTGTTCATTGTTACAAATCCGTATTAAATAAAAACTTTTCTGAAATTGGTTTGTGCTGCAAAGAAATTATTTATAACAAAATTAAGTATTTTTTATTAAATTCAACGAGTTAATGATACCCATTAAAGACGTCAGAGTTAATAAATGGTCAAAACATTTCATTAAAAACATTCTCTTTAATTGCGTTATGGCTTTTCGCTTGTCGTAAAAATATGCGCTCACGCACTCTGTCCATTTTATGTAGATAGTTCATATCAGCACTTTTTTATGGTTTGGTGTAATTATCTTCCACTCAAATTATTATGTTTCCCCTTAATTCATTTATAGCTTTTCTTAGAACTTAATATTTCAACAAAAATAAACGCGGTTTTGCAATAAACGGTAACTTGGAACATTACATTAAAACACAATAAACAATTGTTATGAACGGCGAATAAAACAGCAGTAACAAGAATGGATTGTTGTTACTGACTTAGCTTAATTAAACAAGCCGGTAGTCGACACTCAGACGCATAATACTGCTAATTAAACGGGGGTTTACAGAGATCCGAAAAAGAGCCACTCAAACACGCTTAGCCGGTATTATTACAGTGTATTCAGGAGGCTCGGCAAACAGGCCCTCGTCGCCGAGGGTGCTACTCTCAAGTTTCGCGTTTAATTAGACAGATAGAGGCGCGGACGGGCCTTATTAGTATTGTCTACGGGGGCCCAATTAACACTCGGGAGGCGCCGCCGTGGGTGGCTCCAAGTTCGTTTTAATAATCAAGGGATACCCTTGGCTTCGTTAGCCAAATAATAGGATCGGGTGGCTTCGGCGGCTCTCGTGTCGCCGTGTGTCTGCGACCGGTTCCGCGGCGAGAGAACCCGCGAGGTAATCACAGCTACAGGTGTGAAGTAGCCATTTATTTTGTCAGTTCACTAATCGAACATTATATATTTCACATTGCTGACGTAAGGCGTAAGGCCGTTCGTGTTTCTATACTAATTTTTGTTTTAATTTATTGTAACTGCAGCTGTATAAATTATAATCATTGTTATCCACTTTGGTTTAGTGGTTATTGCTTCATTCGAGGCAATTGCCTGCATATTCTAATTGTAGGCTATTAAATACACTATGGAAATAGTTACTCTATATTTATCAAAATAATTGTTTTCATTTAACACCCAGTAAGACCCGCTTTTATGTCTGTATTTTCGTGCTATGGTTAATTTTCCGCGTTGGAGCATCTCTTTTTATTTTAATTTAAAGTTATTATAAAAGAATTAACACGTGACATATTAACATTTTATACCTGTATATTAATTACTACGTCCGTAATTAAAATTTGAAAATTTGGTCAAGTGAGGGCGACGTCTGTGCTACGCGCGTTCCGTAGCCGTTTTCAATAATTTTTTTGGGACACGTTGAAGCGCTGTGTTTACTTGACTCTGATATAACTTCTTAAAGAATTTATATTTTACATACCTAATCCTAAATACATTGGTAGTCTCGTTGGTATCATTTCTTGTTATTTGTTGAATTATTATTCTGACAATTGTAGGATGTAGGCACACTCGGTACCTACCAACTTTCCACCAATTTTGTTTTGAAATAAGTTTTAAACATCTTAAATTTTTATTGTAAAGATAAGTTATAATGTTAAGGAATGATCCCTAGAAAAAAGCTTAAATAATTTATTTAATAAGAACAAAAAGCCTGTGTAATAATTTTTATGTAGGATGTAGGTATTAATTAATTAGGAGCTAGCTCAACACGGACGGCAAATTGCGCTATGAGTCTTGCAGCTTCCCGCCATCGCTGCCTTGCGCCAGTATCCCGCTGGCCATAAAACTCTCATTACAGAACGAGCAATTTCTCTCGTTAATTAACGCTGCACAACCATGTTGTCAATTAATGAAACGGTCAAGTTCTTCGTAAAAAATTTGCTTCTTTATATTTTACAGAAACCAGCCAGCCATATTTTTTTTCCATTTAGAGTTAAGACAACATTCTTTTTTAATTTACAGTGTATAAATGACACCCTCAAATAATACACGTTCTTTAGTAGTCTATCTACAGGTTCGTTTAATTTTACACGAATTAATTTGACCAGCTCGATTAAATCATCATTTTGTATTGGTCAGTAACGAGGGCCTTGTGAACTAAATGCAAATTCTCTCCATCTGCATTTTGATCCAGAAAATTGCGGAGAAAAATGCAAACGCATGCGCACCGCCGCCTCGCATGACTTGTCGGCACTAATAACTTTTTCTCAAAACACTAATGAATAACTTGCTCCTTATTACTGGGCACGTTTTACCACTTGGGGCTCTTTGAGCGGACGAGACGGACGCGGCCCGGGAGCGAGCCGGAGCGGAGCAGGACGGAGCGGAGCGGAGCAGAGCTTCGACACTGTTCCGCCGTTGGCGCCAATCTTACAACTTACCATTAAGCAATTTTCATCAAGATTCATGTTTTACTTAATGAACTTCTTGCTTGTAGTAGAGACGCATTTTCTTGGAAACATTACTCGTGGACGGTCACGGTTGTGTGCCTTGTTTTTATGTTGGAAGGAAAATAGAATTTAATGTTAGCTTAATTAAGGCAAATTTTATCGAGCAACATTATTTGATAATTTAATGAGTTATGTGCAGTCGCAGTTAAGTATTATTTTTAACCGTTATTTCCCACAGTTTCTAAGCTATCGAAGCTATTAGGTTTTAAATTGTTACTGATTACCATTAATAACAGCTCAACTATGTGTACAGCCCTATTAAACGCTGGACGGTACGGAGAACAAAGTTACTAATCAAACTAAAGTAACCAGTCTAAGTTGAACAAAACTCGTAACAACCGTGCATTGGAGTATTTCTTTTTTGTACCTATATCTCGTTTGAAATAAGATTAGACATTTAACTAAACCTTTTTTACAGTCCGTTCAACCGATTTTGACTTCTATTGCGATGGCGGCATGACAAATGGCAGCTGCAGTAAACAGTTGGTTTGTAACCACTTTTTTTGCTTTTAATGCCATCCTTATGCCTAAGGTATAGAAGTCAAAATCGGTTGAACGGACTGTAAAAAAGGTTTGTTTAAATGTCTAATCTTATTTCAAACGGAGTATAATTGATCACAAAAAGAGCAAATTAAAATCATATTAGCAAGGCTAAAATACAAATTAATTCTTCCCACAAAGAAGACGATAATTCTTCCAAGCGTTACACGTAATTACATTCTATTACATTTCCATGTCAACGACCATTAGTTTAGTTTTTCTGTTTCTCCTATCGTCTTTAGCTTCTCGTAACTGTTGCTCGCATTCTACAAGATTGTTTATACGGAAAATGCTATGCACATGACATTTAATTAGAGAACGTTTCCAGTTACATTATATATTTAACTAGATACATATAAGGAATTAATGTAATTGACGCCACTTTTAATGGAGCATTTATACAGAGCTGGTGATTACGGGGGCCATAAGAAGTGCAATTCACGGAGTTGACGTAGCGCGGAGCCAATTTAATTTACAAAGTTGTTGGTCAAGTCCGGATTAAGCTTTGGATCGGCTCGGAACAGCTCGGCCGCTCTTAATAATGACATGTGCAAGCATCTGTCTCAGATTTACGCACACCAATCATTGAACAGCCCGTCATGTGATGGACAAGAAAAAACTCGCTCTCGTTACGTAACCTGGCGAGTTTTTCTTTTGGACTCGTTAGATTGAATTAATACTAATAGAAATTCTGAAATATGTCTTCCTCCTTCATTCATTGGAACATAAATTTAAAAAAATAACCACTTGATCATAGCTGTCCTCAAGTGCCACAAAACATATCCCCAGGCTATGCTTGGAGCTACTCGCTACATAACCACCAAGAGCTTACAACGGCACTATCATGTATCAATTATTATAATTTTCTAAATTAATTATAACTTCCGTAGTAAGATTAAAACTTTATTAGGTACTTACTTATACTAGCAAAGCTGCTCTCTCTATCTAGGCAAACAGTTTCTCATTTCTGTGTGTTTGTTCACGACTCTACCAAATATAACCCAAAATGTCGCACATAACAGTATATCATAATTCCCAATCAATCTAATTAATGATGCCATCGTTATCTGCATCTCGTCGTATATATGACTAATTAGGTATCAGCTCCGTTCGCCAGCGGGCCGGATGCTGGCAGTGTCTCGGCGAACACTTCCGGCACTCGATCCTAATTACAGATAACGCTGAAGGCTTTACCGTCCCGTCTCATCTCGTTTACTTGTCGGGATTGCTCGCTCGATGTGCCGTGTTCCTGTTATAACAGCACCAAGGTTATAAAATATTGCAGGTAGGTACTTTAATAACGTATGATTATCTTGTTTGTTTTCAGTTTACATAGGTAGGTATGATGAAATATTTATCTCTAAGTGCAATAAAAACAATTCTTGTCCGATTTTAAATAGGGTATGAATATAGTCTTACAAAACTGAGGATCGATCACTGATCATTCTGAAGCTGTTCATTTAAAATCAATGAAGCAATGTTATTGATCATGAAAAACAATAATGTTTAATACACAAAATGTTGAATAAAAATAATATAAAACTAAGTTACGTTTATGTTTATATTTTATTATAAAGATATTCAAATTAGACTCGTTTTCGTTTCAACAAAACATCTTAAATAAAGTATCAGGTGTGCCTCAAAACTTAAGCCATAAATATGTTGTAAATTAAAATGATCATTCTGATGCAATTCTAATTACGGCAACAAAACTCTAACATCTAATTTATTTAAGGAATATTTATTGGTATTTTTATAACACTCGTATTAATTAGTAAGTTAAATATTAAAACGGGACGTCAAAGTTGTAAAGCTGTCGCGGTGAACGTGTTGTAAACACGCCTCGGGCGTGACTGGCCGATTGCACTCGACTGTACTACTCGTATAATTCCAATCAGTATTCAAATCGATGCAAATGGAAAGATTAATCGGCGTTTGCACCACCGCGGCGTCGACCGCGGGTAAGGTAGTCATTACATGATATTTGTTAGTATAACCTAATTTTTTGTAGGTTTTCTTAAATGTATATGAATGATCGACTGCAAAGATTTTATTGATACTTCCGTTCGAAATCTACATTTTGTTTTGAGAACATTTTCAATTTATATGTACATTGTGTTAGCAGTTTATTGCCGCGGAAATAATTGCATCAAGTGCAGGATGTAATAGCACTCTATCAAAACTCAATACATTATTTATAATTGCATCAATGCTCCATCTTTTCTTGCCACTTGCAGCCCTCTTGATTTCTCGGCAAGTAAACGCGCGAATTACTTATAATTCAATAACTTAAGAGCTATAAAAAAACATAGCGAAGACGCATCGCTTTTGTAATTACGACAATAAATCGATGAAGATAAACTATTGACAACGGAAGTTTTATTGTTATAAATCAAAGCTCAAGAATAAGGAATTAATGAAAGAAAGTCTATCAAGCTTGTTATTCAACTATAAAGTGTTACCGTAAGTACCCAACATCGCCCACACTTTAATCCGATAGAAATCAATAACAAATATAGCTGATTAAAGCTCGCGAAAGAAGATCAATCACTCACAAATACAAAGAGATACAAGTAAAATAAATTAATCCCAGCAAGCTGGAGGCTATTGCGTTTTGTTAGCTTCTTAATAAGCCAATTGCTGTCAGAGCAGAGCCGTCCGCCCACGCGACGCAAACTGATTTCAGAATAGTCCCCAACGCAATCCCACGATTGATTCTAATTAACGATAGCAGTATTTATTGGAGCAGTTCGCAAACGAACCTAATTGATTTCGCTGCGCCGACGTCAGCTGACATGTTATAGACTCGACACCGGAGACTGCTGTTTATTGACTATTAATGCAGCCGGCTACGGATACGTCCACATAGTGTCGTGGAAGAGACCCACTCGATACTAAATGTGTGTATATAGAGGGTTAGTTAGTTAACGGAATTATCAACACAGACTTATGTTAAATTCAAGCATTGGTCAGCTTGGGATACTTAAGATAACATAACACATAACATAACATCATGCCTGTAATAATTAACATAGACTAATCTGATATTCAAGAATTGATCAGCTTAGGATACTTAAGATAACATAACACATAACATCACGCCTGTAATAATCAACACAGACTTATCTGATATTCAAGAATTGATCAGCTTAGGATTCTTAAGATAAAATAACTCATAACATAACATCATGCCTGTAATAATCAACACAGACTTATCTGATATTCAAGAATTGATCAGCTTAGTATTCTTAAGATAAAATAACTCATAACATAACATCATGCCTGTAATAATCAACATAGACTTATCTGATATTCAAGAATTGATCAGCTTAGGATACTTAAAATAACATAACACATAACATCACGCCTGTAATAATCAACACAGACTTATCTGATATTCAAGAATTGATCAGCTTAGGATACTTAAGATAAAATAACTCATAACATAACTGTAGGGTTAACCAGAGGTGTATCTTTGGTACACCGACATTTCCCCAGTTATGTTGTCCTATATAATAGGGCTAAGTAATAACAGCTGCACGGGTCGATCGATCAGGTTAAGCTACGCTTGCCGCGGTTGGTCCGTGGATGGGTGACCATCTTTACATACCAAGTCCCCTCCGTGCCTCGGAAAGCACGTTAAGCCGTTGGTCCCGGCTGTCAGTTGTAGATCTTTGACAGTCGTTACGGGTAGTTAGAAGCCCAAAAAGTCTGATAACCAGTCTTACCAAGGGGTATAGTGTTACCTAGTCACTAGGTTGTGGAGGTCAGATAGGCAGTCGCTCCATGTAAAATACTGGTATTCAGCTGCATCCGGTTAGACTGGAAGCCGACCCCAACATAGTTGGGAAAAGGCTAGGCAGATGATGTTGTCCTATATAATAGGGGTCACATAAGATATTGTTCTGATTCCCAATCTTATTTACCTAATGAACAATGTTTTAAAGAGTCCACTTGTTTTGTAATCATAAGTAGCGTCCGCGACGATGGTTGTATGGAAGACACATTTTTAATTTATTTAAATCAATTATTTCTTTAAGTAAGATGACATAAACGAACAGAGCTTGATAATAATAGAGACGATTAATTACTAAATCAACAATCAGGTCGTTTGTTTTAAGTGTTTTAATTAATCTTTGAAACTTTTATTATTAGTGGGGTCACGTCGACTCAAATAACAATGCGGTCATGGACTTTAATGTTAAGTTATGTAAAGTAACAGAGAATAGAATTCTTTAATGTACCTAGGTACACATGCACAATTGTTATTTACAACCTGTATATATAACTAAACTAAATTAAATGGCTTTGATTAACTTTCGTTTTCATTAGTCCTATACCTAGATAATTTTAGTATCCACAAATTAAAGCAATTTGCATATTCATTGCGATCTAGATTATGTTTTAGATTCATTTATTCACGCTAATAGGTAAACTGGTAAAATAATTACTATAGGAAACTATCAATCTGCGCCTAAATTATAAAGTTTAGCTTTCAAGATTGATCGTTTTCGAAATTATAAGAACAACTTGCTATTATACTTCGGCAACCGATAATTCAACTAAACCTTGTAGTTATTTCACTTAAATAAACTTGAAGAAGGAAACACAACAACAATTTGATTTAAATATAAACAATTATTTAAAATACAGAAGTACGAAATAATACTGTATCGTTTCCGTTTCAATAAGAACCAAGTCTACCAATTAACAAACACCATGTAGATATCTGACGAACAGATTAGATAATATAATGTAAAGGTCGTGTCACATCGACTGGCGTTGCGTTCGCGCTGTATCCGGTAGCGGGCCATGTCCGCCGCGCGAGACAGGCATCTCTCTAATTAGGCCACGTTTCGTCTGCCCTGTAATCCACCTGACTGTTAATTAATACAGCTGAATAAACAACCGCCAGCACGCGGGATGGGGATTAACAATTCTGTGTAATAGACCTTTATTATGTTCCACCTATTGCGTTCGTGTTAACTAGTTCGGGTCCTAATAATAAGGTTTGGGTGGGCGTTGTTGACCATGTTGTTATTAAAATGTATTATTTCTATAGGCCCCTCTAACTATTATTTTTATCATCAACTCTCAAAACAATAACTAAAACCATAAGGCTGTCTTTGTCAAAACAAAGGTATCAGTTCCGCGTTCAACTTCAGAATGTTTTGTTTTCCGTTAGTTAAGTCGTGTAAAATCCGTTTATAGACAACATGGAAACACTCTCAGAGAGCTGACGATACCGTGAATCAAACGCCATATTAAGTTTGTTCGTGCGGGTAATTAAAACCGAGCTCGTAATGAAAGGCCGCTGCGCACACTAATTAGGCACCAGTCACCACTGCTCCAGAAACTGAATACCTAACTTTCCCAATTAGCAGCTACGTCAACGCGTTCATTCCAATTACAATGGAAAAATCCTTAAGCTTGATTAATACACTCCCGGACTCCTAAATCGAGCTACCCTGCTTTTTTATGTTTAAAGCCTAAAACATAAAAATAATTATAAGTCAGAGATAAAGTTTTTATGCAGTTTTGAACCTGACTTACTGGCCAACATTTCGGTATCACCATTGTTTCTTAATTTGAATACACGAAATATTTAAAAATAGCCGCGCGTGCTCCGACAGTTCTTCGATCAGTCTGGGCTTGTTAGCGAAACGTAAGTGCACAACTTCATGCAAGTCGTTCTGCCGTTCAAAGAATTCACCATCGATACCTGGAGACTGGTGGCTTTGTGCGCCATCTAGGAGGACTATGAAACCGGGTCACTACAGCATGACAATATCGGTTTATCTTTACCACCAGCCTGCGTAATCGTCGTCTGACGGTACACGAACAGCTTCGAGACTTTTATGGACTGACTGTTTACGCTCGTACTGTTAGAAGGAGAATCGAAGAACATGGCCCGAAACCTCATAAACCAATGGTCCCAAACTGACACGAGGTCACAGAATGGCGTCCTTGCAGTTTCATTGGAACGTTTGCATTGGACTTAATGTCAATGGAGCCAGGTTCTTTTTAAGGATGAAACGAAGATTATGATGTATGGCAATGATGGACGTAGGACACTACTGAAAACGTTTTCAGCAATGTTGCATTAAAAAGAAGGTAAGTTATGGCGTTGGGTCCCGGACAGTCTGGGGCGAATTTCTACCGAAGATAAAACTGGGCCTTTTTTTTGGTTGGGAAATTATCAAATAACTTCTCCCGCTCAGAGCAGAGCGGGAGGGCGTGTCAGAATCTTACCGATTAAGACCCACCCGTGTTTCTTCGGTTGCCCTGTTGCCGGGTGCCACGATTTCCCTTTCGGCCTTATTCACAACCCCGGTAGGCATCGGCCCTAGAGGACCCCGTCAATTCTGCTGACATCTCTTTGAGGCGCGCGTGAAACACAACGCGCCGTCGACCCAGGCCTGGTCCTTAGGCGCCCGTCGCCCGTAGGCGCGAGCTTGCGGACGGTGAGCAATAGCTCGCCGTCCGCAAGCTCGCGCCTACGGTGGCCGAAAATCGGCTCGCGAAGGAGAAGGCGGAACGTGTGAGGGAGAGGCAAACTTCGCGCCTTCACGCCCCTAACCGCCGCAGGAGGAGACGCCCTGGGCGTCGGGAATCACGAGCCGATTTCCGGCCACCGTAGGTGCGGGCTTGCGGACGGTGAGCAATGGGTAACTCGCCATCCGATAAGATAAAACTGGCCTTGAGGTTGTAACGGAGCCATAGTTGCCACTACTAATGGCGACCGATACATTCGCCAATGCTTAGAGGCTCATGTGATGCCAGCAGAGAAAGGATTGGCCAGCAAGAAGCCCTGATATGATAATCCAATAGAGCACTTATGGGATGAATTGAAGAGGCGTGTTTGAACTAACCAACCAATTCCAGAAACTTTGCAGGAGCTAAAAACTGCCATCTTGGAAGCATGAAAGAACATTCCACAGCACGTCATAGTGGCATTAATTAATTCTAAGCCAAACCACATGACGGCCGTCATTAGTATCCTTGGAGGTAACACAAGTTATAAATAAATAAAAGTTACTAAATAAACGTTTTCTCTATATAAACCATAATTTTCTTCAAAAATTGCACGCCAATTTTGCCCCTGAGAAACGCGAATTAAGACGACTTATTGCAATTAAACAGTTTTTTTTTTATATTTGGTTTTCAAATTTGGAACAATATCAAACGGAAATGCTAGTGAGTGACTGGGTTCAAAACCACGGTTTTTTTAGGGTTACGTACGTCCGAATGAAAAACTGAATTAGGATCACTCGTATGTCTTGTTGGCTGGCTGGATGTCTGTCTGTCCGTCTGTCACAGCCAATTTGCTCCGAATCTACTGGACCAATTTAGTTGGTTTTTAGTAATTTATTTGGTACACATATGAATTTCTGTGACCAAACACGGATGTGTAAAGTGAATAAATAAATGAATTTTGAATATGGAGGTCACCTTTCGAGGGCAAATTGGAAAATTAAAAATATGAAGAAAATGTATGAAATTTTACCATTCCTACCCTTATCTCCGAAACTACTGAGTCTAAAATTTTGAAAAATACAGAAAATTGTTCTTAACTTATAGATTACAGGAAAACCTATAAGAAATCTATGGTCTTAAATAACATGGTAAATCTCTCAATATTGTGCGTACAAATTTACATTTGCAGTTGGAATGTATGGGTGAACATGTTTTTCAACTACAATTTTAAATTTATTCTTGGGATAAATTCATCCCAACTACGGGACCCTTCATTGTGCGTGGGCTGACACGCATTTGGCCGGTTTTATTTCTTTGTACTACAATACCATTATTTTAAAACATTTAAAAGACCTTTAAACGAAAATATGCAGGGTTGCTTGATTCAGGTGTCCGGGAGTGTATTACGGTTCAGTAGAGTCTAATTTAATTTGCTGTACATTATTACAAAAAAAAGCCATACAAAAAGTAATATTAAGGCTAGCAAAAATTTTACGTTCAATAATGTTAATGGATCTATAGTTAATAAACATCAACTCATTTGGAAGATTAACATAGGTTACATAAAATAATACTCGGTGAAATTAGTTTTCTAACCATTCTTCCTCCATAAATATAATTGCGTTCCACTTATTGCCCATAAAAGCAAGGGAACGTGCGAACGGCCCTGTTGCAAAATTGTACAAAAGGAAAGTAATATTAGGTAGAAGTACATAGACGCAGTGCTACCCCGGGCGCGTTTCGGTGACTGGGGCGGGCTTTCAGATAAATTATTTATCAACTGTATAGCAATTTTCTTTATGACTCCTCCGACGGAGCAGAGCAATTTACTCGTGAAAGAGATGCGTAAACTTGCAAGGACGCCCAAATTGAGAATAGAACAATGAGGCCAGTAAAGATTTCAATAAGGATAGGTGCTGGCTGCGCGACTCCCCGCGACTACGCCGCGGCAAAAAGTACACGACAAATACTGGTTCCGAGACGTGAGCCCACATGCTTCTCATTAGTAAAGCTTTTGAAATGGACTCCTCGTCGTAAGAATTTAATTGACATCGGCTCAACCGACCGTTGGGGCTGTGGCGTTTCATTAATATGTAGGTATGCATGTTGCATGTTATGAGGTTTTTTTGTGAATTGAGTCACGAGGGATTAAATATAATTTTATGTGTGCATTAAATCTGACACGAAGGTTTCGTGGTAGCGACGTGTCGGGAGAGAGGACGGCGCGGGCGGCGGCGTCGGACGGCGGCGCTACCAATTTCCGTAATTGTGAGTTCATCAAGGAAATTGACTGGCAGACAATGCAACGCAATCCACTCTTTATTTACATCATGCTCGCCATACAACGATAGCTTCGCGTGCTCCGAAATGGAGTGACAACATCACGTCTACCGCCAAAACAAGTTTTATTGAATATTTTAGCAAATCGGTGCAATATATATAGGTTTTTATGGCTTTTAAAAGTGTCAAATAAGTAAGATAGTGTCGTTTGTCTTCATAATTATGATTAACTGCCATTAATTCGCAAATTCTTGTCGTAAATGGTTATGAATCTTACCCATACTACGCTGACTCAGGAGTTCCTCAGGGTTCTCATCTTGCACCAGTTCTGTTTTCGCTCTTCATTAACGACATTATAAATGAAATCCATCACTGTAAATGTTTAATGTTTGCCGATGATCTTAAAATTTATAGGACTATCAATTCAAATATAAATAAAATAAAATAAAATAAATGGTGTTTTAATTCAGGCAAAATACCCATATACAAAAAAGAATAAATAAGAAGTAAAACAGTAAAAACATTAAAAATATTCAAAAATTATCATTAAAAATTATCATTAAAAAATTATCATTAAAACTCATCATTAAAAATTTAAATTATCAGTCTTCAAAAAAAACACAAAAAATTTCGTCATTTTTTATTCTCGTTTAAGTGAACAGAAATCCAGTGCACAAATATGGGACTTGCCAGGTTGCACGAGACAACCCTCAAAGTGCTGTTACTGGAGCGTCTCAAACTTTGCCAAAAAGACGCGACCCTCGACCTCATGATGGCGTAAAAGTCCGGGACCCTTGCTTCGGCAAACATGCTTGAGGCACTGCAGCATCTTGGCAGTTTCATAAGGGTTCGGTAAGCATTATTGTACTGAACCCTTAATGAATTGTACATCTTTTTTGTGAAGTTGCACCAGAGTTGGCAGGTGTACATTGACAAGCAATAAGCTCTGAACAGAATGTTTTTTACGTCCTTGGTGCACTTCACAAATTTGCGCGCAAGCATGTTACTCCTCACTGAGAGGGCCCTCCGCTCTCTTTCGATGTCGCAGTCGTCGTGAAGTCTGTCTGTCAAAATGTGCCCTAAATATTTAAACTGCCTTACGACCTTTATGGTTGCACCATTCAAGTATAGACTGGGTATGTTACCCGGACCAGCTCCAGACCTGAATACCATAGACTCTGTTTTGAGTACATTATATTTCAGTCCGTGAGCACCAGCATACTGCTCACAGACAGACAATAGTTTCCTCAAGCCTTTGATCGACGGACTCAAAAGAACCATATCATCAGCATAACTCAAGCTGTTCACGCAGACATTGCCTAGGTGACAGCCAACTTTGGTTCCTCTGAGTTCCGCAATCAGATCGTTAATATAGAGGTTAAACAGGTCCGGAGAAGTCAACCCTCCCTGGCGAACACCACAATCTAACCTGTAACTACTAGATAGAGTGTCACCCCATTTTACTCGATTGGTTTGGCCCCCATACCAGACCCTCAACAGATCTACAATTTGGTGGGGTACTTTTGACTTTTTTAACTTGTCCCAGAGGATTTCATAATTCACCAGGTGAAATATAGATGTTCAATATAGATGTTACTCTAGTTCAAGAGGATTTAAATAGGATTGACCAATGGTGCCATTTAAACCGCATGAAGCTTAACGTACAAAAATGTAGCCACATACGATTTAGTAGGAAAAAACAATCCAGTGCTGTCTCTTATAATATAAAAGGAGCATTATTAGAGTCTGTTAATGAAGTTCGTGATCTTGGTGTCATTATGGATGATAAAGTTAACTTCAGAAGTCATATTGATAGCATCGTCACGAAATCAGCAAAGTTACTTGGATTTCTTAAGAGAAGCACTAAAGGCTTCAGGCTGGCTAGAACTAAAATTGTATTATATAATGCCTTAGTTCGGAGCCACCTTGAATTTGCTAGCGTAGTGTGGAACCCGTACTATGCTGTGCACTCACAAAGAATCGAAAGCATTCAGAGGGCCTTCACGAAACACCTAGCGTATACCTTCGGTAAAATATCTTCCCGGTGTCCATATGAACAACATGTTCGATGCTACAATATGGATTCTCTATGCGACCGTCGACTGACACAGGATCTAATGTTCCTAAACAAATTGGTCAATAATAAATTAGACTGTGACAATTTACTTCAGTGTATTGGACTAAAAATTCCATACAATATACCCAGATATCCCGATACGAATGTATTCCACACTCAAGCATCCAAGACAAATATTGGAGTAAAGTCACCGCTTAACAGACTCTGTAGAGAGATGAATTCTTTGATAAAATTTGTACTAGATGTCGACCTATACCATGATTCCATAAAAGTCTTTAAAGCCAAAATGCTGAAGTCCCGTAAAACGCAATCTGATAATGTGTTATGTTAGTATATTTTGGTCAACTTCATCCTTTTTATAATTTATTTTATACTTTCCTTTAAGATCTCATATTTATTTCAGTTTATATTGTTTATGTCTTAGTCTTAAGTAAGTGGGCAAAATTGCAATATTGTTCGCCTTGTAATTTTATTTTTCCTTATGTTATTTTTCTAATGTTTAAGTATTTTACCATAATTCTTAATTCTAGAGCCTTTGTTTTATTAAGTGTTTTGTGGCCCATTTCTGTGATTGTTGGTTATCCTGTAATTGGCGACTGTATAAGTCTGAGGCTATTGTTAGCTATAGTATTTATGATACAGAAGCTGTTGGTGTACCTTTATAAATAAATTAATAAATTAATACTCAGGTACAATTAATAAAAGGAGATTGGGCGATTTTGCCCTGAAATCGAATAGCGTTTAGACATACTTACCAATGAATGGGCACGCCACAATTGCGGCGATAACTCCCCTTTTTAAGGAGTGGCTAGAGAGGTGCCACGGCATCCTCACCTTCCGCCTGACGCAGGTCCTCACCGGACACGGTTGTTTCTGGAGGTTCCTGTTTAGAATAATGCGGGAGGAAACACCCGGGTGTCACCACTGTATGGATCGCTCGGAGGACACAGTGTAGCATACGGTGGAGGTCTGCCCGGCTTGGGCGGAGCATCGCCGTGTCCTCGTGGAAGCAATCGGTGACGAGGATCTCTCGCGTCCGGCCCTGGTCCAGGTCATGGTACGAAGCGAGAGGGCATAGGAGGCCGTCACCTCCTTCTGCGAAGCGGTAATGCTTGCGAAGGAGGAGGCGGAATGCGTGTGGGAGAGGCAAATTTCGCGCTCTCACGCCCCTAACCGCCGCAGGAGACGCCCTGGGCGTCGGGAGTCGCAGGCCGGTTCCCGGCCACCGCACAGTGGGAAAAAAATTACTTTTTTGTTCAAAAATCTGTCTACACCACAATTTTTGACGTATCGCTGCTATTTTTTTTATACACTCTTGAGATAACACACTTTGGTGTGTCACTGCCACTTTTCCTTAAAAGTCAATACCATAACCTCAAAAAATCGGGAAAACAAGCAAAAAACAATTTCTAAAAAAAATATTTTAACAAAAATCAGTTTCCAGGGGTTTTTCAGGTCATGAATTTATTGTCTGTTTATAAAAATTCAAAATTGCGGATACAAAAAGGCGGCCAAAAAAAAATTTGTTTAATTTCCCGATTTTTAAAAGAATGTTCTATTTTGAAAAGTGGCAGTGACACATCAAAGTGTGTGTTATCTCAGGATTATATAAAAAAATATGGCAGCGATACGTCAAAAATTGTGGTGTAGGCAGATTTTTTAACAAAAAAGAAATTTTTTCCCACTGTGCACCGTAGACGCGAGCTTGCAGGCGGTGAGCAATGGGTAGCTGCGCGCTGTGTCCCACGCGCGCCCCAAAGAGATGTCAGCAGAACTGACGGGGTCTGATAAGGCCGATGCCTGCCGGGGTTGTGGTTTTTTGTCCGAAAGGGTTACCGTGGCCCCTGGCAATACAGGCAACTGAAGGAACACGGGTGGGTTTTAGTCAGTAAGAGTCTGACCTCGCTCCACCAAGAGCGGGAGAAGTTAGTTGATAATTTAACACCCAAAAAGACAATGTATATATAGTGCCTAAGTTGTTATCTATTTAGATTAGATCATTAACTCCAAACCGACTAGCAATTGACAAAAGTCGTGTTAGTAGTAAAGGTTCTCCTTAAAAAGTTCTTTCCATTGTTGAATATCTTATGGCTATTGGGCACCAAGAATTCATTAACTCCAGTGCCCAAGTTGTCATATATTTAGACCTATAACTCCAAACTGACTAACAATTGGAAAATTTCGTGTTTGTAGCTAAGATTCTCCTTGAAAAGTTATTTCTATTGTTGTGTATCTTATGGCTAATGAGCACCAAGAATTAGTTAACTTCAGTAACCAAGTTGTCACATATTTAGACCATTAACTAACTAACAATTGGTAAAATTTAACTAACTGCCTAACAATTGGCAAAATTCGTGTTTGTAGCAAAGGTTACCCTTGCAAAGCTCTTTCCATCGATGGATGGATGGTTTCTTATGGCTATTGGGTGCCAATAATTCGTTAAGTTCAATGTCCAAGTTATCACCTATTTCGGCCATTAACTCTTAACTGACTAACAATAGGCAATATTTTTATTTGTAGCTTTGGTTCACTTTAAAAAATTATTTCTATTGTTTATGTATCTTATGGCTATTGGGTGTCAAAAATTCCTTAACTACGGTACCCAAGTTGTTACCTTTTAAGACCATTAATTCCGAACTGACTAACAATTGACAAAAGTCGTGTTAGTAGCAAAGTTTCTCCTTGAAAATCTCTTTCCATTGTTCTGTATCTTATGGCTATTGGGCGCTAAGAATTCGTTAACTTCAGTGCCCAAGTTGTCACATATTTAGACCATTAACTCTTAACTGGCTAATAATTGACAAAGGTCATAGTGTAGCAAAGGTTCTCCTTGAAAAGCTCTTTCCAACGATGTATATTTTATGGTTATTAGGCGCCAAGAATTCCTTAACTTCGGTGCCCAACTTGTCACCTATTTAGGCCATTAACTCCGAACTGACTAACAATTGGCAAAAGTCGTCTTTGCAGCAAAGGTTCTCCTTGAAAAGCGAGCTTTCCATCAATTTATATCTTATGGCTATTGTATACATAGGTAATTATGATGGTTAGAACAACTCATGTGGAAAACAAACTCATAATCGTAAACAGATAATTTATTGTGTAGTAACGAGCGCGTAAATGTTGATATTTAAAATTAACACTACAGATTCAATTACTATCTATTACCTTATCCTAACGCCAACACAGTCCAATCATTTATCTTTATTTCGATAGTTTCTAAAGCATTACACATCAGTCACAATGATACACGACAACAAAGCTACGAGTAAACAATAACAACAAACTAATAAATCTATGTGTTTGATATATTAAGAATCAAAAAGTCGTAGGAGATGACGCGAAAGCGGGTCGGTAAATAAAAAGCTGCGGCGGTCGTGAGGTAATTGATGGCGGGTGGCAATCAAATTAGGCTCCGCGTCGCGGGTAATCGGCTGAAAGCTGCCCGACGGAGCTTTTGTGGGTCGCCGGGACGGGACAGCGACGCCCGTGGACCTGCACACAAAATGCAATTTTGCTTTTTTTATAACTAAGTAATCAACTTAATAAAAAATCTTAATTTAATTTATTCGCAGACAGATAACGCACAGCCTAAACGGTAAACCGCTGGGTCACAGTACACTTTTCATTGTACTGTGGCTGGGTCTAGAAGCATGAAATTTTGCACAAGAGTTCCGTGTAATAAAAGTGAGCTCTAAGGGAGGATTTTTTTTTAAATTCAATTCCTAAATGCGTTAAATTGGTGATGAACGTTTGTATGGAAGTTCACAATTTTTTCCGATAGCGGGCGCACGGTTTATAACTAGTATAACGTTCGAAGATCAATGAAAAACAAAAAGACGTTTGCAGAAAGAAAACTTAGAACTTCAAATTATTGTAACGTTAGTAAAACCAAAAAAATAATACTAAAATTATATTTATACTTTGCTCGATGAGCTCTAAATTATGAACACCCCACATGCCAGGGTAAGATTTTTTTTTAAATCAAATGTTAATTGTATCGACCCTTTAACTTTTAACTTTATTTAATTTTTATTATTTTGAAAATTTCAACTGTCTACTTATTACGGTTCATGAGATACAGCCCACTCACAGACAGACGAATAGCGGAGGCTGAGTAATAGAGTTCCGTTTGGCACCCTTAGGGTACGGAACCCTAAAAAAAGACGTTCGCAGAAAGAAAATTGTAAATTTCAAATTATTTGAACGTTAATAAAACGTATAATTTTCACGCATTTTTTGGATTATCATTATCTGCCATGTAGCCATCAATATTCCAGCTAAAGGTAAAATTGGTGGAGGTACATTCGGCTAAAACTTACCCGACGGAGATTTTGTGGGTCACCGGGACGGAACAGCACAAAAAATGCACTGAATTTGTATGGAATTTTACTTTTTATACATTCATCACTACGCGACGCTGCGCGCTGTTCGAAATTCAATGTTCTGAAGATTGCCGAAAATAAAGTCGATTGTTGAAAAAATTAATGAGTGCAACAGATTATGGTAATGTGTGAGTAACTTAAACACACATTTTTTTTTTGATGTCCGCCTTCTGTCTCTATTAAAATTCCAAATAAAGGTAATTGTGGCAGAGCAAAAGTAAACAGAGCTTTTGTGGGTCGCCGTCTGTAGACCTGCACTTGCGCCCGGCACAGAATATGCTGTGGAATCGTTCGGAATTTTACTTTTTTATTTTTATTACTGTGCAGTTTGAATCGTTTTACAGATTAATTAAATAAAGTCCTTTCCAGAGTGCATCAAAACAAAGCCAAACGTTTAATTTTGCGAAATCTGTCCTTCAAAATTCCGGGTAAAACCAAGCAGCATACGAGTACACTGGAATGTAATCAGTAAGAAAATTTACTAAAGAAACTGCTGGTCACACGTTTGCAAATGACCATGACCATTATTTATTAAGCGATGCAAACTCTGGCAGCACGCCGAGCAACTACTGGAGGAGGAAGTTTAAGTTCAGAAGTGAATTAATAGGTACGTCCAAAGCCACATGATTACATTATTCATTAAAATATTAAATAAAAGGGATAGGTACGTGTTTTAATTCAAATAATAAAAAAAAACTTGATCGTGCCGTTTCTTTCTATGAATAAATCGTCAACTCACTTCGTGTATATCGGTACTTTACTTGAATTATAATAATGCGAAGGTGAATAAGGCTGTTAAGAAGGAAAAGACAGGCTCATCATTAACAGGTCGAAGAGATGCGGACGGACACGCAGCATCCGCCGCGAGCTCTTTAGCTTTTATCATAATTTAAGTTTTCCATTAGCCGTAATTGACGCGAACATCGTTCCTCGCTTACGGCCGCGAATCGTCGCAATGATTGTTATTTTTGGATAGATAAACATTCCCTATTTTCAGGTCTTCCGAATGCTATTCCATCTTAATTGACAATATTGTTAATAATTAATAAGAATTATGGCGTACAGCTTTTACCTTAATGTGGCTTTTAACGATACATTTGTATTCGAAAGACCATTTCGATGTAATTTCAACGGCACTACCGCTCGCTAATGGATAAATATCGACTAGTTGTTTAATTTTAAAATGTATGAATAATTCAATGGATTGGGCGTTCTGTTTCAGCGTCACTTAATGCTTAGATCACGGCGTTTGATTTAATTTGGGTAATGATGAGATCGATAGTTTCCATTAGTGTAATTGAGCGGCTGCTCATGACACGCTCGAGATATCAAAGTGTCGTCCGGCGAGCGCGACTCGCCACTCGCGCCGAGCTGAGAGCGAGTGACTATAACTACACAATACAAATTATTAAGAGTGCTCGGCATCACGGGAACGCTTTCAGAAGTAATGAATTAGAAAAGTTGCGCAGCACTCACGCGGATTGAGCCGCGCGGCGGCGACGGCGTCGGCGCGCCGCTCGCTACAACATTACTTTAATTAAATCTATTTGAACAACAAACTTTAATTAAATTTCATCCAGCAGTTAGGCGTCGCGGAGGAATAATCGCGCAATTAGAGCGGCCGTGAGCGTCGTCTTACACGCTCCCAGTTAATTAACTCACTTGGGCCGACCTATCCGACTAACGGCACGCTGTACCCGACACTACACCCTACACTACTACGGAAATGTGTTTATTCTCATCTCGTACATGCATTTTGGGCAATATACACGAATTAATTGCAGTATTTGGCACTTTTTTCATAATATTAGACAAGTACCGGTAACACTTACTAAGTTGTTTTCCTTACACTGCCCAATCATGTTTGCGTAAGCTTAAAAAGCACTCAATTATGAGAACTTTAAAAATCTACATTTTCATTCGATTAATCAGAAAATAGTGGTCATAAACCGTTGAGAAATGAATGTACTGAGTGGCACAGCATTTGCACACTCCACCCTAAGCCGGCCGACTTATTCGATTAATACTCGAGCTACACAATGGGTTGGCGCTTAGCACTATGTGTAGCGCTTTCATTGTGCAAGTTTAATTGTTTTTACAGCCGACATGTATTGTGTGCGATGGAATACTTAGAAATAGCTTTACCGTATCATGACGAGCTGGCCATTCCATTTGGAATTACTAAAACACTTTAGTGACTTTAGCATGCGGGGCCCCCAAAACATTGTATCGATTACGAGTGTTTTTATATCGAGAATCGAGTAGAATGCCAATAATATACAAGTATCGCATATCTACTAAGTGTTCGTCTGCTGATCCATTATGCGCACATCGTAACGTATAAATAAAGGCAAAAACTCACAAGATCCATTAAAAGTATTGCTGCGATAATTTGGAATGGTGTGGATACGTCTTCGGCGAGTGTATTTTTTATTTACCAAAGTCACAAAGTGAGAAAGTTTCGACGATGAGCGTTTAGGTACGTAAATTAAAAATGTTTCTTGAAAACTAACCTAGCAGTATCTACCGACCCAAAAAATACCTAATCTCTAATAAGTTGGTTTCAAAAATGAGAATCGAATTCAAGACTTGGAAGCGCACTTATGTAACTAGCCTGCACCATTTTCGCTTACAAAAAACATACAACAGGAACGAATTTTTCGAAAACATATATACCTACCATTTTTTCATCGTCCTTAAAACTAGTTCTCGTAACATCCAGTCTATTCTATCGTCGCAAAGCACTTCCGTAAGAGAGTGAGCGCTATAAAGGAACTGAGTGAGCGCGTTGACCGACACTCCGCTCAGCCAAGATTTGACCCCACTCACTTAACGTAACTCAAACATGAATACCTAATACCCAATTATGAATTATTCAATACTGCATTACTTTTTTATCATCAGACGTATCATTATTTTACTTTTATTGTTAATTAAATCACTCATATTATTATGGATCCAGAAGTGAAATCGATAAAAACGAAAGAACGAGTTCAGAAAATGTCCTCATATCTTTTTATTTTATGCCAAAATTTATTAGTCGTAAAAATAAATATATCCTTGCTTTATATGTATTTTTAATGATATGATTGGACTCATTTTAGAATCGCCGTACTCGGGTGTATTAAATATACTAGCTGTTATCTCAGTGAAGCTGTTTGGCAATTTTGTTGAATTTGTATTTCAAAAATATATTTTCACTTGACATCTACGTGGGTGGCGATGGCGAATAAAGTGGACGCAACCTTCGTTTGACTGCATGCATACAAATTTTTGTACGGCTTCTAGTTACTTTGGTGAGCACCATCCAATATCTATAACTGAAATGGCCAATCTAAAACGAATTTTCGTCTATGAATGACTAGCGCATTCAGTAGAAATTAATCAAGACAGACTACCTAATAGGACTTCCAACGACCGACGGTAGGAAACTACTTACATGAAATGATTTTTTGTAATATCTAATGCTATAGTGGACTAAATTTAGGAATATATTAAACGACCACGAAAAAAAATTGCCTTTACATATTGCTAAAATTAATGAACCAAAGAAACTATTTTGCATATTCACACAAACTTTATTGCGGTTCCAAACCCAAAGTGTTAATCGATATATTAATCCTACTATAATCACGGTAAGAATTTTAATGACGCGCATTATATCGCACATAAACACCCACAATACATGAAAATCACATTTGCACGCGGGTGCTATATTAACATTAATACCTAATCCGACTTAATTAGCGTGGCGCTGACCGTGGCAGTAGGTACTGCAGCGCTTATTGGCGCCGCGACGTGTAGGCAGCCTTATGAGAACCCCCTGGAATCCACACGAGCTCATAATGCAGCCGGAATAAGATGAACATTATTCTGTTTAATAACATTGCAAAGTAGACACACAACATGCCATGGCCGCTTTTAAGTTTATGTACATGGACCGCATATTAATGCCAGCTGTAATTTCCCTGTTAACACAAGTCTGTATGTTGACTCGCAACTTGATGACATCCAACTTTACTATATTAATCTGAATACATAGTAACGTTATTTCGTAAATGTTCATTAGTAAATTCCTCTTTGAGTATACTAGCAGGCTTGCCTCTCAATATTCAACAGGGCGATGCTCTAAATTAAATCAAAAGGGTAACAACAAACAACTCCAAATAGTTAACGAGAAATGTGGAACTCAACATTTCAGTTGCGAACTTATAAAAAAACTGCATCAGAGTCGAAATGCAGGAGTTTCTAATTAAATCCGACGTTACTGCGCTGAATGCCGTGGCCGTGATAAAACGTGGCACTGCGCAAACGCACTCGAGATGGGAATGGAGAGGCAAAAACCGTCGGCATCAACAATAAGTGGGTGCTTCAATAAAATAAGCGGTTCCTAATCACGTAGGGCTGCGACAACTGTGCCCGCAACAGGTACACCTACCTATTGAATAACGGCTACTGGCTCCTTCACAGGAAAACTGTGGAGTAACTTTACAAGTATTTGTATTGGAACCGAATCGATAGGATTGAATGAATCTTTGGTAGAATGTAACGTCAAGTAAAATAATAAATGAGCACTGGTAAATGCATTTTCTTGAGCTTCGTCTGTCTTCAATCTAGAGAATTCGTATTCAAATCGTTTATGTTTAATGTTTGACTTTTCTTTCCACGTAGTGTTTGAATATTGTAAAAAGGATATTGGACAAATGGCGCTGCTCCATGTGACAGGCATAGATGCATCTGCCTGGATCATAAATTGTTTGATTGAGGCTATTGAATCTAAACGTGCTACACAAAGAAACTACAGATCAGGATTCAGGATGTTAAATAAAGCTACAGCAAGCAGTCGTAAAAAGTATCATTTTGTGATAACTTTTAATAAATGTAAAAAAAAAAATAGGAAAAGGGTGCAGGGTTTTAATATTCAGATGTTTTTGTCCGTTCATTTTATCAATATTGCTGCTTACCGAATATTTTGAAAACCATCTGCACTATGTTTTAGTTAAGATTTGAAAACTTAAATTGCTTTTACTTTTCTCATCAACTTAAAGTTTTATTTATAACTAAGTAGATTGTGCAGGTTTTGGATTACGTACGTAAATATGGTAGGCTAATCGATAGGAAATTTATTTTAAATCGATACGTAAAAGGTCTTTTTATTCGCTTTTTTGTTCAAGTAAGCATGATTTGAAGGAGAAAACAATAAAGCTTTCTAGAGTCCTTCCTTACGTAGACACAGCAACAAGATCTACAAAACTAACTAGCAATTAACGCAATTCATCTTTTATTCTTGATCTTGTTTCATTCTTTGAAGTAATCAAACCCCCTGTTCAAAGGCAAGCAGTTATTTCAATCTTGTTAGACAGTATGGCGCGCAAAAAGCGCGGAATCCGTCGCGCGCGCGACATTTGTGCGCTTGCGACGGCCGCGAACGTGCGCGCGCGCTCTCATGAATTTAGATCAATGGGAAAAAAACGAAGAAAGCCATCCTGCTTAGTCTCAGACGACGCTGTCATCATTCTTGTAAGAAACGATTGTTGGCAGTTATAGGCCGTCTGGATATGGCATCGAGAATTGCAGTTCTAGATTGCTCGCGCAGAGGAATGTCCCCA
Organism: Agrochola lychnidis; assembly: GCA_963680765.1. NCBI lineage: Eukaryota > Metazoa > Arthropoda > Insecta > Lepidoptera > Noctuidae > Agrochola > Agrochola lychnidis. The sequence goes on from OY796857.1 coordinate 13,374,173, forward strand.
TAAAAATAATTTAGAAGTAATTAAATCAATCGTTTCTTCACACTTTTGTTGCCTCTTTTCCTATACATTTATAAGAAAAAAGCACTAATATGATGGAATAAAGGTACATTTAACATGATGAATTGATCTTTAACAGCAATGAAGCAAAAAGTTTTCTAATGTCAGTGAGTGATGTGCGACAGTTCTTTGAAAGTTACTACAATTTATTTTTCTCGTTACTTTTTGACACGAAATCCACATTTTTTATCTGTTAGCAAAATGGAAGCGATTTCCTGATTTGCAGTGCAATAAAACCTATATCTTCGACTGTTAATATTTTTATTTCTGTTCGAGAGGAACCGAACTGATTCATCTAATCAAAAAGAATTTAAAAGACTGTCTAATATAAATCAGGTACCTATTTATTATTCTGTCTATATACTTGTAATGGCTCGCAGACTAACGCACTCGAGATAGCGCACCAATTAAACGCACTCCAAGAATGGAAAGTGGTTGTTTTTGCCAGGCCAGACGCGCTTTGTCGAAGCCGAACGGTTCTGGCAATGGCAAACATTCGGCTGCTTTGAACACAGCCATTCATTAGATACATTTTTGTTTTAAAGTATTTCGAGCCCTAATAACGTTATTGTTGTTTGATCTGATTCTGTTTTGCTTAGGTTTGAAGGCCTTAGCGTACACATTTTCAAAGAAAACTTATTTTCGTTAGGTATTTTAAAAGCATTCGTCACGGTTAGTATCAAAAGACATACCTGTATAAGTATTAAAATTAACTAGGTTCTGCATTCATCACCACTGCTCTCAAAACGGTGAAGGAAAACATCGTGAGGAAACCGGTATGCACTACTTAGAACCAAAAATTTGAAGGCATGTGACATCTACCTACCCGCACTGGGCCCGCATGGTGGATTACGGCCTACGCCCTCGCACAGGGAGCAGGTCTGTGTCCCAGCAGTGAAAATATTATTGGCTGATTCAAGCTTAAGCTGCATTCATAAACAAAAGCATGCTCTGTAGTTACAAATCCAGTGGAATAATAATTTCCCTAGTTACTTCTTGCACACACCAGTAACATACCGAGTTTATGTTATACAAATAATAAAGCGCGAACGCAACGCCAGTCCATGTGACACGACCTTTATATTATTAAATTATTTAGTCTATTCGTCGGATATCTACATGATGTTTGTTAATTGGTAGACTTGGTTATACCCTATTCTATAAAATGAGCAATATTTGTGAATCTATATACATGTATATATTTGTTATCACGTTCTGTAAAACGGCTCTAACGATTTCGATGAAAGTTGCAATATAGGGGTTTTTGGGAGCGAAAAATCGATCTAGCTAGGTCTCATACCTGGGAAAATTCGTTTTCTCCGTATTTTCCTCCGAGCAGAGCTCGGTCGCCCTTTTTTTTTCTGCGTTGGAAATTATCAAATAACTTCTCCCGCTCTGGGCGGAGCGGGAGGGCGTGTCAGACTCTTACTGACTAAAACCCACCCATGTTCCATCGGTTGCCCTGTTGCCGGGGGCCACGATCTCCCTTTCGGTTTTCTTCGCAACCCCAGCAGGCGTTTCTAATTCAAGCCCTAGCGGACCCCGTCAATTCTGCTGACATCTCTTTGAGGCGCGTGTGGAATATAACGCGCCGTCGACCCGGGATTGGTCCTTATCGGACGGCGAGCTACTCATTGCTCACCGTCTGCAAGCCCGCGCCTACGGTGGCCGGAAATCGGCCTTGGATTCCCGACGCCCCGGGCGTCTCCTCCTGCGGCGGTTAGGGGCGTGAGGGCGCGAAATTTGCCTCTCGCTCACGCGTTCCGCCTCCTCCTTCGCGAGCATTACCACTTCGCAGAAGGAGGGGACGGCCTCTCATTTCCTCTCGCTCTGTACCATGGCCTGAACCAGGGCCGGACGCGAGAGATCACCGCCGCCGATCGCCTCTACGAACTGGTGCGGGTGGGGCCAATTGGTGGAGAGCCAATTTGGTTTCGGCAGGGGGCGCTCTACGGTGGACGCCATCATGCGCATGCGGGCCCTGACGACGGGGGATGCTGTGGCCCGGGGTGGTGTCGTCTTGGCGGTGTCTCTAGACATCGCCAATGCCTTCAACACCCTGCCCTGAAGTTGCATCAGGGAGGCACTGCGGTATCACCGGATGCAAACCTACCTCTGTCGTGTGGTCGAGGCCTATTTGACGGACAGGGCCGTCATCTACCCCGGTCACCGGGGAGAGTGGAACTGGCAATAGATGTCATGTGCTGTCCCACAGGGATATGTCCTGGGGCCGCATCTATGGGACATTGGATACGACTGGGTGCTGCGCGCCTACCTCCCTAGCAGCGTCAGCGTCGTTTGTTACACTGATGACACGTTGGTCTTGGCGCAGGGGAGGTCGTACCAGGCGGCGGCAGACTTTGCGACACGCAAGGTTCCGACAATCCTCGACAGGATCCAGCAGTTGGGATTCGAGGTGGTCCTGCACAAGTCCGAGGCCATGGCTTTTCATGGTCCTCGGAATGCGCCATTGCTGGGTTCTCAGGTAATGGCGCGAGGGCTTCACATCGGCGTCGAGTCGACGATGAAGTATCTGGGACTTGTCTTCGACAGCCGGTGGAGCATTTCCGACGTTTGGCTCCCAGTCTGGAGCGAGCCGGGGCTGCCTTGAAGCGGCTCCTGCCCAATCTAGGGGGCCCAATCGCCTCCTGCCGGAGGCTCTACGAGGGGGTCGTACGGTCTATGGCCCTTTACACCTTTTTTTTTGGGCACCGGTGTGGGCGCGTTCATTGAGGCTGCGGCCAGCCCGCCGGTTGAACCCGTTTCAGGGGGTCATGGCCACCCAGCTGGCCCGAGGATACCGCACGGTCTCCTGTGAGGCGGCGAGCTTCCTTGCCGGATTACCGCCATGGGATCTGGAGGTAAAGGTCCTCGCACACATCTGGGAGAGGCGCAGGAGGCGAAACGCCGGGGCTTAACTCCGCTGCCGCGAGAAATCACGGCACAGCGAACAGAGCTCCGGCGGGATCTCATGGCGTCATGGAGAGTGCGATTGTCGCAACCCAGCGCTACATGGGCATGCCACAATTGCGGCGATAAGTCCCCTCTTTGAGGAGTAGCTAAAAAGGCGCCATGGCGTCCTCACCTTCCGTCTGACGCAGGTCCTCACCGGACACGGCTGTTTCGGGAGGTTCCTGTTCAAGATAAGGCGGGAGGAAATGCCCGGGTGTCACCAGTGTGTGGATCGCCCGGAGGACACGGTAGAGCATACGGTGGAGGTCTGCCCGGCTTGGGCGGAGCAGCTCGGTCGCCCTCACCTTAGAATAATTATATGGCCGCATGGAATTAGGAAGTACCTACTATCATGGCAGCATGGAATTAGTGTGTACTTTCCTATACTATTAAATGAGCATTCTCTATTTTCACCAAAGCAGAGCTCGGTCGCCCAGGAACTTAAGTAATAAATACATACAATCTAATTAAAAGTCGATTCTTCAAAGACTGGTCTCATCCCTACGCTACGATACCAACATACAATATAATTCCCGAGTACATCGCTACATCTGTAACACTGAACCTTAATCCTCTTTATGTAATCAATTTCATCCTCCTTTGTCTTCACGGTACCTGTAATGTGTATGAAGACATAAAAAGTATACATGTACGGAGGAAAAGCTTGCAATAAGCGGCAAGTAGCGCGCATGATTAGCGGGCAGAGGGGCGGGCAGCGCGGGCGGTTGATTGCTTGCCCAATTGGGCCTTATACGCCGCACATGGGAAATATTTTTAATCAACACCTCCATTGAACTTACGAGCGGTCGTACGTGAGCACTGTACACAGGGACGTATTCGGACAACTGATACTAAAACGTCTCTTGTTTAGATTTAGAATTTATTTAGGATGATATATCCATAATCAAGGTGTATTCGCGGAAAAGTGGAAAACCCGTTTTCGTCGTTGATAATTTTTTCAGCTAATTTCTTTTATGTATTTAATTTAAGACAGTTTCCAATTTGAGACTAAATTTCTAGGATCACTACAGAATATAGAGAAAAGAAAAACACCCAGTCATTTGAAAGAACTTATTCGTCTGACACAGTTGACAATAACACAAAACACAAAAAAAAAAAAAACAGTTTGCAAGTATAAAATCGAGAGCCTCAACTCTTCAATTTATAATATCACTTACGTATAAGGAACTTTATGATTCTTGCGAACAGTTAACTAGATAGAATAAGTCTAAGGAGTTTTAATAAGAGTGACAGCCTCATTAACATCGGCCGGATCTAACGACGCCTTCAACTTTGCTTGTTACTTGTTAGTCTTTAAATCAAAATACATTGATTGCTGTAGCTCAGTGAGCTTCAGTTACTTGGTGTTCAGCATGATCACATGGTATCAATAGCGCTGATTTGCTATCGTTAAGTCTGTTATAGTATAGAAGGATGAGCTTCGAAATACTTATACTTACCTACCTATAAGTTTTTATTTAGAAAGTTACAGAAAATAGCTGCGGAAAATTCATGGTGGTTGATAATTCAGTATGGGCAGATTTTCCGTTTGGGCGGATCGTCCATCCAAAACGCGTCTTTTACCAAAATGATTAAACTTTTTTTAATTTTCTCGGTTTTCATTTATTATTCGATTAAACTGTTAAATGTTCTTGAACTATTTATTTATAGTAGTTGTATTTCCACAAAACGGCACAAACATCGGAGGCGTCGCTACGCCATCTTTGACGGAGAGACCTTGGTTTATCTGCGCCGTAGTGTTGCAACTCGGTGACACTAGCAAATCTTCGTACAAAATAAAAACAGATTTTTAAAACGCATTTACGACAACTTTGTACAGCCCAGTAACCAACTGTATTGGTCCACCTAAGCCTGGATGTAAGATCATACAAAAACATCTCAAATAAAATAAACACTAGTCAGAATCCGTACCTCTCCGGGGTGTAGCTAAGGGGCGCGGATGGCAGTGGGTCGGTGCTTGATTGGCCCTATGAATGTGAGTAGATTGCACCGCGGCCGCGATCGCCGATGCTTCCTCTCGCCACCACACTCCCTATTTTATTTTATATTATTTTATTTATTGCACACTTTTTTATTTCCTTGCAGCTTTGTTAGTGAAAGAAGAGCACAATTTATCAGGTGGTATAGTGGTATCTATAGTGATGAATTGACCAATCAAATGAGATAATTAAGCAAAGTGTCCAATAGCCGAGATTTGTTCCCCAAAATAACCCTCAAAGCCACTGGTACCCTTAAATTGACGAACAAAAACTAAATTAAAATGTCAATCACAATTAGCTAAGGAAAATGTGATATGTGAGTAATGTTAACCTTTTCAGGTTCAGAAATAAATATAGAATCATCAGCTCGTTCATATTTTAAGACACAAACATACACCTTGTATGTATCTGTACGAAATCTCGTAGATGCTAACCCATGTAAATGTAAGTCACGTTTTCAATAACCTACAGTTTTAGCTTCATAATTTTAACCCAGGCCGATATAAGAGACTTTATTTTGTTATGATATTTGCAGATATGTAAAGCAGGTACGGTTTACATATTAAATTATCTTGTAGCTTTTACATTTTTTTTTTATGTTGTTTTTGCATTGTTTCCTATATATTTTTCGCAACATGAGGAAATAAAAACCGCTGAAACGCGCGCGCAGGCAGAGCACGAAAAGACTACTCCGCATTTCACCGACACTTTAAACCGACCCTGAAAATTGTCTTTGTTTACATTAACCCTGTGCACGAAATGCACTTGATGTCACGAACTAAAAACCTAGAATTGGATAAAATATATTAAAAATAGCTTTGTTTAAAAACAGCATTGTTGATGAAAGTTGCAGAAAGATTTTTAGGGAGTATACCTCCCTAAAAATCTTTCTGCAACTTTCATCTCTGCAAAAACTTTGTAACCATAACCGATTAAATAAAACAAACGTTTTCACTTTCAGTATCAATGACAACTGAACCTATTGAACGATATTAGAAAACTTGTGAGGAAGTGAACAGTATCAGTATCAGGAGAGTAGGAGTGGTAGGGGTGCGTTGATGTCGACAGTGCGGGAGGGTGGTCGCGCGGTCGAGGCACGTCATACCGCTCCGCAGTCAGCTGAGTCGCGCCGCACTCAACTCGTATTATTAACGACGTGTATTGTAATCACGCGGCGGGCGATCGCCTCCGCCGAAGGTAGGGCGGTATTAAATTCCGACAGCTACGTGATAAATCGAAATTGGAAAAGTTTAATAATGTTCGGTTGCTCCGAAAGCAATAAAACCGTTTATAAACGGGCACGAGCGAACGAGACGGGCGGCAGGGACGCCCGCCTTCGGGACTTTTAGGGACTCTTAGGTGAGTCCGCTCGGCCTTACGGGATTTAAATTGATTTCGCTGGTATCTTGATGAAGTGATAAAACCGTCACTTGGGATGAGAATGTTCACCGTAGATGAATGAGCCTACCGAACGTCTCTATGCGTTTCCAGGTTTCGTAACCACTTGTTAGAATGTGAGACAAAATGACATGCGGAAATTACTAAGGCAAAACTACTTTTCTCCGTGAACATTGGCTACGGACAGCCCTAAAACGTCAATTGAATTCTTTTTACAATCTAATTGAAAAACTCGTGAATGTGGTGACGCCCGAATTGCTTACATAAACAAAATAACATTTCTGATCATGAAAATATTCTAAGGTCCTGAATTTCGCAATGTGTATCAAAAATGGCTGAAAATAACATTTCAACAGCAATCACTAGTTTGCTGGACGTATTATTGATTAAGCTAATTATTAATCAGTTCATTTATCATTATTTACTCAGCTAATAGAATAATTAGGGCGCTGAGAGGAGGATAATTGTGGGGGCGGCGCGTGCCCTCCACCTATGTACCAGCCTCCACAGGACCACACGCCCTGCGATACATTTCCTTTATATCGATATATTTCTAACAACAATATCAAATAATTTAATCAGGTCTTAACAATGTCAATGATCGTTGTCGTCGACAAGCCGCAGTACCTACTTTTCATCTCGACTAGCCCGCCATTGTCTAGAAGACGGCGTCAGATTTTTGTAATAAGCAACATGCTGAATATTATTTACATATTCAAATTACTTCTATACAAAACTCCTGTTTTTAATTATAAACTTAATTTGCTTATGATAAATCTATGGAAATTTTTACCTCGGGCTCCAACCCTCTATAGCGTTAAGGGTAGAGTAATTACTTCTTTTCTTCGTAATAAAAACGGATTAAACTTTGCTTAGGGTGGCCCATTCATTTTGTTTACTATTCAGAATGGCTTGTGTTAAGAAAAAACTAATTTACGCTCGCTGTTTGGGTGTAGGTATTATCTGATTTGAGATTTAAATGAAATTAGCTGATTACAAAACAGCGAAAGTTTACAAAAATATAAATTGGCTAAGTTTGATTGCGGTTTAATCAATTTTGATATTAGATGTTTGGATTCCAGTAACTGTTAAACATATAAAAAAAAAAATTAAAAAAATTGGGTCTTGTTAATTAGTCTTATATCTACTTAAAGTGATTTTATATGAATAGGTATAATAAAGTTCTGAGACTACGTTGTTTTATGAAAATAACTCTTAGGACTTTTAAAGCCTTAAAATTAGGTAAAGAATACCTATTAATTCTCCCACAAAACAGTAATAAAAGTAAGCAGTTTGCGTCCTTTAATTTGATTAGTCATTCGCGCAATCTGTCCAATTCCTCCTTCAATTAGCCTTGCGGAGTCAAGCGGCGATGTAATAAAAAGAAACACAGATAAATGAGCGCTTAATTCCTTTCGCTGCTGGACGCTGCGCATTGATATCAATTATCAGGAAGCTGGAGATGGTATTGTATACGCGAATTGTGCCATAAAGCCGCTAATCCGGGCCCGAGCGAGCCACAATTTGTCCAAACGGTTATGTTATTGCGGTCGGTAAGCTCGCAGCGACCGCAACTCGCTACATGATTTTTCTCATAAAATAACTTTCACAAACTATTTGGTTAATTCTATTTACTTTTGGTAATTGGCGGGATAATTTAATATTATTTTATGACGATACACGTTTGTGAAGTTGAAAATAGATTGGAAGAGTTGCTTAATGTAAAATTGATACCAATCACAAGTTTCTCTGCAGATGCTGTAAAGATTTGCATGCAGTTAATTGAGCTGACATGTAAGTATTTAATGGCCGGTTACAATGTCGTCCCCGCTTCAATGTCAGCGGACTCAATTTGTCGAAACTGTTATTGCACGGACGGACAGCCCGCGCCAGTCCAGTTTTATACGGAATCGCCCATAACGGACAGCTCCGGCGGCTCTAACTCCCGGGAATGGACACTTGATTAAGATACTTGTGTCACTTTATTTTGCGATTACATCTGACATGAGGTCGCAATCTCCTTTATTGTTAATTTGGAATAAATCTGCTTGATTAACTTTTTGTTTTACTGAAACTTTGCGCAAATACCATTTACTTAATTTACAACCTATTAAAGTGGACAATGTTGCATGGCACCATTAGTCTCTGTATTCATTCTTGAACATATTTGTCGTTTAACGATAAACAAACATGAAAAGAAAAACATAAAAGGAATAAGCACAGGTCATTTGAACACCCATATATGTAGGTACATTTGCACAAAAGTAGAAGGTGTCAAAGCATCAGATAGATCAAAATTTACAGTGCCATTCACACCCAAACCTTGGTCCATCCAATGTCATCTAATCAAACGCGGAATCCAACATTAGACGGATGTATGGGTATTCGAAATTGGATCGAAGATTGTAAGAGGGATTGAAGGACAAAGATGGGCGAGGGGGTGTGAGGCGGGAGGGGGTGGGCAGCCCACGCACCACGTCCGAGCCGTAATGAGTTGAAAGCGGATACTTGTAGCGCACTCAGGGCGCGCGTGTCCGGTTACCCGCCTAATGTTGCCCGGATAAACAATGACGTCCAGCCTTTTAGCGACATTTGTGGACCCACTCAACGCTGGACATAAGCCTAAAAAGATTTTACTATTTGAGATTCTTTCCGATGTACGAAGGAAAATGTCGTGTAATAAGAAAATCTGGTGACGTTCTGTTTGTTTGTAAAAGTTTTACAAGAGGCTAATGGACCTCTTAACTAGCTACACGAAGTTATTAAAGAAGGTAGCTTTATTTAAACAAAAATCTGAAAAATAATTAAAAATTAAAGCATGAGTTTTTGATGTTAAACACAACCGTAACAAAAATCAAATTTTATCTGTCTCGTTCTTCAAACACAAATAAAACAAACAAACACAAATAAAATTTGATTTAAGTACGAACTTATTGAACGATTGTGAAATTATCACCTTAACTAAATGATACGTATAGACAGGTAGGACCATACGATACCTTGTAAATACGTATCGCAACGATACGTTAGTATAGTGTGTAAGTCCACTAGCATTAGGTAAGTGCCGAGCGCCGCTGTGAGAGCCGCCTAGTCAAATGTAGAGTGACGGACCATCATTGCTCCATTAGCAGAGAACGGTCGAGGGCCGGGGGAGTCCGGGATGTTTGATACGCCATTACTTCATTAGCAGCCTTACGCTGTCATGAGCCGATTATTTAACAGCACTATACATGGACATCTCTAAAAGCTAATGGATAATGTTAGTGGTAATTATTGTTTACGTAAGAGCTGAGTATCTTGTTGTACCGATATTATGAGAGTTTGTTGCTAACGTGTTGAGAAACTAATAATTAGCAACTAGTTTTCATTATCTGAGATATAGGTAAGTTTTTGTGATGAATAGTTTTTTTAGTTCAAACCACTCGGAAAAATTAAACTGCTTGTCATAGGCTGGGAAAATTTAAGGTTCTCGAGGGAAATAACAGTGAATAAGTGCGAATATTCGCACGAAACAATACACCGATACGGGGCATAACACCAAATTAAAAACCGAATTACATAAAACCTTTCCAAAACAAAAGAGAAAAGCATTGAACTGTAAATCAGGAATTTCTTCCAAATATTTATCGAAACTAACCATTCATTCGAGATCTTTAGTCATAAATATTGCAAATTCGCGCCTGAAAGAGGGGGCAGGGTGGTACATAGGGAGTGCGGTCCATTATCCCGAGGTGAGGGCGTCGCAACAGCAAAGATGTTAGTCCGGCTCTGCATCGGCGACTTTATGACGTTATCTCTAACAGGTTCCGTCGCTGGGATGGGGTTGCTTCACTGGTGAAAGCACGGGATCCTCTGTTGTGCCTGATAATTGCCCCTAATGGAAAAGTCTAGTCACTTCGTGCGAAGTGCATTCCAAGTTTTCGCTTTTGCCAGATAGAAGTTATTACTTAGCCTTGTGCAGGCAACGACTTATAGATTCAAATAAGTGTGTTGGTATAGATAAATAGCTTAACAAATGGGTACTCTCAATAGAGACTAATGGATTTCATATCTTCAGTAATCCTGCAATATAAAAAGGCATTTTTTTTGCGAAGAAAACAAACTTCTTTTACCTAAGTCGTAATGGGAATCAACCTTTCGAAATTCTTGAAGGGAAATGATACATTAGAAATGGCTACTAATACTTTTAGGTATCCCAAGTATTCGCGAGGAAATAAATCGGTGCGTGCGTTGAATGCGTAAGCAAATTGAGCGGATATGTACGCATTGACTAGTGTATGTGTACTTAGTAACTTGACAGAATGAAAAAGCAAGCAAAATCTAATACACTTACGAGCATCTTACAGCGCATACATATTTAACACGCATATTTACCGATTGGCGTGGATCAGCGGGAGTGTGGGAACGTGGGGGCTGGGGGTAAAGACGGTCATTCAATGAGATTGCTTCTTGCCGCTACTCTCGAGGTAATGGATCCCGCCGAAATAGACTGGATCAAGGAAACACTGCTAGTGCGTTAGTGCACCGAGCGTCCACGCTGCTGTGATAAACAACGCGATGGATGTGGTACACGGAGTGGAAACTTTGTGCTAACTTGATAAACTGTTCTGAGACTTATAACTTGATGCAATGACTCTTGTGCTTACAATTGCTTCTAAACACAGAATCACACAGACAATCAAATATTCATATTTCAAAATTAGCTCTTAAACCTACTGAATTCTATCATCTAAAATGCAGATTTTCATTCTATTTCAGCACATAATTTGAAGGTATCTATAATACCCTTTCAGTTTTCAACGTAGACACCGGCGCAGAAATGTCACCGTGAAACAGCACTCAAAGCAAAGTGCATATCTATGTAGCGAGTGGACATTCGATTTTAAAATAGATTACTGGACAGTGGACGTTGTTGAATATTCTTAGTACTAATATTTGCATAAGACTAACGAAATATTAATTTAATAAATGGTTTGGCTAAGGAATTGAAATAAATCTGCAATAATCAAGTCACGACAAACAAGTCGTGTTCCTTTGTCATGAATTAAGTACCTAAATGTAATATACAATGATGTTGGTATTTATTTTTATATTATTGCTAGGTATAAGCTACTACTTTAATAACCGCTGATTGTACTACTTTGAGATAAACTAAGTATTTCTATGGATTCTTTTACTTAAAATCTCCCTAGAACATTTTAGTGGTAGATAATGTTTACGTTGCGTAGCGGTGACAGCCTGACAACCTGTCTACGAACTAATAATTGTATTCTATAAGTCAAGTAGTAAATAGAAGCTGCCTTTTTAATTTTACTTCATTCATGTTATTTAAAGAAAACTACTGTCATCTACATTTTCTTTTCAATAATACCGGGAAAACAAGGGAAAAAGGGTATTAAGATGGGTAAGATAATCTATTAAAATAAAATATAAATATACGTAATAATAATTACGTAGGATATTAATATACCTAAATATTAACACAACGGTAGTTAATTCTTAACTCAAACTTAAACTTGACGAAATATTTTTAACACACTTTTTCGCATTAAATGGAAGAATTAATTAATTCTCACGCCTACAGTTTCACGGTTTTAATAAAGCACGAAATTAATGAATTTAATTGAAATACCTAGCATTTTATGACCTCACTCACGACTCTTGGGAGTTTAAACCACTTAGTCTATTGACATAGGCACAAGAAACGTTCAAAATCAATTTTCAGAACCACCATCGACTAAATAAACTATACCCTTAGTAAATCCTTACATAACACGTAACACATAGGTGTTATCGAGTAGTATCGTCACACAAATTCACACAATGGATTCAGTATGGATTGAATTATGGAAGACGCGGAACTGGGCCGTGTAGGGACAAGGGGAAATGGAAAATGTGTGTCGCCAACTTGGGCCTAACAGCTCCTGGACAGAGTAGCGACGGTAATGGATTGATCAGATACCACTTTGAGCACGCTTTGGCTATACTATTAGGTATATTGTGGGTAGATGTCGGATATATTAAGTTATATTGTGGCGCCGTAATTTTTCAGAGAACAGATTTTCGCAAATTACCTACTACTTAAATTGGATTTAGATTTCCCTTGAAAAACCTGAGTGTGTGGTATTATGATACGGTCTATATTATGTAATTAAAATCGAGTTATTAATTCAGTTTGAAAGTAAAAACAACATTTACTTGTTCTTATTTATTCATAATAAATTGGCTCTTTAAATTAAACGGGTTGTAATGGTTAATTGCTTTAAAAACAGAATGTATTTTTAATATGAACGTAAACATGTATTTACGGATGTTGAAAGTAGGTAGGTACAGTAAATGGGAACCTTAAGTTTTCCAATTAACTACTTATTAAGGACAATAAAATACTTTTGGTGGTTTTAATTATGTCGTTCAAGACAACATAAAATGCTAAAATGGCAAGGCACACGTATATTGTTGCAAACAGATTTAAACATATTAAATGTCTGTATTATTTAAATGAGAAATAATAAACAAGATTTAAATTAAACAACGTCTCTTGGTTGTGCGGTGATAAATTTTGACATGAGATATTATTTCACTTAAGTAAACATAATAACATTTCTCCTGCGTGAAATACCTACGTAACAAAATATTTTTGTCTGGACGAATACAGTCACTTCAGTAGGGTACCATTAGCTGAATTAGCGCATGATTTAGGTAGGTACCTACTGTAATCAATAGCTTTGCAAAACGACAACAATTAATCTGCTTGATCAATCATTTACAAACATAAAACCCTATCTGAACATACAGAATAAATAGTTAATATTAGTTATATGAAGGAGTGCACAATAAAAGAACTCAGCGAGGCTACACAGTCGCTAGTTCATTATCCAAATGGACTACAGCTATTTGATCCACTTATGTGATTGCCTGCAAGCATTATCTCTCCTCCACTGAATGGAAGCCATAAGTCTACCTCGTAACTCTCTCGCTTCTCTTACAATATTTCTAGATACTTACGTTAGCAATAAATATGTATGCACATAAATTAACTATTGAACTAAGAATGCGATATGTGTTGGTAGAAATCTTTCTTATTGGTAAGAATTGCTTGATTGGTTTAATTAAAGTGCTCATAAACGATGTGCTTGTGTGATGACAGGTTCTACCTATAAATGCAAAGAAAGCTTTAAAGATTACATACCTACATATGACATAAGGGTAAATTAAATAGTTTAAAACTTTAGAGTGAAGGTAAACTCATACTCGGAATAAGGATATAATGCCTGTTTTAGCAAAACATGGAAGAACTCTACATAAAATACCAAATGGTATAGGAACAAGTTAATATAATCCGAAGCAACGAGGGCATACCATCGCCTTCAATATACCCATACCCAAGCAATAGATAAGAGAATAATTTCATTATAACTGCTGACTATATCCTACATACGATAGCCTTTATGCTCTTCCTATGGATAAAACAGATAAATACCACACATTTACATTCATTGCTTAGAGTGAATCAAAAGAGTTGGAGTGCTCTGAAGAAATCAGCAGATACAAGATAATGGACCGATCCAATCACTTAGCGAGGTGGACCTCGGTTACTTATACACTAGCTACTACACTCATGTATAAATTTACAAGGCTCTATATAATTCCCTGCAAGCTTGCCTTTGTTTATCGTTGACGTGCAATATCACACGGAAATTGAATCTTGATTCGGTTATAAGCTTGATTAATTTGTTTGTTAGTGTAACAATGGATAACCAATTAATGTTTTGACTAGACTCTTATTGAATTGAGAACGTGAATACTGTCAAATATTTAGTACCATTTGGAACATTGCAGGACCTGAATCTTGTGAACTCTCTTCAACGGATGCTTTAAGCCAAAACCAAAAAAGTACGTCCATCGCTCTATTACACTATAGATTCCAATCTAGACGTTAACTTTTGTTGGCAGGGCAACATGTAGAGCGGAGCGTATGGTAGACACGACAATTTATGCATACCTTTTTTCATCCTCACATAATTATTTCTTTAACAATTTTGAATTTCTCTGCAATATCCGAATAGTCTCCTCAATTTCGATATTGGCAACACTTTTCATTATTAAAAAATATTCCTGAAAGGGGCTAAGATAACGTGTATCTCCTCCCCTCAAGGGTTTTTTCAGCACGACGCCGAAGAGGCTCGCTCTATTTCCTACAATTATTCGTCGGAAATGAGATTTCGGATTAGACCGCCGTCTGATGAAGACGTCTACAAGATGGACTGGGACGAAAAAACAATTAAATGTAGACAGAATTAATACTTATACATTGGAGGATTTAGTACCTAGGTAAGTATCTATATTTACCTATAGAAATTATATTCATTGGTGTGGTGGTAGTGAAAAGGCGTCAGCTCAGATGGACACCGTGGTGATGAGCAATGGATGGGGGAGATAAATCAAAAGGCAAGAAAATATATTCAGATTCGATAAACTTTGTTTTTGTTAGGACGTAATTAAAGACGGTTTCAGATATGGTGATAGTGAACTCAGTTAGTACACTTAGTTGGGAAATGAAGGAAATCAGACAAAAATATTAAGTTAAATCATTTTGTTGATTATCCTCCGTAATAAATTATCAAAACCTCATGTCCAATATCTACTGCAGTTATTACTTCAAGGAACAAATTATGTTATATGATTCATTTGTATGTAATTATAAATTAATTATGGCTACAACAGCACTCTAATAGCGTCAAAAGAGTAGTTTGAGTTAGTAGCCCTGTTACTTGGTAGTCATTTACCTTTACAGTATTCTATACACAACTCCGTTAATTAAAAGTTAACAAAGCCGGCGTCTAATTGGATGGTTTATCTATACCTACATATAAGTCAGTGTACGTACACATTCACTGAGTTTATAATAATTACATTATTGTTTGCATATACATCTTCAGATGTTATTACGTTCGCTGAACAAACTTGAAGATTGAGGATTTCGTTTTAGGTAATATGTAAGGGTATAACAACTCATAAGTCCATCTATTACCAGTAAACCATAAATCTCCAGTCCAGCATTCAACCGAAAAGCTACAAGCAAATGACCCGTTGAAATTTTTCTAAATTGCATACAAAATGTCTCTTACAGACTTGTGGGTTCTGACGGCTATTACTTACAACGCAATATCAAATTGCTTTCAATTTATTTCGCAATTGCCGTCTTTGAGTTTCGCTTTGTAGGGGCCTCTGACGTCGGTCCGAGGCAACAATAAAATGTATTCGTCTCCGGAATGTTTAATATGGGGAAAAGTTTAATAACGCGTCCGGGCGGGCGGCGAGCGGCCCTGCAGCGGGCCGGCCGGCCGGGTGGTCAGCGCGCCTCACCAACCGACTACGATAAATCAAATCTTTTACCTTCTACGTCGCTGAGAAAAATCCCTATTACATTCACAAACATTTCTTCGACCACCAGTAAAAAATTACCGTCCAATTATATTTGTGACTATTCTGCCTCGTAGCAATTTTATATTTTGGGCTCTAGTTTTTTACCAACCCTCTAAACATGCGCTGTGATTATTTATCATTATTTTATAACGTTGAAAAAATTACAAGGGTTTGGTAATTAATAAGTAGGTATAGGTAACTTACCTTGTCGATACTTTTATCTTTTCGGCATTCAAGATGAAAACACACCCATAATGAAATGAAAACTTGAAGGTACTTAGATATCTCGTAGCTCTACTAATTATAGGTAACCTACCTCCATAAAAAGTTTGTTTATTGAACTCTTGTAGTTAACGTTTAATAACGTCTCAGCATAAAAATCGACCCACCCATTGTTCCACGGCTTATTAAGGCGATGTGGCGTTCTAAAAAAACTGTTGTAATTGGAAACATTGTGACTGCAGCTCATCAAGACATAGCAACGAAGCCCGGCTCTGGTGTCTGCGCCGCCGCCGACACAATAGCTCCCTGACGTTAATTAAATGTTAACAAACGCCCTCGTCT
This sequence comes from Agrochola lychnidis, assembly GCA_963680765.1. Taxonomy (NCBI): domain Eukaryota; kingdom Metazoa; phylum Arthropoda; class Insecta; order Lepidoptera; family Noctuidae; genus Agrochola; species Agrochola lychnidis. Next base: position 13,390,570 of record OY796857.1, read on the forward strand.
TCTAATTGGAACTGTTGCCTATTATCCTTACCTTTCGACGCGGAGAATAACTCCCAACCTCGTGAATTGTACTTCAGACTTTTTACTCGGCTTTCTTCAAATTGACTGAGACTCATTGCTTTTGTTTTCAAAGGTAAGTAGGCATCCACTCATTCAAACACAAAGCTTTTTTAATTGCTTGTACAATCTGGTCGTACTTAAATGAAATAGGTAGGTAACTAACTTTATTCGGTCTTTCCAAGATAAAATTAAGGGTTGGTAACCAAATCATGGTGGTATTAGGCTCAGACTGTCTTGAACTTCAGTTTATTATTAAGACGGTACCCATGCATCATCATCAGCCTAGCCTTTTCCCAACTATGTTGGGGTCGGTTTCCAGTCTAACCAGATGCAGCTGAATAGGTACCAGTATTTTACATGGAGCGACTGCTTATCTGACCTAATAATACGGTACCCCTTAGTAAGGACTGGTTGTCAGACTTTCGGGCTTTTGATTACAAGTAACGTTTGTCAAAGATCTACAAATGATAGCCGAGACCAACTGTTTTTAACGGGCTTTCCGAGGCACGTGCTTTTCGGATTCAGTAGGTATGCAGCATCTACGAAATATGGCTAATAACCTACCTATTAAGCAGATCCTGTTAAATCTTTCCAGTCCTCCAGATTTACAAAAGGTTTATCAGCATTGTCTAAATCTTCTAATCTTCTCTGTAGCTAAAATAGGACCCTGTATTAATATAAGGCAGGCCCGCTGGGTGCGGGTGTGCAGGGCGTGCACCGCACAAGGGCGGCACTTTCAAGGGGGCGGCAAACATAGAAATGTCCTTTGTTATTTATAGAAAACTAGTTGACCCCGGCAAACGTTGTTTTGCCAATTATTTGTTTGGGGTGGACAACCCTTATCACTTAGGGGTATGAAAAATAGATAGTAGCCGATTCTCAGACCTACTGAATATGCATATAAAATTTGGTAAAAATCAGTAAAGCCGTTTCGGAGGAGTAAGGTAACTAACATTGTGACACGAGAATCACTACGTAGTATAAAGCAAAGTCGCTTTCTCTGTCCCTATATCCCTATGTATGCTTAAATCTTTAAAACTACGCAACGGATTTTGATGCGGTTTTTTTTAATAGATAGAGTGATTGAAGAGGAAGGTTAATATTTATAATAACCCGGTTTATACCCGTGCGAAGCCGGGGTGGGTCGCTAGTTTTATATATAAGAAGATTAACGCAAACGTTTACAGGTTCAAACCACTTAGGGCCGGTTTTTCAATCGCCAGTTAACTTTTATCCGTCGAATAAGTTTGTCATTTTGACAGTTTTTGTTTGGACAGTCTGTCAAAACGTCACATTAAGGGGGTATTACACTATCAGAAGTATATAATATGATCAAAGATATAATGAAATTGTAAAATAGACATGGGTAATTTGTGAGCTTCGTAGATAGGTATATGATATAATATTATGATAGTGTATTATCCCCTAATGGGGATATACCCATAATAAATGTCTATTTACAATTATGATCATATAAATGATAGTGTAATACCCACCTAATTCTTCAGGTAAAAATTATCTAATAATTGAAAAATCGGCCCTTGGATAGGTAATCTCTAAGGTCCGTATTACAGATCGTCACTCAATACTCAAGCATTACTTAAAACTAGTTTCAACCAATCAAATGGCTTGAATCTAGTTTTAAGTAATGCTTGAGTATTGAGTGATGTTCTGTAATACGGGCCTAAGAGAGTATTCCCTTGTTATGAATAGATTCATTGTGCGTGGTCCGACACGCGCATGGCTGGTTCTTTTTATACACTTCCACAACAACTTAACCAACATCAAATTCCTCTCTAAAAGCCTAGTAGGGTAAAGAGAAAAGCCTAGTAGGGGCGACATTGTCAGTTATGCACGTGGGCGATGAAGCGCCCATCGGCGGGCCTGATATAAGGTACTCAATACTTTATTGCATTCCACAATGAATGTGCTTAGGTGGTAAACATTTGAAAAGAAACAGTCGTGGACCCTGTTGGGCACAGCAAAAGAAATATAGTAGCGATGAGGACTTATTGTTTATCTTATAATCTAATTTATTCTAAAAAAAAACATTTATTGAGTATTTTATATGAGTTTTAGAGATTTATTATTTAAATATTCATGTACACTGTAATAACATTTATTTCATAATAGATTTTTTAATTTATTCGTAAATAGATGGAGTGTTTTTTCTTTTCAGGTAATTTGTTATATGTTTTTATTGACATAACTTGTTGAATGTAGGTACCTATAAATAGGTATACCTACCTACTACTACTACCTAAATAGGTATAGCTGTAAATGAAATCGTATGGCTTGGTAAGTACCAAAGCATAGGTTATCCTAGGTTTATGATAGTTTATGAGCACTCAACAACAAAGCGAATAAGCAGCGATTAGCAACGTGCCTTTTTCTATTAACTGTAGGTATATACAGTGTTTGTTTCAATGTGATAGTAGGTACCTACCTACGGGGAATTCGAATCTCTAGGAGAGACGGGGAAACTATCTTAGGAACCATTAGCTCTTTTTTCATGAATACAGTTTTGGCATAGGTAAGTACCTACCTACTTAATTTTATTCAAGTGTGAGTGGTCCTCAAAAACTAGTAAAATATAACTTTTTTTTATTTCGTTTCGATGTTCTGTTTCAAGTATCTATTACAAGCATCATACAAGATAAAGGTAACTACCTACTTTCAATAGTGCCGACTCCGTGGGTGCTCAGGGGCTCCAGAATCCAAGAGAAAGAGCGTAGACATCAAAATTGATCAGTCAATCTTTTCTCTTCGCGTGGTAAGTAGGTATACCTACGTATTTTTTCCACTTAGGCCCGTATTACAGAACGTCACTCAAGACTCAAGCATTATTTAAAACTAGTTTCAACCAATCAAAAGGCTTTAAACGAGTTTTAGGGTTTAGAGGTTCTGTAATACGGGCCTTAGTGTAGTAAGAAGTTAGTGTTGATGATGCTATAATAACTTCCTGTCACTGTTATTTATATAGAAACTAGTGAAACATACCTATACGAATTTGTGTAGGGTGGGTAAAAAAACCCTACAAAATAAAAAATTACTTAAATTTCGGAAGTCGGTGGCAAAAATTGAAAATACTAAACCAAAAACACCAACTTCTGTTTATTTTGAAAGCCGGTTTTAATTTGAACGCACAAATACTAATTGCTATTGGCAACATTATGTGCTTCAATGTCAACTGTCAAGTGTCAGTGTCTTGTTACTGTCAGTGTCAATACCCAAAAACTTTTGTTTTGAATTGGAAACCTAACCTAGACAGCTTTAATTATAACAAATCGAGAAAGCATAATTTATTTAATGTATCATTTGGAGTCAAAAATATAATTTATCTCAAACCTCAACCAATATGGCTCAATATGTACCCGGCAGACCCGGTGGAGAGTCAGATTCGGACAGCGACGAGGACTACGGCTTCTACGAAAAGCCGGTAACTATTGATCATGTATTCATTGTTGATACATTTATCTTTTTGTAATAATCGTAATCGTAGTCGTTTTTGTATTCAGTAAGATATTTTCTTCAACCCAAAACAAACCAAGTGTTTAGATATTGTAAGACCTAGATCTAGGTCGATCTCAGGTTTATTTCCAGCGTTAGGGTTACCTACTAGACGTCGTAATATCATATTCAGTTGTTGAGCTTATACAACGTATTATATAGGTAGCATGGTGCATTAGAAAATCAATCAATCTGCCTAGCCTTCTCCCAACAATCTGCCTAGCCTTCTCCCAACAATCTGCCTTTTCCCAACTATGTTAGGGTCAACTTCCAGTCTAACTGGATGCAGCTGGATAACAGTATTTTACGTCAAGCAACCGCCTGTCTGACCTCCACAACCCAGTTACTAGGTAACACCCCGTGGCAAGACTGGTGCAATAAGTCTTAGTACCTAAAATCAATCATCTCAAGTACCTATACCATATAAAACAAAACATCTGTTGAAGTAGCTATCTAATCTTCTAGGTTTAACTAATAGGTTCCTACACCTATGCATAAGATTTGCTGACGGTAAGTACCTAATACAATAATGAATATGTTACATAAGTCAAAATTTTATTAAGTCTTTTATCAATTAAAAAACCAAAATTAAACAATTCTATTTTTATATTCCAGGCTAGAAATTACTACCAATATCAACAGCAGAATGAGAAAAAAAAGCTTGAAATGGACATACAGGATGCCATCATCAATGGGAATTTAATGGATATTCAAGACATCGTCACTACAAGTAAAATTAATTTTCATAACACACAAAATAATTAATTATGGGTGTGATAAGATTTAACAGTTAACAAATGTTTTTTATTAAGGTCTGTCTATGAGCTGATGTGATGACAATAACAAAATTAACCCTCATAAATATTACTCTAGTTCACAAAGGAAAAAACACAGCATTTTTTGGCAATATAAATCAGGGATGTAACAGATATCCGCATCTGCATAAATTTTGATATCCGCAAAACATCCGCTTCCTCAACTTTTGTTTTTAAAAGCTCCACATCCTCATAATTTCTATGGGGATGTGACCCCACTTTGTTCGCTCAAATAGTGAATTTTATTAAACTCACTCTGAGCCAAATGTGCGGGTCGGAGTGACGCGTTCTTATTGCCTGAATTTGCAGTATCCCTGTCCTATGACAGACGATCAGCCGCACGTGGCAATGGTGGCATGAATGTGGTGTCAGGTGCCAAAACAAGGGCTATTTTTCATAAGACATCTGCATCTGCACCCTCATCTGCATCCTCAATAAGGAATTTTCCAATATCTGTATCCTTATTCGCATCCTCAAACCCGATTATCTCGATAACCACATCCTCATCCTCATCCGTTATACGACATCTGTTACAACCCTGATATAAATCAATCAAAGCCTGTTTTTTAAGTGAAGTATGGTTAATAACAAAAGAGGTTTTTAAATTCTATATATTCTTGATGGCTTGTTCTATGTTAATGGGATTGGTTTCCGCACTTAGTCCTTCATTTTACCATTGTACGTGGGCCATGGCAGCCATTGTTGGTTATTCCAACCAGCCCGCCTCCCTCCATAAGTAGATTGGGGTTCCTAGTCTGTTCAAAACATCTGCAAAAGATCTGGGTGACGCCTGTGCATTCAAAGAGCACATACGCAACAGTTTCCTTAGTCTCCATGTATGCTCTGCACAGAGGACTGTCCATTATGCCTATTGTTTTGAAATGTTTGTTTAGTGAGTAGTGTTTGTTTGATGGCCTATAATAGCTGTAAACTGTCAATCTTTATTTTATTTCAGGATTAAATAACAATGTGAATGATAAGCTAGACAGTGGGTGGTCTGCACTAATGCATGCATGTTTCCATGCACAGGACAATATTGTTAAATACCTGTTGGAACAGGGTGCTGATCCCAACTATCGTGCTGGTAAGTTTAAAATATATTGGGACTCATTAATATATGTTCGAAAAGAGACATGTTTTAGTGTCCGGAGGCCCCATTCATCACTCTTTATCTGGTTTGTGTAGTTTTGTGACTTTTGCATACATTGGCATGCTTATACTACTTTTGTTTTGATCAAATTATAGCAGTTGCGCAAGTCAGGTTCATTTCCATAAGTTTTTAACTACAAGTAAAGAGTAGAATAATGAAAATATATGTATAAGATAAACATGTTGAAGCGGTATGATTTATATCATCAAACATAAGGTAAATAATTAAATATTTATCACAATTTTACAGATTCCATGACACCCATAATGAGTGCATGCTCAAATAGCAGTGCCAGCAATGAAGCTATATACAACATTGTGACAGACTTGATAGAAAAGGATTGTAAACTGAATTGTATTGACAACTATGGACAAACTCCTCTAATGAAAGCCATTGGATGTGGCAGAGTTGCCGTTGTGCAGAAACTGTTAGATCTGAAAGTAAATATTGAAATAAGAGATTTGCAGGGATGGACAGTAAGTAAAGTTTAGTTTCATTCTACCCAAAACAGCAAAAGAATAAGATCAGAAATGTGGACATTTGCATTGAATCACTTTTCACCCTTATGCCCTTAGTAATAAGGTTGAAAAGTGGTTCACCGCCAATGTCCGCTATGGTACCTACAAGGTCTTATCACATATGGAAAATTCAGCCCATTAACCTTGGCATAAAAAATATTTGTCCATGTTAGTAATAAGCAGAGATCGGAATTGGGTGTGTGAAAATACCTAAAGTTTGCAGCGAGACATATCATAGAGCTGTTACAACCACTTAAGTTAACCGGTTTTGAATTGTATCGGTTTATTTACGGTTTTTTGTTTTACATGTTCTTTACCTTTGAAAAACCGAACTATAAACATAAGCAAGCTGCTAATACAGTTTTAAATTAATTTTTGTTTTGAACTTTTCCGGTTCAAATTCGGTTTTTTAGTTCTACTTGTTCTGTACGTCTGAAACACCGAATTTTACACATCTGCAAGCTGTAATACAGTTTTAGATATTTTTGTTATTGTTGTGTGTAGTTTTCGAGGGCTAACCGAGAAGGGCTTTATTTTTTAACCGATTTCGAAAAAAGGAGGAGGTCGTCAATTCGACTGTATGTTTTTTTATGTACGTATATGTGTGTATGTTACTCGATTACTCCGTCAATCAATAATAAACTTTATTGATTCTTTTTCTGTTAGGAAATGAAAACATATTATCTGAAATAAAGTTCATTCAAGATAATTTTTCGATTATAGAAAATGCGCTTACTAACTTATAAAAAATGAATCTGACTCTTTCTTAAACTTTAGAATTATTGGACAATGTTAGGTGTGCTCTAAATTGGAGTTCTAACGAAATTGTACAAAATAAATTTGAAAATGTCTTACAACGAAATCCCGGTTATGATGTTATTAGAACGACGTGTGAAAATATTAAAAAACTTTTTACAAAAAAAAACAACCGACCTCCAAAAAAAACACTACAAAGTGAAAAATAACTTTAATTTCGGAAGTCGGTACAAAAAACGAAAATACAAAACCCAAGACACCGACTTTCGAAATTAAAGTTATTTTTCACTTTGTAGTGTTTTTTTTGGAGGTCGGTTGTTTTTTTTTGTAAAAAGTTTTTATTTTTCACTTTTTAGTTGTGGTACCTACCCCACACACATTCGAATACCACTACCTGCTACCAGTGACAGAAACTTATCATATCATCTACATACTAAGTGGGACAAAAATACGTATTTTGTAGCTAACTCAAAAACTATCCAAGCAAAGTTAATAAAATTTATATGGGACCAATTCGAGAGCACACCCTTTCAAACAAAAAAAGAATTTTCAAAATCGGTCCACAATTGACGGAGAAATCGGTGGACATACATAAAAAAAAAACAAACATACGCGACGAACATATAACCTCCTCCTTTTTGGAAGTCGGTTAAAAAGGGAATTGAAACAGATCATGAATCATTTTACAAATTTTGCACCTCTCACTTCCGTAGACGTTGAACGATCCTTTTCCACTTACAAATGGATATTAAATGTACAAAGAAACCGGTTAAAAGAAGAGAACATAGAAAAACTGATGGTGATATATTTCAATTCCCTTAACAATCCAGGCGAAGGTCTCAACGCTCCCGAGTCGGAAATTGATTCTGAAAACGTTGATCCTTCTGAAAATATTGAGCTCTCATTGGAAAGCTAGTAAATATTATATATTAAGTAATGTAAATAATTAATAAATATATGTATATAAAAATATTGTAAATAGTTAATAAATAAATAGTGTAAATATGTAGTTAATATAGTATGTAAACAGCCAGTTAGATTTAAAAATTGCTCTAAAGAAATTGTGTATCGTATTTATCGTTAGTCGTATATTTGTAACAGTTTTACTTAGATTCGTTCAAGTAAGAACAAAGAAGTGATTGAAATAAATATTTTCTAATAAATTTTCTGCTTATATTTCATAGTAAACCCCTGAATACAGATCGATGCACACTGAATACCTAATAGTAACAAGTCGGAATTGAACTCCGTTGAGGTCAAGTAAGCAGGGCAAGTAAAAACGGAGCGACGCCTTTAAAGTGAACGCCACGCTTACATGCGCGAAAATGTTCGTTTTCCTTGAATCAATCTGTAGCAAAACTTTTTAACTTAAGATACAGATCAAAAAAAGAAATTAAAACCGCATTAGCATTTTGCAGATATGTAAAATTCTGTATTTGACCGACAAAGAACAATTAGGACTAAAAAACCGAATTTGAACCGGAAAAGTTCAAAACAAAAATTAATTTAAAACTGTATTAGCAGCTTCATCATCATTTATAATTTCAGCCGAAAGACGTCCACTGCTGAACATAGGCCTAGCAGCTTGCTAATGTTTATAGTTCGGTTTTCCAAAGGTAAAGAACATGTAAAACAAAAAACCGAAACTAAACCGGTAAAATTCAAAACCGGTTAACTTAAGTGGTTGTAACAGCTCTATGATGTCTCGCTGCAAACTTTAGGTATTTTCACACACCCAATTCCGATCTCTGGTAATAAGAGAGGAGTGTAGTACTCTCTTTTGTGATGGATAGTTCTACAATAGTTTCATATCCTTGACTTGTTTAATGTAGGTTGTGATGCCTCTGGAACCTAATATACCTAGAACATCTTTAGAATAAGCTACTTGCGGGATTTATTAAAATTGAAATGACTAACTATACTCCATTTGTAATAAGATTAAACATTTAAACAAACCTTTTTACAGTCCGTTCAGCCGATTTTGACTTCTATACCGTAGGCATAAGGATGGCATTAAAAGCAAAAAAGTGGTTACAATACCAACTGTTTACTGCATCTGCCATTTGTCATGTCATCAACGCAATAGAAGTCAAAATCGGTTGAACGGACTGTAAAAAAGGTTTATTTAAATGTCTAATCTTATTTCAAATGGAGTATAGCTGATAAGCAAAAGGTATTGCACAATAAAGCATACTTCCATGTTAACAATTTGACTTAGAGGCCATCTTTATTTCGTAGCAGTAAGAGCAATTTCCGATGTTGAAGCGTTAGTACATCGATAGACATATGACTATACTTGTGGTACTTAGTTATTCAATGGTTCAGTAAATGACGCCCCAAACTTGATAATAATTGACAGTAATCAAATTACAGGCACTATTCTGGGCCGCTCACCACAATCAACCAGAAATATTAGAAATCCTAATATCCCGAGGTGCCAGAATGACCGAAGTTGACAAATATAACCGCACAGCTTTAGACTTGGCAGAGTTACATGAATACAATAACATTATTGAAATATTAAAAAGACATCTTCAAATTCCGGAGGAACATGAAGATTCGTTTTATACAGATTTAACGTCTTGGCATGACTTTTACCCAGGAATTAAGAAAGGACAAAGGTATTTAATTGTAGTAAATTTAAGTAAATTTGTGTTAATTGCAGCAGTCATGGCTTCTTTTAGCGCCGTGTGTTGCTTAACTATCAACCAGCGTGACATTAATTGTTCTAAACTTAATGTTTGTCTATGAATAATTTATATATTCATGTAAATAAATAATAGTGAATCATTCCACCAGGCCGCCTTACTGGTGGGGCAAAGTGGAATGCCTAAAATTTTCAAGTGGAATCTGCTCCACTAGTTTGATTGGGTGGGCAGATATTCCACTAGTCTAAAAGCTTGATAGATTCTGCCTCACTAGGGTTGGCATCTTAGAATTTGTGTAGGTAGTAGGGTTGCCAACATTTTGATATGGTATTTTTCAGAATAAGCTACACACTTCAAAAAGATATAGTATTTTATGGATAACCTAAAAATAGACAAAGATATATTTTTTATAAAAACTATAGATACTTTTTGCACGTCTTGCATTAAAGAAAAGAGGCCCAAAATTGAAGTGTCATAATAATGCTTTATTACATTTTTTATTAATGAGATACGCTTCTGTTTCTTTCTTTTCGCCATTTCGAATTCATAACCGAAAATATCTTTTCTGTGAATGCCGAAGTGGCGGGATAAACATAAAACCTTATTTTCAGTATTTTTTCTAATATGCTGCCATTTTTGGCCTGTAGTTTTGTCAGTAAACTCACTACATTCTTTTACTTTTGCAAAGATTTAATTTAATATTGTTATTTCAGAGTAGTAGAGTAGCGTTCACTTTTTATTAAAATAAAGTATTTGTTTGTTAGATTTCAGTGTTGAAAATATTGTATTTTTGCGTACTATATATTTCTTCAACAGTATATAGTACGTAGGCTCAAAATATAGTACAATACTATTATTATAGTACGGTTGGCAACCCTAGTAGATAGGTATGATTCATAATAGTTTAAGACTTGTTATCTTAAATGTTAATGACTAAAGCAGCATAAACTGCGGACGACAAAACCCTTCATTATACTACTATGGTGCAGTTAAAAGACAGCCTGTTTAAAATGTGATAGCAATATTCCAACTGTAAAATATTTTTTTCTGTAAGGAGTTTAGAGGAAACACTGTATTTACAGGCCAGATTACAAGAGCGAAATCCCGCATCTATTGTATGGTATGCACCTGGAAAACTTCACCACCACCTTTATGAAGACTGGCATGGATTTGAGAACGTTCCTGTTGCTAGAAGAAAACGATATGATAGATTTGGGAATGGATTTACCGTACGAACGACAAAGACTTAAGAGTGGACTTCGAAGCTTTCATAAAAGGAACTGGAAAATTAAAGCTGTGGTCGGAGTGAATGCTCAAAAAGCAGAAAACTTTAGGTAGCTATGAATATAATATTATTATGTATAAAGAATGATACGGGTTCAACTCCTGTTTACTGGAACCTATACTGCATTTATTATAACATTAGGCAAATAACAGTTATCACCCTTTCGTTAATTCGATAAGAACGTATAATAAACTCCGTTGTTTCACGACTAATACGAAGCTAAAAAAAAATACTCTAAAGTGCAGTCATTTCCACAATATTACGCTTTGACTGTCATTATTTAGCCTTTGACTAATCCATTTATTTTTCATAAATGGAGTATAGTTCTCGGCGAATTGTGAATGTTCAATAGCTGCCTGCTTGGTTCTTTGGGAAGTACAAACGATATTAACTTGTAGACAACAGCTTAGCACAAAACGGAGGTAATGATTAGTTCACTGATGCAGCAGCCACGCCAATGCAGTTGTTAACGCCGTTTTCTTACTCCGATTTTAGATATCTTGGATAGTTCAGCTAATCACCAAAATATTGCCTATAACTTCAAAGGTAACGCTGTCCCAATCTACACCTTAACATAGACTATTCAGTCATTTGGTTGTTTGGTATTCATATATTTTTTCTACACATAACATAACGCTTGTTTTCCCCAAAGGGTTGGGCAGAGGTGTACCTAATAGTAGAACCCACATTTCGCCAGTTATGTTTAAGTTCCATGAAATAAAGGCGAACCCATTGCCATCAACCAGGCACAAATTCAGACTCCGAACTGCCACTGAGAAATTTCAGATGAACAAACCCAAATAACACTTTTATAATTAAGGCATAAATTTTTCTAATTAGATCAAAACGTTACTTTTTCAGCATGCTAAACTATTTAACAGCATTGGGATCACACCTTCATCAAATATACATATTAGAAGCGACCTTGCAGTATATTCTGCGTGAATACAAGAAAACACAGGAACAAATAAAATTTGTACCACCAGACTCTTTCATTCGCGAGCAATTGAATAATGCGGCAAAGAAAATGATCACAAATATCAACAATATTAGGAGAGCGTCGGATAGAGTGAAAATTATACTGAATAAGGTAAGGAAGGAAGATTACTTCTTTAATGTTTCTTAACTCCATTATCTACCACCCGACTTCACCCACTGCAGGTCATGGGCCTCCATTTGCCTGTGCCTCCATGCTCCTGCGCCTGTCATCCAGGTTCTAACCGCGATAGCAACATGTCACCCCCACGACCGGCACTCCTACATCCAGTATTGGACGTCATTTAGTCGCAGCCATACTCCACGTGTCTGTCACAAAAAAAAGACCTTTATTTCCTCTGACCCTTTCGTACATAAACAAGTTCTCAATACAAATAAAATTTCATAATATTATGTATTTTGGTTGTTAACCCTACATTAGCAATTATCAGTTACCAGATCAGGCTGTCTTACGACATAGCCTCCTCTATTTTGTTCCACTTATTCCTGTCCTTTCTTTGCCAACCTTTTGGCAGATCATCCTCCCTCCCTTTCACCTGTCCTCTTCTAAGTATTTTTCTTGATAACTTACTTATCAATCGTTAAAAAAAAACCATCATATTTTCAAAGAAACATCCGCTCCGCAGATCTGAAAAAATCTTGATAAACGAATCGTACATACAACGTCGTTGAGCTTTTTTCTTATTGGAATATTTTCATGTATTTCAGGTGGCTGACAGCAACCCGGAACCTGCAGACCTCATCAAAGAGAAGTCCTTGCAGGATGTCGTCGCAGGATACGTCACCGAAGCTGTGTTGGTCGTCTCCGTAGGTTTGCTGGTCTACAATGTTAAAACCTTAATCTACTATTTAGTAAAAAAATAATGTGTGATTCTCGTTACTGTTATTTAGTATGTGTAAGGATTTGAATTCGGCTCGGCTGAAGTGTCTACTTTGTAATGTAATGACTGAAAACAGAAATTCTGTATTTTTATATGTTGCTGCAGTTGATCTGCATACAATTTAAAGTTTGCCATACCAGTTATTAGCAGCAACATTAGATTTAAAAAAAAAATGCTAATTGTGCTCTGGCTGGTGAAATAATAAAAATTTGTTCTGGTTTTTTTGAAACCAAAGAGTTTGATTCCTGGCTAGGAAAATTTATTTTTTATGACTTAATGATGAATTTTTAGTTTTTTTTTTGTATTTTTCGCTTTTTGTGATAGTTTCGAATATGGCCATCTACACACACTAGAGAAATTCACTCTGTATACAAAAATGTAGATACTCCAGTCCATCCCACTTCAGTATTTTACGGATTGAAACTCTAAAATCGAATAAGTAACATTGGTGCCGATTCCCTTGTTCACAAACTAAACTAAATTTAAGTTAAGTGCATCTTTTTCTTTCTATTTCATTAAGAAAAGGACAGAAGATAAATTTTAGTTTAGTCCTGTCAAATTAATCACCGCTTGACGTAAATTGACGTAATTTTAGTAGACAAGTTTTTAACCACGTCTAAACTTGTATGGAGTAGTGACAGGCGTTGATTAATTTGACAGCACTAAACTAAAATTTATCTTCTGTCCTTTTCTTAATGAAATAGAAAGAAAAAGATGCACTGAACTTAAATTTAGTTTAGTTTGTGAACAAGGGAATCGGCACTTCTTGTGTTTAACACAAATGTTATTTATCCAACAACGCTTCGGATTACTAAAAGGATTGTTCTACAGATAAAAACAAAATATTTAAGTTTTCGAGCTGCTCAAACAAGTGTTTTTTTGGTATTTTGTGTACTTAATAAACTGGATGGCAACATCTTTAAAGCCATACCATTTACGTCTTTGTTTTAATTAAATAGATGTAGCATTTAATTTTATCAATTGGGTGGGGCTTGTGGCTAAGTAATAACACCCGCACGGCTCGTACGATCACGTTAAGCTTCGCTTACCGCGGTTGGTCCGTGGATGGGTGACCATCTTTACATACCAAGACCCCTCCGTGCCTCGAAAAGCACGTTAAGCCGTTTGTCCTGGCTGTCATTCGTGATCTTTGACAGTCGTTACGCATCGTCAGAAGCCCGAAAGTCTGGCAACTAGTCTTACCAAGGAATATCTTATCCAGTAACAGGGTTGTGGAGGTCAGATACGCAGTCGCTCAATGTAAAATGATATTCAGAAGCATTCGGTTAGACTCGAAGCCCCCCCTAGTTGGGAAAAGGCTATAGCAGATGATGATGATTTAATTTTTTCAATTCTTTTTAACAATATTTTAGTAGACAAATAAATTTCGGTGAAAAAAAATTGTGCAAAGGGGATAATATTCGCAGGCAAAAGGCTTTTTTTTAATGATGACTTCTTGGGGCTGCTCATGATTCTTCCAGCCCAAATACCTTTAAGACATACAGAGATAAGTACATTGAACTTAGTACAAGCTAGTTTTTTTCCGATTAGACATCATTTTGTAGATAAGTACTTATTACTAACTCAGTCGACTCGCAAGCGACAAGCGAGACGTTCCATAAAGGATTCGAACGATTTTTAAAATGAGAAAACCTAGTTGATTCCGGAACTTCTTAAACATGTCTTTTACTCTTTTACCAATTGGTCCTGATGGCTGTTTATAGAGACCCCCAAACCCCAACCCTAGGGGGTGGGGATGAGAGACATCCGCCATTTAGACTACCATAAGAAATTTGCTGAGTTTGACAGCATGCCAAAAACTGAATGTTCCGCCAGAGGTAGGCGGACTTGTTGATTGATTCATGAGCATAATTTTAGGTAAACTAATCCATTAAAAAAAAAAAAACCGGCCAAGTGCGTGTCGGACCACGCACAAAGAAGGGTTCCGTAGTTGGGATGAATTTATCCCAAAAACAAACTTAACTTTGTAGTTGAAAAAATGTATCTATCTATGTATATCTCCCATACGGAATGTATGGAAAAACATGTTTTTTGCAACTGCAAACATAAGTTGGTCGATTATTACTCGTTAACTTGTAAAGCCTACTTAGCTGTGATAGGTTTCCTTTTAATTTCGTTATATAAACTGCTGCTGTGATTTTTTCAAACATCCAAACCAACCGTTTAGCTGGCAGGGGGGACACTTGACTCTAACAAAAATTAGTACTTTAAAGCTTAATATTTCGCAAACGGATCCCTGAATCCAAAAATGGCTGTCGCAAACTCGTAATGTTTTTGAAGGACCTTTCCAATGATACCCCACACCAAGGGATAGAAAGAAAAAAAAAAAACTTCACCACTTTACGTGTAGTAGTCAAATTTTTTTTTTCTTTTTTCATTATTTAATTTTACCACTTTGTCAGGTAATTAATATGTAAATCCATGCCAAATTACAGCTTTCTAGCACTAAGAGTCTCGGAGCTAGACTGCGGACAGACAGACAGACGGACATGACAAAACTATAAGGGTTCCTTGTTTACTACAGAACCCTAAAAATATCAGAAGGCGTTTCATAGCATGCCCAACACTGTATAAAATGCGACCGTATATGGTTCTTTTTGTAATACATGCACTACCAAATCACAAGAAATTATAATTAAAGTGTCACCCTGACTTACGCGTGACCGTATCCACCGGTCAACCGGTCATGAATGAATAAATTGCTATGTATTCTTCGGTCTTTTTGTGTCACAATAAGTCTGTATTTCTAAGAATTATACGTTTTAGAAATGATAATAAATACTATCGCAATACATTCACGTTGCAGTGATGCCAAAAACTTGTATTTTTTTCTAAATTGTGAAACATTACAGCTGCATTGATATTTTACGTGAAATCGTGACAGGTTTATTTTTGAATGTTAAATTACAGTTTCAAATTTGAAGGGCAAATTGTTACAAGTACAGTTATTTTAGTTATCTTTCAAAAATGCAGACATTCGTATAGTCCGCAAATAACACTGTTATCTCACGTTTCAAACATTTTAATTACGGTTTGTTTTTATCTTTGACGAGCTTTAATCAAGAATGTTAGACGGTACTGAGTCACAATAACAGTGAGACCACATTGTTTGAAATTTTATTTTTAACGTTTATTTTGATTGATGTTTTAATTCTTTCAACTCGTAGGCGTATGTGGAGCAAGTACTATCTTAAATCTTAACTCATATATTTCAGTACAAGAGAAAATGAAATGCTCTCCACGGCATAGTCGGCCCACTTAAGAATTGTATATCACATTTATTCTTGCTATAATTCATTGGGTTTGACGGGCATCATGGCGCATTACATGCATACATTCAAAATTATGAGTGTCACTTGCCAGCCTGTTGACGGCCTTGTCGCCTGCAGTTAGTTGCATTTGGCCGGGGATAATTAGAGCTCGTTTATAATTAATTGCACGTCATTTGTATCCATTATTCATGCTTTGGATGCGACGTGGGTGTGTTCGTTGGTGCATTCATGCGTTGCATGCAACTTTGTTTTGTCATCTTCAATCGTATATCGGTACGCTTTAATTGAGTTAAAGCATTTCAGAGACAAGCATGTTTGGGTTTGCTAGTCTTGAGTTTTGTCTCAACAAAATGTTTCTTATTGACACTTTTTTTTAATCAATTTTATCATTTTTATTGTACTTTGACTGCCTCGTTGGTCTTGTGGT
This sequence comes from Agrochola lychnidis, assembly GCA_963680765.1. Lineage (NCBI taxonomy): Eukaryota > Metazoa > Arthropoda > Insecta > Lepidoptera > Noctuidae > Agrochola > Agrochola lychnidis. The sequence goes on from OY796857.1 coordinate 13,406,909, forward strand.
CGTGGGGTCAAGCGCTACTGCTGAGCATAAAGTAATGGGTTCGATTCCCAGGTCACTCAAAGTGTTTTCCAATAGGAATTTCTCATTAGCAGCTGGGAGCATGGATTTGTCCGGTCGATGGCAATAAGCTCACCCCTATTATATGGAACTTAAACATAACTGGCGAAATGTGGCTTTACTATACGGTACACTTCTACCCAACCCTTTGGAAAACAGGCGTAATGTTATGTTATGCAGGCAACATTTTCAACAAAAAAAAAACTTTAATAATAAAACAGTTTTGTCCAGGTAGCATAACAACCGACGCGCATAAAACGTTACTGACTTTGCTCTTGACCTCAACGCAATCATGTCCCGAAATATTCTTTGCGTAAGCGCACAAAAATGTGTTGAAATTTTCACACAGTCGTTTTGCTAATAAAACACTTGGTTAATTTCGTTGCAGTTCTTAAAACACTAGCTCCCGGCGTCAACATCAATTACCTTTCTGTTTTTATTCGTAATCTTTGTTGATAGTGCTCTTGCCAGAAGATTGCAGAAGTCGGCCAACTTGGTCAATCTGCTTACTGGCTGCTGGCAATAAGACGCGGACTTTATCCCGGTAATAAGAACGTTTCATATTAATTACTGGGGCAGTGTTTTGGCGTTACACGAAGATAATTTTAATCTCAATTAAATTCCGGTATTAATTATTTTTTAGACCTTGTGATTCAATATAATGTATTGACCTTGCAGTGGACCTTGTAGTATTCTACAGAAACACGATTAAATACCTTTGGGAGCTAGTTTACCCATAACGGGAAAACCATGACTAATAAGTAAATGAATAATTAACGCGAAGAAAAATTTACATTTACCTATATAACACCTTATAACAGAAATCTATAGGTAAATTTCTACTTTAAATACGTAGTAAGAAATAGTATGAATATATTTCCATTAACCGATTGATTTGTATCTTGTTCTGAGAATAGATCAAATCAGTGGTAGCACTCATGGTTTATGGGCTGCTAATCGAAACAAGTGGCGCCAATAGCATCTGGTCGAGGAACATGCCAATGAGGTTGTTAGACGATGACGCATGCGCTGTGGCGTATATCTTTTCACTGTCTCTCAGTTTTGCTAAGCTTCTAGCTTTTTTATTTATGCTTGATCTTTATGAACCAGAACAGTAAGTAGGTACGTTTTTACCGGCCTATCCGGCCAGGCTTAATTATTTTTCAAAATTATTAATTACTAGCTTCCGCCAGCGGCTTCGCCCGCGTGAGAACTTTATAAATTATAGCCCATGTTGCTCAGTGATAATATAGCATTCCACTGGTGAAATAATTTTAAAATCGGTCCTGTATTTTTTGAGTTTATCCATTACAAACAAAAATACAAATCTTTTTTCTTTATAATACTAGAGTAGATTTATTAAACTACTTAGGTACTACAATTTCAATCATAAAGAAAGCTAAAATTGTTTGTTTTACTTGTCAAAAAGTTGCACTTGTTAAGCTTAACTATCTGTTTCCACACCGTTGTCATATCCATACCTCAAGGGCGTCGCCAGCCGATGGCCCAGCACGCGTAGCATGACTACCGTAGAAACGAGTTTTGTCGACGGAAGAGTAGACAAAATGACAGATAAACAATCACAATCTGTCATTTTGTCTATTCTTCCGTCGACAAAACTCGTTTCTACGGTGGTCATGCTACGCGTGCAGGGGGGGCAAGTTAATATATGGAGGATAGCAAAAGTATGATTTGTAGGTACAGTCAAGAGTCAAGAGCACATGAAGCTTTACACTTGTAGTGCGAGTCTTACCTCTACGGGCGCACAATGGGGCCAAAATCGACGCTGGTGCCGGTAGACATTTGATTTTTGATAAATCAGTTTCAACTCGGTAGTCTTGATAGGAACTGAGAAAAACAATATTTTCCATTTACAATGTATGGACTGGAAACTGGCCTTTCGGGTCGTTTTTCCCGAAACTGTTCAGAACTGTAAAGCTGAAACCTAATATACGCATTATGACTGAGCCTACCACCAACACATAGATACGAACATTACGTCCCCGAGCTCCGGACCCCGTTTAAGAGATATTGAACTTTAAAAAACCAAATAAAAGTCGTCCAAATAAACAAAATTGGGTTTTTTTTTTGGGTTTGTAGTTTCTTTACAATAAAATACCTTGTATTTGACAAAATTCTTGAATCTCTAGGGGGCCACTGCCTCCTTTGCCCCCCTTTGGCGACGCCCTTGCCACACCTATAAGTACTTAGCTAAAAGAGCCAGGAAACCAATCTTAATGTCTAAGTAACAACTTGGCCGTACCTAAATACGTATTCTGATTGAGCTAAGCAGCTCTTTCGATGTCCATCTCTGACAGATGATTGAAGATCAAGTCTAAGAAGACTTGTGTTCTATAAATCGTTATTTAAGCATATGCTTGCGTTTCTCATCAATCGTTATTATAGAAAAAATTGCAATACTGAATCGAAATCCGAGCAAGGCAGGCGCTGACACAGAACAGCTGAAAGCCTCCAACAAACTGCAAGAAAGTAGAATAATAGAATAAGTGGCTATTGTTTTCACTGAGCACTTTAATTAATACACGCTATACTGTATTCCCACTAGTACAGATTATATCTCTCCCTATATCGCTCCTCGACCGGTAATTAAAAACGCCATAAATGTTTTCACACTCTTTATGCCGTTGTGTCCACAGTCGACAGAATAACAGTGTGACAATGCCATTAACTCAAACTAATTGTAGGCATAGGTATGTTTATTTAGGTCATCTTGAGGAATGAATAATTAAAACATAAAATCACGCCTAGATTCCACGAAGGAGTTGGCAAAGGTGAACAGAACACCTACATGTCGCCAGTAATATCCTTAGGTCAATGCTTACGGATAAGAGTATGTACACACGGCTACACATCAAGCTATAAATTTCCAGTATAAACTGACCTCGCATTATACGGAAATCCTATACAATGCGAGATCAGCATAAACTGGTTTTGTATAGCTTGATGTGTAGCCGTGTGTACTAATAAAATAATTATACAGGGTGGCAGGGACATTGACGCGAAAACTGTTACCATGGATTCAGTACATGATTATGAATCCACCTGTATTGAATTTTTTTGTAGGTTATTTTTTAAAAAACGGCTGTTTCATAGAAAAGTGCAATACCTACGCGGTCAAAATGTATGGGACAGCTGTTTTTTTTAAATAAGCGACGAAAAATTCCAACGCAGGAAGGTTCAGAATCATGTACTGAATCCATGGTAACAGTTTTCACGTCGATGTCCCTGCCACCCTGTATAGTACCTAACAAGTATTAGTTAATTATCTATTATTGTGCCTCACATATTAATCTGAGTTTGTTTCGGCCTTTCTTCTCAGAGTAGACAGATAGGAAACGCCGAACTCATCTAGCTTATTTATAATATTTTTTTATTTGATGTGTAAAAGTGATTCCGATATCCTAGTTACAGAATAAACAATTTCATTTCAATAAAGAGAATAAAATTTAACGAACTCTGGCCTGAAAAGCTGTATAGAGCTGAGAGACAAAAATCGAGTAATGTCTTTAGTCTCTATACACTAACGAACAATACGCAGAAAAACGTTTTTTGAAGTATTCTTGTAATTGTGTGTACAGTTGTCAGGCGCGTTACATTAAACAATGACCTTTTCATTCGTTTGTAACACGAATAGTTGCGCAATGACTGCTCACCTTAGTCATCGTCCGGTCTGCCCGAACATGACATAGGATCTACGCCGACTGTTACTAATAACACTATCCGTTTCCTTTATTTTGCATGTGTTAAGCCATGTGGTTCCATAATGACTTCCCGATGTATTGTAACGCTTGTCACATGCTCACGTGATCTGAATTTGTATTGCATTTCTTGTAGCCACTTGTAGGTGTGCTTTGAATTTATGTTTTGGGTTTTGGAAATAGTATTATTGATAACAACACTTTTCTAAAAATGAAATCTAGCTAGATCGATTTATCGCCTCCGAAACCCCCTGCATACTTAATTTCATGAAAATCGTTCGAGCCGTTTCCGAGATTCAGATTATACCTATATATACATATATACAAGAATTGCTCGTTTAAAGGTATTAGATAAGTGTTGGTACCTACTAGTTATTTGGGCCTCAATGTTATTGAGTCGTTCCATAAGGAATTTCTCAAAGACAGCACGGTCTGGATTTGCACGCGTTCTATTTGGTATAAATATTTATAATCAGCCTATAATGTTCTCACTGCTGGGAGTCGCTGGGACGCAGGCCTCCTCTCGATGAGAGGGTAATAATAAGGTATTTGGGACTGAAGAAAACGGAGTGTACCATATATCTCTGTCTAACCTTTCGATAAATACAGTCGTGAAGTTATGTGTGGTATAAATACATAAAATTTAAATTATTGTCAATCACTACCACTATTGTCCCGCCTGCTTCCAAGGCATTCAGTCAAAAATGCTGATTGCTAATCTTTCATCCAGTCTCCTTTTATAGCTGGCTTTGTGATTGTGATAGACGTGACTCATAGTCTTAGGTATGTAGTTGTTAAATAACTACTCGATTAGTTATTATAACAATGGTTGTTTCCATATACAGTGCAATTAAAATCATGAATTAAGTTATCATGTGTTTTTAACTTGTCCTAGGTACTCATGATTCGATTCGTTCTGCATTGCATCTAGTTACCTATAGGTACATTGTAGGTTTGAGTAGATTTTGTGGTATTTTTATATAGGTATCGTGTTTTGTTTAACAAAACCTGTATAATTTAGGACTCTAGTAGTCTGCTAAACAAAGTTACATTTGCTTTTTAGGTAAAAATAAAATAAAAACATAGCTTTTTATATTTTATTGACATCTAAAACATTCGTAACAACTGTTTGTACTAAAATATAAATGTGTTTTATGTTAAAAGCTGTTAAATTGGTGTATTATAACGTGCTTGTTATAGCTGCTTATTGCAGGTAGTGTTAAGCAAAATGGACTTCTGTACATATAAGTATAAGACACTTTATCAATCGTCGTTGTCTTCATAGCCTATTTGTCAAATAGCCTTTTATAATATCAAACAAAGTACAAGTTGTATCAATTCATTATTCGTGAACACGTTTAAGCTCAGTGAAATATTTCTTCTAGGCCATTTCTTTCCAATTTTTTAGTGATCCTAGAGCTACTTAATCGTATAGGACACAAATAAAACTTCATCGTAATACCCAATATAAAAACAAAAGTAACAATTGCCTGAATACATCTCCTATCATTCATCGAGAAAGCTTAATGTCGCTAAAGCCACATTCAACATGCAAACTGTGCTCAGTATATCGTCGGTTAGAATTTTCGAGAATACTAATTGACCAATAAAAATATTAAGGTGTTAATAAATTTTGAGATTCTCTAAAAGATTCTAAATAAATATCGCCAATTGCTCCTCTTAAATTTATAAAACGTAAATTAAAATAAATTATTAACAGTATTATGGAATAGCTGCTGTCATGTCGGACGGCTAGCGAGGGCACTCAGTGCTTCTGGATGGGGATGTTTCTGTCGGTGATGGCGAGCTGCGGCAGCGGCGCCTCCACGGTGAGCACGCCGTCCCGCGACAGCGACGACTTGATGGCCTCGGGGTTCGTGCCCTTCGGCAGCAGGAACTCCCTATTGTACTCTCTGTACACTGACTTTGTGTCAGACTTCTCTTCGTGTTTGGCGTGGACCTGAAATGCGATCAAACAACTCCAGTGAATTACTGAAACTTGAGAATTCGTGTTTTGGCTACACCCTACGACTCCGTTGACCCCGATAAAAAAAAGCTTGTGTTTTGTGTGCACAAAAGCTAAACTTTCATGTTGGCATGCTGCCTACTCTGAGATGTTTCGGACATTTTTTCACACTAAATACGTAAATAAACGCTTCATTATTTCACAGATAATTTATCTTCATTAGACCGCGACAGAAAATAAAAATGAAGGAGCGTTGATGTCTTGTCTATAGAGAAACCCTATAAGCATAATTATAGCGTCCTACTAATTTGACAATAGATGATGATAATGCTGCACAATGTCACATTTAATGTGCTGTCTTCATAAATCTGCGCTTGGATTTAGTCTGTATTTAAATACATTTTACGTTCATAAAACAGTGGTTACGTTTACTGGACTAGATGTTTCTCGGTTACTGCTTCTGGTGGAATCGGTCATTAAACGTGTCAGTGGCGCTGTGATAAATCTGCCTAAAATAAGTCAGGAATTCAGTGATGACGTCAAACGGCAACCGAACATTGTGTGGATATAAACCGCCCCATTGCCAAATATTTGTGTAAACCTACACCTGTAGGTATGTATGCTTTACAGTGTACTGTGTAGTTGAGCAAATTGCGCGAACTGGTAACCATTTAGTTGCCATAAATTTAACGAGCGTTGGCTGTAAATTTAATTTGCAATATTATCCTAACTGCCTAATGAATACATTTTACATCCACAAATCATGGTTCATTTCTTGCAAATGATTGCAATATTGTATGGTTACATTTGAATTGAATACATTCCAAATTGTGTTTGAGTAAGAACATTAATAAGTTCGTTTTAGAATGTAAACCTAATAGCAACTTTAGATTGTGTTTATTCCTCTGAACGCCGCCTACGTCTAATCGAACTTTAGCCTTTAATGGAGCGTAGCAAGCATTGCCTACTCTAATATGATGAAGACATTATAAAGGAATCAAAATCAGATTATATTTGACCTTCTGGCACAGAGTATGTAAGTAGGCACTCAGATCTTACTTTTGAATTGTATCGAAGAGCATGAATAGGACAATTTATAGAGCTCGTAAACGGGAAGCATATTAGGTAGGAGTATTTTAAGTAAGTCTACAGAAAATTCGTGTCTTATTCATGCTCTAGTTATTTAAGAAAAATGTAGTTACTCACCAATAATTTGTTGTCTACAGTCTTAACGACAATTTCTTCAGGGGTGTACTGGCTAACATCGAAACGAAGCTTCAGTGACTTGCCGTCGCCCTCATCCTGGATCAGGGGCGAGTTGAGGCTGTCCCAATGGCTGGGCTCGGCCAACTGTCTGCTGTCACTGTGCTGGGATTGTGTGGTGCTGCTGCGAACATTATAACAATCAAATTACTTAATGCGTTCACTTATCCACACATCGGGGAGTCCATTACGTAACCACCAAACACGGAAGTTTCGGGTTTCGCTCTAATTTTCAAATTGGATTTTACTGCCGTTTCAACACCGGCTGGTAAATATCTATTTCAAATCTAACGGGAAACTATCTGTTTGGCAGTTTGAATGATGACTCCCATATCCCAAACATACCACCCATACTTCTAAATTCGTGCATTATATTCGAGTCGTAGTTTTGGAAAAGTGTTTGCAAAGTTAGTACTTAGTAGACAATTATTAATAATATGTATGATTTAAGTGGCGACATTGAGAGATAACCTTTGCGAAGTAGTCGTTTATTGACAATCGTGTAGGTAGATGTACGCGAAGTGGGTGCTCTATTAGTCTCTTGTAAGCACATAATTTGATTAACGTTGACAGTCGTCGCCTCGACAGTCTTTAACAAAGAACATTAGCCGTCTTATTACAAAAAACTAAATAAACCTTGCTTTAAACCTGTCCTATCAAGTCCAGGCTTATCTGCAGAACCATGGTCTAAATTTGTCCGTATTACAAAACTTAAAAAAACCGTGGTCTTCTTAGTTCCGTCATTTGAACCGTTGTCTTTATATCAACCACAGATTAACGCAAATATTATTCGTTCACCATGATATCATTCAATTGCAACGTTCCGTATGCTCAGAAAAGAAAACTTTTTGTGAATATGCTAATGATTTTTATGATGTTTAGGAGTGTTAAAAATATTGAGACTGTTATTTTGCATGGAACATTAGTTATTTCGTCGATTGCAGTTTTGTTTAGGTTTAAGCACATTACTTTTAATGTCGTATTAATTACTGCCTAATCATACATCTTAGTACGTGTAACGAAACGTAACATTCTCTCGCGATATATGAAACCATAACATTAAACAAAACCATCGCAAGTTGAACAAAGTTCATTTAGCCTTGGAATTTTTAAGTTATTGAAATCTCTAATAGAACAATTGCCTCTTTGTTAATAGTATTACCTTCTTTAGTAATTTTAATATTATATTGTGCTAAGGGATTGATGCGAACACGATTTATGTTGTGTCGGCGTGGCGTTCCCAACAACTCAGCGGCTTCAATATCCCCAATATCAATTAAATCGACCATGTTAATATCCATTTTCAGGTAAAAACAACACAACACAGTGAAAAAGATGCTTTAACCTAAAAGAGAAACTTTGACATATACGACTTAGACCACGGTTTGATCGTTTAAACTAGGGGCCGCCGAGGTTTAGGGTTAGACCATGATATGGTCCATGGTTTTTCGAAAAACCACGATTTGTAATATCATTTTTGTTTAAACCGTAGTTTATAGAGTTTTAAACCTGGGTTTTTAGTTAAACCGCTTTTTGTAATAAGACCGCTAAAGTTCAAGAGACTAGTGAAGAACCCAAATGTGGGTGGATATGAATTGTTCAACACGACTATTTGACATTCAATAGCTACATGGTTTTTGATTGCCATGTGGCCATTGCCATGTGTTTATGCAACTACTTAAATGAAATGGAAGATATCTAAACAGAGCATCGTAACACTTACATGCAAAGAATACTAACTACGATATGAACTAGTTACAACTACAGTCAGTTTTACAACCGTACTACGTGGCCCAGAGGTCATTGACGGTATTATATCGATTCTAATACTAACCAGACACAAAACTGATAAAACTAACGAAATAATTTGAAAATTAATTTCATTCTGATAACATAAACTACCTAGCTGTTATTAAATTCAGTCTAGCTAAAGTGATTACTGGCATGCGAAATACTACCACGCTATTCTTTTATAATCCACTATCGACCACATGGAGCGCATGCAATTGTTATTAACTCTTAACTAACTAGTTTAAAGAAATGTGTTATGTCCTTAGTAGCTACCTTATCTACAATACAATGCAGCCTAGGTACATAATAAATAAATAATCATGCATTCCTAAACAGTTTAAGTAGTTGTAGTGTAGGTACTGATTGCCTTAAATGAGGTTTACAAAAATATCTTAAGTATTCATGAACGGATGTTGGTCAAGTAAATGAAGTGCGAACATAACATTTCTTTGCCAATTTTGTTCCAGTTTGTGAACACTTAAAATTTCCTCGTAATTTGTGCTTAAGCTATTCGAATCCATAAATGGTATCATGCTGTAGAGTGAGGTAAGTAGGTAGGTAACTATCTGACTCAGTCACTGGGAGCAAGTAAATCTATGACCCGTGAACAATTCAGCCAGTGCATAACACAACATATTTTACGTTTTTCAACAAAACAGCTGATGTCATTCTCAAGTCATCAGCGCAGATACAAGGTCACTGTCAACAAAATGAGCTCATCGATATTAGAGGGGCACTTGTATCGACGTAATTTGTGATCAATTGTGCAAGTGGGCGGTAGGTAGGTACTTTACAATACATAAGTATGTACGAACCTAGGGTACTGTGGTGCAAAAAAAAATGTTTACCGATCTAACATTGAATACCTATGCTTTGTGCTATGATGAGCTATAATTGAAGTTTAATCTGAGATTAAAATAAGCAAGGTCTCAAAGTGGTAGATAAACTCATTTTACATTTGTTTTGTACACCGTACCACAACTTGTGTGTGTGGTGTACGGTTTACCACATACCGACCAGTAGCCAATCACATAACTTCAATGCTAAATGGATTAGGTTTCATTCGACACACAAACAAATTCCTACAATGTTCAAGTAGGTGACTATCGGTTTACAGAATTAATTAGCGAAGTATCTAAAGAATTTGTAAAGTGTGAAATAAGTCAGATTCCTTTGACTCCGAAAACAAGTCTAAAACATTACTTTAGTTTGTGTAACAATTAAACGGTATAGGTACAATCTTAGTGTTTCCTGGTCGAGTCGTAACTCAGTCTAGTCTGGTTTTAGTTCACCTGAATTCAAATTTTACTTTCTATTCAGTCTAGCCTTGGCTAAGTACTTGTCTCGGTCGTAGCTCCTTGCCTCCCAGCGAACTGCAAATATGGCAGCTACACAAAGGCTGGCTTGTTGGAGTAAGGCTCAAATTAAACAATCACGGCTAGCTTCATTTGCACTTGCACCGTTTCCGAGTACCTAACTACTCTATGTATGCAATCTACATACACGATGTAAATTGTATTGGGATATAGAACCTTTAATTACCATAGAATTACGGGCACAATTTGCTTCCAAGCGTTTGCGTACGACTGCTAATGATAAAATGCGTCGTGAATCGTGATTCCACTATTAATCCATTAAGTCGTGGTATTCAGTAATTTTATACTCTAGTCGAGTCTACGGTTACCAACGTTTCAATCACGTATTCTTGTGGTAAATACGCAACTATCCACATAATCTATTTTTTGATAATAGAAAATCCCACATGACTTACGATTCTAGTCCGTAACACGGAAAATTGGTTTTTCCTCAACAACCTTCGAATAATAAAGTTGACATAAATCAATACGTTTCAATGTTAACAGTACTTTGTCTTAATGTCAAGATTAATAAAGTGCGATACAATACACATGATAAATACATAAGTACTAAGTAAGTTAATGTTGTATAATGATTCCTTTACAGGTGCGAGACTACTGCAAGTATAAGTACATGATTAATTATATCAACAACCATTAATTAATGCATACCTACGGTACTATAACCATACTATATAATAAACTACTGTTACATACTATTAGGTACACAGATTACATACACAATATAGATAATTTCATGATATAATTTTTACCTCTCTGATGACTTGGTTACTCCTCCGGAGGAAACAGATTCGAAATTGTAAGACATGCAAAAAGCAACGTATGTTGTTAGTTTTAAGCTCAAAACAGTTTTTCTTTTTTCGTAAAGTAGTGATGGACAGTATATTGGACATAGACCTAGATCATAATCTTTTAATCCACTAATAGTTATTCCCCAAGTACCTTTGGTCGTTATTGACCATAAAGTTTACTTTCCTTTAGGGAAAACTAGAATAAGTTTCCCTTCAAGGACACACTTTCTTTCCAATTCACGATGTAAGTCCGAAATCCATCACTACCAAGTATTTACAAAATTATTTTCGAAGTTATAGGTCGTTTATAAATGCAATTTGGGGCGGAGGGGAATAAACGGTTATTAAGTTAATTGAGCGTAGGATTGCCACTTTTAAGAACTGGTAGGAACTGAAGGTCCTTTCCGACAACGGCGAAGGTAGGACTATAACTTGAAGCATTTTTAGTACTAGGTAATCAATAGGGGAACCATGATTAGTCTGTTTCATTGACTCTGCCCGAGATAGAGCTACTAAATAAGGTTTACCTACAAAAAACCCTTAATCAGTTGTTTACAAAATATTTCTCTCACAGTCTCGCAGATTAATGTTATTCACACCAAAAGTGGCAACCCTATTCAATAAACCAGATGTAAACGAGGGGTATCAAATCAACCGGAGATTTTTATGAGAGTATATTAATAATATTAAACCAATAAAGTTTACGTCATCGATGACTATTATAGTCATTGAGACGAAACAGACCGTTATAGGTACAACCGTAAAATATAGGCATGAGAAGCATCTTAAACACCTCAAGGCAATGCGATAAGAATATTAAATATAATAACATATCATTATTCCATATAAGAAAGCAGGTATAATATTAATAATATTACAAGTAATGATAAAGCATACACTACAGTAAACAATATGGGCATACATATTAGGTAGGTACATATCGCAGGACACAATATGGATATTGCAAACAGCAAGTGACGTCAACGTCTCGGTGGCTAAAAGACAACCACACAAAGTGAAAAATTGTCGCCTTAACTTTAATCATTCTGCTAAGTATGAGGCATTTGTTAACAGCTGCTACCGCCAAATATGTCCAAACAGTTCTTACTGTAACGCAACCCACACGGAACCATTGAAACATGGGCGGACCAGTAAGCCCACACTTGAATGAAATTGAGCAAGATCCTAAAAATATTAGTGACGTGGTGTTAGCAAGTCATATCGTTGTTTATTTTGCTCGTTATGTCGTATAACATCGTATTGCTGCCATACATATTTGACTACCCACATGTGTGAATATGAATTAAGGTTGACGAGTACGAATCCTACGCAGCGTCGCGAGATGTCGAATGCTACTGAGTGAAGGCTGGTATTGCATCACTAGACTTGCAGCTGAAACAGAACCAACTCGCTCCAAGTGGGTCATGTATTCATGCCGTAAACATAATTTCAGCGCGTTTGCGCCAACAAAACTATATAACTTCAATGCCTGTGTTGATAAAACAATCGTAAACCGGTTTTCTCGGCGGTATGCAGGCGTTTTCCCTATAATCCAAGGTGTAATATCAACATCGTGCATTTACTTATTTGTTTAATTTTATCGCTAACCTCTGCATCTCCGATAACCTTAAATTTAAAAAATGCAGTTTTGTGACGATTAAACATGTGACATAGTGTCGACCTTGATATTCAAGATGAATGTAGTTGATAAAAAAAAAACTGCAGCTCTATATGAAACGATTGGCAATGTTACGTTTTTTTTTTGCAACACGCCTCCATTGAGCTCCGTAAAGTCCGTGGCACATTCGTAGCGCGGGGTCCGCTTATATAACCCCTCGTTATGCGCATACATTGTGTTTACAATTTAACGCGTTTCTGTGTTTTAGCTACAAAATTCTCTAGTTTAGAGGCGCGCAACCGGCGCTATTTCTATTTATGACATCATCCCGCGTCGGGCTTACGTATCGCTGCACGCTTTAAATGGAGGCGACTGAGTTGTCTGCAGTTGATGCCGTTCCGCGGACTGATCCCGAATAATACCTTTTGAATATACTTTCTTGAAGCAGTCGACCCGCCCGAGGTGGGCGACTGTCTTGCGAAACTACCAAACTCATTAATTCAGGATTCCCGTTTAGGAAACATGCCCGGCAACGTAACTGTTACGGACGGAATAATATAACCATGAGACAACTCGGTTTATTCACCCTCTTGTCTGTCTTGACAAAAGTCCGAATTAAAATTCCATGCGTAATTGACATGTTCAACTTGGATATAAATTGTCTTATAAGAATCAAAGTGAATATCGCAGACTTAAGTTGATGCTAAATTAAATTGTAATTTATTAAATTTAGATAACAAAATAAAAATAAATACCTAGTTGTGCTTTTGAAGAAGTTGTTGCTTTCTCTGTTCATGAGTTCCGATCTGAATTTGCTCATTTCTTCTTCCATCTTCCTCATTTCGGCGTCAAATCTCTCCCTAATGCTGGAGAATTCAGTGTCGATGACAGAAAAGTCACCAAGCTTGATGGGAATATTCCTCTTCAGACCACTGTCAGCCATTTTAGCGTTGTGTGTTTTGTGGAAAAGGTGAAACTAAACAAACACTGAAACGTTCTTATGTAAACACGGATCACAGTGTCGGTACGCACTCAACGGCAGACAAGGCAGGACTGATCATTAGTCGTCGCTCGACTCGGCGCCAGGGGGCCTGCGCACAGTTTTAAATAGCCTCACGTTCGAACGCCGCGCCGAGACTCGCTCGGCGTCACTCGGCCCACACTTTGCTTCTCGCTCATTCCACGTCTGGCCATACCGTGGCTCACACTCGAGCATCTTCCCCATGATGCATAGGCGCTGCAACCGACATCATCGTCCTCGACCACTACGTAGCGTCATTGATGAATCATTCATCTGAATCCGTCTCTTCTGTTTAAGGCAATCAACACCATACATATGTACCTACGATTATCTTATTCATCGCAGAATTTTTTGTTAACTCGCTTGTTATTCCGTCTCTTCAATAGTCAGAAACGACTGCAGAATTAAACGGTATAAAAAAATCTAGAAAAATTAGGTGGTCACCTTCGCCTGACGTGAATTTGACGTAACGGCGGAAATTACCTAACCGCTTCAAGATTCTCCCAGTTTGAAATATTCGGAATTTCTTGATTGTTTAAATCAAAGAGCAGCAACACGCTGGCATTGTCTCGTTAAAAGATTTCAATCTTTAATTTCCCATTGACAAGGATTGGGAACCTTAAAACAATGGCCAAATAAATAAAAGTCCGTTTAGGGCGACAGCCGCATGAAAGCAGCCAGTAGACCTTGATGCCTAATATGAGTCAGAAGTTTGTCATGGCTCAAGAGTGTTAAGACAAAAACATCCAATTATGTCCACGTTAACCAGTAGGCGAATATGTAATACTCGTTGTATTAATTACAAATAGGAAACATTACTCATGCTCAGACTCCTACGTTAAATCAATCATTGCGAAATATTTACCAAGAATTCGGTTAGTATTGAACTGAACTAATCCCATCCCAAGAATTGGTCCAAGGTTGGATTGCACTTATGAATTCAATACCAGCCAAGCCAGGGTGTTCACTAAAGTAACATTATTGAATTCTAAATCACACGATTTAAGGAAATTAAATGCCAAATTCTCCGTCCAGATTGCACCAAATATGTATAGATGTAGGTAAGTAGTTCTTCCTGCTACCACTGAAAAACAGAACCCTTAGCATGGCAAATTTTAACAGGCTTCAGGGTTAATAATCTTTCTGTATTTGACAACCTGCTCTAAAGTCATAAGCTATAAAAACTATCAGAAAGTTGTCTGAAGTGTTTGGCCAATTTTGACCTTATACGACAGTTAAACATAGGTAATCCACATCACTAGTTACTGTCGATAAAGTACCTACTCGAACGGTTCTGAGCAGTATTTATAGACATGAATCCACATGTGCCATAAGCCCCTGAATACTCAACAATGTAAACACTAGTCATCCCTCGAAAAAGCATCCACCCCACACTTAATGCTCCATTTATAACCGCCGACAGCTCTTACCACAGGAAACTACATACTTTGCCACCTGAAGGTTGAAATCCGTCAACATTATTTTTGGAAACAATGTTGTTTCAAAATCTTTGAATTATTAAATAACTTCTGGAATGTTATCTTTTACTAGATGGGTGTCATAAATTATAGTAAAACAAGTTGTTTACGCCACTAATAAATTATTGAATATTACCAAACTTGTATTTTAACTATCACACTCACGCTTCAGTAAAACCTTCAGGAGAAATAATACCTACTTTATTATAATGTCAGGACGAAGATATAGGTACGTATATAACAAAACAACTAGATCCTGACCCAATAGTGCCATATAACCAATAAATAATGCAAAACGGAGGAAGGAAGATAGATTGTTCCGACCTCGAGCATGGGTCGACGGTGGAGAAGATTATAATGATGAAGATGCCAATAATTATTATTATCAATGCTGCTGGCTAAAATTCCCACTGAAAACATTTGGAATGTACAGTTTTTATGAAGCGACGCCACGATATAAAACTTGCCTGTTCACAAATTTACGCTGTATTTTATGCACGAGTCAGAGTTTGCCTCATAGATACATCAGTGTTATTGTTACCATGACAAACTGAAAACAACCACAACTGAAGTCCTCTTCCTAAGGACGCTGCAATGGTTGAACAAATTCAGGCAATCATCCCAGTTTACTGTTTTGGAATTGGCAAGTAAAAAGACTGCAGGCCTGTTGACCGTGCGATATCAATGATTGCTCACTGTAGAGGACCACAGGGAACCTCTTCTACTCAAGACAATGTCTAGAGATCTAGTCTGTGTGTAATGTGAGAAGCTGTGTTGTAATAGTGGTGTCAAGCTGATTCTGAACTCTCTCCTACCAAGAATTTGGTTAAAATCACAGTAAAACTTTCTTATGGCGCCTGGCACTGCCATGGCACGTCAAGACATGCCAAATTAAATTTACATTTGAGTATTTAGACAGCATAGAACTCAATATACAAGTCTAGGCTAGACGTGATATAATGCAATCGTGCTCCATTCATTAGCATAGCACGCTCTATTTATTGCGTTAAGATTAGGTCTGTATGACTTTCGCACGGCGTCCGTTCCATTCCACACGATTATTTATTACTACAAAATTCCCTACATCGGATTCCGATATACTCATCTGACTGATGTTAGATGTTGCTATTTACAGCGTAGACGGTAATAATGAATTAATTAAAATAATAATTTTATTAATATCAATGAAACATTAGCGTCCAGGAATCGTCGTCAAAAACAATGATGCATATTTATATTTACAACGGTCAACAAAGAAGCAGTGAATTAGCGTATGTTTCACGTCATTTTCTTAAAATAGTTTTCATTCTGATTTGAAGATGGTATAGTTTAGAATTAATATTTATGAGAAGTTATGCCTAATTAATCGTACCTATAGAACTGCTTTTAGTTAAGCAAACATCGTTTTTTCCTGGTTGATGTTTTTTATTCAGAACCGCGGGATATGATGTTATGTTGGATTTGGGTCTCGATTCGAATTTCGTCGTCTCATGTGCATAGTCATAGGTGAATAACATAACAGGTTGATCAGTTTGAATACAACAATGACTCCTTCCGCTCCGTCGACTCTTACGATTTATCTTTTATGTCAGATGAAAATAGGTTTATTTAAATGCGTAAAGTTTAATTGGAAGAATTTAACTTACGAAAAAGAGCCTGTTCAAAATAAATCAAAATGTTTAAAGACTACTTATTAAAGAATAGTTATTGGTAATTAGAAGACTATTTTAGGTTCTTATTAGGTAAGTGAGTAGATTGTTTCATAAAAACTGTTTGAGTAGGTAGGTACCAAAAATCTCTAATTGCTTTCAAACTCTATCTCAGAATGTAGCATCGTGTTACTGGCAAATCCTAATAACGTGCCAACTACTGCTATTCTAGTACTGCACGGTACTGTCTGGGCCGGAATGTCGATGAAAGCGATAAACCTAGAGGTCATTCACATCCCGCCATGGTGTGAAGCAGGAACACAATACGACATGGAATCATCCATTAGTTTTTGTTATAATATGCAAAAAAAATACTGACAGTTCCTCAGATAAACTCCTCCAAAGGCGGCAAGTACGTTGATTAAATTTTAATAAGCTCGGGTGAATGACCACACCGATTAGGAATAGAACGCGGGGCAAGATCGTGACGTAATGCTGGTATATAGCCTACCTATAGCTACAGTGCTAATAACTGGCTTTATAAGGACTTGATGCGGTGCTACGTTGTACGGATCCACATGCTTTTAATTTTAAAAGAAACCCTATAAGAGCAAATTGCATTCTTAGAATTTATGCTTACTTGGTAATAGCATGTAATACTTTACTTCTCTACGAAGGAAGGTATTCTTCCCAGGAAATACTTTAATTAAGGTCGAGCTAGACCAACCATAAGGACCATGATAATCACAATGAATTCCTAAAATGATTACCTATACGTGCACCAAAAAATTACACCCACGCGAGAAACCACCCAGCGAGTTGGCAGGTAGGTTATGATCTAAAAGAAAAAGCTGATTTATATCACGATAAATCTCGTCCAAGACGGATTTCAGCTTTCAAAGCATTAGCATCATGTAAACATTACAAAATAAGTTTGAAGCTAATATTGCTCTTTATAAACATTTCATAACATTTGCAAGCTAGCCAAATGCCATTTCCTTGTCAAAAATAAAATGGCATTTCCTGAAAGCGTCATATATTTTTAACATTTTTGTTTGTAAAGAATGTTATATAATAACATATCATCACGTCCGTTTTCCCCGAAGGGTTAGGCAGAGGTGTACCACAGTACACCTACAAATCGCCAGTTATGTTTAAGTCCCATTGCATGTAGGTAATAGGGATGAGCTTATTGCCATCAACTGGGCACAGATCTAAACTCGGGCTGCTAAGTACTAAGAATTCCTTTAACAGAAAAACCAAATAACAGTTTGGTCGACCTGGGAATCGAACCTAAGACCTCATGCTCAGCAGTAGAGCTTGTGACCACTAGACTAACAAGGCAGTTGTTTAATATGATATTTATTTTTGAAAATTGGTTCAAACAAAGACTTTCACACGTCAAATGAGATACGAGTATCTTCTAAGCAGTATTCGAAAAGGCACAGCAGGGCCTATTCTCCCGTCAAGGTTATTTCAGTATTGTAAAACAAAGTGTGACGAACAGTCTAGGTAAGATCAAGGCTAGGTTCATTCTGTGACACTCACGCTCGCGGCGAGTGACAAGCAGAGCGGAAAGCGGAACCCTGGTCAGTTCGCCGCCTTCCGCATTTTTCCTAGCCTATAAAGTTTCGATGACACTCGATATTATGTTCGTGTGATTTCACATTGACTGACATGGCGAACAGGTGAATAGGCAACAAATTCATCAACTCTTCATTTTTTATTTAGATGCATTGATTCTAACTTGCCGCTTTATCACGAAGGTATTAGTTTCATAGCAGGATGAGAACAATTAAATTTATTTGCAGTTTTTGGGAACAGCATTGGAAAAGGCTAGGTACCTAAGTATGTCAAGCACAGCGTTGCCAAACGTCCCGATTTTTTGCCCAAAATTAAATGTCCCGCGCGGGACAGGTTCAGTCCCGATTTTCGGGGATAATTTTTTTTATAAGTAATTCATAAGTAATGTATTGTATAACATATTTAATATTATATTCCTCTGAAGATTTTACTGCCTTTTTTTTTTCTGGGAGGGAAATTATCAAATAACTTCTCCCGCTCTGGGTGGAGCGGGAGGGTGTGTCAGACTCCTACTGACTAAAACCCACCCGTGTTCCTTCGGTTGCCCTATTGCCGGGGGCCACGATTTCCCTATCGGTTTTCTTCGAACCCCCGGCAGGCACTGGCCCTAGCGGACCCCGTCAATTCTGCTGACATCTCTTTGAGGCGCGCGTGGAACAAAACGCGCCGTCGACCCGGGCTTGGTCCTTATCGGACGGCGAGCTACCGATTGCTCACCGTCCGCAAGCCCGCGCCTACGGTGGCCGGAAATCGGCTCGCGATTCCCGCCCCGGGCGTCTTCTCCTATTGCGGCGGTTTGGGGCGTGAGGGCGCGAAGTTTGCCTCTCCCTCACGCGTTCCGCCTCCTCCTTCGCGAGCATTACCGCTTCGCAGAAGGAGGTGATGGCCTGCCATTTTCTCTCGCTCCGTACCATGGCCTGAACCAGGGCCGGACGCGAGAGATCACCGCCGCCGATCGCCTCTACGAGGATACGGCGTTGCTCTGCCCAAGCTGGGCCGACCTCCACCGTATGCTCCACCGTGTCCTCAGGCCGATCCACACAATGGTGACACCCGGGTGTTTCCTCCCGCCTTATCCTGTACAGGAACCTCCCGAAGCAGCCGTGTCCGGTGAGGACCTGCGTCAGGCGGAAGGTGAGAACGCCGTGGCGTCTCTCCAGCCACTCCTCAAAAGATTTTACTGCCTTACAGGGCAAACTAATAGTTATTGGTTATTAGTATACTAAAGTAACGTAGTTTCATTAAAATACTTTTTCTACTGCTTTATATCATCATTGTAAACTTAATTTGAAATACAAATAAAAGGATAAGTAGTAAAAAATTAAAATAATGATATAATTTACGCTTTCGACGAAAGAATCCCGCTTTTTTACTCAAAAGGGTTCAAAATCCCGGATTGGCTGAAAAATAAATCTGGCAATGCTGGTCAAGCACCTCATTTTACAACAGGATAATAATCTCAGCTCAAGCTATATTTTTAAAGCCATACTACCTGTAGTATGATAAGTATGACTGGATAAAACCAAAATTAAGGAAGGATAATAAAACTTAAAACAACCGCCATAAGTACCTAATTTTGGCTAGCTAAACCCACAAAACTGATTGCCTCGGTGGATCGGTTTCATTTATTCTCTGCAGTGAAATAAGTAGTTCAATGACTGTTAACAAAACGACATTCATAAAAACATACCCACATCACACCACACATACATACTTATGACATTCGGGACCTAAAGAAACAGAGCCCGTCCTTATTTTAAAAACTGGAGCTCCCAAAGTTACGCCCTCTGTGTTGTTCGATAGGTAGGCAGTTGGAAACAACAGAGCCATGACGTCAGCTAACCTGATTGCTTCAGCCAGTTTGAAAAGAGATGACGTCACCAGCTTCATAACTAAACCCTGACTTTGATTCCTCGTTCGTTTGTTTTGAAATGATTGCAACATCATACCTAAGGGTTTATTTTATTGACTTACGTGCGACCTATAACTATGATGACGTTAACGTTTTGGGCTTAATTAAGCAATACGGGTGTGTTAATAATAGATTATTCTTTATCTATGGTGTGGGTTAGCGTCCAGTGATCCCCGGATTAATTGAGCTTAATTACCAGCTCGTTAAATTAATAGAACTATCGAACAATGGAACTGAACCATCTGAACTTGCTTTGACTACCTACTTAAATGCTAGCTCAGAAATATTCTAACTTAATATAGTACACTGACGAGCAACATGAAAAAAAATGCTCCTTTTTATTTTTATAATTTTTTTTTATTACTCTTTTGTATTTCCTGTGCGTGTCCCAAATAAAATATTTTTCTTTCTTTCTTTCAATATAAAAAAGCCACAAATATACTTGCTATCTATAACACAAAACTACTACAATATTTCCGAAATACTTAAAATAGCTTCTTGAAGTAAAAAGCAACATTCAAGTGTATTTAATAGCACATAAAAACACCTATAAAACTGTTTTCAAGATTTTTTACTTCAAGTGTTTTTTTTTTATATTGTTCGTCAGTTTACACAGTTATACAATAAATATATTTTTATCTTTATCAGTGTAATTATTTCCATCTCATTTTCGAAGAGATTTAATAAGGAAAAGATTCATCACCTTATTCTGCCAAGACTTTACCACCACGCCCACGAAAATTGTTATCCTTTGGTTCCAAGTTAGACCACACAATGCTCGTGTTTTTTCTGCCCGCCAATTAACGCAATTAATTATAATTAAGTACGATGAAGCATTGCAGTGTAACCGGTTATAAATCAAACAAAGTAGGTATGATACTGCAGTTTTACGCAATGAATGATATAGTTCATTCATGCGTAAAACTGCATTATATCGTAAATACCAATGGGCAAATACAAAATGTATTTATAGGCTTCTACAATACATACCTACCGACCGTACCCACCAATGTTGTCTTTCAATATTTTTTTAAAATATCTCTCATCTTGCCCTCAGCTCAGCCCAGTGTTAAGGGTTCCGTACCAAAATGGTGCACCCGTTGGTGGGATCGCATATTACGCGCTTCAAGGCTACGTGATCCTGCCGGGGTTGCGAATAAGGCCGAAAGGGAAATCGTGGCCCCCCGGCAACATGGCAACTGAAGGAATACGGGTGGGTTTTAGTCAGTAAGAGTGTGACACACCCTCCCGCTCCACCCAGAGCGGGAGAAGTTATTAGATAATTTCCCACCCAAAAAAAAAAGGCTACGTGATACAAGCTACACGCTACGGTAACAGTTACGCGCTACATGCTACGGTAACAGCTACGCGCTACACGCTACGCGCTACGGTCTACACGCCACGCGCTACGAGCCCTTCATGCTATGTAGATAGATACTACCCCTTTACTTGCGCTACTCAGAATTTGCTACAGGCCAAGTGCAACTTGTTACGCGCTACGTCAACTCCAAACTTAGGTTTGTGCTGCACTTGTGCTTCGGGCATTATTTATTATGAATGAAGGTCATGCTTAATGTAGAACCCTCGGTGCGAGACTCCGGCTCACACTGCCGGTTTTTTTGGGGTTAGGTACTGCTGGTGCAGCTTATTGTCTTGTTCCATAACACCCATAATTTCTATCAGCCGTCATTTCAATATTATACCTGCATCCAGTTAGACTGGAAGCCAACCAACTCCAACATAGTTGGGAAAAGGTTAGGCAGATGATAACCTTTAAGGTTTGCAGATGCTTTTGGTCTTCCTATACTTAGAACCAAAAGACATAACTTTTGTCAAAACATCACATAAGTACATGCCAATTTATCATGACAAACAAGTATAATTTTAACAGTAAAAATTTAAAAAAACCCTAAAATCTAACATAATCCGAACAATGTTAAATAGGCTAAAACACCTGTCTTAACATACAATATGTATGATTGTTAGTGTGACTACAAATTTAATAGATACATAACATAAGATTGTGCTGTTATGTAGGGTTTGCAGATCCACATTTTTAAATTTAAGTTACCCAGGCCCCCCATTTTCATCCAAAAACATTAATTTCCTCATTTCTCTTTCCTACTACATCACCAGGCCCTGTTCATCTATCTTTAAACTATCATTGAGACCATTCCAATGAGCCCAAACACGATACCGCTGGCTGTGCTGTAAGTTGGTAAAGGAGTTGGTATTCTGCAAATTCCAGGTGATGCTGCAGCAATAATTCAAAGTTACTATGTTCTTCTAATATCATTGAAGTAACAGAATACCAAATTTCAAATCGATCAGACCTGTCGAAGATACTCACATCCATTCATCAAAAACTAGAAAAGAGCTGATAATCTTCAAACGGCTGAACAGATTTTGATAAAACATGTCTTAGAACCATCGCTAGAAAATCTGCTTTCAAATATAAAAAACCGCATTCAAATCGGTTCACCCGTTTAAGAGCTACGGTGCCACAGCCAGACACACACACATAGCGGTCAAACTTATAACACCCCTCTTGCGTCGGGGGTTAAAAAAAAACTTTGTTATTTCAGGTACCTACTTACTGGATTCCTGAAACATACTGTTGGTGTACTTACAGTTATTCTGTGCGGTATGTATGTAAGTATAACACAGCTTCGTCTGTCTGTTATTGGGTGACATCATGGTTGGTTCATTGCTCACTTATGTGGGGCACCACCGCATCACATGTAAATGAAATTGTTCCCCATGCTGTTACATTCCTATGATGTATTGCGTGCAGTCATTTTATGCTATGTAACTACATTTCAATAAAAGCGCAATTTGTTGTATGTACCCAAATGGTTGAGGCATTTTTCTAAGTAAATAATAATTTCTACCTACGTAAATGTAGGTACACACGGCTACACATCAAGCTGTACATTTCCAGTTTATGGTGATCTCGCATTGGATTTCCGTACAATGCGATAGTCAGCTTATACTGGAAATGTACAGCTTGATGTGTAGCCGTGTGTACCTAAGTCCCTTTTCCCCTTAGGTACAGGAACAGACAATTTGGTATTTTCAATTCGAATCCGTAAGTTCTTACTGAAACGATCGATTAAAGGGAAACTGACTGCTTGGCCAAGAAGCCAGATGTGGGCTAATAAGCCTGCCTAAGTTAAAAATTTGGTATCCATACCTAATATATTGCTTTCAGTTTTCAGTATTAATTGGCACACGTTTATTAAGCCAATAAACCTGATAGGAGTGATAGGTTTTAAATTATTATAGTCATCAGAACAGTGACGACATTAAGACAACAGAATATTAAGCATTCTAGGAAGTTGTTAGTTTATCCAACGGACTATCATCCCACCTAACGACTGGTTAAGTCACCCAGGAAACTTAAACGAGCGTAATGTTATAGTACAGCGTGAGAATGGAGACATTTCCCGTTTTGTACGGTAATTTCTATAAAATATACGCCAACCTGAAAACGCCTGGTAAATAGGTAGGTACCTCACCTACTCACAGGAAAATGTTCAGGCATTGTTGTACTACTTGCCTACCTGTTTAATGCACTGTAATCGTAATACCTACGTTTCATTGATCCATAGAAGTTCTTACTGGGTAGGTATATAAGTACATATTAAGTTATACTTAAAAATAAGTTCTTATGTGCCAAGAATAACTTATTTTTATTAACAAAAGATACTTGGCAAGCTATCTCTTGTTTATATGGACCTACTGAAATAAGTAGGTACCTACTGAAATATTATAAAACATAGTCATGTTGCGATTGTGGGTTCAAATCTCGGGCAAGTACCAATGTGACTTTTTCAATTCATATGTACTTTCTAAATTTGTCTTCATGGGGAAACGTCCTTATAGATTTATAGTTATAAGTCTGAAATCGCCAATTCGCCTTGAGCAAGCATGGTGATCAATGCTCGCGCCTTCTCTGTATGAGAAGTGGCCTTTGCCCTGCAGTGGAACAATAAATAGGCTAGTATTATTATTTTAGTCAATGAAAATAATTAAATGACCTAAAGTTAAAAATCTGATGTTTAGGTACTTAGGTATGCAGACAGGTATCTACTTTTCTATTGTTGTTCTAGGTACATAAATTCACAATACTTTTATTAATCACGGCCCAGTTACTATGTACCTACTTAGATGTACGAGGATAAATTGATTGCGTACATATTTGCACGCTTGTATAAATCATTTGACTTTGGTGTTGCCCTGACGTGCTGGTTATTTTTAGAAACTAACATCACTGCATCCAGTGCTACGGAAAGTCAGACAGAAATGAGAAATAAGATTAAACATGATGCCACTGATCCGGACTCGACGGAGTCAATAGATATCGAATGTTTATTGCACCTACAAATTAATCATCGATATTTTAAGAAGACCCACTTAGTTACTTCATTGACATTAAAAATATTAATTAAGTATGTATACTGGTATCTTTAATATTTATACAAAATATTATGCAAACACGTCACACATTCGTGTTCAATTTTACTCACATTATGTCGTTTATGGCTATCAATCACATTAACAATCAATTTATCACAAAAACTTGGTACCTACCTATCTATACAGGGTGGCAGGGACATCGACGCGAAAACTGTTACCATGGATTCAGTACATGATTATCTGAACCCCCTGCGTTGAAATTTTTCGTCGGTTATTTAAAAAAAAATAACTCTTTCATAGAAAAGTGCAATACCTACGCGGTCAAAATGTACGTAGCAGCAGATTTTTTTTAAATAACTGACGAAAAACTTCAACGCAGGGCGGTTCAGAATCATGTACTGAATCCATGGTAACAGTTTTCGCGTCGACATCCCTGCCATCCTATATAGGACTTACCTAAGTAGGTAATTGTCGTTTTTATTTAAGTTTTCAAAAAAGAGGGAGCTCTTAATTCGTCTCCACTTGACTACCAATAGGTATTTATAGTCAGCAAAAACTAAAAATGTTTTGTCTCGTATAGGAAGCGATCCGAAATGGAACACGGCCTATCACTTTAGCCACTGCGCCTCTCGTGCTGTTTGAAGTGAAAAGGAAAGGCACAATTTGTAGCCAATTATGAATACAAGCTTCTAGCTAGGCTAGGTCAATAAAAATATAGCTACCAACGAATAATCTACAAACACGATACGGTCACGTTTCTGACTTGTCATAATTCACAATTTAATGCTGGTTTCACGTGTCAGATTAAGGTAAAAAACTCGTGTTTGATGTGAAATTTGGCTCCTTAGTGGGAGGCAATTAAAAAACTGATGATAACAAAATCGAGGATAGGTACAGATTGATGCCGCAGCTACATAATTATCTATAACTATCATCTACATCCAAAAGTTAATTACTTACACTACTCGGTAGCTAAAGGATCAAAGAATTCGTTCAAAGAAAATATTACCTACTCGTAACGTAGGTAGATACCTACCTATTCACGTAAAACACGGCAGTAGGTATCCACGACACAGCCACACCCCATTTTTCTGCCGGTTTTTGGAGCCGCCAGCATACTGGGATGTCCTTTCAACTGTCATTAACGAGACACAATAGAATTATACCTAGTTATCCACCTCAATGAGGCATCGTAACAGATAATGAGTTATGTAATCACGCTTGTATTTTCCGAAGGGGTAGGCAGAGCAGGGGCGATTCTGTTGCCGTTAATTTAAAGCCTGCAGGGAGAACCTGACCAGAGATACGAAGCCAGGAGCGGAACATATTGTTTAGTTTATTTATTAATTAATAGGTTAGCCTTAGTGATGCAACGAATACTACTTTTACGAATACGAATATCAAACCTACTATTCGGCGAATACGAATACGAATATCTCGCCATGGTAATAAAAGACTAATAGTCTAGTACTACATAGACGTAGCTATTACTAACGTTCGTCTAAGTTACTTAGGACTTACTATCCCACCTTTTGTTCATACAAAAGAAATACAGACCATATAACTACTTATTTGGTAATTTATCGAAGTGTTTCCATATGTCACTTTGATCTCGTTTACGAGAAGACATTTTCTATTCAACTTCAACTCCTTTCACTTCGCAGCAACCTCAGAAAATAAATAAAACAATACTCTCTTGCTTGACTTGTGCTTTCGACTGACAAATGAAATGAAAGGAATGAATGAATCAATCAGTCCATGGTTCGTAATGATAGGAAAACTCCCGGGCCGCGGCACTGTACAAACTATGGCCGGGGAGTCCCCCGTCGCGTCGTCGTTGCAGTTAAGGCCCTAACACACGTCGTATTTTTACGTGCCGACGACGCGCGTTTTCCAAGTCTGCCAGTAATTAGATTTGCGTACAAACATATTAATTTTTAAATATTCGTATTAGTATTCGCCGAATACGAATATTCGGTAAATGTCTACTATTCAGCGAATACGAATATTCGTATTCGTATTCGTTGCATCACTAGTTAGCCTACAATTGTTTACACATTTAATTTCTTTTAAAAGTACACGATATACATTTTTAAGTGCGACAATTACTTAAAGGCTAACACCACATACACTATACATACTTATATTTGAATTTTATATTTTTATTAAGTACTGCAATTAATTGTTAATAATGGCTGATTTAAAATAATGTACCTAAAAACAAAGCATAGGCAATACAACACGAATCAAGCATCGAATAATTTTTTTTAATTTTAAAAATAATTAAATATTAAATAGATTGGTAAAAGAGTGGCAGATAAATAAATAAAAATAAACTAAGATTAAATATTTGGTTTACATTAGATAATAAATTAAAAGTTAATTAAAAATTAAATTACTTAAACTCCATAGGTTTAGGTAGTTAAATAAAGGTAAACAAAAAAAACCACGTGACGAGACAGCTGTCAAGTAACCGACTAAACATAATACCTGTCACTTCAGTTGTTATGCTACGTCACAGTTGAACTCTTCAATTTAGCAACGTTATATTTCGTTGACGTTTAGAAATTGGGCTCTTTACAATAGACAGATTACAAAATCGTATTAATCAGACAAAAAAAAAATGTGCTCAAGCAGTTACATCTACGAAAAGTAGTTGAAGAATAAACAATAAAGTTTAACATACATTAATAAAAGAGGAAACTATGGTAAAACACTAAAATAAATTTAATTTGGTTTTGTTGTTTTTTTAACTAGAAAGTGTAATCTATAAAAACCCTTTTTACGATTTGTTTACCTTTTTTTAACTACCTAAACCTATGGAGTATAGATACACTGAATTAAATAACGTTAAATAATGATGTAAATGAATATGAAAATTACATATAACATAACATAACATGACGCCTTGTTTTCCCGAAGGGTTGGGCAGAGGTGACCCTGTAGTAGGTACACCCACATTTCGCCAGTTATGTTTTAAGTCCCATGTAATAGAGGGCGAGCCTATTGCCATCAACCGGGCACAAATCCAGACTCCGAGCTGCTACTGAGAAATTCCAGATAGAAAAACCCAATAACACATTACCCGACCCGGGAAACGAACCCAGGATCTATGGTTTAAGACATTTATTCCTCAAAAACAGAATACAATTACCTATTCACTTAGAATGAGAAACACTGGTTACATGCATAAACGTTCTTTGGAACGAGTATCGGAACGGTATGTTATAATTAGAAGTAGGTATAATATTGTTAGTCGCTAACTTATCATTATGTTAGTAAAATAAACTACGCTAAAAAAGATCGAGTTCAGAAGGTATTTTATATATATTTTTTAAAATATTTTGGTAGGTGTAGGTAATCTGCAAAAAATATTGAAGCTATGAGTCCATATTACGTATCGAAACACGGTTTCTATCATAGTTGCTATTCAAAGTGTTTTTTAACTTTTTAATGTTTATTTTTTATTTAAACTTAGGTTAAATTTTGCATTTAGTTTACATTTTCTTGTACTTGTTGTGAATATATATGTATATAGTTTTTATTATTGATATTATAGATTATGTAAATATTGCGAGTTATTATGAAATATACTTAAAATTATTGAAAACTTTTCATTATGTGGAATTTTAATTTCTTTTTAAATAGGGGAAAAGATTGTATTTCTTTAATATCTTTCGGCAATTCGTTATACATTTTGACCTCAGACCTTTTTTTGATTCAGACCTCATGCTCAGCAGTAGCGCTATAAAAATAATATGAAAATTAGTTGCATGATATACCTACCTACCATTGACTTCCTGATCGGCATCGGTACCCTACCTACCATACAAAAAAAAACTGTCTCCGCATGCTCAGTCAATACCTACCTTCCTTTTATGGTAAGAAGAAAATATATGTATGTTTATTTAATGATTAACTTAATAAAAAATATATGAGTAAGTAATCCAATTTGCAAGCATGCTGTTCGCAGGCCGAACAGAATTCCATATTAGGACAACGTGTTATCATAATGTAGGTGTCAAGCTTAATTTAAATACCGCCTACATTGACCCAACTGCCGTTTTATTCATTATCTTATCGTACTTAGGCCAAAATTTATTAGAATTAGCTCAACTAAAATTAATAAAAATACTTATTCATATTTTTAGGTCTTTTCAAGAACTCTAAACGCAACGCCTCAATCGCCTTAAAAAACCAGTCAAGAGCGAGTTGGACTCGCGCACCGAGGGTTCCGTACCATCATATCAAATCATCGGCGAGGCCTATATTCGTTAGAGAATTTTAACACTGCGGTGTAGAATATTGCTGTTTTAGGTCAGTACCATCTCTTGACCAATAGTGGAACTAATGTAATTTTTGTTCATTATTTCTGAAAAAATGTGCTATTTAGAGGCATCGTTTTATTTTTCCTGTAATCTTTACATAAACTTCTTTCACATAGAATAATACATAGAAAAAATGAAAAATGTTTGAGAATGTGCAAATAGCGCTTCTTCATATGATACCCCCACATGCCCTAGTACCTAGCCCCACTTCGAATTTTTAAGAAACCCGTTCAGTGCCTACCTCTTAAAAAAACTTTCTTATTTGTAAAATAGTTGGGCAAACGTCATCATCTAAAACTATTCCAAATTTCACGTTGATAGCATTAGTAGTTCTAGAGATATCCAGCTGTGACAGACAGACTGAGTCGCAACATAAGGGTTCCTTTTTACCATTTTGGTACGGAACCCTAAAAAGATAGGCACCTAAGTAAAGAAACCTCGACCCCTGTCATACAGGTGTCCTAGGTCAGGGGTCGAGACCTCATCGATGTAACGTGTACTGGGGGGCTACCACCAGCTCATAAAGCAGTATTATTTTAATATTACATCAGTGGGAGAAAGAGATGGAGCTATACGTCCGTAGAGCTTCATCTCTTTCCCACACTGAAGTAATATTAAAATAATACTGCTTTCTGAGTTGGTGGTAGGCCCCCTGAAGTTTTGGAAATAAATTATCATATTTACTAGATACTACTAAGTACGCACCTACGTACCCAATGGAAATATGTTGGTTACATTAACTGTTTAAGCTATTCAAGGTTTATGGAATACCTAAGTCTGTCGGTTATAGGTAGCCGCCCTATTTATGTATGTAGCTGCTGCTGAATACTTAGCTTTACCTTACTTGGTCCTAGGTAACTCGCACTAGATATTCACGTAGGAGTGACCATCACGAAAGGACTTACGAGCTGGTGATTCGGTGTGCGTATTTAGTATCTACGGTGCCACTTGTGAAACCAGCTACTGCAAATAAAATAACAGATAGACCACACTTGGATGCAGTCAAACTATCCCAGACTGGTGACAAATAGCGGTGGCTTGGCGGAACAGACAGGTAGGCAGCGGTGAACAGTACCTACCTACACAATGATGCGTGCATTGCTCGCCCCTTCTGGTTACTAGGAATGTCATGTACCTTAGAGGAAAGTAGGTAATTTCAGTCGTCAGCCATATATTTTTTTATCTTTTATTCCGACTGTTAATGGCACTATTTAGTTACCATTATGTATGATTGTTGTAATTGGAGGAAAAATCGTGAAAAAATCATATGTACCTATTTATATTAGTAGGTATAGGTACCTACGTATGACACTAATTCTATAGGTACTACAATTTATTATTTTTTTATTAATAACTAGCTCCCGCCCGCGTGTTACGTCGATAAAAAGCCTATGTCCTTCCCAAAGGTTCAAATTATCTCCATACCAAATTTCATCAAAATCGATTCAGCCGTTTAGCCGTGAAAGAATAACAAACAAAATAACTAAAAAATCAAATCTTTTCTCTTTATTACCTACTAGCTTCTGCCCGCGACTTCGTTCGCGTGGAAGTCGATAAAATATAGCCCATGTTACTCGCTAATAATATAGCTTTCTACAGGTGATAGAATTTTTTAAATTGGTTAAGTAGATTTTGAGTTTATCCGTTACAAACAAACAAACATACATAAAATCAACTTTATAAGTTTAGACAAAGTATTATACATTCTGATAGCCTTTTCCTAAATTTTTTAACTGACTTCAAAAAGAAAGAGCTTCTTAATGCATCAGTTTATGTAATTTTGGATTATGATTTTAGTTTTTTTTTTTTTGCAAAATCTGTGTTTTTCAATTGTAATATTTTGGACTGAAATTCCAATGACGTACAGAACAGCTGAAGTCATGAAATTATTGTGTTAATCATAGGCTCCTTATCTACATCTACAAAACTGATAAGTTTTAAGTAGGTGTACGCCTTTGATAAGACAACACAAAGCACTGTATACTTGTCTAACAAGTGGAAAATCATACAATATTGAAGAAATACATATTTATTATTTCTTACAGAATACAAAACAACTAAGATTATGATATTACATATACTTTGCATACAACACCAAACTGGTTTACTGTCAAGACCCAATTAGTAACTAGACCTTGGATGCCGTGCAATACAAGCGCAAAGTTGGTCCCAACTGCCGTTAAAATTAGTTATCTTTGAAAATGCATTATAAACATATTGTTAAGACATAAACTAAATAAAATAATATAATCAATACCAACCGACAGAATGTGCTAATAACATATTAAAATAAATTAAAACTAAATGGTTTTGTGCCTTATCACTTCTTTCACATTATGCATACTTCATAGTCCAATCCTGAACTTATAATGTTATGAATGATTAAACCAAAAAGTAGCATAATCTGAAACAAGTTTTTGTAATAGTTTATACAAAGTGCGACAAAAACTGGCTTTGAATAACATATTTTATCTAACTTAATATATATTAATTTTGCAACAGGATTACATAGGGGCTTCCCTCTTTAAGCAACAAGAACAATCACATTAAAGTTTCATTACACATTTAATTTGTGCAGTTAAATATCAGTTCTTTGTGTCCACACCCAAATCAGCTGTTACAGTAGGCTTTGCAATATTATAATAATCTTTTACATTTAATACTACCTATCACAAAGTGATTCTGTACAAAAGTTGGCCACTTTTTAAATTACATATTTAAAACTGATGTATAGTTAACGTTTTCTATTTATTTTCATTTTAGAAGTATAACAATTTGTAAACAAGTCTTTTATGAGTGAATTAAATTCACTTTAACAGTATATCAACAGTTAGGTACTATTTTAATACAATTTATAGAAAAATATCAAAACATTTATCAAGGTGTAAATCTTATAATAGGAATATGATGTGTGCGTTGGTTAATCGATTCAAATACAAAATATAGATTTCTTACATACTGTTCAGTCGCATTTTACCATAAAACTCGCGTTTTAGTACAGAGCAGCATAAATAAGTATCCATATCAAAGGTTTACATGTTTGCTTGATGACTATCGCCCTGCGGGTGGAGCCTCGGTGACAGGGGCGGGGGCAGGAGCGGGCGCGACCGCGGGCGCGCTCGATCCACCGGATGTTGCCCACACAATGATTATGATAAGTAGAACTGCCCCAATAGCACCGATAATTAGCATCATCTTTAGATTCTGCCACCAATACTTTCGTTTCAATTTGCCAGCCTGCTGTTCGAACTGTGCTGCTCCATGCTGCAAAGCATCTGCACGATTATCTAGTTCGGACAACTTTTGGTCCCTCTCCAAAACTTTCTCGACATTAACGCGCATAATGCCAACCACTTCATCGACTTTGGCTTGAGTCTGAGCCAAACGCTTATCGCTTACTCTAGGGCCTGAGCTTCCTCCTTGGTCTTCCATTTTGTCAGATTGTTTTGAACTTTGTACAAAATACACTGAAAAGTTTGACACTTCAATAACTATATTATATTCTATGAAAACTGAGTCTGTGATTCAGTTCAATAACGTAAATATGGCGAAGGCACGGAGAATTAAAATTTTCGACTTCAATGACAGAAGAAAGAACAATCAGCGTGACACATTCATGACGTCATAATATGATTACGTTTACAAATAAGTTTGGAGTGACTGACCAATCAGCTAGCGTTCATGATATTTATTTTGCTTGTGATTGGTCCGTTCTGCGCTTCAAAACAAGTTTTCAACTTCTCTATGATTATAAATTGTTTTTTTGTTCCTAGAGTTGCTTGCACTACGGTATAAAAATGTGGCTGAAGTGTTGCCAGCAGATTAGAGTCTAACTGAAATGTTTATTTAGTACGACAACATTGGTTGTCGTGACATTTTTTCTTGTGCTGTCAGTTCTCGTTTCTTGGTGTAGAATTTTTGTCGCCGGTATTTTATTTCAGTATTTTGTAGAAACAGCATAGAGAAAAGCCAAAATGGTAAGAAGTAATGTGTTATTTACGATAGTGCCAACAATTTTTAGTATTTCAGTTACTGAAAACTTAAAAGAATAGTGAATAATCTAGAATTGTTCGAGCCGTTGTTCTTGTTGCACGTGTGTCTTGATCACATGAAATTATTGTGCAGGTGTCACTGAATCCCATCAGAATTTTGAAAAATGAAGCTGAAGAAGAAAAAGCCGAAGTTGCTCGTATGTCCAGCTTCATCGGCGCCATCGCCATTGGAGATTTGGTGAAAAGTACTTTAGGACCTAAGGGAATGGACAAAATTCTGGTTTCCTGTGGGAGAAATGCTGGCCAGGTAAATGTTTCTTATTATTACATATTAATCAATAGTTCACTGAAATTGAAAAAGTTGGTTAAGTGAGGGTTTGAAGTTCCAATTAATTTGGGTTTTATTTTGTAGGTTGAGGTTACAAATGACGGCGCTACTATTTTGAAATCCATCGGTGTTGATAACCCAGCAGCAAAAATTTTGGTAGATATGTCAAAAGTTCAAGATGAGGAAGTTGGAGATGGGACCACATCTGTAGCTGTATTAGGTAGGTAACATTTTTGTTTTATTGGCTCATGGTTTTGCACACTTTGGGTTTTTCAAAAATACACTAAAAAGGGTCTACTTTACCCAAAAAAAATACCTACTATAAAAAAGCATCGGGTGTTAAAGTACAGTGGTTCCATACATTTTGACCACATAGGTCACTTTTGTAGGAAACAGCAGATATTTTTTTATAACCAACATTAAAATTTCAATGCAGGGGGACCCAGAATCATGTACTGAATCCATGGTAACAGGTTGTGCATCATTGTCACTGCCAACCTGTAGTTTGTGAGTTTAAAAGAAGTTTATCTGAAATGTTTACCATGTATACTATTTTATATGTTTGTATTTACATCCATTTTAGCCGCTGAACTGCTTCGTGAAGCTGAAAAGCTTGTTGAACAAAAGCTGCACCCACAGACAATCATTGCTGGATGGCGTATAGCTGTAGATGCTGCTAAAAAAGCTCTCTCCGATTCTAGCTTTGACCATGAAAAGAGTTTCAATGAGGCTGCCCTGCGTGAGGATCTTGAGAATATTGCTCGCACAACATTAAGCTCTAAAATTCTTTCTAACCACAAAGAGTAAGTAAAATATGAAACACTGTTCAATTAGTTATAAATTAATAAAAAAAGCTTACACTGGAGGTCATAAACTATGTTTTTTTTATTTAAAAAACCATAATTTCAGACACTTCACAAAGTTGGCGGTGAATGCAGTGCTCCGTCTCAAAGGCTCCGGCAACTTGAAGGCTATCCAGATTATCAAAATCTCTGGTGGTCTGCTGGAGGAGTCTTTCCTGGATGAAGGTTTCCTCTTAAATAAGAAGGTAAATAATTACACTCTGTCCTAATAACTTATTTGATTATTTCATTGTCTGTCCTTGTATAAACTTCATGAAACATCATCATTCAACCTACAGCAGTCCACTATGAAAGGTCTATGTCCACATAGGCCTCTCCAATTGCACACCATTCAACTCGATTCTCGGCAACTCTCATCCAGCTGCTACGTCACCCTGTAACGATTGTTGCTTCACCTAGCCGATTTGTGGTCTCAACCCAAGAACACGTTTACCCCAATGGCAATCCGTTCTATGGCTAATATGGTCGGCCCATTGCCACTTCTACTTGCTTATTCTGTGAGCTGTGACAACTTTGGTTCTCTGCTGGATCACCTGTTTCCGCATTATATCCCTCAGAGAGATTGAAGAGACCTTGGGCCATACTGTGATTGTCAACGTTTGGGCTCTGTAAGGCATACCAGGCAGGATGCACTGATTGAAGACTAGGCTCTGTGGAATACAGGACGAGAAGACTCAGCAAAGATTCCCAAATGCTGCCCAGCCCAGCTGAATTCTTCTATTAGTCTCATGAAACAAGATTACAAAAACAAAAGAAAAAAATTTTTTTTTAACCACTTTCACTTTAAATTAAATGCACATAGCATTTAATTTAATTTCATGATATCCAAGTTTCTTTCATCTATTCTATAACATTACATTTAACCCAGACACCTGAATACTTGCTAAATCATAATGTTTACTTATCAGGTGGGAGTGCACCAACCTAAGCGCATTGAGAACGCCAGCATCCTGATAGCCAACACACCTATGGACACAGACAAGATCAAAGTTTTCGGATCTACCATCAAAGTGGACTCTATGGCCAAGATTGCAGAACTGGAAGTTGCTGAGAAGGAAAAGATGAAGGACAAAGTCAACAAGATCTTGGCTCACAAGTGCAATGTCTTTATCAACAGGTAATTGGTGATACTTATAGTCTTTATAGTTGCTTGAATACTCTAGCATTTATTTCTAAGCTTTAAAAAATTACATAAAACAATGATATGTATTTTTTTTAGCAAATACATTATGACTCACGTGAATATCACACACAACGATACTACGCGTTTCATAAGCAACAATAGCCTTTGGCTTGTTCTTGCTGGACACCAAACCGTATGAAATAGATAATGTCACAGTATGGCAATATTAAATGGGTATAACAGGGCAGCATTACAGTACATCAATGACTTACTATCAGTATTTATACATGACATGCATATTTTCTTCACCAGGCAACTTATCTACAACTACCCTGAGCAGCTATTCGCTGATGCCGGCGTCATGGCGATCGAGCACGCTGATTTCGACGGTATTGAGCGGCTAGCCCTCGTGACCGGAGGCGAAATCGCATCCACATTCGACTCACCAGACAAAGTCAAACTGGGACACTGCAAAGTTATTGAACAGGTAACAGTTGGGTTCTTACTTGCAAAACAATCAATTCCCTGTTATTCTGTTGTAAATTTAGTATTTAGTACGCGACCCTTATTACGGCAGGGCAAGTCGAGTTTAAAAAATAATCGGCTTTCTAGAGCATCTATATGTTATGTGCCATATTAACATACATGAACTGTATGTTGGTTTAATATGCATGTTTTATTTTTTTATGATCTGCATTTTGAAACCAATGTTTCAAAATGCAGTTCATATTCATATTTATTGTAGCAGAACTGGCCATCTGTGCTAACCAGGAACCGAAAACGATATAATTAATATATTTTTTCAGTTACAATGTTTACATTTTTACATGTATTTTTAGAGTATAGATATCTTACACACTACTATCGAATCGAGTCTGGACGGGTCATCAGATCACACCGGCGATCCTCACAATAACACTAGTGAACTTACTCGGGAAATAACCGAGTCTCTGACGAATAGCCGAACTGACTGGGAGGGCTTCAAGACCTAACTCAACGAAAACTTTACTGCTGTTATAGCACTGAAGAACCAAAATGATTTAGATAACGCCTACAGATATCTCACTAACGCCATTCAAGTGGTGGCTGCTTGGATCAACACAGGGTGTGGGCCCAAAGGTTTTACCAACCCTTCTCATCCACCAAACATAATGCACAAAATCCTAAAAAAGCGCCGACTTGAAGTATGGCATCAATCTCGTCATCCCCTTGATAAACTCAATTACAATAAGGCGTTTAAAAAGGAGTTTATAGTCCAGGAGTCTACTAACTCAACGTTGACAACAAGGCTACAAATGATGTCACCAACGGGGGTTGGCGCGAATTCGCTCGGCAAGGCCACTAAAAACTTAGATAAGCCTCAACAATCTTATCTTCTGATCAGATCACGAGCTTCCTGGGCAAGAACTGATTTGGTAAAGGCTGAGGTATTCGCAATGCATCTGAATTCTGTATTCAAACCAGAGTGTTGCTTATGAGCATGAAGTTGACACAGTATTGGAACAAGATCTGCAGATGTGTATGCCCATTATCCCAACAACGCCTAAAGAAATAGCGAAGGAAATCAGATTGCTGAACTCGAGAAAAGCCCGGGATTCGACCTGATCACGCCCTCCATACTTAAAAATCTTTCTTTTCTATTTCTTTTCTAGCTCGTTTGTTCAACGCAATCTTTCGAACATGTCACTTTCCTGACCTTTGGAAAATCCCTGAAGTTGTCACTTTCCTGACCTGTGGAAAATCCCTGAAGTTGTCATGATCCACAAATTAAGCAAACCTGAATATGACCTTCCGTCTTATCGGCCGATAAGCTTAACACCTGTACTCTCCAAACTGTGGGAGAGAATATTCCTTAACCAACTAAAACCGTGCATGGAAGCCAATGGTGTTGTTCCGTCTCAGCAGTTTGGTTTTCGAAAATCTCACTCAACAATAGAGCAGGTTCACCGAGTTTACCAAACAGGAAGACAAGCTTTTGAGTGGAAAAAATATTGCTCAACCGCATTTCTTGATGTACAACAAGGTTTTGACCATGTCTGGCATAAAGAATTGCTGGCTAAAGTGAAGGAAAAGCTTCTGCACTCAATGTTCCTACTTATCCAGTCGTATTTATCCGAGCGCTGCTTCTAAGTGAAACAGGGGGACTGTTTGAGGTGAAAGCTGATGTACCACAGGGATCTGTTCTTGGCTCAGTGATGTACAACATATTTACATCAGATCTACCCACATTGGATGGCATAACGATAGCTACATATGCCGACGATATAGCCTATTTATCAGTTGATGACCACCCAGAAATGGCTCTGTAAGTGGCGAAATCGTGCCAGTGCATTCAAGTCTCACCATATCACCTTCACGTTCAGACACGGAAAAACCCCATCTTGTTAAACTTGGTCCTGATACCCTACCACAAACAGATTGTGTAAAGTACCTTGGCTTCCACTTAGGCGCCTAACAAGCTTCAAGTTTCGCAACCTGTATTGGCTCATGGGAAGAAACTACAACACGGTCCTTAAGCCAATATGGACCTATGGCATCCAATTGT
The DNA here is from genome assembly GCA_963680765.1 of Agrochola lychnidis. Lineage (NCBI taxonomy): Eukaryota > Metazoa > Arthropoda > Insecta > Lepidoptera > Noctuidae > Agrochola > Agrochola lychnidis. Next base: position 13,444,732 of record OY796857.1, read on the forward strand.
GGGGCGTTGCCAGCAAAACCAACATACTCTGCCTGAGTCCAAAATGGTATCCTAAGATCAATAGCAAAGGGACCTTGGTTTACTAGGAACTACGAAATCCACGACTATCTACAAATGCCATCAGTAAACTCTGAAATCGAGCGGTACATAAGACAATACAAGGCACGCCTAACCTTGCATCCAAACCCATTAGTTGCTGAACTGTTAAACCCGACAGCGGTGGTAAAAAGGCTGAAGAGGAACCACCTACCACCTATAAGTGGGAGGCGCAGCACTGGCTGCTCCACCACAACGCCACTCGTCATGCAACGAATTCGCTTAAATTGAAATAAAAGGAGAAAACAAAAAAAAGTACCTATTTTTAAAGGTTACCTTAAATTGAATAAAAGTTCTATTAATACCGGTTACCGAAATAAATATTACCTCTCGTGCCGCCGGTATTAGTTAAAGGACGCGCATCGCCTGTGTGTGTAACCGGTATTATAGCGGTAACCTAAATAGCGGTATCATGTTTATTCTTTTTGGTTGCCCAGATAGCGGTAACCTTAATCGTAGGAATAACCAAAATTCTATACCTGTATTTTAATTTATAAAGGTTTTCGGTCCCTGGTACTAACTATTTGAGAAAGAGAGCTAACGGGTCCGTTCCAATGGTTAATTCAGTTTAGCAGAGCTACCATATGATTTAAAATTCAGCTTGTATTTACAACAAAGAGTAGTTTGAACACGAAACAGTAATGTGTACACCTGGAAGATTCCCGAAACCTGCACACCTTGCTTTGAAGAAGTAAAGACCAGTTACTTTCGCATTTATAATATTAGTATAAATATAAATTATTGCCTTATTCCAGGTGTTGATTGGTGACGAGTGTCTCATCCGTTTCTCTGGCGTGGAACTCGGCTCAGCCTGCACGGTCGTCATCCGCGGCGCCACGCAGCAAGTCATCGACGAGGCCGAGCGTTCCCTGCACGACGCGCTCTGCGTACTCGCCGCTACTGTCAAGGAACCTAAAATTATTTATGGTGGAGGTGAGCAATATTCTTGGTATAAGTATTTACAGAGTTTAATTCGGCATTGATTTTATAATTTTTTGTTTGTTTTATTTTATTATATTCGGGAAACTTACAGCTAACTTACACAGTGTTCTTAAATTATATAAAATTGAAGGCCATGTACAAGTTTCCACAGATAAACACGTAACATAAAAAAGAAAAAAAAAAGGTCGGTACAAAATACCTATTAAACATAAATTAGGGAAAAAAATAGCACACGATAAATTACAAACTAAAAATCTGATTTTACTAACAATTACTTTTCCGTAAAGAAGCTTTTTACCAACAAATGCTTAAGCCGAGAAACACTGGTGTTGAATATATCCAAATCATGTTCACCAGACAGTTTATTAAAACGTCTGCACGCACGGATTAGAAATGAATTCTGCCTGTACGCGGACTTGGAATGAGGGACATGCAACAAACTAGGTTTGCGAAACATTTTGCAGTGTGTAACTAACCCTAAACTACCTAACAGCTCAGGGCAATCTATAGTACCATTTGCGATTTTAAATAAATACGTCATATCTGCAATGCGTCTGCGTTCATAAAGTGGTAAGATGTGAAACCTTTTACAGCGCGCTATATAATTGGGAGTATATTTCCTAGTTTTGTACTGCAAGAAACGTAGGAACCGCTTTTGAATTCCCTCAATTCTGTCTATATAAATATTATAATGAGGGTTCCACACTTGCGAGGCGTACTCCAAATGGCTGCGGACAAAAGCACAATAAAGAATTTTTTGTTGAGACAAAACAAGGTTTGACTTTAATGGATTCCGTGAATGTGACGAAATTGAATGTTGAATTGTATTGTTTCTTTAATTATTTTAATAAGTATGTTAGCCAGGATAAACATGTGATAGTTTAGTAATAGTAAACACAAGCCATTCGATATATTAGAATTTTGCTAGTAAGAGGGGCTTGGCTAATAGTTCCTGTGTAAGTTTTTGAAACAGTTTTATGTTATACTCAAAACTATGCACCCATCTCTCAGGTGCCAGCGAGATGCTGATGGCCGAGGCGGTGTCGCGCGTGGCGGCGCGCACGGCCAGCAAGGAGTCGGCGGCGGCCGAAGCGTTCGCCGTGGCGCTGCGCCGCCTGCCCTCCGCCGTGGCCGACAACGCGGGCTACGACTCTGCCGACCTCATCTCCCGCCTGCGCGCGCATCACGCACAGGGAGAGATCACCATGGGACTTGGTGAGTTGCTGTTTATATTGTTTGTTACTAATGTAGTCAACCGAGAAGATTTTTCAGTCACTACCATACCATATACTTGCAACGTAACGATTGCAACTTTTTGAAAAACCTATTTCGTAATACAATTTCTTTCAATGCTTTAGGAGAAAACAGCTTTTGAATCTTGCTAAGTAACTAAGTATTTATTATATATTATGTCTACTGTGTTTTAGTGTTGTATATAATCCAAACACAGCTTATGAAAATATTACCGTTGCCTTCTATAAACGGAGAGTATTGAAAGATAAGTAAATAAGGCTTTTTGACTTAAAAAATGCTTCTTAATTTCGCATGCACCAGAATTCCGCAATGGGCTGTGGACTATAAACAACAGGGATCGTGAACTCCAAATCAATGAGTACAATTTGTAAAACACAACTATTTACGTTCACAGACATGCAGAACGGCCGCGTAGCAGACGTGAAGAAGCTGGGCATCACAGAGTCTTACGTAGTGAAGCGTCAGGTGCTGCTATCTGCCGCCGAGGCCGCCGAGATGATCCTCCGCGTTGACAACATTCTCAAGGCGGCGCCACGTCGTCGCGGACCTGACCGTCGTCCCTGCTAGAACATTCTAGATACTTAAGCACGAACATAAGTAGAAGTGGGTGACGTACCATCCAACACTGATTAGTTTCAAATGAAATGTGTCTCAAATTTTGCATATATTTTGTATAAAACTATCAGATAGTTTACTGGAGCTTATATCACTACGTAGTTTGATTTCCAGTGACTTAACCGGATTTACCACTTCTGTTTATTTTTATTGTATTAATATTGCACTTTAGTGCAGTGTGAGAATGCTTTTATGTCTATACCAACTTATCAAATAACTTTAAGTTTAGCTTTACCAGTTTAGCCTTATTATTAGTCACAGAAGAGTGCATTTTTATAACACAATCTCTTCCTTTGTGACTACACAACTTTCTATTTAATAACTAAAAATGAAAACATACCGTATTTACTTTCTATGTATGTTATAAATAAGTATTTTGAGTTACAAATGTGGAATTCTATGAATGACACGGTCACATTAATTTGATTTTGAATTTATAATGCCTTCTAGTTATCCTACAAACATTGAGCTGCGCTAGTTTCATTTACTTATAGCTTTTAGTTGAAATGGCCGTTAATGCCTTGGTATTAACGTATTAACTATTAAATTAATAAAATTTTAACAAACGGATTTTTGTTTTCCATTTTATAATGTACTAGCGACCCACCCTTGCTTCGCACGGTTTTAACGACTTGATAATAAAACCAAGATTTGTTTATTTTATTATGTCAGTATATTATAAATGTATTATTATATATGTCACCGTATAATTATGAAGTTCGTTAGTTTATAATCTATCGGTTTTATTTCCGTTAAATTATAAACTGTCGAAAAATTGTGAACTGCAACAAACCATTTACAATTTAACGCATTATTTTTCGTTAGTTTATAATCTTTCCATGGGAAACCGACAAATTTTGAACTGGTATCAGACTTGCTTGCGACGTAACGCACCTTTTTTTTTTGTGTGGGAAATTATCAAATAACTTCTCCCGCTCTGGGCGGAGCGGGAGGGCGTGTCAGACTCTTACTGACTAAAACCCACCCGTGTTCCTTCGGTTGCCCTGTTGCCGGGGGCCACGATTTCCCTATCGATTTTCTTCGAACCCCCGGCAGGCATTGGCCCTAGCGGACTCCGTCAATTCTGCTGAAATCTCTTTGAGGCGCGCGTGGAACACAACGCGCCGTCGATCCGGGCTTGGTCCTTATCGGACGGCGAGCTACCCATTGCTCACCGTCCGCAAGCCCGCGCCTACGGTGGCCGGAAATCGGCTCGCGATTCCCGCCCCGTGCGTCTCCTCCTATTGCGGCGGTTAGGGGCGTGAGGGCGCGAAATTTGCCTCTCCCTCACGCGTTCCGCCTCCTTCGCGAGCATTACCGCTTCGCAGAAGGAGGTGACGGCCTACCATTTCCTCTCGCTCCGTACCATGGCCTGAACCAGGGCCGGACGCGAGAGATCACCGCCGCCGATCGCCTCTACGAGGACACGGCGTTGCTCCGCCCAAGCTGGGCAGACCTCCACCGTGTCCTCAGGCCGATCCACACAATGGTGACACCTGGTTGTTTCCTCTCGCCTTATCCTGTACAGGAACCTCCCGAAGCAGCCGTGTCCGGTGAGGACCTGCGTCAGGCGGAAGGTGAGGACGCCGTGGCGTCTCTCCAGCTAGTCCTCAAAGAGGGGTCTTATCGCCGCAATTGTGGCGCGCCCAGCGCGGGGTTGCGACAACCGCACTCCATGACGCCATGAGATCCCGGACGTAACGCACCTTGCGCTAATATTAAATAGCCTGCCTGGCTGCGAGCAATTTGGAAGTAGCGCTCGCCGGCCGCTACCGCGTGACCGCTCGCTTCGCTGGCTCGGCTCGCGCGCGGTTTGTCACAGTTCTAACCTAAGCTAACCCATTTCACCCAGTTCACAATTTTTCGACAGTTTATAATCTAACGGAAATAATTCTGACAGATCATAAACTAACGGTTCTCACAATCTTACGGTGACATATACATTTAATTTTACAAGAATAGTAGATTGTTTACCAAGGGAGCAAACAACTATTTTTAAGGCGAGAGTATTCAAAGTACTTCATTCAATCTAGCTTAAAATAATGTTGCTCCCGAGGTGAACACTACTTTTTATCACCCTCTATGAGAAAAAAAACGTGTGCGGTCCAACCCCCGTCAAGAACCAAGTTTCTTCTCAAGTAAGATTTAAAACAAAAATCGCTATCATCTTGGACTTACATTTTCACCTCGACTATCAGCTTTAGCACCCTCGAAAACTATGAAAATGACTCATGACGAAAAATTTGAAAATTTCCACAGCCGCTTATCTTGGATTTACATTTTAACCTCACTATCGGTTTTAGCACCCTCGAAAACTATGAAAACGATACCCATGACGAAAAATTTTAAAATTTCCGCAGCCGCCATCTTGGATTTTCATTTTGACCTCACTATCGGCTTTAGCACCCTTGAAAACTCTTAAAATGACACACATGACGAAAAATTTGAAAATGTTCACAGGCGCCATCTTGGATTTTGATTTTGACCAAATTCACACTTTCTTTCTCTCTCTCTTGCCAGCCTGTTACTTGTTCATACAATGTTCGTGTTTGATCTCTTTGGTGATTGGAACTTTTACTAACAATATCCACGTTCCAAATTCAAATCACTTTTAATCCCTAGGGATTAAAAAGCTATTTTAGTCCCTGTTTACGAGGACAGATTACGGCTATTTACGGACTAGGTTCAAGGCCGTTAGCCGTTCTAAACAGTCAAATTTAGCTTTAAAGAAATTGAATTAGCTTTTAATAAACTCTGTAGTTCTACGAATTAAAGAGGCGATCTAGGTACGGAGTTTCAGCGTCGTCAGATTTAAAAAAATCTGATAAAATCTGAAAATTATTTTTTACGGACGAAATTGTTTTTCGCATTTTGCTTTTTGGCGCCCCTTGCCTTCTGGCGCCTAGAGCGACCGCTCCTCTCGCTCTACCCCAGGGCTGCTCTTAATTAATGCACCGATCGACAAGCGAGTCCGGTAGGTAGGTAGGTAATATTATCCAAGCCATTCTTATTTTGAGTGACGTCATTTTAGTTCCATGATCATGGAATCGATATCTTTTTTTCATATAAAATATGAAAAAAAAAATTGCTGTGCCCCGCGGTTTCACTTGCATAAGTCTCCGGTGGGAATATCGGGATAAAAGGTATCCTATGTCCTTCTCCAGCCGTTTTAGCGTGAAAGCGTAACGAACAAACTCACTTTCACACTCATGTTAGGATGTAAATGTCTGCAGGTATCATAATAATTGCGTGATACCGCGCCTGGTGGCATGACAATTCACATCTGAGATTCTCAGACTGCTTGAAAAGTGAAGTTAAATATAAATAAAATTCTAAAGTCATTTATTTAATCAAACTAGGCTGAGAATCAGCACTTTTCGAATGTCAAAGTTACATCAGACACTCCCCCCAAAACGCCCACCCTTCACCACTTCCTAGAGCTTTAGCTGGGAAGAAGAAGTGGCGCAACAAACTCCCCAGCAGCACAGCTGTCTGTTCAGTTAGAAAAAAATTACGCAACACAAAACATAGTTTCAAATATAAATTATTTGCCATGTCAACTAGCACACGCCAATAAGTAGGTATATACCAACCAAAAACATCGAGAACATACTCAAGCAGAAATGAAAAATCCCAACAAATGAATTATGAACCTTATGAAGGCGGTGAAATAGCATTGTGAATATCACAGTTTTTAGTATATAAGTGAATATTTTGCCTCTGAAAAAATCTCTCAGAGAAACTGTGGCACCTAGCTGATAAATTGCTCGAACAGCTCGTTTTTGAAGGACAAATATATTTTGAATATCAGTAGCTTGGCCCCACAGCAGAATACCGTAGGACATGTGGACATAACGCTATGAAAATAACTAAAATAGACTAACTGAGCTGTATCAACGTCAGTGTATTGTCTTACTTTCTTGACGGCGTAGACGGCCAAACTGAGCATTCCCGCTAGGCTCGATATATGTAGGCCCCACTGCCGAGTTTACAGTTTCAAGCACCTCTTTATCTAAGATGATGTTGGGTACTCGATTTCTAACATTTGTTAGGCAAATGGTGGTTTGGTTTGATTTGGCATTTGGCGATGCTTCACAGTGTCAGCTGTGGTTCCAGTGAGTCGGAACCGGGTGCCGCATAGTTCGCGGTGGGTCGGAACTTTCTGTGGTGATTGTGGCGATTGCGGTGATTGTGGTGATTGAGGTGACTCCCCAGTGAGTCGGGGTGACGAGGCTGAGGTTGATGAACAGGAATGCGCTTTCGCTGCATGCTGGTGCCCAGGATACCCGTTAAAGCCGTGGGGGTGGCTGTGTGACTCGCCTCACGAAAGCTTGCGGGAGTGATGATGATGAAGTCACGCTGAAGTAGTTGCACGAAGGCTGCGTTGACGTTGTGATATTCGGGGTCACCCATTTAGAGGTATGAAGAACAGGGTGTAAAGTTCACTCTTCTACCAAAGAAAAGGGAGGATCCTCCGACCAGACGGGTGTTGTGTCTGGCGGGTAATTGCCCGACGGTTAAAGTCGGGTAGTCTTATATATGTATGTTGTTCGCGCGGTAAACTCTAATTGCGCGATGCAGGATTTCTGTGACGTTACGTCTTTGTGATGCGTAGTTCGTATGTGGCGGTTTAACCGCTACAGGGCGAACTTTACACATTTCATTTTCTTGGCATTGAGAACTAGATTATTTGTCGTAAACCAATCCGTAACCATTGAGAGTGCACTGTTTACATCGTCAAAATCTTGTCTATTCCTGTCTACTTTTAAAATAAGAGAGGTAATATCTGCAAACAGTACAATGCTTCACAGATACCCTTTAAGATAAAAATAGGCCTGAAATTGCCAACGTCTTTTTAATAGGAATTATTGGTGCCGATTCCCTTGTTCACAAACTAAACTAAATTTAAGTTCAGTGCATCTTTTTCTTTCTATTTCATTAAGAAAATAACAGAAGATAAATTTTAGTTTAGCCCTGTCAAAGTAATCAGTGCTTGACGTAAATTGACGTAATTTTAGTCGGCAAGTTTTTAATCACGTCTAAACTTGTATGGAGAGTGACAAGCGCTGATTAATTTGACAGGACTAAACTAAAATTTATCCTCTGTCCTTTTGTTAATGAAATAGAAAGAAAAAGATGCACTGAACTTAAATTTAGTTTAGTTTGTGAACAAGGGAATCGGCACCATTATCTCATTTTTCGCCCGTGGCATGCGTAGATTCTCCATCATTATCCTTTTTACGTTGGATATCAGCCCATGTTCGATCACTAGAAAAAAAAAACATTAATTTCAAAATAAAAATAGCTATTTCAAAATGAAAAGGTTTTCACGTGGGTTTCACAGAAGTTAGGAACATCGAATGCATTATAGATCTTAATCCATTTAACTAATATTACGGCCTACTTAGCTGTGTGTTCAACTGAAACCAATTTGTTACAAAGTTGACATGCGATGCTCGAACGGTAATATCCAAGCACCATACGAGTAGCTTTGAAATAACTTACCAGTAATTTTAAAGAAAATCAATGCCTACCTACTTGTTTAAAGCACAGGCCACACTGGGATCGAAGCTAAGTTCGTTTAGCTTTCCTCCGCGTCTTTTCATACTTCCGTCCATAGTAGATACCTACGCGGGGTGAAGGTGTGAACCGAAGTATGAAAAGATCCGAAAGAAAGCTAAACGAATTTAGCTTAGTTTCGCTTCGGTTCCAGTGTGGCCTGCGCTTAAGGTGGAACTAGTTGATATGTTTTCCATACAAGGTTTTACTCCACTGTTTGACATTGTACATCCAAAGTTAAACATGATATCGTTTTGTCTTATTAGTTTTGTCTGTGCGGAAACAGAATAGTAAAATAATAAGCCATTCTAATACCAATACCATTCATTAGGTTTAGTGGTCGCAAGCGCTACTGCTGAGCATGAGGTCCTGGTTTCGATTCCCAGTTCGGGCAAAGTGTTATTGCGTTTTTCTATCTGGAATTTCTCAGTAGCAGCTCGGAGTCTAGATTTGTGCCTGGTTGATGGCAATATGCTCGCCCCCTGTTACATGGGACTTAAAACATAACTGGCGAAATGTGGGTGTACCTGTTACAGGGTCACCTCTGCCCAACCCTTCGGGGAAACAAGGCGTGATGTTGTAAGCCATTAAAAAGTTAGGAGCCAACAAAGCTTCCTTTTTCTTGTTAATTTTAACGCAACTTTGAGCGTAAATAAGTAACAAAAGAAGTGTAAAATCTCCAAAACAAAGTACCTAATCGATTATCGAAGAGTTCAATGAACTTTATTTATAATTGATTTATGCAGTGGTTTTTTCATTAAACTCGATTTTTCAAAGGACTTTTCGTAATTTTTTACGCGCCCATTTTACTAAAATTGTTCGGAATGGTGTTTGAGTGCGTGCTAACTAGACGTTGTGACTTGTGCATGTAGACCAGCGTCTAACTGCTCATCACTGATACTATCTCTGTCGGACACGATGCCAGGTGAGACAGCGTGCTTTTTGGCCATGACCACCAGTGAGTTCGAGCCCGTGACTAGTTCAACCTTAATGTTTTTATTTATTGCAAGCGGTTTAGTCACTGTTCTTGTCTCACAATACGATTTCTCGCCTTTTTATTATTGAAGTGAAAACTTCTTTAGCATCGTTGTGATTTGAAAGTCGATGAAACGAAAAAGCGACAGTAAAAAGAGACAGACACAAATTGATAAGATTTAACGTGGGAGAAAATGAGATAGGAAGCATTATACAGTGTTTCTTATGTTCGTGGTTCTCTGAAGCTGAAGAGTTTGTTTGTTTGCTTGAACGCGCTAATCTCAGGAACTTCTGGTCCGATTTGAAAAATTATTTCAGTGTTAGATAGCCCATTTATTGAGGAAGGCTATAGGCTATATATCATCACGCTAAGACCAATAGAAGCGGAGCACCAATGAAGAATGTTTCAAAATCGGGGGGTTTTATTTTTCCTTTTGAGAGCTTCCGCTGCGTGCGCTGCGTAAACGGTTAAAGTTTCGCAAAAATCATGTATAACATTGTTCCCCTTTAAAAGTTCTAAAAAAAAGTCCGCGACAGCATATGTCTATCTTTTAAAGATGGCTCACTATTAGCTTTTTTATCCTAACCAAATTTGTTCTAAAATAATGCATTATTTGCGAAGGTGTTTTTATAAATATGATATTAATCCTTATCCAAATAAATAATAATAATAAATACATTATTCAAATAAAATAAAACCGCATTCAAATCGGTTCAGCCGTTTGAAGATTATCAGCTCTTTACGCTACTTTACTTTATGCTCTTTTCAGCTACGGTGCCACAGACAGACACACACAGCGGTCAAACTTAAAACACCCCTCCCTTTGGGTAGGAGGTCAAAAATAGTAACAACAGAAATTCGTCGCAATAAAAAACTGATTGATCCCCAGTTCAAGCAAAGCTAGCTGTCACTATCCATATTTTTTTTTTGTAAAGAAGCGACTTCTTTAATGCATAAAGGCTCGTGCAGACTGGCGCGATATCGCGGGCGCTACAGGCAGCGTGACCCTTGTCGCGCCCGCGATATCGCGCTGGACGCAACTGCGCAACTGTTGACTGCAAATATACGGTGACTTATTTGCTAAAGATGTTCAGAGACGTAAACTGTTGGAGAAAGCACTCCGAAAAAAAAAAAAAACTTGTGCAATTCACACATGGTAGAAGTGAAACCTTCAAAAATTTTGGCTTTGAGATAATGAAAATTTCGGGAAGAGGATAATTGTAGGTTTTAGTAATGATCATAATGATACAAAATTTGATAATTATTTTATTCGTATATATTACATAGATTTATTCAGAGCTATTTTAGGTATCTACATCACACTTTTATCAGTAAAAGTGGAATTTTAAATCGTTAGGTAAAAGTACTGGGTCTTATAATCTTATATCACGCCCTTCCCCCTCATGCACATCATATTAAATGCGCGAGCAGTACTTGATCATTATTTTGCTGCGATGTTATTTTAAAACTGTGATATCTCCTAAGATATTCATTGAAATCGAATGATGTTAAGGGCAATTTTGTTTTAAATTAAATACTTGTGATGAATAATGTATATATTTGGATAAGGATTAATATCATATTTATAAAAACACCTTCGCAAATAATGCATTATTTTAGAACAAATTTGGTTAGGATAAAAAAGCTTATAGTGAGCCATCCTTAAAAGATAGACATATGCTGTCGCGGACTTTTTTTTAGAACTTTTAAAGGGGAACAATGTTATACATGATTTTTGCGAAACTTTAACCGTTTACGCAGCGCACGCAGCGGAAGCTCTCAAAAGGAAAAATAAAACCCCCGATTTTGAAACATTCTTCATTGGTGCTCCGCTCCTATTGGTCTTAGCGTGATGATATATAGCCTATAGCCTTCCTCAATAAATGGGCTATCTAACACTGAAATAATTTTTCAAATCGGACCAGAAGTTCCTGAGATTAGCGCGTTCAAGCAAACAAACAAACTCTTCAGCTTCAGAGAACCACGAACATAAGAAACACTGTATAATGCTTCTTATCTCATTTTCTCCCACGTTAAATCTTATCAATTTGTGTCTGTCTCAATTTACTGTCGCTTTTTCGTTTCATCGACTTTCAAATCACAACAATGCTAAAGAAGTTTTCACTTCAAAAAAGTTCAAGTGCGTGTCGGACTCACCACGCACAATGAAGGGTTCCGTAGTTGGGATGAATTTATCCCAAGAACAAACTTAACATTGGCAGAACATGTTTGTCAACTAGGTACCTAGTTGACAAACATGTTCTGCCATACATTCCAACTGCAAATGTTGTACGCACAATATTGAGTTTTGCTATGGTAGTTTAAAATCTTAGACTTCTTGTAGGTTTACCTAAAAATTCTGAAAATAGTTCTATACCTACATAGGTATAGAACTATTTTCAGAATTTTTAGGTGGTTTCGGAGGTACGGAAAGAAAATTTTCGAAAAATAGGTAACTATAAAACTATTTAAAATTATAAACAAAATATGTTTGAGACCTTCACAGTAAGCTCTTTCATCTGATATATCACACGATACATACATGCAGCTTGCAAAACATTTTTTTTTCATTTATCTTTTTGCCCCCCAAAAGTTACCCACATATTCAAAATTCATTTATTTACGTTACACGTCCGTGTTTGGGTCTCAGAAATTCATATGTGTACAAAATTTCAACTTAATCGGTCCATTAGATTCGGAGCAAATTGGCTGTGACAGACGGACAGACAGACAGACACACGAGTGATCTTATAAGGGTTCCGTTTTTTTTCATTCGGACGTACGGAATCCAAAAAATTGGAAACCCAATATTTCGTCGAGACTATGTGCTATCCTTTTTAAACCTGAAGATTTTTATGGGAGAAATTCTTAGGTAGAATTCATGCTCGTTCTGTAGTTTCTGCCTATCCCCATGGGAAGAAGGCTTGAGTTTATGTATGTATGTATGTATGTAATTTATGCTCCCATTAGAACTAAGTCTGTTTTCATTACCTACAGGCACTTGTGGTGTGATATTATGTAAAATATAGTAAAGGTGTGTGTGTGTTTATATTATCATATTAGATGAATGCTAGAATTAAGATTTCTGAAGGTTTTTCAGTCAGGAAGATCATCCTCGAGTTGGTTTTCAACTCTGATCAGGATACTCCTGTCGTAAACCTCCAGTCTTCTACAAAAAAGAACTTGAAAGTCATCAAACATAAAAAAACCTATAAAGTATAAAATGTTCATATTTTATTTACTTTTCCACTATTGCTTCTTTTTTACCAGTTTTAATAGTGCTACACTCCAAGTTGCATACATATTTATCTAGTTTTCGTTTAATTTGTGATCAGCACAAAAGTAAACATAAACAAAACAATGGCGGCTTGTAGACGGTGAACAGTGCTGCTACCTATACGAGTTTTCAGTTTTTAACCCCATTTGACACTAACAGCCCATGGAGGTTTTTTATCTATACGCTAGTTATAGTTAACTATACACAGAATAAGTACAGGTGTGATGATATATTTTTGGTAATTAGGGTGTCTGATGAGGTCGTGCGCTTATTCTGTTAGGTACCTACATGTTGGATGAGTCGCTGTAGTCCGTAGGTACATACCTTTTTTTTTGTTCCTACCTGCCTGTTTGATATTTCTGTAAAATACCTTCCTAGCAAATTGAACTCAGTTTTCGTTTAGAATGACTTAGTTCGATCGGTAATATGATTATTTATAGTACCCACCTAATTCTTCGCAAACGAAATCATGTTTCAATATTCCTATCGAATACCGTCTCTGATTGAATATCTACTTTCTATTTACTACTTTTAAACTTCCTTACAAACGAAATGAAATTCTTTTTCGCGAGAAATCTTCGGCTATCTGACCTGGGACAGTAATGGAATTTTCCTTTATTATTTGATTTACCTGCTCCTTCAATTTTATGTCGGTGCAATAGTGTTATCCTCTGTACTGAACCTGCCTTACCTTTTTATATTACAGGCGTTCAAAAGAATTATGTAGGTCCTATAATATGTAGGGTGTATAAATGAAATAGGTTCGATTCGATTCCCAGGTCGGGAAAGTGTTATTGGGTTTTTCTATCAGGAATTTCTCAGTAGCGGCCCGAAATCGGGATTTGTGCCCGGTTGATGGCAATAGGGTCGTCACCTATTACATGGGACTTAAACGTAACTGGCGAAAAGTGGGTGTTCTAAGGTACACCTCTGCCAAACCCTTCGGGAAAATATGAAATAGAAAATATATTTTGACTAGATAGGTACCTATCTCCCACAGCTAACTCATTGTAGGTATTAAGGGGCCGTGCACAAAATCAACTGATTTTGACCAATTTTGTTCAATAGTTCTGAGAAAGGGAAATAGAATTTAAACAAAATTATTTGTGATTTGAAAAGTCGAATTCTTTGTCTTGTACATAGCGGAAAGGGATTTTTCAAATGAATCACTAAAATGCGCAACAAGTTTTCAAAAAAATTACGGGAGACACATTTGAACGTTTCATTAGAAGAAAATAATTTTGATTTTGAAAATTAAAAAATATCATCAACATCATTATATATATGGTCTACTTGTACATAGGGGAACCACTTTTTTCAACTTCCATACAAAATATAGCAGAAAAAAAATGTTGAAATAACCATTTTTTTTTAAACCCTGTCAGTAATGAATTTTTTCCTATTATTTAGCAAACCATATCAAGAAATTTAAAAATCACACATTATTCTTCAGCTATCCTTTAAATAAAATCAAATTTTATTTTATGATTAGTATAATCATAAAATAAAATTTTCGAGAGCGCAAAAGTGATGCAACTATGTATTAACAGGTGCTGTTACGATACGAATGGTTTAGCACCACGAAAACTGTACTTTTTGCACAGACTTAATGATTCAATTATTTCAAGCTTTCTTACAATTAGATAAGTTATCGAAAAAGGGTTTTTTCGTGCCCGGAGCCTTAAGAATATTCAAAAGTTTTCAGTCTTGATTAAAAATACATTACCTACCTACCTACCTAATCTTGGTTGCATCTCTTGAATAAAACTTGTTGGCATTTACGAGACTATTAAAGTTGTGACTTTACACCGTTCTATTTCAACTTGTGTAGAAATAGACACCGAAATAATAATTTTGCCGCATTCGAATAGTTTCTAAACATGCGATTGTAGTTTATGGAAAAGCCAATTCAAATATTGCTATAATTATGAGCCATTTCGTTTCCACAGAAACTAATAAAGCTCACGTACCTATCCCTTTATTACAAGAAGGCTTTTAATTTTATATAGGTTTTCATAATTAATGAAGTTAAATTATTATTTACACTAAAATAGTTCGTCATGTAGGCTTAGCTTTATAGAGAGGATGAGTGAACTTTACACCCTGTTCCTCATACCTCTATACTGGTCAGAGCGGCAGTTAAATTCACTAGTAGTGATGAAGGGAAATTCTCCTAAACTTAAGACCTCTGACAGAGATCTTATACGAGCACATAAACAGGATTGCTTACAAATTGACTATGAAAACGGCAAACATAAATAGTACCCTTCTCTGCTGTTACAAATTTTTCTGGAGCAAATCGGTGTGAGCGCGACGCGAAACTGACAGCTCGTTCATTTTTAACTCTCGCCCCTGCTTCACGTCGGAGACGACAATTTGGATAAATGGTACATCCGCCGCCGACCGACTAAATTATTCAGGCTCCTCCTAGCTTCGCTTCTTCAGATGACAAGGAGAGGATTGCACAATAAAGTGGAATATTTAGAGAGTAATCACGTACGCAACATAGGAACTTAGAGTGGCTCCGTCCCTATCTGACGCCTGTTCTACGATGGCATTATGGCATTTCTATTCGCCTCATAAGATCTCGACCGACACCATGAATATGGCCGACACAAATATTTATGAGCGGCGAGGTCGCAAGAAAATAAGATGTGCCAAATTATATGGTTTTTATGTATTGTTTGACAAACATTTTGCTTCTACTTTTCTTGAAGAGACAATCAATTTAAGACAACGTCCACTTTGCATTTGAATGGAGCAAGGTTTCTTCAAACAATAGTTGCCTAAATAAGTTCAATGGCATTTCATTAAAAGGCAGACGTTGAAAAACAAGGCATCCGAATGAATAATGTTAACTAATGACGAAATTTTGCAGTTGTTGAAATGTTCGCGAATGCCACACAGGCCGCTCGGCAAAAAATTAACTGCAATGTAATTGCGGCCCGGAATGAAGTTATAAGCCTCTCCCCACTTCGGACAGAAAAAGATATTTCATGAGAACGATAATTAAATATTAAAAACTTCGGCCTCATATATCATTGTTGTTAATTGAATGGATGTGTATTCACGCACGTTGTCCCAGAAGGGTGAGTAATGTGAGTATAAACCATACATGGTAGGTACTTGAACTTTTATAGGTGTTGGTAGTACCTAGATTTCCCAATAATGGTGGTCTGTATTTTTTTTGACAGAAAATTCCTCGAGAGTTAAATTATTATGATTAAAGTGGAAATTACCGTATAAACACCTACCGTGGACTTAGGTCCATAACATTATCCAACTGCCTGGTCTAGGTACGCACGAGTGTCGATTTCTGGGGGCCTACCACAAGCTCCTATAGTAGTATTATTTTAATATTACTTCAGTGTGTGAAAGAGATGAAGCTCTACAAGACGTATAGCTCCATCTCTTTCTCCCACTGAAGTAATATTAAAAGAATACTGCTTTTGAGCTGGCGGTAGGCCCCCAGAAAAGTATTCGATGCAAAGACTGATTATGATCGCTAAAAATCCGTTTTGGCTCATGACACAGTTTTATTGGAAAAAAACTGCCAATGTCTCTCCTGAAGAGGACTGCAATAACCCAGTCACGGCTGGTCAATCATTCGTTTTGTATGGCTGACTGATGATTGACTTGCAGTTTACCTATAGTGGTTGTCGATTGAATCTCTGTTATAAGTTAACGTTTGCCATGTTTGTAAATATTTATGTAGTAATCTGTGGAATATTTAGTGGGTAGTATGTTTGTTAAGTTAAATGTTATTTCGGTTTATTTTTAACATACTTACTGGAATAAAATGAGATAAAATAAAAATAAAATCTCACTTTCTGTCAGTTTCTGTTTGATCTTATACATTTACATAAGAATTTATAACAGCATATTATTCGTAAAGGTAAACAAAACCTCTAAGCCTTTTAATTATCCCAACATTGTAAAACACTGGGCTATCTTCGAAACTAAACGATTTCCGATCGCCCCTCGCACCGATACCCAAAATGTAGATACCGCTTAATAATCAGCTTACGTCATAAGCCAAAACGAACGCAAAGATTAAGCCTTAATAGGATGATAACTATCTAAATTAAAGTTAAATCCAATAACCCCATTCATCAGGTAGCAGTAAAGTAATTCAGCCCCAGTTGGGGTGAGTTACAAGTTTTGTTAGAACAGTTTCCTTTCCTTCTCGTTTATCTTTCTTAAACACTGGAATTGGCCCGGGATTCGGGGGATAATTACGTTGCCTATTTAGTTGGTAAATAACGTGCCACCTTATTTTTCTTTTTGCTTTTTCTGTTCATCTGTTTGTATGGCGGACTTGTGTTGTTTTGTGGAGATGATAGCTTATTTGGCTTGTAAGTTAATGGAATACAACTACAATACGCAGGTTGATTGCTGAAGGAAAGCGTTGATTTGAGGTGTCATTATATTGTTTCCATTTAGTTTCTATACAGACTAAATCTTGTTGCTCCTTGAAATTCTGTTCTCGTAACTGCTCAGCGAAGTTGTGTAAATTCGATAACGTTTCAGTTCGCTGTTACGGCTGTGTTCCGTAATTTTTCTAAGCCATTAATTTTACGACTTGGTTTTATTTTGTTGGCCTAAGTATTTGTGTCGAGTTGTTTACAGAATACTGGTGAAAATGGATATTAAATATTGACTTTCGGAAATATCTTCTTTAGATCCTAAGCATCCAATAGTAGCATATCCATGCATGGGCAGCATGGGCTCAACTCAACCATGACCCCCATCACATTATCTATCACATTATTTTCACTGGGCAATATTTAACGAAAAATCCTTTTTAAGTAGTGAGACGTAGCAGATGTGACCTATGTAATAAGGTAAGTCAAGAAAATAAAATAAAAACTGAAAACAGAGATAATTCTTTATCAATTGGCTTTATAATATCATGAGAGCTAAAATCCTCCATAAACCAACGTATTACGTATTCAACATTCACAGAACGATTTCGAGCGACCCGTGAATTTATCCAAGCGCCATGTTTAACTGAGACACAAAACAAGAGCCGAATACGCAACAACCAAGGAAATATAGCGCCATCGATATTCTGATTAGTGCGAGTAAGCTCTAATTGGCCCAGTTTGGGTGAGCACAGATCGCGCCACTAAAATAGAGATTTGCGCGGGATTAATCCCTGTTGATACCACGGAATCCCACCGAAATGTATACCTTTACATAAATGGGTCAATGGCACCGGCTCCGCTGTTGTCTGCCTTAGGGACCGTGCACATGCCAACGTTTTAATGCAACAGCGAACGAACTGTTGCATGCAAACTGCTACTAAGTACATAATGAATTTTAGGTAAGGCTTGTTATTGCTTTGGGCAGAATAGAGTTCGTAAAACTGAAGTGTGATTTCATGGTACTATCTTTTTGCTGTCTGAAAGGTCTTCAGCGACTTCAATGTGTATTACTTCCATTGTAAAAGTGTTAGGTTTATACTTTCATGTTTCATTCTTGTTATATTATGCTTTAGCATTAATTTGGTATATTTTTATGTTCAAAGAGTAAGTAGCTTAGTGCCCAATTAGGTTAACAATTTCCTTTTCAGACCAAGGCTTATTGTAACATTCGTAACGATCACCTCCTTTTCAGTATATTCTCGTAGAAAGCCTACCTAATTCTTGCTTTACAGCAATCAGTACAATTAACTATTTCAATTTCAAGTTACAAAGGTTAGGTGGTGCACGTAGCAGGTCGCGGTCTTGTCGCACAGAAGTCAGCAGTTGGGACTTGGGTGCGGGAACTCTAGCGATGCGCCAGAATAACTCGGCTAAGTAATATTGTTTTAGTTAGTAAGTAGTGCGGAGCGAGACCTTTGGCAGACAGTTTTGGCAGCTGTTCTGCACATGATGTATGTTAATGTCACGTAAGAGATTATTTCTTGGCACTGAAACATGGTGCCTGCGCATACAATTGTTTGCTCTCCTATTTTGCATTCGACGGATTCTTGTATTATACTCGTACGTCGGCTAGTGCAGAATAAGTGACTGTAACGGTTTTATTGTCCTTTTGTATGAGAATAGAATAAAAATATATGGGAGAAATATACAGCCGAGGCATAATTTAAAAAGAAAATAGAGATTCAAATACAGATAAAATCCATTTAGCTTTAAGGAAATAGGTTCACCCTTTTAACAAACCTAAATCAGTCAGTAAATTGTAGATAACATAACTACCAATACTAGTTCAAAGATGAAACAGAAACTTAAAGGTAAACCATACTAGTAGCTAGTTGTTTATCATCCTCGCAACTTGCTCGACTAACGTGAACCGAGGGTACCTAATGATAAACTTAAATGGTGCTTGTAAACGATAGACAGGCTTCAAACTAATTCGCAAGTGGAATAAGCGCGGGGAAATGGTATTTATGTAACAACATATCGTAAGCTATCCAGGACGATACAATTTTCAGGATTTTAAACTGAAGGAACATAAAAAAATTAAGTTGCAAACTGACAATGTTTGTGAAACTGAATACGTATGTAGCTAGACTAACCCGAATTTCTACCTGTGTTTTATTCAGACTTGGATCTTAAACAATGTTATCTGAGTCATACAACCACAGAACCCAAACATTCCTAGATCTTCCGTCTCGAACCGTATTTTGTGTAATCCAAACTTGGCTTAAAGCAACAGAGCCAAGTATTGTTAGCAAACTATACTCGTAAACTAAACTCTAAGCCATCGAAGGTAGTATTTCGTACAAGAATTACTACAGCAATCCATTTGAGGTAGTTTTTGCAACAGAGCGGCAGGAGCGAGTCGATACACGGTATCTCTACAAATTCGTCTAAGTGCAACACTTTGAGAAAGAAAACAATTGTACGAAGTTACCGTCTTCCAGCGATTGAATTCACTAACTTTAAAGTGTGTTATTTCTTTCAGGCGTAACTTTGTTGTTGAACGGAACTGACAGTTGCGTAGTATTGACTTCTCGATACTTGTTATAAACACTTACAACAAGACATAACTAAATAAAACAAAATGGGACAAATGTCACAACTTGTTACCGTTTTTATTGCTGTTTGTTGGATACCAGGCACGTATTTCCGTTTTTTTTTTATGCTGATTTTATAAAGGTAACATGTTGAGTGCCGGCCGATTTTATTATTTCAGGCAAATGGAAAAGTACTAAAGAGATTGTTACTATTCGGACACTATCAAACATTCTCGAACATAATTCAGCCA
Organism: Agrochola lychnidis; assembly: GCA_963680765.1. Lineage (NCBI taxonomy): Eukaryota > Metazoa > Arthropoda > Insecta > Lepidoptera > Noctuidae > Agrochola > Agrochola lychnidis. The sequence continues at coordinate 13,464,666 of OY796857.1, forward strand.
GGGTTCAGGGTTCACTTGACCTACAAAGGTGTCAAAGAAAAGTCGTTGTTTTATTCAAGAAAACATTTTGTTCAGTACACATCATACGTCCAGCCTTTCCTCAACTAGGATGGGCCACAGTCCCTCCGAAAATACGATGAAAATAAATAAACGATTTTATGGTTATTGTTATAACAAAAGAGTTTCGCCACAAAGCTTTTCCTAGCATTACCTATTAGACAAAAAGGTTATTTATTTTCGCCACAATGATTTGGTGCGGGGGAATCAAAAGTTTCCTTCATTTTCCCGAACTTTCTTCGGGTAGCGAACGAGCAGGTCGTCATAAACCAAATAACACAATGGTTTTATTGACCGTATTAAGTAAATGGATGAGAAGCTGACGTACGGAGCCATTTGACTAAGTTTTGACAAGACATGTAGTCTGGGAATGTAATTTGAAAGACGTATTTTTCGTAAACTCAGTTAAAAAGCTTTGAATTTTCTATTTGTTCTATAGACTACTTTACCAACAAATTACTAAAGTTTCACCGTCTAAAAGCTTTAAGTAGTACGTATTTATTTCCAAAATGAAAATAATTAAAGTTCAAATAAAGGCAAGGTGAGGCTTATATATAATTCAGCCATATTTATTCAATAATATTAAAATTTCCCGCGATTATATTCGGCCACATTCAATTTCGACTTTGCCACTGCGACCATCGTAACGACTAACTTTTGCGAGGCCCTTTTTACCATAAATTAAGCAGCGCCAAAAATCAATCAAATCTCGTCTCGCGTTGTGTTCCAGGAAGTTGTCCGTGCCGCCCGCCCTAAAGCCGCCCGCCCATGATGGTAGCAACTTGTCTGAAATACTACATGGTAGCTATTGATGGTACCTCTCAACAGTCTAATTTTGTTTTTTTTTTTGTTTGTTAGACTAAACAACATATTTTGAAGATGAAAACGATGAGAATTAAAATCGATGCCTAGTCATTCTAGTCAGGTAACTTTTGTTGAATTTTGTTGATATTAATAGAAAACCGTTATAAAAAACGTAACTGAGCTACGGATAAATAAAAGAGTTCTTCATCAAACATTTCTTATCAAACAAAACACTAGCTCACAAAGAGCTGTAAGTAAGGCAGTGTCGTGCGGCGGCTGAGCGGGACCGCGCACCCCAGCCGACGCGTCACAGACCCTGCGTCCATGAAATTGAATTAGCAACTCATTAGTAACGCCAATAAAACCGGCCGACTGCTCGCCACCCCTGCCGGACTTACCCCTAGCCTTCCGATAAACGCATACATCGAACGTGTGAACGTACCTTTGACAAGAGGTGAGCGCATTTACGGTCACTGATAGGTTTAGATGGAAGGCTGGTAGGTGAGCTGTTTATCGAGATTTTTAAAGGCAACATTAACCTTATAAATAGCATACAAACAACGGGCGCCTTCCAAAAAAGCGAACTAGTCCGTGACTTTGTCACTTGGCCGGAAAAGTGCTCAGCGAAGAATCTTTTTATTTGAATAATTGGCCTTTGATATTTTATAAGAAAGAAGAATGTGTAATGCCTTGCCATGTTAGGGCTCAACGAAACCAGGAGTAAGTTCGTAACAGTTTTAATAATAAAAGTTACTAAGATTTCTTTTCAGGTTAGACGATGTAATATAATAAAAGAGTATTTAGCCATCAAAACGTTAAGGGCCTAAAATAAACGACAAAACATCTTTTATATACCTAAGTAGAATGTACCTAGTGGTAGGTACCTATATTTTACAAATTTGTAACCAGGCGAAGTAAATTACCTATCTAAAAACGTTTAATACAAACTAGGCTTTTATGGGCACAGTCGTAGCATATAATCCTGGCTTATCACTTAAAGTGTTTCTGTATTTCTTATGCAGGCACATCCGCGGCAAAGCAAATGTTAGGAAAAATTTGAATAAGGTGAGGGATAACTATTATGTACCTTTATGTGTAAGAAATAATTCAGAGCGCTGGAGCGCGATTCCCCACGGCCGGCGGCGGCACAGGGCAAACTCCTGCGAATTATAGCCACTTAGTTTAAACGATAGCCCGTCGGGACTCTGACTGTTTCGTTACACTCACTAATCTTAACGTATCGCCTATTTTAAAATTACCTTTAATACCTGTGAGCCTATTGAAATTAAATTCAGGCACGATACACGTTGTTGTAGGTATTACATTTTCATAGCAATGAAATATTTATAAAGCATTCACATTATCTATTATGCCTTTAATTTTCAAATACTATTATTTTCTTCTATTACATCTGTTTTTACGTTGGTTTTTGCTGTTGTTGAAAACTAAATCACACAGCAATAAGTACATGCAGATTTACCTAAAGAAAGTTACGTCAAAGATTTCCTCTCGTAACGCTCAGGCGTTTTTTACTTAATGAGCATTTTCGAAACTACCCCAAAACATAGAACTCAACAAACATACAGAATTAATTCCTTCTATTTTTATAGCACACACGATAATCAAATTTCTGTAACGTAAGCAGGCCAATCAAGGAATTCCGTGTCAAAAGAGAGAACTGAGTCAAACGTTAATTTTCTTAATGTATCTTGTTAGGGTCGGATCGTGTTCTGCCTGTGAATAAATTACGGCAACATTACCAGTAAAGACGATAGCTCCTGTACCTGTAACGAACTTAGACATGAATTATACGAGTTAATGTGTAAAATCGTATGTCTCAAATAATTTTCATAAGAAACTTTATGTTCAAAGTCTACGGAAATAGGTTTATAAAATGTTCGTCTGCACAATAATCCTTGTGTGTTACAAAATGTCTTGTCTTGTTCAATTGTGTCAGGAATTCATATGTAGGATGACTATGTTAAACAATGGTGCCGATTCCCTTGTTCACAAACTAAACTAAATTTAAGTTCAGTGCATCTTTTTCTTTCTATTTCATTAAGAAAAGGACAGAACATAAATTTTAGTTTAGTCCTGTCAAATTAATCAGCGCTTGACGTAAATTGACGTAATTTTAGTCGGCAAGTTTTTAATCACGTCTAAACTTGTATGGAGAGTGACAGGCGCTGATTAATTTGACAGGACTAAACTAAAATTTATCCTCTGTCCTTTTCTTAATGAAATAGAAAGAAAAAGATGCACTGAACTTAAATTTAGTTTAGTTTGTAAACAAGGGAATCGGCACCAATGTCATCATAAATATAAAACCTGTTCAGCTTGCTTCATCGTAGCAAGCTTTGTGTCTTATTATTTGTAAACCAATCAATAGATTAATTAAGTCAACTGATAATATTAGGTAAGAACCTACTGTGTGTTGAGATTGCTGACGCTGAGCACACCAAAGTCAATTACAGGCACCTAGTTGTGAGGCCATATTCCCTCTAATTACATTATTTAGAACGTGTCTGAACTCTGAACTAATCATGAAGATATGAAACGTTAATGTAAAACATAGAGCAATTCCTCTGCAAAACCATTTCATTTGAAAAAGGCATGTAGGTATGAACACAGACACAGATTAAAAAGAGCAGTCTTATCCAGTGGAACAATGCCTAGTTCCCATTAGAGCTCGTGTCGCGACTGCGTCCCAACTTAATGTTGCGTGTAAAGTTATGGCCCACTCCCACAACTGCATGCGCTAACTTCGCGGTCGCTCTATGACCTCCTACAGAAATTCATGACACGCGGCATTAATTCGGCTAGCGCACACTACTGTTAAAAAACCCACAAGAAAAAATAACGAAAATATTTGGGTGAAAAACAAAGCCAAAAGTTACGACCAAGTCGTAATGAGGTTACACGTTTATTTTCATACCTCGAGCGAAAAAACATTTGGAAACAACAAAATAATGGCTAAGACCACATTACTGTTTTTCTTTGCTTCCTTTTTGAGGTTCAAGAGCAACCCTTCAACTTGGACGTTAATTGCTTCGTGAGAATACTTACACCTGCACAGCCTTTATGGAGAGAGTGTAATAAACAAAATAAGTAAACAGGAATTAAAACATTAGATGTTTTACGACAAAACGTGCTCCCCTTTTATGTTTCTTGTAATAATAATAATAACTAGCTGCCGGTTATTATCAAGCGTTAATTACTGCCTGCTCTTATTAATATTACACCTACCCATTACAAGTTAATCAAATACTGGCTACAGTTTACACAGTGTGATTATTCAATTATATTGCTGTCTGTACCTACTATAAACAACACCTGTGAATAATAAATATGTAGATAATCTCAACTCGCTCTATATTGCAGCTCAAATATGATGTACGCGTTTAATTTGTCTAAGTAGTATCAGAAAAGAAACTCAGTTGAAAGTAAATGAAATTCGTATCTAATTTAAAAAGATTAGTATCCCATGGGCGTTCGTTTTAGATTAAAAACTGAGGCCATGTTTACTGAGGTACTTATTTTTAATTGAACTTTGCGTTGCTCATAGATATTTTGTTAAGTAATGAACTGATCGACATTGTCATTGTTATCACAAAATTTAATAATTCTATAGAATTACTGGAGTCTCAATAAAAAGGATTACGTTTTAAAGGGTCAAAGCGTTTGGTTATATTACGAAATGATGCTGACGAAATTCCTATTCTATTCTCAAAAACACAGGACCATGAAATAAAGGAATGCAAATTGGACAGCAATAAAATAAAATATGTATTTAAAGCATCGGGCCGTAGAATACAGAAATGGAAGCGACAATAAAATTAAAATCAAAAATTCACGCGTTCACTCATATTACCCGGGTCGACATTTTGTAATGTGGCCTACGGGGCGTATAAAGTGAAAAATTTAAAGCAGATATGACAATATTTTAGAAGGAATAGCTTTATTTTTAAAATGAGCACCGTCATAAATCCCACCCCGCTGCAATAACGCACGCCCGTGTACATGTGCCCTGAATATAAAACGTACATCGTATTAAAATGTTCGGCTCACCTATTGACAAATATACTTACCACTTACAACGTTTTAGCTTGATGAAAAAAAGCGTATCACTCCACTTTCTCTCTGAAAACATAAATTCCATCGAAAACTTATGTGTTATAGGGAAGTTATACCTATAATAAAATCCGAATCGATACGAAGAATTTCAGAATTTATTTATTCTCATGTTTGCCTAACCTATTTGGTTAACCTTCGCAGATACATCAAGAAAATGAACAGGAAAATCTAGAAAAACCTTCTTGCACATTAGATATTTATTAACAAAATCATTTAAGAAAATAATTTTCTAAAGTTTTATGTTCGTTACTTCTCTATTATTTTAATAATGTCATGGTGAAGAAATTGGTTGGTTGAATTATCTCGTGGCTAAGTAATAACAGCCGCACGGGTCGATTCATCCGGTTAAGCTACGCTTGCCGGGGTTGGTCTGTGGATGGGTGACCATCTTTACATACCGAGACTCCTCCGTGCCTCGGAAAGCACGCTAAGCCGTTGGTCCCGGCTGTCATTCGTGGATCTTTGACAGTCATTACGGGTCGTCAGAAGCCCGAGAGTCTGACAACCAGTCTTACCAAGGGGTATCGTATTACCCAGTTACTAGGTTGTGGAGGTCAGATAGGCAGTCGCTCCATGTAAAATACTGGCATTCAGCTGCATCCGGTTAGACTGGAAGCCGACCCCAATATAGTTGGGAAAAGGCTAGGCAGATTGATTTTTTTGGTGACGAAATTGGTGAACATTGAAAAAATAAAACCATCCATAATTTTTCTAAGCGCATCCTCACCTGAAAACTAACAAACAAAATTAGCAGTTATTATTAACACAAAATAAGAAAATTATCGAGAAGTCCTATTTTGAAATTATGTAGCAATCAGTTCATTGTAACTGAACTACCTACAACACAGTAAGTAACTGTTCACACATTTTCGTTCCAGTAGCTGCGCTAGTATTTAAATTCTTTTGTAATTAGAATGAGTGCGTCGTACAATTTTGTTAAGTTCCGAATAAAAATGTGAGAGGTAGACGTGTGAAAACATTACCGCGGGAACGTACCACTAGAGTTTCATACGGACACGGAATTCCGTCGTAAAAAGTACGGATTTGTATTAAGACAGATTTATGTTCTAATTAGTCGCTCGGCGAACGTAGCAGAGCTGCGTAAAACAAATTTATGCGACCGCGTCTTTGTTTGTACAAATTGTTTCATATGATTTAAAAGCGACAGGTAACTGCGGCGTCTGTACGAGGATTGATGGCGCGGCTCGCGATACGATATTGGAACAGTTTATTACGCAAATATTGTATTGCAGCCAGTTTGCTTGATTACAGAACCACGGTTAGTCACAGGACTAGATTGGTTGTTCTATTATTTTAAGACTTAATTGTAATAGGTTCCTATTTGAATATCGATTCATAATAAAATAAACATCAAAATATTAACATTATATATATCTGAGAGAAAATAATCCATGTTTTTTCGGCAACATAGCAAAATGTAATTGAACTAAGTAAGCACTCTATTTATCTACCTGTGTATCCCACAACACAATGTGTGCACACACTGGGGTCAGCATCACAAAACACAACAAATACTATACAACCATTATCAATTCACAGTCTGTGGGTTATGACAAAAGGTTCGTCCATGTCGCAGCTTTTACTCTCTGCACCCGAAGCGTCACAACAAAAGCCCTTACCGTACTAACTTGAAAAACTTTACCGAACTCCCTCACAGGGCAACCAAACAAAAAGGCTCCAGTTAGGGTATATCTGGTTCAATAAACAATAGTTTATTTCAATGGAACGAAATATTAGCTTTTCCAGTTATTTGTAGATCATGATTTCGCCAAAAACTGAATTTACATTTCATCTAACTGTAAATTAATTTAGTTCATGACTGTTTTTAAGATTCTCCAGTATTCTCTAATCTGCAAAATAAACATACTCTATGTAAAAAAATATACAAAAAAAATGGCAGTGGCACTCTGGGAGTGCCGACAGAAGTGAAAACTTGAACAAGATGTAACCTTATCTAAATAAAGAGCACAATCGCGTTTACAAAACTTTTAATGTAAAAATACTTGCATAGAACATTGATCCGTAACGTAATATAAATAAAGAGCACAATCGCGTTTACAAAAATGAGGTGTCGTCATGGTGTCGCGAAATCAATGGTTTAGTCCCATCTCAAAAATTCCCAACGCGCCTAAAGAAGTTTTCACTTCAATAATGCATCGATAAAACTATTCGACGATTTGCGAGCGTATTTTCAGCAAAGCGATTGTACAACGCGTTCATAGCAAGCTCGTAGCGTATGTGTAACAGGCTCGTAGCGTACGCGTAGCAGGCTCACCGCATGAGCGTAGCAAAATCATAGCGTGTGCATAGCAAACTCGTAGCGTTTGCGTAGCAGTCTCGCCGAGCATCAGTAGCAAGTTTACCGCATGAGTGAAGAAAAATCGTAGCGTTTGCGTAGCAAGCTCGCTGCGTTTACGTAGCAAGGTCGCTGTGTTTGCGTAGCAAACTCGTAGCGTGTGCGTAACTAGCTAGCCACGTGTGCGCAATGCGCAACGAAACCGATTGACGCGAGTACTCAAGAGAAATTGAGACATGAGTGTACAATATTGTGCACCATGATCTTCCTCTCCACGATCTTACAGAGTCTTGTATTTTCGTGAAGTTAGCGCATATATCTAATTCATACGTATCCATTCGTAAATCCTTTATCCAGCTATGTTTGAGTCGGCTTCCAGACATTCTCATACGCATACCTAACCTAATATAATAAAATTGTTATATATGTTAGTGTAATATTGTGTATTTCTGTGCAGTCACAAATCTACTCGGTATTACCGCTTTGTTGGTAACAAAGGGAAATTAAATTATAACTTAGTGCTTTAGTGTTTTTGTTTATTAGGTCTATTACAACTGTGGAATTTGTTTCTATTTTATCGTTACACGTATAAAATAAATCTTCTTAACATGACAGAAAAATATAAATTACTTGGCTTTAAGAAGATATCTTTCAAAAATAAAAGCTGCAAATGTTTCTACTATCTTGACCTATATAGAAAGGATGTGGATAAGTTTTGAAATAGATTCATAAAACCTGTATTAGGGGCAGGAAGGGTCAACCGCTGAATAAAGATTATTACAGCACTTGTGAGAAATAAATGCACTAGACTTGTAGATACCGTCGGGACAAAGTTTAACAAGTAGATACTGTTGAGTAGCAGCTACATATATTGTATTGTTCTAACTCAACATATTATACGGTATGTGGCTCTCTGATACCAACGCGTGTTCAAAATTTACTTTTGTTTTAACATCAGCTACGCGAGCTGCGTCTATAAAAGAACGTAATGATACAAACTTTACAGCTTCTTTTATAGTGATCAAGCGCTCCATTAAACTTATTTGAAACGAAAGCGCTCAAACTGTACTCAATATTTTCAATCGAAGTGTCTTTGATGTTACTGTCATAGACCAGGCTACATCCCAAACGCGGTGGAACAAATGTTCGGCCCTGGTACACCGACAGGAACCTGTTTTGAAGTTAAATTACCAAAGTTTGACAAGCGGTCCGACTCACTAAACTACGCTAGCAATAATTCTGCATAGCGTGGTTGGAAGACAATCACCCTCGAGGTACTTATCTACCATTAGTGCAGCTATAAATGCATTTTGATATGAAAATATTTTTATTACTAATAATTTTTTACCGTTACTTTCAGACATGGAATTAAAAGTTTGGATTAATTTTATTTCAAAAGTTTAACGTGACCAGCGAGCAGGGAGTCGCCGGCTGCTGGAAGCACAGGTGCTCGCCGGGACCGGCCGCGACATCTAATGAAATACGTCTCCCAAGACACCCTACCACGTTTCCCCTCAAATTGATACCGCAGATTATCTCATTCCGGTGATTTCGTCGTGGCTTTATACTTTTCATTAAATTGAACAGACGTTCTCCACAAATCGCCTTAAGAGTTACGTTCGTCGTAGGTTTTCATGTTCGGATCGCGCACCTCGCGCCATTAGACCGGTGTTGCGAATGTGTTAGGCGCGGGGCACGTCAGCGGGCCGACCCACATGATATTAATTCCGAGCCGAGCTCTGGGCCACCGACAGGCTTATAAGATTAGAATAATTTTCTCATTCCGAGGACTCCCCGCGAGCGCAACCAGCAGTTTAATTAAAACTAACAGTTGTCTCACACAGTCTTATCCGGCAATTTGCGAGGTATTACAGGCCGAACTTCGTCCACAAATTATCTTGACTCCATTTAACAAAGCGGTTATGTTAATACAATCTCGCCGGATTTAGAAGAATGTTTTTGTTATAAGAGGCGTGCAGCGAATTACGGCATTAAGGTAAAATATGATATTTAATTTGAGGTTCTTAATAATACAGCAGCAGTAGCTCCGTGTTGCGGTACACAACGTGTCGGAGATGTGATCATTAAACCGGGGCCCAAATGAGCTTTTTATAGGCGCCATAACACTTACAGACGTTGGAACCAACTATTGAATTAGTAATATCGTTTAATACGCTCACTTTACTGTTGTACTGATGGCGTCTCTAAACTTGACGCTACTATCAAATATTAAATGTGTTCCAACACATAAAATTATAAAGTAAAACGTGTCAGTCTCGCGAACTAGATGATAACTTATTAAGTTCTTTCCGTAGCGCTGCGAGCGTAATGTCTGCGTGATAAAATGATATCGCTGAAACATTGGAATATTACAATAACATATTTATAGGCACGTAAGTGCATATGGCTTCGTTGGAATAAAATAAACTGCCTCCATATGTCCGAATAAAATCCGGTTGTCTTCATGCATATAAAATTTTGTCGCTCCCGCCGTGAAATATTAGGTGACGCAAATGTTAGGGAATGAATCTGAAGGAGGCTTACGCGGAGTCAGTTAGCTCCCTCGTATCGGCTGCTACCCTTTATCTTGACTATGAAATAAAGGAAAAAGCACCACTCTCTCTCACTGTAATATCTTATGCGTATGAGTGCTTATGAAATATGAATTCTATCTCGCAAAACATATTATTTCGTTATTACTGAATATATTGCTACACGTTTCAGAGTTATATGGGATAATACGCTTTTCTTTATAAGCAAAAATAAATATCGTTGAGCGCATCGCGTACGCCATTGTGACTGTGGGCCCGCGCGCTGTTAAAATGTAAATTTCTCTGATACCGATAGGAAGAGCTGACGGGGACTTATTTCATTTTATAATAAACTGACATACGAGGTAACATAAAACGATCTATTTATCATTGTGGCTGGTAAGGTAAAATAGAAAACAGTATTACGTTTAAAAAATATATGAGCCAACTTAGTTCCAGTTAAAATTAAAATATGATACTTTATACTATGATCATATTCTGTTTAAATAATAATGATTAATTTGAGATAATAACAGTGTAGGCAGTGGTAAGGTCATATTTAATGGAGGCTGGCGACCGCAGTTTTATGTTTCCCATTTCTGACATAATCCTGATTGCGTTTTCCCTCACTAAAATGAACTACTGAACAATGATAATGTTGAGAGTTCATTAATTAATTACGAGGCTATAAACACGGGGCCAATGAAAGGGCAGCAGTATTGTAAAGTGTGTAAAGATTTAGCTTTGGGGTGCTCCGGGTCGGTTTGCCGGTTACCGGCCCGTGACGGCGACGGCGAGACGCCGGCGACCGCGTCGCACAGTGCGCCGTGTTCGGATATAGGAAAAAAAAATAGAACGTATTTTGTTGTGGTTTACAACCGTCTGAATTAAGGTCTGTGTTAGTAACTGGCGAAAATAATACCTACTTAGTGTACTCGTAGCTCTGCTTCATTTAAATAGACAATTGATTCATTGTGTTTATTAAATAACCACCTAAACTAGAGTTAAATCATATAAAACTAGCTGCGCCCCATGGTTTCACCCGCATAAGTTTTGATTTCGTGGGAATATCGGGATAAAAAGTATCTTATGTCCTAACTCAGGTCGTGGTCTACCCGTCAAATCTCATCCGAATCCGTTCAGCCGTTTTAGCGTGCAAGCGTGACAAACAAACTCACTTTTACATTTATAATATTATTTAAATTATGGTTAGGATAGTATGTGTTTTAGAAATAAATAACTTAATGATAACAATTAGGTATAATCGCAAACAGCTCTTCACCCTATGATCTTAATGAAACCTCTAACATTTTACTTAATATAACAAAATCTCTTAAAATCACAAAAAAACCAGTCAATGTTGTTACTACAAAAAAAACCGAATACGTCTCACAGTGTGCTGATCCCCAGCAATCTGTCCCGAACAATAAGTCTCTCTCGAACAAAAGCTGGCTATTTGAACAAGTCGGAAAGTTTTGTAAGTTTAGCTCTTTCTCCGCGGGGTCTTGGCAACGTCCTGCCGCTCACAATGGGACGAATAATCGTTAGGGCCAGTCATAAGAAAAGGCATTACAAAAACAACGACGCACTTTAACCCGTATTACTCAACATTTTGTCAGTGCCAACTACTTAATTTCGTCACTTTTTTTTGCAGGCAGTGTAGTTCTTAAAGAAAATTTTCTTTTGGAGCTGTTTTCTTAGACGATACACCTGCTAAATAAATAAATGAGTGCCTCTTTGTGAAAAGTACACACTACAGAAATAAAATAATACCAGCCATTTTTTTCTTGCAAGTAAGTATTGCGCGTTATCTCAACGTACTGAATAATCATGTTTATGATAAAAACATTTAAGCTTGACACCGAAATATATTCTCCGTGAAAAATTGCATATTTTTGCAACACTGACAGTCATATATTTTATGAAATCCCTGATGTCTCTACGTCTTAGTGTAATTGAAACGGCTATCTAAGAAATTGCTTCATCCACTAGATAAAAATGCGCATTCATTTAGAATAAGAAATCGGTTTTAATTAGGTGTATTTCTTATCAAGTGTTATAACAGACTAAAAGAAGACACAGACATTGTCATCTCGTTATTTCTTCACCAGATCCTTGCTTCACAATAACATCATACCTGTATCCCCCGAAGAGTTAGGTAGAGGTGTACCTATAGTACACCCACATTTTGACAGCCATGTATAAGTCCCATGTAATAAGGAACAAGCATATTGCCATCAACCGGGCACAAATCCAGACTCCGGGCCGCTACTGAGAATTTCTACATGAAAAAACTCAATTCATAATATTTTCTATACCTATAAGACACACCGTAATCTTCCCGATAGGAAGACACATCAAATACAAATGTAATACCTCAATTTACCTCTGTTTCCCAGACACAAGTATGGCATGTATTGAATACGAGCTCGGATAAAAGGCTCTAGAGAGTGATGCTAAGGCGACATAACGAAGGAACGCGATCCGGCGCGCGCCGTCACTTCCGGCGTCCGTCACGTGGGAACGACTTCCGGCCAGGCGCCAGAACTCGCCTCCACTTACAATCACTTAGCTCTCGAACAACACCCGATCTTCTGCAAACATACTGAAACTTACTCGCACGAAATATTCATTTATTCCTCCCATGCATTTTATTATTAAAATGAATATAAAGTGGGTATAGATATTAAATTATTACTGCTGTCAGACACATAGTTATTTGATAAACATCTCGCTAATGGCTTTCAGCAAATTAATATTGCTACATTTTTCAGATAAACGGCTCAATGAACGATTATCGTTCAATATTCATCGAATAACAATTCCAAAACTGATTAAATCCATACAAATTCAAAACCTAAAAACATAAATCTGCGTCCATTTGAAGATTTCAGTTATTTTCATACATCGGTTTAATTTCCGTTTCGGCATTGTTTTCAGAGGGAAATTCGATTGGAACAAGAGACGGTGTTGATATGAACCCGTGTAATTTCCTCTCATATTCAATTTAATTCTTTGAGGGATGCATGTCAGGCGACCCTTACTTTAGGAGAATGAACTCGTTATATCGGATCGTAAAAAGGAGAATTTATTTACGAAAATTGTTTTCCGAACTGAAACATGTATTAGCTTTGCGAAAATACGAACATTTACGTGGCGTTTTACGGGATTTGTTTAGAAACGCTCTTTATTCTATTTGCTTTTAAATAAGAACATAGGCTGGAGGTTCATGATGATATTTGTGATTATACAGGCATTTTGCTTGTGTGTTTTATGAGCAATTCGTAATAGTATATAATTGTTTCTGTTTTCAGTCAGGCTACTCGGGTCATCTTGCTAGTTTCAATGCAATCACGCACTAATGAGAACATATCTGCAAGAAATAAACCTTCGTGAAGACACATAGCACCACATACAAAACAAGCGGCTTATAACGAGCAATTAGGCTTACGCGTGCGTATTAATTGTATCAAATATTTATATAGAACAAGTGTAGGGCTTTGTAAGTGATGTCTATATCGGTGCGTGCCGCCTCACGGGCCCGCGGCACGCCACATCGCCTGCCTCGCTATCGACTTACACCCTGTTAAATCTGGCCCAATATTAGTACAGCCTATTCATTACCATCGCGTTTTATTTTATTGTTTCTTCTTGTAACGACGCCTTTTCATTTTCGTGTACCCCTTAAAATTTGTTCAATGAAAATTTATAGCCAATTATATACACGTATGAATTTAATTTTGTGCTAGTATTTTTGCTTGTTAGTCATGTTTCTGGCTTAATGTTTGAATTTATTATGCTAGGGACTTATTGTTTTAGTTAATTAATTGTTCATTTTATCTTATTAATTAAGTGGTGGGAATTCTCCTCTTGATAGTACTTAGACTGAAATATTGCAATGTAACGTTAACAATGAAATACATAGTTGGTTAAGCAAGGAGCAGCATTGTTTATTAATTTTAATAAAATAAAACACGATTAAATGCAACAATCAATAATTGTTTCCAAACCCCAATCAGTTTGAAAACAACGCCGACAATGCAGCCAATTCGACACTATCAACTTAATTTGTAGAATGTCGTCTACTTTTTTCCAATTAGTCGCAAGTCGCAGTCTTACGGAGGTATGGTAAGGATAAAAGTTAAGCCGAGCGTCGAGACACGGAGCACAAGGCCCGATGCCGGAAACCTGTCAATAGTGAGAGGCAGTGAAAGAAAATCTAATTTGGATTTGAGGGATTACACCCAGACTTGTTTCGGCCTAGTAGTTGCCCCCGAGCCTCGCCGTCTTCGCTTCAAATTGAATAAGAAACGCGAAGGCTTCGTCGACACGGCCATTTGATTTCAGAAAATCCCGCACTCCCATTCTCCGGTAAATTATTATGTTTCAAGTACGTTCTCCGTTTTAATGGATCCAAAGATTTAGTAGATGACAAAGTTGAGGTGTAAGGTTTTAAATAAATGAGACAATAGTTTATTTTATGTTTAGGAGGACTTAGAGAATTTATTTGTAGTAGCAAAATGCTTGTTGGTTGCAAAGAATATTTTAGAATTTTTATGTTGAAGTTCATGTTCATGAATTTTATAAAAAAGCTTTGAGGTATAGCTTGATTACGTCAACGCAATTACTGTGAGCTACAGCGAAAATGTCATGAAAAAGAAAATTTAATTCAAACGCCTACGTTCGTTCGATTAAATTGTCAGTTTCCATACACAAAAGCTCATTGAACGTTCTAACACATTGGTGCGCCACACGATCAGTAATTAACGAGATGACGGGGTGGAATCAAAATACACGAGTCACAGTTATTGTCCCGTGTGACCCTGGGTTGAACGATGACCAACTAAACACGATGTAACTGTCAGTAGAAAAAAATTAAATTAAAAAAATAAAACCTTGGACCTGTGACATGGGCCTCCATGCTTACAAACTTACAAAGCAGCATATGTAACAGTTTTTATTAGTTTTTAACCGACTTCCAAAAGGAGGACGTTCTCAATTCGATTGTTTGTTGTTTTTTTTTTTTTTGTATGTTTGTTACGCGATTACTTCGTCAATTATGAATTGATTTTGATGATTCTTTTTTTGTTTGGTAGATCATACTTCAGAGGTAGTCCCATATAAATTTTATTAACTTTGCTTGGGTGGTTTTTGAGTTAGCTTCAATAATACGTATTTTTTCGTCACTTAGTATGTGGATGATATGATAACTTTCTGTCACTGTTATTTACATAGCAGGTATTGGTACCTATTCGAATTTGTGTGGGGTAGGTGTATCACAACTAAAAAGTGAAAAATAAAAACTTTTTACAAAAAAAAAACAACCGACTTCAAAAAAACACTACAAAGTGAAAAATAAGTTTAATTTCGGAAGTCGGTGACAAAGAACGAAAATTCAAAACCAAAGACACCGACTTCCGAAATTAAAGTTATTTTTCACTTTGTAGTGTTTTTTTGAAGTCGGTTGTTTTTTTTTTTTGTAAAAAGTTTTTTTAAATCATTGCATTTTTCATAAACATATTGTACTTATACCTATTAAAATAAGTATTACCCCATTCAAATCATGTCTAGTAAATTGTAGGGTTACCTAAATATAACCAGAATTGTTATTAGCATTTAAAAGTTTTGCGGTTCAATGTAGCTCAAAGATGAGTAAGAGTCGCCTAGCTTCCAAGTCTGAACGCAGTTAGCTTCATATTTCATATTGGCAGTAGAACAAGCTCTTTTATTTCTGTCTGCTCGCTGACATGTGGCTTTTTCAATCGTTCAAAAGTTTTATTAAAATTTATTTTGTACGTTTTAGTATGCGCTTATTTCTGCATTTCACTGAAAGCGTGACTAAGATCCGGTAAACGTTTTTGGAAGGTATTGTTCATCTGCAATTTTAATTAAGCCCTTTTTAAGAGGCATATGTTTTACAAGGCTTGTTAAGTGAAGCATGCTCGGTAATACAATTTCGCTTTCTCGATACAAAACCTTTACACGACCTTTCGTCTAATGCTCATAAAAATGCAAGTAAGCATGTAAACCCATTTAGAAAAACAATACAACAGAAAAATTACCAACGAAAAAAACAGGAAAGAAAAATACGCGATATGAAAATATTCCAATGAAATAATTCATCGGCAGAATAGACATGTTTGTGTGTAGGTGGAAGGGAAAAGTCGCGTTTCATCACCTAACAATTCTTTGTGGAAGCATATTGTGAGCAAGATGACGAGGGGAGCCAAGATTGAATTAAGTTATCGACGAGAACCGTCGGCCGCACGTTATTTATTAGAGAAAGAAAACGTAACTAGCGTTGTTATCTGCTAACTATTAATTTCGGCAATAATTAAAGCTGACCAACTCATTTATATCTGCCTAGTTGGATCCGCGGTAGAATCCGATTTCTTTTGTTACGTAGAATGAAAGTTTTGTATAAAGAATTTTGTAGTTAACTTTTCGCTTAATTTTAGTCCATTGTCCGTTTCTTTTTAAATTAGTACCCTTTACTATATTTACCGTTTTACGTGACCTGAAAAGAAATCTTGTATGATTTTTTCAACAGATCACGCAAACCAAGAGACATGATTGAACAGTAAAACGTGACTCTTTGTCACCGGCGATAGGTGTATGCTTGCTTTGACTGATGTTCGTTGTAGAGCAACTAGGGTTCATAATGAAGTTACTCGGTTACCTAGTACCTACAACCTAACTAATATTTAAATGCGAAAGTGAGTTTGTTTGTTTGTTACGCTTTCACACTAAAGCGGCTGCACGGATTTTGATAAAATTTGTCACAGGGGTAGACCTTGACCTGGAGAAGGACTTAGGCCTTTTACCCTGGATTGCAGACGAAGTCGCGAGCAACACTTTTATTTTTATTTAATTTATTTGGCTCACCAACAATTGAATACACCGATACAAAGATATGAGATACATGCAATAAACTTATAGACTAGTGCACCAATTTCTCACAGGTAAGCACATTATGCATTACTTATTTGTTGTTTAGTGCCTACTTAAAATTAGATGAGTTCTTACACTCACCGAACATAATATTATCATATATATTTCAACAAAATTCCAATTTAAAATCTATAATTATCACAAAATTTAATTAAAAGTCTACCTGCTTTAGGCTGCCTGACCATTGAAGTGAAGCGAGGCAGCGGAGCGAAAAAATGTGTCAATATTAACCAATAGAATCTAAGCTCTGCTTTAGAGCTCCGCTCCTATTGGTTAATATTGGCACAGTTCTCCGCTCGGGTGCCTCGCTCCGCGCCAGTGAACAGGCGGCCTTAAGTTGGTTAACCTATCCAAGTCACTTAAAATACCTAATTTGAAAAAAAAAAAACATATAACAACGTATCATAAATAAATACGTCTTCAAATCCAGCCCCAATTATCCCTAATGGAAAGTTAATGGGATCGGTAATTTGCAAAATGTCGTCCTGTGTAAATATCATATACACGACATTTTATATTATTTTTATCGCTCGACACAATTTGCCACCCTAAGGATCAGGTAGGTAGGTAGGCAGACAATCGATCATATTCGAGCCTCATTAGCCCTACAGATAAAATATCCGAAGGCCTGTTACATAATCGAAACCTGAATCTAGATAAGGGCTTTCCGTCGAATTTTGGGATATTCAAACTTTGGTTTAATAAAATTTCTTTTCAACTTCGGCTGATATTGAATTTAGACAGATTTTTCCTCTTTATTAATTTCTTGTTTTATTACTAGTTATTATACCAATTTTTATAATTATTTATAGTTTGGTTAATTACAGAACCTGCATCAAGCTGCAGACATTGTTCTTTCTACCAACTATCTAGTTACACATAATACGTTGAATGTAAAATCGTACATCGCACAGGCGATTTATCAAGTAGGCACACGTGCAAATAAATCCAGATTAGTGACTCAAAGTAAACACTGAAACAAAAGGAGGAAACAAAATTAGGAACAGTAGCAGTCATTGACGCTGCACCATTTAACATCTTATCCTGTGTAATACATTTGATGCACATGTTCGCTTTCCGGGCCCGTCGACTACGGAGATAGATAACTTCCCGATGATTTAGTTTTATTGTTATCCGCCATCGGAATGTCTCTTCGAACCAAGTCCCGCCATGCGTAGCTCCACAATTATTACCAACCAACTTCCAGCTTTATTTTATCCCGAACTTCGTGGCTCAGCTCGAATCAAAGGTTTTCCTTAAAATACGATTGGAGAAATAAATTTGATTCGGTTCTTTGTATTGTACTATACCTACACAGATGTTGATAGATTGTGTATGATAACACCACAAGATTCACTATCTTGTTTTATTTATTTCATTTATTTTAGTTTACCTAGGCAGTCCACACAAAGCTCTTCTCAGCGAAAGAAAATAAAGAAAAACACGGAAACTCGTTTCCGTATCAGCATTCCAGTTTGCGGCGACGGGGCAGGTCGGCGGAGGATCAACGGTTCGTCTTTGTCACGTCCGACAATTTTTACAACATAGGACCAGCTAGCGTTTCGGAAAGATTTTATTGGCCCGTTCGGTCACGTCTCGCCCAAAGATCGTCCCCGGATGGAGTGGTGGCCGTTTCGCGCGATATGGGTTAACAGCCTCGATTCATCGACGGAGAAGATCGTTTTATGATTTCGGCGGAACAATTTTTATAACGGTCCCGATACATCTACCCGTTTTAGTATGAAAATTTTTAAACGGTGTTATTGTGAAACGCTCACTTTTTAATATAGCTCAGATGAGACTAGATGCAGCAGCAAGCTCAAATATGATTAACACAGATATCGCAGCAGAGATAAAAGGATCGCTGACAAAATAGCATAGACGCTCACGAAACGACTGCAATGCACAAAGCATCTAATTTAAAGGTTCTCTTCGTCTGTTTAACCCGCTGAGACGGCGACTAGTAGTCGGGTTTATACTACCCTTAATAATAGGGGTGGCGTCTATGAAATTACTATTCAAAGGAGTTGGCCAGCGCGGAGGGCACATTACAATGCGAGGTAAACCGCTTGTACTCACGTGAAGGTTGTGCCATGACCCTTTTATCATCCCTCGTCACGGATGAGTGCCAGGGACATCGTTACAAGTTTATCAAACGTCACCTTTACGACTAAATAGATTTCATACAGCAATGACCCCAATTTGGGACGCTTTGCATATTATGTAGATATTCTAAGTTGACTTAGGGTTTAGAAGACTGATATTAAAACAACAATATCGTCTTCTCGTGAATAATCTGGATGCATATCGCAGCGAATGGAGGGTGCATGACAATAAAACTAAATCACTGAAGGCTCTGTGTATTGTGCCCGTGCGGCGCCGGCGGAAAGCGAGCGTATGTGGGGGACAACTTGTTTCTCTCCGGATATAAAATAAACTATATTATGGTACCTATAGCCAGGTCAAATCTAAACAGAACTCGCGTTGAACAATTCAATCACAAACTTTTCACATTTATTGTAGTTCCCGAGGGATGACAAATAACGCTAGGTTACCTAGAAAAGCGTGTTTTCCGGAAACGGACAAAGCTGTAAAAAGGACAAAGTTTAAAATAAATAAAATGTAAGTGCTATTGTACCACATTAAATAGTTTTGTTCTCTATCGCTTAATTTACGATACCTATCTTTCTATTTGTCCTCTTTGGCTTACCTGTTTTGAAAACGGAATCGTTTATTTTTTTTACACCGAACCACCTTAGCTCTTTTTTCTGCCCCTTTTTTCATAATTTATTATTTCATGGCAAAAGAATATACGCTAATTAATCTGTCACTTATGTACAATCTAGCTACCCCGTCCAGACCTGTTTAAGTTCGTTACTCGATATTTTGTTTCTTGTACACATTAGCCTGTGTAAAAGAAAACAATATGATTTTTCTGCTAGCATGATTGAGTTTACTTATTGTCTATACTGAATAGGCACACGTAAGAGACTTAGAACATGGCCACGCGTGTAACAACTAAACATAATAAAAATCTGTCCTTACAGAACTAGAAAAATTGTTAGAGTTTCCGCCGTTTGTGACCGGAATATCGAAACAATCAATGGAGTTTGTCGCGGGCCGGACTAAATTGAATCGTCGGAGGGACGGCGCCGGAAACCGGACGCGCTCCTCGAAGCCTCTCTATCTTAAACATTAACCGACTGCCGACCATTTCGAAACGCGTTGTTTTTGCCAAATATAGTTTTTGGTTGTGTAACAGTACTTTAGTCCGGAAATTAAAAATTTAATGGATTGTGAAATATCTTTGAATGGGCCTGAAATGTTAGAAAATGTTTTAATTTTTATTTAAATTCATTCATTCTTTTTTAAGCACAGTTTTATTATGTTAGCACAGATTAGGACCCTAAACTATCGTTTACAATCCCCGAGGGTGTCAATACGAACAACATATCATTCCATCCCCCGCGATTCATGAGCGGCCAATCGGCACAAAGGAAGTTACGTGCCGTAAATCATGCAAGTAATTTTGTTACAGAAAGTGGCAGAAAAATAGTAACAACTATAATAATATTACTTAATGTTATTTCGCTTGAGTCGGAATAGTTGGTAACTTTGGCAACAGGTGAAGTTTGCAAGTTAGGACAGTTGACTTCGCACTGACTTCTCTTTATCCGACACGTTAAGACTTAAGATACTCTCTGTTCAACCGTTTATGGATTCAGGTACAAATCTTAAGGATTATAATGTGAAATACTCTAGAACTAGTATTACTTAGAAGTAGGAAAGGTATCTGAAGCAAACCTAAATGTATTTCCTCATCGTTCCGCTGAATTTTGAATGTTCTAACATGTGCATTAAAATCAATGTAAAATATTTGGATAAAATAGTAGTAAGTAATAGTAGTAAGTAGTAGTAGTTAGTAGTAGTAGTAGTAAGTAGTAGTAGTAAGTAGTAGTAGTAAGTAGTAGTAGTTTAAGTAATTTTTTTGGCCTAAAGTGTTTATTTACGTATAAGGCTAGTATTACCACTAGTGTATGAGACAGTCAACGATATGACCAGTCAACTTGCTTTTGAAAAATAAAGGAAAAATATAATCAATTGGCAGAAAAATATGCTGTGAACGAGTGTGTCATTTTAATAGCAGAATTACAGTTTTCTGGCCTAAATAGGGTCTCAGGTACCAAAGCGCCAACTGTAACACACAATCAGAAACATTGGATGACGGATGTCATCTTTGTGCTTCTTGAACGTCGAAGGATGAAAGCAGCCGATGCGAATGTTAAAAGTCTGCCCAGATCCAAAAACGTCTACCTGCGTCGTATATGTGAGGAGAAAGAAGCTCAAATAGGCAGATATGAATCTTTTTTTTTGTGTGGGATATTATCAAATAACTTCTCCCGCTCTTGGCGGAGCGGGAGGGCGTGTCAGACTCATACTGACTAAAACCCACCCGTGTTCTTTTGGTTGCCATTTTGCCGGGGGCCACGATCTCCCTTTCGGACTTCTTCGCAACCCCGGCAGGCATCGGCCCTAGCGGACCCCGTCAATTCTGCTGAAATCTCTTCGAGGCGAGCGTGGAACACAACGCGCCGTCGACCTGGGCCTGGTCCTTATCGGACGGCGAGCTACCCATTGCTCACCGTCCGCAGGCCCGCGCCTACGGTGGCCGGAAATCTGCGATTCCCGACGCCCAGGGCGTCTCCTCCTGCGGCGGTTAGGGGCGTGAGGGCGCGAAATTTGCCTCTCCCTCACGCGTTCCGCCTCCTCCTTCGCGAGCATTATTGCTTCGCAGAAGGAGGTGACGGCCTCCCATTTCCTCTCGCTACGTACCATGGCCTGAACCAAGGTCGGATGCGAGAGATAACTGCCGCCGATGGCCTCCACGAGGACACGGCGATGCTCCGCCCAAGCTGGGCAGACCTCCACAATATGCTCCACCGTGTCCTACGAGTGATCCACACAATGGTGACACCCGTGCGTTTCCTCCCGCCTTATCCTGAACAGAAACCTCCTGAAACAGCCGTGTCCGGTGAGGACCTGCGTCAGGCGAAAGGTGAAGACCGTGGCGCCTCTCTAGCCACTCCCCAAAGACCCCTCTTTAAGTATCCCCTCATAAGTCCCCACTTATCGCCGCAATTGTGGCGTGGCCATAGATATGAATCCTGCATCACAAAATTCGATTTATTACCAAAATACTGCCGCCCAAAACCTGCGTCAATGAAGACTGTAATGGTCAAGTGTCAGAAGCATGGAGAGAATTCGGTATCAAACAACTTCTATCGTTACAAGAACAGTCTTGAATACTGGATTTCTTTGGTCATGAAAAGTCATAACTTTTGACCATGAATTATGACTCCATAGAGCGTCTAGTGGTGAAGAGCAGAGTAGAAGGTATAGGCTACGCGGAAGGTCACCGATGAAGTGGACTGCCACCTAACAGAACCAGATGGAGATAGTGAGGCGAGCAGCGACTACCTGCGATTGGACACAATTCATTGTGACCACGACCGATCCGTCAAGAGCGAAGCGTAGGTAGTAGAAGACCTAAATTAATAATATCAAACGATATCCAGCTTGAAGACCTATAAACATGTATTATCTAACAGCACGCGAATTGTATCGCTGTTTACTCGACAGTTCACATTAATATAACCGTATTATAGTCACAACGATATCTAAATGCGAATAGAAATGGTCGGTAAGGTTCCCCTGGGTGTAGTTTCCTGTGTCCTCCGTGAACCAGGTAAGGTGACCCATTAAATTTGGTTGAGCGTGTAAATGCCGTTATGATAACACCACTGTGTAATTAGGTTTTCATAAAGTGGTGCTTAATTAGGTACATATTTTTAGATATGGGAGTGTGGATCGGTGAAATGCTATTTATTATGACCTAAAATAACATTGCATATTTTGCAGGATAGAGCAGTGGCGGCCCAGTGGCAAGCCGGGCAGGCACTTTAATTGGTGTATTTAATTTCATCACCACGCTCTAAAACGAAGTAGGAACACATCGTGAGGAAACGCTGATGTTCTAGAACTAAAAATTTAAAGGCATGTGACATCCACCAACCCGCACTGGGCCCGCGTGATGGATTATGGCCCACTCTCTCTCACAGAGAGGAGGCCTGAGCCCCAGCAGTAGGAACATTAAAGGCTCGGCCTCTAATGTTCGGCGTACTAACCAAATATTAACGTCAATGTAAATGCAAGGATGCAGAAAATGTCAATAAAATGCAAAGAATGTCAATGAATGCTCAACGGGAATGAATCTAAATAAAAATGCAAGCTGTCCGACTCAAATCACGTCTAATTGAACACTAATTAAATTATGTACAAAAATGCATCATCTAGGCTCCGCTGTTTGTCAATAAATAAATAAATAAAATTCATTTATTTGCAAACATAAGTGTCACTGTTACATAGAAGCTCTGCCTCCCGAACTAGGTAGTTAACCTGTATCTCAGGAGACAGTTCCCTTCCTTAATATATAATTCATTTTGCTTACATGCTAGGTGTAATACTAATTGTTACATTAATAAAAAAAAAAAAACAATATGGTTATAAAAAAAAAAACTAAATTAGATAAAATTAAAATATTATTGCCCAAGTGGTGTGGTGTGTTGCGCATGATGGTGTATTTTTGTATGTAATCGTAAGAATTACGATGTGTGTGTATGTGTTCGTAGTGCAGTCCTTTTATTTTGTTTGGGTTAGTGGTGACAAGATTTTCTGTTTGCTCGTAATCCAATGCACTTCCAAATGTAGGTCGCGATCAAAGTGCAAATACGCGAGCCTATTGAACTTATTGCATCAAAATACATATTTAAAAACCATGTACGTACACCCTACAGCTAATTATGATGATTTCCTGGTTAATTTGGAGAAATTAGATGGCAATGCTTTTGCCTATTGCTTTTTGGTCGAGTGTTAAGTCGTGTGGTTCATCAGGTGAACTTCATCCATTCCAGTAGCATTATCAAATTAAAGTCATGTTTCTCCATTTAGGTCACCCGACGTGAAGAAAAAGCACTAACATAAATTAAGCCTAATGTATTGCCAAATAAACGTTAATGTTAAATAGTTAAACAACTGGTCACCTACGTGATTCGAACAAAATCAGTGTTATTATAATTAACAAACCCCGAGCGATACAAATACAAAATACCAATTAGTTTACGTGATAATACAATTAAGCTATTGAAATAAAGCATTTAATGAGCTCACAGGTACATTCATTACTACTGTCCCATAATGTGTTGTCAAAATCTACATCACACAGTAAATTGGACAATTTACATATTTAAGTTCTTAAGTTAATTACTTCTTGGTGTAAAGATAAACTTAGCATCATTAATTGACAGTGACGAAGGTGTACCAAAAAGAGCCAATAAAGGTTTGTTTTTTCGCGTCGAAAAAGATTCAGAAGCCAAAAGGCTGTCTAAGGATTTCTTATATGGGGATACCGGTTTTTCCTCAACCTTCGACGGTACATAGGTACCTGTAACACGTTATTAAAAGCTTCAGGCTTTATTGCCAGTTCACAGATAAGATACAGAAGCAATTACATTTTAATCTTGACTGGTATTCCGAAGGTTTCTTTTGTGGGTTTGTAATATATGCATAGGTATCTACCGCTTTCTAATTTAAGGCGTTACTATAAACAGTTACGAGCGACATCCAGGGTTACGACGCGGCGAACCCTTAATGACGCAGCACCCGAAAATAAAGTCATTTTATTGCACACGCATGACATTACGTCGGGTACCATCATTTATTTGGCAATTTAATATTCATTGCATTTTTCTCGCGTATTGCGAAAAATTACTATTCGAGTGTGTTGATGTGAAAGTGACGGTCGAGTGTCTTCCGAATTTATTTTCTTATTGATTGTTTCGACCATTTTTTTAAACATTGATATAATTTACGTCAGTAATGAATAAATATTCTATGATAAATATCAACAATTTCCCTAACCATCAAATTGATTGCCATGACTCTCAAAAGACTCATAAATATCCATCCTAAAAACCATCACACCTTGCAATTCTTTATAATTAATTAACGAAAATATATTTGTCCATTATGGCCTAATAAAATGCCAAGTAATTAGTGGTGTTCCATGATTTAATTGTCGCGTCTCGGCGCGGCCGGCTACATAAGTCGCCCAGCACGGATTTATGGGCTCAATTATACGCGGTCTGCCCGGCGCACACCTGGAAGCATTCGCGTCTTTTGCACTTAACCGGATTATGCTCGACTGGCATACATTATATCTTCGAGCTATCTCTTTCATGGAACACGAAATGGTGTTTTGAGATAAGGTTTTGGAACTATTTTCTTTGGTAACTAGGTTTTTGTGAAGAATTTTCAGTGGGTGGCTGAATATTCGCTATAATATGGATGCCTGTTTACCCTGTTCTTTTTTCTAGTAGGTAATTGGCCTACACTAAAGTCCACTGCTCAACAAAGGCGGTCTCAAACTATCGTGTTAACACCTGTTTTTTTAAAGGCAACAAAATACCCTCATGGCATTAGTGCCACAAAACGTTCTATCGCTTTTACTGCAAACATAATTTGTAAACTGTGCACAAGATTACATTTTCTGTGATTTTTTTGGTACCGTAAATTGAACATTTTCCGAAGCAATTTTTCCCGAATATCGCCGCGCCAAACATTCTTTACGAGTATATTAGCTAGTGAATCTGGACTATTCTGGACAGTGGTCAGGTGTGACCTACTTAGAATGGCGTTAGATCAATTTGACGTGCCTTTATAGCTTGATTTAATTGTCGTCTCCGCGGGAAGTGGAGGCAATAAGTCGTGATTTGCTCACTCCCCCGGGATTTATTACTTCAATTACCTATAGATGGTATTCGCAGGTGTAGCCATAACTATTTGGAATGTCCTATGTATGTAATAGTGCGGCATCTGTAGCACATTAGTAGGTAGATGGTTGCTAGGTGTGCGGGTAACGATGTTTAACTAGATGGAATGCATAATTTTAGTTGATTGTATCGTGATATCTACTTGTTCTGTTTACTAGCTGTGACGTTACGGAATCTGTTGCTTTGGATTTAGTGATCTTGTCAAATATTTAAGTAGAGATGAAATGTTTATTGTTGCAGCTATTTGGCTAAAGTTACTGGTTTAGAAAACAATTAAAACCCTGTAGTCCTCTAAATAAAAAAGAGTAGCTTCATGTACTCAAAAGAAGAATACGTTTCCGTTGTGATTCATCACAATTTTATGGGGAAAATAGCCGAATTATTTCAATGTAGGAAGAAAGCAAACTATACGCACATATAACCTCTTTGTGATGTCTTGAACGTTCATAGTGGTTGTTCGGTGCCAAGACATAATCTGTTATGGTGACATTATCTGGATCCCCTGCCAACAGCGGATCCGGCCAAAAAGTTAAAACATTCTGCTTTCAAGAGTGCCTACATCTCCGCTACATCACGGTCCTAACGTGCGGGCATTTCACACAGATTTTTATAAAGGAAATGTTTTGGTTTTATTATTCCAAGAATGTTGAGTTTGTAATTCTTTAAACTCCAGATCCTGTTTTAACAACTGAGGTGCCTGAAATTTCCTATTGTTACAAAAATATGCTCTTATGACGTAATAAAACTTTTCAGGTGTTACAACGATTTTCCCACTAATCGGTCGCTGTATGTAAGTTACATAGATGTTTATGAAAGCATATTATTTCGCGAAGGCGGTTTATAACGTAATATTATTTCCCCAGAGTGACATTACGGGCTGGCTAATGAAGATGTGTCGGTGAGGTGGCTCGGGTCGCAGTGTCGATGCCGGCTAACTTTGTCCTAATAGAAAATTAACATTTTACAACATTGGTAAGCTCATTTGCCAGAGGTTTTGTCTGCTCCGCTGTATAATGAAATGGAATTGTTTCTGAATATTTAATGGTACCTAATCTTACAAAAAGGAAAATGGTATACGGACAGAGGAAAAGCATATTTTATTCATAATTTCTTTCTTAACGCTACAAAGAGTCCGATTTTTTTCTGTATGTAAAATGTACGCTCAAAATCTCCCGTACCGATTTAGCAAAAAATTTACACAGTGAGAAAACTTAACTAATGCAGTTCCATTTCTAGGACAGGCAATTTGATAATATCTCGGCTAGCTTTTAGGAATATAAAATGTTAATCTGGTATTTTTCTGGACTATGAGTATGCTTTTTAGAACAAAATTGAAACTAAAATTGCATTTGCCAAAATATGTTCACGACAAACGCTTTAGCTTTATCTATACCTAATAAAAATTCGTCACGAATACCTATTTGTTTATCTGCAACACAATTTTATTATCTTTTCACGTGACCAGAAGGCTGGTCTATTTTTGGACCAAAGAATCAGCATTGTCATACAGCTTGGAAGTACTGCCAACCTTATGGGCACTTTTACTATTGACAGCGATGCGGACGAATTCTTTGATACCCTGTGATTCTCTCCTCCCCCTTTTTTATATACTTGTACTTGTTATTATTATTTTAAGACTTAGCTTTTAAATAATGTTTTATTTTACATATCAATAAAAATAATAAACGAGCGGGTGGTTAAAAGTTAGTAAAGTTTATAAGGTACAGTCACAACCAAAATATGTTCGTCGCCTTAGCTTAGGGGCTATTTTTGTATGCTCATTGCACAATAAAATCTGCTTTACCGACTCAGCATTTTATATTGCGTCGTAATGTCAATCCCACAGAATGAAATTCAGCCATCTTCTTTATATGACCGAATTAAAAATGTGACGGAGACAAGTTTTTTTAAATATTTATTTATAAAATGTCCACGTATTTTAAAAGGTTTTAGGTCGATGTCAACTCGATATTGGTCAAAGATGTTATTTAAATTTTTGTTACCAAGTAATTAAATATCATTTTCTATGCAATAGTCTGCTCAGTGCCGTAGCTGCAAAAGGTATTATGTGTCCTGACGTTATAAAGGAAATCATTTCAAAACTGACGAAGATTTAAAAGACTTGACTGTACTTCGGTTGTTGTGAAATACGGTGGTGGGCGGGCCGGTCCGCCCAGCCGAGCCGGCGCGTGATCCTGACAGTTTTGACTTACTGAACAAGTCCCGAACGCCGGACGCTGCCGGACGAGTACCTACATCGAGACGCTGTTGACCTCGACTGATCTAGTATTTAGAACTTAATGAAAAACAAAAGTTCATTTTTGCTCTGCGAGTCTAAAAAATACGTAACAACCCACATATTTTTTTGGTTTTGACAGGAAATATACTTGGAGGTACTTCATCTGGTAAATTCAAATTATTCTTTAACGCAAACATAAAAGTAATTGTCCTCCACAAACATCAAGATTAGACAGGACATACCTGCCCAACGGTAATACCTAACATCGTTTTCTGATGACTTTATTTTTAAGACTAAAGATTACTGCAACTTTATCGCCATTTTAATTAAGCCCCTTAAAATATTAAAAACTCCTGAAGCGAGACTTTAAACATATGACAATATAAATCATCGCGCTAACTTGGCGTACTAGACTAAAAATTGTTCCCATTTATTCATAAGAGAATATGAGACCCATATATATTTCTAGCTCTGTAATAACTTGTCGTGCGAATTACCTTTGTGATTTTTTTTATTAAAGCACGCACTCGACTGGCGCCCTATAAATCTGTTGTTGGCTCTCCCACTTTACTGCTGTATGTACCTATCAATTGGCGGGAAATATTTAGGGGTTTCTCTTTTTATGTTGTCTTTTATTGGGAGCTACGATTCCTGGAAAATCGTTTCGGGAAAATCACGCGTCGAGATTTTTGGTGCTCCGACTTAGTGGGGATTAGGGCGTTTATGTTTTTCATGGAATCAGAAATTGCTTGCTGCTAATAATATTGTGGCCTTGTGATATGTGAATTGTGTTTTTAG
The DNA here is from genome assembly GCA_963680765.1 of Agrochola lychnidis. Taxonomy (NCBI): domain Eukaryota; kingdom Metazoa; phylum Arthropoda; class Insecta; order Lepidoptera; family Noctuidae; genus Agrochola; species Agrochola lychnidis. The sequence goes on from OY796857.1 coordinate 13,493,385, forward strand.
AATTGGCGGCTTTAATTTAGGTAGTTTAGAGTGTGAGTGTTTAAATAGAGCTAAATTATCTTATAGTAAATTGTTGATTGTACATTTACTCTATACCAAACTAGTGTTTACCAAGAACTTCAGGGACGGTTAACAATGTTAGATTTTTTTTAAATTATATTTTTGTACGTTAAAAGTTTGCAAGATAAAAAAACATAATATTTCATAATTCACAAAGTTTTTATTAATCTGTGTACCCAAAGCAAAATAAAGACACATAGGTGGTATTTTATTTTCTCCCCTCCAGTGCTCTATCCAGCCGGGCGAGTGAAAAGGTTAATTTAAAAAGTTAATTTCTTCGTCTGGGTGCCTTCTTCAATTCGCGTGATGTCCCATAAAGTTAAAAGCAGCTCCACCACCGGTCGGTGTAGAATATTAATGTCGTTTTTGTAAGAAGTAGTGGCTTGCCCTTGGGGGGCATTGTTGTCATCTTTCTGCTGTCTCGTCTTGGACAGGCTCCATTAGTTACAAATTCTTAGGATATAAATATTCGCACCCGGCAAGATACCGGCTAGATACAAACATCCATCTGTTTAATGGAATTAGAAAAATGGCACGTACTGGTAGCTCTGATGAAAGTGCAGATTACATGGGGATCCGTAGTAAGGACTCCGCAGATTACTAATGTACAGTTGTGGTATAATCGGCTTTCAGGATTTTTAACGCGATCTAACGACATTGGTGCTGAGTCTTGTCTGTGCAAGCATCATATTCACTCGCACTATATTTTTCTTTTTTTTTTGTTGTTTTGATAAGCAGACAACAGAAGGACGATAGTAACTGTAGCATCTACTTATTTTCTAGCAAAATTAATTTATGTAAATCGTAAACAGGACGATGAAATTGGAGGAGAGCGTCCAGGAATAAATTGGTTTCTTTTCTGAGTTTGGTAATCTAATTGTAGAATTTTACATAAGAATCGGTACCTACAGAAAAATGAAAGCGATCGATTTCACTAGATCTGTGACGTAACAAGTAGCATTCCATATCAATCGATTATTGAGTTTTACAGTCATTTTCCAGCTACAGAAAATAGCTTTTTTAAATAAAGCAAAGTCTACAAACTTTCAAGCCTGTCATTTGATGTTCTCAAACTGCATTTTCTATTCTTATTTCGGACCTCAGTCTAACACATTCGCTGGCAAAAAGCAATCCATTAACTATTACTAGATTTTCCTTAGACTAGATTATCCGACTCAGCCGTTGCAGACTACTTTTCACGCTAACTGACCCTTTCTTTGTATACGACATCACAATTCAATTAAACATTTCCTAGCCAGCTTGATTGTGGGATCCATTTTATTTGTTCCTCCCATGAATTATTCAACCAACCCATTTCTTTTGCCATCCTGTTTTGCCAACTATTCGTATTTCTATAACAGTAACCGTTAACGGTTTGGTCTCATTAAGGGTTATAGTTATCTTTGCGGTGTAATTACTTTTGATAGAATTATGTGATTAAAAGGATATTATCAATCATGTTTTATACATTATAGGTAGTGGGTATACAGTAAAGGTCAGTAGTTGTTTTAGTGATTAGCTTTGCAGACTAATGGAAGTTGACTTGAGGCTGATACCCTAGTAAAACTGTTCCGTGTTTGTATTGGCTTGTCAGTGCTTCAGCATCTAAGCCACTGTCTTAATTACCGCTTTCAAACTCGTGGCTCGTCGTATTTGTTCACGTCAATGCGACGGATATGACTGGTTTAACCTTCAAAGAGTAATATCATCGTGAGCTTACTCGCTCATGGATAACTGGCTTTATAACTTCAAAGCTCCTAGTTAGAGGTACACGTAGTTTTGCTGTAATAAATCGAGAGACGACTAAAATCTACATCTCTATGGCGCTTACATTTTGTTTGCACATCACTTACGGATATCGACTCATGGTTTATTTTACGAAGCCGTGTAGAATACATGAGTTTTCAAACGTTTGTTGATTTATTATTCGCGAAACAACAGAAACATCGTTTTTTAGATTCGTTTCTATCTCCGCAAACATGCGTTCACATTCAATTAACACTTTTTCGTAGCGGATGCTTCCAGGCCACCGGAAATTAAAAAACTGTCTAGTATACTGTAGCTATATAGAAAGTCTGTGCCTACTTTATATTCAATGGGAATCATATATCATACGATACATAAATGGATTTGAAATTGAACGTTGTTACTGGGCCAGAGTTCACTCTGATTGGAGAGCAGCGCGGATGCTCAGTTAACAAAGAACGACTTATGTATCTTTTTAGTAGCAGTTAAAACCAGCTTATAGACGTGACTCTAACTAAATAACAGTGAACAGGTGCTCCTGAAGAGCAAACAACTACAACAACAGGACCCCTAGAGATCACCAGTTGAATATAAAATTAATTTTACCTTTCACAAACTCGTAGAGGGTCGCAGTAACAAACAGAATGTTCATACAATAATTACATGGCCGCAATAAAAGGCTCGCAAACTAGGGTTTGTCGTGTTAGGCTTGTTATCATTACATATAAATAAGGAGGTAGTTAATGTGGTCCACTGAGTATCCAATCCTGGTTACATTGTTACCCTGGAGATTAGATAGGCGCGATGATTGCCAAAGTTTGATTGAGCCCCGTCCGAACCCTTTCGCGAATCTCCTTGATTATGGGATAGGTAATTGGCGTCTACGGATTGGGTACACAGTTCACGGATCGGGTATAATGGGAGATAACGGTTGCTTTGTTGCTATTTCTATGTTGTGATGTGAGCAGGACTTTAATGCTTTAAGGTGTGGTACTGATTTGAGATTTTCAGTTTATGACTGTCCCTTTACCAGTGGAGATTGGATTTGAAATTCTCTGTCGTAAGTTCGAGACAGTGGCATGAGAATTAATTAATTAATATTGTATGACTATTTCTAATTTTAAAACATATAGAAGGACACAAAAAAAAATACCTTCATTGAATCATCTATACCTTACCTATTGGATTTGAAATTCTCCGTCGTAAGTTCGAGACAGTGGGATGAGAATTAATTAATTTATATTGTACTAGCGACCCGCCCCGGCTTCGCACGGGTATAAACTGTTTTTTTTTTTTTTAATGTATATAAACCTTCCTCTTCAATCACTCTATCTACTAAAAAAAAACACATCAAAATCCGTTGCGTAGTTTTAAAGATTTAAGCATACATAGGGACAGAGAAAGCGACTTTGTTTTATACTATGTAGTGATGATTATTTCTAATTTTAAAACAGACAGAAGGACAGAAGCAAAAGATACCTACATTGAAGCATGTGTACCTTACCTACACTGTGTAGAGAAATATCACAACACAAAGAGAAAAATCCAGCATACTTGAATAAAGAAGCAATCGTGTTAGAGTATTTATAGTGCAAATCAATATTATTTGCATTTCTCACATGCAGATCGGGGCGGTCTACACGCACCATTAAGCCTAAGTACGGGACGGCGACATCCGCGCTGTGGGACCAAGGTGCAGTGGGTACCGGCCTTATTTGTTCTCGACTAGAGATGCTGTGGCCGCGTCCCGCCGATGTTTATTGGTTATTGCTTTACTTATTCAAGTATTACTGTTCACTTTATTTGTCTATTGCGATTCAAATTCTACATTTGTATTCGACATTGTTTTTCCATCGTTTCTCAGTAGCGGCCCGAAGTCTGGATTTGTGCCCGGTTGATGACAATAGGCTCGCTCCCTATTGACATGGGCTTTAACATAACTGACTAAATGTGAGTGTACCTACTATAGGTGTAGGTACCTCTGCTTAACTCTTCGGGAAATACAGGCGTGATGTTATGTTATATTACAGTTTCTTACATTCATCATCAGCCTATAATGTTCCCACTGCTGGGACACAGGCCTCCTCTCTATGAGAGGGAGTGGGCCGTAATCCACCACGCGGGCCCAGTGCGGGTTGGTAGATGTCACATGTCTTCGAATTCAGTTCGAGTTTCTTACATTCTTACATTTCACCAGCATCAACACCTCCGTCAACTTGTGTCAAATTTCCAGCAATGTAGTGACACCCACGATCTGGCTTTGAGACGGATATCTGAATTGGAACTGGAATTAAGTAGGGCCCACAACACAATAACCCGTTTGGAATCTCTCAAAGCCTGTGAAGAGTCTGCGTTCACCTGCAGTCTTTATGATGAGTTGGTTGGTAGCGAGTCTGGACCCACATGTGTTGAGCCAGTTGTAACAATAGACTTAACTGATGAAACTATCACTAAATGCAAGTTATTTACTAGCCATAATAAGTTAAAAAAATACATTAAAATTAATAAATTAATTAGAAAAATTCAAAAATCACTACAGCGCCAAAAAGTTAACAAATTAAATACAAAACTTAGGCAAAAAAATGTAAATTTAATTCAAAAATTAAAGAAGTGTAATAATGAATTACAATTGTGTAATACTATGTATGATAACGACACTCAGCACCTACAGGATGAATTGTTTGTTAAGGAATATGCTCTAAAGGATATCTTTAGTAAATATGAGGCTTCTCAACAAGATCTGAGTAAGCGCTTGCAGGAAGCCAATGAGTTGGCTGACCTGGTCAAGTACAATGCAGAGAGGTATGAGTCATTGACAAATAACCTCTCTTTTAGCTGTGCTTGTACCCATAAGCCCCAGCCTCAACTGGTTACACCTATACCCTCAGTGGTTCAGCCAGTAGGTAGCTGTATGGATGTCAATAAAATGAATAATTTTACTAACACAACTTATGTATTTTCTGACAAATTTGGTCAAGGTTTTGGTAGTCTATTTAATCAGTGTTCGCAACAATATGTAATTAATAATTGTTTACCCGGTGCCAGTATTAGCCAATTAATTAATTATATTAAATTGACAAAAATAAACCCCAGTTCTACTGTTATATTATTATATGGGGATAGTTTAACTGTAAGAAAAAAGGACATAATGGAATGTGTCCATTTGATGTTGCATCTCAATGAGACCAATAGTTGTAAATTTATTTTCTGTGCCTTGCCTTATTCAAAATATTTGTCTGATGAGCAAAATAGGCACATTTATAATTTAAATATGTTAATTTATAATAGGACATGTCGTCACAGTGACGCTATTTTATATTTTGATTGTAATCAATTTATTACTGATTACAAACTGACAAATAATACAATGTATTTGCCACCTAGTTGTAGGAGACATATTGCTAATCTTTTAGCATACAATATACACAGCGACACTGGTACTTGTAGTGTACCTTTGATTACTGTTAGTAGTGGTACTAACACTACTTTTGATACCCCTTGTAGTTTAAACTATTAGGAGCGACAACAGATAAGCCGCATATGTTGAATGTTGTACATCAAAATATGCAGGGTCTGTCTGGCAAAGAGCTAGAGTTAAGTTTATTTATGGAGAACTATGATGTTCAGGTGTTATGTTTGACTGAACACTGGTTGAAAGAACATGAAGTAGTTTTTATCAATGATGATTTTTTTACTGTACAAAGCGCATTTGTAAGAAAAAGTGCTATCCGCGGTGGGTCTTTAGTTCTTGTTTCAAACAAGTTGAAATGTAAACAACGTTTAGATTTAGTTAATCTTTCCATTGAGCGCACTATTGAGTTGTCTTGTGTTGAACTAGAGCGATATGTTATAATTTGTGTTTATCGACCCCCCTCTGGGGATTTTATTCGTTTCGAATCGGTAATGGAGGATTCACTCAATAGGTTAAAATCTAGTAATAAAAGTATAATTTTATGTGGAGATTTCAATATTAATATTTTAGATGATACTCCATTAAGTATTAGACTTCTCAATTTGTTCAAATCTTATAATTTAATTAACTTGTTTTTTGAACCTACTAGGATCACGGCATCTACGTCGACTTGTCTCGATAATATATTTAGTGATTGTGATGCCAAAAATAAATTAGTTTTAAGTGACTTAACATCTGACCACTGTGGTTTACTAGCTAGCTTCCCTATGCAATTACAAAAAAAACCACATAAAATAGAATGCAGGCCTTATACAGCTAGTCGTTGCAGCAAGTTTAAAAATAATATAGCTCATAGAATTACACCATCTATAGTAGAACACGAAAATCCCAATGAAATCTATGGAGCCCTTTTTGATGTTGTGCAAAAAGAGTACCAATCTACTTTCAAGACCAAAACTATTAACATTAATAGCACCTCTGTTGGCTTTAACCAATGGGCTACTCCAGGTATTTATAAAAGTAGAGCGACACTATACGAGTTATATGGTTTGAAAAAATATAGGTTTGATACTCCTTTCTTAGAGTATGTCAAAAATTATTCAAAATTATTTAAAAATATTTGTGTTTTTGCAAAATCAAAATTTTTAGGCGATACAATTAAAAATTCAAATAATAAAGTAAAAACCACTTGGAAAATTATTAACAATGAAACCGGTAAGTCGGTTAAACAAGAAAAACAACTCGAGATTATGGTCGACAATAAATTAGTTAATATAGCAGCCGACGTAGCTGAGGCATTTAATGAATTTTTTGCCAACATACCTATAACTACGACTCGCTCCTTAAATTCGTCCCCGTCTAAAGCTGAAAACCTTTTGCATAGCAGTGTGCCTAAATGTAGTAGCTTATTTAGCTTCGAGCATGTAACACCTCGTGATGTAGTTAATGTTTTTAACACACTTAAGTCTAAAAACACTGGTGATTACTGGGGTATCTCCATTAAACTATTAAGTAATATAATAGACATAGTAGCTCCATATTTAGCTGTAACTTTTAATAAATGTGTTGATTTAGGAACTTTTCCTGACCTCATGAAGAGTAGTAAAGTCATACCATTATTTAAATCGGGTAACAAAAATGACGTTGGCAATTTCAGGCCTATTTCTATCTTACCTGCATTCAGTAAAATATTTGAAAAGTTAATACTCAAGCAGTTGCTAAGACATTTTAATTTAAACAGACTTCTTCATGATGAACAATATGGTTTCACAAAAGGTCGTTCGACTACAGATGCAGGTGTTGCTCTGATGAAACACATATTTAACGCATGGGAGAACTCGCAAAATGCTATTGGAGTTTTCTGTGATCTCTCCAAAGCCTTTGATTGCGTGCACCATGACACACTTTTGCGTAAACTACGTCATTACGGTGTCCAAAACGAAGCTCTTAAAGTAATAAATTCTTATTTGCATAATAGGGTCCAATGTGTAGATGTTAATGGTGTGAAATCTTCCGGGCTACCAGTTCAGTTAGGTGTACCTCAAGGCTCAATACTGGGTCCATTCTTATTCTTAGTGTATATAAATGACTTACCTTTTTATTTAAAGGATATCTGTAACGTTGTACTGTTTGCAGATGATACCTCTCTTATTTTTAAAGTAGACAGGAATAGACAAGATTTTGACGACGTAAACAGTGCACTCTCAATGGTTACGGATTGGTTTACGACAAATAACCTAGTTCTCAATGCCAAGAAAACGAAATGTGTAAAGTTCGCTCTACCAAATGTTAGAAATCTAGGACCCAACATCGTCTTAGATAAAGAGGTGCTTGAAACTGTGAACTCGGCAGTTTTTCTGGGCATAACAGTAGATGCCAAACTTCAGTGGGGCCCACATATATCAAGCCTAGCGGGAAGGCTCAGTTCGGCCGCCTACGCTGTCAGGAAAGTAAGACAATACACTGATATTGATACAGCTCGGTTAGTCTATTTTAGTTATTTCCATAGCGTTATGTCCTATGGTATTCTGCTGTGGGGCAAAGCCGCTGACATTCAAAATATATTTGTTCTTCAAAAACGAGCTGTTCGAGCAATTTACCAGCTACGTGCCAGAGTTTCTCTAAGAGATTTTTTTAAAGATGTTGGTATTCTCACGGTGGCATCACAATTCATTTTCGCCAACATCTTATATATTAGGCAAAATATACACTTATACACTAAAAACAGTGATATTCACAATGTTAACACTAGAAATAAGGACAAACTACGAGCTCCCTTTCACCGGCTTCATAAGGTTCATAACTCATTTGTTGGGCTTGGTATAACCTTTTATAACAAGCTACCCTCTTCTATGCTAGATTTGCCTTTTAATGCGTTTAAAAATAAAGTAAAATCCAACCTTTGTTCAAAGGCATACTATTGTATCAACGACTACTTAAATGATAAGAATAGTTGGTCGCTGTGATTAACTCAAGACAATGTTTATGTTCTTTCTCCAGATTTAACTTACCTACTGACAGTTTATATAAGTTTATATAATTTTTTTATTTTATTTGACTTTATGAGTCAATTTTTTAATTATTTTTTTACGAGTCTATTTATTTTTATTTTATTGATGACATAATCTACTCATTACAATGTGTTTGTTATGAGTTTGTATTGCAATTTGTGGTTGGCTAGTGACCTCGACAATTGATTATATTATTTTTTACCTGAGCAACCGGCAGCAAGTTCGTCATGCTCCCTTAGATGTCAATGCTTGCGGTAGCGTCGGGAGTCGGGTTGCCTCCTTCCCTCAAATATGGCGAGGGGGGTAATGGCTGATCTTTGCGTTATGCTCGTGAACGGGTGCTGCTTGTGGTTACTGGTCGTCTTGCTGATCATGGTTTTGTTATTGTTACTAGTAATTAACTGTACATTTATTTTACCTCGATGGTCCTAGTTTATCATTTATAACTTCCAATTTACAGCTTTATGTAAGCGGGCACGCCCTTTATGCCTGGAGGCTTTTATTTAGATATTTAGTTCTTTTTACGTTTAGTTTTTATTTTTTAATTCTGCTTGAGTATAGTTCTCGATGTTTTTTGGTTGGTATATCGGCGTGTGCTAGCTAACATATGGCCAATAATTTATACTTAATTAAAATAATGTTTTGTGTTGCATAATAATTTTGCATACTATTGTATAGAGTCATTTTTATTTTTTTCTAACTTGAACAGACAGCTGTGCTGCTGGGGAGTTTGTTGCGCCACTTCTTCTTCCCAGCTAAAGGCACTAGGAAGTGGTGAAGGGTGGGCGTTTTTGGGGGACTGTCTTATGTAATTTTGACGTTCGAAAAGTGCTGGTTCTCAGCCTAATTTGAATAAATGACTTTTGATTTTGATTGATTTTGATTTTGATTATTTGCCTTCAAAACTGGTGATTCTTCATTATTAATATGGCAAAACTGTAACATAATGTAACTAGTTACTAAGCTGCCTTTCGGGTTGACCTTCGCAGCCCTAAGGGTAGCGGTCATCTGCCTGCGACCAACCTTTAGTCGGGTTTTATGACACCCAGGGGTTACAGAGACAGCGTAGTCAGTCTTACGCTTAGATTATACGTTTTCTTTCTTTATTTTTTAAAGATCATACTCCAACTAATTTACCTGAAACATTAGACGGATTTTTTTAAGTAAAAACTTCTTTAGGCGTGTTGGGCATTTTTGAGATGGTAAAAACAATTGAACTCGCGACACCGTTACCGACACCTCATTTTTGTAAACGCGATTGTACTCTTTATATATATTACGTTACGGATCAATGTTCTATGCAAGTATTATTTAACTTTAAAGATATTGGAAGTTTTTTTTTTAAAACGCGGTTTTGCTCTTTATTTAGATAAGGTTACGGAACAATGTTCTATCTATACAAGTATTTTTCTTCCACTAAGGCGATTTTGTTCAAGTTTTATTTCTGTCGGCACTCCCGGAGTGCCACTGTTTTTTTTTCATTACTTTTTATAATATCGTTATTTCCATTACTAGACAAATCTAACTATATTAGATGGTGTTTGTGTAACAAAACAAATAGAAAAGAATCCGATGTAAGCATGGTATAACAGCCATGTTTTCTTACACGTCATAATCTTGTGTTTGCCAGCATCGAGTTCCGGTGAGAGATCGAAATTGCTTTGTTTTGCTCCTTTTTACATATGTATTTGTGTTCACTCAGCACTGTTTACACTTTTGAAAGGTTTGCCTTTTAGTTAATTAGTTTACTTTGTTGATAAACATAATCACATTTCGCAGAGGAGGTCATGTTTCATAAATTAAAACTAAAGAAGATAAGAAATTAAGTAAATATTGGCATCAAAATAGATAACTTTTCCAAACTGTCTTTGAAACAAGAACAAGGAAACAAAAGAAACTTTTCTTCACCTAATCTTTTGCAAATTGATTTGGGAGTTAGAGATAACCGTTGCATTTTACGGTCAAATTATTACAGTTTAACAAAGTACCAACAGTGCTTATTGCCTCTTGGCTTTATTGGAATACTTCAGACTGTTCAACAGTTCCATTATTATTTATTCGGAGCGACTTTGGATGTTCAATTTACTTTGTAAAGATTTATAACAATAATGTGCGAACACGGCATCAACCAATTAAAGTAATCTCATAATGTTTCTTTTCTTGTATATTTTCTTTTGATTTGTACATACTTGGTGGAAAGGATAAAAGAGCATGTCTTTTAAATTGAATTTTATAGGTACTTATCGTTTCATTCCAGCGCATAAATACTCCCAGAAAACGGATTTCCAATGACTATAACAACTATTCACGTTTGACAGAGAGAATGGCAATCACAATTTGCTTTTATTAGCAGACGTCATCCTGTCTCGTCCTGGCTGCTGCACTCTTCTTGACATTATTCCTTACTCTCTTTCTCCCTCACGATTGAAAAACTGCTGGTCTAGCCTTCGCAAGGTATCTCACGGATTGTTACTCGATTTTTTTAGTGCTATACAAGGTCAAATTAAATTAGCTAGCAAAACTCCGCAGACGTATCTAAACACGATAAACTTTTTACCAAAAAATACTATAATGTGAAAATAACTTTAATTTCGGAAGTCGGTGTCTTTGGTTTTGAATTTACGTTTTTTGCTTGTTTTTTTTTTGTAAAAGGGTTTTATTATTCACTTTTTTTGTTGTGGTAGGTACCTACCCCACACAAATTCGAATACCACTACATAACAGTGACAGGAACTTATTATAACATCATCCATATAGACTAAGTGGGAAAAATACGTATTATTGAAGCTAACTTAAAAACTACCCAACCAAACTTAGTAAAATTTATATGGGACCAACTCTGAATATGACCTACCAAACAAAAAAACACTCGCGGAATAATCGCGTAAAAAATACACTTACAAAAAAAAATACAGTCGAATTGAAAACCACCTCCTTTTTTAAGTCGTTTATAAACAAGAAAAATAAGGATTTGATGATTTATTGGGGTCAACGACCTCACGTATTGTAGTTACTCTTATTTTTTGTTTTATTATATTTATATACACATCGAAGCCCATCTCGTCTGTCGAGTTTCGCTATTTTATTTTATTTGACCCTGTACTTTCCTGTTAATAAGTATACCTACAGTCCATATGTCTAATCAAGTTATTAAAACCGCATAGTTCCCTACATCGGGCTTCCCATTTGATTTCGATCACTTGTTTATCGAAAACAGATATAGCGGCACTGCAGAGTCCGTTGTGGTCTTGCCAATTGCAGTTAAGTGCAACTGATAGCCAAATATTAGCTCAGTTGTTAGACATTAAGTGATATGATGCATATCTACATGGGCTCTAACTGCAGTTGTAGTCGTTCTATTGATATACAGTGCCTATAAGTATTATAAGACTCATCATTTCAGCCGAAAGACGTCCACTGCTGGACATAGGCCTCCCCCAAGCACCGCCACTTCGACCGATTCTGTGCTTTCCGCATCCAGCGAATTCCTGCGGCCTTCACAAGGTCATCGGTCCATCTTGTGGGAGCCTTCCAACGCTACGTCTTCCGGTACATGGTCGCCACTCCAGAACCTTTCGACCCCATCGGCCATCCGTTCTGCGAGCAATGTGCCCTGCCCATTGCCATTTAAGTTTGGCAATTCTTTGGGCTATGTCGGTTACCTTGGTTCTCCTGCAGATCTCTTCATTTCTGATTCGATCACGACTATAAGACTCACCTGATGATTATTGCTTATACTCTGGATTGGAACTGTTTGCAAGAAGATTCTGCTTATCATTAACAAACATTGTGTGTTGGTAGACCCTATAATGATTTTGTCCGGCATGCTTTCCGGATAGAATAATAGACCACCTCATATTTTTCTGGGAATTCTTGTTTACTTAATAACATTTCTTTACAAAAGTGAAGATGACGGATCACGGGAATTATGCATTTGTGAATTAGCCATTTAAAGAATTTCCCGTATAAAGAATTTGCCATACTTATCAAAATCAAGGTTATTTTGACATTAAAAAATAAATAAGTAAGTAAGTAATTTTATGCCAAATCTATAATTTGGTAGATTGTGCTGCTTTACCTTTTTGTCGAAACCGGACCATAATTATTGTCATCATTGGAAAATAAAGCTGGAATTTAAACTAAATCGATATTGCTATAGAGTAGCGAAATAGTAGTAGTCGCGGTCCGCCTGAAGCATGGAATATGTATGTAGGTAACTATAATGTTCGCTTGGAAGTGACTGTTAGAGATAAAGTGTAACCAAGAACTAGCACACAGTATGGGTTTAATTCAATTAGTTCAATGGAATATTGGTGTGTGCTCGATTCTGATATTAGACTCGTCCAATTAGCCACACAACTAGTATTCATTCATTATGCGTGCTAAAATCCACTAGCATCTAATATTATACACAAAAGCCACGACATGTAGCCTGTGGCGGGGGCTAATCCGCCGAAATTCGCACTAATATGCCTGGAAAGCATAGTGAGTCAATTTCTGGTATGAATTTGCATTCGTGACTGGACTCAGTCCAAGCTGCCTACGGCGATGACATCTACATCACTCATCCTATCTCTGTACTTAGTCTAGTCGTCCACAGATGCGCACCTACTTCACAAAGATATAGACCACGTACGGCACCTGAGGTCACAGAATATAGTTATCTGTGCTGCAGTGCCCGTATAATCAGTTACTTACGTATATCTGCCATATTATTGCAGTCTGATTACATAGCAAACATGAATTGATAGTGCTGAATTATTATCATTGTTATAGATGATGTCGTGAATAACACAGTCCCCATTAATTGCACTTAAGTTGTGGTGATTTTAATGAGTAAAAGCGTTTGCTCATTATTTCTGCAGCATACCAAGAAAAGTTAAAAGTCAAGTATCAGCATTTGAAATAGAAAATCGAAAGAGCGGCGGAATTTATTAAAATGGATATAAACTTACCTACAGAAGATCCGTTGCTGGAGCAAGTTCTAATCTAGTCGAGACAAAGGGGGGTTACGATACACGAGCCAAATGCAAAGCTTTATTTAGTTTAAGGCGCCATTACACGGCTCATATAAACTGTCAAAGTTCGAGGACGCCGAGGGTCGTCGGAGCCACCGCTTTTCTATCCTCCTTTCAACTTTACGCAACCGATCGAGATTTTTACCCGTTTCATTTTACTACTCGTTCCTACGCGCGATCAATTTAATGGTAGCTTCTTCAGATGCTTCCATTTTAAAATTGTTATTGTTTATGAACGTAATCTCTACGCTCATACGATTTGTATATTGCAATGTTTGTTGATCTTAAAATATAGGCCGGGCAGTGGCCAATCAACTTCTCTAGAAACTCTGTTGTGGTATTTCCGCTACAGGTTATAAGTACATCATGTACCTACATTTTCTTCTTATAATCTGACCGCCTTTAAAATTGTTGAAGATAAAGTACCTACATACATAAATAAATAACATTTTTCTAGTTTATAATAATATAAGGCAGAGGTGTACCTTATAGTACACCTCGGGAATTACAGGCGTGATGTGTGTGTGTAGTTTATATAAGAAATAAAAAACATCGTTACGCGCAATCAACGTAATAGAACATGTACAGAGAGATCTCTAACAATACAACACAGGAAGACCATCTCTGCGTTCGTGATGTAATATTTCGAAACGTAAAATAAAATGTCACCCGCAAAAAAATGGCGCTGGAGAAAAGAAAGATTAGTTATTGCGGGCACATAAACCGGTGCGGTGCAATTACTGCGTCTGTCGTACAGACGTCGTGTCGCCGCCGTGCCGACTGCCTCCGACTACCCTTACCTATGTTTGTCTCACCTCACGACACCTGACACACAATTTAAGTAATTTGTTTTACTCATACGCTCCTTTATTGTAAAATATGCCCCTATCCGGATGACACTCTCGTTCTATTTATCAAAATAAGTCGTATCGTATTCGTATCCCCTTTCAACAAAGAATTTATTCGCTGTATTTGAGTAAGTACCAGTGCAAACGGCTTCTTCTCCCTTGATTTTTCTTTCGTTGTTTGTTGTTTCTTTCAATCCCCTAATCAAGTTTACAGCTTGTCTATGTTTTCGGCTGCCTCCAGCTCCGTCGATCTGAAACAACAAATCTAAAGGAGGTGTTTGAGAGGTGAAATATAACAGAAATTCGATACACAACGCGACCTTTTCGAGTTACACAGGTACAATATATACGTGAATAGATTATAGAGGGATTTTGACCAGCGATACGAGAAATTTAATATATAAAACGTACCGTTGAGAGTGGGTAAAAATAAAGGTAGAAACAATTTCTTGGTAACAAAAATTGGGCAACTTTTACTATATAAGTAAAATAAAATTTTGGTTTTCTCATTGATTTCCCGGCTCTATTCGAGGACAAATGTATATTTTTATCTATACTCTTGGTTCAAATGTTTGACGTATTATTTCACGAGAAATAAGGCAGAAACCTACGCACCTACCAACAGCCAGTTTTGTACTCCTTTTCTGTCTTTGCTCAGCTCAGATAAAATGAGCAAAGATAAATAAGTACCAGTATTTACTAAAGAGCGTAGGCTCTACATTATTACATGTCTGGGACTTAATTACTCAATATTTCTGCTGCGTTAAATACGAAATATGAATATAAAATGCCTACAGTATGTAGGTTAGGTACACATACATGAATCGTCAGGATAATTGTCAAGATTATATACTTAATTTGATTTTTTCTGAGCAATCGGCTAGCAACAGGCATAAAGCTACAGTGAAAAAGACTACCTGAACATGAAAAGGACCATTTTGCGCGACAAGGCGTTGGAATCTTTATACTACACTCATGCCTTCTTCCTATGGGGGTAGGTAGAAACTACAGAACGCCACCTGCTACGATCCTTACATACTCCTTTTACCTCGTTTACGTTCATAATCTGGTCATACGCGCACACCGGTTGCGAGTACTACGCACCTGGCCTTTCTGAAGAACATCACCTATAAGGTCAGTATATGTCCTCCTAGGGCGTCCCCGCCCAGCCTTTTCCTTCACATCTGCCTTGTAAATACATATTGTTAGTTGCCTTTCATTCATCCTCTCAACATGACCAAACAATCTCAGCATACCCTTTTCAATTTTTGTCACTACATCTTCCTTCTACCGCTGTCTTATCACATCATTCCTCAGCCTATCATTCATAGTCAGACCACACATGCTTCGCAAGGAACGCTTTTCCACAGCATTACATACTACACTAAACTAATACACTAATACTTTAATATACAACAATATTTTCTTTGTTTGTGACCAAACTCAAATTAATAGCATTTATTTCAGTTATACCATTTACAGGCTCTTTTGAATTATTAAGGAGTCGGTTGGTCAGAAACATGAAGCTATTTGCTCATTTCAAAGTGTAGTTAACCTATAATATGGAGAAGAACGGGCAAGAAACTCCTTGGACTTTTTTAAATCAACCTTTATTAGTTCTAACTATGCAGGAAAAATCCTAGTGTAACGGATGTATTAATTTTATCTTACTACAATGAAAATCTTATAAAGTAGAATTGCAAAAACAGTTGTTAACGAGGCAAGTAGACCCATGCCGCGAGCAGGTGCCCTGAAAGTTCTGTTGTAATAAAGTATTACGTTTGAAGATTGGATAGCGCACTGAAATATAGTGCGGACTGCCGGACGTCGCCTATAACTTCCTTCTGATAGAACAATGGCTCATTTTAGAATAGAGTCGAAATAATTATGCGTTTGGTAACTAACATTATGTAACTAGTAGCATCTTATAATAAGCTTTTGTTTCTTCCATACATCACTTTATATTGCTTAGGTAGGTATCTACTCTAATGTTTGGTTGTGGCCCTAATCTTATTGGAAACTAGCTTTTGCCAGCGGCTTCGCCCGCGTGGACATCGGAAAATATCCCACGGGAACGTACTACCTACCGAGATTTCATACCTAATAAATAACAGAGGAAAACGTCATTGACTCCTACCGCTGCGCCCCCGTTGCTCCGCGTAATTTTGAAACTGTGATATCTTTTAAACTATTCATTTAAATTGTATGACAAAAAGGCATATTTTAATCTAAATTAAATGCCCAATTTAAATAACATATTTTTTTTGGATAAGGATTAATACTATACCGGTCAAAAAAGCTTCGGAAATAACAATTAAATTTTTATCAAATTCTGAAAGTTAAAAATGGTTATTGTGGGTCATCCTTAGAAGATAGACAAATACCATCGCGGACTTTTTTGTTGAACTTTTTAAGATGAAAAATACCGTGCAACATAAATTTGATGTATCTTTTCTGGTTAACGCAGTGCACGCCAGTAAAGCTCCCAGTCAGCATGATTTTTTCCGACTTCTTCAACAATAACCGTCATATTTCAGCTAATTTACACAAAACCTTAATGAATTATACACTAAAACCTTCCGCATGAATCACTCCGTCCATTAATGAAAACCGTTTGAAAATCCGTTCGGTAGTTTTTCAGTTTATCGCGTTCAGACAGACAGACAGACGCGGCGGGGGACTTTGTTTTATAATATGTAAGGATGCTTTCCACACAGTTTCCAGAAGTAATCAGAAGGCATAAAGTTAAAAAAAAAAATTAAGTAAGAAACGTAATTATGGGGGTAATTTTTATATCAGTAACGTTGTGTAAACCTAAATGACTGGGTACATAAACAGCATTCGTATATGTTATAAAATAAAAACATCACTTATTTGAATGGCGCAATTACTAACATTTCCTAAAGTCGAACTTCAAAGACATCACAAACGAGCTCGTTGCCAAACTCCCAACAATTAATACTGCCTGGAGCCTCTTCTCTGTGTAGGTACAGCAATAGATTGTGACTAACACCTCCTCCAGCTTTACACAGGTAGTTAACCTTTGGCTGAAAACAATCAACTGTGCCGTTTAAGGGCTGCGACGTCGCCTAAATAGTTTGTCACTGCTACACTACAGGGGTGAATAACAATAAGACCCCTTTGTTCCGGCATTCAATCTGGTCGCGACATAATCAAGACGTTGCGGGGGACTCCTTGTCTCCTTGTACATACAACTTTAGCTCAGTATCGCAACTCCTTAACTTTTTCTATTTACTGTCTTATTTAATACTAGAAGCAGGTAAATTCTGAGCAGAGCTTTTAAACAAGTTTTATGAAAGTCGTGCTGAAGATTATGAAGTCGCAATGTGAAGTTAGCATTTTATTTTCTGGTTCTGCATTCTTTGCTACCAATTACGAGCATTCTAAAGGCAGATCTTGGTTTTTAAATAGCTTTAAATTATTCGTGGATTAACAAAGAATAAACAGTAGAATATTCATAAGTCCCAACGCTGACAATAAAAAAAGCTATTAAATTTTTCACGATGTCACGATTTAACTGCAAGTCAGTATAAAAAATGAATTACGTATTATCCAGATTACTTTACGGAGTTGTTGTGTTCCCACACAATCATTTCTCCGGCTACAGATGTATAACAAATCGCTACATATTTATTAAAAACGATAACATCAGAATAAAGAGCATAAAATATGAGGAGCAGGTAATAAACCACAGCTGGAATAATAGCACTAGCAATAATTAACAGTCGTCGAGTGAAAGCCGCAAGCATCAATTTTGAAATGATTGGCATCGGCCGAGAGTGATCCAAATGGGTGGCTTGAACACTCATTTGATATTCACATTTGGTCCGAAACGGGAACGTTGCGACGCAAATTGCTACTAATTTGTCCACATTCAACCCGTCGCGTCCTACAGACGCGCTCGGTATAATTTACCTTCACTTTTACTGTATACTTCCCTTGTTTATTTAGTTTTCCGTAACTCATTAGGGAAATCAAAACAAATTGATTGATTACGCAATTTTCCCGATTCGCTTGTAATTAGGCTAATCAAGTAGACAGTTATTGTATGATACATCACATAATCAGTACAAATATTCAAATACTTCACGCCGATGTATGGATTAATTTACTCTATGTATAATTCCTTATACATAGAGTAAATTAATCCATACATCGGCGTGCGGAACGTAGTTATTTAATCGAAAACTTTTAATTGGAAGAAAACTGAAATGCGAGAATCCGCGTTGTAGCTTTTTGTTTCTCTTAATGCAGGAAACAGTATGAAAAAAGAGCATGAAGTACCACTACTTCAGTAGTTCATTATTTCGCGATAGAAGAAAAATATTAGAATAAGCTCGGGCAATGGATAAGTAATCAGTTTTGAAATCTATTTCAACAGCTCTTGTGAATTGCTGCAAAAGTATATATTATAGGATAAATAATCGCAGTCTATTGCTTTGCCATTAAGACCAGACGCTATCTTATAAGCAATGGCTTCGAATGTAAGAATTAAGCGTTTCTAGTCCGCACCTGCAGCAACTGGGAGGCAGGTTGGCAGCCAACTCCTGAGTGTGACCTACTTGCACCTTGGGCCAGGACAGTTGGCTCCGTCTCCGCATAAATTGTGTATATCTCTGCCGTGGTGTCATCGAGATGTTTAACATTGTGTGTTATTGTCAATAGAGCTATTGAATTTACTGCTGTGTTGTAATGTTATGTAGGTCCTTTGCCAAAAGATGGAGTACATAGAAATTAAATAAGGCAAAGTATGGATTATTCGAGTGCTAACAAAATTTAAGAGATTAGGCTACAGAAATGGACGATGATAAAATATTATTCAAGAGCGAATTCCCTTTTATTTCGTAATTGTTATTTCGTTAGTCGTTTACCGTTAGATATTGTCTAAATTATCTCGCGGCAATCGTTAAGTATTTTCACGCAACGTCCCTAAACTTGTTAATTAAAACTCATTAAAAGCTTAATTTCAACATTGTTGGTAATTAAGAAGATTCACGATCTGCGAACCCTATTATCTTAACGGAGCACTTTTACGAATTATTAAGATAGAAAGCAACAATATTAAAATTCGCTTTTTCGGAGTACTTTCTTCCTATACCTATTCTTTAATTAGTCGGAGTCTAGACATTCGTAAAATTGTGATTTCCTTTCTTTCTTTAAGACTCCAGAGATCATTTAGATAGCTGTAAAGGTCGAAGAACTTTTAAATATTTTGTGATTTTTACTTAACTTATTCAGACAAACCAAATTGTATTCAATTTTCGCAGAACGCCACTATCCGCCACTATACTAAGACTCTAAGGTTGCGGACACGAAACCAGCGGCGAGGAGCGATGGCCGCAACCTAAAAAAGAACACTTATAATGGAACTATTCAGTAACTACTTGAGTATAACTGATGATATATAACGTATAATATGTATCTACAGGAAATTAAAGTTTGCATTAGTCTGAGAAGCAAGGATTTAGCGACTCACAACAGCAACAACAACGCAACAATCTATTTTGATTTGGAACAAAGGAAATTATGGAATCATTTATTATTCTACTTTTTATTTCTTTATCAAATATCGCTTTCATAAAATTATCTTCTTAGAAAAGTTCGGTTTAAGATGTGTCTGACAAGTGAAAAGCCATTTAAAATTATTAATTGACTCTCAAAAGTTAATTTCAGAAGAGTCAAAGAACTTAATGCTGTGAAGTTTATTGAATTTCTGCCATTATTAAGAGCCATTTTCCTTAAAACAAAGAGTGTGTAGTGCATATGTTTATTGCCAGTCTGTGCCGCACAAACTCAGTAACATAAAATTGTCTGGCTAATTAAAATTTTGGCTTGAAATGAGCAAAATAAAGGCAAAAATTAATTGAAAACCAGGTTCATTTTATTATTCTAATAAACAGCTAACGAACTACGAATATTTCGCAAACAAGAAACCTAATCCAGTCTCTGATTCTTGTATTCTTGAAATCCCTCGTTTCTTAAGAAAGGGACTTTACCTATACCTGAACCGCAGTAGCTCCGTAACATATTATCTCCGAAAATTTTAGCGTTGGATGTGTCTGAAATGCGGTAAGCCACAAGTGTTTAATTAAACGTCGCGACGCGGCGACGTCGACGTCGACGTCTGAACGTCTAAGGTCCCGCGGAGGGCGGCGTGCGTCGCCGTCGACTTGACGAAACACTGCGACCCTTGTAACGTCGTGTCGCAACATCCGCTACCACGACAACTGATGTAGACTTATTCGGTGTCGTAACGTTGTTGTATCGTATCTATATCGTGAACCAAGATAGGTAGCACATGTATCTCTACTTATTAAAAATCTTAAAGTAGTTCATTAACTGACATACAACGTGTCTAAAAGTATGAAATTTTGCACATGAGTACCTTAAATTTATCGTAAGTGAGCACTAAGGGAGGAGTTTGAAAATTGACCTTCCATGATTTGTATGGAAGTTCGTCATTTTTATTAATGGGAAATCCCTTTGGGTACAAGGCTTGTTATTTATTAAACGTATACAATGCAAAGCTGATTAAAAAGTGACATTTGAGTTATTTTGATCAGTCTGAGCACATGTAACAGTTTTAAGATTACCTTCCACATTTTTGAGAACAAGCATAAATATCCGGATCCGGTCATTAGTACGGACACGAAACGAATCGCAAGCGCGCCGCTGGCGACAGGACGTGATCTACCCACACCTAAAGCGCGCGCTTCTACAGAGTCGTGATGTTTTAAGGCCACGGCGAGGAGGGAATTTCAGCCTCTGATCGCATCGGAGTTAAGACGTCGCGGAACAGTTCTCGATTCGTGGTGCTCAGTTATTGTGTTAGTTGTAATTTGTGATCATTGTGTTAATTTGTGATTGTAATAAACAACGTCGCACCCAGTGTGTGTATAATTTAGCTAGTGTGATTAATTTGATAGTATATTATAATGTGATCTGAACTGCAAACGGTTTTTCTATTGCGCATTAACCAACACTACCCACACTACGCCCACAGTAGTTAAAATATCGCTGATAGGTAATAACGGAAGAGTCACATATCCGTCTCGGACATATGAAATTCAATGTGACAGTATTCAGCAGCAACCTAGATTCTTTAAAAAAGAATATGTATCAGAAGCTCGCTATCCTATTTTTGGAAACAGACTTGCCACATTCGTCTGAACACTGAATAGAATAGCTTCTATATTCTTGACGTTACGATACAATATATTTTATACAAACAATCTCGCATCGACATGAAAGCTGCGACAAAGTTCTCTATCGGAATAGTCGTCTCCTCGTAGGTTCGCTCCTAATTACGTACATGTCACGGACACACCCGTGATTGATTGTAACTCTAATATCTTAGACAATAGATGACATGTGTGACATTGTGCTTGCGATATTTTGCCTCTTGTCTCCCATTATTAGGGACCTCAGCAACAATACACCAATTCTAGTCAGATTCCCTTTGTTCTCTGAAACAGCTTTTGTACAAAGATTGCGCGTATTCTTTTTTTAGATTTTACTAGCAGCATTCCGCGGTTTCACCCGCATAAGTCTCGATCCCGTAGGAATATCGGAATAAAATCATATAATAAAATCCAGGTTATAAACTATCTGTGTGCCAAACATCCAAATCCACTTAGTAGTTTTTACGTGAAAGAGAAACAAACTTCTATCCATTCATCCATCCTCACAAATTTTCGCGTTTATAATATTATTAATAATAATTATTATTTATAATAGGATTTTCTTTACTATCTGCGGAGAAGTTCTAATCTTAGATGTAGGATTTAAAGTAAATAGAGTTCTATTTTTGTACCCTAAATACAACGTACGTAACAGATATAAGCTTAACTCCAATTAGTCCGGGAGTTTTCGGAAACCATGTAAATATATTAATAATAATTATTATTTATAGTAGGATTTTCTTTACTATCTGCGGAGAAGTTCTAATCTTAGATGTAGGATTTAAAGTAAATGGAGTTCTATTTTTGTACCATAAATACAACGTACGTAACAGATATAAGCTTAACTCCAGTTAGTCGGGGAGTTTTCGGAAACCATGTAAATATATTAACAGTGACCTTTTTGTGTCCATTTTCTGAGAATAAAAGGTCAATACATGGTCTAACAAAATATAGTGTATATATTTCAGTACCCCGGAGTTTGATGAGTGGGTTGTTCGTGGTCGTGGCCATCACGTTAATGTGATAAAAACTAAATAGTAATTGTGTTATTTTCTGCAGCACCTCGACAAGGTTGATACTCATTAGCTAAGCTTACCATAAGCCCGTTACTAAGGAAATTAGAGCAAAACAAATGTGACCAAAATTTTTACGTTTTCACTGCGCTGTCAGGTTTTCCTTTTTCTTAATAATTAATTACAATCTAGCCTATAAGACTAATAAGCAATTTTAATCTAACAAAATTTTTACGTAATGATTATTTAAAAATTAGAATAGTGTTGATTGTACTTTACACAAGTTCGTTCCACTTTCTTAGAGTCTGATATTTTAATATAAACACTTACTTTGTTCATGTGTTATATGTGTGTCATTGTCACTATTATTCTACACTTTTTACACTACACTAACTCAAAAGGTTTTGTTCGTTTTAGTCTGCACACACAGTTTCGTTTCAGTCTTCTTAGTCTTCGCACTATATTTGTTTGGTCTAGCAGCTAAATTGCCTCGATATTCACATGTCGGTGGAGTCGGTGTTCAGCAAATTATTGGATTATTCTGATGACGAGTTCCAATTTTAGGTCACGATGGAATTCGTCATTTCTTATATACCAGAGTGCATTAACAATACTCCTACCTACCTCCTACCTTATTCTGGAATGTTTGTATAATTTTGATGTTGGTCGGTTTAGTACAGCCCCACAGTTGGATGCCATACGTCCATACCGGTATGACAATATGCTTATATAATAAAATTTTGTGTATGTTTATCGATAGGCAAGAACCCCGTCCAATCAACCAATACCTACATGTTTTAAAAACTCATGTCTAGCTCCTAGCTTTTCTTTTTAACGTGCGCTTTCCAGCGCAGTTTTGCGTCAAGCGTTATGCCAAGGTATTTGGCTGTATTTGCGTATGGCACTTGTTGGCCATTTATGAAGTGGTGGTGGTGATTACAATTCTTGTTGGTGAAATCAATGTGAAGTGACTTCGATTCATTCAATTTGATTCTCTGCTGTCAGGTGCAACAATTTTCTATCTATATAATTATAACACAAATAAACATAACATCACGCCTTTTTTCCCCGAAGGGTTGGAGAGAGGTGTCCCTTTATTAGGTACACCCACATTTCGCCAGTTATGTTTAAGTCCCATGTAATAGGGGGCGAGCCTATTGCCAACAACCGGGCACAAATCCTGACTCCGAGCTGCTACTGAGAAATTTCAGATAGAAAAACCTAATAACACTTTGCCCGACCCGGGAATCGAACCCAGCACCTCATGCTCAGTAGTAGCGCTTGCGACCACTAGACCAACGAGGCAGTATAATAATAACCTCATCCTTTTTTAATTAAATTTGAAATCGGTGCCTCACTTCAGAACGACTGGACCGATTTCGCAAATTTTTGTTTTAAAATGTTCGTAATAGTCCGAATCAGGTGCTTCTGGAAAGAAAAATTTGATAAGTGACCGGGCAAATGGTAAAATTCGGGAATTCTCAAAGTTCTATGAATTATTGAAAGGACAGGAAAACGTCTATTGGGTCAATTCAAATTCAAATAGTCTTTATTAGCAATCTTAAAAAAAAACAATTTTTACAGTTTATACATAATAATTAAAGGTTTAGTTAGACATCAGAATTCTCCAGACTGCTTTGTATCAATTAACTAAGTATAAATATCTTTAGTTATCCAACCATGATCCTGACGAGTAAATCAACGATCACTGCTGATCCTCGACTGAATAATTAAGCATCAAAGCAGCGACACAGATCCATAAAAGGCGTGAACATATATATTTTGTAGCAGGACCGAAGTCACCACCAAACGAAATAGAAAGATAATGTCACTTCAAATTATTACGTTCCATTTTCTGTGTTGCCAACTTTAATGTATTTCAGAACTAAAATAATGTGGCATCTATTTCAGGACAAATTGAGTTTCTAATACCACAGACTAGAACTCATAGATAGATAGACTAGAACTACTCATGTGTTTATATTTTTTCGGCTTATATTGGTAGGTATTCGTTACAAACTTAGATTAGTTCGCTAAATTAAATTCAGAATAAAACTTTACTTGATTGCTATGTTTGTGATTTCACGAAGTCTAAAAATAGGAGGTAGATACTATTCAGATCTTTTATTGCCATTCTCAAAATCTTGGCTATAGGTATTTACGGCAGTTTGACAATGATCTTACGTAAAATTCTTTCGTAATTTTAAACATTTATTTTTGTATTTTACCACATGATCTCAATAGTGAGGCTGCGGGCACAAAACCAGCGGCGAGATGCAATGGCCGAGCCGCTGTGCGGTGGCGACGCGACGGTACAAAATTGTTCCCCACTCGGCCATCGCTCCTCGCCGCTAGTTTCGCGCCCGCAACCTAATAATTGAGGTGTTTGTATTTAGTTTTATTTTAAGGTATTTTTTGCATGCTAGCACAATGCAAGCAAAATTTATAGTGTCCGTATGGATTGAGGAGCCATGTCTCATATTTAATCGCGGGTACTACCAATATTTAGTAGTAAATTAGGCGATTTTGTAGGCTCGATCCTGGAATTTGTAGTAAAACACTTTAAAAGATACATGACTTTTAAGGTGGCTCCTCAATTCAGACGTCTGAATTGAGGTGCCACCTTACAACTCTAAAACTAGCCGACGGATATTTTTGAAAATTTGGTAGGATTTAGTAGTACTTATGCGTAATCTCTACAAAAAAAATGGGTTTTGTACGGCTGAATTTGAGATAGCTACAATGTTTTGATTTTTCATAAAAATCCATAAATTTCACCGCACTGTTTCTCGGAAAGTAATTAACCAATTACAACAGATTTTTAGTATAATTTAGTAGTAAATACGTTCTAATTTGTAGTATAAAAATAAAATGGAAAAACCACATAATTTCGCTAATACAACACATTTTATGTGGCTCCTCAATCCAGACGGTCTATAGAAAATAATATGTACGTAGCTACTAAAGTAGTTGATCAAATCGGATAACAATAGCACCAATATTTAGTAGAAATTTCTACTAAATATTGGAGTAATCCAAAATCCTGTACATTCAGTATTTCAAAAGATATTAACAAAATAAACATTCTTTAACAATCTAGTGTGGTACGAGAGCCCACGACCAAAAACATGTCACATCGTTTTAGGGCCAAAACCGTATAAAATCGTTAGTTTAGATGATTCCTGAACCCAACTCGGTGGTAAGTACCGGTCAGAAACGTCTCAGTTTTACGGAAGCCTATTTCTGCCATGTTAAAAAAATAAGCAGACGGTTTCATCACAATATGCCTGATATTAAAAATGTACATAGTTTTCGCAATTTTATTACTAAAAAGTTTGTTTTCTGACATTTTGCGTGTCACATGTGGACTGAGCGCATTTAAAAAATGACAAAAAATTTAACCTTTCTGTCTCATAGCAACCTGGTTCAATCGAAAAGTTGTCTAATTAGTAACGTATTTTTTCGTAATCAAAAGATTACGGCAGGTCAGTGTCAGGTTGTATCTTAATCAAAAATAACTTTTCCATAAGAGATATGTTCTAATGGAACAAATCTGTCTTAGGGAGATGTATTAATGATTTAACCTAAAAACTGCAAAAAACGTAAGAAAATTTGAATGTCGGTGGCTACAATTGTAGAAGATTCTGAATCCAAAAATTTCAGACATTTTCCGCATCACTTCTGACCTAAGCGCATTTGAAATACCTATGTAAAAAAAATATCGAACTGTTTCATAGCAATCTGTCTGATTTTCAGAATGTAGTTGAACGATAGATTTTAGGTACCGAAAACACTATTTTCTGAAACCAGTAGCGTCACACCGAGAAGGTCATTTGAGAAAATTAAAAATGAGGCAAAAAATAAAAAATTGCAACCCGTCTGAAAATGTTTTCAGGTAATTTTATTTTTATTAAAAAATTTTTTCAGAATAAATCGTTTTTACGTACGATTAATAAAGAGCTTACCCGAAACCATCAAAACTGAAAAGGGTTTTTTTAAAAATAAATTGGACAAAAGAAAACTAGGATGACGTTTGAAAATAACTGTTTATTGAAATTAAATTCATACTTTTTTATTTTACTGTCAGACTCATCATCGGTGTTGTAAGCGTAACAAGCACCGCGCGTTAGTCGGGCGACTCCGAAACGTTCTTTCTGTTTTTGGAGTTATATATGACATTTAAAATTTCTAAAAACAGGTTTTTAGTAACTATACAAAAGATTTTTAAATAATTGAACCAGGTTGCTATGAGACAGATAGGTTAAATATTTTGTAATTTTTTAAAAATGCGCTCAGTCCACATGTGACACGCAAAATGTCAGAAAACAAACTTTTTAGTAATAAAATTGCGAAAACTATGTACATTTTTAATATCAGGCATATTGTGATGAAACCGTCTGCTTATTTTTTTTGACATGGCAGAAATAGGCTTCCGTAAAACTGAGACGTTTCTGACCGGTACTTACCACCGAGTTGGGTTCAGGAATCATCTAAACTAACGATTTTATACGGTTTTGGCCCTAAAACGATGTGATATGGTTTTGGTCGTGGGCTCTCGTACCACACTAGATTGTTAAAGAATGTTTATTTTGTTAATATCTTTTGAAATACTGAATGTACAGGATTTTGGATTACTCCAATATTTAGTAGAAATTTCTACTAAATATTGGTGCTATTGTTATCCGATTTGATCAACTACTTTAGTAGCTACGTACATATTATTTTCTATAGACCGTCTGGATTGAGGAGCCACATAAAATGTGTTGTATTAGCGAAATTATGTGGTTTTTCCATTTTATTTTTATACTACAAATTAGAACGTATTTACTACTAAATTATACTAAAAATCTGTTGTAATTGGTTAATTACTTTCCGAGAAACAGCGCGGTGAAAATTATGGATTTTTATGAAAAATCAAAACATTGTAGCTATCTCAAATTCAGCCGTACAAAACTAATTTTTTTTGTAGAGATTACGCATAAGTACTACTAAATCCTACCAAACTTTCAAAAATATCCGTTGGCTAGTTTTAGAGTAGTAAGGTGGCACCTCAATTTAGACGTCTGAATTGAGGAGCCACCTTAAAAGTCGTGTATCTTTTAAAGTGTGTTACTACAAATTCCAGGATCGGGCCTACAAAATTGCCTAATTTACTACTAAATATTGGTAGTACCTGCGTTTAAATATGAGACATGGCTCCTCAATCCATACGGACACAATTTATAGAACTACTTATATTTATATTTAAGACCTTATAAGTACCATATATTTTTAGTTTTTAACTATTCTCGGGATCATGGGGTCTCGGTCCTTTGGAAGGCGTACGAGGGGCCGAAGCCAACTCGCAGAGGCCCCTTAAACAATTTTATATGGAATGAGGTACCAACCGACGATTATCCCTGTATGCACTATGCAAGTGCACCCAAGGACAACCCCTGGTTGGTGTAGGACTATTTCAGAATATGGAAACAAATCTATTGGACTATGGGTTTGGGTGGCTTAAGTTGGCTGGTGACCTGGAACTATGGAAGGACTATGGCCCCTGCCTAATCAATGTTTTATATGTACACGGATAAGATGGCAGGAGGTGACTTGCACACTCAATAATAGGCCCCCGAAAACGGTCGCAAGCACAAAGTGTTGTAGCGACAAGGGGGCAACGTGTCCTGAGGTGTTTATGAGGAGTGGAGAGGCATTCCACGGCAATCAGGACATTCCCAGAAGTACGGTCAAGATCCCTACCAGCATCTTACTGGAATACTTCCTTCCTCCGAGCACGTTTGCTCTTGCGAATCTCCACTCAAGCCGGCCAATGAAGGCAAGAATGAGGTGGGAGCTCCGTTCCTCGTCAGCGTTCACTCTAGCCGGTCAATAAAGGCAAGCCAGAGGTGAGGAACAAGACTTCTCCTGGGAGATAGGGTCCGTGGGGTCGCTACTGCCTAACAGCTCGCCATATGTTGCCCTGAGGGTTTTTGTATCTCTCTTGGTCTGGCTCCTCATCGTAGACCTGTTCCGGCAAAATAAACTCTACCGGTACATACCTAAAGTTCGGACGCGCAAGCCCCACCACGACGTCAACGTAGAGATACGACAGTGGGGTTATTATTATTATTCGGAACATCCCAGCGTTGAAGAGTATAAAAAATCCAATCCTAATTTTTAAATCTATCGTTCACATTAAATTAAAAAACGTTGATCTTGTTAAGTAAAATCCGAATAGTAAATAGTTTAACAGATCAGAAACTTATTGCAAACGAACAACTTAGCGGCCTATTACTTTAATTCGAGTTTTGCAACTTGAGAGAGAAAGCAATCAGTAGACGTAAATGTTAAGTAAAGTTTTAACTTGAACTTCAGCTCGGACTTGCACTGAAACTTTCATAGTTGTAAATACACAATCAACGTTTTTGATTGTTGCAATCGGTACTTCATAAACAAACGTTAACATAAACTGAACAGTTAATTGCATACATGAAAGATACACTGAACACTTTCAGTTACTGTCTGAATCAAAAATTGTTTTGTGCTTTTTACAAAAAACACGATGCTTTTTGACCTGGTAACATTTTTAGTATTTCGTATGACCTAGAAACTCACCTGAATTTATTTACGATTGACTCGGTTTTCAAATCACTTTATAGGGTTTCTCGGGACCTAAATTGATTTCTTCGTATTGTACTAAAATAGAAGAATTCCTCAAAGCTTTTAAATGTTCATTCATCATCATCATCATTTCAGCCGAAAGACGTCCACTGCTGGACATAGGCCTCCCCCAAGCACCGCCACTTCGACCGATTCTGTGCCTTCCGCATCCAGCGGATTCCTGCGGCCTTCACAAGGTCATCGGTCCATCTTGTGGGAGGCCTTCCAACGCTACGTCTTCCGGTACGTGGTCGCCACTCCAGAACCTTTCGACCCCATCGGCCATCCGTTCTGCGAGCAATGTGCCCTGCCCATTGCCACTTAAGTTTGGCAATTCTTCGGGCTATGTCGGTTACCTTGGTTCTCCTGCGGATCTCTTCATTTCTGATTCGATCACGTAGGGAAACTCCAAGCATAGCCCTCTCCATTGCCCTTTGGGTGACTTTTAGCCTTCTGATAAGGCCCATTGTGAGCGACCACGTTTCAGTACCATAGGTCATCACTGGCAACACGCACTGGTCAAAGACTTTCGTCTTGAGACACTGTGGTATGTGGGACGAAAAGATATTGCGTAGCTTCCCGAACGCTGCCCAGCCGAGTCGGATTCGACGATTGACCTCTTTCTCGAAGTTGGACCTACCTAGCTGGACAATTTGTCCTAGGTAAACATACTCGTCCACAACTTCGAGCGTAGCGTCTCCGATCTTCATGGGAGTGGGTGTCACATGGGCATTTGACATGCAAATGCAAATGTTCATTACTAGTTTTTAATTAGGCGTAAATTGCTTACTCTAACCAAATTAGCAATTACTTTTTACTTGAAATGGTTTAACTTTAAATCTTTTGCTGTCGGCAATCAACGCTGACGCGGGAATGATTATCACCTTGCGCCTTGGTATGAAGAAATAGAAGAATTCTGATTTGCTAGTTCTATCCTAAGCACTACCAAAAAGGTGCATCACCTTAATATATTTTTTTATACACTACAAATATAATAAAAGAAACAAACAATCACACATTGAGAACTCATTATTAGGGTTCCGTAGTAAACGGTTTAGGGTTCCGTAGTAAACAAGGAACCCTTATAGTTTCGTCATGTGCGTCTGTCTGTCTGTCTGTCCGCGGTCTAGCTCCGAGACCCTTAGTACTAGAAAGCTGTAATTTGACAAAAGTATACATAATAATATTAATTACGCCGACAAAGTGGTAAAACAAAATTATGAAAAACAATTTTTTTTAGGGTATCTCCCATACACGTAAAGTGGTGATGTTTTATTTTTTATTTTTTATCCCATAGTGTGGGATATCATTGGAAAGGTCTTACAAAAACATTATGAGTTTGTGAAAACCATTTTTGGATTCAGGGATCCGTTTGCAAAATATTAAGCTTTAAAGTGGTAATTTTTGTTAGAGTCAAGTGTCCCCCCCCTGCCAGCTAAATGGTTGGTTTCGGATGTGTGAAAAAAATCACAGCAGTAGTTTATATAACGAAATTAAAAGGAAAACTATCACAGCTAAGTAGGCTTTACTAGTTATCGAGTAATAATCGACCAACTTAATTTTGTAGTTGCAAAAACATGTTTTCTCATAGATTCCGTATGGGAGAACATGTTTATCAACTACAAAGTTAAGTTTGTTTTTGGGATAAATTCATCCCAACTACGGAACCCTTCATTGTGCGTGGTCCGACACGCACTTGGCCGGTTTTTTTTATTTAAGATTTGCTAAATGTGCTCTTTCCTCCCATCCTTCATAACACTATCGAGTGTATCATAGCAAACGCACGGATCAAATCACTCATTACCTACACGAAATTCAATATATCGCCGGAATGCAATCTTCACAATATAATTCATCTTGTTATGGGCAAACCACAACTGAGAACAGATTAATTACGGCGAACGGCGTTCATTAATCGTTCGCTAAAGGGTTCCAACTCAAAGGTTAATCATTACAGCTTTTCAGCACGAGTTGATCCACTCAGGTTTGCGGATCCCGAGGGAAGACATATATCCTACATCTGTACGGTGATATAGTGGTAAAGATTTCCGTGTAGTTGGCGGCTGTTATAATATGACGTAAATCTAAAGAACCTACCTCAAGAAATTTTTAAAGTCTATCTATCACAATGACTACACAAGCCCCAAGTCGGTTGAAGTATTTATGTGAATACTTTGAGTAGGTAATCGCTTCAGCTGCATACTATATCTGTCACGTGCCATACGAATGACCTGCAGTCTGCTCTATCGACAAATAGAGCTGTCGGTCAAATGGCGTCGGTAAACCTTTCAACCAACATATCGAACTAAACGCGTTTGCTGTTAAAATTTATCTGAGTGCCGGATTTGAAAGGTAGATTAAATTTTTGGCCGTTGAAGCCAGCCGGGTTACAGCTGGGGATTGTAACCCATAGTCACATAACTACTGCATACGTGCGTTTGTTTTAAGTGCGTAATAGAATAAAAGTAAAAACACCACTCAATTCAATAGCGTATTGCACACATGTGGAGCGTTGGGGATGAAAATAATTTATGAACTCTACACTAGACTTTTCATTTTCATGTTGTTGACAAAAATAAGATTTCGGGTTAAGCTACTACTTTCTTTTAACTAATGATGTGAACATATGAATCGTATAAAAGCAAAACCAGCAATATCCACATAATTTTGAAATTGACATTTCGATGGCGCGATAAATGTAGCAATATCTTCATTTATCGCGCCATCGAAATGTCAATTTCAAAATTATGTGGATATTGCTGGTTTTGCTTTTATACGATTCATATGCTTAAGGAAAGAGAAGTGACCAACTATAATTACTACAGTTCGTCCGAACAGCCAAGAGTAGTTTCACACTTCCTCTAGATGCTCTAGATATCATCGCGACAACTTGGCACAGCTAACATCCCTATAGAGATAACAGCGTAGTCTCGTAGGTTAGGTACAGTGGAGTACTATTAAATTTTAGCCGGACGGGGTGGGTGAACCGCAGTCGGCGGTTTGACGTATTATCGTCGCGCCACACCACTTAGTGCCTGCGCCCGGCGCCCGGCCTGGCACGCGAGCTCCAGCCGCGCCCGCGCCGCCCCGCACTCGCACTGCACACCCAAACTGAATAATATATCTAACTCATCACGTACTCAACTCTAACCTTTCAACTTTAACTTTTACTACGTATTTGTATCGCCATTCCCGAAAGGATCGTCCACTATTACATAGTCAGCCAAAATATCTAAACCGCAAAAAGTTCTCGCCGCAATATATTACCATTCCTGAGCGAAAAAGATAAACTAAGTCCTTACTATCCCGAAACGACGTCGAAAATATTCATAGATGTATTGTAACTTTTTTGCGTAAACAAAAAGCGGTGAAGTACAGAGGTCCGTGCGGTCCGTACTTATATTTAGGGATTGCATGGGAAACAATGTAAAGGTGTAGGTATATAAAGCTCCTGATACAGGCTCGGAATCTGGAGGATCCAGCGGAGGCGCGTGCTGCTACAATATTCATGAGCGCGGCGGCTATCGGGCGGCACAGCCCGCGAACACTATCTCACATTCGGACCCGTTCCATCAATATAACGAGTCGCTGACCTGAATTGTTTAGTGACCACCTTTATACATATTTTGTCCGCTAAAGTAGAAAATACTATTATTGCCAGCAAAACCTATTTCTACTTACGTATGAGCAAATAATTCACAATATTTCACAGCTTCAATAAATTCTAGGCTCTCCGTTAGGTACTTTATCCGGTGATGCAACTCCTGTTGAGTTTTATTAAGCAATCAATGCAGACATTCAGGTATATTTTCCTGGTGTAGCTGTACCTAGTTGATTCCGATGTGCACGTCATATAAGTACTTACCTAAGTTTATTTTAAAGCTGGAAACAAATTGAATTCTCACGCCCAACAAGAGATACGAGAATAAGATATTTTATTTGGTATTACGAAACGAGTAAACTTGTAAGTTTATTGGTATTTCGTTACGTTCGTCGTGGTAAGTGCCACTAAACTGACTTGGATTATGTTTTTAGCGAACAGTTTCAGTCTCACGTAATATTGCTGTTTTAATTGCAGATGCGAAGTTGGTGCTTGTTGGCTGTAAAACTTTGTCGACGAACACTGACAACAATGACAGTGGGATAGGATAGCTCTATTAACTTTGCTCGAAGCTATTTGCTTGCTGCATATACCTACGTGGGTTCTAATCTGCGCCCAACTTGTTAGGTGTTTCGTTGTTGGGTGAGGTGTAAAACTGAAATTAGATTTGGATTTCCCTTGGTCCTTGATTGCCTAATTGCAGGCACAAGCAGTTCCTTTTTCACAATTTCACATTTTAGTCGGGTTTTTGACGGTGTAACCTACAGTCCCCTCAGAAGAAGCTGCCAGATTAATTTTCTCTCATAATAAAACAATGTGAAACTGCCTTTGAATTTTTTAAGTTTTCATTAAAAGTTTTTTCGAAGAAAATTACTGCAGGCAACTATTATAGCGGAAAAAAATTAAAAGTTGAAACGAAGTTTATTGTTCTTGAAATCTTTTCTCTTGCAACGAAATATTATGTAAAATGATTTTATACTTAAAGTTTTGCAGGAATACTGACCTAAGTAATGACAATACGATATCATAAAAAAAACTACTATTTACTGTTTAATTACTATAATGGTCAAAGCAGCATTATTTGACTCTAAATAGGCTAAAGAAAACCGTAGGCATGTCAGAAAATTAATAGAACAATGTAATCGTTTTATATTCACTTTTAACACGCGATCATAGTCGTGTATACTAGTTATAAATAAAATAATACTTAATTGCCGTCAACAATTGAATTAATCGCCTTTCGGGAATTTTAGTAATGTATAATTTATCTGCGTAATTACGAATACACAATGGGCCATGGTCACCATACTGTACAAACAAAAAATCAATTTGCCTAGCCTTTTACCGATGGGGTTGGCTTCCAGTCTAACCGGATGCAGATGAGTATCAGTATTTTACATGGAGCGACTGCCTATCTGACCTCCACAACTAAGTTACTGAGTAACACGATACCATTGCTTTTGACCTTCTGACTACCCGTGAAGACTGTCAAAGCTCTACGAATGCCAGCCGGGACCAATGGCTTAACGTGCTTTCCGAAGCACGGAGGGGTCTCGATATTTAACGGATGGTCACCCATCCACCTACCGTAGCTTACGCTTTGATCGACCCGTGCGTATAGTAGTGCTATAGATATTACATCTTGCACCTGCTGATTCACGTCTGATTAGTTACTTAAGCATCCTTCACAATCCATTTTTGTTCAAAAGGAACAGTTTTCTGGACATAACCGGACTTCAGCAATCTCTTAACTGATTCGCATGTAAAGCTAAGTGCGTATAAGCGAGTTCTGAAAGCGCCAACCCACAAATTTGAAAGTTGGCCAAGTTGTATCGACAGGGGGTGTTTGTGGTCGCGGCCCGCTCCGCTCGTCGCTCCGCCGGTCTACACCAGCTTTACAACATTGTACGTTAATTACTACTAACAATAAAAAGCAAATCACGTAACGAAATGGCTCTTATAGCTGCAAGATTTTATACTTCACTAATAACGCTGAGCCGGTTGCATAATTAATTTTCTGCGACATCGTATTTGTTTTCATGTTTGTTCTACTTAGGCAATATTATGTAATAATTAAGAAAACTAGAGTTTTTGCCACAGAGTGGATACTTTCTTTTTCTGTAGGGGTCGTAAAAGGTGGCAGAGGGTCCATCGGAATTATATCATAAGACTAGCTGGTAGTATCCTGAAGGCTAGTAACAAGCTTGGGTCTATGAATGTAGAGTTGAAATCATTATTTACATTGTTTTCTGACTACGTGACTTTACTACAATGTTGTTTTTTCTCCTCAAACTACATACGCACCTATTTTTCAACAATATTACGCCAAACATCCGCATCTAAGCTGTTGCTATTAAAACATTGACAATCTCCAAAAACTTTAGAACAATGCCTTAATTTTTGCAAAAAAGCCAAGTTAATTCTGCAACAACAAACCGTTCCTAATTTAGGTTTGTACATTAACATTTCCGTTGCAAAGAGGAAAAAAGGCGAACATAGAATGTGTTGCAACCTGAGCAAAATTTAGTTGTTGGCGTCTGCGCTCAAGCAAGCGAAGCGGCTCCGAACAGGGCCTGGGTAATTGAACTAATAAATCTAGCTGTGTAACTGTGCGCTCCCGACTCGCTCAGGATCAAGGCGACACCATTAAACCTACGCTCAGATTTCGCCTTGACTAGACTTGCATTTAGTCGCACAATACATACGTGACGTTCACTCCAGCAGTACGTTTTTTAACAGAATTCAATTTTTGTTACAAAAATGTATATTAATAATAATAAATAAATGAATGTGTATTATCGAGAAGGCTTCTCGATAACGCAAATTTCAACACCACGGCTATAAATTGTAGCAAAAATAATTGAAAATAAAAGATTGTTAAAAGAAAGATTAGCACCGATCGTAAAGTCGCAGCAGGAAATAACACCTTTACAATTGAAAACGATTTTAGTGTAAGGCTGTACTAGTTTCGATGCTACATGTTGTTCAGTTCGATTGTGTTCATGAACAGGACGTTCCGTGGACAGTGGATAAGTTTTGTTCTCGTTTTCGTATTAAAGTTGGGTGTTGCTTCAGATTCACAGGTACCTCCTTTGTTCTAATTTGTTTATTATTTTTCAGTAAGTGTTTGCTCAACCTTAACATTAATACAATTATTTAATGTAGATCCCGAACGATAATGTACCGAAATTTGATAGTAATTTCGGTAGCTTCCTAAGAGACTTGGGATCAATGGTATACAAATTCAAGAAAACAGATGTAAGTCATAATGAAGCACATTTCAGCCAAAGTATACACTCAACGCCACCGACCAACAACTATCGGAGAAATCAGGTTAAAATTACTTAGTTTAAATAGGTATTCTTTCAATCAAAATTAAACTATTGATAATGATTAATTACTAACAATGAATATGCTGCAGATGGATTGTCGAATCCCGCTGTTACATAACCGCTAGCTGTTTTAAAAAACACCTCCGTAATGTAAAACAGCTGATCGACGTTTAGCGGTTTTCCATAATTATTGAACTTTAACACGTAAAATTGAATAATCGTTTTGCATTTATCAATGCAGCGAGTCAACGATTAGAGGTTATGTAAAACAGCGTAAAATTAAACGTCCGATTGTAGATTTTAGTTCAAAATTCGTGGCATTGTGTCATAACAATAATAATAACGTCTGAAACAGAAGTAGGTAAATAAAACGAGTAATAGGTATGAGTGAAAATTACTCTAACTCAAGTGAAAACAGTGATTTTAAGGATAATTTTAACATAAGGTTATCAGTCTTTTATGAAAGTCTGATAAGCTTATGTGACCAACTTGGGAGTAGCGCTCGCCACTGCTACCGCGGTAGCGCTCGCTCGGCTTGCGTGCGGTTGGTCACAGTTATAACCTAACCTAAAAAAATTGGTCAGGGTGCCCTAGCTTGGTTATTACGACCGATTCGGCGTTAGAAGCCACACCAAACGCTTACTGTGACAGATAAGTCAATCTGCATTACGTCTAAACGTGGGTATTAGTTTTGTTAAATGTAACGCATGGCAATCCAGCTGAAGGTTTTTGAGCGGTTTTACATAACGGTACTGTTTTGTAAAACAGCTAGCGGTTATGTAAAACAGCGGATTCGACAATCTATCTGCGACAAATACATTACATGCCTAAATTTTACATAAATTTTCATTGTTTTGAGTAGAAATAGGTTGAGTTCATATTGATTGTTTGTACCTAGTATTAGAGTATGGCCGCCAAAAATTGTACAATACAGTCGTGAATTGGTAACACACGGTATCACACGTGAATGATAAGAAAGAAGGTCACAAATTTTTCTTCAAATGTTCAATTTTTGACGGCCATACTCATTAATTGAATTATTTCTAATTTATTGAAGTTTGTTGTATAAGTCTTCAGTTAAAGGCATTTTAGGCACTATCCTTTTACGTTTTTATAATTTTGTACTTTTTTTTTAATTTTAGGTTTCTCTCAATACACAAAAAGACATTCTTGAAGATGTCCTCATGATGAAGCTGGTATCATATTATGAAGACAAATATAAATTATCGCATCTGGAGCCAACTACAACAGAGAGCATTACAATTGCGAATGTCTATACAAAAACTGGTTTAAATAATTCATATAAATATAATGTTATCGACAAGGCCGAAGTGCTTAATACTGATCCCAAACCAACAAAGCAAATGCACTCTGACTTAAATAGAAGAATGCAGAGACACATGAGAAAGGTATGATAATATAATAAATTATTTCTTTATCTAAATATTCTAGCTGGCTTTTGTTTTACATTTATGAACTGTGCGCTATTATACTAGGGTAGTTTCCTAGGTAAAAAAAATAAAATTCTATTTAGTCCGTCTTTCAGATAATAAAAAATATTAGACACGTATTTTTTGCTTTTCATATTAATCAAAAATAACTTAGAAAACACGCATTAAAGTTGGGGAGTGGGGGCTCGCTACGTCACAACGTCGTATAAAGTCTAGCACGACGTGACGTCATGCCACATTTTAACTCAATGTATCGCCGTCGCACGTATTTTTTATCTTTTGATTACGTCAAAAAATAAAAAATACGTGTCGTATATTTTTTTATTTTCTGAAAGACGGACAAAAAAATAAAAATTTGGACACAGGCCTATTCCTAACGTGACGATATTTCGAGGTCGTCCATGGTTACGTCCATAAAATGACGATGGATGATGATGGATAGGTTTAGGTAGTTAAATAAAGGTAAACAGAATAAAACACATGACGAGAAAGCTGTCAAGTAACCGACTAAAAGTAATACCTGTCATTTCAGTTGTCATGCTACGTCACAGTTGTACTATTCAATTTAGCAACGTTATAATTCGTTGACGTTTAGAGTTCCGTTACAATAGACAGATTACAAAACATTAATTATTAAAATCTAACTAAAAAATTGTGCTCAAGCAGTTACATCTACGAAGAGTAGGTAGTTTAAGAATAAATGATAAAGTTAAAAATACATTAATAAAAGAGGAAACTATTATAAAAATCAAAAATAAATTTAATTTGGTTTTATCGTATTTTGAAACAAGAAAGTGTCATCTATAAAAGCCTTTTTAAGATTTGTTTACCTTCATTTATTTACTTAAACCTAAATCATCATCTGCCTAGCCTTTTCCCAACTATGTTGGGGTCGGCTTCCAGTCTAACCGGATGCAGCTGAATACCAGTATTTTACATGGAGCGACTGCCTATCTGACCTCCACAACCCAGTAACTGGGTAATACTGGTTGGCCCTTGGTAAGACTGGTTGTCAGACTTTTGGGCTTCTGACGACCCGTAACGACTGTCAAAGATCCACGAATGACAGCCGGCATCAACGGCTTAACGTGCTTTCCGAGGCACGGAGTCTCGGTATGTAAAGATGGTCACCCATCCATTGACCAACCCCGGCAAGCGCAGCTTAACCTGATGGATCGACCAGTGCGGCTGTTATTACTTAGCCACGAGCTCCTCAAACTATGAATTACTTAAACCTAAATAATGGAGTTTAAATGTTATAGTTACGAAATCGTCATAACAATATCGTGGACGAAAATTTAAAAGCTTCTTCATATATTTCCATACATTTTACTTCCTTGTGTTATTGTGATGTCGTGACGTGGTCGAGGACGTCCACGATAATATCACCACATTATAGAGATTATAAAAGCGCACAGGGTACGTAGATCTACAGGGTGTTTGGCAGAACGTTGAACATACGAAAATGGTGGATAGGTGGGGTCATCTGCTACTTACTCAGCCCTAATTTATTCGGCCCTGGCGCCCTGGATTTTTCTTTTTTAATGAAAGTTGAAATTAAGATTTAAGTATTATTTACATCTTTCTGTAAGTTTCAGGACTCATAACTTTTTTTCTAGCTAACATCTGAATAAAGCAATAATTTTATAAAAATCTGCCAACATTAAAGATTAAAAAAAAATACAAAAATATTGTCTGTTTTAGCCATTTTTAATAAAAATTACACTTAAAAGTTAAGAAGTGGTGAAACTAGAAGAAAGATTTTTTTTTTTTTTATATCCAGTGGGCTAGGGCTAAATAAATTAGGGCTGAGTAAGTAGCAGATGACCCCACCTATCCACCATTTTCGTATGTTCAACATTCTGCCAAACAGCCTGTATAACGATGATTGACACAGGAATATCAGTAACCTTTTATTATAAATAATATACCAAAATTACAAAATAAAAAACTAAACATATTTTTTTAAATGATTTTTTTCTTTACAGACGGATGAATACCAAGTACCTGAAGTAGTTATTTTTTAATGATTTGATAACAATTCTACAAACAACTGTAAATTAAGTTGTGGCCTCGGTGGTGTAACTTTTCCAATAAATAAATACTTAAATCAAGAAAATACGCGTTTGTTTAGATCGGCTTGACGCATAAAAATAAAATAATAAACCAGCTGAAACGTGTAATGTGTTCTGAATCATCATCATCATCATTTCAGCCGAAAGACGTCCACTGCTGGACATAGGCCTCCCCCAAGCACCGCCACTTCGACCGGTTCTGTGCTTTCCGCATCCAGCGGATTCCTGCGGCCTTCACAAGGTCATCGGTCCATCTTGTGGGAGGCCTTCCAACGCTACGTCTTCCGGTACGTGGTCGCCACTCCAGAACCTTTCGACCCCTGAATGATTTATTTAAATTATTATAACATAAAAAGGAAAACTTTTTTAATTCGAGTAATGAGTGTTCTTCTAGATAGAGATCCGAGTATCCGAAGCACGAACTCATTTGTAGTCGATTTCAGCTTATTTTTGCAAATTTTCCCGGAGATTGGTCCTCATTGGCACTTGTTCAACGGCGTGGAGCGAAAGGTACTCCGGGGAACAACTCTGTCTGCACTAAATGTCATCTATCAGCGGCGTATGCCGGATTTTAGCAAAGACACCGTGTCCAACGCAACTCCCGGGACTGAACGTTACGGATGATAACTATTAAAATTGAACAGCGCTTCAATTTGAACGTAAGACAGTTTAGGGAGTAGGGCTCAATGTGTTTGTGCTGAATTAATCTTCAACAGATTGTATTATTTGATGTTCAAAAACTGGTAGGCACGAGAGTAAGCGTTCATAATATTTGTTGACCATTTTCATTTCCTGAAAAGCTTCAAGTTAGTATAAAGAATACTTTATCTACCTATATTTAGGTTTAACACACCAAGAAAGATAAGTATGTATATAATGACTACACACATTTGTATGCTTAACTAAAAATCACTTCTTAAATCTCGTAATCATATAATGTACAGAATCCTATTTACATTATATCACGTACCAAATGCTTGTTTCAAACTTTTAATCGTAATGGCGACAAAGTGTAATTTTCTGAATCCTTACAAAAATTAACAACATGTGACAGTTTTAATTAAATCCGGTCGCTTGTGTTGGCAACATCGTCACGCAAAACATTACATCTACAACTTTGTCCACAAATTATGTTTACACCATTCGAATAGACGTTCCTTGCGTAAATACTTTTGTAACTTAGTCCATTAAAGAAACTCTACACAAGTAATTACCATAACACAAAGTGGTTTGTTTAATGTTCCCCTTGATGACGAACAGGATGAAAATAATATATGTAAGTATCAGTACATAGCGTGAGAATAAAACACAAACTTAATTGTGTATCCTGCTCATCATTATGTCGGTTTATGTTGAGTTTTTTGTCAGTAATAACCTTTATTTTAGCCATGTTATAAACTCTGCGTGAGTACCATAAACCTTAGCAGTCGCGTGTTTGACCGAGAGGCCATCGTAAAATGCATCATAAACTTGCGCACATAAATTTATAAAATCGAAGTGACTCGGAAAATGAATAGAAATTGTGTGCCGGAAACAAGGCATGCATAAAATAGGAATGCGGAATAATCTAAATAGAATATACAAGAACAAAATCTTCCAAGTTCATAAAATAATAATCTGAAAAATAAACATGTCTTTCCTTGCTCTAAGAAAAAGAAAAGTCTGATAATAATCATCCAGTACAGCTTTGGCAGTGTGCCGGCATTGCAATAAAGTTAAATCTCGGTGGGCAACAGGCCCGACGCGGAAAATAAGGCGAGGAACTTGTTATGACGCTGCTCCCCAGAACAATACCCGAAACATGCCGATCATATGGGGAAAAATAAGACCCACCAATAACATCTCGTTCATTGGAACAAAATGTTATAGCCTTGTTTTTATAAATTACGAGTTATAATGTATTTTGGTGTGATATAAAAACCCACAGATTTTAACCCTTTCAAAAGAAAAATAGACATAAACAGTACACCAAACTAAAGGACATATCGGCACCCCTCCCTGAACCAGTCGCGTACACTTTGTTCCAATCGCATTTCCCTTCGGAACGATCTCACGGCGGAAATTAATCCATCCGGCAAATGAATAGACTGCACTTGTGCGTGAGGGTGCGACCTACGTATGACTGATATTTTTTTAAACTGCAAATAATTTTTGAATGGACCACCACCTTTTAACAGGACTTTTCATTTCCAACAACCCCTTTCATACCGCTGAAAAATTGTTCTTAGTTTCAAGAACGTGTTCAGTAACAAAACTTTGTC
The DNA here is from genome assembly GCA_963680765.1 of Agrochola lychnidis. Lineage (NCBI taxonomy): Eukaryota > Metazoa > Arthropoda > Insecta > Lepidoptera > Noctuidae > Agrochola > Agrochola lychnidis. The sequence continues at coordinate 13,535,057 of OY796857.1, forward strand.
TTTTATTATGGGCAATAATCATATGTTTTATTCCCATTATTACATCATAATCAAATTTTGACTGTTTGAATGCGACACGCAAGTTCGCATGATGCATATTAAACTGTACAGTAACAATAGGTCTACCTGCCCAATTTTATGTCCCTCTTCAGTTAGTATGAAAACTGAAAGTATACAAAATTCTTATGCGTACCAAAAAACAGTATTCCATGCCTGTTATGTGGAAGTTTTTAAATTAAATTCCTTGCTTACCAGGTTGATATGATGCGCAATGTGCCTACTATGTGTTGTTGTCATAACTTTATCGATTATAGCCATTGTCAGCCGACTCGATTCTTCCAATGATCGCTTTATGAAATCAGTCAATTCAAATGTAATAATCAAATTGCTTTTTAGAATTTTCGGATTTGTCTTTCTTCCTATGACTACTTGGCAAAATAGATTTGGCAAAATGGTTGAAATGCAAGTGTGGGAGTAAGAGGAACTTGCGATATTTGTCCGCTGCATTAGTGGAATTAGCAATCTCATATTCGTGGAGCTAATATTTCTGGAGTTCGCACAGCGGCCGAGAATTAATCAGTTTGCGCTGGCCACTAGCCGCACGTACAATTTCTCTTTGCTAATACACTTTTTATATTACCATTAAGTTTATAAGCAATATTTTTTATAGCTAAAGTACTCAGTCGTATATTATTTTAACGTTAGGAATAATTTTAATATCGTATAATTCTATTGCTTTCGTTAAAGTCAGAACTATGACCTTCGAGATCAAGTGCTACCTAAGTTAAATATTAATTATTTGGAGTTACATATGAAAGTTTTCTACCTATAACGTATATAGGCCACGGTAAACGAAGACTCATTGGATTACAAGGGTGTCAGTTGATTCGAGAAGCGTAATTAGGTCACCTTGAAACGTGGACTTGGTTCCATATTTTATTTTTACTCCGAGAAAATTTTACTGTCCCCAACTTTTTGCGCAGAATGAGATTAAAAATCGTATTATATTTACATCTTCCATCTACCGTCCCAGGAAATAACTTCTTACTTTAAGTAGACTCCGAAAAAATGTCTTCGGTGTTAATATAAAACAGGCAAAAAAACTTTAAATTACCTGTGAACGATCCAACCTAATAAAAGTCATGAAAATGATCAACACTGCACTGAATATTAGCAGCCAATGCAGCTACGTTAAGTACATGCACATTATAATCCATAGCTCAAGCAAAATTGGGATTTATATCCGGTTGACTAAGGACTACATAAGCATAACAAATTTATTGAGCATAAAACTCATTTCGTACACGCAAAGTTTATAAAACAAAAGGTGGTAACAGCAAGAAGGGACGTGAAAACTTCGTAACTGTTTTATGTCGTTCATATCAATTATTGACGTGTGGTAGGAAACATGTGTGCCGCTGCGTCTAGTGGAACACGTTAACTAGGTAGGCAGTAGGTACATACGTAACCACAGGCTCGCAGCGTAACATCGTCATTCAAAATATTTTCCGTGTAAACTTCCTAGGTGCAACTAGAGGTGCCAACAACATTGCAACGGGTAATAGCGTGTAAAGTTTTTTGTGAATATCGTTGAACGTGTGTTCCGACTTTATAGAATTCCATTTCAATTTGAATATTTTTCTGTTTCGAAACGCAGCCAATCACAATCATTGCTATGTTTTTAGCACACAGTACAAGATGTAAAGTGAACAGAAGGGAACGCGTTATTGAGATTAGGTATGTTATTGCGTTCTAGTTTTATCTTTAACGACGCAATTAGAACCGAACGTGCTGAAACGCAATACGGGGTGATACGTAATAATATACGCAATTAAATATCACTGAGAAGGCTTGTTCGCGCCTGATCAAAATGAAAATAGGAAAGACGAGCATGGAATACTGGAGATACTTATTAATGAAAAACTACTTAATTATTTGACATCACAAGACAAGATGTTTGTGTATCTACTACGTCTCTGCCTTGCAATAATAAGATATTTTTGTATAAAAAAACAACCGACTTCCAAAAAAAAAAAACACTACTAAATGAAAAATAACTTTAATGTCTTTGGTTTTGAATTTTCGTTGTTTGCCACCGACTTCCAAAATTAAAGTTATTTTTCACTTTGTAGTGTTTTTTTTTTTGAATTCGGTTGTTTATTTTTCACTTTTTAGTTGTGGTACCTACCCCGTACAAATTCGAAAAACACTACCTGCTATGTAAATAACAGTGGCAGGAACTTATCATATCATCCACATACTAAGTGGGAAAAAATACGTATTATTAAAGGTAACTCAAAAACTACCCAAGCAAAGTTAAGAAAATCTAAATGGGACTACTTCTGAAGTATGACCTACCAAACAAAAAAAGAATCCATCAAAATCAATTCATAATTGGTGGAGTAATCGCGTAACAAAGATACAAAAAAAAAACATACAGTCGAATTGAGAACCTCCTCCTTTTGGAAGTCGGTTAAAAATGGACTGGACATGTGAACTGGATGAAATCAATGAAATATTAAAATAGGCAAAACAAGGCATGTCTTGAAGACGCGTTCTTTGGAGATTATTTTGACAAAACACTGTAATAATGATAATGCAGTTTTTTGACATAACAGAATGTTACTTTCTAGGGTTCCGTGCTTCAAAAGGAAAAAACTGAACTCTTATAGGATCACTTTCATTGTCCATCTGTCTGTCAAGACCCTTTTTCTCAGGAAGGCGTGAAGATATCAAGTAGAAAATAAAAACAAATACGTAGGTTTACGGTCTCTTGGAGCTCTAAAAATCAAGCTGGTCACGGCTGTTATTCGCAGATCGTTAAAAGTCGTTACGGGTAGTCAGATGCCCAAAAGTCTGACAACCAGTCCAAGACTGGTTGTCAGACTCAGACTCAGAGTCCAAGACTGGTTGTCCAAGAGGTATCGTGTTACCCAGTAACTGGGTTTTGGAGATCAGATAGGCAGTCGATCCATGTAAAATACTGGTATTTAGCTGCATCCGGTTAGACTGGAAGCTGACGCCAACATAGTTGGGAAAAGTCTTGGCAGATTGATATACCTAACCATGAGTGATGAACAAATTTTACATGTTTCGACAACACTGTATCTTCAGATAAAACATTAACTTCGGGAGGTCTTAGTTTCCTTTTACTGAAACCATTATAATTATATAAAACCACAAACTTCATGAAATAACTCCTGTGGCAGCTTAAAACTCATAATATTATTATAACCGTAGGGGATTAGATAAAGATTATCTCAGTATAAGCACACTAATGAGTCGCTATAAAACAGCTAAGTACTGATTTCGCACCGTCGACGTTGGTAATGCTGAATAATCCCTAATGAAAACACAGCTTAACAGAGTTATTGATTCATGGCGCAAACGAAGCTCGGCGCGATCCGATATTCAGATGTGATACACATCGCATGCTAAATCATGAACTCATTTGTTCCCATTCAGTTAACGAACAATACAAAATGATGTCCTGTCGTGTCGTTCATCCGATGGATTCAGCCAGCTTACTGGGATTTCACTCAATCTATTGTTCCAGCTCGCGATCCAACTAAATCTAGCTAAACTCAAGCTATTTTGACAACGCGATCGATTGTTATTTTAGATCTTTGTTATATTTCCTGATTGTAGAGTGGATTCCGATGACTGTATGTTTCAGTTTAAGGAAACCTGCTTTGTGTTAGATAAACTTGAGGCTCGGTTAAATATTTTTGAGATAGAATGGAAACCAAAACCCATTTGTTAGTAAAATCATGTGCGGTCAAATCCCGAATTGATGCTTCCTAACCAAACATACTTTGTTTTCAATTACTACTTTGAATTTTTACTTTCTTCGAGAAGTGAACAGGTGCTTAAATCTACATAAACATAAAAGAAGTAACAAAACTACTACTAAGTTTGAGTTTGAGCGATTAAATAATTTATTGAAAGAGTTCAAATTCATTTCGTTTCATTTTGCAATAAATAAGGGCCTCAAGGGAAATACTTTTCAGAAAATACAGAACCATGCTTATCTTAGATTTCCTATTTATTCTGTATCTTTCAAATTCATTTATGATCGTGATCACGATAAGTACAAGCAATGCATAGAACCACCCTATCATTTTCCGTGAACGCCGTAAGAGGCCATTAAGGGATTCAGTTAAGGGAATTAATGATCCACTCTATACTAATGGCAACAAAGTACAATCACGATTTTTGCCAAATAACCAGACTTTATTTAATAAAAAGGAAGCAATTCATTAATTACTTCGGAAGAACTCGCCAATCACTTGACAAACGGCAATTCTAATCGGTTACTGGAGCCAGCCAATCGGATTCAATTCGTCATTCTCACAAAATCTTTAATTCCTGTAAAGTCCGGCTGTAATCCCCCAAGTTCCCAATTATTTCTGTTGAGGGCTGTAATTAAGCGGTATAAAGTGCTCGGCTGCCGTAATCCAACCACTTTTGTGATATTTAAACGAGTTTCATTACGGTTCGGTTATAAAAGCGTGCTATTACGAGAAGTGTAGTGGAAACATCACGCTCAAGTTTCAATGACCGTAATTGTCGAGTCCGGAAATAAATATGACCTGTGCGACGTTTGTTCGATTTTAAAGACTTATGGTCATTGCGCTTGTTAAATGTGTTGTGTTTCATAAAATGTGAACAAATGTACGTACAATAAAACTATGTGGTTCAAATTGAAAATGGTTTAACTGCTAGTCGTTCAACCCCTGCGTTTGAAACGTGTGTTTTATTAACAAACGGTGGAACAGCCAGTGGTTTTTTTTTTCTGTGAATTGGATGAGTCTTGTAGTGTATGAGGCTAAAATTTAGTAATAAGCAATCAAATAAAGTCACCAAGGCCATGTTATCAAGGCGATGCGTAGTCAATATTCTGATCGTAAAATAAATGGCTTCAATATATTGTCGAATTGGCCTATCGCAGTTCGTAACTGGACACAGGCCTCTCCAAAGTCTTGCCGCAACACAATTTTATATTTAACTGTGTTTTCCCACTCATCTATCATTATTTTATTTTGATGAGCTGTCATCGTGAAAGTGCGCACATTAATTAAAGGTACATTAAGTGCATCTCGTGGTGCGGTCCGTGTGCGGTCTCATTCCGGCATTAGCCCCGACAATAAACATAAATATTTTTGCGTCGTTATGGCTGGGCCGCTAGCGAGTAATTAAATTCCATTGAATCGCACAAATCTTCGCCCTACGTCCGCGCCCAACTCTCCTGCTCACCAAAAATACATACGCAGGCAAGCTAAAAAGTTATTTGTTTTCTGTATACCCGTGGTCTACCAACAAAAAGCTTTAACTGATAGTAAAAATTCCAACTAAAACCATGGTAAAATAAACCAGGAAAAAGTCACGAAATGAAAACAAAAAAGATCCACATAAATCTAGCTGCAAATATAAAAAATGTAAAGTTATTTTTACCTTTTTCAGGCACTCACAAGAAGTACCTGAAAATAATAATACTTATAAAATTTAATCACTCTCAACAAGCATCTTGCCTCCCCACACGTTTTCTTTTTAAAAGTTGCCGTCCCCGGCTCGTTAGCGGGGTCTTCCTTATTATTTCCTCCACGACTGTAATCTGGCCTTTCAGCTACTTCAAACGACTTGTTCTTTTTCTTATGTGTAATTGAAATATATTGCCGTAATATCCGCCGGACTGGAGTACCAGCACTCGAGCGCATCAGCTCGAGTTTTCATTACTTGGGGAAGTGATTTTTTTCCTGAGACAGTATAATAATTCATTTTGAACCCTTAGCCATGAGACGACACTCAGAAAGTTCGTGCCTAAGAAAACTTGGGCTCTCATTTCGATTACCTGCAACGTGGACGCTTGAAAAATAGATCCTATTTATTTTACATGGGGATATACATAGGTGCCCCAAAATGCGCTAATATTTTAGAAACATATTATAGTGTAAAATGTGTAAATATAGCATTTTTGTGCGCGAGTATGTAAATGCGCACGCTGTGGGCACGGAGCGTATCGCCGATGCCCACTTGCAGACCGCATCTTCCGCTTTAACTATTTTCCCACACTCATGAGGTGATTTATAGCGGGAAACGCTCCCAGATACACAAACATTCGCCTCGCAGCCTCTGCTAGTCAAAGTATTGGCTTCTTTACGACCAACCCTATATTTTATTGCCGGTCGATACGTTAAGTTTTCAGCTCTATTAGAAATACGAGTATAAAAGTAATGGAGCGGTATATTCGTATATTTTGCGAGGAGAAATAGCATTAGCGTGTTAAATTGGTTCCAGCGAACGAAATCACAAATGTCGTGTGTTCGTGAGTCAAAGTTGGTCGGTATCTAGTAATTACAGTAAAAGGGGTTGTTTTAAATGCGGCTGCAGGTTTGATGCAGACTCGGAGCCACGTAGACATATAACATAGCGTAACTTAATGGCAGGGTAAAACATACTGTTATTGGCAGTTATCCACGGACGAGTGCACGGCACGTCACGTGACTGACACCCCTACTCCGCTCGCATAAGCGTATTCATTACCATATAAAAGTTGCCTAACTGCTGAAGTATGCTTAAAACAATAATGTTATGAGGTAAACGGGGACTTTTGTTGCCTGTAGGTACTTACTTGTTTTTTGAAGTGAAAACTTCTTTAGGTGCGTTGGGCATTTTTGAGTTGGCACTAAACCATTGATTTCGCGACCTGTTACCGACACCGCGGAGTAAAAGACATCAACGCGTTGATTACCGCGGTGCGTGGAGTAAAAGACATCAACGCGTTAATTACAGCGGGGTCGATTTTTTTTCAAGTTTTCATTTCTGTCGGCACTCCCGGAGTGCCACTGTTATTTTTTTCACTAAATGCTGTATTATCTACTTGTATAGGTAATAATCCGAGATTACTCATTATATCTACAAATAATATCCGTAATTGGCTCACTACATTGCTAAATCTAGTAGGTCATGTAAAGGTATACAGCTGCTTAGTAGGTCATGCCTAAAGTGACAATTAACGGCCGCCACCGTCTTTAGGGACGACGTAGATGTAGATATCTAAATACATATAGATACAAACAGTTATTCAGGCCTCTAATAAGCAATGCTCTGTGATTTTGGTTCCACGTAGGTATTATCTTAAATCATAATCTCGACTCTATGAAGCAGTAAAACCATTGTGAATATGAAAAGGCTGAATAATTTACAAACCTATATGATGACTCACGATTTCCCCGACTCAATTGTGTTGTTGACGTATCCTAGCTAATTTTGGTGAAGTCGAATATCACCCAATATCACCAATGTGCAATATACATAGTCCGAAAGAGATGTGTCAAGTCAGCAGGGGACCGCCCGCCGTCCCGCCCTCGACATTGTACAGTCACGAGCATCAATACCTACCTTACAGTTATGCAAACTTTAAGAGCGTTTTTTACGTAAAAGAATAATTGGAAATGAAATGAAATTTTATTTGCAAGATTTGTAGTAGTGTTGTGTATTGTTGAACTTCAAGAAAAGTCCCGTTTCATAATAGTAACTATGGTTTCTAACACCATAAAATATATATCAATACTTTAGGAGATAATCACTTTTGAATCTTGCGTATGTGTATTATATGCTCGTGACTGTACCTCACTGAAGGCCCACTGAAATTAAGTGTGGTGATATAAAACATCAACTTTTAGTACGGGTTACCCTTAAATTTCCCTTATTAAAGTTAAACAGCGGCTAATTAGGGTACTACATGGAGACTTTTGGGGTACGGCGAAGTTAAAATGTTACAAACTCTTTTTGTTTAAAGAATAAAGTAAAAGTTGATAATTTAGCTTTGTAGCTGTCGGTGTGGTCTTATAAATCTCATTTATTTGACATTATTGGTACTGTGAACATGAACATAATTATGGTTCTATATACCTGACGCAAGGTAAGGTCTTGCCTTAGAGCATTATCACACTGACGATTTGCCAGCGTGTTTCCAGCGAGGTGATTTGTGAACGTGCTCTCCGCGGGTGCTAAGCGAGCTAACCAGCGACTACGCAACGTATACGCCACGTTTTACAATATTTTACACTCGCTTGTCTCGCTCTCTCTTGTATACTCACGTCAATCACTCTCGTTACGCAAAGACGACAAACACGTTGCGCAAACGTGGCGTGCTCGCTACGCTTGAACAATCGCCTCGCTGATAACTCGCTCGCAAATCGCCAGTGTGATATGGCCCTTAGTTGGAAGTTCGAAACCTTGGAAATTAAGTCTAGTTTCAATATTCTATGTCGACACTTGAGCATTTTCCGACATTTGAGCATTTTTCAAAATCAGAAAACGCTTTCATTTTTGTTAATAAAAATACCATTAAACCATTTTACACACGACAAGATAACGTTGACCGGGCACTACTTTGACAAAAGTTGTGTCCCCAGAAGTTAGGTAGGTATAGTCAACTGTAAACATAGATCAAGCCGCTGAAATCAGCTGTTTAGGTGACTGTATATAAACGAAGTTTTTACTACTTTTTACCCGTAGTGAGAAAGGGTTGATGGATGAGGTCGTCGTTGACAGGTCCAGCCGTCCAGGGTTCGTGACACGCATCCTTAATCTTACTATCCGAAGATGCTGCGATACCCGACAATCTGTCGGTTGACGTTTGAGACGAAACACGAAAACATCTCCCGGTCAGCTCCCCATTTCAGTCCGGTCCAATTTTACGAAATGTTTTGTGATTTAAATGCAAAGTCACAGATTGGTCTTATTTTATTTAAAATTCTTATTATCTAATCACATTTTAATATATTGTTAGTTTTTTAACATGAACGCAAAGTAAATAATGAGCTTTTCCGTTTATTTTCATAGGAAAAAAGGAAATAGAGTCGCTATTACGTCACATAAAAATACATTATGATCATAGTGTGGGTTTTTTAATTTCATAAATAAAGGTAACTAAGTTAGGTATAGTGCATACATTCTAATTTTCTATTCTAGGTATTACAGCAGTATTTAGAACGAGAATGATAACTATATCTGATTAATATCTACTACATACGTAGACGTTTATTACATTGGTAAACGGAAACGAAATACCGGGGATTCTGAGACAATTCATGGTCTGCGTAAAGGTATTTAATTAGATCTATAAATCAAGGTAACACAAACGGAGATTGCCCACTTACCTGCAGTCTACGAATACATATCTACAGAGCGAGTCGGTAACGTATAGCCTCTGCTAAATCTCATTATTGTTCCCCAACTATCTACACAGACTAAACTAAACTTAGAAAGAGTATTTTAACAAAAAAGAAACTTATCGCTTGTAAAATAAGTCTTCATTACACGAAACAAAATAAAGCTACTCAAAAGTAAAGCCGACGCCAACTTTTATTGTCTTCGCAACTTGGAAAGTAAATTACCCGAACAAATTCGCTCAGCGCTAAATCTGGGGCTTATCAGAGGGCTTGGCCGAGATCCTTAAATTGAGAAAGAGCTATCTCGATGAGGCCGAGTGGCCTCGAGGCGTCGACACCTTGCTGCCGCTGCTCAGATTAAAAAAGTTTAATTAGTAGGCCTTACATATCCATTAGAAATGAAAGCGCTCAACTTCGCAGCGAAATAAATATCTGTTTGTACATTTTAACATCTTGCTTTAACTCGATTATTCGATTTTACTCGATCCTTTTCTCAGTTTATCAAGAGTGACCCAATTAAAAATCGTAGTGATTTGAATAATTGTCGGCATATTGTAATAGAGGCCTATCGTTATCGACAAGTCGGGCTAATAGGATTAAAGAACTCGATCCTCTGCTAATCCAAGATGACGTATTAATTTACATTTCATTATTTTAGCCCTTGCTAACGATCGAGCCTACCCGAGACGGTTAGGAGCTTGTAGACCGAATGTTTCCATGTTTAGTAGACCTTGCTGGAAGATATCCGATTATTCTGGCTAAACTAACTGTAACTAGCACTTTAGCTGGAATGTTATTAATACCAAATATGTGCCTTCTTAGTATAATTAACTTAACATCATCAAAGCAAGCTTATATCTTATTCGTGGAAGAACATTAAATTAGAACTACTTAGTAAGTAGTTACGTCTATTGATGGCGTCAGTTCAAAGTACATAATCGAACATTAAGCGCAGTTTGTAACGTTAGCTTTACAAGCTGGCTTTGAGCTCATAGCAACAATATTTTACCGAAGCATATAATAATGTCGAGTTTCCAGAAAGCCAACATTTTCGTGTCTCGGCTTTTAACTTAGTTTGAGAGAAAACAATTTCACAAACTGTGTCCTATGTTTGGCAGACTACGATAGGCACTTGTTTTGTCATAAAGTTTATTATAAAGCTTTTCTTCGTGGTTCTGAAAAACGCCTGGGTAATAGAAAACTGAAATAGTGTTAGGAAAATAGGGAAACACATAACATAACATCACGCCTTGTTTCCCGAAGGGTTGGGCAGAGGTGTCCCTGTAGCAGGTACACCCACATTTCGCCAGTTATGTTCAAATCCCATGTAATAGGGGGCGAGCCTATTGCCATCAACCGGGCACAAATCCGGACTCCGAGCTGTTACTGAGAAATTTCAGATAGAAAAACCCAATAACACTTTGCCCGACCCGGGAATCGAACCCAGAACCTCATGCTCAGCAGTAGCGCTTGCGACCACTAGACCAACGAGGCGAAAATAGGGAAAATATAATTAAAAGACATTTCTCTTAATTATCAAGGATGAAATTAATGAATTAGCCGTCTGTTAATTATTAAAGATCATCGATCCTTAATTGTAGGTATGTGGTGCAATGTAAGCCATATTTAGCAGTTGGAATACAATCGAGTAAACACGAGCAGTATGTATTGTATGTGATATCGTGACACGGCCGCGGCTGCGCGTCGCCGCTCCCGGATTATTAACAGTTATTAGGCTCCGCGGTATAAGTCCGGATTAAATCTGTGTCAATTTGCATTTTATTATAATGACACAGCCTTCGAGTCGTAACTCCTAAGACGGCTTTGTAAAGGTTTATTTCGATATTGTGACGATACTTTCAAACAGAAAATTTTCTCAGTACATTCTACATTGCTATAAATTAAGTTGGCGATCTTAACACAAAAATAAAGCAAAATTCAACGAGTCGCAGGAAAGCGGTAATTTATGCGGTTCGTTGCGCACTAAGAGAAATAAGAAAGCAATGTGTTTGTAGTACACGTTGTCGATACCGAAACCGTTTCAAACTAGCCACTTAAGCTTAATGTGAGCAAGCTTTTTAAGTTTATAGTACATATTAGAAGTAAGTTTGGTTAACTATTGTGTTTTGTACAGCAGGTTTAGTCTATCTAGATTTTTTAACAAAAACATTACTCAGATTTTGGATTATGGCTTTTTCAGTTTAGGTACTACATGAAACATTCACAAAAAACTTTATCTAAAGCATTCAAAGACATCATTCAAAAAGAGTTAAGATTAACTACTGCTATCGATAGAACTGGTTCAAACAAGACAGAGAAAGTTCAAGTAAAGCAAAGGAAACCTTTAAGTCAGTTCGAAACCCTGTCAGTAGAAGTAAATGTGACTTCTAGTAGGTAAATATACTGATTAACAATATCTATAAGAATAATTCCCTACAGTTAGTCGAAGCTTATGATACGGATTATAGCAGAATGATTGATATCATTAACAGATTAAGAACACAAGAGCAAGTTATGAGAAACTACTCGAATGTCGATTACCGAGAACCAGTAGCTTCGAGTTCTGTTCAGCGATATTATGAATATATTATTGTTTATTTATGAATCAACATTTACAAATGTAATATCAGTAGGTAATGTAATAACCGTCCGTTTATTTGAATATATGAAACTAATATCATATTCCATATAAATAAAAAAGAGGAATGTATAGGTACATGTCAGCAATTTCAGCGAAGTTAATAAAATAACTAACCAAACTTAACCAGTTAGTAGATAATAGGAACCGTATCATATCGGCTAAACATAAAGGTAGTAAATAAGGAAAGTTCCTGATTACTACAGTGGTACAAATTAACTATAAACACTGGTTTCCTCGTAAAGCTAGTTACAACTTTCACACGCTGCCGATGCTTGAAACTTGTGGAAATGGGCTGTTTTTGTCTCATGATTTATAAATTGTCTTATTTCTTGACTTTAGTTCATGTTGTATAAACTTAAGAGTAGGTAGTCTTATAAGCTCACTGTCTGTTGTACCTACCTAGTACCTTCAGTCCTATTAAGTTATGACTGAATAGGAATCCTAAGTGATTCCTATTCAGTCATGATGAAGTACCAAACATATCGTATCTCTAGACTAAAATTAGGTGAAAATTACACTGTGAAACTCTTAGTAACGTAGAAAACCTCCACGCGGAAAACAGAGGTAGGGAAGGAAGTCCTGCAATGGAGCATTCAAGAGAAGCAATAAATAATGACAAATTAGAAAATCCTTCATGAAACACTGAATAAATGCTAAAAGTGTATAGGGCTGCTTAAGCTATAGGTGACAAAATCACAAAATTTTATGCTGAACAAAAAGAAAACGGAACAAAATATAGATAAAGCAGCACTCCTTTATCTTTCTTTTGGTCTCTTGCCAAAGTCCGTTAAAACAATTAAATATTAAATTAGAACAAAAACTATAAATCAAAAAGAGAATTTCCTTCAACTTTTTTAAAACTCGCTACACAGCTCAAGTGGTAGGCGTTGCGTTTAGTTTGCATACTGCATCAAACCAGAACATACAGAAAGGGAATTAATTATACTACATTAAAATTAAAACTTTGAAATGAGTTCGACATGCCTTGCCTTGTTTTAATTTAATAGTTCAAGCTGTTGTTTGACGGAGTTATTTAAGTAGTTTTTACACGTATTGCAGGTTTTAAATTGCTTTTCATGGGACTTACCTATAATTCCTTTCTTTCATTCGTGTATTTTTTTGCCATAAAACCACAACTGTGATAGACCTTGACTTTTTACTGATTGCTTAACCACCTTTTATGGTCATGAATCGAATAAGCTGGCAGCATGGAATTGTAACTTACAAACTCTATAATACCGCAGTTACCTAGGTACCTACTACAAAAAGCACGGTCTAGGTACGTTAATAAACGATATAAATGAATGAATCGGGTTACCTTTGTTTCATCAAAAAAAAATATCACTTCCCAAACAATTTTCCGCATAAATTCATTTGCCAAATTATTACTTAGCACATAAACTCTTCACAAATAATTGTAACGCAAACCTAATATGTTTGGCAAGTGAACGTTTAAACAATAACTTGTTTATCAACTTTTACCAATTTTAATGTAGTCAAATATTTCAGTTGGTTTCACATATTTCACGCAAAATAAAATAAGCCAAATATTTAGTATCGAGCGAGCATGCAGCATGTATCATGCAAGCTAGCATGCAGCAAGCAAGCGAGCATGTAACATGCAGCAGACATGGTTTCTGTCTCGGCTCCAGCGCTGCGGGGCTCGGTGATCCCACGCGAGCTTATCGTCGCAGATGGTTAAACGTTCACCACCGCAGCTTCGTCTTGCTGGCCGGCTTCGCCGCCCACCTCAGCCGCGGCAGCGAGCGTTACAACCACCTGCTCTTCAACTCGCGGGCCGCCTCGCCCTTTCGCGCCTACGCAATTTTAATTTACACTCTAGGAGTAGGGCAGATGGCTTGCGGACGGTGAGCAATGGGTAGCTCGCCGTCCGATAAGTACAGGCCCGGATCGACGGCGCATTGTTCCACGCACGACTCAACGAGATGTCAGCAGAACTGACGGGGTCCGCTAGAGCCGATGCCTGCCGGGGTTGCGAAGAAGTCTGAAAGGGAGATCGTGGCCCCCGGCAACATGGAAACTGAAGGAACACGGGTGGGTTTTAGTCAGTAGGTTTTAGTGAACCTAATTTTTAACAATTTTATTAAATGAACATTCAGAATAATACATATTACTTATAATACAATACTTAGGACATATGACTTTATTTCATGCAAAATTAGGAGATTTATAGCAAACGTGATAAAGATAATGATTTTCGGACAAACAATTTTAGGAGAAGAAAGCGAGAACCGTTTCTGGCACTGGCCGGCCGCTGCCGCGGTACGCTCGCTTCTTTTTTTTTTTGACTAAATGTTTTATTGTCTAAGGATTATTTACTGTAATAAATCATTTGATTAAAGACCTAATGCCTTAATGACATTATCCTTGGTAATATTCTGCGGAGTAAAAATGAGACGAAATGAAAATGTGCGTAGGTACCAAAATCATTCCAAATATTACATTGGTATAAAAAAAGGTTGCTAAAATTTGTTTGGATAATGAAATTATGTCAAAATTGTTTTGGCAAAACGGCAGGATCCCGAATTAATCACTAACACAAAGTTAGTAATTCTAGTCTTGTATTATTCAATCTGTCAATATTGACGTTAGACGTAAAGGTACACACGTTCCCTTTGATAAATTCAACTCGGTTGTCATAACCTAACGTTCTGTTTACCCAAGCGTATCTCGTGTAATTAATTAACTTTCCGATATCCACAGATTTGTACGTACCTACATATGTTCGACAAAGTCGCGGCATACTGGCGCCAATTGTCCCATCAATACAATTATTTATAGGCCGTGGCTGCTATGAGAGAATCCGACCTAGATTTGTTCTATGCCCAGTAAAATATATCGAGAGCAATAATAATAATTAATCTTATTAACGGTTGGACATCGCTATCCTTCGATTCAATAACCACCGAACATCAGTATCAGCGGGACAATTTATAATTAATTGACCATTTCAATTATTAAAGTATATTAGTGGGCTGATTTTAGGTCAGCAATTAATATCAAAATGAGTTCAGCGGAGGTTCAGCGGGTCCCGCTGCGGAAATCTATTAATTTGGCCGTAAAGTGCGGCCATTACAGGCGAGTCGCCAATTATTCCAGTCTCCCTCAGTAATTAAATTCTATGATGTTCGCCAATCTAAGACAGGCGCCGTTTACGATACCCAAATTACGGTTTCATAGCCCGTAAAAAGATATAAGAATGGCTTATTATTGAGAATTCCAGTTATAATCGCGCATAATTTTTTTCGAGGAGCCATAATTAGGAAAGTACATTTAAGTTTTGACATTATGCATATTAATTAAAATTAATTTTATCTTTAAAGTTGTCTCGTTTGTAATTTAAATGGTATTATGAAGTATTGAACACACTTGGTGCCGCCGCTGTAAGCCTGTCTGTCATCACTGTCCCGGCTGTTGACACGCATTAAAAGGGGCTCAGACGCGCCGAAACTGATTTATTAAATTGAATGGAGAATGTTCAACGTATTTTTTGTTCTTGTTCATAGAATTATTCCAGCTTATTGGCAGTGTCCGCTTTTCGAACAAGTCTCTACCACTTTGCTCGATCTTATGCATTGTCAGCGGTTTGATTGTTGACTCTTTGATCGAGTTCTTTTAATATCTACAATGTCCGAGATTTTTGAGGGTCCCACTAAATCCCAGGCTGCTTATTTAAGGAATTAGTAGGTACTCCATGGGTAGACAGAAATAAAAGACTTCTTCCTTTAGCGTACCGAATGGTGCACTTGTGAAGTAAGCGTTAATTAAGTTAATTTGCAATACGATCTTTCTAGTAACCTTAGTCTGGTTAATCTATTTAACCTGATTTAAGAGCATTGAACCAGATACTTGTTACAGAGGTAAATAATGCACTTCAGTATCCAAAGCTGTTTGTTTAGGAAACACTTTTGCATGCCCTATTCATATTTTTCTGTATTTCTTAGTTGATTGGTTAATTCAGTTTCAGTTTACGACAGAAGGACTTGTAAGAAAACCACGAGATGATACCTACTGTTGTGGCACTGTATCTTTGTATGGCGTTGGTAAAGCTAAATTGAAGTTTACTTAGTTCTGCTGCAGCAGGACTAATAGAGAATATGACGATCTGCCAAATTGCCAACACTAAATGACATTCATTGTACATTTAAAAAATCAGTGGCTTTTGGAAAATAAAGGTAAGGTGTCGCTAAGGCCTTCGAAAGGCCTAAAAAGCAGTTGAAACTCTATTATTGAAAAAATATTTTACTAAAAGAAATCTGAACTTTAAAAGGACATGTACCTAAGCTTTTAGCTACAGTATTTATTAGTGCAATAATAAAGTAAAAAATTAAAAACACTTGTTTAGATCTAAAATAATTTATTTTCTTGTTTCTTTTATAAAACAATTGCTTACAATCTAACTTAATCATATATATTTTACAATTAACATATTTCATAGCGTTTCTTCTACATTTATAATTATTTACAATATTTTTTATACATTAACATTTGAGTAATGGGAAAAACTGTTAATTTTTAACTAATAAATGAATATAAAATGTAATGAATAAATAAAAATGCAAAGATGTCTGATGCCACATTGTATAATTTGAACTGCAGTAACAACATTCAACACGTATGAGAGATATTTTATACAAGGCAGCATTAGAATACAAGAATATAATTATTATTGTAGGTATGCATTATCTGGCTAACTAATCGACATACTTTTATTCACTGCTCAAACAAAACCTTAATACTCATTGGCTAGCACAGCAATAAATAACAAGTCAGAGGACAAACTAAGCGAAGCTCAGTACAGCCGTAACATCGACATAAATCGCCCGTCTTCATTATCTTAAACACTAGTTTTTTGTCGAATACAATCACTATCTACTCTCTGCAGATCATTATAACATTATAATAATACTGGTGACTATTAATTCAGTGGAACGTTATTGCTTTATTTTACGAATGAATCACTTAACAACTATATTCATTAATTTCTCTTTACACAGTACACAAAAATATTATCTACTCAATAAATTTTAATAAGTTTTTTCATTATAATGTAAGCATGCTTCACAAGGCACTATTCTAGCGAGATTGTTATAAACTCAACCAAAAACACGACCAACTATTAAATTCGGTTTCAAAGTCCGAAGTCGGGCCTAAAATTACATTTTATGGCAACAAATCAATAACAACTTTTGAAACAAAACCGCATAACTACAACGTGGAACAGTTCTTCAACACGCAACAGTCAGCCGCTACTTCAACACAACTCGTACAAACAAATGATAAAACTACAAATCTACGCATCAACGCTTGATACGGTACAAATAAGCATGTCATCATTATAATATCTTACATCTAAGTTGGCGTTTGTATTGCTCTTTATTTTAAACACTCCCAAAGTTAGGGAACACGACCTCCTATAAATAAGTTTAGGTACTTCACTTGTCAAGTACGGGCTTTCGCATCGACTGCACCAAACTTAAACCGTATTTATGAACTTAGTTAACACAAGGAACTGTCACATTTTTCATTGCTGTTAAATAAACTGGCGTGTAAAGTTTGTAAATATCTTTGTTGAATATTGGTGCAATCTAATTTTGTGCTTATGGTATTAAACTAAGACTTTACACCGTCTAATACTTTCCTTTGCAAATAATTTTATCACAACGTACAATTTTATGCGGCAGCACAATGATCCAATGAGAACTGATATCACAGCATTTTATATAGGTGGCATCGCACCCTTATAATCTGACATTTTCGACATATTTACAGTAGATTTTCGTAGCGAAGGCGAACGGTACAACTACTCGTTCATTGAAGTGCTAAACATTTTCGACGAGACCATTGTCCTCACTATATTATACTCAGTCGCTTTCGTTTATATTTTATTTTATTCTCGATTACTTATAACTAATATAAACTATACGATACTTTATTTGATAACAAAGAAAAAGTTGTGAGCGAAAGTTGAACAGAAGTCAGTCATCCATCAGTGCGCAGTCTTCGGAACGGACAACAAATCTATTTTAACAGATCATCCCCTCACTACATTACCGTTCCCCTTTTAGTTCGGCTCCCTCACTAAGGAATCTCGTCTGTCATCTCATGCTGAATGAATGCTACTTACTTTACTGACAGTTCTAATTTATGTGAGAAATATTTTGTAAACTTTAAACCTTATACGAGTACTATGGGCATTCTTACAGGAAAATTCTGAAAATCTTTTCACAATATTGATTATTAGGTAAATTTCGCAAATACATGGAATTTACGGACGAGATACAATAAAATATAAAACTATAAACCCATTCTTTTACCTTCAGATAGATTCACATTTAATACTATTGCGAGAACGGTACCGTAGTAAGGGCATGAGGGTTGCGTCTGCAAAATATCGGCTAGTTTACGTTAGCGTGGCTCGGTGTGTGTAATCGTTCATTAATCACTAGCGAGCTGTGCCCTATCACCGCAGCGAAGCCACGATCTCGTTGGACATACTGTTTTGCTGGCTCGATGCATTCAGGCTTTTGGAGCACTGCTGAAATACACAATATCTATCAATAAATTTTCCTGGAAAGGGAACGTCTTGAGTGAGAGATTGGATACAAATCGTTGCCAATAAGGAAATTGTAGATGCTGAACTGGGAAGAAACTTGAAATTGGAATATTGCAATCTGTTACCGAGTTCTTTACTAGTATAGAGACAGATTTTGTAATTTACTTTGTTTTATGAATACACTTGAGTGAAGCCAGGAAAAGTTAGACACCAAGATCAAGCCTCTATTTTACCTATACACAGATATTTTTCAAACGAAAACTGCCTACTGAAACTCTTGCGAAAGCTAAGCTACTTTTTGTGATTACATCACCCTCAAAAACATAAGCAGAGACGCAGTTCGTCTTCCACACGCGATAAGAAACTTTTCCGCGCTATAGATACAGATCTAGACCATCTTGCTTATAAGTTTAACGCTTACTTTGCAGTACAGGATCCAGGTCAAGTTAGGAATTAAAATATCTACATAGGTTAGGTACCCTTAAAGTCATGTTAAACCTATTACATGTTTTGTATAGAGCCGGCACGATTGTAAGTAATTACGCACCATAATGTTATTAACTATTCATTCCAAGAGTTGTTAAGTTAAAACTAGTAAATTGGCCGTAATAAAGCAGTAGAGTTTTGGAAATAAAACACGTGCTATTTGATTCGTGATTTGATAACAGTTGTTAGAAACAACTGGATTCTGAACTGTTATTAAATATTTTCAACAGTAACACATAAAAGAATGACGTAGGAGCTTTAGGCTGCCTATCCACTGGAGAGGAGCGAGGCAGGGGAGCGGAGAAATGTGCTAATATTAACCAATAGGAGCGGAGCTCTGAAGCGGAGTTTAGATTCTGTTGATTAATATTGGCACATTTCTCCGCTCCGCTGCCTCGCTTCACTCCAGTGGTCAGGCAGCCTTAAGTGTTTTTCGTATGTATAAATGGACTATATTGAATACAAAAGAAAAGTTCACCATCTCAGTGAAGAAGCTCTGAGTTGTGTATACCTATTTATCTAGTTTCTAAACGTTAATTGTCTAAATTGTCTTAGCTGTACCAACGTCGATTCAAATTTTACTGCTCTTTCAAAAGTCTTTTTTTGACCGACACAAAAGAGTTTGTTAGTTCAAGTTAGCAATATTCGATTAATGAACAGTTCGTTTAATATCAACTATATTATGTTTGATGTATCTTCCTATTAATAAACAAATCCTTTAAATTAATAAACAAACACTCGTCAAAAACACCAAAGTTAATTTTCATTGATTTTTAAGAAGCAATTACAAATAGTCGCGCTGTTTGTACAAAATATTCGAGTGAAAGAGTTAAATGCAGAGTTTATAGTCAGTACCGCAAGGTCTGAAGTGCAACTAGCCATACAAAGCTGTGTGCTGAAGCCTGTAAGAGCCTGAAAACAAGATTAACGAGGTCGGGATGCGAGCGTTCGATATAACATGGACATGTTCCATTAGTCTGGATATGTTAAAAATGGCAGGAGGAATGTTTGGTGTACGAGTACCCTTATAGAATGACCAATGATCCGTTTACAAATACCCACTAGATTTTGCCAAAAATTGCGATCTTTTTGATTATTATTTTACGAATACATAAAATTCTAATTCTATTATACAGACTAATGCATTCATTTGTGTTTATACCTTCATGTTTCATGAATGTATAGTCAAGAGCAGAGAGAGCAGTGGTGGCCCAGTGGTAACGGCCGCGACTTACGAGTTGTTGGTCGCAGGTTCGAACCCAGACAGGCGCTTTACTTTGTGTAAACTATTTCATCACCACTGCTCTCAAAACGGTGAAGGAAAACATCGTGAGGAAACCGGCATGTCCTAGAACCGAAAATTCGAAGACATGTGACATCTACCAACTCGCATTGGGCCCGCGTGGTGGATTACGGCCCACTCCCTCTCACAGAGAGGAGGCCTGTGTCCTAGGAGTGGGAACATAGGCTGATGATGATGATAGTCATGAGCACAAATACCTTACGTAAGATTCTAAAGCGATTTTCTCTTATAGCATTAGAATAGAAATGTTATGGTGTTACGAACATAGTATTTTCATAACCACACTATTATAAAATAAGTCTTTTCTCAAAATTGCAATCTTTATTTCACGAGAAATCGCGTATGTGTTAGGTATTTACGCTCGTGACAGTACTAGTAAAGGTGAACAGCTGTTGGTCTTACCATTTGCCGCGACTCCCAAGCTTTCATGGCGCTCTTGTACTTCTCGAACTCGTGGCACCAGTCTGAATACACTTGCTTGTATTCTTGTGACTTACTTGGTTGCGTACATCTGTAAAGACATGCATATTAAACAAGGTTACCTTGATACTTACGACTTTCAACTTCTTACGACTTAAGTGTTATTTTACACCTGTAACTTTCATAAATAGCTTCTATACTATACACTGTAGAGTACAGAAACAAAATTAAATGAATACATATATATTTTGTATTTAGTGATTCAGATTCATTCAATTCAGGAAAATTAGACAGAAAAATAATTGAGGATTAATTATTTTTCAGTAATTTTTCCTGCTAGGAAAGAGCAAATCAATCATTCCTTGTGAGGACTTTTATAATCAATTAAACCAAGATCCAAAATAATAATATAAACAATAATTTGGAAGAGCTTTGTTTACCTATGAATATCGATGTCCAAATTATAAGACGCGATCAATGTGGGTCCGAAATAACATTCGTACCGCCCTCGATCTGATTCTGATACTGACAGTAACACCAGACCACGCTCTGATGTCTGTAGAACTCGCTCCCAACTAAACAAACACGAAAACATATTGTAAATAAATGAAAATAAAAACCCAAAACTGTTAGATTTATTTAATGAAGAGGTAAAGACCACTTACTTATAACTAATCTTGTACCGTCCTTTCTCTCTTGAATGATGATACCAGATGACGTGCTGGTCTTTCAACGCTTCTGGTGTTTTCCCATACGCAGCCAAATGGACACTTTGTCCATATCCTGCTCTGACGGTCTTCAAAGGCGCACTGGCCTCGCATATTGAAGGCGTGGAGTTGGTGGCGTCGTGGAGTAACCCTGGGCTGTACGGACGGCAGGCCCCCACTTCTTTGTCCCAACCGCAGTAGGGATCCAGGACACAGCGAACACAACTGTCGTAGCTGTTAAAAAAAATACTAACTTAATATTTCAAAATATTTTCTTAAATTTTTTCGGGATTGTTTTGAGTTGTGGTGGAGACGTAAAACATTAGAGATTATAATAAAAACCACTTAGCACTTTACTTGAAAAATTTGATCGTTCTCAGACCAGTTTATTATTTTAAACTACCTCACTCGACATAGCAGAACTGTCTTATTATTTAGAATCGATACAAAAAGTAACCTTTGAGCCAACAACGATCTACAAAGACCAACTATATGTGCAATGTTCTTATAATTTTGGAGTATCTAGCTGTCACGTTAAGCGGGGGCTCTTTAAATAGCACCAATAAAACGTATGAGACCGTGAGGTACATATCGTATCGTATGCACACCTACATTAAGATTTCTGTAATTGTTTTATCGCCGCGCGTATGCGCACGCACGCAGCAGCAGATGTCGCGTGCGAACAACCGGCGCAAGAGTAGCCCCGCCCACCACATGTTCCCTAACGACCCCGAACACACTTCTGATAAAATTTATATAATTACCGATACTCACTACCTTGTACGCAGCTGTCCGGGGCAATCATCTGTGGGAAGCAACAGCATGCAAAGTGTATACGTCATGTCGCCCCCGCCCACGAAACACATTTCTTTTTGCGACAAAGGACCAGAAATATAATTAAAATTATCATGGATAGAATTATGCAAGTGGCCCGTATACCCGTGTTGAAGACGGTTATCAGTACGAGGCAATAAATACAACACGAGCAAACAACGCGCCCGCACACGCAGGGGCATTCATTGCCCGCAGAACTCGCCATAATCTAGTACAAAGCGTGCTTATCTTTTATGATAAGAAGATCGATAAACTCACCGGTGTGCACAAGCTCTTAATGGCAGCTGTCGAATGCGATTATCTGTGGCCAGGTACAACGCATGTAACCGGCGCGAAATCGCAAGCGCTCGCACGGGTTCGTCTCCGGCCGCGCGCCACACGTCCGCCACGCGTGATCCACCTCCCCCGCCCCCCGCCCACTGCACTATCTTGTACACCTCGCCTGCGCCTGCGTCACAAATCAGTTATAAGCAAATGCGACTAGTGTATTTTGTTAGAACAAAAATAGCATTATAATGTCAGCCGAGATACACCTGTCAGATTTTTTTTTTGAAAAGGCTCGTTTTTTAATGTCCACAATGAGCTTGCATAATAAAGATTGCAGTATCCCACTAACTTTTTAAATCTAGTTTTACTACCAAATCAAGCTATAAGTTGGAATTTGCATGAACGTAGAAGGCTCTTAATAAATCAAGCCGATAGATAAAAGAAGTGATTGAGTTAAGCTCTCAAAAATGATAGCGTCTCCCATCTTCATTAGATTATTTAGAATTCTAGTTACTTTTAAATATTTGTTTGAATACTTACTGGTGCCAGCATAGAAGACTGTGTAAGTTATGTCGTCCCCCAGCATGTCGACGAACTGTCTGTCGACCACGATGGTGGTTAGGACCAGGTCCCTTTTGTAAAATGCAGGAGCATCGCCCTCATGACGAACAGCTGAGTCCATCAATGGGTGAGACCTATGCATGAACAACATAAATCTTCAATGTTTAATAGGAATACAGGCAGTATTCCTGTTTTACATTGACAGACGAAGGAATTGCAATCGCTAGCTAATGGTGACAAATGTTAAGCTTTGAAAGTCGTTAAGCTTCTGATTGAGAACGAGTTTCACGTCTAATTTAATGGGCTTAATGCAAAACCATGTAACGGAGCTACGGTTGCGAACACTAGACAGATGGGAAGAATGGAAGACCGACAAAATACATAAATAACTTTACTCATATCAACACTAGGATTTCCTGTCCATTAACGCACGACCTAGGCAATTAATCCAGACACTTCGGTCATAGCCCCATCCGAGAATAGGCGCAGACGCGGCAATTACCACGTCTGTAATGTTATGTATTTTTATCTCACTTATTAAGTGAAACTGCAAAACATTGTGCAAAACATTTCGTGCAATTTGAGGATGCGATCAGCTTTTAGGTAACAGCCCTTCTTATCTTGTGTATCGGCAAGAATTACCTAATTAGAGATAAAAACATATGCTAGTCAGCAAATTGGCAGCAGACTGCCAGACGTACCTTTACTACCGACGTACCCCAATGCACAGTCCCTGAGGTCCATATTCAGTAGTTCTGTCAATTACCAAATATCCGAAAGCTATTTAAGTTCCCCAAATTAGAATAGAGTAGGAATCTCGCAGCGTGCCATCAATTAGTGTGTGACCCAATTAAAGGATACGCGTCGAACTACGCCCTCTAACCTTGCTCAGATTAGTCTCCTGAGAGCAAGATTAAACTCCAACATTACCAATATCTTGAAAGTGTGCACAAGACTTAAATACATCTAGTTACTCGTGCAGACTTGTAAATTACTGCTATTTATTTTTAGTACAGCATATACATATATAGTAGTTTGCGAAGATATGAGATTGAAAGCGCAGGTAGATTAAGTATCCCATAAATAAATCTTTATAACAGAAATTAATGAGGTAGTCGCATAGGTTAATTTATACCCTTAATTTTAGTGATAAAATACGAACACTCTTGAATAAAATTAACATACATACCTGATGAAGTTGAGGACATTGTCGGGAAGTGCCTCGGTGTTGTTGACGCATGTGCCGGGCCTGGGGACAGGCACACGTGCCCTGAGCACCGGCAACCATGCTGAACTTGATGACGCCTGAGTAAGATACGTGTCTATTAAAGTAATCATGAACGTCTTGCAACTGTCACACATTTAATCCTATTTTTTTGGAACTTTGCTTTATTTGAGTAGTATTACCTCAACTAACTTTAACTTATTTACAAAATGGTGCCTTTTTAGGGTTCCGTACCTCAAAAATAAAAAACGGAACCCTTATAGGATCACTTCGTTGTCCATCTGTCTATCTGTCTGTCAGTCTGTCAAGACCCTTTTTCTCAGGAACGCGTGGAGGTAGCTGGATTTGTTCCATAAGAACAAATTTCTTATGGAACAAATCTAACTTAGAGATTCTAATGTTTATATTTATGTAAATACATATTTGTTGTAGTCGCGCATCATATTTTGATCAAGATATAACCTGACACTAACCTGCAAATTGCAAAAAACGTAAGAAAATTTGAATATCGCGGGCTACAACTGCGGATCCACCTTAATATCAAATACGTAGGTCAACGGTCCCTTGGAGCTCTAAAAACATCAAGCTTCTAAGTCAACGCAATAAAAAATACGGCCATTTATGCAACATATTTTGACACTCGCAAATAAATCAAAACCTATAGGGTTCTTCCCGTTGACCTAGAATCATGAAATTTGGCAAGAAGCAAGGTCTCACAACACACGTAAAGGAAAAAGTCCGAAAATCGTTAATTTGCAGTTTTATCACATTTAAAAAAAAATGCGGTTACAAACTTACATTTGCAGTTGGAGCATCGACTATGACATATATCTATGGGACATAGATGTATGGGAGAATACGTTATTCAACTACAATGTTAAATTTGTTTTTGGGATAAATTCATCCCAACTATGGAACGCATCACATGGCTGGTTTTTTTTTGTAAAACGAGACAGCAGTATATTAATAAAGGTCTTTGAAATTATATATGAAAAGGCTGAATTTACGAGCAAAATATAGTATAATTATTCATAACTAGCGCACTCATAAGCTTAATTCTCCACAGAGCTGGCAAGAAATTACAGCTGTTACTCATTTTAATCACCTATATACAACGTGAAACTGCAGGTTTCTACGAAACATACCACTTCTATTTTCGCAGATCATTCAATTAAACGCGAAAGAGATATGGCCATCCTTTTACGACACTTAATATGTCACATCCCATAGCAAGCCCGTGGGACACGGGATTTTCCCACGAACTTACCATGGGGCAATTCTCCTCGTCCCCTAAGTTTTCCAATAGTGGTTTAGCAATAATTAACATCTGTCAAAAAGTAACTTCACAATGTTTTAATAAATTAAGACGTCTAGTAATTATATATACTCAATTGGCATTTCATTGTTTTCCTAGAACACGACGATCTGAATTTAACAGAATAATAAGACAGTTTAGATAGTGTACCTGTTCCTTGAATCTTCCAGCGAATGCCTCCTGTATGTCGTCCATGGAGTAAGTGCAAATAGCAGAGCCCACCAGTCCGTCGCTGGCCCCCGTCGTGAATGCCGCGTAGAACCTCGTCGTGTCGCCCGGCATTTGATACACGCTCTCTGGATCACCCATTTTAGTATAAGTTTAAAATTAAAAGTCACCATTAGTCCAGTATACATCCCACATGCATTCAACCTTTATAAATACGAGTAGTGTTTAACTTGCAGAGAAACTAAAGAACCATAAAGGTGTAGCAAAATAGGTATTCGCCAGTCTTTCAGAGAATTTAATGTTGGTACTTAAATGTGACTACAAACTTGCGTCCTAAATAAAATCCGACTTTACAACGTTGCAATGAAATGAAAGCCTGGAATGTTGAATTCTATAAAGGCTGAATCACAAAACGACTATTAAAAAGCGTACAATTAAAAGATTCATAAAGTTACACAATATGAGGTCATACTTACGAATTTCATCAAAATAGAAGGGGAATTCGCCCGGTATACTACAATTGAGCCTCGCTTTCAGATATGTGGCCCAGTTTTGGCTTAATATATGTTTTCCACCGGTATCGTGTTTACAGACTCTCGCGACTCTCGAGTAGACCGCTTTCCCGCAGTTCATAAACTCCACAGCCGTTTCTCGAAAGAAGAATAGCACGTACTCCCCAACGTCGAAAGAGCCCACGAAATTAGTTTCTGCGACAAAATAAAAACATTTTATTTCGAAATATATTATTTTATTTACACTTAAAAAAAACGACACAATTTTATCGTTTTTAGATGTCGATTTCATTAGCAAATGTGTGTTTTGTGAAAATCCAGAAAACGCTCTCGTATAAAATTCCTTTCTTTAACATTTCCAATAACTAATAAAAATGTAGGCTTTTATTTCGGGTCGTTTAGCTGACAGGTCAGACATTGTACAAGGTTCTTCTTTATTTCCTTTTATGTTCCTACGATAAAGAGTAAGCACCTATAGGTTTTAGTGATCTCGTAAAAGAAAGTACGGAATAAGGGACAAAGACCCAATATCCCGATTAATATAATGAACGTCCCTAGGTTTACTTATTCAATAAAGCTGAAGTTTTGCATAGGTTTTGTGAACTTCGTCCGTAGGCTGAAAACCTGGTATTAGATTTAGCCATTTTATTGATATAGTTTATCTCATGTTTTGAATTAATTTATAATTTATTAGATCAGTTTTACTTTAGAATGACAAGAGATAAAGGTGTCATAATATAATGGATGCATAGCTGGCTCATCTACATGAGCTCTCGATCATATACTGCAAAATTATGACCTAACTGTAAATGAGAAAACGTAGGATTGCAAACAATTACATTCAGTTAAACATTATTGGTCTTATTTATGGCATATTAATCATTTTTACTGTCTGGAAAAGTTAGAAGAGAATTTAGATTTGCTGGCTGCGGTCATCATTAATTCGCTAAATAGCTCCAGTAGACAATGGACAACTATTTCGAATATTTGATTTACATTGACAGTTTAATAATAACCCGAACATAAAGCATTGAACATCGAATTCTAACATTGACAACTAGGTATATTAAAATAAGGTTGGTATTTCTGCTTTGAAGCTACAAAAACAAAAGAAACTTACTGTCAAGCCACTTCGAATCGTACTTCAACGTTCTTTTGAAGTTATACTTCTTCTGTCCCGTCCGGAAATCATACAAATCGTTGCGGAATATGACAGGATCTGCTTTCGTGAACTCCGCGTTGGTTCCCGCGTAAAGTGTGGGAAGGCTGCCTGGGTTGCCATCCGTTACCCACACGGCTGTGCTGTTGTCTGCCGGGTCGTAAGGACACTTCGCCACCCCTAGCCCTACGCCCGGCACGTACTCATGTCGGGGCAAATGTGTGAGGTTCAGCTAAATGATAATAAAATAAGGAATTAGTTGGAAGTTGAGGATGTAGTGGTAACGGGAGAGCAGTGGTGGCCCAGTGGTAACGGCCGCGACTTACGAGTTGTACGTCGTAGGTTCGAACCCAGACAGGCGCTTTACTTTGTGTAAATTATTTAATCACCACTGCTCTCAAAAACGGTGAAGGAAAACATCGTGAGGAAACCGGCATGTCCTAGAACCGAAAATTCGAAGACATGTGACATCTACCAACCCGCACTGGGCCCGCGTGGTGGATTACGGCCCACTCCCTCTCACTGAGAGGAGGCCTGTGTCCCAGCAGTGGGAACATTTATAGGCTGATGATAATGATGATGAGGATGTAGTCGATTTTATTCATATTTTTATTTTGCGTTTCATAATGTTAAAAAGATCTTGCAATGGCTGAAAGCTATGTTAGTGCAATTACGGACCCTGTAGACACAACGAGTTTATTAATAAAATGAAATTAGGAAATAACTAAATTTTTTAAGATATTAATAGTTATTAAAGTTAATTATAACATTTATTTGAACTATTCATTTCATAGCGTGATCTTGGTAAACTGAGCCTTTTACGTAATATGGATCAAGTCTTTAATGACGGATTAAACGCGGTAACTTAGACTTCTCCCTAACAGTAAAGATAAATGAGTATGAGAATAGACAGATCAATCTTACATTTCGGATTAACTAGTTGGGCTAGTAACCACTAACTACCGGACTGATCGAACTACTTAATGATGATCGAAGCTATTAACCGTTTTACGGGTTATCGTTAAGAGAATGTTAATGATATACTTTAGATTTAAAGACTAAATTACTCACGGATTCTTTGTTAATCACGGCTAGAACCTTTAATTACTGAAGTAATTAGGATTATCTCATCAACTCTTTATAAATTAGGGATGAGAAACTGGACCCTTTGAACTTGAAAAGGGTAAAAACAAAGTCCTAATTTGTTTAACAGCATAAAAATACAACAACCTTTTTAAAACTCAGGCATATTTTCCTAAAATTGTATAGTATTTTATATTGCGAAACTATCTTGTTATTAAAGGCTTGTAAATGTTTGAATTTTCTATATTAATTAAATATACAATATTTTATAAAAAATATAGTTTTTTACTTACATAGACAACCCAATCCTTCGGACTGTGCGCATTAGTCCCGCACACATACAGCCTCTCTCCGTCTCCTAAAGGCTGCAGCACACGGATGTGGTTCCTACACTCGAAGGGCTCCGACTTGCCCTTGCTCACACACCTGGCCACGTTGCTCGCCTCCAACAGCAACGCGTCCCTCTGCAAAACATACACGTGTCTCAGATAAATTGTGGCAGACACATGCTTCACATAATTCGTGTGATGGTGGGAACATGTGTCTGCTAATTCGGTAATCGTGTTCAGTTAGCACATATTGTGGTGTGTGTCTAAGATATTATTGTGGATTTTAAAATGTTTGGTGAGAATTTAGTTGGGATTAAACGTGTTAATTGTAATATTAAACTCGGTACTTTAGCAATACAAATACATTATACGCTGTAATAAAGTTAAAACTTAGTATAAATGTCTCGACAGAAACGAAAACAATGTAAACTAGCTTTTCCCCGCCCCGTCGAGCAAGGATTCAGTAGTTGACGTAAAATACAGAAATAATCCAGTTCCACATATTAAGCACGTTTGGAATACCCGCCTGCTCTGATTCAACGCCCTGAAAATAGTCTAGAATCCCGTCTTTTTATAGATAAGGAATAACGCTTTATTTTTATTTACACGTAGATACCTGATACTCGTTTACGTATCTAAGTAGCGAATAAAACGCACACGTCCTCTTTTACAACAAAATACAAGGGTTTTAGCATCAAAAGAGTATGACACTTACGTGTGAAAATGTAGAAAAAGCTTATATGAAAGCAAGATGCATTAAAAATCCAGTGTAGTGCCGTAAAAGTGTTCCTTAGTATTCAGCAACCGTAAGCAAGTGGTTCATTTTACTTTATAAAAATCTTTAGAACTTAATTTTAGGGTGATATTTTGTTAGCGGTTGTAGTACTATGAAAGTCTGAATTGCAGTCAAACTCTATGACGTTATGACTTAACCAAGCAAACCCGAGTATAAATTTGCCAAAAACTGAAATGTTTCTGTTCTGGTACCCGGAGGATTTTCAGTAGCTAAATCTTGAGAATTATTTATCGGTTAAAGAAACGTTAAGGTGGAAAATGTACCTACAAAATAATATATGGTTCATTACACTTACCTCGCAATGTGATTGACTAATATCAGTCATATTTAATCTGAATACACGATCCCTGTAACAAAGATGGCCACTTAAATGAAATTGTTTATGGTAATAACCGTAATGCAGTAGTAGAAGCACAAGATAATAATAGTTTCTTAGCTGCATTACGTATTCAAATAACAAAAGTAAGACAATCCACGTTGGAATTGAATGAGCTCGGTCCTAGTGGGCGGGTAGCATATGCACAGACAACCTCCTTTTTTCTCGTTTTTTTTGCGTCCACTATCTGCTCACCGAATCGTATAAATTATGCAGAATTGTTAGCCGTTTAACATTTATGCTTTGTTAGTAAAATGGACGTCTAGTTTTAGTGTCATTTTAATAATTCAAGTCTTCCTGTACAAAGCAATTAATTTATTAACCCTTTGATTAAAGTTTATTACAAATGTAAGTTGTAACTTGTGGTGTTACTTACATTCGTCTTAATTTATAGCAACTAGTATTTGTGGCTTGTTAACAAAATAAATGGAACTTCACATCGTATTTGTTAAAGTTAGTGTGAGAATTTGAGAATGTATCGTAGTTGAGAGTCAAGATTTATAGATGTTCTTGTATTAGTACTTACGTGAAATGGTTACGAGTTTCGTAACGTCCAACATTATGTGTTAACGTTGAACATAAAATAATGTTAGTACAATTTCTCAATCAAATCAATATAAAAGTATCTATAAAATGAAAGATTGGGGAATAAAATACAGCCCTGATCAAATTGCTAAGTAGCACTAAAATTACTTGTTTACTTAATACTTAATTCATGATTAAAGTACGCTTTGAAAGTCCCACATACGCTTTTACATTATTCAAGTTGTTAAAGAAAATATAAATTTTTTCTTCATGAATATTTCAAGGTGGCCATTATGCTATTAAAGTCATAATAAAAAATTCATTGTTTGCTGTAAATTGCACTATATAAAACTTAACTACGTACACTGAGTATACAGTTAGCAAAAATTCTGTAAAGTTAGCATTCAGATATTTTAAATACCATAATGTTAAAAACTACACTCTACTTGATGAGGTAGGCAAAAAGTTCACGCGTATCTATGGAAAGGAAATATGCATTGGACGGGGGAATTACATAAAAAAATATCATAAATGTGCATTACTTTACTCGCTTCCACATTTGGATGAAGTAAAAAGCATTCCTGCGGGAAATGAGAAAGAATTGCTAACTTTCGGACACGTGAAGGATAGCTGTCAAAACAGAAGCAAACAGACAGACAGACAAACAAACAGACATAAACGAGAAGAGTATTTACAGAGCATATCTGGCGGTACCGGAGTCTTAACGTGAATTAGTAAACGGTTGAGTCGTTTATTGATGCAGCGCATCCAGACCATCTTAAGCTACTGGATTAAACATTCACAGGTTCAGAAACAAGACACGTCTATAAAAGAAAATTGCTTAGTTATCACAACAAATTGCATTAATTTCAAAGCCCGCTTGCATCAAAATCACTAAATTCGTTTAGCGCTAAACATATTTAAAACATCATTTTGTCTCTGTAATCTCCAAACGATTGACATAAACAAAACGATGTTTTATATTCGTTTACCGCTAAACGTATTTAGGTAAATGTGTTGCAATTGGGCCTAAATATCTAATAGGTAGATAACATAACATGACGCCTTGTTTCCCCGAAGGGTTGGGCAGAGGTGTCCCTGTAGCAGGTACACCCACATTTCGAAGTCCCATGTAATAGGGGGCGAGCCTATTGCCATCAACCGGGCACAAATCCAGACTCCGGGCTGCTACTGAGAAATTCCAGATAGAAAAACCCAATAACACTTTGCCCGTCCCGGGAATCGAACCCAGGACCTCATGCTCAGCAGTAGCGCTTGCGACCACTAGACCAACGAGATAGGTAGGTAAATCATTAAAAAAATGAGTGCACAACTTGAATGTAAAGCACACACAAATGTCACGTCATGTAGATGAACGTAGTGACAAGAAAAATGACCCAGCAAGAACAAATAAAAGTTGACAGAAATTGGTGGATAATACGGTTTCATGTCTCAAACCCATTTCCCTTGCCATCATTACAGCGACGGCGAGTGGTTGTGGCAACAGCACTAATCAGGTACAATTGTAACCTCGTATTTATACTATGCTTTCTGATAACATTTTCAGTGTATTTTTAGGAATAATTAGTAGTGAAACAACATAATATGCGAGGTATTTTTGGTAACTGCGAGTAATTATATACAGAGATTGTTGGTTTCGAATTAATTGGTCTAAAAGTAGCATGATTTCAGATTGAAATCTTTTAATTCTCGTTCATACTATTTCTGTTTGGTTCTAGCTCCTTTTGTAATAGGTATATGATAAGCTTTCTTGATTCTTCAGAGTTGGTATGAATAGATACACTAACAGGGTTACATTAACTGTCACTACTTTTTTGGGTTCTGTACCCGAAGGGTGCCAAACGAAATCCTATTACTAAGCCTCGCTGTCCGTCTGTCTGTCAGCAGGCTGTATCTCATGAACCGTAATAAGTAAACAGTTGAAATTTTTTCAGTGTGTGTATTTTTGTTGCAGTTATAACAACAAAAAAAACCGGCCAAGTGCATGTCGGACCACGCACAATGAAGGGTTCCGTAGTTGGGATGAATTTATCAAAAAACAAACTTAACTTTGTAGTTGAAAAAGATATTCTCCCGTACGGAATGTATGGGAAAACATGTTTTTGCAACTGCAAAGTTAAGTTGGTCAATTATTACTCGTTAACTTGTAAAGCCTACTTAGCTGTGATAGTTTTTCTTTTAATTTCGTTATATAAGCTACTGCTGTGATTTTTTTCACACATCCAAAATTAACCGTTTAGCCGGCAGGGGGGGGGACACTTGACTCTAAAAAAAATTAGCACTTTAAAGCTTAATATTTCGCAAACGGATCCCTAAATCCAAAAATGGTTTTCGCATACTCATAATGTTTTTGAAGGACCTTTCCAGTGATACCCCACACAATCGGAAAGAAAAAAGAAAAACATCACCACTTTACGTGTAGGAGAGGTACCTTAATTTTTTTTTTTATCTTAATTCTATTTTACCACTTTGTCGGTGTAATTAATATATACACCTATACCAAATTACAGCTTTCTAGTACTAAGGGTCTCGGAGCTAGACCGCGGATAGACAGACAGACAGACATGCCGAAACTATAAGGGTTTCTTGTTTACTACGGAACCCTAAAAAAGCTTAAAACTTATGAAAGTCCCTTACTTTTTTTCAAAGAAACGTGTTTTTATCGGCCTTTTTGCTAGATATTGTACGTTGGTACGGTGCCCTTCGTGTGCGAGTCCGACTTGCACTTGGCAGGTTTTTCTTAATTTTATTTATGTTATGTTGGTTCATTGTTAATATTTATTTTATTTTTGTAAAATAAAGCAAAACTTCACGCCCAGAGCTTGCAGCTTACATTTCTCATTTATGTATATTACATCCACGTTCAGAAGTTATGTTATAAAATTGCATTGTATGTAGCACAGTACTTACATAGCACCAACGTAAAGTGTATTTCTCTCCTCATTCAAATACAAAGTGCGGTAGAAGAGACTGCCGCATGAGAATTCTCTTATATGATCTGAAACAAAGAAAAGTATATTTAGTACACTGCGGTATTTCTCTTGATAAGCTACTTATGTAACACTAGAATTACCATCATGCCATCATGATTAGATGGGTATAATATGTATGGCACCAATCCTTTATAATACGTTGCCAAAATCTTGGGAGGGAATATCCAACGGAAAAATTAAGAAGTAGGTTGAAAAGCCTTCTGTTAGAGAAAGCCTATTACAGCACTGACAAATTTCTGAATGATAAATTAATCTAATTCTTGTAATTATATTATTTCTAATTACTTTGACATTAAATTGATTATTTTATTAAAATATTAATTGTTGACATTATTCTGTAGTACATTTTAATTTTTAAATTCTAATTTGGACTGTTAATAATAATGAATAAGTTTATGATTAATTGATTAAATGTAATAACCTACCAACTTATATTTGTACGCCGTTAAGGCAAAACATGACTGGTATTATTTAATTGTAACATCTTGCATGACATGTGTGTGTATACTCATGTTTTGGACAAATAAATGATCTTTATCTTTATTTTTATCTTTACCCCAAAGACTTAATTCGTGTTAAAAGTTTATTATACTGTAATTTTTACCCTATCTTCAAGTTTACCTAATCTAGTTTACAACTCTTAAATAATTGCGTAACTTATTTTAAAATTTTAATAGTGATTCATACGTAACTTTTAAGTATTTTTTTCATAAATCTTAATTTACGAACAATAGACAGAAATCCATAAAACTTTTAAAGTCGATTCATGGCTGGTTTATGCAACGGATTTTTAAGTATTTTAATCATTTGCATAAGAATTGGCTATCGAAATATAATAACAGTATTTCATACAGACAAACTGTGCATTTTATAATGTGTATAATAATTAATAATATAAAATATGTTTTATCGAGAGATAAAACTGTGTTTTTTAACCAGTCGCTATTTACTTTGAAACAATTAAAAACACATGAAATCTAAAGTGGTACTTATAAAAATATAAAAGTAATCCTAGTGTGTCTTGATATTATTATGTAGTAATAAAATCGGAACTATGTGTTCTGTTTACGTATCATAAATTCTAAATGACAGGAAGCTATGCGTTGAAATAGACGATTCATTTTATTTCGATAATTAAACAAAGAAAAGGCTCTCTTACACGGTCAATTTTTTGAGCAATTATTGGTCGGCAACACATATGGATAAATCTGGAGCAATTAGTGGAGCAATCTGCAGCAATTTCAATAAAATGCGGTAATTGTTTTGGCAATATTGTTTCTAATTGCTCCATATAGTAATCTGATATTTTACAACAAGTACATCAACCTACAATCATTGATCTCAGTTCAAAACTGACCATACTTTCTGTATTCAAATCTATATAATCCTTTCACCAGTTATTTTATAATACTTCTGATTTTACAACGATGTCAATATAAGTGATAGTTATTATCGTTACCATAAAGTTGCTAAAGGGTTGCTGCTGTAAAAGGTAATATAATATAAATCTTCCATCAAAATATTGTAGTTTCAAATCTAGATTCATACTGAAAACATTTTTAAACACATTTAAATAATATCCCTAACAACAAAACAATGTATTCTGTATGCAATTTCAGAAGGTAAGTAATTATAAGTGAGGGTAAGAAGGCCATGATTATTGGCAGGTGGTCGTACCGGCGCGCACGCAAGCTCACGTGACAGCGCGCCGCTCCATCGTCACGTTCACAACGACCTCTACTTAACTATAATTAAACTTTATAGTACATAGGTGTATACAGAATATTGTCTGTAATAGTAATAATTAAGTAAGTGAACATACCTATCTTTTATTAGAGCACTTTAATAACATAAACCGTGGCCCACTCATTATTTTGGCTGTTGTGCGTCGCCACATTTACTTAGGAAAACTTGATGGAAGCTACAGACCAAAGCATCAAACTGGTCAATAATTATGGAAAACTAAGCCAAAAGCTCATCAAGACCTTTTACAGCAGCGGTTTAGTTTCGAGACAAGAATTGGCGAACCTGTATATCTGTCATGTTGTATTTAGATATCTTAGAAGGCAAGATAGCAGGGATGTAACGGATATCCGTATCCGCATCCGCAACTGCGGAGCATCCGCATAAATTTTAATATCCGCAAAACATCCGTATCCTCAACTTTTGATTTTAAAAGCTCCGCATCCTCATAATTTCTACGGGGATGTGACCCTACGTTGTTCGCACAAATAATGAATTTTTAAAAACTCGCGTCGAGCTAAATGCCAATAAGTGAGTTACGCGTTCCTATTGGCTAAATTCGCAATGTCCTTGTCCTATGACAGACGATCGGCCGCACGTGGCAGTGGTGGTACGACTGTGGTGTCACATGTCACAATTTGAGTTACTGGGTGCCGGGTGGCGTATTATTGTTTACTTTTTGTTGGCTTGTAGAAGTGAAGTTTTTTGCAGTTGAATTACGCTACGATAACCTACCAAATGATTACCTACAACCTATAATACAAATATACAGAAAAAAAACAAGAGCTATTTTTGTACAACATCCGCATCCGCACCCTCATCCGCATCCTCAATAAGGAATTTTCCAATATCCGTATCCTCATCCGCATCCTCAAACCCAATTATCTCGATATCCTCATCCGCATCCTCATCCGTTATATGACATCCGTTACAACCCTGCAAGATAGTATATTGAGACTGACAGAATGGACAGCTGCATCCTCCTGTTTGCTAATAAATGATTCGATCCATCATTACATTCAGTACCTATCATTATACCAACCCGCTCTGCGCCAGCGTGGTGGATTACGGCCCATTCCCTCTCACAGAGAGGCCTGTGTCCCAAAATTGCGAACATTATTGACTGATTATGCTTGTATCAAGCAGTTGGTAAAATCCCTTATCAGTCGTTCATAAATAGAGGTCATTGATATTACCATGTTCTGTAATGGAAGTTTAGCAACTAAATGATAAAACTGTTATCAGGTTATCGAACCATTCACTGCAAAGAACTCGATCCTTGTTTAGGTCTGCAGTCCAATTCTGTTTTGGCGAATGTGCGATGCCCAGAACAAATATTAAGCTGGATAATTGATTACTTTTTATAAAGTTCAGCACACAATCGATAAATAAATATAAATGTACCTATAAGTACTATTCTATTGAATGTTTCACAAGTAAGAAGGAATAAATAGAATACAAGAATCACATATACGTATCCTAATTTCACACTCAATTTGCAGGGTCGATGTTCGTCGAATCAAAGTTAAGTAAGTGAGGACGGCTATTTCCTCCATCAAAAGGCTTAGTCTCGTCCTCCTCAATTACTTATTCATCCTGCTAGTTGATTATAAGGGAGACATATGCCGCCTGCCTAAAAATTGGTGAAAACGGTACGGAAAAATTACGAAACGGACAGCTTGCAGACCAAAAACGTCTTAACCAATGCGGATAGCCTACGGAAGAGTGTCTACTACGCGCTGAGCGAGGCGTTGACGTAGCGTAGAAGCTATGTTGCTACGTCGCGTAGGCGTGATTCTATCGAATCTACGTTGCGTGGATACGACACTTGGGCAGCGTCTTAGCTGCATATGCGTTCGACAAACGCCGACACTGGACTTATGCAAGATTTCAATATCCTAGCCTAAAGCCAAGTGATCGGTTATAAATTCCATCGAGAACAAATGAAGGTTAATTACCACATTGTGATGACTGATGATTTGTTCAGTGAATCACGTGATAAGCATGGATATGTTGACACTACCGGACACCGCGCCAAT
This sequence comes from Agrochola lychnidis, assembly GCA_963680765.1. Classification (NCBI taxonomy): domain Eukaryota; kingdom Metazoa; phylum Arthropoda; class Insecta; order Lepidoptera; family Noctuidae; genus Agrochola; species Agrochola lychnidis. Next base: position 13,572,316 of record OY796857.1, read on the forward strand.
TACAGCACTAATGAACTCATTGTTTGCTCGTCTAATGAACCGTATGCTCCGCCATTGCAGTATGAACACATGATCTTCTTATAATTAAGTTTTATCGGGAACAGTGTGTGCCGAGCTTAAGTCACATAACCTTCAAAGAGTTTCCTTACACAGTATCGGGGGTACAAGGGATTTATTTTGAACGTATTTTTCCTGGAAGAAAAAGCAATTTCTTTAGGTATTATAATAGCGACTTGAACCTTAAATAAATTTTATCAAAACATGATAAGAAAAGAAAGAAAGAAAAATAAGTTTATTTTTCACAGAAACACGTGCATAAAAGAAGAGAACAATAAAATAAAACAATAGATTTAAATATAATCACGAGCACAAAACAGAAATATGCGGCAGCTGCTGGCACGTCATGACTGTGACAAGAAGGCTTCCACCCAGCATGATGCTGTACTATGGGGACCCACAGCACATCGCTGATTTTTAGTGGTCACCCTATGATATTTTTTCAAATAGTAGCTCAGTTATCGTAAACATTTTTAGAGCTGCCAAGGATGACAATATATAAAACTTTAATCTAGGTAACTAGGTTCATAATAATTGACAAATTTTGAACACTTGATCCGAACCTAAAATATCCATAACAAGTGACGTAATAATGTTAATAAATTAATTTACAGCAAATAGGCAATACGGGTAAGTGCGGTTAAAATGTAAATCCATAATAACGAGGTGAGGTATCGCGCGACGGCAGCAATGACGACCGCATTATGCTGATACCATCGCATGGAGGGTTAAATACCGCAACAAGTAAACGGGCGGACGACTGTTTGCTGAAACGTACCGGCACTGGTTAACTCGTGTTCCTACTGAAATTCGTGCTGTTGTTTTTACGTTGAAATGTTGTTTCAATAATTGACGGTGTTGTTGGAATTGAATGTAACTTGCCGACTTAGATTAATACTTCAACGGTCGTCATGAATTTTCGCTATCATCTACATATAATTGGATAACCTAACATCACGCCTTGTTTCCCCGAAGGGTTGGGTAGAGGTGTCCCTGTAGCAGGTACACCCACATTTCGCCAGTTATGTTTAAGTCCCATGTAATAATAGGGGGCGAGCCTATTGCCTTTAACCGGGCACAAATCCAGACTCCGAGCTACTACTGAGAAATTTCAGATAGAAAAACCCAATAACACTTTACCCGACCCGGGAATTGAACCTAGGATCTCATGCTCAGCAGTAGCGCTTGCGACCACTAGACCAACGAGGCAGTCATAATTGGATATCCCTTGAAAAGTAGAATTGGACATAATCACCATGGTTGGTTGACGAATAGACTGGTGATTGATGTTCTACAACTTACCTTTAGCGATTGGCGAATAGTCGGAATTCACACAAATTCCTAAGATATGGATCAAGTTAGTCTCCAAAAATAGGCAGTGAAAAACATCAAAAACACTTATTACCTGTCTATACTATAAAAGATTGTAGCATTAGATCAATAACGGCTAAATAACGACAATTATTGAGTAATATTATTGAAAAACCACACTTTAGAATTATATTTTTAATGTAAATGGTAAATAGATTACATTTCTTTGTACTTATCGTGAAATAACGGAATTTATAACACGTTTATATCGAAATAACGAAAGGGTGATAACCGTTATTTGTCTAATGTTATATTAAATGGTGTCTAAAAAGTGTAAATTTGATGTCTAATAACATTAATTTGGATACCAATATACCCAAATGAATATCTACAGCAACCATATGACTGATATCGTCTAGTCTACCTTACTCAACTCCCACGCAGAAAAGTATAGACTGTTCTATTTTCAGCTAAGTCCTTAGGGTAAAAGTAAAATATGCTCTCATAAGCCAAACCTTAATATGGTTGATGCAGTGTTTCTATTTACTTAGGTAGTGATTATAGTGGGCGTAAGACAAAAACTTAGAAAGTAAAACGTTGGCAGACAAAGAGCGGTAACTGTGCAAGATCATAATAAAATTCCCTTTTAATTTCACTAGGTACCTACTCTATTCAAAGCTTATAGAAAACATTACCTACCTTAAAGGTCGTATGCATATTCTCCAAATTGCCTACAATAGAACATCTTTCTATCTACATCTATACAAATAAAATAGCAACGAATTCAAAACTGTACATTGAATATTTTTGCAAAAAAGTAATTGCTACGAGATGTGGGAACGAGTCTGATGCCGAAAATATAGTTTTCAGAACTTTTGTCTGTTTGTCTGGATGTATGTTTCGGATTGGAGCAAAAACAGCTGAACGGATTTGGATGAAATTTGGCACACAGATCGTTTATAACCTGGACACACATGGGGCACTTTTAATCCTGTAGTACGACCCCGTGGGATTTTTTCGACTTCCACGAGAGCGAACCCGCGGGTAAAAGCTAGTTATTAACGATTGTGTTCGTCTACTTACAACGATTAATTTTGCAGACTGAAATGACCACCAAATAATTTATTTCTTCACGGATAATAATATTCTTGTTAAGTTGTTAACAACTCAAAATGACTCCGTAAATTAGCAACAACCAAAACGTTTTAAAAAAAGAAAAGGAATTCTTTGCGAACTAAATATGTCGTTGCAGACCGCAGCAGCTGTGGTACAGAATATGTTTCCTTTTTTATTCCGACGCAATTGTAACTGGTGTGCACCGGCCCTACATTCACGTCAGTGTATTAATATCCTTGCATGTATTCGAAAATGAGAGAATTAGCGCTTTAAGCGCATTATGCATGCGTGCTGGTATTAAACTAAATAGCTTTTGCCCGCAGCTTCACTACCCGGTGTTGGGCTATATTTTAAGTGCCAGTACTGCTCTTCGATTTTATTTGTTGCCGGATATTTAAAAGAAAAATATTCGAACGATAAGTTTTAAAATAATATTCTATAAAGTTTCAGAAGCACCAAATCGTATAAAATACTCTTTTTGAGAAAAGGTTCCTTGTAAGCATGTTCAATACAATTTACGATACTAGATAACGAAGCTTCAAAACAACTAACTAAGAAGAATGCAGAGCAAATATCAGAAAATTTCGTTGGAAGTTTGGAAGAGTCATGATACTACCTCCCCCCACAAACTTCGTAAAGCAATGTATAATTAACAATTTAAAAAACATTTTATTTAAAAAAAAGTAATGGTGTTTATACGTATGTACGCAGTAGGTAATATAGGTAATAAAACAGTCCCATAACTCCCGGTTAACGTCCCAGTACACGAAACCCGAAAGTAAATCAGACACAGCAGTTCAAATAAAGTCTATGTATTTACAAAGAGCTCACACGAATGTCGGCGACTTGCAGAGAGAGTTGTCTGTGTACTTAAAAAGAACAATTCTCTAGTAAACGTTTTACTAAGCGTCTGGCATAGTGTCCCCTATCATTGTTTAAAGTTTTAAACTCGAAGGTAATACGCGTCGGGCGCAGAGCGCAGCAGGTAGGTTATGTTTGCGGTGGGAGCCAGTGCGGTTCTCACTTCTCTACTTATTCCGCTGCTCGTGATTTCAATGGTTAGGGATGTGTTGCATTCTTTTTGCGTGTTTCAGTTGCGCGTTCGTCCGGTCGGAGATGCGGTTCGAGATAACGGCAGTCTTCGTAAATCTGCGCTGTCCGAGTTGCCGCTGTGTAGTCGTGTTTGGCTCTCTACTCCACATTGATATCTAAAAGAAAATACTCTAGTCTAGAGAAACCGCACTGACGTGTTTTGCTAAAATACTGTGATTTATTTTCGTCTTACATTTTTAAGTTAGATTTTCAGAAAAGTATCTAGCCTAAAGTGCCTTAACTTTACCTCATATTATGGCTTCTTTGAATAAATAATATTTTATCTCAAACAGCCATGCTAATAATCTGTAGGTAGGTATATAAAACTTTGTATGTTTATCTCCGAAACTGGAAGCCGCAATCCTCAAAGGATTGGTATGAAAATTGGCACATTTATAGCTACGGTCTAAATCTCAGTTACATTTGGAGACGGGTGAAATCCTAAGGGTATGTTGATGGGACGTATGGTTTTAAAGTAGCTCCGGCTTAAAAATAAATTGTACGTATTAAGTAGAACTGTATTACGTCAAAGAACTTTGGCAAATATTTTACAAATAAATACAGTTATAAATAAAATTACACAAAATTAATCAAAGTCAAAAATCCTGGACCAAAGTAATCAGCATTCAAATTAATTTCAACAAAAACAATGTAATGAGAAAACATTACTGTGCATTCGATTCAATGTTTCAATTGAGTATTTTACATAAAGGGGAGAGGCAAAAAATACAGATATATGGCGCCAGAAGTGTCGAGCGGACGCCCGGGGCGCTCATTAAGGCCGGGAGAGGCGCCCGCACCCAAGCCGTGTTGTTTTTACACGGATTTTGCTGTTACTTTACCACGGTAAGGTGACGATGCTTCACTTAATTCAGATACAAATGTTTATGTCTCAAATACATTATGCTGCACAACAAAGGCTTGTTGTTTTAGGCGTACTAAGAAAGCAGTAACTCATTTACGGGTTTAGTTCTGCCGCCACATTACAACTTGGCCTCTTATGTTGCAGGTGAGAGGCAGTAACCATATTAACTATCAGATGCACCGCGGGATTATTTGGGAACTTGTCATATAAAAGATTTCAGTCTGTTTTATAGTGCCAGAAATTATCCATATGCAACATCTTCTTTTTATATCTCTTTTATCTCATAAGTCTCCGCAGGATTGACTTATATTTGTACCGTTAGGCTAAATAAAACTTTAGTCAAATTAACCTGAATGTGTAAGCTTTCCCTTAAGTCCCAAAAGTAATAATTGGGTCACAAATGGAATTTACACCAAAACGAAATCGGAATATTACGCACGACCAGTTTCTTTACCCAGAGAGGAGCTAACAATAGGCGTGGAAAGTTTAGGGACAACAAAAAGTTGGAACACAACGAGTATTTATTTAAATCATTCCACATTACAAACATTCCACGTTATCTTGCCATTCCCACTGCATAGGAATAGGTACGTTCACTACTAACTAGCTAGCTAGATAATAGCATAGAAAAATCTAATTAAGGTTAGCACAAGTATGTTGGGTGCCCCATAACAAGGATCGTAACCGCAAGTCACCACAACTAGCGACGTGCACTTTATCTATTAAGAAGATGTCTGTGCCTTTCAACTAATAGAATTTTTAATCAAGTTGGTTGCGGCGCCGCCTCGGCACAAGTACGCCAGATTAATGTAATTCGACGACGCCATCACAAAGGCAAATTGTAATCCTCCCCTCTTTTCATTGTATATTCCCGTAACGTGGCACTCACACAATGTGTCGTATTTTTACTTTATTCGACAGGACCATGCATTATGTAGATACACATGCCACTGCAATGTTATTTTATTATCGTGGAAGGAACAAGTGTTTTGCTAACAAACGTTGAATTGCAACAAAGGTATGATTTGCATAACGTCATCTCCAATGCGGCCTTTGACTCGGTGTCGGATGGATGTCGCCGGCCCGAGCGGCCCGAGCGGGCTGCAGGCGCAGTGTTCAGAACGCCCCTTAAATCGGCCGATTGCGGCACAGTCGTTAGGAAGGCCAAAGTGTCGGGACAATTAAGTTGAAGCGGCGATTGTGAACGGTGCCAAAGCGGATGTAGGTCAGTGAGTGCGGAGTGGACCCGCACTACTAAGGTGACAGCGGATTCAACTACGCCGTGTCATGACCTCGACAATCCTGCCCGCTTTGGCAACGCACCTCGCGCCCCAAATACTTAACTTTTGTTATTGTTACATTGTCATCCCCATTTCTACATATGCAATGAAACGACCCTTGAACTTGCAGTTAATAGTCTTTGCAATATAATACAACACAGCACCCTCGCCATTTGAGCTGATCTACATTATTTTCGACATAAAATCTTATCTATGAACTTCTTAAAGATGCATTCTACGGAAGAAGCCGGCGTCTATCTAAACAAGAAGGGGAGATAAGGCGGTTTAGTGCACTCATATATACAGCGTGGCCCCTGATGCAAGATTTTCAAGACTTTAAGTCTGTCGTTATGTCGAAGCCCTCCATCCGAGCTCTTTGACGGGATGACTTTATGTGTAACATATTGTATACCTGGCTCTAATCCGATTAGAAGGATAGTAGGTATAAACTACCCGTCACAATACTTGAAGAAAATATTTTCAGGATGATTCATTATTTTTAGAATTAGATTTTTTTGCCCTAATCATCGTTACAGACTTGAATTAGATTGAAAGATCGGAAAAAAAATTAGGTTGAAATAATAATATCGTCTTTTGGAATGAAAAAACAAAGTTATCAGGATTAAAACGAGTCCCATGAATAGCAAATTAGCAATTGAGATTAAATATCGTAACCGACGATATGTGATACAGAACACCTGCCTAATCCCTCGGGATCAGAAGCGATTACGTTGTGTAACTAAATAAATTACTTAATTAATTCAATCTCGTATAACACTTACGCCCTGTGGTCTCTATTAATTCAAACACAACATTATCTATGTAACACCCAGTTTATGCCTCCAAGCTCGTGTAGCAGTACCAAGTAATTCTTTGCAGCTTTTGCCACGAATTATAACATATTTAATAGCGAGCATACATTATAACTGAACTAGTTTGCCGTGTGATACCACTAAAAGCTTCGTATATTCACCTATACGACCCTTATTGAGCAAAATTGTACTCCAGAAAGGATCTACAAAGAATGTTTATACACGAAAGCAAACAAGATTTTTCTTTCTATTTAGAATGCCTCTTTTGGATAGTGTAAAATATGAGTGCGGCCGCCGTGAAATGAGCTGTGGGCTGTGTCAGCGCGCGTCGACGGTTGCCGTCTGAATTTTGTACAAAGCAATTTTCGTCAACTCGGAAAAGCGTCGAATTAATCCGCCAAAGATAATGAGGACGGAAGTGGGTGTTATTGCCTCATTAATGGCGTTGATTGGCGTAAATAATATATGCATTCATAAAACTGTCAGTTTATTTTTAATTTATCGATAACTGATTTGCTCATTCGTTAATTCAACGCTGTTTTCCGGAAAAGTCAGTTTTTACAGCGTGACGGACGTGGCATTATCCACAATCATATCATTGCAAGCACGTGAAAAAATAACACTGAAAATATCGTAAAATTCATTCATCATTTTATTTCGCGAGTGTCGTGTCAACATTTTTATTACAATCAAAATGCAATTTAAAACAAAGACTTTTTTTAAACTGTTGTAAAGGCTTTAAAAGTGTTTGACTATGGCAAAAGCCTGAACAAATAACTGAAAATGAAAAATATCAAAATAAAAGGTAATACAATTTACCTTACATAGATTTTTTTACTCTATATTTTATCTGAAACATTTTTAACGCGAGAAACCAGATATTTTTGTAGTGCATTTTTAACATTTTTAACTGCTCGGAACTCGACAGTGACGCAACAAGAGGTTCCATGAAAACTGTCTGTCTACGTGTTTAGTTGAATGATGGTGTTAGGTTTCAATATATTAATACGTAATTGTTGGATATTGTACTGGCAACACCCAAAGATTCGATATGTCAAAATTGGGGAATAACGGCTTGCTGGATCAGGCGTTCGTGACAGTAAGACGTGCTTAGTGGCTGTGTCGGTAAAAAGACAGATTGGCATAGTATTGATTGGAGATCTACTGTAAATTAAGGTAACCTATTTATTTTATGGTAAATAATAGAATACTGATTAAATAATGGTATTATGTGGGGAATAGGAGATGTGATGGTATGGTATAGAATATTGAATTTGATGATGGCAAAGAAATATAAATGAATGACAAAATATCTTGGTATTTCATATTATTTTCCTTATCCCTGAAATTAGTTATTTTAGAGCAGGATGGTTCTTATTATAATGGATTGATTTACGCTAAACATAGAACCGGAAAATAGTAACTAGAAAAATTAAAAACTTTAAACAACGATTCCGGAAACTGTAAGTAAACGTACGTTCGCACAGTTTCCAAAGCGTGAGCAAATGTTGTATACGCACGCGCATTCAAAACTGGGTTTTTACGTGGTTGATATAATTCAAATGCGAGCCAATCATTCGCTTGCAAACTTATTTCGGTGCTCCTTGGAGCTATGTTCTACTTAGAATGTAGACGCAAATTTAGTGTTTTTCTAATTCGTATGCATAATAAAAACTAAACCTTGATCAAGATGTGTCAGAATTTTTCCCAAAACCAGACAATGGTTTGCTGTAATTAAATACCAAAATTATCAGTACGTCCAAGTGTAGTTCGGAGGGGAATTAAATATGGCATGTCCGGATGCGGGCGACGACACGTGGTTAGTGAAGCGTGTCACTGATAGCTCCAGTCCCTAGTGCCCGCGACCGCGACACGCTCATAATACTTACGTGCAAACAAATACCGAGGACCGCACGGAGAGAGCTAAATAAGGAAGAATTGTGTAGTTGCGTAGGTAGTAGGTATCTTGGTGATGTTTTAGGCAGCATTATTAATATAGAATTGGCAAAATTAGAAAAAAAAATGAAAAAAAACCGGCCAAGTGTGTGTCGGACCACGCACAATGAAGGGTTCCGTAGTTGGGATGAATTTATCCCAAAAACAAACTTAACTTTGTAGTTGAAAAATATGTTCCCCCATACGGAATGTATGGTAAAACATGTTTTTGCAACTGCAAAGTTAAGTTGGTCGATTATTACTCGTTAACTTGTGGAGCCTACTTAGCTGTGATAGTTTTCCTTTTAATTTCGTTATATAAACTACTGTTTTGATTTTTTTTACTCACCCAAAACCAACCATTAAGCCGGTAGGGGGGGGGGGACACTTGACTCTAACAAAAATTAGCACTTAATACTTTGTACTTAATACAGCTTAATATAACGCAAACGGATCCCTGAATCCAAAAATGGTTTTCACAAACTCACAATGTTTTTGAAGGACCTTTTCAATGATACCCCTCACCATGGGTAAAAGAACAAAAAAAAAAAAACATCACCACTTTACGTGTATGAGAGGTACCCTAAAAAAAAAAATGTTTTTCATAATTTTGTTTTACCACTTTGTCGGCGTAATTAATATGTATACCTATGCCAAATTACAGCTTTCTAGTACGAAAAGTCTCGGAGCTAGACCACGGACAGACAGACAGACGGACAGACAGACAAACAGACAGACAGACAGACAGACGGACATGACGAAACTACTGTCTGTCCGTCTTCACAGCCAATTTGTTCTGAATCTACTGGACCAATTTAGTTGAAATTTTGTACACATATGAATTTTGTAACCCAAACGTGGACGTGTAACGTAAGTAAATGAAATTTGGATATTGGGGTCACTTTTCGGGAGCAAAAAGGAAAATAAAATAAAAAGTTTTGCAAACTGTATCGTGTGACATATCAAATGAAAGCGCTGGTTGTGAGAAACTAATTTTTTATGATTTTAAAGTCAAATATTTTTTAACATATTTAATAAGATTGATGAAAATTTACCATTTCCCCCTTATCTCTGACACTACTCGGCCTAAAATTTTGAAAAAAATACAGAGCATGGTTCATAGAAGCCTATAAAAATGACATGGTCTTAAAATAACATGGTAAATCCCTTGGAATGTATGGGAGAACATGTTTTTCAACTACAACGTTAAGTTTGTTCTTGGGATAAATTCATCCCAACTACGGAACCCTATATTGAGCGTGGTCCGACATGCACTTGGCCGGTTTTTTTAAGTTAAGATCTTCGCCCACCTTCCGACTTTATAATCAAATATGACACCATAAAACTATTGTGCAATATTTGAACTCAAATCAATCAAACAGAAGATTCGACTGCTAAAGAAATTGTTGTACCGTGTATGGCATGTATATACCTCCTCGTCGTGGCAATAGACATTTAGGAAATATATATTTTTTTATATACAAAAGGGACATCAAAAATCACGCTGACTCATAACTATACCATTCGTTAATGATCATTACTAAGTCCCCCGTCTAATTGTATTCCCCTGGGGGAAGGGTGATGACACTGGGATTAAAGGTCGATAAGAATTCATTAAGTGGTGGGTAGACAACCTCTTTTAAATTACTTGTTAACTTCTTTTTTTTTTTTGCTTCCCAGGACTACCTCATTGGTGGTGTACTCCAGTGGTCGCTGCTGAGGGCGAAGTCTTGGGTTCGATCCCCGGGTCGTGCCAAGTGTTTTGGGTTTTCCAATAGTCAAATTGTAAGTTCTGAATGTGTGCCAGGTTTGTAAACTCGCCCCCTATGGCGAAATAGGGATATACGACTCACCTCTGTCTACCTTTTCCGGAACATTGGCGTGATATTATGTGTATTTTCTTGTTTATCCATTTAAAATAAATATGTTACACGATACGCAAAATAAATACGTTTAGTACATTTCACTTGTCTACAATATCTTTTTCATTTCCGTCGTCTGTCTAAATAACAGAAGTGTTGAGGCAAAGCGGGAACAATGGGCCGCCAAACGGATGCGTAGCACGCGTCCCACACATACCTATGTACACATGTATGTAATTTAATTCAGCTCATTCAAAAGCGCACACGTATTTTATGCAGCCTACAATCAGTGACTGCTACGTGCGTAGCAGGTCTACGCTTTTCGTAGCTATCGTTGCCTTTAGTTAGGCGTCCACTATCTAGGGGAAAATAAAAACAAATTACATTTTTAAATTACGATTACTGCGTTGAAAAAAAAACTTTTATTTAAACGGACTGCTACGTGCGTAGCAGAAGGTCTACGCTTTTCGTAGCGATTGTTGACTGAAAATATTTTTTATTTTATTTTCTTTCTATATTATTTAATGTTTGTTTCCGCTATCAGGTAGTGGTGGTATCTTCTCTTTTTCGTTACTCTACCTACACCAATATTAGTTTCTCGTAGGAAATACGTCTTCCGTTAAATGGGTTGACAATAACTTCACTGAGTGGGTAGTAGTGTTTTTTAGGGCTATTTATCCAACAGCCCAGATTACCGATTTTTTTTTCTTATTAAGTCATGATGCAGTTTATTGTAAGAAAGAGCGAATCTATAGGTGCTGTTCATTTCTACTTCATTCAATTCAGCACATTACATCTTTAATCCAGCACGTTAAACATGACTTTTTTGTCACGATTTGCTACTAATTGCAACTCTAGTTAACGCGTTAAAGATCATAACTACGATCATTAAAACTTTTACTAGCGTTCTGGGAACCTAATCTCAAGGATTGCTATTAACTGAATCTTCTTCACTTTGCTCGTCCTTCTGCAAACTACGCTTCATCTTATCAATAATTTTTACAGGCGCTGAACATTTAGGAGAATGGTTGGCCAATTTCATATCTCAGTACATACAGCAAATATACGTATACCCACAATAAAATTCAAGTAACACAGTCTGATACACGCAGGGCTACACAAATTACTTCAATAAGCACGCATGATGGAGGACGAGGTTCCCACGAAATGGCGAAATTCCATCCGCCGTGGATGCGCCACTGAATACAAATTCACATGTACTCCAATTATAGGAAAACGATTTGGTACGAATATTCTTGGCAGACTTGCAAATTTCGTCTCGAATCAGCAAAATATACTTATTTTGTTGGGAGTTAGAATGGTCCCGTCATGAATTCGTGACTTTCCTTTTCTGGATGAGCCAAACTGGCCTCCCGAGGGACCGAGATGGTAGATCTGTTACGTCGCCACTGACGAAAATTGATTGATATTACAGACCACTTTTGTGGTGACTTTAGTGAACTGTCAACTATTATTATCCTCTATGGACACAACACTAAAGCATTTAATAACTACGCGTTTATATACTTTACTAAGTTTTTACCTTTCTAACGTCAGGTTTCTCAATATTTTTAAATAGTACCTACCTGCTTTAAATTACAACAGGTAAAATAACATGTGTTAATTCGCTATATTCTCTACGATACACTAAGCAAGCTTTACATTTAATTAAATAAATGCCTACTATAAAACCATTCTTAATTTAAATTAAATCATAGTTCTCCAAGTTATTCGTGATATTAACAAATGATATTATTTCCTTGCAGTAGGTCACACATGGTGGTTATAATGCATGTCACGTTCACAGGACACGTACGATGGACGGACACAAAACGAGTTGTAATTTTAATTAAAATGTCACAACTTTTGAACCTATAATACAATTAGATACTTTAGCATAAAGTTAACATAATACGTTCTAATTTAAAACGCAGCGAATTTCAAATTTCCACCTTTATGTAAGAAATGAATTTAATATTTCATTTACATGAGCACTTTGTTGAATAATTTCGAATTTAACTTGAAAGTTCGTTCCTGTATTTCAGTTTTATCCATAAAGAACAAGGTTTCGGTAAGTGAAACATTAAGGTCAGGATTTCAGACTCCCACGCCTGTCTACGAGCATATTGTTAATCTTAGAATAAGTTGTCTGTACACTGCGCGAAGTTTGAACAAGTTTAGTCACGGAAATTAATTTTAAGTAGAATAACTTAGACGATCGAGCTATATTTCGGGATTGAAGTTAATGTTCGTAACATTGTATTTCCTTTTCTAAAGACCCTTTGATTGGTTAAGGGACAATAATTATTATACTTACCAAGGCCATAACGAAAAGTACAGAATCTATATAAAAGTTTGAAATTCAATAATTATAGATAGGTACATAATTACGACAAAGTTTATGAACCGACATTAAAACACTCGCAGCACTTTACACATTACATATAAAGTTCTAAACCTATACCTAAAGTCACAGGTTTCAGTAACTATAAAAGAGCTAAGTTCAGATACGTTTGACTAAAAATCTACATCACAACTGAATTTTACCATCATCCTGTCTAAAGAACGAACCTGACAAATCCTGAATAAATATTGTTCCTGAACACATATTTGACTAAACAACAAAGCAAACTAGCATTCACTGCCTATCTACCTACATACCGTAAGCTGTTTGTGCGTCCTATTACTAGCTGCACAAAAGGCGAGCCCGTTCAAAGTTCAAAACGGAGTACTAGAACATTGTAGGTGCCGACTATGGGCTGAAAAGGGCAATAAGAGAGGGCGAATAGCTCTCAGAGGCGTCTCGGGGCCCGCCGTCGTCCCGGCCAAGCCACGTGCGCCTTTCTAATTAGCCCTGCAGTCAGCTTGCCGCAAATGAACACCAACATTCAATGTGATTTTTTAAGAAAGAAATAGTAGATGATTAGGCTGAAATTTCATTTGAAAGTGAATAGTTACGTACTTACTAGAAACTCTTGATAACGAGTGGATACCACGGATTAATTTTGAACTTCATTTAAGTGAATTTCCATATAAGTTCAAAGAGGCGTTTCAAAGTGACTAGAAAAACAGTTCAACCTTTTAACACCTTGGAACTTAATACCAGAGTTACTAACATATAGCGTAATATATTGTTACGTTGACACAAAAGAAAAGAGAGTACCTACCTACCTAGGTAATTTCAACAAAATTACAAGCTCTCTATGTAAAAAATAACAATGCCATTTAACAATACCTACCTACATTGCTTTTTATTCAATAATAGATAAATTTCTGGGAAATTAAATAGGTTTCTTTAAAAGATTTCCATTTTATTTGTCCTTGATGAAAGATGTCTATAAAAGATAAAACTAGAAATTGTGCTTATGAAATTAAGAAATGAAGAATACCTATACAATTACACTCAACTACTGATTTAAAATAAAGAAAAGAAAGAAGCATTTAAAGGCGACTAACAAGGCAGTTGTGAGTGGAAACGGAGGGAGGGGACTCCCTAGGAGGACCTTGGTGACCTTATTGGTGATGTTCTTCAGAAAGGTCAGGTGTGTGGTCCTCGCAACCGGCGTGCATGGATGACCAGATGTATGAACATAAACGAAGAAAAAGGAGTATGTATGGATCATTGCAGATGGCGTTCTGTAGTTTCTGCCTACTCCCATGGAAAAAAGGCGTGAATTTATATATGTAGGTATATCAACCGATTTTTACAAATAACTAACTAAATCTGTGTTTGCGTATCTATGTCAATATTGGTAATGTAGGTTACTTATAACTGATATATCCTTTCTCACAATGGACCTATAACATGACTTTCACATTAAGGCGAGATTAAATCCACCGATACAGCGCAAGGAAAATATTAATTAAATCTGTTACAAGTTGTGTTAAACAGGATAGAAAAAGCGTTCACTTGATACTTTTAAAATTGTTTACAAATTTTTCATTCGGTCTACTAAACTAAACTAGATTTAGTTATATCTTTTATTTAAAAGCTGATACAAATATGAGAGGAATGGGTCAAATATTTACGAGTGAAAATATATTGCATGAAGAAATATTGGAAAAGATCCTTTACCTACTTTAAAATATTTTGTGAAAAATCAAATGTTGAAATGAAGAATATCTACCCGTTAAACCTTCACCCACATTTCGGAAAATTCTTCACTTTAAGATGAACGGGAAACCGGGAAGTGAGTAAAGCGAGGCTTGCGGAGGAACGAGGAAGCCGTGAGGCGGGACTCGCCTCGTACTCGCTTGCATTGCGGACTCGCGGCACGTACCAAATCCGACACTTGGCACAGTTCACATTCTCGCCGCGCTTTCCCCATAATACAAGTTTTAAGTTTTAATTACGCCTCTGCAATCTTACGCCCCAACATAACGCTGTATTTATAAGAACCCTAATGATTGGCCGCTGTCGTAGAAATGTCGACGACATTGAAATGTAAATTAGTTCTGATTTTCCTCACTCAACACCTTGTAATATTTTTTATTATTAGTACCCATCTCAGCAACGCTTCTTTACTTTCGACAGATTTTATTTTCAATTTCTCTCGATCAGAACACTTACAATAGCTACAATGTTAATAAATAATTTCGATCGGCATTGTACTGTCAAATGAATTATGGATCAGGAGATTTAAATAAGATTTAGTATTACTTACAATAATAAATAATGTAGCTAATGTAAAGACAACGCTCGAAGTTAAACAGAATCGGAGCCTACCAACAACAAGAACAAAACTGACAAATAAATAAAACAGCGAGGTCCAACTCAGGCAATTTCTACAGCGATAAAACGCGAAAGGAGCGGTATTTAAATTGAATACGCCGTAAATAAATGCTAAATGAGACAAAGGACTGGGAGAGAATTTGCAATCTAAACAAGAATAAAAGGAGTAATGTATCTTTAATGAAAGTAAGGAAGGGCCGTCAACGGTACGCGGTGATTACGACCGCGGACAATGTCCCACACCTCGGGCGTTTGCTTAAGCTGTTGGCACAATTAGCTTTATGTGCTTTTCGCATTGACGAACACACAGCAGAATGAATTCTTATAACTTGTATGATGACTGTTGCTTAATCGAGGCCAGTTAGCAAGCACGAACAATATTTCTGCTTGCATGGCTTAATTTAAAAGTATGTTAAAATAACTTGCGCATCTCATATTTCAACCAAAAAACAATATATATGCTTACAGATTAATGATCACCAAACAAATTATATTAATTTTGTAAATGAGGTAACATGAATAGCATTCAAACATTAACGTAATAAACTTGATTTGGTAGTTATTATGTAAACGAGGTGGCCACGGTATGTTGTGTAGATATTCTCGTAAATTCTCGTGTATTATTCGTGGTAATCCTATACGTTACCTAGTCAGACGTCCAGTGGATAATAGTGTTTCGAGGAAAGTCAGGGAGCTTTGAGAAAATAATCCTATTTTTACACGAAATACTATATTAACGTTGCTTCTTGAAATGAATACTGCTGATCATGGTGAGACGGTTAATTGATTGATGTGTTTGTTTTAGCATTTTTTTTTACATTGAGAGAGGTGACCCTCTACGTTAATCTAGGCGACAGCGACAGTTGGACAGAGAAAAACATGTATGGGGTTATGACAGGTAGTAAGAATTATTTGTAGGGCTAACGAATGAGGTGATATATTCGGTAACCCTTCCATTTATCAATAGTTATATTTGTGATCACGTAAATGTTAATATTATTTTAAATAATATTATTAATGAGATTTCTGTGCACTTTACATAAAGGTGAAAATGTTATTCATATAATATATTCCATATAAAATATTTTAGCGCTACGAACTTATAAATGAAAATATCTCAAGAATTCTCGCTGTATATTTTTTTTGTGAAATTAAATATTTATGCGACACTAACGGTTCAAAGCTGAAAAGGACAAATGGATGTGATGTGTCTTAGGTGCACATAGACTTTAAGAAAATAGGTGTCGATAATTCGTCTGTTGTGTGTGTGTAGGCTAGTTAACTGCAATATTCACGGGCGTGGAAATTGTTTGAAACTGATATCACTACAATATTTCTGCAACCTTCCCATAAAATAGGTTACATAGGTACCTTTTCCATGTATCTGGAAAACTTTTAATTTGAACAAACCTACAAAGTTGACAAGTTTATAAAAATGCAGAAAGAAAATCTTTTTCATAAAGCCGTAAAACACAAGTTGTATGTTGTACCCAGTGTGTTCTTGTCTTAAAGTTTTTGTAGGCGCTGTAAACCTACTAAAACTTTCCACAATAAACAAAGTACTTAATTCTGTAAGCCATATGAAAACCCGTTAGGTTGAAGTGAAGCTATAAACAAATAAGCGGACAGACCGCAATGATTTATTACACACGTACGGGCAAAGAAGAAAATATTTCTTGAAAGCAACCAACAACGGCCTGCTTAACGAACGTGGGTTTTGTTTCTAAACCAGTCGGCTAATTAACATTACAATCGAACACAATAATGTAACCCACAGGTGCTTTTACTATTCACTTGTAAATACTGCACATAAATCCATCTGGAACTTTTATTCAAACTCCTTTTACTAACGCAGCTTGAATAAATGTAGCGGAGGCCGGAGGCCGAGACCTGTATTGAATAGTTACAAATATAATGTGTCTGGTTGGAGTTAACTGGTCTATAAACATTCAGAAAGAGCGAACATTTGATTTGAACTTATTTTTTAATGAAATATGAAATCAATGATTGAAGGACGAAGTTTGTTTAATAACATTCATTGCGTTATTTACCTTATCGAGTAGAAATTGTTTTCGAACATAAGAATCAATGGATAATTAATATCCTTCAAAATTATTCAGATTGTGATTAATTGTATGTTACACAATTTGGGTGCTAGAAGAGGTACCTGGTAAGGTATTATGTAAGGTACCTTATATAATAGAGTAGACAAAGTCACGAAAACAATTACCTACTTCGTAGATACAGAGGATGCTTACCTATAATTTTCCAGGAACCCCATATATTAACATAACCAAACACAAACTTATAAGCCCCTATCTATAAATTAACAGCTCACCAGTTTTGTCAACATTCTGACTCCAATCAAGTAAACAAAATATCGGGCGACAAAGCCACATATGGGCGCACTATCATTAAAATGCATGCTCCAGTATTACTATTTCATACGCCACGGTATGAAGTTATTCCAATGATTTATTACACCCACTAGATACGCAGGCCTGTCCTGATTACCTGCAGGATCATTTTTCACCTTTTAAATAAATCACCTGACAGTTATCAGGAACTGACGTTTTGATCGACATTAAATTAAATTTTATTGATGTCCGTATCTATTTCTTTAAATCCATTTATTTCCCATACTATCCCACTCATGTCTGGAGTTATTAAAATAAATAATCAATCAAGTAGACGGAAATTTCTTTGGTTGTAGTAATATTTGTTATGGTCACCGGTTATGAATAATCACGACCGGAACAATAAAAAAGAAAAGTTAAGACAAGAACTAAACACAAAGGAGAGTAACTTAAAAAAACTTGAAAGAATTTTGCAAAAAAATGCACCAATTTTTACTTAAGAATTGTAAAAAAATCCGTATTCTTCTACATCTGTAATTTTTATGGTGTACATAATAATAATAAATAATACCAGCCTATTATTGTCCCACTGCAGGGTAAAGGCCTCTTCTCATACAGAGAAGGCACGAGCATTGATCACCACGCTTGCTCAAGACTGGTTGGTGATTTCAGACTTCTATTAACTATAAGTCCAGGTTTTCTCACGATGTTTTTCCTTCACCGATGTTAGTAATGTCCAAGATAAACTCAGAAAGTAGGTACATATACAGTATATGAATAGAAGGAGTCATATTGAAACTTGCCTGGATATGAACCCACAAACAACCTCATACATACATATGGTGTACATGTTAAAGAGTATTATATTCTATTCTAATTTCAAAATTACCGATAAGTAAAAGTTTCTAACAATGTCAGAGTAGTCTCTGGACAGTGGGCAGTCAGATGCGCATCGGGCGCAGTCCCGTTTGTATGAATGGCGCAACTTGTCCAGAATCATTCGGGAAACTTTTGACAAGTTCCCAAACAACAGTCACTGTTAATGCTAGTTATGATTTTAGTGAATGTTTGCTATGTTTGCTTAAGTAGGTATGTTTTAGTTTGTATAAAGATTATTTAAACAAAATAAAATTAGAACTTTTCGTACTTCAGTCACGTTTTTCAGACCTAATTTATATGTTGTCTGCATCATAATTACTGTACTTTCCGAACTGTCACATCTGTTCAGACTGTGCCCGAACAAGCAAACAGTAGTCGTGAGTTGTGTAGTAATCCTTGCCAATATTATTTCAACACACAGAATGGGAAGCGTAAAACGCAGTGGGAGTTTAGAAGGCTTTCAGCGGAGCTGGCCGTTTAGCAAAGTTTAAGTAGGAACCAGTACCGCCACGCTCACTACTCGGGCTCGGTTCGCGTTTAATCCTTACAAATAAATAAACAACCCTCGTATCACTGCAAATACCAAAAGCGAGATGTTAAATACGCTTTGCTGTATGTTGGCACGCATACTGTTACTAGTTCAGCGGCAAATACTGCTTTATTAAAAAAAAAAATACGTACCCTTACTACTTTGCGCTTGGCAACGAATAAAATAGATGGATCTATTTCATCATAAATATTTAAGTTAATACTCTCACTCTTCCTAAGAAAATATTTGCAAATTGAATGCGAAGTAATAAATGGATCCCTTGCATATCAATGAGCGTTCAAGGCACACCTAGCTCTGATTGATTCCGTCGCATTGGAATTATTTCGAGCCTGTTTCCGATTCACCAAAGGATCACTCTGGCTGTTAGCGTTTACTGTTTCTGTGTGAGCATTTGCTCTTATTGTTTTGTTAATGAAATCCATTGCTATCAGATTCCCAAAGGGTCCAATCGTAAGGGCCTTTAGCACAAAACACAAGAGCGTATTTTAGGTAAATAAAGTATTTTTATATTGCGAGGATTCCAAAATGTATTGTAAGCTTTAAAAGGATTTAGAAGGTTAATACCGTGTAAAATAAATTGCTACCTTATAAGATGAAACTCGGTTCAGGGTTCAATAGAGCAGCATAGTGGTAGTATTTTGATTCGAAAGTTTGCGGTTGAGAAGCGAAACGGTCTGAAAGAAATTTAGTGTAAAAGCTTTAATGAACTAATGTATTCTTAATGAAGAGGCGGCGTCGCGTCGGAATTGTGGGCCCGCGAGCCCGTTTAATGCTATGAAATATACATAACTCTCGGGTACATTTCAATTAGCACTTGAAGTGAGCACAGGCGCCACCCGCCGTATGCCGTCAGTGTCGTCCCCAACGACTTCAACGATCACAATATCGTCGTCATCTAAATTTAGAAGAACTGTCACTCTTCTAAAATTGGCGCCGACGTGACCTGGATGACAAGTTTAACGTCAATTTATATTGATGAAGCTTAAGTTCAGATTAGAAGTTGGCGGACGAGAATTTCGCCATCTTATAACATTAAAATTCCAAGGTAAGATGAGCAATTTTCTTCTTGATGTTACCTTTTAGGCTGTATAAAAATTGCAAATATTTTAGCATCAAAGTTTAAGTGTCTGTCCCATCTGTATGGAGGGCGAGACCCGTCGGGTTCCTTTCACACCGAATCGTAAACTATGGATGGCCAATTTATGGTTTCGATGCTGTAACCCATTCCGGTCCAGGCAGATTTACGATAGCAGTTCCTCACGAATACGAGCATCTACGCGGTCACATCTAATAAACAAGTCACGAGTTTTACTTGCTTGTACAAAGTATGTACAGGTAAATGTCATAATTTATAGCTGTGATACGATTTGAGACAACAAACATGTCTGTAATTTATCAAACATGTCAGCTGAATGTTAGAATATCAATATGATGTCGCAGGGCCTTTATAATATATTATATATGGATATATTATATATTATATATGGATTAAACTAGCCCTTATTGGCCCTTATAAAATACCGATTTTTGTCTCTAGCTCTGCCGTGGCCCGTGGCGCATGGATAAAATTCCAAAAGACTGTGAGTTGGTGATACCTGTACGGTAGGTACTAACCTAGTATTATTAAATACGTTGAGGGTAGGCAGTTTTCATCTTAAGTCTGCCGCTGATGACAATTAATGAATAGTTTATCAAAACAAAAAAAGAAATCAAAGATTTATCCTATACTATTAAACGAGCAATATTTGTATTTATATTTGTTTGTATATAGATTTGTACTCACGTTCTCGAAATCAACTCTAACGATTTCAGTGAAAGTTCCAATATAGAAGTTTACAGGGCGAAAAATAGTTTCCTCCGTATTTTCACCCGAGCAGAGCTCGGTCGCCTAAAGTTTTGAACAAGATAATGAATATTGACATGAAAATATTGACATTAGAATAATGATCACGGCAGCATGGAATTAGTAAGTACCTACCATCATGACAGTATGAAATTAGTAGGTACTATCCTATACTATTAAATGAGCATTCTCTATTTCCACCAAAACAGAGCTCGGTCGCCCAGGTACTATATAACCTAACCGCCCAGTGGAGATTGAAGCATCATATTTAGGGTCCTTAGTCAGCAGCAGACTTTTACGGGTTGTTATAATAATATTGTTTCCGTTGAGAGTAATCCCTCTAAGAACACCGCAGCTGTCGTAAAATGTGACTACGGGACAAATGCGGCTTATGTAACTGAAACCCTACGATTAACCACAAGCTTGGTTTACCGACCTACCTACGAAATTTTGCACATTCATCGGGTATACCATTTCTACTAAATACACAAAATAACATATTATTCAACTCGCTACGGTAATAAATAAAATATATAGCGACACCTTTACTTGAAATATTACCTACATCATGCTTTATCCATTTGCTTATTGAAATACCTCAAAATGTACTTCCCACCCGACCGTATATTAATGTTAGAATTATACGCTACAAATAAATTCATAATACAATCAAAGCGCAGCCCATTATGGTAATTCTTAAATAAGTCATTATCCCGTTGAGTATTGCAATTAGAAAACATAATGATAGCTATAAGCGATCGTGGGGTATAACAATATATCACGCCTACGCCATCAAACTAATTGCTCTATAATGTTATTTCATTGGGTACAAACAAAATTCAATCGTAAGCACGTACTCATGTAGGTAGTGCATTTTACTGACTCAATAACCGTTATAATATCGTACCGACATCTTATACATACATAATGTCACGCCCGTTTTACCGAAGGGTTCGGCAGAGGTGGCCTATAAGTAGGTGTACCTACATTTCGCCAGTTATGTTTAAGTCCCATGTAATAGGGGGCCAGCTTATTGCCAGCAACCGGGTACAAATCCAGACTGCGGTCTGTTACTGAGAAATTTCTAATGGAAAGACCCAATAACACTTTTCCCAGCCCGGGAATCGAACCCAGTACTTCATGATCAGCAGTGACGCTTGCGACCACTAGAATACAAGAAAAAAAAACCGGTGCGCAAACTAAAACACGTGACTCTACTCATCATTATTATGAACAACTTTTACTATGGGACCAAACCTGAAATCGCGAAAAAAAAATCTTCTGCTCCCTACATTTTGACGAGTTATGCGAACATAAATGTAGGAAACAGCTGATTTTTTTATCGCGATTTCAGGTTTGATCCCATAGTAAAAGTTGTTCATAATAATGAGTAAAGTCACGTGTTTAAGTTCGCGCACTAATTCAAAAAAGTCCCTGTATTCATGGCATAATAATTATACCTAGTTTCTAAGTAACCTTGAAACGGCGAAATAATGCTTCAATTATACGTATCTAGTTAAACGGTGTCTGTCGCCTAAATGAGGCTAAAATATTGATACTTAAATGATTTAATTGAACGGCTTGTGGACTTTTTTCTTTATTTTGAAAGGCTTGAACTTTTAATTTTTATAAAATCTATCACTAATTACTGCTGCGTGTATTAATAAAATATAGGGGACCTAGGATTTTGATTTTAATTTGAAGCTTGGCTAGAGAGAGTTCAACAACTCTACCACTATAATGATAACCCACCCATGCAGAAAGTATGAAACCCTGATCAAATTACAGTCACCTGCACGTGTGTGGACGACAGTAAATATATCTGTCGCTTATGGGAAAAACAGGATTGACGAGGAAATCGTTGTTTTTCCACATTTCCACAATCCAGACGAATTGGTGGAATGTGCTGCCAAAACTCTTTACCACTTAACTATACCTATTAATAATAATAACCACTGATGGATAGCTAATCTTAACCAGGAGTTATATTTTCATCTAAAGTTTAATCAAAAACATTGAACAGAGCCAGCTACTTGTTTATCGCTCAATTTATAAAAACCAATTGAGGAAAATGGGATATTGTGGTTTTCGCTGGCGATTGGCTAGCTAGCGATACGGCTCCGATTGTTCTGTATGTTTTATAAAACGCTTGAAGTTATGCGTCTCACCTTATTAAAAAGCTGAAACTATATCATAATGGATGAAACTTGAAGAACAAAATTACCTTAAAAAATTTAAAATAGGAAGAAATAACTTTCAAATATTTTTAGAACTTCAGTAAGAATGTCAGTTGTTATCTTACGAGCATTCGGTTATAACAATGCTGTTTATTCTCTTGCTAGTTTATAACTTGTTCAAATATTTGGAATATAAGTATTCAAATTCGGGATATTGTGAATTGCACATCAAATAAAAATCAGCGATCAATTTATTTCCATCATTTATGTACTTTTTACATCAAATAAATTATTTTACTACAAATAAACTAATTGTTTCACAAAACTAGTATAGGTAGATAATTTGAAATTAGATTAGGTTTAATATTTTCACTCGCAAAAAAGGTTAGGTTAGGTAAAATTAGAACTGTGAGCCAAGCAGCGAAGCAGCGAAGTAATTTGCTGTGCAATCAGCAATTTTGATTGGAATTCGGATTATTTTCAGACATAAAAGATTTTTTTTTATTTGCCTTGAAATAATTCCCTTCAAATTCTAGTCGAAAACCAAAGCCATACCTAAGTCTCCACAGCATAATGTAACGTAATCATACATCCCGATTTCTGAACTATTCGGCGCTGACAAATATTCACAAAGCCACAGTGGATAGATTAGGTTTTGTTGTACGACCGCCATCAGAAACTCTGAGGATACCGCCAGTTTACCCGCCACAACCACCCACTACCTACTCATGCTGGAAACCAATTTCCCACCTCATTGTTCTAAAATTGCGTCCTGCTCTATTCTACGTTCCAACGGCCAATCGATTCGCACATTGACAAACATCGAAAAATAAAATTGATATTGGAAAGGAATTGTTATCAAAAATATTGGAAAGTCGACCAATTTCTGTTAAACTTATAACTTATAATAAACTATCGATATATTATGTATATTGTCTAAAAGTGAATTTTTTCCAACATTTTACAATTTCTCATTCATACAAATGTTATAGCTTGAATAACAGCTTGACAGAAATTTAAAGAATGTTTAATGTCACCTCACTGTTTTGAAAGAGATAAAACTGAATATAAACGATCAACAGAAATGTTAACTGCATTCTAAATATAAATGACATACATTTTTCTTTTTCTAAAATAATCATAACATATCAAAGTTTATGTGAGAACTCAAACCCTTGGAGTTATTTCTGTCGGTTTACTTTTCTGCCATTACTAACAAAGTTCTAAATACATTAAAATATACCGTGACCTTTGCTAATTTGCACGTCTATTTTAGGGAGTATATTTTGTCGTTAGCCATGTAATTATGGGATTCAATCGAGTTAATTCAGTAACACACCTGTCTACAAAAAGTCAAATCTCTTAATCGATTTTTCTATCACTTCCTGTAATCCGATTAATCCGATTTTTTTTGCATACGTGTAGTTTTGATGAAAATGCAAAATTATGGTATCATATAGCTAATCATAAAATGCGCATGTCATAAGTCATTTATACGGTAGATATCATTGATGAAAATATTCATAAATCAGTTGTTAAAGCAAGGCACACCTTAACAATTGACTCATGAATATTTTCAACTGAACCAACGTTATCCAAATAAACCAAATACGTTTACTGTTGTAGGTGGTTAAGCAGTATCTGTGCGACAGTGCAGCGAGGCATCGCTCGCCCGAGGCAGTCGCGATGCCTTTGTTCGTCAGCACGAATGGAAATCAATTTTACAGATCAACTACACTGGAGCCGAGTTCGACAGGCAGACAGCCACTAGTCCGGCCTATGAATATGAATACAAGTTACTGAATCACTATCCAATGGTCGGACTGAAAAACTCTGTGTAATAGTACTGGCATCATCAGCATCATGATCATGTATGACATAAAAAAATGAAAAATTTATAGAAATTAAATTAATGAAGAATAAATTAGGAAATTATTTTTCTAAGAATCAAGAATGTATGATACTTAATAATTGCTGGAATTCTAGATTAAAAAAGAGATGCTAACTTGAATCGCAGTTTTGACTGGTAGTAAATAAATCATATATGTACACACATTGGTAATGGAGGCCACCGTAATTATTGCCGGTACCCCTCACAAATCTGCTCACCCCGCATGTGAAAACGAGTGTAAAGATACAGATACACAGTTGATATAGGTAGCACAGCAAAGCGTAGCCACCCGCCTTATACGTAAATTAATTTTGTGCTGTGATCAGCGGAGCGTGAGCCTCACGATAATCATTCCGATCTCGGCCTCGGCTCCACACATTCGCCGAATAATGCCACTATTAATCATTAGCCACGTTATGGCTTATACAAATAATAACCGAATTAGTATCCATATCAACTGATTCAGCACTACCCAAGTATATTTTATCTACATCGTTATAACACAACTTTTATCCTCCCCATTTATCTTAGCGAAGCGTAATAGACCTTGAAAGTTACATATCTACTTTTTGATAGTACATTAACATCTCCCTTACGTACTCGTAGTTTCACGAAGGGAAAAGGCCAGTAGGCAGTTTGAAAGTAGCCTTCGCGGAAAATTTACTAAACCGTCAATTACGAATAGAGAGCACAATACTCGAACAGCTTGCTAGAGATTTACGATTGCAATCAAACGTCAAATGGCATCATTTTTCAACATCAATATCATAGGGCGATACAGTTCGTGACACATTAATTTGGCAACGGGTGCGGAGCGAGCAAAGCTCCCGCCGCTGGTGATCGCTTTTTCATAACACGCTCACACGAGTCATTCTCACAAGCTCACTCGCGATATGCACTTAATAAATTACAAAACGGTTTCATTCAATTTTCATTTCATACGCCTGCGTTAAAGCTATTAGGACATCTGAGTGTCAAACGTGCGAATTGGTAACGATATAAAACATTATAATAAAAATACGAGTAGTACTGATTTATGACCGTACGTTTTGATCTCTTTTTGTGATAAAACGTGTCTTCATAAATTAACTGTGACAAGAGAAACAGCTACATATTCGCCAAGAAAAATGTAAGTACCTACTGTAAAAGGAAATTCAGTTTAAACCGGTTATGATTAACGATTTAGCTTATTCATTTGTCTTTGTTTGTTTTATCAAAAACAATCAAAAATAAGCTTGTGTTCCGGCGTCGGTCGGCGACGGAAGCACGGCCAACGCGCAACTCAGTGATTAACGAGCGAACCTCGCCGACTTGAAAATGAACCCTATTACTTAACTAACTTATCGTCCATCCAAGAAAAGTAAGCTCTCTAATTGCTGACCTTTACCCGGCCAGAGAGAATTTAGCGCCTAATTATGAACAACAGTTATATCGCTAGGGAGATGGATGCGGTACGTCAAACATTTTGTCTGCGCACTCATTTGGGCAGGTAGACGACCTTGGATGCTTTCTATTTAATTTTCGGGTAAAGAGCTATAAACCAGGTTCAGAGAGCAGTTTAGAAAGTTCATAATTAGAGCTTATTAGGTACCGTACGCTCCTATGGTTATGACATTAGCACCTTACGACAGGAATTAACCTACACAACAAGGAATTCGACTTTTAGAGAACAATAAACTTTAATGTTAGTAAAAATACGACGCTATTTTCATAACAGACATGATAATAAATACAGATATTCGTGTATAAATGACCCACTTTGCATAATAATTAAGTTCGCAGATATTCGCGTAGAAACATGGACGGCCCAGCAGGGGCCGACACAGATAATATCAGTCAATGCTTGCACGTGATTCATTACACCTGCATGACCATAGCCACTTCATAAAATAACTTTCAATGTATTTATTTGAGTATGAAAGCGCCGAGCTTCGGAAACACAATACCTTTATTGCGCAAGATAAATCTTTGTTACAATCGGATTTGTTTAATATGAATATCGAATGAATAGCGCGGGTGAGTCAGCACCCAGTGAAACAGCAGTATTACTGCACTCAGCAGACTGGAGTTCCAACAAGCGATTACACACCACAATTTTGTTGTCAGCCACAATACAAAAGTTTCATTGTGAAACTTAATTGAGTGGGTCAAAGCAAAAATACATACGTAAGTGTACGTGTGTCAAGAAGACAAAAGCAGTTACCTTGTTTGGAACTGAACAATGAAGCGAAGATCCTTGCTACACATATACCTATTATCAGATTGTTCACATGTACATACACTTTCTTCTATTTTTATTCAAGTACACACAGTTGAATGTTTTTTTATGTACCTACCTAATTTATTTTAACAGAAGAACTTTAATAAAAGTCTTTCGGAAAATATGGAACATTTAGGTGAATGCCGCCTTATTGTTAAGTAGGCTTTTAAATTCCAGACCAGTTTAGGTCGTTACAGATGAATACACGATTCACTATACAGCTTTTGTTTCTTTTATGTGGAGCAAAAAAGGCAAAAATATTGTTCCTGGTTCGGACAATGTTATAAAAACTGAGGTGCGGTTCAAATAAAAGCAAATGTTATTTCGCGATGCACAGGTCGAGTGGATCGCGGGCCGGCCGATGCACCGCTCTTGGCTCCTTACCAAAATGTATCAAAGCTAGATTTATGTGAAGCTGCGACGAAGGCTGCGATGGTATCGGCAGGCCGCTGCGACCACGCTGTGCTCCCGCGGCGTGCCCGCTATACCTACGTGCCACGCCGCTACCTCGCTGCGCGGCAAACGGCTCTTACACAATACTCACTGAATATTCCTGAAGCCTGATGATTCGGGAATATTTTGCACAATTTTTTGTGGAGTTGTATTTGATATCATGCTTTATTGTTTCAACAGCTTCTCTGTTTTACTTTTAAAGGCTGACTGTTTATCGTGGAATGATGCAGTACGTTTTCGAGCTCAGTTTTAACTTAACCATCTCCATCGTTCTTCATTATATTGCTTTACCGGTTTTAAGGGCAACCGCGTCTCATTAAATCAACCTTCAATTAACCGGTACACTGTGAGTAATAAAATATTCCTTACTGCATTCAACTCCCTTTAATAACCTTAAAAATCTTTACATCTCTCTTTGGATTAATAAACTTCTTAACTGCTTATAAAAAACTTCATAAAGGCGGGTAATATAACTGCTGCTATCTGGTTTTATTGGCTCAGTAATCAAGGCTTGACGTTCCAAACAGCGTTAATAATCCATTTCTAACAACATAAAACGTGAACTGTAGTAAGGGGCAAGTTAAAAATATATCAAAGTATAATATTAATACAGAATAACGTATTGTTACTATTATGTCGGAGCGAGGAATCATAAATTTCAAATATGAACGTCTTCACGCTCCTATGATCGAGAAAATAAATGGATGCACAATTTTTCGTGTTTCGTTGGGGCGTTAAATTATGCGTTTATCATTTAGGGATGTTTACAGTGCGGGGCGGCCGCGGGATCAAATTGAAACGACTGGAAAAGTGCCAGCCCGCCAGCCCACTACACGCGCGCCTTCAGTTCGTAGGTACGTAGGAATCTAGTATAGGCTAAATGTGACGCATGTTTTCAGTTTAATTGTTTTATTTGTCGCTATCAAACAGTTTTTTATAACATTTGGAATTAAACAATGCATTTAATTGTGAAAAATAATTGCATTGTTGATTTTAAAGAAGATGTGTAAATATTAAGTATAAAAACTAGTTGGTCCTTCAACAAGGCGTGAGAAGAAGTTAACAAACGAACAGCATCAAAGATAACTAGCGGTTGCAGACACGTGATTAAGCTATTAATAACCATAAAACGAGCCAGACAATTGATACCAATTATATAAGTATTCAGTTCGGAATACCAGACAATTCATCCTCAATAGACATGTGACACAAACACAATATTACACTTAATGGCACCGCTAAGTACTTTCATTTGAACCGCATATCACTCTTCATAGGTTAATGGCAGGCATTTTTATTCGTCCCTTTTTAGATATGAAAGGGGAACCGAACTCAGCTTTAATTGGCGAAAGTAGAATGACTAAAATCTTAGTATCTTTAGTTTCTAATTGGAGTTCTTGAACAAAATCCCTCGTATCAACTATAGCAGATATTTCTCAGGTAACAAGATATCGTCAAGCCGCAACCGTCTCTATCATTTCCGTCAGATTGCCCTTATCGCGCACTGCGAACAAGCAACGAGACCCGATGCGGAATGGCAGATTGATACATACTTACATACACAAACCAGTTCTCAGAATAAAGGATGGCGCAACAGAAATAACTCGGTGACCGTTCCTCGAACTTGTGTTGTCACATCCACTTACAAAGAAAAAAACGCAATGAATTTACCATCCATTACAATATTTTAGCTTACATCAAGTACAGCGGCTATTAGAGGTGTTCCTGTTGTGTTCAAAGGAATGCATCGGGCACGCGTCTATGATTCATATCGATATTTCATCACGGTCCAATAAAACACTCGATACTGCAATTGCAGCGGGCGCGGGGCACCCGTTCTGCTTGGCTCACTTATTTGACTTTATTTGTGGCGTTTGTTTCTCGCGGCGCACCCGCGTGCCCGCTCCGTGCCCGCTCGTTGGAGCCCGTCCAACAGTTTTACACAATCATTCCACTCAACTAAGCGTTCCCATAAACACAACCCGGCGGGTATGAATTGCACAAAAAATTGGAAATAATTGCCAATTTATTGTTCGTGTTGCTTTTACGCATATCGAAATTTAATTCGTTTGGCTGAAACGTTAAATATATGCACGTAGTGCGTAGTGCGCGTACACGCAGCACGAATACAAAATGCGTGAGTCGCGCGGCGGAACTGATGTCTATATTTGTGGCGCAGAAACTCAACCATTTAATTTTCATCCGCCGCCGACACTCCGGGAATTTGTAACATCACTTACTTAATTGAACGATAAATAAGTTAAACGCCTATCCATTTGTTTTATTCATTGCAGTCATATGTATTATCTAGATCTGTATTTGAATGATGACTCTATGTTTCTAATATAAAAAAATTATCGTTTGGATTAAATCCAAATATTCATGTTTTATCGAATTCACCTAAGCTATTAAATTATTGTAACGAGCAAACCATTGACCAGCCAAAGCGCCACAGTTTAACAGCAATTTTAGTAACCCACAACAAACTATCGTAGATGAATAAAAGTTCAACGACTTTCAATAAATTATTATTCAAAAAGAATGACGAGACTGTGTACACAATATTTATTGCGTTAGACTGTAAATAATGAGGTGTAGAGTATCGGATAAAAACAAATTGGTAAATAAAAATAGACAGTGATACCGCGTTTCTGTTTGTAGGAAAGTGTCAATTTATCATTAGTTCCAAACGGTAAAGAAAGATGGGAAGACTGCTAAGAAACATGTTTAAACAAATGGTCCCGTCATCGCCTATCTT
The DNA here is from genome assembly GCA_963680765.1 of Agrochola lychnidis. NCBI lineage: Eukaryota > Metazoa > Arthropoda > Insecta > Lepidoptera > Noctuidae > Agrochola > Agrochola lychnidis. The sequence continues at coordinate 13,602,546 of OY796857.1, forward strand.
TTACTGACTACGTAAACCTCGTCTTAGTAGCTTCATAACCCTCGGTTGTTCATCTATTTAGTCTCGCTTTATCAAGCGAACATACAAGCTCATACTTAAGTTGAACGAGTACCTTCAAGTATAATACCTCGGGAATGCGCGATAAGTATCGCTACCTGACATGAGGTACAGGCGCGAAGGGGGCATGAACATATCCAGAGTGCCAAGAGAATAAGTACAAAATAATATCGCGCTTTTTTCTCTCACAAATATACATACAATGAAAGCATAAAACACATTTATTTTTATTTTGTTTCTCTTGGATACAGACTTCTACATTTTACGGCCATATTTTTTTCTAAATCCGGTTCCGAAATGTTTTGATATCAAGAAGTAAAAGATCCTACATTTCACCACTTACAAGCCCATCAACCATCGAACAACCGAAGTGTAGCAACCAAACCATAACGCGAAGATAAGCAACCTCAGCTTACCACAAAACACGAACACTACTTACATGTAAAGCGATTTAGATAAGTCCCGACTCAGCCATTGAGAATGTTAGTATTGACAGTAACAGATAGTGTCTATTGAATATCTTAGTAATAAAAGCGTTCCTGTTGGTGCGGAGTCGGGTCCGGATTGTGTGGAGGTCTCGACGTCGACCGACGCTCTCGGAGTCGGTACTGTCTCTCGAATACCGGTAAAGTGTCATGTTACCAGCCTTATCGCTTAGACAGCGGACCAATATTTGAATACCACACTCAATACTCACCCGTCCTTGTAAATAAACGCTATCGCTTCCATTAGGGTCAATAATAAAGTGAAAGTAAATACATTCAGATTGTAATTTGTAACGTTGATAAACATCTTTGTGACAATGTAAGAGAATCGATATGGTTTTTATTTCGGTATGACGATACCCAATTACGAGCGGTTTTATAGCACGTAGGCGTTTTAGATTAACTCGATTTGGTTTCGGTATCAAAATCGATAGATGAGCATCTATTATTGTGACATCAATTTTTTTATGTATCTATCAGTAATTAAAAGTTACGATAAAAGAGATTAGGTGTTCAAAGTTACACCGAAATAGATCGTAGGTAGGTACCTAGTTGTTATCTGCGGAATTAGTACTATGGGCTAACAGTACGTCACATGATCTTATAGGGTGCCTTCGCATTGGGCATGCCACAATTGCGACGATAAGTCCCCTCTTTGAGGAGTGGCTAGAGAGACGCCACGGCGTCCTCGCCTTCTGCCTGACGCAGGTCCTTACCAGACACGGTTGTTTGTCTGCCCGGCTTGGGCGGAGCTTCGCCGTGTCCTGGTGGAGGCGATCGGCGGCGGTGATCTCTCGCGTCCGGCCCTGGTTCAGGCCATGGTATGGAGCGAGAGGGCATGGGAGGCCGTCACCTCCTTCTGCTAAGCAGTAATGCTCGCGAAGGAGGAGGCGGAAGCGTGAGGGAGAGGCAAGTTTCGCGCTCTCACGCCTCTAACCACCGCAGGAGACGCCCTGTACGTCCGGAATCGCAGGCCGAATTCCGGCTACCGTAGGCGTGGGCTTGCGAACGATGAGCAATAGGTAGCTCGCCGTCCGATAAGGACCAGGCCCGGGTCGATGGCGCGTTGTGTTCCACGCGCGCCTCAAAGAAAGAACTGACGGGGTCTGCTAGGGCCGATGCCTGCCGGGGTTGCGGGTTTGTCCGAAAGGGTTACCGTGGCCCCTGGCAACATACAGGCAACTGAAGGAACACGGGTGGGTTTTAGTCAGTAAGAGTCTGACACGCCCTCCCGCTCCGCCCAGAGCGGAAGAAGTTATGTGATAACTTCCCACCCAAAAAAAAAATTGGGCTGTGATCATTATGTTCGCACCGCGTAAATGCCATGTCTCTCACTGCCATGACCCTGTAATCGTGGTAAATTATTAGAATTCGCAAGGCGTCTACGATATGTCTACGGTGCACTACGCTGCAGCTACGAAGCGCTACGCCGCAGCTATGACGCGCTACGCCGCGACTAACATGCGTTAAGCGCCGCGCCTACGATGTGCCTATGCCGCGCCAGCGATGCGTCTACGCAGCGCCGATACTACGTCTACGAACCGCCCAGTGCGACAAAAGTCTTATTAATCAACATCCTTGTGAAAATCCATTACATAAGCAAGCGGATTATGAAAAGCAATGTAATGTTAATAGTCAGCGTTCAACTGGACGCTGCTTTATCCCTAAGTCAGCTTCCACGGAAAGGAACCTAAACGTAAGTGTCGACTTAATATTTATTATTAGCCGGGTAGGTATCACATAGCGCTAAAAGCTTACATAATTCCATTAAATATGATACTAAAACCGGCTTTAACGTCTAAATAAAGCATAAAATTGATATTGTCACTCTATCGGCCCCAAGATAGCAATCTGTCCGTCCGTCAAGTTTTACGCCTCGCGCGGGAAACGCCACCTGCCCGCCGCCTCCATACAATTTAGATGAGTTCTAAAACTTTAAATACAACGTATAATCGCATAACTCCGAAGTGATGGCATTGGCACTATATTTAAATAACCATTATAGAAGAGTTGAGTACTTTTTAGTATCCATTAAATATTAGATGTCCAGGTTTCGTGTCCAGTGTTTGTTTGTAAGTTACATTTACTTTACTATATAAATAAATATAAACTCAATAGTATTATAGGTCGCGCTCGGATTCACTCACGTCGATCCGGTTTTTATGACAGATTGTCAATTCTGTCGTATATTGCTTCCGGGATCGGCAGTTGGCAAAAACGCGGGAAGCCGGGGAAGTTTTTTCGCTCGACTCAAAAAAAATCTCAGCCTCATCACATGACAGTATGTATTTAACACCACACTTAGCAAAAAAGTCATGAATGTGTAACTTAGTATTAAAAATAACATCAAAACATAGTCAGTTGTTCTCGAGATCTTCATTTGGGAAAGCTACTTGACCTAGTGATGACCTAAATCTCCAAATCTCGTTTCTGTCTGAGGCTATTCATACACCTGATGTAATATGAAAACGATTTGATAAATAAATTTTCATATTCAAAGCCATTTCTACTCGTTTTCTATTAAATGTTAGTTCTACTGCAATTTACACGGACATAGTAATCTTCCCTTTTAAATGCACAAAAGCGAACGGGACCAGAATGTACTCTTATTTTATACGGGCAACCATAAATCCTAAAAAGCTATAGATTATCCATACAGGCAGAGTGCACCTGTTCTCAGTGCACTTTATATACGAAGCTATGTGGCAGATTAGGAAAAATACTATTAAAAGAATAGTGATAAAGTGTCCTTTGTATTTTGATTTGGAAAATAAAAACAAATATTTATAACGTGGCATAAACCCGAGGCAGTTCAAGCAAATACGGAAATGTTTAACCTGAACTTTAAGCTTAGGAAATAGATTGCCTTCTAGTAGAAATCGTTTTAAACACAGCTTCACTACCGCTTAGCAACAAACTCAAAAGCCAACATCTAACTCACGAATAAAAAGAAAACCTCTACGAAAAAATCCAATGAATAGCAATTTCAATTTAGACTGGTATACCTACGATAACATACCTTGAACAGCGCAGTTAAAGCAACGTCAGTCAATCTGAGACAGGTCTGTCAGTTCGATTTACACAAGCCCGGCTTGCTAGCGACGCTACACGCCCAATAAACCTCGCTTAACACTGCAAGGAAATCCCTACACGACTCCGTGCGATATTGGCAAGACTTTACTTGGAACATTACAGATATACGATAGTATAAAGATAACAAAGCTATAACGTACACTCCTATACGACTTTCACGAACAGTTTTAAAGTATCCTGTTTATTCTAACGTGTGTTTATATAGCTGAAGTATTTCTAGAACGTGTGAGGTATTTTAGGTTTTTTTTTTAAATATGGTACATGCTAATCAAATATGCAACCGATAGAGTCGTAAAAAAACATCTAAGAAGATAAACTCGAAAAGCTTTAATTGTTATCAAGTTTAGAAAATACATTATAAGCTCCTTCGGGAATTAGTCAATAACTCAGCATTACAAACTGAAAATATGCCAAAAAAACAGTGGCACTCCGAGAGTGCCGACAGAAGTGAAAACTTGAAAAAAAATTGGCACCGCGGTAATCAACGCGTTGATTTCTTTTACTCCACGCACCGCGGTAATCAACGCGTTGACGTCTTTTTAATGGTCAAAAGCTGGTGTCGTCATAGTGTCGCTAAATCAATGGTTTAGTCCCATCTCAATAATGCCCAACGCGCCTAAAGAAGTTTTCACTTCAAAAATTAAAAAGTCGCTGAGTAAGCATCAATAGAAAATTGGAAAAGTAACGAATCCCGAAAGAAAAATGTTACAGAAAACATCATGCAGAGTAGAATTCATTTCAAACGAATGCTATGTTCACCTCTTGAAAGGTAAATAGATGTTCGCATAGAGCCGCATAGAATAGAAGTCTTATAAAAAATCTCATAAAACTATCGTCTTTTTAAAATAGAACAAGTTTTAAAGTGAACAGCGATTAATATCGCCTTTTCGTGGAACTCGTTAAATCCTAGGTAAAACCGTGTTGTCTAGATAACTTAATTAGAGTGATTATAACGCCCGGCAGCGACGTGATCATTACAGGTTTGCTGGAAAGCGGCAAGTTTTCAATTCAACGCAATTGTCGGCGTTTTTAAGAGAAAATGGTGGAACTGGGTTAGTAGCCTAGATTCTGGTGCTCATTACTTAAGTCATCGGCGTGGATTTTACTGAAAGTAAGTGTTATTAGTGTAATGTCTTTATTAGGTAGTAGGGGTACCTATCATCGGACCTTTTCGGAAAATGTCTCAATTCGAAAATTAAAAACTCTCTTTTCAGACGACGTGTTTGTTTTGCTATACTTTAAAAAAAAATTGACGCAATCCTTCGGACCCAATGAAATATTGGATTAATCATATAAAGAATAATAAGCGGTGTTTATAAACATAAACTCAAACAGTAATCCTGCTATTGACAGATGCTTTGTATTCAGGCGTGTTCTGGGTCCCGCAAACACTTTACGAGTTCAAAGCTAAACCTTCACACTTCCGGAATACATTAATCCCTATTTTTAGTTGAAGTACTTGTTCGTCCGTTTTACGATAACGAAACCAACAACTTCTGTTTATGACACAAAACAATCTGAAATATTTTGTTTTACAGTTTTGTTGGGAAATGTAAAGGGAATTATATGGATGCGGTACTGTAAAGGATGAAAAGTTAAATAACTGCAGTGTCCTGTTAGATCTTCTCTCGTGTGGTTACTGAATAACCTGGTGTCAGAGTTTTAAAGCCGCCCATGGGCCTCTGACTTGGCTTCACATGCCGTCGAGAAATATCTGTCAGGCATAACGGTTTCCTCACGATATTATCCTTCACCGTTCTTGAAGCAAGTGATAATTATACAATATAATAATTATAATTATTATTTGGATCCTGTTAGACGTAACATCACGACTGTTCTCCCAAAGGGTTAGGCAGAGGTGCTATCATAGAATACAAACAAAATTCAACCGTAGTAGGCACGTACTCACGTAGGTAGTGCATCTTGCGGAGTCAATAACCATTATAATATCGCACTGACATCTTATACATACATAATGTCACGCCCGTTTGCCCCGAAGGGGTGAGGCAGAGGTGAACTCACACCCATATTTCGCCAGTTATGTTGAAGTCCCATATTGCCATCAAGCGGGCACAAATCCAGACTCCGAGCCGCTAAAAGAAAGAACCGAACAACACTGCCCATCCTGGGAATCGAACCCAGAACCTCACGCTCAGTAGTCGCGCTTGCGACCACTAGACCAACGAAGCAGTCCTATTATTTCATGTTTTATTAATTCAGGATATCACAGTTACCAGAGTAATATAGCTGCGCTAGTATAACCTACACCGGTATTAGCACACTGAAGCTGAAAAAGCTTTTAGGTATCTAGGCAGAAGCGATCGAGTTATTCAGAAATCAGCATTATTAGAGAAGCAATTTCCTCCAACACTACAAACGCTTTTAATAAAGAGGTTAGGTAACCTCTACATTAAACTAACGTCTCTTACAATAGAATCTGTCTGTCAGCAAGCAAACCGTGAGAACAAAACATCCAGATACGCTCCGAGCAGCGAGCATGATCCGCTATCCAAAGATAATTCGGTAAGCGATACCTGTGGGTGTTTCCAAGCGGTATAGCGGTACAGCGGTACGGCCGAATGCGGGCTAGTAAATAGGTTTATATTAAATAGCGATAACATCGCTCGCTGTCAGAACGATTGCTGGGCTCTCGGCGATGAGACCACACGCCAGGCGAGGGCGCCCGACTAACGCGAACATTTATTGTTGGTGCCGCGCTCTGTTTAGCTAAAATCGCCCTTTGAACGACGTGTAATGCTGCGTAAAGTAATTGTGGGTTACAAGTACCTGTTTATGCTTCTAAATAAAAGTAAAGGGGCGAATGTTTGGTGTAGGGAAAACAACAAAAATGCTAACCAGCTTTCAGTTTTCAGAATTATAACACGAAATACGGAAGTAAAAGTAATTTGAGGGTTGCAGTTTCACTTGAAGATAGATGATTATCAAGCTACTGGATTTTATATTAATCCGACCCTACATAGAGTCAATCATTATAATATCAACATTATGTTAGCCCATCGAGCAAACTTTCAAACCACTTAGTTTTTCCAAACATCATTTACAAGTAGTTAGAACACACATTATTACTCAGCTTAGCTCGCTAACCAGGAACAAGGGAAAATTGTTCCACAAAATTGTGTAACATTACTTTACCGTTAAAATTCTAGCACCAGGTACTCTAAGCATGCTCCACGCTTAACTTTCCCGATAAACGATAAATTAAGTTAGGTGTCAGTGCGCACTACATTATACATCTAACAAATTTCGCTACACTATCTTCATCGCTAACCACTACATAATAATCTTCGTAACATGTAAATTAAGCCATAAATAAAAGAAAAAAAGGCGAGTTCAGACATGCGTGCCTAGCCTAATAGTTACGACCATTAAGATACATTCTATTGGAATGATGTAGCACGTTATAATAAAAACTGTTGGGCATAGCTTATACTTCGATTATGTTGGCTCGTTTATTACTTAATTTAGCCAAGAGTAGGGCTGCCAACTGTTAAGTGGTGAGCCAAATTAAAAAGGTCACGATGCCACGATTTTCATGTTTTGACTACGGTATTTTCCGGCTTTTCAGGACTCTTTACAATGTTTTAATGATAGACTTGCAAACTTTTACGTGGCATCAACCCTTTGTTTTGAAATTAACATTTTTATTTAATGTTCCTCTATTGTCTTAACTAAATGAGCAATAAAAAAGGCTTCAACGTTAACAATAAAGCAGAAGCACTTCTCCATTAACATCTTGAACAAAAATCCATAGAGACATTAGTGAGCAGTGAACAGCCCTAGTCAAAAGGAGCGCGAGTCGATTACCTGCGCGGGCGCACGCAGGACCGGTTCGCATGATCCTCCGCCCCTCACCTTCGCACCGCGGCCCCTGGCACCCATCTTGCATATTTTTTGCTCTACAATCCACATAAAGGGGCCCCTTCGTTAACTGTGAGAAGTAAGCCCCTTACAATAAGATACAACACATATTACAATACCTTTGTACAGATAAATGCTCAAAGACTTTGAGCCGCATTGCGATTCGTAAGACCTTATTTGCTTTAAAATCTCGTTTCTTGTAGTGAAACTTTAATCACGTAAATCTACATTAAATAAAATCATTAAGTCCGAATGTAATTAACATTTCGTTTAAAAATATGCATGTATTTAACCAACAAACAACTTCAAATTATTATGATAATCGCTTGAACGGATTATAATTGGAAAATTATCTTAATCATTCTCAATGAATATGAGTTTATTGCCAATTAACGCTGAAGTTAAATGTAAATTAATATACAGCTATTCAAATTATTCTCAACGTGATTACGTTTTTTGCTGCATTATTTTTGTATACCAAGTTAAGTAGTAGGTAGATATTATTTTCTAGTCTCTTCTGTCTGGCTGATCATTTTTTCTTTTCTTAATTCTTTTTCCGTTGTGGTGTATATTCTTTAATTAAGTATCTCCAAAGAAATAAATAGGAAGTAGTTAAGATAAATATCTTAGTGGCCAGTGCCAAAGTCCGTTACAATTTTTTTTTAAAATACATTGTGTGTAACGGTTTTCGTACCAATTTCATTGATCGCAGCCTTTTGCTTTTGAAATTGTACAATCCGTTGATAGCCTTTTATTTCAGAGAGATTATATTTTGTAGTAACAAAGAACATACTTTTAAGGCAGGAAAATAGACGAAATACTATTTAGATGAGATCAAGCTTTTTAATATAGTACGTTCTTTACGTTGACGCGTCAACGAGGAATGTTTGCTCCATGCTAATGACACCAATAAGTCCTTCTCTCAATGTCCGAAAAGAATTCGGAAACGACTGTGCCCGCATTAAATCTAATATTACTGATCATGAAAGAGCGCTCCCACAAATATGTTCAATTAAACGTATTATTACTTTGTGTATTTGAATTGACATTAATGTGCATTGATTTAACTGAAATAACTGACACAGTTCCACTATTTAAACTAGACAAACTATATTAAAACTTGCAACAATGTTTCATATTTACACTGTGTTGTCAATGACAATAACTTTAGTTGAAAACTAAAGTAGGCACTCGCTTTAAAGACACTTCAAGAGTTAATGGAGACAAAAAGTAAAGAAAAAGGTGAGGAAAGGTGTGATAAATACCGCAATAACTAACCAAAGAATCATCGTCTCTATGAAATTTTGATAAGAAATCCACTGCGATGTCCCGTAAAAGATAATTTGACTAAATTCCTCATTTTATTCTTATATATTCCGAGAATTTCGATAGATAAAAAAACTGATATATAAAGAATTCCAGCTGGATTTCCTTGGAAGAGGTTTGTTTACAGTTTTTCGTATCTTTTTATTCATTTATGGTGTTTTTACGAGTGTCGGAGAGGGTAAATGTTCTATTTGAGTGTTCGTGTGTGCGTCGCGTTTGGTGCCGGCGGCCGAGCGGGCCCACGGCGCATCGACAGCGCATAAACATAAGTTTGCGTGCGACTCTATCGTGCACAGAACATTATACAACTTTTATGTTACCGGCTCGCATTACTGATGAGCTTATAGTTATTGCCGATTATCTCTTCAATTCATATGCGACATAAATTGTTGACTGCCGGCTAGTTGTTTATTTTATACTGTTAGTAGGATTATTCCAATGTCTTCTTCCTAGCGGGACCCTGGCCCAGGTCAGTTAGCGTCCAGGGCCCACAAAAAGTTTATGGGGTTATATGATTTTTCATAATAAACACTGTGTTAAAAATAGTTTAATGAGTTACTTTTGCTGTTCAAGTGACTCAAATACGTAATAGTAACAACAGTTATTTACAGAATAGTCCAAACATCATAGGTAAATATTTGAAGTTGTAATGATACCGTAGAAATCTGTCCGTCCTACATAATGCTGTGACTAATAGACTCGGCCGATGAACTGCTTTGTGTCTAAATTACCTGTACAAAAACAATTTCGACTATTTGCTACGGGAAGTTGGAGTTGTTTAACTATGACAGATGACTCACCTCTGTGGTGCCTCACGCGGTGATGCGACACGGGCCGGCAGCACGGCTGCTCCTGGTACGCTGTCCAGGAGTCCGCCAGCACGCAGGCCACCACCGCACACAGCACCCCAGCGGTCCATTGTCCACCAGCACCCATGGTCCACGCAGGCCACATCCAACCCGCACACACTGCTACACCTGACTCTCCCACTCCAACATTATCCCTCGCATCAGTCCATACAATGCACCTACGACTATTGTAATCCTCAAGTCAACTAACGATTCCGGAAAACTTTAACAATGTTTATCTGTTTACATTACGCGCACCTAAACCGAAATCGGAGAGATTATGCTTCCGTTCAGATCATTCGAGTTGAACGGACTTCTGTGATTAATCACCGCAGTCGTGCCGCGAGCCTGTTATCTCATATCGAGTTATAATCTGTTCGTGAGGGTTTACTTCGTTCGGTTCGCTTGATTTATTAGTTAGTAAAGAAGTACGCCACGATCGTGGTAACGCAGCGTCGTCGGCGGGCGACAGGCGTGACGTGCGCCACCGGCATCGCAGCGACGAGAACTGAAAATGTTTCGCGCGGCGACACGGACCGGCGACCGGCCCGGCGGGAACCGGCACGCGAGACAACAGCCGAGCCGAGGCTTGCCGCCGCCTCTGCCGGCGCCGGCTTCCACCGCGAGGGACAAGGACGGCACTATCACAGAACAGCCAGACCCGCGAAAGATCCAAACGAATGAAAAAGCCCGCTCCACTCGTTTAAGGAAAAGTTGTAAGTTAAAAAGTTTTGATAATTTCGCCGATCCGGAGCCGCTTGAATTCTTACGGGGGAGATCTGACTGCGCATTGACCCTCGGTGTCGTTACGAACATATTGTAACGGAGGGATGACCCCTTATATAAATTTACCTAATTTATGTTTTTGTTAGGATACGCACGAAGAACTTTTATGTCTGTAGGCACGCGAAAGGAAGTCGGCAGTTTATTTTTTGTATGTTTATTAATAAGTAGCCTAGTGGAGCGTATGAGTCACGACGTCGCGTGGCATAAATAATAGAGAACTGTAAACAAGTCATCACGAAATCTTCAGAGATTCGAAACGCGCGTAATTTATATAATTAGCCAGTTATTTATGTTTAACTGCAGATAAAGTTTAAATCCTAACCTAATAGATCATTAAAATTAATTGTTCACTATAACTCCATTCAAAGCCATAATACGTTGTAAATCACGAATATTAAGTTTTCAAAAAGACAAACCAGAAGATAAATAATATAATTCAAGATAAAAATATCTCAAAACGTATACGAACATCACAATGCTGAAATAATACAACTTATAAACTTAAATACCATAAATTCAAGACTTAGTAATAAGTTTTCAGACAACTTAATAAATAACTATTTATCGAGTTTAACTTTGAGCTGACCGTGATTAAGGGTGGTAGGGTTAGCTTTATCAATTACTCAGGCTCTCTGCGGAGGCAGTGAGCCCTCCGCTCGCCTGAGAGCTGCCCGACTCGCCTTTAATTAATCTTAAATAACTTAATTATACCAGAAACCCTTAAACATAACTCGATTAATGTTTTATTAGTCTCACCAAACTACTGCACCCACCGACCACGCATTATTTACCACTTATACCTCACAAAGCACAGTCGCTTGCCAATATAAAAGTAACTTATGCAAAAGTAAGAACATTTGGGATTCAGCGGGTACATTCATAAGATGAACGGAGATATCTTAAACGTCGCGGCCCCATTTTCATCAGTTCTTCAAGTTTTTCAATAAAAACTTTCGAAGGCGTCCGATTTACATACGGTATGGATTCATTTATTTTCCAAAAAGATTTTTCGCGTAAAAGTGAAGAAGGTTTTCGGTATCCATTAGAGGAGAAAGGTCGCACTCGAGTCTCTCCCACCAAGTGCCCCACACCGGCCCATCGGCCACTCCAATTACAATATTTTAAATGCCATTTTTGTTAAAACCTTCAGCTCCCTCCTCAGCGCCCTCCTTCCTGAATCAATAGTTCCAATTTTATAAATTACGTTGTCGCCTACCTGACACAAATTGGAGTATACTAAAACCTCGAAGTTACGATTGCTATTGGCTTACTTTCATACTGATTTATTGTCTGTTATTTTTCTAAAGAACCTAGTATCTCGACAGCGGTTTATTTTTTATTTAAACTCGGTGAAGTTAATAAATTGTAGTAATTTTTTTCTAATCATCAAAACCTCGGTAAGGTTTTGAGGGTTCCGTACCGAAAAGGTAACAATCGGAACCCTATTAATATGCCTCTGCTATCCGTCCGTCCGTCTGTCTGTCAATGGGCTGTATCTCATGAACCGTAATAGTTATTAAATTTGAGATGAAATCTATACTTCGTTTAGTATTTTCATCGAACTGAACTAAAAAACCGGACAAGTGCGAGTCGTACTCACATACGAAGGATTGCGTATCACCGTACAATATTTAACACAACATATTTTAGGGTTCCCAAAATAAAATAAATAAAGGGTCCTTATACAAGAAACGTGTTTTTTCGGCGTTTTTTCCTAAATATTGTACGGTGGAATGGAACCATTCGTGTGCGAGTCCGACTCGCACTTGGCCGGTTTTTTTTTAATTTCATTCTTATAATGAGAACCTAAAAAAAGCTCAATGCTACCATTTTCAAATTAAGACTAAAATGGTTTTGCTATAATTGTCATCCAGACACGGAATTAAAAAACTAATTTGTAATATAATAAAAGACCGCTAAATCTAAAATCAGAGCCACGGTCTCAATTCCATAGCCCGCTGTCGAAAGAAGTTGCGAAATGCATTAAAATGTTGCTGCATCGTCACTATCGGTAACTGAGAATACATGAGGTAGTTACCGCGACCGGGTTCACAAGTCACAACCTCTTTACAACGTACGTCAGTAAGAAGTGAAGCAACACAAACACAAAATCCAATACTTTGACTACGATGAAGTACTTAATTACAATCAGAAACACATTCGTCACACAAAAACGACTTCCACCGAGTCTTCACAAACCCATTTCCATACAAAAATAATAGTTTTTGTATGCTAAACTGCTGCCATAAATAGTAACTATCGACAGTGTACTGGCGACTAGTAAACTTGCAAGTCGTTGTCCTTACGCGTTCGTTATTTTGTCACGTCTACGTACAACATAATACGAACAAGAAGCAAAATAACACGCGTATATCGTAAAACGGGCTGTATAAACTGTGTATAAAGTTGTACTGCGAGTTTAATACATTCAATTTGTTTTCAGCGGTGGTTTGAACGCCAATACCGACATAATTGTGCAACCATAAACAATGGAACAATGATCACTGCTGCCGGTTGCATACGCTCCTGTTAGATATACGATGTTGTTAAATAGCGCACATTATCCACTACTGTATGCACTGGTTCAGCTTTATCTGGGAGTAAAGGTTAGTTTTTACTACAAATACTGATATTCATTCTGTAGTAGAGTCATGAAAATCGTGAAAAGTTTTATGTACGGACTTAGTTAACTTTATGAAGAGAAACAGCTAGGGCTGACTAGAGCTCAAGCTCAATAGATCATAAACGTACCATGATGAAAGTATGCACATTATCTTTTGACATATCTTGCCACAAAAAGCCGGAAGAAAGCAAAGTTGGCAGTTTTTCCTGATAGCCAACATTTGTCTTAAGATACGTGACTATTTATTGTGCAGAGATCAATCATTCACAAACTGCAAACGGTCTCATCACGAGGCAGATGCGAGGAGGCGTGCCTTCGGTTCTGGACGAGCCAGCAGGGATCGAGGGGAGTCGGGGGGTGGGACATAATTGATGAAGTCGACGCAAGACCTCGCCGCGGTTAATCTCCACCCAGCCACCTTCGACAGGACAAACTTTATCTACTCCCAAGGCGACGCAGAGGTCACCGTTTAATTTTTTCTCGGAATGAGAAAAAGTATTAACAGTTTTTATTAGGTACCATTCAGCCAACAATTTTCTTATGTGGGCAAACCTGTAACACGCGTAGATAAAAAAAAAAAAAGCTGTATTTGGGTACTACACCTATCCAAAAACCTCGGTAGTCAGTTTTGCAGTCAAAGAAAACGCATCTGTATCTAAGTTTGATTATATTATTGACTTCTAGTGCTATTACTGTAAACAAGATGACCAAGAGGACGAGGAGGACAAATACCGCCATGTATCTGCTTAGAATGGAAGAACCGTAAAGTGGGCATTCATTAAGTACTTCAGAAGCTCATTACTGCACCGAACGTTCGCTATTCAGTCGCATACGCTTAACAATCGCGCCGACAATCCGTCATCATTTAACGCTCTATTGTGTTCTTGCATCCCAATTATAATTAAAATCATTTTTGCACCACAACGCCAATTAAAACGCTATTGAAAAACTAGGTACCATGATCATATACAAAACAAAGGCATGCTTAGGTGCTCATTTTCTAAATTATGTGTGCTTTCATATAAGATAATTAAAACAAATGAGATTGGATAACAAAGGCTTAGCGTTGGCCCGCTTGCATAAGAATAAAAGATAATTTTTAGAATAACGCTATAGAGGTGCGTCAGAGTTGCAGTTAACAATATTTACATGACTAATGGGCAACAATTTTACATAAAAGTGCAAAAGCGAGTGAACTTAGGCACACCACACCAGTGAAGTGGTCCAATTTGCATGTTTTATGCAAGCGGCGAGTGATGCCGCCGCGGACACTGCACGCGCATACAGGCTCTTTGAAATTTTTATATGCTATTCCCACAAATCGGACGTCGCTGCATTTTATGAGGAAGCGCGCTCTGTAACCGTGTTGTCTAGTTTTATGGCATTCTTTACTGTTGTTTTACAATAAATATGTAGAAAAGCACTGATTGTGGAACCCAGAGGGAACGTTACAAAGTTTGCTGTTTTATTTTCATCATTACTATTTTGATCAGCAACTGGCAACTATGTTTGCTAAACCTATACATATTCCTAAACGCTCTGCATGACATGGCCACTTAGTTGGACGATAATACGATATTATTATCTCTTCAAATCCAATTAATCGAAATAAGTAAAGTAAACATAGTCGGATGTCACAGCACGTATTGTGATACCTGGTATTATGTTTTTATTTACCCGTGTCGGTAATCGAGAGCCATGCACGGTTGGAACAACCAACTTTTACAGAGAAACCATCGCATGAATGCAGCACTAGCTAAATTGCATTGTTCGTTTTATTGCAAGTGCGGATGGCGTAGCTCTCGCCAGAATTATTTACTATGTAACAGCACATGCACTTTATTCCATCCGTCGATTTTAGTATTGAAATCTTTCGTTTTATTCGTGTTAAATTCGCTTTAGTATTTACATACTCTACAATACGAGAGACTATTCGCAGTAAAACATCGTCAATAAGCCTGAAAATAAGCCATTCAAATACAGTATTTTTACAAAACGATACAATGTCTGAAGACGCTTTAAATAATACCTTAGACCTTACCTTTCGCAGGACCAGCAAGTAATTTATGTAGGCCTGAAGTATGTCGAACAATCTCTAAGGTGGGTCCCGCATTATGTTATATGTAAGAAGACGGTGGCTGTTCCACCCACATTAATGAACTAATGTAACTAAGTGACCGTGGCTTCTCATTAATAATTGAATCACGCAAGGGTTCATTTCAGACGGGATACTTAATGAGACAGGTACGCAACTAACTTCATGACATCCTCGCGTTATGGCCTACAATATGATGTACTGGACTAGGTCATGACACACATGTATACGTTAGTTTACAAGCGTAGGGTAACACGGATTACTTGTACACAAATTGGGTCTGCCATAAATTTATTAGTCTACATTGAATTAACCACAGTGTATTTAGAAAGTCTTTAGAATTTCATCCTAAATTCACAGTACACCACAACAAGGTATTTAGGAGAAAATCATTTTCTTTTCCGTAAACAATAAAAAAGATTCGACCGTCTCGGTAAATATTTAGGTCGAAAATATTCGACTTTTTCTAGACAGCAATTTACTCTGGCGCCTCTGCTGGAATGAAATCCTGAAAAAGCTTAACTTTGACCGACATTCCATTGTCGGTCAAGGTTAAGGGGGCTCGGAAGAGACAGCTCTTATCTTGAGTTAAAATTTACACTCGTAGATCAAATTACTTTTTTAATCTTTATTTTGATTTATATTACTTTCATCATGAAGGAATTATATTAAAATAAAGCTCCTTAAGACCTCGACACGTGCCGCTGTTTGGGGACGCCGAATGAGAGATGCAATTAGTATTATACCCATTTGTTAAGGTCATCATATCACATTTATTTATTAAGCACAATTTCAGCCTACAAGCGTAGTATGGATTATAATTATCATGATTAACTTTTCCTTGAGACTTTTGGTTCATTTCTTACTTATACGTTTATGTGTGTTTTATTGCTGTATAATTGTCAGCACGATTATGAAAGGCCTGACCCAAAAAAACAGTCATCTGTCTAAAGCCGTTATTTGGGATTAACCGAAATCGGTATTCTTTTATCTACAAGAGAATGGGAGCTTTTCGCTAAAATCGAATTTCTTTTGTGCACTATTTAGGGACAATGGTGCAACGATTGCAGTCCAGTTTTAGGTATTTTATTTTCGACCATTACGCCATTGCGAACGAAATGATTGTATCAATAGAATGCGAATGCGACGAAAACGTTGATACATTGTGCGCTGTGTGACCTCAATTTTCCAGACAAAAGCGTTGGTTAGCCGATACCAACTCTGCAACTAAAGATTGTAGAGTTTTCAAGAATTCACAAACTTATGAAGAGCATCAAAACTAAGATTTAAAACTCTGATACACTGCGAGAGGAAATTAAACTAACTTTTACACGAGTCGACTAAATATTTTATAACTTTAAATTAAACTTTTAATAGAATGAAAAGTTGCTGTAGGTTTTCAAAAAAAAACTATTGAAATAGAAAAATATGTAATCTACTTACAAAAAAATATAAAGTGAATAACTATTCAGAAATTTGATTCTAGGGCATATGAGTATAAGCTCCTAGCGAAGTCCATCGAATGTTACGTGTGTTCGGATTTTTGGTCGTTTTGCTAGAGGTGGCAAGCACACCGCTATGCAAAGAAGCAATTTCCTTTGTGTCACTTGCTACCCGCGCTGCGAACTGCACGTGTTGTCACGTACCAGTGTCAATACACATGCTGCATTATATCTATATTTGTACTACAATCACTATTCTTTGCAATCTTAAAGCGGTTAATCGGAAGATAAACATAAATGAGTCATATTTCCGTCTGTTGGGCTTTTTTTTGTATCTTTTTATTTTAAGGGTTCGTGCACGAAATCGACTGATTTTGATCAATTTTGTTCATTAGTTTTGATTTGAAAAGTCGAATTCTTTGTCTTGTACAAAGCGGAAAGGGATTTTTCAAATAAATTAAGAATTCGTGGAAAATCACTAAAATTCGCAACAAGTTTTCCAAAAATTGACGCGAGACTGACGTTTGATCGTTTCGTTAGAAGAAACTACTTTTGATTTTGAAAATTAAAAAATGTCATCAACATTATTATATGATCTACTTGTACATAGGGGAACCACTTTTTTCAACTTCCATACAAAAGATAGCATGAAAAAAATGTTGAAGAAACCATATTTTTTTAAACCCTGTCAATAATGTATTTTTTCTTACTATTTAGCAAACCATATCAAGAAATTAAAAAATCACACATTAGTCTTCAGCTATCCTTGAAATAAAATCAAAATCTTATTTTATGGTTATACTATATCTTCATAAAGTAAATCAAAGGCTAAATAAACCATATTTTTGAGAGCGCAAAAGTGATGCAACTATTAACAGGTGCTGTGACTGACATGGATGGTTTAGCACCACGAAAACTATACTTTTATACTTACACAGACTTAATGTTTTAATTACTTATTTCAAGCTTTCTTACAATTAGATAAGTTATTGACGAAAAAGGGTTTTTTTCGTGCACGGACCCTTAGGATACTTGCGCTATCTTGCTTGTACTCAAATCTGTTTGTATATTTTTTCATCAGGTCTTCTTTACCTTCAGCCTAACCTAGATTCATCTTTACGTTATTATTTTAATCTATTTCGAGTTTCTTGAAAGAATCTTCCATGCCAGGGAAGAAGGAACACAAAGTTTTTGGACCACCCGGCCTCTTTGATTCGTCAACTCTTTTCCGAGCTTCTTCATCGAAGAACTTGTGGTTGGCTTTTAGTTTGTTGCACATTTTATCTGGAATAATTAAGCTACGGTTAATTTTACTTTTTAACACAATTTAGTTTATACACTGTAACATTTTTACAGCGGTACAAAACATGTGATTTAATTATACCTTTCAGATCATTTTTATTGTGTTTGAACAGATCTCCTGTGGATATGTACTCTTCTAACGTATTAGAGTCTGATTGGTGAACCTTCAATATATTGAGTAGTTCATCTTTCATAAACGGTTTCACCATAGAGAGTAATTTGTCAACGAATGTTGGAGCATTGATGAAGTGGAATTCTTTCAGACACACAAACATAGCTTCCTGAAAACGACCAGAATTAGTTTATAAGTTTCTAACCCATAAAAAGAGAAAATCTACGCTTCCTTTTAACAACTTTAATTCAGTAATAAGTTAATTGTTTTTGCAAAAGACAATAAATCTGTTGCAGGCATTCCAAAATGAATGTAAGTTCCTGGAATCTCAGAAATAAAAACAATTATGAAAATATTGTGGAAATAGAGGTACACACGGCTAGACATCAAGCTATACATTTCCAGTATAAGCTGCCCTCGCATTGTACGGTAATCCTATACAATGCGAGATCAGCATAAACTGGAAATGTATAGCTTGATGTGTAGCCGTGTGTACTTACGTAAAAATTAGGTCAGTATCTTTGTCTTAGACAATGGAAAAAAATACTAGAACAACACACTTAATGAGATGATAGTCCTGGAGGTTACCGAGTTCACCTTCTTATTTAGGACGGAGTCGCACTACGGCAGTTACGCGTAACGTCCGTTTATGGTATTATTGTATTTGGAAAATGCATTTTTTTGAGATCGCATTACGGCCGTTGACTTTCATATTTTACGATTAGTCGCTCTACGTCCGTCAGTCCAGTAGAGTCAAAACGCAAAGTATTATTTGAAAAAGTACTAGGCTTGCATGAATTCAAGATAGCATTGCAATCATTAGACGTTGTGCACAACTTCTGAGCAGTAACCTAACAAAAAGTACTAGGCTTGCATGAATTCACGATAGTATTCAATCATTATAGTCCTTCTGATGTGCCTTGCAGGTCGCATCTTAGAAACCTCCTTAAGTCACCTCCCCACTCCACTGATTTCTACTCCTACTCCTTCACTGTGCACGCAGTGCGGTTGTGGAATTCACTTCCGCCAGAGATTAGGGACTGCCAAACTGTTGCAGTATTTAAAAGAAGAGTGAAAGAACACTACCTTTCCACTTCGTCATAGTTGCGTAGGTATTTATTTTGTATTTTATTTATATATTTTTGTTACATTATATTAGTGTTATTTATTTTAGAAGTATGTATGTTTGTATGTATGTAAGTAAGTATATTTTCATATTATTAGTTTTATTTCATTAAGTGAATTGTTTTGATTTTATGTATTTTACTTTCTCTTTACTCTTACACACGGTGTCTACATCTCTTTTTATCCTCTGTCCTATCGCAGGTATGCTGGAAGTGATTTCATTAGAAATAAGCATCACCTTTGTACGTATTTTTCTGTTCCTTTTGTCTTATCTGTGTATTATTTGTGTGTACATAAATGGTTAAATAAATAAATAAATTATGCTATGCTACTAATAGGATTTAGATGAGGCAGACAGATAGTTTATAACCTGGATATCCTAACACATAGGAAACTTTTTATCGCTAGGGATAGACGCGTGTTATGCGTTACATATCGATTTATAGAAGCATGAAGTGTGCGCTGGCGCGTGCCAACAGAGAACGCAACAGGCGGCGTCCTGTTTTCACATTTTATTTCACCGCGGGCAGCGATTGGCGAACAGTCTGACTAAAGTCGCAACTATACTCGCTATAATATTGCTAATACATACGGTATTGTCAACATTATTGCGTGTGTATGGCGACAAAAAGTATCTCCTGATAAGTCTGCTCGCCTAGTACCAAAATGTGATTTTGATTGTGATTCTTTTCTCATCACAGGCACTTCTAACGTTGAATGTACTTAGGTAGAACGGCTGTGACGTGACTGATCCGAGAAAAATGCACCAATACAATTCAAGAATACAATAGGGCCATAAACGGACGTTACACGTAGCAGCCGTAGTGCGACTCCGTCTTATTTAGATCGCGAGATAATTATTTTATGAGAATTTACCTGCAAGAAATAGAAGAACTGTTGTGCCACAGTCAGGTTGACTCTTGATATGTGGCCAAGTGACACTCTGTCCAGGTTCACAATGAGAGCTACCCCTGGTACTGTACCTTGCTCGTATTGCCATAGATCCATTACCATAAAAAAAGCTCTGAAATAAATAAGGAATTGTGTTTAAAACTGTGAAATGATTTTAAAATAATGTAGATAATTTTCAATTTAGATAAAATAATCTTACTTGATAACATCGCTGTAGACAAACTTTTTCGGATCTGCATCCAATAGTTCACAGTATATTGGTCTGAAACCCTGTTTCGTTAGAGACGGTAGTGGAACGATTAACCTGTAAAGAGCCAAAAATGTCCTGTACCTAAGTGTCAAAGTACGATTAGTGCCATTAGAGATGAGACTTGACACACCACGTGGTTTGACTTGCGCAGCAGACGATTTATGGTCTCTTTAGCGGTATGAAGTCTGCGCCGGGGCGTCATCGGGGCGGAGGAAAGAGCGGCGGGAGGCGCGGTCAAGTCTCATCTTACATGGCGCGTATTGTACCTATAGGAAAAACTAGCTGACCCGGCAAACGTTGTTTTGGCATATAAATGTTTGGGGTGGACCACACTTATCACTTAAGGGTATGAAAAATAAATTACGACCGATTCTCAGACCTACCAAATATACATATAAAATTTTATAAAAATCGATCAAGCCGTTTCGTAGGAGTATGGCAACTAACACTGTGATACGAGAACTTTATATATACGTATATAGATAACAATAAGATATCTGATGCAAGAATTTCTTCGTATGACAATAAACATTATGCCTTACTAGCTAATGCTCGGAATGCGTTGCAATGCCTTTTTTTGTAAAGAACCTTCTTCGGCTCGTACACAACTACTTACCAAAGTTTCATCACAATCGGTCGAGCCATTTTCGAGTTTTTGCGAGATTAACGCACTACAATTGAAGATTCTTATTTGAATTCTAAAGCGTTTCTTAACTTCCATAACATTGTAATCAGTTACTATAGTTCCGCTAAGCAATCTAAATTCACCAATTTAATGTATAACAAGACATACCAAGTCTGAAATGCCAATTCCAGACAATCATCAATTTTTCTGTTCTGATAGAACGGGAACAATGTTTTTAGAGTGTAATTGACATCAATGACCCGCTTGGTTAAATCGGCGTCGCATGCACAACTATGATATGCTAATATCACGTCCAATTCTGAAAATTATACCTCTGTATTAGCCGTATTTATTGTTATATTCCGGGAAATCTAAACTATTATACGTTAATTGATATGTTTATGCTGTTATTAAATCATGCTGTTAGGCTAAGCTGGGTTAAACCCATTTCAAACAATTGTATCGTTCAAACAAAGTAGGTTAGCTTGGTTTATAAAGTATATTTGTCGAATAATTGCTGAATAATTATATAATCCTTACCATTGATATATTGGTGTGGAAGATGCGCCTGCTCACTCAACCAAGCCATCAAATTTTTAATGTCTTCTTGTTTCACGTTTAATTTTTCATATTCCTTTTGAACTGACATGCCAGAAACCACTGCCATTTTCACTAACACTATCGTTTTAACGTTTAGAAAATAATATTCTTTGTCTTTTTATAGAAGCGTGTGCGTTAGTCGCGTGAGATGCCTATCAGCTAATGGCTCATAAATGGGCCCAATAGCAAGTCTCTTTGTGCTCCTAAAACGTCAATGTGCCTATTGACACAAGTGCAAGGTCATTCGTCGCACGTGAATATTTTCATACTGTCGCACTGGTTTTTTTATTATATATTGGCATGTTGTTAAATAATAAATGTGTTGTTTGAATAATCATCGCGTCATGTTTACTTTAGCAATATTACTAAATTCGTTATTTAAATAAACGTACAACAATAAAAATATTATTAAATAGGTCAGAAGAAGAACCTCAGAAGAATTATGTGCTATTTTGTTCACACAATTTAAGAAAAATTTACTACATGAATAAAATTTTACTTATTTCGTTACCAACTTTATTTATTTTACATGGTCGCTGTAAACTTAACCATTTCCAAAGTTAACTGGTCCGCTCGAGTAACTCTGACACGTTCTCGTCTGCGGGATCAATTTTTCTCGTGTATATTTAAGTTCACCTACGTCCACTGTCCTAGTTAGAAACAGCTCACGTAATTTTTTATAAAAACATGTCTTCTGAAACCAGAAATATGACTGTTCGATTTTTCAAGATATGGCTCACCAGACTTCTGCTGGGTTCGACTTCGTTTGTTCTCTGCATATGGATGTGTGTGTGTTTTTACCGAGTACACAACACAGGTCACAGATACACTTCATATCCCAAAATAGAAGTTGTGGAGTCTTAACCATAATTCCTTGTTGTTTATAAGATAAACTTTGTTAACACGTATCTTTCCACCCCGATTTACGGCCAAAATGATTGGCAGAAGTTGCATCCAGCACACAAACATGCCATCTGGTAATCTAGGGTCATACATAATATCGTTGCTCTAAGTCCTCGGACTTGCAACT
This sequence comes from Agrochola lychnidis, assembly GCA_963680765.1. Classification (NCBI taxonomy): domain Eukaryota; kingdom Metazoa; phylum Arthropoda; class Insecta; order Lepidoptera; family Noctuidae; genus Agrochola; species Agrochola lychnidis. Next base: position 13,625,136 of record OY796857.1, read on the forward strand.
TTGATTGGACTTATCCGGGAGAGGACGAGCAACATATCGTAAATGTTTAGTACCCCTGGTGCCGGCTTAAACACTGCCTTATGGGAAATATACGTCAGGCATCGCAGGCTCCGTATCCGCCCTCCGGATACGCAAGCCATTGAGGCGGAGCTGTACGAGGGGTACAGAGCGGCGAAGACCGCCCTCCAAGCGGAGATCCTGCGGGCCAGGGCGCTGGCCCGCGAGGAGATGCTGGAGACTCTCAACCGGGACCCGTGGGGGCGCCCATACAAGATGGTGCGGGAGAAACTCCGCCCATGGGCTCCCCCGCTGACGCAGAGTCTCCGGCCCCAGCTTGTGGGGGACGTGGTGAGCGCTCTGTTCCCCTCTAGAGGGGATCATACTGCTCCGCCCATGGCTCCGCCTACTGCGATGCCCGATGCGGACCACACCGACGACGACGATTCTCCTGAGGTGACTGAGGTAGAAATGAGAGTGGCGGTACGCAAGATGAGTGCGAAGAATACCGCCCCAGGACCCGACGGCATACCCGGAAAAGCCTGGGTCCTGGCCATGGGGGCTCTCGGGCCTCGACTGAGGGGGCTCCTAAGCGCATGCATGGAGAGGGGCCAGTTCCCACTTCGTTGGAAGACGGGGAAACTGGTCCTCATCAAGAAGCCGGGGCGCCCAGCGGACTCTCCGTCCGCTTATCGGCCCATTGTGCTGCTCGACGAGGTGGGCAAGCTCTTTGAAAGAGTCATTGCAGACCGCCTCGTCGGGCAGCTGGTGCGAGTGGGGCCGGATCTGGCGGAGAGCCAGTTCGGTTTCCGCAGGGGGCGCTCTACGGTGGACGCCATCATGCGCGTGCGGGCCCTCACGACGGGGGATGCTGTGGCCCGGGGTGGGGTCGTCTTGGCGGTGTCTCTAGACATCGCCAATGCCTTCAACACCCTGCCCTGGAGTTGCATAAGGGAGGCACTCCGGTATCACCGGATGCCGACCTACCTCTGTCGTGTGGTCGAGGCCTATCTGACGGACAGGGCCGTCATCTACCCCGGTCACCAAGGAGAGTGGAACCGGCAAGAGATGTCGTGCGGTGTCCCGCAGGGTTCGGTCCTGGGGCCGCATCTGTGGGACATCGGATACGACTGGGTGCTGCGCGCCGACCTCCCTAGCGGCGTCAGCGTCGTTTGTTACGCTGACGACACGCTTGTCCTGGCGCAGGGGGGGTCGTACCAGGCGGCGGCCGATTTAGCGACACGCGGGGTTGCGACAATCGTCGATAGGATCCGGCAGCTGGGACTCGAGGTGGCCCTGCACAAGTCTGAGGCCATGGGTTTTCATGGTCCTCGGAATGCGCCACCGCCGGGTTCCCAGGTAATGGCGGGAGGGGTTCACATCGGTGTCGAGTCGACGATGAAGTATCTGGGACTCGTCCTCGACAGCCGGTGGAACTTCGTAGAACATTTTCGACGTTTGGCTCCCAGACTTGAGCGGGCCGGGGCTGCATTGAAGCGGCTCCTGCCCAATCTAGGGGATCCAAACGCCTCCTGCCGGAGGCTCTATGCGGGGATCGTGCGGTCCATGGCCCTTTACGGGGCACCGGTGTGGGCGCGTTCATTGAGGCTGCGGCCAGCCCGCCGGTTGAACGCGTCCCAGAGGGTCATGGCCATCCGGCTGGCCCGAGGATACCGCACGGTCTCCTGCGAGGCGGCGAGCCTCCTTGCCGGATTACCACCATGGGATCTGGAGGCAAAGGTCCTCGCGCACGTCTGGGAGTGGCGCGAGGAGGCGAAACGCCGGGGCTTAACCCCGATGCCGCAAGAAATTGCGGCACAGCGGACAGAGCTCCGGCGGGATCTCATGGCGTCATGGAGGGTGCGATTGTCGCAACCCCGCGCTGGGCACGCCACAATCGCGGCGATAAGACCCGTCTTTGAGGAGTGGCTGGAGAGACGCCACGGCGTTCTCACCTTCCGCCTGACGCAGGTCCTCACCGGACACGGCTGCTTCGGGAGGTTCCTGTTCAGGATAAGGCGGGAGGAAACACCCGGGTGTCACCATTGTGTGGATCGGCCTGAGGACACGGTGGAGCATACGGTGGAGGTCTGCCCGGCTTGGGCGGAGCAACGCCGTGTTCTCGTAGAGGCGATCGGCGGCGGTGATCTCTCGCGTCCGGCCCTGGTTCAGGCCATGGTACGGAGCGAGAGGAAATGGCAGGCCGTCACCTCCTTCTGCGAAGCGGTAATGCTCGCGAAGGAGGAGGCGGAACGCGTGAGGGAGAGGCAAATTTCGCGCCCTCACGCCCCTAACCGCCGCAGGAGGAGACGCCCGGGGCGGGAATCGCGAGCCGATTTCCGGCCACCGTAGGCGCGGGCTTGCGGACGGTGAGCAATGGGTAGCTCGCTGTCCGATAAGGACCAAGCCCGGGTCGACGGCGCGTTGTGTTCCACGCGCGCCTCAAAGAGATGTCAGCAGAATTGAAGGGGTCCACTAGGGCCAATGCCTGCCGGGGGTTCGAAGAAAACCGATCGGGAAATCGTGGCCCCCGGCAACAGGGCAACCGAAGGAACACGGGTGGGTTTTAGTCAGTAAGAGTCTGACACGCCCTCCTGCTCCGCCCAGAGCGGGAGAAGTTATTTGATAATTTCCCACCCAAAAAAAAAAAAAAAAAAAAAAGGAGAGCTCATTGACACAACTGCCTTGATGGATGTTGTAAAAATTGTGGATTTTGTTGTTTTTTTTGCGTCTGTTGTTGCAGAATTCTTATCATCTTTCATGATTTGTGGTTGCATTTAGGTAGTTTTTTAGTAGTCTTATGTTCATTATGTTATTAGAAAGGAGTTTATTTAACATTAGCTGACCCGGCAGACCTTGTCCTATCAAAATTTCAATCAAATAAAACACCATCAGTTTTTTCCCGAATTTTCCAATTTTCCCCAGGAACTTTTCAACTGTTCTTTCTGTAAGAGTCTGATTTGGAGTATTACAAACGTTTTAATGCTAAAATTTGCCTAATCTGTCCAGCCGTTCTGAAGTGAAGCACTTTGCGAATAGCATTTCATTTCTATAATATCTACCTATAGATCAACACTTGATCAAAATCATAACATAGGATAACTACATTGGATAGAATTTAAACCCTAGCATTAAATTAGCCCAAAGCGACATAGTATTAAATTTCAACGTACATTTCAATTAGAAATTACTGACCTTGTTTAGGCCGCAAATTATTAACATACCTAATCCAATTTCATGGAACTCTTGTTTGTATCTAATAATATGATTTCGCCCTTGCCCGAGTTTCCACTACATCGGTGGTGTATGAATTCGTTAGGAACCCATGAGCGGCTCACGGCCGGCCGAGTGAGTCTCGCTTACGGTCCAACAAACACTTTCAAAGTGCACCCTTAGCCCTGCCCTCACCCTCGCATATCATAGCCAGCTTATATTTATTGTGTGCTAAAATCTTGACGAGATCCTTCCAATTAGAATTCCCTAGAGCTAAGTCACACTTGACGAATTTGATCTTTTAAACTTTCAAATTTTCAGTCGATACTTCAGGTGTATTTTAGTTAGCGGTTAAGAAGATCAGCATTTATATAAAATACATAAGGCACGTTGATACTTCACATGCTCGAATCCGAAAACTCGTGCTGGAGAACTGGTTCCCCTAGACCTTCGGGCCTTCACGACCATTGAGTATCTCCTTACTGCAATAATTATTATTCAATTCTTGTTCTAAGAATAACCAATTGTTAATGATAAATTCTTAATGTCGAACTTTCACAATTCCGTCAAAACCTAACAGCGTGCCGGCTGTTCAAGACGCAATTACCGTGTCGAAAGTAGATTGATTTGTAATACATAATGCAGGATACGAACATTAGGAGCCCATCAATGAATACTCGGGAACTTAGTAAATGGATCAATATAAATTAAAGATTGCCTCGTTGGTCTAGTGGTTGTTTTATAGCGCAACTGCTGACACTACTAACGTGTCCCGGATTCGATCTCTGGGTCGGGCTAAAACTTTTTTTTTTAATGCCGTTCCGAATTCAGGATTTATGGCTTAACCATTTAATCCACAAATCCAGAATTGAGAATGCCATGACTTAAAAATAACAACAGAAAAAATGTGTGTCTTGTGTACAATACACAACTGCCCACCAGTTCCGGGGATATAAGCGTGATGTTATGTTATAAAATTATCCTACGTTTGTGAGTTTAGATGTTTGTTACACAATAACACTTAAATGGCCGAACAGATTGTGATGAAAGGACCGCGCACAAATTGCTAGGAAAAAGCCGTTCGGCCAATTCAGATAAAAGTTTGGTACAATATAGCCTGTAACATGCTGATTGAAAGTCTATAGGGGCTTGCCAGTTTTAGAGATATTTTTTTTAAATGTTGATATCAGGAAGATGATTTTATGTTATAGTTACTGCTAGAATATAAACAAAAACTCATCATATTAATCACAACCAGTTCCAATTCATATTATTAAAATGAAAAAAAAAGATTAAAATGTAGAACAGATTGTAATTATCAGTCTGTCTGTGTATATAATTATCGCAAATGGATTGTTGAATCCGCTGTTTTACATAACCGCTAAGTAGCTGTTTAATAACAAAACTGCTACCGACGACGTTTAGACGTACCTAATTCAGAATGGCTTATCTGCAGTCACAATAAGCGGCGAATCAGTCGCAGTAACTAAGCTAATTAAACCCTGACCAAATTGGTTTAGGTTAGGTTAGAACTGTGACCAACCACGCGCGAGCCAAGCGGTGCCGCGGCAGCGGCCGGCGAGCGCTACTTCCAACTTGGTTACGACCTTATAGTTAGTATTTTTAGTACTGACTTTCATAAAACTCTGATAATTTAAGTTACGTTACTTATCCATTGCTAAGAATGTTGCATAGTGTACAAGATGCTATTGCCTAGCTTGGCGTGCTCAACTATCGCTGCCGCTGCTGCAGCGGAGAACTTTAAGTGGCGTAAATATAACACGTCGAGGGCTCGTTTCCTTTATAAAATAAATCATGAAACGTTTGCTTGACACTTCCCGTGGCCCAAGGGCTGATTTTAACCTTGGTCAGAGACTAAGCATTGCCATTCTACTTGGCAAATCATTAACACAGCGATACAGAGGAATTCTTACATGCTTTATTTTAATTTAGACTAGCGACCCGCCCCTGCTTCGCACGGGTGCAATATACTCATGTTTCGACATGTCGAAACATCGAGATATCTGAGCTACAATTTAAAGGGTGCAAAAAGAAGATTAATGAAGCCGAGATTAACTTTTACTCTCCACCATTGTGATAATTTTCTTCTCATGACACATGCGCACATATTTTTTCAAAACCTAAACAAGTTTTAAAAGCATGTTGTAAACAGATGTTTTACACCAAAAGTTTTTCCCAGCATTATTGTTTGCTTAAATGTTACTTAGTCAGAGTGCATAGATAACGGCTATTGGATGGGTCACTTTACACCCTGTACCTATCTATATAATAGGTTAAAATATTAATGTTAGCCTTCCGAAAGAGATTCTACAGAATTATAGTGAAATTCATTGTGGCCAACGGTCACGAAAAGCGACTTTGCAAATATTGTCTTGGTTTTCTTTTTTATATTATGTTCTAAATATTAAGTATGTAGTGTTGTAAATAATCATTAAATAAAAATACCCCAAGAAAATAGTAGTTTATGAAACTGTTGCATAATGAGAGGGTTTTTAATAGTATCACACGAGTGTTTTAATACCTAGTTATGTGCCGTTTCATACCTACACTACTTTATCTACTCTCATATATTGAGATTGAACCTACTAAATAAAAGATCAAAATTAAAGAAAAAGAATAAAAAAAATCCCACGAAATTCAGTACAACAAAAAACGTATGAATGTCGCCTGCACCAGCACATCACCACACATGCGCTGCAGCGGGTGCTGCTGTCCCCCGCTTAAACGTTCCATTACAAAACTTGATGGAAACTCCTTGGTGATATTAACTTCTTGGATTTGCCCTGTTTCGTAATAGAAAAAAATGTTTTTAAAGCATTATTTTGTTGGAAAAAGTGTTATAATATGATTATATTTTTAAAATTCGGTATTGTGTTTAAAAAGTATGTCAATTTAAACTCGTTTTGAAGTTTCTAATTCGAATATTACGCTATGAGAGTAGATAATTTCAATACAAGATCCCAAAGTTTAACAAAATCGGCCGGAAAATTTGTCTACTATGCGAAATGTGTGACAAACAACTCTCTCTGCCTACCCCTTCCGGGCGTACAGACGTAGAAATATATTTTCCAGCCATAAAATATGAATTGGTTCTTGTTGTGATTGATGTGAATGCTTTTTGTTAATATAAACCATCTTTCTAACTTCAACATAAAAATGGCTAGGTATATCTCCAAAACAGTCCATTTTTTTTTTTTCGCCCCCTGTAGACTTTCAATCAGCATGTTAGGCTATAAATGCACCAAAATTTAAGCCAAAATGGCCGAACGGCTTTTTCCTAACATTTTATGAGGGGTCCTTTGGCACATAGACAGACACATAGATGTATTATTTAAAACTATATATGTACATATGGGCAGATATGTACCGTCTGTTGTCCTGATGAGCACACAGGCGATATCCATTGCAGTCAGCAACCACAAAGTCTTACTAAGAACTTTTATATTTTCAAATGGCTCAAACTGACCAGAGCGACTACAAATAAAGGATTTTTAAGGATTCAAATAAAGAACACATGTGTTTAAAATTAAAAACAATATTAGGTACCAACTTTCATTCAATTTAATACAAAAACCTACTTATTGCCTAACAGTTTTGAGAGTCGATTCAGCCAGCGCTTATGTTGGATGTTACTCACCGGGTTACTCTTTTCATTCTCGTCAGGAAACGAAGGCGGAAAGTATAACCTAAGAAAAACTAGTTTTAAAACTGAAAACACATTAAATTTCTTTTGTCTTTGGTGCAGATATTCAAAAGCGATACGATTACTGGTTAGAATTGCGGGTTGGAATTAGTGATGTGCCGGATATCCGTATCCATACCCGTATCCGCGGATATCCGAGAGAGAAAAAAGATCTGTATCCGTATCCGTTACTTTTTGGCGGATCTTGAACGGATCTTTTATGTTATAATTATTAATATATTTCATTATGTTGGGAATCGAACCCAACACAACAACTTGCACGCGGTCTGCACACGCAGGCATCGTGATCAGCGCGTCATCGGTAAAGCTGAGGTGCGGCGCGACGGCGACACGGCACGGCCCGATGACCACTCGCCTCCACGAGTTCCACGGACTCCACCGCGACAGACGATTCTCCTCTCTCATAATAACTGTTTGTCCGAGATATTTTATAATTGTAAATAAGTAGGTACCTACGGTATTAAACCATTGCCTATTTCATACAGTCCACTCTTTTATTGCTCCACGCGCTAACACATTACGTATATGAAAATTTTAAGATATGTAGCAATGAAATACTGTTAATTTGAATCCAAATTAGTATTTTTTTTTAAATCATATTTATCATAATTCAAGTAGAGTAAGTACCAGTAAATTAAGTTATAAGGTAGTAATTAAACTATCTTTGTAGTGAGATCAAACTTCTAATATTTGTGCTATGCTATACGGTGTCTTTGGTTTTGAATTTTCGTTTTTTACCACCGAATTCCGAAATTAAAGTTATTTTTCACTTCGTAGTGTTTTTTTTTGGAAGTCGGTTGATTCTTTTTTTGTTAAAAGTTTTTATTTTTCATTTTTTTGTTGTGGTATTTACCCCACACAAATTCGAATACCACTACCTGCTACGTAAATAACAGTGACAGGAACTTATCATATCATCCACATACTAAGTGGGAAAAAATACGTATTATTGAAGCTAACTCAAAAACTACGCAAGCAAACTTAATTAAATTTATATGGGACCAGCTCTGAAGTATGACCTACCAAACAAAAAAGAATCATCAAAATCAATTCATAATTGGCGGAGTAATAACGTAACAAACATAAAAAAAACATACAGTCGAATTGAGAACCTCCTCCTTTTGGAAGTCGGTTAAAAACTATGTTGTTTTCAAGAACTTAAAAAAATATACGTCGTAATTAATATTGAGTAATAGTAAATTATATTTCAAAAAAGTAACTTGGCAGCTTTGTCCCCCAAAAGTCAGTTACAATGAGGATCATAAATAATTCCTGCTGAACCTCAAGAAAGTTGAGATCCGTATCCGTATTTGCGGATCTAATAAACCCTTATGGTCCCGTTTTCGCGGATCACATTTTTTAACGATCCGGCACATCACTAGTTGGTATACTTGAAAGATATTTCTCGACGGCATGTGACAAGTCAGATGCCCATGGGTGGTTTTAAAACTCTGACACCAGGCTAGTCACTAACCACACGAAAAGGAGGAAATTGTGATTTAATTATTTCCTATCTTTTTTTTGCTCAGAATTTTCGTGGGTAGGCACTGTTTGATGTTAGCCATGGGCGCCGGGAGCGGGATGCAAGGGGGTGCACTTGCACCTCCCTGGCTTCAAAATAAAATATAGTTGTTGTAAAACATTCACAATAATAGGGAACTTAACCTATTCGAGACGAGGTCCTAAAATTTTCGAACTCGCTGCGCTCGCTCTTGCACTCTGCCAAATCTCTCAGTTTTGAAATTGCTTCTGTGCATTAGTCGACAAAGAACCGAACTCCTATTTCCGTAAATCTAATCGGCCCTAGGCAGGGTGCTGACATTATTGAGCTTGCTTCGCTCTTACTCTATGTTAATTCTTAAACTTCTTTGTATAAATCGACACAGTAGGTGAACGCCCGGGTGTCACCATGGTGGAGCATACGGTGGAGGTCTGCCCGGCTTGAGCGGAGCATCACCGTGTCCTCGTGGAAGCAATCGGCTGCGGTAATCTCTCGTGTCCGGCCCCGGTTAAGGCCATGGTACGGAGCGAGAGGGCATGGGAGGCCGTCACCTCCTTCTGCAAAGCAGTAATGCTCGCGAAGGAGAATGCGGAACACGTGAGGGAGAGGCAAATTTCGCCCCTAACCGCCGCAGGATTCGATCGCAGGCCGATTTCCGGCCACCGTAGACGCAGGCTTAAGGACGGTGAGCAATGGGTAGCTCGCCGTCCTTTAAGTCGACGGCGTGTTGAGTTCCACGCGCGCCTCAAAGAGATGTCAGCAGAACTGACGGGGTCCGCTAGGGCCGATGCCTGCCGGAGTTGTGAAGAAGTCCGAAAGGAGGGATGTCGTGGCCCCCGGCAACATGGCAACTGAAGGAACACGGGTGGGTTTTAGTTCCTACATTCTTTTATTTGTTAAACTTTTCTGCATAAGTCGACAAAGTTACTCCTTGTATGAATAAACAAACGATAACCTAACATATCCGAGGTGAACTGCAAAAATGATCGAGCTCGCTTCGTGGAACTGAAGATGTACCCCCTGAAAATAAACCTGCCGGCGCCCATGATGTTGGGTACCCTTAAAGCTTCAAAGCTTGTTGTTATTGTTTTCAAACTGGATCAACACATTGATCGTCAACTGTTTTAGTATAAAAACGAAGGAAAACACTTACGTCACTGGATCTTTTTCTGGTATATATATACGTGGGTATACAGGCTTCTTAGCCTTTTTTACAGAGGTCTTGGAGCCTTGAGAACTTTGCCCTAACCTACAGCAAATATATAATAAATTTGATATAATAGGTACAGGAAGTCATCTATACTAATCTAAACTTATAATATCATAAAGAGGTAAAATTGTTTGTTTGTGTAACAGATTATCTCTGAAAGTACTGATACGATTACAAAATTTCTTTCACTGAGTATACCAAAATTAATTAATTTCAGACTTCATTTCTTTCCAATCATGCCTCATTGCTCACTGCCTCATTGGTCTAGTGGTCAGAAGCACTACTGCTGAGCATGATGTCCTGGATTCGATTCCCGAGTCGGGCAAAGTGTTATTGGGTTTTTCTATCTGAAATTTCTCAGTAGCAGTCCGGAGTCTGGATTTGTGCCTGGTTGATGGCAATAGACTCGCCCCCTATTACATGGGACTTAAACGTAACTGGCGAAATGTGGGTGTACCTGCTACAGGGACACCTCTGCCCAACCCTTCGAGGAAACAAGGCGTGATGTTATGTGTGTGTATTTCATACCAATCAAAATTTTAATAAATATTAGTTTCAGTGTGAAGAAATGTCAGAAATAAATAAGAGAAAAATATAATAAATGATACATTGAAATTATTGGCAATGATTATTGTGAGTACATAAATTAATAGATAATAGTTAGTAGTATTTTTTTTGAGACTTTTAATTTCATATTTTTATTCATTGTAAGGACCGCCTAATGCGGTAAAAGCTTCCTCTATCTGTCTCCATCTTGTTCTATCTCTAGCTAGTTTGCTCCATGTTTTTTCCTATTAAGCCTGAAATGTCGTCACTCCATCTCTTGTTGGGTCTACCACATATTCGCTTTTTGTTGATAGGATACCAGTTTGTAATGGTTTGGGTCTATCTGTCATCACTAAATCTTTGTAAATGTCCAGCCCATTTCCATTTTAGTGTTAGTGTTTGTTTGATTACGTCTTCATCTTTGGTTTCTTGTCGTATTTAACTGTTTCTAACTATTATCTCTTAGTTTATGGCCTATATAGCTTCTCTCTATTGCTCTCTGGCAAACTCTTAATTTTTATGGAGATTTTTTTGCTAGAGGCCATGTTTGGCAAGCATATGTTAGACAGCCGTGTCTAACATATGCTATAACAAATTAAGCAGATCTCCATAGCTATTGTCTTTAAGTTAGTAGGAAGTGTACTCTTGAAGATTTCTTTCATAGCCCAGTACTTACTCCATGTGTTCTTTACTCTTCTGTCTATTTCCAACTTTGTGCAGTCTTTAGTAAAAATTTAGTGTCCCAGATAAACATATTCGTTGACCCGCTCAAGTGGTGTAAAGTTTAGCGTTATTGTTGTTTCTGTGCAGTTTGTCATAACTTTAGTTTTACTCTAGTTCATCTCAAGCCCCACTTTTTTGCTTTCTTAATTGATTATCTCCAGCATATTATACTGTAACTCGTTTGGGTCTTCGGAGAGTAAGACGAGGTCGTCAACAAAACGTAAATGGAATAGGTATTCGTCCATATATTTTGTTCAGACCCACGTCGTTTTAGGTCAACGAACGTAATATTATATTTGTAATAGGACAGCAATTTTTTTTTGTGGTCATAGTCCCCTTGTCTCACACCACACCCCACTCTATCTTAAAAGCAGGTCCGGTACTGCCCAGTTTAATTCTGGCTTTGCTGTTTCTATATATCTCCTTTATTATGTTGATGTACTCTGGATACAGTCCTTGCTGTTCTAATGCTCTCCATTAGAGCTATGGGAGATAGAGTCGGACGCTTTTGAGTAATCAATAAAGCTAATGGCCAGTGGCCAGTGGCATGTTGTAAATCAAATCAAATCAAATGTTTATTTGCCAGAAATACATTGTTTTGGTACAGGTGAGATCTTATAACCTAAGTGTCATTGTATTCTGCCTGCAAATTTTTTTTTAAGTTTACATTCATTCCTATTTTATTACTATTCATTTTATTGTGTGGATATGGTCTACCGTAGATCGGTTACTCATGAATCCTGTTTGGTTTTCATTGATTACTTTAGTTATTCGTCTCAGCAATGTTGAAGAAAACAATTTATAAACCCATGTAGGTCTGTAATTTGATATTAAAGTAGAACCGCCTTTTATACAACTGTATGATCTCGGAACATGTCCACTGGTTAAGAAGTTCTTTCTTCTCAATAATAGTGGCATTACCAGTTTGTCTTTTCCAGCTTGTAATATTTCGTTTGTTATACCATCTGGGCCTGGGTTCTTGTCTGAAATTTGCTTGTTGAAAACTCTCTCATTTTCGTTAAATGGTAAAACAAGATAATTATTTGGTGTGAATTCTGAGACGTTCGTCTCGCTGTTTGAGTTTGTCTTAGAGTAAAGGTTTTTGTAAAATTGAGTAGCTACTTTAAGTAGATCTTGCTTGTTTTTAACTTTGGGTTCTGATGAATTTTGTAACCAAGTCGTGAGATATCTCGTATTATTCAGTTCTTTTAACGCCATTTTGGCTGCTCCAGATTTCTGTAAGTATTTTTCTATTCTGTGAGTTTTGATGTTCAGTGCAATTTTTTTTTAATTTAAAGTTTTGTAGAATTGCCTTAAAAAATATTTTCTATTCTTCATTTATTTTCTTTATTGTATGTCTTCGGTTTATAAGTTCTGTTATCTTTTCTGTTATAATGGCTTGTTGTTTTATTGTCTTGGTTGATACAGTTGATTGTATATTAATGAATTTTCTAAAGTGTTATACTGAGCCTGTATTGATTCGTTATTATCTTGGCAACTTACGGTGTGAAGTTGTCTTTCGAGGTCGAATTTATTTAGCTGTTTATTGTTGAAATTCTTCAGGTTATTCACTGTTTTATCAAAATTAAAGGTGGTTCTAACTAAACGGTGGTCACTAAATTGCTTGAAATTACTTATAACATTTTTATATTCTATATAGTCTGGAAAGGTTTGTGGTAATTATAGTCTAGGTATTTCATTTTTGGTTATACCATCTGGCGATTTCCATGTCCATCTTAAATATGGTGACTTAAAAAAAATGTGTTTATTGTCTTCAAGTTATACACCGTGAAATTTAAATCACAGTTTTGCTAGAACAAACGTTGTTCAGACCATGGTCTACTATCATTCTACAGCATCCAATAAAAAAAAAACATAATTAGTTTTTGAAAAAACACAAAAAAAACAAAGTTTAAAAAGTTACTCCCTACAACACAGACACCACGCATGGGACACAGCATTGTTTCCAGGAAAAGGTACCTCCATAAACGAAATTTAGTAAGCAGTAGATAATCTTGACATTTTAAACTTTGTCTTTTTGTGTTTTTTCAAAAACCAATTTATGTTTTTTTTTAAATTGGATGCTGTAGAATGGTAGTAGACCATAGTCTGAATAACGTTTGTTCTAGCAAAACTGTGATTCAAATTTCACGGCGTATTGATAGCAGAATTCTATGAACATTTCTCCTCTTTGATTTCTGTTACCATAACCAAATTCACCCATTATAAGGTTTTCATCTGGCAGTGGTTTTCCAACTTTTGCATTTAAGTCGCCCATTAGTGATATTTTTCGTGTTTTTTTCCATTGTTTGTTTTAGACAGCCATAGAATTTTTATATTTCAGTTTCGTCGGTGCTCTCTGTGGGTTCTTATACTTAATTTATTATGCATAATTTGTTTTGTATTTTTATGTGAAGAAGGGCAACTCTTTCCGATAATCCAATAAAGTCTTGAATAATAATTTCACTTTGTTTTTTGACAAGATAGCCCACGCCTTTCATGCCTTTTAATTCGCCACAATACTAAAACAAATATGTACCCCGGTCTTACATTATGTGACCTTGACGTCGTACCTCTGAAATACCTAAAATATTCCATTTTATAGTTGATAGCGCGTTTTCAAGCTCGATTAATCTAACTTCGTTCGACAGTGATCTTGCGTTGAGAGTAGCGATGTAATATTTCGTTTTCTTTTGTGTTGGAGGGTTGCAGTCTACTGCCCCCGCAGTGACAAGCCGTTGTGGGGTAGATGGGTGATGGAGGGGCAGGGCTGGTTGCTAGATTCCATCAGCGGGACCGGCTTCAATAGTCTGTGTTGTTTTTGTTTAAGTAAGAGAGAATCGTTTTCTGTGGGTTACAAGTCTTTTCTTTTTCAGTTATAGTTACAGGAACCGAATATGTAGTGTGGGTTTTCTTTATCATGCGGTTGTTGATTATTATTACATTTTCTTCGAGTGACATAGGATATGTTTAAATGTTTTATCGTAAAGGTAACTTCCACACGGTCAAAATCGCGGGCAGGAGCTAGTTGAACAACAAAATGGTATTGTTGTTGAATATATTACTAGCTGCGCCCCGCGGTTTCACCCGCATAAAGGTGGTTTTGTACTGGCGAGGCGAGGCGTGGAAGGGATGGGCGAAAATTAAAATCACGCTTACTCTTTTACACCGAAAGATGTCCAGCGCTATACCGCGCCGCCGCCGCCGCCGTCTCGCAATGGGAAGTGCTGCCTCGCGCCGGCTCGCGAAGTCACGCACCGGCTCGCGCTATCACGCGCTGGCTCGCGCTATCACGCGCCGCCCGGCCAGCCGAGAATATAGTATGCAGAGATATCTAAAGGTGATTTTATACCGGCGAGGCGAGGCGTGGATGGGATGGGCGAGAATTGAAATCACGCTTACCCTTTTACACCGAAAGATGTCCAGCGCTATACCCCGCCGTCTCGTGATGGCCAGCGCTGCCTCGCGCCGGCTCGCGATGTCACGCACCGGCTCGCGCTGTCACGCGCCACCCGGCCAGCCGTGTCTGGCGTGCCGGCCAGCCGAGAATATAGTATGCAGAGATGTCTCGCGATGGTCGGAGCGAGCCGGCGCGTGCCAGCGCGAGACATCGCAAGTCAGCGCTTGACGGAGAGAGATTGTGCCTCGATGGCTGGTGCGAGATTTGTATATCCGTTTTACAAAGTAAATAAATACTCTATTCATACAGCAATAAAGTTCAATATTGTACTAACAAATATTTTAATTCTCGCCTCGAACATCCTCGCGCATCTAGACCTTTTACACCAAAGACGGGCAGGACGTGGATAGAAATTTTGCCATACAAATTTAATTCTCGCCCATCCCATCCACGTCTCGCCTCGCCGGTGTAAAACCACCTTCACGATGGTCAGAGCGAGCCGGCGCGTGCCATCGCGTGTCAACACAAGACACCGCGAGACATAGCGATTCAGCGCTTGACGGAGAGAGACCGTGCGGGTCAGGTCTTCGATGGCCGGTGCGAGATTTGTATATCCGTTTTACAAAGTAAATAAATACTCTATTCATACAGTAATAAAGTTCGATATTGTACTAATAAATATTTCAATTCACGTCTCGCACATCCTCGCGCATCTAACCCTTTGACACCAAAGATAGGCAGAACATGGATAGAAATTTTGCCATACAAATTTCAATTCTCGCCCATCCTGTCCACGCCTCGCCTCGCTGGTGTAAAACCACCTTAGTTTTGATCCCGTGGGAATGTCGAAATAAAAATCCTATATCCGAACCCAGGTCATGGTGTACCCATGTGCCAAATTTCATCCAAATCTGTTCACCAGTTTTAGCGTGAAAGCGTAACAAACAAACTCACTTTCGTAATTATAATATTAATTAGTTAGGATTATCAGGGTTCCGTACCTCAAAAGGAAAAAACGGAACCCTTATAGGATCACTCGTGTGTCTGTCTGTTTTTCTGTCTGTCACAGCCAATTTGCTCCGAATTTAATGGACCGATTAAGTTGAAAGTTGGTACATATATGTATTTCTATGACCCAAACACGGACGTGTAACGTAAATAAATGATATTTGAATATGGGGGACTTTTGGGTGGCAAACAAGAAAATTTAATAATAAAGTTTTGCAAACTATACCATGTGACATTTCAAATGAACGGATTTGTTGCGAAGCGCTCCTTAGCCACGTATATAAGTTGTTTTCAAGAGTCGTTACGAATCGTCTAGCGAGAAGACTCGACGAGTTTCAGCCACCGGAGCAGGCTGGGTTTCGAGGAGGATACAGCACCATAGACCACATTCACACAGTGCGGCAAATTATACAGAAGTCCGATGAGTATAATCGGCCACTGCCCAACAAACATTGATAGGTCGCCACAACGTGCTGATTTTAACTTTTGGTTCTATACGCTGGTCGTAAATACGTCGCTATCACGTTGATACGACCGAGAATAGGCCCATTTTATACGAATCAGTGTCGTAATAGAGTTACGTAGCAGTCGTATTAATCACTATCTGGTTGAGTAGTGGTCGTATAGACGTCGTAAGATCGTCTTTTCGTCGAGTTATGATGTTTATTAGCGCTGCTTTGCGACATTTCATCGAGTAACTAGTATTCATCACGACTTTTATAAGGGATTTTGATGTAAAGTGATCGATTACGAATAATGTAGTGAATTGAAACTTTACAACCGGACAACTTTTATACTGTGTTAGATATAATAATATTTTTTATCATTGAAAGGGGAGTACAGCCATTTTATTTTTATTTATTTTATCTTCGAAACTCATGTTTGAGTGCATTAATCTTTTGGGAAATTAATTTTATCGAGTAATATTAGTGAGTTTTCTCAATATAATGGACGCGCTTTATAAATTATTTAATTAAGGCAATATTTTTACCCTATATTTTGACGAAAGTGTTAACAGTTACCTTAATACGACTTAGGATTAACGGCACAACCGTAACACAACATCTAAACGACTTTTCATTCCGTGCACTTATTTTTATCTGTATAATATCAGCCATATTATCGAAATCAGGGTTCATTTGGCAATTCAGTCTGTGAAAAAACCATTTTAAATACATACATAAACTGTAATTTATTTATTGGTGGTCTCGGTTATGATAAAAATTATATGTAACATAATGGACATCGATAAGTTTTTAACCAAAACAGATTTTATCTTATTGATACGTATGTGTTTGAGATGGCCATGGATATCCACACACTTTTTATGCGCGAATCGTTGTTTTGGTTGCGGATTTCCGATAACTGGCAATGAAACCAAACCTACACATTTTATAGTGACTGAGGAAAATGTTAAATACATGTTAAATTTTGATTTTTTCTGGTGTCCATGCTGTTCTTTTGCTATTTACGATCATTACCCAGAAGAAGAATGTGAATATTGTAAATAGAAATAATATTGTTTTACAAAAAATAACACAATCAGTGCGAACAAAATACCTAACTTATAGAAGTGAAGTACCTACATACATAACTTTTAAAGTTCAATAAACCCACTTAGGTATTTGATCTTAGATACCTATGGCGTAAAATATGTTTTACTATTTATTATTATTGATAAAATACTCCCACATAATATTATATTTTGTGCTTCGATCAATACGATAAGTAATAATAAATGAATAATAATAATAATACCCCCACCGCCGTATCTCTACGTTGACGTCGTGGTGGGGCTTGCGCGCTCCGAACTCTAGGTCTGTGCCGGTAGAGTTTACTTTGCCGGAACAGGTCTGGGATGAGGAGCCAGACCAAGAGAGATACAAAAACCCGCAGGGCAGCATGTGGCGAGCTGATGGGCAGTAGCGACCCCACGGACCCTATCTCCCGGGAGAAGTCTTGTTCCTCACCTCTGGCTTGCCTTCATTGGCCGGCTGGAGTGAACACTGACAAGGAACAGAGCTCCCATCTCATTCTTGCCTTAATTGGCCGGCTTGAGTGGAGATTCCCAAGAGCAAACATGCTCGGAGGAAGGAAGTATTCCAGTAAGTGCTCGTAGGGCTCTTGACCATCTTCCGGGCTCTGGAATTGTTCTGAAAGCCGTGGAATACCTCTCCACTCCTCAAGCACCTCAGGACATGTTGCCTCCTTGTCGCTACGACACTTTGTGCTAGCGACCGTTTTCGGGGGCCCATTATTGAGTGTGCAAGTCATCCCCTGCCATTTTATCCGTGTGCATTTAAAACATTGATCAGGCAGGGGCCATAGTCTTTCCATAGTTTCAGTTAACCAATCCATTATAGCCACTCAAATCCATAGCCTAATATGTTTTGTTTCCATGTTCTGCAATAGACCTACACCAACCGAGGGTTGTCCTTGGGTGCACTTGTATGGTGCATACAGGGATAATCGTCGGTTGGTGCCTCAACACTTATTAATGTCTAAGGGGCCTCTGCGAGTTGGCTTCAGCCCCTCGTACGCCTTCCAAAGGACCGGGATCCATGGTCCCGAGATTTGTAAAAATATAGAATAATAATACTACATTCCGCGCACTAGTCGCTCTCTCTTTGCTCCCCCGCACCCCGCCGAGCGGTTACATACGGCCGACGCGGCTCAGCTCTCGTTCACTTAGTTCAGAATAACCGAAGTGAGCGTTAGTATCGCGCCGCCGCGCTATCAGTTTGCGAGTGTAAGTAAATATCACTAAGATATAATTTATCAAATACTTCATCTACTTCGTCTTCTTCTGACTCTACTGTTATAGAGCCACTGGGATTACTTTCTGCGCTTCGAACAACATCATATGGTTTAATCCCCCTCTGCACCGAACTCGATTCACTTGAGTTTAAAATTAAATTTAGTGCGGAACCAACTCCAATATGATAACAGTTGACTTGTCGTGTAGAAGTATTCGAAATAATAGAATTGGATGTAAGAAGCGCAATGTAGTTTTTTTTACTTTTCTTTTAAAAGCACCACTTTTTTTCACATTTCCCCAGCTTTTTCTATTCATTTTAATACCGTACAATCTATTTTTACAAAGAGAGAAAAAAATGGCGGTGGTTGTAATATTGCCAAATTATTATATACTTATAGGTCATCCAGTCATTAAATAGTAGTTTAAAAGTGTTCAAATTGACTGAAAATTGTATAAGAGTGCAATTTATCACTCTAACATGATTATCACGTAAAAGTAGTTCTCGCGACTTTAATATGATTAATGCCGATGTAAAAGTTGTTTAGACATAACTAAGACGACCTCACTGGTTATACTACTGAAAATTGTTTTAAAGTCTTGTAACACAGTCGTATAGAAGTTTATACGACGTCTATCATATGACTACAAGTTGTGTAACGATAAAAGGCACTAAGTCGTATGTCATGCTGAAATTACTTTAATACGATTTTTATAGCATTTAGAGTCGCGTAATTTTTACTTATACGACTAAAATGTTTGTTGGGTGTGTCTTGCGTTTGTGGACTATGAGAAGGCTTTTGACTCTGTCGAAACCTGGTCTGTTTTGGAGTCTCTGTAGCGATGCCAAGTCGACTGGCGATACATCCAAGTGCTGATATGTCTTTATGAAAACGCGACAATGACCGTCCAAATTCAGGATCAGCGTACTGAACATATCCCACAGCGTCGAGGGTTGAGACAAGGGGATGTCATATCCCCGAAATTGTTCTCTAACGCATTAGAAGATGTGTTTAAGACGCTGAACTGGGAAGGGCGTAGCATTAACATCAACGGCGAATACATCTCACACTTGAGATTTGCAGATGACATCGTCATACTGGCCGAATCGCTGCATGACTTGCAGCAGATGCTGGACGGCCTAGTTGGTTCGTCTTCTGTACGCATTGGTCTCCGGATGAACTTGGACAAAACCCAGGTTATGTTCAACGAACACGTCACTCCGGGGCCAATTGCTGTCAATGGCGGTGCTCTCGAGGTTGTTCGAGAATACGTTTACCTCGGGCAAACTCTGCAGTTTGGTAAGAACAACTTTGAGAGGGAGGCTAGCAGAAGAATCCAGCTGGGCTGGGCAGCGTTTGGGAAACTTCGTCGAGTCTTCTCATCGCGTATTCCACAGAGCCTAAAGACGAAGGTCTTCAATCAGTGCGTCCTGCCTGTTATGACCTACGGAGCTGAAACGTGGACACTCACGGTACGGCTGGTCCATAAATTTAAGGTTGCTCAGCGAGCCATGGAGCGGGCTATGCTTGGAGTCTCTCTGAGGGATCGAATCCGGAACGAAGTGATCCGGCAGAGAACCAAAGTTATCGACATAGCTCACAGAATTAGCAAGCTGAAGTGGCAGTGGGCCGGCCATATCAGCCGTAGAACCGATGACCGTTGGGGTACACGTGTTCTAGAGTGGAGACCGCGAATTGGCAAACGTAAGGTAGGACGCCCTCAGGCTAGGTGGAGTGACGATCTTCGAAGGGTGGCTGGTAGCAGCTGGATGAGAGTTGCCGAGAATCGAGCTGAATGGCGTGCAATTGGAGAGGCCTATGTCCAGCAGTGGACTGCTATAGGCTGATGATGATGATGACTTTTAAAGGTTATTGGAATGTGTGGGGGAACATGTTATTCAACTACAATGTTAAGTTTTTATTCGGGATTAATTAATTCTAACTACGGAACCCTTCATTGTGCGTGGTCCGACACGCACTTGGCCGGTTTTATTATATATATTAAGTTACGATTAGGATACTAACATAACAGAAGCTTTAGATTTACTAGCAGGACTATCTTGCAGCGCAATAGGCCTAAGCATCGTGTCAAATTTTGAACGTGGCATTCCAATGATGCCGAGTGTCACATTTGATTCCTTAAAACTTTCTTCTGCACCAGCGACAAGAAGACGTAGAATCTGTAGTCGGTTTGTTGTCCTTAGAAATACCAAATATTATGTTAGAACAAGCAACTGACACTAAATAAACTGACAAAATAAGATAAATGCTCACTTTGGAAAGTTGAGAACACCGAGTCCCACTAAACGATAATCAATTGGCCTGTCGCAAAACACCTCATTCATAAGCGGTGAGCGAGTGTTAAGCTTTTTGTCGTGACGAACACAGTGTCCCAGCAGCACAGTCTGCTCCTCCGGCACCATTTTCGCTATGTAGCCTGTTTTCAACGTGTGCTCCACATTGTTGAATATTTCCGACTTAAACATACGATTAGTTTCTAGTTCTGAAATAAATTAACATTGATTAATTGATTGTATACGTAATAACAGCCGCACGGGTCGATCTATCAAGTTAAGCTACGCTTGCCGCGGTTGATCTGTGGATGGGTGACCATCTTTTCATACCAAGATCCCTCCATACCTCGAAAAGCACGTTAAGCCGTTGGTCCTGGCTATCATTCGTGAATCTTTGACAGTCGTTACGAGTCATCAGAAGCCCGAAAGTCTGACAACCAGTCTTACCAAGGGGTTTTGTATTACCCAATAAATGGGTTGTGTGTGGAGGTCAGAAAGACAGTCGCTCCATGTGAATACTGATATTCAGCTGCATCCGGTTAGACTGGAAGCCGACCCCAACATTATTGGGAAAAGGCTAGACAGATGATGATGTTCTAAGATAATCTTTAATTAATTGTAATTCAATGTTAATACATGTCATAACAGCTGTGATAGCCTAGTGGTGTGACCGACGGACTGCCACGTCATAGCTCTCGAGTTCAAACCAAAGGCACACCTCTGAGTTTTCGGATTCATGTGCGTATTGTATAAATAACTTGCTTCAAAAACGGTGAAGGAAAACATCGTGAGGAAACCGGCCATGCCTTTTTTTTTTGGGGTGGGAAGTTATCAAATAACTTCTCCCGCTCTGGTTGGAGTGGGAGGGCGTGTCAGACTCTTACTGAAACCCACCCGTGTTCCTTCAGTTGCCTGTATTGTCAGGGGGCCACAGTAACCCTTTCGGACAAAAAACCGCAACCCCGGCAGGCATCGGCCCTATCAGACCCCGTCAGTTCTTCTGACATCTCTTTGAGGCGCGCGTGGAACACAACGCGCCGTCGACCCGGGCCTGGTCCTTATCGGACGGTGAGCTACCCATTGCTAACCGTCTGCAAGCCCGCGCCTACGCTGGCCAGGAATCGGCCTGAAACCGGCCATGCCTGAGAGATATTTCTCGACAGCATGTGAAGATAAGTCAGAGGCCCATGGGAGGCTTTAAAACTCTGACCCCACGTTAGTCACAAACCACTCGAAAAGAAAAAGAATACATGTCATCTAGTTGCTACATAAGATTATACAATCACCAATTTGATTAAAACTTTTGCGTCCTAATGCCAGCCAAACAATCTGTACGCTCATTCGTAGTAACGTTTCAAACAGTCGTGCGTCCTTGTCCGATAACGATCGACGTTTCTTCAGAGCACCCATGTGATGAAATTTCTTCGTGTCAGCTCCTCCTGCACCATAAATTAATTTATATAGACAAATCATTAAAACTGTCATGGTCGACAACTTTCAGTGAACAAATTAAGTTTAAGAAGGGGCTCGTGACTAAATGATAACAGCCGCATGGGTCGATCGAAACTTAAGCTATGCTTGCCGTGGTTGGTCCTTCAGTGCCACAGAAAGCACGTGCAGGCGACGATGACCGACTTTTAATGATTTTATACTGAAAACCACGTCTAAACAAAATTATAAAGTTTTGACATACCTTGAGACCACCTGTCAGAATTGTACTACAATTTACAAAATATATAAACTTGTAATTACTATTACATGTTCAATAATATTTTAATTTTAATTTTTTGTGTATGTCCACCGTTTTCTCCGTCATTTGTGGCCCGATTTTAAAAATTATTTTTTTTGTTTGAAATTTGGTATGCTCTCAAATTGGTCCCATATAAATTTTATTACTCACTTTTACAATTGGCTAGAAAAGTAAATATAGACGCGTTACTTGTTGCCTATCATGGTCTAGTAGCCTCACTTCTACGATACGGAATTATATTACTCACAATTATATAAATTTGATTACTCACTTTTTCAATTGGCTAGAAAAGTAAATATAGACGCGTTACTTGTTGCCTATCATGGTCTAGTAGCCTCACTTCTACGATACGGAATTATTTTTTGGGGTAATTCCCTGGATAAGGGATTAATATTCAAGGCACAAAAGAGGTGCATTAGAGCCATGTGTGGTCTGAAAACAGATGACAGCTGTGCACCGTACTTTAAATCATTAAAAATACTTACGCTACCAGCGATATACATATTAGAAATTAGTATCTTCGTCAAAAACAATCCCGACCTTTTTGAAAAAATTACAAGGGTACGAAATGTTCCAATTCGTAGTCAGTACAAAAATTCTTTGAATAATTATAAATGTAAAACTGCATTAGTAAGAAAAAGTGTTCTGGGTATGGCTCCACGCATTTATAATAAAATTCCAGACGCCATAAAAGAATTAAATTTTACACAATTTAAGAACAAAATGAAATTGTTCTTAATTGATAAATGTTATTATACCATTGACGAATATTTAAATGATGAATTAATTTAGAATTACAATTATTAATTTTGACATTAAATTATTTTGACATTTTAATTATTTTGACATACATACCTACTTAGGTTTTTTTTTTTTTACATTTTAATAATTCCTCATTTAAGTCTGACATAATTGGAGTATTGGATAATATGTAATTGTTTCAATTTATTTTCTAGTTTTAATACCATAATTATGCATGTTTTTTCAAATATTTTTAAATAGAAATTTTAATTTGTATCCTCAGTTAGTTTTGCACACCATATTTGTACGCCTCCTGGCATAACATAGCGCTCTGTTCACCAAACATAAGATCTGTATTTCTTTATACCTATGTTAACAAATAAATAAATAAATAAAAATTAACTTTGCTTGGGTAGTTTTTGAGCTAGCTACAAAATACGTATTTTTTTCCCACTTAGTATGTAGATGATATGATAAGTTCCTGGGTAGCAGGTAGTGGTATTCAAATGTGTGTGGGGTAGGTACCACAACTAAAAAGTGAAAAATAAAAAAACTCTTTACAATAAAAAAAAAATGACAAATACAAAATCCAAGACACCGACTTCCGAAAATAAAGTTATTTTTCACTTTGTAGTGTTTTTTTTGCAGTCGGTTGTTTTTTTTTTTTTTTTATAAAAAGTTTTTAAACAGAAACTTGTAAAATTGTAGAGTCATCTACAATTTACAATTTGTAAGTTTTATTAAATAAGGCCCAGATGGCAACTTATTTATAATTTGTTTATGTAAATAATCACAATTACAAACAATATTATCTAAACAAGTGGCAGAAAATGGACAACTAAGTTTCAGGAATTTACGTACCGATAAGCATTATAGAATATTCTTTAGCAACCAGAACTCTCAGGTCAGCCAAGTCATCAAGAAATACATTCTCGATTTTAATACAATCCAGTGTTCTCACTTTTGTCTGGAGCTCCAACATGCGTTCTGCCATTTCATCTGCAATCTGGTTGAATTTTAGAAATTAATTATAATTTATGGAGTATATCTTATATGTCATCTTCCCATAGGCATCATATTATTTCAAATATCTACTGACATGACATTCCGAAGTATTTATTTTTGTAGATGATTGCCGTCACACCATTATAGAGCAAGAGCCCGCGACAATCAGACCTTCGCTATTTTATAAAAGCTGAAACTTTCTCTGTGTATGTCCCCAATAAAGGTAAGAACGATCCTCGAATATGAAGTTTGGATCATGGTGGCTTTGGCAGGTTTCGTGTGGCAAAGGTATTTAAAATTGCACTTAAGTTACGTTATAGTATAACAGGTGAATTTGATATAGGATGTTACTTGGAGACCTATCAAAAGATGTTTCCTCAATAGTCAGACAGTTTCGATAGTTCTTACCTCTTGTCAGACACATTGAAAATCTGCCGTAGGTGCGAGCGTGAGGAATAAATGCAAGCGGGTGCGAGTGAAATAGTGTGTTCGGTCTATTGCGATCTTTTGCTGTGCATCTTTCATTTACTCAGTATTATGTGGTGAACTTGGTTTTTTGGATTTATCGGAAAATTTCATTCTAGAGAATTATTTATGACTAAAAATCAGGAGAGAGCAGTGGTGGCTCAGTGGCAAACGGCTGCGATTTATTTTTATTTTATTTTTAAAGAAAACTTAAAGCTAGGATGCAGACAGTTGACAGTCAGTGAAAGTAAGCCAATAAAATTTTTTCAATAATATTTTTTTTTAAATACATTAAATGTGGATGTATTTAGTAACCTGTTCCGCTTAGCTATTTCTAAAGAGCCTTAAAAACTCCTGAAAGAAATCGACACGTGTTTCACCTGTCAACGAGGCATCCTCAGGATGACGATGGACTTGTTGCGAACCCGAACACGGCGTGTTGCCACACCAAGCGCTCAGCCAGCCAGTTAGTCTGCGCTCAGCGCTCGGTGTGGCAACACGCCGTGTTCTTGAATGTTCTTTTCATATGATTATTGTTTATTTAAAGAATAAACAATAATCGTATGAAAATAACATTAACAAGATAATAACGATACTAAATAATATTGAAAATTAATTTGCACAAAGTAGATTTTTACTAAACGTAATTTTCAAATGACATTTGACAAATGGAGGTCACTGACCTTTCTATTCTTATCTCAGACGCATAGTAGAAGCACAGATTACGTGGTAGAAGTAATTACGTACCTACCAATAAAATACAAAACACGAAACACGCAAGTTTAAACAATTTACCTATTCAAATAACGATATAATAACAAAACGAATAACAAAATAAATTAGATACTCGCATTTCTGTATTAGCAGGAAAACTGAAAAAAGATAAGTTTTTATCTTTTCTCTTGCTGGATCTACATCCATCAACTGCACATAATACACCAGAACCAGCCATTTCATAAGAATTTGAAACTAAGTACATCAGGTCGACCGAAATAAATGCGTACGTACGCGCCTCGCGGCTATCGGCAACCCACTGAGAAATGGGTCGTGTCCGACCCGGCGGCCGATAGGTAGTTGTGATTGATCGTGCATTGGGTACAGATCATGTTGGAGACGTTCAGTATCTTCACAAGTTCTGAGTTCACTTAGAATCTTCATGTCGTCCGCAAACAAAAGAACTGTTAAGTTAGAGAAACATGAAGAGATGTCATTGATTGACTTTTGTTTTATATTGTTTAAATCTCTGAGTCTATATGTTATGTCTTGCCCTATCCCTTCACATTTACTAACTAATTGATTATGTTTACATACCGTGTGGTGGGGCCCTGGTGATCTGCGATACAGGTATTCCTAGTGCAGACACCAGTCTCTCACAAACTATTGTCACAGTTTTTCAAGTCTGTCTAAATTATAAGATGCCATTGTTTATGAAGAGAAAACAAATTATTTGAATTGAATTGATGTAGATGTTGAATAACAAGGGTCCCAGAAGCGATCCCTGTGGAATACCTGAGAGGGTAATCATAGTTCTCGATGTGTATCTATTAAGAACAACAGTTTGACATCTGTTGGCCATATAAGATGAGAACCGTCTGAAGAGATTTCCGCTGATACCTAAAGCAAATAGCTTACGCAGAAGTATAGCATGATCCAAGCGATCAAAACACTTACTGTAATCTGTGTAATCATCTACTTCTGTGCGATGTGCAAGTATTTACGAGTTATAAGGTCGCAGGTTAAAACCCTGACAGGCGCTTTACTTTGTGTAAATTATTTCATCATCACTGCTGTCAAAACGGTGAAGGAAACCAACATGAGGAAACCTATGTCCTAGAACCAAAAAATCGAAGACATGTGACATCTATCCGCACGGTAGATTACGGCCCACTCCCTCTCTGTTAGTTAGTTGGCCTGTGTCCCAGTAGTGGGAACATTATAGTTATAGACTGATTATGTTTATGCTGTGACTAAAAAATTTATCCTGCGGATTTGTGTGTCTATCTGCGGCATAGGTAGATCCCAAAGTTATACCTAATTATTGTTGCTTCTTCATTCAATTTCAATGCAGTTTAATTTGACAACTGCATAAGTAACTTTGTAATCCTATATAAATAATATGCGATTACAAAGTTACTTCTGCAGTTTGTTTATCTAGAAAATGGGACAAATTGCGGTATATTTTAACTTTTTCTTGCTTTATAGGCTAAACACTAATTGTGTTCAAAATTTGAAGCTTGTGAGTCTGCTAGAAGTACCTTAGAATTTTGATGATCGGTGAGTGAGTGAGTCAGTATGTCAGTGAGAAAATTAAGAAACTTTTACTTGCAATAGTTCTTAAACCACTACTGGTTCAAATTAAATGTAATTTGGGGATAGACCTGCCTTGCCTTGCCTTGCTTTGCCTTTTGTAATTGAAATAAACAATTTTTTTTTTTTACCTATTTATATTAAGCCCTAAGAGGTCACTGAAAATTCAGGCTTCTAGTTTTATCCACAACGAAGTTACAGGGGGTTGAAAATGTTTTGAATGGCTGTGAGAAAAGATGGGACGGCTGTGCCTTTGTGTTTATTTTGCTCGACTTGGCGAGCGGAACTTTTGGAAATTTATGAAAAAATTTGTTGACTATTTTAGGCGTGAACAATTATTTTCCTAGTAAGAAATCCATTGAAAAAATAGTTTTATTATGTTCATAGTCATTCTACAACGTGTAGGTACCTAACAAAACTCCTGTCCAATCTGTTACATTACAGGCGAATGCTCACGGTTATGAGCACCTCAGACTCTCGATGTGTGATCTAAGTTTCATTGGTAAGTACGAGAAAATCATTTTCATTCAAATCAATCATTCATAGTTAAAGCTAAGAAAATGCGACGTTATCGTATTTCACGTAAAGGTGTTTTACATAAATAATCGTAACTTTGTCAAAAAACATATGCCTGTTGATTCTTTGACATGGTCTGATTAATACCCTAGAGTTACGGGATTTCAAAAGGAACACGTTGTATATTCCTCGCGCTCGCACCTATGGCTGATTTTCAATGTGTCTGACAAGTTGTAAGAACCATCGAAATTGTCTGACTACTGAGGAAACATCTTTTGATAGTTCCCCAAGTAACATACATATATAAAATTCAGCTTTTATACTATAACGTAACTTAAGTGCAATTTTATACACCTTTGCCAAATGATACCTGCCAAAACTACCATGATCCAAACTTCATATTCGGGGATCGTTCTTACCCGTATGTGGACATATACATATAAACTTTTAGCTTTTATAAAATAACGAAGGTCTGATCGTCGCGGGCTCTTGGGCCATTAGGCCTAAGAGAGCATTCAACTTAGAAGGCTGATATATAGATCAATTGTACAATGTGGCTATAGCGATTTATTCAGAATAGTAGTTTATGAAACTGTTGCATAATAAGGGGTATGAGTGTGTTTAAAAACCGAGCCGTAGGCGAGGTTTTTAATAGTATCACACGAATGTTTTAATACCTAGTTATGTGCAGTTTCATACACAATTTTATCTACTCTCAAACATTGGGATTGAAACAAATACTAAATAAAAGATCAAAGTTAAAGATCAAGAATACATTTAAAAATCCCATGAAATTCAGTAAGTACTACAAAACAAATGAATGTCGCCTGCACCAGCACATCACCGCACATGCGCTACAGTGGGTGCTGCTGTCCCCCGCCAAAAGTTGATGGAAACTCTTCTTGGATTAGCGCTGTATCGTAATAGATTTTTTTTTGTTTTACAGCATTATTTTGTTAGAGAAAAAGTGTTAGAGAAAAAGTGTGAAAAAGAGAAAAATTTCGGTATTCCGTTTATAAAGTATGTCAATTTAAACTCGTTTTGAAGTTCATAATTCGAATATTACGCTATAAAAGTAGATAAACTATTTTATCTACTCTCATAGCGTAATATTCGAATTATAAACTTGAAAACGAGTTTATATTGACATACTTTATAAACACAATAGGTACCGAAATTTAAAAATAGAATCATATTATAACACTTTTTCTCTAGCAAAATAATGCTATAAAACAATTTTTTTTCTATTAAGATACAGGGCTAATCCAAGAAGTAAATATCACCAAGAAGTTTCCATAAATTTATGTAATGGAACTTTTAAGCGGCACAGCAGCACCCGCGCGCTGTAGCGCATGTTCGGTGATGTGCTGGTGCAGGCGACATTCATTTGTTTTGTCGATCATCTGAATGTCGTGGGTTTTTTAATTTATTCTTGATCTTTAACTTTGATCTTTTATTTAGTATTAGGTTCAATCCCAATGTAAGAGAGTAGATAAAGTAGTGTATGAAACTGCACATAACTATACTCCATTTGAAATAAGATTAGACATTTAATTAAACCTTTTTACGGTCCGTTCAACCGACTTCTATTGCGATGGCGGCATGACAAATGGCAGCTGCAGTAAACAGTTGGTATTGTAACTACTTTTTTGCTTTTAATGCCATCCTTATGCCTACGGTATAGAAGTCAAAATCGGTTGAACGGACTGTAAAAAAGGTTTATTTAAATGTCTAATCTTATTTCAAATGGAGTTTAGGTATTTAAACACTCGTGTGATACTATTAAAAACACACTGTGTTTTTAAACACACACTCATGTTTTAATACCCCTCATTATGCAACAGTTTCATAAACTACTATTAACCTATTACCTGTAAATAATAACCGCAGCAAAGAATGAGTGCTCTAAGAAATCTCTCTGTAGTTGGCATGTGTAGCAGGTTTATAAGCACTGGACTCAGAATGTTGATAGGTGCAGTATACAACGCTAGATCTTTTACGTCCTGAAAGGTTAAATTGTTACTTCATCACTAAATAAACCTACCTACATGAGGTAGATACCCCACATTACATGAAGTTACTACTTGTCTCCTGCTGATGTCGTCCTGCTAAATGCTAAGAGTGTGTATTTAATACTTTTTTGTATACTATAACAACTAATGCCTGGAAGAGCTATCGGTCGATGAATAAATAATGAAGGAACCCCTCCCTCTCTCATTGAGGAAATAATTCATGGACATGTGCATTCTTCCTACCCTCATCTATGGAGCGCAGATGTGGTCACCAACCTTAGGTTAGTCTGACACTTAGAGTGATATATACTCTCAGGTCTCAGACAGCAAGCAATGGAACACAGTATCCTAGGATTTAAACTCACTGATCGTTAAGGAACTCGATATTGCGTTCCAATACTCAAATTGTTGATGTAGGACACACGGCTGCCAAGCTTAAATGGAACTGGGCTATCGAATGCCGGAGGAGCTAAGGGCTCAAAAAACAACAAAGTGAAACAGAAGCGAACGGCAACGCGGCACGGCCCAAGAGGAGATGGCGGGACGAATTTGACTTTTTCTATACGGATTGGCAACAAACAGCAGTAAATATGGATAAGTCGAAGGAGGGAAGCAAGGCCTTTGCTCTGCTGTGAGGCACAAACGGCTGATATTCTGATGATAATAATTAAAACTAAGCCTATAGTAAATAGCAAAAGAAATATTAACCTGTAGAGTAACTACATCCGCTTGTCCCGGTAGCAACTTTCTTTGATATCGACGACGATAGCGGATCTAAGAAAAAATATTGATTACCAGCAATGTCAAGTATCTAACAAATATCTAATAGCGGTAATTACTCATTTCAAGCTAAACAAACTTGATAAGACTAAAGTGTCTTCACACTGGACAAAATCCAGTGTAGCGTAGACACCGCATACACGTCTCGTAGACGTCATGCCAGCGTCACTAAACTAAGGATAGAACCTAAGTTTACTTTTCCCGCAATGGCGGGATACTTAGAGGAGCTTGTTGCTAAATAACAGCTGCACGGGTCGGTACTACGTTAAGCTACGCTTACCGTGGTCGATTCGTGGATGGGTGATCATCCATTACATCGAGACCCCTCCGTGCCTCGGAAAGCATGTTAAGCCGTTGGTCCCGGCTGTCATTCGTAAATCTTTGACAGTCATTACGGGTAGTCAGAAGCCCAAAAGTCTGACAACCAGTCTTACCAAAGGGTATCGTGTTACCTAGTAACTGAGTTGTGGGGATATTCAGCTGCATTCGGTTAGACTGAAAGGCGACCCCAACATAGTTGGGAAAAGGCTAGACAGATTGATTGGAGGGATACTAAAAAACGCAGCGGATATTTGAATGTTCAATCTATCAGTTAATTCACATTAAATATCTTGGCAAATCTTGTACAAGTACGTACTTGAAACTAAGAGATAAAATCATATTAGGATTAAAATAATAATAGCTATCACCTGTTCAATTAAATCAACGTCGTCTCTAAAGTCTATGGTGCCAGTTGGCGCTTTGGTTTTAATTTGAATAGTTTCTACCGGCTTAGGAGGCAGGTCACTGTAATGATCAGCAATTACATTAATAAATACAGTCCTATTATTTATCATCGTCATCATTAGCTAAATGTTGGCTCAATAATAACAGCCGCACAGGTTGATCTTCTAGGTGAAGCAATGCTTGCCGAGGTTGGCCCGTGGACCACCCATTAAATACCAAGACCCCTTCGTGCTTCGGAAAGCACGTTAAACGTGAACGCACCGGCCGCAACACACGTACGGCGGATTTTGGTTTGTATGAAATCATATATAACACCCGCACCAAGCGCTCGGTTCATTTCTTCATACAAAGCAAACCAAAATCCGTTGCGTGCCCGGCGTTGTGGCCTGAGCGGACCAGTGGACATTCACCTTAAGTCGTTGATTCCTGCTGTCATTCGTAGATCTTTAACATTCGTTACGGGTAGTCAGAAGCCCGAAAGTCTCACAACCAGTTCCCCTTCAATTACACGGCATTTATGGCATTATTAACGATCCATGGCTACTCTCATCCAATTGCTACCAGCTACTTGCGATGATCGTCCGCCACCTAGCCTGAGGCCATTCTACCCTATACTTTTCGATTCGCGGTCTCCACTCACGAAATCGTCTACCACAACGCTCATCGGAATATTTTCTGAAGTTATTAAATCATCTCCTACACGTTAACAAGAAGTAGGTATCCAAATCGATGGGTATCCATACCTCACAAACAGTAATGCTTCTGTACTCTCGTCCCAAACCCAGTGTCCATCCTCAAACTCTCCTCCAAAAACTCCTTCATCGTCATCATCTGCCATCTTTTAAAATTGTTTAAAAATAAAAATTAATATTAAAAATAAGTACAAATTATATAAATTAACACATGGTCTCCCAAGGACACAAGATTCTATAGGCGTAGCAAATGTCATTGTCATAGACAAATGTTATGGCGGCTGTACACTCCCGCCGAGGCACACCGAGACAGGCCGAGTGCGAGAATGTAGATGAGAGCGCTCGGCTCGCCTCTGTGTGTCTCAGCGTTCCTCGCTCGCTCTCCGACCCGTGTCGGTTTTTAACCAACTTCCAAAAGGAGGAGGTTCTCAATTCGACTGTATGTTTTTTTTTTTGTATGTTTGTTACGCGATTACTCCGCCAATTATGAATTGATTTTGATGATTCTTTTTTTGTTTGGTAGATCATACTTCAGAGGTGGTCCCATATAAATTTTATTAACTTTGCTTGGGTAGTATGATAACTTCCTGTCACTGTTATTTACATAGCAGGTAGTGGTATTCGAATTTGTGTGGGGTAGGTACCACAACTAAAAAGTGAAAAATAAAAACTTTTTACAAAAAAAAAAATAATAACTTTAATTTCGGAAGTCGGTGACAAAGAACGAAAATTGAAAACCAAAGACACCGACTTCCGAAATTAAAATTATTTTTCACTTTGTATTGTTTTTTTTTTTTGAAGTTGGTTGTTTTTTTTTTTGTGCCCGAGTCAAAGGATCTCACGGCAGCTGCGAGTGCGTCGCTGTACACTCTCGTGTCTCAAGTGTTGCTTGCTCTGATTGCCAGACGTTCAATGTTCGCGTCCGTCCTCTCGGAGACCCAGCGAGAGCACTCGGACATAAGTGTACAGCCGCCATTAACTTGTCATTACGTTGTCATAGGGTGTGTCATAATCCGTCATAATGTTATATTTTTAATTTCATATTTGTCTCAGATTTTTTTAATTAATTGAATCCAAAGAGATTATTATAAAGTTAACTCAAATATCTACTATTTATTTATTTAACTTGAAAAAATACGAAAGATATACAAATGAGGTGACTGAACCAAGGGTCTACTGCAGAAACCTGTCCTCGATAAAGCATTTTAGGTCGCGGTGCCTATGTTTGCAGCTGAGCTGATTAATTTCGTAAGATCGATGTAGATCTGTCGTGATTATTTCGTGATATAGGTTCATGCTCTATATTTTAATACTCAAAAAAGTAACAAATTTTCAAAAAATTTGGGATTCATTGACGCGCGACTTATGATCTTCCATATTTCAACTTCTTATTCATGATTATAATTCATGGACAGCTATAACTTGCAAATCGGAATCTCCATCCAGCGTGTTTGTAAGTTTGGCAGAATTTACGACGTCACTAGTAAGTTTGCTCTCGGCTTCACTGAATATAAAGTTATGTTAATGTTACTAGTGCATCCAACTCCGGACCTTAAAACTTATAAAATGCTCTAAGTTATCTCCAATTCGGGATAAAAGCTATTGTGTGTATGTTTTAAACGGAGCAAGCGCACGAGTGTGTATTACAATCTGTCTGTAAGCGCACTAGTATGTGCACATGTTTTAAGCAGTAGGTATACAGTCAATAGAGTTTGAATATCAGGCCAAACAAACAAAGGGACGGCCGAGTAAGACAGGGTTAAACTTTGTGTGAGCGAACTGATTATTGTAAACAGAAAAACAGCTCACTGAACCTAGGTCCGGAAGTTGTGAGAAACTAAATAAGTGCATAGTGCTAGTCTACTTATCGGTTCGTCCTCTTATTCTATACTTTGTAGAATGGACAATAAAATCACTTAGAACTTCTACCCGCATTTGGATGGAAACTTCGGAAAAACAGAGTGAGTTCCAGACATGTAAAGTGTACCAAATATGTCCAAAAGTTGTGAGTGAATAACCTTAGTTGCCATACATTTTTACTTGAATAAATATTAAATTTTGAGCATGTATGTCACTTGTGTTAATTCATTGAATTGGCTGTCACACACGATTGCACATAAGGCTGCGATGCGCTGCTTTGATCGTGTGCGCTCTGCCATGTGATCAGATGAGTATCTACTTAGTTTAGCACACGGTTGGGGATTAGCGTGGTGACTAACAGGGAAACATTAAAAACATTCAAAGTAAATTCTGTACCTATGTTTCGTTGACGCTCCACTTCCTTAAACGTTGAGTAATGTGTTACGTGCTCAATGATTAAAATACTTGTGCCCATAGAGATGATAATTCAGTATGTTATGTGTTAGTGAATACAATAAAACTATTTGATATGAAACATTCACTTTGTAATAGCCCAGCAGGCACCTGCGGTCCATTGAGTTTTACTGCTCGCCTCCCAAAGCTTTTAGAAGCCCGAAACAAAGTAATTAATACAAGCATAACTAAAGTTACCAAAATGTGAGGGCTGGCCACTATAGTTAGTTAATTATTTGCCGTCTCTCAAAATTATTTTAAAAGAAAACAATGGAAAATGCTGTTGTATTCTTAAGACTCTAATGTATTAAACTTTTCATTCCCTTTACGGATAAAGTAAACGGATCATCAACTTTCAGATATCAAATTAAAAAGAAGTCTAGCCAATCATGAGGCATCACCTCACACGGCAACTTTTTTTTTTAAATGGCTTCTCGCAGTTTTGACCACTAAGGTCGTGGCTGCTTCGTGGATTCGTTTACTCGGGGAGTAGATCGCGTACGTAAAGGACCTCGGCGGCGAGGTCGGAATGACGGGAGGCGTCTGTGTTTGTGCACTGTACCTACTGGTGGCCCTATTCTGCTCCTGGAGGAGTGTAATGGGGTCATCTGGGTCGGAGAGTACATGCCTCGGGCGGCGGGTCTGACTGATTTGGGACGGGACATAATTGGCTGCCTCGACTATCAGAGGGTTCCGATGTCGAGAAGCGGAGTCAAAGTAACGCTTGGACATGCGTTTGAGAAACTGGTGGATCGTAGGGATCTTACAGTCGAGATGGAGGATCTCGTTTCTGAGGTACCAGGGGGCTCCCGTGGCCTTGCGAAGGAATCGGTTCTGTAGGGTCTGCATCCTATGGATGGAACGGGTTTTTCACACGGCACCATTAGAATCGTATTATATACACACAGGTTATTATCGAAGATATTCTAAACCGGTAGGTATATATCATACAAGTATCACTATCCCCACTCTCTGGTATTCAGGGTTCCTTTACAGTGTAATCATGGTTATGGTATAATATGTACAATCAGCACTTACGATTACACTGCAGACAGATGTAATTAATATCCTCTGCTGTTCACATTTACGGTAGATAGTTATAGACATTTTCATGTAAAAAGCAATGAAGTAATAAACCAGTAGTTTCAGTATTCATATTCAGGTGGAACGTCGCTCCACTAACAGTTAGCGGAGCAAACAAAGCGAACGTGTAACTGGTAAACCGAACATATTTCTAACTCGATGAACATTCTTTCCAATTTCATTTCGCTTGTTTCATTCTCACTGAAATGGAAACTCAACTGAAGTTTCATTCATTTATTATGACGTCAACAAACTATGTGTAGGTTCTAAAACATTTTGCAACACATCATTACGCCTGTATTGCGATTGGTTAGGCAGGTACACCCACATTTCGCCAGTTACAACTTGGCAAAAAAGTCTGGAACTATCGCACTTAAGTCACTTCGAATGGGAAATAAATTGTTAAAATAAATGTGCAACAAAAACGCTGCTTGTGAGTGACTCAAATCAAAACCTACCAGCACTTGTCGGCAAAGTAGTGCCATCATCATAGGTAGTTAAGCATTAAGGGGAAGCGTCAGTCACAATCAGCAATACATCTCCATAAGTTAGCAAAGGTGTCAAATGTCATGATTTCTTGAAATCATGACATTTGACACCTTTATCTTCTTCTTAATCAATATTGCTGATTGTAATGATTATAATTAATTAAAACCAAATTTGTTACGACCGCGAATCATATTTTAATCAACATAAAACCTGACACTGACCTGCAAAATGCAAAAAACGTAAGAAAATTTGAATTTCGCGGGCTACCCTATGTAAAGGGGACGAGCGAGACCAAGCTGCTACTCACTACTGAGAAATTCCCGATGAAATAACCCAATGACCAATGCTTAGTAGGTAATATCGTAGGTATTAGTAGGTAGTAGTGCAACATCTGAATACAAGATAAAACCTACAGATTACAATACATATATCTATACCATAGTTACTTATTGAAAAAATACTATAGCGCAATACAGATGTCCACGTTCACATTTTAAAAGCAAGCACTGCCGCGCTGTTCCTTTTAAATTGTCATAGTAGGAACCTACCTTCAACATTTTCCGCTGATGAACTAGATATTATTGCATCAGAACATCTAGGTTAAAAGCCAGGGAAATTTAATAAAGAGCGAGTCGATTGCATTCGATGAAATCAAAAGCTACTCGGTGTTGATACAGGGATGAAGTATACCCATTCGTCGGGAAGCACGTTTCGAGCGGGTATAATCCTTCGCCGGGAGCGATGTTCAATCTACTCCACAGTCATAAACCGGTGTTCCACGGACGTAAACTGTGCTACGTGAGCTCGCAAAGCGGATGGGAAAGACATTGGATGCTAGTGTTGTGTACATCTGTTTTAAAAGTTTCCGATTTGAGTAACGCTTGTAAAGCACTATCTGATGCGGTGAAGTTAATTCAGCTCAATTTTATACGATACGGCGTGCTCTTTAGTTTTTTTTTCTGTTGAATTAAGATAAGTACTTTGGTACCAGATAACAGCCAGGTGTTCTGTATTTTTCCTTAAAAGAAGTTCTCATAAATTGATAGAAGACAGGGCTAAAGGTGTCGACTGACGACACAACGTATGCATCATCCCATGTTCGAATGAGATTATTATACACCTCGTAGAAGCTTGGCCAGGGTTTTTATAATGTCAAGAATCTGAATCATGATTAACAAGACCCTAGAATTCAATATCAAATGTGAATCTAATCTAAAAGCAAAGAAATCTAAGGAAAATACAGTCGATATTTAACAGATAGTCACAATTACTACTGTAATAAAACATGTTTATGCTCTTAGTTGTAACTGAGCTTTTCGATACTAAGTACTCTCGTCGCTTGAAGAACGACTTTATTAGATGCACCCCGTTGCTTCACGATATTTACACTCGGTGCTAAGTAGGTACAGTTTGAGCCAGAGCAGGCTGAGCCTTCAGTCTGGTTGACATAACAAACGCGTGTGAGAAAGTCTGCTACATCTTACAAACAGCTCATTTTTATGGACGACTATCTGCGCCCCGCGGTTTCACCCGCGTATTTCTCGATCCTGTGGGAATATTGGGATAAAAACTAAATGTTAATCCAGGTTATAAACTATCTGTGTGCCAAATTTCATCCAAATCCGTTCAGTACTTTTTGCGTGAAGAAGAGACAAACATACACACACAGAAACTTTCGGGATTAGCAAAACTTTGGCCTTGTAGAGCGTAGCCTTTATTTGAGACTAGGTTCTGCCCACGACTTTGACCGCATGAAATTTCTTGTTTTAATATGAAATATATCCTATTATCATCATCAGCCTATAGCAGTCCACTGCTGGACATAGGCCCCTCCAATTGCACGCCATTCAGCTCGGTTCTCGACAACTCTCATCAAACTGCTACCAGCCACCCTACGTAGATCGTCGCTCCACCTAGCCTGAGGGCATCCTACTTTACGTTTGCCGATTCGCGGTCTCCACTCGAAAACACGTATTAATATATCCATCCTATGACACTTGTTTATTTATTTACAGTTAATTAAAACGGTACAACATTAATTAACATAAAAACAATTATAACGTTGACAATAATTTTTATTTTTTTTGTTATACTGCATCAGTAGTGCTATTCTGTAAAAATCTCACCGTGATAACTTAGGTGAAGTGAGCTGCCAATAGTGTTAATCCTTAGCAACAGACAGCTCACTCCACGCTCACTTCACCTAAGATAACACAGTGAGATGGTTACAGATAGCACTACTGGGAAGATAATTTTCATAATCAGTTGAGTAGTTCCGAAGATTACCCCGACCATCGATTTGTACATCTCTGCCCCCTACATACAATAGGTACCTCTTTATAATATTATAGTATATTAGTATAGAAGATTTGAAACTCTCACAAGCCTTCGATGTTGAATCGATTTACATCTCTGCCCACTACGTAAAATACCTCTATAAAATACATACTTCTCATCAAAAAAATCGAATTACCAGGTACCAAGATTTTCTATCTGGCGACAAATAACCAAAAACCGGCTAAGTGCGTGTCGGACCACGCGCAATAAAGAGTTCCGTAGTTGGGAAGAACTCATCCTAAGAACAAACTTAACTTTGAAAAACATGTTCTCCCATACATCTATATACGCCACGCTCATACTCCAACTGCAAATGTATGTTCGTTATAGCAAAAAAATATTAATTTTATGTGATAAAACTACAAATTAAAGATTTTCGGACTTTTTCCTTTACTTGTGCTGTGAGACCTTGTTTCTTGCCAAATTTCATGATTTTAGGTCAACGGTTTGTCTCCCCTAGGAGACAACACACAATAACAAAAACACAATTAACAAAAAAAAAAATGTTTTTTTAATGATTAGCTTCGAAATGATTCAACATCTAGACTTGATTTTATGTTTCATGAAGTTTGAATTATTTAAGTAAAATGTTATAAACATAAAAGAAGTGATGTCTTAAATAGAACATTTTTTTCTCATAAAAGTCAGTTGCCTTACCTCACTTTCGGGGCTAGAATTAACAGCTCTGAGGTAATAACAGAAGGGGCAACAATTAACATTATGTTATGCCAACTGATCTATATGAAAACAAATACATACCGCAGGACTCGTACGAGATTATCTCAGTGAAGTTGGTATCTCCGTTATGGAATAGTCAACAAGAAGCCCGGATACGAATCCCGTAGAACACGTGTCGGATGAACTAAAAAGTCGAGTTCGAGCAAGAGATCCTGCTCCAAAAACTCTTGGCCAGCTGAAAAACGCAATTCAATAAAATTCCACAACATGTAGTTGTGACTCATATCCAATCCATGAAGATTCGTATGGAAGCAGTCATAGGGCCCGGGGAAAGAATACAAATTATTGAATAAATTGTACTTGAACTTTTTTTATTTACGGTTTTGTTTATTGCATTTCATAAAAGCTCCACACCACAGGTTAGAAGAGACTTTTTAAACAAAACAAGAAGCTGAAATATAATTAACGTGGGGAATTCGAAACCTTGTCCTACCTACTTTCTTATAATATTAACTGTCTATTTACTGACTTTCTTATTATTTTATTTTGTTTTTGAAAACTGTGTGCCTTAACTTGTGTCAAATAAATTTATTTTCTTTCTTTCTTTACATTTAATTTTTTTCTGTTTAATTTAATTTGACCGTGGTCGGCCCAAGAAGAGGTGGCGAGACGACCTAGACGCGTACCGCAAGGGTAAGATGGAGGTGGCCTTGGAAAAGAATGCATGGAAGGATTTGAGGGAGGCCTTTGCTCAGCAGTGGGACAGTATATGCTAATTAAAAAAATATACATATACATTTTTCTAATAATCCATTAAAAACACAAACTTGAGAAGTGTTTCGATTTTTTATGAGAAGTGTATTATAGTATTAGTTTAGAAGAGTTGTAACCCTCATAAGCTTTCGTTGTTGCATCGATTTACTTTTCTGCCCCAGGGACATACAATACCTCTTTATAAAATTATAGTATTAGATCAGAAAATTTGAAACTCTCACAAGCTTTCGATGTTGCGTTCGGCATTTATTGGCACTGGAAACGACAACAAGAGAGATCAAGCTTCATGCCACAGGAGAAGTATATTCAGTAGCCTAGACGACGTTTGTGAAAGGTTAGTACTTACATAACTAAACTTTTTGGAAACAGATGCTTATATTTTTTTAAATATTTGAAATGACATTTGACATTGACATAAAAAACGTTCACATTCAAATCATAATCTGTCAAACTTGTCAAAAATTTTGGTAAATGGATTGTATTTTTGACAGATTGCGAATGATATGCGAACGTTCTTAAAAATTACGAGAATTACCGCGTAATAGTAGTCGTAGTAGTCTTCGCAGTACATTTTTAGTAGTAGTTGTAGTAGTCCTGACCGTAGGTGAGTATTATGTTCCTTGTAGTAGTCCTAGAATCGATCAAGGAACATATACTCACCTGGGGAGGTATCGATGCGTGTTGGAAGTCTAGCAAAATGTGTACCAACATTATTTATTATCATTAGTGTTTTATTCCATTTTTAAGTGACAAATGGAAGATGACGAAGATGAAACTTTTGGAGGACTGTATGAAAATGGACACTGGGTGTGGGATGAGCATACAGAAGCATTGGTTTTTGTGAGGTGAATATCCTTTTATAATAAGTATCTTATGTCCACTCAATCGCACGCCAGTAGGTACCTACTGGTAACACTTGAACTAAAAACCGGCCAAGTGCGTGTCGGACCACGCACAATGAAGGGTTCCGTAGCTGGATGAATTTATCCCAAAAACAGACTTAACTTTGTAATTGAAAAATATATTCTCCCATACGGAATGATATGAATGCAAAGATAAGTTGGTCGATTATTACTCGTTAATTTGTAGAGCCTAATTAGCTATGATAGTTTTCCTTTTAATTTCGTTATATAAACTACTGCTATGATTTTTTTCACACACTCAAAACCAACCATTTAGCTGGCAAGGGGGGGGGACACTTGACTCTAACAAAAGTTAGCACTTTAAAGCTTAATATTTCGCAAACGGATCCCTGAATCCAAAAATGGTTTTCGCAAACTCACAATGTTTTTGAAGGACCTTTCCAATGATATCCCACATCATGTGTTAAAAAATAAAATAAAAACAAATATCACCACTTTACGTGTAGGAGAGGAACCTTAAAAAAAATGTTTTTCATAATTTTATTTTACCACTTTGTCGGCGTAATTAATACCCATGCCAAATTACAGCTTTCTAGTACTAAGGGTCTCGGAGCTAGACCGCGGACAGACAGACAGACAGACAGACGGACATGACGAAACTATAAGGGTTTCTTGTTTACTACGGAACCCTAAAAAGCCTCGTATTCATCATGAATGAGACAAAATTGTGCAGCATTGTTGCCTGCGTCAATATTTGACATTAAGTATATCGCAATTGTTGAACAACCTTAATTCCAATGAATCTTATGGTATTTTATTGCTTACAACCTTACTCAAAGGGGTTTGAATTGGACGTTGTTCAATGAAAGCTGGCATAGCCCAAAGAAGTTGCAGCGCTCGATGAAACTGGTAAGTATAGATGGGTCGAGAATACCTAAAAGCTATTTGAAGCTAAAGAAAGACATACGAACAATACGACCAGCAGTGCTATTCTGTTAAAGTCTCACCGTGAACGCTTAGATGAAGTGAGCTGTCATTCCACCATATGTAGGGATTGACACTATTGACAGCTCACTTTCAAGCTCACTTCACATATGCGTTCACGGTGAGATTTTTACAAAATAGCACTGCAGATCTAAGTGTGGAAGCACCCACAAACAACTCCTTTTAACCCATGATTGTTTCTGTTGAAAAGTCAAATCTGTGTCAATCGATTGCAGTGCTATTCTGTAACCATCTCACTGTGTTATCTTATGTGAAGTGAGCGTGGAGTGAGCTGTCAGTTGCTAAGGATTGACACTATTGGCAGCTCACTTCACCTAAGATATCACGGTGAGATTTTTACAGAATAGCACTACTGATACACATGTTCAGTGTATGGTTAAAATCTCACAAAATTTGCTTAAATACACACGTATGTAGCTATTGTAAATTAATTAAAGTAAGTAGGTATGTCTATCTATTCATTAATTTTACAATATTTTTCAGTGATCTGCCTCCGATGAAAGTAGAAGCTATTCAAATAATATCCAAAGCACCGACTGGTGTTGTCGAGTTTAGAGACGATATTGACCTAATTGAACAGGTTAGAACATGGCCTTACCTAACGTTTAATAAATATAAACAATCAAACTTTCTTTCCTTATCCTATAGTTATTTCGCAGCTTCGATTTAAGCGACGCTATCAGAGAAAACCGAAACCGGGACAAGATGATGTGGTTACCATACAGGTATATAAAGTGGTTCGAACATATTTATGGAAGCTGGCATAGTCAAAACACTCCATCGCTAATTATGCTAATTGGGAATTTTCTGCTAAATTGCGGCGCCCGATGAAACTGGTAGCTTACTAAGCTTACTTACTAACAAAAAAATGTCCTGATGGTACCCTAAAGTGTGACATTAACATGATATTCGGAAGTTAAGCACGAACATTTTTCGTTTGTGTATGTATAAGTTCAAGTAACCACTATCCATATTACCTATATTCCAGTAAAATCATGCGCCGAAACTTTAAAAAATATCATAATAATAATGGGTGACTATGCCATTAAGTACAGACGCCAGCACATCAAGCTACTACAATCTGTCAAATTTATTTAATAGATTTTCAAATTTATCGCTGACTTCTAAGGTTCAAAATTGATTGGGAAAATTTGACAGTTTCGGGTAGCTTGATGTGCTGGCGTCTGTACGTTTGTCCACCACAGCCGTCACCGGGACGTTATCATCACCGAGAACGAGATGACAGCACCGAAATAGCGATACATATATTTACTATGGCCACGTGTCTACCACACGTCCGTCACCCCGGCCGCCGAAGTTTCGAGTAGTTCGGCGCGACCGCTAGAACTCGTGCCGAGATTGTGACGGACTGATGCGGCAATACAAGTCACGACTGATCTTTTCCACACACTGCCGTTGCACCGGCTTCGTTCGCCCGGCTTTTGTTATGTGTACACATACTGAACCAACGAATTCGGTTGCGGTAGTCAAATGATTTCCGTCACCGGGACGTCACGTTCGGTTCGAATGATCTCGTTTCTCGGTGAGGGCTGCGGTGGCCAAACGCCCTTAGGACTACAGGCTTAAGGACCTATTCACGCATTTT
This sequence comes from Agrochola lychnidis, assembly GCA_963680765.1. Taxonomy (NCBI): domain Eukaryota; kingdom Metazoa; phylum Arthropoda; class Insecta; order Lepidoptera; family Noctuidae; genus Agrochola; species Agrochola lychnidis. Next base: position 13,667,651 of record OY796857.1, read on the forward strand.
TTTAATATAATGATATTAACTTTTAGGATGTTAAAGATATAGCAATTTATACTGCACCCCTCAGCATACTGAGTCCAATGCTAATTGATATGCTGCACTTACCAACCACAGAAAGATTTCTTAGAGCACTAATATTTTGCTGTGCTTACTACTTACAGGTACCAACTAATGTTACTTAACACTTTCGACTCCACCCACTTTTCATAGAACTCATACGCCATGTCGCCATACATATTAGAAGTGAACCCTCCGGGAGGGTTACCGGCATTAAGTTTGCGCTCTAAAGTTAACCATCGCGAACGGCATCAGGTTTAAAATCGTGTAACAAAACACTGTAAAACGAAGTAAAATAGTGTTTTCAGGAGATCTTGTCGCTACCTATAAGTGGTTTTCTTATGCGTAACCCCAGCAAATTGTTGCGCCTTAGAGAAATGAGAGTATTACAGATAATTAGTTCATAGTCAGTTGCAATTTGTTCAAGTATAGCAAAATTTTAATATTTACAACTCATCAAAAGCTATCTTTTCATGTACTTGGTTCCAGGCTAAATGCCTTTTTTGAAAAACATTTTGCTGGGGTAACGTTACTCCAGCAAAATCAGTTTTTCTCGAATAACTTTGAAAATACAACTTGAACAAATTTTGCTATATTTGAACAAATTGCAACTAACTATGAACTAATTATCTGTAATACTCTCATTTCTCTAAGGCACAACATTTTGTTGGGGTCGCAGATACGTGGTTTCCAACCTTTAAAATTTTAACTGAATATTTGTAACAGTGAACAAAAAAAATGCTTGTATTTTAAAATAAACGCATATAATACATAATCAAATACAAATTAAGTTGTAACATTTATTTCAAATTTATATCTAATTACTTAGATTTTATTTTAACATAACCGTTAGAAAAAAAAAAGATCTGGCTGCGGTAACGTTACTCCAGCCGAAACTATTTTTATCAAATAATTAAAAACTATCAGCTTACCAAATAAAAAAAATCTGCTTACCAATTACAGAAGCTGTATATCTAATTATCTATTGCACTTCGATGACGATTTTTGACATTTTCTGGCGGGGGTAACGCACACGGGTGTACCTATCCATATTTCGCCGGTTAAATTGAGTGCCTTTAAAATAATACAGGTACCTATTTAAAAGCGCCTATTACCATCAACCGAGCACAAATTCAGACTCCAGCGACATTTGGTAGCTACGTCCCGCGGTTTCAGCTGCATGGAGATTCTCACGAAAACCGTGCATTTTCCGGGCATAAGAGGCATTAGAGATGACTCGGAAATAATGGAACTTTCTAAGCGTGAAATACTTAATTTTTATAATCAGTTCAGTAGGTAAATTCAGAGATTGGTATTCTCATAAATCGACAAAAAGTAGGGAACAGTTGTTTTTTTTTCGCTATTTATGTTTGGTCCTATAGTAAAACTCTAAAGTCCCCGTCACGAGAAGCTATAAATATTGTAAACACACATTCAGGAGTTTGCAATCTTTGGGTAAAATAAAATAAAAACAGTTTTGTACTATTTTTTTACAGGGATATAATTATATTAACACACACATCTAATTACTGTCTTCAGACGATTCTGAATATTTTGTTTCAGAATCAATTACATGGATAACAAAACTGTCTACCGTGCTATCTATCCTTTCATCAATTTTGCCATAAAAGTTATTTTCTTCCTTGATGACGCCATAACCTAATCCGCGAAAACACCACAAACAAACAGACGCATTCGAAACTCGAAAGACAGCAAAGACAACGTCTGCAGCGTGAACTTACTTCAAAATCGTGGCCCAAATGTTTACGTTCCATGAATCAGATGCGTTCCAGTACCACAAAACCTTAGACGACAGCGCTTTATATCGCTAAAATATAACCCGATCAAGTGAAATTGCTTATTAGTTTCGTATAACACGTACATTACTTTGACTTCATTAAATTTGGGATTATTTGTTTTTGATTAAACTGTCGCTACGTAACTTGGTAGAAGTTCTTTATTTACAAAAATTATAGCTTCTCGTGACGGGGACTTTAGTGAGTCCCTACATAGTGTACATAACAGAGTATTTTATTATATTCTAAAAGTTGTTCATAATTTTAAAAACTACTGGACTGATGTAAAAAATTAATTCACCAGTAGAATTCTGATTAGATTGCTTTATTATCACTGAGTAACATAGGCTATAATTTATAAAGATATCAAGCGGGTGAAGCCGCTGGCGGAAGCTAATTAATATAATTGTCTCATTGGAAATGTGTTGAAAACCAGTGTTATTTTTTTATTTAGGTAGCAGATGATATGGGCATGCGCATGTTAGAGTGCGAAACAAAAATAAGAACCAAGAACTGCGAAGTTTTGGAAAACGAGTTCAGAAGTAACTTGTCTGATCTAAGAGTTTTAGTAGCTAAGGAATATTGTGTATTGCTTATTGGTAAGTGACTTCTAAACAACTAGGAACTAAGGATTTTCATAATATGTTAATTCTTATTTTAACTAATGTATAGGCGGTGGAGATCTGAAAAAATTCCATCATATGGGTTCGAATAAAAAACGACGATCTTTATCTGATAAGGATGCACGATTATTTGAAACGTTCGCGCATGTGTCCGTCCAAATCGTTTACTTGGCTCTGGGACGAAAAAACTATCGTCAAATTGGTAAGTAACTGTTGTTGTGTACTTGTGTGTAAGATACCTTTAAGTACCAATTTTAACAATCAGATTTTCTTTTGTGTTAATATTATAAAACTGCTCATTTATTTCAGAATTGGAATGCCATCGTTTGTTTAAGACGGATATATTTAACACAGTAGAGCACACGTATAAAACAGGATACATGGCACAAATGATGCCAGAGGAGCGCAAAGTGTTACTGGGCTCTTGCCTGCTTTACGAGAAAAAGCTCAACACTCGCTCCCCGCTTATGAATGAGGTGTTCTGTCAGCGGCCGATAGATTTTCGCATGATGGGATTAGGAGTTGTCAAGTATGAAAAGTAAGGAAAATAAGTTAATTCCATTTTAAGTAGGTAGGTACCAAACTTTAGTCATTATTTAAATTACCCACGAACAAGATAGATCCATCTATCAGCATACCTACCAACATAACATGACGCCTGTATTTTCCGAAGGACGTTGGTGTAAAGGAAGAAATAGTAGAGTGTTATACAAGGGTCGAAAGGAATCAATTCCCATACGAGGTGTTTAGACGCCCGAGCGCAGCGAGGGCGGCTATAGTCCGAGTAAGAATTGATGACTTTCACCCGTGTTAAACACTCTATTTTTCATTTCGAATACAAGGAAAGTAAAAAGTTATAGTTTTTCTAAAATATTAATTGATAATAATAACATGAGTATTCCAGTACCTATTAGTCTTTTTTAAATTTTAAATAGAACATAACGGTCACCGCCGCGTGTCGTCCCGCTTTGGTATTTTTTAACTCACACTGGCTGTTTATAGACTGACAAGACTGCAGCATTTTTTTTAATCAGTATTTTTCTATGTGGACCCCCCATATAGAAAAATACTGATAAAAAAAAATTACACCATCATATCTACGATCACAGATCCATGATCAAAGACATGACTAAATTGTAAAATAGACATAACATGGGTAATTTGTGAGCTTCGTAGATAGGTATATGATATAATATGATAGTGTAATATCCCCCTAAGGGGGATATACCCCAGACGGTGAGCAATGGGTAGCTCGCCGTCCGATAAGGACCAAGCCCGGGTCGACGGCGCGTTGTGTTCCACGCGCGCCTCAAAGAGATGTCAGCAGAATTGACGGGGTCCGCTAGGGCCAGTGCCTGCCGGGGGTTCGAAGAAAACCGATAGGGAAATCGTGGCCCCCGGCAACAGGGCAACCGAAGGAACACGGGTGGGTTTTAGTCAGTAAGAGTCTGACACGCCCTCCCGCTCCACCCAGAGCGGGAGAAGTTATTTGATAATTTCCCACCCAGAAAAAAAAAAAGGGGGTATACCCATAATAAATGTTTATTTTACAATTCCATTATATCTTCGATCACAGATCCATGACCACAGACTCGACAGTGTAATACCCCCTTAGTAAAAACTTCGTAGCCGACTACTTAACCGAACAAAGTTCTATTTTTAAAATTCATTCCCGCCCTAGAGAGGGAAGCAATTAGGTACTATGAGTCTTTCCCGTCCAAGGGTGGGGATCAACGTCTTCCACCCGCTACTTGGATTAAACAAACACTACTTTCCGTGTATGATAAATGAAAAATATTTTTCTAGGTACCTACTCACTGAATAAATTTGTTTAATTTTTTTAAGCATAACCAAACGACTTAATTATTTATATCTCGTCGTGGCTGGTCCAGAGGAAAAGTTGCGGGAGTCGAAAGTTACAGTGGGTATCATTGGTATGCGACGGTCTTTATTCGACATAATGCTACATCCCATCTCTGCCCCTGCTGGAATTGGCAAATCTAAAAGTTCTATGTTAGTATTAATCATCATTCATCATCATTTCAGCCGAAAGACGTCCACTGCTGGACATAGGCCTCCCCCAAGCACCGCCACTTCGACCGATTCTGTGCTTTCCGCATCCAGCGGATTCCTGCGGCCTACACAAGGTCATCGGTCCATCTTGTGGGAGGCCTTCCAACGCTGTCTTCCGGTACGTGGTCGCCACTCCAGAACCTTTCGACCCCATCGGCCATCCGTTCTGCGAGCAATGTGCCCTGCCCAGTGCCACTTAAGTTTGGCAATTCTTCGGGCTATGTCGGTTACTTTGGTTCTCCTGCGGTTCTCTTCATTTCTGATTCGATCACGTAGGAAAACTCCAAGCATAGCCCTCTCTATTGCCCTTTGGGTGACTTTTAGCTTTCTGATAAGGCCCATTGTGAGCGACCACGTTTCAGTATTAATGCACACTTAAGACTAATAAGACCTACAGTACATAATGCAGTAGTACTTACAAATCAAGCTTCAGTTTTTTTTTGTTTTTGTAGATCGTTGTATTTGTCACTCTCAGATACCTGTACACTCTTTCTCATCTTTTTCTTTGAATCTCGATATATCATAAGCGCCCAAGTAGGTACCTACCCCAGTTGTTTTACCTAAACCTAATGTGAAGCAAACGCACTTAAGTACCTTACAGTAGACATCTAAGGTACACATTTCATTTTAGGTTTTTAGGCAAGTGACAACTAGTGTAAAGAGTTGAACCCTGAAGATACCACAGTGTACTTAGATAAATTATTTAATAGTCGCACCGACAGAGGACACTTTTTGGTTTTCCGAACAAAAAGTGACATTAAGCCTCGTGCAGACTGGCGCGACGCGACACCGGTAATTGTTGTACTGTGACGTTTTCTTAGAAATTGTTTGGATAGAGTCACGTCGCGTCAGTCTGCACAAGGCTTTAAATAAGATCTTAACTTCATTTTCGCTTAGCCTGTTTTCCTTTATCTCAGCTTCTTAGGTTCATAGCGTGATGTTAGCGTGCGTTAGCCTATAACCTTCCTCAAGAAATGGGCTACCGAATGCAAGAATTTTTCAAACCCGACTGATAGTACCAGATTTCACTATGATTATTAGCTGCACTGACTGAACATCATCTTTACGATTTACCTAAAGATGATGTTCAGTCAGCGACAAAAGAAAACGTTAATTAACTTGTATAAAGACAACCCGGCTGCCCCATTTCAAAACCTAGTTAGGGACACTTTTTACAAAAATCGTTTTATTGCATAATTTTTCCAATCTAATTAGTCCCCACCAAATACAAAAACACCAGCGTTGAAAACTTACTTATAAGCAGATATATTTATACATCGAAACCTAGTAAGAGCCCCATTCACTGACTCGTGACCACTTTAAAACCTAATAAGTTACTTTAACTATTTCAAAGCCTAGTAAGTCTCTGAGACTTGCTAGGTTTTTAAATGGTCGATGCACCTTACTAGGTTTTTTAAATCAAGACCAAACACGAACGAAGAGAGGGGATAGTGCGGGAGTTCCGCAGCAAGTCATAATATGTAGCGCGTTCTCGCTTCAATCGGCGTCGACCGAAATCCCTCCAGGAATTGGATTTTCTAATTAAAATAATAGATGAAAATTGACCATGCCCTCACTAATCTCCGAAAATACTGAGCCTAAAATAAAAACTAAAAAAAAACAGAAAATAGTTAAGAAGTCTATGGTCTTAAAATAACATGGTAAATCTCCCAATATTGTGCGTACAAACTTACATTTACTGTTGAAATGCATAGGAGAAAATGTTTTTCAACTACAATGTTAAGTTTGTTCTAGGGATAAATTCATCCCAACCACGGAACCCTTGATTGTGCGTGGGCCGATATGCACTTGGCCGGTTTTTATAAATGAATAAACTTTTGTATTCAATTAATCATTATTTTATTTACATACCCTTTAAAGTTACTAAAATTTTGTCAGTGAGAACCACAACAAAAGTGCACTTACTATGTTATGAAACTAGTTGCTACATGAATCTAACTAACTCGTGTCAATTGTCAAAGTTAGTAAGGGGTTTAAAATATGTAATATACACATATGTATATTAAAATATTGATAATACTATGTGTTCATTATTTAGTATTTTATACAACCAATAACATTTTTTTCACCTTACATAAATACTTTTCAAAGGCTGACCCTATTTACATTTTTGCGCTCTCCTGTAAAACTTCGTTTTAAGTCCTTACTAGGTTTTGAAATGGGGCAGCCGAGCCCGTTTAGTAAAAAGGTACCCAGGTATACCTACTTTAGATATTTTCATAGTAAGATGTTGTATTTGGTTGGTATTCAGTTAGGAAGCACCGACTTCAACTGGCATTAAAAACATATTTGCCGTGTTAGGGAGGGGTATTAGTTACCCACACCGAACCAATTTGCAACATAAATATATATCAAGTATATAATATGCACACAGGTCGGCGTCACAAGCCAAGTCGTCTAAAGGCTCTACTGGTGGCAGCCCTTGCTTCAAAAGCATGACGGCCAAATCTTCGCAGACGATTCAGAGGTTCTACCCTGAAATTATACTACCACCGAAAGACATTATAGAGTTTGTACCTATTTTGTTTATCTTTATGTTCTTTGCAACAAAATCTACGGGCTTTTATTATTCACAGTACAAAATGCTTCCACGCGAGGCCGCGACCGCATAGTGCGCCCTCGCGTCATTTCGTCGGTCTTTTGAGCAATCTGACCTGCTGTCTATAGCCACTAGGGTTTCTCATTTCCCGACTTTTTTTGTTCCCGGATACCGAGACTTCTCGAGCACCATTTCCCGGGAATTCCCGAGAAGTCGGGAATTTGATTAACCTCAATAAAAATATATGAAAACGGTTTTAAAATAAAATACACATTTTCGTAATCAACAATATGTTCATTTTAATCAGTCTTCGTCAATTAACTAAAAAATATGCCTTCTTAATTTCCTTTATAATCACAGAGTTTTAAAACTAGAACAAAAAATTATATAATTAACAAAATATCAATCACAGACATTTTTTTTAAATATAATTAGCGACAAATATGATCACTTTGATATATATATATACCTAATGTAAAAGTCAAAATGTTTCATTAAAATAAATAATGATGTTTATGAAATATACCTATATAAAATTTTTGTAATAATAATAATTAACGACATTTAAATCACAGTCTTTTGATAATCATCTCCGTTACATACATAAATCAATATAAATAATCAAATGTTTGCGAGTGACTGACTGAACTAAACAAACAGAGAGATCACGGGGTGGGGCGAGCGGGTAAAAAGATGTAAAAGGGGAGAGGAGATAGAGGATATAATTTTTATTTTAAGTAACACAGGAATTAACATCAAAATGCATTTATTTTGTTTTTTTTTTTTACTTCCCGGGTACTCAACCCTTTTTTTCCCGTCTCGACTAAGGCCAAATTTACCGGGAATTCCCGCTTCGAGACTTCTCGATGGGAAACCCTAATAGCCACTTAACTTAGTCTAAAATCGTGTGTGAATTGATAGTTGGCAGTCGAGCTCTTCGTGAAGGAGCTCGCCTAGGAAAGTATTACTGCCATCGTTTTCTGCCACCAAACAAGGTTGCTTTGTTCCGGAACTGGATTATTACAGGCAAATTTCAGGTCTAATCTCAGGGATGGCAAGGGCAATAAGGGGTGTTAGCGGCATCTATGCGATGCCGCTTGTACCCATTGTAGGTGTCCATAGGCGGCGGTAAGCACTTAGCATTAGGTGGCCCGCCGTCGGGTTGTTGGCATCTAATAATATAAAAAAGTAACTCCGAGCACAGGTCGTTTTTTTAATCATTTATTTATTGTTTATTTATTTAACCATTTATGCACACACATATAAACAAACAATCATTATCGTATCATTGTGTTTTGTTGCAGGTCGACCTTGCCATCAGATTTTCCTGAGGTGCTAGAAGACGTTCTACATGTGAGCCAGGTCCAGCGTCGTCGCTGGCAAAACAGATTGATGAGATTAACCACAGTATAATAAAGTATAAAGCAGTTTATAGGTGGTTTTACACCGGCGAGGCGAGGCGTGGATGGGATGGGCGAAAATTTAAATTTGAATGGCAAAATTTCTATCCACGCCCTGCCCATCTTTGGTGTAAAAGGTGATGCGCGAGGATGTGTGAGGCGAGAATTGTAGAGTGTATATTTATTTTGTAAAACGGATATATACAAATCTCGCACCCGCCATCAAGGACCCGCACAGTCTCTCTCCGTCAAGCGCCGACTCGCGATGTCTCGCGCTGGCACGCGCTGTCACGCGTGGGCTAGCATCGACCATCGTGAGACATCGCTGTATATTATACTCTCCAGCTCTCAGTGCTACTTACATGTTTTTCTTGGTTTTATTTATTGTTATACAAAGCTGAAATAAATAAAAGTACACGGCTCACATTGTTGTTCACTTAATGTAGGTACGCTACAGTGTCCACCAGTCTATTTATCTTACTTATAAATGGTAAAACTGGTAAATATTTAACATACCATAGAAACTGTTGTTTTATTACAATTTTTGTATAATTTTATAATAAACTAGACTAGACGTGATAGTGCGAGCCGGCGCGGCGCTAGGTAGCGATGGCTGGCGCGTAACATTGCGAGCCGACGCGAGACATCGCGAGCCGGCACGAGGCAGCGCTGGCCATCGCAAGACGGCGCGGTATAGTAATTAGAGATGGGAATTTACCCGGAAAAAACCCAAACGTGGGAAAAAACGTTTTTTTTTTGTTAGATAATGCAAATACCCGTCTATTGGTTTTTACCCACATGAAAACCCGGTTTTAACCCAAATTGGGTTAAAACCTGCGAATTTTCCCGTCGTGTTTTTTCCCACCGCCCATCTCTAATAGCGATGGACATCTTTCGGTGTAAAAAGGTAAGCGGGATTTCTATTCTCGCCCATCCCATCCACGCCCACGCCTCGCCTCGCCTCGCCGGTGTTAAACCACCTTTACGTCCCGACAATATCCTTTACATAAAAAAATTACCTACCTATGGCCGCGAGGTGCATAAACACGCACTAGGGTTGCCCACTGACTTGTCTCTTGAGTAACTTTGTATAAAAAAGCCTATATATACAAAAGTCCGCGATAACATACTTACCCACATCTAAATGCTCTGTCAATTCATTCGCAATTGATAAAATACGACAGAGTTGTTAATAAAAAAAACCGAAATCCAGACGGGTGAGACCACGAGCAGAAGCTAGTATAAGTATATATTTTGTTCCTAGTTTTTTTTTCATTTGTTTAATTGAATTTGTAGTATACTTTAGTGTTTAGTTATTCATTGTATACGTACTTTACATGTTCTACATTACATTTATCTAAATTAAATTAATTGTTGTATTAATTTAACAATGCTTCAGAATGGCGGTAAAAAAAGTAATTACCTAGGTAGGTACTTATACCTACTACTCACTATGACGCCACTGCAAGATGACCTGACCATAGATAATAAAATGTATGGACCTGACTATGACTCTGCAGATCACCTGCAGATACTCCTAAAGTCCCCGTCACGAGAAGCTATAATTTTTGTAAATAAAGAACTTCTACCAAGTTACGTAGCGACAATTTAATCAACAACGAATAATCCCAAATTCAATGAAGCAAAGTAACGTACGTGTTATACGAAACTAATGAGCAATTTCACTTGATCGGGTTATATTTTAGCGATATAAAGCGCTGTCGTCTAAGGTTTTGTGGTACTGGAACGCATCTGATTCATAGAACGTAAACATTTGAGCCACGATTTTGAAGTAAGTTCACGCTGACGTTGTCTCTGCTGTCTTTCGAGTTTCGAATGCGTCTGTTTGTTTGTGGTGTTTTCGCGGATTAGGTTATATTGTTTGTTTGTAATTATATGTGTGTGTTAATATAATTATATCCCTGTAAAAAAATAGTACAAAACTGTTTTTATTTTATTTTAAGTACCCAAAGATTGCAAACCCCTGAATGTGTGTTTACAAAATTTATAGCTTCTCGTGACGGGGACTTTAGCTCTAGGGACCGTATTCATAACTTATTATTACCAATTGGTTATTGGTAGGTAAAAATACAAAAAAAAATACTACCTACCTACCTTTTTTTTTTGGTTGGGAAATTATCAAATAACTTCTCCCGCTCTGGGTGGAGCGGGAGGGCGTGTCAGACTCTTACTGACTAAAACTCACCCGTGTTCTTTCGGTTGCCCTGTTGCCGGGGGCCACGATTTCCCTATCGGTTTTCTTCGAATCCCCGGCAGGCATTGGCCCTAGCGGACCCCGTCAATTCTGCTGACATCTCTTTGAGGCGCGCGTGGAACACAACGCGCCGTCGACCCGGGCTTGGTCCTTATCGGACGGCGAGCTACCCATTGTTCACCGTCCGCAAGCCCGCGCCTACGGCGGACTACCTACCCACCTTATCTATGCATAATAATAAATAATAATTATTCGTAAGTTACTACTACCCTCCATGCTGTTTAGGACTGATGTAGAAAACTACACCTACTAACTTTGTAATATCGCTTTCCCCGGCGAATAAGATGGTAATGTGCTATTACGACAGTTTTAACTTTATTGCATACTAGCTGCGCCCCGCGGTTTCACCCGCATAAGTCTCGATACCGTGGGAAAAAAAAAGTATCCTATGTTCTTTTCCAGGGCATCATTTATATATATGCCAAATTTCATCCAAATCCGTTCAGCCGTTTTAGCGTGAAGGCGTAACAAACAAACTTACTTTCGCATTTATAATATTAAGGATTCGATATTTAGAGGTCCGATTACACTCTGTCAATTTTTTTCATTCATTTCCTACGGTTATTTCAGAAGTTAGAGATTTTAAGATGTATTGTAATGAATGTAAAAAATCATTTTTCTTTTGGTAGGTATTTGAACAATTCCGATGTATATTAGTAAATAAGTGTTAGGTTTCAATTTATTAATACGTAATTGGTGCCATTGTACTGGCAACACCCAAAGATTTGATATATGAAAATGGGGTAATAACGACCTTCTGGGTCTGGCGCTCGTGACGGTAAGACGTGCTTAGTGGCTGTGTCGGTAAAAAGATAGATTGGCATAGTATTGATTGGAGATCTACTGTAAATTAAGGTAACCTATTAGTTTTATAGTAAATATTAGAATACTGATTAAATTGTGATATTATGTGGGGAATAGGAGATGTGATGGTATGGTGTAGAATATTGAATTTCATGTTGGCAAAGAAATATAAATGACTGACAAATTATCTTGGTGTTTCATATTATTTTCCTTACCCCTGAAATATTGTAAATATGTAGTTTTATTTAACAGTTTTAGATTATGATATTGGGGTAACAACTTTAAGATTCATTTGGGTATTAGTATCTATTTTGAGGTTAAATAATTATATTCGGAATTAAATTAGTTATTTTAGAGTAAGGATGGTTCTTATTTCATAAGATTTTCACAAAAACCTGTTTTTTATTTTTCCTGTAAAATTTGATTTTTACGAATACGATTTTATTCGCCGGGGACAGCGATATTAGGTATTATGTATAAAAGTATTGATAGTCCAATACGAAAGTACTGGGGGTCTTCGCATGCAATGTAACCTCTGGTGCTTTCGCATTGGATTTGTTTTGTTGAATATAAGTATTAATAGGCACTAAAATGTCTTTTGCTTTTATTGTAACTTGTGATCTCATGATAGTGTGATAATTATGTAACTCTTAACTCAATGGATACTTATCTGAATTAGTTGAATATTATTATTTATTTTTTAACAAATCTCGAGACCATTGATCCCGGTCCTTTGGAAGGCGTATGAGGGGCCGAAGTCAACTCGCAAAGGCCCCTTAGACAATTTTAAATGGAATGAGACACCAACCGACGATTAATAAATGTTTATTAAAATGTTACTAATAAATAAACATATAAAATTTATAAAACAATAATTATGTATAATTCATAAATTGAATTCTGTATTAATAAATATATAACTTACTAACTACTACTAATAATACAATTTGTCACGACCAGTGCTCTTCCTCCTCTCTCCTATGATCTAGGTATGCTGTGCCCGACAGGGTCCATAATTGTGAATAATATAATTATTTCCCTACCAACTATATACATTATGGTACGCAATAAAGAATTTGAGATTATCCCTGTATGCACTATGCAAGTGCACCCAAGGACAACCCCCGGTTGGTGCAGGACTATTGCAGTACATGGAAACAAAACCTATTGGGCTATGGGTTTGGGTGACTATAGTGGATTGGTTACCTTAAACTATGGAAGAGCTATGTCCCCTGCCTGATCAATGTTTTATTGTACACGGATAAAATAGCAGGGGGTGACTTGCACACTCAATAATGGGTCCCCGGAAACTGTCGCTAGCACATAGTGACGTAACGATATAGGGGCAACATGTCCTGAGGTACTTGAAGAGTGGAGAGGTATTCCACGGCTTTTAGAACAATCCCAGAGCCCGGAAGATGGTCAAGATCCCTACGAGCACTTACTGGAATACTTCCTTCCCCCGAGTACGTTTGCTCTTGCGAATGTCCTCTCAAACCAGCCAATTAAGGCAAGAATGAGGTGGGAGCTCCGTTCCTCGTCAGTGTTCACTCCAGCCGGCCAATAAAGGCATGCCAGAGGTGAGGAACAAGACTTCTCCCGGGAGATAGGGTCCGTAACCCTAAGCCACTCAGCTGAAACCAAATACATGGGCATATTTTTGGACAAACAACTGAACTGGGCAAAACACACGAACATTACCCCGCCTTTTTAGTCGTGCCTAGATGACGAGCTTTGATTAGCTCAAAAATATACTTACCCAAAAACTATTTCTAGTGCAATTTCGACCAAATTGTTGGATTGTAAAAATAATCTGGGAACTGACAATTGTAGAGGTAAGGGTAAAACGGTATCAATTCACAAAAGTAAAAATAGGTGTACCACAAGGCTCGATATTGGGTCCATTCCTCTTCTTAGTGTAATATTAATGATCTACTCCATTTGTTAAAAAGATCAACCACAAATGGTGTTATTTGCTGACGATACTTCCTTAATTTTTAAGATAGATAGACGTGCTACAAATTTTGATGACGTTAATAACGCTCTACTGCAGGTCCAAAATTGGTTCACTGCTAATAATTTATACTCCGTTTGAAATAAGATTAGACATTTAAACAAACCTTTTTTACAGTCCGTTCAACCGATTTTGACTTCTATTGCGTAGGCATAAGGATGGCATTAAAAGCAAAAAAAGTGGTTACAAACCAACTGTTTACTGCAGCTGTCATTTGTCATGCCGCTATCGCAATAGAAGTCAAAATCGGTTGAACGGACTGTAAAAAAGGTTTAGTTAAATGTCTAATCTTATTTCAAACGGAGTATTAATAGTATTCATTGGAAAAAAAACTAAGTGCATAAAATTTTCTTTACCAAATGTCAAAAGTAGTGATTGTGAGATAGTATTGAATCAAGAGAAACTAGAATTCGTCGATAAAACTGTTTTCCTGGGGATCACGCTCGACTGAGGCTACAATGGGTCCTCATTTAACATCTCTTGCAGGACGGCTAACTTCAGCAGCAAATGCTGTCAGAAAAATCCGTCAATTTCTGATGTAGATACCGCGAGGCTAGTCTATTTTAGTTACTTTCATATAGTATCATGTCTTACGGTATTTTACTGTGGGGACGGGCTGCACGAGTCGTATTTTTATTCTGCAGAAAAGAGCGATCAGAGTCATATATTATCTCCGCAGCCGCGATTCTCTAAGGAAATCAATATATCTATGAAAACATCATGGACGTAAGAAAGAATTTACATCTTTTTAGCAAAAGAGGTGATAGACATAATTAGAGTACAAGAAATAGGGACCTATTAGTTCAACCAGGTTTCAGACTGGCTAAAGTAGATTCATCTTTTATGGGGTACTGTTTAAAATGTTACAATAAAATTCCTCCCCACATACTACAACTGAATGAGACGAAATTCAAAACTTGTATAAAACGCACACTATGCATATAAGTTGGGGGATTACATCGCTGATAAAAATGTTTGGTTCAATGCTGGTCCTGCTCCACAACCACAACTAATTGATTAACATTTGCAAATACTGTTGGAACTACTGAAAATTGTGAGACCATCTTTGCATTGTGAATGTCAGGTTGGCGGGTGTATTTTTCAGAAATGGTCGAAATATATCTCAAAATTTAGTACCTAATTGGTACCAAATTGTACCACTTGTGAAATAATTTGTACCTCGTGGGATCGCAAGTTATTGCAATAGTTTCATACACCCGCCATTCTGACGTCAGCTTGGCGGGTGTATTTTTGTGTAGCCAAGATTACTGAGAAGTTGGATATAAAACATATATGGATATTTAGTACCTAATTGGTACCTCTCTAAACATACCTCAAGTCAGTGAAATCTCACTGGAATTCGTCAAAAAATTAAAAATTACTTTCCCATATACAGACTGTTACAATATTTTGCTTGTTTGACACAAGTAGAGGAAACCGGGGACACTTGACTATAGGAATACTTAGCATCAGGTGGAATGACAGCTCACTTCACCTGCGTTTTCACGGTGAGTTTTTGATGTGAAATATCTATAGCGGCGGGTCAGCCCAACTGTTGGCGTGGCGACGCGTCGCCGACGCATCGCCACGCCAACAGTTGCCATGTTTATTTCCTGTCGTAAACTATCCTTTTATGCATATGCAGATGGAGATGTGAAAAATGGATCTGTCAGTCGTCCCGCGACGGCTCATTTTTTTACAGAATATACCGCGGCAGCCGATCTATTCTGTAAAAATCTCACCGTTTAAAATAAGGTAAAGTGAGCTGTCAATAGTGTCAACCCCTAGCATCAACCGATATAACATTCCATGTGATGCTAGAGATTGACAGCTTATTTAAAGCTCACTTCACCTACGTTTACACGGTGAGATTTTACTGAATAGACCGGATGGAGTAAACGATACTCCAGTTTCTTGCCCGTTCTTCTCCATAGGTACCTACTACGCTTTGGAATGGGCAACTAGCTTCATCTTTCTGAGTGACCGACCCCTTGACATTTCAAAAGTACCTGTAATTGGTTTATTTGAAATAAATGCTTTAAGTTTGAGACCGGCCGGCTGGCATGTCGTTTAGTTGCCTGAAAACACATGACATGAAAATTTATTTGAAAAAGGTGTAGGTATATTCGTAGACGTATTTTCTTTTTTTTTTTACCTGTTTCTAGTTCACGTTATAAAGTAAATCATGGATGGCAATCATAGATGTTATCTTATATATTTATTTACATTTACCATGATCAAAGTGGCCATAATTTTGACATCTGTTTGTAGATAACCGACCTGCCTCTTTCTTTCCTACATTCTTCTAAATATAAAATAATGTTTATCTAAATTAAAATGAAACGTAATCGTAAAACTACTACTAAACTAGAAGACCAGAAAAAAGTATTTCTTAAGTATAAACAATACCTGAAAAAACAAAAATAACTTACCATCACCAACTGACCCTATTCTTATTTTATTCTTTTTTTCACGCAGGTAAAGTGAGCTGTCATTCCACCTGATGCTAAGTATCCCTATATTCAAGTATCCCCGGTTTCCTCAACTGGTATTCGACGAGAGCTCATGACCAAAATTTTTACCTCATCGTTTTACGACCAAAACCGTATAAAATCTTTTGGTTATTCTGAATTTAAATAGGTAAATGTTTTAGATACCGAAAACATAATTTTCAGACATCATTAGCGTCACACGTACCCAGAAGAGCATTTGCGAAAATAAAATAATTAGCCTAGTCTGAAAATCTTGTTTTCAAGTGAACATTGGTCGAATAAATGGTTTTTCAGAAGTAAATGTTAGCAACTTATGTGTTGAATCCATTTTGAATATATTGATTTTTTTTCCGATCGGTAACATAGCAATTATATCAGACAAATTATGTGTATCACGTTACTAATCAGACCAACTTTACCATAATCAGAAATGATTCAAAATCGTATTGCGGCGTAGGTATTTACCTACGTACGATTAATAAAGAGCTTACCTGAGCTGCTTTAATCAGTTGTTCTGATGCAAATAAATATGAACAGGACATAAATAATACACCGTGGACGTTGTGAATTGGCATGACGACAATAAATTAGTAATTAATTTAGGAAAGACTAACATAATATATTTTTATCAGCGGACATAATTACCAAATTTAAAAATTGAATTTATTAGAACTAAAATAGACCAAATACAAAAAGTAAAATGTCTAGGCATAGTAATTGACAGTCAAATGACGTGGAAATCTCAAGTAGAAGAAAGAGGTATATGAAAAATTTAGCATAACCTCTCATGTCCTATTCAATTTGACTAAGAAAGTTAACATCACCACAAGTTTTATTGCATACCATGGTCTCGTAGCTTCCATTCTCAGATATGGTATAATTTTCTGGGGAAATTCTTGCCTGTGGGAACAGGTATTCAAAGCCCAAAAATGTTGTTTGAGGTCGATGTTAAATATGAAATCGATTGATAGCTGTTTTCCAGTGTTTAAGTCCCTAAAGCTGTTAACATTTCCGGCAATGTATATTTTAGAAATAGCAATTTTTGTTAAACGTAACATATATCTTTTTAGTGTCGCTCAGGCCACATGTGACGCGCAAAATGTCTGAAAATTATTTTTTTCATAATAAAATAACGAATCCAATGTATGTTTTTAATATCAGACATATTGTGGTAAAACCGTCGCAACTTGCGACGTTTCTGATCAGTACTACCCACCGAGTTGGGCTAAGAACCGTCTAAACTAACGATTTTAGACGGTTTTCGTCGTAAAACGATGCGACATGGTTTTGGTCGTAGGCTCTCTTACTCTTTATGTCAAATAAGCAAAATATTGTCAGAATGGCGGGTGTATGAAACTATTGCAATAACTTGCGATCCCACGAGGTACAAATTATTTCACAAGTGGTACAATTTGGTACCAATTAGGTACTAAATTTTGAGATATATTTCGACCATTTCTGAAAAATACACCCGCCAACCTGACATTCACCTTTGCATTGTATAAACTCAATCTCCTTTGTATTATATAATTGCATAGCACAGGTGAGAGCACAATATACTAAAGAGTTACCATTTACTGGGTAATATGTCCAGCATTGACTTGAATGTGCCCTGGCGGCTGCAGGCGCGGTCGCAGCCCAAGATTTTGGGGGGGTCACCATGGGTGCCAAGGAATATTTTTAGGGAAATATTTAACTGATCCTCTAAACACTTACTGACTTTCTAATGATGCACCCTTTTTTAAATAAATTAACCTCTTTTTAGCTCTCTTATCTTTTCTCACAGTTGGTCACAGTAACTAAGCTAACCGTACCCCTACCAAATTATTTGACGTTTGATTAAATACATGCCATATTTTTAGGGAGGTACATCTCCAGCTCGACATTACTTTATGCTATTCCTTTACCTTATGATGTGGTCAAATTGGCCGCCAACTTTTTGATAAATACCTAGTAGGTATGTATTAGAACAGTAGATTACGTAGGGTGAGAAGAGCGAGCGAAGGTAACTCGAGAATTATAATACCCCGTCTCGGATAGGTTAGAATTTGATTTCATTTTCAAACAGAAATAGCAGTCACATTGTCAATTTATTCAGGAAAAGCCAAGCAATTATGAGAATATAGAATACGCGAGCGAAGCGAGCTCAAAAATTTTGCACGGATAGGTTAGATTTTATTTTGATCAAAGAACTAAGAATAACTTGCTTTGTCGACTTATGAAGAAAATCTTTATTTAAATTCATTTTACAGCAATTAAGGTTTTGAAATCTAGCCTTAACCACAGGTTAATATAGATGGGACACTCCGCATTTTAGGTATGAAGCTACAAGTACGCGGTGGGCTCGACTTGTGGGGCCAATTTAGTAAGTGTAACGTAATCAGAAGATCTAAAGAAGAGTTACGCGATAGAAGAGAGGCAACTTCTAGGTAATAATTAGTAAATATAGCTGTAGGTAATTAGCGCTGTGCGACCTGTACCCTAATTGCGTAACTTATTTTGCCTAATTTGTTTAATTTTGACAGTTCAACAACATTCATTGCGTTATTTACGTTGTTGAGCAATTTTTTCTTCCAACTTATGAAGCAATGGATTAGCAATCCTTTTCAAATCGAAACAGATTGTCAGGGGCGTAGCTACCGCCGTATCTGCCGTAGATATCAATTATACGGGGCCCCCGAGCTACAGGGGCCCCCGACGTGCGTAAGCAAAAATTAATAAAACTTCCCAAATTCATCATCAGCTATAAATGATTTAATAAATCAGTTTGCCGAAAAAAAGGCAAGGAGAGTGTATATTTAATTTGAATTGAATGTAAAAATGTTGGAAAAAGTGACAGATAGATAATTATGATGAATAAATATTTCTTTTAATTTCATGCAAACATTTTTTTTTTCTTTTGTGAGAAATCTTTAGGGCCCCCAAACAAATTTTTATACGAGGCCCCGCCAAGGCACGCTACGCCACTGCAGATTGTGATTGTGTTGTATTACGTAATTAGGGTACTTACAGAATTGCAATTTATTGTGACGTAGCACGAGTCGCTTTTTATTTAAATGATTTTGCGGAGTGAAACATCTGTATTAATCTGTGCCTTAACCCGAGCGTGGCGGTGCCCAAATTCCCGAGGTTGCTTCGCTCGCTCTTGCATCCTATATCCTCAATTATGTTTTTGTAGATAATATGCTCATGGGGGTCACTGTTGCTCAAGTACAGTTTTTAATTAGTAAGACACGTAAACCAAACAGGCTCTCGACAGCTTGAATGGTTTTGGAGGGGGTCATGACCTCCAGGACCCCCCCTCGGACCGCGCCTGGGCGGCTGTATGTTATGCTCACTCAAATGTTTCGCTAATGGTGGCGCGTGCGTTGATCATTTAGCTCCCTTCAAAATGGTTCAGCTGAATGGTGCTAATCCATGCGTCATGTTCATGAACGGGCGCACTCAGTTGGGACTGGTCATCTCTCAGCTGCCATGGCTTATTTTTAATTTATTTTAATTGTTCTTTGTTTCTTTGTTATTACGGACGCTTCTAATGTGCACGTCTTTCTACATTGTTCTCACATGTACCTATAATTTCAACATGAATGATGAAACCAATATTTTGTTATTTTTTTTTTATTTCTTGCCCGTTCTTCTCCATAGGTAGCTACTACTACCTACTACGCTTTGGAGTGGGCAACTAGCTTCATATTTCTGACTGACCGATTCCTTGACAATTCAAAAGTGCCTTTTTTTTTGGGTGGGAAATTATCAGATAACTTCTCCCGCTCTGGGCGGAGCGGGAGAAGTCCCTATAGGTTTTCTTCGAACCCCCGGCAGGCATTGGCCCTAGCGGACCCCGTCAATTCTGCTGACATCTCTTTGAGGCGCGCGTGGAACAAAACGCGCCGGCGACCCGGGCCTGGTCCTTATCGGACGGCGAGCTACCCATTGCTCACCGTTCGCAAGCCCACGCCTACGGTGGCCGGAATTCGGCCTGCGATTCCGGACGTCCAGGGCGTCTCCTGCGGCGGTTAGGAGCGTGAGGGCGCGAAATTTGCCTCTCCCTCACGCGTTCCGCCTCCTCCTTCGCGAGCATTACCGCTTCGCAGAAGGAGGTGACGGCCTGCCATTTCCTCTCGCTCCGTACCATGGCCTGAACCAGGGCCGGACGCGAGAGATCACCGCCGCCGATCGCCTCTACGAGGACACGGCGTTGCTCTGCCCAAGCCGGGCAGACCTCCACCGTATGCTCCACCGTGTCCTCAGGCCGATCCACACAATGGTGACACCCGGGTGTTTCCTCCCGCCTTATCCTGAACAGGAACCTCCCGAAGCAGCCGTGTCCGGTGAGGTAAATGGTTTAATTGAAATAAATGCTTTGAGGTTTGAGGGCGGCAACAACTTTACAGCCTACCTATTTGGAAAATGTGTAAATCCGCCACTGCTCGCAGATACGTTGCCATTCTATAGGCAAATCTGAAATGTGCCGTGCCTGCGTTTACACCGAACCCCATAAATCTACCTTTCATTCGGAACACACCAAAGCTGCTTGGCGGTACAAACAGGAATGGTGTCACCTAATAGGAGGTGCTCCCCTTACTTGCTCCGCAATGAGGTTTTACAGTCTACTACTTGTATTTATACTTAGGTACTTACATCAAACAAAATGTTTGTAAGTAAGTACCTATATCCGATAGGTACCTATCAATTAAAAGCTCGTTATTGGTTTCATTGCAATAACTAACAGCAAGTTAAGTAACAAATTGCTGAATCACAATCTGAATGAACAACTCCTTCCGCTCCATTTCCCTTTTATTTTCAAACTTCCAATCCAATGAATCGAGCGATTGAACCTATTACGAATAACTTTACCTATCTGTTCATGTGTGAACGGGAAAAATATTCACGTTTCCTGGACGATTATTAAACCATGAATTATTTCGGAACGTTAATGTTTATCCAGGAGCTCGTTAAATTAATTTATTTAATGTCATTATTTTATTGTTGTACCTGTTAAAGCCCTATTCAGATATAACCAATATCGCTGCCGCGCTCGGTAGCGATATTGGTCATAATAGTGACTAACCAACCAAGGCGGACCAGTATTGATACCGAGCGGGACAACGATACCGCTTATATTATTATCTGAATAGGCCTTAAATGCCACTGTTTTTCGATACCAGCGTTGGTTTTTAGGGTTCTGAACCCGAAAGGTGCCAAAGGATCCCGTCACGAGTAGCGTCATAGCGCCATGTGTTGTCGTTGTGGCGTGGTTGTGGTTCGTGTGAACGGGTAGCATCAAGCATATTAGCATCAAGTGTCATTTCGCACCTCAAAATTTGCGTGTAATAAGGTGCACAACGGCTGTGTTTAGCCTGCTATGAATATTCATGTCGCGATCGACGCACGCCTTCACTTTATTCCGTGTAAACACGCGTACGTGTCCTTTCGAGTTTGTCTTGTATTAGACAAATACAAGACATCTACGTTGTTCTTACAAATATACGCATCTTTATACTAACAGACGTAGGAAAGCTTATGTAAAACAATATGGAGTCTTATTTCTGTTTATATTTTTCATCATCAAAACTTATTTCCATGGAGTTAAAATACCATCTATTGTAGTAGATAGTCTATAGTTACATCAAATTGCAACACTGTTAAAGTCCTTTACAATAGAATTACGTATAATTTTCTATTTCTCTTGCTGCTAAACCGTCGAGCATAATGTAATGCTCGACGGTTTACACATAAAATATTAGTGACGTAAGACACAACTAAACATCTTTTTTTAATGTTAGGGACATGCTATATTTTAAACCACTGGGTATTTCTAAATCTTTCGTTTATAGCATAAAATAATAGAAAATTCTAAGAAACTTTGCTATAGACACAACTAAAATTGAAGAAGACAGTAAAAAGATATAGACAGATAAAAACAAAAAAGTTTATTGGCTCTTCTGAAAAACCGTGGTTTGTCCCTTACATCTAGTGTCGATATGTTGTGTTCAACTTCCAGCCTAACCGGATGCAGCTGGATACCAGTATTTTACATGGAGCGACTGCCTAACTGACCTCCACAGTTACTGTGTAACACAATACCCCTTGGTAAGACTGGTTGTCTAACTTTGGGGCTTCTGACTAGGTACCCGTAACGACTATCAAATATCTTCAAATGATAGTCGGAACCAACGGCTTAACGTGCTTTCCGAGACACGGAGGGTTTCGGTATGTAATGGATGGTCACCCATCCACAGACCGACCTCGGCAAGCGTTGCGTGCGGCTGTTATTATTTAGCCACGAGCCACTCCATATTTTTTAGAATATGGTCCATAAATCTTTGCACGTCGGACTAACGAACGAGTGGTCATTCATCGAACTATGTTACCAGAATAAATTATTCACCGTAGGTTACTCTTAGTTACTAGCTACTAAAGGAACTAAAAACATTATTCTCGCATACATTCCAACTACAAAAGTAAGTTTTTTACGCACAACCTATTGAGAGATTTACCTACCATGTTATTTTAGGACCTTAGACTGCTTATAGGTCTTCTTGTAATCTGTAAAGAACAATTCCCAGCACTTTTTCAAATTTTGTGGTAAGGGGTCTCTATTTTCTTAAATATCTTTAAAAGTATTTATTTTAAAATTATCAAAAAAAAAATCCTCACAACAAGCCCTTTCATTTGATATGTCACACGATACAGATTGCATTTTTTTTTCAATTTGGCCCCTCTTTGTTACCTACCTCCATTTCCAAAATTCATTTATGCGTCCGTGTTACAAATTCATGTGTATCAAAGGAGGACCAGACAAAATGGTTCCCACCAATAACAACCACACATATATTTTAAGATAGGGAATAAGAATATTATAAAACAATAATTACTATGGCGGCTCATTTCAAATTGCTCTGTGAAAAAAGTTGTGGCGATGTTTCGCAGGACAGGCCAGTAGATAACGAAACACTTGAAAATTAATCACTTCTAGTGGTCTAGTAAAAATATTTTCAAATAGCATTGCGATGATAATATAATAATATGGTACCATCGAGCTGATCTGATGGTGGACCTAGACGCTAGATATCGGAACTCTTTGAACAGCTACTAGTAAACCCATCGAGTGTAGGGCTCATTAGACGTGTCTCAACGAGTCCTGTTCATTTTACCTGATGATGATGACCTGATGACTGACGTGGACGCTAGACAATGGAACCCTTGAATGGGTACCTACCCATAGGGTAGTACGTACTAGGGATACACTACATAAATACGATAAACTTTATTCCGTCAGTCACAAATACGAATTTCAAAATACCGATTTTCATAATTCCGAATGGTTCAAAATTAACAACAACTCCGATTTATCATTCATCCTATTTTTATATTTCCAAAATTTCAATATTCCTAACGTTTATAATTACCTACTATTCTCAAAATACCGAGTTTCAATAGATGGAATAACAAAAAGTCCGACTTAATGATAATTCGAAACATCAAAAATACGAATTCCGATTATTAAAGTACCGATTAATTAGAATTCCGAAATAAAACGCCTTATAAAACTGAATAGCAAGACAAATAAACACATAAAAAAAATTATGAACGGTGAGCCAACAAAACCGAAACGAAGAAGATATACCTTTAGCGAAAGCAAAAAAATAAATAAAATAATTTTAAAGAAAAAACTATGATGTGAAACAAAAAATTTTGTTTGCTCCGTTTTGTACTCCGTGGATAAAGTACATTTTTTGCAGTGTATGTTTCTCGTTCTCATTTAAAACTATGATTGTTTACTTTAGAAGAAAAATATTTTCTTTCACTGGTCACAGGTCTAGCCTAACCTAACCCAAGTGATTCACCAACAATAAAGGAGAGCCTGGCCACTGCTCTAACCTAACCTAACCCAAAGGATTCAATAACAGTAGGTAGATGATACCCGACGCAGGTATAGGGTATATAAGAAAACACAAAAAAAAACATATTAATACACAAATGTTAATAATAATGTAGACGTTTTTAAATTACATTAAACATTACTTATAGATTTTGAATTTATATGCGTGACAATATTATTTCTACTAATTGAATCTGAATCCTAATTTTAGCAGTTTATTCGAAGTATTGAAAATCGGAAAGTAATTTTTCGAACCGAGAACCCTTCGAGCATTTGATTCTTCGAACGTATGAAAATCGGAAAACAAACAAATCGCATTCACGACTTTCGGTAAAATAAATTTCGTGATTTTTAACCGACTTCCAAAAAGGACGAGGTTATATGTTCGTCGCATGTTTGTTTTTTTTTTTTATATATGTCCTCCGATTTCTCCGTCAATTG
Source organism: Agrochola lychnidis (assembly GCA_963680765.1). Lineage (NCBI taxonomy): Eukaryota > Metazoa > Arthropoda > Insecta > Lepidoptera > Noctuidae > Agrochola > Agrochola lychnidis. The sequence goes on from OY796857.1 coordinate 13,692,068, forward strand.
TGGACCGATTTTGAAAATTCTTTTTTTGTTTGAAAGGGTGTGCTCTCGAATTGGTCCCATATAAATTTTATTAACTTTGCTTGGATAGTTTTTGAGTTAGCTACAAAATACGTATTTTTTTCCCACTTAGTATGTGGATGATATGATAAGTTTCTGTCACTGGTAGCAGGTAGTGGTATTCGAATGTGTGTGGGGTAGGTACCACAACTAAAAAGTGAAAAATAAAAACTTTTTACAAAAAAAAACAACCGACCTCCAAAAAAAACACTACAAAGTGAAAAATAACTTTAATTTCGGAAGTCGGTGGCAAAAAACGAAAATACAAAACCCAAGACACCGACTTCCGAAATTAAAGTTATTTTTCACTTTGTAGTGTTTTTTTTGGAGGTCGGTTGTTTTTTTTTTTTTTTGTAAAAAGTTTTTTTAATAATAGACATTATAATAATTTCTTAGGTACTTATTATGAAATTTGGAGTTCTGAAAATCGGAGCATCGAAATTCAGAATAAAATATTTCGGAGTATTTGGGTGTTGGTATTATACACATCGAGTGTGGACTCATAAGATGTGTCTTAACTAGAAGTGTTTCGTTATCTACTGGTCAGTCCTGCGAAACATCGCCACAACTTTTTTCACACAGCGATTTAAAATGAGCCGCCATAGTAGTTATTATATTACCTATATTAAAATACCTATCTAATGATAACATATTGGTGCTTGGACCAGCTTCCATCAATTTTTTCCGATTCTCCTTTCAACTGTCCAGTCGATTCGGAGCAAATTGGCTGTGACGGACAGACAGCCAGCCAAACAGACAGACACAAGTGGTCCTATAAGGGTTCCGTTGGACGGTTTTTACGGAACCCTAAAAAATAAGTATTAATCAAATAAATTAAAAGGGAAATATTTAACGCGGCAGCGGCCGGCGAATGCTAATTCCAAGTTGGTCGACTCGCAGTTGCTTCGCGAACTGTTTAGTATTTTTAGGACCCCAAAATAGGAATTATTTGAGATTCACAAAAAGAGGCGCAATCATTATATTTGAGTGTTATATATTTTTAGAAGCGCAAAATGGAAATTATTCGAGGTTCGATTAAATACATGACAAATTAAAAACAACTTTTCATTTAAAAAATGTTTATTATGCCTCTTTGTGTCTTAATACAGCAATATTTACATGCCTATCACATCAATTCATTTACAAGCGATCTTTGACTTAGCCTAAATCTACATTTATTTAAAATCATCAGTTCTGACTACGAATAAGCTGACAGTAGAAAGAGATTAATTACGCAACTCGATTATTTTCGTTTATTTTTATTAAAAATACAAAACCGTATCGTATGCGTTCGGTAAGTAGTTCGGTTTGGTAGTACTTCGGAAAAACGAATATTGCCGAGGCGCATAATTAGTTTCGTAATACTGTATAATTTCTCACTAACTTCTCCGTCGACTATTGGTGGAATGATAACATACCTTGCATTCCGAGTTACGCTAAAAGTGATAATATCCCGAATCCGACTAAATTTTATAGTTACAATTATTACTCAACAGCCCCTATATTTTGTGACTATTAAATTTGGTCGGATTCGCGATATTATCACTTTTAGCGTAACTCGGAATGCGGCCATAGACTGCATTGTTACCGCAGCGTGTGCAAGGTGCGTTGTATAAGAGCAAGGTGACCTTTACAAATATTTTTTCATGAAGTTGAAAGTATCAACGAAACTGCTTTCAACGAAAGGAGTCCTGCAGACGCGGCTCTGCACTATACGGAATGTTGCCAACTTCCATCGTTTTAGTACCTCTCAGGATCTTTTTGGCGCCAGAGTGACATTAAAAGGCGTTGTTGGTAAACATTTGTAAAATTGTCACCGTCATTGTGTATTGATAAAACAAGATGGCGTCCTTAGTTCGGATTTTTGTCACGCGCCTAAATAACCTTGTAGTGTTGTAGGTATTTGTCTCTCTCTTTGTATGGTTATCCGTGTCATGCACGTTGCACATGCTTCAGTATACAATACTGTCCGACTTGTTCATTATTATATCTAATACATATTTAACTCGCCTTCTTATATTTTTCTGCTAAGTTAACTGAACATAAAGTAGGAACTTGACTAACATTGAACGTTAAGAAATAATAATAGTACCGAAGCCAAACGTATATCACTCCCAGTGAACAATATACGGACGTAAGCATCAGTGGTAAAAACGGTAAGGTCTTGTCTAAGCCCCAGAGAACGTGAATTCCGTTCTCATAGACACATAGAACAATCAGGCCATAGAGATATAAAGACTCTATTTGCATTAACATAGGTAAACGAAGTACTCTCACTCGTCTACCACCTTTAACTTTAGCAGGTTCATATAAAGTTCGAATGTTAACAAAAGCTAAAGCTACGTGCGTTAATAATATAAAAAACTTAATAGAAAATAAATTATTTGGGAAAAGCAGCGGGAACAGAGAATAGTTCCCGACTGTTGTTAGAATTAAAAATTGCTTGCCATCGACGTCGCCCAGCACAGACAGAAAGCTGAAAACAAATTTAAACTTATTAATTTATATGCTCATTACAACAAGAAGCTACATCATTCTTCCACACTTCTATCAACATTTTCATAAAAAACACCAGACATAAAATCTATTTGCAACAGGTTGTAAAATGAGTATTTATGTTTACTAACCTCAATGGTATCAATATCAAGAGAATGGCCTTCTCGTGAACATGCCAGCCAAACAGAAACGAACAAGCGGCGCAAATAACCATGCACCTGTTAAAACAAATAAAATATGATTGTAATATACTACTTACATAACGTATTACCCACATTTTGCGTGCAACTTAATCATATCAATCATATTTATCCGAGAGCAACCACATTAATGGACTAATAATGATAAGAACGCGCCGCGATTTCCAGAACTCAGCAAATCGATCGGCGCAGGGCGTTTCTCGACTACTCCGGCTCTATAATTACTGCCTCAATAAGTACCAAGTCGATCAGTGTGGGAAGACCCTTGATCCTATTCCGTCTATTAATTTGCACGCCGCATCCAAGGCGATACAACCTTCTCGTCTTCTTCTGGTAAAGTGGGGATTTTTCAATTTACAACATACCTTATAAAACTCAACACCCTGTATCTCCTGTCAGCACACAAATGCCACAGTTTGACGAGTGCAGGCAACATTGTCAACACACTCAGTACAATTGTGACAGTTGGAGTGATTGTGGGCAACACTGCATGGTCATACTGTTGCACCAGCCCGCCTGTCATTGACGCCTCGGATTTCGGTATTCGCAGTAATCCCAAATTTACCGCTAAAATAAAAACAAAATGTTAGGAAGTAAGTGCAAGTAATAGAAAAGGCCGGCGCAGACCTGGAGAAGCGCCTGATAAAACAAAAATCAACATTGCATCCCTTAAAATAAAGACGAAAATTAATAAGCGTAACTCTCGCGAACTATTGGAAGTTTATTTATTTTAAACTTTATTTCAACTAGCGCAAGGTTGATCTTTGTTTGGCAGTGAAACCTGCGCTGCGCTTAAACCAAGTCTGCGCCGACACATTATAATCAAGAAATACCATTTCATAAAAAGTACTGACCCAAATGTTGCAACACCTTATCTATAAAGGTGTATATCGCCCAAAAGTTAGGTGCCCAGTAAGCATGACATAATCCTCTTTTGAAGGGAAATAATCTTGACAACACCTGAGAACAAAATTAAACAATTCAAATGATTGTTCTATCTTTTGGAGCGCCTTCTACAATCAATATAAATATCCTCTAGGCTATTTCAAATTAAAATTATTTATTAATAATATTAAATCTCCATACCTGAGGAAGATGTTGCATGAAAGGTCCAAAAGAGAGTCCAAACACCGAAAGTACTGTAAACGCCAGTTTGAAAAGGTTTGTGACAGAGAATGAGTACCATGGAGTATGGACACCATCCACTGAAGATATTGTGAAGCAATATGCCCTAAATAAGTATACAACATACACAGGAGCAATATATAAGAATATATGCTTCAAATTCAACAGCACTGCAAACCAAAATGCTGCTGTTAGATAATTATTCTGGAACAAAAATGTATATTTTTATTAATATTTTTATTTTTTCAATGGGGAAAACAAACAGTGACACATTATATTTTGTAGGAAGAAATACAAAAAGATACAGCCAAATGTGTAACCAACAACATTTTCCACGGAATACACATAAAAATAATCTTTACAAACTATACTATTTAAACTAAATGTAAATTTATTTATCAATATGATTGTGTAAACTACAGTACTTTCACAATTATTTTACTTTGCATTACTGTCAAAATAACAGTGATCTTTATTCCCGTCCGAATAAGGTCCCTGTTAGGTTGCTGCCACTGACAAGTCTGTCAAAATCACAGTGATCTTTATTCCCATCCAAATAAGGTCCCTGTTAGGTTGCTGCCACTGACAAGTCTGTCAAAATGACAGTGATCTTTATTCCCGTCCAAATAAGGTCCCTGTTAGGTTGCTGCCACTGAGAAGTCTGTCAAAATCACAGTGATCTTTATTCCCGTCCAAATAAGGTCCCTGTTAGGTTGCTGCCACTGACAAGTCTGTCAAAATCATAGTGATCTTTATTCCCGTCCAAATAAGGTCCCTGTTAGGTTGCTGCCACTGAGAAGTCTGTCAAAATGACAGTGATCTTTATTCCCGTCCAAATAAGGTCCCTGTTAGGTTGCTGCCACTGAGAAGTCTGTCAAAATCACAGTGATCTTTATTCCCGTCCAAATAAGGTCCCTGTTAGGTTGCTGCCACTGACAAGTCTGTCAAAATCATAGTGATCTTTATTCCCGTCCAAATAAGGTCCCTGTTAGGTTGCTGCCACTGAGAAGTCTGTCAAAATCACAGTGATCTTTATTCCCGTCCAAATAAGGTCCCTGTTAGGTTGCTGCCACTGACAAGTCTGTCAAAATCATATTGATCTTTATTCCCATCACAATCAGGTTGCTGTTGGGTTGCTGCCACTGACAAGTCTGTCAAAATCACAGTGATCTTTATTCCCAAACAATAAGGTTGCTATTGGGTTGCTGCCACTGACAAGTCTGTCAAAATCACAGTGATCTTGATTGCCGTAGCAATATGGTTGCTGCTTTCAGAGATAAAATAAGCATGAGAGGACTGTATAGTCATGTAGTTAGTCAAGTTTATGTTTCAAGCATTGCTATTTCTCTCTGGTAAAAAATTGTATAGTCTTCTTATATTAATATTTATCAGCCACTTTTAAGTTACAATTGAATAGTCTTTCTTTTAATATTGTATATAGTTGAGATTCTATGGAAACTATTTGATACTATTATAATTAAACTTCCACCAGTGTAACTTATTAGTATTACCCCTTATCACATTAATGTGTTTTTCTATTTCTCTATGGCATTGTTTCCATTTTAAATAATTATGTCTCTATTCATTAAAAAAAAACAAGAATTTTGTATGCCAAAGTAACAACTTACGTCTAAAATACAATAGAGTTGTTGCGTGCAATCTGCACTCAGCGCTCGGTGTGGCAACACGCCGTGTTCGAGTTCGCAACAAGTCCATCGTCATCCTGAGGATGCCTCGTTGAGAGGTGAAACACGTGTCGATTTCTTTCAGGAGTTTTTTATGGCTCTTTAGAAATAGCTAAGCGGAACAGGTAACTAAATATATCCACGTCTATTGTATTTTATAATGGATTTCCGCAAGGTCACGCTTGAATCAATTAACTAACTTACTGATAATAATCAACCTGCCTAGCCTTTTCCCAACTATGTTGGGGTGGTCTTCCAGACTAACGGGATACAACTGAATACCAGTATTTTACATGGAGCGACTTACTTCTATGATATGTGATGCAGAATACAGGAGTATTCCAAACAGAAATCCATTGTATTGGAAATGTATGTGATCCACCATCAGTAGACCAGGACAAGTGACCAGTAATATGAACACTAGAAGCTTTCCGTCACCAACAAACCCTGACAGTCTGTAACAAAACAGAATTCATTAAAAAACTAGTAAGTAATTATAAATTGTAAGTTTTATAATTGAAGAAGCTACACAACTTCATTTTAGAATAATAGAAAAATGATAGGTGGGACAGCTTATATTAAGCTTGGTATATATGAATACATAGGAGCAGTGGTTGCCCAGTGGTAACGGCCGCGGCTTACGAGTTGCAGGTCGTAGGTTCGAACCAGACAGGCGCTTTATTTTGTGTAAATTATTTACCGGCATGTCCTAGAACCGAAAATTCAAAGACATGTGGCATCTACCAACCCACACTGGGCCCGGGTGGTGGATTACTGCCCACTCCCTCTCACAGAGAGGAGGCCTGTGTCCCAGCAGTGGGAACATTATAGGATGATGATGATATATGAATACAATTTAAATCAAAATCAAAGTTGAATTGAGATACTGAGGGACAAACATAGATGGGGACCAAGATCTCTTGCACAATGCCTTATTTAAAAAACCATTTTACTAACAATTGTGTTCAGAAGTACAAACCTTTTCACACTGTAAATATAAACAAAATCCAGCACAATAACTGACAACCTTTGAAACAATATAGTCATGTCAGACTTATAGTTCAAATTAGTTAAGTACAACATTTCCGGATCAAAGTATTTCGCTATAAATGACAACACAAATTCCAGCCACGCAAAGAACGGAGGATAATCCAAGGTCCATTCTGATGTATTGTCATAGTACCACTTATTTAAAGTCAAATTGTGTGTGATTGCCAGCCAGTTTCGGTGTACCTCGAAGTCTGTTGAATGACTGAAAAAGTACAAATAATAACAGTTTAAAATGATGTTCACAGTCCAACAAGATGATAAGCTTCATACACAACAATAAGGAACAATGTCACAGTAAATATAGATCTTATTTAGCTTACAATTAGTAAGATACATCCAGGACATGCATAGTTATTTATTATTTGATAATCAGGGACTGATTAACAGTTAAGTGATCATTACACACACGTGTTATAGAAATAGAGGAAGTATTGAGGGTTAATTTTACTTACTATAGTGGAATAAATAATAATTTCACAGTCGTTACAATTACAACTATCTGAGAAATCATTGTAAACAAGCCGGCAGTACTGGTTCCACTTTAATTGACACAATTTAACACAAGAACTGCTACTTATTTCTTAGAGCGAACTCGCTCATAAATGCACATTTATCTCTTTACAAATGCTTCTGTGTCGTGGGCAAATATAACTTAATTTTACTTGTAAACATTTGATTGCCATGCCAGCAAAAAGAATCGTGGATTGATCAACGTTATAGGCTTTGACATTATATTTTTGTTGACGTTAACTTGAAACATTGACAGCATTGACACTGACAGACATTGGGTGGCCGCATCCGCATTCCGACAGTGCGTTCCGAGTAACGCTGTAAAAGATTTGAGCGTGTTAACATCCGTACCGAATAAGCGTGATCGCGAAAACGATGTTCCTTGAATCATAACAGATGACGTCATTACATGTGCCATCTTGCGATAACACCGACCATGCCTTACATTATTATCACCATGAGCGCTATAAATAATGACAGTTGTACTGTTTTGAGTTGCATCATAAGTTCATAACTATAAACTAACGTGGCACTTCCGAAATTGTGCTTCTGGCTAGCGTCACCACCTAACCAAAGAGAAAGAAATTTGTGGTTTAAACTCAAAGAAATATGGAAGTTTTGACGTTGAGTGAGCACTGTGAACACGTTCCGAATTGTTGACAGCCATCAGCTGTCATAATCGTGATATCTAAATTGGAACGCTAATTATTGATGTCAGCGCTGTGAGCGATGTTCTAATTCGGAAAGCGGCCTTAAATCGCTCACAGCGTTGAACATTATTACTTTCCTCCTGTGCTTTCCTCTATGTTGAACATCAATACTTTTGCGTTCCGATTTATCTATGGAGCTACCATGTAATATGGTAGTAATCCTTAATATTATAAATGCGAAAGTAAGTTTGTTTGTTACGCCTTCACGCTAAAACGGCTGAACGGATTTGGATGAAATTTGGCACATATATAGATGATGCCCTGGAAAAGAACATAGGATACTTTTTTTTTTCCCACGGGATCGAGACTTATGCGGGTGAAACCGCAGGGCGCAGCTAATAGATAAATAAAAAAAAGTTGTTTAATAAAACATTTAAATCAAAAATTTATAATACTTAACATAAAATTTATATTTACTTATCATTTAAAACAAAGTATAAAAATTTAAAAATGTATATGGCCCCAAAAAGAGTATTTTATTTACAAGCTGATACAATAATTATTGATTTGAATTTTATTCATCATTGCACAACCCAAATAAATCATTAAATATTTGACTTAAGCCAAGTTCATTCAATAACTTGGATAGTTCACTCATGTTTGAATGTTTATTATGTACAGGATTTTTTAAACACAGTTCTTCAAAATTTGAAAACTTTTTGTAGGACTTCTCTTCACTCGGATCAAATATTTCTGTTTTCCTAATCATTATTTTCTTCCAAGTCATTGATTTAATATCTTTCCACCATTCTTTACAATCGCTGTGATGACCCTCAACACAGACTATACCAGGCTTGCCAGGCAAAGAGAACCCAGTTAATTTCAATTCTCGGGCTTTTTTTACTATTTCTTCCCTTTTTCTTTTGTTGTAAATATGGTGAGAATATACCCAAAGCCTTGCAAATTCATCTTTAGTTTCCTGGGTTGAAACTGAGTCTGGAGGATTGCTTTCCTGTGTAATTGTTGCAAATTTATCAACATTTTCTTGCAACCATGAAATTGCAGTGTAAAGACACACTTCTCCTATATGGTTTTCTTTTAAATATTCTAAAAGTTCTGAATTCAAACTTGATTCATTTTGTCGATTCATCTTATTACATCTAACATAAATATCTGGCTCTTCCTTTGGGTAGGAGCTAGGCAAATTAATAAAAATTTCCAACTTCAGTCCATCTATGAAAAGATTTAGTTTGAAATCTAAATGTGAAGGGATGTATTCTGTTTTGTGTTCTAAAAAGTTGCTGATTTCTGTTATAATATCTTTATCACTTAAGATAATTTCTCCTTGATTTGGATACATAGATTTGAGTAATTCAAACTCATCTATTTGTTGTGTTAAACAATCAACATAAACATTATCCATTGTACTTAACGAAGTTGCAGCCATATTACACTTGTAATTAAGAACTTCACTTAACAAGCTGAAATAATCCTTAAGTTGTTTTTTGATTAAATAACTTACTACGATAAACTACTTTAGATATGATACAAAATATTAAAATAAATTCTATTTGGATGGATGTGGTCATGTGGCCGAATCCGATGCGTTGAAATTGTCAGTCAAAAATCTGTCAGTGTCAAGTGGAAACAACTGTCAGTCAGTATTACCAGCAGAAAAAAACTGACTACTGTGTTGATGGATTAAAAATACAGTGTTTCAGATTCAAAATACCGTAGACACATTTGAAAAATACCGTGTAAATAATCGTGTAAAAAGCAAAAGAAAATACCATGAATATTCAATATTTGTATTCATAACTAAACACTGTCATAATCATCTAAAACAAGAACTTCTTGATTTTTCATTCGGCAGTCATTTTTGACAACATAAATATTCTGATACAGTTTTCTAAAAGAGCGGTGACTGCACATAATGGCCGTACTGGCCCCCCGGTTGAAGCCTGCTTGCCCTGCGTTCCGTGCTCTGTCTCCATAATGAATTAACAATATATGTAATTAGGCCTATATATTATATTTATAGTTTGTAATAAGTATATGTGTATCCTTATATTTGAGTTTTTTTTCCTCCATTTTCGTAATTGCACCTACCACAGTTTGTCTCTGCATCACCCAAAGGTTGACTGGTAGAAAATGCCTGTGGCATACCGCTAAAGGACCGGCGTTTCTCATGAGAGACGGCTCACCCACGCGGCTTAAATCTCTATTTGTATTAGTTGTAATGGTTATTTTTGTCTGATTTTTTTTTCGTCTATGGTCGGATAGATAGTCTCGTCAAATAAATCGACTAAAAGCAAAAATATAAATGGACAACATTTTAAAAAAATGTTGAAAATGAGTTTCCCGCCCGGTCAAAATGTCGGTCAAACGTTACACCCGGGTGAGCGCGCGTTCGCTGTAATAATTCGTTTTTTAATGGTTTTTGTGTGTAAATCGTCGGAAAGTGGTGATATTTTCATTTTGAAGTAAATATTACATCGTTTTAGATAATATTCGCACTAAATAACATTATATTATACCTATTTTGACCCAACCAAAAAAAGTGTAAATAAACGTGAAGGAGAAAGTTGACGTAAAAGTGAAAGTTGTGATATTTTGTGAGTTTTCTGTATTGATCTGATCGGTAAGTGTTTTATTTCTTTTCTATAATAAACTGTTCATCGTTTTAGACAAAATTTAGACAAAAATATAAATAAAAAATATTTTTTTGGTACGGAGAAAGTTATGAAAGCACTAGAAATTCTAGATCAGCAAAAATCTAGATTTTTTGATTTTTTTAAAATAAATTTGGTCTCTAAAAACGCTTTTATTAGATAACTTATCTATCCATAATGTACCCTGCAAAATTTCGTGTGAATTGGTACGGTAGTTTTATTAGAAATCGTAAAAACATTAGAACATAGAAAACACAAAAAAAACGGGTAATAAAGATTAGTAAACGTTGATAACAAAGACTGCAACCATTTACAATGTATCTCTAATCTATTCGAGTAGCAAAAAACATAAACAAAACACTTTAGACGTTATTATGAAACCCGATGCTTTTGTTTATTCAAGTGCGGTCGTAAATCTGTCACGGCGCGGACCGCCCGCCGCCCCTGAGCGGTGTCCGCCTCTGTACATTTCTGTGCTTGAAGTTTTAAATAAATAAATAAATAACAAGCGAAGCAGATAAAGTAAACCCAGGTACAAGTTACACACAATATTTTTTCTCATTCGCTACGTCTGCCTAAGGTTACACCCTCAGAAGAGATCAACATAATACTCTAGTATCACATGATTCCTGTAGATAACATATATGGGCAGACGTCGCGACAAATGTGACAAAATCATAAGGGCAGGCGCCCAGTGGCGGCACGGCATGGCAAGGGATTTTCATGCGACGAATAGAAATATAATCTAATAGTATGACGATAAAATTTAAATTCCAACGGCAACAATGCCGCGGTATCCTTAAGCATGCCGCGACGTCCTTAGGCATCATCATTGAAATTTCAATTTGACTGTCATACATATAAGTTTTATTTCTATTCGTTGCATAAAAATCCCTTGCCATGCCGTGCCACCACTGGGCACCGGCCCTAAGGGTCAAATATTCATCTGTGGGGTCAGTCATCAAAACGCAACGTGAAAAAAAAAACGCGTTTCTTCAAGCTGCTTATAACAATATATATAAAACTTTATTTCGGGTTGCATAGACCCCATAGTAACCTTAACCCAGCGTTGTTATTGATACAGCAATTGCCGTATTATACGGCAATCCACGATATATTTTCGGAAAATACGGCATACGGCAGGCCTCTCATTGCCGTATCACAAAATACGGCAATTGACTAGAGGTTATACGAAACGTTTTATCACTAGCATAACAAAAATGAAACTCAAATATCTGTCACCTGAAGAGGCTGTCCGGCACAACAATAGAGAAAAAAAATTGTCAATGTTGCCACTAATCCAGAAACTACCACGAATTGTCAAAACTGAAAATGACCTTCAAAAAATCGATAACAACTGATTCAAAATCAAGGCAAACTCAAGGATACTGTACCAAGTGCAGTGAAGTGCGCGACATGTGCGAGAAGCAAGGAGAAGTACACTCTAGATAAACATGAATCTAAAGTAATAGAAACGATAAGAAACCTTTATGGGGAAGAAACAAATGAGGAGTATATTTTTTTAAATAAATACGGCAATTTAGTATTTTTTCCCTTAAAATACGGCAATCCAGACTGTGACATACGGCAGCTTAGATTTTTAGCATACACTGCCATATCTAAAGAAGGGTTTGACGCATTTGGTGCACATCTCAACTTGTACACCATGCTCAAATGGTGAACTTAGCAACTGGTGCACTTCTCATATGGCACACTTCGCAACTGGTGCACTTCTCAATTGGTGCACTTCGCAAAAGGAGCACTTTTTAAGATGAGTGGAGATTTGGAAAAATTGTCTAAAAATTAAAGAATCTTTGGTTTTGCGTAGGTAATTTTCTTAAAAATACAATGAACAAAATAATTTTAAATTAACTCTACATAATCACTATAATATTATTATTTTTTTCAAAAATAAAAAAGTCACTCGGAAATAATAAAAATATAATTATGTAAGAAAAAATTTGATTTACAGCAAAAAGTTATCATAATAAAGACATGATATAATATCATATTATATCAATAACCTTTATAATATTATGATTTAAACTGTACAGGTATAAAAAAGTGTATAAAGGTTATTGATATAATATGATATTATATCATGTCTTTATTATGATAACTTTTTGCTGTAAATCTAATTTTTTCTTACATAATTATATTTTTATTATTTCCGAGTGACTTTATTTATTTTTGAAAAAAAAATAAAAATGTTATAGTGATTATGTAGAGTTAATTTAAAATTATTTTGTTGATTGTATTTTTAAGAAAATTACCTACGCAAAACCAAAGATTCTTTCATTTTTAGACAATTTTTCCAAATCTCCACTCATCTTAAAAAGTGCTCTTTTTGCGAAGTGCACCAATTGAGAAGTGCACCAGTTGCGAAGTGTGCCATATGAGAAATGCACCAGTTGCTAAGTTCACCATTTGAGCATGGTGTACAAGTTGAGATGTGCACCAAATGCGTCAAACCCCTAATAAGTACATTTTATTTTATTTGCCATGACTCGCCACACCTACACGAGTCATGACCCACTGATTTTGAATGGGACAGTCAAAACGTACAGCTATTGCGTTCAGAATGCTGTTTTTGCTACTCCGTGTACAGACCAGCAGGGAAGCTGCTTTTTTGCGCATGATGGCCTGGGGGCTTACCACGAGCTCTTATAGCAGGACGGAAGTTGAACTGCGTTGCTTTTTTATACTATCAAATCCTTAAAGCAGGCCTGTAGCAGGCCTGCTGCGTTGACGTTTACGAAAACCGTTCACCTTTTTTTTTGTATAGAGTTTTCATACCATGACGCGCTATTTGACAGCAGCAAAACGACTATTGAACGTCTGTAATGTCAAAATAAACCATCTTGAAAAAGTTAGTATTAGACAAGCTTTTCCAACATTGTTTTATTGAATAATTTATAATATTGTTACTTCTATTTTTAATTTGATTAAAACAACATTATTAATTTTATTTGAGGTTCGAGGTAAGCTGTTGTGAGGAGGACCCACTTAAAATTTTGCCGATTTATGATGGGATTAATGATTTTGTTGACCTCATGTGCAGAACTTATTTACCCAATAATTTTGTATCATGTAAATTTATGATGTTTCATAACTATGGGTGCTATACACAACTGGCAACACGCAATAGCTTATTATTTCTGTGAAAGTGCTACAAAAGCGATGGAGCGTAATTAAATCAATAAGTACCTACTTAAATCGTGGAGGCAGTTGGCGAGACTGGTGTCATTCCAATTGCATATCAGACCAAGGATCAGCATTCCAGTCAGCCTTGAAAAGTCTTCAGCAGGACACTAAAAGGGTGCAAATACTTGCAGAAGAAAACATTGGTAATTTGTTTTTATTTAAATTCTCCTGGATGAATGAAATGTATAAATTTCGCACATCTCGTTCATAGTGATGTAAAAAATATTCGCAACTCGATGTGCCACATTAGCGGTCTCATACTGCACCTAGATGCATTTGTTGTTATTTGTTTTTAATTACAATATCTCACCAAACCCTCACCTTACCAAAAAGAGACATTTGTGACATCACTTCCTCATCATAGAAAGAAGTAGGTACTTAGAATAAGATGTTATTTACTATTTTGTTTATCAAATATTTTTTTGTATTTCAGATGATACAATCCACATTGGCGGTTATCAAATAAGCATTGTATTTGACCTACCACATCTGATTAAGGAGGATCCGAAATCATTTTTTTAACAAAAACATTCAATTAAATGAGTATAGGTCAGACATTGTTGATGTGTATAAAATGGACTGCTTACATGTTGAATCACTCTTGCTTCTAACTGATGAGCATGGTATACCAGAAAAATAAAGAAAATGAAGGTAGGTTGTTTATTTAAATTATAAAGAATCATTACGGTTTGGCAGGTGATACTTTTCTTCATGCTTCTGAGTATCTAATTGTGCTATTTAAAAAAAAAAAAATTAAGTTATTGTGTTATCTTTTCAGGTTAGAAATTGTGCCCAGGTTTTTAGTCACACTATGTAAATGTATGGCCGGTGCTTTTGTATACAGTTCCTCATTTTGTAAGTATTTAGTCCTCTCTCTCCCTCTATTATAAAACCACCTAGGTTAATCCCTGACAAATCAGTTAGGCTTTCTAAGATGTCAACCAATTTTTTTTTGTTTTTCTATTTATATCTTGTAAGCCATTGCAGTGGCAGTTTTATCTTGTCTGATAAACATACAATTCCTATTTTGTAGTCTTAACTTACAGCGAAAATGTTTGCCACATTAAATCAAATTTATTTTTGCTTAAAGAAATGATATTTATGTTATTTTCCAGCAAATGATAACTATGCTGATGGCAAATCAGTGAATTAAATATGTCCCAAGTAGTGACAGTCCAGGACAAACTGCAAGTGTGAATGGAGCCAGCACTTTCTCAAAGAAGAGTAAAGGACAAGAATTACAGTCCACGGTGACATAAATTTTGACGAGAAGCTATCCAAAAATTCCAAGAAATGAAATTTATTGATAAAAATTCCAAGGAAGTTACTATTTATGAAATTGGCTTGTAACTCTTTAGAAGTTTCAGAAACTGTGACAATTGTTTGAAGAAAAAACTGTAAAAGTAATGCACCCTAATTATTTTAAGTTAGATGATCTAGAATTATTTTTTTGGAAGGGTTGGAGCATATAATTCACGGAATAATAACCCAGATTGTCACAGTTTCACAAATACTTTTAATTTGTTGCTTGCGAGAACAGTATTTATAAAATTTTAATTGTGAAGATGAATCCTGTTAATCGTTACTAAAAATGAAATCACTGTTTACTACAACTACAATGTTAGTGAAAATAGAGACAGTGATACTGATTTACAATCAAATAGCAGTCCTAACAATGACTCTGTAAATCTTTGTACTGTGGCGAAACATGAACGCTTGAATGTTCCTGCAAGAGCTTACACTGCCGGCTGAGTATTAAGAAAAAAATTAAATAATTAAAGATAAAAATCTGTTTTTGGACTCTTAATACACAAACACAACCTTGCAACCAAAATTTATAATATAAGAAAAGAATTGTGCATTTGAGTTCATTACGTGCCAAAAGCAAAAATTATCTCATTCAGGCATTCATTTCTTTATCAACAAAGTTAGCCATACATAATTGGTGTAATGTAATTGTTTAGTAAAATTTTAAGAGGTACAGACATTGTTAAACTGGAAAACATGTGTACCTTGCAAGCTAGTTATGCAAGCAAAAGCTCTTATCTAAGAAAATTTTATAAAAATCCTAATAAATAATATTATTTATTGCAAAACATCTAGTATTTTCATTTGCCTTTGAATTTTCCTTTTTTAATTTAAGAAACTGGTTTGGGTGGTTTCTGTAGGGTATGTAGATGTTTAATGTGGATAAAGGCTGTTATTGTAGTATATTGTGGTCTTACGACTTCCACGCCAACGAAGTCGCGGGCAGCAGCTAGTTATCTATGCAATGGTATATTCCAACAATAAAAATTACAACAACTGTCAAGCATCATTTTCCCAATCGGAAGCGAATCGCTGTGTCTAATATTTTTTCTATGGTAGTTGTGCATCTGAACGTGTTCTCTAAAAAGTCTGTGCCTAATAAATTTAAAGTAAAAATACAAATATTTAATTGACGCCATCAGCATAGATAATATAATCAGCACATTATTACATGACATATCCACACACGTTCAAAATCACGTAGAATCTTTCAAAGTTGTTATGAACGGGAAATTGAGCTTTTTAGTGCTTTTATATAATTGATGAAGGTAACATGTTATACATAATCATAGTTAAAACATGTATATTCCCAAAAAAACCATATTTCTATTATTTTCAAAAAACCGGTAAAATGAAAATAGATTACGATTTAAGTTTCAGGGGGCTTACTACGAGCTCTTATAGCAGGACGGAATTTGAACTGCGTTGCTTTTTTGTACTATGACATCCTAATAGCAGGCCTGCAGCAGGCCTGCTGCGTTGACGTTTACGAAAACCGTTCACCTTTTTTTTTGTATAGACTTTTCATACCACGACGTGCTATTTGACAGCAGAAAAACGACTATTGAACGTCTGTAATGTCAAAATAAACTATCTTGAAAAAGTTAGTATTAGACAAGCTTTTTCAACATTGTTTTGTTGAAAAATTGTAAATATTGTTACTTCTATTTTTAATTTTATTAAAACAACATTATTAATTTTATTTGAGGTTCGAGGTAAGCTATTGTGAGGAGGACCCACTTAAAATTTTGCCGATTTATGATGGGAAATAATTTTGTTGACCTCACAGAACTTATTTACCCAATGATTTTGGATCATTTATATGTATGATGTTTCATGACTATGGGTGCCATATACAAATGGCAGCACGCAATAGCTTATTATTTATGTGAAAGTGCTACAAAAGCGATTGAGCGTAATTAAATCAATAAGTACCTAAGTACTTAAAATAATTTTGGAGGCAGTTGGCGAGACTGGTCTCGTTCCAATTGCATAATAAGACCAAGGATCAGCATTCCAGTCAGCCTTGAAAAGTCTTCAGCAGGACACTAGAAAGGTGCAAATACTTGCAGAAGAAAACATTGGTAGGTACTTACTTAATTTGTTTTTATTTAAATTCTCCTGGATTAATGAAATGTTGTATACATTTCGCACATGTCGTTCATAGTGATGTAAAAAATATTCGCACACACATTAGCGGCCTCATACTGTACCTAGATACATTTGTTGTTATTTGTTTTTAATCACAATACCTCACCAAACCCTCACCTTACCAAAAAAAGACATTTGTGACATCACTTCCTCATCATAGAAAGAAGTATGTACTTAGTTTAGGATGTTATTTACTATTTTGTTTGTATTTTTTTTTTTTTTGTTTTTCAGATGATACAATCCACATTGACGGTTATCAATAAACCATTGTATTTGACCCACCACATCTGATTAAGGGGATCCGAAATAATTTTTTGAACAAAACCATTCAATTAAATGAGAGTATAGCAAGATGGTCAGACATAGTTGATGTGTATAAAATGGACTGTTTACATGCTGAATCACGCTTGCTTCATAAGCTTACTGATGAGCATGGTATACCTACCAGACAAAATAAAGAAAATGAAGGTAGGTTATTTATTTAAATTATTATAATTGTAAAGAATCATTACTGTTTGGCAGGTGATACTTTTCACTTTTAATCATGCTTCTATGAGTATCTAACTGTGCTATTTTTTTTTTTTTTTAAGTTATTGTTTTATCTTTTCAGGTTAGAAATTATGCCCAGGTTTTTAATCAAATAATCACACTATGGATGGCCAGTGCTTTGGTATACAGTTCCTCATTTTGTAAGTATTTAGTCCTCTCTCTCCCTCTATAATAAAGTTAACTAGGTTATCCCTGACAAATCAGTAAGGCTTCTAAGATTTCAACCAATTTCTTTTTTTGTTTTTCTATTTATATCTTGTAAGCCATTGCAGTGGCAGTTTTGTCTGATAAACATACAATTCATATTTTGTACTCTTAACTTACAGCGAAAATGTTTGCCACATAAAATCAAATTTATTTTTGCTTAAAGAAATGATTATTTATGTCATTTTCCAGCACACTATGCTGATGGCAAATCAGTGATTTAAATGTGTCCCAAGTAGTAACCGTCTTGGACAGACTGCGAGGGTGAATGGAGCCAGCACTTTCTCAAAGGGTAAAGGACAAGAATTACGGTCACGGAGACATACATTTTGATGAGAAGCTATCCAAAAATTCCAAGAAATGAAATTTATTGATAAAAATTCCAAGGAAGTTACTGTCTAGGAAACTGGCTTGTAACTCTTTAGAAGTTTCAGAAACTGTGGCAATTGTTTGAAGAAAAAACAAACTAATGCACCCTATATTTTAAGTTAGATGATCTAGAATTATTTTTTTGGAAGGGTTGGAGCATATAATTCACGGAATAATAACCCAGATTGTCACAGTTTCACAAATACTTTTAAATTGTTGCTTGCGATAACAGGATTTATAAAATTTTAATTGTGAAGATGATGATCCTGTTAATCGTTACTAGAAATGGAATCACTGTTTACTACAACTACAATGTTAGTGAAAATAGAGACAGTGATACTGATTTACAATCAAATAGCAGTCCTAACAATGACTCTGTAAATCTTTGTACTGTGGCGAGACATGAACGCTTGAATGTTCATGCAAGAGCTTACACTGCCGGCTGAGTATTAAGAAAAATATTTAAATAATGAAAGATAAAAATCTGTTTTTGGACTTTAAAACACACAAACACAACCTTGCAACCAAAATGTATAACATGAGAAAAGAATTGTGCATTTGAGTTCATTACGTGCCAAAAACATAAAAATTATCTCATTCAGGCATTCATTTCTTTATCAACAAAATTAGCCATACATAATTGGTGCAATGTAATAGTTAAGAGGTATGAGTACCTAGCAAGCCAGTTATGCAAGCAAAAGCTCTTATCTAAGAAAATTTTATAAAAATCCTAATAAATAATATTATTGATTGCAAAACATCTACTATTTTCATTTGCCTTTGAATTTTCCTTTTTTAATTAAGAAACTGGGTTTGGGTGGTTTCTGTATAGTATGTAGATGTTTAATGTGGATAAAGGCTGTTATTGTACTATATTGTGGTGTCTTACGACTTCCACGCGAACGAAGTCGGGGGCAGCAGCTAGTTATCTATGCAATGGTATAGGTATTCCAACAATAAAGATTACAACAACTGTCAAGCATCATTTTCCCAATCGGAAGCGAATCGCTGTGTCTAATATTTTTTCTATAGTAGTTGTGCAACTGAACGTGTTCTCTAAAAAGTCTGTGCCTAATAAATTTAAAGTAAAAATACAAATATTTAATTGACGCCATCAGCATAGATAATACAATCAGCACAACATTGTTACATGACATATCCACACACGTTCAAAATCACGTAGAATCTTTCAAAGTTGTTAGGAACGGGAAATTGAGCTTTTTAGTGCTTTTGTATAATTGATCAAGGTAACGAGTTATACATAATCATAGTTAAAACATGTATATTCCCAAAAAAAACATATTTCTATTATTTTCAAAAAACCGGTAAAGTGAAAATAGATTACGATTTAAGTTTCTGAACGTTGCTTACTAAAAAGAAAATGTCTTTACAGCAGGCCATAGACAAGCATTCCATTCAACTTCGTTCAATATTCGTTCACCTTTAGTACCTTCATAGTACGAATACTATCCATTCAGAAGCAGGCCTGCTTTTGAACTGACTGGAAATTGAACGTTTTTCTAAAAGCTCATAGTAAGCCCCCTGAACGTTGCCTGCTAAAAAGAAAATATCATTATAGCAGGCCATAGACAAGCATTCCATTCAACTTCGTTCAATATTCGTTCACCTTTAGTACCGTCATAGTAAGAATACTATCCATTCAGAAGCAGGCCTGCTTTTGAACTGACTGGAAATTGAACGTTTTTCTAAAAGCTCATAGTAAGCCCCCTGGAAACCATCAGTGCGCGTTTCAGCAAACATCCCAGACGCGCTGCATCGCCACGGCAGACCCAACAACATCCTGAACACATTATTGTACTGAGTGCGCAGGGCTCTGTAGGCTCGCTGCGTATGTCTCACAGACTCACCCACAGGCCGCTCGAGTAGAAGGACTAGCAATAAGCTTTGAATAGCGTAACCTTCACTTCTCTCGTGCATCGTGCGAACCTGCGTGTGAGCATAATATTATCTCTCACCGCCATAGCTTAAAGCTTAGAGTACGTTACGTTGCGTTGCGAGGCGCTTCACGAATATTCAAACATTGGCGTCACGTCACGACGCGGTGTGTACTTATTTCAAGTTAACCGTGTGGAAGTCATCGTCCTTATTGGACATCTTATGCTTGAAATTCCAAACTAAAAATGAGAATGAGAAAGAAAAGAAACTAACCCTGCGTTCCGAGTTACGCTGTAATCGATTTGAGCGTGCTAACACCCGTACCGTATTAGCGTTTTCGCGATAACGATGTCCCGTAAATCGACATAGATGACGTCATGACATGCGCCATCTTGCGATAACACCGACCATGCCTTAATTATCACTATGAGCGCTGTCAAAAATGACAGTTGTGCTGTTTTGTTTTGATTTGCATCACAAGTATAACTAACGTGGCATTTTCGAAATTGTGCTTTCGAAACCTAAGAAGAAAAAGAAATTTGTGGTGTATACTCAAAGAAATACAAATCCAACCATATTGTGCAAGTTTTGGGATTATGTTATGTAGCTGCAAGTCATCAACACATCCGTCCGCCGCCACAGCCAAAGGTTCACTGAGAATTCCGCATGGCGCTGCGGGATATTTATATAAATGCCACATTGCGTGACCGCTGAGTCCAAGCGACACCATACAGATTGAATAGGAACTAATTTTACTAAACTATAATATTTCATACTGATCTCCTATTGGTTCGTTTATAAAAGTAATATGCGCAACGTACACTAACAGCTAAGAATTTTAGCTTTAAGTCTGCACACAATAATTATGACAATAGATACAATTTACTACCATCTGGAGTTTTACTTATAATACCTACCAAGCGCTACAGTGGTGACCCCGACGTGATTCTCCACAAGGAACTCCAGTTCAGAAATTTTTATTGAAGCCTTCAACCAGCTGTTTCCAATCATGGCTGTATCAAATAACGACCAAGTCCAGGAACTCTCTGGTGTATCGACGTCGCTGCGCATCCCACCTATCTGGCGCGACAGGATACGACTGTGGTTCGCGCAATTTGAAGCCATCATGTCTCCGCAGAAGAAAGGGGAGCAAACCATGTTTGAGCTCGTCATCGGACAACTTGAGCGGCAAGATCTCGATGAAATATCTGACATCATTCTCCATCCACCGGACAAAAATCGCTACGAAGCATTGAAAACCCGCTTGCTCGAAGCTTACGAAGAATCCGAGCAACGCCAAGTACAGCGATTACTCTCCGAAATGGAACTCGGCGACTTGAAACCATCCCAGCTGTTACGACGCATGAAAAGTCTGGCCGCCGACAACATTAAAGACTCAACGCTGCGTATTATGTGGACAAACCATTTGCCGCAATCCGTACGAACAGTCCTCGCTGTCAGCGATAACATCGCGAAACGCTCCGACATCAACGAGCTGGCAATAATGGCAGACAAGATTCTTGAACAAGCGCAACCACACGGCGCGATCGCTGCAGTAGCGACAACACCTCCCGCCTATGTGCCTACATCGATTGAAGAGAAGATTGACATGCTCACCAGGGAAATCGCTGAACTCAAGGCAAGTCAATCTAACCATGAGCGACGCCGACCATACAGCAGATACCGCTCCAGGTCACGTTCGTAGAGCAGGCCCAATCAACATCGCGCACAGCGCAGCAACACGCCGCGACGAACCGAACAAACAGGAATCTGTAATTATCATCGCAAGTTCGGAAAGGAAGCACAACGATGCACGCGTCCATGCAGTTTTGAAGACGAAAAAACTCCTTCGGGAAACTAAAACCTGCGTTGGACGAGGCGGGAACCGGCGCAAACAACACATCATACCGCCTATTCATAACCGACAGGAACTCACGTCTGTCATTTTTAATTGATACTGGTGCAAACGTCTCCGTCATACCCAGAAAAAAAGGCGGGAATGCAACGCCAACCGATTTTTGCTTGTACGCAGCGAACAATACAGTCATTCCAACGTACGGTGAGAAAACACTACAATTGGACCTAAACCTACGAAGACCCTATACGTGGAAGTTCATCGTCGCTGCAGTCAGCAAGCCCATCATCGGTGCCGACTTTCTAAAACATCACCAACTACTTGTCGACATAGCCAGTCGATGTCTCGTCGACAAGGTCACAAATCTCATTGTCAAGGCACCAGTTACCTATACCGCCGAACCATCAATAAGAAGTATCGACGTTGACCAACCATATCACCAGCTAATCAGCAAGTACCCGGATATCTTGAGGCCATCATGCATGAAGGATACACCAAAACACCGTGTGGAACACCATATAGAAACCACCGGTCCACCAATCTACAGCAAAACACGACCTTTACCACCACATCGATACCTGTCTGTGAAGAAGGAATTTGAAACGATGATGGAGCAAGGAATATGCCGTCCAAGCAAAAGTCCCTGGTCCACACCACTGCATGTCGTACCGAAAAAAAATGGAGACATTCGCGTATGTGGCGACTACAGAAGGTTGAACGATGTCACCAAACCGGATCGTTATCCAGTACCACGACTCAAAGATTTCACCTACCTACTACACGGAAAAAAAATCTTTACTACCCTCGACTTAAATCGTGCGTACCAACAACTACCAGTATACGAACCAGACATCGAAAAGACCGCCATCACAACACCATTCGGCCTATTCGAATTTCCTCGAATGTGTCCAGGATTGAAAAACGCCGGACAGACTTTCCAACGATTTATTCATCAAGTGCTCATCGGATTAGACTACGCGTTCCCATTCATTGATGACGTCATAATAGCTTCTGAAAACGAAACACGACATATCGAAGATCTACAAGAAGTTTTGCACAGACTAGACGAGTACGGTATAACAATAAATCCGTCCAAATGCGTCTTTGGCAAAGAAAATGTCAAGTTCCTGGGATATGGAGTGTCAAGCGATGGAATCAAACCACCACTAGACAATGTCAACGCTATCGCTGCTTACCCCAAGCCAGAGACGATACAGGACCTACGACGATTTATTGGCATGATAAACTTTTACCGAGACAGTGTACCAAACGCAGCCCACATACAAGCACCTTTCAACGCGTTTCTACACAACTCGAAAAAACGTGACAAAACGAAAATCGACTGGAACACAGAAGCGCTACAAGCATTTGAGTTATGTAAAGTCAGCATCCAAAACGCAGCTTTACTCGCTCACCCATCTCCACCACCAACTGACGCAATCTCTCTAATGTGCGACGCGTCGAATACATGCGCCGGAGCCGTGCTACAACAACGTGTAAACCAGAAATGGATACCCCTTGGCTATTTCTCGAAGAAATTCTCTGACACACAACAGCGATACAGCACATTTGACAGAGAATTATTATCAATATACATGGCTATCAAACACTTCAGAAAAATGTTCGAGGGAAGAGAACTAATAGTTTACACGGATCACAAGCCGCTAACCTACGCTATACGCAAGCCACCATCGGATAGCGATACACAACGGCGCACTCGTCAGGTGTTATTTATCAGTGAGTTTACGTCACGTGAGCGGAGTAAACAATGTTGTCGCCGACGCACTCTCACGCGTCGAAACCATCGATCTGCCATCTCCAATAGATTACGACGAATTAGCACAAGCGCAAGACAAGGATAGCAACATCCCCACCTTATCGAAACAAACAAACATCCAACTTAAGAAAATCGTCGTACCCGGTACAAACAATCCAATAATCTGTGAAACATCGACGCCATACATTCGTCCATACCTACCAGATGACTATCGTCGCATCGCATTCAACGCCGTGCACAATACAAGTCACCCTGGAATACGAACAACGCGCAAACTAATGCAACAGCGTTACTTCTGGCCCGCAATGAATACCGATATAGGCGAGTGGTCAAAGACATGTACTGCGTGTCAACAATCAAAGGTACAGCGACATAACCACAGTGACATTAATTCGTTCCCGCCAAGTGAACGATTTCAACACATTCACGCAGATATTGTTGGACCACTACCTACATCTTCGTGTAGACATCGGTACCTGCTCACCATCATTGACCGTTGCACACGTTGGCCAGAAGCAATACCTCTGCAGGAAATTACAGCGGACGTCGTCGCACGAAAGCTATACGAATCATGGATCGCACGTTTTAGTTGTCCAATCAGAATAACAACCGATCAAGGGCGACAATTTGAAAGCCGACTATTTCAAGAGCTCGCACTATTGCTAGGAGTGGAAAAAACCCGTACTACTGCCTACCACCCGCAGAGTAACGGCATAGTGGAACGCTGGCATCGAACATTGAAAGCCGCGCTCATGTCGCGACTAGTGAACAGTAATAAATGGCTCACCGAACTACCTACTGTATTGATGGGACTACGAACCGCGACGCGTACTGACACCAACACTAGCGCTGCGCAGCTCACCTACGGACAAGCGTTGCGATTACCAGGCGATTTTATATCACCATCGCCAACTGCAACGAAGATGGACCATACCTACGTCGATAATCTGCAACACACCATCACGAAGCTCACGCCGACATACCAGCCGCATTCAAATAAGCAATGTATGTTCGTGCACAAGGATTTGCACACATGCACACACGTGTTCGTGCGTGATGACACTGTCCGCAAGCCGCTTCAACGTCCATACAAAGGTCCTTACCAGATAATTGCACGGAACGAGAAGTACTTCGCGATACAGTTGCCTAGTCGAGTCGCAAATATATCGATCGATCGATTAAAACCGGCGTACACGATAAACACTGAAGATCACGAACACAGCAAGGAGACAACACCATCACCACCAGCTACTACAGAACTACACTCCAGCCAACTTCCGACGAGCAAAAGCGACGCTGCACACCGCACCAGATCAGGCAGGATCGTCAAAATGCCAGTACGCTTCGCTTGAGGGGAGTACTGTAGCTGCAAGTCATCAACACATCCGTCCGCCGCCACAGCCAAAGGTTCACTGAGAATTCCGCATGGCGCTGCGGGATATTTATACAAATGCCACATTGCGTGACCGCTGAGTCCAAGCGACACCATACAGATTGAATAGGAACTAATTTTACTAAACTATAATATTTCATACTGATCTCCTATTGGTTCGTTTATAAAAGTAATATGCGCAACGTACACTAACAGCTAAGAATTTTAGCTTTAAGTCTGCACACAATAATTATGACAATAGATACAATTTACTACCATCTGGAGTTTTACCATAGTATAAAGAGAGGAAGTAAGTTATCTTCATAGAAACGCACCACGCGCGGCTTGTATGTGTGCGCGGCTTGTATCTATGCGTCGCCGCACGGACACTTAACAAAATCAAGCCCGTTTATGAGTGCGCCAGTCGGGGCTAACGCCGCACAAGGTTTCCGCGTTGCGGCTGTTCGGCACTGCTAAATGTATGAAAAATGAGTGATAATCGCAGGAGAAATTATTGCTGTGCGTTTGGGTGTCTAAATAATTCAACGATTCCAGAGTTGTCTCTGTTCAGATTACCTACTGAACAGAAAAGGTAACTAAGTCACTTATTCTAGCATATAATTTTTACTTGATGATGAGATACCTACTTATTTTTTGTTGTATTAGTTATCTATCAGACAGACGAAGTAGGCAGGCCTACTTTCCCACTAAAATGTATTAGGTACCTACTTTTGATCTGTCAACTGACATGCCCCTAATGCTTTGTTTCCGTTTACCTAGTCATGCCGATTTCTCAGTAATGTAGGTATAGTAAAGTAACTAAGTACTTACAGTTATAAAATCGTAATTTCAAATATTTGGCGAATTGTGAATCAGATAAATAGAGCAAAGTTCGAATCGTAACCATTCGTAACAACAGAACAAAAATTTATCATAGTCCTAGAGACGGGCGTTATTTTTTTTAGGTTGTTATACGATGTTTTTTTAATATAATATTTTAGTCACTTTATTCAACTTTTTATGATAGATACCTAAATACCTAATGTATATTAAATGTGTTTTCCATTTCAGACGCCTTCAGTGGCTGCGCTTAATTGACGATTAAGATCCGAAATTATATTTGCAAAAGTTATTTATAAGGATGCGGATATATTACACATTAAAGTTTAATAACAAGGCATTTCGTAATAGTCGAAACCGAAGAAAGTATTTTTCTGTAGCTAATTTGTAATTTTGTTATAAATGTGTGATTCAATATGTGTTTGTATTATTTTGTTTGCTTTAATAAAAAAATTGTCCTTTATTTGCAAAAATACTACATTATGCCTATTAAAAAAAAAAACTGACTAGTAAAATAATTTACTAACCAAATAATTTAAACACAAGCTCTTAGTCTATAAATACAAGGCGTTTTTTTTTTGGTCAGTTGCAAGCACGAAACCACAGCTTTTATTCATAAAACTGAACAACTTTCCCCAAGAAACATGGGATGAAATATAAAAAAAAATTGGACTTCCCATAGTACCTAAATCGATCACGTGATCAGCAAGTTTTGTATGGGAAGTCCTAATTTTTTTTTGGGGTGTCTATGGATAGGTCTTTAAAAATGACATTGAGGTTTCCAAAACCATTTTTGCTCAAAGTCAATCGTTTGAAAGATAAACTCTTCCGAAGTGGTAAAATGTGTGTCGCCCCCCCCCCCTCTCTAACTTTTAAAGTAAGAGAGTAAAAAATCTAATAAAAATATATGCTGTAGATGTCAAAAAACACTTTCAACGAAAATTGGTTTGAAGGAGATATAGTTAGCAGTTTTTGAGATATAGCACTTTTTCAAAAACCGCAAATAAACTTTGCCATTCATACAAACAGGTAAAACCGACCTCACAAACCCTGAACCCAGACAACACATAAGTAAAAAATAGAACTTCCCGGCCCTTGCCAATTTCTAGGCACTGAATTAAAATTTAGCTAAAAGTGACAACCCTGACTGCGCGTTCGCACTGGCGAAACATTTACAGCGAAACATGTTGGAATCTCTATTTTCTGTCAATTTTCCATACAAAGTTTGACAGGCACTAGAGATTTCAACATGTTTTGTTGTGATGTTTCGCCAGTGCGAACGCATAGTTAGACAGGCAAGTATGGTAGGCAATTATATCGCGGATTGGGCCTGAGATAGCCTACTTGAACTGTTTATACTATGGTTTTACTTATAATACCTACCAAGCGCTACAGTTATAAGTTTTATCTACACTATAGATGTAAAACAACCGATTTAAATCAAATTTTGCGGTTTTAAACCCCAAATAAATCGTTTTAAACGGTTGAAAACTCGCCTACAAAAATAAAAGAACTGTGTTTTACACTTAATTACGGGCAATTTTTAGTTTATAGAAAATCAAATCAATAGAAAGTACCTACCTACATTGCCTACTACACGAAAACTTAAGTATGTAAGTAGGTATACCCGGTATACCTACCTTATTTTTAGGTAGTTTATGTATGTGCATGTTTGTGTAGGTTAAGTGAGCTGGCAACGTTGCGTCGAGTCACGTGTGATGACTGACGACGTCAACGAGAGTGCGAGAGTGTGAGTTTGGTTTTAAACCGAATCAAATTGATTATTTAAATCGTTTGTAAACAATGAAAAAAAAAATTATTTACCAACAGAGAGTTTTAAACTTATCAATAGAGTTTTTATAACTTAGGTAGGTAATACCTACGCTTGGTCGGACGGACTAACTAGAACTAAACCCGCTAAGTATATCAATATTAGTATATAACACATTTAAAAAATCTTTACACAGTTTATAGGTACTCCGTTATATCCCTACCTCAGTAAAATCAAGAAAATGTAGTTATAATTAAGAAAAACATAGTCATCAACACCAACCGTTTTAAATCGAAAAAAAAAAAAAATCGGTTTTAAACATTTTTTTTTTTTCATTTTTAATTGATTGGTTTAATTGGTTTTAAACCGGCCTTACATCTATAATCTACACCCATGCTATAAAACATCTTTAAAAGTTTCAGAAACAGCTTATTGCCAACATTAAAACAGCAAGTGTTATAGTAACCATAATATCATCCAAACGAGTATTATAATGTTGTACTAAATTTCATTAGGCAACACTCGTTTCAACGTTTAAGCGGGGGACAGCAGCACCCGCGACACGCATGTGCGGTGATGTGCTGGTGCAGGCGACATTCATACGTGCAGTTGTACTGAATTTCGTGGGATTCTTTTTATTCTTGATCTTGAATTACAAACACCCAATGGTTTCAAAACCTTTTATAGAGGATTCATACCATGGGTCTAGATAAAATCTTGTATGCAACTGTATATAATTAGGTATTAAAACACTCATGTGATATTAAAACTCACATTCGTGTTGAATGTGAGTTTTAGTTGTTAGCATGAGAGTTGCATAAATAACTATTGACGTTGAGCGACCACTGAGAGCAGTGTGAGCGTCTTCACAAGCGTTCCGAATTGTTGACAGCTCCTGGAGCTGTCATAATCGTGATATCAAGGGCCGCATTACATTAAAAGTGATAATATCGCGAATCCGACCAAATTGAATAGTAACAAAATATAAGGGTTATTGAGTAATAATTGTGATTTTAGACTTTGGTCGGATTCGCGATATTATCACTTTTAGCGTAACTCGGAATGCGGCCTAAATAGGAAGGAACGCGAAGTAACGATGTGAGCGCTGTGAGTGATTTAGGTGTAACTCGGAATGCGGCCTAAATGAGAATGATTACTGTCATTGTCTCGTGTCACTGTCAATCAACTGTCAGTCAGGTCAGAGAACATTGAACAACATTGGCCGCATTCCGAGTTACGTCAAAAGTGATAATATCGCGAATCCGACCAAAGTCCAAAGTCACAATTATTACTCAATAACCCTTATATTTTGTGACTATTAAATTTGGTTGGATTCGTGATATAATCAATTTTAGCGTAAGTCGGAATGCGCCCATTGAAGTATGTTCCACAAAACATTGTTTACGAGGGAGCGGAGTAAGCGATCAAATCAACTTTTTGTGATAATATTGTTCTAAACAGATGTAATTTTTATGTAAAACCGCACCTAAACTCATGACAACATGTATCACTGTGGAATGCGTCAAGTTGGAGAAAGGCATGTTGCTTACAAAGTGGATTTGATGGTTTGGAGCAACCGGCTTGATCTTTTAGCGCTAAGCAATTTCAAAGGTAGGATTAAACTGTTTTTTCTTATTAGGGTTTTGCTCCTATATTAAGCTCTTCGATACATTTGTATCATATATTCCAAAGAAAACATTATTTTCATAGGCATTTTTGGAAAAATTTAGTAATAACCGGTCGGAGGTTCGACACCTATCAAAAATTATTTGTAACCTTAGTATGGTACGTATTGTCGTTATTTTCAGGTGAAGTCCAAATACATCGACTCCATTGGCAGAAAGTTTGGAATTTGCCACCTCCTAAGGAAAATGTTACTGTTCAAGCAATGGCTTGGCGGCCTGATGGAAAGGTAGGTATTTTATATTCAGTAGTAATTTCGAGGTGGACCCTGGCAGAAGCCAGAGTTAATGATGGCAGTCCAATACAGTTATACCTAGTAATGTGTAATTGTTCTTATTCTTGCATGTTACCAAAGCTTTATAGAAACAAGCCATTATAACACTGATGTAGGCCATTAGACACCTACCCTCAACAGTCTTCCAGAACTCTTTTGTGATAATATATCTTTAAATTAAGTTTTTACTAGTTCATCAGGAGTTTCACATGTAGCATTCTTTTTGCAGGCTTTAGCAATTGGGTACAGTTCAGGAGCTGTATACATTGTGGATATTGAAGATAAAGAAATTCTGGACAAATATGATTTGGAGCAAGAGCAGACTGATGAATTTGGCAACTCAAAACAGTTTGGCATCACATGTATTACTTGGGCAGTTAGAGCTGATATGTTGGAGAGTGCCTTAGATCCAAGTATTTATGTATGTAACTTTTTACTTGAAGCATTTGCTTTTTGGGTGTTATCCCCATTATTTATTTTCCTATGAAAATACTACTAGCTTTGCTTTAACTTACAGCCTTGCCTGCATATTTGTGTCAGCACAAAACTCAGTTCAACTAGTAACATGAATCAGTAATATATTTTTCAAACAGTCAATCTGTATCTGTAATTAGAATATGTTCCCTTTTCAGGATGATGCTTCAATATTTTTACAAAGCTTACCTTCAACTGGCGAATATAAAAACCAAGGCACTGATGAGAACATCAAAGATTTCAAAGAAGTCCAGGCTCCAAATCAGTTAAATATGCTTATGGTGGGCTATGGAACAGGCTATATTTACATGAATATCTTTGGAAGATATCCCTATGGGACTATACATCTTGCTGAAGTGGCTAAAGATGATCTTGGAGAGTACAAAGTACTTGATATCTGTATGTCTGTTGACTTTAGCTTTATGCAAGTTCTCTACATAGATAGAATCACCAATAATCTTCTTGTATCACTCATAAACACTAGTGTATTGTCAGCATTTGCTGAAGAAATGTTTATTGTAGCTAAAAAGCACAGTGAAATTATAAGATTGACTTCTTACCTGGATCAGACCATGATATCAATTACTGAAGCCTGGGAGCATATTTTATTGGAGATGGACACAAAAATGGCAGACTATGCTGCATCAGTTCCTGAGGGTGGAGTTTCAGCTGATTTATTAGAACTACTCATGTTGGGTTTGTATTTAACTAATCTTATAAAACCAAGTTAAATACTTTTCCATTATGCCATGAAAGCCTTAAACATTTTCAATTTTACAGGAACACCATCAGATGAGTTAGAACTCTGTCTACTGCAGAAGCTAACAGTAAATGATTTGAAGAAGTTTGGTAACTCCATTGAGTTGAGTTACTCAACTATACAGAAACTGGTTCTGAAGCAATTGAATATTGTGGGACAAAGTCTCACCTATTATCTCTCTGAACTAAGAGGTTTGACAAGGATACCAGATAGATACAAGGTAAGAAGATTTGCAACAGTTATTTTCTATAATTCTATCCGATTCAAGCTCTGTATCCAACATAAAATCATGCCTGTATTCCCCTAAGGCATAGGCATAGGTGCAGCATATCCTCATTTTCTAATAAGCTGCTTCGGTTATTTCAGGTGATGGGCATTGAAGAAAATACAGTAACTGCTGCAATAAGAGCTTGCTGTGCATTCCTGAATAAGTGTCTAGAACTACAGCAGGTCATTGACACATCTATGCGCAACTACAAAGCATTCTTCAGGTGGCTCTTTGTTGTTATAGTCAGACTACTAGGTGAACAAACGCCAACCGAAATAGTGAAGATCACGCAACAAGAGCTTGGCCACATTGCTGAATTTTTATACAACTTTGACAATGCACAGGTTGAGAGTGGTGAAAGTTTACCAGAAAAACCTGTGAAATTCAACCTCGAAAGGTTAGGACAATATTTGGAAGACCAAGAGTTGACAATATTGCCTGATGATGAAGACAATCCATGGCATAAATTTCTCAAAGAAAACTCCTGCTTACTAAAGGACAATGACACTATATTCAACTTGGCCGAGTTCAAAAAATTCTCACTTGTGCAACAGCAAAATCATTTAAAATCGGCTATAAGCCAAGTCTTTGATGTTTCCAAAAAAGAAACTGGAAAATATTTTTCTACAATATTCAATATCAAATGTTATGAAGACAAATCAAATGGAAAACTTAGTGAAAATTTGAGAATTTGTCAAGCTTACTATGGATGTGAAAATAGCTTTATGATGGCATTTATAGATTCTATGAATATAAATGATGGGATTCATTATATGTCCATAAAAATTAATGAAAAGGCATGCTCAGTGACTGCAATGAAATACACTTTCTCAACTCTTATACTAGGAGACAAAAAACCAAATGATGAAAATATTCCTATTTTGGATTTACAGTTCTATTCTTCTGAATATTTATCTGTGCTGACACAGCATCCTCGTATTGAAGAAAATTCTATATTTATTCAAGTTCCAATAGGAATCATTCAGATAAATGCTGTTGAATATGTTTTAAAACCAAAGCTGTTTTTGTTTAATGAAAAGGTAATTAAGAAGAATATATCACCTTTGATAGAACCCGGTGTCTTCAAGGTACTGGACAAAATGGATGGATTTCGAGTATCTGTTTCTGGGGGTCGTAAAGTAGCAGTTGTTCTTTCGAAAAGTCACAGGAAAGTGAGAGTGTTTGAGATGGAAATTGATGGAGATGATGAAGAAGATGAGACATTGGACACTACAACACAGTCTCAAAGCACTAATAATGACCAGTCCACATCTGAAAAACAAAATACAACTGCTGGTGCTGATGTTACTTTCTGATATGTTTTTAGGGGTGTTTTTAAGATGTTTATGTATTTACCAGTGATCTAAGAGCATAAGTTACAATAAGTTGATTAAAAATTAAAATGCAATTATAAACTAAAATAAAAACATTTTATTACAGAATACCTACTAATAGATTACATCTTACATATTTACAAATGAGAACTTTCTGAGAAATAATAACAATAATGCATACTATCTTTTAAACTATAATATTGATTAATTTATCACAAAATTAGAAGTATTTATTTTTCTACATTTAAATCAGACTTGCTTGTGGTGACTTTATTTGTATATTTTCAAACACTGAATTGAAATCTGTGTCTAAGCCCTGATTGTCTATTCCATATAGAAGATGTTCAGATGATACGTTCCTACTTGGACCTGGAGCTGGTTGACTAACTTGCCGTACTTGTACTTGTGTTGGGGTGGTAGTGCGGTTGTATATCTCATCTCCGTCTCCCTCATCATCCTCTACTTCATCCACTGAAAATAAAATAAACAGGATTGACATACAAATTATATAGATAACATGACCCAGAACTTAATATTCCAACAAACAAGACATCTTACCTGGTATGACTGCCCTGCCTTCATATCTTTTCCAGTCCTTTCTCATCTTGTAATACAGCACTGCGCAGCCAATTATCACAATAATAGATAACACTATAGCTGTTATCTTCACTGCATCTATAGGTGTAAATGTTGAGCCAGTAACTGTCATGTCAACCTGCCCTACAGTGTAGCCTACACCATTGAGTTTCTTGGATATACAATGGTAGTACCCCGACTCCCTGGCAGTCACATCCTAAAAAACAAATAAATTACAAAACTATTTAGCAACAAAAAACAAAACAGATGTCACTAAAATAATAGCATTTTAATTTTAATCGAAAGGAAGCCAATGACATTTGATAACCTTGAGGAATTACTTCTGCACTTATTATACTTACATGAATATGGAGCTTCCCAGAGAGTACTTCATACTTATACTTATGTTCATTATAAACATTACCAGGGCCGATCACATCTGTACCATTGAAGAGCCAGAACATAAAGTTATGGTCCATATCATTACTGTGACAATTCAATACTGCTGTACTACCAGCAGGCACCTCCTTCACTGTTAACTGTTTTATCTCAGGAACACTACCACCCATTGAAAACATCTTGAAATGATCCTTTTCCAGTTAAAACTCCAATGTAGTTATATCACCAAATATTTCGACGCAGGCACAAATGATTTGACATGTGTAAATATACTCAGTCTCAATGAATGTGTGCCAAGTTTAAAATTATCTACACCACTCCATGTCACATGTTTCACCTTCAGTTGAGATTATTATAGTCCAAAATAGCAGAAAACTGATGATTTCATACTTTGCAGGTACACATTTTAGTATCTACTGCTCCCACTTGAATGCTTTATTAAATGCATGAAAACTTCAACGCAAAGTACTGGCAGTAACATCCAAATAGGAGTCATGACGACGTATATTGGCAGACTGACTCTGGTGTATTCCAATTTGATACATATGATAATTTGTGCAGCCATTTTTAAGCCTATCGCAGCTATGTACCACACATTTTTGTTAATAGTCCCTCTAAATCTTTCTATACCGTTTCTACAGTGAGAAATCATGTGAAATAACACATATATTAGTAAAATGCTATCGTAAACCCACATTGGTATAAAAACAATAAACCAATTCCAGTGTGTCCTGGATTCAAGTCTCAGGCATAGTAATATTAAAAAAACTAAGAAAATGAACCAAGTAAATAAAGCTCTATGTAAAATAGCCATTGTATTAGGACTCAATTTCTTTAAAACTAAAAATAGATTTCTTAATTTAGCACAAATTACTGAAAGCACTTCATCGATCTCCAAACAACTCGTCAAATGTCGATGTCATTGTCAACAATGAACAATGTCAACTTGTGTGTCAGGTGTCAGCTGTATTCGTACACTTCTATTATTATTAAATGGCAAGCAAAGCCGATGTCGACTATTCTGCCAATGTCTAAAGTAATGGGACAAGTTATTCTTTTCTATTTTTGCCATTTATTAAAAATAGAATAGAATAACTTGTCCCTTAACTCTGATCAGGTTATTCTACTTATCGGTTATCTGCCGTACGCCTCCAGTATTTAACAAAAAAGAACTCATAGTCAACAAACACAAAATAACCAATAAATTATAAGACGCTAATAATTTATTGACTTTTCCACTAAAGATGCTTTTTTACCAGTGGAAGAGGCTTCCCCTGTCGTTAGCTCATAGTTATATATTTAACTAGTTTTCGTATAATTTGTGATCGACACAAAAGTAAACATACGACAATGGCGGTTTAAAGACGACCTACTGTGCTGCCATCTATAATAAGCTTTCAGTTTCCTCATTTGCAGAGCGCTAAACTACACGTGCTACAGTGCAAGATGAAAAAGAGCTTACTCGTTCATTACACTAGTTAGTGACACTTCTTTATTTTGATAAATGAGTAAGCGTGTCAGAGCCCTAAAGCTACGGTTTCCTAAAAGAGCGGTGACCGTTACGTAACGTTAAATGACGATACTGAGACGTTTTCTGTAGAAACAAGTGAAGGTCATACGTTACGGAGTTACGTTATGGTCACGGCTCTCTAGAAAAGCGGTGGCCGCACTTCACGGCTGTAATGACAGCGCTGTCATGAAAATGATGTCAGTCACTTTAAAAGGAGAGCTGAAACGGTACTGTACCCGAACCTGAAACCGGATTGAAAGGGACTGATGAGGGAGTTCTGGTGAATAAAGTGGGAGAATTGTTTCAACTTAATTTTCGTGATAGGAACATGTGTCACACAGCTTGACGACAGCCTTATTGAAGAAACTAACTTTTTCGTCAACAGAAGTAGCTGCTTCCAAGTGACCAGTCAATACTGAATGCAGTTTGTTGAAGCCTCTTGCTATTCATACGCGTAAAGTCACGCCTTTACTGGAACGTAGGTTTAGGTGTAGGGGGTTTTAGTTTTAGGGGGTTTTACGACAAGATTCTCATGGCCAAAAGTAAGGAATTTTAGTGATAGTTTAGTTCGGTGTTCTAGAGAATCGGCACCATTGTTTTAATTTATGTTACGAAATATCTAATAATGTTATTTTATTTCCCACGTTAACTTCGTAAACTTCTGTCATAAAAGTTACCATTTTGTAGCGCTCCCCCTAAACCAGGGTTCTTCAGTGTCACGACTAGATTAGATTTGTTGTTTAGGAATAAATCTCTTTATCGAAAATTTTATAAAGAACAAATCTTACTTCGAGAGATATATTAATGATTCCAATAATTATAATTCTGTAAAAACATATCTGTTCATCATCTACCTGGCCTTTTCCCAACTATGTTAGGGTCGACTTTCAGTCTAACCGGATGCAGCTGAATACCAGTATTTTACATAGAGCGATTGCCTATCTGACGTCTACAACCTAGTTACTAGGTAACACGATACCCCTTGGTAAGACTGGTTGTCACACTTTTGGGCTTCTAACTATAACGACTGTCAAAAATCTACAAATGACAGCCAGGACCAACGGCTTAGCGTGCTTTCCGAGGCACGGTGGGGTCTTAATATGAAAAGATGGTCACCCATCCACGGACCAACCCCGGCAAGCGTAGCTTAACCTGATTTATCGACCCGTGCAGCTGTTATTACTTAGCCACAAGCCCCCCTAAATATATATCTTTTATAGTTGCGAATCATATTTCTATCAAGATACAACCGGATACCTGGTCCCACTAACACCATAGTTAAAAACCACTGTAGTTTTGAAGACATTACTTCTCCCTTTACTCAGGTCAAGGCGCATCAAAATCTGTCCCGGGTTATTCAGTTCTGGCTAGGTTAGGTTATGTTAGGTTCCCGAGGTAGCGGCGTGTAGTGTTCCACGCGCACCCCTGTTTGACGTCGTAGGGGTACTCTCACACCTCACTCCCCCCGCGGGCATGAAGTGACCCGCAAAAGCCAGCATCAGTCGGGGATTATGGATGAATGGATAACGCAAAATTCAAATTTAAATTTCGCGGGCTACTGCGGAATTGCGGATCCACGCTAACAAGAAACGTCACTTGAGCTAAAAGTCTTAGGAGCCAGGTAAGCTAAAAAAAAAAAAGTAACGTCAGAACAGAAATAAGAAATTGACATTTGTTGTGAAATAAAATAATTGCACATTCTGTTGCGGTGTATTTTTTCAATTATTTGAAAACACGACAGTAAATGTTAATAAAGGTTAAATAAAGCTACAGTTATAGTTTTTCAATACGTAATATTGTACTTTAATATTGTATTTTTTGTATATAATGGCTTCACCATTGGAACAATTCGTAGACAATGTCAGGACCATGTCGGCATCAGGTAAATAATATAGTTCTGGTTGTTTTGCTTTTGCCTTTGTTGAATAGTTTTAACACTTATGTACATTACAGGCTCGTTTCGTGAATTATGCGAAGTTATTGGCAAGTCGGACGAGGTCTTACAAAGAAACAGTGCTCATCTCCCTACAGTGTTGGAAACATTAGATATTCAGCAGCATTCTTTAGGCGTCCTGGCAGTCCTTGTTGCTAAGTTTTCTTTGCCACAGGTATTGTAAAAGATTGATTACTTTTCTTGCTATGGTCAACTGTGTGCAATTTAACTGTTAAGTTTTTATGCTCATCAATGAAACCTTTTATGTACTAAAAGAGCACAGAGCACAGCTTTGTTTTCAGTAATACGAACGCAGCTATAATAATAATATAAAAATTCTGTAACTTTATGAAAACATAAATCAGAAGGCCTATTCTCATCCTATTTCGCATTAATTTTAGATTGCTTCTAAACAGGTATATTGACGCCTTAGAGTGAAAAAATCCGAAAGTGTAAAAAGAGTAATAACTTTTCAGGAGGAAGAAAAAATGCGAACTTTAAAAAAAATTGTATGGCGTCTTCTATGTTTTTTTATAAATTAATATGAAAATTTAACCCGCTTATATATCCAGAACTGCAAACACAAAAGACGCTGTACAATAATTTTATAGCATGCAGTTTTTTCTTCCTCCTGAAAAGTTGCTTCTTTTACACTTATGAGGTTTTCACTTTAAGGCGTTGAGTGTATGTTTCTGCTATGATATATTATATTTAAGTATGATCTTTTTTTTTTTCAATCAGGGTGCTGATGTAGACAAGTCTACAATGTTCAAACAGATTCATGACTTTATTACAAACTGCAATGGAGAACAAGTTAGATTCTCACCAGAATTATGTATGTTATATTGTTTTTTGTAAACAACTTAATAAGTTCAAAATAATTCAAAATCAAAGCTTTATGTTTGACTTACTTATAATGTTTTCAATGTTTAATTTAGCAGATATTATATATATAGTATCATAATCCATCTATAGTTAGCCATATTTCTTATTTCCATACAGTAATATTACTAAATTAATCAAAACAGTGAAATATTTGACAGCTATTTGCGACATTGCCCATGTTGCTCAGTATAAACGCTCTAAACATACAAAAAACATTCCACAGATGCTGAGCTGTGCCACCTCTTAACAATCTACTTAGTAGAAATTAAACAACCAATCAGAGGTATTGAGATACTGAAGAAAGCTATCAGAAAGATCCAGCTTTTTGATTCACAATTGACATCCATTCATGCAGACTTGTGCCAACTTTGTTTGCTCTCAAAATGCATGAAACCTGCCCTAGAGTTCTTGGATACAGATGTCACTGGAATTGGATCAGAGGTAAAATAATCTGATATAATAATGTGTCTCTCATAAATTAATCTGATATAATAATGTGTCTCTCATAAATTAATCTGATATAATGTGTCTCTCATAAATTAAATTATGTGGATAGTCCTTTTAAGGGGGAAGTGTCAGGGTAGCCCGCGAAATTCAAATTTTCTTACGTTTTTTGCATTTTGCAGGTTTGTGTCAGGTTTTATGTTGATTAAAATATGAATTGCGGTTACAATCAGCAATACAACTTCATAAGGTGACACCTTTATCTTCTTCTTAATCATTATTGCTGATTGTAATGATTATAATTGAGTTAAGCCAATTTGTTACGACCGCGAATCATAGTTTAATCAACATAAAACCTGACACTGACCTGCAAAATGCAAAAAACGTAAGAAAATTTGAATTTCGCGGGCTACCCTGACACTTCCCCCTTAAATACAAAGTTTTTTTTTTTCATTTGGTTAGTGACTAACCTGGTGTCAGAGTTATTTTAAAGCCGCCCGTGGGCCTCTGACTTGGCTTCACATGCCGTCGAGAAATATCTCTCAGGCATGCCGGTTTCCTCACGATGTTTTCCTTCACCGTTTTTGAAGCACGTGATAATTATACAATACGCACATGAATCCGAAAAGTCAGAGATGCGTGCGCGTGCCTTGGGTTCCAACTCGAGACCTTATGACTTGCAGTCCGACGGTCACACCACTAGGCTATCACTGCTTTTTAAAATTAAATACAAAGTGTGGTAATATTGTGTAGGTAATATTTTACTCACAATTTTCAAAGCTGTTTTTGTTTTGAATGCCTCTATTGCACCAGTAAATCACTTTAGCAACTGCTAATTTCTCTTGAGAGCAGTGGTGGCCCAGTGGTAACTGCCGCGACTTACGAGTTGTAGGTCGTGGGTTCGAACCCAGACAGGCGCTTTACTTTGTGTAAATTATTTCATCACCACTGCTCTCAAAACGGTGAAGGAAAACATCGTGAGGAAACCGGCATGTCCTAGAACCGAAAATTCGATG
The DNA here is from genome assembly GCA_963680765.1 of Agrochola lychnidis. Taxonomy (NCBI): domain Eukaryota; kingdom Metazoa; phylum Arthropoda; class Insecta; order Lepidoptera; family Noctuidae; genus Agrochola; species Agrochola lychnidis. The sequence goes on from OY796857.1 coordinate 13,731,365, forward strand.
ACATGTGACATCTACCAACCCGCACTGGGCCCGCGTGGTGGATTACGGCCCACTCCCTCTCACAGAGAGGAGGCCTGTGTCCCAGCAGTGGGAACATTATACGCTGATGATGATGATGAATTTCTCTTGCAACTTGTCTCAGTGTGCTTATGTTTTTTTGATTCAGCATACAATATACTTTAAAACTTATATTCCAGCTTGGAGGCAACAATGACTCAAAGCATTTCCTTCTCTATTACTACTACGGAGGCATGATCTACACTGCTATGAAGAACTATGATAGAGCTTTATATTTCTTTGAAGTCGTAGTAACAGTTCCAGCTATGGTGGTGTCACATATCATGTTAGAAGCTTACAAGAAATACATTCTGGTGTCATTTATATTACATGGAAAGGTATGTCTCCCCAAGATTAATAACATCACGTCCCAGAAAGGTTGGGCAGAGGTGTACCTGCAGAAAGTACACCCACATTTCGCCAGTTATGTTTAGGTCCCATGTAATAGGGGGCAAGAATATTATCATCAACCGGGTACAAATCCAGACTGCTACTGAGAAATTCCAGATAGAAAACCCAATAACACTTTGCCTGACCCGGGAATCAAATCCAGGACCTCATGCTCATTAGTAGCGCTTGCGACCACTAGACCAATGAGGCAGTCAGCTGTAAAATTGGAGGATAGGAATAGGCCTGCTTTTTAAGATGAAAAGTCACAGAGTAACAACAATTATTGGTGATGCAGCATTTTGTTAGTAGCCCAGATGAGGAAGTTACCACCCTGAATTTAATTCTTTGAATCTAAATGGTCCATCCTTTGCCTTATAACTTTGCCTATAAAAATGATTGTGAGGGAATCATCATGTTGAGAAGACTGGCCAGCTGGACTCTGCGTTACCGCGATACGACGAAGAAGAAAAACATGATTGTATCTTTAAGTACAACAAGATTATAAAAAATCTTATTCCTTTGATCTATAAACTAGAAAATTGGCCCGAATATTTATTTGAATAGTTTATTACGATCGCAGTCATTAATTTTCGAAAACAACCTTTAAAAGGGGATGGAGGGGGTGTTAATATTTTTAGGGGAAAGTACGAAATCTACGCAGACGAAGTGCTAGGAACTTACTTACTACTATTTTTTCTAGCAGATACTACCCATGCCGAAATACACTTCACAAGTAGTGTGCCGCTTCCTGAAGCCTTTGTCGGTGGCTTACCATGAGCTAGCTAACTCTCAACATGCGGCTAACAAACATCGCGAGACCTTCGTCAGGGACAAGAATATGGGACTAGTGAATCAAGTAAGGGACTTTGAGTTTTGTATTTTTATACTCCGCTATAACTTCGTACACACATTGACTGTTAAGCTGGGTAGGGACTATGTTCTCGCACCAACTGCTTTGCGTATTTGCAAATTATTGCTCTGTAATGGAGACTGTTCAATTGACGTGCGCTTTGTTTACGCACGAGTTCTGCGACCAAGTAGAGCACCAATTGCAGGGTATGTAACGTTGTATGCTTCGAGACCGTGAATGGATCTATTGGAGCAATTAAAAAATCTATAAATGCCTTTGACGCGCGAAAATAGTGGATACCCAACCTTACGACACTCAAATAATACCTAAGTATTAAAAAAATCGATTGATTTTGTAATTCTATTTAGTTCCACAAGAGGACACTACTATACTATTATGCATTTCATCTTTAACTTTCGAATCTTGTGTTGTATTCTTACAGGTTTTAAGTTCTATGTACAAAAAGAACATTCAAAGGCTGACAAAGACTTTCTTAACGCTGTCGTTAAGTGATGTAGCTGCTCGAGTGCAGCTAGCAGGCCCATCACAAGCTGAAAGCTACATACTCAATATGGTAAGTCATAAAATTCTCTACCTGATTGTAACGGCGAGATCTCTGTACAAAATTAGATAAATCAGACAACATCAAGTAATATGATGTTGCATTATTTACGTTTACATAATGACTTCTTTGTTGACCAAACCGATTAATAAAGGCATCCTTTATTAATTGGAGCAGTGGTGGCCCAGTGGTAACGGCCGTGACTTACAAATTGTAGGTCGTAGGTTGGAACTTTTTTTTTTTTTTTTGGTTGGGAAATTATAAAAATTAAATAACTTCTCCCGCTCTGGGCGGAGCGGGAGGGCGTGTCAGACTCTTACTGATTAAAACCCACCTGTGTTCCTTCAGTTGCCATGTTGCCGGGGACCACGAACTCCCTTTCGGTTTTCTTCGTAACCCCGGTAGGCATCGGCCCTAGCGGACCCCGTCAGTAGGTTGGAACCCTGACAGGCGCTTTACTTTGTGTAAATTATTTCATCACCACTGCTCAGCAAACGGTGAAGGAAAACATCGTGAGGAAACCGACATGTCCTAGAACCAAAAATTCGAAGACACGTGACATCCTCTACCAACTGGGCCCACATGGTGGATAACGCCACTCTCTCACTGAGAGGAGGCCGAGTCCCAGCAGTGGGAACTTTATAGACTGATTATATTGTTTATTAATAATTGTTCTGCTAAGGACTATAATTATATGCAGTAGGTACCCCCCTTAACATTTAGAAATATTTTCTGTCTAGCAGATTCCCAATACTAAAATTATAAACAAGTCAAGAAACAGTAACTACAAGATAATCAACATGAAGGCGTGTGAATTGAAATCAACCAAAATGACTAACATTCCATTTTTGTTTCATTAGATTGAAGAGGGTGAAATATACGCGATGATAAATCAAAAGGACGGTATGGTAGTGTTCCTAGACAGTCCTGAGAAATATGCGTCTCCTGAAACTTTGTGCGTGCTAGAACAACAAATGGCAGCATGCACAAAACTGCACCAGTACATCCAAGAGATGGATGAACAGATTCAAGTCAATCCTCAGGTGGGCTTATTTCCCTAATTGTATATTTATTGACTTTGTTTGCTTGCCTAGAATTTCAGCTGTCGTTTTGTGATTTATCCTGCATTTATAACCAGAATAATGTTTTAATTTCAAAAGTCTTAAAAAACCTAAATGGCTGTCGCAAATATATACCTTCGATACTTGACGATGTTTCTAATTAATATTTTTGTTTAGAAAATGTGATTTCCAAAAATATGTGTTAGTAGTCTGTCTGTGTTCATGAATAAATCTTAATTTTATTGTTACAGTATGTCAAGAAATCTGTAGGAAGCCACGACGAAGATATACCAGCTACCAGTCAGAATTCGAAGACTACTTATTCTATGTAATCATATACTCATTTTTATTAAATAGTTATGTAATTAAAACACAGTCTTGCAGTTTCACTTTGATATATATTCCCTATCCCATATCAACAAACATATAAGATATTTAAATGCAATACAACATACACCTAATACAAAATATCAACAAATTATTTACAAAGCTTCATGGACTGCCTCTGTGAAAGCCTTCATACTTTCCAATGGCGTTTGTGGTGTTATTCCATGTCCCAAGTTGGCTATGTATCTTTTTTTGCCAAACTTTTGCGCCATCTCTATTGTCATTTTAGTGATTTCCTCCTGAAAGTAAAAAAAAATTGTTCTGTACTTCTTACAATAAGAGAACATAGTGGTCTAAAGTTCGGCTGCCATGCGTGGGGTCCGGGGTTCGAATCCCAAGTCAGGAAACGTGTTATTGGGTTTTTCCAATAGGGATTTCTCAATAATGGCCCAGTCTAGATATGTATCTAGTATAAGTATGTAGGCTAGCTCTTTATAAACTTAGGTTGCGTTCCTGACAGCTTAGTTGGACACGATTAGGAACAAATAAAGTATAAATTCGTACAACACGTATTTTTTTGTACTCAGCTGACAGGTGTCAGGAACGCATTCTCTCGGTGGCCGGAATAGTTGTAATTATACACCTCTGCCTGCCCTCTCAGGAAATAGCGGCGTGATGTCTTTATGGGATTGAAGAAATACTATAATACTTACTGGTGTCTTATACAAGTCTTGTGGGTCAAGGTTACCCTGTAGTGTAATATCATTACCCACCACCTTTCTGGCTTCCTCTGGATCTACAGTCCAGTCTAATCCAATAGTTTCATACCCTAGTTCAGTCTGGACGTCCAAGACAGGTCCACCGCCTTTAGCAAATACTGTCTGTAAAAATAAATAATATTACGGGAACTAGTCCATTATTTTTAGATAATATTTAAGATGTCTTGCAAGGCATACATTTAAAATAACCTTCATGAAGGTGATACATAAGTCACTTGTAATATAACTTTTTCCTTCCTTTATTTAATTATATGTTTTAACCTAGCCGGCTGGTTTCAATAACCTCTTTACACTACCTAGCAGTTGATGGCCTGCACAGTCTTCTTGAAAAGCCCTAGCCATTACAGCGGAATCTTGGATTGTTATTTTACAAAACAGGCGAATGTTCCTGGTGAGGGAGCGTGATAATATTATTTCCAACGATTCTTGTGTAATCAACCCTGTTAGCTAATCATGTTTGACACGGAATTAGCTATTCTTACAGTTCACGCCGAATACCGTACAAGAGTAGAAGATGCCAAACAATGAATCCTCTTGATACCATAAGCTTGTTTTGTAATATTGTAATTTGTCGACATACCATAGGAACTTCTTCCAAATTCTTCTCACTGATGCCTTTTTTAACACCACTTCTAATATCTTTGAGATAAGGGGAAGAGAACTCGATAAACTGTTCCCTGTTAAGATGATCAGCACTTGACTCAAAAACTTGCAGTAATTGAGCACCGCTCTCCACCTGTAAACATGGTTAATTGCAATATTAACATTTGAACACATTTTTATTTTTTACTATCAATTTAGTATCAACCTTGATATTTTGAGTAGTTATGTTACGAAAAGAACAAAAAGTAATAATGAAATTAGATAAAATTGTATATAACCTTCTTATCATAAAGGTCATTTTTACAAGAAGTATTGCCATATTGTAGAGTACCTACATGTATTTTTAACTAATATGGTCAACTAAATACTCAGCTGTATGCAGGTCTCATGGGTTTTAAAAAAGCCGGTAAGAGATTCCAGGGGGTACATGTATGAATCTACTGATAAATGTACCTTCTTGTATCATAACAGGATCATACCACTATTACTTATCTAGTTTGCTTTTCAAACAAATCCAAGATAATGTGTGTTGTGACGAGAATCAGAATAATTTATTTGTATGGGTAATACGAGCTGGTGTCCACACCTCCACAATTCCCACCACACCACCACACCACCCACCTCCACCTCAGCTCCTCAAGGAAGGCCAGCAATGCCTTGGTATTACTCACAGTCTCACGGAGGGTACCTAGGTTTTGTATAGGTAAATAGGTATATTTACCTGCATCAGTAGATAGTCAATAATGACTCGGGTAAGGAGTGCCAGCAGTTTGTGAACATCTTTAGGATATTTTTCTAACCATTCCTTTGTTTTAGACATTGTTTTACTACCGCCACCTTCAATCATGTATCCCATTAATGTGAACTGGAATTAAAAATATATTAAACTAACTTCCGCCAGCGGTTACGCCTGCGTGATATCTTTATAAATTACAGCCTATGTTACTCAGTTATAATAAACTTTTATAAAAAGGTTTAATTTAAATAACTTCTAAATTAAACATTTAAATCTAAAAATGAGAATTAGAATCACAATTTTGCATTCATTTAATTTTCAAATTATTTGATTTCACATAAAAGTGATAAACCTACAAGGGCACTTATGAAACGTCAGAAGCTAGGTGCACGGTTCCAATTGGTCGCTTCCTATGGAGAAGAGCCGGCAAGAAACTCCATGGTTACTCTTTTAAAAATAAATAGTTTCTACAATGTTTTCAAATTACAGAGTTAATAGGTATGAGAGGACAGTGATTTGTTTTTTGATTAGTTTATTTGATAATTTTATAGGAGTTATGATAAATGATAAAAGTTTATTCCAATTTCAATAACAACACATAACTTTTTGAATATAATGATGACTTGACATTATTCATTCAGAACAGATGATTTTTACTTACCGGTGCTCCAGTAAAACCAATCAAAGGCACCTTCCCTTCAATTCTATGCCTAGTTAATGTAATGGCTTTACCAACATATGCCAGTCTTGAAACAGCTCCCTCTTCTTGCAACTTATCTATTTCAGCTGGATCTTGGAGGGGCGTTGGAAATACAGGGCCCTGAAAAATTCGTTTGCTTATGAAACAAATGTAAAGCTTTAAGATTTTAAACATGTTTTAAATAATTACTTATACTTACCACACCTGGGTGCATTTCTACAGTCATACCAAGCGCTTGTGGTATAACAAGAATGTCACTGAATATAATTGAAGCATCCAAGTGTGGGTATCTTCTCAGGGGCTGCAGGGTTACTTCGCACGCCAACTCGGGCGTCCTGCAGACTGTGAAGAAGTCGTGCTTTGCTCTAACTGCTTGAAATTCTGGTAGATATCTGCCAGCTTGCCGCATCACCCATACCGGCACTTTGTCTACCTCTTTACCAAGTGCAGCGCGAAGGAGTCTATCATTTTTCAATTCTGGAAAATTCTATTCAAATTTTTCTAGTCAGTATGGTTATTTCAATCAAAAATACACTCCTGTAAATAGAAAATTTTGTAACAAATATACCTTTGCAATGTACTCAGGGTTTTGATCCTCCATTTTACAAGGAACTTCAGAGCAGTTCACAAACAATTTCTTCGGTAAGCAACAGTATTTTATTGACGTACAATATCTTTACTTTGAGCTATTGTATTTTAATTAATAGCTGTTTCGAATCGTGCACTTTCAGCCGCAGTGGTTATTGGATGGTGATTTGACAGATTTGAATTTTTGATTGACAATTTGACATTGACATTTGACACTGACAGATTCTGCTTATTTATTAGTAGTTTATTCTGCAAAAATAATAATTTTATCACAATGTTTTCAATATACCTATACCTATATATAAACACGTGCATTATATATTTTTATAAATCAGAAAAATTGTATTAGGCACTGTAATGAAAAATATGAAATATTATCGCTTTTGTATAGTTTTTGCAGAATAAATTTCGACCGGTAAATTCATAATAAAATCTGGTGGAAACATTAAAAATTTACTTTTAGTCATTTTTAGTTGATAAATGTTACTATAACTTGAACGACTTCTTAAACGATAATTTTTCCAAACTTAAGACCTCACAGTGACATCAAGCAATAACAATTATTATTTTGCATGAATCTTTAAATATTGTAATAATTTTAAGAACGACATTAAAATGATTTAAATACTATTATTATTGAATAAATAATTAATCTGTATGACATTGCATTAATTTAATATCTTAAAGTATTTTATGATTGTATTTATCTATTTGTTGATTGTATTTTATGATTGTACAGACGCCAGCACATCAAGCTACCCGAAACTGTCAAATTTCCCCAATCAACTTTGAACCTTACATTTCGGCGATAAAGTTGAAAATCTATTAAATAAATTTGACAGATTGTAGTAGCTTGATGTGCTGGCGTCTGTACCTATACATTTTGCATGCCTTTTTTTTTTTCTGGGTGGAGCGGGAGGGCGTGTCAGACTCTTACTGACTAAAACCCACCCGTGTTCCTTCGGTTGCCCTGTTGCCGGGGGCCACGATTTCCCTATCGGTTTTCTTCGAACTTGCATGCCTTACGGTAGAATCACTTGAAACATGTAAATTTTTATAACACCATTGTAACAGTGTTTTTCTGCAAAAATAAATGATTTGATTTGATTAGGAAGAGTCTCGTTCACCCGACTGGCCCAGTTCGATAACCATGAAAATCCATACCATTGAGATGAGATGGATGGTTCTCCACACAGAGGATTGCCTTAGCATTTATTTCACGCTCAACAGATGGCGCTCTAAGTCAAGTTCGCATTCAGTTTAATTCACGACTTCACGAGACAGACTGATGATGTTGATTTCAATGCTAATACAGAAGTGGTGATTAAGTTTTGAATTTATCTACGTACTAGACAGCTAAGGACAGGACAGGTGGTACTTTTCTTTAAAAAAGCTTCACTGCATCCACATCGCATTCCAGCTGGGAAATACCTAATTTTATTTTGCAAACAACATTAGAAATACTATTAAATTATGCAAAATGATTAAGGGGCCGTGCACGAAAAAAAACCCTTTTTCGTCAACAACTTTTCTAATTGTAAGATAGCTTGTAATAATTGAAACATTAACTTACACAGATGTAAGTATAAAAGTACAGTTTTAGTGGTGCTAAACCATTTAATCTGATCCAGCATGTCTCTTGCTGTCCTCCACCAGCGACGCCCTAAGCCGAGGTCCGTACCCCACAGGGGATGCCCTTAGTTGCTTAGTTTCTAAGTTTTATGCCCTGGCTGGAGGCCTTAATTTATTGAGGCAGCCGACAACCTCCTAGGTTGACCTGCAAGATGCCATACAAAAAAAAAAGTGCTTACGCATTCGTGTCAGACACAGCATCACTTTTGCGCTCTCGAAAATATGGTTTATTTCGCCTTTGACCTAATGAAGATATAGTTTAATCATAACATATTTTATTTATTTTATTTCAAGGATAGCTGAAGAATAATTTGTGATTTTTAAATTTCTTGATATGGTTTGCTAAATAATAGGAAAAAATACATTCCTGAACGGGTTAAAAAAAATGGTTATTTCAACATTTTTTTTTTCTGCTACATTTTGTAAGAAAGTTGAAAAAAGTGGTTCCCCTATGTACAAGTAGACCATATAATGATGTTGATGATATTTTTTAATTTTCAAAATCAAAAGTAGTTTCTTCTAACGAAACGATTAAATGTCAGACTCGCGTCAATTTTTGGAAAACTTGTTGCGAATTTTAGTGATTTTCCACGAATCCTTAATTTATTTGAAAAATCCCTTTCCACTGTGTACGCACAGCGTCAGTATGTTCTAAACCCACTTGTTTTAAAATGTTACACAGTTACAACATTGAATTCGTTACGAATAATCTAAAGAATACTTCAAAAATAATTCATTGTTTCGTCTTGGATTCGAACCCATCGCACCACAGAACGTCGTGTCGTTTAGCGAACTAGCCAGCAAGCCCATATGCGATGAAATTGTTATCTACTATCGTCTGAGTCACTTTATCTTTAGGTCTCTGTCTAATCGATAGATGTTATAACTTGAGGGTATCCATTAAAGTTTTCTTTATAAAATTAATCCATACCCTCAAGTTATAACTACAACGTTTAATGTATACGTTCACTTAAAACTATTGTTTATTTCTAGCGCTTCCTATTTTATCATTTGCGTTAATAGGATGTCACTTTTCTAGGGACCCGTTTGTCACAGTTGGCAAAATTATGTATATTATGATAACTGTAAATTATCAAATCAAATTGTAAAATATAAATCATTGTAGTAAAATAAGATCAGTTTTGTTAAATAATAGCAATAATAAATATTATTAAATGATTATTTATTAAATTATTTTATTTTTCTTGATTTTGAAATTCTTAAGAAATACTACTAAAACAAAATAGAAAAATACTTTATATAAAAAAAAAATGCATGACAAAAAGCACATTTCGTGTCTAGAATTTGAACCTCCAATCTTATGCACGGTAAGCAGTCTTGAAACTAGACTTTGAATAACTTTACGTAAATGTTAATCCTATTCCCTAAAAAAATACAAATTGAAATAAAATGTTTTTGCAAAATACTAAAAGTAACACGGATTTGAACGCACATGTCTTTTGGGTGTTAACTCTGGTAACTACTTGATGGACCTGTTTGTACAAGACAAAGAATTCGACTTTTCAAATCACAAATAATTTTGTTTAAATTCTGTTTCCCTCACTCACAACTAATGAACAAAATTGGCAATGGGTGTTCCTCAAGGTTCGATATTGGGTCCATTCCTCTTTTTAGTTTACATTAACGATTTACCCCAATTACTTCAAAATCAACTGAAGATGGTGTTATTTGCAGATGACACATCATTGATCTTTAAAATAGATCGACGGTCACAAAATCTTGACGACGTGAATAACTCTATTCTTCAGGTCCAAGATTGGTTTACGGTAAATAATTTGGTACTAAATGAGAAAAAAACCAAGTGCATTAGATTTAAATTACCGAATGTTAAAAGTAGCGAATGTGACATCATATTGAATGGAGAAAAACTGGAATTTATTAATCAAACAGTTTTCCTAGGAATCACGCTGGACGAGAAATTACAATGGGGACCTCATATAACATCTCTTGCGGGGCGGCTAAGCTCGGCCGCTTATGCTATTAGAAAGATAAGACAGTTAACAGATGTAGAAACCGCGCGTTTGGTATATTTTAGCTACTTTCACAGCATTATGTCATATGGCATTTTACTGTGGGGTCGGGCTGCTGACATTGAATCCGTCTTTATTTTACAAAAGAGGGCTGTCAGAGCTATTTATAACCTATGTCGTCGCGAATCTCTCAGGGAACTTTTTAAAAGGATTAATATTATGACGGTACCTTGCCAATTCATTTATGAAAATATTATGTATGTAAGGAAAAATCCACATCTCTTTAATAAAATAAGTGATAGACATAATTTTAATACTAGAAATAAAGATAAACTAGATCAACCATTTTTCAGGTTATCTAAAGTACATACATCTTTTATGGGGTACTGTGTTAAATGTTACAACAAAATACCTTGTGACATATTGCAATTAAATGAAAGAAAATTTAAAACTCATATAAAAAGTACACTTTGTAAACAAGCATATTACAAATTAGAGGATTATATTCAAGATAAGAGTGCTTGGAAACATGCTGGTCCTGCTCCATAGGACAATTTAGAATCAAGACAAAATCAAACTGGTTGCTAATGTAATTGTAAAATTTATTACTTTGTGTTTTATGACATTGATTTTACATTCTGTAATTACTTCCTTACACACTGACTTATTAATTGTAAAATTTTAGGAAAATCATCTACTTTTACAATGTTTGTAAATATGTGAGAACCATGTATCTATCACAAATTAAATTATCTCTCGTTGCTTCATTTTTAATTGTTTTTACCTATTGTGGTATAGTAATTTTATTCTAGGTGCATCGTCTTCACATATAATAATTATTTCACAAATGTACGTACATATACAAACAATATTGTAAAACATTTTAAAAGAGTAACGGTGGAGTTTCTTGCCCATTCTTCTCCATACGAAAACTACCTTTTGGAAGGGGCGACTAGAATCAATTTTATTATTTTGTAATTTTTGACGTTCAAAAGTGCCATACTTGGGCCTATTTGAAATAAATGATTTGACTTTGACTTTGACTTTGATCAAAATCAGTCGATTTCGTGCACGGAGCCTTAATATAAGTGGTATTAGAACATCTGTACAACAGCTTATGATATAGGTACGAAAGCTGCATAGGTTTTAGTACCTACTTATCTAAGTACCTACCTATCTACTATTATTGTTTCATGCACCACCTATTTACATAATTTGACCGGAGGTGAGTGAATAGAAATAATAATAATAATCTACGTTGACGTCGTGGTGGGGCTTGCGCGCTCCGAACTCTAGGCCTGTGCCGGTACAGTTTACTTTGCCGGAACAGGTCTAGGATGAGGAGCCAGACCAAAAGAGATACGAAAACCCGCAGGGCAGCATGTGGCGAGCTGTTGGGCAGTAGCGACCCCACGGACCCTATCTCCCGGGAAAAGTCTTGTTCTTCACCTGTGGCTTGCCTTTATTGGCCGGCTAGAGTGAACACTGACGAGGAACGGCGCTCCCGCCTCATTCTTGCCTTAATTGGCCGGCTTGAGTGGAGATTCGCAAGAACAAACGTGCTCGGAGGAAGGATGTATTCCTAAGATGCTGGTTGGGATCTTGACCGTACTTCCGGGATTGTCCTGATAGCCGTGGAATACCTCTCCACTCCTCATAAGCACCTCAGGACGTGTTGCCCCCTTGTCGCTACGACACTATGTGCTAGCGACCGTTTTCGGGGGCCCATTATTGAGTGTGCAAGTCACCCCCTGCCATTTTATCCGTGTGCATATAAAACATAGATCAAGCAGGGGCCATAGTCCTTCCATAGTTCCAGGTGACCAGTCCACTTTAGCAACCCAAACCCATAGTCCGATATCTTTGTTTCCATATCTTACAATAGTCCTACACCAACCGGGGGTTGTCCTTGGCTGCACTTGCATTGTGCGAATAGGGATAATCGTCGGTTGGTACCTCATTTCATTAAAAACGTCTAAGGGGCCTCTGCAAGTTGGCTTCGGCCCCTCGTACGCCTTCTAAAGGTCCGGGACCCCTGGGTCCCAAGAAATGTCAAAGACGTATAAATAATAATAATTAAATTTTTAATTTCTAGATTTTTTACACAAATCACGACGTATATCGTAGAACCTACCTATATCTACATATAGGTGGGTTCTAGGGCTATACCTACGTATAGCCCTTTATAAGTTCACTATAAGTACCTATAGAAAATATACAATGTTTGCGAGTCTACTCATCTACCTGCCCTCACACACTTCTATCAAAACGTAAAAAAAACACAAATGAGCGAAGGCCTACGATAACGCAATGGTTTTTGTGAAGCGACACAGGGCGACCTTTTACAATATAGATTTTTTGTATCAAACCTTTATCCCACTTTCCTAATAAACTTTATTCGCCTAACATAAAAGGGACACGTCCCGAATTTAAAAGGACGTTCGTATAAATTCGTGTTTCTGGCAAGATATTTATCGAACCAATATTTTTTTTAGTTAGTCTATGAATAATATTTTGTGGAACCGCAAATGCACAATAATTGACTGAAAAGACTGAAAACTGATAATTGAGATTGACTGAGATTCAGTCTTTTCAGTCCAGTAACTGCATCTGGTGCTCTTTCGACACTGATGAAATGTGCAAGGGGTCTTGTCTATATTTATTGATTTCATAGGTAGGTATGTACCTACTCCACAAATACAGTTCTGAATATAAAGTTAGTTTACCAGCTTCGCATGATACTTATTCCTTACCCTTCATACTATTACAGCGTAATAGACCTGTCAATATTCTCATTATTAAGTGCTCTATCAAATTTTATTTCTTTCGAATTTATGGGTACAAGTTCAGCTTTTAACTATTTTTTATTCGAATGGCACATGTTATATTTATATTTCGTGTGTCCTTTTGATCAGCAGGGACACAGGTGCTGTGACTTGTGCATTCTTTGTGCAACGCCGTGGGATCGCGAGATTCTATTCATAATATTTATTTTAATTTGCGTATAACTACATGTATCAAAAAAGATTTTGCTTTTGATATAAAAAGCCAAGGCAAATGCATATGCATGGCTTAGCTTTTGACTGCTACCGCTTTGGAGACATCGGTACTGATTTTAAAAACACTGATAGGTATCATTCGCATATCGAGAATCACGATCTTGCTACATAGGTAAGTCAGATTTTTGTTCAGGGTGTTCATATTTGAATATTTATTAATTATCTTCATTAGTGTTCAGCCGCACGGTTCGATCCATCAGGTTAAGCTACGCTTGCCGGGGTTGGTCTGTGGATGGGTGACCATCTCAACATACCGAGACTCCTCCGTGCCTCGGAAAGCACGTTAAGCCGTTGGTCCCGGCTGTCATTCGTGGATCTTTGACAGTCGTTACGGGTCGTCAGAAGCCCGAAAGTCTGACAACCAGTCTTACCAAGGGGTATCGTATTCTTCAGTTACTGGGTTGTGGAGGTCAGATAGGCAGTCACTCCATGAAAAAATACTGATATTCAGATGCATTAGGTTAGACTGGAAGCCGATCCCAACATAGTTGGGAAAAGGGTAGGCAGATTGAGTGTTTTTGAAAAAGTTTTTGTACTCGGGCTTTCTCCCGGTGATTTTTCTTTACTCCCGCCCTGAGACCCTCAGGAAAAATGAGGTCCGGATCCCTTCTGTTAAGTACTTAGTAGGTAATTAAAAGTAGAGATTTTGCTTTGTCGTTATAAACCTTTGTCATTACCTTACCATCAGCTTTGTCAAGATGCCCTTCACCACCTGGTGGCCAGGTTTAGGTAGCACAAAGATAATAAGTACATAATTAGGCACTCGGCAAAAACGATTTCAAAGTCAAATCATAAAATAGTGTGGGAACCAAACTTTTTTCTAAAAGTGCAAAGTAAAAAACAAAGGCAGAAGATTATACGCAATAATTTAGACGGTCCCGTTATATCTGAAATGTTTTTTTAATATCTAAAAAAGTTAATGGCCAGTGTATCTGCGATTTCTTTCCGAAGAATTCCTTTTTTTTTGCAACGGCCTATCATTTTGTTTAAGTTCATTGGGCCCAGTGGGGGCTTTAGGAAAGATTGGAAACGTTATAATAAACAATGACTTCGACATTTTTGTAGGGTCAGATCGGATTTTGATGCAGATTTTTTTGGGACCCTTGAATAATAATAATATAGGAATATGATAATAATTATTTTATTTCGGAATAATCATTAATTTGTTAGTAAACATTAACTTTAATAACTATGTTAGTAAACATGCAGGTTGGACAAATAATGGACGAGCGGGCAATCAAATTTTCCCGCAATGACGTTCAGAAGACTGTTTGAGCCGCTCTGGACCCTCTGCAGCAGCGACGCGGTACGCTTACGTCTGATCGCTGCGAATAATGCCCATAACTGTAACCTTAGCTTCAGTTTTCAATATTAACAAGGGAATTAACCGATTAACGCATTGCGATTTTCAAAGAGGTAATTTCTACCTACTTAGGTAAGTACCTTCTATTCTAACACTCTGTCAAATCTAAAAATGCTGGTAAATTACGAGTAGCGAATTGATTTAGTTCGTGAGATAGTGTGGTCTGCACTTTTAGAGTTACGGGTCTTTGAGTGTACTTAGACGTACTACCTTATCTTCAAACAGCACGCTAATATACACAATATTGTTCTATTACCTACTGTTTTTATAATTAATGCCAATCTCTTGCATCTACTTCGTTAATTAATACGGTGTGCATTATAAAAATACAGTTATTTTGTACATTATCCAGCAGTTTTTCTGTTTCAGCAAGTTTAAAACTTTAAACAGAAAATTTGGATGACGCATCTACGGATTATGGATCAGGCGTTCTAATAGAGGCATGTGACAATCATTCGTCCCTATAGTTAAGATAGTGTAGTCGATATCTCTTTTAGTTTAATGACATAATCTTGTCTTTAAGCAGACGTGTTTTCACTTGAAATCTAGATCTAGGTACATACATAATGTATGTGACCATACGACCATCTAGCAGTAGGTATGATATGACAGCTAAATGATGACGTGTTCCAGTTTTATTCGGCCATAAGTTGTAGTGACGTTTTCATGGCGACTGGCGACTGGCAAGGAAGGTGCATTCAGCGTCGGCGGCGGCAATAGCGAACAATTGCCACTAATGCAGGCTCAATTTATTTACGAGTCGGTCGCTAGGGGCGCATGGGAACATAGAAGATTCTCTACGATGGAGTAGACATGAGATATTTTTTTTTTCTTTTGCTGGAATATGTTTTAGTTGAAAGTTTCTGCAAAGTAATTTTGTGGTTTTATCATAATAGCTTTAAATAGAAGACCTTTTCTGTAATCTATTTCTCATATTCCAAGGACTGATTAATTACTACTTACCTCTGCTCTGCGCAACCAGTGCTTATCTGAAACTCACAGCTAGACAATAAATCAATGCGTGTATGAGCTAATATGTAGGATCCATTAACATTATAACCCAAATGGTCCTGTCTGAGTCGTTTCGCCCTTATCAACATAATCGCCGATACTCGCATTGTTTGTGGCGACCTAATGTCAGGTAGTTATATAGCCCTACCATTTGTAATTGTAATAGTAATTGCGTATTTATAAAAGCAGCACACAGCGATTAATGTTCGATCAATGGCAATGATAGATCAACGCCCTCAAACGTTCGCTGTAAACGCGGAAGACTATTTTGTCTACTCCAAGGTTTTCCTTGTGTGTGCACAGGAGGAGGACATTGACTCAAGCAGTGTAAACAGTTCCTTATCTCGAGCTTCGCTGCAACGAAGCCGGCGAGTCACTCGCAGCTTTTATCTAAAACAAAATTGTACTTAGTAGATAGAGCATACTATGATATTAGGTGAAGTCCGATGTATTTACATTGGAAACGAGGTGATTTCTTGACCTATAGGTGGATAAACTATGAAGGTTTCTTTGTACTCGCGATGCGTGTAAAAACATTTGAGTAAATTAACTCCAACGTTGCCATTCAACATGCAGGAAGTGATAAATATGCATAAAAAATAAAAGAGTCAAATAATAATGAGCAAGCGCAGGGTCTTGAAACTGTTGCTCAAGGAAGTGATAATGATTACATTTTCTGGTTAGATTCTAATTCGCTTCCATTTGAATTCACCGAAAACGGTTGTTACAAAGTTCGTTAATTCTTCGCCTTGCCAACGTATATTTGATACGGAAGTATGGTTTTGGACGCCGATTATGATCTTAAGCAAGGCGGGTGTACACTAGATGCGAGCGCGGTAGATAGTAGTAATTTAGAAAGCAGTTTTTTGCCGCTACGGGCAGCTGCCCACCAATCAAAATGTGCATTGTGCAGTGAGGGTTGCTGCTTAATTGCCGACTCATGACTATCCTATGTTTTGATAAAAGAACTCGCCTTTGACCATTCACTTTCGAGGTCGGCTAGTTGGCAGCTCGATTCATGGATTTTGTTGATTGATTGAGTGATTTTTCAAGTGCATACTTAAACCTAGGTGAATAATCATGTTGACCAAGAGTAAGTTGACACCAAATATGGCCCAGGTCATATCGATTTATCAGTCGTAATTACTAATATTAGATTTGCATAAATCGATAACTGGAATAAATATGCCAATAATATGTATATTATTGGATATGAGTATCATCGGATGAGTATACAACCCGCATTGGATTCTATTTGTTTATATTTTAGGCACACCGTATGTTCAAGGAGTGCATGGGGAGAAGTGGATACGCCAAATGCACGTGCACGATATTAGAAACGGAACAATTCAATAGCTTTGGTACTCGATTACGCATTCAAAGTAATGTAATATCCTCAGCTGGTGAAGTAAAATCGATAGTTCAGTTCAGTTCAGCCTACTGCCTAAGCCGCTGGACGCTTGGACAAACAGACGTCTACGAGACTACTCGATGTCTCTCGATGTCTGTTTGTCCAAGTGTAACCTAACTCATCCACGCAGCGTAGCTGAAAAAGGTAAGTTTTGTGTTTCTGTCTAGAACTTTTATTCACGAGTTTATAATATGTAATACATCGGTTGATAAATATTTCCCACCACATTGCGCAAATCAACGCAAATGAATTCTTCTCTCCTAAATTCTTAGACCTAAGCTCTAGGAATACCTACAGTGAAAGCAGCACACTATAATCTCCAGTATAAGATGCATACGGCTTGCATTTTATAATGAAGCGCGGGAGGGCGGCACCGGTCTCGCCTCCGCGACCGCTTCGCTTCGCGTAGGCGGTTGCCGGCCGCGCGGTTGTTTTATGCTTTTTTTGCCGCTAGCCCGCGAGCCGCGAGCCGCGAGCCAGCTACCCTTCCTTCCTTCACTATGTAAGCCGATCGTCTTTTTTACTTCAACCGTGCAAGTTGCAGGTAAATAGTGACCCACGTTTTCTTATTTCTTTCGCCGCGGATGAATTTTTATATTGTCCACGCCTATCAGGCTTTGATTAAAGGATTGAGGGTAATTTTATGCTGAAATTGGAACCTTGTGAAATTTTTTAATGGTGATTAATTGGAGAGGTACTGAAAGCCGCATATGTGAATGAAAGCAATTGTGGCAAATAAGGCCTTCCTCGACTGAATTTGAAATTATGCAACAAACTGTGTTTAAAATGGCATGACAACCTTATCCTGTTTAGGTAGTGGGTATTCCTGAATGGCAAAACTCTATTCCAAATTGCATTCAGAGTCGCACAATGGAGACTATCTGAATGCAACATTCCAACTCGAAATTTTCTTTTCCAACGTTTGTCATAACAAAATATATTATGATTGGCTATTTTGATCGCATCAAAATTCCTTAGTCGAATAAAAGGTACAACGAGTCACAAACAAATCCCGCCAACAAGCAACGAGCTCACGACTTGCCTAAAAAACTACATAGTCAAATATCCTTTGCCTGCCGGTCCGCGTAAACTCACTGCAAGCACTCCACACTACGCGATTTGTGAGAAAGCAACGTGATTCCTATTGGAGAATGGGTCGGATAGCGAGAATAGGGCTAGTGTGCAACAGGCCCCGGAATTTGGGTTCGGGGTGAATACCCTCGAGCCGGTAAAAACTATTTTCAAGGTTAGGTTGTGTTGGAGGGGAACGTGGCGGGTAGTGCAGGGCGAATTCGGCGCGGTGCGGGCGCGAAGGGGGGGCGGAGAGCGCGGACGCGCCGAAATGCTGATAGCCCTCCGCCCCCGCGCGCGCCTGCCCCCCAGCCGCTCCTGTCTAGTCGCTGCACCCTGGCTGTTGCTGTCTAGCGGACACTTCGCGCGCATCATGCATTTTCGATTAGGTATTGATCAGGCGAATGCTAATTATAGCTTTGTAATTACTGGTTATAGGTAGAATGCAAATAAGCGACTCTAGTCGAGAATTAAACAGAAAATACTCCGTAACAGCAAATAGTTCTTCAAACTGGCTATTATTATAAAGAGTAGGAAGGTAACCTGTTAATCTTTGCAGGTTGAACAAAAGGTGCAACATTTAGCTGTATTTGACTTTTGTATTGATCTATTCACTCTTTACTTAAGAGAGTCCTAACTTGTGTACCCATAAGACTCTACCTAACTATCTACACTAATAAACTTAAAGTCTGTGTATTATCTATAACAACAGAAGGTTTGCGCTAATTACATAGTCAAAAGTTTTCACCAAAATCGAATCAAATTTTCTTTTCGCCCAAAAAGCGCAGGGAAACAGTCACCACTACGCACGCTGGTCGTCAAACGTCGTCGGCTATTGCTCCCCTTCGTGTAATTCGCCATTAGTCGCCGTTTGCACTCGGCTTTTTACCTTAATGAGCTCCCCCCGTTGGCTTCTCGCGACACGCACGCACCAATACGCATTTTTGTGCAGCTACCCCTAACAACACGAAAAACGTCAAGGATACAAATGTAGGAAAAAATGTTGCAAATGAGTAACGAACTCTTACAAAACGTTAGTAAAAATAATATGTTAATAAATCCACCTTAATACCGAAGGGGCATTAGTGGCCAGGGGTGACACTTCCGTAGACTGATGGTCTTCTCACATCCGGTGTATAAGTTAGTCAACAATTCATGCATCTAATACGCATACAATGCGATACGACTTCAAACTTTTGCAATGCAATTTGTATTTCCATTTCAAAATTTGAATTAAAGGTTACCTGATTAGTGCAAAGCATTTGCATTAAATGCGGTTAGTGAAGAAATCGAGTTCGAGAACCTTTACTTTCAGATAAATTGTCATTTATGTTTAGAAAAACTGCAATAAGTACATTGGAAATCGAAATAAACCATTCCTTTACTGCAATTTGTAGTCCAAACGAATCCAGATGGTATCAACGTTATATTAACTGCTAATCTTACTATTTCTTTGCAGTTGCCTAATACAAAATATGGCCTAAATATGATGCCATACATTGCAATATGGCAGAGCCGTAGAGACATCTCTAATTTGAGATCCAAAGGGTTAGTGAGAGTTTTTGCCGTCATTTTCGGGGAGTAGAGAACAGGTTGCTATGCAGCCACCTGTCGTGCTTGTCCGTCTGTCTATTTACATGTGTGAGTATTTTATGTGAATTTATAATATTCAGCTCCTTTCCTATGTGAATATCGAATGACAGCATGTGTGCTGATGTAACGTAGCCTCTCGGTTAGATGGTGACATAACGAGATAAAAGGGCTTACATATAGCCACCAATTTCTTATTGGATTATGAGATATTCTTAGCCATTAAAAGAACCAATTTTTCAAGACCTCAAACGACAATGTGAAGTGCTTCGTGTGAAAACAAGTAAAAAGCGGCCGTAGGAAATCTCGAGAAGTAGGTACTTGCAACCGAGATCGTATAATCCCGGGAAATATCTACTCGTGATTGAATATGAAAGTGATTGATACTGCATCTGATACAAATAGTCGGCTCATGGCTCTAAACTTTTTATTTAAACTTTCGGTTTCCGTCAACGTTTTCTAAGGAGTTCTCCGTCCAAAACTATGAGGGCGAATTTTTATTTAGGCTTCGCGTCATACATAACAATTAAGTGGCTAGCTTTAGGATAGTGCGTGCATTGGGTGCGTGCGATAGCGATCTCGCGCGCCCCTCGAACCCCCCCTCCCGCGCCCCGCACTCCTACAAAACAACATTCTAAGTATTTGTGAAGCAGAGGGTTTTTTGCGCGAAGCCCGAGGGTGGCAGAGCGCAATCGCCCGCCACCGCACAAAAAACACTATTAAATAACTCAACAGAACCGCGGGGCGGATTCGTGATCGTGATACCGCTGAAATTATAATACCTACGGTTTAATTAACGTTAGCGACAAAAATTTTACATGTTTTTATACTAAAGCTGCTTTGTCCAGCGCGATTTGCCGTGCGATTAAAGTATGCCAATTAAAAATTCGAATGTTGACTTTTATAGTTCAATATTTCAGTGGTATTTTTGTATGTTCGTATCCTTTACCAGTTGTGAATATATTAAATGGCAGAAATATGAGAATTTTTGAAGCGATATAATGCGTACCCAGTTCGTCTCTGTCAACCTGCTTGTATACAGACGATGAAAAAACGCAATAAAAACTCGCTCTCCGTATTGGATGCTACGACAGGGAGATTTCCCGCCAACTCGTGTGTGATTTACGAACAAAATTAATAAGTAAATAGTGTCTGCGGTCCGAATCCGGGCAACAGGTAGATCACATTGATAACGTCATCCACTGCGAAACAGATTAAAGGAAAATTAGGAAAACATTCTAATTGGAGAAAAACTCAAACTTAGAAGGTTGTTGCTTATTATGTAAAGTCCTTCAGAAACTTTTACCCAGCCTATTTTTTTACCAATCATGGTTACTGGGCTTGGAAGGATACCTATTAACAGTGCCAATAATAATTGTGTAACAGTGCAATTTAAAATATTGTGAAAGCTATTTATTTTAAAAAAAAGTAACCATGTAGTTTATTGCCGGTTCTTCTCCATAGGAAACGACCAATTGGAACCGTGCACCTAGCTTCTGACGTTTTATAAGTGCCCTAGTAGGTTTATGTGAAATCAAATATTTAGAATTTTAGAATAAAAATCTGAAACCTACACAGAATTCAACCAAATTACATATCATTAACGACCAATTTTAAATCTTGAAGCATCTACAAAATAGTCAATTCTATAATATATTTTAACACCTAAATAAGTCCTGAAACTGCCTGAAAGAGCATGTTTTGTTTGAATAAATTCTATAAGGGTAAGTGGTTATTGTCGTTAATTATTTTGAATTTTATCGGTAACATATGGAGCTAAGCCATGCCATAGCCAGAGGTAAAGGAGTAGTTATTTTTTACGATGTTTGTACACCTTGTGATGCTGAATTAATATTCGGTACATTATGAGAACAATATGACCGTGTTAATGTGTTAAAGACTATTTTAAGACGATTTTATTTTGTATAGGCAATAATAATTATCGCCTACCAATTCTTTTGTCAGAGATGAAACTTACGTAGACTAAAAAAACTTAGTGCAGTATGAAATGAAACTGTTTATTCTAAATAGGATATTGAAATCAATTTTACACGTCATCTAAAAAAAAAAGCTCTATGCAGTTTACAGTTTCTATCTGGCATGGGTTTGAGAAGAAATGTTTCAACAAACTCAGGGGTCAAAGTCTCTTTTAATGTCCAGAGATTAGTCTTGGTCAGATCATGTGAGGATCATGTAGATTAGTGTCTGAAATGGTACTTTGAGCAAAAAACTACACAGATTTGTGTGGATCTGTCCAGTCAGTGCAAGCATTTATAAGTGAAGTCTCGATCTCGTGGGAATATCGGGATAAAAAGTATCCTATGTGTTAATCCAGGTTATAAACTATCTGTGTGCCAAATTGCATCCGAATCCGTTCAGTAGTTTTTGCATGAAGAAGAGACAAACATACACACACACACACTCACAAACTTTCGCCTTTATAGTATTAGTGTGATGATCATGTAGACTCAAAACTTAAGGACCTCAACGACTCGATGAACAATACCAAAGAAAGGACATTTGAGTATTAGGCCAAACAACCTGAAATACCCTTATACTTTTACGAATATTTCAGGAATTTATTTTGTTCACATTTTCATTTAGGCATGCATCTATTTATATTTGTGAAGGAAATTTGCGTTCCCCGTATTTTTTGTGTTTTCGACTCCGTCACGCAAGATTAGTCGAGATTATTTTTATGCTTTATTTGTCACCTTTTTGTGGCGTTACTATAGTTTCTATAATTTTATTTTATGTGAAGAAATATCGCTGAAATGAACGAAACTTTATTACAACATTATAAACATCAAAAATCCTAGAAATTACGAGGAAATAGAAATTGTAGAGCATCCTTAGATTTGTTGCAACATTAGGTTTTGCGAATTGGTTATGAGTTTCGTTAAGAAAGATTTACTAATAAAATTTTAATTGAAATAAGTCTGATTTTCTGACTAAGTTATTGTCACGCACGGTTTTCGAGGTCAGTAAACCCTGGCTCAGCCATTAAATGACAAGTATGAAGCGCTTAATTTAATAGTTAACTATTTATTTAGACATTATGTAATCAGCGTAACTTCACTACATATACCTATAGGGTGGTAAACGGAGAAACTTTTACCAGATAGAGTAATTATGGCTCTATTTTTACTGGCTAAGTACTTTTGACTGAGGATTTTGTCTGGCAGATTTCACAACGGCCGAATCCTGCTCGACTCATTTGGCATAATAGAAGAATTATTAGGAAGTGAATTGAAAAATTGATTAATATAAATATTATTGATTAACTTTGTTGCATGCCAACAAATATTGTAAAATAGCATGGAAAAATAAGAAAGTAAAAGGCTTATTTAATAATTATTTATTTATGAATAGTAGGTACATTTCAGTAACTTAGTAAAATTTTCATTTTGGTACACTCCACGTTTTGTTGTTATTTCCATATTGGCATGTCAGCAGTACTACTATGAGTGTGCGGCTATACAATACATTATCTAAATGGAATGGACAATAACGATACATTTTTAAGAAGGCACTATCTTTAAGTACCACAATTGTATTTTTTCAGGCCGTGGCGGTATCATGTAGGTAAGTGGTTGAAAAAGAATTTCACACTAGTGACTCTAGGTACTTACTTAATAAATTAGAATAATATTTAGGTTGGAATATTATGGGAGCATCCGCAGCCGAAATTACCAATTAATCATTAATTTCTTCGAGACTAATGGGTTTGCGCAAAATGTCAGAGAAGAAATGGATTTAACATAAAATACTCTTCTACAAAAAAAAGTAGGGCTCCATTTGCTGGGATGTTGTTTTAGTAAATGTAATGATAGAAAAACCGAAGAATCTCTAAAGGACGGATTCTTTCGACACCTCGGCAACAAGCCGTGTCAAATGTAATGGTTTCCAGTTCATAAATCACTCAATTATATGTTTGTGAGTAAACAAAAAATATCGCAAATCCCGCTTTAAGTAACAACGGTCATTAATCACGGCCCGACTTCGGCCACAAATGGTAAATTATTCGGTAGCGCTAATGATTGGGATGCGACGATGGCTCATGTTTGGGAAATACAGAAATTCAAGGGCTATTCAGACAGTATTGCATACCCATAAGTTTTGAGCAGGTATTTACCTACTTACATGTTGAATACTGAAACAATTTAGGTACCTATCTCCAATTATAAAAATAGGTAAGTAGCTACCTACACATTAGAATTGGCATATTTAGCATTCATAATTTCGTAAATGCGGTTGAGACATTTGGATGCTGCATTCTCGTTTGTGAAAATCCGGTAGATATAAGTAATCTGGCAACAATCAGAACAATAAATTAATAACGCTTAGCATAAGTAGAACAGAACTAAAATGTTCTGCCATCAGCCATTTAGTAGCTTCACATTAACTGTGTCCAATGAACTGAAAATGGTGCAGTCTAGGCAAGCATCGCACGCTATTTACCGTGATTACCTCATCTATAATGCAGCTTGTCAATGTCAGCGGCTAAGACAAGTGAAATGGTTTACATTACCTTCTATTTCTATGGAACCACTCGTCCCCAGCAGTCATTGGTAATTCACGATTCGCGTTCTTCTATTAGGTATATATAGAAATTGTGGTTGCGGTTTACAATTACCTACTACTTGGGTACATTATCATAATTGTTTAGTAAATAGACAAGGTTATAGGACTCGATTTATTATTGATAATATAATAATGTAGATTGTAGGGTCGTACTTGATAGCTGTTATTGCGCTGACAAAGCAATTTGAATTGTGAATTGCCTTTGGTAATTGGACCGCTGAGAATTGTTGCTATTTTTATGCATTTATGTACCTTGATGAGGTAGAAATAAGCCGAAGCAGCAGAGACGGGCTTGCAGTCTCGGTCGGCCTAGACCGTTTAGTAGTAGACGTTAGTAGTTTATACCTGGGCGCCGGCAGGTTTATTTTCGGGGGGATACGAAGCGAGGTCGATAACTTTGTACTTCACCTCGTATATGTTAGGTTTTCGTTTGTACATTAATACAAGGAATAACTTTATCAACTTATGCAGACAAGCAAATAACCTAATCTAATTAAACTAGCATGTAAGAGCGATCGAAGCGAGCTCGAAAATGTTACATTATTTTTTGGTTATTGATAGCCAGGCTACCTTCTGCGCGCCTGCCCTTAACCGTCATAGCTCTATTATTTACTGAGCTGAGATATTGCCAGCCGCAGGCGCAGGTTAGCCGCCCCTTATATCTGACGGCCCTAAGCTCTTTGGCCTTAGGGAAAATCCGCCACTGCGAAGCAGCAGAAACTAGCTTTACCAAATGGTTTAAAACGATTCTTAAAGCTGACGTACCTACATAAGGATTTTTTAGATTTTTTATTACACAATGACACTAAAAAGTGTTGCGAACTTTTCTAATATGGGTAAGCTGTACTTTATGCAGCTTTTGCAAGTATTATTGGTTTAATGCCATTACAGTTGGAAGGTTAAGTAAAAAGATCTCAACGCTTCTTGAAAGCTGGTCATTTTATAGATAGGGAAATTCAGCTATTAGATGATGTTGGGGAAACCCGTAAAATACTGTATTCAGCTATGAACTGATACATTTCTTTGTATAATTAAGTATAACGCTTAATTGTGTATGACGTAGTCAGGCTGGTTTTTTTAAGTAATGTATGTGTTACGCAATAAACAAATTAATGGTTAGTTCTGCTTGTATGTAGGTCAAAAGGAAATCGCTCAATCGTCACAGCATTTTCCTGTCTCAACAAAATAACATAATATTTATTTGAGGATTTAGCTTTATAACTCCATGATGTTATCAGCATTCGTGTTATTGTTTCGTGTGTTCATAACAACGGCGTTCTTTACATTATTTCGCAACGTGAGTGACCTTTCGTGCTGGCGAGCGGCAAATCGCGCGAAAATATCGATTATCCTTATCTTATCGCCGGCTATCGGTGGCGTGTCGCCTCGAATAAATGGGGATCAAAAGGCACGCATCGGCTCAGCACTATTTGATACCGCCATGGCGCATGCGTCCTGTTGGCCCTTGCATTGGATGTCGCAAACTCCGCCTCCGATGTCACTATTCGCAAATTGCGTTGCAAATACGATGCTTGTAGGCTTTCAGCAAGTAGGTTGATAAGACAATGTGGCAGACGATGTATGTACGATACCACGACACGAGTATCGATACCTACGTGTAGTTTATAGCTTTATCTTTACCGTTTGTTATCGATACCGCGTGGAATTCTGTGCGCCTGGTAGAATCAAGAGTTCGAATTCACACAAGAAAATCACTATGAGATACTCTGATTATTGATTGAGAATAATGGATTTATTATTTACTGCAGCTCAGTTTATGTTAAATCTGAAAAACAAATATATTATGATTTTTATGGCGCATAAAAGACGTCGGTTAAATGCGCCTCTATCAATAAGTAGAGTTGATTGTCAGATTTGCATTAATATATATTATGTAGTTTGTTATATACAAATGGCGTGCTATGTGTGCTTATTTATTCAGAGACATGTGAAAGCAGTTATTTAAACTCGTTTACGGCACAATCCACCTGCTATATAATCCGCGCTGTTTCGCAACTCGGTTGGTATCTATGTCATAGTGTTGGCGAGACAAAAATAGGCTGATAGCGTGGGAGTGAGCGAGAGGGACGTATATGAGACCGGATTCTGCGAGGACGGAGGGGCTATACATACCTACTCTGTTATCTATTCGCGAATATAGTTGCGTAACGTACAACGGGCGAAATAAGTTTCTATTTCGCTCGAACAAATAACGTTTTTGAAACACTCGAATCGATAAAATGGCTATCAATATGTGTCGAATTTTCCTTCGATTCCGAAGCCCATCGTTGATTGTCCGTCGACGAAGTACAAATCGCCTTGAAAACCGGCTTAATCAATGCGACACGAATTATTAAATTACATGTTTGACTCGCTGTAAGCGGCGGTGGAAATTTTCTTAATTTTGTAGTTTTCGCGTTTTTCAGTGCGGCGTAACAAATTTTTCAGGCTTTAGAAAGGACAAGACGGACGTTTGAAATGAAATTTGAGGTCTAGATATTAAAAAAAAATGCTTCATAAAATACCTACAAATCAGATTAGTAAGTTGGTATTTTATTTGTCCAGAAAATGGTTCGGATTGTATTACAATAAAAGGCTCTATCTTATAATTATTTTGTAAAATTCGTAGATTCACATTAAAAACCACTTTCTTGATAATTAATGGTCTATAAAAAGCCTTTTACGAACTTTACGATTTGATTAAAGGTAATGATAACAAGTACCAATAGTAAGTTTAGTTATTAAAACCACTCATACGGTTTTATTGACGTTACTATTATTTCAGCTTTATATGAACTACTTAATTATAAGTATTTCAGCTGAAAATATAATAGGTAATAAAGAGGTCATGGAAAATCTGTAGGTAGGTACTTAGGCCTGCAATTTTTTGTCCTGCCATGAAAATCATCGGATTCATTGATGAAGTGTACATACTGAAAACTGAAATTATCTACTGAAGAATTACCTAAGTATAGTATACATATACTATTAATGTGAATTGCATCTAAGTAGATTCATAAGTACCTAGGTATTAACTCAATGACGTCATATATAAAGTATTTGGAGCTTGAACCAGGCAACCAATCTCTACAGAGAATTTCTGTCAAAGAGAATAGTTATTTAGCAGCTCAGCGTATTATCTAGCAAATGGCGACGATCGGCATCGGCGTCGGTGAGGCGTAAACACACGATTACGACACGCCGCGGAACAGAAGTTGCTGGATTCGCGCTCCACTACCGCGCCCGCGCCGCCAACATGGCCGCCACGAGTCAATGGCCTCCACCGCCGCTTGCGCAACTGCACGCGCGAATCTCAACAGCAAAACAAAGTCTTCGCCGCACGTATGTGTGTGTTAACCTACACTCGTACAGTCAACCTCAAAAATAGGTATACATTGACAAAAATTCATTTGATTGTCTACAATTTGTGTTCCATAATCTTGTATCAATGTGTAGCTACAATTAGGTAAGTAAATATAACAATAATAATTTATTTTTAGAGATGGTAAAAATGAAGAAGGATGAAAAGGAAGAAAAGTATAACAGGAAGTTCTCTGATAACTTCAGGGTCAATGTTAAGCTGTTCTGGAAACAGGTAAGATTGGCTCGCGGAGTAACAGAAACATCGAGTATGAATATTATAAGAGCAGAAGATGGATGTTTACTAAGCGAAGAATGTAAGGTCTTGGAACGTTGGAAGGGATACTTTGAAAGTTTATTTAGTTGTCAGAATAGTGTGCAAGGAGTGGGTAACTGGGCAGACGCCAGTTTTGAAGACCCAAACTCAGATGTAGATGACGAAAATGCGATAGAAATAGATGAGATTATAAGAGCGCTGAAAGGGATGAAAGTTGGGAAAGCTGCAGGGTACGACAGAGTGTCTGCTGAAATGCTGAAGGGCGGTGATGGGGTGGTAGCAAGCCTGTTGTGCCGAATCTTTAATATGTGTTGGAGATATGGCCGTGTGCCGGATGATTGGTGCAAGGCTGTAATCGTACCACTATATAAGGGAAAAGGCTCTCAGCAGGAGTGTAAAAACTACCGCGGCATTAGTCTTTTGAGCGTTGTCGGCAAACTGTATGCGAAGGTTTTGATAAATAGAGTGATAAAAGTGACAGATGAGAAAATATGGGATGTACAGGCAGGATTTAGAGAGGGAATGGGCTGTATGGATCAGATCTTCTCCCTAAGGTGTATAACCGAAAAACATCTAGCAAAGCACAAGAACGTCTATTGTGCTTTCATTGATTTGGAGAAGGCCTATGATAGTGTGTGGAGGGAAGAACTGTGGTCGACACTAGCCAAGTACGGTGTGGACTGGCGCTTGGTACGGGCACTGAAATCTTTATACAAGGATTCCAGTGCTTGTGTTAGGATAAATGGGGCATACACGAACTGGTTCTGCATCTCGAGGGGTGTTAGACAGGGTTGTGTAGCGTCACCGTGGCTGTTCAACTTGTACATGGATAGTTGTCTGATAGATTTGAAAGAGGGTGAGTGCGGATTGAGGATGAATGAGTTGCCTGTCAAATGCCTTATCTACGCAGATGATCAAGTTCTACTTGCATCATCAGCAGAACAGTTGCAAGACATGGTGACTGTGATGGGTGAAGCATATAAGAGGAAAGGGATGATTATAAATGTGAATAAGACGAAGGTCATGGTGTTTGAAAGAGGAGAGGATGTATCGGTGTGTGATGTGAAAATAAATGATAAGAGTGTGGAGCAAGTAAGTGAGTTTATATATTTGGGGAGTCTGTTTACAAGGGATGGGAAGATTGATGGAGATGTGGAAAAGAGAGTAAACGCGGGAAACAAAGTGAATGGTGCTATACATGCGATTGTGACCAACCAGTCGATGTCTAAAAAGGCTCGACTGGCTGTTCACAATGGTGTGCTGGTGCCCACGCTTATGTATGGTAGTGAATGTTGGGTGTGGCAAAAACAACATGAAAGTAGAATAAATGCTGTGGAAATGCGTTCCTTGCGAAGCATGTGTGGCCTGACTATGAATGATAGGCTGAGGAATGATGTGATAAGACAGCGGTGTGATTTAAAAGAAGATGTAGTGACAAAAATTGAAAAGGGTATGCTGAGATGGTTTGGGCATGTTGAGAGAATGAATGAAAGGCGACTAACAAAATGTATTTACAAGGCTGATGTAAAGGGAAAGGCCGGGCGGGGACGCCCTAGGAGGACATATACTGACCTTATTGGTGATGTTCTTCAGAAAGGCCAGGTGCGTAGTACTCGCAACCGGCGTGCGTGTATGACCAGATGTATGAACGTAAACGAGGCAAAAGGACTATGTAAGGATCGTAGCAGGTGGCGTTCTGTAGTTTCTGCCTACCCCCATGGGAAGAAGGCGTGAGTTTATGTATGTATGTATGTAATTTATTTTTAGGAACATAAAGGTTTTGTAGTACATGAGGGACTTACAAAGTATGCATTATTAATTACATGGTGTAGGTACCTACAATGAATTGTTGGGTGTAGTGATCACTGAGTAATCTGTATTTAGGAGAGACAAAAATATGTTTTGTGGCTTCACACATTGATACAATATTATGGAACAAAGATTTTTGACAATTCAACGAATTCTTATCGATGTATACATCTTTTTGAGGCTGACTGTACA
Organism: Agrochola lychnidis; assembly: GCA_963680765.1. Taxonomy (NCBI): domain Eukaryota; kingdom Metazoa; phylum Arthropoda; class Insecta; order Lepidoptera; family Noctuidae; genus Agrochola; species Agrochola lychnidis. Next base: position 13,761,368 of record OY796857.1, read on the forward strand.
TTGTACATAGACATTGTTTGTGTCGATTCTGCGCTTGCTTTAACTGTGTGGGTGTACTGTGTGCGCACACGCTGTTTATATGTGTTATTGAAGGGCTTCAACTGTATAGCAGTTGACCGCAATGCTGATTAATTTGATGATAAATAGTTGTTTGCTTTGGGTTTTCCTTAATTGATGCGATGAAGGATTTTGTCCCTATGTTTCAGATTAGGTAAATAAAATTCTTATTCAACAGAGTTTGTAGCTAACTTGATAATGTTAACTTTATTGATAAATAAGGTTAGTAAAACATAGGCTGAAAAATACTAAATTATATACTTAGCACATCGTCTAGAATCTAGAATACAGATATACAGATCTTTTTATTAAAGTATGAGCAATTCTAAAAGTTTATTTTCAGTGGTAATTCATGAAAACACGATAACATGACCTATATCGATAAAATACGCAATATTCGACAAATTTTCTCTTATGTAAAACGCTTATCAAGTACGCAACACTAGCCCTAGAGAGGTCTCATATAGGTATTTTCCATTGCTGATTTCGTGTGTCGACACATTCGACGTAAACTGGATCACATAGTGCAGAACCAGTAGGTTTCACGTCCACATATTTGTGGATTGTCCCGTTAGTGGACAGCATGTCTTTAGAATGCGCGACTCGGCAACTTGACATTGGCAGACGCCGATATAGCGGACTGCGGAGGGCCACAAGCTCAATACAGTCACTAATGGAATGCGAGAAACGTTTTTGTAGTTTGTCCAGAAATTAATGACTGATAAATATTCAGCGATTTGTTTAGAATTCGGTATTGGAAATATCAATGGCGGATAGCTGTTGTATAAGTGTTTTAAGGTTCTTGAGACCTTGTACGAAGGTTTATTGCATAACGTTTTGTAGCATTTGCTAGGGCTTGACCATGTACTACGTCCACAGCTAGTCCAATGTGTTCCGGTTACAACTACTTAATTTTGTCACACTTTTTCGCATGAAGTCTTGATTGTAGATATCAGGAGAATTCTCCTTGTTCTGGACTAAAGAAACCTTAATAATTATTAAGACAAAATACATGACATTATCTATGCGTACCTTAACAACCTTATTTTGAATGATTCAAATCCGACCTTTGTCGATTTTTCAAAACGAATTAAGTAACTACGTAATACTAGTTAAAAGACCTTATAATTTTATGAAATTGACAATTACAAATTAATGTGCTAATTATATTTTGATAAAATTTTCTTTTGTTATTGTAAATGAACACGTACTTACACCGACGCCATATAAATTCTAGTCTAGGTCTAGGATTGATAACGCAAAACCACTAGGCAACACAGCTGGACACGTTGGTAGATAAACTGGACGCACGTTGTGTTAGGCAATCCGGCGTAGCAAGGCCTTAGGTCACCTAGCGCGTTATCAGTGTAATAGCCCGTTAGGTGTCGGTTACGACGTTCTGCTACGCAGTGCTACGCGCTACGCCAGAACGAGCCATAGCGATGTCGCCGAATTCAGGTCACCAACAGCACTCGAATTTGCATGCGCGCTAATAAAGACCATACATTATGACGAGAGCCGCCATATGTCGGCTCTCGTGAGAGATGGCGACAACACCTCGCTACAATAAATTATATTTAACGATACCCGTTTATCTCACATTTTATGTCAAATCAAGTTTGCCAGTCATAACCCAAATGCATACGCAGTCATTCAAAAGCTGTTAATGTGTTTCGATCGATAAGAGAATTTCATCTCAGTTCATATTACATATTGTGGTTTTTATTGACCCATTTCAAATTCAGTTCCTTGAAATTGTGAATTTAGAGTGACAAGTAAAACGAAGATACCAGTAGATACTAGAATATTCTGCCTTAATCAATGAAAGGCAAGTTATTTTTATTTTTAACTGATCGATCGCTTGTGCTGAAGGTTAAAAGTTCATGTGAGTTCCTACTACTTATTCAGAAATATCTATCTAAGTAGGCAAATGCCTTTAAATTATAAACAAAATAATAAACAACAAAATAGTTATGTAAGTACCTACCTATAATTGAATTCAATTTGATTACAAATAAGGTCGGTAAACTCAACTGAAAAAATAAAACAAATTAAGGACATAACACGACTAGGAAAACCTCTATTTAAATTCAAATATGCACAACAATGTACATAATTATAAAAAAAATAACAATAATGAGGTATATAATTAAGACGTTATTAATCTTTATACCTACAGCCTCGTGATCTAAGTTTCCGTATGATGATCACCTTCGGTTATCAAAATATTCGAAGTACTTAGTTGCGCATGCGAATCGGAAGTGTTCGGGAGAGGTCGTCGTGCCCGAACAAGACACGTGTAAACGAGCCGCGTTGTGTAATACAACCTTGCAGTCGCGAATATATGGAACAGTGGTCCAGCCAGGATATGGTGGACATGACCTGGTTATTTTAAGTCCCCAATCGTAAGATGATTGTGCGGCCATTGTGAGCAGAGATTCGTAATATGATTCGTGATACGAGTAGTTTAATAAACTTTTGGTTTAGCGGCTTGTGTGTTATACGGTGATTATTTACGCATTTCTCGTGTAGGTATGCGTTTTTGTAGCAGTTAAATATCAAAATGTTTCTACAAAGAAGTTAACCCAATATTCTTAAATATCTTGAGTGTATTTTTCAGCAAGCTAAGCCAATAATGTCCAAATGCTTTGCTGATACGAAATCTTAAAACCACAAGAATTACGTACATGTTGTGTTGGATCCGTGTATCGCTTTTCCGCAAAGGTCCCTTATGTTTTTCGAACTCTCTAGCCCTTTTCCAAGAAAATTACCTCACTCATGTGTCACTACAGAATCTTGCTGTTCCGAGACATTCGATGTAAACTGTAATCTGTTAATGATAAGTGTTGCCTTGATCGCCCATGTTGTACATATTCATATCTTATGCCATCGTCCAATGTCGCTAATACGTTTAACTTTAGTCAATTTTATCATGATTTTCAATTTATGTTTGATAACGTTTGAGTGTTTCAGCGCAAATTCAGATGTGAAAACAATATCAGATCCAGTAGGTACCTGGAACAAACTGTTAGTCAGTTGAAAAAATATTATTTTATCAAGAGCATATCCCCCTATTCTTACATTTCGGCTTCCCGTTAGGAATTTCAATTGCAAAATTTATTTAAATCTTATTTATGGCGTTATTTTTGTAAAAATGTAAAGCTATTTCCACAAAAATTTATCGGAGCGCTAAGTGGCGTCATGGCGAATCAAAGGGCCTCGCTTCGGCGGCGGAAGGTCGTTAAGACCTTCTATCCATTGCCCACCGGTGTTAACATTGACAGCGGCCCTTATGCAAATCGTCTTTGCGCGTGCTTGCTTGACTCGTAACTTTACTACCGGTACGGCGCTACTCTAACTCAATGCTGTACTTTATTATACTGCAATCATACTAACGAACCTTCAATTCGGACGCTCAATCCGTGACTATTCGTCGTTTGAGCACGATTTCCTGGTTTCAACCTCGATGAATGGTGCAGGAAAATATACCAGTTCAAGCACATCCCAAGCCTTTCTGGACATAAGTATTCAAATAGTCTTGCGAATTAATATTAAGGTATGTATGAGGTCAGATGACAAAAAAATGGATGTTTGCGAAAATTGCCAAAGACATTTGCTTAACAGATTTTCGTGAAACCGGCACGTAGACACCAAAAAACGTAACCGTGAAACGTCAAAAATGAGATTTTTATTGTAACGAATAAAATCTGTCGAAAAATCAAGGACATCCGGGGTTCATTGCATCAGATTTCAGGAGAATTCCTTGGTAGATATAACCAGTTTGTGACGATTTTTTTTCAAATTGTTTCACCTCAGTACACTGTTAGCTATGCTGATAACTATTTAAAATACCAGTATTTTCCAACTACATTACACGACCTCGCCAACCAGTGATGACGTGAATCGAAAACGATTCACAAAATTAGTCGACGTTGCGAAAGAATACTCTTGAAAACGGTACCAAGTACCTACCAACGGCAGAATGTCTAATTAATTTACAGTTTGTGCACAAATGAGCGAATCTCTCTGTAATTTTATTGACTTGGGTACCTACTCATTAAATTCGTAAAAAGTTACAGTTAGCTACCTTCATACCGGCAGATTTTATAATAAATTTTAGGTAGGTACTTACCAAATATATTTTTTAATTTAATTAAAATGCTAAGTAGGTTTTGGTACCATTTGTTTCAATTGCAAACATTATATAAAGATAAATGTTGTAAAATTACGACTATACATAATGAATTTAAACCTACCATATGGACATGTTACATACATACTTGTTAGTTGTTCATGTTCTTATAACATAGAATATTGGGACAGTTACTAAAAATGGTTCATTGTCAGATATCTGTAGAGTCCTCCAAAAACTCAAAACTTCTAACCGACCATTCAATTCTGCTGATCGAAAAAAGAGCCTAGTATACAACGAGACTCACGACCTCAACATTTCATGCAAGTCATCATGGCAGGATCCCTATCCTATGGCAATTTATGTTATAGATCTCCATACTTTTAAAGTAGGTATCAGATTGCAAGTCTCCGTCCCCAAATATAGCACAGGATCATGACTCAATTCACTTTATTAGCTTTGACGACATGGTAGGCCACTGACCCTCTTTGTACTTCTAACGTTATAGCTTCTGGAATCGTCCAAAAATGGTCTACAGGAAAAAATCACATACCCACAAACACGATATTTATTTTTAGAAGGGTATCATTTTTCTCTGTAAATTCCTTATGACTTCAATAAAACTAGACAATAGATCTAACAAATATAGAATCAAGGCGACGACGATCATTCAATTAAAAATGGCGGATGTTGTCTCTACTGTGGCCTAGACTTACATATTTTTTATTTTTAGCAGAAAATCGAGCGCAAATTAATACAGTGAAGCTGCCGGGTATTAGTGGGACGGTTCAAGGCAAGCCCTACGGCTCGCAAAGGGCCGCGTCAGCGTCACGCGCCGCCATTGACCCACTTACACATACCTACACTGCGTGCGCGCACCTCGTACAATCGCCAATGAAAGCCCTTCGCGAGTTCGCTTGTCACGTACACTCCTTTAGCAGTTATTTGAGTTGATTTATCTACGTATTATACAATTTCGGAAGTTAATTCTTAAAACAGAATATCCTAGACAAAAGCCACTCTAAATAAATTACTTTTAAAATACTTAAATTAATTTTTAAATTGCCTATTCAGGTATGTAATAAAAACAGCACTACTCAAAGTTAAAGCCATAATAAATGGTTAAAAAATTTCGTGAAAACTTTCAATAAATTCGCGAGAAATAATAAAAACTATGATTCCGCCCGACCACTTGTGCGCATGAGTGTCTAAGATTTCAGCGGAGTCGTTCGCTACAGTTGTTTGTGCGCGCATCTCAAGGCGACGGTTGGCCCTCCGCCGCAAATAATTCTGCTATTGTGAAACACACGCCTTATCATCCGGCGGGGCCTTGGCTAGATCACACGAATTACGGTCAAGTTGACGATTTCACGATTAATATTTTGTATTTCATGATAAAAATTCCGTTTGGGTAGATATTTTATAGTATGAATCAATCATTAACTAGTTAAGTTTCCCAGTTGTATGTGAACATTGTGCTCGTAGCACTGCAAATTTTCCTGCTACGCAAATTAGTCTGCTACGCAAAATCTGCTACGCGACCTTCTACGCGAATTTTCGCTACGCAAATTATTCTACGCTAAAAGTTGCTGCTACGATGATAATTTTTAGTTGATTGAATTTATCGTAACCACCAATTAATTATGTACAGTTTTAAGGGTTTTGTAAGATTTAATATTTTTTACTCAGGGCCATTATTTGCCATGACTTACCTACTCAAAATAGATACTTACATTAATATTGAATAAAAAGCCGGCCAAGTGCGTATCGGACCACGCACAATGAAGGGTTCCGTAGTTGAGATGAATTTATCCCCAAAACAAACTTAACTTTGTAGTTGAAAAACATGTTCTCCGATACAAAATGTATGGGAAAACGTGTTTTGCAACTGCAAAGTTAAGTTGGTCAATTATTACTCGTTAACTTGTAAAGCCTACTTAGCTGTGATAGTTTTCCTTTTAATTTCGTTATATAATCTACTACTGTGATTTTTTTCACACATCCTTAACCAACCATTTAGCTGGCAGGGGGGGGACACTTAACAAATATTAGCACTTTAAAGCTTAATATTTCGCAAACGGATTTCTGAATCCAAAAATGCTTTTTCCAAACTCATAATGTTTTTAAAGGACCTTTCCAATGATACCCCACATTATGGGATAAAAAAATAAAAATAAAAACATCACCACTTTACGTGTATGGGAGGTAACCTAAAAAAAATGTTTTTCATAATTTTATTTTTTCACTTTGTCGACGTAATTAATATACCTATGCCAAATTACAGTTTTCTGGTACTAAGGGTCTCGGAGCTAGACCGCGGACAGACAGACAGACAGACGGACATGACAAAACTATAAGGGTTCCTTGTTTACTACGGAACCCTAAAAATGGGTATCAAACTGTATAGTTAGTTTAGAAAGAACATAATGTGATTGGATTTTATGGTATAATAAGTTCCATGTCAATTTTATTTCCCTTGGATGTTGCTATGTGACCAGTACCTACGTATTTGGGTCAGAAATCCGAGATAATTTGAGGAAAAAAGGTAAATTAAAGCCCTCTTCGTCATTCATTGCGTAAAATTGTGCCCTATCCACACTATCCTTGTCTGTAGCTGTTATTAAAATTCGTGCAGACATTGTAAACAGTTCGTTCAATGCTATAATTTGATAAATACGGTGTTTTTGACCTTCAAATATAATTCAGGGTAGTCAGACATGAATGCATGAAACATGTGTTATTCATCAGTCGTAAAGGGCATGTTCTAAACATTATCTTTTAAGAGGCATGCCAGTGATAAGTGCGTCGGCTGCGGCGTCAATGCACTCGGCTGCATGCCCGTAGGTCAGTTCCCTGTGACTCAGACACCACTGCACCGTTACGTACCGAGCGCATCGTGATCACCACTTTTATTACCATACACTCTAAACAATATAAAAAACCAATTAACCAATCATCCGTCGACGCTTCTCGACGCATCTTAGAAAACTTCCTCCAACAAATACGGCGATGTAACTGTAACCGTGATTCGCGTCGTTGCGCAGGCGACGCGGGAGTAGAGACCCCCAAAACCGAGTGGCTGGTTGCCGCACGAATGTAACAATCGTTACCCGGTGCTCCAGTGACTTTCAATTATTGGGTAACACATTTCAATCGGTACGATGAGATGCTACGATAACCAACAATCAAAAGATTGATATGCTACTCGTTTAAACAATTAACAAAATCGTTGTTTGTTTAGAAACCCTATCTTATCGGCTAGACAGTTCGTTGAAGGTAGAAATGTATAAAACATTTGGTTCGCATCCAAAGTTTGTATGATTTGTGGTCGAAATCAATGCGAGCCCATTTGAATACGATAACTGTTGATTATGTAATTGTAGCTGCGAACATCTGCTTGTTTGCCTCCTCAGCGGTGGAGGGTTGAGATAGCTAACCCTTCCCGCGGCCACCGGCCATCATCGGCCACAGCTTTTTATCGAACCTCAAACAAACTGCTTTAATGAGAAATATCGGTTACGGAAACACTCCACTGCATATACTCGTAGTATTGTCAAATATTTGTTGATGCCCTTTGGCTTTTTCTGTCATGTCTACTACTGTGAATAATCTTTCTGCTTTGATGTTATCTCGGCCTCAGTTTCAGGGTTCGTTTTATATCTAGTGGAGATACACGAGTGAACGTGTGTAGTTTTATGCCGACTACAATGACATTGTCTTAATATAAGTGTAAAAAACGATTTACAAGTTATGTATGCATTTTCTTTTACTCGTAATCAGGGGGTACGGGTGCACGGCAGTACCCCGCCAAGTCGAGCAAAACAAACACAAAGGCACTGCCGTACCATCTTTTTTCGAAGCCATTCAGGATATTTTCAACCCCCTGTAACTTCGTTGTGGATAAAGCTAGAAGCCTGAATTTTCAGTGGCCAAGAGGGCTTAGTATAACTATTTGTCATCTTTATTTATTTAATAAATAGAATGACTTGGCAATCGCACACGCCAATAGAATCTACATTCTACATACAACAAAATCTACCTAATATTAGCACTGCGCTTTATTTAATTAGGACTATTTAAAATAGTAGATTTTTCTTATGTAATTATGTTACCGTGCGATGGCCAAGTCATTCCATTTATTAAGATGACAAAATAAGAATAAATTAACAGACTTGGTTTTACCTTAGATCTCACATCTTTTTGCGGTGGAAGAGCTGCGTTGCGAGACACACATACTTACATGTTATGTTTTTGATGGGATATATGTTTTCCCAAATAGGTAAAGTTTTCCCATAAATTAATCATATTTTCTGTTAGACCAACGTCTACCATACGATACGTTCTAGTTAGAGTTTGTGTCATTAACTATTTCTTACAGTCCAGTTCAGTACTCCACTTATCGCCTACGAGGATCCTGGTGAGTGGTGACCCATTTGCAACAAATCTACTCTGGTCACTGTTACAAATAAATAGAAGCAGCATGCAGCTCATATTTTTATAGGTTTTCATACTACAACGATGAATGAACTGCAAAACTCGTCTTCTTTGTTTAGAAGTCAATGATAACTAGAAGTTTATCACGAAATATATGTATTTTCCAGGCATTTTAAATGAAAACAAGTTCTTAAATTTGACTAAAGTTAAGCTGATCATATACCTAAGCTGATTTCGATAAGGTGCAAACAAAGGAGTTACCAGCTTCGATCAGCATGCAAACTTACCCTTGCTGTGTGAGGGCAATAAATATCAATAAGTAATTACGGGTCAGGCTAGCTAGGCAGATGTGAAGGCTGAATATCGTCATGATCTGCAATCGTGCGCAGCTTGTGCGCATCGACCAATGGGGACGCGTTACGTCACGCAAACCGAATTAATTCAACACTCTTTATAAATGTCTAGGGGCTTTTGATAGCACGTTTTATTTTTTTTCATTAAAGAATAATATGTGCATTTTGTAAATTTGTTATCTGGGGTAATAAAGATAAAAGTGAATGTCCAATTTTGAAATTATTATCTAAATGTGGTGAAGTATTTCATATCTTTAGAGAGTGCGGCTTAAAAGAAGCTAAAGGATAATTTGATACACATCGCATTTACTACAGATAGGTACTGTGTAACTTCGTAGTAGTCAGTTACATATTGTGCAAATCGAATGGAGGAGATACGACCATAACACTTCGTGCGTCAAACACAATGAAGACCTTTTGCTGCTACGGCGATTTTTGGTAAATGATGACCAATACCTACTAGCTACGTAAATAAAAGTACATACGCAATAACAAAATACAATTACATAAGGAACAAAAAGTCCAAAAGCACATATTTCCAATGCAAATGATCACTTTTAAAACGGAACAGGCTGGCCACTCGTCGCGCCGGAAACATTTCGTGTATAGGGTTGTGCGATTTATTGCGGACCAACAGCCGGGTCCTTTCTACCTTTAATTGGCTACAAAACACATCCCATTTACAAAAACAGATACAGATAACGGGACAAAGAAGGTTTTTTGTTTTATCACTCTGCAATCTGGATGCAGTGAATCTGGGATTGGCAAAAAATTAATTGGTGTTCTGGCTTCTTGCATGTGACCTTATTTCGCTGTTTTCAGTTAAAAGATTGATATTTTGTACCAGAGCTTTATTTAAAGATTAAACCTGCATGTTCTGGATAAATACCTACATCATTTAGCCTCATAGGTCTTTTTTTATCTTTGAGTTTTAAGAACACAATAGTGAGGCACATTCCAATAAGAAAACTTTCAAAGTTTTAGTATAGAACTTAATTTATTTAACAGGCATTTAAAATAACTTTTTATACACAGAACTGCACATACTTAGTCCGAATCAAAAGCAAAAAATATGGAGAGGATTGCATTATATCCACAATAAATCTAATGACACGACAGCCTCTATAAATCGGAACAGGTAGAATTTGGAACTAATGACTGCAATGAGTTGAAAGGGACTATCGACCATAAGGTTTTACAACTGAAACTTAACCTTATGGTGAAGATATTCGGTTCGTTTTGTATTGTTTGTTTGTTTTAGAAGTTTTTATGCAGTTTTTGAGGGGTTGCTGCGGGGCGGGGGCGGTGCGAACCGAGAGGTCGGTCGCTGAAAGGGTTGTGTGGGAACGGAGGGCACCTGCGACTGCACATGGTGCTCCAACGCTGAGTTTTTTATACATTTGCGCACACATATCTGTCTAATGCAGTTTTTTACTTATTATACGTACCTAAATAAAAACGAAATGTAAAGATGCATTTCAAAGCATAAAACAAATAATGATGTCATCAAGTATCGACAATATGCAACGTAAAACATACATACTCGTAATAGTTTAATGAAGCCTTGTCGAGAAAGGGGCGGTTGCGATCTGTCGATTGCAACTGTTAGCCATGGCATTATCGTGTCGGCGTTTCTTATTACCGATGCTTTGTTTCGCGTTGTATTTTCAGGACCAGTCTTAATAGACCCCTTTACTCGTAGCCTTTACCAGAAATACGAGGTTTTCAGCCTGAAACAGAACAATTGGCTGCATTATTGAGTTACATCGGTCGTTACCTTAGCGAACTGCCCCTATTTCTCGCCAGTATTTATTCATTTTGCAACACATCGCCTGTCGGCCTTTTCACCCTCCCTTGTCGGCTCACGCGTTCTCTTCAATGAATTGTTAATGAAGCACCTTCGTTAAAGGCCGCCAAATTCACGAAACCCCACGTTGTTGAGGCGTGAACCAAAATACAGACACGCACACCGTTTCATATACGGCAATTTATTTATTATTCGCTTTAGAGTGAAAGTCGATGATAATCGAGCGTCAAAAGGTAGCGAAATAAAAGTTTTTTGAATATCTGCAATTGCGTCATTGTTGTTTTAGCGAAAGTTGATTATGAATTTGAATATTGGATATGATTACGTCGTGGGTTTGAACTTTAAAGCTTAGAGACACTTTATCACAGACACAATTTCATTTTCCATTGCACACGTCTAGGATATAAAAGAAAGTTAAGACTATTAACGAAATTATCACAAGGGATCTAAGGCTTTTAAGTCGTGTTTTGAAGTGGTGTTAATCGGATAGTTTTAGTGTATTTTTTGCATAAGCGGATAACCCTTTAGCATCTACCTGCGGAGCGCCAACAATGCACGCATTGTGCGCAACTCCTGCGCAAGTAGGGTGAGTATAATGTAAACTACTGTCGGACCAATCGGTTTGTTGTTATTTGTTATGTAAATATAGTTATTGTTGATCTATTATCTATGCAACCTGTGCCCATGTTTATTCTAATTGTATTACATAAATACGAAAAGACAATAAATGTGTTTTTACATAGAGAACGATTTAATTTTGCAAAATAGTTTGTTTTGAAATATGCAATTAATCGTGGACTATTATTCAGATTTTCTTGAAAAAAAAACAAACAAAAACAAAATATTTATTTCAATTACAAAAAGGCATTTACATACATATGATCGGAGATCACCTTTTAAGCAAGGAATTGCTTGTGTTAGGAGACTCCGCGCTTCCACTTATCATCATCTTATGTAATTGAGCAGTGTAGACAATGTAAACATGCAGTAAAATAAAATAAATTAAATGGGTAACTTAAAATTAAACAATTGAAAGGGTAAATGAGTGAGAGTTATGCATAGAAAAGAGCCAAGTCGCGTGTTACGTGTGATTATGTGTGAGTATGGGTGAGTGATTATGTGTGAGTATGGGTGAGAGTGTGAAGTGTGAGGGTGTGTAGTGCGTGAATTATAGTTAGAATATTTAGAGTTATACTGTCGTTTAATATCCTGCTCAACATAAAAATAGATACGAGAATGTATTTGTTTATTAGGAATTTGTGTGTTTGCATTGTTTGTTTGCTTGTTACGACTTCACGCCGAAATGGCTGAACAGATCCGGATGAGATTTGGCAATTAGGTAGATAATATCTGGGTTCTCTGGGTAAGGATACAGTTTAGGTGTAAGTGCAAGCTCAACTGCAGAATGTAGGTTGTAGGTTGTAGGATAGCCCTGCGACAATGTCTTGGGATCGGAAGAAGCCAAATACAACTTCTTCCACTAACCTTGTACACAACAACCCAAATGCAAGTAATTTGGTTAATGAAGCGTAGATACAAAAGACTCAACATCGTCGTAGGTTTTAGTCTTGAGCCATTCGGTTACAACTCTTTTACAGTCGCGGAGCTTCAAGGAGTATATACGTAGTTCTTTATTCAGCAAGTTGTATAGGTAAGAAGATTGCCTTGAGTATTGTCTTTTAGCGAAAGTAGATCTAACCTTGACAGTTGGAGCGACTAAGTAGTTCCTTCTCTTTCTAGGCTTAGAGGGATCATATGGGAGGGATGTGTGCTTTTTTAGTATGAGTTGAAGCAAATAAAGTTTCCTTACAGACAGAAGACCAGATAATTGGTACAGGCTTCGAGTAGGGAATCTATAGGGTTTAAAGAACATGACCTTAAGCAAGGATCTTTGGGCCCTCTCAAGTTCTAAATTTTTTATTTTTGTTGTCCCTCCCCAACAAGGCAAACAGTATGTGAGGATCGATTGGGCCAATGATATGTATACTTGCTTCAGAAGCCGCTTTGAAGCCGCATGTCGCAGTGCCTTAAAGGTCCATATCATTTTCCTAACTCTTTTCATTATAAGTTCAGTGTGCATGTGCCAGGACAGGCGCTGGTCAATCATAACCCCTAGGTATTTAGTGTGTTGTAACCTATCAATCCTTACACATGTGCAGTCGAGGGTTGGGGGGTCAGGACAGTTGTGTATTTTTATTTGGAATTCTTGTGACGGTTGCGAGTTATTATACTTAGTAAAGCAGATATAGTTGGATTTAGAGGCATTAAGCGTGAGGAGACTATAATTTAGCCAAGCTGCAATCTTTGCCAGGCCACATTCAGCCATCCTTCGAACACTAGCCCAAGTTTTAGCAGTGAAGACAATGGCAGTGTCGTCGGCGTATGAGAATATGAGTCCGCCGTCAATCTTCATGTTGCATAAATTATTAATGTAGATAAGGAACAAGGTCGGCCCAAGGACACTGCCCTGACCGACTCCGAAAGTAACGGCTAACTCGGAGCTAGTGTAATTCGCAATTTTAACCGTTTGTTTGCGATTGCTCAGGTAAGACTTAAAAAGATCAAGAGCGGGTCCCCTTAAACCGATGCTTTCTAGCCTATGTAAAAGTATGGGGACAGACACTGTGTCAAAGGCCTTTTTGAGGTCAAGAAAAACAGTTAGACACTTGTTGCCACTATCCACTCCATCTACCAGAGCAGAAGTTAGTGACAGAACTGCATCCTCTGTAGACTTTCCTTGTCTAAACCCAAATTGAGAGGGCGACAGTATTTTATATTTAGAGAGGAATTTAACTAGGCGCGAGTTTATAAGTCTCTCAAGGATTTTTGAAATGGACGGTAGGACAGAGATTGGCCTATAATTTGACGGGTCAGTCCTGTCCCCAGACTTGTACACAGGTGTTATTAGGGCCACTTTCAAAGCGTCCGGGAAAAGTCCCTGCTCGAAGCATAGATTAATTAAGTGGGTTATGACTGGTACAATTGGTTCGTGAGCGGCTTTTAGAAAGTTGACTTGTATTTTATCCCAGCCAGGAGCACTATCTGCTTTCAAACTCATTAGAGTGGCTCGAACTTCGTCGGGGTCTGTGTCGAGAAGAACAAAAGATGAGGGCAAAGGACCATCTGTCGAGAATGAGTCAGGATTAGTATTATCTCCTGCTGAGGGCTGAGAAGTAGTGATATTATCTGCAAGAAGCTTGCCTATGTTAGAGAAGTAATCATTAACCTTGTCAACAGATTTCTGTGGGGAAGTGGATAGCTCTAGTAGATCCAAACTATGTGTTTTTTTAGGTTTGCGTTGTGTGATGTTGTTAATGATATCCCATGTCTTTTTAGGGTTTTTGTGCACTTTGGAAAGTTGAATTCTGTCATATTTTCGTTTTTGTTTTCTGATAATGGTAATGCAGTAATTACGATACCTTTTGTATGTGATTTTTAGTACTTCGTTGAATGGGTCAAGCCTCAGTCTCTTCTGCATACAATTTCTATTCAAAATACAGCGCAATAAGCCAATAGTCATCCACGGTTTTAAGATTCTATTTTTCAAAGGTACATTCAGAGTTATTGTACTGAGTGTGACACAATTTTGCAGTATTTCAATTAGATTATTGGTAAGAGTGTTAGGGTTATCATGTTTTAATAGGTCTGACAGGTTACTAGCTTTGAGGAGCTCAAGTCCCTTCTCCAAATTAAAGACTGTTTTTGTTTTTGAGCATCTTATTAAATTTGAATGGTTTGTGATTTTTAGGAAAGTCATGAAATGGTCAGTAATAGTTGTGTGAATAATTGCAATGGTTGCAGTTTTGGTGCCAGGTTTGAGTTTTAAAATGAAATGGTCAAGACAGGTTTTGTCTCTCGTGGGGAGCGAGTGACCAGGGAGTAGACCATGCATGGCTAACATATTGAGGTAGTTAAGTCTATTTGAGCGTTCGTGTGATTGCTCATTTTGATTGAATGTAAGATTAATATTTATATCTCCAGTGATTATTACGTTTTTAATTGATGCGATGGTAGTTAGGTGATTGTTTAAGGAGTGAATAAATTGGTCCGCGTTCGCAGTTGAGGGAGACCGATAAATTGCAATAACTATAAGGTCAGGCACAATATGAATCTCCAAGCAAGACGCGTGAGCTAACTTTACTTCTCTTGTCTTATTTTTATGTGTGTTTTTAATATAGGCGACCACTCCGTCAGCCTTATTCAGATGATTTGTTGTTTGGAACGAGAAACTGTAGCAAAACTTTAGTTTCTAAGCTTTTCACTCTAAAGTCGTATCAAAATATTCAAAAAACATGGTGACAATACTAAATCAAACGCATTCTCCTGATATCTTCAATGTGAATAATGAGCAAAAAATTTGATAAAGAAAACACAGATTTTTTACACAATTTAATATAGGTCAGGTGCATGTTCAACCCTTTCATAGCGTGGGAGTTTCGCTTTTTTGCCGATAGTACTTTGTGCAACACTTTTTTGCGCATGACAGAAGTGTTTGCGATAATTTGTTCCCACAATTTTGTAGGATTGGGGAAGTGATGACAGCCATAGATCGTTCAATAGATAAATACCGTTATGGTTTGTACACGAATGAATAGTATTGCGATACCGTTCAATGTATTTGCAAGGTGCACAATTTTTATTGCAGCGCACAATTCTATGGAAGCACCTAACGGGTTGAAGATTAGACAGTTTTTTGTACAGAAATGGAGTTTGTGCAATCAAATATTATTGCTTAAATAGTCATATTTGAATTTCGGATAGAAAAGATTCTTGATTTATTGGAACCGATACTTTTTAAATAAAATCAAAATAATCAAGAATGTGAAATGTATCCAATACAGGTAGGTAATATTAACAAAATTATTGGTCTATGTGCGGAAAGCAAACTCTTACGTCATATTACTTATTTTCAAATAAGATTCAAATAGCAATTACATACATGGCTTAGATTGAAAAACTATACAAACGTATTTACTTAGACTTAGATAATCCTTTACCTAACATTCTACCTGTACCATTAATCATTAATTTTAAATTAAATAAAACCAGTTAAATTTCTTAATTCACCTTGTGGCGTCAAACTACCCGCCATGTGGCGAATGTCTACCCTTTAATGATCGATAATGATACAATCATTAAGAGGGCAACGGAGATCATTTGCGACGTCCGCCCCAGGCGAGTAAAGGGTAGTCACAACATATTTGCTGAAAGAATAATGAGAGTTCGCGGCAGGGCGCAGGAAACATGGCATTCGCAGTCAAACTACTTCCTGTGATGACACATGCTAACTATTATTTTGTAATCGAATTATAAGAAATGGCGTTACTTGCACTTATCTAACCCTAAATTCAATATACTTTCTTTGAGTATTTTGTGAGCGGTTTCATAGGCGATCTGTACATATTGATAATGTTAACGTTGATTGACCTCATAGATCGATCAATCTGCTCGGAAGCTATAAAGTACATCAACATTTACGATAGTTGTCCATTACACTTAAAAGAGATGGGCACTGGGTGAAGTGTGGTTTAATAGGAGATAGTTAAGCATCTAGTTCTAACTCATCATGATCACCTAGTGCTGATCGTGGTGATATTGTCGCGGACGTGCGCGTCTACGTCACGGCATTATGATAACACAGGGAAGTTAAATGTATGGAAATATGTGAATTTAAATTTCCGTCCACGATATCGTTACAATGAGCACATGTTTTCATACATTTCATGAAGGTAGACGTGGCCGTTCATGATAATCTCGTCACATTAGAAATTACAAAATTATACATTACCCTAACTGACTAATGTAAATAAAGTTAGGCACCACGATTCATGCCTTAATGCAAGTAATGTTATGTTGGTATCTATGCAAGTTGGATGTATGCAGGGGGGATGTATGTAAGTGGTCTTAGCAACGCGCCTTTCGAGCCCCTCGAAGTGTAATAATATACTTTGTATATCGGATTCGTCCGTATTAAGTCAAGGGCTTCCAAATAATAAATATTTTAACCAGGGTTTACAAGAAATCTTATTTCGGGGATGTCTAATGAGCCAACTCGAGCAGCAGGGACGTCTGGCAAGCGAAATTAGGAACCAATGTCATAGCTAATGTTTGTGTAGTTACATACAAATTAGAAAAGTGTGTGATTATATCTGCGTTACAATGTGATCAAAATTGATATCGATCGAGAGTTATATTTTTTTTTTTAATTGGCGCTGGATAATTACTAACAAAACGAAGTTACAGTTTCTGTCGAGGGGCTTGGGGCTAAGTAATATCAGCCGCACGGGTAAATCGATCAGGTTAAACTGCGCTTGCCGCGGTTGGTCCGGGGATGAATGACCATCTTTACATACCAAGACCCCTTCGTGCCTCGAAAAGCACGTTAAGCCGTTGGTCCCTGCTGTCATTCATTACAGGTCGTCAGAAGCCCGAAAGTCTGACACTGTTTGATCAATTGGGTTGTGGAGGTTAGATAGGTAGTCGCTCCATGTAAAAAAAATAGTGGAATTCAGCTCATCAGCTGCATTCGGTTAGACTGGAAGCTGACTCTACAGAGTTGGGAAAAGGCTAGGCAGATGATGATGAGTTTGTATCGAATAGTATTTGGTTTAATAAAATTGAGCTCTATTCGTATGGTGGGTGTGTTTATTATGTATACTTGAGCTCTAGAATATTCTCTATAATCATTCTGTATAAACTGAAATTAAGTTCTGTGGACCGACAATTTTGTCTTAAATTTCGAATTTTATTTTCAGGCATGAACCAAAACTAAATTCGTTTGTATACGTTTAACGTATAGTTTGGCAACTTTTTACCGGTGTCAGAGTTCAGTTGCGGCGTGAGAACACAGCCGCGTCTGCGCCCGCGCAACTGAAACTCGGGGGAGTTTTTATTCAGGAGGGTTCATCGACTCCGCGCAAATGTTCTCGTTTGCCCTCACCAACGGCTTCTCGAACGAAATGATGTTTGAATAAGAAAATATTACTTGCACATGGTGTTCATTGCAATTCTTGAAAAGCTGATGTGTTTGGCTTGGAATTACTACGTAACACAGCTTTTGCATGCTCTATGCAAAAGCTATCTTGCGTATCTAGTAATTGTACGATTGTTTATTCTTAAATTTTTAATGAGTTCAATCAGAGTGCTTCAATTCTTACAGTTAAGACCTTTAATCCAGGTTTAAATTAGCTACTTGCAGAAAAATCGAAAAGAATATATCTTTTCGACCTACCTATTTAGTTATGAATGACACAAAGACACTTTTAACATCGTGTGTAAAATTAATTTAGACTTTTGCTTCTGATTAAGCTTGTTATTCACGTGAATATGGTTCTAGTTAACTTTGTTAAAAATATACGAATTTTTGCTAAGCCGATAAACTTCGATCTCCATTTCAAAATAAACTTATCACGTTACGAACCCCGCGAGAGCAGATTTTGGTTTTTGTTCGGAGTTTTTGCACAACATTCTTTTTAACAAAAAACTATCAAGGCACTTTTCGTCGCGACCGAATTGTTTATTTATGATAAAAGTAAACTTGGCAAGTTTTTAGAGGCAAAGGGTCGTGACGATGAATAATGTGTTGCCAATTAGGCAATACTTTATTTAGATGTTTCGAAAGATTTGTCAAATAAATTGGAAGAAATAGAAAAACGTTGAAAAGAGTAAACTGCAGGTCAAAGTTTTCTCAACGTTTTCCGAACTTTTCTTTGATTTTAGTTCCTTTTAAAAACCGATCGTAAGCCTGCCGTTCACACATGACTGAAAGAAAATACTCGCCCCTTGGGTAGAAAAATAAATGTGTATATTTACAAAAAAGTGCAAAATATCGCCGAATATCATTCTTCATTGTATAATCAGACAGAAGATTTATGTTCCGGATCGAGTCGGTGATGTCTTGCCGAGTACAGTTATAACTCCACGACCCGTCCCACGCTTTTGCACAATTTCCTCACAAAAAAAACCTTATTTTATAAAGTTCGCCTACCTGCTCGTGTGGCTTGCAGAATTTTGATACCTTTTGTTCGATATTTTTTGCTTTAATTTGTGACAATTATACCGGTATATGACTTTTTACCTGCCATTTTTTGTTCCCGATTTCGGAATCCAACGAATCTGACATTTTGCAAGACCGTTTGTTTTGGTGAAGATATCGCTGGATTTGGGTTTACTGTTAGCTGCCACTAAAAAAATTGTTGACGGAGGCTAAGGTTTCGTGAAGTTTTAGGGTTTTTTAAACTTTGTTTTTGGTGAAAGGTTTCTCATGTTACCGCGACGCTGGCAATATTTTGAACACAAAATCGCGACACCCAAA
Organism: Agrochola lychnidis; assembly: GCA_963680765.1. Classification (NCBI taxonomy): domain Eukaryota; kingdom Metazoa; phylum Arthropoda; class Insecta; order Lepidoptera; family Noctuidae; genus Agrochola; species Agrochola lychnidis. The sequence continues at coordinate 13,780,465 of OY796857.1, forward strand.
ATCGTTGCGTAATTTACTTATTTCAACTCTTTCACAAAATCCTATAAGAAAATAGTAAGAAGCTTGTATGAACTTGAGGAGTGAGTCCACCTTTGTCAAGCTTAATCGATTAAGGATGATCTATTAAAAGAACAGGCACCGAGACAGTGCAGGTAGGCTGATGATATTGCGTTTTAGTAAAATTGGTTAACGTGTCTAAAAAACTGGCTCTCACTGCATGTGCCATTTAAAAAGAACGGACAAAAAATTATTTGGTAGGCAAAGAATGGCTGCCAAGATCGCGGGAAGGGTTGAACGTATGCGAGAGAGGGCAAAAAATTTGATAAAATGCTGGTTTGTTAGGTATACTGTTGTTATTTAGTATTGGTAACTTAGGATGACTTTGTTTAATTTGAGAATTTCTCATAGGTTAGCCCAAGCAAGTTATGGGTTGGCCTTAGATCATATGTGAGCTAATTAAAATCATAGAATGAAGTCCCTGAAAACAGAAAATGTGTGTTGCAGTGAACAGCACTCCACTATAGTAATGTATATGTATCGGTTATGCTAGGTGTATAAGCTAAGTTTCTATTAAGTCTATCCTATTTTGAAATCGTAGTCATTCCACTGACAATTTAAAACAACCCTACTATACGGCATCGAGGGTACAAATTGCAGGCAATAATCAAACTTTTTTTTCACGTGTGGAAACAAAGCGCAATAAAGGGGTATTTTTTTACCCCGCTTTCACAACATGTGCAATGTACTATCTGACCTACTTACCTACACTTCCTCTGCATTAAAGGGTTAAATGGAATATCCGCGATGGGCAAAAAATCATCAGAGATTTGTTTTCAAGGATGTGAAATCGTTATAGGATGCTGTGATTAAATTGTACTTAAAAAAAAGCGAACCTATCATAATGAAGTCTAAGTATAATATCTCGGGATATTTCATTACGGGGTATGAAAAGACAAGAATATTAATAATGGTTGCAAGTATTTTCTAGACCCTAGGGAATTGTTTTGTGCTGTTGTGAATCATATTCCTTTGTTTCACAATAAAATCCAATATGTTTCTTCTTGGTTAACACAGTAGAACTACTTAAAATTGTCTTATCCCGTACATTGTACTTTGTAGCGGAGAATTCTTAAAAAATATAATTAGCAACCTACATATAAATAAGTTGTTAGGTAAAAAATCTTACTCCTAGACCCTACCCAAAACAAAATGTAGTTCACTCTATAAGATTCAGTTGCTCATTCAAACAACAATGCAGCTCCAAGGCTCAAATCGACACTCGTGCAAAGTATCACAGAGCTTTTAAGATACTTGAGACTATTTTTAAAACTAAACTGAGGGAAGGGGTAACTTGCAACGTCCTCTGAAAAATAATAGCGGTGTAGTTGACAAACTGACAGCTAATTGAAATACGCCCATGTGCAATGAGTTTTTGCTTTGCGACATAGAGGGCTAATCCTGCGACATCCCCTGAGGTTTTTTGCCATAAATTATAAAGGGGTTGCGGTATCGCTTGTAGGTATGCCGTAATTGTTTCAACATTTGTTGTTGATGCCATTTTTGGTTTTAATGGTAAGCTTGAGTAGCTTTTGAGCAGAGGGTCTTCACTTCTTCTCTTACAACAAAACTTCTTAAACGATGTCTTATTGACGCCATTAAAGCTCTAAGCGAAAACAAAGGAATTGTCCATTTATCAAAGAAACGTCGAAGTTCGCCTCAATAAATTCTATAATTTGGTTTATATTGACAAGTGTTTATTTGAATATAATGTAAGCCGATTAATTCATTAATGTTACTGCCACTGGTATGCAAGGTTTTGTTTGATGTAGGTATAAAAGCGCTTAATATTTTTAAGTCCACATAATTAACTGCCACAACAAGCAATGTGTTATCCCGTTCACGTCTCCAGGGATCAGTGTTCGGTGGAACACGTGTTTTTAAACGTTTAAATTGAGATATTTTACACAGAGAAGGGTTGCACATTGCTTTGCTAAACATAGTCCAATCCCTACCGCGTTTTAGAATCTCATTAGAAGTAATCCTCCCAATTCTTAATAGAATTCACCCCTCGCCTTTTGTTTTTGTGTTTCCGGTCGGGAATTGAGAGATGTTTGACGTTTTGACGCAAACTATTGTTCGAAACAGCCGCGTAGAAAACTTTGCGTTCGCGTTGCGGTACCAAGGCCGCATAATACGGAAGAGGTCTCATTCATAGTTGCGTCACTGACAACGTAGGTATTTAATTCGGTTAATACATAAACGTTATGTATTCATTGAACCTTTAATCTACCAATGGGGTATTGTTAAACTGTATACATAAACACTTTTTACAATGTGTAAGATAGTGTGTGGTATATAAAAGGAAGTTTGTACATGTGCTAATATATTCGCGATATCGGTACAAGTCGATATGGAGCTCGGTCGCGGCGGAAAGTCCTCCCATTGGCTGGCGGCGCGGGAGGGCGATCCTCCTTCCTCTCGTCTGATGTGATTCGCGAACCACTACATACACGACCATGGCAAATCGCCTGCGTCCTGCGCAAATACCTACACACCCACACAATCACAAGTGTCTCTATATTTGAATAAAATTGTTTTTGCGTTATCTGCGACCTACGTTTGTGTGTTATGTACTATTATGTATGTAGTTGTGGTATCAGGCGAACATAATATACTATGTTTTGAGGAGATGTTTGTTATAATTTTTGCGTCTGTTTCTATTCACCGTTACAAAGAGCGCGGTTTATCTTAAATCACAGTTTACAGGTTTTCAAACTAAAATATGTTAATATCGCAGCGTCCGTCCGGTTTGGACTGCGATTCTATTATGCTATTAGTTTATTATACGAACGTTTTATGATCAATCGATTCACACGCGTTTTATATGGAGATTGAGAACCAGTCTTTGCACAATTGCTCAACGGCTGGATGAAGAACGCTTAGTTCAGAGGTCATCACGGACCGAGTATGTATGTGCAGTGGTCAGTTGCACTACGTTAATGCAGTTTGCCCGTTGTTGTTGTGAAAATGTAATAAAATAGGTATACCTATCTAGTTCTTTCGCAACGGGTAATAGCTACACATAGGTATAAAAATGACGTGAATTTAATAAAAACGATAACCGCACCATGTTACATATTTTTTGTGATTCCCATAGTCGACATAAACACACAAAATTACCTATTTCATTTTCTTTTTAAATAACCATAAATGAAGTCTCGTTTAAAAATGCAATATAATTAATCACACACATAACGGTCGTGTAGCTTATATCTGTGAGAAAAAAACCTCGAGCGATCACCGGTCAGTGCGAAACTGCCCACTGGGCTAATGATCGCCTAAACAAAACTGTGCACAATGCGCAGGGGCCGAACACAAAGCACAAACACCGATGAACAAAGAATATTTTGCACAATACACAATATTAATTACCTTCAGAATATTCACAATAGATGGGGTTTAATAAGCTTAGAGTAAATAAAAGAACCGTAAATCGGACTGACCGCTGTCCAGTGCACAGAACATATTGTGCAAAACTGTGAAATTTGATGTGACGTTTATTATTAAATGATTGAAAAAAGTATTGTGATATGCTTACGAAACGTGCTTCTTTGGTTAAACAGAATGTAGGATAGGAATAAATATAAAAATGCATTTGAATCACCCTATAACCTACGTTGCCAACTAATACCGACTTATTTTTAATAACTTGTTTTATAACCGATTTGAGTAATAATAGTCCCGATTTCAGGCACATCGCCCGTGATAAAAAGCCCAGTTGTGTAAAGTAAAGCAATTTTGTGAAGAAATTTTAGCACAATTTTATTTTATTTGAACTAGTTAGGTATTATTTAAAAACAAATTGGCCTTATTATTTGAAAATGCTGGTGAAAAATCCGGGAATATTTACATACTTAGTTTATTTTAGTTCCTAACTTTTATCAATAATTACTTATTTATGAATTAACTGTATTCGACTTATCGTTCAATAATGACAATTTCAAAAATCCGAGCAAACAAAAAAATATCTACTTTGATATCCTTATCGGTAGATGTCCTTAGTGCTAAAGTCTATTTCCTTGACGCAATTTAAAAACAACATGTGCTAAAATTCCTACGTGTTAAATGTAATGTTTTGACGCCGACGAAATTTTCACTTCCGATTCATCAAAAGCGTGTAAAAGATAACGCTTATCAGTGCTGAAAATAAATATTATGAGACGAGAGAAAAACGGCAAGTTTATGCCCAAATGTCTTTGCGCATAAATAATTTCCTTTTTTTATAAGCTTCATGGTGAACTAGTGTGAACTTGCTAATCTAAAAGATTGGCGGAGCGTCTTAGGGACACACCGGTCAAGCGTGGGTCAGAGGTGACGAACGGACAGACGAACCCGGTTTTACAAAAGCAACGAGCCATTCCGTTCCCTCTCATATTGTTCAATTATTATTTATTATTACAAAGAAATTCACCTAAGAATTTTGTGGGATATATTTGAAAAGTAGGTAAGTTTCTACCTATTCGCACGTTAAATTTCTTAGCAATGAGGTAACCGGAGTTGTCTTTTGTTACTTTGTTACGAATTCCGGAATCGCTAAAAATGTTTTTATCTCGCATACCACCATTACTGTTTACATTGTTTTGCTAAAAAGCGTAGTGTACTGATAACACAATTGCAAAAACAATTTGCTAAGTGATAATGTGTTGCAAAACTTCGAAAAATGTTATTGTGTTGTAACAATGGTTTTTGGGAACAGGTAGGGTGAATATTGCATAGTGAAGGGTTTGCGAGCCCACTCGGACATTCGCGATCCGTTGGTCACCTCTGACCGCTGACTGCTGACCCTATGGGACTGAGAACTTGAACTTAATCCATGCACTGACATTGAACTTCGCACAGATGACTAATAGCTCCATATAATAATGTAATATAAACAATGCGAGACTTGCTTATTCGGCAAATCTGTTATGCAAGTCAGTAATGTTATTGTGTGGATATCATTGATTCAAATGTCAGCAATACTTTCGCTTTTTGTTATGATAAATGAATGCATTCAATTGAGTCACTTACATGTTTTCAGTATTAAAAAGGAAATATGGAAATGGAAATGTAAATTCAGTTTTGATTTGTATAGGTACAGCTGGTTGGTATAATCAACAAATTACACTTCTAAACAAGTTTTTCATTTATAATTATCACAGCTCAAATTTCGACTGAAATTCAAAGCAAAAAAAAAACAAACAAAAAAAGGTCCTAACAAGATGTATTTGGTCACGGTCAAACAGTTTTATTCGCAACCCCTTGGACGGCCGTTGATCACCCCTGACCGCTGACCGATGACCTCATGGGATCCACTGCTTGCATTAAATAGTGGGTACCTTACTCGCAAACACTGACATTGAACTTAACATAGTTTATGTTTTCATTAAGAAATGTAGACTGCTTTTTTATGCTAATTGTCGTATTGAATCCAATTTCTGGGAAAATTTTCAAAATGAATCTATCTTTCAACTGAAATGCATAATTAAATTCCCTACTAAAAAATCTTTTATTTAGATAACTTTTGAACAGTTTCATATTATTATTAATTCTTATACTTAAAATACCTGTTCACCTATTGATTCAAATTCACATAATAATATGTTACATAAAAGTGCAGCGATCAATCGAAAACCTATTGAAAAGGTTTCTTTGTTATTAAAATTCCAAAAAACGGTCAGTAAATCCGTCTCTTGGCCATCTGTGTAGAATGCAATTGCGAAAGGGTGCAGGGTCCGGCCGTACGTTGGTCACCTCTGACCCGCCAACGACTTGACCATCCCTCTGCTTTATGGAGACGCTATTATTTACACCTTTGGACTTTTAGAAGTGCATAAAAAGGTGCACATTTTGAAAAGAACGGCTTTTCAGGTTTCAGGAATGGGTCTTTGAAAAACGAAAAACGTGTTTTCAAACCACTACTTCGGAAATTAGGATTAAAACAAACGATTTAAATTTATCAGATTTTTGGGCCAAGCATGTTAAGATAACTTTTCTAAAACTGAATACAGCAACGTTTAGATTAATTCTAAAAGAAATGGCAAACTTTTACTTTGTTAGTAATTAATTGTATCATTAAGGGTTGGCATATACCTAAGACTTATTCCATCTACTAAATTAATTGGCAAATTAATTAATCTATTTATAAACAAGGCAGTGTTTATGAAAGTGTGCGCGAAACACGCAGCATAAAGGTAAGCCACTTATTCAAATCACAAGTTATTTGAATAAGTGGAATTGTAACAACGTTTTAATTAATGAAATTCGCAATTTATAAGCGTTTACAGAGGAGGTGAGCATGTTAATAGAGTTTCGCAAGCCACAACAATGAGGTTCATTGATCGACGTGACTCTTTGGGTCCGGCTACTAAATGTCATTGGCCACTGTGATGTGAATGTATTTTTTATTTTTTTATTGTTAATTCTTTTTTGAATTATGACTTTGTTTTGAATAATTCGATAAAAAGCAAGGTGGACACGATCGATTCCATAATTATTCCATTTGTAGTTTTTCTCACAATCTGCAGTAGCGGCATCGACATAATAATTATTATTTAATTTGCACGTTTCGACCTTTTATTTCGTCGCATGATCATAAAATATAAATCATTTTTCTTTTTTCACTTATGAAAACCTACTTTCGTAAAGAATTGGCGATAATGAACGCTAAATCGTAAAAATACATTAGCATACAGTATATTGCCCTGTATAAACGAATACAACTGAAGTTTTAATTCTGGGTGTTTTTCATTGTACCTACTCCTTATTTACGTTTTGCAAATAGAGTTTAACGCACTAGGTGATTAACATTTTATATTGAACTAGCTGACCCTGCAAACATTGTTTTGCCATATAAATGTTTGGGGTGGACCATCTTTATCACTTATCTACTACCCTACCTACCTTACCATAATTTATAAAAACATAATTTTTCTTCATATCTTTTTTTTTTCCTAAATTAAGATGTAAGCTATCCTATCTTTCAAGTTGGATCAAACTGCACACGGTGTGCAAATTTGATTAAAATCGGTTAAGTAGTTTAGGAGTCCATCGCGGACAAACAACGTGACACGTAATTTATATATATTAAGAAGATTGAAATAAGATCGAGCGCTAAAAAAAACAAAAAAAAAAATACCAGAGGCTAATTCTATTTTGAGAAATAAAAATATTGTGTGTTATATATTATTATGTTTTCTAAACTGTGTTTTTTACTTGAAGGAAAACCAACAGGTAAAAATAAAGAAAATATCAACACACGATTAAAAATGACTCATTTTCCCTCCACTGTGCTTTGGTTAGCAATTAAAGACACTTCAATAATATCGGTGGTTAGTTAATTACCTATCCTACTCCTCATGTCATGTCAACCCTTCTATGTTATTCGTATGTACGTAATAACTGTGCAAACGAATACGGAAATTATGATTTGAATGTTCTTTGTAATTACACAAAATGTTTTCTGCATATTCATCAGTCATTGCTAGAGTAGTTTTGTATCTCTTAGAATAAATATAAGTACCTACCTAAGGTCAAATACAATGATGGCGTAGTGTATACCTACCGTATACAACTTAAAGATTATATTATAATCTTTTTCTAAAAATATTCTTCAGTTTACACCTAGTGAATGTCACAAAAAGCAACTCAGAGAAATGTAAAATTCGTTCGCAGTTATTAATGTCAATATCACACGTATTTGAAGTTGAGATACCAACATTCAGCAGCTGAAGTTTACAGGCTATATTAAATCAGATAGTTTCAATTTATTATAAGGTTTTATGGGACATGCATATATTTACATTTGATTCTTAAATTTTAATATAAGTATCTACTTTATACTTTCAACATATAAAAACCTTTACCTAACCCCATATAAAATAAATAACTCAACAGCATTAACTATTTATAAGATTTTCAATGCTACATCTATAAATAAATAAATTTTATGTAATGGAACACGTGATCAATTAATCGTCGGATGAAGAAGACCGTCTGTCGCAGGTCTTAATGTGCAGCCGGAACTGTGTCGTCTTTTTATTTTATATCAACTTACGCACATACGTAGGAATACAGAGTAAGAATCGATAGAGTTTCCTTAAATTAATACTATACCAGCATTTTTGTTTTTCTTTCTTAGAATATATATGTCACCGTAAGATTGTGGGAACCGTTAGTTTATAATCTATCGGAATTATTTCCGTTAGATCATAAACTGTCGATCAATTGTGAACTGGGTGAAATGAGTTAGGTTAGGCTAGAACTGTGACCAACCGCGCGCGAGCCAAGCGAGCGGTGCCGCGGCAGCGGCCGGCGAGCGTTACTTCCAAGTTGCTCGCAGCCAGGCAGGCCATTTAATATTAGCTCAAGGTGCGTTACGTCGCAAGCAAGTTTGATACCAGTTCACAATTTGTCGGTTTCCCATGGAAAGATTATAAACTAGCGAAAAATAATGCGCTAAATTGTAAATGGTTCGTTGCAGTTTACAATTTTTCGACAGTTTATAATTTAACGGAAATAATACCGATAGATTATAAACTAACGAAGTTCATAATTATACGGTGACATATACAAGCATTCTTCAAAGTATTCTCAGCTCTGTTTCCCACATGGATATAATCTATCATTGCTTTGTTAATCTGATCGGTGACCAATGTTTGGACTTTGTTATTTCAGTACTTACCTACCAGATAGTAATCAGGATCGACTGTAAAGATCTACGTAGTAAAATATTAAATTCATTCATTCACTGATAGATGATGCAAAGCCTGAATCGCTGGGTCTAGAAGTATGACATTTTGCACAAGAGTTCCTTATATAACGAAAGTGAGCACTAAGGGAGGCTTTTTTTAAATTTACATTTATTTATATTAAATAGGGGATGAAACTTTGTATGGAAGTTCGACATTTTTGACGATGGGAAATCCCATAGGGCCCATGGTTTTACTACAATAATGTAATAATATCAAAAAAGGTAAGCCTAGTTTATGATGCCCTCTGGCTAATACATATTATTCGTTGAGTTTACTAAGATTCTTAGCTCTACGCAGGTAAATACTGTTTTATATTTATTTAATAATAAGCCGCATCGTTCACATGTCGCGCATGCGCCTTGCCCACCCCCATACGTGGGAAGTAGGAAGCACCTATCCTTTTATTGGGGGACTGTAATTAAGGAAACTTGCTCTGTAATTACAGGGGAGATTGCTAAATATAATTGAACTCTTTTCTTTTTGGTTTTACAAAGCTCCATCCGCTTCTAGGGGACGTAGGCTGATATTTTATTAAAGAACGAGACGTTTCTAGGAGACGTAGTTATAAATGCACAGCAAGCAAACATAATTAAACATAATAATTCATTTGAAAAAATCTTTGCTTTAATAATTGTGTTTGAAAATTATTTTACAACTATAAAAATGACTACAATTCGAAGAAATTCTACGTACCTCAATTCGGATAGAATTCTACTTTTTATTAATGTTGCTCAAGCAAATTTTAATCAACTTAATAACTTGCTTCAAAGATCCAAGCAAACTATACTCCGTTTGAAATAAGATTAGACATTTAAACAAACCTTTTTACAGTCCGTTCAACCGATTTTGACTTCTATACCGTAGGCATAAGGATGGCATTAAAAGCAAAAAAAGTGGTTACAAACCAACTGTTTACTGCAGCTGTCATTTGTCATGCCGCCATCGCAATAGAAGTCAAAATCGGTTGAACGGATTGAAAAAAGGTTTAGTTAAATGTCTAATCTTATTTCAAACGGAGTATAGATGTCTTCTAAAATTAATCGAGAACCCGTTTTTATGTGAATACTTAATTAAAAATGTACAACAACTACTTTTGCGCTAAAATGTGCAGTGCTCAAAGTGTTAAAAAAAAGTTTTAAACAAATTAACAAACAAAGTAAAAATAATTGTTTCATTTATCAGTATTTAAACACTTTAATTAGCGATTCGGCCATACACAGTGACAATTTGCATTGAGTGATAGTACTATCACTGTTACTGCTCCACAAACAAATAAATGGGGCATTGTTGTCGTAGGCCCGACTGTCATTATCAAATGTACAAATTGTTAGCTAATGATAATTGTAAATAATTTAATTGTGTGACCTCATTCAGTGTTTGATGTGTAAAATCTTTCGAATTATCCGGTTGGAAAGAATCCACGCACTTTTTTTTACTTTTTAACCCTTTTCTATAATGGTTTAATGTCTCCTTTACACTCTATTCTTTACAAAATTCTACGTTTGGTAAACCCCATCCGTACGGTAAATTTTGGGTTATAGAAAAATGGTTTTGAATTACAGTGGTTGTGTTATTTTGTAGTGTAGTGTTTGCCAAAGACACAAAATAACGAAAATTAAGAATTAGATACATAATTTTGATTTCTAAAGCGTTACCTAATAATAATAACGCTGGAGATTCGAATACACATATAACCAAAATGCACCATGTCTCTGGAAACAGTAAAGTCGCTCCTCCGTTAGTAAATTTCGTCAAGCAAAGCCAACCCAGATGAAATGTAATGAAGAAAAGAATGAATGAGCTAAATAGATAAATTATTAATAAGGTCAGATATACAGGTCCAGTAATTAACAGATTACATTCATTCCATTTTGCAGACAAAGAAAGTAATGTGGACTGACCTAATCTAATGTCAATATTTGTTAATATTCACACATTGGTCCAATTACTTGTTATTTACAATAATGTTGGACTGTACTTAGTTTTCTAGATACTACTTGCACTTGTTCTGCGGTCTCGCATAATATTTATGTTGTTACATCTGTCTGATATAATAAATTGCTTTTAAATCAAAACTAACATCATAAGTACTTAGACGAGGATCAGTGACATTAGCAATACAAATTCTTCTTTCAGCAGCTTAATCAAGCTGTATTAATAGAAAGCGGAATAACATAATTCTTTGTAGATTGAATATTTTCCGTAGACTTCGTCTTGGCCAGTCTGAGTATCACCTATTATAACATTGCAGGTAATATCTATGCTATTGAAGTCCTCAGAGCCGTTTGATTGCCCTCAGAGCCAAGCAGTTGACTCCACCTGATTGGAATGACAAACAGCTACCCAATATATATTTTATATCTTTTTTACTGCCATTCCCAGATCGCCAGCGAAGTTAACGTTTCCACTTCTTTTCGTCCACACAGGCTATTTAAAAAAACCGTTAAACTATGTACAGACTGATCAATGGTTGAGACAATAGGACCTTATAACACCGTGGTCTTAATAACTAGTTAAAACAGTACACTACTGAAGCAGGTTATTTCAATCAGCTGGACAAGTCTCGGTAAACATTTTATCTTCTGGCTTGTTTCGGGAACGGTCCAGTTCAACCGAAGTGGGACATCTCAGTTTTCTATTTTTATCTGGCCTTTTTTTGTCTTTCACCTATTTTTAGCATTATTTGGACAGTAGCTTATTAAGTATTTACTGTTTTTGTTTAAGTATCATGTCATTCATGTTCTGCTTTTAAGTTCGCTTTTAATATATCTGCTTGCTCATCGTTTTCGATTTTGATCATTATTGTGGCTATTATTACAGACGTATATCCATGGAAGTTCTTTCTTGCAAGCTGTAACTTGTTTCGACTTTGAATTCTTTAACATATATTGAAAATGCTATGCTAAGTTTAAAGCAACCACCTGGGTCTATTTTACGAGTACTTCAATAAGGAATGTAACAATCTTCTCTTGTAAATGTATGCTAAGTAAAATGAATGCAAGTACATACTTCTTGATCCAGGAAACGCCAACGTCACGCGCAGCGCAAGCGCATCGTAGAACGCGCGGCGTGTTGAGGCAGGCCGAACGACCTCCCGCGCCCCGCATCCCCCGCCGTTGTCGCTGCATCTCTTGCAGACGAAGCGTCAGCAAAAGTGGGTTTTATTTACCTAAATATCAAAAGTTGTACATATAAAAATATGGTTTCGTATTAGAAGCCTATATCCTGCAGTTCTCAGTGCAACGTAGAGTCCTATAAAGTCCAAGTGATATTTCAGGATGAAAATATTATGTGTTATCTTCGATCTTTTTTTAATAGTCAGGTTTAATAAAGCAAAGGTATAACAATTTGATTTTCTGCAGTTCTATTTAATATAATCGTTAAACCTGAGAGTAAAGTGCCTGCCGATTATTATCATGACAAGCAAGACTACTAACCAATTTCTGACCACATCACAGTCGTTCAGTAAAACTTTCTTTGCCAACAGTACAAGTAGTAAGTACATACCGGCTATATACTTGTTACATAGCAAGTAACGGGAAGCGATGCGTCTGCGCCGGTTGCAGCCAATGCGGCGATGTTGATGCAATCCTCCATTCAATGCCAGATACTTGGCTTATTGAGAACTGACCAGTCAGATAACTATCTGTAAATGCTATTGATGGTACTGATGGTAAAGAAAATATACATAGAGTGAAAATAATGATGATTCATTATATATTTTAGATACTTGATGCAAATATTATTTAGAATTCAATTAATATTAATTTACGCGTAGGAGCGAAAGGACAAAACAGCCAAATTGGGTTTAGGTTTCTTCCTATTTCTACTTCTAGCTAAATAAAAATAAAAATGCAAATGCAATTTATGGTAGAGTTACAAATACAGACCTCGCCTATTAGGCCATCTAAATTTGTTTCATCTTAGCTCATTGCAACATAGGTACACTTTGTGAGAAAGTCAAGTAAATGACAAAGACCTTTTCAGCAAGAACCTAAAAATCAAGCAATTACATCAGTGTAGGAAACATCAATCATTTAATCCAATATAAAATTAATTTCATTAAGTTCAAATTAAATACTTCTAATCTTGCAGACAATTAAAGTCTATCATCAATGCTGACACTGACTCATAACAACTAATATTATTTTAATTCTCAACAACAGGGCTGATCGTTTTGTACATAAACCAAACATCCCGAATGCAACGGTGACTAAACACTCTAATCCGGTCGGCTAGTAACACTGGTTAGCGAGTTTCGGCAGGGCCAGTGGGGGGAAGGACGAGGACCAAAGGGCCCGGGGGAGGGGTACGAAGTGCAATGTCCTCGCCAACGGACGCCTTGATCTCTCCTTTGCGCCTCGAAACTTCGACATTTTTAAATAAAAATGTTCCATTATTAAATCACTGCAGTTGCCAAGATTAGATCAAAGATGGACAATTGATATGATAATGGAAACGGTGCGTTTTGATGGCATTGTTTTGATTTTGATTGATTTGTGAATTATGATGTCATGTTCGATGAACTTTGATAAACTGTTGATGTTGTTAGTCATTATAATAAAGCAAGCGATGACTGTTACAAAGTTGCTAATGTTATAATGTGATTTTACCAAATCGCAATTAAGTTATTCTACATGATGGACCTTTTCTAACAAATGGAAGCACAAGCCAAACTCATGATAGCATCATGGTTTATAAGTACGTCCAGGCACTTACAAGTGCTTTACCTTGACTTCTTCCTCTCTCGTGCAAATCCCCATGTATGGCGAAGCCAATATAAACTTCAGGTGTCACAGTGTAATTAAGGACATTTGGTTGAGGGTTCCCTGTACAGTATGGTGTCGATAACTAAACCTGAGGGAAGCTGAAGCCATAATAATGACGCTGACATGAGGGTGAATCCTGTTATTATTTATGTAGCCGCACCAGCATTTTGTTGATGTATTCCTTAGGTATTCCGGTATATAACATGGAGTACTGCTGCTTCTTGATTGTTCCTCTTGATTTAAGAACGGTTTTCGGCCCAGAATTTATCAACGAATACTTATTCTACTCAATTAAATCCATTTGTGAATTGTGTGAATTCCTTTTGTTATTTATCTTGTTTGGAGTAGTTTACTTTGATTCAAAACTCAAAGTACCTACTTGGTAGATCAAACACGTGACATTCATTTCGCAAAAGGATTTGATGATAGTCATTAATTAGTTGTGTGATTTGAAACCAATCAATTATTACTAATGACTTCGGTTTAGGTAAATATTAGGAACCTCCTAGTAGCTTGCTTGTAAAAATACTTCTCATATGCACTGTTTAGAATAAATCTTGGTAGCGAAAAAATAATTAAGGGTTCTCATCGATCATTGTGGCATGAGTAAGGAGTTTTGCAGTTTCTTGCTTTCTTTGTTATCAAAGGTTAATTGACATTTATCGCAAGTCTTGTGACCCCAACTTGTCTAACGATCGCTACGCACTTCGCCGTTTTATCTCGCGACGTTTAATTGACTTTTCGCAATTAAGAATCGATTAAAACTTCATCGGGTCACGTTTAGCAACATTCGTTCTGATAACAAATTCATAAATGAACCTATTTATTTGTTTATCTTTTATGTTTGCAATAGATGCCTAACGTGCGTCTATGTCGATCTAGTAGGTTCGAACTATTTTAACTTAAAATTGATATCAGTGCTACGTGTGTATTAATTAAATGAAGCGTTAAAATGGACCCGGTAACCGAATTTCGGTGTACAGAACATAGCCAGGCGTGACTCGTGAGGCGTTTACATTAATGTGCATAGACGCGCCGTGGGGGGAGGGGGGTGGGAGGTGTCGGTGCTGCAGAGACTTGACCTTGGGGCAGGATCGAGGCGATAGTCGCGGTCCCTGACCTGACTATTTCGAGTGGCAAGTGCGCTGCTGCGCTTATGCCGGCGTCGCCCGCGCCGCATGCAATGTGCATACCGAAATAACCGCTTGTGTGTCTCCCCGCACCCACGCTCCCCGCCCCCGCGCACTCCAGGATGTACTCGCCTTATAGCCATGCATGGCACGCCTATCGCACCACCGCAAGGGGAGTTCTGTTACTTGTTACTTTGTAAACAACGAACCCTTTGAGAATCAAAGCTAGTCATGTTTTATACCAAGCTTTGTCTGTTTATAGCTGTGTTTGAAAACAAAACACCGGATTATGTCCTGAAAACTTTTAACTCAAACTTTCATCGGAATCAATTTGCATATGCCACGATAAACAGAACTCTTTATAGTGATCGGTCCAAAAATGTTTCTCTAAGTAGTTTGTATGTCGCCTCATCGCCTGCCGCCTAATGAAGTCTCGGTTGCGCGATAAATGTCGCTCGATAGCCTAATGTACGGTGTTATGTTAAGAGGCGAGCTCTGCGCCCGTTTGATGGACGAGGGAAAGGCTCCGCTCAAGGTTGCAGCCGCTGCAGCGAGCCAGCGATGCACTTTCACGAGATGTGGCACACACCATTATTATGCGTCCATTATGCGCCGCGTCGTCGGCTGTCTTTTCTACTGTCAAAACGCCCACGCACCCAACATTTTTTTCTGACTGTACTTAGATAATATGCGGTAAATTACTGTATAGTTTTGATTCTTGTATAATTTAGAAAAATGTTTTTAAAGGTTTGTTTTTAAACGATTGCTTTTAGTGGAAAAGTGGGGTGACAAATTATTATTTCACGCATAAACAAACACTATTATTTCCTCTAGTTCTCACTAGTTGCTTGTAGAAAACCTCACCATCTAGGTTTTCCTTAACCTAGCCTTTTTCAAAGTGTGTTGGGGTAGGCTCCGTTCACCAAAGCGGGCAAACATCTGTATTTTTATCATCAAAGTTCTCATGCTATCAAAATCATCTGGATTTAAAAAACATGCAGGCCTCACCCCAACTTGATGCAAGTACTCGCACGCACGCACACACACACCCACGTGTCGCAATAGGGTGCAGTGTGCGTGTGTGTCTGACTAATCTATTGCGCCCGCGCACCACTCAAGGTCACTGGCCAGTGACGCCCGGACACTATTTTAACTTTGTCATTATAAACCATTTGGGATTTGGAAACTTTTTGTTTGACACCAATATTAAGATTTCTCAAAATATGAACAAGAATAGGGTTTCATCAAAATTTTACTAACATTTTTGTACTTTTTGGACATAAAAGTCATAAAACACCAGTTCAATGTCAGGAATTAAGACGGTTTAAAAAGGTTCCTTGGCAACTAAGCAAATTAACTTCAGAACAATCATAACGACCTCGCCGAACATTTAAAAACTTAAAACCATACAATGTCTTACTCATAAAATTATTTGCTCTGTACGACCCTTGAAAAAGAAAACATAAAACAAAAACTAATTCCATCTTATCTCCACAAGGCTTCATCTAAAGCAAAATCCAAAGAAAACGCCCAAGAATTTCTAGGTAGAGATATCAAGAAGACGATTAAATGATTGTGAGGGCGAGCTAGGGTGGCCGACGGGTTCTGCCGAATGACTCCGAGCGTCCGGGAGCGGCCATCGACCTGCCCAATCTCCGCTGCATTAGCATAGCGAGCAATATTCGTGTCTAGCCAATCCCCTTGTGTGCGTATAGATGCATGAAACCCTACCACATACCCAGAACTCACCTACACACCACCAACTCACTCTTAACACTCTTTCCAACGAACTACATTTGAAAAACTCACAAGAAAATCCGCGGCTGTGAGAAAATCTGAGCTACGTACTCGTAGTAAGTGCTACGAGCGTCTACGCAGCGTGTATGTGTGTGCGTGTGTGCCTGCATCGTCTTGAAGCAGTTTCATGCGTGTGTTAGTTCATGTTGATAGATTAAATGCTGTCTCACACCATCTTTGAACGCCTGTGAACAGTATTGGCGGTTTATTTTATTATTCATTAAATTATTGAAGAATTTATCGTTTTACTTCCGAAGATTGTTGTACGTAAAACGTGCCTACAACGAATGATTGCGATTTACAAGAAAGCATATTTCACTAATTTTTAATAGGCTTCTAGATCAGTTATATAACTTTTTTTTGTATTTAATATAGTATTACTGTACATAATTATAGCGGTATTATGCTTCGGGTGGTGAAAGCTCTCATTTTAACGTAAAAGTGTCCACAGTCCAGAAGTTTTGCTTGGAGACGCAATGATGGTACTTTGTTGTGACAAAAACAGCAGTACCTACATACGAATGACTGATCAGAAATAAGAATCATTTCCTATTATTATCATCGCCTGAAAATAGTCAGCCAATAACCCATTGTAATTTAATAATAAACGCACAACATTTACCTCATACAAAACCATAAAATACGACATCATATTTTTCCTTGATCGACAACTAATTCGACATACATGATATTGAATATGTTGCACTAGTGTGCATCGCTGTTGTTAATATAAGTAGGGTCCACACATGTGTGAGTGTGTGAACGCGGAATGCGGTGACGACGCGCTGATATAATTTTGGGCTCGAAGCCACACTTGATAAAAAGATCAAGTTCAAAAGGGGCAAACATCAAGCTGTTGATATGGGTTTTAGACGTTGTTTTCGTGAAAGAAGTTTTAAATTAAGACAGTAACTTTCTCTATAGGCATTGAATACGGAAAAGTACGTAAATTTACCCAAAACGAAGAGAAAAACATTGCTCAGGATCATTTGTACAACACGATCCAAAGATAGAGATACAGATCCTTAGAGGAGACGTTCGATAAAGGTAAATAATGATGAGACCCAATTAATCGAAGAATAAGAAAACAACTACAGCCAATTATACAAACTTCTAGTCTTAAACGTTACAATTATAAATAGAAAGCTCAAAAAACATCTTTCCGGAATCAATAAGGCGTTTACAATATTCATAATCGAATTCGGTAGCGCCGGCCGATAGCACAATACCCTCATTGTCATAATAAAAAGAAGTATCGTAAAAACATTTGCATTTATTTGCATAAACTATCATTGTGCTGATGAATGGCACTTGTATATTCGCAGTTCGGGCCTTTTTTTAACTACACGCAAACCTAAAGTTGAACCAACAAAAGACCCTCTTCGTACCTGCGAAGTTTTTTTTACGCGATCATAAAACTAGCCATTGCGTAATTTTTCCGCATTGTTGTAAACCCTTTCCGTTTGTTTTTATTGTACCCCTTTATTTAGTTATTATCATTTTGTGTCGGCGTCTTTGCGGACAGTTCTGCAACATTTGAGTTGAGTTGTAAACCTATAAAATTGCGCTATTCTTGCGCTATTCTCCGCAGAAAACGTGCGCAAAAGGGTTAATTGTTGCGGGTTAGGGTTTCTCTTTTATTTGATGCTGCGAGGACCGTAACGGTATTTTGTGAAAGCATTTCTCCTTTACATTAATCTAATGGAAGACTCGTAAAGTTGTAACCGACAGATAACTCAAATGTTTCACGCGAGTAATATTTATCATGGAAAGTACTGCAGTTGGAGTTGAAATGTTTTAAGTGTGTAATGGTAAGTGTATGAGTAAAAGCCTTTACGACAATGCTGCACTTATAAATGGTTTGGCTGTTAAGATACCTTACATATCTCCTGAGAAACGATATTTGTTCTTTTGAAAAATACCATGAACGATCGATGTCTATTCCTACATATCTAAGTAACAGGAACTACAAATACTTTGATGCCTCGACACTTCGAAACAATAGCATGCAAGTCTTTAAGACTGACTGCAAGACAAAAGTAATTAATGCACTTCTACCAAAGGATACGCGCTGATGATATAAATGTTAGTTATAACGGTCAAAAAGTGGATACTACTTGTGTAGCGACATTTCTAGGTATCCTGATTAACAACAATTTGACTTGGAAACCGCATGGCTATGACGTATGTAAGAAGTTAAATAAATTAGCCTACGTACTGTATAACATATCACACAAAGTTAGCCATGATACATTTCTACTAGCTTATCATGGGTTGGTTGCGTCAGTTGGGGTAACTGTAATGAGAGGGAGGAGATTTTTAAGGCCCAGAAACGGTGTATTAGATCTAAGTCAAACCTTAAAAGCACAGACAGCTGTGAACCTGTGTTTCGGTCTCTGAGGATACTGACTTTTCCATGTTTGCACATATTGGAGGTAGCAATATTTGTAAAAACCAATCTAAACTTATTTCCGTCACTGGCCAATATAACAACACGTAATGGCCCCTTGAGATCCCAATACAAGAACTTGCTACATTCGGGTAATTACTAAACAGCACTGTTTAGGAAAAGTATTATGACAATGAGACCTGTCATCTAAATATACTAATATTATAAAGAGGAAAGATTTGTATTTTTGTATGTAACGAATAAACTTAAAAACAACTGGACCGATTTGAAAAATTCTTTCAGCAATGGATAGCTACATTATCAACGAGTAACATACGCTATATTTTATCCCCGTACTCCCACGGGAACGGGAACTACGCGGCTGAAACCGCGTGACGTCCGCTAGTTTATAATAAAATACCTCATGGTTTTAAGGATTATTCTGTAAACATTTTTAAATCTAAGGTAATTGCACTACTTTTAGGTAAATGTGTATGTATTACTCAGTGAAAGACTTTCAATGATATGAATTTATCCAGATTATGAACGTTATGATTAATTGCCCATGTAAGACTTATGCTATAATATTATTAATTGACTTCACTTTTACTTTTGTTTTGTTTGTTGATATTATTTTGTTTGTATTAATATTTAAATTTGTGTAATAATTTGAACGCCGTAAGGTAGACTATAGCCGATCTCATTAATTTATGTACAACATCTTATACCTGTACCTATATTCATAGCAAATAAAGTTCTGATTCTGATTCAATGCTTAAAAAAGTTCTGTTATAAAATAGTTTTCTCTTAAAAAATCCTTTTCTGTGATTACTAATTTACAAAGCGGCTTTACAAAGGACCACGTAACTGTTTCTTCAAAATAAAACTTTCTTTTTGAAAGACTCCGTTCTGGCGCTTATGCACAATGGTGCCGCAATTTTATATCATTGCTTTCAAATGTGCCGCTTTTATTGGCTATCCTAAACTTTTCGCCGACCACCCACTATATTTGCACAACGTTGCGTAGCTCTTATCAGTGAGCTTTCTGCATAGCGGTCCTCAACACTTTCATACAATAGCCAGTTAACCCGATGTACCTGAGGTTCTATATTTAAAAGGAAAATCATTAATGGACCTATATTTCTTTGGATGAACCATCACGAGTTCAAAGAATGTGAGTAAGTGCTTATTTTGTGGAAAAAGTACACGCATGGCATACATGGAGGTATCGCTTAGGCATCGTTTGTTACTACCCTCATTATTTCGTTATCATCGATCGCGAACAAATTCGTAACACCCACAAAACACCGACTAATCGATCACGTGAATAAAGAAAACAACAGACAGCTTTCATCCATCGCCGTGCCAATCAGATAGAGGGGGGGACAAAATATTTATATACTTCAATCACTCGCCATAGTCCATTACGATTCGATCCAACAATTTGTGGAGAAGGCATAGAAAAACATTTTACTGTTTGACATGGCCGAGGCAAATGACAAAAGTCAATCTACACATCAATCGCCAAACATTGGAAATTCGGGAGGCCACACGCGACTATTCAATAATGCACGAAATATCGATGTGGGGCATCACCACCATACCACCACCAAAGTGCGTGGACAACACCACATCTTCATCGACCTCGCGTTCTATACCGAACGAACCGTATTTTAATTTTAGTTTAATTGGAGGCAAAAAGTACTTCTCACATCTGCATGGGCGTGTAAGCAATGAGGCATTTGTATGTCATACACCGATATTTCAAACTACTCAACTTGTTTAAAATATTGCTTCTACTACGCAGTCACTCAGATAAGTAATTTATTTAATCCATATCAGATCTTCATGAATAAAAATTTAATCCTAAGCGACCTTTTAAATCCTAAAGACGAAATTAATCTATCGAGGCTGATGCCACCGAAAATTTACTTCCGAAAAACATCCCTCGTCCACAAAACTTATTAAAGAAATTTCCGACGCACAAGTACTTAGAGAAGCGTGGGTATGTTAAGTTTGGTGACACGAGGTGGTGGGTCAGGGTGGTTGCCAAATGACACGTATCAATTATTCACACTAATTCCCCGCCACATTTGCGTGTGGAAGACAAATAGTGGCTGAACCAACGACAGCCGAATCTTTCTATGTAATTACTGATAGACAAATGTATCCTCAATTATTTGGTGGGTGACTGTTGTCAATTTACTGCTTTCTGTTTTGTAGGTACGTTCTGGTTTTGATATGTTTACCGAGTTTTTCATTTCAGCGAACTTTTGATTCTCTGGAATGAACAACTTACTTTAAGTGTCTTGTGTTTGTGTGTTATCATGTTAGAGTTGGTTCTAGGCGGCTAGAAAATTAACTGTAGGAGATTTGAGGACTGTAGCTAATTTCTATACACATAACATAACGTCACGCTTGTATTCCGCGAGGGGTTAGGCAGAGGTGTATCTAGTATACCATGTGTGAGTCCCGTGTAATAGGGAGCGAGCCTAATTTCTATAGTCTACTTGAATATTATCTAGGTCCCGTAAGTAGCTAAGAACGTCAAAGTCTGCTTATATTATATTCGTATTTACATAAGCAAAGGCATTGACATCTTTAAATAATTTAATTAACTTAAGATTCCTCTTCGTAGCTACACGTACGATCATCAATAATTCGCGGTGTATTATAATGAACCGATAAAAACTAAAAGTCCGGTGAGCTAGGGGAGAGGGGGGCGCGAGGTGGTAGTGTGGCCCTATGCTTCAATTATTCAAAGCGCGTATTTTGGTCACGAGGCCGCGCAGCGACGCGGACGGCCCACGACCGTCCCTTCACTCAAACTATCAATACAGACCACATTCAAGGGGTTGATTTACGAATTAATGAACTAAAAACATACATGGGAGGACGTGACACACGTTCACTACCAGTCAATAATTCAAAGTAAAATAACATCGTCATTATGCTAAACTACGATAAATTTTATGCACAGTTTACATTATCTTAAACATTTGAATGAATGGTACCAGTTTTTCAACCTTTCAAAATACAGATATATATTTATCTTACATAAAATATCTACATATTAGCAGTTAAACCTTGGCCTCAAAATCTCAGTAGCCTCGACGGCGTTGTTTAACAATCTGTTTAGGTTAAAAATATCGCAACGGAATAGATAAAAAATATTTACGTTTATTTAACTTATTTAATTTTATTCAAAATGTTTCTCAAAGCACTTTTCAGTACAAAACAACAACAAAGGCACTGGTTTCATAAGTAAAACCATTTTATATATTTTATCCTTCAAAACACTTGCAAATAGAGTTAACTTTACATTACAATACTATGAAATTAAATTGTATGAATTAAATCAACCAATAGCGTTACGATTAACTGTAGGTATACTAAGTACTAGGGTATCAGAATTTGTTATCACGGAACTTGTTAGAATGTGCGAATTTGTGTATGTGTGTGATAGTAAATTGGCAACGCCTCCTCGCCAACCAGTTGCCAAAATGAGTCATCGTCATCACTCGTCACGGCTGATAGCTATAATTCTTACTATATAAGCGTCGGTTCATTATGTATATATATCACGTATGTATCTCTAAAATATACCTCTTAGTAGCCATCTCCTGGTACGTCCTAATTCCCTGGTAGAAATTTGTTCATACATTTTGTGGTTTATGAAGAAAATTACTCTACTTCATAGTTAGAATTCCATGTTTGTCAGAAATTATAGTGACTCTAACTATTACTGAACGAGAGTCTACACCACAAAGTGTTCTCTAGAATAGCTATAAATATTTTAGTAATTGGCAACATTTTCAAAATATCTAATAGGTGCTAAAGAAATACAAATTCTATGAATTGGTACGTTTTCGATTTCATAGATTATTTATTTTGATATGTATTAAGAAATCCTTATGCGTAATTATTGTAGATATAAATATTAATCATAGTGTTTTATGTAAATGTGCGACGATAACGACACCCAGTTGCCGCCAATAGTTTCGTCAATTTATGTTCTCCTAATGAAATTACGCGAATCTCTGCTGAGATTTACTTTAAAATTCAACTTGCTGGTAAATTAACTTGTACTGCAGTTATATCTTACATTCGACATGTAAAGGCAAATAACGATTAGTAATGTTCATTAGTTACCCGTGCAACTAAAATATCATATTACACAATGTCAAGCAACAAGACGAGGAAAACTTAAGATTTGATCAAAATTACGGTTTGTTTACCAATGATTAAAATAATGTACGTTAATAATTAATTTTACTAATCGATAGCTTTTGTTTGCATTGAAAATAGTTGAGTTGACTTTTCAATGGTATGAATGAAGCCTATGAAAAAAAAATCTGCAAGGAAACGAGTAACTGCAAAATGGCAACAAATCTGCGCAAGGCTGACCATTATTCGCAACAACAAAGACACCTCTTGTGGCTTCATAGTCTCCTGGTACAATTGTGCGAAATTGACGTAATTTCACGTCCGCCTACAACAACAAAGTAGAGTTTTTTTGCAAGCGCACGCGCCTGACATTCGTCATTGTTATGTCATCATTACGGTGACTGCACCACAAAAGTGGACTGGGCATTATAAATGCGAGCTTGCATTTCTTTGTAGGTCGGGGATACCCCTTGATTCATAAGCTGTGCGAATCTCTCTAGCTAGACGGCTTTGTCCTTGTGTATGTAATCACTTGTTTGTATGAGTGGATTCGCGTGTGTGAATGTAAATAATAATCGGTCTGATCTACGTATATTTGCGATATCTACTTCAGTTGGTCCTTCTGGCGTAGTGATGGTATATTATTCGTAAGTTATTGATTTTAAATAGAATTTACGAAGATAAGCGGGTAAAAGTCCAACGGAGTATTTGTGTGAGCAAATTTATAAGCAGTATCAACACGGACAGTGTGTTATCGCAGCAGACTTGCGTTATCGTGTGTACGCACTGTATCTGCGCGTAGGAATCGTGCGTGCGCCTGCGTTCTGCACGATACGCACTTCGCCGCGTCACACGTTCCAAACTACATTATATGCATTGCATAAAAATGCCACTTTCGCAAACAAATTACCAATTTTTTATAGAATTCACAATACGTGATATTGATTGTGAAATCCGTGCGTTACGCACATGTGAAACTGATGATACGAGGGATAGTTGCACGTTGACTAATAGAATTATAGATATTGGACACTGAACATTCTATTCTAATACAATAAATTTTAAATTATTATAGACGAGAGCAATAATACATCTATCAAGAAATACAAACGTTCCTATTCAATATTATTTTACTACCAATTTATTACATTGCGAAACGTGATGCATTTTTAGTAAATTGTTATATCTTTGTGATTGATTTCTAACACAGCAAAGTTGTTTATGACCGAAGATTCGCAACACTTTTCCTATACCTACTCCATGAAATGCTATTAGTAGTGATTTCCAGAATTAGATACCGACACTGTTTCATGCCAATAGGTATGCAATTATGTTAATAAGCACGTACATAGGCGACACGCATATCTCAAAATACACTATAGATACCTACAGAGGTATCTATAGTGTAAAGTATAAAACTCTATATTGTAAATTAATAGAACTGCGATATGTATCTAGTTCGTAAGTACTTAAGAAGAGGATAGGTATAGTAGGTATGTATACAAACATATTTTTTAAACACGGTTTTAACAGGAAGGCAAGTGTTACTTTCTTGTAAAAACTTCTCTCCTTTTCAAATCTTAAGCGATCCCAAAACACAGTCCATAATTGCTTATTTTATAAATTAGTATTAACCAGTCAATAAAAATTCTTGATCAATATACAAAAATAATTTTTTAAAACATATATTTAAAAAAGTTTTAAGCATAGAAATCTGCATTATATGTGCGTCGCCTCCGTTCTGTAATCAAGCTGGGCGAATTCTAGTTAAAGATAACACTATCTGTACTCAGAACCTAATGCATTGCGATAATAGAAGATAACGAAATGACAAATTGCAATATCGATGGTGAAATTGGTACACAAACGACGTACGAATGTGATTAATAAGCCCCTCTTGATGACGTTTAAATAAATGGAAAGGACGTTTATAGTCAATAGGTAGATGCTATCGAAGGAATAGGAACTGTAGATAATGAAGAAGTATGATTATTCGCTAAGAAACTGTAGGTTATATGTCATATTATATCATCACGCCTGAAATTCCCAAAGGGTTAGGCAGAGGTATATTTATAGTACACCTACATTTCGTCAGTTATATTAAAGTCCCATGATTGTAATAGCGAGCGTATTGCTATCAACCGGGCACATATCCAGACTCAATGCTGTTACAAAAAAAATACCTACATAATTAATCAATGTATGCAGTTGAAAATTCTCTCTTTCATCCAAAAGATGGTCACAGAAAATTTTATACCTAGCCATAACATATACATAAAAATACAATGCTACCAAAATGAGCGCACAAAATATTATACGAACAAAGTAAACCAAACGATTTATTTATTTTAAGCAGTAATTTTCCCGTGCCAGCAACAACATTTAAATTCGACACGAATAGTTTTCTTACGGACAATAGGATCAAGTCATATTTGCCAACAAAATAGTCATGGGCAATCTTTTCGTGATATAAAAATGAGAAAAGGGGTTTATACTAAGCCTTTTGATGCGGGTCCAATTGAGTATGGACAGGCGGACGTATTCGCTTTTTTTGCTATTATTTGAATAGTAAAACTGTCAGTTTTATCTTACCCTTAAATGATATTTATATTTCGTTTTTCGTGTTTTGTATTTTTGCTGCGCAATCGAGATAAACTACAATTTCGAACTACAGTTTGAGAATACTTAATAAAAGACAAATGAAGGTCTGCATTCAGTTATAGTTAATTCAGTTTATTTTTAATTCGTTTTAATTTAGTTCTCAATAAGGAGACTTTATTCTTGATCAATTGTAAGGAACTGGATTGATATACATTAAAAAAATCCATCGATCGAATTAAAACACCGACACTATGGTAAGCATATTCCTAACTAATTATATGATATATTATCTACAATTTTGTAGCCAAACTGGAACTGTACAATGTTTACCCTCTACGGGCTCTCAATAAAACGGAGCAATTATAATAAAAATACAATTTTGACCACAACCCCATGGCAACCGGCGAGGGGTGTCGCGAATAAAGCGAGCATAAAACCCGTAAACATTGTAGGGTTTAGTATTGACATACGTTATTGGCGCTTGATCGGTATTTGGATACAAATTGCAGTTTTGTTTGTTATTCTAAACCTAATAGGGAATAAAAATGATATCTAAAGGAATTGTCGAAGAGTGTGCTTAAGGGGTGAGCTTGGGGACATCATTTCTTAAGACAAAGTGGTATTTGGTGACTACGTTTTCATAGCGATTTCGTAAAATTACTTTTATAATGTATGATTCTAATCTCTTACTAATACATACTTAAGTGCCACAGGCGTGATACTTTAATAAGAATGTTAATGTGTGCAAATGTAAAGTCATACTTTAGGTTGTTTTATAGACAATAAAGTTTCTATAGACAACTAAAAATAAACCGTCAATTCCCTCATTCATCAGACAGTAAAACCCAATACAATTCCTACATACATGAAACCCAGTAATTACTCATCATTCGTCGGCAGTCCACACAAATGTTCTAGTTCTATTCGCATACCACTGTTCACGTGTCCGTTGTACAGGGTGGACGAGTTTATTGCAAATGATACCCATAATTAGACCCCACAACCGCATATCGCACCGTCCATCTATTCTCACCGGCCAGTCCATGCAGTTATTATAGGCGACGGAAATAACGGAAGCTCATAACATGCTATTGATTTTGCTAAAACACACTACCTACTATTCACAACCCTATCGGTGACTGTCGTTTGTTTATTTTATTTCACCCCTTTGTTTGTGTTAATATTTTGCGTGGTTGAACTATAGGAATTATTAGTTTCAGTCGGCTGAAATCGCTTTGTGGGTGCAGTTCTATTGCTTTCAATGTGAAATCGAATTTGTTTTCATTTGGCTACTCATTTCTGATATGGATAGGTATATCTTCTACATACAATTAATTAAAAGATATCTTGAAAATGTCATAAATTACTCATAATCCACCCAACCATTTCAGGTTTTCCCTCGGAAAATGTAACCTGCTCTACAATTTTCTAATTTACGAGAATAAGGCAGGCACTGTCAAGCATTATGTATACTGTCAAACGCCATGTTTTTCAGATGTATATCAACGACTATGATGTAACATACCCATTTGACTGCAGTTTTGGCAGTTAACGTCCAACGTAACATTTTCTACTTTTTCAAAGAATTTTAACAAAGTGAATTGCGAAAGTTGTTTTCTAAAACAGTAGATAACAGCCCATATGATGGCAGTTTGGTTCGTTGTTGCGACATGAGGCGGTTTTTTCAACATTTAGCGACATCGTCAAGTCGTAAATTCGAGGGCAACACATTTTGACTCATTAGCGATGGGCGCGAACTAAAACAAACTGCTCTATAGTTACAAAACAGTCCCTTGCATATTTATATAAGTTTATTTTATACCTACGGTTTTTGTCGTTAATGAGAAAAACTCTATTAATTGACAGTAAACATCTCTTTACGGATAATTCTTTAGCATGCATAGTTCGTTAAGTGCTGCTACAAGAATTATTCGCTTCTTAACTCTTCCTTCGTAAATTAATTAACTCAGTCCATACTTAGATTTACAGCTACGCCCCGAACAAACTGGTAATTGGGCAGAAGTTTCTCGAAAATATCACACGAATAAGTTTTCTACTTTCCAATGCATTTTAAAAGTTTCGGTGCAACGACCAGCGCAGCGCGATGGGACGATCTCTCGCCTAGCAGATCGAGTCCGCCCAAGGACGTCCACTCCACAGCCTCCAGAAACCACGCGACCTTATCACTATATACCGAAGGACCATTTTTGATTGGCATACATCATAGATAATCCCTTGGCCGAGTCGGCAAGAAAAATGATCCTGTATAAAAAAAGTCCAAAAGCGTCGGCTCGCGGTTGTTTTATTTTATCGAGCCGCGGGCGAAGGCAACATGGCCGCGAGAGAAGCGAATTATCTCTGGATATACTTTATAAGATGCTTATCATGCGGTGCTGGATAAATGAAGCTTAAGTGTCGTAAAATGCGAGATAGGAGATAGGTAAAGCTTTGAGTTGTGCGTCTAATTGACGGTATGAGCCGCATTAATCGCCAGGGTAAAACTGTTTAAAAGTTATGTTATTAATTTTATTTTCAAATTGAAAAGGCAAAATGTTCAAACAGTAATATTAACTGAAAATAATAGATTCATAAGTTCGTTACGCGCCGCTCTGTCTACTCCAGGCAGGTGCTCGCCGATATTTTGACAACGATACTTAGCAGAACCGCCCATTTTTTTAATTTAATACTTTTTTTCTATATCCACTTGACCCGTTTTTGAGCGAACTGATGTTATTTCTAAATAAAAAAATGACATTTTCGTTACTAGGAGTTGAATTATGTTTATTATATTTTGGGGTGCTTAATATGATTATATCTTTCTAATTTAAAATAAAAATAACGAAGCAAGGGTGGTATTTCAAAAGTTCAAACCCAAACCCGTGTAAAGTATTTTTTTCTGAGAAAATTAACATTACTTTTGGATATAATTTCGCATTTACGTACATGTATACAATTAAACATAAAAATATGAATAGGAATGCTTGTGCGGGCGGGCAATAGACAATAGAAGGAAAGAGTGTATTGTTTCACCTCGGGGTCCGGGGAGTTTCGCTACAATGAACCGCATCCGGGGTCGCCGGGCGTGGACGACGATCACAGACCCAAACTGAATATATTAGGTATGCCATCATGTCCCTTGATATCATTGTGAACAACGCGGTGAAGCTCCACGCGGCTTATTTACTGTGCTTTATACCGCGTGTTTGGGCTTGACTTTAGGTATGCAATGAAACCTTACATTATTATCATTAATTAGCAAATAAGTCTTACCTAAACATAAAATCCATATATAAAAAAAAAGACTTCTGTCCCATATATTTAGAACAGTAGGTATTAAACTTTAATATGGAACAGCATATTTTTTTTCGCGATTTCAAAGTTGGTCCCATAGTAAAAGTTATTGAGTCCGATGGTCTAAAGCACCTCTTAAAATTTATACAATTAATTTTTTAATACCTTATAAATATTCTAGCAGTAGATAAACTAAAAGAAAACACACAAAACAATCATGTTTTTTCTAAAACGTCTGATGCAAAAACATTAAAAAAGTTAGACTTAGAGAATAATACAGTAACACTACCTACCTACTTATTCATTTCAATTTCACATAACAAGACAACATAATAGACACAAAAACATTATGAAGTGTGCAAAATCAGGGATTCTGTACAGTCTATTATTTAATATCTCTTAATAGTTAATTGTAGATAAGGGTAGCAGCACCCCAGATAATAATAAAATAATAAATTCAGGGCCAGCGCGCGTGGCAGGATGCTGGTGACAAATGACGAGGACGCGTAAAATTACAATTATCTCTTTGTGCTGGCAACCCTTCTCTCATTATGCAAACTTAACGCATTTACAGAACCAGTGTATATGTTTATTGTAATTATTTTATGAAGTATTTATATCATTAACTCTCGTCGTTACGTGATCTTTTGTGAACTGCGAATGTGCGTATCGCAAATGACACTGGAAAATACCGATAGTTGTAAAATGTATTGTCGAAATGGAATTTTCAATAGAATTTTACTTGCTGATTTATCATTACGTATTTATAGGAATATATTTTTAATTGGAACTCTCATGTGACGTTTCAGTTATCGTACATCAATTTTATCCCTTACGGTTCATCAGTCTCGTCAATTTCGGATCTCAACGAGCCACCATGCGGGATCGCATTATTGCTTTTTTATTAGCTTTTTTCTCTCCCCCGTCTCGCAGTTTTTGTTGCGCGTGCGTTCGTGGGATAGGTCGCAATGCGTTTCTGTTTATGCTGGTATTAGCATAATGCAGTTTTATCCCTCACTAAGTGCATTGTTCATCAATTGTCGCTAAAATGTATGTAAGTTCATCGGCTTATTGGTGTGAATTGCAAATGTGGACCTTTTGTAAAGTTTAATAGCCTCGTCGATACGTATGAGACATCATCCGCGAATCGCTAAACTAATTACTGACGCCGTCGTCCGAATCAAAGGTCATAACTGTTAAGTATTGACAATGGCACATTTGCATTCGTGTTTCCGGAGCAATAGCCAAATTATCGTGAAATTTTAACGGTCGTGTGGTTGACCGCTGACGTTACAACATGTTTTTTTTCGTTCATTTAATTGGTGCAAACCATTGTACGCAAATATGATATAAATAGTTGCTAATTCAGTACACGAATGATAATATTTTTTGTTTTTATTTCCGGACCTTCGGGTTCTTTTTTGTGGAGTTCCGACATATTTGTAATCTGTTTGTTTGTCAGTCGGTTCATTCAACCATCTGTTAATCCATTTCGTTGCTTTTGTTTCGTTTGAAGATATCTTAATTAGCTAGTGGTTATCGCGAAATTATACAAAAGGATGTGTAGAGCCGATCTTCTATCGTAGATACTGTGACTTTGTCTGTAGGACTTTGTTTGGTGTTGGTATTATTTTGTGGTCTTTACGGTGTTGTTATTTGCGAGAGCTTGTGGAGTACGAAGCAGAAATTACTAATGAGTTTCAAGACACAAATTAGCTAGTTACGGTAACATCTCTAATTTTATGAAAACACAATAGTGTTCCAATTAAATCGTCGAACTGTGTGGCAAAAGATTTAAAAAAAAAACCTGTTCTGCACACACCAAATTTTATCATCATCTGCCTAGCCTTTTCCCAACTATGTTGGGGTCGGCTTCCAGTCTAACCGGATGCAGCTGAATACCAGTATTTTACATGGAGCGACTGCCTATCTGACCTCCACAACCCACAACTGGGTAATACGATACCCCTTGGTAAGACTGGTTGTCAGACATTCGGGCTTCTGACGACCCGTAACGACTGTCAAAGATCCACGAATGACAGCCTGGACCAACGGCTTAACGTGCTTTCCGAGGCACGGAGGAGTCTCGGTATGTAAAGATGGTCACCCATCCACTAACCAACCCCAGCAAGCATAGCTTAACCTGAAGGATCGAACAGTGCGGCTGTTATTACTTAGCCACGAGCTCCTCACCAAATTTTATACCACTCTTAATATTCCATTTAACACCAAACATTCCCACATTCGTACGTAATCGAATTAATAATAATTGGTGCTCACAGCCGAGGCCAGTATCGATATGCAAATGGTTCTCGAAAGGCTTCAAGTGCACTCCACACTTCGCTATTGATACGAGAGAATTGCTTTGACATTCACTGCCATTGTTTATATGTAGAAGGAATTCGGGTTTTGCATGAATTCGTGAGAAAACTATAGGCCAGAAGTCAAGAGTGGTTGAATAATTCGTTGATAAAATTATTTTAGGGGCTTTTCTGCGTGAGCTCATGTCATCAATAAAACTTGTCTAATGAAAATAACCATAAATCTATCATTAAAAACATTTCCAGAATCCATTTTATTTTTCACATACGAGTTTGTGAAAACTTTTTGATATTTTTCATTAGATAAGTAAATACTGTCACTGCCGCAGATCGCAAATAGACAAAAAGAAAGAAAATCAATTAACAACTCACCCCGAGATCATGGAAGGTTCACCTAGTCGCATCTGGGATGCCGGGAGCCCTCGCGGAGGGCTTATTTTAAATGTAGGCTTTTCTTAGCTAATACAGCATTATAAACCGTGAAAATAAAATCTGATGTATATTTTAACAAAATTTATTAGTATAGGCGTTGGTTTTAAAATCAAAGCACTACATTTTATTTTTTTGTTAAAGTTTACAAATATTCCAAAAAAAATTAAAGGTTTGAAACTACGTATAGCGGACAAGACCCCTGAAAACACAAATTTACTTCGTTTTACTGTGTTTTATAATACGGTTTTAAAACTAACACCGTATTGACCGTCCGCGATGGTAACTTTAGCGCAAACGTAATGCCGGTAACCCTCCCGGAGGGTTCACTTCCAATATGTATGGCGGCATGGCGTATGAGTTCTATGAAAAGTGGGTGGAGTCGAAAGTGTTAAACAGGACATAGTTTTATAACAGTGTCCTGTTGCATACATGTAAAATTAAGAATTTATTATTCAAAGCTAAGCCTCTGCTCCTATTTTTCCAAAAAATATTGTTTAATAATCTGCCAGTGTCCTTCGTTCCCTGCACTAAACTATCAATGTGACGTGTAATGCTATTAATTATCCGAAAATCCCAATTTTTTTTCATTCATTGTATGTATTGTCTGGGACGTTATCGCATCCCGTATCATCTTGATTGTGGGATGTTTAACCCCGATCATGAAGATTGACGTTTTATTCTGTTAATGTGTGGTGAATTTAGCGTTCATAAATGTGGACAATATCATTTATTATTACTTGTTAGAGAGAAAAGTAACATTGAGTTTCCGTAGTTCCTTGAGTTTTAACTGTCGTATTATTTTCTATTATCATAAATATCTGCTTCTAAGTGCAAATATCATAAATCCTTGTCAAGAAGATGTGTGAGTAATATTTAGATGGTGAATTCTTTGTTAACGGCCTTATATCCTAAGTAGACAGTAGGTAGGTATATCAGGAAAAAATCAACATCAAGAAAAGTACCTACATATTTCTCTATCTACGCAATTCAAACACAGACTACAAAGACAACTTTCTCTAATTCTCTAAAATTAGGTCCAAACGCATCTTAAAATAATGACGTTTTCACGAAGATGCGTCCCCCAAAGTTTGGCGGAAGACAAGCCACGCTTAACAAAAAATATTGCACACACA
The DNA here is from genome assembly GCA_963680765.1 of Agrochola lychnidis. Classification (NCBI taxonomy): domain Eukaryota; kingdom Metazoa; phylum Arthropoda; class Insecta; order Lepidoptera; family Noctuidae; genus Agrochola; species Agrochola lychnidis. The sequence continues at coordinate 13,813,287 of OY796857.1, forward strand.
GCTTGGTCTATTTTTGAGTGCATTTCGCGCTATTTTGGCGTTCCCTACGCGAGCAATGTGTCAATGACCTCGTTTGGTGGCGTTGTTCACTCACTTTTGGGGAATTTTTAGGACGGTCATGTTTGTATCGAAATGTTAAGTATTGCGCGCCGGAATTAATTGGTTGTTATAACGTTTTCACCGACTTTCATGACAAGGGACGGACTTTGTTTTGTACTGTAGGGTTTAAGGTCTTTGTAAAAAGTTAATTTTGAAAATTACTTCTCATGACTCACATCAGACATCACTTTCACACATGTCTAAAGTAAATGGATACGATGGAAAACAAAACATTGAACAAATGTTTTTCTAGGAAGCTATGCATTTCACTAGGTCAAGAAACTGGGTCTATAAGGGTAGGTACTTAGAAATGTTTTTCTGTCGTCAATTATACACCACTAGGTAGGTACTTAAGGTGTATAATTGACAACAGAAAAACATTTCTTTAAAACTTACGCGAGCAAATTTAAATGCCCTTAAATAGAATATCAAATGCGCGTCCATTAGAATTTTATAACGAATGTTTACAAGATCAATGATAGAGTTCCTGATTCCGAAGGCAAGCCGCGAAGTTCAACGTTAACATACAAAGGCGCAGTGAGGCGCGGCATTAATTTTTTATAAGCTGATTTCGGCTTTATTTTATCGTGTTGACGCCGAGCAGCAGCGTTCGCGGCGCACACGACTACAGTTGCTGTGTACATGCGCGCGCGCACTCACGCACACACTCTCGTGAGCCCTCCTCAGCGCGCTGCAATTCGTCGGCGCGCTCGCCCTCCCGCGCCCCTCGCCCTCCGCGCGCAATTGCACTGCACTCCGGCACGCTGCGCTGCGTGCGTAAAAAGCGCACACAAGAGGTGCGGGGAGGAGGCGAACAGGCACACAGGCCTGCCGCGACCGGCCGCCTTCCACCAACACAGTCACTGCCAGACGCTCGCAAGAGCACGCCGCCCCCACACAGGGCGTAGCCACTACTCCACTCGCGCGAAACAACCCCGAACGTGCTACGAACTTTGTTAAGTGCAAGTGCGGACATTTTCACAGGAGTTTTCCTGATATAAACATTTTCAACAACAATCCAGATCACGTGCAGACGCTGGATTAATTTTCTTTGAGGTAAGTTTCACTTAATGTTTTTAATTTTACTTTCGTAGCGGTGCTACGCTTTCGTAGCCGGCTGATAACGCAGGACCTGTTTTGTATTCAAGGTTGGTATGAATTAAATAAGTGCCTTAATTTTGCTGTTGCATTTTGTGCGTAATTCTGTGGATATAAAGGTGAAAATAGGTAACCCTGTGCGATGCAAAATTTATAGAGAACACAACAGAAGGGAATCCGGCGTAACTGCTTTCATCGGTCCCCTAACTTCGATTATACCTGCCGAATAAAAGGTAAAAAGTCAATTTGGCAGTGTGGAAGGGCTATAGAGCGTAATATGTAAATTGGGAAGGGCGGTGCAGTCGGGCAGTCGCGCTGAGCCGCGGCATACGTCGTCAGTCAGTGCTGGTCGCAGAGCGATGCGCATCGCGAACAGGTTGCACGAACTTTGTGTACGCAAGGATTATCACTTTTGACAGACCAGTGCGTGACTTGGAAAATTTCTCTACGATGTATCCCGCCTCTACCAACTACAATATTTTGCCAGGTATATGTTTAAATTATTGATAAGTTGTTTAGACATAATTTATGCAAAGTTTAATTATATGTATAGTTTTGTGATAATTTGATTGCGGTTTCAGTAACGTTAGTCATTTGAAACAGTGAATACTGGTTCAAGAAAGGGGGTTGTGACACGAGTTTACATAAATAAAAAAAAACATCTTTGCGATCAGTTAATTTGTTTTTATTAAACGACTAGAGGTTTTATAAATTTTTGTTATAAGTAATCTTATTTGAAGAAAAGTCAACAAAAGAAAACTTATAGGACAAATTCTCTGATTCTGCCCATTGGTAATAATTCGTTGCTTGAATAAGTACTAGATTTTTTTTTTCTATTATGTCAACAATAGGATTAAAAAAATATTTGCTTTAAGAGCTACGTTGCGATTACAACGAATCGCATGTCTGTCAAAACAATTTCGTCGCAATAACGGCATTATCTCGTAACCTTAAGAACGGTTTTCATAGTTCAAGTCTACGACCGAGGTGCGGTTGACCGTACGTTTAAAAAAATTTCAATATTACAGTAGCTATATAGTTCTTTTTTCTCTTACAGAATCACAACTCAGAAAAATGGGGAGCGTCGAAGGACCGCAAACTTTTTGTTTGAAATGGAATCACCACAAAACAAACTTAGTGGAGATCTTAGAAGCCTTGATCAAGGTGGAGACCTACGTCGACTGCACACTAGTGGTCGACGACCAGGTCACCTTCAAGGCGCACCGAGTTGTCCTAGCTGCCAACTCACCGTACTTTCAGTCAATATTAGCTGATGTTCCAATGGACCACTGCAGCATCCTCTTCCCTGGTGTAAAGGCTTTCGAGATGCGAGCCCTCCTCGAGTACATGTACACGGGCGAGGTGAACGTGACGCAGGCTCACATCCCACACATCATGAAGGTGGCTGAGCAGCTGGAGGTGAAGGGCCTGTTCGATATGACGGAGCTGCGGCGGCGGCCGAGCAGCACGGAGCGCGCGCCGGCTGCGTCGCCCCCGCGCGTGGTTCCCGCCGCGCCCTCCAGCGTTTCCCCCCCCGTGCCCGCGCCCCCCTCGCGCTGGCCGCCACCACCCGCCGCGCCCGTCCTCTCCGCCGCCTACGACTCTTCTGATATGAATCCTCTCAAGCGTAAGAAACTGTCCAGCATGCTGGCCACTCGCGACACTCCCATTTTAAGGAACGTTTTAGCGCAAACCTCTCCCGTGGACTCTTCGCAACCCATGTCCCTCGTGTGCCACCCAGTTAGCCAGCACGCACCACCCCGCCTCCACTCCAACGGATCAGCGCATGAATCCGAACGCGCTGCGAGCCCACATCGTCCTTTCGACTACCGCCCTCGTAGACTTTCCTCAAGAGCTTCTTCACCCCACTACAACAGATCAGATAGGTCAGAGGATGCTCACTCTCCGTACACAGAAAGATCTTTCGACGAAGAAAGTCAACGCACCTTCCATCCATCGCCTCCACCAAACAATTTTCAACAAGACGTGAGAGCCGGATTAGCGCCGTACGTCCCACCACAACAGAAACCCGAATGGAAGCGATATAAACAATACACGAGATCCGATATTTTATCAGCTATCGAATGTGTGCGTAATGGAATGAGCGCATTACAAGCATCGCGTAAATACGGCGTGCCTTCACGTACATTGTACGATAAAGTAAAGAAACTCGGAATAACGACCAGCCGTCCAATGAGTCGAGGGGTCAAAAGGGAGTCGAATGGAGCTGCATTCCCATATGGTTTAAGTGGAACAGGTGGTGAAGATGGAAATCCATCAACACCGCTAATCGATCCATCATTTCTACAGCAAGCGTTAGAGGGAGCGACAAGAGACGGTGGCCGAGAGGCTTTACACGCGATGGCGCTGGCCGCGGCCGCACACGCGGCGCTGGCTCCTCGAACGCCACCTCGGTCGCCGCCGCACTCACCGCGATCACCCATGCAAGATGACGATCACGTCGAAGACTTGTCAGTACCTCGTCGACGTGACTTAGACCAGCCGCCTGGAGTTATTGTTCCACCGCGTAATTTTGCATTAGATTGTGGTAGCGAAAGAGATTGAACGATAAGACATCGTGGAATGTACATTCGAAAAGACTGACTTAGGCGTACAAAGTTAGGAGTAAGGCACTTATTGGTAGGCTAACTGGTAGGCCGTGCCGCGTGCGCACGCCGCCAATGACCGGGCGCTCCGGCCGGGCGATTGCAATGGGCCCCGCGGCCACTTTTCTTCTACCTCTCTTCTTCTCTATTTATTTCAAAGTGTCGTCGAAGCTTGAAAACGAAATAAAATTTCCGTTTGATGCTGGACGACGCCTTATTGTGATTTTATTTTTGTTTATTTTCTTCTTTCGTTTTTTTGTTTTATAACATTTACGTCTTTGTTAATGAATAGCAGAATAAGTTAGCTTTAACTAGCATATAATGTTGTCTTAGTTGGACTGGTAACTTTATGGGCCGAAGGGCAAGCAGGCAGCGCCGGCCACGCCGCCGCACCCCGGGCGGGTTCGCCTAGACAAGTTATTGTGCAATTTGTTGTCCGCGACTGTGATGTTTATAGACTGAAATGCCGCTACTACCTCACGCTCGCTACAGCTACTCTAGTCCATCGCGTCGCACCATGCCATACATCCACGTGAAATAGTTAATGAGATATCCTTACTTTATTGACGACAATGCATGTTAAAGAGACCTTGCGTGCGACGCACATGTCACCGCGGATAGCGACGTATCTACATACCGTTCTATTCTATATTGTTTCCTTACGTTACGGGTTAGATTAATTTATTAATTTGTTCATCGATTGCCATAAATATTCGTTGTTAAATATCTAGTTGTGCTCACCATATCCTCAATATAAAATGTTTTGCACAAGCACGGTGGTTCATAATAGAGTTAAGAGATTTCATCATCACTTAGTTAAGAATGCTCAATGTTATTATTAGGTTTGTGGTAACATAGAAAAAAAATCGTCGTGATGCGCTGTTATACGTAAAAATGTCTAGTTTATTTTTTCATATTTGATCTATGAGTGCAATGCCGTGTGTTTCGCTCGTTGTATAAGCTCTTGTTCTAATTAGAAAAATATTCTTATGTACAAATCTGCACATTTTCACTTCTCAGTAATACCTGTTCGAGTAACTATCAATCTTATAAAAACTTGCGTTTCTTAAAAGTAGATACCCATGTATATTAAAGTCCTAAGAATAAACATATAATTTTATATTATCCTTAAGTTAATAAATACATTACTTATTATTTGGTAATTGATTGGAAGACTGATTTGTTACTTTAGTCTAGTTTGAAAATGCCATAGATATCTACGAACGTATCTACCTTAATTTAGCAAACGCAAATGTGTAATTAATTAATTTAAATCACGTATGGTGTGTGTAGAAGCTACACTTTGGTAGATTTCACTATTTTGTGCCTTTGTTTGTTGTAATTAAAACATTATCTATGTTAGGACATTCCAGTAGGTGTACCTTTTGCACTCTTGTGTTTTGTGGTTGACCATCAGGCGTAGGACCAGGGCTTCTGCTGATACCTACAGGTGTCTGCCTGCCATTACAATTAAATACCTCACATTTTTTGTTAAATCGAATGTTATAATGTAATTATTATATATCCACTTTTGTGCCTATAAATATATGTTATTAAGTATGATGTTATTGCACTATAGTTCATCAATTAAGTTGGGATTTGAAAATATCGTATGTACTTTAATATGTAGTTGTACTGTATGTATACACTTAAGTTATATTAGATCGAGTTTGTTTATCTCGTAACTACATATTATTATAGTAAGAACTCTATATTTACAGATAATATAATGTTACAAATATAAATTAAACGTTTAATATCAATGATTATTTTATTCTTCTTTGAATTGAGCAGTGGGGTCAGCTTCTAGTCTAACCGGATGCAGCTGAATACCAGTATTTTACATGGAGCGACTGCCTATCTGACCTCCACAACCTAGTTACTAGGTAACACGATACCCCTAACTAGCCGTAACGACTGTCAAAGATCTACAAATGACAGCTGGGACCAACGGCTTTACGTGCTTTCCGAGGCACGGAGGGGTCTTGGTATGTAAAGATGATCACCCATCCTTGGACCAACCGCGGCAAGCGTAGCTTAACCTGATCGATCGACCGGTGCGGCTGTTATTACTTAGACACAAGCCTATCCTTCATTGCTCCAAAGCATAGTTGTATTATTAAAAATAATATGTCTATGTTCGAAAGTATCAATAACAACCTTAAAGTACAGACGCCAGCACATCAAGCTACCCGAAACTGTCAAATTTTCCCAATCAACTTTGAACCTTACACTTCAGCGATAAAGTTGAAAATCTATTAAATAAATTTGACAGATTGTGGTAGCTTGCAGTGCTGGCGTCTGTACTGTAAGTAACCTACTGTCAATAGGTATCTATAGGCTAACTACAGCTTCAAGAAGTTAAGTAATCCCACCAATCCCTACCAACAAACTATTACTAATACCCCATTACCTAGGTACAATTCCGGAGCTTTAGGCAACGAGTAGGTACACACTTGTCTCTATCAATTAATTATTCATAACCTATCGAACGAAAAATCCTTGATGAACTTCGTTGAAAGAGCCGTACGTACACACGGCTACACATCAAGCTATACATTTCCAGTATAAGCTGACCTCGCACTGTACGGAAATCCTATACAATGCGAGATCAGCTTAAACTGGAAATGTATAGCTTGATGTGTAGCCGTGTGTACCTACTTATAACTTTCTTTCATCGCAAACACATGAATTTGAGCGAGATTGGAACGGTATTATGCACCTAAGAGTTTTAGATAGGTGGAAAGTAGATAAAATTCCATTAAATTTAATACTAAGATCACTATCTAGCAAAGTGCTAAAATAACCTAATCAGCTTTCAAGACGGATTAAACTTCTTACAGTATCCTCACGTAAAACTAGAAAAAATCTATAAGCATTGAATTTCAGTAGAGTCGTTTTAGTTGCAATATTATTAATTGTCACAGGTTTATTTTTCATTAACTTAAAGTAATCGAACTTAGGAAGAATTACCTTTTGCCGGCAAACTGGAGATCGAAGTATGAAATAGGTACGTGGTAGATATCTTACTGGTAATTCTGGGGTAACCTTCGACAATAGTGAAAAGTAACGGAAAATACTTCAAAACATTAATGAATAAAATATTGTTATTCATAATCCTGCCAAGTTACAACAATTTACATTGTAACAGGGTTTTAAGTCAATGACATAATATCATCGCCATCCAGTGGCTACGAACGTAAACGATTGCTACGACATTGTAGAAGCCGCGCGCTACGGTTGGCTACGACTGGGCGAGCTACGGCTACGCTTCGCAGGAGTTCCGAAATATAACAGCAGATGGCGTATATTGGTTATTGGACAGCGCCATCTGTTAGAGGGTAGATTTATGAATTTTTGAATAATGTTCGATTAGGTATCTAGATATGTATTAGTTAAGCAAACAGCTTGAACGCGCTAATCTCAGGAACAGGTCCGATTTGAAAAATTCTTTCAGTTTTAGATAGCCCATTTATCGAGGAAGGCTATAGGCTATATATCATCACGCTAAGACCAATAGGAGCGGAGCACCGAAGTAACTATTCCACGCGGACGAAGTCGCGGGCAGAAGCTAGTTATTTATAAAAATGTTGTTGCTCGTTCTTAAGAATGAATTACATTAAGGCTAAAACAATATACTTTTTCGCAAATAATACTCGCTGGGTTACTTATAAGTAACCCAGCAGCAGCTTGTTTTAGCCTGGTAAAAAGATTAAATAAATTAAGACGCAGATATATGACAGTGACCTTGAATGGTTAGCTTGCGTGTTCTGTACTGAGCTCACGTAACACGTCGTACGTCCAGTCAGTAATAGGACTCGCCCATCAAGGAGCGCTGTCCCAAATTAAACGCATTATTAACTTATTACACGTAAAACAAAAAATATTTTGATAAAACACGTATACTAAAAGATTAATAATTTAATTATCTTTAAAATGGTGAAGTTTTCAGAAAAATACGCTTGATAGATTTTGCGTCATTCTCAGATTTTTATCCGCGTTAGACATAACTTTACAGATTAATTTCATTATGTAATATTAACATAATCAAAAATAATATTAAAATATTAAGAAAATGCTCTAACATATTTTTTCTAAATCACTAACACTACTCGTTTAAACGTCATCTTCAGTATAAAATCATTAAAAGTCGGTTATCGTCCCCTTAAATGGTATACCATTTCCTTACCCGTGATTTAAGATATCTAATAATTGTAGAACTGAACGAAGTAAAAGTAGTTAGCATAATCATTAGAGCTAATAAGCTTGACTTAAGCTTTTCATTCTACTACTAAATTAAACCATTTTTTTTTGCTAGCCTACACTGTCCCACTGCTGAGCAAAGGCGTCCCCAAAATCTTTCCAAGTATCCTTTTCCAGGGCCATCTCGAACCAACTCTTGCGGTACGCGTCTAGGTCGTCTCTCGCCACCGCTTCCTGGGCCGACCTCGGCGGCGCCGTCCATCCTCAGGCACCCACCGTGTGAAGCCCAGCCAGCGGTCACTATGCATACGGCTGACATGACCCGCCCAGTCCTATTTTAGCTTGGCAGCCTTTATGCCTACGTCTAGGATCCTCGTTTTGGAGCGTAGCGTGGTGTTTCGTATTCTGTCAGTTCGTTTTACGCCCAGAATGTTACGCTCCATTGCTCTTTGGCAAACCCCAAGGTGGAACTTTTGTGGTCTGAACACCAATTAAACGTATCTATACATATTATAAACTAACTTTTTCTCGCAGTTTCGTCTGCGTGGATGTCGGAAAATATCCCACGGGAACGTAGATACCTACTAGAGGGATTTAACACTAGTAAATCCTATGTGTTAAAATCCAGTTTATTATGAAACTATTATATTATGATACGAATTTCATCTTTCAATTCTACGTGTTTTGATTGATTAAGAAATTTGAACAAAAACCGGTTACTGTGACTTGTCCGCGCCACCACTCAAGTCCGATAGACGCGGCGCTAGCGTCTATGTCATTGCATCAAATTGCATTTCAAAAAATGTAGTTCCACCAAAGACTACTTATTACCTACTACTACTTTTCCGTCGGACTTCAGTAGCGGTGCGGACTTAGTTAGACATATAGCTTCGCGAACTTTTTTGTGGGTAATGATGAGTAGGTAGGTAGGTACTATAAACATGTAGTAGGTACCTACATTATTTTATAGTTTACGTAGCGTACACCAAATAAATAATGATATTTTCTAAGCAAATTGGTGATACTTTAGGTTACATTATTGCAGTTTTCGTAGGGATCTCTAATAAAAAAAAAAACAGCCAATGTTAGGACTCGCTGATACTGTGGCTTTCTTTAAATGAAAGAATTTTTAAATCGGTTAGTGTTTGTTTGAATTTATTAATTACTTACAAACAAACATACAAAAAATCAAATCTATTCTCTTTATAATATTAGTTAAATTATAGTTATTTAGATAAAGTCGCTTTTCGAGTCTGTCTGTTTCACTGCGTCGTTCTTATAATAAACTCCGCAACGGATTTTGACGCGGTTTTCACCATCAAGAATAATTTATTTCGGAAGTTTTTTGTATATAATAAATACATTAATAGTTCAGAAACATGTAATAAAGAAATCTCGATGTTTTGTTTAGATAAAACAAATACCGTGCGAAGCACCCCACGCTAGCGGGTCGCTAGTAAAATAAGAATTGTGAATTAAAAATTGTCGTTAATAAGCGCCCTCTATTATGTATAGTGTACACTGATCGCATCGTTAAAATACGAAGCCGAATTCGCGGGCTGAAGGTAATTTGGAAATAACTAAAAATATTACATTGGAAAAAAATAATTGAGGGCAAAATTAGTAATTTTTTATTATTTTATGTACATGATGAGTTTCCGAACAAACTCGTGACGTCATACTATCACACCACCTATTTTCTTTCTTTTGATTGGTTGTAGTAGAAATCATCAGACAAATGTCAAATGTGTTGAAATGAGTAATAGTTACCAAATGCCAAAAAAAACGTAAACAAGTGTATTTTTATTGTGTAAAACAACGTTTTAGTGGTTTATTTAGTAAAAATGGATCTGAAAATGGAGCAGGATGATCCATTTATAAATTCAGACGTATTTAACGTTCATGACATTGCAGAGATAGAAGGTAAGACTAGCTTAGTTTGTTTATAAAGATGCAACTCTTACGTCGTAAAAGCAGGAGTAATTTATGTAATAATTGGATAATTTCAGACTTTCTTAGTGGTTGTGATGGAGATTTTATGAAGACACTTGAAGATGAGCTGGCTCGCGTCGATGATCATCCACTTCTCAGTGTTGACACGAAAGTTAAGTCCGAAGTTACATCTCAACCCCAAGTGTCGCCAAGCTATAACCCTACAGGAAACCCTATGGTCTCCCAATACACGCACAGAGCAAAAACACAGGCAATAACCACCCCGCAAGCTAAGAGTAGCCCTGTACAAGGAGTGTATGCTAGAGAAGAAAGTTATAATTTGACACTCAATGATGGTGCTCCGTTGCCTGACGTCACGCAGCATGGGCGAAAGAGAATACATGCACCGGCTCCCATGCTTGTGCAACAGGTAGTACAGAGTCCACTCTATGTGAACTTGGCACCAAACATACAACAACTTCCTGATGGCAGAGCATCATTGATGCAATTAGATGGAACCACGCAAATGAACCAGCCTATAAAAACAAAGCCTACAAGTCAACCTTTGCTAATACAAAATAATGCCAAAGGAGTGACACCGCTTATTCTGAAAACGTCTGATGCAAGTTTTTCTCCAGTTGTGTTACAGTCCAATATCATTAATCCTGAAACTCAAACTTTTATGTATACCAGTGCTCCTATACAAGGTAAATTCAGATAAGATTTATATAATTCTTTGACACAACAGTTATTTTTCTTTGTTGTTACGTAGCTATTTCAACAAGTTACCTAAATATCTAAGAATATTTCTTTGCTTTTTATTCTAGGAACCACACAAGGCATCATCACAAACACTAAAGCGAACACAGAGAATCGGCCCATCCACACATTTTTCACAAGCAACAACGGCCCTACACTCCTAACAGGAATACCCGTAGTCCTTGATGGTGAAAAAATTACTTTAAGTCAGGCGCCCAATATGGGAGTACCAAAAGTAAAGGAAGTGAAACGGAGTGCGCACAATGCTATTGAAAGACGATACAGAACTAGTATTAATGATAGGATAATTGAACTAAAGAATATGCTCGTTGGAGAAGAAGCGAAAGTATGTATTTTTTGCATGTTACTTAATAATAATATTGCATCAGCATTTATTATCATGATGCAATAATGATTTAACATGCAATATTTTCATGTTAAGTGATAAACATAATCAGCTGGTACTTTCGTTTTATATATGCTAACTTATTATCTTAATTTTAAATAATAATAATAATCTAACAGACTTTGTTTACTCATTAGAATATAATTAGAATCAATTTATTTACACTTTTGTTTATGAAGAACCTATGCAAGGAGCTTTTTGGACTTTTATTTAATTAAAGGCAGATAACTTTTATCTAAAGAACAAATATGACAGCTTGACAATTTTCCATACAAAAGTTGTTAACAGCAATATTTATTCCTCAGATAAAAGTTCTCTGATTATTATAAATTCAAATATCTATTTAGATTTTTTGATTTCGTTTTGAATATTGAAAATAGGGAAGAAATATAAACAATTTATTTTAATTATTTGTACCAAATCTTTCAGTTGAACAAATCGGCTATTTTAAGAAAAACAATAGAATACATCAGGTACATGCAGAATCAGAATACCCGTTTAAAACAAGAGAATATGGCTCTGAAGCTCGCGTTCCAGAAGTCTGGAGTGAAAGAGCCACAGTTCGATGTTACATACACTCCACCACACAGCGACATCTCATCACCGTCCAGTTCACAACATGGTTTTGATAGTGATTCACCTTCATCACCTGAGTATAAGGTTAGTATTACTACAATATCATTTTTTTTTTGTTTTTGCAGAAATCTAAGCAGATTAAAGAGACAAGTAGGGAAAAATATGTGGGAACACTAAAGGATATGGACCAGCTTAGAATTTACCTATCTACCACCTTAGAATCTGGGGGTCTCTAGGAACCTTCAGATTCTGAAAACCTGATTTAACCGGTAAAACCCTGTCCAGCCCCGAAACTTTAACTTTTTTAATGTGATGACTATCAAGCCCTGCGGTTTGACATTGACGTCACTTTATGACACCGAATCGGTGACATTGGGGCTTGACGGTGTTTGCGGTACTGCCGTGTCTCTAATTTGGAGTCAAGCGATGTCAAGCCAGACCTGAGCGGTTAACAGGAAATCTACTTTAAAATCTCATGCAACTAACATGTAATTTACATTTTATAGTTGGTGAATCAAGTAAAAACAGTCAATCAAATTACATGATATGCGATCTTACATCATTATTATTTAATAGGTCTGAGATACAGGAGGATAGTTAAGCAGACCCTAGAACAGGCCAGCATTGCATTAGCAAGCTGTTGGAGACAAGATCAGATATATTGGAATCCAAGTTATAATTTACCTTTTCTTTACATTTACAGGTTGAAGATAAATATTCGAACAAGATAGTCATGGGTATGGGTGACCACTCCCGATTAGCGTTATGTGCCTTCATGGTTGGTTTGATTACTTTCAACCCGTTCAGTACATTCTTTGGGAACTTTATGTTGGAGTCGTCTGTCACAGATTTCTCAGCAAGAGTGGATCAAAGAAAAATATTGGCTGATGATGACTTTAGTGAGTATCTTTTATCATTAGCTTCTGCCTGCAACTTCGTCTGCGTGGAATAAACATAATTATCCTATTGCACTAGGCAATAGTGAAGGTTTCCATCAGTGAAAGAATTTTTGTAGTCAGTTCAGTACGTCTAACAAGCAAATAATTTTACCGCTTTATAATATTTGTTTATTTAAAAAGAAATACATTACTTCACATCTGTGATTCTCAAAAAAGCACTGTACTGACTTATTTTCTAATTATCAAATGATTGTAGGACTGATTACATGAGCAATACAACCTTTTTTCTTATAAATGCCATGCTTTCTAAGCTTTCAATAATGGTGACTGATTACAATATTCTAGGTTCAACTGGAGTATCATGGGGAATGTGGCTGTTCAGTACGTTCTTCATATATATGATAAACTTTTTTGTGCTGGGAGGCTGTTTGATAAAGTTACTAGTGTATGGAGACTCTGTACCAAAATCACAATCTAAAGAAGCTGGACTTTTTTACAAACACAAACGACAAGCAGACAACTTTTTGAAAAAGGTAACCCTTTCATTTTATTTACGGTATTTCGTTAAGACTGCGTAACCCGGTGTCCTAATAAAAAACGATCGTCGCACGAATACACGAACGTCACGATAATATGTTCGGCGAGCCCGAAAGAACGATCGCGTATTTCGTGCGCTTTCTATTAGGACAACAGCATAAACTACACTCATAATTACAAGAGCAATTTCCATACTTTAATTCCTGGATGCTGTACCAAAAACTTTGTATTTATTAAGAATTACATTTCAGGGCGACTTAACAAATGCACGATTAGAACTACATCGAAGTCTGGCAGTTTCTGGGAAGAGCGTACAAGCAGGCGGTCAGGGGCACGCGAAGTATTCCGCCCTCATTGCTGCTGTGTTACGGCAGATGCTGCAGAGACTACCTTTTGGATCTTTCCTAGCAAGACGGGCTGGCGATTTGTGGAGTGACAGGTAGGAGCCTAGTAGTGGTAATGGTGAATGCTGTTTCTTTAAGTATGTGCTACCAAAATGTGGATACTCCTATAATTGGCTGCGTATGCGCAACCATCGTCTTCATCACCATACGTCATAGGTTCAAAACTAAACTACTATTATATAATACTAAAACATTTAGATTTCTATGATTCAGACAGTCAGATTTAGGTTGCTATGTTCAACTGGCTCGCTTCATCATCAGCCTATAATGGTCCCACTCCTAGGACACAGGCCTTCTCTCGGTGAGAGGGAGTGGGCCGTAATCCACCACGCGGGCCCAGTGCGGGTTGGTAGAAATCACATGTCTTCGAATTTTCGGGTTTAGGACATGCCGGTTTCCTCACGATGTTTTCCTTCACCGTTTTGAGAGCAGTGGTGATGACATAATTTACACAAAGTAAAGCGCCTGTCTGGGTTCGAACCTACGACCTACAACTCGTGAGTCGCGGCCGTTGCCACTGGCACTGCCATCGCACACTGGCTCGCTTAGTTTGTTTGATATCCGCAAGCGATCTAATCTTTCACGATAATGACAGGCGGAGGATGCTGCCCATCCACTGCAAAAAATACCCCTCATTCTCTTCTTATATTTTTTTTAAGAGAGAGATAGATCCCATTTTATAGTAGTTAGAAAGAACCACGTGAGTACCATTAAAACTCCATAAAACAACATTTAATTCGGCAGTCCTTCAAGACGAGCCACTCAACACTGGGCTGCGGAAGTATCAACGGTATCGCATCGTCTTGCACAACTAGAGATCTTGTCAAGCCACAGCGGTAGGAGTGAACGCGTGCTGTTGGCCTTGCAAGCTGTCAACCTGGCTGAAGTCACTGGCAATAGGCATCTGTTGGCTGATACGTATGTTACGGCTGCGCTGGTGTTCAAGGATTATATGCCGAAGTTCGGGAATTGGTTATGTGGGTAAGTGGAACTTAGAAAGAATTTAAAAATCATACGTTTTGTAAAGACAATGAACAATATGATAAATAGATTACATAAATAGAAACTGCAGAACGCCACCTGCTACGATCCTTAACCTTTTAAGCGCTTGGCCAAATATCAATTGGCGTGCCCCTAGCGCGCGGCTAAAAATCGATAAAATAATACCTACAATAAATAAGGAGGAGCAATCGTTGTATCGATAAAAAAATAGTCAAAAAGTTTTTTATGTTTTTATTTTAAATCAGCCTTAATTTAACCACCCTAATCAACAGAAAGACAGAAAGAGTCGTTAAAGTCCATACGTACGGATTTTAAAGCAGGTAGGTATAATATAAACGGGATATTTTTAAATGCACATCAAAGAACTTATCACCCATTCATCAGCATCATTTCAGCCAAAAGACGTCCACTGCTAGACATAAGCCTCCCCAAGAGGGGGATTTTGCCATAATCGCCAAGCTTGGTAGGCGGGTTGGCGGTAGCAGTATGAGGACGCTGCTGCCCATTCTCTAGTTAGTTCCTTAGTCGCATACGACACCCACGGCAAGAAATGGGATGGTGCTATTCTTTTACGTCCGGCACCACACGGAACTTATCACCCATCAATTAAATAAGTTTTATAAAAACGTGCCTACGCCAGTCTCTGACAGACTTCGATTTATCTAACCGTACCCGGCGCGTGGCGTCGTCATAACTCAAACGTGCCGCGCTGAGTGTCATCGCCGGAGCACAGTAAGAGACAACACCATAAGGAACTCGAGTGCGAGTGCCTGTCCGACTTGTAGGTATTGTCACAATACCTTTTTAATGGTTAGGACAACATTCAACACGGTTCCAAATTTGAACAATCAATAGGATATGTAGATAAGTAATATAGTAAATAACGGAATTACATCACAATATTTAAATAAAAACGTTTTTACAAAAAAAAACAACCGACTTCCAAAAAACTACTACAAATTTACTCTTTTATTAATTTACTTATTTATTTTTCTACAATTTTTTTTCTATTTTCGTTATTTTCCACCGACTTCCGAAATTTAAGTTATTTTTTACTTTGTACTTAGTAGTTTTTTGGAAGTCGGTTGTTTTTGATTTTTTTTGTAAAAAAAATTTTATTTCTCGCTTTTTAGTGGGTCAATTTTTAATTTAATTTGTCTAAGTTTCATTAGCCTAATGCCAACAGCTCATCACCTTTTACAAAATATTGCTTTTCCCGATGCAGGGACGGTCATCGTTGAGGAGTTCTCTTGGTACTTCACCATCAGCTCCACTTCTCCATATGTATTGTGACGAGCATAAATTTCATTGCAACCATATTAAAGTAATCGAATCGCAACCCGTGAAATACTTATTATTGAGTAGTTCCGGTGGCTATTTGTGGTCTTCATCATCAGTTCCACTTAACCAAATGGTGCTTTCCAAGAGCAACTGCACGAGTTACTATAAAAAAATACCCAAATCGCTATAGGTTTGCCTATAATATTTGAAGAGTTCCCTCGATTTATCTGGGATGCCATCATCAGATCCTAGTTTCCTTATCATGGTACTACCCTTGGGATATCTCCTTTCCAATAAAAAAAGAATCATCAAAATCAGTTCATAAACGACGAAGTTATCCGCGAACACACATAAAAAAAACTCCTCAGTAGTCATTGTTGAAAAGTGACTATTTTATCGACAATGTGTGTACCCACGAACAACATTATCCATTCGTTTGATCCGCTTGTGACGTAGGCAGTGGTCGCATTTATGCGACAGCCGCGCTAGACTAACTAGAGAAATTTGTTGCAAACATAAGCGTCTAGGGATGGGAACTAACGTGAAATGTTATCATAATACAAAGATCCTGAGGGATATTTTTCTTATGAAAAACAAGGAAAAGAATTCATAACACAAGGCAATATGTTAAATAAACTTTATTTCGTATGACACTGTTTATTTTATGCTGAAAATGATGCATTATACCTGATTATTTAACTATTTGTTATTTAGTTTTTAAAATGCGCATTGCATTGTATCCCATCCCTATGGTCGCATATATGCGACACGCGCGTTACATACCGAAGAAAAGTCCAAGCTGTATTTACGTATTTTTGTTTAAGCTTTTTCAAAACTTAGAGCGACGAGACATAATTTTAAGTAATTGTTTTATAAAATATATCTATTTAGTAATGGTTTTAGTTGTACCACGCAGTTAATAGGACGAAAATTGAACGAAAAAATCATACTTGTTTTCTGTCGCAGAAATACGACACGCGCGGTAGGGGCACGGAAATATTTGTCGCATAAATGCGACACAAGCGGTCAAAAGGTTAATACTCCTTTTGCCTCGTTTACGTTCATACATCTGATCATAAATAGATTATACTATGATAATCTATTTATCATATAGTTCATTGTCTTTATTTGGTGTGCAATAAAGAGTATTCTATCTATCTAACGGGTGTAGAAATATCCTTAACTAGCTTCTGCCCGCGACTCAGTTCGCATGGAAGTCGATAAAATACAGTCCATGTTACTAGCTGAAAATGTAGCTTATTTATAGGTGAAATAATTTTTTAAATCGGTTAAGTATTTTTGAGTTTATCCATCCATTTACAAACAAACATACAAAAAAACAAATCTTTTCCCTTTTATTTTATTAGTTTAGAAGAAGCCGAGAGTCATTTGTTCTTCCCGTTATTATGATATTTTTTTGTACTGGACCATACCTGCGAACTTTCTGGTTACGGACGTTAAAAGGTCAAAGTTCCAACTTTTTTGACGTTTACGTTACGAAAAAAAGTTTCAAATGTTATAACTTGACTTAAAATTCTTCCGCGACCCCTGTACCGTTTCATGAACCCATAAGCACAATGTTTTGCATGAGTCGTTTTCCAGCAATTATTTTTGCAGAAAGTAACTTTGTTTGACGTACTTTAATTATTCTATTCATAACGCACTCTTCTCAGTCCCTCGATGGGTGGGTTGAAGAAGTTGTTATCGACCTGCGAGGCTTATGCGGAGGAGCATGGCTTAGTTTACAACTCGAAGAAGAGTGAACTTCTTGTATTTAAGGCACCCAAGCAGCAGCCGCGCAGTGTTCCGCCCATAAGTCTCAACGGCGTAGCACTGAAAATTGTTGACAGTTTTAGATACCTTGGCCACATTGTCACGAGCGACCTAAGAGATGACGTAGATATAGAGAGGGAGCGCAGGGCGTTGTCTGTGAGGAGCAATATGCTTGCCCGCAGGTTCGCTCGTTGTACTACAGACGTCAAAGTAACCCTTTTTAAAGCGTTCTGTCAATCCTTTTACACGAGTGGCCTGTGGGTGTCATACACGCGCCGAGCCTACAACGTCCTGCGTGTTCAATTTAATAATGCTTTTAGGATGCTGTTGGGGCTGCCATGGCGTTGTAGCGCTTCAGGAATGTTCGCGGAGGCTCGCACAGATGGCTTCCATGCCATCATGCGAAAGAAAGCGGCCTCATTACTACAGCGCCAGCATGGTAGTGACAACAGCATTCTAAAAATGATCGCTGCTAGACCGGACTGTCCCTTTCAGGGACACTGGGTGGGGACAGTCATAGGTCTGCATAAATAAATAATCTTGTAAAAAAATAAATAACAATACTAACCTATTTATTTAAGCACCATTGTTACTAACACCAATATACTAACAAAATTATGGACCTTAGTCTGAAATAAAGTTTTATTTAATTTTTAATTTTAATTTTTTAAATAAAGTTAGCTTTGTTCGTGACTCAGGTGTTACACTAGATACCAGTTTACACTTCGACAAGCACGTTGACAATATAGTAAACAAGGCGTATCAGATGTATGGTTTCATTATGAGATCGTCACGTGACTTTGTGCGGCCCTCTACGTTCTTATTACTTTATAAGACTTTGGTACGATCCCAGTTAGAATATGCCGTCCCCATCTGGAATCCTTTCTACGACAAATACGGCACTAGAATGGAAAGGGTACAGAAGAAGTTCTTACGGTCTATGAACTATAAGTGCTTCCAATCAAAGGTTCCTTATGTGCAGCTTTTAAAACGGCATGGCGTTCTGGAATTGAGATCTAGCCGGCTGTTACTTGATGCTATGACACTGCACGGCATATGTAATAATAAATTTGACTGTATTGACCTTACAAACAAATTGTGTTACAAGGTACCCAGAAGTGTTATTCGAAGGGGGGTGCGCGTGCCTCAACTGTTCCATACCGACATATGCAGGACTAACGCTGGGAAACGTGCACCTCTTCGTCGCCTTGTTGATTCTTACAACACGCATTTTATGGAACTGGATATATTTTGTTTATCTAAGCAATTATTTAAGAAAATGGCTTTGGATATTTTATCAAGCGAGTAATTTAAGTTAAAGTGAGCTAAGCTAACACAGCAATATTGTGGCAGCGACTTTTGTTTTATTTTTATCACTTGTCTTCAGCACTTCTTTTAACCTTTTGTTAAAACGTGGACAATGGTGTGGGTTACATGTTTGTTAAATCTTAGTTTATTTCTCTGTAATTTGTAGCATGTAACTGTTTTTTGTCCCTAATAAATAAATAAATAAATTACCTACAGAATGCGTAGATGACGGCTTCGTGGTGGGTCTTTTTACACTCTGTACAGTGTGACTTTTTTTTGCATGGAATTGAGTGGTAGATTCTGCTATGAAAATTTTAATATCTTATAAACAAAGGTTGCCTTTACTTCTTTTAGTCAGAAGAAACAGGTGGTCGTGCATTCAGTCAAATCTAATACGGCTGACTGCGAGTTCCATGTCTATAAATGATCTTAAATGATGATTATTTGACACAATATTGAATCCTTTCACCAGATACTACCTCAGCCTCTGCCGCGTATGGTGCACCGACTCGCTGTCCGAGTGGCCGGTGCGTCTACGTTGGGTGGGCAGTGCGCGCGGCATGCGTTTCTTGCGCACACGCCGATGGACGTATGAACGTAACCCTGCTACTTGTGCGCTGTTCTGTCGACTGCCTGATCCTGCTGATCCATTGGCTTATGCTATGAGGGTAAGTTGTTTTGAGAACATTTTATTCAATTATCAAACATGTCTAAAGCCACGTACCTATTCATTGGCAAATAAAGTTGCCTAACATGTTTCAGCAACATGTTTTTATGTTTCGGGAAACAAACCTTGCTGTACATCGCACACGTCTCCACAAAGTAGGCAACTCATTCATGGGTATACGCTTTTACAACAAACTTCCCATTGATTTTCGAAACTTACCCATTTAACGATTTAAAATCTGTATTAAAACCAAACTTTGTAAAAAAGGGTAGTATACAATTTCAGATTATTCAAAAGATAAAAAAGCTTGGGATTGAACTGCTTGCTCTGCTAAGCCTTGTGATAAAACCTTAAAACTAGACATTTTAATTAATAAGTAAAATCAAAATATACCAGTTTTATATACACATTGACACTGTTGAAAATTATATTCAAAATGACATGATTACTTTGTAAAGTATCATATTATTTTAACTATTGTGAATGTGAGGACTATGTGGATATTATTTTTATTTCTCTGCTAGTTTTAGTGATGGTCTGGCAGTTTGAGTAGTTTATACGGCCTAGCCAAATGTCCTTTCTTTGGTATTGTTTGTCGAGTTGAGCTCCTTAAGTTCTGAGTTGAGCTCCACAATTATTGACAAACGCTTGCGCTGACTGGACAGGTCCACTCAAATCTGTGTGGTTCTTTCATCAAAAGACGTTTTCAGACACTAATCTACATGGTCCTCATATGGCCTGACCAAGATTATGTCTGGACTTTAAAAGAGACTGCGACCTCTGAGTTTGTTTCGGCCTTTCTTCTCAGAGTAGTCAGATAGGAAACTCCGAACTCATCTAGCTTATTTTAATCAATTTTTTATATGACATGGAAAAGTGATTCCGATTTCCTATTTACAGAATAAACAATTTCATTTCATGTTTCTGGTTGCACTATCGCTGGCAACATGCTAATGTTACGTATTCATGGTAAATAAAATAATATCTTGTGATCGAATGTTCTGGGCAACTGTTGCGCAATTGTTACTCAACATTGTTTCCAATGAATATGGGGCAACTTAGGGATCTCGCGCACTACACAGCAACGACCACGACTTGTAGCACGACTAGTCGCAATCTTGGCCCCAGAAGATTCGTAAGGAATCCGAATGTTTGGCCATAGGACTGTTCGTCCGACCAGTTTTGTTCAATATTGCCACCGGTCGTGCGACAAGTCGTGGTCGTGGCCAAGTACTGCGTGGCATTTAAAATTCATTTAATAAGCCCGTAAACCTTTAGACACAAAAGTATCAACCTAATCACTTTATAGAGTTATTAAAAACCAAGTGCATTATAATACACCTGAAGAGCATTTACATACTTGTAACGGAAGTCCTGCTGGTACGATTTGTTTGTAATTAAGGTGACATCACAGACAGCTGTATTATCTAATGAATTAAACAATCTTATTGTTACACTGCACGTCAATGAATCAGCTAATAGCGATCTGCATAGTTTCCCTTCGAGGTATCAATATTATGGCATAATAACTTTATCAATTGATTACATAAATGAAGGTATTATGAATTATGACAGGCTTAACAAAGACACTGCCAAGGTGCGCATAATAAGGTGGTTATAGAGGGTGTTTATCTTATTGGTAATTAAATCTAGGAGATGCATCTGCAGTACACGTAGTCAGTTATGATGACATCGAATCGAATCGATTTTCGACCTCTGAAGCAGCATTTGGAATACACCGCATTCCGTGAACCAAAGTCCATCGCCGAAGGTGGCAGTGGTCCTGGTGTAAATGAGCCACAATTTTGCTTAAATAAAAAGACTCCATTCGTTGCTGCAAAGTGCCTGTAATACGCTGTATACGCTCGATTTAGTAGAAACACTTATTTGACGCGGCTGCTCCAACTTCCTCGGACTTTCATCGGATGTTCAAAATGTACTCGTGCGTAGCATAATGCCATAATACTGCAATTGTTAGGTTGATAGCAATTACAGACAATGCAAAGCTATTATTAATTAGACGAGCCGTTTTTGCCAATTACATAAAGCTTACGTGAACCTTCCATGGCGAGATTGCCTGCCCCATCCTTCAGGAAAAAATCCTCAGTTTTTTTCTCCTACAGTAACCACACACAACGTTAGATTCATTATACGGATCACAGCTTCGGATTATTAACCTTGTAATTCTTGACTAAAATGTCGACTAAATGAATTT
This sequence comes from Agrochola lychnidis, assembly GCA_963680765.1. Lineage (NCBI taxonomy): Eukaryota > Metazoa > Arthropoda > Insecta > Lepidoptera > Noctuidae > Agrochola > Agrochola lychnidis. The sequence continues at coordinate 13,835,052 of OY796857.1, forward strand.
TGGGGAATAAGAAAGGGTTAGAGAAATTCTAATTTTGTTGTACCTCTGGGCCCAGGCTTATCATCTGGAGCTTCTTCAAAAGAGCCTGCAGATGCTGCTATGTGCCGATGAGCGAAGCAACACACGTGATGTACTGGAACTTATCAAGTTGATTACCGATGATGTGTCCACGGACGCTCCGCATCATACAGGTACGTTTCCTTTACATACCTTATTGATCCGACACTTCACAAATTTGAAAAAAAAAAAAAAAGTCATTTAGGAGCAAAAATGGTTATGAAACAGGTTGATCTACAGATCATGCATCTATTGTACAGGTGGTCAAATGAACCCAAATTTTCAGCCGGTTTAAATGCAAACAGTCATGAAGATTACCCCAGAAGATTCTTGTTCTACTTATCCAATTGAACCACAATCAAGTGTTACCTACCGACATCATTTTATACGTAATTTAACTTTAATATAGGTCGTTTTGTGGATATTATGTGATGCAAACGAGCAAATATATAATTCTTCGTGTTATACGTAAGAAAAAGTTGTATTATAATTATAATAAGTACTAGCTGCTGCCCGCGGCTTAGCCCGCGTGGTCCTAATTCTTTTTCTTAAGTAAATGTAGCCTAAGTTACTTCTTATAACATTAGCTATCTGACAGTGAAAGTCCTGTCAAAATCGGTCCAGCCGTTTCGGAGATAAACCGGAACAGTTTTTTTTTTTTTGTAATTGTGTCTTTGTTAAATGTAATGTACCGTATATACTTTTATATGCATTTAGTAAAAAGCTGTTGTTTTGACATTACAATCAGACATTTAAATTTTATTTATTTGTGTATTAATAATAGAAATAAAAGTTGCATTAAGTTACTCCTTATAATATCAGCTATCTGCCAGTGAAAGTCCTGTCAAAATCGGTCCAGCCGTTTCGGAGATTAGCCGGAACAAACAGACTAGACAAATGTCAGACAAAAAAATTATAAAAATTGTATGTTTGTAAGTAAGTACCGTATATACTTTCTTACGCATTTAGTAAAAAGCTGTTATTTTGACATTACAAACAGACACTTCAATTTTATTTATTTGTATGTATTTATAGAAGATGTATAAATAGATTTTCCAGCTTCGAAGATCTCTTATTTTGCATTTGCCATGTTTTGTTTCTGCATCAGCCTAAGATTGACTGGTAGAAAACCCCTCAGCCGTCTTTGTACAGCATTTTTAGGGCATAAAGCTTTAATAACAAAACTGGATATTTAATTGATATTGCTATACTAAATACACTTAAATTTACTTGCAGACAACAATAGCCCGACTTTGGCATCTGTAAAAAGTAACAATAGTACCAATAGTATTGTCTACAACAGGAGTAATACCAAAACAACATCACCAGTCCCTTAATTCCCTTAATATACCTCCATCTGCTACAGAAGGCAGCTATACTAAACACATGCAGGCTTGTGAGAAAGTTTCTGCAATGTGAATCAGAAAACCCACATCAAAACACAAATACGCTACCTTCTTCTGTGAAATCTTCTGCACGTGACCACAATTAATCCAACTGATAATCATTTGGCCCAGGCCCGTGTTATCAGCTCTTGCCGGCTAGCCAGGAATATAAAATAAATTTAAAAAAATCACAACAAAACAAAAACTGCTCAGCCTTTTCCCAACATGTTGGGGTCGGCTTCCAGTCTAACCGGATGCAATTGAATATAAGTATTTTACATGGAGCGACAGTCTATCTGACCACAACCCAGTAACTGGGTAATACGATACCCCTTGGTAAGATTGGTTCTCAGACTTTCGGGCTTCTGGCGACCCGTAAAGACTGTCAAAGGTCCACGAATGACAGCCGGGACCAACGGTTTAACGTGGTTACCGAGGCACGGAGGAGTCTCGGTATGTAAAGATGGTCACCCATTCACGGACCAACCCCGGCAAGCGTAGCTTAACCTGATGGATCCACCCGTGCAGCTGTTATTACTTAGCCACGAGCTCCTCTAAAAAATAACAACAATTATTATTATTAAAAGCCGTTGCCACTGCAGGGCAAAGGCCTCCCTACTCTCTGTTTAAGCTGCTAAGGACCAGTTCTTGTTGAAAGAGTCCAGCTCATCCCGCCATCTCCGTCTGGGCCTGCCGCGATGTCGCTTGCCATTAAGAGGGACCCATTGGGTCGTAAGTTTGGCCCATTAGTCGTCTGACATGCGGCAGATGTATCCAGCCCTATTCCATTTTAGCGTGGCAGCTTTTCAAATGTCATCAGTTATCTTTGTGATGGTCGTATTCCTAACCCGGTCTGTTTAAAGAAATAAATAATAATAGTAACCATAACACACAATAACTAACCTTGCAGGTTGCTGGGACCCCGTGATGGAATGGTGGGCCAACATCGTGGGCGTGGCGGCCACGTGGTTGCTGGCTGATACTGGGAAAGCCGTGGAAATTGGCGACCGTCTGAACATGCTGCCCGAACCGCTCGCCAACTGCGAAGATCCTTTACCAGGGTATGTATAAAAGGAACAAAAGATTCTTTGCATGGACATGATTTTTACTTCGGAATTTTAATGAGCAGAGGACTTGGGATGTGTTTCGGTTACCAAGCTAGGATTGATTTTACATAACATCACTCTTTATTTCGTCGAAGGGTTGGGCAGAGGTGTACCTATAGCACACCCACATTTCGCCAGTCATGTTTAAGTCCCATGTTATTACAGCCCCCTATTGGGGGCGAACCTATTGCCATGAACCGGGCACAAATCATGGCTCCGGCCTGCTACTAAGAAATTCTAGATTGATTTTATTGTTAGTTAAATTATTGATGATTATTTATATTTGTGTACTTACCTTCATTATGAAATTACGCTGGGAAATCGGGTTTCTGTCTGCAGTAAAATAGCCAAAAAGAAATTGGATCAACTCGTATCACGAATTTTTCTGACCCCCAAAATGATAAATTATTTTCCCATCGGTACTAAATGTAAATACATTAATTGTCCCCGCATGAAATACAGGTCAACAACATGTAAATTAAAATAAATTATTATTCAACAGCAGTCTAATTAACAATGAGAAGATTCTCATACATGCGAAAACTTAGAAATTCTAGTCGCACTGGTGTTTATAAAACAAAAGTGTATAGTTTATAGTTGTTGTATTAATAACTATTGTCTTTCATAGCATAAACATGAGCTGATGAAAATATAGCTATTGTACTATTATCCGTAGGGCATTGCATATGGCGTACAAAAGCCGTCGCGGCTTGTTGAGCCTCGCTCAGTGTCGAGATGAACGTTCGTTCGAGAGGACTGCAGAAACAATACTCAAGGTGTGTGCACATTTATTATACCAAGTGTTTGTTGTAAGCTACGCGAAATTTTGCAAGTGCGCGAACTTTTTCGTTAGTGAAAATTCATGAAGGGATTCGGCTCCAGTCTTTTCTGTGTTCTAAAATATTGGGATACTTACTGATTGTGATTTAGTGGTTATTTTATTTATTGTTAGGTTGTAATACTTCGAATTCACTCTCCGACCCAGATAACCCATAACACTCCTCCAGGAGAAGAATAGGGCCACCAGTACAGTACACAAATGCAAACGACACCGACCCCGCCGCCGAGGTTCTTCGCGATCGCGACCGCGTCCCCGAGTAAATGAGACTCCCCCCCGACCCTTGCTCAAAAACGAGGTGCCAGCAGTTGTTGCAGTTGAGCACGTAGCTTTAAATACCCCATATAATAATCAAGATGAAAATCTAAGTTTGATCCAGCCTGTCCCTTCTTGCTGTCCTCCTCTCATTGACGCCCTAAGCAGAGGTTCGTACCCCACAGGGGGTGCCCTTAGCGAGCGTTCGCCTAGTTTTAATTTTGAATAGTTTTTGCTTTGGCTGGAGGCTTTGAGTGTAGAAGCTTAAGGCAGCCACAGGAAAGCCTGGTTAAGCAGCCATGACCTCATAGGTCAACTGCGAGATGCCCTATAAAAAAATTAAAAAAATCGAATTCAGAGTTAAGCCTCTCCGATTAATCGAAGAATTTCGTTGCATTGCCAGAATGTAAAAATCCCTTTATAGCCCTGATAACTCGTTTCTTGTTCCAGTTATTGGATTTACTATTTAAAATGAAGTACACATGTAGGTATTATTAAATAGTATTTGGTGATTAGCAAATATTATGAATACCATGTACCTAGTTTGTTTGATGTAATAACAATAGTGGTGTTTTAATTGTAAGTGGTTTCATTGTTCTGACACCTTCTTGATACATAGGGTGTTCCAATGTAACTCATGTAGTTTTTATGGTAATAATTTTAATATTCGTTGAGAAGGCTAATTGTGATCTACTTAAATTTTCAGGTCTGTGATATTGCTGGAACCAGGTTAGCTGATTCCTTGGCATATTACTGTTGTCGAAAACCCACACAGCTTATGTTGGTAAGTTCAAACATAAGAGGTTTGTTTTTAAATTTTTATTATTTCATTTAAAACTTATTTTTTGCTCGTTATTTTTATGCTCATTTTCAGTTTTATTCTTTGAATCATATTTAGAAGGAGCTTGAAGAAATAACTATTACGGGAGTGCATTGTAGTTGCATTGCACTGGTTTACATGAGTTGTGCAATATTACTACAAGGCAAATCTCGCATTAGTTGCATCCATCGCATCGAAGGTGTTTCTTGCATGGTTTATTTTTTTACTTTATTCCATATTAATATATTTTTGTCGTAGCTAGTTTCTATATTTAAGTTTAGTATCAGTAGTTAAAATTGTTTGATATAAACATGAGTAATTGAGTAGTGCTATTTTAATAAATATGTTATGAGCGGTAAAAATCCAGTATAAATTCAGTAACCTCCCTTACTTGGGTTTTCACAAAGGCAAACAAGGGAACAAGTCTAAAAAGAACAAAATTGTTTGGCCACGCCTTCGAAGGAGTGACACTTGCGTAGTAATCCTTTGTGACGTCATATATTTTCAAAATAAATCAGACAGCAGTACATAACGGTAGTTTGTTTTGATACCATTGTGCTTGCCAATGCATCGTACCAACTGACTCAAAATCTAAAATGACTATTACAAGTATTCAAATTCAAGCAGATTGGCACATTATTCCTTAGAGGTGCAATAAATAATGAAACTACAGTTGATCGATGATGTCTTGTCTTATTTTGCGGCGATCAGCCGATGGATACCCAAATCTAATTGGATCTTTAGCTAACCCTTGTGCTCTCCTGTCATTTTTTGTAGTCTTAGAAAGTGCTCACGTAAATATGTGACCAAATAAAAAGCCATTGCCAATTTTCTGACACAAATATGTAAATTTTGACAGCTTATGCAAGTCCTATGCTGTGATTGGCTACTGGAGGTCCGCGCAGGCGTGTGGGAGGCGAGTGCGGACCTAGCGTGCGTGGGCGACGTGGACGCTCTCTGTGGGCCCGCACCACACTCGCAGTTACGTGCTTTCCAAAGAGACCTGCATTCATTGAGGAGGATCTCACAGAACTTGCCGGTCAGTATTTGATTACACACTCCAGGAAAAAACTTAGCTATTTTCTAAATGATACGCTTAGCATGAAAAGCTTAGCTATTTTTTTGGGATACTGAATTTTCTGGAATAGAAATAGATAATGTGATGATCAAATAAATACAGCTGAGCATCAGCAATGCAGTTGATACGTATCAGACTAAGATATTGGAGTGCCTGGAATCCGATTGAGTCCGCGCCCTATTTTAATTAGTTATGGGGTCCACTAGCGACTTTAAAAAAACATTGATTAATGCCAAATTTATTTGTTAATAATAATATTATTACATTATGCAATCCTGTTTATTATTATTATAATTAATCATTTATTTCAGGAAATTATTTCCATATTAAGTACTACAAATTACATAGAAATTATACATAAAAATTATACATGAATAAAATTACACATAAAAACCATTGTATTAAAAAAAAAATGTACAATTATTGTACGAGTAGTTACTAGATTAAAATTCATTAGATTACAATTAAAACAAGATTCATTTAATAAATGGTGACGAACTGGCATGAAGATGCATCCACCTCTCCAACATCACCGAGTCCCACCGTGTTTAGGATTCGGTTATCGCTTTGGGGAAACTGACGGTCATAACCTTGAGTTTCCCCAAAATAATCGCAAAGACATATCTTTGCGATTATGGACGAAGGTATGATCACGAACAGCTACCGGAAATATATTGTGAAGGACGGTACGGTTGACATCTGTCGGGCATACCATCGTTCGTGGAATCAGACTCATTATTTCTGGTTGTCCTCGTCTGGCTAACGGAGACTACTTGCATCAACCTGATCGATCGACCCGTGCGGTTGTTATTACTTAGACACAAGCGACTCGACCGTGAGTTAGTGTTCTCTCAAAATAAGGAGACTAAAAGTTCGGCGAATAAGACATCTATACTGCCATTTTTAAGTAGAATACTTATCAGCCTATTCTATTAGCATGGTACGGCTACGTGTATCGTAGGATTAAGGTTGGAGTTCGGAAAAGTTAGATATACCTATCTCTTCTAAACATTATTTTGTCTCAAATTGTTCCTTCAACACCATCTCCCTCACAAATCAGTTCTAAATTGTATCATCACGTTTCCAGTGGGTGACTTCCCGCGTGTTCCTGCAGTCTGCGGTGTGTCGTATGATGGCGGGCGCATCGCCGCGACGCACTCAACAGCTGTTGGACGGCAGCCTTAGACCGAGGCTCAATCGCTCGTCTATCATCTGTGGCAAAGGTTATTATTATTTATTTACTTATTTTAGAGAATCTCCATGAAGGTAATATAATCATAATATCAAAAAATGTTGTGTGTTAGGAAAAATATTGTACCCAAAATTATGTTGACGCAAAATTGCGTTGTCCTCTGATGCCCATGGCTGTCCTTATCCACAGATTTTGGAAAGGACGGTCAAAACGAGCAACAATAGCATTTATGATGCTTTTGCTACTAATAAAAGAAACCACGGCAATACTACTGAATTTTTACTATACTGGATCTTGACTATATAATGACATTATATAAGGCTCTAACCTCGCGTCCTATTTAAAAGCGATCGTCGCGGGAATACGCGACCATCGCGTGCATGTGTCAGGCGCGGAACATACGCAAGTGGTGAAGGGAGCGGATAAGGCGCGGGCGTGCGACGGTGTGGCGCGAGCGTTGCGCCGCCCGTTTCATATTTCATACAAAATGTATAGAAACGACGTGGCGCGGAACATACACAAGAGGCGTGGCGCGGGCGAGGCGACGGTGCGGCGCGGGCCTCCAAATTTCAAAACCTTAACAGGCTAACTGGCCTGTTAGGGTTTTGAACTTGATCGCGGTTGAAAGATCGTTTGACATCCAAAGTGTAACACCGATAAATCGATAATACAGCTTTTTACTTAAAATACACTTTTTGTTCATCAAACTGTCCAAACATGTTCCTTGCAAATGCAGAGTATTTATAATGTGTAAACGGTCGGCAGAACGCGCGCTGTCGGGCGGCGGCGGCGACGGCGAGCGCGCCGTGGCGCTGTACATGGCGTGCCGCCACCTGCCGGCCGCCGTGCTGGCGGCGCCGGGCGAGCGCGCCGGCATGCTCGCGCAAGCCGCCGCGACCCTCCAGAAAATAGGACACAGAAGCCGCCTACCCCACTGCTACCACCTCATGAAGTCCATAGGAACCATGCCTTCTGCACCCTAAAAGTGGTGTTCTTCCGCCTAAATATCAAAAATGTATTTATACTAATGATTGTTTATTATTGTCCTATGTTATTTGAATAAAATTTATTCGCATCGTAATAAAGTTGTAATTAATACACGACGTTTTTTGTAGAATTGTTTTGTTTTATTTTGTATCCACCGTAAACATTTTTTATCGTCTCAACAATGACAATTAGTGTGACTTCATCACCTAAGTACTTTATTTATTTGCACATGTTATCGAGGTCTACCCATACCCAGTTCAAGGCTGAGCAGGGAATGGCATCAATTCAATATTTCTAGTCAGTTGAAAAATGGGTTTCTGGTTCATCATTGCAGAGGGTTTTTGGTTATTGTGAATAAGAAAGAACAAATTCACAAAATACACACATCAAAAAAGTCTAAACGACATGTACGGTTTTAAACTTTGAAGATTTTACTATTCTCATATATTTATATTTTATTTATAAATAATAAAGATTTTTTGATGCATTAGTAACTAAAGACAAATAGTTTATCAATTAGGGCTAGATTACCCTTTTCAGGCTAAAGGAATGAAAACGGGTTCAACCAGAGTAAAAAGTGCTAGATCTAGCCCGAAAAGGGCTAAGGTGGCAACACTGCTTCCCGTTTCTACAGCTCTGCGTTTCATTAGCCAGCCACAGAACATAAATACTCTACGAGGTCAGCAGTCAAATGGTGTCGCTCCATGATATAAAAAAATGATTCGCCACTAAATTGTTTCAAAAACTGTATATCTCAAAATGATAAAAGTGAGATAAATACCAAAAAAATATTATTCTTATAAATAATAGAAAAATAAATAAAGTAAAACAAATTAAATACTTTTTTTTTAGGTAGGGCATCTCGTAGTTGACCTCTGAGATCATAATTACTTAACTGGCCTTTCCTGTGGGTGCCCGAAGCTACTACACCTCCAGCCAGGGGTTATTCAACTATGCTAATTAAAACCAGGGTTGTAACGGATGAGGATATCGAGATAATCGGGTTTGAGGATGCGGATGAGGATACGGATATTGGAAAATTCCTTATTGAGGATGCGGATGAGGGTGCGGATGCAGATGTCGTACAAAAAATAGCCCTTGTTTTTTATAGTATTTATATTTGTATAGGTTGTGTAGGTAATTATTTGGTAGGTAAAAAAAATTGAATATTTAAAGTTGTTAATATTCACCGATGGGAGGCCTGTGTCCCAGCAGTGGGAACATTATAGGCTGATTATGATATATGATGATGAAATTTGGTAACTGAAATTTCAAATTGTGGAGTCAATTGCACAACTTTAATATTCAAAATTAAGTAAAGGTAAATTATATTTGATAAAAAGTAACTGGCAGGTCGTTTCGCCTTCTAAGCGGTTTCTAAGTTCATCATAAATAAGGGCCTGCTCCACAAAATAATTGTTCGCTCAGGATACTTGCCAGTGGCGGTGATAAAAAAAATCGAATGATTTTATACCCAGTAAGCCGACGTAAACACAGAAGTAATATAATCTCTGTTTGATATGATTGTTATGATATTTCTGGCAACACTTGTGTTGTGGTAAAATGTGGGAACACTGCCCTTACAGACAACATGGCGGGGAGGCCACAATAAAAGATCGTATTGTAATCGTAAATGCCTTCTATTATTTATTATATCATCCTGATTGAACCGCGTCTTCATACAGAACATGGTGTCAGGTTAAAACTCTTAAAAATAAAACTTAGTGTAAGAAACCTTAGTGGAAGAAAATGGAGGGAATAAAGCCGCCAACTGGCTTAGTTCTATTGGGCGATGGGGCAAACTGGCCCAGATTTAAACAGCAGTTCCAGCTGTACCTGGAAGCAGTGGGACTGTCAGACGCCACGGAAGAAAGAAAAATTGCTGTTTTTCTTAATGTTGCCGGAGAGGATGCAATTGATGTGTATAATTCACACATGCAACCGATTGAGGTTAAAACCTTAGACAAATTAATAAAACAGTTTGATGCCTATGTGGAGCCGAGGAAAAATATCATCACAAATAGTTTCAAATTCTTCAATTTAAAACAGGAGGAGGGTGAGCAAGTAGACAGATTCATCACAAAGCTAAAGGTTCAAGCTAAACAATGTGACTTCAAAGATCAAGAGGACAGGCTTGTGAGAGACATGATCGTCATTGGAATTAGAGATAAGGGAGTGCAGGAAAGATTGTTAAGGGAAGCCGATATTGGACTAGACCTGGTTATCAGCCAGTGCCGTGCAGCAGAGGCAGGAAGATCAAGGGCTCAAGAAATGTCAATGCAAATAAAGCAGGAAGTAGATGTTATCAAGAAAATAGAGAGAGAAGGAGTGAGGTCCAAGAAGCTTGCATGTACTTATTGCGGCAAAGTCCACACAGCTAGAAATTGTCCGGCATATGGAAAGAAGTGTGCGAGTTGTAACAATTACAACCATTTTGCTGCTGTGTGTCGTACTAGGTCAATTAAAAATGAAGCGCCTAAGAAGAAAGAAAAAGAAAAAAAGATAGACTCCGTTCAAAGGGGAGAGAGTGATAGTGATTGCTCAGAAGACTTTGTGGTGGATTCAGTAAGTACCTTTAGTGAAAGTCTTCAATGGAATGAAATTGTAAACATCAACGGAACTAACATTAAGTTCAAATTAGACTCAGGGGCTGACTGTAATACTTTGTCATTGAAGCTATATGATAAAATTAAAAATAATACCAATTGTTTAATAAATAATTCAACTGTGTTGGTAGTTTATAATAATCAAGAAATTAAAACTGTAGGTACTGTTAAACTAAACTGTATAGTAAAAGGCAAACAGGCAAAATTAAAATTTTGCATAGTTGATTTACCAATACAGCCGGTGTTAGGGTTGCCAGCTTGTGTAGAATTAAAATTGTTGAAAAGATTGAATAGTATTGTAACTAACGAAAAAGAAAGTTTTGTGAAAGCAAACATAGAGGTGTTTTCAGGCCTAGGCAATATTGGGTCATATACTATAAAATTAAAGGAGTCAGCACTACCTGTTATCAAACCCATTAGGAGAGTTCCACAGTCAATTACAGATAGGTTAAAGAACACTTTAGAAAGTTATGAAAGTAGAGGTATTATAGAAAAGGTAGAGGGACCGACAGCATGGTGTAATAATCTTGTAATAGTTGAGAAGCCAAATAAGTCCCTTCGACTGTGCTTAGACCCAAAAGAGTTGAACAAATGCATCCTTAGAGAAAACTATCAAATACCATCTCCTGAAGAAATTTATAATTCTCTTGCAGGTAAGCAGATCTTCACAGTATTAGACATGAAAGATGGGTTTTTTCAAGTTATGTTGGATGATAAAGATAAACTGTGCACATTTGGAACGCCTTATGGTAGATATTGCTTCAGGAGGATGCCATTTGGTATTTCTTCAGCACCTGAGGTAATGCAAAGAATAAATACTGCTATTTTTGGTGATATACAGGGAGTCCATGTGTATTTTGATGATTTAATATTGGCCGGGGACAGTTTGGTAGAACATGACAAAATTTTAAGTCAGGTATTAGACAGAGCAAAAAAAAACACAATGTAAAATTTAATGAAAATAAAATACAATACAGATGTGAGACTGTAAAGTATGTAGGACTAATGTTGTCAAAATCTGGTATAAAACCAGATCCTGAACATGTGAAAGCTATAGAGGAGTTAAAGCAACCCAAAAGTGTAAAGGAATTACAAAAGTTTTTAGGCATGTGCAACTATTTAAGTAAGTTTATACCACAATATTCAAAAACTACTGAACCTCTTAGAGAATTATTGAAAAAAGAAATTGTATGGGACTGGGGCACAGCTCAAGTTAAAGCCTTTGAGGAAATAAAAATGAGAATTAGTTCAGCTCCCACTTTATCAGTCTTAAAAAAAGATGGGAATTTAGTATTACAAACTGACAGTTCTAAAAGTGGCATGGGAGCATGTTTATTACAAGAAGGAAAGCCATTGTCTTTCTATTCAAGATGCTATACTGAGTGTCAACAGAGATGGGCTCCCATAGAGAAAGAGTTGTTTGCCATCTGTTGTGCTATGGATAAGTATCATCAGTTTATTTACGGGCGTCATATTGTCGTAGAAAGTGATCACAAACCTCTTGTAGCAATAATGAATAAGGACATTAATAAAATTTCTGCCCGATTGCAACGCATGGTTCTCAAATTGTTAAAATATAAATTTGAAATAAAGTATGTACCTGGTTCAAAAATGTATATAGCAGATTATTTGTCAAGGCATTATGACACAAGTAATGCTCAGTTAGATCCAGTGCTAAGAGAGTTAGTACATAGTATAAATTCAGAAGTAGTATATGGTTTAGAAACAGATTTGCAAGTTTCAAATAATAAGTTACTGGAATTAAAAAAGGAGACAGCAAAAGATGCCAATCTTCAACAAATAATGTCATGGTATAATTCAGGATGGCCTAAAAATGATAAAAATATACAAGGTGCTGAACTGAAAAAATTGTATAAATTAAGAGATTATTTAGTAGAGAAAGACCAACTCATATTTTATGAAAATAAAATACTTGTTCCTAAACATATAAGAAAAGACATGATTTCAATAGTTCATGCAGGGCATGCTGGAATTGTAAAATGTAAAAAACGTGCCAGAAAGGTGTTATATTGGCCAGGAATGTCAAGAGACATAGAAGAGTTTGTGTCAAAATGTAAAGCTTGTGAAAAGTACAGGCCATCAAATCCTAAACAACCCTTATTGTCTCATGAAATACCTGACCTGCCTTTTAATAAAATCGGTATGGATGTTGCTCATTTTGCTGGAAGAGACTATTTAGTTCTGGTGGACTATTATTCAAAATGGATAGAGGTGAAGTCTTTAAGGAACAAAACAACTGGATGTATAATTAAAAAATTACTGTCAATTTTTAGTACTCACGGTGTTCCTAGGTATATAGTAAGTGACAATATGCCTTTTGGTAGTTTTGAATTTGTACAGTTTTCTCGAAAATTAGATATTGAGTTAATAAAGTCCAGCCCCCGATACCCTCAATCGAATGGGTTATCAGAAAAAGCAGTGGGTATAGTCAAGGGCATGTTAAAAAAATGTTTAGAGGATCATTCTGAATTTGAAATTGCCTTGTTGCATTACAGAACAACCCCAGTGGCAGGGTTGGAGTATAGTCCATCTGAGTTGTTGATGAGTAGGTTGATAAGAACTAATTTACCTTGTACACAAGAATTGTTAAAACCTAAAGTACCACTAAATGTTAGAGAGCAATTGATGTTAACCAAAGAAAAATCTATGACCATATATGATAAAACTGCAAAAGATAAAAAGTCTTTTACTTTGGGGGATAATGTAATAATACAAAATGCACCAAATAAAGAATGGTATGCAGGGAAAGTTATTGGTGAAGCTGATGGTCCTAGATCTTTCATTGTAAAAAATGAAAAAGGTAATTTGGTGAGGAGAAATGAAAGACATATTAGACCAAGTAAAAATAAGTTTATTGTTAGACATGATATTGTACCTGATAAGTTGCTTGAAAGTCAAGTGGAGAATAGCGAGCAAGTACATCAAAACAATGTATCAGATAGCATTAATGATAATGTAACAGATACTGCACACACAAAAGCTATTCCTGAGAGGAGAATGAGATCAGGTAGAGTCACTAAAATGCCATTGTATTTAAGAGAATATGAGTTAAGTTAAATGATAGAATATGTAAACTGTTTAGCTTTACGGGGGATGTTTGATATGATTGTTATGATATTTCTGGCAACACTTGTGTTGTGGTAAAATGTGGGAACACTGCCCTTACAGACAACATGGCGGGGAGGCCACAATAAAAGATCGTATTGTAATCGTAAATGCCTTCTATTATTTATTATATCATCCTGATTGAACCGCGTCTTCATACAGAACAATCTCGGCGGGATTTTATCGCGCACTGGATTTTCAACTCTCGGTGTTAAGCCGAACGTTGTGAATCCAATGCGCTGGGACGCACTCTCGTCCCAGCGTGTAGAAAATACACACTGTTGGATTTTTAACTCTCGGCGCTAAGCAGAGCGTTGAAAATCCAGTGCATGAAAAAAAAATCGCTGCGATTTTATCACGTCCGTGTGAACCACATGCCTAGCATGGTGATGTTAAATACTTTATATTATTAATTTTATCAAGCAACGAAAACATGAAATCGGGAAAAAATAATTAGCTTTTATTTTAATGAAAACAAAATACAATCTAAAAGTTTTTATTTTTTAAATCAGGCAGTATTATGTTTCCGAGAACAAAAATATTGTATATCAATCTACTTCTTGATGTGCTGGCTTCTGTACACTAGCTCCTCCGAGAAAAAAAAGACAGTCATATTATAAATATCTTGAATATAGAATGTAAATAATTTAATTCGCATTTTCCTTTTCTCAGTAATTGCCAAGCGGTAGCAAATCGTTTTTTTTTTTACGAAAATAATGTAAAACTAGAGAACACATTTACGTAAAATTAGAAAAAAAAATACGTGGTGAAACAGGACGACAAAAAAAGAGGCGCTTCATAGGTTTCGCACACAGGCGCTGCCGAGGATCGGCGCGGCCCTGCGTGTTGCTTAGTTTTTTTTAAACAGGGCATCTCGTAGTTGACCTTTGAGGTCATGGCTGCTTAAACCGGACTTTCCTGTGGTTGCCTTAAGCTTCTACACTTAAAGCCTCCAGCCAGGTGCAAAAACTATTCTATATTAAAACTAGGCGAACGCTCGCTAAGGGCACCCCCTGTGGGGTACGAACCTCAGCTTAGGGCGTCGCTGAGGGAGAACAACAAGAAGGGACAGGCTGGATCGAACATAGAGTTTCATCTTGATTATTATACGGGGTATTTAAAGCTACGTGCTCAGCTGCAACAACTGCTGGCACCTCGTTTTCGAGCAAGGGTCGGGGGGAGTCTCATTTATTCAGGGACGCGGTCGCGATCGCAAAGGACCTCGGCGGCGAGGTCGAAATGACGGGAGGCGGATGTGTTTGTGCACTGTACTGGTTGGAGAAGTATTATGGGGTCATCTGGATCGGAGAGGGTTGCTGACTTTTTTGATGTGTGTATTTAAGCAGTATTTTCGCTTCTCGAGTTCTCGCCACTCGTCATCTTGCATTATTTCATGAAATCTACATGTCGCGTTTGATGTCAGCCCCCATTGAGCTATTACAAAGTACTCTGTGGCTAGAAAACTGGCCCAGCCCTATCTGTCAATAAAATTGTCATGACGATCGCATCTGTCATATCAATGTCAACAGACAAGCTGAGACAAGCAAAGCTGAAAGCTACACGATTTACAATAAAATTCGATTGTTATGGTTGATTTGGAAAAAAAAATAGAAATTGGATCGATAAATTGAATAGATTCCTCTTCCCCGTGAATTAATACAGACATGATTGGTATCTTGTAATCATAGATTTTCATGTAACACTCCCCAGGATATATTATTTTCCCAATTATCATAATGGTAAGTGAATGTTTGCACGTATTGATTTATTATATACCTATCGCTCGTTGTTTATTGTGATTAAATGTACACATCCTATTAACGTATACCTACTATTTGCCTATTTGCAAGGAGTCCTAAAGAAATGTTAGCAGAATACAAGAGGATTGTAGTAAAAGAATATACCCGTATTTAGGTTTTATTTAACAAAATTTAACATAATGGTTACAATGACACGATCAATCCTGACAATTTAGTTTCTTCTTAACATGTGACGTTCAATATTGACCGAGGAGTTTATAATATATTACTACATTCTCCTGGGCTTAGTTATTGTGTCACGTAGTCATTTAGATGAGCAGGTGGGCGTCGTACTCTTTCAGAACGACGCAGAGTCTCTGGCGTGATGTTTTGTGGCTGGATCATTTCATTCTGGGAATGTCGTTGGCCATCTGTGTTGCGATCATCGCCATCGACTGCATCGATGAATTCGTCGTCCTCATTGGAATCAGATCCATCCGTTTCTAGAGATTCCCCAGCAGGAGCTAGGTGTCGATTAGACACGACAACTTCTCTACCACTGCTCAAACGCACACGAGAATGTTGAGGGTTACTTTCCAGAGTCTCTACTTCTTCGACCAGTGGATCATATTTGCTGGTTCGATTATGGTTTCGCATTAATACTTTCCCTGGGACATTTAGCCATGTAGGCATCGACTGACCACTGGAGGATCTCCTGGCATGAGAAAACATCCGCTCATGGGGCGTACTATTTGTAGCCGTGCAAAGAAGTGATCTTATAGAATGCAGAGCCTGAGTTAAAACTGACTCCCATTTGGTTACAGGCAGATCACGGCTTCTCAGAGCCAATTGTACTGTTCGCCAAATAATTCCGTTGTATCTCTCCGTTTGTCCATTACCCTGAGGATTGTATGGTGTAGTGTAGCTCGTAGCAATGCCCTTCTGGTGAAGAAAGTCTTTCATCTCTCTTGAAAGAAAACAAGTACCACGATCTGAGTGTACATAAGTTGGCATTCCAAATATAGAGAATAAATCGGTCAGTTTATTAATTACCGTGTTTGTACTCAAGTCTGGGCAGGGATATGCAAATGGGAATCTAGAATATTCGTCCACAATTGTAAGAATATATCGATTCTTCCCAGTCCCATCTGAGGGAAGTGGACCCTTAAAATCTATCGATATTCTTTCGAATGGGGCCATTGCTTTTATTAGTTTTCCCATGTTTTGTTGAAAACGAGGTTTTACTTCTGCACATATAGAACAATTCGCAGTAATACGTTTTATCTCTTCAGTGGAGTAAGCTAAATTTTTGCTACGAACCCAATGAAGCATTCTTGTTACTCCAGGATGACACAAGGTTTTATGCAGTTCTTTGAGTGCATTTTCTGAACTGTGTACAGAGGCTACTAATGGTGCATTGGCTCTTGATAAAGCATCAGCTGCTATATTTTCCTTCCCTGGGCGATAAACTATGTCAAAATTGTATTCAGAAAGTTCTAATCGCCAACGTTGTATTTTGTCATTTTTAATTCTCGACGAATGTTGCTGATTGAACATGAATGCGACTGATTTTTGGTCAGTTATCAGTTTAAACTCTCGTCCGATGAGGAATTGTCTCCATTTCCGAAGACATTCGACTATAGCAGCGGCCTCTTTCTCTATGGCTGGGTGATTCCTCTCGCTACTGTGAAGGCTTCTTGAGAAAAACGCAACAGGTCTGCCTTCTTGTGACAGAGTTCCCGCGATAGCATAGTCTGAAGCGTCTGTTTCAACAACAAATTGTATGTTGTCATCAATCGCGTTTACTGCTGAATTGGCTATCTCTTGCTTTAGAGCGTTAAAAGCGTTTGCTGCCTCGGAATCGAGAGGGAATGTGCCTTGCGAAACGAGGGACTGAATTTTATGAGAGAATCTTGGCACATATTTAGAATAGTGGGCAAATAATCCCAATGCTCGCCTGAGCGATGCCGAGTCAGAAGGCAGAGGCAGCTCTAATAGTGGACGTAGACGATCTGGGTCGGGTTTAATTACTCCGTTGTTTATAGTATATCCTAGAATACTTATCTCTTTCAATGAAAACTCACTCTTTTCAAGATTCAGTGTAAGGTTATACCGTTTCACAATATCAAGAAAACGTTGCAGTTTTTGATCGTGGTCAGCTTGGGTTGTTCCACAGACTGTTATGTCGTCCAAATATGCGTATACTCCTATAAGTTTCTCTTTCGAAATTATATTATTGATAGTTCTTTGAAAAACCGCTACTCCGTTGGTAACCCCGAAAGGTATTCTTCGAAATTGGTATAAATTACCTTCTGCTTCAAATGCTGTATAAGGTTTTTCTGTTTCAAGAATTGGAATCTGATGGTACGCACTTTTTAAGTCAATTTTGCTGTAGACACTATGTTTGGCCACCTTAGAAACTATATGTTCAATACTTGGTAAAGGGTAAGCGTCTAGTTGCGTGTATCTATTTACAGTCTGAGAGTAGTCTATACACATCCTTTTTTTATGATTTTCATTTGTAGTTACAAGCACTTGTGCTCTCCATGGTGACGAGCTAGGTTCTATAATCCCTTCAGCTAGTAATTTCTTTATTTCAGTACGAATAAACTGCATGTCACTATCTGAGTATCGTCGTGACTTAACAGCTATAGGCTTGCAGTCTGGTAAGAGATTCGGGAATAAGCAGATTGGATCGATATTGGCTTGAGATAGTGCACATAATTTCAGGGGAGCTCCAGATCCGCCGAAATGCATTTCTAATGTATTATATCTCTTAAGAATATCATGACCAATTATGACATCCGTACATAAGTTCTCCATTATTAATAGGGTCGCTTGAAAACTATGACCTTGCAGATCAATATTGACGGAGCACAGTGCATCTACCTTTGTGTTTAAATTTGAAGCTGCCATGCTGACATTTTGATAGCATGAGCTCTTTTGTATGTTATGTTGACAAACTAGTCGGCTGTCTATAAAACTAGCAGTACTCCCTGTGTCAATCAATGCTCTGGCTATAAATAATTCGTTTATTTTTATCGGTATCGTAGCTTTATCAAGATCAGTTGTAGCGGCCACGATACATGATAACAATTTCTGCGACTCTCCATTTTCCATATGTTTGATCGGTTCGTCTATGGCATCAGTAAAAGCACTTCGTTGTGGTGGCGCAGTCACTACACTTTTGCACACTTTTGCAAAATGCCCCCTTTTTCCACATTTGAGGCAGGTTGTACCAGCAGCCGGACAGTTTTGCCGTGTATGTCTCTTGTTTCCACAGAAATAGCATAGTTCTTGGATGTGTGTTCTCTGATTGTTAATGGGGATCGCATTGACAAAGGTACTAGTATTAGGTTGCTGGTAATCATCACTGTGTATTCGCGCCATCTCTAGAGCACGGGCCTGCTTGAATGCGTCGCCTAATGTGAGGGTGCTATTTTCCAACAGTCTTTGACGGACTGTGGACGATAAAAGTCCGGATATGAAAGCGTCTCTAATAAAATCACTTTCATTTTGTTCAGCGGTCACTTGTTTAAAATTGCATTCTTTTGAGAGCAGTTTCAAGGCTTGTAGATACTGGTCGATGGACTCACCTGGTTGTTGCGCTCGTTTTGCTAATCTGTGCCTGGAATATATTTCGTTAGGTGGCTTCAGAAATAATGCATCAAGTCTCTTTATAGCAATATCGTAATCAGTGCAATCCTGTATGCGCACAAAAGTCGTAGGGGACAGATGATTAGTTAGTAATCGAAATTTAGTTTCGTTTGCAATAGTTTTCTCATTGGTACTTATAGCTGTCAGAAAATTTTCAAATGTGCTTTTCCAATGTGTCCACTGAGGGGACAAATCTTGGCTTGAGGACGGGTCTCCGTCGAAACGTTCTGGTCGTAGATATTTTTCCATTTTGTTAAATAAATTGTAGTAAAAGAATATACCCGTATTTAGGTTTTATTTAACAAAATTTAACATAATGGTTACAATGACACGATCAATCCTGACAATTTAGTTTCTTCTTAACATGTGACGTTCAATATTGACCGAGGAGTTTATAATATATTACTACAAGGATACCAGGACTACACTATGTTTCTCAGTACTTGATGAATTATACAATGTTTTTAATCAAATTTTTCAGGCAACTGCTGTAGCAAACGTTCAAAAGAAATCTGTGGGCTCCAACAACACAGGAGGAGTTCGCAAGAAGTCAGGACCCAAGTTTGAGTTGACAGATGAACAGAGGAGAGACATAAAAGAAGCATTTGATCTCTTTGACACAGAAAGTACAGGAAAAATAGATACAAAAGAATTAAAGGTAGCTATCCGTGCTCTAGGCTTTGAACCTAAAAAGGAAGAAATTAAAAAGATGATTGCAGAAATAGACAAAGGAGACGGTAAAGTGTCTTATGAAGACTTTCAAGAGTTGATGACTGTGAAGATGGCAGAAAAGGACACCAAAGAAGAGATTATGAAGGCATTTAAGCTATTTGATGATGATGAGACTGGTAAGTACTAATATTATGAAGCTGTAATGTTTAGTTTTTTGTTATTGTTAACTAGATTTCAGCTTTTATTTTTAAAAACACTGAAAGTTGAATAAAAGCTTGCCTAAAAACCTCAATTATTGCAATCTACTGGGTTTGGTTTCTCTATGATTGCCTAGTAGAAGCCATTTGCATGTAATCACTCAACGGTTTTCATGATTATATTTATTGTGGTTTCAAGTGTATTTTTATGAACAATCACTGGTTCATAAGACATTTATAGTGTTAATCAAGTGTATTGCAGCTAAGAAATGGCTTTGGCTTCTCAGACATTCTCATAAGTAAATTCACTAGCTTTGTAGTTGTATATTATTAGAACAACCCACTTGTTCAAGTTCTAACCTGTCCCCTGCCCCAACCTGTTCAGACATGTCGAGTTGAATTTAAATTGAAAATTATTCATTTAAACTTCAAGGTTGAAGCAGTAGGTAAGCTAAAATTTTTAACTTAATGTTTTCAGGCAAGATATCATTTAAAAATCTCAAGAGGGTGGCAAAGGAACTTGGTGAAAACCTAACAGATGAAGAGCTTCATGAAATGATAGATGAGGCTGACAGAGATGGCGATGGAGAAATAAATCAAGAGGAGTTCTTGCGCATCATGAAAAAAACTAGTCTCTATTAGATATTTCAAAGTCTATTGTTATTGTGTGGTAATACATTCAAACTATCTTCGACTGCAACTAAATATTTTAGTGAAACAAACAATGCAATTATTTTAAGGTTTACACAAAGAGAGGATGAGTTTTTAAATCCCAAATAATTTCAAAAGGTATTTTCACAGGGTATTTGGTTTTAATTTTATGTTTGTCAGTATTATCACGGCCCAAAATTATAAAAATATATCTAAATGTTAAGTAATGTAGATAGGAGGCATAAATATACTTGTAGTTCTGGTTTAACACTTTGAATGTACATTTTCTTTCTCTCTCTCTCTCTCACAGATGTGTCAATTTATTGTTGTCATAGATAGAGAATAGTAGTTTCATGTACTTTATACCATATATTGAAGCTCTACTTTTTCAGGCTTGATGTTTCTACTATGCAAGCTGTTTGTGTGCTAATACAATGGTGCAGTTTGACATAGGTGGCATCCACCAAGCATTGACTGTGCTAGGTTACAAGAGAATACCTGCATGTTTTGCGACTTGTTGTATGCCTTGCTTACATATTCAAACTTGTACTGAAAAAAATTCTTGCTAAAAATGTACCCCAATGCAGACCAGGCTTTATACCAAATATTTCTACTTTTCAGGTAATGTAGCTGCTTAGCCTAAAATGATAATTGGCATATGTATTTTTTTTTTCCTGGGTTCGATTCCCGGGTCGGGCAGTGTTATTGGGTTTTTCTATCTGAAATTTCTCAGTAGCAGCTCGGAGTCTGGATTTGTGCCCGGTTGATGGCAATAGGCTCGCCCCCTATTACATGGGACTTAAACATAACTGGCGAAATGTGGGTGTACCTGCTACAGGGACACCTCAGCCCAACCCTTTGGAGAAACAAGGCGTTATGTTATGTGTATTTTAATTAGCTCTGGATAAGATAATCTATTGTTGTAGTAGGTGTTGAATGTGTTCAGTTCATATAGGTTTTATGAACAAAGGTGGGGTTACTCATAATGCCTGATAAGAAGTCTGGTATCCTATCTTTAAGAAGATTGCACAATTTTAGTGTTTTGAGGGAAATCGACTTTGTCATAATCTGTATTTTTTGTTTTTAAATACCTAGATTTTAAAGGCAGTGAACAAACAACATAAAAATGCATTTGATTTTTATTAAAATAGCGTCTTTTTACATTCCCAAATATGTATATTAAAACATACTCTTATATGGACATCAATATAATTACACAAAATAATCGCTAAGTATATGAATAATAGATCTGAATCAATATCTGGTTGGATCACACATACACTATATTTCTTATTTTCTAAGCAAATAATTTCACAAGTTTTTCTTAGTTTATTAAGTTTTAAAATAAGATTAAGTAAGCTTAAGGCCTAATCACATGTTTTCTTTATCATCAATGTTCTACCTCTTATAATGGTTTGATTTATCAAAGAACTTCAACTTTTAACTTGCCAAAGTTAATTAGAAGTGTTTTTATTTGATTAAATCAAAGAAGTAAGAAAGCTGTTTCGTTTTATTTGTGCGTCTTATCTTAGATTAAACACATACACTAGAAAATACCATTTTTTACAGCAGTGGTGGCCCAGTAGTTATGGCTGCGACTTAAGAGTTGTAGGTTCGAACCCTGACAGGCACTTTCATCATCAACCTATAATGTTCACACTGCTGGAACACATTTAATGGTTCTAGGACTTTGCAGTTTCCTCACAATATTATCCTTCACTGTTTTGAGAGCAGTGGTGATGGAATAATTTACACAAAGTAAAGTGGCTGTGGTTAAAACCCAAATAGGCGCTTTACTTTGTGTAAATTATTTCACCACCACTGCTCACAAAACGGTGAAGGAAAATTTCGTGAGGAAACTGACATG
Source organism: Agrochola lychnidis (assembly GCA_963680765.1). Lineage (NCBI taxonomy): Eukaryota > Metazoa > Arthropoda > Insecta > Lepidoptera > Noctuidae > Agrochola > Agrochola lychnidis. The sequence continues at coordinate 13,857,285 of OY796857.1, forward strand.
TCCTAGAACCAAAAATTCGAAGACATGCCACACTTATCAACCCGCACTGGGTCCGCGTGGTAAATTACGGCCCACTCTCTCATAGAGGCCTGTCCCAGCAACATTATAGGCTGATTATAGACACCATTATGAGAAATGCTTAGTGACTGGAGTTTCAATAGTTCACACCTTTTACATTATAAATATTTGGTTCTGCACATATACAAATTCAATCAAATATGAAGAGATTTAACAAAGACCTATCACTTATACTTTTAGAGGGAAAAGTCTATAATCATTGGTTTAGTCAAGATAGAAAAGGTTAACAACAAAATATACTCTCCTTACAAATCTAAGGTTTAAAACGGCAAAAAAATTTAAGCCATCCAATATAATATTATACTATTAATTATTTATTAGTTTTAAAACTGTTGCCCTTAGTTTATCAGTGAAGCCAATTCTTATCAAATTTTATCCACCCATGGAGGCATTAGATTGTGAAATTAACACAAGTTCAATGTTTATTACTGATAAAAAATATCCCCCTTATTACATCATCTTATGACATAATATTTTTTTATCACAGACAGATTTGAAAATTGATTTTTTTATAAGTGTAAGTACATGAGAAAAAATATGTAATTAAAAACCTTTGCACTTGTTATTTTTAAACAATGAGGTTTTGGTTACAGCTTTCTTAAAATAAAAAAAATGCCAAAAAAAAGCCTTGAGTGTTGTTCCTTATAACAATATGTATACATACTTATTAAAACAATAGCTGAGCTTAAGATATAGGAAGCACAAATCAAATTCAGTTATACACCAATCCTCTCTAATACATTGCCTTCAGGCTGTCCAAAATATGCTTTTTCACACATATTTACAAATAAACCAGTCTCAACAACACCAGGGATCATCTTTAAAACATTATTAACTTTGTCCCAGTCCAAGTCCTGGTTAGTAAACATCCAGTCAAGGATGAAGTTACCATTGTCAGTCACCACAGGTCCAGCCTTGGCTATCGCTTTGCGTAACTTAACTTCTCCTCCATACATGGCCGCTATCTTGTTCTGAATAGGAACATATGCCATTGGAACTACTTCAATGGGTATTCCTTTTTTATACCTATCTCCTAGCTTTACAGAATCTTTAGTGTAGTCTGCTATAACTATGAGTTTCTTGGAACAAGACGCAACTATTTTCTCTTGTAATAAGCAACCGCCGCCACCCTTTATCAGTGTCATATGGGCGTCCACTTCGTCTGCTCCATCTATTGTGACGTCAATCATGGGGCTCGTATCGAGCTCGCCCAATGTAAGGTTATGCTTGATGATCAGCTGTTTTGCTTGAAACGATGTAGGCACGCAGGTCACCTTCAAATTTTCAGTTTCAACGCGTTCTGCAAGTCGTTGAACTGCATAAATAACCGTGGATCCACTTCCGACGCCGAAGATGCAATCCTTTGTTACATACTCATCAACTGCCCGGTGAGCAGCGAATTGTTTAGCTTCTTCTAAAGACATTTTACCACTTCTACAATACCGGCGTAACTTTACACTTGCAGCACTGTGTTTCAATATCGCTGTTGCATAGACTTTAAGCAACATGCAGCATCGGTGTTATTATTAGACGAATGTATTTATATATTATTGCGTTTAATAAAACAAAGCAATAAACAACTACGTATACTGCACTGTGCTACAAACACGCGGGACAGCACAGACAGACAGAACAGGGACCAGTGTTGCCACCTAGGCTAATACGAAATCTGCTAAAGTGCTCTTAAAAGTGCCAAAATGAGGTTAAAAAAATTTAAAGCTCAGAACAGGTGGCAGCACAGTTGTACCACCATTGTTGTGTTTATGTTCACTTTTGTGTCGATCACAAATTATACGAAAGCAAGATAAATATGTATGAGACTTGGAGTGTAGCACTATAAAAGACGACCTAAGGACAGGGGAAGCGTCCCCCCGACCCTTGCTCGAAAACGAGGTGCCAGCAGTTGTTGCAGCTGAGCACGTAGCTTTAAATACCCCGAATAATAATCATGATGATGATATAAATTTGATCCAGCCTGTCCCCTCTTGCTGTCCTCTCGTCAGCGATGCCCTAAGCCGAGGTTCGTACCCCACAGGGAGTGCCCTTAGCGAGCATTCGCTTAATTTTAATTTAGAATAGTTTAAAAAGCTCTTGGCTGGAGGCTCTAAGTGTAGAAGCTTATGGCTCCCACAGGAAAAATCCGGCTAAGCAGCCATGACCTTAGTGGTCAAAACTGCGAGAAGCCAATTAAAAAAAAAAAAAAGGGGAAGCGTCTACTATTGGTAAAAAAACAGCTTTAGTAGAAAAGTCAATAAATAATGAACGTTTTATATTTTATAGGTTATATTGTGTTTGTTGACTTCTATGTCAACAAATACAATATAACGAGTACGAGTTGAAAACCAACTCGGGCATGATCTTCCTGCCTGAAAAACCTCAGAGATAGCATTTCTAGCACTGATCTAATATGATAATTTAAATACACACTTTACTGTAATTTACACAATATCACATCACAAATCATCATCATCATTCATCATTTCAGCCGAAAGACGTCCACTGCTGGACATAGGCCTCCCCCAAGCACCGCCACTTCGACCGATTCTGTGCTTTCCGCATCCAGCGGATTCCTGCGGCCTTCACAAGGTCATCGGTCCATCTTGTGGGAGGCCTTCCAACGCTACGTCTTCCGGTACGTGGTCGCCACTCCAGAACCTTTCGACCCCATCGGCCATCCGTTCTGCGAGCAATGTGCCCTGCCCATTGCCACTTAAGTTTGGCAATTCTTCGGGCTATGTCGGTTACCTTGGTTCTCCTGCGGATCTCTTCATTTCTGATTCGATCACGTAGGGAAACTCCAAGCATAGCCCTCTCCATTGCCCTTTGGGTGACTTTTAGCCTTCTGATAAGGCCCATTGTGAGCGACCACGTTTCAGTACCATAGGTCATCACTGGCAACACGCACTGGTCAAAGACTTTCGTCTTGAGACACTGTGGTATGTGGGACGAAAAGATATTGCGTAGCTTCCCGAACGCTGCCCAGCCGAGTCGGATTCGACGATTGACCTCTTTCTCGAAGTTGGACCTACCTAGCTGGACAATTTGTCCTAGGTAAACATACTCGTCCACAACTTCGAGCGTAGCGTCTCCGATCTTCATGGGAGTGGGTGTCACATGGGCATTTGACATGACTTTTGTCTTGTCCATGTTCATTTTAAGACCCACTCTTTCGGAGGCTCTACTGAGGTCATCGAGCATTGTACTGAGTTTCTCCATGGTCTCAGCCATGATAACTATGTCGTCGGCAAACCGAAGGTTAGTGATATACTCGCCATTGATGTTGATGCCTAGCCCTTTCCAATCCAGAACCTTGAAGACATCCTCCAGTGCAGCGGTGAACAGTTTCGGAGAGATAACGTCTCCCTGTCTCACACCTCGCTGCAGAAGGATAGGTTTCGAGGTCTGGTCCTGGAGTCGAACTGACATAGTGGCGTTTTTGTACAAACACTTTAGCACCTCGATGTACCGATAGTCGATCTGGCACCGTTGAAGAGACTGCAGCACAGCCCATGTCTCGATCGAATCGAAGGCTTTCTCGTAGTCCACAAACGCTAAGCAGAGAGGCTGGTTATACTCTTCGGTCTTCTGTATAACCTGCCGCAGCGTATGTATGTGGTCTACGGTGCTAAAGCCTTTACGGAATCCGGCTTGTTCGGGAGGCTGGAAGTCGTCAAACCTGCGCGCGAGACGGTTCGTGATAACTCTTGAAAACAGCTTGTAGACATGGCTCAGAAGTGTGATGGGCCTATAATTCTTAAGCAGGGCATTGTCGCCCTTTTTAAAGAAGAGTACCACCACACCTCTGTTCCATGCCTGTGGCGTTTGACCCTCGAGTATGACGGAATCGAAAAGCTTCTGGAGGGCCTTAAGAACAGGTTTTCCCCCGGCCTTCAGGAGTTCAGCCGTAATTCCGTCATCACCCGGCGCCTTGTTGTTTTTAAGTTGCTTCAGAGCCATCCTAATCTCGTACAAGCTGACGTCCGGGATGTCTTCGGTATAGTGTCGGGTCAATCTAGCTCTTGGGTCGTTTGCTAGATTCGTAACGGGGTTACTGGTTGACGTGTATAACTGTCCATAGAAACTCTCGATCTCTCTCAACAGCTCAGGTTTGGCGGATACGATTCTGCCATTATTGGTCTTCAGTTTCGCAAGCTGGCTCTGTCCAATAGACAGATCTCTAGCAAATACCTTGGAGCCCTTATTCTGCTCTATTGCGTCCTTAATACGGTTCGTATTATAAAGTCGAAGGTCGCTTTTCAAGGACTTAGAGATCTGTCTATTGAGCCGCCGGTATTTAAGCGCATCGTCTGAAGACTGCAGAATCATCTCGCGCCTCTCCTCCATGAGCTGTAAAGTAGCATCAGAGAGCCTCTTGTTTCGATTTGTACGACGGGTCTTGAAAAACTTGGACCCGACCGTATGGACAGTTTCCACGAACCCATCGTTATAATCGTCCACGGAGCTCCCTAGGCACTCGAAACGATTCTGAAGTTCGAGCTGAAAGCTCTCGGGGTTTTGGACTTGGATCGGTGCTGGGCGGAGCGTAGACTTCATCAGTCGAGATCTTTCCAGCTTGATATTCAAGTTCAATGTGCCTCTTACCATACGGTGATCACTTCCGGTTTTCACCGCGTTGATCACAGAGACATCATTGAATACTTGCCTCTTCGTCGACATAATGAAGTCAATCTCATTTTTTGTTGCACCATCAGGGCTCTGCCAGGTCCACTTTCTGTGCTCACGTTTTCTGAAGAAGGAATTCATCATAAAGAGGCCTTCCTTCTCCATAAAACTGGCCAGTAGGTGACCCCTGTGGTTTCGACGTCCAACTCCAAATTGCCCCACTCGCAGCTCATCATCGTTTCGTTTGCCCAGTTTCGCGTTGAAGTCCCCCATGACAACGGTGAAGTGAGTTTTAGAGCCATGCATGGCTCTGGAAATATCCTCATACATGGTCTCCACCTCATCGTCGGGGTGTGACGAGGTCGGGGCGTAAACCTGTACGACCTTCAGCGAATATCTTGCGGATATTCTGAGTATAAGGTACGCCACCCTGGTCGACACACTCTCGATCTTCACCACGTTGCTCACAAGGGACTTATGGACGATAAACCCGACACCACCTTGGGACTGCTGGTCGCCCTCCCGGAAATAGAGCAAGTTCCCGGATTTGAGGATTATCGAGTCCTCGCCCTCTCTTCGGACTTCAGATAGCCCTACTATACCCCATCGTAACTTGCTCAATTCTTCCTCGAGTTCGATGATCTTTTCGTCGGTCCGGAGTGTACGCGTGTTGTATGTTGCCAGGTCCAGTTTCCGGTGGTTATGGTAGCCGGATCTCTTCCGGGGATTCTTCGCACCCCTTGCCTCACCGTGGCCTTGACCGCTACCGTAGCCAAGGGCCGGTGGGCCGCCGGGCACTAGGGGCCGTTTCTTTTTGGTGCTTTTCATTTTTGGGGGGGGGGTATGCCATAATCGCCACGCTTGGCAGGCGGGTTGGCGATCACAGTATGGTGTTAGAAATGCATAGAGAACGCTGCTGCCCATTCTCTAGTAAGTCCCTTAGTCGCCTTTTACGACACCCATGGGAAGAAATAGGGTAGTGCTATTCTTTAAGTCCGGCACCACACGGACGATCAAATCAATCACGGACGATCAAGGACATCACAAATGCCTGTATGTAATGAAAACCGGCTTAGATCTCTTGGGAGCATCACCTATAAAACCACTTTCTCCCATAAAAGGCTTAAAGGATCGCACATCGTCTCGACGAAATATCAGATTCCAATTTTTTTCGGAGATCTTTCTCCCACAGTTTTCTTCTTATAACATCTTTGGCAAATACATAAATCGTATTTTTGCAGTAAACAGCTTTGCAACTGGGCTCAATAATTAATTATACGTAAAAGAATGACTTCTTTTACGTATAATTAATTATTGAGCTTGTTACAAAAAATGTATGGCTAGCTGTCAAATTATAAGGCGCTGGAGATCAGCGCCATCTGAAGTGATTAAGTAGCAGTTTTTATCCCCATTATGCAAGTTAAAAAAAAGTGCTAAAATAAAATACCAAACTAAATTCAAATTTATTACAAAATGTACAACATACATACATACATAAACTCACGCCTTCTTCCCATGAAATAAACATTCGATATCTAGACAGGGCCGGATTTAGGGCAGGGCAACAGGGGCTCTGGCCCCGGGCCTCCACAAGGAAGGGGCCTCCACAATTTGTATTTTTTTGATAAGAAAAACAATAAATCTTTTGTGTCAATCAAAGACAAAAAAGTTTACATTCACAAAGTTTCACCTTTTTCATTTTCTTTTATGTCCTACGTTGTTAGTTGGCGATAAAATGCGTTGAATTACTGTGGTCCAAAAAACCGAGTTAAATAGATTTTTCGATGTCAGCGCCCAGCGTCAGCCTATCCATCATGAAAAAGTAAATTTGAGTCTAATTTCCTACAAAATGGGATTTTTTGTTTTGTGTTTACTGACTTTTCTTGTACCTACTCAAACTTCATCTGGTACGATAGTATTTTGATCCTTATAAGAAACAGGATCGATTGACATGAAAAAAGATTTTATGAATATTGCCATCTCCTTGCTGCCTGTATTTTTTTCCAAAATCTGTGAATGCAGATCAAAGTATCTCAAAAAGTTAAACAGTCTCCTAGATGGTTTTTCTGTAGGTAAAATGGTTAAGGTACCTATTAACTACCCCGTCTCAAAAATCCACCCTGCTTATAAATTATTGAAAGCTGTGACCAAAAAAAAAATTCGGGGCCTCCACTTCTTGGTTGGCCCAGGGCCTCGACGCCTTTAAATCCGGCCCTGTATCTAGATCTTCATCAACAGAAGCTGTAGATGTGGAAGACATGTTGAGGTATATACATCAACTTTACAAACAAAAAACACGAATTTCGTAAGATTGCACAGCACATAAGATACCACTTTCATTTGTTAAAAATAAATACCTAATGAATGAAGTTGCTCTCCCTCCCTCCATTCCTACAGAGAAGAGATAAAGACATAATGTTTTTTGGAAGTGTATAGAGTGCCACTAGCGGCATTCTATCACTATCAGATAAAGTGCCGCAGTTTGCAGCATAATAGTGACGCTACCTAAACCCGTTTAAAGTGCTGAAAGCATTGTATTGTAAAATGAAACAGTTTTGTTTTTTGTTGGGAATCCAGCAAAAATCCCAGAACAGAAGAGGTTGTTCGTTTCATGTTTATTTAATGTAATTTAATGTTTTATATGTTAAAAATAATATGCTAAAAAATATACCTTATTATGAAAAAATGCCATATGCCAGAAAGAGAATCTGCCAAATTTAGCATAAAAAATGCTAAATTGGCAACACTGACAGGGACGACGATGACGACGAAGAAAAATGTCAAAGTTGAAATTGACAAGTGACGTGAGTGACATTTGCGGACAGACTCAGGCAGAAAACGTCAAACTAACAGCGCTAATCTGGGCCGCATTCCGTGTTACGTTAAAAGTGATAATATCGCGAATCCGACCAAAGTCCATAGTCACGATTATTACTCAATTACCCTAAATTTAGTGACTATTAAATTTAGTTGGATATGCGATCCAATCACTTTTAACGAAACTCGGAATGCGGTCCTGAGTTGCTACTAAAAAATAAAATATTAAAATGCTGTTTTTCTTAGTGGTGGAATCATGAAGGAATAAAATAATAATAAAATGAAATTTTTGTGCGTACAATTATATATCAAACGTACGCAAGTGCGTACAATTGTATAATTTTATATCAAACTATTTTTTTTACAATATCAAGCTGTAGGTACTTATCAACACTTTTACTAGACGTCCCACGTTTTGTTTGCGCGAACTTTTGTGTTAGAATATGTATTGTGTACTTTAAGTTTGTGTGTGTCTATCGGCGATCGGCGGATGGATAGCAGAGAAATAATAATCGAATTTATCGATTAAGGGCGTTTACCCACTTATCCGTATCCGGTTCGTATTCGATACATGAAAAAGACTTATGGGAAATTCACGTCTTAGCGTCTGCCCACTTATCCGTAGGTATTTGATTCGTTAACCGAATGTATATCAAATACATTCGGTTTCGATCTGTCAAAAAACGACTCGAAGTGTGAATTTACGAATCGAACATGAACCGAATACGAACCGTATACGCATGAGTGCACAAACGTCCATACAATTACTAGGATGGCCAAACCGGATCAGAAGGGAACATGAATACGAACCGGAATTTAAGTGTATTATCTATGGAACAGTGCGTAAACGCCCTAATACCAGTCTCTTCCTGCTGTTTGGTTTTCTGCATGAGGCTTATAATACGGCACACCAAACCAAGATGCAGTAGGTACCTACTGCAGTAGTTACCTACCTAAATTGATTTTATAGTGCTACGTGTAAAATTGCATGCCATTATAATTTTGTAGGTAGGCATGCGACCACAGCTTTACATTAACCATTTTTGTACCTATGTCTTCATATCTGTCTGAAATATTTTCTTGTTTCATACTTTTTAGAGCGTGATTATTCAGTAGTCGGGTTTTTTAAAAATCATCGTCATCATTTCAGCCGAAAGATGTCCACTGCTGGGCAAAGGCCTCCCCCAAGCACTGCCACTTCGACAGATTGTGCTTTCCGCATCCAACGGATTCTTGTGGCCTTCACAAGGTCATCGGTCCATCTTTAAAAAATAGGAAAGAATATTTCTTTTGAATAAAATTGGTTAGGTTAGGTAACCTAAGTAGGTATCCACCCATAGTATAACATTAAGGCCCGGACTCCATCAAAGCGGAGATGTCCGAAGCGGAAACGAGAAGAGATGTTTTTCAGCTAGGGTGTGTGTATCCACCGAAGCTGTGCGGAGATGCGTACTGACTAGACCGGAGCGGAGATATGTGCTGGCTAGGGCGGAACTGTTACGGCGCCGCTCACAACTCCGCTTTGTACCGCCCAGCTCTCGGCGAGGCACAGTTCTCGGCGAGGCACAGTTCTCGGCGAGGCACTGCTCACATCTCCACATCGATCGCGCCATACAAATATGATACAGTTCCGCTCAGTGGTCTCCACTGAAGCTGTGAGGAGACGAAATGTTTGAATAACGAAATTCTGTTAGTTGTTTAAAACACATCTCTCGTCTCGTCTTCGCTTTGATGGAGTCCGGGCCTAACGCGCTTATAAAAATATAGTCCAATAAGTTTTATCAACATTTATTACTCTCGATAGGCATTTCAAATCATCTATCAGGTTATCGTGATCGTTAAGAAGATTTTTTACTGTTTTTAAATGAGTCGTCAGGTCTAATTCTCTAATGTTTGCTAGTGATGAACATCTGGACAGCTCAATTTTAGTCATCGTTAGTTTTGTAAAGTTTTTTTGATGTGCGCCTAATTTGTACTCTGAGCATACGACACCAACACGTTGTCGTGATCTCGTTAAAGCTTCACTTTTCTCTTTGTAAGGCTTTAAGTAAGTGCGAATATTTCGGAGTTCATCTCTAGCTGCTTCTAAATTATGCTCCATAATGGTCATTTTGGTGCTTAGGAATCTGTTCTTCTGCTGCAGTCGAATGCACCTCTCGTGTTCATTGTAATGATCTGCGTGATACTGTGCACAGCAAACAATAATGTATTTCAGTTGCTCGAGAGTGGAAATATTGTTTACGTCTTCGTTTCGCATTCCCTGTAACTGTTGATAACACAATTGAATAGCGTTGCTGAAAAATTCAAATTGATCACGAAGTGTTTGGTTTTCTTTATTTAAGATGTTGATTATTTCATTTTTTCCTCTCTGTTGTTTTTCTAAATCGAAATATTTATTTTTTGCATAATCTAAAAGTTTGCTAAGTGATGCCATTTCAGTTGCCTTAGCTGATGATATCGTTTTTGCCACGGCTGAAAATAAAGCAAGTTATAAGTTGAGATCGCTACATCCTGCGCATTTTTTGCATGAAGTCTTTAAATTAAAAAAAACAAAAGGCTTCTTATAATTTAGACAGTAAAACTTTCTATTTTAGATATTACATAAGAACCTTTCCACGACTTATGTGTAGTAATTTTTAGGTACCTTACTAGGCGAAAAACTCAAATCAGCGCACATTAAACTGTTGAATTCAGTAGGTAGGTAGGCACACGGCTACACATAAAGCTATACATTTCCAGTATAAGCTGACCTCGCATTGTACGGAAATCCTATACAATACGAGATCAGTATAAACTGGAAATGTTTAGCTTGATGTGCATTGTGCAGCCGTGGTACCTACCTACTTATGAGCATAGACTTTTAATTCATGTCCCTATTATTTACTTACCACATGCCGTTTTAAGTTTCGACCTTAGATGTTGAATTTGGATATTTCTCACATTTATAACGCACTTGTATTTTATAAGTTTATTCAATATTTCTGCATGGTTGCATTCACTTGTAGTGTCGGATTTTTTCTGAAGTCTGGAAATAGGTTCACTTTAAAGGAAAGGAAGGAAGACAAATCTAATAAATTTTTGGAGCGCCTATGTGCGACGTTTTTCTATTGAGGATAGGTTAGGTTAGGTTAGTTACTCATTACTCATTAATTAGGTACGTGATTCATAGGGTCGGATTCGAATAAGTGATGTCCATTCTTCTCCATATGAAAACTACCTTTTGGAAGGGGCGACTAGAATCAATTATATTTTTTGTTTTTGACGTTCAAAAGTGCCTTTTTGTGATAAATTATTTGACTTTGACTTGAAACAGTTATTGGCCTGAGTTTCTGGATTGCAGTTTTAAGTCGCAGTATGATAGTAGTTACCGCTATAGGTTAATACGTACTGTTGTATTTCATTTGCGATAGCACTTAGAGCATTTCGCATTTCATCAGCTTCAATTTCCTTATCACTCATTTCTGAATAGGCTGATTTATGTAAGTAGGCAGGCTACCTATTCAGAAATCCGTGACTTACCTACTTTTAACTTTGTAAAAGGAAAATGGAAAAAGTTGATTTGTATTAAGTATTTTTCACATAATTTGAAATTTACTCGGTATCAAAGTAGAGAATAACACATAAAAATATACAAAAAATGTAAAATGTAATTTAAATTGACAAGACATCAGAAAAGTCAATGCAAGTCAATGAAATCTTTGCAATGAAACCATAGAGGAAAGTAATATATAAATTAAACCATGATGAATTATGAGCAAGGATCATAAAAACTCACCTAAGGGCGAGATCATAAATAATATGGCGAGATTATAATTATGAGTGTTGCTTTTAGACAAAGACAATATTTATTGTTAGCATGAATGAAGATATTTCTGTTACATAAAAAAATTAAAAAACTTATAAAAACTAAAACCCAAATAAGACAAAAAAGACAAACATACAAATTAAAAATCCGGAGTCACACGTGATAGACTTAAATCGAACAGAAACTGGAACTCTGTAACTCTGGATTTTTAATTTACGAAATCTACACGGACGAAATCGCGCGGGCAAAGTGCTAGTACATACATACCGGTCAAAATCATAACCCTCCTTTTTGCTTCGCCGTAGTCGGGTAAAAATATATTTGATTTCTACTATTGCTTTAGTTGCTTTAAATAAAGTAATTTTTCCTCTCCATCATGACTCCTCAATCCATACGGACACTGCACAATAGGGTTGTCATCGTCATCTTCAAATCTTAAAGAAAATCCTAAAAAAGATATTGTATTATTCTTTTTCTTAGCGTGTCGATGGCAATTTAAACTGAGCCGACCCAGAATTTGGCCCCTTCCGTAGCATCTATACATTGAGGTTCAATGCATCTTTCACGTGCAAACAATAGGACATATTAGTGTCCCATTATTTCAATAATCATTTAAATTAGCCAAAGAATATTCAAACAAAAAAAAAGTACACAGTTTGGTAGAAAATATGGAAGTTTCTGGTTAGGGGAAGCCTCTATAGGCCTTTGGTCATCGCCCTTTACACCTTAAGCCATGGGGTAGGCAGAAACTAATTAACGAAAACAACAACGCGCTGAGATCGTTACATTAGTACCTACCTGCATCTATGTAGTTTTGCATAATCTTAGGGATCAAAATTTACAATTTTAATTTATCAGTACGCTCTAGCCGCTATTGTTGATAGTTGCCCACCACGGACAGGGTAGACATTCAATACATTGTTATTATTAAGCCGGAGCGTAGTGGTGTGCCAGCCAATTTTCCGGCAAGCGCCCCGGCGGCAAACGGCGATCCGGTATTCGTTTGTTCACGAGACAACCGCTCCGTGTGGTAACCATTTCACGCTCGATTTCATCTCCAACACTAAAAATAGGGACATATCTTGCGAACGATCTATTATGTGGAATAAGAGAAAACGAAAATAAATGTTTTACTGAGAAATAAAAATAAGGGATAGCCTTGTTTGATGCATGTTTGAAATGGATGTTGACTCTATTTCAATAGTGTATCCTGTATCATTTGAAAGAACACGTACTAATTTAAAAAAAAGAATAAATATTAGAACCTTAAGCTTTGTAACCTAGGGGTGGGAATCGTAAACTACTTGCAATGGTTGCTGAACGTGTATTACGGTTTTTGTATGTAGGTATTATTTTGTATGGTTTTTAACACAGCATGACGCCTTGTTCCCCTGAAGGGTTGGGCAGCGGTGCACCTATAGTACACCCACATTTCGCCAGTTATGTTTAAGTCCCATGTAATAGGGGGCGAGCCTATTGCCATCAACCGGGCACAAATCCAGACTCCGGGCTGCTACTGTAAAAATCTAGTTCTACCCAATAACACTTTACCCGACCTGGGAATTGAACCCAGGACCTCATACTCAGCAGTAGCGCTCGCGACCACTAGACCAACGGGGCAGTAAGGTTTTTAAAAGCTACAGAAAAAAATTATAAGTAGGTACACAAAATAAGAGTTACAGGACCATAAAAGGCTTCAGGGCACCGGGGATGAACTAATTAATCAATTCAGCATTCAATGTTGGACATACGATAAGCTGACTGATACGAATTAACACTTTCAGTAAATTAATGAAAGCTTGCGTCACCTTCATAGTGCCTCGAACAGCTAGACAGTTGAAATTGTACCAAATATAGATTACAGAATATCGAGGTGTTCTATTACCAAAATGTAGTTTAACAACCCTCACTTAAAGTCTCTTACTTCATTATTAAAAAATAGCTTCCGCCAGCGGCTTCGCTCGCGTGATATCTTTATAAATTATAGCCTACGTTACTCAGTGATAATATAGCATTCTACTGGTGAAAGAATTTTTAAAATTGGTCAGCAGTTTTCGAGTTTGTTCATTACAAAACAAACATTAAAAAAATCTAATCTTTTCTCTTTATAATATTAGATTAGTTATTAGTTAAGAATTGATAGCCTATGTTATTCAGTGATAACTAGTGATCGGATAATCGGATGCATATTTACCTAAAGTTCATTTTTGGTTAGGAAATTATGGAAGCGGCTTCTTAAAACATATATTTTTAAATATAAATCCCGGGATTCCAGAAAATTCGGGAATAAGAAACTAGTTTGTAACATGGTGAGGAAACGTCGTCTTTAGCATATGGTATTTATAAAAAAAAAACAGGGGATTACATAATTACTTGAAGTTAATTTTAAGCTCCCCATCAATTTATGACTATGTTGAGTGTAAGAGGCACAATTTGACTCTATAATAAAAACAGTAAATTTGTTGATTCCGAAATCCCAGGATTTTTTCGATACAAAAGTGCATTCTATAATATTAGCCAACACCTTAAACTAAGTAAATATTCCTACACTCCATTTGATTCTATAGTAAAAAAAACTAAATTTGTCGATTCCGAATTCCCGGGATTTTTTCGATACAAAAGTGCATTCCATAATAGCCAACACCTACACTTTAGGTAAATATGCATCCGATTATCCGATCACAAGTGATAACATATCATTCTATTGGTGAAAGAATTTTTAAAATCGATTCTGTAGTTTTTGAGTTTATTCGTTACAGACAAACAAACATACAAAAATCCAATCTTTTCTCTTTATATTATCAGCTTAGATAGATTATATTTTATATTAGATATTAGTGTAGACAAGCATTTGTGGACCGAAGATTAAACCCTAGGACCTATAATAGGGATATTCTGATAAAATAAATGTGCCAAGTAAAAAATAATTCAAGAGTTGGTCTAGATTATTTTAAGAAAACATTTCTTCGAAAAATGTAATAGCAAAACTACTTTAAAAGGCCCACCTATACAAGTACGTAGATAGACGGTATTCTAAGTAGGCTTGATGAATGAAAATGATTCACCAATATATTCTAAAAGGATCTCGATCTTCTTACTTAGCCGTTATCCGCACGGTCGGTTTATTTCAATTTCGTTCATAAAAGACGCTATTCTCGGATTTGAAGTAGATTTATCATGCTCGGATAAAGCGGGCACTTTTTGTGCTTTTCTTGTGCCTGGATCTGACCCGAGATCTGTCCACTTAATGTGAATAATGGTGTACGATGGAAAACGAATGCGAACGCGAACACAAAGGACAACAATGCGAACGATTCCAGAACTCGATACAAGGATTTTGGCGAGATAATGCTTGTTGTTGTGTTTTCATGGCTTTATGTTTACTTGGACGCTAAGATTCTCATGTGCGGAACGAAAGAGCTTATTTTTTCATTTCCAAGTTATTGTGCTTAGTTGCTAACTTGCTAAGTACCTATCTATAAGGTACATTATGGAACGACTCAGAAAATGTTCGGTTAGGTAATCTACCTGATTGCTACAATTTCGGACCAATTCACACTAATTCGTGTATCTACCCCACAATTTATCGCGATCAAGTTATAAAGACAACAATGCTTAAGTTTCAAACGCTAGGAACACAGTTATATTAAAATGATTGTATTGCGATATTATAAACTGACTTATTCCAGGGTACCTACAACAAACAAACAAAAACACTATGTTTAGTTAAAAACTTTTTATTAAAGTGGATTCGAGTTAACAAAAGTTGTTTTATTCGTCTTTAATTTTATACTTTAACTAATTTTCCCGCAGGTGGCAGTGGTGGCCCAGTGGTAACAGCCGCGACTTACGAGTTGTAGGTCGTAGGTTCGAACCCAGACAGGCGCTTTACTTTGTGTAAATTATTTCATCACCACTGCTCTCAAAACGGTGAAGGAAAACATCGTGAGGAAACCGGCATGTCCTAGAACCGAAAATTCGAAGACATGTGACATCTACCAACCCGCACTGGGCCCGCGTGGTGGATTACGGCCCACTCCCTCTCTCAGAGAGGAGGCCTGTGTCCCAGCAGTGGGAACATTTATAGGCTGATGATGATGATGAATCTTCCCGTGGCATTGTATACAATACCGAGATATTGCTTACATTGGCTAGGTAGGGTATATAATGATAAACGATAGATAAAATATTTTATACAATCCCTAGAGGAGCTCGGCATTGTATAGAATCACTAGGTATTATATACAATGCCTGAATTACATGCTTTGTCGGTAACATGTAGCTTGGAGAGATATTTATTTTATGTTTACTTAGCAATCATAACTAGATCGTCACACCTCCAGGTGGTGTGACGATCTAATTGTGTTTGCGGGGTCAACATGGCCTGAAATAGCACAAAGCAGAGAGGTTTGGAAGGAAATAGGGGAGGCCTTTGCCCAGCAGTGGGACACAATATAGGCTAAAAGAAACAATCATGAAAAAAACGATTGTGTGGTTTTATGAAACCACGGTAAAAGTGAAACTTCTATAGGCGCCGTCATATTGGCCCTGGCTGCTCTGACGAGCGCCTTTCACTTTATCCCTACTCCGCGGCCGACCGTCACGCGACATGCAACACACAGACGAAAAAGTTTGAGACGATGTAATAAAAGTTTCACTTTAAAACTAAAACATAACTAAGTAGTAACTTGATAAATAGTTTCTCCATGCTAATATAAAATACTAGAGACCCGCTCCTGCTTCGCACGGTTTTTACGACTTGACAATTCATCGAGATTTCTTAGTTATATGTAACTTTAATATTAATGTATCATACACATAAACCTTCCGGAATAAATTCCCTAAACGATGGTGAAAACCTCGTCAAAATCTGTTGCGTGGTTTAGAAGAACAACGCGGTCATACAGACTAACACGAAAAGCGACTTTAATTAACAATATGTGTGGAAGAATCAACCGAAACATATATTGGTTTTGAATCAGACTTAGAGAAAATATAAAATGAGGTAATAGGTATTCTATTTTGTGAATTTTAAGATATTCAGTGCTAAAGTCAACATTGCATACGTAGTTCACATACCTACTGTAGGTACACATTGCATAGTTAACTCACATTTAATTACCCTCAAGTTAAAACCAACATGTTACTTAATTAAATAACTTATCAGCGAAAACTAAGTAGAACACGATTGCATCACAACATTATACATCTATAATATTTTAATGCACGTCGTCATATCGTCGCTGAGATGAAGACGATATCTGAGGAATGCGAGACGTCTACGGATAATCGATTCCTTAGAGGCAAAAGCTCCCGTGATCGTGAGAGCTGCACTCGAGATGAAGCTACGCTGAGTATCCTACTCTGACGTAGTAGTTTCGTGTTTATGTACTGCGATAGCCTTGATACTGATATACATTTCAAGGAGGATCGTCTGCTTGATGGTCAAAAGAGATTGGACTTTCCGAAACATGAATCTGGAAATGTGAATCCTTTCTGTAAAACACAACACTAAAATAACCCCGCACAACACCAATGTTATTTTAGCTTCTCAGGGACGCGATGCTCTAAAGAATTTATGCCATGTATGATAACAAAAGAATCAGCATTCCACAAGGTACGGAGGAGTCACGCGACCGCTCGGCCGGACCGTACACCGCGTAAATAGTTAAATCTACTACTCTAATACAATTTGTAGTAAACCATGATCCCGACGCTAAGGTCGCATTATCGGATTGGAAAAAACTGTTACAAAACAATCTTGGTAGAACAAAATTGAATCTTACATGTGAAGTTTTTAAGACGCTATTGGTTTGTAAGTGGAGACGTAAATACGAGGCCGAGTTTTACAATGTTCATGTGACGGCAGGACCTTTTTGTTGGGCCTTTTGTGCAGAGAATCCGCGATGCCCTGGGGGCCGAGGGGCACGATTTCCATTACACGAGAGAGTTTTTCGAAAAGGTCTTTGCTTTCCGAAAATTTTACACTAGATTCAATTATGTTTTTCTAAGGCTGCGGGTTGATAAATCACCTTGAAATCTACCGTGGGCAGGTTAATTGCCCATGGAATCCGGTCTTGCGGATAAGTTTATTATATAGGTACCAGAACTTTATAACGGAACAGGATTTCCATGGATTTTTCCCAAAATGGAGACACTGTCTATCATCTGTAAATTGCGCAAAAGTTTACAAAATCATACTGATATCAGCCATATCTAATGCTCAATTCAACAGCACTATCTATCCAGGACCATTAGTCTGTTCGCTGTCGAAAACGCCCACTATTAGATGTGAATATTATTATTAATTAGCACATATTGACATCCAATCAGATGTACTGAAATCGTAATGATTAATTCAGTGCATTTGAACTTAGTTCTATAGTGAAGCAAGAACATAAGAATGACAAAGTATTGTAGTGTAGGATATGTTACGAACGATACAGTGCGACGTTCAAGATCAGGAGTACGTGCACAATGCACATGCGGTCGGATGTGGTACAAATGATACAATATCGGCAAGTCACGTTTAGCTACTATTTTGAGTTCCCAGTTTGGTCTCGCCTGACACACAATGAGTTGTTTCAGTTTCGAAAATATTCTTCGCTTGTCAGACAAGCGTGTATGGTGCAGCTGATCAACTGGAATGTTTGTAGGTATTCTTGTTTCGTTCATTCTTTTACTTCATCGTAATTTGGACTAGTGTGCCAAACATGCAAGTTAGTGCAATTGAAGTTTTGTATTAAATATTTTTCTGCTGACAGGATACTTTTTCTGACGCAAGCATGAAACTACTCACTGTTCTGTTCCACACTGGTAAAGATGAAATATTCACGAAAGTTTTTAAAAGCCTTACAATTTATTCTCGAAGGCATAGCTACCAACATTGTCACCGTATATTACAAACATCGACAGTAGGCATTATTTTCGTCGCACATAAAACGTATGTTACAAGGATACATGACTTACTTGGGGACAAAAGTCAGACGGAACATCTGTTAAGCAACTTCTTAAAGTTGTGTGTAAGAACAAAGTAGAATGTGTGTCCTTAGGGCTCGGGGGCCGCGTGGCTCCCGTACAAACTTTCAATATAAACCTCACTCAATATACAGTTCGGCCCAAGCTTGTTTTATGAAATGTGTACACGCTTTATCCATGTTAATTTATTTTCTTTTTGGTAAGATCATAAATAAAATAAAGGTAAGCCAATTAAAAAAAATTGTTACAATCTGATTATTAGAATCGGAGAAATGTGTGGACAAACATACATACATATTGCAGCATTACACTGCATTATAAACCTTTTTTACGCGAACATAGGCCGTCTTATTTTTTCCTTTTTCATTTTGACACGAATTCAAAATTTTTGCAATGGAAGAGAAATATTGAATTTTTTCTTGGTTGACAACCGTCAGTCGTCAGTAGAGCGTTGAGTTGTGAGAGCTATTTGATTGTTTCGCTGTGCGTAAAAATTTCTACGTCTTGATTGTGGCAGTTCTCGGGAGCAGTCGGGGATATTGTCCCCTAATACCCATTTGTTGATTCATTTGTGAGTATACCAATTATCTGTCGTATAACCCCCTTATATAATTTGGCCTTACTTTCTGGACTAAAACGCGGTTTATCTTAGATCCAGATACAAAGGCCGATTTTCGGCCCCACCCCCTGGGCCAGAGCCGGACTGCCGGTCGCACTCCTCACCAGGGTCCTCGGCGTCCGAGTTGAGTTAGCGGTCCAGGCCGAGTCAGCGGTCCAGGCCGAGTCAGCAGTCCAGGCCGAGTCAGCGGTCCAGGCTCAGTTAACGGTTCACGCTGAGTTAGCGGTCCAGGCGAGGCGTCCCTGGCACGATAACGTGATCGTGCTTAGCCGGGCGTCGGGACGGTGAACGGCAGTAAGCGGTCCTCGGCAAAGAGCCACCCTCCTGCGGACGTAGTTTTTGGTTTTCTTTTTTTTACTCTTATAGTATTTCAAAATTCAAAAAAATACTTCTTCTAGTATAAACATTTGGGCGTAATTTATTGGCTTTAACCTCACCACACACTTATTTTTAAACTAATATATTTTCCGTAGGACACGTGTTACGTGTTACGTTATCTTAAAACCTGAATCTTTTTAAATTTTTAGTTCATAGTATACACCATTTAACCGTATGTAAAAAAATCTGGGAATTATTTTCTTCACGACTTTTCGGTACGCGTGCTTTACCCATTGCGACGGCTCGGTGTTTTGACGAATAGCTATTTGTCGGGAAATCCGCGTCGTATCGCCTAACGCCTAAATTTCATTTTTCAATGGTCCTAAACCCTTTGGCTACTTAATTCCTGTTTTTATTTTTTTTATCTTTATTACAGTGTTCTTTTTTGTCTACCTTTTAAATATACAGTGTTGTTTTACCGCAATCATACTTTTCATTTCTTATCCTTACAACGCCCCGGGTTCGATTCCCGCGTGGCGTTGGACAAGTGGCAAGAAGACATCATATTTTTTGCTACAAACTGGCGCCCGAACACAAGTAAGTACACTTATTGTGAATAATAACTTACATATTTTTTTCGTTATTCCGTATGTGGTGTGCTCCCTAGTAGCACAAATTTAATTTCTACTTGATTGGTATATTTTCAGGTAACGAGACGTACACGAAGCCCTTCGGAGTTTGTTGGAAGGACAATCGACGCAGCCTGTATCTTCTACTGTGTTGAACATATTTAATGTCGTGTGATTGTTCATGTAATCTGTTTTAATAACAAATTCATGTAACTATATTCAAGAATTGTCCTTTTATTTCGTCCCCGCAAATACATAATTGATCCCTGAATTTCATTCATCTCTTGTAGACATCGTTTTAGCTAGTACCCCGTAGTGTGTGTTTGGTGTGCGATTGTTTAGGGCGCAGCATAAGGTAAGCCTTTTTGAGTGGTGATTTTGCTAGATATCTAGTTTTTTAGTATCTAGTGCCACCTATTCCGTTATATTGCCGTTTTGTTGCTGTCGTCTCGCTCGGACATTGGATATAGGGTTTGGCTACACACGGCGAATTCCAATCGAAAACCTTTCTTTCAAATACTCTCCCACCTTAGGTCCAATAACCCCCCGTCTGTTAACCGATCTACAGGGATTCGATTAGGATAATAGTAATAGCGAAATATTTGCGTTAACAAAATTTACGTTTTCAAATTACGTAAATATTTGTTATCACGTTGTTCAAAATATAAAGGAGAATGACCATTCACTTTAGTGCTATTTGAAAGGACGTTGACCATTTTCATATATTGCCTTCGGTTCTGTAAACGTTGGTCGGTTGTACTTCGGGTCTTCAATCTTATCGTGTTTTTTATTTTTGTCTTGTTTCGTCAATTTGCATCAGTATGGAAGACGAAGATCTCCCTATTGCTTCAACTCCATTCCGAAACAGCCCCATAATTTCTAGGCCTCCTCCAATTCCACCCAGAACATCCAGAGCTTCAACGTCGTCTGTTATTCCATCTCCTATGAGGTCGGAAGATTGTCAACCGTATTTTAAAAAACAAATCTCTCTTTCAAAATGGAAGATTGATTATTCGGGAAATACATGTGTTCGCGAATTTTTCACCAACATCGATGAACATAAAGACGCGGATGACTTACCGGATTGCTATTTGCTTAAACGGTTTCATGAGGTTTTGTCCGGGGCCGCCTTAAAATATTTTAGATCGATTCGCCGATCCGACTTATCCTATCCAGAACTTAAACAATTGTTCATTAGAACATTCGGCCCGACAGATTTTGAATACAAAACCGAACAAGAGGTCAGAAACTATAAACAGAAGTCAGATCAACCTGTTAGAGATTTTATAATCCAAATTTCCTATTTGAACGATACTTTGAGCCGCCCGATTAGTAAACCCGACTTGTTGGAAATCGTAACCCATAACATGCACCCGAGATATTTCCCATGTCTATCTATCCATAAATTTACTGATTTCGATGCACTCATCGATACTGCTTCGCATTTTGAGAGTTTTCTACCCAAATCCACCAAAACTGTTTCGGTCGTGTCATCCGAAGCCCAATTGTGTCCCAAGTGTAGAAAAAACGGACACTCTTATCGTGTCTGTCCAGATTTTCCTGGCAGACTCTGTTTCAAGTGCCGGACTCCTGGCGTGATTACCCGGGATTGTCCAAATTGTAATCCAAAAAATGCATAAGCCACCGGCGACACGCCGCCTATTTCTCTCGTACAGTGTCACCGGTGATAGCGTCGGACTCTTCCGATAATAGACCGTTTATTGAGATTTGGTTGAAAGGTCATTTGGTTAAAGCATTACTAGACTCGGGAGCTCAGATGTCCCTTATTAGTGATAGTTTGGCCCGCGAGCTAAGAATCTCTATGACATCGAACAGTTCATGTCCCCGTGCCATTTCTGCTAATAACTCGCCCATTGATATTTTGGGAACTATTTACCTTCCGGTTCGATTCAACGATACTACTTTTGTTCACGAATTTTTAGTTGCGCGTAGTATGTCTTCTCCAGTTATCTTAGGAATAGAGTTTTGGAACAAATTTGGTCTAACCTCCGTTTTTAGTAAAGCATTTAACAATAATATCAAAGGAAACATGTATATTCCTGCTACCGGTCATTCCTCTCCCCAGGTTTCTTGTGTAACCGAATCCCGATACATTCATCCTCGTAATGTCTTATTACCTGACCAAGAGCGAAGTTTACAACAGGTCATTGATGAGTTTGAAGTCATCTCATCTGACAAGGTTGGGCTTGGAAAAACTACCTGGCTATCACACAAAATCAACACGACAGGACAGCCAATTAGGCAAAGGTTTTACCCTCTTTCACCCGTTAAATTAAAAGTTCTCAATGAGGAGATTGACAAGATGCTAGAATTGGGTGTTATCCGACCATCTCGTTCACCTTGGGCTAGTCCTGTAGTCATGGTCACCAAGAAAGACGGTTCCGTCCGCTTTTGCGTTGATAGCAGAAAGTTGAATAGTGTGACCATCAGAGACTCGTATCCCCTCCCCCGCATTCAAGATATTCTTGACAACCTTCGGGGCGCAAGATATATAAGCTCTCTCGATTTCAGGAGTGCCTTCTGGCAGATTCCTCTCGCGGACGATGAGAGTTGCAAAAAGACGGCATTTATAGTCCCTCAACGCGGTTTATTCGAGTTCGTCAGAATGCCATTTGGGCTCACTAACGCAGCCTCTGAAATGCAGCGTCTTACCGATCTGATTGTCAACTTCGAATTCACTTCGACTAGCAACGACTGTGTTTTCGGCTACGTCGACGATCTCATTTTAATTTCCAAGGATTTCCACAGCCACCTCGCTCTCCTGAGGAAGGTGCTAAGCCGCCTCAAGGAGGCTGGTTTGTCCATTAACCTAAAAAAATGCGAATTTTGCAAAAGTGAGTTAAGGTACCTGGGTTATATTGTAAACGAGAAGGGTCTTCAGACCGACCCTAGCAAGCTTGATGCTATTAAGGACTATCCCACTCCTACCACCGCTAAATCATTGCGCGGGTTTATTGGGATGTGTTCATATTATAGGCGTTTTGTTAACGGTTTCTCCTCTATAATAGCTCCTCTCACTGCTCTTATTGGCAGAAAGAAGGGTCGGGACCCAATAAGCTGGGACGATGCTGCCGAACAAGCATTCGTTAAGCTAAAGACCGCATTAATTAACACTCCCGTGATGGCTTGCCCAGATTTTTCCAAGCCATTCCTGTTACAATGCGATGCATCAGCTGTTGGTCTCGGTTCCGTTCTTTCCCAAAAGTTCGATGGTGTGGAGCATCCCATTGCTTATTATTCCCGCCTTTTTTCCAAAGCAGAACGCAACTACAGTACTACCGAGCGGGAACTTTTGTCGGTGCTGGATTCTATTAAGCATTTCCGCTGTTATTTGGATGGAATGAAGTTTTCCGTTTTAACGGACCATATGGCCTTGAAATGGCTTCTCACGCTTAACAACCCTTCTGGTCGTTTGGCCCGATGGGCCACTATCATCTCCCAGTATACTTTCGATATAGTCCATCGCAAGGGATCACAGCATGTAGTTCCAGATGCCCTATCCAGGATCTACGCAAGCCCTGTAACGTTCGATCAGGGTCCCGAACAGACTAACGACAGATGGTACAAGAAGGTTTACTTGGGTGCTCGTGATTCACCCCAGATGTTTCCCGCATACGCCATCCAAAACGGCGTCCTCTTGAGACGCATGCCTGTCGCTAGTCCTCTGTCACCTGGTCCTTGGCGTATTGTTTTGCCAACAGAGAAGATTCCTCTAGCCATCTGGGAAATTCACAATAATTTCCCATCTATACACCCTGGGGTTATGAAGTCTTACCTTAAGATTAAAGAGCGCTTCTATTGGCCGAACATGTTTCGGGATGTTACCGAAACTCTAAAGCGATGCGAAATTTGCAAAGCGTATAAGATCGCTAACACACAGCCACGTGGCCAGATGTGCTACCCAAAAGAAGTTTCTTTGCCCCTACAAGTAATTTCTATTGATTTGATTGGTCCTCTACCTACCGCTTATTACGGTTATAAATATATCCTATCTATGGTTGATGTGTTTTCAAAGTATGTTTGGCTGATTCCCTTAAAAAAGGTGAATGCCGCTTCTGTAGTTAAAGCCCTAGAATCAGAAATATTTTTGAATTTCGGCGTTCCACGGGCTATTCTTTGCGATAACGCTACAGTCTTCCGTAGCAATCAATTTATAAACTTTCTTAGGTCTTTTCACATTGGCCCCCCAATTTATACGCCTTATTATACTCCACAAGCTAACACAGTGGAACGCTATAATCAAAGTGTTGTTACCTGCTTAAGTATTTTAGTCGGGGAAAATCAAAGAAACTGGTCGAAATTGCTACCCAAAGTTAAACTTTATCTCAATTCATGTATCAATTTAGCCACAGGTTTCACTCCAAACTTTCTTATGTTTGGGAGGGAAGTCCTTATGGATTTGACCCATGCCCAGGGGCAGACTCGAAGCGCCAATTTGGCTGAAAGTCGGTCTCGGCATGCGTCCAATCTGTCCTCCCTCACCGAGGTTTATGCTAAAGTGGTCGATAATCTCTCTATAGCCTTTCTCCGCAATTCCCGGTCTTACAACGCAAACCGTTCGGCTATCACCCTCAACGTCGGTGACACTGTGTGGAGGCGAAATTTCTCCAGGTCCTCTGGGACGGATTATTTCTCCGGCAAGCTTGCACCTCGCTTTGTAAAATGCCGGGTGACTAGGGTTATTTCTAGAACCACCTATGTCCTTCAGGACTGCGATTCTGTTCATTCTGGGTCATATCATATTAAGGATATACTGAAATAATGGTTTTTCTTGCCTGGCGCAAAACGTGATTTTTGGCAGTCTATATTTTACCCCCAAATTAATTTACAGAACGCTCAATTTGAAAATATACTGGGCATTCTGTACTTGCTCCAGTTCTTCCTTTCCCTAAATTCGTTGTTTCTTTTCAAATGAATCAAACGTAGATATCAGTTTTACCCCTAATTATTCTCAAACTACGTAATTTTATAATATAAAAATTATCTAAAATAATCTGGTTACAAACTATTTTCAAACGGTCTTAGTATACGGCCTTATTTTTCCTGACTAACATTTTACTTCTTTTTACATTGACATTCTAATTGTCACCGTTCTATCAGAAATTATACGTATTAAATTCATCTAAACATAAAAATATAAAACGCTTCACGCTAGGACAAAACGTGGTAAGCAGATCCCTTTATAATATGTTTTAAATTTGCAATTTACGCTATGTTAGGCGCGGAACGCTGCAGAGCTTTTTCTCTTCCTCTACTAGGGCACTAGTGTCTTGTCGCCGATTTCATCTTACCCGACTACGACAAAGAGGGTGTTGTTGACCTCTAGGTATGCCCCAGAGGCACAACATCCCTCTCATGTTACCACTCATCCTGTTAGTCAGACTCTAGGCACCAATTAGGCCGAAAGTCGACTAGGATGCACACCTTACAGATACGGTCACTTAATTGTCTCGTATTTGATTGGACTGAGGTAGTTTTTGGACTCAGGCTCATTTTCATAGCCTGATGCTCTTTTTTTTGGACTTGGTCAATTTTTGACTTTAATGTTCTCGTCTTTTGACCTGAGTCTGTATTTTTTTTCCTAACTTCAATCGGTATCGTTTTCTTCTTTTATCGTTACTTCTTTTTTCCATCCTCTCTTTATTCTATGCTAATGTTTCCTCTTCTTTACCTTAGCTATTAGTATCTTTGTTTTATCTCGTAACTTATTCTTGTTAGTCTCTTTGTTTTATCTCGTAACTTATTCTTGTCTTAGATAGGGTGTTTAGACTTTCGCGCGTTTAATTTATTTGTAGGTTTAGTGGATACGTCTGGAGCTCGCATCGGTAACGTATAGGTTCGATCCGGTTCGAAGTTATTCTTTACCGGTTGCACTCCAATTGTCGTCCGGTAGGTTACTTTGGTTATTTTATTAGTCTAGGATTAGGTTCTATTTATCTTGTAGTTACTTATCGTTCAGCCTCCTCTCATAACACCCTCGGGAGATATCATCTGACTCTAGTGATGCGACACTGTTTGGAATTTTTATCGATAGTATCGATTTTTTTGTTAGAAAGGGGGTACTGCAGCATTACACTGCATTATAAACCTTTTTTACGCGAACATAGGCCGTCTTATTTTTTCCTTTTTCATTTTGACACGAATTCAAAATTTTTGCAATGGAAGAGAAATATTGAATTTTTTCTTGGTTGACAACCGTCAGTCGTCAGTAGAGCGTTGAGTTGTGAGAGCTATTTGATTGTTTCGCTGTGCGTAAAAATTTCTACGTCTTGATTGTGGCAGTTCTCGGGAGCAGTCGGGGATATTGTCCCCTAATACCCATTTGTTGATTCATTTGTGAGTATACCAATTATCTGTCGTATAACCCCCTTATATAATTTGGCCTTACTTTCTGGACTAAAACGCGGTTTATCTTAGATCCAGATACAAAGGCCGATTTTCGGCCCCACCCCCTGGGCCAGAGCCGGACTGCCGGTCGCACTCCTCACCAGGGTCCTCGGCGTCCGAGTTGAGTTAGCGGTCCAGGCCGAGTCAGCGGTCCAGGCCGAGTCAGCAGTCCAGGCCGAGTCAGCGGTCCAGGCTCAGTTAACGGTTCACGCTGAGTTAGCGGTCCAGGCGAGGCGTCCCTGGCACGATAACGTGATCGTGCTTAGCCGGGCGTCGGGACGGTGAACGGCAGTAAGCGGTCCTCGGCAAAGAGCCACCCTCCTGCGGACGTAGTTTTTGGTTTTCTTTTTTTTACTCTTATAGTATTTCAAAATTCAAAAAAATACTTCTTCTAGTATAAACATTTGGGCGTAATTTATTGGCTTTAACCTCACCACACACTTATTTTTAAACTAATATATTTTCCGTAGGACACGTGTTACGTGTTACGTTATCTTAAAACCTGAATCTTTTTAAATTTTTAGTTCATAGTATACACCATTTAACCGTATGTAAAAAAATCTGGGAATTATTTTCTTCACGACTTTTCGGTACGCGTGCTTTACCCATTGCGACGGCTCGGTGTTTTGACGAATAGCTATTTGTCGGGAAATCCGCGTCGTATCGCCTAACGCCTAAATTTCATTTTTCAATGGTCCTAAACCCTTTGGCTACTTAATTCCTGTTTTTATTTTTTTTATCTTTATTACAGTGTTCTTTTTTGTCTACCTTTTAAATATACAGTGTTGTTTTACCGCAATCATACTTTTCATTTCTTATCCTTACAACGCCCCGGGTTCGATTCCCGCGTGGCGTTGGACAAGTGGCAAGAAGACATCATATTTTTTGCTACAATATGACCTATAAGATTTCGTATATTGTGTTTGGAAGCCCTAATAGATTAGATATCATTATGTGCATATATTACAGTATCAAATAATATTTCAAACATGCGTGTTGAATATGACAACCTCCTTTTTGAAGTCGATTAATAATAGGAGTCCATTTATTTTGTACCTACCAAAAATTTGTTTTTTAATATATTAGTTTTTATCTAGCGATTACGTCTACTATTTAAATCAGCGAACAACTGATTTTACTACTACTACTACTGATTGTAGGGATTTTTTTTTCGCGATTTCGGGTTTTGTCCCATAGTAAAAGTTGTGCATAATGATGGGTAAAGTGACGTGTTAAAGTTTGCGCACTGGATAAAAACTTACCCTGTATTTTATTATGATAAAAAGCTTGTTTAGGAGCGAATTTCTTAAAATCTGGACCTGTTACCGGTTGATGGCAATAGGTTCGCCCCCTTACTGAACTGGCGAAATGTTGGTGTACTATATGATGTACAACTCTGCCTAACCTTGTTTTATGACCTTAGTTGGTACTCATTTAAGTTCAAGTCCATTTAACATTGCACGTGTCATTTTTATTATTACTATTATTTTCATTATTTTGATTTAATTAGTTTTCCACTGTACTAACTGTGATATTGTATTAGTATTAAGTAAACAATAATTTATGTTTTATTATAATCGAATTGAGATGTGTTTTTTATTATTATTAATGTATTTTGTAATTGTAAGGAATCAATAAAAGTTTTTTATTTATTTATTTTATGTTAACAAATGATTAAATGATTATGATTATGATCGTGATTAACCCTTCGGAGAAAACAGGCGTGTTCATAAAATATTTTAGTTAAAAAAAACGCTTGGTAAAGATGTTACACTTTAAACTTATTATAATATACTAGCTGCGCTCCGCGGTTTCCTGCCCAAGTCTCGATCCCGTGGGAATATCGAAATAAAATCCTACGTCCTAACCCAGGTCATGGTCTACCCATGGGCCAAATTTCATCCAAATCTGTTCAGCCGTTTTAGCGTGAAAACGTAACAAACAAACAAACGAACTCACTTTCGCATTTATAATATTAGTCAGGATAGTAGGAACTTGGTATATTTTCTTCGTGGTAGGTACTTAAATAATTAGTAACAACAAAGCTTTCCCTTTACTTTCAAAGTCTATAATCTAATGTGCGTATGTGAAGTACATGGCAGGCAAAGTGAAATTCAATTAAATTCCTTTTGATAACCTGTTTATACCTGTCACTCGCATTGAATATCATATTACAAGTGAACTCCAGACAAATTGAGCTAGGAGCACAGTATTTATAAGTAACAGTATTATGTATTCATAGAAAACGGCCGAAACGACGCGCTTGGAAATCTCAGTGTATATCAGTACGATCCGCAATAGTCTCGAGTGCGTGGCAGTTACCCACGGACGCATAAGGTTTATCTTCGACGGCTCGGTTGGCGCAGTGGATAAGCGATTGACTGCTGCGCTGCGTGTCGCGGGTTCAATTCCCTCACGGAACAAATATTTTGATGACCTACAAGTTGTTGTTCCGGGTCTGGCTGTTTGTGTATGTGAGTTTAAATGTTTGTAAACGCATCTATAATACAGGAGAAATTCCTAGTGTGGGTCAATGTTAAAAAAAACTCCCGAGCGGCCGTAGGTAATTATTTCAAGGCCACTGCCGAGAAATAATACTGCTACTTTATTATACTGTCCCAGGAGTGGCTGAAGATGGTTTGGAAGCGTTGTGGAGAATCTTTGGTCTGTGACCTTTCATATTAACCAACTAACCTAACCATTATCTGGAATATGACTAAGAAAAACTTACTACTACATACTCTGTAACATAGATACACACGGCTACACATAAAGCTATACATTTCCAGTATAAGCTGACCTCACATTGTACGAAAATCCTTTACAATGCGAGATCAGCATAAACTGGAATGTGTAGCTTGATGTGTAGCCGTGTGTACTATTGTATGGCTGTTGGTTGCCTAAATAAAGAAAATAACGTACCGTATATTTGATCCAATACCGCTTCCGCTTATGACCACCCCGCTACGGTTAACGTATAACCATTGCTCTACATATGTATTTCTATGTATTAGCTTATATCCTACAGAATGTAACTCACAACAAATGCTTTCATTAAGTACCACCATAGATTATAACAGTAAAGAGCGAGAAGGCTATATTTTTAACCGACGTCCAAAAAGGAGGAGGTTATATGTTCGTCGCGTATGCTTGTTTTTTTTTATGTATGTCCATCGATTTCTCCGTCAATTGTGGACCGATTTTGAAAATTATTTTTTGTTTTGAAGGGTATGCTCTCGAGGTGGTCCCATGTAAATTTCATTATCTTTGCTTGGAAAGTTTTTGAGTTAACTTCAATAATACGTATTTTTTTCCCACTTAGTATGTGGATGATATGACAAGTTCCTGTCATTGGTAGCAGGTAGTGGTATTCAAATTTGTGTGGGATAGGTAACACAACTAAAAACTGAAAAACAAAAAAAAAATACGAAAAAAAACCAACCGACTTCCAAAAAAACACTAGAAAGAGAAAAATAACTTTAATTTCGGAAGTCGGTGGTAAAAAAATGAAAATTCAAAACCAAAGACACCGACTTCCGAACTTAAAGTTATTTTTCACTTTGTAGTGTTTTTTTTCGGAAGTCGGATGTTTTTTTTTTTCGTAAAAAGTTTTTGTTGTCTTCTGCTCTTTTATCTGTTTAATTAAGTTTGATACTAAATGACGTCATAAATTGTCTTGAAAGCATTGTAATTTTTTGAAGTTAATCAACGCAATAAAAACGCAAAATATGATAACAAAAAAAAATCCCACAAAATGATACGTCAAACACCCTCCTTGAAGGGTGGTATGACGAACGAGGGTATGCAACGTAAATGTTGATATTGTAATTACAAAAGTTATTATGTCTGGTGCTTGAATAAATGGCCAATTCGCTGGAAATATTGTCGCAACGGTAATGCCAGGTGATTCGGCGACGGGCTCCCAACAATGCAGTAAAAACGTTTCGTAATTACGATCATTTTATTTGCTATTTCATTAACATGAATGGTGATCGGCGTCCGGATTGTATCTGTTGTGTAATAATAATAAAATCAATACAACCTATAAAGTATGCTTATTTTGCTGTGTCCGGTTTTTCCTGATCAAAATGATGGCTGTACATGTCCAGTTACTTAAAGAAATTGGTTGTATTTTCACCCAAGTATTCCTTCCAAAAACAAATACTTACACGTCTGTCTTTAGGTATCATTTAACCTGAATCCCTACAGAGCCCAGCCTTCCTTTCGCTGAATACCTACAGTGTTCTTAATTTTTAGGGTTCCGTACCTCAAAAGGAAAAAAACGGAACCCTTATGGAAAGAAAGAAATATAGGTTTATTTGTCACAAAAACACGTGCAGAAAAGACAAGAGTCATCAGAAAACAACATAGAGCAGAAATTACTTAGGCGGCAGCTGCACGACATGACTGTTTTTTTTTTTTTTTTTTTTTTTTTTCCTTGTCCTAGGGTTCAACAATAGGATGGACCCTAATCTTATTACAATCTAGCCTTATAAATAGACTAATAAGTAATTTAATTATAACCTAAACTATTAAATTGTCTTTACTAAGAATGTGTCCAATAGCACTTTTCTTATTGTCTCTATTAAGGCGAATACACTTCGTTCTTGTGTTTGTTTGGCACTTTTGTACTTTACACTATTCACTAACACTAAACACTAGCTCGAACGGTTTTGTTCTTTTTAGTCTTCTAACTATGTTTGTG
This sequence comes from Agrochola lychnidis, assembly GCA_963680765.1. NCBI lineage: Eukaryota > Metazoa > Arthropoda > Insecta > Lepidoptera > Noctuidae > Agrochola > Agrochola lychnidis. The sequence continues at coordinate 13,888,265 of OY796857.1, forward strand.
TGGTCGAGAAGCTGGATTGCCTCGACATTCACATGCTGATGAAGTCTCTTTTCGTGAGCTTCTGCAAATTTCTGAATCACTCTTTCGACGAACTCAACTTTTAGGTCCCTGTGGAGGTCATCATTTCGTATGTACCAAGGTGCATTTACAATTTCCCTTAGCACTTTGTTCTGGAATCGTTGTATAATTAATATATTCGTCTGTTTGGTGCAGCCCCATAGCTGAATACCATAAGTCCATACTGGCATCAGGACTTGTCTGTATAGTAACAATTTGTTTTGCACGGATAGCATGGAGTTTCTTCCAAGCAGCCAATACATTCTTTTGAATCGGAGGTCGAGTTCATCTTTTTTCTTCTTGACGTGGGCTTTCCAGCGTAGCTTGGCGTCAAGGGTCATACCGAGATACTTGGCTGTATTCTCGTATGGGACTTGTTTGTTATTTATGTAAACTGGGAAATACTGTTGTTTTTTGTTGGCGACATGACTGTGACAAGAAGCATAATGCAGTGCTATGGGGACCCACAGCACAGCGCTGATTTTCAGTGGTCACCCGAAAAAAAAAAAGATGTACGGAAATCAAGTCAGGTTCAGTGATTTTTCTATTAAATATGTATCAAAATAAAATAAACAGTGCTTAGAATATAAGACAACTATACAACGAATTACAAGAATAGGTAAATATTATTAAAATATTAAAATTAATCCACAGGCATCACCATACGTGAATAAATAATGCAGATACCTAACTATAACATATTATTACTATTGTCCGTCCGTCAGTCTGCCAAGAACCTTTTTCTCAGGAACGCGTGGAGGTATCAAGTTGTTTCAAATACGTAATTCTGTGGTCCCTTGAAGCTTTAAAAAATCAAGCTTCTAAGTCAACGCAATAAAAAAATACGGCCATTTAATTTTAAATTATATATTTTGATACTCGCAAATAAATCAAAACCTACAGGGTACTTCCCGTTGACCTAGAATCATGAAATTTGGCAGAAAGCAAGGCCTCACCGCACAAATAAAGGAAAAAGTCCGAAAATCGTTAATTCGTAGTTTTATCAGATTTTTTTTGTTGTATTTGCTAACTTACATTTGCAGTTGGAGAATTGACCGTGACGTATATCGTTGTACCTATGGCAGAACATGTTTTTCAACTACAAAGTTAAGTTTTTTTTTGGGATAAATTCATTCCAACTACGGAACTCTTCATTGTGCGTGGTCCGACACGCACATGGCCGGTTTTTTCTTTTTATGTGTCTTAATTCCACCCAAATTCATACACACATAATAACGTTAAACTGAAAATCATCTTATAACTAATCCAACAGTAAAATGTCTCACTCACAAACCAGCACACAAAAGTTGAACAAAAAACCGTGCATATTTTCAAGCTACAATCCTTTTAATTGAATTAATAAAAAAGGCTAAAAAGTTGATGCTAAAATAATGAAATTAGTAAGAGGATTAGCGCAGACCGGCCTCAGACGTACGTACTAGTATGCAGGCCCGTGTGGAATGAGGACCGCACTGAATTTTCTGCTCCGTCGCGCCGAGAGATGGGGGGACCTTCGAAAATGCCTAATAACCTGCGCTGTTTAGCAAATGAGATGGTGGTTTTAATTAGTAAGCTAATAGGTTTTAGACTTGAAGTTTTTAGGTAGAAACGTTGTTGAAAATATTGATCATGTTCCTAAGATTATTATGATGAGATTTAGTATAATAATTTACTTTTACTATTTTTTCTTCTTGCACTTTTCCAATCATGCCTTCAGAACAAAGCCTTTCAATTATCTGAATGTTGTTTTTCTGATTCTATAGAAAACTAAAGAATAAATTGAAGAGAAAAGTAGATCAAAAGACCCACTAACTTGCCAATCAAACGCAATCACAGCATATCACGTAATTCATTAAAAAACCAAACCAGATCGTCACCAAACTACCAACATACGTAATCCAATCACCACACTATATGTTGTTCGACAGCGTAGTAAACAGACGTATATTTGCCTACGTTTCAAATTCTCGGCGCATTCGAACACGCAGGGCATTTCACCTGCCATAGTTTATTACCTATTCAGCGGACTCGCACAAATAAAACTGTATAATGCATAAGCGAATGGCGAGTTTGATTTACGAGCGCGCGCGGCGGCCGGCGAGTCGCGAGCAGAATAACTAACGCCACCTAGGGGCTATTCAAATGCCCTTATCCCGTGTCCGGCTGTTGTTACACTTCAACATCTTATTATTTTAGTTTTGGGAAACTATTTGCGTAATGTTGGTTGGTCGCTCTTGTTTTAGTTTGATTTAGTTTAATTCATGGAGTTTACTGTTGGTTTTAGAGGAGGTTTTAAAAGCAAAGTGCTATGAAATTATGATTCTTGTAAATGGTGTCATAATAAATGTTATTAAAATAAAGTAAAAAGGTTTTTTCAATAAAATGGTCTCTCCGTACATGCGCAGCGCGTGACCATCTGTCTGCATTGTATTTATTACTAACGGCGTATATGTATGGATAACTTATTTAGTGGGTGTCATAAAAATGAATTTATAGGCACACTAACTTTTTTGGTACGACTCTCTAAAATTCATATTTCATTTGCTAGTTCGTTGAAACTGTAATGATATTTGAATGGTAGAAATGAAGTAAAATCGAGAAACTTTGCTACAACAATATTTTTAAATAAAATACATATTTTCAGAAATACTTCGACTGTAATTTTGTTTCTTGGGCTTGAAGAAAAATACTCCTGAAAAAACCCACAAGCATCTGCTATTTAGAGTTGATCTGTGTCCATATCCATTGTTCCAATTTTGCGAATGCTTGTTGTATGGTCAAACCTTTCAGTTGACCCTTACGATGTGGTTACTTAAAATCCCCAAAGGATCGAGATACACGGTTTCGCTTTCACGAGACCATTATTAGAGATACTAACTTTTAACGTAACATTATGCGCTATAGACAAAATACCAATGGAACGCGACGTATGTACCTATGTACATATAGGTTTTTAACCTAAATGATGAATTTCGAATTACCTACAAAGCGAAAAAAACCTCTCAAACCAACAGACGTGATGAAATGCTATTGGGACATTAATGTAATCAGAAGTACGGCTAATTTGCTAATGGAGCCAGCCAAGGTGGAGTAAACTCTGCGAAGATTGTAATCTGGCAAACCTGACCTGTAGCTCTTTACAATCAAGAGATCATAAGATAGTTGTTTCAAAACTTTCGCATAAGATTTCGCTCACAATTTAAATATAAATTACGATATGCAATAAATGTGAAGCTTTGTGATTGCATTATTTAGGTACCTGGATACATTTTCCCCGGGAGTGGTGTTTGAGTTCCTAAGTGCACATAAAAACGTAAGCAATCAAGGGGCCAGATGTTTTTGCCAAGCACATAAACTCGAATGGCGTGAATTGCAATTAAGCTTGAGTTTCGATACCTTCAAAATATATGCAATAAAATTTATACTACCTTTCCGAACAAAATCTATTGCGAAAGTAGGTAAATGGCATAATACGAAAATAAGGTGCCTCAAAATCGTTAAACTCGTAGATACTTTAAGTTAAGAGATCGAATGTTTTTTTATTGGTTTTCGATCTCATTATCTTCTGTACCTTGTCAGGTCCAAGTGAAGGTTTAAAAAGATCACTGTTATGGTACGAGTATTTACTAATAATCACTAAATTAGAAATAATCACTAAATAGTTTCGAAATTGTAAGCCTATTTAGTACATCTTACGCAATCGTTTGCAATGATCACTCTTGCGAACAGCACCAACATTGTTAACAATTCATTATTGGACACTGAACTATGATTAACTCTACAGTACACAAATCGTATTGTAATCGATACAATATTAATGCAATTGAACTAATCTAGAGTCAATATTATTCTGAGTTTGACTAACTTCCTTAATATTTATTACTAGCTTCTGCCCGCGACTTCTTCCGCGTGGAAAAGTTACTTTGGTGCTCCGCTCCTATTGTTCTTAGCGTGATGTGCCTATAGCCTTTTTCAATAAATGGGCTATCTAGCACTAAAATAATTTTTCAAATCGGGCCAGAAGTTCCTGAGATTATCGCGTTCAAGTAAACAAACAAACATACTCTTCAGCTTTCATATATTAGTAATAGATTTAAATAAAGCGGTTTGTATTTAACGATGAATAATTCGACCAGCACTGAATTATTTTATAATTCTCTAGCTAAATATTGCTTAAGATCAGTATCTCAAGCAATATTTACCTAGCATGCCAGTGCATGCTAGGCCACCATGGCCAATAAGAAGTTGTAAGATGGTGTACTGAGATGCATACTACTGTCCATCTTTCTGATATATTTTTTAAGTCGCCTCCTAAGATACCCACGGGAAGTGACGAAGTAGTCTATATAAAGTCCAGAGTTCAAGACACAGCTAACATAAGTTACTGAAACTTATGTATGTAGAAGAAAAAAAGCAAAGTACCTAAACAATATCCAATTTGTTCGGTCAATATTATAAAATATCGGTTTTGTTACAACCATTATAACATTATTGTTGAGCAGTTAAACTTTATTACCGATTTATTTTTCTTTGACATCAGAGATTTCGTAATGTTTGTCTTTTTATGAGCTTGTGAACAGTTTGTGTAATCGCTGTTTGATAGCGGCTATTTATTTCGGGTTCGCGCTAAAGTACCGATAAACTGTAATGACGTTGGAGCAAATGTATTAAAGTGTTTTTGTTTGTCACGTTCGGCCCTTGCCAGGTGCCATAAGTGCAATGGTACAAGTTCTCTAGCAATCTCTACTAATGCTCGCTAGATTTTACAAAAGGGATGCCACATCATCACCTTGTTCATTCGATAAAATGTTGATTACGGTAGGAGGTAATCAAAACAAATGACTGCTATATTCTCACAGAATAAATTGTTTTCATATTTTTCCCGACAGCGTGCTAATTGATATAAAATGTTGGTCTTTTTGAGGGATGGCACTGTTAATAATAGTTTTAGTTGTTTATTACGCAACAGTAACTGTAGACATGTTCCAAACTGGGTGTGTAGGTGTGTAGACAATCTAGTTTGTGGGAGCAGATGCTAACTCGGTTCAGAGGAAAAAGGGAAACATTGTGCTAACGATACTCCAAGGAAGATACAAATACTGTAAGAAATATTTATGGAGGTTTTTCGGAATGAAATCCCTAAGGATAGCGGGACGCGACGGTTTGGCCTCCGAAAATAGGGGAAAACACGTTTCAAATCCCTCGCCACGTATAACTCTTAATACAGGGATTATAGAATGGCTTCTTAAGTCCTGGGTGCTAAAAGAAAGATAACAAGCAATTAGGATACGGTGATAAAAATAAATAACTACTTATTTGCTGTAGAATGGCCTTTTTGCGGACCTTAAATTATTTCTTTCTCTTTTTCTTTTATATTCATAAGTTAAACTGTATTTTTAAGCTAGGGATGAGCTTCGTAGTAATATTGCGTTAAACTAATATTAAAATCGGCCCCGATGAGGTGCTTACGTACGTTTTTTGCGTTCACCTGGGCCTCGTAAATATTACCCTCGACCATAAAATGCATTAGTAAAGTCTGGCTTTGAATAATGCTAGCGCCGTGTTCTTTCCTGCGGAGGAAAATAGCAGTATAAAGCAAGGTCATACGTTACCTGTTACGGTCCACTGAAGTTTAAAAATAAATACTCCGCGTGGGGGTGAGTTCCACTCAAACTAGTATAATAGTGTCTACTGTCAAGTATTAATATATTCGTGAATATTATGAGGAGTTCTTTAATTATATTTCTTACGATATTTGGATCTATTGAAACCACCTTTTCAATTTCTTTTACAACGTTTTTCAGGAAAAAAAAACAGTGGCACTCCGGGAGTGCCGACAGAAGTGACAACTTGAACAATTTTATTGTGTAGGAAACGAGCGTTGATGTCTTTTTAATGGTCAAAAGCTGGTGTCGTAACAGTGTTGCGAAATCAATTGTTTAGTCCCATCTCAAAAATGCCCAACGCGCCTAAAGAAGTTTTTACTTCCAAAATTGCGGTGATTTTTGATAATTGCTGGCGAACATTGTTTAAAAAATTATATTAATACTGTGGCCACTAATCAGGCCTCGTATGTGGTGGTTTTGGTGTAACCTGAAGGAATATTCTATCGTGAAATGTTCATAGAAATACCGTTTAAGAATATTTATAATGTTAAGTTATCAAGATAATATATCTTAATATTGTCTTGATTATTTATAATCCATATGTTTTTGTCAAACTCAAAACTCAAACTCAAAACATTTACATATTTCAAATAAACCAATTACAGACACTTTTAAATTGTCAAGGGGCTGGTCAGTCAGAAACATGAAGCTAGTTGCCCATTCCAAAGCGTAGTAGGTTCCTATGGAGAAGAACGGGCAAAAACTTACTCTACAAAAGAAGTTTACCTAAACTCATTTCTACCACCACAATTTGACCAACACAGGTAAAAAGGTAAGTAGCAATTTATCTTATCGCATCTAGTGAAGCCGGGACCAGCCCATGAGTAATGCTAATTAAGTAATGACTCTTCAGGGACACATCGCAAAGGGTTCACTTAATTAATTAATGACCATTCATTCCACCGATAACTTGAGGTGATAATGTTTTAAAGGTGAGACGTGTGAGTTTGTTTGTTTGTAAATTGTTAGTGTGAGATCTTGTGAAGTTTGCCGATGTCTAAGCCATAGATAGATATTGGTTATAGAGAAAACTAAAAGATCATTCAACTTACAAGTGTTGTATTTGGGTAAATAATCGTAACTTTACTGTACAAAATAAACTATTGTTTTTAATTAAAATGCTTCATTTTCTAGCTATTATAATCGAATGTCTCTCTAGTATTTTCAATTTTCAAAATGATCGTTGTAATATTTTTATCAGTGAACATGTAAATATAATTTTCTCTTCCGGGTACTTGCGGGTAAACAAGTTGTTGTATAATATGCAAAACTTCATTTTTATGTATCACAACTTTTGCCATTATAAGTGGAACACCATGACATAATAAACTTGAACCTAAGACCGTTATCTTTTCTATGAATTATGCAATGCTAAATATGACTTCCATGGCCTTAACCGTCTCCTTCAGCTGCTGGTGCTTATACTTTATGAAAAGGTCTATTATCAGAAATGTTTTATGCTACACTGCGTTACGCCGTGTTTACACCATGCTACGCTATGCTGCACCGTGTTACACCATGCTACACCATGTTACGCTGTGCTATGCCATGCTACTCCGTGCTACACTGGTGTTCGTAGTGCTACGCCGGAGTAAGAAGTGTTACGCCGTACTACGCTGGACTACGAAGTGCTACGCCATGCTACGCCACGCTACGTCGTTTTACACCATGCTACGCTGTGCTACGTTGTGCTATGCAGTGCTACGCGGTACTACGCGGTACTACGCTGTGCTACGTTGTGCTACGCTGTGCTATGCTGTGCTACGCAGCGCTACGCAATGCTACGCTGTGCTACGCTGTGCTACGCTGTGCTACGCTGTGCTTCGCGATACTACGCGATGCTACACTGTGCTACGCTTTGCTACGCTGTGTTACGACGTGATACTTCGTGCTGAGCCGTGCTACGTCCTACTGCAAAAAGATAAAGTAATCAAAATGTCCTTTCTTTGGTATTATTCGTCGAATCGTTGAGGTCCTTAAGTTCTGAGTTGCGCTGCACGATTGCGACAAATGCGTGCACTGACTGGACAAGTCCACTCAATCTGTGTGGTTCTTTCCTCAAAAGAGCATTTCAGACACCAATTTACATGGTCTTCACATGATCTGACCAAGACTGGATTTTAAAAGAGACTGACCTCTGAGTTTGTTTCGGCGTTTCTTCTCAGATTAGTCAGATATGAAACGCTGACCTCATCTAGTTTAAAAAATATGATTGACGCGTAAAAGTGTTTATACAAACCTACTTACATAAATAAAATCATTGAATGAATGAATGAATGAATGATATATTTATTTGCAAGAATATAGGTACATATGTTCTTAAGTTCTATGGGTTTCACTATATTCGGCATTTCAGCCGTGCAAATATTTAGATTTGCATCTTGGTTATACTTATAGCATGCAGTAGGTACACATTTAATAATTAGCAATAAAATAAAAATACTAATAATAATTAATCATTTATCATTCTGATATTTCCTTCTGATGTCCCAATGTGTCCTGCACATAAACGCTTATTACGATAGCCATGGAAAGAGAGTAGAGTCTATAATTAATATAAAATATGTGTAAACTACAAGGTGTTCAACAAAACATTCTATAACTTACACCCCCACACACCCCACACACATCCCACACTTCACACACACTAACACCCGAAAGCACCTGAACGTTTTTGTAATCCATTTCTTTTTTTTTTCTTTTAGTTATTGTTTCTTTAATTTAATTTAATTATTTTTTTTTCAAATTAATTCACTAATTCACACTAATAAATAATTGTTTGCCTTACTTGGGAAGAGACTGGACAGGGAATCCTAGTGTGGGGTCCAGGGAATTTGTAAAAACTAGCACCTAAGGCTCCTATGTAATCTGTTACTCGTTTTTTTCATTGTACCGTGTTTTTGTGAACCGAAATAAAGCTTTTTTACTTACTTTATTATTGGCTTCCTAGCTTTGATTCATAGGAAAATCATACTGACAGCTAGGACCACATATCTTAAATGAGACCTTAAAGCGTTTTATATAAGGGTTTTATTATTTACGTCGTATTGATGGCTTATACCTACGTCTGATGGTTTTCTGAGAAAAGTTGGCTACTTATTTTCCATAGCCTATCTGAGAAAAGAAGGCCATGGAAGATGAGTTGCCAATTAATACATTGTGATAGGCTCTATCACATGTACTTATTAATGAGATATCTATGTTTTTGTGAAATTTTTAATGTTTAATCTAAACAGGATCAGTGTTTTATTCCAGATAATTTTGTAGTCACATAACTAACGTAATGAGAGTTGACTAAACCTGCAAATTGTTTAATTAATTTACGTAAATTAATCCTTAGTAAACCATGGCGTTAATGTTACGATTAGTTTAATTACGCAAGCCGTAAATTGACATGTAAACATGTCGAGATTCTAAGAATTAATTACAAGAAATTGTTCATTCCTTTGAGTTATCGAGACTGTTTTCCAGCAAAACGTAGTTGTAAGACTGGTATGTTAATTAATTGTTTTGATGTGTCGACTGGCGCAGTGGCAGAGCGATTTCGAGCGGTTCTCGTGGGTTCGATTTTTGTGTGGCACAAACGTTTGAACGGCCTACACTAGCGGGTAGTCTGTGCTGGATATTCGCGTATGAGAGGTTTGTGTCTGTAAACACATCCACTATGCAAAAGTTATTAGTAAGCGAACAAAATTTGTTTAGTTGTAGTTTGTATTTCAACACTAAACTTTCAACTTTCATTCCATTGAAAAATAAGTTACAGCAGAGTTATTATCTTACACATCCATCTTTATTTGATAGCTCATTCCAAAAGATGTTTCGTCTAAACATAAAATTCTATTTTTATACTTAAAAGAGTACGGCCGAAACGGCGCCGAATAAAAATATTCCAGACGGATAAAAATTTATAGCGGATCGGTTCGACAGGAAATATTGAAGAAGTTAGATTGAGGAAGTGACGACATTGTTATTATCGCCTCAATCCTGCTCGAGCTCTGAAACAATCTTTGGCATTCTGCTCCAATCGCTCGTTGAGCAGTAAAATCTCTGTTATGATTTCCATCGTCGACTTTCATCTTTAAATATTATTCTTCCAATTTCACAAAATGTAGGTATTTTCTGACAATAGAGAACTACTACTAAATGGAACATGTTTTTAATATGAAAGCTCCATTGTACTCTAAATAAAAGAATAGGTATGTTTGTTCTTTTGCGGGAAATAATTTTTCAAGGCGAAACAATTGGCCTTAGTTTAAACACTGCTTGCTCACAACTCAAGAGGGCGGAAGCGAAAATTTCAGCTTTTTCACAGTGAATTTTTTGTCGTACTTATACCTAAAACAAAGCGTAATGACCCGCACGGCACGCATTTGTTCGAGAACAATCCGAATAGGCCATTTTTCATGTGGAACAATTGAGGGCGGTACTCCGACACAATTGGCAGAGTATTTTGTCAAGCGGTTGTCGTACGAGACTCGAGCGCAGAACATAATAAGTGCACTCCAAACGCCCATTTGACTAGTCTGAACGAGAACGGAGGCTCATGAATAAACATATTTATTTTTGTTTGCTCTTATAATTTTCTGTTGACGATTTGGCAAATAATTAATTCACAACAAAGCATTACTTTCTCAGATTTCCGATAAAACTCTGTGTTTATTCTATACGTATTTTATCTGATGTTTATTTTAGTATACAGGGTGGTAATTTGAGATGGTATACAGTAGCGGTAGCTACAAGGTAAACGTTCTGAGAAAACTATACCTAACTTTGGAATAGTATCATATAATCTACAAGTGAAAATAACTATATTCCACGAAAAAGAACAATAAAGCTCATGAAATATCTTAGTATTATTTATGGTATTAATCACCTGACGAAGTGTGTTGGCCGATAGGGCATAAAATCTCGCCTCTTATGATTTCATGGCGGCTGGAGGCAGTGCGCTGGAATTTTTCGTTTTATTTTATGATGCCGAGCACTGTCGCGGAGAAATATTGGCTCAGCGGAATAGCTCGTAAAGAAAGCCGTTTTCTTTCCACGGGGTTACGCACCGCAACTACATCGCCGTCTTCTGCTTACATTTTATTATTAGGCCTCATCCAGATTTTATGTCACACGAGATTTCATTTTTAATTAGCTATGCTTAGAAAACACGGATGTAAAGTATAAACAAACGTTCGTGGATTTGTTTTTCTTCTTTTCACAGAAGGAGTTCTATATAAAAAATGAACAGTTCAAGATTAAAAAGGGATTAAAAGGAAAGTTGTACATTAGTTTTTCAATCGCGGGGTCGGTTCGACGGCGACGGGCGGCGGCGGCGGATTGCACGGAGGTTCGCATTTTGCCGGTTCGGCTCACCGATCCTTTTTCCTCGCACATCATTATTCAAGTTAAGTGGACAGGCCCCGGTCAGGTTAGTGGATGAGTAACAAAAATTCAGGGGGTTGAACACAAATCGGAATATCGTATCATGAAAGGTCAGACACATATGTTAGGGTTGAATTTCTTATTATATTTTGAGATTGATGCAGAATAATGGGTTACAAATTATGTATGTATGTTTTGCTGTTACACGTGTAGCGTGTCAGTGTGATGGAGGTTAATACATGTAGAGCAAGTTCACAGGTAGTTATTTAGTTGGTATTTACAAATACAATAAGATTGTAGCTGTCTTGCAGCATGTATTTGTGTGTCAGAATTAACACCATCCATCGTCATTCTAACGCACAAACAGACACAACAGTAAGTATTTATTTTATTTTTATTGAATTTCGCTGAGCAATGACCTATTCTTGCACAGATGCGACGCACAGATTAATTGTTCTTGTTAATGTTGTTTGCTTGTTACAATTTTATGTTTTTTATTTTTTATTATTTCACTCATCTATCGGCATTTTGTTTGTTTTGATTGTTTGTTGTTTTCATTTGCTAATAATAATGCAAACAAAACTGTAAATTGTCTTTGGTATCTGGCCTTGACATAAGCAATAGACAAAATTTGTCGAACTTTTTATTAGTTTTCGAAAATTGGATACGAGGCTTTTTGCTATTGGCGAATGTGTATTTTATGTAATATTGTTTTTTTTTGTGTAATGTGCGTTTATTTTGTGCAGAATAAACAATTTTTCTTTCTTTCTTTCTTTTCTTTTCTTTATTTGTTTCTTGTAGCTTTATTGCAGCACGAACTTATCTGTCAGGCTTAACACAACAAATATCGAGCACAATCGTCATCTAAACGCACGAACAGACGTGAACACACATGACGAGAAGTCAGTGGACGTCGAGTACATATAGCATCAAGTACTTATTCATGAGACAAGTAATAGTGTCCCAGCTCCCCTAGCTGTCAGGACTCGGCTCGTGCGGCGTGAACGGCACAGGCCATTTGCGAAAATTCAACAATACCATTGGATTTCTCTCGAGACCGCTCCTCACCGTCTCTATAATAAGCTAAGCAGATGTAGCGTGGATACGTCGGTCTGTGATCAATAGTGACGTAATGACGGGAGTAGTTTTAAAGTTCTGAAAATTATTGTTACACTGCGGATGGTCGAGGAGGAAATAATCTGTAAATAAGATGATTTGAACAGTACCCTGTTGGGCAGAAAGACCCATATGATTTAACTTAGGAAGCGTTGATTGATTGCCGTTTTTGGAGCTGTCTTATTATACATCGTTTTAGTCCAATTTGCATTCATGAGTTCTGACTGGATTATGATTCACACTTAGTTTTTAATTGTATCTATTTAATTGATTACCCACCTATAATTTAATTAATTTTCTATTCCCATAACATTAACTGACGAAAATCGCCGGCGTTACTATCAGGCAGAAAAATAATTGCCAATTAAAGATGTATCTAGCTAGTAAGTAAGGTGCGAGGTTAGCCTAATGCGTCATTATAAGGTACAGCGAACGTAAGGCTGATAGTTGGTCATTACCGTAATGTCCGACTAGATGAACATAGATTCTGTGTGATCGGTTAATTAACTTACTAAGTATCTAATAAACCATCTTAGATTATTATTGCGAGATTGTTTTTATACGCCGACAGGCCATTTATTAGGAATCGCAGTAATTGCACGATTCGAAAGGCTTCGTGCGAAGTGTTTGGAGATTCGTTTCTAGTGGCTGATGTCTTGTTTTACCACTTAAGGCTAAGTTCACTTCAGTTAACTTATTTCAGAAAATAATGTAACACGTATTTTGTTCCATTTTCTAATTTATCTGGTAGATTGAACGGACTGCGAAACAGGTCCTGACATTTTGTAATAAGTGGGGTTATCGTTATTTAATACTAAATACATTATTTGCCTGTCATATTTTTTGTTACTAAGCATCTAACTCACAGATCTTCGGGAATGTTGTGTTTCCTTGTTGGTTCAATATTCACTTGGTTCAATATGTTGAAACATCTATAATCAGTGTTTTACTGAAATTGTGACGGCCCGTAAGCGCGCGTTTGTCGACCGCGATTGTCTCTCGCTACCGCTTGCTCGTTCTAAACACTTAGCTACTGAACGGCGTCGATTTTAGCTCTATCAGTGTGGAAGTAGCTTTATTGTAGTTATAGTTATCTTAATGATATTGATTGTTTTTAACCGACTTCTAAAAGGAGGAAGTTATCAATTCGGATGTTTTTTTTTAATGTATGTTCAGGCATAACTCCGTCATTTATAAATGGATTTGCTAAATTCTTTTTTTGTTTGAAAGGGTATGCTTTTGAAGTGGTCCCATTGTCATCTGGTCAGGATCTGATGATGGGATCCCGGAGAAATCGAGGGAACTCTTCAAATATTATAGGCACAACTATAGCTTTTTGGGTATTTTTTATAGTAACTCGTGTAGTTGCTCTCGGAAAGCACTATTTGGTGAAGTGGAACTCATAATGAAGACCACAGATGGCCATCGGGACTATTCAATAATAAGCATTAAACGGGTTGCAATTCGATTACTTTAATATGTGTCAAGCAATTTATGCTCGTCACAATGCATATGGATAAGTGAAGCTGATAGTGAAGTACCAGGAGAACTCCTTAACGATTAACATCCCTGCATCGGGAAAAGCAATATTTTATAAAAGGTGATGAGCAGTTGGCATTAGGCTAATGTAACATAGATAAATTACAAATTGAACCACTAAAAAGCGAGAAATTAAATCTTTTTTACAAAAAAAAAAAACAACCGACTTCCAAAAAACCACTACAAAGTGAAAAATAACTTAAATTTCGGAAGTCGGTGGCAAATAATAAAATACAAAACCAAAGACACCGACTTCCGAAATTTAAGTTATTTTTCACTTTGTAGTGGTTTTTTGGAAGTCGGTTGTTTTTTTTGTAAAAAGATTTTTGTTAACATCTATTGTAATGGATTGTACAGAGTAGGCATAGGTTTGGCATTGCGTTGTATTCGTCATTTCCTTTTTGTTTGGTAGATATTAGCAGTAGAATGTTAGAAATTAGCTACGTTTTAATAATAGATGCCTGAGTAGTGTTTAAGTCTCATGTGTGTAACTTAACCTAACAAGGTACGAATTATTCAATGACTTTTTATCTCCAAATTAAATTAGAACGTAATAACGTACAGATGTCAATACAAATTAGTCTGGTGAACATTTATTATCATAATATTTAAATAATCTGGTATTCCGAACATATCGTCCGAACCGTCATTTAATTACTCGATCAGTCTGATGTCTGTCTAGCAACATAGAATAATTTATAATGCAAAACTGTAGGTAATACAGTTTTGCATTATAAATGATTCTATGTTATAAAGCTTCAAAAAGCAGCAAGGTTTGGTACATTATTAGAAATATAAAATACTAGGTTTTGCCCACGGCTTCGCCCGCGTGGGGGTCGGAAATTATCCCACGGCAACATACTACCGGGATAAAAGTATCCTATATCCTAACCCAGATCATGGTCTACCCATGTGCCAAATTTTTTCTCAAAAATATTCTGTTTTTGAAGTTAGTCTCTGTAAGTCCATCAATCCAGTCCATTTCCAAATAAAACACTAACAAAAAACCTGTACCCAAGTGTTTACATTAAAGTAGAGGAGGTTCCCGAGCGAGAAGACAGATCCTTGCAGAGATTTATAGAAGGCGAGGTCACTTGAGTAATGTCTCGCAAATGTTAATTATGTACATCAGGGATACATTCATTAATTCGACTTAGGGCCCATTCAAAATGTTACAACGTTAACGAGTATAGTGGGGTGAGGATTTATAGAAGAACCTGTAAGGTTTTCAAACGAGAGTACAAACATGAGACAAATCAGAAACAAAAGCTATTAATTTGAATTAAAATGTTATCCATCAATCCGCACTTGGCCCACGTGGTGGATTATGACCCATACCCTCTCACAGAGAGGAGGCCTGAGTCCCAGCAGTGGGAATGTTATTATGCTAGTATATGGTTACCAGCTGAGTAACAACTACACGTTGGGGATCGTGCGGCACTGATTTTCATTTGAAATTATTTTTCTGCATAAGTCATAAAGCTACACTACAAATTCTTCATTCCAGTAAGCCTGTAATGATTACGTACAAATAAACGCTTGTAAGTCCTTAGCACATAACGCTGTATTACGAGAGCTCTCGCGTTTAATTTCTCAACACTTAATTATTTCAATATTTGCAGCAGAAGTAATTAAACGCTACTGAAATTATGTCATTATCGCTCATGTACGAAATATGAAATGATTCCCAAATGTATGTTCTGAACTATAGATGAGTACATACTTTTTTACGTATGAACTTTTTGTTGGTACTAATTCCGTGTATATTATTATGTAATCTTTTGAATAAGGTAATCTTTTTGTTAAGTTCATAAAGTCGACAAACGTATATTGAATCAGTCAACAACCCCACATCACAATGGTAAAGCGTTTGTGTTTCCCGGGTGATTCCTCGCATGGTTACTTATATTTGTTGACATTGATGCTTGTTTACAAAATTGTGAGATTTATTATTATTTTGTTCAACTAAATATGTACGAGTATTAGGTAATTGTTACCTACATATGAAATATATCATTTACTCATTATCTTAGGTGCACGTTTAGGTCATTATTTGAACTTGAGAGGTCACACGTAAAATTAATCTTCGTTTTTTAATTAATATCTTATTTTTTAATACTGCTATTTTTTATTGCAAATAAAGAATAAAAGCATCGTTAATATTTAATAGCCACTCCAAACCTGCAACGCTTAGCATTTCGTTTAAATGGGCGAACGATCATAGATAACTATAGTTTGAATGGATACCGATAAATTCGGTTTCACGGCGGAGGTTTATTCGTTTACGTAAACTTTGAGATTGGCTCTAACAAGGCTGGGAGAGGCGGAGAGAACGCCGGTGATTTCTACTCTTAAAATCCAATTTAAATGCATTCCTCTGTGCCACAGGAGGGCCCGCCGATACGCCCCGGGGGCCAATTAACTTATTCATCCTTAACATTTCATTGCTCAACTTGGATACTACTTTTACGCTTTAGGTACTTTCCACGTCTCATCCTTATGGGTTCGGTATGATTACCTGCCGTTAACTCCTGCCCTTGAATTTGCATAACATAAATACTTTCTAGTGGCTCCACGGATTCTTTGTGCGGAGAAATTGACTTGGGTTTTGTACTGGGTTACACTTACAACAGAAACATGCATAACATTTTATTAAATATGTTTGTGTATTTAAGAACGTAGCTTACCTACAGTCATTGTAACTGATTCACGTCATTTAATATTTTTCACCTCTAGACCACCTCCTCGTGCGTATCAGTAATAAAAGAAGTTGAAATAAGATTATCTCTTAAACACACATTAAAATAAATGATTATTATCCCAACCAATAACAAGTTATCAGCTGACATGAAAGGGCTCCAAGATGTCCTCTCCAAAGTCTCCGAAAGTCATTTAAAATGCAATTTGAACAGCCTAATAGAAACCTTCTCACTAAGAATTGTTGCAAAGTGTAATGGGTTCAGGTGAAATTAACGCAGAAAAATAGGAAAAGTTAGAACGAGTTTCCCGCCAAGGTTTTTTGCCTTCGCCAAGTAGCGCTGTGATTGTAAACCGGTGAATTTATAATGCTATTTTCGAACTCCACTTCATCGAGAAGTTTTAAACCGGTTCATAATTTTGCTTGAGAGTAGGTAACGTTTAGTATTGAAAGGTAAATTCAATAAGTAGGAGTTGAGCAATAAAAACGATTTATTTGCGTACATTTGGGGCGTTTAATAATGAGTTTGATATACTGCGCCGAGCGAACAGAGCATACAACACGTTCGTGGGACACTTTGCTCTGTGTGCGCCGTGCCTAATGTGACGTATGGCTTCCTGTACTGCTGAATTTTCCAAATGACTGTTTCCGTGTCTGCGCGGTTGGAAAGGGTTGGAAATGATTTATCTTGTTGGAAAAATCACAAACATATTTTTATTTCATGCAATATTTTCGTATGCAAATTGAGAGTGGTAATGTGGTCGTTAAAAATTAGGGTCCTTGAATGGACAAACAGTTGTCATGTGTAGGTCTTGTAAGTCGCAGTAGGTACCCTAATTAAAAGAATAATGACAAATACTTATTTGTTCATTAATAATGAACATCGTTATGGCCACAAACTCATTTATCCACTTGTTTACAACATAAAACAACAAAACATCCCTAAACATTATCACGTTTATCTCAAAAACAACATTAGGAAGACATAAACATAACCCCAAATAAATCTGTTTTCAATTGAATTATGGATAAAAAATAAAACGTTGCTTTTCAGACATCTTTCGGACCCTATTTATTTGAAAAGGATGAGATGACTCAAGCAGATTCGCGCGATAGCTGCGCCCTCTGTGGATTACTTTGCAAGTCTTTTATACGAGAGGCCAGTATCATCACTACTTAAGGATATTAAAATCCCCTATTTGTGTAAGGAGCTTGTTTTCTCGCTGACTGTGGAGCGTTTATCGAATAATCCTGATAAAGCTGAGTGAATTGAGTGTGTACAATACTGGAATAGAATAGAATAAATAAACTGCAGATATGGCGAAATGTAGGTAGCGTTGCAATTTTTCATACATACATAGAAAATACCGGTACACTCCAGCTGAAAAGAACTTTAACTTTTATCGCTTTGCGCAGATTAATTAATCAAAGCTTATGTTGAAAAACGAACGGATTCAAATATGTTATTATTTTGATAACATTCGCCGAAACAACCAAGATAAGTAACCTACCTATGTCAACATTATTTATAGCTACAAGTCTATCTGTCTTGACCTCTTGACAAAGCTTCTAGGTGCCTATAGAGACGACCTGTTACTCTATATAATTTATGAAAAATGAAGGAGTTCTGCAATCACACAAAAATATTATTTAGCTAGCACTCATGAATGCTACTCGATACAGACGGAATTGGGTGATGTGACGTATAAAAAGTCAACAAGTAAAAAACACGTTTGAAACAAATGACTTTTTATTTTATCATATCTTCTTCAAAGGAAAAAAAAAACTAATAAAAAATTAAAGGTCTCATTTGAGTCTTGACCTTATTTATACGAATTAAGGAAAAACATCAACATAATAATGCTGATAACTCAGCATCTACGTACATTATATAAATGCGAAGAAACTTTGTTATTACATAATTATTCAAATTAATAGTGAGATCGGTTTCTGAGGGCGAGCATCTCTTTGCAATAAACAGTACTATCTTGCTGACCTTACGGACGCAAGCTAAGAGTTAAGTAAATTTGACCCAAATTTAATAATAGTGATATAATACGAAAATTCAGTCGATGCAAATCGTTGCCACTGACTACATACATCGAGTTAAAGTGACGTTTTGTGAGAACAAGAGTTACCTGTTTCAACGTTCTTCAGGAATTCAGATTCTGTTGGTATTATTATTTATTTTTAAGGAAGCTTAGAGTCTGTTTCACCACTCTCGGAGAAATTCTAATTAACTTTTATCGAAGATAAATTAATATATATTTTTTTTCAATCTGGTAGAAAGTGCCTACCTGGACACCGTGAAACAAGCCCTAAGATTAAGCTAAATAATTGAGTTAGTTAATACTGCATGAAGTGAGTTTTGCTAGAGAGCCAAGTCGGAATGTATGCCACATAACATTGGTTAGGTGCCGCACAAACAAATGTCTTAATTACCACAAGGAGACTGGAGAGTGTTGACACACTCCAGTTTCCTTTAATCACCTGGGTTGGGGTTAGGTTTTAAAAACATGCTAGCAAGACTTTCATTTAATAAAATAGCAGAAGGACATTTCCTTGTGCTTTTTGATTGAACGTCTCACTAAACTGCCAGCAATTTAAAAAATGCCTATGAATCACGGAATGTGCAGGTTTTATATATTTTTGAATTGTGCAGTGTTTCTCTCAAAATTATGGTGAATAATTAATAGGAAAAATAAAGTGATTTCCCTTCAAATTAAATTATTGAAAAGTATTCGTTAGCTGCAAAAAAAACTTGGTAAAACTTTGATGTTAATACTCACGTTTCATCATTTCAGGTAGATAATCAAAATGAACAAAGCTCTATTGGTACTGTTGGTTACTCTCGCCATATTGGCAATGACTGAAGCGAGATCTACTTGGTGAGTACCAATGTTGTTGATCTTATTTCCGGTACAGATTCGTGAAACGTAGGTAACACAAATGAGCCATCCAAACGTATGCAAAGGTAACACAATAAGTATGCGAATTTGTTTAATGTTTCGTTTCACCAATGTGTACTGGGCATTATAAACATAACACCTGTCTATTCCCCGACATGCAGGCAGACGTGTATACTCACAGATACCTATTATTATCTCTGTGTGTACTATCTTTTTTCTTTCTTTCACATTTCGCAAGTTGTGTTAAGGTGGACCAATGACCTGGTGAAGGCCGCAGGAATCCGTTGGATGCGAGAAGCACAGAACACCGTCAAAGTGGTGGTGCTTGGGAGTGGTTGCTATGTCCAGCAGTGGACGTCTTTCGGCTGAAATGATGATGATGATGTTTAAGTTAAGAAGCAAGCCTATTGTCATCAACCAGGCACAAATCTATACTCCAGGGTGGACTTTAAAATGTTTATTTAATGCATATATCCTGTAACGCTTTGTCAGATCTGCGGATAAGCCGTGGGCCCCATGGTTCACAGTTGCAACGAGACAGTCTGCATGTCTTATTCCTTATCAAAACTTTTTCTTAGTTTAACCGAAACCGTCTTAAGTAAAAGCAACACTCCTGATTCCTATGGATAGGTCTAATTCCCACTTCGAGCAAAGTGTAATTGGGTTTTTACGTGTTGTTCCCCAGTTCAAGATTGGAATTGGAATTGCACCCAATAAATGGTGGTTATCTCTACGTTTAACACTTTGAAAAGGTTCGTAAAAGGAGGCATTATGGTACGATGAATTAACGAGACCCTTATTTTGAGAGTTTATTTCAATCCATAGGTGTCTTCAAAAGTTGCCAAAACGTGAACGTGGTTTCTTAAGAACAACTTTTATTTTTGGGTGTGATATTATCAAATAACTTCTCCCGCTCCGCCCAGAGCGGGAGGGCGTGTCAGACTCTGTTACTGACTAAAACCCACGCGTGTTCCTTCAGTTGCCATGTAGCTAGGGGCCACGGTATAACTTTCGGACTTTCCCGCGACCCCGGCATGCATCGGCCCTAGCGGACCCCGTCAGTTCTGCTGTCATCTCTTTGAGGCGCATGTGGAACACAACGCGCTGTCGACCCGGGCCTGGTCCTTATCGGGCGGCGAGCTACCCATTGCTCACCGTCCGTAAGCCCGTGCCTACAGTGGCCGGGAATCGGCCTGCGATTCCCGACGGACAGGGCGTCTCTTGCGGCGATTAGTGGCGTGAGGGTGCGATATTTGCCTCTCCCTCATGCGTTCCGCTTCTTTTTTTGCAAGCATTACTGCTTTGCAGAAGGAGGTAACGGCCTCCCATGCTCCCCCGCTCCGTACCATGGCCTGGACCAGGGCCGGACGCGAGAAATCACCGCCGCCGATCGCCTCCACGACGACACGGCGATGCTCCGCCCAAGCCGGACAGACCTTCACCGTATGCTCCACCGTGTCCTCCGGGCGATCCACATAATGGTGACATCCAGGCGTTTCCTCCCACCCTATCCTGAACAGGAACCTCCCGAAACAATCGTATCCGGGAGGACCAGCGTCAGGCGGTCTAAAAAATAACCTACGCTCATCATCAATCTGTTTTCAAGACTATGACAATATCGATACCGTTTTATAACAGCAGCTTGTGGCGGTCGACTTCTAGCCACTATTAGTCAGTGAAATCTGTCTTTATATAATTTTCTATTTTTTGTTTCAGCCGTTCACGATGTGACGAAGTAAGTATGACATGCGCAGCATAATAATATTATTACATTATTTTGCTGCGATGATTTATTTTATTATTATTATTTATTTACTTATTCAGACAAAGTCCATAATTGTTAGTTACAAAAATTATCTTACAAACTATATTAGTACAGACATATTACAAAAAGGTAGGTACATAAAAGGTGTAGTCATGAAACTCTCAGTTCAGGATAGATTGCCACGCTATCCGACCAGAATTCGAACGAAAGCCTTCATGATTGCTGAGTCATATTTCTCAGCAATTACTTGAAGGATACTGTTAGTGCTGTCCCGCACTCTGCTTAGAAGGGAGGCGGTTCGCTTGCGCATTATAGCATGGAAGCCATCAACCCGAGCCTCTACAAATATACCCGAAGCGCTACAAAAGCGGGGCAGCCCCAGCAGCATCCTGAATCCATTATTATACTGGACACGCAAGGCATTGATCGAGCTTTGAGTACAGCTGACCTACAGGCTACTGGTGTAAAAAGTTTGGCAGTTAGCTTTAAAAAGTGTAAACCTTTACCTGTTATTGCAGCGAGCGAACCTGCGTATTACTTTTAACCACTATTTATGTGCTCACGTTTACGTTGTTAACAAGTAACTTGTGTACGAGTAGTTCAACAAAGTAACGGAATTATTGCAGTTATTTTCTCAGTTTTTTTTATCATCTGTTCTTCGATCCTCTCGACCCATGTAGGTTATCTGTCTATCTGTACCCATGTGTCTCAAAATAATCTTAGAGCACGATTTTATGGGTAAAGGTTCGACTTTCCTCAGAAGTTGTTGGGTGGTGGGTATCACAAAACTCATCATGCATAATATTAATGTTATCCCACGCAAGACAATTAGTTAACTAAAGTAGTAAAATCAAAATA
This sequence comes from Agrochola lychnidis, assembly GCA_963680765.1. Classification (NCBI taxonomy): domain Eukaryota; kingdom Metazoa; phylum Arthropoda; class Insecta; order Lepidoptera; family Noctuidae; genus Agrochola; species Agrochola lychnidis. Next base: position 13,910,243 of record OY796857.1, read on the forward strand.
TTTGCTTCTGCATTTCCCTTTCTGCTTACAATAAAATTGTTCCAAATTAGTCTTTAGGCCTTCACAGTTATCTGATTAGCTCAAACAATATGAGTTAATCGTGTAATTATAACAGTCTAGCTAATTATTACGTATTAACGATAATATTTAGCAATAATTTAGACCAGATCACGGGTGAAGGCTATGATATTATTAACGTTTGCAATCAGTATTTGTACCGATTGTTATTGTAACCCACAAACCATCTGGTTCGGTATCATGTTTGCATAAATATTTTTGGTATAAATATCATATCGATGGAATTTTGAATGTATGATTTATCAGGTTTATTATTTTTCATGTATCTACATTTGCGTCTGAATTCTTTGTTTATTACCATTTTTGTTCCTTTCATTTAATTAATTAAACTTTACTTAAATTTTCATGGTGAAATCTTTACGGTTGCTATGAAATTATTAGATAGTTAGTTTATTCGAAACTAAATAAAATCGTCTCAGTTTCTTAAGTTCGCACACCATGTAGAACTAGATGCAGATACGCTCAAAACTTTGTATTTCATCAAAAAATTGCTAGTATCCCAAAGGCTTTTAATTTATGATTTCATTCAATTACAGAAATCCAGAAACAAATGTAATGACTCCAGTTCGTCATCTTCATCGTCCTCCTCATCTTCTTCATCTTCGTCATCATCCTCCGAAGAGGATGGCAAAGACTGTGACTGCTGCGGTAACTGCTGCGGTGACAATGTAAGTACCTAAAGATAAGGTCCCGTGTACACGATGCACTTGACTGCCATGAATGGTGCACTATAGTCTGACCCAAAAGTATTTGATGAAAATGTAAACAAATTAATTAAAAAACGTGCTTGTTGATGCCAATTTGTAGCGCCACTTACAAAATAAGTATTTTGAGTTCTATGCCATTCTCGTTTTTTTTTTTATAATTTTAAAATAAAGATATTTAAGAAAATAGATGAAAATCGACCATTCCCCCCTTTCTTGGAAACTACTGAGCCAAAAATATTGAAATAAAGAGAATGGTTCTTTACTCATAGATTACAGGAAAACCTATAAGAAGTCTATGGTCTTAAAATAACAAATCGCCCCCCGGCAAAAAAAGTGTCATAACATGTAATAACTGTTATTACATGTTATGACACTTTTTTGCCGGGGGGCGAAATGGTAAATCTCTCAATATTGTGCGTACAAATTTATATTTGCAGTTGGAATGTATGGGAGAACATGTTTTTCAAATACAATGTTAAGTTTGTCCTTGGGATAAATTCATCCCAACTACGGAAACCTTCATTGTGCGTGGTCCGACACGCACTTGGCCGGTTTTTATACATAAAAATAACCGTTAACAAAAAAATTGTAGATTTAGGGTTTTCCATAGTACAAACAGGCAAAGGCTTCTAAGAATCATAAGGGGATTGCCTGCTATTAACCAACAATAAAATAGTTTGCCGACGTCATTCATGATTCAAGGTCTACTTTAATGAATGATTGGTGTTGGTGGTCACGTTATGGACAATGTAAGAGACTGGCTTAAGAGGCCGGCGTCACTGCTCGCAACTATAAATCGAGATGTTTACAAAATTCAATTCCAAGCACGTTGCGCTAGTGTGAGTGCCTGTCGGAGCGATATACACTTACAGTGAGCAATACTACCAGACACACATTGCAAATTATTGCTTGACGCGATAGTACTACTAGCTTTCGAAAATTTATGATAAATTTGGATGTTTTTCGTAATACAAAAAATTATGAATTAAAACTTAATGTATTTCCATTTCTTTTTCGATAATTTGTAACTTGATAACATAAACTATGCTTCTACGGAAACAATATTACAAATATTGTTGTTTATAATACAGAAAAAAACAATATGAAAACATGTCATTTACGCTGTAAAAATGTAAGAAATGTAATTCGCTTACACTTCATTTAAAGGTAAGTTTTTGGAAATAAAAAGACGTAGGAGCCTAGATAAATACTGTTTCAATCTGAATATCAACATAATATGGTGGAAATATGCTCAAATTGCAAATGATTTATGTACTACGTTTGTATGGACAATTCATGCGTCGCCGCAATCTTAACCAAATAAACAATTTAATTAGCTTTAGTTCGATAAATCTTACACACTCACCTTTATTCATCAGTGAGATGATACAATAATTGCTGATGGCGTAACGCCTTAATATTACTTTACTTGTTAGCATTCTTAAATGCAATGGTTATGTATTTGTATTTTGCAAGTCAGAACAATCTTTCTGTTCTACATCAGGAGTCTACAGGGATATCATAATTCGCACTACAAACAATTAGTAGAAAGAAGACCAACATAAAAAATGGCGTGAATTAAAACAGTTCGCACGCCATAAACCCAGGCTTTACATGTATTAATGTTAATCCTACGAAGCCCGAGAATACAGAGAAACAGTGAAACTGTGAAATAGGTACTTCAATTTGTTCGTAGAATGTTACCGTTACGAGTTTCTTGGAGCGAGCCTCAATTGCGACTGTAATGAGCAATAATGATGAAACTGTTCCCCGAACTTTTACCGAGCTTTATTTTATTTACACTTTACCAGATATTAGAAGGGAGGACTTGAAGCTCTTACAAGTAATGAAATATTTGATAATAATATTTAACGATTGCCAAATCAAGGGGCACGTGACTAAGTGATAATAGCTTCACGGGTTGACCCATCAGGTTAAGTACGCTTGTTGCAGTTGGACCGTGGGTGGGTGACTACCTTTACGTATATAAAGATGGTCATCATAGGATCCCTCCATACCTCGGAAAGGACGTTAAACCATTGGTCCTGGCTGTCATTCGTGGACCTTTGACAGTCGTCAGAAGCCCGTAAATCGGACAACTAGTCTTACCACGGGGTATCGTGTTACCCAGTTACTGGGTTGTGGAGGTCAGATATGCAAGCGCTCCATGTAAAATACTGGTAATAGCTGCCAGTTAGACTGAATAAACGATTGTCAAATACTTAGGTAATTGCTAGCACAATCAAGCTAAACATGTGTGTGTATAGTTATAAGGTTCCTCTCTCCGGAGCCCTGACCACTGGTAAATTAGACCCTATTTCCGATGCCCAAAGACTAGTTCCTAATATGAAAATTACACATACAACTTTCATAGTAAAGAAGCAGAAACATATCAGCTTTGAGAATAAAAGCTCATTAATAAACTCCGTAACTTAAGTAATGTTGATAATTTAAATAATTCCGAATAAGTAAAGTTTGTAAATTCTCTGAACAAATTGAATTAAATTGAAAACTGAAACCACTGCTGTAAATAATCATTTGTATTTTTGCAATAAGAATGAAATATTTTATTTAAACTCAGTTGTTTTCAATGTGTGGCCACTCCGTTTGTACGAATCCTGTTTTATTTGTCATTTTGTAAACGAATTTTCAGTATGTGTAAATGTGTAATTTTTAAAGTATTTTAACGTCGGGATTTCCGTGCTATTTTTGGACTTAATCAGAACAGTCGGTCTATTCTGTAAAAATCTCACCGTGAAAACTTAGTTGAAGTGAGCTTCAAGTGAGCTGTCATTTACTGGGATTGCTATCCACAGCTCACTTCACCTAAGTTTTCATGGTGAGATTTTACAAAATAGATCGGCTGTTCGGAACTATTCTGCTATTCTGTAAAAATCTCACCGTGATAACTTAAGTGAAGTGAGCTGCCAATAGTGTCAATTCTTAGCAACTGACAGCTCATTCCACGCTCACTTCACCTAAGATACACGGTGAGATTTTTACAGAATAGCACTGCAGATCTTTGTTCTTAAAAATGATCGTGACAAAGTGAATGACACATTTTTTTCTACATTCCAGGGCAGAAAAAACCATAAAGATTCTTCGTCATCTTCTTCGTCGTCATCATCATCTTCGTCCTCGTCTTCATCATCATCTTCTGAAGAGGACGAATCTGACAAATGTACCTATGAGGTTAGTATTGTGAAAGTCCCGGTTCGACTTCCGGCTCAATCTGCTGAGAGAATACTCTAGAAAGCATGTGTTATTAGGTATGTTTAAATAGTTATTTATGCAACTGTTGTATGATAAGAGGTATTAAAACACGAATGTGGGTTTATCACGCGAGGCGAAGCCGACTGTGATAATAGTATCACATAACAGTGTTTTAATACCTAATTATAACAGTTGCATACAAGACTTTATCTACACCCATGATATGAAACCTCTATAAAAGTTTTTTTTAACCATTGGGTACAAGAATAAAGAAATTCCCACGAAATTCAGTACAAGTTCACGTATGTATATCGCCTGCAGCAGCACATCACACACACATGCGTGCAGCGGGTGCTGCTGTCCCCCGTTTGAACATTGAAACGAGTTGCATAGTGAAATTTAGTACAACATTATAACACTCGTTTGGATGATGTAATGGTTACTATGACACTGGCTGTTATAATGTTGCCAATAAGCTAACTGTTTCAGAAACATTTATAGAGGTTTTATATCATGGGTGTAGATAAAAATATATATTTTAAGGATACTATGCCATTTCCTTTCTATCTATGAACTAAATAAAATAATGATTATAAACTCACTTTATAACCATTAATGTATCACTTTGTAGTCTTTTCTCAGAAAACAAATCCGAAAGTTTGACAACCATTGATCGCAACTAGCTGTTTTACTTTCGGACATCTGTTTGCTCACAGATGACCCGACAGAAGTTTTACATATTTTAATTTCTTCAAAAAATTTGAGTTATCCCTAAAAACTTTGGATTAAATATCGTTGTTTGTTCCAGTCTAAAAAATCAGGGCATTTCAAGAGCAGCAAATGTGGCGGTACCAAGCACTAAATTCATGATGACCGAACCAGTGTTACTTCAACGTTTCTTGAACTAGTTCCCAGAAGTTAGATGACAGGACTCAGAGTGAAACAAAATTGAAGCCTTAATTTATAAACCTGTTGTTTTTTCTTTTTGTGTAGAAATGTTGAATAAATGAATGTTATATTACTGAGACGCCTTTCAATGGAGGCATTTCATCAATGGAGTAGACGGCCTCCAAACTCGATAAAATTGGATATTTATTAACACGATCTTATGGTCATTAAACTTTTAAAAATGCTGAAGTAAGTGAAACTAAAAACAATCAAACAATCAATTAAACAATCTGGGGGTCTTAAAGTCGAGAATGAATAGGTTACTAGGTAAGCATGCTACATCGTTGACCACTTCAGCGCTCAGCACTTCAGGCTCGCGTTTGCCTAGTATCTCACCTGATGGTAATCAGGTGAGATACTAGGCAAACGCGAGCCTGTCAATCATCAAAATAATTGTGTTCTGTTGATTCCCTTAGGAGACTGATAACTAAGAAAATAAGACTAACTAGATTGTGGCAGTAGGTCCTTCCACATTCCACAAGCTATGCTGAACATAGACCTGAGATCTAGAATAGATTGGAGAAATGGTAACAGAAGCTGGATACTGTTGGCTTGAAAATCAGCAGAATCAATATCGAAGGTCTCACCAGTACTGGAACCATAGCGCTTGATGACCAGTCTGCTCCGACTTTCAGTATCTCGGTTCACTCGTGCAAAGCGATGGCGAAGTAGATCGGATTGTTAAGAACAGAATTAACATTGGATGGATGAAATGGCGGCAGGTCACGTGAACAATTTGCGAATCCCGCATTCCCCTTAAACTTAAAGGGAAGATTTATAACACAATGGTTAGACCTGCTGTCTGTATGTATCAGTGTATAGATCAGATTGTTGGGCCACAAAGGGATGAATGAAATGCAATTGCATGCAGCTGAGATGAGAATACTAAGAGGGATTTGTGGTGTTACGCGAATGGGTAGAATAAGAAATTTGTGTGGAAATCAGTTGTCATGGTATGGACATGTGATGCGGAGGAATGAGAAAAATGTCGTCAGGAAAGTTTTGAGTATGCATTAGGATGGGTATACGAGTAGGGGAACACTAAAGAAACGATGGATGGACTGTGTGAAAGATGATATGGCTAGAAAGGGAGTAACTACCGAGATGACAACTAATAGAGAAGTACATGGAAGAAAAAGACATATTGCGCCGACCTCAAATAAATTGGGATAGGGGAGGAGAATGATGATAACTCTTCTTTGCACAGCATGGTGTTGTCCTCACTCCCTAATTGGCTCATTCCTATTGCTCGTGCCTATATTAGAGAAGAAGTCTTTCAACAGTTCTTTTTAGGGTTTCGTACCTCAAATGGAAAAACGGAACCCTTATAGGATCACTCGTGTGTCTGTCTGTCCGTCTGTCACAGCCAATTTACTCCGAATTTAATGGACCGATTAAGTTGAAATTTGGTACACATTATGTATTTCTATGATCCAAACACGGTCGTGTAAAGTAAATAAATGAATTTTTAATACGGGGGTCACTTTTGGGGACAGATAAAAACATAAAAATAAATGTTTTTCAAACTGTACCGTTTGATATATCAAATGAAAGGGCTTGTTGCGAGGATCTCAATTTTTTTTTTAATAATTTTAAAATAAACACATTTAAAGATATTTTATGAAAATAGATGAAAATAGACCATTCTCCTTACCTCTGAAACTACTGAGCTTAAAATTTTGAAAAAAATACAGATAATGGTTCTTTACTCATAGATTACAGAAAAACCTATAAGAAGTCTATGGTCTTAAAATAACATGGTAAACCTCTCAATATTGTGCGTACAAACTTAGATTTGCAGTTGGAATGTGAGAATGTATGGGAGAACATGTATTTTAAATACAATGTTAAGTTTGTATTTCGGATAAATTCATCCCAACTACAGAAAGGGTTCCGTAGTTGGGATGAATTTATTCATTGTGCGTGGTCCGACACGCATTTGGTCTGTTTGAACTTCATTTTAATGGCTAGACTTATAAATGAACTTTGGACCACCAACGACAGTCATTGAAGAAGCCGTTAGAGAATGTGAATAACAATTAAAATGACATTGTTTTGTCCGCCCATTGATTGAATGCGTGTTGACGACACGTCATCACGGGTATTGCTAAACACAGTTGCACTGGTATGTAAAATACCTAGTCCAGGTTGTATTATTCATTAATTAATGTTATGACACAGAAAACCAAATCCTTGTGGCTACAATTCTCGTAATGAACATAAAACACGTTTATTTTATAACATCAACGTTGTCATTTTTATGTTTTAATTATTGACATCGCATTATATTGTGCTATTACTAAATTATTTTGGTTCACTTGTATTATTTCGTGTAGGTATATGTTAACATTTCGTGTTTAATTAAAATATCATAGCCGGGGGTAGGTATTTTAATCACGAAATGCCTCTCACGTGAAGCCAGTGCGTGGTATTTTTCACTCTCTAGCGTCAGTTTTGCCGTCAAAGGACCTGACATATCCTTTTTACTGTGTTCGATATTGTAGCTGGTATGTATATAACGGGGCTTTGTTATAACTACATTTTACGAGTATGTATTGTACGATAGATCTCCCCCATTTTAATAAAAACACAAGATGTGGCCCGTATTGGTGTATAAAAGAGCTAAAATAATCCAGACCAGTTGCTTCACTTAGGTAAACCGACAAATTGATAAATCTACATAACGTCACGCCTGCAATCCCCGAAGGGTTAGGCAGAGGTGTACCTATAGTACACCCACATTTTGCCAGTTATTTTTAAGACCCATGTAATAGGGGGCGAGCCTATTGCCATCAACTGGGCACAAATCCAGACTCCGGGATGCTACTGAGAAATTCCAGATGGAAAAACACAATAACACTTTGCCCGACCCGAGAATCGAACCTACGACCTCATACTCTGCAGTAGCGCTTTGCAACCACTAGACCAACGAGGCAGTCGAGGAATTGATAAATCTTAAATAAAATATTCAGATATTACTAGCTAACGAGTGTACAGTTGGTTCTTTTAACCGAATCGGAATCGACCCGATGCACGATGGGTCGGAAAATGATAGGATAAAAGCGAGGTTAAATAGTAGTTAATAAGCAAAGAACCTCTACAAAAATAATTATTTTGCTACCAGCTCAGAAAATAAAAGAGTTCATTAAAGCATTAATGAACACTCCCGCTTTGTTGGCAACAACAAAGTAGCTTCATTCGAACCAAAGGCTTCAAATTTAATTCAAATGGTCAGTTTCCCAGCAAAAAATAGGTCTATCTTGTTCCGAAACGAAACGAATGAAATCGCTGAAGCGGATTTGTATTGCGGGAGCGGCTAACGAGGATTTCAGCATGATGAACTATGAGAGCCCTTTATCCACCCAGCGTAATCATCAATTAGGTAGTTATTACTTACTGGAATAATGTGCTTCTGCTTGTTTTTATTTAGTAGTTTTGAAGCACGTTATTTCGAAGCGGCTTTTTGATTGTTCCTAGTACCTACTAACAGTCATTTTGATTTTGATTTGACAGCGCCTTTATTACGTAGCGGTAAGAGTCGTTTTCGTAGTTCACGTGTTACTACTGCAACGCTTATCTTGTAAGTATTACCTAATGATTATTACATGCTATCAGTAAGTGGGTAGTTATCATAAGTACCAGAAGGACACAAAACCCTATTGCAGCTCCTGTAGATAGTATTCTTGTAGGTACCTCAATTAGGTAGTTTTCTGAATAATGCATCTTTCGGAATTTGCTTAAGATTATTGGTCTCAAACTGTACAATATTTAATCTACTAAAACTTCTTATACTAAATTAAATAACATACTTTTAAGTAATATAAAAACTAGCTATTGCCTTAAACTAGTGGAGGTCGGAAACTATCCCTATATACCTACTACCGACTTAAAAAGTATACTATGTCCTAATCCAAGTAATATTCTACCTACCCATGTAATCTGTTCAGCCGTTTTAGCGTGAAAGCTTAACAAACAAACAAACTCACTTTCGCATTTATAATAATATATAATAATAAATAGTTATGATTAACTATTGGCTTGTGGCTAAGTAACAACAGCTGCACGGGTCGATCGATCAGGTTAAGCTACGCTTGCCGCGGTTGGTCTGTGGATGGGTGACCATCTTTACATACCAAGACCCCTCCGTGCCTCGGAAAGCACGTTAAGCCGTTGGTCCCGGCTGTCATTTGTAGATCTTTGACAGTCGTTACGGGTAGTTAGAAGCCCAAAAAGTCTGACAACCAGTCTTACCAAAGGGTATCGTGTTACCTAGTAACTAGGTTGTGGAGGTCAGATAGGCAGTCGCTTCATGTAAAATACTGGTATTCAGCTGCATCCGGTTAGACTGGAAGCCGACCCCAACATAGTTGGGAAAAGGCTAGGCAGATGATGAGTTATGATTATGATAACAATATAATAACTAAAACTGTTAACAAACTAAAATAAATACTGGTTTCATGATTGTCAATATTCTAGATGAGTAGTTACGGAACACGTACGAAAGTAGTGGCTTGCATTTGACCTCGACGATAAATTTATTCCAATCACAAAGTACTGTAGGCATGCATTTTTGTTAGTCAATTGGCAATAGACGCAATAATAGAAGTCAATTGATGTAATAGGTTCAAATGGTCCATTTACAGACGTGACTATCTTGCAGTGCGAACTGTATTGATTAAAAACTCGGTATCTCTTCGTATTCTTTCTCTGAAACTAGGTCCAGACAGTCGTTACGAAAATACTGTGATGGATTACTTAGTTTTTGTTGTTCTGTTTTTTTACTGCTTTGCATTTTCAAGCCAAGGATTAGTTTTGAAAAAAGCGGTAGAGGACCTAACTAACTTTTATGAAGTTGATACAATAAAGGAGTCTGACGAACGTCCAATCATAGATTATCAGAAGCAGAGTGAAGATAAATCGGAGCTTGCATACATTATACTTTTGCCAAAAGACAGTCAAGATTATAAAGTATTATTAGATAACAGCGATAAATACGTCATAATTAAAGCAAAACCAAAATTACTTGACCTCAATTCGTATTCTCTGGTTCCACGTGTTGATAAATCTAAACAAATGGTAATGTGGCTCAATGTGTACTGTGAAATGCATCCGGACTGTGACAAGAATAAGTTAAATGAAGAACTGATGAAGGTACGCCCTTATTTAGAGTTTTAAAGTACAGTGAGTACCTAAGTACTTAATAAACAATAACGATGTAATAAACATTCCCGACAAGGAAAAATAAATCATTAATAATTACTGCTGTAGAGCATTACTTTATCCATTGGAAGCATAAGTCTTGAAGAGTGTATAAAAACATTATTTGAAGAGTTCTATCATTTGGGTTGTATCTAAGTATATGAACCCAGGCATTAGGGCTTAGAATTGGCCCACATTTTGATGAATTGAAGATTTAAATAAGATCAGTTCATATTTGTCACTGGTGGACAGTGTGTGTTACAAGGTTTTTATTCGAATACTTAAATATAACCAGTGTTGATTGTAGTGAGTTTATCTACAGATCATTCTCATGTGATTTTGTGTGTTTAACTTGAAAGATAAATAACGAAGAGTGTGTATAAGTGTTGCTACATTCTTAAATATTATTGATTTTCTAATTAGGCAATGTGTTCGGAAATATTTAAAGTAAAATATACAAATAGTTCAATAGAGATAAATTAACATCATGTTGGCGAATGTTATCGTATTTGTGTAGCGGCCTGGTAATTGTTGGCTGATAAACGTACAGCGAGCAGTGATATGTTTTAGTATTGTAAAATGACTTCTCTGTCGACACGTTTTATTGTGTTTAGTTTATTAATCAGCTTCCTAGTTTGTGCCACCAGCACTTCTTTCTCTGGACAGTTCATATTAGACATATTTGGAAATCCGATTAAAGATCTCAAGAATACGTTTATAAAACCAGAGGAAACTCCCAAATCAAGTTTTGTACGAGAAGATTTATCTGATAATAAAGCTGTAGACAACGCAAAACCTAAAATGATAGACGTGCCACGTAATATAGAGAGGTGCGGTGCCGGCCTAACCATGGACGTGAACGGAGTGTGCAGACAACCATGGTGAGCAGTCGCACCAACAATAAGTTCGTATAATTGCGACGTAGTATGCTCAATGCACTACAATAAAATGGACGCGAAATTTGTGTTGTTTCTAATAGTGATGGTTCAGAGCATGTGTTATCCGGCTGAGGCACAAGTTGTTTTTAATTTTCACGATAAACTTCGAATGGCTACTACGACTCCGGTTGAGGAATTGACGCAACATAGTCAAATAATACGAGTACCGGAATTGGAATGCCCTTTGGGGCAGAGACGAGATCAGCTAGGAAACTGCAGGCAGAGACTTTAGAGGTACTGGTTTTAATTATTTTGATGACGCTATCAACTAAATTACCAAGTTTCTAGTAACTGTTGTTAGTTTATCAATTGTAAATAATGTATAGGTACCGATTCAGTTATAATGTGTAGCGTGACCTGTGACATTTATTATCCATACCCATTTATAAATATGTTGCTTGGATATAAAAATAATAATAGATGTTTCGAAAATTACCCTGAATAACAAAAAGGGGCTAAATAGTTGCTTGTTAATAATTTTCTATATTTACAAATAGGTACCTAGTTGAAAAAGATTATTTACCTATGATATATCTACCTACAAAAGCGATAGTAATTTAAGTTAAACATTTTTTTTCAGATGGTGCTATTGTTAGATAACAATGAAAATGAAAACCATTACCAACAGGAAAATATCTAGTATTTAAGGAGGATATTTTGATATATTAACTCATAGGTATTTAATCAGTTCTCGGAATATGTTGTAAGATAATTTTTAAAAGGTCAATCGAGTTATCTTATAAACCGAAGTCATTCTCGAGACTTCAGTCAAGAGAAAATTATCAGACAAGACGTGACACGAACATTATAATTTCACAAAATGAAATTAACCATTTCCATTTTATTTTGTGTTATTTTAACTCTGCAATATAACGGCGCTGATGGGGAACTGAAGGATTTATTCGGACGCATCCATGAATCAGCAAATAAAGCGAAACAAGATGTGAATAACTTATTCCATCCAAATGCGAAGAAACAACAGGAAAACAATGATGCGTCCTCGAATATTCACTTTGAAGAAGAATCGGAAGAAGATTTTCTTCCTGCGACTGCTGCGAAACTAGCAGAAATGACTGCTGCCCCTATTACCAGTACGACCACTCTTGCACCGAGTACGACCACTCTTGCACCGAGTACGACTACTGCTAAGAACGGAACAGATGACAACGGCCGGGAAAACTTTGCGGCCGGTTGTGTCGCGGGCTATATGCGAACCGCTGACGGAAGATGCAAACCCACCTTTTAACAATAATACTTAATAACTACGTGTCTAGGTAACGTATCATTGTGTACCTATATTTTTATTTCTCGTAATTTTTTTTTCGTAAAGTTAGTAATTAACTGCTCCATGTTAAGTGTATGTAACAATGTAAGTAATGATTGTTATTTTACAGCATCTAACAAATAAGTGTTTAAATATTCATGGTTGAGAATAATTGTTTATTCTTTTGTTTTAATTTAGTATGTTATACGTGAAATAAAATACTTAGACATTTTTATACATTTATTAATTAAATTTTGCATTAATAATGAGATAATTAAAATGAAATTAAACTTATTACATAATTAACGTGTTTAAAACCTTTATTTAACGTCCCATCTCAACCTTATCGAAACTGAAATTGTAAAATTTTGAAGTCAGTTCTACAAGGAGTAAAATATAGGAAAATTTTCAAATATACTGAAGTGCTATTGGCGATTTCTTCGACACACGTTACACTTAAAGGGGATTTTATATTTATCATAACTCTGTGTTTGGTCGATTGTCGTGATAGGTTATTGGTTACAGCAGATAAGGCACGCTCTCAGTTGAAATCCCTTATTTTAAGGATGTTCTATTATTTCTTGAAATGTATCAATAATGAAAAAATATATCAATAATGAAAAAATATTTTTCCAAAAACATGAAATCAGGCAAGCATTTCGGTCTCAGTCTTCAAATTGTGAAAGGTTTGTTAAGTCGATCTAAAGCCTAAGAATAGTATTACGTAATTAATTAATTATTTTATTGTACCAGTCTAATTTGAATAGAATAATTTCCTTAATATAAAATAAAACTTCTGTCTAAATATTTAAAATAGCAGAAAGTATGACTTCCATGAGAAGTTCTCTTATAAATTTCGTTTTTGAAATTATTTAAGTAGTTTAGTTTTTGTTACCGGGACCACATAGAAAATGATATTATTATAGTCGGTCTCGTAATTGTTTATTTATTATTTTTACCCTAAGGTTTAATGTCACTTGCACGTCATAAAAATACAAGGTATATTTTTATGTATCTGTTAGAGTTTCAACCTTTGTGAAGTTTCAATTCAGTGAGAATAGTTGTCAAAATTAATAAACCAATTAGGAGGTCGACTATACCTGCTATTACTGGATTAAATTACTCTTCAGGAGTAACAGCTACTGCTTGAAACATTGGGTAAGGTTGAGCCTTTGTTGGTGGTTGTTTACTTGTATTCTGAAAACGATCACCAAAATATTCTTGTAGAGCATCTGCCAGCTGCTGCTTGTTCGTGTCATTTTGTGGTGTTTTATCCGTTACTTCTTTATTTTTGTCACCCTCGGGCCTGCCGTTATTATTTGAGACATTATTACCATTGTTTCCAGGGTCTACATTGCCTTCGTAATTAGGTTGTCCGTTTTGTTGTGGCCATTTGTTACCCTCGGGAATGCCATTATTATTTGGTACATTATTACCATAGTTTCCAGGGTCTACATTGCCTTCATAATTAGTTTCTCCGTTTTGTTGTGGTCCTCTGTTGTCTGGTGGGCCTCGGTTGGCTGGTGGGCCTCGGTTGGCTGGTGGGCCTCGGTTGGCTGGTGGTCCCCTGTTGTCTGGCGGTCCCCTGTTGTCTGGCGGTCCTCTGTTATTTGGGGGCCCTCTATTGTTGGGAGGACCTCTGTTTGCTGGTGGCCCTCTATTTTTTTGCTGTCCCCAGCCTTGGGGGGATCGTTTGTCTATAAATAACATAAACACATACGTTAATTTAATTTGATTAGGTAATAAACACCTACCTTTTCTTCCCACTTGAGAAAAATATATGTTTTTAGAGTACTTCCGAATGAAAAAACGGAGCCCTTATAGGATCACTCGTGTCCGTCTGTCACAGTCAATTTGCTCCGAATCTAGTCGACCGATTAAGTTGAAATTTTGGTGATCCAAACACGGACGTGTAACGTGTCACTTATGGGAAGCATATAAGAAAAAAAAAAAAAATTGACTACTGTTCCGTGTGAAATATCAAATAAAAGGGCTTACTGTGAGGGTCTCAAACATATTTTTTTAATAATTTTAAATATTATAATTTTATAGTTATTTAAGAAAATAGATGTAATTTTACCATTTAAAACCACCACTTATCTCCTAAACAACTAAGACTATTTTTTTAAAGTACAAAAAATGGTTCTGTACTTATAGATTACAGAAAAATCCATAAGAAGTCTATGGTTTGAAAATAACATGGCAAATCGCCCAATATTGTGCGTACAAACTTACATTTGCAGTTGGAATGTATCGGAGAACATGTTATTCAACTACAACGTTAAGTTTGTTTTTGGGATAAATTCGTCCCAACTACGGAACCCTTCATTGTGCGTAGTCCGACACGAATTTGCCCGGTTTTTTAAAGATGATGACGTCTTTGCTTATAGTGGAACGAATTTCTACATGTAACGATGGGTTAAACTGCAAAAAATATTATTCATTCAAATAATCTTTTTTACAGTCGGGTAAAAACTCCATGATTTTACTACTCGACGAGATGTTTTTATAAAAAAGAGCTTGGTACTTTAGCTGTGTCATGATCTTTAATATCTTTGAGTTGGTTTAATAGGTTTAATTACATTAAACTTTCAACTTATCTTTTATTCTAAGTTTAATAACCTTGGGTTGAAAATAGAGGGCAAAAGACCTAGAGGCCGAAGCACAAAAAGGTGGCCGGATTAAATTTCCGAGCATTTGACGATACCTATCAGCGCCGCACTCCACCAAGCCACTGATCGTAACAAATGGAAAAAGACAGTTGACCATTTGATACGGAGTCATGATTCTCGGCAGTGAGAGAGCGATTGAAAAGAAGAGAATAACTATGAGTGGGAAATAGAAGGCAGTAGGAATAAAACAAATATAACATGAAATATTTTATTATGTCTATTTTAGGAACCGATTGATAATAATTAATTAGGTACATTTTTTGTCATGTGCGTTACTGTAATTGCTAATACATATTATGAAACATTAAAAACTGCCAAAACCTAGTACTTTTAAATCAATCTTCCGGTGTAACGGCAGCAGCCTGAAATATAAACGGAGATAAAGGACGAGAAGTTGTTACAGTTACATCCCTTTTCATAGCTTCTACTGCCTTTTGTTCATCATCATTAAATCTAACATCAAGCTGGTACTGACTGTCATCTGTTCCAGCTTCAGTAGTTGAAGATGTCCGAGCTGCATCAATAAATTTAGCCAAATTTTCGTCATACTGGGAGTATTCATTGTTTTCATTGCCTTGGTTGTAAGATTGTTCCCGATCAGGTGGTGGTCTTCGATCATCACGAGGTGGTGGTGGTCGTCGATCGTATGATGGTCTATTATCAAAACGTTCATCACGGGGTGGAGGTGGTCTGTCATCATAACGGTGTGGTGGTCCACCGTGGCGAGGTGGTGGTCTATCATCATAGCGGTCTGGTGGCCCACGATGGGGAGGCGGTGGTCTATCATCAAAACGGTTAGGTGGACCGCCGTGGTGAGGAGGTGGACCGCCGTGGTGAGGAGGTGGACCGCCGTGGTGAGGAGGTGGCCTGCCATAGTCCGGAGGTGGGCCACGATGATGCTGAGGTGGTTCGTCATAGCGTGGTGGTCGACCCCCATCACGTGGCGGTGGTCCTCCATGACGTGGTGGAGGTCCCCCATGTTGCGGCCCACCTCTTTGCGGCGGTGGTGGCGGTCTGTCATAAGGAGATTGCCGTGTTTGTCTATCATCATAGAACCTTCTAGATCTATCGTCGTAAGATGACCGTGGAGGTGGTCGGTTATAATAGCTATCATAATAACTTGATCTGTAATCATCCGGTGGTGGTGGCGGAGGGGGATGGTGGTGATGTGGTGGCGGAGGGGGATGGTGGTGATGTGGTGGTGGAGGATAGTGGTCTGGAGGTGGTGGTGGAGGATAATGGTGTGGTGGTGGCGGGTGGTGATCAGGTGGTGGTGGTGGATAGTGGTCTGGCGGCGGAGGAGGCGAATGGTGGTGTGGAGGCGGTGGTGGTGAAGGTTCCCCGTCATCTGGAGGTGGTGGCGGTTTATCGGAGTTTCCTCCATACTGCTCACTATCAAAGCTATAATACTGATTGTCAGAAGCTTGAGCCTTTTTATCATCAGGCAAACCATTTAAAGGAGAATCACCTGAGCTCTTCAATTTGTAAACAGCATAGTTCGAATTCTGAGATATTAATTCCAAATTGGTGTCAGATGGTTGTTGATAATTTTGCCCAGGATTGGTGACGACATTGATAGGTGCTAGACGAGGTAACTCTTTGCTTTGCAAGTCTTTTAATTTTGTTGAGTCTATTGATGCTGCGTCGATGTAGACTATGTCAACTGTTCCCAAATTTTGGCGTTTTGTTCTTGAAGCACCATTTAACTGGTCAGTCACATCTTGACGCGTTGACTGCTTTTCTGATAAAAAAAGATAAGCGTGTCAAAGAGTATCACTTGCAATTTATGCTTTTATTACCGCGCATTATTGTTTATAGTTAGGTAGATAGTATTGAGACTTGAAGAGATAGTGAAACTAATGGGTAATTTTGTTGATAGTGAAACTAATGGGTAATTAATTTTAATTTAATTTTACATTCATCTAGAAAACCACTTAAAAGAGATGAGACTGTGTGTTTGTTCACTTTTATTTGAATTAAAAAGGAAAAACAATGGTGCGTTACACTCAATGTATTTTATAGAAGCGACAAGAAAAACGTGTGTTGCCACACGTCATGAATATTTTTAAGGCAAATTAATGTTGCACACAAAAAAACAAGAAAACAAATTATTATAGATCACTGCAATTAATAACATTAATCTATAATATTTCAGAATACAAAAATATATGTTCACATTGTATTGAACAACGTAAATAAAATAAATAATGTTATGATCAAGTCACATTCCTTAAAACGCATGCACCTTCAAATCAAATCAAATCAAATCATTTATTTCTTTACAAAAATGGGTATAGTACATAGGTGTTATTATAATAAGGTTCTCCATATTTTACCGTCACGTGGGCATGCAAAGGTTTACAATTCCAAATAAAAAATAGAAATATGCAGATCATTGGAATTACAAAAAATTAAATAAAAATGTCAGTGTGGTCATAGCAATAAAAAATATAAAATAAAACTAAGTAAGCGAACCAATAATTATGTCAATCAGGGTAATAGTATGTCAATTAGTTAGTGAATCATCACTAAGAAAATCGTCAATCGTATAATAAGTTTTCTTAATTAAAAATTCATTTAGCGCCCTTTTAAATTACCTTACCTTAACCGACACGCTATAAGAGTAACCAGAGGTAAGACTTACTCATTCAATATGTTGATTGAAAACTTGCCAGATTTTATTTACACCCCTGCCTAACCCTTCGAAGATTAGAGGCGTGATGTATGTCTTTCAGATTTTATTTATTTCAATATTGATTTGACTGCCTCGTTGGTCTAGTGGTCGCAAGCGCTACTGCTGAGCAAAGTGTTATTGGGTTTTTCTATCTAGAATTTCTCAGTAGCAGCTCGGGGTCTGGATTTGTGCCCGGTTGATGGCAATAGGCTGGCCCCCTATTACATGGGACTTAAACATAACTGGCGAAATGTGGGTGTACCTACTACAGGTACACCTCTGTCCAACCCTTCAGGGAAACAAGGCGTGATGTTATGTGTGATTTAATCGCTGATTAAAAACAAAAAGTGTCATTGACCTAACTGTGCAATTTGCCAGTAATTCTCATTTTTACTCGTGTGGAGCGGTAAATATTTTAGTTATCCGTTGATACCGCTATTGGCGTAGGTATATGTCCCTAACTGTAGATACTTGTGTCCAACACAAATACTAACGTTATCAAGCTATTGTGAACATAAGATAGGTACTAATCAGTTTTGTAATTCCTGTAGTACCTTTACATAATATTTTGCACTTAAAAGTCGATGAAATCTGCGGGTTTTAAAAATCATACATACACGTTTTATTTTCACATTATTAAAAAAAAAAACATCGTATAAAACTTACTTTTCCGCTTAGGTTTCACATCATACTTAATATACTATTTAACGCTTGCATGTAGTAAGTATTATAAAATTGTTTTGTCTTCAATAATAGTTTTATTATAGGACAAGGTGCACAATGTACACAACTAACAACTCTTGCGCATAATTTTACTATTCATACTAATGATATTCAATCATGACATCAGTTAATAGGTTTTAACACACAATGTTAAGCAAACACTCATTATAAACCATGGGATAACATCAGCGTAGTTCAAAAACCTCGAGTTAAGGACAAATAAGGTAAATTATACTAACCTCTAGAATTCTCGTATCCGGGTGCACAAAAAACTATCGTTACAGCACATAAAACAAAGACCAAACACTTAAACATTTTGATAAACTTTAGTTTAATATTATTTCAATAATGTTTATTCTTTACACTGCTTCTTTAACGTCCATCTTCAATCCTTTTTGTAGAAAATGTGTAAGTTGGTAAACCGTGAAACCGGTTTGTGAAGCAGCTGTTATGATCAATACAGGATCTACTCGTGGCCATATACATAGGCACGTCATCAGCGAGCTCACAAAAAACAGGTAAAGTATAAATGGTCTAAGACTACACGATTGCTTATGAATTGAATAAAGAGTCATTGCTCCTAGGGTTGTCAAAGTAACGTTAACAGTTAAAAATTTTATGTTGACGTTTAATGGACAAGCTGGTGCCAATATCTTGCGAGGGAGAGGTATGTCTGGAGGTGAAGTGTAGGGTAATGTTTTCTTTTTACTCTAAGGTCAGAATTAAAAAATCGCCCAAGTACGAGTCGGTCGCAGACGAAAGGTTCCGTACCACCGTACAATAATTAGCAAAAAACGCTTTTTATTATTTGTTGTTATTACGGCAATAGAAATACAGAATCTGTGAAAATGTCAACTGTCTACCTGTTACGGTTCATGAGATACAGCTCACTGACAGACTAAGCCTCGTATTCACTAGGCAATATTTGGCGCGCGACATGTTGCACAACATATTGCTCAACATGTTTATAGTTAGCGTGGAACTTATGTTTAGCAACGTTGTCTGTCTACGCATGATCAGTCGTCGACAACATGCCACCAGAGGAACTAGTGTTGATTTCAACGGCGGTGGTGAAAATTTTATTGAAAAATGCATCATAGGAAAAAACCACGTTGGTGGGTTAGAAATTATTTACAAAATTAAGAAAATGTTTTCAGTGATCTTCGTGTGGTTGAGGATTTGATGCGCAACTGCATGTTGCACGGACATATGACAAGCTGCGCATCATATTGCACGCCAGCTGGCAACGTCGGGTTCCGTTTGGCACTCTTCGGGTTCGGAACCCTAAAAATCTTATCGTCATTATTTTATGAAATACATTCATAGGCCTTTCATAGGTTTAGTATTACTAGGAAAAATATTCTATTCAGGCATTTTATCATAAGAAACAATTGAGTTCAACCCTATGTATAACCGCTTATTAACCGCAAGACTTTACTATTTTTAAAACCGCAAAGTGGTGTCAGCCACCATAATTATTCAAGTAATATTCCATAACACATAAATTGTGGGAATATCATTTCTCAAATGAAATATCATACAAGTATTTTAATTGAATATCAACTGATGTTATTGGAGGTTTATACAGGGTTACTAGAAAAATACTGACAAAAAACCAACATGTGGGTGTAATGCTAGGAAGTGAGAGAATAACGAGCGAAAAATATAATTCTATTTTTATTTAGCTTCGATCCAACTTTTTCCAAAACTTGATGACTTGTTCAAATAAAAACTTTTTACAAAAAAAAAAACAACCGACTTCAAAAAAAACACTACAAAGTGAAAAATAACTTTAATTTCGGAAGTCGGTGTCTTTGGTTTTGAATTTTCGTTCTTTGTCACCGACTTCCGAAATTAAAGTTATTTTTCACTTTGTAGTGTTTTTTTTGAAGTCGGTTGTTTTTTTTTTTTGTAAAAAGTTTTTTTTTCACTTTTTAGTTGTGATACCTACCCCACACAAATTTGAATACCACTACCTGCTATGTAAATAACAGTGACAGGAAGTTATCATAATATCATCCACATACTAAGCGAGGTAAAAATACGTATTATTGAAGCTAACTCAAAAACTACCCAAGTAAAGTTAATAAAATTTATATGGGACCACCTCTGAAGTATGATCTACCAAACAAAAAAATAATCATCAAAATCAATTCATAATGGACAGAGTAATCGCGTAACAAACATACAAAAAAAAAACAACATACAGTCGAATTGAGAACCTCCTCCTTTTGGAAGTCGGTTAAAAATGCCCCAGAAGCGTGCCAGACAACATAAACCCACCCACGCCACTTCTACCGTTTCCTACTCCACAAATACCACTACACCGTCAGTAACCATTAGCTCACAGAATCAAAATCAATGCTGCCAGTATAAAGTGAAATGTAAAAGCCACTTACCTAATACTGAAAGCGGCGACAATCTCATTCCAGCGACAAATTGAGAACACCTTCCGTGGCCGGGAGCCGCAGGCCGCACTCGCTGGTAAATAGCTATTTATTGTGGCAGACACCGAGACACCTGTCCTGCGTACGGTGGAGTCGCACTAAGTGGAACACAAGAATTATATTTATGGCATGTATTTAATTGATCCTCTAATAATTTCCATTTTATTACACACTAGCTTCTACCAGTGACTTCATTCGTGAGCCTATAACCTCCCTCAAGAATTGAGCTATCCAATGCAAAAAGAATTTTTCAAATACGACTGGTAGTTCCGGAGATTACCTCCTACATACAAACTTACAAACAAACAGACAAACAATGAAATTTTACCTCTTTATGATATCAGTACATACATAAACTCACGCCTTCTTCCCATAAGGGTAGGCAGAAACTATAGAACGCCACTTACGATCCTATAACATATGACCTTTTACAACATCACCAATAAGGTTACTATAATTATGTCCTTTAAGAGCATCCCCGGCGTTTCCAGTCACATCTGCCTTCTACCTTACACATTTTCCAATTTCTACTTTGCTTTTCTAAAAATATTATTGAACACTGTAATATAATGATTTCGCCTCTTTTTGTGAACCTCAAATAATTCCTATTTTAGGGCCAAAGTAAGTGACTGCGACCAACTTACCCGTTTGGTCAAGGTACCCTTGCTTAGTTACTGCAACCAACTGTGAAAAAAGCCAGAAGGTTAAAGAGAGGCTCATTTATTTAAAAATGTGTGCATCATTAGAACATAACAATAGTTTTTAGAGGTTCATTTATTTAAAAAAGCGTAAATCATTAGAAGGTCAATAAATATTTAGAGGATCAATTAAATATTTTTCTATGTTTATTAGAAGAGAATTATTGCTTTCGGGGTGGTAAGAAAGTACCTAAATAAATATACATAGTAATAAGAGGTGGCGAGATGACCAGGACGCGGGTAACTCAAAGGCACGTTCGAGTTGGCACAGGAAAATAATACCTGGAAGAAATTGGGTGAGGCCTTGGCCTAGCAGTAGGACAATATTGGCTAATAATTAAAAGTACTCGTAGGTATGCAGTATGTTTTGTCAATTACCTAGTAGTAACTTAGCACGTAACTTGATTAGGATTTGACATTTAGTTAGTTTGTTTATTCTTTATGCTGATAAGTATTTATTAAATAATAGTTACGAGATCTGAATGTTTGTGAAGTCTCAAAAACGCGAAGGTCTGAAACATATGTTCACAAATATTTGTACTACCTACCTACAACCAACACATTACACTTACGCAAGATTCAAAAGCGATTTTCTCCTAAATTATTGATAGATATTTTGTGGTGTTTTTAATAGGTTTTAATTTTTATTTCACGCGTAAAACACTTTTGTATTTTGTGTAACTGTATTTGTGCTCGTGACCTGTTTCCATCATGCGTTAATCGAAAAAATAATTCGAAGTAAAAATTTAAGTTTATTCGAAATAGTGTCCTCTTTTCCCCTGTATCCTCTAACACGGGCGACCAAAACCCCGTTCTAAACCTCACTGTCGCCTACCCTTGACACTGTAATAGCCTCCGTATTTATACTGAGTACGTCGACTACTACAGACAGACACTCTGATATAATTTAATGCATTGTTTCTGCTTTTTGGACGAAATAATTAGGTATTTGAAAAATATTATTTCTTATTTCGTTAATTTTGTTTTTATTTTCAAAGCGACCAATTTGTTGGCTACACAACAATAATTATATTCGTTGGAACTCCAAGCACATCTATCATATCATATCGCATTAGAACCACCATAATAGTTTTTTTTTTCAATTAAATACTCGTTGGTCTAGTGGTCGCAAATGCTACTGCAGAGCATAAGGTCCTGGGTTCGAACTACCACAAACATATCACTGGACATAGGCACTCAGTACGTAATAAACCTATGGGTATTTTCTATATTCTTGCTATCGCTTGTAAATCCAAAAGTTTGTCTGTTTGTGGTTCAAGGTAGATTGTTTTTGTTCCTCACCTGTTTATCGAGAAAAATGTCTTGTCGATTCATCAAATCATTACATAATTCATCACAACTTTTTTGTAATGTTTCAACCGACGTACCTATAATAGTGGATAGTTAGACAGAATATTCTTTATTGTGTACACTATTTAAATACTTATTTAAGTAGCACTCATGCCAATCATAGACAAAGGACTGTTTTATTTCTAGACTTCTTAAGTTGGATCTTTCTGATAAATAACTTTAATTTTGGGAAAATCAAGGAAGGATTTTCGGTTTCAGAGACTCGTGTCAAGATGTTTTTCAAAACAAATCAATTGCCTGTGCCTAGGTATATTTTTTTTTTTTGAAGTTTTAGAAAAAGAGGAGAAATTTCCTTACGTGGTCGAATTAAAATGAAGATATCCGTAGTACCAAGGTAACCGAAATAGCCTCAAAAATTGCAAAACATAAGTGGCAGTGGGCAGGGCACATTGCTCGCAGAACAGATGGCCGATGGGGCCGAAAGGTTCTGGAGTGGCGAATATGTACCGGAAGACGTAGCGTTGGAAGGACAAGGTGGACCGACGACCTGGTGAAGGCCGCAGGAATCTGCTGGATGCGAGAAGCATAGAACTGGTCGAAGTGGCGGTGCTTGAAGGAAGCCTATGTCCAGCAGTGGACGTCTTACGACTGAAATGATGAAGATAAGTTAGAAAAAAGCGCTTTTGATTTGCTCAGTTCATATAGACATGCAATATATGTATTTACAACATGTCATGTATGTGTCGAGATTGTATATTATGTTGCTTTTAAGTAAGCTGTCAATCTCAATCCAATGGATGCTAATAAAACATAAAACCAACGGAGGTACAGCGTCATACTGGTTTGCAAATCCGTCACATGACAAACTCATTTTCTTTAGATGAGTCGTAATTCGCAGGGAGGATAAGCATCGGTTTTCTTGTGTTGTGTCACCAAAATTGGAAAAACAAAACTCACTAAAACAAAATAATAATATTCATAGCGATTAAGTCCAACCAACCACTTCTGGAAACTCCCTAATATCAACTCGTGGAAGTATTACTACCGAAGTACCGCGAGTTACAACATCTATACATCTATACATATAATAAAATCGTAGCGAAGTCAAAACTGTACATTGAATATTTTTGAAAAAAAGTAATTGCTACGAGGTCTAGGATCGATTCTAATGCCGAAAATATTTTTTTTAGAATTTTTGTCTGTTTGTCTGTATGTATGTTCCAGCATGGCGCAAATTCTACCGGACAGATTCTGTTAAAATTTTGCATAGATATTCCCTGTGTGTCTGGTCAAACTATAGGGTATAAACTATCACGCTATTTACTATGGGGGACGAGCAATATTACATTATGTTGTATTTTTATGTTCTAGCATGACGCAAATTCTACCGGATAGATTCTGTTAAAATTTTGCATAGGTGTTCCCTATAAGTCTGGTCAAACTATAGGGTATAAACTATTACGCTATTTACTATAGGGGACGAGCAATATTATATTATGTTCGTATTTTTGGAAAAAAACGCGCCAAAATTTTAGGATATTGTAGATGGTTATCGATTAACCTTTTTAAATGATTATCATCACGCTATACCTTTATGGAACTAAGCAGTCAATCATGAAATATATAGGAACGGCTATTTTAGACAAGTTTCAACAAAGCAATTAGCTCAACGGTTGAGCGGTTGCTTTGCAAACATGGGGTTGTAAGTTCGATTCCCACCTACGGTTTTTTTTCTTTTTTTTCACATTTTGTTATACGATTATTATTTTTTTTGATTATGTACCTATAATCTATAGATATAATAAAATCGTAGTGAAGTTAATTTTTTTAAAGAAAGTTATTGCTACGAGGTCTGGGATCGATTCTTATGCGGAAAATAAAGTTTTTAGTATGTTTATCTGTACCAACTGTAGGGCATAAACTATCACGCTATTTGCTATGGGGGATGAGCAATATTACATCATGTTCGTATTTTTCTCTGCAAATTGTAAAAGGACGCGCCAAAAGGTTGGGATATTGTAGATAGGTAGTTACTGATTTAACTTTTTAAATGATTATCATCACGCTACCTTTTATATAGGAACGGCTATTTTAGCTAACTTTCAACAAAGCGAATAAGTAAGCGGTTGGACGAATGATTTGAAGTCCTGAGGGCCTACCACCAGCTTAAAAGCAGTATTATTTTAATATTACTTTAGTTTACTTCAGTGTGGGAAAGAGATGAAGCTCTACAGGATGTATAGCTCCATCTCTTTCTCCCACTGAAGTAACATTAAAATAATACTGCTTTATGAGCTGGTGGTAGGCCGCCCGGGGTAGTAAGTTCGATTTACATCTGTTTTTTTAAACTCTTTTTGTAAAACGATTTTTTTTTTGGATTGTGTATGTAATAGTTCATAGAATGTATTAATTCACAAAAAATGGAAAACTTCGTAAGCTATGGGAAACTACTAAGTTACAAGTCCTTTACAGTCACAAAACATTCAAGGTTGTATTCTGATCATTTTAGAGCAAAAGACTGTAGGAATAAAATGTTTTTTTTTACAGATTTTGACAGCAGATTTGTCCTAGCGATTTTAAAATATGTATGTGTGTGGAATCTTCTGGAATCGCTGCCACACTGCTTCCTGGTGGCAAAACAGCGCACGTCATGTTTAAGATTCTCATCGATTTACAGAGCAACGAAATGCCTGTTTGTGGGGTGTCACGCAACAGTAACAAGGGATGTGTGCTTAGGGGATTGCGCTTCGTCGTATGGGATGAATGCATTATGGCAAAAAGGAAAGCAGTGGAAACTGTAAACAGAACCCTGCAGGACATCCGCAGAAACCAAGATATGATGGGTGGTGTCACAGTTTTGACAAAAAAAGTGAATACTTCGTTGAAAAAGTCGACTCTATGGTCGAGAGTTCATAAACTGCGCTTGACCATCATCATACGAGCTCGGCTTGGCGGTAATTCAAATGCTCAAGTATTCTCCGATGTTCTTCTAAAAGTTGGTGAAAGCACTCTACCAGGGACTCTTGGTAGAGTAGATCCCACATTTAGAAGATCTTATTCGTCTGATATACGAGGATATCAGTCAATTACCGTACCAAGAGAATTCTTAGGCGTGATTCCGTTTTAACTCCGAAGATGATCAAGCTGCAGCGATCAACCACAGTATTCTCTCACAAATTGAAGGGAGTGAAGTGATATACACCTCCATTAATACTGATGTGGAGGAAGATGATGCCAAATATCACCCCGTAGAATTTCTCAATTCACAAATGGCAAGTGGACTTCCGGTTGTATATCTGTGTAACGGAAACCAGCTCAAAGTTATGTCTTTGCAGAGAAACGTCATCGAGGTGGAAATTCTAACAGGTTGTGGCGATGGTGAGACAGTGTTTATAGCGCGTATAAAGTACAAATTCCCCATAATTACCAGTTAAAGCGCGTGCAGTTCTCTGGGAGTGTATGCTTTGCGATCAACAAGTCACAGGGGCCGACACTGAAGGCTGAAGGCTGCGGGTGTCGACCTCAGGATAAGCTGCTTCTCACACGGACAACTGTTACGTCGCTTGCTCCCGAGTCACCATTCCTGACTCTCTGTATATTTTGGCTGCTGAGAATAAAACTACAAACGTAGTTTACAGGGAAGATTTATAAAAATATGGCTATTATTGTAGTATATTGTGATGTCTTACGATTTCCATGCGAACGAAGTCGCGGGCAGAAGCTAGTTCTAAATAATTCTAACTCAGCGGACAGTTTCAGAACTGACAGCTAATTTAGTGCCTTTGCCATCAGAAGAGCTTGCTTTGACTCTGTGTTAAATTTGCAACAATCCGAAATCAGGCGGAAAACTATTGAAGCTCAGGGCGCTCAGAGTAAACGAACGGGAAGTTTCCGACAGCAGGCGAAAAGTCCCGACGTCTTCGTTCGGCTGTTCCAAGTTCTAATAGTTGGCCTCCGCTTGGCGAAATAAATGAAGGTGCAACTAGTTAAGCGATATAAGTTGGCGTCGGCGAACTCGTTTGATAAAATTATAAACTGAATCATGATATGAGATCAAACAGTTACTTTTTCCAGCTGAAATTATATACAACTATCGACCCGCCCATGTTTCGAATGGATGTAATCTACTAATGTGGCGACATGTCAAAACATGGAGATTTTTGTGCTTCTTTGCTACCTTACGGAATATATTTTCTGAATTATGGTGAAAACCGCATTAACATCCATTGCGTTATTTAGATGAACTAAACAGTTACACAGACAAACACGAAAAGCGACTTTGTTTACTAATATATAAAGAGATAATCTCCCATGTAGAGTCTACTAGAAGGTAATTGTTGCCACATAGAAGAAAGAATCGGAATCGAAAGAACTAAAAATAACACTTCAGTCGAAGTATTTTCCTATGCAACTTTAAGGTTCTAGATAGACGGACTGCATTTCAACTGGAAATCTCCAGTTTGAATGCAGTTAGTACGACTGCAATAAACACACACAGTAGTAAACTGCATTCAAACTGCAACGATTGCATTCAAACTGCAGATTTGCAGTTGAAATGCAGTCCGTCTGTTTAGAGCCTTAACTACGTGATATAATGAAGAAAGTTTTTCTCCATGAATGACAATAGGGTAAGTATCTACAATAACACCGTCACTAAACTTTTGACGTAGGTATGATGATGCAATAATACTTTTTCCTTAAATATAAATAGGGATCCGTAGGAGAATCAAGATAACCGACATAGCCCGAAGAATTGCCAAACTGAAGTGGCAGTGGGGCCACATTGCTCGCAGAATAAATCGGCTGTGGGGCGAAAAGGTTCTGGAGGGGCGACCACGTACCGGAAGATCTGGCGTTGAAAGGCCTTCCACAAGGTAGACCAATGACCTGGTGTAGGTCGCAGGAATTCACTGGATGCGAGAACCACAGAACCGGTCGAAGTGGCGGTGCTTGGGGGAGGCCTATGTTTAGTAGTGGCTTTCGGCTGAAATGATGATGATAATGATAAATAGGGATGGCAATCATTTTTGCACACCCCCATACAAATGTATACAAACCTCCAAACCCATTACCTAATCCAAGTCTAAATTCAATTTACTCAGAGCCAAGGATACCGCAAGGGCGCGTCATCGGGCCATCGCGCATCAAAAGCGGGATACAGCAAAGGTAAACAAGGCCGCGATATAAAGTTACGTTGTGGCGTTGTCACGGCGGACTAACACAAATAGCTCAATTAAACGAAGCCGATGTGTTCGGACATCGCTGCAACAAATGGACGAGTCATCTGTCCACGTATCGGTACGGTGTCACGTTCTAAATTGGTTGCGTACCGTCATGTTTTTTGGCCATAGTTAAAATATATCGAATAGGAGCAATCAATTGTACTTATATTGCAGTCAGTGGTGTTTTTGTCTTTGTTGTGGGCGTACAACTGTACGTGTACAACTACATTTTATTTTCTTGTTGCAGTCATTTTCATTTTTAATGTATTTATTTAATTGGATGTCGTGATGATCGTTATTTAGGGCCCAGATAGCAAAATAAAATCGATCATGCCTATGTTTTCTGTAAAATATTAAACCCTAACACGCAAAATACCTGTTAAATCTGTCAAGATGCGAAAATATATAGTTCACGAAATACAAACTGTAAACCGAATTATATCACTAATTAGACAAACAGTTTTCATATCATACTTGAGTAATTGGAAGCTTATTTCGAGTGATTTTAATAGCATCTCTAATTACGTAGCCACTCCAATTATTATTACTCGTTCAAATAATAGAGTAGCAAGTTAGTTGTAATATTATTAAAAGTTATGCCTTTATAAATCAAAAGCCAATAAGCTCTCGATTGTATTCCCGAACAAGTGGGACTACAGAAAGTTTCCTCAGTTGCAGTACAGCCGCTGGCCTAATTGGCTAGAATTTTCGCTTAATATTTACAAGTTTTAAGCAAATGCAGTCGGAATGCATAGCCGTAGTTTGTTGTAATACACTGGCTTTGGCTAGGTTCGCTTCGCAACTTTTAATAAGATTAAGTTTTAAATCGAATACTTACAGGCGTTTCATTTTAAGATAACCCGATTGATGCGCTGAATATATATTTATACATTGGGGTACATTTTAAGTTGACTCAAATACATATTTTAAATTCATAAAGGTGAACATATTAGAGCAAATAGGTGGATATGTTATCTATTTAGTCAGTACGAGCACATCAAACAATTTATCTATACTAAATACACAGTAGTTGGTGACATCAAAGGCCCAGAATGAATAGCTAAAACCAAATTATGTTGTTTGTAATGACATAAGCACGTAACGCAGTCACAAAGGTGTAAATCTCTTAGTACCAAAGTCTTGGCGAGGTTTTATGTTAAATAATTTAATCTCACCGCCTGGCGTGGAGCGCAACATGTTTTTGCGTAATTTAATCAATAATCTTTGTCTAACGTAACAAAATTTATTTCACAAAATGACGCAGATAAAGTGTATTATTCGATTTCGTGAGCATAAGGGTGTAAGACATTCATAGAATTTTCAGTATCAATAAAAAAACAGTTGTCTTGAAGGGCTGGCGGAATGGGGGGGCTACAGTGGAAAAACAATATCGCGTTCATGTCTCAGTCGATCAGACAGAAGTCAATGGAGAGTTCCGTAAAAGTGTCACGTAATATGTAAATCGTTCAGGTCGCGATGTGGCCCGACTGTCAAACACATCTGCCGGGTCAAATACATCTTCTGCCGATTTTTTCTCAATGATGGCTTCACTTTCGAACTGATGAAGGGGAATTTATTACAAACACACTTTTATTTTCGTTACTTTGTGTGTTTGTTTGATAAGGTATACGTACTTGGTTCTTTTAACACAGATTGTTGTGCGTCTTTTCTGCTTTCTTTACCATATATTCCGCAACAAGCCTCACACGTGCATAATTACATTTTCAGATTAATGCGTTATCGCTCCACTGCAGGAAATCTGCAGGCGCTAAAATGCAAGCTATCACACAAATAATGAAGCAATTGCTTCCTTTAATCCCAAATCTGATCATTAAAATTATAAGCCAACATCAATTATAAAACATGGACAGCATACAAATTTCAGGAACAAGCTCTCCGAGTGTAAACTATATAACAAAGTGAATGACATTTGATTCCCTCGCACACCTCGTTAGTGCAGCTTAATGCGGCGCCGTAGCGTTGCTCGTTTTATTATGCTAACGGGCGAACGTTATAATATTTTGAGTATAGTGGAGTGACGTCACCGGTGGTGACATGCTGCATATTTAAACAAAGGCGTCGCGTCGCGAGATTCCTGCGAAATTGTTGCGCCATTAAGCGTCACTCTAGATAAAAGTGTTGCGACGAACGATCGCTACAACGTTTTAAATTCCGAGCCGAGTGTTATTCGACGATAATTAACGACGATCGTGCTAAGTTCTCACTAAAACGAATCGAGGACGGCTACGTAATAGGTATTTCCATTGATCGCTGTATCTGGAATTGGACGTATTTGTTTCTTTATTTTCGTTTAGTAAGAAATCGGACAGTTCTGGGGTTATCTCACAAATTCAGAAATAGTTTCATGATATTAGCGCAAAATAATGAATGGTTTCAGTTACCACAAAAAATACTTAGAAAAATTATAACTCTAGTAAATAGGTTACTTCTAGGCGAGCTGTATCATCGCTGACCGCATCATCGCTTGCCATCAGGTGAGATTGTGGCCAACTCACATCAATTATAAAAAATAATATACTAAAGACGCTGGTTTTTCCGGAGAGTTACTCCAATTTGGTTAGCAGAGTTCACCAATAAACTGAACTACATCGAAGCATTTCAGTAAACTGTGCGAAGCAGTGCTTGTTAACACTAGGTCAATGAGGCGATCATTTGGTGTTTTCCTATAAATTCGGCTTGATGTTCCACTGCCGGTGCATACGTGGTCGTGTACTTAATTAATGGGGCTTGTATTACAGCATCTCTGCCCATATAAGCTTGGTGCTTTTACATAAACCTTTATCATGCAATATTTTGTGGTATAGAAGGGGCTAAGAGAGGTCTCATAGTTTGCGTAGACTTTAAAGATGAAGTGAAAACTGGGCGAAGTAACTGTATGGAGAATACGGGGAAAGTCATCAGCTATGGGACAACCCATCTTGTGACACCGAAGGAAGGAAGCGAGGAAAAAAGAGAGACAAAGAAGACAGACGGACAGAGAAGTTTAAAGACATAAAAATCAAAGATATTTTCAAGCTGCTGTAGGTATCGTAAAGGTAGCGTGAGTTGAGATTATGCCAATGAGTTGAACACGTGGCGAGGCGTGTCGTGAGTCAAACAACCGCGTGATCTGCTGCTTGCTTGAGTCGGAAATTAGTCTGTTATTCCCAAAACATGAATGTGAGTCGAACTTTAAACAGTCATAAACATTAGTATTAGATTAATATGCACAAACAGTTCCTTTAGAACGGAGACAGGTGTCTGCTTACCTCCAATGACAAGACAGAAACACATACAAACATATTATTCACTTAATCGGATACTCCCGCAGGAAGTTCGCAGTCTAGATGCAGCAACGCAATTCCATTTAGCTGCAGGGCGCTTCTCTTGCACGGAACTTAATTCTGAATGAACTTTGAATTGGAAAATAAATTCAGAACATGTTGCTTTGCTTTCATTATTATTGCAAGCCGCGCGCACTATCGACGCATCCTGTGGTGCCATGCAATCACTTAGAATAGACCATAAAGTTAACACGAATGCTTTTATCATCCAAATTCGTATTGTGGATGAATTTTTGTGACGACATTGTTCGCAAAATGCATTTTTTTTTTAAGATTTTGCAAAATTGTCTGACGATGTAAATCCATTTAATGCCTTTGAAGTTTGTTTTTGCTTGATATTTGTTCAGAAGGAAAATAATGTACTGGTATTTTGAGTTTCATTGCGCTGTCAGATTAATTGTGATAAAGACCTAAATACGGAGCCATCTATTGGATCATTGTGAGGTTCCTACGACCCTAACAGAGCCTTGAAGGTTCCATGCCAAATAAAAAAGATGAATAGCTAACAGCAGAGTCATCCGATATCTAAGTATCGCGACCATCCCTGAATCCGTAATCCCGCTAAAGAGCCGTAAATAGTTGTTTGGTTAACGTATAAAAATTACAAGCTTCACCTATAGAATGGACGGCTTGGGATTATCACGGCGTCCACGCTCCCAGATTACCTCTGGCTACGGTTAACCGTGAGTTATGATAGCTTTACTTCGGTTCAATCTTGTTGGCGTCTATGAGAAAATACTGCAGGCCGACGCCGGGCGGGTGCTAAGATTGCGGATATTTAGCGGGCCTTTGGATACTCCGCGTGCCTTCACGTGTCTCTTACTCAGTCACGGGCCTCTGTGTTGTCTGTTTTACTAAATTATTGTCAAAGATTTGTATTTTGCTCATATATTTTCATGAGTTTTTAGATAGTGAAATATTCTTCGTTATTCTGTTAATTTCTGCATTATTAATTTCTTCGTTTCAATAGTAAAGTGAATTGTACCGTGTGGGTACCTACGACTGGGTATTTCGTTTCACTGATAATAACATCGTCACGTCGATACGATCAACATTCTAATAAACAACCGGAATCAAACTCACAAAATGATATTTTCGTCGGAAAAACCTTCATTCGAAGACCATTTTTCATGTCGGAAAGTTCATTTGCGGTATCTTTATAGCTGTAGACGTTTACCACTGAGCATGACCTTCCGACTATTAGCAATTTTTAGGGAATAATTGCATTGTTTTTTAAGACTGACTGGTGATTGCTGTATTGTGCTTCTGACAGTTTTTGTGTGGGTGCTTTTAGGTCAGCTATAACTGCATCCATGAATAAAATTTCTCAGAAATTCCTAAAATACACTGTTGTAATCAAATATTGTTATGACTGCTCGAAAATCAAAACATTTTTGACAGCTGTCCCTATTATTAATTTTATTTTAATAAACGCCCTTACGTTGAGAACAATGAGGTTCATGCAAAAGAATCAATTTCAGAAGACGATAATAAAAAGCAGGAAAATGACGAATTTAAGGTAAATCTGTAGAGGCCTTTTGACGCGTTTATTGATCGAACACGCTTTTGTAAATATTTTCATCATTCCGTTCACAGTATTCCGTTGCTGAAAAATTATAGTGGGTACTTCAGAGAGAGTCTATTTTTGTGGCAGAAATTGAGTAACAATATT
Source organism: Agrochola lychnidis (assembly GCA_963680765.1). Lineage (NCBI taxonomy): Eukaryota > Metazoa > Arthropoda > Insecta > Lepidoptera > Noctuidae > Agrochola > Agrochola lychnidis. Next base: position 13,943,353 of record OY796857.1, read on the forward strand.
TAGATATTGTTAATAGTTTGGATATTTTTTGGAACATTTTCGTAGGTAAACTTCGTTTGATAACATCTTACTTTCTATTGTGGCTGTGAACTTTGTGTAAGTGCCTTTGAAGTTTGATTTTAGGTTATAAAATAATAAATAACAAAATATGAAAAAGACAATTTTAGATAATAAAATAATAAATAACAAAATATTCCTGTTATAAATAACTCTATTTAAGCAGGTTATTGGCCGTTTCTATACTTTTACACATTTATATTGACTTTTCGTGCTCCTAAGCTGCTCAATCAACTTGCTTTTGTCAAGAACTTCCTTTGAAAAGTTTCCGTACAGACACACCAATTTACATGTTATTGAATTTTTATACGTTCGTTAAGTCGATCCAAAATAAACCTCTGTATAGGACGAGCTTTATAATATGTTCGGCTACCTTGTTTAGGGAGTTAACTCTTTGTTTGAACCTTTCTTCTTCGTTATAATGACGTATCATGATGGTAAAAATAAACATATTTGTTATGAGTTATGTTAACTTTAGCAGCTTTATTAGCCACTCAGATAGACAACAAAGAACAATTTCAGGGCGTGACTACCTTAATTACCACTCTTGGCGACACTTGGTGTCACAGTAAGCTGTTGTACTACTTTAAAACATGGCTTTAGACATCAACGTGTGGAGTTAGTCTATTAATATCTCAGGACTTCACATATTTAGGTTCAAATGTTCACTATAAACCGTTCCAAGTAAATGTTTTAATTAAACGCATGAACTTAAGCGTTAGCCATTAAAATTTAACAATGCGTAACATTATAAAAAGGGCATTAATTAAAGTACAATGGTCATGTGGCGTATGTCGGGCTTTAATCCACGCAACTAACTGCACATTCAATTTAGATTCGTGCATAATGCATGCTGGCGGACGGGCACAGACCCTGCGAGCATTTGCTGTATCTAATTACGTATTATGCTTTGCCGTGTAGACAGGCACGTCTGTCGACGATGAATATTAGATCATGGCAGGCCTATACGCCTTGATATTGCACCCGAAGCCACGCGCTGCCCTAATTGATTTCTACAGTTTCTAGTATTCTATGATCGGTATAGGCCATTGATTCGTAATTTATCCGGGATGGTTGAAATCTGAACTCTAAAGTGTTGGCGTAGTGTTGTTAAGTACAGGCGACACACGACGCATAATGAGTGTCTAGAGGGGGTGCTTCTCATGTCGTTGGCTTTCTCTCCGTTTTGATGTGTTTTATTGGAGAGTATGAATATGCGGTACTTTATTAAGAATTATTTATTAAAAGCGACTGTTTTAAAGTTCACATCAACATATTTGCAAATAATTTTTAAAGTGATCGCGTTTAAGGTTCTTGCTTCTTGGTTCTTTTTATAGACCAGACACGTTTAGATACTATGGCAGACAAGACGTTATATATTCACATAGCTCTTGCTTTGTTATTTTTATGCGGCCCAAGTAACCGTGCACTTAGTTTGTTTCACCAAGATAAAGAAAAGATTGTCCCCAACGAGAAACAAATGACAATTGATAGCGCGCGTATTATTTTCCAATTTCGGCTGGGAACGCAAAAATGGGCATGTTTATAGACTACGGTCACCTAGCTTAACTTTAGGCAATCATACAGTCGACCCTCGCCATCTCGGTGCTGAAACTGTCGTATTTCCTCATAAGGGTGGAGAAAAGGCCGTCATAACTCACGGTTAGCCGTCTCCCTAGCGTGTTGTAAAGATGCCCTTAACACTAGTCTTCATTTTCTAGTGGGAACGCTGCATTTGTCTCTGCTTCGGATTTTATAGTCGAAATAAGCTTTGTAAAGTCAGCTCGCTTAAAAATATGGACCTTATCTACGAAAACATCTAGGTACATAACAGTGGAAATTCAGTGTTGGTAATTCAAGCTGCTTTTGTGCGGTTTAAAATTTAATATTGCTTCATATACCTACTGTATTTATTCAAGTATTTCTGGCCTGTGGAACACAAAGGGTTCGTAATTTAATAATTAATTTCATAAATTCCACTGGTGACCCATCACCCTTTGGGCATATTGGCTAACGGAAAATATGTAGTAAGTAGTACCTACTATGTACGAGCACCTATGTTATCATTTATTTCATATATCTACATTAAATTTCTTATATACCTACAATATGTAACAAAACTAACTATTTACACTAGGTACCAATAGGTACTTCTTTATTATGAAGCAAAGTTTTTATTTTATAAATGCCATACTTTGTATGTTAAAGTTTACTTCCCAACGGAGTGGGTAGACTTTTAAGTGAAACTCTATAGCGCTGTGTCTGACAGGTACCATTAAAAGTTATTATGTTATTTATTTACAAAATCTTGAAATACGAACTCTATGTAATGTATGTGTGGCATAATTATGGAGAAATTGAACTCAAAAATGACCTCTCATCAGTAGTCATCAGCCTTTAGCAGTCCACTAACGGTCATAGATCACTACAATAGCACACTACTGAGTTAGTTAGCTTGTGACTAAGTAATAACAGCCGCACGGATCAATCTATCAGGTTAGGTAATAGGTAATACGGGCTGGTATCCGCAACTCCACGTCAAAGCGCGTATTTTGCGTACGGGTGGGAAAATCGGTTATTCGATCTACCCCAGCTCCTCAAAAAAGGCCAACAACGCCTTGGTGTCACTGACAATCTCACGAAAGGTACCTATTACCTAAGTACTTTGGCTCTATATGTGGCGACCACCGGGCAGTTTAACAGTACATGAGCTGTTGTCTCGTCGTCCTCCATGCAGGCTCTGCACAGCGGACTGTCTGTGACTCCTATGACAAAGAGGTGTTTAATAAATGACCCATAGCCAGTTATAGCTGCTGTAACTGTACGCAGCTGCTGTTTCCTTAGTCGGAGAACCTGTTTCGTGAGGTGGCCATTGATTATAGGGAGTACCTGCCTGCATTCACCGTGGTCCAACCAAAGTTTGTGATGTTGGTCCCTGGTTCGTTTCCTTACCAGAGCGCGTAGGTACCCGAAGGGGAGTGGCGGAATGGGTTCAGGCCCCACTGGTGCCATGCTCGACCCCCTTCTGGTAAGTTCGTCGGCTGCGTCGTTACCCCGCGAACCGCTGGTATCAATCAGGTTATGCTACGCTTGCTGGGGTTGGTCCGTGGATGGGTGACATCTTTACATACCGAGACTCCTCCGTGCCTCGGAAAGCACGTTATGCCGTTGGTCCCGGCTATCATTCGTGAATCTTTGACAGTCGTTACGGATCGTCAGAAACCTGAAAGTTTGACAAGCAGTCTTACCAAGGGGCATCGTATTACCCAGTTACTGGGTTGTGGAGGTCAGATGGGCAATCGTTCCATGTAAAATACTGGTATTCAGCTGCATCCGGTTAGACTGGAAGCCGACTTCAACATAGTTGGGAATAGGCTAGGCAGATTGATTTGAATGATTGACTTTGTTAGCTCCTCATGTAATACCAATTACCAACTACCTTGCGAAGATTGTTATGCCACTGATCCCAAAGGCTTCGACTAATTCCAATTAATACGCTAATATTACGTGACTGTTCAATTAACTTGATTAAAATGCGCATCTCAGATATAAACGTATGTAACAGTATGATGTCTGTCATGTTAACCTACAAAATGTCTTGTTTTGAACTATGCATAGTTTAAGTTATTATGTCAAATTCCAGACACACTGGATTTGATGGACGTAAGGTTTATTGATTTGTCTATAGCTATAACTGCAATTATATTGAGTATACGAATATTAATACAAAATTTTTAAGGTCTTTTAAACAAAAGACCTTTAAATTTTTATTGAGATACTTTATACAACTAACGTAAAGATTGAAACACAAACTGACTGAATAGTCTTTCCTGAATTGGACAGGTATTTAGAAGAACTGTTTTTCCCCATGAACACTGCTTCAGGTTTTAGGGATTACTTGATTGAGTTCTGATAAAAACAAATTTTCGTACGACGAAGACCAAGCTCGATGGAGTGCAGTTGTGGAGTGCAGTCGATGGAGTGCAGTTGTGGACTTGTCTTTCAAGGAATATTACAGTAATTAATTTGACTTTTTATCAATCAATAGATGGTAGTGATGTTGTACGATGCACATGCCGGGGAGCGCTATTTCCAAGTTGGTCTCAATACTTTGCAATTTTTACTGTACCTTAAACCATGGATACCCTACATTAATGATATGGCCAACCGTTGACTGACATATCAGTAAACGTTGACGTTTAAATGATATGGTTAATTTTAGCTGGCCATTTCATGAAACACAACCATTTCATGAAATTATCAATTCTAAGTTCTAACTACGACAGTGACACCATCACGTTTTATACGAGTACCACCGAAGAAATAAATACTTCTTAACAATTCAAATTAACTTTCTAAGTTTATTTTGTAAATGACTGACATCGGTGTCAGAAACCGTCGTGAGGAAACCTGGACTTATAATCAAATTATGTTTTAAATCACTAATTAACCTTGAGCAAGCGTGATGATCAATGCCTCTACTTTGTATTGATCACCACGCTTCCTCAAGCAAGAGCCTTTGCCCAGCAGTGGGACAATACTACGCTGGTAAAAAGATAAGCTCTTCAAATCAAGTCACATATTGACTTGATTTGAGCAACATAAGCCGTCGTCAGAGATAGATTTACATGATATCTGAATTTATTGTTTCAAATAATGGGAGTCTCCGGTTTCAATAAGCACCATTTTCAATATTCTCAATCCATCTTAACGACATAAAGAATTTCATTATCCCCATGAAAAGAGAAACGAGAGACTGGCAATCATTCTTTTTTAAATCCTAGTAATGGAGCATCCGAAACGGCGCAGGTCGTTACATTGCCTCACGTGGTGTGAGCACCTAATAGCCCTCCTCTCTATTCCTCACTATTTGCCAGCTGCCTGTTTTCCCACGATTCCCCTGCTAAAGGTTATTGGGCCTGCTTTCACGCTTTTTATTGCCTGAACGCAGTTTGAACTCAATTATTTTTATGGTGGGGCAAATTGCTATTTTGTTGCTTTATCACGATTATCAAGACGAAATTAGTTCCGCGATTGATAGGATTTTTTTTATTTGGCAATTTGCGCTAGTGTGGGGGTTGCTTTCAAAGCGTTTATTTCCCACAATGTTAGTTCATTTACCGTATTTATTGTTGTCGTAAAATCTAAACAGTATCATGGTTTCGCTAATGCTTTTTATAATTATGTTGAAATTAGGACAATAAGTTTAGTTTAGATTTATTTTCAAAATTGGATAGGAATTAATTTGTCTTGGCGTAGTCTACGTTACGAACAAACTAACGTATAATTTCCCATGGGGGCCATAAGAGGCGACTAAAGAGTAATATCTAAGGAAAGTAAACTGACATCTACTTTCACTATAAAATAGTGACTGTTGGTTCATCTACCAACTTGATGAATGTAACTTTTTTTAGATTTTTAGGAATAGTTTGTAATTTCTTGATTTATACCAACCTACTTTAAAATTCAACGACTTCTTGTAAAAATCATTGCCCCGTATTAAATTTCGTAAAATACACATAACACAAACTCACGCCTTCTTCTCATGGGGGTAGGCAGAAAATAAAGCTATTGTATTAAGTGTTTACTTATCATTTATGCACAGTAGCTTTATTTTACTTTAACAGGTTTCAAATCTCAGTTATCCTGTTACACTATTTCACAAAGAGAATTCATAGTAAAGTGTATCTGTGCCTGCCTATTTCCGTGGACATGGTAAAAGGACCGTGTTTTTAAACCCGTTCGCTCGTAGCGTTGCGCTTTGATATCAAGCTCTTTCGAAGCCACGTCAACATGCAATCATGTGCACGCTACACACCCATACATGCCTATCGTGTAGATATGCCCTAATTTATGTAGTACCGGAATTATTTTCTGTGTTCGCTTTCTAATATGGCGGTCTTTTCGTGTTACGTCTTTATTTATTGCCGAAGAAAATAAATGTGTCCATGTAAAATTAGCTGCGTGGTTTTTCAAGCTTGTGCTTGTATTGTGTTGAATTTTTGTTTACTGGGGATTTTTTCAGAATGAATGAATGAATGAATGAAATGCACCGATCCCAGCGTGGTTTAACCAGACTCGATAAATCGAATGAACCCCGAGATTTGCACTAGCCTCTGGAGCTTCATGCTTCATAGGGTTACAGAGGCCATTGGATATCGTGTAGGTGTAGACCGAGGGGCGCGGTAATGGTAGAGAAGACGTGCCCTTAGGATAAGGAGGGATTTGCGAGCCTACCGGATATGCATCCTTGAGTAAGCAACTGTGGATTTTTTCAGATAAAGTTTATTGTTTTGTAAGAGGTCTCTTCAAATTAGTAAGCAATTCCGATAATAACCACGTGAAAGACACAAGAATCTATTAGTTCTTATAACTAACACTCCATTAAAGTTGCTTCATCATTCCTCGTCTTTTCTGTCGGCTTACAAAAATCCGATAAACCAGTAAGAACATTGTTCTTACGTCAACATATTTAAAATCCAGACATGTAATATTATTAGCGATAAAATCCATGTCATGCCAACATGAACGAGTATTAAGTGCGAAGATTTAGTACAAGTTAATCTTTCGTACGAGAGTTTGCAAATGAAGCCTTAATAATCTCCAGCCATCTTTCACGGATTACAACGGATTGACACGATTACTTTTACGAAAAAATGCGAATAAGACGCGCGAGAGAATTCTTTGCTTGTAAACGTGGATAAAATATATGGTGAGGCTTTTCTGTGATTATTTTGGTATTCGAGGATTATTTTATGTTTACGGCGTGTTTTTCTTGTAATAAAAGTTTTTTTTTCAAGAAACCGCATTATCTTATCAAATTAAGGGGAACCCCTCTTCTCCTGTTGGTATCTATAATGAGAGTGTGTGTGCGTGTTAAGTTAGCAGTCTGTGCCCAAAATCTGATGTTTCTTGACCATCATCATACTTTGCCGGTTAGTACTGGTACAATCTCTTTGAGGAAGTGTATTAATAACCGACTTCCAAAAGGAGGAGGTTCTCAATTCAACTGTATGAATTGATTTTAATGACTCTTTTTTGTTTGGTTGGTAATAGTTCAGAGGTGGTCCCATATAAATTTTAATAACTTTGCTTGGGTAGTTTTTGAGTTAGCTTCCCACTTAGTATGTGGATGATATGTTAAGTTCCTCTCACTGTTATTTACATAGCAGGTAGTGGTATTCGAATTTGTGTGGGGTAAACACCACAACTAAAAAGTGAAAAATAAAAAAAATCTAAATCAAAACCAAAGACACCGACTTCCGAAATTAAAGTTATTTTTCACTTTTTGTAGTGTGCCATTGATAAGTCGATAGCTAATGAGATGCCAGCATTAGACTTATTCTGATCTATCTAAAATATAAAAGCCTAACTTAATACAAAATCTATTTAAAGACAAATTATTTAAAATCACTCTAATGTAATGTAAACGTACAGACCGTCCTTTCAGGTGCTACGGGAATTGAATTGGCAGAGGCGAGAGAAAAAAGAAACAGTTTTGTTTAAACGACTGATTTGAGAGCAAACACTGCCGTCGACCGGGAGAGCCGCCCGCATCTCAATATATTGGTGCATAACGTTTTAAACCCGAATATTCTGGAATATTTTCTATTTTAACAGGAGCTAAAAGTTTAGGCGGGTGTTTGAATATTTATTCCATAGTATTTTTATAAAGTATGCGAGGTTTCTGCTCCCAATTCCCAAACAGTATGACCTCTGTCACGCTCTCTCTCGTCTCCGGTGTCGTATAGACGACACCGGAGACGAGACGAGACTATAGTGTCAATAGTGACACTATAGTCAGTATCCCCGAAGATTCTGACTGAAGGATGTGTGGGTTTGATTTGACATACCTGGCACATCACCGATGTGAGAAAGTTGTGATGACATTAGAATATTAAAGAAGTTCAATCATGGAGCCTATCGTAGGATTGTTACATTGTATGAACATTGTAACATTCTTTGCTTTGAATTTGGAAACTGAAATTTTAATAGAGTTTGTTACCGAAATAGTTAAGCCATTACAATTTCATAAATCTATTATCGTTTTAATATAGAAAGAACTGACACAAATCAAGACCTTCACTAAATCACCGCTATCAACTTTACTAATTCAGTTTTTCTCGTAAAAAGGCAAAGGTATTGCGCAAGGGTGCCATAAGAAATATTTCGGGGGTAGCAAACTTAATTAGCGTGTTTTCTTTGATTACAGTCATCAGTGCACCGGCTGGTCCAAATGTTCAGCTCACCTGAGCCACCATTACGCTTAACTAAATTACTACAATTTCTTTCGCTCTGGAAGGTTGGTACAAAAAATTACAGGTAGAGCGGGCTAATTCTTGTGTTATGTTGGTAGTATAGGGTTCTGTTTTTGCGTAATTTGTGTTTTGTTTTTAAACAATGTGTGGTTTATAATGTTGACGGTATGTTAGTGAGGGTTTTTGCAGTTTACAATGTCATGATGAATTGGACGTAGATTAGCAAAAAAGACTCAACCCACACTATGGTCAAAAATTAAAAAGGACCTTGGTTGGTTCCTTTAGGACCTTTTTCATTTTTGACCATAGGGTTGAGTCCTTTCTGCTAATCTACGTCCAATTATGGTTTATAGAACTTTTTAACATCGGACTTGTGATAGTAGGTTAATAATCAGCAGGCTTTTAGAAAGAAAGAAAGAAAATACATTTATTTAGCACAGACCAAAAAAGCACACAATATAATTAACAGCAGATAAAAAAATTAAGAGAGAGATGTAAGAAATTAGCAGGAGAGTGTGCCTCACGGCTGCGCCAAAAAGGCCCAGTTTTATTGACCTATGCACAGGCACATAGTTCAAACACCAATGTATCTTCCAAAAATGTGTTATAAATGTTACTATAATCAATAATGACAATTTGAGGACAGTCCTGCCAAACTTTAGAACAAATTAACTGTCGACATCTCTTTCATTACATCCTCAAAATCCAAGCTCACTTTATTTAATTCCACAAATCGTTATATTCATTCACAGCTAAAAGACGACAATAAATAACAAAACTTAAACTGTCTCTACAAATGGTCCACGGGTTCAGTTGACTGTGCAAAATCAATTCGTTTGACGTCTGTTGTAATAGAAACAGCAGGGGTGTAATTTCCCGTTGTTTGCAATGCCACACCGGCAGGTATTTGTCTCAGGGGCGAAACTATGCTACCTGTCCTGTAGCTTGTCACAGGAAATATTGAAAAGGCTTATAATTTTTGCTCTTTAAAGCGTTGAAATGTGTTTGCGCTTGCGTAGTTTTCCAATCTTTTTTTTAAGGATTTATTTATTTTTCTCAAACATGCTAGGAAATTCGAGCATTATTTTGACAACCTTCTTCGAGATCAATCGAAATAGCTGTGCTGGCCGAATACATGCGAGCGCCCGGCCGGCGATTTTTGTATGAAAATCCATATCTGTCGTGTTTAGCGGCCAACTATATATTTTACTATTACACGAGCAATATTTGTATATATATAAGTATATGTATTTGTACTCACGTTCTCGAAATCGGCTCTATCGATTTCGATGAAAGTTGCAATATAGGGGTTTATGGGGGTGAAAAATCGATCTAGCTTTGTCTCATATCTGGGAAAATTCGTTTTCACCGTATTTGCAAGTCACCCGAGCAGAGCTCGGTTGCCCAAAGTTTAATGACATGGCAGCATGGAATTAGTAAGTACCTACTATCATGACAGCATGGAAAAAGGAGGTACTATACATGGATTAGTATGAACTTTCCTATAGTATTAGATGAGCGTTCTCTATTTTCACCAGAGCAGAGTTCGGTCGCCCAGGTATTTACTATGAAAACTCAAACCTGTCGTGTTATTTAAAAATGGAACACATGGCAACCAAGGAAGTAACTTATCAAAGATTTTCTTTAAATTTCAATTTGGTTTGCAAATAGAACTGTTTAAAGTAAAGAAGAAACAAATGAATGTAAACGCGTGAAAAATTGTCGTTGTTCGTCATTGATTCTGGAATTTGTAATTAATTTTATCTACACCCATGCTATAAAACCTTTACAAAAGTTTCAGATACAGTTAGCTTATGGCCAACATTAAAACAGCCAGTGTCATAGTAACCATTACCTCATCCCAATGAGTGTTACAATGTTGTACTAAATTTCATTACGCAACTCGTTTCAACGTTCAAGTGGGGAACAGCAGCACCCGCTGCACGCGTGTGTGTGTGATGTGCTGCTGCAGGCGACGTACATACGTGCAGTTGTTCTGAATTTCGTGGGAATTTCTTTATTCTTGGTCTTGAATTACAAAGAGCCAATGGTTTCAGAAACTTTTATAGAGGATTATACTTAGTTTGAATTTCCGCGCATTATTTGAGAAAAGCACTATACAAGTCTTGGCCGCAACCAGGCATTGATGGACCCACCTATGTGTGCCTCAGATTCACTTCTGCCCACATTTTCACACTCCTTCATCAATGCCCCAGTTGCAGGCCGTGACAGTAATGCAATATAGTATTCGATTGATGTTAAACTTTTTCAGAATTTGTTTTCTATTTTAGGACTGAATTCCAGGAAGGAATAAGCAAGTTGACATAAAAATCATGTATCTACGGTCAAGGAGCAAACAATCTTTTTCGACATAGTGGGTGCATGTTACATTTTCAAACTGTCATTTTCATTCAAAATGCTGACAATGATGTTTTCGGAAAAATATTAATGGGTAAGCAAAAATTTTACTTCATGTGCTTAACATATTTAGTCCTTAACAGTTCTAAATAAATGATCGCAGCATAATATACATACATAAACTCACGCCTTCTTCCCATGGGAGTAGGCAGAAACTACAGAACGCCACCTGCTACGAACCTTACATATTACATACTCCTTTTGCCTCGTCTACGTTCATACATCGCAGCATAAATAGTTTTTAATTAGGTATTCAAATCCACTTTGTAAGTAGTAGGTGTCGATCAAAAGAAAAATCGATATTTTAATCCTACTCTTACCAAAACTGTACGTATATCCCATCCATTTCCTTTAAAAGCAGCGTTGCCACTGCTCCACACCTTTGAAAATCCGGAAAGTGCGCGTCGCTTTATACCTGGTGACTTGCCTTACTAACTTAATAAACTTTCAGCTAAATAATGTTTTTCATCTCCTCTTGTTTCGAAAACAAATTGCTTCATTTTTGGCTCGGAGGCATTAACAATGAAATTTATCACCTGCGTATGCCGTACTGTTGTCATTTAACACCCTTCTTACTTAAATTTTCAACGGCATAGTAGGTTTCGTAACGATCGGTTAATTTATTGTGAGTTAAAGTTTACGTAAGTGCCGTTGAAGATTAAAGTCTGTATTTTAATTAATCGGTTTCAGGTAGATGTTTATGGTACAGTCAGGGAAATTAATTGTTAAGCAAATTGACACCCTACATTAATTTGCCGTGCTATAGCCATTGCATACAACTGTCAGAGGACGACAGTTGTGATTTGAATATACTTAGCATTTAAGTTAGTACATAATTGGCTTAATAATTAATTTTGCAGATGTTGACACTTTTTGATGCCTATCTCCTTCATAATATTTTTAGATTAACGCTTCACTATATATTCCTAAAAATGCTTGGAAAAACGAGCATTATTTTGACAACCTCCTTCGAGATATATCGAAAATACTGTATTTACTGGTCAAATACATTGATGGACTGATGTATTTTCACGTTTGCCCGTCAATGCAGGCCGCGACAGTAATGTATCTTCACCTGAAGCGACTAATTCCATAAACAAATAAACAGGAAATATAAAAAATACTATAAAGTTTTAGGTTGCCGATACGTGATTTGTAGCTTTTTGATGTGTGTAGAGCCTACAATACTTAATTTCCCCCAAGTGAGTATGTAGCTGTTATACAACCTTTCATATACAAACTTCGGCTGTGGTTTCTGAGTTCGGAATAAAAGATAATTTCCCAGGAACAACTTTGTGTAAAATAATAATATGTGCAAAGGCAAAATACGTATTCATTTGAACTCTGACAGTTATTAAAGAATGGAACACTCAATATAGTTGTGTATCATCTTACAATTTTCCTAAACATAGCTTACCTATTTGTAATTCTATACCTGTTTCGGTGGACGATCATTAATAATCTTTATGTTGACATGTCAACTAACACCATCACTAATTACGGTCGCTCTAACTAAATATAGAAACAAATTACGGTTAACACAATAATTACAAGATCACTGATTCGAACTTCCAATAACATGACACACCTCTAGTGCCGTAGGGTTGCGACCACGTGACAGATGGCCAGGCCCGGACTCGAAACAGATAATTAACACGTTTCTTTTCCAACGGACGACTTGGTAACAAAACTTTATTAATACCAGTGGGGACTAGGCTTTGAGGGTAACAAACTTTTCTAATGAAGTCGCCCAGCGGAATATTACTTTCGTTTGTAGGTGCTTTTAATTTGTTATTTATTTACAGTACAATTAGACGCCGCTGACGATTACTTAGTTCATTCAAATTATAGTAGCGTCACCTTATTTGAATTTATGACGTGAATTAGTTTAGGTTATGAATATAATGACTGTGTTTAAGCTGGAAATATTAGGACAATCTATTATTAAAGGAAAAAGACTAAACTATTTTCTAAGAAAATATTTTAACATTTCAGCTGGTACACAGAAAGACGTCAGAAATATTAGACGTCTAGAGATGTTTTCGTAACGCTCCGTGTGAATACTCAAACGCGATGTAACTTATTAATGTTTAAACGGTAGAACAAGGCAGTCGTTACGTATATGTCAAGACGTAATGGTAATTCGTTGAGAATGCCGAGCAATATTCATGTCAAGATTTCAAATGTCAGGCGTAGTGAGGGTGTCAAAATCGCAGCAAATGTGTTTATGCAAATCAGCATCTCCATTAACACTGCCTTCCCTTGTGAGAGTCGCGTGTAAGCGCGTGTTTATTATGTAAGTATGTTATTGTTGTACATACATTACGGGCGACTAATTGAATAAACATTCCTTAATTAAGTAATTAGTTTACGTTTGCTGAATTTTGATTTGGCAAGGTAAGCAGAATGTAGTGGAAAACTGTTACGCGATCCGTCTTTGGGGTTAATGTCAAAAGTGGGAGTGAGTGATTAAGGGTCTTCTGAGTAAATTGTGTGTGGAAAATTTCCGAGTCCATAGAACCATGGGTAAGTTTATAATAGTGTTGTGTAAACGTAAGAACTTGATATTGTGTGTATCTGAAAACTGATTTGTATTAAGGCTATCGCCCAGCAGCATTGGGACTGATTAGAAAAAAACGGATACTGGGTTTGTGCCGGACTTACATGACAGGCAAAATAGTCCTTAGACCAGCTCTGGTTGATTCCTTGGAGCTATGTTCCTCTAGAATAAAATACCCAAAATCAGGTTGATTCAGAGAATGATCACTTGCAAAACAACCCAAGCCTAATGACATCTAAAACCACAAACACTCGCCACCACAATTACCAAAATAACAATGTTAAGCACAAATACTACGGATACGAGCATACAGCAAGTTCGCAGATGTCAGACATTGCTCACGAAGTGGGTTCACTGCAGATGCCGCAAATATGCGTGCAATGTAAATTTGATACCCCGAGTGACAAGCGCGGTCGGCCGCTGGGTTTCATCTATCTGAGCTATGCCGCTAATCTCTGGGAGCATGTTTTGACAGATTGCTTTGGCCGTACTTACGTTAATTATTGCATTTCTGGTAGTAGTTTAAAAAGTCACGGGACATTGGGTTTTGGAAAGAATCTGGGTGGAACACCAGAATAGAAAGTGTGAATACCTAAATAATTCACACTTTTTTAAGTATTTGTAACGGTAGAAATATAACTCTTACGTTACCTTAGTCCGAATGCTGATAACTAGGAATTAAGACCAAAAATTGAGACTGTGACCTTTGTTCAATATCAATTCATCAACCTTAGCATCTCTACATTCCGTAAACATGATAGTTAAATAAACGATTACTACCATCCAATCACTCATACCTGAACTTAAGGGTACCTCATTAATATTGTAAACGGTTACCACTAACTATTACGTACTTAGTATTAGTTGGGCCAATAACTTCTCAAGACCAAACTTGAGACGCAACCTGCTGGAGTGAGAAATTGGACTCACGTATCCCATTTTGTGGAGACAAAGCCTCTTAATGTGTGTAAACTGTCCAAGTCTTGCCATTTGGCTGTGGAATTGGCAGACATGTATTAGTGAGCGGAATCTATTGAAAATTAAATGCTATGATTGAATGATGATGTTTGGAAGCATTTTGATATTTTAAATGTTTTTTTTTACACTTTCTTAACATAATGTCAATTTGAAAAAAAAACGACGTTTTTGTCCTGTTTTTTACTTCCCTGCTACTTTTTTTTTTTTTTTTTTTTTTTTGGGTGGGAAATTATCAAATAACTTGGAGGGCGTGTCAGACTCTTACTGACTAAAACCCACCCGTGTTCCTTCGGTTGCCCTGTTGCCGGGGGCCACGATTTCCCGATCGGTTTTCTTCGAACCCCCGGCAGGCATTGGCCCTAGTGGGCCCCGTCAATTCTGCTGACATTTCTTTGAGGCGCGCGTGGAACACAACGCGCCGTCGACCCGGGCTTGGTCCTTATCGGACGGCGAGCTACCCATTGCTCACCGTCCGCAAGCCCGCGCCTACGGTGGCCGGAAATCGGCTCGCGATTCCCGCCCCGGGCGTCTCCTCCTGCGGCGGTTAGGGGCGTGAGGGCGCGAAATTTGCCTCTCCCTCACGCGTTCCGCCTCCTCCTTCGCGAGCATTACCGCTTCGCAGAAGGAGGTGACGGCCTGCCATTTCCTCTCGCTCCGTACCATGGCCTGAACCAGGGCCGGACGCGAGAGATCACCGCTGCCGATCGCCTCTACGAGAACACGGCGTTGCTCCGCCCAAGCCGGGCAGACCTCCACCGTATGCTCCACCGTGTCCTCAGGCCGATCCACACAATGGTGACACCCGGGTGTTTCCTCCCGCCTTATCCTGAACAGGAACCTCCCGAAGCAGCCGTGTCCGGTGAGGACCTGCGTCAGGCGGAAGGTGCTAACCTAACCTAACCTAACGTCCTTACCAAAAATATTTTTCGTGCGAATACGCGATCGTCGCGTTCATAAGTCAAAACCGGAAGACCGGTATATGTTCGGAAAACCGGAAGGCGCCCTCTGTCAACACGCCCACGCGTTCGGATATGCTGAACAAAATTAACGCGAATGTCGCGCAAAAATCGCTTTGGTTAGGAAGCAGCGTCAGGGTTCATTTGGCTTTGGTGATTTTGACATTCTAGTTATGATTTTGACATTATTATTGATTGTTTTGACATTACTAGTAATTATGATCAAAATTTGTCAAATATTATTATGTACTAACACTAGTGATTAAGATGTGTATTTAATTATTAACAAATTGGAGTGTATGATCTGAAAATAAATTATTGATCGATTGATTGATTAAAGAATGAAGATGCTATGGCATTACTAGTAATTATGATCAAAATTTGTCAAATATTATTATGTACTAACACTAGTGTTTAAGATGTGTATTTAATTATTAACAAATTGGAGTGTATGATCTGAAAATAAATTATTGATCGATTGATTGATTAAAGAATGAAGATGCTATGGCATTGCATAATTTATGACTGTTTTATTAATTGATTCGGTTAAATGACTCTTAATATTTTAGCAGCAGTTTTATTTTAAGAGATTAAACATGAAATTGTGCTTACAGCAACGCAATTTTTCTCCACTCCTACTGGGAATAAAATCCTAACTAGTTCAAGAGTCTTTTTTCTAATTCCATCCGCCTTAAAAAGAAAAAAGAAAAAAGGTAAGTTTTAATACTAAGTGTCTGCAGAAGATCGTTGGTGATCCCAGGAGGCACTTGGAAGGTGAGAGGGCGTGTGACCGAATGCCCGTTTTGTTAGCACGTGATACTTTTGTTAAGCTCGCCATTGACTCCCGAACTATGAAACCGTCACCAGAGGTATAATCACGTAAAAAGGCCCCGCCAAGGATTTCTTACTTTACGTTTTACTGAGAAATTCTATTTTTATTTATTTACGGGAAGGTTCGAAGTTGATAGAAAAAAATCTTTAATTAATTTTTAATTAATTGTTTAACAAAGAAAGAAACACGCACAGGAAATACAACGATAAAAAATAACATTTACATGTAATGAATTATTATTAAGATATGTAACGCGTCGTGCAATAACACGTGACACACTTGAAATCTTTCTGGAAATGGGTCTTATTGATTACGAGAACTCACTAATGAAATCTTCATTGTGAAATCAGAATTTCGTGTAATTTTACAGCAAATGTGAGATTTTGTTAACTATAGGGCCAATAAGTAATTGGGTGGGTTTTTATTTATTAATAGATTCGTTTATTTATCCTCTTTGCTTATTGCATTTTCAAAGACAACCGTATTAAGGAATAAACTCCAGTAGTGCGTCGGAGCTGACACACATACTTTTTAGGGTTCCGTAGTAAACAAGGAACCCTTATAATTTAGTCATGTCCGTCTGTCTGTCTGTCCGTCCGCGGTCTAACTCCGAGACTCTTAGTACTAGAAAGCTGTAATTTGGCATCGGTATACATATTAATTACGCCAGAAAAAGTAAAACAAAATTACGTTTTTTTTTATACAAGTAAAGTGGTGATGTTTTTTTTTATCTATTCCCATAGTGTGGAATATCATTGGAAAGGTCCTTTAAAAACATTGTGAGTATGTGAAAACCATTTTTGGATTCAGGGATCCGTTTGCGATATACTAAGCTTTAAAGTGCTAATTTTTGTTAGAGTCAAGTGTGTGTGTCCCCTGCCAGCGAAATGGTATGTTGTGGATTTGTGAAAAAAATCACAGCAGTAGTTTATATAACGAAATTAAAAGGAAAACTATCACATCTAACTAGGCTCTACAAGTTAACGAGTAATAATCGACCAACTTATATTTGCAGATGAAAAAACATGAGAAAATGTTTTTCAATTACAAAGTTAAGTTGTTTTTGGGATAAATTCATCCCAACTACCGAACCCTTCATTGTGCGTGATCCGACACGCATTTGGTCGGTTTTTTTGGTCAACTCCGAGAAGTGATACAAAACGTTTAGAGAGCCAGTGGCAATCGCTTTCAAAGCGTTTCGTATTTCCATGAGGACTTTCGAACAGAATTGACTTAAGCTACGGAAAAGTTACATAGCTACATTTTTTATTTTTCCAGCATCATTATTGCTAATAAAAACATTTTGTCTGGGGCCTCAGACCTACGTTCGTAGGTACATAGTTTCATCAAGATCTGTGGCAAAAAACGAAAATTCAAAACACCGGACTTCCGAAATGAAAGTTATTTTTCACTTTGTAGTGTTTTTTTTGGAAGTCGGTTTTTTTTTTATTTGTAAAAAGTTTTTATTTTTCGCTTTTTAGTTGTGGTACTCGGTTAAAAATAGAATCATCGAAATCGGTTGGCGTGATATTGAGTTATTCGTCCATTTGTCGCGCATATATATATTACTTATTGCAAATTTAAGATTTATATGGTTTTCTCATGGATGCCATTGTCAGAACTGGACCAAATCATCATCAAAATCGGTTCACCCAGTCGAAAGTTCTGAGGTAATAAACATAAAAAAATACAAACGAATTGAGAACCTCCGCCTTTTTTGAAGTCGGTTAAAAATAAAACCGAATCTCGTTTCCCTACTGTATGAGTATTTTATATGGTTTCCCAAAAATCGCCTGTGACAGATAGGTCGCTCGACACGAAAGTAATTCTATAACACTGTTCGTACTGCTGTAGGTGCCAATTTTTGAACATCCTTCAAAATGGTAGGATATATTTTGCCGAGCCTATGTTATAGGGAATGAGCCCATTGTCGCTTTTGCAAACAGGAGACGATTTTTAACCCTGTGCTCGGCTACGGGAAACTTTAGTTCTTCAGTTTAGACATTTGCAAACGAAAAATGTTTTACTTTACAAGCACTCGTTTTGAGCGAGTTACGTAAATGTTATTTGGGTGATTTTTAATATTCGTTTTAGGTACATAGGAACTATTTTTATAAATCTTTGATAATGTCAACAATTCAAGGTCTAGGCGGTTCGAGACAAGGACAGGATTTGATGATGTCATTCTAGATTTTAAACACCACCAAGAATAACATACCTATTATAATAGGTACTACAAACCAGTATATCCACAAACGTGTTATGTTTTTAAAACAGCAAGCAACAACCAACTATCTAAAAGACAAGAATATTCAAGGACTTATGCAAAGCGCGTGCATCCTTACATTTGCTTTCACAACATTGCCGATAGAAGGTACAAAAGAGAATGTAATACCAGGCACAAGTTGCACCGAGCACCGGCGGCGTGCAATTCGCAAAGCCGGAACGATTGTAAGGATTTATCAATATGGGAGGAGATCCGCCTAGCAATACACGGCTAGTAAAATGTGCAGATACCACTACAAGATTTGTGGATATTTGTTTTTGATTACAAGATTGCTTTGAAGAAAGCTGCTTGTAAAACGTAGAGGTGGAGTTCCAATATTAAGTAAGGTACCCGGTACATTAGCTTGTGCTCTCCTAATATTGATCAAAGAAAATACGTCTCTGGTTCTCACCGACCTCTTTTAAAAGTTTCTTTCGTCTCATTTAAATGCTGAATGTATTTAAGAGGTGCCAGGTACTAGGAAATGAAGGAGCCACTGCGCTGACCAAGTAATAAATAGTAAGAAAAGCTGCTACAAATGAAAAATATCGTCAGTTTACATTATAAATATTGTCGTTTCGTGGTTACAAAAGCCCTTGTTATACTTTTGTCATCGCTATTTGTCAAGCTGCAGCGGGTACGAGGTTTTTATTTCATAAATCAGCTTCTTTGCGTCATAATACCATGACAAATTTTTGAGCAGATCTAAGCATTCATTTGTGACCAGTAAGCTATAAAAATGACAAAAACGTAGCAAGTTTTTGTGCCAGATTGTACTGTTATAAAAATAAAATAAAATGCTAACGAATATGTTTTTATTCTTGGCAGGGTAGTGAGGGGAACTGGGATTTTTACGATACGTTGAATTTACAATCGCCTACGAAAGCACACTGTCTCGAGCAAACCCTTTGTTTGTTCTATTCAAATCCAATGCTAATACGTTCACAGAATCAAAGCGGACGGATGTTCTTCTTTGCGTCGCTAGAAAACGGAAATTTGAATGGATCAGATGAGGTTGTTACATTTTGTTGGTACTATTCGGTACGAATTGGTATGGTTATCGAGGTTTTGTTTTATCTTAAGTTATATTTGTTTCTGTCAAAGTGATTCGAAGTCATTTAAAAGCAAATATTGGAAAGTTTAGATTCCAGGTTTAGATAAGATAAGCTAAGATAATAATTACCTATTTTGTAAAATATGAGTACGGTATGAAGGTCTTACAAAATTAGTTGCACTAGAAAAATAAAAATAAAAACAACATCAAAATTTAAATTAAATTGAAATTATAATGTCAAAATTGCTGAAGGGTTATGTAATCTAAAGCAATGATTTTTTACTGAAAGATGCACTAGTTTACATAAAATGCTCTTGAATCCACTTTACACGATGTTACAAACAAATTATACCGAAAAACGAAACACATTAGACGCCAGAAAAACAGATACATCGTATATACGGGTACAAAATCGTAATGACATCGGCAATGTGGTCTTGGGGCAGTTGAGGGGGCAACCGCATTAGTGCCCCTCTAATGGCTGTAGGTGCCCGAAAAGTTGGTAACTTGCGAAATCTATCGCTCGCCAGTTCTTTATGAGCGACCATTATCATCGCTTCTGCGTTTTCCGATAAAACGTGTTCGCCCTACTTTTAACAGCAGTTCTCACCGAGTTTAAAGAGCCTATAAAATTATTATATTCAATTTATCATGAAGAAAATTGTTTCTCTTATAGGTTTTGCGACATGGGTTGAATTTGTAATGATTTTCGTTACTTTTGACGGTGACGCTTTCGAACAAACACACCAAAGTCCCAAGAACTTCACGGGTGCGGGCTGCCAAATGGTTTCATTCAAAAGGTAGTGGGTTCGACTTTTTAACCAACTTCAAAAAAAGGAGGAGGTTCTCAATTCGACAGTATTTTTTTTTTTTGTTTGTTACCTCTGAACTTTCTACTGGGTGAACCGATTTTGATGATTCTTTTTTATATGAAAGCTGGTGCTTCTCTTGTAGTCCCAAATAAATTTTACTAACTTTGCTTGGATAGTTTTTGAGTTGGGTTCAATATTTCGTATTTTTTCCCACTTAGTATATGGATGATATCTTAAGTTCCGGTCACTGTTATTTACATAGCAGGTAGTGGTATTCGAATTGTGTGGGGTAGCTACCACAACTAAAAACTGAAAAATAAAAACTTTTTACAAAAAAAATCAACCGACTTCCAAAAAAACACTACAAAGCGAAAAATAACTTTAATTTCGGAAGTCAGTGGCAAAAAACGAAAATTCAAAACCAAAGACACCGACTACCGGAATTAAAGTAATTTTTTGCTGTGTAGTGTTTTTTTTGGAAGTCGGTTGATTTTTCTACAATTAATTATCATTTGTTTAAAGTATGCATCTTCAAAAATTCTTGTTGTTGTGTCTGCTTTTCGACCGTAGACTAAACACCTCTGTATCATCTGTTACCTTGGCTAATGAACCTCTATTGTACTCGTTTAGCCAAAGTACTAATTAGGTTTCCTTTCCCAATACAAAAAGTGTTGTTGGTTGTTATACAGCGCAGTGACCGTAGCTACTACTAAACAGTTCATAAATAAAACCGAGACCACTAACTTTCCACTTAACTTCTTTAAAGTGTTGGCTTCCTGTTTTTAAAACTCTGTTGCTTTTTGCTTCAAGGCATGAAGGCGGAAGGTTGCAAGTTCAGAACAGCTTTTAACACTGAGGAGGTACCGGCGTGAAAAATGTGTGCAAATAGATTACAGTACCTGTGTGTTTGTTTCGACTATCTGTTATCATAATAATGGTTTTGTTGGTACCGTTCTTTGCTCGCATTTATTTTTTGCTCTGAATAAGTTAGATACTTATCTACTTACGTCATAACTACGTTTTTTGCTGTATGCTCTTTTTCATTCGTTCACTGTCTAAAAGTTAGTTAATCTAAACTAATATTTTATAGAGAAAAGATTTGATTTTTTGTATGTTTGTTTGTTACGCTTTCACGCGAAAACGGCAAAACAGATTTGGATGAAATTAGGCACATGGGTAAACTGTGACCTGGGTTAGGACATAGGATATTTTTTATTCCGATATTCTTCGGGATCGAGACTTATGCGGGTGGAACCGCGGGGTGCAGCTATAAGTAGGTACTCCATAAACTTTTCGTACGGACGTAGAGTTTATAGAATACCCACAATCTCCTAACTTTTCTCTAAAACCAAATTCCTCTATTATTATTAGTAATAATTAAAGTTCTCGTTTAGAAAGGAGTGTTCTCCATAAAAATCCATCCTCACAGATTTCCTGATCATAGGAATTCCCGGTATTGCTATCAGGACCTTCAATCGTGGAGCTTTACTTCGTTTCTACTAGACCTACGATACCATGAGTCATATAATATCTTTCTTTCCATCAATTTCATAGTTGCCAGTTCGTTAATTTGTTTGTGTGTAATCTGACGTAATTGATCGAAGACACGCAGGCCTAAGTTAGGGGCCATTGCGAAATTCACGTTTTCTAATTTCTTTATTGTATTGTTAGTTCAAAATGTTCAGAAATACAGCGGCTCAGTGTGTGTTCTAGGTTGGAGTCCCAGCTGATTTGTACCTGCTCTAATTAGCTCTGTAAACGAACTTAGTTCGTGCCTGCAGCGTCTTGTGCAGTGTTTTATTACACTTTAAGATCCATAGAAAATGTGGAAGTTTACCTCATATTATGTAGCTACCTACATACGATGAGGTGCTTAGAACATGCTGCATGTACAATCACGAAAACGGTACTTAACGGCTCTTTTCCCTTGGTATAAGGTCGGTTTTATTGGCTAGAGATATCTTCGCTGCCTTTCACAGCTTTTCTCAGAGATAAATAATGTTTAGTTGCGTATTTCATTTCGCAATTAACACTAATGTGTTAATATAACTAAGATAACTAAACATCGACTCAACTTCGTAAACATGAAACTTTTTTATTATAGTGCATTTTCATCCCACACTTCGTAGTTTTCCTTTCCATACCCTCTACATAATCATACATACAAATTATAATTCTGCACTACATTCCTATTTCCGTGTCTTGATTCCTAATTTGTGAATCTCCCGGTGCGCGAAATGCAGGCTCCCTTTACCAGCAGTGACAGACGTTGACTTCACATCAAGAGTGTATTGTCTCCTAACTGCTGTAGGAATACAGCCTCTGAGCTATTCAAGGGGCTTAAAGCGAACTCAAGCTGAAAATTTGCCGCGTTTTTGTGTTTTATTTGTGAATTTTAAACAGGAAAGCTTAGTAGGAAGGCCTAAATGTCGACTTTTTTTTATTATAGTACATTACTGTCGCGGCCAGCAATTAAAGCATTGATGGATGATCGTGAAAACGTGGGCCGAGGCGTAGTCGAGGCACACATACTTGAGTCCATAAATGCCTGACTGCGGTCAAGGCTTGTATAGTACTTTTCTCAAATAATCCTCGGAAATTCAAACTAAGTAAATTAATTATAAATTCCAGAATCAATGACGAACAAAGATAAGTTTTCACGCGCCAATATGTTCATTTGTTTCTTCTTTACTTTATACAACTCTATTTACAAGCCAAATCGAAATTTAAATAGTCTTTGATAAGTTACCTCCTTGGTGTGTCTCCTCATGTGTTGAAATTAAAAGTTCATTTCATTTTTAAATAACACGACGGATATGATTTGGCCGCTAAACACGACAGATATGGATTTCATAGTGACATTGCCGGCCGCCTACTCGCTTGTTTTCGACCAGTACAGCAATTTCGATTTATCTCGAAAAAGGTTGTCAAAATAATTTTCGAATTTCCAAGCATGTTTGAGAAAAAAGAGTTTCTTGTGCGATCAAGCAGGCACTATGGAATAGCTCATTTTTGCATGAAGATTTGATGAGAAACATGTTAAAATCAATGATCCAAACACCTTTATTCAGTAGCCAATCAGCTGCAAAAAATCTTGCATAAAAAAATGTATAATACTATTACGAAACATCTGAAGTTAAATAATAGTTATAGCAATAAAATTTAAAAGAACATCGAAGGCACGATTTCCTCTCCTCGGCAGGCCAATTGAGCTTGAACGCGTTTATGCATTTCTCTCACTTTTTTATTTTATTCACTCGAGGAAACGGAGATTCTTTAGTTTTTCTAATTTAAATAAAAATTCATTTCAATAAGGAAGACTTGTAGAATCAAGATCGATTTAAAACTTTTTTGTTATTGAATACTTCGTTCGTAACTTCTTTATCTGGAGTTTAATCAAAATCTACTTTCTTCGGATTTCGGACAGGATGGCTTTTAAAATCTGATATTTCAGCTCATGTACATTGGGTGGACCTTTACCTGTAAGTAGATTGATTCATCCTAATATTATAAATGCGAAACTTACTTTGTTTGTTGTTTGTTACGCTTTCACGCTAAAACGGCTGAATGGATTTGTAAGAAATTTGGCACATGGGTAGACCATGACCTGGAAAAGGACATAGGATACTGCTTATCCCGATATTCCCACGGAATCGAGACTTATGTGGGTTAAACCGCGGGGCGCAGCTAGTAAGTTCATGTTAGTGAAATGAATTCTTGCACCCATTGGTACGGGGATTTGTTTTTAGTCTAACCAGGTGCTCTTTTTATTATACTAGACTCTAGTCTATAATAAAGATATAAAAAAACTTAACTCTTAAATAATTGACGTCGTTTCTAATTTCAGCTCGCTATAATAAAAAAATAAAAAAACGAAAATATCTCGATCACTTAACTCATCAGACACTGCAAAGTTAGTTAACAGATCGTTTATAATTACGAGTGATATTTATTTTGATGGAATTAAGAGGGTGTGTCTAGACTGCAAGGCGAGGCGAAGCGATGGGAGCGCGCGTGACCCGGCTATAAATTGCCTGTTGGTAATGACCCCGCTCAGATATCGAATACATGTCAGCTTCGATACAGTATCGACTACTGCACGTGGAACTGATTTTTTATTAGGTTGTTTAAAATTGTATCGAGACTTCGCTTTTTTTAATAATTTGATTTGCATTCCTTAATAACAGGTTCGTTGTTTTTTAGTACTAAAATCTCGGTGAATTTATAAAAAACAAGAAAAAGAGAATGCTGCGTCTCACTCTGCGGTCACGCCACGTGACCGCATACAACTAGAAGCACAAAACCGTAAATAAACGGAACATCGTTCTCGTGGAATCTATGCGGGTGCTTACGTATTCAAGCTCGTCATGTCAAAATACACGGAGGCACCGCGTATTTTATGTATACTATACGCTATTACAAACTAAACGCAATCATTTTGACAAACTGAACTGAAGCAACATTCCAATC
Organism: Agrochola lychnidis; assembly: GCA_963680765.1. Classification (NCBI taxonomy): domain Eukaryota; kingdom Metazoa; phylum Arthropoda; class Insecta; order Lepidoptera; family Noctuidae; genus Agrochola; species Agrochola lychnidis. The sequence continues at coordinate 13,968,014 of OY796857.1, forward strand.
AGCAGTATTATAAGCCAGCAGTATTATTTGTACGTATGCCCGTAACATCGTCTTTGTATATACCTCAGATATACCGATGACAATTATGCACTTACACGGTGGACAATGAGCAAAGCCTATCATGAATCTGCTAGCGCCACCTGACGGTGGTCGGTGACATGCGGATTCTCTTTGTGTCTCGCCGACTACCGAGCCACCGTGCCTACCAAAGAGCATTATATTGTACGAGCAAGCCAATAAAGCAACGACATTCGCTATTCACACAAGACGGATGTTGTAATAGTCAATTGTATTTGTCAAGATTGTTGTTGAGGAAATGGAAAATAAAGATCGCTGGATGAAATTTTATGGAGTCGTTTGATATGAGATTTAAATTTGATCACGCAATTGATATTATCTTTATATTTGAGTTGCGTTTCATATAAACGCGGTGTGTAAAACCTCCTATAGGTTCGAATAAGATGGACTGAAACTATAAATACAATTCTAACAGGTTTCATAAGTATTTTAAACTTTAACTGACAGAAGTTGTAGTCGGGTTAATAAGGATTTTTCATTCACTACGCTGCCTCGTTGTAACAGAAAAGTTTCACTCACCCTGAGATAGTTTGACAAGAAAGGGCGCGAAGAAAGGGTCACATCACTGTATATTTCAGTACAAAAATAACCGCCCTTCAAAATCATAAGCAGATCAGTAAACATACAAAAGCCAATATTACAGAATGAGCTAAGAAACATAAAGGGAGTGCTGTCAGCGACGCGAATAAGTTTACACTTAGTTAATTAAAAGATTACACACGAATGGGTAATTAACGGCGGATTTGTCCTCTCATCTGTTATGTTGTCGCATCGGGTGGAGCGCGCAAGCGGACGTAATTTTATACATTCGAGTTACGTGTCTACTTCCGTGCGAGTGTGCGTGTGTGCGTGTTTCTTGCATGTTTGTTGTGGATTTAGGTTCTTTCACGCCGATCGGGGATAAGGATCAGGAATAAGCCGTTGAATTGGGAAAAGTTTTGCAAAACATTTTGCAATACATTCCGTCATGGGCTAAGGTGTACACTGTCCAGATAGGGTGTACGGAAAGAGCATAATAGACACGTATGGGTACTGGTACGCGCGTAAAACGCATTACCTGGACATGCACAAAAGCCTCAGGTGCGCCTGGTAATGGATTTGTTTTTGTAGATTCTTGTTTTCTTGTCCCTTTGATAATCTGGATAAATTTATATTTGAGGAGATTTATAGATTACATAACATAACATCACGCCTTGTTTCCCCGAAGGGTTGGGCAGAGGTGTCCCTGTAGGAGGTACACCCACATTTCGCCAGTTATGTTTAAGTCCCATGTAATAGGGGGCGACCCTATTGCCATCAACCGGGCACAAATCCAGACTCCGGGCTGCTACTGAGAAATTTCAGATAGAAAAACCCAATAACACTTTGCCCGACTCGGGAATCGAACCCAGGACCTCATGTTCAGCAGTAGCGCTTGCGATCACTAGACCAACGAGGCAGTCTTTTTTTTTTCCGTCACACAGGGTATCCTAGTATGGACGCCAGTCTCTCGCAAAGGATCATATTTTATGCATTTTTGTCAAACGCTATTATTATTCTTGTCGCTTTGTTTATTACTATGTGAACCTTTGTGAAGAGAGAAATAAAAACTATTATTATTATTTTTATATATTTTAACAAATCTCGGGACCATGGATCCCGGTCCTTTGGAAGGCGTACGAGGGGCCGAAGCCAACTCGCAGAGGCCCCTTAGACATTAATAAGTGGTTAGGCACCAACCGACGATTATCCCTGTATGCACCATACAAGTGCACCCAAGGACAACCCCCGGTTGGTGTAGGACTATTGCAGAACATGGAAACAAAACATATTGGGCTATGGATTTGGATGGCTATAATGGATTGGTTAATTGGAACTATGGAAAGACTATGGCCGCTGCCTGATCAATGTTTTAAATGCACACGGATAAAATGGCAGGGGGTGACTTGCACACTCAATAATGGGCCCCCGAAAACGGTCGCTAGCACAAAGTGTCGTAGCGATAAGGGGACAACATGTCCTGAGGTGCTTGAGGAGTGGAGAGGTATTCCACGGCTTTCAGAACAATCCCAGAGCCCGGAAGATGGTCAAAATCCCTACGAGCACTTACTGGAATACTTCCTTCCTCCAAGCACGTTTGCTCTTGCGAATCTCCACTCAAGCCGGCCAATTAAGGCAAGAATGAGGCGGGAGCTCTGTTCCTCGTCAGTGTTCACTCCAGCCGGCCAATGAAGGCAAGCCAGAGGTGAAGAACAAGACTTCTCCCGGGAGATAGGGTCCGTGGGGTCGCTACTGCCCATCAGCTCGCCACATGCTGCCCTGCGGGTTTTTGTATCTCTCTTGGTCTGGCTCCTCATCCTAGACCTGTTCCGGCAAAGTAAACTCTACCGGCACAGACATAGAGTTCGGAGCGCGCAAGCCCCACCACGACGTCAACGTAGAGATACGGCGGTGGGGTATTATTATTATTATTTATAGATTATTTAATCCATTTTGCGAAATCTTTTGAAGACGATAAACATGAAAATGGTAAAAAGCAATTCTCCGTATCTTCATGTTCTAAGATCCCATATCTGTCTTCAAAAGGTTAAAATGTTGTTTGTGATGGCACTGGCTATGCTACGCAGAATGAAAATTATCAATTCTTAGAATGTAGGGTACCTAGGTACACTTTGAAATAGATTGCAACATTCATAGAATCAGCAGTTTTTGTTTACATTGCTGGAAAACGTATAAGCAGATTATTATTAATACTGCCCGTTCTTATAGGCAGGTAAAGTAAACTATTTTATTTTCCAAATTCTTAGCAGGAAAATAAATAGTTTATTTTAGTAACCTTATGAAAATCAAAACTGCCCACTTCAGGTTCACATCCGATCTCTGAGTTTTGTACAGTGTCCGCAAATGGACTACCTCTACCAATAATGTAATATAGCTTATAGGCCATTCGATACCAATTTTACTTCGTCACTTTCAATTCAATAATCTTCAAATAGAATTTAATCATGTACCAAAAAGATCACTACAAACGAAACAATAGCGGTATCCTCATACAGATTCCTCAGTATAAACGCAAAGTACTCAGATAAATTAGAATAGATCAAAGGACATGAAAAATCAATGGTGTAAAGAACCGAAAACATTCAATTGATCGGTGGTCAAAAAGGGATTGGGGTTTTTGTTGGATTTTAAATTAAAATTACTTTGCGTTACGTCGGTTTCGATTTGAAAGCTTCGACAGAAGATTTTAATTAATGTTGGCCCCTAAATAATAAAACTGTTGTTGACGAGTGTTTATTGCTAAACATATTATCATGGCGATATTTCATTTGATGACCTAGAATTATTGACTATGTAAAACAGAATTTCTGTCTTTACCAAGTTAGTCTCTATACTGATGTAACAGCAAAATTTATTTTGGATTTTCACAAAACCCGCAACACTATCTTTTAACGACTCCTCGATTCAGTAAGAATATGTAGTCTCCTTTATACTATTGACATAAATGTTGATCACATTGTTTTTTCGATACTCTGGCGGTCTCAGTTCCCCCTCAAGGGTCGGCTGAACGAATATAAATGAATCTTATATTTATGATACTTTTTTTCTTTTCTCTCTTCTTGGTAGCATTTTATTGCTCGTGAAAGGGTACGAATTGTTTTGCTGACAGATTTACGAGGAAAGATTCGGCGTTTATTTTATCTGTGACTTTTCCATTCTTGAGGAAGGCAACTTTGATTGCAGAAACGTTGAATACAAATTTAATATCACCGACCATTTTATGATTTATAAGGGAGCTGTCATGTTTGGGCTGACCGATGCGGTCGTTGTTCTTCGGGGCTAACTAATAGATGCTGCGGAGATCTATCATGATTTTATTCATCCCGACCGTAGTCTGCGTGAATAACTTCAGTAACATTTTGGAAATTGCGAGATTTCTCTTGCAGTTTCTAAAATTAAAATTGTTACAAAAGTTGTGACATATTTAAAAAGGTATTTTTCATGGCGATACAAATTGACAGTTCCCAGAATTTAAATGTTTAATTGACAACTTTGGGTAAATTCGAATGACGACCTTTTGTGGTTGAAGGTTCCAGGAAGATAAAATTGGAATCACGTTTCCATGAAATAAGACTATGAAAGAAAATACAAATCAAGCACGACTTCTAAAGGTATATTTTGAGAATAACTGCAACAGTTTTATGGTAGTTAGAAATAAGACGACGTAATTACTGCTCATAATGCTACAAAAAAGCGAGAGCGCCACTTGAAAATTCTTAGCCTTTAATGAAAGTATTTATTCTACGTACAGAAATGTTCGATGTTATAACAATGTTAGCTATTAATTTGTTCACAGCTATGCTGGAGTGTTCGTGAAGCGACGAGAGGCTTGAAGGCAGCTAACTCGATAACAAGACACAACAGCTTTCCTAATTGCAATTTATTGCAGGTACTGCAAGCAAGACTGTTTCAACGCTCACGTATTTTAAATTAATTTGCAAATACAGATCTGTAATTACATCTTGTGATGAGGATCGGTTAAATAGACTTATTGTGAAGAACAATTCATATTGGACTATAAATTATGTGCAGGTAAAGACTATTTGTGGAATGCCGCGGATTTCCGAACAATAATAAAAATAGCCTTGCAGATTTTCAAACTTTGAAGGCTCAGTCTGCCTAACCTTTTCTGTAGTAAATACTCAAAGTATGCATTAAATACTTGTCTGTATTTATTATTCTTAATAATCTAACTTCGTATTGACATTGTGTTCTTTTGATTGTCACAAAAAATAAAAAACATGACGTTTACTACTTTGGCTCTTATTTAACTTAATTATTCAATATACAACATTCGTTATCAGCACGAGGTAAAAAGTAGAAAAATGTCGTGTGGACCTGCTGGTATATCGATAAAACCGTTGTGCGAAAGAGCCGGCTATGGCATCTGGAAATTCAAAATGCGTATGTATTTGATGCATGAGGATTTATGGGAAACCATAGAAGGTTACTCAGGTGAGAAGCCCTCTGATGCAAATAAAAGGGATCAGAGAGCTTTAACCAAGATTTGTTTGACAATCGACGGAGGCGCAATCGCACATGTTCGGAGCGCTGAGACTGCCAGGCAAGCATGGGATGCTCTTAAAGATGCTTTTGAAGATAAGGGAATGGGCAGAAAATTGGCCCTGGAGCGCAGGCTGTATAGATATAACTTGTCAGACTTCGATAATGATGTTGAGCGTTATATTGGCGCAATCGTAGCTACTTCGCAAGATTTAGCAGACATCGGGAAGAAGATTGATGATGAAAGTTTGGCAGCGATTATGCTCGGAGGTTTAGGACCTCGCTACGATCCCTTAGTTATGGCTCTGGAAAACTCCAACTTAAAAATCACAAGTGAATTGGTGAAAAGTAAGCTATTGAATGAGTTCTCGAAAACCGTAGACGTTCAAGCTCCGGAGAACAAACCGACGACTTCCGCTCTGAAATCTTCTCAAGGTAAAATTTCTTCCAATAATAGTAAGAAGAAAGGAATTATCAAATGCTATGGATGCGGTGAACCAGGTCATAAAAGGCCCGATTGTCCTATAAGGAAGGACGAGAAGGACAAGCACGTAAAAAATGTTACTCTGAAGACAGCACTCAATGGTGTAGAAGGAGAGAGTACCACTTTTTTCATTGATACTGGAGCGACCAATCACATGTGCCATAATATTGATTACCTAGAGAACGTAAGGTTGAATAATGAAGCAGGTAGTAATGATACTGTAACGGTTGCAAATGGAGAGAAGATAAGTTGCAGAGGTATAGGTAATATTTCTTTTTCTACTAAAGATTGTGAAGGAACAATGACTGGTGTTGTTGCCGTGCCTGACCTGAATTGTAATTTACTCTCTGTTAGGAAAGCTTGTGAAAACGGTTTACATGTAGTTTTTGATAAAAATGGTTGTATTTTTTATGAAAATTTTTCTTGTACTGGAAAGGCTCTTTTACGTGGTTCTGTAAGTAGTGGGCTGTACACTTTAAATTGTACTGTAAATGTTCCTAAGAGAATTGCCTCTAATGCGCTCCTTGATACGTCAGATTGCAGACTTTGGCATAGGCGTTTAGGACACCTTTGCCGAATAGGTCTGGATAAACTTAGAAAAGGTGAGGCTATAGGTGTGTCTTATGATAAGGTGGACAATGAACCATGTATACATTGCTTGGAAGGCAAGCAGTCAAGAAAACCATTCAAAGCAATTCCATTTAAAAGAGGAACAGCTTTGTTGGAACTAATTCATGCGGACCTGTGTGGTCCGATGTCACACGATTCTTTTCAGGGAAACAAATATCTTTTGGTTTTTATTGATGATTTTTCGAGAGCGATTTTTCCTTTCTTTATCTCGTCGAAAAATCAAGTAAAAGATAAATTCTGTGAATTTCAGAATGCAGTTGAAAGGCAGAAGGAAGCAAAAATTAAAATTTTCAGAACAGATAACGAGACTGAGTTTGTGAACCAAGGTATGAGAGACTATTTGACTTCAAAAGGAATTAAGCATGAAACGACAGCTCCTTATAGCCCTCAATCTAATGGCGTAGCTGAACGTGTAAATCGCACACTGGTTGAAAAGGCGCGCTGTATGCTTACTGAAGGTAAACTTTCCAAAGTATATTGGCAAGATGCAGTTCAAACTGCTGCTTATTTGAAAAACAGGTCTCCTCATCGTGCACTCGAAAATAAAACTCCTTTTGAAATGTGGTATGGGAATAAACCAAACCTCTCACATTTAAGAGTTTTTGGCTGTCGAGCGATGGTTCATGTCCCCAATTGTCAAAGAAAGAAGCTTGATGTCAAATCTACGGAGCACATTTTTGTAGGATATGCTGATGATATCCACAGTTACTTCTTTCGTAGTTCTGAATGCCCACGTCGCTTAGTTAAAGCGAGGGACGCAGTATTTTTTGAAAATTCTTTTACAAGTTTAAAAGAAAATTCAGATTCTTCTAGAAGCCAAGAAGAAACAGTAGTTCCACTACGATTGAGCACTGATCCTTGCAATGCTGTTGAACAGATAGTTAATTTGGATGTTCCTACAGCAAGCACTTCCATGGATGTTCCGGACGTTTCCCCTGATCGTTTTCACGATGCTTCAGATGTAGAAGTAGAACAAAGCAACAGTGTTCTCGGTGAGTCAGTGGAAGAACGTCGCTATCCAATGAGAGAACGGAAGAAACCAGATTTCTTGTTATACAAGACCTGTACGGAAGAGGTAATAAATGAAGATCCATCTAGCTACTCAGAAGCCATGCACGCAGAAGATAAAGATAGTTGGATTGCTGCGATGCAAGACGAGTATGATTCCTTAATAGAAAGAAAAACTTGGATTTTAGTCAATAGACCTGAAAATAAGAAAGTTATTCCTTGTAAATGGGTCTACAAATTGAAACGAGATGCTTTAGGAAATTCTGTAAAGTATAAAGCAAGACTTGTAGCTAAAGGTTACAGTCAGGAGGCAGGAGTGGATTATTATGAAACATTCTCTCCTGTGGTGAGGAATTCATCCTTACGTATGCTGTTAGCTTTTGCCGTTGAGAACGAATATAAGCTAAAGCATTTGGACGTGGACACAGCATTTCTTAATGGCAATCTAGAGGAAGAAGTGTTCATGCTACAGCCTCCTGGATTTACACAAGAAGATGGAAAAGTTTGTCTTCTGAAGAAATCCATCTATGGGTTGAAGCAAGCTTCGCGAGCTTGGAATAAAAAGCTCGACGAAACTCTTAAAAGTTTGGGTTTCAGTAGGACCTCCTCAGAGTCAAGTGTATATACGAAACTTTTTCGTTCGTCTGAACTAGTTATACTAGCTGTCTATGTCGATGACATTGTCTTGTTGCACAAAGATGACTTGACGTATGACAAAGTCAAACATGACTTGAGACAATTTTTCGGTATAAAAGATCTGGGAAACCTAAATTATTTCCTATCTCTAAATGTAAATTACGATAATGGGATAATTGAAATAAACCAAAAAACTTTTATACTCGATTTATTAAAACGTTTTAAAATGCAACAGTGTAAAACGTTTGATACACCTTTAGCGAGCAGTAAGTTGGAACCTGGAATTGGTGAGAAACCTGATTATCCTTATCAGAACTTGATTGGCTGCTTGATGTACCTCGCTGTTAGTACTAGGCCAGATATAGCGTTTGCTACCAGTTATTTGAGTCAGTTTAATACGACTTATGACAAAACGCACTGGACAGCAGCGAAGCGTGTACTTCAGTATCTTAAGGGTACTATAGATTATTCCATTGTCTACAGGAAGACTGGTGAATATATCTCTGCATACGCTGATGCCGATTGGGCTAACTGCACAATTGACCGCCGTTCGTATACAGGCTATTTTGTGAAATTGGCTGGAGGACCAATTTCTTGGGACTCAAAGAAACAGCCAACGGTTGCATTATCTTCAACCGAGGCTGAGTATATGTCACTGAGTGCCGTAACCAGAGAAGTTGTCTTTTTGCGCAGACTCTTGCAAGAAATTAGTGGCAAGGTAGGACAAGTTATTATTTATAACGACTGTCAAGGGGCGCAAAAGCTGGCGTCAAACCCTATTCACCATAATAGGACTAAGCACATAGATACAAAACATCATTATATTAGAGAGATTGTATCTAAGAATATTGTGGACTTACGGTACATTCAGACGCATGATATGAGCGCTGACATTTTGACAAAAGCCCTAGGACGTGTATCACATTTAAGATGTGTTAAGGGTATGGGATTTAGTTAATTATAGGCTTCTTTAAATCTTAATGTCTCGCTTATAGATCTTAGATTATTTCGATTAAGTGGGGGTATGTAGTAAATACTCAAAGTATGCATTAAATACTTGTCTGTATTTATTATTCTTAATAATCTAACTTCGTATTGACATTGTGTTCTTTTGATTGTCACAAAAAATAAAAAACATGACGTTTACTACTTTGGCTCTTATTTAACTTAATTATTCAATATACAACATTTTCCCAACTATGTTGAGGTCGGCTTCCATTCTAACCGGATGCAGCTGAATAACATTATTTTTAACCGACTTCAAAAAAGGAGGAGGTTCTCAATCCGACTATTTTTTAATTTTTTATATTTGTTACCGAAGAACTTTTGACCTGGTGAACCGATTTTGATGATTCTTTTTTTATTTGAAAGCTGGTGCTTCCCTTGTGGTCCGATTTATAATTTGGTCCAGTTATGACAGTGGCATCCATGAGAAAACCATATATGTCTTAAATTTGCATTAAGTGTGTGCGCGACAAATGGACGAATAACTCAATATCACGCCAACCGATTTCAATAATTCTTTTTTTATTGGAAAGGATGTACTTCAAGGGTACTGACCCACTAAAAAGTGAGGAATAAAAACTTATTTACAAAAAAGAAAATACCGACTTGACGATGTCTTTGGTTTTTTATAATCGTTATTTGCCACCGACTTCCGAAATATAAGTTATTTTTCACTTTGTAGTGTTTTTTTAGAAGTCGGTTGTTTTTTTTTTGTATAAAAGTTTTTATATATGGAGCGACTGCCTATCTGACTTCCACAACCCAATTACTGGGTAACACGATAATCCTTGTTAAGACTGGCTGTTAGACTTTCGGTCTTCCGACGACCCGTAACGACTGTCAAAGATCCAAAAATGACAGCCGGGACCAATGACCCAACATGCTTTTCGAGGCACGAAGGGGTCTCGGTATGTTAAGATGGTCACCTATCCTTGTACTGACCGAGGCAAGCGCAGATTAAAGAAAATTAAATTATGGATTTGTTTAACTTTAGGTAAATATGATTTTAGATTACAATAATAAATAAATAAATTCTTTATTGCCATAAAAGGTTATAGAAAAATTTGAGACCCTAGCTCCAGAGCTAAGTTAGAGTACCTGTATTTCAGGAGCCAGTGACTTCTTCCATTTGTGTTACTTTTAGCAAGTATATGCAACAAAAGATGATTTTCTGACTTAAAATTAAGTTTAAAAAAAAAACTGAATTAGAAAAATTAATTAGAATTAAAGCAAATAAAATACGTTCATTAAATTAAAATAAAATTGGATTAATAAAAAATCAGGAATAAATATTAATGAATAATCATTCTATAATATTCTATGGCCATGTTTGACTAAAGCTCAGAATTCTATAATTAATAAGCAATCCGTATGTGAAAAGTTGCTTACAGTTAACTAGTCTGAAAAAATATGAACACAAAGTTACCGGTCGTAGAATCTTGGAGATAAACACATCAAGATTAATTAAATCAGTAAAAAGGTCGACACAGCTCTCCGTCTCTTTACCATTTATACGCAACAAAGAATGAAAACAAGCAAATAAATCTATGTTTATTTTTTAATCAGATCGCAAGTTTAAACAATTAAACAGCAACGATTGCACTTTATAAACTGAGCAACATTAAACAAGAGCATTTCCTTACAAAGATGTCTAAGTAATTATCTCAGTAGTTTTGAAATTCCGTTTTGCCGATTGCACACTTTGTGGAGGAAGCATTCCTTCTGAACTTATATTTATAAATTCAGTGAAAAGCAATTAATTTTAAGTCAACAATAGAAAAGTTCCCAGTTGTGATGCATTGTGTTCCGCTTTCGCCGTTTACTTTCTTGAACTGCTCGACTTATTCAATGATTTCCTTTATTAGCGGACTATTGAAAATAAGAGAATGGTCCTGTTCTGTTCTGTTTTGTTTATTTAATTTGCTTATCGTACTTGAAGTCGGTTGTATTGTTATTGGATTCTGTGTTTCTTTTAATTTCGTATTTATCTTGGCGCTTTTCGGAATTTTAGCTGAGTTAACTCAGCTATAATTCGGAAAAGCGTTAAAAGGGGTTTGAAGATTTTTGTATGGAGGGTGGCCCTAACGTCGGCCGCCATTTTGTTTTTTTTTTTTCAAAATCTCGGTGCGCAATGAAAGTTTTATATTTATATAGAAGACACTAATACAAACAAAAAATTTCATGAAACATAATATCCTAAAGCGTCAGGTTTTGGAGTTATTCACCGAAATATAAGTTGAAAACTGAACCTTGAAGAAACAGGTTTTTTTTGTTTTTTTCTCTTCAAGTAAGCATATTGATCTATGAAAACATAATTGCATCACGTGTAGGTAATATTTGAATTATGAGCGAAAGAGACAAAAGCATACCCCCCGCCGAATGACGACACCCCGATTTTTTATTGAATTGTGCGAAGAAGTTGCCATCGATTATGACTTGAGTCAATACAACATTGTCATTTCTGATCCTTGGCTTTTAAGAGCCCGAATCTACTCAAGACACCAAAACAATCGAATTTATTTTGTTTACATCTCGCTCGATAATACTTTGCAAGACAGGAATAAAATAGTTGGCTACTATTGTAATTGCAATGTAGGAAAACGAACACTTGGATGTTGCTCCCATGTTATGTGTATTATATGGCACATGGCATGGGCGCGACATCAAGAATATTCTATTCAGCCTCCCACTGCCTTTTTGGATTATATTATTTATACCGAATATGATTAATAAATCTTATGTTTTATCCACTAGGTATTCAATTATTTCATGTTTACCTACAAAAATATCATTGTAATTCGACACATTTATCTTATATTCTTATGTTCCATACATACATACATACATAAACTCACGCCTTCTTCCCATGTTCCGATTGTATTAAAAAGATTTTAATGAACAAAATAAATTATTAGTATTATAATATTTGTTTTCTTTCTCTGTCTGGTTCAGATTAACAGTAAATAACTTAATCGACATGAATTAACTACAAAATAAATAAATAAATTAGTTATATCAATTGTTATTTTTATCTTTGAATATCTCAGAAACGTGACGCTTTAGGATGTTATGTTAAATTCGTTTTATGTTTGTATATGTGTCCCCTATCCAAATATATGACATTTATTATGCACCGCGATTTTGAAAAAAAATCAAAATGGTTGCTGATGTTAGGGCCAAAACCTTCAAAGCCCTTTGCTGTCGATTGTTCGTGTGCCTGTGGCATTTACTTTATTCATGATCTTTTGATCCTAAGGTGGAAAGGAAGGTGGTGTGTGGTGGTAAGGAATTATTTTGTATGTTCCTAATTAATCCTCTTTCAAAAGACAATCCCTGAATAGAATTATCCAATCAATTGAATGTCATCATGAGTCTTACAACACCACACGCAATTAAGCTATAATCAAGGCACCTCATACAATGTACGATATAATAGTTCGCACTTAGCCGACCGGCTAAACCCGGCTTATATCACAAATTACCTGAAATTAAATCCCTCTTGTTCGATTGTTTATCGTCAGATAACAGCAAAACGGTATCGGTTATACAATAGCACTGAAAGGGGATTAATTTGTTGACAGTAAATTGGATCCTAATGAAGCAAAGGCTGTTTGGATAAACAAGACGGTCGTCTTGGCCCCTGTTTACATGATTCAACGGTTCGTTAGCTTTGTTTCAAATCCAATCGGCCGTTTGTACAACTGTCGGTAGTTGTACGTTTACTGTGCAAGCATTGTTGTCGATGACTAACGCCTCATGTTATTTATTTTGGGAGCCGGGACTAAAAAAATTAAGTAAAATATGGTAGACTCCTAATCGTTGTGTTTTCGACAAAAGGTATGTTGATTTAAAAAACCGGCCAAGTGCGTATCGGACCACGCACAATGAAGGGTTCCGTAGTTGGGATGAATTAATCCCAAAAATAAACTTAACTTTGTAGTTGATAAACATGTTCTCCCATACGGAATGTATGGGAAAACATGTTTTTGCAACTGCAAAGTTAAGTTGGTCGATTATTACTCGATAACTAGTAAAGTTTACTTAGCTGTGATAGTTTTCCTTTTAATTTCGTTATATAAAATACTGCTGTGATTTTTTTCACACATCCAAAACCAACCATTTAGCTGGCAGGGGGGGGGGACACTTGACTCTAACAAAAATTAGCACTTTAAATATTTTGCAAACGGATCTCTGAATCCAAAAATAGTTTTCACAAACTCATAATGTTTTTGTAAGAACTTTCCAATGATACCCCATACTATGGGATAAAAAAATAAAAAATAAAACATCACCACTTTACGTGTATGGGAGGTACCCTAAAAAAAAATGTTTTTCATAATTTTGTTTTACCACTTTGTCGGCGTAATTAATTACCTATGTCAAATTACAGCTTTCTAGTACTAAGGGTCTCGGAGCTAGACCGCGGACAGACAGACAGACAGACGGACATGACGAAACTATAAGGGTTCCTTGTTTACTACGGAGCCCTAAAAAACTCGTGCGTCATGCGCATTATCATCATCATTTTACCCGAAAAACGTCCACTACTGGACATAGGCCTCCCCCAAACACCGCCACTTCAACCGGTTTCGTGCTTCCCAAATCCAGCAAATTCCTGCGGCCTCTAATCATGCGCATAATCCAGCCAGAAAATCATTGCAATACTAAGAAGACGCAGAAGAAGTTGCCTAAATATTAGTTTTTTTTCTGGATCCCTGTGTTGGTTATAAAAGGTAATAAAAATACATATAATGTTAACATAATAATAAAGTTAGTTGAACGGATCATGAACTCCTGTTGTTATGTAAATAGAGCACAGCGAATCATAACACTGACGGTATTCGACACTGTTTATGTAACGAGAAAAGTTCAAGAAAACGGAACTTTCTGCGAAGTATCTTAACAATTAATTTGTTGTTTATCTGACATAAATTATAAAATTATTTTCAGTTGTTTTAAAGTTAAGCAGCACGCGTACCATGACATCCATAGAACAATTGTGATTGTTTGTCTGTCATTTTATCTATTCTTTTGTTGACAAAACCTATTTCTATTGTGGTATTGTGATGCAGTCTTCTTACTTTAAATTTATTAGGTGGGTATGTTCGTGAAAACTTCTTTAGGCGCGTTAGGCATTTTTGAGCAATTTACCGACACCGTGGAGTAAAAGACATCAACGCGTTGATTACCGCAGTGCCGATTTTTTTTCAAGTTTTCACTTCTGTCGGCACTACCGGAATGCCACTGTTATTTTTTTTTTATTTCTCACTTTGAAAAACTTGGTTCGGTGCTTTACGTGGCGTACGTTACTTTTCAGTTTAAGTTAAAAGCTAAAGCATTGATTTCAATCAAATCATTTACAGGCACTTTTGGTTCTCTCAATTATGGGTAGGGAATTATTTTGCTAGGAGTCTTATCGAGAAGAGTGGAATATTTTAATTCTGGATATGATTTCCCAAAACGTACTTACCTGCCTCAAATACCTAGCAGCACTATTTGACTTCTGACACGTAGGTAATAAGTATCGATCGATCAGAAGGGCAATTCTCGTACCTATAAAATTTTCACATCTATGTCGCAACCTGACAAACTTTTAAAAAATGTTGGTAAATTGATTGTATTTTTGACAGATTGAAAATGAGATTAGAATGCGAACGTTCTTAAAAATTATGGAAATTGTCGCTCTTGTTAAAAGCTACGCTTACTACGGTTGGTCCGCGAATGGGTCACCATCTTAACATACTAAGACCTCGCCGTGCCTCGGAAAGCACGTTAAGCCCTTGGTCCCGGCTGTCATTTGTAGATCTTTGACAGTTGTTATGGGTCGAAAGTCTGACAACCAGTCTTACCAAGGGGTATCGTGTTACCCAGTAACTGGGTTGTGGAGGTCAGATGGCAGTCGCTCTATGTAAAATACTATTATTCAGCTACATCCGGTTAGACTGGAAGCCGACCCCAACATAGTTGGGAAAATGGTAGATATCTTCTGTTTATTACAAACAGCTCACTGTTTGAGACATACGTAATGACAGCGTCATAATTAACAGAAATTTGATTGGCGCGCAAATTAGTCCTCAATTGACGCCGGTAGGCGGCTCCAATAGGGATCGCTTGTACCATAAGTACATTTGCATATAAATCACCGTACCTATGAATTGTGCGTGATTTCTGGCTTCAGCGATTAGGCCTCGTATCGTGTATTCATGTCGTATGAATTATGAATTAGTTTTTCATGTAACTTGTTGTTTATGTATGTGTTGCGTCTTGTAAAGGAAGGTTTATTAATTATTTCGCGTGTTTAGTTTGTTATTCTTGAATTTATGATGGGCTCGGTTTATATTCATTCATGTTTTGAGTATAATTTTCAGTAAAATTATATACTGCATATAATTTGATGGGATTTTTGGACAATGACTGGCTCGTAGAAGGACTACACTGCCTTGCAGTAATGCGCTTATATTCACTGCCCCCAATTCCAAAACAGCTCTGGATTTTGCTCAACTGAAACTCAAAACAAGTTGGCAGTTAAATATTTGAGAATATAGATTTAAACTAATAATGAGGCGTCATTGTAAAGATCGCAACAACATAGGTAGGGGCCGGCTCGCTGCCAGCTATTTGTACTGGAAACTAACTTTTCAACTCGACGCCCGTTGTAAGCGTATTCCGAGCTAACTGTTTACACTAAAACGTTCGTGTATAAGTAAACGATGACTCCAACTCTCCATTTACTTGTTTGCTTTCTTATTTCGCTTTGTAAATTTGTTATAACAAGGCACAAGCTAAACTTTAGCAACTCATAGCCGACTTGATTTCTTGTTCGTAAGTTAGCTGTTTGAAGAACGTTAACGTGTGATATTCAGCTCGGTACATAATTTTGTTTGAGTTTTAGTGAGTATTACGTCAGCACAAGCAATTACGTCATTGAGGCTTTGTTTTGGTGAACTTATTACTGTAAAGAGTCTTAAAGGTGTTTGAGTTGGTTCAAATTTAGGCACCTTTATTGTGGTTGTATACCTAGTCAATTAAATATTAAAAAGAGGGTGGAAACCTCTCTTCTACTTAAATCTTACAGGACGATTTCAACCTTGGTATTTTTAAACGTTTCAAAAAGACCCAAAAAGTTAGATACGAAAAAGCCAGAGCCATCAAGAAAAAATATCAAGAGCCGTAACAATTCAAACTTATTCTCGTTTCATACATTAAAGTCATAAAAGTACGTAACATCACTAATACTGCGAGTTAGTTCCAGCAATCGTTTTAAATCCTACAGAGTTATTGCCGCGGAGCTTACAAATGTCGGTTTTAAAATCATGTCCCCGTTAAAACTTTCTTCATGAATAATTTACGAATTTTCTTCAGAGATATGGTCTTGCCGCTGAAGATAAGAATTAAATTACGTAAAATTAAATTTTTATTAAAACATCCGAATAAAAATATAAAGAGAGGCGATTTGAATAATTATCGCCATGTCGCGGTGCTCCCAGTTTCGCTAAGTTTTCACTTCTTTTAATGTTTATTTAAGTTTAATGATCTTAATGAATTTTTACACTGAAATCTTGCTTTTTATGTTTAGTTAATATAAGAGTTTCAGCTGGTCAGAGATTATTATTAAGTGTGTTAGAAAGATTCCGTAATAAAAGCAGTAAGTATCTATATTGTCATCGGCACATTTACTTATTGGAAAAATGCAAACATTCATAGTTTTTGATCTGAGTTTTACTGTAAATATCACAAACATTTCTTTGAATATTGAACCAGAGAAACAAATAGAATATTATTTATTTCTCTTTAAAACTGGGAAGTAAAGAATTTAAATACAACAGTGTTGATTCAAGACTTTCATTCTTCTACAAAAAAAAAAATCCACAGATAAAATCTGAATACGGAAATGCTAAATATAAAACATCTTTTATCATTTCCTATTACGTTAAAATATCAAAAGAGGAAATCAGTGGCTTATAGGTTGTAGCACGATTTTGTACAAGAGCTATGCAGATAATAATTTGAGTTCAAACCTTTGGGAGTGGCAGCTCAAGAGGATAAGACCGCCTTCCCGTAATTTTCTGAAGTACATACTCAGAATTCAGTGAGAGTACTTATATTCAGAATTTATAATATTACTGCTCTAAATATTCTACACTTCGAGTGATGTGGACTTGGAGTAGCAATGAATTCTGTGCTGAGGGGATTTTAATTGACCATTCTTATTTAAATGTCTTCCTGCGACGGATTCCGGTTGCAGTTTTGGATAGGTATGTCTGTGTTTTTTCTGGACCATTGCCAGGCTTTGATTTGGTCGTGGCTACTGTTGAATTCATAACTATCTTATTTCATGATTCATTTTTTATCATAACACAGATATTTTTATTTACATCTCTGGGTAAATCAATGGGTTTCTCGGTTTTTGAAGAAGAAAAAATAAGGATGGACTCATCAAACATCGTGACTTAGTTTCATGTTTGGTATAGCCTTGGACCTATAGTTATTCATTACCTTCGTTGTTTTTTCAATTCAATAAATATATAGAATAAATTAAATAATAAGTATTGTAACCACCTCGATGCAGACGTTTAAATTAAATTAATGAACTGACTTTGGTAATGGAAATAAATTAACCAGTCAGGCAGGTAATTTGTGGTATTGATGATTTTCCTGTGAAACATTGCAGTTACTATAGAATGTAAATTGTTATGTGTGAATAAAAATATCGGTCATATATTAAGGAAATGAGGAATAAATCCCAAAGTTTTTTCTGAAAGAACCATACGTTCTTTCACATAACAGGGCTTTCTATCAGGAAGACAGCTAATAATAATAGTAAGCAGGAAGACAACAACAAATCCTATGTAAGCCCACTTGAAAATACAGGCCCTATAATAATAATAATAATAACCCCACCGCCGTATCTCTACGTTGACGTCGTGGTGGGGCTAGCGCGCTCCGAATTTTAGGTCTGTGCCGGTAGAGTTTACTTTGCCGGAACGGGACTGGGATGAGGAGCCAGACCAAGAGAGATACAAAAACCCGCAGGGCAGCATGTGGCGAGCTGTTGGGCAGTAGCGACCCCACGGACCCTATCTCCCGGGAGAAGTCTTGTTTCTCACCTCTGGCTTGCCTTTATTGGCCGGTTGGAGTGAACACTGACGAGGAACAGAGCTCCTGCCTCATTCTTGCCTTAATTGGCCGGCTTGAGTGGAGATTCGCAAGAGCAAACATGCTCGGAGGAAGGAAGTATTCCAGTAAGATGCTGGTAGGGATCTTGACCGTACTTTCGGGATTGTCCTGATAGCCGTGGAATACCTCTCCACTCCTCACAAGCACCTCAGGACATGTTGCCCCCTTGTTGCTACGATACTTTGTGTTAGCGACCGTTTTCGGGGGCCCATTATTGAATGTGCAAGTCACCCCCTGCCATTTTCCTGTGTATGTTATATTATATATTGGTCAGGCAGGGGCCATAGTCTTTCCATAGTTCAAGGTAACCAATCCATTATAGCCACCCAAATCCATAGCCCAATATGTTTTGTTTCCATGTTCTGCAATAGTCCTACACTAACCGGGGGTTGTCCTTGGGTGCACTTGTATAGTGCATACAGGGATAATCATCGGTTGGTACTTCAACACTTAAAAATGTCTAAGAGGCCTCTGCGAGTTGGCTTCGGCCCCTCGTACGCCTTCCAAAGGTCCGGAACCCCAGGGTCCCGAGATATGTCAAAGACATTTAAATAATAATAATAATAATCCATTTAATTCGGGCGACAGAGGCCCATTAATAAATACCTTAACCTAAACATACATATTATTTAAAATTATAAACAAATCTTGTGTTAGTAAATAAGGCTTAGACTATGTTAGTAGCACTTCACTATGCACTAGCATGACTTAGTGCCGTCTTGTGGAACTTGTCCGCGGAAGCGACGGAACACCACGTCCTGTGGCCAAAAGTCTTCTTGCATGACGAGGGGCAGATAAAAGTTCGGTACACGCACGACGAACGCCTTGAAATTGACGTTCCGGTGCGACTCTAATAACTGCACCCTCGGCGCGTACCTCGTCTTTTGGCGCACGTACTCCACGATGTCTTCCGCCTTAGTGGTGTAGTGCAGGCGGGAGATGTACACCGGTGTGTTAGGCTTTGCGGCACGCAGGCTCACTTCGGGGCCCGTAGGAGCTTTGCCGCAGCGGTTCTTGTTCGTTCGCGATCGGCGCTTCCTCCTTTGCACCGTCACGAAACCATCATCATTATCAGCCAAATTCGGTGCCTTCTCAGGCAAGGGCTTGATAATAGGAACGCCAGGGGCACTCGCGGTGACGCTAGCGAAATCCCTTTGTAGGGGTTTCGCCAGGGCTGCAGACACTGGCAGCGGGATAGGGCGCGGGGCACGGGCGGCGATACACAGAGGAGCCGCGGTGACGAGCACGGAGCTGCGGGGAGCAGGAGACTAGACATCAGAAATTGAATTTGGAGGAGAACTGTTCATGAGCACACACAAATTCTTCATAAAAATGTTAAATAAAATAAGGAACGCCCTTCATTACTAATTAACTGGATTTTTATTCCCATAACTGTAAAAACAATACTTTATAATATGAAAATGTCACACAAAATTTAAATTTTGAAATTAAAAATCTTAACCAAAAATTAATATCTATGAATAATAAATACAAAATCTCAAAAATGCAAATGAGGGAAGGAGGGAACACATGCTTTTTTTATCGAGAGTGTGTCTACACGGTTACATGGTTTTAGTCAGTAAGAGTCTACACTCTTACTGACTAAAACCCACCTGTGTTTGACACCAGCAAGTGATACTTCATTGCAACAAGGTTATATCTCATATGATTCCCCTAAAACAACAAAAGTTAATGTAAAAACTCTTAACTGTAACCCAAATAAATAATGATATTTAGTGATAAAATTGGGAAAGAACGACATTCAGGCAATTTTTGTGCTGCAGAACGAGCTATTCGAGCAATTTATAATCTAAGTAGCAGGTATTCACTGAGGAATAAATTTAAGGAAACGTAATGATAGTCGTATCTCAGTATGTAAATGAGAATCTGATTTATGTAAAAATAATAATAATCTCTATTCTAAACACAGCAACATTCATAGTATAAATACTAGAAACAAAGATTTACATAATGTAACCACGACTAGGCTCCAAAAAATGGGTAATTCAAATAAGTGCCAAAGTATAAATTTTTACAACAAACTCCTGAAGAACTGAGCCTTAACAAATTTAAATCATTTATTAACCCTTAATTTGATAAAGTCCGGTGTGACGGACGTCAACTAAAAATAAATCCTACTAGATTTTTATTAGATTCTCATTGATTTCAAATCGACTAAATATTTCCTAATTTCATAAACTAATAGTAGAAAATATATTTTGCGTGTGACAACACTGTGTTATATCAGTCGTGACACAAAATGTCGGCGCAAAGACGACCACCGGTTTTGCTCAAGGTATTTATAATTCTTTTTCCTCTTTTTTGCCTATGAATGCCTTAAAATCTCGACTCAGCCATTAGAAAATCATTCTATAAATAATTATAACCCAAAAACAAATACGCTCTTTTTCATTTTCATGCTGTTTTTTGTTGCTAAAGTGCTTTGTCCGTCACAGCGAACATTGCTAATTGTATAGAGATGTAGTACTTTATTACTATGTCCGCTGTGGCGGACAACGTCAAAAAGCTTAAAAAGTTTTTTTTGGTTATGGTTCAGAGTTTGGTTCATTTTTCTTTGTCAACAGCCAAACCGTGCTAGTAAAATTATCGCCTTAGTGCCAAATGAACATGCACCTTCCGATGCTAGTGAAAATTCTGATTCTGGAACAGAAATGCATGGTGACCCGCGTGCTTATGCTTCTTCCCCGCTCTCTTCTTCTGCACCATCAATTACATCTTCCCTTGCAAACCTAACAATCAGTACAACTGAAGACGAAGAATCGATCACTGATAATATTGATGTTATATCAGATTCTATCGTGCGTGAAATTGGAGTCTAATTATGAGAATGTTCCATCCCTATCTGCTATTCCCTCACTGCCATCAACGCCTATAGCACATGTAGCTTCTTCTTCTCCACTTGCATCACGAAACACAAGGTCCAGGAAACAACCACATACAGTACCAGCAAAAAGAGCGAAGACGGGTAAAAAATTTCAACTGACTTATAAATGGAAAGTAGCACCATTTCGCCACAGAGCGACAGTAGAAGAGGATGGAGACTATATTAATTTATTAGAAGATGTTGACTCACCTTTAAAGCATTCAGATACGATATTTATGAAATATTGTTGAAGGCAAACAGATGTGCCAAAAGAAATAAAACTAATGCAGCAAAAGTAAGCAAACCACATGTCGCCCGCCCATCGAGTCCAGTCAAATATGACAACATAGGCCATTTCCCCTCAACGATGGAAGAAGGTCGTTGCAGATACTGCCAAAAGAAGACCGTCATATATTGCATAAAATGCAATACAAGATTCTGCTTTGTAACAGGCAAAACTCCGAGAAATTGTTTTTTAAATTTTCACACAAAGTAAAATAACATTTTCAGGGCAATTTCTGCGTTTTTCATTTTTGTATTTTCTTATTTTAATAAAATAAACATAATAATATTAACGTATTTTATTTTTCCATAATTTGGCACTGTCCACCACAGCGGACATGCAAATCTATACGTTCATCGTTAAGTTATTGGTAATGTCCGCTGTGACGGACATGAATTTTCCCAACAGTGGGCAACTCGGGATTTTATTTTACATTTTTTCGGGTCTATTTAGCACACTTCTGAAGCCTTACAATAATAAAATTTATGTATATATTACTTTTTTTTCGTTGCCAAATTAAGGGTTAAACACAAACGCTGTCAAAAAGGTTTATAATAAAGTTAAAGATTACTTGGACGACAAAAAGGCTTGGGATTAATTAAGCTACTCCAACGTCCTCCCAAGCAAGAAACTATATTATACAAAGTATTTTAGAAAAAATATACATAAACCACCGACCTCACATAAATATGTCATGTAAATAAATAAAATATTTTTTTTATTGATTTACATGACATATTTGTGTGAGGTCGGTGGTTTATATATATTTTTTCTTTATCTCAGATAGTTTTAATGATAATCTAGCAGTTTGAGTACTTAATGCGGCCTACCCAAATGTTCTTTCTTTGGTATTGTTCGTCGAGTCGTTGAGCTCCTTAATTTCTGAGTTGAGCTACACGATTACTGACAAATGCGTGCACTGACTGGACAGATCCACTCAAATCTGTGTGGTTCTTTCCTAAAAAGACCTTTTCAGATACCAATCTACATGATCTTCACATGATCTCACCAAGATTATGTCTGGACTTTAAAAGAGACTGCAACTTCTGAGTTTGTTTCGGAATTTCTTTTCAGAGTGGTCAGATAGGAAACGCCGACCTCATCTAGTTTTTAAAATACGATTGACGAGTAAAAGTGTTTGTACAAATCTCATCATCATCTCATCTTCCTGCTCTTGTCACATGTTACGTGGGGTCGGCGCAACACGTTTTCTTTTTCTACTCTCCCCTGTTAACCGTCACACTATCATTCACTCCCTTCTCTTTCATATCATTCCTCACACAATCCTTCCATCTTTTCTTTGGTCTTCCTCTCCCGCTCCATCCATCAACATTTATGTTCATCACTCTTTTAGTCACATGCATCACATGCCCATACCAGGCCAAACGATTTCCTTTCAACTTTTCAATCACTGGCGCCACTTTTAAACTTCCCCTAATATACTCATTTCTTACTTTATCCATTTTCGTCACTCCACATCCAACATTCTCATCTCTGCTACATGCAATCTTATTTCATCCGTTTTTTTCACGGCCCAGCATTCAGATCCATACAATACGACAGGCCTCATCACGAACTTGTAGATTTTCCCCTTTAACTTGAGGGGCATCCGTGGGTCACAAGTTGTTCCAGTGACCTGTCGTCATTTCATC
The DNA here is from genome assembly GCA_963680765.1 of Agrochola lychnidis. Taxonomy (NCBI): domain Eukaryota; kingdom Metazoa; phylum Arthropoda; class Insecta; order Lepidoptera; family Noctuidae; genus Agrochola; species Agrochola lychnidis. The sequence goes on from OY796857.1 coordinate 13,990,894, forward strand.
CAACCTGAGTTGATCCGGCGCGTTACCTCTCGGTCTACAAATATACTTACAGAAATAAAATCACTTATCATATAACATGAATAAGGCATTAATTAGGATAAAATAATAAAGGTAAGTACACGGACTTATGATTTATAAAATTAACTTTTCTTTCAAAACACTCACAAAATCGCTACTTACTTGTATATAGGCAACTCATTATTTTCTACTAATGAGCATTGCCAAGAAACCTCTTGACGACATTTTTTAAAGAAAAATAAATGAAAAAGTTGTGAAAGCCGCAAGCTTAAGGACTACTCTGAGACTTGAACGGTGCTTTATGTGACGTTGAGTAACTCACCTGCTTGTAAAACGAAAATGTCAGTATAAACAGTAATCAGTAGTAGGTGGTGGATGTTACGTCGAACAAAAATATTTTGTTAACAGACTTTTTATTGTAAGGTGTGATATGCCCCTTAGGTCGAGGGAGGTAGGTAGTAAATAATTGTGTCTATTTATTTAAGCATCCCTTGATGTGAATTTAATTCTAGATAATAAATCTAGCTTTCGTCTTGCTTTCGTCGCACTTTTTAACAAAATTTAAAAAAGTTTTAACGATGAAATAAATAAAAACGATTTTTTGATGTTTAAAAATAAACGTGTGACCGTTAGGGACTCCTAAAACTTGGTTTGAAATCTGAGCCTATTAAATTTAGTTTAACCCAGTAGTCTAGTAAATACTCGATCTATCTAACTCGAGAACCTGTCAAGATACTTAATTTAATTTCGATGACAATAGAACATCACTATGCAATGCCAAATGCGGGTATGAATAGAACCAACATATGCTGTTCTACGCATCAATGTATAGTCGCTGGCCCTTATAATTATTGTGGGTGTAATAATTAGCGCTACATTGTTAATTAAAGACAAAGGTGTGCTAATGAGACATGGCGCTGTATGTGCCACGAATGTTGATTAGCTCTAAAAATACTCGTCGCAGCAAACCGCAGACGTTGAGTTGCTTCATTAGTATTTATTGTGTCACTGTATTTCTAGTCATTTTGGCGGTAGTTTGCACTTTTAGTTGGGTACCTACTTGTATTTCATGAAATAGTAAGGTAGTTTTATTTTTACTGTGACTGCGGAATAAGGCTTGGAAATTTCGTGTTTTTGCTTTTGGGAAAACGTTGCGTCGTCGAGTTCTTGGAACCAGTAATGAAAGTAGTTAATATACTTCGACATTACAGATTTTAATGAGCAAAACTGCTATGTAACATACCTACTTAATTATTTCTGGGCCGGAAAATTTACTATACTTCTTTTAAAATTATGAATCATCTAATAAAATTGCCTGCGATTTTCAATTGCGTGGTGAATAAGAAACCATGATGTAGCTTGTACTAAATACACTATAATAACGTATTCTATCACTGAATGAACATCTAACATTAGACTCTAATTGTAGACATTAGACATACACATTAGATTCTAATGTGATCCAACTTAGGTAAACGCATTCGATCGACTACGACCTGCCATTACAAGAAACGAAAAATGCACATCAAGAAACGAATCCCAGCGAATATTCGAGAATAGACATAATGCTACGGTAGACTTCACGCTGATTGGGTTTTTTTTAGTGACACAGGAACATGTCTCGTCTGTAATTTCGGAGACAGGAGATGTAGAAGTAACACCTACGAAGAACATACTCGTCGAACAAAGTTTGCATTTGATGAAATAAGTTTTCATGTATTTTCATACTGGTAGTACGTAACGGTAAAGGCTTTCGGGTGTGTCTTGGTTTATTGAACCCTATCCGCCAAACTAATTATGTTTAACAGACTCCTATACAGGAACAAGTTAGTATCATGATTAATACACCTACTTAGAATATGCAACCAGCATCCATAGTTAGGTTAGGTTAGATAGGCAGTTGGTTCATATAAAATACTGGTAAACAGCTGCATACTGTTAGACTGGAAGCCGACCCAACATAATTGGGAAAAAGGATAGGCAGATGATAATCCATAGTTAGGAGAGTTAATTTTCTTCTTGTAAGTTTGTATGTAGGGGGTAATCTTCAGAACTCCTAATCCGATTCCGCAAATTCTTTCACAAATGGGAAGCTAAGCAGTATTGCCGAGTGTCATAGAATACATTTTATGTTTAAACAAGAAATTTCACGCACACGAATTCGCGGACAGAAGCTAGTCATAAATAATTTTGGAAAAAAATGAATGTAACAAATTCTCAAGCGCCTTTTAATATAACATCAAATAATACCGTACGGGGAAAGCAATTTAGAAAGCGTTGGAATCTCATAAAGTCATAAGTCAGACGTGCATGTAGCTGCCAAAATGGCTAATGACCGCGAGCTGGGTGCGGTCGCGGACCGAACCGAGCCAAAAACCAATTTGCGACAATAATAACATCGTTGTTGTGCCGATCAGTTGAAGTGAGTATAGCTCAAGTGTTGAGGTGGCGGAGTGGCGATTGAAGGTTCGGAGTTTGTGTCTTAGGTAGGTAGTTTGAGAATTTCTGGCGGTGAATTTAGTCTTAACTAAGAGGGTTAGTGGGAAAGTTACTCAGTCTGAAGTTCAGAATACTTCAGATGAATGGATCATCATCTGCCTAGCCTTTTCCCAACTATGTTGGGGTCGGCTTCCAGTCTAACCGGATGCAGCTGAATACCAGTATTTTTACATGGAGCGACTGCCTATCTGACCTCTACAACCTAGTTACTAGGTAACACGATACCCCTTGGTAAGACTGGTTGTCAGACTTTTTGGACTTCTAACTATCCGTAACGACTGTCAAAGATCTACAAATGACAACCGGGACCAACGGCTTAACGTGCTTTCCGAGGCACGGAGGGGTCTTGGTATGTAAAGATGGTCACTCATCCACAGACCAACCGCGGCAAGCGTAGCTTAACCTGATCGATCGACCCGTGCAGCTGTTGTTACTTAGCCACAAGTTCAGATGACACAAGTTCAGATGATGTTCAGATGAATGGATGATGAATAAATAAATAAATTTTCTTTATTTAAAAAGAAATTACAACATTGTTACAGACATTACATTTACAACATACAGAAGAAGTGTCTTAAACATAAGTCCCCTGGCTTCCAAATTAAGATTATACTTGTAACTTGGGAATCAGTGTTCCTCTATTATTAAAGTCGTTACATATGTTTGTGGTTATTAAATGCAGTGAAAATGAAAACAAAAGGCACATTTTTTATAGACAAAGTATAAAAATAACAATCATGAAATGTGCGGGAAGGTGTGTTGAGAGAGGGAGTGAGTGTGTGTTTGTGGAGTACATGTGTGTGTTTGATGTGTGTGTGTGTGTGAGGAGTGTCAAGTGTATGTATGAAGATGAGATGTTTGTGTTGGACTATTGAGTAGGAGAGAATAGAAGGTTTTCTATTTCGTCGTAGTTTTTTTTCATCAACCACGCTTTCACTGAGATTTTACATTTGTCTAAATTAAGTTTTTGTATCGCGAGCAGTTCATTGATCGCCGAATAACGAAAGCGTTTTTTTTTTTTTTAGAAATCTATTACTACAAACACAAAATAGTGGTTTTATGTCTTCAGAGTGTATCAGTAATTATACTCTGAGCTTTTTCTACGTTTTTTGAAATAATACTGCTTCTATAATGGACAGCATAATGAATGACAAATCAGAAAAAAATCTTTTCACCAAAGTCTCAACAAAAACCAAAACTAATTTGCACTAAATAAATGAGTTTCACTTTGACGGCAACAATTTTCAATCGGGACTAATTAAAGCGTTTTTTTCGACACCATTGGAACAAAAACTAAGCTTCAACTTGCCAACGATAGAAATACACCTGGACTTTTGAACGCATATAAAAGTTTTCCAATTTACAGGGGCTGATTGGAAAATTTTCGCCATTTTGGGGTGTTAACCGACCCTTGACTTTACTTAGCCTTTTGAAGCGAATTAAAAGTGTTAGCGCTAAGTCTTAATCTAGCTGTTTGATTATTTTTGTGTTTGAGATGATTATTTTTATGTTTTTTGTTTTAGAAGTTAATATAGTGATCATTTATTGTCATTAGGACTGTGGATGGTCACAAATGGAGAATTAAACTGTTTACAAGTTTAAAGCCAGAGGTAATACTAAAATCACGTGCATGTTCTTTGTAAAAATGACTTAATTGGGCTAAATTATTAATTTTCTTGAAACTTCTTGGCACCTGCGCTTGGAGTGTCAGTGACACCGTAACTATAAAGTGCAATATACACTCGTACTTTGCACTTATCCATACTCGTTCTCGTAGTATAATGCATTACCAATATTGTAAAAATTCCGTAGCTGTGCGGCTACGCGCGTAGCTCGTAGGTGCATGCTACGTGCGTAGCCGCGTGCAGCGCCTTACGGCATTATGCGGTCATTATTTATGCCTTGTGTTATCATACGTTAATTTATGGGTAAAACAATGCGTCACAAGCTGTTTATTAGTATTTTTGATTAGACACGTAGGTACCTACTTATGTATTTCGTTGCGAAAATCCAACTCGCGTTTCGTAGTACAGAACTCAACATTCAGCGTCAATTGAGCCATCACATTATAATGATTTAATTAAACCGTAATTGTATCTATTGAGAATTTACCAATTGAATCAGAGCGTAATGTCAAAATAATTATGTAGTTGTCAATCCCAATCATGAGGTTTGTATAGGCTAATTAGTGATGGTATGACGTGTGTTCCGTATACTAAGGGGAGCTTGTAAGTATCTATGTAATATACACGTACATTCTCATTAAAGAACGAAGAAAACGTGAAGTATTTGACGATTATTTTAAATAGACATCAAAGGAAATGATATTTAGAGGGTCTTTATACATATGATATCAAAACCCTTTTTAAGTTACCTAAATAAAATGGACGAAAAACGAATAGTCATCGTTTTGTATGCTTTTGGAGGAGCAATACCTATATGTAGTATAGGTAATGATGTCCCTGATGATCATGTCTGCCTAATCATTTTAGGTTGAAGTGTACAATTATACCTACCATAGTCCCAATATACCATAGAACGTAGAAAGTCCTCGCACAAAGTGGACCAGTAACCTTGTGAAGGCCGCAGGAATCCGCTGGATGCGGGAAGCACAGAACCGGTCGGTGCTCGGGGGAGGCCTCTGTCTAACAATGGACGTCTTTCGGCTGAAATGATGATGATACTATAGTCAAGACCGAATCCTCCCATGGCGACCAATCTCAGCGGAGAGTAGCCTTCTACGTGGGACATATTATGGAGCACAAGTTTAGTGTAAGCGCAGACACAGGTGAACTCTCTCTTTCTTCACTCTCATATTCCAATGGGACGACAATTAAGAAAAGAAAGAAAGAAAGAAAATACATTTATTTAGCACAGACAAAAAGGCACACAACACAACAATTATAACACAAGCAAAAAATAAAAAAAGGTAACAAAAATAAAGTGTAAAATAATTCGACACGACCGGAGAGAGATCAGGCGCAGGACCAATGGCTTAACGTGCTATCTGAGGCACGGGGCTATCACACCGACAACTTCCAAACTCCGGGCTGTTACTAAGAAATTCGTAATGGAAAACCTAATAACACTTTGACAGACCTGAGAATTAAACCGAGGACCCTGCACGCTCTGCAGTTGCGCTTGCGACCGCGAGACCAATGGGGACCTGTACCATTAATATATCGACAGTGGAAAGGTACAATGGCTGAAGCGCCATTTTGGTCGATATTGAATTATATATATACTAACTGAATTCTTTTTTCTGCTTCGATTGGTCTACCTTTCGCGTCGATTTGAGGACTTTTTTGGCGCTTAAGCAGTACAATTTTTTTTTTGTTAAAGCGACCCTTATCTCCTAAACTAAAGGTTATAAAGACACTATTTATAATTCATATTATAGGAAAAAAAAATATGATTCATGAGAATATAAGATACGTAGCTAAAAATCCATTAGAAAAAACTTTAAAATTCGTTCCTGAGATTTCACATTTTAGCGCTTAAGCCATTTTACCTTTCTACTGTCGATATATTTTATAATAGTTTCCCCGAAACAGATGAAATAAATATTTGCAAATCTCTATTTTGTTACACCGCTATAATAGCCGCAAATGATGTGTAAACCAAAGGATATCTATTAAATCAATGTAGTCATTAATTTGTATACGAATTAATTACCCAAATTACTGTGCGTTACGGTACACAACGCGTTGTGGTTTGGAAGTGGAGTTGTATTACGTTGTCATCCCGATTACTAGGTATTACAGTTGTTTAGATTAATTAGGTGCGGATTAAGCGATTAGGTAGCGTTTTGATTGTCATTTGTTTATTTCAACGTGTGTCAGTGATTATTCTAAACACACTCCATGTATCATAATCATGCTCCATATTGTGTCAACGGGTCATTCACGTCTTAACGTTAGGTGCAGGTTTATTCTACAAAAGTATTCTCAGTTTCACAGTTACTTCTTTTATTCTAGCACTTCTTTAAAAATATTATGTGTTTGTTTCTCAGCAGCGATGTCACGTGACTTGTCTTGTTCCGTAATTGAAATACAGGAAGGAATAAATTGCCTCCCCACTTTCCGTGTGACCACTCTTACAACATTATTCAACGTTACAATTCTGTTTTATGGACCTATTGCAGCTCCGTACACGTCTGTACTTCTAATTTTATTCAACAATGTGAAATTACGCCCACGAAAAACTGCAGAACAATTACAAATCTCTAGTTAAAAAGTTTCCTCATGAATATTTTCGCTGAGTTATGGGCCCGAAGAGGAAGATAATAAAATTTGGTATAATTTAATTTTTATTGCAGCCCATGAATGAACAAAAGGGGGCTTGATTTGAATAATAATTAGCTTTTATTGTACACTAGCCGGTGCTAGGTCATGACTGCCAAGTAGACAAGTATTAGCAAGTAGCAGACGGCCATCGGCGAAAAATGTAAAGTCGAAAAATAAAAGAAGAAATTAGTTTTCTCTTCAAGACAAATGTAACTACAGTTATAGTTAGATTTGCGAATTTCTGGCCATTTCTAAACCGGTAATGGATTAAGTGAAGCGTAACAAAAATAAAATTAACGAGGGGGCTTCCCCGGCGGAAGGCGACGGGAAGCGGACGCCCCGTCAGTGACGGAAAAGTTATCTATATCTACAGCCGAATCTTAATAAAGTTTTCACGTTAAATTTGGTACGTTTAGAAGGCAGTAGCATATTTACTGGTATGTACTGGCTGTATTTATGAATGTCAAATTGGGTCTTATAAGGCAATTTTTTGTTGAAAAAATGTTTGATTCTTTTCTTATTAGTTCTTTTCTTATCATTGCTATTTCTTAGCTTACTTTTCAAGGTCCAGTCTTTCCCAGAAAATTCGCAATTTGGCAAACAACGTGACCTTTAAATCCCTAGACAAAGTAAAGTTTTACAGCATATTGTTAAATTATTCTTGTTGCGGAACATGTCTTGTGAAATTGAAATTTATTTGGGTACCTAGTTTTGCCACACATTGGTTTCTTATTTTTTTAATTCTTGACGGATACAGGACTTTCATAATTTATTAAAACGGCTTCAAACGACGTGTGTAATCGGCAAAAACGTTTTCACAGATGATTGTTAAAATTAATCCCGGGGCCCGCAGTGATGAATGACACAAGGAACGAATTCAAGTTACGTAAATTGCGAGCATAAATTATTACGTTTTAATAATTTTCCGTACAGCCTGTCCGCCCTCTCAATCATAAGCCCCGCCAGGTGTCACCCTCATAAATTCAGGCTGGTTAAAAATTACAAGAATTTAACGGTAGTGTTATAAAACTAAGCTATAACTAATACTAATTAAAGTTTTACTGCTAAGACAGAAATAGCTTTTGTAATTGCTAGGCAGGTTGCTACGATGCAGTTTAGTCAAGCCTAGTTTCAGAGTCGAAAACAGGTTTTTGAAAATATTACTAATTTTAAATTGCAAATCACTGGCTCAATAAACGTTTTCAATAGTTCATCACTTCACATAAACCACATTTTTCAGATGACTGAATTATTCATATCACTGCACAGTAAAATACAAATCACAATAAATACGATTATATCTAATTAAATAGCCGTCGCTATTCCAAATTAAAATGGTCCAAAAACATTTATTAAAAACGAAAATAAAGAAAAATTTTAATTTAGTGGAAGAGGCAACGAACCGTTTCCTTTTTTATAGCTGGCCAATTGAAACGTTTCCAGGTCTCTGAATAATTCATCTTTCGTTTGAACAAAGACGAAGTGGGCCGCGCGCGGCGATTCTTTGATCTTTTGTAATTGGAATCGATGCTCATATTAAAAAGAGAAATTCTTTAGAGCGACCGTTGAAATGCACCGAAGCCATTTTGTTCAAGACGATTAGGCAGTAGTGATTTGTCGTCGATAGTACCTAGTACTGTTGGGGACAAATCCCTTTGTCCCTTTGCGATTTTTTTCAATACTTTTTGCTTATTTAACTTTGAGCTCCGTTGCCCAAAGTTTATCTTCGTTGTAATAACGAGGCGGCTCTCTATTAATTATGTTTGCCGTGCTATGTGTCGAGAGTCTAAGCTGTTTGCTAATGCTCCTCACTATAGTCGAGAGAGGACTGCCAATATTATAACGCGTAATAATATTCTGTGTACACATAATATGTTCCAGTAAAAACTTTATTAGAGGTATAACATTTTTCGTGAGCGGAGTTTAGTTTTCTTTCTGGTATGACAAGAATTTCTTCGAAGTGTGAGGGGGAGGCTTGAGACTCAGTGACATCGAGTTATTCGAGATAAAATTCCGTTTCTCGATATTTACACGCTGTACACACGTCACTTATTGTAACTACTTTATCTTCGACATTCTAGCAATGAACCATTTTTCATACAAAATCAAAATATAACTACCTAAATTAATTTTATAAAGATGTATTTAATCTTTATAAAATTGGTAGGTAGTTATATTGGATCAATAAAAGTTATGAATTTTTCATAACTTTAAGTCATAGATAACCACCTCTTAGCTTATTACGTTGTGTTTTGGGTCTACATATTTTCATTGTCGACAAGGTAAACAATTAAGTCATTGCTGGAAGTAATCTAAAATTTTTGTCTCCCCACTTTATCGTGGTATTTTGTTTAACTTGTTTATAACTTGTTCGGTATATAGTTAATTTATAATAGCACCATGAACTATAAACATGGATACGTTTGGAGTGTGCCCAATCCATAAAGAAAACAGGCCCCAAATATAATACAATATTTATTTTTCTTGGGAATAATATTGAATACAGCAGTGTCTATCGGAATTACTTTGGCAACTCTATCAATAAAGTCGCGAACTTGTGCAATAACATCTCCTATCGATTACATAATAGAGGGAAGATTGCCAGTTGCTAGCCACAATTGTTTCTGCTTGTTTATTTGTAAGTATTCTATTTTAGTTATTGATATTATTTTTATGTTATTTACGATGATATTTTTTTCTTCATTTGTATACACTCAACCGCACATCATCAGTGAAAACACTTGCACCTCGAAAACAACCCTTACAGTAATGACATAAAGGCGTGTATGCGCTGTCATTGTCAAATTGGTACCACTGATGTGCGGTTGCCTGTACGTTATGTGCTAGGTGCTAGTTACTTCAGAGACTGTCTATAACATGTTCTTATTTATACTGTACCTACTTATACCTTTCAGGCAATCGCATACTAGAAAGAGTACTCGTCCTATGTCTATATTAACTTTTTCAATTTAGTAAATATTTGTGAATAAAATTGGTAAATAAGCTAGACAAGTACTTACGCCTTGCTGCTTTGTTATTTTTATAGCATTCGTATCATTGAATTTAAAGTGACTTGTTGAAAAAGATCACAACGTGAGTTTACTTTTACCCTAGCAAAAGTTATTTCGAATTAACTTTTCTCTAAGCAGACAGAATAAAAACTTTTTACTTCATATCAACAGATAGACAAACACCCCTTATGTTTACGTTAGGGCTAGATTACCCAAACCCCGCTTAGAAGTCCGATTATGTTCCTAGTCTGCCGGCTGTTGCGGTATTTTTAAATAAATGTCACACTAAGCACAAGTTAAATCCGTAAGTACAGTCTATAAATTCAACTCATTTCAACTTCATGAGGATAGTCAGTAGAAGTTTAAAATTTAATCCCGGCATGGGTAAGAGAGCAGAAAAGTTAACCACCCAAAACTTTGCGCGGGTACATACTGCCAACGTATTTATACTTAATTTTTACTGTATCTTGTAAGTCTGAGGGATAAGCTTTTGTTTAAAACATTATTATAAAATGTTGTACAATGTTGTGCCAAATATTTTAAATTTCTTCAGTATTTGCACTGAAATAACTGTAGTTCGAACAGTTCGCAGTGTGACCGAACAAAATTAAAAGGTATTTTTTTTATAAAATGTCAGAATTGTAAAATATTTCATTGAACGCCGTGTCGATTGAAGTTTGGATTTATTCAGAAATGACTTTAAAGTAGTAGTGGTCTAGGTGTCTATTTGAATGTTTTATCCCATGTAAAAAAACAATCTTAAAACAAGATTAAAAATGCAAGATTGTGAAAATAGATGTGCACCTCTGCCAACCCTTTAGTGTAAACAGGCGTTCTGTCTAATAATATTATAATAACGGGAAGAATAAAATATTTTCTACCCTTAACATAAGCGACTATATCTTATAATAGTGTTTGCCTAAATTCAATAGAACATAGGTACACATAGAATAATAATCTAAAAAAAACATTTATTTTGATCTTCACATTCGTTTCTTGACTCGATCTTGCATTCGGATTCGTGGCACGTTTTTATCATTCGTACATAACAAGTGAAAAACGTACACAACTACACATACACTGGAGGGAAGTCGAGTTAGAAATCGTACAATAGTTGCGACGACGCCGCGAAACGCTGGCGCGGCAAACTTGCCTGTTACCCCCTAAAGGGTTGCTAGATGGTAAGTTTTTGCTCTGAACGCGGATGCTGCGGGCTTAGATGTTGCTGGCGAGATATGTTCAATATTTGTTTTGAATATTATGGACACCATTTTTTTTTAAATATCAATTTTTGTTTTGCAAGAATGAGATCGAATGTATTATTGTATAATAAATCGATTTTACTTGGTTTTGAAGTAAAATTAGTACGACATCGTTCCAATAATTACATTATTATTTTTTACAAATGTACCACTGAATTCATAAAACATACTTATAAGACTGTTTTAGAAATAAAACTTTTCCTGACAATTACTAAAGAGTTTTAAATTATTTTGACACTTGCATGGAGATGTCATTGCCCAGTCTTCTTCGTATGAATTCCTTTTGGAAGGGGCAAGAAGAATCAATTCCATTTTCTTGTTAATTTTGACGTTCAAAAGTGCCTTATAAAGAAAAAAATCCTTCCCCATTTTAATGGCACTAAAATAAACTGCATAAAGTAATATTTTTCCTGGGAGCGGATAAAGGATTAACAGAGATACGAGTTCAGCGATGTCACCTCCGACTTTATACCGATACACTGTGAATTTCTTCAAATGACTTTCCGATTTTAAAAGTGCTGCTAGGGATGCATTCCACACTTGCTAGCTTGCAGTTAGGTCAAAGTTTATGTTTATCTATTTATTGCTGAACTGTGTGGATTTTATATTGTACCAAAATACTATGATACTTTTAAATAAATCATTTTAACAGTCAATATTTTTATACATTTTGATTTCATTCTATTCTCTATTTTGGGGACTTGTTACAGCAGTCAATCAGTCTATCCTTTTCCCAACTATGTTGGGGTCGCCTTCCAATTTAATCGGATGCAACTAAATACCAGTATTTTACCTGGAGGAACTGCCTATCTGACCTCCACAATCCAGTTTACTGGGTAACACGATACCCGTTGGTAAGACTGGTTACCAGACTTTTAGGCTTCTGACTACCCGTAACAACTGTCAAATATCTACAAATGACAGCCGGGACCAATGGCTTAATTTGCTATCCGAGGCACGGAGGGGTCTCGATGTTTAAGGGATGGTCACCCATTCACGTACCGACTGTGGCTAGTGTAGCTTAACCTTCGATCTACCCAAGCCCCTGTTATTATTTTCGCCTAGATGCTGTTATTATCTAAATAAATATACCTACTCTATTTTACAGTCCAATATAACCTGAAACTATTAATATGCTAGTATCCTTTTACTTATTTGCAGACAGGCTAGGTATTTCACATAAAGCAACATTGTTAAAACCATTAAGCCCTAGTGCTCATTTAGTATGCCAAAACTGTATTGTGGGCTATCGAGGAGGAAATGGTTGCAGTAACTATTAGGTATAGTTTCTAGTCCCAATTAGTTTAATTTAGTCGAAGTAGAAATGATAACCACTGTGAAATATAGATTCGTTGTTAGTCCGCAAAAAATACTGCCTAACAAATGACAAAAGGTTTCAGACCGTATAGCATTAAAAACTTAAGGCTTACAAGCTCAAACCTCTGTCTGCCTGATCCCTAGAGGACAGCAAGCGTGAACATCATAACACAATTTCCCTCGTTTAATTACGAAACAGAAAAAGCGAAACGCGAAAGTACCAACGTGTAGACAAGCGCGAAATAACTTAACAAATCTAACAGCAGCTTCGTATCCTCAAGTGGGGGATAGCATGAAGAAATATTATTAAGAACCTCTATGGATGAACCGGGGGTGAGCCGGCAGTGGGTTACATCCCAGGGGGATAACAAATTCGTAACCTCGTTACATTACCACAGCCTCCAGGGCGTCGTGCGATACTTTGACAACCATTATGATTGTATTAATTTACATCAAATGATGTTATGCACAGTTTTACTTAGTACCAAATTGCAAAGTTATTAAACGAAACATTCTTAGTACTTTATGCTATAACTTTTACGAGTTAGTTTACTTTGTTCAAGCGTTTTGAAGGTAAGACTCGCTATTATTCTTAAGTCTTATAATATCTTAATCGTAATTTGGAAAGTACCTAATATTTGTGGATTAGTTTTGGAGCTCAACTGTCATTAATGAGACACATTAGAATTTTAATTGTTATCGATCTCCAGGAGAGCTCTCGACAACCAAGGGGATATTGGATTAATACACTGACAAGAGGCAAATGTTCTAAGTCTTAATTTTTTTTCGCCAAATCTATATAACTTGTGATGGCGGAAAAAAAATATGATTGCGCTTCTGTTTCTTTTTTATGCAGTCCGACAGTAACCGCGCTTTAGCTCTTGTTTAAATTTCTCCTATTTCCTGCAAAGGTCATGAAGACATTGAAACATCCGGGAAGGTCAGCAGGACCTACCACTATAAGTAATAGGTACTATTTGTCGGTGAATAATAGCGTAACCACAAAACATTGAAACTGTGTCCAAAGTTACAAAGCTTGCAACAAACGGATATTCCTGAAGTGGAATGACCAAATATCATCTTGAATTAACCCTCGCGGAATCTAAGCTTTCCAGCGTTTGATATTCAAGCTTTACCATTAATTGAATATCAATACGTAATACAGCGGTTCGAGTGTTAGGTAATACTCCTAAGTAACTAATGGGTAAATAATAGGCGAGAGGCGCTTGTTACATAAAATAGGAATGTATAGAAGTACTACTAGAAAAGTACTTCGAGAAATGCACAATGCACCATAGACTGAATGGATGTTTCATATGTTCAAAAACGGTGAAGGAAAATATCGCGAGGAAACTGGCATGTCTGAGAGATATTTCTCGACGGCATGTGAAGCCAAGTTAGAGAGAGGCCTATGGCCGGCTGTAAAACTTTGACACCAGGTGAGTCACAAACCACACGAAAAAAAGAAGTAGAAAATGTTTAATATATAATATAATGGTGTCACTCGTAGTGTACATACAGGTACCTACCTACCATAATACCAAAATTGACCACCATGAATAGTGATCGTGGCGATGAGGTTATCACATTAAATAGTACAGCGGCCGTTATTACAAATTGATATTGTCAAACAATTACTTAAACTTAAAGTGCAGTTTTAAACAAAATAAATAGCGTTAGAATTGTTATTTCATAAACCACCCTAGAAACATAGTAGAGGTACCCGTGATATCTTATAGAACCAAAAAATTCTACCAACCCGCACTGGGCCATGGTGGGTTATGGCCAGTCCTTCTCACATAGAGGAAGCCTGTATCGCAGCAGTGGGAATGTTGTGTAGATTATGCTATGCTTATGCTAAACCAAAGGGTGGTTAAGCATAATTTAGTATTAGTTAACATAAACGTTGCTACGCCAATGGAGGCCTGTCGCGGCCCGTGTCGAGAGTTCCCATGGAGTGTGTCAGCCTGGTGTGGCCTGTTGGCCGCTATTCCAACATGTCAAGTGATAGAGAGCGCGGGGGCAGCCGCTGTGGTTTTATTCAGTGGTCAACATTTGATAAAAAAAGCAAAAAGAAAGTAGAAGAAACGCGCCCGTACAGGCTGCGACCGCCGCGCCTTTGAACTCCCGATGGGTCGGTCAGGATACAGCCGGTCGGCCTGGCTTGGCACGATTTGGCCTGGGAGAAAGCGGACCGTGTGACTGCGGCTTAATATAGCACGTGTGAAATCGTTTCAAAAGTTGACTAGCTATGGTCCTTCTGTACTAACATTTTGTTGTTACTCAGGTAGAACTATCGTATCCTGAATGTTAGATTAGCAGGTATGCGGGCGCAGTGCAAAGATGACGTGTGTGATCATGTACCTACGTGTCTGTACGCAGTGCATCGAACATAGACAAATACTTGGCAATCTGTTATTGACTTGTATTGGCTGTTACTGGCAGATTTAGATATTATGATTTAGTAAAATGATGACAACTTTGCGTATAGGTATCCTGTAAAGTCATCTACAGCTGATTTAGCAGTATTACTTAACTCTAGAAATGACGACATGGTTCCTTTGAACCTGTGTTCACTAAGTCACACTTAAGTGAATCCCTAAATAAAAGTGCACTGTTGGATTTTCAACTCTCAGCGCTGATCCTAGTGTTGAAAATGCAACAGTGCACTTTAATTAGGGACTCATTTAAGTGTCACTTAGTGAAAGTGAAAACGAGCATTATAGTTTCTGATTTATACATACTGACTCATCTCAACAGATCACACTGTAAAAGATTATAATCACGGTATACTATGCAGTTTGATTCTTCTTATACATACTTCCTAATTATAAAACTTTAAAGCAATGTAATTATTTTATTAATCTAATGTTTACTGAAAGATTCCTTTGTTAGCCGTGTCTGAAGGTATTGAACACAAGATTTCATTACGCGTAGTGGCCGGTATCGTCTTTATAGTGTCATAAACGAGGAAATAACATTAAAGGGAGCGTAAAAACGACGACCTGTGGCATTGCATTCCAGCTTAACGTCCATACCGCACATTTATATAACCTTAAGATATATTGGGGAACGGTTTTATTTATATGCTTTTTAAGGTATTGTTTGGATGGACATTTTATGGACCTCTGTTTTTTTAATAGTTTGTTTTTTTACCCTTTATAGGGTTTTAAAACTCAAATAATTATGCGCTTTGGGATTACTGTAATAGTTGCTAATGTCACAAGGCTGATACTTTACATCACCCGTGTTCTTGCTGATTTTTTAACCGACTTCAAAAAAAGGAGGTTACTCAATTCGACCGTCCGTCCGACCGAATGTCAAAAAACTAAAATACTGATCTAAAGACACCGACTTCTGAAATTAAAGTTATTTTTCACTTTGTAGTTTGGAAGTCGGTTGTATTTTTTGCAAAAAAGTTTTTATTTATAACAATGAATGGGAAAGTCTAACCAAGCAAATGTCATGTAAAAAAATCGAACTTAGTAGTCAAATTAGAAGAAATACAATTGAATTTCAAGTTCCCACATTAACATACATAAACGAGAGATGACAATTATCTTTGCACCTCAGCACCTCAAACAACCAGGTTTTGCTGTTTAAAGACAGTGAGCATAATTCGATTTTGCTGCGAGCGTGAGACAAAGTAACCTTTTAATAAAAATAAAAAAAAAAGAGGTCGTGCACAAAATCGACTGATTTTGATCAATTTTGTTCATTAGTTGTGAAAAAGAGAAACAGAATATAAACAAAATTATTTATGATTTGAAAAGTCGAATTCTTTGTCTTGTACGTAGCGGAAAGGGATTTTTCAAATAAATTAAGGATTCGTGGAAAATTATTAAAATTCGCAACAAGTTTTCCAAAAATTGACGCGAGACTGACGTTTGATTGTTTCGTTAGAAGAAACTAATTTTGATTTTGAAAATGAAAAAATATCATCAACATCATTATATGGTCTACTAGTATAAAAGGAAACCACTTTTTTCAACTTTCATAAAAAATACAGCAGATTTTTTTTTTAAATAACTTTCTTTTTTTTACATCCCTGTCAGGAATGTATTTTTTTCCTATTACTTAGCAAACCATATCAAGAAATTTAAAAATCACACATTAGTCTTCAGTTGATGCAACTACTAGTAGTTCTGCGAACAGTAGACCTCGCGAGCACAAACTTTTTACAACAATGAATATATGTACCTCTAAAGTTATTCAAAACGGGATATATTTATCATATATTTTGTTCTTTTTTACAAATGATCCCGTTTTAAACAAAAAATATGGTATAAATCCCGCAATTAAAGAACTTTATTAGTGGAAATAACCATGTCAGTTTAAAATCTATTAATTAATATATTTAACTAACTTAAAAAAACCCGACTGCAGCTGTAGGTTACTAAAAACCATGTGGTGGCAAGACGATAATAAAACAGAAATACACTAACTCCAGTGAGCAGTGGTGGCCCAGTGGTAACGGCCGCGACTTACGAGTTGTAGGTCGTAGGTTCGAACCTAGACAGGCGTTTTACTTTGTGTAAATTATTTCATCACCACTGCTCTCAAAACGGTGAAGGAAAACATCGTGAGGAAACCGGCATGTCCTATAACCGAAAATTCGAAGACATGTGACATCTACCAACCCGCACTGGGCCCGCGTGGTGGATTACGGCCCACTCCCTCTCACAGAGAGGAGGCCTGTGTCCCAGCAGTGGGAACATTAATAGGCTGATGATGATGATGATGATGACACTAACCCCAAACTAACTGTTAAACACGAGACTTTACTTTTGAAACTACTTTACACCTAACAAAACTCAGTCACACAAAATCTTCGACGGGACCTAACCATTTGGCGAGCAACATCGACAACGCGATCTAGCGGTGTACAGTAGCGACAAATATTTTTTTAATAATCAAATAAAGAGAATGTTGAAGATATAAATACGAAGTTTATCATGCATCTACATAATTATTTACAGTTTCCAGTTTCAGTTCAGAACGCATCTTTAAATAAAAAATAGCGGATCTTTTTTTATTGTTTCTTCTTCTGTAGCTATAAAGTTTGATACACCTTGGATATTATAAAAATAATAACAAATAAATATGAGTGAGTCCAGTGACGCAGTCTTCTATTTACCACCGGAAGAATTGAAGCAGCATGTAAAAAAAGCAGAACTAAGTTTCCTGCCTGAAAGATCTCGCGAAAAACATCTAAAATCTTATGTTATTTTTAAGCAATGGAGACTTACAAAGGGTGCAAATACTTTTTCTGAGACTACTGTTATCGTACTTCATAGAATTATCACAAACGAGGCAACCGTTTACAATGTGGAGTATTTACTCAATGTTAAAAGCCACAATAAGGACAAAAAAAGATGACGTGCACATTGAAACTTATCCCAAACTTATTATTGCATTTTGGGAAAGATTGTCAATGCAATAATTTAACTTTAAATTATATTTTTTTTATATGATTTGTTTTACAAATATACATGTGGATAAATGTTTGCTGTGTTGTATTTATATACTTTAAGATAATGTTCTCGCTGCTGAGGTGAAAAGTAGTATGTGTTACACGAGACCAAAGTTATTTGTATCTCGTGTCTTTGAATCCCTCGCTGCGCTCAGGATACTAATTATAGAATCCTTCGCTTACTCGGGATTCAAAATCAACACTCGCAGCAAAAACCAACGTTGATCTCTTGTTGAACAAATAATTATTGTTGTCAGAACATTCCAATATCATTAATTAAATGCGCATTCAACAAAAATTGCCGAGGTGAGTGTATCAATACAACATAACCGCGTCATTAACGAGCATCGGCCATCTTCTCACTTAAACAAAATAACAAAAAAATATTATGGTATACACAAGTGAAATGTAAATGACAAACAAAGAGATGAAATGTGCGACACAATTAATTGTGTTATCGTAAGTCGTCGAGTCAGTGAAGGCACGCCATACAAAGCGGGCAACAGATGCGAGCATTAAAATTAACATGGTTGTTAATTGATGTAAACAACACACACGGGGTACTAATGGAAGTAAGGTATCACTCCATTTAATTGCCCATATATGTGCTGAGGTTACCACGTTAATTGGAACTAATAACGTTGCCAGTGCCGCATTCAAACTACCCAGCCTAAATTGCTTTTCCATGAAATTTAATCATTGTTTTCCTTGACAGTGTTTAAAAAATCCGACAAGGGCGTTTGATAATATAAATTATATGTAATTTATGCTGTAAGTTTTAGATGTTGCGTAAGTAATTCAATTATTTAGTTGTGATTTTGTATAACGGGGACAATACTTAGTGGAATAACTAAGATCGTCTGTGAAGTTACCTCACTATTTCTGTTGATCCGTGTTTAGAAATCGAGATGATCAAATATTCTAATATAATATCTACTTACCATTTGAATTTTAGCTGTAGGCTCATAACAACAAAGTCGGTTATTATTTACACATTCACAACGTTTTAGACTTCGGCCCAAGTTACGAAGTAGCAGACGTTGTAAACACTGGAAAGACTAAGTACGCGAGTAAGTAACGTAGCTAATATGTTACTCAGGGAACAAAGTGCCTCGTTTGCACCAAGACCAATAGTCGGACAGTGCATTAGTTAAATGGATACGCTTAGCTCTATAGTTCTGTCCAAGTTTCTCCACAATCCAACCAGTAACTTAGATTACTACTGTTGAGTCGAAATGCAAACAATGTCTATGGCGAGATGAAATGTCAATGCTCTTGACAATATCTTTTGATCCTATTGTCTGTTGTTCCGTTCCGTTTATATTAATTGGTATTCAGTATTCCTGGAAGTACAATGAATACTGATCACTGGCCTGTCTTTTGTTATTTAGTTTAGCTATTTATTATCTACCTACTCATTTCAGTTCGTCCATGTTAATGCATTTTACCAGCATCACATTACTGGTGATATTATTAAGAGGAAAATATTAATGGGTGGTTCCAGGACCACATCCAGGACAAAATAATGTGTATAGGTACGTTAGCTTATAGTCCATTGCAAAAATGTAAAATTTATTATGTTTCTTCACAAAGTGTTTTTGATAACAATACTGTCTCAAGCACTAACTTTAAAAGCTCTCTTATATCTAAAAAATCTATTAAAAAAGGATTACTTGTAACTTGGGTGCTCTTTACTAGTAAAAACTACTGTTTACACCCTCGTTTTGAACTAAATATGCTTGTGGTAGAAGTAGGTGCACGTCAAAGATCAACGGGTGGGAAGTCGAATGTCCTTGATCGATAGTCCACAAAATTTAAAAAAACCGGCCAGGTTCGTATCAGACCACGCATAATGTAGGGTTCCGTAGTTGGGATGTATTTATTCCAAGAACAAACTTAACTTTGTTGTTGAAAAACATGTTCTTCCATACGGGATATACGGGAGAACATGTTTTTGCAACCGCAAATGTAAGTTGGTCGATTTTTACTCGTTAACTTGTAAAACCTACTTAGTATAGATAGTTTCCCTTTTAATTTCGTAATACATATTATTGCTGTTAATTTTTTCACATAATTCCAAAACTAACCAGCTGGCAGGGGGGAGGACACTTGATTCTAGCAAAAATTAGCATTTTAAAGCTTAATATTTCGAAAACGAATTCCTGTTTCCAAAAATGATTTTACAAACTCATAATATTTTTGAACGACCTTTCCAACAACACCCCACACTATGGGATACATGACAAAAATAAAATCATCCCCACTTTGCGTCTAAGGGAGGTACCAAAAATTTGTTTTTTCATGATTTTATTTGACCACTTTGTCTGCGTGATTAATATATATACAGCTTTCTAGTACTAAGAGTCTCTGAGCTAGGCCGCGGACAGACAGACAGATGGACATGGCAAAACTATAAGGGTTCTTTGTTTACTACGGAACCCTAAAAATGAGAGTCTAGCAGGACTGGGTAGCGAAAATTAAACAGGTCAACAAGTTGCAAAAAATACACGATC
Organism: Agrochola lychnidis; assembly: GCA_963680765.1. Classification (NCBI taxonomy): domain Eukaryota; kingdom Metazoa; phylum Arthropoda; class Insecta; order Lepidoptera; family Noctuidae; genus Agrochola; species Agrochola lychnidis. The sequence goes on from OY796857.1 coordinate 14,011,273, forward strand.
TGAATAAAAATGTCTAAAAGCTGAATTAGCATTGACTTAATAAAAAAACTTAGACCCATTACAAATTACAACGACAGTCCACGCATTCAAAAAAGCATAAAACTGTATGTCACAAAAAGGTCAGCTGAAAGCATAAGCAGGGAGCGATTCTAAAAGTCGTAGAGATAGTCGCGCTAAATGCAATATTCAAAACGAGTGTGCAATGGGGCACTTGGGACGAGCAGACACACGTATGAGTAGCTGATTGCTCTGAGAATAGTGCTCTCTGTATGAATCTGTGAGGGTCACTGAAGCTAACATAAAAGTGTTATTTATCCGTGTGTAATTCACCGTTTTTGTTAGGATAAAGTTATGTTTTGCTGTGCTGGACGTGGTTTAGATTTCAAATGTGCTTGTTGGAGCTGGTTGTTTGAATGAATTTCATATACTTGGGCATATTATTATTTGAAGTCTTGTTAGTTTTTAAATAATGTAAATACGTGTATATCAATAAAAAGATATTTAGGCCTACATTAAGGATTTTATGATCGTTTCGTAATAAAACTATAGTATTATTTATGTGAATATTGAAGTTATTTTATTATTTATGCTCGCTTCCATAATTTGGAAACTTTTAACGCTTTTTGACACGCTTATATTGGAATGTTTTTGTCTACAACGCCAGTTGAAGATAAAGATAACAATAAATGTGTGGAGATTGTCAGTTTTAAGTGTCTTAAAAGTTTGCTTAATTTGATTCGCATACTAAAGATACCTGCTTAGGACATAAAATCCCATCCAAGAGTCCGTAAAAGCAGTATCTATAACAATGCTATCAGTTTGTAATACACATGAAAACTATATGAAGCTAGAAAGTTTTAGTGTTACAGATCAGACTGATCGGCAAAATGAGCACTTAATTACTATATACAGAGTATAAACACTGCAACTAGCATAATACTAACATGGTTGTTGAGTACTTTCATGTTACAGATGTATACGTGATATTATTACATCGCCTATGTAAGTGAAAAAAAAAAGGAGGAGCTCGTGGCTAAGTAATAACAGCCGCACTGGTCGATCCATCAGGTTAAGCTACGCTTGCCGGGGTTGGTTAGTGGATGGGTGACCATCTTTACATACCGAGACTCCTCCGTGCCTCGGAAAGCACGTTAAGCCGTTGGTCCCGGCTATCATTCATGGATCTTTGACAGTCGTTACGGGTCGTCAGAAGCCCGAAAGTCTGACAACCAGTTTTTCCAAGGGGTATCGTATTACCCAGTTACGGGGTTGTGGAGGTCAGATAGGCAGTCGCTCCATGTAAAATACTGGTATTCAGCTGCATCCGGTTAGACTGGAAGCCGACCCCAACATAGTTGGGAAAAGGCTAGGCAGATGATGATGTAAGTGAAAAAAAAAAAACACTTTTTATAAACGGTTCTATGAGTAACTGATTAATTGACTGAGAGAGTCAGAGAGATAGCTTAAACCACTGAAGGTACAAACATGTTTGAAGTAAAGGTCGTATGGAAAGAAACCAACTTCTAAGTGCGATGGGGTATTGCACATTTTAAGCGAAAATATGTATAGGTGTGCGTAATAGGCGCAAACAAAGTCGCGGGTGGACGCTAGAAAAAACATTTTAAAATCCATTCACAACTTCGCACCGTAATCCGTAAAGGTTAATGTAAAAACATTCAAGTTTTCAAAAACGGAATATGAAATCATTTTTTTTATTCACTGGGGGTTATCGGCAAAGGTCGTGCGTTGTCAACCGTACATATTTGTTCACACAGAGCTACGCATGCATGAAATCCTATTTTACGGCTCGTATCCTTCCGTTTAGAGCGCCTTTTGAATGGGCCGTGTCTGAGCTCACTCGAATATCTTACCCCATATGTTACCAGCTAGCGCGAGCGTTGGGAAATCGACAAGTTTACCTATATTTACCATCTGGCTTTTGAAAGTACCTTTTCTATGGACATAAGTGAATTTGATAAATGGACCAAAATAACATTAATTGATTAGAACATAACATCACGTCTTTTTTTCCTGAAGGGTTGGGCAGATGTATTCGTTCATGTAGCAGGTACACCCACATTTAGCCAGTTATGTTTTTAAGTCCCATGTAATAGGGGGCGAGCCTATTGCCATCAACCCGGCACAAATCCAGACTCCAAGCTGCTACTGAGAAATTTCAGATAGAAAAATCCAATAACACTTTGCCCGACACGGGAATCGAACCCAGGCCCTCATGATCAGCAGTAGTGCTTGCGAACACTAGACTAACGAGGCAGTCATTAATTAATTATTTGTTTCTAATACATTACTTGAGGTTATTTATTTAAAAAGCATGATAAAAGATTCCTTGAAAACAGTTCTTTTTATGCAATGAAAAAGGATTAACTTATCGCTTCCTATTTTATTTTACCTATTTTGAATAAAAACAAAACATTCCAATAACAAAACTTATTTAATTTTTCCGCTTCTCTCATAACTGTATATTAAACTAATTGAAGCGTTAATCAAAAGCAACATAATATATGACCGAGTAACATTATTCTATAATAGTTGTAGTTAATTTATGAGCGTTTACGGCGAGGCGCATATGGAAATCCGCTGGGCGGGCGGACGGTGGAGGGCGGGTGGCCGTAGATATGGCGAACAGAGCCTGGGTGGTTGTCGCGACCACGTGACCAAAGTAACCCCACATAAATTAACCCGTACACTGCAAGAACAAGGTCATAATATATGTAACCCTTAAATTAGTGGGCATACAGTTTTCACGAAGATTTTGGATAGAAATGTCTTGTGAGGTAATTAAACTACACTAAACCAAGTTAAGTTGTGGTTAAATTTTTGAGGATCACATGAAATACCTAGTCCTTTTTTATTTTGGTTATATTTATACTAGCTGACCTCGGCAAACGTTGTTTTGCCAATTATTTGTTTGGGGTGGACAACCCTTATCACTTAGGGGTATGAAAAATAAATAGTAGCCGATTCTTAGACCTACTGAATATGCATATAAAATTTGGTAAAAATCAGTAAAGCCGTTTCGGAGGAGTAAGGTAACTAACATTGTGACACAAGAATTTTATATATAAGAAGATATGAAAGTGTCATCAATGGGTGCACACTGCACAGCTTAAGATTACATTGCAGTAATACCAAAAAGCTTGAAATGCAGATTCAATTTATGATCCCTAATGGTTCACCAAATTTACTAACACAGTTTTCATTTATTTTAAATGTTGTCAAAAACGTGCAGTTTAGATTTTCATGCTATTAACATGTACATTTACCAGTCTACAAAAAAATCAAAAACTTAGCTCTTACAAACCTTTTTCAACTGACTAATACTGAGGCTACATATACTACGTAACTATACATAGGTACCCACTTCTGGCTGGAGGTTTTAATTGTAGCAGCTTAAGGCAACCGCAGGATTGACCGGTTAAATAGTCATGACCTCAGGGGTCAGCTATGAGAAGCCATACAGAAAAAAAATCTAGGTACCTACACAAGTCAGAAAACAGTTAAATTATATTCCTGTCAAAAGAGTACGTCACAGTACAGTAACCATAAACAATGAGGAAATAATAACGAACAGATAGAAATGCAGTTTGAAATAAGATCAAGGAGAAACGATGACAAGATTTTCATTTGTTAAAATGTTCATAAGTTATGGAATCAGGCCTTATGTTCCAGAAATCCGTGACCGTAAAAAGTTATGCATAAATATTAAGTTTTAATTCCACAATAACTGGATCCAAATTTGGATGCAGAATACCACAACCTGCAGCTATAAGCTTTTTGTCAACAAAAAGTATAAAACTAAAAATTACAAACGTTAGCTCTTACAAACCTTGTTCAACCGACTGCAACTGAAGCACACTAGCTAACACTGTACGTACACTAGCTAACTATACAAAGCTCATGTTATTATTATACTGTGTTAGCATACCTACATATACAAACCAGACAACAGCTAAATTGTATTTCAGCCAAAAGAGCAGCTCACAGTACAGTAACCATAAACAATGAGGAAATAATAACGAACAGATTGAAATGCGGTTAAAACTCGCGCACTCACAAAAGGTCCCGCGGGCCACCGTTTATTGTTCGGCGCATTTTAATGAACCTTACTATGACCGAGGTGAATACCGATGAAGGGCCTACAGTTAACTTTTCTATTTTGTGTACCTACAACTTGTTTATGATATTAATTTTAATATTTTAGGGAGGATTGGAATGATGTTTAGGTTGTTTGAAAATGTAGCGCAGATTTGCGAGCCCTATTTTTTTGTAATACTCAAAATATTGTACTTTTTTTCAGAGGCTTAATAGGTCATAAATATAGCTTTCTCATACTTTTATAGATAGTTACGTCCTGTTATTATTGGTTGTATCTACCGTCAAAAAATGTCCGCAAGTTATATCTACCTATGGGCTACTCAAGCGATTGATTACAACTTTTAACTCAATAATTATGCTTTTACAAAAACTTATCAGTAGATAGTGGTTCTATAGCCAAAGTGGCGTGACGTGGCAAAATTGTAAAAATTTGAATACTCCCTTTTAAAAATTTTACAATTTAGCCACGTTCAAAAATTTGGTTGAAACACTTTCTTATTACCAACTTTGTGTTGATTAGGAAAAAGTTGAACGTAAACACAATACAACACATCCTATCGTAAACACAATACAACACATCCTATCGGTTCTTCATAAGGTAAGACTAACCACACGCTATCAACCTGTAATACATAAATTACACGACGTTCAGCGGTAAATCATATCCGAGCATAATAATTTAATGCGATGCCTCTAAGACGAATAACGGTGGCGGACAATGAAAAATAATTAAAAGTAATAAATCTCTCTGCAGGTAACAAAAACGTGAAGTGCTTAATAAACGTCGCATGCTTGTGGAGGAGCGTGGGAAAGAGCACACGCGGGCATCCTTATTCCGAACAACGGTGTCCGATCATGTCCGGACGTAACTTGTAGGAGCGAGCGGTGTCCGATCTGTTACGGAGATGTAACTTGTAGGACATCGGCGTCTGTGTTAACAGGATCATTATCTGGTGTTAGAGTATTGGATGACCCTCAGTGTAATGTAATTTGGGGAAAGGCTGGTTTTATTCGCCTAATCGTCTTAGATCGTTGTGGTGATATTAGTGTACTTTTACGGTGTGAGATATTGGTAGTTTTTTTATTGATTTGCCTTACATTTTATGCTTCTTTAGAAAATAAACTTACATAATTTCTTTCCATCAAAACATATTTTTCTGTGAAAGACTAAAATCACATGTGTGAATTTGACTTTTTGAGTTAATACCTTATTCAATTTTAAAATCAACGCTAACCTCAAAACAACTGTTATTAAAATGTTATATCAATAACAATTTTATCATAATTTCGTTGTAAAATTAGTCGCGTCGCTGTCAGAATATACCGGCCGGGGACCGGCCTGCCTTCCCTCGGAACATGAGATTAGAATGGACACCTGAAACCATTGCTGTCCTTAATTACGTTTTAATTACTCTTGATTCTTTCGATCGCTTTGAATACTTAAACAATTTTATTATAACTTTACGGGTACGTGATTTTTTATGATTTATTGTTTTTGTTTTTTGATCGTTAAATGGTGTGTTGGCGTTTATAGAATAGAAAGTAACAATTATATACTATTAACTTATCCTTTTTAGAATTTAGTTTTTAGCAAAACTACGCAAGCTTTTCCGGCGCACACTGGACCCTGGGCCGTCTATCCCGCTTCTTTACTTAGTAGCTGCTCATCTTCTTAAAACGATTTTATTGAATAGTGATCAGCACAAGAGCAGATGGTAAAAAGAGGTATAAACCACCTTCTTATTGAGTAATTTTTATTTCGTTTACTGGTATGTAGCTCTTTGTTCTTGAACATTTCGCTCCGCCAGCTGCTCGCGGTTTATAACACAACAGTAACATTTCATACGGCATCCATAGACAAATAAGTAGCGGTTTCACGAAAGCCGTGCCGTGCCTCTACCGTTCGCTTTCTTGCAACAATAATGGGGTTAGGTGTTATATTTATGACCGAGACTGGATAAAATTATGTGGCGTCGTACTAATATTGCCAAGGCGAACACTGCATGTGTTCTGTTCCCACGGCCGTATCTACCATGAGCTAAATCTCTTCTTATTTTCTTGTAAAACATACGTTCTTTGTCTCACGCAAGGGCAACGAGGTTATCTTATCTGAACGACAGATTTCTTTTGTCTTTATTTTTTCAAAAAAGTAAAAACATCAGGTACACAGTTTAGGTCCCAGTAATTGTAATAAAAGTTAACTGAGCGGCGTAAGTAAATCTGCAGCGTTGAAATCACCTGGGTGGGTCGCTTCTAAGAATTAAAGTGACTCCGCTTTGCTTTTATTTTAATACGTCGTCTGCCGCGACGTAGATCGGAGCGTAGAGTTTCGTAGCTCCGTAGCGCCAGTTTGTAGCTCCGTAGCCAGTTCGTAGCACTAAGCAAGCGATGTCGTTAGACCTAGTGCAATTTGCTGCTATGTGTAAATCGTTTGGCAATTGCCGTTATAAGCTTTAGCACACACTTTGATGCTGTACGTTCAAAATAAATGCTTGTTAACAAATTGTGAATTAGCTGTTTTCGGGGTCGAAGAGACCATCTTAGTGTGTGTGTAGGTAGATTACATCTTATTGCGGTTGCCTATTAAAGTGGCAGGTGCAAACCGTTGAGCTTACTATCGAGCATGAATTGGTTAGCAGGATCCTTTCTAGTAATTGTAGATTAATCAATAGATAATATAGTTCAAAAAAGTATACGATACAAAACAGTAAATAACTATTTTATCAATAAATGAAAAACACAATATGACATTGTGACTTGAACACCATTCGGTTACGACAAGCACATGTATACAGAGGGGTTGAATAATTTACGAGTGCACTAACTTTGGCACGGCGGGACCCGTTCGGTACAGATGCGGGAAGTACATATATCAAACCGGGCCGAAGGTTACAACTTCAATAAAACTTGAGCAAAACTTATTCAAACGCGGCGGCCGGTGAAAGCTGTTTTTAACTTGTACCCGCGAGGGATCACCCATACAAATAAAGAGTTAGTTCCGATATGAAAGCGGATTTCTTTTTCTGAAATAACTTTTAGAAAACATTCTTGGCTGTTTGCCATTTTAAGTAAATTTTCTGTTTTTATATGGGCAGGCGGCCAAGCTGATGGCCTAGTGATGTATACTTTAACGTTATATTATTTGTAGCCTGAATAAAATATTCCTTCGAAAATTTTCATTTAAAACTACTATACTTTGATAACAATCTTCCTCACAATCGTTCCAAAAACTTATAAAATACCATATCCAATTCATATGAGACCCACACTATCCAAAAGCCCTTAGAAAGTTGACTGTCATAAAGTACATAAAATCTTGGGGAACGAAGTCCCGGGTGGATACTAGTTTGTTATATTTTGGGTTATGTATGATTTAAGGGACAGATAAATCTAAATATTCAATTTGTTTGTACACTCGCACTACATGATGATAGTCGGAAAGACATAGGGAATTGTCAAATATTACATATACATACCTATCAAAAAAGTCTCCAATAAACTCAAAGGTTAAGGCGCGGACTGGCAAGCGAGTGATGTAAGTTCAATTCCCATCCGATGCACTATTGACATGAACCCACTCTGCTAAGAGTACCTTCATGTCGAGCATTTTTTGTCATATTAATTTATTTTATGGAGTGTGTTTTGTAATCAATCAAGTTAGTAATGATATAGCTACACTTTACCAATACTTTTCCCTCCCACCCACGTTCACCACTAGACAAAAATTTTAGAACTGGTGCCTTTAAATAGGCCAGAGTTCTAGGAATAATACTACATAATAATAACAAGAACAGCAGCAGTTGCAGTGGCAGTTACTTATTAAAGTAACTGCCAAAACACCAATACCCAAATGAAGTTCAATGCGAAAATCTATGTTTTTGCCAACAATGCAAAACAAGGCACGCGGACGCGACTCGGGACAGGCACGGCGGCGCGGGCGGCGCGGCACAAAACACACATTTGCATAAAACTCGAATTGGCTTCAACGATGTGTATGCCACTGTTGTAATGCAACTTTTAAACTAGTTCTGCTCGGCATTACACGTTGGAACTTCCTCTGCGTTTCCGGAGATAACTTTTTGAGCTGTTTGTCTAGACAGGAGATGATGCTTGGAGATTTTTTTAAATACATACCAGCAGTGTTTAGGCCAGCTGATCGCTATACATAGTCAAGGTCTGTTCATGAACGAGACTCAAGTTCAGCACTGGATGTTGTGAAGAGTTAGGGGTATTTTTAAAGAAGTGACGATAAGCGTACCCTGGTTAACTACTACAATCTTTTACCGGTATGTCGCGTTTCGTCGGTGCAGTTACCGTAAGCAGAAGTGGATGTTTATTGCTATGATCTGTTCTAGTGTTTAGAATGTACCTATAGGTATTTAGGTTGTGTTCAAGAAATCACATAATATTATCGACTGGAAAAATAAGACGGCTTTTACCAGATCATAAACTTACATCGAATCACCTTTTGAGCAATCACCCTAACACTTCAACAATAAAACCAATTTTCGTTCAAATACGACACTATTCTTCCGATATACTCCGGTACATATGTTACTCAATTTGTAACATAAAGCTCAATGCACACGCGAGACGCGGCGTCAAATCTTGTCACTCGCTCAATAAAGAGCAAATAAACTCGAGTTTCGAGTACATTTGAGCTCACACTCGTGTTGAAGCGAGCTCTCGAGGCGCGCACTCGACGAATGTTTAGCAAACTGTGTAAACAATACCTTCTTGTGATTTATGTTCGACGGATTGGGTAAATGCTAAATGTATTTTTAAATTATAGCTTGCTTGTAAAGCAAACTGTTTTCTAGTCTGTAATTAACTTTATAAAATTTATTAATTTTAATTATATATTTCTTTTTTCAATGTCGTGATGGCCCAATGGTTAAGGCCTTGCCTCTTATGCACGAGGTTGTGGTTTCAAATCCGGGCAAGTACTAATGGAAATTTTTCAATTCATATGTACTTTCTGACGTTCTGAGTTTATCTTGGACATTACTAACATCGGTGAAGGAAAAACATCGTGAGGAAACCTGGACTTATAGTTTAACATAAGTCTGAAATCACCAATCCGTCTTGAGCAAGCGTGGTGACCAATGCTCGTGCCTTCTCTGTATGAAAAGAGGTCGTTGCCCAGCAGTGGGACAATAATAGGCTGGTATTATTTACATATTTGGGAAAGTTTTGTACCTTTGCTTAAATTATTATACCAAACCTACTGAATCTATTTAATAAATGAAATATTTTAAGGAGCGTTCTATGTTCAATACATGATAAGAATAATAGAAACGTAGACCTAGCTATCGATAAAGCACAACAAAACAGACGACATCAAGAAATTCGTCGGCAGAAACTGTGAAACAAGCACGCGACAGATGGTAGCCGTACACGAAAATAGGCTGGAATTTACCAGAGAGAGATACTCTGTGAATCGGGAAAACGGAAAGTCAAACGAAGTACCTATGTCAGTGTAATTCTGCTCTTGAAGGTGCTTCGCGCTCTAAATGCAGTGATCACCAGTCCACTAGTCAATTGGACCCTATTCATAACAATGATCTCGATTTAATTTTCAAAAATCTTCAAAATTTTGTATTTTTTGCCTATGATGTCCTACAGCTAGGCAATGGGTTGGTCAATTCAAAACTATGTTAATTTAAAATTAAATTTAAATGTAACATATTCTAATGCTCATATTAATGAGAAGTAGAGCATGTAGGTGGCATGACTCCGAAAATATTCAATAAAATACCAAATGATAGTTAACATTTAAACTTGACACAATTTAAACGGAGACTAAATAATTTTTTAATTGAAAAATGCTACTATACCAATGAAGAATTCCTTCTTGAAAAAATATAATAAACAAAATGATAATTACGTGTTTATGTTTGAAAATTCAAAACTTGACTTAATAAAAGTGTTCTGAATACTTATTATAATAATTAATTGTATTCTAAATGTTTATTATAAAAAAATATTGTATTCTGAATATTACATTTATTGTTAATTTGTATGTGGGTCATATTGATTTTAAATTCTTATATTGTTAAATAGTGTATGCCCTAATAGGTAGTTTTTTGAGTTATCATAACCGAACTATACAACCTACTGTATCACCAAAAATCACACTAATAAGTACTTTGACTTTGACTTGGGTAGCAAACTACCACATCATCTACCTAGCCTTTTCCCAACTATGGGGGTCGGCTTCCAGTCTAACCGGATGCAGCTGAATACCAGTATTTTACATGGAGCGACTGCCTATCTGACCTCCACAATCTAGTTACTAGGTAACACGATACCCCTTGGTAAGACTGGTTGTCAGACTTTTTGGGCTTCTAACTACCCGTAACGACTGTCAAAGAACTACAAATGGCAGCCGGGACCAACGGCTTAACGTGCTTTCCGAGGCACGGAGGGGTCTTGGTATGTAAAGATGGTCACCCATCCACGGATCAACCGCAGCAAGGCAAACGTTATAACTTAGCCACAAGAAGAAGGGTAGCAAACTACCTATAGGTACATATTCGTACCAAGGTAGGTAGGTATAGTTGTCTGTTATATTTTATCAACGTCGACACGCACGTAGGAGGGATCTTAATTCGCAACTCCGCCGACTTAGACTGGAAGGAACAAAAGAAATAAACAGCTTATTGCACCACTCAACTTTGTTCACTATGCTTCTCAAATGCGTCGAGTTTATAAGTTAATAAGAGTTATTTAGTTATAAATTGTTAAGGATATATTAAACGCTTCAAGCTTTGCAACAGGTTTACTTTATTTTTATTTAAAATTGTTTTTATTATTGAGTGCCTCGTTAATACGTGATCGCAAGTGCTACTGCTAAGCATGAGGTCCTGGGTTCGATTCCTGGGTAGGAAAATGATGTTGGGTTTTTCCATCTGGAATTTCTCAGTATCAGCCTGGTGCCTCGATGTGTGGCCGGTTGATGGCAATAGGCTCGCTATTACACGGGACTTAAACATACCTAACTAGCGAAATGTAGGTGTACTGTAGGTGCACCTCTGCCCAACCCTTCGGGGCATACAGTTGTGATATCATGTATGAATGTTGTTATTAACTGACCGAATTTGGATGTTAATATATATTTTTTATATATGTTCGGGCATAACTCCGTCATATATTGACGGATTTGCAAATTAATTTTTTTGTTTGAAAGTGTATTTACTATCGAGGTGCTCTCGAGGTGGTCCCATATAAACTTTATTAACTTTGCTTGGAAACTTTTTGGGTTATCTTCAATAATATGTATTTTTCCCTTAGTCAAATTCAAATTTATTTATTTGCGAGAATGTAGTCTTTAAGAATGATGCTATAATAAGTTTCTGTCACTGTTATTTACATAGCAGGTAGTTGTATTCGAATTTGTGTGGTGTAGGAACCACAACTAAAAAGCGAAAACTAAAACTTTTTCACAAAAAAAAAACAACCGACTTCCAAAAAAATACACTACAAAGTGAAAAATAACTTTAATTTTGGGAGTCATTGGTTTTGAATTTTTTGGAAGTCGGTTGTGTTTTTTTGTAAAAAGTTTTAATTATTAATTGGAATGGTGATATTATAGGCTCGCCCCCTATTACATGGGACTTAAACATAACTAGCAAAATGTGGGTGTCCCTGACACCTCTGCCCAACCCTTCGGGGAAACAAGGCGTGATGTTATGTTATGTGATATTATAATATAAAAATAAACTTCGACCAAATCACCTATTTGCATCTCTAATTATGTAGAGATGTAAGATACCTACACTAAACTCAATAATTATAAAATTTTAATGAACTCAATCTGTGTAAGTGTATCAACACCCGCCGACGGCAACTTTTCCAATAAACTCAACCTCTACGCGGAAAATCAAGTAATTTATTTTACAATCTTAATCTCCACGTTATCGCGTGGCAAAATAATTTATATTTGACTCTTGTACAATAAAATATACGTGACTACCAACTTGGGAAAAAGAACGTCTGGAGATAACAAAAGGAAAAGTATTATAAATTTTATTTTCCACTTTTATCAGCATTATAGCGAGTACCTAATCTAAAGGTAAAAGACATTGTGATGGAACTCGATTAAATTAAGTTACTACAGCGAAAAGGAGAGCAATTTCGATTCTCATAGAATTCAAATGAGCTTTTTATTCAAACACAAGACTGGAGGAAACACTAAAACAGACGGTTTTACTCCATTGCATCGGGACATACCTCCAGCTTACTTTTAAAACTTGATATTGTTGATTTTGGGAGCTAAATACTTCAGTTGATTTTGTATGCAGATTGATTTTGGGTAAAAATATTTGATTTCAGTTGTACCTGTGTATAGGTGTTATTTTTTTCAACTTCAGCTTAAAGACATCATGAATTTGGTACTCAAAAACGTTGCTGTAGAACCCCCTCATATTGCATTGAACTGCAAGCTTTTTATCGGCCTGTAGCTTATTGGGATTGCCAATGGGTATCGGGATATATGGGAATGCGCACATTTGCAGATTTAAAATCGACCGCGAAAAATTACAGGGGCTCAAGCAGATTACTGCTGTGCTTTTGTAATTTTTATCGCCCAATAAAAAATCTACAATGTGGTTGTTCTCCAGCGAGGTATTGCTTACAGTTGGTTAAATAAATAAGAAAATAAACGTAATTGAATATCGTTTAATCAAATAATATTTCTAATAGATCTTATAAGAAAGCCAGGCGATATACATTTCATAATCATGGAATAGTTTTCATCTTACAATACGCAATGAAATATAAACACTAGAATATAGTTTATTAAAGCTATAGACGTCTTACAGCAATAGATATTGTTATATTTAAGTACCTAGTACCATCAAATAAGACCTTAGAACTAGTACATATGTAATTTGATATGATTATGTATCTAAATTCATTCGTTAATTGATTTCAATTCTAATTAACTAGAAGACTCTAAACAATTATACAAACATTTATAAAAGTAACAATTTACAACAGATCATTTAGTAGATATGTACTCCATAATTGCAACATAACGATTAAAAACTTCGGACTTTTCAAATGATATGTTAGAATTTCAATAAACAATTTATATAAATTCGACATACCTAATTACAACTATGGATAAATTTTCCTACGTTAAGTATACAGTTTACTACAGCAAAACCGATGGCATGGTTCGAACAATCTATCCGAAAATATCTATCAATACTCTACTTAATCAGAGGCCGTAATAAAATATTATAGGTAACCTTTACCCAACGAAATTCACTCATCACATTATTCTAGTTCTAACATCAGCGCTAAGTTAAGATTGAATATATTACACTTAAAATATATTTTGTAGCTCCATTTATCATAAGCGGGATTTAAATAAGACTGTACAAGAGGTATATACAAACTTATGTACTAGTTAATGTATACTTCTACGTAGCTGCTATGTGAATGCCTACCGCAGTGGAATTAGCTTCAATATTGTGTCCAGCTTTTGGCTGTAACAGAAATGAAAACCTTGATAACGTGTGGAAGCTGGGGCCGGAGTGTGGGCGGGTTGTGGCGCGGGGCGGAATGGGATTTAAGCAAGTCTCTAAAATCTATACAACCGATGGAGAACTATATTGGTGCTAAACGAAATGAAAAATAATGTAATTGATATAACCATCAGGGGATATTGTCGATTTAAGGATATCTTTGTTAATAAAATTCAAGAGACAGCGTATGATAGTTATTACAAAGGAAAAATGTTATTTTTGTGAGAGAAACAACTACCAAAGAGCAATTGGCAACAAGTAACGGTAAGAAAAATATCATATTGCATTCTTTTTATCTACAGATCTCCCAGCAAAAGTATGAGCTTCGACAATCATCGTCTATCCTCGGAAATACAAACGCACGATGATCTAATACAGAAAGAAAAAAAAATGAAAAGTGCAAGACCTACGCGGTCAAAATGTATGGAACAGCTGATTTTTTTATAATAACCGACGAAACATTTCTTCGCAGGGGTGTTCAGAATCATGTACTGAATCCATGGTAACAGTTTTCGCGTCGATATCCCTGCCACCTTGTATAGAGCTATTATGCACATAGAGTACTTATCTATTTTGTATTATCACCGTTAGAAAAAAAAAAACGTTTTAAATCTTTTGTGTGACATAATTATGACAAGGTGCGACTAGATTGGGTAACCCAACAGAGAGAGAGCTTTACACAAACGCGCAATGATAGGTGCACTATGACAAATTGCGGCAGTACAAAACTTAGAAGCTTAGCCTCGGTGGAGGATTACAATGTGGCGCGACGTTCGAAGATTGCCGGAGCGCATACCTTTTCTGGATTAACTTTACATATTTTTAACGAGATGTTCTTTTTGATTTAAAAAAAAATGTATCATGTATGTATGTATGTGTATGTGTTCTTGTTATTAACGTATTTTCTTTCTTTCTTGATATTAAAAAAAAACCTTTGATCATTACTGCCGTATTAATTAAGGCACCCGCCATCGGTATCACAAAAGCCGCCCTCATATTTGAACACGAAATGTAACTGCGCCAATTACGTAATTTGCAATCACGATAACTGTGAAATTATCGTTATCGCTACCTATGTTACTGTTACTAACACCAGTTGCTCGGTGATTGTGGAGATAGTTTATGTCTGTAATGGCTGTAGGCTTCGATGGAAAATGGGATAGCAAGCTAAAATTTTTTTTAAATTAGAAAATATTGTACGAGAGCTTTGGAAAAATCATGAAATAATTGATGTTTCTTGTAAGTAATCATGAGTATAATTACCTTTGTAATGCATGTCTCGATGCATGCTTGGACAAGTTTTCCCGGGATACTGAAAGTTTAAAAAACGATTAAACCAATCGATGTCAACTCAAGCGCCGACTAAGCAAAACACGATTCATTAGTTATTCTAGTAGTACAGCTAACCATTTTACAGGAACATACACAATGCAACGACTAAGTACGAGTATATCGCTTAGGAACCCAGCTTAGCATACAATATGAATTATTAAGCGTGTCTCCAGAGGAGTTTGTGCTTAATTTAATTTCCTTTAAGGTGTAATTTACCTTGCTGAGATCGAAGTCAATGTTGGTCCTCACGGCTCGGTGGTGGAGAGGCTGGGGCGGCCGAAAGTTGTTGCCGAGGGGAGCCTTGGGGTGCCTGGCGTCGCCTTGCATCAGCCGCCTCAAGCCGTGCAGCTACAGTCATGAAATTCAATTATGTTGACACTGAAGTTCTTGAAAGTAAAATGACTAACCCTATTTTGAAATTTATGAAGCCTTTGCCAAATATTATACGGAAGATGCGCTGGATTTTGTTGGGGTCACGTTGAAGACGACATTGCTCTAGGGAATAATTGTATTCAAGAGGAAGAAGCATAACGTTAAAAATCAGTAAGTACACTATATAATTTTGTAAGACTATTATGGGCTTCGAGAAAATGTTTCTAACAGAATAGCGAACTAAGAAAATGGACGCAATAGAGCTACAAGACCTGCAGAAGTAATTTTGAAAATTCAATGCACACGATGTTCAGTTTCTATTATAACATTTACAAGTGTTTATAGGTGGAGTGCTATTTCAAGTAAATTGAAATTTCTTCCTTTTATAACGTTGGGTGACTACCATGGAGTACGTATAGGTATGTTGTTGCCACGAGCGGATTAACTGGCGCGGAGCACGCGACCACGGCTATCTGATTCGCATCGTTGTTTACGCTGTATTAAACAATTTGATTCTGATTATAGACTCCGCCTAAACTTTGATTTTACCAACTGTAATTTGGTTTGTATTATGGTGTTTGGTGCGAAGGCTATGTTTGGTTTGTTGAGCTTTACATGTGTTTTAATGTAGTTGTTCAGCGGTGTTATTATTTTTAAGCGTTTTATTAGGTAACTGGAAAATTAATAATATAATTACCTCCAGAGCTGTGGAAAAAATAGTGATGAGTTTGTTGAACGTTGTGGCCATAGGAAACGGATATACATTAACAATGCCTATGTATGTGTTATATAGTAAACTAGCTGCGCCCCGCGGTTTCACCCGCATAAGTCTCGATCCCGTGGGAAAAAAAAAGTATTCTATGTTCTTTTCCAGGGCATCATCTATATATGTGCCAAATTTCATCCAAATCCGTTCAGCCGTTTTAGCGTGAAGGCGTAACAAACAAACTTACTTTCGCATTTATAATATTAAGGATGTTCTCTCGTGGTTTTCCCTTTATGGGCAATTTGGCAAATAGCTGTATGATGCTCGTTATAGGCATCACCAACGTCAAGAGTTTATTTTCTACAGTTAAGCTCACACGTATTATTACTTTTATTTCAGTTTTTATGACTCCTGCCACCATTAAGGTGTGGGGATTTTTATTAGCATAAAACTAAGCATGTTAGTGGTGTTGTAAATTGCGCTTCAAGCAGCGACCACATGGCGTTCGCTCAACTCCCCGCGAGATTGCAAGCAGTTTCCACTAGCACTTAATTTTCCGACCAACACAAACGGAAAACATAAACAATGATTTATAATAACAGCCACACAACGCGGCACTTTCAGTTTACTTTTAACACGTACATAATTCACGGCGGAGTCTTTGTCTAAAGGCGAGGGACGTGAGTTGTTTATTGTAGCGTGGGCACAAATGAAAATGTTATTACGCTGCCCCAACCACGCTTGAATACACTGATACTTGTCTTCGACTGGATGAGGTGGCCGCGAGCGTAAGGCAACTGTGACTGTAGTTAGGCTATGTTATGTGGACCCGTGGAATATGTTCACTGTGTAATTCAAACGAAAGTGCTCATGTTAGTTTAATTACGACTGGTATGTATACGCGTCTTCATGGATTTTTGGTTCGGCAAGCAACTTGAAACATAAAGTTTTTAGCCTAGAAAGTTGTATCTTCAACGCCCTTCAAAAGTTTCTTATCTATATCAACATTTTGGTTTTGAGATAAGGAATAATTAAGATGGTTCTAGATAAATTAATATTTGATTTGAGTTTGAAATCATACAATTTGCGTCCTACCTACAAAGTTTTCAGTAACTAATGTCAGTGTGAATATAATCCTGAAATGATAATAATGTGAGGTTCTGAGTAACCTGAAATTAACCAGTTACAGAATCTTCTACAGAAATATCTACAAAATCCATATCAGTTAACATCGAATTTCAGTTTCTAATATCATATAACTTTAATTTTCCTGGAAGCAATTCCATAACTCCTACATCTGTAGTGGAACAAGGAGGGCAGGGAGGCGTATAATGCAAACGGCGAACTTGAACGGATGCAGTTACCGCACATATTGATTGTTAGCACTGACCCACTGCTGTTGAGTACTGAGCTACTATTGAGCGTTGAGCATTCTCCCTTAATGCACTTTTGATGATTTGTTGAAAGAGTTTTTAATGAGCTTTTGATAAGTTTAAGGTGATATTTAGAGACACTCGATATTGAAAGTAATGTAAGTTTCGACGAAAAATTTTGTCATATTGAGTTGACAATAGAAATAAATGAATTCAAATAGTTAGCAATATTAAATAATTTGACACGTTGTACGTTCAAGTATAATGTGTAAAGTTGTAAAACCTACGTATGAATTTTGTTGTCACAGTAATTTGTTGAGCTCTCATATTGGAAATAGCTTTGCTGACGATATGAAAGCTCAACCAGTTGTGACTTTTTATAAGTTTGTAGCTGATTTGTACAAGTTGTGCCACTTGAGATGCAGCTGTTACTCAAGTTTCTAGCAATTCAAGATCAACAATTTACAAGAATTGCTATTGCTACCTAAGAAGTAAGCGTTTATCTTATGATAAGTTATGGGTACGATATATCTAATTTCAGTACTATGTCTATGTAGATATGTTTTGGGTACACAATTATGCAAACAAAAAGCTTAGACGAAAAGTGGCAACACTTTGTAATGAAAATGTATGCCAGCTAGATGGACCAACGGCCTTAGAAAATCCTCTGGAACAGATTGGAACTGAAAGCCGGAGAAACGGGTGTTCTTGTGGAATTTGAGAGGGTCTACGTTCAACAGTTGAGTGGGATTGGGATCGGCTGAGTTTATTCACGATGTAGGTATTTACCTGTTGTTTAGTGATGTAGATGGGTTTGTTGACAATGATCCATGTGACGGTCTCATAGCAGGCCGGTGCCGTGGTTGAGCCATCATACGTCATGTAGTAGTCTGTATCAGGCAGGAGGCCTCGTACTGACAACTTGTTTACTGGCATCTCAGCACCTACGAGGATAAATATATTATACAGGGTGTAAAAAGATCCATCACATAGCTGTTATCTACGTATTCTGTTCATCAAACTAAATAACATTGAGCATAAATAGGTACTAACAAAATATGGACAAAAATAGTCAGAATTAAATGATTTTTTATAAATTATTGCTGGGAAGCGACTTTTATTTTGGTGTGAAAACTCTCTCTTTACGGCGCGCAATGTAACTCACGCAAAACATTCTGCTTAAATTATGGGTTTATGCAACAGTGCAGGTTTTGTGTGGTATTTAAAGTTAATTTATTACATCTAAAACTTGTTTTCGAGAAAAAAGTTAGAACTATGTTCTTCAATATCTCCGTAACTAAAATGTGTGGTCATCATCATCATTTCAGCCGAAAGACGTCCACTGCTGGACATAGGCCTCCCCCAAGCACCGCCACTTCGACCGATTCTGTGCTTTCCGCATCCAGCGGATTCCTGCGGCCTTCACAAGGCCAAATGTGTGGTCAAGTACAAAAAAATTAACACAATCACGGTTAGTATAAATGAGACTTGGCTTCGTTAAGCGTCTTTTTACAATCATTATAACTATAGAACATAAACGTCACACTTAATTCAAAAAAGTAGGACACAAAGCCAGTTTTACTGTCGTTAAAATATAGACCAAAATTTAAAACTTCTTTAAAATAATGTATTTTTAACAGAAGTAGTACTGAGTATTAAACTGGAGCAAACGAATTTTATCTCGAGTAAGTTCTTTATAAGATAGGTAATAGAGAAAGTAGTTTATCGGCTGAGCACTCTACAATAAATACGTTTCCAAGTTTCCTCCACTTTTCTATTTTAGGTGCGCAATTTGTATTTCATTCTATCTCCTTTAGTTTTTAATTCCTAAATGGTTGAGGCTTCTTTATTTCTTTCTCAGTAGCGTGCCTACAAATCAAATTATTTTCCTTCTTCTTTTTTTTAGGGTTCTGTAGTCAAGGAACTTTTACAGTTTCGCCATGTTCGTCTGTCTATCTGTCTGTCTTTCCGCGGCTTAGCTCAGAGACTACGGAAACTACTAGTACTAGAAAGCTGTAATTTGGCATGAGTAAACATATTAATCATGCTGACAAAGTGGTAACATAAAATCATGAAAAAAATAATATATTAATGTTTTTGGGTACGTACACACGGCTACACATCAAGCTATGCATTTCCATTATTAACTGACCTCGCATTGTACGGAAATCCTATAAAATACGAGATCAGCATAAACTGGAAATGTATAGCTTGATGTATAGCCGTGTGTACTTACCCTGCACGTAAAGTGGGGATGTATTTTTCTCTCTCGTCTATCCGTTGGTTTGGGGTGTCATTGGAAAGGTCGTTTGAAAATATTGGCAGTTTGTGAAAACCATTTTTGGATTCAGGGATCCGTTTGGGAAATATTAAGCTAAAGTGTTAATTTTTGTTAGAGTCAAGTGTCCCTCCCCTGCCAGCTAAATGGTTGGTTCTGGATATGTGGAACACAGCAGTAGTATATATAACGAAATTAGAAAGAAAACTATTACAGCTAAGTAGGCTCTACAAGTTAACGAGTAACAATCGACCAACTTATATTTGCAGTTGAAAAAACATGTTTTCCATCTTCACTGTTAAGTTTGTTCTTGGGATAAATTCATCCCATCTACAGAAAGAACCCTTCATTGTGCGTGGTCCGATATACACTTGGCCGGTTTTTATTTCAAATGAATGTACCTACGATACTTACCACCGTATTTGATATTTTCTAATTCTTCCGTTAGAACTCTTAGTTCAGGATTTGATAAATCACCAAGCTGAAACAATATTGGTTGATTAATATTAAATCAAGATTTATCGAAATGGCTACTAATTTTAAACACATGTAATTGTTAAATAGTGATTTCATACTTTCACAAATAAAATCGTTTTGTCTAGATAAATACTATTGCGATCGTATTCGTAGGTAATATGATGGTAAAGAAAACCTAAAACTAGAAACAAAGAAATCAGCTTAAATCGAGTGTTATCCTGCAACTTCTGAAATAAAAAGAAAAGCCAGAGACACAGCGCTAATTGTTTGTCGTGTGGGGAAATAGCTTGCTTTAGCAAAGTTTCAGTTAACTGCGGCCACAAGCGAAATATGAACGTGTCGGCAAACATGTTCCCCCTTGGGACAACATCGGATGGGATGTGCTAACACAGGCGCTGGCCTTCATTAAGGAAAACCATAAAACGATCGAAAATAACCTCTCTTAAAGATGACGGTTTAAGACAACAAAATGGGGCCTTAGTTAACATTCAACTTTAGTTTCGATTAGCTAGACCAAAAATGTCGTAACAAAAAGACGGCACCTGCGTAATTATACCTACGCTTTCGCCTGCCAAGTAAAACATTTTAAGATTTATAAATTAGTTTTAAGTCTTAAAATATTTTACTAGAAAAATAACACAGGCAAAAACACTATTTCGCTTAATTATGTCTGAACAAGACAGAAGTTTTCCTCACTTTAGCTTAGAAATAAAAATGGCTAAACATAATTCTTCGCAAAATGTAAACCAACCTTTATCCAAATATTGATACAGTAGATAATATTAAATGGTACCAATTAATTGAAAGCACAGGGCGTCCACGCTGACCCCGAGTGGTGACGGGCTGACGGCCATACCTTCCACAGCTCAGACAGTTACTTAATTTGAACTAATAGCTTTACTGGCTAATCCAATGGCGCACAGAAAAATCCAATTTCCTTAATTAACTGCGCTCAGTTCGACGCCATGAAGAGGTGCGGCCGGTAACACTTCGATGGATACAATTACGGTTTTAAGTACCTAAATAAACACCTCTCTGCATAATTTGTAATTAGACAATCGTTTATTGCCTAACGAATTGGCAAGATGTAAACTAGAGTGTTTCGACACTTTCTTTGAGCTTTCAATAATGTTCATTCTTTTAAATAACAAGATGTCTGGGCAGGGCCGTCTTAACCATATTGGGCGCCAGGGTGCGAAAATCAGCCTGCGCCTCCTTGCCAACGAAAAAAACAAATTTTTTTGTGCCAAATGTCAGAATTTGTCAGGGTTTATAGATGGCCGATCACACGATATTGTGTCGTCTGTTTTGAAATCTACGTTCGATTTCAAAACAAATTGATCGACTCGATCGGTTTGCGCCCCCTAAAACCTTGCGCCCGGGTGCTACGCACCCCTTGCACCCCCGGGTTAAGACGGCCCTGCGTCTGGAAGACTTGGGAAATTATTATGACCAGCAGATGAGCTAATTTACAAGAATACAGTGCGGTACACGCACGTCAAAGAAAAAAATCCAGCTCTTTATAGCGTCCTTGTCATTTTCATGAATATAAAGTGAGCGAGCAAATACGTCACCCCCAATTTAATTTAGGCTTTTATGAATAAGGTGTTAATTTATTACGACAAATAATACGCACGTCAACGGAAGTAGCTTGTTGCTTATAAGTTAAATTATTACGAAGTCGCACGTTCAACTAACCACGATCATTACAAACGTGCAAGAGCGCTAAAGTGCGATCTCGCTGTGACTGCAAACTTTTGCCTAAGTCGCGCGTCACATGCACTTTCACACGCTTATGTGAACTGTCATTTCTCTTCGTGGGGGTGAGGATGCGGCAGTAAAAGATACAACGTATTTTAAGTTTCTTTCTGTGGCCGTCCTGAAAACAACAATCCAGTACATAGCTACTTATATTCAATAGTAAATTCACAAATATATTCTAGCAATTTAAAAAGTGTGAATTTTTGTTACTAAAAATTACAACTTTGACGGAAAGAAAAGAGATACATATTAAACCCACGCGGGAAAAATAAGGCTTCAAAATACTTAACTGTTTATTTGTTAACACATCAAAGAATACGTGGTATCATTTTATGTCTTATCATGATCTCCACTCAGTAAGTTCAGCAGTGGACTATAAGAGGAGTGTTGTATGACCTCTGAATTCTTCTTAAACCTTGTGTTCACAAAAATACAATACCTGCCAGGTGTACTCAACATTTGAATTGACTTAATAAATATAATTACCTGTAACAATAGCGATATTGAAACAATTCCTTGAGCTTTGTGCAGAGCCTCCGAGAAGTTTGAATACAGTTGTGAATTAAAACCGAATATCTGAATCTGGAACAAATGAAATTATAACAGTTAGGTTGGTAGGTACTTGGTTTTTGTCCTATGTAATTTTTATAAAGGTTCATTGAAGTTGGTTATTTAAATTGGCCGTTAATTTTATTAGGTTGTATTCGGCGTCAACTAAATCTTTCGCAAGAGTTTGTCATTATAAAAATATTGATTTCACCTTCAAGAAGTTAATTAGAGTTATTTATGCAGATTTTTTTGAAAAATAAAGGTCTTTTGCATTTAAATTATTTGCACTCGCGTTAACAGTAACTAGTTACCCATTAAAATATTTCTAAGAATCATGCAAACTTCTAAAGAATTTTAATTAAAAAAAAAACAATTACAGTTTCACACTTAAGTCCTTAGATCCGGTCACGCAAGCTTTTACAGAAATAGAAATAATTATTATGTCCGATATAAATCAATTCATGTTATTCATTCTTATGAACTTGAAATGTCACAATAACCATGACGGAGTTAAAAGCCACTTCCATGAGATGGAGCACATGATTTTAGATTTAACATGGCTACGTAAGAATTTGTCACATAAATAAACAGGAGGCATGGTTGAGTTGGTTCGCAGTCAAGTCGTTCGTCGGGATTACATTTGGGATTTGAACGTCTCAACGACGAAGGCGCGAGGATGCGTGTGAAAACATCTGTTACGCTTTCTTTTGAGACCTTTCCGAAGAAATCCCTGATAACATTTTAACGTTTATCTACGTTACATGTTTATTCGATGCTTCACTTAGGTTTTATCCTCGGTTGCTTACATAATGTATCATGAGTGTTGCGAATCTCTGACTTTATGAGGATATGAATCTGCGTCACTGTGTACCTTAAGCCAGAAAGATTATTTATATATTCCTTCAGGCTTAGATCAGATTTTATAAAGTCATCCTGTGTAATAATTTTAGGAAAAGTCGGACTTAATACAATAAAAATTAATTAAATCACGGTCTTCTACATAACGAGTCGATGGAATTTAGGATTTTTATTAAATTAGTTGAGTCCAGTAGGTGGCCACATCAGTGATGTTTTTGAGGTTCCCAAAAGTGCAGGTTACGATGAGCTGCCGATACAAAAGAAGAAAATCTCGTGCTTACCTCTGCAGGGAAGGTATACCCATTAATGGCATGTTCAGATCCGAACTGGTCGTGTAGACCGTAGTGTATGTGTATCTCGTGAAACTGGTACTTGTAGGAGAGTGGGCCTCCAGTAATGTTGATATGGTGTCGCGTCTCATTCTCCACCGTGAAGATCACTGAGTGGCCTGTGTTGCTTATCAGACCATTTATCTGTTAAAGAATATAAACGTTACAAGTACATATATTTAGCAGCCAGAAAAAAAATATACAGTGGCTGTCCGTTGAGGATATTTATAAAAGAATGAGAAGAGTGCTTACATTTTTCAGCACTAGTGTACGAAAAACCTTTGTCATTGTTATAAATTATCTGGATTGAGTTGTTGACGATATTGTCCATTCTACTTTACGTTTTATTAAACGTAAAGTAACTACCTAAGTACTTTTATTGGATTGTGGAGGACCGAGGGCAGACGTTTAAAAAAAAAATGTAACATACTCCTGTTGTTAGACTGCAAGCCGACCCCAGACAAAGTTAATGAACAGCTAAGCAGCTGACTAAACAAAATTATAAGTTAAATAGCAACACTCACCCTATGTTTATCTATGTGTAAAAACCGTAGGTTGGGGTCGAACAGCAGTTTGTCTGGTTCCAGGTTGACCGGAGACTGACGCCGACCCTTGTTGCAGAGCGACCATTCTGGGTTGATCAAACCCCAGAATGCTGGACCTGTTACACAGATTCGTGAATTTAGATCACACTGTACAAGCTTGCATTATCCGTTTTTATAAGCTCCTAACTTTAACGGTGCAATCTTATTGGGACGTTAGCAAGCTTTAGTGCCTAATGGTAATATGTAAATTAAAAAATAATATTCATCAGGGTTCAATGTACTAATACAGTATTAATATTACTTAAAAAACTTTTTACAAAAAAAATCAACAGACTTCCAAAAAAAAAAAACACTACAAAGCGAAAAATAACTTTAATTTCGGTAGTCGGTGTCTTAGATTTTGAATTTTCGTTTTTTGCCGACTTCGTACGTAGCTACCCCACACAAATTCGAATACCATTACCTGCTATGTAAATAAAAGTGACAGGAACTTAAGATATCATCCATATACTAAGTGAGTAAAAAAAAACGTATTATTGAACCCAACTCAAAAACCATCCAAGCGAAGTTAATAAAATTTATATGGGACCACACGAGAAGCAACAGCTTTCAAATAAAAAAAGAATCATCAAAATCGGTTCACCCAGTAGAAAGTTCTGAGGTAACAAACATAAAAAAAATACAGTCGAATTGAGAACCTCCTCCTTTTTTGAAGTTGGTTAAAAAGTTATCGTTCACGTATTTTGAAAAGCTTGTGGTCCAGGGTCATTTAATTGTATCTCACATTTAGTTTGATAAAAAGTTAGAACTCCGTTTATAAAACAACATGTAAAAATGTTTTAAATGCACTTGGATTAAATTCTACAGGATGGGTAGGTTGCCATACACAAACAGACCCGGAACAACTATCAGTTTATTATTAAAAATAAAGTTATTCAACAGATTGTTAAATCAATTTCGTAAGCAAAAATTATAACAGTCGGCTTATCGTCCTCACTGCATAAAATGTTCGCTGTCGATTCGTCCATTACACGCGAGTGCTCCCAGTCAGAACGCAGCTTTAAAGTAATGGAATCAAGACCCAGTTCAATAAATGTTGACTCAGATCAACTTGAAACTAGCACAGACTAAATTGGATTGAATTTGTTCCACGACGAACGTAAAAAAGAAAATTTTATCTTCATAAATTGAGTGCTTCCTATTGATTTGTTAATCGGTTTATGCTGTGTATTAAAGATTTTGGATATGTAGTCATTATCTACAAAATACATTTTTACTATACCCAATCGATAAATTTTTCACCGCACTAATGGTGAAAAATTACTAGTGTAACAATTAGGGAATCAATCCTATTAGTCACACTGGTGTGGCAATCTGGTGTGACTACGAGTCCGCACCCATTCTTTCACATTCGTTTCTGTGTTGTGGGTAGAGTTATGTTTGTTTAATACTAACTGGCTAGGTGGAGTGACGATCTTCGAAGGGTGGCTGGTAGCAGCTGGATGAGAGTTGCCGAGAATCGAGCTGAATGACGTGCAATTGGAGAGGCCTATGTCCAGCAGTGGACTGCTATAGGCTGATGATGATGATGATGAATACTAACTAGACTTAGGTTCACATTGAACAAAATGTTCGGGTGGATGAGCATCGTACGTACTAGGTGTCAACATCATTGTAAGTTTAAAATTTAAGAATCCATGGAATTATAAAAACAGTACAATCTTTGTAACATAATATCCTTGGCGAATAATATCAGTTATTGTTAAGCAATAGTGATTGACCAAAATCTACGCATTAGATACACAAAGTAGTAGAACGAAAGTAGGTTTAAAAAAAACACAATGCTCTATAACATATTTTCTATTTAACTAAAATAATAAAAATATAGTATCCTGACCTAACTAAAACTATTAACAAACTAAAATGGCAGTGCTTAGCCTCTGCTAAACGCCAACGTGGCACCAAGGTAAAAGCCAGCCCTTGAGTCACGGGAAGTGTCAACCAGTCGTTTAAAGATTTCATTGAACAAACCATGAGCACTCGGACTCCACGGCGATTTCAACCCTAAACGGCTCGAAAATATAGTTACCTATAAGGTATTTATTATACTTTCGCCGCTTGAGGTTTTCCGCAGCCGCAGCGGCAGCGCCAGCACAGCACGCTGAGCCAGGAAGATGGGATGACGCTAGAGTATCGGCACACGTTGCGTCCCAAACTAACGGCCTACCCACCTTCCATGGAAATAAAGACATGCCGTCCGGTCGCGTACCAAGCCTATGTAGGTACTTTAAAATTAAGTAAATTGTGATTATAATCATTTTAATTGAGAGGTATGCGATACGAAGATAACACATTTATCACTATACCAAAGTAAGTAGGTACTTATAATACATATTTTATGAATGTCCATCGCCAATTGGTATCAGATGGAACTGTGTTAATTATCGAAATGACAAAGGCCTTATTGTAAATGTTCGGTGTATGATGTGAATTTCATACACATTGCAAAAGTTATTTCAATTTTCTCATGCATAAAATTGTGTTCATTCAATGTGATAGCAGTATTTTTGGAGTCATATTTGGAAGTGGCTATCCACTTTTAACTGAATTCTGAAAGATAATATTAATGACTAAGAAAAAAAGGTTTCCAAATTGACCAGACAAAATCAAACTGGTTGCTAATTTAATTGTATAGGTAATTTATTATTTTTATGACATTGATTTTACATTCTGTGATTACTTTAACTTACACACTCACTGACTTATTTCTTGTAAAGTTTTTAGGAATATCGTATATTTTTACAATGTTTGTAAATATGGAAGCACCATCTATCTATCACAATTATCTGTCATTGCTTCATTTTTATTCATTCTTTTTACCTATTGTGGTATAGTAATTTTATTCTAGATGCATCATCTTCACAAATAATTATATATAATTAATGTCAAAAAAACATTGTGAAACATTTTAAAAGAGTAACGGTGGAGTTTTTTGCCCATTCTTCTTTATACAAAACTACCTTTTGGAAGAGGCGCCTAGAATCAATTGGAAATTTTGACGTTCAAAAGTGCCTATTTGAAATAAATGATTTGACTTTGACTATTGGATAATACATTTTGAATGAGTGCCAAAGATTCACATATGAAATTGTTCTACCATTGACTTCTTTTTGCAATGACTTTCTTTTGTTTTTTAACTCTATGCAAGAATTTTGCAATTTACTTGCTGATAGGTAATTATTAGGCATTATCTACAGGATGTATCAGACCAGTGGTACAGACCATTAAACTGAACAACTTTCTCCATGGGATCAACATCTTAATCAAGAAAAAAATCTCAGCTTTCATCGTAGAGTCTAGCCTTGCCTAGGTCTTGAAGTTTCCTATGGAACAGTTGATCTTTTTTCACGATTACGATATTGTTCTCATAGAGTAAGTTGATCGGTTTGATAGATAGATCGTTTATTTGGTGCACTCGAAAGACATAGCACAACAATAAAAAACAAAATTAAATAATAATAACAACAACAACTAGCTATAAGGTGCCAAAATACAAAAAAATAAATAAAAGAAGTAAACGAAACATTGTGATGACACTATTGGCTATGACACACTTTAAAATAATTAAACATACAAAGTGCGGTGTGCGTCTCAAGGTTGCACCAAATTGGAGTCCAACTCAGCATGTGTCAGGCAAATATACCTGACGCTGATATTCTGCTGGATCCCTGCAGCGACATACGGACGTCGAGCAGATGAGATAGTAAATATGCGAATTATTGGTGTTGTGAAAAGTAGAATGTGCGGAGTAAAATTATGTGAGCATACCTGCAATTTAAATAATGACAGAATAATTTGAATGATAACAGTAAAATTTAGAATTTGCATTGACAGTTCCGCAGCCTTAAATATGATCACACCTTTCTTATACATGCTGTATAATGGAAAGCTGCTCCTTTCCCTTGTCACTCTAGCTAGCACAGGTTTTAGCATGTTCCTAAATAATCAACAGCAGGTTCGGATCCGTGTCGGAGCCGGTGCCGTTCTAAGCCGGGGCTCGAGCCTTACTTCGCCTTTAAGCTGCTTGTCCACCTGCGTTCGCCGTTTTCGGCGAAATCGGAGAATATTGTTACCAACTGCATCGAAGATTTGGAAATTACTGATGAAATATTTTAGTCTTTGAGTGAATCTTTTGATTCAGAATGAAATAATTTAGACCAATCAATTGCTTTCTAATCTGTCTTAATTATTAAAAATGTCAGTGAGAATCTCCATGCATGTATTTCTTTTTTAGCCTCTGCATCTGAATGAACTGAATTCATTTTCATTATGTTCACAAATACGCTGACTGAACTGATAATGATGATAACATATAATAAAGTTATTGTAATTAACACCCAGTTTACCGCTCATGTTTGTACCCGGAATTATTAACCGAACAAAACTATTTTACACGGATTAACGTTCCGAAAAACCGCATACATTTATTTTCCCAAGGTATTTCAATATTGGCGGGGAGTGGCGTGAAAGTAGCCAAAGTGCTTTGGATCGTATTCACGGTTTTATTATTTATGACCTTGAAAATTGCATGAGTAAGCCGGCGCAGCGGTTGCGGTCACGCCCACTTTATGGCCACGCGTTAAGTGAACTTTCCGTTAATGCATGCATTTTTTTATTGTTTTTGGCACTGTATGCGGCATGCAATGTCTCAGATAAACTTTGCTTAAAAGGATTTTTCTTTCGGTTTATGTAATAACCTGGTACGTGGTGTTTAGTAACCCTTATGGAACAAAAATTGTGAGGATGTAGGCTACTATGAGTGTCATCTGAAAAACTAATTTGGTATTTTTTTTCTGATCTAGATTGTCCTTTCTTGACTATGGTCGTTATACTTTAAGCCCATATTAATTCATCTTTCCAACATTTTTGGGTATTTACAAGGGCGATATTCAGAATGCCTCGTTGGTGTAGTGGTCGCAAGCGCTACTGCTAAAGTGTTATTGGGTTTTTCCATCTGGAATTTAACAAGAGCAGCTCGGAGTTTGGATTTGTGCCCGGTGATGGCAATAGGCTCGCCCCCTATTACATGGGACTTTAACATTACTGGCGAAATGTGGGTGTACTAGGTACACCTCTATTTAATTCTTTACCCCGGGCATTACAGGCTCGATGATTATGTTATAATCAGAATGGTTATTATATCATCACGACTTGTTTCCCCGAAGGGTTAGGCAGTGGTGTACCCATAGTAGATACACCCACATTTCGCCAGTTATGTTTAAGTCCCAGAAATAATGGTCAGTCAGAATGGATATTACGTTGTAGGTTTTCTTTTATTATTCAAACAAAACAATAAATAAATACAGAGCAGTGATAGCCTAGTGGTGTGACCGTCAGACTGCTAAGTCATAGGTCTCGAGTTCAAACCCAAGGCACGCACCTCTGACTTTTCGGATTCATGTGCGTATTGTATAATTATCACTTGCTTCAAAAACGGTGAAGGAAAACATCGTGAGGAAATCGGCAAGCCTTAGAGATATTTCTCGACGGCATGTGAAGCCAAGTCAGAGGCCCATGGGCGGCTTTATAGGTAACTCTGGCACCAGTTTAATCACTAACCACACGAAAAGAAGAATTAATTATTAATTGTTATCATGCCACACTAACTTTCAAAACCGTCACAAATTACCTACGTGCAGTTTTACTAGATACACTTTCAATATTAGATTTACGGTGTAACGTTCGTTTCAAACGGTAACAATGAATTCATTTGGATCGTACAGTGAAATATCAAAACCAGTTTAATTTCAGTTTTTCTTTTGGTTTTGTAGTTAAATCGTGTCCATATAACGCCGTGTCCCTGCGCGTGTTTTTTTTAAACAACTCACAAACCACTTACAAAGTGCCAAAAAATCTAAATATCTTTTACACAAGTTAGTGACGTGATATAAAAAAACCTTTTTACAAAAAAAAAAAAAAACCGACTTCCAAAAAAAAAACACTACAAAGTGAAAAATAACTTTAATTTCAGAAGTCGGTGTCTTTAGTTTTGAATTTTCGTTTTTTTTTGCCACCGACTTCCGAAATTAAAGTTAAGTTGTTTTTTTGAAAAAAGTTTTTCACTTTGTAGTGTTTTTTTTTTGGAAGTCGGTTATTTTTTTTTCTAAAAAGTTTTTATTTTTCACTTTTTAGTTGTGGTATTTACCCCCACATAAATTCGAATACCATTACCTGCTATGTAAACAACAGTGAGAGGAACTTAACATATCATCCACATACTAAGTGGGAAAAAATACGTATTATTGAAGCTAAATCAAAAACCATCCAAGCAAAGTTAATAAAATTTATATGGGACCACACAGAAAGCATCAGCTTTCAAATAAAAAAGAATCATCAAAATCGGTTCACCCAGTAGAAAGATCTGAGGCAACAAACATTTAAAAAAATACAGTCGAATTGAGAACCTCCTCCTTTTTTTAAAAATCTTGAAAACAGTTTTATATGTGTTTTTTATATACTATTAAATACACTTGAATGTTGCTTTTTACTTCAAGAAGCTATCTTACGTGGTTTCGGAAATATTTCATGATAAGTTAGTGGCTTTTTATATTGCTCGTCAGTGTATTAGTTAGGATTTAAACCATGAGAAAACCCATCTTCTGGTTTCAATATCACGGTTCAATCAATCTGCCCAGCGATTTCCCAACTATGTTGGGGTCGGCTCCAGTCTAATCGGATGCAGCTGAGTACCAGTATTTTACATGGAGCGACTGCCTATCTGACCTCCACAACCTAGTAGTTAGGTAATACGATACCCCTTGGTAAGACTGGTTGTCAGACTTTTGGGCTTCTGACAATCTGTAACGACTGTCAAAGATCCACGAATGACAGCCAGGACCAACGGCTTAACGTGCTTTCCGAGGCACGGAGGAGTCTCGGTATGTAGAAATAAATGGTCACCCATTCACGGAACAACACCGGCAAGCGTAGCTTAACCTGATGGATCGACCCATGCGGCTGTTATTACTTAGCCACGAGCCAATAGCACGATTACCGATATAATAATATTATATTTTAAATACTGTAGATTACTTCAAAGTTCGCTATTTAACTGTAAAATTATAATGATGATGGCAATGAGCCAGTAATTGGCTTTTATATACTTATTTAATCAGCATTATTAATGTCGTTTTGTATTTCGATATTTACGGGTAAATTATTTTATAGAAGATATTTTAAGCATTTGGAACAGTTAACAGTAATTTACCAGGAATTGATAACATTGAAATTAAGGCTAAAAATAGCTTCACAAGGTATTAAAAAAATTCAAAAAAAAAAGTTAAAATTACCCAATTGGTGTGAGCCTTTGCTATCAGCTGGGCTCCAGACTCTGGGCTATTGTTGAATATTATCTTAGCGCTCATACACACGAGCGACACACGTCAGGTAGAGGCAACTGCAGCCGTCGACAACGTGCCACTTCTCGTGTATTTGTGTACGGTGCTCAAATACACAAGTAGTAAGTTCATCATCAGTCTATAAATGTTCCCACTGCTGGGACACAGGCCTCCTCTCTGTGCGAGGGAGTGGGCCGTAATCCACCACGCGGGCCCAATGCGGGTTGGTAGATGTCACATGTCTTTGAATTTTCGGTTCTAGGACATGACGGTTTCCTCACGATGTTTTCCTTCACCGTTTTGAGAGCAGTGGTGATGAAATAGTTTACACAAAGTAAAGCACCTGTCTGGGTTTGAACCTACGACTTACAACTCGTAAGTCGCGGCCGTTACCACTGGGCCACCACTGCTGTCGTAAGTAGTAAGTTGTCGACGGCCAATTGCCTCTGCCGTTGATGCGTGCTGCTCGTGTAAATGAGCAATTACGAAAAACCCTATGCCATTTTTCTCGACACTAGATGACTTGATAAGTCAAGTCATCTAGTTCGATCTAGACCTAACAATATTTTATGCTGCGTTGTTTTAAACTAACATACTGCCCTGCTAAGCCCAAAAGCGGTATCTCAACCGGAGTAAGTTTTGAGAAAATTGACTTTTTGTAAATTGTAATGTATGGAAAAATGGAGACATAAAAAACTTCTTAGTGGTTTTTTTAAATGTTTTAAGTTAGATAGCGCTATTTCGCTTATACCATTAGATGGAAAATTGTTAAAGCTATTGAATGGTACAAAAAAAACGAAAAGGGCGTATCTCAGAGATACCGCCTTTGGGCTTAGCAGGGCAGCATAGGTGTGCCTCTCGGCAAAGAACGTCGGATTTTTTCCCAGTGGATTAACAAAATCGAATATTGGACATATGTGTCCGCCTGGATACTAAAATAGGATAAAGGACCTGGCTGTATTTACTTATTAAGAACTTATCGGTATTAGGATACCGATAAGTTTTGTGGGTTTAGTGTTGGATTTTATTAGAGTTCGGGCACTGGCATAGACTTTGTTTTTACGGGAAAATTCCTACATCGGGAATAAAACTTTAATGCATTTCGCGTTGGTAGTTTTTGGCGTTTGTGTGCATAAAACTATTCTGTTGGGAAGAAAAAGACATGTTGCACTGCCCCTAAAAAATCGAAGGTACCATTCCGTTATTCCGTAGCTGACCGCAGGCGGCAACTGCAGGCGACGTGTCGCCACGATACGACTGGTTTCTATAAATTTCTATGAAATATCTTCCGTAGGTAGCGACACATCGCCTTAATAGAAATGAATAAGAATACATAGAAACCAGTCGTGTCGCAGCGACACATCGCCTGCAGTTGCCGCCTGCGGTCGGCCACGGAATGGTACCTTTAATAGCGGGAGCATGATGATAATTCAGTACTTACAGTGTTTGAATCAGTTGCTCCAAAAGAAAAAAAGCCAGTACAGTCGGATTATTACATTGTATGATCATCTTTCAATCATAATATTATGTATACGAAAATCAATTTTTGTGGTGATTACCAATGTCACTGAATATAATATGAGGATGGGAGTGTTGTGGTAGCACGCAACTTGAGTTGCTAACTTTGGACTGGGCCCGACGTATCCCGATACATTTTTAATGCATAAACTGTACCGTGCCTTGATTAGTTCGTCTATAAGCGAAGCGGATGAATGAAAAGAGGAATTGAATTTTCTGGCTAGTGTCAAAAAAAACGTTTAAAAAGAAATTGTATCGTATCGGGTTTTAGTCCAGGAACTGGTGGATGCTACTGGCTAAGTAACAACAGCTGCACGGGTCGATCGATCAGGTTAAGCTACGCTTGCCGCAGTTGGTCTGTGGATGGGTGACCATATTTACATACCAAGACCCCTCCGTGCCTCGGAAAGCACGTTAAGCCGTTGGTCCCGGCTGTCATTTATAGATCTTTGACAGTCGTTACGGGTAGTTAGAAGCCCAAAAAGTCTGACAACCAGTCTTACCAAGGGGTATCGTGTTACCTAGTAACTAGGTTGTGGAGGTCAGATAGGCAGTCGCTCCATGTAAAATACTGGTATCCAGCTGCATCCGGTTAGACTGGAAGCCGACCCCACCATAGTTGTAAAAAGGCTAGGCAGATGATGAACTGGTGGATGCTACTGAAGGTGCAAAACCCGTTATAGCCAAATTCTGGGCCGACTTAATTTAGATTGCCACCAATACGCTAAGAAGAAGAAGCTTCTAGTCACTATTGCCACTACTGCCGCTACTCATACTTGTTCTTTTTTGTGTTTATGTTTTTTCTCTGTGTTATGTTTTACCGCAAATAAACATATTTTCGTTCTTTTCCTTTTTGTTGATTATCAATATAGTCATGTCCGTTATTAGATGCTTGCTAATAAGCATGGTAACTATTCTCTTCGGATAATTATCAGATTTGAAAAAAAAACCGTCTTTTAGTCCTGTTTTTTTTAATATAAGGTTATGGCGGGATTACTCGCAATCAAATACTATTTGCGGAAGTGGTTACTTTAAATGATACCGAGAAATGGATATGGTCAAAACTTCTTATTCAAATTATGCCGCCATAAAAAAGGCAACACAAAAGCCTGAATATAACAGAAACGCCGAGACACCACTCACGGAAAAAAATTTAGACGATCATAAAATGCACGGAAGTTATCATGAAAATATCAGTTCCCGAACACACGATAACACACCTCACAATTTTGCGAATGACGTAATATGAATACAAGATAAATCGCCCGTATAAATTGCGTGTCACGTAAACCAGCAAAAATGTTATCGGCACAGAGAAATTGATACGGCACACAGGACAAATGTTTTGCGGTAGGTCAATGAATTGAGATTTTCTATACTGTGTTCGTGTTTTTAACTGGTGAGATATTGCAAAAAAGTTGTATTAAGTAAAAATAAAAAAATAAACTATGCTTGGACTTGAGAAATTCATCCTTTTTTGTCGGTTAAAATAAATTTAATGAACGTAATAAGTAAGTAACTTTCATATTGAATATTCCGTGAAATAAATGATATTATAGTCACATTTCAAGAAAACATCGTGAGGAAACTGGCGGCATGCTTGAGAAATATTTCTCGACGGCATGTGACGGCAAGTTAGAGGCTCATGGGTGGCATAAAAACTTTGACACCAGGTTAGTCACTAACCACACGAAAAAGAAGATTTCAAGAACTAAGTTGGTAAATGGTTAGGTAAACAATAAAGTAACACTATGGTAATAACGCTTTCCAAAAGAGCAGTTTATACAATGTGTCCGGACATGGACTAGCGATATTCTAAATACTTAAATCTAAACTATTTAAAAGTATAATTACACTCTAAGCTTGAGTCCAATACACTTCTCCGCTATGTGGCAGCCATTTTGCTTTTTTTGTTGAAATATTCTCTATGCGAGTACAAAAAAAAATCATATCTCTCAAAGTTTTAGTCATACTGAGATAAAAATATGCTTATTCGAAAGGCAATGATATTGTCTACCGTATGCATTATAAAAAAATGTATTCACAATTCCAAAACTTTTGAAAAAAAAAAAATGTGGAAGTTGAAAAACAAAACAAAAAATAATGCAATACAACCAGTAATTGTTAATTTTCACAAAAACGGGCAAGTGAAGTGGACCCAAGCTTAGAGTGTAATTGTACTTTAAAATAGTTTATATTTAAGTATTTAGAATATCGCTAGTCCATGTCCGGACACACTGTATATTGAATAATAGTTAAGCAACAGCTAAACTCTAATAACTAAACGGAATCCCAGTAACTAGAATCGAGTAGTGGGATGCTGTCTATTCTAGAAATCTTTGTATAATTCAGCAATCAGTTATAAAATACAGATAAAGTAATTATTATACAGGGTGTCAGGGACATCGACGCGAAAACTGAAGCCATGGATTCAGTACATGATTCTGAACCGCCCTGCGTTGAAATTTTTCGTCGGTTATTAAAAAAGAAATCAGCTGTTGCATACATTTTACCGCGTAGGTATTGCACTTTTCTATGAAACAGCAGATTTTTTTAAAAATAACCGACGAAAAATTTCAATGCAGGGGGGTTCAGAATCATGTACTGAATTCAGTTTTCACGTCGATGTCCCTGCCACCCTGTATTTCACAATAATAATATTCCTACGAGCATACATGACCTTTTATTTAAAATGCACAGTGATCATGAAATGAGATAAATTATACAATTGGGAGCACGTATGTTTAATTACGAACAGCTGATCGATAGTTTTAATAAAATGCATAATATAATAATAGACGTGTGCATTCTTCAATATTTTTCTGTAGTAACGACTAATATTTTTTTGTAGTAGTGATACTATAAGAAAATATTAGTAGTATAACAAATTACTACACACTATATATTTGTTATACATTTAAAATTTCAGCAAGGTTTAAAAAAAAAACTATTAACGGTAGATAGGTATATGTGAAAAATCATGTAACGGACTAAAGCTCAAGATAGGTTTACAAGACCGCCAACAACCAGCTCTGTTCGCGTAAAAACGACAAGGCTGAAATCTGAAATATCGATCGTGTGTTCGATTGCCATATGGAACAATTATTCCAATGGCCTAGGTACAGATAGTAGTTCCAGGTCTGCGTGTTTTTTTATGCTCGATACGGAAGAAAAGTAAAGAGACATTTTAATAAAACAAAAGACAAACACAAAACAAAAGCCAAGCAAGTCTTCTTTTACAAAAACAAAACACGACTGCAACTAACACTGAAAATGCACAAGCGTTTTATTCATTTCTAGACCCGCATACAAATAGTGCTCGCAAACGATTCATAAATATTAAATAACGCGATAAAATTTAACAATGACATGAACAATAAATGACTCTCACCTGAAATCCCGTCGTAGGTCCACCATTCCTCCCAGCTGACGCCGTCTACGGCTGCAATCACACCGACTCTAATTAAGTCTGCACTATTCACAAAATGAACACTACTCCTTGTTATAACTTGAGTGATTTTATTCCCAGTTTGTCGACCTCGGGAAGTAAATGTAAGAATGATTTATATTACATACGTGGGGGATTGGAAACTGAGCAAGGTAGGAAAGTATTGGTCTTGATATTGCCTGGCTGCGGTTTAATCGTAATCGATTTCAAGATTTTCTACAGTCGCTCTTTTTACCTTAATGTTTGTAATTCTGATTCTAAATAGGTTTAAATACAAAGACCTTTATCAATCAAATTATACTTGAAAAGTACGTCTTAAACGTCAGAATAACAAATACCACCTCCTTTAAGTATTAAAATGTAATTAATACGAATTGTAACTTCAGAGTTTAAATGAAAATCATTCTCTCAAAATACAATTTATTGGTTACTATAACAGTTAAACGTATAATTGGATAAGTGATTAGTTTATATAAAATAAGTTAGATATTGGTGCCAATTCCCTTGTTCACAAACTAAACTAAATTTAAGTTCAGTGCATCTTTTTATTTTTATTTCATTAAGAAAAGGACAGAAGATAAATTTTAGTTTAGTCCTGTCAAATTAATCAGCGCCTGTCACTCTCCATACAAGTTTAGACGTGATTAAAAACTTGCCGACTAAAATTACGTCAATTTACGTCAAGCGCTGATTAATTTAACAGGACTAAACTAAAATTTATCTTCTGTCCTTTTCTATTACTATTTTTATTTTTTTATTATTATTTTGTTTCTGTCTTTTTCTTTCTATTTCTAATGAAATAGAAAGAAAAAGACAGAAACTTAAATTTAGTTTAGTTTGTGAGCAAGGGAATCGGCACCATTGTTGAAAATTCTCTTTACGATTTTACAAAAAAAATCTGCTAAAGCATTGTTTAGTGTAACATTCAATTTTTATCTTTCTTCCTGTTTTCCTCAAGCGAATCAATGGAAATGAAATGAGTGAGTCAATGGAGCGGAAAAGCGTTATTCTTTTGAAACAAAACGGTTTTTCCTTGACGTGGTGCGATGTTTGACACCCGCTGCTATTTTTTTGTTTTTAATTTATCTTTGTACCGACTGCGAGGTGCTTGCACCGTGAACTTTGTCTGTCACTTGTTTCAATACGATTATATTTTAGTCTGTTGCTTTTTGGAGCATTTAACTGTTCCTTACTTTTTGTTTTACTTTTCACAGTTCATTGGCACTTTATTCTCTTTTTAGGGTTCCGTAGTAAACAAGGAACCCTTATAGTTTCGTCATGTCTGTATGTCTGTCTGTCTGCGGTCTAGCTCCGAGACCCTTAGTACTAGAAAGCTGTAATTTGGCATAAGTATACATATTAATTACGTCGACAAAGTGATAAAACAAAATTATGAATAACATTTTTTTTAGGGTACCTCTCATACACGTAAAGTGGTGATGTTTTTATTTTTATTTTTTTAACCCATGGTGAGGGTTATCATTGGAAAGGTCCTTTAAAAACATTGCGAGTTTGTGAAAATTATTTTTGGATTCAGGGATCCGTTTGCGAAATATTAAACTTTAAAGTGCAAAATTTTGTTAGAGTCAAGTGTCCCCCCCACCCTGCTGGCTAAATGGTTGGTTTTGAGTATGTGAAAAAAATCACAACAGTAGTTTATATAACGAAATTAAAAGGAAAACTATCACAGCTAAGTACGCTTTACAGGTTAACGAGTAATAATCGACCAACTTAACTTTGCAGTTGCAAAAA
Organism: Agrochola lychnidis; assembly: GCA_963680765.1. Taxonomy (NCBI): domain Eukaryota; kingdom Metazoa; phylum Arthropoda; class Insecta; order Lepidoptera; family Noctuidae; genus Agrochola; species Agrochola lychnidis. The sequence continues at coordinate 14,049,617 of OY796857.1, forward strand.
CATGTTTTCCCATACATTCCATATGGGAGAACATATTTTTCAACTACAAAGTTAAGTTTGTTTTTGGGATAAATTCATCCCAACTACGGAACCCTTCATTGTGCGTGGTCCGACACGCGCTTGGCTGGTTTTTTATATTGTCTAGTGAAATAAAGTGATTACGAAAACATTTGTGTGAACAAAATTCATTCGTAAAGCCAGTTTCCTGAAATGCTCTTACTTCTTACTGATCCTCTATTTGGGTTGTTTAAACTAGTTCGCTCAGTAGGTACTGTCAGTTTTAATAAGATATAACAACAAAAACAACGTAACATTTATTTTATTAAAATACTTTTTACGCCAAACCCTAAAAAATCCGACTTCATAAACACCACCGGCCAACGGGAGAAGGATTTACAAAAGATTAAAATTTCTAATTTGAACTGGCTAAAGTTCTCTTAATTAAGATTATGAGATTATGATACTCATAATAATTTCAAAGCAATTAATTCAAAAATACTCAGTGGAGATTCTTATGCCGTAATTATTTGCGAGAGAATCTTTTCCTGGTATGTACGTAGATTTCCCTCTCTCAAGTATGCTTCTGCTGCCTTTGTCACGAAGCTGATATAATTATCAACTTCATATTTATTGAACGCTCACTTTAATTAAAAATCAACTCAGTTAAAATATCATAATACGTGTAGTGAAACGTGCATTCGAAATATACACCAATCTCGAAAGTTACTCGATACACGGCTGATTTATGTTTTTAATTTAAATTTTTGCATTCGCCAGGCGAAGTTCGCCACGGACGCGCCGCCTGCATCGCAAATATATGTTACAGTCGAGTCGAGAGATCGTTTCCAGTTTCGATTCGATACAGCTTGAGCGAACTGTCGACTTTTAATCTTTTAATGCTACTCAACAAACTTCAGCCTCACGGAGTACGCCCCCGTTTATTTGAAATAATATATTGCATACGATATTTTGCCTTTGCGGATATAGAAATGGGAAATAGCATGAGTTTTTATGATTTTATTACTACTTACGCTAGTAACCTCAAAGCTTTTAGAATCATACAAGTTATTAGTTCTGCTCAAGCGACAAGGTTCGTTATATTCAGCAAACTATAATGATTGCTTTGTAACTTCGGTAACAGAGATAATATTAAGTGAGCTCGCAAGCCTGCATGGACACTAAGTACAGCTCAGTGCGGCTTAGAGCAACTTTAGTGTCGAAAACAACACCTGAGGCTACGCGCGCTTCCTGCTCAATCTATGAATTACCCAACTTTAAAATAATTACATCAGAATACCACATTACATCGTGCAAGTAATATAAGTTTAACTTATAATTGTACTAGATGAAACAGATGACAGTTTACCAGATTTTGAAGACAAAGGTAAACAAAAGAGTTATAGCTAATTGTATTCAAAAGTTGACTTTAATAAACTACCTGAACCTTTAATTTTCCACCATTCAAACGTCGCGTGTGAAAACAGAGAATAATAAATATTTTCAACGATACACGAGTAAGTATATCGAAACAAATGTGAGATTGAATTCTTATGCATTGTTGCATTTTGCAGACGCGATTGCTACGTGAAGTAGGAAAGTGCTCGCGCGGGAGATGCCAGTCAGCGTCTGCTTAGTTTTAAGGCTCGACACAGTCTAGAAGTCTGCACACCTTCCTACGTAACCCCGCGGGAAATACTTAGCTACTTACTATTGTATGTTTATCCTTGTTTACCTTACAACAAGATTTATCGTTATTTTATGACACGTTATAATAGTTTCCTCTTTATCGTAATCACAGTAATTTATAATCAACAACATTTCAAAGGTATTGATGTCGCAATCAAATTTTGAAAACGTGAGCAATTCGCAGCCGACGAACTCCACAAAGAGCTTCAACCATGCATCGGAAATGAATCAGTTTCCGTTTCGAGTGAGGCAAATGATATATATGTGTCTACGTTTGCATTCCAAACGGGACTCTACTGTCTACGTGGTACCGTTCAATGCACTGCAGGCTTAACAAATTTAAACAGGATGCGCTACTTGTAGACACATTGTACTATTCGTACATTTTAAATGCATAGCGTAAGTTCGAGAATGTTCCAGAGTTAAAATTAAGGAGTGCACTCTGGGCTGCTGAAGTACGGCTGGGAACAAACACGGATAATTCGGATGCATCGAGACTTCCGTAACGATTTTCCGATGCATTGAGCCGTAACAGAACCAATGGAAATGTCATCGGTGTATGAAATAAATAAATAAAATCACGTGGAAAATAGGCAATTTCACGGTGCATTGGATGTTCTTTGCGTGGATGTGCAAGACTGCGATAGCGTCGTATTGCATACTAGTGCCGACGTCCGCATAACAAAAGCTTCGTTCGCACGAATAATTTTAATCGTGGGATGAGTGCTTTTTACATACCGGATAAATACCTACATGATTTTATCGTTGTAGTTCAAAAATGATTTTCTCTTCTCAAGCGCTACACTCAAAATCTTTGTGCTGTGTGGCGTGGGTTACATATGTAAAATTTAATTAGTCTAAAACCAAAACAAATGTAAAAAATACCTACCTCTTTTTGTGGTCTATTCAAAATAAATGTTTTTGTTTCATTGTAGGAATAAATACGACAGCGCGGGTGGACATTTTATATCACCAATTATGTGATAACTCCTATTTATACATAGCTACATTTAGATTGTTTGTTTAGTTTAAAAATACCATGTTTTCATTCATCTTTGTAATTAAGGAATGATAATGCGTAGGTCGGTACACCTATTTCCCACGTTTTATCAAAACACGGTTTTATTCATAATTTCTCCTCCTACCATAATATTTTCATTAGAATTAGATTTTTCTGAGAACGTTAACAATCTGGTAGGAAGTGGTTCCTACGTCACAAGTTACACGATGTTAATCAAATGTATCAGGTCTTCACGGTACTTGATGATCAGAGTTCATTAAATATTCTCTATACATATCGTCATCTGCCTAGCCTTTTCCCAACTATATTGGGGTCGGTTTCCAGTATAACCGGATGCAACTAAATACCAGTATTTTACATGGAGCGACTGCCTATCTGACCTCCACAACCTAGTTACTAGGTAACACGATACTTGGTAAGACTGGTTGTCAGGCTTTTGGGCTTCTAACTACCCGTAACGGCTGTCAAAGATCTACAAATGACAGCCGGGACTAACGGCTTAGCGTGCTTTCCGAGCCGAGGCACGGAGGGGTTTTGGTATGTAAAGATGGTCACCTATCCACGGATCAACCGCGGCAAGCGTAGCTTAACCTGATCGATCGACCCGTGCGGCTGTTATTACTTAGCCACAAGCCCCTCTTAAGACATACAGACAAGACATATATACATACATAAACTCATTCCTTTTTCGCATTGGGGTAGGCAGAAACTACAGAACGCCACCTGCTACGATCCTCCACACTACGGATAAATTACTCTATCGTTAAGAAAATATTGGATAGGTATTGATGTTCTACTTCATCATCATTTCAGTCGAAAGACGACCACTGCTGGACATAGGCCTCCCCCAAGCATTTAGTTCTGTACTTCCAGCATCCAGAGGATTCCTGCGGCCTTCATTAGGTCATCGGTCCACCTTGTGGGAGGCCTTCCAACGCTACGTCTTCTGGTACGCAGTCGCTAGTCCAGAACCTTTCGGCCCTATCCATCGGCCATCTGTTCTGCGAGCAATGTGCTTACGTCCTACTTAGCTATTGTTTTATATTAAATCATTAACTTGCCCATGATGATTATATCCTTTTATCAAAAACCAATTTATAAATAAAATTGCCTGTGTTAATCCCGAAGGTCCAGGTAATGAAAGCTAGCTATAAATCTGATGCATTTTCAGAGATTTTAAGCCTTTTAAACAAACAAACACATATCGACATTTTCATTTGACATTAACACTTTCGGACCGGTATTTTAAGCCAAGCGCACATTACAACGATGTGGGCCGCATCGCATCGTGTTTCACTACAAAATAGTGCGGTGCGACCCACCTTTACTGTGCCGTACAAGATTTACGAAAGTGATGTGTAGTTCGTTTTTTTAATTCCAGGTAGTAATTTGACAGGTGCAAATGTCAAATTCCAAATTGAAAAAAAAAACGAACAGCAAAGATTTGAAATATTAAATTACTATCCGGGATTAAAAAAACGAACTTTAGGAGCAATTTTGCAACGCGGTGCGGCTTGCACAAATATGCGTCAGCCTTTAAGGTCCTTGCACGTCGCGCCGCCAAGTCCATTGCCGGGACGTCGGGTCAGATCCAATCCGTTACTCAATTAATCGCTCTGCGGATCGGGTGTGAAATTGCGACGTGATCTGTGTTGAGCTTTAAATAATGCCACTCTCGTTTATTTACGCGCAAGGCGCGTTTTTTTACTAGTAAGATAAAAAACGTTGTAATTTTATTTACTGTATGAAATGGGTTAACGTGGTTAACGTTTTCAAATCCCACCTACAATGGGTAAATTACGTGTGAATCTGGATTTTTTATTTGTCTGTCTGTGATGTCTAGTTTATGCCTTTTTAGTTGGTGTTTTCGTCGTTGTTGGGTAGGTATTAGTTTTTTAACTTTTATTATTACATAAATTATTTTGGGGTTAGTTAAAATATTATACATATTTTTGAAACACGATGTGCTAAATATGTCCTTTCATTTGATACCTAACATGGCACCATTTTAAACAATTTTTTTTTAAGTTACTGGCTTTGTGTCCTCTAGAGGACGCCATATTCAATTTAATGTCACATGGCCTATAAACCAGTGAACAATCAAGACGCTTCCAACGATACCTCATTTCTCAAATTATATAGTTTAGAATCTATGAGAGAACAGATGAACATACTATACATATCGGTCAAAATCATAACCTTCCTTTTTGCTTCGCCGCAGTCGGGTAAAATCTAGTTTATTACTTACCTGATTGTCATAATTTTCCTTAATTAGTGCACTATGCACTTTAGAGAACACCTATGCTCTGTGAATATTAGAACCCTGATTGACATTAATTGGAATGAGAATCTGTATTCCGAGTTCCACCAGATAATACAGGTATAATGATGACTTATGGTGCGTCGCGTTTGTAACAGAATTCGTGGTATGAACCATGTTACGTATTCAAGCGGTATCGCGGCTGCACCGTATGCGGTATAACGTCTCCACCTATGCTAATTCCTTACTATTGCGTTTGAACATATCATACAGTTTTACGTTTATGATACTTTGTATTTTTTTTGTGTCTTTGGCTTCTTTAGGTTATTTACATCTTTTTAAATAGATACCGGAAATAATTAATTGGTCCTCTAAAAATTTAGTAGCCGGCAAGCGCCGGGAATTATTTGAGGATCACTAGCATAGGTACATCTACACTCAACTCTTTTGTAGTGAATAAACTCAAAAAACTGTGGAGACATTTTTTAAATTATTTTACCAGTGTAATGCTGTATTATTTATCATTGAGTAACATAGGCAATAATTTATAAAATATCACGCGGGCGAGGCCACTGGTGGTAGCTAGTTTGTTACTTATTACATTAGAGTATCCCTTAATATTTTGAAGAAATCAATAGAACAATTATTTGGGGTTCGATTATACATGCCTTAAATATGTGTGTGTTAGTTTAGTCTACGAATTTAAGTTTTATATCACTTTGAATATTAATTTATCGTATTTATGGATATGAGTGCAACACTTCTGCGCTATTGAAAGCCAATAAACAACGAAAATTCCAATAAAACAAACGTGTGCGGTTATGGGACCCCCGTCAGAAACGAAGTTCTTTCTCACGTATGATTTAAAACAAAAACAAAATTTTTGTAGCCGCCATTTTGGATTTACATTTTGATCTTACTATCGGCTTTAGCACCCTCGAAAACTATGAAAAGGACATCTATGACAAAAAAAATATGTCGTAGCCGCCATCTTGGATTTACATTTCGACCCCGGTATCGGCTTTAACACTCTCGAAAACCATGAAAACGATACCTATGGTGAAAAATTTTCAGAGCCGCCATCTTGGATTTACACTTTGACCTCACTGACGGCTTTAGCGCTCTCTAAAACTATGAAAACGACACCCATGACGAAACATTTTAAAACTTTCGCAGCCGCCATCTTACGTTTTCATTTTGACCTCACTATCGGCTTTTGCACCCTTGAAAACCATGATGAAAAATTTGAATCAGAGCCGCCATCTTGGATTTTAATTTTGACCAAATTCACACTCTCTCTCTCTCTCCGGCTTGCAGTATACTCGGCCGATGTGTACAATTCTATTCCACGGCACTGTTATCACTTTATTCTTTTCTTTTGTTTTTTCTGCTGGCGTTCTCTCTCTCTTTCTCTTTGAATTAGAAGAAGACAGTTTTTAGCGTGACGATTTCTAAAAGTTTACAAGCCGCATTAAAGAACTTCGTTCCAAAAAATTACGTAGATACAGGTATATCTATCATCGCATACAGTATAGCATCTATCAAAATTCCTCCGCGGATTCCACAATAATTTTAATCCACATACATTTATTCGTCCAATTTGTTCGAGATTAAGCACAAACTTAGTCAAAGTTGCATTAAGCGTCACGTTAGCTCGAACTCATAATTCAAATTTCAATGTAAGGACAATATTCAGTGAAGCAAAGTTAAATTAAAGTCACATGCGGATTTGGCTGCGGTCCGGCGAAGCTTAAGGCGGGCTGTGCCACCTGCGCTCAGACCTAGTACTGAAAACACAATTTGTGGCGCGCCTTTTGTACTCTTGTTTACTTTTATGCATTTTATTTTTTAAACGTATTTATTTTTAAATCTTTGTGCAAGAAATAAGACGGACAAAAGATAAATTTTGTGAGATATAAGAAGCACTGACATGACGGCTGATATGATTTGAAAGAACTTTTGGGGTCTATGACGACTCCAAAAGTGTCCTGTCTGTGGGTCAGTCGTTCATTTGAGTATCGTCACTAGTGGAGGCTATTTTAATGGAACTTACTTATAAATATTATTATTGTACCAAAGTCGGGCAGCAGTGCCCTCCTATTCGTAATCAGGTTATCACTAATCCTTTCGTATGGCAATGTGAAGAGTGCTAACAGTTCATTGAAGCGTAACCATTTGAAACCTACTTCCGGACTTTATGACGTTATGATCTATAATATGTCCGCATATCATGTTTAGGAGATACAACTGAAGTTTCTAGCACTTCTCGTTAAGTTTAGGACTTTACGACTGTTTGAGTATGAGAGCCAAAGTTTGGCACTGTCGGATAGCTGCTGAAGTGTTATTAACTTCGAAATTAATTATATTCAAGATTTCAGGATTAACTTCCGCTTATTCTTATTTGTTTAAAAGTTTAATTGTGAAGTGTATTTTATTTTGATAAATGATCCTGTGGCAGAAAAGGGTGCAGAGTTTTTAAGTCTTTGAATGTTTAAGTAGGTTCGTGGTTACTTTGCCCTAAAACATGAGCTTGGCAGTAACGATACAATTTCAAAAAACATTCCACGTAACAACATCGCCAAGAAAACGTAAACAGTAATAACAAAAACACACATGTGTTAGAACAAAAGGCGACAACGGATGTTGACACGAGAAATTCTCCGCCAATTTTTGTCTTGGCTTAAAAGGTGTGTAAATAAGGGAGTGCGATACAATGGGAGGAGAGTAAACAAGGTCATAAAGCACGTCACAAGGACGATCCTATATATAATCAGCTTAGTGATAAATTGGCAAACATCACGCGAACGACACAGCTGCTTCCGGGCCGGTCTGGCGTGTCTCCGCGACGGCTACGACCGCCGCCGGCGCCGGCTAATGCTCACCCCGCGAAAAGAATAACATTGTCGTTTCAAATCCATGCGAGCTTAAGCCAAGTTTTAATAAACCTTCTAGTGAATATGATTTGGAAATATTCAATACCAGTTTTTCTCAGCTTAAGCATTTGTTGGTGAAAAGCGTCTTTACGGAAAAATAATTGTTTTCCTCTAAACGATTTTTAGTTTGTATTAAGGCTCCAGACAGGCGTGACGCGACACCGGTAGAATAATTTCCGTGAAGTTTTCATAGAAATTGTTTTACCAGAGTCGCGTCGTGCCTGTCTGCGGGAGCCTTTAGTCGATAGTGTATTTCCTAATTTATGTGTATTTTGTATTGACCATTTATTTCCGTTTTTATTTTTAGTATTTATCACTGAAAACTTGTAAATGGCCTTCAATTTCATATTGTTTCAAAACACAGAATTATTAGCTGTAAGTTTCCCGAATAGAGTAGGTTATTAAATAGAGGTAGGAAGATGATGAAGTTTCACAAATATAATAAAATAAAATAAATAAATTATCTCGACTACTATAGTGTCAACTAACAACAAGATATGACGTCTATTAATTCTCACACAGCTCACTTCTACACATTAGTCAGGATTTGTTGAGAACTCACAATAGCGATACCCTCGCACTAGAGAAGTAAGTAATCCCCAAGTTTGTTCTAAAGTTAGAGTTTCAATTTGAAACGAGATTACCATACAATAATATTAAGTATACCTCTTCTGTAACGTCCATAAAGCCGAAAGTACGGAAAGGTATTTTATTTTCAGACTCATAAAGTCTGTTTTCTTTTATTTTATGGTAAAATATTTTAGTTACTGCTTAACCGCAAGGGGAGGAGACGAAGCTACGATAAAAACACTAATTACGAACCTGCACTTTGTTTTTGTTGACCTGAGGCTTATTTTCTTTTTTGGTGGTACTTGTTATAATGACGAAAACATTTAACTAGTAATTATCTACCAGAATATAATACCCATTAAAAATTTCTGAATGACCTAGAATCTAGACTGTGTTAGACCGCATCAAAGTATAGAATTTATATTTTGCTAGTACAGAATTTTGTTATTCAAAATATGTATCCGAAATGTTATACTATTCATATTTACCGGTGTAGGAGAGCAGTATCTGCAGTAATGCCGACACTACAGCCGCTCCAAGGAGGCTGTGCATTGTCTATGACACGTTCTCTTTCAGACCCGGCATTGGAATTTGTTTACATTTCACTGCTGGAGTATTCTTCCTTCTTTAACTTTTTCATGGTAGAAATAAAACGTTGGATAGTCCTCAGTGGGAAAACTTTGAACGTTCTTTTTTACTCGGTTTCATGGTTGCACCTGAAACAAAAGAAAATGATTACTTGTCTCAAGTTGTTGTTTTTATGTTTTATTTTGGCTAGATTTACTATGCCGTTACATTTGATAGGATTATAGGATAAACCGTAAAACATGAGTATTTCAATAGTGGTACGTGGGTAGGTAATCGCTTACCTAGTGTAATAAGTCAAAAGGTAAGAAATAGCTTTATCCATTGCTCGTTCAATCATGTACCTATGTGAGGCACACAAAGCAACAAAAACAAAAGTTGTGGTACCTATTTAATCTTGCAGTGGTTTCAAAGAAAAAAAAATGCTACTCTGTTCGGCATTTCTGAACAGTTAATTAGCCAAACCCTAAAAGTAGTAATTACAAGTTCAGTTTCGACAATACAGGATAAGTAGCACAGTGGCAGATTGCTCGCCTATTGTGTGCACTACGCGCACCGCAACGACCCATTTGCCTCAGCAGGCTAACATTCGGAAATTGTGCGAAACGACTCACTGCCTGTTATGGATGTTACTAGGTCCCTCCTGCTTTTTGAAAAGCTGGCCAGAGGTAAAAGTGATTTTTTTAATTATTGTTTTATTTTTAAAGGTTGCCTGAAATAATAATGTAACTAATATTTTTTGTCCTTTACCTTGCAGTTTAAAAGGTAATCTAGATTTTATGTATCTTAAACTCTGAATGGATTAAGGGAAGAATATCAAAAATAAATGCACAATTCAATGATGCAAGGTTTAAAAATATGGCATATCTATTTTATTTACTTAATAATTTAACTTTTCGAACAAATCTAATTATTTTTCACAATATTTATTAATTTAAATTTTTCACACTCAAAATTACTTAATGCCTAAGGTATTCTCTACCAGTCAGCCAAGGGCGGTGAAGAGATTAGATGGCAGGTGCTCTGTTTGAAAGGAACAAAGAAAAAAATGATTAAAAATATGTCATTAGAAATAAAATAGGTAGGAACAACAGTACATAAATAGGTTATAACTTATAATACACATACATACATATTTAATATAATATATACCTATATTATATATATACAAATTCAAGGGAGAGAGATGTTAAGATGACTATACTCTATTTATATTGAAAAAAAAAACCTCTGCGATTTCCGCTTAAATGCATACCAACTGGTCGGCTACGAATCGGTCTTGATATCAAGAGGAAGCGCATTCCATAGAAGAATGGACTGAATATAAAAGAAAGAATGAACAAAGTCAGAGGTATGAGAAGAACAAAGTAGGAGAAGATTGTTGGAAGAACGCAGATTCTTAGTGTGTGAAGAACATAGATATTGGAAGCGAGACACAAGATAAGAAGGAGGAGTAGGAGAGTTGAGAAGGAAAAAAACGTGGTCAAAGTGCGTAATCTTCTTTTTTGGCGAATGGACATCCATTTGAGCTCAGACCTATAAGCTCGACACATGATCATATTTCTTGAGGTTGAATATGAACCGGATACAATTATTGAGCAGTCTGTCAAGCTTATCAAGCAAAACCGAATTCAACTCAAAGAAGCATACGTCACCATAGTCGATGATAGGGAAAATTAAAGTGTGCACAAGCATAGTTTTCGCCATAGCGGGTAAAAAGTTTCTCAGACGATACAGGGATCGCAGAGTACCGTTGACTAACACTAGAGACCTGGCGTTACCAGCTAAACGTCGAGTCAAGGTGCAAACCGAGATCATTCACAGTAGAGGTAATGGGTATGACGGTACCATTGAAAATAAAAAGAGGAAGAGAGTTAAGCGTCACTATACCCATCATGCGTGAGCTCCCAATTACAATGACCTGACACTTTGAGGGGTTTACTGACACCCGAAAACTATCAGACCACTTTTTGATGGCATCTAAATCTCGGTTTACATCTGCTATAGCGTCCGACAAACCTTCAACCTGCTCAGCTGTATATAATTGAAGATCATCGGCATAAAGATGATACGAACACCGAAGACAAGAGTTATAAAATTGATGAAGATGGAGAATAACAATGGAGAGAGAATATCGCCTTGTGGAACACCAGCATCCAGGTCGCGCCACTCGACGAGCACTCATCAATACGAACCGACTGCTGACGTCCCCGAATATAAGAAGAGAACCACTCCAGAGCCTCGGACGAAACCATAAGATGAGAGAGGATAGAAAGAAGAATATCGTGGCTGACGGCGTTAAAGGCACTGGAAAAATCATTTAATACCAAAATGGTAACCTTGGTATCCTCCATCAACGTCACTTCTCTAACGTCACCAGTCACTTTAAGGAGAGCGGAGGCTGTACTGTGCCCAGGCCTGAAACCAGACTGAAAAGAGCTAACATTATTGTTCCGGTAAACAAACTTTGTAAACTGCTTGTGTACGCAGGCCTTGAGCACTTTAGACAGGAATGGGAAAATGGAAATGGGTCGAAAGTGACTGGGTAGGGAGGAATTTTAAATTTTTGGGAGTAAACGTACATAGGCCATACGCCACAGTGATGGGAATTGTCCAGAATCAAGAGAAAAGTTGATGATATGAGTAATCCGAGGGAGAAGGATATCAAGGAGCCAAACGCCCATACTACGATTGATGCCGTCATAGCCCATAGTTTTGTATTTTATGGACAAAATGATCGTTTTAATTTCGTCCAAGGTGACCGGAGACAAATGAAATGTTTCCATGATGGGACTGGGTAGGCCAGTAATGTAATCGACCGCCTAGGACAACATTTGGGAATCCAAATGACAAGTAGTTGTGAAGTGACGGTTGATATCATTAAGGCCAATTGTATTAGGAAAATCCATATGACTTGGTCTGCCGATACCAAGAGTACCAAGGAACTTCCAGATATTAGCAGGTGAAGAAGAAGATATAATTCTCGAGAATATGGCGGCGTTTAGCGCTGCGTATCATCTGTTCAGATTTTCTTCACTACCTTTTAAATTTAGACGCCGAAGTTTATTCGTCTTAACAGGAGCGTGTTTATCGCAGAGAGCAAGCACCGTCCGATCGAAAATATGCAGTTTTTCGTCTACAGCTGTCGCTGCTGCCAGGTGTTCCCAATTGAGGTTTGACACTTTCTGACGAAGCTTCTCAACGTCCATGCGTGCAAAACACCGCATGTGCAGTACTTTTGAGACAGGTTTAGGCAGTTTTAGGACATACGAGAGAAAAATAAGGTCATAATGGGAAAAATCCAGGAGCGGGACACTGGCCATTAGAGGAAACAAGGGAGGAAGTGGATGTAAGGATTAAGTCGAGCCAAGTGTCATCACCTGAGATATTGAAATGGGTAGGTTGTAGTGAAAGTATATGGAGACTAATGATGTAAAGGAGTTTACGGGATCGGGAGTTGTGGTGAGCAAGGTCAGTGTTGAAATCGCCCCTGATGACGCAATGTGTATACTCTGACACTAGGTACGGATTCCAGCGCCAATTCAAGTTTGGAAAAATTGTCAACGGCAGGTGGACAATAGACAACACCAAGAAAGGTCTTGACGCCTTTGACGTAGACCTCCAAAAAGAGATACTCGGAGGAAGCATGATATTATGCGGGAGATGAGGTAATGATTACAACAATATATTTTTCTATTAAAAGATAAGACATATTTTGCACCAATTTACATTTCTTTTTTCTCCTTTAATTTATTTATACCAAGACGTGACCTAGTTTCCCGAACAATAAACAGAACAGCCTGTGTATTGTTTACATGTAACTAGAAACGCCATTCTTTAGTGCAATCGTTAAACTGTCACCAACTTATTATTAACAGTGAAATATGGCTTATTAATAAGCTTTGGTTGTGTGAGAACACAAATGTGTAGCATTAGTACACACGGCTACACATCAAGCTATACATTTCCAGTTTATGCTGATCTTGCGTTGTATAAGGATTTCCGTACAATGCGAGGTCAGCTTATTCTGGATTTGTGTAGCTTGATGTGTAGCCATGTGTACTTAACTCTTATTTATTACTTAATGGCAAATTCATAAAGTATAGCATTCATTGATTTAGTTCAGTGCTATCTGCCACTGATAAGGCCTTCATGTTAAATTATTTATTTGCATAAAATGTTTGCCAAGGTTGTCTTAATTTCAGACGTCTCTCTTCAGCAGGGGACATTTACGAGCATGATTATTTGCTCGTAAATGTCCCCGTGCTTACAGGCTTTGTTACAATGAGCCATCCGCTTGTAGATTCATCAGATAATATGGAGTAGGAACTAACATTTGACAGAATCGAATATAGTTAGTGTGTTTATTCAAAAGTTTTTCTCATGAAACGAGGGTAATTGTGAATGTCTATTGCCATAATAATAATGTAAATAAAATAAAATAAAAATCATTTCATTTCGTTGCAGATTACAAAAAGAAAAAAAAGTTAAGTTCTGTTATGTTAGTAATTTTAGTTAGTAATTTTAGTTAGTAATTTCAGTTAGTAATTTCAGTTAGTAATTTTAGTTAGTAATTTTAGTTAGTAATTTTAGTTAGTAATTATATTTAGTTATTAAATTTAGTTCTAATTTAGATTTTAATGTACAGGGTGTTTGGCAGAACGTTGAACATACAAAAATGGTGGATAGGTGGGGGTCATCTGCTACTTACTCAGCCCTAATTTATTTGGCCCTGGCCCCCTGAATATTTTTTTTAATGCAGGTTGAAATTAGGATTTAAGTATTTTTTACATCTTTCTGTTATAAGAATCTGCCAATATTAAGATAAAAAAGCGGCCAAGTGCGAGTCGTACTCGCCATGAAGGGTTCCGTAGCAGCAAGTAACGATAAGTTTACGATTTATGACGTATTAAAAAAAAACTACTTGCTAGATCTCGTTCAAACCAATTTTCGGTGGAAGTTTACATAGTAATGTACATTATATATTTTTTTTAGTTTTATCATTCTCTTATTTTAGAAGTTACAGGGGGGGACACACACATTTTACCACTTTGGAAGTGTCTCTCGCACAAACTATTCAGTTTAGAAAAAAATGATATTAGAAACCTCAATATCATTTTTGAAGACCTATCCATAGATACCCCACACGTATGGGATTGATGAAAAAAAAAATTTTGAGTTTCAGTTCTAAGTATGGGGAACTCCAAAATTATTTGTTTTTTTTCTATTTTTGTGTGAAAATCTTAATGCGGTTCACAGAATACATCTACTTACCAAATTTCAACAGCATAGCTCTTATAGTTTCGGAAAAAAGTGGCTGTGACATACGGACGGACAGACAGACAGACAGACAGACAGACAGACAGACAGACAGACAGATAGACAGACAGACAGACAGACAGACAGACAGACAGACATGACGAATCTATAAGGGTTCCGTTTTTTAACGGAACCCTAAAAAGCCTGTTTTACCCATTTTATTAAATAAAATTTACACTTTAAAGTTAAGAAAGTTGTGAAACTAGAAGAAAGCAAAAAAAACATTTTTTAATATCCAGGGCGCCAGGGCCAACTAAATTAGGGCTGAGTAAGTAGCAGATGACCCCACCTATCCACCATTTTCGTATGTTCAACGTTCTGCCAAACACTCTGTATACTATTGCCATAACGTTAGATTATTCTATGTGAAATAGTTTAAGTTAAAATCGATTTGGTATAAAACCTACTGGGTGCTAATCGACTTTCTTAAAACTTTCAAAACTTCTGATACTCAACCGAAAAATATGAAACCGAAAGGGAAGTTTAAAAAAATTCGGCAAGGCCATCATTTGTTCCGGCGGCCGCTGATAATGGAGATTTGATATGTCGCCGGCCATGTTGTAACGGTTGAATGTCGAGCGTCGAGTTTGTTCGCCTCATCGTATAAATAAGCATAAAGTTGTGGGGCATCACGCGAACGAGTCGTTAACCCTGCTCCAAGGCGCAGTAATGGAGAGGTGAGGGTGTCATTGAGACCACAACACGGCCACTTCAGCGCGGTCCGAATGACAGCTAAGAAAGGACTGTAATTAGCAGTTGATAAACTTTTGTGTCGTGTATTTATGTTAGTGTTACATTTAGGTAACTGGAATGAAGATATTGGATTTGAAATGGTTCAGATGTCATTTTACTGACGAAGTTTAGCACTAAGTTAGCATACGCTGTCGCAGTTTGTTTAGAAATTAAGGATGTTCATCATCTTTTGGCTTGACGAAATCATGACCAATAAAAGGTGAGAGAAATGCATCACACCCTACAGGAATGTGGGTTGCTGGCATCTAAAAACTCGATGGCACAAAAGTGGCAGTGCTGGTGGTGGAGGAGGGACAGTGATAATGAAAACCTGTATAGGTACTATAATGTATCTGTAGTGAAATCATTAGTCATAGTAGTATTGACAGAAGTCAATATTGGGCATGGCAATCGATAGGTAATTATGACTAATGTCGTAAATGGTGGCTCAGAAATTATAATAAGGGGCAGCAAAATTCAAACATGCTGTGACCACCAATGCAATGCCCAGTGTGTGATTATGGCAAGAGTGTGATTATGACCGTGAACGCGAATATGGCATTTTGACTTTCTTCGAAGTACCTACTTACCTACATGTTCAGTAGAAGACGTCTAAACGTTTCTGCGAGTTTCTGCGTATGATATTTCTATGAAATTCTCATTTCAAATTAACACAATTGGTGGTTACGTATAGAAAAGCATTGCATATTGAAAAATTTCCTCCTGGTACACAACTGATAGGGCTGCTAAGAATAAAATGAATAAATGAAAATTAAATATCATTGGCACTTGCCTGCATTATTGGATTACGCGTACCTGTCACAACGCAGACATTAAAACCGTCGATTTTTTAATTCTTTACAAAAAGGTTGTGAATGAAACGAGCGCAGTGCACAGTGGAATGTCAGGAAAATATTTTTTGAAAAGGTCCGCTTTTTGAAAGCCACGTCGTCGTCGTATTGAATGCGTTTTAATGAAAAAACATGCGCCGATTCGCAACAGTCAAGGGAATTAAAACCTCCGAGCGCCGTTCGCGATCCCGAATGCATCGGTCGGAATTTTCATTTGTCCGAATATTATTTCCACGGGGAATTTTGCTGGCACTATTTTGTTTAAATTTATGACTGCCTCGTTTTGTGATTTCGCTTGATTAACGGCTTGGATTAGTTGCCTACTGCAGATTTGTTTGGTTTGTACTTAACCTTAAATGCTTAACCAGTAGCACTAGCTGTTATAAACTATAGTAACTTAAATTTTGAACTAATAAGTAGACCTGCATCTTTATTCATATTTTTACTGAATGCCTTGATTATGAGTTTAATTGTCACTAACGGGACACAATAGAATTGTTATTGTTATAGACTTCTAAATCGATAGTTCAGTGATTATTTGTATGTGTGCAAAAAAAAATAGTACCAATGTAGGTAGGATTACCTACATACAAAAATAAAAAAGTTTCTCTGATACAGGTGGTGCACAGTGCACTTCATAGATATTGTTTATATTTCCAATCTCTATTGTAATAAGTTCAAACGTAGTTTAGATTGAAATCACCTCGGTTATTGCTACCGAAAAGTTATCAGTAATTCCTGGTGCAGTTTGCAACCCAATTGTTAGGTAATGATACCTGAGCAGTAATTATTATTGCTAGAGGATTTTATCGGTCTTTACTCCTATAGAGGGACAGTGCTTATGAGCGTTTATATAAAAAGTGGGCAACGTTGCAAATAGTTGTCAAATATTTTGCTTTGACTCATTTGGCAATATTACTGTATGGAAATAAGAAATATGTCTAACCAGTGAACTAAAATATTGATTATGGAATGCAATAGTTAATATCGTTACACCGAATATTTAGTTTTAGATGTAAAAAAGTATTTGGAAACTTTCCAAATACCTTTTTTACACCAAAAATGGTTACATCACAAAATTCAGTGTTATAATTGCAATTTATTATTAATATTCTTAGACATATTTCTTATTCCCATACAGTTATATTGCTAAATTAATCAAAATAGAGAAATATTTGACAGCAGTTTGCGATGTTGCCTACTTTTTGTATAAACGTTCAAATAATAATGCCTAAAAGGTGTAAGTGCAGCAAATTAGCTGCTTGTTAGTACATTACCTGCGTATCTATAATAAAGTAACTAACTAACTAAAATATAGAAAAGAAAAAAACTATTCCACTATCTAAAACTTTAAAGAAACCTTGCTAATCATAGAAAGGGGTACAATCAATTCCAAAAATATAAAATATAATACAATGATTGGCACAGTTTAGTGATTGCAGTATGTAAGTAGAAACATAATTATTAACGCAAATCGAATGCTGCTGAACACGAATTACTTTAAAAACTACAAAATTAATTTAGTTTTTCTAAGATATGTAGAGCATTCTATTCCTAAATAATTACAGCAGTAAATTTAAATCTACAGGATGCATATAATATTGTTTATACCGCAGTAATGTAATCCTAATAATGTCAGAAACAAACATACCTGTATGAACAAGAAAATATTGATAATAATTGAGTAAACCGGGTGTATAATTACCCTAAAATAATGCTCTGGTTAAGCCCTCCCTGTATAACAACGGTTTAATTGAATTCAGGTTAGAGGGGAGGCAATTTCATAATTACCCAGCATTTAATTATAATTGTCGCGGTTGTTCTCAAGTTACCACGTACTTTCAGTGGAATTTTATATGGTTGTACTTATCCTAAGTTTGTGATTACACTACAGATTTATCTAACAACATTATTTAAACAAAAAATATTGTTGTAGTGGTATTTTTTTCAACGCAATATTTTTCGGCAATCTGTTCACCATTCGCCTTTCAAAAGTTCCCTTCCGATTAGAACTTTCATTAACTTTCTTATGCCTTTTCTAAATTAATTTATTAAAATATACGCGACTTTTAAAAACTATTCACTTACAAATGATCATTTTTTTAGTACCTACGAGTGTTACATGCCAGCATTTATATTTGTTAGCCAATTGAACCGGTAAATGCTCTAAGAAGATAATTTAATTACATAAATAGATTCTACTAGGTATTAAAAACAGTAAAAGTAAATAAACAACAAAACGTTGTTAGAGTATCTTATAAATTAGGTACATATACAAAATATTTACGTACTTGGAAAAAGTTTTTTGAACAGGATTTAGTGGATTTTCAGTAAATCTTCCAACACTATTTTTATTATAACAAAACTTCAGTAAATAAGTCGATAACACTTTTAAATTTGAATGTTTGTATCAATTAATAAAGATATGCTACTGCGTGTTACGATACGAAAGTTATCGGAAAGTTCCCGCCATCTCGCGCGAGGACCTAGCTTTGAGTCCGACTACACGCGAGCATGTGCGCGCCGCGACTGAAGGCTTGTTTCGATACAGCCTATACATACCCACTTGTCTACGTTACAAGTTTTGCACAGAAAATTCAGATGCAAAACGTTCTAAATTCAACTCTGGAATAAAGGAATATAAATTTTAATGCAACGGAAAAGAATACATTTTAGATTGCAAATTAAAATCTTTATGACCTTTCAAGTCGTGGGCGAACGAAAGGCTCTTTAGCGAGAGTATAAAAGGTATGCAGTGGCGATATTTTGGTTAGGGAATATTCGATCGTTTGAACTGTGCAGCAGAGCTCAATTTGGCAATGCAGTAAAAGTATGAAAACCATGCGGCACGTCAGAAAACGCGTGAAATTTTTCCTTGCGAGACAGAGACGGATAGTTTTTCGTGATAAAGGGAACTGCCTACACGTAGCAGTGGTGGGGGTGATCTTAAAATGTTCTAAGAATCTGTATGTGAATATAGTCTTTTGGTACGTGTGTCTATGTGATTTTTGGTATATTTTTCTATTGTATATGTATCTTGAAATCAATGTTCCATCTTCGTTATCTAAATTCATTCAAAAAAGTACCCAATGCCAACATGTACACGTAAGTGCATAAGAGCTCATTCATAAAACATAAGTACAGGGCAGCCTCTCAAAGGACCTAACTCCAAGTAAATGTTGTTTATTTTGTTAAGGAAGAAAGCCTGTACACAACGGAGAGCGCCACATGTCAGAACATGAATAAAAGAAGAGCTATGTTTCAGACTTTCAAAAGTTCAGTCAGTATTTTCAAAGCGATACCTACATTTTTCATGTAGCAACTTGGTCGTTAGTGCAAACTTGAATCAATAAACGTGTATCTTGGTTTTCAGTACTTTATTCATTTCATGACGCGGAACGTCGCATTTTAACATTTTGTAGTTTATTTCTTAGAAACGAAAATACTGAATGAAAATAAATACTGCATTTTCTTGACCGCTTTCTGAGAGACCTGATATTTAGTATCTTGCACATAAAATTGTGTCTTTGAAGCTACATACACTTCATTTTTACTTTGTATACAAGTCAAAATATTATGCTCCAAAGTATGAATATGCACTGTTATTTATACGACAATATATTTTAGAGTTTAAAACACAGCAACCACTGCCACATCGTAATATGCTACCCATTAGTTACTGGCTAGTTATCGCAAATAATATACTAAAGCAATTTATGAGTCATATGTTTGACCCTAAATATGCGCAATAAATTATGGTTTACTTTGTCGTTTATGAGGGCGGGTGCAGACATAACCCCGTGCGGGACATAACGCTGTACACCACATGTGCCGCAGATTGCGGCAATAAGGGAAATTGTCTTTTTTATGAACGCCCCACGACAACGTAAAGTATTCACGTGAACCGTGTCACTTAGGATAGAACAAGATCTGGCCACTAACAACGCTCCCAGGTCAGGTTTAGCGCAATCTTGCTAATGTATCATCGGTTTTATCGCGTTAAAATTACGTGCTTCGGGCGTGTGGCATAAATCATGGCTGATAATAACGGCCTAATAAAATGTATAGCCGTTAATAGAGTTATTAGACGCGTTAGTGCGGATTTTGCATCCAAATAGGTGTTTAGAATCAAATCACTAAAAACTGATGATGGGCTATCACATTTATGAAAGAATAAAAATAAAATGTGAGTTATAAATTTATGATTGCCTCTGGCACAGTTATTTATCTCCATTTTTACTACTTAAAATTATGTTATCCGTAACTTAATTGTATTTTAATGAAATAATCTTACTTGAATATGAACCCAAAAAAAAAAGTTTCCCAACGATTTCCCGATAAAATATAAACTATATTTTCAAATTCCATTCAAGAAAGTAACAAAGCTATACAGTGTGGCCCCTCCGGCCATTTGTCTCTCGTACCTGTGAGGTGTCCAGTGTGAACTGAAACCTGAAGTTAATTTCACGGGGTATTTCTCCCACTGCAAGAAAGGCTCCTTATTTTAAAGCACTCTTGTGTAAAATAGAATTAATTCATTTCCTCTTGAAGCACTGTAGGTGGATTAAGTTAGGATACCTTGCGACGAAAAATTAAGTAGAATTTTCTACTGGGAAAATAGGTCGGAAGAAAGTCGTGTAAGAAAATAGGGTACTTTTAGAACTGTGTACTAAATAGGCACCTACCTACATAGATTGAACGTCTAATTTAATGTTTAAAAGTTTTATACTTATAACAGCATACAGCAATATCTTATAAATGCATCTTTATAAATGGCCATAATGCATTACAAATGTAAAGTGTAAAAATCACAACTCACAGACAGGTCCACAAATCTGATTGAAAACATATTTTGTACATGTGAATCAATTCTTCCGATGCAGAAACTGCCCATTACATAAATAACACATTTTTGCTATCAAAAATAGGACTATTCAATTCATTTTTATCACCCCACGGTTAATGGTATACATGTTTACAGAAAACTCTTCCACTTCTGATACCAATTTCAGTGCTGATCTCCCAGCATTATCTGAAGTGAGTAACAGCATCTCCCTCACTAAAGTTGTTTGCCATTATTTTCATGACATATTTCACAATAGCAGAACGGCGTACCACTACAAAATTCACGATGCGTTTAAGAGAAAGCATTTTCGTATACAAGGTTATGGTTTTGTTTTGAACTTTGTAGACTTTTAATAGTTCTTGGGTCTATTTTAGATGTATTGTTTTGAGTTGAAAATAATATATTAAAAATATAAATAAAAGAAGTAAATAAATCATGTATCTACCAAAAGATGACGTGGCATTTACATACTTACAACATTTTCCAAAAGTGATTTCAATCATGTGTTCTTAAGATTACTATGTTTATTGTTGTGAGGAGTGGTGGCCCAGTGGTAACAGCCACGACTAACGAGTTGTAGGTCGTAGATTCTAACCCAGGCAGGCGCTTTACTTTGTGTAATTTATTTCATCACCACTGCTCTCAAAACGGTGAAAGAAAACATCGTGAAGAAACCAGGTCGTCCTAAAACCAAAAAATTCGAAGACATGTGACATCTACCAACCCGCACTGGGCCCACGTGGTGGATTACTGCCCACTCCTTCTAACAGAGAGGGCCCTGTGTCCCAGCCGTGGGAACTTTATAGACTGATTATGTGTGTTTATTGTGAGAATTTTTGCTAATTACAATGTCTATCAGACATATCGCCGTCTGGTGATATCCCAAACATCGATAAACGTTTTAAATTACATAAACATTAACAAGTTACGTAATTTCCCCTAGTCAATCAAATGCTAGCAATCAACTTGTATCACGAAATATCATCTCGCGGGAAATGTTTAATTAAACTTCATGAAATCTGGACAAAAGTGTCATGTCTCATGTCGAGGCTTTCATATGACCAGTTAACATGGTCTCTGATTCATTACCTATTTAGGCAGTTGTTGTTAAGACTTCAGGTTGACAGGGGTCTAGTCTAGTTGGTGACAAATCCGTGTGTTTTGTGCTGGTAGAAAGAGAAGCAACAAACTGAAAACAAATCAACGATACGCTCCCGCCTGGGACGGTTTTTATTTTGTCTGCCACGTAATTGAATTTTGTGGTCGATCCGATCATAGAGCGTTGGTTCGCGATAGATTTGTTTACAAGTAGCAATGCAAATATACCGAAGTCAAACCTACATCGATTATCCATTCTGGTTTTTTGTTTTCGTTGGGAAACAATTGAGAGTTTTCAAAAAAGAATAATATAAGGCCATAAACTGTAAAAGACAACTCAATTTAGTCTTAGTTACGTTTATATTTGTTTATAGTTTTGTTATAATATAAAGCTCTAACTCTATTATAATTAAAATAGAAAGAATAGTAAACTCACTTGAAATTTTATTGCATTGTACATTACAACGTATATACGCACGAAAACTTAAAGTAAGGCAATATAAGAGACCTCAAAAGCTTACTTACTAGTAAAAAATAAAGTGGCTTATGAAAGAGTTATGTAAATTCGTCTCGAATAAAGTGCACTTAAAATCCCCTAGAGTTATGTCAATGTAACTATGTTTGATGTCTGTGATCTTGTTGTTTAAATATATGTATTAATATTGTAAATATGAAAGTTATTCTGCCTGTCGGCTGTGTGTGCTGTACACCATTTGACGCCTTAACGGGTGAACGGATTTCGATAAAATTTGGCACACGGTTAAACCATGACCTGGATTAGGACAAAGAATACTTTTTATCCCGGTAGTACGTTATCGTGCTAATTAAATTAAAATATGCTAAATTTGAAAGGTTTTTTTAAAAAATATTTCCTGAAATGCCCAAAATTCACCACGGGTGACGCCGGGCACAAACAGCTAGTTTATAATAAAAACTGTTGCGCATTTATATCGTGCAAGTATTGACATTTGTATGGCTACAGTTTGCGAGTTAGCAGTAACAGGTTCATTATGACAAGGCTTATCGGACATTGAACCAAATGATGCGGATTACATTAAAGGTGTACACATAGTACATTACCTATAATATTGTGGTGGTGCTGTTTATTATTTTAAACAGGGAATACGCAGAGAGGGTGTATGTAGTATGTGCGTATTGTGAGTAAAGTACGAGTAGATTGCGCGTAGACCATGTTTAGAGGGCGCGTAGAGGGTACGTACGACCTTCGTAGATGCATCTGTCGCATAATTTGATATCTGGTTACTCTATTTAAGTGTCGAATTCTATCTCAAAAAAAGATGGCTTCTAATTCACACACACAAACAGTGATTATTAAAACCGGCCAAGTGCGAGTCGGACTCGTGCATGAAGGCTTCCGTGCCATTATCTATAAAAACGGCAAAATATCATGTCTGTTGTATAGGAGCCCCCTTAAATAATTATTTTATTATTTTTTTTAGTATTTTTTGTTATAGCGGCAACATAAATACATCATCTGTGGAAATTTCAACTGTCTATCACGTTCATGAGATACAGCCTGGTGACAAACGGATAGACAGACAGATGGACGGATAGCGGAGTCTTAGTAATAGGATCCCGTTTTACCCTTTGGGTACGGAACCCTAATAAAAATGAACTTCCAATCATCTTAGTAAAAACAAAGTAAATCTTAAATCGAGCTTCCACGAAAAACCACTAATACCAACACAGAAAGTGTTATACTCAAGAATGCTTCCTATACATTAATGAGTCTGAATACATACCTTAAAGGCCGCAAGAAAAAAAAAGAAGTATGAATCACCACCTGCTCCCATTCACACGCTTTTGCTAGATTGCTCTCGTACTTGAGCAAGGAACGGATTTTTTGCACTTAAAAGATGAATTGTTTCAAGTGAATAGGGATCTTTACAAGCGGTATTTGAATTCGTAAGCTGGTTTAATAGATATGCTGTTTTGTGTATTAGTCGTTTTATTTCAATATAAAGGGGTTTATTTGTCAAATCAATCTGCCTAGCCTTTTCGGGTCGGCTTCTAATCTAACCGGATGCAGCTGAATACCAGTATTTTACATAGAGCGACTGTCTATCCGACCCCCCTTGGCACGATACCCCTTGGTAAGACTGGTTGTCAGACTTTCGGGCTTCTGACGACCCGTAACGACTGTCAAAGATCCACGAATGACAGCCAGGACCAACGGATTAAGATGGAACAGGGCCTGCGATTCTCCATACAATTTCAGCTGTCTGTATTCCCCTTTTTTCTTCCTGAATATTGCCTCTAGAACAATTTTTTTTTTTTCATATGATCAAAGTCTGCTGTAGGCACGTTCCTGTTATTTCTTTTTTTTCAGCAACTAATTGGTAAAGAAAATATGACCCTCCAAAAACTACAAAAATCCCCCATTTTTACCGCCATGATTAGAGGACTGCCAGACAAATTCGAAAAGTTTTTAACATAAAAGAAAATGATAGGAACATAGACATAGTCTTTCTTAAAATTTTAATGTAAAATTGATTGAATCGGCTCAGTTTTCGAGGAGAAAAAAAGGGAATACGAAACGCTGATCTCGTCAAAAAATTTGTGATTTAATCGGTCTGAGCTGCAGCTGTCCCTATCGCACTTTACAGGGGCAGACTTGAGGTAAGACGACGGCAATAGTTTCTTCAAAAAACAATTTTTCAAATTCCTCGCAGGCCCTGTTCCCTCTTAACGTGCTTTCCGAGACACGGAGGAGTCTCGGTATGTAAAGATGGTCACCCATCCACAGACCAACCCCGGCAAGCGTAGTTTAACCTGATGGATCGACCCGTGTGGCTGTTATTACTTAGGCACGAGCTCCTCAAAGGGGTTTATTTGTAAACGTCGCTTAAGTAATAATTAACGTCCCTTAACTTTAAGCAACTTGTTTAGTTTAGTTTAAAATCATATTATTTATTTATGTAGGTACTGTGAGGACTTATCATTGGAATTCAACCTCACACATTATGCAGGCTGGCAAGAACGCTCTATGGTATCCGAACATTCGAACATTTTATATTTAAATTAGGATTTTCGTATGGTGTGCATTTGTTGTAAGAAAAACTAGTTGAGCCCCTGGCGCCGGTCGCGTAATATTGTCTTTTGCTTTATACTGTTGGTTTAATTATAGTCTGTTCTTTCAAAAGTTTCTTTAATTTCTCACACTTCACACGATCCCGAGTGCCGCAGCCAAGTTAGTTGCTCACAAATGGTGGAGGCGCCCTTCTAAAATTTATAAAGATAGTCGTTACAAATGGTGCTCACATATAGTGGAGGCGCATAATTTTGGAGAGCCGAAGAAAATACGAGATCCACGCCGGAAATAGAAGCTGAGTGGTTTTTATTATTATTTTTTTGTAAAAAGTGCAAGATAGCTCTGCAAATGCAGGTTTTCTCCGGCATAAACGGTGTATGCCTCGAGAAATTTATTACAGCGTTCAAGCTGATGGCCACTAATAATGATTGGCGAAATAGTGATTGGGCGCTCATAGTACGCGCATTTCTGGAAGGTCCAGCGTTATACTTTCATAAATCTATATACCACGACGGTATATCCTTTGAGTTATTATGTGACAAGCTAAGGGCAGAGTTCCCGTGCAAATGCCACAAAGAAATATATAGGGTGCAAGAAGAAAAAATTGCACAAATAGTGCCTGATGTAGGCGTACAGGAGAAGGTAGCGGTAATGAATGTAGATAATCATACCAATTTATTTTCTAGTGGAAGACAGGATGACCCACTGGAAGAAATGCAAAGCTGCCAAGAGGGCAGAAATGAATATGATGTTGATGATGATGATGACGAGCGCAACTGCCTAGGATGCAGTCTTGCGAGTAATGAAGACGAATCAGTTCAAGTGTTCGAAAAGGAACACGTGGAAGAAGCTACAAAATCGGGTCAGTCCAGTCCATTTATTCTTTATAGTCATGTTTCAGAAAACCAAGAACTGTCCTTAATAGGAGAGAATAATGATCACGATGAGGAAATAATTAAACACAACTTCGTTGATGATCAAAACTATACAGATATTAGTACAAAATTCTCCGAAGTACAGAAGGACGAACATCTTCTGTTTGCGACCGAAATAAATGGGAGTGGCTGTCTCTCATTGCCTAATGAAATAAAACAGAAGGCTCACAATATTTCAGCATCAAGTGATGACGGTATTCGTGTATTGAACGATAATTTAGAATTAGATGGTGTACTGAATCTTCAATTTCGTACCTCAAAGATGGGTAAACATAAGTTTCGGGTTCGAAAAATATTAGTACGAAAGTCAATGCAGAAGATCACTAAGAACCTCACCTCCACTCGTTTAGATATGAGCTACAGGTTCAGACAAACAATAAATGGTAGTCTGAAGTTTGTACATAAAAATCTAGGTTGTTATTTTGGTAAAAAGGGATTTATTTTGAATAAATTAAAAAGGTCGAAAGTTTATAGATATTTTATAAAAAAGTTTTACATGTTAGAATACGAGTTTTTAAAATTAAATAATAAGAAGTTCAGCGATTTTGCCCCTATCAAATTAAAACCTTTTCATAGTAGAATTTAATTATTAGTTTTTATGTCACTTATTTTATTGTTATATTTTGACACTTAGACGTAGACTTCATTATTTTAGCACATTATTTTAGTGAGGATTATATAATATTATTCTAATGCATTACAATTTGTTTCTCGTTTCATATTATGGGGAACAATCATCGGACGCTGCCGGGAGCGAGTGAGGTATTGCCACTCCTCACATCGCTGAGAAGTCGGAGGGAATGAGCCACTGTCTGCGTCTTCAATGTTATATGTCGTCTCGTCTAAATTAGCATGAACGTACTCCAGAATTTATTAATGCGAGTTAGAAGAGGCAAATATTTTTTGGAAACTGTGATCCCTTCAGGAGGGAGGGGAAGTACTCTGTCTAGGTTGACACCAGCCTCGCTAACGGGGGCATAGCCCTTGCAAGGTGTGTCTAGTTGACACAATTGGTTCAACTTATGACTGAGGTCTCACAGTTTAGTCAGAGCTAACTGACACTTGGTAAAGATTGAGTCTTGTGAGGATAAAATGAGGTTTTGAGATTTTCCCTCTGGAGTATGGTCGTGAGTTTTTAATGTTGTTGAGCGCTTACTTCTTGATCCTTCGTTCCCTCTGGCTCAATTATGTCCAATGGAGTTAAGGCTTAGGATGTAGAGTTCATTTTCATAAACCCCCTCTGGGTAGATGTGAACTGTCACATCTGTTTGTTTGTTGTCAGAGGCTTGCTGTATCTTTTTCGGTGGTTTTGGTACAGTGAGGTTTAAGCAGGAGTATGTTAATTTTTTGTGCATTGTTAGCACATATTGTCATTTAACTTGGCTGATACCTAACCTGGTATCAGGAGCCTTCAACTTAAGCCTTCTCCTGCAAGAGAAAGACCTCACCTTGTATTTTAATTGCCATCGTTAGGTAACGTTTCTGTTAGGTATAGGCAGGAAGGGTACGATTGTTCAGATACTTTGAATAAAGGTCTCTGCCTGATCCCTTTATTCAAGTGGGGCGTAGCTCATGTGAGGACTTATCATTGGAATTCAACCTCACACATTATGCAGGCTGGCAAGAACGCTCTATGGTATCCGAACATTCGAACATTTTATATTTAAATTAGGATTTTCGTATGGTGTGCATTTGTTGTAAGAAAAACTAGTTGAGCCCCTGGCGCCGGTCGCGTAATATTGTCTTTTGCTTTATACTGTTGGTTTAATTATAGTCTGTTCTTCCAAAAGTTTCTTTAATTTCTCACACTTCACACGATCCCGAGTGCCGCAGCCAAGTTAGTTGCTCACAGTACTCATAAAACACACAATAGAGAAAAAATATTAAAAAAATAAATCATCTTTAAAATGATTATTATTATATCTCTAATTAAATGGTTTGACTATGTATTTAAAACGAATGTTATATATATTTTTAAACAAACTTTTTGAAATACTTTGGATTCCGTTATTAGTATGAAATCTAAAATATAAAGATTTATAGTTCATCCAATACGCAACAACAGTCTACGGCGTAGCGCATATTATTTGCTACGACAGCGTAGCTTGCGTAGCGCATCCGCTACGAGACGGCTACGCAGTCGGTGGTTTTAGTTAGACCTTAGATTTACATTTAGCAACGAATTAATTCCACATTAAGTACGTAGGGCTTTGATAATGATAAATAGCTGATTCTTCTTCTTCTTTTCTTCATCTTTTATAATAATATAAGCTCCAAAAGCAAAGAAAGGAAATCGAATGTGAAACCAGACAATACAATAAATATAAAGCAATATCAAACCCCTTATTCCAAAATACAGATATTAAATAAGAAAGCCATTTGAGAAACGTTAAGAATCATTTATAAAGAGTAACAAAGGCTGGGAACACAAAAGGTTCCATCATTCAGAAGTCATAACTCATCGTAAGCATGCAGTCAATAGCTGGTGTCAGAATACTCCTTAACTCCATTCAATACTGTCTGTTTATAAATAATTCAATATTGGCCTGACTGATGTTTTCACTTCCCCGTGCGGGTACGGTTTGCAAGAAAAGTTCGTGGTGAATTTTTGGTAATTTTATAAACAGGTTGTGGTTATTCTGTAACAAAGAGTGGAATCGTAATAGGCAATATCAAAGACAGTTTTTTTATTAATTGATAAATTATTTAAGAAAATATAAAAAAAAATAACAAAACTTATTTTTCAGTTAATTTATTTTTGTCCACTTTATCATAGTCGTGAAAAAGAACTTGGCAGATAGAATCACGTTTGTATTAAATAAACAGCTATTCATAATTAAAATTCCAGTGTATTACTTTTAACTTAGATACACATAATATTGTTGTATTATTTGAAAACTTCTAACAACTAAGCTAAGAAAGATTACTTAAAAATTCCGAACACGTTACAATGTTTGCACCTTTATTTATAGCCGGTTTAACCTACGTAGGATACTGCACGGTATATTTCTCGCAACTTCGAACACATCCTTGGAGAATAACCTGGATCTATATTTTCTTCCTGATAAATGGCGTTGCTACACGTCTAAACATTTAATTTCTAATTCCACGCGAGCTTCGGATATGAATTACTGAGTATAGAAATGATAATAATAAAGTTTTTCTCAAACATGCTTGGAAGCTCGAGCATTATTTTGACAACCTTCTTCGAGATAAATCGAAAATGCTCTACTGGTCAAATAAATGTGAGCAGGCGGCCAGCAATATTAGTATGAAAATTCATATCTGTCGTGTTTAGCGACCGAATATTACTATGAAAAATAATATCTGTCGTGTAATTTAAAAATGGAACGAACTTTTTACTTCAATACATGACAACCAAGGAGGTAACTTATCAAAGATGTTATTTAAATTTCGATTTGGCTTGCAAATATAGCTTTTTAAAGTAAAAATAAAACAAACATATTGGCACGTGAAAAATTGTCATTGTTCGTCATTGATTCTGAACTTATAATTAACTAGCTTTTGCCCGCGGCTTCGCCCGCGTGGATGTCGAAAAATATCCCACGAGAACGTACTACCGATTTCATACCTAATAACATAGGAAAAGGTCATTGACTCCTGCCACTGCGCCCGCGTTGCTACGCGTAATTTTGAAACTGTGATATCTTTTAAACTATTTATTTAAATGATATAATTTAAAGGCATATTAAAATTTTAATTAAATTCTCAATTTAAATAACATATTTTTTTGTATAAGGAATAATACTATACCGGTCAAAAAAGCTTCGGAAATAACAATAAAATTTTCATCAAATTCTGAAAGATAAAAATAGTTATTGTTGGTCATCCTTAGAAGATAGACATATGCCATTGCGGACTTTTTTGTTGAAGTTTTTAAGATGAACAATACTGTAGAACATAATTTGATGTATCTTTTTCGGCTAACGCAGCGCATGCCAGTAAAGCTCCCAGTCGGCATGATTTTTTCCGACTTCTTCAAAAATAATCATCATATTTCAGCTAATTTACACAAAACCGTAATGAATTATACATTAAAACCTTTCGCATGAATCATTCTGTCCATTGGTGAAAACCGTTTGAAAATCTGTCCAGTAGTTTTTGAGTTTATCGCGTTCAGACAGGCAGACAGACGCGGCGGGGGACTTTGATTTATAATAATTATGTAAGGATTTACTGAATTTGAATTTCCGCGCATTATTTGAGAAAAGTACTATACAAGCCTTGGCCGCAACCAGGCATTGATAGACTCACGTATGTGTGCCTGGACTTCGCCTCGGCCCACATTTTCACGTTCGCCCATAAATGCCCCTTTTATCGGCCGCGGCAGTAATGTACTATTACTATCTTGCGTTAGTTAACGTTGATAATTTTCATCACACTGTTTGAAAATAGGATTAACGATATAAACATAACTTATTTCCCTTTCCTAAGGGAGGAGGCCGAAACAACAGAACGCCAAGTGCAGCTTAGTTCGTTTCTCCTAATTATTTATTCATTCATGAAAACGTCCAGACTAAATACGGAATAAACATAAATCTATTATCATCTAACCCTCAAATGCTCGCACAGTTAAACTGAGCATAGTTATCTAGGCAATCTAAACACAAAAGACGTCTGTTGTTTCCCACCGTACTTGTAGAAAAAATGAGGGAATTCTCGTTTATCTTGCGTGCCATTTGAAGTGGGGTCCTAATAGTGATTATCTTGAGGTATCTTCAGGTGAACTTTGTGCTTGCACTCATGCGACCTTTATAAGAAGCATACTCGAACCAAGTGGCGTGCTCAGCGATATTTTGGTTATATCATTAAAATTAATAAGGAAACCGTGTTTTTTTTTTCCTTAGGCTATAGCTGTTTGCTTTCAGTTCAGTGTTTGTTTACAACACAATTATTTTCGTTTTGCTATTCGGAAATGAAGAATCATACAGGTAGAGTTAAAGTAAATTATGTTACTTGAAAGTATTTGCAAGTTAAATACTACTTGGCGAAAATAGTAGGTGCAATAATAGTAGCTTCAAAATTATGTGAAAATAAGAATCCAATCACAGCTCAAATACATCGAATACATTTTTTCAATCAAAGTTTAATTATTAGCTTGATTTATAAACACGATTAATATCTCAAAATTAAATCTCTAGTATATCATTAGTTATTTCTAAATATGCCTTAATTTAAGAATAGCGAAGCTTGTTAAAGTGCTTAAATAAATCTTATAAAGATTGTAGCCCAGTTTCGCTTTGTGTATATTTTATTGCAAGTACAATAATCTTCGTAGACAGCGTAGAACAAAAAACAGCAATTCTTAAAAGATTTACAACGATACGAAAAGCTTTATTCAATGTAAAACAATTTTATTGAGAAAATGCTTTGTCGTTCGTTCTGTTGTATATAAAAACTGATTACGTTTATTGTCATTGTAAATTACTTACACTCAAATAAGTGTAAAATTGGTTTCTCTGAAAACCAATGAATCGCTCTGTAATGAAACATTGTTAAAAATATCTTTCAGCTGTAATTTAAATGATTTCACGTCTGTATGTTATTTAAAAGTTTTTTTGTGATTTTTGCTTATTAAATTATTATTTGCTATTGTTGCGTAGTATTTTTATTCTATAAAGACAAGTAGGTACCTAATTGCAATGCATTGGTTTCAACTTTGTTTATTCTGCGAAAGATAGAAACTACGTCTACTCCAAAAACAATTCAAAAGCATCAGAATTACTTGTCGACTAGTGCAACGAAGTCAACAAAGAACAAAACTCGACCTTCAGAATATAAACTTAAAGACATTCACAGAAAAATTCAAAACAGCAATGCTATTGCTGTTTTAAGCATTCGGGAACACGTTATACCGCTATTCAAATACAGCCGTTATTTCTTGGAAAATTCTTTTATGCTGTCGCAAAAGGAAACGCTCCGATCGGTGTAGTCGCCTTTTAAACTGATATAAACATCGTGAGGAGCGTCGTGTTACAAAATAGATATTTACAGAAGGCTGGCTCCATGCGAAAACGGGCGCAGGCACTTATAGATGCGTTCGTACGGCGCGGCGGTGATGTCAAACGAGTGCGCTTGCACTCGATGTAACTACGTAGACGCGTGTCAATGTTTGCGTGAGTTTTCACTGTTTGTATGGAGCCGACCTTCTGTGGTCTATCTATTCTCTGGTCGCGTCGTGTCGGTCGACCTGCCGAGTCATCGCAGCAACACTTCCGCTGCACCGAGTCGCCTAGACTAGACAGTTCGCACTTCTCTATAAAATTAATGTTTTGCGAGAGTTTATTACGAAAGTTTTGTTTTGATTGCTAGGAGAGGACGTGAATTAATGGCTAGGTTTGAATTCAGATTTTAAGTTTGATAAGCCCAACTCATACCTACTTAATGACTAAGTAGATATGAGTACCTAGGTAAAACTTGGTTTCGTAAACTCATTGTGTGGCTATCAAGTGATCATAGGCTTTTTACCTCCCTTTGCCGAACATTATATGTGAGGAGTTCAGGTCCGTCTTTCTTACAAGCATATTCCATGGTACTTTATTTAGTTGTTTTCAGTAAGTATTCACTTTCCGCGTCCGAGAGACCGAGACTATGTAGTGCAACGGGCAAAGATGCTCTGTCAGGGTTGCAACAGTTTACGTTCAGTTTATTTTCAAAAAGTGGGCTGTTCAAAGCATCCCTTGTTTGTAATGTCCTTTTCTATATGCCTCTAATCTAACCAGATTTATACTAGCCAAAACAACATCCCTCGGTATTTCGGTAATGTCACACTCCCGAAACACACCATTTATCTTACACAAATGGGTAAAAATGTAAAGAATGTTGTATGCGGGGACAACCTGTTACTACCTCTGATGGCTTCTTGATGCTTTTATGATGTCCTGTCCACGACAACGGAGCCGAATATTTTGGAACATAACATAGTTTTTTATTACTTTGCTACGCGTGGTATTGAAGGGGTTGAGTAGTCAAGGGATGTAAAACATCTCGAACATAAACAATAAAGAAAATGTATTGGTTTTTCTTTTTATTTGTATTGAAAGATTGAAATAAATCAAGTCTCTTTTGGAAAAGATAAAGATTGTGGAGGCTGAACTTTTAGATAGCTTTCCAACTTTTTGGTGGCAAATAAACGAACTAAAAGGCTAATATTTGAACGGCTTGACCAGAATTCTTAATTCGTACTGCACTTAGATTATGGCCAACCTCCAGAAAGAGGTTAAAGCCTGATTTGGAGAATTTAATTTTTTGATTGAATTGATGCTTCGTCATTAAAATACAAAATAGTGCGGTCGATTACTTTTGCTAATTTTAGATGAATGTGGTGAAGGAAATCTTTGATGCCTGATGCTATCTTAATCTTTGCTTTCTTTAACTGTACTAAAGGAAAAGAGTAGGTATAATATACGTAAAGAAAAATGAATTCCGTACTCAATATTGCAAACTATCGTAATTATCTAGTTAAATTCTAGTTAAAAGTTTTATACTATGTAACATCTAACATAATCATTGCACCATTGCATTATGTTCTCTATTATTGCGTATTAAAGTAGTTTTTTCATAAAATCAAAACTTCGAAACAATAGCTCGGTGTGGACAGTGAGAAGTATTAGTAAGATTTATAATTGTTATCTAGCAGCGAAGTAGGCGAGGCAGACTTATTGCGAGGTCGCGTGCTAGCACTTAATATATTACTATGCCTTAGCCAAAACGTCTCTGTTTGCCACTATACCGCTTTGTTTACTAACAAATAAAAGCTTTTTAATTTCTTAGGCGAATGTTCATGTAAGGAATTGGAGTCTTCTTGGAATCGCAAAAAAATAATGAATTAAAACACAACGTATTAAATTAATGAACATTTTTATTGTTTTGTTTTATTTTTAGTTGTGTGTCTTTAGCTTTCGTAGAATTTTGTGTGGTAATAAAATATGTTTGTCCTTGCAAAGTAATCTTCAAGTTTATCCACCAACCCGCACTGGGCACGCGTGGAGGATTACGACCCACTCCCTCTCACAGAGAGGAGACCTGGGTCAAAACAGTGGGAACGTTATAGTTTGATAATCAACCTTATGCTTTCAAAGTAACAATAAAGTAACGGGTCGATCAGCATAGTGTTTGGACTTCTGCGCTACGTGTGGTGGGTTAGATACATCGACTATTCAGAGGATGTAAGTATAGTCGATGGTTTGATAACGATGTATGGCATGTACAGGTTGATGTTTCAGGTACACATTTATAATACCCTGCCCTGGAGTTGCATCAGGGAGGCACTCCGGTATCACCGACCTATCTCTGTCGTGTGTTCGAGGCCTATTTGATGGACAGGGCCGTCATCTACCCCGGTCACCAGGGAGAATGGAACCGGCGAGAGATGTTGTGCGATGTCCCACAGTGATCGGTCCGGCGGCCGCATTTGTGGGACATCGGATACGATTGGGTGTTGCGCGCCGACCTCCCTACGTGGCGTCAGCGTCGTTTGTTACGCTGACGACAAGTTGGTCCTGGCGCAGGGGAGGTCGCACCAGGTGGTGGCCGAACTAGCGACACGCGGGGTTGCGACAATCGTCGTCAGGATCTGGCAATTGGGATTCAAGGTTGCCCTGCACCAGTCCGAGGCATGTGTTTTCATGGTCCTTGGAAAGCGCCAGCATCGGGTCCCCAAATAACGATAGGACCCTCCTGCCGTTATTTGGGGACCCGACGATAGTGCGTTCAAATCGGTGTCGAGTCGACGATGAAGTATTTGGGACTCGTCCTCGACAGCCAGCAGTGGAACTTCGTGAAGCATTTGCGACGTTTAGCTCCCAGACTGGAGCGAGCCAGGGCTGCCTTGAAGCAGCTCCTGCCCAATCTAGGGGGTCCAAACGCCTCCTGCCGGAGGCTCTACGCGGAGGTCGTGCGATCCATGACCCTTTACGGGGCAGCAGTCTAAACACGTTCCTACCGGGGCGTAACTCTTCTGCCGCGACAAATCACGGCACAGCGGACATAGCTACAGCGGGATCTCATGGTGTCATGGAGAGTGTGATTGTCGCAACCCAGTGCTGGGCACGCCACAATTGCGGCTATAAGTCCCCTTATTGAGGAATGGCTAGAGAAGTGCCACGGCATTTCACCTTTCGCCTAACTCAGGTCCTCACCGGACACGTTTGTTTCGGGAGGTTCATGTTCAGGATAAAGCGGGAGGAAACGCCCGGGTGTCACCATTGTGTGGATCGCCCGGAGGACACGGTGGAGCATACAGTGGAGGTCT
Organism: Agrochola lychnidis; assembly: GCA_963680765.1. Taxonomy (NCBI): domain Eukaryota; kingdom Metazoa; phylum Arthropoda; class Insecta; order Lepidoptera; family Noctuidae; genus Agrochola; species Agrochola lychnidis. Next base: position 14,084,779 of record OY796857.1, read on the forward strand.
GCCCAGCTTGGGCGGGCACCACCGTGTCCTCATTGAGGCAATCGGCGGTGGTGATCTCCAGGCCATGGTACGGAGCGAGAGGGCATGGCAGACCGTCACCTCCTTCTACGAAGCAGTAATGCTTGCAAAAGAGGATGCGGAACTCACGCCCCTAGCCACCGCAGGAGACGCCCTGGGCGTCGGGAATCGCAGGTCGATTCCCGGCCACCGTAGGCGCGGGCTTGCGGACGGTGAGCAATGGGTAGCTCGCCGTCCGATAAAGACCAGGTCCGGGTCGACGGCGCGTTGTGTTCCATGTGTGCCTCATAGAGATGACAGCATAACTGAAGGGGTCCGCTAGGGCCGATACCTTGCGGCTTGCGGGAAAGTCCAAAAAGGTTACCGTGGCCCCTGGCAACATAAAGGCTACTGAAGGAACACAGATGGGTTTTAGTCAGTAAGCGTCTGACACGCCCTACCGCTCCGACCCTGAGCGGAAGAAGTTATTTGATAATTTCCGACCCAAAAATAAAAGGTACAGATTTGTAAATAATCAAACACCTTGTAGCACGTACGCGATATTTGATTGTGTCTGCACATGGTATTTGTTTCGCACCTATTATGAGAAGAAAATTCGTACTGAGGTAACGTTAAAAAACAACTTTCCCTGTATAAAATATAATAAAGAAAACATGTACCCGACATGAGCGTATAATGTTAAAGATGATAATATAACTTGAATATTCATGAGCCTATCCGTGTGTTCAATGGTTTCTTGTGACATAAACGACGTGATTATTTATTCAGGCATGCGACAGAAATTTACTCGCCCTGTCAAGGTGATACATGCAAGAAGACCCATGTCAAATTTAGCAGTCAGGTGCAATATTACAAGCATTTTATTTTTATGTCACAATTTTTTGGACATGTCTCGCGATATTTTTTATATTTATTTTTTCATTAGATTGTGTGTAGGACTGTAGGTACCTAGGTGTGTCAGTATGCTAAATTGAATGTTTGTTTTGATTAAATAAAGTAATATTTTGTCACCAAAGTTCACACAAATGAAGCTATTGCGCATATTGTGCGAGAAACTGTTAGTAATTTTTTTATAATTTTTTTTTACATTCGTACATAAAATCACACATTACTCCCACTTTTTAACCGACTTCCAAAAGAAGGAGGTTCTCAATTCGACTGTATGTTTTTTTTTTTATATGTTTGTTACGCGATTACTCCGTCAATTATGAATTGATTTTTATGATTCTTTTTTTGTTTGTTAGATCATACTTCAGAGATGGTCCCATATAAATTGTATTAATTTTGCTTGAGCAGTTTTTGAGTTAGCTTCAATAATACGTATTTTTTCCTTACTTAGTATGTGGATGATATTATGATAACTTCCTGTCACTGTTATTTACATAGCAGGTAATGGTATTCGAATTTTTGTGGGGTAGGTATCATAACTAAAAAGTGAAAAATAAAAACTTTTTACAAAAAAAAAAACAACCGACTTCAAAAAAAACACTACAAAGTGAAAATTAACTTTAATTTCGTAAGTCGGTGACAAAGAACGAAAATTCAAAATCAAAGACACCGACTTCCGAAATTAAAGTTATTTTTCACTTTGTAGTGTTTTTTTTGAAGTCGGTTGTTTTTTTTTTGTAAAAAGTTTTTTTTAACTTCTAATATCTTTATAGATTTCATAATAACCATAAATTCATGTTTTGTTAGCTACCACAGTAAGTAGTACCTGATTAAAGTCGAGTCGCACGTACAAAACTTTATCAAGCAGTGTGATTCTGCAACCATATTGCCTTCCACCTTTTTTCATTTAAAAATGCCTGGTGAAAAGTTAATTAAACCCGTAGACGGGTCAGTCCCTGAGAGATTTAATTTATTGCATTGGTCGTATTCTTTGCCAGGCCACTGTACCATGCAGAAAAAATTATCGAAATGGTTAATCTGTCACTCGCTATGAAAATCAAATCTTTGATACAATTTTATTCGATGCAATCGAAGTCTTGTGTGGATAATTTGATTAACTCATCATCTGTTACGACGCCTCATTGAGGTGGATAACAATTAAAATTCTATTGTGTCTCGTTAATGACAGTTGAAAGGTTAAATTGAAATTATTTGTGATTGTGTGCTTTTTTGTTTATAGTGTTCCGTTTAACACCCTTCGGGTACGGTAACCATATTACTAAGCCTCCGCTATCCGTCCATTCGTCCGGCGGCTGTGTGTCTGTCAGAGAGCTGTACCTCATAAACCGTAATAGGTAGATAGTTGAAATTTTCACAAATTCTGTGTTTCTATTGCCGCTACATCAACAATTAATAAAAATAAAATAAAGTTAAGGATGGTCCTCATACAAGAAACGTATTTTTTTTTCGGAGTTTTTTCTAAATACGGTGGTACGGAGCCCTTTGTGTGCGAGTCCGACTCGCACTTGGCCAGTTTTTTACTTCTACCAAGACTAAGTCAGTAAGAGTCTGACACGCCCTCCCGCTCCGACCCTGAGCGGGAGAAGTTATTTGATAATTTCCGACCCAAAAATAAAAGGTACCTACAGATTTGTAGTGTGTGTAGTGGATATTAAGAGAAGTTATACAGAGGTATTCGGAAGAAAAATATTGTTTGTCGTGTTTTGCTGCCAATTCGAAGAGGTGACTGTATCCATTTGTCCAACAGTGAACCAATCGCAGGTCACTGTGAGGTGAGTCGGTCCTTTAAAATATTTACTCTAAGGAAAAATCTACAGATAACAACATAAAACTTGTCGAGATTCTGTAAAAGTGTTGGCCGACAGTAGCAAGATAAGTAGACGCCCTCGAAACGATCTCAAGTAGGTACTGGATGGGACAGCTTTTTTTTCTAATGAGCTTGTCTCCGCGAACTTCGTGTTTTTTGACCTGCTTAACTGGATAACAGGGACGACATGGCTATGTGAATTGGTCGACATAGATTAGCTTGCTTTAGAAAATAAGTATCATCTCTGTTTTTTGGAGACAGCAGCAGTCCGTAACATTTTTCACTTGAAGTTTACTCAAAATTAATTAATTTGTTTAATTTGAGTACATTATGCAGATAGTTAATTGATTCAGGCGTGACCTTGCGGTAATCCATTATAAAATACAATAGACGTGGATATCATTTAGTAACCTGTTCCGTTTAGCTATTTCTAAAGAGCCATAAAAAACCCTGAAAGAAATTGACACGTGTTTCACCTCTTAACGAGGTATCCTCAAGATGACGATTGACTTGTCGCCAACTCGAACACGGCGTGTTGCCACACCAAGCGCTGAACGCACACTGAGCCGCCTGACTGCCTCATTGAGAGGTGAAACACGTGTCGATTTCTTTCAGGGTTTTTTAAGGTTCTTTAGAAATAGCTAAGTGGAACAGGTTACTAAATATACCCACGTCTATTGTATTTACATTATACAGGTATGTGAAATATATCCGGTTTATAGTGCGCTGTGCAAGTTATCAGCCTTGAAATAATATTTTATTTTCAATGAGAGTTACGAATATTTTATCATATGATAAATAATTGATATTTATGTTATAACATTAGTCTTTTGTCCCATCCTTTCTAGCAGCTCTATATCCTCGCTAAGCGAAATCGAGGCGTCCGAAACGTTCGGGGCGCGGCGGGCGCAGTTAATTTCACGGAGTATTTGTTTGCTGTGCAAAACACCACTTACGGCCATCCAAGAGCTCACTGTATTAGGGGTTAGTCGCTATGGGGACTAGACCTTTCTGCAGGAAAAACGTATACTCATAGGAAATGTGCTGTAAAAGTTTCGGGAGATAAATTATCTTGAATACGTAAGAGCTCTTTTAATGGTTTCTGCCGTGAGTTTTATAGAACCTTTAAGTACGTGAATTAATGATAGTGAACGTCTGTTTTCTCTCCGCTCAGTTTGTTAATTGCGTTAAATTCTCACTTGCACATAATGAAGGCGACTAAACTTTTTTAACCCTCGTTTGCTCCTTTAATCAATTAACAGAATCTCACGTAAAAAGCTCAGCATTTCCTTGCATAAAATAAATAGCTGGAACGTAAATCCGCAATTGGATATCGTCTGCATTTTCAGCTCGCTCCAGTCTTAAATCAAAGCTGTAGCAACACTAGCCTATTACTATCGCAGTTTAAATTTATGTGTTACCTATCGACGCCGAACACCTTTGAAAATTATATTTGGAATGTAGCTGCAGTGCGGTAGGGGTTAAAGGAAATAGCGTCATTAGCTTTTCTCGTATTTCTTGCGGGCAGACGTTTGCGTTTACCTTGTAAGAGTTGCGCCGTTCAGTGTTCTAGGGTTCGGTTTGTAAACAACGTGGTCTTTGATGTTGAGGGTTTTTAGGATAATTTCCGTCACTAAACTGAGTAAAAGGTAGGTACAGCATTTCAGTGTATAGTACCCGCACATAGAGGGTTACCTATGGTTGTAATCACCAATAAAGTTAAGCGAAGTGGCTATATTAAGCTAGAGCTATCCTATGAAAAGCAAAGTATCGGTATCACGTATTTTGTTGCATTGTATTTTGCTGCAAGTGCTTACTTATTATATGTTCTTGCAGTACTTTATTTTTATGATATCGACGTTTTAAGCAGTAGATTCCATCTCTTTATATTCTAAGCACCTGCAATGAAAACCTATGAACGGTTTTGGTTATCCAAACGTCATGAAAATAAGATTTAACAAAATGTATTCTTCGAATGTTTTGACGTTGAAAATAACGACACTATGCGCATTTTTTATTTATTTTCCCAACCAGTGCGAAGTTTTCTCGAACTGAAATTCAATTACTATTTCTACTTGATGTATGTTATTCAATTTCGAAGAGTTTATTGTCGACAAAGTGAAAAGCCGCAGTAAGTATCCCAAGTTTCTTAACTTCCACCAGTCGTGACACTTTTTACCAGAATTTACGATACAGGCTGAAGCTAATATACACGTACAATGTACAGAAATAACTATATATTCTCCCTTAGTAGGGTGGATTCTTTAAAAGTGGTTAAACAGGGGTGGAATCTAGTATTTCGTTTAAAATCGCTCCCTGAAGGTCGACCAACGGCTGATGCGCGCGCTTTGTTGCAAAGGAGACAAAGCCAAGGAAACATTTCCTTAAGATAAGAAAATAAAACGGTGCACTAGGCAAACGTTCAGAGAAAATGTTATTGAAATAATCCGGGGATTCAAAAATGCTGCGTTACATACCCTTTGTGTAATAGTTTATTTTTATGAATGTCAGTAAAGAAATTGTGCCGGGTTTTTGTTATATGAATAATTTCGACAGGCAGATAAAAGGGGAATTCGGTTGAAAATGTAACGTGATACCTATTACAACAAAATTTAGACCGATACTTTCATAATATAGTTTTGAGACTTTTGAGTGTCATTCACAGATTGTTTCAGACCGACTTATTATCTCATCATCTGTTACGACTCCTCATTGAGGTGGATAACAATTTAAATTCTATTGTGTCTCGTTAATGACAGTTGAAAGGTTATATAATTACCTAGTTTCGTTGCGTCATTCGGTGGCTGGTTTTTGCATTAAAATCATACCAAGTGGGTACCTAAAACCTTAACTTGACTGCTACGGGCTGATTATGAAGGTAAAACATCAAAACGACATCAAAACGACTTCCGCAGTCTTCAGAAATATACGTACCTAGTATACGTAATTATACTTCACAATTTTTGTTACCTACTCATACAAAATATTAAATACTTAAAAAAAAAAATATCCAAAAATAATAAAACAGTATAAACAGAAACACTGAAAGAAAATCCTCCTCACTTTTGCCAGTCACGCGCCATACGCGTATAACACAATCGCAATTTGGTACAAATGTAAAGCCTAAAGGAATTCAACGGAGCCCGGCGGAGCCCGCGTTCGTCTTCCTGAGTTCCGGAGCACAGATAAACCGCTTCCTCTTCCTGCCCCTTTACCTAACATGGTGTAACGGACACACTACAAAAGACGGCCAGTAAAATACACGTCTAATGTGCCAGTTTTCACCTTCGTATTATCGTGTGGATGATGTTTGGAGGTATTTTTCGTGTGTAGTTTTTTTGAGTTTTAGGGGCTCCTGATTTTTGAATTTTAAACCAACAGGGATTTTTTTTTTATATGACTGATAGTATCGCTGTTACGTGTTTGTATTATAGCTACACTTTTTCTTTTTACAGATTTTAGTATTGTAAATACGGCTTGAGTTGGAAATGCGGAAAAAAAAATACTTTTTCGACTATTTTTGTAGGTCTGGTAAAAGCAAACAAGACCTTTAACACTCAAATTGGCAATCTGATTCCCATAAAAAAATAATTTATTCCACACCTAAAACGCCAATATAGGTAGCTGACATTTTCCACAAATTCCAATCCGCACAAATTTCCCAATTTGATTTCGGTTTACAGATCTGTTTGACATCCGGCAAACGAATGTAGGAGAAAAAAAACAACAAAAATTTGTTAGACTGGCCTGAATCCGAATACCAGTCCACGCGCCCGCACGTAATTTAATCTTGTATCACTTTGACGAGGCCTTGTGTAAAAATTCATCACTGCACCGGCTCTGTGACGGATTAAAAGTAAACACTAGTCATTACTAACGGATCCCCTTTTGCGTTGCATATCTGTCTGTAGCTTACACTGAGTTGGTTGTTTTTTCTGTAAAATCTAAACTCTATAGTATCTTTTTATTTATTCCTGCCAGCATTTTAGGACATCTCAAACCTTTGTAGATTCTAAAGTTTGGTGGATTCTGCCTTCATCTCACTACCATTTTAATTTGACCGTGCATAGATCAATTGCCCTGTCAATTAGTCCAAAGAATAACCAAGTACCTTAGCCTTAAACAGACCTCAAATAACATCATCACCGCTCAAACTGCTCATACAAAACCGAGCTTAATTACTGCCTACCCTCTTCATTATTAGAGCAATGAGTTAAAGCGTCGAACTCGAAGCAATAACTAAAACTAAACACGTTTGTAACAAGTTGTTTGTTGTGTTATCAGCATCGTGCCAAACGTTCCCGCTCGCACACTCGCCGCAAACTTACGCTCGCTCCTAATGAAAACTTTGTCTGAGGTGAACGCGAACTGCCGAATTTTATACCGATGTTATTATATATTTAATTATGGCAGGGTGAACCTTCAGCCGAGTATGTTTCTTTAAGGTTGTGTTTATTATAGCATCAAACTTTGGAGAAAGAACAGATGAGACGTATACAGTCAACTGAAGACACTCAAGCAATAACAATGATGCTTAATATTCCTGTACACCAATATTTTTGTTGGCTGCATATAATGTGTAGTGACTCGCTTTTTGTGACGTATCCAGTAGAACATGCAACTTAATATTTCTCTTCTAAAATTTATTTGTTCGATTACCAACAAAACTGGACGATACTGTATGAGACACGTGGGGCGGGCACGTGACTGTGTGTGACCTCTAGACTCCGTGGGACAGTAGCAAAGTTACAAGGACTGCGTATCCTTTTTTTGGGTGGGAAATTATCAAATAATTTCTCCCGCTCTGGGCGGAGCGGGAGGGCGTGTCAGACTCTTACTGACTAAAACCCACCCATGTTCCTTCAGTTGCCATGTTGCCGGGGGCCACGATCTCCCTTTCGAACTTCTTCGCAACCCCGGCCCTAGCGGACCACGTCAGTTCTGCTGACATCTCTTTGAGGCGCGCGTGGAACACAACGCGCGGCCGATCAGGGCCTGGTCCTTATCGGACGGTGAGCTACCCATTGCTCACCGTCCGCAAGCCCGCGCCTACGGTGGCCAGAAATCTGACCGCGATTCCCGACGCCCAGGGCGTGGACTGCGTATCCTGCCGTTGTATTCTGTAAAAATCTCACCGTGAACACTAAGTGAAGTGAGCTGTCAATTCCTAGCATCAGAATGACAGCTCACTTCAAGCTCACTCCACCAAAATTTTTACGGTGAGACTACAGAATAGACTGACTGTAATCAATGGATTCGAAACATTCGTGGAAAACTCAAGCATGCTCATTTTTTTTTTTTTACTAAACCAGGCTGGTATGACTGTCTCGTTGGTTTAATGCAAGCGTTATATACTGCTGAAGTGCTGAGCATGAGGTCCTGGGTTCGATTCCCGGGTCGGGCAAAGTGTTATTGGGTTTTTCCATCTGGTTTTGCTCAGTAGTAGCCCGGAGTCTGGATTTATGCCCGATTGATGGCAATAGGCTCGGGCTGTTGCCATCCACCGGACACTTATATAAATGGCGAAATGTGGGTGTTCTATAATAGATACACCTCTGCCTAACCCTTCGGGGAATACAGGCCTGATGTTATGAATAAACCAATGGCATCATCAAAAGGCATTTAAAAATAAACAAAACAAATCAGTGTCGTGCAAACGTGTGTCTGTAAAGTAAATCAGCTGAAACAAATGTAAGGCATCAGTCAGTCAGGCGCGGCAGCTCAGCCTTGCCGCGTGCGCCCGTTTGTGGTCGGAGCCTACTGCGATAAATCTCTGCGCCACCTTGAGAACCTTCGCCGATCGCTTGTACTAAGTACCTAAGTATAACTTATTAATTTAACTGTAAGTATCTTGATTGGAACTACAACTATATGTTGCATTAATTGATGCAATCTACTATGTGTGTTATTTTAATGGTTGAACATTGTCCCTCTTGTTTATAAACGTTGCTTAAAGTTTTATAATGATTTAACGTTAGTGTAACCATACATTAAAGCTTGTCTTAACTTTGAACAATGTTTTCACAAATAAAGTCACATGCAGGCAAGCAATAGCAGGCAACTTATGAAAGAGTAAGTTATGTAACATATGAAAAAGAAAGTTATTTAGATTCAAAAAAAAATTACAAAAAATACAACCGACTTCCAAACTACAAAGTGAAAAATAACAGTATTTAAGTTTTTTGACACCAACTTTCGAAATTAAAGTTATTTTTCACTTTGTAGTTTTGAAGTCGGTTGTATTTTTTGTAAAAAAGATTCTTTTTTCACTTTTTAGTGGATTTCTAATTTATTTAAGTTACAATAGCCTTATGTCAACTGCTCATCAAAAATACCCAAATCGCTATAGATGTGCCTTTAATATTTGAAGAGTTCCCTCATTTCTCCAAGATTCCATCATCAGATCGTGACCAAATGACAATAGGACCAACTTGAAAGTATACCCTTTCAAACAAAAAAAGAATTTTTTAAATCGGTCCAGCCGTCTTCGAGTAATCGGGAAACACACATTAAAAAAAAATATCCCGACGAATTAAGAAACTCCTCCTTTTTTTTAAAGTCGGTTAAAAATGATTGCTGCTAAAACTTTTAATCTTTTTTTTTTTAGATTACGTACATAAACTAACATCACAATTATACACATCATTCCATATCACGAATATTACAGACAACTAATACCATTACTAGACACCAAGGCCCATACGATATAATACACAGCAATCCCGCGCTCGACGCAAAAGCATCCGCACGCTTTGATCCAGCACAAAACGGACAAATGAATATGAAACCTGAAAATTACGGTGCAATATATCCCTGGTGTGGGCTACATTTATTTGTAGGTGAATGGTGTGCACATTAATCATAGCGAGCACTGGCGTCAGTGTAGCGAGTGCATGTGCATTGAGAGCCGACCCCACGCCACCGCAAACAACTGCTCCGGACTTTTAATCTCACCTGAGCACCGAACGGCCACCCCCGCGGTTACGTCCGTGATCACACGCCTCCCCGACTTCCCCTTGTAATGTTTACACTGCACTTACATTAAGAAAAAAACAGCAATTATGTTACATCCCTTTCATTCAAATTCAAAACGGTGAAGGAAAACATCGTGAGGAAGCAAGCGAATGTCTTAGAACCAAAAATTCGAAGACATGTGGCATCTACCAACCCGCACTGGGCCTGCGAGGTGGATTACGGGGCACTCCTGCCTGTGGCCCAGCACTGCAAACATTATAGGCTGATTATTCCCTTTCATTAAAGTCCAAACAAAATTGAATTATGTAATAGCAAGTATAAATCTCCTCTTAATGGGCAGTTTAATAAACGATTCTATATTTCTTGTTTGCAAAGCTTACTCGACAGATTATCTGTTTTCTGCAAGGCTTTTGAATTTTATGGGTGTCCTGCGGCTTGAACAAGCGTCTTTTCTCGCCTGTCTATATAAAGTGTCGATGGTAGACTCTAGCAATATCATTGTAAAGCGTGGCTTTGTAATAATTGTTAAGGACAATAATAATCAAAAAACATAAAAGAGAAAACTTGAAATCGATTTCTGGTTCAATTCTATTAACATTCTGGTATTAAGATTCTCACTTCTAGACTTCAGAAGCTGTCACTAAATCTGGAAATATGGTTTTAATCAGGACCCAACCATCTTTAAGAAGAAGACTCATGGATTACATTAGTGTTTATGTGCATTAAGATATTTAATTGATTCAGGCGTGACCTTGCGGAAATCCATTATAAAATACAATAGACGTAAATATTTTTAGTAACCTGTTCCGCTTAGCTATTTCTAAAGAGCCATAAAAACACTTGAAATAAATCGACACGTGTTTCACCTCTCAACGAAGCATCCTCAGGATGACGATGGACTTGTTGCGAACTCGAACACGGTGTGTTGCCACACCGAGCGCTGAGTGCAGACTGTTACTAAATATATCCACGTTTATTGTATTTTATGTGCATTAATAGGTACTTATAGGTACTTTCCAAACACAGTTGCTCTATGTAAACAAAACAAAATGTCTTCAGACAGAGACATTTAACAACTTTGTTGTCCCTGCGTGACCAAACAGATTGGAGCAGCAGATAACAGTAACTAGACATTTCCTATTCGATTACATTTGTGGTCGGGCCGCACTTGGAGCCTCGTTTGTTTCCAACGAACACAGTCACTGTACTGTACGCTGCGTGCTGTTGAGAAATCTACTAATCCATATTCATTCGTGGAACAATAATAATTTATTAATACGGTTGTTTGGATTTCTTATGGAATTGTGAGGATGAGTTTTCCTACTTGCAACGTTGTTTAGTAAAAATAAGTATATTTTAACTTGTGTTTTAAAGCAGTTATGGAAATGCTTTCTCTCTTCGAATAAAATTATTTACATAATTATAAAAAATATGTCGGCGCAGCAAGTGGCGCCCGCCCCTTTTTGCTACGAAGTTACTAGAATCTGGTGATATTGAAGCTGCTGAAATACTAGTACGATGACCACTTCTAGTAAAGGCTAAAATGAGCGTTTATATAATAATACCTACATGACAGAGTATTTAACCAGTGAACCCATAAAACTAACTTTAACACGAAATATCCATAGAGTTGAAAATTTAAATATATATCGTATTGAAATGGATATTGCAGGAGCGCGCGCCGTAAAGTGCGCCAATGGGACATATGGCACTCACTAATCATACTTTGCTTTCTGTTTTATTTCGTATTTCCATTACCGTATTTCAAAAGGTATTGACATATGAGGCACTTTTACGAGTTTTACCTCCTCACTCCTCCATAAATTTAATGCTACCTTGTTCGTTGCCTTAGTTCCAGCTTTGTTTTGTAAATACATATAAAAGTGAACATTACAGGCGTATTGTATTTAGCAAGTGAAATATTCCCGTTGCCGCGGTTGCCAGGAAGAAATATGATAAATAAAATACCTTTTGTTTTAGTGAAAAGAACGGTGACTGCGTGTTGATGGAAAACAACACTCTAATAAATTAAAATAAATGTGTCCTGGTTTTTATTTTTGCTATCCCTATTTTATTGACTTATGAGATCAATTTTTTATTGGAAGGTGTGAGATTTTACAAGTTACTATACTAAATTAATAACCTATTAGTTATCATATGTGGTTACACCGTGCAGAATTATCTCGTTACTGTAAAGTGTGTCAACAAATGCACATACTACTACTAAAACTAAAAAGAAGAAGTGAAGAAGATGGAGATGACGAATCACAATTTTGAGGAAAAAAGTAAGGTAATTAAGTGTATTTGAAACCTCAGAGTTCCAAATGTAATTTCACCTCGTAATGATCTCAACTATTGAAGTTTACGCGAACATAATTGCCCTTTTGAACTTGAACTAGTTTCACGAAGTTATGTCACCAATTTGGTAGTAATTTGCACAGTCCGCTGTTTTGACCGATAACAACATTATAATTCTCCCCAACACCAACAACTAGTTGGAAATGTTACTTTAATCACTTCATACGACCCCGTAAATTATACGTATTGGTCTATTTAGAACTAGCCGTGTTCGGTACTCAAATGATTTACAAGCAAAATTTTCATATTTATATCATACATGAAATACTGTTGTTTTGATTTAGAATTTAAAGTAATTAACACATAGCAAGGTCGTATAGCAAGCGAGTACCAAGCGACTATAGCAGCGAGCGAGCGAGCGAGTATAGCGGGTTACCAAGGTCGTGAAAATCATATAGTACTTAGCAAACTTTTTGCGATTCTCTGCCGATAAGTTCCGAGTTTCGAAGAAAGTCATCACAAATCCCTGAAATCCTAACCAATACTATAAATGCGAAAGTGAATTTGTTTATTTGTTACGCTTTCACGTAAAACTGCTGAACAGATTTGGATGAAATACATAGGTCCGGAGGACCTAGGTTAGGACATAGGATACTTTTTATCTCGATGTACTTACGGTTCGAGACTTATGCGGATGAAACCGCGGGGTTCAGCTAGTTAAGAATATTTGAATACTCTTTTAAACGAGAATCGATTTCTTCAGGCAATGATGTTTTGAATTATAAAGTAGTTTGGTGACGAGCAGTCTGTCATTCTTAGGGCGAATTTCACCAATGAAACTGAACACGATCAGCACATCTAAACTGTGTTCAAGAGATGTCAGATCAACACTGTTTTCGAAATTTGACACTGACAGCTCTTGAATGCGGTATCGTGTTCGTTTTCATTGGTGAAATTCGCCCTTATTTGTTTCCTATATTATTAAACGAGCAATATTTGTATATTTGTTTGTATATATATTTTTACTGACGTTCTCGAAATCAGCTCCAACGATTTCGATGAAAGTTGCAATACAAGGGTTTACGGGGGCGATAAATCGATCTAGCTAGGTCTCATATTTTGGGAAATTTGTTTTCTCCGTATTTTCACCCGAGCAGAGCTGGGTCGCCCAAAGTTTAGAACAAGATAATGAATAATAACATGACGTTATTGACAGTAGAATAATAATCATGGCAGCATGGAATTAGTAAGTACCTACTATCATGGCGGTATGGAATTAGTAGGTACTATCCTATTCTATTAAATGGGCATTCTCTATTTTCAACAGAGAGCTCGGTCGCCCAAGTACTTTATTTTAAAACAACTACAGTTTCTGATTAAGTATGTTGTAGGTATGTAGGGATCTACTCGAATTGACTTTACATAAATAACAATTGGTTTTTCGTAGTGTCTAAGCAATTGGTTTGCACTTAGGGTGGAGTCTAGTCTACATTTAATCCGATCTTTGTTTTTGCGTGCACAATTTTATTCGTTAGGGTAAATAATACCCGTACCTATAGGTATTCATCATAACAAATGAAAAATATATGGAAACCGTATCCATAAAAAAGCGAAAAATCTAACAAAAAGCTTTTGATAATGGGAAATAGTGCTTATTTTTCAACAATAAAGATACACGGGAAAAAAAAAATAAACGAGCTTTTTATTGCTAAAATATTTTTCGTATACATATATCCTATACCTCCATTTATGTGGAGAGAGAGTTTACATCGAAAAGCTTTATCTCTAAATGTGTGTTGGTTTAATCGTGTGTAAAGAGCTATAAAAGTGCAATGGGCGATCCTCGCTAAACGCGTCCACGTTTTTCCTCTAAACGGCGAAAGCGAAGTTTTTTCACAGCTTGGATTGCATTTTTATCTACGTCTTACTTAAAATACTTAAGTACGTGAAATAAATTAAAATACTCTGCTGTGAGGAATCCATTTCTTTTATATGTTTTTATTTTTTTGGGTTGGAATATGTCATGAGAGTACAATACTACTCTTGCTCTTCAAACAAGGACTCAAGCAAACTTGACATCAATATTAGCATTCGAGCATACAATTGGTTATAAATGCACAAAGGAGCATTGACACAAATTACACAAGCACATCAATAGGTAAACACTGAATGGAAATTAATTTGTCCGTATTAGCTGCGGTGGGTCGGGTAGTTTGCCAAAAGGCAACCAATGTAAACAAGGTATAACCTAATGTAATAAATAATGTATGGAGGCCAAACATGGAAGTTATCCATGCCATGCCGAGAGGGATCGGGCCAAATTTTCATGATCTTGCGGTTTGTGATACGTGCTTGTTAATATTAGTTTATCAACCCTCTCGCCACATTGTGTACAAGATTTACAGATAGGTACCTGCTTGAGACTATTACTCAAGTGTTTTGCTTATCTGACCTGCACGAGGTGGGATTTACGTAAATGCTGCGGCCTGTACACAAGTTTGAAGGTAAGATATAACCTTGCTTAGATATTCAAACCAATACACTTAATCCTCCATACAATTTTGAGTAGAGTTTTCGTATAACATATTGGAAAACTGCAACGGTTTATGAACAAGTTCGTTTACCCACGGCATGAGATTTGCTCAGACCCCAAGTACACCCAACTTATACGAATCTGTATAAGAAGTAATAATCATTGGGGCGTGCACACGTGTTTCGTGGAAAATGCTTCGAATAGTACACCGCCGTCGGGTAGCAGGATGATATTGTGTATGCTGCCTTGCGAAACAATATTGAGAGCAGGAACATGAATACATATTCAAAACAGAAAATAAAACGGATTCTGTATGATTAAAAATATAACATCTCGTTGTTAGGTATACGATATTGTGAAAGTTGTACACTGTAAAATGGGACGTGAACGGTTTTGTTTCATTCAAGAATATTTAAATGTTTATAAATGCTTTATGCTATATTTTCAAAACCCAACATTGGTGGTTAAAAAATGGAAAATCACACCTTGTGTTAGGGATCATAATTAAAAAGTTGGCGAAGTGCCGATAATATTTCAGAGGGGCAGACGGGTCACCATTTCAAACAATATGGTAGCAAACAAGGCGAGGGAGGGGGGCTTCACGTCGCGTCTGCGGTGACCTCTCATTAACTGTGACTGAACGCTCGTTGTCACGTCGCGGCCCGGGCCCGACAATTTGTTCGTCCTTAACGAATTCGCCAAAGTTATGTTTTTCATAAAATTAATTTTATTTTGCCTCATTGTGTTATGAATGTTGCCATGTAAATGAGAGCCGAGAGTTAGGACGATATTTTATTGTGGGCAATTTCATGAATGTTTACATGGGGAATGTGAATGCAGTTTGTAGCGTGCTTGTAAAATATTCGTGGTGATCAAAGTTAATTGCTGGGGCTAAAATAAAATGGTCGCTGTATAAATATGACATGAAATTAACGACAGATCTTTATCTAATATTGTGAATTACTAACGTGGTTTTATCATTATTATACGGGGAATATTGCCCATTGCTCAGTTTTGAATTACAGCTAGATCTCGGGCTAACCCAGCGAGGCGCGTGAGACGCAATATTGTTCCTACAATGCCGACGGATATTTCCGCTTGATGCATTTTTGATGTTTTTCTGATGTGGGTCTATCGGCCTCTGCTATCTAAATGTGATGAATATTCAACGTTGGTTTAAGAGAGATACGATCTTAGATACATTTGCTTTATATTTTATATTTAATTAGGTTATTTTAAATGGCTAGTCAGACTCAAAGGTAAATTAACTTAAGGTGCTTTTTAGAATTTAGATTTTAAAACGGAGTTTATGTAGAAATGGTTTTGATTATTCACAAAGGTTAATTACGTACAATAATATTATTGAAAACCCTACTTATATTTTGAACTTTGCTTAGAAAGTTATCAGTATTTTAATTAAAAGAAATCTAAGAGATTTATTACTTTCGGTGGGTGCTATAGGAACCTAGGTACGTGTAATACAACTATAGATTATCAGTTTACAGTAAGCAACAGCCCACGGAAGAAGAAGAAGATAATCTTTCTTCGCTTTAATATTATTTATTATAAAAAAATATTATTATTTATAGGTCTTGCCTAAGAAACTCTTCAATGTTACTGATTAGTAAGTGTAGGAATATGATTCATGCCTAATGAAATTACTTACTTATTTTGTGTTAGCTTACAGAAAAACGAATTATTTGCTCTACATGCTTTAATTTAACGCCTGAAAGTCGTCATCGTTGTCATATAAGAAAAAACTCAAAATACCGTATTTAAGTTATGGCAAGTAGATTATGGACTTGTTGTTCCAATCTGCTCTGTGTGATAAATGGGTATAAAATACAGCATAATCAAGATGGGGAGAGTTCCCGTATTTTTAAAAACATTCACTTTCTAATCTCTGCCTAAATCTGTCAAAAATAACTGATAATTTTCCTAAATTTTTGGCTAGTTTTTGACTTTGATTCTTGAACGTTTGTAATTACGGGAATTGGTCATCTGATTTACAAAAAAAAAATAATTAAAAAATATGAAGATATCCAAAGGATATCCATACTTTTACCATTTCCCGTAGTTCACAGGGACACGGTATCCCAGAGAGCCCATCAAATAAAAGGACCTTCTGTGCATAGATAAAGGACGTTCGACTGTCGTCGACTAAATTGAATTTTGTAACGATAAATTCAGCACCAAATAAATATTAATGTGTCGTGAAGAGATCAAGATAATGTTGACATTCTTGGCAGATGAGTAGGGTAACAATAATATTATAATATCTACATGTTGAGACAAAAAGTAAATGTAGTATCTTGAATATTTGATATGTTATTTCTTGTAGGGATTTTTCCTGTAACTGGTGAATAAATTCATGTAGGTAATAAAGATACAATTAAGAAGAAAATAAAAACAAAAGACTGCACCACTGATGAGCATGAGGTCCTGAGTTCGATTCCCGGGTCGGGCAAAGTGTTATTGGGTTTTCCATCTGGAATTTCTCAGCCCTAAATTTGGATTTTAGTTCCGTTGATGGCAATAGGCTCGCCCCCTATTACATGGGACTTAAACATAAATGGCGAAATGTGCGTGTCCTATAGGACACCAACATTTGCCGTATTGTACCTATAGGTACACCACTGCCACCCTTCAGGGAATATAAAAACCGTTGAAGAATAAAACAATTGTTTCTGCTGATTGTTCAGTGATAGAATACTTACCTACCTAATAAAATGAATGTCCTAGTTCAAGACAGTAACAAATATAACATTGCAATTTACTAAATTACTCCCTAGATAGTTTTCAACTTTGGAAGAAATATTGAAATCGAAAAAGAAAGTGAAAACTTTTTCTCCTCGATAATTAAAACCTAGTTTTCAATCACAAAAGCTTCACCCATTTCATTAACAAACATCAATGAGGATCAAATTTTTCCCCGCATGCGGAGCGGGGGACAAACGCTGAGAGAGCGGCATGCATTTGCAACACGAGGAATCAAGAGCTGAGTCAACCCCCGACCGCTCTCTATTTGCACGCTCCATTCTAAAAGGTTAACTTCAGTTGGAGGACAAACAAAGACGCATTTTGTTTAATTAATCACTATTTTATGCTGGAATTTTAAAGAGGGTTTTTAATTTGTTATTGTCAACCAGCTGATTGTATTTTGTTTTTTCGTGTTGAGTATCCAGTATTAGATTAATTACAAAATAATGTATTTGTTACGAAAGCATACTTTTGTTATTCAGAAAAGCGACTAACTGGTTAGAATTTTAGCTATGAAATTATTGTACAAGTAGTCATGTAAATTGTTCGAATGAATTAAGTTTAAAAAGGATCTACATATGTTCTAGAAACGAAATACAAAAATATGTTTGAGTTGTCGAAAATGAATAACGTTTTCAAGTATCCAGATTTTTTGCGGTTTAAATATCATAACCCGGCTGAAAAGCCCAGCAGTAACATTGAGTGTAATCAAATGTTCTTGTAACTTGCAAACTATTTATAATAAAAAATTGATGAAATACCTTCAAAACATACAATATTTTAAACAAAAAGTATTTGCCCGGAGCCGGAGGAACATGCCCCCAACCAGACTAACATACGGTTAGACTAGTAGGTACCTACCTATGTTCTTTGTTTCATTTAATCTTTTGACCTCAGATACCTTATTTGAACAACTTAACCGTTGATCTCCTTTAAATATCTCCTGGTTTTACTCGAATTGAATTTTATCGGAATGATGATCACTATTTTGACTGCTTCGTTATTTGCAAGCGCTACTGTTGAGCATGAAGTCGTGGGTTTGATTCCGGTGCCGGGAAAAGTGTCATTGGGTTTTCGTCTGGAATTTCTCAGTAGCAGCCCGGAGTCAGTGGCAAGAGGTTTACCCCCTATTACATGGTTACAGATTAAGGTTCACCTCTACCTAATCCTTCGGGAATAGGTACAGGCGTGATACTATGATGATCATTATTTGACTTATTTACTTCGAATCAATAATTATTTTGGCAAATAATTAAATCATTTCAATTTATTTTATTATCTACTAGTTGACCCGACCGACGTTCTGTACAAATTTCAATAATTCATACAAAATTAAAATAGAAAATCCACTTTCAATTTTCCCGAATTTTCCCGAATACTTTTAAATTTTGTCATAAGAACCTGATTCGGACTATGACGAACATTTTAAAATAAAAACAGCCAAATCGGTTCAGCCGATCTCAAGTTATACGTTTACCAACGAAAATCGTTTCATTTTAATTATATAGAAGATATAGTAATACTATTTCTATTTTCAGAAGAGTTTGTCTAAGTAAGTACCTAAAGCTTACTTTTCGTACGTAGGTGTGTAATCAGAGATGCTGCAAATAAATGGTGGTAGTTAGCCGAGCACCGCAGAGGGCAGTATCCGCGATTTATGTGCGAGAAGCCTCCGGGGGGAGACGTAGGGGGCGCTAGTTGTTGCGTCTTCCAAACTAGTGCTCTTCCTTTGTATAAATTACTTACTTTATCTCTGGTGCTCGACTGTGAGAAAAGAAATACTACTGGATCTTTTAGAAACTTCACGTAAAGGTGAATATGCTGCTTGGAGTTGTAGCGTTTTGAATATATTTGTGTTCGTAGCTGTTATTGGGGTTTTAGTATTCATCACCACGTTGTGATACGTAAAGAATTTTTCACTTTGACAGATATTTTTGACCGTATTACACCTAAATCCTGATAACGATTGTTAGGTTTTCGAACGTTGACTTACCTTTGTACGATACGCATAGTAAAAGTACTCTGTATTCAGATAAGTAAAACTAACGGTCTATAACTGATACACATACCCCTGAAACCCTCACTCGCAATGATACAGCTCCCCTCCTCATTGTCCGTAAGGGAATCATTAGATGTATTGCACAACCACTCCGAGTAAATCTAGCCGACAGAATGATGTCAATGAATATTATATTTACTAAATAGGTGCCAAATTAGGTAGAAACTATTTTTATATCATATTTCGGTGAAGTATTAGACCCACAATTGTAAACCACAAATTAGTTACAAAACATTAATAGGTCTATCACTGTGCGATCTATTTCAAGTATCAGACTAACAAATTCCACGAATTCTGTTACTGCTATAAATTAAACAATACTATATTCTACGATATGACAGCAAACCGACTAGCAATACAAATAATTTAGTTATTCTACATATACAAACAGAGACAGTGATCGCTTCAATAGCGGATTCGATTACATGCGGCGTTCGCGGTGGCAGTCCGATGACCAAATATCCGATATGTTTCGGTTTTCCATTTGAATAGTGGATTGAAAAATGTCGTTGTATATTCCGATGCATGCATACAAACGTACACAGGTATGCACATTATAAAGATTAAAAGTTTCGTGCTGGGAGCCAGCTAATTAATCCGACGTAGATATCCTACACGACGGGACGGCAATTACTCTGGCAGTAGTCACGGTGTATTCTCATAGGACGTCGTCTGCACTTTTAAATTATTAAGTTGTACTACCTCCTAGCTAAATGAAAATGGTTTTGCATGAGTTTAGCGAAGCATTTGTGAACCCGTATAGTCGGGGCACAGTCGGGGCAAGATTAGCAAATAATCAAGCAGCCTTTCATTCCTGGCAAATGGCGTTCGCCAACCGTTCGATTGGCAATCGACATGAGCAGTAGAGCCTTCAGCAAATACAATAGCTATTGCAATGGAACTTGAATGGGACCGATTGTACTGCGGGTGGAAAGATGAGAGACGAGTAAACAATATTTTGTTGCTCTCGTTGGAATGTTTATCGGGATGATATGGTTTTCTTTGTTATTGCTAATGTTGTACGAAAGATATCACTTTGTGATATTATCACAGGTCGAAATGGTAAGGTATTTCAGTTTTTAACATAAGTAAATATCGTATAATATTATTTATGAATAGTGCTTATTAGGTAACACCTCAGTAAAATTGTGTTACTACTTTGTTCCGGATCCATAGTCGACTACAGCAAACTCTTTGCGTCTGAAATAGAAATATTTATATGAACGTAATTTGTAAATTTTAATTTCATCTCAATATAAAATATTCTCATCGCTAAAATAAATTCAAATGGATTCTTATTCCCGGCTTGTAGAAATGATATATATTTTTCCCAGGATCACCTGAAAGAATTCCCACATATTCTTAAAACAGCTTTATCCGAGGATTCGGGCGATGTGTGTTTTTAAAATCCTTTCCGTAATAAATTATTCTGAGCGTCGGTTGTGGATGCATTTGTAGGATTTTTTTGCCACTTATCACATGTGGGACAGTTTGCTCTTTGTGGGCATTAACTACTGTCTTATACATCCGTATTTCGATGATATATTGCTTCTTATTTTAAGCACAAAAGCAGGCCGATATCTAAAGATTTGGCAGTATTTTTTCAAATATATTCTATTCTTAAAAAAGGGAGAGGTGGAAAGAGAGTAGGGAGGCCTTTGCCCAGCAGTGGGACAATAACGGCTATGTAATGTAAAAAAAAAATTCTATTCTGTCTTTATTCAATTTTCTACCGAAGAATAACCCCAAAAAATCCCATTTCTAATTACTACAACTAAAACTACTTGTAAATATACTAATAAAACTTGTACATACGTCTGTTCGTGGTGATGAAGTGTGTACGATTCCGCGCTATATCACACACTCTTAGAAAAAGATGGTGTTCATTTCCGCACATCGATCATACGAGTGACAGCGAAAGGGTCTTCTAATTCTGATAGATCGCAGACGTATTCATTACATGCGACCTCGTAATTTGTTTAGTGTTGTGGAAAGGTGCTTTATGCACTTTATAGAACGGTTTTAGAGTGCACTAGGTTACGTGAAAGTTGTGTTTTCACTTTGGTGTTCAGTAATGTACAATTTACGTGTAAAGTTCAGGATTAAAGCTGTGTTTATTAAGTTGTTAAGCAAACTGAAGGCATGGCATAAAATATGTTTTACGTTTGTTTATATAGCATGCCTATTTATAGTAAGTAGTTATACTTTTGTGTATATCTTCTGTTGACGTGTCTAAACTTAACCTAAAAAATAATTTGCCTTATTGGTAACTGTGAAAGTTGTTTTTGCCTGAAAGTAGAGTTTGTGCATTTTAAGGTTGCTGTTTATGCATGCTGTGTAGTGTTTATAATAATAAAGTATTAATAAAAACTTAAACTTTTATAACCAAAACATAAAATAGAATAGCTACCTATACACAAATTGAACATTTCGCTCCCAAAGCGTTACACTGTTTTACCAGGATTAAAAAGAATCAAAAGGGAGGAATTTGACGTCGTGAAATTTTCTGGAGTATGGACCGGACTGTTTCAATTTCACGCGGCGTTTGTTGGGCGACAAAGATACCCAAAGGTGTCATTTCACAGAGAGCTGCCCGAACTTATGAGATAAGATGTTTATTTTTTATGGCTGTGAGCAAAGTTTTCTTTTCGAGTCTATGTTGTAAGTAAATTACGCGGTCTGCTAGATTGATGACACGGTTGGATGTATAAAATCAAGATACATGATGAAAAAAGTAATTTCTAACAAAAATATCAAATACTTTCAAATGATTTATTGTCCTCTGAGTTGAGATTAAAACGATACATCAGTAGCACGAAGATTCTAAAACTCTAGAAACATAAGACGCCTACACAAGATCTAAAGTAACTGCCGGACAAAATTCACATCTTAAACTGTAAAAGTGTGTAAAAATATTGGCGAAGAGAGGCACTAGGGTACACAATTCCACTTCATCCGACGCCAGTGTCTGAGTGCAAAGGCGTGTCGAGATGCCGACCGGCCTCTGCTCCGTGAAAATTCAGCGCCCGCCGGAAAATATGGACGCTGATGGGACCTTAATGTTTCCGACTTGGGCCGCTACTTGCGGTCAGCGGCGACAGTCTTCGATGTCTATAAAAATTGGCCCAATAAAGATATAGTGATGTGATGTAACGTTTTGCTTCAACGTGTCTTTGCGTATCTTTATAAATTTTGATTTTATTATGCCATGAAAATCTAATACAGATTTTCGGTTATAAAATGAGGTCCTGAGAAAGCCGCTTCCCAGAAGGTTAGGTTTATTAATTAGGTTACCAAGTCTTGTATTACAACGAACTTAGATTAAGTACACTCAACAACTTTCAGAACTTCAACAGCGGTAGAACTATTTCAAACTTTGTTTACCACAACACGCAATTCTAGATTGATTTACTTTACTCCTAAGTACCAGAAGAAAAATAATTAAGCGGCCAGTTCTCAATCTAGATGCGATTTGAACTGGCTCGCGAACTCATTAGTGGACGTATGTAGACGGACAGGACGGGAGCGACGTGTGATTGACGCAACGGAAATGATTTCGCCCGCCGCCGGCGCCGGTGCTATCTCTCAAAAGGTAATACCCTCTCATTTGTTCAGTATATTTGATATTTATACATGATACCGTACACAACGTGGTTTGCTGTTTACTTTTGAGTATAAAACAAAACTACGAGTTTAACAAAATCGTTTAGTACTCGAACAAGTTTGGTAGCTCGATCAATTATTTATGAACCGCTCTATTACAAGTTTTTGAATGAAAACCAAATTTTGAAGCGGTAACAGGCAAATTGAGTAGTCGAAGCAAACTACTAACATTCCAGCTCATTACGTAGGTGCTCAAAACTTGGATTGGTTTATATTCAAATACGCTTTAACAACAATGCACGCCAGCTTTAAAACAGTCTGACTCGAAAAATAAAACTAGGATTCTCATATCCTGTACACTAAAAACCTTCCATATATAAAAGACAACGCGACATTCATAAAAGAAACGTATGCTAATCCAATTTGAAACAATTTCATCAGCTCCTAAAACAAATAACTATAAACACGGCAGCCAACAAGCTTTTTGTTTGCTCAAAGCCCAAAAGGATCCATGGAAACAATTTCCTAGAAATGATACCGCGGGGTAAAATAAAGAGTAACAGCAAGTGGGGAAATCCGTAAAACGATTTCGTGAAAATTAATCCGATCGGCCACATTCGCAAAAAACACGCTTCGCTTATGATATAGACAGCTTTACTAAACGCTATACGAGTCGCTTGTGGACCTGATAGATTAAATTTTCTTTTATAGGCTTACGTTGGTACAAGCATGTGAGACTAGGTTGTAGTTATCATCATACTCGTGTAAATTCATATGTTGGAGTTTCACAGACATTTTTTTTTATGTGAAGCATAGAGTAAAATTGCTTTTACAAGATTGAATTATTTTCATACGTTCCTAACTCAACTTTATGCATTTTTGTATGGAATTTTGGTAATGACATTAGTGCCGTGCCGAGTATGAGCTGCAGTTTCGACCGAATTGATAAGAATGTATCATGTTAGCGGTCCATGTTACTTGATTGAGTGTCTTCATATTACTATCAACGGTTAAATTAATAAGTTAACTTAGGTAGGTAATTTTTTTATAGTTGTACTAAATAATTGTGCATTTAGAAATCGTTTCTTTCAGATTTGAAAATACGGTTATAGGTTATCTATGTGTATAGAAAGTTTAGTTTATTTGTTACAGTAAAAGGTCTTCCCCAATTAAAAATGAATATTAAACATGAAAATAACTTTTTTTAAATTGTGTACACTCTAAATTAATCTCATTGCCCACAATTGCCAAAAAGCTAGCAATCCAAGTCGAATTTTAACTAGCTACAAAGGAACGAGATCTCGACTCGGCCACAGAGAGCATCAACATTTAATAAAAGGGGATTAACTCGTTTAAAGTACGATTGAACTCTCCGAGACTTGGAGAGTGGCAACCCTGGGAAGTTGATGCCGCCAAAGATTATATTTTGATTGCTGTTTATTCATTATCCGTTATAGCTGTCTGCTGTATCCTTTAATTATAACTCAGGCTTGGAGAAGAATGTTTGTAAAAAGGGTCAGTGAAGATCTTAAAAAGAGGCATGAGGAACATGGTGTAAAGTGCACTCATCCTTCATAGAAAAGGGAGGTTCCTCTAACCAGACGGTTGATGTCAGGAAGTTATTTATATGCTGATCGCGCGATAATCCCTGCTTGCGCGATGCAGGATTTCGCATGAAGTCAGTGTGATGTGTAGATGACATGTGGCGATATAGATGCCGCCTCAATCTTTTAAGCTATTGCATAACTTTTATCGCGGGCTTTGAGCGCGGTGACCGAATCAAGAAATTCCGTAACGTAACGAAAATAAAACCTAATACCCCCCACTCCGCCTACCATGTAATGACGGTTCCCATGACAACGTGATGTTGTCATGGAGGTTACAAATGCTATGCAATAGCTTTACCGCGGCAGTCCCCGAGTGCCACACGTTTTTGTTTATTTTTAACTAGCGACCCAGCACTGCTTCACACGGTTTTTACGACTTGAGAAAACATCGAGACATCTCTATTAAGTGTTAATTTAATAGTAACTAGCTGCCGCCCGCGGCTTCACACGCATGTGAATTTTTCTAAAATAAAAGTAACATAAGTTACTGCTTATACCATCAGCTATCTGCCAGTGAAAGTTCCGTCAAAATCAGTCTAGCCGTTTTGGAGATTAACCGGAACGAACAAACAGACAGACAGACAGACAAAAGTTTTTCAAAATAGCTTTTTTGTTATAAGTACCTTATAAAAAGCTGTTATTTTGACATTACAAACAGACACTTTAATTTTTATTTATTTGTAAAGAAGGTAGATGTAATATACACACATAAATATTTCAGAATAAATTCTCTAAATGATTCTGAAGACAGCATCAAAATCCGTTGCGAAGTTTAAAAGTACAACGCCTCAGACAGAAAGTCACGATAAGTTTCTTCAATTTGTAATATGTTTTTATAGATTTAAAAAGAAGTCTGTTTTCTAAGCGCCCTTTGTGAGTACGGTAAACTGTACACATTTGTGAGTACGGAGTATTCAGTATTTATAGACATTCCTATTAAAACTGTTAAACTATTCATTTCTAGGTTAACAACAATTTTCTTGGCTTAGAAATTGAATAAATTGTAAGCAAAATAATAACTTCGTAAGTACAGCCCATGTCTTATGTAAATAGTTTTAACGGTAAGGTCGCTCTATTCATACAGCTATCTGATATTTTAAACTAGTTTCAGACAAACAAGTTGCCTTTTTCAGTTTTCATAATCTTTCAGTTATTTTTTTACAGGTTGTTTTATTGAAAGAGAAAATGGATGTACTTAATGCCAGATACACAGTTGTAGAAATCAATAGAGGAAACTTCTGAGCTTCTAACGGACGTCTTTTGGATGATTTGAGTTTCACCAATGAAACTGAACGCGATCAGTTCAAACCAAACCGCGTTCAAGAGCTCGCAGTGTCGTCATTAATAATATAATAATAATATGTTTTATTGACATTTAAATTTGAAGCCCTGACTCCTGAGCTAGGAGGTAGCTGTGTTACAGGAGTCAGTGTCTTTACCCGTTTTTGGAACATTACGTATTTAAGCAATAAAATAAAATAAAAAATGGAAAATCCAAAAGTGCACGCCTCATAATACTCATTCAAAAACAGAAAAATATTTAAACGACTGTTTATGAAGAATGTTTTGACTGCTTTTTTACCCATCAATATGGGTAAAATTTCTCACCTCACAACCTTTACGTACTGTC
The DNA here is from genome assembly GCA_963680765.1 of Agrochola lychnidis. Lineage (NCBI taxonomy): Eukaryota > Metazoa > Arthropoda > Insecta > Lepidoptera > Noctuidae > Agrochola > Agrochola lychnidis. The sequence continues at coordinate 14,110,978 of OY796857.1, forward strand.
AAAGACTATTTAGGTTTGCTTTGTTGATTGCTGGGCAATGGAAGAGTGTCGAAGTTGGAAACATATATATAGATATTTATGTTAGTTCGTTTTTATTAATTATAATTAAACTGCTTTGAATAAAAGAGCCATTCTCAATAGGGTTCCTCCTATGGCTGAAACGAATATATAAAAAACAAGACAAAATTAATTGATTTTTTCGCAAGCTACAATGTTTTCAGGTTTCACACTTGATTGATGGGACTTTTTTTTAAACTATTTTGATGTTTTTTTTTTTTCGTTTCTGCTGAATTAAATAAATTTTCGAAGAAGTACAGAATTAATCTCTATTGAATTGTCTATATAATGGTATTTAAATAAGGTAGGTTAGCAGGAGTGTAGCAATAAAAACACTTGCAGAAAGAAGACAAAACAAATTTTTCGATCGCAAATCACTCTCTAAAGCTTCGCATTATGAGTTGTGCAATAATTTATTAATTGTTGTGGAATATTGACACTGATAGGTCTTGAAAGCGAGAAATTCGTTCTAACTATTCCTTCCTATTTTGGATGCACAAATACCCAGCTCGCTTTATCTCAAAGTGGGCAACATTAGCGTGTGTAACGTGTAACCCACACAAGTCCGCTAACACTAAGGAACACAATATTTCTCGCCTTCAAACAAATTGCGGTCGGGCGTTAGTTTGATTGGAGGTAGTTTGTTGCCTTTACAATGGGCATTAGTCCAGAATGTGTGTTTTCACCTTCAATAGTTAATGTCGGACGTATCTTTACCGAGCTCGCATGTTTCACGCTGAATTGTAAATAATTGTGTGGTATTTATTCTGGTGTTCGTGTTTTGGTTATAACTGAAATTGGAATGTCTTTAGAGTTTATTCAGAGACTTTTTACTTGAATCTTGCACTGATATCCACAGACAATACAGTTTTTCTGTTCTGTGTGTTTATTCGTCTCCATTATAAAAAACAAAAAATATTTTGTTAATTTTTTTCTTCAATTCACTGTTCATAATGTTCTAACACTTCCTATGAGAAGTTAACCACCTGATACGAGATATATTTTCATAACATTCATAGCAACATGTAAATAACATAGTCATTCTCGTTCACGACTCAACTCCCCCGTGTAGTGCGTAACTCACTGAAGGGTTACCCTCGCGAATCTGAATCGATACTAAGGGTTTGAGCACATGATCGGTTTTCTCGAACAATGGGTTCAACGATCTTTTGAAAATGTAATGTGTTCATTCAATACTAACGTGCATTAGTCGAATGTAAACTGTTCTAAATTTAAATGGCTGTGCTTTTAGATAGGTAACTTATTTTCTGGGCTCCAATGAATATTGATTATTGGCTTAAACTTAATTATTGTAATCATCATTGTCATTTATTTTACGTTTTTTTGGATATGATTTATTTGTTTTGAATATGATTGCTAAAGTTAAAAAAGACGTTATAAAAAATCCAAAACTCACCCCGCTTAATTGACAATGCAGAACGCCGTCTCTCATCTCATTAGCCATAATCACTTTTTGCAAGCAAATGTATCACAATCATGATATTCTAAACAATAAATCAGCAATGCACATGAAAACAAACAAACAAAAGTGTGGAATGTCTTTATGTGGATTCATCCATTGTGCGATAATTTGACAAGGGTGAGAGCGGCGGGCACTCGCCCAAACTCATTAACATTTAATGAATTAATACTCACTATAAGACAAGAATGTAAGTACACAAACGATCAGGGGTGTCACACTTTAAAATTGTAGAAGAAATGGTTGCATAGAACGAAAAAGTTTGTAACTCGACAGGCTAAGGAGCTAAGTTTTCAAAAATAATATTTAGTAGGTACCTACTCTTTATTGGAAATCTGAAAGATCAATTTTTGACCTAAGGCCAACAAGATCTTGAAAATTAAAAATAACACAGTTTACATTATTTCTGAAATTTCTCAAAAGTAAGAAGTTTACTTCTCAAGTTCATAACTTAGTTGAAATTGGTTTTATGATATATATTATGAACAAATTTAATAAATTACTAATTTAAAAATAATTGTAAGGAAAGAAGAGAAAATAAAACAATTAAATAAATCAACCTACATACAATAAAATTGAGACAGCCCTAAATAGAACGGGTGGCATGGTTCTACCATGAAAAGGGTTTTAAGAATGAATGCAAATCATTGTTTGAATGAATTTCGACACTAATGTTTAAATTATTGTTAAACATTAGTTGAATGAATCAGGGTAATGAATATCACTGAACTGAAGACTTTACTGTGACTGTTATGTTATTTTATGTTTTCGGTTTCAGTAAACCTCTGATTGCAATCAATCATTTAGGGAAAACAAATACAAGCTGATTGCATTTCACAAAGGATGAATCTTAGGCTCGAAATCTTAGCCATATAAAATGATAAAGACAGCAAAGCAACCCGAACGAAATCCAACATTATCTCATTATCATTATCTTTGGGATCGCTCGATCCAAACAGTAGCCTGCGACAAGGGCCGAGAGAGAGGCTGTATAAAGTCCTGGTGGCCCGTACAAACCTGTTAAAGTTTGCACCAGTGGAGCGGGCAATAAAGATACTCAGCAGCATCTCTCTGCAAGTGGATATCTTTACATGCTTATTTGTGGAATTCCGGAGGGTGACACTTAACATATTGTCCTCTGTATGACTTGTGCCACACAGTGGACATTGTTACTACATTGCTGTATTGGATTGAACCTGATAAAACAAATGTAAGTGTAAAATGTAAATAAATAAAATGTAAATAAATAAATACATTATTATTACAAACACTGACAAGCAACACTTGAACGTTAGCAATATCTCACCACGAAGATACATAATAATAGATAAGAGCAACAGTTGACGTCGTGAGACCCCATTGAGACATAACGCGGCAATTTCCCCCGGCCCGTAACCGATCCGTTCCGATCACATACGGAACGGAACACATGGGAGGAAATCTCTGGAAATACCCCTACATTTATACAAGCTAGACATAATCAGATACTTTAAAAAGTGTTTAAAAATGGTCGAAGTAATTATAAACTCGATTTCATCTACACATAATGTTGCATAATTTGCCTGATAGAAGTGATAGAAGACGCAAGCGATAATGAAACCAATTTTATTGTATATTCTAACATGGTCTATCTCAATGTAGATAATACTAAAGTATTTGGTCCACAATAAAGTGTATAATTAAATGAATATGAAATCTTAACCTTTCACGATTTAATAACTAAATAACTTTAAATAAGCCGCTGTATTGTTTGTTTGTTTGAAACGTAAGTATAAAATAATAGTAAAGAAGTAAAGTTTACGTTTTATCAATAACTAAAACATTGCCCACGCTTCAACCACAAAAGTAACAAAGAGCTTTTCATTGGAGGTGACCTTCATTGAAAATACCTTTTGGAAAAACACTGCTTCGTAAGCCGCTTCACATTCACACTATTCTTTTGTGCGTTCCGATCAAGCGTTGACACATCTTGCTATTTTGTCTTTCAGTGTTCCGCGTGCACTCTCATCCTTCATTTTATCAGGGATGCTCAACCTGCTGTCACATCTAGCCATAAGTTCTACCTTATTCTACTGAGGTCCTAACCTACACTACATGATATGGAGTGCAAGTGCATGTTTTTATTTGTTATATAAATTCATCCGCACAATACGTCACAGTAAAAAAGCATTAAATCATTCGAAATTGTGCTTTCAACCTTATTTCGGTTCCGGTGACATTTCGGACTCGCTTTTTCCATTCGGCCAGCTGTTGTTCACATAGTTTTGCGACTATACGAATAAATATGATTGTGTTATGAAATGGCAGTAGATAAACTTGCTCGGAATAAGGTGAGCACGCCTCTTTTATCCGGATGATTATACGAAGGCACGTAGACGGGATTTGATGCAGATAATATGAAACTTAGGATTGGGATCTTCGTACTTTTAAATTTTAATTTGTCTGTGTTTTATTTTCTTTGAATTGAACAGACAGACAGTAAAAAGGGTTTAGTTAGAACCTAATTTGTGTATTTAAACTCAAACTCAGTAGCAGCCCGGAGTCTGGATTTGTGCCCGGTTGATGGCAATAGGCTCGCCCCCTATTACATGGGACTTAAACATAACTGGCGAAATGTGGGTGTACCTACTATAGGTACACCTCTGCACAACCCTTCGGGGAAACAAGGCGTGATGTTATGTGTGTGTAAATTCAAACTCAAAGCATTAATTTCAATTAAACCATTTACAGGCACTTCTGAATTGTCAAGGAGTCGGTCAGTCAGAAATATGAAGCTAGTTGCCTATTTCAAAGCGTAGTAGACAAATCTCACCCCCTAGCAATATAAAAATACATTGCTAGGGGGTGAGATTTCTCTGCATCTGACTGTACCTATGGACAAGAACAGACAAGAAACTCCATGGAAACTCTTTTAAATTGTATTGTTACAAAATTGTTTATACTGGGAAAATACCATAACTAGTCACCACTTATACTATATTATATTTATAACTACTACCTTTTGCCCGTGGCTTGATGATGGCGTGTTTGTGCTTGTTGATGTCGGAAAATATCCCACAGGAACTTACTACCGGAATTAAAAAGAAGCGAAGCGATGATCGCATACCTAATAGCCGAGGAAAAGGTCATTAACTTTTGTCCTAGCACTGCGCCGCTGTCAAACATAATTATTTTGATACGCTTAATTATGAATCTGTGATATGTTTTATTTAAATGATATGATGTCCACACAAATTTAAATCTAAATTAAATGCACAACTTAAATAACATATTTTATTGGATAAGGATTAATAAAATACCGGTCAAAATAGCTTTGGAAATAACATTGAATTTTTTTATCAAATTCTTATAGATAAAAATGATTACTGTGGGTCATCCTTAGAAGATAGACATTATACTATCGCAGATTTTTTTGGACTTTTTAAGATGTACAATCCTGTAGAACATTATTTTTATGTATTTCTTACGGTTTACGTGATGCAAGCCAGTAAACCTCCCAGTAGACATGATTTTTCCGACATCTTCAACAATAATCGTCATTTATTTCAGTCAGTTTACACACAACCATAATGAATACACAAAACTCCGTCCACTAGTGAAAACCGTTTGAAAATCCGTTCGGTAGTTTCAAGTTTATCGCGTTCAGACAGACAGACGCGGCGGAAGACTTTGTTTTTTTTTTGACACAGCACCGTAGATTTTATTATCTATGTGTGTACTTGTATTTTTGAAATCCAGCTATTAATTTTTATTGATTTCATTTCTACAACTGATGTTCGAACGATAGCTATAGCTTATAGTATAGCTCCCTAGTCCAGGTATAATTTCCAGATTGTTACATATGCACGGGAACTAAGTCCCGGGGGTAATGACCTATGCCAATGACTAGAATGTCAATCAATTTCAAACAAACATAGTTACTATTGATGGCCATACCACAGATTACATAATAAGTACTTAGCTGTACAGTTCTCTCTACTTAGGGTTTCACTTAGTGGTTACTCGGAATCGGAACTAATCTTGTTGTCTTCGGCGATCAAGTGCTGATTAGACATTGCTAAGCTCTCATTGGACATACGCAGAACATGGATGAAGATAGTAGGTAGTCAAAAAAAATATTTTTAGTTTATCGTTGGTAGATAAATGTGACAAGAAAAAGGAGACGAGTATCCTCTTATGAGCTTCTTCGTCTTCTATTGTGCACAATTTAAACCAGAATACTTAGCTCTTGTAAAAAACAGGGTGTGTCATCAAACTGGATGCGTTGTGCATTGTAGCAGTCTGTAGCCACAAACTTATCAGACTACTAACTTTACAGACAGGTGTCGGACGGATGTAACTGTGTCTACAGCTATAATCTAGTAATTCTCTTTAATTTATCTGTTTGCAACAAAACAGCTAACATTCCTCCAAAATTAACCCAAAATCATCACTCACCAAGAAATTAATTAAAGCTAGCCACGGCTAACTAGCTCAGGTAATGCAATGCGAGGTGACGTCACAAGGAAGCTTCGGATTACGTCACGAGCAGATGGCGGCCATTGTCTCAGGTGTGTGTGAAGCGTGGTCAGAGCTGGCATGCCGTGAAATGTGGCCGCATGGGGACACGGGGGAGTAACTGCGATAAGAATAATTGTGGCGGTTTTATTTTAAGGATGTGTTTGTAGTTTATTTGCTGTGGGAAACTACTGTTGAGGGAAGGTTAGCTTGTAGTGGGATAGGTAATAGGTAATACGGGCTGGTATCCGCAACTCCACGTCAAAGCGCGTATTTTGCGTACGGGTGGGAAAATCGATTATTCGATCCACCCCAGCTCCTCAAAGAAGGCCAGCAACGCCTTGGTGTCACTGATAATCTCACGTAGGGTACCTGGGTTACCGAAGTACTTGGCCCTGTATGTGGCGACCACCGGGCAGTTTAACAGCACATGAGCTGCTGTCTCGTCGTCTTCCATGCAGGCTCTGCACAGCGGACTGTCTGTGACTCATATGACAAAGAGGTGTTTATTAAATGACCCATGGCCAGTTACAGCTGCTGTAACTGTACGCAGCTGCTGTTTCGTTAGTCGGAGAACCTGTTTCGTGAGGCGGCCATCAATCATAGGGAGTGCCTCCTTGGCCTGCCTGCATTCACCGTGGTCCAACCAAAGTTTGTGATGTTGATCCCTGGTTCTTTTCCTTACCAGAGTGCGTAGGTACCCGAAGGGGAGTGGCGTAATGGGTTCAGGCCCCACTGGTGCTATGCTCGACCCCCTTCTGGCAAGTTCGTCGGCTGCGTCATTGCCCCGCGAACCGCTGTGTCCCTTGATCCATTGAATGGTTATATTATTGAGGCTACCCACCTGGTTAAGGCGCTGGTGACACTCGTATATCAGCCCAGAGTCAACAGTGTGACTGTTTAGCGCTAGCAGAACAGCCATACTGTCTGAGAGTATACGTATCGAGTGGTCCTTAACTTCCCTGGCCATGATGGCTGAAGCGGCAAGAGATACACCCATGCATTCGGCCTGGAACACAGTGTTATGGACTCCCAATGGTGTGGCTATGTGTATGTTGAAGTCCTCCGAGAAGATTCCAGCACCTGTGCCACTACCTGTTTTGGATCCGTCGGTAAAGATACGTAGCTCTGCGGGGCGCAAACCCTCGCATCGGCGATCCTCGTGAAGTTGAATACTGTATTTTTTATCGAAGATAAATTTTGTAGTGGGATACAATGCTTGTTTTTAACTTATGGGATTCGTTTTAGGCCCACTTGCACCACAAATAAGTAAACACATTTAGCGCTAAACATATTTAGAATGGCGTAGGTGGCGTTCTATAGTTTTTGCTATGGGAAAAACGCGTTAGTTTATGTATGTATATTTAAAACATCATTTTCATTTCATCATTCTGACTCTGTCGTCTCCAAACGACTGACAGAAACAGAACGATATTTTAAATTCATTTAGCGCTAAACCTATTTAGTGATTTGTTGTGCAAACGAGCCTAAATATTCTTATTAAAGCATAAGCTAAATGTGCCAGCAATGTGTGGTGGGGTTCTCGTCACAGGAGTAATGAATAAAAATCGCAAGTGCTCTGAGCTGTTTGGCCGTTTTCAAGTTGACGATTTATCTTGCATCCGGGATTTTTAAGTAGGGTAACATTTTATTTAGCCTTTGTGTTTTTTCTGTTACAGGGCTCTGCCTGGTAAATACTAAATAAATTTATCCTGTACTATTAATCTGTACATTTTATCATTGCCGAGAAACGTACTAACTAACATTTTGTCCTCTTTCCTTTTAATACATAATTCAGTGTAAAAAAGTAGACATTTAAATGATTATCTGATTCAGACTCTGACTGAATATTAATAGCTGCCAAAGAGATATCTTTGGCAGCTTTTTATGCTTGGTTATCCTATGGTACCTTTCAGTTTTTATCTCTGATCCATTCACAAATGGTTCCTTTATATCAGAGCTTTTTAAGTGATCGCTATTCCAAGGAAGTTTTTTTTTGTATTCTGTAGAATTATATTATTCTGTAGTAAAATACAGTGGATATATTTAGTAACCTGTTCCGCTTAACTATTTCTAAAGAGCCGGAAAAAACCCTGAAAGAAATCTAACAGTCTGTAGAATTTTAACATTGGGATTTTTTTTTTTTAAAGAAATGAAGGAAGGGTACATTTTTTTTTCATTTAATTAGTTGGCTTGTTATGATGAAAAAATAGCTACTGATCACTCAAATCGAAAACATCGTTCCTAATTAATTCGTAATTTCACAGCGGGCCCTATCAGAATACCAGCGCCGCGGTATTTATTTAAATATCGCAGCATTATGCTGAGATATGGGCCTTTTTGGCCTCGCACAGGTCGTTACTATTTTTTGTTAGTTTAAAATGCTCTTTTCTTATTTTTTAATTTAATTAAATTTTTTATTACTGTATGTATTTCCTGTGCGTGTCCCAAATAAAATATTTTTCTTTCTTTCTTTCTTTCTTTTACCATAAAATTGTTGGCTCTTTGTAACAGTAGAGACATCTGCGACACATTTATTTACGGTATCGGTATTATTGTAGTTCCTACCCGTATCCTATTTGTATCCTAAAAACAGTATAAAGTGACGTAAGTACACAGGACAGCGGGGTCATGTGTACAATATAACATGTCGTCGGAAAAGCTTTTAGTGGCCCAACAGACATAACGATATCTGCTGGGAACGGTAAGCGTAGGTATACACGTAGAAGTATCTAGTGTAAACTAGGGCTGAAACGTTAGGAATGTTTTTTTTTCCATAGTTCTTTTTTTGCCAGTCATGTATCTTATAAACAGGGTGGATTTTTCAGATGGGGCAGTAAGGATAGGTACCTTAACCGTTATCGCTACAAGAAAATAGTCTTAGGAGACTATCTTTAACTTTTTGAAACATTTTGGTCTGCATTCACAGATTTTGAAAATAAAATAATTCTGCAGTCAGTAAGAAAATGAGCAGTTTTTACAAAAAATTTTTTTGATGCCAATCGATCGTGTTTAAAAACTCTAATGGGCCAACTGAGGTTTGAGTACTAGAAAAATCAGAAATCGCAAAAATCTTTTCTCATATATTTCGCAGGAAATGAGACGCCAACTTACTATTAGGTATACGATAGTAGTACGATTTTTGTACGAGAGCAGTGGTGGCCCAGTCTGTGGTAACGGCCGCGATTTACGAGTTGTACGTCGTAGGTTCGAACCCAAACAGGCGCTTTACTTTGTGTAAATTATTTCATCACCACTGCTCTCAAAACGGTGAAGGAAAACATCGTGAGGAAACCGGTATGTCCTAGAACCTAAAATTCAAAGACATGTGACATCTACCAACCCGCACTGGGCCCGCGTGGTGGATTACGGCCCACTCCCTCTCACAGAGAGGAGGCCTGTGTCCCAGCAGTGGGAACATTATAGGCTGATGATGATGATGATGAGAGTACGATTTTACGATTTTCATGTGGTTTTCACCATCATTTAGAGAATTTATCCGGAAGATTTATGTGTTTAAAATAAATAAGTATTAAACTAACATTATAACAAAGAAATCTCGATATTTTATCAAGTCGTAAAAACCGTGCGAAGCAGGGGCAGCTCGCTAGTTGTTATATAAATAAATTATGATGAGTAAGAAAACGAAAAAAAAGACAGCTCGGGTCTATAAATCTTTTAATATGAGTTTATATTTAAGAAAATTTCATTGCTTCATGGCACAAAAAGAAAGCCCCTAGCTTCGTCAGTTTCTAAACCAGTTTAATCACTCAAAACTGCTTGGTGATCTTGGACATGGCATTGTTATTATGAACCGCTTACGGTTATATAAAACATAGTGTTCACGTTTACTTTAATACTACAAGTTTAGTGTTAGCGATCAATCTCAATTTTGGTCTTTCTCACAGCATTTCCCGCATATGATACTGCAGGTGTAAAACAATATTTCAAGCACCCCAGTGCATACTCTCCGTAATATTTTTCCACCTTACCTTTTTGAAACCCAATTAGGCGTTCACCTTTTCCACCATATAACGACTGAAACAGCAAAGTGACAATTAATTCGGCTATCAATATTAAAAGCTTTCAAAGGCCGAATAGTGGGATAATGTATCGGGCAGGATTCAAAATGTCAGCCAACTTTTATGTAATTGGCCGTGGCCCGTGGGTCGTGGAGGTAATCCCGCTCGCATTCATTAGTGGCAGTGTAACTGCAACTTATAATCTGGCTGTCCGCACGCTGCTACCGAATACTGTAGAAATAGTAAACCCGCGTAACTGTTTGTTGCAAGTTTTTGATTTTGTGGGGTTTCACGATGAAAATTTTAACTTTGTGAAGCGGAAGAAAAATCAGAAAAGGAATAAGAATTTTTGAGGCCTTGTAATCAGTTTTACTTATTGATTTATTTAGAGTTTATCTTTTCAGGCCACAAATGGATCAACAGTGCTTTAAGCCTAGGCTTTTACTTGGAACATGCCTAGGTATTTTCAGCTGTGAACTGCTGTGTTAATGTAATATACTAGTTAATGGCTTGGCAACCTTTCATTAGTATGTGCGGTTTATCGGCACACAGCATCAACTTTTAATCCAGGATATCTGTGCCAACCGCGGTTATGGTTAGTGTTTTGGCTCTAATTGGGACTGCTTTTCGTTAACGGTTACAGGGCTTTTTTGACACGGGCCAGGCCTTATCGAATTTCTGGGACTTGACAATATGGTAGGCCCAGAAGGAGACAGTGGAACAAGTAAAACTCTTAACTTAGATTTTGGCCGCAGATTGCAAAAGTCCGAGAAAAAAAATGGAGAGACGATACGCTTTTGCTCTGCAATGATATAATATAATACTCTATAATATACGTATGGTGATGCAGTCCACTGTACACCATACGAATAACAGATATAAATTTAGAACAACAATATACAATGCCCTTATAATAATTATGAATTGAAGACAAGACTTCTTCTATGCAATTATTTTCTGTAACTAACACAATATTCTGATTTCGTCCCACTTGAGCAAACAATTATTAGGCACATGAACCTGTTCAGTGAACCTACGAAACGACTAAACTAAATCATAGGTAAACAAAGTTTATTCAGCTGTAGGTACATAAGGATAATCAGCCTATAAGGTTCTCACTGCTGGGATACAGGCCTGCTCTCTGTGAGAGAGAGTGGGCCGTAACCTATTGTATGTACACAAAAATATGTACAATTTTAAGAAAATGTCCGATATTCATAGTTGAAATACCAGGAATAAACACAACCTTGCTGTACATCGCACACGTCTCCACAAAGTAGGCAACTCATTCATGGGTCAATGTATACGCTTTTACAACAAACTCCCCATTGACATTCGAAACTTACCCATTAAACGATTTAAAATCTGTATTAAAATCAAACTTTGTAAAAAAGGGTACTATACTATACAGATTATTTAGAAGATAAAAAAGCTTGGGATTGAACTGCTCGCTCTGCTAAGCCTTGTGATAAAACCATAAAACTAGACATTTTAATTATTATGTAAAATCAACATATACCAGTTTTATAAACACATTGACATTGTTTAAAATTATATTCAAAATGACATGATTACTTTGTAAAGTATTATATTATTTTAACTATTGTGAATGTGAGGACTATGTGAATATTATTTTTATTTCTCTTCTAGTTTTAGTGATAGTCTGGCAGTTTGAGTAGTTTTTGCGGCCTACCCAAATGTCCTTTCTTTGGTATTGCTCGTCGATTTCACTGACTGGACAGGTCCACTCAAATCTGTGTGGTTCTTTCCTCAAAAGACCTTTTCAGACACTAATCTACATGGTCCTCATATGGCCTGACCAAGATTATGTCTGGACTTTAAAAGAGACTGACCTCTGAGTTTGTTTCGGCCTTTCTTCTCAGAGTAGTCAGATAGGAAAAGCCGAACTCATCTAGCTTATTTTTAATATTTTTTTATATGACGTGTAAAAGTGATTCAGATATCCCATTTACAGAATAAACAATTTCATTTATTTCATTTTAATCCACCACGCGGGCCTAGTGCGGATTGATAGATGTTACATGTCTTCGAATGTTTGGTTCTAGGACATGCCGGTATCGTCACGATGTTTTCCTTCACCGTTTTGAGAGCAGTGGTGATGAAATAATTTACACAAATTAAAGCGCCTGTCAGGGTTCGAACCTGCGAACTACAATTCGTAAGTCGCGGCCATTACCACAGGGCCACCACTGCTCAGTTGTAGGTACTAGTATAAAATAAACACTCCACTTTAGCACGTTGATACAAAATTAATCCGGCCCTGTAACAGGCAGGTTTGTTTTTCTTAACGAAGCGCCGGAGACGTTGCCTTATAATGCACTTATGATTTATTGCATCAGAATCTCGCTGCGCCAGCTTTTTAATATTTTTGCTGCTACTTTACTTGTGTAGGTAAGCAAGGCAGGGCAGGGTAGCGTGTCCTGTGGGATAGTTGAATGTTCCAGTGACAGCGGTGTAATGAGTACATTTGGGTTCGTGGTTAGGGAATGGAAAAACGTTGTGTGGCATTTGAAAATGTGCGAAAACAAAGAAAAAATATATTTAATTACATACACATTAGAAAATAAACTTGAAGATAACATGCTGTCTTATAAACGCAATCAATTCATTAAAGTTTATTAGAGAGTCCCAAAAACCAAAAAAAATAAATGGATTAAGATTATCACTACAGAACTACCAGTCTGTTCATCAAAGATGAAGCCTTTTCACAAGCATGTCTTAAGATTTTGTAATAAAAAACCTGAAAACATCCTAACAAGCTCAACAAACAACAATAAAACCTTAATATTCTTTATTGCTTCAATAAATGTTCATACGAAAACAAGACGCTATAAGATGTTCGTATAAAACTCAAAATATCGCCGAAGAGACGTTTCTTATGAATCTGACACGCTGAATTCTGAGATTAAATTCATACCCCGAGGTACAATTCGTTCAGAATAACGTCGCATCGTCCACACTCCTACCGAGATGAAAAATGGTGGCATTATCTCGATTTCACTTGTCAAGTGAACAATAAGAGGTTTTACTGTAGCTAGTGCTTATTTAGTTCAGCTATCTAGAGATCTTCGCAAACAATTCAGAACATATTTTTATAAATAGATATGAATATCATGGCAAAACTACATTATATTATGAACAGCAAACATAAATCATAACACAATCAAACTAAAACTTGATTACAAACAGTTTCATACAAAATTTATAAAATAAAAAAAGGTTATCAAATAAATTGTTGACCGAAACAACGCAAATGAAATAACAAAGCACAATTTTTACGAGCCATAAACAATTTCGCACGGAAGCCAATGTTAAGCGTGGAAACTTCTTCAGTGAGACCGTTACACAATGAAATTAACAATAAGCTCGGTGGAAACAAAGAAAGCACCTAAGTTGATAAATAAAAAATATGCCAAGGGACAAATGGAGGGGAGCGAGTACAAAAATTACAAAAATCCCGGTAATTTTTGTGGCTTTCCGCCTGTGTTGCTACTAAATCCTCGCGAACACTAATTTTAACAAACGTCATTATTTTATTTTGTCCTTTTTACATTTCAAAAATAGATGCGTACTCTTATACGCTACTTATTAATGTGGTACTAAGCTAAATAGAGCTCGAGATTACTCGAAGCGTGTAAACAACTATGCGAATCATTCACACCTTTAGAATTTGAGACATACGTTAATTTGTTCACTCACTGATTAGGTACTTTCCTTTCAACACGACAACAACTACTGCTTTGATTTTTACGGATTCTGACCCTGCCTACCTTGTACGACCCTTGCTTTCACACTGGACACCGAAGATCGCTCACATGATTGACTTGGAATTGTTCTTTTGGATTTTACCGCCGCTTTGTGGATTGGATATTGTTGAAACTATGGATCGCTTTGTGAATTGTGGGATAGCAACTAGTTACTGCAATACACCAATGTATGTTTGAAACTTTGAATCTATAAATTCACACCATTTTAATCTCGTTACATTCAGGCCCAAGAGTGTATGTAATCATTTCCGTCTCGTTTCATTTTTTTAATCGCAAAAAAGTACTTGTATTTTTAACCGACTTCAAAAAGGAGGTTTCTCAATTCGACCGTATATATATTTTTTTTTTCAATCAAACAGCACTATCGTCTTCATCGCATTCTACTGTTTGTGTTTAAACAAACTAACTACTTAAATCCTATCCTATACTATTAAACAAACAATATTTATGTATATAGGTATTTTTAATCACGTTCTCGAAAACGGCTCTAACGATTTCAATTAAAGTTGCAATCTAGGGTTTTATGGGGGCGAAAAATCTATCTAGCTAGGTCTCATATCTGGGTTAATTCGTTTTCTCCGTATTTTCACTCGAGCAGAGCTCGGTCGCCCAAAGTTTAGAAAAAGATAATGAATAATGACATGAGAATAATGACATGGCAGCATGGAATTAGTAAGTACCTACTATCCTGGCAGCTTGGAATTAGTATGAACTATCCTGTACTATTAAATGAGCATTCTCTATTTTCACCAGAGCAGAGCTCGGTCGACCAAGTACTAAATATATTTAACAGAAAAAAGAAGAATATCATAGTATTCATCATCTGCCTAGCCTTTCGCCAACTATGTTGGGGTCGGCTTCCAGTCTAACCGGATGCAGCTGAACACCAGTATTTTACATGGAGCGACTGCCTATCTGACCTCCACAACCCAGTAACTGGGTAATACGATACCCATTGGTAAGACTGGTTGTCAGACTTTCGGGCTTCTGACGACCCGCGACTGTCAAAGATCCACGAATGACAGCCGGGACCAACGGCTTAACGTGCTTTCCGAGGCACGGAGGAGGTTCGGTATGTAAAGATGGTCACCCATCCACTGACCAACCCTGGCAAGCGTAGCTTAACCTGATGGATCGACCAGTGCGGCTGTTATTACTTAGCCACGAGCTCCTCAAGAATATCATAGTATTATAGAAGGCATAATACAGCCGATTCTACTCGCTGTTATCTAGAGTAAATCAACTTAAACAAATTGGTATTCAAAATCTCAAAACACTGAATAACAACTCAACTAAAATATTCATAACCGTAAATAATTGTGATATCCGTTTGGCTCCGCAATTACGTGGTGATATTAAAACTTAATTAAAATTTGTTTATCACGGCTCGAAAGCGATTAAAAGTTTAAACGAAGCTCGGCGACGTAGACCGCCTTCGGAACGAGTTTATTTACGTAAATAGTGTTTCGGTTCAACACTTGTGCTCCCAAACTGACTTTGTGCATTGGAACTTCATGTTTGTTTTATTGAATAGTTTAAATTGTAAACTATTGAGCAACATTTTGATGAATTATTATGCAATATACTGAACAGAAAATTGCAAAGGAATCTAACATTTCTAAACGTACAAAAAACCTACATGTCTACAAAGTTTCCCCAAAAACAATATCCCTGAAAATTTTCCACTACACGAAAAGAGAATTTAATTATTTATTCGAGTTCACAAACGAGTTCGTCACTTGGGGCGCATTCTACAGGGCTATACTTATTTGGACTTCTACTTGTTTGTTCAAGTTATCTCGGAATTTATGTTAGGGCCGCACGAAGGCCGTGCCGCGGGACATACTAGTGGAAATTAATGAGGACTCCAAGCGGAGTTCAATACTCAGCCTTATAAACTAACCGTGAAAAATAGACCGTGAAATGTATTTTGTATTTAAAATAACTATTTATTTTTAGCTACAAATAAAGTAACCATTGTTCAGAAAATGTATCACGTTTAATTGCCTACTGAATTACATTTTATAATTCAAATGGTGCTTGACCTAAAGAAATAATTTCATCTCGTTTACCATATTTGAGACAGCTGGAATATGGCTAGAATGGCTTACCAGTTCCTTCCCTATGCTGAAGCAAGAGGTAAACGGTAGGCCTCACACTTTCTCTTTCGATAATTATGCATAGCTTAAGCATAATCAGCCTATAATGTTCTAAAGTAAACGTGAACACTATGTTTTATATAAGCGGTTCATAATAACAATGCCATGTCCAAGATCACCAAGCAGTTTTGAGTGATTAAACTGGTTTAGAAACTGACGAAGCTAGGGGCTTTCTTTTTGTGCCATGAAGCAATGAAATTTTCTTAAATATAAACTCATATTAAAAGATTTATAGACCCGAGCAGCAGTTTTTTTTCGTTTTCTTACTCATCATAATTTATTTATATAACAACTAACGAGCTGCCCCTGCTTCGCACGGTTTTTACGACTTGATCATCGAGATTTCTTTGTTATTATGTTAGTTTAATATTGATTTATTTTAACACATAAATCTTCCGGATACATTCTCTAAATCATGGTGAAAACCACATGAAAATCGTACTCTCACCATCATCAGCCTATAATGTTCCCACTGCTGGGACACAGGCCTCCTCTCTGTGAGAGGGAGTGGGCCGTAATCCACCACGCGGGCCCAGTGCGGGTTGGTAGATGTCACATGTCTTTGAATTTTAGGTTCTAGGACATACCGGTTTCCTCACGATGTTTTCCTTCACCGTTTTGAGAGCAGTGGTGATGAAATAATTTACACAAAGTAAAGCGCCTGTCGGGTTCGAACCTACGACGCACAACTCGTAAGTCGCGGTCGTTACCACTGAGCCACCACTGCTCTCCATTCTATGACAAAAAGTTTTTATATTAGAATTAGCATATCTAGCCGTACCTACCTACCAACATTAATACATACACCAAGTTGTTTTGCTTTATAATAATTATGTCATCACTGAGCATTTCTTTTTACATAATCACATAAAAATTACAAAACGACTTATATACTTTGTAACCATTCAAACGGCATGTAAGCGTACAGCAAATAACTCACTAAAATTAAACTCAAACCTCTAAATATATCGCTAAAAGCCACAGAGTGTTCAAACGGTAACTTCACTAAAACAATCATACGCTTACGTTTCGTGTACACTTAGCATAATATTCGAGGTTACGTCACTCTCAACTCTAACTCGGAATAAAATATAAGTTAGGCTGTGGCCCGATTGATCTAAGGCTGTGTTTTATGTAATAGAAATGGTCAATAACACTGTCGGTTGATTTTTATGGGGAGGATAAATACGTGCTTACTTACACCCTTACCACTGTTCATTTCAACAGGATTTGTTTGACACTACCATTGAATGGAAATAACAATGAATAAGTTTTGAGGAAGAATCGATGATTGAATCGAAATCGATATCAACACCATTAACCATTTGGCATGTGTCTTGCAAATAATCACAAAATTAACAGAGAATAGTTTTTAATTATATAGAAAGACCTTCATAATTACCTACTGTCATCTGTGGTGCACTTTATACGTTTCGGTCTCAATGGTAGAGATTTATAAATAGCGATCGCTTCAGCGTATTTTTACCATAAATAAACAAAAAAATCAAAAGTTGAAATGAGAGAATGATGACTTGAGTTAGTTGAAAGTTGTTGAGTTTAGTTGTTGAAAAGTTGAAAAGAAAGAAATTGATCGGTTTCCTAAAAAAGCGGTGAACAGTCACATGTATTTATTGAACAGCATAACCTCATACAAATCAAGTCAGTTAGCTTACCAAACAGCTTAATATTTTGTGCTTAATGTAGAGGTACAAATACAAAACATAAATTGATTTCATTTGAAGTAGTGCCATGTTGTTTATTTAATTTGAACTTAATCGTAGTAGATAAATAAAAGGGATTACGTGTTGAATGGAAGGTGAAACGATGACTACATAACGAGCGCACAATAATATTGCATTGAAACAAATATACGCTTATTTTAGATAGAGAAATGCCTTAGTAGATGTTAAGGTTGACTGGTAGAAAATGCCTTTAGGCATTAAGTCCGCCTTTGTACAGTATTTTTACTTGTGCATAAAGTTTTAATAAATAAATATAATATCATCATCTGCCTAGCCTTTTCCCAACTATGTTGGGGTCGGCTTCCAGTCTAACCGGATGCAGCTGAATACCAGTATTTTACATGGAGCGACTGCCTATCTGACCTCCACAACCTAGTGACTAGGTAACACGATACCCCTTGGTAAGACTGGTTGTCAGACTTTTTGGGCTTCTAACTACCCGTAACGACTGTCAAAGATCTACAAATGACAGCCGGGACCAACGGCTTAACGTGCTTTCCGAGGCACGGAGGGGACTTGGTATGTAAAGATGGTCACCCATCCACGGACCAACCGCGGCAAGCGTAGCTTAACCTGATCGATCGACCCGTGCAGCTGTTATTACTAAATATAATAACGGCTCTCCAAATACAAAAACCGTTTTTTGACATCTTAATGTCAAATACTGGTAATCATCACAGATTTCCATGACAGTCACCGCTCTTCCAGAAAACCGTAGCTTTAGTACATAAGTAGGTACACCTTCACCGTCTCCTGTAAGTTGTAAGCTAATCTCAGATCAGGTAACCGCCATTACTTGTGAACTGCATGAGGTCGCACCCTTATTGCAAATCGCCGCAAGGGCTCGCTCTTTGTGTTTACAAGTTACAGGCTCATTGTTTGCCTTCAATAAACACTGTGTAGGCACCGCTATTTGTTAACTTTGCATATCGATCCAGTACATTAACAAAAGCGATCAAATTAATGTTTATACATAATTAAGTTAATTAGGTCTGTCATTATGTTGAGGTCAATGTTGTGGGAGTACCTATCGTTTGTAAAATGAAGCACAATTAAAAGATAATATTTTAATAGATAGAAATTAGGGTTTGGTTTTAAATATAATAAGCTCGTGCCGACACGAGAGATGAAGAATTACGTAGAAATACATTTTCTTCATTTCATAATTATAGTATCGCCTGTTCCAAAGGTATCTGAAAGGGTAAACAAACCTGTTTAGGTTTAATTCTTACGCAATCACTCCCTAAAGAAAATTAGTAACACATTCATCTGTATTTAGTAGATTTCAAATTTATTATTATATATCTTTATATATCAGCATTTTTTCTAACAATTATTGTTTCAATAACATTATTTAATTGTAATTGAAAAATCATCGACCAAAATTTAAGTTGTAAAATTAACCTCAAATAACTCAATAATAATTTTATTGTCAAATGAAAAACGTCTTTATGGTAATTTAAAATTATAATTTCGGTTAAGTATTTAGATGATCAAATAAAAGCACTCAATTTCATTACAGGTATCTTTTCTGATCCTTTTGTTTACATTTTCACCGGATAATATACTTTTGGGACACACTATATCTCAACTATTTCTGCGGATATTGATAAAATAATAAGCTAAACATATTATTCGCAAGAAACTAATAATACCAACCATGATCAGATTGATCAGACTTTTAAAGCTTTTGAACAAAAACAGAGAACTTTTAATTTAGAAACTCTAGCTCACGGATGTATCTATGAAATGACTATTCATAATTCCACACAAATGAAAAATTTTACAAAGCACAAAACTTTTAAAGCCTTGTACGAAAATAAAACAATGCTGAGTTATTTCAACTATATTCCGCTTCCTGGTTTTGCCCGCGTCTCCACTCGCGTGGACGGAATCGGGACGGGAGTTTTTTTGTTCATCCCCATTGTATCTCAACCCCATCGCAACACGATAATTTATATCTCATATTTTATAAACACTCTCACGAATTTATAAAATTCTATCGAAATCCGTTGAGAATTTCTATAAGAATTGTGTGATTATGTGCCGATTTTAAATTGAATTGGTGTGATGATTGTTAATCGGATTCTAAGGTCTACACTCTGAATTCAGTCCCTTAAAACTTATCTGGTTTCCACCGCAAAACTTCAAAAAATAAACAGTCAATTTCCCAATAAGAAACAACGAGTGGCCAAAATTATGTTTTAATTTGCTGTATCTCTAATTCTTCACTATGTGAAGAATTTGTTCTGTGACAAAAAAAAACACCTTTATTTGTCTCAGTTCTAGTTGGATTCTGAATGCGTACCGCTACCCGCTAACATCGCCACCGAACCCTAATCGCAGTTATTACCCCACAAATGACAAAACTTACACGATTCTTGTCACGACACTATTATTTCATACAAAAATACATGTTCCAAAGCAACCAACAAATGTAGACAAACGTTGTTTCGTACACAAAGTAAAGGCATGTCCGTTTACAAGACCGAGGCCCGCTGGGTACTGTCGTAAAAACACTATGAAATGTTTACGATGCTAGCCGACGCAGCTGCTTAATTCTTTTGAATTTTTCATATGGACAATGCAAATAACATTAGGTTATGTAATACGCCTGACCCACGGCCGCAACTCTTTTTAGTTAGAATAGCTTTTGAAGATAAGCAATCTAAGAAGTTTGTTGCGACTCCATAAGACTTAAATATGGCTCTATTATTATAAGGAACTGCTAAACACGGCCTTTGTTTAGCAGTGGCTTACAAAACATAAAGACTGCGCAAATAAAAAGTGAGGAAACATTGTCGTATCACCAAAACTGGCAAACGAATCGGTGATTAGGTACAGTCACAAGCACTAATATTTATACACTTTAGTAACTTTTAAAAGCGTTTTTTTTCCAACTATAATGATTGTAATGTTATGTTGTTACGAACATAGTATTTTTGTAACTCTTCGTACCTTAAGAGGCCTGCGAACACGGCTCGCAACTACAAATCGAGATATTTGCAAAATTCAATTCCAAGCACGTTGCGCTAGTGTGAGTGCCTGTCAGAGCGATACACACCTACAGTGAGCAACACTACCACGCATACATTGACAAATATTGCTTGACGCGATAGCACTACTAGTTTTCAAAAATTTATCCTAAATTAAGTTAAAAATATTAAGTTTTAATTTATCATTTTTGGTATTACGATACCAAAAATGATGAATGAAAACTTAATATTGTTGTTGATATTGTTGTTTATAATACAGAAAAAACAGTATGAAGAAATGTCATTTACGCTGTAAAAATGTGCGAAATTAAATTCATTTAAACTTCATTTTAGGAAAGTTTTTTGGAACAAAAGAGGCGTAGGAGCCTATAAACACTGTCTCAATCCGAATAATATAATAATATAGTGGAAATATGCCCAAATTGCAAATGATTTAGGTATTACGTTTGTATAGACAATTCAAGCGTCGCCGCGTTCTTAAGAAATAGGTCTTACAATCTCAAAGTTACAATCGATAGTTCAGTTGTTATTCTATAAGAAAATCGCTATGGAATTTTGCTAAGTTGCCACATATTTGTGTTCATAACTTGTACCCATACGTGTTCAGAAGTTTTTGCTTCGTCTTTTCCTATTCTCTACCGCGGGTGGGAAACAAACATGTTTTAATCTAAGAACTAGGTACTCGTCATTGAATCTGGTTTAGTCCAGCAAGTCATTTTAATGAGTCGATCAATTAAAAAGCATGGTTTGGTCAATATGGCCAATGTACATGATCATTCGTCTGTTAATAATTTCTATTGTGGAAATGCAGGTTGTATTGACAATTTGGCTACCTGTGACCACTACCGCGCGTTTTGAAACTAATGTAGCATAGTTGGTTCACGTTACCTGCTATCAAACGGTGGTCAGCCAGTGTAAACTGAACCTTTGATAGTACTTCATTTGGTGAAACCATGTAGCATGGTGTTGGTGAAATCTAACGCGTTCTGAAATTAAATTGAGCCATCAAATTTGTTTTGTTTGTCCGAGAAAGTACTACTTTTAAAAAAAACGTGTGGCACTCGGCGACTGCCGCGGTAAAGCTATTGCATAGCATTTGTAACCTCCATACTTCCTATTTTTCAACGCTACACTTGGGATGATGACTTGATGACATAAAACAAAAATTACGTTCCCATGACAACATCACGTTGTCAGAAGTTCCCATGACAACACATGACAACATCACGTTGTCATGGGAACCGTCATTACATGGTAGGCGGAGTGGGGGGTGTTAGGTTTTATTTTCGTTACGTTACGGAATTTCTTGATTCGGTCGCCGCGCTCAAAGCCCGCGATAAAAGCTATGCAATAGCTTAAAAATCCTTCATGCAAAATGTATTGCTGTTATCCAGTTAGGGTTGTCTCTTCAATGTCGACAAAGCATCGGAAATTCCCTTGATGTTGCACTTGTCCGTAATAATTTCTAATAGGTGAATTTATTAATGTTTTGTGTTGATGACTAAGTATAGACTTAGTTTCAAGTCCATAACAATGGTAGCCATGCGTTGGTAAATCATATTCATTATAATATCATACGAACAAGCACACTCCACCAGCCAGAACAGCCACTAAGTCATGGTCGCACAAAATCGCGCCAAATGTTCCCGACGTATGAGTGTATCATAGGTACACAAGATGAGCGATGATGTCGTGACTCATCTGCTCGCAAATTAACTGCTCTGATGAATGCGCTGCGACACATAACCACTTCTAGAAGACCCCTGACCGACCTACAACCTACCCTCATTATAACTGATTTAAGTATTGTTGAAGGGGCGTTAGAGCTCAAGTTATGGTGGTAGGTAATAGGTGGGTAGGCGCGGCGAGGCAACAGTGTTGATGTATCGCTTTCATAACGGCCATGGTTAATTAGTGTCAAATTACAACGCTAATGTTTTTTCGAGCTCCCCTGACAGTATGTTTGGTGTAGGATATGAGTTTGTTGGTCGCCGATGATTTCACGAATCGTTTGAGATATAAATTCTGATATTCCCTACATTTACAATAATAATATCTGATATAGAAATATATAAAATTTTGTTGTGCTAATTTTAAGCGCGTGTTTAATTTATTACAATGTTATTTAATTTCGGTCAGATCCAAATCAAAAAGAAGTGCCAAAAAGAGACCTTAAAGTATTTTCACAACACAAAGTTACACGGCAGTGGGACAAAGTTTTCATCACCAATCTTTACCTTTAACAAACCTCTTAATAAACGCTTAATATAAATTATGCAAACTAAAGTTAATTCCCTAAAGTTTTATTGACTTTCTCCACAGATTTACCCTAATGGCGTTAACGGATGCGCACTAAAGAGTTCTTTAAACTGCGACCCCCGTAATTCAAGTCAGGATTTAAACCTTAGAAGAAAGTAAGTTTGCCGGGACAACAAAGAGGAACCATTCCCCTCAGAGTAATTTATACGTGACCGCGGGACCCGAGACCCGGGACTCGCAACTCCGTCGAGACTCCGGGACTCGGCTCGCGTGCCTGCGACCTGACACCTACTACATACAATTGAGTCCGACAATTTTTAACCTTCTTTTTGATTTCGTTCACTGTTTTTGTTTACGTGAGGGAGTTTATCGGGACGCGTGTAGGGTTGTGTATTATTCACTTCGTGCACTTGAGATTACTATGAGTTTTTTTTATACTGCTTTTGTTCTTAGACTTGATAATGGCACGATAGTATGGAGGTCAATTCTGAAATTATGAGTAATTTCATCAGATATAAACAATATACCTCTTGTCCCAAATAGTTTTAATAAAACACAAAAAGTGAGGAATACAACAAAAAACAAAAACAACCAACAGATAGTCACTAACAAATTGTCTTGCTTTCTAGAAAAAAAAAAGTATAAGGAAATAAAACCAATACCTTCATTCAGAATAACATTTGATTGCTTCCATATCGTAAGCAGAATTGACCGCACCGAGTCAATGAGCTAATGAGTTTTCCGCGTTAACGGTAAAAGGATATCGTTTCATAATCCCGCTGAGAAAACACAATCATAACCAAGAAATGAGGTTTCTTACTGCTTACTTTTGATAATAATATTATAAGAAAGCTATTTTTATTGCGTACGCAGGCGGATCTTGTGTAGCAATCTGTAGATAATCTACAAAAAACAAGAGCTTACATTTTCTTATCGAGATTTTTATAGTCTTATCATAACTAGAGAGTAAAAAAAATTGTAAAGAAGAGCGTCAATGAAAAGAAAATCTGATAATCTAGGTGTAAAAACTTAAGAGCAAACAATAAATACAGCATTTTGTTATTATTAACAGAAATTTAAAGAATAAAAAAACTTGATTTGGGATTATTTTTGCATCAGTGCATTCATTTCAACTTGGACAGAAACAGTCCCAGTTGGGCGACAATAGCCTTATAATCAACCTATAACGTCCCCACTGCTGGAACATAAGCCTCTCTGTGAGAGGAACAGGGCTACATAATCCATCACACAAGCCCAGTGTGGGTTGGTGGATGTCATAGTCTTCGAATTTTTGCTGTTTCTGGGACATGCTGGTTTCCTTTTTCGTTCCTGTTTTGAGAGCAGTAGTGATGAAATTAATTTCGTAACGTAAAGTGCCTGCCTGTGTTCGAACCCATTATCTAAGATACGTAAGTCGGGGCCGTTAGTCTCAAATGGGCACCAATAGAAAGGCTATTGGCGCCCATTTGGGACTAACAAAGTTATCAAATATTTCACGAATACTTCAGTCTATATACAACGTGCCGCTACAATGGCGACATTAATTTAACACACGGGTAGGACTAGTGGCCAGTAATCATAAAAATATAATAAGAAAAAATAATTCGTTAGTAGAAAAATTTAAATTTTCAATCTCTCGCTGACATAGGGCTCTCCCTTTCCTTCAATTCGCCTTCTATTTGCACGTTATTCGTTTTATTTTCATTGATACGATGTTATGATCCGTGATCCCGGTAAATGACCGCTGCGCTACAGTTATTAAGTACAGGTTGCACCAAGATGCTATTTTATAAAATTTAAAATAAATGAATAAATAAAAACATTTATTGAAATTAAAATATATTAATTAAAAGAAAACACTAATCCGTACACGTGTGTTAAATTAATGTCACCATTAAAGCGCCACGCTGTATATTGAAACGTATAACTCACCTGATTTCTTTAATGACACATACAAACGAGGCCTAACTACTCACTCCGAGTCTAAAACCCAAAATTGGATTTCCGTGTATCCTCGTTCGTCTAGCCGGTACGAGAATTTCGCGGTCGTGCGTGTGCCCTACCTGATACGTTTCGGAATAAATAGTTCCTATTTGCCTGCTGTCTGTCGCACCGGATGCGGTTACAACCAACTATCGAACATTTTTAATTTCATGGCCCGTTTATTGTCTATGACTCCTACTACGAGTATTTTTCCTAGAAAGTGTGCGCTGTATTTAGTTGTGTTTGTTTCAAGATTGCTTTTCTTGAAATATTCTTGTAATCTGATACGTGTCTATCTTATTAATTTCTATCTTTTCTTTAGAAATGTTCGTTTATTTGTTTAAAGATCAACATTTGATATCTTGTGAAAAATATAAGATGTTTCAATTATCTATGTTGTTTATTACGAGTATTTACGAGTGGGTATTAAGGTATTGTTTTGAAGCTATAAAAAGTTGAACCTACACTATGGCTCCCATTGCTTTAGAAGTGTGGGTTGTAGTTGTGTTATGTTTCTATATTGGTTTCTTTATTATTTTTTACTAGTGTCTGTCTAGATAATTTCTGTCTTTAGAAATGTTTGTTTACTATTAAACATGGTCATTAAATAGTTTAACTTTTGATATCTTGTGAGAGGCGTGGGTAAACATTTTTTTTTTTTTTCCGTTTTGATCATTATCGACTTCGTTTTTAAGGTTTCGTAGTAAACAAGGAACCCTTATATTTTCGTCATGTCCGTCTGTCTGTCTGTCTGTCTGTCTGTCCGCGGTCTAGCTCCAAGACCCTTTGTACTAGAAAGCTGTAATTTAGCATAGGTATACATATTAATTACGTCAACAAAGTGGTAAAACAAAATTATGAAAAACATTTTTTTTAGGGTACCTCTCATACACGTAAAGTGGTGATGTTTTATTTTTTATTTTTTTAACCCATGGTGAGGGGTATCATTGAAAAGGTCCTTCAAAAACATTAGTGAGTTTGTGAAAACTATTTTTGGATCTAGGGATCCGTTTGCGAAATATTAAGCTTTAAAGTGCTAATTTTTGTTAGAGTCAAGTGTCCCCCCTGCCGGCTAAATGGTTGGTTTTGGGTGTGTGAAAAAAATCACAACAGTAGTTTATATAACGAAATTAAAAGTAAAACTATCACAGCTAAGTAGGCTTTACAAGTTAACGAGTAATAAACGACCAACTTAACTTTGCAGTTACAAAACATGTTTTCCCATACATTCCGTATGGGAGAACATATTTTTCAACTACGAAGTTAAGTTTGTTTTTGGGATAAATTCATCCCAACTACGGAACCCTTCATTGTGCGTGGTCCGATACGCACTTGGCCGGTTTTTTTTAAATTTATCGTTCATCATCAGTTTATTGGATAAGGTAGTATCAAATGACAAAACTTTCCTGATAGATGACAATAGGCTAGCAGAAAACCTTATCAAATAGATTTACTTAGTTCGCAATAAACGTTTTGACTTTGACTTATTTATAGCTATGCAAAATGTATTGCTTTCAGTAGAAATTTTCTGGTAAATTCTCGTTAACGCTTCATGGAGCTCAGTATCAGTTTTAACACTTTCGCTGTCCGCAAAGCAAACACAATAATTAAACAATTGCCCTGAACTGTTATGTGGTTCATAGGATCGTGAAAGTGTTAATTACCTACAAACCCAAAATCAATGATTACTCCAAAATAATAAGCACAGTACAACCATGAATGTACAGTACACCCTTAAAAACATTGACGTACGCAAAATTACTTTTGGTCAAGCTTTGAAATGTCTATTCACGCATCTGCTACGTATTTGACGCGCATTGAGCGGAGCCGGCCAGCTTGTTTAATATCCGCGATCCGCGCAAATCCGAATGTTAACGCTGACAGTACGTTGATGTCTAGCCATGGAGGCATGGAGGCAAAGCCGTGGTATTTCCAGTTTGACTGTTTAATCCGGCGCTACGCCACGCATCATCAGCTTGTGTGCACGCGACTTTTATTAGACCATACATATCGCGTGCATGTGCACCGGCTTTATTGCGCTGTTTGATTTTTATAATGAACGGTATTTTAGAAAACATTATTCTTGGACGGGTGCCTTGTTATTTTTTTTATCAAACATGGAACCTTTTTTATGGGCTGTTGCTTTTAGGACTAATAAAATTAAACAATGTTTTTTGAAGTACTTGAATTAGTGTTCATTAAAATATTGAGAAAAGGCAGTGATTTTTTAATATCACAGCATAACCTATGCTGAGACAGGAGCCTTAATGGCCTAGCACAGGTCTTTATTAAAATATATTTATTTTTTATTTTAATGTTCTTTTTTCACTGTGTGTCCCAAAGAAAATATTTTTCTTTCTGTCGCACAGTAAAAAAAGAACATTAAAATAAAAAATAAATTGATATTGAAATAAACAAATTGATTGAAAAGATTTAAGCTCCTGGGGTTTGGAAAAATGCCCCTAAGTATCTGTTGCTTCTAAGTACCAGAGCACAACGTATAAACCAAACTGCCCATTAAAGCAAAAAAAAAAGATAAAACGCAATACCTAACCATAACGGAAAAAAAATACTACATAACAAAGCAATTAGCCAATGATGCGTTATCCTATCAAACTATATAAAAATAAGACGCAAATTTGCATTTAATTTCGACTTAAAAGAAAGAGTTATAATAACTCCATATTTAATAAAAATAGTTATTTAATTACTTTTAATTAATGGTATAACATATTTTATTTGTAGCACTTTACCTCAAATTAAAGAATTTAAAAGTTCACCAGTAAACGTTTGATCTTTAACAGCATTATTATCAGAGTTTGATCATAGTAAAGTTAATAATATCACGACGAAGAATGAATAAAGTTTCGAAGTCTCCATCAAAGGTATTTTGTGCTTCAATCGAGCTTACATCAAGATTCTTTAACTTTTATGTCTGTGAAAAAGAATTAAACACAGTTAACTTTACACCAGCTACGAACATTTTGTTTTCACGTAGTAGGTATCATATTTTAAAACAATTAAGATTTACTTAATTGTTAGTGTGCTCTAGGATTATCCACTTTGAAATATTTTATGTGGAGAAGCTATTATGTTAATATATTTAATTGTTAAGATTTTGGAATATTAAGTAACTGGATTTAGTAGCAACTTACAAAGTTTCGTTCCACTTAACATAATTAGGGATAAAATATGAAACACTGGAGTAGACTAGTTTTGGGGGGCACATAAATGTCAGTATAAGGTAAGACTTGAATAAATCGAAGGTTCCTCAAGGTTAGTAATCAAAAATTATATAAGAGGAACCACTGGTTGTGAAAGAAACGATATCCACGACAACAACTAGACCCAAACTGATTGATTGCAATAGGTAAGTAACCTCTTTAGTTCCGAAATCTAACGAAGTCAATATTTGCTTCGCCAGCAACTCAATCGGCCGCATAAGAAGATTAGCCGTGATTACTATACCGTACAGGAGCATTCATTTTCTCATTCGTGTTTCGGCACGCATCAACTTGATTCCACCTCGTTCGTACCCCGGATCCGCGGATAACTTCTCCCTGAAGCGTCATATAAATAAATTGTTGCCAGTCTTTATTGCGCACGGTTTACGGTAGCGTTTTTCCCGCCATGTTATCGTCTTTGGGAATTCTCCTTTCTTATATATATCCGATCCTATTGTGATTTCGTTCGTACCTGTGATTATCATAATGTCTATATTGTGAATTCGATTTTATGTATACACGTTGATTATTTCTGTTTCTGCTTTGGGTAAAATTTCAGCCACTAAATCAAAGGTTTTATGTTTATCAGCGACACAAGTTTCACTATGAATGTTCGTACACGTGATGTAACTAAATCAGCTTGTGTTGGGAACTAGTTCGGTCTAATTTTGTGAGTCGAGGTTCTAGGAATTTGACCAATTTTAATTGGGTGGACGTTGCAATCCGAATAACCAACTAGATGTTACTTTGTGAGGTAACACAGACCAATTAACTGGGTGAGTTTGTGGTCCATGACTTGACATGTGCAAAACAGATATGTAATTAAAAGGAAGATGTCTTAAGTACAAAATAAAATCAGGCATTAACGTGAACATGAATGGTCCCGAATCTTCATTATATTTACAACAAAAAAATACGAAGGGAAAAATTCTTGAAAAATATTTTTCTTTCAGTTACACCAATTTTTCTAAATTTCAAGAGAAATTCCATAACCATTCTCTGCCATCGACATTTTACGACGTAAAAATCACACTTTATTAAATCTAAAATACGGCAAACAATATTCAAAAGTATCAATATTCCGTCCCCTTCGGCTAAATTCCGAAAATTACAAGCATCTCAAATAGACAGATACTTATTTCAGGTATTTTGGTGATAATTTCAGGAATTTCTTAGAAGAGGTGCTTGTATTGATAGGAAAATGTGGGATAGACGGCTTTTGTCAGTGCTGAGCGTGGGCGTGGTTTATAAAGGTAATTTACTATCAGTGATATTATATTTGAATATTACGTGAAATTATTTGGATAATAAAGTGTTTCCTTTTATGTGATGAAGAAAAAAAACTGCTATTTTCTTATTTTACATTTTTAACGTTATAACGTGGGGCTTGTAGCTAAGTAACAACAGCTGCACGGGTCGATCGATCAGGTTAAGCTACGCTTGCCGCGGTTGGTCTGTGGAGGGGTCATCTTTAAATACCAAGACCCCTCCGTGCCTCGGAAAGCACGTTAAGCCGTTGGACCTGGCTGTCATTTGTAGATCTTTGATAGTCGTTACGGGTAGTTAGAAGCCTAAAAAGTCTGACAACCAGTCTTACCAAGGGGTATCGTGTTACCTAGTAATTAGGTTGTGGAGGTCAGATAGGCAGTCGCTCCATGTAAAATACTGGTATTCAGCTGCATCCGATTAGACTGGAAGCCGACCCCAACATAGTTGGGAAAAGGCTAGGCAGATGATGAACCTTTTAACGCTAGGCGTGGCAATAAGTTACCTCATTACATCTAGTATGGATACTCAATCGATCTTAAAAATATTATTGTAGATAATCCTGCTCTAATTTGAGCAGGATTACCTACAATAATATTTTGCTTTCTTTTATTACAAGTAATTTATTCCTCTTTAGCGTTCAGACGCTAATGAACAAAGATACAAATTAAGATGTGTTTTCCTGGTATTCTTAAAAGGTACTTCTCTGAAATATAATACCAAAATAAATTTTCACTTAGCTACTGTGTTCACGTAAAATGCCAAACGATATATAAACGAAATTGACTAAGTGCAGAGCGTTAATTGACCTGATTAAAAATTACATAAACAAACGAGATTTTATGCAAACTAGTTAGGAGGGTTTCGCATTAAAGAGGATGCAAATTAATTCTATTAAGATGAGCGTTGTATGCGCTACGTAATTACATAACGCCAGCGCGACGTAGGCTTTTATCACTTTTATCGCGGGAGGGTCAAACTCAAAGGTGGATCGGGGTTTCAAAAAAGAATATCATAAATCTGGAAAAGAAAGCATTTCCATTAATTCTCAGCGTACCTTGACGAGGGTCGAAAGTTTAACGGATTATAACAAGTGGCGGCACTAACTGTCACGAACAGACCTGGCCACGCCACGCCTCACGGCTTAATCGCCAAACTTTCCCCTACGATTGGAGTTTTTGCGGAATAGCTGCGGTTGTGTGGTCGCACCGCTAATTTATGCGCCGGCGACTGAATTGAGAACGAGCATGCCGCCTCTCCTCTCCTATTAGGTATTCAAGACACCGTTTAATCGACCTGCACCAGTCACAGCCGGATCGACGTTTTAAAGAGAATTTGAACGCAACGCAAATCGTTCTACAGATATTGGAAGCAATCCCTCGGGATGTGATTGCAGATCAAGTATTCAAATATTATGTGTGAATTTACATTGCCAATGATATCGAACTGTTTTTATATTAAACAGGTGTAGTCAACATAATGACCCCTAGAGTGAGAATGGAATAGTATTTTAAAGAAAAGGCTATAATATTATTTTACTACCTAAGGTTTTAGTTACGTAAATGCAGAAACAAATAAATTTTACGTTGTTGTTACAAAAACGGTAAAAATAAATAAAACTACCCGTATTCCCGTAATCCCTAAAGGGGTAAGAGCCGTAGAGCGCAGCCTCGCGCCTGTCTTTCGACACAACAACTTTCTGAAAATAGTCCTTCACTGTTGGTGGCAAGTGTAGGTGTCGAACTTCACTTCCTACATAATATTATAGGTACTTACTTAATAAATTAACCTAATCTAGGGTTTGATTCAAAGAAATCAAATATTTTTGAGGCTACGGATGAACAATAATTTGGTAAAGAATTGGTGGTACGTAAAAGTCCGAAAGACAAGTCATGACTTTGGGTGTCCGGGTTCCTTCCTACATTAATTGTCGTTTCCCAGAAGTTTGACTATCTTACCAGTAGATGGTGAGAGGCTGAATTAGGTTTTATATAGGTAAGACTCGCGATGTCAAGCTGAGGTTACTTCATCATCATAGCAGCCTATAATGTTCCCACTGCTGGGACACAGACCTCTCTGTGAGAGGGAGCGGGCCGTAATCCACCACGCGGGCCCAGTGCGGGTTGGTAGATGTCACGTCTTCGAATTTTCGGTTCTAGGACATGTCGGTTTCCTCACGATGTTTTCCTTCACCGTTTTGAGAGCAGTGGTAATGAACTAATTTACACAAAGTAAAGCGCCTGTCTGGATTCGAACCTACGACCTACAACTCGTAAGTCGCGGCCGTTACCACTGGGCCACCATTGCTCTACTGGGCCACCACTGCACAGACACTTATGTAATATCTGAATATTTATATTGAAAAAACGGTCACTGTTAGTGCACAAATAGAGTTAGAGTTAACAATCAATCTGCCTAGCCTTTTCCCAACTATGTTGGGGTCGGCTTCCAGTCCAACCGAATGCAGCTGAATATCAGTATTTTACATGAAGCGTCTGCCAATCTGACCTCCACAACCCAGTAACTGGGTAATACCCCTTGGTAAGACTGGTTGTCAGACTTTCGGGCTTCTGACGACTCGTAACGACTGTCAGAGAGCCACGAATGACAGCCGGGACCAACGGCTTAACGTGTTTTTCGAGGCACGAAGGAGTCGCGATATGTTAAGATGGTCACCCATCCACGAAGAGTTAGGGTTAACATGGTGACTTAGGCATGTTGATGGGGGAAACAAGTCTGAATTTCTAAATCAGAAAAATGTAGATACTTACTTCGTTATGTTTGTCAAACTAGTGCCTCCTATTTACTATCTAGTTGCTAGCAGTGAGCATTTAATTTTCAGTAGGCAGTATCTACCTACTGAAAATTAAATGATCTCTGCTGAAACGACTAATAATTGCTTACTGAAAGTAGCAAAATATTTCCGATCAACCAATAGCACACGACACGATCCTTGCTCTTTCGACTATGTTATTTGCATTCAATTTGTAGAGACATCATGTGTTGACTTTGGCATGGGCACTTTGATATCTTGGCATTAGCTGGAAGAGGAGAAATAATAATATTATTCGATATTTTTGATAAGAAAACGATGTGAATCGTTTTCTCAACCTGCGCTGGTTTTACCCTTAAAAAATAAATTAGTTATTTGTAGTACCTACCCTCCCTGACCAAAAGTCAGGGACCTAATACCGGATCCTCTTGAAAAAGTTCCTTTTGGGTTTCCCGACATCAAAAAAATATTTACTTTTATATTGAGCTAAGTTTTTAATTCTCAACTAACTATTAAATGAACTTTCGTTATCCTTTTCAATTTATCAGTGTTCTCTGAGATGGCGTTTATAAGCTTCTTTTAATTTATTACTTTTCATAAAGTGCTGATTTAATTTTACCAGCACCTTTCGAAAAGTAATAAATAAAAGAAGCTTAGTCGCGCCATCTGTGACAGTTAATACAAACCAGCTTGTCGCACAGCGCACTAGGGTATTTCAAAACCGTCAAAACGTAGGCAGTCGTCTTTGTCAGAAATTCCTTTAATCGGTACTAGATGGCAGCACTCGGAGCGCCATCTCTCTTCACCGTTGTAAACTAAGCACACAGGTACTGTTACTGTAGTTATAGCATTACAGCTGTAGGTAAAACAGTGTAGAACAGATGGCGCTACTGAGACTTTTTTGTAATTTAGAATAAAATGGTATTGATATTAATTATTGTCACAATTCAGGAACAGGTGTTATTCGAGGTGACGGCCTTTACAGAAAATGTCGTTGGGCCCAATGATTAAAGAACGAATTCTAGACATGGCTTAGACACTTATCTACCTATTAGTTCCATACCATTTGGTATCTTGTTAGAAGTCGGAATATTAAACTAGCCCACAGTTGAGATAGTTTAATTAAAGAGACCAAAAGCCCAATAAGACTCAACGTCGTTTAATTTTATTACGAACTCATTGAAGTGAATTTACAGTTCCTACGACATGGATTACCTAGGTACTTTTGTGTTATAGGCATTGTACTGGAAAATCTACGGGTTGTCAATAATTTGTCATGTAAGATCTAGGATTTTAAATAATTGCCTGTAGGCAATATTTATAACTTGAAAATATTTTTTTGTTTTATTTTGCCCTCAGATCACAAGGGTTCTTAGAGTAAGGGTTAGACTAAAATACATCGTTAAACCATTACTAAGGAAATTGTATACCTACCTAATGACTATGTTTAATGTATTTATTTTATTTTGTTTGGGTTGCTTACAGTTATCAATACAGAAGAAATAAGTAACAGTGAGGTTATTGACGACAAGCCATTTCATGCCTCCACAGTTAGCCATAGATTATTGTTGTACAAATTTTCAATTGATTAACTATTCATAAACTGTAACACATAACACAAATTTTACAATTCAATTAAGTAAGTAACCTAACCTAACCTAACCTACCTACATAGGCAAAGACGCATGCGCTACCGCAATTAGAATGCATCAGAAACAATAATACCTATATTGTTTAGATAAAACATGTAGTAAGTATTGGACGCTAAGCTGCTTGCAAAAAAATCGATTGAGGGGTGTTTATTCTTAACAATTAGGTTAAATATTTTGACTGAGTGAATCATCTAAGAATTGCTATGGTAAACTGTGCAAGTAGGTAAGGAGCATGTAGAAGATTTCTCGAACGAGAATGTCGAGGTGGAACATTCAGAGATAGCTTAGAAAGAAGTTCAGGACATCCTTGATTGTGGTATTTTCACTAGGAACCGTAAGTCAGATATATTTCTCCGAGTTTACAAGTGGAAGTAAGTAGAATCGAGCGCATCATTCATTCGAACTCAAGTAAGGGATTCTAAATTTGTAGCATAAGTATCTCGTGAATTTCCTTTCTAATCGTTCCAATCTGTCTGAAGGCACTGCATAATTCGGATTCCAAATTATACTACCATAAAATATAACGTACTTCAGATCAATCAGATTTTTCAGACGTCAGACTATTAATAAGAATACCTACTTAGTCACACCCAGGTAAGTGAGTAAAACCTTCAGCTAATGTATTAGTACGAGCGCTGAGACAGACAAGAACGCACCCTAAAAATGGTTTCACACTACGTCCGATCAGAATCCGATCCGAATCCGAGAACTGTCGCGGTCGGCCCGAAGTAGCCATATTTACTATTTGTATGAGGGGTTGTGCACTAAATCCGATCTTTGTCCATCCGAATTTAGAACATTCCCAATTCGAATTGAATTCGGATCTTGAATTAGGATTCGGATTGGACACAGAGCGAAACCGCTCTAATTGTAATTAATGCAACGTTGTATTGCAATCGGGTTAAACTGCTATAATTTTACTAATCCAAAAGGCAGGTATTTAAACAATTATTAAAAGGTACCTTTTAAACAGTTTTTAATAAGAATAGGTACCTATTACATAAATTATTTCTTGAACCGAACATTCTTATTCTCAACCAAAAGTGATGTTTTGATAAGCTCCTTCACATGATTATGAACGTGTGTCTATAAAGGGGTATGTTCATAAGACATCAATCGCCCTCCTACGCGATTTCATATGCAAAATGCTCTGTTCTGACAAATTACTCCATTATTTAAGATTTGCCGCGGATGATAGGGATTTTTTTTTATTTTGAGGGAGTTTTTTGGAATGTAAATACGCAAGGCATATTTTTTGTCATACTGTATGGAAACTCTTTTTGATATTATTTCAGAATTAATATTAGGACCTGACTCTGTATGACAATAGGTTAGTTATAAACAACATGATTATGTATGACTATTTGTTTGATATTACTTCCAATAATATCGCGGTAATTCCAATATATCAATATATGGACGTGGTCCGAACTTTTAAACTAGCAAACAAAATTGAAAGTCTATGAAAAAGTAAAAACCTGTATTTAGGGTTGAAATATTTTTTTAAGAAACTGACCTAAAAATCCTCAACCATCAAACTATAATTACCGACATTCGTCAGATCCACCCTACGATGTTCTAACGATGGTCCACTAATGTTTTGATACGCTCCAATTATAAGGTGCATGCATCTGCCCGTAAAGGCTTGATATCTGGCCGTAACATCGCAGCATGACGCGTCACGGCAACCCTCTCGGCTCGAGTGGGTGCTGGGGTGCAGGAGTGCTGGCTAACCGTTAAAATGAGTAATGGCGGCGGTGGCACAGGAGTTGTCAACCTCTGGATCATTTTGAAAACTTGATGGACTAAGAATACGGTTTTTCTTGGGACAGCAGTTAACGTCTATAGGTTGAGTTAATAGTATGCAGTAAGGTTGATCGCTCAGGATGCGTGACTTACTTTAATGTCGATTGCTACTCTTGAAGGCTCTTCTAAAGACTCCTAAAAGTATACTTAAAAAATGTTTTGTAAACCATCAGGTTTGTGACGTTCAATCAACTGCCAGGTCATTGTATGATCACAGTAAATTACTAAGATTTATAATCATTATAAAGCCATTATCTTTTGCATAACACAGTTTAACCTCTTTTGTCTTTATAACTTATACCTACCCTTTTATTATTTATACGCCTCAACATTTTATTACTATAATAAATTGTGTTAAAAGTAAATGCAGATTATGTTTTACCATTAAAATACTCTATAAATTTCACGTTATATTGTTATTTCATTATCAATTTAAGCTTGTTTTATGCCACGGCTAATATGTTCGTCTGCTCCTCTGTTTGACATGACAGTCAATATACGGCCATGATCCGTGACTATAGGAAGACGGTTATTAAATAAGGTTGATTATAAGGTTGATGAATTAAGGTTTTAACATACATCAATATTTATAGTTATATGTCTCAGTCAACTATAGCTTTAAGAAAATGTTGACGAGCCCTGTCCTCACAGTCAAAATGTACTGATTAACTGCTTATATAAATATGAAAAAAGTTGTGATTATCATTTAATTTCATAGTTGGGAAACGCTTATTGATTCCGAAGCGGAGCGCGTGCGCAAGGCACCTGCTTCCGTCGCCGATAGGGTTAAATCAATATTTGGACTAACGTATTCAAATCTTTTGTCTTTTTGTTATGAATTAGATTAGAGGTCGGGAGTGTGTTTGATAAAAAATGCTTTCCGTGTTAAAGTAAGAGTCAGGTGTAAAAAGCAGGAGTGACATGATTTTTATAATTTTATTGTTAGGTATAATAATATTCCTGATGATTTTAAATCGTGGCACTAATATTTTCAAATGCTGCGGAGGTACGAAAGTCTACTGCCACACTGGATTAAAGTTATAGGTACCGAAAATAACCAGTTTTACCTATTAATGCTAAGCCTCCATAACAGTTTTGAAGTAATAAAACGAATTTACATAAAAAACACTACTAATTTTAAAATTACTAATTAGTTTACATTATCATTAATTTATATTTGTCAAGTTATATATCTTGTTCTCTGTTTATAATTTTAACTTCACATCCTAATTATCTAACAAATTGCTAATTATTATGAATCCCAAAGTTACACCGGGAGATAAAATAAAGATACCAAACTACATAGATTTCCTGTGTTACAAAATCCTCAACATCTCAGTATTTGACATGGAACATTTGTATTTGATCAAGTCGCACGGATAACAATCATCTCAAGAATCACAAAGAATAACTAAAGAGACGGCCCAGCAAAAAATCAATAAAAGAAATTTTTATCTTAGATTGATAGGCCCTGCCTGACCCTTTACCGATGCGACCGGGTTTTTATAAACTTTCACAAAAAACTTTAAACGTAACAGTGTTTATTTGTGACAATTTGCTTTGTCGGTT
Organism: Agrochola lychnidis; assembly: GCA_963680765.1. Taxonomy (NCBI): domain Eukaryota; kingdom Metazoa; phylum Arthropoda; class Insecta; order Lepidoptera; family Noctuidae; genus Agrochola; species Agrochola lychnidis. The sequence continues at coordinate 14,148,251 of OY796857.1, forward strand.
TGTGCTGATTTACATTTGAAAGGAGCATTTTTTTGTGTAGCGGAGCAACCTGTAACGACACGGTGAATGACACAGGTAGAGTGGATTACGTTATGATCACAACGTTTTGATCGTTGCTGGCCTATGTTGATGTGTGAGTAGGTGAACTAATACTTATTTATTAGGTTTTAAAACTTTGTTGACAAGTAGGATGTTAGTGTTTCGATTTAGGGCAATAAAAACAGACTTTCCATTTAGGTAACGATCGTGTTAGGTCATGCAATAGGTGCTAACCTGTATTTAAGTACTGATGACAATTTATTCTGAATTTACCGCAAATGTATTTGGTTGCGAAACTGGTTGTACGAAAATTCTGAAAGAATTCACTTGAGAACCAAAAAACTAAATACATAAATAAACATAAACGCCTAATCAAATTCCTGTAGGAACCTAACATGAAATGACTGTTTTAGCTACATCAAGTATCAAAACTCACCCGTTCCATCAAACGCACAAGTCCTCCAGTTTAAGACATAGATCTGGGAGTCGGGCGGGATGAAGACATAATCATCGATCAATCGCGGCTCGTCACTGCGACCGCACACCGCACACGGGAACAGAGAGGTCACAGTCGCGATACGTCTAATTCTGATCTGGATCGCTATTAAAGGAGGCATAGATTATTTTGGTTGAGTAAATTAGTTTTTTTTAGTATTATTGGAATTTAAGACTAAATTTTTTGAAAGACTGGAAAGAAGATTTTAGATTACATGCCTTTTGGTCACTTCGACAAATTTGATTGATTGTAGTTGCTGATTGTTACAGGTGCTTTCAATCAAATAAAATAAATTACTCTTTCTTGTACAGTCTTCAAGGAATGATTTTGAAACGATAAAATAACGAGGACAATGACCATCCAGAATCGAAACCCTCATATTCTGCAAACACATTAATAAGGTTCTTTACACAACAAAGTTCTTTCCCAAGAAATGAAATCATAACAAGTTGGCAAGTCAAAAGGAAGTAAGGCGACAATTCATACGCAGGTATCGCAATTGCACCGGTTCCTATAAATCATTTCACTCGAATAGATATAAAATATCGGCGGGGCACGTCTGTCGGCGCGGCCCGCTCATTGCGTGGAAAGCCCACAGAATGGCCGAGTTCAGCTGAACTGCTACTAGTCCACGCGCTCTCTACAATAGGATGTAATCAATCTGTGATTTATTTTGCTTGAAGTAAACTATTTCATCTGCATTTGTTTGCAGGGTACTGTTGGTGCACTTCATATCGGCTATATTCGGAACGATGACTAGGCACTTGCTAATATGATACCTTAACTACCCCAAAATCGATATTTTACTCACTCATCCGAATTCACAGCTCACCCGCTCTCCTGTGCTGTCATAAGTAAAATGATTTTCAAACTAATGTTTCCACTCATATCTACGTACATGGATGCACGTGTCTTTTGTTCACGAAGCCAGTAGGTAGACACTGCAAATTCCTTACTTCAGTGCACGATAACTCAATCGTCGCCAGACGCCAGCATACGCATACGTATAAGCATATAGTTTTAGAGGGTGGGAGCGCGATCTTTCATGGAGTTTTTCTTTTTAATTCTTAAAACGAATTAAGTAGGTAGGTATATGAGTATAGCTCATAAAGTCATTATTAGGTATGTCAGTGGTGTCAGTGTTGCTGGGGCTAACTACCCAGGGTGCGTTGGATCGTACAGTATAATATATTTTGAACATTCAAAACAGAATAAGGAACCTATTCTATCTTTCCATCATAATTTTCTTCCTATCTTAAATCTAGGCTCATGTTGACTAACAATATAGTCTATTACTAATATCACAATAAACATTAATGAATGACCATTATCTACTCCCACCATTAGGACCAAGCTATAGTTTCTCTCTAATCTCTAATACGGTACAGTAGAAGACAGCATCACTATTCTGGTATTACATGGGTACAGCATTTTAGTGTCATTGAGAATAAAGTAAGCCTACCTACAGTTAAACTTATATTCTCAATACCTAACTGTAAAATTCTAGAAGTAAGGCTTTACTTTGTAGATAAGAGAAAATAAAAGTAGTTACAGTATTTATCATGTGCTGATCTGAAAGTTTAATAGACCGATATTAATTCAGTTTTATAACCATTCATCCGAATAATGTTTTCGGTCAAACATTGTTAATGTTATTAGCTATCCATACTTTGATATTTCAACGCTAACAAATTTTATACCTATATACCTAGTATCACCAAATTTCGCGAAGTTATGGAGTTACATAATTGACAAAAAACGAATAAGGTCTGAAAGTTAATAATGCACGAATACGCAACAATATCTACTCAAAACTTTTACAACTGAGCGTCCATTGCGAAGAAAGTTATTCAAAATAATATAACCGATAAAAGTATATAAGGAACAATATTTATTTTGCATTGCGCAGGCGCAAAGTGGCGGGACTGCTCGTAAATCCACGCTGTGTAGATAGCACCCACTCACGCGCATTTCAGAAGCTACCGTCAAACATTTGATATCACATTTCTTTATTATAAACCATTTCCTATGGGAACCAGTTTATGCGATATTCTATTGAACCGATAGCTGGATACGCATAAGTTTGTTTTGATTAAGTGTGGAGCAAGTGCGAAATAATTCTGGTATTCTTGTGATATGCGAACTTACTCGGGGATAAATGTTTGCAACTGTGCAGTAGTGTAGCTTTTGGTTCAGTTTACGTTGTGCTATCTATTACTAAAATTACACATCGATTACTTTTATACAAAAAGGATCTCGATCATAATCTATTTCTATACCTACTTAATTTACAATTGCAAACTACGTCCCATTATTTTCATGACTTTACAGCTGTTATCATTAGATACAGCTCACATTATTTCAAAAGGCTGATCATAACAACAATATTGTTGCATTGTATTAGCTAATACAAAAACAGTGGTATTTATAATATCATGAGAAAACAATATAAATAATAGTAAGTTGAAAGGCAAACAAAGCCCAGCGAATGTAAATAAAAAAGGTAAATCGAAAACATCTGCCGAGAGTTATACTTACGACAATATGTTGAGGAGAAAGAAACTAGTAATGTATGTAATCATATCGAGGAGTGTACTTTAAAAAATCGAAAGTTTGCGGTCTCTTGATAGTAAGAGTTGAATAAAAAAGGACATTTAAAGCCAGATTTCATCCAACAATTATACGAATGCTGCTATTAGAAATCAGGAGCACACCTGTTACACGCATGAGCAAGGATTTTTTGTGGTCGAACCTTTCACAAATTTACATATCTCCCAACTCTTCGTTGAACCTAACGAGGGTTATTATTTCAACCACAAAATGTGGATTTAACCGCTTCTGATTGACAAGCAACGGCAGAACATACTAAAGGATTATGTAAAGCAGTTTTTGTTGATGATCCACATAACATTTTCACCTTATTAGCAATTGTTAACAACTAATTTATTTCCAATAAGCTAACGCGCACAATTTGTGTGAAAACATAATTTGTGAAATTGCTACTGATGCGCAACAGTTATCGTTGTTTTTTTAACCTTCCTGTTGCGGTTCTGAGCATTCAAACTGGAAAACGAAAGGCCTACATTATGGTTTTTAAGTGTTAAAACGTGGCCAAAGCAGGAGTAAATTATAACCATTTTTGGGTTATCGCCATAAACATGCACCTGAGATTCAGTCTAATCTTTTCCCATCACTAGACCTTATGAGACTTCAAGAACCTTGATTACCTACATCACATTAAATCCCTGTCATCAATGTAAATAGCCCGTGCAATTACTTTAAAGTAACAAAAGGCACTTAATGACTGTGACCTATGAAAGATGTCCCGAGACTGATGGCTCCTATCGAATTCCTTAGTCATCCTTTATTAAGGCAATGAAATGGATTTATAGCTTCCACTACGATTTTATGTCAAAGTGCAGTTCATTGCCACCAGACAATGTCTGGGAGACAATGTAATTTTATGCTTAAATGAACTTCACCTGAAGTGGAACTCGCTCGGAAAATTTTGAATGGCAATTTTGGTGTGCCTCTGTGTCGCACACCTTTGTCTTCGAGTTGAATTGCAGTTATGCTTTATATAACAACAGGAGCGTGACCACTTTCCAGTGTCGTCTGCTCATTTGAATGAAAATACTGTCTTTTGACTATTTTGTAATAACTTGCAAATCCTGAACTTTCAAATTTCTTATAACTGTTGCTTGTTCTTGTTGCCTTAATTGTAGATGTGACGAATTCTAATGTTGTATTTTCGTGTAGTAAATTATCCGGCGTCTAACTATTTCTGAAGCTATTTTTCTTTCTCATCTAGTCTAGCATTCAGACTGTTTTAACTACCTATTTTCTTGACATACCTATGTCGTTCACTTAATTTATCAACTATATACTTCAAAGGAATATTGCGTTAATATAAATTGCTCTACATTTATTTAATGACTGACATTTTGGCCGCTTGGCTTACAACTTCGCTCATGTGAAATTTAATTTCCGTAAACTTGAAACTGTCTCAGTATATTTTTATATAATGGCGCATTTTATGAGTCTGTATGATGTAAATATGTGTCCTTTCAAATGGCAATGACTTCCTGTGTAAATTTGTGTTTGTGGATTCTCCTATTATTTTGTGAAAATACGTTGTTTGACAGCCACATAAGTTAAGGCTAAAATATCTTCGCATCTTTTTATTCATCTCAAGTATCCCAAAAACTTTCATCTTTATAATGAATATCATAATAATGCTTGATCAAAGACTTACAAAATACTCGCTAATAACATCGGATGCAGTGTTGTAAGTAGCGACCAGGCAAACAGTGTAAGTCTGAACCGACCGCGACGTGGATAAAACACAATAAAGTGTTTATGTTCTCTATAAAACCCTCTGAAGCCAGCATCTCATATTTTATGTGAAGCCGCTGATCCCAATTACACATGAATGGTTCGTCATGATCAGACATTTTTGGGATCCAATAAAAACTGACTCTGTGATTTATGCCCCCACTAGGAAGTGAACGTTCTCATTGAAATTCATCTTATTAGTGTTGCCACTTGTTAATTAGATTTTTTCATTTAAAAAACTTGATCAAAATATAAACACTTACGAGATTATCTGTGAACCTAATGATCTTCCAGGACTTTTTATTGTGTGCGTAATGGATAAAAGAAAAATTACCTAAGTCTGCACACTAAATTGCATTACCTATAGCATAGCATCCCACCTACCAGACACGAATACTACAAGTTTGTTCAACAAAATATCGCCAATTTTCTTAATGACGTTGACGCATTTATTTGCGCGTTCCGATTGGTATCCGCGAGAAGAATGATTTGATGCAGATATATCTGAAGGGCCGGTGTAAAGCTAATGTGTGTGTAGTGTTGCGAGAATTTAATCCAACTGTGCGCTTGTCAATCAATAATGTCGAACGAGTTGAGCCACTTTGCGGACCACGTGAGATTAGTGTGGATATCATCGGTACCGTTCCGATTATCCAATCGGCTCGGTTTTGATATGACATTTTAGTCTGTTTAGTACCTACCTAGTTTCTAGTTCTATGGTTACAACGGCAAGGAATTTGTGAATTTCAATTGTTTATCATTGATGTTTGAACTTACCACAGCTAGTTTTGATGAGAAAACTTGTGTTTAAGATGGTCATGATTAAAAAAATAAAGGCGCTGAGTAATTTCCCTTATTAGAGACTTTGGGAGATTACTTGATATGTACACTTTTACATAAAAATATTTACTTAGTTATGAATGTCCTTACTTTTGTCCTTGATTTTATACTTAAGTAAACTCTATTACCTACGGTATTAGAATCATTTTGAAAACATATAGCAGCTGTTAAAAGTGCTTGAAAGAGACAACATAATCAACGAAGATTTAATACCTACCATATCACTACTCGAACTCGCCCGTGTAAAAAACATATAATACGAACGGGTCTATCCACAGACTATTAACGTCCGATAAACGTTACCATGGGCCCGTGATAAAAGTGACCAAGCTAATAATTTATTGGGCATACCGAGCAGAAACTTCGTAAAAATAAACATGAATGGCTGCCTTATTGGGGCTTGATTTAATACGCCCAATAAAACAGTAACTAACCTCATATAAATTACTAAACAAATAAATAACATCGTTGGTCATCAAACTTTATCTCTGACGGTGATTGCATCAACATTTTTAACATTGTTTGTGTTATAACAATTCTGGATTCGATTTGGTTATAATTCAATTAAGTTTTCCTTGTTGGTTTTTTGTAGGGATTTTATTTTGACGTTTAGTTTCGGGCTAATTAAGATGTTGTTTGATTTATCTAAACAATATTCAAAACATGATTCGTGTCGACATAAATAACCAAATAAGTACCTACCATTCATATTTTCAGCGTTTTGGATACTTTAGAGAAAATCGTAAAGCAAGTTTAAAATAAAATCAAGTAGAATAAACTCTACTCGACATGAACAAGGGACTGACAGTCAGACACTCAAATGTCTTAATGAATGAACCTCGATTTGCCGTCAAGGTAAATCTAGTTATCATTAATTACGTTCTTTGATTAAGGAGTAATTAAAATACAAAAAAAAAAACAACCTTAGCAACACTGTTATTTTCCAATTCGTCGGTAAAAATTATGTTCCGAAACTTAATTAAGGTAAGGTTCGGTGTTAGACAAATTTTCACTGACCTGCTGAACATTGAAATTATTAATGAACTAGCGACCCACCCCGGCTTCGCACGGGTATAAACCGGGTTATTATACATATAAACCTTCCTCTTCAATCACTCTATCTATTAAAAAAAACCGCATCAAAATCCGTTGCGTAGTTTTAAAGATTTAAGCATACATAGGGATATAGGGACAGAGAAAGCGACTTTGTTTTATACTATGTAGTGATTTCCAATCCAAATAAGGCAGAAAGGATCTAATACTAGGATTTAATGAAAAACTAATGGGATAAGGTGAAAATCATTTCCTACGCGTTTAAGCTTGTAATGAGCACCGAGAAGAAATTCATTACTTTATCTTAAACATCAAGCTGGCAACACTGACGACGGTTAGTTAACATTTTAACTGCCCTTTTAATGAACGTTACCGGCATTAGAGCTTAAGACATTCACCTTATTACCCGCAACCCGCATCAAGATTTATGTAATAAAGTTACGGAGAGTAAGTACCTATAGGCGATGTCTAATCACGGCACAGGGTCATTAAATTGAAGTAATAATCCTCCTACATAGTAGCGACCATGTATAAAGAGCTATAATTCTTTGTTAAGTTCCTTTGTAACTGGCTAAGGAGATTGATGGAGCCTCTCCTTAGGTGGCCCTCCGTAATGAGCTTCCAATAATTTTGTTTCGACTCGAATATAATAATCGATGACTTCTGTTCGTTTCAATTATTGGCTATTATGTTTATGGTATTGTTATTGATGGTGAAGTGCTTCTAAATATTATGAAGGTGTTGAAGAATACAGGTATTACAATTAGGTACCGGTAGTGGCACTATAAAAATAGGTTAGTGGCTAGTGTTACATGGTCATCAGTATTACCATACCGATGAAAATTACGCAAAATGCAACTATAATACCAAAGTCAAAGAACATCATTTCAATCAGGCACATAAAAGGCACGTTTGAACGTCAAAATCTACAAAAAATAAAATTGATTCTAATCGCCTCTTCCAAAAGGTAGTTTTCGTATGGAGAAGAATGGGCAAGAAACTCCACCGTTACTCTTTTAAAATGTCTTACAATATTTTGTATACATTAGGTATTATATAATTACCTATGTATCTTAGAACAAATTGTCCAAAGCAAGTAATGTTTTATAAAAACCCATAGAAAGAAAGAAAGAAAATTCGTTTATTTGCGGTAAACATGACATGACATGTTCGGTTATATGAACTTATAACCGAACAGACGGAAAGGTCATATGTAAAATAATTTTTACTTACAGTAAAATGTAATATTTAAAATACTCTTTATAACCACCATCGTATCATGAAAAATGATGATGGCATCATAACTGAATGACATAAATTGACATTTAAAATACTCATGTCCTTTTGTCGAGCATTGAATAATGAGTGTCCTACAAAATGGCACAGAAACGATCATAGCTTGATGTCATCAGAATACACCATGTGTAATTCTGCTGATCAATTATCATTTAGATAATCTAAACTTCGAGCTATGTAGCAACTCTACTAAAGCTACTGGTTTAAAGGTAGAGAAACTGTAGATTTTCAGGCATTCGCGAAAAACGGGGTTAAAAATGGTAAAAGTGAACGCGGCGACACATGAATTGTCCATACAAACTTAATACCTAAATCATTTGCAATTTGGGCATATTTCCACATGTTGTTATTCGGATTTAGACAGTGTTTATCTAGGCTCCTACACCTATTTTTCCAAAAAACTTTTCTAAAATGAAGTTTAAACGAGTTTAATTTCACACATTTTGTCATCAGACATGTCTTCATATTATTTTTTTTGTATTATAAACAACAATATTTTATAATATTTTTTCTGCAGAAGCATAACTTATATTACCAAGTAACAAATTATCGAAAAAAAAAATTGGAAAAAAAAGTTTTCATTCATCATTTTTGGTATCAAAAATCAAATCATCATCATCCAAATTTATCATAAATTTTCGAAAGCTAGTAGTGCTAGTACGTCAAGCAATAATTGTTAATGTGTGCATGGTAGTATTGCTCACTGTAGGTGCATATCGCTTCAACAGGCGCAACGTGCTTGGAATTGAATTTTGCAAAACATCTCGATTTGTAGTTGCGAGCCGTGTTCGCAGGCCTCTTAAGACTTACAATTTCTCATTTCTTATGACATAATTATCACTAAAAACTACCAGTCTGAGTGAAGATTCCCAAACATTTCACGAAATACGGTATTGAATTATTGGTATCCATGTAAATGAGGCTCTACCAAGCTAGATAGACGGCGACCTGAAATAGGTGACTGGGTCAGACTGGATGCGGAAGACCAGTGTGTCGTGGCGCAGCCTGGGATAGGCCTATGACCAGCAGTGGACTGTGATAGGGCGAGTTGATGTCAAAGAGGCTTAGATCTTATAAATTCGTCATCGCATTCGGAATAAGTATTACAACAGGCAAGGTGTAGGTACTAGAATGTCACTAAACATTTAACAGTACAATGTGATTTGTAAGCGCTTATTATAAGGGATAATACACATAATAGGTTGAGTTTCGACTGTGTTCACGAGTCGTGACGCAGGCGCCGATAAATAACTTAACTGATCCGTGACCTTTCGTGACGACCGGCGACCGAGCGCCCTGCCCACTTAACATTTATCTTAGCTTTGATTTAAACACAATTTTTGCCTACTACACTTTTTTCGGAGTTTTTGTTTCGAATAAATCATCCTTAAGTAACTTGTAAAAGTTTTGTGGAATATAAATGAAAATGATTAAAATAGAGGCACCGAATACAAATTCGTGGTTGTCATAGCGTAACCATTCCTAGCTGAAATGCAAAGTTAGAATATTAGTGACCTATGTCTTAGGATTAATTGACTGAGTTCAGATATTGAAAGAATCAGACTGCTCTTTCGTCCATTTCTGAAATTTAATAATCCTAACTAATCCTAACCATATCTAAACTATTAAACTAATCTATACAAATAATAATATTATAATACCTAATATTATAAAGAAGAAAGATTTGTATTTTTGTATGTAACGAATAAACTTAAAAACTACTGGACCGATTTGAAAAATTCTTTCAGGAATGGATAGCTACATTATCAGCGAGTAACATAGGCTATATTTTATCCCCTTACTCCCACGGGAACGGGAACTACGCGGGTGAAACCTCGTGACGTCCGCTAGTATTATATTAAGAGAAAGATTTGATTTTTTGTATATTTGTTTGTAATGAATAAACTCAAAAACGACTGTACCGATTTTTTAAGTTCTTTCACCAAAATAATTCTTTAATATCACTGAATAACACAGGCTATAATTTATGAAGATATCACGCGGGCGAAGCCTCTGGCGGAAGCTAGTATAATATAATATTACATAACACATAACATAACATCACGCCTTGTTTTCCCCGAAGGGTTGGGCAGAGGTGTCCCTGTAGCAGGTACACCCACATTTCGCCAGTTATGTTTTAATATAATATTATAAATGCTAAAGTGAGTTTGTTTATTATCTGTTACGCTTTCACGCTATAACGACTGAACAGATTGGCACATGGGTAGACCATGACCTGGATAGGATAAGATACTATAGAGCCCAATATTCCCACGGGATCGAGACTTACGCAGGTGAAACCGCGGGGCGCAGCTAGTATAATATAATTGAAAATCTGTTTACCGATTTTCCTACATTGACGCAAACATCTTTCCACACCATCACATAGGTAGTTATAACGTATTCAAATGATAACTGCCATAAGTGTGACTGACAAGCTAGGGTGTAGGACTGTACCGTCCGATAAGGACCAGGCCCGGGTCGACGGCGCGTTGTTTTCCACGTGCGCCTCAAAGAGATGTCAGCAGAACTGACGGGGTCCGCTAGGGCCAACGGTGATCTCTCGCGTCCGGCCCTGGTTCAGGCCATGGTACGGAGCGAGAGAAAATGGCAGGCCGTCACCTCCTTCTGCGAAGCGGTAATGCTCGCGAAGGAGGAGGCGGAACGCGTGAGGGAGAGGCAAACTTCGCGCCCTCACGCCCCTAACCGCCGCAGGAGAATCGCGAGCCGATTTCCGGCCACCGTAGGCGCGGGCTTGCGGTCGGTGAGCAATGGGTAGCTCGCCGTCCGATAAGGACCAAGCCCGGGTCGACGGCGCGTTGTGTTCCACGCGCGCCTCAAAGAGATGTCAGCAGAATTGACGGGGTCCGCTAGGGCCAATGCCTGTTCGAAGAAAACCGATAGGGACATCGTGGCCCCCGGCAACAGGGCAACCGAAGAAACACGGGTGGGTTTTAGTCAGTAAGAGTGTGACACGCTCTGGGCGGAGCGGGAGAAGTTATTTGATCATTTCCCACCCAAAAAAAAAATGTATTGTCCTCCTCCACCTGCTAAAACAAGGTGCCTTCACAATACAGGAGGAAAAATCGCGGCCATTACACTACCATCTCACCTTGCTAATTGTTTCCTTTCGTTTCTGCAGTAGTTATGGATTTTTAATATATTGGAGCTATTACGTACTTCCTTTACGAATCATAATAATATTGTGAAAGGAAAGTTTCACTTTATTGGACTTTGGTCGATGTTATTACGAAACTCTTTAATCCATTTTTTTTTTTAATTATCTTTCGATTTTCTGTCTTTGTCAGTGTGCTTAGTCCTAATCCTTATATCTTAGTACCTTTCTACCAAAGAATAATTCTAGATACGATGACGCTAGAGGCAGGTAGGTACCTTCTTAGAAAGCCGCTTTTCAGCAGCAACAGTTCTGTTTTTTGGTGTCTGTAGGTTTGCATAAACTACATCTAAAAATCAACTTAAATTACGCCTTGTTTGAGGCGAATATATAGTGTCTTCATTCACATATGGGTTGTGCCTACCTAATCAATTCACAGACACCAAAGTCCAAAAAAATCATCAATTATTTAATTAACTATCTCAAAAGACCCTTCAATATCACTTCACCACTCCAATTCTAAGCGTACTTAAAAGTGAAATAAAGCACAAAGGCTCAAAAATAACAATACAGAGTACGTACAATCGAGAATCATTAGACATTTATACGACGTGAGAAAGGCGAGCCGTATCGTTAATTAAAGGCAGTAATTTGACATGCCCTGACAGCTAATATTATGTTGAAATTGATTTGTGTTCAAAGTTGAATTAATTTTGACAGAGTCAATAAGCCACCGCTTTCTTATGATCGGAGTGACTTTAGTTAGGTACTTTGTTCTTAGTTATAATATGAGGAGATGGCAGAAAGCTATGCTTACCTATGTGTTTATAAATGATCATGCATAACTGCGTATCGTCGACCGTAGATTCAATTGAGGTAAGGGACAAAATACCCAAAATGAGTTGAGTATACAGTTATGTTCAGAATTTTTCGCTCTATCGAATGGTGAATATCAAAAAATTCTAACTTAAGAAAAACAGACCCGAAAAAGGTTAATAAGAAAAAGTTATGGGCGATTTAGTCCGAAAAAAAACTTTGTCGGCCTCTCCTGAAAAATCGTATTTTGTCCCTTACCTCAATTGAACCTACGGTCGACGGTATGTTTCAAAAGATGTCATTCCCTATGGCGCGGCGCGATGTGAACGACTTACGAATCAAACTCATCAAATTATACCTATAAAAGTTTCAGATCCTTCGTATTACTATGAGCTAAACAACTAACCAAAACATGTTTTTAATTAAATATACAACTGCTGAAGACTACGTCGTCGGAGCTTCAGCAGTGCGATAAAACGATTTGACGGTGTTCTAGGCAAGGGTACGAATATTTGTAACTCAAATTACATTTCATTACACACATAACACACACATAACATCACGCCTTGTTTCCCCGAAGGGTTAGGCAGAGGTGTCCCTGTAGCAGGTACACCCACATTTCGCCAGTTATGTTTAAGTCCCATGTAATAGGGGGCGAGCCTATTGCCATCAACCGGGCACAAATCCAGACTCCAAGCTGCTACTGAGAAATTTCAGATAGAAATACCCAATAACACTTTGCCCGACCCGGGAATCGAACCCAGGACCTCATGCTCAGCAGTAGCGCTTGCGACCACTAGACCAACGAGGTAATTAATTATTTTTCGTTCTCTCCTATCAAGCACCACTCTTCAATCAAACACACATATGATAGAAATAACAATACATTATTACGCATAAAAGCTCCTTTAGACGCATTTATTATAATAACTACTTAACAGAACCTACACAAGAAATCCCGAACTTCTATTAACAAACTTCTACTCAGGGCAATATGAGGCGAGAGTAATTATAAAGAGAGAGAACAAAAACCGATACGTTGTTACATCGACAATGGTCCGAGATAACAAGACAGGAACCTATTTAAAATACCTCTAATCGAATATGGCTTTTATGGTTGTGTTTAACACGATTATTATATTTTAAGAGGGAGTATATGACTTGCACTTCGCGCGTATCGGAGCGGCCTGAGGTGTCGAGCTGTCGAATAATAGCTTCGCGTCCAAACTGATTGATAAATGACGCACCCAGCGAAAACAGGCCGGCTACCTAATTAAATACTCCCGTCGGCAAGGATGGATGACAGGAATGTATGATGAACTGAACGTTTGACTGACGATTGATTTACCTACTTGCCTTTTTTGTATGAGGTTATCGAGTTCGATGTTTGTCGTCATTCATTGTTCTTCTTCATGATTTATTTCGAATTCTTGTTTCCCCCTTACTGAAATAACAAAAAATAAAAATGTAAGTAACACCAAATTAATAAAGAAAAAAAAATTATATACGGACAATCACTACGCTTACTCTCACTAATAAACCGTTGTATTGGTTTCACACATAGAGTTATTACCTGAATTTAATTATACATTAGGTAAGTACACACAGCTCCATTAAGTAGTTACTTTAATCAATTACTTTCATCTTCATTTCAGCCGAAAGAAGTCCACTGCTGGACATAATACTTTGAAAAAACGTAATTTTCTATGTAGTTTAGACTCAATGAGTTTCACATAAAATAGTTAAATTACAACTGGCCGTAAATAACTGACATTACGATAACAATCGTTTTTATTAACTGTCAAAAAAATTATTTGTGGTGTTGTGTGCCATGATTTAATTCCGTTTCTGAAATTTTCTTATTTATACCAAGTAAACCATTGAAAAATGGTTTACTACCACACATCTGGTAACGTAAAAATGCTTAGAAATATTGTAATTGATTACGGGGGTGTCAGTGAAGTATCGCCCTTCGAATATATGCAAACATACATAGAAAAATGTCCAGAAACTACTGATGACACGAAAATATCATGGATAGCTGAATCTTTTCTGGGATTTCATAGACATAAGCCGTTTTTGAAGGAGATTTCATCTCACTTATCTGAAGAACTCACAGAAGACGACCAAGATTATTTCATGATCATCTTCCACGCTGTCACTTTCCAGTGTGAACCAAAAGATATGCAGTTCCTCTACAAGTGCCTCTTCAATTTAAGCAAGCCTCTGCTTAAGACATTTACAAAGTTTTTGAGTAACAATGAAGTACTAACATTTATTTCACAAGTAGCACAATCTAGCTACGACACCAAATTCATCACCGAAAAAATTATTAGACCACTTTTCGAATGGCAGCCTTACATTAGCGATATGGCACATACCTATGCTGAGCATGTTAAGAAGATGGAGGGTAGAAAGTTAAAGCCGCAAACTGTGCCGGTGCAACCGAATGTATTAAACCGAAAAGGAAAAGAACAGACGCTTCCCGCCGCGCCTTTTCCATCGTCTTTTTTCCCCGCTACTCCTGCAAATTCTATGTACAATAAAAAGACAAAAATGGTAACAAAAACAACAATAGATCAGAAATTGAAACAAATACATGAAAAAAATAAACAGAAAGCTGCACATCTATTAAACAATGTCAAAAATAAAGATTTTCACTACGCTCAAACAAAATCTGAAAAATATTTTAAAAGAATCTCCAGTATCAGAGAGGAAATTGAAACTGAATTTGCAAAGACCAAGCCAAAACCAAGTATTACAATGAAAGCGAATCCAGTACCAGTTAAAGAAAACACTGCAACTGTAAAAAGAATTAATAAGAGAATACAATTAGCGGAAGCAGAAGAAGTCTTATGGTTTCAAAACGCACTGAAATGTTGTAAGAATACTGTCAAAATTGATGAACTGGCCGAATATGATAGACAAGAAAGGGAAAGAGAAAGGTTATTGGATATAGAAAAAAAACATTTGTTGGGCCAAATTACTCATGAAGAGGCAGTACTTGCGAAAAAAAAATTGTTAGACGAGAATAAAAAGAAACACGAAGATTTTTTAAAAGAAAAGGAAGCCTGGAATGAGGAAATAGAAAAGTGGAAAAGACTTGAATTGGAAAAAAATCGCAAACTAGTTGACAAACTTTCAATAGATGAGTTAAACCTACTCCATGCTAAAAGTGAAATGGTGACGAAGAAAAAAGAAACAGCAATCGGAGTAAAGAAAGAATCTGAAGTGATTTTAGCAAATGCTATTCGAATAAAACAAGAAGAATTGGAGCGTAGGATCAACATGATCAAAGAAATTAAAATATTAGCAATGATTGCTAAAAAAGCTAAAGTGCCTAAAATAATAGATCTAACTGAAACTGCTGGAATGGGTTTTCTTTGTGAAATGTCTTTGGCAGAGTTACAAGAAAGAATATCTTCCATGAAAATTATTTTAAAAGAAGAACTGGAAACGAAAAAGAAGATGATCAGAGATGAAAAAAATGCCGCTAAACAAGACCTGGAGGATACAAAAATGTCTATCAAGGATTATATGAGCGAGCGAGCAATGTCACGAAAACACAATAAAAAATCCAACCTTACCTTGGTC
The DNA here is from genome assembly GCA_963680765.1 of Agrochola lychnidis. Taxonomy (NCBI): domain Eukaryota; kingdom Metazoa; phylum Arthropoda; class Insecta; order Lepidoptera; family Noctuidae; genus Agrochola; species Agrochola lychnidis. Next base: position 14,163,835 of record OY796857.1, read on the forward strand.
AGTACTCCGTCAAAAGAAATAAATGATTTGAAAAAGATTTTAGAAGACAAACGTAAGATGCGAATCAAACTGAGTTCCTGATTGCATCAAAAACATTTATTAATAGATACCTACATAAATGCTTATTTATCTTTATTATTTCTTCTTATTATGTGTCTTTAAATTAAAGAGACTATCAACAATAGTTCGCCTTTTAAATATCGAACCGTTTACGCTGCGTACAGTCAGACGTGTTGCGGACTTATGACTCGGAAACGGCCCGAGCAGCCGAATCGTGTTCGAAGAAGAAGCCACCAGGCCGCATACACTTTCCTAAATTCTCGGTGCAAATAATCCCAACGTCACATCTAAACAGACAGTAGATATAACCAAATATATTATTTAGGGCATAACATGCACTCTGGCATATACAAGGTAGCAGAGACATCGAAACGAAAACTGTTACCATAGATTCAGTACATGATTCTGAACCCCGCTTTTTTTTTGGGTGGGAAATTATCAAATAACCGGAAATCGGCTCGCGATTCCCGCCCAATGCGTCTCCTCCTGCGGCGGTTAGGCGCGTGAGGGCGCGAAATTTGCCTCTCCCTCACGCGTTCCGCCTCCTCCTTTGCGAGCATTACCGCTTCGCAGAAGGAGGTAACGGCCTGCCATTTCCTCTCGCTCCGTACCATGGCCTGAACCAGGGCCGGACGCGAGAGATCACCGCCGCCGATCGCCTCCACGAGATTGTTATACAAGGGGCTAAAATAACCCATTCTATCGAGGGAGTAAATAGAAACCGAGTTATAATGGGTTTTAGCACCGTGTGTTACACTCTACTTTTCATTACGATTGCGAAAAAAAAAAACAATAAAATTAAATAGTTTATTTTATTTAAAAAAATATACAATTTGTTCAATCTGAATTTTTAATTAAACTTTTTATCCCGGTATGCGGTAGTAAAAAGCTAGTTTTACATAAGAATAAAGACTTTTTCGTTTTTATAGGCTCGTTGGTTACAGACAAATATTACTTTTTCCCCTAGAGCAAGATATGCTATTTTATCCCCGCTGTGGTACGCTACAATGACGGACTTTTTGAGCAAGAGGAATGAAAAAAATTTAGCTGTTCCATGCATTTTGACCGCTTAGGTATTAATTACACTTTTCTATGAAACAGCAGATTTTTTTTATAACCGGCGACAAATTTCGACGCAGGGGGTTCAAAATCATGTACTGAATCTATGGTAACAGTTTTCACGTCGATGTCCCTGACACCCTGTATAATAAGTCCGAAGAGCTTTATGGATAAAATTTGCCCATTAGGTACTTATCACTTTTTTTTTGGGTATGAAATTATCAGATAACTTCTGAGGGCGTGTCAGACTCTTACTGACTAAAACCCACCCTTGTTCCTTCAGTTGCCATGTTGCCGGGGCCACGATCTCCCTTTCGGATTTCTTTGCAACCGCGGCAAGCATCGGCCCTAGTCGGACCCCGTCAGTTCTGCTGACATCTCTTTGAGGCGCGTGTGGAATACAACGCGCCGTCCATCCGGGCCTGGTACGTATTGGACGGCGAGCTACCCATTGCTCACCGTCCGCAAGCCCGCGCCTTCGGTGGCCGGAAATCGACCTGCAATTCCCGACGCCTAGGGCGTCTCCTCCTGCAAACCGTGTCCAGCGTGTCCTCCGGGCGATTCACACAATGGTGACACCCGGGCGTTTCCTCCCGCCTTATCCTGAACAGGAACCTCCCGAAACAGCCGTGTCCGGTGCGGACCTGCGTCAGACGGAAGGTGAGGACGCCGTGGCGCCTCTCTAGCCACTCCTCAAAGAGGGGACTTATTGCCGCAATTGTGGCGTGCCCAAATAGTTATCCTATACCTAATACTTAGTTACCCCATTTTTATCGATGTCAAGTTTATAAAGCATAAGGTTGGTCATTTAAAAAACCATTGCTTAATACAATTTACAAAAGACGTGATTGACTGCGCAATTTGAAAAGGCTAAATAAAGACGTATAGTCTAAATTAGTTGATCGCACCGTTCATATTAGCATTTAAGCTCGGGATGAAGATGTCAAGTTATAAATTTACACAAATTCACAGACCTAAGAACACTCAGACAAGTATTACGATAAGCTAATTATTATTGTTTTGCCCTGGGATGGACCCACCTGTCTTTTTGCGGCACTACCGTCTATCATTTCTTTTATGTTGTCTTCCAATTTTTCAGATACCCATGTAGGACATGTAGGTTCCTTTTGTCCCACGTAAGATTATAATAAAAACGTTAAATGCTTTTAGGTTGCTTGTGATACCCACATTTTCGCACATAAATATCTAAGAACATGGTCGACCGAGCTCTGCTCGGGTGAAAATAGAGAATGCTCATTTAATAGTGTAGGATAGTTCATACTAATTCCACGTCTAGTACATACTAATTCCATGCTGCCATGATGGTAGGTACTTACTAATTCCATGCTGCCATGATAGTAGGTACTTACTAATTCCATGCTGCCATGATAGTAGGTACTTACTAATTCTATGCTGCCATGATAGTAGGTACTTACTAATGCTGCCATGTCATTATTCTAAGGTAGCTATCTTGTTCTAAACATTGAGAGAACGAGCTCTGCTCGGGTAAAAATACGGAGAAGACGAATTTTCCCAGATATGAGACCTAGCTAGATCGATTTTTCACCCCTGTAAATCCCTATATTGCAACTTTCATCGAAATCTTTAGAGCCGTATTCCAGAACGTGATTACAAATAAATATATATATACATACTCATTTAATAGTATAGGACAGGATATATTTTCGGTAGTCTTTACACTCAATAAAGACGAAAGAAGCACATGTAACAGAAACAATTTAATACATAATTTATCAAAACATTTTGTTTAATTTGCAATATTATTCATATCTTACACATGTTTACGTCTGCGGCAATGAAGAAGTATAGTAGCAAGACTAATGGTGTCTCCAGGCGGGGCTCGATCGATGCGCACGCGCGAATTGCTTGCTGCACTTAATTAGTGCGCCCGAACAGAAATATTAGTAATTGGAATTTATAGGGCAGATATGACGCCTCACTTGATAAACGACGGAGCAACGACTCCGAATATAAAATAATTCATAAACATCATAACACTTGTAATATTGACACTAATGATAATAGGTGTAAAATTTCCCAACATACAAAGGTGATAATCCGAGCTTATAATAATCCAATAACTCGACGTTTTATACATATTGTGGATCACGTGACGACGTATTCGAATCGAAGAAACCTAGTCAATATAATTTGGATTAAGGCAATAAATAAGGCGGGTTCGCCCGTTCATTTGTATCAGCGTATAATTTAAATTCTTTAACGCCAATGTTCAAGATTACGCGGCGAGATAGAGGTGCGGGCGCCCGTGTCGCGGCGACATCCACCAAATAAATTTATATTTCCGACCGACACCGGCCTGACTTCTCTCTTTGTAGATAATTCGGCCGGTAACGTTGAATGACTCTATTAACAGCTTCCCTTTTTGGGATAAATGTCGTCTTTGGGTTGTGTCGTAGCGCAGCCTTATCTATAGTGTGGGATGACCAGTGTTGTTCTAAACTAACAAGTTTATTGCTTGACTCGTATTATGTCTAATAAATCAATGTAATTAATAATAAAATTGAATCATGTCGTTTAAGAATGTAAATTATTTAAATTATTCAGCTACAAACTACATTCGTCGCCTTAACAATAGTCGTTGCGCCTCAGATTAATTAATTATTACCTCTGAAAATAATTTAAATAATATCAATTAGATACAAGTGAGATTTATAGATAGCCGATCTGTTTCTGTATTCAAAAAATCCGTTCACAGTGAAAGTATTCCGTTTGCACAAAATTCAATAGCACTATAAATACGGCTTCTCATTTCAAGATTAACCTGATAACAGTAAAACGTCAATAACCACCTAATTGGGAGAGAACACTCTGGCAGCCGGGCAGCCGGGCCGTCCTTAGTGAGAAACAAATAAATATTGTAGCACACTACGAGATAATTTGCCCGATAACTTAATGTGCTTACATTTCGAATCTGCTCATGATTTTATGGGAAACTATCAAGTCGTATATTTTTTCATTCAATAGTGTTGTGAAATTGATGATTTGGTGGCGGATTTTTATACAAAGCTCCGTGTGTTTGATCATAACACGTGTGAACATGTAAATAGTACATACCGATCGTCCTACGCGAATCGATGAACATAATCGTTAGTAACACTCGTTTAAATGCTAATTTCATATTAAATCGATGAAAATTATATTTTTACTGTATCGATCTTGGAGGTTTTGTATGACTAATTAAAATTAATTTATGTTGTGCCCGGAATGAGTGGCTTGTCACTCGGATATTTATATCTATTTCCCTTTAATCATTTAATTTGAATTGCCTAAATTTTATGTATCCGTCGTTTTGTTTGCTTTCAACTTGATATTTTGATTAGTTTCAATTTACCTAAGTTATTTTATTGATTTAAATTCTAAACCGGTTAAAACCATTGCGGTAATATTTTCTATTAAAAAGGTATAATTAATAATGAATGAAAACGATATTTTTAAGTGCTTTTTACGGGTAGGTTTTACTTAACTTCGGAAAATCTTTATTTTGACACTTATTCAAAAAAGATGAATTTTCCTTATACGATTAATCAGTGTTCATTCAGTGACGATTTTACGATAAAATTCCTTTATAAGATTTTATTCTCCGAGATGCACCGATATGCCCCTGCAGTTGAATGCAAAGCTAATTTTGTGTGTCAACCCAAAATCCTCGACACTCCTTATGGGAGGACATTATTGCCTCCGATGCAGCTCCGGCCCGAGTGGGTATATTAAATAATTTATGTTATGATTGCTCAGTCAATTTGCATAAAAATAATATGGGAATTTTATGTGCGAATGATGTCATATCCTCCGGTGTTTTGTTAAGAAATGTGTGAAAAAAAAATTAACATGGATAAACGTTGTTTTTGTAAGTTAACGCGATTACATATTGAATGAGTTTATTTTTTGGAAAAGTTTGATTGCTTGCGATAAAAAATAACGATAATGCAATCCGTTAAATTATACCGGATTAACACTTTCTGTATGGGATAAAACCAATCTCATTTAAACCATATAGATAAAGCGTGTCAGTAACCTTAAAGCATAGGCTAATGGTTGTAAAATAAATAACTGCTTATCATCATAAAGCTATCAAATTATTTTGATAATTTATGATTAAAATAATGTTATTAATTTATTCAAATCCATCACTTACAAACAGATACATACAAATCACTACAAATTAATTAGGTATTATAACTCTTATAAGGAGATAATGATGATAATGGAGTATCAGGCTCTCATACGTGTAACGATAACGTGTTTTGTATGACGTCATGCAGGAGCCCGTCATAACATTTTATAATTTCTTACTGGTCTATTACTTTTTAGACAGCCATTATCGATGGAGATGCTGTTGTTTTGAAAAAGTTCGCGAGAGTTCATGAAGCTTGGTAGAGTCTCAACTATTTCTACTATACAGAGTGCCTTTATAAAAAAATAAAAATAAAATCAATAAATTATAATAAAAGCAAAAAAAATTGAGACACGTGTTTCATAGTTTTTCAGAATAGGTAGGTGTTTAATGACCTATGCCTGTAATTAGTTTAATGGTTTTATACTGAAGATCACGTCTAAACGAGTGGTGTTAATGATTTGAAAAAAATATATGTTAAATTAGAGCATTTTCTTAATAACTTAATATAGGAATATTTTAGATTATATTTATATTACATAGTGAAATTAATTTGTAAAATCATGTCTAACGCGGATAAAAACTGACAATCACGCAAAATCTATCAAGCGTAATTTTCTGAAACCTTCAGCATTTTAAAAATAATTTAATTATTGATCTTTTATTGTATATGTTTTATTAAAATACCCTTTGTTTTATGTATAATAAATCAATAATGCGTTTAATTTGGGAGAGCGCTCTTTGATGGGCGAGTCCTATTACTGCCTGGACTTACGACGCGTTGCGTGAGCTTAGTACAGAACACGCAAGTTAACCACTCAAAGTGGCATATATTATCTACGTCTTAAGTCATAGAGAACCAATTAAATATTAACCTACTATGCAAGTTGTAACCAAATAAGCACAGCTCTAACATATTTGGCTATTAACTTCGAGAATAATATAAAAAGAAGTCTCCCTAAGAAAAAAAAAGTGATTGGCATAATCCAGCTCCCAGTTTAAAACAGAGCTACGAAATGGATAGAATAATGAAATGGAGTAAAATACAATAAATTTGTGTTGTTATAATCCGGCTCATATCGCTGTATTAGCACTTTTTACGTGTTAAAGTATTGTGGAGATAGTGGAGCGGTTCACACCGCGCTCTAATCTGTGCCCCGTGTGACAGCAGCAAGGCACACGGGACGCGTATTTGTAAAATGTGCTGGGCGCTGGGATGGAGTATTTTTTACCATCCGTTTTTATAGAAATTATTTATTTGTTATGGGATATACTCGGTTCTGTACATTTTTTGCTAGTATGTGTAGAAGAATGACTTGTCGATTGAAAAATAGCTAAGTCTCCAACTTTTTACAAGCTCTCTCAGCCTGAAGGTGTTCATCGTGATTCAGAAGGCAGTAGGCATTTGGCTCTGCTTGCGTAAAACAATCTTGGTCAACACTGAAAGTTTTCAGGCATTAAAGTCCCACACTAAATTATTTCAGCATCTGTGGCAGAAGATTTACATGAAACTACATAGGCAATTTTACTATTTATATCCTCGCAACTTTAAAACGAATACAAGTTTTTTCATCTCACCTAGCATAAAAATTCCCATGATTCTTCAAGAAAACCATCACTGGACTCAGCACATAGTTAGTAGTGACGCGCCTTGTCCGCTCGGCGCTTCAAACGACGCACAAAATTTATTGTTATTGGAGCGGCGCGCGTACATGCATCCTCACTCCGCGGCTATCACGCGCTACAACTTTATCGAAGCACCTCACTATTCCGAATAAACGTAACGACTTTATTCCGTGTACACGTGATTTTTACGACACACATAAATATGCTATTTTGATTTGTTTGACAATCTGTTTGATGGTGATTTATTGTAGGTACCTATCGATTTAGTAAAAAAAAAACTTCAAAGCTCTTTCGGCATTTACATAATTCATCAAAAAAAAATATTATTAAATCGTTGGTCTATGTTTACTATTGCAAAATCTATATAAAACTTTTAGTTGATTATTTTTTTACATAGAGGCACTATTTGTACTTAAAGTATTTTCATTCAACACAAATTAAAATTGCTTTATTTTCCATTTCTGAATACTTTTGACTATTGACTTAACCACAAACGAATCTAATTTTCTTAGAACATTTCCAGAATAAGGCTGTTCGCGTTCTCTCGCTACGCTATAAAGTTTCTGCGCCATCGCCAATTTGTTAATGATACTACATCTACATAATATGTACATTTACTCGCAAACTAAATATACAATATAAATATAAGATATTTCTTCTCCATTTGCGTCTACTGCTTATGATTAGGTCAAGTGGACATTTTATGCCCAATGACGTCTCTAAACATTTGGAGCTGTGCCTGCTCCGTATATTTTCCGATACTTACTTCTTATTTATAATCCTTTCAATTTACGATATTGCAGGTATGGTTGACGTCATCGTATCCCGACATTCCGCTAGTGTCGCCTATGAATTAGCCGAAGGAGTCTGACCTTTTATCAATGATATTTAGATTTTTTTTTCTTTATGGCAGTATTTGGCCAACAGATCAGAGGCATAAACATTTTTTTTTTCTCTAATGATAATACAAAAAAGTTTAATCGATATAGAAATAGCTCACAGATATCTACTAACTTATTTAAGAAAATCAGTTTTGAATGGTTTTGCATTCAGCCTTAAGCATTGGAATTATTATTGAACTTCATCAACCCACACTGTACCACTGTACTGTATGAGGCGTCAGTCACATATAGTAGAATTATATTTAGCTTAATGGGGTTTTTCTGAAAGCTAGGAGAAGGCTAGTTTAATGACTGTAGACCAGGGTAAGTATTATAGGTAGGTAGAAACGTAGTACCTACCTAATGACGAATGCCCATTGTTACTCCAACCAGGTTTTTCTGCTGATTCTGATCAGCTTTCACCAACATGATTGCCGATATCCGGGAAGGAGTGAATCGGTTTAATAACAATTCGGAAAAAAGGGATAATTGTCGTTGCAATACGGACGAAGGGCTGAGAATCACAACTCTATCCTTCGTGGATTTAATAACCGACGGATTGCCGGATTAAATTTGACTTTTTTAGTTAAAAGTTAAGTGTTTTCAAGCCCTTTGTGAGGATGAAATAATTATGATATTATTATGAGTGTTTATCTTTACCCTACTTTCGATAAGTTACCTTTCTCTTGTAATTTGTAATCTAAAGCTGGTCAAAGAACATTTCTTTGGCGTCAAGCTTTTCTTTAACCTGGGTCAAATAAATGTATTTCTTTCTTTCCTTTCTTTGTGTTGTTTTTATTTTTAGTTAGGGCATCTCGTAGTTGACCTCTGAGATCGTGACTACTTAACCGGGCTTTCCTGTGGGTGCCTTAAGCTACTACACTTAAAACCTCCATCTAGGGGTTATTCATTCTTTGTGTTGCTAATGCTCGGTTCGTATAAACAAAAAACTTTTTCCAAAAAAAAAACAACCGACTTCCAAAAAAAACACTACAAACTGAAAAATAACTTTAATTTCGGAAGTCGGTGTCTTTGGTTTTGAATTTTCGTTCTTTGCCACCGACTTCCGAAATTAAAGTTATTTTTCACTTTGTAGTGTTTTTTTGGAAGTCGGTTGTTCTTTTTGTATTTTTTTTTTTATTTTTCACTTTTTAGTTGTGGTATTTACCCAACACAAATTCTAATACCACTACTTGCTATGTAAATAACAGTGAGAGGAACTTAACATATCTTCCACATACTAAGTGGGAAAAATACGTATTATTGAAGTTAACTCAAAAACTACCCAAGCAAAGTTAATAAAATTTATATGGGACCACTTCTGAAGAAGAAAGTATCATCAAAAGCAATTCATAGGCGGAGTAATCGCGTAACAAAAATACGAAAAAAAAACGTAGTCGAATTGAGAACTTCCTCCTTTTGGAAGTCGGTTAAAAACGAATCGTTTTCTTACCAAAATGGTACCATTTTTAATTGCCAAACTGGACATATAAATAGATTTGTAAGCTAATTTTACCTGTAATAGCTACTTCCATGCAAAACTATGAGGTCTTTGCCTCGTTATTGATAAAGATTGTCTTTGAGTCTTAATTTTAACCGAAAATGGTCCGTAAATTATAGGAATCGGTCATAATATAAGTCATCTTAGGCAGTGACATGGGGAAGTTTTCACTCTCTTTTTGATTACCGTTAGTTAGTAAACGGTTATTACAAAAGCTGTGTTAAAGCTTTTGAAGTTTATTAAGTATCTCACTTTCAGTGGATATTTCTTGTCTGGTTTGTCAGAGCGATATTTCACTATTTCATAATGTTCTGTTTTCTCTAGTAGGCATATCTCCTATTTCACTCTATTCTTATAAAAAAATCCTGCATCGTGGGTTTCATAAATATCAGACCCGTCGGTCCTTGGTCTTTGCAGGATTCGAACCCACAGGCCTCTTGAATCTGATCGTTTATTACGTGCCTTTTTGAATTCAGATTTCTTTATGTGTGTATTTTCAGTGGTAGCTATATACCTATCTACGTAATACTTACGAATGCCTGTAAAAAGGCGTGACACTTCTTGTCATTGATAGCCTTTTTCACCCACTCGGTATTGTGGATAACTTCCTTCCTTTTGAGTCATAAAGTTTATATACCATCCAGTCATCTAACCAATGTGTCTTTATTCATCCAATAGAGGAAAAGAAAACCAAAACATGTTTTAAATTATTTATTTTCATATTTTTGTAATATTTAGGTACGTATGTAAACTGTCTCCTATATTTTACAATAATTATTATTCTTTTAAGCAATAAATAGTACACAACGCTCGATTGTAACAATATTTACAAAAATTACTACTTAGGGCAACTTGGGCCATCGTTGGAATGCAAAGTGACCATATAAACGAATTCTATAAAATAGTGCCGAAATTATATAATTTAGTGACCTAATTCATTGTCTAACAAATACTTTTCAATGTTTGTAATCATCTAAAATCGGTGTAAATACGTCTAAATTTTGTATTTGATAGATACGAGTATGAAAAGCGTTAGGAACTTTTTTCTCCTGAAACCATACTTTTTACCATTGATAATAATACTTTGGTATACTCCCTCGAAGTATCACAATAACCTAATACAAACCAGTTAGTATCCATTTCTATTACTAATACGTGTTGCGCTAGGGTGCACCGAGCAGCTTCAGTCGCGAAGGTCTAACTTTTATTTACAACTATACACCTTTACCATTACAATATCCATTGACATCGAGTTTAATGTTTCCCATGTGTACCCCAGATCAAAACAGTTCAACAAATCACCAACTATTCTCTTATGTAGGTACCAACTAAACGGGATAGTTTGTGCATCGTTAAAATTAATCATTCGCGTCTTCTTTACACTAATTAACAACTCCAATATCTACATAGGTATTTACATTAATTTACAAACTAACTGGAGTATTAGCACTCTAAAATCTTAATTTACATAATTATTCGGAACATGGACATTCGATAGGAATGATAATTGTAATACTTTATGTAGGTAAAATGTAAATAAATTAATGATAATGACTGTATCAACGATCGTGTTTAGTTAGTTGTAGTGGTAGGTCGTTGCACGTGGCGCGCGGCCGGCACGGCGACGCCGAGCGCGACGTGCGCGTCCGCGCGCCCTCGTTGTCGCTCTCGTCGTGCACGTTGATCTCCTCGTCCGAGTCCGAGTGGGACTCGTATCCACGGGCTAGCTGGATGGACTGCGCCGCTAGAAGTGCTGCAGCGGCTGAATGTGGTACGAGCGATTTAAAGGCGCTGTTCTCTAAAGCAGGGTGTGGTTTAAAAGCACTTCCATCGAAGTTGGTGTGCTGCGACAGCGCTTTCAGTGCGTTGGCGTCGAACTGTTGGTGCGCGAAGGCCTTCAGGGCGTTGGTGTCCTGGTGCGAGAGAGCCTTGAAGGCGCTATTCTCGCCGCCCATCTGCGGGGTGTGGTAGGGCGCGCGCGCGGGGGACAGGGAGCGCGAGCGCGAGCGCGAGGGGGGGGAGTGCGGGGAGTGGGGGGGGCGGTGCGGGGGCGAGCCGCCACCGCGCTTGAGGAGGTTCATGCGCTGGTGGCGTCTCCACTTGGCTCGTCTGTTGGAAAACCAAACCTGTCAGTAACGGTAAATAAAAATGATTAGTATTCTGTCTTCACAGTTTTAACAAATTCAAATTAATGCAAATTGACAAATAGTGGCAACTTTGATTTGGCATCTTTGACTGTCTCGAACGATAATTATGGATTTATGTAATTATGCAAAAGGTCAAGTAAATTAGAGTTTGTTACCTGAACTCGCGCTTCTGATAAAGACGTTTTGGACGCCAGTCGTTCTCGTGTGGAGACGCATGGGTAGTGGGATTTTTCGAATTCCTTCTCCAGTTCTTCGAGCTGGTCTTGGCTGAAAGTCGTGCGGTTCCGTCTGAACTTCGGTTGTTCTCCGTCTAGAGAGCCGGAATCGTCACCGTCGACGTCTGTTTCGGCAAAAACAGTCACGAATGAGTAGGAATTCAGGGTAAAATAAAAAGTGTCACGGTATTTATGTGAAGATTCAACATAATTTTGTACAATAGAATCACGCTTGAGCTTTACAATTTAACAAGCCGTTTAGTACGAGTAGGTACGTCCGATGGAATTTTCCATCGGCAAAAATGGCAAAATTCCATACAAATTTTCATCCGCGATTTCTTAGTGCTCACTTCACTTCCAGCGGTTTAGGCTTTGCATTGTCTTAGTGAATGAATGAATGTTTTATTTTTATTAAGTGGAAGAAAGCAGACTCAAAAATTCTTACCAATTAGTCCTCGTCCAGAGGTTAGGAACCCTTGGTTGACGTCAGGGTGTGGTACTCCTGACTGATGGCCAGGTACTCCGGGGGGCAGGGGCAGGGAACCGGGGGGCCACACGCCGCCGCCGCCGCCCCATGGAAAGGCGCCGTACGGCGGAGGAGCGGCATACAGCCCGTAGCCAGCTGCCCTCGCGAACTCTGCCGCTGCACGTTCAGCAGCCCTGTTCCGAAGTATCCTGTTGATTGAAGATACGCTAGGAGCTGTTGCATTCGTGCAGACGCCTGGGGACAAAGGATAGTTAATTGTTAGAAATCATTTTTAAAGTTTGTTATAATATTCGGTTGCTACGACGCTACGCTTTATGGCTACGCTGCTACGTAGCAATTTAATGACTTACTGGTTTTAGTCCCAACAACAAATTGGGTAAAGGATTCTATAGCATTATTTCGTCTCTACTCAGTACCTTCTCTGGTTGCAAAGGTGAAGCCCAATTCTTTGGAATCCATATGGGTATTCTGTAGCAAGTTGTCATTCCGACAAAGGCACTTCTCCAAAATCACCAATATTGAAAATAAAATGTTAAAATTACAACAACGTGCGCCAGTGAATGTTGTTTTTCAACGTAAGTAATATGCGATGGTTATACTCAGTGAGCTGTATTTAGTGTTAATATACACCTTGCTAGAAACATTTCGCTTTGAGCACGAATATAGCAATTATGTGTGCAGTTTTGAAACCCGATGTCTCTTAGAACGCAGTACAAATGTGCATAAAATTACGGGCGCGCGTTAAAACCGATGCGTCATTGGTCGCGTTTTAAAATGCCCTGCACTTATAGCATTAAGTGGCACAATCAGCTTATGTTACACAATTATATCCTGCACGAGTTAAGAGTTGTAAATGATTGAAAACTTTTTATACACCATAAAATTACACGAGTAACTTGAACCATTCAAATTGTCACTACCTATGTGATTTTTTCTATGATACAGCAAAATCTTCTCCTGAACAGCGTAAACTTATCGTTATCTTGAATCACTTAAGATGTAGGTATGTTTAAAATGTAAATTACTCATAAGAGAATATTCCCTCCTCTGTAATTTAAAGGTTGCGCGGTAACGCCGTAATCATTGCCTACCTAAGCTTCATAGGCGGATTGTTGATAATCACAATGTGATTGACATACGAGGAACTGCTTACCGTGTCTCACAAATCATATGTGTAGCCTGTCATTGGGGTTTTTACGACTACATTATTAACAACGTCGTCTTCCTCGACGTATACGAACCCGTCTGATAACATAGGGCTTCCCTGTGCTACACAGATTTTGGCGAAAAAAAGTCGTTCCCTCAACCCGAGCCTTTTACCTTCTTCCTTGACCCGTCAGCTGTGATTAGCTCAAGAGTTGCGGATATATAAAGAACTAACTTTTGCCCATACGGAGGTCGGATATTATCACACGGGAACGTACTACCGGGAAAAAGTATTCTATGTCCTAACGTATAAAATAGTATATGTTCTATGTCCGTATTGTATGGTCTATCTGTGCCAAATTTTACCGAAAGCCGATCAGCCGTTAAGGCGTGAAAAGGTAACAGACAAAGTTACTTTTGCATTCGTAATATTATAGTATGGATAGTCGAGACAAATTCTACAGTGACCACTTGATGAGCACGGTAGTCATTAAGCCACAATGGCACAAAGCTATCGAGTTCCTGAACGTGTCGTAACGTAAACTAAATGTGCGCGCGAGTTAACTGCGTGCACAGATCGCGTGCCGGCGCAGCCTTGGAGAGCCATCCCATGTAATTTTCAGGAAACACTCCGAGTAAGTGCCATAATTTAATCATAGCCTGTCCGAGTGTAATTGTCGTAGGATTCGTTGTTGAGCTACCGAGCGCGCAACCACTGAACTGTTTTAAATAACTCGCTTTTGATTGCTCTTTTATGATATTCGTGCAACTTGTTGGTTATATATAGTACCTATCTAGTCGTATGTCATATACCTCATCATCTGTTACGACGCCTCATTGAGGTGGATAACAATTAAAATTCTATTGTGTCTGGTTAATGACAGTTGAAAGGAGACATAGATAGATAATTTTATATTTATTGTCAATACACACGTTGCTTTTCTTACATTTTCCGGCTTACCTACAAGGTATATTTAGTTAGTAGTTGAGGTTCTATGTATTCAGAAATACTACAAGTTTCTGAAAGCATAGAATCTCAACTGCGGCACCTGCTGGAAACATCATATTTTAACATCAACAGTGAAAATATGTGTTTATTACACACGCTGTTAAAATTCATAAGAACGGAAGAAAATTATTAGAAAATGAGGCTCTATATGCACCTGAAATCAACAATTCAGAACGATAACCCTGAATAAAAATCTACTGCATAGTTTATTAAATTGAAGGCGAATGACAGTTGTTCCTATAAACACAACACTAATGTCTAACTAAGAGCTAACACTAATAACAGAAACCGTGACAACTACCCGATGTGTCTATTCATTAGCCGATACCTTCCTGCCTTTAATTGATCAAACGGTGCAGTTCTAAAGACGTGCTAATTATAGGTAGAGGATGACTTGTGAACTGAACAAGACATAAATGTCAAGAATGGGGAAGACTTTCAACCATATCGTTCGATTGTACCTACCTACATTGCAGTTATAGCATAATTATTCAAGGAGGCGATTATTGTATTGTCACATAAGCAAGACTAGTAGGTATCTATATAGGTAATGCAATCGACATAACTACTTACTAAAGCTAAAAACACTTGTAATCCCAAACAATTTTCATAGCTAATAAGAATAACAACTGGTTGTTCAAACTCTGTAGGTATTACTCACAGTTTATCGTACTACCAATGTTCAAAGGCAATTTGTCTGCATTTACGTAGAATAGATCCATTTATTGCAAGCCTGTCATTTAAGTAGATACGTACTAACTTAGGACAATTATATCCAGGAACAATAATTGAACCTAATTGCTTAATTATTGTTGTATACGTGAGCGGATAAAGAGACATTTTCTAAACACGACTCGCTTAACAAAATTGCACCATCGCATTTGAAAATATGCCACCCTGTCAATTGTTTGTTATAAGGAAATGATTTGATAGACCTCACAGACATGAATAATAATTATTATAATAACGAGTTGAGACTATCGCGATTTATAAAGATGGATTTAAAGGCGGTCACCGTTGATAATGAAGCGCTATTGTGAGGCGTCCGGCGCGCTTCGGCGCAACCACCGCTTGACGTATCAAATAAAACACAAAACGTACCTGTTATAATTTACTCAAAACACAAAGCCTTATATAGTATAATGGTAATGATCAGTTGCGCGGCTTCGTTCATTGTTAGCACGTCGAAAAGCATAAAAAGGTGCCCTCTACACAATTTGTTTGGCTCGTAATCGGTGCGTTGAGACGAAGGCTCGATAGAACCGCCTTCTGTGCCGCTGGACGTCAAAAGCTTGATGTGGCTGAGAACACTATAATGGTGACTAGTCATCACTTACCAGTCAAGATCTCTAATTATAATGGAAGCAGCCGTTTTTCAGAAATAAAACAAACCGTTGAAAATCTCTTAACGTTTTGTGGGAGCTCAGCGACGCGTCGCCGCTACTTAATCTACTTCGTTTTCTATTCTTTTAAATGACAAAAAACTTCAATGATCTTTAACAGAACAGTTAAATTGGTTTTTGTCTAGTAACAAGCACGTAGCCTATCGATAGTTTCGATCGACAACGTTCAACGCGGGCGTGTTTTCAATTTGGATAAGTCGATAATTTTGTTATATAAAAACGTATCTTTAAACGCGTTACTGTCAATGATCTGATAACATATTATTTCTACAGTCTGCATGGTGCGAAATCATTCACTTTTCAGCAGTTGATTGCATTTAACGAGTAGGTATCGATTGAAATGAGTGAAGCAAGTTTGCTAATATCAATCACGTTTTTATTGAAGACTTCACTGACAATGAGCGCCGATCAGTGGTCTTAGTTCAACTATTTGTTTAGAGCCAGATCATTATCCATCAACAGGTTGCAGGTGGGAATGCGATATCTATAATTGTTCTTTTAATGATTTGGGATCGGGCCCGGATCCCACATGCTTAGTCACGGTCATGCAATTTGTCTAAAGTCGTTTAATCATGATTAGTCACAATAGGGTCCGCTTCTATTAAAAGGTTAGATGTCTACAACATAAAGAGCATCTTATACATCAGTACGCAGGGGCTGCCGGTAATGGCACAATTAAAAGCGATGTAGTTTTTTCTTGTTCTATCATTATACGGCGGAAAGCGATTAATTATCGAATTAACAACATTTATACGTGCGCGCTTTACTAAAGCGCTTGCATTACCTACTGCAATTAGTGCAGGCAGAATAATAGGTGTTGATACGTAACAATAATTATTTTATCGACTTTTAATTGTTGCGTGCTTCTTGAATGAAAGCACAAATTGAAATATTCAGTGTTACATTAAATATAAAGCAAGTGATTTAGTTTCCCATGGCATCCTAATAAAAAGCAAATTGGTTTAAAAATCTTAATGTTTCTGCGTCGGAGTGTTGTTAGTTGGTACCTGCCTAAAAGCGTGGCATGTCCAAAGATAAGGCACTCCGGCGCCGTCTGGCTATAGACTGTTTAATCGGGTTAATTTATCGATAATTGACGGAAAACCTTTTTGTTTGTAATGCCGGGAAGTAACAGTAATTGTCACGCCTTTGAAGATTTACGCTCGTTTCTAAATTGAGACATTAACAGTCGAATCTCGTGCCTAATGGTTTGGAATGAATTTGTTTGTTTGTTTTACTTATACCGGTTCTTCGATACGTTCGGCTGGTAACGCGACGGATGTCGGATTCTATCGAACCACGCTAATTAGTTTTAGACAATATTTCAAACGACTGTAATTAATTAACTTGACGGTTATTTGGCGAAATTATTTGTGTAACTTGTAGTATTAGACACGAATTCCGATATTATTTAGTGCTCTATTCTGATAAACATTATTCAAGAATGATGAATAAATTCCAAGTAGATTGTGATAAACAATTGGGGCTGTATTAAATAGGGTTGATCTCAATCTGCAAGACACTATCAATAATCAATTTATACCTTTAGGTTTTGATATCTTGTGGAAGCTTTGTTTGTTTGTGGGTGTGGCACTAAAAAGATGGTAATTTACTTAATTAAGCAACTGCAATGATTTGCCCATATAGTCAGATTGCTCTTTTAGATTTAGATTCTTAATTTATCAAGTGGAGCAGTTTCTTCTTTATAGCTTAACCTAAGTGAAATTATTGCTTACACAAGATCGCTGCTAACACAGCACTTAAAAGTAGGTAATGGACAACATCCACCGAGTAGAGTAGTCAGTATTTTATTTAACGCGCAATTACAACTAACTGGACTTTAGGAAAGGGGTGTATAATTCAACTTTTCTATCAACAAAATCATAAATTGTAGATCAATCTGCCACAGACAGAATGCAAATTCTACCAATTAGCATTTTAAAATTTTTGTGGTATTTAATCATCTTAAAGATCATGATAAATCTTGTTAATTGCTTGCTCTTTATATAAAAATATGTTGCAAGTCCAATCAGACTTGTAGGCGCCTGTTTTGCCGTTTATTAAGTAGTTCATTATAAATTCTTTTGAACTCTCCGTTTCTTAGTAGAAAAGTTTTCCATCAAAGCTCAAATTCTAATTTGAAGACGATTAGACGCTTCCTTCACTGCTGTCGCTCCAAAATAAAAATCACGTCCTCATCGAACGTCTAGAACCAGTTAACGAATGAGTGGCGTCACGTCGTCTAAATGAATTATTGTTGGCTTTATGGGGAACATAAAACGATGAGATCGGATGCAATCAAGCGGCACCCGCCGCGTCGACTGAGTAAAAAGGTGTCTGTACCTCCAGGGGGCCTCGCGCAACCGTTGCGCTAAACGCCTACCCTACGCACACGCGTCCACCCGTTTCAATTAGCTCTCAATGGCCAAAGTCACAAAGGATGTGCCAACCCGCAATGAATAATCGCCCTGCAATATGAAGAAAGAAAGAAAGAAAGAAAGAAAAAACGTTTATTTGCGGTAAACATGACGCAAGAAAAAAATATTATATTACAAAAATGAGAAAAAGTTGGGGGAAACATGCGTCACATCCACGCAAATCGGCTATCGCTCAGCATTATGCTACGACCCTGTGCAAGACAGAGCCCCAGCGCTGGTTTTCAGCGATAGCCGGCGCCGAATATCTAGCTCCCATATCATTTGAATAACAACCTGTCCCGCAACAATTAAAAGCAAAATGATAACTCACAATTTCGATCGCTGCCAATAGCATTACAATAAACGATAATCGGAACAATTTATTTATGTACAGATACCATTCTTGTGCAACTTTCGTCGCTTTCAAAACTCACAAAGCCCATTAGGTAATTCAATAACACGACAATAGCTAAGCAAAAACCGATCAAAACATGTTTTTGTAGCGCCATGTACATTGTACAAGCGACGATTAAAGGTTCTCCAAAACCGAAATCCGAAATCATGACCGTGACCCTCCCGACGTCGGACAACACTGTTGATGTGATGCACTGCTGGGAACCAATTTAATGCTGTAACAAATCAATAAATGTATCGGTTTATTGGAAGCTGTGTAGCGATCGATTTGATTTATTTCGACCGTACAATAACGGCGAACGAGGTGGGACCTTGTTAGTAAATGTCAAAAGACTTACAAAAAAACGTTTCGTCTATCTCGTAGTAACTTGTACCGTAGTAAAATAATGATTCGAATAAATTGGAAACAAATAGGAACGACGATCGGAAATGTAAGTTTTTAATATGATCGCTAAACATGAATCATAAAAACAACAGTACCTAACAAAGAATAATAAATTATAAAAGTGTTTTTATGGCCGGGCAAAACATTTTAACACCCCAACCGTAAACTTACTCGTCATCCGTTTCGCTAATTAATCGGCGCCAGCCAATAATTTGGGCCTCCACGTAACCCATACAGTTTGTGGGCTAAGAATGCAATTAATCAAAATATGGTCAGTAGCTAGAGCCGCCCGTAACGCCTCGTAAACCGATATCGATTTAGTCGATAAGTTGCGCAAGCCATTGTCCAAAACTGCCTCGTCACGGCTAACAAAGACGGTAGTGGATACCTTATTAAAATTTAGCCGGCTTCGATGAGCTGCTCTGTTTTAATAACTGCTCGTCGGCAAGCGATCGACAGAGTACTGACGTGCACCGCTCTCGAGTGGTTGCGTTTTTGACACATTCCTTTTGTAGTCACCGTTTGTATAAATACTAAGTTAAAATAAATTGCGCCGTTCGGGACGTTTCATATTTTTATAAATATAATATGAAAGATGTTTTTTTTACTACGAAAATCTTGAATAAGAGGAATGTTTTGATTGATAGTTATCAACAGCGGACTGTTATATTTCCTGAACTGAATGTTATCGTTAAAGAAATTAAATTGAGTGTAGATACGTGCCGACAATGCAGATGTAACTTCAATCAATTTAGCCAAGTGGAGTAGGTTGCTCGGGCACGCGCTTATGACAAAAGGCTCGACTGTTGAGCGTGATTTTGTTATAATTTGATTAAATTTCTATTACTTAGACATATTTCTGACCAAGCCACAGAGTTAGAAACAATCGTTCTCTGAAAAAATTATAAAGAATGAATTAGAAGTTTCTCGATTAACATAAAAACAGGACCACCTCAATTTCAATAAATTCGGAACCGCCAAAAACTGTAGGTATATTATATTACATTAATGATGAGATTTATCAATATGTTTTGGGTAATCCTAATTCTGAAAAATCGGCAAAAGAAAACAAAAGTAGAAACAAAATATTATGTTCACCTGCGTGAAAAACATTGCAGGTATGTTTTATTTACATAGCTGTCAGAGCATTAAGCCGACGTTCGCACGGACGTAATAAAATCGCAGCATTTTTTTTCGTGCACTGTATTTTCAACGCTCGGCTTAGCTCGCTCGGTTGAAAATCCAGTGCGGGATAAAATCCCGCCGCGATTTTATTTCGTCCGTGTGAACGTCAGCTAAGTCTACAATAATTTTAAAGGCATAAGATAATTATTTAGCTTTGCTTTTTACATATTATGATGTAGGTCAATAAATATACCCAACGCAATTCTATATTACCCGAAACACAAAGATTAGCAAGGTACTACTAGACTTCGAAAACCAACAAGGACAAGAAGAGTTTTTGCCAGAACAAGG
Source organism: Agrochola lychnidis (assembly GCA_963680765.1). Taxonomy (NCBI): domain Eukaryota; kingdom Metazoa; phylum Arthropoda; class Insecta; order Lepidoptera; family Noctuidae; genus Agrochola; species Agrochola lychnidis. The sequence goes on from OY796857.1 coordinate 14,184,217, forward strand.
ATTTTTTTTAGAAAATCCAGTTACGAGGTCGGCTCTATACATTAATACTTCTGTAGCAGCAATAGTTATTCGGGCTCCCTGGCCAGCAGGTGGTCCGCGCCGGTCAACACACTTTGATACACCGAAACCATCGACAGATCTAAAGGAATCAATCATAACTACAACCCCGGACCATCCAAATTGAACAATGCATTCCCGCGATGCAATAAAGCCATTCAATTTTGTGTTAAATCGTAACCGCAAAAGTTAGCGGTAAATTTTTAATGTTTTGAGTCAAAATGCTGAAAAATTTATTTAAATACAGCAACATTTACGACAAATATGTGAGCATTTACGCAAAACAACCGACTGACGTGGGATCGCGTGCAATTTTCGCATACAACGGAGGCATGAGCGCTCACTGCGCTCGAGCAATTATTTTAAACACATTTCAACAAATGACGATAATGTCAGCCAGCCGCAGAGATAAGAATAAAAAAAACATAAAAAATAAAAGCGTTCACTGAGCAATTGTTCGCCCCTCGTTCATAAGAACTCGTTCACATATTCATAATCAAAATTATATTACTTAATTTTGCACTTGCTGAGACCCATACCTGAAGAAAATTCGTACCCACTTACTTCCTGCACTAGTATTCAAATTCTGTACTCTACATAAATGATTCTATATCAGAAAAAAGATTTTTGTTGTCCTTATTTTTACTTTATAAATATTATTTAGCCTGACCTACAAGAAATGTTTTCCAAGTATTATAAAATCATGTAAATAAAACGTGTTTTATATAGACGTTAACCCAATCATGTGCTCTGAAGTTACGGCGCCCCCTGCGGATTTAATGGCTACGAACCAATTTAACAACTCAGTTTAGCACAGTGTTTCCCATCAAGAATGTTATCGTCTCCTAATCCGGTCCCCACTGATATCGTAAACCAGAAGTGGTCTTGTAAGCAAAACCAGTTCCAACGCGATCGCACGCACCCTACCGAACTGAACTGCACTAGAGAAACATCAAGGCGAAGAACGTCCTTTGACGACGAACGCTTTAATGACGTTTAATTAAGCTTGCGATTTTGAACCTTAAGCTACTCGGTTGTTGGATAAAAATAGATTGTACGGATTGTTGGCGCTTAAGCCGTCTTTTGTTTCAGCTGGCGACGTTTAACGTCACGCATGGGCACGAGAGGTGTCGTTGGTGCAATTATCGCAATTGGCTCGTTGGCCTCTGAGCTAAAGACGCCCATCGTACTCTAAGATATGTGTGTGCATGTTCGTGTGTCGTGGTAACATTATAGGAAAAGACATTTCAGTAAATGTCCACTCTAATCGTTATGTTTGTACTATGGCTAACAAAGTGGGAATTCGCGAACAGTCTCAGGCTGCAATTATTTGTAATAAGCTGTATCAACAGATAAAAATTATAAAATGATTTGAATTTTACTGAGGGGACATAAAAAATAATGAGTGTAAACCGAATAATAAGCTGAAATTGAGTAAAATTTTCATTTCGCCAGAGGAAATTGGTGCTTTTTATTTTAATATAATACCATTATATATAAATATAGTTGCATATGTGTAACAACGACATCTTTATAATCAAAGCCCTCGGCTATAGTGACACATTTATTGTGCAGTTGGCTTCGGGCCCGCGGCACTACGCGACGTTTTTATTTATTACTCTTTATTGCGTAGAAATTTTGTCAAAATTGTTTCATTTGATCTTGAGATCAAAGGAAAACAGATTGACATAATTTTCGATTTAATATATGCTATGGTTAACGCATACTAAACTTCAAGATTAGCCGGCTAAACTTAGGAATTATTTAGATTTTAGATCTTCGGTTCCTTACCCGTAGATGATGATTTTAATTAATGAATTAATATATATTAATGCACGACTACATTCATAATGACATGAATAATGAATAGTCCTGCAGCGATAATATGTCATGTAATTACGTGCAATCTTTTTAAATGTTCTCTATCTATGTTTATTATTAGTTTTATATATTTATCTTATCTATACATATTAAAGGATATATACATCTATACAAAAGAAGAAACTGACATATCTACGCACAACCAAAACTACTTGGACTAGGAACGTGAAATTTTGCACACGGCAAAAGGGGTTTTTGGAAGTTCGACCTTTAAAACCCCTTTGGTGAAAAGGGGGGATTTTCTTTGTATGAAAAATCTTATTGCTTGAGTTAATGAACTTGAAACTTGGCACGAATACTTATCTAAGTAAATTATAAAGTTTGTCTTTTTTTTCTGATGGACATCTCATAGCTGAACTCTGAGGTCATAAGTATTTAACCGGGCTTTCCTGTAGCTGCCTTATGCTACTACACTCAAAGCCTCCAGCCAGGGGCATACTCGAAACTCAATATTAATACTTAAGACCAAAACTAAAGAATAACGTACTTATATCAGGGTTTTTCGAAAATCAACCGCAGAAGGGGTAGTAGGGGTACAATTTTACAGGGAAGGATTTTACTGCGTGGCCTGATTAACTTGAAAATTGACATAAATAATGTTTAAGAAATACAATGGGAACGTACCAAACGCTTTTTTAAAACAAGCCATGTCGTGGTGAAAAGGGAGGACATCATTTATTTGAAAAATCTTATTTGCTTAATCTATAAACTGGAAAATTATAAAACTTAAATGATAAAAATATCGTAAACAGTTTTATCGAAAACTACCTTTCAAAGGGGGTGTTAAAATTTTTAGAGAAAAGTACAAAATCCACGCGGACAAAGTGCTATGTAGTTATAGTATGAATTACAACTAAGGAAATAAATTGGTAGGTAGGTTTTTTAGTTTGAATCATGTAAGATTCAATTCTTGACCATATTTGCCAATATAGGTACACACGGCTATACATCAGGCTATACATTTCCAATATAAGCTGACCTCGCATTGTACAGAAATCCATTACAATGCGAAATCGGCATAAACTGGAAATGTATAGCTTGATGTGTAGCCGTGTGTACTACAGCTTTACAGTCAACTTTTATACCTGAACCTACCTGAACCTAATGAAAACTTACATAACATAATGACACCTAAAGCATTATATTGCTCGCACATAGACACAAAATCCAATAGATGTTCTCAAATTACATTATATCCGCTGTCAGCCGGCGGCCATTTACAAAGCTAACAGACCATATTCGGGCTTGCACTTGGATGGCTTTGCCTATTGCCCTGCCGAAACTGTTTGACACTCATCTAAAGTTCATTACTCAAAGTCTTTAATCCTATAATTAGATAAGTGTTTGGTTTCTGGGTAAACAGAGCGGTTCGCAGTTTGTGGCTTAGCTGACCTTATTTTTTCGGTGGTGTCGTTTTTTGTTTAGGTATCAAATAAAAATAATTCTTGGTATTATGTTTTGTCAAGTTTAAGTTATTCGGCGAAGTGTGAGCTTTCAGTATACTTAAAGCAAAATCTTTAGGATTATCAGAAAAACCAAGTTTGCCGGAAAAATGGCTCCTAATGGCTACACTAGCAGTATGAAAACTGAAAAATGACTTAGATGAACCATTTTTTAGGTACAGTCATAATTTAAGATAGACCAGTAACATTAGGCAAGATAATATAGAGCTGGCTTATTCCTATTTCTAATTATTTACTGGTTACAAACTAGTTCCTAGACAAATCTATCTGAATTACTCGAGCTACACAATTCGCACGTCATCCAGCCGCGATTTATCAAAACACGTCTCAAGAACGCTTCTCATCGAGTTAATAACAATCTGTAAATTGCCATAAATTATTTTAATAAGGTAACTCGGTAATAATTCGATGATCAGACGGTTCCATATCGTGTGTGCGCGCACGCAATGCCTGTAACTTGAGTCGCTCACCGGTATTACGCGACGTTCGGTTTATTATATTATTATACTTAACTAGAGATCCTTCGGATAGACCCGAACGCTCTTGAATTTTGATTGACAGAATTGTTACGTAATTTAGTTTTGTCTTTGGTTTCAGTGAATACCTACTGCTTAGTTGTTTTGTAAATAAAGTTGTAAGTAAGTACCGACTTCGTTATTTTTTTTTTTAGGATTAAATAATCTTGTAATTTCATGGTTTGACGTGCATACTAATAACGTGTAACTTTATATTAATTTTATCCTAAAAACACTATAGACATTTAAAAAATCACTGAATACAAACACATTCTAGTTTAAATAAAGCTTAAACGGTTTCCATCATTTAAATAAATACGTTTTTTCTGTGCCCACACTAACGAAGCATGACGATTGACAATAGATAGGTAATACATAGGTATACCAAGTCACTATACAACTTCTTATAAGAAGCTCAATCGAATTGTAACAGTTAAAGCTGCATTGAATCAGTTTGCAGCATTTAAAAAATAGCTACAAAACGATAAAAATAACACTACGTTAAGTAGATAGTTCGTGAAAACTTAGCTTTCAGCTAAAGGTACTGTCATAAAAATATAATATAGCTCTGAAAAAATGGTTAAATTTAAAATATCACATCAGTAAGTACCTAAAGTTTTAAGGAAAATACTTATTTATGTTCATAAAAATTAGTGAAAATTCATAAGCTCTATGGAGCTCTAAAGATAGCACAATAGCAAAGACCAATCTAAAATGGACAGCTTACAATCTAAAAAATGTAAAATGCAATATTCTGTATTTTTTTTTTTTTTTTTTCAAAGTTCAGTAGAAAAAGCTCTCATCATCTAGGACTAAAAGTTAACACTAAAAAGCAATTACACTTGCAAAGACGCGATTAAAAGTTTCTACATATTCCCGTGCAAAACCCGCCACAAATGTAAACTATTATAATAGAAGTACCAGCAAAATGGCCGGACAATGTGAGCGTCACGTTAGCGGGTACACGTCGTCGGGTGAGCACAGTTACATCGGTCCACTCGTGATAGCCCACAGCATTCACGGCACACGCATAGGAAACGGCTATAGAGGTACGGCTGATGGCCGTAATTGTTTGTTTGTGTCCATGATCTAGGAGTAGAAGACAATACCCGTATTTCAAAACTCTTTCTGAATACCCATTTATTAGAAAAAACAAAAGTTTTATTTATTTAGCCATTTAAGTATCTATAAAAAGAGACAAGAAAAAAAAGAGAAAAAAAAGCTTCGTACCTATAAAGGTGATGCTGTATTTCTAACGAAATCTCTTCTAGCATTTATTTTGTCTTCTTTAACTTCATTTTCTGGAAAATCGAGGCATTGGCCGATACTCGTAGGTAATTAATTAATTCATAGAACATTTTACTGGGAAAGTAATTAGGAACGGTTTATTAATTGCTGTATATTGATAAATTTAAGTCACGTATTTGACACTTCCTGGCTATATAAGCCTAAAGCAAGTTAAAGCTCAGTGCAATGGCATCACTATTGAATGCAAAAATGCATTTAAAAATGATGCATGCATGCAAAATGTCTCAACTCGGTTCACTCAATTTTCATTGGAAAATTGAATGAATGCGCAACCGAGTTGAGACATTTTGCCAGTCCGTAGTTCATATATAAGCAATAATGTTGCCATATCCCGTAGGTAATTGGTGTATTTATAAACGCAGAAATGTTAATTATTTAAGAGTTGTAACGGATTACATTCATCTTATCGATTTTTTCTGATTTTCCTTTTCCATCAAAGCGCACATTAGAAAACTAACTATTTAGGCATGTGGAATCAATTCCAATTATTTGGCAAAATATTGTGTTCCATCAATATAGTTACAGTGCTGCATGGATCTTGTGGCGCTTGATTACCATTGACGCGCTGTTTGTAAAAACATTCGTAAAATTGTTTTGAGAAAATCGTATTAAAAAAACAAAATGGCGGCATTATTTCCGATTTAACTCACGCACCAAAAATGTACAAACGATCTATATTGATATAACATACTTAATACGCATTAAAGTAATCACCCTTTACCTCTTTTCTCCTGTAAACTTTAGTTTCTAACCTAAGCTATGACAATCACCATACGAAAGGTTTACCTTCAGATATAAGTCGCTCCCGGATCTCCCAGGCGAAGATGGTGGGGTTCTCTCTTTTGTACTGTTCGATCTTGGAGACCACTGCTGGAGTCGCAACCTTGGGCTTGCTGCCCCCAATCAGACCCGGCGGCCGGAGGGTGCCTGAAGCAAACAAAATTAAAATAAATAACTATGGTATGGTAAAGAGAGAGATCTAGAGACTAGTTAATAAACAGTTAATATTAGTATTAAGGTATCTAAAAAAAATATTGAAAACTTTACGCGATAGAGTAGTTTATGTGTATAAGATCCGAAAAATTTAATATCAAATTAAACACTAAACTTTTAAGAAGAGTTTTAGCGTTATGTCACGTTATGTGCTGGTAAATTGTAATAACTAAACAGAAAAGTGCGTTCTGTTGTGATTCCAATCACAACTCCGGTAAGTACCTACCTACACAATTTGTAGATAAAAACGAATTGAACAAACTGTCACCTGCTGCTCGGTAAAGGAAATAAAAGAAAAATAGAATCAAATTAGAGACTCAAATAAAAATACCAGTAATAGCGACACGATACCGATTGATGCAATTTCATTGAGTGCTAAACGTGAGTAAACGCAAGTTACTTGTCGCGATCAATTCTTGCAACACAATCTGTAGTTTTACTTTTTAGCCCTTATCCGACCAGTAATAAACCTCAAAATACACCTAAAAACTGCAAATCAACATTTGTATTTTAACATTTAAAAGGACAGTGGACGTGCGTCCCCACAAAAAATTGATAATCGAGCACGGCGGTAAGAATAACAATGAAAGCTTTAATTTAGTATTAATAATTACAAAATCATTGACATCGGCTAAATGAAGCCTGCATGTGACGAGACGTGAATTTTTAATTGTTATTTATCTCGAGCTTTGTTTTTATTGGGTTTAAACACGTGGGATTCACATAATGCTGTTTTGGAAAACAAATATAGGGATCTAGACCTATTACAATAAAATGATTGGATTTTGAAATGTCTATCCAGAAACAAAAAATGAAAATGCCATTATTCCTGAAACTTCTAGTATTTTTAGAGCCAGGAAAATTCTTGCAAGTTCAGACTTATGGAGTGGCTTATGATTAGAGTGGCTGGTAAAAACTAACGTATTCTCGTGTGCCTAAGTCAGTTAGATAATGGATGAGTGCGTGCATCAGGACAATTACGTAAAAACAGCGCAGCGGCATTCCGGCGGGCTGCGCGCGGACCACTCGCTTTTTACGCGCACACCGCTCCTCCATACCGATAACACGCTGAATTATTCAACACATTATTTATATTCACATTTTTGTCAACGCCATTCAAGATGAATTCATAAGTCTCTTTATGTCTTGATAAGACTAAAGCTTACCGACCAAAATGGCGCGGCCGAACAAAAACTCAATTTCGCGTTTACATGAGGTCCGCGACACATCGCCTTAATAGGTGAAACCCATTTTAATATTGCGACCACGATATGAATTTATGTAGAAATTTGTGTGTTTTCATACGTAGTAGGTATTGACCATAGAAAGTTGGTAAGTATAGGTAATTAAGCAAACGTGGCGTGATACAAAACTGTAAAAAGCGGACGCCACGTTTTGTGTAATTATTTCAACATAGATTTAGAACAATGCGATAATATTCATAAGTTTATTAAAACTGTAATGCTATATTAAACCCTATACATAAACGAGGTAGAAAATAAGTGTGTTCGTTAATAGTTTTAGGTACACTAGGTAGTACAGTAGCTACATTACCTACCTAATAACATAAAGGCGCTCACATACCTAAGCACTTTTGTATTAAAAAGCAAACTTCAAAATGTAGCGTGTGATGAATTTCATACAGTAAGGTACAAAAACTTGCTACCATTTATATTGTCAAAATATTTATTCGTGTCACATATTTTCATTCGTTTAGTTTGATTTAATAAAAATGATTTTTCATGGTTATTTTGCCAGATTTTTTTCAAATTATTATCTTGGGTTAATATTTTCTATCACAAATTCACAACTAACGTTGTCATGTTATTCACAAGTGCTTTTTCGGTTTATTGCATGCTTTCCTCAAACAAAACGACAACATCTTATTGCAATGACAAAACGTCTGCTCAAAAGTTACACGTGAATCTACAGGTTATGGATAAAAGTTTACGGAAAATATCACCAAAAGCGAATCATTTAAAATATTAGAGATAATTGCTTGGCCAGCGGATACGTTCATTGGCGCAGGCGAGGCGACACCGGAACGTCAAACATTACGCTGTACGTGCATAAAATCCAACAGTACCTTTCACTACAGTTTTGCTGTAACTATTGAAAACCCATATTGCCACTTGGCCACCTCAGAACGCCAATAACCGTTCTCGTCTTGATTGATAGCTAAATTGCGGGAGGCCGGCACACTGATCATTTCGCGATAATTAAATCGGCTAGAAACGTAATCGCATGACCGGGACCAATTACTCGGCGTTGCCTAGGCAGAGGCGGATCGTGTGAGCCACTGAAACTATCGCTAAATGTGTATTATTTGCGTGAAACTCAAGCGCGCTCCCGGCGCGTACCCACGACCTGCGAGGAAACTAGGTTCGATGCTCATTTTCTTTTATTTATACTTGTTAAATGTAAAATTTAATTTTTTACTTGTTTACGAAATTAAAATTCTTCGAAAAGTTTTTACTAACATAAGTTTATGGCTATGAAAATAAAACTCGTAATGTTTTAGAAAAATAAATTGGTATCTATTATGAACTGCTAAATACCTAATGAATATAAACATTTAAGTATTTACTTGCATCTATCAAATTATTACGTCAACTAGATAACGCTTAAAATGAAGAAGCGTTTATTAATAGTAGCGTGTTGATGTTTTTATAAATAAAAATAAAACAATAAATTAACAAGACGATCTTTCAATTGCTTCATAAATACTAAACGTCGTGTTCGTTATGATAATAAGCGTCATAACTATGATCGGCACGAATCAATTGAAAGTTTAACACTTCACCATAAACGCGAGAGAAACTACATAAGCACATTCACAATGCACGAACAAGGTGTCGAATAATCCCTTCAAGTTTTTGTTGTTTTCCTTTTAAAAGGACTCATGTTGGAAAACAAAGATGAGCAATTAATCATCAGCGGTACGCTTAAGGAAGTGAGAGCCACAAAGGGACAATGCACACTCAAAACGACGGTTAATAAATTTCCACACAGGAGTCGTTTATGGACGCTTTAAGTCATTACACGGTGCGTCTACAAAGATCTTTTTAAACGACACAGAAAAGGTCTGAATCCAGTTAATTAAATTTGTATTAAAAGTATTCAGAAGTGGCTCTTTATATTGGCTGGCGCTAAAGTTAACCGCGGCTCAGTAGTGCACTGTCATCTAGTTAATAGATCAAAATCTTTAGCGGCGAAGTGGGTCTGGATGGCCTGATTTATTGAACATAATGCAACGCGTGTTAACGACGCCTTGATTCGGTGATTGATCGACTTTTTTATGTGAAACTTGAATCAGTTCGCGCTTGCTCCCTCGGAAGCAATTAGATAATATTTTTGTAACAAAAAGCAGTTCAAGAGCCGAAGTTACTGAAGTGGAATCACTAAGGTCTATGACATTAAACAATGGATAAGTATCATTAGAAGATATTAGTTTACTCAGACTACGTACTAAGTCAACTGTAACAATGATTGGATAATCTGACCATTGTCCGTTCGCGACATCAAAACCGAACTTTATAAAATTAGACGCTATATTCATAAACTAAACCAAGTACAATCATTCTCAGTTATTTGTCACGTTTTATTTGTAAAACTAACTACCTAGGCTGGAATTGCTTCACTAACTAAAATAATGTAATTTTATTTTATTAGTGTGTGTTAGAAACGGATAGTCTCAATAATGTCACCTACTACGTGATTACCCGAGGGTAAATCATAGATCCGTATGACAATCTACTAAAAATAACATCCTATTGACAACAAAGACCATTAAAAATTCAAATTTCAAATTGTCCAAGAGAATTGGAGCGGAAAAAGAAAAAGCATGATTTCTGAAGCAAGAATGTCAAGTGGGATAATTCAATTTTGATTATAGGACCAAAGCCTAAATACGGCTTCATTACGGGCCGCGGCGATCCGCGGACAATCATCTTGAGTAGGTATCATTAGCTACCAACTAATTTACGTACGACGAAATAAAATGACCGGTTTAATATGAAATTACTCAGTCTATGACTTTTGTGGTTCTTTGACTTCCTAAATTATTTGAAATAAACACATCCGCTGCTATATTGCTTCACTTCAAATTCAAATAGCTCAACTAATGTCACGGTATGCCGTAGTTTATTGACAATTAGAAGATTCGCACATAATTCAAGCACATCAATTTGTGGCATAACATAAACCCATGTGCTCAAGTTAATCTGTAAGAGGCAGCAAACTAGACAGTGTATGGGCAATTTATTCGTCACTCCGCTCGCATCGCAACCAACAATTTAATACTCAAACTCGGCCATGAAACGTTATTTATGCGTGCCCATTTCCATGCCGTCAGCTTAGAAATTGTTTAGGCTAGATAATAACTTTTAAGCTAAGGCTATGTACCTATGTTAAATACTTAAGTGGTTGGACATGACGGCCCTGGGCGGGTTGTAGCCGGGCTTCCGTGGGAACCCGACACGTGACGTTATGAAATCACCAGCGGCGAAAATTGATTGACACTACACTCCTCTGTTCTCATAATATACGCTCGCCTCAATACCGTCTCTACGTTTATGGTATTCTTGCACATTTGACTATCGTCTTGTGTAATATCGTTTTAACGACCCGTTTGCACCCAAGTCTTGACGTACGTCATCTCCCTTGTAAAGCGTTTGAGGGAAGTTATAACATAGTAACTCCACAGCCTTCGTGCGTGTTTAAAATTTATTTGCAGATAATTGATTCCCAGAACGCGACAATATCTAGCATAATGTCTAACCGCTGAACCATTGCAAAAAATTATTATAATAACAGTAATCTAAATCGGCAGAAAAACGCTCAAAGGAAAATAAAAATTAAATTAAACACAAAAACCTACACTTTGGGTAAGAATATGAATGTGCAAACGGCGTAAAATAATACAGTGCGCGCTGTAAACGGTCGAGTGGTTTTGAAATCGCCCGTTCACGAGTCCTGAGCAAACACAAAGTGTCTCACGTGTCCTAATTACACACCGCGCACAGAACTAATTCAGCAAATTAACTGAGTAGAGCCAAGTGTCTGCAATGTCATAGTCAACTCTTGCTTCGGTTACAACTCACCTTGCTATTATAGCGCGACAATTAACTGTATCTACATTGTTCACGTTAATCAACGAATGCAATAATTACTATGAGCAGTTGACAAACAACTCCCGGACATAAATTTTATGTTTCCTGTTTCGTTTTTATGTTTATAAAATTATTGAAGATGATTGTAGCGCGCATAAAAGTTTCGCAGGATTCGTTGTTGCGGATCGAGATGGAGATTGTATTGAAAGGCAGCTGTGATAATTGTAAAGGAAACAGTCAAATAAAGGGTTGTCGATATGAAAAATCGTCGATGATACGATAGTTCTCACATCGACAATCGAGATCTCGGGAGCGCATGCTCGCGGCGAGGCGGCGCGGCGGCAGCGCGGGCGCATTCATCCGCACCCCGGTGGCTTATAATTAACACGCTGCAAGTTTTATGAATCGATTAGGATCTAAGCTTTCGTCAATAGCAGCTTTCGTCGCGGCGGACTCTGCCGATGCCTTATCCTTATCGATGATTAATAGCGATTGAGATTTTTGCCCTAACCGTGTTATTAGATGCGAGTTAAACTCGGACCGCGGCCGCGTCGCTTTCGATAATTGTTGACTTGTCATTGGATGATCCGATATCATTTATAGTGTTAATAACTGGCTATTTGAAAAAAGGAGTAATTTATTTTGTTCTTTGTCGATACCAATACTATTTTATTTTGGATTTAGTTGGAAGAAGGTACTTTCACAAATAAACTGTTGAGGAAAGATCTACGGTTCGGTAAAGTCGGGTAGCGGCAATAATTACTTGCTGAAATCCAATTCCACGAAGCATGTAATTATCCTACAAACAGAACATAAAATCTAATTCTCATGAACTGAAAAAGCTAACATAGCAAGCTAACACTTAGCATTTTAGGTCACCTGTAGAGTTACTAACCGGCAATATTATTGACCATTCTATGCGGGCGAGTGAAGTAATTATCGCAAATAACTTAGTTGCGGGCAATAAGGCCCGGGGCCTTTCTGTAAAGAGCGCACGTATAAATCAATATATACCTACCACTGAAGAGCACACCACTACGACAAACTATAAATAATGTATACGTACACTAATTACAGTGGAACAGATACCCAGTAGGCATAAGTTTGCTTTATCAATTATCTTCCCTCGAGCATTTTCAACTTTTCTAAAAGTAACTTTTCTGTATAAACAACGTCATAAGGTTCAGTTTTGTAGCGTTGTTTAAAGGACAATAATAAGACATGAGTGTGCCCTCTAACTGTATGCCAGGACTATTCAGGTTGTTCGGTCAACTAAATCGATGTGAATATGTAATTGACATTTGGAAGTCTAGTTATGAAATAATAAAGCGATAAGTTTCTTTGAAATCGAGGGAATAAGTGCCGTGTTTTCTTCAAATATTATACTAGACTATTTCTAGTGCGGAATATAAAAGATACCTATGAATAATGGAGTTTGACAAAAAGCTGAATAGGTAGGTATATAGATCTGTCCAGTAAAAAAAATATTTTTGATTTTGATTTTTCAGCTTTTGTAAAATTTGATTTCACATACAAATCTTCAAAATAATTAAAGATAAATGAATCATGCTCATGACGAAAATCATAAATGCTTCGATACGCAGCTACCTATGTAATAATCGTCTGCATTTTTCCTTCCACCTACGGCGCGATAATAAGCAACTTTTCCTTTAATTACCCACAACAGAAAAAAGGGTAGTGAACAAAAGTCTTTTTTCCTTTTAATTAAGCTACGTTTAAAAATGACACTATAATTCTGCAACACCCGACGTCTCCTATTAAACTATTACGCGTATCGTTGGATTATAAGGCTGGTAATAACCAACACAACGTTCGATGTAAAGTAGATTTTTATTTCTTAAAACACCCACTTATTGACCGTTTGTGGGACAGCATATGGAAGTGTCGCACACTGCAGCCATCAAATATTCATCTAACACCTGTCGTGATAAAAGAGCTATTGAGAAAGGTAATGGTAGGTACTATTCGCTTTGATGTGGATTGCTTTATTTTCAAGCTAAGGACCGCAAATTGTGGGCTTTATTTGTAGAATTAATTTTAGAACATTATTAGAGTTTAAAGCAGAGATGTTATGGATATGAAATTTCGGATCTGGATACGGATATAGGAAGGATATTATACCGGTTTCAGATACGGTTACGGATATGAGATTATTTCGGATTATCCGTTAGTTTCGGTTACGGATTATTAGATTTTTAAGAAATTTTAATTTTATAATATTACGGTTACGGAGCTCCTTAACATCCCTTTTTTTTGAGTGGGAAATTATCAAATAACTTTTCCCGCTATCGGTTTTCTTCGAAACCCCGGCAGGCATTGGCCCTAGCGGACCCCGTCAATTCTGCTGACATCTCTTTGAGGTGCGCGTGGAACACAACGCGCCGTCGACCCGGGTCTGGTCCTTATCGGACGGCGAGCTACCCATTGCTCACCGTCCTCAAGCCCGCGCCTACGGTGGCCGGAAATCGGCTCTCGATTCCCGACGCCTTGGACGTCTCCTCCTACGGCGGTAAGGTGCGTGAGGGCGTGAAGTTTGCGTCTCCCTCACGCGTTCCGTCTCCTCCTTCGCGAGCATTACCGCTTCGCAGAAGGAGGTGACGGCCTACCATTTCCTCTCGCTCCGTACCATGGCCTGAACCAGGGCCGGACGCGAGAGATCACCGCCGCCGATCGCCTCCACGAGGACACGGCGATTCTCCGCCCAAGCCGGGCAGACCTCCACCGTATGCTCCACCGTGTCCTCAGGCCGATCCACACAATGGTGACACCCGGGCGTTTCCTCCCGCCTTATCCTGAACAGGAACCTCCCGAAGCAGCCGTGTCCGGTGAGGACCTGCGGAAGGCGGAAGGTGAGGACGCCGTGGCGCCTCTCAAGCCACTCCTCAAAGAGGGGTCTTATCGCCGCAATTGTGGCGTGCCCATCCTTAACATCCCTGGTTTAAAGAAAAGAAAGAATTTGAAAAGTGTCCATGGAATTTCATGCCCGTTCTTCTCCTTAAGAATCTGCTACGCTTTGGAATGTGCAACTAGCTTCATCTTTCTTACTGACCGATTCCATTACAATTTAAAAGTGCCTGTTATTTGTTTAATTGAAATAAATGGTTTGAGTTTGAGAAACAAAGTTGATTTCAAAGAATCACATGATTTCAGATTCAAGATTACAAAAAAGCTATCAAAAGGTGCTAAGACAACAATAACACTTAAAATATACTAAAACTAGCGGTCCCGACAGACGTTGTCCTGTCAAAACATTGTCCAGCGGACAAAATTGTGAATCTAAACCATTCCCAGATCCCCTTGAACACACACAAAAAATTTCATCAAAATCGGTCCAGTCGTTTGAGAGAAGTTAAATAAATAAATAAACAGTTTTGCAAAGTTTTGCAATTGCAAAGTTAATTAAAATAACCAGCTGGATCTAAAACACTAATAAACGTAAAATGAAGATATTTTTAAAGCTATAAAATGTACCGAATATAGCTTTAGCCGCCTCCTCCAAATCATCAAAAGGACATAAAAGCCTGGACTATACACGCATTACTAATAACAAAAATTCACCATTCAAGCTTTGCGTTGACGTTTTCAAGATGCTTTGCTGTTACATATATGCATTGGTATATTTCTAACATACAATGATATATATCATTGTATGTTAGAAATAAGAAACTGTTTTATATAAAAATTACTTGAAATAGATAGGTAAGATACTGCTACTGTTATAATAGATAGACAATCTAATATATAAAAGCGAAAGGTCACTCATTCATCACGAAATCTCGAAAACCGCTTGACATATAAAGATGAAATTTGGTAGGAAAGTAGTTCATAGTTAGTAGACGTCCACTAAGAACGAATTTTTGGAAATTTGAGCTTTAAGAAGGTGAAAAGGGAGAATTTTGTTTGTATGATAAATCATATTCCTTGAGTTAATAAACTTGAAACTTGGCACGAATATTTATCTATCTCATCATCTGTTACGACGCCTCATTGAGGTGGATAACAATTAAAATTCTATTGTGTCTCGTTAATGACAGTTGAAAGTTGCACACATTGGTGCCGATTCCCTTGTTCACAAACTAAATTAAATTTAAGTTCAGTGCATCTTTTTCTTTCTATTTCATTAAGAAAAGGACAGAAGATAAATTTTAGTTTAGTCCTGTCAAATTAATCATCGCCTGTCACTCTCCATACAAGTTTAGACGTGATTAAAAACTTGCCGACTAAAATTACGTCAATTTACGTCAAGCGCTGATTAATTTGACAGGACTAAACTAAAATTTATCTTCTGTCCTTTTCTTAATGAAATAGAAAGAAAAAGATGCACTGAACTTAAATTTAGTTTAGTTTGTGAACAAGAGAATCGGCACCAATGACAGTTGAAATTAAGTAAATTATAGACTTTGACATTTTTAGTTTTTCTAAACTACCCCCTAGAGGATCAATCAAAGTTTGTATGGAATAATTTTAACGTGCGTTCTGATTAATTCGAAACTTATACTTAAGATTGAAAATAAATAAACAGGGATTTTTTTAAATCTACTCCTAACCGGGTGAAAAGGGGTATTCATTTTTACAGGAGAAGATTTAACTGTGTGGCTTGGTTAACTTGAAAATTGGTATAAATAAATAATCAATATGTCAAATAATGGAAACGTCACAATAGACTTTCAAAAAATTATTAGGTGCAGCGCAGACGACACACTTTTTGTGCGATCGAATCTGTGGCGCACATTCGAATTCCTATCTTATTCGTAATGTGAGCTACGGAATGGTTCCTAAATTAAATTTTAAATTGACAGAAATTACTATCGAGCGACACATCCTATATAGAATAACCTGCATTCGGAAAAACATCGGGGACATTTTGTGCGCCACAGACTGGACAGTGTGTTTTCTGCACTGCACCTTATCGTGCTATTTGTTATGGGGAATAAGCAAAATATTGCTAATTTAATGTTTACCGCAAATTGTAAAAAGGCTAGCCAAAAGGTTAGAATATTGCAGATAGTTAAGGATTTTTTTTTAAAGATTATGAGTCAATCATAACATTAATAAGAATAGAATAGAATAGAATAGAATAGAATAGAATTTATTTATTTGTAAGAATGTAGTTTTACATAGTATGGTGTTAGTATTTTTGTTAGTTCTATACATTCTACCACAAAGTATATGGTGTACAAATATTCAATTGTCAATCTAAAACTAAGTAGGTACAATATTAATTTTAAGATTTGTGACTTACAATAGGTCTATTTAGAATTTGTATTATTATAATCAGGTAATTATTACTTTAAAATGTCAAAATTAAGTACAGTCATCTTGGATTTTTACAATAATCCATGTATTCACCAATGTCATAAAAGCAATGATCTAATAGCCAACTTGTCAGCTTTTAAGGTGGATTTTGAGATGGGGCAATAAGGGCAGGTACTCCTTAACCGTTGTCGCTACAGTTTTAGGACTGTCCTTAACTTTTTGAAACATTTTGATCTGCATTCACAGATTTTGAAAAGAATATTCAGAAGAACATAATCGCCGCCACATAGCGGCCGCCACATAACGGCCGCAACACAACGGCCGCCACATAGTGGCCGCCACATAACGGCCGCCACATGATGGTCGCCACGTAGCGGCCGCTAGATAATAGCCGCTAAATAACGGCCGCTAAATAACAGCCCCCATATAACAGGCGCCACATTGCGACCGCCACATTACGGCCGCCACTTTACGGCTGCCACATAACGGCCGCCACATAACGGCCGCCACGTAACGGCGGCAACACAACGGCCGCCACATAGCGGCCGCCACATTGCGACCGCCACATTGCGACCACCACATTACGGCCGCCACTTTACGGCCGCCACGTAACGGCGGCAACACTACGGCCACCACATAGCGGCCGCCACATTGTGACCGCCACATTACGGCCCCCACTTTACGGCCGCCAAATTACGGCCACCACATAACGGCCACCACATAACGGCCGCCACATAACGGCTGATAGGTAACGGCCGCCAAATAACGGCCGCCATATAACAGCCGCCACATAGCGGCCGCCAAATAACGGGAAAACAAGATTTTCAGACGGGATGCTATGGGTTTTATTTTTGCCTCATTTTTTGCTACTGGCGTGACGCTACTGGTTTCTGAAAATGGTGTTTTCGGTATCTAAAATCTATCGTTCTACTACATTCTGAAAATCAGACAGATTGCTATAAAACAGTTCGGTTAAATAACCGAACTGTTGTTTTTTTTTGACATAGGTATTTAATAATGCGGTCAGGTCAGAAGTAACGCGTAAATTTTCTAAAATTTGGATTTTTGAATTTCAAAATAACCAAATCTATCGATTCTATACGGTTTTGTTCGTAAAACGATGAGGCAAAATTTTTGGTCATGGGCTCGCCAGCCAATAGAATTAATTTGAATTTGGAATTCTAAATGAAAGCAGTGCGCGCGTGCGGTAGGTATCGTTTCGTTTTACCGACCAGTGAAAAAACATAAGCAGTACGGAAACGGTACAGAATCGGTATCGAAACGATACCGTACCGACCAATGAGGCAAGGGCCTAACGAGACTGTCCATAACTTTTTGAAACATGTTGATCTGCGTTCACAGATTTCATAAAATTGCCAATTTTCACAAAAACTTTTTCAAAAACTATATCGAACCAACTGAGATTTGAGTACAAGAATGTCTGTTTATATGTTAACTTTTCTCGCCTAAACCACAATCAAATTCCAAATTCGAATTCGATTTCGATCAAATTTGCTAAGGGGATAAACAGCATCCTAGGGTAGGACATAGGCTACTTTTTGTCTCAAAAATAATCCTAAAGGAGGTGATATATAGGTACTGAAAGTTTTCTCGCCAAACTTCATGCTGCTAGGGCAACGGGAAGTACCATATAGGCTTTGTTTTATTTGCGAGTGTCAATATAAATACGCGGTATAATTTAATGGCCGTATTTTTTTATTGCATTGACTTGGAAGTTTAATTTTCTTTACAGCTCCAAGGGACCGTAGATCTAAGTTTTTGATATCTATTTCAACTTGATGCCTCCAGGCGTTTCTGAGAAAAAGGGTCTTGACAGACAACGAAGTTATCCTTTAACGGTTTCAATTTTGCATTTTGAGTACAGATTTATTATCTGCCTGTTACCTTTTAATACCGTAACGGCTGAACGTATTAAGATGAAAGACATACGGATAGGCCATAATCTGGCTTAGAACATAGGATACTCTGAATTCCGGTAACATGATCCTGTGGGATATTTTGCGACATCCACGCAGGCCAATTCCCGGCCACCGTAGGCACGGGCTTGCGGACGGTGAGCTCGCCGTCCGATAAGTACCAGGCCCTGGTCGACGGCGTGTTGTGTTCCACGCGCGCCTAAAGAGATGTCAGCAGTACTAACGCGGTCCGCTAGGGCCGATGCCTGCCGGAGTCGCGGGAAAATCCAAAAGGGATACCGTGGCCCCTGGCAACATGGCAACTGAAGGAACACGGGTGGGTTTTAGTCAGTAAGAATCTGACTCGCTCTTCCGCTCTGCCCAGAGCGGAAGAAGTTATTTGATAATTTACCAGCCAAAAAAAAGAGACTTATCATATCATCCACATATGAAGTGAAAAAAAAAACGTAATAATGAAGCTAACTCTAAAACTATCCAAGCAAAGTTAATAAAATTTATATGGAACCACCTCGAGAGCATACCATTTGCAACTAAAAAACTATTTTCAAAATCGATCCACAATTGAGGGAGAAATCGGTGGACATACATACAAAAAAATAACATAAATACGCTACGAACATAGAACCTCCTCTTTTTTGGAAATCGGTAAAAAATACGAACTACCTTTGGTTGTTGAAAACCTTTGAAAATAACCGTTTGTGGCGTTAGATATGTTGTGGTTTAGAGGAATGAGGAACAGGGTGTAAAGTTCACTCATCCTCTATAGAAAAGGGAGAATACTCCAACCAGACGGGTGTTGTGTCTGGCGGGCAACTGCCGGACGGTTGAAGTCGGAATATATGTTGATCGCGCGGTAAACTCTAATTGCGCGATGCAGGATTTGTGTGACATCATGTCTTTGATGCGTAGTTCGTATGTAGCGGTGTAACCGCTACAGTGATATCTTATGAATGCAATAACAATCTACTTAACTAAAACTGTTATCTACATAAAAAGGATTGCATTTTTGACAACTCAGCTCTAAAAGATTGGCGCACACTTTGATCACCGCTAGTGATTAATACATTAAAAGCTTCAAGAAAATGTACATTAATAGTTACAGGTGCATTTGCCCTTTTTTAATTAGCACCTTATAAACCGCGATGTGTTTTTGCTAATCACTCGCACCAATCAAGTTGATTAAGTGATTAATTCTATGCAAAAGGATAGACAGCAGAAGACACTGATACTCATCTCATTTACTGTGATTATCAATTCCAGCCATGGTTGTTGAATATAAAAGCCCTTCTACGACGTATCTAAGTAATCTTAGTGAGCTGTGAGTTGCCTTTTTAGATATATTATATTTTTAGATATGATATTATATGTTCTCTTATTCCAAGTCGATTTATAACTGTATGAGATTCACTTTAACAAAATTTACAAGCAAAGACAATAATAGGGTTATATGGTCTGCTGTTCAATCGACTTTTCTCTTTCAAGACGACAAGCAGCAGCGACATTCTTCCATTCAGCAGTCGTAGCAACACTACCTTGACAAACCGTGTCCGTGTCATCGAGATTAATTAATTGTCACGGTTGTTTTTAATTGATAGAGACAATTTTCTTTTCTTTTTTTATTGTCATATTTACCTATGCTACAGCTTGATGATCATGACTAAAGTTCAATCAATCAATCACTTTATTTCTCACCACAATACATAAATTATTTTACATTGGTCAGATTCGACAAAGATACACAATTCAAATGAGTATAATAATATATTGTGGGAGACTGGTGCCTAAGCTAGGCTCATGGCTGTGTTTCAGGACACCAGAATCCAGGATCCAAAGATGATTTAAACAGCTACTTAAAAATAAACCTTAAAGCTTACCAAGCAACTTGGTTACAGCACCTTGCTGTGACAGCACATGGTGCGCGATGTCGTAGTGCCGCAACCCGAAGCGGGACAGCTCCAACAGCCTCTGTTGTGACAGCAGGGAGGACAGGGGGTGCGACGCTGCGCCGGGGTACAGGGGGGTGCCCGCCCCACCGCCTGCGCCTCCACCAGATGATGAAGGGGATACAGGTACTGGAAACAAAATGTATGAAGATGAGTATTGGTTTAGCAGTTGCATCTGCAATTATGCTGGTGTTATGTTAGCTTAGATGAGAAAATACCAGCAGTACCCGGATGTTTATAAACGGAACATGGGAAAAAATTAAACAATACAGTTTTAGAAAAACTTCGATTTTGTAAACCGTTGTCTCTGTTACCCACTCATCTGCCCCTGTCTGAAAAACTGTGCCATATTACTGGTACACAATGAAGTACAAAGGCCATAATTGTAATAGGTCCTAGGTGCAGGTTATGAACCCTTGACTTTATATCTGTATTAAACTAGTTGTCCTTTATCATTCCTGTAGCTACTTTTAAAACCTTCTAAAGGATCAGCAGCAAGATTATCTCAGTTTAACTTCCATAACTCGAGGGGTTACAATAATAATGTAATAAATATCTATAAATGCAACATGAAAACATTGTCTGATCGTAAAGTCTGCGTATTTTTAACCTTTATTTTTAACATTACAATATTGAAGCTCGCACAAACGAAATGCTGCCAATGCACTATGAAAACTAAATGTCAATGCCAATAAAATTTTAAAGAATCAAGTTTATTTCTTAGCGCTAAAGTACGTGACGGTACTTATAGGCTTTTAGATACAGGAAATAATATAATTGCGCCTTAACATAAGATTATTTAAAGGTTGGCTGTAAAAGATCACTTTTAGCAATAAGACTGCCCATTGTGTCACCCAATGTAAAATTTCTAAATTAATGTCTGTAATTTTTATGGTGTACATAATAAATAATATTCAATCTATCTATCTCTTTCTTCTCAGCACGAATTTTATTTGCTGATTGAACCATAATATCACACAATAAACTAGAGTGCTATCCTTACTTCGGTTATCCACACTTAATAAATTAAATAAATAAAGTTAAAAGAGTTCCACTGTGTGGTAACAGCATACCAGAACATACCCTGTTTATCAGTAGGACCTACAACAGTATCGACACCTCTCCGCAGTCGTCTTTTACGACTTGCGCAAGATGATAAGCTTCACTGTGGAAGTGTGAAATTACTAAAATATTCCTTGCATTAATTTATTCATATTCCTATAAACCACTTTTTTATCAGCTCTGTATCGGCTTTCGAATAAATAAAAAATGTTAATCAGAAAACGTATCAATTAAAATCATTGGCTGTTTTACGATTTCTACAAAACCCGTCAGGAAAAGTTATAAAATTAAGTCATCAAAACAAATAACAACAATCATTTGGCAGACTTTATGGTCCTCGTTGATATAACATTCGTTTTTTACATGTGACCGTGATGGGAGTGCCTCTGGCGAAATACTCGACCCTCATTCTACGTAAGCGGTGATTCCGTGCGCGCTCATTACGTCCCGTCCCTATGTCATTACAATACCGTGTCAAAGGCTCAGCAACCACTTTTATTACTAGCCACAGCACGCTAACCATGCAGCCTGTGTGAATTGTCGTAGAAAACTTCACCACGCGTAGGTAATCAACTCGCCATGATAACAGACCTCCGTCCATAAACCCTTCCTCACATTTAATAAAATATGGTGTAAATCTAGCAATAAAATAAATAACTTTTTAATAAGATTAAGAAATACAATTTTTAAAATCAGACAGAATGGTGTAAAAATAAAATTTTATAGGCGGACAAACTGGATCCGTCGATGGCATAAATACAAAATTAAAATGTTTCTCAAGCATTAAAGTTTCGATCTCTCAACACGTACACATACATATTTTTATCCCCGCAATTTGTCGTTAACTACAACCAGATATGCTAAAGGCCGATCGTAACAATGCTTTCTTATGAACACATCGTAACACATTCAATTATAAATTAAGCTATTAACTTAATATACCATAATTTGTTTATCAGGTTAAGCATCGAAATTAATGCAAGTGGCATAACTTGTCCATAACTTAACACTTTTTATTAGCGAGTCAATAAGGCGATTTCGTCAACGAAAGTATTATCAAGCTTTCGTAAAGCTTTCAAGGGAAACTAACCCTTGTCGTGAACTAGTAAGGAGCACTTTAGATAGCAGGGCTCATTCCGATGGAGCGCTCGGGACTCGACTACGACGTATAATTTCTCGTGTAATCGCTTTAATAATGGGAGAAAAAAAGTGATATTATCTGCCCACGGTCAATAAATTAACACCGTTTAGAGCAAAAATGTAGATTCTTAGTGTCGCTACTATTATAAATAAATTGGACTCAAACGAGTAGAGGTTTTAAAGGAGATCGTTCGTGTTGGTGAGTGCGTGTGTGTGTTTTTATTAGGGTGCGTGAGCAGTGAGGCCTTATTAAAATATTTCGAGTGGAAACTGGAAGGACCACTTAGTGGTGCGCGGGAGTTTCACGCCTGAGCTGATACAACATTAAATCGACAAGATAGCTTATTTGTGCTGAGCTGAGGATTAGTGGCAATAAATCACTGATTAGAATGTATTGACTGGCGTTGACTCCGGCGCATGGTCGCCGCTATTATTTATTGGCCATCAGTTTTTTAGGCTTTTACGGCCACATTTTATCTATTTGTTAATGTTTAACGATCCCAACTAGACAGTTTGTTTATTTAATTAGCTCCGCCACTAATGCAAATTGTGATTTGCTTATCTTATTAGATGTGCGTGGTTAAACTTAGTTTTCAATTACTTATGGAAATGCGACGGTCGGATGTCACTGGTGATGAGCACTGAGAATCAGACACCACTGCAATTATAGTCCTTATGGTTAGGTGAATGCACTTAGAATAGTTAGAATTAGATAATGATCGTAAAACGCATCGCTAATTAACGAACATGGAACTAATAAGGCGCTATCAGTGAATTCAAACAGGTATGAAAATTACAATTTGCATACATGTAGGCAATATTTTGTGCGGCAATAGTTTAATTGTATAAACAAACTCACGTAAGTTTGGTCGGTACACCTGCGCAGGCGTCGTATAAACATGTAAAGTGATGCGAGGCGGCGCGGGGGCCGAGGGGCAGCGCGGCGAGCGCCGACTTCGGCCGAATGTAAAACAGTTTTATGCAAAAAATATTGTTCTACCCGCGCGTCTCGCCGCTATTAATGTCATCACGCGGCGGAAAATTACCACCTTTCGTGTAAATTTCAATACGAGATCGAAAGTGTACTCGATATTGCCCCTTTATGATTGCAAAGAATTACATGCAACAACAATTCTTTTGAAATTGTTTAAAGATACGCATGAATTATGGATATGAGTTGGGTTAAAGACCGTTGTTACTCGCTTCTGTATTAAAATGGCGATTTCAGTGATTTGAGTTAAATTGTCCGTGAAATGATCTCGAAAGAACAAAATACTATAAATATCACGGATATGAAGTGAGGTATTAATAATAATTGTACTCGGATTGAAAGCAATCAAAATAAATGCATTACTAGACTTTTCTATTTGGTATGCCGAATCAATAAAGCCGTACTGTTTATTAAAGTAGGTATCAGCAATTGTTTAACTGTGAATTGAGATATTGAATCAGTTCTCAAAGAAACGAGTTTTAGTTTTTCTATGCTTTTTATTTTATAATGTACCTATTGGTATTAAATTATTGCACGGTGGGTGCGGTGACTATATCAATCGACTATCGTGTTCGTCGAATACCGACCTCATAGTAATCAACCTGGCGTTTCTATTAATCCTTATAGCAACTTATTTACGTTCGAGCTTTACGTATATAATGACAAACTAGTAACTAATGAGTATGACATCTACAGAGCAAAGCATTTTCTGAGAATCTAAAATTAATATTAGAAAATCCACGACCGGGAACTCTGGAAGAATATGGGGGAGGCCTATGCTAAAGAAAAACAATCTTCGGAAACCGATGTCTGAAGAATATTTTTTTTTTATTAACTAAATACATAACATAACATCACGCCTAGTTTCCCCGAAGGATTGGGCAGAGGTGTCCCTGTAGCAGGTAAACCGACATTTCGCCAGTTATATTTTAAGTCCAATGGGGCTAATAATAGGGGGCGAGCCTATTGCCATTAACTAAATAATATATATAACTAGATTGTAAGATTGTTAATAAAGGCTAATATTATTATTATAATTAATCCTTAATATTATAAATGCGAAAGTAAGTTTGTTTGTTACGCCTTCACGCTAAAACGGCTGAACGGATTTGGATGAAATTTGGCACATATATAGATGATGCCCTGGAAAAGAACATAGGATACTTTTCTCTTTTTTTTCCCACGGGATCGAGACTTATGCGGGTGAAACCGCGGGGCGCAGCTAGTAATATAATAAATGCGAAAGTAACTCTGCCTGTATGTCCGTCTGTTAACTTTTTACGCCTTAACGGCTAAACGGATTTAGATGAAATTTAACACACGGGTAGATCATGACCTGGGTACGGACATATTATCCTTTTTTATTCCGATAGTCTGTACGTTCCCATGGGATAAATTTCGATCTCCGCGCGGGAGAAGCCGCGGGCAAAAGCTAGTCTAATAAAATCTATAACATTGTTTCGAATACTACCCATAAAAAGTTCAATAGATATGCAATGTACGTTTATATTTACTTGAAACGACAAAGGTTTGTTAAAGGTTACACTGCAGGACGCACAATAAAAGTAGTCATTTTAACACAAACAACGTAAAACGACTTTCTTGCGCAGGCGCATGGAGGACCAATGACAGTATTGTAAGAATTGTATCATTTAAGTGAGACAACCGTGTGCACCGCGGTTGGTTTGCCAGTCACACACAGGGCGATTTTGTTTATCCAACTTGCGTGGTAATGGGTCTCCATTATTACTTTATCATATTGTATTTTCGTCATTCATTTTTCCATGTCATGTCATCCTATGTTCAATGAAGCTATGCATGTCATTAAGAAAAATTGTCTATTCCTTGCATTGAGCATTGGTTCGATTGGTGGAACGTTACGCAGGCATTAGTCGAAAGTACGCGCGGCGTAGCTGTAGCACCTACGCGGGTCTACGAAGCGTAGCCGCAGCGCCTACGTGAGTCTACGAAGCGTAGACACTAGATCCACGCTGATCTACGAACCCTATTCGTTAATATTACGAATCTATGCATGCCTACATTGAACTCAAAGTGGGAAGACACTAACAAAATCAATTCTTCCTCGCCTTTCTTACTTGCAATCATGTTACCAAAATCTTTGTATTTTTATAAACCCTTTTTGTAATTTCTTTCATTCTAAAGAACCTCATCTAGTATAGAGCAATTTAACTAGAGAATATTAATGTGCAGGTAGGTAACTAGAGTATATGTGACGTAGCTAGTAGTTAAGCCCAAACTGATTTTGTTGCTTTAAAATTGCCTGTTTCACAATTTTCACTAAATATTTTTTTAAGGTTATACTTTTTACATTTCATACAACTCATTAAAATATTTAAATGTAAGTTTAGTTTTACAAATAAATACGCGTTGTAAACATTTAAACCTATCTATGGTTGCACCACAACTAATTAGATTTTTAAAGATTAAAACAAAGTGGGTTATTAACACCTATCATAAGCAATAACAAGAATTTTAATCTTAAGTACCTACAATGATTTTTCCTTAAAAGGGGTAGAAATAAATATTTAAGGAGATACCACATTCCTGCTCATAAATTGATCTTTAGATGGATGGAAACTAATGGGCAGGTAATTACTAACTTCACATGTTTATAGCATTCACATATTTCTAGAAGATACACTGATGTATCTTCTAGAAATACTGATGGGAAATAATGATTATTTCATTATCATTCAAATACGTGGAAGAGAGGGGATGAGTTGGTTCGAAGGATCGCAACAACCAGAGATCGTATAAGTGCTGAAAAGAAACATAACTGACACAGTATTATTTGGAAGTCTATAGGTAAAATAGAGTCCTGCTTTTGAAACTAAAGCCTATCAAAGCTTTGATGCAAAGTTTTGCCAAGACCACAGTGTCATATATATTTTTCTGTTGCGGAAACTGTCACTTGATATTTTAGCTTGTGCTGAGAGGATTGGTTGGTTACGGTTATTCATCTCACTCATCTGAAGGTCGATTTAGACCAAACAAGCAAATGCACATTCTATCCACTCTACTAAATTCTTTTTGTATAAACATGGACAGAACATTACATACTTCGTTGCGGTATCCTTAATAAAATGTCAACAAAATCAAAACATAATGCTCTTGCTCTTGTTCTGATTCTGTGTTCGTTTGGTCTAAACCCACATTGGCAGGGAAACTTTGGAGTAATTGCGTAACATACTTACACTGGCAATGCCATTCATTTTGACAATTCAACAATATTCATTGCGTTACTTACGCTGTCGAGCAGACGAATTGTTAAAACATATGAAGTAATTCTGAATCTACTTCTAAATCCTTCGGATTATAATTGAAAATCTGTTACACAAATTGGGGTGCTCGATGATGAACAATATGTGAATGTATCGACCAGTCAGTTCTATTTGTAATCCAAACAATTCAATAAAAAAAAAAAACGTGTGGCACTCGGGGACTGCCGCGGTAAAGCTATTGCATAGCATTTGTAACCTCCATACTTCCTATTTGTCAACGCTACACTTGGGATGATGACGTGATGACATAAAACAAAAATTACGTTCCCATGACAACATCACGTTGTCATGGGAACCGTCATTACATGGTAGGCGGAGTGGGGGGTTTTAGGTTTTATTTTCGTTACGTTACGGAATTTCTTGATTCGGTCGCCGCGCTCAAAGTCCGCGATAAAAGCTATTCAATCGCTTAAAAAGAAACAGTATAAAACTTGTACAAAAAACCCGTACTTTTTGTTTGTGTTAATAAATTACGCTGGATGGTATGCTTGACAAACGTAACGTGGCTATCCTGTGTTTCGACTTCGTTGCATATTCAATGTGCTCGATTCGCGAAGATTTAATAGTCGGTTCAGATGGCATCCGCAGCGGAAGTAAGCTTTAATATAGACAATAAATGGACGCTTATACTTAGCATTTGTTCACATATATTTGTGGAGTTTATTTGCATAATAATATTTGTGTTGAAAGAACTTAATGACTAATTAAAAAAAAAAAAATCTTCTTCGACGGATGATTACGATGTGTCAAAGACAATATTAAGTACAAATGTACCGGACGAAATCTTAAAATTTTAGCACCAGATAGTATGAGAATGTGGATTCGCATACTGTCTGGTGCTTAGATTTTATAAAATAAATCAGCCAGGTTAGCTAGATGTGATACAGTATGGCAAGCATATGTTACCAGAAACACTTATCTTACTCAGCTCATACACACTCTTAAGCAGACAACAAATTATACTGTCAGGTCGTTAAAAGCCTATTGCCAAAAACGATCTGGGGGCCTACCACCAGCTCATAAACAGTATTATTTTAATATTACTTCAGTGGGAGAAAGAAATGGAGCTATACGACCTGTAGAGTTTCATCTCTTTCCCACATTGAAGTAATATTAAAATAATACTGCTTTATGAGCTGGTGGTAGGCCCCCTGAAAAGTCACGGATTACTCTGATTTACATGTGACCTCAGTAAGTTGTGTATGCGTTGATTTAGGCCTGCTTGCATCCCCAATTACTAAATAAATTATGCGCTAAACGTATTTAAAACATCATTATGTCTCAGACAACTTCAAACAATTGACAGAAACAGAACGATGTCTTTTTTTTTTTCTATTCGAAATGATGTTTTTTATTCTTCAAATTAACAAACAACAAACAATAACAACAACAAAAAAACAAACAACAACAACAATTAAACTATATACAGAGGAAAAAATAAAATAAAATATAGGAACAAATCATTGGGCATCAAAAAATTCATCCGAATCGCTGTCGGTGGGAAAGGTGCCCAAAAGGCTGGCAGCATTGCCACGTTGTATGGCAATGCTAATTCTTTGGCCTAAAAATTGGCCAACCCTTTGGTCACGTGAAGAGTCGACCAACCGCTTGGTGATGTCCCGGAATAATCGATGAGCACTCGGACCCCATGGCCCTAGTGTTTCAACCCCAAACGGTGTCTTAAATTCGTTTAGTGTTTAATGTGTTTAGTGATTTGTGGCGCAACTGACCTTATGTATTTAATCGAACCTCAAATAATTCCCATTTTGCTTTTCTAAAATATTATTGAACACTCTAATAATACAATGAACGCGCCTCTTTTTATGAACCTCAAACTCCCGACCAACTTAAATGTAATGTAGAGCTCACCGGTCGCTGCCGCGGCACCACTTGCTTCGCACGCTCGGCTCGCGTGCATTTGGTCACAGCTTTAACCAACCTAAACCTTTTGATCTGGGTACCCTAGCTGAGTTATTGAGACCAACTGTGAGAAAAGGCCAGAAAGTTAAAAAGAGGCTCATTTATTTAAAAAAGCGTGCATCTGTAGAAGCCCTTAAAGATTTTATAGAAGTTCATTAATTTTAAAAAGCGTAATAAATATCCTTAGAAAGTCAATAAGTTTTCAAAGAATCGGTTAAATATTTTCCGGGAAACATAACCAGCAACCTGAAAACTTTTCTTCAAAAATGGTTTACTTAGATCAATATAAAACTCTAACAGTGAAATGGTTTTCTTTTTTCTTTTAAGAACACAACATATTTTTTTTTATTGTCATGTCGCCCCTTATTACATGGGACTTGCGTACTTAACATAACTGGCGAAATGTGGGTGTACCTGCTACAGGGACATCTCTGCCCAACCCTTCGGGGAAACAAGGCGTGATTTTTTGTTGTGTTTATGTAAAAATGTGGTATTCTTTACAATTAACTATTTAGTAGATATAGTTACTAAATTAAATGACTAACTAAATCACTATACAAATAAATACAAAAACACAAGGACAGTTAGGCGTCGAAGTACTATTTATAGTTTGATGTTTCTGTAATAAAAGATGCAGACTTATTTTTCCAAAAATCTTTAAAATTGTAGCTATTTTTCCTTTGTTAGGGTTGGTCCGTACCAAAATGGTAAAAAAAGGAAACCTTATGGCGCTACTTCGTCTGACTGTTTGTCTGTCACAGCTGCTTATTTCAGGAAATACAAGTGCTTATAACTGTTCCATTATAAGCAATGTTTGTTCAATTACATAGCAAATGAAGGAATTTAATAAGTATTGTTATTTTCATTGCAATAGGAACCGAAATGGGGCGTTGAAATTTTTAAGTGGAGTAAGTACCCTAAGTCACGAAATCATATTGAAGGATTTAATTTGCACATTAAAAATTAAAAAAAGAACATTTATGCAGTACGCTGGAAGAGATTTCTATAGAAATAAGCATCACCTTTGTACGTATTTTTCTGTTCCTTTCTTCTTGTCTGTTTATATGTGTGTACATAAACTGTTAAATAAATAAATACAGTTTTAGATTTTTAATGAAAAAGTTTCGTTAAAATATCTCCGAAGTTTACAAAGCCAAAAATCTGAAATAAATCTTGTTGCTGGAGGTTTATGTAAATATCACAAAAAAATATAATGATATTTCTAACTAGCACAGTTTTTCAGTAATCAGCAAAAATCCTTTATTTATATTTTTCATACCAATTTACGGAACTCTCAGTGACCGAGTCCAACTCGCTCTTTGGGGTTTTTTTTATTCCTTACTACTTATCCGTTACCAAAAAATCGACAAATCACCCCAAACAATTCTCATTGTTCCGTTCATCATCGCAAATGTTTTGTTCTCATTTACTCGGCCTGTTCCAAACTCTAGTCGTTCTTTTTCAACACTTCTTCTTGTAACCAGATAATAGCTTTTTTGTGAACAGAAAACGAAGATTCTGACTTAAGATACTACGTGACAGACCGTCTGACTTCATCAAATTACAGATTCTTTAATTCATTAACTATTGCAATTATTTAGACACGTTTTTCTTACGTTTTTTAAACTTAGCTTACAAACCAGTGAGTGTACAAATTTAAAATGAATCTTTTCATCTAATAGGTGTAACATTGATTGGTTTTGTTATATAGACCGTGTCTAATTAAATAGAAAATCCGGGAAATTTTATTCGCTGTAATATTTTGGTGTTTTAAATTGATTACACTGGTTTATCAAATTCTTTCTTGGAATGTTATGGACCAATGTAATAAGTACAATATAGATTTTAGTAAGTACTTGGAAATAAAATATGATGCTTTTAAAATTGGCTGTTATGGTATTACAATATTCTCAATACGAAAACATGGGAAACCAAAATGTACAAAATCACTTTTGTGTCAACTGTCTCATTAAAATCTCATTGGGATTGTAATAAATTCATAAAGTAATTTATGTCCAGAATTATAATGCGATTGATTTGTATCAACAATGTCTGACTGTTACAGTTTGACGTGGAGCTAATGAAATCCAGAATTTATACTAATTTCATGCATATTGTTTCATTAATGAATTCAAAAATTTGCTAGACTTATTTATAGCCTGAATAATTTTAAGATAATTGATTCTAGATACAGATGTGCACAGAATACTAAGATTTTGAATTATGTAGGTGAATAAATCTGAATTCTCATTTATGAAAAACTATTTATTCTGATGTTTTTTAACAAAAGGTTTGTCTACTTCTTTAGCATTAATAAAACCTTTCTTATTAGATTCCAACTGGAATTCATTATACCTATAAAGTTCTGCCTTTATTCTGTTTGTAGATGGCGGTGCATTTCAATGGCAGGCGGTTGGCCACGCACACCGTTGTGTCACCATGGGCATCTCAGTGCATTTCGGCACGGCACACGGCACAAGTGGCACTTGCTGCATTACGGACCCACCGCTTGCGTCATACGGCACTCGCTCGGTATGAACAAGTGCTCCACTGTTTATTCAGCAACCCATGTATTCAATGTTTTAACCGACTTAATGGCTCATTAACACATTGTTGCTATTGTCTACTAATTAAGGAGCATCGTCTCAGTTTACAAAGCCACATGATTATTATGCGTGATCACCATTTAAATGTTAATTAGATTTATTAAAGCACCTGATCAAACGCGTCTCGATATAAAAGTTGACGCGAAAAAAACATTGCCAGCGATGTATTATTGTACTGAATGAAAATTTATACGACGTTTATGAGTCAGGTAATCGACGTGAAAATACTTTATATTTTCAATTACATACATATATTAACGTCTTGCCAATTGAATCATCCATCATTGAATTTATTTCTCCTATTTACATTTTGTTAACATTACTAAAGGTGAAGTATGTAATTAGGACTGAATCAAATAAAGTTAAGCCAACTACTTTCGACGTTGATGAGTACTTAAGAGACTATTCTATCTAATTAGGTACGTATCTATCTAAATTACATGCACATTCTATCACTTTTTTTATAATTAAGTTTTTTCCGATCTTTAAACTGGTAACCAATTCTGTTTGTCCAATTATTTGCTATCGTCAATCAAAACGTTTCGAATGCTGTATCGCATACAAATCGGCGGGTGAATATTGAGCAACCTTCACCGGAAACGCTACTGGGCAATCTAGCAGCCGATCTATCGATTAATTAGTTCGATCGGCAGTACAATGCGGACAATGTTGTGCGATGGTCGGCACTTTTCGCTCACTCATCGCGGCAGCTGGCTCCAGCGATGACAAATGACAGGCAGTCGATGTGGCCAGAGCTCAGTCCACACGAGGCCAATGACGTGACAAATATCGCGAACATACCACTTATCTTAAGTTAATTACATAATTATGAATGAATGATCAGCTTCGTGATGTGTATATTTAACTACTTATTTTTCAAATCGCTCTCTGAGAAATAAATACGCCGTTATCTGTCACGTCTATAATCGTTATTGAAGAAAAATACTCTACACTTGCATAGGTACCTACAAGTGTACTTACAACTAAAGTAATCACAGTAGATAAGTGCTTGGCTTACATTTCCCTATTACCAGAACTCACTGAACTGAAATCATCCAACCGGTCACGCCAAAACCCCTAGTAAAATACGCACCAGTCCTTGATTACAATAACTTTCAATTCAGCAACTTGCTAACTTATCATCGGCACTAGAACGTTACGTCACTGCATCATTTTTTCAGTATTCAGGAATAATAATTATTGCAATGAACTCAAGCGCCATTTCGTTTTACTATTATAATAAAATTAAGTGTTTAGAGATAGGTTCCAAGTTTATTTATAGAGATTATAGTAGGGCTTATCATCCCGCTTTTATAGTCAACTAAAGGAAATGTAATGTTTCCGTTTAGTATAAAGTTTAATTAATTAAAATCGAATGCTTCCGAGTCCTGTTTGTGGGAAACAATTATAGTAAATTAATTAGCGCTACTGATTCCTGAACAAGTATTAGAAGAACAAGTTTCTTTTACATCCAGAATCATTTGCGTTTTGTCACTGAACATGATTGTACCTCCAAATAAAAATTTAAAAAAATTATTCAAGTATAAAGTAAAATTATGATTTACATTAATTACAATCGAGAAAAATTTAATTCTAATTGTAATGTAGACTAGCCTGATCTAGGTTTATGAAAACCTGTGTTTCAGGCCATCAATTTACATCAAACATTTAAAAATAAGACAACAATACATTTATTAGAAGCTAAATTAAAAAGAAGACATAATATTTTCAATGACTTAAACAGTAGGTAACTATTTGGGTACCTATATTATTTTAAAACTAAATTATGTAAGAAATATTATGTTTAAATAAATTAACGAATAATATTAAAGTAGACAAAGTATTATTAATTTGGTAAAGGAAGAGACTTAATGTAAGAGTATATAGACTTAAGATAGAGTAGGTAGATATCAAGAATAAGTTATGATCTAAGTTCTATTTGCTCGTCGAATTGGTTAATGACTGCAGCGGCTCTCTCATATGAAGGTACTCCATACGGCTCACCAAACGGGCAAGTTGGTTTTTATGCGGCCATCTTTATTGGCAAAGTGCACCACACTGGGTGATTCCAGTTATTATACACACTTTTTCTCACTTGTGCACATCAGTCCCAATTTTCCCGATTATTTGCTAAGGGGCCGTGCACGAATTCAACTGATTTTGATCAATTTTGTTCATTGGTTGTGAGAAAGGGAAAAAGAATTTAAACAAAACTATTTGTGGTTTTAAAAGTCGAGTTCTTTGTTTTGTAAAGGGATTTTTCAAATAAATTAAGTATTCATGGAAAATCACTAATATTCGAAACAAGTTTTCCGAAAAATTACGAGAGTCTGATCATTTTGTTACAAGAAACTACTTTAGATTATGAAAATTAAAAAATATCGTCAACTTCACTATATGGTCTACTTGCATGTGGCTGAATCACTTTTTTCAACTTCCATGCAAAATATTGCAGAAAAATAATGTTAAAAAAAGCATTTTTTTAAACTCAATTCGTAGTGTATTTTTTCCTATATTTAGCAAACCATATCAAGAAATTTGAAAATCAGACATTAGCTTTCAGCTATCTTTGAGATAAAATCAAATTTTTATTTTATGATTATAATAATATAATGTCTTCATTAAGTAAGGCGAAATATACCATATTTTTGAGAGCACAAAATTGATGCAACTATTAACAGGTGCTGTGACTGACACGAATAGCTTAGCACCACGAAAACTGTACTTTTATGGTCAAACAGACTTAATCCTTCAATTATTTCACGCTTTCTCACAATTAGGTAAGTAATCGACAAAAGATATTTTTTTTCATGCACGGAGCCTTAAGAAATAATAGGAAAACATGAAACTGCAAAAAATTATGAAAACTCTTTGAATGGAAAGAAAATAAATCAGTACCCTCAAAAGCAGCTTTCGAAAATTTATGAAAATATTGGAAACGCACTAAACAGTTATAGTAACTCAGTGATTCAGTTCTAATAGGTATTATGTGTGTTTTTTAATAAACAGTCATGTACTTTTAAATAACATTATACTTATTATAACCACCTCATTAAAAAAGGTAGATTGTTTGCGCCCATTAGATAAATGTACGCGCTTCTCTAAAGGCTTGGCAAGATCAGATAAATGCAATTAAAATACTAATTTACAGGGGCATCTTATCATATCTTTTACTGTTATGTAAGGCGTTATATTAACTGTAAATGTAAACCGACTTGAACATAACTTGAAAAAGTGAGACTTATGATGTTTGATACTTTGATGAACTATAATAATTTGCTGGAGTTACTTATGGAAGTATGGACACCTGTTATACATTTTTATCAGTAGGGATCTTGATAGACGGGCAATAATCTTCTATTACAGAGAAATAGGATTATCTTAACTTCATAGAGGGACTAGACAGAGGAAGAGTCTTCAATGTGTTTCTGAACTTGACTTGGGTCAAACTATGATCTAAAGCGAGCTGTTCTTTCTTTTTTGCTGATACATGAACCATACTAGACAAGTAGACAGTAGTGAAATAGGTGGTATATAAAACGACCTAGTGAACCAAAGTAAAATACCTAGTTAACTATGGTTTCATAATCACACTCATGGAAGGGTCGATGACTTTCCACAATTTCAACTTAGCAATAGCATAAACCAACTTTTTTTTGTGTATGCTGAATTACCCGTTTTCACTAACACACGAGATCTAAATGTAATGCCTGAATAAAAGCGTACTGTAGAATTTTCAGTGCACGGCTCAACGACAAGACATGAAAATCCTTCAATTACATTTAAGTATGTACTTATGAGAGCAGTGGTGGCCCAGTGGTAACGGCCGCGACTTACGAATTGTAGGTCGTAGATTCGAACCCAGACAGGCTCTTTACTTTGTGTAAATTATTTTATCACCACTGCTCTCAAAACGGTGAAGAAAAACATCGTGAGGAAACCGACATGTCCTAGAACCGAAAATTCGAAACATGTGACGTCTACCAACCCGCACTGGGCCCGCGTGGTGGATTACGGCCCACTCCCTCTCACAGAGAGGAAGCCTGTGTCCCAGCAGTGGGAACATTTATAGGCTGATGATGATGATGATGATGTACTTAGGTATTTCTTAGTGTTAGCGGGCATGTGACTGTGATGATTATTTTGTAGGAGATAGATGTTCAGCAATTTCGCAAGAAACTGTAAGTTGTTTCCTATATAAAACGCTCGCCACCATCAGAACTTTGTTTTGTTTTCTTTTTTTTCAGGATGAATAAGTATTTTCCGCTTTTAAACAAGATTTATACGAATATTTGGTGTAAATTGTAGTGTTGACTGTTTTTGTATGGAGGTTTTATGAACATTATGAATTTGTATAAGTATTTTAATTGAAGAAATCATTGAGTACTTGAATTATTATCAGCAGTATCCTGAGACTCTGGAAAATCATGCTGAAGCATTTTACCGTTAAGAACAATAAGCAAAAACCAATTTGACTGTTTCTATTGGTCAATAAAATGGCATCGTTGACATAATTTTTGTGCCACTAACCTATTTAAGTTCTTACAGTTTACACAGTAAAACAGTTACTGCTGAAAATGCCTAAATATAAAAAGTTTATTACAATATATTTTTCATGACATATCACACGTGTGGAAAATGAAGAATTTATTTTATAATTTTCATTAATAAAAAGATAAATATTTCGGTTAAACTTTTCGTGTTATTTGTGTACCTACTGTAGTGTATTTATGAAAAAGAAGAAGGCATAATAAAAGGTGCCCGCAAAAACCCGACACCGTCGCCGCCGGCGTCGGCTTATCGACTCTACAGTGGGGACTCTATACTTTATAATTATAATAAAATAAAATAATAAGCAATAATTATTTTTTTATGGTTCCATTAAAAATACGAAAGGTAAATTCAAATAAAACGGACTAACAAAAAGTTGATTTATGTTATTTCATCAATTTACCGCGTTATTTTTAATTTGGTGTCACTAATCAGCCGATTGATGTGATTCAATTGGTTAATAATATTTGCTTTCTATTTTTATTATAGCTAAAGTGATTCCTCACTGTTTTAGATGTTCGCTGTGCTTTAGAAGGAATAAACTATTCATCATCATCATCACCCACTGCTGAGCACAGACCTGTTCCAAACACCATTTTTTTTATGTGTTATAAAATTTATTCCGATATCCTATTTACAGAATAAACAATTTCATTTCATGTAATTTCTCTGGGACAGACGACATTGTTACCATCGCGGGAAGAACTTGAATGAGGCTGGCACAGGAGCGTGGGGCACAAGAACAAATTATAGGAAAAAAAACATATTATGTCAGTTAACAGTGTAATGCATTTCATACATGATGAGCGATGACAATGTAGAATGTATCTTTACATAATATTGTTTCGGAGGACAAACAAAATATTTTAGATTTTCTTCATGCAGTTCCACTTTTCTATCTTTTTAGAAAGTCTATTAAAAGTCGGTTTTTAAATAGTTTTTCTAGTATCTTTTCAGACAATTGGTAAATAATCTAAATATTGTATTTCAAAATAAGTGTTTTTTTTAATATATATTGTCGATAAGGTATTCATTTGAATAATAATAATAATAGATCAGAAGAACCCTGCTATGAAAATCTGATTTCTTTAAATAGACTTCGGTTCATGTGATAGTTACCTATTTATTGCAAAAAGTATCAACGCTTAATTCTCAAATAGTGTCGAAAAAAAAATCTGCTATTGTTATCTTAAAGATGCTTGTTGAACTGTTTACATGTCAGGTGTATTCTCAGAAATGATTGTGGATGCTGAAGATAAAGATGTTTTGGAAATAAATACACCCTATCTATGAGTTTTAGAAAATGGTTGTGATGTTCTGAGTCATTTCAGAAGAAAACGTGAAAATAGCTTTTCCACAATGTAAGCCTTAATGATTTTTTTAAATTAACTGTGTATGGATTTGCTGTCTTGTTTACAAATAATGCAATTTAAAAACAACTTCATCGTTCAAAGTGGGAAAATGGGGCCTAAAATTATTCAGGTAGTCTGAAAACAGAAATGGCTAAGTATCTTTTATTTTATTTCTTGTAAATCAGTATTTTAAAATATTTTGGTGATTCAGGTAAAATTTTGAAAGACAATGCTTTTATTTTTTTGATTTGGAATAGACATTTAGGCACAGTTTTAAATTGTTACATCTTATCGTTGACTTTACTTATTTTTCTTTGAGTCAACTTTTTTTTGGCAATGTATTGTCATTTATTATGTAAGATTCCTGTGGTTTCAAGGCAGACTAGTGTTCAGGGATTTTTTTTTAAACAAGATTCTTGTTGACATATCACTTGAAAAAAATTTGATCACTTTCAGGGCAAATAAAAGCAGTTCCACAAAAGCTTACCATTGGGTGATATGTTGAGCGACTGTGTGATGGCAGCGGGAGCTGGGGGTGCTGGCTCCATCTTCCAGGGGGCGCAGCACGAGACGGGAGAGAACTCGGGCGTGGGGCCACTGCCCGCCGATATCAACATGGTCGAGCCACCTTCAGGTCACGAGCTCTCTGCAACGCTAGCATGCGGCACCAACCAAAAAGTTCACTTCAAATAGTCCACGTTAATCAACAGTTCGATTGTCTCTAAGAACCCAGTTTGTGATAAGGTATGAGCACCTATAGAACGCGGCCCGGCTCGCACGCGCTCGCTTGAAGCTCAGCCAGAACACTGAAGAGCGCGCTTGTCGTGCCGGCGCGCCCACTCGCGCGCCTACTCCCATTTGCACGCCTCAGAAAAAATCTCCGCCGCCAAACAATAACAAAAAACTACCTCCGCCGAGCAAACCTCCGCGCACCTCTCACTCTAACGCTCTTAATTCGATTTCCGAACGCGTCAAAATTACAACACAGCTCGATTGCAACGCAACTTTCCGTCCCGTTCTTAGATTTTAAAATTTAAACTTATCAATACTAAAACAATATGCCTCTTAACACTATACACACAATGACTATATTGTTGTATCGCCAAAGTGCCTCTTACGACATTTTCGCACGACACACAAATGAAACTACTCCTACTCGCACTCGTTCGGTTCAGCTTAAGCATGAACCGTATGAAAGGGACAGGTGCTCTACCGCTCGGTAGAATTACGGTAGTGAGCACAGGTGATCTTTTACCATTTCTTCATAAAGAAGGTGTTAATGTATACCTCTCTCGCTCTATCTTATATACTTTAGTGTGAGCCGGCAGAGACAAAGGTATAGTGCCGATTAGCTTCTTAATTAAAGTTAGTTCTACTTGACTATGCTTAGCATCCGTTTAATAGTTACTGTACGAAGTAAGTTCCATTCTAATTAAGTTGAAGAGTAGTTCAATATTCTAAACTTTATCGTTCCGAAAAGCTTATGTGTACGAATTATTTATTCATTGATATTGGGGGAGCATGCCGATGGTGAAATACGTTCTGGTAAAATACGTTAAAAACGAAATGTCACTATTCACCCTTTGACGCAAATAAATGTAGAACCACGTGTACAGCAATCTGTTTTGAATATTTATTAAAGGATTAATTATGGTTAAAATATATTACTTATGATGCAAAATACAGTAGTAGCATATTTTGGTAAACCGCTAGATTATATTACGGATTGTATCACTGGCGTGTTTTTGTACTATAATTACAGGGAAAAGTGTATCGGTGGAAGGTACTTTTATACGGGCCGCAGAGCAACTGACGCGCCTGCCCGACTACGTAGGTACCTCTATATCCGTTCTTTACAATTTAATTGGAAGTTTTCTTTACTCAATAACTTGTATCAATCTCGTCGAAGTTGCGGTTTCCTGTACACAGATAAATACGTTTTGTACTGGGATTTTGAAAGGGTTTCTTTATTGAAAATTTCTTTGAAAAATACTTGATGGTTTCTTTTAATTATTGGCTTTTGATTTTACTAATTGCTGAGATTATTAAGAAACGAATAAAAAAATAACACATAAAGTAACACGAAACAAAAGAGTACAAAAATAAATAAGATAGACTTGCAATCTGTCATTCACATGTCACAATAAATACAAACGTAATTGGTACCTCCACTAACTTGAAATACCTAGTATTTACCTATGTATAGGAAATAATTATTTCTGGGGAATTATTTTATTAGCAAGTTTATTATGTAATTTAAAGTCAATCTGTATCTAATAACAGGCTAGTAAAAAGTAATTTTCAAATTGTTTCAAATGAATAAACTAAAACTGAAAATTTAATAACTTTGAGTACGGTAGGTACTCAAAGTTATTAAATTTTCAGTTTTACTTAAAAGTTACCCACGATTCCTGAAAATTGCATATTTTGTTATTTTAAGAAGGTAAGAAGGATGCATCTTCACATATTGTGTACGACGCAGTGCACCGCACTCGCGCGCCCGCGCTCGCGCTCTTTTATAGTGGTCACATATTTTTGACTTATTATACTCGCAAGTCAAATTTTGCTGTCATATATAGGCCTACAGATTTATGGTAAACTACTTTTCAAGTAATACAAAAGTTTGCTTAAGACTCATATCGTCGGCGTAGGTGGAGAACTAAATAACTGCGATTTTGATCAAATTGACTTTTCACCATTATCTTAACACCCAAATCATGCCGCATAAATAAATCGCAATTTTCTCCAAGCAAGAAAATGTTATTTAGTTCTCCACCTACGCCAACGATATACCATTGAACACAGTGTTATTTTCAAATCGAAGTGTGTGATTAGGTTCCCAGGTCAAACAAAATGGCGTTAAGAACTAGTTGACTTACTTTTTCAGATTGACTTAATACGTGACTTATACTTACTGATACCTACACCAAGAAGTGTTACAAAAAAAAACTTGTCATTTAATTATTTTTGACAAAACCAGCAACAAAAATGAGACTGATATGAGGCTGTCAATGAATAAAGAAGATTCTCTCAATAATTGTGAACGTTCCAACCAAAGTCGTCAGAATCGATTTAAGCTGTTTAGTTTCTTGACGCTTATTGAATAAAAATATTGTTTAATTACTCATCCCTTCTCATAATTTCACACTTACCTACTTAATTACTGTATAAGTCAACCTACCCTGAGCCTGTGGTCAACCTACCCCGGTCGTGGGGCAGGTTGACTTAGATTTCTTGTGCTACAAAAACCAGTACTATGATAAATTAAGTTAGGATATTAACTATTTTTAGGCTCATGGTGTGACTATCAAATATATTAATTTTTATACATATATTTTCTAAAGGAACCTGTGTTGTAGGATATGACCAATAACTGAAAAGTTAATCAACCAGTTCGATCTACATTAAAAATTAAAATTCTATTAAAACATGCTAAATGCACGTTACAAAGATTTTCTACTGATATTTATTTAATTAGCAGAACGACCAGTGAGAAAATTCTGTACCGGATGTGCTACACAGCGCCGGCGCATACGGTATCATATCTACTTTTTACTGCCTTTTAGATAATTTTCTATTGGAGCGAAGAAATAGATATTGACTTCAGCATTAAATTAATATCAAACTGCTTTTGGTCTCTACTTATTTGCCACTAGCAAAATCCGGTTCCGAGCATGTAAACATGTTACAATTTAATGATGATTTAATTATTTTTAAATCCGTGTACTAAATTGTTTTCACCATCGTAGGCAGCACTATACATATCTAAAACTAATGTGTTTGTATAGTGTTTTGTTTTGTTTTGTCTAGTGACCCAGTCTATTTGGCACTGTTTTTACGACTTCTCAAAACATCGAGATTTCTTTATTACTTATATGTTTCAATATTAATGTTTTACACACAAGCCTTCCAGAATCAT
This sequence comes from Agrochola lychnidis, assembly GCA_963680765.1. Classification (NCBI taxonomy): domain Eukaryota; kingdom Metazoa; phylum Arthropoda; class Insecta; order Lepidoptera; family Noctuidae; genus Agrochola; species Agrochola lychnidis. The sequence continues at coordinate 14,225,545 of OY796857.1, forward strand.
TTCTATAAATGATGGTGAAAACTGCATCAAAGTCCGTTGCGTAGTTTTGAAGAACAACGCGGTCCCACAGACAGACACGAAAAGCGACTTAAAGTTACTTTATGTTAGGTAAGTAGGTATAGATATAAATAGACCATAAAACAATCTAATAAGACTTGGGGTGTTGGCATTACATCTATACACTTTATTTCCCTTCTATAACTAAAACACAGGTTTGTGTGTGTGTTTACAAAATACAACTGTCCGTTTCTTTAATCAAGCAAAGTTTTTGGATAAAATCGTAATAGAAAATGCACATCTCTCAGAAAAAAAAAATGCTTTCCCACCTACTTGTAAAATGTTAATTTACTGAATTTCCTACCAAATAGGCAAAAAAAAATCGACTTACATTTCCATAACTCACTGCCACACACTTACGATGTAATAATATATATTTTTATTTTATTTAGGTATGCATTTTAATTCGCGCCATTGCAATCGTCACCATAGCCCCAGACCAATTCCATTTTTAAAATATGAGAAACCAAAATTATGCTGGCCAGCATTATTGCTAAGGCCAACACACAGTTCGGCCTTGTTTGTTTGTTTTTTTTTTTTCGGTGAAAGGGTAAACTTTCTGTCATGTTTTTTCTCCTTGTTGAGATGAATGAGATAAAAATATTAAAAGTACTAAATGTAGTGGCCATGTCCCTTTGTTCCATAATCATTACCAAAAATAGAACCTATTTATTAAGAGGCAATTCTTTAAGAGAGGAACTTTTCAAAGTGTGTTTCAAACTATTTCTGTAGCACGTAAGTAGGTACCTGCCAAGTAATGCATTATTTCAGCTTCTTATTTCTATCTACAAATAATATTTCATGCAGTGAAACCAACAAAATCAATTCTCCGATTCCAGAGCGCGCTCACAAACAAACCTATAAAATGTAAGTGTATAATGATGACAAATTTTTCTTTTTAACTTACGTTCAGCCAGACAGAGGCCGACAAGGAGGATTTAGTGCGTCGATATGGTGTGGGTGTCACCTAATGAATAAATTTATTTATGTGGACCTGGCCACTTTTATCTGGCTGAAGGTGAATCCCGAACTGTTACTTAACTTGTTACACGCCAGTTACGATTAACCTGTTACTTAAGCGTTATCCTGTATGCGGTCGTTATGTGATTATTTTGTAATTGGACTAGCACCCATAAATATGGCGGTAATCAAAATACGTGGCCCGATAATGTGTTGTTCGGTGATTTTTTATCGACGTAACGGTGTTGATACAACGATACAAGTTTTATGCAATTAGGTGGATTTTAGTCATTACACTTTTCTTTACAATTTTTAATCATCCTATACTATTAAACGAGCAATATTTGTATGTATATTTATTTGTTTGTATATAGATTTCTACTCACGTTCTCGAAATCGGCTCTAACGATTTCAATGAAAGTTGTAATATAGGGCTTTATGGGGGCGAAAAATCGATCTAGCTAGTTCTCATATCTGGAAAAATTAGTTTTCTCCGTATTTTCACCCGAGCAGAGCTTGGTCGCCCAAAGTTGAGAACATGATGTCAATAATTTCACCAATGACATGACATTATTGACATTAGAATAATGATCATGGCAGCATGGAATTAGGAAGTAGGTGCCTACTATCATGGCAGTATGTATTTAGTAGATACTATACTATACTATTAAATGAGCATTCTCTACTTTCACCAGAGCAGAACTTGGTCACCCAGGTACTCGATAATTATTGGAGAGATCTTTTCAGTCCAAAATTAAAGTTTTAAAGGTAGAAGGCTCACTTTCTGTCATTATTATGGCATTTTTCATAAGATTTGTACCAGATTCAGATTGAAAATGTACTTAGCAGTAATGTACCAACTGATTACAGTTTTTTTTTTTTACTTTTTATTGGCTCACCTTTTTCGATCGCTCTTATTGGAAAACATGACACGTAACGAAGAAAAGTCAACGAACATCAAACAGTGTTACAGAGAGGAATATAGGTACCTTTTTAAAGACTGAAATTTAAGTTGAACGAAAGAGTAAAACTTTATTCAAGTTTCTACCGCTACAGAAGGACGAGAGGGAGAATAAGAAAAAGGTTTGTTGAAGAAAAAAGATAAAGTTTTATTTAAGCAATCAGAATCTAGTAGGTTTCGTTATTTTTAGGGTTCCGTAGTAAACAAGGAAATCTTATAGTTTCGTCATGTCCGTCTGTCTGTCTGTCCGCGGTCTAGCTCCGAGACCCTTAGTACTAGAAAGCTGTAATTTGGCATAGGTAGGTATACATATAAATTACGCCGACAAAGTGGTAAAAGAAAACTACGAAAAAAAATTTTTTAGGGTACCTCCCCATACCTACACGTAAAGTGGTGATGTTTTTTTTTTATCCCATGATCTGGGGTATCATTGGAAAGGTACTTCAAAAACATTGCGAGTTTGGGAAAACCATTTTTGGATTCTTGGATTCGGATTCAGGGATCCGTTTGCGAAATATTAAGCTTTAAAATGCTTTGTTAAAGTCAAGTGTCCCCCCTCTGCCAGCTAAATGGTTGGTTTTGGATCTGTGAAAAAAATTACAGCAGCAGTTTATATAACGAAATTAAAAGAAAAACTATCATAGCTAAGTAGGCTTTACAAGTTAACGAGTAATAATTGACTTTGCAGTTGCAAAAACACGTTTTCCCATACATTTTGTATGGGACAACATGTTTATCAACTACAAAGTTAAGTTTGTTTTTGGGATAAATTCATCCCAACTACGGAACCCTTCATTGTGCGTGGTCCGACACGCACTTGGCCGGTTTTTTTAAGTATTCTACATACAATCCTAAGAACCAGACGCTTTCTTTAAATGATGTATGATAAGAATCAAGTCTGAAGATATATTTATACCTCTATAAGTAACATAAACGATTTATTTTCCCTTTCAACCTTCTGAAAACGTCAGCAAAAAAAAACATGTCTCCTAATACAGGCAGCTCTTTCTTTATATGCCTTTCGCATTAGCACCCGAGCGAACAATAGGGACGTCCACAATGGACTAACGAATCATCACCCACAGCACATACGGAATCAGGATTCTACACATCGCGTGCACAGCCTCTCAGCCAGTCAGCCAGTATACCTTGACCCCTACCTGCGTAACACTTTCCTTGTAAAGTAACCCAACACTTGTCCCTTAGAGGTCAGAGTATAGTGGTTAAGTGTTACTAAACATGGCTCGTCATTCGTCGTGGTTCGCGACGACAAAGCCGCGGCTTCTCGACAGACAGACATATTAACATTATAATGTGTACAAAATATTTGTGCTATCTATTTTGGACCACCCAGGTAGGTGACACATGATCTGGATGTACCTTGTGAAGGTACCTGCTAGAACAATGGGTGACGTTCTCCATTTCGCTCCCTTTCTGCTCCATTACTTTGATACTTCAATATTATAAAGTAAGGTAGAGTAATTTTGTGTTCAAAAAGAGTCCAGTGAAATTCTTTGAAATCTTGAATTTTGTCAGAATGTGACTGTCTACCTAATAATAATAGACATCTCTCTTATCGAGATTCATTCTGAATGAAAAAAATAAAATTGGTAAACTTCCTGTTTCACATTGCCTGTTTAGGCACTTTTCACAAAAACAGCAGCTTTTATAAAAAATAGAAGCTTTTATAAAAATAAGCTTTTATAAAAAATAGAAGAGAATTTATATACCTACCTAAAATAATCTATTAGGTAGGTAAGTAACTGGTTCTTATCAAGAGCTAGTAAACCATCCATAGCCAGGTAGGTACCTAATGGATTTAACTATAGACTGTAAGTACTCATTGTATAAACTTAACATCCTTATACAGTGGCTTTCATTAATTTAAAATTTAAAAAGAGGGTGGAAGTTATAGTTGCTTAAACCTTAAAAAGCTTCTTATAAAAATTAAATTTTAAATCTAACTTCCGATCTCTTATACCTAATTCAAATTAAAATTATTTAAAAATAGGGAAAGATTAAAACACAACATTAGGATACCTACACATGCACATACGGCAAAAGTTGACAAGACTCCTGAAATTTATAGAGCCGCTAATATACGGCTTAAGGTCCCTAATAGTTGAAGGGTACGGGTAAGAGTCTACCTGGGGGTTTTTACCTTTGTTATAAAACCATTAGCAGTCTATTCGGTGCATTAAAAGTTTGAAAACTCAATACCTATAATCAAAATAGAAAAAGTTGAAATAAAATTTCGCTTCTGAAAACTTTAGCAATGAAAAAAAAAGTAGTTGGTGTTTTTTTTTCGGATTTGCTTTTGATGTTCAAGGGAAATATAATTTCTAAAATACTTCATTTTTTTCTGAAACAAAAATGAAGTATTTTAAAAACTATATTTCCCTTGAACATCAAAAGCAAATCCGAAAACCCGAAAAAAAAACAATTTCTTTAACTCAATAAAAATTCGGTGCAAATAACCCGAGTTCGTTTTCGATCTCAGTGATGCTTGTCAAGGCAATGCCACGCGTCGCCCTGCCCAATGGGCGCGCTTGCATGCGGGGCGGAGCGACAAGCCACACCCCGCTCGCCGAGCCGACAATACGCTATTCAGTGCTAAAACAAAAGCCGCTAATGAAAACAAAAAATATACCTACTGTTTACGTTTACGTATACCTAATGTTGGGATTAATTTGAGTTTAGGGATGTGTAAGTTTAATTAATTTAATTTTTTGTAAAAAAATTATAATTAATAGATCGGTAGATAGATACAAAATAACAAAAAATCTTAAATTAAAATTATTAAACGAGTCAACGAAGCTATATAATAGAATATAAGAAATAATAAAAAAAAACGTTTAGATATTTGTTCAAAAAATTCAAAGGTTTTCATTTTATTTATTCATTTTCATGCCAAACAGAAAACTAAAAATACATAATGAAATGACCTCTGAAATAAAAAATCACTTTAACGTTAAATCGGTTAATATTAAAATACAAATCACCCGGAAACTACTTCCTTACCTACCCAATTTTCCAACAATGTCTATCCTTAAAATGCTCTACATCGTGATGAGCTTAAAAATATTAGTCTCAAACGGAACCGAAACGAAAAAGTCCAATATTTGTTGTGTGACTTTAATTTGGAGGGTTCACATACCTACAGGCTGATCAAAAAATATTTAAAGACATTTGTTGACATTTGTTTTGCCTCGTTGGTCTAGTGGTCGCAAGCGCTACTACTGAGCATGAGGTTTTTCTATCTGGAATTTCTCAGTAGCAGTCCGGAGTCTGGATTTGTACCCGGTTGATGGCAATAGGCTCGCCCCCTATTACATGGGCCTTAAACATAACTGGCGAAATGTGGGTGTACCTACTACAGGTACACCTCTGCCCAACCCTTCGGGGAAACAAGGCGTGATGTTATGTTATGTTATTTGTTGAACCGAAGATTACACTGTCTTAAATGGCAAGCTCAGAGTTGTGATCGAATTGACAGTGATACAATTCTTTTTTTCACGCATTTCCACTATAGTCTAAAATATTTAGTTGAAGATCAAAAGATAAAATGTCCTGATTTTCTTCGTTTATTGTTTTCCGTCAAAAGGTTCGTGGAATCATAAAATAATGAGAACCAGCATTTATTTGTGGAATCTTAAAACCTAATACGTAGATTCCTATTAGGTTTTCAAACGTACGGTGTCACGTTTGGCAAAACATTGATGTCCATTTTTGGTCTTTCTCTCTCTCTCTCTCTCTCTGTCACTCAAAACCTGATATTTTTGGAACAACAATATCTAACGCATCAGGAGAACTAGCAAAGTGAAAAGAGTCATATATTAATTTTCGATTAACTTTGCATGTTTCTATCTGCCTGACGTCGCATGAGAATAAAATCATCGTAAACTCAAGTTATTCCTTCAAACTGTCATCATCTGATCTTTATGCGAATTTGTTTGGGGTCGCAACAGTAGGAACGACTTTTTCGTGCTTATCAACATCTGTATTAGCTATCTCAGTCATCATCTCCTTTCTAGAGAAATGATCTTTCACACAATCAATCCAAGTTTTAATTACCTAGCATGCATCATTTCTTATTGCCATCCACATTCAGATTATTTTAGGTCACACTTTTCTTTTAACAATATGCTCAACAATCCTCCGCATCACATGTCCATATCCTACCAGGACATTGATAAGTATTGGTGTAGTAAGTATTGGTTGGTGGTAGGGCTTGTTCCAAGTCCGCCTGGCTAGCTATCACCATCTTATCTAAGTCTGTCGCCATAACAACAGGTTGAGGTTTCCGGGTGAAGCTCGCTTCCACCTTCGGCTTGATCATCACTTGCCATCATGTGAGATGCAGGCCAAGAGCTTCCCTGTTCTGGAAAAAAAAGTATCGGTTACTTCTCAACTTTTCCGTCATTGGAGCTACTTACAAACTCTCTCAACTTTCAAATAAATGCTGTTAATATTGGTATAGTTTCAGTTGCTCAAACCAAACAGGTAAAATTTCCACAATCCAAAAAACAACTTCAGTTGGATCGGCTTTTAGACGCTTTTGAAACAATTATAACAAGAGGTATCACTTTTCCAGTAGTACCTATATTCATAACATTATTTCTAAAACATGAAAGCAAAGTGATTAGTTAAACCTATTGCAGTTATTGCGATCTGAGCGGTCCACAACCCTAACAACTGCTGGGTAACTACGTAAAACACGCACAATAACGTCAACGCCATTCATTTTGATAATTGAACAATACCTACTGATTAAGTTATTTACGTTCTCAAGCAAACAAATTTTTCAAGGATATATATGTATACATAATCCTATAGATTACGACAGAAACTGTGTGACGCAATAGGCTAGTTGACAGTTAGAAAAATACCTTATGAATTTTGTATTGTAGAATGGTTGTGAGCTAAAACAACAACTTAATTTTAGTAAATAATTTTAGATTAATTAATATTTTTGAGAAAAAGGTAATTACGTAATAAAGACATTGCGGTTACGGGACATACGCGAATCAGAGTGCAACACGTGACTACTTACAGACCACAATTTCAAATTGTAATAAATAGAAACAAATTTTATGCGTGAGGGATAAAGTTTCTTTTGCATTTACCAATAGACGTACGAAATAAATGGTTTTGAATGAAACAATACTGATTGGTAGCATGTCCTTCTCGCACAATGTGGCAGTGTTCATTATTCATCTACTAAATTAGTAGTATTAGGCCATATTTTGTGTTGAACCTTCGAGTGTCAAAGTAAATATTAACACAATTATTTTTTGTCTGTTTTGAATATTATTTTTTAAATAAATTGTTAATTAAAACTATCGAATATTATAATATTTCGAAAGAAGTAATGAAAAAGTCTGTGTGTGGATAACACTGTAAAAAACTCACAGATTTGACAATGAAGTTACTCGAACCGCCATAACAGAATGCCCCGTTTTGACAATAAAAATTAAATTGCGTTATAAAAATGAAAAATTTGTTTAGTTAATGTAGCTATTTTGCTGAAATATTCATATTTTAAAGAAAATTATTAATCGGTTTCTCAAAAACGGTCAACTAGCCTATTGGAGTGTTGTTTTGGTTCTCGGACTCTGTCTTTGTTTTTTTAATGTTTGGAAGGACACCAAATGAGAGAGATGAGTAGGTAGGTACCGAATCCTATAAGTACTATTCCAGCAATCATAGAACAGACGTTCTTCAAGGTATCTCCTGCCGACAATCTGAAAAAGAACAGAACTACTTACGTTTGTTTCATGTTCTGAAACATCGTGAGGAAACCATATCCTAGAGCCAAAAATTCGGAAACATTACGTCAACCAACCCCATTAGGGACTACGTTACGTCCTACTTTCTCACACAGTGAGAAGGCCTGAGTCCTAGTAATGCAATGAAATTAAATGAAATTGTTTATTCTGTAAATAGGATATCGGAATCACTTTTACACGTCATATAAAAAAATATTAAAAATAAGCTAGATGAGTTCGGCGTTTCCTATCTGACTACTCTGAGAAGAAGGGCCGAAACAAACTCAGAGGTCGCAGTCTCTTTTAAAGTCCAGACATACTCTTGGTCAGGCGATATGAGGACCATGTCGATTAGTGTCTGAAAAAGATCTTTTGAAGAAAGAACCACACAGATTTGAGTGGACCTGTCCTGTCAGTACAAGCAGTGCTAGCAGTCAGAACATCATAAGCTGATTCAGGAATAATGAGAACAGTTCGTTCGTGATCAAATATATTGAAAAAACAAACGCGAATTTGAAAATATAAGGATAGGAAGGAGATAGTAGGTATCGTTGTTTGTAGATAAGCCTACAGTAAAAAAAATTAAATGTATGGCTCTACTATTTTGTCTTTTGATTATTTTGTCATATGCTAAGTTCCTACCTACTACAATGTTTTGAGAAGTAGGAAATAACGCAGTTTCGCTCTTATGAAAATGTTTTTAATTGTACCTACCTTATCATTCGACCAAAAGGTGGAACATGGTAAATTATTAATTACCTACTTGTCGACGTTTATTGCCCGTGGTACTACCAGCATTAGAAGTAGTAGGTTGAATACCATATAGGTACCTTGAGTACATATCATGTAATTTTGTAATTTTCAGTAATCAGGTACGATCCACGAATCAAAATTAGGAGCGAATAACGCGGTCAATCAATTATTTACTAGGTAAGTAGGTATGTAGAGATAATTTACTTCGTATTTATACTCCATTTCTAGGAGCTCGTGGCTAAATAATGACAGCCGCACGGGTCGATCCATCAGGTAAAGCTACACTTGCCGGAGTTGGTCCGTGGATGGGTGACCATCTTTACATACCGAGACTCCTCCGTGCCTCGGAAAGCACGTTAAGCTGTTGGTCTCGGCTGTCATTCGTGGATCTTTGACAGTCGTTACGGGTCGTCAGAAGCCCGAAAGACTGACAATCAGTCTTACCAAGGGGTATGGTATTACCCAGTTACTGGGTTGTGGAGGTCGGATAGACAGTCGCTCCATGTAAAATACTGGTATTCAGCTGCATCCGGTTAGACTGAAAGCCGACGTTGTGGAGTTTCTTGCACATTCTTCTCCATACGAAAACTACCTTTTGGAAGGGGCAACTAGAATCAATTGCATTTTTTGTTTTTGACGTTCAAAAGTGCCTTTTTGTGCGTAATTGAAATAAATTATTTTACTTTATTTGACTTTGACCCCAACATAGTTGGGAAAAGGCTAGGCAGATTGATTGATTGATCTATAATACGTTGAAGGCAAAGCTGAATAAATCAGTCACCTGAGATAATGCTGCAAACTACCTACCCTACATTTATTTACTACGTTTGATAAAAAATACTGCATAACCAAATTCAAGGGCTAATTAGGTAAATGAACAGAGACCTTCAAGAAGGCAAGCACAGTTTAAAATGCAATTAAAACATTTTATTGTATGTGACTCGAAAATAAATAAAAGTTTAGTAACACGCTATATATTCGCCGGCCGCCCCTAACATATGGCGGCAGTCGGAAGGGGCGCGAGGCGCACTTGCCTAGACTGCCTACCCCGTGTTTTAACTCGCCTAATTGCTTCCCATTTACATACATTAACAGAAAAAAACGTCCGCAACTGACGCCCAGCCTGCTATGTAAATAACAAACCTATGTACCTAAACCCATTACGCCGAGAACCGCACCGACCAAACCGATATACAAATTACCAAGTTTAATAACGGAAATCAATTGCCGTATGCCTCCGTCTAATTACAGGTTGTTGGCTGTCCATGGGAATGTGCCAGTGAAATACTAAACGTAACGACCGTTCTCCTACATTGTCGAAATATCAATTGTAAATAGTTTAAACGCTACTTTATCGGATATTATCTATTATTGAGAAAAGACGTCGGATAGCCTCTCATTATCCTTTCAATTCAATTAGGAGCCGCTAATTACGAAACGTTAGGTAATTAAATGACGGTGAGAACCGAAAACTGACAATAGATAGCAAGTAAAATTAAGCACCAAAATTTTTAATAGACGCAACATCGAACGTTTTGTGAAATCTGTAGTCGATTGCTGGGGAGAAACTCATTGTTCTTTGTGTAAGAGCCTACATTGGTATACTTACGTATGCATACGAATGTGCACATCAACTGTTTGCAATCTCTTTATTAGCTTAACAGTAGAAAGGCATATTGATACTTTAACGAACTATGCCTTTCGTCAGTTAATTTTCAGTAGGTATGTAATTTTCACTAATCTTCTGAAAAGATCCATGACATTACTTCCTTTAAGGTACCATTCCGTACCCGACACCAGGAGGCAACTGCAGGCGACGTGTCGCAGCGTCATGTCGCGGCAACACGTCGCGGCGTCATGTCGCTGCAGTGATGATTCCAAACCCGACCGCAAGCGGCAACTGCCCGTATTCCAGTCGGTAGATAGAAGATAGAAAAACGTGACTATCGCTCTACCGTTGGCGGCACTACTGGTCTGCGGTCGGACTGAACGTGTCGCCTGTCACTCGCCCGTAGCTGCCAACGACGTGTCGCTAGCTACGGAAGGTATTTCATAGAAATTCATAGAAACCAGTCGTGTCACGGCGACATGTCGCCTGCAGTTGCCTCCTGCGTTCGGGTACGGAATTGTACCTTTTTTTTTGGGTGGGAAATTATCAATTAACTTCTCCCGCTCTGGCTGGAGCAGGAGGGCGTGTCAGACTCTTACTGACTAAAATCCACCCGTGTTCCTTCAGTTGCCATGTTGCCGGGGGCCACGATTTCTCTTTCGGTTTTATTCGCAACCCCAGCAGGCATCGGCCCTAGCGGACCCCGTCAATTCTGCTGACATCTCTTTGAGACGCGCGTGGAACACACCGCGCCGTCAACCCGGGCCTGGTCCTTATCGGACGGCGAGCTACCCATTGCTCACCGTCCGCAAGCCCGCGCCTACGGTGGCCGGAAATCGGCTCGCGATTCTCGACGCCCAGGGCGTCTCCTCCTGCGGCGGTTAGGGGCGTGAGGGCGTGAATTTTGCCTCTCCCTCACGCGTTCCACCTCCTCCTTAACGAACATTACTGCTTCGCAGAAGGAGGTGACGGCCTCCCACTTCCTCTCGCTCCGTACCATGGCCCGTACCATGGCCCGAATCAGGGCCGGACGCGAGAGATCACCGCCGCCGATCGCCTCCACGAGGACACGGCGATGCTCCGCCCAAGCCAGGCAGACCTCCACCGTAGGCTCCACCGTGTCCTCCGGGCGATCCACACAATGCTGACACCCGGGCGTTTCCTCCCGCCTTATCCTGAATAGGAACCTCCCGAAACAGCCGTGTCCGGTGAGGACCTGTGTCAGGCGGAAGGTGAGGACGCCGTGGCGCCTCTCTAGCCATTCCTCAAAGAGGGGTCTTATCGCCGCAATTGTAGCGTGTCCAACGGAATGGTACCTTAAATTACCATTTAAGAATCTATAAAACCTATTTTTATGTCCTGTCAATTTCATTAAATCTATCCACTAACATCTGCATCTATTTACAACTATCTAAAACAAAATAAAAATGTCGGGTGGTATCGTGGGACACCCGGCTATAACGAAATTCCTTTTGCTGTATATTATATATTAATACAGAGCCAGCTAGTATAAGTTTTTAGCTTGCTTAAAAACATTTTTTTTATTTTTGTCCATAGGAACTCCTCAATCAAACAAGACAGCACCATCGTGTTTGGACTCATTGGGTATGCATTGACAAGTGCTATTACACTAGGTGGTGTTTAGAGCTTGATGATGGAGCCGGAATTTGTCCATAGAAACTCCTCAATCAAACAAGATAGCACCATCGTGTTTGGACTCATTGGTTAAATAATAAAAAGCTCTATTACAGTAGGTTGTGTGTGATGGAACCACAAGGTAGTCACGGGCACTGCTCAACCACACAAGATAGCCCTCTTTTGTTTCGGCCATTTGGATGTTTTGATAAGTAGGTACGTTCACCCAAAGTGTAATCCAGGATCTGAAAAATCGATCTCGAAGCTCGTTGGAACTGGAAGCTTACCATAGGATTTCCTCAACTAAACAAGGTAGCTTCCTTGTGTTAGGGTTCGTTTGTTTTGTCTTGACAAAAACTATAGTCAAGGATCTAATTATAGAGGCGGAAGGTGGCCACAGGAACTCCTCGACCTCACAAGATAACCCTGTAGTATTAGGCTCATTGGATTTGTGAAGGTGATAGAACAGATATTTAAACAAATTGTAACGCTAAAAAGCACAAAATAAAATATAAGCAACAATCTTTTTTTTAAACCAGCTTTTATTGAACTAAAAAGTCAATCAATCTACCTAGCTTTTTCCCAGCTATGTTGGGGTCGGCTTCCAGTCTAACCGGATGCAACTGAATCTGGTATTTATTTAACTAAAAAGTACTAATTAAAAATTACGTAAACATAAAACTTTAAAAGCTTGAGGCTTATTTTAGTGTAAGAAGGATATTTAGGTACACCTCAAGCTTTAAAGAAAATGTTAAAGTTGTGTGTTTACGTAAGTTTTATTCAGTACATTTTTAATTATTTCAGTATTCAGTAGTTATTTAAAAACTTGTTTTTAAAAAGATTATTACTTATATTTTATTTTGTTTATACGACAGCTTTTGTTTGTACAGTAACAAATAGACAAAATATTATAATGACTCACACTGCAATTTTCTTTACAAATAATTTTCGCCCTGCAAGACAATAGGCACATGAATTTTTATTTTCTTAGCTATGTTTTCACAGTAATTCCTGCTATAATAAACAATCAAACCTAAGCAATGTGTTCAGAGGTTCAGCTACATATCTTTTGAACAGAGGCAACGTTGCCCGCCGCCACAATGGCCGCAGTTATCTGCATCGCGATCAAACAAAAGCTACTTACAACTGTTCTTAATCGTCATTTCACATACGCTCTCCACTGACATGAGACGTTAGTTTAACCTGAAACCAAGTACTTGGGTAATGTTCAGACTGCAAAGTACAGTTGGGAAGAAACTGCAGTTTTTGCACTTAGCTACTTTTTTTCCTTCGCATAGGGACAGGTACAGTTGCGTAAAACTTTGTTATTTTTTTTATTCTTTCGTTTATCACAGTGACTCATGACCATGAGCTATCAGTATTCCAATAAATGGAGGCTGCCATTAGAGCTGATTAAAACTATAGGTATTATTGAAACGCACATGGTCACATTTTACAATTAAAAATAATTGTATTTTAATTCAGCAGAACTGGTCTTAATGTCTATATTATAAAGTTTACTACCAGATAATTTGCATAAGTGCATTCCATTGACAAATTGCACCAGTTCCAGATAATGGCCACCCGCATATTCAGGAATTCCAGCAATGTGCAGCTCAGGTGTTGCAGGTCCGGTCAAACCCAACCCAGATCCACTTTAACTGCAACAACAACATTGTGTGTATCTGTACAAGTGTACACCATTTCGCAAATAAAGGAGGCGATTTTGCTCGCTTCGCGGTCCGGGCGGGCACAATGGACTGGCGATATGCATAGATACTGCTAAATGATGCAGGTCATGCAAATACGCAGCTACTCCGCTCACACACACATCACACCACGCTTTCCAATTGCTGGCCATTGTGCTGCCTCGGGAAATTGCCTCTCGTCTCATCATTTACATTGTGAACTGTTAGCGCAGTCCGTCTGTTCGATTTTAGATCAGATTTGCTGATAAGTGAGAGCGAGGTGAGTTTTTGTTGATGTTCCGGGCAGAATTCAGACTGACGAAATGCAATGTAGTGGTTTTTGAGGAAGCTCTTTTTTTTGTTATGTGTAAAAATGAAACGATGAAATAATAACTTCGTTAAAGTTTAAAGGTGTTGTCGCACTGAATAAATAACATTTAGAGAAGTTTCATTTTCAATACTGAAAACTTATTTCATAAACATAACATAACATCACGCCTTGTTTCCCCGAAGGCTTGGGCAGAGGTGTCCCTGTAGCAGGTACACCCACATTTCACCAGTTATGTTTAAGTCCCATGTAATATGGGGCGAGCCTATTGCCATCAACCGGGCACAAATCCAGACTCCGAGCTGCTACTGAGAAATTTCAGATAGAAAAACCCAATAACACTTTGCCCGACCCGGGAATCGAACCCAAGACCTCACGCTCAGCAATAGCGCTTGCGACCACTAGACCAACGAGGCTGTCAATCAATCAATCAACTTATTTTATGTTCTGAGAAAATACAATTAAGAGGAGTTTTCAGCAATCCCAACCAATTATGGTTGAAGTAGTTTCAATTGCCAATAAATACGCCCAATAACTGTCAAATAATGTTACTAGTATCCTAAACTAATCCTTAATATTATAAATGCGAAAGTAAGTTTGTTTGTAACGCCTTCACGCTAAAACGGCTAAACGGATTTGGATGAAATTTGGCACATATATAGATGATGCCCTGGAAAAGAACACAGGATACTTTTTTTTTTCCCACGGCATCGAGACTTATGCGGGTGAAACCGCGGGGCGCAGCTAGTAATATTATAAATGCGAAATTGAGTTTGTTTGTGTATTTGTTTGTTACACTTTCACGCTAAAACGGCTGAATGGATTTGGATGAAATTTGGCATATGGGTAGACCATGACTCGGAGAAGGATATAGGCTACTTTTCATCCTGAATCGCAGACGAAGTCGCAGGCAACAGCTAGTATCAGTATAAAGCCCAATTCAAAACTAATTTAAACCAAATATACAACATCTCGTCATTTCTTGTAACAAAAACATTTCAGTCTGCTACCGGACGCGTGTCACTGCCGTGCATAAGTGCAAGCAAAAAGTGTGATAATAATGATTTGTTGCTTCAGTCATTAGTAGCTAGCAATGTGTAGGTACTGCTTGTACTTTTTACAACACATGAAAGATATCGTACTGTATAGCCTGCCTTATGCAGTGAGCATTTCAATTCTTTCATGCTCGAAATACTTATGCAAGAAGTGCTATCAGTGGCAAGTACATCGCCACGACACAAACTTGCGTGATGGTCACCAGTGTTGCTTTTGATTGATTGTTTTAAAATAACTATAAATGTACTCGCTCAACACCAATTAAGTAATTATCAAAATTAAATATTCCTAAAATAAAGCTAATTGCCGACGAATTAGTCGAACCACTTTGATGCATATCGAACGCTACATATTCCATGGGTTTTCTATATAATTACCAACATTCATTTGAGTTTCGTAACTAATAGAAGTAGGTACGTGAAAGCAAATCTCTTCCGGCGGCTTCCGTGTATTTACGAACGATCTTAGCAACAGTTTATTTTTTAATTAGTGGCCGCTTTTTCATAGGCCGGCGTCGATCAAGATAGCCGTTCGCGTTCGTGTGAATGGCCTACGGTTGCCGCTTGCCTCCGCTGCCTTTCTTGCCTCACGCATCGGGGACTGGCTCACCGATTATATGCAAATGAGATGTCATAACACGTGAATAATTACAGCCAGCCACGACTCGCCCTTTCGGACGAACCGCACAAATTGGATTTACGTGAAAAGCAAGTTTTACCCGCGACATGGCTTGATGTATGTATTTTTGGGGTGATATGCCAAGCATGAATGTATAAGTAATATTTTGATGATATCTTCGTTACGTTGATGTCGATATTTTTTCTTTTTTGATAAGGTATGACGTAACAATTCTTGGAACAAAAGAATACAGTTCAAAGACATTAGAATTATCTACTTATAAATAATAATTATCTTAAGAGGTTTATTGTACCTAATCATTTCGAAACATAGTAAATATTTTACTACGATGAAATTATAAGTAATTATTACACCCTTATAACCAAAGCCTCAACTGAAAGAAAACTACGACCTCATACACATTCTCTCATACTTTATACCTGGTCGTATAATTTCCCATTTCTATGCCATTATTTTATAATGTTCATAAAAATAAAACGTAGGTAACGTCGCGCCACTTTTCACGAAAAGTCCCGCTGTGGAAATTGCGACCAACGTCAGGGGGCAGCGTGACCAAGCATGCGGCGTTAAGGGGCGCGCGGGTCGTTATGCTAATAGACCATCTGACAGAAAAACATTCTTACACACCAACTTGCACGTTACTGGAAAATCAACCGTATTTGGAGGTGGTTAAGTTTAATTGTTATTTAACTAAGTGTGGTAGTTAAGACTGTTGTTGCGGCCGTGGTCAACGAGGTCTGCGTGTTGGCCGCCTGTAGTCGCGATAGCGGGAAAATGGACGGTTGACTACGTTTATGGCTTACCCGCTTGTGCTCCGATTTAAGGCTTATATATGGTCGTAAATACGCTACACGTAGCTATGGTGCGATAACGCGCCTTAATAAGGTTTATTTTCTAAACAACCGCAGTTTGGTGTCGTTTGCTTGGATTTTACGATCCTAACCGTTTTGGACAACGTTTTTACTGAAACAAAATAGTCTTTCGATTCTAAAATGTTCGTCGAGAAATGCAATGGTTTTGTATGTTATGATGTAAATCAAAGCTTTCTTTTCAATTTAATGTACGTAAATAAAGTCATCCGTGTAGGTGTTTTTCAAGTCTTCAAATAAGAATCATATAGATTTCTTCTTTTGTTTGTAGAGAATCTTGGATATGTAATTTCTCACCATGATAATGATTTGGAAGACCAATAGCTACATCACTGGGCTGAGTAGGTAGGTCTGAAATTAACAAGTTATTGCAAGAACAGAGTTCAAGAAAGTCACATCGTGTCAACTAACACTTTGACGTAGCCAGAAACAATGAACGCACATTTTTACTATTTTGCTGAGCAGTGGTGGCCTATGCATGTAGTAACGGCCGCGCCTTACGAGTGTAGGACGTCTGTTCGAATCCAGGCAGGCACTTCACTTTCTGTAAATTATTTCATCAACACTGCTCACAAAACGGTGAAGAAAAACATCGTGAGGAAACCGGCATGTCCTCGAATAAAAAATTCACAGACATGGGACATCCGCAAATCCGCACTGGCCCGCGTGGTGGATTATGGGGATACAGCCGGCTGTGTCCCACCAGTGGGAACATTATAGGCTGATTATGTTATGTTATTCCTAAACTTTTTCTTCGGTTAGTAGTAAATACTATATGGCCCCGGCTTTAAAACTCTGACACCAACTTAGTCACTAACCACACTAAAAGAAGATGAAAATACTAAAACAACCAACTTCAATAACAATGTCAGATCCTAAAATTAACTGCTTAAAGTTTTAAATAACTATCAACACAAGAGTGCAAACAATAAACAAGGAAGCAGAGCATCATTCTGTCACTGCGCTAATATAAATAAAGATTTAATTTTAACATTCACTCTTGACTCTATTGAAGCACTGACTTACAATAATTTGCATCCAGAACAAAACCCAAGGTTTGCGAACAGCTTGCCAGCTACGTGGGAACTGAAAAATAACAAGTGAAAAAATCACAACGAAAATATTCAAAAGTATCTGCGGCTTGTGGTTTATGATATGTAATGGACTAATAATGTGAAATGAAAACATCACAATGGATACGTAAGGAATATTTATTATTTGTTCAGCTCATTTTTTGTTGAACACTGAAACATTTTAACACAATAGTAGTACACGTTGGTTTTAATATGCGGTTTCGTACTCCTTTCCGGAACAGTTTATCCACTATTATTGAAGTTATTATTCCTATAAATTATATTAAATATTTGTTTATTTATGGCAACTAGACCCAATTGCTAGTAACATTGTTCTTAAAAAACGATTGTTAGTAAACAAACACAGAAATTAAAAGAAAATTGTATTTAATTACATAACTTCTGTGAAAGAACAGATTCAGATTTCGTTTACGGATTCGCATTTTAATTCATAACCTACATACACCAAAACGCGACTTTTCCCGGAATTATAAAATATCATTATTCCAGAGAAAATGCGTTTACTGTTATATAATGTTTTATGTGTGCTAAGTACCAGCTAGTAATTTCTACATCGCCTCATGTAGGTAATAGTACCAAATCGAGGATCAAACGTATATTTTTTTAAAGTTGGTTTACATTAATTGGTTTAACAGTGACACTTCATTTCCGTCATCATACCCATTTTATTAAATCTCTACGTAAGTAATTCGCTGTGACCATCATCTTGTAGCCTAGGTATGCTGAAAATCGCCTACTGTTCATACCGATACTGAAACGAGTGTCTTTGTTCAGGTTGGGATATTTAGCAGCGGTAGATGACGAGAGGCTACATAAATATTGCGTCACCACGTTACATTCAAAACAGTAATAAGCATGTATTTATTTCCATGGAAGGTGGGTAGGCCTTTAGTGTGGGACGCAACCCGTGTCGACACTCTTGCGCCATCCCATCTTCCTGGCTCGGCGTGCTGTGCTGGTGCTGCTGCTGCGGCTGCAGAAAACCTCAAGCGGCGTAAATATAATAACCTCATCGGTAACTATATTTTCGAGCCGTTTGGGGTTGAAACCCTCGGGCCGTGGGGTCCGAGTGCCCATGGCCTCTTCCGTGACATCTCAAAACGGCTATTTGACACTTCCCGTGACCCAAGGGCTGGCTTTTACCTTGGCCAGAGGCTAAACATTGCCATACAACGTGGCAATGCGGCCAGTCTCTTGGGTACATCACCAGTCGACAGCGATGCGGATGAACTTTTCGACGCCATATTTTAGTTTGTAAATAGTTTTAGTTAAGTTAGTATATAATTTTGTTATTTTTATCAAATTAGTTTATAAGTTATTTACATACTTGTACATAATATATGAAACAAATAATGAAGTTAAAGTCAGAAAAAGCCCAGGACCTGACGGACTCACAAATGAATGTATCAAATTGGCAAGGACTCTACTTTTGGCTCCTATCACACTACTTTGGAACAAGATTTTAAGCGAAGAAACAGTACCACATTCGTGGACAGAATCGGAAATAATTTTGCTTTATAAAAAAGGTGACCCAGCTAAAATAGGGAACTATCGCCCCATAAGCCTGATGTCCTGTCTCTACAAATTATTCGCCTCCTGCCTGCTTGAAAGAATATCCTCAGACATTGACTTACACCAGCCCATCGAACAGGTAGGATTCAGCAGCGGTTTCAGCACAGTGGATCATGTTCAGGTAGTTGACCAAGTGATAGAGAAATACCTAGAATATAATAGACCATTATATGTAGCCTTCATTGATTACAAAAAAGCTTTTGACTCAATAGAATAGAATAGAATAGGTCTTATTTGCTTAGAATGAAGGTACATAAAAATAAGTTGTTAAATCATACATATAGGATCCATGTACATTCTGCCTTGCATGCAAATGTAATACAAAAGTAGAGGATAATAAAGATAATATATTACAAAAACTTATCATTTAAGAAATCCTGCACAGAATAATAACATTTATCTACAAGTAATTCTGTGAAACGTTTTTGAAATTTTTGCAACGGTAAGTTTTTAATTTGGTCAGGTATTTTATTAAAGATTACAGGAGCCATACAAATCACATTTTTTTTAAATAAGCTAGTTTTAAATACTCCCGTGCATAATAGATTCTGGTATTGCGATCTCATAGCTGTACTTCGTTTTCTAGTTTCTATTAAAGTTGCAAATAGACATCGATTTGTTATTACAAATATTGCTAAACCTAGGATATAAAGACATGGGAAGGTTAATAATTTATGAGACTTAAATATAGATACGCAACTGTCCGTCACTTTAAGACCAAATATAGCTCTCAGGCAGCGCTTTTGAGCTTTGAAAATGCTTTCTCGTTCACTACAGTTACCCCAAAATATGATACCAAATCTTAAGATGGAAATTACTAGACCATGGTAAGCCACTAATATTGTCGGTAATTTTTTTTTTTTTGACAGATTATGCAACATAAAAGCGGCTGTACTTAAACATTTCTAGTACTATCTTCTGCTTGCAGCTTCCAAGTTAATTGGCTGTCAATTATTATTCCTAAAAATTTTGTATTGTTTACTTTTTCTATAGTTAGACCATTGTGGTTTATATCAATAACCCACGATAGTATATGAGAAGCACTACAAAATCAAAACAAACGAAAAATACATAAATATTATAAGAAACATTTATACCAACAGCTCGAGTAGAGTCAAGCTAGATAGAACAGGCACAAAAATTAACATCAAGAGAGGCGTGAGACAAGGTGACCCACTCTCACCAAAATTGTTCATTGCGGTCTTACAACATATAATGAAAGGATTACCATGGTCAAAGCAAGGCATCAATATAAACGGGATGTTTCTAAGTCACCTGAGGTTTGCAGACGACCTTATCCTGTTCTCGGAAAATCCACAACAATTATATATCATGGTAAACGATTTACACCGAGCCAGTATAAAAGTTGGATTAGAAATGAATCTCGACAAAACAAAAGTTGCCACTAATCACCTACCGACACCCATCTCAGTTAACAACATACCTCTCGAGTTTGTCCAAAAGTATGTTTATCTAGGCAAACAAATCTCTTTCAGCAAAGAAAGAAATTTAGAAGAAGTGGACAGAAGAATTGCGATTACCTGGAAAAAGTACTGGTGCCATAAGGAAGTTTTCAAATCACAGCTTCCACTGCCAACTAAAATAATTGTCATGGATTCTGAAATACTACCACCTACCATGTCTCACCTACGGCTGCCAGACTTGGACATTTGATCGTAAGACCAGGACCAAAATTCAGACTACTCAAAGAAGAATGGAGAGAAGTTGCCTGGGCATAAAATTAAGGGACAGGGTCAGGAACATTGAAATTCGAAGAAAAACAAAAGTAACAGATGCCCTAACCTTCTCACTGCTATGAAAATGGAAGTGGGCAGGTCACGTGGCCTGGCTTAAAGATGATGATAGATGGACGGGAAGTGTGTTAAAATGGACTGGACCACGAGGCACTAGAAGCAGAGACAGGCCTAACGCTAGATGGGTAGATGAGATAGTAGAGGTGGCGGGTCAAAGCTGGCAAAGTACAGCCAGCAACAAAGATCACTGGCATTCCTTGGAGGAGGCTTTTACCCATAGAGGGTCCACGCAAATTATATAATATAAAAAAAAAAATTGTATAGTTATTAGTTTGTAATTTGCACGAAATTAATTAAAGCTTTATTTATTTATTTTATTTATTTTGACATAATATATATTATAATAAAAGCAGGTAAGCAATATCCCACTACACATGGAATGGGATATTGCTTAAGACTTAGAATATCAAACTAGAAGTTCCCAATCCATTTTATATAGACACCTCGGCATCACTTAAGTATAACTCATTGCACTCGGTAAACAGTTGAATCTTCCTCATTGTCACTCAAATAGCACCGGCAAACGGGACTTAAAGTAATTTAAAAAACCGCTTAAATACAGGCAGCTCGTCCACCATGAATTTTACGACACAAAAGTCGAAAATGCGATGCGAGATGAAGCCTTTGTGGTTACAGCGTTTGATCTGTAATTAGGGTGTTTAATAGCATAATAGCTCGTAACGGCTTTCAATCGAATAGCATTGTGTTTTTTATACGCCTCTAAAGCACCTCAACTTGTTATTGAAAGTGTGGAAAAAACTTCGGTGAATGCGTGTCCTTTTCTGATAATTATCTAATGGTATAGTGTTATCATTAAATTAACCGTATTTTGATACTTTCTACTTTCGTTTTGGTAAAAATCATAGTGGTTGGCTCGATGGATCGATAATTAAATGTAGATCGTCTGACTGATAGAAGATTAACACATTTAACTGTGTAGCTAATTTCTTTTCTGCTTAATAATAGCGGTATCGTACCAGCTATCCTATAAAAGCCTTCGTTTATGAAAAAGAAACAGCAGAATGTGTCCCTTTAAAATGCAACACAATGTGCACCAGAAATAACAACTAGTATCTTCATATCTACAAAACACGATAAATGGGTACTTATTGTGCGATGTGTTCGCATTTACAATGTATTTCACATGAATATTATGTGGATTAATCTGCATACTAATGAGTGACAATTGTAATAAACTGATAATATGACGTAAGCAATTTGTGAAATGTCCACACTCCACGCGATAAATACAAAACATGTGATCATACATCACTCGATCAAACAAAACACTTAAAAACATTATTTCTGTAACAACAAGATCATTTTACTAAACGGCAGGGGTGTTTAATTTCGTGGGCTTTTTGCGGAATGCGGGACATTGTGGAGGCAGGTGCGGCCGCCCGGCCCGGCTCGCGGCTCTCGACGACGCTAATGAACACAATGAAGACGTATTCCTACGAGTATATCCGGCGTTGATCGATTGATTTACTCGCTGCCACCGCGCTCGAGCTTTTTGTATTCGAATGTCGCCCGCCATTTGCATATCAGAGTCGCGGTGGAACGAATTTTAAACAAGACGTACGATGGGAGCCGTGATGTGCTAGATACGCTAAGCTGAGGGGATGCCACTATTTGCATATGATGGAGCTTTATAGCTATTAATTTACTGACTTTTCAATACTTGAGGGGAAGGGTGAGACACGTTATACGGTTTTACATGATAAATGTCCCGAGCATGCTTGCTACTCCTTTCATTTTATAGAGGCTTATCGTCAATATGTTACGTGTGCTCAAGATGTGTATTTATCGACATAATTCATTCAACCTGTTCATTTAGCATTTTAGAATAAAAGACTGTTATCTTTGGATCGACAATAATATTATCTGCTATCAGACCGTGACATTATAAACCTGATGTAAAAATATATTTGTAGAGATTGCCCATCAAACTAAATTTGTGGAGAAAAGGTCATCAATTTCATTCAAAAGTAATGAAGAGTCCAACTCAGGCTGTTAATTGAGCAGGTTCATATAAAATGTGTGAGTACGACATTAATAGCTAGTGGTATCTGTTCGCGTGTTGAACAAAACAGATCGCGTCGTAAAACACGCGCGTCATAGGAAAATTACCGTTCGGAGTGTATATTTACCTCGGTAACAACGAAGTGCACTTCCAACAATTGACTGCGCTCCCTATCTTGATGAGGAAACACGAACATTGCACACAAAACTCGCACATGTTTACGTTTAACAATTTGTGAGGTGACAATGCGAGACAATTCAATGGTGTTGCTGTTTTCATAGTAAAATGTCATTGAAATGTTGGAAATTTCAACGTAGCATGTGATACTACGATGCGGTGGTCATGTAATCACACTCGTAGAAGTACTCATTTATGTAAATGGATTGTTATGACAATATAATTGATAGGTAGGTACGCCACATGTTCGTCCAATTACCGACCTCTGCGAAACAACACGTTGTTTGTGAGTATTTCTCACATATTTACAATGAAATAATAGTAAATTGTTTACCAAGGGAGTAAACAACTATTTTTAAGGCGAGAGTGTTTCTTTGAATCCAGAGCAGAGCGAAGGATTCTAAAGTAGAATCCTGAGCGCAACGAAGGATTCAAAGTACGTTACTTGAGCTTAAAATAGTGTTGCTCCCGAGATGAACACTCTACTTTTTATCACCCCCTATGAGAAAAAAAACGTGTGTGATCCACCCCCATCAGGAACGAAGTTCCTTCTTAACTAAGATTTTATTTTTTTAAATCGCTGCCGCCATCTTGGATTTACATTAGACTTTATCACCTTCGAAAACTATGAAAACGAAACCCATGACGAAAAATTTTTAATTTTCGCAGCCGCCATCTTGGATTTTCATTTTGACCTCACCATCAGCTTTAGCGTCCTTAAAAACCATGAAAACGATACCCATGACGAAAAATGTGAAAATTTTCGCAGCCGCCATCTTGGATTTTCATTTCGACCTCACCATCGGCTTTAGCACCCTTAAAAACTATGAAAACGATACCCATGATGATAAATTTGAAAGTTTTCAGAGCCGCCATCTTGGATTTTCATTTTGACCAAATCCACACTTTCTCTCTCTCTAGCCAGCCTGTTACTTATTCATATAATGTTCGTGTTTGATCTCTTTGGTAATTGGAACTTTTACTAACAATATCCACATTCCAAATTCAAATCACTTTTAATCCCTCGGGATTAAAAAGCTATTTTAGTCCCTGTTTACGAAGAATAAACTAGCTCTTTTTGAATAGATGTGATAAAAAGATAATTATTACAAGTTCCAGAAAGGCTAAAGATGGATAAAGCGCAACGCAAAAAGAAAAACTCAAAGGCTCATTGGTAATTCGCCCTATTTTACTCGCCCGAAACGGGCGAATTGACACCATAAATAATATAATTTTTTTCTTGAGGCAATACGCACGAAGTTAATTTATTTGTACGCAAATCGACAACTCCAGAAAACGATTTACCTACAAATAAATTAACTTCAGGCGAACCACCTCAAGAAAAATAATATTATTTAAAAGTGTCGATTCGCCCGTTTTGGGCGGTTAAATATGGGCGAATCGCCAATAAGCCAACCTGAAAAGCGAAAAGCTTTATAAAGGCTTTCACGCCGAACTTTATTAGGTATGGGAGTGTTAAAATGGACGTCATCATTAAACGTTTTACAGCACAAATCAAACAAACGTTCATTTAGCTACAAGACAAGTAATTATGCAAAACAATGTAAAACTGATATGTTAATAAGTTGTCGGGACGATTTAGCACCCCCACGTATCGGACAGTTGTACACTGTACTGTAAGGGTGGCTTATCACTATCTCCATCACATATCAGTACTCATTCTTTTCATCGATCCGAAACACTTAAGTATATGCTAATAGATATTGTAAATTGTTCGGGTTTGTTATCATTGATAAAATTAGTTCGGACTCCGAGGCCGCGAGGGTATATTTCAAGAAGTGTTTGTGATCTTTTTTAATGATTAAAAGTTTTTTAATCATTTGCAATTTAAATGATAGTATGTTGAGTATGCAATAAAGTGCATCCATCTAGGCATTTGTAACGCGTCTAGTGGGTAACCCTCACTGGAAACGACAGAGGCTAGCAATACCTACTGCTAGCCTTTGTCGTTCGAGGGATTTAACCCTTTATAAGGCAAAGGAAATCGGTCGAAGTGGCGGAACTTGGGGGAGTCCTATGTCCAGCAGTAGACGTCTTTCGGCTGAAATGATGATGAAAGCAAAGGGAATATTCTTACCACCATATTTTACAGCTCAATAACCAAAAATAGCATTCCAAGTAAGTATTTTATTTATTGTTTTCCTAAGTCCATTTGAAGATTTATCAATCACTGACTAAATATTAAAAAAAGATTTTAAATAATAAACCTTTTCTACTAATAAGATTTAACCTTATGCACTTTATGCAGATCACTTTGTCACAGATCAAATATTCCCTTTGCCTTCTATAAGGTTAAGTCATGAGCTTATAGTTCCAAGCTAAGTGGTTGAAACCTACATTATTGAGTTTGCGTTATTCCAAGCTTTTAAGTTTAACCCGTTAGTTGCTACGTCATGCACATGTGTGCCTGACGCTAGTCGAGGTTTATCTTCAACCTTTTTGCCTGACCGTGTATGTGTTAAGGATAACTTGGTTATGTTCAAGGAGCGTCAAATCATTTTTTGCACGTATTCAGTAGGAAAATCATTGTTACAACACTTTAAAAACGCCCTGATTCTATGCATTAATCTAACAATTGAAAGCACCCTCCACCCACCTCATAGAAAGTATATTCCCCAGCTAATTGATACCAAATTATTATAAACCAATTCCAACTTCATTAATTATTTCAAAATTTATAAGTTCAACCCTTTGCTGATTAAATTTGAATACATTAAACCCTTAACTCACTTTTGACAAGCTGCTAATCATATTCAAACGCGCACCTTGCGATGCCCTGATGGCCGACTGTTAGAATTTTAAAGCATTAAGACCCAAGGCACATAATTCGGCGGGCTCTGGACTAAAAAGAATCTGACCAAAACAATATGCATAGACAGGTGTGTTAATATTTGAAGGGTTAAGGACTGATGTATCGTTAAACTTTGTCAATCATATTGTTATTATTTTTATAAATACTAAAGCAATACTTACACAATTTAATATGATGGGTCGCTTCACTTGTCTAAGCTACTTGCTGAGTTTTCTGAAACCTATCCGATATTTGGTTTAAATAAAGCTATACACTTGGCATCGGTTTAAGAATGCATATCACAATACACGTGTCCTCAACCAACTGGAAACTATCGCATTTGTTGTTACATTTCTAATTGATTTCGTTGTGAAATCGAAGACAGTTAAGCTTATCCTCTCGGCGCTTTTCTGGCGGCTCTGGTAAATTCTGGTTTTCAGGAGTTACAGTGGTTAGAAAGTGTGGTGGACTACTCCCATGTCCTTATAAAAAACACCTTATGTAAAAACTTCGCCATTATTGCTAAAGCTGTAAAATATTTTTTCATCATCATCATCATCATCAGCCTATAATGTTCCCACTGCTGGGACACAGGCCTCCTCTCTGAGAGGGAGTGGGCTGTAATCCACCATGCGGGCCCAGTGCGGGTTGGTAGATGTCACATGTCTTCGAATTTTCGGTTCTAGGACATGCCGGTTTCCTCACGATGTTTTCCATCACCGCTTTGAGAGCAGTGGTGATGAAATAATTTACACAAAGTAAAGCGCCTGTCTGGATTAGAACCTACGACCTACAACTCGTAAGTCGCGGCCGTTACCACTGGGCCACCACTGCTCTAAATATTTTTTCGGTGAAATGTATTTTTTTTTAACTACTCTCTGAATTTTCTTAGCAGATGTATTCAGCTAATAAAATACTAATCGCCTAATTAAATGTATAAGGAAAACGTAGGTACAAATTGTTAATGGCACGCAGACCGCGCAGGGGCGGAGTGTTTGCCCCGCTGCAATTAAAACGCCATCAACGGAAACACATGGTGACCACCCCGTGACCATCACCACCCATATCTAATACCAGACTCACTTACATTCCTCATACGTTAATTTAGGAACTTTTCACAAACATAACAAGACCCTTTTGTAAGTCAAAAGTATTATAAAATGAAGGGTCATTGAATATTGGGCGGATATAAAAATTAAAATTGTATATAAAGTTCTTGAACGGCTCAAAGAAAGGCATTTATTGATGTGGCAGATAAGCAAATACGGAGCAACTGTCG
This sequence comes from Agrochola lychnidis, assembly GCA_963680765.1. Classification (NCBI taxonomy): domain Eukaryota; kingdom Metazoa; phylum Arthropoda; class Insecta; order Lepidoptera; family Noctuidae; genus Agrochola; species Agrochola lychnidis. Next base: position 14,252,639 of record OY796857.1, read on the forward strand.
GTAGCCATTGTTTTAACATGTGAAAATATGTTTCATTCCGTTGGAGATATTAAAATGGACGGTTTGTGTAATTAGAATTTAATTAGTTATGAGATTTTCGTACATTGTCTTGACGACTGTAGTTTTTATCATAACAGTATTATCTACGAAGACTTATGATTATCTTTTGTTTTACATTGCAAATGTTTTCTAAAAGCTACGACCTCCATAATTAACTGTGTGATTCGATATCATTAAAAAGCAGTCAAGTGCGAGTTGGACTTGCACACGAAGGTTTCCGTCATCATCATCATTTCAGCCGAAAGACATCCACTGCTGAACATAGCACCGCCACTTCAACCGATTCTGTGCATTCCACATCCAGCGGATTCCTGCGGCCTTCACAAGGTCATCGGTCCATCTTATGGGAGGCCTGCCAACGCTACGTCTTCCTGTACGTGATCGCCACTCCAGAACCTTTAGACCCCATCGGCCATCCGTTCTGCGAGCAATGTGCCCTGCCCATTGTTACTAAAGTTTGGCAATTCTTCGGGCTATGTCGGTTACCTTGGTTCTCCTGCGGATCTCTTCATTTCTGATTCGATCACGTAGGGAAACTCCAAGCATAGCCTTCCCCATTGCCCTTTGGGTGATTTTTAGCCTTCTGATAAGGCCCATTGTGAGCGACCACGTTTCAATAGGTACCATAGGTCATCACTAGCAACACGCACTGGTCAAAGACTTTCGTCTTGAGACACTGTGGTATGTGGGACGAGAAGATATTGCTTACCTTCCCGAACGCTGCCCAGACGAGTCGGATTCGACGATTGACCTCTTTCTCGATGTTGGACCTACCTAGCTGGACAGTTTGTCCTAGGTAAACATACTCGTCCACAACTTCGAGCGTAGCGTCTCCGATCTTCATGAGAGTATGAAGACCGACACCGACCTTCATGATTCCGTACCACCGTACAATATCAAAAAGTTACAACACTCTGTGAAAATTTCAACTGTCTACCTATGACGGTTCAAAAGATACAGGCCTGTGACAAATGGACGGATGGACGGACGGATGGACAGTGAAGCCTTAGTAATATGATCCCGTTGGCACCCTTTGGGTAGGTACGGAATCCTAAACAGTCCAGTATATTTTTTTTAGTACCTACTGTGTCAAGATCATGACATGTTATACTCAACCATGTCGCTTCTTGTATTGACAGAGGTGTCAATTCAAAGAAGTGGGTTTTCATTAATTTCCCAATTAAGTAGGTAAATGTTTGGTATGCGAAGTCAACTGTATTGGCGAATTGTGTTAAACAACCTTGAAGTTTTCAATATTAATAGTCTGTAACAAAATGATCAAATATTCTATCTCCTTCCATAAAAGGCAATATTTCATTTCATAGTGGTGAATAAAAAAAGGATTGTGTGGTTTTATGAAACCACGGTAAAAGTGAAACTTCTATAGGCGCCGCCATATTGGCCTTGGCTGCTCTGACGAGCGCCTTTCACTTTATCCCTACTCCGCGGCCGACCGTCACGCAACATGCAACACACAGACGAAAAAGTTTGAGACGTTGTAATAAAAGTTTCACTTTAAAAACATAATTGATTTTAATTTTCGCACTGAGCAAATGGGTGTTTCGTCCTACCAGTAGGTCCACGAGGGAATCCTATTTCTGTTGGTCCTACTGAAGAGTTGAAACCAGAATGAACCTCCTCTATTAAACTAGGTGTGGCGATATGTCAGTTTCAGTTGTCATACAGCTTTCATTGAAAATAATACAAAGAAAAATTACAATATTGGCATCAAAATCACATCTTAATGGTTCTTCGCATTTTTGCACATAAAAGTAACCACTATACAATACATACAAAGTCATTACCAGCATTGTAATCTAAACACATGGCGGCTAAAGCTTCGTAAGTAACCAATGGGGGCAGCAATAAAACTGTTAATTGCTCGGAAGGGGAATGCTCGGTGAAGCTCGCCAATGACTGAGCATTAGGGTCGAGTATATAACGCGGTATATAAGTCTTGAATGTGCATCGTTGTGTTCGTCGTGAATATATAATTGTTGGGTTGTAGTTGTTGTTGGGTTTCTTTGTGAGAATGTCTTAGATAGCTTTACTTAATTAAGAATGCGGCGACGCATGAATTGTCCATACAAACGTAGTACCGTAAATCATTTGCAATTTAAGCATATTTCCACCATATTATGTTGATATTCGGATTGAGACAATATTTGTCTAGGCTCCTACGTCTTTTTATTTCCAAAAACTTACCTTTAAATGAAGTGTAAGCGAATTGCATTTCGTACATTTTTACAGCGTAAATGACATGTTTTCATATTGTTTTTTCTTTATTATAAACAACAATATTTGTAATATTGTTTCCACAGAAGCATAGTTTATGTTATCAAGTTACAAATTATCGAAAAAAAAAATGGAAATACTTTAAATTTTCATTCATAATTTTTGTATACGGCTAAAATTTAATGTGAAAATTTATGATAAATTTAGATGTGTTATCTAAATTTATCATAAATTTTCGAAAGCAAGTACTGCCCTGCTAAGCCCAAAGGCGGTATCTCTGAGATACGGCCTTTTAGTTTTTTTTATACCATTCAATAGCTTTAACAATTTCGCATCTAATGGTATAAGCGAAATAGCACTATCTAAATTAAAACATTAAAAAAAAAACCATTAAGAAGTTTTTATATCTCCATTTTCCTTAAATAACAATTTACAAAACGTCAATTTTCTCAAAAGTTACTCCGGTTGAGATACCGCCTTTGTGCTTAGCAGGGCAGAGTAGTACTAATTATCAATGTGTGCGTGGTAGTATTGCTCACTGTAGGTGTATATCGCTCCGACAGGCACTCACACTAGCGCAACGTGCTTGGAATTGAATTTTGCCAACATCTCGATTTGTAGTTGCGAGCCGTGTCGCCGGCTTCTTAAGCACTTATCTAAGTACTTAAGTATGTTGGCTTTCTTTAATTTTTGTTAAAGTGAAGTGATTCAAGCTCAAAGCATTTATTTTAATTAAACCATTTACAAGCACTTTTGAATAGTCAAAGAGTCGGTCAGTTAGAAAGTTGAAGCTAGTTTAGATTAATCATTTAATTACCTACCTATTAGTTTATACTGAACAAAAAGGATTTTTAATTATTAAAATTATGTAGGACTAATATCCTAATCCTAACTAATTTTATAAATGCGAAAATTAATATGTTTGTTACGCTTTCACGCTAAAACGGCTAAATGGATTTGAATGAAATTTTGTACATGGATAGACCACAACCTGGGTTAGAACAAAGGATACTTTTTATCCCAGAGTACTTACATTCTCGTGGGATAATTTCCGAAATCCACGCAGGCGACGCCGCGCCGTGAGGTAAAGCTATAGTTAATTATTTATATAGAAGAATAGGCACCGTTGGCAAGTTAGGGAATTTGTCTCACCCCCCAATCATACCTAAGTTCCTTTATACGTATGTATAGGTATATGTGTATTATGTCTGTAAGGAGACATTAATTAATATTAAGTATTGTCTCACCAAAAACCTAAAGTTAAAGCAGGCGGCAGGCGGTAGGCGGCGGCATACAAAGTCAAAGGTTTTAAAATTATGCTAATTGTTTACCGTGGCCTATGAGCGCCTCGCCACAAGCTATTATGGCGCAATAACAACGCTGACCATAGACTAGAATATCTATAACGATGGTTTTAAAGTAGTTAATTAAAATCTTAAATAACTTGTAAAGGCTTGCTTTAAAAAAAATCATATTTTTTTATTTCATTTCTAAACAAAATAAGATTTATCTTTACACCCAGGTTTAACCCATCGAGCCATTTTTGAATATCGAGGTTTATTCCGACAAAATTATATTTCTAATAATTGACATTTAAACCGAGTCTCAATTGACAATTTTGTTTAAATAACTTTACCCTGCTCGGAAAAAATCTAAAATACAATAAATGACTGCTTGGACTAAAATTAGGACTTTTTAATTTAACTTCCAGGTCACCTCCTTCTACGAAGCAGTAATGCTCGCGAAGGAGGAGACGGAGCGCATGAGGGAGAGGCAAATTTCGCGCCCTCGCGCCCCTAACCGCCGCAGGAGGAGACGCCCTGGGCGTCGGGAATCACAGGAAGATTTCCGGCCACCGTAGGCGCGGGCTTGCGGACGGTGAGCAATGAGCAGCTCGCCGGCCGATAAGGACCAAGCCCGGGTCGACGGCGCGTTGTGTTCCACGCGCGCCTCAAAGAGATGTCAGCAGAATTGACGGGGTCCGCTAGGGCCAATGCCTGCCGGGGGTTCGAAGGAAACCGATAGGGACATCGTGGCCCCCCCAGCAACATGGCAACTGAAGGAACACGGGTGGGTTTTAGTCAGTAAGAGTCTGACACGCCCTCCGGAGAAGTTATTTGATAAAATCCCACCCAAAAAAAAGGTGATCCACTCTTCTAAGGACAATGTAAAAAAGTACTTTATTCATTCACCCAGTTTGAAAACGGTTAGTTTCACACATACATAACATCATGCCTGTATTCCCCGAAGGGTTGGGCAGAGGTGTACTTATAGTAGACCCACATTTTGCTAGTTATGTTTAAGTCCCATGTAATAGGGGCGCGCCTATTGCCATCAACCGGGGACAAATCCAGACTCCGGGCTGCTACGATTAGTTACCTTATTCATAAAGAAAGCCAAGGGCTCTTACTTGAGCGGTCCTTTGCCTCAACCTTGTTGTTAGTTCAATGATCTTTCTTCGGTGCAGGATAAGGAGATCAATCACGCCAGATTGCTTAAGATACTGTCACAATATCTTATTACCCTATACGTCAGCTCGCATCTCTAATTTAGCAATAATTTTAAATACCACACCATTTTCAATACCTTCTGGTATTCAGCTGCATCCGGTTAGACTGGAAGCCGACCCCAAAATTGTTAGGAAAAGGCTAGGTAGTGTAATGATACACCTGCATTTCATTACTAATATTTCTGTATTTATAATCTTGCACACATACAAACTTGGTACACTTTAAGCAATATTTAACAAACTATTTAATTAGGTACTTAATATAATAACGTTATAGACTTTAGACTTCTTGAAGACATCCTTTAGATATGAGGCTCAAATCGAACTGACTTAGAAGCTAAGCGACGCTCCAAACATCATGTTTCCAATTTCGTTTCGTTAAAAAAAAAACCAGTAGGTACTTTTACGGAACTGTCAAATACTATACTTTTAAACTTCATAATTACACTGATACAAAAATCATTTGAGGCAAATCACATACTTTTAATTTTATATTTAGTATTTAAAATCAGTAAATCTTATTCATCATCATCATCATCATCAGCCTATAAATATGTTCCCACTGCTGTGACACAGGCCTCCTCTCTGTGAGAGGAAGTGGGCCGTAATCTACCACGCGGGCCCAGTGCGGGTTGGTAGATGTCACATGTCTTCGAATTTTCGGTTCTAGGACATGCCGGTTTCCTCACGATGTTTTCCTTCACCGTTTTGAGAGCAGTGGTGATGAAATAATTTACACAAAGTAAAGCGCCTGTCTGGGTTCGAACCTACGACCTACAACTCGTAAGTCGCGGCCGTTACCACTGGGCCACCACTGCTCTCGAAATCTTATTAATATTTGGAAATCATGACAGTAGGTAATGATGACCATTTTCAATACGTTGATTCAACCTAAACATTCCTCCACCAGTTGTATTCTGTGTGTGTTCCAAGCACTACTGCTGACGGTGACACGGAAGCCCGCTACTGTGCGCGTCCATTGTACCCCCGCTCCCCAATTGGTTACCACTTACAACACTTGTTACGCGAGACGTCTTCAAAGGCACGCCGCGCCATTGTCACTTGTCTACACCGGCCTTACGGTGTGAGGTGTGACGTAGTTTTTGTGGCAATCTAGTTAACGTTGGTTCACTTTACTTTTATCTAATTATAAGTGCATTGGTCTGCTGTTGAATTAAAAACGATATGTAGTCAATAGTAAAAATAAATCAACAACAAGAGGTTACTCTTGGTCGGCAATCCAATTATTGAGGGACCAATTGACTAACGAAAAATTTAGACTACTTAAAGACTGAACTTCAAAGTTCTTATAGAGGAAAGAGCATCCACAAACTTCTCTAATTAAATAACCTTTCTGCAATTTCTTCTTGTGTCAAGTCACTTCTATTAGATGCAGTTCCTTAAAACTTTTCAGAATGTTTAAAACCTATAAAACAAGGAAGCGGGTTGAGAAATCAAAAGCGGTGTGTCTTTGAACATATCTATAATTTATTTTCAAGACTGAAACTAAATGTACATTTATGTAAGTTTCCGAAGGTAGACTCAAAGAGATACTAACTGAGGAACACGTGGTTATGTTCTTGTTTTAATACATTATCATCGATTTATTTATAACCATAGAAATAAGTTTATATTTCTATGCTTATTAGCTTTTTAGAATCAGAATAATCAACAAGCAAATTGTAAGTAGGTACTTCACAATAGTCACTATACATTAGTCATAATAACATTCATAACAGTCATGTTTAATAATTTTATAAAACTTTATCAAAATAGTGACATTTCAAAGAACACGACACTTTTCTCAAACTTGAAATCGATGATCTTTCAAATGATTACAAATATTTCGAAAACGACAGTTTCTTAATAGTTATGTTATTACAAAATACATTTACAAAAAAAATTATTTCAATCAACATTAAGTCAATCAACTTAATTAAATAAAACATTTATAATAACTATCCATCATATCGTATGTAATTTCAAATGTAATTAGGTACTATAATGTATTAACTAAGTACTCACGTATGTATTAAGTTTTTAAAGCTATAACTAGTTGATGTATAATTCCTTAACATAGATTTTAATTATTAATACCTACTAGATACATTTCCTTCAAAAACTAACAGTCATCTATAAAATTAAAAATATGCCAAAATAATGGAAAACATTTTCATTTAACAACACACCTGTATTTCCCGAATGGAGAGGCAGAAGTAGGTACCAATAGTACACCCACATTTCACCAGTTATGTTTAGGTCCCCTATATTAGGGAGCGAACCTATTGCCATCGACCAGGCACCAAAACGTTTTCCAACGTTTGAATTCCGTTTGTAAAACACAGTTGCTAAGATATCATAAATATAGTGCAAATTAAACATTCACATTTAAGAATGCCGAACACAAGAAAGGAGATGTACGTTTTTTGTAGGGACGTTGGTTTTTTATTCCGAGAAAAATCAAACCAGCATCAAACTACATCTAAATAAAAACGACAAAATATGGAACTAGGAACCACTGAAATAATATTTTTAGACCCCTCCATTTATGACAAAAATTATAAACTATATAAAGTACAAATATTTTATTTGTTAATAGCAACTATAACAATTATGATATAAATTAACATGTGTCAATTTTGACAAGTTACTATTATTAAAGGGGTGTGTTCACTACATTATCCTAGATAATAAGAAAGGTTTGTTCGTTTTAGGAGTAAATTCTTACTAAAATAAAAAAGATTTTTCTTAAAATTAGAGGTCTTTCAAAATGTATGATATAGTTAGAACCACTAGTTTTTGGGATGTCTATTCAAATATATTTAACTTATCCTGGTTAGAATGATTGAATAATAAAAAACCATTTTAGGACATGTCCTTTACATCCATCCCAAAAATCACGCCGTTGAGGGAACTACGTTTTCGCCAAAGAAACAAGTTGCGTTCTCAAGTGACATTTCGAACCACTAATTTCACGGTTCGGGAATCATTACCGTGTGATAATGATTCACCAGCACCACTTCACTTTTTAACCGTCTTCCAAAAGGAGGAGGTTCTCAATTCGACTGTATGTTGTTTTTTTTTTTTTTTGTATGTTTGTTACGCGATTACTCCATCAATTACGAATTGATTTTGATGATTCTTTTATTGTTTGGTAGATCATACTTCAGAGGTGGTCCCATATAAATTTTATTAACTTTGCTTGGGTAGTTTTTGAGTTAGCTACAATAATACGTATTTTTACCTCACTTAGTATGTGGATGATATTATGATAACTTCCTGTCACTGTTATTTACATAGCAGGTAGTCGTATTCGAATTTGTGTGGGGTAGGTATCACAACTAAAAAGTGAAAAATAAAAACTTTTTACAAAAAAAAAAACAACCGACTTCAAAGAAAACACTACAAAGTGAAAAATAACTTTTATTTCGGAAGTCGGTGACAAAGAACGAAAATTCAAAACCAAAGACACCGACTTCCGAAATTAAAGTTATTTTTCACTTTGTAGTGTTTTCTTTGAAGTCGGTTGTTTTTTTTTTTGTAAAAAGTTTTTTAACCATAAATATCAGAACTGATAATATAATTTTAAGTAAGTACTTCAAGTGCACATTTAATCACAAACATAGAAGCTCCGAATCCTGCCTTTTAAGAAATGGCACTTGACTCGTTGAAAAACTTCTTGAATCTTGAAATTGAAATGAAATTGGAATTGAAATTTTAATTTGGAGTTGAAATTAAATAGAAATTAATTGGAAATAAATGAAAAATGATATTAAAATTAGAAATGAACTGAAAATGAATTTAATTTCCAAATCAACCTGCTCACTTCTATCAGTTCATTCGATCATGCAACAATTTGCCTCTATATCCCAAGAAATAATTTCATTAACACGCGTTAAATAAAATGACCAGGATCTTCTGACGTCCATTCTAAACATTTTTTTTTATTAGGACCTCAAATTATTTTTTATTCAGAAATATTCGCAGATGCATCTAAACCTGGAATTACAGTCCCTATTAAAATACCCCAGAAAAACTAATCGGGTTACGTCCATAGAGTTGATCTGTGTAGGAGTAAAATCATAGAGAAAATGACGGCTGAAATAACAGATTCCACGCTAGCGGGTCGCAAAAGAACTGCCGAAGAAACGGCCCTTAACATTTTCGCATAAGTGTGATGCTTGGTGTTCGTACATTCGCGAATCATATTTTGATTCCCTAGCGCATTCCCCTTGTAACACTATCCGATGCGGGAAATTTCGCCACCTAAGTAGAAAACTTTAGGAATATGTAATGTTCGGGTGCCGAACATTACATTTTGGTATCAGAAGTGGGATTGTTATCCGCACTATAAACGGGTAAAAAATCCGTGATACAAGTTTAATAATAAGTGTTAAAAATCTTGCGAATATACTTTGCGGTATTTCAACTTCAGTCTGCAAGGTATCGTGTTCAAAGCGGTATGCCCTGGGTGCTGAGTCTAGCACAGCATCAAGGCATAAGGCAGTTCAACGGTAATATTAGAAGCAGCAACAGTAAGGTCTAGTCAATAGCCGAAGCGAAATACACTCGAGACTTGACCAAGCTTCATCAGGCGTGCTCAACAAACTGTATCAGCGGTTCTTCAGTAACTCCGAGTTGCTACTACTGCACAGTCTCTATATTAGTCTATCTCCGCAATAGTCAACCGGCGCCGTCGGTTTCCAAGTAGACAATCGACGCTCTCCACGGTACAACAGAAAAGAAAACGAAGTAAGAAAAATTACCGCTTATATTTTATCCATCTATGATGACCAAATCAGAAGATGTTAAATTTTTTGACGGTTTTATAGATATAACATTAGCAGAGGGAATGTTAATAAGTATAATGGTGATAAGGAAAATGTACACGTGTTAACTTTAATCACATCGGAAGTTAACAATGAAATTTCTACTAATATAAATGCATTTCTCTTGACCAAAAATAATGGTTTACATCCAGTTATTAGGTATTACTCCTGAACAATATATAAGAAAACAGTTTCACAATACCTTTACAAACCAAATATCCATTAAGTTTAACAAAGAACGATGTACCAGAATTGCTATCGTTAGTGAACCTTATATCTTATTAAATGAATGATAACCATGTTTTTGTTATTAAATCACCTTTGACTACTCAAACTAATTATGAATTGTATAATATTATACCGGTACCTATAAGAAGTAGAAATAGTAGGAACAATATTTTATGATGTCTAGTAATAAAATGCGTTATATTGAAAATTATCACGAGATTAGCTTTGTAAATAAAATTAACCTTCGTATTCTGTACATGGTAATCCATCATGTGAAACTGAGTAAATGTTTGAAAAATCTAAAATTCCTCTAGAATGCGATAATAGAATATAAAGAAAGAAAGAAAGAAAAATAGGTTTATTTGTCACAGAAATACGTGCATACACACACGTGCATAAAATGCATAATGAGAATAATTGGTTATTTGTTGTACCACACAAAACAGTGGCTACATTAAGTTGTAAGAATAAAGAACCTGTTGACTTTGATTTAATTGTTATTGGCAGATTAACAATTGTAGATAGTTGCAAATTGTGCAAGGTGCTGGAAATATACTTCAAAGCAAAATCATAGGATTAGTGAGTGAACGTAATTAATTCTTACTTGTAATTGACATCATTAATCAAGATCAAAGATAACAATGTAGCTAAAATTGAATTCATTCGAATAAAACACATGAGAAATTAGATATAGGTAATCAGAACTTAGCAAGTCATAAAATCGTCCTAATTGCTGAATTAATGTCTAAATTAGAAGAAGACACAGTTATCCATAATATTTTGTGTATATTTTTATGTCAACTGTAAACATATTAAGATGTTATATATGTTTAGCAAAATATATTTATAGTCGTAAGTTCTTTTGTGCAAGTCGAAATCGAGTTGTTAGCATTGGAAGACTCAAGGAATTATTGCTCTAGAATAACGAATTGTATAACTTCAAAGTTAATAATAAAAACGACATTGAAATTGAAGAAATACCATCGACTAGCTCAAACGAAGATGTTATTGTAAAACCATCACGACACGTAGAAGCACTAGAGTTGCTCAATCAAAAACAAATTAAAATTATATTTAGAAATTATACATCGATGGAAATTCGTCTGAACACCACAAACTAGATTATTAACTCTGGAAGATTCCAGAAATTGTTGTTAATAACTAATTGTATTACTTTTAATTTAAATAAAAATACCAATAATGTTAATACTGATATTGAAATGAAATGAAATTACCATCTCAAGAGATGTTCATCAAGAACAGCTCATATAAAAACTCAATAATCGTAATTTAGTTTTCATGTGAATAATTTTCCAAATTATTCCCATTTTAAGAAGTGTAAAGGACTGAACTATATTTTTGATTACGTTTCTCAAGAGACATTATTGTTAATATAATAGTTATACCTATATCTTAATTTGACTCGTGTATATCAATAAAGCTTTTCACAGAAGAACTAAGTATAAGAATGTAATCTTCTATACATATACATACCGATAAACAAAATTTAAGTGTCTGTTTGTGATAACAAAGTAACAGCTTTTTACTAAATGCATATGAAAGTATATACCTACGGTACAATAATTCCAAATTTAGTGTCTCCCACACACCTATCTTCAACGCCACTGCTCGGGCCATTACACACGCATTTGCGATATATTTTGATACCCGAGCGCGTCCTATAACGCTATACGATGCGGAAAATTTGACATCCAAGAAGTAAAAATTAGAAATATGAACAACACTAGGCAGATGTTATATAAAAATCTATTCCAACGACCTTCCTAAAATAAAACACCACCGTCACCGGTGCAACCACAACCTAGCGCTTTTCCACGAAATCAAGAAAATAATGTTCAATTGAAAGTTGAAAGTTCAAGTGCAAAAGAAAAAACGTCAAACGTCGTTATTGCAATTATTGTAAAAAAACCCGGACATTTCAGCGCTGAATACCGTAAACGTGCATATAACAATAACCTTAGCAATCGAATTTAGGGCAGCAATAACGTTCGGTACCCACATCTCAGAAAATTTATATTGTACCAGTCGGTGAGTTAGTGTAATAGTTATACATATTGTATTGCCAGTGTACCAATAAAAACTTGTATTAACCTAACAAACTTTTCTGCTGTTTCTTTCATTTTTTTGTTGGGCTGACCTCCTGAACATTAACATGTCAAAATTTCTCCCAACTGTTAACCTCGCATGCGGGCCTTATTTACAAAGAAGGTCAAATCTGATGAATCATAGAAGTTCATTATTTATAGAGAACTTAAACCACTTTTCATATCTAACGAATCACTCCTTCGCTTATCAGACAAATTACAATTAATGTCGTCTTAATTCATTAATCTTCCCATCACACAATCAACCAAATCATTTCTCTACATAAATCTTCGCAAATTCGAAAACTGACTCTCTGAGCTTAAAATGTATCTACTTAGGTAAAAACTCGCGTTCTAAAAGGGAATTATCAGATGGTCTTGGTTCTGTTTTAAAATGACTCATTGGTACACCCAACGCAAGGACAGGACCCGAAAAGATACTACTTACAAATGTATCGACAAATTTGAGAAGCAGGAACTCGAAATAGCAAGTCTCATGTTTTATTGACTTCTAACAGGTCCCAAAGGGCCAGTTAGAAGTCAATATAAGAGCCTATTACAAAATGGTAGTTACAATACAGCTTTACTAACGAAAAGTGTTTTCGGCATGGGTCCCACCATTTATAACAAAATACCAAATATTTAAAAAAAATACCCAATCCAAATGTTTAACAAGAAACTGACAGCCCTATTGCTAATTAATGATTTTTTAAATGTCCCTAATCTTTAGATTTAATTATTGACATTGTGTATTTATTTATTATTATTATTTTGTTAGTTTTAAATTCTATATAAATTTTTTTAATCTCTAAAACACTTCACCGTTGACGTTGCCATATCACAAGTGACGATCTCTTTATTTATTTGTCCGAAGCGAGTACGTTTCACATAAGCTTCTGTATTTCAAGATCCAACCCACTTTCGACACCAGCTTTGTAAAATCCGAATGGTAGTCGAATGAAGAAGGCCTGGCGTGAAATCAAAACTGGTGTGCGTGCGAACATTGTTTTTTCTCAAGACGGATAACTCACAAAATAACTGAGCGAACCTGAGGTAGGTTCACTCAAGAATTACTGAATGAGATCTGATGAAGAACTGACGGACAGAGGCTTTTATTTATGAAACATTTTGGTTAACAGGATAATTAAGTAACGAGGTGCAATGGACATGGTCACAATAACAAAATCATTAAGGATCGATAACATAAACGAGAAATGGTTGACTCATGCGATAAACGTAAAAAAAATATATTTTAATGATCCTCAATTAAGCAATGGTTAGAATAATGTTAAACCTACTATTTGAAAACAATACCACAATCATCCACTTTGTGTGTAAGTTAGTGTACAATAAACTTAGTAGGGGATTTGAATATCACAGTGATATCATAACATTCCAAAAAATCGTAACAAACAAGCTTACAAAGCCACACCACAATAAATGCGTCTCATAAATCATAACCTCAAGTTAATCCCAAATCACACCATTGAATCCTCGTCAAAAATCACCACGAAGCTCAAAAAAATAATTTACGACCTCAAAAACTCATAAACAATGTAAAGCAATGTGTCAAAATACTCTAGTATAATACGATCAACGCCTAGGACGGTGGAAGTGTTCATAATAACTCAAAGAAACCCACTTATAAGTCAAACTAACAATTGATGTCACCGGTGGGTCGGGATAAAAAATACTATGAACTTCTGAAGCAGTTAATAGGGACCCTACACAAAAGCACAGCGGTGGTACAACCTTTGAATGAAGTCGACCTACTAATTCATATTTATACGGTGTGTCCACGCTCAAAGGGTTTGCTCTATCTAAATTCTTCTCTTAGGTTTTCGTAATCATGTCACCGTGGAACACTGAATATCACGACGATGGCATGACGAAAGGTAATATTATATTAAATTAAAAGAATTGATACTCTGTGTATACAAAAGATTCACTATCTAAATGCTTCATTAAGTTTAATCACGCATCATCTGCACGAGCGTCTTCTACAAATCAGTGAATCATTCCAAAAAGAAATACACTTAGCCATTCATTATCATCAACAAATGATGTTTTCATTGCTCTACAAGTTTTGTGATCATCAATAAAGTTTTTTGTCCTGTCAAAATATCTCGCCGCTAAATAGGATCGTGCAATTGGCTCTTGTGGCCACATAAAATCATGCGCAGACGCTTGTGGAGAGGTGTAACAAAAGCTCAATCATATTTACATTTAGTCATTGGCTATTAATCAACACAAGTTATGCTACACTTCAATAGGGACCTCGAGACAATCAGTGATAAACTGATAATTCTTGATTCAATCAGTGATTAACTGGTATTCGTTACTACAGACAAAGTAAATCTGATATCTACATATCACCATTTTCCTTAGCAATAAAACAGCGATATATTTCAAAAGTTTCTTCCACACTATCTCCATCATAATGTGTCCGTAAATGAGCGCGCGCGCAATAACAAGTGAAGCTAACAAGCGGTCGATACAAACCGTCTCACTGACGCTAATCCTAAATTATAACACCTAACTAATCACTTGCACTTTACTATACTCTAACTTTATCTGCGAGGCACTAACAAGATCTATTACTTAACTATTCATATTGATTTGTTAACTGCCAGTGATATTGCTTAGTTTATTTTGAGAAGCTTTACATCGTAAGAGGCTCGATACTCAATATTTGTACAATATTATAGCCAGGCATCAATAATTCAGCAAACCAATAAGATTTTACGATTGAATGTCGACAACTAACCAAACCAACCTTTCATTTTCTGTTAGGTAATTACATTTTTGGGCTTTAGCATCTCAGAAAATATATTAATTGAGACCTTATTCCCACATTAGCTTAGAATTCTCACTATTAGGTAGGAACACGAGAGAACATTAAGCCGTTACTGGGAAACATGATAATAACGAAGAAAAATATCAAAAGCGGCAATGAAAGCCAACGACACGAGCAAGGAATTAAGTTTGACAGTAAATAGAGGTGTAATTCAGCGATGTTCGTGCGCACGAGTTGCGGTATCGACAGGATAATAGAGGTGATGTCGACCGGCCCCACCACCGCCATCTAGTACCGATCGCTTCACAACTTTATTAATCGTATCGATTACCGATAACACGGCCCTAAGTGTTGTCGACACTTTCTGGCTATATCGACATGTGGTTCATCTATATTTGCATAAAAATAAGAATCGGATGAAACGTTCTAATATCCCACAATCTTCTATAACCCGCCGATGTTATTAAACAATCAATGTAATCACATTTATTTCTAAACATCAAATGTGTTATTCGTGGAGTTGCGTGATGTAAGACCTATATTCAAAATCAGTAACAATCAGTACCGATTAGGAAAGTGACTGATAGAAAACTGCACTACTATTTACGTACCTTACCTCTCAGACTACTTTTAATACAACTCCGCTTCTTATGCTCCAAGTATTATTTCCATCACAAGCAAAACCTCAATTTTCTCGCCGATTACATTACTTCAGTCACTTCCATCGCTTGAGAGTATAAATTGACAGCTTATTGATGGCCTGCTGATTACTGTCCTAGTTTTTACAGACCGTACTTTTTGGAGGTGACAAGGGAACCTCAATTTGGCTCGTGAATTACTTGCCACTTTAATTTTCTTTTGCAAAGTTCTTATGCTGAAGTATTTTTAAGTAAAGTTTAGTCGTGAAAGACCAGCCGTTCTTTCCCCTGTGACATATCGATTGACTGACTAATTTAAGCATATACCGATTTAAGGGAAGTATTTGTTAAGTTATTCAATACGGCAAGGTTTGTTGAAATCAATACTTCATTGGCCGAAACTAGAAGCAAAAATTACTAATATTTCTACTGTATTCGTAGGTTCTTATGTATTAATATGGAGATTCTAGGTACCTAAGCCTAGTCTTGTGACTTCTCAGTATTGTTAAACACTTTAGCACCCAGCATTTATATCGTGCAAGATCGTCAACTATTTGTCGACAACAGTCAACACTAAAGTCAGTGTTGAAGGCTCACTCATCGAGTTCAAAAGTCAAGCGGTGATCTGTTACCGCGCCCGTAATGCTGGGGTTACCCAACCATTGCTACAATTTCTGAGCGAGTAATACACCTAGCTTAGATGTAGCCTAGTCAAACACTACGTGAACTTCTTATCTGGGTTAAATATTGGAGGCTGGACATTGAGATATTATGTAAAAGGTGTGGTTGATTAACCTATCGATGTACTTCAAAGGTTATCTATAAAGATCATAAATACACACTCCGTATAGATTTATGCTCAATATTTCATATTGATTTTTGTCAATTCATCAACACCAACAACAACTGCAGCAGCCCAGCTTCCTCTTTTGGTGTTCCGATCTAAGAACAATCTCTGCACGGAATAACTCGAATCGCATATTATTTTTCGTATTTGTGACAACGCCTACAATTTGCAAAAAGTATACCTAATGCTATCGGAACTCCACAGCGCCTTGATAATCCTTATTAGGTTCAAAATGTTCAGAGGATAATAAACCACAATGAGAGCGCGTTAGGACTGCCGCGGGTGATAAACTCGCCGCCAAAGAGCCTCTAATAAGTGCCTGTAGGACAAAATAACAAACACATTAGACACCATCAGGTGGACTTCATGGCTATGGGCCCTTCGAAATAAGTGGACTATAGAAGTGGTAGACCAGTAGGTCCATGTGACACTCAAATCGGAATCAATGAGAACAGATCAATGTTTATTGAACAATTCCTGAAACTATGAAATGTAGAGTTGTGCTCTACACCCAACGAATACAAGGAATCAATTATTTAACTGGCAAACATTCTGAAAGATTTTAAAATACGAGTTCGGAATGACAAAATTGGGTCGGTATTTTAAATTATGTTTCACTGCCACGCAAAACTTTTTTCTTACTAAGTTATCTCAATCAGTTTTATTTTGGTAGCTAATACCCGAAATATGGCGTCCACCACATAAGTCAAGTTTTGTATCTGGAGAAAAAGTATGATTCTAAAAACCCTGTAACAATTTACCAGATTCCTAGGTCTACACAAGAAAACGCAAAACCCCTTAATCGCCAGCTCGCGGCTAGCGTTTCATTCGAGTGATGATTTCGCACCCATCCAGCCTCGCCTGCTAATCCATTATCTAAAACAAAACCTTATGAACATGCCAATAAAGAACAGAATCTCTCAAACAATGGTAATTAATTACCGAACCCAGCTTCAAACAAAATTCGACTTCGGATCTCCTGTTTTAGAATACAATTTTGTTTGAACGAGTAGGATCCCAGTTTATATCCTGTGGGTGAGTATTATCCTGAGATCAATCAAAATCCCGCGAGAAATGTTCCTTTGTTGGTCTCAAGCTTACAAATCGCACTCTTTACTGTAATTCGTTTGACCGTAATGACTTGCACCTTGACGCTCACTTTGGTTCTTCACAAATGGCTGATAAGCTCTTTATTTCGAAGGCAAAACAACTATTGCGATACATAGGGCTCGAAACGAGTTGGCTAGTGAAGATTTGGAGAAGTCTTTTGCTAAGTTTTAAAACACTGAAAACTTTAAAGAATTGTCATTGGAAGCTTCAAGTGTTTTATTGTGCGATCTTCGCCTTCTTCTTGACCTTTATACTAATTTTAAAGTAATACTATCAATTGCAAATTCAGGTCAAATTAATATTAAACACTTATGTCACTTACTTGAATCACCTTTAAAACATCCACAAATCTATTCGTTTGATTCCTGCATTAACATCCAATAACAGACAAGTGTCTGTACTTACTAAAAAACCCAGCTACCGATTCCGTAACTTAAACTCTCGATCCCGCAGGTTCCAAGCAAATTGTTAGTCTCAGCCGCGGATGCTTTATTCGATCCAGCTACTTATCTTCCCATTTACATATCGACCATTTATCACAACAACCTCGAGAATTGAATGATGTTTATAATCCTTAATAAGGCGGCATTACGCCAATAAGCGTATATAAGTGAAATTAAGTGAATTGCCCGGTTAGTGCGAGCAACGCGATTTAATGTGACTTCGCCTCTAGTTATCATGTATCAAACATTGTGTCTGACGTCCTTAACCACCGCTTACCTTTTAATAACGAGTCGTTAGAGGGGTGCATAGAGTAGTTTATGTACAGAGGCAACGCGATAACTGTCAAGTTTACATATATCTGCGTAAATTAGGAATTCATTGCAGTTGGTAATCATTTCAATATTGTTATATGCTGGACTGAGGCAGGAACTATGACTGATTGTTATGTTTGATAAACATCAATTTCTGACCGCTTATTTATAACACAACAAGTCCTTAAAGTTACTGAATCTGCGTCAAGAGCTTACTACCAAAAAATATAACAGCACTGAAAAACCAGAAAAATAATCGTGAATAGAATACGCTCATAAAAACCTAAAAGCTGTTCCTAACATTTTGATAGCGATTAGACACATATTTGTGTCTCTATAGAAACCTCTACCAAAAAAAACCCTCAAAAACATGCATCAAGCCGACGTTTAAACAAGACGTTTAACCGCAGTTTGATCTGTTTCACAAAGCGCTCTACCGAACCCCCAGCGACGTTGCTCCTCCATAATGATTGATGGCTCCCGAATCCCGCGCCGGCGGCGATCCCGGGATTTATGCGCGCGACTCCCAGCTCCGACGTTTGCATCCGCTGTGCGGGACGCGAGGCCGCGTGGCACATCACTATGCGACACGTACGACGTACGTACATCACTACGTAGTCAGATTAGTGAACGAGGAAGATGATATTAATATGGGAGACTGTATTGAGATTATCAAGATTTGTGATTATGGTAATGATTCTGACACGATCGATCATTTTTGAGGACATAATGTGTGGTGTGACATATTTTTTTACAGTAACTTAGATATCGTGAATTCATGATGCCTTCTCTATCTTAGGGATAAAAAAAACATTGACTAAATAGTCATAATGTTAATTAAAACATCAAAAGTTCATAGGATAGCTATATAAATAGGTATGTAAGAGTTTAAAACTGAAAATGATGCAGCCCAGAGCTTGTTAATCCGTTGGTTTGACATCTTGAAAATACATCTACGTATTTTTGATATTTTTTTCTTTCGTCAATTTACTCTATATTATTTTTTAACCAAACACGGGCCACCAATTAAACCCATCAATGTGCTAATACGTACCCGTCCACATGTTAACTAAAACAAGGATATCCTTCCAATAAATCACACATCCAGTAATAAATTCCTCGCCCATACATTACAGCGATAATCTAAGCCTTCGCAAGTGCAGTTATTACGATAAGATTTATTGCATTCACGGCGATTATATCCCAAAAACTGTGATATTTGAACCCTTTTGTTTAACAGCCGCCAGCCAAACAATGAACAGGTGAAGCGGTCACCGGCGGAACACATCGCGGTACAAATCAACCTTTCTTTACACTTTTTGTTAAGTTTTTTTGTTAACCATAGGTAAATGGTGTCCAGATAAAGGTCGAACTAACACCAGCAGTAATTAGAGACGATTAATAATCGGTTATCTTGATCACGGGCTCGGATACCATAATAATTGAACGTGTTCTGTTAGAAATTATTACGAATTTCGACTTTCTTCTGTGACTGTACCTATAAATTAAATAGATACTAATTTTCGGCAATTTGATGTACCGGTTATGTATAATAATAATCGAATAAAACCGTGCGATCAATCATTTGCTCACAGTGAGGTGCATTTTGAAGTAACGTGTCAATTCATAAACGATAATATTGCGTTTGTTCCAACGCACACAACGCTACAGAGATCGGAATCGTCGATATGACTTCTATGTTCGAAATCAATTTGTTGGAATAAAGGCATGGTTCATGTCATAAGTGGTTTTTATCTACGATCGAGTTGTGTCGGCGGCGTTTCGCGCATGCGCCGTGAAGGAGCGCGGGAATGTGACGTCCGCGCCGCAGCTTCTCCGAACTGCATCACTGACCATCCCTTTATTATATCGCCTTAACATTTCGAGAGATGTGCTCCATAATGTAATGCAAAACGTGTCATTATCGATTCAATTTAATTAATTTATAAATTATCACAACTTTCCGCATCTTCACAAACTGCTGATGCATCGGCTGAAATGATACGGTCGAGAGTTCGCATTTCGAATGTAAGAAAATTTATATTTAAAAGACTTACCTATAATAAAATATTACATACATTAAAAATGTCGACAGTCGATGATTTTGTATAAAGAAACGTATGGACATCGATATTTGGCGTGGTAAACATTGTTCGTTCTGAAGGCAGAGTGACGGGACGGTGGCGGCCCCTTGCGGCGCTCAATTGATGCATCGCTTGCTCACCCACTGATTCAGGTTTGTAGCAATAATGTAGCTCTTAATACGTGCCTGCGACATGATTTAACTTATATCAGGTTTTTTTCTCCTACTATTCAATTCATCGTGAACGGAGAAACCGAATATTTATGTGGGTATAATATTTGATATGCAACAAAAACAGACTGTATTTAATAATAAATGAGAGCAACTCCCAATTGTGACTATGCGAAATATTATAAATGTTGCAGAGATATGCGTAAAGGATGTTGCTCAGAGATTTAGATGCGCGGTAATATAAAGTCAGACGATAATGACAACCCACTGTGTGATTTTTGTTGCTTTTGCTGTTAACATTTTCTGTGGGTTAAAAGGTACCTAGAACAGATAACCTAAAGAAGAGCTAAGGCAGGCAGACGGCAGTAAGATTGGAGCAGAGATCCTGATTTTTCAAGCAACTTTGGCGAGCTAAGAGCTTGGACTGCGATAGACCAAACCGCCTTAATGCCATTTCACCGTTCCCATAGTAAGCTTCCAATTACTCTAACTTAATCCTCATAAAACGCCATGTGGCAACGAAAACTTGTAAACTAGTTCACAGCTACATTATAAAAGTCCTCAAAAACATTTAATGAGACCTCATTATCGGTTAAAGGCAACAACTTTACTGCCATTATAAATAAACAGGTTACTTTATAGATGTTTTGTCTCCTGAGCAGTGTTAGATAAACCCCTTGCGTTTGTCAAGATCTGTTTATTGATACAATAAAACACCCTAGAAATAATTAGGAGGAAAATAACTCCCAAAACTTCTTAAATTAATTCGTTAGCCATAAAACTTATGAAGGTATTTTTCCAGGCTATTAAGCAGGCAAGCCATGTGCCAAAATGCTTTGAATGGCGGAGCATAATTTGGTAAAAGTTTTTAGCAACAGCCACGCGACACCGTTTAAAAGGCATGCGGTTTTATTGTGGTTTCCAAAACTTCGTAAAAAAGATACCTTACGCTTTTCACCCTTTTGATGTCAACTTTGCAAATCTATTAGGGCTTTGTTTCATTGTCACCTGTTCTTTCCGATGTCTCGTTTGTCATGTGCTTTGAAATTTAAAAGAAAGTTTAAAACACCCTGCAAGCTGTGCTTTTTTAAAACGTTCATGGTATGTTTCGGTCTTTAATCAAAACCAATTTTTAAAAGGATTCTAGTGAGGCTATGATTTTGCAGTAGGTAAGGAACGAAATATGTAACGTTGGTCAGGTTATCAGGCTCCATTAAAAGTCCACTTCGTGAATGTTCACCGTTGTATTCGACACGCGATCCGCGCTTCACGGAAACCTCAGGTAGGCAGGCGCCGCCGACGCAAATGCTAAACTTTGCGCTCGATGAATACTTAAACAAAGAAACTCGCTACCACAAATCACAACGAAATAATAACCATGTCGAACTACTAAAGCGACTTTTTGTTTCTCGCTCAGCGTTTTAACTTGCGCTGAATTAAATAAATTGTTACGTGCGATTACACACACGTATTTGCTTCAAAGGAATTCGGATGCCTTAAGACAGAGCTATGAGTTTTTTCTGTGGCCGCGGCGGCGGCGGTAGGTAAGCCAGCGAACCATCGGTAGCTGACTCCGACCGATATTTCATGCGCAAGTTAGTTCAAACAAATCGTACGGTGTCCCATCGCATCACGTCATTATTTTTACGTCAACGGTCACGATCGAGATGAATAAACTCGTTACAACGAACCATGGACAATGCATTGTTTGGGCAATCATGTTTTTTGTACCCACCTCCGTATGGCAATAACACATGATGCGTTTAACCATTCAGTAAAAAACTAATTTGTAGATTTAATTTTTTGTTAAACCTCCATACTTTTTGCATGATTAAATAATACAATACATTGCATAATCGTTTTAATATAATTACTAAGTAATAAGGAGTACACCGTGGCTTCCGACGATTAAAACAATTTCGTTCGAGTTTCGCTTTATTCTTTTTGTAAGAGGCCAACACGATATCACGTTTCCATAAAATCACCGAAGCGACTATTATTGTATGTTCGTTCTTTGTTTCAAGTCCACACCATGCCCTCATTTGATATTAAACTTTAGGGTTGAATTAATAAATGCTTGTTTATTTTGTTCGAGGTTACGGTTAGATCATTTCGCCTCGCCTGCTCGGAGATGCCCAGTAGCCTAGGTAACTCGATAAGGTGGATATCGCTCTGCCTGCGCTCAAGTATTTCGTACGATTAAGATGAAATTGCTTTTGTTTTAGTATTTTCAATTTTTGGACATGTAGTGTAGATGTTCACATTGTATGATGAACTTTTGAAAAGAATTTTGTAACTTTTTTGTTTATTTCGGACTCAGATTATGGGATCATGGCATGACACGACAAGAAACTCTTTCTAAAAGTAGTTCGGACAGTATTGACAAAAGCAAAATACATCACTTTTTTTTTAGTATTTCATATTTCTAAATATTTAATGAATAGTATCTCATGTAAGCTCTCTTGTGTTTTGTACTATCCTATGGGAAAATGTTGGTCAACACAAAGTTTTCAAACAGTCACCAGCAAACTCTGAATACGGATTTTCTCTATTGTCCTCACCCTGAAAAATTGCAAACACATAAATCGAATCACACAATAGAAATATACACATAGCGCGTCAAACAATACAATCATGGCGTTCTCCACAACACAGCTAAGTGTTTACTTTTCTCGGTGCTTTGCTACTGAATTCCCAATTCTCGTTGAAGCATATATCATACGTGTCGACCATAATTATTATGGATGTGTTGAAACAAGAAAATAGACCATCTGGCAATTTGTAACGGTCTGCCAGAAAAAAAGGCAAACCTTTTTCCGTTGAATTCAGTAGCTTTTACGCCTGACTGAGTTTGTTGTTGACTGTTGTTATCTAATGTACCTGTTGGTTGAAATTTTGTTTACACGTTGTTGTAACACTTTATCGGTGGAGCATTTAATACAATTATGTTGGTGTGAAATACTTTCTAGTTTTTCCTGTGCCTTTATATTTTGTAGGTTTTTTTTGCACGGAACTTTTGCACTACCACGCAATAATCGTGCATCGTCAGTTGAAAGCAATGGGAATTTAACAGTTTCTGCAATATCTCGTAAAGGCCAGTGCGCCCTTACCAAACTTTTAACACTATGGTGTGAAACAATAATTTTATTAGATTCAATTTTAGTATTGGCGAAAGTCTGAGGGCACAAATTGGCGAGTTTGTGCTACTACTGTACCTGACTAACAATCGCTAGATTTACATATTGAATCTGGTGAACGGTTGTCTCTCCTACTTATTATCAGGAACTTCTTACAAGACTGTCTCATTCCTAATTCATACAACCGCGCCAGCATAAAGAGGTGGTCTAAAAATGTTGGTAAAGGTGGAAATTATTAAGAAAATCCAGTTGTGTCGTTGGGAATACCTTGGAGATAAAACACACCCGTGAACAATAGAATGCAATCCGAACAATCAAAACGATTAAATGTTTTTCATATAGGTACTCCCCCAATCTTAATCATAAAAAAACATAGAGCAACTTTAAAAATAGTCTCTGGTCCCACCTACGGCGTTCGTATGTTCCCACTGCACGTCACTCGTCCACGTAACCAAATACAGGATGATATTATAGGACGCTTTATCGGAGCATTTATTTTAATTCGATCTGTCAGAGATGAGACAAAAAATGCTCGGCTCAGGCAGGCATCGCTACTGGGCGCGCCGGCGACTCGTAACGTGATCACGGCATACGAATTCCAACTGTTTTGATTGTGAGAAAATTGGATCAAAGTCGCAGCAGTCATTACACGCAGGTAGGTATAGTTTCTTCTAGATACTTCTTAGGTATTTGTCCCATTGGAAAACAAGAAACGAAAAGCTTGTTCGATAAGCTTGATCTTCAGCTTTTTTGGATTCAAGCAGCTAAAACCCTAGGCTCTCTTGTCCAAAGAACCTATAAAGCCAGTAATGTAAGATTTCAAAACAACTAACCCAAGATCATAAGAAAATATCACAAGGAACAAACCCTTTAAGGTGTAAGCTATTTGCGTTTGCTTGCAAAGATTATTTTTTATAAGGGGACTTGAAAGAAGCCTACGAAAAAAAATTCATACCTACATCCCGTTTGAAACACTAAGTTTCTGACACTCGAAGCGCATGTAACGTTAGCAATACAGAATCATGACGTCATGTAGTGTTTGTAAAGTGCAGGATGCTGCGCCAAGGCTCAAATTTCGCGGTGGAGCAAAGGCGCGCGACCGCGCAATTTCGTTGCCGCAATGCTGCGCCCGCGCCGATTCGCCGATATTATGACATTCAATATGGGAACGACAGATGAAAGTAAAGTCATAAGTGAAGATAAATTAATTTATAAAATTCGATTATTTATTATTTCTGCACATTGAAATAAACACTACTCATGTTAAATGGTAAGTAACTCAATGGTATATCAGTGGTTTTCGTAGATGTTAATTGCATTTTTATAAAGTTTCAAAACCACTACCCCACTATTCTATACCTATATGTATTATATTTCTAACCTTTCACAACCGTACAATATTCGTTCTATCATAATAAGAACCCAAATGCTACTGACTGTCTTAGGAACAATAAAAACTTGCCCGTAGCTACCCATTATTAAGCGATACGCCTGTATAATTTATAAAATTGTCAAAAATTATATTCCGGTAGTCGCTGGCCAGTTATAATATTTTTTGTGCGTTACACCCCCGAAACACAAACCGAAAAAAAACGTCGGAGCACGCGACACGCGATCTGCAGTGTCCGTCGAAAAAAATACTACATCGATAATCAAATCTCTGCGAGTTTGTTGGATATTAAACGGCTATAAATTATCCTAATAACTACAAACTATTATTCCATGAGAGGCATTCAGTAAGCACCTACCTAGAATCTTTGTCCAGTTTGGATAATGTTTTTTTTTGGGGATTGGCTCGAATATAGGGATCGGGATCGTAATAAGTGGTTGACCACTAAAGATGGGGCCAAATATTTAGCAGGTATTTATGTCTCAGAATAGCCGTTTAAGTAAACGGTTTTCGACTGTAATTTACTTAATAGATAATTTATGTCTAGTTTAGGAGCTTATTGGTTCCGCTTTTGTTCGTTTGCGTAAGTATAATAGTTGGGTTGTAGATCAAAAGACCCTTGCCAATAAAAAACTTGAGTTTGTAAAAACATGACATGCCTTTTAAATAGTTGTGGCGCAGTATAATATTGGCAAGAAAAATCCTGGTTAGTAGACTTACCAGTCAAGCTGAGAGAGCTAAGTACCTTATTAATTTACTAACTCAAGCAGCAAACCTTTAATTTCTAGAACTTCTAATACGATATGCAAAGCGTGTTTTGTGTTGCAATAAAAAATTGCCTCTAAAACAAAATAAAAATTGCCGAGTATTGAGCCTTGTGGCATAACCATTATAAATTTAAACTTGAAAATGTAATGCAATGTCTTCTTGTGTTTTGCTGGTTTTAGAGCTTAAATAATATTAGTTCTAGTGTTCATCTCTGAATTTCATTATATTGTCTTCATAATCCACAACATATTGTGACCGACGCAATCAAAAGCTTTGGACAGATCATAAAAGATGCTTACATCGGCGTACCTTTATACCATCAATCATGTTCAATTAGACATGCAGTAGTGTGTTAGCAAAGATAAAAAAAGGTGACGACACACTTAACATGTTGTAAACCCTACCAGCGCCATCTCCCCAACTCCCCATCGAGAACAAACTACAGCGCCGCAACTACATGCAGCGCCATCTATTATTAAACGTGTAAGCTGTTTTCACGTTAGTCAAAGTGAATTCTGAGCATTTTGTATTTCACGCAATAGATGGCAGTTCTATCGAATACTGAGCTGGCTTTCTGGATAGACTTTTTTTTGTTCCACAGATGTCTCATGATCTCTTTGAAACTCTTGCTGTTTTTTCAGATAGATGGGGTTAACTGGCGTGTTAGTATCGGTTCATTATCCAAGTTTGCCTTCACCATAGCCCCTTTCCAACAAACTCAAGTACTTTTTAACAGACGATTGCGATAAATTAGATTTGAAAGTGTCTACCATTTAAACTCCTCACATTTTTTCCTTTCCTTTTTGAGAGAGCAATTTTGGAAGTAGGTATCTACACTCGTGTTAGAAAAGTATTTTATTATTTTTATTTTACAATAACAATGTTGTATGTTGAATGTTTTTATTTCCGGGAACAAATTGACACTATCACTCTAGAAAAACCCGCTAGGAAGAAGACAGGAAATAGGTTACGATGTAAGCAATAAATAAACACGTAAAGCCTTTCCCTTTTTATTTACGACATTGTAAGGCAAGGGTAGATTGGGAAACCAAACTAATGAGGGCCTTCGTAAATTAGGGTCTTATTAATTGTGTCATGCTACTAGGTTATTGCTACACCATTGATTTATTCCAGGCACAAGATACTGTGAAAGCATGAAAAAAAGAGAAGAATTTCAGCATCTTTGTAAGGTAAATTGTTTAGTATGTAGGTACGGCCAACTTAAAAAAATGCTTTGTTGACCATGTGTATACCTACTTACTTTCAAACACAGAAATAAAGAACATACATTAATAACTATGTTGTTTTTTCAGGCAGAGAAATAATAATGCCACCTCGCTGTCCTGAATTTGTTTTCAGAGGTCGAATAGAGCATTATTAGGTTTGTTCGTTACGAATTTATATGGCAGCTCCTGGCTTGGAATTGTGCCCGGTGCATGACAATAAGCTCGCCCTGTATTAAAATTTTAAACACAGTTTTCGTGGGCAGCCTTTACTGTAATTGGAGAAATGTGGGTGAACGAAAAAAAGGTCAAGAACGGAAATAGGGTGAATGGACGTCACTAAGCTCTGTATTGAATAATCCAAAAGATAAGTTTACCAACCTACTGTCTTCAATGTGTATGGACAGACGACGAGTCCGGCATCGTCAAAGTTTGTGATAATTATGACGACACTGTCACCGCCAATAAATCTGCTGATGAAACTCTTCTAAAAATGCCAGCTATACGATTGTAAGCTGCGAGTCGCGACAGTGAAGAGATCATAAGCCGACCTCAATGAACTTACCACTCTGTAGTTTTTGTAGACTTTAACAATGGTGAGAAAATTGCGTCATGTGGTCGGGACGTGACATCCGTGACGTAGATACTTTAGGTTAAAGTTATCAGAGCACATCTATCATATAAACATTATCTCGTACATCTTGTTATCTTTATGTCTGTGTAACTTTATTGACAAAATCGACGTAACAATAATAATAGCTCTATGTAAATCTATTATTAGAATCGACGAGAAAGATGTTTGCAATTGCTATACAGATTATAGAAACCCTAACTACTAAATTCGCTTTTCGCTGTGGTATTCAGCTGCATCCTGTTAGACTGGAAGCCGACCCCAACATAGTTGTAAAAAGGCTTGGCAAATGATGATTACAGAAACTTTTAGTACCAGAATCGCCTTTCCCCTTGATTCATCTGCACCCTGTTAGTATTATATTTATCTGTGACCCTGTTAAACTGGAAGTGCCGACCCCAACATAGTTAAAAAAAAGCTAGACAGGCGATGATGATTACAGAAACTGAACTGCTATAATTTAAAATACAATAAACGTGGATATATTTAGTAACCTGTTCCGCTTAGCTATTTGTAAAGAGCCATAAAAACTCCTGAAGGAAATCGACACGTGTTTCACCTCTCAACGAGGCATCCTCAGGATAACACACAGTCTCCCTCAGTCAGACTCACTCAGTCTGCGTTCAGCACACGGTGTGGCAACACGCCGTGTTCGGGTTCGCGACAAGTCAATCGTCATCCTGAGGATGCCTTGTTGAGAGGTGGAACACGTGTCGATTTTATTCAGGAGTTTTTTAGGGCTCTTTAGAAATAGCTAAGTGGAACAAGTTACTAAATATATCCACGTCTATTGTATTTTATAATGGGTTTCCGCAAGGTCACGCCTGAATCAATTAACTATCTGCTCCTACTTAATTTGTTTGCTGTACTCTTACAAATTTAGCGTGACACCTTATGGTCGATTTAGACCGCGGACACCCATGACCACGCTTGAGGACTCAAGTTGGCTCTTAGTCGAGATATAATTAAGCACCCTAATATTATTCAAAATGTAGTGCACTAACTGTGTCACCATTTAGAGAGTGTTGTATTTTAAGTACTTTAGTTTGTAGAGTTCAACCTACCGTCTAAATTCGGAATGTTGGGCAACAATAGGAATGAACCGTAAGCATAGCTGAGTATGGAATGATAAGTGTGACGGGAATTGATAGGGTTAGGATTCAATAGTTATGCCATAGATTTTGAACGTAGCACCTATGACTGAAGAAAATTGATGTAAAGTAAGTACCTATCCGGTAGATGGAGGAATAAAAATCCTGGGGGCCTACCACCAACTCAAAAGTAGTAATATTAAAATAATATTGCTTTATGAGCTGATGGTAGGCCCTCTGTTCCAAGACTCTTTTAGTATTATAATATCAGTGGCAATTTACCGAAAATATAGAATAATTTTATTGTGTTGAGGGTTAGATATGGCAAGGAGGAAAGTAAACACTTGATGGTGGTTACAAAAACAAAGTGCGACAATTCTGAATGTATAGCAGGGATGTAACGGATATCCGTATCCGCATCCGCAACTGCGGAGCATCCGCATAAATTTTGATATCCGCAAAACATCCGCTTCCTCAAGTTTCGATTTTAAAAGCTCCGTATCCTCATCCGCATCCTCATAATTTCTATGGGGATGTGACCCTACCTACGTTGTTCGCTCAAATAGTGAACTTTTTTAAACTCGCTCCGAGCTAGCTGTGCGGGTCGGAGTGTGAGTGACGCATTCCTATCGCCTGAATTCGCAGTGTCCCTGTCCTATGACAGACCATCGGCCGCTCGTAACAGTGGTGGCATGATGTCAGGTGTCAAAACAAGGGCTTTTTTTCAAACGAAATCTGCATCCGTACCCTCATCCGCATCCTCAATAAGGGATTCTCCAATATCCGTATCCTCATCCGCATCCTCAAACCCGATTATCTCGATATCCTCATCCGCATCCTCATCCGTTATACGACATCCGTTACAACCCTGATGTATAGGAGAGCATGTTTTTCAACTATAGTTACCGCAATCTAAGAAGTCCGATTTGACACCGTGCATTTTTCCAATTTAAAATAAAAGTTGGTGCTTACGAATGATACTCATTGTCAACCTCTAGGGTATTTTGTTATAATTAAGTTAAATTTAGGTGTTATGTTTGTTTAGTTTATTGGGAATTTAATTAAGAATATTATAGTTTTGTAGTTTTTCTTTAATTTAGTTTATATTTAGTGACTAGTAAGTATAGAAATTTATATGTAGACTTAACTATCGCATTAGGGCAACCTGTAAAGATAGATTTAAGGTGTTGTAGGGTAAGCAGGGGGAATGGCGCTCACTGGGTAATGGCGCTCACCTCTGTAACTCTGTCAAAATGAAACGTAGTAATACGCCACATCGCGTGAAGCGCGAGGAGAGAGGGCCTCTAACAGACAGCGATGCAAACGGACAGTCAGCTCGCGTCATGTGACCGTGAAGTGCGTTTCTTCGTTTGCGGCCGCGCTGATCTAGTTTTTGGTTAGAGTTTTTTGTCGGTAAGTCCAAAACTTTAATGCTTATTTAATTATTAATTTTACTTTTCTGACGATAAAACTATTCTATTTTGTGATAATGCAATCAATTTTCAACAATTGTGTATGATATTTTTTTTAATTTCAAATTAATTACAAAACGACCGTTTGGGGTTATACCGCTCATCTGAGCGCCATTACCCCTTAGTGACTTATTTTTTTATTGTTGTAGTAATGCCAAGAAATCGTTAAAGGACCACCGCTAAAGCGGCTTGGACCGAAGAAGACCTTCAATCTGCTAAAACTGTGATTGATGGAGGTTTGTCCAAAAGAAAAGCCGCAAAACAATATAACATGCCATTTACTACTTTGAGAGATCGACTAAAAAATGAAAACATGAGCAGCTCAACACTAGGTTGCAAGCCCGTTTTCAACCAACAGCAAGAAACTGAAATTGCTGAACAAGTTAAGTTGCTGGGTTCGCTATATTATGGACTCAATGTCGCAGATTTGTGTAAAATTGTTTATAAATTATGCTGAGCTCAACAATATCAAAAGCCAGATGGATACTTCTGTGATTTATGTGTCCTAAAATAAAATATTACTATTTCTAATTTATCTTACCTCAAATAATAATAATAATTTTATATTATATTATAATAATTGATGTTGATTTGACATCGAAGACTTTAATATATTTGTTAAATTGAAAAAGGTTTATCTTACGTACAAATGGGGATAATTGATGCTAATTTGTGATTGTAGACTTTACTTTTATTGCATAAGGTTGATCTCATTAATATTTCTTTAATTAAAATGTATCTTACTTGTTATATTCCAAAAAACATGTTTGAGCGTCACTACCCCGTACCCTGAGCGTCATTACCCAAAGTCAGGGGCAATGCCGCTCAAACATGTTCTTTTTATAATGTTTTCCTACTACTAGTAGGTTAAAGATATATGCTTTTGTTGTTAAATTGTTGATTACTCGATAGTTAAAGACTTTGTTATTTTTCTTAATTTTGATTTATAATAAATAATTTAAAAAATACACCATGTTTTCCTTAAGTGAACACCATTCCCCCTCCCTACCCTAATAATAAATAAACATTCAAATTATACTGTCTGGATAACGTAGTAATTACTTAATTTGGATTATGAATTAGATTTTTCGATTCTTACGTAGACGTTCATTCAAAGTTATCGCTGCATGTAAAATGTGAAACGTCAAATCGGGCTTCTTAGATTGCGGTAACTATACAATATTAAGTTTATTCTTGGAATAAATTAATCCCAACTACGAAACTCTTCATAGGTGTGGTCCGACACGCACTTGGCCGGTTTTTATCAATGTTGCCGTTTTAGATACTAGTCTAGAGAAGTTTAGATATATTTAGCTAACAATGAGTTTGAACAACAGGAGTGAACAATGGCTGCTCAATGACAGTGAAGTTCTTACTTCGGAATATTATGTGATTTATTGTAACTTTATGAAAGGGACATGTAGAATCCCATCATTATCCAAATATCCTCGTATAAAGATCCAAAGGTGCTTTATATACGTAAAAAGCTTAGTACTTCATCTAGAGTTTATTGCAATGAAGTAGATAAGTATCTACGAGTATTTAATGCCTAGTTGTTGAGAAGCACAGCGATCTCCTTTTGATTAATTATAATCAGTTGCTAGGTACTTCACACCACCCTAGGTTAAGTTGATTAAAGTCTTTTGAATGATACTACTTTTATTACCCGTATTGTGAAGTAACCTAGCTAAATATATAGATAATAAGTATAGTGATAGCCTCAGTTTAATAGTGTAAATCGATTAGTAACTAAGACATAAAGATTTCCCTTATTTACCAACTAAAAGATGTTTTACAGGCCAATCTAGGCAATAAATAAGGGTTCTGACATACACAATGTCTTAGTTAGGCTATCTACTATAAATAGACACCTTTTACATTAAGAAAAGTAGTTGAGATGTTCGATTTGAGGAAAGAACAAAGGCGTCACATAGGACGTAATACATAAGCAGACCAACTGCGCAATTTCTTTCCCTTCGTTCCCCTCACCTCCCCTGGCGCACCCGAAAATTGGCGTACCCCGCAATCCCCGATCGCATACCGACCCCCTCACCTTGAAGAACTAGACTTCAATAGGATTTTCGAATAAACTGCGTATGCTAGCCACAGGGCGGGCGCGCTAGGGTAGAAAACTACTTAAGGTGTCACATATTGTTCAGTCAGTGCGTTTCGATCTAAATAGTAAATTAGTATTCTAATCATTTTAACTTGTTATAACTTAGTGTTTTAGTAGTCAGTAATTCAGTATAAGTTTTCAGTCAATGTTCAGTCTCCTATTGGGTAGTGTCGAATAAGTGTAGAGCTATATGCCTAATAAAATCGACTACCCTTAGCGAAGTTCCGCCTTACGGGACCTAGATAGATTCTAGATTTGGGAACAGAGGATAAGTTTTGTGTTTCGGTAGTTATTAATCTGTTTCGCCTCGATTAGTCTCTGTTTAGTGCGTAAGCTATTTTTGTGTGTTGTAATTAGTGTTTTTCTGTGTTGTGAATATATTGTGTGTACTCAGAGAAAGTGTATTAATTTTATTCTATGGCCATCAATATCCACCCTGCACCTGAATACCCTATACTAGTCACGTTTAATTGTAGCGTACCCTTCTGCGTAAGCTTACAAAGTATTACTTAAGCTATTGGTTTTATATAAATAAATATAACCCCACGTTTTACTGACAGGCAGACGTAATCCTCTTTATAGCTTGGCCGTTCAGTAAATGTGTAATGATATATTTAACCGTGGGCGCAATACAATTTGTCTTAGAACATTCGGCTTATTGGTGACTTGCCCGAATTAACTCGCCCGAATCCGGGCGAATCAACCATTTTAATAAATATTAGTTTTTCTTAGGCGATTCGCACGAATTCAATTTATTTGTGAATAATCGACAACTCCAGCAATACGTAGTACTAAACTACACTGGCGCACAGAAGTGATTAGGGTAAAATATTTTCAAATAAAATTAAACATGTAATTTTTTTTTTTAAACATTGCCCCTCACTAGGAATTTCTCCTGTATTCTGGATGCGTTTACAAACATTTAAAAACTCACATACACAAACAGCCAGACCCGGAACAACTACTTGTAGGACATACAAATATTTGTTCCGTGCGGGAATCGAACCCGCGACACGCAGCGCAGCAGCCAATCCCTTAACCACTGCGCCAACCGTGCCGTGAATTAATCAAACATAATTTTAATTATTTTATTAAATATAATATAATATTTTAATTAAATATAATTTTAAGTTAACAATATGTAAATTATACATCTCGCTCAGAAAGTTATCAAGAAAAACTAATATTTATTAAAATGGTCGATTCGCCCGAATTTGGGCGAGTCACCAATAAGCCGAAAATTCACGGTGGAAAGTTATTATTAGAAATGAGTATTCTTGGCGTGTGATTCTTAATTCATAACTCGGGTGTTTCCGTTGATGGCTTTCCTGACCTTTCACGGACCTCACACACCCCTTATAGTATGAAATGAAGAGTACGGTTCATGTTTAGGGTTCCGTCCCTAAAGGGTGTCAACGGGACCCAATTACTAAGGCTCCGCTGTCCGTCCGTCCGTCTGTCACGGGGCTGTATCTTTTGAACTGTAATAGGTGGGACCTACTACTAGAAGTGTGTACCTACTACTATGGCCTGTAAAACAAAAAAAAACATTTAAAAATGAAAGGGAGTCCCCATACAAGAAACGTGTTAAAGAATTAAGTAGTGTTAAATATTTGTACGGTGGTACGAAACCCTTTTTAGGGTTCCGTTGCCAAATAGAAAAAAATGGAACTCTTATAGATTCGTCATGTCTGTCTGTCTGTCCGTCCGTAAGTCACAGCCACTTTTTTCCGAAACTATAAGAGCTATGCTGTTGAAACTTGGTAAGTAGATGTATTCTCTAAACCGCATTAAGATTTTCACACAAAAATAGAAAAAAAAACAAATAATTTTGGAGTTCCCCATACTTAGAACTGAAACTCAAAAAATTTTTTTTCATCATTCCCATACTTGTGGGGTATCTATGGATAGGTCTTCAAAAATTATATTGAGGTTTCTAATATCATTTTTTTCTAAACTGAATAGTTTGCGCGAGAGACACTTCCAAAGTGGTAAAATGTGTGTGTGTAACTGTAACTTCTAAAATAAGAGAATGATAAAACTAAAAAAAAAATATGATGTACATTACCATGTAAACTTCCACCAAAAATTGGTTTGAACGAGATCTAGCAAGTAGTTTTTTTTTAATACGTCATAAATCGTAAACCGCAATTTACCTTTCATTCAATGTTACTTGCTGCTACGGAACCCTTCATGGGCGAGTACGACTCGCACTTGGCCGCTTTTTTAAATAGTAAAACAACTTAAAATATGCATCGTTTCACTCACAACAATAAAAATCGACTGGAACAAATTGTCTTACAAAATGTTATTATTCTGATAGAAGTAATTAAAACATTTCATCCTAGGTCGGTTCTCGGCTTATCATCCGAGTGCTGGTTTAGCGCTCGTTATTAAGCTCGATCTTCTATTCCTTTTTAAGGGAGGAAAATACAGGGTGGCAGGGAGATCGACGCGAAAACTGAAACTATGGATTCAGTACACGATTCTTAACCCCACTGCGTTGAAATTTTTCGTCGGTTATTAAAAAAATTATTCGTCGGTTATTAAAAAAAATAATCTGCTGTTTCATAGAAAAGGTTCTTTCTTTCTTCTTTCTTTCAATACCTACGCGGTCAAAATGTATGAAACAGCTGATTTTTTTTAAAATAACCGCCGAAAATTTTCAAAAAAAGGAGGGTCAAATAATTATGTTAAATTTACTTGTTGTAGTAGAATACATTTATTAATTTAATAAACAATAATTTCATGTAGGAATATAGTTCCAATGTAATCGATTCTTGTGCAAAAATGACACACGACTAGTTCTTTACAGTTTGCAGTGTTATTGTTGTTTTCGTCTCCATCTCCTTGACTACCATTAGCAAGCTAAACCGCATAATGAAGGTTTTCTGAAAAGACATTCACCAGGTGGCAGCACTGAGACGTCAGGTCCGGGCACCTGTCAAAAGTGTCAAGCGCCTAAGATTTTCTTAAGTCGTGACTGAATGAGGAACGAATGAATGAAACAAATGATGAACTTCATCATACATTTTATATTCATTGTCGAAATGGAAGACCTCTTGTCAAAGTGGCGCCAACTAGAAGCGTGAATCTTTATGAAAATAATGAGGATTGTTTCGCTACCAAAATGGAAACAAGAACAGAATTACAACTCCATTCAAATGCTATAAGAAATACTCTTGACTGTTGATACACCTTGAAATCTGCAGATTTCTGGACGTACCTATCAACAGTTAGGAATGAAAATGTTAAGCACTTTTTTTTTCAAACTTGCCCTCCTTTACCTGATTTACCATAGTTACGATTATTCTGATTGTCAATTTACTTGATAATCTTTTTCAGTCGCTAAACTAAATTAAACGTATGTGTGTGTATTCTCTACTAACAGAAAAAAAAACAAAAAATGGAGCACCCACAAAAAAGAGCCGTTCCGCACACATTTTCGTAACAGACAGAACAATTTGCCTTCCATTGTGTTCAGGAGTTTTCATCTCAGATAACATAAAGTGCATTTCAGTCAAACCTTACTCCTACTGATAATTATCTTTATCTTTTACGTTATTCGGAACGTAATATCTCACTCAGCAAGTGTGAAGAAAATTGGATTTTTCCGATACGGAGATGCGTATTCCAATATTATTTTATAGGCTGTATGGCATGTAATATAAATACGAGCTTTCGGGAACCTCTTGAAGACGATATGGCATGCACCCTCATAAAAATATAAGGTAATTTATTTGAGGGACACTGCAAAGGGATTTTAATGATCGTTAGATTATCAAAATTGTATTACACTAACAAACATAATATTTCATCATTAATATTTGAAGCTTTAATAGAGCTTTAAGAAGCTATATAGCTGCCGACATGATTTTGCGCAATTTAACAACAGCTGATAGCATAAGAACATGTTAGTGAATTCATAGTCCCATTGCATGCATTGCATACTGCAATGCAGTCTAAACTTATGAAAAGATGCAGATGAATTTACAAATTAAACAACCGATTGCAATATCACAATTTAATGGACAATTATTAAAAATACAGAATATTAGCTATAATATTTTCGTAAATAACATTTTTTATTTATTACAAGATATAAAATAAGTTTTTAGAAGTTCGTAAATTCCGATAGCGACATACTTATTCTTATTTCATATATTTTCATTAAAGCGCATACTGACTTGTTTATTTGATGAAATTGGGAGCACGAAGCATTATAATAATAACTGACTGCTGACACAGCTGTGAAGATAGCATCGCTGGTAACGTATCCCGATGTCACACGGAATATAAATCAAAAATGTTACGAGTCAGTAGGCACCTTTAATTTGGAGCTTTTATATATTTCTATAAGTCAACGTCACGAGTTATAATACATTATAAAATATATAGTGATTATAATATAAAGTTTAGATTCGATTAGTAAATACGAGGCCTGCCTACCGCAGACCGGTGAAGATCACGAGACTCATCAGACTAATGCTGCGAACAGATACACTTCGACTACGTAAGGTATAGTACATTAGATATTCAATAATGTAATGCGTCGTTTCTGGTAAAGATTGGAATGCTTAATAATTGAGTATAAAGATATGTATACGAAATCGCTCTACTAATGACTAGAAACACGCTAAGACAGATTATTTTATTAATTGCAATTTGAATAACAAAATATAGATATAATAATATCTAATCGTAGCCCTATATAAGAAGAAAATTTATTATAATAAGGAACTTTATTTTAATAAGATCAAATGTATTCCAATCTAAAATTGATGCAGGCGATAGTTAGAAAATAGCACGTTACTACACTACGTATTATAAGATAATAATCAGTAATTGTGGCTACAGCGAATACACCAATAAAAAGTTGTAGAGTCATCGGTATCATTGTTCCCATTCGTTAATTGATCGCATCATGAAACTTTCATAATGCACTTAAATATAATTTTTGTTCGTGTAATTTTATTCCCACTCAGTTCGGTTCAAGTACAAAACACTTTGGTTATATTGGCACCAATTTATAAATTTAGTTTTTCGACATTTAACAAATACAAAGTTTTCCCATAATAGATTTGGTAACACTTTCAAAATAAATACTAGAATAACTTAGGTCGATAATATCAATTGTAACTAACATGATCAAAATCACAAATTATCCTAATCAGATGACCTATAAAGAGTTTAGTCATACTTTCCAAATATAATCGATTAGACATCAAACATTAGACGTAAATAAAAACAAATCTATACACAAATATTAATGAAAATACAGCATAGCTAGAAAATGGGTGACGAAATATCGCTGTGGAACATGACATGTAAATTCCAATAAGCCTGTTAGACTCCGGCAGGCGGTGTAATGTACCATGAAAGTTTTAGATATCGCTCTCAAGCAGGCCAGGCCGGCTGCGGCGCGGCGTCTCCTCGCAGTCGATCAACTCGATGTCGTCCAGGTGCTGCGCCGTGCCCAAGCTCTCGCCCATCAGATGCGCTTGTCCATTCTTATTACTCTTAACAGTTTTACTTTTATCATCACCTTCCAGTTTAAGGATCTCTATTTGAACACCTATCTCATCTTTATCGACCGCCGTCCTACTTGGGCGGCGGTCTAGTTCCTGTCAGGTGGCTTGTATCTCGGTTAGCTCGTTCTCGTCGTACCGCAAACTCCTTTCAGCGAGACGGAAACTCTCCAGAAACTCATTCAGATCCACCAGTCCATCTTTGTTGATGTCCATTAAACGACAAATATCGACCAGTTGCTCCTGCGTCATTGGATTTGGCATGTACTTACCAATTAGCTGACAGGCTTCTGAGAATTCTTCAAGTGTAATAAAACCTGTAATCAAAATTTTAATTAGAGCTGATCAAATATTCGCAGAATGAATTAATTTCGAATCACTGTTTACCTGAATTATCTTTGTCCAATATTTTGAAAATTGCTTCCAAACTGCTTTTATTTTTATACAGAGTTTCGACGACATTGGAGGAGTCAGTTTTACGGCCAATTTTCTGAAAGGGAAATTCGATAACGTAACATTAGATTCGTTACATTCGATTGTTAATGTGACACTCATGTTCGTAAAAGCCGATGGCTTTGTTTGGTAGACTATAATCCTATATCATCTTACATACATGGATAAAGCTTTTTGTTTTTATATTTGACCTTGCGCAAAATGTCAAATATAAAAACAAAAAGCTTTTTCATTTTATTTACGTTGTTGCAGGCACAAAATGTTGAATGGATGCCCTTAGAGATTGTTTGTTTCAATTACATAATTTTGTTAACCAGCTATTGCTAAATTATAGTTATTTTTTGCGATGAAGGAACGTAATAAATCAAGATTAAAAAAATAACATTAAAAGTATTTCTAACGAAACCATTGTATGAACTTGTAAACTAATGACACTTACGCTGGTGGTTAGGTCAAAGGTGTCCATGTACCGGACGCGTCGCGTGTCAGGGTCGGTCCGCACTAACTTATCCTTCAGCATTCTCCAGGGAAGCCCCAAATGCGTGGTTTCTTCCATCGCTTGACACCAATCACTGACCGATATGTAGCCTACAAACATTCGTGTCAGTCAATAAAGTTTATCACCACACGATAGCTACATTCTGCAATCAGGAATCAGTTTTCCATTATAATTACCTATGTCTATGTATTTTATTTGTCT
The DNA here is from genome assembly GCA_963680765.1 of Agrochola lychnidis. Lineage (NCBI taxonomy): Eukaryota > Metazoa > Arthropoda > Insecta > Lepidoptera > Noctuidae > Agrochola > Agrochola lychnidis. The sequence continues at coordinate 14,291,515 of OY796857.1, forward strand.
ATGTGGCAACAATATTCTATTTTTTTTCTACGAAAATATTTGTATGCATTCCGAAGTACAGTACAACTATGTTATTAATGTCCCTCGGCAAACCTCCTGTTTCATCAGTCGTCGGATTTCTATCAGTTACCCTTTGCACTTGGTGCAGATCGGACGCTCTCAATCGACTTGGAAGTAGATAGAGTTGTTAATACTCTTTTAACTAAATGTAATTGATTTTAAAAATAGTAGGAAAGCTGCTAAAGTCGCAGGCACGCCTAATAGGAAAATAGTTTTACAGCTCTATATCATATACATCAAAACAAAACAACAATAAAGTATTTAGTTCTGAATTCAAATTATTATACAAGATAAATCTAATAATTGATGGACATGGAAATTAGCATTCGTTTGTATTTGGAAATGCGATGATTCCCGAGGGACATTAAGAAAATAAAAATACTGTAAGTATATTTATGAAAACTCAAATATTTTATGAAACAGTAGAATTCACGAATGAGGCATCGTCTTACATCTTTCATGCGGTATTAAATTAATTAGCAGAACCTTTAGAAAGCAAGATCGTTCAAAGAAAACATACCGCTTTGATCCAAATCCAGGCTGCGGAAGGTTGCTTCCAAGGATCTTCGGACCATCATAATCTGGTTATGTAGTTCTCTCATGGCCGAGGATTCGACCAGGCCTACTCGTTGTCTGAAGGTGAGACGACGGGTGCGGGAGACTGCGGCCGTATACTGGACGAATTGTCTCTCCAACGAGTTCCCACATAACTTCAGGTAAGCCCCTTTGTTGGACCCTAACTCGTAGTAGTTCGATGCAGAGAAGATGGTTATCACCTGCCGTATGGGAATACAATTTATGTTTTTTTCATGACCCTGAACTTATGGTGTAATAATGGTGAGTTAATATTGGAATGCGAGGTCGAACATGTCCCTAGATACATGCTTTCTCATTGAATTAGTAGTGTAAGTAATTAACGTGTTAACACATAATTACACTGCAATTATTAGGTACTATGACATCATACAGGAAGCAAACACTTTCTTTATTGTGTGACCTTCCCTTCAACTTTTCAGTTTTTCTAAATGTTTATCAAACTATAACTAGCTTACATAGCAAGATCAATATATTTCCAATATGTTTCCAATTTTCTGCACGTGCAAGCTAACGCAACATGATTATGTTGTTACATAAAGAAACACGCAATATAAACTAGATGAACCTTTACACTAGATGTATTCTACTATAAAACAAGAATAACGTGCTGACTTGCTGATGAAATAACCAAGCGTAGTGCGGCAAAGTATAAAATAAAGCCAGTACTTAAATATGCAAATGTGAGTTCTACCAATTTCGTTGGCAAGAAAACTCGTTGCAAACCAAGCGCTCAGCATCACGATTTGATCAGCATTTTTATTAAAATATGAAACCCCTCACAGTTAAAAAAGATACTATCTACGTTTTTTAAAAGGAAAATCAAATTGGTTTTTAATGATCCAATGGTCTCAAGCATAATAACGTTAAAAAGAAAACTCTTTTGAGATAATGAAACCAATTTTAACAGTTTATAAACTCAATTTTAGTAATAAATTACTTATAAAAATCTGACGATTATGAAATTAAGAATACCTTTTGCTTCGTTTTATTTCAAAGATACTTTACCGCAAATTTTGGGAGAATGCTGAGGTCATTATTACCTTGGAAAAGGGGAAAAAAAAACAGAAATTATGCAGACTTACGTTTCCATTGTGCAGCAGTTCGTATCCACCAGGTTTGCACTCATGGCTTCTAATGAGGAAGCTCAACTTGTTCTTCTGCAGGAAATTCGCAGTCACATCTGGACCGAAGTATGTCCCAGCACCACGTAGAGCGTTCGCCACACAACCACTAGTGCATTGCGGGTCTGACCAGAGGATGTCAAACACCTGAAAACATTTCAAGAATAAAGAAAAGCCTAATGTAGACTAGGTTACAATCACTTCGGAAAACCATTTTTCTTGCACCTTTGGTCAATGCAATGTTTGGGTAGGTACAATAAAGTTAAAGCTTCGTGCAAACTCGCGCGACGCAACACCGGTAATTGTTCTACCGTGAAGTTTTCTTAGAGTCGTGTCGCGCTAGCCTGCAGGAGGCTTTAAGACAAAAGTAATGCATGTCTAATTATATTTTGAGCTGATCGAAGCACACAATTAGCCCACGTTCGCACGAACGTAATAAAATCACGGCGATATATTTCGTGCACTTGATTTACAACGCTCTGCTTTGCGCCGAGAGTTGAAAATCCAACAGTGTGTTTTTCAATGCGCTGGAATGAGAGTGCGTCCCAGCACGTTGGATTCTCAACGCTCGGCTTAACACCGAGAGTTGAAAATCCTGTGCGCGATAAAATCCCGCCGCGATTTTATTACGTCCGTGCGAACGTCGGCTTACTAAGGTATAAATGATATAGGTATAAATTCCTGAAATCTTTCATTTCCAAATGCAAAACAAAAAATGTTTGTTGTTTACAAACATAATAAACAGAACGTCTCCAATTTATGCAAATTAAATCACTCAAACCAAAAATGCGCGCGAGCTACAAGTATTCGCTTTCAATCAAACTGACTCACATACATTATGTTGTATCGATCGTTAAATAGCATTGCGGTGACGCGATAATCAATGTGGTGTAAACAAGTGTCAGGCCGTCGCTAGCGGATTGAATGAACGACAGTCAATGTCGTTCACGTCACGAGTGGGTACGGTAAGTTTTCGGTTAATTAATTAACTGGCTTCAGCCATTACATTAGGCTCTTGTTTTGGACACTTTTTGAAGTGAAAACTTCTTTAGGCGCGTTGGGCATTTTTGAGATGGGACTAAACCATTGATTTCGTGACACTGTAACGACACCTCATTTTTGTTAACACGATTATGCTCTTTATTTATATTGCATTACGGATCAATGTTCTATGCAAGTATTTTTACTTTAAAGGTTTTGTAAACGCGATTGTGTTCTTTGTTTATATTACATAACGGATCAGTGTTCTATGCAAGTATTTTTACTTTAAAGGTTTCGGAAGTACGTCGACAAAACTCGTTTTTACGGTGGTCATGCTACGCGTGCTGAAGGTAGTTTTCGTATGGAGAAGAATGGGCAAGAAACTCCACCGTTACTCTTTTAAAATGTTTTACAATATTTTGTATATGTCGTGGCCAGATCTTAGAATTGATCATTTCATGAAATGATCGACTATTTCATGAAATGATTGTGTTTCATGAAATGGCCAGTTAAAATTGACCATATCGTTCAAACGTCAACGTTTAATGATATGTCAGTCGACGTTTGGCCATATCATTAAGTACGGTTTCCATGCAAATATTACTGGCATTCATTAATTTTTAGTAATCTAGGTCAATGGATAAATAAAACATTTTAAATAGCTTTCATTCTAGAAGAAAAATAACAATTACTAAGATTTGAATAGTTAAATACTAACCTGTGAAATACGTTCCAAACTCCGTGGTTTTTTAAGGTTTTTTAAGGCGCTCGTTTTACGAGTGAATTTCAAAAAAGTCACGTAGCTTGGTATAATAACGATACTTCACTGCACTTTTATCTTCCATTTGCATACATAAAATTGCTTTTTCAATCGAATTATCGCCCACCGCCATGATGCACAACAAAAACAAAGCGACATCAACGCCTCTACCGGTAGATGATCTAACTATTTTACGATATGATCAGTAATGTTTGGCCACATCATGAAGTAGTCGTGCGTTTAACTGTTCATATCGTCAAACGTTGAGTATTCAATGATCTGGCCAGACCACATCATGATGTGGCCAGCGGTCGATGTTCTATTTCATGAAATGCAACCATTTCATGAAATGATCAATTCTAAGATCTGGCCACGACATATACATTAATTATATAATTATATGTGAAGACGATGCACCTGGAATAAGATTACTATACCACAATAGGTATTTACTAGTGATATATTAAAAATCACTAATGACTGAATTTACGTCGTTAAAAGATTTAGTGTCATATATTGAATATTTTCTGTGTGTACAAAAGGCAATGTTATTACTACCTACTACCTACTGTTACTAGGAGAACTTAGGACGCAAGAGCGGGCGAAGCGAGCTCGGGACTTGGGGCACCCCGACTCGGACCTCGACCTCGATTCGTTAGGTTCGAAGGAGATGGCAGAGTATAGTGAGCGAGCGAAGCGAGTGAACAAAGACGCCGCCATCCCCGTCGTGGTTATTTTTTTTAACTATTCAGAAATTCCGTCGACTACGCCATTTTATTGCTTAGAAATCAATTGAAGGCTTGTGCAGACTAGCGCGACACGCGACGCGATACAAAGGTGCCTTTGTGTCGCGTCGCGTGTCGCGCCTGTTTGAATGAGCCTTTAGACGCTCCACATGATCTTCCACAACCTTAATATTCCCAATATCCCTCAAATCTCGATTAATTTTTTCTCAGCGTACTTTGAGGTTTTAAAATGTACTACACCAAAAAACAACCGGCTTCCAAAAAACACTACAAAGAGAAAAATAACTTTAATTTCGGAAGTCGGTGTCTTTGGTTATGAATTTTCGTTTTTTGCCACCGACTTCCGAAATTAAAGTTATTTTTCTCTTTGTAGTGTTTTTTGGAAGCCGGGTTTTTTTTTTTTGTAAAAAGTTTTTATTTTTCACTTTTTAGCTGTAGTACCTACCCCACACAAATTCGAAAACAACTACCTGTTATGAAAATAACAGTTGTGACAGGAAATTATCATATCATCCACATACTAAGTGGGAAAAAGTACGTATGTAATAAAATTTATATGGGACCACCTCGAGAGCATACCCTTTCAAACAAAAAAAGAATTTTCAAAATCGGTCCACAATTGACGGAGAAATCGGTGGACATACTCCTCCTTTATGGAAGTCGGTTAAAAAAGGGTCTATTCTATCCAAAAAAATAGATACTATAAAAAAGCGATGGGTTATAAAGTGCAATGGTTCCGGAGAAAGCCGCTAGTGATAGAATGCCGCTAGCGGCACTTCATCTGATATTGATATAATGCTGCTAGCAGCACTCTTTACACTGCCTTTTTGTTTTCAAAATAAGAGCAATAGCTGTCTTTTGCGAAGCAAAAAGGAGGGTTATGATTTTGACCGGTATGTATGTATGTATGTTCATCTGTTACCTCATAACTTCTAAACTATACATAATTTGACAAATGAGGTATCATTAGAAGCGTTGGAAGCACATTATTTTTTTGGTAATTAGCTATAATAAGTAATAGTCATGCGGAGGAACCGTCCCATCCTATCCTAACTTATAATATTACTAGCGACCCGCCCCGGCTTCGCACGGGTATAAACCGGGTTATTATACATATAAACCTTCCTCTTCAATCACTCTATCTATTAAAAAAAACCGCATCAAAATCCGTTGCGTAGTTTTAAAGATTTAAGCATACATAGGGATATAGGGACAGAGAAAGCGACTTTATTTTATACTATGTAGTGATAAAAGCGAAAGTGAGTTTGTTTATTACGCTTTTACGCTAAAACGGCTAAACGGATTTGGATGAAATTTGTCACACGGGTAGACCAAGACCTGGATTAAGACATAGAATACTTTTTATCCCGATATTCCCGCGGGATCGAGATTTATGCGGGTGAAACCGCGGGGCACAGCTAGTTCCCAATAAATATAACTTGCAGGAAAAGTAATCGGTCATCGACCTGTCACCGGGGGAATTAATGAACGACAATCAATGTCGTTCGTGTCAGATCGAATAAAGGTTTAAGTATTAATTAACCAACTTCGACTACAGCTTCATTCACGTGTTTTGCGATTAGGCGAATCAATTTATTATTCGGTATTCAGCCCGATTGGATTTATTTCTATGAAACCGTAATTAGGTATTAATTAGGGGTAAGAGTGATTTATTGCACGTCTATCATCATGATAAATTTGTTGTTCCATATAAAACTCAGCCTGTATTGTCGTAATTGGTAAATGGATAGCAAGTCTTGAACCACATTTTAGATGAACGCACTGCTAAAATATAAAACCATCGTCATTTACAAATGTTACTTTATACCGTATGAGTTGCGGGTGGTGCGACTGATATTCATTAATAATAATTAAGATAAAAGATAAATTAATAACTGTCGACCTGTCATCCACGAAACGAATGAATGACAATTTTCCATAAAAAAAAACCGGCCAAGTGCGTGTCGGACCACGCAGAATGAAGGGTTCCGTAGTTGGGATGAATTTATCCCAAAAACAAACTTAACTTTGTAGTTGATAAACATGTTCTCCCATACAGAATGTATGGGAAAACATGTTTTTGCAACTGCAAAGTTAAGTTGGTCAATTATTACTCTTGCTTGACTCTAACAAAAATTAGCACTTTAAAGCTTAATATTTTGCAAACGGATCCCTGAATCCAAAAAACCTTTCCAATGATACCCCACACTATGGGATAAAAAAATAAAAAATAAAACATCACCACTTTACGTGTATGGGAGGTACCCTAAAAAAAATGTTTTTCATAATTTTGTTTTACCACTTTGTCGGCGTAATTAATATGTATACCTATGTTAAATTACAGCTTTCTAGTACTAAGGGTCTTGGAGCTAGACCGCGGACAGACAGACAGATAGACGGACATGACGAAACTATAAGGGTTCCTTGTTTACTACGGAACTCTAAAAAGTGGCCATGATTAGGTTGTAATGTGTAATGTTGTAAGGTGTGATGACAGGTTGTGCTTGTGAACCCAATAAGAACACCTTTTATTATTCTCTCGGTATGAATAATAGTAAGCTTAAACAGTATTAAAACACAATTTCATTAAAGCTGTTAACTCAGCCCTAATGTTTTCTATGAAGCCTCTATAGTCTATAGTTAAATTAACTCTAAAACCTTCATTGGAAACCCTCTTGTTAATAGTTTTATTTACCACTAGCTGTTACCCGTGACTTCGTCCGCGTAGAATTCCATACATCAATTTTATTTATTTGTACCTATAGTTTCCAAAAAAAAAGTACTCCTTATAATATCAGCTATTTGCCAGTGAAAGTCCCGTCAAAATCGGGCCAGCCGTTTCGGAGATTAGCGGGAACAAACAGACAGACTAAAAAAATGGTTTTTTGTTGTATGTACCGCATATACTCATATATATTTATATGCATTTAGTAAAAAGCTGTTATTTTGACGTTACAAATAGACACTTCAATTTTATTTATTTGTATAGTTCATGTAGTGAATACATGGAGCGAATAACCGCCGACCTGTCACCAACCCGACGCCGCGACGTCGGATTGATTGAATGAATGAACGACAATCAATGTCCCTCGACTCGACTGCGTTTATTAAGCTTAAGGTTATTAATAAAATAGCTTCGACCGCAGTTTTACTTGCCTCGACGATTAGGCAAACACATTTATTTTACTAATGGAGTAGGTTTAGCCTAATTGCATTTCTATGAAGTCTATTATTGCCCATTAGGGTTTAAAAATTTATTACCTAGCTTTTATTTGCGCAGGTGTACAAAAGGCACAACCTCTATACATACCTATGCATAATATTATAAAATTGGCGTCTAACGGCTGAACCCAATAACCTATTTTCAGTAAAAGACAGATCGCTACTTATGGTAGACAGTAGGTATAATTCTATCTGTCATTGAATTACATTCCATAAAATTCCTTATTCTCTGACAGATTATTGGGACATTAAAACCATAGATAGATAGAAATTTCTATCTCCAGTATGCCAAAACTGGTGATAGATTGGTTTGGCCGTATATCAATAAATCCTACCTTTTTGATTGGTCTCTTGATAGCGAAATAAACCGCGGCAGCAATTACTTCCTGTGCATGAATGTGAAAACCAGTTGAAAAGGCCATAAAAGGCCAGAAAAGGCCGTTTGTACCCATACAAGGCTACGTTTTTAGTACCCGTGGTTCAACGTTGTAGGTATTTTACCGAATAAATATTTTAAAATATTTATTATTCAAAATATTCATCTTCAACGTGATTCAATCAGGTTCTTACGAGATTTCTTTTAGGAAAATTAAAAATGAATTTATAACGATGACAAATTCGTTTAGTTCGATAACGTTTAAGATACATCTTTTGGGCCAGTAGTAGTGCCTACATAAAAATAACATTTTCAAATTTAATTAAACAGGTATTTAATATACAAACATAAAAATAATTATACAACATGAAAGAAAACACAGTTTATGAGTACATAATTTTCCCACATGTTTAATAAACATTCATACCATAATATTTACGTTACAACCTTAATAAACTTTTGAGTTTTCATTACCACTAAAAATATAACATTTTATACAAGTTATTTCTAATTTTATATTAAAGAGTGTTATTTATTGAGAAAGATATTATAAAAGGCGAAGGAATATTTTTTAAAGACCAAACAAGAGAGTTTTAAAATGATAGACTAATAAAAAGATTATTCTTTATTAACTTGAAATTGAGAAATTACAAAAGATCAAATGCCCAATTAATCAATCAATGAATAATTGGCTATAGATTTCTTCGCTAAATTATGTTCAGTAAGAGAGTTCGTCTACGTACTTATCAAATGCGACCTTTGCGAAGAAACACCGAAACAAACGCAAAGGTCGTGGCAGTCGCTTCAAAGTCCTGACATTTATTACAGTTTAGAAATTAAAAGTGCTTAGTATCGATTGAATGATCGGTGCTACAAGAATCTTCAAATATTTTTAGCTTGTCTGTCCAAAAGATGTTTTCTAAATAAATTGTCACCGTCTCCAGCAATGATTTATTGAACGACCTTTGAACCATTGAAGACAATATTATCGCACTATTGAAATTCGTGACGACCATTAACGAAACGAAGATTAATGCTCCGTGTGAATCGATAAAATGTTCCAGCTTGAAACACGTGAATATTTTATAGTTCGAACGCGTTCAATTTTCTTGAGTTTCTTGAACAATAAAGTTCTCGTAACTAGAGGAAATAGTATTAGGTATACCGTTTATATCGCCGCCCACTAAATTGAAAGGGTTCACACCTCTATAAAGCTGACAAAGTGTGGAGGTAGACTGCCGCCCCCTTGTTACGGTTATTTTGTCAACTATAGACTTTAATCAATTCCAGACTGGTGACCTAAATACCTAGAGCGTACGTTGGGAAACTAGGGGAAACCCAATTTAACCCTAAAGTACCAAGGTATGCATCGCTCTGATTGTTTAAATCTGGATCATGTAGAAGTTTAATGACTTGCCTGTCGTTTTAATGATCCTGCCTTCTGCACGTTTTATGTTAGTCGTTCCCGGAAATTATATCGTAGATTTTAAAATCACGTCTTCGTCGTCAACACGTCTTAGAGTGTGGAGGATTTTATGTCTGTATTTATGAACGCTCTGAAGCTGTAGTGGTAGGGAATTTATATGCTTGCGTTTGAACCAATGTCTAATGTAGTTCTTTTAAAACGACACTGCTCATGCTAGTATTTCTTGTCAATTACTCATTCTACAAAACTTAAACGCAAATACTTTGGTTTCTGTTATCCTCAAACCTATTAAGATCTTTTTGTTTCATAGTTAATTAATTAAAAAATAAAAATCAAAGTTAATTTACGTTTTATTTTCGTACATTTCCCCTTCTTAAAAGTCGATTGAAAGGTTTCGCAAAGAAAACCATATAAACGACTTTTATAAGTGCTTTGCAAGCCTGTAAAGGTTGCGGAATCCAGTCAAAGCATAGAAAAATATAAATTCCTTCCAGCTTTTTGAATTTTAAAAAGAATAAGCTTAGGTACTTAAAAGAGTAAGTACCTACTTACACTTTTAATAATTCAAAATCTGAAAGACTTATAAAATAAAATTCCAATCAGTGACGTAATGAACGAGAATATTGGCAAAGTGAAAGTAAAATTTTTCACTGGCGTAAAATTAGAAAGGTAAAGTATACCGTTCCTCAAAAATAATATATTTTAAAATAAATTTATTTTACATTAACCTTTACAAGTAAAAGGTGTCTGCACCATTTTATTTTATTAATAACATAAACCTTACAATGAAGGTACTGGTATAACAAAGTAGTAAGTACAACAAAACTATTTCAATAAAAAAAAACTCCTATAATGAAAAAACTTTCCCCATTATTTTGATTGAAAATGAAAAAGCTAATAATACAATGACACCCGACAAATCAATTGTAATGATGGAGCCGAAACGTAGAAAAATAATTGTATTACGTGGAAACCGCAGTTTTAATATATTAATTAACGGTAACCTACAAACACGTATTGCATTTACATGGAAGTGAGTTCTCTATTCGTAGAGTTGTACACACCTTTGGCTTTACTTGGAATGTTCCAATTAGTCGCCAATTCCATAAAAATGTTGCTCGAATAGTGTGATGTAGTTAAGTTTAGCTTAATAGAGCGGCATTATTTACTGCAAAAAGTTTATCAAGAGCCGACAACATCAGATTTCTAAATGAATAAAAAAGTACAAAATACTTTTAAAACATTTCAAAATAAACATCTTGTTTCGATACGAAATATAAGAATTGCAGATGCCGTGGAAAAATAACAGCCAGTCGGCAATAAACGTACATTTATGTATCACTCGTGAAAGCTATTCGAATGTACCCCAATGTGTGATAAGACGACATCAAACGACTCTGTGCTTTATTACTTTATCGCTTTCCATTTCATTTACTGCGCTTTAAAGCGAAACGATCGTATCTATCACTTGATGCCACTGTACCGAATAAATAGCATCGTATCATACGAAGGAAAATAAAAAGGAAATAGAACTATTAACTATCGCAGTAAAATATACGAAAAAATAGAAATAATTACCCGTTCGAACGAATGGGGACAATAGCATTAATCGATAGGTCATCCGTAATTATTGAACAGAGCTATTTATTACGATTGAATCAGTAAATAACTTGCTCCAATTTCATTCCTGTAGTATTTTATAGATCAATGATGAGCTAAAAACATCCAGAATTACAGTATATCCAGAACAGGTATCGATTTCATTTAATTGGTCAATGTAATTTTATTGCTTGTATGAGTTAATCGAACAACTACAAAAAAAAAACTTTTTACAAAAAAAAAACAACCGACTTAAAAAAAAACACTACAAAGTGAAAAATAACTTTAATTTCGGAAGTCGGTGTCTTTGGTTTTGAATTTTCGTTCTTTGTCACCGACTTCCGAAATTAAAGTTATTTTTCACTTTGTAGTGTTTTTTTTAAGTCGGTTGTTTTTTTTTGTAAAAAGTTTTTATTTTTCAATTTTTAGTTGTGATACCTACCCCACACAAATTCGAATACCACTACCTGCTATATAAATAACAGTGACAGGAAATTATCAAAATATCATCCACACACTAAGCGAGGTAAAAATACGTATTATTGAAGCTAACTCAAAAACTACCCAAGTAAAGTTAATACAATTTATATGGGACCACCTCTGAAGTATGATCTACCAAACAAAAAAAGAATCATCAAAATCAATTCATAATTGACGGAGTAATCGCGTAACAAACATACAAAAAAGAAAAAAAACAACATACAGTCGAATTGAGAACCTCCTCCTTTTGGAAGTCGGTTAAAAAATATGCATTGATAGAGAAAATTATGAGTCTACTCTATACGAGTTGTTATGTTGAAAATCGCATCGCAGTCAAAAGCCACCTGTCACTGTTTATTTATAGTTCATGCACACAATACAACGATCGCTCAATCTAATGCAGCACTGCAGTGTTTACCTCCAAGCAAACCCGTCGAGTAGGGACTATAAAGTTTGAGGCATTAAGCGGATTACTTTTGCATAGGTATATTCATCCGAACACAAAGCTCCTCTTCTGCAGTCCCATCTTTGTTTTTACCTCAATGAATTCAGTTCCAACCACGATTCTCTTTATGTGAATTAGAATAATAAAGTATTTTATCTTAATAATTGAATTTTCCTTTCAAAACAAATATAAATATCTTCGTAAATAAATCCGAGAAAAGCTTTCAATAATATTGGAACCGTACTTTAATATTCTACAGTTATAATGGTTTTACTTAAAGATATTATGACATTAATTGTTTTTATTAAAACTGAAAGATCAAGTTTCAAATCAAATTATTCGATCTTGTTCAGCAATTGGCAAGATGAAAATCTATTTCAGTTATATTTGATTTTGTCTTTTATTGCTGTTCGCAATGCGACATACTACAAAATAATTGCAATTTGACATATTCAATTTCTTCTAACGTAAACCAGAATAAAAGAAACGTAGGTATTATTAAATACAGGGTATAATATTCATTGCTCTGACAACCCTAGTCGGAGTGCAGAACATTGTAAAAGCCAGTCGGGAAATGCTAATTCATTGTATCTTGTAGTATTGTTGTCTCCGCTTATTCATTGCTTGTTAGTTATGTTTGAACAATATCTCATGCAAAATAAATTACGAGAGTACGTAAACGTTGGTTCGTATAAAATGCGTGGAGCGGGCGACGAATTGTAAGAAGATCCATCCTTTTGGGACCGAACTTCATAAAGCGGTCGCGCAACGTACCCAAGTTTATCTCGCGACAATCCGCGGGGGTCCGACCCGGGCAAATTGTATTACGACAAGGATGGTGGTGGCTGAAATTGCTTTCAAGCGAAAGAAATAAGATAAGGTCATTGATATACCTAATAAGGGAGACAAAGCCACTCAACGAGCTTTATACGAGATAAACGAATATTATCCTCGTGTGCGGTCGACGATAAAACCAAAAGTTAACCCTTATAAAAAGCATTTAACTGCGCAGCGTCTGAATAGTACCCTGCAAAACCTCGGAATAAAGTCCAGATGTAATGTTATGTTATATTTATGTAAAATTTTACGGTGTGGTAGACCGACAAAGCCAGAATTAGGCCATTTTACTACCAGGCCAATCTTAATAACCCTACTACATGTGCATGAATAATCCCGTATGAATATTTCAACAACACATAAAAAATGCCACCACAAACAGGAAATAGGGGGCTTCCACCCAAGTTTGAATAAAAGGTTTGTGAAAATCAATCTACAACATATTGTTGCTAGTAAGTAACATGCGAGCAATCGCCAATAACAGACTAATGGAATGATAATATGCAGATTGTTCAGCGTATCTTTCAAACATTTCGCACTTTGGACACTAACAAACGTTACATTATCTGGCGGAACTGATCGAATTGATTTGCCAAAACGTGTTCAACCAATGAACATTTTTGAAATAGCTTTTCGATTGAATTCAGCCTGGATATCATAGGAATTACAATCATTTCACAGACACATGTTACATGAACACGACAAGAGTCAGCAACACAGAGGCTATAATTATATTGTTTCGCTAGAACACTAGACCACGGATAACCCGCCTTACAAACTTTTAATAGTGGATTTGTTTATCAATAAATCGTAATAGTAAACCTATAAAATGTAATAGATGAAACACTTTTAGGCTTGTGTTTACTAATTGATCAACTTTACGTACTCTTTCAATTACCTATACGTTGCTTAGTACCAAATAAATTATCCAAGAAAATCGGTAATAACATGATATGCAATTTACCGTGTTTGACTGATTCATAATTATAACTTCCAAAAAACGTTATGACACATCCAGAAATAAAAGTTATTTACTTTACTAACAAAAGATTAATTACACGAAAAATGAATAGAACCTCATTCCGTTCTCAACACCTCAAAGAACGACCTTCACCCTTTCCCTTACTAAATGTGAAACGGAAACATTTATAATTTGATGAGTACCGCTCTTTCAGGCTCGACAGCGCAGAGCTTTTTTATACCTACATAACATTGTGAATTCGGAATGAAGCACGTAGGTTGCTAGCTTCTGCCCGCGGCTTCGCCCACGTGGATGTCGGAACATATCCCACGGGAACGTACTACCGGGATTACATACCGAGGAAATATCATTGACTAATACCGCTGCGCCCGCGTTGTCATCAACCATAATTATTTAATTTCGCATAATTTTGAAACTGTGATATCTTTTAAAGCATTCATATAAATGATATGATGTCGTAGCATATTTTAATCTAAATTAAATGCCCAATTTAAATAACTTTATTGTATAAGGATTAATACTATACCGGTCAAAAAAGCTTCGGAAATAACAATTAATTTTTTATCAAATTTGGAAAGATAAAAATGGTTATTGTGGGTCATCCTTAGAAGATAGACATGTCATCGCAGACTTTTTATTGAACTTTTTAAGATGAACAATACCGTAGTAATAAATTTGATGTATCTTTTTCGGTTAACGAAGCGCACGCCAGTAAAGCTCCCAATCGGCATGATTTTTTCCGACTTCTTCAATAATAATCGTCAAATTTCAGCCAATTTACACAAAACCTTTAATGAATTATACATTAAAACCTTCCGCATGAATCACTCCGTCCATTGGTGAAAACCGTTTGCAAATCCGTTTGGTAGTTTTTGAGTTTATCGCGTTCAGACAAACAGACGCGGCTGGGGACTTTGTTTTATAATATGACTAGCGGACCCGACAGACGTTGTCCTGTCAAAACATTGTCCAGCGGACAAAATTGTGAATCTAAACCATTCCCAGATCCCCTTGAACACACACAAAAAATTTCATCAAAATCGGTCCAGTCGTTTGAGAGAAGTTCAGTGACATACACACTCACAGAAGAATTATATATAAAGATGATGATGACAACAGCAAAGTACTATAGATATATCTATCTATCATAACAAGAGCGCAAAGTACATAGGTACTATAGATTACAATAACTCATAATCCCGAATAGAACGTGATTCGACGCTCTAAAGATAGTTGAAAGCAAAAGTTTTGATTAGTTGCTGAATGTTGGATCTGTCCGCGACGTAGAATAGCCGCTCAACTGGAAAATGTTCGGGCGGTCCCCGAGCCAGGTGCACGAATTAGCCTGAACAATTCATTCAACAGAAATTGCTTCTGAATAGAACATTGTTTATGAAAACGTTATTGATCGCATTGAATATGGTAATGATCATGTATATTAGGCATTCAAATATTCTATACGCTGTGCTTCATTCATCACATTCATAGATCAAAGAAATTGGCAAAGACTTGACGCGTCTTCGTCGGTAGATAAAAACTCGTGATGCCAAGAAGCCGGCAATGAAACGATCGATAACCTTTAGACTGAATCGTGAATGATTGATTATACTAACGACTAACCTGTTTCCACTCCACTTTGTCTATAGCTTCGCCGCCCGCCGCCGAGCCCTCGGTCACTGGAGGCCGGAGTAGAGACACGTACTGAAAACAGGTAACAAACATTCAACATTTTGTTTATTGCGAGTTTCCGAACTTAGAAAAAGTTTCTAAAGGGCTAACATGTTTGAAAGTTTTGTAAAGTGATGATCTACTTATGTTTTTATTTCTAGCGTTACGTATTTCGAGGCTAAAATTCACAGAACAGTTATAATGTGTGAATGTTGTAATTCACAGTTGTAATCCATCTTTTACCTAATGTTTAACCATAACAACAATAATGTATTTTCGTCTGTAACCTATTTGAAATAAATAATAAAAAAATATGTTCCAGTATTTATACTATCAATCTGTAATGCATTCAATACTTTACCACCAAATAATTTGTCGTAATATCACAAAATAGGCTAGGTATTGAAAGTAGCTAGCTCTAAGAACACTTAAGAAAACCAAAGTCATACCTTATCTCGTTCGAGACTTCGTATCATGTCGAGATCTGTCGTGTCCGATATGCCACCGTGGACCACAAACACACGGTTGTTGATGATTGTGCCCAGGGGGAGCCAGCGGTACACGCCTTCAATCAGCTTCAGTAACCGCTCTGCGTTGTGCTGGTGTAAAACAAAAATAAATTATACATAAACCCATTATATTTTTCCAGCTAACGAAGGTGGAAACTACAGAAATACACGTGTTATCCTTAACTTTCCCTACTGCATACCCAGGTTATCTAAAGTCTGTTCGAAAACAAAGTATAAACAAACCCTGTTCACTTCAAATTATTCACCAAAGGGAATTTTTAACACATTCATCTGTATTTAGAAGGTTTCAACTTTATATCTGACCACTTTTTCCAACGATTATTTTTTGAATAACATTATTAAATTGTACATGACTGGCAGAATGTGGGTGTACTAAAGGTACACCTCTGCCTAATCCTTCGGGGATTATAGGCGTGATGTTACCTAATTGAAAAATAACTGACGAGAATTGATGTTCAAAATTAACCTCAATTTTCAAATGAAAAACATCTTTAAAGTGACATAATATTAGAATTTCGGGTTTAAGTAGTAAGTATTCAAATTAAAGCACTAATCGCTAGGGGTACTAGAAATTGGCATCCACACCTTAGGTACGTTTTCCATTTGTTTACGTTTTCGACAAATAGTTTTGGAACGGACCATAGTTTCAGAAATTCAGTCCATAACATAGTTGACGCAGTTTGCATTTTCGCTTATTTAAAGCTTCACGAAAAAGACTGACGCAACCAAAAATGTATGCTCAAAAAATGCTTTAGGATTGCTTCCCCGGTATGTTAAACTTTTTAACATTTACTGAAGTTTTCCAATGCTTTGCAGCGCTCGGAGTCACGACACGACACGCTAACTATTTAAACATCCCTGAGCGTATAAAAAATGCATCCTACAGTTGGTTGATAATTTTATAATATTTTCTCTATCAGTAAATTCTAAAGACGCCCTTCTTTGAAGCCTTATATCAAAAACATTTCATAAAATGTATTACTGCTTTAGACATTTTATTAAATTGCCTAAAGCTTTGATTAAAAGGTAAAAGATAACTTTTAATATAGACTAGCGTGAGATATGTTTAAGCTTTCATATAGCTTATATCCATTTGTATGTGTAAGGACAGAAAAGCTTTTACTTACAATGGCAACTATGTACAATCATAGATACAGCTATAACCCTTGAGGAAATGATGTAATAACTGCACACAAAGCCGAACTCAGCCGCTAGTGTAACTATAATGACTTTGTAGTCGGATAAAAGGCGACTGGTGATAACTACGGAGGTACACTTCACACACAAAGGGAATAAATCTTCTTAAATGTGATTTCAAAGACAAAAATGTTCAGGACACTCTTTGTGCTACGGATGCTGTAAAAATCTAATTCCGTGAGAACAAATACAAGGTTGCGAAGGAGCTCACATTTTGCTTATAGTGTTTCTTCACAGTATATTTTGCGTGAATATTGTTTGGCTTCCGCCTGAACGACGATTACATCTTCGCTTGACAGGAATCGTTTAATCAACAATCGGAAAATCATTGGGAAGTAAAGAGTTATTTTGTATTTTTATGCTGACGTCGAACATATCCAATCCTTGACAAATTGTGTAGATTTAGGAGCTTTTATTGTCTCCATTGTCAGTGAATCAGAGCTCAGAGCATCCATTCCAGAAGGATAAAAAATAACTGATCTGGACTTTTGTTACTTCAAATTAGTTTTCGGTTCGGTTCACCTTTTATCGGATTTACGATAACCGATTTGTATCTAATAGCCGTATATAATATAATAAAAATGAAGCTCAATTTTTACCGTTTTAGGTAGGATTATGTTTGTGTAGGGACTACTGTTGCTTTACTTACCCGATATTTTTGCTGGACTTCTTTTATGAAACCGTACCTAAACAGAAAATATGTGTTATTAGTTGAGATTTACTTAGTCATGTATCTATCTAATATCATAAATATATCTATGAAGCTTAGGCTTACTACTAACCTTGGCAGCGACCCGAAAATTTCGATCAAAAGCAACATTTTAAGAGCAATTAAATTTAATAATAATTGTTCAAAAAATAAATAATTCCGTTAAACGTTATGTCATTTAAATTCAGCGCTTCAAAGTCTCATTGAAACATTTATAACAAGCTCAAAATACGAGTTCGCAGTTATGCCATTCCAAAAGAGTTGTGACAGTCAAGTTAGCGAATTATACACTGAATTGACTCTAAATGTGAAGTATCAAAATGATTTAGTAAGCAAGTGATTAAAACTTTCCCAACATAACAGACTTTTTTGGAAAGCAATTAAATTCTAATTAATCTAAAACAGTTCGGGTCATGGCTACTCAAACTGTTACTTTTTAATCTTCCCAAATTCAAATTACATAGAAATCGTACACATCATACATATCAGACGAACGATCTTCAAGTATCATTATTCCAAGAAAAAGCTGCCCTAAAAAACCACGTAATCGTATTCAGCATAACAAGCAATGCTCGTAGCGTTAGTATAACTAACCTAGAATTCATAATGAGATCTTCATGGTTCCCGCGGTTCAAGAACACTCCTCCTGGGAAGGCCAGCATGCAAGACAGCAGTAGGAGAAACACCTCCAACCCCTTCTTGCCTCGATCCACGAAGTCCCCGTTGAATATGTATGGGTTCTCAGGAGACGGCAGCCCATTCTGTTGAAGTATAGAGTTTAATGGGGGTTTTATATGCATTGTGACATTGGAATTGACGATGTCAATAGTGAACATGAGTGATATTGCTGACACACATTGTCCGTGCCATGACTCCTCCTATTTCGTGTCGCCGTACAAGCTAAGTTTACATTTCAGCTCGTAATCTTCGGGTCATTTCCAACGTTCAGGTGTAAATCAAGTTGAAAAGTTTTCTAGTCAGCTACTATATTGTTACAGAATAACTTAGTGATTTTTTTGTAAAAGCAGTTAAAAACAAAGTCAGAATCTATTTATCTCTGTCAAGGGTCAGGCAAGAAATACTCAGATTTCAATAATTGAGGAGTGACATTGTCAGTTACATGAGCGCATTCAAAAAACGACCATTACTCACTTGGGAGGTAAACAGAAAACCTTTTGCACATAAAGCCTGCACACGAAAGGGACAAACTTAACGATCGTCAAGATACATTTTTAATACTCTACGCTTTTTTTTCCATTTAACGGTCCAAGTTACATAGCTGAAATGATTGTAGAAAAGAAATCTACATTTTCAAATCCCTTTAAATCTTTCATTTTCAGAATTGACTTTTTAACACCACCACAACTTGGCAATCAAAATGAGCGGGATTGATAAATTATTTATCGATCAGTACGATTCTATCATATTATATGGCAAACTAACAAGTTTAACGATCCGAGAAAATCTTAATAAAGTTAGGCTGATGAAGGAATAAAATTGGAAAAACTGATGAAGAATCGAGAGCAGTAGGCTCACTTATTTTGTGAATCCTTACATCTGCAGCAGTGGCCGCTATGAAGGTCGCTTACACAACACGGCTGCTAATCGATACACAGCCGGTTACATAATCATTATCCTTTAGCAAATTTATCTCTATTTTATTTTGCCACGGTTAGATAACAACACATCTGATTTCATTTGTCCTAATTGGTGATTATTTAAAACACCTACATAAAATGCTACCTCTGCCACTAAAGGGTCCTAAATCATAACTCACTTGTCAGTTGTTTTTATGACGCGATTAGCAAGGATTATGACAAACACCGGTTGTCGTGATACGACCCTCATGTTTTTACAAACCGCCTGTTTGTATAAACTCAATTTAGGCAGCCTTTACCATTCCCACCGGACCCGAGCTGTTTGTATGTACATCAGATACTGTACGAAGGTTCATATAAAAAATATATTCTTGCAAATTTTATTATACCTACTTTTTGAGTTTAGACTGGGTAGTAAAAATCAGCAAGTGTTGTCTCTTATGCCAGAAATAAGGTTACTAAAAACATGCCATTTTAGAGTTCTGAGGAACAGGGTGTTAAGTTGACTCATTCTCTACAGAAAAGGGAGGATCCTCCGACCAGACGGGTGTCGTGTCTGGCGGGGAATTGCCCAACGATTGATGTCGGATAGTCATATATATGTCGTTCACGCGGTAAACTCTAATTGCGAAATGCAGGATTTCTGTGACGTCAAGATTTTTGTGTGACGTCAGGTCTTTCATGCGTAGTTCGCACGTGGCTATGTAGATGCTGCCACACCATGAATCGATGGTATTCATAGTAAGATTTTAAGATCCCAGGCCCCTACATAATACGCAGGTTGTAAACCAGTAAACCAGGGATGTAACGGATATCCGTATCCGCATCCGCATCCTCATAATTTCTATAGGGATGAGACCCCACGTTGTTCGCTCAAATAGTGATTTTGTTAAACTCGCTCCGAGCCAAATGTGCGGGCCGGAGTGTGAGTGACACGTTACTATTGCCTGAATTCGCAGTGTCCTTGTCCAATGACGCAGACAGTCGGCTGCACGTGGCAGTGATGGCCTGATTGTGCGGTCTGGTGTCAAAAACTAGGGCTATTTTTCATAAGACATCTGCATCCGCACCCTCATCCGCATCCTCAATAAGGAATTTTCCAATATCCATGTCCACATCCGCATCCTCAAACCCGATTATCTCGATAACCTCATCCGCATCCTCATTCGCTATACGACATCCATTACAACCCTGTTGTAAACGCTGCCCAAACATTACATTTTCGCTCACTAAACATTTCTTAATAGTAGTTAAGTGGACCATTGAGTTATGCTTGTAAGACGGAAATAACAATAGGAAAACAATATCTGCAAATTAACGAGGTCGTCCGGCGTAACAGGCGGTCTATCAATCAAACCGCGGAGCGACCAAAGGCGGTGGCACGGCGCTTGCGGCACCGCGGAGGCACCAATTAGATGACGCGTGCGCCGCTCCCTGCCATGTTTACCGAGGCCCCAGGCCGACCTGTCGCCCTCCTGACGTCACACCTCTAATGACCATCCGCGAAAAAGAACTCGAAGGAAGCCCTACTAATATCCGACGGGACGTAGCCACCCCTCGTACAATTTTTCCACAGCGTTAGCAAAAATTACAAGGTTCCCGCTTGTTTATTTTCGGCAGAATTTTTGGAAGGGTTCTCTAACTTGTAACTTTTTATGTCGTAAACTACAAACATAAAATACACTTTGTTGCTGATCCCGAAGTGGGAGCAAAAACAGCGTGTCAGCTGCTTGTGTTCCCGCGCAACTTGAGAAAGGAGTACGTACCTAATCGAGTTTTTTGATACAGTATCTATTGTAAACTGTCAGTTTTGCCTTAACCACACTTAACGTACTAAAAGTTGTATGTACATATTAGCAAGTTCATTTAAGGATAGTTAACTCAACTAAATCAGGTTACCACCCATACCAGTCCTCAATAACAATAAATCCAAGAAAAATGTTCACTCTACGGGGGTATATTAAATTGAAACCGCTCTGGTGCTCTAGATGCAACGTTTTACGATTAATTGACTACCATTCGCATCGTTCGTTCAAGTAAATCATACTCTAAATGGTGCTCACAGAACCGGACCCTTGTTCTAGTTTAAATTAATAATATCTGGATGACCGTTTTATCGCCCCCGAAACCCCCTGCATACTAAATTTCATGAAAATCGTTGGAGCCGTTTCCGAGATTCAAATTATATATATACAAGAATTGCTCGTTTAAAGGTTAAGATTTTTTTTAAACTGCTTTGACGTTTTTGAATGAAGTTGAAACATATTTTAGATAACACGTTTCTACTTATTTCCGTTGATGGGGTTCTAACAATTTCAAAAAGCATTGTTATGTGACTTCCAAAAGATAAAGTATGTCATGATTTCCAAATATTAATAAGATTTACTGATCTTAAATAATAAATATAAAATTAAAAGTATGTGATTTGCCTCAAATGATTTTGTATCAGTGAAAGTACAAGTAAACGGTACAGTAAACGTAAAAGTACTGGTTTTTTAACGAAACAGAATTGGAAACATGATGTTTGGAGCGTCGCTTAACTTCTAGTTCAGTTCGCTATGAGCCTCGAAACCAGAAGGTGTCTTCAAGAAGTCTAAAGCCTATATATAACGTTATTATATTAACTACCTAATTAAATAGTTTGTTAAATAATACTAAAAGTGTACCAAGTTTGTATATGTGCAACATTATAAATACAGAAATATTAGTACTGAAATGGTGTATCATTTCAAGTGAGACCATTTAAAGCAATTTTCTAAACTTAAAGGAGAAAAAAAACAACATCTATACTCAAGATAGGTATAGGTAAAAATCGAGGTTAGAAATAAAAAGAAAAGAAAAATATTGTCAATAGTGAAATATTGGGAAACCATTGCTTTTTGTTGACTATCAACATAAACCGGTACATTTCCTTTTGATAGATATCGTACGTGGAAGTCATTCATGGAATAGTCAATATTTACTAGCATTATGGGCTTTTGTGTCGTTTAGCTACAAAGTAATGACTATCAAGAGTACAATAACCCTTGGTACCATAATAACAGGGTTATTTTTCAGTCATTAAGCGAAATGTGCATGACGTGTAGTTAGTTATTACATTCCTAAACCCATGTTTACAACAAAATTAATATACCAGCAAACTTAACGAAAACAATACTTTATGTGGCGTGTGCTAGAAGTTTTTGATTACCGGAGCCGTTATTATGTTGTAAGTTTTTGATGTTGATTTTAGTGACATAAAGTACCCACGAACGTAGCCATGAAAAAGAAAATTACCCTGTGAAAGATCAGTAGCGGCCGAATTCACAAAACAATTTAAGTGTCATACTGAGCGTGTCACTTTAACACGTTCAGTGCCGGAAGCCCTCCTGGAGGGTTCACCTAGTTGCATTGGGATGCCGGAATCCCTCGCGGAGGGCTCATTTTAAATGTAGGATTTTCTTAGCAAATACAGAATGATGTATTCGCTAATCAGATTTTATTTTCACGGTTTATGATAAACCGTAAAAATAAAATCTGATGTATATTTTAACAAGATTTATTACTATATGGGTTGGTTTTAAAATCCAAGCATTTAATTTTTTTGTTTACGGTTACTCATATTCACAAAAAATTTAAAAGGTTGGTAACTACTTATTCAAAATTCAAAACATTTTATTTCAGATAAACCTACAAGGGCACTTATGAAACGTCAGAAGCTAGGTGCACAGTTCCAGTTGGTCGTTTCCTATGGAGAAGAGCCGGCAAGAAACTCCATGGTTATCTACTCTTTTAAAAATAACTGGATTAGGATTGCGACAAGACAAGACTTAAAAAACACTTTTTTTTTTTACTGGGTTTTACAGTGTTTTATAACACGGTTTTAAACCTAATGCCGTTGATCGTCCGCGATGGTTAACTTTAGCACAAACGTAATGCCGGCAACCCTCCCGGAGGGTTCACTTTCAATATGTATGGCGGCATGGCATATGAGTTCTATGAAAAGTGGGTGAAGTCGAAAGTGTTAAGGTTCACTATAATAACAGAAATAATGTTTAGGGGTTTATGGTGGTGACGAGTTGTAAAAAAATGTGTGTCATAGGTACCTACCTTATGGAATATAACCAGCAAGTCGTCCAGTTTCCCGTGCAAGTCACCGCACACAGTTATCTGGCTGGAGATAGATGTGGTCGCCACGTGGATATTGGGCATTCTTTTCAGCACTTGAGTGGCCTCTTTTAATATCTGCCCGACGTGCTTCGGATGAAGGCGGTGCTACAAAAATAAATTGGTTTTTATATAGTGAAGCAGTACAAATAATTAGGGAAAATACACATAATACCTATTCCGTATCAGGGGTTTGGCAAACGTAACTACGGAATGTGTGAAAAATCACGAAATTCCTTGAAATATTTTGATTGGCGTTTCATGGACGTCGTGAAAGCAAAAATTTTAATTTTCACTAAATTGACATTTCCTTTCATTCATGAAGTATTTTGAACAATAGTGGCAAGTTTTATAAGTGTTATCTAAATAGAAACACACTAGTAAACGCCCAATTTAAGAGAACTGATCTGAAATAAGTTGCTCGGGAACACTTGTAATTATAATACCTATCTATTCTACTTGTTGTTTAGGAATGGGATCAGTCCGATCAGTCCAATCAACCCATCTCTACTTACGTCTGTCGTAAAAGGGTAGCAAGGGATTATTCTAGGACAGCCGTATTCGCCTTCTAACCGATAACATCGTGGATCGTTTCGTACTGAGATCCAACCCGAAATTAAGTTAGATGTTCTGACTTTTCCTTAGACTGGTAGTAACAGTGTCCTTGACAATGATGGATGGGGTCTTCACAAATGGGACAATCATTGGTGTTTACCTAGTACTGAGAAAAACATTCTTTATTCTGTCTGATGTTTCATAAATCATAATACAGTTAGTAGGTTGGGAAAAATAAAAAATATGGGTATCACGTATCTGACATTACCTTCTTCTTTCTAAATGCCTCAATCAGTAGGTCGATATCCTTCCTTTGCAGCGGGAATTCGATGTCGGGGCCGCGGGAAGGCTTCGGGGGAGCCGTCTCGTCAACGCCCCCTCCCTCGTCTGACTCCTCAGAAAATACTTGCTCCACTACAAAATAAAAGAACAAGAATTTTCTTTACCAAAATAATTTTAGCCTCTTAGCATGCTCTTAGCCTCGTATTGTAATACAAACATCCATCTTATTATTTTATTTTCGTAAGCCACTCACTGAGCTGGCTTACAAAGTTATTAAATATTGCAAACACGACTCCAATTTTGCGAAAGCATTTACTTACGAACAGTGCACAATATACTACAGTGACTGAGTTATTTTTAACAATGTATTACTGTGTAACCGGGGGCATCACCCTAGATATTGGTATTTCTCATTTGACTAAACATGAAAGCTTATGTTCAGCAGTGGCTGGAACTATGAAACTAGAATAAACATACAGAATATTTACCGTTTGCATATTTGAGGACAGGTTTTATTCAAAAAGCAAAGTGTATGTATTGTATAGAATGCATTCTAGAATACACATATTAGCTTCAGATTCACAGTTGAAGATTGCTTACATTGCGAGCAACTGAATGCGTTGGTGCAAGTGCTTTCGTGCACACAATACGAGAGCGAGCTTCATATTTCGAGTCAGCTCGCGGCAATACACCACAATTCGTCTGCATTTGTAAGGACGGCAAGTGGATTGCCTTTACGAGAACTAATATTTACTTTATCTCTAGAAGGCACATAAATCAAGAAGAGCACGCTAAAGGCTTATGCATCCAGTATTCGCTAAAAGTTTTCAATTTGCTAATCATTTGATTAAATCGGATGAATATATCCGAGAATAGTTTCGACTTCACCAATGAATTAATCATGAGATCACAGAGATTTCATGTTAGAGCGCTCCGAGAACAGCCGAGACCTAGTTTTGCATCGGTGGCAAAGGTCACTGCATTTAGCTGAATTATGTAGCTCGTGACATGGCATAAGTGAAGATACCACAACATTGCGTGCTCGCAGCACGTTGAACAAGGAAAAACAAAGCGTGAACGTAAGGAATGAACGGAACGGAAAAGCGGCCGCGCTGCATGCTCCGGCTAATGAAATTACCTCGACACAGAACAAGAATGTGTTTAAAAACTAAAAGGCTAACCACAGACTTTAAGATGACTTTTCAGTTCATTATTTTTTTCAGAACTTCAAGTTTAAACTTGTTTTGTCAACCAATGGAACAGATAATGATCACAGAATTGTTTGTTTCCAAAGAGCGTTTGCTAACGTGTTGAGTTCGAAACAATATAAATAATAACAGACTTTGAACAACAAAACAACGAATAGGTAGAAAGTTGGTCAGCGAAAAACTTTCCGCCGTTTCAAAAAGTCGAGAAACTAGCGCGTATACGACAACTGTGTCACTCGCAGTTTATAACTTTGTTTGTAATATCTGCGGTCCACAGAAACTCACGGCTCAAGTGTCTTCATTAGCCCGAATGTTGAAACCTCAGCTGTTGATATACAACTCAAAACAAACTTACCAAATATTATTTGCGTAGCTGTAACATAATAAATGTTTATTATGCTCCTTAACCGCGTTTATGTAAGCATCGTGATTACCGTAACGTACTCCCAACCCCTGGAAAACGGGTGGCGAGTACTCGCGAGTCATCATTAAGATATAATCTACTCTGCTCGTGAAAATGCCAAGGTGAAGTGACTTACAAACGGAAGCAGTCCTCGAGGTTCGCTCGGAGGAGGGACGCCCACTGGTGTCCTTCATATGACTCAGTAAGGCGTTGAAGAAGTTGTATAGCTGTAACAAAATGTATCAAGTAAATGCGCTATACCCACACCAGATACATAAAATTTTAATTATCACATTTAATTAATTATAAACATTCCAAAGGGACGACCCGGGAATTAATAACATGTTCCAACACAATTAAATTACATAAAAATGTACACGTAACCCTGAAATCCCTTTAGAAGTTAACTGGGACAGCCTACCTAATGAAATGTCAATGGAATGCATAATGAGTAATGTTCACCAGTCTTCGTGTACTTAGTTTTTCATTGTTGTATGCTTGTTATACCAATGGGTAGGTTGTTAAAGTTTGTCTTTTGAATGATAGTCCTGTAGGTACTAAATTAAAGTGTTCTCCGAAATATGTAGATACTAGATATATGTAGGTAACACTGTAATTTTCAGCATTCATTAGATTTAATACAATGTGGGGAGGTAGGTACTACCCACTCACATATTTAGAATTATGAGGGCTCGCATTTGGGTTTTGTCCACAAGCTACTCACAAGGATTCTCCATTCGCATTTGAAATTGCGGCCACATCCCAATTTAATTAAATAAATTCGAAAGCTTACATGGGAAGTAAACATACTCTAACTTCTAAACTAAACAAAGTTTAATCTATTTGTATAAGAAGTCCGCAAAAGCGGTCACACAGCAGACAGACAAACAGACAGACGTGCAAAGTAAATTAAGCTCTTTTAAACGTAATTTAAAGACTGAATGTAGGTTTCTACTTGTACCCATTACTTACGTAAGACCGCAAGCGAACTGCGACATGACCTGCAAGGTGCTGTGTCATTTACTTTAATGCCTAGCTTCACCCATAGACATCAAGTCTCGACTTTAGTGCAGTCATTAAAACACTATCGTTAATCACATCGGTAATGAATTGCAGGTCGTACGTCATTAAACTGAGCTTTAATATAGCTAGAAAAAAAATTGATTTTTGCTTTTTTGCAGGAAATCTTATAAAACTTAGCTAAAATTAAAGTTGCAAATTTTTGAAAAATGTGGTTTGCCCCTATCTTTTTCTCTTTGGTGAATAGGAAGAGTTAAAAATTCAATGTTTTGATTTCTACTAGGCAATAGATTCAAGTTTAAACGTTTAAACATTAACAAAAACAGCTTAAACATTTTGAAAAAAAAAAACTTTTTACAAAAAAAAAACAACCGACTTCCAAAAAAAAAACACTACAAATTGAAAAATAAATTTAATTTCGGAAGTCGGTGGCAAAAAACGAAAATACAAAACCCAAGACACCGACTTCCGAAATTAAATTTATTTTTCAATTTGTAGTGTTTTATTTTTCACTTTTTAGTTGTGGTACCTACCCCACACACATTCGAATACCACTACCTACTACCAGTGACAGGAACTTATCATATCATCTACATAGTAAGTGAGGAAAAAAATACATATTTTGTAGCTAACTCAAAAACTACCCAAGCAAAGTTAATAAAATTTATATGGGACCAATTTGAGAGCATACCCTTTAAAAAAAAAAAGAATTTTCAAAATCGGTTCACAAATGACAGAGAAATCGGTGGACATACCTACATTAATTTTTTTTTTTTAATAACAAACATACGCGACGAACATATAACCTCCTCCTTTTTGGAAGTCGGTTAATAAAGGCAAAACGTTAGGTCTTTTAAAAATGGTACCCTATTTGAAAGGCTGACTAGTTTATTCAATGGCCATGCGTACATGCGTACGTTATTGTGCACTCGCGTGAATACTTCATAATCATGTAGGTGCCGCCGCTGCACCTGCGCACTCAACCGTACCCCGCTATCTCGTCATATACACAACCTCCACTGAGGAGACTATCAACCCCAATGAGATAATTCTATCGTTACCTAGAGCACCCATAAAATTTAAATAATTACATAATATATATTGAAAATTGAGGTTATGAAACGACGTCAGGCTTAAGCACGTTAAGCACTTAACCCACATACCCACTCCTGCCCGTATTTTATTCAATTACCAAATGCAGCTTAAAATTGTTTTCAATATAATAGGAGTTTCGCGTTTTGCCGGATAAATCATGTAGCTCATAAAGGCGCCAAATTGGAAGTGCTCCCACTCCTCCACAAGCCAATAGTGAAGGAAAGAAAAATACAAAGGAAACCGGCGAAATATAATAATATGGTAATGTGGTTTGTCCGTGCGTGGCTTTGTTCACTGAAACCGAATGATCGCACTGAAATGTTCAGTGAGCACATTGAGTCAATGGATCCGACGCCTCCTTGCCTCGGGCTAGATTGCTTCGTTCGTCTCAGACTTAATTTTATATGACATCGACGATAAATTTATGTGAAGGGATTATAATCGAGCATCGTGCATTTTCATAGCGTAAACTGAAAATTATCCTAATAAAGTTAGAAGCAAAATTTAAAAAAAGAAACATTTTCACAATTTACATTTTGGAAAGTTGGACGACTCACAACGATAAATTTAAATTAAACGGCAACGTTAATCGCCTCAAAGTGTAATTTATTCCTTTATCTATTTAATTATAAATCAAGGGTAACGAACGCCTCTTAGCGGAGCTTTCCGATATTGTTTGTAATGTTAATAACTTTTGACATTATTCTCAGTAATTCTAAGTAAACAGGTCTGCAGTTAGAATAATTTAAGACAAGCTGTAATTCAATTGTTCAAGTTTTGGTACAAAATGAAGCAGTCGGGTGTCTGCCTCTGAAATACTGGTGCTACCTAGATTAGTAATTACGTTGTACCTGCTACGGCTGTTGCGAACAGCAGGAACGTTTTGTATACTATCACATTTAGTCACGTTTCGTCTTGCTTGTAGGCAGATAGTTTATTTAATTAAAAATCTTTGTAAGGTGGCGGTGCTAGTAATATATTCAAATGAAGTAAAAGGTAGAGCAACACTAACACTTTTCACAAGGTGGTGATAGATTCAATTTAGGAATTTACTTGAAATCAATGCGATAATTAATCTTTTTATATATGACTAGCTTCTGCCCGCGACTTCGTTCGCGTGGAAGTCGTAAGACATCACAATATACTATAATAATAGCCACATTTTTATAAATCTTCCCTGTTTAGGTACTACGTTTGTAGTTTTATTCTCAGCAGCCAGCAGTAGCCAGCTATAAAAAAACAGGATGCAACACAAACATAAATTCGACACGCGTTTCGCTAACGCCCTGTGGAGGAGCGAAACAGTATTCCATAACTTATTTGTTTTTCTGAAAAGCGGGTTTGGTTACCCCAGTGCATGTTCTTGGTAATTGTTCAAATAGTTCTCAATTTCCAAGTAAATATTCCATGCTTCGAAACAAGCGAAAGGGAAAAGAGCAGAATATCAGCCAGCTGCCAGTAGTAGCTTTATTCCCGAGTCACCATACTCGGGAGCAAGCGACGTAACAGTTGTCCGTGTGAGAAGCAGCTTGTCCTGAGGTCGACACCCGCAGCCTTCAGCCTTCGATGTCGGCCCCTATGACTTGTTGATCACAAAGCATACGCTCCCAGAGAACTGCACGCGCTTTAACTGGTAATGGTGGGGAATTAGTGGCATACCCGCTATAAACACTGTCTCGCCATCGCCATAACCTGTTAGAATTTCCGTCTCGATGACGTTTCTCTGCAAAGATATGACTTTGAGCCGGTTTCCGTTACACAGATATACAACCGGAAGTCCACTTGCTCTTTGCGAATTGAGAAATTCTACGGGGTAATATGTGGCATCATCTTCCTCCACATCAGTATTAATGGAGGTGTATATCACTTAACTCCCTTCAATTTGTGAGAGAATACTGTGGTCCTGTGGTGGTGTGGTTGATCGCTGCAGCTTGATCATTTTTGGAGTGTAAATGGAAACACGCCCAAGAATTCTCTTGGTACGGTATTTGACTGATATCCCTGTATATCAGACGAATAAGATCTTCTAAAGTGGGATCTACTCTACCAAGAGTCTCTGGTAGAGTGCCTTCACCAACTTGTAGAAGAACATCGGAGAATTCTTGGCC
The DNA here is from genome assembly GCA_963680765.1 of Agrochola lychnidis. Lineage (NCBI taxonomy): Eukaryota > Metazoa > Arthropoda > Insecta > Lepidoptera > Noctuidae > Agrochola > Agrochola lychnidis. Next base: position 14,321,666 of record OY796857.1, read on the forward strand.
ATTTGAATATCCGCCAAGCCGAGCTCGCATGATGATGGTCAAGCGCAGTCTATTATTATTATTCATTTATTTCTTCGAGTAACAATGACTTATACACAAAATAACACACATAACTTCATCAAACATTACAATAAAATACAAAACAAAAACCACCTTACACTTACACTAACATAACATTAAAGACCGACGACTGTAGGTGACATGCAAGTCACTGCAGCGTCGCATGTCGGGACAGTCGAGCCTGTCAGCTATCATCATCAGAACGCTGTTGGGGCTGCCGCGCACCCTGCGCACCAGAGACGCGCTCCGCTTACGCATCGTAGCATAGAAGCAGTCAACGCAAGCTTCGGCAAACATGCCCGAGGCACTACAGTATCGCGGCAGCCCCATCAGCGCTCTGAAGGCGTTGTTATATTGGACGCGGAGGGCTTGGTATGCTTTTTTGGTGTGATTCACCCACGCGCTGCACGTGTAAAATGAGGTACAATAAGCTGTAAAAAGTGTTTGTTTGACCGACTTAGAACAGCGTGCAAACCTGCGGGCTATCATATTTGCTCTAATTGATAACGCCCTCCGCTCTCTCTCGATATCAGTATCGTCCCCGAGACCTTCTGTAACTAAATGTCCTAGGTATTTAAAATGGTTCACTTTTACCAAGGGAACCCCGTACAAGTTGATGGGAGGTACTGTCATAGAACATTTAGAGCCGGCCTCAAACACCATAAACTGACTTTTCGTCACATTATATTTCAGACCGTGTTCCTCAGCATATACCTCACAAATCTGCAACAATGTTCTAATGCCACAAACCGATGCGCTCAGCAGCCACCATAGACCATAGTGACCATAGTGTCGACCTTTTCAACTAAGTATTCACTTTGTTTGTCAGAACTGTGATACCACCCATCATCTTTTTATATATGATTCACAAAGAGATTTAAATAAGCTTGTTTAGAAACTAGAACTTAAACATTAACGTTTCATATCATTAAAACCATAATAAATATTGAAGTTTTTTGCAACAACATTCGCAACAGAAGATACTACACTCCCGGGAATCGCTCAAAAGTAATAAATGTAGTGCTCGCTCCCATTACAAATTCTCGCACGCTAAGTACTGTTGAGTGAACTCGTCCAAATATTATTAAAGTTTCATTTGACATGACAATACTTTGAATGAATCCTACTTATAGTTTTGAGCCCCGTGCGTCCTACGCACTGGTAAAGTTTCAGTTCTCATCATCTTCTTGCCCTTGTCCCATGTTACTTGGGGTCGGCGCAACACGTTTTCTTTTTCCACTCTCCCCTGTCAACCGTCACACTATCATTCACTCCCTTCTCTTTCATATCATTCCTCACACAATCCATCCATATTTTCTTTGGTCTTCCTCTCCCGCTCCATCCACCAACATTTATATTCATCACTCTTTTAGTCACATGCGTTTCTTCTCTCCTCATCACATGCCCATACATGCAGTTCTATTCTATGTATACTACCGCCGATCGAAAATTTGTGCAACCTCAGCAGGAGGGCTAAAGCTCTGAGTTTATACTGAAATAATTTTCAGCTGCATTCAAGATTACTCACCGGCGATGAATTCTACCGAATGCACTAAACTAAGGGTTATGTATATACTAGTTAATTGTGTTTGTAAATATTTAGAGTTCAAAACAATCTTCGACAAAACCCCAAGATTATAAACCACTCCTTGGGAGGAAGAATGTATGAGTAATTTTAATATATTTTATTCATAGAGATATCACATTATGTAGAATCAAACAATCATGACAGTGAGAACCCTCTCAGGGAAGGATAAGTAATCTATTTGTATCTCAGAAGGGATTTCACATTGCCCTGAATACAAAATTAAATTCATAGGTTGCTTACCTTCACTTGGTCGTGTTCTCCAGCGTATTCGATGTTCTGGAATATCGTCCAGGTGTAGCGCCGGCGCACCTCCATACGAGCCAAGTACCGCCGGTACCACTGTTGGATCAAGATAGCAGCCTTCATTGCTGAAACAATATCTTATGGTCAGTATTTCACACCGTGGAGGAAGCAGCCCCCTATCTTCGTATCTTTCCATCTTTCTTTCGATTTTAAAATAACCTTCGGACTTTATCGAGACGAGATAAGCCCGATTCCAGAGCCTGAATGTAATTTAACTGAGCGTTGAAGATTGCCAGTAAAATACTTAGGAGAAAATGTGATAACAATGAAATCGTCATTGTGATTGGAAAAACTGTTTTAGTTTTTTGCAGCTTTTTCTTGATCGTCAGATAAAATAGCGTTTTTATGATACCACAGAAAATGTTTCCAAAAGTAATCAGAGTTCGTAGAAAAAAATAAGTATCAATAATAACAAATTGAACGAATAAACAGTCGCAAACATGACTGAAGGGTAAATAAATAAGGAAAACTATTTATAAGAAAACATTTTTAGATGTAAGGAGACATGTTTACATGTTTTACGTACAAAAGAAATTTATTTATTCATGACAAATATTAGTATGGATTTCTCGGAAAAATATTCGGCAAAATGACAAAACACTGCAATATAAACAAAACATTGATGGTTGGAGAAACCTCCTTCACAAATTTTCACTGCTGCAACATGTGTGGAAACGTACCGACCGATACTGTGAAGAATATTTTTTTATTACACCTTAGGGTCAATACACACCGAGACGCGACGCGACGCGCACTTTTTTAAGATCCGATACAATATCGAATTTATTTATACCTTTTCGTGAAGAAAATAAGTTCGATATTTGTTTAAAAGTGTGCGCAGCGTTGCGTCGCGTCGCATCTCGGTGTGAACTGACCCTTACCTCCAAAAACAACAATGTTATATTTGTACAGAGTTCTGCCTATTAAAACGCGGTAATTAATCACACGTTAAATTTACATATGCTGTATATTGCATTATTTAGAAAGGTTTGGAAGGAAAATTGGGAGCCCTTTACCCAACAGTGGGGCACGCACACAAAAAAAAATCCTGATGTACATAGTAACAGCCTCATTGGGCTAAACGAGTGACAGTCTGGGAACAAATAGTGGTAGGTTGGCCTTCTTAACTATATCAGGTACATAGTTTACGCTTCAATCCATCAAGTATACCTGTACCCTAATTGCGTAACTTATTTTCGTAAACAATTTTGCCTAGGTAATTTGTTTCGTTTTGACAGTTCAACAACATTCATTGCGTTATTTACGTTGTTGAGCAGATTTTTTTTCCAACTTATGAAGCAATGGATTAGCAATCTGTTTCAAATCTAAACAGATTGTGATTGTGTTGTATTAAGCAATTAGGGTACAGATTAAGGTAATTCCTACACTGTATTATGACTAAAATATCTACATTTTTACTATGCGTGACTTACGGATCTATTTTTGTAAAATTGTAGCGAAAAGATGAATCAATCAATCAATCATTTATTTGCAATGAATGTAGGTTACATAAAATACAGGTGGAGTAGATAGGAGTGAGCCATGTACATTCTGCCTGGAAATAGGCACGCAAAAATTATAAACATTCTTATGAAGCTATTTAAAAATAAATTACAAATTAAAATGTCACAGTTAGAATTATTACAATTATAAATACATTAATTAATATTGGAAATGTCAAATTGAAATGTTATTAGTTATTATAGAATAAAATTAAAAATTAAGAAATTGATTGATTCATGATGCCTGATTACCTGTTTCCCTTTGACATTTATTTATATGTATGTATTACAAGCTGAGTGCCCGGGATTTTCCATCGGCAAAAATGACAAACTCCCATACCAACTTTCACCTCCTTTTTATACGCCTATAAGCGATGAATTTTCAAAAATCCTTCCTTGTTTCTCACTTTCGCCACATGGAACTCATGCTTCTAGATCCAGCGTTTTAGGCAATTCGTTCTTTGTCAGTGATTGAATGAATTTTTTTTTTTTTTTTTTTTTAATATTATAATAATTTAAAATATCTATAATATATAATATAATAATAATTTTAAATATCTTTTATATTTTAAATATTAGTATTTTAAATATATTTTATAACGTGAAAAGATTTGATTTTTTGTATGTTTGTAAGTTTGTCTGTTACGTATGATGAAATTTTGCACGAGAAGACCATGACCTAAGTTACGACATAGGAAACTTTTTATCCCGATATTCCCAAGGGCTCGAGATATACACGGGTGAAAGTTGAAACCGCGGGGCACAGCTAGTAACTTTACATAAGTAGATCGACATTATTGTTACCCGATAATTAAATTACTTACAGCAAACCAATTCTAATATAAGTTAGACATGCAACTTTAGTTTGTTCCAAATAACTTATTAACTGGCGCGTAACAAAACAGAATTATCTGTATCAATAGTTAGGGAAACTAAGTACCAAAGGTAACTAACCCACTAAGGTACGAACAACTAACTACGTGAGCCATTTAGCTATCGAGACTTTTGTACTGGGATTGGAAATCCTTCTGTAAAGTTCGTGGCTAAATGATAACAACCGCGCGGGTCGTTCGAAGATTAAGCTAAGCTTGCCTAGGTCGATCCGTGGATGGGTCACCATTAATAACATATCGAGATCCCTCCGTACCTCGAAAAGCACGCTAAGCCGTTGGTCCCGGCTGTCATTCGTAGATCTTTGACAGTCGTTACGGGTCGTCAGAACTAATCAGAAACCCGAAAATCTGATAACAAGTCTTACCAAAGAGCATCGTGTTAGCCAGTAATGGCTGTGGAAGTCAGACAGGCATTTGCTTCATTTAAATACTGGTATTCAGCTGCATCGGGTTAGACTGGAAGCCGACCTCAATTTACTTAGTTGGGTTGATTGGATGTCCTTTTGATAGCCAAACTCAGATTATTGCTGACAGGGTATATTGAACTGCTAATCGCTAATCGATTTGAGTACTGTGTGCATTATGTTCATGTATTCACTTTTTTGATCGGGTCATTAGTTTTATCTGATCGTCCATTCTACAATAGGTACGTTTTATGAAAGCTATCATCGACTTTGCTACGAATGTTTGTAGTTCACGTATACATAAAGTTAATACTATGTGTTGTATAATTTTTACCTAAATCAATGAGGTAGAGTTTAGATTAATATGTCGAGGTGTAGAAGTAATTTTAATTGTTTTCTCCCATAAAGTAAGCTACTTATTATGTATACAATCAATCCAACTTTCATTTTATGTATCATGGATAAAAGGCATCAAGATAATTAATTTTTGATACTACCACGACATCTTAAAATTAATTATTACGAATCATTCCACTTCGCCCCACCAAGCCGCCCCACTGGTGGGGCAAAGAGGAATACTTAAAATTTTGCAGTGGAATCTGCCCCACTATTTCGATTTGGTGAGGCAGATTCCACTAATCTAAAATCTTGATGGATTCTGCACCACTGGGGTTGGCACCTTAGAATTTGATTAAAATTGAATAAACAGATACTTAGTTATTTTAATCCCCAATAACTGTACAATGGTGCCGATTCCCTTGTTCACAAACTAAACTAAATTTAAGTTCAGTGCATCTTTTTCTTTCTATTTCATTAAGAAAAGAACAGAAGATAAATTTTAGTTTAATCTTGTCAAATTAATCAGCGCCTGTCAGTCTCCATACAAGTTTAGACGTGATTAAAAACTTGCCAACTAAAATTACGTCAATTTACGTCAGCGCTGATTAATTTGACAGGACTAAACTAAAATTTATCTTCTGTCCTTTTCTTAATGAAATAGAAAGAAAAAGATGCACTGAACTTAAATTTAGTTTAGTTTGTGAACAACGGAATCGGCACCATTATATTCTAATAATCCGCGTTAGTCGCAATCGCTACTGCTGAACGTGAGGTCTTCAGTTAGATTCCCGGGTCGGGCAGCGTTATTGGTTTTTTCTATCTAGAATTTCACAATAGCAGCCCGGAATCTGGGTTTGTGCCCGGTTGATGGCAAAAGGCTCGCCCCCTATTACATGAACTTAAACATAACTGTGGGTGTCGTACAGGTACACTTCTACCTAACCCTTAGGGGAATACGGGCGTGATGTTTGTTATAATAATATTTAAATTAAACAGTCATCGCAAATCCAATTCGACGGCTTCATAATCAGTTTACAACAACATGTGTGTATTTGGATATATCTTCCACATATTGCTTCCACAGACTACACCCGCCCACAACGGTGTCAACCGTCATCTTGCCGAACATAGCCGCACATATACGATATTCTGAATTGCAAATTCACAAACCCAATTTCCATCGCATTTTTATCTTCGGCGCTCGTATCGTATCGTTGGTTTTATTACATCCTAAAGCCTAAACGTATGTAGGAGTAGGACATAATTGTAAATAAGTTATATTGAACCTCGAGCTACGTGTAAACAGCAGATCTCAGCAAGAGTTTTATCTTATAAAGAACCTTTATATTAAAGGATACAGTCACAGCCAAAATATGTTCGTCACCATATTTCATCGGTTCATTGAACGATAGAATCTCTTTCACCGACTCAGCATAAAAATCAGTGACGTGCCGTATATCCGTATCCCGGGATACCTGAGGGAGAAAAAAGATCTGTATCCGTATCCGTTAGTTTTTGGCGGATCTTGAACGGATATTTTATATTAGGGTAAATTCGTTAGAGATGGCCGTACGGGAGAGTTGACCAATAAGTATATTTTGCTCATTTATTTACAAGGTGGCGCTGTATTTGAATTAATACACTTCGTACTCCACCACGAACAATATCCAAACAAAACATTGCGCAAAAATAAATCAAAAAGTAAGTAAATTGGCCTTAATTGAATTTAGTTGTTGTGAAATTTTATAGTAGGTTCGTATACCATCCGGAAATACTAATATTTTTATTACTTATTTGTGTTTTTGGGAGTGTATTGTGTTTGGTGTCTATTTTTCTTCATTTTAACCTCAAAATGGGAAAGTAATTGTAATTCGTAAATTTAAAAATTTAGCTGGCCATCTTACCCGGACAAAAAGGAGAGATGGTCATAAACGGCTGTCAAACAAATAGAAAGAAGGTCTGAAAGTAACACTAGAAAGGAGAAATCAATATTATGCGATACATCTGGTTAAGAAGGCGCAGAAGATGAAGCTGATAATTGTGCTGGATGTAGCGAAAAATATTATAAAACCCGTCTCATGAAGATTGGCTTCAATGTTCGATCTGTAATCTGTACCCCACATGAGAATTGTACACCTTTCGATGACATGTGCTCTAAATGAGGAGCGAAGAAGAAAAAGGAGCTCCAGCAAGCATAAATCAAAGAAAAGGGGAAAGGCAGAGGCAAATCTAGTGCCGGCCATTTGTCCCGTACCACTACGGCCATCACTACCGTATATACCGGGTGAGACGGCCAGTTAAGTTTTTTTTTTAAATAATTTTTTTATGGATGTTCCTCATATTATAAAAATATCTTTATGCTGATTTTCGAAAGACTGATTGTTGTTGATTTTCTTAAAAATAAAAGTCTAATTGTGATCTCAATATTTTAAATTTTATTTAACCCTAAAAAAACTATGGCCATCTCTAACGAATTTACCCTAATACATTTCATTACGTTTATGAAATTTTAAAGATAAGTAGAAATGAAATACTCATGAATACCTAATTCCTGCTGAAGCTGAAGAAAGTTGAGATCCGTATCCATATTTGTGAATATAGACCCTTATGATGATTCGTATCCGCGGATCACATTTTTTAACGATCCGGCACATCACCCATATTACATTGTGTCGTAATGTCAATTACCGCAGACTGACATTCAGTCATCTGCTTTACATGTCACACCGAATTAAAAATGTGACACTGACGGACAAAAATACATTTATATTTGATAAAAATGGCCTGGCAATTAAAAAGGTTTTAGATTAATGTTTTAGAATGTCAACAATGGACAAAGGTATATGCTATTTTATCGTCTTTATCAGGTCATTAAATATAGTTTTCTATGCAACAGTCTGCTCAGTGCCGTAGCTTCAAAAGGTATTATATGTCCCGACTTGATAAAAGAAAGGTCACAATTCAGGTCCTCAAGAGTCGCAGCCTAGTTTGGGGACCACCGCATTTATAAAAATAAAAATCACCAACAGTTACAGACAGATAAAATGATTGTAAAGTAATTATTGTAATAATGTTTAAATAAGTTTATTATAATTCATTATTACAAAATAATTCGAAAACTGACGAAGATATAAAAGACTTGACTGTACACCAAAAACGCTTACATTCGTACAATTAAGTATAGTAAGATATTAGGAGCCCGCATGAAGTTATGTTATCGTCGAGTAAGTGCTCGTTGTACTAAAGTGCTACATTATTCCCTAGGATACTAATGGGAGATGGGGCTTAGAGATGGGGCCCAGCGAACCGCTTTTATCTACCTACCCACCCTACACTACACTAAAGACTTAAGGAATGAAAGAATTGATAACAGTTAAACTGTAGAAAGAAACTGGGATGAGTGATCAAATAAATAGTTCGTTGCTGTTTATTCAAAACTATTTCTTTCTTTGACATTCAATTTTGCTCGATTTTTCACTACCAGTCTGTACGAATGAATTACTAAGTAAATAACATGTTTATTTACACAAACCAACTATAAATAATAGAGACTATAATCCACAGGGTGCTGACACCCTGTGGATTATAGTCTCTATTATTTCTATTATGTCCCTGAGGACATCGACGCGAAAACTGAAACCATGGATTCAGTACATGATTCTGAACCCCCCTGCGTTGAAATTTTTCGTCGGTTGTTAAAAAAAAAAATCTGCTGTTTCATAAAAAAGTGCAATACCTACCTACGCGGTCAAAATGTATGGAATAGTTGATTTTTTTAAAATAACCGACGAAAAATTTCAACGCAGGGGGGGTTCAGAATCATGTACTGAATCCATGGTTTCAGTTTTCGCGTCGATGTCCCTGCCACCTTGTATACTTATAGGTAATAAAATAGTAACGAAGTCAAAGCTGTAAATTAATAATTAGAGAAAAAAAAATGCTACGAGGTGTGGGGACGAGTCTGATGCCCGAATGATGCTGATGATGTTAGAATATTTTTGTCCGTTTGTCTGTTTGTCTGGATGTATGTTCCGGATTGGCGCAAAAACGGCTGAACGGATGGCACACAGATAGTTTATAACCTGGCTTAACACATACTTTACCTTAAAGGGCTTCGTCCATACTCATCCCCAATCTGAACTCGCCCGGTTTTCATTAAATCTCCCTACATGTATGGCTAGAAGGCGCAAAAGTACTGATGGTAAGAAAAGTGCTAGTATGATTTTCATTCATTCATTATACGCGGTAAAAAATTAACAACAGGTAGGTAGGTACTATTTGTGTTTTCTCACCATCCATAAAATAGAATCAGCATTAACAAATTGTGGCTTGTTTTTTCATTAAGAGAACGTAAAATAATGGCACAATATTGGTTGAGTTTTCGCAGCTCCCAATATCACCTTGAATACTGTATAGGTGTACGAAAGGTCTAGCACAACATTTGACCGTACCGTCAACAAAACAATGTTTTATGTTTTTTATTTGCTCTTTGATATGTGTAGATCCAAAAACAATAATCCGATTTCCCTCTTCGCAATAGTCCACTAATAAGAAATTTTGGAATTCTTCCAGACAAAAATCTTGTTTTTGTAACCTTTAAATGTTAGTTTCTGTGTTTATATAACGTAAACTTCACTTTTTAAATTCTGGCATTGCAGAGCCAGTAACCCCCTTTTTTTAAATCATCAACGTTCCGTTCGAAAATTGTGGTGTTAAAATGAATTAAAAAAATTATCGAAAGAAAAAAAAATCTTTAACGTGATTTTAAATTAGAATTTCGGGTTTAAGTTTACAAATTAATAATCAAATCAAAGCACACAATTTGTAAGTGGTACTACAAGTACGTTTTCTCATATTACTTCAATGTGAGAAAGAGATGAAGCTCTACGGACGTATAGCTCCATCTCTTTCTCCCACTGAAGTAATATTAAAATAATACTACTTTATGAGCTGGTGGTAGGCCCCCTGATCATTCTATTTGTTTACATTTTCATCGCATACTTTTGGAACAGACATAATATAGGCATCTCAGTTCAAAATGCACGGTCGTTCCGATCTTTAATAGGTCAGACCAACTATTGATTTAAACAAAAATAACATTCGAGCCGTGCATGCCGTCTTAGTTCAGGGTGAAACCAATAACATTCATTATATTTTCATATGCGCTTAAACTTTTTCCGCTCTGTGTGGGGAAGCTAGGTTCTAGTTCATAAACGTGTTCTCTACGCACAGTAGTACATGTTTACAAACTTATCCTTGAACAACATAAAAAATTAAAGTGAACCTTTACGAAATTGTTTGTTGTGGGTCACATCTCTTTCTTTTCGGTGGGATGACGTCACACAGACAATGATAACATTTAACGGCAGTTAACCATTTTAATACTCTTAGAGAACAGTAACAAAGTATTATAACCTACGACCTTTTTACACAAGTCTTAAAAAACTCATTTTCTGTCCTAGTTATTTTGGGCACACTCACGAACGGGAATTTACTTGAATGGTCCATTATTATATTATCCTTAATTGGCATTCCTAAGTTCATAGGGTAATAAATTCTTATTCTTTTTATGAATTGAGACTTATGAGAAACTAGCTTCTCCCCGCGACTTCGTGTGCCAAATTTCAACCAAATTTGATCAGCCGTTTTAGCGTGAAAGCGTAACAAACAAACAAACTCACTTTCGCATTTATAATATTAGTTATGATGACTAAGTTTTAAACTTACAGTTAGTATGTTATATATTTATTTTTTACATTCTTCCTTGACATAATCATCCTATTATTTGACATTATAAACCTACAATTTCATTTTAACTCTTTATTAGTGGCTTGGGGTTGATACACTAGGGCCATGGGGTCCGAGTGCTCATCGATTATTCCGAGACATCGCCAAGCGGTTGGTCGACTCTTCACGTGACCAAAGGGTTAGCCAATTTTTAGGCCAAAGAATAAGTATTGCCATACAACGTTGCAATGCTGGGGCACCTTTCCCACCGACAGCGATTCGGATGAATTTTTTGATGCCCAATGATTTGTTCCTATATTTTATTTTATTTTTTCCTCTGTATATAGTTAGTTCTATTTACTTGGACACTAATATTAAGGTATTAATGTTTAAACAATAATAAAAAATCAACATTATTAGTGGCTTTAGGGACGTGATATTTATTCAGATTTGTTACAGTTGTAATAGCAATCATGTAATTTCGTTTAAAATAGGTTTTTATTTATTTATTCATCTTTTGTATAGATTATTTTCTATTTTGCGAATGTGAGAACGCTGTAGTCTTAGTGAACTATAGATTTGTTGATCATTTTTTTAAGTACCTGGTACTTGTTGAAAGACCTACATTTGGGTCAGGACCAAATTTTTGACGTAATTGCAAAACGGAAATCACAACGGAATGTGTCACACTGGAAAATAAATGTAGCACAATAGAATTATTAGGGTGTGTGTAAATAGTCGTAAGATTTTAGGTAGGTAAGTGGAATAAATAAAAAAATCTCATTATATTTCGAAAAATATTTAATAAGTAGTACAATCCAAATAAATTAACTCACAAAATCAAAACTTTCAAATAGAATCCAAAACAGTTTGGTAAAACGCTAACAACCTTGCTGGCCTGTATTTACTTAACTACTAACATCATAAGCAACAACTTTTATTCTTTGACTTTTAAAAATTCAACAACAAAAAAACAGCTGAGCTGGCGAGATAAACGAGCATAAATGTATGGATGGATCAGCAGGTTTTTTTATGTTGAATTTTTAAATTTCATAAAACAAAAATTGTTCTTTATGATGTTAGTAATGCAGACCTGGGAGCCTACCACCAGCTCATAAAGCAGTATTATTTTAATATTACTTCAGTGTGGGAAAGAGATGAAGCTCTACAGGACGCATAGCTCCATCTCTTTCTCCCACTGAACAAATATTAAAATAATACTGCTTATGAGCTGGTGGTAGGCCCCCTGCAAGTTTGTGTTTTACCAATAACCCAGTAAACTAAAAAAAACTTTGTATTTATCATTTGCTTTTCTCACATTAAGTATGTCACAAAACTTGAATTTTAAACATAACCAACAAAATCTTTACTAATAAACTAATCAGTCATTGGTTTACATAATATTGCTTTAATTTAAAATATTCACTGTGCCTAGCAAACAAAAAAAAAAATTCTTTATTGTACAGGTGGGCGAAACATCGTAGATCAAACGAAACAGGGTGATAGTTGGGGTAATTTGCAGTAATAATAGTAATATTTTTTTTTATTATAGGTGCTATTTATCCCAACTATCGCCCTGTTTCGTTTGATGAACGATTTTTCGCCTAACCTGTAGAGGTCATTAAAATTAGAAAAAATTGCCACTGCCAATGAGATAATAAATTTAAAAATAAATCAAATTTAGAAAATAAAATGATAGCTAAACAAAATAAACTTCGTCAAAATCATCAACTAAATAGTAATCTTTGGAATCTTGCAATATTCTTACTTTTTTAACAAGCAAACTGCTTGTAATAAACATTGAGATCAACTATTTTTGGTAAAAAAAAATTTTAGCTTAGGGGCTTAGCTTTTACAGTCTTCAGGAAGGAGATCGTGAATAATGTTTTATCATCTTCATTATGAATTTTCTGAACAAATCCTATATAGTACCATATTTTTCTTACGTAGCATCTAACTAAAACAACATCATTTATCAAAAAAAACATTATTTTTCACTTCTTGATTCATCGCGGCATTAACTCCAGAATAGCACGGAATAGGATTTAAATAATATCGTCACTGGAAAGGCAAAATTACTTAACCGCCATATTATTTATATGGCAGTTAGTAATTTTGGCTTTCCAGTGACGATATAAATTCATGATTTTCTTTCTCCGATTGACTATTATTAGATGATGTTTTTTTTTCTGAACTTATATCAAAGTTTAAACCTATTTCTGTGAGCTTTCCAGATGTTTTAAAATCAAAATACCTACTATTTTCGGGCGTATTCCTTACATCGGCGAGGATTTTCACTACAGAGTTTCCTTTCTTTTTCCCTGTACTTCCTGATCCTTTTTGCATGACACTATATTTCTTTCCTGTTTCAGTTTCTGTGAGCTTCTTCAACATTTTCCTTTCTTGGAATGATTTACTAAGTTTATAAGTTTCTTTTAAGGACTCTTCAAGAACATTCTGCTGTAAAATTCTTTGCTTAACTCTCTCTTTAGCTTCCTCTGAAATATCTGGAAGTTCTTTCTCAATGAAAATATTAGATTTGGTCATAGGAGTAAGTTCATTTGGATAGTGAAGTTCCTCGATTTCAACTGATTGTGCCTGATTTATAATATTTTTTCTCGATTCCTTTTGTGATGTAAGCCTGTCCAACTCTACAGTCAGTCTTTGAACTCGGCTTCTTGAGCGTTTTAATATTTTTCTTAAATTGTCATTTTTTTGCCACAGAATTTCTAATTTTTCTTTTAGTTTTTTATTTTCTCGCCCTAATTGGCTACGATAGCGACGACGCACTCTTTCAGGTTCGATTACCACTAGTTTGTTTTCGTTAACTTTTTTACGTTTATATTGTTTTTCATTTTCGCTCATATCGACTATTTTTTGTTTTTTAGCTTTCGTTCTATCCAAGTTTTTCTTTTTCATTTCTTCAAATTTTTGTGTATTTTCTTTTTTTAGTTTTTCGCGGTACTTGCGACATCTTTCTGCGGATGATAAAGGCATCTGAAAAGAAAAAGGTACACGGTCTAAAAAAAAAACAACACTAACTGCTAACTTGGACAAGTTAACATGCGCATGAAACCACGCAAAACAAAAGAAAAACAAAAAGCAGGTAAAATAGAGACAGGATTTTTGTAAATGAACCTACTAATACATTATCCTCATAGGCTTTGGCGTAGAAAGTTAAAATTAATGTATAAATATTTAAACTACTAATATAATATATAGGAATCATATAATACATAGGTAATTAATCAGATTAGGATGATTGTAAACACAGCTTTAGAAATTTCCCTTGTGACACGTCGCACAATTTCGTGTCACAAATCGCACAACGGAATGAAAATTATTCACGACCTGACCTAAAAGATGCAACAATTCACAAATTTAACCATTAATCGAACACTTTTGCATCCCTTTTAACAATAAAGTTAAAGCGGATTTATAAATATAATTCAATTTCTAGAACATCGTAAAAAAAATTACAATTTTACTTACCTAAAGTCGGGAAATCTTAACGACACGCGCTGACGACACAAACACAATATCAAATGACAGTAAAAAAACATGGCAGCCTATATCCGAAATTTTCTTGCCAGCTTGAAGCCAATGTTGCTATACTAAATAATCAAGAAACTTCCACACACGTTTGTTGGTTTCGAAATTATAGTGTCGCACAACAGGAGTATTACAACGGAAACAATTTTGGGATGTATGTAAAATTACTTGTAAAAACTATAATAACAATGGTTATTGTGGTATTGTTTATAAAAACGATTACTGGTGTTTATAAGGCTTTAATAATATTAAACTATAAATGCTAGCTTACGTTAAAAAAAAAATAGCGGCAAAATATTCATAGGTGGTCAAGCAAGGACATGCGTATTTTACATAGCGTAAAAAAACACCGAGCTTGGATTTTTTATTTTTTTATGAAATTACGCTTCATGTTTTGTTATTTGATGAATGAGACTGTTTACAATATATTAAGATATTACTAGAAAATGTCCAAAATTATTTTAAGGCACGTAAAGTACGCATTGTTTTGTCATTTATGAGTCGGACACCACAGTGTGTCTGTATCCGTCAAAAATTTGGTCCTGACCCATTTACCTCTCATACCTATTAACGCTGTTATTTGAACATATTATACAAGCCAATATTATTTTTAAAAGAGTAACCGTGGAGTTTGTTGCCGGCTCTTCTCCATAGGAAACGACCAATTGGAACCGTGCACCTAGCTTCTGACGTTTCATAAGTGCCCATGTAGGTTTTTGTGAATTAAAATAATTTGAATTTAAGTCTAAGTCAAAGTCAAATCGTTTATTTCAAATAGGCACATGTATGGCACTTTTGAACATCAAAATATACAAAATAATAGAATTGATTCTAGTCGCCCCTTCCAAAAGGTAGTTTTCGTATGGAGAAGAATGGGCAAGAAACTCCACCGTTACTCTTTTTAAATGTTTTACAATAGTTTGTATAGGTACGTACATTAGTTAAATAATTATATGTGAAGATGATGCACCTAGAATAAAATTACTATACCACAATTGGTAAAAACAATTAAAATGAAGCAACCATAGATAATTTAACTATGTGAGAGACCTACATGGTACTCACATATTTACAAACATTGTAAAATTAATAAGTCAGTGTGTGAGGAAGTAATCACAGAATGTAAAATCAATGTCATATAACACAAAATAATAAATTTTACAATTAAATTATCAACCAGTTTGATTTTGTCTTGATTTTAAATTGTCCCATGGAGCAAGACCAGCATGTTTCCAAGCACTCTTATCTTGGATATAATTCTTTAAGTAATATGCTTATTTATATAGAGTAAATTGATGTGAGCTTGATTAAACTAGGTCTGTCTCTAGACAGCGGTAGACTATACTATACATTTATAACCTATCTACATAGACAAAATTACTAGTGACTACCGAGATACCGACTAATAGAGAAATATGGAAGAAAAAGACATACACTGACCCCAAATAAATTGGCACATGAGCAGGCAAATGATGAAGATCCACACAGACAAAATATGTCGGTAATAACTAGGCTGCGTTTCCACCAGAGATGTGCGAGGTAGCTGAGCGGTGCGAGGATGCGTAACGAAGCTGTGAAACAATGTGAGTGTTTCCACCAGATATGTGCTGCTAGGTCGCTGAGCGGTGTCAGGATACGTAGCGACGATGTGAAACGGTGCGCAGATGAGCGCTGCTAGGATGTGTAGCGAGCTCTTTTCAATACGATTTCTCATTCGCGTCCATCCCTAATACACATCCCTAGCACACATCTCTCGCACATATCCCTGGGGCACACACATCTCTCGCACGCATCCCTCGCACCCATCCCTCGTTTGTATTGTACGTACAAAAACCTCGCACAGCTAAGCCGTTTCCACCGGAGCTGCGCTGAGCGAGGCTAGCCTACCTTGGTAAATGAAGCGATTCTATTAGTTCTTAACAAACACATCCCTCACTACGCATCTCTGGTGGAAACGCAGCCTAACTATTTTCGTCGGATTTATATCAGTTGCCCTTGGTGCAGACTGGACGCTCTCAATCGACTTGTAAGTATATATAGTTGTTAATACTCTTTTAATTTAATGTAATTTATTTAAAAAATTGGAGGAAAGCTGCTAAAGTCTCAGGCACGAAAATAGTTTTACAGCTCTATATTTCACACGGAAATCAAAACAAAACAACAATAAAATACTTAGTTCTGAATTCAAATTATTATACACGATAAATCTAATAATTGATGGATATAGAAATTAGCATTCATTTGTATTCGGAAATGCGATAATTCCCGAGGGACATTAAGAAAATTGTCAGACTGTACGTATCACGTACACACGTAACACAGTGGGTAATCAAGGTCAATTAATATCACGTTTTCAGTTTCGTCGATAAATTGTATTTTAAAACCAAAAGTAATTTTACACAACTGCCAATCATATTGACAGTTGAGAAAAAATACTCGGTACACAAAAGATTTGCATCGTCTGCGCCAAAATTTTGTACTGAAACGTTTGTTCGTAATCGTCTAGAATTTACCAATAGAATATACGAACTGAGATTGAATTTATTGGCAATCTTTCAGTAGACTACTAATACTAATCTAATAACATTAATGAATATAAAAATCTTTGACCGTGGAACCGATATTGGAAAATATCGAAAAAATTACACTGTTTCTTAAAAAAATGCAAAACTTACCTAAATAAAATACAATGAGTTTGACCCACCGTAAAAAAATCATGGTATGTAGATAATATATTTAAAAAAACTAACACTAACATTCATAAGTACTTTCACCCCCCGAAAGATTGCCAATGAATTCAAAGTCAGCCTGTATACATACACTGAAAAAGTAGTCTAAACATATATACGTTTGTAATAGCATAGTATAAGGAGAGGTAGTAAGCTACGAGTATCTTCATACAAACGCCCCGCGCGCGGCTTGTATTTGTATGCGGCTTGCGTATGATACTATGGCCACACACATACAAGCCGCGCGCGGTGCGTTGGTATGAAGATAGCTGACTATCTCTCCTTATACTACGCTATTACAAATACAATTTTGAATTTATAATACAGTTTTCAAAGATCAAATAAAAAGGAATGTTTTTCTTCTTTTAGGTCTTGTGATTTATTTCACAGAGGATACAAATAGCCTAATAATGATGATAAAAAGTGCTATTTTAAGAAATCTGGTAGGTTTGTCATTGTGCCCATCTATGATTACGTTTGTCAATGTTTTCGTAGCAACTCTGGTAAATAAGTATTACTTACTTGGTAGAAAGTAATTTACACGTACTTAATTAAGAGTTCCCCGAAAGTCCACCACCACTGATATCCAAAATTAACTAACTTCCGTAAACAAATATTTCGACGGCCCCTACGTATAATATCGAAATTACAAAAAAGCCATTTCCGTTTTATTGCACTAATAGCAAGTAGAGATAAAGATGTATGATTTTATATAAAATGATGTACTAATTTTATACCCTCAATTGTTTTTCAATTGAACAAAATCGAAATTGGCATATTCGGTAAAAAAATAACCAGCAGTAACCATGTAAACTATCGAATGTGTAATATTAGAAAAAGTATAATAATTATCAAAAACTATAGTAGACAGTATAAAACGGTAAAATTTTCCACTTTAGATACATCGGTAATATAAAATTTTCGAATTTCGTGTTCGACAAAAATCTAAATCTAAACTTAGAATCGCTCTCCTGTAAAGTAGAGGTTTTGCAGTTTCGATACATTACGTGGTGGCCGTAGATTTACTTGGATGGAAGGATGTTGAGGAATTCGATATAAGAGTAAACAATTTGACCACTGAGGGTGCTCAAGGCCGAGGAAAACGAAGATTACTTAGTCAGAATACAGAATAGCGCGGTAGAAAATAGAAAATAATTCATAGAATTAGAGATGGACGAACAGTACTGTCAGAGTATATACCGTAGATATACTGGATGATATGACATACTGGTATCTAACGAATACCGTTCCCAGTCTACAAACAAAAATTCAATCAAATACGTAACATCCTATTAGTCACTATAGCTAGTCGGCTGATTGGCAGAACCCATACATACATCCACCCCATCCATCCACCCCATCCGTCCCATGCATCTACTATTAAGATTGCCTGAAAAAAAACTTGTATTCGCTTTCGATGTCTGAACGGTTTCAAAATAATCTTAAGTACTAGTATTGCCAGTGGTTTTGAAGTGAAAACTTCCTTAAGCGCCTTGGACATTTTTGAGATGGGGAAAAAACAATTGAACTCGCGACACCGTTACCGACACCTCATTTTTGTAAACGCGATTGTGCTCTTTATTTAGATAAGGTTACGGACCAATGTTCTATACAAGTATTTTTCTTCCACCAAGGCGATCTTGTTCAAGTTTTCACTTCTGTCGGCACTCCCGGAGTGCCACTGTTTTTTTTTTCTTCCTATTTATTCATTTTCGTATTGTCGTCCTCACATTGTATACATAGTATAACCCAAATACATTATAGATAAGATAATTAGCGAACTAATGATAACAAACCGTGAAAGTGCTTTTCTAAACTTTAATCATACACCACTCCATAACCGGCTATCGGTTGACAGGACAAACATAAACGTTAAAATGTAGGTCAATACACAACTTGTATGCAAAGTATGAGTGTGGTGTATCATTAGCCACGACATTGTCCACCGGAAAATTACGGAGTTGCACCGGCTAATTGATAAGTTTTTAATGGTGCAGCTACAATTTACATAAATAAAAACTTAAAGGTTCGTGTGAATGAGAACATGGTGACATAATAAAAATGTATCTAACCTACAGCAATGAAGCTTAAATTAATCAGACTTAAAAAACCACGAGTAATTAATGACCGTTTCACCTCAGATAATAGAATTCGAATTTCCAATTTCGGTTACGAAACGAAAACCGTTTGGGAAACGGCTGCGATGTTTATTTCCTGGAATATAAGTCGTTGGTCATTTATCCATGATTAATGATTGTATCGAAACGATACTACGTAAGCGTTTACGCCACTTAAGTGTCTAGTGTGCATAAGTCTGCCTATTACGCTAAATTAATGCCCAGTGCGAAGACATTTCTAGCTATAGGACGTTTTTGATGATAAACTGCAATACATAATACCGTATACCTTCAAAAATTAAGTAACCCAATGAAAATCAACCACAGTTTACTCTCACGGTAACAATATCAAACATGCTCTACATCTATATAATAAGATCTCTGTATTTTCTGGGGCAAAAGTTCGCAGGCTTATGATTTCTGCTAACTCAAAGGACCGCGTAAATCAATATTAAGAAAATACTAAAAGTGTTCCACTAATAGAAAGCCGGGATACGATTTAGCATTTGTCATGTTTCCACCCTTTCTACGTTACGTAACACAATAAGTTCGTGAGAGCAATCCGCCATCATCGATATAGTTATAGGATTCATTATTATGTTGCGATACTACACTACTCCGGCGCCAGATAATCGCGCCAAGAATATTAAACTGAAGAGAGAGGCAGAACTGAATTATACTGTTATTAAACGCTGCACTTCAAAATATTCAACTCGTGCAGGCAAAATTTGTGAGATGGTTAACTTTAAAAATATTTCCTTTAAATTTTCGGATGGACATAGGTAAGTCTGTTGGATGCTTATTTAAACAAACTAAACGAATATTATAAAGATACATTTTTGACAGAATTGTTTTTTTTTTTTTCGCTTTCACGCTAAAATGGCTGAACAGATTTGGCACATGGGTTAGGACATAGGATACTTTGTATCCCGATATTCCCACGGGATCGAGCCTTATTCTTGTAAAACCACAGGGCGCAGAGAGTACCAAATATAGTTATACAGGATGTTTGGCAGAACGTTGAACATACGAAAATGGTGGATAGGTGGGGTCATCTGCTACTTACTCAGCCCTAATTTATTTGGCCCTGGCGCCCTGGATATTAACATTTTTTTTTTGCTTTCTTCTAGTTTCACAACTTTCTTAACTTTAAAGTGTAATTTTTATTAAAAAAATGGCTAAAACAGGCATTTTTTTTTTTAAATCTTTAATATTGGCAGATTCTTATGACAGAAAGATGTAAAAAATACTTAAATCCTAATTTCAACCTGCATTAAAAAAAAATATCCAGGGGCCAATGCCAATTAAATTAGGGCTGAGTAAGTAGCAGATGACCCCACCTATCCACCATTTTCGTATGTTCAACATTCTGCCAAACACCCTGTATATCAATATGATGAACAAGAACTTTTTAGGTTCATAGTTTCATATTACTGTTTTGACACGACGTGTGAGACTTTAACGAAGAACGTACTCTCAAAATAGCTAAATGGAGCAAAAGCACAACGTGACCGCGACCAGGCGACTCAATAACCCGTTCCCCTATGTTTGACTACAATATAGACGACCTATAAATGTAGTGCGGTTATACACACAACTGAAACCTTAACTTGTCGCTTGAGCCCTTTGTTGTATTAATAGGTAAGACTGAGATCCAATTTACGTTAGTCAACCTTGAGAACAAGCACACGCTAACGTGTTCTAAACAAATCTCATAAATAAACAATGTTGTTAGGAAAACAAGCACATATCTTACATTGTTAATCAATACTGATCAATCTACCCTCTAAATAATTTAAAGGAATGTCTTTCGTCTTTTCAGTTAGGATCTGAAAACTACAAAGATTCCTATCTTTTAATGCGTTTGACACAAAGTTGTGAATGGGTCAATGAAGATTTGGATGAGATAGTTTCAAGTACCCTTTGAAAATTCTTCCTTTATATTGATTTCGGCTTTGATTTATTTTTATGTAGGTACACTCAAATATTTCATGGATCGTAAAAACATACCAAGGAAAAGTTTTAAAAACATCAAGACCTTTATTCTGTACCGAGATCTTACTTATTCAATGACCGTAAATCTGAACGTACGGTTGAAAAGGGATCTAAGAGAAAATAGCCTTATTTTCCACTCTTTGCAAACTCGAGACGTGAATATGTTCGTCTCACAAAGATTTACATTTAAATATGAATAATGTAAAACAATCTGTGATTCTCAAAATTCATATCAGATTGTTATTCGTTGGCAGGCATCATTTTTCAGTTTTAGTGTCGTACGAATACCCTACGTCTGCGGACTTTCTATAATTTATTATTTGTAAACAATATGGTAGATACTTGGAAACTTTATCGCTCAAAATGGGTTTTATAAAATACAAGTTCACTTACTTCTCTCCGCCTTAGTCATGCTGACGTCATCTCTCCTCCAAAATCTTAGGAAGGGGGCGAGAGCCTTGATGGTGCATTCCCCATTGAGCATTCTCCTTCCGAGTCTCTTGGGAACCTCTTGTTCTATCTCGGAGCTGCGGCATGATGACGAGTCGTCCCCCTGGGAGCGAGGTCGTCGCCCCCCTCGGAAACTGACGCAACCACATCCTTCAGCGAGGGAAAACATCGTGGGACTCTTGTCCTTTCTGTAAGATTTCTTATCTTTCCGCTGGCGCGAACATCTTGGTGTTTTCTGGCGCGATTTAGGAATGGTGACTGGTGTGTTGTGCACAGGTGGACTGGTAAATCTGAAACAATAGGATTCATTTTTTAATTCCTTCGAAACCAGAAGATCCGATGCTCTAGTTTTCTGTGTTAAAGGCGGATGTAATAGAATATTATAGGAGCATTAAAACTTTAGCTAACACCAAAAATAAATATCATACTTAATTAGCACTTTGACGAATTAATGTGAACCATTTTGTTCTGTTTTATGGACAACCGACGTACGAGGCCGTAATTATTTAAGTATGTAAACGCTGTAATTAAACATCTATGTTAATAAAATATAAGTAATTAAGGCCCAACGCGTTGCTCGTAATAAAGTGTCCTTTTAAAGGCTCGCCTAAACTTTCTACATCCACACTTTGAAACGAGACAAGTTAGTTTAGGGTTCTATGTAAACGGCTCTTTGTCTTATTTAAAATTTAATCTTAGTTACATTTATGATTAAACCATTCTTTTAAGCGCGTGGTAAATATTAAAATACCACAAAGTTAAGCTATTTTAATTCCTCCTAAAATTTACTTAGTCTTCTCATACCATGCAAGGTTTGTTTAGGTTGATTTACTGGTTGATTAACTTATGCTCACAGTGTGGGAATAACCAGACTATTGCTGCCAGGTATCATGGACTGTTGTGACCTTTAATCCTCCAGGTGTCACACAGACTGAGTTATTGCGCAATTTGTAGCATAAGGTAGATAATACCTACCTACCTTCATAAAGCTTAGAGCTATTTCCATTGTGTACAAGAAAATAAATCGAAAATAGAGATTTATCATCTCCCGTCCGACTTGTCATCCCGTAATGGGAAGTTAAAATGTCAAAACAAAGGAACTTCGGATATAAAAGTCGGAAACGTTCAAAATACTAAGCCCGGGGAAGAAAAATCATCTCTAAAATTTATTGACGCCCGCCCCTAAGTCTTGGGAAATTAATTTAGTTTATTGTGAACGACTGGAAGGAACTTTAGAATGGCATAGGTCAGTCATAAGCACAATGGGTGCCACTTGATTAATGGTCTGCAGAATACCAACCTTCCAAGTAATATATTATAGTTTCTATATCAACACTACAAAACTTGATAATTAAGTTTGTACAAAGTCTTAAGAGGGTTTTATATCTAGAATTCCAGACCGTGCTGTTTTCTTTTTTTTTCAAGACATGAAAAAGGCATTGTTCATTTTTATAAAACTTTAGTCTATTCGGCAACGGTTTATCATAATTTACGAGTTTTGCACTTTTTAAGAGATCACGTTTAAGTTCAGAAAGAATATAAGTGAAAACTAAAATTAACTTTAACTCGACCATTATCATATTTAAATGACTTTGTTTTCATAACAAGTATGCCACATTCATGATGGCGCTACGGTAAGTGTAATTAACACAAATGAAATATGAATGTTACGATGCAAAATATTGAGGTCTCATAACATAACATCACGCCTGTAGTTTCACGAAGGGAAAGGCAGAGGAGCACCTTAGTCCTTAGTATGTGCTTAAGTATACCTAATCCTATATTAATCTTTGTTTCATCAACTATAAAAATTGATTACCCCATCACCATTCCATGTGGCGATGTGCTAATCAAATAATGGCTGCTTTATAGGTCTAACGTCAACGTAACTCATAAAATGGTCAAAAATAGGCCAATCACAAAAAAGGTTGCTCTACGTATTGGCTTTATCTAAGACAGCCGGTTTGAATGTCGGCCATGAGCCCGATTTACTTTTATTTCCCTCGAGTTTTATCTTATGTGATGCTCTGCCCTGAATACTCACATATTTTTCGTCCTTTTGGTACATTTTTGTACTAATATTCGAATAGTATGACAAAAGAAAAAAGAAGATGACAGAAGAAAAATCAAACAAATCAAATAGTAATGTTACATAAACAGAAAAATAAATTCCCCTACGAGAAAACATCAAACCAGCAGTTTCTTTTAATCAAAAACACATGTAACAAAATAAAGGCACACTTTTACTAAATCAAGAATGTTGGTATTTTCCTTTGTATCTACAATACGTGCTGCTGTTGGAACGAAAATAGGCTTTGCTGCCTTTATTGCACAAAATTGCAATAATGTTCTTCGCGGTCGGCATTGCAGCAGAGTGCCCACAATTTCAGCTTTTACATGTAAAACTACTTTATGCTAACAATGAAATTGTGTTATTAATGACACGATATATTAGGTTTGCATACAATTTATTGTTTTCATTTCCATGCTTATTGTAATTTTCTTTAACAAATTATGAAAATAAATAGGTAACATTTTCACAGAGTTACTGAAAAACATTATAAAATATCTACCTACTTATTATCGATTTCGATTTACCTATTGTTTGTTTTGACAATGCCATCTCTATTCTCACATAAAGAGACAGACAGAAAGGTCAAGGTCACCCTTAATCTTAAAAAACGACATGTTTCTCTAGAAGGTTGTATCCAATCACTTTGATTTTGACTCTCCAATAAATGTGTGATACGTATGAGTCACGAATTCACGATCTTGTTACAAGCAGGGACAGTGAAAAATATATAAAAGCCTCGTGAATATAAAGTTAATAAGGTTTTCAACGCTCATATCGCGTCAACAAATTAAATTGAAACGGGTCAACCCACACCACACACCCCAGCCCTGCCGTGGATATCCTAAAATGGGTATATGTTATTAGATTATTGAAGATAATGAAGCGAAATACAGCCTCCCTTTGTAAGTACCTACCTAAATTAGGAGCACAAGACTGCTAATTCAAAATATAATTTTGATTAACAACAATATTTGAAAGGTGAGATAGGTACATAAAAGAAAGCGATAATTACAACACTAATTAATGTTCATATAATCGTTACTCCATAGTGGTAACAAAAATAAAGAGACGTTTTGATTAATTCAGAGTACCAGCAAAAAAAATGGCTTCATATGTCAGTCTGTCTGTCACGACTAACATAATTTAGTCAGTTCTCATATAACCATCTCACGCACCGAAAAGCAAATAGAGCCACCCTTGCTCCCAACATAAAACGTAGCAACGATTGTGACGTGATTCGCAATCAAAATTACTTGTTACACAATACCCACGGCAATTTGCTTTTTCACAAAATCGAGTGAAACACAAAGATAGCGATATTACTCACGGACTTTTTAACTAAAGCCAAAGATCGAGTACGGTAGTTAGTATCATAAATGAGAAGTCCTTTTTCACAGCGCGTGATACAAAAGATTATGCGATGTACGCCATGTAGCTGAATGGGGCGAGAGAGAGCATTTTGGGCAGCTATAACAATAAATCTCCACCCACGACTCTACATTTTTTATGAAAAAGTTGATTATTCGCTGTCGGATTTTGGTCTCTTTTCTGCCTGGCAATATTAATCTCGGCTTTCGCAAGGATACGCAACTTCCGGAATTTGATACACGGTTTGAAATTTTTAAATAAAATAAACGTTGGATGTAATCGTGTTAAAAAAACGATAAACCTTTTGATGTGTTAGTAGTTAACGCAAGTTGGATATTTATGCTGATATACCATACAAATTCGAGAGACTGAAGATCGAACAAAGACGTTTTATTAGATCAGCCATTTATGGATCGTCAAAGTTCACGCGGTCCTGACTGATCACAGATGTAATTTACTCTTAGTGAGTTCGGAGTCGCAAAATTAAATTATCTGATGAAACAGAGCGACCTTCACAACTGGAACTTATGATATATACCTATAACAGCGACCATTGCATCGTTCACAGTAAAAAACAATTTAAAAGGAGAGCTTTTGATAAGCTGATCATGTAGGAAATGAATTGTAAATAATGCTAACAACTGTACTTTTATGGGACTATTTACAGATTTTCATATGTAAACTTATAAAAAGTGCTCGTAATAGATGCATTGGACTGCTAATCACTCAAAGAAAAGGACGATACTGTAGGTTTGCTCCCATTTTTTTCTCATAAACTTAACTACTAGTGTAATAATCACAATCCAAGGTTTGCAAATAAAACTCCTGTGGAGTTAGTCCAATTCGCAGTATTTTACATGTGTTTCTTAAAACTTCATGACTCGTGTCTGTTTGTGTGCAGTGAAAATGTAACTCATTGGCAAGTACACTCGGGAGACCGTCACCTCTTTATTTAAATAACAGCTAACCGAGTCCCCATATAATTGTGCACCATAAAGCGAAATTACTACTCGTAAACAGGACTAAAATATCTTCGGCGACCGCTGTGTTGGTATGTCACTGTAATGCACAAGTTACTTCCCACAAAGTGCTATTACCTAACTGGAGGTATACTCAACTAACATCCGGGGATTCGGGTGTAGTCACAAAATACCTCGGCACGCCAGTAACTCGCCTGTCTGGAATAAAGTAGTGAATTTGGGTGACGTCAACGATCGCCATAACCCGAGCTGCCGCTATGTCCTTATATAAAAGCGAACCCTGTCAGTTAAAGCCGGGGTAAGGTCAGGTAAATTATGTGTTGAAAAATAGTTCAGCACTTTGTAGAGAAAATGTCACATTCACGACTTTATTCCTACAAACTCCATATCTAACGTAAACTGTTCCTTGGCTTCAATAGTTTTTACGTCTTAACTTGTACCATACATACCGAGATTCTTTATTTATTTACTTCCTTCCAAACTCGTAGAATTAGTTGGATTCTCCTCAAAGAAATCCATTAATGATCAAAGCTCCTAGTACGTAATGCTTCTAAAGTAATACGATACCGCACGGCACGATGCCAAGTCGTATTATTTTCATTGTTAAGATAGATAATTACTGCAATAGTAAAAATATTTTTATTCATAACATCGTGATGCAGTTTGAAATAAAATAAATTCGAAACCCAACAGTTTCAAGTACTAAGCACTAGCTGACAGAACGGATCGAATGCACTAACGAAGTCCACTTTAAACGAGGCTGATACTACAATACAAAATAGTGAGACAAGTAAATGTAAAGGATTACCTAATAAAAGGGTCATATTGGCGATAAAAGTGATAAAAGCCAGTCCTCTGAAGTGACCGGACTCAGAAATGAACAATTTTACTTTTTTGGTAGATACATAATACATACGTATATTAGATCACACCAAATATACGCTTAACCTTTAAACAGACAATAATATAAAAATGAAATATCCAAGTACACTACGTGAGGTGGTTTCGTTATACAGATAAGATGACCTAGCGAACTTGTGAACAAAGCCAGACATCATTGACCGGCCCGTGGAACGATTGTATTTGGACAAGCCTAAACTAAAGAAAAAGACAAACATTGTTAACTAAGATTAATTGCGACAAGCAAGACATTTGAACAAAGTTAAGCCAGATAAACATACTTTCAACTTGAGCACACTGGTTAGAATTACTCCGGGAGAGGCTATGTCCAAGTTAAGGAATGCAATGTTGCTGAAAAACTCGTACTGGTCATCAAACGCTAATTTGCCACACGGTAATCCATAAAGATTACTTTTTCAGGTAATGAATGTGTCATTACAAGCCGATAAAATATCGTCGGTTACAAACGATCACCGGCGCATAATAACACAATAATGAATTGTTTCCCGTTCGATACCTCTACCTGTTCGTATGTATTCATGTTACCAGCACATTTTTTCCAGCTTGTTATTAATTTATTGGCACTCGATATCGATGGATTTTAGCCACTTATGAACTATTTGACACTTGAATTCCATTATGGTGTTGGTTCAGGAAATTTTAGAACTACATCGTATAGTGATTATTCATATAATTTAGACTGGGTTTTCTTCAGCAAGTATTTAGACGTGCCAATGAAGTTTTGAGGAAAAATTGCTGTAGAAGTATCAGCACTCAACGAGAGTAAAGTGGTTGACGCGTAGGTAAGCGTAAGCTCCCATGTATCATTACAGTAAGACTCAATTTACATTGACACGGAACGGAAAGCGATTTTTTTTTGTACAAAGCATAATTAACTTTATTTCAATAGTATAACGTAAAAACTAGATACGAATCAAATAACAGGTCGCGCATTTTCTGGAGAATTCTCGCGCATTCTTGGTAGGTCCTGCAGTTACAAGCTCGTATCTAGTTTGTACATTACACAATTGACATAAAGTTCATTTTACCATGTACAATATCGTTACAAAAACTCGCTTCCAATCCGTTCCATGGCAATGTAAATTGAGCCTAACACTACTTAAATGTTAAAACGTCTACATCAGTCATAGGTACCCTTGTAAAATTGGTGTTGCAGTTCAGTCTCAGTTAGTTACACAAGTACTTAGGTTAGTTTCCAAACAAAGGTACGAGGTAATGTTTTACTAGTACTAATATAAGTGTTCCTAAAATAATCCCATTCAAGAACAGTGTAATGAACTGACTCATATTATGGCAGTCACTGCCAGTGTTACTAAGTATTCATATCCCGTTGAATGAAAATAAATGTTATTTGAGTACCTCTGATTCATAAATCATTGAACATTGTAAATGTTAAAAGGTATAGGTACATTATCCATTATCAGAAGGTGATGAAATATTGATCAGCCCAACGCACTTAGGTAAAACCATTACAATATTTTTCAGTTATAAGAACCACTCTATTTAGCTATACGTAAATGATATCTTGTACCATAATGTACGTACCTAATGTACAAAACAAATCTTGTGCAAGCAATCGAACATAAGTCAACTCAGTAGAATGATGCCATTATCGCTCTAAGGCATGTCTAGACTTGTGTAATGTGTAATGTAACGCAAATAGGGTGGACAGCATACAAACGAGCACTGTGTCCGCGCTAGAAACCGACAGCCGATGGATCAGCGCGAGCGCCAGTCCGAACGTTACATGCCTTATGCTCCTAGTGCGTCCACACGCAGAGTTCATGTGACATTACAAGATAAATGACATTACACGCGTCTATACACGCCTTTAGAATATGCAATCAGCCACATGAATGCAACGCCCACACCAGACTATATTTGAATAATAGTTTTATCTACACAATTTTGGCAGTTGATGCCCAACAACAAATCGTAGCACTTACACGGACAAAACATGTTTATATCACGCAAATTCCCCCGAGTTTTTCAGGAGCTCCATCGTACTGAACGCGGAATTTGTACACAATGACGTGGGTGAGAGCTACGCTACACCGGAGCTTTTATGAAATATTTTATTACAATCATCATTCATCTTCAGAACATGTCTCGTTGGAGAACAGAAGATTGCGATTTCTGCGTTATGAAACGTTCCGATATTTATCTGCGGCAATAAAAATATATCACCTATCTGTATAGATATTACATATCAGTATTAATATAATAAAAAAGAAAAGTTTGTTTGAACGCACAACTACCAACCGTCGAATCTGAACAATTCTTTTTTCTCAGGAATTGGGCTATCATACATAGTCATAGTCATAGTTATAGGCTATTTAACATCACGCTACGACCCTTAGGAGTCGAGCAAAAAGAAAAAAAGTCAGAAAATAGCCAGTATTTATTTACAACGACCCACCCATCTAGGCTGCGGTAGAAAACTTTCATTTTGATCGGATAATCCAATTCTGTACGAACCCCTTTGCTAACGTTCGAACAAACAAAATTTCCCTGTTTACTCTGCATATCCACTGTTATTGTTGGCATGCATCGGTTTGCATTCATGTAAGTATTCGCCGATATCGCGCGAATTCATCTGGATCATGTAACAATATTTTACAGCATAAAAGTCAATATGGACTATAATTTCATAAATCGAATATTGCAGTGTGGTTATTTAGTTTGTATTTTGTTAACATTTAGCTTCTGTAGGTTCAACTTTAAATCATTTCAGTATTATTTCCGTAAGCCTTTTTGAGGAAGGCAAGACGGCTTATACGTGATTCGCCCGAAACGGGCAAATCGATACTTTTAAATAATAAAAATTGATTCGCCCACAATTAAAATAACTTCGTGCGAATCGCCTCAAGAAAAAATAATATTATTATAGGTGTCGCTTGTATTCGCTTGTTTTGGGCGAAAAAATTCTGGCGAAGCAACAATAAACCGGCAAGACATTCTGCAGAAGATTTAAACTGTTCATAAAGTATCAATATACCTTCCAATCCAATCGTACAGTTTGTGAGAATGTAGCGTTAACTCGATTGCTATATATAATTGATAGCTCCTTGTGTTGCGGTTGCGTCAGTTAGGTCGGGTCAGTAAAGCGTGACAGAGGGACAAAAGGGCTTATGTACGCTTTCATAGTTGTATTAATAGATTTAATCACGTTTCCGCGAAGTGCGATGGGCGTGCTAGTCCTTATTATGTAGTTATAATTTGTGTGACTGTGGAGTAATTGCGGTATCTACGTTTTATACGATCCATGCGTTATTTTTTTTAGGAACTAGAAACCAAAGACAAGACAATCAGTACATCTATCCATCTCATTAATTAGACGAAAAACTGTAGGTATATTGACGTCATTTCAGATAACCATTGGTTTTTCAATCATAAAGATGCAACCAGCAATAAACCTATGTTAACGATTCTCTTTAAAAGACTTTTATGGGGAAGCCATTAAACAAATCCAACTGTCCTGTTTTTTTCAGTAAGTAATTATTTCGAAAAAGGAGTATGTAAGGATCGTAGCAGGTGGCGTTCTGTAATTTCTGCCTACCCCCATGGGAAAAAGGCGTGAGTATGTATGTAAGTATGTGTTATTTCGAAAAATATTACCGAACTCATTCCTTGATTTTATTTAATACACAAGTATTGAATGCCTTGTTGGTCTAATGATCGCATGCGCTACTGCTGAGCATAAGGTCCTAGGTTTGATTCCCGGGTCAAGCAAAATGTTATTGGGTTTTACCTGGAATTTCTCAATAGCAGCCTGAAGTCTAGATTTGTACCCAATTGATAGCAATAGGGTCGCCCCCGAAATGTGCGGGTACACCTCTGCCTAACCCTTCGGAGTACAGGCGTAAAATTATGTTACATTACTTACTTACCTATAATTTTTTTCTTCGACTGTTGTATTGTCCCTATTTTACGTCCTAACAAGAACTTTATGTAAAGCTAATTAAGGTATAAGCTAATAAACAATCAATCAAGCTTTACTATCTTCTCAAACTTACATAATACATATATTAGGTACACGAAGATATTCGCAGTGGCCAAGTTTCGAGTAATGTCCAATCTAAATTCAAATCCAGTGATATTATTATGACAATGCTGCAGTAGGTCCGCTTCAGTGTCTTTTAGAGGCAAACGAAATTATCACATACATGAAAATGCACTATCGCTTAATCAAACATGGCTGTGAGGTATTCATAGTCGTTAATGCACGTGACTATACCTAGGTACAGGCAGCTGTCAGGTATATTTAGAAATACATTACTCGTAGGTAGATCAATGTCTATTTAAATCATGCCCGTGAAACTGATCAATCGGAAATGTCACCCACGACTACCTGTATAAATTTTATCGCTTAAATTTTTCCTGAATTCTATCGCATCACCCTTTCCAAGGTTTTGGGGATCTGTAATTTTACCACAGTTATTGGGAATACATCGTTTTATGTTATCGTCTGATGATTGAATTTGGATACTACTCGAAATACTTCAGAATCTACTTTTATTTTGACAGTGGCTATTATGGGGTATTAATGACGTAATAATAAAGTTGCCTCATCCAATTAAAAGAGACGAGTCGCCATGAAATAACAAAAATAAAAATAACTATGTCAGTTATCTCAAATAGCAATTAAACCAGACAAAAATAATATTTTCGGGCGCGTCATCTGTCTGCTTGTCAATGTGCTGGCATAAAATATTATAGCGTCCATTCTGTCATTGCTGTTCCCATGAGCAAATAGCAGTTCCATACAATTTGATCATCGCTCTATATTTATAAATGATGTATATTTTATGATCTTTTACTGTACAGAGTGCTCGCATAAGTTATTGAGTAGCTATCTATTTCAATTTCACCTTTATCTATTTGATTCATCGTTATTTGAATTTCGATTGCTAATAATGTTTAACCTACGTAAGTACTAAGTGAGTGCTTATAGATTGAAAAAAGCAGTCCAAAAGGTGAACTTCAAGAAATAACAAGATATATAAAGATCTATCGTAAATTTGATTTTCTTTTCGCTAGAAAAGAAATCAAAATGATTCATTGATGAATGATCAATGTGTGTTTTTGTTAATAACACCTAGCAAGAGTATCTACATGTGTTTCTGTATGTTAACCAAATAGCTATATTTGGTTAACATACAGAAACAGTTTATTTATTTATTCTCCATTAATTGAGTAAACACAAATACATGTAGATACTCTTACTAGGTGTTATTAACAAAAACACACACAACACCAATTTTGTAAAAATGATTTAGGATAGATCTTTATTTATCTTGTGATTTTCTGAAGTTCACCTTTTGGACTGTTTTTTTAACATTCTTTTATCCTAATTTTGTGTACGTAATTGCTTAATTACGTACTCAAAATTAGGATAAAAGTAAATTGGGATAAAAAAATACGGAAATAAACATTAGTTTCTGTGGTTCATGCATGATTCCGATACAAGTAGGTACCTATTTGAAAATCAAATACAGTCCACATCAAAGTTCAACTGATGTTTGCTAAACTTGAATCTAGAAAGTTAAACTATGGATGACCAGCTAGTCCACAAACTTGAGTTTATTGGTAAAATAGATATGGCTAAGGATACACTGCCATGTCTATTTTAACAATAAACTGTACAACAAACTACTGTTTTACAAAAACAATATCTTTTTAGGGTTCTCATCACTTTAAACAGTCATTTTATTTCAGTTTTCTAAAACGTAATTTATTCAAAATTCTACAATAGTATCTTCAAGCTTTAATTAAGAATAGAAGAACATTATAGTAAAAAAACGCAAAATAAAATGTTTCAGCACCAATTGGTTCTAATTAAAACAATTGGTGCTGAAGTACTTAACACTTAGTATTTAGGTGCTCAAAATCAAGTAGCACTCAAGTTTGATGGCCAATTTAATAGTTTGAAATGAGAACGTCGACAAGAGAGGTGTAATTCAAGCGAGGATAAAGTAAGATCAATGTCATAGTATTTAAGCGCCCGACAAGCCCTATTAGGGAAAGTGAGCGAGAGCTGAAAGCAGCCAAAATGGCAATTAATCACCGCTTAATATGTCGGTTCAAGCCAATTATGAGATTTATAATACAGCTTCATTTTGTTTAGTATTAATTAATGGAAGCATTAATTACTTATTTGCATAAGTACCAGCACTGAACATAAATCATTTTTTTGGACTGCTCGGCCGACATAATTACGTGGAAAATTGTTATTTCGTACTATATATTTTTTAACCAAACAGGAAATGAGGAGTGGTGAAGGCGCCAACAGGAAACGCTGGGATAACGAAGTCTTTTCCGAGCAGTCGTAAGAATGAGATGAAAAATAAGCAAATATTTACAAGCACCATTTGGTAACAACAGCCTATTCTTTTTGCGAGGCTTACATCGGCGAACTGGTAAAATAAAGAAAATAGCGAAAGATGTAGATCCGGTTAGATAGGCCATCATTTATAATCGTAAGTGACGGAACAATAGCAGGACCAAACAAAGAGCCTTGGTGTATTCTCATTCAAACTCATGATGTTGAAGATCATAAAACAAAATTACTGAAGAGGTATATGCAGGATCAGCCATTCTCTTGTCTATTGAATGGATTTATGATCGACTAGCAGCGCCCCGCGGTTTCACCCACATAAGTCCCGTGGGAATATCGGGATAAAAAGTATCTTATATGTTAATCCAGGTTATAAACTACCTGTGTGCTAAATTTTATCCAAATCCGTTAAGCTATTTTTTCGTGAAAGAGTAACAAACATCCATCCATCTTCACAAACTTTCACATTTATAATATGACTAGCTGCGCCCCGCGGTTTCACCCGCATAAGCCTCGATCCCGTGGGAAAAAAAAAAGTATCCTATGTTCATTTCCAGGGCATCATCTATATATGTATGTGCCAAATTTCATCCAAATCCGTTCAGCCGTTTTAGCGTGAAGGCATAACAAACAAACTTACTTTCGCATTTATAATATTACTAGCTGCGCCCCGCGGTTTCACCCGCATAAGCCCCGATCCCGTGGGAAAAAAAAAAAAAAAAACATCCAAATCCGTTCAGCCGTTTTAGCGTGAAGGCGTAACAAACAAACTTACTTTCGCATTTATAATATTAAGGATAGTATAATATAATAAGTAGGATAGTAGAATAGGATAGTAGGATGTGCACAATCAAACGTGCGGTTACGGCTCGCTATACCTAATTGACATTTGTTTTAAGTTGATAATTAACTTGATACTATTGTGCGCATGCTCATGTAAAGTCAAGAAAAATAACACCATTGGAAAAAATAATTTCGTTGTTAGCTCCAACCATTGGCAACTGAAACTTTGTGATGGTATAATTAAGGATTATACAATCATAAATCCTACCTTAGCGCCATCATTATGATAATATCATTCCGCTGATATACGAGTAAGTAGGCATTAGCCTGTAGCCATAGTGGGATGTTATCATATTAAAACATCCAGATTGTAAATGCGTAGGTAAAAAATCACCAGCAGCACAATAATCCCAACAATAGCCCAATAAAAAAAAAATTAAAAAGGATTGTGCTGTTTTATGAAACCACGGTAAAAGTGAAACTTCTATAGGCGCCGCCATATTGGCCTTGGCTGCTCTGACGAGCGCCTTTCACTTTATCCCTACTCCGAGGCCGACCGTCACGCGACATGCAACACACAGACGAAAAAGTTTGAGACGATGTAATAAAAGTTTCACTTTAAAAAGGTTTACTTCGTTTAAAGATACGTTTCATGCAACTAACACTGTTTTTACACTGTTTTTACGCGTTACGCAGCGGAACCGTAGTGATGACACTACGGTTCCGCTGCGTAACACGATAGTTTTTAATACAATTTGATCAGTTTTCGTAATGATTTCGCTTACCGCTGCAGCAGTGTGTAAACAAGATAGCAGTTAAAGTAGCCAATATTTAAAACAATTTTAGTTTCGTTGGATAGTGTCCAATTGTTTTGCAAAAAATGTGTTAAACAAACTTTTAAATCCACAACGCCGAGCTGCGTCGTGATTTATATTATATCTTTGATAGAGATTATGAAGATAACATAGTTCCATTAACTATGTAAATTGCAAAGGGCTTATCTAGTGGCACACTCGCTATTACATTTAGTAATTAGATCATTTACATGTTGATTTAGGGATTTAACCCAATATCTGCGTAAGTGAGAGTATACTGAAGGGATAGGACAAACTATGCGACCTTCATACTACGCTTATGTTTACATAAGGCTTTGGCAGACGCCGAAACAGCCCGCTGTAATATTAACACGGCTCAAAGTCATATCACATCAACGTGTGGCAGGGCTTAAACTTAAGTTAGATAAACGTAAGTAACAGAAACCATGAATGAATTACCTACTTAGATGTTCTCCCGCGACACTAAAAGGCTAAAAGCAGTAAAACCATCCATTTTATCAAATTACCACCTACTTTGTGAATTCAGTTTATAATTATCCAATTTATAATACGGAACTCTTCTAAATCAAATTTCACAGAATATTTTATCATACCTATCGAGGAAATGCCGCTAGAGACCAATTTACATATTCATTACTCTGTGAGGATAAAGGAATGAAATAAAACAACTGCGCGTTCTTTCTGAACTTTACAGAAGGCACGATTTTCATAATTAGACAGAAAACCAGATGACTCACCGAATAAAGAATAAATAAACCAACAAAAGTTAAATTCTGTTCCGAAACATTTTATTGATGGAGCTCATATATTATTCTACCTCACATACATAAAGCGTCTAAGGATCACAGAGGTCGAAGTACCGGCGTACACACAGAATACATTTGAGCAATCTTAGGCGAACTTAAACCTGTGGGAATTCGGCATCGAGATTCGAGCCCAAAGAATTTATCATGCAGGGCAACACCGACTTCGCTCTCTGTGTGAAATCGAACCGATTATGTGCTCACATTTATTTACATTTTCTTCAAAGTTATTTAAAACCAAGCTGCTTTGTTTGACTTACAGCTATTTTCTTTCGGAGCATTGTTTTCCAAAACAAGGCCAAACACCTGATCCTAATTGAAATTAATGACGATAGTACAGCCTTCACAAAAACATGGGAAAATGGATTTTCATCGTCAAATTGTTTAATTTGCCGAAATAAAATAGATACACATGTCATGCCTGACTCAATATTCATATTTTACGGAGCAGAGTTATAACGGATTTGAGATAATACTTTTTAGGGTTCAGTAACCGAAGGCTCCGCTGTCTGATCATCCATTTGACTATCAGCGGACTATCTCATGAACCGTAATAGGTAGACAGTTGAAATTCTACTGATTATGTATTTCTATTGCTGCTCTAGCAAAAAATATAATAAATTTTAAAATTAATGGAGGTCGTGAAACAAACTTCCATTTTTCGGCGTTTTTTGATAAATAAATATTGTACGTTGGTACGGAAACCTTTGTGTGCGAGTCCGACTCACACTGGGCCAGTTTTTTTGTTTACATAGATAAAAAAGAGAGAAAGGAGCATAGCATGTAGTTTCAATACTTGAATATCCCAAACACCTTATAAAACTTCCTCATCGACGAAATATTCAAAGTACTTAGGTACCAAAATTTCAAGAAAACCGCAAATTCGCTTTGAGGATATTTAAGTTTGTCATCGAAATGCGGTCTGATGAAAATGCACAGCACGAGTTTTGTGGCACAAGAGTAAGTAAGTATCACAAGGCGTCTGTCGAGGTCTTGTTTTTATTCCCTACTAGCTGCGCCCCGCGGTTTCACCCGCATAAGTCTCGATCCCGTGGGAAAAAAAAAAGTATCCTATGTTCTTTTCCAGGGCATCATCTATATATGTGCCAAATTTCATCCAAATCCGTTCAGCCGTTTTAGCGTGAAGGCGTAACAAACAAACTTACTTTCGCATTTATAATATTAAGGATTAAAATTCTAACATTTATCTTCAAAATAGTTATCATGACTCAACTCAAAGTAAATGCTTCTCTCTCAGCATCATCTTTTCAAAACGTGGCACAAAAATCCATTTTCTTATCCACTACAACCGGTCCTGACTTTTTCAATTCAGTGAATTTATACCGCTTTGCATCCATTGAATATTCAAAAGCGGGCTAACCAGTGGATGTTTGCAGATGCAGTGCTGTATCGTCGTAGTGTGCAAGCAAGCTCATACCATGCTATGTTGTCATTAAATATTCAGTGACATCTGTTTCTATAACATCATTTATTAATCTAGTTCTCATCCCTTTTCTATCAGTAAGTTATGCCGGTCAGTCTTGGTGCCCAACCTGAATCCCAAAGGAATACTTGAAGCCATGTAAGATAAATTACGGTAAGTTTATTATAATATACTGTAAGAATTTATGGTTGTATGGTTTCATGCACGCAATATACTAGCTCATTTCTATTTTCTTTCTCTGAAGCGTGTCTACTTTAAGTACACTATAAACTGATATCTAAAATTAGCGTTCTGGAATGTATTGCTCGGTCTGTTGATTACTAAACAAGCAAGTTACAAAACTGAAGCAGCTGTTTGAAGTATGAACTGATCAAAGAACCGGTACATCTTGAATGATAAGTTGTTATGACGTACGACTGGTGTGCCACACAGCTTAACATGCTTATTTAAAACGATTATTTCATTAAGGTCATCAGTATTGTTACTACAAATTAGTTCAACGTAGTTTATTTTTGAAACTTTGTGCACATAACTTAGAAACTTGGCCTGCAAGCTAAATGTTTATAAATCACCTGTGCTGTGCCAAAGTTTGTTAATTTATGTTCTTACCCCTCACCCTCGGGGGGCGACATCAATTCTAAACTTTGGCAATTTTTTATATTTCTTTGTGGGTACAACATTGTCAAGGGCTGATTGGATTCGATCACTAAAATTACACCTGGAACTAGATTCTGCAAACAAAGTATCATTAAGCTTTCTGATTTTTGCTGTTCAACTGCTGATTATACTAAAGCGGGTTGACATTATCGTTATTGAAAACTCCAATTACTGAACATAGGCATTCCAATAACCGCTAACTTAGTCGATCAGTGGTATAATTTACCATAATCACTAATCTAGATAGGTAGGTATACAAGCTATTATTATATATGCTTCATAATAAGCGACGATTACGATCGACTACTGAATACTAACGAGCTTAGCAACTTACTAGGATTTTCATTTAATCTGGATAGGTGACCGTAAGGTGGCAGTAGGTACAGACGCCAGCACATCAAGCTACTACAATCTGTCAAATTTATTTAATAGATTTTCAACTTTATCGCTTTTCAAAGTTGATTGGGAAAATTTGTCAATTTCGGGTAGCTTGATGTGCTGGCATCTGTACGTCTTTTCTAAAAGAAATAAATGAATAATACCCGTGCAGCAACTGAATTTTCTCATCAAACAACGACAGCTTGTTGATCACTCCAAGGACTTCATCTAAGCGTTATTCCAAGTTATTTTCAGAACCAATATTAGGTACTTTTTCAAGGTAGGTATAAGATACTGGCTTTTGGCCGCAGAATCCCCCGCGTGGAGGTTGGAAATTATCCCACAGGAACGTAATATACTACCTAATCCGGGTCATGGTCTACCTGTGTGCCAAACATCGAAATCCATTCAGCCGTTAAAGCGTCATGGAGAGTGCGATTGGCGTAACCCAGTCCTGGGCACGCCACAATTGCGGTCAGTTCCAAAGTCCCTCTTTGAAGAGTGGCTAGATAGGCGCTACTGCGTCCTCACCTTCTGCCTGACGCAGGTCCTCACCGGACACGGTTGTTTCGGGAGGAGCATCGCCGTGTCCTCGGCCGTGATAGGCGGCGGTGATCTCTCGCGTCCGGCCCTGGTCCAAGCCATGGTACGGAGCGCGAGAGCATAGGAAGCCGTAACCTCCTTCTGCGAAGCAGTAATGCTCGCAAAGGAGGAGGCAGAACGCGTAAGGGCAAATTTCGCGCCCTCACGCCCCTAATCGCCGCAGGAGACGCCCTGAGCATCGGGAATCTCAGGCCGATTCCCGGCCACCGTAGGCGCGGGCTTGCGGACGGTGAGCAATGGTAGATAAGGACCAGGCCAGGATTGACGGCGCGTTGTGTTCCACGCGCGCCTCAAAGAAATGTCAGCAGAACTGACGGGATCCGCTAAGGCCGATGCCTGCCGGGGTCGCGGAAAACTCCGAAAGGGATACCGTGACCCCTGGCAACATGGCAACTGAAGAGCACGGGTGGGTTTTAGTCTGACACGCCCTCGCGGAGGAGTTATTTGATAATTTCCCATCGCAAAAAAATAAATAGGCTTGGACAGGTAATAGACAAACAGTGTAGGTTTCGTGTTGTGTTAATTACTTTCGCATTTATAATTTATATCGAGGGTGTTAGGCAGACGGTTGAACATATGAAAACGACAGATCCGAGGGGACGTCTGCTATGTGTTTAGGCCAAAGAACAAGACCACCTGGGTCATGTTATTGACGTGATACGCATCACGTCTATGAAGTTTACACAAAAAAACTGTACAGTTTTCTCTACTCATAATTCAAGTAACAACACTACCAGCGGTCGTTGACTCCAAAAATAAAATCTAATCCTTTTTTTTAAATAATTTTTTGAAATCGATATTCGATACTCAGTTTCGCTAGGTAATTTAAATTGACCCTCTAGATATATAAGTATGGATAGTTGTGAATATGGTTGAGCTCATTAGAAACAAAGACTGTTTCCTTTACCCGGTATCCAGTTTCATGAGGTCCTACCCTCTGCCCTGCGCTACCTTTAGTTAAATCAAGTGAGTATAGAAATACTCTATTCTATAGTCAAAGGTTATAACTAAAATAAACTGGTTAGTGATGTTTAACACTGCCGGTCATCCAGCCTTAACCTAACCATGCCGAACATAAGGACGAGTATTCATCATTATATTGATTTTTAAGTTATGTATAAAGAAAACTTAACTGAAAAGTATTTCAATAATTGGACATCGAATATTGCTAAAACTACGGAATTAACGGTTTAAAAACACACTGTTGAGAAATTATATTTTATTTATAATTGTATATTTACTGATAAAGGATTGGAGGGGCTTGTGGCTAAGTAACAACAGCTGCACGGGTCGATCGATCAGGTTAAGCCACGCTTGCCGCGGTTGGTCTGTGGATGGGTGACCATCTTTACATACCAAGACCCCTCCGTGCCTCGGAAAGCATGTTAAGCCGTTGGTCCCGGCTGTCATTTGTAGATCTTTGACAGTCGTTACGGGTAGTTAGAAGCCCAAAAAGTCTGACAACCAGTCTTACCAAGGGGTATCGTGTTACCTAGTAACTAGGTTGTGGAGGTCAGATAGGCAGTCGCTCCATGTAAAATACTGGTATTCAGCTGCATCCGGTTAGACTGGAGGCCGACCCCAACATAGTTGGGAAAAGGCTAGGCAGATGATGATTTCATCATCATCATCATCATCAGCCTATAAATGTTCCCACTGCTGGGACACAGGCCTCCTCTCTGTGAGAGGGAGTGGGCCGTAATCCACCACGCGGGCCCAGTGCGGGTTGGTAGATGTCACATGTCTTCGAATTTTCGGTTCTAGGACATGCCGGTTTCCTCACGATGTTTTCCTTCACCGTTTTGAGAGCAGTGGTGATGAAATAATTTACACAAAGTAAAGCGCCTGTCTGGGTTCGAACCTACGACCTACAACTCGTAAGTCGCGGCCGTTACCACTGGGCCACCACTGCTCTCATGATGATGATTTACTGATAAATAATTAATAAACAATGTAGTGTTTCAAACACTGCAGCAATCACGGTACACAGGAAGTGGTTAGTACCCGTAACATGTACCCGAAATATTAGAACTTGCCTAAACCGCAATGTTTTTTTATTA
This sequence comes from Agrochola lychnidis, assembly GCA_963680765.1. Lineage (NCBI taxonomy): Eukaryota > Metazoa > Arthropoda > Insecta > Lepidoptera > Noctuidae > Agrochola > Agrochola lychnidis. Next base: position 14,362,569 of record OY796857.1, read on the forward strand.
TCAACCACAATATATTATACTGACGAAATATAGGTAAGTATTTATTTTTCAATTTCACAAAAATAGGCATTTTTATTACAACATGACATTTGACAAACTAAATTTGACGTTCCCTATAAAATATTTAGACGGTAGGTATAAATCTATACTTTTATACTATAAAGAGGAAAGATTTGTATTTTTATATTTTTGTATGTAACGAATAAACTTAAAAACTACTGGACCGATTTGAAAAATTCTTTCAGAAATGGATAGCTACATTATCAGCGAGTAACATAGGCTATATTTTATCCCCGTACTCCTACGGGAAAGGGAACTACGCGGGTGAAACCGCGTGACGTCCGCTAGTGCGCTAATAATTTTATAACGAATGAACGGCAAAGTTAGTATCATATAAAATTCGGAGATAGCCTGCAAATAAAAACTTTATATAGGCTATACGTGTAGAAACGGCAGGAGTTTTAATGCGATCCTTTAGAAAAGTTGTCCCTCAATCCTCATATAATCCGTTTTCTGTAGTGCCATTAACGATAACTCAGAACCTATTATATTAAGTAGGTATCTGAGTACCTAATACCTGAATTATTCTGATACATTTGACATTGCGGTAATAGGTATAAAGTTAATAAAAACTGAAATATCGAACAGTAAATTAGATCTAATCCGTATTTTTTTTTCCATTTTGTTTTAGTAATTTATGTGCCAGGTTTAACGATGATAATCGAAATAATCCTCGAAAAATTTAAATGAAATATTCATTTATGTAAGAGAAACTACAATATAAATCATTCACTGAAAAGAAAATGCCTGTTAAAATAAATCCTTGTGGCGCGATAGCGGAGCAAACTTTTTAAACAAAGAAAAAATCTGCAGTTATGTCAGTGCCTTTTTTATCGCTGCTACACTTTGTAACAGTTTTTACTACATTCCATTAAAATCGAGCATCTCTGTCTCGAGGGAATTTTCAGTGTGAAAATTGGCTATGATCAAGATAAACCAAAGAATCCTATCAGCACCAGCCAACATATTTTATTGGTGCCATAACTCTTTTAATAAAAAAAAGTTTTTGACTTGTTCCAGCCAGCATGCATGCTCTGAATACCATTGAAAAGCTTACAAGTTTTTTATAAATCGTCAAGAACCCATGTTGCATGTTTATTTATGTTCTATAGTCATCAATCAACTTTATCTAAACGTGGAAAAAAACCATTATGTACTGCATAATTCAAGTGCAAAGAAAATAGATTTTATTGTATTGTCCTTGTCACAGGCAGTGTGAAGTTAACTTAGGAATAACGTCATACTTAATTATATTTTTCAAAAGGTCATTTTATTTCAGACGTGCAATCTGAGGGTCATTTGATCCTTCCCTTACATATGCATATATTGGAAGAATAACGACGTAACAATTTGATTCTTGCATGTACAAACGGTACCCTCTACCTATGAAGGTAGGAGATAGGCACTTGTGTTAAAACAGGCTCAATTTGCTTCTTCAACTTTGAGACAAAGCAGATCCTAGAAGACCGAGGAGACGCCACAATGAAGAAAAACATTCGTTCAATAATAAGATTACTTCATTTGTTTAATATCATCCCCATGTTCTTGTAAGCACTCGAATATCCGTAATTACGTTTCACAATTAGCTGTCCAATTTGCATGTTTAGCTAAGTTAACTAACTAAGTTTTGTTTGTATAAATGAGTTAAACAAGTGACAACAAACGAATGGAGACGCAGTCCAGTTAATAATTTACATTCATGGCCAGTGAAAGAGGAGACAATTTTGCGGTAATAGAGATGCTGACTAAAAAAATATTTTTGTCCGTCTTGTAGATTACTAAAAAATATTGGACACCTATTTTTTATTTTTTTAAGTCATTAAAAGATTACGGCGATACATTGAGTAAAAATGTGCCATGACGTCACGAGTATATAGATTTATACTTATTTGTGGCGTAGCGAACCCCACTCCCCAACTTTAAGGTTGAACTAGTCGCGGGCTCGAATTCATTGGTGGGCTTGGTCAAAAAGCACGCTATCTCACCTGGCATCGTGTCCGACAGAGATAGTATCAGTGATGAGCAGTTAGACGCTGGTCTACATGCACAAACACTAGTTCGCACGCACACAAAGTTCGAGCGCGTAAAAAATTACGAAAAGTTCTTTGGAAGGTGGAATTTTATGAAAAAACTACTACATAATTACGAATAAAGTTTATTATAATTTTCGACAATTGAGCTTTGTCGGAACGAGCTTTGTTTTGGAGATTTTATACTTATTTTATTACTTATTAACTCCCAAAGTTGCGTTAAAATTAGCAGGAAAACCGAATCTTTGTTGGCTCATAACTTTTTAATTGCTTTTTTTTTACTATTCTGCTTCTGTACAGACAAAATTAATAATAAGACAAAACGATTTCATGTTTTACTTTGGATGTACAATGTGTAAAAGTGGAGTAAAACCCCCCCGAAATTTGTATGGAAAAAGTATCGGCTAGTTGCGCCTTAATGCGTTTTATCCAAATATTTTTTTATTAATATGATGAAGCAAAAAATACGTGTCTAATATTTTTTATTATCTGACAGACGGACTAAATAGTTTTTTTTTTTTGGTTGACCCAGGCATCATCCCTATTATAACCAATAAAAGATAAGAATAGCATGTAAAAGGACACCAAAATCTAAAAGTAAAAAGAACAATCGTTATATTTGAGAAAAGAAAGTGAAGCGTAGGCAAATGAAGGGATTGTAAAGTTTGCATTGATCATCCCGGGCATAATCTAACCTGATTGGATATAAACCTATCTATACCTAGAAAATTATGGAGCTTTCTATCGACGTACAGCTTACACAGATTTTCTGTTCCCAGAATATTTACCTAGAAAGAAAATTGAGAGCACTGATTTAATATCTACCAGCTTTAGTAATAAAAAAATGTAAGGAAATAAATGGGACATTATCGATTCATACAACATCCGGTGGGAGTGCGGTGCTCCTGACAGACTGACTTTGTCCCAGCTGCTAGAGTGTCCCAATTGTCCCTTCACCTGCACCCTTGACAATCTTATGATTATGATCTGCCTCTGGCGCCGCAATAAATGTGGCCACCTACTGAGCCCAAACAGAATAAGCAGCATAGATGTACCGTCGATACAAAAAGAAGAACAAGAAGGAAACAAATGTTTCAATAAGCTACCATAAATACTTCTATTTCATTCACTGTAATGTTTACGTATAATAATCCACTTTGTGAACCATCCACGTCATGGAATGTGTGTCATCTATTTAATATCAAGATTGAGTTCATATCCCCTAATGAAACAATCGCATATGAAATTCTTGTGCCACGATGCTGAGTCCGAACATTTCCCCAATGATTTGGCAAGTCGCCCCCACCTATATTTAAATCGTAATCTTACTGAGTCAACGCTCTCGTCGCTCTACCACCCAAAATAAACGATCCCGCGAATACGACAATATTCGACCGAGTTCTAAATAGCAACAATAACCGCTACAACTTATTGAGCTTCGAAGATGCATGTGCAAACTGCATGCCAATACAAAACGAACATATTTTTCGAACACTCGTACAAATTACTTAATTTGTCAATATCCTACCAATGTTCATTGCCAACATTTCAGTAAAGTTTATTATCCCGTAACGCAAACTCTAGTTAATTAATGGCGCAAATGGAATTATAAAGATGCGTTACGACAGCGAGTGTCTCCGTCACCACTTGATATACTCGCTCGATGATTCTTTCTCCGGAAACTCACTAAAAATATCATCGCGATGAGCAACAATCAAAATCCGCAGACTCTTCAGATTTACAGCGAGACACCGCGTCAAGTGTGTGGGCGGGGCAGCGATCTCAAAGATGCAGACGTTATTACATTATATCTGAGGAAATCCGAGTCACAGAAATAGAGATCTGTTACAGAAAAGATGCAATTTAACCTAACCTAACATTTCTATATTAAAGAGCTTTCATTTCTTATGAAAATTATGGCATCAAAGTAAATACTGAAACCACCTGAGATTCTCAGAGTGAATTAGTTTTAGTAACAGCAACTGAAGTTTAACAAGAAGCCAACAAAGCTACAATTTTAATTTATATACACCTAACAATATTGTAGCTTCACGTTTCCGATATTCTTTGAATCTATCGCGGATAATGTAAGGCTTCTCTTAAACTACCTTGTTAATACATCATAAGATACTCTTAGCATATACGCCTATAGGTTTAATACATTTATATCCAATTAGGATAATTATTTAATTAACGATGTTCTACATCTAGTTAGTCATTACGTAACCTAGTTGTGTTGCTGTTCTGTTCATCAGGAATAATTTTCGCAAACGGGAAACTTAATAAAAAGCTGTTTGTTTTCCCTAATTCGAGTAGCATTAAAATGAACGAGGCACACAACAACAATAACATTGTTACTCGATTTCAATACAAACATTTACTGAAACATTTACGCAATTTAATGCTTACATGTAAATACAGTCGGCCTCTTATTCTATTGAATCTCCGTACTACACTAGGCCAGCTCAAGGTCAAAGTGTCACCCCCTATGATAATAAACTTTTAACATTCATTAGTTTATCCAAATGTAAACTGAATGCGTAGCTGTTTTTATAACTCTTTTTACAGGTGCTTGATTTTTACGACCTTTTATTTTAGACTGAACGAAACACAGTGTGAGACAGGGAGACGTTATCTCTCCGAAACTGTTCACCGCTGCACTGGAGGATGTCTTTAAGGTTCTGGATTGGAAAGGGCTAGGCATCAACATCAATGGCGAGTATATCACTAATCTTCGGTTTGCCGACGACATAGTCATCATGGCTGAGACCATGGAGGACCTCAGTACAATGCTCGATGACCTCTGTAGAGCCTCCGAAAGAGTGGGTCTTAAAATGAACATGGACAAGACAAAGGTCATGTCAAATGCCCATGTGACACCCACTCTCATGAAGATCGGAGACGCTACGCTCGAAGTTGTGGACGAGTATGTTTACCTAGGACAAACTGTCCAGCTAGGTAGGTCCAACTTCGAGAAAGAGGTCAATCGTCGGATCCGACTCGGCTGGGCAGCGTTCAGGAAGCTACGCAATATGTTTTCGACCCACATACCACAGTGTCTCAAGACGAAAGTCTTTGACCAGTGCGTGTTGCCTGTGATGACCTATGGTACTTAAACGTGGTCGCTCACAATGGGCCTTATCAGAAGGCTAAGAGTCACCCAAAGGGCAATGGAGAGGGCTATGCTTGGAGTTTCCCTACGTGATCGAATCAGAAATGAAGAGATCCGTAGGAGAACCAAGGTACCCGACATAGCCCGAAGAATTGCCAAACTTAAGTGGCAATGGGCAGGGCATTGCTCGCAGAACGGATGGCCGATGGGGTCGAAAGGTTCTGGAGTGGCGACCACGTACCGGAAGACGTAGCGTTGGAAGGCCTCCCACAAGATGGACCGATGACCTTGTGAAGGCCGCAGGAATCCGCTGGATGCGGAAAGCACAGAATCGATCGAAGTGGCGGTGCTTGGGGGAGGCCTATGTCCAGCAGTGAACGTCTTTCGGCTGAAATGATGATGATAATGATGAACGAAACAAGGCGTTTCTACCCTTAGAAGCGCATTGTTTCGTGCCCGTGCTTTCCTTTCCCGCTAAAGCCAAGCTTATAGTTCGGTTCAACAATTCTAAGAATCTATAAGTATACTTAAACCTTTTTGAGAAATATGTTCAAATGGTGCAATTGAGCGTTCTGCAGTTTGAACAACTTGCTCTACACGGAGTAGTGTATTATAAGTATTTCTTAGCCACACACTAAGTTCTTTCAAGTATCAAGTTGACAGTGGTCTTTTTTTTTTTTTGGGTGGGAAATTATCAAATAACTTCTCCCGCTCTGGGCGGAGCGGGAGGGCGTGTCAGACTCTTACTGACTAAAACCCACCCGTGTTCCTTCGGTTGCCCTGTTGCTGGGGGCCACGATTTCCCGATCGGTTTTCTTCGAACCCCCGGCAGGCATTGGCACTAACGGACCCCGTCCATTCTGCTGACATCTCTTTGAGGCGCGCGTGGAACACAACGCGCCGTCGACCCGAGCTTGGTCCTTATCGGTCGGCGAGCTACCCATTGCTCACCGTCCGCAAGCCCGCGCCTACGGTGGCCGGAAATCGGCTCGCGATTCCCGCCCCGGGCGTCTCCTCCTGCGGCGGTTAGGGGCGTGAGGGCGCGAAATTTGCCTCTCCCTCACGCGTTCCGCCTCCTCCTTCGCGAGCATTACCGCTTCGCAGAAGGAGGTGACGGCCTGCCATTTCCTCTCGCTCCGTACCATGGCCTGAACCAGGGCCGGACGCGAGAGATCACCGCCGCCGATCGCCTCTACGAGAACACGGCGTTGCTCCGCCCAAGCCGGGCAGACCTCCACCGTATGCTCCACCGTGTCCTCAGGCCGATCCACACAATGGTGACACCCGGGTGTTTCCTCCCGCCTTATCCTGAACAGGAACCTCCCGAAGCAGCCGTGTCCGGTGAGGACCTGCGTCAGGCGGAAGGTGAGAACGCCGTGGCGTCTCTCCAGCCACTCCTCAAAGACGGGTCTTATCGCCGCGATTGTGGCGTGCCCAAAGTTGACAGTGGTCTAACTCCAGATCCTAAATTCGGAAAGCCAACACCACTAAAGTGACCGTCCGCGTACGCCCGACGTCGTTTAGACTAGACTCTTTTACCATTGACATAACGTAGTTTCCGAGTGGTTAAAGTGTTCTACTAGCGTTTAATGAGTGGAAGCTGCAAGTACCAGGAGTCAAGGAGACCCGAGGATGATAGAGACAAGTTCTCTATGTGCGTAAATCCGTGGGAAGTCGCCTCCGCCACCTCCGCGAACTGCCAATGCATTATTATTAATGAAAGTTGTACAGGTTCAAATTATTAACATTTTATTTTATCGCATAACGTCACGTCTGTATGCCTTGGAGGGGAAGGCAGAGAATACATACTCCCACACTTTGCCAGGCATATTTAAGTCCCATGTAAAAAGGGCCGAGCCAATTGCTACTAACCAGGCACAAATCCAGTCTCCGGGTTGCTACTTAAAAATTCCTAATTAAAGAACCCGATAAATCTCATCAACTAGACTAACGAGGCAGAGAATTTTACTTTGTCTATGTCAATAAATTGCAACTAGCAAAACATACATAAAATTTATTTAAACCTGTGCTAGAAAACCTCAAATTCTGGTTTCAATGTTAAAGCTCACTTACTGTTCGGGTTTACAGCTATGAAAGTTATAGGAAATTCGCAAAGCGGCTTAAAAGGTGTCCTATATATTATAATGGCGAATGTCGCGATAGTGTTGTCCAATTACTCATTGGGAAATTGTATAGTAGTAGGTAAGTAAGTACACTTGTATCTTTCCCTTCTAAAAATATAAGCATCACCCTATGTTATCTCATCATCTGTTACGACACACTATGGGCTAGAACCGTGCGTACCGTCTCAAAAATAGGTTTTCGTAATGTTCGATATTGAATATTTCGTTAATGCACATGTCTAACTAAATGTCCAATGCATATTATGTAGTAGTTAAAATCCATTATTTCTAATTTTTTACTATTCGACTGAGGCTTGCAAGTTGATAGTTACAATTATGAGAATTCTGTAGAACACAATTCCTCCAGTTCACATGGTCATATTTTCGTTAATTTCACAGCAAATGTGTAAGTATGATATATGGTTAGAATCGTTAGTAAGTATTCTAATTAAAAATAATTTAAGTAAAGCTTTTTGTGAAAACTGGAAAGGTATAGAATTTTTATTTCGGGGCCTAATATTTTAACCTTATTAGAAACTTCAAATAGACTTTTGACAGTTAGCCATGTCTACCCATGACGTAATTTTGGTAGTTTTACAAAGAGCAACTTATACAAAAGTTAGGGCAAAAAGAATTTTCGCCCGAATCTGCCCCCCTTGAAATGAATCGAAAAATCCCAAATGGGGGGAAAATACAAAATATTTCAAAAAAATATTTTGTGATTGATGAGATTTTTGGACAATTAGATTATTTTCGACCTCTAATTCTTAAATAATATTACCTATTTACTAAAAATTTTGGCAAGGTGGGAGGAGTACTGGGTAATGTCTTATTTTTTTTTATTTACGACAGATGTGGTTAATGTTTTACTATCACTGTGTGAATTACAAGTTTCTCATGTAGGGAGGAAATGGTGGTTAAAATTGATATTATACATTATATCAGCACTACTAACCAACTTCATAGATAGTGGTTAAGAACGTGATAATGACAAAAATTGATTTACATTGTCATTTACCAGTACTTTAGTGTGCAGTGCTTTAGTGTACTTTAGTGTACATAATAATTATAGTCTTCCCCATCCTCTGCAAAAAAGTTAGTTACAAGTGTATCTACACAACAAAATGAGTGAATTTGTTTTGCCTCTACGAGTATAATATTCCTTTTTCAGTACATAAAATCTTAATACATGGGGAAAGTATAATTAGACATTTTGCTGTTCTGCTTATTGGTAATTTATCTGAATATGCCCAAGAATCTCGAAACTAAGATTACAACAAATTCAGATTGTACCTATCACGCAAGAAAATGCTCTAGATCAGCAACGAATCAAGACGTATTTCATGGTCTCCTATTTACACCAGATCCTTATCTATCAAGTATAAGAAAACCATCAGTGACTATTTCCAAGGAATTGTTAGACGAAGCTAAGAACCTCTTAGATATTTAAGTAGAAGTAGGTATTACATAAATAAAAATAAAAAAAATTGAAATTAATTATTATATTATATTTGTTATTTCATTAAATTTTAGATTTATATATAATAAAAAATATATTACACAGTAGTAATATCATAAAACTGTAAAATTGTAATTGAATAAGCTAAACAAACTATGGTTTAATATTAAAAAATACATTTATATATTTGTTTTATTTTTTAAATATTATAAATTCTAAATTTGAAAAAACAAGTTTCATAATTGGATTGTATATACATTCGAGATACTACGTGCAAAATTTGAGCTATTTATTTTAATTAACATAAAAGTTATTTAGTTATTTACAGATTTTTGAGACGGTACGCACGGATCTGGCCCATAGTGCGACGCCTCATTGAGGTGGATAACATTTAAAATTCTATTGTGTCTCGTTAATGACAGTTGAAAGGTAAATATTCATTAATATGATAATGAAAGAAATGAATACTACAGAACGATCAGCTGTTTATCAACCCACGCAAGTTACTAACCCTTGGCTAACGTTGGAGCGACTGTCACTGTAGAAAAGTTGTATATACTTATTAATATTCATACCAATCTCGGCTTCAACATTACATTCAAATAGTAAAAGAAAAGAAAACTTGGTCGAATTTATAAGACGCGATGAGAAGATATAAGTATTTCACGACTAACATAAATAAACAAAATGGATGCTTGCGAACTTAACACATAAAAGTTCTACAACCCGTGCAAGCACTTGTTTGTCAAAACTACTGCTTTGAGCTATTTGAAACTTGGTCGTCATCGGCAAATCGTCGGACGAGTCACGTAACACTATTGATTAGCACTAACTTCACGGGAATGTTACTGCACTACTAACATGTCGGACACACTCCATTTTATGCATTTCTCCACGTTATGATACCTATAAAAACTGAAAACCCAGTGTACCATCGCTTACGCCTTATGTTTTCGGTATCTGTCCCGACAGTTAACAGCATCATTAAAACCATTTTTATTTCTGCAAACAAAATTGTAAAATTTTATAAAGCTGTACAGTCGCCGCATTGTTTACAGCGACTAATTTATTACTGGCCTTGACGAGTTAATCCAATTTTAAAAACAGCTGTAGCACAGATAAAACAATGTATGAATGAATGTATATCGAAGCAGAGAAAACAATTGAATAATATCTTGTTTTACTGAGTTACAGAAGAAACATTATTACTTCAAAGCTAATTTCAACAGCAAATAATTTCTTTTCGTCTAATCTAAAGTTTACTAAATTAATTCTTCAGACAAAAGTTATTTCAATAGATTTTGAATGGTACTGACAGTCGTTGCTTTCTTAGGGGTAATTAGCATTGTAACGCCTAAATTGCTGCTGAAGGCAACGAATTTGTTAAAGAAGATATTAGAGAAAGCTGCAGCGTTAACCACCATTTTAAGCTATATAAATCGTAAAAGACATGATAGGGAAAATTATCTAAGGACCTATTGAACCTAACCTTAACAAAAAGATCTATTAGTATTCTTCGGTTTCACACCGTCAATGTCAGAAAAAAACCGGCCAAGTGCGTGTCGGACCACGCACAATGAAGGGTTCCGTAGTTGGTATGAATTAATCCCAAAAACAAACTTAACTTTGTAGTTGAAAAATATGTTCTCCCATACGGAATGTATGGGAAAACATGTTTTTGCAACTGCAAAGTTAAGTTGGTCGATTATTACTCGTTAACTTTTAGAGCCTACTTAGCTGTGATAGTTTTTCTTTTAATTTCGTTATATAAACTACTGTTGCGATTTTTTTCACATACCCAAAACCAACCATTTAGCCGGCAGGGGGGGGGACACTTGACTCTAACAAAAATTAGCACTTTAAAGCTTAATATTTCGCAAACGGTTCCCTGAATCCAAAAATGGTTGTGACAAACTCACAATGTTTTAAAGGACCTTTCCAATGATACCCCTCACTATGGGTTAAAAAAAGAAAAAAAATAACATCACCACTTTACGTGTATGAGAGGTACCCTAAAAAAAATGTTTTTCATAATTTTATTTTACCACTTTGTCGGCGTAATTAAAATATATACCTATGCCAAATTACAGTTTTCTAGTACTAAGGGTCTCAGAGCTAGACCGCGGACAGACAGACAGACAGACGGAGATGACGAAACTATAAGGGTTCCTTGTTTACTACGGAACCCTAAAAAACCATGTTATTCCAATTAATTACAAATGTGCAAATGTTACACGATACGGTTATAATAATAGTGTATCCACACAATACATTCAACCCTCTACTGCGAGAATAACCCATAGAAATCAGTTCACGTCCAAACCCTGCATGTCACTAATGGCCGACACTAACAAGGGAACATGTCGTCGACACTAAACATGTTAACAAGAACCCAGCGCTGTCGAACGAGTTGACAAACAAACGACGCACCAGTATCAAAACAAACAACCGATCCTTTTATCCAGATTATTTCTAAAATGATATGAAATTGGTACTATGCTGAGTGACTGATGCGAGGTTTGTTGAACCAAAACATCGAAATGAATTCAGAGATGTAAAAACGAAAGGATGAAAATAAACTCAAAATCAAATCAGCGCGCTGCAATCATGAATGTACGAAACAAGAATCATCCTATTGAGATGAGTCAAAACATTGATAATCAAATTACAGGGATATTGACACGGGCACTTTATTAACCATCTTTGCTAAGATTTTTGGCATCTGGCCAACAATAAAAAGCTTCTAACGATGGGCACGGTCATCACTGATATCTCTCTCAAAGGAAACGCCCTCCTACTATTTCTCAATAATATTTGTAGCCCAGATTCAAGTTTTAGTTCCGTCGTTTATTTTCCAATTGACTTTTTGAACAAATAGAAAATTCCCGCCTGAGCAAGCGTCATTTTTCCGTTTCTCGCTCTACATGAAAATAAAAAAGTAGTGGGACAATAATGGCTAAGAAAAAAAAGTATACAAACATATAATGTGCACTGATTGGCCGTGATGGTATTTATTATTTGTAGTTTGTGAGGCCAGCTGTACCAAATGCACTATTTTATATGCCGTCGTGTACGTTTTAAGAGTGGTTTTAACTTATAGGTATGTTGTACCCAAAATGTCACGTCAAATCCAAAGCAGCGGCAGTACGTTTGCGTGCAGTGAATGTGGCGTCTTGTTTAGACCTTCATAAATATGTAGGTACATATTACAATATAAGGACAGTCCAATTTTGTCTTTAAACTCAACCTCTACCAATGCGCGCTTACCAAAATAAATCTGAAAATTCATACCTCTGTAATAATAAATATTAATATTATAAACGCGAAAGTAGGTACTGTGTCTGTCTGTTAGATGCCTACCTCTTCAAGCCTAAACTACATAAATTCGACATATAAGTAGGCTGGGACATGGAAAAGGAGTATACTACTTTTCATCCTGGGTATTTGTATAAGACTAGCTGAATTTGTTTGGGGTGGACAACCCTTATCACTTAGGGGTATGAAAAATAGATAGTAGCCGATTCTCAAACCTACTGAATGTGCATATAAAATTTGGTAAAAATCAGTAAAGCCGTTTCGGAGGAATAAGGTAACAAACATTGTGACGAGAATTTTATATATAATATAATGAGAAATGCCAAAATACACGCAGACGAAGTCACGGGCAATAGCTAATATCCAATAAACAAAAGCAAGTTTGAAATAACAATACGACAAGAATATCAAAAGCACATTTCTTGAATGTGTGTAACTGTACTGAAGGATAATATTGTTATTATTAAATATAATATAACGAACCAATTGGAACAATGTTATGAGCTGTTATAAATATTAGCTATGTATTCAACGAAGTAATAACAGAATATTTACGTAGAATTACCAGATCTCTTCTTTTAATAGAGTGTGCTATAAAATATACAAAATACTAACTTTGCATAGACTTTATACATTATTGTGAACACTTTATAAATTTTGCATATTATAAATGTTACAAAAGAACTCGTTTTTCTCTTCTAAGCCATCTTCAGGGTTGGAATAAGAATGTGCATTCTTTATGTTGCTTCTATCCGTATAAAAGTTTAGAAAACCTTGTAGGTGTACATTTCTTCCCTCTGAATAAACTTGATTCTTGATGCGAATACGAAAAACTTTAGCAAGTCGCTGTGTTTTGCAAAAGCAGGGTTATTCCCAAAGTACTCCAAAAAGAGTTCCCAAACTAGGTACTCCATGAAAAATATAATATTTTTAATAAGGTTTTATTCTACTCCATGATAATATTAAAATGTTCTCAAAGTACTCCGCTCCATTTTAATCAAAAAAACTAATTTAAATATGTACCGGATTACTATAAAAGGGTAGCTGACGTAGTCAGGCTTAAAAGCTTTGCAAATATATTTTTAAGTGTTAATAAATTTTTAAACAAAAGACTTTATAATATAATTCAACAATAATTTTAAATCTTATAATTTTTTTTAAATTCAACATTTAAAAATATTCATAAATCAACAGATAAAATTAAAAAAGTGGGGCTCTTAATTCAGAAGTCTAAAAAACATGAAAAACAAATAATAAAAAATCTAAAATGAAATCTGGCAATCAAGCCTAACATATTTATTATAATTCAACGATTAAAAATATTCAAAAATCAACTAACAAAATTAAAAAAGTGGGGCTCTGGATTCAGAAATCTAAAAAACATGAAAAACAAATAATAAAAAATCTAAAATTATATCTGGCAAGTAAGCCTAACATAAAATATTTTAAAAATTTGATCAATAATCATTTGAAATTTTACAAAACATGGTAAAAAATACTTATAAATTTAAAAGTCATATTATTTCTTTCATAAACACAAATTTTTTAATCCTAATGACTGACTGTAATGAAATATATTATATATTTTATAGGTAATTATGTAGATGGAGCAGTTTGAGAATTGATAACGAATAATCAGTGGAGTACTTTGAGAATAATTCCAGATACCTATGGAGTAGAATGGAAACAAAATAATAAGTATTTTTAAATAATAATAATTCCTTGGAGTAACTCGGAAATTAGTGTATGAGATTCTTATCTTTTTAGAACAAAATAATGGAATACTTTGGGAATAACCTAAAAGCAGTTGTAAATATGACAAGAGAACCTAAAATGAAAAAGTTAACGTTACTCGCAGATATAAATAAATATAATTTAAGTTAAAATACAATAGCTCCACAGTAAAATATTCTACAGCCTATTCGATGTTTTTAAATCTAAAATAAAGGACTTAAGTGCTCTCTTTCGTGATCTGCGCCAGTCTAAATATCTTTTCATGATTATTGAAGAGTGCCTAAAGTACATAATTTGTCATCTATTCAAAAGCATTTCGTTTTTAATTAAGCAATTTTTCTAAAAGCTTCTAGGTCAATAACAATGGGATTTGAATTGCTAAATGTAATAAATGCTTACCTAAGTAAGTTACTTTATAAAATTGAATTACGTAAAAACTGAGTTATTAATTATTTTAATGTCTAGACTCTAGACAATTGTTGCAAACTATAATAAGCATGACACATCATAAAACAATCGATTTTCATGGACAATTAAAGTTAGTGTTATCAAAACGCCAAAGCAAAATATTTTTTGAAGAGCCCGTAGTGTTTTTTCAACTTAAATAAAAATGTCCGTGACTAAACATATTATGCACGCTTCACTTAACAGAAAATGTCTGGTATTATTTTGTAGACATTGAAAATTATCGAACACGTTGAAATCACCAACCCGTACCTACCTTCAAAAGGAACGGTAAAGCAATTCCTCTGGATTTGTTACGATCCCTTTGGTATCCCGTCCCTAATTGCTAAATGGCCGCACGCTTTGTCTTGTCTGTCAGTACTTTATTTGAATATTTAAACACATTTCCCAACCTGTCAGTCAGCTCAGTCGTCACCAGAAGTCACGGCATTTATATCACAAAGAATAATTAGTTTACAATTAGTTGAATACAGAATTCTACTGTATTGGAGGACTTGATTTACCATCGTCAACTTCAGCAAATTTCATTATTTTCTGGATATACAGGGTGGCAGGGACATCGACGTAAAAACTATTACCATGGATTCAGTACATTATTCTGAATTCTGCGTTAAAATTTTTCGTCGGTTTTAAAAAAAAATCTGCTGTTCCATACATTTTGACTGCGTAGGTATTGCACTTTTCTATGAAACAGCAGTTTTTTTTAAATAACCGACGAAAAATTTCTACACATGGGGGTTCAAAACCATTTACTGAATCCATGGTAACCGTTTTCGCGTCGATGTCCCGGCCACCCTGTATACATTTTATGTACTGTGTCGATTAATACAATAAAGTCTCCATGTGGGTGTGCCAAATATACCGTGTTGGTATAACAATAATAATTCCGCAGTTACTGAAACCCATAACGTTATTTATATTTTATTACAGCCACATTTGGACAATATTACTGTAATAAGAGCGAATCGGTCACCCGTGTGAGTGTTTCGCCAATTAAATGGTTCTTGCCAAATGGAACAACATTATGATACTGATCTGAACAAGTATGTGTAAAGATATCAAAATATGTCAAATTGTGTTCAGTTAGGTTATATTATGTTATGAGACTGCATCGAAAACCTATCGTATTGGTGTATTGACATTTGCAAAATGTTCGGTACTGACATCGACCTGCGATTCGAATAAAATTGTAACTCGAAAATGAGGGTTTACAGGAGAGCCAAAAAACGTTTTCGTGCACTTTGAATCGCGATAAAAGGGGTATCTGTTAGACTTTCAGGTTTAAAAAAAAACAGAAACATAAATTTTTCAATCCTCATCCATCGGTATAATTCTTTTTTCGGTAACTAGCCTAACAAAGATTTTTGTGAGAGTTGATACCGAAGACATCCTAGTTTTTTTTTTAAGTGAAAAGAAAACGTACCTTTCTATCTGTTGAGACAATATCTCGGTGAAATAATAACGTAAGTAAGTTTCTATAAGCCACAAGCGTGATTCAGTTGGTGAAAGAACATTGTAAGTTGATATACGTTTCGGTTTCACTGAGATTCTTGGTAGGCGCTTGAAAACTACTGTGATTTTTTAAGTGTAACTCTAAATACGTTTTTCTTTCGCTAACACTTTCATTAATTGGAGTCTAATTGTAAAAAGTTACAATAGTATAATATTGGATAACTTTTTTTATAATATTTTTTTTTTTTTTTTTACATACATCGATGTAGTTACTTTGACAGGTATCAGGATTGAAAAATCTCGTAATAGTGTATCAAGACTTACAATTTTTTCGAATCAAGGGTCGACATGTTCTTAGATTACTGAAAATAATAGTTTCAGCAACATAATAATTTGCGTGTTATGTTGAACTCTAGGAATTCGCGCTAAATATATTATTCTAATGAACGCTGGTAAGTGTGAACTTCTATTTGCAGATATTATTATCTGAAGAGTATCATAATAAATCATTGCGTCTAAATGTTTTTCTTCTTCGTGGATTCAATATGAAAGCATCGTTCATAAGAATGTTTTCTTTGAACGTCTCGACTGTTTCTATAATCGTTCTCGTTTGGTCATGGTACAAAATTATCTGTCTGTGTAAATTCTGTAAATAATCATTCACGAATCGTGCTGAAAGACTAAACAACAACATGTCATATTGATTTGCGACAATGACCGAAATATTCGGTTATTCTGCTCTCTTTTTTTAATAAATATAGCGCCACTACCTGACCTATTACTACCGTCGACGAAAGATTTGTTGTCAACGTATTTATGAATGTGTCAACAAACATTTTTAGCACGGTTTAATAATAAATATATTTCGTCTTTAAAACATTGCCCGTCACCTTCAGTAACATCCAATATTGCTATATCTACGAACGATACCCAAGGGCTTATTAAAGCTCGCATCGAGATCGTCTCGGAGCCTATAAACCGTTCACGTTTTGCTGAGACCCTTTTGCGTCAATTTCCGTTCGAGCTGCACTTGGATGTTGTTTTTCTTAGCCTTTCATCTTCTTCGGAACTATTCCACAAACGTTTATGCTTTGCCGCAAAAGAATCTTTACCGTCATCTCATTAAGACGTTTATGTTTATCAACCAGAACTCAAACAACTTCACAGGATTAAAGTTTAGTTTGAAAGTTGATTTCTCTGTTGTTGGTTTTTACGTTGGAGTTTCATCTGAGCTATGCAAAGCATCGCCTTCGTCTGTGTCAACAATATGAAAAAATGGAGTTGGGGGATCTATCGAGCCTTGGGGATCAGTAACCCAAAAGATTTCACTATAACGAATCCTTGTAACAGCAGATAATCAGGAATTGTATTATCGATCGTATTAGTTTACCAGGGCCGGATTTAAAGGCGTCGAGGCCCTGGGGCAACCAAGAAGTGGAGTCCCCGATTTTTTTTTTTGGAAAGGACGAATTTTGGTCACAGATTTCAATAATTTATAAGCAGGGTGGATTTTTGAGACGGGGTGGTACCTTAACAGTTGTACCTACAGAAAAACCATCTAGGAGACTGCATAACTTTTTGAGAAACTTGGATCTGCATTCACAGATTTTGGAAAAAGTAATATACAGTCAGCAAGGGAATGGGCAATAATCACACAGTCTTTTTTTCATGTCAGTCCACCCTGTTTCTGACGCTGTTTGACTGACGCTGGGCGCTGACATCAAAAAATCTATTTAACTCGGTTTAAGGAATCACAGTAATTCAACGTATTTCATCACCACCAACGACGTAAAAAGAGGTGAAACTTTATGAATGTAAACTTTTTTCTCTTTGATTGACACAAAGGATGTATTTTTTTTTCTTATCTAAAAAATACAAATTGTGGTGGCCCCTTCCTTGTGGAAGCCAGAGCCCCTGTTGCCCTACCCTAAATCCGGCCCTGTAGTTTACCTACTCTTCTGAACAGTCATGATAAATTTATGTATGTACCTATGTATGTTTCAAATAAAATACAGAATCTGAGTTATGAGATGTCGGCTGATAGAGATGAAGACATGGAAAAAGACGTACTGCGCCAACCCTAAATAAATTGCGATAAGGTCCAAAATATATGATGATGAATAAAATATAGGTACTGAAACATTTGCAAATGTAATAGTATCTACATAGGCAGATACATTTATTCTATACTAGCTTCAGCCCGCGACTACGTTCGCGTGGAAGTCGTAAGACACCAAAATTTTTCTCCTAAAGTAATAGCCAAATTTTTATAAAACTCCTTTTGATTATTGACTTTTTTCTTTTTGCTCAGCTCATAAGAGTCGTAGCGTAATGTTAAATAGCTTATAACCTTTCTCAAGGATTGGGCTATCAAATGCAAAAAGAATTTCCAGAATTGGTAGTTCCAGAGATCAGCGCGTTCAAACCAATCAACAAACTCTTCAGTATTTTTTTATAGAAGACAGATTTATTTTTCTATAACAGAATGAACGGCAAACAATTAAACCATCTAATTTTAGACATACAATCGTTCTTTGATCAAAAACAAGGTGAAGTAGAAACTCGAAGACCATTAATTGAACA
The DNA here is from genome assembly GCA_963680765.1 of Agrochola lychnidis. Taxonomy (NCBI): domain Eukaryota; kingdom Metazoa; phylum Arthropoda; class Insecta; order Lepidoptera; family Noctuidae; genus Agrochola; species Agrochola lychnidis. The sequence goes on from OY796857.1 coordinate 14,380,902, forward strand.
CTGGTTCTGTTAGTATCAGTGTCAGGTTTCCGAGCTAACTACAATCGAGTGCCGGAAGACAGCCTCATCAATGTGCTAACGAGATTCTGAACCGAGTAACCTAACCGCCTACAGCATTTCGTTTGAAAACATAACTTAGTTATTCAGTTCTAAATTGACTCGGGAATACTCTAGCAACTGCATTCAAAGGGCGAATTTCACCAGTGAAACTGAACGTGATCAGCACATATAAACCGCGTTCAAGAGCTGTCTGTCAGTGACATTGTTATTGTGAAATAATGCCCTTAAACGCAGTTCAGATGTGCTAATCGTGTTCAATTTTATTGGTGAAACTAGCCCTAAGTCGTGTAGGCCAATCAAGTGTTTGTTTAATAATAAGCTGATGCGTACCATCTACAAGGTCAAATTAAATTACCTAGCAAAACTCCGCAGATGTAATGAGTATCGATATCTAAACATGATAAAATACAAAACATATTTATTTGATGTTTTTTTTTTTTTTTGGGTTCACGAACGCTGGTAGTTTTTTTTTACTTGAAGTACATAATCCGTTTTTTTTATCGTGTTAAGATATCGATGCCCATCATGTCTGTGAAGTTCACATAAAAAAATAGATTTATTCTTCTTAGCGTGTCGATGGCAATCTAAGTAGACTTGGCCCAAAATTCAGCCACGTGTTTGATGCCATCACTAGCGTCCATCAGTTCCTGTAACGTGCAGCTGACAGGACACGCAGGACACGGCATTAATAAGTGTAACCTTTTGTGGAACAGCACCACATTTAGACTCCAAGGCGGAGTCCGAAACAGAAACAGATTGAAACTGATATTTCAAGTGACTAGTCTACCTGTGGTGGAAGACCTAAAAAGAAAAATATATAATATTCATTATAATGTTTTTTTTTTTTTAATTAGATATTTAAAACCCATTACGTCTACGGAGTTCCGCTAGGTAACTCAATTTGACCCTGTATATGAACAGAACCACTGCAAAACTGAAAAACAAAACACAAAACTATATTGACCGGTTTCATATTAATCCTTATCCAATAAAATATGTTATTTAAATTGGGCATTTGATTTAGATTAAATTATGCCTCGACATCATATCATTTAAATTATTGGTTTAAAAGATATCACAGATTCAAAAATACGGGTAACAAAATAATTATGGTTGGAGCGCAGCGGTAGGAGTCAATAACCTTTTTCTGGACTATTAGGTATGTAATCCTGGTACTGCCCGGTAGTACGTTCCCGTGGGATATTTTCCGACATCCACGCGGGCGAAGCCGCGGGCAAAAGCTAGTATTATATAAACTCGGAATATCAGTAATAAAAGATAACGGTGAAAGTTAAGTCTATAACCTATGTTATAACGATAACGCGTTCAGTGCCGGGATCGAATCCTCCTGGAGGGTTATTGAGTGAACCCTCCAGGAGGGTCATATATGGGATGACAGGAGCCCTCGCGGAGGGCTAATTTAGAATGTAGGTATTTCTTACTGAATTCGGCATTATAAACTATGAAAAGAAAATTTGTTGTATATTTTAACAAGATTTCAAACCTAATGCCGGTGGTACTCCTGGAGTCAATTTGCAATATATATGTCGACATGGCGTATGAGTTCTATGAAAAATGGGTGGAGTCCAAAGTGGTAATTAAGACTGTATTGGTAAAAAGATCCATATTGAAAATTAACCTGAAAAATCATTCAGCTAACTTATAATTTCCCGTAGGATCAGGGTTATGTTAGTAGTTTACTGATGATTAAGATCTCAGTACAGCATCCATTCCACATTCCATACAAATTGAAATTGACAACACTAGAACTATGTTTTTCTAAGTAGATACGGTACTGCATACTTTGAAAATCTGATGATCCTAAGGCTTAGAGGTTGCACCTGACGAAAGTCAAATAGACGTTCCTTTGCGTAAAATTCGACTTTGAATTTCAAAACCGTTCGTGCGCTTGATAATGAAATCCGTGACCAGGTTTTTTATGGTAAAGCGAATCATACTTTTAACTTTTATAAAAGAAAACCTAGTTAAAACATAATGAAATTATTTACATATTTTTCCTAACCACATAAGTAATATTGTCCCGTTTTATTTTTGTCGAAAATACTCGTACATAAACTTGGTGACAATGGTGAACGGGGCAGTTTAAATTAGTAATATGAGGAAAATGACATGTACCCTAATTGCGTAATACAACACAATCACAATCTGTTTGAATTTGAAACAGATTGCCAATCGATTGCTTCACAAGTAGGAAAAAAAAAACTGCTCAACAACGTAAATAACGCAATGAATGTTGTTGAACTGTCAAAATGAAACAAATTAGGCATATTGTTTACGAAAATAAGTTACGCAATTAGGGTACAGGACTCACCCGAGGCCGACCATCAACGACTATTTAAATACCTACATATTATCTAACTTACACTGCACTTTACATAATATACATACCTACCTAAATACCTACCTTATTAAACTAGCTTACGTTAACTAACTCATCATAAACTATGTTCATATGGCTCATGGCTCTTCATTATAATCAGAATATCAGATTCATCTAGCAAACCCCTCGTTAGACACTAGACTAACGAGGGGTTTGCTAGATGAATCTTGAATGCTTGGCAATAGCGCTTGCGATCACTAGATCGCAAGCGCTATTGCCAAGCATGAAGTCCAGGGTTCAATTCCCAGGTCCGGCAAAGTGTTATTCGGTTTTTCCATTAGAAATTTCTCAGTAGCAGCCTGGAGTCGGGTTTTATGCCCCGTTGATGGCTCGGCTTCTATTACATAGGACTTAAACATAACTGACGAAATGTGAGTGTACTATAAGTACACCTCTGCTTAACCCTTCGGAGTTTACAGGAGTGATGTTATGTCATCCAACAAACGTTTTATTTCAAAATACTTTGATTTTGTGTAATCTTAATTTCACCGCTGAATACCTCATACATTTTTTCAAGGATCCCGGTATACGTCAAAGTATGAAAGTACCCTCTTATAAAGTAATCGTTTTCAGGATATATATGAGGTAAAGCACCAGTCAAAGAGGTAAGTAACTCTTTGACGGGTGCTGTTATGAGACTTTAAAATGATTTTTTAATACAAAATCCTGAAAACCGCGTAGAGAAATAAGAGGCACAATAATTATCCATAATGGTGTGGGACGGAAGGAAAATTACATTATTTATATAATAAATTGGTACTTACTATTCGCAGCGGTAAAAATCTATTAACCTCATACCATTAAATTAATATAATTTAAAATATTATTAAAATATAATAAAAATATTATTAGAAACACTTAATTGGCAATAACTTTGCGGATTCTAACGCTTGGTCTGGCGACCCAAGACGTTCGGGATTCGAACCCCTCAAACACATCGCTTTTACATAAAATTCGATATCTAGACTATTTCCAAAAAAATTATACCTAAATACATAAAAAAACAGGGAGCCATAAGGCATACAACATTTGGCTAGTGAGTGATAAAAGCCTGCTACGAAATCTCATTATACGGGTAATAAGTGAGGACTATGACGTTGCGTGCAGAATTAATAGGATAGTAGGTAATAGCTAAACTTCACGTGCCTGTGAAGATTTATCTCAGGGCCTAAATAGGTAGGGAATTGCTTATTTTTCTGACGTTTGATTCGCAATAACTTATTAGATATTGGTGCCGATTCCCTTGTTCACAAACTAAACTAAATTTAAGTTCAGCGCATCTTTTTCTTTCTATTTCATTAAGAAAAGGACAGAAGATAAATTTTAGTTTAGTCCTGTCAAATTAATCAGCGCCTGTCACTACTCCATACAAGTTTAGACGTGATTTAAAAACTTGCCTACTAAAATTACGTCAATTTACGTCAAGTGGTGATTAATTTGACAGGACTAAACTAAAATTTATCTTAATGAAATAGAAAGAAAAAGATGCACTGAACTTAAATTTAGTTTAGTTTGTGAACAAGGGAATCGGCACCAGTATGTATGATCGAGTCAAATGAAAATAAGTAAGTAGAGGATGTGTTTACGTTTCTCTAAAAGAAAATCATCATCATAACCAGATCCGATCGGATCACTCGCCTTTAATTTTTTAAAGTAATCTTAACATTCTGTTAACATTTTGTAAAGAGATAGAGAAAGTGACGTTTTATGAAGTTATTCTGACATTTGTAACAGTCAACTTAAAGACCTTCACTTCGCCAATGAATTTTGTGTTTGTGCAGACAGTAGTGTAGTAGGAGGAGGAGGAGCTCGTGGCTAAGTAATAACAGCCGCACGGGTCGATTCATCCGTTTAAGCTACGCTTGCCGGGGTTAATCTGTGGATGGGTGACCATCTTTACATACCGAGACTCCTCCGTGTCTCGGAAAGCCCGTTAAGCCGTTGGTCCCGGCTGTCATTCGTGGATCTTTGACTTTTGATCTTTGTCGTCAGAAGCCCGAGAGTCTGACAACCGGTCTTCCCAAGGGGTATCGTATTACCCAGTTACTGGATTGTAGAGGTCAGATAGGTAGTCGCTCCATGTAAAAAACTGGTATTCAACTGCATCCGGTTAGACTGGAAGCCGACCCCACTATAGTTAGGAAAAGGCTAGGCAGATTGATTGATTTTTGCAGATAGTAGTGTAGTAATTTTGAACATAGATATATTATTGACAATTTATACAATGACAATGTTAATATTTTATGTAAGGCATCTATGCAAAGCAAGAAGGTGAGAAATTAAAAGGGTAAAACGGTAGTGGGGACAAACACGTGAGAGAAGCTCATAGTCAGATTAGGCAAGCATACCAACGGTACACAGGACAGGACAGGACATGGTAAACCTGAAAGTGGGCCTGTTCATGACAACATGTATCTTACACGGAAAACATTTAAATCTAGACTGAAGTTCTGTCAAAACCACCAAGATCAGCTTAAAATGGATACTAGCCTCACACGTTACGGTTAAAAACTCTTTCTAGAAGAGTACTAAGAGGATGAACGGTAGGGTTAGTTTGTCAGTGACTGTACGTGGTGACTGTACGTTTAGTGAGCCTAGAGATACAGCTAACCTTTTTATAAATGATTTTAAACTTGAGTCACCGCTTGCCGACAATTCTATTACTGCGGATATTGAGGCTATCTCTGTATGTGAGAACCGGATTGAGTTTTCTGCTAAAGATAACGTTTTCGTCAATAACATCAGTTATGTGGACGACATGGTGTTGCTGAGTCCATCTGTAGGAGGGCTAAGGAAGCTGTTAAATATATGTGAGTCCTACGGTGAGGGTAACAGCTTAAAGTACAACGATAGAAAGAGTGTATTGTCATCAGAGGTAAAAATAAACAACCTGAGCATATACCACCAATGTATCTCAACAGGGTATCTTTAAGTCAGGTCTCTCAGTTTAGGTATCTAGGGCATGTTGTGACCTTATCGATGACGCAGACATTGAGAGAGAGCGGAGAACATTGTCGGTGCGCGCTAACATGTTGGTACATAGGTTTCCGAATTGTATAGCACAAGTAAAGATAGATAACTTTGTTGAGAGCCTATTGGCAAAACTTATTCACCTGCCCCCTATGGATCAACTCCATGCAACGCGCCTACAATGCTCTCAGAGTACAGTATAACAACGCCTTTAGGATTTTGGTGCGACTACCTTCATTTTGCAGTGCCTCGAATTTGTTATATAATGCGCAAAAACTCAGCCTCACAAATTCGCCGAATTCGAGGGAGTGGCTACGGCATCCTAAGAATGATTGCATACGGACCAGTATCGGCAGCTGTGGGAATGTTCATCAGGCTGCATATTGCGTGATGAGTTTTTGTATTTTTTTCAATTAATTTCTTTAAATTTATTATCAATTTTTATTTCAATTTTAGTTTTTATTCTATCTTTTATTTAAATTTTAAGTTATTTTCAATCATATAAGTTACCTAAATACATTAATTGATCTCGTCATGTCTAACATAGATTTTTAAGATAATGTAATTAGGTACCTATCACCTACAAAATATTGACAAATATAGTCTGAATTAGATGAAACTCAGTCTGGAATCGCCCACTTCTGGGAATAGTACACCCATATTTTTTGTCACTATAAACGAATCCATTAAAGTAGGTACCATTGGGCACAGAAGACAAAGTTGTCGTCGGACCAAAAAGTTATAGGATATAGGTATCCCTAAAAAAAAAAGAATCCCTTAAAGTTCAGTAAATATTTTGTGATACGTAGTATAATAAATACGAAGTCTCATAAAGGGTCAGAATAGGATTTAACTTTACCATTAATAGCCCAATTTCACGTCCAATAGCCAAAAGCGTTGGCGTTATTTTCAGTAGGGATTATATCGTCTGTACTTAAGTACTTTGCTGAAGTAAATCGGGCTTAATTTTTGAGACGAAAATAAACACAATCAAAATATCTGTGGTCTCAAATAAATAAACTATAAGATAGGTTCCAATTGAGGAAAATTGGCTCAAAATTATTCCAAATAAATATTATGCGAGTGTAGCATAATCAGTTAAAAGGTCTCATCTAATTTCTTCAGAACGCATAGTATAGTCAACAATGTTCACAGATACACTTTTTTTAAATGAATGCCTATTTTCATATTAGCATAAAAAGTAAACAATACTGATAAAGAGTTGGATGTACCATTGTTTTGCATTGCTGTACCATTTTATACCTATTATTATCCTTTTTATGAAAAACAGCAAGCTCTAGCTAGGCTCTAGCTAGGCAGGTGTATACAGTGTGATTTTTTATAATGTGCACATATCGAAATGAGGGTATCTATGCTTAATTTTAACGACAGAAAAAATGTTTAAAAAAATCTAAATATTTATTTTATACTTTTTATGGAATAAAAAAATTGTAACAAAACGGTGTAACTTTTAAACTAAATCATCTATCGCGATGAAACAAACTCCATAATGATTGTAAGTATAAAAACAAGAAAACAAAAATTGATATTTTTTCCGTCGCGTCCCTCATTTCGATATGTGCACATTATAAAGAATCACACTGTGTTAGGTATAGCAATAACATTCATTTAATTCACTCATACTTATAACTATACATCGACGCGAAAACTGTTACCATGGATTCAATACATGATTCTGAACCCCCCTGTATCGAAATTTTTCGTCGGATTTTTTTTAAATTCTGCTGTTCTATACATTTTGACCGCGTAGGTATTGCACTTTTCTATGAAACGGGAGATTTTTTTTTAAATGACCGACGAAAAATTTCAACCCAGGGGAATCCTTCATTTGAACCGGATGAACCTTCAGAATCATGTACTGAATCCATGGTAACAGTTTTCGCGTCGATGTCCCTGCCACCCTTTATAGATGGGTGTTTGCTAACCCATGGAATGCATCTGTAGGTAGAGCGTTTCACTGAAAATCTGTTTCAGGTAAGTGCTAGCTATGTATGTTCCTACTTGATAAATTCCTAAATTCTTTTTCCTTATTACTTTTTCTAGTTCTATAGGTATATTATAATAATTTTAAATTTATAAGGAGTGGGTAAAAACTAAATTATATTTAAACCACAGTGAAAAGTATAAACTATATCAACTTACCTATAACTAAAACTCGTTGCAAACTTTCAAACAAAAAGTAAAAATAAGTCACCGAAACAGCAACAAAAATGTCCACAAAATAAAATCACATTTTCATGAAAGTTGCGGTTATCGCGATGACAAAGTTACCGAGCGCCAGTCGTCGGCGCGCTCTGAAACTACGCTGAAACGACCTGCCCTCGCGGGAGCTCGCACTCGACTGGCTCGTGTGTCCACAGCTTATACATTTCCAGTATTTTCAGTCAATCTAGATACCAAACTTGAGGTCGGGATACGTATTTAATCCGGTATCGTGAATAATTTTATCAACGCTTAAACGATCTTTAAAAGTATTCATAAAACTTATTGCCTAGTTGCCAACCGACTTCTTAATCGCAAATTATCTGTAACGCATCATGACACCGCGTATGCTTGTATCCAGACTCATCACTTGAACACACAATAGTGTCACCTTTCACACAATTGGAAGGACAAGGTTAGATGTTAATCATCTGCTGGATCAACAGATATGAAAATGAAGCTTGCATTTTCATTTCTCTTTCAAATTGATTCGAAGAAGACAAACTCAGTGAAATGAATGGACAAATATAAGCCATAACTAAGCATGCTGGAAATATTAAAAATATAAATATAAATTAGAAAAAACATGAAAGCGTATTCAGGGCTTTTCTGCACTATTAGACAACATTCACCTATTTTATCAGTTAAAGATAGGTTTTTTTCTAGCATAGTGACTAGTACCTAGTCGACCGAGCTCTGCTCGGGTGAAAATAGAAATAAACATATCGTCCAGGTATACCAACGTTGTATCACATTCCCGAGGCTGTGAAAATAGTAAAAACTAATTTTCTCAGATATGAGACCTAGCTAGATCGATTTTTCGCCCCCGTAACCCATATATTGTAACTTTCGTCGAAATCGTTAGAGCCGATTTCGAGAACGTGAGTACAAATATATGTATATACAACCAAATAGCCAAATATTGCTCGTTTAATAGTATAGGATAGGATTAGGAAATGCTACGTCGTCGGTCCAAAAATTTAAAATGATTGTACCTAATGAAAATGATGCATGTGCGTGTGGTGTGAGGGCCACTTTGTTAAAACTCTTTCAAAATGTGCTTAGGATTTAGTGAACATTCCCAAAGAATTGTGAAAGTTGGAATCAGATTTTGTGAAAGTCAAATAACCGAGTTATAGACTGTAAAGTTGGGCCCTCAGTTCTCACATAGAGGATTGAGGGTCCACCTGAACCTGATAAACTATGGACACTACAGAAAAAGTCTTTATGCCAAAATCTAAGCTAGTGCCAAACAAAATTTGTGAAAACAAGATATTATCGCAAAACACTGTCCTACTTTGTATATCTTCGTACAAAATGGGCCCTCAATTCTCATACACGTAAAAGTTTACTACGCAAATAAAATGAAATCATTAACTTACAGCTACTGTTTGAAATCCTATATGCTACTAAATAAATTGTGAAAATTTGTGAAAGCAAGAACAGGTCACCACTTTTTGTTGTTTGAAAGTTATGACCTTAATAAAATTCGGGCCCTCAGTCCTCCATTTATTTTGTTTTCGTTTTATTACGCTTATCGTATGAAATTTAAGACAAATACAAAATTGTCTCTTTTTGTGAAAAAAATTGTGCAACAAATTGGTGTCATTTGTTACAAATAAGAATAATCATAAAACTATAAATCTTCATAGATACCGAAATCAACTATTTTTTAATTGTGTATGTGAGTAGGGTGACAATAATTTCTTTTTACCCTCTTTTTATATACTTTGTTAGTGGCGATTCTGAGGGATGTTTTAGTTCCTTCTGCTGTTGAAAGTAATCATACCTCAGAAACTATTTTATTGTTTACATATATGTACAATAGTTGTAATATTTAATATCAAATGAAAAAATCATGTGAATGTCATATGAAAGATATGATTAACTTTTTCAACTCTGGATATTAATCTCAGAGCAGGGTTGTAACGGATGTCATATAACGGATGAGGTAACGGATGTCATATAACGGATGAGGGTACGGATGCGGATATCGTACAAAGAATAGCCCTTGTTTTTTATAGTATTTATATTTGTATTATAGGTAATCATTTGGTAGGTAGTCAAGTTTTTGGGAGCTTTTTATTAAATAAAAAATAAAAGAAGTAGAAATAGGTGTGAGTAGAAACGCATGCTCTAATATAATGAATAAAACTTAATGATGCAGGTCAAAGGAAACGAAACCATGAAAATCACAAGGAGTTAGTGGATCATAGCTAAAATGTCGTAGGCAGGCGCAGTCACAGGGAGAGGGGGTCATGGGGGTCATGACCAAAATCATTCAAGCTGTCGAGTAAAAATAAATAAAGTCTGATTCTGAGAAACTGAATGATTTACTTGTCTTACTAACTTAAAACTGTACTTGAGCCACGGCGACCCCGAGCAGCATATGCAAAAATATTAAGAAAATATATTCAGCCATGGGGGACTACCGATAGAAGCAAAAACTTAAAAGTATGAAATAACAGTGTTTTTGTTTTTAATTAACAAATTAATTGTAGTATCAGAAATGAAAATGTCATCATTCGTAAATTAAAATTATGAACACTAGTCTGGCACTCCAAGCAACAACAAGCGCAACACGTCATACTCTTAGCGACAGATCTGTTAACATTAGCATGTCGGTGACGTTTTGACTTCAAAAAGCCTGCTATAAAAGTCGGTTAAAAATAGAGAAACTAGCATGCAAGAGCGAGCGAAGCAAACTCGGGAATTTGGGAACCTCGCTCGCAGGTACGTAAGATTCGAAAGGCTAAGGTTACGGCCAGATTCCAAAACTTAAACGGCTGTAAAACAAGTTTAAGCTTTTCTTCATAACTCAACGAAGTATGCTCTCTTTCTGTATAATGGTCATAAGAAAACAGAACCAACTCAAGGCGGGTGCTAAAATTTTCAGGCTCGCTACGCTTGCACTTGTATTCTACATTGTCTTGATTCTTGAGCAAACTCAAACTTAAAGCATTTATTTCAATTAAACCATTTACAGGCACTTTTGAATTGTCAAAGAGTCGGTCAGTTAGTCAGAAAATTGAAGCTAGTTGCCCATTCCAAAACATAGATCTCTATGGAGAAGAACGGGCAAGAAACTCTAAGGACACTCCTTTAAATTTAGACATAACAAAATTCTGGGTAAGTACATTATTCTGGTTACTTCTATATGTGAGAACAATGTACAAAAAATAATCAAAAGCAATTGAAAATATAAGATTAAAAATAAACCCTGGCAGATAAGAGATGACCAGTCTCAACTGACGGCGCCCGTTCACGAACATGACGCGTGGATCAGCACAATCCAGCTCAACCATTTTGCGGGGAACCGAATGATCCAACACACACACAACAATACACAGCAACAACAACACACAGCTTTTCTTCATAAGTCGATAAAGTAACTAATTCCTAGTTCTTTTAGTAATACCAAATAAAATTTAATTTATCTCTTGGATAGATTAGATTTTCTTTTGCGTGCAAAAAGAATTAGGCCTTACAGCTTTTTTGTCAAATCATCGCCCAACGGGGTTAAATAGGGGTTGATTTAAAAAAAACATATTTTTGTATACTTCATTAAAAGAGATTTAAGGGATGGAAATATAGTCACAGTCTACGGACTTGAGATAACATTTAGTCTTAATTTCATTAAAATCGATATCGGTACACTGGGTCAAAAGATTACAATTTATTATCTGTCTATCTGCTACCTTTTCTCTCCTTAACGGTTGAACGGATTTGGATGAAAGAGATATGGATAGGCCATGATTTGAAAAAAAGATACTTTTGTTCCAGTAGTACGTTCCCGTGGGACGATATCCGACATCCACGCGGGCGAAGCCGCGGTCAAAGCCTACTATAAATCAAAAAGTGTTGGGACCAATTTCCCCGCATCATTACCTAAAATACCGCTACCCGTCCATGTAAAAGCTGCATTCCTGAATAGCATAATTAATGTGGAGCTGGAGATGTATATTAATGAAAAATGAAAATTAACATAACAACTCGCCTTTAATCCGTGAAGAGTTAAGCAGAGGTGTACCTACGTATAGTACACCCACATTTCGCCAATTATGTTTTAAGTCCGTCATAGGGGGCGAGCCTACTGCCATCAACCGGGCACAAATCCAGACTCCAGGCTGCTTTTGAGAAATTCCTGATGGGAAAACCCAATAACACTTTGCCCGACCTGGGAATTAAACCCAGGACCTCATGCTCAACAGTAGCGCTTGCGACCACTAGACCAGCGAGTAGATGTATCTCCCTAAAATATTTTTCGGCACCCATAGTGAACCCCCAAAATCTTTGGCTGCGACCGCGCCTGGTCGTAGGTACCTATCACCTACTCATAGCGGCTATCAGAAATGTTCGAATGTCAGTTTAATAGATTTTCCTCTTTCCTTCAGGAAAACCACTTTAATGTTATTGGACAAAAACAGCCCACGAGAAAAATATTTATTTATTTAAATTAATAACTAAAGGGCCTGCTACACGACTGCCAACCTCGTCCCCGACAAAGGTGACCTTGGTTGGCGACAGGCAGAGCTGTTTGAAATTTGGTCGTAAACCACTACCTACACGGTTGTAAACCACAAAGGTCACCTCTGTCGGGACGCAGTTGGCGACCGTTTAGCAGGCACTTTACACTGTCAAAACAACTGAAGCAGTTTACCCAAATAAATATTTCAATATTTAAGTAATAATTATAAAATCAAGCTGCGATACGTTGAAACCCTTTCCACAAATCAGTCTGAGGGATCGTGAAGTTAGCAGTTTAATTCGTCGAGGCTTACCCTTCCAAGAGGCAACTTAAATAATTTCGGATTTAATAAAGTTACAAGGAAAGTTATGCTCGATTTTATTTATGCTAACCTCTGCTTGTAATCTTGTTTTTCAGTTTTGATGTTTCGCAATTAATTGAAAGGCGTAATTTTAAATATTGATTTAATTTGTCTTTCCTTCGGGTGATAAATTTGTTCAGGGTGGAAGTACCTACATTACTTACGTCCACCAGCTCCGATTTAGTTACCCTCAAAACATAACCCGACCGCTGCAAGCACGTCACCCCTGCTGAAGTATTCCTATTCCGCAATAGAGCCGCGCTTATAAGGTGTCCAAAAATGCTCTGTATTTGGACAGCCGTTAATAATTGTGTGACCGTTCACTACTATCGTAGGAAATCAAATCTTAAACGGCATATTCACATGCCGTCTTTTTTACGCGCTGTCGACGCGGTTTTTCAAAGCAGAAAACGCACCGTTCGCGTTGCGTTCGCGTCGCAAACTATGTGCGATAAATGGAACGAACGTCTAAAAAGCGCGTAATTCTTAGGCCCTAAAATGCCCAAAAACGGTAGTAGTTACGAGTATCTGCCTACAGTCGACCGCTTGTCAATGGCAATAAATCCAGTTTAAGCTGGCCTCTCCATTTAAACTCCGTACTCGTATTATCTGTGGTACTACGCAGGGCAAGCTCAAGGTCAAAGTGTTACTACCGAGTCGTGCGGTCGCCGCGCCGCGTTGTCCTAAGCTCCATCCCAAACTGAGAATGGAACTCAGGATCAAGACCGACCAACTCATAGTACGCCAACGCTGCTTAATTGCCTCCAGCTATAATAACTAAATTTGTGTGAGTGTAACTAAAACTTCAACTGTTAAAAAATGCACAAGGATTACAAACTTACAAATTCACACAAAATAATTTCATCAGTGATAATAGTTTTTCTGATTATAGAAATACGAAACTATGTAATTAAGGTAACCAAAATGCAAAACAATCCAAAGCACAAAAGAATCCAATCTCTTTCTTCATTACAATTAACGCGACCGCAATTTTTTTTTAATAAAACTATTACCATAAACCTGAAGATGGAGATTTTCATTTCGAAGCGTATGTTTGTTGATTACAAAAGTACAGCCATGACTTCAGTTTTTAAACAATACTACTAACTTAACCATATTATAGAAAATTCATTGTCACAAGGAATTTTTCCATAGAATTTAAAGGTTCTATAGTTAAGCCTTTATTCAAAAAAGGTGATCGAAAAAAGCCAAATAACTATCGCCCTATTACACTTGTTCTTGTGTTATCCAAAATCTTTGCAAAGACATTTTACAATCGACTAATAAGTTTCTTAGATAAGCATAATATTCTAAAACAGGAACAAAATGGTTTTCCGCATAATAAATCAACACCTTTAGCAGCATTTACGTTTTTATAGTTTTCAAGAATTTCTGCAACATGAAGAAAAATATTTATTTTAAGGTTCCTATTGTTTATGGCGTGTTTTATTTTATTTAGTTAAAAGAATTGTTGTTACCAACAATATATTTTTAGGTTAAGTTTTGTTATGTGCGAGTTGTTTTGTGTTAAATGTAAAATAAATAGGTACTTATTAAGTATTTAATGTAAAATTAATTTGCATGCCCTGAACAGGCTAAATATGGACTGTACTAAACCACCAACTTTTACAACTGGTAACACCTGTATTTTCTACAAATAAATTATTCTTATTCTTAACTAGGTATATAATTCATTCATTCTATTTCCGGTAGATCATAAATTCTTCTAAACCAGATCCCTTAAGAATGCGGCGACGCATGAATTGTCCATACAAACGTAATACATAAATCATTTGCAATTTGAGCATATTTCCACCATATTATGTTGATATTCGGATTGAGGCAATATTTATCTAGGCTTCTACGTCTTTTTATTTCCAAAAACTTACCTTTAAATGAAGTGTAAGCGAATTGCATTTCGTACATTTTTACAGCGTAAATGACATGTTTTCATATTGTTTTTTCTGTATTATAACCAACAATATTTGTAATATTGTTTCCGCAGAAGCATAGTTTATGTCATCAAGTTACAAATTATCGAAAAAAAAATGGAAATACATTACATTTTCATTCATCATTTTTTGTATTACGGAATACATCCAAATTTATCATAAATTTTCGGAAACTAGTAGTGCTATCGTATCAAGCAATAATTGTCAATATGTGCGTGGTAGTATTGCTCACTATAGGTGTATATCGCTCCGACAGGCACTCACACTTGCGCAACGTGCTTGGAATTGAATTTTGCAAACATCTCGATTTGTAGTTGCGAGCCGTGTTCGCCGGCCTCTTAAGAATGATTTTTACGAATGTTTGCGTATAGAACACTTAGACAGGGTGAATCAGTATATACCATAGGACATATAGTCACGGCTGACCTCAGAGATCATGCTGATTTGGAACGGGAGCGGAGGGCTTTATCTAAAAGTGCTAATGTGCTGGCCCGCAGATTCGCACGTTGCTCGGATGACATGAAAATAACTCTTTTCCAAGCATATTGCACGTCCATATACACCTGCAGCCTGTGTCCTAATCTATGGGGGCAACCTCCGCATTCAACTTAACAACGCTTTCAGAGCGACGCGACGTTAGATCTGCCTCGCTACTGCAGTGCTTCTAATGTTCGCATGGGCGCGCACGGACTGTTTTCATGCAACCATGCGCAGAGTGCGGGCCAGCTCCAATATCATTCTGAATATGATAGCAAATAGGTTGGACTGTCCTTATATGCGACACAGCTGTGACAGACAAGTTACATATAAGGTGGCAGGGACATCGACGCGAAAACGGTCCTACCATGGATTCAGTACATGTTTCAGAATCATGTACTGAATCCATGGTAATAGTTTTCGCGTCGATGTCCCTGCTACCCTGCATAGTATCGCACGTAAGAGACTACTGAAATGACTATGAGCTATTGGTGCCGATTCTCTTGTCACAAATGCCTCTAAACTAAACTAAAAATCACTAAAATTTAGTTTATTCCTGTCAAACGACGATTTCCCATTCTGAAATAGACTAAAGTGACACAACTTAACTATATTTTAGTTTGACAGCACTAAGATGGCACTGAGATATTAGTTTAGTGAAAATGGCAATTTTGCTATTCTGAATTTGACGTTTTTAACCTAAAATTTAGATTTTCTAACTAAATATGACTATTTTTAATCGCGACTAAAAACATGTGGAATAAAATTGGTTATCATGAACTAAAATTCACACCAACACCTCGACTTCAGATGAAAAAACAGTACTGAATATTTTTTTTTTCTTTTGCTTATATCTCGAAAACGGTGTGTCCAATCGCAAAAATAATGAAAATTTCGACACCCTTTATAAAATCCTTAAACCCCTAACACTCTACATGTAGGTAATATTTTTTCTTATTTTCCACACAAAAAGTGAAAAATCCATATAAAACACGTCGTGGCTGCCCCCCCTGCGCGCCTCCGGCTCTAAAAAGATTCACGTGGTTAGGTATCACGTGTGGAATCGCGGTTGTCAAATTCGATTTAGATGTGTCAAAATTATTTTTAAATTTAGAGAATTTATTTTGCAGAATAGCTTTGAGATTCTCATAGTCAAAAGTAAGGAATTTTAGTGATAGTTTAGTTAGTTTAGTTCGGTGTACAAGAGAATCGGCACCATTAATTAATTATGATTGAATATAATTTGAATTTGATGTAGGTACCTATCTAATTTGTGTGTTGATGTTGTATTTATTTTGTAAGGGACAGGCTGGATCAAACATAGATTTTCATCTTGATTATTATACGAGGTATTTAAAGCTACGTGCTCAGCTGCAACAAGGAATAGTCGCAACATGGCCGGTTTTGGAGACAAACGTGGCCACCATTTTTTTTGCAACACTCCGTGAACGAACAATTTTAGTTGGCTTTAACTCATTTTCGAACACCCAAACTCACGACTGGTTTTTTGTTTCGGGTTCGTACGCGTATATCCAGAATTCGTCACCTGATACAATGTTGTATATAGCATTTGAGGATCCTGCGTGGAATCTTTCGAGAGTTCTGACGCACCAAGTAACGAGAGCCGCTTTTTGCTCTTCACAAAGCGAATGCGGTATCCATCGGGAAAACAACTTTTTTACACCTAATTGTTCATGCAAGATTATTTGTATTTGACTCATGCTAATGTCTAAATTTGCCTGAATTTCGCGGTATGTCACATGTCGATCTTCCTCAATCAGCTTACGCACAGCATCAACGTTTTCTTGGGTGACTGCAGTTTTTGGTCGACCTTGACGGGGATCATCACTGAGCTTGACACGTCCACGTTGAAATTCAGCAAACCAGCGATAAATTGTGGTTTTGGATGGGCCTTCATCACCAAATGCAGAAAGCATCCGGTCAACACACTGTTTTTGTGTTAAACCGCTTCGAAAATCATAATAAATCATCGCTCTTGAATTTTCTCGAGTCAATTCCATTTTCTCAACGACTAAACAAGTTTGACAAGACCTTGTGACAAGACCGAGAATCTTTTTTTTAAATAAATAAATGGTATTCGATTTTTAAAACCAAGGAGTTTTCAATTAAAAAGATTTTAATATGACAGGAATAGTGGAAATATTCCATTCCCGATACTTTTAGTGCAGCCCTCGTAACAGTTTTATAGTACTAAGAGTCTCTGAACTAAGCTGCAGACAGAGAAAAATACTTTAGATACACATAGCTCGGTTCCTCCGGGATAGATTTTGATGGTGTTATAATAAAAAAGATTCAGTGTTATTTGCTCTTTTAGGTAATTCACACTTAGTGACTGGTGGAACCACTATCGCCCACCATCCTTTGTTAGACATTTAAGGCTCCTACAAACAGGCGCGACACGCAACGCGACACAAAGGCACCGTTCGTCGCGCGACGAGTGTCTTTGTGTCACGTCGCGCGTCGCGCCTGTTTGAAGGCGCCTTTATCCACCCTATTTTTAATATTACTATATCTCGGTGGAGTCATAATTTTGGATTCGAACGTTGTCCCACGATTTTAGATTGAGTTATTGTGTGTAACATGTTGAAATCTCTAGTTCATGTAAAGCCGGGTCTCCTGTGCATATTTATTCGAAACATTAGACAAAAAACTTTACACAGAAACATTTGCTTTCATACAAACTATCGTGTTTGCATACACAAATGGCCTCATTGTTGCGATGTTTTTGTGTAAAAACACGTGCAGGAGACCCGGCTTTAAACATTGTATTGAAAATTGACAGAACATAAAGATTTCAACATTTATTTATTTTTAATTATTTATTTATATAATCACTTACAACTATTTTTACAGGCAAAACCCAATGCAATAGTGAAGCAAACTTAATAACAACTTATTTTCTAAAACTTATTACAAACAATGTTAACCTCCACTCCATGTACATACAAGATACCTATCTAATTTCTCTGCTACAAGGTTAAGAATGCGAATCGCCCGCGTCAGGGGTGCCTCATTTACCAAATTAGTGCGGCCACAAGGTACAGCCAGCAGCTGAGGTCGCCGACGTCGCCACACATATCTGTCGGGCACACTCAAACACACCAACTCTAATATGTACCTCTAATTAATTTAAATACATATGAGACAAGTGCGAACTCGCGCCTAACTCTCAGCTCATTGTATTCAACCATGCCTAATATAAACAAGGTTGGATCCATAAGGGAGTAAAAACATGTTTTGTTGTGAATGTTTCGCCAGTGCAAAAAAACGAACAGTTATACATGCGTAACTCAAGCCAGGTCTCCTGCGCGTGTTTTTTCGAAACATTACACAAAAAACCTTACACATAAACATTTATTTTCATACAAAACGTCGTATTTGCATAGACAAATGTGTTGGCCACGCCTCTTTGTTGTGATGTTTTTGTGTAAAAACACGCGCAAGACCCGGCTTTATAGCCTAAAATCGAATTTGATAAAGTTTGTGACTGATTGAATAACGGGAGACGTTTTTTAGGGTAAGAAGTAACTGTTATTATTAAACATCCCTGATCTGCTATAGCATGTTATTAAATGCACAATAATGTGTAATTACCATGTGTTTCTTAAGCCGGGTCTCCTGCGCGTGTTTTTACACAAAAACATCACAACAAAGAGGCGTGACCAAACTCATTTGTCTATGCAAATACGGGGTGTTGTATGAAAATCAATGTTTATGAGTAAGGTTTTTTTGTGTTTCGAAAAACACGCGCAGGAGAACCGGCTTAAGATAACGTTCTTATGAGGCGAAGCATGGTTTTTTTATAGGATACCTCGCCTACATGTTATTATTTATTTATCAACGTTTCGTTACGTCACTCACTAGTTATAGGTTGTTTTCATAAAAATATGTCGTGGAAGCTATGTATGTACAATACGGCCGATATAACTTGGCAGTTCCGAACTTCTCGCAGAAGGCTTGCGCAAAAACATTTTGTAGAACCAAATGGTGACATGAGGCGAGTGTGAGTGAGAAAACATACGCGAAAGTTCGCTGAACCTATATTCAAACCTGCCAAGTTATATCGGCCGCATTGTGTTATATGGCCTTTTACACCGATTTAGTGTATTTTTGAAAACCAGCAAAAACCGCCAGTTTCTTTCGATATTAGTGGGATAGTGGGAGCATTCATTAAGGATGGGGAAAATCACATGGTGGGTCTAAATTTGTGTCCTAGGAATAATCTATGGCGTCGTCGACGGAGCCCCTCGCTAGGTTTCCTACTTAGACGCACACAGGGTTTAATTTTTATTTTTAAGCTTGATTTTAATATTGCTTAATTTTTAGTTTTTTGCTATTAAAACTTAATTTTAGGTGACATAATTTTAAACGTTTGCTTCATAAAACTTGCATAACTGGAAGAAGTCACTGGCTACTGAAATACAGGTACCTACTCTAACCTAGCTCAGTAGTCAGAAAAAAAACCGGCCAAGTGCGAGTCGGACTCGTGCACGTAGGGTTCCGTGCGATTATCTATAAGTAAAAAACGCAAAAAAAACGTGTCTGTTGTATGGGAGCCCCCTTAAATATTTATTTTATTCTGTTTTTTGTAGTTTTTGTTATAGCGGCAACAGATATACATCATCTGTGAAAATTTCAACTAACTTTCACGGTTTATGAGATACAGCCTGGTGACAGACAGACAGACGGACGGACAGCGGAGTCTTTTGTAATAGGGTCCCGTTTTACCCTTTGGGTACAGAACCCTAAAAAATTTATATATTTAATTTACTAGCTGCGCCCCGCGGTTTCACGCCCAGGAAAACTATACTTACCTAAAACATAGGTATCCCATGAAAATAAAGAGAAAGTCAAAATTTCTCATATTTACAGCAACAACGTCGTCAGTCGCAAACTGTAACGTTAAACTATAATAAATACCTTCATAGTAAAGAAACCATTTTTTTTTTTTCTTGGCAACGCGAATTCATCAACGTGACCCGCATGTAACGTTTTCAACATCGGAGACAGGTTACAATGACTTATGAATGCGATGTGAGTAAAATGTATCTACATTTATTTTGACCCGTACCCATCAGCCAGTGTATCAGTGTTGTGCCATTAAATAGTTTATTGTGCAGGAACGAAATGGGGTTAAAAACTGAAAGCTCGTCATAGTTGGCAGCACTGTTGCTCGTCTAAAAACACCATTGTTTTGTTTACTTTTATGTTTACTTAGTGTTGATAACAAATACGCAAACTAGATAAAAATATAGTATGCGACTTGGAGTGTAGCACTATCAAATGACGAGATAAGGAAAAGGGAAGCGTCTACCACTGGTAAAAAAGCAGCTGTAATGGAAAAGTAAATAAAATATTAATGTTTTATGATTTGTAGGTAATTTTGTATTTGTTGACATAAGTTCTTTTTTCGCATACGACAGGAATAGCCTGATCGGCTTCGATCAACCTGATCGGAGGTGAAAACCAACTCGAGGATGATCTTCCTGACTGAAAAACAACAGAGATGTTAATTGTAGCACTGATCTAATATGATATTATAAACACACCATAATTTACATCATATCACACCACAAGTGGCTATAGGTAATGAAAACAAACAGTTCTCTTGGGAGCATCACCTGCATACGAATTTCTTCCAAAAAAGTCTTTAGGTTTACAAACTTAGAGTATATATCACTGGTGAAGCCTTATGAACACTTCCCCCTCTGTAAAAGTACAAGAGCAAATGCTCTAACACATTCATAAAAACTACTTTCAAATCGATTCGAACGGACAACGTTAATCGTTTTCGAGTCGCGGAGTTCTCATCAGTGCTCCGTGAAAATGCCTAGTTGTACTGTTAAAACATGTTAAAAGCGTTCAAATACGTCAAACTTAAATAAAGACGGAATAACCTACCATATTTACTTAAGTATTTTTTTAAAATATCTAGTCATGTTTTCAGTGATTTTCAAAATCCTAACCTCATAATACATTTTGACTTTTCATTCGATTCAACCATGATTCAACATAAAACAAGGCATGAATCGAGTTTTTTCTGGCATTGCTTTCGTGACGTCACCATGTCTCGCTACACTTCGTTTTTATGTTCATAAGGTTCAAAATATTTTTTTTTGCATTACGAAAATGTACGTCAAATCGGCTAAATTGACATGCACTTGCCATGCGATTATGTCTTCTAGTAAAAATGATAACGAGACTACCGTAGGGTTGGGGTCATGTATGAAACCAAAATTGACATGTCGATAATTTCTTAGGGCGAATTTTTTTGTTGTTTAAGAAAATTGATTTTGAACGAAGTTTTCTAACGCGGCTTGCGGTAGGAGTAAGTTGGCAGAAAAGTCACGTGAAAAAGCGTTTATACTTCCAACCAGCCCCGGATCTAAGGGGGGCAATCAGGGGCCCGTGCCTCGGGCGCCAACTTCAGGGGGCGACAAATTCAAGCGTAGCAGACAAGTGCACCACCCAGCACACCGCAACTTTGCAATAAATGAGACGCGCAGCACATTTATAATATTTCTATATTTTTTTTCTTTTTTACAACAGTTTTGGCGCCCCTGTTGAATTGGCGCATTATCCATCGATACAATTTGAATACGTTGCTGCCAAAATTTTCATTTTTAGAAAATTTAAATATCGCGTGGGCTAACTTAGCGCATTCCCATAAAAGATTGGTGGGAGGCGGGGCGGCAGACGGCAGATTTTGACCCGCCCCAAAAAAATTCTAGATCCGGGGCTGCTTCCAATTATCTTCTTCTAATTCGATCGAGAGAGAGAGAAAGAAAAAATCAAAATCCATTTCTTTATGTCAGCAATGTGAGAAGTTAATAAGGCTTGGATTGGATGACCGCAAAAAATTAAGCATTAAATATACCACCACCTTTGTCGTAAGTTCGTAACACGAGCTCTGCGGAATCTTGTTGGGAAAACATTGTTTTCACAAGATCATGATACCGGTCTTAAATAGTCATGAGGTAGAACTAGCTAAAGCCATAATGACCAAATATGCAGATACAAGAATTGCGTACATTACAAAAAAAAGGGACCCTCAAAAATGTATTCGCCATATATTATACTCCAAATTGATTCATTTTAAAAATTTGTATCTAGTTGTTATGGACCTACTGATTTTTTAAGTATGTATTATTTGTTGGTACTATAAAATTATTTTTTTACTTTTATTTAATAGTTGCTATTATTAAAATTTAACTTTTCTATGCATCAGCTGTTTTATTTCTGGGTTCAAGCAAAATTCCGAATGATTATCGACATCGAAAAAAAAAAGCGATGGTACGAACTTCTCTTTCCGGGCTCGGAAACAACAATAGCTATTGTTCTTTTTCGTAGAAACCTCGTTTTTTATTAACTAGTAGAGAGAGTTTTGTAGAAACTATCGCGCGTCCCCCGCCAAAAGTGACAGAATTTTTTGTAAGGCATATTGCGCTTATGGCTTCTCCAGTGATATATACTCTAAGTTTAAAAAAGATAGTACCTATAGAGTCTCGACGAAATATCGGGGTTACAGTTTTGGCTGAAGTTTAGAAACATGCCGCGTCGATAGAGGGCAAGGGTGGGAAGAGCGGGGGAAGGTTTAGTAAACCCCCACTCCCTCCCCGCCTGAGAAACATAGTTTTTACGATTTTTTATTATGACATAAATCTCATAAAAAGGTTGATAAATGACAGAGGGAGGGTGGTGGAAGGGAGACCAGGGTTCATAGGAGACACATTTTCAAGATCAATGTCAAACGTCTCGATTCTCGAAAGTCAAAGTCAAATTTTAAAAAATCGTTGGTATTATGTAGTTTATGGTTTTTTTTTTAATATATAACGCGTAAACGTTTTTGGAGGGTTCAGAAGACCCTCTAGAACAGTGGTTCCTAACCTTTTCAATATTTTTATCTTGCTGAGACGCTGGACATCAGCGCCATCTGAAGTGAGCAAGTGGCAGTTTTTATCATATACATATAAGGAAGACCAAAGAAAAGATGGATGGATTGTGTGAGGAATGATACGAAAGAGAAGGGAGTGAATGATAGTGTGACGGATGACAGGGGAGAGTGGAAAAGAAAACGTATTGCGCCGACCCCAAGTAACATGGGACAAGGGCAGGAAGATGATGATGATGATGAAGTTTTAAAACAAAAGTGTGTTACACCCTCTTTTTCTCTCTTGCATAAAAACGAAGCTTACTCAATTAAAATGGATCGTGATTTGTGTTGCGTTGCAAATTTGCAAGTTCCCGTTTCGGATTTTTTATTTCCATAGATTCATAGACTTTACCAATCAGTTAGGCCGCATTCCGAGTTACGATAAAAGTGATTATATTGCGAATCCGACCAAATTTAATAGTCATAAAATAAAAGGGTTATTGAGTTATAATTGTGACTTTGGACTTTGGTTGGATTCGCGATATTATCACTTTCAGCGTAACTCGGAATGCGGTCCTAGTCAGTAATGGTCAGTAGTCTATGGTAATGGTCAGTAACAAACAATCTATGAATAAAGTACAAGTTACTTGAGGACATTGGATTACAAAATTAAATATTGTAGTTATCATCTAAATTCAATTGCTTGTGCTAAGCCCGCTTGGCGACAGTAGTCGCTGAGATGTTTTCAGAAATCAAGTGTAACCCTGTGTAACCTATAAACATCAACAACCATTTTTGTACAAAAGCGCTGGCGCTCAATTTTCTGAAGTTCGAAACCAATCGTAAACCACGGCGTCGAAAAAAACTGAAGAATCTGCCCATCTGGAAGCAGATAATCGATACAAGGTTTGTTTATATTTGTAACACAAACAATTTTCTGAAATGCCATGCAAATTACATAGAACTGTTTTTAAAATGATTTATTCAAAACTGGAGATGCTTAGTGGGACCTGTAACTGTATTGTAAAAATGTTGATCTACTTTCCATTTGAAGACAGCAATGTTATGAAACAGATCACAAGGTAAAGCCTACAATGAAGTGTCATGTCATGTCATTTAAATCTCTTGAGTTTATGTTTTCTTGTCAGCAATTTAGAATACAGTAATTATTCTTGAAAGTAATTACTGCTACATAATCAAATAAAGATATTCCGTTTTTATTTCTAGGGCATAGTATATGTTTAAATTTTTGAAGGTCATTTCTCTCAAGTGTTCATTCATAATGTAATAAATAATTAATATTCCCTCACTCAGATGCCAGCTGCTAGTTTTGGATTGGCCCAACTTCCAGGAACCGGAGACTGTGGGATAAAGGATGTATGGAATCACAACCTTCATGAAGAATTCCAAATAATAAGAAAAGTGAGATAGAATAATGAAAACTCAGTTTTAAGAATAACAACATAACATCATGCCTGTATTCCCCGAAGGGTTAGGCAGGACTGCGGGAATAACATAACTTGCAAAATGTGGTTGTACTACTGCATTTTGCCAGTTATGTTTAGTCCTGAAATAGGGGGTGAGCCTATTGCCATCAAACAGGCCTAAATCTAGACTCCGGGCTGCTACTGAGAAATTCCAGATAGAAAAACTCAATAACACTTTACCCAACCTGGGAATTGAACCCAGGACCTCATGCTCAGCAGTAGCGTTAGCAACCACTATGCCAATGAAGCAGTCCCTTTTTTTGCCTAGTGGTTGCTATTCGCCATCGCCCAATGGAAAAACAATAGCAACTTGTTTTAAAAACTTTTTTTTTTTCTGTTTCAATCCGAGATCAGTTTTTACTTTTATCGGATGAGGTGGAGGTAATTATTGGCGGGAAAAGCGTGACTCCAGCGAGCCATCTACTCCGTATTTGTGCTTAGGTCCACACAGGTGTGGGTGGACTACACAATGGTGCCGATTCCCTTGTTCACAAACTAAACTAAATTTAAGTTCAGTGCATGTTTTTCTTTCTATTTCATTAAGAAAAGGACAGAAGATAAATTTTAGTTTAGTCCTGTCAAATTAATCAACGCCTGTCAGTCTCCATACAAGTTTAGACGTGATTAAAAACTTGCCAACTAAAATTACGTCAATTTACGTCAAGCGCTGATTAATTTGACAGGACTAAACTAAAATTTATCTTCTGTCCTTTTCTTAATGAAATAGAAAGAAAAAGATGCACTGAACTTAAATTTAGTTTAGTTTGTGAACAAGGGAATCGGCACCAATGTCTTTCCTTTTAAGTCTAAAAATAATGGAGTGTAATACTTTCTTTTAGGTCGTCCAAAAGTACCACTGGGTAGCAATGGACACAGAGTTTCCAGGAGTTGTTGCCCGTCCAATTGGAGAATTCAGATCCACTGCTGACTATCAGTATCAGCTACTAAGGTTTTTTGCATTACTTCTTACACTTTTCTACACCACATACATAATTAAGTAATTCTCATGCGTGTTAGGCAAAGATGGCAGTATGCCTATAGTCAGAGTGGTCAATATTAAATTAGTTCATATAAGCTAAAGATTGGGATGAGTGGAAGAAATCAGGAGACCTTTGCCCTAGTAGGACAAAACGATGATGAAAGTAATAAAGTATTGATGTATGACTTATCAAGGAAATCTATTTTATTTGCTACTAGCTTTTGCTCGCAGCTTCGCCGGCGTGGATTTCGGAAAATAACCCACGGGAACGTACTACCGGGAATAAAAGGAAGCGAAGCGATGATCGCAACCCTAATAGCCCAGGAAAGAGCTGCGCCGCGCGCCGCTTGCTACGCGTAATTTTTAATCAGTGATATCTTTTCATTATAATGATGATATATTATGATGTCAAGGCATATTTTAATCTAAATTAAATGCCCAATTTAAATAACATATTTTATTGGATGAGGATAAACATAATACCATAACGTTGAAATTAAATTAAATTTTATTAAATTCTGTAAGACAAAAATGTTTATTGTTATGGGTCATCCTTAGAAGATAGAAATATGCCAGCGGGGACTTTTTATTGAACTTTTTAAGACATACAATCCTGTAGAACATAAATTTTATTTATCTCTCACGGTTTACGCGGCGCACGCCAGTAGCATGCTTCAGTCGGCATGATTTTTTCCGACTTCTTCAACAATAATTGTCATATTTCAGCCAATTTACACAAAATCCTAATGAATTATACACTAAAACCTTCTGCAAGAATCCCTCCGTCCATTGGTGAAAACCGTTTGAAAATCCGTTCGGTAGTTTTTGAGTTTATCGCGTTCAGACAGACAGACGCGGCGGGGGACTTTGTTTTATAATATGTATGTAAGGATATCATTACTAGCTGTTGCCCGCAACTTCGTTTGCGATCCAAAATTAAAAGTTGCCATGTCCTTACACAAGTCATGGTCTATCTGTGTGGCAAATTTCATTCAAATCTGTTCAGCCGTTTTAACGTCAAAGCGTAACAAACCAACTAACTCAATTTCGCATTTATAAAATTAAGTTAGGATGCAGTTTGTGTAAAACCCAATATTCATTATATAATTTCAGGTGTAATGTTGATCTCCTGAGGATTATTCAGTTGGGTCTCACGTTCATGGATGAAAATGGCAAAACTCCTCCTGGTTACACCACATGGCAGTTCAACTTTAAATTCAATCTACAGTAAGCTATGATTACTACATATTGCAATCAAATATTTAATACAGAAATAGATCATTTTGAAGGGAAATTCATAAAATCTACATATTTCCAAGAACATGTTAGTTATTGTTAACAATGCAGACCTTAGCCTCAGTCTGTTGTATTGTTTAAATATCCATATTAAAAAAAATTAAAAGTAATGTTTTTTAGGAGTGTATTGTAAAATTAAATAGTGTGATAGTTCTTAAAATTATGGTTTTAAAACTAGATTTTTCCCTGTTTCAGAGAAGACATGTATGCACAAGACTCAATAGATTTACTGCAAAATTCTGGTCTTCAGTTCAGAAAACATGAAGAAGATGGTATTGAACCCCTAGAGTTTGCAGAGTTGTTGATGTCATCTGGTACATTCTTAATAACTATATATTTTTTAACTATATTACACTTTTTTTAAATAATTTTAAGTATCTCGACGTTCCGCCGGATTTATGGGGTAGTATGGGCCGAAGCCAAGTGCTACCCCTGGAAATTGGTTAAATTATGATGAGATGATGGTGTGTGTCTCTGTCCATGAGACTGTTTGTGCGGTGATTGCTGCACTTGTGTGTGAGGTGACAATTGATGTATCGTTGTAATTTTGCAGAAATTTTCTGACATTCCTGCAGGTATTCAAAATTGCAGCTTTCTGAAGAGTCTGATAAGTGTAGGGTGGTAAATAAAGTTTTTAAAGACTGTTAGAGCTGTTTAGGTATTACAACTGTTGTTGACAAGACTGTAGGAACTATGGTGATATTGCTAAGCCGCCACATTCTGCTGATTTCTATTGTCAGGTCTATATATTTTGAGAGCTTTTCTGCTATAGTATTCTGTAGATTGTGTGTATTAAGAACGGCTATGTCTATGATTTGCGCAGTTTTGTTATTTTTATCTAATAACATGATGCAGGCAAAATATAATAACTACAATGGACCAGAGTCCATTGTAGTTATTATATTTTTTGCTATCCACATCATCTTTGTGTATATAAAATTATATTGACAATATTCTTCTTTTACAGGACTGGTTCTAATGGACAATATCAAGTGGCTGAGTTTTCATTCTGGTTATGACTTTGGCTACCTTCTGAAATTGCTAACCGACCAGAACTTGCCACAAGACGAAAATGATTTCTTTGAAAGCCTAAGGTTATATTTCCCAACAGTTTATGATGTGAAAGTAAGTTTTTGTATTTGTTTAAAACTAAATATGTATATGTCACCGTATAATTATGAACTTCGTTAGTTTATAATCTATCGGTATTATTTCCGTTAAATTATAAACTGTCGAAAAATTGTGAACTGCAACGAACCATTTACAATTTAACGCATTATTTTTCGATAGTTTATAATCTTTCCATGGGAAACCGACAAATTGTGAACTGGTATCAAACTTGCTTGCGACGTAATGCACCTTGCGCTAATATTAAATAGCCTGC
Source organism: Agrochola lychnidis (assembly GCA_963680765.1). Lineage (NCBI taxonomy): Eukaryota > Metazoa > Arthropoda > Insecta > Lepidoptera > Noctuidae > Agrochola > Agrochola lychnidis. The sequence continues at coordinate 14,408,854 of OY796857.1, forward strand.
CTGGTTGCGAGCAACTTGGAAGTAGCGCTCGCTCGGCTCGCGTGCGGTTGGTCACAGTTCTAACCTAACCTAACCCGTTTCACCCAGTTCACAATTTTTCGACAGTTTATAATCTAACGGAAATAATTCCGACAGATTATAAACTAACGGTTCTCACAATCTTACGGTGACATATATAATTCATATGACCTTCCCTAGATCAGCACAATACATTCATATTGGCACATTTCAATGTGCCAATATGAATGTCGTCGATAAAATTAAGCAGATTCCCTAATTTCAATATGTGCACATTATAAAGACATGCACTGTATGTATCAATCAATCTGCCTAGCATTTTCGCATGGGTTCGGCTTCCAATCTAACCGGATGCAGCTGAATACCAGTATTTCACATGGAGCAATTGCCTATCTGACCTCCACAACCCAGTAACTGGGTAATACGATACCCCTTTAACTATATAAATTTAAGATGCTTTCACGCTAAAACGGCTGAATAAATTTGGATGAAATTTGGCACATGGGTAAACCTGGATTAGGACATAGCATACTTTTTTCCCGATATTCCTATGGGATCGAGTCATATGCGGGTAAAACCGCGGGGCGCAGCTAGCATTTATAATTTGACATTATCAAGCATGTTTGAAAAATATTTAGTCATCTTATTTGAACATACAGTTCTCGTTTTATTTATTTTGTTTATTATTTTGTATTCCAGTACTTAATGAAGCTATGCAAAAACTTGAAGGGTGGGCTGCAGGAGGTGGCAGACCAACTGGAGCTGCGTCGAGTAGGGCCGCAGCACCAAGCTGGTTCTGACTCACATCTGACAGGAATGGCCTTCTTTAAAATCAAAGAGGTAACTAAATCATTGAAGTTGTTATAAACCAACCTACAGGCACTCAAATCGAAGGAGAATGGACAATGAACTATGGTAATCTGCCCAATATCTATGAGATATTCAGGGTGTAACAAGACGAATCAGGAAGCCGTCATCCACGCATTCTGTACATACAGATACAAACCTTGGACAAAAATAATTGCCGGGAAACTGCTTTTATTTTTGGTGTGTAAATAAAAACATTGTGCAGGGATCGTGGGTTCACTTTTTACCAGAAGGTTCCCAGGTATGGTCTAGTACAAAAAAATGCTCCTAGTAACGGGAAGAACAAGTTTTTTTTTTTTTTCTGTATTAATAAGAACTGACGTTCTTAGTAATTGATTACAATCTAGCCTAATAGACTAATAAGTAATTTAATTCTAACTTAATATATTACGAGATAGATTATGTTATATCTAAGAATAGTGTCAATTTGCACTTTTACACAAGGTCAATTTCGTAGCACTTTCTTAGGGTCTGATAATTGATAAAACACTTTGTTCTTGTGTTATATGTATAGCACAGCATTGTTACTATTTATTAATTCACTATTTACACACTACACTAACTCAAATGGTTTAGTTCTCTTTAGCCTACGCACTATGTCCGTGTTGTCTAGCAGCTGAATTGCCTCGACATTCACATGTCGGTGGAGTCTGTGTTCGTGGGCTTCAGCAAATTTTTGGATGATGGTGGTGACGAGTTCCATTTTAAGGTCACGGTGGAGGTCGTCATTTCTAATATACCATGGTGCATTTACAACATCCCTGAGTACTTTGTTTTGAAATTGTTGAATTATTTGACGTTGCTTTGTTTAGTACAGCCCCAAAGTTAGATGCCATACGTCCAAATTGGCATAAGAATATGCTTGTATATTATAAGTTTATTATGTATTGATCGGCAAGATTTTCTTCCGAGTAACCAATACATACTTTTATAACGTATGTTTAGTTCCTGTCTTTTCTTTTTGACATGAGATTTCCAACGCAGTTTCGCGTCAAGAGTTATACCAAGGTATTTGGTTGTATTAGCATAAGGCACTTGCATGCCATTTATATAGATTGGGTGGTAATCGCAGTGTTTATTAGTGAAATCAATATGAATTGATTTTGATTCATTCAGTTTGATCTTCCACTTTTGTGTCCAGTCATAAACTTTGTTCACAGCTAGTTGAACTTTTTCGACTGCTTCTTTGTGGCTTGATCCGGTAGCCATAATAGCAGTGTCATCTGCAAATGTCGCAATGGTGTTGTTTTCCAGCTCAGGGATATCGCAAGTGTATAGCAGGTACAGGATTGGGCCTAACACACTTCCTTGTGGTACCCCGGCTTTTATAGTTTTTAGCTCGGAATATGCGTCCTCTTGCCTTATTCTAAACATTCTGTTACTTATATATGATTCTAGAATGTCTGCAAATTCTGGAGGTAGCATGCGTCTGAGTTTAAATACCAGACCCTCATGCCAAACTTTATCAAAAGCTTGCGCGACATCTAGGAATACGGTGGCGCACACTTGCTTGTTTTCGAGTGTTTTTTCAATAATGTTAGTTATTCTGTGTACCTGGTCTATTGTAGAGTGTTTTTCCCTGAAGCCAAATTGATGGTTTGGTATTAGGTCTTTTTCTTCTATTATTGGTTTCAACCGTTTTAATAACAGTTTTTCAAATAGTTTCGATAATACGGGCACAAGAACAAGTGCTGGCTTTGTTAAGGGTATTTTTACACCCCACACAAAGGAAGACAAAAACCGGCCATGTACAAGTCGGACTCGCACTCGAAGGGTTCCGTACCATATTGTACAAGATTGAACACTATGTTCTTTTTAAATAATTTCGTAAACGAAAAAGAGAGGCGCTATAACAATATATTATGTAAAGATTTGTAAAGTATATTTTTTATAGTTCCGGTAAATGAAAATACTAAACGAAGAATATTTTCACCTTAAATTTTAAAAATCGCAAAGTAAATTTTGTATTTCATATTGATACTGTGAATTAATCATATATATTAACTTGTCAGGTAAAGTCACGAGCATAATTAAGCACACATAAGAAAAAGTCAAAATTTCTTTCCCTTAAAGTAATAATTAAAATTGTTTTATCATGCACATTGTAATGCTATCTTTCTGTGTACCCGTCCGGAAATAGATGCGTTATTATAATATTAAGTTAACAAAAGTTTATTGGTTAAATTATTTAGAGAATGATGATAGTAAAATATTTACGTTTTGTTAATGAAAATTTTTACACGATTTAACAAAGTTATCTTTTCAATTAAATATGTCTTAATGCTATTAAAACTTGGGAGATAGGGCAGCAGGCAAGCAGACTAATCGTGCCGTCCGCTTCTTGAAAAATATTTTTTTTTGTTCGAAGTGAATATGGACAATGGGTATACTGGGCTAGAGCAGTGGTGGCCCAGTGGTAACGGCCGCGACTTACGAGTTGTAGGTCTTAGGTTCGAACCCAGACAGGCGCTTTACTTTCTGTAAATTATTTCATCACCACTGCTCTCAAAACGGTGAAGGAAAACATTTGACTTAGAACCGAAAATTTGAAGACATGTGACATCTACCAACCCGCAATGGGCTCGCGTGGTGGATTACGGCCCACTCCCTCTCACAGAGAGGAGGCCTGTGTCCCAGCAGTGGGAACATTTATAAGCTGATGATGATGATGATGATACTGGGCTATATGAAGATGTTTTTAAGGCACTGTATTTATAAAAGTTAAGTAAATTGTTCACATTTAGGGCTCTGTATTTTCAAATATTAAGAAATTATTATTTCTCTTGAAAAGATCTTTCTATTGGCATATATCTTATCGCTTTTGGGGGGTGCGGCAGGTTTAACGTTCTGTCCGATCTACCGACTCTTAAAAACATTGTTCATAAACGGCATATAGCAGGCCAATGTTTAAAAGTCAATATTGATAAGCTTATAGGCTTATAAGGTGATGTTTAAAAAGCACAGTAGCAATGAAAGTTAATTAATTAACGAAATATAAGAATTTACATGATACTTAATTATTCACAAACACTTAGAAGTCTTCATAACAATAAATATTCCCCTTGAAGTGATCTATCCATCAGCAAATTATCTTAAAACTATTGGAAGGTACGTCAGATAAGCAAACTCCTTTAATTGGTCAGTCTTAATTTTATGTTTCCAGCTGTAACTAATAGGACTTATTATAAAATTATTCACAGTTAGGTAGAGGATATTAGTACCTACACTGGTCCTTCGAGCCAGATCTCTCGCCGCCGCCCGCCGCTGTCTCCCGACAGCAGCCGAAGATTGCCGAGTGGTCGGAGGCGCCCGAACAACTACCTACTAACAAAAACTAAACACACTTATCTATTTACAGATATTCTTTGACGACAACATCGAAAGTTCGAGTGGACATTTATATGGATTGGGCGCGCCCTTCTCAGTGAATGTCAACAATTTCCAAGACAATGGCGAAAACGGAAACTCCTCTTGATCTTTAGAAAACGGGCATGTAATAAGCCTGACGCCACAACCTCGAGTGTTCCATATCTCAGAGTGAAAGTAACGCTTCAATGTGTGCTGCGTACATAGAATACAATCGTGTGACATTTGGACATTATCTAAGTGATTACTCAACTTCTCCTTCATCTGTGAATAAACCTCTGTTTTGTCCACTATTTGATTTATACACAAATTATTAAATGCAAATTAGCAATGAAATCAAAATTATAAATGTAAATAAATTCCATACATCTTATAATAACTATACAATTTAGGTTGATATTACCGTATATAATGTCAAAATATTATTTTTACTTAGATTTATACATATTTTGAATTATATTTTTATTTTATTTTTTGTATTTTTTATAGCAATTATAGATTAAGACTAGATATTATTTCTTCGTAAGGTTTTATCGATTAATATTATAACCTAATACATTAAGATTTCGTAGTAATTATTTTTTGTAATGTTTAAAATACAAATACCTAATTTTAAACTTTTAAAAGTTTGTTTCATTTGAAACAATAATTTTCATTTATTTGGGCGGCGGCGGCTCGCCTGAGCGGTGACGCTGCATCGTCACACATGTTTAGAAGCATGAGGAACAGGGTGTAAAGTTCACTCATCCTCTATAGAAAGAGAGGATCCTGCGACCAGACGGGTGTCGTGTCTAGCGGGCACTGCCCGACGGCTGAAGTCGAAATCTTGTATATATGTCAATACAGCATTTGTGTGACGTGCGTAGTTTTTATGCGTAGTTCGTATGTGGCGGTGTAACCGCTACATCACTCCCATCCGGAGACCGGAGGTCGATAGTGGGCTGAGTCTTGTATGTTGCGATGTTTCATAGTGCCAGCTGTGGTTCCAGTTAGTTGGAATCGGGTGCCGCATAGTTCGCGGTTGGTCGGAACTTTCAGTGGTGATTGCGGTGATTCCCGAAGCTGAGGGTGATGACCCGGAATGTGCTTTCGCTGCATGCTGGTGATCAGGATACCCGTTGAAGCCGTAGGTGCTGGTTGGCTGTGTGACTCGCCTCACGAAAGCTTGCGGGAGTAATGATTATGATGATGACGTCACGCTGAAGTAGTTGCACGAAGGCTGCGTTGACGTTCTTATTCGGGGTCACCAATTTAAGAGGCATGAGGAACAGAATGTAAAGTTCACTCACCCACCACAGAAAAGGGAGGATCCTCCGACCAGACAGGTGTCATGTCTGGCGGGCAACTGCCCGACGGTTGAAGTCTGAATCTTGTATACAGGGTGTTTGGCAAAACGTTGAACATACGAAAATGGTGGATAGGTGGGGTCATCTGCTACTTACTCAGCCCTAATTTGCCTGGCGCCCTGGATATTTTTTGCCATTTTGCCATCAAGCGGCTTGACCGTCTCGGAACCGCTTGACATGCTACAGTGCGATATGGCGTCACACGCGCGGTACAAAACTGCACCACAGATAATATTATACACCGCACGTACCCTATACGGTACACTAGGCCTGCCGGCCTGAGCTTAAGCAGGACGAGAGAGACGAGGCAGGGATCTGTGGGTTGTCGCTACGTCTCCATCAGGAGGCACGGCAGACAGATTACGGGCATGACCGGTAACCTGTCTGCCGCGGTGCCATATGGTGCCTGTCAATACGGGCACGTTCATAGGGGGTCGTGCCCCCCCCGGCAACATGGCAACTGAAGGAACACGGGTGAGTTTTAGTCAGTAAAAGTCTGACACGCCCTCCCGCTCCACCCAGAGCGGGAGAAGTTATTTGGTAATTCCAGTCCAGCGATCGAAATCTCATCTTGGAATTACATTTTGACCAAATTCATACTTTCTCTCTCTATCGAATTAAAAGAAGACAATCGCAAGTATGAAGCCGCGTTATAGAATTTCATTCCAAAAACCCGTTTACTATGTCACACTATTAGTATAAAGTACTCTGTGTACACTATGAAGTCAGCACGGGCGTACGCAAGACTTTTATAACAATTGTCTTAAATGCTAGCACGGGTCAACCATATGACATAATCTAGAGGCACGTCTTCCTTGTTGCGACTTCATAGTGTGTCATAGTAAACAGGTTTTTGAAATGAAGTTCTGTAACGTGGCTTCATACCTACGTCTGTCTTTTTCTAATTCGATAGAGAGAGAGAAAATGTGAATTTGGTCAAAATGAAAATCAAAAATGGCTGCTGTGAAAATTTTCACATTTTCCGTCATGGGTACCGTTTTCATGGTTTTCGAGGGTTCGAAAGCCGATAGTGAAGTCAAATTGAAAATCCAAGATGGCACCTGCGAAAATTCTCAAACTTTTCGTCACGGGTGTCGTTTTCATAGTTTTCGAGGGTGCTAAAGCCGATAGTGAGGTCAAACTGTAAATCCAAAAGGTAAAACATGGAACCCTTAAAACATCACTCTCTTGTCCGTCTGTCTGTACGTGTGTCACCACCGATTTTCTCACGAACGGGTGGACCCAGCAAGTTGAAATTTATACCAGATACTGAGGTCTATAGTCTCTAGTAGGTGTATAAAAATCAAGGTCCTGAGTCAACACGATAAAAAGATATGGGCAAATTTAGATTTTCACGAAAACTTGTAAGTACCAAAATTTACCTTAATTTTCAACTTATTTTTCGGAATTTTCCCTTTGCTTGTGCAATAAGACCTTGCTTTTAACCAAAATTGGTAAAAAGGAACCCTTATAGTGCGACTCAGTCTGTCTGTCCGTCTGTCTATCACAGCTGGATATCTCAAGAACTACTAATGCTATCAACTTGAAATTTGGAATAGTTTTAGATGATAAAAACGTATAATTTTTTTTTTGCAACATGGACTGAACGAGGGCCTTTTTAAAATTCGAAGTGGGGCTACTAGGACATGTGGGGTATCATTATGAAAGAACGCTATTAGCACATTCTCAAACATTTTTCTTTTTTTAGGCCGCATAGTTTTTACTTGTGCCGAAAAATTTAAAAAAAATACCGTTCCCCCTTATCTCCGAAGTTTGCATAGAGAAAAATTTAAATTATTCTGTGTGATAGAAGTTTGTGTAAAGATTACAGGAACAATAAAACGGTGTCTCTAAATAGCACACTTTTTCAAAACTCAACAAAAATTACATTAGTTCACCATTACTTATGGAATGAAGGTACATTAAATATACTTATTACTGAGAATTAGTCACTTTAATGACTCATTAAAGTACTCACAAATGCACTTGTTATACTAATTCACAGTAATAAGTATATAATGTACAGACGCCAGCACATCAAGCTACCCGAAACTGTCAAATTTTTCCTATCAACTTTGAATCTTACGAATCAGCAATAAAGTTGAAAATCTATTAAATAAATTTGACAGATTGTAGTAGCCTGATGTGCTGGCGTCTGTACCTCCATTCCATCAGTAATACAATAACGAAGATAGTTACTATAGGCAAAATATCTCGGAAGGTGCCCCCCTTCTGTGGGCACAATGTGTTCTTGAAGAAAATGTGGCATAAAATGGGTAAATAACAATAATGAAAACCGCAAATCGAAACAAGGAGGAAACCATGAGATATAGACATTTTTGTGTTCGTTTCCATACAAAAATAACAGCTTTCATCGCTGGAATCGCTCCTAAAGTGTTGGTCAAATAAAAAAAGCGTAGTAACAATTTTGGTGTTCTTTAATAGAGGAATGCAAATTAATGTTTTTTTTTTTTTACTTTTTCATATCCAACCTCTTGTATGGGGACGATCCACAGTGCGACGCGGCGACGCACGCCAAAGAGTATAATAATAATATGGGAGACGCACGCTGCCGCTGTCATGTCATGGACGAATTTCGTCGAATAGAATTTAAAAAAATCTATTCTGGCAACATTATGATCTGATCTGAACAATACCAATACAATAGTTATCTGTGACCAATACATACTGGGCATATTTTGTAAACAAACAGACAGATTAAAATTATCTAAAATTAATTCAATCACAAAGTACCTTTCCGTATTAATTATCATTCAATTTCTGTTTTTTTTTGGGATAATTGATAAATACATTAAAAATGCCTGCAGCTAGTTTCGGATCTATTTTAGCTAGTTCTATAAAAGATGATTGCTCCATCAAAAATGTTTGGAATCACAATCTTCATGAAGAATTTCATGTTATTAGACAGGTATACATTTATAAAACTGTATTTCAGTCTATATCTTGATAAACCCAGTTCTTTGATGACAATTTAATTGATTAGTATCTAAATTTACGAAGGAGCAAGTGTTTTACATTTGTTACTGTCTTAGCTTTTCGCAACAGAAAAATGGTGAAAATAGCCCTCGCTTAAATAAATATATTCTACATTTCATCACTAGATCGTGCAGAAGTTTCACTGGGTGGCCATGGATACCGAGTTCCCTGGAGTTGTAGCAAGACCAATTGGTGAATTTAGGTCCACTGCTGACTATCAATATCAGCTGTTGAGGTATATATTCACAATATAATTAAAACAAGTTAATTAATTAAATTGTTTTAGTGTACATGCATTAAAAAAAAAATTAATTGTTTTTGTGCATATTGCTTTTGATTGAACCTTCAGTACCTAAGTAGTAGTTAAATTAATTAAATACATAAATGTATCATGTTTCCAGATGTAATGTGGACCTTTTAAGAATTATACAGTTAGGTCTTACATTTATGGATGAAAATGGTAAAACTCCACCTGGCTGCACTACTTGGCAATTTAATTTTAAGTTCAACTTGCAGTAAGTATGACAATAACATTTTTGTATTTTGTCTACTTCTAACTTCTATTAAAATAATTAATTAACTTTATTGACAATTTCAGAGAAGACATGTATGCGCAAGACTCAATTGATCTGCTACAAAATTCTGGTCTTCAATTCAGAGAACACGAAGAGCATGGCATTGAACCTTTAGAATTTGCTGAACTTCTGATGTCTTCAGGTCATTTTTTGTTGTTCATGTAAAATATTGTATTGTACCTATGAAATAGGTAGGCAATTTACTATATTTTACTTTTTCTCATTTTAGGTATTGTGCTAATGGACAATATAAACTGGTTAAGCTTTCATTCTGGTTATGATTTTGGATATTTGCTTAAAATCCTGACGGATCAGAATCTGCCACAAGAAGAGAATGACTTCTTTGAAAGTCTTAGATTGTATTTCCCTACTGTTTATGATGTGAAAGTAAGTATGCATTCAGTCAGTCAGTCAGAAATACATTGTCATGGTTTATCATTTAAGTTTGTTCTACTTGTTTACAGTACTTGATGAAGTTATGCAAGAACTTAAAAGGTGGTCTGCAAGAAGTAGCTGACCAGTTGGAACTGCGTCGAGTAGGACCCCAGCACCAAGCTGGCTCTGATTCACATCTTACTGGAATGGCATTTTTCAAAATCAAAGAAGTATGGGTCTTCATTTACTAGACATGTTATGTCCTATATCTATCTATTTGTAAGAAATTAATAAAACAATGTTTTATTTTACAGATATTCTTTGATGGCAATATTGAAAGCACTAGTGGTCATCTCTATGGGCTTGGAGCACCATTTAACAGTAATGCAAACAGTTTCCAGGACGGTATGGAGAATGGCAATTCACCCTGATGAGGAAGAGATGTGTGGAGAACAAAACACTGCCATCTTATTCTCCTATTTATTGGCGATACTTAAGCAAAGCTTTGTTTGCTAGCAGTACCTGATTATGTGAAAAAGATTGAAAATATTGAGGAAAATTTGTGATATAATGTGTAGTATACAGGGTAAGTTTTAACCAGTGTGCAAACTTAAACACGTGACTTTACTCATCATTATGAACAACTTTTAGTACAAGACCAAACCTGAAATTGCGAAAAAAAATCAGCTGTTCCCTACATTTTTTTTTTTTGATGAGTTATGCGAACATAAATGTAGGGAACAGCAGATTTTTTTTTTTGTGGACTCATGTTTGGTCCCATAGTAAAAGTTGTTCATAATGATGAGTAAAGTCACGTGTTTACGTTTGAGCACTGGTTAAAAACTTACCCTGTATAAACTGCACTGGTAAGGCTTCTTACTGGCCAAAGTTTCTTCACACTAAAAGAAATTGAGTGTCAATTTTTAGCAATAACATCTGCTAAGAATTTCTTTGAACTTATCAGTATAAATTGGTAAGATATCGGAACTGATGAGCTGGCCTAACATCTTATTCTAATAAAAATAGGTTTTAAAATTTAAATTAGTATATAAAGCGATTGTGTACTCTCCAAATAACCGGCCTAGTGCATGTCGGACCACGCAAAAAGGGTTCCGTAGTTGGAATAAACTTATCCCAAATACAAACTTAACATTGTATTTGAAAAACATGTTCTCCCATACATTCCAACTGTAAATGTAAGTTTGTACGCACAATATTGAGAAATTTACCATGTTATTTCAAGACCATAGACTTACAGGTTTTCCTGTAATCTGCATAGAACTATTCTCAGTGTTTTTTCAAAATTTTTGGTTCAGTCGTTTCGGGAGATAAGGGGGAGGAATGGTCAATTTTCATCTAATTTCTTAAATATCTTTAAAAGTATTTTAAAATTATAAAAATAATGTATGTACCCTTTCATTTGATATGACACACGGTACAATTCGCAAAACTTAAGTTGCACATCCGTGTTTGTATCACAAAAATACATACAAGGTGTCAGGGATATCAACGCGAAAATTTATCGTCGGCTATTTAAAAAAAATCAGCTGTTCCATACATTTTGACCGCGTAGGTATTGCACTTTTCTATGAAACAGCCAGATTTTTTTTTTAAATAGCCGACTCATGTACTGAATCCATCGTTTCAGTTTTCGCGTCGATGTCCCTGTCACCCCGTATGTGTACCAAATTTCAACTTAATCGGTCCATTAGATTTGAAGCAAATTGGCTGCGACAGACGGACAGACACAGACAGACACACGAGTGAACCTATAAGGGTTCCGTTTTGTCCTTTTAAGGTAAGGAACCCTAAAAACACCGTAACTTTCCTAGACTTAGATAATTTTACCAATTGCTTTTAGCCTTAATCTAGAACATAAAAGCTTACTAATCAATGTTTTGTTCAATTTCATAGCATAGGGAAAATGAATGAAGTGACACGAGTCATAATGATAATTTTTATTTTGAGAGTACTAACTAGTCAGGTACTTCTATTTGAATGAAATCTTTTATGAAATGGACATGAATACTTTTTTGACGTTTCATTATTACAATAATACTAGAATTGAGAGCATTAATGCAGGAGTTTAGAGCTTTGGTAGGGGATAATAATAGCTTCAAAAGCATTTGTAGGGCAGATGTTCATTAGGACTATCTGCTAGATAAGACCTCCGTGTAGTGTGTATTTCGAATATAACATGGGAGTTATAATATTCATTAGGGCCGCGCGCACTTTCGATACAGATTTGTATCGTACGTAAACGTATGATCGTGTTCGTACGAATTGAGTGCGCACACTGAATACGTTTTTCTCCGTCATATAGGTAGTGTTCCGGTGATATCGCATTGAACGGACGAAAAATCCCAACAAGTTCGGATTGTTTTCGGACGTCGGAACTATTCGTACGCATACGTACGACTAACTCGCACTCGGTCTGCGCACTCCCTTAGTACACTTGGCAACTTGAAGGTTGACGCATACGGGATCGTTCGTGCGTGTTCGTATGTGTTCGCACGAGTAAAATTCGTATGAAAACGCGTCCAAAGTGCGCACGGTAAAAACGATGTGTATAAACTTGTACGATTACTTGATAGAGCAATGGTGGCCTAATGGTAACAGCCAGGACTTACCGAGTTGTAGGTCGTGGGGTCGAACCCAGGCAGGCACTTCACTTTGTGCTATTTATTTCATCACTACTGCTCCCAAAACGGAGACAGAAAACATTGGCATGTCCTAGAATCAAAAATGTAAAGACATGTGACATCCACCAATCCGCCCTGCGCCACGTGGTGAATTACAGCTGCATTGCTCACAGAGAGGCCCGTGTCCCAGCAGTAGCTGATTATGCTGTGATAACTAAAAACCAATATGTTTGCTAAAACATAAAATTATTATTATTTCGTTTCTTACTGTACTAGTATTTTAATTATAAATAGGTTTGTGTTTTTGGTTATTCTATTTTAGACACTAAGATAAATGCTAAGTAGTCTTAATAGAACACCAACTAGTGTTCAAAACTTCAAAATAAATAATTTTGTTCTATAGTTACCCAAGTCTATTTTTTTTTTACAAAAGTTCAAATAGCATAATAAGTACTAATGTAGTTTTCGAGGTATACCTATTGCATATACCACGTAAACTACATTTTGCAATTGCGAACAATTTGCATCAAGTGGCAGCTATCAATCGTACAGGCCAGATTTATAGTTAGTTCCCTAATGTGCGATGACTGCGAAATATCACATAACCGGATAACCCTTTCCGTCATAGTCGAATAAATAGTGGTGCCGATTCCCTTGTTCACAAACGAAACTAAATTTAAGTTCAGTGCATCTTTTTCTTTCTATTTCATTAAGAAAAGGACAGAAGATAAATTTTAGTTTAGTCCTGTCAAATTAATCAGCGCTTGACGTAAATTGACGTAATTTTAGTAGGCAAGTTTTTAATCACGTCTAAACTTGTATGGAGCAGCAGCCTAATTGCGTAACATATTTTATTTTTGATTGCAATTCTGAATCGAAAGCAAGTCCAATCTTAATCGCATGCCATAATTGGAATTGCGATGTACATTTTTTACCATACGACTGAAATTGTATAGGGATGTTCAATACAATTGTCTATAATTGTTAAATTTATATGTTTAGTTACAGCATCCATGAATGGTTAATATTCAAATTATTGTGCTATAATGTAATTTTGTTTTAATTACAACTGATGATCTACTAGTGCTTATAAATAAAAATGTACAATGATTGCCGAAAAATGAAAAACCAATTTTTAAAATACTTTCTACCACAATTGAACTACGTAATAAAACGTTTTTCTTTTCACGTCTTTGCTATCTGTGGCCTATGACAAAATCGTAGAAAAGCAGTGTTGTCAACTTAGAGGGATTTCCACTAAACCTGGGAGTTTTTATCCCAAAAACAAACAACTTTGTAGTTGAAAAACATCTCCCCTATATTGATATATGTCACGGTCAATTCTCCAACTGCAAATGTAAGTTTGTAATGGTTTTTTCTTTTTGTATGTGATAAAACTGAAAATTTACAATTTTCTGTCATTTTCCTTTACTTGTGCAATGAGACGGGCTTTGTGCCAAATTTTATGAGTCTAGGTCAACGAAGTACCCGGTAGTTTTTGATTTATTTGCGAGTACCAAAATATGTCGCTTAAATAGCCGTAATTTTTTATTGTGTTGACTTAGAAGCTTGATTTTTTAGAGCTCTAAGGGACCACAGACGTATTTGATATTAATTTCAACTTGATACCTCCGTACGTTCCTGAGAAAAAGGGTCTTGACAGACTGATAACGAAGTGATCCTGTAAGGGTTCCGTTTTTCCTTTTGAGGTACGGAACCCTAAAAATACTATGATTACATAAGTTATGTTTTATTTTCATACTCAAATCTTCAAATGGACTCCCAAAACAGCGGCCGAATGTCGGTAACAGAAAACCGATTTCAGGAGAGGCTCCGGCTCGCAGTTTCGATCGTCTCTAGTAATATTATTCGGTTGTAAGTGCATCGATCAAAACTATTCAAATATAAACAAAAACTTGCTTAGGCAAAACCACACTTCCGTGGTTTTGTGAAATCGGTTTGTCTAGTTCGGATTATCGATACGATTCCGTTTCTGATTGAAATCGGATTTTTGATTCGTTTCGATGTATCTAGACGCAAGTCTATAGTGGACTTAGGGGAAAAAAATTGCAACACTGAGAGTAAAAGTTGAATGATCTGCCCTCATTGCGTTATGCGTTGACGATTTAATGCAAACTACTGCCTGTCTAAAGTATACCTTTGCTGCTCTAACTTTATCAGAGTGTAGGGAAAAGAAAAGGAAAGGCATATGACATCACATGTTAAACCTTTGACAATAATTTGGGCTGGAATGAATATTCTTTGAATTCTGTGGAGAATACGATATCAATCATGGCGACGCATCTGTTTACATTTTATTTTTGTTGATTTCGGTAAAGTTTTTGTTTTAAATTAATAGTTGTTTTATATTTTTCAACATACAAAATTATATTTACTATTCACGTACAGAAACATGGGCCTGTAATAAGCAGTTTTGGAACATTATTCTTGTGGCTTGTGGAAGTCGGAAGAACTTTGGAAAATTCTCTCGTTCGAGACACCGCCTTCGTTTTGTACTAGCTTCACCAAGATCACAGACTACAATTAAGTACATGGACTAAGACTTAGGCTGTTTTGCTCCATAGCGAAAAGTATCTAAGTCGATATTATCACTACAAGTAAGTAAACCAATATAAATAGGAATAACGTGTGTGAGAGTACCTTCGTATCTCATTAGATTATTGTAGCTGTAGGTACATTATTGGTGAGTCTACGTATACGGACAATCATTCTTTTGTTGCGTAGACACAGGCATCTTACGCGAGGTTAACTATTTATTGTGGTTAAAATAATAGCTACGTACTATGTCTCACATTCTAACTAAAATTGTTAATTGATATTTTTGTACATAAGTAGATGCTGAAATAAACTATAATATCCACTACCTAACCAAATAACAGATAACTACAAAACATATACATAATATTTTCACAGACGTGCTGAAAACACAAGAATGGAACACTACCAAATATCAATATTGTTGACTTCCTAACAAAGAAGTTGGTGGCAAGGTGGCAAACATGGATTGGATTAAGAATCTTATGTATTAATCATTGAAGGTAAGCTTTTTGACACATCATTAAGAATTAAGCATAGCAACTCAATTATGAATATATTTCCTTGGCTGAACTTTTGACAGACACATCATAATATATATTTTCATCATCATCATCATCATCAGCCTATAAATGTTCCCACTGCTGGGACACAGGCCTCCTCTCCGTGAGAGGGAGTGGGCCGTAATCCACCACGCGGGCCCAGTGCGGGTTGGTAGATGTCACATGTCTTCGAATGTTTGGTTCTAGGACATGCCGGTTTCCTCACGATGTTTTCCTTCACCGTTTTGAGAGCAGTGGTGATGAAATAATTTACACAAAGTAAAGCGCCTGTCTGGGTTCGAACCTACGACCTACAACTCGTAAGTCGCGGCCGTTACCACTGGGATACCACTACTCCAATATATATTTTATGTTTATCCAATTACCATTATAATTTAGTATTATAAAATATCTGGAGACTGAAAAATCAGCCCTAAATAAAGAAGAAATTATACAACCAGCATGACGATGATGATAATAGATGGCTTTCATCTAGCCATGGGCCTAGTTGATATGTCTACTTTGCCACATGAGTACTTTATTTGAGCAGAAAGTAATATGACTTTGTTTTAAAATGTAGAGTTCCTGGGGAATTTCACCTACGAAGACATGAAGGCAGCATGAATGATACTGCCCCTGCTGTGCTGCACTGCTGCTCTGCTACTTCAGATTTCAAGCTTCTTAAGTACAAAAGTAGAAACTGAAGATCCTTCATGAAATATTTTTTTTAGAAAACTTGATTATAGTCTTGTACGACAGTGATATAAACTATTGTGTTAATTGATAACAGTGTAAACTTTAATAAAGTGTTTTAATTATGAACTATAGAGGGACAAATAAAAATAACTTTAAATGAAATAATTAAGAATGGCATACTATTTGTTTTATACAAACACAGACAATTTTATAATTATAATGATACTATTTAAAGGTGTTTACCTAAATTAACTGTCATTCATTAGATTTAAAGGAAATAGAGAGAAATAAATTATGGTAAACAAATAAAACTGTTTTATTAAATTGTTACAACCTTAACTCAACACTGGACAAGAGAATCGGCACCATTACCATCTATTCACATTAATATGAAATATTTGGACATAGAGCAAAAAGGAATTGGAACAAACATACTGTAAGGATTAGTGGAATTTGGAATCTAATGTCTTCCTGTGGAAATCATCATGGATTATGTATGTACTGCTTGTTGTAAGTGTATGAGAGACAGTTAAAAAAAATCTTGAATAATGTAGTTGAGCCTGACACCTGAAAAAAAAAGAATAGTAAATCTTCAATATATTCCACAGAATAGCAATATTCTGCTATAAACAACAATTGGGTCAATTATAAGCAACAATTGACTTAAATATTCTTACCTACTAATAATATTAATAGGCTAAGTACTAATAGCCGCACGGGGCAATCCATCAGGTTAAGCTACGCTTGCCAGGGTTGGTCCGTGGATGGGTGACCATTTCTACATACCGAGACTCCTTCATGCCTCGAAAAGCATATTAAACCGTTGGTCCCGGATGTCATTTGTGGATCTTTGACAGTCGTTATGGGTCATCAGAAGCCCGAAAGTGACAATTAGTCTTACCAAGGGGTATCGTATTACCTAGTTATTGGGTTGTGGAGGTTAGATAGGCAGTCACTCCATGTAAAATACTTGTATTCAGCTGCATCTGGTTAGACTGGAAGCCGACCCCAACATAGTTGGGAAAAGGCTGGGCAGATCGATTTTTTAATAATATTAACAATAAGTGAAAAACATTTAAGATAGGTACTTAGATATATTTTCAGTTGCCTACCTACTTTCTTTACTTTGTTGTTAAAATTGCTAAGTAAAAATTCATACAAGTAGTAGGTTAGGCAACTGAAAATATATGTATGGTATTTAAATGTATGGTAAGTTTACGTTTGATGGTGCATTTCATATTCACCAATAAACAATATGGGGTTTATTTATAAACGTTGCATAAAGTTATGTAATGATGAGCAACTGTTTAATCATACATTTTTGAGGTTTTAACGTCACTTAACTATAAGCAATGTTTATAAATACATCCCTATGTGTGTAACATTGTTGCTGTACTTAACACACATTCAATGTTCAACACTTAGAAAGAAAATAATAAGTAAGTACATACCTTAAACAGACAATGATGTGGCAATAGTGGTATGTTCATCAATGTCCTTACATAATCCATTAATATAAAATGATTCAAACTGCTTTTTTTTGTTCTTCCTCAATTATAAGTTTTTGCTTTTCCAATGTATTACAAGCTCGACTGGGTTGCTAAGCTTGTGGCTCAAGTTTGTTACGGTATGAGGTACGAATTTGTCTTTCGTTAAAATGCCACCAAAATACCTCGTTTCTGGAATATCATAATATTTGTTTTTAGTTTAGGTTGTAGGCACTAAACTCACAAGAAAACTTTCACAATTATTATTAAAAATCGACCTCGCTGCTTTGATATTTAACATACCAATAAAATTGATTTATCATTGAGGTTTTACATAAAAACACATTCACAATTTATCAGGAAGACTATTACTTAATTTTTTTCTTAATAATTATGGAGATTTCATGAGTTAATCCCAAAAAGATTGCTAAGTAAAATCTATTGCGACCACTACAGTGGCTTCTGTTTCATTTGACAGACAAAACAAATTACTATAAGGTTTGAAACAAAATTACAACTGTCAAAATGGTTACGCAATTCGATTAATAGCCTTTTTAGACGCATTTCGTTCACTCAATGGAGTATCAAACAGACCGCAGTTTGTTTAAAAAATATTGGAGTTTTGCAATTCCAAAGTCGTAAAATAAAAGCAATTCGATTCAAATTGAAATAAATTCTACTTGAATGGTAATCAAAATACGTTGCGCAATTAGGTAGCAGGGTTGTAACGGATGTCATATAACGGATGAGGATGCGGATGAGGATACGGATATCGGAAAATTCCGTAATGAGGATGCGGATGCGGATGTTGCACAAAAAATAGCCCTTGTTTTTCGTAGTATTTATTTGTATTATAGGTTGTAGGTAATCATTTAGTAGGTTCATCATCATTCATTCATCATTTCAGCCGAAAGACGTCCACTGCTGGACATAGGCCTCCCCCAAGCACCGCCACTTCGACCGATTCTGTGCTTTCCGCATCCAGCGGATTCCTGCGGCCTTCACAAGGTCATCGGTCCATCTTGTGGGAGGCCTTCCAACGCTACGTCTTCCGGTACGTGGTCGCCACTCCAGAACCTTTCGACCCCATCGGCCATCCGTTCTGCGAGCAATGTGCCCTGCCCATTGCCACTTAAGTTTGGCAATTCTCCGGGCTATGTCGGTTACCTTGGTTCTCCTGCGGATCTCTTCATTTCTGATTCGATCACGTAGGGAAACTCCAAGCATAGCCCTCTCCATTGCCCTTTGGGTGACTTTTAGCCTTCTGATAAGGCCCATTGTGAGCGACCACGTTTCAGTACCATAGGTCATCACTGGCAACACGCACTGGTCAAAGACTTTCGTCTTGAGACACTGTGGTATGTGGGACGAAAAGATATTGCGTAGCTTCCCGAACGCTGCCCAGCCGAGTCGGATTCGACGATTGACCTCTTTCTCGAAGTTGGACCTACCTAGCTGGACAATTTGTCCTAGGTAAACATACTCGTCCACAACTTCGAGCGTAGCGTCTCCGATCTTCATGGGAGTGGGTGTCACATGGGCATTTGACAAAGGTAGGTTACCGTAGCGTAATTCGCCTGCAAAAAACTTCAATTCTACAAACAAACAAAAAGTACACAATAACACGCTACCCGGCACCCAGTAGGTAACTCAAATTGTAAAATGTGGAACCACAGTCATGCCACCACTGCCACGTGCGGCCGATCGTCTGTCCTAGGACAAGGACATTGCTAATTCAGCCAATAGGAACGCGTAACTCACTTATCGGCCTGCCCGTTTAGTTCGGCGCGAGTTTAATTTTTTTTACTATTTGTGCGAATAACGTAGGGTCACATCCCCATAGAAATTATGCTTTTAAAATCAAAAGTTGAGGATGCGGATGTTTTGCGGATATCAAAATTTATGCGGATGCTCCGCAGTTGCGGATGCGGATACGGATATCCGTTACAACCCTGGTACGGAGTAGTGACAGGCGCTGATTAATTTGACAGGACCAAACTAAAATTTATCTTCTGTCCTTTTCTTAATGAAATAGATAGAAAAAGATGCACTGAACTTAAATTATTTTAGTTTGTGAACAAGGTAATCGGCACCATTGAAGCCCGTTGCAATTTTAGCGACATTAATATTGCGCTATTTGTGCGGATTCAATTCCTGCACAGTTTTTTTTGGGATTCTAGATAGCAAAGTCTAAGTGTAAATGCATGCAGTAGCCAAAACAATGAACAAAATCGGTGCAAGTGCACCAATTTTGTTCATTGTTTTGTCTACTTAGTGAAAGACTTGCGAAATGCGCCCTCTCGACCTCAAAACTTAGGTCAAGTTTTGTGGACGGATTTCGCAAATCTTTAACTAATTTTGATGATATTTTTTTTAATATCCTAATTGCTCTAACAGTCGTCGTCCCAATTTTGGCGTACTGCACGCACTATGACCCACGAATACTTCGTGCGCTAATTTGTATAAAAATGAATAATTTATTCACATGGACCAAATTTGACCGTCACAAAAAACAAGTGGGCGATACCGACCACATCGCAGCCACAACGCAACCACCAGCGAGATCACGCACTAGCGGCCGGCCACATTGCAAACACAACAATCTTTCCGTCTGCAAACACTAGCCACAACGTAACCACATCACAACTACTAACGACAACGCTACTGCAAGAAGTTGCAGCAACACATATGCACACATAACCACTGGTTGCCCACATTTCGTCGCTGCGATGTGGTGTGGTTGTGGTACGTGTGAATGGGCCCTTAAAATAAAAAGTGAAACGCAAGTATTACGAGGACTGCGCTGACGACCAAAAAGGCTAGGTACCTAGCCTAGACTATGCTCCTAGGCTAGAATCTAGATATTATGACTAAAATTGTACTTTTGGTAACAAAAAGTAAGTTAATATTAATACATGTGACTGTTCTAGGCCGATAAAATTTTTGTTTTCCCTAATTTGTTGATCACAAGCCGTGTGCCTGATGGGATATCCCATCGGCAAAAACAAGGGCGTCGTCAGCCGATGGACCAGGGGGGGGCCAGTTGTATGGTTTTCGAGGGTGTTAAGCCGATAGTGGGGTCGAAATGTAAATCCAAGATGGCGGCTCCTGACGGGGGTCAACACGTTTTCATGACTGGGCCAGCATATAGATACGAATATTACGTCCCCGGACCACGGATTAGACCGTTTAGTTTCTTTACATTAAAATGCCTTGTATTTACAAAATTTGTAAATACCTGGGAGGGAAAGGGGGGGCAGCTGCCCCTTTGCCTCCCCTTGGCGACGCCCTTGGGCAAAATGTCGAACGTCCATACAAGTTTTAAATACTGGATGGCGGTCATTTAATCGGTCTTTGTGGATAAGCGAAACTGAACCATTTAGTAAGTAATGGATTCTTAAAAACAACAAGTAATCACGACATTAGGTTTATTTACCATTGCAATGTTAATAATCGTTACATAGAAATTATGATCATCAAATCGCGTGTTTAACTGCATGAGGTTTATTTCTTCTTCTTTTTGTGCTTCTGGGCGGTGTCTGGTGTGTTATCTGCTTTGCGTTTGCTTGTATTAGCGCCTTTCCCGGTCACGTTCCCGCCGGGTATGTTTTGGTTGGCGGCACCACTCTTTTTCTTCTTTTCAGCACGTTCCTTCTCTTCAAGTTCTTGATTTTCTCTCTCAATTAAAGTGATGAGAGTGTTACATCTGGGAATAGCCAATGATTTGAATTTAATTAGTGTGTGTGGCTTTATTAAGCATGTGTTTTTAAGATTTTTCTTTACAACTAACCTGCGTTGTAACTCAACGGCTGTTCTCGATTTGAGGAACCAATCAAATCTAAACTGCGGCGCGGCATGTACAGATGCTCGAAGTTCCTCGTACACGTTTTCTTTATCGAAGCCCAGCTTATGCAGCATGCACACCAGGAATCTAGAAAAAAGAAGTGTAAAGTTTATTGTTACACGCAACGCTGCTATACAGTACAAATAAATAAGTGAGATATGAATTCAATAAAAATCACCTGTCCTCTTCCTCGACGTAATTTTTTCCTTTATTTGTTCCGTAAGAGATTCTCAGTTGATGGAATGGAGCTCTGTATCGTGCCATCTTAGCATCCAGAGCTTTCTTGATAGACGCTCGCCTCTGTATCTTGGCTTCCCCCCTTTCAATTTGTCCCATAATTCTGTCGATATCTTGAAGCTCATGACAACGCTCCCAAAATACTGCTGAATATTCCATGACCTTAAAAGTTATAATGACGCATTAGTTATTTTTAACACGATTTTATGAAATCAAGTGTGGATGTTTTAACCAATGATTTTACTCACTTCTTCCGGAGTTTTGCCTTCAACATCTTTAGCAATATTTTCAATATCATCTCTGCCGTATTTTTCATTGGCCTTGATGAATTGGTTAAAGTCTCGCTTTGTCCAATTAGTAAACCCTGTGGATGTGCATTTGTGTTAATAACATCGCTAATTTTCAATGATTTTTGATGGACTGCACTTTCTAAATCAGTTTAGTGACCATACCTTGAGTTAGCAGCTGCTCTTTCTCCTGAACTTCTTCCTCTGTGAGAGCTTCAGCGTCATCTATCTTACGTTGTTCTTCTCTTTGAATCTTGGCAGCATCAGGACCCAATTCAGGATTACGGGGGACTTTGTACCTAATAAAATATAACATGATGACTATCCTTGACTTACATAATTATACTTGTATAATACTAGCTTTTGCCCGCGGCTTCGCCCGCGTGGATGTCGGAAAATATCCCACGGGAACGTACTACCGAGATTTCATACCTAATAAGTAATGACAGAGGAAAACGTCATTGACTCCTACCGCTGCGCCCGCGTTGCTCCGCGTAATTTTGAAACTGTAATATCTTTTAAACTATTCATTTAAATTGTATGATTTATTTTTATATTTTTCTGGATAAGGATTAATACTATACCGGTCAAAAAAGCTTCGAAAATTAAAATTTTATCAAATTCTGAAAGATAAAAATGGTTATTGTGGGTCATCCTTAGAAGATAGACATATGCCATCGCGGACTTTTCCGTTAAGCTTTTTAAGATGAACAATACCGTAGAACATAAATTTGATGTATCTTTTCCGGTTAACGCAGCGCACGCCAGTAAAGCTCTCAGTCGGCATGATTTTTTCCGACATCTTCGACAATAATCGTCATATTTCAGCCAATTTACACAAAACCTTAATGAATTATACACTAAAACCTTCCGCATGAATCGCTCCGTCCATTGGTGAAAACCGTTTGAAAATCCGTTCGGTAGTTTTTGAGTTTATCGCGTTCAGACAGACGGACAGACGCGGCGGGGGACTTTGTTTTATAATATGTAAGGATTTTGTGAATTCTATGTTTAACCTTACCCTAGTGTTTTGCGATAATGGTATATTTCTTGATCCAAAAGTTCAAAGAGTCGTGGCGGGAAGAACTGGAAATCTTGCACAATCGGCTGCTTTGGAGGACGCGGAGCCTAGACATGAGAAAAGTGAATATTATCATATGATCATCATAAGCATGGTTCAAAACAAACTACAAGCATTATAGATATTGTATGTATGTGAAAATATATATATTTAAATGGAAAGTATGTGAATTGAAAGTGATATTCTAGTTCTAATCTAAATAGGAAATAGGCTAAATAAATAATTTACAGCAGAAATACAGGTATACTACCTTAATGCCAGTATAAAGAGCTAATCAATTTACATAATACAAGTACATGAATTAGATGATAATTATATTGCCATAGAACCACCACCAAAAGTAGACTGCTGCGCTGACCTCCGCATTTAGCTCTTTACACTTATTTACCTGTACCTTTGGCGCCTTCGGTTCGGAAACACGGAGTGCCTCCCGGAAGTAAGCGTCCACTGCATAGTTAGCTTTACGCTCGCGTTTAGGCGGTTCAATCCAATTACCAATGGGTAAAATTTTCTGCTTCTCTCTGTAATCCTCCCCTGAATTAAAAGAACGACAATTAGTATTTTAATTTTCACAATTATGATCTTTTACTATCTACTTTTTAGGAGAAAACCTTCAAACTGGTAGACAGAGTCTGTCGTGGCGCCAGGGGTGTCCATCGAGAAAGCCCGTAGTGAAGATTCTCCTAGACTCTCCAGCTTCTGCTTCAATTCTTCAGTCTATAAAGACAAATTAATGGTATATTTATGTTTTAGTGTTTATCAGAAATGGACCACAGTAATTGAACCGCCTTACCTTGTGTTCTCCCTTAGCTAATATGTCATCAATATCTTCTTCAGTGATTTCTGAATCTTTAGACGAGAACACATGGTTGGCGCCATGTCTGATCATGTTGAGCATTTCGTCTTTGTTGAGGTGGCTCTTAATGTCGACCAGGCGGCCTGACTGTATCACAAGTTTATCTAACCTTAGCTTCACTTCGGCACGTTCTACAATTTTTTCTTCCACAGTATTTTCAGTAATGAGTCGGAAAACTCGCACCTTAAAAGAATAAGTAGTATATTGTCAGTCATAGCTGAACAGTTAATAAAATCCAGTACCTATATCGATTGACCTGCTCAAATACATAAGACGACTACTTACTTGTTTTTTCTGTCCAATACGATGGGCCCTGTCCATAGCCTGCAAGTCCATTTGTGGATTCCAGTCAGAGTCGTAGATGATGACGACATCTGCTGACGTCAAGTTGATGCCGAGACCGCCGGCGCGCGTCGACAACATAAACACAAATTTCTCACTCCCCTCGGCGTTGTACTCTTCTATTTGCCTATTCCTATCTTCATGAGGTGTTTGACCATCTAAACGGCAATACTGAAAAAAAATATATATATATATCACGAGTATTTACGACCCTCTCTGTAGTGTCATGAAAACAAGGCCAATGCATACCTTGTATTGTCGCCAAAGGCAGTAATCCTCTAAGATGTCCAGCATCCTGGTCATTTGTGAGAATATAAGCACCCTTGAGTCCTGTTCTCGTAGTTTGGGCAGCAGTTTGTCAAGAATGGCGAGTTTACCGCAGTTGTACACGAGATGCAAGTCTGTCGTGTAGGGCGGGCCAGGCTCCGCCCCGTCAAACAGGTAAGGATGGTTGCAGCATTTACGAAGCTGCATGAGAATGTTCTGCAGACGCATCTTTTCGACCTTTCCAGCACCATTCACTACAATCAGAAAAATTCAATCAATTAACACATTGCTTTTCATACCTAGTGACCATTAGCAAGATAAACATTTCCTAATAAAAAATTATGAAAATATTTTTTACTAACCTACATCAATGTCTTTCATTAGAACCTTAGTGTACCATTCTCTTTGCATTTTACTCAAACCCACATACACTTTGAGCTCCTTTTTTGGTTTAAGTTTCCTCTCCACTTCAGATTTAAGACGACGAAGTAAAAATGGCCTCAAAACAGCATGCAACCGAGATACTAGTTGATTGTCACCAAGAGCCGCATTAGTGTTGAACCAGGAATCAAAGTCCTGAAAGGGTTATATAAATTAGTAGTTTCCACACTGCAATATGCCATATAATTTACATGTGTTATAGCCATTTATCTAAAAAGTGTAGTACTTACATCAGAACTATTAAATACATCTGGTAAGAGGAAGTTGAGTAGTGCCCACAGCTCATGGAGATTGTTCTGCAGTGGAGTACCAGTTAGCAATAGCCTGTTCATACTCTTGAACTCTCTAAGCAGTTCAGAAAGCTTTGACTTTTCATTCTTGATTCGATGAGCCTCGTCAATCACCATGTATCTCCAGTTGAATTTTTTGAATACTGATCGTTCTCTAATTATCATCTCATAAGACGTAATGCATACATCCCAATTACCAGGCATGAGGACTTCTCGAATAAATGTGCTCTAATAAAAAATGAAGATTCATTAAAATTAAGGACAAAATATTTTTTGTAATATTTATAACTTTATGTGTGATGTACTAAAATAAGAAAGACAATAAAAATATGTTTCCCTATTTGAACTTGGTTGTAGAACTTACCCTCGTTTCTTGGTCACCAATTAAACAAACTGCTTTCAGAGATGGGCACCATTTTTTGAACTCATTCATCCAATTTGTCAGGGTTGATTTTGGGACAATAACAATATGTGGCCCAGGAACATTCCTGTTACATAAAGAAGTTAATATGAATTAACCTTTCAACTGTCATTAACGAGACACAATAGAATTTTAATTGTTATCCACCTCAATGAGGCGTCGTAACAGATGATGAGATAATGAATATGTGATAGATGATACTTTATTTTTAGAGTTTCAACCTTAAGGGAAAACAGAACCTTTTGAAGGTCACTGTTTTGTCCAACTGTCACAAAGGTTTTTTACTAACTGTTCACCAACAATAAGTTGAAAGACACCTCTATCTTAAAATATCAGTTTAGACAATTTACTACCTAACTATACACTCAAAGAGGATATTGATTTGATTAAAATAATAAATAATAATAGAATAAATACTCACTTGAAGTTCTTCATGTAACCAAGCAAAGAAATAGTCTGTAAAGTTTTCCCAAGACCCATTTCATCAGCCAAGATGCCATTGATACCATTTTCATAGAGTGAGATCATCCAGTTAAGACCTCTTACTTGATAGTCACGCATTTCTCCATTTTTGATGAAGTGTGGAGAGGCTTCAAATCGGAATATTGATTTTACTTTAATATTAGTCTCTGCAAGGAGTTCCTCATCTTCTTCCTGTTCAGTCTTTCGGTGGCGGTGGCTAGACAAAAGTAATGGTCAGTGGGTCATCTTAGGGAATAAAATATCAAAAACATTCACAAACAAAAGAATTTTAGCATGTTACTATAATGGGTGTGCACAATTTTTTTACAAGAATACCAATACCAGTGTACAATTGGAATTGTACAATTGATTTTTTATAGATTATAGATTTTGTAAACATTAATGTCATAGCACATGTTTAATGTTTGTTTGTAATGGCAAGGTGAAGGTTAGTTTTATTATTACTTACTCTCCTGGTAGTCCTCCTCCCGGGTCAACGTCTTGCTTGATCTTCTTAGGTCTGCCGGCTTTCGGTTTCGGTGGGCTGCCACCAGATTTAGGAGTATTTGTCATGAAATGAGAGAAAATTTCTGTTTGCTTCAATAGAAATTCGAATCTCTTCGAACGATCAGTTTCAATTTTACTTTCGAAGTCACCTTCCTTGCCCCGCGAGGACGTAGTATCGCTCGAGGATCCATTCTGTTACAAAAATGAGTCCGTTTTAACACTATTCCTCACAATGAATCATAAAACAAGAGTGGTTAAAAAACCTACTGAATGTTCACCAACATCTGCAACGTCCATAGGTTCCTCTGTTTGAGACATGTTGACACAATAAATATCACTTATGAATAATTCAGATTACTCGATTTGAGGGATGTTACATAGCGTAATGAACAACTTTTCTTTTATCTTATATGTAACAAAACCGGGCATCCGGGCGCGAAAATTATCCACCCGTTATGTCTGCAAGCTGCTGATGCGTTACCATAGAGTAAAATTAATTGCTTGATCGCAAATCGGGCGGACATTTCAAACAATGTTGCCAGCACACAAGACTTTCAAGAGCATACGTACAGTCAGCCCCAAAAAAATGTATACATGGACACGGAACCATTTTATTGTCTACGGGTTCTACGGGTACTGCATAAAACCGGGTTTCCTGCGCTTGTTTTTACACAAAAACATCGCAACAAAGAGGTGTGTTCATACACATTTGTATATGCTTTGTATGTAAATAAATGTTTTTGTGTAAGCTTTTTGTGTAATGTTTCGAAAAAACATGCGCAGGAGATTCGGCTATGCAGCTCGATGTGTTTTTTATGGAATTTTTCACTTTTTGTATGGAAAAAATAAAAAAATATTATCTACATGGTGAATTTTAGGGATTTAAGGGCGTTATAAAGCAGGGTTGTAACGGATGAGGATGCGGATAAGGATTTATAGATGATCGGGTTTGAGGATGCGGATGAGGATACGGATTTTAGAAAATTCCTTATTGAGGATGCGGATGTGGGTGCGGATGCAGATATCGTACAAAAATAGCCCTTTTTATAGTATTTATATTTGTATTATAGGTAAAAAATTGCAAATAATAATATTAAAGTTGTGAACTGAAATTCCAAATTGTGGAGTCAAATGCACAACTTTAATATTCAAAATTAAGTAAAGGTAAATTTTATATTTGATAAAAAGCAACTTGCAGGCCTTTTCGCCTTCTAAGCGGTTTCTAAGTTCGCGTGCGTCCCAGCGCGTTGAATTCTCAACCGTGGCTTAGCACCAAGAGTTGAAAATCCAGTGCGCGATAAAATCCCGCCGCGATTTTATTACGTCCGTGCGAACGTCGACTAACACATTTATAAGTGGGTATTTGTTCGGCGCGAGTTTTTTGGAAATTCACTATTTGTGCGAACAACGTAGGGTCACATCCCCATAGAAATTATGAGGATGCGGAGCTTTTAAAACCAAAAGTTGAGGATGCGGATGTTTTGCAGATATCAAAATTTATGCGGATGCTCTGCAGTTGCGGATGTGGGTACGGATCCGTTACATCCCTGTTATCCGTTACATCCCTGTTATAAAGGGGGTCAAAAGTTTCATTATTTTTGCGATAGGACACACCATTTTTGAGATATAAGCAAAAGAAAAAAAAGATACAGTAAGTACTGTTTTAGCACCTGAAGTCGAGTGTTGGCTGCCCCGGATCTGCCGCCCCCCGCCAATCCTTTATAGGGATGCGCTAAGTTAGATCCTGCGAATCTCCTTGCTGGAGGCTCTAAGTGTAGAAGCTTATGGCACCCACAGGAAAATCCGGTTTTAAGCAGCCACGACCTTAGTGGTCAAAACTGCGAGAAGCCATTTAAAAAAAAAAAGAGAGACCCTGCGAAATTATAATTTTCTCAAATTGTATCGATCGATAATCATATTTATGATAGTGTAATACCCCAATAATCATAGACCTATGATCAAAGATATAATGAAATTGTAAAATAGACATCGGTAATAAGGGTAATTTGTGAGCTTCGTAGATAGGTATATGATATAATATGATAGTGTAATATCCCTTAAGGGGGATATACCCATATTAAATGTATATTTTATAATTTCATTAGGTATAGCTTTGATCATATAATTAATGATAGTGTAATACCCACCTTAGTAAGAAACGACCATAGATAGAATATGATACTATCACGGCGCTATTCTAAGGTACTGGCACTGGCAATACCAGTGGGTAGTATTCGTGTGTGTATCCTACGACTATGCCTTCGGTAGATACACCGTGATCTTAAACTGCGAATGTACTTGTTAAACATCTGGTTACTTCTATACGCAAGTTGCTTGCCCTTAGAGCCACCTAACATAGACCATTCATAATCAATGGCGGACTAAGCCCGTCAGAGGCCCGGGGCGGCAAAGCTGAATGAGGCCCGCCAGCTTTAAAAAAAATGTAGTTTTACAAGCTTTTTATTCAGTTCACATTTGTATGTTATCACTACATAGTATAAAACAAAGTCGCTTTCTCTGTCCCTATATCCCTATGTATGCTTAAATCTTTAAAACTACGCAACGGATTTTGATGCGGTTTTTTTAAATAGATAGAGTGATTGAAGAGGAAGGTTTATATGTATAATAACCCGGTTTATACCCGTGCGAAGCCGGGGCGGGTCGCTAGTATGTGTATAAATAAGTGTTTACGTTTATTTCGTTAAAATCTGGCAAGTGAAATTTAAATTCGAATTAAATTATTAAGGCTAATTAAACATACATATCTACAAAATGGAATGGATATGGGCGAGGAAAATAAAATAGGAATCGATCGACAAAAAAAAATTAGATAAAATAAATCAAAGATAGTTATTTATTTTTTGTAGCAGCTTTAGCGGTATGAGGCCAAAGTTTATTTTTCGACGTAAATAGAATGTAGTGAATGTAAATGTAGCCGTACAAGAGTGAATTATTTGCACTTCATTCATTCAGGGATTCCTGGGGAATACCCGCTACAAAGACGGGAATTCCCCCAGCGTATTGGACGCGTTCAGCAAAGTTAAAAGAATATTAGTACCGCGTCAAAAGTCTAGATGGCTGTAGTGTTTTGATCTTGATGAAATTATGTAGCATTTTTATAGTCTTGTTTAGGATTTGATCAGGGGAACGTGGAGGCATTTGGGTGCCCCCCAAGACCGGAGGCCCGGGGCGGGCCGCCCCTTCCGCCCCCCTGTTAGTCCGCCACTGTTAATAATCTCTGATGAACCTAAATCAATTGTTGTACTGCGCAGTGTCCGTCGGTCAGGTTCCACTAGGGGTGGGTCGTTACGTGATTTTTGCGAACGTAACGTAACTAAAGTCCCCGTCACGAGAAGCTATAAATTTTGTAAACACACATTCATGGGTTTGCAATCTTTGGGTACTTAAAATAAAATAAAAACAGTTTTGTACTATTTTTTACAGGGATATAATTATATTAACACACACATCTAATTACAAACAAACAATATAACCTAATCCGCGAAAACACCACAAACAAACAGACGCATTCGAAACTCGAAAGACAGCAGAGACAACGTCAGCGTGAACTTACTTCAAAATCGTGGCCCAAATGTTTACGTTCCATGAATCAGATGCGTTCCAGTACCACAAAACCTTAGACGACAGCGCTTGATGTCGCTAAAATATAACCCGATCAAGTGAAATTGCTCATTAGTTTCGTATAACACGCTTGTGGCTAAGTAATAACAGCTGCACGGGTCGATCGATCAGGTTAAGCTACGCTTGCCGCGGTTGGTCCGTGGATGGGTGACCATCTTTACATACCAAGTCTCCTCCGTGCCTCGGAAAGCACGTTAAGCCGTTGGTCCCGGCTGTCATTTGTAGATCTTTGACAGTCGTTACGGGTAGTTAGAAGCCCAAAAAGTCTGACAACCAGTCTTACTAAGGGGTATCGTGTTACCTAGTCACTAGGTTGTGGAGGTCAGATAGGCAGTCGCTCCATGTAAAATACTGGTATTCAGCTGCATCCGGTTAGACTGGAAGCCGACCCCAACATAGTTGGGAAAAGGCTAGGCAGATGATGAGTTTCGTATAACACGTACGTTACTTTGACTTCATTGAATTTGGGATTATTCGTTGTTGATTAAATTGTCGCTACGTAACTTGGTAAAAGTTCATTATTTACAAAAATTATAGCTTCTCGTGACGGGGACTTTAGTGACTACAAGGACGTCGCCGGTTTTGAAAACTAGTGATTTTAGTAACTAGTTATTTTTCAAATTCTATTCGGTGATTCAACACGGTGATTCTATCGAAGTGTTACAGTTATTTGTGAAACGAAAATATAAATGGTTACCTACGTAATACGTTATTTTTGGAACGAATAATTTTGTTTCGTTTCACTCTTTTCATTCGATCACTGCATTGTGATGGAACTAGTTTCAAAAATCACGTCTTTATGTGTGACTCGAAACTAGTTATTTGGTTACATGCGCCGTAGCCAGTTATTGTAACTAGTGACGTTAAATAACGCCCATACCTAGGTTCCACTAGGATTCTAACAATCACCCAGGTGATCGCCGGGACAAAACTATGACTGACAATTTGATAGTCAAAGATTCCTTTGTTTTATCAGCTACTAACTTTTGCCCTCGTCGATACCGAAAATAATCTCACTGGAACTTACTACCTGGTTAAATGTATTCTATGGCCTAATCCAGGTCATGTTCTGCCTGTGTGCCAAATTTCATCGATATCCATTCAGAAAGGTTACACAGATGAGAGTTACTTTCGCATTTTGTAATATTAGTACCTATAGATTTCAATCCGTTAAGTGCTTACTAACTCTGTTAAAAAGAAACCAATGGACTTGCTGAACCTGTGTTCAAACTTAACCCATTGCACCATTGCACGGGCCACCAACTGCCATGGGGCACCTGAAAATCTCTTAATCAACTAAGAAGTCAGATCGGTCACTGCAGGCACAACTTAGTCAGGTGGGAACTTTGATGACCCCACTGACTACAATTATATATAGAGTAGATGAGCTGCAGTGCGACTGTGGAGCCACATCGCAAACTATGCTCCATCTCTTGTCGTGCTCTTGGTGCACTAACACCTGCACCATAGAAGACCTTTGCGAGGCCTTCTGGTGGTTGAACCTTATAATTTAAAACAAACAAATGGAATCATCAATAAGATGAAGAATATTGCACCATTAACTTGAAGCCTGGCAAAGCCCTAAACCAGATAATATTGACATGGTTAAAACACATACAATTAACTATATATCAGGGTTAATAAAAATAATAATGCTGACTATTATGTCTTATATTTATTTAATTTTCCTTACAGAATCGTTAATTAAGGTATTTAAGTAACCTGCTTTTTCTTCTGTTGTTTTCAATTTCGAATACTTACTCCAGGGTACCTGAAAAAATGGGAGTTAGTTTTGCATGATGTTACAGACTTTTCTTTAGTTTATTAAGTATAATTTTTCACTGTCATAAAGCTTGCTTTATAATTTATAGTACCTACCTAGCTATGATGGAAAGTGCAGAAGGTTGAAAAAAGCAGGAAGCATAGGTTACTTTTAAACAAACTTGAGAGTTTAGTATTTAAATATTTGTTGTTTGATGGTATTGACTGGTTTCAGAACTCTGAAAAAGTTGGTAAAAAAGCTATTATTATTAGTCTTATGTAGTTAAAATGTGCTTACCAAAACTCCATGATAACCTAGTGCTTCAAGTTCTCTAACTTTACTTGTAAAGAAACCAGTTGCATTGTCAGTATCATGTATTATTGCATTTCTGCCAGCTATCACCAATGCTATCCAGACATTATTATCAGGAGGCCTTCGTAGTAGTCCAAAGTTTTTGGTTGTAAATACATCTTTGACTACTACTGGGGCTCCACTAACATCATTACAAATTACTATATCTGAAAGAAAATAAGGTATAATTTTATTGGTCATAGACACCATTTTTAAAGGTATTTAAGTGTGATAAAATTCATAAATATTTCCTTGTGTACCTCCTCTTTGATGATGAGGTAAGATGTGTTCACCAACAACATACTCATTACCACCTCGAGTTACTTTCAAAACTTTCATAATATCCAAGACCATCCTTTCAGTAATGTTATACTGTTTTTCAAATTCTTCATTTGGTATATAATCTGTGTATTTTTTTGCCATAATTTGAATGTATTTCTTTTGAAGAAGATTTACTTTACCATCATTGCAAAATATTTCTGCTACGTTATTCAATATTAGAATTTCTCTCCCATAGTTATAACAATACTTCCCGTATGTCTGTTCTAAGAATTCTGTACTTAAAACTTGATTGATAAGATCCACAGGGCGGATGCCTAAAAGAGTTAAATATGCTATGCAGCATGCAAATGATCTGCCATGAGTGCCAATTTCTGGCCTTCTTTCAGGCTTCCTTAATTCATCCATAACTTTGGAGAAGAAACATTCTTTTGTTCGAGGTATTAAGTTAAATGTTCCATAAGTTAAAACTAATCTTTCAAGGTCTTTAACCCTTGTTTGGGTTATGGTTTGGGTTACATTTTCAGCAATTTTATGTAAACACTCTTCATGTAAGTTTAATGTAGAAGTTCCCACTAGTGCTAAATGCACATTACACATCACTGATAGCCGAGGCACTTCATGCTGCAATGTTTCCAATAGTCTGTATATTCTGTTGTCAACGGTTGATTTAGTTGAGTATCTAATTAGTTTTAATAAAGCAGCCAAAGATACTTCATGAATGGTTTTTGAGTTTTCAATCACTGTGTTAATCATTTTCAGCACTAAGTTCATATCTCTTACAGGTGTTTTACTTTTGAAGAATCCCATACACATAATGGCCAAATCGTCGACAGTGAATAGTGAGTACTTTTTGTTTATCTCAATTTCTAAATTGTGCATATCAAATGGTGATTTTCTCCTTATTCCAATAAAAAACATTGTTTGTACAATTTGCCCTGGTGTTAGTTGCTTTGCTTTACTGGCTAATTTTTGCATACTTTTAATGGAAAATTCACTATATCTTGTTACATTTATCATATAGAAAAGTGCTACAAAAGAAAGTAATTCATTATGTGTCCAATTCCTTATTCTATTTAAACACTCGTCGTCCAAAGCTGCCCAGACTTCTATGTAGTTGCGAGTTCGGATTGATTCTGTTTCTGGCCACTTATTTAAAGCATAAAATATGGATTCCAACTCTTTATCAGTTGCCATTTTTAAACAGTCAGTAAGTTGGTCTATGTATGTATCAAATATCTTATTAGAGATACACAAGTTGTGTTCTGAACAATATAAAGCAAATTTAGGAAAAATCTTTAAAACTTCAGGATGAGACTTCTTGGACCAGTTCACTTGGAGTGCTTCTTTAAATTGTTCTTCAGTTAAAGTCTCTTGCTGGATGTTGCAATTTAAGCTAATAGCATAGCCTTTGTCTTCCAAAATACTATAAGCATATTTATTTTCATGTTCCATAAACATTCTAGCATTCAGATATGAGTTACTATGAATGCTTCTGCTATATTTTTGTACCCCATTTGCAAAATTAAATAACACTACGTTATTCCGATATTTTGGTAGTGTGAAATTTCGCACTATTCTCACCAGAAAAGACATATTTGGAATAGTTTCACTAATAAACTTAATAAATTAATTATTTCTCACTGTTTTCCCAATGTTTTGATTTGAATTTGACATTATCACATTTTAGTTTACTGTCATTTTACATAAAAGGTTATGTTTGTTATTTTTATGTCCAACGACGACGAAGCAAAGGCCCTTTATTATACAGCCTAGTCGGTAACTATTGTAGGTCGACTGTCTGACGTGGTGACAAATTAAACTAAATATTTTACTAACAGACCTATGATGACGGCACTACAGACTACTTTGCCGACAAGTGCTAGTAGTTTTGATTTGAGTTACCCATATGCGGTTTTTGTTGCTTTCCCATTCGAAGTGACCTAAACGCGATAGTAGCGCCCTCATTTTTTCAAAACTCTTTTTTGCCAAGCTATACACCTAGCGGATTGATCGACGGTGACTCGCTGGGTATTAAAGACTTTTCCGTATTTTTTTTTTTTCAAAACCTTGTGTTAATACAAGGCGTGTGCCCCGATGGGATTTCTCATCGGTAAAAACGTTAACTTCTCCACAAACTTTCATAAATCTAAAGGGTGGCGCCCAGGTCCGTAGCCCGGCCTAAGTGCGGTGTGCACTGTCAAGATCACTGATGAGGATCAATCACAATCTGAATCATTTTGAAACAGATTGCTTATCCATCCTTCCTTCTAATATTATAAAGGCGAAAGTGTGTGAGTGTGTGTGTGTGTTTGTTTGTCTCTTCTTCACGCTCAAACGGCTGAACGTATTTGGATGAAATTTGTTACACAGATAGTTTATAACCTGGATTAACACATAGGATACTTTTTATCCCACGGGATCGAGACTTCTGCGGATGAAACCGCGGGGCGCAGCTAGTTGCTTCATAAGTTCGAAAAAAAATCTGCTCCACAACGTAACTAACTTATTAAATGTTGTTGAAAATGAACTGTCAAAATGAAACAGCCGACGTTAACACGGACGTAATAAAATCCCGGCGGGATTTGATCGCGGACTGAATTTTCAACTCTCGGCCGAGCGTTGAGAATCCAACGCGCTGAGACGCACTCTCGTCCTAGCGCATTGAAAAAACATACTGTTGGATTTTCAACTCTCGGCGCTAAGCAGATCGATGAAAATCAAGTGCACGAAATAAATAAAATCACCGCAATTTTATTACGTCCGAGCGAACGTCGGCTAAAGGTATGCGCGTCCATGTGAATGCTGTGTTAGGTACCTACTCCCTACTCGAAAGCTTGAGGAAGTGATGACGTTGCTGCTCAAAGGCTGTGCTGGAGTTCATACTCGGGGTCACCAGCTTACCTACAGGTTAGGGAACAGGATGGAAAATTCCTCATACTCTGTTGAAAAGTGAGGATCCTCCGACCAGACATGTGTTGTGTGTGGTGAGCGTGGGCAATGGGCTGCTGCCCGAATGGTTGTTGTCGGGTTTCTGTACATAATAGGCATAGGTACTAATCGCGCTAGTTAAAACTTGTTCGTATGTAGCGGTATCTATAGATGTCGTGAATAGGCCTGTCTAATGACAGAGCTCCAAATAATTACCTTGTTTAAGCAAAAAAAAAATTGTATATTATAGTATTATGCAAAAACTTGTATACAAGTGACATTCATTTTTAATCATTGGTATTTAATGAGCTATCTTCACACTGGACCCAATGTTCTGATTGCTCCCAGCAACCGAAATATCTTGGTTTTAAATAATAAAGATTAATTTCCTCAGAACGCCCTAGGCCAGGCACTGGCACAGGTCGTACTTTGTCTTCTTCTTCTCTGGTAGATCCCAAATATAAATATTTGTCTGTCCACTTTAACCATTTCTGCTGTATGAGAAATAAATAAATATGAGATCACAAAATTGATAGGTAAGTACCTACTTTTTAAGAAGCAGTTAAAAAACTGGCCAGTTGCGTGTCGGACCACACACAATGAAGGGTTCCGTAGTCGGGATGAATTTATCCCAAAAACAAACTTAAACATGTTCTCCCATACATCGATATACGCCACGGTCAATTATCCAACTGCAAATGTAAGTACGTAATCGCAAAAATAATGTCATAAAACCACAAATTAACGATTTTCGGACTTTTTCCATTACTTGTGCTGTGAGACCTTGCTTCTAGCCAAATTTCTTGTTTCTAGGTTAACGAGAAGTACCCTATAAGTTTAAATTTATTTGCGAGTACCTACTTATCTAATTATATTGCAAATATGACCGTATTTTTTTATTGCGTTGAATTAGATGCTTGATTTTTAGAGCTCCAAGGGACCGTAGACCTACATATTTGGTATAAATTTCAACTTGATACCTCCACGCGTTTGTAAGAAAAAGGGTCTCGACTTGACAGACTGACAGACAGACGTACAACGAAGTGATCCTATAAAGCCCATATAAGATCACTTCGCTGTCCGTCTGTCTGTCAAACCGGAACCATAAGGGTTCTGTTTTTTCCGGAACCCTAAAAACAAATAGGTAGGTATCAATTATACCTTCTCGGTATGTTTTATAAAACGTAACTCGATGCACGCTGCTACGCGAATTTCTTGTTTTCTAGTGTTTATTTGAGATGACAATGTGAAAGGCCACTTTTTATCCGAGCACTGTAGTTCTTTTATACTGCTACGCCAAAGACTCCAAAATATCTGAGAATGAGAATTAGAAATATTTTTCACTCCTCTTGCTCAAAAAAGCCGTCATTGTAGAGTACCAGAGCGGGGAAAAAATAGCATTTCTTGCTCTAGGGGAAAAAGTAATTTCTTTTTAATTTTTGTCTGTTCCAACGAGCCTTGAAAAACGAAAGTCTTTATTCTTATGTAGAATAATCATGATTATGGACTCGACTTATTACTGGTTCACAAAAAAAAGAAGAACCTTTATTTTTTGAAAATGGAACTAAATGCGGCTATCTCTTCGGTAGAATGCGTGCATTGCATTGCGGCTACAGAAGAAATAAAAAAGGCGTTGGCGCGAAATCTTTAGAATTTTTCTCTAATTACGAATTGAATTGGTGACCGTAATATAATTTACAACAGTGAAAATGTCATTATCTAGTGAAAACATCTTCACAGAGGACTGAAATTAAGTTGCCGGAAAAAATATCTCGTTAAATATCCAGAATTGTACAAATTGTACATTTAAATAAAATAAATTATTTAATATTGTATTGGATTATTTTATTTTCTCGCAATCATAGTGAAAAGTAGAGTGTAACACACGGCGCTAAAACCCATTATAACTCGCTTTCTATTTACTCCCTCGCTAAAGCACGGGAGTAAAACAACCTCGTTACAATGGGTTATTTTAGCCCCTCGTAGAACAATCTACTATTTCTCATGACGCATGTCGGCACGAAAACGATTAGAAAATATTCCTTAAGTACTAGGTTTTGCCCGCGGCTTCGCCCGCATCGAGGTCAGAAATTATCCCACGAAAACGAACTACCGGAATATTCAACGTACTATCGAGATAAAAAGTATTCTCTATGTCCTATAACCCAAATCATGGTCTACCCATTTCGCGCCCTCACGCCCCTAACCGCCGCAGGAGACGCCCTGGGCGTCGGGAGTCGCAGGCCGATTCCCGGCCGGCGCGGGTTTGCGGACGGTGAGCAATGGGTAGCTCGCCGTCCGATAAGGACCAAGCCCGGGTCGACGGCGCGTTGTGTTCCACGCGCGCCTCAAAGAGATGACAGCAGAACTGACGGGGTCCGATAGGGCCGATGCCTGCCAGGGTTGCGGTTTTGTCCGAAAGGGTTAATGAAATGAAATTGTTTATTCTGTAAATAGGATATCGGAATCACTTTTACACGTCATATTAAAAATAAGCTAGATGAGTTCGGCGTTTCCTATCTGACGACTCTGAGAAGAAAGGCCGATACAAACTCAGAGGTCGCAGTCTCTTTTAAAGTCCAGACATAATCTTGGTCAGGCCATATGAGGACCATGTAGATTAGTGTCTGAAAAGGTCTTTTGAGGAAAGAACCACACAGATTTGAGTGGATCTGTCCAGTCAGTGCAAGTATTTGTCAGTAATCGTGGAGCTCAACTCAGAACTTAAGGAGCTCACCGTGGCCCCTGGCAATACAGGCAACTGAAGGAACACGTGTGGGTTTCAGTCGGTAAGAGTCTGACACGCCCTCCCGCTCCACCCAGAGCGGGAGAAGTTATTTGATAATTTCCCACCAAAAAAAAGGTGATGGCCTACCCATGTGCCAAATTTCATCCAAATCCGTACAGCCGTGAAAGCGTTACAAACAAACAAACTCCCTTTCACATTTATAATATTAAAGGACGTCGTGGTAGTGGTAGGTGATGTCGGTGATGATGCTGCTCGGCTGACCAACGTAACTACCTAGTACATACCTAACCAGTAGAGGAAACTGACACAGTGACATCAAGGGCTTGCACTTTATATATGTAGGTAAACACGTTAAGCAATGTTGCTAGAGTATGAATGATTGTCCTTACCTTCTTTTTAGGTATGTCTCCCAATTCAAAATACCTTATACCATTATTAGCAAACGAGGCCTTTAGTGCCTGCTTTTGACTTCTTTTAAACACCGTCAACCTGATGGACTCAAATGGATACAATGAAAGTATTTCTATGACACTTGATTCACGACATAGTGGAGTACCTTCACTAGTTGTTCTATTTTTCCCAGTGATATCATGTTCAGAAGCGATAATAAAAGCTTTTGAACTTAATCCTAAAATAATCATAATAATTCAATAATATAAGGTGTAATAAAGAGTTATTACATTTTATTATATTATATTCTAATGTACCATAATTAGGTACCTTTGAATTATGAAAACCATTAACAACTAACCCCATAAACCACATTACGGGGGCATTTATATTTATTAATAAGTACATAACATAACATCATGCCTGTATTCCCAGAAGGGTTAGGCATAGGTGTAACTTATAGTACACCCACATTTCACCACTAATGTCTAAGTCCCATGTAATACGGGGCGAGCCTATTGCCATCAACCGGGCACAAATCCAAACTCCGGGCTGCTACTGAGAAATGCCAGATGGAAAAACCCAATGACACCGCCCCCTCATGTTGAGGCCATATCATACAAAGACGTAAAATAACGTACCAAGCTGCACCAAACGCAACTTTACTGTGCCATCTCTCGTTATTTCGTTAAATGGACTTTCGACTAAAATTGTGTCATCAAATTCCTTGTATTCACTGGTAAGCAATTTTTTTATCGTTCCAAACAGCATGGCGAATTTTATTATTAACTGATATTCTGGTAATTCTCGTGATATAGACCCAGTTTTGCAATGAATAGATGGATAGTGCTTTGATGTAAATTATAGATTCATTGTTCTGAGACGTGATGACAGTTGCAATGCAATGGACATCTTGATCTGACACATAGAGGAAAGTAATATATATTTGACAGCAGTGGCTATACTGACGCAAACCAAAAACTCTCACAAAAATGTAGGTAACAATATAGGTAGATATTTTGCATACTTTTTGTGATATTTCATTTGCTAGCGCCACCAGTAGTTCGCAGAGCGGTGGCAAGCTCCAGCGAGAGCCAATATGGTCTCCGACACACGACACCCTTTGCACGACAACATCTTTGTGCCACAAAGGCTGAAAAGCCGAAACTCTTTTTAAAGTGTGTCGTCCCACTGACTGGCGAACGATCAGAAGAAAGACTAAACTGTGGCGAGACGGTGCTTCCTTACCCAAACCATTCAAACCTCCTGCTGAAGATCTCTTGGACAATACTGGACAGTTGTCTTGGGCAACCTGTTAGTCTTTAAACAGACTCCGGACCCAGGTCGGCCGAAGCAAGAAGAAGGAAAATCTGTTCAAGTGGAGATTCATAGACGACTCCGGCTTGGACTGTAAATGTGGTGCTATTCCACAAACAATGGGATACTTACTATCATGTCCTGCGTGTCCTGTCAGCTGCACGTAACAGGACGCTAGTGATTGCGCCAAATACGTAGCCGAATTCTAGCCGAGTCTAGGTATTTAGATTGCCATCGACACGCTAAGAAGATTTGTCCGTCTTCCATGAGCTAATCTCGGCTATTCTCAATATTATCTAGAGCTGCTCTCAATATGTAGAGCTGCTCTCAATATGTAGAGCTGCTCTCAATAAGTAGAGCTGCTCTCAATAAGTAGAGCTGCTCTCATTATGTAGAGCTGCTCTCAATATGTAGATCTGTTCTCATTATGTAGAGCTGTTCTCAATATGTAGAGCTGCTTTCAATATGTAGAGCTGCTCAAAGACATGCAAAGTTAATTATGGTTACCCGGTGAGATCTAATAAAACTACATGTACGATTAACGATGTCCAAATAATCCCCATTTTGATTTCCTAAAATTATCTAGGTACTAGGTAGCTAGATACCTATTTTAGTCGTTGGAGTTAAGTAGAATTTATCGTCTGCGGGATTTCAACTTTCGTTAGTCTTGTAGAACCTATTATCAAATCTGACTACCTATGTAGAAGGTCCTATAAATGTCCGAAAGAAGACTTTCTTTCTATGTATACTGTAATTATATGTAGGTTACCTACACTGTTTTAGACAGACATTCCATACTTCGCAGATCATGCGAAAAAAAAACGCACGGCAGTGCACGCTAGGCCTAATAGAATATTTTCGTGCGGAAATCTTCATAGATAGACGCCCTTGCTGTATCTAGGAAAAAAGTAGATCAATGAAAATCCCACGGTGTTTTTCCCGAAACTAAAAGTAAAAAAATAAATTTCTGTGCTACATTTATAAATATACCTACATGAAGAAATACAAGTTCTTGTCAGGTCCTTGAACAATTTTTATATTCATGCAATCGATCGGCCTATCACCATTCAATAAAACCATTTAAATTTAAACCAGCATTTATTATGACTTAGGCATTCCACAGATATACAATATATTAAACCCATAATAATTACACATGGTTTCGGGACTATAAACATTAACTACATATCGACACAATTTTTTAACACCTATGATACAATAACACACAATAGCGTAGTTTCATAGTCCGTACATTTTAGACGTGGCACTACATAAATTAAAATCTAAAGATTTCCAATTCATAAATTAAATACCTAACTAACTTTGGTCGACTATTATATTCTAACCAAAATGTTTTATTTTCACTAGACGTCTAATTTTTAAATCATAAAATATTAAATGATATTAAAAATTCGCTTGTCTCCTCATCGACTGGCGTCCGCCTGTAAACAAAAATTTAAGTGTTAAAAATGATAACAGGTAAAATTATGTATTTAGTGAGTAGGTACAGAACAAGACATAAACAAAGTGCTTCCGCAAATAGGCGCGACTATAATAAAACAATTTCTAAGAAAACATCACGGTAGAACAATAACCGGTATCGCGTCGCGCCTGTTTGCGGAAGCCCTAAAGATCAAATAGTAAACAACCATCACCTAAACAAATTGTTAGTAAAAAACACGTGTGTCCATTCAACTACAATAAAAATTGTATTATATAGTGCACTTTGAATTAACTAATGTCCATTTATTATAATTAATTAAACAGTCTCACAGCCTGGTTTGAAACTATTTTTGAAACGGAGACTTTGGGTATCGTTATACAGGGTGGTAACGGTAAGAGATTATGTCCATATCTAGTGTGAAATATTTTATCAACAGAAAAATCACTGTCTTCGTTATTGTTAAAACTTCTATTGACATTTCCATGATCCTGAAATAAATTTTCATGACGATGATATCACTATGCCGGTTAAAGAAGATAATATTGATAGATACAGATTTTCCGTCTAAACAAATAAATGTCACAGTACCGATTGTTGAACGTATTTTCAAATAAACTTGGGTAAAAAACTTAGGTGGTAAGACATTTCGAATGTAGAAATAAATAAATAATAAGATAAACCATTCATGTAACCCGAAACACAACACAAATGTTATGTCAAAAACATTCCCGTATGAATAAACATGTATTTTTGTTATCAAAACATCGTCGCGATGCGATGGTATGTTATAAAAACAACCGCGAAAACTGCACTGTACCTGATTACACAATCATCTGTGATAAAAAGGCCACCACTTAATTTTTTTTTTTGTAATCAGAACGATTAAAGTTAATTCATAGAACCTGCGCGTATTTTATTGCGAAGCTATAATCAAAAAGAAAAATACACTCGTATTTTGATTTATTGGCGGATGTATAGATGAGTAGGAAGCACATGTTACATATACATAATTAATCATCGTGGTTGCTTCATCAACCAATATTTTGGGCCAGTATTTGCATTTAGATGAATAAATAATGTATTATAGAATCAAAAAAATACATGAAATTTACATAACGTTTGACTTTCAATTTTATGATTATATTCTAGATAAACATAACATGATAATCTAAATGATATAACAGTACTTACCAGAGCTTCAGTCTTCTTACGTAAATTCGATCTAGATAATGTTAGAGCCAGTTCTGATTGTAGCCTATTGGTTATAGGGACTTCCTCATCTGCATTACGAAGACCATCGGTTTTATCCCCATTTAGGAACTCGAGCTTCGTTGGTTCCCGCCTGCTTCCACCTCCGTATGCATATTCCCCAATCGTTACTGACACAGGACGAGAGTGCTTCTTCATCGTCGCTGTACCGTTCGGAGCTTTCACAAAATAGTTTGACGGTGGCTTTGGCAGTACATTCGAAGGATTCTTTAACTTATAAGATTCTAGTGACTCCATGTCAGCCTTTTCGTCTTTCATATTTTTTATTTGTGGAGGAGGTTCAGTTTTTTTAATGTAATCTGGAGTAGGAGTTCTTGTCAGAGTTCCATTTTTCCTAAAGTTTGGATTTGTTAGAAGTTCTGCGGTAATTGTTTTAGGAATGGGTTTTTGGCTCTCTATGACTTTATGGTTTCCATTCTGATGGCCATTTGTAGCCGGAATCTGATGACCATTTGTAGCCGGAATCTGATGACCATTTGCAGCCGGCATCTGAAAAGTACACGTAAATATTTTTACAGTCACATTTCAGGTATCTCGTGAGAAGAACAGATATAAAGTATTCGCTAAGATTTGAATCGTTAAGAGTATATATTTGAGAGCCTGTTTAGGGTTTTTCCACTAGTCTTGCCTACTTATTTAGAACAAATCTCACATTTTCTTGTAGGTGCAATAAAAGCGGTATAAGTAACTTCTTCGAAATCATGTCACTTTTATACGTCCACAAACAATAGGCACGTATAAATTATATATCAAATATGTACTAGATATTAATCGTGTACGACCTCAACCTCAAATAACCGACGTAAGTGCAGGTAAGTTCCCGATAGTTAGCACCTTGAATATAACTGGTTTAGATATAAAAACACATGCATTACAATGACAAACAATTAATAAATAATAAATAAATACTCTGTTCTTTTGACACGTTTAATTATGACTCCCTACATTTAGACACAATTTTAAAAGTAGAAAAAGAAACAGCAAGAGACTCTTTGTGATGAAATCAAATTAAGGTATATCAATCCTGTGGGTATGGACCAGCGCTATGACTCTGTCTCGCGTAGTGTCACAGCATTATGCGCGAGCGAGTTTCTCTTGTTTTTTTTCCGTTGCGTCATATTTACCACAAATAAATGTATTTTCTTTCTTTCTGAATGCTTTTGAACATAAGATATTACTCACTGGTGGTGGAGGAGGAGGATGGTCCGTGGCTTCCCTCTTCAGTGGGGCATGGTTGATATGGTTGTTGTTGGTTACTTCTGCAGGTTGCTCTGTCTTCCTTAGAGGCAATGTTTGTTGACGGTCCTGTGAGCAAAGTTGTTAGCTGTTAGATTTTTATTTAAACATTCAAAGGTTCTTCATAATGTACCTCTGTAAATGATCGTGAATTCGCGATAATCTAGCGGTAAGTAAATTTCGCTTATAGGA
This sequence comes from Agrochola lychnidis, assembly GCA_963680765.1. Lineage (NCBI taxonomy): Eukaryota > Metazoa > Arthropoda > Insecta > Lepidoptera > Noctuidae > Agrochola > Agrochola lychnidis. The sequence goes on from OY796857.1 coordinate 14,452,918, forward strand.
TGGCACGAATTGTAATAACAACAGTGAACGCCAGAAAATTATGTTACTGACATCATAAACATCAAGTTTTACAACTAAGCTTGCATATGAAAGTGTACATTTAATTTCCATTTCAGAGTAAAAATATATGAAATTCCAATAGGTATGTGTAAAAACTATGTAGCCGCAAATTAGCCTACAGCCAAGATTAGTGGCGTATATTGGAACGAATGTCATTACATAATACCTTACATGTCATTACATAATACCTAACTGCAGCATAACTCAACAATTTTCGCGAAATAGGAAAAATACAGCAAATAACTAATCTAATCGCCATTGACATTGAACTTTGACCAAACACATCATTAGCCAAAGGAAGTAGGTACTGTTGAAGTGGAGGCTAACAGAAAAAATGTTACCGACGATGAACGTGAACAAAAACGAAGGCTATGTTTTAGGCAAATACATTACACTCGCATTATAGCAGTACACGATAAGCTCTGTACATAACATGCACATATATCTACATATATATAGTCGCCAACAGTCTACCTACGTGTTATATAAACATGGTTTGAATGCGCTCGCGCAGGTTCCACGGATTTAATTGTCTTTCCATGATTAGGTTCATTAGAGAGGAATTCTTAAGATACGTTTTGAGCAACATCCTTAATTATATACGCTGCTTATATTGTGTTCATCTAAAAGTAAAATTGTATTGCTTAGTAACCTCAGCTGTGGTAGAAGTTGAAAATTGAACCCGCGAAAGTGAGATTCTTCCTTAGTTTTTTTTATTTATTTATAAATGCTTTATGTACAATAAAGCAATAAACAAAAAATAAATCGGATCTGGATTGTTTTCTTTTGATTTTGCTCTATGGAATAATTATTTCTATTGTTTATTGTCAGCGTCATATTTATTTATTTGTTGTTTGGCTCAGACGACACTGAGCCAAACGTCATCTGGCGTAACACCAAGTGCTGATGCCAAAGATACGTAATATTAATCATCACTGAATCAAAATCACGCGAACGATAACGTGTTGAGCCTAGCGTGAAGGTTGTTAGTCCATCGACACAATAATATTAGTTTAATTAAATGTAAATAATGAATCATACAGTCGGCACTCCCTTAAGTATTAAGCGGTGTTTAAACACATTATCACTTTTGTATTTTAGATAATGTTTTAGTAATGGTTCGTCTTATTTTTATTTTTTGTGAAATTACTATTGCAAGTCACCGATGAGGTGACTTACTTATCCTATTTGGCCCAGATATCGATACTATCCAACAATCTTAAGAAATGATAAAACTACTTAATCAGAAGAAAATGTACCTAGTTATGATTTTCCGCTTGAGAAGTTTTGAGTCACAGGGATTTGAGCTGTGTCCGGCATAGACTGGCCGCTTGCCCCCTTTTATATCGCCCTCGGCAGACTTACCATAATGATAGAGCCGCGAAAAATGGCTCTTGGTACACTCGTTGGCTGTTCCATTAAAGCGATAAGGTAATCTGATTAATTAGTAACGGTAACGGTTTTCCTCAAAATTAAAGAAAATGCCAAATTCGTGAGCGGGGAAATGTGTGTGTTGTTCGCATATATTTTTTAATTAAAAGTAATCATTTGAGCATGCTAGCTGCCGCCCGCGGTTTCACTCGCATCCTAGGTTTACCATATAGAGGTAAGAGGAACAGGGTGTAAAGTTCACTCATCCTCCATAGAAAAGGGAGAATCTTCCGCAGACAGGTGTTGTGTCTGGTGGGCTACTGCCCTACGACGATTGTTGTATGCTAGTCGTGCGGTAAACTTTGACTGCGCGATGCAGGATTTTGCGTGACGTCCGTGTTATGTTCACATGTGGCGATGCAGATGCCGCCACATTCACTTCATGCACCCAGGTAAATGCCTAGTGTAAGCTTGCTTTCGTTAAAAGCAGTTTAGTAGAAGAGACGTCAAGAAGTGAACCAACATACAGAATTTCTTATTCATAAAATTACTATGGATTTCCAAGTGCTCTAATGATCTGTTAAACTGTTACAATCATAGCTCGAGTAATAGATACATAATTGTGTATGTCATTTGAATACAATAATGATGCATAGTTACTAACGTCTCAACTTGTGAAGGAAAACATGCATCCTCTTACGGCCTTGTTTGATTCGCAAACTAGTACTTAAATGCAGATTGCATACAATAAGTCATCATGTACAGAAGCACATTATAATAATAAGGATATTATCTCTATAGATAATATCCTAATTATTATAATGTGCTTCTGTAAAATCTATATTTCGACTTTATTGCGTTATTTTGGATAATATTATTATGACACACAACTTATCTGAAAAGAAAGATACAAGATAGGTGTCACCACAAAATAATGCACAATTTAATATTTGGTAGTAAATCATTCTTTTGATTATCTAAACTAATATTATAAAGAGAAAAGATTTGATTTTTTGTATGTTTGTTTCACTTTCACGCTAAAACGGCTGAACGGATTTGGATGAAATTTGGCACATGGATAGACCATGACCTGAGTTAGGACATAGGATACTTTTTATCAGCATATTCTTACGGGATCGAGACATATGCGGGTGAAACCGCGGGGCGCAGCTAGTATTGCATAAAAGCCTTATCCATGCACACACTATGAAATCATGTAATGATACGTGTGTGGATACTGGATAATTGCCTACAATTTTATGGAAATACCTACCAATGTATGCGTATATAATATGTTATCTTATAACCCGATTCATGTTAGTTTTTGAGTGCATCCTTTGTAATACCTACATAATTAGCTCTCAGTTCGAGCATCAGGAAATCCCAAAGGCTAATCGGTAATCCCAAAAAATCCAATTAATTTTTCTTATTTAGTTCGCCAGATTCGTTTTAGTTTCGAAGTAAAAAACATGAGTTAGGTACGGTACTGTATGCCCCATCGTTGGTGAGAAGTTTTAGATAGGTAGTTAGCCCGCCCCCAAAGAATATCATGCACAACAACAACTTGTGCTCTATCATAAAAATATTTTGAGTTGCTGTAGATACTAGGTACCTAGTACATGGATGAAATTAGGGGAAGAGATAATATCATCAGTAATCAAAATATTGTGTTATCGGTGCCCAGCAATCAGTCAACTCGGAGAGATAACTCCTAAAAACATGAGTGCTATACCTATTCGTCACTACAGGTAAATATACCTATATTTTTTGTTACGAGTACTTTTTTTTGAGTTTGTTGATGTTTTCGACAAGCATGACGTCAGCGTTGCTTCGGAAAAATTGGAAGGTGAACAATAAGAGACAATAACAAATTACGTGTACCTCGCAGCCACAATACAAATATATTTCTAATACATTATTTGTCATGAATAAATAACAATATTTTAAAATCAAAATATTGGCATAAACAACACAGTCAAAGGTTCTATGTTCTATCACGTTAAAACCAAGTTCCAAGTAACTTTGTAGGTAGGTAAGTACATATTTTGTTTCGCTCCAATAATAATAAGAACATTTTATCAATACTCAACTTACTTCATAGCACTGTATAGTGACCAAAGGTTTCGATTTCCGAATGTTCTTCATCTTGCTAGTTATAGTTTACAAAAACACAGTTTTTACACAAGTCACCACATCACTTAGTTCAAATGATCACTGAAGACTAACACAGGAATTCATTTTACCGAAATTATAATTAGTATTTGAACGTAGCGTGAAAATTACGAAAATAATGGTTTAAGAGCACGTCAAGGTCGCATATATTTTCCCCGTAGCGTGTAAAATCGCAGGAAAATTTATGGCGAGTCGCGGTGGAGAGACGCGCGGTGCACGGCCGGCGGAGTGCAGCGCGACTGTGCGGCCGGGCAGCAATCACGAGCGGCGATGGCGTGTGCCCTCGCCGACCGCTTACTCACTGCCGTTATCAGTGCAAAGCAGAATCTAACGAAACACCGGCTGCGCTGCGCCGGACGCTGAGCCTACGACCGTGCACCTCAATCACCTCAATCCATAAAAACTCCGTATCAGCCGGCAACGATGCGAGCTATTTGTCTAGTTTATGATAAGTGAAGCAGCAATTTTGCCTCGTTCTTAGACTCGATCATTAGACCAAATCACCGACGTAAACGATGGCTGTAGAGCCGTGACTAATTTGAATATTTAGTTGTAATTAAAATTTTGTTTCGTTACGTAGTCCTTGCCTTGCTTTAGTGATACTCACAATGATGATGGACGACCGTTAGCTATTATTGATTTCAACTGTTATATCCATGTCCATCGCGTGCAAACTAATGACTATTTGGCTAACAATAGACCTTTTATAAGAAAGTGTATAAAATAACGTTGATTTTCATCACAGCTGCACCTAACTATAATGTCCATGTAATTAGATAAGCACGAAATATCTCCAGATCACCCGAGTCTTACAACAAAAGCTATTGTCGTATTATCAAGATTGAAACGTAACGTGACTGAAACTAACTCCAAGCTATCTGGCCTGCTATAAGTATAAACCATCTCTTAGGAATATTTATTACTTAATTGAATAACGGTATCAAGTACGGAGCAAGGTGCTCTTAAAAAGTTATACCTACCTACTTCTGACAGTACCTCCTCATGGAACGCCGACGTGATCGCCACCGGCGTTCCACGAGAGTAGAAACTCATTAAATAGTCCTCTAAAGTAGGAAAGTCGCAATCTTAAAAAAATGCATTAAATCCTCAAGAGGACTACTCTACAGTTGCACCTTCAAAGGCTGCACTAGATGTTGTCTATACGAATGTGTTCTTCTGAATTATAGTAGTACCTATGCCACAAAAACCGTCGAATTCCCATTCTCGAAGTCACGACTGTTTGCGAGTGAATCTCCAGGATAATGATACCCATTTCGTCGACCTTTAACATTTCATAACTTTGGTCAGAAGCATTGTTTACTTATAGGTTTAAAATAAACAGAAATTCAAATATTCCGTTGATTCGTGGAAAGCCAGTTTTCATATTAAAAAAAAAAACGTGTGGCACTTGGGCACTGCCGCGATAAAGCTATTGCATAGCATTTGTAACCTCCATACTTCCTATTTGTCAACGCTACACTTGGGATGATGACGTGATGACATAAAACAAAAATTACGTTCCCATGACAACATCACGTTCCCATAACAACATGACGTTGTCATGGGCACCGTCATTACATGGTAGGCGGAGTGGGGGGTGTTAGGTTTTATTTTCGTTACGTTACGGAATTTATTGATTCGGTCGCCGCGCTCAAAGCCCGCGATAAAAGCTACGCAATAGCTTAAAAATAAGTTCTGTTACTGTAAGTTATTTTAAGTTTAGCACCTAGTGTAAATAGATACTTGTACAAAAATTTACTATAAAATGACTTGGAAACCACATATCGAACAATTATGCAAGCGAGTGAGTCGATCAGCTTATGCCAACATGAACTTGCATAGAAAATAAATTCTAGAACACTTTACTGCATATTATGGGCTTGTGACGTCTATCCCCAGATATGGCTTAATTTTTTGGGGGACTCTACCAACAAAGACCTTGTCTTTATGGCACAGAAACGGTGCGTTAGGGCTATGTTCAGTTAAAATCTACCGAGAGTTGTGTACTTTTCATTAAAAAGTACAGTTATCTTACCATTGCTTTCACTGTATACAGGGCATCGACGTAAAAACTGAAACCATGGATTCAGTACATGATTCTGAACTCCCCTGGGTTGAAATTTTTCGTCGGTTATTTTATAAAAAAAAATTTACCCGCGTAGTTGTTGCACTTTTCTATGAAAAAGCAAATTTTTTTTTTCGTCTTTGTATTAGCAAAACGAATACTGCCTTAATGTATAAGAGTATTTTTCATATGGCACCAGTCGTTTATAATAAAATTCCAAAAAGCTAAAAATAAAATATTAATTTGAAAAGCAAAAATTAAGAACTATGCTATGTCAAAAATGTCAATAAAGTGTCTCAGATTTTTAACAGATTTACACATTATGATATATTAGAAACATTTTAAATATTACCAAAATAAATTGTTGTAATTAATTCTAATTTGACTGCATGACATAACTGTACAATAATTTTACTACATATAATATTAAAGAATTTCTGACTGATGCATTTATTTTGACATAGATTTTTTTATAAATTATTTATTGTTGACATTTTTAATTTATTATCGTTGGGTATTTTTTCAATTAATTTCTTTAAAATTCACTTTAAATTAATTAATAACAATCATTACTATTTAAATTTGCACGCCATTTTTTTTCTTTATGTTATCCTGCATGCACGTTTTTATTCTTGTACGTGTACACATGTTGGAACAAATAAATATAACTTATACAGCATTACCAGTTTAATAAATAAAAAATAAAATAAGTGCAGTAAGTAAATAAGGTTGCTCAATGTTTGATCCCTTTACCTAATTACAGTTATTATAGTGTATGTAAATCGTGATATGATTCCTAATTGTTGTTATCGTGTGCATTTTACAAAAAATAGTAACGCTCCAATAACTGCTTGAAGTTTATGTAACCATGTAGTAATAAATGATTCGTGTCGAAGTGACCCAATTAATTTCGTAAGGCAATTGTCTCGAAACTTAATGTTACATAACCTAGATAACTATACAAAGAAGTTGCACGGGTAGCTTAGTGGGAAAACTTTTAAGATAACAGAGCAAAATATGCCTTAATTAGAGACCAGAAATAGATTTGCTTCTAATTAAAAACAACTTTTGATTAGCATATTTTAGCGACTAGCTATGTGTTAGCTTATGCGCCATAAGCGATAAAACCACGTAGGTGCTACGTAGGCATTGCGTAGGCTCAGCGTAGGCTCGGCGTAGCACTGCGTAGCAGTTGCGTAGTAGACTTCATCAATGTCGCGTAAACGCCGCGCAAACGCTATATATTATTGTTTCGTTATACAATCATAAGAAAAATAGGTTTCACCAAGAATACACTACTGTTGTCTTAGGAAATGATTACGTAGGTAAATGACAAATAGGAATAACAATTTATTTTGTTTTCATATTGATAGCATACGCGCCGCGTGCATGACGCATCGGTTTGACAGGGTAGGCCGCTTCTAATCCCAGTTTAAAAATGTCAATTGCAAAATAATAATCGATATTACCCATGCATGTTACCAGTCATGCAAGAATAAAGTGCAAATGAAAAGCCATCACTATACAATAAACATTATCATAAAACCAACACACGTAACATTAAACACGTATAGCCCTATTTACATGTGAATGTCAAGCATGCGTGATTCGTGAGCAAGATCGTTAAAACTTACCTATCTTCAACTATCGAAAAGAGAATAAAATAACACCAACTCGTATGAGGATAGTCTCCACAGACGGGTTTATAATTTACAGCATTTATATATCTTTCTTCAATTTACTGCTTTATTGGCTGTCGAGTCGATATTAGATTCTACTTATGGAGCTACGGCCAACCCGGTTTCTACGAGAACCTGTTGGATTTTATGGTACAGACACACATAGAAAAGTCATCTATTTCTATCGATGTTTACAATAATACGAGAAGGAGGTTTCGAGAAAATGGTATTGTCTACACTACGATCAAATAAGATATCCGTTTCAAAACTTAGACTAGAATCTTGGGTATGATTGCCAATTAAAATTACAATATGTAGTACCTATACATAGGAGGAACGTGACAGAATTATATGATTGATGTTTTTTATGAAAAGGTAGATAGATATACTGTCGTGATATGATAATATTACATTAATAATATAAAGTGATACATACTTTTTCTAAAATCATCAGCAGATCGAGAGATAATAATAAATGTCAATGCAATATATGAATGTATTATGAAGGAATTTAGAGTATTCACGACATCGGGCTTTGTATGATTCCTACACTTCTGTGGTTTTAGATATTTCCATTTCCTATAAGGAAATCACGTGGTTTTTAGTCAAGGAAAGCAGTTAGTGCGGTGTATTTGGACTGGGGGATTTCGTCGTTCGTAATGATTCAAAAGATATACCTTATGACGACATTAGGAAATCTTTTTTTTTACCTTTTGTGGCACAATAACGAATATTATTTGTCTAAAAACTGTCTGATTTTATTTGAGAGTCGATTGCTGCTCCATTAATACCTACCTACCGCTTTATTACGTCTGAATAATGTTACAAAGATGACACTCCTATAAGAATAGGAGTGGTGCTGCTAAATGTACAAGTACACAATATGCTCGTAAATACCTACCTACCTACAAAAACCTTATCAACAACAGTTAAGGAAAAATTTGTAAGTATAATTTTAATAGACTATAAGATGATGTGATAGATAGTGCACATTTTAATACAGATTAGCACACTCGATGAAATTAATCATAACAACAGAAATTCCTGCGCGAATATACAAAATTCTTTGAATTGGTAAATTGATTGTTATCACCATAATTAACGATTGTTTCGTCCTAATTGCCAGTGTCCGATAAGCAACTGGCTTCATAGGTTCCGCTTTACTCATCAGGTACAACATCTACAGAACAAAAAATTGCACTTACTAATGGTTCTCCCTCATTGTTTTGTATGTCTGGACTTTTTTCATTGTTGTCTATACTTGAAAACATTTTCCTGTGAACTTTTTTAAACTCGTCCATTAAGGCGTCGTGCTGTTTCTTCTTGTCATCCGTCGGTTTTGGAGGAGGCGGCTTTTTAGGTGGAGGTGGCGGTAGGTTAGACTCTGGCTTTGGTTTCTTCTTATTCTGTAGAAATTAATGGTTCATTTGTCATTTAAAAAAAAATTAAGACGCGTTTACTCTAACCTAAGTACCGTTACTATGTATATAAGTAATATTTACACCCTTTAAAAAAAACTAAATGTTAGGTTTGCGGGCGACGCTTACGTTTGGTTGAAAGCAAACTTTTCACAAGAGTATGTTAGCGTAATTGATGTACTTACACTAATAAAATTTTCATCACCAATGTTATCGTCTACTATAGCTATACCTACTAGATGATGACATTGGTGACGCAAGTGTTTAGATGTCACGTCAAGCTAAACATATTTACAAAAATTCTAATCTAAATATTCTTTGACATTATCAGGGCTCAACTTTCAATCTAATCGCAAATTCACGGAAAAGAAAGTCTAAATAGATAATCCCATAACGCGCACATTATCAACTTTATCATTTTCATCTCACCTTGCGTACTTACCATCTTACGTCGCTGTATTTCCTCGGCAATGGCACTTGATAAAGTAGCTGAACTTGACAAACTTGCAGAATCCGAATTGAAATCGTTTTTCAATGGCGGTGCTGGATAATTACATGCATTTTTCCCACACGTCGTTGTACTAGTATGATGAACTTCTACTACTATCGTTTTTTTATCGTTGTCTCGATTCGTATGATTTGCTGTAAACGCATTTTTCCTAGGCGACTGATTATTATCGTAACTACACTGTATCGTAGCACCATCTTCAGTCAAATTGATTATGGTTCTATTCGATGGGCTAGTGATATACTCCTTCGTGTTCTTGCATCGTAAATTACTTTTATTTTCATATGAGTGCGGATTGTTTGGTATACTAGGACAGTCGTAGTCGGGTTCGATGTCAGAAGGTGCATCAAAATTATGGATATCATTGTTTTTCCATTCAAAATCTAAACTATCCCATGTTCTTCTCTTCAGCCTGTTCATCGTTAATCTGTAAAAAATTCTCTAAATAAGAATCACTTCACAAAATGTAATTGTTGACACACAGTGCAGTTTAAACACTGCGAATACCATGACTCCACAAAACGTCCATTAGCTGTTTCAAGTTCTAACCTATCAGCGCGGTCAGCAGCCTCTTCGGCAACACTGGCGAGGCGCCGGCGCAGCGCGGCGGGCGGCGCCAGCGGCACGTGCGGCGCAAGGGGTGCGGGGCTACGCTCTCCGGCAGCTGATGATGCTGAACTGTTGTACCCTGAGCTCTCCGGAGACACCAGGTCCGTGCCCGCACCTTCCCGAATCACCAGCTCCAGACGACCTGTCGCTTTCATTGCTGATATTGCCTGTTAACAACATTGATTGCGTGTCAGTTGCGCTGTGAGGATGTTGCCAGATATTGCGGAAATTGAGTACCGAGGTATGGACAATGGTAGATGAAACATATTAATCGAACCCCAGGAAATTAAAGAAATCAAGAGAAAGTAGAACAACTGAGGACCATGACCAAGCTCATGAGCTGTTTAATGAAATTAGTTACGAGTTTTAGGCCTCATTAATTCCATATAATATAAATGAAATGCTGTTCTTTGGTATGTGCATCGCTTGAGAACCACCGGCCGCCGGACCGATTGGGCTAATTTTTGTTTTAGAATTTTCGTAATAGTCCGAAACAGGGTTTTATGGAAAAAGAGAATTCAAATTCGGAAAAAACTGAATGTCCTTTTTTGTATTAATTTATTATTGAAATTTGAACTATCAGCTAGTTTCATAACACTTATGTATATTTTGAAAGTAGGTAAGTAAATACTTGACAACGTAACGTAAACTAATCTCTCTGTTTATTACATCTTTCCACGTAAGAGAACATTCACTAGTAACGAGAAAGTAAAATGCGGAGATATAAGTAATGCATTCATATACAGTCACGTTTGAAATGAGTTTTTTTACGACTTCATATAATCCGTACTGTATTTAATCGAATACTTACCTTATAATATTATCGTTACAGTAAAACACGTGTTTTCCTTCGTCACTAATATGCAGGAACTATTATAACGACTGCCAAAACTCTCGTATCAACCTACGCCAATTTCAAAGAGTAAGCCTAGAGGTTGGTTACTTGGTATAATCCTTCCCTTGCATACATGATCTTTCCCAAGGAAATATTCAGGTGTTAGTGTTATTTAAACGGTTTTGGCAGTAGAGCAACCTATCGGCTAACTTGTTAAATAGGATATAACCATTTTTAAATTTAAATATTGTTCGTAGTACCTATGAATTCAGTTGGGATGTGCTGCACATAGAACTCTTAGATAGGGACAGTTCTAGAACTTTATTTAGCGTAGGATGACAATAGGCTGAATCTGCCACTGCAAGGTGCGCGAAATAGAGAGATTTCCTCGCAAGCAACTTCACAAACCTTGGGCTAAATTTACAGCTTTTGAAAGTGTACCTCCAGTTTAGATGCAAACGCGAAACCGTTATCATGCAATGCTGCTAGTTTTTGGGGCAAGCTATATAACGTCAACAAAAATACAGAGAAAAAAAATTATGTCCTCTGCTTGAGTTTATAATTTTATAAAAGTTTTTAAGGTTTATTTAAATAGTCAAAAGTATGTATACTTATGCAACCAAGCTCTTTGAGGAAAGCTACAAAACATCAACGACGATGCAGAGGAATGTTCAGATGAAATTTAGGTAAGTTAAAGTTATAATTGCACCATTAGGAGAGGTCTAATAAGAATTTTCAGGATTCCGTACCTCAAAAGGAAAAAACGGAACCCTTATAGGATCACTTCGTTGTCCGTCCGTCCGTCTGTCTGTCAGTCTGTAAATACCCTTTTTCTCAGGAACGCGTGGAGGTATCAAGTTGAAATTAATATCAAATATGTAGGTCCCATAGAACTCTAAAAAATCAAGCTTTTAAGTTAAAGCAATAAAAAAATACGGCCATTTATGTGACATATTTTGATACTAGAAAGAAAGAAAGGAAGAAAAAGTATTTATTGAGAAAAACCTACAGGATCTAATTAAATTAGCTAGCGAAACTACACTAACGTGATGAGTATCCACATCTAAACATGATGTAAATAAATAAAAAAATATTTAATGATACATTTTTTTTGGGTTAGCGACCGTAGGTACCGTAGGTAGTGTACTTGAAATGTCAGTTTGAAAAATCTGTTATTTTTTTAGGTAAACTTCACAGACGAGACACAATAAAATAAAAAAAACAAACTCATTTTCTCAACTTTTGTTTCAAGTAGGTATCTAATTATAATAACAGCGGTTGTTAACCTCAAAAAAGTCGTCAAATTATATATTTTGTTGTTTTATTATGTTTAGATATCGAAACCGGCCATCACGTCTTACTAGCTATTTTAATTTGACACTGTATGGGGTAGGCACTGCCCGTTGACATATAATCTAAAAAATTTGGCAAGAAGCAAGGTCTCACAGCACAAGAAAAGGAAAATGTCCGAAAATCGTTAATTTGTAAAGTTTGTTTGTTACGCCTTCACGCTAAAACGGCTGAACGGATTTGGATGAAATTTGGCACATATATAGATGATGCCCTGGAAAAGAACATAGGATACTTTCTTTTTTCCACAGGATCGAGACTTATGCGGGTGAAACCGCGGGGCGCAGCTAGTAATATTATAAAAAGATTTGTATTTTTGTTTGTAATTAATAAATTCAAAAACTACTGTACTGATTTAAAAAATTCTTTAACTAGTAGAATGCTATATTATCACTGAGTAATATAGGCTATCATTTATAAAGAAATCACGCTGGCGAAGCCCCTAGCGAAAGCTTACATTTGCAGTTGGAGAATTGACCGTGACGTAAATCGATGTATGGGAACATGTTTTTCAACTACAATGTTAAGGTTGTTCTTTAGATAAATTCATCCCAACTTCGGAACATTTCATCGTGCGTGGTCCTACACGTACTTGGCCGGTTTTTATACGAGTATTCGTTTGACCCAAAAACTGCCGAAGGATATTTACCTCGTTGAAGGTAACGTTGGAGAAATCCAGGCCGTTACACGATAAGATCTGATCGCCCGGCCGGAGCCCTGCCTCGCGCGCGATGCCTCCTTCCCGCACGAACTGCACAAAAATGCCTGGCTTCCACTCCGGACCTTTGCAAATTCTGAAATAAAAGTTTTTTGTTGTTATAAATATATATGAAAAATGTGCATAGCTCAAGTTTCTCGTGACCTTGTAGGCATGTGTACCACATAAAATTGTACTAGGTGTAATTGTTTTTCTCTACCGCGTACTTTTGAACACTAATTAATTATGACATTCATAAATATTTGAGTGCACCGCAGTAGCTCTGAGCTTAGCACATTACAGTTAGGTCATCATTATAACCAACCTCCTGCGGTCGTCGCAGCTTGTCTTTTGTACATTCATCATCCATACATTTCTATCAGCCGCGTTCTTAGTAGTCACCTCCTTTGTAGCCATAATATCCTTCTGTCTTTTTTCACACAATACATCCACCGTTTGTTTAGTCTTCCCTTACTCTTATAGCATAGCCATCCACATCCATTCTCAAAACAATTCTAGTAGTCTGATCTTTAATTTTATAAACATTCTACGACAAACAAGCAGGATGTTTAACATTGAAGTAATAATATACTGACCCGCAGCCAAGCTTGGCTCTGGGAGGCACGAGTATTGACAGTCTCATGTCTGTCAGTCTCTCGTTGTCGTGACACAGCGTCGGCGACGATGACACGTCGGAGCTCAGCGACGCGCGCTCCGACACGAACTGCCATGACAGTGGCTCATGAGCCTTGCTGAAATGCGACAACGTGATCAAACAACTGTACACTTGTGTATACAACCAAATTTTCACGGTTTTAAGTTTGTCTACTTACTCTTTGACTGGTAGCATCCCCACATCTGTAACAAAGTGTGTATGTGAGTCATCTCGAGGGTGTTTAAACTAAAGTAAACTTAATAATATAGTCTACATTGAAATATACTCTCACGGCATAAAATGCGGTAGGGAATGATAGACTCGATAAAAAACCAAATAAGTAAGTATTTTGGGTTGGCAGTTTTATGATTGCTAAATATGGTGCAAGTCTATAGCCAAACTGGTCATTTATGAAATGTTTCGGAACTCTCAACAATCGCTGGGCAGCGGGTACAGCGGGCCTCATTTCATCTGTCATAATTCGTTTTACGCAACTCTATCTAATAGACAATGTTCATAGGCACACGCCCACGAGCTTTCACGAGAGTTATAAAATCTCAGCGGCTTCTATTACCGGTTGCGCCTCATACGATTTGATTAATTACCATAATTTTATTCACTGTAACATTGTCAGATGATACGCCTACGGAGTGACGAGACGACTCTTGTTGGTGTGCGTTTAGTTGCGTAATGACTTCAATTATTATTATAGGTATAGTAGAAACCACTGCTAATATATTAATTTATTCGTTAATCAACAAAAAACTTTAATGTGAAACCCCTATAGTGTTATGTCACTAAACTTCCAAGATCCTTAAGCATTTATTAATGAGCATGTTTGCATGTATAATGAATACATTGATCATCATTGGACTATTATATCATGTCAGCACAGATGTCTATGTCTTCCTATATTACATAGATATTTCCTACAAGTGTCTACAACAAATAATATAATATTTTATAAAATAATCGCCTCGCATGACAGGTGGATTGATGTTACGTATAAATTGGTAGTCGGATGCTGCCTGTCCCACTGATATAATTCCTTATCTTATCTCAGTTACATAATAACAATGACTGAATCATTTGGCATTGCTAGCGAGGATTTAAATTATTTGGTTTCTTAGTTATATTTTATCATTGGACCAATTCGTTGTGGTGTTTAATTTATAAGCCCCACAACCAGAGAAAATTAGGAAACAATAGGTTATGAAGTTGTTTGGACTTGAGTAGTCCAAACATTCTCGAGACTGATAATTTCTTATAAATATAGACTTGAGTGTTTCCACCATCCACCGACCATGCATACAATTTTAATTATAGGGCGTTTTAAGTTTTTTTTTAAACCAGTTTCTTTGGTAGGTACCTACTTAGTTTAGCCATGCCGCCCACGTACAATATGAGTGTAGATTGTGTAGATTATTTGAGCAGACTGTATGGTACTCACGTCTGACTTTGATCTTGAGTCGTGACTGCGCAGCGAGGTAATGCACCAGCTCGGCGTGCACCGCATCGTCCACGCGGTAGCCGTTCACGCTAACCAGCTGATCACCCACCTGCAAACACGAAAATATACACTGTCTTAACATAACATAACATCACGCATGTTTTGCCCGATGGGTTAGACAAGAATGCAGTTAGACATTCCGCCAGTAATAGGGGGCAAGCGTATTGCCATTAACCGAGCACAAATCCAGAATCCGGGCTGCAACTGAGAAATTTCTAATGCAGAAAAACCCAATAACCTTTGCCCGACCTGGCAGCTGAACCCAGAACTTCGTGCTCAGCAGTAGCGTTTGCGACCAACGAGGCAAAAAAATGCATTTTCTTTTAAATATATCTCGGAAATATTCCACAAGATTAATTTTACAATGACCGACCCAGTGCAGACAATGATCTGCTAGAAGGTGATAATGACGAGTGACGTAGCTTATTAAAAATCCATAGGCATAAATATTTTACTAACGTGTTTTTCAAGAACTTTTTTTTTCGCACACGTAGAAAAAGTCTTTGCATAAAGATGCCTCTGAAATAAGCCAAAACCGAAGACTGGATGGGGATTGGCTCTAAAGTCATCACCTATAAATAGGGTTTTGAGAAAAAGTTTTTGTTTGTATAGAAATTATAACTCTTTGAGAAATGGTAGAATACAGGCTGATGTTTACTCAAGACGGAACTTCCTACCTATGATACCTACAAAATTTCTCAGCGCAGTTGACCCATAACTAGTAACAACAAGACGCCAGTCGTGAAAACGTAATTTACATGAGCACCGAGAAAATTGTGGCAAAGAATTTCTCAGGTGTTGAAACAACAATGGACTAGGCACATGTAGTTATTGCTTTGAAGTGGTGTTGCGCCACGGCAACGGAGAACAGTGGCGGTCTGGCAGCGGGTGGCGGCTTGACGCAATGTTACCAGCGCAAATAAAAGAATCGCAATATCTGATACGCAGTGTCGGTTGTTATCGTCCAATTGGTTCCTAATCATGATGATAATTAACATCAATTTTACAACAAATTCTAATATTTTTATCCGTTACAGTTTGTCAATCCCTAAATCAAAGATGAGTTTTATTAGCCTTCTTTAAAAGCCCTTAGCACGTTTAATAAGAGTCGCTCTCGCTGGTTTGTGCAGTTTTGTTTAAATTTCAAACGATTCATAAACACTTGTTAAAGAATTACTCGCAACGCCTTATTTGTGACGTTTGTAAAGAAATGTAAATTCTGCACTGTATTAGCCATTGTTATCCAATTTTATTTACTGCCGTTGAAATGAAACTGCATTTTTACGGATTATTTTACGGTGTATTAGAATATCACAATTTTTTTATTTAATTCATATTTATTCATTCCTAGTAAAATGTAATAGAAAGTTGAAATAATCGTAGTTCCGAGTTCCAAGGCGTTTGGCGTAAGTTGTTATGTAAAGTTCGGTTTACAACTCAGGGACAGCAGCCGTGGCCTACTTTTCTCGGCCGCCCGCGCCAGTTGTTCTAAGGGACTACGGGTGATATTTAAGAAAACCTTTTGTTAAGTTTGTAGTAAGTAGCTAAATGCTGAATAGTGATTTTCAGTGATATTAATTACCTACACAAAATTGGGAAACTCCAGCAGACTGGCGAGTCAGCGAAAGCGTAATCAGTAAGTTTTAACTCTTTGAACTTTAAAGTCATTAATACCTCTTATAAAAATTAACCCACAAGAAAAATCGCCAAAACTAACTTAATTTATAAATATCAACATACTTTGAAATAATCATTAATCATAGTAATCAAACGTCGTATCTTTTTTTGCTGAGTCTAATCGACTCTCTTTCGTACATTCACTAAAGCAGCTGTTGCAAGTATCATTGCATTTCACTGTGACTGACAGTTCGCATCGTCCATCAGCAGCACAGCTTAGGGTAGAACTTTCGTCAGTTTCATCACGTAGTCGAGCGCAGCAAAAGAAGCCGGACAGGTCGCTCAGTGGCCCACATATCGGACAACTTTCGATCAGACTTTCGTTACATACAAGTCGTCTTTTTTGCCAGTGACGCAAAAGAACGCCAGACTCAACGACGCCCGGCCCTCCCAATGAATTCACTTTCTTTTTGGAATGGGTGTGATTGATGTCTTTTACTTTATTGTGTATGGGTGCGCAACAAAACACATACGTGCATGTATTTGCAAAAACTAATATTATTGCGGCTTTATTTTCCATTCAGTTCCCTTGAACGTTTCTATTTACGCAAGTGGCATTGTGGGCTGGTAACTAATCATTATAAAAGTAATTACAGACTTGAAAATACCATTGTAATCAACATGAGCAGCAAACTGTGCCATCAATTTAATTAGAACAGTGCTGCTTGACAGGTACACCTGTGCGCATAGACAATGGCTACATAATGTGTGACGTCACATTAGTCTGAACCGTCCAACCGTCTGAAGTGTTCACATTTCAAAAAGTAATCAAGTGAGTCATACCGTCAATGTATTTTCAATACAATAGCTACTCTATTTACTTTTTACAGAGTGGCCTTGTTGATACAATATTTCTCTACCTTTATCATGAAAAAAACGATATTGTTTCACAACTTGCGAACTGCGAGTACCTATACCTACTGTTTGTAATAGAAAAATCCGTGTTCCTTTTAAAATATCCGTGGTTCTTACGAAGTACTAAACACATTATTTGAATACTTGTGACGTAACCGCATCATGCACGCTCACAATCAGATAAAAAAACACTATTGACTAATAGTATCACACTGACCGCATGGTCTTCTGTGAAGGACCGCATTAGCGCTTTTCTATTTTAGCAAACGTTATACAAGAAGTATTAAGCCGAAGAGCGCACGCGAACGGAAAGCGGTAGAAAGTCGCCGTACAGAGTAATTGAGTGACTCACGCACTGGACACGTACACGACCCGGCTCATGGGAACATGGACTATTTACAAATTGTCATATAATTGCACCGATTTACCGCCACCTTCCTGCAGTTAGCATGCCACTGAATATAGTATTGGATATGTTTCAATATAATATATTGTAATTTGTTGAGTTTCATATCCTGTCGTATGCTGCACGGTAGCAATCTGTATCCCCAAGTTGTAATAAAACTAATTGCAGTTATTAACATCTCAAGTTCTTAAAAGAAAAGTCTTTGCCTTAACATTGAAAAGTATAAATTAGAGACTCAACAGTGAGTGTGCGCCATCAGCTTTTATTGACTCGTTTTGTTGACTTGCCGTGAGTATCGATGCTCGTGTTGTATCAGTCTTTAGCACAAGTCAATGACTTCAGATACAGTTTATCTGAGCTGCAGTATTTCTGTTCGCTTCTCAAGAATCTTCGTAATTTCTCAAAACACCTCATTGTGTTATTTTAATAATAGCGGATGTACGTGAATTTTTCGTAACTTCTTTGTCGAGGAAGTAATCGTGTGAAAAGTTTTGTAACGTCTGCAAATAATATGTGCATTCTTGTCTAACTGTTTAATTATGACGAGACGCCGCCGGCTTAGCTTCAAAAGATTCTTTACCCATGTCAATTTTAAGTAGAAAGTGGTATTCATGTTCTGTTTGTTCCATGTTATATTCCGTCCATGCTAGGCTTTGTCCGTAAATTTAGTTTTCATCAAATTAATCACTAAGACTTTACCTACTTAAAGAACCGGCTAATTAAATGTCACCTGTGTTATCTAATTAGTTATTACTTAAGAGAATATAATGTATGCTAATTGTGTATAAAATTGTGGGTCATAAAGCGGATATAATGTTATGATGTGCAGATCTTACATAACATTTTGAATGTTTTTGTATTATGAACCCAGATTACCATAATAATTCTATAGATTTTGGAATTTAAGCTGAATCATGTTAAGTTTGAAAGAGTACTCCAATAATATTGTATTGCTTATGCTGAAACGTGAAAAGTTCTAGGTTTCCGTGATAAAATTACTGAAATTCTATATTTTCGGTATCCATAGATACAGACACCTATTTCTAGCCCTGGTTTCACAAAACCTGTTTTTTGAAAATTGAGAAATTGCGGAGATTGCTTGTGTAGAGATATATTATAAATATATGCCTACCTATAATACCCACGGTATAAGAACTCGATTTTAGAGATATCATTATTATTACTACCTACTGTATTCATTTCTCAATATTATCTTCGTAAATTCAATTGAATATTAATTTCCACAGAGCTGCAGCTGTTGGCTATCTGATTTCCGTAGCCCACCGAGTATTAGTAAACAGATTGACTAAACCAAAACATTAATAATGTTATTTTGGCCACAAACCTTCATTATCACATGTTAATCAACGTTAATCAATGTTTAGAAACCGATAATGCCCTATTTCCAAATCCGAAACAAAGTGGGAATGCAAAAAGCATAATAGATTTTAAAATAAACTGTCACGAGCGCTTTTCAAATCCATCAAGCATAATCATGTCTTCAACTCGACACAATAAAGCGGCATGTAATTTGCTGCATCACCTGTTGACCAATGAATCAAGTGCGCCTCACGACAACAAAACAATGAAGTGTCTGACCCACATGTATGAGACAACGAGGTGATCATCATGGTAGATGGACTCACGCATGAGATTAAATTGTGGCAAAAGATACCAACTTACAGTGGTTACGTGAGCGCTCGGAAAGAATAGAATGCGTGTTGCGACAGTGGTTCAGCCTCGGATGTGGGTAATTGCACAGAAGCAAGCAGCTTGCTGGCTTAATTGTGAGCAGCCGTTCGCACGCGCCCAGCGGCTGGGACACTAGGGACCGTGAGAACATGTAATAGGTAACAGCGACAAAAAGTGTCAATAGAGATTAAATCTTCCCTTTGCTCATGTAAGAACGAAAAGAACACACGAAACAATGAAATAATATATTGCCTAATAGACAAAAGAACTTATAATTCTCAGTTCCTACAAGAACTCTCTGACACAATGTTTCCACGTATTGATCATTGTGGCATTCCACGCAACTACGGTTATTTGGCGGATAACAAGCTTTATTATGGTGTTACTACTATCAAATGCCATAGCTAAATAATTATTGATGTTGCATAAGACAAATCGCCCAGCCACCTCCGAGTGATGGTTCTTTGGTTAGTCGTATTATTAAATAGAATCAAGTTTTGCGAAATTGCAAGAGTTTCTATAATTCTTCAGACTAATTGCACTTTACATAACAATTTGCTTTAAGTTGAAAATTATTTACAACTGCACTATAATAATAATAAATACCGAACGTGGGCCCTGAGAACAGCTCCCATAGGTTACGCCACTCTTCGCGTTGAGCATGAACTATAAACCGACGCAGTTGCACACGTCCAAAGTGAAGCATTATTCACGACGACTATAAAATATTTCGATTACTCTCAGGAAGATAGAAATAATCATGTTCTTATAGATAGATAGCTTTGCTTTTCCAGATCTGTGTTATTAGATTCATATGATTCAAAACTGCGTCATATAATAGAGTTTAAGTATTTGGAGTCAGTCAATTAACACATCTAATTATTAATTTAGACTAATCTATATCTATCTATACCTATGCTATGTACCATAGTATAAAACAAAGTCGCTTATTTTCCCTGTCTGTGTTATTGTGTGAACACTTAACTCTTCTAAAAAATAGTTTAGGTACTTAGATATAGTACACACGGCTACACATCAAGCTACAAATTTCCAGTATAAGCTGACCTCGTATTGTAAGGAAATACTATACAATGCGGGGTCAGCTTTAATTGGATTTGTATAGCTTGATGTGTAGCCGTGTGTACACACGGGTACATATCAAGCTATACATTTCCAGTATGATGATCTCGCATTGTATAGGATTTCCACACAATGAGAAGTCAGTTTATACTGGAAACGTATAGCTTGATATGAAGCCGTGTGTACGAAAATCTCGAAGTATGTCGCCACATTGCTATATACATCGCACCTGTGCGAAGCAGGGGTGGGTCGCTAGTAGGAATATAGTATACAAGTAATTCGCCAACTTTCACAATATAGGTAACAAAATCATATTATCAGGCTCTGTATTCCCTGAAGGGTGGGCACTCAAATCCCCGATGAAAAACCCAATATCACTTTGCCTGCACCGGTAATCGAACCTAAGACGTCACCAGTCGAAGCAGTCAAACCAAGTTGCATGAAACGTTATTAGATAAAAGCATAAAAAACAAACCTTCAATCCCTGAACGTGTGCCTCAGAATTGAAGTCAACTTTGGATATGAAGAAGCCGGTGGCGTACTCTCTGCCGCCTCTGAGCGCGAAGCCGAAGGCAGGCGCGGCTCTGCGCGGACGCACCAACCGCACAGCGCGCACGCGTCGGTCGCCGGGCACGGCAGCCGCGCGACCGGACCCTGACGTCGTCGTAGATGCTGTCGATGCCGCGTACATTGTTGCCCTGTGAATTGAAAAAAAATCTTATATTAATACAAAATTGAGAATAGACGACTTAAATGAGTTCGAGGCACGATTCTAATGAAGTAATGACCGGGGCAACGTGGCATGATTTAGGATGTAGGGAAAAGGCGGAAAATAAGATGAAGACAGGCTTTAACTATAGTATATTAGCAACGTTTCTATTGGCATACATGATTGAATCCCTACTTTAAATAAGTTCACTAATAATTTCAATGTGTAAAAGGCCACTTATATATACTGAGAGTTAACACAAGGACTTTAAGCAACGATCAACTTCTCATCAGATTTTGCTCTTCGCTCATTTTCCCCATAACGTAAATCCGAAGTGGGTGGTCAAACATTAATTAATTCCTAGTCTTATTTTAGATCCAGGTGACGTTAATAATGGCTGTCAACCTGTTGCCACTAATGCACGCTTTTATCATTAACCGACATAGCTGGCGATGGTGACACAAATAGTGTCAGGCCTAGAAATCTGATTTCAAAGATGCAATAAACGTAGAGGAGTCATGAAACATAAAACTTTAAATATAGTCGAGTCATAACTTTCAATATACTGTAATATATCTCTTTTATAGAAGTGATAACTGTTAAAAATGCCTTTAGAACCTTGTGAATAGACCAGTCTGTTAGGCACTTGGAGAAGTTTCGATTAGTACGTAAGCATAACCATAAGTTGACCTTAGGGAATAACAATTCGTCACTTGCGAACTCGTGATAAATGTTTTGTCGCAGACACGACAAATCACGACAGCATCGTATCATATGATTACTACCGAAGTTCTATTCTAAGTAGCCACACCTGTTTATATTGATACAAGATTAGGTAATTCCTATCGTAGAGCTCTCCAAAATTTGATTTTTTCATCATCTTACAACCCATTACAAATCTTCGACATCTAATCATTATGCAGGGTTAAAGCTAGAGGTATGCGTTACATAAAATTGTTTGTATTGTTTATGTTTACCTATCTTATAAAAAGTGAGAGTTTATCAAGATGAAGGCCTATTATAAAATCATAAGAAAGTAACATAGCGAATTCAAAAACCTAAAACAAAGTAAGCCAGCCAACATTGGTTATTTAAATGCTTCTAACACTTTATGTATGTCAGTGTACCGTTGTAGAATACTGTCCGCTCATAATATTCAGATAAATAAATATAACTGACCATTATGTTACTGCCTAATGCCTCCAGCATTATGCGAAATTGTTATTAATTAGTTTGAATATTGAAATGGTATGCCAATCCGATCACACAGCCAAACGAGTTTATGTTTCATTTTCACAAATTCTGCTCTCGAATTCTTGCTAGATTTGGTACGGTATTGATTTGAATGATATTTATCTTTTATATCTTTCTATATCCTGATTGAGAAAAAGAAAAATTGTGCGAAAAAAACCGGCCAAGTGTATATCGGACCACGCACAATGAAGGGTTCCATAGTTGGGATGAACTTATCGCAAGAACAAACTGAAAATTGTAGTTGAAAAACATGGTCTCCCATACATTCCAACTGCACATGTAATTTGGTACCCACAACATTGTGAGATTTACCATGTGATTTTAAGACCATAGGTTTTCCTGTAATCTATAAGTAAAGAACCATTATCTGTATTTTTTCAAAACTTTCGGCTCAGTAGTTTCGGAGATAGGTATATGGGGTTCATGGTCAGTGGTCAATTTTCATTTATTTTCTTAAATATCTTTAAAAGCATTTATTTTAAAATTATTTAAATAAAAAATTGAGATCCTCTCCCTTTCATTTGATATGTCACATGGTACAATTTGCACAACTTTTTTTTAAAATTTTCCAATTTGTCCCCGAAAATTAAGTGACCCCATATTCAAAATTATGAGAGCAGTGGTGGTCCAGTGGTAACGGCCGCGACTTACAAGTTGTACGTCGTTGGTTGGAACCCAGACAGGCGCTTTACTTTGTGTAAATTATTTCATCACCACTGCTCTCAAAACGGTGAAGGAAAACATCGTGAGGAAACCAGCATGTCCTAGAACCGAAAATTCGAAGACATGTGACATCTACCAACCCGCACTGGGCCCGCGTGGTGGATTACGGCCTACTCCCTCTCACAAACAGGAGGCCTGTGTCTCAGCAGTGGGAACAGGCTGATGATGATGATGAATGAATATATTGTAGACGGTTGTTGGGCTGGTTTCGAAAAATTGTGCAAGTTCGTAATTGCAATTATTTTGCCTTATTTTCATCATTGTCATGAAAAACTGATCTTCAATAGTAATATTCTTCACATGACTTCCATAATATTTTATTTGTTGAGCAATTACACTTAGACGTGTCGAAAACACAAAATAGAACTGTTGATAGGTTTCAAAACCTGTGTAGAAAGCAATGGCACTGTCATTGTTTTTAATTAAACTTCTGTATGGATCCATAAATTTACACAAAATTCACTTGAGTATTTTAAAATTATAGCACATAACCTCGACGAATTATTTGGTTTCCAATTTTTTCTTCGGAGAGCTCTCTCCCACACTTTTCATCTTTTAAGATATTTGGGGAATACATTGGTCCCCGGATTTATGCAGTCATCAGCTACATGTGTGCTACATTATATAGGCTGATGATGATGATGATGATATTCAAAATTCATTTATCTAAGTTACACGTCCGTGTTTAGGACACAGAAATTCATATTCAACTTAATTGGTGCAGTAGATTCCGAGCAAATTGGCTGTGACAGACGGACAGACAGACACACGAGTGATCCTATAAGGGTTCTGTTTTTTCCTTTTAAGTTACGGAACCCTAATTATGTGCCTTTTTAAGGAATAAGTACTGCGATGACGGCTGATAAATGGAAGAAGACGAAATTCTACGCTGAACTCAACATATAATTAAGATAAAGATGGAGGAGAATGATGATGATGATTATACAAAACAGATACAGAGCCTAATTGACGAAAGACAAGGGAACGCCTGAAATACTGAAGATATTGAAACATGCAGGGAACATATAATATGTTCCTGAAATGAAAAACTCAACCCCTCGGGAAGGTCAAGTTTGTATTTGAAAGAAGTTACCCATTATTTTGTATAACAATATATCTAAATATTCATACAGTCATACGCCTTATCGAATAGTAAAAATATGAAAAGCGTTAATAATCGTTTTGATATAGAACATAAATCTGATTTGTGTGCGTCAAAGTTATTTCTGTACGATGCCTGTTACGTTAGTAAAAAATATGCATAATGTTTTAATTCTCCAAGCATTTTAAAATACGTATATACACGAGTAACTATATGACTAATGAATGGTAAGTAAAAATATAACTGAGTAACTACTTTATAACTATACTCCGTTTGAAATAAGATTAGACATTTAAACAAACCTTTTTTACAGTCCGTTCAACCGATTTTGACTTCTATACTGTAGGCATAAGGATGGCATTAAAAGCAAAAAAAGTGGTTACAAACCAACTGTTTACTGCAGCTGCCATTTGTCATGCGACCAACGCAATAAAAGTCAAAATCGGTTGAACGGCCTGTAAAAAAGGTTTAGTTAAATGTCTAATCTTATTTCAAACGGAGTATAGCTAACTTTATTTAAAACCTTTATGAACAGCTTAGCTCAGACTTGCTCATTGCCATTACCATTTTATTTACCTGCAGCTTATGAGTAAGAATATTTCTCCATAAATGTCTTTAGAATAGAATGCGAGCATGGTCAAGTATCTGATCATTGTGATTGTTTGGCCAGCTATTGACAATTTTGTGATTTGTGAATGTGACATTTTTGACGAATATGTATACCAAATCAAACTTTACCTCTGTTTTTGGAATAATTAACTATTTAAGACACATATCGTCGGTCTGTATTCAATACCGCGAATGTGACATTTTTGACGAAAATCAGATTTTTGTTTTATTTCATTCTATCTACGTTCAAATACGTGATCCTGCATTTAAAAATGATTTTCGTCAAAAATGTCACATTCGCGGTATTGAATACAGAGCGACGATATGTGTCTTAAATAGTTAATTATTCCAAAAACAGAGGTAAAGTTTGGTTTGGTATAATTACATATTAATGTTGTTTAACTTTTTAGACTCTGTTAATTAACTATTCTAATGGTCAGTAAGCGTGCTAAAAAGAAACGAGTTTTTGCAAAACAACGTATATATCTAGAATAGGAATCATCATCATTGTAGCCAAAAGGCGTTCAATACTGGAGTATTTCGATGTAGGTACTTACTCACGTTATTTTAAGAAAAAGCGCATTGTGGATTTATTGTTATTAATAGAATTTAGATGACATTAGAACAAGCTAAATGTGTATCCGGAGCTTGTGTTCAGAATATTGATAAAGCACCATGAAAAGTAATACAATGCGTAGGGAAACATTTCATGTTAATTTATTTTATAGTTAACGTAATCATTAATCTTACACAATAAAACCTTAAACTTTAAGAATTGTCCGTATCTCTACATGGTTAGTCTTCGATTAATCATACAAAATTACAAACCGTTTAACTTCTTGCCATACAAATTGCACTAAAACGGATTTCACCAATCCCATCCTCAGCTAAGGGCATTAAGAAACGATCTCCGGTATTTCCCTTGACATTATCATACAACAATACAGCTTAGCAAAGGTCAAATTGTATTCTATTTTGTACGTCAAAGTCGTAACAAAACATAAACAGGTATTTTGAAAAATTGCTGCTCTAGCAAATTGTGTACACAATGAGAACGATGTAACTGTTTCCATAGGTACAATTCTAGATTCGGTTGAAAGGCCAAAATGACAGTGCGGTAATTGGAACGCAAGTGCACAAGTGTTCTTAGATGCAAAATATTTTTAGACTGGTGGATTTGGAGGTCATTAAGCAGTTCGTGTGGCTTATTACCGATGTCTCGGCAATATCACCAACTTTAAGTCATCAAGCTGTTGTGGTGAGGCTTACTAACCTTAAAAATGGTGATATTGTGAGATTGGAAAACTCAGGAGACTTAGAGGTAATCATGGTGAACTTGCAAGAAAAGGAAAAGAAGAACAAGCAGTGATGTAGGTTAATGGCCCATAATCCATCTCACTGCCTGTATACAAGAGATCCACAGTACCCAGTTGATCTCAAGAATATACAACCATGACGAGTTTCTTCTTTGTTATCGTATGTTACATGTTGTTGTCGTTATGGGAAGTTACAACATCATCCCGTTCTAGCTTAGGACGGGTTTTTTTCCCTCATCATATTTAATATTATGCCGAACACGTTCTAAGAAATGTTTTAGAAATGATAACCGTGATGTTATGTTTCTATCTTGTTACTATCAAAGGTCTTTTTGAAGCTAATCGTTCTGTTATTTCACTGAGGGAATAGTCTTTGTCCTTGTTATTTGTATGAGTTATATAAAGGATGCGGGTTTACGGGTGTCACGGTGGGAGGGGGGCAAGGGGCGAGTGCAGCCTCCTCGGGCGAGCGGTACAATGACCTGCGCCCGCGCAGCCTCCGGCAACTTGCTCCGCTGCAAATGTTCGCTACACTCATTGACACTGCGACACAAGTGATATTAACCTTAATTAACTTGTCCTATGCATAAAAAGCAAATTGTTCGGGTAGCACACATATTATACCTAGTTTTCTCCGTTACATTGTGGCTTATTAGCGAGTCTTGACGTTCTTAGTCGAGTTCAACATCCGTTCGCAAATTGTGCCAAGACCTGGCTTGTCGCGGCTAGCTTGTTCTTACCTTTAGGGGACAGTACCTTCAAATTGATCGATTTGTGTCTATATAGCTTCTAGATAGATTTTCTCAAATTAACTATAGGTATTAGCTCAGTTATAGGATTGTAAGAAACACCTTAGCTAGCTCATCGTTATCTATTTTATTGTTATAGACACCTACTGTTAAGCGTGGAAAATTGTAGAATCGAAGTAAACCGTTTTCCAAAAAGATCAGAAAGTTTAAAGAAAAAACTCAGCCTACTTACATGCGGATAGAGTCTCGAGCGAAAGTCATTAGTAAAAACAACTTTGTGCAAATTTACAAGTCGCCAAATTAGTAATCTCTATTCAAACAGCAATCAAAAGGTTTTGTTGATCGAAGCGAACTGACCCAACGAGAACATTATGCAAACGACTCGACAATGTAAGATCTAAAACGCTTTCGGTGCCTAATTAAGTAAGCGTATGGTAGCAAAAATATAGCACCGTCTCCCTCGACTCCAACTGACAGAGCGAACTATTCAACAATATGACAGAATCGTGCAAGTGAAAGTTTAATAGAATTGCATAAAGGTACACTTGCCACAAAATGTTTTATCCACGTTACCTTCTATACGGAACTCTATTAACTGACCTATTCAGGAAGAATGCTATTAATTGATGTCATTCAGCCGAAATTGTATTTATTGTTTATCTTTCATGGATTGGACGCAGTGACAATGCAATGAACACATTCATTGATTATTCAACAACTGAGATGCTGATACATTAGAGATAATTTATAAAGATAATGCTTTGTCATTAAAACATTGAAAGTAAGCAACAATAGCGAACTTATTCCTCAACCCTAATTGAAATAGTCACATTATGCAATATGTTAACAATAGTGTTCGTGACTTCATATATATGGCGTTTGTTTAATTTCGTAGATAGCATTGTTGTAACAGTGAAATAGAGTAAGTGTAGTGAGTGCGCACTATCGGCTAGCGGGCTAGGTAAGTCATGGTGCGGGTGGCAGAGTGACGCAGGTGGCGAGGGCGCTCAACCGTGAATCCCCGCCGCCCCGGCCGACAACTGTTCCCCGTTTTTTCCAACAACTCGAGATCAATGGCCGACCGAATCCACGTCAGCATTATAAGATCACGGATAATCTGCCATTATTTTACGGGTTTATCCTTGAAAGCAAACGAGTTAAACGTGACCGTGGCTCCGATCGTTCGCAAACATAAAAAGCTAGATAATACTTATCTCTATAAATCAATAGATTATCAAAACTTCACAGTTGAATATTGATGTAACTTGAGTCACGTTCACAACTTTTCTGAATATCAAAATATTACGGATCAATATTGCTAGGAAACACGACCCAAACTTTTGGGGAGTCGGTGCATGTTCGGGGCGAGGGGATTCTTAATTTCCGGCTAAACCGGGAAGCCTCACTATGTATACAGCTTACACGCAACTGTATTATATTACACCCTCGCTTCAATAAAAGCACAGGAATAAAAAAAACGACTTGTTTGTCTACGAAGGTGACCGATGCGCTCAATATTCTTAAAACTGAATATTTTCTAACAAAGAAAAGGATGTGCCACTTAACAGAATTAGCAATGGTGTTGGAGTGTAGCGCAGCTCGCTTACAAGACTAGGAATGCCGTAAAACAACGCCCGGCGGGCAAACCGGCCGTGGCGACTCTTCGCCAATTAACCGCCTCCGACCTCTGGGCCGCATGCCTGACCGATTATTCCGGCCGATACTTCTCATAGATACACAAGTGGCTACTGATCAATCGAGGAGCACTCGATTGACCGGTTCATTTTCTAAACAATGAGATGTATCTAGTCTAACAATGGGACTGACGCTGTAAGTTACGGACTACGTAACATAACCCATGTAGGAGAGATCATCGGTGCCACTATGGAGCGCACACCGCAACGTGCAATATTACACAATGCGATTCATCTTGATGCCACCTCAAGTCTTGGGTTCATCTTCATTCTATAAATGGCTCTCGGTACCTATCCTGCTTGAAGATTTGAAAAGTAATATGGAATGCATGGCCTTTATATAACATATTATGTAGTAAGCTATTTAAAGACCCCGGGCCATATCTATTTTGAATATTATTTTTGAATGAGCCTACTAGTATTATGTATGACAATCTTAGTTGTTACCTGTTAAACCTGTAAGGTTTTTTAAAGTAAAGTACTTAAGTGCTTACAATGAACAAATGGACATAGTATTGTTTTTATTTATAACTCTGATATGTTTTATCAGGGGTTATAACATTATACAATCACCTTCATGGAATACAGTGGTAACTAACACTGTATGTATGGCAAATCTACTTTTTCCAATGAATCAACTATCTAATATCGCACATGCTGAGTGAACGACGCAAACAAAGAAGAAAGCTGGAAATCCAACTGAACAGAGGAGAAGGGTGAAAGAAATCGTTGGAAAAAGTTGGAGACGCCATGAATGGATGGAAAGTGAGCTGACGTACTAGACGACGCTGCGCCGAGGTTTCAGTTCACACGCTCCATACAAGATGCTCGGCATCTTTTCTAAATGAATATTTATAATTGTTAACACACCTCATTGCCGACCACTATTTATGATATGAACCATTCCATTTATAGATTAGTTATGTTTGCGTTTTGCTCTGTTTTCCATTATCGAAGGTAAAACCTTTTGTTATTCCCAGGAATGCAGGCTGTAGAATAGGCCCGGTGCAATACCAACTCAAACAAGTTTCTTACATTTCAAACCAGGCGCAAAGATAGATTGAACACTGAAATTACAAATAACTTTACTGACTCACTGTACCTACCCAAGTACCTATCTATCGATCAATACCTTTTATCAAATGCTAATTGATTTTTCTATTTCAACAAGTTAGTTGCTAATCTACGTCATAGATCTATCACTAAATCACAAAATACCGCAATCTTTAAACACACATATACATTTATATTCAATTAAATATACTGGATTCAAGATGTATAAATAGAATTTCGATATCATTAGGTTTCTGAGGGGAACAAAAGTGATTTTCATATTATTATCTAACAACGGTAAGTTTATTAGCCTGTTTGGTATGTGTGAGAGGATACCCAGCCAGGATATCAAACTAGTTATCAATTAAAATTATCTTGAAAAACTCGTTACACTCAACTGTAACTATTATGATGCATCATATATACCGTTTTTTGTCTTGACGAACATAATGCAAACGTGATATACAGTTTGTACGAAAACGTATTGTTTTAAATTGTTAATCTCGACGATTGATCAAGTAGGTTGATATCAGAGCACGGGATGACCAAGGACATACAGTGTATAACATAATACGATGATTGAGAGTGTTATACCAAAAACATTATGGAGATTGACAGTTTTATCAATAACATTTTTTTTATCTCATCAAGGTACTCAAGAACTTGATCTTTAAATAAAAATAACGACAAAAGTACCCCCATCTGACATAACGGTAAATATTTTTTTTTTTAACTATTTGTAAAAAAAAAACTGATTGGCAACTCACCTGTGTACGGAACGAAGTTTAATTCATCAGTGTTTCATCTCGGATCGAATTAAAACAACGAAACATTATCGCATCGCTCAGTTTCATTTCACTTGAGTGTACAGAATTGAATGGATTTACTTCACTGGCTCACTGTTTAACAAAATATTACACACGAAACTTGTTGAGAAGATTTTACGGTTTAAAATGTATTCACGGTTGGTTTGTGGCGGCAACGTCAGTGGCTGGCGAGGCAGCCGCGCTGGCGACGACTTGTACACTGTGGAGCTGAGGAGGGAGGGAGCGGAGCGTCCGCGGCGTGCGCTCTCGACGGCTCACCGACACGAATGTCAGCAAAAATAAAAGCAGTTAAAGAAAGTTCGACGTCACTACGATAAAAGCCTTTGCGTAGCTGCTCAAATCGAAGCTAATAACTCATGTTACGCGTGTCGCAGAGCCTAACTGCGTGTCCCCGATGTATAACTACTAACAATAAAGTAGATATCGAAACAAACAATTTGGAGTTGATACGAGTATTATTTGACGTTTACCAACATCAAAAGTTTTAGAAACTAGTTTTGTTGAGCTTGTCTACGTTGCCTACTAGATCTTGAAGTATATAAAAAAGCTAAAAAGTATAAAAGAACACATTATTTTCATAAACTGCTTTATTTATTCGACATTTCACTAATTGAAAATGTACCTAATCAGTTTATAATGGATATTAGGTATATTGTACCTATTTCATCAA
This sequence comes from Agrochola lychnidis, assembly GCA_963680765.1. NCBI lineage: Eukaryota > Metazoa > Arthropoda > Insecta > Lepidoptera > Noctuidae > Agrochola > Agrochola lychnidis. The sequence goes on from OY796857.1 coordinate 14,484,263, forward strand.
TTACTGCGCGCTTTATTTATTGTTTTGTTGTAGGGCTTTAAGTTTTAAAACCTACCCAAACACAGTTAGCAAGTATCGGTCGGTATGGCAAGTTCCAATCCTTATTTAAATTCTGCTCAGTTGGCCGGGACACTGATCGTGATTTTATGTAGGTGAAGTAAAAGTAGGAAAGTTGTTTATATATTCTTAAAAGTATATCCTCAGAATACCTACAGGTAAATGGATTCACATCTATCAATGCCATTCGAACTGATCGATGCTGCGTAGGCGCGGTGTAGCGGCGTAGACGCAGCGCATACGTCGCGTAGAATCCTATAATTTCGATGCAGTCAACGTTTTTATTTGTAGTTGTGAGCAGGATAAGTATTGCAAAAGAAAACAGCAAATAACCACATTTGAACATATTTTATTAATAGCACAACAACACTAAAACTAAAATCCATTTGCATTTATCACATCATTACCTTTTCTATGTCCGTCCGTCTCCACCTCATATCTGTTATTATTAGGTATATTGTGTTATTTTATATAATGTTATGAAAGATATGATGCCTTCCTTCTAAAATATCACCCAAAAATACAGCCTTCTATAACACTCTAGACCATTCCATACTTCTTTGGCTTTAATTAAAGCTAATATTTACAATAAACATCTATATAACATCGATTTGATCAATAATTCTCTAAAATACATCAAGTTCAACAACAATATGCTAATCAATTTAGGCGTTTAATTGTCACGTAGAAACATACGTATTTTGGAAATACACAATATCCATATTGCCCTGTATCGGTGAGTAGTATCTGTATCGTTCGTCACCGTGCTTCCCGCCGCAACACGCTATCCTACGGCCCGCGCGCGCCGGGGCCCGGCCTGGCCCGGCGCCCGGCGCCAGCGCGGTCGCCCCGCCTCTACACGATAATGTGAACCTAGCACAACAACCCTATGTATGTTTGACAACTAAACGGGTAGGTACCTATTCAAAAACAAATAGGTGAACTACATTTCCAATAATCATACAAATTTCAGGTAGGTTCATTTATAAATTCGGTGCCTACGGGATAAAATATGATAGTTATCAAAATAAAGTTATCTAAAAAATTATAACAACTTAATTTAAATATAATATTATTCTCTTAGATACTATAAACCTACAATTTGAGTAAAGTATCTAACGACAAATCTAATCTACCAACTTGATATCTAGAGTTTAAGTTAAGGTACCTACTTACACAATCATTCTTTAATAATTGAATTTAAATACTCCTCAACAGTGCAAAGAACCCTTACTTCCAAAGCATCTACTAACGAACCATTACTCATTGTTGTCTAATAAATTATTATTTTTAGAATACAATATCGTTCTCCAATAAATATTTACCATACAGAGACGTAGACATAAATAAAATATGTGACTACTTGCAAGTTTACAGGGTAAGGGTAAAATCGTAGTGAACGTTTTCCTAACTCGTCTAATCACTAGTAATTACTTAACAGAATATTCTACTTACACGAGATGGTAGATATTTATTAAGTTTGTAAGATTAGGTGCAACATAACGCTTTTGTGCAGAATGGTGGTAAGTACAACATTTAGGAAGATATTACACGCAGAGTTCCTAAAAAGAATTGTATACGCAATATCAACAATTACAAGACGAAATAGATATGTTAACTTTTAGTAAACATACCAAACATTTTCATAAATTAAAACTTTTTAGGGATTTAGTGTATAAAATGCGAAGAAGCGAACTATCACGTGACATATTATTTATTCTACAACTCTAATAAAAAATAAACAGTATAAGATCAGTAACTATTTCCCTGGCAGTTTATTAAAGTTTTGATTAAGTTTATTTTATTTGGTGGTGCTAATATTTAACTACTATGTTTTATTTATCATAACTCATAACTATAGATGGGTACTAGTGTTGACTCGGAATTATAACACAATCACAAAATCGGTACTTTTGTTCAACAGAATCATTAATTCACACACGGGTATATTTGCAAGCAACGTTGCCACTTAATATTTCACTGTGATGTAATTCGGAGTTAAAACAAATTAAACGTAGCAACAAATCCTTACTCGGGTTACTCCTACACAATTCTGACTTAATTATTGTATGTAAGTACGTAAAAAGAAAATTCTTAAAAAACAATCTGTTCCACTTTTAAACAGGTTTTTTTTTTCAGTTATTTGCCGCAACTAGACTATTTCTTAGATTAGAGTACCGGAATAATGTATTAGTCCAAAATTAATTGCTAGAAATACCTCAAAAGTAACTCTATTTATTATAACATAAGACAAAAGTGGCCAACCAAGACACGACTACATTTTTTTTTACCCGTTCCTGAAGTAGAGGTTTAGCTTATCTTGATTGCCCGAATCTAGAGGTAAACACGTTCTTTGTTTCTATAGGTATACTTTCATTTCATTCCCATAACACTCACTTGATTAATGTTATAATAAAAAAGTATCGATTTATTAAAAAAATACAAAAGTCTGATAATGATTGAGCCTTTTGCTTCAATTTTACTCTGATTTTCTGTTTTCCCACTATTTGCAGGTTTACCAAAATAGTAGCAATCACTAATGGTACCAAAATCAGATCTGACAAAATCAGTCAATTAGTTCAGTTCATCAGGCGATCAAAAAAGTTTTTGAAAACATTTACAATTATCTATGAATACGATTTTGAAAGTCAATAAATTTTCGTCAAATAATATTATTTTTCCATAGTTTTTACAGATTCATTTGGATTCAAGTCCAGAATTTCAAGAAAGTTTAGTTTCATTCTTTCTTTCCCAAGCCATGCCTGTTTTGTTTTTTTGGCCACGTATTTCTCCAACATTATATATTAAAGCTTTTCATAACTAATAGAACACACATTTTAGATTAGTGTAGAACAATACGACAAACAATTTATTTATGACTGATAATTCGATTAGATTTGAATACCTACCTTTGATCTGTGACAAACAAGTAAGCCTTAGTGGTGAAGGATAAAAATTTCATAAAATTGTGTTCAGGAAATTTATTGGCTGGGCATATTATAAATAAATAATTTAAAAAAAACGAAATTATGGTACTATTATGTTATGCTTATGATAATTAAGAATCGGAAATATGACCAGTCTTAATGTAGGTGAGGATGTAACTGCTACTAGATTTGTCTAGTAGACCCGACGCACCCGCAACGAAATATTCTGATTTTCTATGACTCCGGAAGTCAGCCTTTTTGAAAAGCTATTTCTAAAAAGCAATTCAATTTAATTGGATTTTTGTTGTTTTGATCAACTGATCACAATAGCTTACATGTGATTTGGCAACAGAGTAGCTGATCAAACTTTAAGAATTCGATGGTTAGCCCCTGAAAATGAGAAAATACGAGTCGGTAAACTTTCGTTGCGCGTGCATCGTCATACATTAATTGCAGATTATTATGTAATGACATTAACAATCATATCCACTGCATACAAATCTTATAGGGAGGCTTAAGTAATATTGGCATACAGAAAAAGAAAATGTTTGTGCAAATATAGACGGAATCCATTGTTAATTGGACGATCTACTTGATATTAAATTGTGCTGGAACTTTGATGTTTCTGACTATTGTTTTATAGCTCTCACTGGTGATGTTCATTGTAATCAACAAAATTTGGACTTAAGTATCCACGGCTCTACGGCTGAGCAATTACAAACTTGCACTACAATAACAAAAGTTTTCTCTTTCGCCAATAAATCGATATAATTATGTTCTGTAAAAACTCTATTTTGTGCATCCTTTATATTGAATGGCTTAGGTAGAATATTATTGAAATGCAATACATACAAAAGGTTTACCATGATCTAGATTACTTTCTGATCATAAGTTTTTCCCGAGCTTGTTTACTTTTATAATATTGGCCGCTGTTTCTATTGTTTTTGTATGTTTGAACTCAAATTCTTTCCGAAGCGACCGACGAACTACATTTTCGAAGCCAAGGCAGAGGTGCTTGACACCCACAGTTTGTAAAATTAATTTTAAAACGACAAGGTACTGAAATTATTGCCATTTATCGGGCACAACTCAAAAACCTGATCAGCACCTGAGAATGTTCTAAATAATCCGTGGCAATGTTCAATTTAAAATTAAGGATAACATTATTGTAATTAATAAATATTTTAACTAATATTATTCGCACCGAATTATTTTTCTAAAAAAAATAGTATTTAACGTACATCAATGAATTTTAGATTGCTAATATTAAAAAATTCTCGTATTATCAGTATCTACCCTGTGATTTTATCATTTTCTCTCGTCTTTGATAAATAAATTTACAGAACACCTATAAACAGGTACATATATTTTTATTTACTTCATTTCTGGATTTCAATGATTGATAAACATCAATTTAATAATGATATAAATTGACACTGTGAGATGAAACTAGGTAATCATCTCTAAATGGTATCGAAAATATAATAATAATAATATTGTCTATGAAAAATATGTCTTTCTTAGCACCACTAGCCTACCATCCGTATGTCCGTCGAAGTTTAACATTCCATGTTGTGATCACTAGTCGGTAATATTGCTATGCATGTTTTTCGCACAAGCTTTAAAATGGCACTTGGACTTATTATTTTGGTTAAAATATTACGGATTAAATTAACTATTTATCCAACATATAATTAACAGTTTTTAAATATTTTCTCAATTCCTTTCATATATTTACTATGAGCAAATAACATGAGTTACATAGGTGAACCATTACTAATATTTCTACTCCAACACGCACCTTTAAACTAAGTACCTACCTACTAAAATATTATTAAGTATGATTTCATACATACAGAAGATTAGACACATTGACCATTCAGTTCACAAAATGTACTATCATAGGTATTTACAACTATTTATAACATTACTATTCCACTACGCTGAGCGAGGAATAAGGAATTTTCTATCTCATAAGAAAAAGTGACTTGTGCAACCTAGGATACAAGCATCTTGATGACTAGATTGTACGTCTTACCTTGTGATAAATGTTGAAATAGTTCGTTTTATAAATTAATTATTATCATTACAACTATGGATTGAGCGACTTGTTTATCTCCTAAAAACCCAAATCGTAACAACTGTTAAGCTTTAAAACTTTTGCTGCCGTTACTTATTACTTTAGATTTTGAGTCACTTTGCTTATTAATTTCTGCCGGCGCCGATGACGATCCAGAGGAAGCTAAAGATGCAGAAGTTGAAGTGACATTTGACATTCCACTGGTTGTAGTTGAACTTATTGATGTGGAGTTACTTTTTGCTGTTAAGGGTTTTTCGTTGCTTGTTGAACTCTTTGGAGTAATTTCTATTGATTTGTTTATAGCTGGTTGTGGTATTTTTTTAGTTGGTGCAGACTTCACTGTCGTTACTGTTGGTGACTTCACTACTGTCGTCTGTTGAGAAGTAGTGGTAGGAGCGAATACTGTAGTAACTTTTGCTGGTGTCGTAGTCGTATTTAAACTTGTAGGCTTGGTATTTAATGTACTTGTTACTCGTGATTTAGTTGTAGAGGTTTCATTTGCAGTTCCAGATTTGATATTTCCATGAGTTGATGCATTACTAGAATATTTTTCTGTATTTAAAGGCTTTGAAGCTGAAAATGTGGTAGAAATGACAGGCTTCGTTATTGGTGTATTTGAAAATGAGGGCGAAGTACTGGATGAACTTGTTATAGGTTTGCTTGATGAATTAGAATTCGATGTAGTTATTTTATCGACTCCCGTAGTGGTGGTTGTAGAACCAGATGCCATTTTAATAGCAGTTTTAGTAATTACGGGACCAGAAATCTTGTTTGTTGCTGCAGTTATAGTTGTTGATGAAGAAGATATTTTATTGTCAGCTTCATAAGTAGTCGTTGGAGCAGATATCTTGTTGCCCACTATAGGAGTGCTTGATGGAGCAGATATTTTGTTGCCCGTTGCATTAGTAGTTGAAGTAGAAGGTATTTTATTACCAGCTACAATACTTGTAGATGGAGAAGATATCTTGTTACCAATTGTAGTAGTAGTTGATGGAGAAGATATTTTGCTAGTAACTGTAGTAATACTTGATGGAGAAGATATCTTGTTGCCAGCTGTAGTAGTAGTTGATATTTTTCTACCTTCTGTAGTAATACATGATGGAGCAGATATCTTGTTGCTAGCCGCAGTAGTAGTTGATGTAGTAGATATTTTGTTTATTGCCGCAGTCGTAGTTATTGGTTTGGATAATTTGCTGCCAGTCGTAGTAATAGATGAATGAGCAGATATCTTGTTGCTAGCTGCAGTAGTAATTGATGGATTGGATGCCTTGTTATCAGCTGCAGCAGTAATTGAAGTAGAAGATATTTTATTGCCAGTTGCAAAACTAGTCGATGGAGAAGATATCTTGTTGCCAGATGTAGTAGAATTGGATGGAACAGGTACTTTATTAGGAGCTACAATATTAGTTGTTGGAGCAGGTGTCTTGTTAGCAAGTATAGGGGTACTTATTGGCACAAATGATTTATTGACACATGTAGCGTTAGTGATAGAAGCAGACGTGGTTTTTATAGCAGTAGCTGTAGTTATAGGAACAGCTACCTTGTTAGTGGCTGCACACATATTCTTGGCATTTGAGGTGGTTGTTGTAAGATCAAAAGTTTTGTTGGCACTTGAAATTGTTGGAAGAGATGGTTCTTTTACAGACGCACTTGTAGTTATAGCGGCAGGTGAATTGTTGTTAACGGCAGAGTTAATGACTGAGGCAGCTGTTTGGTTATTAGCGGCGTTACTAGTTATGGGAGAAATTTTCTTGTTTAAAGCTGCAGCAGTAGTTGTGGAAACATTGTCAGTCTCACTGATATTTGTTGACACTGAAGTTACACTAGTAATTGGAATGATATTGGCACTAGATTTTGGCAACTTGGTGTTATCACTTAAAGTATTTATTTCAATCGTAGAGGGTTTTTGACAGTCACTAGACTTATTAAAGCCTTTGGAATCATTCGTTATAGGAGGTGAAACCATACTTGGTTTTAACTTTGATATAGGATCGTCTTTATCTAATACAATGTTTTGACGCTGCAATTGTCTGCTACTAAAGGAGTTTGTCGTGTCTTTAGTTTTATCCTTACTGGTTTTATCCGAACTATTTACATTATCAGATGGTTTCGTTCTTTGCAAATCCAGGCTGTCTGGCTTATAAGTCTTATTCACGTCAGTTTTGTTTTCTGGATATCGAAGTGCGTCTGTCGTATCCTTTTTTGTTATGACTGCTTGATCAAATATTTCACTCTCTTTGATTTTATTTGTCACTTTTGTGGTAGTGAACGAAGCTGCTCCAGATTTGGCCTCCTGTGGAACTATAGTTTTGCTTTTTTCTAATGTTAAAGAATTAGGTTGCGATGTTTGAGTTTTTATATGATATTCTTCTTTTTCTATTTTATTTTCTTTATTAATGTATTTATTTTCAGGTGTATTGTCTTTAACGCTGGTTGGAGAAAAATTTGGCTGAATTAATTTTGTGTTTTTGGACGAAGACGTCACAGAACTTTTATCTAATTTATTACTTTTGACATCTGGTTTATCAGTAGGTATCTGATTTTTTGTATCAGTGACTTTGTTTTGTGCCATCGGTGTATTGTTGACAGTTTTGAAAGGTAAGTTTGGATCTTGTTCTGTGATATTTTTGTTACTCTCAGGAATATACACTGCACTGATATTGGAAGTGACATGGCCAGAAGTTTCACCTGCATTAATTCCGCTTTTCATAACACATACTTCTATGGTTGATAAAATTGGTACGGGAGTCATTTGAACTGGTTCCATGTGTTTTGTTTTACCATCAGTGTGTATTTTAGCTGTTGTAAATATTAATGGACTTGGATTATATCCAACGTGCTTAGATCCATCAATTTCGACGAGAATTTGACTTTTGGGAGCGACAAAAGTTTTTAAACCGTCATGATTGCTGAACACATTAGTATTCATATGATTGTGTAAAGGAGCGTTTGCACTTGTTAATTTAGAAATAGAATTTTCTTTCACGTTAGAAGTAGGTAAACTTCTATCCGTGACAACAGAGGCATTAGACAGAGCTGCTTTCTGCAATTTGTCATCCAATATTAATTTGTCTTTATCAGTTCCTCTTTCACTGGTGGCTTCAGTCTTAGTTTTTGACAACAGGTTAAATTTGGCACTTTGTTTTGTGGTTTCGGTCTTTTCTTTATCTTTCTGCAAGAGAGGTTCTATTACCGCATCGTCAGATTCGAGGCTGAAATTCTGCACTTTCCGCTTGATTGAACTTCTTTTGTTTTTTATTATTGCTCCAGGTTTTTTTATGTCGTTTTCTATTCCACTGGTAATAGAAGTTGAGTCTCCGCCATCTTGTGATGTCTGTGAAACATTTAAAGCTCTTAGTACCTTTTCCAGCAACTAAACGTTTGGGCGACAGTTGTAGTACAGAATTTTAAATGTACACATGTACATTTAAAATTCTGTACAACTGTATATTTTGTATGTATTTCTGAAACGAAAACAAGTTTTTCTATTGGCTGAACTAAATCACCCTGAACTTTTAATAACGCAGCACCTTTACTGGTGCTAGATAATTCGCTGAGAAGTTCACATTCATAGTCACCCCATGTTAGACCAGTCTGATAATAGAAATGACCTCAGTATTGGCTGATGAGCGGAGTAATAATAGCATTTTAATGACGAAATTATTACCTTCCGCATAGCAACGAGCGGATGCGTGTGCGGGGGTCAAGCGCCGCGCTCACGCAACACGGGGCGGCCGTGAAGCAGCAGCACTGGCGGTGACAACTCGGACTCGTGCATCATCACCGCCGATGCCGATGGGCCCCACTCCTCCGTTGGACGCGACAGCGCCCGAGCTTTCTGCAACATTCAGTAATGTACTTCAATTTTCATTTCAAATACATGAAAACAATGTCTTCATGTAATTTTCCAAAGATACCATGTACATCGTCGATTCCTCTTAGACGATTACAAGATCACTGTTAAAGAAAGTGTCCCGAGTCACGTACGTACGTCTATATATCTAAAAATATGGCGGATAATACGAATTATTACAGACCAATATTTCAGGTAAATATCATATCATACTTCCATAATGGTGAGGTCATCAGGTCCGCTACAGATCTGATCGATAGCCATCAGTACGACCACGACAACGGGCAGTACTCCCAGGATCCACCCGACGGCGTCCGCCCACATCGGATACACATAGGTCCCATACGAGGCTGGCTTATACTCGATCCAGTTGAACACCAGGATAAACTGTTGATGAACACCACCAAGTAATCAAACCAGTGCAGAATTATGCTAATCTGATAAGTAAGTAACGCATTTACAATTTTTCCACACTGATCTAAAAGTACGTACCACTAAAGCAGCAGGCGTAATGAGTCGCCACATAGCACTCCAGAAGAATACCCACAGTTTGGATTGACGACCTATCATTCGCTGAATGTCTCCACAGAACTTCTCTGCACCGTAGATCCACGCTATCAGAATGCACTCGCCGATAGCTATGATCAGGACAGACCAATTAGCGGCATATTTGTCCATTAACTGCAACCAGTACATGCCACTCTGGAAAAAAATGTTAATTGAATCAAAGTACTTAACACTATGAAATATTTTAAAGAAACGTTTGTGAGCAGAAATCTTACATTGGTTGTGAAAATAAGTCCACCCAGGTAACCAAATACAGCAACTGTCAGTACTACCCAAACTTTCTTCTGACGGAAATTGGGAAATTTGTCCAAAATGGCTGTTGTAACTGTTTCCATGAGAGCAAACTAAAAAAAAATATAAGATTTTATATAAGAGTTTACAATTAGTAAAAAACTAATTGCGAGTACCTGTATTGCAGAAAATATAAAAGGTATGAACTATAATACCTGGGAGTCGAGTCCGAGCGTTAACAGCATGACAAAGAATAGTATAGACCAAAGTGGTGCCACGGGTAGTCTGGTGACTACTTCCGGATAGACGATGAAGGCTAGACCAGCACCTTGATCGACTACTCGGTCCACCTCGACGTCCAATTCGTGTGCCAAGAATCCTATTACAGAAAATATTACCAGACCCGCGAAAAAGGATGTTAAGATGTTTGATACGGCAACGATCAATGAATCTCTGCAAAGGAAAAGGAGACGTGAATTTTTATGCAAATACGTTAACGTCACGTCATCTTGACTAATTTCAAAAAGCAATGGTACTTACATGTAGCAGTTGTTAGAAAACTTGTTGTAAGAAGAAAGTGTAATCAGACCACCCCATGCCGGACTCAACGCAAAAAAGATTTGTACAGCGGCATCTCCCCATACCTGCAAGTTTAATTGAGTATTAAATTAATAATTTCACTTACAAATAAGTACAGCTTTATTGATCTTTCATAATAAATACCTGAGCATTAAGAAGCTGGCTGAAGTCTGGTGTCAAGTAGAAAAGAATTCCGGTCGATGCGCCTGGTAAAGTTACCCCTCGGAAAAATAGAATCACCAACACCACATACGGGAAAAGGGCGGTGAAGTACACTACCTACAATGAAAAGAAATAGAAGATAGTTACTTGTTTATAGGAGTAATAAATCTTATCATCGAGTCAACATTATCAAATGTTTTCTTAGTTAAGTGAGGTCAATATCTTCGCATTGCCTCTCGTATATAGCCTCTCGGAAGCGTCTCTTAGGCGACTAGTAGAAGTATCGTAAACTACTCGTAGGCCTCTTGTACGCTCTCGTAGGCGTCTCATAGACGAGTCATAGATCTCTAGTAAACGACTCGTAGGCCTCTCGTTGTCGTCACGTAGACGACTCGTAGGCCTTTCGTAGCGTCTCGTAGGCATCTCGTAGAAGTCTCATAGACGATACGAAGGTTCTCGTAGGCGTCTCGTAGGCGTCTCGTAGTTGACTCGTAGGCCTGTCGTAGCGTCTCGTAGGCCTTTCGTAGCCACTCGTAGGCGGCTCGCAAACGACTCGTAGAATTATCGTAGATGACTCGCAAGCAGAATAATTTGCGAGTTGGGCTCATTTAAATTAAGGTTCCAAACCAAACTGTACTTGGCAGTCTTTGGAACGATCGTTGGCTAGCCAATTCACTATATAAATCAGCTGTGGAAGCATGTTTTATTTGATAGTAAATAAAAAAACGGCATTTATGTTATTTTCATATTTAATTTGAAAATAACATAAATGCCGTTAATTATAATAATGATAACTTAATTAAAATCAAAAAAAATTGCGCTATAAACCTGAAAGATAAGGGGAGAACGGCCATTTTGTGAAAGTTTTGAGCAATATATTTAAGGAGGCTAAACTAAATATGAAAAGGAAATTTGTTTTCAAATCTTTCAAGTAAGCTCTGTTAAACGATACGTAACACGATGAGATAATTAAAACTTTTCTCTTTCTAAGATCTAAGTAACCCCCATTGTATAATTGTCAGTTATCAGCAGAATCTGAGTTTTTTTTCCTCGAAAACTAGCTTTTATTTCATCGTTTTTAGGTTCACAATGCAGTGTATTGAACACGGGTGCCTTTTACTTTGCATTCGCACTCTAGTGCTGGAAAGTACGCCACAGATAGTTTATACATATATAGAGAGAGAGAGAGAGTGAGGAGGACGGAGGGGGTCAGAGATGTACGTTTTTTTATATCTGAGCCTAATAATTTTGTAAATATAAATACAAACTGTGTAAATAAATAAAATATAATAACAAATTAACATTAATTTGTGTTTAGCAAATTAAAGCATTTGTTTGTGTCATAAGGTGTTTTTTTACACACCAAAGTTACGTTGCAAGTCGGACAACTTTTGTTTAAAATGAGCCCCGGCGGCCGGCTTTCTTTGATATGTAGACCCACATATAGACTACTAGGCTCGATATTGCGTAGCTGTCTCCACTCTGTCTGAATGGTGTTCAGATTGAATACGCAAATACGGTTAAAAACCTGGGAGTGACCATGGACTGTCACTTATCGTGGACTGCCCATGTTGCTCAAGTCAGTCGCAAAGTGCACTACACGTTCCATTTGTTGAAATACCTCCAGAGCTTCTCGCCCTTGAACACCAAAATCTCCCTTGCTCAAACTCTCAAACAGCCCATCATAGACTACGCTGATGTCTGTTATTTGGATGCCAGCGAGGAGCTTTAAATAAACTTGAACGTTTGCAATATTCGTTTTGTTTTTAACCTTAAAAAGTATAATCACGTTTCTAACTTTCGCAAGATACTCAAATGGCTCCCTATTCGACTTCGCAGGAACTCTCGGATATTGTGTCTGCTATTTAATATCCTTCATAACCCTAAAACCCCATCCTATCTGCGGGAACGTTTTTTCTACGCCCGTCCTTTTGATGCACCTTGCAGGTCGCATCTTACAAAACTCTTTAAATCCCCTCCCCACTCAACCGACTTCTATTCCTACTCCTTCACTGTGCACGCGGTTCGGTTGTGGAATTCACTTCCACCTGACATTAGGGACTGTCAAACTGTTGAAGCATTTAAAAGAAGAGTGAAAGAACACTATCTTTTCACTTCGTCATAGTTACATAGTTATTTATTACATTATAATTATATATATTGTAGTGATATTTATTTTAGAAGTATGTATGTAAGTATATTCTCTTATTGTATATTTATATTTAAATTATTGAATTGTATTTTTTTTTCTTCCTTGATTTATGTTTTTTTTTCTCTTCTACTGTTACACACGTTGTCTACATCTCTTTTTATATACTTTCCTATCGCAGGTATGCTGGAATAGATTTCTTTAGAAATGAGCATCACCTTTGTTCGTATTTTTCTATTCCTTTCTTCTTGTCTGTTTATATGAGTGTGCATAAATGAATTAATTAAAATTAAAAAAAAAATTATTTATTCACAAATATTTTACTAAGTAGAATATTTTCAAAAATATTTAGTTTATATACCGGATATTCTTACTAACTGAGACACAAAATGCAAGCGAAAGCCTGATGCCATCAAAATCAAACAAAAAAACCATTGCAACCTTTGAAAATACCATCCAGTGAAAGAAAAGCAAAAATGCTCAGTCATTTTCGAATGTATTTTTGGCTTACAACAGTGAACTGACAAATAAATGCAAGCCTAGCACTCTGTGGAGTATCTTCTTTAACTATAATACAATAAAGTCGCTATTCGTGTCGTTGTTCTTCTAAACTACACAATGGAGATGCGGTTTTCCCCATCGTTTAGAGAATTTATTCTGGAAGGTTTATGTCTCTTAAACACTAACATACGATAAAGAAATCTCAATGTTTTCTCGTGGCGTAAAAACCGTGCGAAGCACAGGCGAATCGCTAGTCTATAATAATAAAGGTGGAGTATCTATTCCATGTTAAAAAGCACGAGTAAGACTGATGTGTGACTAATGGTGTTGACATTAAAAAAAGTAATTGTTTCCATAATTCTTTCTTTAACAATTTTGTTTTATTTAATTATTTCCTCGTAAGCGTCTTAAAAAACTTCGTTTGATACTCGTGTGCATTGCACTCAAGAGGGGATCTGAAAATTTACTATTTTTGCATTTCTTTCATTATGGCCGTTTTTTTTTTTTTCAAAATATGTGTTGCGTTTTTGACTCTTCTAAAACCGTTGATGAATAATAATTCGGAACAACAAATATATCAATCTCTGGATAGCCTAGGTTGCCATAGAGAATGCTTGTAAAAATACCCTGTTTTTTAGCTAAGTATTTGTTTTTTGCAAATTTTTTTTTTCAATGTTTCCTCACTCCTACTATTTTGCTGTGCCCGACAAGGGTCCATAATAATCACATATAATTTTAACTTACCACCTAAGTACACATTGTGGCATGCAAATAAAGTATTGAGCATTGGGTATAATATGTATTTGTTTTTGTACTCACTTTACCCGAAGACTGAACGCCCTTGCACAAGCACAAAAATACGATGAGCCAAGCTGCTAACAAGCAAAGAGCCATGCCCCAACGGATTTGGCCGGTTTCTTCAATACCCGATGATAATCCCAGCACTTGATTTCTGCAAGCAAATTGTAAGGTTTTGTGTACAGCCATATAACGGACTCTAATCTACTGTGATACGATATGAATGCAACTATTAGGATACGAAATTTTCTTTTTATTCAGAAATTAGGGCAAGTGGCCCTCAGAAACTGTGATCAACAGGCGACTATGTCCATGAGCATACAATGGGGAGGTACTCACGTGAAATATTCTTCCGCTGGAGGTCGTCGAAGCGCTACGTCAGCTAAAGCGTTGATATTGTGCAACTCAGCGTACGTTTGATTGAAGCATTTTCTCAGATAGTAAGTTCCGTTGATCGCATCACAGCTATCTGCCTCCTCGTAAGAATAGCAATCTGAAATAAAAAGACACACATTGTACATTCTGTTAACATCAGCTTCCGATCATAGAATCTTAGTACACAATGTTTATTAGTCTCTAAGAAAAAGTACTAAGTATATTAGTGGCGAAGGGTTATTTTATCAAGGAATATAACTCACGTTCAGTACTCCAATCTGCATCACAATTCTGCCAGGGAAGTTGATAGAAAATGCTCATGAATGACACAGCCATGTAGTAAATAGTCCAAGCTATGATTAGATTATAGTACAACATGACGATACTGGAGACTATCACCATCCCGTAACCCAGTCCTTGGAAAAGTGGTGAGAACTTTTTGTACACGGCCACCGGGCCCAGGGCGGCGTACTGCCCAAACGATAACTCCATGAACATTAGTGGCAAGCCCGCGATTATCAGCATCACAGTAAAAGGTATTAGAAACGCACCTGTAATAAAAAGTTACTGTTATTGCATAACGTATCGAGTCATAATCCAAATTGGTCATTGATAGACTGAGTAGAAAAATACGTGATGTCATTTTGCACCTAACATTTACCAACGTATACTACTTGAGAAATGCCCGCTCTCACAAATAAACAAGCTTTGACTTAAAGAAATTTTTAAACTGATCCGCTTGTTAGCCAAATCGTAATAATTTTCCTTCAATGTCAGTCAGCGAATGTGTCTTAGATTAATTGCGATATATCTAACGGCGCAGGATAGCCTTTACCAGAAGTGCTCATCGTATTAGTGGTTCAGCAGCTTATATATCATCAGGATGGTGCTGGGATATAGCAGTTCGTCGTGGACGTTGTACGACAGCGGCTCCCCTGACATCATAGATGTCGGAGTAGGAGTATATTATGTTCTTTGGACATCATTTCTGTTATCAGAAGACAGCCGCCATAGGTACTAGCTGACCCGACAGACGTATCCCTGTCCAAACAATAGTTCATACAAAAATTCCATAGAATTAAGGACGAGGACCTTTAGTTTTCTCGAATTTTCCAATTTTCTGGATAACTTTTCCAATTCCTCTATCGCTAAAAACCTACTATTATTAAGACTTACGAACGTTTTAAAACAAAAAATAGCAAAATCGGTCCAGCCTTTCTTAAGTGATGCGCTTATCAACGAACAACATTTCACTTTATTCATGTATATAGAAGTTAGTGAATAGTGTAAAGTACAAAAGTGCCATACAAACACAAGAACGAAGTGTATTCGCCTTCATAGAGACAATAAGAAAAGTGCCATTGGACATATGCTCAGTAAAGACAATTTAATAGTTTAGGTTATAATTAAATTACTTATTAGTATTTATAAAAGGCTAGATTGTAATAAGATTAGGGTCCATCCTATTTTTGAACCCAGAGGACAAGGGAAAAAATATATATAGGAGATTATGATATCATAAGTGAATGCAATATTCTGAACCTGCAATCCAGAGATTAAGATACGGTTCTTAAACCTCCGTGCTACCGGCATTGCGTCTCGTAAATACCAAGGGGTCAACGCGTTCTCATTACGTAGGTTCGTCCCACGCAATTTTTCTGAGAAATGCAACGCAATTTGAAGAGTCGCCGCGATTTGCTGACGATCAAAGTGTTATACAGGCTGTACAAAGACCCATAACATAGCCGTCAACTAGGCATTTTGTAGATCAAACTAAGTAATATTGCACAAAAATAATTGCTTGGAATACGACTTCTATTTTTGGTGAAAGACGCTGTTTACAAGTAGTGCTCAATGTAGGTATCGCACGCAAGACATTGTGCTTATGGGTGCATGCAACAGCACAGGGTTCGTGGGGTATTTAAAGTTAAGTACAACGTTTAAAACTTTTTTCGTAAAAAACCTCATAAAATGTTTGAACTTTGTCTTTAATGTCTCCTTATTCAGATCCCCAGGTATGGTTCAGTACAAAAAAAAAAAACGTGAGGTGACAGTGACTCTCGGCTTCTTTAAAAGCGTCTTTTTACACCCGTTATTTTACCTCCTCCATTGTTATAACATAGGTAGGGGAACCGCCACACGTTGCCCAGGCCCACGCTGTAGCCCAACAGTGACAGTAAGAAGTCGAACCGTCCAGTCCAGTTGCCACGCGCTGGCTCCGCGTCTTCTGCCGCTGGCTCTGGATTCAACTCATCATTGCTCTGTATAAGAAAAAAACTTCGTTCAGAATATTTTTAAATTACCAATCTAGCAAAAACTGCTTCGGAACCCGGAAAGTAATTATTCCTGAACATCAGCTCATGGTTTCTTTAGAAAATGTTTCATTTCGATTCTGCAGCGCGTCGGGCATGTTTGCTGACGCAAGAGTCGATGACTTTTACGCCATTATGCGTAAGAAAACAGCTTCTCTGATGCGCCGGATTCGGGGGAGCGCCAACAGAATCCTAAGGATGATCTCTGAGAGGCCAGAGTCTGCATTGCTGGGTAGGCTCATTCAGCTTCACGTGACGAGATGATGTTTTTTTGACATGAGTGAATTATTTGTATTTGGAATTTTTATGTATTTTGAATTAAATTATCAATTATCACTAACATAGTTTTAAGACCTTTGTAACTAACAATTTATGGACATATCAATTAGTCTGAATTAAATGAAATTTATTATTTATTTTTATTTAAGCTGCCTGGTGTTCTAATTAGTACATTTATAGAGTATTCGGCTAATAAACACAGTACGCGGTGTTGGAAATGCGGGTGCCATTTCCGATGTGGGAATATAGTTACGTCCATGTAGATTTGTAAGGATATAAGTAAAAACCGGTCTAGTGCGTGTCGGACTACGCACAATGAAGGGTACCGTAGTTGAGATGAATTTATTTATCCCAAGAACAAACTTAACATTGTAGTTGAAAAACATGTTCTCCCATATATTCTAACTGCAAATGTAAGTTTGTACGCACAATATTGAGAGATTTACCGTGTTATTTTAAAACCATAGACTTCTTATAAGTTTTCCTGTAATTTATGAGTAAAGAGCCATACAACGTATTTTTTTTTTAATTTTAGGTCCAGTAGTTTGGAGATAAGGGTCTATTTTCATCGAATTTCTTGAATATCTTTAAAAGCGTTTATTTTAAAATTATATAAAAAACATTTTTTTAAATCTTCGCAACAAGCCCTTTCATTGGATATGTCACACGGTACCTACTGTTAGCAAAACTTTTTTTTTTTCTTGTTTGCCCCCAAAAGTGACCCTTATATTCAAAATTCATTTAATTACGTTACACGTTCGTATTTGGGTCACATAAAAACACATATGTGTACCTAATTTCAACTTAATCGATCCATTAGATTCGGAGCAAATTGGCTGTGACAGATGGACAGACAGACACACAAGTGATCATATAAGGGTTCCGTTTTTTCCTTTTGAGGAACGGAACAAACACATATATTTTGTGTCAATAATGATGGCCCTAATGAGCGATACGGTGGCATTAGTGCGAAGTGAATGCTAATGAATCCAATTAACTGTCTCTGATATATATTTATATAGGTGGCCACTTTATAGTACCTAAACGGGAAATTATGGAGTAACCGATAGTAATCCATTTTTCGCCGAAAACTATACGGCTCACTTCACTAACACACGAAGGATTTTGTACACATGAACCTTCATAATATTTAATTTAAATTAATACATCCATTTAATCGCTAGCAGATAGAGAAACGAACTCCGTCAATACTAACTACCTTAGCTCCGCCTACTTTTTACAGATTTCCTTATTCCTACAAATATTTTTGGTCCAGTAAATACATCTTCAGTCAAACGTTAGGAACATATGAGCAACCACATAGCGAATAAAAAAGTTATGAGAAAGTGCAATGCACGGGAGAACACAGACCAATACAATCAAAGCTCGGTAGTAGTGACTAGTACTTATAGTTTTCAATTTACCACATGGTCCACTAGATACCGACCACTATAAAAGAAAGTCGCATGTAACATGAAGGCGAAACCTTTTAAGTCATATACTAAACGCGAATCAGCTGGTGTTAAGCACAGTTTGTCGACTCGGCTCAACATCGTCATTGTTACGAGACATAAGTAGATATAAGTGTAGCTACCTATTTCATGTACCATGTGACCTACATATCGAAAACACCTATAAACCTCTATAAATTGGAAATCATTATAGAAACTGGTAATAAAATCACATTTTATATAATCTACATTAATCAGGAAAATGTAGTGAAAGGTAGTCGATACTCACATCAGAGATTCTAGTGTCCATTGCTGGAATATCCGTTGCCACTGCAGGAATCTGGGCCTTTGGCTTTTTTGATGCCTTTGGCATCTTAAATTATAGTATAAACGAAACTATTTTAACAAATATTGCTGCTCAGGCATTATATCGGCCGTCACCACCGCGTCAATGACACAAGGAACGCCGAGAATCGCACTGAACATCACACTCGTTACAACTAGACTACGAAGACCACTGAATCACTTTACAAACAAAGTAGACACTAAAACCGAGTGGTTTATAAGAAATTAATCAAAATGCAAGCGAGTTAAGTGTACATTAGATCGAAAAATACAAAACGCAGGAACGCGCAGATGTCAAGTTTCGCATCGACCGAACTCTGAATGAACATCTAGGTCAATATCAAGCCTCCGCCTCCGCCGCCCCCGCGCCCTTCTTTACCCCGTTGTGAAAATTTTCTTCACTACTACATCATAATATGGAAATTTCCTTGATTATCGTTTCAGGAACATAGTTAACACTAATTCACTACGACATTAACATCACTCTAAGACACAGCATCACACGCATCCAAGATTATTATTTCCACTCCACCATCATGTGAACACCTATCAAGTATACATCACAAAATTATATCAGTACCTATCTCTGATTATAACGTCTTATTTATTACAAAAATTATCTCAAAAAGACAACGAACATACTTTAGATAATCATAAAAAACACTTACTAAACGCTATAAAAATTACCTATACGAAAGCTCTTTGTTAATAAATCCTTTGAAAATTAATATTATTCTAAACAATAGCAACCGAAAGCTTAACAAAAATATTGATGTTCGTAGCTTTCGTAGCATATTTCGTAGCACGGCGTAGCACCAACTTAAATTGATGCTACTGCCTATATTCCCAAATATTTTTATTAGATCGTTATTTGCATGTGCTTGGGGAAGGGGAAACGTTTGGCAATGGCTATTTACTGGCTATTTGACGAGATGGTTCCCATAAGTGCTAGTATTCGCCCTGATATGCCAGTAAGTGCTTAAACTTATTCCGCTGCGATTAGCCGTGTAATGACTACCTTACTGAGTAATGAAAACCCACGGTTCTGATCAGATCACTCTATACGTATGTATCTACTTTCAGGAGCATGTAGCAGTTAATGCGTGCTACGCAAAGTTGAAGGGTAGCTGAAACCATCCAGCTAAAATAAGTGAAGGTCTAAATACTCCGTTGAAAGCTTTTCCTATGCTTAACATAATCTAAAAGATCATTTAGGCAGTAAGTACACCTGCGCCAAGAATCCTTTACATAGTAATACAGGCGAGGCCTAACGATTGAATAAAGCCAATACGAATACCTTTTTAACTACAAAACTATGAGAATATTTACATTTCTAGCAGAAGATTAGACTAGTTAAAAGACATAAATGTAACTTTTTTTACGTAAGTATGTTGTTTTTATTATTTCTACTATTTGAAGTAAATACCTATGGAGTTTCAGTACTTTGCAGAGGTTATACAGCATGTAAAAAAACCCGGCCCGATCCGTGAGGGTGTTCCATTTATTTATTTAACCATTTATGCATATACATATAAACAGACAAGAAGAAAGGAACAGAAAAATAAGTAGATAATTTCATTAAAAAAACCCTGCAGTTGTTTTTAAATGGGAACTTTTACATGGCTTTATATGGGGCGCAGGCGGCCGCAGAGTAGCTAGTGTAGACAAGTCATAACTTATGGCGTCTGTTGAAAATTGACAAATTACTAAAAGTACCATAATCACTCCAATTTCAGTAAAAATTAAAACTAAACTTAAATAGAAAAACGTGTATTTTAAATAGCAGTAACTTTTTATTTAAAAGACACGTTTTAATTAAATAACATTTAATTGAATAAAATCGGTTTGGTCATTTTATTTTTTATACTTTTGCAGTACCTACCTACGTGCCCCTTTCAGATCGGACAGGGGTTTTGTTACACCTTGTATTCATACAACATAACGCTTTTCTTTGCCAGTATATTTCTCGTGATTTCGCGCCAGTTTTCTGTAATTTTGGAATGTAGAGCAATGGACTTTCCACAAAACCTGACACGCTGCATGAATAGGTGGATCTTGGCTTAACAATATGGTTATATTTATCTATATACATATATAAAATTCTCGAGTCACAGTGTTAGTTGCCATACTCCTCCGAAACGGCTTGATCGATTTTTATGAAATTTTATATGTAGGTATATTTGATAGGTCTGAGAATCGATCGTAATATATTTTTCATACCGCTAAGTGATAAAGGTGGTCCACCCCAAACATTTATATGGCAAAACAACGTTTGTCGGGTCAGCTAGTTATGTATAAATTGCGGACTACCCAATTACCTACTAAGGAAATAAACAGAATAACAAAAGAGTCCAACTTCCACAGGTTTTGATACCACTGACGTAACTGCCTACTGTACCAATTGTTTTTATTTCTATGAGCTCTACTATATAGGAATCTGTTTACGTTTTCATCATAGGTAAGCACGTAGCTTTAACTTTATTCGGCTTCGGTCCTACAATATTCCACAGACTTGCCTTCAAGCGGATGCAGAAACAACAGACATGTTCGCGAAGTAAACGCAATATCCGCGAACTATCAATTTCCTCTTCTCAATCTACTTTTAAATACGTTGTTGGAGAAATTGTGTGGGTGTGAGCGGGTGTGCCATATGTGCACCTTTGTGTATCAGAGAGAGAGGAATACAAACAAGGAGCTCCAAATCGAGTACTGTAATGTTCGTAGCTGGCGGCGTTCTGTAGGCAGCCACGGATATCCGCCTAAGCCTGCAAGGCTCCGGCTTAAGGGCCCAGCCAGCCTAGTTAGATTTATTTTGTTCCACTGAATGACTTTTTCATGAAATCATGACTTTTGAGAGCAAATCTAACTTAAGCCCATTCGCGCGTTCATGGGTTATCCTAAATAACTCGGAGTTAACAGCTAATTCAGGGTTAATCAAATAATTCATCTTGCACCACCAAGAGTACTTATAGGTAAACCTAGAGTGAAGGCCCATTTGCACGTTTAGTCGGGTTAAATAAATAAATGTAGAGTTTGTAAACTCGGAGTTATGTTGCGAAGGTTTGATATTGCCATACAACCTAAAATCCCTAGATTTCGTTAATCACCATAATTGGCAAAATGACTTCACGTTCAGTAATAATTTACTGAAAGTGATGCTCATCTACGTAATAGTGCTCCCCTCCGACAGAGCTTTTCTCGAGTCCGCCCAAAGGAAGTTCGATCCAATACAAATAGTAGTTTAAAATCTAAGTATTTTCATTATTAATAATAAAGTAAAATAAAATTATGACTAAAATAAGTAAAATTTATGAAACTGTCATGTTATCCTGGAGTTTTTTTTTTGTGAAAACTTCTTTAGGCTTGTTGGGCATTTTTGAGATGGGCCTAAACCATTGATTTCGCAACACTATGACGATACCAGCTTTTGACCATTAAAAAGACATCAACGCGTTGATTACGCGGTGACGATTTTTTTCAAGTTTTCACTTCTGTCGGCACTCCCGGAGTGCCACTGTGTTTTATTTTTTCATTTTATTATTTTGTCTAGCTAGTCGTCTCATCGTCAAATTCGAGGATGACTAAGGGCGAATTTCACCAATGAAACTGAACGCGTTCAGCACATCTAAACCGCGTTCAAGAGTTGTCACTGTCAAAATTGTAATCGAATATTGACACTGACAGCTTCTGAAGGCGGTATAAAAGTGCTGATCGCGTTCAATTTCATTGGTGAAATCCGCATTTAATGACAGAAGATCGAAGATTATCTCGTGTTGAATTTTATTGTCAAAATTCGAGATACTTAGGTGACATGATAAGGTTTGTCGAGAAATATCAAGTTTGACAGAACGAGTCGAGTATTTTGTTTGGCAGCGCTGTCAGAAAACCGGCCAAGAGCGTGTTGGACCACGCACAATGAAGGGTTCCGTAGTTAGGATGAATTTATCCCAAATACAAACTTAACATTTTAGTTGAAAAACATGTTCTCCCATACATTCCAACTGCAAATGTAAGTTTCAAGTACGCACAGTATTGAGAGATTTTCCATTTTATTTTAAGACCATAGACTTTTTAAAGGTTTTCCTGTAATCTATGAGTAAAGAACCATTCTCTTTGTATTTTTTTCAAAATTTTGGGCTCACTAGCTTGGGAGATAAGGAACGGAATGGGAGGAGGGAATGGTCAATATTTCACCTATTTTCTTAAATGTATTTATTTAAAACTTATAAAAAACAAATATTTGAGATCCTCGTAACAAGACAAGCCTTTTCATTGGATATGTCACACGGTACCGTTTGAAATACTTTTTTTTTAATTTTCTTATTTAGCTCCCAAAAGTGACCCATATTGAAAATTCATTACACATAGAAATACATATGTGTACCAAATTACATTCGGAGCAAATTGACTGTGACAGACAGACAGACACACGAATGATCATATAACGGTTCCTTTTGACTTTGAGGACCCTAAAAACGAGAAAAGTGACAGAAATAGACGACAATCACTCACGCGAGAGTGAGTATTATTGCCGCGTGTGGCATGCTAACCCTGATGGTCGCGAATCGTATTGTTTAGAAACGTCGATTTATGACGACGGTTGACGTTACTATGGTGACGTACCTACATAACATAGACTGCAATATTTCTGATGTTTATTTATCCTATCCTATCCTATACTATTAAGAGGCCTGTGAACACGGCTCTCAACTACAAATCGAGATGTTTGCAAAATTCAATTCCAAGCACGTTGCGCTAGTGTGAGTACCTGTCGGAGCGATATACACCTACAGTGAGCAATACTACCACGCACACATTGACAATTATTGCTTGACGCGATAACACTAGCTTTCGAAAATGTATGATTTTGGATGTGTTCCGTAATACCAAAAATTATGAATAAAAATTTCGATAGTTTGTATCTTGATAATATAATCCAGGTATGCTTCTGTAGGTCCTCGCGCACATTTGGGAGTGGCGCGAGGAAGCGAAACGCCGGGGCTTAACTCCGATGCCGCAAGAAGTCGCGGCACAGCGGACAGAGCTCCGGCGGGATCTCATGGCGGAATGTAGAGTACGATTGTCGCAACCCAGCGCTGGGCACGCCACAATTGCGGCGATAAGACCCCTCTTTGAGGAGTGGCTAGAGAGGCGCCACGGCGTCCTCACCTTCCGCCTGACACAGGTGCTCACCGGACACGGCTGTTTCGGGAGGTACCTGTTCAGGATAAAGCGGGAGGAAACGCCCGGGTGTCATCACTGTGTGGATCGCCCGGAGGACACGGTGGAGCATACGGTGGAGGTCTGCCCGGCTTGGGCAGGGCATCGCCGTGTCCTCGTGGAAGCGATCGGCGGCGGTGATCTCTCGCGTCCGGCCCTGATTCGGGCCATGCTACGGAGCGAGAGGAAATGGGAGGCCGTCACCTCCTTCTGCGAAGCAGTAATGCTCGCGAAGGAGGAGACGGAGCGCGTGAGGGAGACGCAAATTTCGCGTCCTCGCGCCCCTAACCGCCGCAGGAGGAGACGCCCTGAGCGTCGGGAATCACAGGAAGATTTCCGGCCACCGCAGGCGCGGGCTTGCGGACGGTGAGCAATGGGTAGCTCGCCGTCCGATAAGGACCAAGCCCAGGTCGACGGCGCGTTGTGTTCCACGCGCGCCTCAAAGAGATGTCAGCAGAATTGACGGGGTCCGCTAGGGCCAATGCCTGCCGGGGGTTCGAAGAAAACCGATAGGAAAATCGTGGCCCCCCACGCAACACGGCAACTGGAGGAACACGGGTGGGTTTTAGTCAGTAAGAGTCTGACACGCCCTCCCGCTCCGCCCAGAGCGGGAGAAGTTATTTGATGATTTCCCATCCCAAAAAAAAAGAAAAAAGTACCTATGCTTCTGTAGAAACAATCTTATAAATATTGTTGTTTTTTATACAGAAAAAACAATATGAAGACATGTCATTTACGCTGTTAAAATGTGCGAAATTAAATTCGTTTAAACTTCATTTTGGAAAAGTTTTTTGGAAAAAAAAAGATGTACCTAAGAGCCTAGATAAACACTGTCTAAATCCGAATAACAACATAATATGGTGGAAATATGCCCAAATTGCAAATGATTTAGGTATTACGTTTGTATGGACAATTCATGCGTCGCCGCGTTCTTAAACGAGCAATATTTATATATATATTTGTACTCACGTTCTCGAAAACGGCTCTAACGATTTCGATGAAAGTTGCATTATAGGGGTTTACGGGGGCGAAAAATCGATAAAGCTAGGTCTCATATCTGGGAAAATTCGTATTCTCCGTATTTTTGCCCGAGCAGAGCTCGATCGCCCAAAGTTTAGAAGAAGTTAATCAATAATGACATGAGAATAATGACATTAGAATAATGACATGGCAGCCTGGAATAACTAGGTACTATTCATGGATTAAAGTATGAACTATCCTTTACCATTATTAAATGAGCATTCTCTATTTTCACCAGAGCAGAGCTCGGTCGCCCAGGTACCTACTATATGTAAGGTGGGTTAAAAAACTTATTTTCTGTACCTACTAGTCCATTTTATTTGCTCCAAAATGGCTTCGAGATGGGGGAGGATGGGGAGGGGCCGCAGATGTCAAGTGCCTAGGGGCCCTGGGTCTCTAAGTCCGGGCCTGTCTGAGGTACTTTCTGCCTATCCTCATAGGAACAAGGAGTGAGTTTATACAGGGTGGCAGGGACATCGACGCGAAAATTACCATGGATTCACTACATGATTCTGAACCCACTGCGTTGAAATTTTTCGTCGGTTATTTAAAAAAAGCGCTGCTCCATACATTTTGACGGCGTAGGTATTGCACTTTTCTGCCCCTGCCACCCTGTATATGTAGTCAAGAGCGTCGCCAGCCGATGGTCCAGGGGGGGGGGCAAGTTGATATAGAGGATGGGAAAAGTATGATTTGCAGGTACAGTCAAAAGTCAAGAGCATATAAAGCTTTACACATGTAGTGCGAATCTTACCTCTAGCGCGCACAATGGAGCCAAAATCGACGCCGGTAGACATTTGATTTTTGACAAATCAGTTTCAACTCGGTAGTCCCGATAGGAACTGCGAAGAATAATAGTTTCCATTTTCAATGTATGGATTGGAAACGGACCTTTCGGGTCGTTTTTCCCAAAACTATTCAGAACTGAACTGAAACCTAATAGATATTATGACGGGGCCTACCACCAGCACATAGATACGAATATTACGTCCCCGGACTCCGGATAAATCCCGTTTAGGAGATAATGAACTTAAAAAACTCAAATAAAAGTCGTTCAAATAAACAAAATTGGCTTTATAGATTATGTAGTTTCTTTACATTATAATACCTTGTATTTTACAAAAAAAATGGAACGTCTAAGGGGGGGCAGCTGCCCCCTTTGCCCCCCCTTGGCGACGCCCTTGTAGGTATAGTGTAATTAGGGAATGCAATCTCGAGATCTCGAGCCATTTTTCGATATTAAATCTCGTGCGAAGACAATCTCGTTCTGGAATTCTCGATTTCAGTTTTCGAGTTGCCAATCTCAACTCGAGATTGACCACGCTACCCTAGCACTGGTGTATCCTGCAGTGATTCTCGGCAAGGAAAAAGGCAACTTAGGTTTGTATTAAGGATTGCGAACAGTGCATTTGAATGCATCCCAAGGTTGATGAAATTGTACTCTAAAATTGTAAGATTAACCCGCACTTTGAATTTATTTTGCCAAATTTCTTAAGAATGTGAACCTACAACTTTAATGTTCATATTCGTATGAAACGCTAGTTCATGACGATACATAAAACTGTAGATATAAAAAAGAACGAACCTTTTTTTTTTTGGGTGGGAAATTAAACGTACCTACCTACTATCTATATTTCGTAATTTGGTGGTCTACCATTCCATGAACGGATTTTTGTGGGTTGAGTAAATGCCTGTGCGAATAACACAACGTTTTGGGATATGGGTATTATTTAAATATGTAAGGCCACAACCACTAAATAATTTGGTGTAGGTATGCCTATACCTTATCCCTGATCTAAGTGCTTGTTCTGGCTATAGGTGTAAAACAACCGATTTAAAACGTTTTAAATAAAAAGTTGCCGTTTTAAACCCCAAATAAATCGTTTTAAACGGTTGAAAACTCGCCTACGCGCTCGGCAGTTTATGTATGTGCATGTGTGTGTAGGGTAGGCGAGCTGGCAACGTTGCGTCAAGTCACCGAGTGACGACGTCAACGAGAGTGCGAGAGTGTGAGTTTACACCGGATCGGTTGGTTTTAAACCGAATCAAATTGATTATTTATATCGTTTGAAAACAATGAAAAAAATGTTTATTTACCAACACAGAGTTTTTAACTTGTGAGTTTTTATAACTTAGGTACCTAGGTAATACTTACGCTTGGTCAGTATATAGTATATCACACATTAAAAAATCTTTACACACTTTATAGGTACTCCGTTATACAGAGTGGGTAAAAAATCGTGGATCAAACGAAACAGGGCGATAGTTGGGGTTATTTGCAGCAAAAAATATCTTTGCAGAGCACTCACTTGATCTCCTTAAAAGTTATGACTATTTCAGTGTTTTTTGAAAAAAATACCAAAATTTGTGATAAATAGGCAATTAGAGTAAAATGGGTACCTATTTAAAACAATAAATGGTGTTTATTAGCTTCTAGGAAATGTATCATCACTACAAAAGTGCTTTTATGATAGCAGGTACCATGATTTACGAGTATTGGCACTTTTTTCAATAGCTTTTAAGTCTCACGTAAAATTATTTGTAACTAAAACCTTACTTTATAAAAAAATGTACTACCAAAAAATGACCCTGTATTCAAAAAACTTGCCTATTTAATGACGATTAAAACGAGGTGTAACACATAGCTGTTTGTAGCTTTATTATTTTTTTATGTTAACTTTTTCATAGCAAAGTCTAAATTAAAGTAAATCAGAGGATAGTCAAAAACAGCTATTAGAATTCATATTTTTTTAATTTAATAATAAATCTAGTTACAGCAATTGCTCGAAATGCCTTCCTCTAGCGACAATACACATACGACATCGTCTAATAAAATTACGTCGCAACCTACAAAATGCGTTTCTGTTGCGTTTAACACTTTCGCTATCTCGATTTTATTTCTTAATTCTTGCAGTCTGGTTCTCTTTTTCGTACACTATCTCTTTTAAGTATCCCCACAACAAAAAAAATACTATCGGATTTAGATCCGGAGATCTTGGTGGCCATTGGACTGTTCCACCTCGACCAATCCAACGGTTTGGGTACTGGGCGTTTAAATGTTCTCGGACCACTCGAGCCTAGTGTGGTGGCGCCATCGTGTCGCAGCCACATGTTTTCAATAACTTCATCTGAAATATCAGCCTGGCGCAAAATTTCATGTAAATTGTTTTGTAAAAAGTGTAAATACTTCGCCCTGTTTCGTTTGATCCACGATTTTTTACCCATCCTGTATATAACTAGCTGCGCCCCGCGGTTTCACCAGCAAAAGTCTCGATCCCGTGGGACTATCGGGATAAAAAGTATCCTATGTGTTAATCCAGGTTATAAACTATCTGTGTACCAAATTTCATCCAAATCCGTTCAGCCGTTTGAGCGTGAAGAAGAGACAAACATACACACACACTCACAAACTTTCGCCTTTATAATATTATATATAGTGTGATTAAGAAAAACATAGTCATCAACACCAACCGTTTTAAATCTTTTGATCCAGGAGCCAAGAGTGTTTTTCGCACGGGCAACTATATGTTGCCCTATCGAGATCTGGTTCTGGTGAAAATCAATATCTACTTCTGCCGGAAGAAAACAAAACTAAAAATATAGTGTACGCAGAAGTACTTTAAAATAACATTAGTTTTTAGTTTTTTTTTAGAATAACCTACAATCTACAGGATATAAGATTATAAGAACCAGTACTTTTACCTAACGTTTTAAAGTTCCACTCTTACTGACAAAAGCGTGATGTAGGTACCTAAAATAGCTCCTAACGTACGTATTATTAAAAAAAAACACCTTTTACGTAAACGAAGTCGAGGGTTAAAGTTAGCATTAGCCCAAAGTAACTATTCCACGCGGACGAAGTCGCGGGCTAGTTTATTATAAAACGTTAAATAAGAATGTAATGTATAAATAAACCTCCCGGAATACATTCCCTAAATTATAGTGAAAACCGCATTAAAATCCATTTTGTAGGTAATTTAAAAGAACTAAGCGGTCACACAGACAGATACGAAACATACATTATGCGAGTTCCGTTTGACCATTGGGTAATCGAGTTACGGAATCCAAATCTGATGTTATTATCAGTGTCCCGAGTAAAGTTTCAGTTGGACTACAAAAACAAACAAAAACATTAATAGGAAAATCATTTAATATTCTTTTAACCCTCCAATATACTTTTTATACAACAATATGTACAGGAATGTGTCAACAAATTTGTGGTCCCCATTTCATAATACAGTAAGTATATGATTAACAATACAAAAAAAAAACAACAGGTAAGTAGGTATATCAAAAAACATCCAAGAAAAACATAAAAATATATCAAAAACAGTTTCTGTAAATCACTCCTTATGATAAAATTTGAGCTTAAGCCTAATTATGCCACTAAACCCCAGTAATGTTATCGACAGCGATGAATTCATTTACTTTTTAGCTAGCAGAGCCTTGATAAGGGTCTCCAATTTTCTGGTGTCGGCAGCAAACTTCCTTATACCGTCCGACAATTTATCAGTGGCCATCTGATCTTCATTGAAATGCCAACGGAACTGCGCCTCATTCAGGGAAATCTTGTCCATCTCACACTGAGCAGCAAATTTCGGGTCTAGCACCTGTAATCATAGACAATACTTGTTATTATGTATGTCGTGGTCCGATAGTAGAAATGGCCATATCGTGATCTGCCTGGCCATTTCACGATACGTCGCCATTTCATGATTTGACCATCTAAAATATCGTAAAAAAACATAACCCAGTCATTTCTACCGCGCAGTTGGGTAATAATTCCTATTAGACCTATTCCTACTCGAATAATTTTTTAAGGTCCTAAAAATAGTAAATAGCTTAGTAACTGCAACCATCTTGGGTGAAGTTGGATGTAGCGCTCGCCGGCCGCTGCCGCGGCACCGCTCGCTCGGCTCGCGCGCGGTTTGTCACAGTTCTAACCTAACCCATTTGGTCGGGGTACCACTAGCGGCGTGAAATGCAACTAATTTGCGATAGTGGTCAACTGGGAATGTCGATAAATAAGTTGCTTTCGTCGTTCCGCCACTTTCGATTAGGACGCATTGTGATATAAACCACCCAAATTATGAAATGGCGGCGTATCGTGAAATGGCCAGGCAGATCACGATATGGCCAGTTCTACTATCGGACCACGACATATGTACACCGTTTAAATGCAGAAATTTAACAATCATAAATTCAAACCTTTATGTACATTCTAATAACAACATGTAAGGGTCCTTGAACAGATTATACAAATAAATATAATGTTGCATGAAGTGGAAAACGACGCAAAACTAATTACTTTGATTGATTGTAAATAGAATAGCCTTTTTATTATTAGACAATATAAATACTTGAGCATTATTTCAGTTTTATTACAACACAATCTGTTTTCTCTAAAGAATCGTAGGGAGGCTATAAATCTGAAATGTTGCTGAGCTCTGTCAAGATGACTTTTAATTATGACTGGCCAAACTTAATTTAGCAAAATCATTAAGTGTTCATCATGATAGGCGATGATATACAGGTGATGTCATAGACAGAATCGAACAAAAATTTTACATAGTAATTGCGATAATAATCACGATGAATCTTTATAGTAACACAACTATAAATAAAAATTTGTAGACTCACCCTCTTCAGCGGTTGTTCGCTAGCAGCCAACTCCTGCAAGAGTTTTGGGCTGATGGTGAGTAGGTCGCAGCCGGCCAGTTCGCGGATCTCGCCAGTGTTGCGGAACGACGCGCCCATCACCTGCGTCTTGTAACCGAACTTCTTGTAGTAGTTGTACACGCGAGTCACTGATACAACGCCGGGGTCGTCTTTGCCTTCATATGTCTTCTTTGTATGCTCAACATACCTGGAATATTACAGATCAATTTAATACGTCTCCCACAGTAAGAGATGGCTTTGCTCAATACAATAAAAATGCCTTTCCTATGCGAGTCTGCATAAACCTTCGAGGTACACAACCATGTAGCTTATGTTAACAAGAAAACAATTGATCTGCCTAGCCTTTTCCCCATTATGTTAGGGTCAGCTTCCAGTCTAACCAGATTTAGCTGAATACCAGTATTTTACATGGACCGACTGCCTATCTGACCTCCACAACCCAGTTACTAGATAACACAATACCCCTTGTAAGACTGGTTGTCGAACTTTCGGGCTTCTGAAGACCCGTGACAACTGTCAAAGATTTACAAATGACAGCCGGGACCGACGGCATAACGTGCTTTCCGAGGCACGGAGGGGTCTTGATTTATGTAAAGATGATCAACTATCCACGGATCAACCGCGGCAAGCGTAGCTGAGGCCTGAGCCCGATTAATCGACCCGTTAGGCGGATTATCCCTAAGGCAAATTAGGCACGTGCCTAGGGGTGTGAAGTTACAAAGAGGCGCGCGCGCGGAAGTGTCTGAACAAAAAAAAAACAGTGGCACTCCGGGAGTGCTGAAAGAAGTGAAAACTTAAACAATTTAAAAAAATACTTTCAAAACCTTTAAAGTAAAAACACTTGCATAGAGCATTGATCCGTAACTTAATATAAATAAAGAGCACAATCGCGTTTACAAAAATAAGGTGTCGGTAATGATGTCGCGAGTTCACTTGTTTTTTACCATCTCAAAAATGCCCAATGCACCTAAAGAGGTCTTCAATTGAAAAAAAAAAAGATTCTTTAGTTCTATAGAGATGTAGAGCTTCCGAAGCGTGCTCCGCCTTCTACACGTGTCCTGGCCTACCTAATTATCCCTACTAATACCTATTATAACTGCAAAAGTGACCCAGATCTACACATTACGAAATCCCACGGGATGGAGCATCACGCGGGTGAAATCATGTGGCACAGCATTAGTCCTTAATTATGTATAAGTACTAGTTAAAATTTATAATATATGGCCGCTAGAGGGGCGTCGATGAGGTGCTTGCCTAGGGCGCTCTCGACTTTTAATCCACATCTACGTGCGACTGTTATTAGGTACTTAGCCACAATTTAAGCCCTAACTTTGATTTATTACTTACCAGTCCAAAATTCTTCCAACAAATGGTGAAATGAGGGTGACGTTAGCCTCAGCACAAGCAATAGCTTGGTACAAAGAGAACAGTAAGGTCAAGTTACAATGGATTCCATGTTTCTTCTCCAGTTCCCTGTAAATGAAATGATTTCAAAATTACTATCAACATGGTCACCACAAGTCGCATTAATTATATTAAGGTTTTCTACATGCCAGTCACTACACAGAGGGTAGTATATTATGTGGTAGTTAAGTAACTGTTGATAGGATGTGTCTTCAAAACGTAAAAATTTAAGTACAGTCTGAGGAAATACTATGGTATTTGCTCAGCATAATCAGCCAATAATGTTCACACTGCTGGGGCACAGGCCTCATCTCTTTAAGAGGGAGTGGGCTGTAATCTACCATGCAGGCCCAGTGCAGTAGATGTCTTTCAATGTTTGGTTCTAGGACATCAGACCTACAACCACTGAACTACCACTGCTCTCCGAATTTGCTCAGACTGAACTTTAATTTGAAGATTGACTCTTAGGCCCGTATTACAGAACGTCACTCAATACTCAAGCATTACTTAAAACTAGTTTCAACCAATCAAATGGCTTGAATCTAGTTTTAAGTAATGCTTGAGTATTGAGTGACGTTCTGTAATACGGGCCTAAGTGTTTTCATCAGCTGAGCTGCTGAGTTCAACTTTTTTGCTTCTATTGGATGAACATTATTCCAGTTACCTTGCAGCTTGGATGCCTTCCCAAGTTGAAGCCAATTTGATAAGAATGCGCTCCTTCTTGATTCCATACTCAGCAAACATGGTGATCAGCTTGATAGCCTTTGATATACTTGCATCCTTATCAAAGGACAATCTGAAATTCAAGAAGCCATTTTGTAAATATTGGTATAATAAATAACTAAACTTAGTTATGACTATAATGTTCCAAGTAGGTATGCAATTAATGAGTTATGTAAATTGTTAATTGCATGGGCCAATGTTATCTAACAAGCCTGATAAGATTTTATCAGGCAAACTTATAACAATAGTATTAGAAACTATTGTTTTATTAGCTTGAGCAAGAAGACAGTTATTCTTGAACTGGGTCAAAATTGCTTTCTAAAATTCATTAGAACTTTTAACCAGAACAAAACTATAACCACTATTTCTTAACATAAAATGAGTCCAAAACTACAATAAACCTAAAAGTTGAAGTACTAAATGCTATAATCACCTGGCATCAACTTCTACTGACACTCTGCCAGGAATGATCTTGAGTATTTCACAACCAAACAAAACACTGAGCATATCAAGGGTCTCAGCTACTTGCTCCTCCACAGTACTGAAATAATTATAATAAATAAAAAGTTTTAAACATTTAACATAATTTTTTTTTTTACATTAAAATTCATATTTAACATTAACATATTTACGCCCCCGCTCCCCAACGTTAATGCATTTTATCTAAGTAATTTTTTACTAATATGATAAAGCAAAAAATACATGTCTAATATTTTTTTTTTCTGACTGATGAACTACATTGATTTTTTTTTGTACCCAGGCGTCATCCCTATTGTACATTGTTGGAAAAGGAAACATACAAATAAAAAGAATCAATGGTGTAATTTCAAAAGTGCAAAAAACTTTGTCTGATCTAAAAATACTGTTAATGTTAAAATGACACACATACCTGCCAGTCTCTCTGGCATATTTGATAGCTTTATCAAGTATGTGCTGGTACTGCTCCATGGCAGCCGCAGAAAGGATCAAGCTCGGGTTGGTTGTTGCATCTGTTGGCTTGTACTCTTTCATAGCTGCAAACATTCAGAATTTGTGCTAATCGTTTTAAATTCCAAAATAGAAAACATCTTGTTCTTTCATTTACAAATTATTGCTACTTTTCATGTGTATTTAAAAGCGTAAACTAGTTAAAATTAAAAGTTCATACAGAATGACCTTCAACAAAATCAAGTTAAGTAATCAATATTATTAAAAGTTTTGTTTAGTCACATTGACATTTAGAAACGGAACATTTAATAATATAACTACTGTGGCTATTAAATTTTTCCAAGAAATTAACTATGTAGGCATAATAAGGTCAAATTCTATCACTGCCTTGATCAAACACATGTCAAGGGCACTATAATAACCGGCAAGTAGCGTTTTCGCTTAAGGAAATCAACACCAAAAATTATCTCTAACCTTCAAAATCGCCGGTATCGGCCACCACCGTGCAGTATTGTTTTAGTTGCTCAAGGGCGCTCATTTTGGTACGTTTCGCTTGGGGTTCACCACTCATACTGATTGACTTTGGTTAAACCTGAAAGTGTTAAGTAAGTAAAGTAGGTATTACAATCACTTCACGCTAACAAGTAGAGCGTGAATACGATTGAAGGTATACGTCATGTAGCTGAAGGTGACCTCAGTACGTCAAGTTATAAAAAGTTACTTGGAATGGAAGAGTCACGCTTTGCACAATGATAACCTATTGACTTATAAATGAATTGTAAAAAACAATCTTATCATTGATAAATCACTTTAATGTACCTGAAAAAATAACAATGTACCTAAATCGTTACTGATACGAGTCTATTCTATAAAATACAAAATAAGACAGAGCGTAGTCATGGACTTCAGGGACTTCTATTTACTTTTAAATCTTTGTTGACTGACTTTAAAATTTATAATGACATTGGCAAGACAATGACAAATAACAGGTGAGTGAGTATGGCCGCATTCCGAGTTACGATAAAAGTGATTATATCGCGTATCCGACCAAATTTAATAGTCACAAAATATAAGGGTTATTGAGTAATCATTGTAACTTTGGACTTTGGTCGGATTCGCGATATTTTCGATTTTAACGTAACACGGAATGCGGCCTAAGTTTAGGTGTCAGTGTCAGCATCACGAACAGTACATGGAATAATTACTGTAAGGCCGGATCCACATGCTTGACACTTGGTGCCCGCAAACTAGAGTAAGCACATAACTTTAGAGACTGGGGATCCGCACGAAGTTCTCTGACGTTTTTGCAATGTGCAAGTCAGGTTTAGGTTGTATATTGATCAAAATATGATTCACGTCTACAAAAGCATATGGATGAACTAGCTTTCGCCCGCGTGGATGTCGGTAATTATCCCACGGGAACGTATTACAGGGAAAAAAAGTCCTATTTGTTAATCCAGGTTATAAACTATCTGTAAGTATGCCAAATTTAATCCAAATCCGTTCAGCCGTTATTGCGTGATTAAGTAACAAACATCCAAACACACAAACTTTCACATTTATAATATTACAATATATCTATACAATTATATAAAGCTGAAGAGTTTGTTTGTTTGTTTGCTTGAACACGCTAATCTCAGGAACTACAGGTCCGATTTGTTTGGAGTTCAGTGTTAAATAGCCCATTTAACAAGGAAGGCTATAGGCTATATATCATCACGCTAAGACCAATAGGAGCGGAGCACCAATGAAGAATGTTTCAAAATTGGTTTTTTTTTCCTTTTGAGAGCTTCCGCTGCGTGCGCTGCGTAAATGATTAAAGTTTCGCAAAAATCTTGTATTATAGAATTGTTCCCCTTTAAAAGTTCTAAAAAAAAGTCCGTGACAGCATAAAATATGTCTATCTTTTAAGGTTGGCTCACTATAACCTTTTTTATGCTAACCAAATTTGTTCTAAAATAATGTATTATTTGCGAAGGTGTTTTATAAACAAGATTAATCCTCATCCAAATAAATACGTTATTCATCACAAGTATTTAATTTAAAACAAAATTAGCCTTTTTTTTTGGGTGGGAAATTATCAAATAACTTCTCCCGCTCTGGGTAGAGCGGGAGGGCGTGTCAGACTCTTACTGACTAAAACCCACCCGTGTTCCTTCGGTTTCCCTGTTGCTGGGGGCCACGATATCCCTATCGGTTCTCTTCGAATCCCCGGCAAGCATTGGCCCTAACGGACCCCGTCAATTCTGCTGACATCTCTTTGAGGCGCGCGTGGAACACAACGCACCGTCGACCCGGGCTTGGTCCTTATCGGACGGCGAGCTACCCATCGCTCACCGTCCGCAAGCCCCCGCGCTAACGTGCTCGCGATTCCCGCCCCGGGAACAATTCGATTTCAATTAATATCTTAGGAGATATTCTATCGCAGTTTTAAAATAACATCGCAGTAAAATAATAATCAAGTACTGCGCGCGATTTCCGGTGAAGGTATCGTTTGCGGTAACAATTAATAAGGCCCAGCGGCAAACATTTAAGCACGTAGGAATAGATTTACGCCAGCACGCGTAGCATGACCACCGTAGAAACGAGTTTTGTCGACGGAAGAATAGACAAAATGACAGATTGTGATTGTTTATCTGTCATTTTGTCTATTCTTCCGTCGACAAAACTCGTTTCTACGGTGGTCATGCTACGCGTGCAAGAGTGTCTTTCGCACGGGCAACTATATGTTGCCCTGTGAAAATCAATATCTACTTCAGCCAGATGAAAACAAAACTAAAAATATAGTGTACGCAGAAGTACAGACGCCAGCACATCAAGCTACCCGAAACTGTTAATTTTTCCCAATCAACTTTGAACCTTATTCTTCAGCGATAAAGTTGAAAATCTATTAAATAAATTTGACAGATTGTAGTAACTTCATGTGCTGGCGTCTGTACTTTTTTTTTTTTTTTTTTGAGAATAACCTACAATCTACATGATATAAGATTGTAAGAACCAGTACTTTTACCTAACGTCTTGAAGTCCCAGTCTTACTGATAAAAGCGTGATGTAGGTACCTAAAATAGCTCCTTAAAACGTATGTACTATTTAAAAAAAAAAAACACCTTTTACGTAAACGAAGTCGAGGGTTAAAGTTAGCGTTAGCCCAAAGTAACAATTCCAAGCGGACGAAGTCGCGGGCAGAAGCTAGTACCTAATTATATAATAGGATACGATAGTAGGAAAATCAGCGCTTGGTGAAAGCTTCTTTCTCGAATGAATCGACTAGATTGCATGCATGCTCTCCAAACGCACCGCCAAACCGCCATCCCCAAACCAAACGCCTTTTCCTCATTTCGATGGTGAATTTGAAATGATTGTATCCTAATTAAAACTCCTGATTCGGAATTCCGTGACACTAGCGTAGACGTTTAATTTTTTGTATTAGTAATTTACACTGCCAGTAAGTAAAGGGACGCTTTCATGAAATGTACAAACGTGTGAGCCTAGAGTCTGTTTATTGAAAGTTGAGAGTGAAAAAGAGCGGCAAATTTAAAAAATGATCAACTATGGAAAAACATATTTGATACTTGAATATTATTATGCAGAATATTTATTTTTGTTTTTACAGATAAGTAGAAAAGCATAAAGCAAAAAATTGTGTACAGAAGCTTTTATGATCATAAGGTTGTATTGTAAGTCACATCATCATCATCCATCATCGTCATTTCAGCCGAAAGACGCTGGAGATAAGCCTCCCACAAGCATTATCACTTCGACCGATTCTGTGTTTCTCACATACAACGGATTTCTGCGGCCTTCACAAGGTCATGTCCACAAGGTGGACCCATCTTGTGGACATTCTGAGTATAAGGTACGCCACTCTGGTCGACACACTCTCGATCTTTACAACGTTACTTACAAGGGACTTATGGACGATAAACCCGACACCACCTTGGGACTGCTGGTCCCTCACCCTCTCGGAAATAGGGCAAGTTCCTGGATTTGAAGATTATTGAGTCCTCTCTACCCCATCGTAACCTGCTCAATTCTTCTTCGAGTTCGATGATCTTCTCGTCTGTCCGGAGTGTACGCGTGTTGTATGTTGCCAGGTCCAGTTTCCGGTGATGGTAGTAGCCGGATCTCTTTCGGGGATTCTTCGCACCCCTTGCCTCACCGTGGCCTTGACCACTATCGTAGCCAAGTCAGCCAATCGGTGGGCCACCGGGCACTAGTGGCCATTTCTTTTTGGTGTTTGTCATTTTTGAGGGTAGACCATAATCGCCACGCTTGGCAGGCGGGTTTGCGATCGCAGTATAGTGTTAAAAATGCATAGACAACGTTGCTGCCCATTCTCTTGTAAGTCCCTTAGTCACCTTTTACGACACCCATGGGAAGGTCATATTTTTTTATTAAACAATTGATTAGTTATCCTAATTCTATGTACAGACGCCAGCACATCAAGCTACTACAATCTGTCAAATTTATTTAATAGATTTTCAACTTTATTGCTGATGTCTAAGGTTCAAAGTTGATTGGGAAAATTTGACAGTTTCGGGTAGCTTGATGTGCTGGCGTCTGTACACTCAGCGGCACAAAATTTGGCCTAAGCTTATTATGTAGTTTATTGCCAAATGAAACACGAAGGACATACTTGTTGTTTTAAAAAACTTAGAGGATGGTCTGATACCTAAATCACAAATTCCTAAAAAAAAATGACATAACATTAAAATAAAGGTTTTGTTACAAAAAACACAAATTAAGGACATTTTACAAAAAAAAATATAACGTGTATTTCCATCTCGGACTCTGATCGCCGCCCACAGAGTACATTTTTATATGTCGCCGCCTGCATGCGATCAAGCAAGCTCTGGATGTTGTTCTTAGTGTTTACTGGGGGAATTTCGTCCCAGGCAACCACCAGAGCGGTTTTCAAATCATGGAGGGTCTAAGAAAGGGTTGAGACTCTACCGGATTCGTTTTTTAAGTATGCCCCATGTTCTATGGGATTCATGTCTGGGATTTTTCCTGGGCACTCCAATTTGGCAATTTAGGTTCCATAGCAGAAAACCTACAATAACACAGATTTTTATAATGATGTCACGCGATTTCTCATCGCTATATTCAATGAGGATAAAAACTGAAAGCTCAGAACAGGTGGCAGCACAATTGTACGTCTTTAAACCGCCATTGTTGTGTTTATGTTTACTTTTGTCGATCACAAATGATACGAAAACTAGATAAATACGTATGAGACTTGGAGTGTAGCACTATTAGACGACCTAAGAACAAGGGAAGCATCTACCACTGGTAAAAAAACAGCTTAGTGGAAAAGTCTTTATATTATGAACGTTTAATACTTTATAGGTTATATTGTGTTTGTTGACTTTAAGTACATTTTTTGTTAAAGACTGGAGGCGTACGATATAAATAAGCTGATCATAATTGAAAACCAACTTGGGCATGATCTGACTGAAAATCCTCAGAGGTAGCACTTCTAGCTCTGATCTAATATTATAATTTAAACATACACATACAGTGCTTGTATGTAACTGTGCGTTTGAACTGGCGAAACATCACAACAAAACATGTTGAAATTTCGACCGACAAATTTTTTTTCGATTTTTTTTTTTTTTTGTTTCGTGGGTTTTTTTACATCATCTCATGGTTTTCGACTTGAGCAACAATTTATGACCAGAAAAGATTTTCATCTAAGCTACCGTTTTGGAAATATAGTGAGTTTTAAAAAAAGTAAAAAAAAATCAAAAGCTCCTAATTTGAAAACGGTGCGTCGTAGGCCCATGCTTCTTTGAACCTAAATGGTTTCTGTGGTCAAGGTTAACCCGATACTGCAATAAAATAGGTAAATTTCAGAAAAAAAAAACTAAATTTTTCCCAAGTCCTGAAATTTTTTCGATCCATAGCGCCCCTAAGGCTACACTCTAACCGAAATTAGAAATTCCAACTTGTTGTGAATGTTTCGCCAGTGCAAAACGCACAGTAATAAAAACAGACTTTTGGGAGCATCACCTATAAACCACTTTCTCCCATAAAAGGCTTAAAGGATAGCACATCTTCTCGGCGAAATATCGGATTCCCGTTTTTTTCGGAGAGCTTTCTCGCAGTTTTCTTCTTGAGAGCAAGTGGCAGTTTTTATCCCCATTATACTTTTTCGTTAAAAGCATCCTCGAGTTCATTTTTCACTCGGTTGTAATGATTTATTATAGTGTATAACAACTTGCTCGCACTGCTTCTTAAAGGTTTAGGCATTGTTTTAAACTTGGACTTGAAATACAACAAAATATACACAAATTTGTGAGGTTATAAAAACAACAACTGACACTTGCAGCAGTGTTGTCAATTTATGAAAACGTGAAACAATCACTCTCGGTTTTCATTAGACAGACTCTAGTTGAACATTTTGTATGTAAGGCAAGCACAGGTCTCCGAATCAGGAATACTGATCAGGAAACCGTACGTATGAGGCCAGCCTAATAGCAAGGTTGGACAAACGCAACGTATGGAACGGTATACACTTCATAATGTAATGTATAACTGTTTATTTTCCCGAACAAATAAAAAAAATATATATATATATATAATTTAAGGGCTTGCTACATGGCTGCCAACCGCATCCCGACAGAGATGACCTTGGTGGCTTACAACCATGTAGATGGTAGTCAACCAAGGTCACCTCTGTCGGGGACGTGGTTGACAGCCGTGTAGCAAGCAGTTTAATATGTGGCAACATTCATCTTTCTGCATAATCGTTTGAAAAACCGATGTTTCCTTCCAGTTTCCAGTACGAGGACCTACTAAACTCGCCTAAAGGCGAGTGAGTTGCACTAGCAAAACATTCACATAAAAATATGTTGTTTCTAATTTCAGAAAATAAAGATTTAAACGAATTTCAGCATATTTATTATAAGGCAAATATAAATATTCTATTCATCGTCGCATGCGATTGCGTTAAGCCGGGTCTCCTGCGCGTGTTTTTACACAAAAACATCGCAACAAAGAGGACATTTGTGTATGCAAACACGATATTTTGTATAAAAGCAATTGTTTATATGTAAGGTTTTTGTGTAATGTAATGTTTCGAAAAAACACGCGAAGGAGACCCGGGTTTACTGTGCGTTTGCACTGGTCGAAACATTCACAACAAAACATGTTGAAATTTATCATTTCTGTCAATGTTCCATAGAATGTTTGACACTTGACAGGAATTAGAGATTTCAACATGTTTTGTTGTGATGTTTCACCAGTGCAAACGCACAGTAATTCATTGGCAATTATCCAGAGACTCCTAATCAGTAATTTTAGTAGCAGTTTCTTTATGTAGTCTGTGTTTAGCAGTATGTTACCCTGATGTAATAATGTTCAGTGACCCTGAGTGACTGTGGTAAAAATAAATAGAAAATCGACTATTTCTTTTTAATTCCATTTTGGGCAACACTACTGGCCACACTTCTAGAAAATTCGGGTACCAGCACGAATGAAGGAACTAGTATGCGGCAATAAACCGGCGTTTGTACGATAGATTGATCGATTGTCGAGTTCAGCAACGTGTTTCTCTGTTCGTGTGATTCGGAAGATAAGCAAGATTTAACTATTCTTGTAATAAATTGAGTCAAATTTTAGTTCACGATGGCCGCTATGTCCGTCATTGGTATTGATTTCGGTAATGAATCATGTTATGTCGCTGTGGCTAAAGCAGGTGGTATTGAGACAATAGCCAATGATTACAGCCTCCGCGGTACTCCGTAAGTACAAAACATTGTTATTTTACTATAAAATATTGTAATTTTTCTGTCATCATGGTTCGCCCATTGACAAATCATTAAACCCTCGTACCATCTGATTTGATTATCTGCTTGTCATGTTCAAACCTTGTGAATTATTTTCTTGATGCTTTATGAACGTGGATTACCTTTGCACTGCAGTAATCTAAGCAAAATTATGATTATGAAATAGTGTCATAGTATTTCATCTGTGAACTTCCATACAATTTCCTTGTTTTCAATGTCCTTGCAGATTTTTGATGTTTCATTGTAGGTTAGTCACACTCGAATTTGACCAATTCAATTGGATTCTTAAAATGTTATTAAATTATTTTGGACAAGTCTGCTCAATATTTCATTGGTTTATGTTTAATTTATCTGTAATGTAACATAACTAAATAAGTATTAAAAAGTTTTAATTACCGAGTAAGATAGGAGGTCTTTTAATAAGAATTACAATGTTTCCTTTTCTTGAACATCACAAGAAAG
This sequence comes from Agrochola lychnidis, assembly GCA_963680765.1. Lineage (NCBI taxonomy): Eukaryota > Metazoa > Arthropoda > Insecta > Lepidoptera > Noctuidae > Agrochola > Agrochola lychnidis. Next base: position 14,526,154 of record OY796857.1, read on the forward strand.
TCTTACAATCTCACTTGTAACTATGACAGACTGACCTAATTTTGAACAGATGTGAAAAAACATCATTATATTCCTGTGTTCCTGCTTTAACTATTCATATTCAGAGTCCTATGAGAGCAATATGAGAGTATAACATCATTGAGACCTAAAGAGTTTTGTTCATTATAAGATACCAAATAAGCTCTTCATGAAATATTCACCATGATTATGAACAACTCAAAATTATAATAGAAAATGAAATGTCATTTCCCCCTCATTTATTTTAACTGTAGACATAAAACTAGGTATTTAATTGAATAATTTTATGGGCTAGGGGGAATCCTAGGCCATAAAATTATTCAATTGAGTTCAATGACTCCAATCTATAACTTTGTCTACTTTGAAATAATTTTCTTCCATGATGCATTTTAGTAATGCTTTCTGAGCGTTTCTAAAATGAGTAAATTTGAGTTGAAACAACATGATGTTAGAAAAAGCTAACCTCAATAAAACTACAAAAAACAAAAGAATTGTCTACTTGTTTATAGTTTGAGACAAAAGTAGATGTCAAATTGATAGTATACTACTTACTTTAAAACTGTTCTTATTCATTCTTTTATGTGTAATGTTTATGTGTTTGTTCAACACATTTATCACTGATCTTGCTAAATAATACTTCCAAATTATATAACTTAAATGTAACAAATTCATCTAAGTTTTAATTGAAAAATTATAATATACATATTAGCACACCAATGTGAATATAGTGTCTTGTATAAATCCTTAGCTCAATATCTTTCTTCTAAGTATAAACAGCTTTATTAGCAGTTATGATAAGACTTCCTTTAAAATTGACTATTGTATTTACAGATCATGTGTGGCATTTTCATCGAAAAATCGAATATTAGGTGTGGCTGCAAAGAACCAGATGGTTACAAATATGAAGAATACTGTATTTGGTTTCAAGAGACTGTTAGGTAGAAAATTCTCTGACCCTTATGTTCAGAAAGAGCTGAAACATTTCCCGTTCAAGGTTGAACAAAGACCCGACGATGGAATTGGCATCCGAGTCAACTACCTGGGTGAAGATAATGTTTTCACTCCAGAACAGGTAATATTACTAATAGTTTAGGAGTCCTACAGAATCACAATAAGTTAATTTATCCTTGACATAGGGCCATGTGTGTTTGTTGTTCATCATATTATTATCTATCATTTTGCTACTAATAAGTAATTAATACAAAAGATTTACATGAATAGTTATATTTTTGTGTCATTTTCAGATAACGGCTATGCTATTTACGAAATTGAAAGATAGTGCAACCACAGCATTACAGACACCAATTAATGATTGTGTCATATCTGTGCCTAGTTACTTCACAAACTCTGAGAGAAATGCTCTATTGGATGCTGCCAGTATTGCAGGTATGTGAGACTTTGTACAACATTGCTCTAGAATTAGGTACTTAGTTTGTACACCACAGACAACTAACAATACATATTAATTAAAACTTTTCACAGTAGAACAATTGGTTTATATCACACACAAGTGGTTCTGTTATTGTAATACGAAATTGTAATTCAGTGGTACAATATGATTATGTTTATCAGTAAACCACACCTAAGTATTATATCACAAACTTACTGAGGTTTGGTTTGTGGTTTACAACTAATTTATAAAAATGTATGAAACAATATACTAATATATGGATTTTCAGGACTGAATGTATTGCGCCTTATGAATGAAACAACTGCTACTGCTTTGGCTTATGGTATCTATAAGCAAGACTTACCTGCCCCTGAGGAGAAGCCTAAGAATGTAGTGTTTGTTGACTTTGGACATAGCTCACTTCAGGTAATTATTTATTTGAATTTCTGTTAATTATTGGTAGAGAAAGGATTACAAATAGTGCATTCTTACATTTATATTTATTTGGTCATCAGGTGTCTGCATGTGCCTTCAACAAGGGTAAGCTGCGTGTCCTGGCTACATCAACTGATGCTCAATGTGGTGGAAGGGACATTGATATGGCACTGGCTGAGTATTTCTGCCAAGATATCTTCAGTAGATTAAAGTTGGATGCTAGGAAAAATCAAAGGTAATCTACAATTTTATTATTTAGTTATTAATAGCCTTTATTCAAAGTTACAATTGTATTACAAAAACGTTTTATATTAGTTCTGAGACTCTGTGTGCCCTTTGGCGAAGGCCTCCTCCATCCCCTTCCAATTCTCTCTATTCCTTGCTTGTCTAGTCTATGTCTTTCCTGCCATCCTCACCAAGTCATCCTGCCATCTTTTCAAAGGTTTCCCTTTCTCTTCCCCTCCCTAGGATACCATAGGGTCACTTTTTTGTTCCATTACTATTCTCCCCTGATAGTGTGGCAATTTTATTATTATTACATGTCAATTAATGGGAATTATCAATACATACCAATATGCATTCTAGATTTGTAAGCAAATTATATTTTTAACATTTTTAATATGCAGAAAACATAGCACATCCCTAGCAATTTTAAGTATTACAATAAGAACAACCTGCTGAAATCAAACAATAAAATATCAAATTATTATCAGGGCTTTCCTTCGACTTCTTCAAGAAGTAGAGAAACTGAAGAAGCAGATGTCAGCTAACAGCACTCGCCTGCCCATCAACATTGAGTGCTTCATGGAGGAGCGCGACGTATCGAGCGACTTGCAGCGTTCCCAGATGGAGCAGATCTGTGCTGAGACCTTCACACGCATTGAGAGAACTATGAGAGCTATACTGCACAATGCTAGTAAGTGATTGATCAATATATTCCTGCACTGCCATTGATTAGTATACTTTTACAAAAAAAAAATACTATTCTAGATTAAAATGAATCCTTTGCATTTACATATCATTCATCATATTTTCAGAGCTGAGACCTGAAGACATTCATTCCGTGGAGATTGTTGGAGGATCTACCAGAATCCCAGCAGTCAAAAACTTGATTGAACAAGTCTTTAACAAGCATGCCTCAACCACTTTAAATCAGGTAACATGTTCATTTATTTCGTGACTTTTAAAGCTTTTGGCCGCTGACATCTTACATTGCGGCTCACTACTGGATAAAGCTAGAGTCTCCTATTACACAAGCCGTAGTCAGCGTAAACTCCAGAGTATAATTCAAATCTATAAAATGGGTCCTCGCGAGTCGCTTAGAAACAAATTGAAATACTGACTGCCTTCTCTTTATATCTTGGAAAGTATGTTGTACTAGCTTCTGTCTGCCTGCGACTTCGTCCTCGTGAAACTTCGGACCCCGACTCCGACCCAATCTCACTGCTTGCGCACGCTAAGCGAAAACGAAGTATTTTCTGACTTTTCATCTTTTTGCTCGGCTCCTAAGGGACCCTCCATAGCGTAATGTTACATTAAGCCTCTAACCTTCCTCAAGAATTGGGCTATCCGGGCTATCCAATGCAAAAAACATTTTTCAAATCCGACTGGTAGTTCCGGAGATTACACCAGACAAAAAGTGACAAACAAATATTACTTTTAAATAAGTACTTTATAAAATATTTTGATTTTACTAATTACCGTTTCCGACGTTTATAGAAGACTGCCTAAATCTCTTCTAAATCCACTCTTTGCATTCAAGTCTGATCTTAAGACACTATAATAAATCTGCATGTAATATTTCAGGACGAAGCCGTGTCCCGCGGCTGTGCACTGCAGTGCGCTATGCTGAGCCCGGCGGTGCGCGTACGAGAATTCAGTGTCACTGATGCGCAGCCTTACGCCGTGCGCCTTGCCTGGGACGCCACGAAGGGAGAAGATGGAGACATGGAGGTTGGTACACTTGACATTTATTCATTATGTCCGTGTGTGTCTATGGAGTTTCATGCCCGTTCTTCTCCATAGGAACCTACTACCCTTTGGAATGGGAAACTAACTTCATCTTTCTGTCTGACCGACCCCTTGAGAACTCAAAAGTAACTGGTTTAATTGAAATAAATGCTTCCAGTTTGTTTGCAATAAAGTTTCACATGATTTTACCATGAAGTAAAGCTCTAAAAATGCTGCACAACTTGTTTATCACTCATATAGTGTGATTTGAGTGATTTCAGTTCAGTCTGAGAAATTATCATTCTCTTTTTTTTTCTAGTGCCAGGTCTGTTTTATTTCAAAATATACCATTAGCTGTAAAAATTCAACAATATTAGACAAATCTGCTGCAGACAAAAAAAAAAATGTTACTTTATATTGATCTTTATCGTGCCCTCGCGTGAGTGTTGAATATTTAATGGAATTGCCGTCGCTATGACAACGAAATGTATCGTTTGTCCTCTATTATGAACTTAAAGATAGAGTATAATAAAAAGTTCTAATGCCCGTTCTCACCTTCACTAAAGGACACATAAAATCAATCCCTAAATAAAAGTGCACTGTTAGATTTTCAACACTAGGCTCAGTGCTGAGAGTTAAAAATCTAACAACGCATTTTTATTTAGGTACTCTTTTAAGTATCACTTAGTTGTCGGTGAAAACGGGCATGAGTAACCCAAACTAAAATTGAGTAGGCAATTTTAAAAATATTTTGTTACTAGCTGCGCCCCGCGGTTGCACCCACATAAGTCTCGATCCCGTGAGAATATTGGGATAAAAAGTATCCTATGTCCTAACCCAGGCTATGGTCTACCCATGTGGTACATTTCATGCAAATCCATTCTGCTGTTTTAGCTTGAATGCGTAACAAACAAACATACAAAAAATCGAATCTTTTCTCTTTATTTATATTAATAATCTTATCTTCTTAATATATATAAATTACGTGTCACGTTGTTTGTCCGCGATGGACTCCTAAACTACTCAACCGATTTTAATCAAATTTGCACATTGTGTGCAGTTTGATCCAACTTGAAAGATAGGGTAGGTAGGTAGGGTAGTAAGTGATAAAGATGGTCCACCCCAAACATTTATATGGCAAAACAACGTTTGCAGGGTCAGCTAGTAATATAATATTAATTTAGATAGATTAATTATGATTGTCACTTATAATTTCATTTGTACTTACGTTTATCAGTGGTAACTTATGTTTTATTAATTTATTTAATTCCAGGTGTTCTCCGCCTTCCATGCTGCTCCATTCTCAAAGATGCTGACTTTCTACAGAAAGGAACCTTTCTCTGTCAGTGCTTACTATTCTGATCAAGTACCGTTCCCAGACACTTTCATTGGTATGTAACACAAATTCAGTAGAAATAACTATGTAAATGTCACAGGTATATTGAAAATGAATGCTTTACATATTCTATCAACAATTACAGGTCAGTGGCATATCAGAGATGTTCAGCCAACAGCTGAAGGAGAGTCGCAGAAAGTAAAACTCAAAGTTAGAGTGAACATTCATGGCATTATAACTGTCGCCTCTGCTTCTCTTGTTGAAAAGAAACAAGATGCTGCTCAAAATGACAATGTAGATATGGAGAATACTAGTGAAAATTCTCAGGGACAAGATGCTGCTATGGATACTAATGGCGCCGCCCAAGACCAGCAACAAAATGGTCCCGAAAACCAAGAGGTGAGAGACGACGAAATGAAGGGGGAGCCTCAACAAAAACAGTCGTGGACACAGAAAGTAGGACAGTGGTTCAGCGGGGTACGTGTCGGTAGCGCGTGTGACCAGTCCCGTGTTGTTTGTTGCCCGCCTTCTCTTCATAACGCTCTTTTTTAAATTCTAACGCTATTCAATCATCTAAGTCCTCTGTTTTGCAAACTTCTGGCAGCAGACATCACAAAATATATTTTCGTCCCCAGCCTCATATTGAGGTCCATTTGCACAAATTTCTTGTGTCATGAGGTTAACACTGCCTCATGCAATTTCTTCTTGTTTTTGTTCTTTTAAACTTTATCTCTGTGTCCACGCATGTTTTTGTACAGCTTGAAGTTGTTTATTTCGTTTTTCCTGCTTTTTCGTTCTGCAGAAACCCTGGAGTGTGAAGGACTTGCGAAGTTTGAGTTTTTATTTTTATTATTATAATTAATTATTAAGATAAAGGTATTTAAAATAGAATAATGAAATGAATGCAAATGGGTCACCTCACTGCTTGGAAATACACTTGAACTTGTATGAAATGCATATTTAAAAAAAGCAAGTAGCCAAGCAGTGACGGTAGTGGGGAATATATTTTAAATTTATTAGATTTGAACTTCTGTGCTTATTTGCAGGAAAACGCTGATGATAAAAAGGATAAATCCAAGGATAAGACCAAGAAGGTTCTTGTTAAAACCATTGAACTGCCAATTGATGCTCAGACACATGGACTTGGTAAACATGATCTGAATGGATATATGGAACAAGAGGTAATTAATAATTTAACTGAGATAATTTAGTAGTTCTACTTTAGTACTTTCATAAAGTTTGTTAATGCTATGTGATCCTTTATCGCGTTTCTCATTTATTTGGATTACTTGGTTCCAGGGTAAAATGCAAGCTCAAGATAGACAGGAAAAAGAACGGGCTGATGCTCGTAATGCTTTGGAGGAATATGTTTACGAATTGCGTGGTAAACTGTCTGAGGGCGAAACCCTGCACGACTTCATAGCAGAAGATAATCGCAACCGGCTTGTTAACCAATTGGATGCTCTGGAACAATGGCTGTATGACGAAGGCGAAGATCAACACAGACAGGTGAGATAAAATCGTTTGTTTATATCGTGCGCTATAGTAACTGTGTTTGCATTGGCAAAACTCTGTTTTCTGTCAATGTATTGACTCGCGCAACAAAAATTTTCTGTATGAATTTTGCAACATGTTGTCCACTACATGTTCCGATGTTTACTGTCTCATTTGGAAAAGAGTAAACTTTGCACCAAACGCAAACGTGACAAATCTCTACAAAAAATGTCTATTGAATAAGTATGAACGCAGCTAACAAGAAATCTTGAGATCTATCTTAAAACTTACTCATGTTATGTGCAGTGCAAACGCAAATTCAACAAGTTATGAGATTTTTTAAATGTGACAATTTTCGAAATTTCTACATGTTTAATGTTTTCTGTTGCAAACACATAGTAACAGGGTGAAACTCCCTGCTAGTGTCTGTGTTCCCTACCAAGGCTACCATCAAAGTACAACAACCTTGTTTGATCCATCATGTTGAAATAGATTTTGAAAGACCAAAATACCTGATGCAATAAAATCATCTTACTGACGTATTCCGTTCCAGGTATACAGTGATAAACTGACGGAATTGAAAACAGAAGGCGAACCTATAAAACAGCGGCGTTTGGAGTTTGAACTGCGCCCAGGGGCGCTAGATGACTTCGCAAGAGCAATCCAGTTAGCTAACAAAGCTGTTGACTTATACAAGTAAGTTACTTTTTTTGTTTAAGAGAATTGTTGAAAGTTAAGCCTCGTATTCACTAGGAGATGTCCCATAGCACATGTCGCTAGAGATGCACCATTTGCAAACATTGAGCAAAATACACAATAAATTGATGTCAACATTTTTATGTGTTTTTTTTTATTTTCAGAGCTGGTGATGTAAAGTATTCTCACTTGGCTGACGCTGACATGCAGAAAGTGGCTGAAGCTGCGAAGAATGCGCTGAACTGGTTAGAGAGCGCTCGCCAGGCTCTGGCGCACACGCCGCGCCACCAACCGCCGCCACACACCACGCATCAGATCCGCCAGGAGCGACAGGTACACTCTCATAACCTTAACCATACTGTAATATGTGCACTTATTATGTCAATTGCTGATCTTGAACCTTCGGCGGCCCTACGAATCGTAACCAGCTACCTTTTACGCTGTAATATTCGTGTTAACCTTAGCTTGTTGATATTTCCAGACGTTTGAGAATACTGTGAACCCAGTGTTAAACAAACCTAAACCTAAAGAGAAGACCCCCCCTCCGGCGAACCCCACCGCGGGCGACGGCCAGCCCGACGCCGGCTCCGCGCCCAGCGACGCGCAGCAGACACAAGAACAAATGGATGTTGAATGAATATGAACCACTCCTTAATACTACCTGCACGTATAATATTACATCGTAATACTAAATAATTACACTCCATTTACGACGCCACGCAATTACAATGTATGAGAAACAAACAGCTGGGATATTGTATGAATTAACTGTATTTATACGGCATATTAGTCACGTGCAGTGTTATTATTTAGTTTTATGATAGAAGCCGCGTTGTCTACCCTGAAGGTACACACGGTCAAATTATAGTGAATATTTATTTTTATTCAAATGATGGAATGGCGGTGATTTTAATGTTATTTTCTACTATGCTACATTTTTTACTTATCGTTTTCTTCAGGCGAATAACTGTAATAATGGCGCATTTCAAATTCTAGGCATATAACCCGAATAATAAATAGTATTAACGTAATTTATATTTTGGTTACATTTTGTACACCTACTTAATGCATTTTTGTGCAGTAACTGCAATTTTATTTCATGTGATGTGATAAAATTGAATTTAGTTAATAATTAAAATATGTGTAGCCAATAAATTAATTCTAATGGGCGCATCGAATGTAAAAGGTGAAATTGAAATTAGTGTATTATGTCAATTGAGTATTTTATACTAAATAAGTACCTATGTAATGTCGCTTCCGTCGACATCCGCGGACGGTGTGCATTCTCTCTTAGTAAATACATCGCGTCCCGTTCGATGTCGGTCTAAGCGCCGTACGGGAGCCCGGTTGCCCCTTCACGGGGACGTGGGACCGCGACGTGGCCAACCGGCCGTCGGACGGACGAAGCGTGCACGCGTTTTACACGCGTCCGGCCCGACGCAAATCAACGTCGTATCCTATGTCTACGCCTCGTGCGGACGCAGGTGCGACGCGTCTGCTGTCGCCGCCGTGTTGTGTCGGACTGTGCGCGTCTCGTGTCTGCGATGATTCAGTTTCGGCCACTCGCAGACCCCGTCTTGAAACACGGACCAAGGAGTCTAGGATGTATGCAAGTCATTGAGATAATAAAACTGAAAGGCTCAACGAAAGTGAAGGGGCATGCGCTAGCCGCGCGCTCAGGGAGGATGGAGCGTTGATCTAGGTCGATCTTTCGCACTCCCGAGGCGTCTCGCTTCCAATCCGTGAATGCGAGCGCGCTCTAAGTATAAATCTATGCCTGGTCAGGTCGAAGTTAGGGGAAACCCGGATAGAGGACCGTAGCGATTCTGACGTGCAAATCGATCGTCAAACTGGGTATAGGGGCGAAAGATTAATCAAACCATCTAGTAGCTGGTTCCGTCCGAAGTTTCCCTCAAGATACCTGGCGTCGATCAATACATGTCCGTATTGATTACATAGGTACTTAAAATGACCTCGATTTTTTATTTCATCTGTGCGCTCATCCAATAGACTAATTTTAAGTTTCTTTTGTGTTATTTGTTAATATGAAATAACAATAGAAAACAAAACTGACATAAATTAATACTACACTACACATGTCTAAAGGTATCTACAGATTTGCATATTGTAGTTTGGGATTAAAGTCACTAGTAAGGATTGCTAACAGATGATTAGTATAAAAAAACAAAAAAATTCAATTTTGTCACACAATACAAGATAAACCTCCTTACAATAGTCCTTTGACCTACAAGGCAACACTCGCACGCTTTTTAAAGTTATTTATATTACAATAGTAAACCGATTTAATAGCTTAAACTTCGCGTCTCTGGATCCCTGCAAAAGATTTAATCGTAAAGTGAAGTAAAATGCTTGCACATATTGCAAGTACACCATGATGAAGCCTTGCAGATTTATAAAATCAATGATTTAATTGTTGATTTCCTTAACGTAAATTTTATTTTGCCGCACTTCGAAATAATATCTAATCTGTAAAAATAAAACCATCATGGTTTCATATTGAATAATATGTGAGTTTTACTTTACGACACATTATTTGAAATACGATTGTCCAGAGAATATAAACAGAATTATAAAAACATTAGATATAGTCAACATCGTAATTGCTTTACCATTTTAGACAAAAATTCCAATTGATACTTTACTACGGTTGAAACTATCAAACTGTCACATTGGTTACCAAGCAAAAATATACCTTGGCGTTTTATGACGTGCAAATAACATTCAACCTTTAGAGTGGTAAAGCAATTAAGAGGACGACTATAGTCCGTGCAATCCACGACGACGCGCCCCACTCCGCGATTACTGTACTGTAAGCTGAACTCTAGTACGGCGCGGAGCGGAGTGGGGCGCGTCTTCGTGGATTGCGCGAACTATATACAATAGATGATCTTAGGCCGCGTCCTAACCAAAAGCGATTGTCGCGCTATTTATATGAATAAGACATAGTCGCCCGATCAAACAAGTCGTGTTTGTATGTCAACATTCATACAAAGGATCGCGTACTCGCGCGACGATCGCTTTTGGTTAGGATGCGGGGTTATCGCTCAAGGCGATTCCTTCCATCTGTTCATCCTCAGGTTACCCAACTTAGGAAGAACAGAAAATGCCAGTAAAAATAGAGAGAGAGAGAGAGGTCGTAATTTTCCGACTATTAATCATTAACGTTATTTAACTACATAAAGTCGGATAATTAGGAAAATCCATCTTCCCACAGCCGCAAACGCCAGAAGTACACTGGATTTTTTGTTTTGATTACAATTTAACCATCAGAGATTTAAGGCTTGCTTGCACCACAGTTTACTTATTAAACATATTTCACCTCTTGCATTGGGATGCGTATGAATTCTTATGAAAACCAGCGAGTACATTCTCCAGGAGAGCTCTTGACAGCCAAGGGGTTAACGATAACAATTAAAATTCTATTGTGTGTCACGGTTGAGCTCATTGTTAACAACAAACAATTCAGAGAAATGTAGATATATGTATTTATATCTTTTCAGCGTCGTATGCTGTTGTGCAAACTGCCATATAGATACAGTTTAAATCATCAAAGTAAATCTGCATTTTATATTTATTGGGTTCCAGTCAGAATAATATTCGACACCAAACCCTTTATTGCAATGTAATTAACTATAAATGACACGTAACACGCTTCCCTAGTCTCTGGGTGTATGGGGGCAGTTGGTTGACATGAAATTGATTGTTTTGTGCCCCTACTTTCCAAATGTGTTTGTGTAATGTAAGATGATTTCACAAATTTTTGTCTCACGTCATGTCATTGCTATAATTATAGGTTATTCTGGCCTATGTTGTACATTTGCAAATAAATGGTTCAACCATTACTATGTATGTTATTTGTGCATTAAAGCTTAGTAAATGGATAATTTAACATATTTGTATTTTTTTTTTTAATACCACCACCCTCCCTCCACCATCACAAATTTGATGGGTTTCGAATATGACAAACCCAAAATATTGTAAGTACAGTCAACTCAATAATTTTTAAATATAATAAACTAGGCTCCTCCTTCGCACGGTTTTACGACTTTGCAAAACATCGAGATTTATTTATTACTTTGAGTTTCTAATTTTGATCGAAGTAAGCGAAGGCGACTTCTAGGGTTCCCATCTATCCCGGAATTCTGGGAGTCTCCCAGACTACAGATAAGAAAATTTAAATCTCGGTCAAAGTCAGTTCAGTCGTGTCGCGGCAACACGTCGCCTACTTCTGCCGCCTGCGGTCGGCTACGGAACGGTACCATTATGACGATCGCATGGTGACCTATACAGTGTGTCTTTATAATGTGCACACGAAATGAGGGGATCTATGCTTAATTTTATCGACGGAAAATAAAAGTTATTTACTTTTTTGGTTCCGTTGGGCATCTTATTGAGAAATTTTACGATTACTGTAAAAATTCATGAAAAAAATTGATTTTTGCAAAAAAAAAACATGTTTATTTTCAATTGAGGGTAGTTTTTTTTCCTTAATTTTAATTTTTTTTTCAGTTTATTTCATCGCGATAGATCATTTAATCATGTTACAAAAAAAATGATATTTAAAATATGTTTTCCCTCGATAAAATTAAGCATAGATTTCCTCATTTTGATGTGTACACATTGTAAAGACACTGTATACACACAAGACAAAGTTTATTTATACTAATTTATAGTTAAAACTTTTATGTACTTACTAGTGTATTTTATTAGCTTTTCCAAAAAATTCGATATTGGTGCCGATTCCCTTGTTCACAAACTAAACTAAATTTAAGTTCAATGTATCTTTTTCTTTCTATTTCATTAAGAAAAGGACAGAAAATAAATTTTAGTTTAGTCCTGTCAAATCATCGCCTGTCACTCTCCTGCTCTCCATACAAGTTTAGACGTGATTAGGTATGGGCGTTATTTAACGTCACTAGTTACAATAACTGGCTACGGGGCATGTAACCAAATAACTAGTTTCGAGTCACACAAAAAGACGTGTTGTGTCCTTCGGCCTCATTCGGGGTCATATAAACATAATTTGAGTCTAGCATCTTCCGTTTCCGTGTCACATTTATATAGGTATATGCAACTGTCTCCTTCTTGACAACACGATGATGACGTATTTCCGCCCGCGTTCACCAGGTGGCCGCAGCGCGCCAAATCGTCCATTGGCGTCCTGTTTTCGGACGGTTCACATCTAAATTTAAAAGTTCGCGTTCGATATTCTAATTGAATTCTTAGAAAATTATAGTTTATTTTTGTTAACGCTGTTAGCGTTCGGTATATGCTTAGAAATATAAAATATTAAAGATTGTTTTATAAAAAAGTGAATAGATTGAAAAGTGATAGTTTTAAAGAATAATATAATAAAGTAGTTTAGAAAATAGATTTTCTTACGATGGCGGATAGAGTACAGGCGCGTAGCCGTAAAGAATCTGATTCGTCATCGAATTCGTCAAGTTCCTTAAGTTCCTCTGAATCATCACCGTCGGATTTAGAGGTTGATCAGGTAGATAAATCCCGAAAGAGGAAGAAGGTGAGTAAGAAGAAGAAAAGTAAGCGTCATCGAGGGCAAAGCAAGGTAATCAAAAAGCTTGCGAAGCAGGTCAGTGATTTGAAAAATTTATATTACTACCCTCAAAATATGTTTTATGAAAATGAAAATTATGATTGTGATAATCCGATATATAATGGTGATAATTACGAAACTGCACAGGAACACGTCTCAGACCCTGTACCAGTTCAATCATTTGATTTTGATTTGGCAACGCAATTAAAGGAGCCAGCTGTCACTGCAACTCCATCTAATCAGTTAGATTTGCTTAATTCAATTCAATATTTTAATAATGAAAACTGGAATAATGTTCGATATGTGGAATCACAAAAAGTTTATAATGCTCGTCCTGGATATGTTGACCTTGAAGTAAACGATGAAATCAAATCTTTAGAAAAAGTTACCCATCTACCCTCAGCGGATAAATTTCTTGGCTCTGTAACTCGCGCACTGGTAATGCAAAGCGACGCTATGCAACAGGGTTGTCGACAGATAGTGGACTGGGCTAAGGATACGGGTAGCATGGACCCAGAACAATTGGCATTAAAATTAAAAGAGGTTTTTTCCGGTGATTTTCAAAAGATTTCACGTGATTGTTTGCAACTAGTTTGTGGCCGTAGGGCCGATATAATTGAACAAAGACGCGAAGTGTTCATTAAACAATTAAGAGATAAATCATTTAAGCCATGTTTAAAGAAAATACCGCCGTCTAGTGAATTTTTGTTTGATAAAGTACCTTTTAGTGAATTTATTAAGAATAATGGCGGAGTTAACAAAATTTTTTATGCAAATAAAATTAATTTTTCTGGGCAAGAAAAGAAAACCCCTAGACCCCAGGCGGCGTACCCTGGACCTAGTGGATATCAATCGTCCAGTCGCCCTTCGGCACTGACGATGAACTATAGATTTCCTCCTCCTCAGAGTGCAGGGGCTTTTTATAATAATTATCAAACAATGAACCCGTTTATTAACAATCCAAAATTTTTTCGTCCTCAACCGAGGGCACAACTGGCTGGACAACGCTTCTACCAGCCCTATAGTTTTCGGAAAAATGAACCGCAAAACAATGCACAACGGGGAAAGGGCTCGGCTAAATTCAATAAAAAGTTCTGACTCAGATCAAGATTTTTGGGGGGGGTGCTTACAAAATCATGTTACGGAGTGGAAGAGACTGGGGGCACCAGAACCATTAATAAAAATAGTGAAGGGCTATCGCATTCCATTTCAAAAGAAACCGCCTCTGGTCCCGCCAAGGCAGGTGAAACGTTGCAATCTTACTCTACCATCCCCCGAGATGGACAGAGTCATTCAAAATTTGTTGACACAGAGAATTTTAGAATATGCCCCCCTGACTCCGAGTTTTATATCAAATTTCTTTCTGATTCCCAAAAGCGGCGGAACTTACCGTCCCATTTTCAATTTAAAAAGCTTAAACAATTATTTGAACATAAGCAAATTTCGTTTGATTTCGGTGAATCGAGTTCCCGATTTTATTCAGGAGCGGGATTGGATGGTCAAAATAGACCTCAGGCAAGCCTACAACCACGTAAATGTAGCACCCGCTCACCGTTGTTTTCTCCGTCTATTGTATCGAAATCGGTTACTGCAAATGACCTGTTTGCCGTTTGGCCTGGCGACAGCGCCCAAAGTATTTGCATCGTTGACCAACTGGACTGCCGAGATTTTCAGGAATCTAGGCATTCGAGTAGTGGTTTTCCTCGACGATTATCTCCTAGTAGCACAGGACAGAATGACACTTATAAAACACGTCAACATTGTTCTTCAAACTCTCAGCCAGCTGGGTTGGCAGGTGAACAGGGAGAAATCGATTCTCATCCCTCGGAAAATAATAGAGTATTTGGGTTTGATGTGGAATCCGTGGCAAAATCAAAAATTTTTACCAGAAAACAAAATTCAGTACATACAAGTCGTTTTGTCAAAATTGCTCCGGCGGAAGAAGGCGTCTCTTCGAGAAATACAGAGTATCATAGGCGTACTGAATTTTGCTCGTCTGGTAGTTCCAATGGGTCGTTTGAATTTTCGGCACCTACTGGCTTATTGCAACCTGGTCCTAAAAATGCCATGTCAGTCGACTTATCCCTTACCGGCGGAGGTACTAGCAGAATTAAATTGGTGGAAGGTTCATTGTGTAGAGAAATCCAGGCTTCATCCACCAGTAGTAAAAAATTTTTTGACAACAGATGCAGCAGATACAGGTTGGGGGGCGGAGTTAAATGGTCTTCACCTATCGGGCAAGTGGACAAAAGAAGAAGAACGGCTTCATTCGAATCACAAGGAGATGTTAACTATTCTAAAATGTTTAATAGAATTCGCTCCGTTTCTGAGCCACACATCTCTGCTTCTACAGTGCGACAACAAGGCGGTTGTAGCGTACTTGCGAAAGGAGGGGGGAAACAAGTCGCGGATCTTGATGGAGTTAATATATCAAATTTTTCACATACTTCAAAAGTACGACATTCATGTAATCCCCCATCACATTCCAGGCAAGTACAACAACGTCGCAGACGGTCTGTCGCGTCACTCGATATTACAGGAATGGCATCTACTCCCCGAATTCACCAGTATTGTCTTTGCAAAGTGGGGTGTTCCACAGACAGATCTTTTTGCCTCCAGCACAGCCCACGTAGTACCTTGTTATGTAACTCTAGATCAGAGAGATCAGCGAGCATGGAGACACAACGCGTTTGCATTCAGATGGGATTTCCATCTGGCTTGGGTCTTTCCTCCTCCGAGTTTGATACCCCGGGTCTTGATGCATCTAAATCAGGCTCGAGGTGTATTCCTGATAGTTGCACCGAGGTGGATCAGAGCATTCTGGAGAGCAGACTTGAAGGCCAGAGCGCTCGCGCCTCCGTTGACGATTCACAGGTTATCGAAAGTGCTAGTAGATACGAGGACCGGGCAGCCCCCACCTCGAGTGAAGGAGCTGGTCTTAGAAGTATGGAGATGTGGGGGTGGTCTGAATCCTTAGGTGGCTGGTCCGAAGAACAAAAGTGTCTACTGAAAGAAGGTTGGAGGTCGTCTACTTTAAATACATATAGGCCAGCATGGCAGAGATGGTTGAATTGGTGTTTCACGTTTGGTATCAATTTCTCAGACCCTTCAGGTAGTGATTTGGCTCGATATTTAGCGGATTTGCATCTAAAAGAAAAGTTATCCTATCGTACTATTTTACTTCATAAATCGGTTGTATCCACTTTATGTAATACAAAGAGTGAGGCCCGTTTAAGTTCAAACATTTTGGTTAAACAAATGATTAAAGCTATAGCGTTACAACAACCTAAAAAGTGTCCACCCCCTGTTTGGGATCCTCAATCTCTAGAAGGTTGGTTGGGCAAAAGACCTCTTCAAAATCAAAGTCCATTCGAAATTTCAAGAGTTTGTGCAGTTTTACTGTTGTTATGTTCAGGGCATAGGATACACGATTTAACATTACTTAGTGTCTCGCCAGACAGGTGTATAGTAGGTGAAAATAGCATTATGTTTTGGCCGCATTTTGGTTCGAAAACTGATTCTGAAACTCACGTACAGTCAGGCTGGAAGTTGTTAGGGAATCTTGAAAATGCGGCGCTTGACCCGGTACTTTGGCTTAAAAAACTTATAGAAATTGGAAAACCGCGTCGTTTGCTTTGTTCTAGCGATAGACTATTTATCACTGTATGTGGAAAAGCTAAGCCAGCTACTAGAACTATTTTGGCAGGCTGGGTTAAGTCGATTTTGAAGGAAGCAGGAATTGAGGCTACTCCAGGTAGTTTTCGTTCTGCAGTTGCTTCACGAAGTTGGTTGGATAACGAACCACTTGATGAGATAATGGCACGAGCTAATTGGAGATCCGGTAATACTTTCAAAAAACATTGCAGGAAGGAAGTGATTCCAGCGCAGGGAAGCTCGTTGGTTCATCTATTTCAGCCAATTAATTAAATACCTTTGATTAAATAGAATAAAATAATTTTGTGACGATGATGATCCTACAGAATGTTTGAATTATGTGATTATGATGTATCGATGAATAATAATAACTTTTACATAATTATGGTAAGTTTATGCGAAGATATTACACGATGATGGATTCGAGGTACGTATAAAATGCTCTGTTCTCACTGTATGGAATTGTTAGGTACTATTTTCAGTTGTTTATCTTAACATATTAAAAGTATTACTAATTTATTCTAATGCAATCGTAAAATTTTGTGTTTATTTTGTGCTTATGGTTTTAATAATTTATTGATCCAATTTTACTTATTTCTTTTACAACACATTGGCGTCCCGTTCACCAGGCGATAACAAACAAAGCCTCAAATTATGTTTATATGACCCCGAATGAGGCCGAAGGACACAATAGCAGCGTTTTACCTTCAAACAAAACGCTTGTTGTGTCCGGAGACTCATTCGGGGTCATAATTTTAAAAACTGCCTGGTTTAATTGGTTTCTCAAGTTTTAAGATTTTGAGGCCACAATGAACGATTTGGCGCGCTGCGGCCACCTGGTGAACGCGGGCGGAAATACGTCATCATCGTGTTGTCAAGAAGGAGACAGTTGCATATACCTATATAAATGTGACACGGAAACGGAAGATGCTAGACTCAAATTATGTTTATATGACCCCGAATGAGTCTCCGGACACAACAAGCGTTTTGTTTGAAGGTAAAACGCTGCTAATTTTTTTAACTAGTTCCATCACAATGCAGTGATCGAATGAAAAGAGTGAAACGAAACAAAAGTATTCGTTCCAAAAATAACGTATAACGTAGGTAACCATTTATATTTTCGTTTCGCAAATAACTGTAACACTTCGATAGAATCACCGTGTTGAATCACCGAATAGAATTTGAAAAATAACTAGTTACTAAAATCACTAGTTTTCAAAACCGGTGACGTCCTTGTAGTCACTAGTTACGTTACGTTTCGCAAAAATCACGTAACGACCCACCCCTAGACGTGATTAAAAACTTGCCGACTAAGGCAGCATTCCGAGTTACGATAAAAGTGATAATATCGCGAATCCAACCAAATTTAATAGTCACAAAATATAAGGGTTATTGAGTAATAATTGTAACTTTGGACTTTGGTTGGATTCGCGATATTATCACTTGGCGTAACTCGGAATGCGGCTTAAAATGACGTCAATTTACGTCAAGCGCTGATTAATTTGACAGGACAGGACTAAACTAAAATTTATCTTCTATCCTTTTCTTAATGAAATAGAAAGAAAAAGATGCACTGAACTTAATTTAGTTTGTGAACAAGGGAATCGTCACCATTTTCTTTACATATTCATACTTTAAATAATTATGGTGCGAGTTTACAAATATCATATTTTGGGAATAAGATATTTTGGAAATGTCATATTTTAGAAACGAACGAACGAAGCAATTTATACAGGTTGAGATGCAGAACAGAACAGAACAGATGGCTTATATAAGTAGGTACAGACATCTCATTTCACACCTTTTTAACTGTTTTCGATGTCACTTGTCTTTGCCCAACATCTCTCGAAGTAGCGACTAACGACACGTGTCGCGGGACATTTGCCTCCTACGAGTGGCTACTGCCCGCGAAATGCCTCTCGACTGTTCCTTTTTGAATCTATGACTTTACAGTCACTGTGCCAGAGGCCCAGTGGCCTCTGGCACCGTCCCTCCGTAGTATAAAGAGAGGTAGTAAGCTACCTTCATAGAAACGCACCGCGCGCGGCTTGTATGTGTTTCTCACGAGAAACGGTCGAGATTTTGTTAAGTGTGCGTGCGGCGACGCATAGATACTATGGCCCCAAACATACAAGCCGCGCGCGGTGCGTTTCTATGAAGATAGCTTACTACCTCTCTTTATACTATGGTCCCTCTATTTACGTAATACACGATCAATCACAATCTGTTTCGATTTAACAGATTGCTGATCCATTGCTTCATAAGTTGGAAAAAAAATCTGCTCAAAAACGTAATTATTGTAATTAATGTTGTTAAACTGTCAAAAATGAAACTAGTCAATCGTTTACGAAAACAAGTTACGTAATTAGGGTACCGGTAAGATTGAGGCAAATTGACTGATCCAGACAAATTTTCAGCAAGCCACTGTTGTATCCCCAGCCACTGCGCCACAGAACATTTATACTCCTAAGCCGACGTTCGCACGGACGTAATAAAATCGCGGCGGTTTTTTTCGTGTACTTGATTTTCAACGCTCTGCTTAGCGCCGAGAGTTGAAAATCCAACAGTGTGATTATTAAACGCGCTGGGACGAGAGTGCGACCCAGCGCGTTGGATTCTCAACCGAGAGTTGAAAATCCAGTGCGCGATAAAATATCGCCGCGATTATATTACGTTCGTGCGAACATCGTCTAACGGAGCACTGCGCCTGCGCCCAAGCTGTCGCCGTCATCGTCAGTGGGGTAAATAAACGTCCAACGAAAGATTGAAAAAAATATAATTGTAATTATCGAAACAGTAATTTTATTATTAAAAAATACATCTTTATTACATTATTTGGGCTTACATTTTGGCGGGGGAGTAGCTTCGTGCGCGTATATTCTTGCGTCCTTCCTTTTGGATCTATGATAGCTTGCTTCCACAGACACGTACGTAATGTAGCTACCAAGGAAAACTGTAAATAATAAAAATGAAAAGCGGTTTATTTGAGTTGTTTTGTTGTTATTACAATATTGTGTTATAAATGTGATAGTAGTGTCGTCGGCCGGGGTCGGACCAAGGTCACAAGACATAATATTTTTATTCACTTTAATAATAAAAGATTTGCAAACTGTACCGTGTGACATATTAAATGAAAGGGCTTATTGCGAGGATCACAATTTTTTAAAGTGAAACTTTTATTACATCGTCTCAAACTTTTTCGTCTGTGTGTTGCATGTCGCGTGACGGTCGGCCGCGGAGTAGGGATAAAGTGAAAGGCGCTCGTCAGAGCAGCCAAGGCCAATATGGCGGCGTATATAGTTCGCTTAAAAGTTTTACTTTTACCGTGGTCTCATAAAACCACACAATCCTTTTTTTATTTTATTATTTAAAATCACATAAGTACAGACGCCAGCACATCAAGCTACCCGAAACTGTCAAATTTTCCCAATCAATTTTGAACCTTACTCTTCAGCGATAAAGTTGAAAATCTATTAAATAAATTTAACAGATTGTAGTAGCCTGATGTACTGGCGTCTGTACATTTAAAGTTATTTAAGAAAAAAGATGAAAATTTACAATAATTATTATTATTTTATTCCGTTTATTTATTTTCTTTCACTTGTGATTACATTTTTAATATTTCATTTTCTAAGAAGATATAAAAAAACATTTAAAAATATAAAAAATAGAAGTCCGCCGGTATCGGGAGCAGGGTCCAAGCTACAGGTGTTTAGGGCTGCAGAGATAGGAACCTCCTCACAATGCGAACCGTATCGAGGAGTACTACCTTCTGAATCAGGCGTTTGATCCAGCCGCCTAACGAGAGCCTCGAGAGATGTTTGTCGAGGCTTTCGGCCATCAGGCCATTTGCAGTTACGACAATCGGCACAATGATAGCCGAACTCACATTCCAGATATTTTATTTTTTCTCTTTCTCAGCTTTCTCGAGGTTCTCGTCATGTGGAAATTGTGGAATGGTAACATCGACTATCATTGCGCGGCGCGCTAATCGATCTTTCACTACTATATCAGGCTTATTTGCTACAATAGTCCTGTCAGTAATGATAGACCGATCCCAGTACAACGTGACATGGTCTTTTTCGAGAACTGGGGCGGGCACATACTTGTAATACGGTACCTCTGAGTCCACAAGTTTATATTTCAAAGCAAGTTGCTGGTGAATAATCCTAGCCACTTGGTTATGTCTGTGCAAGTACTCGCCGTTAGCTAGACGCGAGCAACCAGAGATAATATGTCTGATGGACTCACCCGGACGATGGCATGCCCGACACACGTCAACCGTTCCGTTCTTCATAGAATGTCTCCGGTAGTTATTTCTCAAGATAACTTCATCCATAATTGCACAGACGAAACCTTCGGTTCCCCGAAAAGGTCACCGAAACGTAGCCAGGATACGGTAAGAAATCTACACCGGGCTCATGAAGAGCCCGATAGAAGCGCCCGTGAAGCGCCTTGCTTTGCCATACCTCCTTGCGGTCATCTGTAGTAAGTATTACAGGGGGCCTACCACCAGCTCTTATAGCAGTATTATTATAATCTTACTTTGACTTTTCATACCATGATGTCCTTAAAATAAGCTTATTGTAATGTTGAAACAATCGTATTTTCTTAGCGATTTTGGTGACGTCACCTCTAAAAGTTCATCCAATTCGTACCACGACGTGACTTTTGACAACTAGCAGGATTGTTTTAATATCAAATTTAGCAATCTTAAAAAAGTTCCTCGGACTCGACGGAAATATTATTGTTTTGCAATTTATAATAAGAAAAAACATTTTCGTGTCATGTAAAGTTAGTAAAATGTATTCATTTACGTAAACATTCCGAATAAATTATGTATCTATAGATTTTAGTACATGTGTAATTAATTTCTTGTTTGATGGCGAATGCATACGAAACATTTGAGTTTTTGGAAGCGGATAACACAGAAAAATAAAAAAATTCAGAGTACCTCTAGCTGCCGCCCGGAAACCCGACTGCAAAATTAATAACAAAACACTAATCACTGAGTCTGACCACAATATATTGTTTCGAACTATCTTCGTCAAAACATTACACATTTTTTTGTTTTAAAACTTATTCACTGAGTAACCTTTTAACCTTCCCTTGATTCCATGTCGACTTTGTAGCCAGTTAGATCATAAATTCATTAGCAATTATGTTACTATGTGTTCGCACTGGCGAAACATCACAACAAAACATGTTGAAATCTCTAGTGCCTGTCAAACTTTGTATGGAAAAATGACAGAAAATAGAGATTCCAACATGTTTCGTTGTAAATGTTTCGCCAGTGCAAACGCACAGTTAAGCAAATAAGTTCAACTTCGTAGTAGTTATCCATAAACAAAAATATCACTACATCGAGGCTGCGTTCAGAGTTACGCTGTAATCGATTAGAGCGTGCTAACACCCATACCGAATTAGTGTCAGCGCGATAACGTGCTGTGAATCATCATAGATGACGTCATAGCATGCGCCATCTTGCGATAGCGCTGACCATTGCCCTAAATTAATATCACCGTGAGCGCTGTCAAAATGACAGTTGTGCTGTTTTGTTTTGAGTTACACGGTGCACCATATCTTTAAACTAACGTGGCATTTTCGAAATTGTGCTTTTGGCTACAGTCGCCACCTAAACAAAGAAGAAGAAATTTGTTGTGTATACTCAAAGAAATACTGTAATCCAACCATTTTGTGCAAGCATATCTAAATCGGTACGCAAAATATTGATGTGAGCGATTAAGGCGTAACTCAGAATGCGGTCAGAGTTTCAAATTTCGTTCTGTTCCGATTCATATCATGTAACAGCTTGAAAAAATTAAAAATAAGCTACGGCTAAGCTTATTTTTAATTTTTTCTATTGTTTTTCTTATTTTTCAAAGCCAAATCTTTTAATATTTGTGTCAATTTCATAGAAATTACTCATAAAAATTAGATTCTAATGCAAAGTAATATTTTAAGTAAAAGAAAATAATATTTTGCTTCAAGACCTATTACTTCGTAGTACCGATTCGGACCAACGTGTGAAAGGGACAGCGCTATACAGTTCACATAGCGTTGTTTCTTTTCTATTATAGCAAGCAATAGACAAATCTTACAAATAGTTCGTTCTTTCCCAGCACTAAGCAGGAATAAAACATTCTTGAACGATGAAGATCATGGTACGAATATGAGTTATGTTATTGTAAGCTTGAAACAAAACTCTCCTGAAATAAGATTATTTCGTAAAAGATTGTGGTTGGCCCCCAGGTTAACGCCAGTTCTCTTTAGCCATGGAGAGCGGGGTGAGCCCGTTGTCCATTGCGACCACATCACGGTGCATACCCACATCGGTTTTAAAAAAATATTCCCTGAGGCTGCACACCTCGCGGTTGTGGAGGGTCTTCGCATTTAAAAAGCCTCGACCCTCGCACTTCCGCGGGATGTACAGTCTCATCACCGATGAACGTTGGTGATGCATCCGGTTTGCGGTCAGGAGTGTACGGACCCTCCTGTCCAGGGCGTCGAGTTCGGTCTGAGTCCATTTGAGTATGCCGAAAGAGTACATCAAAACCGGCATGACCCACGTTGACGGCGCGCACCTTGTTTCCGCCTGAAAGAAGACTGATTAATACCTTCTTCAGGCGACTAAAGAAGCGCTCCTTCGACGATTGCTTCATGTCAGCACCGTTGATGCCTAACGCTTCCGACATACCCAAATACTTATAGCTTTCAGCTGAGGAGTGGGATCTGAGGTGTATGGAGTCCAGAGTTGGGTTCCCTCGGATTCCATAATCTCCCCTCGCTTTACATGCATGACTGCGCATTTGTCCACACCAAATTCCATCCTGATGGCGCCACTTAATGTTCCAGTTATCTTCAGTAGCTCCACATCATGCATCAGTCGCAATTTGTTGGGGGCAAAGAGTTTCAAGTCATCCATGTAGAGGAGGTGAGATATGACATGACCACCTCTCCTCAACCTATAGCCCAGGCCTGAATCCTCCAGCAGTGTGCTTAGAGGATTCAGGGCTAAGCAAAACCAAATTGGACTTAAACTGTCACCCTGAAATGTTCCCCGTTTAATCCATACAGGCTCGTCATTCCCCGGTCTATCGGCATCCTGGGTAGCGAAGGACCGTCCTCCATTGCCCCATACACGATATCAGGAAGGTGCGCAGAGTTGCATCTATCTTGTACAACTCCAGCACCCTCATGAGCCATGTATGTGGCACCGAGTCGTAGGCCTTCTTATAGTCTATCTAGCATGTCGACAGATCTTTGCGGGATCGACGAACCTGTTGGCTTATGGCCATGTCGATGAGGAGAAGCTCCTTAGTACCGCGGGACCCGTTCCTACATCCATTTTGGGAGGCTGACATAATTGAATTACTGTCAATGTGTGTGTTAATTTTCGCTCTCAAAATGGATGTAAGAAGTTTATAGACCGTCGACAAACATGTGATCGGTCTATAATTCTTGGGTTCCGCGGGACTACCTGACTTATGGAGCAGGTGGGTAACGCCTGTTGTTAGAAACTGTGGTAGCGACCCAGACTCTAGGGATGACTGGAATTGAGATGCCAGGCGAGTGTGCGAACTACTCAGCCATTTTAACCAGAAGTTGTGCAATCCGTCCGGTCCCGGTGATTTCCAATTCGGTAACGGACGGACTGCTTTGGCTACGTCTAATGGCGTGATTAGCACAGTATTTATTTTGTGGTATATTTTCACACACTCGCTCGACATCCTGCATCCAACCAGCCTCAATGTGACAGACAGGCACCGACCAGATGTTGCGCCAGAATGCACTCGTGGTGGCATCATCCGGGCGGCGCACGTCCGTCACATTTTGTTCAGGTCGCTCCCAAGCTCTATATACCCACCTCTCATCGCTCTGGAAAATGCGATTCTGCATGTATCGGTCAACCCTCCGCTTATATCGCCGAATATGGCTCGCCCATGCACAAACTTTCTGCTTCAGGAAGTCGATGCGCTCTGTGACACGGGACATGTATGCTTGAGCACTGATTCCAGTCCCCGAGAATGCCCGCCTTACAAAGCGCATCACTCGTGGTCGTGTATTTCCCTCCCTGAAGCAGTATAGTTTGCCGATGAGTACCCTGGCCCCATCGACACGTCGCTCGATTCTGGACTGCCAGGCTGGTACGGCTGGTTTGGGTCGAGTAGCTCCGTCGCAATTTGGAAACTTGACATTGGCTGAACGACATGCCGCAACAGCCGCGCAATACAGGATCGAGTGTGTATCAATGAGATCCTCGCTGCTCTCGAAAAAATACGTAAGCTGCGAGTCCAAGGCACACACCAGCGCCCTATTTTTTTTGTGCATGGGTAGGCGTGGTAATCGGGGTCTAAGTTCGGTCGGAGTGTACCTATACTCGCGGAACGCATCCTCTAGTGCGTTCCTCAATCGATCGTTACACTGGCTACTTACTGTGGCAACCCTATTATCCTCCTCTTCAACACCATGATTGAACCGCGGCGGGATTGCATCAATATTTGACGCTTGTGCCGCGGTTTGTGCCCGAGTTGAGGCGATGTGGTTGCTCAGTACCTCTGAGCGCAGCCTATCAAGTGCAGCATCGTCCAGCCTATGATTGCGCTGGATGACACGCACCTGATCCGACAGTCGTTGGGTCGAGACGTCGACGGCTGGCTCTAGTTCCTGGAACAGAGACAGCATCCTAACACGGTACGCAGTGAGGTTAGTTCCTCCCTCTGTAGACCCGTAATATGCGCGCATGACGTTCTCGTTCATAGACTGAGTCCATCTCATGCGCTGCACACAACCACCGGCAGCGAGGACCCGGCTCGGGGCCGGTTGGCCCCTAAGTCCCAAGCTCTTCGGTGGCCGGCTTTTCCCCTGCCAACGTACAGGTGTTGACGATGTCGGCGGGGAAAAATACTCGTCACTCGAGCTCGACGCAACTACCGCGGCCGGTGTCGACACAGCGCTCACAGTGGGGCTGTGTACCGGCGGCGGCGAGGTGGAGCTGAGCAAAGAGTCCGGAGGTGGTGGGCGTGCTCGGCGAATAGCTGATCTCGTCAACATTCCATAATTTTTACATCTTGCATAATTTATTTATTATGGGAGTTCGTATTTGACACTGTTATTTTTGATTATAGTATTTTTTTTTTGGTTTTTTCATTGTAAATAGGTTTATTATTTATGAATTTATTTACTGTTTATTCCAAGGAAAAATTATTGAGCTTTTTTTATTAATTCGTTAGATGGAAATAATTAAATATGCAAATTATGATTATTATTGTTATTTATGTGTTTACATATCTCGGGACCATTGGGTCCCAGTCCTTTGGAAGGCGTACGAGGGGCCAAAGCCAACTCGCAGAGGCCCCTTGGACAATTTTACATGTAATGAGGCACCAACCGACGATTATCCCTGTATGCACTATGCAAATGCACCCAAAGACAACCCCCGGTTGGTGTAGGACTATTGTAGGATATGGAAACATTTATTGGACTATGGGTTTGGGTGGCTTAAGTTGACTGGTAACCTGGAACTATGGAAGGACTATGGCCTCTGCCTAATCAATGTTTTATACGTACACGGATAAAATGGCAGGGGGTGACTTGCACACTCAATAATGGGTGTCCGTATGGATTGAGGAGCCATGTTTCATATTTAAACGCGGGTACTACCAATATTTAGTAGTAAATTAGGCGATTTTGTAGGCCCGATCCTGGAATTTGTAGTAAAACACTTTAAAAGATACACGACTTTTAAGGTGGCTCCTCAATTCAGACGTTTGAATTGAGGAGCCACCTTACAACTCTAAAACTAGCCAACGGATATTTTTGAAAATTTGGTAGGATTTAGTAGTACTTATGCGTAATCTCTACAAAAAAAATGAGTTTTGTACGGCTGAATTTGAGATAGCTACAATGTTTTGATTTTTCATAAAAATCCATAAATTTCACCGCGCTGTTTCTCGAAAAGTAATTAACCAATTACAACATATTTTTAGTATAATTTAGTAGTAAATACGTTCTAATTTGTAGTATAAAAATAAAATGGAAAAACTACATAATTTCGCTAATACAACACATTTTATGTGGCTCCTCAATCCTGACGGTCTACAGAAAATAATATGTACGTAGCTACTAAAGTAGTTGATCAAATCGGACAACAATAGCATCAATATTTAGTAGAAATTTCTACTAAATATTGGCGTAATCCAAAATCCTGTACATTCAGTATTTCAAAAGATATTAACAAAATAAACATTCTTTAACAATCTAATGTGGTACGAGAGCCCACGACCAAAACTATATCACATCGTTTTAAGGTCAAAACCGTATAAAATCGTTAGTTTAGATGATTCCTGAACCCAACTCGGTGGGAAGTACCGGTCAGAAACGTCTCAGTTTTACGGAAGCCTATTTCTGCTATGTCAAAAAAATATAAGCAGATGGTTTCATCACAATATGCCTGATATTAAAAATGTACATAGTTTTCGTAATTTTATTACAAAAAAGTTTGTTTTCTGACATTTTGCGTGTCACATGTGGACTGAGCGCATTTTCAAAAATGACAAAAAATTTAACCTAGGTATCTGTCTCACAGCAACCTGGTTCAATCGAAAAGTTGTCTGATTAGTAACGTATTTTTTTCTTTTTTTACGTAATCACAAGATTACGGTAGGTCAGTGTCAGGTTGTATCTTGATCAAAAATAACTTTTCCATAAGAGATATGTTCTTATGGAACAAATCTATCTTAGGGAGATTAATGATTTAACCTAAAAACTGTACAAAACAACTGCAGAAAATTCTGAATCCAAAAATTTCAGACATTTTCCGCATCACGTCTGACCTAAGCGCATTTGAAATACCTATGTAAAAAAAATATTGAACTGTTTCATAGCAATCTGTCTGATTTTCAGAATGTAGTTGAACGATAGATTTTAGATACCGAAAACATAATTTTCCGATACCAGTGGCGTCACACCTGAAAGGTCATTTGAGAAAATTAAAAATGAGGCAAAAATTAAAAAATTGCAACCCGTCTAAAAATCTTGTTTTCAGGTGTACATTGGTCCCCTTTACGGGGCGCCGGTGTGGGCGCCTACATTGAGGCGGCAGCCAGCCCGCCGGCTGAACGCGTCCCAAAGGGTCATGGCCATCCGGCTGGCCCGAGGATACCGCACGGTCTCCTGCGAGGCGGCGAGCCTCCTTGCCGGAGTACCGCCATGGGATCTGGAGGCAAAGGTCCTCGCACACATTTGGGAGTGGCGCGAGGAGGCGTAACGCCGGGGCTTAACTCCGATGCCGCAAGAAGTCGCGGCACAGCGGACAGAGCTCCGGCGGGATCTCATGGCGGAATGGAGAGTGCGATTGTCGTAACCCAGCGCTGGGCATGCCACAATTGCGGCGATAAGACCCCTCTTTGAGGAGTGGCTAGAGAGGCGCCACGGTGTCCTCACCTTCCGCCTGACACAGGTGCTCACCAGACACGGCTGTTTCGGGAGGTACCTGTTCAGGATAAAGCGGGAGGAAACGCCCGGGTGTCGTCACTGTGTGGATCGCCCGGAGGACACGGTGGAGCATACGGTGGAGGTCTGCCCAGCTTGGGCAGGGCATCGCCGTGTCCTCGTGGAAGCAATCAGCGGCGGTGATCTCTCGCGTCCGGCCCTGATTCGGGCCATGCTACGGAGCGAGAGGAAATGGGAGGCTGTCACCTCCTTCTGCGAAGCAGTAATGCTCGCGAAGGAGGAGACGGAGCGCGTGAGGGAGAGGCAAATTTCGCGCCCTCGCGCCCCTAACCGCCGCAGGAGGAGACGCCCTGGGCGTCGGGAATCACAGGCAGATTTCCGGCCACCATAGGCGCGGGCTTGCGGACGGTGAGCAATGGGCAGCTCGCCGTTCGATAAGGACCAAGCCCGGGTCGACGGCGCGTTGTGTTTCACGCGTGCCTCAAAGAGATGTCAGCAGAATTGACGGGGTCCGCTAGGGCCAATGCCTGCCGGGGGTTCGAAGAAAACCGATAGGGACATCGTGGCCCCCTGGCAACACGGCAACTGAAGGAACACGGGTGGGTTTTAGTCAGTAAGAGTCTGACACGCCCTCCCGCTCCGCCCAGAGCGGGAGACGTTATTTGATAATTACCCACCCAAAAAAAAAAAAGGTGTACATTGGTCAGTTGATGCGAATAAATCATTTTT
The DNA here is from genome assembly GCA_963680765.1 of Agrochola lychnidis. NCBI lineage: Eukaryota > Metazoa > Arthropoda > Insecta > Lepidoptera > Noctuidae > Agrochola > Agrochola lychnidis. The sequence continues at coordinate 14,554,885 of OY796857.1, forward strand.
CAGAATAAATCGTATTTACGTACGATTAATAAAGAGCTTATCCGAAACCATTAAACGGAAAAAGGTTTTTTTTTTAAAATAAATTGGCCAAAAGAAAACTGGGATGACGTTTGAAAATAACTGTTTATTTAAATCAAATTCATTTTTTTTTTATTGTCGAACTCGTCATCGTTGTCGTAAGCGTAACAAGCACCGAGCGTTAGCCGGGCGACTCCGAAACGTTCTTTTTGTTTTTGGACTTATATATCTATATATTTAAAATTTCTAAAAACAGGTTTTCAGTAAACATACAAAAGATTTTAAAATAATTGAACCAGGTTGCTGAGACAGATAGGTTAAATATTTTATCATTTTTTGAAAATGCGCTCAGTCCACATGTGACACGCAAAATGTCTGAAAACAAACTTTTTTGTAATAAAATTACGAAAACTATGTATATTTTTAATATCAGGCATATTGTGATGAAACCGTCTGCTTATTTTTTTTTGACATAGCAGAAATAGGCTTCCGTAAAACTGAGACGTTTCTGACCGGTACTTCCCACAGAGTTGGGTTCAGGAATCATCTAAACTAACGATTTTATACGGTTTTGACCCTAAAACGATGTGATATAGTTTTGGTCGTGGGCTCTCGTACCACATTAGATTGTTAAAGAATGTTTATTTTGTTAATATCTTTTGAAATACTGAATGTACAGGATTTTGGATTACGGCAATATTTAGTAGAAATTTCTACTAAATATTGGTGCTATTGTTATCCGATTTGATCAACTACTTTAGTAGCTACGTACATATTATTTTCTGTAGACCGTCAGGATTGAGGAGCCACATAAAATGTGTTGTATTAGCGAAATTATGTAGTTATTCCATTTTATTTTTATACTACAAATTAGAACGTATTTACTACTAAATTATACTAAAAATATGTTGTAATTGGTTAATTACTTTCCGAGAAACAGCGCAGTGAAATTTATGGATTTTTATGAAAAATCAAAACATTGTAGCTATCTCAAATTCAGCCGTACAAAACTCATTTTTTTTGTAGAGATTACGCATAAGTACTACTAAATCCTACCAAATTTTCAAAAATATCCGTTGGCTAGTTTTAGAGTTGTAAGGTGGCTCCTCAATTCAAACGTCTGAATTGAGGAGCCACCTTAAAAGTCGTGTATCTTTTAAAGTGTTTTACTACAAATTCCAGGATCGGGCCTACAAAATCTCCTAACTTTCTACTAAATATTGGTAGTATCCGCGTTTAAATATGAGATATGGCTCCTCAATCCATACGGACACGAAATACGTCATTCTTTATTTGTTACCAAACGCATAAATTTAAATTTTCATAGCCCTAACAAACGAAATGTTAGATTTCCCATACAAACTTTCATCCCCTATATCCCCCATTAGGGTTATTTTTGAGACAAAAAGTAGCCTATGTTCTTTCCCGTGATGCCATCATTTCTTTGCAAAATTTTATCGAAATCCGTTCAGTGGTGTGTCCGTATGAATTGAGGAGCCATGTCTCATATTTAAACGCGGGTACTACCAATATTTAGTAGTAAATTAAGCGATTTTGTAGGCCCGATCCTGGAATTTGTAGTAAAACACTTTAAAAGATACACGACTTTTAAGGTGGCTCCTCAATTCAGACGTCTGAATTGAGGTGCCACCTTACAACTCTAAAACTAGCCGACGGATATTTTTGAAAATTTGGTAGGATTTAGTAGTACTTATGCGTAATCTCTACAAAAAAAATGGGTTTTGTCCGGCTGAATTTGAGATAGCTACAATGTTTTGATTTTTCATAAAAATCCATAAATTTCACCGCGCTGTTTCTCAGAAAGTAATCAACCAATTACAACATATTTTTAGTATAATTTAGTAGTAAATACATTCTAATTTGTAGTATAAAAATAAAATGGAAATCTACATAATTTCGCTAATACAACATATTTTATGTGGCTCCTCAATCCTGACGGTCTGTAGAAAATAAATTTACGTAGAGCTACTAAAGTAGTTGATCAAATCGGATAATAATAGCACCAATATTTAGTAGAAATTTCTACTAAATATTGGCGTAATCCAACTTTTTGTACATTCAGTATTTCAAAAGATATTAACAAAATAAACATTACTTAAAAATCTAGTGTGGTACGAGAGCCCACGACCAAAAACATATCACATCGTTTTACGGCCAAAACCGTATAAAATCATTAGTTTAGATGATTCCTGAACCCAACTCGGTGGGAAGTACCGATCAGAAACGTCCCAGTTTTACGGAAGCCTATTTCTGCTATGTCAAAAAAAATTAGCAGACGGTTTCATCACAATATGAAAAAATTGGGGGCCTACCACCAACTCATAAAGCAGTATTATTTTAATATTACTTCAGTGTGGGAAAGAGATGAAGCTCTACAGATCGTATAGCTCCATGTCTTTCTCCCACTGAAGTAATATTAAAATAATACTGTTTATGAGCTGGTGGTAGGCTCTGATATTAAAAATGAGATTTCGTAATTTTACTACAAAAAAGTTTGTTTTCAGACATTTTGCGTGTCACATGTGGACTGAGCGCATTTTCAAAAAATGACAAAAAATGTAACCTATCTGTTTCATAGCAACCTGATTCAAATTTTTCAAATCTTTTCTATAGTTACTGAAAACCTGTTTTCAGAAATTTTAAATATCATATTATATAACTCCAAAAACAGAAATAACGTTTCGGAATCAATCACCCGGCTAACGCGCGGTGCTTGTTACGCTTATGACACCGATGATGAGTTCGACAGTAAAAAAAAAAAAATATTTCACTAAACAGTTATTTTCAAACGTTATCCACGTTTCCTTTTGTCCAATTTATTTAAAAAACTTTTCTTTTTCAGTTTGATGGTTTCGGGTAAGCTCTTTATTAATCGTACGTAAAAACAATTTATTTTGAAAAATGATTTTTCGCATCAACTGACCAATGTTCACCTGAATACAAGATTTTCAGACGGGTTGCTATGGGTTTTATTTTTTGCCCTATTTTTAATTTTCTCAAATGGTCTTCTGGGTGTAACGTTACTGCGTTAAAATTGTGGTTTCGGTATTTAAAATCTATCTTTCAACTACATTCTGAAAATCAGACAGATTGCTATGAAACAGTTCGGTATTTTTTTACATAGGTATTTCAAATACGCTTAGGTTAGACGTGACGCGGAAAATGTTTGAAATTTTTGGATTCAGAATCTTCTGCAGTTGTAGCCATCGAAAATAATTTTTTTTTACGTTTTTTGCCGTTTGTCGGTTGAATCATTAATACATCTCCCTAAGATAGATTTGTTCCATTAGAACATATCTCTTATGGAAAAGTTATTTTTGATCAGGATACAACCTGAGACTGACCTGCCGTAATCTTTTGATTACGTAAAAGAAGAAAAAAAATACGTTACTAATCAGACAACTTTTCGATTGAACCAGGTTGCTATGAAACAGATAGGTTTCATTTTTTGGCATTTTTTAAAATGCGCTCGGACCACATTTGACACACAAAAATGTCTGAAAACAAACTTTTTTGTAATAAAATTACGAAACCTATGTACTTTTTAAATATCAGACATATTGTGATGAAAACGACTGCTTGCTTATTTTTTTAAAGCAGAAATGGGCTCCCGTAAAACTGGGATGTTTCTGACCGGTACTTCCCATCGAATCGGTTCAGAATCATCTAAACTAACGATTTTGTACAGTTTTGACCGTTGAACGATGTGACATGGTTTTGGTCGTGGGCTCTTGTACCACACTAAATTGTTAAGGAATGTTTATTTTGTTAATATCTTTTGAAATACTGAATGTACAGAATGTTGGATTACGCCAATATTTAGTAGAAATTTCTACTAAATATTGGTGCTATTGTCATCCGATTTGATCAACTACTTTAGTAGCTATGCACATTTATTTTCTACAGACCGTCAGGATTGAGGAGCCACATAAAATATGTTGTATTAGCGAAATTATGAAGTTTTTTCATTTTATTTTTATACTACAAATTAAAACGTATTTACTACTAAATTATACTAAAAATATGTTGTCATTGGTTGATTACTTTCCGAGAAACAGCGCGGTGAAATTTATGGATTTTTATGAAAAATCAAAACATTGTAGCTATCTCAAATTCAGCCGTACAAAACCCATTTTTTTTGTAGAGATTACGCATAAGTACTACTAAATCCTACCAAATTTTCAAAAATATCCGTCGGCTAGTTTTAGAGTTGTAAGGTGGCACCTCAATTCAGACGTCTGAATTGAGGAGCCACCTTAAAAGTCGTGTATCTTTTAAAGTGTTTTACTACAAATTCCAGGATTAGGCCTACAAAATCGCTTAATTTACTACTAAATATTGGTAGTACCCGCGTTTAAATATGAGACATGGCTCCTCAATCCATACGGACACAATAATGGGCCCCGAAAACGGTCGCTAGCACAAAGTGTCGTAGCGACAAGGGGGCAACATATTCTGAGGTACTTGTGAGGAGTGGAGAGGTATTCCACGGCTATCAGGACAATCCCGGAAGTACGTTCAAGATCCCTACCAGCATCTTACTGGAATACTTCCTTCCTCCGAGCACGTTTGCTCTTGCGACTCTCCACTCAAGCCGGCCAATTAAGGCAAGAATGAGACAGGAGCTCTGTTCCTCGTCAGTGTTCACTCCGACCGGCCAATAAAGGCAAGCCAGAGGTGAGGAACAAGACAAAGAAGAAAATCCAAAAAAAAAATCTCTGTGGCACTCTGGGAGTGCCGACAGAAGTGAAAACTTGAACAAGATCGCCTTGGTGGAAGAAAAATACTTGTATAGAACACTGGTCCGTAACCTTATCTAAATAAAGAGCACAATCGCGTTTACAAAAATGAGGTGTTGGTAACAGTGTTCAAATGTTTTTCCCATCTCAAAAATGCTCAACGCGCCTAAAGAAATTTTCACTTCAAAAATTTATACTTATTAAAAAAACACGCAAGACCACTCCCGACAGCGAATTGTGCGCTACTGTACTGCGAAAAGCTGCGAGTGTAGATGCGTTCGCGTTCGCACGCTGTGAACCAAGCGCGAACCCTTTGTCGCGGGACAAAAAACCGACACCGATCGGGGAACGCGAACGCGAAAGCGCGAAACCATCTACACTCGTGTTTCACGGCTTTCGCGGGCGTTCGCGCCGCGAGTGTAGAGCGGGCTTTTGCACCCCTCACAATCCGAATCCGAAGGATTTTGAAGGAAATTCATAATCCGCTTTGTGTTTGAAAAATTCGACTGCTTGACATGACAACGTAAATTACGCAATATTTAAATATTGTTGAATTGTTAAAATGAATGGCATTGGGATTGTAAGTTACGCAGTTAACCCGCTGGTCATTTATTAAATTCTAACTAATAATCTACGTACTTGGGAACCAGGTATACATAGTTCCTAAGGTCCTTGGAACCATGTTAGGGAGCCCATGAGCAAAGGCAGTGGCGAAAGGTTTTAGTTCGTGTGGCGACAGTTTATAATAAATTATTCCACGAATAACAGCTAAATCACCGAAATGTCTCCCCATTTCAATCAAATTTAACAAATATTACAATCACAGCATTAGCAAAAATAGTTGTTTTTGATACGTCAATCCGCCCCAAAGAGTAGACCTAGACCTATACTTTTTTTTAGATTCGTTTTTTATGCCAATGAATTATTACATAGTCCTGACGAAAAAGTACCTACCCTAGCTAATGAAAGGAAACGAAATAAGCCTAAAGTCAGCTTTACACGCATGGCACTTACCGCAAACTAAAAATCGCGTAGATATGCATCACAAGCACTTACCTACATTGATTTGTGCACAAAAACTGACACTCGATCGAATTTCAGATTGGTAGCGCCGGCTACGGATCGTTAGGTTAGCAAATGTTTGCACAAGCACAAACCCACCACAAGCGAAACGTGTGCCACCCACAAAGTGTGTGCAAAAATTGTCGCAAGCTACTTATAGAAACCTCTCTATTCTATTTATGTAAGTTTACTTATGTATGGTCAAAAGATTTTTATCATCAACCTCCAACTCTAAACTACTTCTTACTGAATACATTTTGACCGTGTTTGTCATGAACCCCATCCCTGGATCCGCCTTTGTGAGTGAGGTGCTCCATGAAAAATCCCGGAGAAGTAATTTGATCATTCCGTAAATTTCCGTCAAAATATCTAATGGTGATCGAACATTTTCGTAACTTCGATTTTCCTGAATCCTGCCTGAATTTTCAGTGACCAAGTGAGTATAATATAACTACAAAACTAAGCATCACACTGCAAAACTAAGTATCACACTTTTAAAATTGCAATAACTTTTTAAGTACTTACACATGATATACTTTCGAAACAAAAAGGATTCGAAAAATAGTTTTCACTCCTCTTGCTCAAAAAGGCCGTCATTGTAGAGTACCAGAGCGGGGAAAACATAGCATTTCTTGCTCTAGGGGAAAAAGTAATTTCTTTTTAATTTTTGTCTGTTTTAACGAGCCTTGAAATACGAAAAAGTCTTTACTCAAAAATGCATGTAATGTGGTCATTATTTTGATAACCTTGTTTGAGCAAAGTCGACCTTGCCGTTCTGTTTCAAGGAGCGGCCGGCAAAGTTTTGCTGGTCGCTCTAACAGGCCAGCAAAACATTGCCGGCCGCTATTTTGACGTTTAACGTTTTAAAAAAACAAATGCAAAAAGATTTTATTTAAAACACAGCCGTTACCCACGGCCGTAGCCTACGGCCTCGGCCTTTATCTCAGCTCGTCCATCAAGTGCTGCACGCTGACCGCGCTGTGTCGGCCTGGAGCTGCGCTACGCTGCGCTGTCGGCCATCATCAGCGCGACCAGCAAAGTAGTCATTATAGACCGCGGCAGTAATGTACTATTATTCTTATGTAGAATAATCATGATTATAGACTCGACTTATTACTGGTTCACAAAAAAAAAACATTTTATTTTTGAAAATGGAACTATTTGCGGCTATCTCTTCGGTAGAATGCGTGCATTGCGTTGCGGCTACAGAAGAAATAAAAAAGGCATTGGCGCGAAATCTTTAGAATTTTTCTCTAATTACAAATTGAATTGGTGACCGTAATGTAATTTACTACAGTGAAAATGTCATTATCTAGTGAGAACATCTTCACAGAGGACTGAAATTAAGTTGCCAGATAAATATCCAGAATTGTACAGACGCCAGCACATCAAGCTACCCGAAACTGTCAAATTTTCCCAATCAACTTTGAACCTCAATCAGCGATAAAGTTGAAAATTTATTAAATAAATTTGACGGATTGTAGTAGCTTGATGTGCTGGCGTCTGTACAAATTGTACATTTAAATAAAATAAACTATTTAATATTGTAGTGGATTATTTTATTTTCTCGCAATCGTAGTGAAAAGTAAAGTGTAACAACACACGGCGCTAAAACCCATTATAACTCGGTTTCTATTTACTCCCTCGCTAAAGCTCGGCAGTAAAACTACCTCGTTACTACAATGGGTTATTTTAGCCCCTCGTATAACAATCTACTATTAATTTTGTACAGTCTTCAGTCTCCAGTTTTTGTAAAAACTTCATAGTCGGTAACCTTCTTTTAAGAAATGGCTGAAAAAAACAATAAAATCAAAAATAATCCTTTTCGAATTACAATTTTACCATTCATTTTTGTTTCCATTCTTGTTTTCAAATTTTTTCTTGATCGATGAGTCTTATTACTGTTAATATATTACTTTCCTCTATGGTGGTAAATGTCACTGGCAATGTGAAACCTTGTCTATTTGACAGATTGTGTTTTTATCTAGACTTACTGAAAAATATAAAAACTCTTCGGTTGATGTAAATCAAGGATTCGCCCTCGCCCATAGACATATCAAGTAATGGACTGGAAATAGCTACAAAAAAAAGGTGCCTATCTACAACTCAAAATGTCTCATGCCAATGCTAGGGTTGTGTCAATCAGGGAACATAGTGTTACTATTTCGAGTATCGATATTAGTACTAATAGTATTACGAGTCTTACTAGTTAGTACGGTTGAATCATATTCAAAATGTATTGGCAATAATCTGCCGAGTAAAAATTTAACCAAATGAAAATGTGCGTACTAAAATCATTCCGAATATTGCATTAGTATAAAAAGGTTGCTGTTTCTATAGTGAAATTTTGACAAAATAATTTTAGCAAAACGACAGGATCCCAACACATCATTATCGTTTCAGTAAAAATACGTCCACTGCTGGACATAGGCCTCCTTAGGGGAGGCGCCGCCACTTCGACAGATTCTGTGCTTCCCGCATACAACGGATTCCTACGGTCTTCACGAGATCATCGGTCCACCTTGTGGATAAGATCGACACACTTTCGATCTTCACCACGTTACTCACAAGGGACTTATGGACGATACACCCGACACCACCTTGGGACTGCTGGTCGCCCTCCCGGAAATAGAGCAAGTTTTTTTTATTTTTTATTTTTATTCAAAAGGAACATCAAACAGCTACAATATAAAACATAGGAACAAGAAATACATAAAAAAATATAGACAATATTGCAGCCCACAACGCTGTTCACGGATTAGCTATAGGACAGTGACAGTGAAAATAATCGCTAGGGTTACAAATAATTTTTTTTTTCTTAACTAACGTGTTTAACTAACAAGTTCCCGGATTTGAGGATTATCGAGTCCTCCCCCTCTCTTTGGACTTCAGATAACCCTACTATACCCGCTATCTAATTGCGTAATGTATTTTGAATACCATTCAAGTAGAATTTATTTCAATTTGACTCGAATTGCTTTCATTTTACGACTTTGGTATTGCATAACTGAAATATTTGTGAAAGCAACTGCAATCTGTTTGAGACTTCAAAAGAGTGAACGAAAAGCGTCTAAAAAGGCTATTATTCGAATTGCATAACCATTTTGACAGATGTAAGTTTGTTTCAAAGTAACGAGTAATTTTTTTCGTCTGTCAAATGAAACAGAAGGCACTGTAGTGGTCGCAATAGATTTTACTTAGCAATCTTTTTGGGATTAACTCATGAAATCTCCATAATTATTAAGAAAAAATTTAAGTAATAGTCTTCCTGATAAATTGTCAATGTGTTTTTATGTAAAACCTCAATGATAAATCAATTTTAGTGGTATTTTAAGTTTTCTTGTGTGCTTAGTGCCTACAACCTAAACTAAAAATAAATATTATGGTATTCCAGAAACGAGGTATTTTGGTGGCATTTTAACGAAAGACAAATTCGTACCTCATACCGTAACAAACTTGAGCCACAAGCTTAGCAACCCAGTCGAGCTTGTAATACATTGGAAAAGCAAAAACTTATAATAGAGGAAGAACAAAAAAAAGCAGTTTGAAACATTTTATATTAATGGATTATGTAAGGACATTGATGAACATACCACTATTGCCACATCATTGTCTGTTTAAGGTATGTACTTACTTATTATTTTCTTTCTAAGTGTTGAACATTGAATGTGTGTTAAGTACAGCAACAATGTTACACACATAGGGATGTATTTATAAACATTGCTTATAGTTAAGTGACGTTAAAACCTCAAAAATGTATGATTAAACAGTTGCTAATCATTACATAACTTTATGCAACGTTTATAAATAAACCCCATATTGTTTATTGGTGAATACGAAATGCACCATCAAACGTAAACTTACCATACATTTAAATACCATACATATATTTTCAGTTGCTTAACCTACTACTTATATGAATATTTACTTAGCAATTATAACAACAAAGTAAAGAATGTAGGTAGGCAACTGAAAATATATCTAAGTACCTATCTTAAATGTTTTTCACTTATTGTTAATATTATTAAAAAAATCGATCTGCCCAGCCTTTTCCCAACTATGTTGGGGTCGGCTTCCAGTCTAACCGGATGCAGCTGAATACAAGTATTTTACATGGAGTGACTGCCTATCTAACCTCCACAACCCAATAACTAGGTAATACAATACCCCTTGGTAAGACTAATTGTCACTTTCGGGCTTCTGATGACCCATAACGACTGTCAAAGATCCACAAATGACATCCGGGACCAACAGTTTAACATGCTTTCCGAGGCATGAAGGAGTCTCGGTATGTAGAAATGGTCACCCATCCACGGACCAACCCCGGCAAGCGTAGCTAAACCTGATGGATTGCCCCGTGCGGTTGTTAGTACTTAGCCTATTAATATTATTAGTAGGTAAGAATATTTAAGTCAATTGTTGCTTATAATTGACCCAATTGTTGTTTATAGCAGAATATTGCTATTCTATAAAGTGACTGTGGATGGATGTAATGGATGGTGGAATATATTGAAGATTTACTATTCTTTTTTTTTCAGGTGTCAGGCTCAACTACATTATTCAAGATTTTTTTAACTGTCTCTCATACACTTACAACAAGCAGTACATACATAATCCATGATGATTTCCACAGGAAGACATTAGATTCCAAATTCCACTAATCCTTACAGTATTATTGTTCCAATTCCTTTTTGCTCTATGTCCAAATTTCATATTAATGTGAATAGATGGTAATGGTGCCGATTCTCTTGTCCACAAACCAAACTAAATTTAAGTTCAGTGCATCTTTTTCTTTCTATTTCATTAAGAAAAAGAGATTAATTTGACAGGACTAAACTAAAAATTATCTTCTGTCCTTTTCTTAATGAAATAGAAAGAAAAAGATGCACTGAACTTAAATTTAGTTTGTGAACAAGGGAATCGGCACCATTGTCAGTTAAGGTTGTAACAATTTAATAAAACAGTTTTATTTGTTTACCATAATTTATTTCTCTCTATTTCCTTTAAATCTAATGAATGACAGTTAATTTAGATAAACACCTTTAAATAGTATCATTATAATTATAAAATTGTCTGTGTTTGTATAAAACAAATAGTATGCCATTCTTAATTATTTCATTTAAAGTTATTTTTATTTGTCCCTCTATAGTTCATAATTAAAACACTTTATTAAAGTTTACACTGTTATCAATTAACACAATAGTTTATATCACTGTCGTACAAGACTATAATCAAGTTTTCAAAAAAAAATATTTCATGAAGGATCTTCAGTTTCTACTTTTGTACTTAAGAAGCTTGAAATCTGAAGTAGCAGAGCAGCAGTGCAGCACAGCAGGGGCAGTATCATTCATGCTGCCTTCATGTCTTCGTAGGTGAAATTCCCCAGGAACTCTACATTTTAAAACAAAGTCATATTATTTTCTGCTCAAATAAAGTACTCATGTGGCAAAGTAGGCATATCAACTAGGCCCATGGCTAGATGAAAGCCATCTGTCATCATCATCGTCATGCTGGTTGTATAATTTCTTCTTTATTTAGGGCTGATTTTTCAGTCTCCAGATATTTTATAATACTAAATTATAATGGTAATTGGATAAACATAAAATATATATTATGATGTGTCTGTCAAAAGTTCAGCCAAGGAAATATATTCATAATTGAGTTGCTATGCTTAATTCTTAATGATGTGTCAAAAAGCTTACCTTCAATGATTAATACATAAGATTCTTAATCCAATCCATGTTTGCCACCTTGCCACCAATTTCTTTGTTAGGAAGTCAACAATATTGATATTTGGTAGTGTTCCATTCTTGTATTTTCAGCACGTCTGTGAAAATATTATTAATATGTTTTGTAGTTATCTGTTATTTGGTTAGGTAGTGGATATTATAGTTTATTTCGGCATCTACTTATGTACAAAAATATCAATTAACAATTTTAGTTAGAATGTGACACGAGTACGAGTCGAGTCGTGTGTGAGTACGTAACTATTATTTTAACCACAATAAATAGTTAACCTCGCGTAAGATTCCTGTGTCTACGCAACAAAAGAATTATTGTCCGTATACGTAGACTCACCAATAATGTACCTACAGCTACAATAACCTAATGAGATACGAAGGTACTCTCTTACACACGTTATTCCTATTTATATTGGTTTACTTACTTGTAGTGATAATATCGACTTAGGTACTTTTCGCTATTGAGCAAAACAGCCTATGTCTTAGTCCATGTACTTAATTGTAGTCTGTGATCTTAGTGCAGCTAGTACAAAACGAAGGCGGTGTCTCAAACGAGAGAATTTTCCAAAGTTCTTCCGACTTCCATAAGCCACAAGAATAATGTTCCAAAACTGCTTATTATAGGCCCATGTTTCTGTATGTGAATAGTAAATATAATTTTATATGTTGCAAAATATAAAACAACTATTAATTTAAAACAAAAACTTTACCGAAATCTATAAAAATAAAATGTAAACAGATGCGTCGCCATGATTGATATCGTATTCTCCACAGACTTCAAAGAATATTCATTCCGGCCCAAAGTATTGTCAAATGTTTAACATGTGATGTCATATGCCTTTCCTTTTCTTTTCCCTACACTCTGATAAAGTTAGAGCAGCAAAGGTATACTTTAGACAGGCAGTAGTTTGCATTAAATCGTCAACGCATAACGCAATGAGGCAGATCATTCAACTTTTACTCTGTGTTGCAATTTTTTTCCCCTGAGTCCACTATAGACTTGCGTCTAGATACATCGAAACGAATCAAAAATCCGATTTCAATCAGAAACGGAATCGAATCGATAATCCGAACTAGACAAACCGATTTCACAAAACCACGGAAGTGTGGCTTTGCCTAAGCAAGTTTTTGTTTATATTTGAATAGTTTTGATCGATGCACTTACAACCGAATAATATTACTAGAGACGATCGAAACTGCGAGCCGGAGCCTCTCCTGAAATCGATTTTCTGTTACCGACATTCGGTCGATGTTTTGGGAGTCCATTTGAAGATTTGAATATGAAAATAAAACATGACTTATGTAATCATAGTATTTTTAGGGTTCCGTACCTCAAAAGGAAAAACGGAACCCTTATAGGATCACTTCGATATCAGTCAAGTTAGGTCAAGGTATCAAGTTGAAATTAATATCAAATACGCCTGTGGTTCCTTAGAGCTTTAAAAAATCAAGTTTCTAAGTCAACGCAATAAAAAATTACGGCTATTTAAGCGACATATTTTGGTACTCGCAAATAAATCAAAACCATACAGGGTACTTCCCGTTGACCTAGACTCATAAAATTTGGCACAAAGCCCGTCTCATTGCACAAGTAAAGGAAAATGACAGAAAATCGTAAATTTTTAGTTTTATCACATACAAAAAGAAAAAACCATTACAAACTTACATTTGCAGTTGGAGAATTGACCGTGACGTATATCGATATATGGGAGAACACGTTTTTCAACTACAAAGTTAAGTTTGTTTTTGGGATAAATTCATCCCAATTAAGGAACTCTTCATTGTGCGTGGTCTGACACGCACTTGGCCGGTTTAAACATCATCCTACTATAATATCACACAATAATTAATGAAAAAGTCAGTGAAGATGTGTGGATGTTTATTAGATACATACTAAAATAATGGCCTAACAGCAGATTTTTTTATCCCGGAAGTATGTTCCAGTGAGAGTTTTTTTTTTAAATGACGTTGTTTTTCGATATCCACTCGGATGGAGCCTCTGGCTTCACTATATTCGTCATGCTGAACAGTCTTTCCAAATCAGCGTTCGAATCCGCAGTGGTTTCGGCGTTTGACACAGGTTTTAGACAAACATTAAAAGAATAAAACATACCATTATCGTGTTATTTTAATATTTTCTCGAGTCAAAATTGATTGTATTGTTTTTACAAATTGAATTAAACTAACCACTAGACAAAACCACCAGCCACTAAAAGCAAAATTCCTCCGCCAGTAGAGGTGGTCAAACTCCCAGGTTTAGTGGAAATCCCACTAAGTTGACAACACTGCTTTTATACGACTTTGTCATAGGCCACAGATAACAAAAACGTGAAAAGAAAAACGTTTTATTACGTTGTTCAATTATGGTAGTTTTTGGTAGAAAGTGTTTTAAAAATTGGTTTTTCATTTTTCGGCAGTCATTGTACATTTTTATTTATAAGCACTAGTAGATCATCAGTTGTAGTTAAAACAAAATTACATTATAGCACAATAATTTGATTATTAACCATTCATAGATGCTGTAACTAAACATATAAATTTAACAATTATAGACAATTGCTTTGAACATCCCTATACAATTCCAGTTGTATGGTAAAAAATGTACATCGCAATTCCAATTATGGCATGCGATTAAGATTGGACTTGCTTTCGATTCAGAATCGCATTCAAAAATAAAATAAATTACGCAATTAGGCTGCAGAGATCTTCTCGTCGGGCAGCAGTGTACGCGTGTTGTATGTTGCCAGGTCCAGTTTCCGGTGATTGTGGTAGCCGAATCTCTTCCAGGGAGTCTTTACACCCCTTGCCTCACCGTGACCTTGACTGCTACCGTAGCTAAGGGTAGGTGGGCCACTGGGCACTAGAGGCCATTTCTTTCTTTTTGGTGCTTGTCATTTTAGGGGGTATATCATAATCGCCACGCTTAGCAGGCGGGTTGGCGATCGCAGTATGGTGTTATAAATGAATAGAGAACGTTGCTGCCCATTCTCTAGTAAGTTAGTCGCCTTTTACGACACTCATGGGAAGAAATTATTGTTGTAAGTTTATTGTCAAAATGAAACACGAAGGGCATGTTTGTTGTTTTATAAAACTTAGAGGATGGTCTGTACCTAAATTTAAATCACAAATTCTGAAAAAAACTGTAGAAGTACAAGAAACATCAGATTTTGGAATATTGCTTGTTTCACAGAAAACAGATGATTCTTGACGTTGTTTTTTGTTGGATGCCTGAAAGAAATAGGAACTCATATTTAGATAAGCAATATAAATATGTTTTTTTTTAATTTATGTAACTAATATCTAATAATTTATTTCAGGCCAAAGAGCCAAGCTATTATTTATCAATCATTTTAATATACACTTACCGAAAATATTGTAGGAACAGAGTTATCATGTAATCTCATTACATCAAGTGTTCTATTGAAACAACTTTCTTCAAAGTGAAGTGAACAGATGTCCCATTTTTTATGTCGAAGCTTAATATTTTCTTCACAAATAGCCTCTCACCACTTTTTCCTTAATCCTTCATTGTTAGGAAACCTATAAAAAGGTTAATTTTATCAATAAATCGTATAACCATCATAAAACTCTCTGGAACGGTCTCTCGGTGCTATGAACCAAAGAGTATAGTTTGCTGTAAACCACGGGCCGGACCTAGCAATATCATTTCAGCGCAGCGAAGGAACTAGTATCAGAAACTATTACGGAAACGATACAACACTATTCCACCATAACATATCATTGTAAACAAACGAATGAAATTATGAAATAATAAAAAGGTCTGTTGGACGGAAATAAACCTAAATATGAAAATTTAAGACGTATTTAATGATCGCTTAGCAATTTTTTCATTGAAAGTTTATTACTTTATGTACTATTGCATGAAAACCGGCTATTAACCTGTGCAAAGACAATTGAGGTTGATTTTCCTTCTTTCTTGCACCACACTTCACAATACAACCACAGAGTACATTTTTATTTAATACAACACACAGGCATGTTGAATTGGTGTTTTCCAACGTATATGTCACCGTAAAATTATAAACTTCGTTAGTTTGTAATCTATCGGTATTATTTCCGTTAGATTACAAACTGTCGAAAGATTGTGAACTGCGACAAATCATTTACGATTTAACGTATTATTTTTCGATAGTTTATATTATATCCATGAGAAACGAGCGTAGTAAGCGCTGCCGCTCACGAGGTTGGTCACAGTTCTAACCTAATCTAACCCATTTCACCCAGTTCACAATTTTTCGACAGATTATGATCTAACGGAAATAATACCGATAGATTATAAACTAACGGTGCTCACAATCTTACGGTGACATATACATTCAGTTTTAAAGGGAAACTCTTCGTAATTTTCTCATAAATCTCAATAATGCAAAAAGTAAACAACCACTTGACAGCTTTATTAAAATACTTTTTGTTTTAACACAGCTAACTATTTACATTAGGTACTAAATTAAAAGACTAACTAACTATCTGTATAAATAAAAATAATAAAAACAAAACGACACTTAGGCGTCGAAGTATTCGTCCGCATCGCTGTCATCCGGAAACGTGCCCAGAAGACTGGCAGCATTGCCACGTTGAATGGCAATGCTAATTCTTTGGCCAAAGAACGAGCCAGCCCTCTGGTCACGTGAAGTGTCGACCAGTCGACGAGAAATATCCTTAAAAAGGAGACGCGCACTCGGGCCCCATGATCCGAGCGTTTCGACCCCAAACTGTAGTTACCAATAAGGTTACAGTATTTGCGCCGCTTGAGGGTCTCAGCAGCCGCAGCAGCGGCGCCAACACAAGCCGCCGTGCTAGGAACATGAAATGGCGCAAGGGTGTCGACACAGGTCGCATCCCACACCAGAGGCCTACCCATCTTCCAAGGCAACAACGTCATCCCGTCTGGTCTCTTCCCATCGTTACGTACCAAGCCGTTTGGTTCTAATACCGCTGGTACGCCGGCGGTGACAAAGACTCTACGAATAATGTTGTACTTGACAGCAGAACTACCACGAAACTTGTCGCATAATAAGGCGGTTATGGCACTTACCTACAACTGTCACTACGTCTCAACAAAATGTTGACATTATGAGGAACAACTGAAATATTGTTGTCTCTTTTATCAAATACGATTACCACATTAGAAAGAGTGAAACAACACGATATATATAACAACACATTCTAGTTCGTATTTCACCCAATTTGTAAGCAATAGAATATCGCGGCGCCTCCATGTTATTTATTTTTATTTCAATGCCCTCGCCATACTTACGTCGCGCGAAAACTGTCACTCCCTAAATTGTGCGGCGTGGCTCATTTGCGAATAATTTCCTCATTCGTCACAGTTCGTAACACATCGGAGCAACTTTCTCGTTTTTAATACACATAGCTGTACAAAGATGCCTTCTTGTGCCTTCAGGGGGCCTACCACGAGCTCACAAAGCAGTATTATTTTAATATTACTTCAGTGGGAGAAAGAGATGGAGCTATACGTCCTGTAGAGCTTCATCTCTTTCCCACACTGAAGTAATATTAAAATAATACTGCTTTATGAGCTTGTGGTAGGCCCCCAGGAAATGTACCAACAACTCCAAAAATTCATATAAAACTGAAGGTATTACTTTCCATGGGTAATTTTTTTTTTCAAATTTATTTCGATTTCTAAAATATATATATATTATGACGGAAGATGATGATAAGTAACAAAAATTACGTTCCCATGACAACGAACGATAGGGTAGTGTAATGTTGACAAAAAAAGTTTGAAATGTGAATTGGAAGTATGGAGGTTACATGCCATTATGATTTAAAATATTTTACCTGCCGGATTTTTTATGTCTTTCTTTTTTTAGATTAACTTTTCTTTGAAATTATGTTTTCGAATACAAAATTATAGGTACTTAAACAATTATTATAAAACGCGACTTGCTTCGAAAGCACAGCGTGGGCCCTTCGCCTGATCTCTCTCCGCCATCCCGTCAGACTATGAGTGTGAGGAAATGGAGATTCCACTTATTCAAGCATGTCGAAAGAATCCAGGGAAAGTAGCGTGAATAAAGGCGCAGCACAAAATTTTGTCTTTCAACCTTAAGGCGTGAAAAGGTAACAGACGGACAGTTACTTTCGGATTTAAAATATTAAATAGATGTACTGATGATGAATCACTATTTGTATTTAACTATTAAGTTCCCACAAGAAACATGTGTTAAAGAAAAATGGATTCAAATAATCCAAGAAGAACAAAGAGACGATGAATGGTTGCCAACCAAATACAGCCGCATTTGTTCACCGCATTTGATCAGAGGTCCGTGGATCGGAACCACGCTCTGCTACCATTTTAAGATGGTAACATATTTTGTTACCATCTTAAAATGGTAGCAGAGCGTGGTTGTATGATGTACGATGTATCTGTGGAACCAGCAGAGCAATCTTGTATTAACTATGTGAACTAATGTTGAAATAAACTTAGTCTATGCGAAACAGCCATTGTTTTAATAATTTTAATGATGATATGTTCTACCAGACACAACATTATAAAAACAAATATTTTATTTTTACAAAAGCACCTCCTTTTAAAATTAAGTATTCTTTTCAAAACGAGTATGCTGACCGTACAGCGACAATTTTCTACTTCATTGTGTGACAGATGACAACTCATGCACAAATGCGGTCATCTTTTGACGCGGTAAGGCGTATCCTTCGATGTAAATCGATGCTTCTTCCTGTACTGAATGTAAAATTGTATCCTTATAAAATAAAACTATTATATCTTAAAACCAAGTGTTTGATGCTAGATTCTGTCCGCCCTAACCATTCACAGTTACAAAAGCTAAGAGACAACAGCACATAAACTTATTCATCATGCCTCTTTCACCTGAAGAAAGTGCTAGGATCATGACTTTTCTGGAACTTAGGCATCAATATGCGTCGTACTGCAAGAATGGTGGGTGTGACGTTACGAACGGTCCAGAAGGTGAAGCGAAGGTACGAAGAGACTGGAAACAATTTGATGAGACTTTGGCTAATGGCAGACCCAGGTGTACTAGTGCCCGAGAAGACCGTTATATTGTTTTCACTGTGTTGAGAAATCGCCACCTAAATGCAGTTGAAGTGCAGCAACATCTTCTTCAGACCCGAAGGGACTACATTAGTGACAGTACAGTGAGAAGAAGACTGGCTGAAGCAAACCTGAAACCCCGAAGACCAGCGAGTGGCCTCAAACTCGAGAGAGCGCATCGAGTAGCGAGACTGCGATACGCCCGTGAACACATACAGTGGGATCAAGAAGAATGGTCAAGAATTTTGTTTACAGATGAGTCTCGATTCTCACTTTACACTTCTGATGGAAGGCGAAGTGTCTACAGGCGACCTGGTGAGCGATACCTTCAAGCCTGCTTCTCAGAAAGAGTCCAGTACGGTAGAGGCAGTGTACATGTATAGGCGCCCACCGGATCACCGAACACATAAGCGCTGGGTTCCAGCGTGATTTGTTGACCGGTACAGTATTCTTCGACATAGTCAAAGCGTTCGACAGTCTGGCACAACAGCTTAATATATAAGCTTTACAAACTTGAGGTTTCCGACCGTCTCGTCCTCATCTTACGAGACTTTTTGTCAAATCGCACCTTCCGCTTTTGAATCGAAGGTGCTCTATCCTCCCCCCGTCCCATTCGCGCCGGAGTTCCTCAGGGATCCGTAGTGTCCCCTCTTATTTTTACGCTCTTCACCAGTGATATCCCTATAAGTAAAAAGGCGCAGTTGGCTCTGTTCGCAGACGATACGGCCATTTACTACAGAGGCTTAGGCCCCGACTCGATAGCCTGGGCGCCTTGTTTAGGAAATGGAGGATTGAAGTCAATCCCGCCAAAAGCCAAGCGGTTCTCTTTTCGAAACCGTTTAAAAAGACCCAACCTCGTCTCCCCCGACCCATCACCATGCTAGGCAAGCCTATCCCTTGGGAGAAGAAAGCCAAGTACCTAGGTGTAGTCCTCGACCACCATCTCTCCTTTAAAGAGCACATAACCCAAGCCCGCGCGCGAGCCGCATGGGTCCTTGGAAGGCTCTATATCCTAAATGCACGTAGCAAATTATCACTACGGTGCAAATTACGTATTTACACAACGTGCATTCGCCCAATCATGACCTATGCGGGTGCTGTTTTTGCACAAGCAAGACCCAGTCACATCCATAAGATGCAGACATTACAGAACCGTTGCCTTCAGAAGGCCTCGGAAGCCCCCTGGTTTGTTAGGAATAAGATCCTCCATCTCGACCTAAAAATCCCCACCATCTACCAATTTCTCAAACGCTCTTCTAAGCGTTACTTCGATACTGCCGCCAAACATCGCACCCTCTGGTTGTCGAGGCCGCTAGTTACACTCCCTCTAGTGTCAATCGAACTCGCCGCCCTAAGCGAATCCTTACCGACCCTGACGTCCCCATTACCCTCCTCCAGGAGAGCAGTAGGGAAACCAACACAGTCAAAAACAGACGCCTCCCGTCATTCCGACCTCGCCGCCGAGGTCCTTTGCGATCGCGACCGCGTCCCCGAGTAAATGATACTCCCCCCGACCTTTGCTCGATAACGAGGTGCCAGCAGTTGTTGTAGCTGAGCACGTAGCTTTAAATTCCCCGACTAATAATCATGATCAAAACTTTGATCCAGCCCGTCCCATCCTTGATGTCCTCCCTCCGGTTGACGTCCTAAGCCGAGGTTCGAACCCCACAGGGGGTGCCCTTAGCGAGCGTTCACCTAGTTTTAATTAGCATAGTTGAATAGACAAATGTGTATGATCACGCCTCTTTGTTGCGATGTTTTTGTGTAAAAACACGCGCAGGAGACCCGGCTTTACTATGCGTTCGCACCAGAAAACATTTAACATGTAGATGTTTCGAAACTTGTCACATGAAGCAAATCTCATTACTTGTTTTGTTGAACTTGCGTTCGCACTGCACGAAACATGAGTAAGTCATAAGACAGATGTTAAGATTTGTTGTTATCTGCGTTCGCACTGTCTAGAAACATACACAACAGACATGTTTTGTATAGAGATTTGTCACGTTTGCGTTCGCACTGTTGTTTGTTTAGGTCAAATTATGTCTCGCAACTTGTCTATTGCTTGATGTTTTGTTTTATCCGAGTATGGTGGTAAACATCTCGTGTTTATATCGAAACATGGATTGCTCCAAAGTCCAAAGTAGACACGGTAAAGTTTTTTTAGAAAGTCGCGCATCCAGTATCTAGGTTTCTTCCTAGGTTTTTGCCGTTCCAGGTATGCAATACTGGCAGCTACAAACAACAAATCGTCTTCATCGCTTGAATCATTTTATTAGGACCCTACTTTTGATATTGGTGCCGATTCTTTTGTACACCGAATTAAACTAACTAAACTATCACTAAAATTCCTTACTTTTTTGGCTGTGAGAATCTTAAAGCTATACTGCAAAATAAATTCTTTATATAAAATAATTTTGACACAACTAAATCGAATTTGACGATCGCGACTCCACGTGGTAGGTACTTGTTTTCCGTACCCCGTGAATTTTTTTTAGAGCCGGAGACGCGCAGGGGGCAGCCTCGACGTGTTTTTTTAAAGGAATTTTTCACTTTTTGTATGGAAAATATGAAAAATGATTACCTACATGTTGAGTTCTAGGGGTTTATGTGTTTTATAAAGGGGGTTGAAATTTTCATTATTTTTGCGATAGGACAGACCATTTTCGAGATATAAGCAAAAGAAAAAAAAAGATACAGTACTGTTTTTGCACCTGAAGTCGAGGTGTTGGTGTTTTATTCCACACGTTTTTAATCGCGATTAGAAATAGTTAGATTTAGTTAGACAATCAAAATTTTAGGTGAAAAACGTCAAATTCAGAATAGCGAAATTGACATTTTCACTAAATTAATCTCTCAATGGTACCGATTCTCTTGTGCACAAACTAAACTAAATTTAAGTTCAGTGCATCTTTTTCTTTCTATTTCATTAAGAAAAGGACAGAAGATAAATTTTAGTTTAGTCCTGTCAAATTAATCAGCGCCTGTCACTCTCCATACAAGTTTAGTGTAAGTATATTTATAAGTAATTTTGCCTTCGCTACGATTTGGCCACAAGTTAATCACTGTTAACATCATTACTATGCGTTCGCACCAGAAAACATTTAACATGTAGATGTTTCGAAACTTGTCACATGAAGCAAATCTCATTACTTGTTTTGTTGAACTTGCGTTCGCACTGCACGAAACATGAGTAAGTCATAAGACAGATGTTAAGATTTGTTGTTATCTGCGTTCGCACTGTCTAGAAACATACACAACAGACATGTTTTGTATAGAGATTTGTCACGTTTGCGTTCGCACTGTTGTTTGTTTAGGTCAAATTATGTCTCGCAACTTGTCTATTGCTTGATGTTTTGTGTTATCCGAGTATGGTGGTAAACATCTCGTGTTTATATCGAAACATGGATTGGTCCAAAGTCCAAAGTAGACACGGTGAAGTTTTTTTAGAAAGTCGCGCATCCAGTATCTAGGTTTCTTCCTAGGTTTTTGCCGTTCCAGGTATGCAATACTGGCAGCTACAAACAATAAATCGTCTTCATCGCTTGAATCATTTTATTAGGACCCTACTTTTGATATTGGTGCCGATTCTTTTGTACACCGAATTAAACTAACTAAACTATCACTAAAATTCCTTACTTTTTTGGCTGTGAGAATCTTAAAGCTATACTGCAAAATAAATTCTTTATATAAAATAATTTTGACACAACTAAATCGAATTTGACGATCGCGACTCCACGTGGTAGGTACTTGTTTGCCGTACCCCGTGAATTTTTTTTAGAGCCGGAGACGCGCAGGGGGCAGCCTCGACGTGTTTTTTTAAGGAATTTTTCACTTTTTGTATGGAAAATATGAAAAATGATTACCTACATGTTGAGTTCTAGGGGTTTATGTGTTTTATAAAGGGGGTTGAAATTTTCATTATTTTTGCGATAGGACAGACCATTTTCGAGATATAAGCAAAAGAAAAAAAAAGATACAGTACTTTTTTTGCACCTGAAGTCGAGGTGTTGGTGTTTTATTCCACACGTTTTTAATCGCGATTAGAAATAGTTAGATTTAGTTAGACAATCAAAATTTTAGGTGAAAAACGTCAAATTCAGAATAGCGAAATTGACATTTTCACTAAATTAATCTCTCAATGGTACCGATTCTCTTGTGCACAAACTAAACTAAATTTAAGTTCAGTGCATCTTTTTCTTTCTATTTCATTAAGAAAAGGACAGAAGATAAATTTTAGTTTAGTCCTGTCAAATTAATCAGCGCTTGACGTAAATTGACGTAATTTTAGTCGGCAAGTTTTTAATCACGTCTAAACTTGTATGGAGAGTGACAGGCGCTGATTAATTTGACAGGACTAAACTAAAATTTATCTTCTGTCCTTTTCTTAATGAAATAGAAAGAAAAAGATGCACTGAACTTAAATTTAGTTTAGTTTGTGAACAAGGGAATCGGCACCAGTGCCATCTTAGTGCTCTCAAACTAAAATATAGTCCAGTTGTATCACTTTAGTCTATTTCAGAATGGGAAATCGTCGTTTGACTGGAATAAACGATATTTTGGTGATTTTTAGTCTAGTTAGAGGCATTTGTGACAAGAGAATCGACACCATTACCCAGTTAATAAACGTTGCAATATTTTTGACTTTGTTTAGTAAGTATATTTATAAGTAATTTTGCCTTCGCTACGATTTGGCCACAAGTAAATCACTGTTAACATCATTAGGATTCACAGAACATAAAAGGCCGCATTCCGACTTACGCCAAAAGTGATTATATCGCGAATCCGACCAAAGCCCAAAGTCACAATTAATACTCAATAACCCTTATATTTTGTGACTATTAAATTTGATTGGATTCGCGATATTATCACTTTTAGCGTAACTCGGAAAGCGGCCATAGTCGGCATGAAATGTCAAAACAAATCTTACAACATGTTGCTAGATTCATACAGATACATTTTGATACGAAACTGGTTTGTAAAAACGTGTGGCGAAACATGTCAAATGATAAGAAACGTCAAACATGTTTCGCGTCAACAAGTTGAGTGACAATGCGAACGCGAGTCGATACATTGACAGAAAACAGAGATTTCAACATGTTTTTATGTGAATGTTTCGCCAGTGCGAACGCACAGTTAGGATTCACAGAACATAAAAGGCCGCATTCCGACTTACGCCAAAAGTGATAATATCGCGAATCCGACCAAAGTCCAAAGTCACAATTAATACTCAATAACCCTTATATTTTGTGACTATTAAATTTGGTTGGATTCGCGATATTATCACTTTTAGTGTAACTCGGAATGCGGCCATAGTCGGCATGAAATGTCAAAACAAATCTTACAACATGTTGCTAGATTCATACAGATACATTTTGATACGAAACTGGTTTGTAAAAACGTGTGGCGAAACATGTCAAATGATAAGAAACGTCAAACATGTTTCGCGTCAACAAGTTGAGTGACAATGCGAACGCGAGTCGATACATTGACAGAAAACAGAGATTTCAACATGTTTTTATGTGAATGTTTCGCCAGTGCGAACGCACAGTTAGGATTCACAGAACATAAAAGGCCGCATTCCGACTTACGCCAAAAGTGATAATATCGCGAATCCGACCAAAGTCCAAAGTCACAATTAATACTCAATAACCCTTATATTTTGTGACTATTAAATTTGGTTGGATTCGCGATATTATCACTTTTAGTGTAACTCGGAATGCGGCCATAGTCGGCATGAAATGTCAAAACAAATCTTACAACATGTTGCTAGATTCATACAGATACATTTTGATACGAAACTGGTTTGTAAAAACGTGTGGCGAAACATGTCAAATGATAAGAAACGTCAAACATGTTTCGCGTCAACAAGTTGAGTGACAATGCGAACGCGAGTCGATACATTGACAGAAAACAGAGATTTCAACATGTTTTTATGTGAATGTTTCGCCAGTGCGAACGCACAGTTATGCATAACTATGCGTTCGCACTAAAAAACATTTAACATGTAGATGTTTCGAAACTTGTCACATGAAGCAAATCTCATTACTTGTTTTGTTGAACTTGCGTTCGCACTGCACGAAACATGAGTAAGTCATAAGACAGATGTTAAGATTTGTTGTTATCTGCGTTCGCACTGTCTAGAAACATACACAACAGACATGTTTTGTATAGAGATTTGTCACGTTTGCGTTCGCACTGTTGTTTGTTTAGGTCAAATTATGTCTCGCAACTTGTCTATTGCTTGATGTTTTGTGTTATCCGAGTATGGTGGTAAACATCTCGTGTTTATATCGAAACATGGATTGGTCCAAAGTAGACACGGTGAAGTTTTTTTAGAAAGTCGCGCATCCAGTATCTAGGTTTCGTCCTAGGTTTTTGCCGTTCCAGGTATGCAATACTGGCAGCTACAAACAATAAATCGTCTTCATCGCTTGAATCATTTTATTAGGACCCTACTTTTGATATTGGTGCCGATTCTTTTGTACACCGAATTAAACTAACTAAACTATCACTAAAATTCCTTACTTTTTGGCTGTGAGAATCTTAAAGCTAAATCTGCAAAATAAATTCTTTATATAAAATAATTTTGACACAACTAAATCGAATTTGACGATCGCGACTCCACGTGGTAGGTACTTGTTTGCCGTACCCCGTGAATTTTTTTTAGAGCCGGAGACGCACAGGGGGCAGCCTCGACGTGTTTTTTTAAGGAATTTTTCACTTTTTGTATGGAAAATATGAAAAATGATTACCTACATGTTGAGTTCTAGGGGTTTATGGGTTTTACAAAGGGGGTTGAAATTTTCATTATTTTTGCGATAGGACACACCATTTTCGAGATATAAGCAAAAGAAAAAAAAAGATACAGTACTGTTTTTGCACCTGAAGTCGAGGTGTTGGTGTTTTATTCCACACGTTTTTAATCGCGATTAGAAATAGTTAGATTTAGTTAGACAATCAAAATTTTAGGTGAAAAACGTCAAATTCAGAATAGCGAAATTGACATTTTCACTAAATTAATCTCTCAATGGTACCGATTCTCTTGTGCACAAACTTAACTAAATTTAAGTTCAGTGCATCTTTTTCTTTCTATTTCTTTAAGAAAAGGACAGAAGATAAATTTTAGTTTAGTCCTGTCAAATTAATCAGCGCTTGACGTAAATTGACGTAATTTTAGTCGGCAGGTTTTTAATCACGTCTAAACTTGTATGGAGAGTGACAGGCGCTGATTAATTTGACAGGACTAAACTAAAATTTATCTTCTGTCCTTTTCTTAATGAAATAGAAAGAAAAAGATGCACTGAACTTAAATTTAGTTTAGTTTGTGAACAAGGGAATCGGCACCAGTGCCATCTTAGTGCTCTCAAACTAAAATATAGTCAAGTTGTATCACTTTAGTCTATTTCAGAATGGGAAATCGTCGTTTGACTGGAATAAACGATATTTTGGTGATTTTTAGTCTAGTTAGAGGCATTTGTGACAAGAGAATCGACACCATTACCCAGTTAATAAACGTTGCAATATTTTTGACTTTGTTTAGTAAGTATATTTATAAGTAATTTTGCCTTCGCTATGATTTGGCCACAAGTAAATCACTGTTAACATCATTAGGATTCACAGAACATAAAAGGCCGCATTCCGACTTACGCCAAAAGTGATAATATCGCGAATCCGACCAAAGTCCAGTCACAATTAATACTCAATAACCCTTATATTTTGTGACTATTAAATTTGGTTGGATTCGCGATCATCACTTTTAGCGTAACTCGGAATGCGGCCATAGTCGGCATGAAATGTCAAAACAAATCTTACAACATGTTGCTAAATTCATACAGATACATTTTGATACGAAACTGGTTTGTAAAAACGTGTGGCGAAACATGTCAAATGATAAGAAACGTCAAACATGTTTCGCGTCAACAAGTTGAGTGACAATGCGAACGCGAGTCGATACATTGACAGAAAACAGAGATTTCAACATGTTTTTATGTGAATGTTTCGCCAGTGCGAACGCACAGTAATTATAGTCTTTGTGCGTCCTCTATACGTTAAAATATGTTTACAGTGTGCTTCCAAGCCACTTCCAGCTGCACATTCACAATGGTGCCGATTCTCTTGTCACAAATGCCTCTAAACTAAACTAAAAATCACCAAAATTTAGTTTATTCCTGTCAAACGACGATTTCCCATTCTGAAATAGACTAAAGTGACACAACTTAACTATATTTTAGTTTGACAGCACTAAGATGGCACTGAGATATTAGTTTAGTGAAAATGGCAATTTTGCTATTCTGAATTTGACGTTATTAACCTAAAATTTAGATTTTCTAACTAAATATGACTATTTTTAATCGCGACTAAAAACATGTGGAATAAAATTGGTTGTCATGAACTTAAAATTCACACCAACACCTCGACTTCAAATGAAAAAACAGTACTGAATATTTTTTTTGCTTTTGCTTATATCTCGAAAACGGTGTGTCCAATCGCAAAAATAATGAAAATTTCGACACCCTTTATAAAACCCAACCCCTAACACTCTACATGTAGGTAATGTTTTTTCTTATTTTCCACACAAAAAGTGAAAAATCCATATAAAACACGTCGAGGCTATCCCCCCACTGCGCGCCTCCGGCTCTAAAAAGATTCACGTGGTTAGGTATCACGTGTGGAGGGAGTCGCGGTTGTCAAATACCGATCAGGGACGGCGGGTGGTCCGCGCCGTGACAGATTTATGACCGCACTTGAATAAACAAAAGCATCGGGTTTCATAATAACGTCTATAGTGTTTTGTTTATGTTTTTTGCTACTCGAATAGATTAGAGATACATTGTAAATGGTTACAGTCTTTGTTATCAACGTTTACTAATCTTTATTACCCGTTTTTTTTGTGTTTTCTATGTTCTAATGTTTTTACGATTTCTAATAAAACTACCGTACCAATTCACACGAAATTTTTCAGGGTACATTATGGATAGATAAGTTATCTAATAAAAGCGTTTTCAGAGACAAAATTTTTTTCAAAAAATTTCAAAAAATCTAGGTTTTTGCTGATCTAGAATTTCTAGTGCTTTCATAACTTTCTCCGTACCAAAAAAATATTTTTTATTTTATTTTTTTGAAAAAACGTTGAAGAATTTATTATAGAAAAGAAATAAAACACTTACCGATCAGATCCATACAGAAAACTCACAAAATATCACAACTTTCACTTTCACGAGAACTTTCTCCTTCACGTTTGTTTACACTTTTTTTGGTTGGGTCAAAATAGGTATAATCTAATGTTATTTAGTGCGAATATTATCTAAAACGATGTAATATTTACTTCAAAATGAAAATATCACCACTTTCCGACGATTTACACACTAAAACCATTAAAAAACGAATTATTACTGCGAACGCGCGCATCCCGGGAGTGACGTTTTTACTGTCATTTTGACCGCGCGGGAATGTCATTTTCAACATTTTTTTTATAGTGTTGCCCATTTATATTTTTGCTTTTAGTCGATTTATTTGACAAGAATATCTATCTGACCATAGACTGCAAAAAATTTCAAACAAAAATATTGATTACAGCGAATACGATTGCGAGTTGTATGTCGTGTGGAGTCTTGTTGCCAATTGGCAACAACGGTCCCTTAACGGATGTGTCAAAATTATTTTTATATTAATTAGAGAATTTATTTTGCAGAATAGCTTTGAAATTCTCATAGTCAAAAGTAAGGAATTTTAGTGATAGTTTAGTTAGTTTAGTTCGGTGTACAAGAGAATCGGCACCAATGACTTTTACATATCATACCAGTTTTATCCATCTTGAGTATAACAATAAACAGTATTTTTTTCATTTGTGCCTTGCATTTTGCATGAAAATAAGCGTGGTTACAATAATAAATGCAACTCGTAGTGTGGCCAAGCTCCTATTTTCCTATTTTTTAGAGGATTTTCCCTTTAGGAGGTATTTGAAACCTGAAATAATATTATTATTTCAGGTTATTATTTTCATTTATTCATTTTTTTACACATTAAATACATTTTTAAATATTAAAGTATATTTTATAGTTGAACTCACAAAGGAAGATGAATGCATCATCAGTTGATCACTGTATAAAAACTTACCTTTCAGCAAACTCTTGAATGTGGGTTTTGGGCAGGAATGTTAGGGTGATCATCCTCAAGCTCGTCTTCAACTTCGATCGAGTTATTCCTGTCGTATGCCTGCAGTCTTCAACAAAAAAACCGGCCAAGTGCGTGTCGGACCACGCACAATGAAGGGTTCCGTAGTTGGGATGAATTTATCCCAAAAACAAACTTAACTTTGTAGTTGAAAAATATGTTCCCATACGGAATGTATGGGAAAACATGTTTTTGCAACTGCAAAGTTAAGTTGGTCGATTATTACTCGTTAACTTGTAAAGCCTACTCAGCTGTGATAGTTTTCCTTTTAAATTCGTTATATAAGCTACTGTTGTGAATTTTTTCACATATGTGAAACCAACCATTTAGCTGGCAGGGGGGGGACACTTGACTCTAACAAAAATTTTCACCTTAAAGCTTAATATTTCGCAAACGGATCTCTGAATTCAAAAATGGTTTTAACATACAATGGTTTTGAAAGACCTTTCCAATGATACCACACATGGTGGGATAAAAAAATAAAAAAAAATCATCATCACTTTACGTGTATGGGAGGTCCCCTAAAAAAAAATGTTTTTCATAATTTTGTTTTACCACTTTGTCGGCATAATTAATGTGTATACCTATGCCAAATTACAGCTTTCTAGTACTAAGGGTCTCGGAGCTAGATCGCGGACAGACAGACAGACAGACGGACATGACGAAACTATGAGGGTTCCTTGTTTACTACGGAACCCTAAAAAAGGACTTTTAAAAATAGTATAAACAAAACAATCACAATCAATTATAAAATGGTCATTGGTGCCGATTGCCCTTGTTTACAAACTAAATTTAAGTTCAGTACTAACAAATATGGAGTATCGAATCTGAATTAAATGATTTTTATTTTTTTATTCAGTGCATCTTTTTCTTTCCATTTCATTAAGAAAAGGACAGAAGATAAATTTTAGTTTAGTCCTGTCAAATTAATCAGCGCTTGACGTAAATTGACGTAATTTTAGTCGGCAAGTTTTTAATCACGTCTAAACTTGTATGGAGAGTGACGGGCGCTGATTAATTTGACAGGACTAAACTAAAATTTATCCTCTGTCCTTTTGTTAATGAAATAGAAAGAAAAAGATGCACTGAACTTAAAGGAGATGTTTTATTTTCGGCCATAAAGTGTACGTTAATGAAAAAAAAAAGGAAAAAATTCCACGAATTGAGGAAAAATATTCTTTCCTGTTTATTACTTTTATTCCTCTGATTACTTCGGCACAAAAATAATAGTTTAACACATTATTGCCATATTTTATTCATCATGGCGTCGTTTTACTTGCATACTGCTTTCGTCCAGAAATCATGTTACATTTTAACAAAATAATATCATGTAGACGTTTTTCAAATAAATATGAAAGGCGTGTATTTCTGTACTACAATAAGATAGCTATCTTATACAACTTTTTTGATTAATTAGAAAGTCTGATCGGTCTGGAATAAAATATTTTTCTTTCTTTCTTTTCTTTTGATTTATCATAAAAATAAAAAACTGCTTTTGTGGATTGTAGATTTGTAGGTACTTCTGGACGAAAATGGCTAGCTGTCGATAATCGTATTTCTCCTGACAAACGTCAAACATTTTAGGTTTTTATTTTGTGCCCAAAAAGTATTAGATATTATGGAAAAAAACAGTCTTCATTGTATTTAGGAGTTCGTTTCCCAGGTTTTCTGAAGTGTACATGTTATGGCCGGAGTCCCATACAAAAATGAAACGTCTCCTTTTGTTTAGTTTGTGAACAAGGGAATCGGCACCATTATTAATTACCTTTCCAGTAAAGCTGCTTTGCTGCTTTGCTTTGGTTGTTTTGCTCTTTTCCTTAACTCCGCTTTTAGTTGTACTACATTCCAAATCGCATACATTTTCGTCTAGTTTTCGTATGAACAATATCGACACAACAGTGAAAACATAAACAACAATGGCGGACTGAAGACGGACAACTATGCTGCCATCTACGATGAGCTTTCAGTTTTTAACCCATGGATGTTTTAACCCCGTTGTTGACAGCCCTCAGCTGTCATAATCGTAATATCTAAATCGGAACGCAAATTATTGATGTCTGCGCTGAGAGCGCTGTTCTAATCTGAAAGCGGCTTTTGTCATTATGTCATTTGTTGAATTTTGTAGTCAAGTTGTCAAGTGTTGTCAAGCAAGCTATTTATCTCAAAGTTTTAAAACTATCTAGATCTTGGTGGTTCTCGATTCTCTTTCTCAAACAGAAATTATTACTATTTGCGAGATAAACTGCCATTGCAGCCTAGGACTTCGCGACAGCTAGCTGTGTATTCATTATTTGTGGTATTTGGTTAATGTGATGTCGTCGGTTTGCCTAGCTGCTGGAGACATATTCGTTCCAGTGAAAATTGATGAAAATGATCTATATGCGGGAGTTTTAAAGTTACTTAAAAATATAAGACCTAACTGGACTCAAGAAGATATTAAATTAAAGGTAAGCTTGCGTCGCTTTGATTTTTTTAATTAAAATTATTCACGGATGTGTTTAATATTAGACATTATTTTATAAAGATTTTACCATTATGTTAGATCATAGTTAAGTAAAAAGGTTAGACAGTAAAATAATATGCTGCAAGACCAACTATAAATTCCATTTAAACAATGCATTGACAAGCATATTGCAGACTAGCTTCCGTCAGCGGCTTCGCCCGCGTGATATATTTATAAATTATAGCCAATGTTACTCAGTTATAATATAGCATTCTACTGGTGAAAGAATTTTTAAAATCAGTCCAGTGGTTTTTAGGATTCCGTAGTAAACAAGGAACCCTTATAGTTTCGTCATGTCCGTCTGTCTGCCTGTCCGCGGTCTAGCTCCGAGACCCTTAGTACTAGAAAGCTGTAATTTGGCATAGGTATACATATTAATTACGCCGACAAAGTCGTAAAACAAAATTATGAAAAACATTTTTTTTTAGGGTACCTCTCATACACGTAAAGTGGTGATGTTTATATTTTTATTTTTTTACCCCATGGTATCATTGAAAAGGTCCTTCAAAAATATTGTGAGTTTGTGAAAACCATTTTTGGATTCAGGGATTCGTTTGCGAAATATTAAGCTTTAAAGTGCTAATTTTTGTTAGTCAAGTGTCCCCCCCCTGCCGGCTAAATGGTTGGTCTTGGGTGTGTGAAAAAAATCATAACAGTAGTTTATATAACGAAATTTAAAGGAAAACTATCACAACTAAGTAGGCTCTACAGGTTAACGAGTAATAATCGACCAACTTAACTTTGCAGTTGCAGAAACATGTTTTCCGATACATTCCGTATGGGAGAACATATTTTTCAACTACAAAGTTAAGTTTGTTTTTGGGATAAATTCATCCCAACTACGGAACCCTTCCTTGTGCGTGGTGCGACACGCACTTGGCCGGTTTTTGAGTTTATTCATTACTAACAAACATATTATAATATTAGTTTAGACTTGCTAACTAATTGTGAATTTCTTTATGTATAGTAGTAAGTAGCATACATGAATTTTGCATATTTTTTTCAGACTTTAACAGATGGAATTACAAATAAACTAGTATCTTGTAAATTTTTGGAGTCAAGTGGTGAAAAGGATATGCTAGTTCGCATCTATGGAAACAAAACTGATTTATTTATTGACCGTACTGCTGAAATCAGGTAAAAACTTCAATATAATTTAGTAACAGTAAAAACAAAGGTCTTATACCACTTGATTTTAGTGTCAAGAAAAGTCCCACTGCAGTTATGAAATTTACTATGCTTTAATACTAATTAGAATTTAGCCCACTATTTGAGTTTTACCTTGCCCACACTTGATAAGGCTCTTGGAACTTTAAACTTGTATGGTTAGTTTATAGTTTGTTGATACAAAAGGCTTGCTCAGAGTGAAGGACTCGTGCCCAAAAAAAGTTGATTGAAGTATTTAAAATTATAATGAGGCAATTGGCACCTTTTGGGTGTAGAACTTTAAAACTCAGTATAGTAAATAAATCAGTATTGTAAGCACAGAAGTCAGGGAATTTGTAATAAAAAAAATACAAACATTTCAAGGTCATTAATGTCTTGTTTATTTGTGTTTTAGAAACATCAAAACACTGAATGTTCTTGGGTTAGCACCTCAAATTTATGGAATCTTTGAAAATGGACTGGCTTACCAATACTACCCTGGAAACACCCTAGATGGTGAAACAGTTACCAATGACAACATATGGCCTTTAGTGGCAACACAAATGGCAAAAATGCACAAAGTTGGACTAGGAAGAGATGTATGTATCTGTTATAATTATTTCATGGCTAGCTAACTATAATTTCTATCATTATTCACCTTTCATCAAAGCTAAAAGTCTAGTGGATAAAGAAATGTAACCTAAATAGAGGTAACATGTTTCTTCTTTGTGATTATCCAAATAGCGGTGACCTTAGTCATAGAAGTAACCAAAATTCTTCGATACCTGTACCGTAATTTTATAAAGGTTTTCAGTTCCTGGATAAAACAGTACTTAATAAATAAATTTTTATAAGATTCACTAAAACAAATTTTCCAGTAAAAAATTTACCTACATTACAAAAAAAAAAGTGTATCGTTGGTGCCTGTACTATTGAAAAATCATTGTATCACAGACACCAGGAACAGTGACTTTAATTTCAGCCACAGATCGCTGTTCTCCCCTTAACGTCGTCCCCTCTGCATCGTTCAACGCGCAATCTATGTTAACACCCAATAATAAATATGTGCATCAATAATATCACATAACCATGTCATGTCTAATAGGGGTAATAGGTAATACGGGCTGGTATCCGCAACTCCACGTCAAAGCGCGTATTTTGCGTACGGGTGGGAAAATCGGTTATTCGATCCCCAGCTCCTCAAAGAAGGTCAGCAACGCCTTGGTGTCACTGACAATCTCATGTAGGGTACCTGGGTTACTGAAGTACTTGGCCCTGTATGTGGCGACGACCGGGCAGTTTAACAGCACATGAGCTGCTGTCTCGTCGTCCTCCATGCAGGCTCTGTACAGCGGACTGTCTGTGACTCCTATGACAAAGAGGTGTTTATTAAATGACCCATGGCCAGTTACAGCTGCTGTAACTGTACGCAGCTGCTGTTTCGTTAGTCGGAGAAACCGTTTCGCGAGGCGGCCATCGATTTAAAGGTAGTGCCTCCTTGGCCTGCCTGCATTCACCGTGGTCCAACTAAAGTTTGTGATGTTGGTCCCTGGTTCGTTTCCTTACCAGAGTGCGTAGATAGCCGAAGGGGAGAGGCGCAATGGGTTCAGGCCCCACTGGTGCCATGCTCGACCCCCTTCTGGCAAGTTTGTCGACTGCGTCGTTGCCCCGCGAACCGCTGTGTCCTTTGATCCATTGAATGGTTATATTATTGAGGCTACCCACCTGGTTAAGGCGCTGGTGGCACTCGTATATCAGCCCAGAGTCAACAGTGTGACTGTTTAGCGCTTGCAGAACAGCCATGCTGTCTGAGAGTATTCGTATCGAGTGGTCCTTAATTTCTCTGGCCATGATGGCTGAAGCGGCAAGAGATACACCCATGCATTCGGCCTGGAACACTGTGTTATGGACTCCCAATGGTGTGGCTATGTGTATGTTGAAGTCCTCAGAGAAGATTCCAGCACCTGTGCCACTACCTGTTTTGGATCCGTCGGTGAAGATCGCATCGGTGATCCTCGTGAAGTTGAATCCTGTATTTTTTATCGAAGATAAATTGTTTGGGTACCCGGTCATTTATGGCCTTCGTAATAGGGAACTCATTATTGAGTCCCTCAAGCAGCGCGGTGTGTTGTGTCTCTCTCTTACCCCAGAGATTGATTGCATTAAGACGTACCGCTGCCATTGTCGCTTCCTGCTGTATGAACAGGTGGAGCGGGGGTAGTCCCAGCATGGCTTCGATTGCTGCAGTCGGAGTAGTCCTTATGCAGCCCGTGGTCGCCACGCAGGCTAGTCTTTGCATGCGTTGTAGTTTGTTAGATGCTGTAACCAGCTGAGTACGGGGCCACCAGACCACGGCCCCATAAGCGATCATGGGACGGATCACTGCTGTGTACAGCCACAGTATAATTTGGGGGGATAGGCCCCACTTCTTACCTATCATTCTCCTGCACTGCCAAAAGGTGATGCAGGCCCTGTTTAGCTTGTTGTCTACATGACTACTCCAGTTTAACTTACTGTCTAGAATGACCCCGTGGTATTTGACCTCGTTGGCCAACTGAAGTTCTGTATCGAACAGTTTGGGTAGGCGGTAAGGGCCAAATGCTCGTTTCTGGGTAAACATTAGTTCAGTTTTAGTGGTGTTCACTGATAGTTCGAATTCCCTGCACCAACTTTCTACGATACGTAGTGCTTGCTGAGTGAGGTTGCAGATCGTTCCCGTCACCTTCCCTGTGACAAGGATTGCAAGGTCATCTGCATACCCTATTGTGTAATAGCGATTGGCGTTGAGTTTGGTGTAGAGGTCATTAATTACCAGATTCCATAGAAGGGGGGAAAGCACCCCTCCCTGGGGGCAGCCTCTGGCTATCATGGCCAACTGCCGCTCATCCTCAAGGCGAACCACTCGTTTGCTTAACATGTTTGTAATCCAGTCTGTTATTACCTGTTCTACCCCATGCCTGGAGAGGGCGCTGCTAATGCTGGAGAAGCTGGTTTTGTCAAAGGCTCCTTCGATGTCTATGAAAGTGCCCAGGCAGGTGCCTTTTTGATGAATCGTGTCCTCTATCTGCCTGACCACCAGATGAAGAGCAGATTCGGTCGACTTACCTGAGCTGTATGCGTGCTGATTACCGTGTAGCGGTATGGTTTTCAGAGCGCCATCCCTCAGCTCTCTATCACAAAGCCTTTCCATAGTTTTTAGGAGAAAGGAGGTCAGGCTGATTGGTCGGTGGGATTTGGCGTTTGTGTAGTCACCTTTACCTGGCTTGGGGATGAATATTACTTTTACTTCCCTCCATCCTTTAGGAACGTATTTAAAGGCCAGGCACGCTCTCATTAAAGGCACCAGTCTGCGACAGAATTACCCCCCCACTGTATTAAAGCGGGGAACACTCATCAGGACCAGCCGCCTTAAAAGGATGGAAGCTCCGGATGGCCCATTGGAGTTTCTCCAACGTCATCATCCTGCGTGCGTAACTCCAATCATTGTCTGATGGTGTTTGGGTTTCATCTTGCCAGTCGATTACCTGCGCGAAGACGCATCCAGGGAAGTGAGTTTCAATTAGGACGCGTCTTGTTTCTTCAGGCGACGACGTGAGTGTGTTATCACGTGAGATGTCATGTCTATTCATTGATGCAATAATATTGCAGTACCTACACACAGTACATACTTTACGTTCAGACTGCATAATATGTATTAGTAAAGTAGCTAAATACATCCATACTAATATTATAAATGCGAAAGTTACAAATAGGTAGCCTAGGACAAGGATATAGGCTACTTTAATCCTGGATATTTGTGTAACTAACAAAATGATAAAATACTCGATACACGCAGATGAAGTTGCGAGCAACAGCTATTTATTAAACACATACGTGTTACATAGTCTGTTTACACATACATAAACCCACGCCTTCTTCCCATGGAGGCAGAAACTACAGAAAGCCACCTGCTAAGATCCCTACATACTCCTTTTGCCTCGTTTACGTTCATACTGCGTAACACGATCAATCACAATTTGTTTCGATTTGAAACAGATTGCTAATCCATTGCTTCATAAGTTGGAAAAAAATCTGCTCAACAACGTAAATAACGCAATGAATGTTGTTGAACTGTCAAAATGAAACAATTTAATAATAATCGTTTACGAAAATAAGTTACGCAATTAGGGCTATACACGCACGCCGGTTGCGAATACATACTACGCACCTGACCTTATTGGCTGATAGTCTGTTTGTGTAAAAAAACTACAAAAACAGTTAATTCTAACGGCTACAATTTACATTGACACGTGCAAAGTACGGTCAGCAACGAAAGTCGATTAACATGCTGTCACATTTACATAATTATTATATCTAAATTGAGGTATTATAGAAAGTACACCTCTGCCTAACCCTTCGGGGAAAACAGCCGTGTGTGTGTGTTATGCATGTTTATCATTCATAATTAAATTAAGACGATATTATTACTTACATCAGTTACATCTAAAAGTTGAGAGTTGTGCTGTTTTAATTTTACATGTTTTTTTTTTATTTTATTTATGAAATGGAGTGTTAATCGGCTTTTGTTGCGGACTATACCTACTATTAAATTTATGGTAGCAAAACATGTAGGTAGATTAGTAACTGCACCACTACAATGTGTCTCCTTCCTGTCTAGAATACATTTGTTAGCACTAGTAGAGACAGAAATAAATGCACCTTTGTGTTTATGGCAAACTGCACGCGAAGATGCATGTGCACATAGTCAAGGTTTTGTGATATTACTATGCAATACTCAAGCCGGTTCACAGCCACAGCCAGAAGAAAATAACGCGTTACTGCTGATATTTACTCGACAGATTAGTGATGGCAAGTTACGAACGATTACAAAATAGATGACCATACATTTACTTCGTGGTAGGTATATTTAGTAACAGTAAACGACGAGACAATTGAATGTAGTTGGGTGAGGCTCACAGAAAATGTACCATCACACACGGGAACTTGTAACGCACAATAACACACTGGAAATACGTAACATACTGGAAATATTGTAAAGATTAGTTCACACGAGACAAGACTATTTAATGGAATTTCAAATAAAATACAGACCAAATTATTTATTAAACTCAAAAACTTCACTAACTAATCTTAAAGCATTATTTCAAATGAGATCAAAATAGGTACTTAAAATTGCTCAGAAAAATCAAATTTCACATAATCAAACAAATCGTTTTCGAACACATTTTTTGTAATTTTTTTGTTTACTACTTGTACATTTAAATATCCTACTCAAAATAAACTTCGTCGCTAGTAACAGCTAAAAAGTATTATTTTGGCCGCTCAATGTTTTGTGTAATCTTAATCTGTTTTACAATGAAATCTTCAGTGATTGTGTCTTGATCTTTTATTTTTGGAACAACAAACTTTAGTTCTGGTTTTTTTACGGTTTTCAAAAACCGTATGGTAAAATAAGTTTTCCCGTCTTCTAGATGAATATCTTCAATAAAACCGATGTAGTATTTCCATGAGCCTCTTTGGTAGTATCTTACTAGTACTGTGTCTTTGAAACATAGCTTCCATATTTCTGATTGAATTTCCGATGTCACTTCCGAGTCGTTAATTATACTGTCAAAGTCTTTTAAATCATTCTTGTGAGCCGTAGCCAACACCGATTCTCTCTTTGTTTTTAATAATACCTCATTTTCATTAGATGCAAGACTTATTTCTGTCACTTTCTTACAAGTGTCAATTTTTTTTTCATCTTCATAATTAGACGGTTCAGTTCTTTTTCTTTCCATCTTATTAGGGTCTATTTTTTTTCTTAAATCTGATAGATTCTTCTGCTCTTTTATGTGAAAGCTTGTATCATCAAAATAATCTTCGGTATCTGTAATGTGATACTCTTCATCGGAAGAATCATGCAAAGAATACAAGTCTTCGTCTGTGCTGCTCTCATATTCTTTTTTAAATTTTTGAGTTGTTTTAAGTTGCATGTCAGTAAGTTTCCTTTTCTTCGGATTGTTCTTTTTTGTATCAATTTTGTCAATAGATGGCGAAACATTTTCTTTTGAACTTGTGGCAACAATTTTTGTTTTTGGGTCAACTTCTTTAAAATTAAATGGGCCATATTGGGTCAAATCAAAGTAGGACTTATTTTCCTCAGTATTCTTTATGTCTGATAATATTGTAATCATCTTGTTGGGCGCAATTGTTTTTTCATTCTTCACTGCTGTTTGTTTCAGTAAGTCTGCAGATTTCACATTAAAACAGTCACAAAAACCTGGTCTACTCTTTTGGCAGAAACAACTTAGATAACGATAGAAAATAGAGTATGCTGAGTCAAAGTTGTTAATAATTTGATGTATTTTCATGGTGTTTGGGACTGGTACAAGATCTAATGATTCATTCAGTATGGCATCTTCAGGGACATAAAAAAGTTGTAATTTGGTTTCAGACGCCTGTAGAAGTTCGTAAGCTATTTTAGCGTCAGGAACGTCCGAACCATAAGCGACAAGTGAATCTAATTTACGTTTTATAGCTCCCCCAACGCCATCAGCGGCTCCTTTACCGTGGGAGGCTTCGAAAAAGTTCCATGTTGAAAATGGAAAACCGAGTTCCTTCGTTAGTTTTGAGAAATAGTAAAAGTTTTTCTTTTGACGGTATTGAACAGTAGGACCATCTGAATAAAAATGAATCCCATTCACCTTAGGTAATTTCTGTTTGATCAGTTCTAGTACTGGTAAGAGATGAGCCCAAATGGCATCTGGTCCGTGTTCTTTGCTTGGAGATATAGATGCAAAGGATTGATTACCTTTTGCGGTATACAAAATACCAGTATGAAGACTAATCTGTTGTCTTGATCCATCGAAATGCATTGCTTGTATTTCTGTGCTTAATTTACAGGCATAATTTTCTGAAAAATCTATGTGTAATGCTACAGAGTGATCATCCAAATTTTTCGTGCACCGCCTATGTTCTTTATACTGATGGATGATGTTGTAAGAATGGGTCTTGAAATTTTGCAATTCTTCTTGAAACGCATCTAAGAGCAGTCTCAATGAACCAGTCTTTTTTTCCTTTTCGATTTTCTTCGTAGTCTTCGTTACATCACTATTTCTTTTCGGTTTATATTCATGAGATTTTAAAACCCATTCATCCCATGAAATGTTATCATTTAGATTTTTCTTACCCATGGTAAATTCAATATATTTATTTTTGCACAACTCACACTCTCCATAAGAACATTTATTATACATCGTCCCTCTCATAAAAGTCTCTCAACTGGGTCTGTATTAAACAACTTTTATTTTTCTGTGGCGTATGACGAATTTTTCCTTTTAAGCCTAAATAAGTAGCTATTTTGGTTTTCATACAGTATCTATCTATGGTATCATTTTTGCTGAAAACATTTTTTATTATGCGTTTTTCTTGAGTGTTGTTACTTTTGTAACTCTGCTTTATGCTTTCCATAATGACATGATGTTCAAGCAATGTTTTTTTCACTCTTTCCTTTTCTTCAGGACATATATTAGGTAAATTTTGATTTATGTAGGCATTCGTTTTCGAAGAGGGGGTCATTCGCTCAAAATCTTCGTCTTTTGTAATAGCACTTGAGTTTAACATTTCTTCAAAACTACAAATTAATTCGTCTTTTTTTTTTTGATAATTTCTAGTTGCTCATTATTTTTGCGTACACATCTGTTTAATTTTTGCCTCGTATTTTTTAAAGATTGTTTAAATTTTCTTAATAGCTCTTTTAATTATATGTTTTCAGTCTTCAGTTTATAAATCCCTCTTCTATTTTGATTCCTCTTCTGTTTTACACTCTGTGCACTGTCTGCTGAAGGCAATTCTTCAGGTTTCGGTTCTTCTTTGCTTTTTTTCTTTCTCTCTCTCCACTGCTTTCTAATATTTTCCTGCACAGACGAAGAATATTCTGCTATTTTCTTTCTATTTCGTTTTGTTCTCTCAGCATTTTTTCTTTTCTGTGTTAAGTACTTTTCAGGATTTTTTTCTTTCAACCTTTCCCGATAGAGCTTCTGTCTTTCAGCAGGTGTTAGTGGCATCTGCAAAAAAAAAGATTGCTGGAAGAAAACATGCTATGTAAAGCGAAATGTGGGTTGACTTTCAGCTACATGTACCGACGACCATATAAAAGCTGCGGGTACGCGTTGCATGCAGCTGGCACAGGAACGCGTGTTTTCGGAAAAAACTTGGGGAAGCCTTTGTCTAGCTCTGTACATCTCATGCTGTTGTTGATGGACAAATTGCAATGTGCACTAAGCTTTACATTTATCACGTGTGTTACATAACACAAATTCGTAACACACGCAACACACGTGAACAAACACGCGTGAATAACATAACCTCAAAGCCGTGTAGAATATTTAACTGCAATGCAAAGTAGTGAAAAACTGCACTATTTAATAATTTACATATCCCTCTTAATTGTCCTTACCCATAACAAACAAAATTTTATTACTTACCATGCAAAATTGCTTCTGAAAAGTCGCTAAAATTCAATTACGAAAACCAACACACGCACGAGTACTGCCTTTTCCTTAGAAACCAAGATGTCTGACAGGACACTGACATTTTATATTGAAAGTAGGAATGTTGCCAACACAAAAAAAAACATCATCCGTGTTGCTACCGCCTATTACAAAAAAACTACTGCGTAACAAATCATTTATAACACACGTGAAATATTTTTGGCACATATGTTTTTAAAATCATAGTTTTATCATTTTTTGCATAATTAATTATATCTTCTATTGGGATAGTAGTTTTATTCCCATACATGTTATATAATACTAAGAAGTCACGATAAACAGAACAAAAACAATGAAAAAAAAAAAAAAAAGAATTCTATTCGGGGTGGACACATTTTATTTTTCTATGAAACAAGAAGTAAGCAATTTGTTGTACCGGTTTGTTTTTGGTTAAATTCAAATAAATTAACAATTGAAATGGCTTGATATTAACGAGTGAATAATATCCACCACAGGAAACAAATAGATTAATTTATTCCGAACTTTCGAATTATTTTTTCTTCACTCAAAATTCGGCTTACGAAAAATATAGATAAAGTACAAAACTTGTGAGCCTCAACCAGTTGTTCAATCAAATTACTTACAAGTATCATAACTTGTTTTGTATTCACTATGGAAGTAGGTAGATGATACATAGGTACTATCGAAGAAACCCATATCTGTACACTATAAGGACTTGGACACTGTTCTTGCTTCTAGCGCTCGGCCGCTATAGTATCGATTACCTACGAAAACAGGGTCGTGTGCACGGGATTTTGTTTTCAAAATGCTTAGATATGCGTTACCCCGATGGTACATATTAATGGCGCCATAGTTAGGGTTATTCTACTAATCCCCATGAACATTCCCCATCAATGCGGATTTGTGAACTTTTCTTCCATAAATCCCCATCGACGTCTCATTGAGCTCATAAAGGGGATTTGTGGAAAAAAAGTTCACAAATCCCCATCAGTTTAATTATAAAATTAACTACCTAATAATAAGAGACAAAGTTGTGTTTATACTTATCTCTCAGTAGATAGGCACGGCCATAGATATAAGAAAGAAGGAGATATGCCCGGTAGTTGAAAATGTATCGGAACCCAATGTCTCCAATTTGTCCCAACCACGTCGCCACAACTACACACGCAATCAGTAAACCTAATAGATACGAAGTCGCGCTCACACTTGCAATTCATAAATCATAACGTACTACACAGTCAATTATAAACCTTATGCTTTCAAGTACAGCGTGCATTTACAATGCACCGTACAACTCACTCACACGAAAGTTATCGTTGTGCTATGCACAAGCAATTTATTTTACATATACGCTAGTGATTGACTAAATCGGAAACTTATCGATTCTCCCATTAATTATTATTATTATTGTATTAAACATTTTGGCAGTTCCTGAAAAAATTATAAATAAAAACGATTTACATATAATAAGATGATATGAATAAACTGAATAAAGGAAATGGCACAAAAAAAAGGGTGTGTGTCAGCTCCGACGCACGACTGGATTTCAGTAAGAAATTGTTATTATGTTGTGATCTAGGTAGATACATATTAGATTATTATTAGGTTCGTGTTAAAATACTTATTTTGATTCATTAACAGTGTTAAAAGTTAATTTAGAAGGAAATTTTAGCAAATTGAAATTTTCATAATTACGTAACTTGAAAACTCACTTTTTTGTTTGTAAAGATATTTCTTTAATTGGTCTTAAATGAAAGAACTAAACTTAAAACCATTTGTCACATTTAGTTCATGAAAATCGGCCCGCGGAACAAAAAGATACGGTCATTTTATTTGTTTAGTTAATAATTTGTAAATGTTTGTTCTAAAAAGGTGTAATTACTTAAGTAAATACCTTATATTTGTGTTTTATATGCATTTTAGTAAGCTGAATATACTTTATTTATACACACATACATAAATTTCGAAGTGAAAGGTGCGCAAAGGAACGTAACGCCTCACTTTTAGTTAACGCTCGATTTTACTCCTCATAAAATTTTCATACCGCGGGCTAAATATCAAAATCGTTTCTTAAGGAGTAAATAAATCAATTAATTTCAACATTATGAGAAAATCTAAA
This sequence comes from Agrochola lychnidis, assembly GCA_963680765.1. NCBI lineage: Eukaryota > Metazoa > Arthropoda > Insecta > Lepidoptera > Noctuidae > Agrochola > Agrochola lychnidis. The sequence continues at coordinate 14,597,965 of OY796857.1, forward strand.
TCAGTATAAAACAAGATTTCACATCAGTCTTCCAACCCGTCTATAACTGGTGACAAATTGAAGAATAAACTTTCAAAGTAGGTAATATAAATTCGTACGACAATCGACATTGTTGTCGATATCCTACGTTAGTGGATCTGCACAAGCACATCACTAACTCGTCGCAAGATACAGCGGCCGTACTACGCGATGCAACTGCGTAACTAAAGTATCGTTTTGTGATTTTTACATTGCTTGTCCAGTCAGTAAGTGACATACTTAGGTAGTGGTTAAGAAGCAATGTATTTGCTGCAAAAATAGTACAGTTGCTGTGATATATGAAAACAAAAATAACGTAGTAAAGGCAAGAAATATTTTACGATTTGTTATTTTTCATGATTTTCAAGACAAATATAGTAAAATACTTGTCCTGTTAAATGATAAATGATTCCATGATTTATAAAGATTTTAGTTTGGCTTCGATTTTTACAAGAAACCACTGAACAACACGGTATTCTTAAATGTTGTCACGATCGCGGTCGAAAGCGCACTAGTTCGCGGAAACGGCCATTTGCCTATACCATGAGCATTTTGATCATGGCTCGCGGACACAGACACGCCCCCATGCCACTTCTCCTGTTTCTTATATTTCTATGGGCACGGCACTTTACTTATCTATAAAATAGTTTCTTACATTTGATTGTCTTATCTAAAGAAACCACAAATATATTTTATTGGTACAATTATGTTATCAAAATCGTAGTTTATTATGTACATATTATGTAAGCTTAAAATAATTATTCTAAGTATTTATTTATGAATGCGTGAGAGAACTTTACGACGCGGCGACGAACAGTTTGGTAAATGCCTTTATTAGTGATGCCTCAAAAAACGGACATCACTTTTTTATGCTGTTAATCGAAAGTATGAACTATTTTGAATGCGAGTGTAAAACTCCCGGATCTTAAATATACTTTAAAACAGAGTTATAATTTTTACAAGAATCATTTGGATTTTCAGAAAAACGCAAAAATAAACGATGTGATGGAAACTTTTGAACGTTTGTTTTTGATGTTTATTGACATTTTATACAAGGTATTGAAATGAAATTGTTTATTCTGAGGATATCGGAATCACTTTTACACGTCATATATAAAAAAAAAAGAAAGCTAGATGAGTTCGGCGTTTCCTATCTGACTACTCTGAGAAGAAAGGCCGAAACAAACTCAGAGGTCGCAGTCTCTTTTAAAGTCCAGACATAATCTTGGTCAGGCCATATGAGGACCATGTAGATTAGTGTCTGAAAAGGTCTTTTGAGGAAAGAACCACACAGATTTGAGTGGACCTGTCCAGTCAGTGCAAGCATTTGTCAGAAATGTGGAGCTCAACTCAGAACATACGGAGCTCAACTCGACGAACAATACCAAAGAAAGGACATTTGGGTAGGCCGCATAAACTACTCAAATTGCCAGACCATCACTAAAACTAGCAGAGAAATAAAAATAATATCCACATAGTCCTCACATTCACAGTAATTAAAATAATATAATACTTTACAAAGTAATCATGTCATTTTGAATATAATTTTCAACGATGTCAATGTGTATATATAAAACTGGTATATATATGTTGATTTTACATAGTAATTAAAATGTCTAGTTTTTTTATTTATTATTATATTAGGCGAAACAGCAAAGATTTCGCTATATGATGCCTGATTTTATCTTTATTCCTTTTTTATTTTTTCCCTAGGACATCTTTTGTAAGTAGCACCTAATATTTATCTTAAAATATTCTTCAGAACTGTACCTATGAAAAAAAAAAACCTGTATCTATGAAAAAAATCTGTTGCAAATCTATTAGGACGTCGAAGATATGATTACTTTGATTTGCAATTTTTTTCTCAGATAATAGGATTAAAAGTATCACTCTCAGCACACAAAAATTTAACATAAAACTTTTTGCTGACACAAATAATTTTCTATTGTTAAAAATTATAATGTTTTAGGTTTCAAATTTTTGATTAGTGAAAAAACCCTAACAAAAAAAACTAACCTCAAAAAATCCGAATTCCTTCGTGTTAAGTATCTGATATTTCTGTGGCCCTAGTGAAAAGGGGTATAAGTAACCGTATAAGTAATCGGACTTATACCCTTCACTAGGGCCACAGATTTTATAGGCAAGTTAATATAACACCATAGAAATATAAAAAACAGGAGAAGTGGCATGGGGGCGTGTCTGTGTCCGCGAGCCATGATCAAAATGCTCATGGTATAGACAAATGGCCGTATCCGCGAACTAGTGCGCTTTCGACCGCGATCGTGACAACATTTAAGAATACCGTGTTGTTCAGTAGTTTCTTGTAAAAATCGAAGCCAAACTAAAATCTTTATAAATCATAGAACCATTTATCATTTAACAGGACAAGTATTTTACTATATTTGTCTTGAAAATCATGAAAAACAACAAATCGTAAAATATTTCTTGCCTTTACTACGTTATTTTTGTTTTCATATATCACAGCGACTATACTATTTTTGCAGCAAATACATTGCTTCTTAACCACTACCTAAGTATGTCACTTACTGACTGGACAAGCAATGTAAAAATCACAAAACGATACTTTAGTTACGCGGTTGCATCGCGTAGTACGGCCGCTGTATTTTGCGTCGAGCTAGTGATGTGCTTGTGCAGATCCACTAACGTAGGATATCGACAACAATGTCGATTGTCGTACGAATTTATATTACTTTGAAAGTTTATTCTTCAATTTGTCACCAGTTATAGCCTGGTTGGAAGACTGATGTGAAATCTTGTTTTATACTCATTTAGATTTTCTCATAATGTTGAAATTAATTGATTTACTTAATTTTTTTGGAGTTTACTCCTTAAGAAACGATTTGATATTTAGCCCGCGGTATGAAAATTTTATGAGGAGTAAAATCGAGTATTAACTAAAAGTCAGGCGTTACGTTCCTTTGCGCACCTTTCACTTCGAAATTATGTATGTGTGTATAAATAAAGTATACTCAGCTTACTAAAATGCATATAAAACACAAATATAAGGTATTTACTTAAGTAATTACACATTTTTAGAACAAACATTTACAAATTATTAACTAAACAAAATTTCCACATATAAAATGACCGTATCTTTTTGTTCCGCGGGCCGATTTTCATGAACTAAACGTGACAAATTGTTTTAAGTTTAGACCTTTCATTTAAGACCAAAATTAAAGAAATATCTTTACAAACAAAAAAGTGAGTTTTCAAGTTACGTAATTATGACAATTTCAATTTGTTAAAATTTCATTCTAAATTAACTTTTAACACTGTTATTGGATCAAAATAAATATTTTAACACGAACCTAATAAGAATCTAATATGTATCTATCTAGATCACAACATAATAACAATTTCTTACTGAAATCCAGTCGTGCGTCGGAGCTGCCACGCACACTTTTTGTGCCGTTTCCTTTTTTCAGTTTATTAATATCATCTTATTACATTTAAATCGTTTTTATTTATAATTTTTTCAGGAACTTCCAAAATGTTAATACAATAATTATAATTAATGGGAGAATCGATAAGTTTCCGATTTAGTCAATCACTAGCGTATATGTAAAATAAATTGCTTGTGCATAGCACAACGATAACTTTCGTGTGAGTGAGTTGTACGGTGCATTGTAAATGCACGCTGTGTTTGAATGCATAAGGTTTATAATTGATTGTGTAGTACGTTATGATTTATGAATTGCAAGTGTGAGCGCGACTTCGTATCTATTAAGTTTACTGATTGCGTGTGTAGTTGTGGCGACGTGGTGGGGAGAAATTGGAGACATTGTGTTTCGATACATTTTCAACTACTAGGGCATATCTCCTTCTTTCTTATATCTATGTATAACACTAAACAATAATGTGTGTGAAAATAAAATGCTACCAGTTACTACACTATAAAAGCTGCACCAAAAAAAAAAATCAAAATTTCAGAAATTTAACTTGCTTAAAAATCTTTGTAAACATTATTACACATACCATATCGCATACTATATATACAGGGTTACTGGTAACTCGACGTATTCCTTGCAGGACGTCATAGTAGGGTTAAAATGCAACAAATTAAGCCACCAAATGTTCTACCGAAATTCAGTAGTTTTTGAATTAGTTAAGAGTTTTAGTTTTTTATGAAAAATCCCAGATTAAATCATTTGAAACCAATTTAAAAATGATTTACGGCGCGACTGTACTGAAATTTAAGTTATTATCATAGTTGACGCCGTAGCAGACCTTTGTTAATAATTAAAAGTTCAATAATGCCTAAAACTTTGGCAAATATCACTAACCAAACATTAATTTTTTTGTAATTTTTGCTATTACTTCATAAAAAATGTAGTCTAGTGCAAAAAAAAAATGCTACACCTGGTGTACAAATTACTAAGAAAATATCCTTGTCTTATCAGCTATCCAAAAAGGTATGAAAGTTAATACAAAATCATGGACTACATTATGAAAATCGTTTTTGATTTAGTACAGGCGTGCGTTTCACAAAAAGGTGATTATTCGAAAAATCAAAAACAAAATCGTGAACATTATTATTCTTTTTAATCAATATTAAAAACTTTAATTACTCACATTTCACACGTCTTGTTCGATGTGCTGCCCTCGGTTTCGAATACATGTTCTTATTCACTTCCTTACTTCGGTTTTTGTTATTCTTGATGTGATTGTTGCCCTCATCTGGTCCGCCGCATTTGTAATTCTCTTCCTTAGGTCTTCAATTGAATTTACTGGGGTCACATAAACTAGATCTTTCATATGACCCCAGACGTAAAAGTCTAGCGGCGTCAGATCAGGGCTTCGTGCAGGCCACGGAATCGGCCCACCGCGCCCTATCCATCGGTTTGGATAGTTTTCATCCAGCAATTGTCGAATTGTGATTCGGAAGTGGGCTGGACATCCGTCATGTTGGTAAATCATGTTTGCTCTTCTTTCTTCCGGTACATCCGTGAGCAGTGCTGATAAATGATTTCTGAGGAAATCTTCATAAAGTTCCCCATTTAGTGTTCGGGGTAAAAAATGTGGGCCAATTAATTTGTCGTCAATAATACCCATCCAAAAATTAAGCGAGAACCTTCGCTGGGATGCGGTTGGTTTCAGTTTTTTAGGGTTTGCTTCTGCTTTCGGTGCCCAGTAATGTAAGTTGTGGTAATTTGTGATACCATCACGATCAAAACATGACTCATCGGTCCACAGAATGTTTTTTAAAAAGTTTTCGCTGTCGGCGTCGGCACTTAGCATAAAACGACAAAATTCAAGCCGTCTCGGCGGATCTCCTTCTTCTAATGACTGGACTGGTTGGTAATGGTATGGATGTCGGCCTGACAAGTGAACTACAGACCAGACTTTCGACTGTGACATACCAAGCTCACGCGCTACGATGTTTGTCGATGTGTTAGGATCGTCAATAAAACGTTGAAGAATAAGCTCCTCGTCCTCAGCCGTGTATCTCCGGGAACGACCAGTGTCAACTTGCCTGCTTCTTTGGACGCTGCCAGTTTCAGATATTCGCCGATAAGTCGATCCGAAGACACTAACGTGGGGGAGTCGGCGGTTGGGAAAGCGAAGTTGATATTCTCGCCGCGCTTCAGCAGCGTTACCGTCACAAAGTCCGTAACAGTACATTATGTCAGCGTATTCAGGATTAGAATATGCAGTCATAGTCAGCGCTTATGAAGGCACAGCACAGCACAAGAGCAAGATACGCAGCAACAGTTAGGGAAATAGCCAGTAACAAAACACGAGCTTGCGCGACGTAGATTTGAAACTAACTAACGCTGACGACCAAATTTTGCAAAATCGCACCCCCTGTCGCCCCTTTTTTGCCCCCTTTTGCCCCCTTTTGCAAAATCGCACAAAGCTCCCCGAGTGTTTGGAGTTCAAGCGCAGGTAAAAACTACGAATAATACGAATACGAAACAATAGGTTGACCGTCTCGCAATTTTTCCTGCCCCCCATAAAACTCTTCTCTTCCCTGGCACACATGCAAAAGTATTGACAATCATACCTTTCTGAATAACTGATAAGACAAGGATATTTTCCTAGTAATTTGTACACCAGGTGTAGTATTTTTTTTTGCACTAGACTACATTTTTTATGAAGTAATAGCAAAAATTACAAAAAATTAAATGTTTGGTTAGTGATATTTGCCAAAGTTTTAGGCATTATTGAACTTTTAATTATTAACAAAGGTCTGCTACGGCGTCAACTATGATAATAACTTAAATTTCAGTACAGTCGCGCCGTAAATCATTTTTAAATTGGTTTCAAATGATTTAATCTGGGATTTTTCATAAAAAACTAAAACTCTTAACTAATTCAAAAACTACTGAATTTCGGTAGAACATTTGGTGGCTTAATTTGTTGCATTTTAACCCTACTATGACGTCCTGCAAGGAATACGTCGAGTTACCAGTAACCCTGTATAATTAAAACATAAACACATTGCATACACAATAAGGTAAATCAATTCTTTTGATTTCTATGGATTAAAGCATTCAAAACAATATACATACTATCGATTAGAAGAATAAAACAGCGATGTCCGTTTTTAGAGGCATTTATCACACTGTGCGACGCACGTTATACGTATACCTACCCAAACTTATAATATTCCAGATAGTTACTTAATTACATATAATACATTCGACATCTTTACATACTTAATTGAACTGTTAAGAGTTATAATTATCCGAAAAAATAATCTTAAGGCTTTGGGCACGCCACAATTGCGGCGATAAGACCCCTCTTTGAGGAGTGGCTAGAGAGGCGCCACGGCGTCCTCACCTTCCGCCTGACGCAGGTCCTCACCGGACACGGCTGTTTCGGGAGGTACCTGTTCAGGATAAAGCGGGAGGAAACGCCCGGGTGTCATCACTGTGTGGATCGCCCGGAGGACACGGTGGAGCATACGGTGGAGGTCTGCCCGGCTTGGGCAGGGCATCGCCGTGTCCTCGTGGAAGCGATCGGCGGCGGTGATTTCTCGCGTCCGACCCTGATTCGGGCCATGCTACGGAGCGAGAGGAAATGGGAGGCCGTCACCTCCTACGAAGCAGTAATGCTCGCGAAGGAGGAGACGGAGCGCGTGAGGGAGAGGCAAATTTCGCGCCCTCGCGCCCCTAACCGCCGCAGGAGACGCCCTGGGCGTCGGGAATCACAGGCAAATTTCCGGCCACCGTAGACGCGGGCTTGCGGACGGTGAGCAATGGGCAGTTCGCCGTCCGATAAGGACCAAGCCCGGGTCGACGGCGCGTTGTGTTCCACGCGCGCCTCAAAGAGATGTCAGCAGAATTGACGGGGTTGAAAAAAAAAAGGGTACTGTTTTTGTTCCAATAAAATATTTGATTTGATTGATATTCGTATGAATATGAAGGTTAAACTAATTACTATAACTTAGTTAGTTAGCCTAAACTTTTATAATAATAAGTAGTAAAATAAATAACTAGGCAAATAATTTTTCTATTGAATTCTTTAACCATTCGCACGCGAGACACAATGGTTTTTTAATTGTTTCTGTAATTACGGCATACGTTAGGTTAATAGACAACCATGAGTGTCAAGATTATTTTTCAGTATAACATTGTCATTTTGTAAATAAGCCAATTTTAGCGAGACAAATTGAATGTGAAAAATAGAATAGATAGGTACTTATTTATTCTGTGCTCATAAGTAGGTCTTATGAATACTGTAGGTACAAACTTATTCAAAACGAACATTCTAAAATTATGAAGATTCACTGTCCGCGAAGTACCTAAACAAGTAAAACAGTAAAATAATCGCCGTGATCATAAATGGAATAGAATGGAATATATTTATTGTAAAACATGAGTAAGTAAGTAAGTAATCATTTTATTTACCAAAAACTTAGCCTAGGTAACATCAGTGTAGTTTAAACTATGGGATGGGTATGGCTATTACAATGAGTAAGACCCCTGCCCTTCAAACTAGGAAAATCCTGTATCTTGAAGGACAGTGTTCTTTAGTGGGATTGACACGTTTTACAAAATATTTATAATTGCGCAATAATTCTGATGTTAACAAATTAATTGAATGGATTTACTGGTTAATTGTGTGTGAGTGTGTTGCTATGGGGTTAAACTGATTTGTTGGTGTGTGGTTGTGTATGTGTGTGTGGGTGGGGGTGTGTGTGTGTGTATGAGTGTGAGTGAGTGAGAGAAAGTATGGTATACTAAGTAAAAAAATATGTATTTAGACGTTAATTCGTAGAATAAATGAGTTCCTCTGTATCGGAATAGCTTATATTTAATAGGAAATTTAACAATTTTCTTTTTAATTCAAAATGGTTAAGATTATTTATAATTATTTTTTTTTGAAGTTTATTGTATATTCTAGAACTTAGGATGAAATATTGGTGGGTAGCAAATGTGGTCCTGTAACGGTCGACTTGACATACTCGAACAGACCTACGTCGAGTAAGGAGTACTTGTCTTGGTGGGACGGAGGCATGTTTGCGAAGAGTCGAGCGGAAAACAAAGAGTTGTCTGACAGTGAGCAACTTGCAGTCTTGATATAATTGTTGTGTCGGGTACCTAAACGGTTTGCGTAGCATCACCTTCAAAACAGCTCTTTGTGTCCTCTCCAGTGATAGAAGTGATGTTTTTGTTGCTCCTCCCCAGGCAGTCACACAGTATGACAGTAGTGACTGGCACAAGGAGTAGTAGACAGTTTTGAGCGTGTCGACGTCCGCTGAGTTTCTAAGTAGCTTAAAAATATAGATTACTTTGCGAACTCTAGATGTAAGTGATGTAATGTGTTTGTGCCAATTTAAACGCTCGTCTATTACTACTCCGAGATATTTAATGTGTGATCCTTTGCTCAAGTGTGGACAGGCACAATCAGGTTTTAAGTGGCAACTGTGGAATTGGATATTAAATTCCTGTGGAGGCTGGCTCTTCTTGCTTATAGAAAATGGTATAAATTTAGTTTTTTCGAGATTAAGAGTAAGAAGATTAGTAGCGAGCCAGTTTGATACCATGATAAGACAGTTCTCCGCGTGTCGTTTTGTTTCATTCCAATCTGAGCCATGCACAATAAGCGCTGTATCATCTGCATAAGTAAATACATTACAATTTGTAAGTGTTAGTGTGCATAACTGGTTTATATAGACTAGAAAGAGTGTTGGTCCCAGGATACTTCCCTGTGGCACTCCGTAATTACTTAGAGGGTGCTCATTGCTTTTATAATTATTTATAATCACGCATTGCATTCTGTCTGTGAGATAGCTTCTAAATAGATTTAGTGGAGTTCCTCTTACACCGATAACTTCAAGTTTATGTAGAAGTTTAGGGACAGAGACTGTGTCGAATGCCTTAGATAGGTCCAGAAAGATGCCAAGGCATTTCTTACCCTGATCCAGATTGCGGGCTAAGAGATCGCTTAAGCCAGTCACGGCATCTTCTGTAGACCTACCCGATACGAAGCCGAATTGATTGGGTGCTATGATGTTATAAGCATCTAAATATTTCAGAAGCTTATTATTTAAGATTCTCTCTAATATCTTAGACATCGCAGAGAGCACAGAAATAGGTCTATAATTGTTGACACAGTCTCTGTCGCCTGCCTTGTAAATTGGGTGAATAAGCGCTTTTTTGAAGGCGTTGGGAAAAATACCGGTAGTAATCGAGAGGTTACAAATATGAGTTATTACTGGAAGTAGGAACTTACGTGAGGCTTTAACCATCCGAGAAGAAATATTGTCCCAGCCAACAGCAGTGTCAGTGCGAAGGGTCAGGATGACTTCCTCTACCTCAGTCTCGTCCACCTCTTGGAGGACGAATGAATTACACTGGGAACCAGGACAATACGGAGCCTCTGGAATTTGGGGTTGTTCCGATAGTATTTTTTCTGCTAATTTGGACCCAACTTCTGCAAAGTAACGGTTTACTAAGTTGACCGAGTCTTCTGGGCTGGCACAATTTTTGAGAAGATCGGTACACGGTGTTTTAGTGGTATTTGTATGGGTTATGGTTTTAATGACATTCCACGTCGCCTTTGGATTATTCTTCGCATTTTCGAATTCATCTTTCTCGTATGCAATTCTCAGTTTACGCAACAAGTCATTACAGAAATTACGGTATCGGTTATAAGTAACTTGTAAAATAATATTATTCGGGGATTTTTTTAGGTTATAGTGCATCCTGTCCCGATTATTAATACAACGCATAAGGCCAGGCGTTATCCATGGTTTTATGTTTCTTCTTTTACGGGGAATTTTTACGATGGACGTGTGCTCTCTAACTATAGATGCAATCATTTCAATGAACCGGTCAGCAGCCTCGTTTGCGTCAAGAGTGGTCATAATTTCAGAAAAATCCGTTGTTTCGATGACTTTCTCAATAGATGAGTAATCAATGTGAGTTTTTGTACGGTTTGTTTTACATTTCTGAGGTTTCCATTGTAAAGATAACAGAAGCGCAGCATGGTCAGTGACGGTACTTTCTACAATTAAAGTCGTAGCTATTTGGTTAGATTTCAGGATTACGTGATCTAAGCAGTTATTAAGTCTTGTAGGTAATAGGTGAGCTGGAAGTAGACCATGAGAGGATGTGAGAGCAAGATATGAATCAGAAAAACGATCCACATTGTTTTGTTTTATATCAATATTGATATCACCAATCAAAGCTATTTTTTTTAAGGAGGAAAGGTGTGATAAGGTGCTGTCCAAACTATTCATAAACTTGTCTATAGTCGTAAATGACGGGGATCTATAAACAGCAAGAATTGCAATAAAATTATCAATAGAGCAGAGTAGACCACTTGCTTCATCAAGACAGGGCTCAGTAACGGAGCAGTTGACGCCGTCCTTTACGAAGATAACTACACCGTCATTTTGATTGTAGGGATTTGACGACTTAAAAGACGAATAACCCTGTAGATTGGGAATGGCTGATATAGTTCTGAGCCAACATTCCGACAGTATTATGACGTCACATTTTAGTTTTATCACTGCTAAGAATGTCTGTAGTTCGTCAAAGTTCTTATTAAGGCTTCTGATATTCATGTGCAAAATATTTAAAGTATTTCCAGTATCACTGACTATTTTCGAACATTGGTCGGGTAGGCAGGCGTATGACTTAGATACTTGAAAAGAATCAAGTTCCGTAATTATGCTATCTATGTTAGCCATAAGTAACAAAAACAAACATTGACAAGTATTTCACTGAAAAGAGATACCAAAACACTTTTTAAGGTTGTATAAAGGAACGATAGCGAAGCAGTTGACAGATGACCCCAATCTTTCACTCTGTTGATTTGTTGTTGACGGTAAGTATTTAGTTGTTTGTGCATGTAATGTGTGATTTGTATGTTGAGCGTAATGATTTTAGTTTGAGTTAGTAAAATATTTAAAATACTTTTACTTAAATAGTGAACATTTAAAGTACCATGCAAGCATTTAATAGTTGTAACATTAATCAGTTTAGCACCTATTGCTCGGTGACATAATATATAAAGACGACAAAAGCTGGAATACGCAAGAATGCCGCAAACAGTGGACCTATCTAGTCATTGTTCCTGTATTATTTTCGTAAGACAGTCTTCTGAGTGAACACGGTACTGTTTCGCACCAACTTCTTTGCGTAGGAAAATTCTTCCGTTTGTTGTCCAGCAAAATTTAAAAGAGTTCTTTTTTGCAAAAACTCGTGCGTGATAAAATAGTTTTTTTACTGATTGGTTTAGGTATTCAGTTATATAGATGGGTGTACGTTGCCCTGGCAAGCCAAGTGTTTCTGAGTTCAGTTTATCTGTAGACGGTTTGTCTTTATTAAATAACCGGACACTGTCGAGGAATTCAAACTTTGTGTTTACCGACGAAAACTCAGCAAAAATGGGCCCGCAGGTTCCAGGTTTGCCGGGAATACGGTACAGGTCCCTCAAGTCAGATGACTGAATGTCCATGCCAATGGTTTTACCAATGTTATAAACAGTGGCAGTGAGGTTATGCCTTTCTTCTTTTTCCAAAACTCGGAGTTGACATCAAATAATATGTCCAAGGTCTTAAAATAACAGGTAGATCTGCATGTTTTGCCATTTATGGCGTATAAATTAAAATTAGGGTTAAAGTACGGTCCACGTGTAAAGTCCCCGTCACGAGAAGCTATAATTTTTGTAAATAAAGAACTTCTACCAAGTTACGTAGCGACAATTTAATCAACAACGAATAATCCCAAATTCAATGAAGTCAAAGCAACGTACGTGTTATACGAAACTAATGAGCAATTTCACTTGATCGGGTTATATTTTAGCGATATAAAGCGCTGTCGTCTAAGGTTTTGTGGTACTGGAACGCATCTGATTCATGGAACGTAAACATTTGAGCCACGATTTTGAAGTAAGTTCACGCTGACATTGTCTCTGCTGTCTTTCGAGTTTCGAATGCGTCTGTTTGTTTGTGGTGTTTTCGCGGATTAGGTTATATTGTTTGTTTGTAATTAGATGTGTGTGTTAATATAATTATATCCCTGTAAAAAAATAGTACTAAACTGTTTTTATTTTATTTTAAGTACCCAAAGATTGCAAACCCCTGAATGTGTGTTTACAAAATTTATAGCTTTTTGTGACGGGGACTTTAGTAGAGGCGACCGTATCCCCCTTGGCAGTTTTTCCCGCTACGCTATCTGGGTCCTACTTAATTTGTAACTTTCGTGGGAAATATTCATGTTTGATAAAGTTCAGCAACTTTATAGGTCGCACCGCACCCTTAGTAATATAAGGGCACAACTCAAAATATTGAGGTTTGAGTTTTTGTGTTAGATGGGCTCAATATCAACTGTTCTACCACTTGGCTTTCACAGAAAGAGAAAAAAGACAATATTAAAGCGAATACTGTAATTGTATCTCTTTCACACCACCCTCTCCGTGGTAGAACAGTTGATATTGAGCCCATCTAATACAAACACTCAAAACCTCAATATCGAGTTGTGCCCATATATTAGGTACAAAGGGTGCGTTATGTCGAACCCGAACGGATTTCCTAGTCATTAGCTAGGCGAGTAACACAGTCGGGAGAAGTTATTTGATAATTTTCCAAACAAAAAAAAAGGCGACAACACAGTAATGATTAAAATACCTATTCATAATAATTATGTTAGAATTGTTTTACGTTACAGGTGCCGAAAGAACCATTTGTATGGGATAAAATTGAACAGTTTCTAAGTTTACTTCCCGATCCGTTTACATCAGAAGTTAAGCAAGCCAGGTACGTAAAATACTTGCATATTCTTATTACAAAAAAACAAAACACACACAAAAAACACGAAAACAGAAGATTCTCGTTACGGTTGCTGACCGTACCTACCTCATTATTCCGTTCATATTATATCTACCTAATTTACTTATAGGTTGGATATTTACTTCGAATGTATGAACATTATCCTTAACACAATAATATACGACGTCTTAAAAAAAACACTCTTAGCGTCGGATAGCAACCGACCAACTGCAATCTTGATAAAGAATAAGTATTATGATAATATGCCTACGTCTCAAAACTGATGGTGATAATAATTACAAGACTTAATTAGATACTTATAACTACATATACTTTAATTAGATACTTATAAGTCACCCAAAGGGCAATGGAGAGGGCTATGCTTGGAGTTTCCCTACGTGATCGAATCAGAAATGAAGAGATCCGCAGGAGAACCAAGGTAACCGACATAGCCCGAAGAATTGCCAAACTTAAGTGGCAATGGGCAGGGCACATTGCTCGCAGAACGGATGGCCGATGGGGTCGAAAGGTTCTGGAGTGGCGACCACGTACCGGAAGACGTAGCGTAGGAAGGCCTCCCACAAGATGGACCGATGACCTTGTGAAGGCCGCAGGAATCCGCTGGATGCGGAAAGCACAGAATCGGTCGAAGTGGCGGTGCTTGGGGGAGGCCTATGTCCAGCAGTGGACGTCTTTCGGCTGAAATGATGATGATGATGATGAACTACATCTATGGATCACGTTTATCAAACAAATACCCATTCTCGCAATCCGCCTATATTATTATGGTCCTACTTAGATAATGGTGCCGATTCCCTTGTTCACAAACTAAACTAAATTTAAGTTCAGTGCATCTTTTTCTTTCTATTTCATTAAGAAAAGGACAGAAAATAAATTTTAGTTTAGTCCTGTCAAATTAATCAGCGCTTGACGTAAATTGACGTAATTTTAGTCGGCAAGTTTTTAATCACAGGCGCTGATTAATTTGACAGGACTAAACTAAAATGTATCCTTTGTCCTTTGTCCTTTTTAACCGACTTCCAAAAAGGAGGAGGTTATATGTTCGTCGCGTATGTTTGTTTTTTCTTTTTTTTTTTATGTATGTCCACCGATTTCTCCGTCAATTGTGGACCGATTTTGAAAGTTCTTTTTTGTTTGAAAGGGTGTGCTCTGGAATTGGTCCCATATAAATTTTATTAACTTTGTTTGGATAGTTTTTGAGTTAGCTACAGAATACGTTTTTTTTTCCCACTTAGTATGTAGATGATATGATAAGTTTCTGTCACTGGTAGCAGGTACCACACCTAAAAAGTGAAAAATAACTTTAATTTCGGAAGTCGGTGGCAAAAAACGAAAATACAAAACCCAAGACACCGACTTCCGAAATTAAAGTTATTTTTCACTTTGTAGTTTTTTTTAGGAGGTCGGTTGTTTTTTTTTTGTAAAAAGTTTTTATCTTAATGAAATAGAAAGAAAAAGATGCACTGAACTTAAATTTAGTTTAGTTTGTGAATAAGGGAATCGGCACCACTGTGAGTAAAAAAAAAGGAAAATTCAAATCCACATCTAAACGCCAGACTGCGCTGCGACGCCGCCCGTCGCCTTTTTTTCTTTGAATGTGGACAATCCGTCAGTGTATTGTTCTTATTGTATTGGCGGATTAAGGGTCATCTGCTTACGGGATTCTGACATTCTCTTTGAACGCATGATCCATTTATTTTAGAGACAGTATTTAATTTCGGTAATAAAGGGCAGTAAATGCAAAAAAAAAAAACTCGCAATGAATGTGGCGAAGACCAAGGTGATCAACAGCACCTAGGCTAGCTCAACATAGGAACTAGGGGTGTGCGGATTGAATATGTCCATGAGTACATAAGAAGTACATGTACCTCGGTCAAATAGTCTCCTTACAGGCTATATGATAATAATAAACAACTTATTTGACCCACCGAGAATGACTGGAAGGGTAATTTTTTTTTTGCTGTTGGTCGATGACACAAATATAAAAGGGACCTCTCTCTCTCTCACTGAAGAAAAAACTGAAGGTCATGTTCATTCTTCCTAACTTCACTTATGAAGCGCAGACATGGTCACTAACCAAGCATCAAAAGTCTTTACTTGGAATCTGACAGCGAGCAATCGAACGCAGTATACTGAGTGATCGCTTAAGGAACTTGATATTGTGTTCCAAAACTCGAATAGCTGATGTAGGTGACCACACAGTTGATCTCATACAGCAGCACAGAGCAATGTGCCTGCCACATTGCTCTGTGCTGCTGTATCCCACGAAGTGCCACGCCCACGAAGAAATCTCGGGACGAATTCTACTCTTTCCCACATACAGCAATAGATATGGATATGTCGAAGGAAGGGAGGCCTTCGCCCCACAGTGGGACACAAAAGGCTAATCTTAATAATAAATAGAAAAGAGTATTTAATTTAAGCACCCAACGAATTACTAAAACTAAGCAAGTCGTCTTTAGATAGCTATATTGCGTATCTGTATAAGATGATGATGAGATACAAAAGAAAATTGTTGATACTAAACAAAATTATTTTTCTTTTTTATAGATTCGCAAATAGTTTCAACTCAATAACAAAACTAAGGATAGAGTACGAGCGTCTTAAGTCGCACTTAATAAAAACAGAAAGTCCTATTGTGTTTGCTCACAATGATTTGCTTCTAGGAAACGTAATATACAACAAAGATGAAGGGACAATATCTTTCATTGATTACGAATATGCAGCGTACTGCTACCAAGCGTACGATATAGCCAATCACTTCAATGAATTCGTTGGTGAGTATTTCATCGATCACTATTCTATATTTTGAAATGAAACTCAATGAAGTATACGCGGTCGAGGTTATTGACAGTGGAGTATGCTAGCCGAGGCCCGAGCCGAGCCAGTATGCGGGAAGTTGATCATTTATTTTAATCTATTTAAAAAAAAATGAAATGCTGTTCGTTGGTAAGCGCATCACTAAGAACGGCTCGACCGATTTGGCTATTTTTCGTTTTAAAATTATCGTAATAGTCCAAATTCGAATTTCATGTAAAGAAATGGAAAACTCGGGAAAATATTAGTGTTTTTTTCTATAGGATTTGTTGTATGAACACAAGACCATATCGACGGTTAAAAGGTAATAGGGTATAAGCGACAAAAACTGAAATGTTCAGGAGAGCCGTTCAAAGTTTATTTTTTTTGAAAAACTGACGTATTTTTACTGGCATAAACTGCCATAGCTGGGGGTGTAAGGGGGCACACTTACCATCTCAGTGCCCCAAGTCAACCTCACCTGCTCGTGGTGCACCCTGCTGTATAACTAACGAGGCTCTGACAACCGACAAATGGCGGTATAACCATTCTAAATAAAATTTCGCAGCTAAATGGCGCAGACTAGTGACGGGCAGCAGCGTCACTAGTGCGAGAAGCTGCGATCTGCGATCGCCAACCCGCATGCCCAGCGTGGCGATTATGGGCAAACCCTCCAAATGGCAAGTCAAATTCAACCACGGCCTCCAGTTCCCGGCCGCCTTGCTATTCCTGATTTTGGCGGCAATCACGGTAACGGTAAGGTAGGGGGTGCGAAGAATCCCCGGGTTACGAATGGCCGCCAAACCCAACTGACCTTGGCAACGTACAACGGACGCACGTTACGGCTCGACGAACACCTAGTGCAGCTAGAAGAAGAGCTCGGAAAAATAAAGTGGCATATTCTTGGCTTAAGTGAAGTCCGAAGAGAGGGAGAGGACACAATAACCCTTGAATCGGGCCACCTTTTGTATTTTCGAGAGGGAAACCAACTATCCCAAGGCGGAGTCGGGTTCCTGGTAAACAAATCCCTTTGTGACAACGTTGTAGAAGTCTCCAGTGTCTCGAACAGGGTAGCGTACCTTGTAGTGAAGTTAACCAAGCCTCAAGGTTATTCAGGTTTACGCACCGACCTCGGCACACTCGGATGACGAAGTGGAGGAAATGTTTGAGGATATCTCCAAGGCCTTGCATTCCACCACTAAGGCCCACTACAATGTTCTCATGGGGGATTTTAATGCTAAAGTGGGAGTACAGAATTGCAGCGAATCGGTAGTAGGATCTTATGGGTTTGGCAGCAGAAATCATAGGGGGCAAATGCTTGTCAACTTCCTTGAGAAGGAGGGGTTTTTCATGATGAACTCCTTCTTTAAGAAACAGCTCCAAAGGAAGTGGACGTGGCGAAGCCCCGATACTATGACGAAAAATGAGATAGACTTCATCATAGCGGACAAGAAGCATATATTCAGGGACGTCTCGGTGATCAACAGGTTCAACACCGGCAGTGATCACAGACTTGTCCGAGGCTCTCTGAATATCAACTTTAAGCTCGAGCGAACTCGTTTGATGAGGTCTAGGCTCCGTCCAAACATGCTCCAAACCATGCTGGGATCTGAAGCGTTCCAATCAAACCTGGAGAACCGATTTGCTGCCGTGGAAACCACAAATGACGTTGACCAGGCACTCGACCAAGTGGCGGATATCCTCAGGGAGGAAGGCACGCGTTTTTGTAAAATGCGGCGTAAGGGCAAGAAGTCCAAACTTTCGAAAGAGACTCTGGAGCTCATGACGGAACGACGTGAAAACCCACCTATCACTTCGTCAGAACAACGGGCACTCAATAAAAATATAAGAACACTGGTACGACGCGACCTCCGACGCTCCAATACGCGCTCTATAGAGAAAGCGATTGAGCAAAATCGGGGGTCGAAGGTGTTCGTCCAGTCACTCGGGAGGAGCCACCTGACGAAGTTGACCAAACCCAGTGGGGATATCGTCGTTTCGAAGCCGGAGATCCTTTTGGAAGTAGAAAACTTCTACGGCCAGTTGTACGCATCGCACGCATCTCGACCTGATCCCGAAAATGAGGATTCCAGAGCCACCTTAACACGCCATTACACGGAAGACCTGCCAGAAGTCAGCCAAGATGAAATCGAGGCGGCTCTTAAACAACTTAAAAATGGAAAAGCCCCTGGTGAGGACGGGATAACGACCGAGCTCCTGAAAGCTGGAGGAAGACCTGTACTGAAAGAGCTTCGGGAGCTCTTCAACTCTGTCCTGTTCTCTGGGAGAACTCCAGAAGCGTGGCGAGAGAGTGTGGTCGTTCTCTTCTTTAAGAAGGGTGATAAGACTCTTTTAAAGAATTACAGACCCATTTCGCTCCTTAGCCACGTATATAAGTTGTTTTCAAGAGTCGTTACGAATCGTCTAGCGAGAAGACTCGACGAGTTTCAGCCACCGGAGCAGGCTGGGTTTCGAGGAGGATACAGCACCATAGACCACATTCACACAGTGCGGCAAATTATACAGAAGTCCGATGAGTATAATCGGCCACTGTGTCTTGCGTTTGTGGACTATGAGAAGGCTTTTGACTCTGTCGAGACCTGGTCTGTTTTGGAGTCTCTGCAGCGATGCCAAGTCGACTGGCGATACATCCAAGTGCTGAGATGTCTTTATGAAAACGCGACAATGACCGTCCAAATTCAGGATCAGCGTACTGAACATATCCCCTTGCGTCGAGGGGTGAGACAAGGGGATGTCATTTCCCCGAAATTGTTCTCTAACGCATTGGAGGATGTGTTTAAGACGCTGAACTGGGAAGGGCGTGGCATTAACATCAACGGCGAATACATCTCCCACTTGAGATTTGCAGATGACATCGTCATATTGGCCGAATCGCTGCATGACTTGCAGCAGATGCTGGACGGCCTAGTTAATTCTTCTGTACGCATTGGTCTCCGGATGAACTTGGACAAAACCCAGGTTATGTTCAACGAACACGTCACTCCGGGGCCGATTGCTGTCAATGGCGGTACTCTCGAGGTTGTTCGAGAATACGTTTACCTCGGGCAAACTCTGCAGTTTGGTAAGAACAACTTTGAGAGGGAGGCTAACAGAAGAATTCAGCTGGGCTGGGCAGCATTTGGAAAACTTCGTCGAGTCTTCTCGTCGCGTATTCCACAGAGCCTAAAGACGAAGGTCTTCAATCAGTGCGTCCTGCCTGTTATGACCTACGGAGCCGAAACGTGGACACTCACTGTACGGCTGGTTCATAAATTTAAGGTTGCTCAGCGAGCCATGGAGCGGGCTATGCTTGGAGTCTCTCTGAGGGATCGAATCCGGAACGAAGTGATCCGGCAGAGAACCAAAGTTATCGACATAGCTCACAGAATTAGCAAGCTGAAGTGGCAGTGGGCCGGCCATATCAGCCGTAGAACCGATGATCGTTGGGGTACACGTGTTCTTGAGTGGAGACCGCGAATTGGCAAACGTAAGGTAGGACGCCCTCAGGCTAGGTGGAGTGACGATCTTCGAAGGGTGGCTGGTAGCAGCTGGATGAGAGTTGCCGAGAATCGAGCTGAATGGCGTGCAATTGGAGAGGCCTATGTCCAGCAGTGGACTGCTATAGGCTGATGATGATGATGATGATGAAACTGCCATAAACGCCAAAAAGTCATCGTAGAGCCATGGGAGTAAGCTCATTCGAAAGAGCGGAAAATTTTACATAGGATGGCATATATAACTCATTTTTGACTAAAATGTCGCCTACTTCCTTTTCTACCGTCGATATTGAAATTTTGTCAGGACCACGACTACGTCTGTCTGTGTATTCTAGTTATTTATTAAAACATCAACTTCCGCGCGTATCCTGTCAACTAATTGCGGAAGCATTTTCAGTAAACGATTAAGACTAATCTGTTTCATTTTGACAGTTCAAGTATAACAACATTCATTTTACGTTATTGAGTAGATTTTTTTTTCGAACTATGGAAGCAATGCATTAGTAATCTCTTTGAAAATGATTCAGATTGTCATTGATCGTTTTAGGGTGCTAGTCTGGTTGTAAACACATATTTATTTCTACTCTCATGTTGACATGTCGAGTAAATTCATAACAACCCACAACCGGGGAAAAGCGGGTAGAGTGCTTTCCACGAAAAATGTCCCGGGGACGCGGCGCTGTAGTAGTGCGACGAAATGTTGCCAAGCTTTAGCGTAGGCTGTCCTAAAATAATATTTTACCGAACCCTGATTTAATCGAGTTGATTTCAATCATGCAAAAAACCCCTAGCATAGTACCTACAGTGCACATTTGCACTCGCTCTGAAAATAAATATTGCAAAGATCGTATAATATCTAGCCTATTGTGATTGCAGTTTTGAGACATATTATTTACTTTATTATACCTATAATTTTCGGAAAACTTACAGCTAGGCATGTAGGTACCTTCAATAGTTCAAACTATTAATAACACAAATATGGCCAATCACAAATAGATAACTTGTGATTGGCCATATTTGTAAGTACTTAAACAAAATATATGTGTTGAGAGGACAATGTTTAATATTGTTGTTTTTTTATTAGCATAATATTTCAAAGAAAGTAGCATACTTACCTACTCTATATACCTAGAAAAAGAGAGTTTCCTAAAGCAGGAATATCCATTATAATTGCTATTGGTTTTTTTTATAGGGCTCTCAATAGATGACATTGACTACGACAAGTATCCCTGCGAAGAGTTCCAGTTGGAGTGGATCAAAGTATATCTGGCAATATATTTGGATGTGGATCACCCCTCTGATGCGCATATTTACAAAGTTTATACAGAGGTTCAACAATTATCATTGTTGTCTCATTTCCTTTGGGGAATATGGTCACTTGTGCAGTATGAACACTCCGATATAGATTTTGATTTCGGCAGGTGAGTTCAATCAATTTGGGTTACAAAACAGATGACAGTAGGTTAAGCATACTGCTCAGATGAGAATATTAAGAGGAATATACGGGACAATTCTTGATCATGGTTCGTTATTATCAAAACCAAAATAATTTTTCAAAAGTATCAATCAAATCAAACAATCTTATTTTTTTTCTTCTAAAACTCAGTACCTGGGGGCCTACCACAAGCTCATAAAGCAGTATTATTTTAATATTACTTCAGTGTAGGAAAGAGATGGAGCTCTACAGGACGTATAGCTCCATCTCTTTCTCCCACTGAAGTAATATTAAAATAATACTGCTTTTGAGCGGGTGGTAGGCCCCCTGGGCGACCGAGCTCTGCTCTGGTGAAAATAGAGAATGCTCATTTAATAGTATAGGAAAGTTCATACTTTAATCCATGTATAGTACCTATTTATTCCATGCTGCCATGATAGTAGGTAGGTACTTACAAATTCCATGCTGCCATGTCATTATTCGGTGGCGGTGCTTGGGGGAGGCCTATGTCCAGCAGTGGACGTCTTTCGGCTGAAATGATGATTATGATATTTTTAGGAACCAGAAGTGGATTTTATTAAAAAAAAAAGAAATAACGGCTTGAACGATTTAATGCAATTAGAAAACATGAATAATTAGAACACAAAATGTTTCTGAGGAAACTAATGCAAATCTAACTAAAATACGGCACAGCTGAGACGTGTGAACGCTCCGACGTTTGACGAGCAAAAAAGGGGCTGTCATCTGTTTGACACTCCTTTTATAGGCGTGATGCTACCCGCTACTGTTCATTCTCGTTCATTCCCAACACGGCCTCTCCTGATTGAGCGTCGTCCTCGACCGCATCTAATCTGTTGCTGGACCCTGGTGTAGGCAGTACATCATGTTCACCGTTTGGTTCTTCCTCAGATTCATCTGAAATTCATAACACAAATATAACACCTGGAAGTCAACTTTATGGGCAACTCAAGCATTCATCTCTCAATCAACTAATTCATACGTCACATTTCATTTACCTCTCACAAAAAACAGTAATTCCAAAATTCATCCATCATCAACGATAAATCACCATTCACAGAGACGTCTCGTTTACAAACACAAACCGGACAGGGTCGGAGTCACCGTTGCGCGCGTTTCAGGAACCTTTTACCTACTGCCACAGGCCTTACAGAATAAACTTGCCTCAGTGTGTCAGTTAAGTGATCCAGTAGCATCTACATCGGACCATTACACAACACCAACCCAGTAACATCTACATCGGGTCTCCAATGTAATTGATCCAGTAACATCTACATCGGACCATTACACAACACCAACCCAGTAACATCTACATCGGGTTTCCAATGATATTGATCCAGTAACATCTACATCGGACCATTACACAACACCAACCCAGTAACATCTACATCGGGTTTCCAATGATATTGATCCAGTAACATCTACATCGGATCGTTTATCGACACGGACCCAGTTACAACTACATCGGGTCAATATGACTAACACAGTCAAGTAGATAAACATCAGACTTAACCAGCCACATAACATAAATATGTGCAAACACTCACTTTACAGGTTTCAGGGCACCACTCCCCTCGCTAGGCCATATACTCAACCACAGTCTGGCTAGTTTTTTCCGTAAGCTCCACTCAGTAACTTCTGTTCGAAGCATCGGTTTAGCAGGACCGTAATAACTCGGTAAGGTCCGCGTATTCCTGGGTCTAGCTTTCCTGTGGACTGAGAATAGTTAATGACGAAGACGAGGTCATCGACCTCAAACACACGAGGAGGATGCCTGTTCCGGTTGACACGCTGATCTTGCTGAACTTGGTTTTGTTTCAGCAACTCGGTAGCTCTCCTTCTATAAATCTCTCGTCAAGCTTCACGGTTTGGTAGTGATACGTCAACTGCGGTATGTAGCACAGAAGACGAGATGTCTTACCAAAGGGACTGTTGCGATAATATAAAAGATCTTTTTGATGTACATACCGATTAGAATCCAAGCTTCTACCTTCCAGTTTTTAAATCAGCTCGCGAGACTCACGAGCTATTTGAGCCCAGTTACGGGGCTTTGTGATATTGCATACATGAGCTGGGCATGAGTGAAAGAGAGAGCACGTTTTGTGGCAGACGTCTGTTTACCAAGGCTTCTACTTTGCGAGGGCTCGGCCTTACCTGACCCTGACACACCACCTGGCCTAGATACTCCACTTCAGTTGTAACAAATGTGCATTTCGCCAGTGGTCACAGTAGAAATCGCAGTTCCAGAAATTAGGAAAAGTCATTAATGATAGACGTGTGTAGCTCTTTATGTTCACCTATAAGAGGTGTAACAACATTGGCGTCTGTAATAATGGCGTTCAATTTGACGTGATTAAGTCTTAGTAGTACTAGGTAATGTTATTTACTGCCTATCTTTCGTACGTACATAGGTTTCTTTCGTACGTACATAGGTTACGCCATCGCGGTTAAGTATGTCGGTTCCAATTATTGTAAGTGTAAACATACATGAGGAAGGTACAACTACGAAATCAGCTACAATGAATAATTTCAGGGAACTCGTAAGAAACTATTTCTTTTAGGTACGCTAATGCCCTTAAGTAAAAACGCAATGTTTAGTCTTTGGTTGGCATGACAGGTACCTATTTTAAAACGTTATCAGAAATCAAAGAAGTATTCATTGCGCCGCTATCAATTAGTACGTCAACCGGGATGCCTTGGACTACTGCCGTAGTAACGTCATTACACGAGAATTTACTAAAGACTGATCAACTTCGTTACAAAGATTGATGTTACGTGCGTTACAATTTCCCGAACGTTCTTTTGCAAAACACTTACTTTCATCATGTCCGGGCTTTTTGCAAAATGTACATGGGACTGATGTATTTGAACTTGAATGTGATTTTTCCTCCGATTTGTCAAAACGCGGTTTAATTTTTTGACAATGATAACTTTTATGTCCAGTTTGCCCACAATTAAAACATTTGAGCTTAGGTTGACTCGCATCATCACACCGTTTGAAAGTTGGTTCGCGATTATTTTGTTTACTGCGGGTAGGCTTGGTATATATCGATAGAAACGAAACTAAACTATCAGCGGTTAAGTTGGCGTTTGCTGCTGCAGCCCTCACCTGCGCGTCCGCTATACCCCGAATAACTATATCTGTCATCAACTCTTCGCTCAAACCCCTGACTATGCGAAGTCGTAATAACGATCGACGGGCGTATTCGGCATACGTACTGAACTTATCTGACGTGCTATTTATGACATCGGCAAGTATATTAGCAAAGTCGAGCTTACTTGGGCAAAGAGGTTTGAATTCCTGCTTAAAATTTGTCCAAGACCGATCGTTGGTCACCCACTCGTTTAACCAAACTTTAGCGTCACCTTTCAAACACTGTGCTACGCGTGACAAACATTCTCGGTCGCTCCAGCCATTCGAATCCCGGGCTAGATCGACTTCCTCGCACCACGAATTTATGTTGTGAATACTGGGGTCGAAGTTCGAAACGTAATACTGAGATCGCGATGGGATTACAGATTTTAATGCTTCAGCTAACACTAAGGTACAATTCGAGAGAGTATCGCTCGCGGATTGGCAATCATTATCTTTATGTACACTACTAGTACTAGGCATAGACTTTTGTAATAATTCGCGGTTCTCACTAGTCACACGTACAGATGTCGTCATAAGGGCGGTAGGCTTCTCAGGACGAGATGGAGAACTATTATTCAATTCATCACAATTTAATTCACTTTCGAATACTAAGGGTTGAGACCTTACCGGATCCGTATTGACGACATCTGCATGATCCTTATTTTGTTCTAACACGTTCAATCGCGCCAGGATTACGTCTAATGAACGTTGTAACTTTTGATCCTTAGAACGTTTATGACTAGTACTATGCCTTTCACGCGACCTATGCATAACGCGGGAATGCGACCGTGATCTAGTCCGCGAACGATGCCTATCACTATCACTGGAATGTCTTTCCTGTTCACGAAAATTACGCGATCGACTACGAGAACGAACACGCCGCGACCTACCCATTATTTTTAAGAAAATTACGCGCGGTACAAGAGTTACAGATTTAACGAGTCGCGCCGCGCGCCCTAAATAAATTTGAAAAATGGATAGTCCAAACGGTCAGGCTGTGTGCAGATCCTATCCCACTTCTGATTTTAGGAACCAGAAGTGGATTTTATTAAAAAAAAAAGAAATAACGGCTTGAACGATTTAATGCAATTAGAAAACATGAATAATTAGAACACAAAATGTTTCTGAGGAAACTAATGCAAATCTAACTAAAATACGGCACAGCTGAGACGTGTGAACGCTCCGACGTTTGACGAGCAAAAAAGGGGCTGTCATCTGTTTGACACTCCTTTTATAGGCGTGATGCTACCCGCTACTGTTCATTCTCGTTCATTCCCAACAATATCATTATTCTAATGTCATTATGGTCATGTCATTATTCATTATCTTGTTCTAAACTTTGGGCGACCAAGCTCTGCTCGGGTGAAAATACGGAGAAAACAAATTTTCCCAAATATGAGACCTAGCTAGATCGATTTTTCGCCCCCGTAAACCCCTATATTGCAACTTCCATCGAAATCGTTAGAGTCGATTTCGAGAACGTGGGTACAAATACATAGGCATACAAATATATATGTTACGGCTAAAACCCGAAGTGCGGCTACACCTAGATTTAGCCGGCTAAAACTAGGTGCGGTCGGTAGCAGTTAGTTAAACTTGCCTAAATGGACCCTGGCACTCGCCGGCCGCTGCCGCGGCACCGCTCGCTTCGCTCGCTCGGCTCGTGCGGTGTGTTATGTGGTCACAGTTCTAACCTAACCTAACCTACTCTTCAACCATTTTCATTTGCTACAACTAAATTTAACCAACTGCTACCGGCCGCACCTAGTTGTAGCCGGCTAAAACTAGGTGTAGCCGCACTTCGGGTTTTAGCCGTGACATATATACAAATATTGCTCGTTTATAGTATAAGATAGGATAATCTTCACGACCTGTCAGTTTCATACTAACGATTATGTGTTTTGCGAATTTGGTCCATATTATTACTTACTAGTTTCACAATTAAACAATTTCTGGAACGCGTTTTTTGGAACGCATTTTCTCGACGGCCGGACTGTAGTTAGTTGGTAGGGTTTTTTTGTGTGTGTTAACGGCTTAACACACACAAAGAAAAACCCTACCCGGAACTTTAGCTGTACGTTTAACTGCAAATATAATTGCAGGTCATTTATTAATAACTCTTTTAAGAGGAACTGGACCAAGAATAAGCTTTTATTTTATTTTTTTATTAATTATAGTTCAAATCTTATTATTAATTTTAGAATTTGCAGTAGCAATTGTTCGGTCTCCTACGCGTGTTTTTACAAAACGTCGTGTTTGCATAGACAAATGTGTTTGGCCAAAAGCACGCTCTTGAGACCCGGCTTTAGACACATATTCTAAAGCCGGTGCGTGTGTTTTTACACAAAAACATCGCAACAAAGAGGCGTGGTTATACACATTTGTCTATGCTTCGTATGAAAATAAATGTTTATGTGTAAGCTTTTTTGTGTAATGTTTCGAAAAATATGCGCAGGAGAGGGTGGCTTAAGTTAGTCCCAATTAGGAAGAATATTTTTTCGAAAGTTATTTATTTGAGTGCTTTTTTTTTTCAGATATGCTGAAATAAGATTGAATCGATACTATGAGTTGAAAGACAAGATCTTTAAGCAACTAAGTTGATTAAACGTTTTTAAGGATAAGATTGTAAAAAAATTATCATACATTTGATACAATACTTACCTTCTCCTATAAAAACCAAGTACAATTATTATCAAGTAGAAAAGTCAACATATTTATTTGCATTGCTTGGCGATGCTATTTAATTAATATCAGAAACACATTCCTAATCGTTATTTTTTTTTTGTGTATATTAAATATATTATAATAAAATGTTAAACATATAAAACAATTTAGCTACTAGGTATGTTTATTGTTCATCCCTACTGATCCCTCCTTATCGAATGGTCGCGATAATTTAATTTAGTTGCGTTTCTGTCCAGTAGTATTTTGGGCTCCCACACAAAACTGCGAATTCGCATCGCATTGCAAAAATCTGCAAGCTCGCAGTGCGTACGACCTAGGCCGTGCTCGCAGATTTTTGCAATGCGATGCAAATTCGCAGTTTTGTGTGGGAGCCCTTTCTCGGGATAAATAGTAAAGGTAGGCGCACATTACAGCAGCATCGGGCCGCAGCGCCGGCATCGCATTTCAGTTAAAAAAAGTGCGGTGCGAGCTGCCTTTATAGTGTATACTTGGACTTTTACAGCCTTATAACAATCTCGTTAATCACTGATTAGTTTTCAATGACGAACTTTTCTTCATAAAACATTAGGTAAGGTGGGTATTACACTATAACATTATCTAGGATCACAGATCTACTAGTCATATTTATACGATAATGTAAGAGGGGTATTACACTATTATATCTATGATCAAAGATTATAATGAAATTGTAAAATAGTGTTAAAACATTTCATTTCAGAAACATTTCAGTGGTAACGGCCGCGACTAGAGCAGTGGTGGCCCAGTGGTAACGACTTACGAGTTGTAGGTCGTAGGTTCGAACCCAGACAGGCGCTTTACTTTGTGTAAATTACTTCATCACCACTGCTCTCAAAACGGTGAAGGAAAACATCGTGAGGAAACCGGCATGTCCTAGAACCGAAAATTCGAAGACATGTGACATCTACTAACCCGCACTGGGCCCGCGTGGTGGATTACGGCCCACTCCCTCTCACAGAGAAGGAGGCCTGTGTTCCAGCAGTGGGAACATTTATAGGCTGATGATGATGATGTAAAATATATATTTATTATACACTATCATATTATATCATGTACCTATCTACGAAGCTCACAAATTACCTATAACATATCTATTTTAACAATTTCATTATATCTTTGATCATTTGATTATAGATATGATAGTGTAATACGACCCTTATACAAACAGGAATCAAATCGTCTTTGATCAAAGATTTTGAAATTTTTTTGTTAGATGGATCATAGAAACAGGTCTTGCCATATGGAATATTATTTATTGAATTTTCACATTTATTTTCATAATTTTCTGATACAAAATCCGTCCATAAAATGATTTGATTTTGACTTTTCAGTTTTGCTACTGCCATATTCTAAATTGACGGTTTTATTGAAAGATAAAATTATGTAAGTACAACAAAATTTTGGCGTAAGTTCACAATAAGCTTAGTGGAATTCTAAATCTTTTTGTTAGATAGTGATAATGTAACGAAATTTTATTTTAATGACTACTTATTATAATATATACACCACTTTCAACGGCACTACAACATAATACTTACAGAAGAACAGTGTTGACTACTCAGGCCCGAAAGAGCGCTTGTTCCCAACGAGTCACACCTCAACGGGTAACAGTGTGACCGGTTGGGAATTAATTTTAAAAATAATCCCAACCAGTCATACTGTTACTCGTTGGGCATGTTACTCGTTGGGAATTATTTTTGAGACGTTCCCAACCGGTCACACTGTTACTCTATGGGATTTTTTTACTAAACAATTCCCAGCCAGTTACACGATTACTCGTAAAGATTCCTATGAAATTGTAAATCAGTGAATATGGTATATATTGGAATAAGACACTGTAAATAAATATCAAACAGATTTATTATCAATCAACAAAATTCCAAAAAAAAAAAAAAAAAAAAAAAATATCCTCTTATCATTTCACTGTATTCACACCATTATCCATTAATAGTATCTTCATAAACAAGTGAATAAGAAAGTAGAGAGATTACGTATTCTAGTAAATATAGGCGGCCACGAACACTAGCACTGGTCATGTCAGGCGAGAAACAGAGCCCTAACAAGGGATAACTATTTAGAACTGATGAATAAAAATAAGTCAACCAGTCATTGTGCCGCTGTTGACGGCATAACGAGTCGGAGCTACTGTTACTCGTTGGGACATCTTTTACATTTATTTCCAACGTGTCACAGTGTGACAGGTTAAGTGTGACTCGTTGGGAACTAATGAAAAAATCATCCCAACGAGTAACAGTGTAACAGTAACTGTGACTCGTTGGGAATTATTATCCAAAACATTCCCAACGAGTCACACTGTTACCCGTTGAGGTGTGACTCGTTGGGAACAAGCGGAACTAACACAATAACTGAGCACCATGAATCGAGAATAGTTCCGCGACGTCTTAACTTCGATGCGACCAGAGGCTGAATGCCTTCCTCGCCGTGGCCTTAAAACATCACGACTCTGTAGAAGCGCGCCTTTTTTGGTGTAGGTAGATCACTCTTGATGTCGCCAGTGGCGCGCTTGCGATTCGTTTCGTGTCCGTACTAATGACCGGATCCGACATACATAATTGTTATTTTAATGATCTAATGAATTGTATGTATTTTTGGTTAGTGTATTGGGACTTGGTGCCTTATTAAGTAAATAAAATAAATTGTTGACAACACAGCTGTACAAAAAAAAAGCAAACTGCTGCCGGGCGGCCGGGACACATTTTTTTGGCTTCAATGGTGTTCTTTAAAGTTCTATTTGATATATTGTGTGCCGAAAGGCTTCAGTATTTTGTTTTAATAGACGATTGCAACAACATAATAATATGATAAAAAAAAGATCCTAGATATTATGATAGTGTAATTCACAGATATGATTCTAGGGGTCATATACACGGTGTTTGGCAGAACGTTGAACATACGAAAATGGTGGATAGGTCACATAGGTGGGGTCATCTACTACTTACTCAGCCCTAATTTATTTAGCCCTGGCCCCCTGGATATTTTTTTTTAATGCAGGTTGAAATTAGGATTTAAGTATTTTTTACATCTTTCTGTTATAAGACTCTGCCAATATTAAAGATTTAAAAAAAATGCCTGTTTTACCCATTTTTTAAATAAAAATTACACTTTAAAGTTAAGAAAGTTGTGAAACTAGAAGAAAGCAAAAAAAAAAAAAATTTTATATCCAGGGCGCCAGGGCCAAATAAATTAGGGCTGAGTAAGTAGCAGATGACCCCACCTATCCACCATTTTCGTATGTTCAACGTTCTGCCAAACACCCTGTATGTAGGATAGAAGATAGGGTCCTATGTATGATCCTAGATACATGATAGTATAATAATACCCCCTTAAGGCTCTGCCACTAATTGACATTTTGACTATGTCATTGCGGTGCTGCCATCTGTAAAAAAGCTCCTCGTATTTTTTGTGTTACCTGAACCTGTTCTGAACCGGCGCCTGCGTTGAAATTTTTCGTCGGCTATTTAAATAAAAATCTGCAGTTTCATAGAAAAGTGCAATACCTACGCGGGCAAAATGCATGGAACAGCAGATTTTTTTTTTAAATAACCAATGAAAAATTTCAACACGTGGCTCAGAATCATGTACTGAATGGTAACAGTTTTCGCGTCGATGCCTGCCGCCCTGTATAATTTGCGGCCGTATCAAACGTTTATTTATAGAATTATAGTCATAAAAATCATCAATACAACTCTCTAAGTTCATGTAATCCTATTGAATGACTATTTCATGAAATCATGACATTTGAGGATTATGCTAACTTAAGGAGTTGTATTGCTGATTCTAATGATTGTAATTCTATAAAGCCATATTTATTACGGTCGTGAATCATATTTTAATCAACATACAACTTGACACTGACCTGCAAATTGCAAAAAACTAAAGAAAATTTGAATTTCGCAGGCTACCTCAGCGCATCCACCTTAATAGTATAGGATAGTTCATACTATTCCCATGTATAGTATTAGTACATACTAATTCCATGCAGCCATGTCAGTATTCTCATGTCATTATTCAATAACTTGTTCTAAACTTTGGGCGACCGAGCTCTGCTCGAGTGAAAATATGGAGAAAACGAATTTTCCCAGATATGGCAACTAGCTAGATCGATTTTTCGCCCCCCGTAAAACCCTATATTGCTGCAACTTTAATCGAAATCGTTAGAGCCGGTTTTTTGAACGTGATTACAAATCTATACCTACTTTAAAATATAAAGCTGAAGAGTTTGTTTGTTTGCTTGAACGCGCTAATCTCAGAAACTACAGAACCGATTTGAAAAATTATTTCAGTGTTAATTAGCCCATTTATCGAGGAAGGCTATTGGCTATAAAATACATCATCACGCTAAGACCAAGAGGAGCAGAGCACCAATGAAGAATATTTCAAAATCAGGGTTTTTTTTTCCTTTTGAGAGCTTCAGCTGCGTGCGCTGCGTAAACGGTTAAAGTTTCGCAAAAATCATGTATGAGAGAATTGTTCCCCTTTAAAAGTTCTAAAAAAAAATCCGCAACAGCATATGTCTATCTTTTAAGGCTGGCTCACTCTAACCTTTTTTTATGCTAACCAAATTTGTTCTAAACTAAATTAATGCGTTATTTGCGAAGGTGTTTTTATAAACATGATATTAATCCTTATCCAAATAAATACGTTATTCATCACAAGTGTTTAATTTAAAACAATATGCATTTATATCATTCGATTTCAACGAATATCTTAGAAGATATCGCAGTTTTAAAATAACATCGCAGCAAAATGATTAAGTACTGCGCGCGCATTTAAAAGAATTCAATTTCCGGTGAAGGTATCGTTTGCGGTAACAGGCCCAGGGGCAAACATTTAAGCACGTAGGAATAGATTTACGCCAAGAGAGTTTTTCGCACGGGCAACTATAATGTTGCCCTATCGAGATCTGGTTCTTTTTTTCGTGCCCTTGATTTTCAAAGCTCTGCTTAGCACCGAGAGTTGAAAATCCAATATTGTGTTTTTTCAACGACCTGGGACGAGAATGCGTTCCAGCGCGTTGGATTCTCAACGCTCGGCTTAACACCGAGAGTTGAAAATTCAGTGCGCGATAAAATCCCGCTGCGATTTTATTACATCCGTGCGAACGTCGGCTTACTGATTAAAGCGTGATGTAGGTACCTAAAATAGCTCCTTAACGTAGGTACGTATTATTAAAAAAAAAAAAACACCTTTTACTTAAACGAAGTCGCGGATTAGCGTTAGCTCAAAGTAACTATTCCACGCGGACGAAGTCGCGGGCAGAAGCTAGTTTACTATCAAATTAATCACACTAGCAATTCACACACTGTAGGTACACGACACGACTATTCGGAACGCACGACAATTCCTAAACGTGTTCACTGCTTGACCGCCACCGATGAATTTTGCAGTTCTGCTCAGCTCCGGCCGGTCCGTCTGAGGAGCGTTATGTTGTAGACTCTGTCAAGCGCCGCTAGTTAGCGCTGGCGATGACGTCCCGATTAGCCAACTCAGCAACGTATTTCTGACACAGCCATCCTGCTAGCGCACGTTCTCGTGTCTTAACCTGCAACCAAAACTCAACAACAGTGCCCGTTCGACTCGGCCAATTCTGACCATTTATGACTTCCGACTTTTGACATAAAGAAATTTTAATCCTAAACCACTTTTTAGGGTTTCGTTGCCAAATGGCTAAAAACGGAACCCTTATAGATTCGTTATGTCTGTCTGTCTGTCTGTCCGTCTGTCCGTCCGTATGTCACAGTCACTTTTTTCCGAAACTATAAGAGCTATACTGTTGAAACTTGGTAAGTAGATGTATTCTGTGAACCGCATTAAGATTTTCACACAAAAATAGAAAAAAAAACAAATAATTTTGGGGTTTCCCCATACTTGTACCTGTTTTACATAACTGACATATTATTTTAAATTGATATTTCTTTTAATGTAATCTGTTGACATGCCACCTTAAATGTAAAAATTACTTATTTGTGTTAATTTTGTTCGCCATAAATATTGGCAAAGCATAGTGCGCATATTTTAGACTATCTGTAACCATACCTATGTTTAACAAAATAAATGATTGATTGATTGAAACTCAAAATTTTTTTTTTCATCAAGCCCATACGTGTGGGGTATCTATGGATAGGTCTTTAAAAAGCGGCCAAGTGCGAGTCGTACTCGCCCATGAAGGGTTCCGTAGCAGCAAGTAACATTGAATGAAAGGTAAATTGCGGTTTACGATTTATAACGTATTAAAAAAAACTACTTGCTAGATCTCGTTCAAACCAATTTTCGGTGGAAGTTTACATAGTAATGTACATCATATATTTTTTTTAGTTTTATCATTCTCTTATTTTAGAAGTTACAGGGGGGGGGACACACATTTTACCACTTTGGAAGTGTCTCTCGCGCAAACTATTCAGTTTAGAAAAAAATGATATTAGAAACCTCAATATCATTTTTAAAGACCTATCCATAGATACCCCACACGTATAGGATTGATGAAAATTTTTTTTTTGAGTTTCAGTTCTAAGTATGGGGAACTCCAAAATTATTTGTTTTTTTTCTATTTTTGTGTGAAAATCTTAATGCGGTTCACAGAATACATCTACTTACCAAGTTTCAACAGCATAGCTCTTATAGTTTCGGAAAAAAGTGGCTGTGACATACGGACGGACAGACAGACAGACAGACAGACAGACATGACGAATCTATAAGGGTTCCGTTTTTTGCCTTTGGCAACGGAACCCTAAAAATGATATTGAGGTTTCTAATGTAATTTTTTTCTAAACTGAATAGTTTGCGCAAGAGACACTTCCAAAGTGGTAAAATGTGTCCCCCCCCTGTAACTTCTAAAATAAGAGAATGATAAAACTAAAAAAAATATATGATTACTATATCATTACTATGTAAACTTCCACCGAATTTTTTTTTAATACGTCATAAATCGTAAACCGCAATTTACCTTTCATTAAATGTTACTTGCTGCTACGGAACCCTTCATGGGCGAGTCCGACTCGCACTTGGCCGCTTTTTTTGTTTTAACAAAACAATAGGTACAGGCGACAGCACATCAAGCTACTACAATCTGTCAAATTTATTTAATAGATTTTCAACTTTATCGCTGATGTCCTAAGGTTCAAAGTTGATTGGGAAAATTTGACAGTTTCGGGTAGCTTGATGTGCTGGCGTCTGTACTTCTAAATTACCTAAACAAACGTTCGACTAATCATAGCAAAAATCATCAACCAGAGTCATGTATCATCATTTTCCACATTAACCATTATCTTTTTCACTAAGAGCCTTAGAAATCCACATACGAGTAAACCACTCTAAAGCCACGATTTACCAGCCGACCAGCAATCCCATTGCTCTCACACATCCATCAAGTGGATCGCCCGTATTCATCACCCACTGACTAGTCTGACTACAGACTATGGTCTCTCCAGACCCCGACCTCCGCCAGAGATATACGCCCATCGCGCACCCACGGACTACTTGAGTTGCCTCAAGAGACACCGATTTCTACCGGGCAGCCCCGGATCTAGGGGGGGGGGCAAGCCGGGGCTCGTGCCCCGGACGCCAACTTCAGGGGGCGACAAATTCAAGCGTAGCAGACAAGTGCGCCACCCAGCACACAGCAACTTTGCAATAAATGAGACGCGCAGCACATATATTTACAACAGTTTTGGCGCCCCTGTTGAATTGGCGCATTATCGATCGATACAATTTTATTAATTTATGTTATAAGTCATAAGTCATTTATTCATTTGTTTAACATAGGTGTACAATAGTAATGGTATTTAAAGATAAAGTGTTCGCTATGTTATACCAGAGGGCGTACAAATGTTTGTAATTGAGTAATTATTGAATTAAATAAGTCTGAACAATAAAAAAACAATTATAAAAACCACACATTTCATAATACAAATTAATTAATAATAAATAGCAATAGAAATCAATGTCAAAATAAAAATACAAATATCAATACAGTGCATGACAACACACAGACTGAAAACAAATAATAAGGCTATGTCATTAAATAATACTAAAGTTAACATACAAAAACTGATGTCAATAATACTAATGTCAATGTATATGTGTATGTATGTTGCTGCCAAAATTTTCATTTTGAGAAAATTTTAATTTCGCGGGGGCTAACTTAGCACATCCCCATAAAAGATTGGCGAGGGGCGGCAGACGGCAGTTTTTGCCCCGCCTCAAAAAATAATCTAGATCCGGGGCTGTACCGTGCTACGACTACGTAGTAACTACTGGTACGGTCAAACACAGCAATCGCATTGCTCTCACACATCCAGCGAATAGATCAAAACTACGGTCTTTCCAGACCCCGACCTCCGCCAGAGATATATGCCCATCGCGCACCCTGGTACGGTCGAACACAATACGGCCGACAGAGAACCCTACTGGCGTGGTTCTTATAACTTAAGCTTGCTCATCAGCACTGTGATCACCATTTACTTCGACTGGTACATGACGTACTGGCATCTTTCTTCACCTATAGTAAGCGTGAACTTCTGCAAATTTATTGCCAATGGACATTTCGCATAAAAACTAGGCCTACCTACGAATTTGAATTCTAGTTTCGAGATAACCGAGACCAAGCACAACAATTCCACATCAAATTGAAAGAAAACAAAACCTCGAGTATCTCATTCATGGTCAACAACAGTCACACAGTATTCCCCACGGGAATACCGAGTCAACCCCTTTTTTTTTTGGGTGGGATATTATCAAATAACTTCTCCCGCTCTGGGTGGAGCGGGAGGGCGTGTCAGACTCTTACTGACTAAAACTCACCCGTGTTCCTTCAGTTGCCATGTTGCTGGGGGGCTACGATTTCCCTTTCGGCCCATATTCGCAGCCCCGGCAGGCATTGGCCCTAGCGAACCCCGTCAATTCTGCTGACATCTCTTTGAGGCGCGCGTGGAACACAACGACCCGGGCCTGGTCCTTATCAGACGGCGAGCTACCCATTGCTCACCGTCCGCAAGCCCGCGCCTACGGTGGCCGGAAATCTGCCTGTGATTCCCGACGCCCAGGGCGTCTTCTCCTGCGGCGCTTAGGGGCGCGAGGGCGCGAAATTTGCCTCTCCCTCACGCGTTCCGCCTCCTCCTTCGCGAGTATTACTGCTTCGTAGAAGGAGGTGACGGCCTCCCATTTCCTCTCGCTCCGTACCATGGCCCGAATCAGGGCCGGACGCGAGAGATCACCGCCGCCGATCGCCTCCACGAGGACACGGCGATGCCCCGCCCAACGCCGGGCAGACCTCCACCGTGTCCTCCGGGCGATCCACACAGTGGCGACACCCGGGCGTTTCCTCCCGCTTTATCCTGCACAGGTACCTCCCGAAACAGCCGTGTCCGGCGAGGACCTGCGTCAGGCGGAAGGTGAGGACATAGTATAAAGAGTTCTAGTAGGCTATCTCCGGCTCAATCCGCGATATAATTGCCTACCATACTTGCCTGTCTCAGGGTTGTCACTTTTAGCTAAATTTTAATTCAGTACCTAAAAATTGGCAAGGGCCGGGAAGTTCTATTTTTAGGGTTCCGTAGTAAACAAGGAACCCTTATAGTTTCGTCATGTCCGTCTGTCTGTCTGTCCGCGGCTTAGCTCAGAGACGCTTAGTACTAGAAAGCTGTAATTTGGCATGGGTATACATATTAATCACGTCGACAAAGTGGTAAAATAAAATCAAGAAAAATATATTTTTTTCAAGTACCTCCCCTAGACGTAAAGTTAGGATGATTTTTTTTTCTCTCAATAATCCCAGTATGGGGTGTCGTTGGAAAGGTCGTTCAAAAATATTGTGAGTTTGCGAAGATCATTTTTGGATTTAGGAATCCGTTATTGAAATATTAAGCTTTAAAGTGCTAATTTTTGTTAGAGTCAAGTGTCCCCCCCCCCCCCTCTGCAAGTTTAATGGTTGGTTTTGGGTATGTGAAAAAATTCAAGGCAGTAGCATATATAACGAAATTAAAAGGAAAACTATCACAGCTAAGTAGGCTTTACAAGTTAACGAGTAATAATCGACCAACTTACATTTGCGGTTTCAAAAACATGTTCTCCCATACAGAATGTATGGGAGAACATGTTTCTCAACTACAAAGGTAAGTTTGTTCTTGGGATAAATTCATCCCAACTACGGAACCCTTCATTGTGCGTGGTCCGACACGCACTTGGCCGGTTTTTACTTATGTGTTGTCTGGGTTCGGGGTTTGTGAGGTCGGTTTTACCTAAACGATGATGTTCATAGTGTTTGTATCATAGAAATATAAAAAACAGGAGAAGTGGCATGGGGGCGTGTCTGTGTCCGCGAGCCATGATCAAAATGCTCATGGTATAGACAAATGGCCGTATCCGCGAACTAAGAATACCGTGTTGTTCAGTGGTTTCTTGTAAAAATCGAAGCCAAACTAAAATCTTTATAAATCATGGAACCATTTATCATTTAACAGGACAAGTATTTTACTATATTTGTCTTGAAAATCATGAAAAACAACAAATCGTAAAATATTTCTTGCCTTTACTACGTTATTTTTGTTTTCATAATCACAGCGACTGTACTATTTTTGCAGCAAATACATTGCTTCTTAACCACTACCTAAGTATGTCACTTACTGACTGGACAAGCAATGTAAAAATCACAAAACGATACTTTAGTTACGCGGTTGCATCGCGTAGTACGGCCACAAGAATAAAAAACGAGCAGAAGGCAAGCTTCCTAACAGAGTTCAAAATTCTTACCTACTTTCATAGGGCTGTCACTCGGTTATTACAGATTAAAAAACCGGGTAAGTGCGAGTCGAGATTCGGCGATGAGTACAGACGGACGGACGGATAGATGGACGGATGGACAGCTGGACAGACGGACAGACGAACGGACACGCACTGTGACTGAGGTGATCCCGTGAGTTTTCCGTTTTCCAATTACGGTACCGAACCGGTAATTATTTTAACAGTTTGTTTAAAATTAAGTAATACCTATTTAATTAATCATACTGTGAAATAATTATACACACAATGCGTGCATCGTTGTTGAACTGAGACCCTCCCATTTTTGAAGTCGGGTAATAAAATGAGCAGTGGTGGCCCAGTGGTAACGGTCACGACTTACGAGTCTAGGGTTCGAACCCAAGCAGGCACTTTATATAAATTATTTCATTACCACTGCTCTCAAAACGGTAAAGAAAAATATCGTGAGGAAACCGGCATGTCCTAGAACCAATAATTCGAAAACATGACATCCACCAACCCGCACTGAGCCCGCTTGGTGGATGAGACCCAGACACAGAAAGACGAGGGCTATTTCCCAACAGTAGGAACATTATACCTAGGCTGATTAAGCTTATATGCTAATAAAACACGATAGTAAAGTAGGTAAGTAATTATTTATACTGTCAAATAGTTATACATACATAGATGCATACGTTGCTTGCTTTTTTTGAAGTTGGTTACTTATTAAAATACCGTGACTTATAGACGGACGGACAGACGGACATGGCAAAACTATAAAGTTTCCTTTCTGGTTTTACTATTTTACGAACGTAAGTGGTACCTACAAACCTACTAAAACAAAAATACGAAACAAATAGGAGACAAACAATAACTCGCTAATATAGGCGGTAAACCATAAGATTCATAAATAATAATTCTTATGGGAAAACTTTATGGCCATCTTTATTTAGGATACTACCTATCTCGTAACTAAATAATTCTGCAATAAGCATTAAAAATGAGTAGGTATGGGTAGATATAGATAATAACCTGACAAAATCCTTTGGATAAAAAAAATAAACCTTGCTTTTCCTATTATTATTGATACACACAGTACTTCAACAATTTGCCATTTTTATTAACCTAAATGTCCGCGTCACTCGTACCGCTCTGGCACACGGCGCGCGGCGTACCCCTGAACGTTGCGTTGGCTTCGGAATGAGCCGGCTCAAACCAGTTTGCCTCTAGCGGGCGCCGGTGCACCCCCCGCGCGCCTTGTCTGTGACACTGCACGCACACAAAGCTGTGCGTGTAGTAGTGATCTCGCGCAAAGCGTTAGTATGAAGCTTGCAGTCTGTTCCTTTTTAGGGTTCCGTTGCCAAATGGCAAAAAACGGAACCCTTATAGATTCGTCATGTCTGTCTGTCTGTCTGTCTGTCTGTCTATCTGTCTGTCTGTCTATCTGTCTGTCTGTCTGTCTGTCTGTCTGTCCGTCCGTATGTCACAGCCACTTTTTTCCGAAACTATAAGAGCTACGCTGTTGAAACTTGGTAAATAGATGTATTCTGTGAACCGCATTAAGATTTTCACATAAAAATAGAAAAAAAACAAATAATTTTGGAGTTCCCCATACTTAGAACTGAAACTCAAAAAATTTTTTTTCATCAATCCCATACGTGTGGGGTATCTATGGATAGGTCTTCAAAAATGATATTGAGGTTTCTAATATCATTTTTTTCTAAACTGAATAGTTTGCGCGAGAGACACTTCCAAAGTGGTAAAATGTGTGTCCCCCCCCCTGTAACTTCTAAAATAAGAGAATGATAAAACTAAAAAAAATATATGATGTACATTACCATGTAAACTTCCACCGAAAATTGGTTTGAACGAGATCGAACAACTAGTTTTTTTTTAATACGTCATAAATCGTAAACCGCAATTTACCTTTCATTCAATGTTACTTGCTGCTACGGAACCCTTTATGGGCGAGTACGACTCGCACTTGGCCGGTTTTTTAGTCTTGTGGTACGGCCGCTGTATCTTGCGTCGAGCTAGTGATGTGCTTGTGCAGATCCACTAACGTAGGATATCGACAACAATGTCGATTGTCGTACGAATTTATCTTACTTTGAAAGTTTATTCTTCAATTTGTCACCAGTTATAGCCTGGTTGGAAGACTGATGTGAAATCTTGTTTTATACTCATTTAGATTTTCTCATAATGTTGAAATTAATTGATTTACTTAATTTTTTTGGAGTTTACTCCTTAAGAAACGATTTGATATTTAGCCCGCGGTATGAAAATTTTATGAGGAGTAAAATCGAGCATTAACTAAAAGTCAGGCGTTATGTTCCTTTGCGCACCTTTCACTTCGAAATTATGTATGTATGTATAAATAAAGTATACTCAGCTTACTAAAATGCATATAAAACACAAATATAAGGTATTTACTTAAGTAATTACACCTTTTTAGAACAAACATTTACAAATTATTAACTGAACAAAATTTCCACATATAAAATGACCGTATCTTTTTGTTCCGCGGGCCGATTTTCATGAACTAAACGTGACAAATGATTTTAAGTTTAGACCTTTCATTTAAGACCAAAATTAAAGAAATATCTTTACAAACAAAAAAGTGAGTTTTCAAGTTACGTAATTATGACAATTTCAATTTGTTAAAATTTCCTTCTAAATTAACTTTTAACACTGTTATTGGATCAAAATAAATATTTTAACACGAACCTAACAAGAATCTAATATGTATCTACCTAGATCACAACATAATAACAATTTCTTACTGAAATCCAGTCGTGCGTCGGAGCTGCCACGCACACTTTTTTTGCTGTTTCCTTTATTCAGTTTATTCATATCATCTTATTACATTTAAATCGTTTTTATTTATAATTTTTTCAGGAACTTCCAAAATGTTAATACAATAATTATAATTAATTTGAGAATCGATAAGTTTCCGATTTAGTCAATCACTAGCGTATATGTAAAATAAATTGCTTGTGCATAGCACAACGATAACTTTCGTGTGAGTGAGTTGTACGGTGCATTGTAAATGCACGCTGTGTTTGAGGTCATAAGGTTTATAATTGATTGTGTAGTACGTTATGATTTATGAATTGCAAGTGTGAGCGCGACTTCGTATCTATTAAGTTTACTGATTGCGTGTGTAGTTGTGGCGACGTGGTGGGGAGAAATTGGAGACATTGGGTTTCGATACATTTTTAACTACCGGGCATATCTCCTTCTTTCTTATATCTATGGTTTGTATGAATGACAAAGTTATATTTGCGGTTTATATTTTCTGTTACGAATGGTTACGATTCGAACTTTGCTCTATTTATACATACATACATAAACTCACGCCTTCTTCTCATGGGGGTAGGCAGAAACTACAGAACGCCACCTGCTACGATCCTTACATAGTCCTTTTGCCTCGTTTACGTTCATACATCTGGGGGCCTACCACAAGCTCATAAAGCAGTATTATTTTAATATTACTTCAGTGTGGGAAAGAGATGAAGCTCTACAGGACGTATAGTTCCATCTCTTTCTCCCACTGAAGTAATATTAAAATAATACTGTTTTTGAGCTGGTGGTAGGCCCCCTAGTCATACACGCACGCCGGTTGCGAGTACTACGCACCTGGCCTTTCTGAAGAACATCACCAATAAGGTCAGTATATGTCCTCCTAGTCCCCGCCCGGCCTTTCCCTTTACATGCTCTATTGCTCTATTTATCTGATTCATAATTCGTCAAATATTTGAAATTACGATTTTAGAATAGAATAGAATAATATTTATTTGCTTAAAAACATGGTATAAAAGATGGTATAAAAACTAACTGGTATTTTAACTTTAAGTACTTAGTTACTTTACTATACCTACAATACTGAGAAATCGGCATGACTAAACGTAAACAAAGCATTAGCGGCATATCAATTGACAGATCAAAAGTAGGTACCTAATACATTTTAGTGGGAGATTAGGCCTGCCTACTTCGTCTGTCTGATAGTTATCTAATACAACAAAAAATAAGTAGGTATCTCATCATCAAGTAAAAATTATATGCTAGAATAAGTGACTTGGTTATTTTTTCTGTTCAGTAGGTAATCTGAACAGAGACAACTCTGGAATCGATGAATTATTTAGACACTCAAACGCACAGTAATAATTTCTCCTGCAATTATCACTCATTTTTCATACATTTAGCAGTGCCGAAAAACCGCGACGCGCAAACCTTGTGCGGCGGTAGGGCGAGGCCACAACACTGCGTTGCGGCGTCGCATCGTAAAAATCTATGACGCCGCACAACATATTATACGCGCATTGTATTGCTGCGTGCGACGTCGTTTTTGCGATACGACGCCGCAACGCAGTGTTGTGGCCTCACCCTTAGCCCCGACCGGCGCACTCTAAAACCACAAGAATAAAAAACGAGCAGAAGGCAAGCTTCCTAACAGAGTTCAAAATTCTTACCTACTTTCATAGGGCTGTCACTCGGTTATTACAGATTAAAAAACCGGGTAAGTGCGAGTCGAGATTCGGCGATGAGTACAGACGGACGGACGGATAGATGGACGGATGGACAGCTGGACAGACGGACAGACGAACGGACACGCACTGTGACTGAGGTGATCCCGTGAGTTTTCCGTTTTCCAATTACGGTACCGAACCGGTAATTATTTTAACAGTTTGTTTAAAATTAAGTAATACCTATTTAATTAATCATACTGTGAAATAATTATACACACAATGCGTGCATCGTTGTTGAACTGAGACCCTCCCATTTTTGAAGTCGGGTAATAAAATGAGCAGTGGTGGCCCAGTGGTAACGGTCACGACTTACGAGTCTAGGGTTCGAACCCAAGCAGGCACTTTATATAAATTATTTCATTACCACTGCTCTCAAAACGGTAAAGAAAAATATCGTGAGGAAACCGGCATGTCCTAGAACCAATAATTCGAAAACATGACATCCACCAACCCGCACTGAGCCCGCTTGGTGGATGAGACCCAGACACAGAAAGACGAGGGCTATTTCCCAACAGTAGGAACATTATACCTAGGCTGATTAAGCTTATATGCTAATAAAACACGATAGTAAAGTAGGTAAGTAATTATTTATACTGTCAAACAGTTATACATACATAGATGCATACGTTGCTTGCTTTTTTTGAAGTTGGTTACTTATTAAAATACCGTGACTTATAGACGGACGGACAGACGGACATGGCAAAACTATAAAGTTTCCTTTCTGGTTTTACTATTTTACGAACGTAAGTGGTACCTACAAACCTACTAAAACAAAAATACGAAACAAATAGGAGACAAACAATAACTCGCTAATATAGGCGGTAAACCATAAGATTC
The DNA here is from genome assembly GCA_963680765.1 of Agrochola lychnidis. Taxonomy (NCBI): domain Eukaryota; kingdom Metazoa; phylum Arthropoda; class Insecta; order Lepidoptera; family Noctuidae; genus Agrochola; species Agrochola lychnidis. The sequence goes on from OY796857.1 coordinate 14,640,956, forward strand.
ATAAATAATAATTCTTATGGGAAAACTTTATGGCCATCTTTATTTAGGATACTACCTATCTCGTAACTAAATAATTCTGCAATAAGCATTAAAAATGAGTAGGTATGGGTAGATATAGATAATAACCTGACAAAATCCTTTGGATAAAAAAAATAAACCTTGCTTTTCCTATTATTATTGATACACACAGTAGGGTAGACCGGGGACAACTGAAACAATTTTACTTAAAACGTGTGCAGTGAAGTATCTATAGTACCCACATCCCTCGTATTTATATCGTTGAAAGGGTCGTTATCTAGTTCCTAAATTAAACATAATCTATATCTTAATTTCGAATAGTTAACCTGCAATCGCATATTAAAGTAGATCGGGCGGAGTGGTTATATTGACCCCATCCCAAGGACGGTTGAAACAATATGTAGGGATAATTGAAACACTGAAAATATTTTAGGAACTACTGTAGGTATTTAATCAGTCTTAACAATTTAACTTACCACTAAATTATTTATTAAGATCGTGACAAGTCTGTCATCGTAACATTAATATTTCGAAAATTACAAATGTAAAAACATCTTCAACATAAACAACTAAAAATCTCTCTTGTTTATATAATTTTAGTGCTCTAATTTGTGCTATTGAATACTATTTCACATTATTGAAAGACTTAATATCTTATTACGCTGTAGTGGCACTTGCATGGGAGAGAGAAAAGGTAATCCGGTCTCATACAAAACAGCTTGTTTCAATCATAACAATGTTTCAATCATGACAATGTTTCAATCATAAAAATGTTTCAATCATAACAATCGTTTATTGACCCATATATATAGGTTTGACTCTTCTTGTGAAATTTAATGTCAGAGAAGATCAATCAATTTAGCTAATATTTGGCTCTTAAAACTTAAAATATATTTTTGGAAATTTTAAAACTAGTCAAACATATGTAGGTATGTATTTAAAAAAACTAATCTCCATTACAACACAAGGACACCAGACTCGGAAGATTGCGGAATTTCTGTGTCAGTATCTTTATCTTCTAAGCTAGAAGTCTTTGGGGTTCTTTTTGATGATTTAATTTTGTTTTTGGTAGTTTTGTTCTTCTTTTTCTTTTCTTTCATATTTGTTTTTCTTTATCTTGGTGGTATTTCTTTTTCTGTCCCTTTCTTCGGTTTGTATTTTGACGTTTTCTTTCTCCGGAGTATCTGTGTAACCAGTAGGTTTCCTTTTAGTTGCGTTTCTTGCAGTTTTTCTGGGTAGTGCTTTAGGAAATGGTCTGATGCATTCTGGTAAAAAATTACTTGTTGAAGGTTGGTTTTTGTAGTTGCTAACATCAAGAGGATCAAGTTCTACAGCAAAACTTGATTGTGAAGTTATGGAAAGGCTTGGTGAAGGAAAAGATGGTGCTGAAAACACAACTTTGTTCTGTGCAGTCGGGTAAAAATGCGGAATATGCGGGGACGTTTGAAACGTTTCAAACGTCCACAGACAAGTTGTTTCAATCGCACCCATCTCACATCTTCTACTTCAATACTTAATATTTTGATTTATATTGACTTTATCATTAATCAGCAGTAATAAAAACACTCTTAAATAGATAAACAATACTCCAAAATAAGAAAAACTGTCAAACAACAAGATTTAGATAGGTAAATAACAAAAATTAAAAATCGTGAATACTTAGTTTTTGGCGCGAAATTCGTCGAGGCGTCCTGTGCTCAACTGCGTCACTTTCTCGCTCAAGCCGTACTAAACACAAAACCGAACATGGGCGACGAAGCAACAAACGACGCGTCACACACGTAGTTATCATGGTTTTCGAGAAATTTAAGTTGTTGTAATCATGACCTGTTTTAATTGTCCCCGGTCTACCCTACTTCAACAATTTGCCATTTTTATTAACCTAAATGTCCGCGTCACTCGTACCGCTCTGGCACACGGCGCGCGGCGTACCCCTGAACGTTGGCTTCGGAATGAGCCGGCTCAAACCAGTTTGCCTCTAGCGGGCGCCGGTGCACCCCCCGCGCGCCTTGTCTGTGACACTGCACGCACACAAAGCTGTGCGTGTAGTAGTGATCTCGCGCAAAGCGTTAGTATGAAGCTTGCAGTCTGTTCCTTTTTTAGTCTTGTGCTAAAACAGCCGAGATTTTGTTAAGTGTGCGTGCGGCGACGCATAGATACAAGCCGCGCACACATACAAGCCGCGCGCGGTGCGTTTGTATGAAGATAGCGTACTTCCTCTCTTTATACTATGGTGAGGACGCCCGTGGCGCTTCTCTAGCCACTCCTCAAAGAGGGGTCTTATTGCCGCAATTGTGGCGTGCCCAGCGCTGGGTTGCGACAATCGCACTCTCCATTCCGCCATATCGAGTGAACCCCTGACTCTATGGTCTTTGCTTCTAGGCAAAACCCGACTATTCCACCCAAAGCTACCGCGTACCCACGGACTACTCATTGAGCAGATACCGATTTCCAACGGGCTACGACTACGAAACTGGTATAGTCTCCGACCCACTGAACCGAGAACCTGTTTGTACAATCTAAAGTGATGCCAACTCATCATCTATTTCGTCTACGCTCTTCGTTTTCTAATAACACGAAATCCCCAAACGAAATTTTTGTTATAGCTGCCTTTTTTAGGGTTCCGTAGTAAACAAGGAACCCTTATAGTTTCGTCATGTTCGTCTGTCTGTCTGTCTGTCCGCGGCTTAGCTCAGAGACGCAGTACTAGAAAGCTGTAATTTGGCATGGGTATACATATTGAACACGCCGACAAAGTGGTAAAATAACATCATGAAAAATATATTTTTTTAGGTACTTCCCCTAGACGTAAAGTGAGGATTTTTTTTTTCTCTCCGTAATCCTATAGTGTGGGGTATCGTTGAAAAGGTCGTTCAAAAATATTGTGAGTTTGCTAAAACCATTTTTGGATTTAGGGATCCGTTTTCGAAATATTAAGTTTTAAAGTGCTAATTTTTGTTAGAGTCAAGTGTCGCCCCCCCCGCAAGCTTAATGGTTGGTTTTGGGTAAGTGAAAAATTCACGCCAGTAGCATATATAACGAAATTAAAAGGAAAACTATCACAGCTAAGTACCTAGGCTTTACAAGTTAACAAGTAATAATCGACCAACTTACATTTGCGGTTGTAAAAACAACTACAAAGTTAAGTTTGTTCTTGGGATAAATTCTTCCCAACTACGGAACCCTTCATTGTGCGTAGTCCGATACGCACTAGGCCGGTTTTTTCTAATATTCGCTTACGCAATCTCGCGGACTTCATCAACGTCCTATCATGATAATTGCAAGTAAGGGTCGGGAAGCACATAACAAAATCAAAACAACCAAAACACAAGAACCTCAAGTTGGTGTTCGCTAATCGTTACGCTACATTAGAATTGTTCTGTCCAATACCAGCCAACGCAACAACGTTATTAACTCGTTTGCCACTTAATTGGCTACACAACTCTCCTTTACTAACAGGCGTTCAATCGTAAACAAAACAAAACATCTCAGTGTAAGATGTGGACATTCGTTGGTTCATAACTTCATAGCAGTAACTACTGAAATAATATCATTGGCTTTTGTTATCCAGCAGTGTGATAAACAGCAGCATGACCAACACGCAGGCCCGCCGCCGCTGGGCACTTCACCGCCCGCGTGCAAAACTGACCCCCTCTTTACCCTACTAGGCTTTTAGAGAGAAAGATGTTGGAATTGTATAAAAAAACCGGCTATGAGCGTGTCGGACCACGCACAATGAAGGTTCTATTCATAACAGGGGAATACCCTCTTAGAGATTACCTATCTAAGGGCCGATTTTTCAATAATTAGTAGAGATGGGCCGAATGTGGTTTGAACCGAATCTCGGCCGAACATTCGGTTAAAATTAAAAGTTCGGCCGAACATCAGTTCAATTTCGCGTGCTTTCTCGAGAGTGACACGTCGTGACTTGTTTACGCATTTACTTCAATTATTGCTAGATGTACCCCGTGTCATTTTCATTCTGTTGGCAAGTTAAAATGGCTTCATCATATTTTCTGGCATCTTATCGTATTTCTCCGCCAAACTCAATGGCTCGACTGAATTACAGACTACAAATATTATATCCATATGTATAGGGTAGACTGAATCGACTACAATAATATTTCGTGTGTTCCCGTTCGTCCCACTGCCGTCGTAACACTGGTGGGACGAACGGGAATAATTAAGTAATTTTATTTGGAAGTGCCATTGGTCCCAGTCCTACTAAATAAGTAATTTGAGTCTGAAGCACTTCACCTAACCGCACAAAATCTTGATAGTGCGGTTCAGTGGAACAATTTATTACTTACTTATTATTATTTTCAGTCCCCGAACAGCAATCAATCTACCTAGCCTTTTCCCAAATATGTTGGGGTCGGCTTACAGTCTAACCGGATGCAGCTGAATACCGTATTTTACATGGAGCGACTGCCTATCTGACCTCCACAACTCAGTAACTGGGTAATATGATATCCCTTGGTAAGACTGGTTGTCAGACTTTCGGGTTTCTGACGACCCGTAACGACTGTCAAAGATCCACAAATGACAGCCGGGACCAACGGCTTAACGTGCTTTCCGAGGCACGGTGGAGTCGCGGTATCTTAAGATGGTCACCCATCCTCAGACCAACCTCAGCAAGCGTAGCTTAACCTGATGGATCGAACCGTACGGCTGTTATTACTTAGCCATGAGCTCTACGAGTCCCCGAACAGCACTTTACTTTTTTTTTTTTATGTAAGCCTATTTTTCTGTACGTTTTTATTATATATTTAGAATAACATACTAATACAGCTTTAATTTTGTTGTAACTAACATAAATGGTTCATTGTTATCTTTGAAAATAAATAATTTACCTAATTTATATTGTGCTTAAGTACTGGGTCGTTCAACCACAAACTGTGCGTTCGCACTGGGGAAACATTTACAGCGAAACATGTTGGAATCTCTATTTTCTGTAAATTTTCCATACCAAGTTTGACAGGCACTAGAGATTTCAACATGTTTTGTTGTGATGTTTCGCCAGTGTGAACGCATAGTAACTGAACATATTTTGGCCTTGTTTGGGATTTAATTTGATGAAATAAATACGAATTAAGTACTATTTGTGTGGATCAAGGAGTCTTCCCGGAGTCTTGAGCCCCTTAGCACCAGTGCAATACCTACGCGGTCAAAATGTATGGAACAGATGATTTTTTTTTGAGCGAGTAGATCGTTATTATAAACTAAAAAGAGGAAGGGACTCAATATCGAGCCTTATGGAACACCCATTTTTACTTTTAGACCGAGTGAATTAACATCATTATTATTTACACTTGCTGTTGTCTATCACTTAAGACACAGATATATGACAGTGACCTTGAATGGTTAGCTTGCGTGTTCTGTACTGAGCTCACGCAACGCGTCGTACGTCCAGCCAGTAATAGGACTCGCCCATCAAGGAGCGCTGTCCCAAATTAGACGCATTATTAATTTATTACACGTAAAACAAAAGGTATTTTAATAAAACACGTATACTAAAAGATTGATAATTTAATTATCTTTAAAATGGTGAAGTTTTCAGAAAAATACGCTTGATAGATTTTGCGTCATTCTCAGTTTTTTATCCGCGTTAGACATAACTTTACAAATTAATTTCACTATGTTATATAAACATAATCAAAAATATGCCTATATTAAAATATTAAGAAAATGCTCTAATTTAACATATATTTTTTTCAAATCACTAACACTACTCGTTTAGACGTCATCTTCAGTATACAAAGTCAGTTATCGTCCCCTTAAATAAGATTTTACTAAACTGAGTGCAAGTTTACCTAGTCCGTAATGCTCAAGTTTCAAGAGTTAAGTTTCATGATTTTGCGCAATCGAATGCCTTACAGAGGTCACAAAAGATTCCTATGGCATCTTGGGCCTCCTCCCACGCTGTAAATATGTGTTTTAATGATGTTACACCGGCGTCAGTCGCACAACGTCCTTTGGTGAAACCATATTGTTGATCGTGTAAGATAAGGTTGGTGTTAAAACAGTGGCAGATTCGGGGGGGGGGGGGGCTAAGGGGCTCAAGAGTCCGGGAAGACTCCTTCATCCATTGATCCACACAAAAATTTTAAAGCTAAGTATGGTGCTATAGTTTTTATTATGGATGTACAAAACTACAAACTTTGGTAAATAATCCCCATAAATCTTCGGTCAATTTGATTTTGTTTTGCCGAAAAGCTTTTATAACTGTCATAGAGTTTCACACACTTGTGTACTTACAAATATAATCCTCTGCGCTTTTGGTGCTGTTCTTTGATGAGACTGGCCGCCTGCCGTGGCCGAAATTCAGTTGGGGGAGCAGAGGATTATGTTACCTTACCACATTGTTTGCCACACGAAATTTTTTAATTTGTAATAACTAGACTGTAGCCCCAGCATAAGTGAAATACAAATATCAACCATAAATAAAACAAACATTAAAAATATTTTCTCTTTTTATAAAAATCAAAACACCGTCTTTATACATACAGAATAAATTCATTAATGAATATTATGGACATTATTAGTATTCATCAGTGGAACTTAAAATTATATTTAGTTCACTATGCTAAATGTATATAAATATAGTTAACATTACTGCCTCTTTTAAGGTCAAAATTGTTTTAAAAATAATATGGTAATTGGTCACTTTAGTATTTAAACTAGCATCAACTTGTCTAATTTAAAACAATATTGACCTTAAAAACTTCTTGCAACACTTAAACATGAAAAAAAACAGTAGTTGTAACCCTTATTTATAACAATGTATTTTATGTCCCACATAGATCTATGTTCTGACCATACACAGGACTATTTTTATTTTTTTAAGTCTCTCGACATTATGTAAATGTGATAGAACGCAAACTTCTGATACTTCTGTTTCATCCTTTCAGTAGACATTTTGTAAGATGTGTAGGAATAAGAATATGGTCATAATAATCATTATAAAATATTCAGATATTGGAAGCATCAGTTTTTCTTTTTAGTTTGGCTAGTATCTGGTTACAGTATGTTAATAGAACATAATACAATTAAGAATTGGCCGGTGACACTTTCCTTCAAACTCATGCAATAGTTCATCAATATCATTATCTAAATCATCACTTTGAGCCATCTTCGTGACCATGTCACTTATTAAAAATGCACCAATGGTAGCTTCTTCATGGTTATCTTGAATGTCCATGTTCACAACATGGACAGGTTGGTTGTAAACTGATCTCTTTGAACCAAACCATTCTATAACTTGATCATATACTCTTTCCTCGCATGTTATTATGACGTCGAATAACTCGGTTGATATCTGGAACTTCTCTGGACTGGGTTTAATTCTTCTGTTTCGGTCTAACATATGTAGTATACCATTTTGTGTATAGTATACTTTATCCTTTTCCAATAAATCATTGTAAATGTCGTCATAGGGAACCCCAAATTCGTAACAATTTGGGCGATCTGCAGAAGAACCTGGTAACTTAACCTTTTCTCCAGTACCATAAGACTTAACTTTAAAGCCTTTCTTCGCCAGAAATGCGTGAGCTTCCATACTACGGTTCATGTTCGAAGAACATACAACCGCTATGTAGATATCACACATTGTTTAAGTTATTTATACTTCGATTCGAGATTGAGTTGAGTCGAAAAAAAAAAACATTGCGTTCAGCTATGATTTTGAACAAATTGCATAAGTCCTCTCATTTTCAAGTCTCATACGATACAGGCACAAAGAAAGCATGAATTATAAGAAATTCTTTTGCTTGTTTTATCGTGGGCTATACCGTGTGTTTAATACCACCAAGACGAGAAAATCACAGACGGCAGGAGACCGAGATAGACAGCAGCAGCAACAGAACTTGACAAACAAGCTGACAGTATGTCGCGTGTCGACGTCAAAAATAACTTTCTTTTTTTTTACTATTTGGATACAGGGCTTTAGAAAATTTATAATTTTGCTATTTATCCGTCACTAACTCGAATAACCAGGCATAATATGAATAGCTCATAATAGGTGGCAGCACAGTTGTACATCTTTTTTTTTTTTTTTTTTTGGGTGGGAAATTATCAAATAACTTCTCCCGCTCTGGGCGGAGCGGGAGGGCGTGTCAGACTCTTACTGACTAAAACCCACCCGTGTTCCTTCGGTTGCCCTGTTGCCGGGGGCCACGATTTCCCGATCGGTTTTCTTCGAACCCCCGGCAGGCATTGGCCCTAGTGGACCCCTTCAATTCTGCTGACATCTCTTTGAGGCGCGCGTGGAACACAACGCGCCGTCGACCCGGGCTTGGTCCTTATCGGACAGCGAGCTACCCATTGCTCACCGTCCGCAAGCCCGCGCCTACGGTGGCCGGAAATCGGCTCGCGATTCCCGCCCAGGGCGTCTCCTCCTGCGGCGGTTAGGGGCGTGAGGGCGCGAAATTTGCCTCTCCCTCACGCGTTCCGCCTCCTTCTTCGCGAGCATTACCGCTTCGCAGAAGGAGGTGGCGGCCTGCCATTTCCTTTCGCTCCGTACCATGGCCTGAACCAGGGCCGGACGCGAGAGATCACCGCCGCCGATCGCCTCTACGAGAACACGGCGTTGCTCTGCCCAAGCCGGGCAGACCTCCACCGTATGCTCCACCGTGTCCTCAGGCCGATCCACACAATGGTGACACCCGGGTGTTTCCTCCCGCCTTATCCTGAACAGGAACCTCCCGAAGCAGCCGTGTCCGGTGAGGACCTGCGTCAGGCGGAAGGTGAGAACGCCGTGGCGTCTCTCCAGCCACTCCTCAAAGACGGGTCTTATCGCCGCGATTGTGGCGTGCTCAGCGCGGGGTTGCGACAATCGCACCCTCCATGACGCCATGAGATCCCGCCGGAGACAGTTGTACATCTGTACCGCCATCATTGTTGTGTTTATGTTTACTTTTGTGTCCATCACAAATTATACGAAAACTAGATAAATATGTATGAGAATTGGAGTTTAGCACTATTAAAAGACGAGCTAAGGACAGGAGAAGCGTCTACCACTGGTAAAAAAGCAGCTTTAGTGGAAAAGTCAATAAATTATGAACGTTTTATAATTTGTAGGTTATTTTGTGTTTGTTGACTTAAAGTTCGTTTTTTGTTAAAGACTGGAGGCGTACGATAGAAGCAACCTGATCAGAGTTGCAAACTTGGGCATGATCTTCCTGACTGAAAAAAAAAAACCTCAAAGATAGCACTTCTAGCACTGATCTAATACGTTATATAAACACACACATACTTTACTATAATTTACATAATATCACATCACACGTGCCTGTATGTAATGAAAACAGACTTGGTTTTCTTGGGAGCATCATCTATAAACCACTTTTTCCCATAAAAGGCTTAAAAGATAGCACATCGTCTCGACGAAATATCGGATTCCAATTTTTTTCGGAGAGCTTTCTTCCACAGTTTTCTTCTCATAACATCTTTGGCAAATACATGGGTCCCCGTATTTTTGCAGTAAACAACTGCGCAACTGGACTCGATAATTATTTATGTGTAAAAGAAGTCGCTTGTTTACAAAAATGTATGGCTAGCTGTCAAATTATAAGACCCTGGAGATCAGCACCATCTGATGTGAGCAAGTGGCAGTTTTTATCCCCATTTATTTACGTTGTCAAGATTTTTGTCACGTATATTTATTTTAATAATCAAGCAAGTATCGTAAAATAACACTTACTTAATATATACTTAGAAGAGAAAAGTACCCAATATTGAGCCTTGTGGAACCAATGATATTTTAAGTTTTAATATCACTGTGTGGAAAAAATTGTATCAAAAGTTAAAGACAGTCTCATAAGACCCTTACTGCCCCATCTCAGAAATCCACCATTTAAGTACCAAAAAAGCAGGGATGTAATGCGTCCGTACGTGTCCGCGACGTAGTGCGGTTGTGGCGTATCGTTTACCAGTGACTCATCGTGGAGGACAATGACCTCAAGTACTGTTAAGTGTGTGAATTGCAATATTGTCATAAATGAAGTTCTGGCATTCCTGCGTAATGTCCTGGGCTTTATGGATGAGCAGAGTATACAGCAATTGTGTACTACGTCTTTTTCGGCTGACGATATAGTAAAGGCTAAATCCTTGCTATTTGAATCAGTACCTAATACGAAGAAGATGCCGATTCGACGTAAAGATGGCAAGAAAAAAGTGCTACGTGACCTGGAAGATATAATCAGTCATATGAAGAGCACAGATCAAGACTTATTCCCAATATTTGTAGCAAAGGAATTACATAAGGTCCCACCGGTCACCTTCGATCATGTGGACGTGACCCGGCTGTTAAAGGATATACTAAAGCTGCAAAACCAACTTAGTGCGTTGGAGGAAAAAACGGTAACTATGGAAAAGTTTGAATTACTCAAGTTGGAGGTAGATAATATGAAACATGCATCAATTTTAGATCACTTTTCTTCGCATGCCAATGTAAATAGGAGAAGAGGGGCCTGTTTACAAAATAGTCAACTTGACAGTGGTCCCATAGGTCTTCAATACGTGCCCATAAAAACGTCACAATTATCAGCTGAGACTAGTGTCAATGACCGCCCGGCCTTCGTGAGTCACTCATCTACGATAACAACTAATGGTGAAGCTGATTTTGTCTCTTTTCTGCACACACAAAAAGCTGCAACAGAAACTCAGGGACACGTGGAGGCGCAATCTTGCACTGCGGTTTCGAAACGAACGAGCGAGAGATGCGAACATAGTCAAGGACTCGGCGGCCGTGAGAGTTCGAGTGGGACAGCTCAACAAATGAAGCGAGCCGAGGCTTCGGCGATCACCACGGTCTCGCAGAAAACAGTTAGCACACCGGCTGCGTTTGCGCAGGCGCTCACCTCAGTACAGCCGGCGACCGGTGGCGAGCGGTCGTCGGACGCCGCTGCAGTGTTACGTGGAAATAACCCACTAATATCAAAAGCGAGTATGTGTATGCTGGAGTCAAACGCAATAGGTGATAAAGCGGTAAGCGAAGGAAATACGGAATGGACGTTAGTGCAGAGTAAAACATCCAAGCGGTATAAATTAATTGGTCAGAAGGGTCGTGCAGCTATTGCCCCGGACGGTAAATTTAAAGCGGCGGATGTCAAAGTACCTTTGTTTATTTCTAATGTTAGCAAAGAAACGAGTGAACAGGACATAATTAACTACATAAATGAAAAAACGAGTGAGAGTGTATCCCTTAAAATGTTAAATATAAAAGCCACAAAGAAATACAATGCATATAAACTGTTTGTATCTAAATCGAAACTAGACCTCTTTTTAAATGATGAGTTGTGGCCAGATGGCATAACTTTTAGGCGTTTCGTGCGTTTTACGTACCGAAAGAAATCGGAGGACGATAAGTTATAGTCATGTAAAGTGTTTCAATTATGAAAAATAACCATAATAAGGAATTTTGTAAATTTGTTAGTTTCAATTGTAAGTCTGTGAAACGCTCAATTGACAGTGTAAGGAATATTTGTGAGATGTCAGACATAGTAGCCCTCCAAGAGACATGGCTTCTCCCTCATGATATTCCCTTTTTAGGAACAATTAGTGAGAAATTTGAATATACCGATAAGTCGGCTGTTGACACTTCTGCGGGGCTATTGGTAGGAAGACCACATGGGGGAGTAGCTATTCTCTGGAGGAAGGGAATCTTTGAGGCGGTATCCATATTAGATTGCACTAGCCCCCGTCTGGCTGCTATCAAAGCTACTATTGACGGTCGTTCCATTATTATAATCTCGGTTTACATGCCAACTGATTCACTCGAAAACTTGCCCATGTTTACAGAAGTCCTAGGTGAGATCAGTGCAATTGTTGAGGGTGGAGGTGTTGAGTGTGTTTTTATGCTGGGTGACTTTAATGCGCATCCTCATGAACTGTTTTTTAGGGAACTCACAAATTTCTGCGCTGACCAATCCTGGATTTGTGCGGATATAGAGAAACTGGGCTGCGCGGCAAATAATTACACTTTTATTAGCGAAGCTCACGGGTGCAAAAGATGGTTGGACCACTGCATTGTGTCGTTATCGGCGTGGGAAACGATTGTTAGGGTAGGCATAGAGGAGGATGTATTTTTATCTGACCATTTACCACTATACATTGAGTGTGATTTGAATATGGTAAGGCAAAAGCTGACAACGCAAAATACTCCTCGATGTAGCGTAGTTTGGGGTGAGAGGGATGAATCGCAAATTGCTAGATTTCATGATCTATGTAATAAGAGGTTGCGGAACATTGATCTCCCTCACGAGTTTGTGAAGTGTAGTTATGGGTCATGCAGCCTAGTCGAACATAAACATGTTCTAGACAATTTATATAAAAATATTGTAGATATTTTATGTGACGCTGCTGTACTAACGAGTAAGAAAGAAAGGTTTAGGCCAAGAAGAGGTAAAGTGTGTGGGTGGAATAATCATGTTCGAGACGCTCACCGAGAGGCCAGGCTTAAATTAAAAATGTGGGTATTACATAATAGACCGACTTCCGGAGTAATTTATGAAGAGATGTGTGAGGCTCGAAAAATTTTTAAGGGTCGCCATAAATGGTGCCAAAAAAATAGTGAACAAATAAAAATGGATTTTATAGCTAAGCAAAGGTCGACGAATAATTTTCGTAAATTTTGGAAAGCTACGGGTAAACTGGCTACCAAGCCTGAGCTACCGGTGAGTGTTGGAGGAATATGTGATCCAGAGGGAATCGCAAACATGTTCAAGGAACATTTTAAAGTGCGCTCACCTCTTGTTTCCTCAGCTACGATGACCGGTGCTGAGTCCTGCCGTGAGGGAGTGGAACCGGTAATGTATTTTTCGGCTAAACAGGTCAGAACTATAATTAAAAACATGAGTAGATGCAAATCACCCGGCCACGATGGACTCAGCATCGAACATTTTAAGTATGCAGGTGTTCATCTGCCAAGGGTCCTGTCATTGTTTTATTCATTGTGTATTAGTCACTCATACCTACCCGCTGAACTAATGAAGACTATTGTAGTACCTATAGTCAAAAACGGGACAGGAGATATCTCGGACAAGGGAAACTACCGGCCAATCTCTCTTGCGACGACCATTGCTAAAATGTTGGACAGTATGCTTGATTCGTGCTTAAAAAATCATCTATGTTTGCACGATGCACAATTTGGGTTTCGACCTGAACTTTCAACGGAAAGTGCAATACTAAGCCTCAAGAATACTGTCCAATATAACACTGATCGTAAAACGCCGGTATATGCTTGTTTCTTGGATCTTTCCAGAGCCTTCGATCTCGTGTCATACGATGTGCTCTGGAGGAAGTTGGGGGACAGGAATGTACCGGCTGAAGTTCGTAAAATATTGCAGTATTGGTACACGAACCAAACTAATAATGTAAAGTGGTCCAACACACTGTCTGGAACGTATGGGCTGGAGTGCGGTGTGAGACAGGGGGGGTTGACATCTCCCGGGCTCTTCAGCCTTTATGTTAATGACCTCATTGTCGAGCTCAGCAGCATGCGTGTCGGATGTCGGGTTGGTGGTGTTAATATTAACAGTATCAGCTATGCGGACGACATGGTGCTGCTGGGCCCGACTGCAGGTTCCATTGCAGAGATGTTGAAAGTATGCGAGGACTATGCTGCTGCACATGGACTCGTGTACAATGTTAAAAAATGTGAGTACATGGTCTTTAAGGCCGCCGGTAAATGCACAGATTATGCCCCTAATCTTACCCTAAATGGCCTGAGCATAAAAAGAGTGAATACATTTAAATATCTGGGGCACATACTTACCGACGACCTTAAAGATAATGTAGATATTGAGAGGGAGCGTAGGGCATTGGCGGTCCGAGGTAATATGGTGGCACGTAGATTTTCCCGCTGTACAGACCAGGTTAAGATAACACTATTCAAGGCATATTGTCAGGGTATGTACACGGGGGGTCTATGGACCAGCTACACCAAAAAGTCGCTAGATGTCTTACGAGTCCAATATAATAATATTTTCAGAATGCTGTTGAGGCTGCCCCGTTTCTGTAGTGCGTCGGAAATGTTTGCACAGAATCGAACTGACGGCTTTCATGCGATCATTCGAAAAAAAGTCGCATCATTAGTAACTAGAACACGGGCCAGTAGCAACAGCATTCTGATGACAGTGTCTGAGAGTTTTTATTCTCCCATTTTGAGGCATTTTGTGGAGAGCATGGCCAAGTGAGAAATTTGTACCTTACTTGGTCATCTTCTGTGCAAAATGTCTCAATCTCATTTCTCAATAATAATAATATTCTACTAACACTAGCTTTAAGATATTACTAACATAATGGATCTTTTGTTGTCCGAATAAATAAAATTTAATTTAATTTAATAATGTAACGGATATCCTCATCCGCATCCTCATAATTTCTATGGGGATGTGACCCTACGTCGTTCGCACAAATAATGAATTTTTAAAAACTCGCGCCGAGCTAAATGCCAGTGAGTTACGCGTTCCTATTGCAGTGTCCTTGTCTTATGACAGACGATCGGCCGCACGTGGCAGTGGTGGCACGACTGTGGTTCCACAAGTCACAATTTGAGTTACTGGGTGCCGAGTGGCGTGTTATTGTTTACTTTTTCTTTGCGCGTAGAAGTGAAGTTTTTTGCAGACGAATTACGCTACGGTAACCTACCAAATGATTACCTATAATACAAATATACACAAAAAACAAGGGCTATTTTTTGTACGACATCCGCATCCGCACCCTCATCCGCATCCTCAATAAGGAATTTTCCAATATCCGTATCCTCATCCGCATCCTCAAACCCAATTATCTCGATATCCTCATCCGCATCCTCATCCGTTATATGACATCCGTTACAACCCTGCAAAAAAGCATCGGAAAGATATCTATTCCATTGAATTCCTTTTTCATGAAATCATGATATTTGAGAACAAATCAATAAAGAGATGTATAATAATTCTAATTCTGTAATAAATACATATTTGTCATGGTCGCGAATCATATTTTGATCAAGATACAACCTGACACTGACGTGTACGTAAGAAAATTTTAATTTCGCGGACCACCTTTGCGGATTCGCCTAAAGTTTTCTATCTTGTCCTACTTCTGTCGGAAGCATAGCGGTCGTCTATTTATACTGTCAAAATGTTCGTTTCAGCGGCTCTCGCGTCGCGTCCTAGCACGGTATGTAGACTGGTTTAAAAACTCGTACCACGAGTACCGTTGGACGTGTTCGTCAACACATTCGTCCCTCATAATGCAGTGGGATTACTGATTTGTGAACAGCGTTCGAGGATTAATTCGATAACATTGGTTGATGATCGATTCGGCACGGAAGCGTATGGTTGTGAACAGCTATTACGAAGTTGTATTACTATTTTACTATGCGTTTGCACTGGCGAAACATTCACAATAAAACATGTTGGAATCTCTATTTTCTGTCAATTTTCCGTACAATATTTGATAGGATGATTCCTTCTTCAGAAAACGTGAGCACAGAAAGTGGACCTGGCAAAGCCCTGATGGTGCAACAAAAAATGAGATTGACTTCATAATGTCGACGAAGAGGCAAGTATTCAATTATGTCTCTGTGATCAACGCGGTGAAAACCGGAAGTGATCACCATATGGTAAGAGGCACATTGAACTTGAATATCAAGCTGGAAAGATCTCGACTGATGAAGTCTACGCTCCGCCCAGCACCGATCCAAGTCCAAAACCCCGAGAGCTTTCAGCTCGAACTTCAGAATCGTTTCGAGTGCCTAGGGAGCTCCGTGGACGATTATAACGATGGGTTCGTGGAAACTGTCCATACGGTCGGGTCCAAGTTTTTCAAGACCCGTCGTACAAATCGAAACAAGAGGCTCTCTGATGCTACTTTACAGCTCATGGAGGAGAGGCGCGAGATGATTCTGCAGTCTTCAGACGATGCGCTTAAATACGGCTCAATATGGCTCAATAGACAGATCTCTAAGTCCTTGAAAAGCGACCTTCGACTCTATAATACGAACCGTATTAAGGACGCAATAGAGCAGAATAAGGGCTCCAAAGTATTTGCTAGAGATCTGTCTATTGGACAGAGCCAGCTTGCGAAACTGAAGACCAATAATGGCAGAATCGTATCCGCCAAACCTGAGCTGTTGAGAGAGATCGAGAGTTTCTATGGACAGTTATACACGTCAACCAGTAACCCCGTTACGAATCTAGCAAACGACCCAAGAGCTAGATTGACACGACACTATACCGAAGACATCCCGGACGTCAGCTTGTACGAGATTAGGATGGCTCTGAAGCAACTTAAAAACAACAAGGCGCCGGGTGATGACGGAATTACGGCTGAACTCCTGAAGGCCGGGGGAAAACCTGTTCTTAAGGCCCTCCAGAAGCTTTTCGATTCCGTCATACTCGAGGGTCAAACGCCACAGGCATGGAACAGAGGTGTGGTGGTACTCTTCTTTAAAAAGGGCGACAATGCCCTGCTTAAGAATTATAGGCCCATCACACTTCTGAGCCATGTCTACAAGCTGTTTTCAAGAGTTATCACGAACCGTCTCGCGCGCAGGTTTGACGACTTCCAGCCTCCCGAACAAGCCGGATTCCGTAAAGGCTTTAGCACCGTAGACCACATACATACGCTGCGGCAGGTTATACAGAAGACCGAAGAGTATAACCAGCCTCTCTGCTTAGCGTTTGTGGACTACGAGAAAGCCTTCGATTCGATCGAGACATGGGCTGTGCTGCAGTCTCTTCAACGGTGCCAGATCGACTATCGGTACATCGAGGTGCTAAAGTGTTTGTACAAAAACGCCACTATGTCAGTTCGACTCCAGGACCAGACCTCGAAACCTATCCTTCTGCAGCGAGGTGTGAGACAGGGAGACGTTATCTCTCCGAAACTGTTCACCGCTGCACTGGAGGATGTCTTCAAGGTTCTGGATTGGAAAGGGCTAGGCATCAACTTCAATGGCGAGTATATCACTAACCTTCGGTTTGCCGACGACATAGTTATCATTGCTGAGACCATGGAGAAACTCAGTACAATGCTCGATGACCTCAGTAGAGCCTCCGAAAGAGTGGGTCTTAAAATGAACATGGACAAGACAAAAGTCATGTCAAATGCCCTTGTGACACCCACTCCCATGAAGATCGGAGACGCTACGCTCGAAGTTGTGGACGAGTATGTTTACCTAGGACAAATTGTCCAGCTAGGTAGGTCCAACTTCGAGAAAGAGGTCAATCGTCGAATCCGACTCGGCTGGGCAGCGTTCGGGAAGCTACGCAATATCTTTTCGTCCCACATACCGTGAAACCTGGCAACTTTGCCACTTTACGGTGGGTAAAAAAGTTTGAAAAGGATTTTCTTTAAAAAAACTCTATGATGTTATAAAAAGCAACCAATGAGATATGTAGTAAATTTTATGCATTATTTAAACACAATCTTATATCTATTGTTTTCTCATTCTATAGTGATATTTTAGTCAAAAATCTTTTATGGCAAAGTCAACTATCACTTGTGGTAAGATTGCCATCCCAAAATTTAGGAAAAATTTAAAAGAGTTACCATAAAAAATCACAGTCATAATTACCGCATGCTTGGTCACAGTAAAAATATACTACAGTTGTATAATATTTTACACTGGCAATAGATTTTCCAAAATGTGGCAAATTCACCCGCCTTGTTTCGATTTTTTCAAATTAAATAGAAATAGCTGTCAGGGTTGCATCAGAAAAATTAGGGGTAGGTAAGTAGGAAAAAAAACTAAATAACGATATTTTAGTTTCTTTTTTATGACAGCCCTAGCCTCTAAAAAAATATGGCAAAGTCAACATTACTAAAACTTTGCATTGGGTTGGTATATTTGCCAACAGTGATTTCTTAGGATTAATTGGTTAAAGAGACGTAAATTATCATGGTTTTAATTAAAGAATATCATTAAGAACGTGGTATTAAAGTTTGACTTATCTACACAAAGTATATCCTACTTAATTTCATTAAAGTTTTGGAGCTCAAAGTCACGCACAGTTAGCGTGGGAAAAAGTAACCGCCGAAAAATGACAGTTCTATGAGAGCTGGGTTGTATTATACAGTAAAATGTTGCCAATCAAATATTCTAATTTGATTTAAGGGTATTACAAACGTTAAAAAAAATACAGTTTTGACGTAACAAATTATTTTGCCTCGTAAGGCGGTGTATGGCAAATTAAACAACCTTTGGCAAAGTTGCCAGGTTTCACGGTACCACAGTGTCTCAAGACGAAAGTCTTTGACCAGTGCGTGTTGCCAGTGATGACCTATGGTACTGAAACGTGGTCGCTCACAATGGGCCTTATCAGAAGGCTAAAAGTCACCCAAAGGGCAATGGAGAGGGCTATGCTTGGAGTTTCCCTACGTGATCGAATCAGAAATGAAGAGATCCGCAGGAGAACCAAGGTAACCGACATAGCCCGAAGAATTGCCAAACTTAAGTGGCAATGGGCAGGGCACATTGCTCGCAGAACGGATGGCCGATGGGGTCGAAAGGTTCTGGAGTGGCGACCACGTACCGGAAGACGTAGCGTTGGAAGGCCTCCCACAAGATGGACCGATGACCTTGTGAAGGCCGCAGGAATCCGCTGGATGCGGAAAGCACAGAATCGGTCGAAGTGGCGGTGCTTGGGGGAGGCCTATGTCCAGCAGTGGACGACTTTCGGCTGAAATGATGATGATGATGATGATTTGATAGGAACTAGGATTTCAACATGTTTTGTTGTGATGTTTTGCCAGTGTAAACGAACAGTTATACAAGCTGAAATTTTAATGGTTGTTTTCTCGCGGCAGAACGGTTTGCCCTTAGTAGTACTATTGAAACAGAGTTAAACTCAAAAAAATCAAATCTTTTTGTTTTCAAATAATTCCAAAAAATATGCATAAACTTTAAGTAAAATAAATATACCTAACGAATAAATATTTTTTAATTTTATTATCACATATCACGCATTTTTATTCTAAACCCTTTATTGCAATAACAACTTAATAAAAAGGCAGCAATATTTAAAAAATATTATTATTGCAAACAAAAATAATAATATTTGCAAAAACAGCGCTGTGATTCACGAAATTAGAACCTTAGCCATCTTGAATCTAAGACCAACGCTTAACACCTTCTGCTATCTGCACGCGTAGCATGACCACTGTAGAAACGAGTTTTATCGACGGAAGAATAGACAAAATGACAGATTGTGATTGTTTATCTGTCATTTTGTCTATTCTTCCGTCGACAAAACTCGTTGTACGGTGGTCATGCTACGCGTGCTGCACATACAATTTACTTTCGAATTTTAGTAATGCCATACACTGGCCAAGGTCAAGCGTATGCGCAGAATGCGTGTCTAACAAAAGGCGCCAGCGAACCGTGACGATACGACAGTGTGTAGTGCAAAACTGCGTTCTCTGTGGTGTGTGTACGGCACACACACCACAGACGTCTGACTGTTTACACATACACATATACGGACTACACCGCGTGTTCACAGCAATCCGACTCTTAGCGTGCCTATGCACTTTTGAACGCTTACTGTACCAATGCGACGTACTCCAAATTAGAATAACTGTTATTTCGATCCATTTTATTGATTAAATTCAGGAAATTATTTTATGTAAGAAAATAAACTTGTTTTTTTAGTTCCGTGTTCAGTAAGTTGTAGGTAAAAAAGTATTTATGGCGGTCCTAAGGTCGTAAAAGTATGAAGGGAAAATTTGAATAACTTTTAGGTAAAAAAGGTATCAGCTGTAGCGGGAGGGACAACGACCACGCGGCGCTCACGCGTCTCGTAGGTACAGTCAGTCGATCGCGCTGTAGAGTACTATGGGTTCTAGGTTGTTTTCAAGTTTTGTTTTTCATAATTCTAAATCCGCCATTTTTGAATATTTAAAAAAAATCTTTTATAAATTTATTGTACAGACGCCAGCACATCAAGCTACCCGAAACTGTCAAATTTTCCCAATCAACATGGAACCTTACACTTCAGCGATAAAGTTGAAAATCTATTAAATAAATTTGACAGATTGTAGTAGCTTGAAGTGCTGGCGTCTGTACTACCAAGACAAAATCATTTTGCTGCGGAAAAACAACCAATAAAATTTCAGCTTGTTTACTTATCATCAACTCATCTTCTCATTTGCCTAGCCCACAGCCTACCCTTGTACCAATTATATTGAGGACGGCTTCTAGTCTTTTCTTTCCGAGAAAAGCGGTGGCCGCACTTGACGGCCGCAATGATGGCTGTCATGAAAATTATGACAGTAGCAAAGATATAAATCGTTAGATTCGCCCGACCGCGTCAAAAGACAGTCAGCTTTCTGTTTCGTTTTGACACCTCTGACACACAATGCCACAGTGACTTCATTTATTTGTCATGGAAACGCTACTTAGTGTGTGAGTTCACTCTTCTCATTAGGACACTTTCTTTTGTGACTGAGTACGGTGAGGGCAAATCTAGCGATTTAAATCTTTTGGTGGCGGGTAAGGTACAAGGCTTTCTAGGACACAACAAAAAACTTACTTTCATAATCAACATTTCAGTGACGTCGTTCGCCCGCTCACCGCTCTTCAAGGAAACCGATGCAGCTGAATAAAGCCTTGTGTAAACTGGCCCGATGTGACACCCACCGGTGATTATTTAACCGAGAAGATTTCTTAGAAATTGTATTGTTAGAGTCACGTCACGCCAGTCTGCACGAGGCTTAACCGTATTTTAAATGAAGTGACTATTATTGTGACTTCCACTACTATTACTGAGTTAAGGGCTTGCTACACGGCTGCCAACCACGTCCCCGACAGAGGTGTCCTTGGTTGGCGACAGACAGAATTGTTTGAAATTTCGTCGTACACCACCAACTACACGATTGTAAACCACCAAGGTCACCTCTGTTGGGATGCGGTTGGCAGCCGTGTAGCAAGCCCATTAAGTGCCTGCTAAACGGTCGCCAACTGCGTCCCAACAGATGTGACCTTGCTGGTTTACAACTGTGTAGTTGGTGGTTTACGACAAAATTTCAAACAGCTCTGCCTGTCGCCAAACAAGGTCACCTCTGTCAGAGACGTGGTTGGCAGCCGTGTAGCATGCTCTTTAATACTTTCAGTATACTCCGTGGTTAAAGACCTCCACTTTTGAGAAAAATCGTTTCTTATTTTAGTAAGAATTTACTCCTAAAACGAACAAACCTTTCTAATTATCTAGGATAATATAGTGAACACACCCCATAAAATAGTAAAGTCAAAATTGACACATTTTACTGTCAATTCATTGACAGTAATGACAGTACTGTGTCAATTTATGTCATATTCAAATAGTTAACTTGTCAAAATTTACACATGTTACTGTCAATTGATTGACAGTAATGACAGTACCATGTGTCAATTTATATCATATTTGTCATAGTTGCCATCAACAAATAAGATATTTGTAGTTTTAAATATTTTTCTCTTAAATGGAGGGGTCTAAAAATATTATTTCAGTGGTTCCTAGATCCATAATTTGTCGTTTTTATTAGGGTTCCGTAGTAAACAAGGAACCCTTATAGTTTCGTCATGTCCGTCTGTCTGTCTGTTTGTCCGCGGTCTAACTCCGAGACCCTTAGTACTAGAAAGCTGTAATTTGGCATAGGTATACATATTAATTACGCCGACAAAGTGGTAAAACAAAATTATGAAAAACATTTTTTTTTAGGGTATCTCTCATACACGTAAAGTGGTGATGTTTATTTTTTTACCCCATGGTGAGGGGTATCATTGGAAAGGTCCTTCAAAAATATTGTGAGTTTGTGAAAACTATTTTTGGATTCAGGGATCCGTTTGCAAAATGTTAAGCTTTAAAGTGCTAATTTTTGTTAGAGTCAAGTGTGTCCCCCCCTGCCGGCTAAATGGTTGGTTTAGGATGTGTGAAAAAAATCACAACAGTAGTTTATATAACGAAATTAAAAGAAAAACTATCACAGCTAAGTAGGCTCTACAGGTTAACGAGTAATAATCAACCAACTTAACTTTGCAGTTGCAAAAACATGTTTTCCCATACATTCCGTATGGGAGAACATATTTTTCAACTACAAAGTTAAGTTTGTTTTTGGGATAAATTCATCCCAACTACGGAACCCTTCATTGTGCGTGGTCCGACACGCACTTGGCCGGTTTTTTTAGATGTAGTTTGATGCTGGTTAGATTTTTCTCGGAATAAAAACCAACGTCCCTACAAAAAGCGGACATCTCCTTTACTGTGCGTTCGCACTGGCGAAACATTTACAACTAAACATGTTGGAATCTCTATTTTCTGTCAATTTTCCATACAAAGTTTGACAGGCACTAGAGATTTCAACATGTTTTGTTGTGATGTTTCCAGTGTGAACGCATAGTTACACTTGGGTGTTTTTTAGGGGGATTTTAAAAAATCTTGAGGGAAAATTTTGGTAGGGGGTTGGTAACACTGGTCTGAGTGACAGTGAGTGAAGTTTCTAAACAAGTTGACTGACAAAATACTTTATTGTAGGTTACGTTTATAGAACCAATTATCGTAGAATTCCTGGTATAAGTAGATTCTAACCTTTTCTAACATGAATCAATTATTCAAGACCATATGTCTAAAAAATGTAATAACGAATCAGTTGAAGAACATGCACACCAGCTCGTCAGCCTTAGCATGGTCGAAAACAGATAATACACCGAAAAGATTTTTAAGGCATAACAAAAAAATATACCCTCCACAGTCCCTCGATGAAGAACCAAGACCAGCTGTAAGTTACCTCTTATTCTTAACATCTAGGTGTAGCCTGAACAGTACTTATATGAAACTGCTTTATCACCCAAACCAAAACCAAATAGCTGAAATCGTCTAAACCACTAAGTCACGAATCCTTACATTATCATCTGTAAAATTTATTGCTTTGATGAATATGATACAAATATAAATATTCCAAACACTTAAAATGAATACCTACCTAATTATCAATTGTACATAAATATTCTAATCCTGGTTGGTGATCTAAATTGTAATTGTAAATACAAAAATAATATCTTAGCAGGTATGCTCTGTAAATAATTACAATATTTAGTATGCTTCGAGTCAGTATTGAAGATCCTCCTCAGTGCCTTCACCAATTTTATCTTCTTTCTGAAATTACAAAAAAATTTGTTAAAACTAAATTCGCCTTTTTAAGTGAATGAGAAATTAGTATGCACATAGATGAAAAGTATCATTAAATAAAAAAACAATAAAATTTATTGGTTTATCAAAAATAATACACACAATAATAAAAATAATATATTTTCAGTTTGTATGTCTTCAGAAGACTAATATAAAATACAGTCCTGAAAAGCTGTGGTACATTGCCAGTTTCATCAGAGGAATGACAGTAGACGAGGCTGTGAAACAACTCAGCTTTGTAAACAAAAAAGGAGCAATATTTGTTAAAGAAGCCATACTCGAAGCTCAAGACCTTGCTGTGAAAGAGCACAATGTTGAATTTAGGAGCAATTTATGGGTTGGTAAGTACTTACTACTGTTTAATTTCTAAACACCCTACGGGTTAAGAGTACAATGTGCATTGTACAAGCCACCCTAAGCTACCAGGACTAGAGTTAAGAAAACACCCTTGCACCTTTCATTACAAATCAGTGTTCCCATAAAACATAATGATATTATACTTAGCAAATATTTGTAGGTAGCAAATAATAAAAATCAACAATCAATTACTGTTTCAGCTGAATCTTTTTCTGGTCAAGGAATGGTGATAAAAGGAATTAGAAGACATGCCAGGGGTCGCATGGGAGAAGTAAGATACCAGTACAGTCATTATTTTGTAAGATTGGAAGAGGGAAAACCACCTGTAGACTATTATAAGAGAAATCCACAAACACCACAACAACAACTTGATAATTGGCTGGAACAAATGAGGAAGAGAAAGATTATAAATTCATATTAAGTTGTATATAATTTATTAACATGATTAAATTAGAAATATAAAATAGCATAGATTCTGCTTTTAGTTCTTATTTCATTATTTATGTACTTACCTTAACAAAATATTATTTTGAATGCCTTAAAACATTTGATAAAACTTAGCTAGCAATTATCATGTCATATTCTTGATAAAAATCTATTATTATCATTAGCTATGTACCAAAGTATTTAAATTGCTAATTATTATTCCTCAAATTGATCATGAGTTGATTACATCTATAAACTTAATAAATTAATTTGTTTCTCATGAAAATAAGTTAGTATTCATGGTCAGAATATGAGCAAGTGGATCCACTGCTGATCATGTCCTCAATTGAATAGATAATTAATAGGTATGTATACTTTATAGGTATACAACATGAAAGTTTATGTATTATGGAAGTATTCAAAATACATTTGCCTTACCTAATTAGCCACAATGGTTACTGGTAATAACTAATAAATTGCCTGATAAAAGTAGTTAATTATTGGCTTCCTTCTTTTTGTTGCACTGCTAATCATGTCCTCAATTGAATAGATCATTAATAGGTATATATAAGTACTTGATAGGTATACAACATGAAAGTTTGTGTTATGGAAGTATTAAAAATACATTTGCCTAACCTAATTAGCCACAATAGGTACTGGTAATAATTAATAAATTGCCTAATAACAGTAGTTAATTATTGGCTTCCTTCTTTTTGTTGTAACTATTACTAAGTACTAATATTTTGAGAACTTCTGAGGTTCACTTTATAATACCCTGATAATACTTTTGAAAGATTTATGGATATAGGCAAGCATTTAAAAAGAGATAGAGGTTATAAAGTGAAATCAAAAGAACACTTATAAAGAACACTTAAACCTATATCATAGAAATGATCATACACTTAAAGATGTCCGAGGCTCAGGTTTCTTAGGTACATAACCATACAGGAAAATTGAAACAATTACGAACATTGTGCCAATTGCAAACTGTACAGTTAAATTGAAGTCGAATATGTATATGGACGCTATACAGGATATTATGATTGCAACAGAAGTTGCGAAACCCTTTAGTATATTATCTGCATATTTGACGACCACAGCAACTATGAGACCACCTGCTGCTTGCAATAGGACTAGATACCACACAAAACCGTCAAAGCCTTTTAGCAAATTATTTTGAGTTCCTTCATTTATAAGATACGTGATGGTTCCAAATGGCAATGATAGTAAACTCAATTGGACATTTCTCATCCATACCTGAAACAAGTCAACAAGTTTTTATTCAAGACACACATCACATTGCATTTGACAACATACAAAGACGGGTTGGCCCTGAGCTAGGCCTTTTGTTTCATATGAACTGTTTAGTTTATTTGTTATGTAAATTTATTAAGGTATTGAATACCGATTAATTAAAATATGAGTTGTGTACCTTTCTCAATAGTAAAGTCTTGTTATTTAAAATATTGCATAGTAAACACTATCTTTGACTGCATTCAAGTGTTTTAACAGTAAACACTTGAATGCAATAAATGGTATTGTTTTCACTTGCAAATATTTTTTTAATTACCATAGTTAGCGGTGTGTCAGTAGAAAAAGGTATACAAGCCTCAAGGGGGATCAGTTCTATGTGTTTGAAATAATTAATTTTGAACTTACAGATATGTCTGATTCTTTAAGTACTTTTTCAAAGTATATTCCAGCAAAACCAGATAAGAAACAAGCTGCTAGTGCTGCACCAAATCCTAATATTTTGGATTGCTCTGGTAAATGTGTGTTAGCAACTTTTGCTTTTTCTGTGGAAGATAATTGTACCAGAGCTACCCCTGCTGCTAAGATTGCTAGTGCCATCCACTGCCACTTCTTGAGATGTCTTTTCAATACGAGCACAGCAAAAAATGCTGTTGTCAGTATTTTTAATTGATACGTCACCTGAAAATAACAGTATTTAGACTTGTTAGTGTAACTACATTCATACTTATTATGGTTAATAGTTAATACATCCAGGGCTTGATGTTTAATCAGATCTCTACTTGTATTAAGTACATAAGGTTGTTATTGTTGATTGTTCCATCTATCCATCCATTGGAGATTTAACATAATTATTATTTATTTGTTCTAAAAGTTTCATAATTATACTTTAGTGGATTTTATGAGTTACCTGGTAAGTAGCAGCATCTAAGTTGGATGCAGAGACGTATAATAAATTGTTCTGTACAATGTACAGAAATGATGGCACACAAACTCTTAATGTGTCTCGGAAATTTAATATGACTATATTGTACATAGACCTTGCTCCTTTTTGGACACCGTTAGACTCTTGCATCACAAGGCACACACATATAATTAGTTTAAATACTTCTGCCATTAAAACAGCTGAAAATATAACAATACAATTAATTAGTTATAGTTGTAGCATGACTGATCATAAACTCTTTGTTATCAGTTCCATTACAGATTAAAAATTAATTCTATCCATTTTTTTATTTTAAATAAAATAATATATAAAAGTTTTTTTTTTAAAGTAAATATTTAATTCATACCAGCTGCTGATGAGAACATTTCCACATCTCTTATGCGGGCATACCGCATACTAAGACCTAATACTGCATTTTGCAATGTCAGTACTACCAAGCTTACATATTTAATGTAACCTGGAAACACCATAAAATATACACATTATGTCCAGTAAAATTAGAGATTTATTATGTGCTTTTAAATGTGTCTTCACTTAGGGAAGACACCTCTACCAAGCAGTGGCATGAGAGTCTAGAATAGAATATAATGTATTGTGTTTACCATAATTATTTACTCTTCTGTTGTGTGCATATGATTGTGCTTTTTTAGATTCACCGTCCATGTCTTCAGTAGTGTTTAACTGTGTGGCGGCAGTTGTAAGCTCTTCTGGACCTTCAGCAGGCTCAGCTACGTGAGCTACTTCACTGACAACAGGCTCTGTATTTACTGAAGCCTCATGAGTTGTGTCAGTTGACTTCATAGGAACCTGATAAGGAAATTGTCTTATATTAAATTTACTCCAATATAAATTTACGATAAGCTAAGTGATTATATCAACACTAATTGATTTCACTATTGATATCACTAAACACTGATTTTGTATTTTCAGAAGTTGTTTGATATAACAATGTAATCGCGAATACGTGGAAAAAAGTATGGTTACGATTATTGTGGTTAAGTCAAAGAAACTGATTAAAAGTGGGAGTAGTTATGAGAAGAATGATTAAAAATACAGTGTTAAAATGAAGCTACGTACTTACAACACCATGAATATTTTTATTGTGTTGGCCAGATAACAACAAATCATTTCAGGTAGATATTTAGGGTTTGTAAATAGGAGATATCTGGGTAAATAAAATTGAAATATTAATCACCGGGTTAATTCCTTCACCATTCTATTAAAATATTAGAAACCATGATAATACCGAATTTTGATGTCGCTTCAATTATAAAATACACAGACACTAAAATTCACTACATTTGCGATTAAATTTTAAATCTTAAGTGCGCTACATCAGCGAAACGCTGCTGATTAAATTAATGTGCATGCTTAAAACTTGAGCAGTTTTGTTGACGTCGGCAATCTAAAATGCCAATGTACTGTTGACATTTGAATTGACATCGACATCACGGCCGCATTCCGACTTACGCCAAAAGTGATAATATCGCGAATCCGACCAAAGTCCAAAGTCACAATTAATACTCAATAACCCTTATATTTTGTAACTATTAAATTTGGTTGGATTCGCGATATTATCACTTTTAGCGTAACTCGGAATGCGGCCCACGATTCATCGCGTTGTTCAACATTTTCTAGTTCACTTGATGAGACTTTGTAGTCTGTGGATGAGACTGTTGTCAAAATACCATGGAATTAATAAGTACAGGAACTTAATAAAAACTTTCGTAAAATAACCAGTCGCTGGTTGACCGAGCGAGCGTAGCGAGTACCGTAGCGAGCGAAGCGTCTCTGGATCAGGTCTGGCAAAATTTGCTTTCGTGTGTCAGTTTGTACGTACTCGTCTACAGGTCGTATTTTACAACCGATCTGGACAAAATTTGGTGTACAGGTTTAACGAATTTTTTGTAATTTATAGTCGTCGGGGATTTTTGATTGGAGGGCTACTTCCTCCAAAATTGGGCAAAAAGGGGGGCTACTGGATATCTCCGCCTTATGAGATCCGATTTCGATGATTCTTTTTTTATTTCAAAGGTAGTAACTTTATGTTGGTCTCAAAAAAAATTGGTAAAGATCTGATGAGGATCTTCGGCATGATGAGCAGAATAGCTTCTCAAAATGTAGTAAATTGCTCACTATTTATTAAAACCTATTGGTTAATTTCTCTAACTGGCCTACAAATTTTTACTTTTTTTTTTTTTGTTTTTAGGGTTCTGTAGTTGTACGGGTAAGGTACATTTAAATGATAAACTGATTTGAGTTCAACTTGTGTATTGATAGTTATAAAGAAAGCACAAACGCCCAAAACTGATAAATGATCGACCCGCGGCGAATGAGTCTTTTCGTGCCCAACCGATGCTATGCGACTACTAATGGGGAAGAAAACTGACAACTTCTGCCGAGGGTGTCGCTGGTAACGCTTGGCTAACAGAAAATGACATTAGCTGTCAAACTACATACAAAACTTGTTTACAAAAAACTTTGGACGGCATCTGACAAAAAAATGCCGCGTTGTGTTATAATCGGTTGTAATAACAATGGAAATCATTCATTTCCTAAAGACTTACGATTAAAAAAACTATGGGAAATGGCGACTAAGATACGCAATTTTAGAGCTTCCGAAAGTTCGAGGGTATGTTCTAACCATTTTAAAGAAACAGACTATCAAGGAATAAGTCATGCTACAGGTCAGTAATACCTTTATTCACTATTTGAAAGGAAGTACTGCATCGTAAAGAATTGAGTCTAACTACTGTAATCTTTTTACTTTCAGGACTGCCTCAAGTACACCGATATTTAAAAAAGACAGCGATACCTTCCATTTTCGCATGGAACAAAGCGACTACTTCTACTGCAGCTGCTAGGGCGCAGCGGTATTTGCAACGTTCTTCTAGAAAAGAATTGTTTCCATCTACTTCACAACAATCTTTTGATGATGCTATTCAAGTTATACCTGAAGAAGCAGAACATTTACCTGAAGTTCCTGACTTTCAACATGAAATGGATGTAACTACTGCTGATCTTAACGCTTCACTTAGTGCACCAACTTCATCTCAAAATACAACCTCAACCCAAACACCTCACATACTCAGATTATTTTCATTTGAGGATATGTTGTCTGATGCTAGATCAGTATTATTTTACACAGGATTAGAAAACCTTAACAAATTCAATTTAATATTATCTACATTATTACCCATGGCAAATCATTTATATTATAGAGGCAGTCAAGTTATTAATGTAACTGTTGAAGATCAGTTACTTTTAATGTTAATTAAATTAAGAAGAAACAAACAAGATTTTGAACTTTCTAAAATATTTGGCATTAGCACCACTGAAGTTGGTAATATTTTTATAACATGGGTAAATTTTATGTATGAGTTGTGGTCTCAAGTAAATATCTGGCCTAGCCGGGCTCTCGTAGATTACTACATGCCAAAATCATTTAAACAGCATCATCCAAATACAAGAGTAATTGTTGATGGCACAGAGATATTTATTGCAAAACCCAGTAATCCGATCTCTCAGCAAGCTACATTTAGTAGTTATAAGCATCACAACACCATAAAGTTTCTAGTGGGTGCCACGCCTGGAGGCCTTATATCCTTTTGCTCGGAGGGATATGCTGGTTCTACAAGTGATCGTCAAATAACGGAACGCAGTTCACTTTTGACTTTATGTGATGAGAAAGATGCAATAATGGCAGATCGAGGCTTCAATGTTCAAGATTTATTTGAACACAAAAATGTATCCATTTACACACCAACATTTTTGAAAGGTCTGACTCAACTGCCTGGAATAAAGTTAAAGCATGATCGCCAATTAGCTAAAAATCGCATTCATATTGAACGGCTAATTGGATTAACAAAAACCTTCAAAATATTGAAATCTGATGTGAACGCTTACTATGTGCCATTGCTATCCAGAATGTTTTTCATATGTGTAATGCTATGTAATTTTAAAGAAGGAATTGTTAAATAAAAAATGAATCTTAAGTTGTTTTCTTTATTATTTGTTCATAGTTTTTATAAACATATTTATTTAAAATAGCTTGCCTAAAAAACTGAATATAAAAAGCATCTATGATTGTTAACATTTCATTAATGAAACCATTGTCTCTTGATACAAAAATTACTTTCATTTCTACAAAAGTATACACAATTAAATTGCAATAGTTTCTGCCAGTGCAATACAGCTGTCCTTGTACTTGGTAGTAGCATGGAGACCCTTTTTTTAATTTCAAGTCATTATTACCATCTTGCACTAAATATGGGACAGTTACATGAGTTATTTTTTGATATCTACTGCTGTATGGACACTTAAATTCGATAATTGTTTCATCATCAAGAAGGCCATCGGGTGATGCACCAAGGTATGGACGTTCAGTTGAAATAAACAACCCACATTCATTCACCTGCAATTCCATTTCTTCCATGTACTTTTGTAGAGCAACTTTTTCATTAATAATGCCATGATTAGTAGCTCTTGAAGAAAACTTTTGTGGATTCAATATTTGGCCAGCAAACTTTTCTTGATTTATACTTCTGAGGTGACATATTGTGTGAAGTTTACTAGCAGTAATCCTCACCTCGCGATACTTAGTCCACTTGGGATTATTTGCCTGACCATGAGTCTCAAGCTCAATGGCAGCGGCTTGCTCTGGGCTTATTGATAAAAGATTTAATTATTTCAGTAACTTTGTTTCAGTACTAAGATTGCTGTAGCAGTGGTCCTATTCAACTGCATAAGGGTTAGCTGGTTCATATAACTGCTTTATGGGCATGCTTGAAGAAACATAGTTTGTTACCAAACTCCTGAATCTATTATTGTATTGTATTTTATCTATTTTTAATTTACATGGGGAAAATATAATATTTTCAATATTTCTCTTCATTGGTAGTTTTGAAGTTTTTAAAGGTGACGAGCTAAACACCTTTTTGGGTACATGAAATTTTTGCAGTTTTTCTGTGGGCACTTGGTATTTAATTATAATTTTTGCACGTACCATATGTTCGACAGCATAAAGTACCATGGCCACATGTTTACAATGGGCAGTTATTCCACTACCAGCCACACATTCACATGAAGTCTCTTCAATTTGGCCGCTTGCATGTAATTTTACATTTACTTCGTACTGTAGTTTTTTCATAGAGGCTTTGCAAAGACCTTTGATAAATGTGTGTTCATTAGCTGATGCAGCCCTAATCACCACTAAAAATCTTGCTTCATATAATTGTAGACCATCATCGGGCTTTTTATCAAACCTGTAATAACAGAGATAAAATTTAAAAAATGCTTTATATTGAAAATCAGTAGGTACATTTAGAAGAATGCACGGTTATTAATCTCATCTTAGGTACATACTTACTCATTGTAATACAGATGAATATGTTGCTTTGTTAGAGAAGGAAGCTTTGTGCTGCTATTTATGTCATGATAAATGTCTGGAGGTGGAAGATCCACCTTGGTATCATCAGTTTCATGCTGCTGAGGTATCCCAAAATTCAAATTTCTATCGAATGATTCGATTCTGTAACAAGTTTCAAATTCAGATTTAATTTCTAGGTTAAGTTCGTAGCTCATGAAACATCGAATATGTTGTAAAACTACTGTGTAATTACGTAAAATTTTGTAATTACTACGATAATTAAAGAACGACATATTGCTATTTATAAAATTGGGTTATTTGCATCTATTATTAACAAGAAAATAAGATGTAAATACCTGCTGACCAGATCCGCTTTTCGGCCTCTTAGTGAAGCTCCTCGGTTCTTCAGTTCAGCTTTTAACTGAGGTACAGTCCACGTTGAATACATAGTTCGTTAAATTATCAAAAAACACACGCTAGTTCCTGTTGTAATTATTTAAATTCCAAAAAACATCGATAGATCAAAATGACAGTGCGATGTTATGAGTACTGTGTTAACAGCGCCATCTGTTCATAGCTTTGCGATTTCTTCCCCATTGCTTACTCAAACACATATATTTTATTCATTCGCTGCGCGTCGATGTCAGCATAAAATTGATACAATTGATATTGTACGGGTTTGCTCGTACAGTAGTCAACAATTAACCGGTATAGTTTCGCTATGTCCGTCTGACTGTCTGTCTGTCTGTCTGTCTATCTGTCTATCCGCGGCTTAGCTCAGAGAATATTTGTAGGTACTAGAAAGCTATAATTTGACATACATTAAACACGCCGACAAAGTGATAAAATAAAATCATATTTTTTTTTTTGTGTTTTGTTATTCGTTGAGATTAGTCGCGTCGATCGCGTGCTCTACTTAAGTGCAAAGTGCAGACGCAGCAAACCAGCAGCGCCGGCCGGACCGCGCTCTCCGCGATGACACACAATTACGTAAGAATTGACCTACATTTCATTATAATTATTAAGTGATATTTATTAACTCGCCAATAACATGGCTGAGACCACCAAAATTAAAATAAAAACCGAAAATGAACAGCTGCTGTACAAATATTACAGCGCAGAAAGAGCTGATAATGAACAGCTGCGTAATGTTATTTCTGATATGGAAAAACAAATAGAAAGCCTCCAACAACAAGTGGGGTATTTACAGCATAAAGCACAACAAAGTACAGCTGCAACCAGTAAGCCAGCTGAGCCAATAAAAAGTCCAACACAGTGTCCTGAATACTGCACGGACGAGGAGGAACTAGCCAGGGAAACTCAGTGGATCAGGCAAAAGAGCAGGAAAAAACGAAAATTAAACACATCGCCCACTCACACTGCCAACATTGAACACCTAGAGATTGTTCAAACAGAGAAACTGAAAACCAAAAAGATTCCGCCACCTCCGCCAGTAGTAGTAGATGGCGTCGAGAACTATCAGGCCTTGTTTGACTTATTGCCGAAGTCTGAGTCTGGTGATAAATTCACTACTAAAATGTTAAATGGGAAGTGCGTTAAAATAAATGCAGTGAACGAAGACACATATAAGTCAATTTCAAAGTTATTAACTGAAAATAACTTTCTCTGGCACTCTACGAAAACAAGCAGGAAAGACCAATACGAGTTATGGTAAAAAACCTTCATTTCACATGCAAGCCTGACAGAATAATTGCGGACTTACAAAGCAAATGTTTCAAGATTGAAGATGCAGCAAACAAATTGAGATGGAATAATAAGGAGCCTCTGAACATGTTTATGCTGACTTTCAGCAATGAGGAAGACATAAATAAAATATATAGCATTAAGTCAATATTAGGATGTAAAGTAGAAGTACATCCTCTCCATACTTCGAGGCTAGTACCTCAATGCAAGAGATGCCAGGCGTACGGACACAAACACAAATACTGTTCTAAGGAACCTAGATGTGTCAAATGTATAGGCAAACATCTGACTGCTGACTGCAAAAAACCGGCAGAAGAGAAGCCAAAATGCGTCCACTGTGGGGAATCGCATCCAGCTAATTATAGAGGATGTATAGTTGCCCGGGAAATGCAAGGCATAAAAAACAAAACTATAAAGAAGTCGGCAGTACATAATAAGTTTTTTTATAATAGTCCGAACGCAGTTTTGAGCTATATTCCTTCCTTCTCAATTCCCATACAATGGAACGAAACGGACGCTCATCGCACGCACCAATCAGAGGCCGCTGCCGCTGTGGCGGGAGCCAATCGCAATCGATTCGAGTTTGCTTCTCAAATTTTGGACACTTGTCAGTGACCGCTCACCGCTAACGCCCGCTCGCCCACGCGCTCGCTCGCGCAGCGCGCGTACCGCGCCGCGCGCACACCGCGCCATCTTATAACCATCTTACCGCGCCGCCCGCCAACCGCGCCATCTTATATCCTTCTTATATCAAAATTCACGAGCTCTCTATTTGTAAGGTCGATACAATTGTGACATTTAAACCAAATAAGTGCACCACAGTGAGTTGAATCAGTGAACACCAGGATAGCCAGAGCTGTCCTTGAGTCAACGTGTTTCGTCCAGAAGATTCCCAAGTAAGTCCATCCATCCCTATTCCTTATTCATACCTGTGTGTAGCTCAACTGTGTCGGCTAATATTCCACACCACGTAAATTATTTTCCCGCGTATGGTCCTTCGAAGTCGCTACAGCTTATACACCAATTTGTATTTGGGATAAATTGATCTCAACTACGGAACTCTTCATTGTGCGTGGTTCATGTTTTTTTGATAAGAAAAAAAGTAAGTCATCGCCGTCAAATAAAATATTTTCGAAAACTACAGGCTATCGTTCATGGTTTCTTTCTGCAGGTCTACTCCCTAACCACGAAATTCGAAGATTCGGCCAAAGAAACATGAAAGTATCATTATGATAGGGACTCATTGGATATGTATTGATGTGCTTTTATATTAGGTGGTGTTCAGGATCCGATGGAGTCGGAAGGTGGCCATAGGAACTCATCAACCAACAAGTTAGAACCGTCGTTTTTAGTCTCCCTGGACTATGTATTGACAAGTGCTTTTAGACTAGGTGCTGTCCAGGTCCATATGAACTCCTCAACTTAACAAGATAGCCCTATTGTTTGCGGTCGTTGGTTTTGTCTTGCCAAGTACTGTAACCCCAGGTGTAGTCCAGGACCTCATAATGGATCTGGAAGGTCACTATAGGAATTCCTTAACTAGACAAGATAGCCCCGTTGTGTTTAGGTCATTTCGATGTGTTTTGACAAGTAGGTAAGTTAGCCCAAGGTGTAGTCTAGGGTCTGATGATAGTGCCGGAAGGTGGCCACAGGAACACCTCAACTTTACACGGTAGCCCTGTTGTGTTGGACTCATTGGATTTGTCTTGACAAGTAGGAACCTTATAAGTGAAGGTGATAGAACAGATATTTTATCAAATTCTAATGCTAGAATAAAATGTAAAATACTTTTCTAAAACAAGCCAAAATTTTCTATTATGAACTAAAAAGTACTAAATAAAACTTACGTAAACATAGAACTTGGGAGCAGTGGTGGCCCAGTGGTAACGGCCACGACTTACGAGTTGTAGGTCATAGGTTCGAACCCAGACAGGCGCTTTACTTTGTGTAAATTATTTCATCACCACTGCTCTCAAAACGGTGAAGGAAAACGGCATGTCCTAGAACCGAAAATTCGAAGACATGTGACATCTACCAACCCGCACTGGGCCCGCGTGGTAGATAACGGCCTGCTCCCTCTCACAGAGAGGAGGCCTGTGTCATTACACAACATTATAGGCTGACGATGATGAAACATAGAACTTTAATATTTTCTTAAAAGCTTGAGGCGTGAACGTCGTTATTTCACTTAAAGATAAGCCTGATAAAGATAAGCTTTTAAGTGTGCGTAGTCCCAGCGGAAAAGTGTCGAATTTATTAATTTCAGTTTAGCAGATATTTAGTGTATGACGTCGTGTAATTGTGTATGGTAAATAAAAATTTGTGCATCCAACCATTGCGGAGATATTCAACAAAAACTGTTTCCGCTGGGACTACGTATTCCTAGCGGCACTTTTTTTTTCTTATGGACGTACAAGAAAAAAAATACATACAATAATAAGTGTGTAACGAGAGGTAAATGTGTATGTTAAAATGAAATTTGTGTGTCTTATATTTGTCAAGATATTCAAGTTGCCGCTGCGCTGACGTTTGGCTATTTGATGAAAATCATATAAAACGGTTTAGCACAGAGTTGTAATTTTTTACCCAGGTTGCTTTGAATTTGTGTGTAATGTGTGTGAAAACAGAATTTGAAAAAAACCTACCGTTCAGAAGATATACACGTAAAAGTAAAATAAGGTTATTAGGTCCAAGTACTTAAAATAGGAACTCTAGAGCCTAACTCATCTCGTTTATTTATATCTTGTAAGGGTCTACAATGTCCTGCCAAGTTTCATTCATGTGCTCTTAGTAATTAATGAGCAGTGGCATAATTTACTACGACTGGAACACTATATTTTATGACATCCGATTGTAGGACTTTTTAAAGGAAAGGCAAAATGAAACTTATTCCAATATTTAGTGTATTAATGCAACTATTCACATGTAAAATTTTAGCTCATTACTCTGAATGATTAAAGAGATATAATAAAAATAACAGAACAAGAGAAAAACATCGATAAACCGACCAAGTTTGAATGGCTACATAAAAGCGGCCGTGCAGTATAAAGAGCTAACGTTCTAAAATTTCCAGTGTTTTACAGTTATTGGATCGGTACAGGTGTGCACACAATTCTTGAAGAAGTAACTACTTAATAACTTTCGTGATAAAAATAGTAGGTAACTTGTTTTTTTAGACTTACGAAATTATTACAATAATAATTGCATCTGTATTAACAAATGCATTTATTTGTCAGAATATTACGAAAAAATTGTTACAGTAGGTAATTATTATGTCCTTAATATTCTTCTGCTTCCAGCACACAAATATTTTGATGTTACACGGTACAATTTGATTAAATAGAAATACTAATAATAATAAGAAAAAAAAAACATTAACACCAGTAGTCATTTCAAAAGTCGAATTTTCAAAAACTTAACGGTATAATAGGGAATAATTCAAAGTAAGTAGCTATCTACTTAGCGCGCGCCACGCGCGCGTTTCCTGTTCTGTTTTGTTTAACAGTCACAAACTTGCAGCCAAGGACAACGTGCGTATGCGCTATTTATTTTGCCATCAACGTAATATTATGTACTTATTGGACTCGGATATTGACGTAGTGCAAGTGACTGTGACATATTTAGTGAGCCAGTAGTGAGAATGATTGGAAGATAAACAAGATAAGATCATATATTACGTAGGTACTTACTACTAAAATAATGAAAATTTGTTTTGTTGGAAGTTTTAATGTGACGATTAGTGAGTGTGAGTGAAGGTTAGTGAGTAGTTCAAGTGACAACTGTGTTTTGTTACTTACCTCTCGACGATGCCGAAAACCTAAAAGTGGCCTATGTCTGCTTTTTATAGACTGATTTCACCTATAGTGTAGTTAGTACCTATAGTGTTTATGAAAGCCATTATGTAAATACCTATAATTGATGAAACTCTGTCTAGCTGTTTAAAAGTTGCAGTCTCTTTTTCGAACTTGTTTGGAATTATTATGTGTATTATTTTCTAGGTACTTTGAAGTGTGAGACGGGAATTTCGTTTGTTCTTATTTGCAATCATTCAAACCACAATCAATATAATCCCGCAAATAACATTACGTACTTATTTTAATGTGTTTTGAAATAGCATAGCAAAAAAAAAAACTGATAAAAAATCAGTTTTTTTTATGTCAATGTTATTATTACGTTGTTATAATTTTATTTTTTTTAAATTTTAATTAGTCATTAACTAATAAATACTATTAAGATTATAAAGCAGTTGTTTTATTTTCTGCTAAACTATTGTGTACGCAACTGTACGAAACTATTAAACACGATGACGATACTATACTGGAAATTTTAGAACGTTAGCTCTTTATACTGCACGGCCGCTTTTATGTAGCCATTCAAACTTGGTCGGTTTATCGATGTTTTTCTCTTGTTCTGTTATTTTTATTATATCTCTTTAATCATTCAGAGTAATGAGCTAAAATTTTACATGTGAATAGTTGCATTAATACACTAAATATTGGAATAAGTTTCATTTTGCCTTTCCTTTAAAAAGTCCTACAATCGGATGTCATAAAATATAGTGTTCCAGTCGTAGTAAATTATGCCACTGCTCATTAATTACTAAGAGCACATGAATGAAACTTGGCAGGACATTGTAGACCCTTACAAGATATAAATAAACGAGATGAGTTAGGCTCTAGAGTTCCTATTTTAAGTACTTGGACCTAATAACCTTATTTTACTTTTACGTGTATATCTTCTGAACGGTAGGTTTTTTTCAAATTCTGTTTTCACACACATTACACACAAATTCAAAGCAACCTGGGTAAAAAATTACAACTCTGTGCTAAACCGTTTTATATGATTTTCATCAAATAGCCAAACGTCAGCGCAGCGGCAACTTGAATATCTTGACAAATATAAGACACACAAATTTCATTTTAACAAACACATTTACCTCTCGTTACACACTTATTATTGTATGTATTTTTTTTCTTGTACGTCCATAGGAAAAAAAAAGTGCCGCTAGGAATACGTAGTCCCAGCGGAAACAGTTTTTGTTGAATATCTCCGCAATGGTTGGATGCACAAATTTTTATTTACCATACACAATTACACGACGTCATACACTAAATATCTGCTAAACTGAAATTAAGAAATTCGACACTTTTCCGCTGGGACTACGCACACAGCTTTTAAGAAAATAAGTTCTATGTTTACGTAAGTTTTATCAAGGTACAAAAAAAAATCTCGTGGGGTCCATATTTTAGCCAATATTATACATACGCGGCTATTTTATATACTTGTATTATTTTTATTTTTTTAGATTATATTTCATATTGTTTTCTAGAAGCCTTATATTTTTGATAAGTTAAGATGTTTTACTTGAAATTCATTTATAAAATCAATATTTTCACTTATGTTTCTTTTTCACAAATAAACTCTGGGATCCGCACGTGACTAACAGTGTGATTATTTTGGCGCAACTAGCTAAAGGTTAATCGTTGAAAAAAGTTTGTGCTCGCGAGTTCTACTGTTCCACAGATAATATAATACTAACTGTTCGCAGAACTACTAGTCATCATAATCTAACCGGAGATGAAATCTAACTTAGTTTATTTAGTTTATCTTTATTGCAATCCATAATATACACATACAGGTGGTAGGGAAAAATAAATTGAAACAAATATGGACCCTGTCGGGCACAGCAAAATTATAAATAAGTAGGAGAGAGGAAGCTTATTACTAAATATTTAAATTATGTCCTATTTGTCTATTAACTTGGAGATGGCAAGCAGCGAATCACCAAACAACTTTTCTGTGGGAGGCGACAAAAATACCAAAAGCCGAGCCGGGTCTCCTGTGCTTGTTTTTTCGAAACATTACACAAAAAACCTTACACATAAAGATTTGCTTTCATACAAAATATCGTGTTTGTATACTTACACAAATGTGTGTTTAGAGTTGGAGTACATTTCACCTTTGAAAACTAAAAATTAGCGCTAATCTTAAAACTTTTCGTTCTGTGTTCTGTATACGGTGTGTGTACTGTGACTTTGGGACGTCTGAAAAAGTGTTTTTCTAAAACATGTGGATACTTCGCCCGCAGAAACCGCCTAAGTGGTGGCATTATTGGATTCTGGACTTAAACAGCGTGTTTTGGCAGAAAGATTGCATCTAAGCTTGTCGTCTGTTCATAGAGTCTACAAATGCTATCTGGAGACTGGTTTGTTCACGCGCCGTTCAGGATCTGGCAGGAATCGGGTCACTTCTGAGCGAGATGATCGATTTATTGTAACAACTTCTTTACGAAATCGACGCCTTAATGCTTTTCAAACTGCAGCAGCAGCTTCAGCTTCAGCTTTACAGCCACCCTACGTACAGGGTGGCTGTAAATGACTACAATTAGAAGAAGGTTGAAGGAACGTGGACTGGTACTTACCGCACAAGCCAGCAAATGGGCCGAAATTAACTGCAGACCATCGAAGAGCGCGTCTTAACTTTGCACGTGAGCACCAAAACTGATCATACGTCCAGTGGAACAAAGTCCTCTTTTCTGATGAGTGTAAAATAATGCTGTATGGTAACGACGGAAGGAACTAGGTCTAAAGAAAAGATGGAGAACGCTTTGCACAATGCTGCATTGAAGAAAAGGTCAGCTGTGGTGGCGGTTCGTGGACGGTTTGGGGAGGAATCAGCGCCGACGGTAAAACAGAGCTTGTCTTTTTGTCTGGGCTATGTCTGCCTGCATTAAACAGTCATCGGTACATCGAACAGTGTCTTGAGCTTCACGTAATGCCCTATGAACATTTTATTGTCAATGGTTTCATATTCATGCACGACAATGCTAGGGCTCACACCGCGAGCGTTATACGAGATTATGTTACCGAAGTCGGTATCTCCATTATGAAATGGCTAGCAAGAATCCCGGACATGAATCCGATTGAATATCTATGGGATGAATTAGAGACGAATTCGTGCAAGTGATCCTGCCCCAGAAACACTTAGCCAGCTGCAAAATGCTATCCAAGAGGAATGGAATGGAATGCCACAAAATTTGATCGTGACTCTCACCCGATCGATGAAGAACCGTATGGATGCAGTAATAAGACCTCGGGGAGAGAAAACGAGTTATTAAATAAACGTTTCTTAGCTTTTTTTCATTTACGTGTGTCGTTTTATCAATTTCCTTCATATTCCACGACATTTGACATATATTCCTAAATATAGGTGCTTACACATTTTTCTGATAATCCTTACAAATAAGCTTACAAAAGATAAACTTGTAAGGTGTTTCGATTTTTCTGATGACAAGTGTATTAAGTTGTGTCACTATATTCTATTTCAGAATGGGAAATCGTCGTTTGACAGGATTAAACTAAATTTTGGCATTTGTGACATCGGCACCAAATCGCGAACGCAAACAAATTTAACAGTCGCAATTAGAGCTAGCGCGCACGAGTGACTTTTGTCACCGTGACTGTTTTGTCACTCTTGTCCGGTCCATGGATATGTATGGAGATGCGCGCAAGTTACGACGTGACAACCTGGGTCCTGGTGACACTTTCGTCCGCCGACCTGCGAACAAGACCGTGACAAAACTGTCACCGCGCCGCAAGGTTTCAATATGGCCCGCACGCACGGATGACAAAATTGTCACTCTCCGCGCATCTTTTGCGTTCCCGCTCCCCATTCACTTTTCAACTATCGACAAGGTAACGCGCTAACATGGCGACAGTGTCTTTTTACAGCGTGACTGCATGAGGACGATATACAGGGTTATTGGTTATACGTCGGCCATCCGTTAAAGGGATTTAGGAGGGGTCATTTGCAAC
Source organism: Agrochola lychnidis (assembly GCA_963680765.1). Taxonomy (NCBI): domain Eukaryota; kingdom Metazoa; phylum Arthropoda; class Insecta; order Lepidoptera; family Noctuidae; genus Agrochola; species Agrochola lychnidis. The sequence continues at coordinate 14,681,996 of OY796857.1, forward strand.
CAAATTACCTCTGATGACCCGATGATGCCAATCTCAACCATTTTCGAGTAATTTGACTTTATTTTTTTTATGTATGAAGTAAAAATATAAAATGTACCCAATAACCCTGTAAAACAGGGATAATGTTTATACGTAAACATTTTCAAGTAATTTACCATTTTATATTTTTAATTAATTCATTTTAAAATATAAAATGTCAAATTACTCGAGGGGTAATTTGGTTGCAAATGACCTCTCCTATATCCCTTTAACGGATTGCTGACGTATAACCAATAACCCTGTAGATAATGATGTCCTGATAGATCAAATAAATCATGATCAAACTCATGTTAGTATTTTTGTACGTCAAAACAGGATAAAGGCCCAGTAATTCATCAAAACTTCCAACACTTAGTACCCAGTATTCTTTTTTTATACTTTTTTTTTGTCTCATGAGTTCGCAGATAATGACTGTCTCTTCGAAATCCATTTATACAAATGACACTAGGATTTAAAAAAAATGTCATCTTTCGTGAGCGCACTCCACTTTGGTGACGTACGTGACAGTGACAAAAAACTTTAATGTCGCTGTCATAAAAGTCACCCGTGTGCACTATTTAGCTCTTAAAATTTCGGAACGCAGGGATAGTCATCTGTGGCCGCATTCCGAGTTATGCTAAAAGTGATATAATCGCAAATCCGACCAAAGTCCAAAGTCACAATTATTACTCAATAACGCTTATATTAAATGACTATTAAATTTGGTCGGATTCGCGATATTATTACTTTTGGCGTAACTCGGAATGCGGCCTGTGACTGTTCGTACCTGTCATTTGATTTTGACACAAGAAATAACATTGTTGGTTTTGTACTGGGCACATTATTGGTTACATAATTGAGCTTCCAGAGTGAAATAATCAAACAAAAATGGGAAAGCATTTCGGAGAGCTTGCTAAAATCCGAGGATTGATTACATACAAGTTATCGCCACATGAACAACGCGCGTACGCTGGAGCCATTTCCAATGGGTTGCCCAACATTTTCCGTAGATTCCGCGAGAGCGTGCTCAAGTGGGCCCCACGTAAGTAAAAAAGATTTATCTTGAAATACCATTCGTTTATTTATAAACATAACTCATTGGTCAACCAGTAATGCACATACCTACTTATGCAATAGTATTGATCTGCTTATATGAATTTAAAGAAATGAGTGTCAGAGGTAACACTCATCTCTTTGGCACTTCAACAAAGCTATCAATCAGCGTGTCTGAGGAGCTGTCTGTAGATCAATTTCTGCTAACAGAAAATATATATTAGTGGTAATAACCAAGGTCTTGAGACAGATATGTTATTGAACTAACAGTCAGATTTAGAAACACTTCCCGGCAAGCTTTAAATCTGTTGACTGATCCAACTTTTAAACCAATAAATAAAATGATTGCATAGTTACTATCATTTTACCACTTACTTTTTATTGATTAGGTCACCTTTTTAATAATACTCTAAAATCTTTTAACATTTAACTTTATTATGTTGTTCATTGTTTCAGCTTTCATCATTGGTTACCTAGTTTACGAAGGTGTAGAACGGGAACACACTCGTCTTGGACGCAAGAATCCTGCTGATTTTGAAAATGATAAATAAATAAGTGTAACAATTAAGTAATCAATTCTATTTATGTTTTAGATGTTAAATTAAATCCATTGTAAAGGAAGTTTCTTATTATTTTTATTAACAAGGCATATCAAAAACAGGAAATTCATAAATTAACATGAAGTTAGGTTTAACTTCATAAATACCTACTGCTAACTTCGATCACTACATCAAACTCAATACCGGTTTTCAGTTCAGTTTTAAGCCTGGTGCAGACTGGTGCGACGCGACGTGACACCGGTAATTGTTCTACCGTGAAGTATTCTTAGAAATTGTTTTGTTACGCTCGGGCCACACCAACGGGAAACGCTGGTAATTATTTATTTATTTGCTCTCATGTACATAACACATTTTACAATATTTACTGTCGGTTTTTGTAGGTACGTTAACCCTGTCAGGGCACTGCAAAGAACAATGTTGGTTTGCTGTTGAGTTTATGAACAATTGTCGTAAATTTAGTCAAAACTTATAAAATACAATTAAATACATTTCAGAAATAAAAGTAAAATAAAAATACATGTCAAGACGTCGATATGATTTCAATTAATATTAACAGTAATAAACAATATAAAATCAAACACAATAACATACATAGTCATATTTAGTCAGATTAATTTAGAATAAAATAATAATAAGGAATAGGTTAAATATAAAATCATTTTACAATACAATACAAAATAAAATAGATTAGATTTAATGTCACTGGAATATACAATATTTATGTCCTTGATCAGGCCGGATTTAACAAAAATAAAAAAATTATGAATTACCTAAGGTCAATGGGGCGAATACTTTAAATTGACTTTGTTAGCCATTTTTGGCCATCTCTATTATATTTAGGGAAGTTTTATTTTATTGGGTGATCAAACAGTTGACTATTAATAGAAACTGTCAAATTTACTTTTAGGCTATCAGTTTATAAAATAAACACTAGTTTTGAAAAAATGGCAAAATAGACGGATTGCACTGCCATGTCGGATAAAACCGTCTAATGGGAAAAAAAAAAATAGAAATAGACAGTTTACATGAATACAGACATTGAGTACGCGTGTGTCTTTCAAAAGCAGTTTAATGTGTGCTGACGATATTTTTATTAAAGGTTCCATTCGGCATAAATAGCAAAAAGAGGCGTTTGTCGGGTAAGTTCGGCCTATTTCGCCATTCAGGGGTAAAAAACAATTTCATCACTTAAAAATATATTTTTTTTGTTAAGTCAGCTTTTGTTTAATAGAAACTGTCAAATTTACTTTTAGGCTATCAGTTTATAAAATAAACACAAGTTTTGAAAAAATGGCAAAATAGACGGATTTCACTGCCATGTCGGATAAAACCGTCTAATGGGAAAAAAAATTGAAATAGACGATTTACACGAATACAGACATTGAGTACGCGTGTGTCTTTCAAAAGCAGTTCAATGTGTGCTGTCGATATTTTTATTAAAGGTTCCATTCGGCATAAATAGCAAAAAGAGGCGTTTGTCGGGTAAGTTCGGCCTATTTCGCCATTCAGGGGTAAAAAACAATTTCATCACTTAAAAATATATTTTTTTTGTTAAGTCAGCTTTTGTTTAAGTATTATATTTTCAGGTAAAAATTCCGAAAATAGAAATCACGAAAGTTTACACAATAAAGTACGAAAAACTGTGACGCAACTCGTATCTAAATATACAGACAAAAATAAACAGTATTTTTTTATTGAGGTAGCCTCTTAACAAATACCTAATTTGAAGCACTATAACCTTTCAATATAGTTGGGAAAAGGCAAGGCAGATTGATACCGCATTCAACCTATTATAGCTTCTCTCAATTTCTCCGTAGAGTATGATCCTCTATTGGATTTTCTTTGGTACGTGCTTATATTTATTAGAATTACCTGAAAAAGCAATAATACCTATTTAAATACATCCTTATGAAAACGTTATATTAAAGAATATACTAACAAGGGATGATCCTACAGGAAATTCTCAAGTGTAGTTGGGCCTAGACAAATGGTTCACTCACTACACAGGAAGCTAATTTTTTTTATTGTTTAAGTATTTTTATTTTATTTATCCAACTATCACGACACAAGTCAATAATACCAAATCTATTACAATAATTCTGTCCGTGTAATTCTACTTAAGAGCTGAACCAGATAGATATTCATTTTTATTTGCAGCCGTTTCCCGTAGCCCTATTCCTTTCTGCATCATATTTTTTTTTCAATCACTAGAATAAATAATACGGCTAATAAGCACATAAAATAGTAGTGTTGAAAGTTACTGTCAAATATCGTAGAAAGCAGAAATCACATGCGATAAGAATCAGTTATTAGATCAAAATTTGTTTAGGCATAAAAGGTTTACGATATCTGAAATCGGCGAAGACCGGCGTAAGCCGATCTTCGCCTCCGAGAAGTAGACGGACTTCTCCACTAGTGCACTTAGAGGTTCAAGTTCTTTTCATCAGAAGTAATATCGTGAAAAATGTGTTAAATTCAATTCTAATATAATAATTAGGTAAAGATATTAATCATTAATGAATTTACCTAGGTACTCAAATCCTTAGAAAACTCTTAAAATACGACGTAAAAAATTTTTTTTTGACCCCGTGTACTGGTCGTAATTGTAGTTGATAACCCGACAAAATTTTGAATGCCACGTTTTCTCTATGCGTCATAAATAGCGCTACCTGTGTCAAAAAATATAAACTAAAACAGTTCCACGTTTACGTATCTTGGGTTGCCATCATTGTAATTATTTCAGAACTCATCGTATTTCATACTGTACGGTCTTGCCCTACAGACGGTCTTCGCCCCATTGACCTTAGTTAAACCATGCATAAGCATAGGCATAGTATATTGAGAGCGCGGTCTCATAATTTGTGTTAGGTACTTTTTAATTTGCATAATGCGTATACAGGGTGACTGGTAATTTGACGTATTCCTTCCAGGACGTGATAGTGTGACCCATTTGCAACAATTAAGCACCCCATAAAGCCTAGGCGAAAATTCTTGTGATTCGAGAAAACCGAAATTTTTTTAATTTTTGAGAATTTCTCAGAATTCGTCACTAAATATCACTTTTCTCCAAATTCTTAAATTGAATGGCCTTCATTGCTATTTGATTGGATACCTAATACTTTAACAAACCTTTCGATGTAAACAAATTTCCCAAAACATCAAATACTTAAAAGTTAGAGACAGAAGTTTACTAAACATTTTCAAAAAAATCAACGTACTTACATGAACTTTGACACCAGTTCTTAGATTATATATCATTATATATCACCTCTAAGCACCAGTTATCTCAAAATTTTACTGAGATTTGAAGCGTACAAATTACGGGGAAGATATCTCCATTTAATCAGCTATCTAACGAAGTACAAAGGTTCAAAAATATTTGGAGTTGCCGATGTAACAGTCGATAATACTGGCAAAGGTCGAATTTGCGAATTGTTGAAATATTAAAAAATTGTGTGATAATCGAATTAAATAACTGGTTTATGCCATCCCACTACTTTCTAACCTCCCAGAAATCCATTCCACGTTAGGCACCCAGCACGCGTAGCATGACCACCGTAGAAACGAGTTTTGTCGACGGAAGAATAGACAAAATGACAGATAAACAATCACAATCTGTCATTTTGTCTATTCTTCCGTCGACAAAACTCGTTTCTACGTTGGTCATGCTACGCGTGCTGGCGCTGCCGGCTGTCGCTCGTTCGATGGCTGCGGAAAGGGAGAGGGAGATTGAGACCACTCTCCTGATCCGTAGCAGGCGGACTGGGCGTCGGCCTCCGTAAATAGATCCGGAGGGGCGGTTGACTCGGGGACGTCCGCCGCCCCCCATCCAGCAGGACCCGAGGTGACGGCACGTATAGTATTCCTCGCGCGCCCCTATTTGACGTCGCGGGGGGAGTTTCACACCTCACTCTCCCCGCGGGCATGAAGTGGCCCGCAAAAGCGGGCCGGCACCAGTCGGGGATCATGGAAGGCGCACTAGATCTCATGATCCCCGGTCCAAGTGTGGGAAGAGAACACCGGGGTGGTTTATAGTCAATAGGAGTCTGACAGACCTCTTCGCCTGCCCCAGGGCGGAGGACATCCATGAGGATATTCCACCCCAGAAAAAAAAATGGGTGCACTTTCATCCTTACTATATATATATATATGTATATGTCGTGGCCAGATCTTAGAATTGATCATTTCATGAATACCGGAGGGAGCTCATCAAAGATGGGACGGGTATACCTAATCAGGCCCGCCGCTAGCTATTTGAACGCCCGTGTGCAATACCGATTATGCCGCCCGTTTATCTACGACTACCGAAGCTGAGCTTGTCCGAAAGGCTGTTTATTGTTGTCTCATAACTTCATAAGGGTGTGATAAAAGAAACGAATAATGAAGAAAAGTATTTATTTTTGTTTACTTAAGTTTAAAACCGTACCTATATATTGTTATCTACAGAAATCGAACTCTTCTTGCCTTTATGTTTGAGAAATCTGCTATCAATTTTCTTTTTTCCAAGCTAGAACCATTGTTTCATTCATCATTGGAGTAATTAAATAAGTTATTGCTGAAAAAGGCAAATACGTCGGTAATTTTTTTTAATTCCTCGAATCTATCCTTTATAGAAGTTAATGTCTGATCTAGAATTCTAATAAAAACACTACTTTGTAGGTACCTATTTGATTTTGGGGTCTAGTAAAACTTCATGTTCATATTGAAATTGTGTTGGTTTTCTTCTTGGACGAATTGTATTTATTGGTGGAAAATCGAAGTAGTCCACTTAGAGCACCCGTCCGAATAGTACCTGCGACTCAGCATCCTACTGCTGGGATGTATTTGTTTTACAGGACGTTATTAAATGAAAGATATCGATAAAATCACCAGAATGTTTTATTAATTACACATACTTATGTACATACGAAAGTTTTATCGATATCTTTAAAAAAAAAAAATTGGTTGCCTGTAAAGTCGGTATACGGGCGAAAGTTTTACGTGACAACGACTTTGAGTGGTAAAATAATTTTAATTTGAATATTCATTCGTATAGTAGGAAGAAGGATGAAATAATAGTAACAATTTTAAACATTTATTTATACAAAGAATTATATTTAAAACATTAATTTATACAAAGATATCCTATCTATCTAGCCTATCTCTCTCACTCTCTCTCTCTCGCTCTGTCTCTCTCGCTCTTAGGCGGGCTAACTGTGCTCGAGTGGAAGGGACGCGTGCCTTTCACTTTTTATGTCTGTCTCTCTCGCTCTTAGGCGGGCTAACCATGCCCGAGTGGAAGGGACGCGTGCCTCTCACTCGCTCTCATTGTGAGCGCATAACGTGAGCGGAGCGTAACGCATTTTCTTGAAGTGTCACCCGGCAAACCAATTTATAAGACGTTGTCACGTCAAAAAAAAAACTAAGCCACATCGCAGTTGTGTTCAAATAGGCAACCAATGCCTAGGCACTGGTTTCAGTCTCTAGGGACTGAAATTAACTCGTAAGTTAAGCTGGAATAAATGATTCAATTTTTTTGCAGAATGCTCGCGATGGAGGAGACGGAACACGTGAGGAAGAGGCAAATTTCGCGCCCTCACTCCCCTAACCGCCGCAGGCCTCCTTATCATTTAAAATTGTCTAAAGGTCCTCTGCGAGTTGACTTCGGCCTCTCGTATGTACGCCTTCCAAAGGTCCAGGACCTCAGGATATGTATGTCAAAAAATCGAATAAAATGATTTTTATTATGTCTATGGTCCAATCTACTTTTTTACTGGTGCACTAAGGGGTATTTGAAGTAAAAAATCGGTCATAAGTGGTTTTTCTAAAATTAACTAAATGATACAAACAATGCGTGTTTCATGAAGTACAGACGCCAGCACATCAAGCTACTACAATCTGTCAAATTTATTTAATAGATTTTCAACTTTATCGCTGATGTCTAAGGTTCAAAGTTGATTGGGAAAATTTGACAGTTTCGGGTAGCTTGATGTGCTGGCGTCTGTACATAACCGGTTTATCAAAGGGCTGCCCCCAAACCCACTTTACCTGCGCGGTCTGGCCGCACTGTCAGTCAGAACCCAGTCATTGTGTTATGGTTGTCTTTGTTCTCGATTATTTTAATTATTTCTCGTGATAACTTGTCTTCGTGGGGTAAATTACGTCAAAATACCACGTTGGATATGGAAGTTGAAGGTAATGTTCTTTGTAATAAAATATATTACAATTCATTTCTCCTCAAGTTTTACCATTTAGAGTTAATTTGCAAATTCCCTTTTTAAAAACGTTTTTTTTTAATTAAATTTTATAATATAGTGTTTTTGTTTATGTGCCGGTCTTTGTCGCCCTACATTTTAGATATAGTAATAAAGTTTGATCCTTTGCCTTGCAGAAACTAAAATAAAATCGTCCCCCAATATACCCTATATATATTTTTTTAAATTTTGTAGTAGGTACCTATAAGTTTTCAAAAAATGATTTTTGTTTTATTTTTATGTAGGGACTTCGGAAAAGGTGAAAACTATCACCCGAATGGAATTATACGATATTCTGAAGGGGTTCAAAGGAAAAAAAATGGGTGAAAAATTTACCTTTATGGAAGATAGTCTTGTTCAATTGACTTTATGTCCAGCAGAAGACAGGAATGTTTTGTCTCGTTCATTGAGGCATTTCAAGACGAGTTTTAAGCAGAAATGGACAGCAGCTCGTTACACTAATGAACGATTTTTGAAAAGCAACGAAGAATGGCTTAAAACATCACCAAAGCTCAACATTTCAAATGAAAATACTTATTATCGAAGATGGCGAGGATATTATTAGTGAATCTGAAAATAGCGATTCCGAATGATTTCTAATGAAACTTGATAAGAAATATATATATATATTTTTTTGTAATGACTTTTTTGTTTTTACTAATAATTTTTTTTTTTTTAATTTATTTTTGCTAATAAATCTAATTTTTTTATCAAATGTTTTTTTTATTGTACACTGACATGATATAGGCCCTAACTGTGCGTTCGCACTGGCGAATCATTTACAACAAAACATGTTGGAATCTCTAGTGCCTGTTAATTTTCCATACAAAGTTTGACAGGCACTAGAGATTTCAACATGTTTTGTTGTGATGTTTCGCCAGTGCGAACGCATAGTAATATAGTTTTGACCGATTTTTTTACCTCAAATACCCCTTAGTGTGGTCACAGATAATATAATACTATGTACAGATACCCAATCCCATACAAAGAAATGAACCTCCCTAAATCTGGCTATTGATCTGGCTGTTTTTTTTTTCCTCCATTTTATTAACAGATGGCAGCATAAGCTACTTTTACAACGCCATCTAGGAGTCGACGTAGATACTTAAGATTCTCAACATCGCACATCGCACGATGCGACGGTTCAAAGACAAGTGTAATAACGTAATAACAATACAACAACAAAAAAATATCTCGAGTTGGCGGAATAGTTTCATTTGTGTGCGTGAGCTAGCAATTTTCAAACTGCAGCGAATGTCTGTGTATTTTATCATTTCAATGATTAAATCTAGATTTTCTTCTCCTCGTTACTAAATCTAGCATTGCTAAAACCCTAAAACTGAAATCACGCCTTCTTCGTCTGAACTCATTTTGACAGTACGGTACGGTTTTTACGCACGGACGTAATAAAATAGCGGCGATATTTTATCGCGCACTGGAATTTCAACGCTCTGCTTAGCGCCGAGAGTTGAAAATCCAACAGTGTGTTTTTTCAACGCGCTGGGACGAGATTTCGTCTCAACGCGTTGGATTCTCAACGCTCGGCTTAACACCGAGAGTTGAAAATCCAGTGCGCAATAAAATCCCGCCGCGGGTTTATTACGTCCGTGCGAACGTCGGCTAAATGTTTTTAGAAACATCAAATAAAAACCGGCCAAGTGCGTGTCGAACCACGCACAATGAAGGGTTCCGTAATTGGGATGAATTTATCCCAAGAACAAACTTAACTTTGCAGTTGAAAAACATGTTCTCTTATACGGAATGTATGGGAGAACATGTTTTTGCAACCGCAAATTTAAGTTGGTTGATTATTACTCGTTAACTTATAGAGCCCACTTAGCTGTGATAGATTTCCTTTTAATTTTATTATAAATACTACTGCTAGGATTTTTTTTTTAAATAAACCAACCGTTTAGCTGGCAGGGGACAATACAAAGGTGCAAGTTAGCAAAGGTGTCAAATGTCATGATTTCAAAGGAGTCAAATGTCATGATTTTATGAAATCATGACATTTGACACCTTTGCTAACTTATGGAGTTGTATTGCTGATTGTAATGATTATAATTGAGTAAAGCCATATTTGTTACGGCCGCGAATCATATTTTAATCAACATAGAACCTAACACTGACCTGTAAAATACAAAAAAACGTAAGAAAATTTGAATTTCGCGGGCAAACAAGAGAATCGGCACCATTAAGGAGGAAGCGTCAGGTACGCTTCCCCCTTCCCACACCAACACCTCGACTTCAGATGCAAAAACAGTGTTGAATTTTTTTTTCTTTTGCTTATATCTCGAAAACGGTGTGTCCAATCGCAAAAATAATGAAAATTTCGACACCCTTTATAAAGCCCTTTAACCCCTAACACTCTACATGTAGGTAATATTTTTTCTTATTTTCCATACAAAAAGTGAAAAAATCCATTTAAAACACGTCGAGGCTGCCCCCCTGCGTGCCTCCGGCTCTAAAAAGATTCACGTGGTTAGGTATCACGTGTGGAGTCGCGATTGTCAAATTCGATTTAGATGTGTCAAAATTATTTTTAAATTTAGAGAATTTATTTTGCAGAATAGCTTTGAGATTCGCATAGTCAAAAGTAGGTATTTTAGTGATATTTTAGTTAGTTTAGTTCGGTGTACAAAAGAATCGGCACCATTGGCTACCTATCTACTTTTAAAACGTTTCGTGCAATCCTTTTTAGGGTTCCGTACTCAAAGTGTAAAACGGGACCATATTACTAAGACTCCGCTGTCCGTCCGTCTGTCTGTCCGTCTGTCACCAGGCTGTATCTCATGAACCGTGATAGTTAGACAGTTAAAATTTTCACAGATAATGTATTTCTGTTGCAGCTATAACAACAAATACTAAAAAAACAATAAAATAAATATTTAAGGGGGCTATACAACAAACGTAGTTTTTTGCCGTTTTTATAGATAATGGTACGGAACCCTTCGTGCGCGAGTCCGACTCGCACTTGGCCGGTTTTTATAGAAAGTTTTAGAAAGGTATCAGTAAAATGAAAAAAATATAGTAATTAAATAGGTAGGTAGGTACTTGCCAAAAACATGTTAAGTAATAGATTTATTTGAGTTATTATATTTCTACTATGTAAAGTAGGTAATAGATTCAAAAAAAAAACTGGCACTCCGGGAGTGCCGAAAACTTGAAAAAGATCTTGGTGGAATAAAAATTCTTGTATAGAACATTGGTCCGTAATCCAATCAAGATAAAGTTCACAATCGCGTTTAAAAAAAAAAAAACTTTTTAAACCTTTAAAGTAAAAATACTTGCATAGAACTTTGATCCGTAATTAAATATAAATAAAGAGCAGAATCGCGTTTATAAAAATGAGATGTCGGCAACGGTGTCGCGAGTTCAATTGTTTTTCCCATCTCAAATATGCCCAACGCTCCTAAAGAAGTTTTCGCTTCAAAAATTGTTTGATTTTCATTTTCCTACTAAACGTATATTAATAACGACAGATCATGTGATGACAAATTGAGTAAAACGCCATCTATTGCACAGAGCTCTGAACAAAATGATCAACTATATCATTCTATGAGTTCGAATGAAGTAAAAGGTTTAATTTACCTTTTTTGTTGAAAATACACGATTTATGAGTTTAATTTTATAAATCAGCATTGAACAAGGAAGTTTTGATTTTTGCTAATCTTACTTATGCCAAAATCTGCCGTTTATCGCTTTTTAGTGATTGTTAATTTCATCATTGTTACCTATGCTGCCATCTATGATTTTTTTTACAAAATTAATTATAATTTGTTCGAGTTGAGACCCCATGCTATGTAGTGTGGTGTAGCGAACGCACCCACTGAGTGATACTGAGGCCACATTCCGAGTTACGCCATCGCTCACACTGCTCGCAGCGCTCTCATATCGACTTTGCGTACCGATTTAGATATCATGATTATGACAACTCAGAGCTGTCAACAATTCGGAACGCTCGTAAACGCGTTCACACTGCTCACAGTGCTCGCTCAACGTCAAAACTTATAACATAACCGCAAACCTTGCACAAGATGGTTGGATCACAGTATTTCTTTGAGCATATATCACAAATATCTTCTTTGGTTAGGTGGCGACTGTAGCCAGAAGCACAATTTCGTAAATACTACGTTAGTTTATAGATATGATTCAACTCAAAACAAAACAGCACAACTGTCATTTTTGACAGCGCTCACGGTGTTGTTAATTTAGGGCATCGTTGCCGTTATCGCAAGATGGCGCATTTTATGACGTCATCTATGACGATTCACGGCACATCGTTATCGCGCTCATGTTAATTCGGTACGGGTGTAAGCACGCTCAAATCGATTACAGCGTAACTCGGAACGCAGTCTAAGTCTCAGTGCCACTGCCAAACAAAACTGTCAATGTCAAGTTGTCAACTGTGAACTTTTCACTCATAGAGGAAACCACAGAGCATGTAACTTTAGAGAAAACTAATTGTTTTCACTACTAGAAAATCAACAAAAGTTGTTTTAACGGCAATAACAATTGTGATAAGTGAATAAGTAGAACGTTAGAACCACGGCTGGTAATCTTGGAACAAAAATTCCTGGCATTAATAGACGTATTTGTCTATGGTTCGATCTTCCAAAGTGACAATCGCCCCTCGTCCCTTTCCCCTTTGTCGCCTGTGCAATCGACGCCATATTTGTTTGTTGTAAGTCTATTGTAGTCTGTGGTGATACTATATCCCGCCATGACAGTTTGAGTGAAGTTCTACAATCTACATTATCCTCTATACCTGTAATAGTGTAATTATAACGTTGAGTATGAACCACTCTTGCTATGTTGTGAATTGCGCTAGTAAACGAAAGGACGTTAGATTATTTCAATTTCCCAAACGTGAGATAGAACTCGTATAGTGTAAAAACTGTGAAGAATTGCAAAACATGAGGGTACAGGATCTGCGCAAGCGTTATGTGTGTTAAAAGCACTTTGGACAGAAGTTCATCATCTCGACCAATGCAATGTTTCGTCTGCGTGTTGGCGCCTATCCCACACTGTTTTCCGAAACCGAAATCAGCACCGGTACTCCTCGGTTTCAAACTATGGACACTGACTACACCACTGGTAAGTACCCCAATAATATGATAATTATGTATGTAATATAATACAAATTGACTCATATATTCCTCACATAGGTACTCAAATGAAAAGTGCACTGTGTAATGCACTTTCAAAATTTTAAAAAAATAGTTGCTATTTGAGTTTTAAAACTTGAATTTTCGGTCCGTGGGTCGTCCTAGTTCGACTGTAGAAATTCCCACAGAAGCTATACATTTTAAAGAAAATAAAAAGATTCTATGTCCATCTATGTTGCTCTGTCTTGAAAGTGGGACAAAAGTTAGTTGGTCGTCTTTGGCCCTACATGCACTTAATACCCGGGACAAAATTAAATAATTGTTCACAATAAAAACTCATATTGTGAAATATTTTGTAAAGCATAAACAGAGTTATTATTTAGGGTTCTATAAGTAAAGTATGCCAACGGGACCCTATTACCAAAGCTCCTCTGTCAGTCTGTCTGTTACAGGGCTGTATCATTTGAACCATAATAGGTAGACACTTGAAATACAGTGTGTACTACAATGGCTTCTATAACAAAAAATTCTAAATTAAATAAAGTTAAGTTAAAAATTGAGGGGTATGTAAAAAACGAAAAGTATTTATTGTACGGTGGTACGGAACTCTTTATGTGCGAGTCCGACTTGCACTTGGAAGCTTTTTTACTTGTTAGTCATTTTGGGCAGTTGTGTATTTTAATTATTTTGTTTTGTTGATAAGCTTAAATATTTCTTTACAGACAATGCTGTTTCTGATCACACATATGCTAAGAAAAGGCAGCATGATGGTCATACCTACTGTACCTTTGAACCTACAAAGAAACATAGAATGACTAAAACTGGTAAGTCACAGCTTTTATATTTTTTTTTGGTTTTTAATAATATAACAAATCTACACTAAAATTTGTTTGTAAGTTTGTATGCAAGGGGTAATCTCCAGAACTACCAGTCAGATTTGAAAAATTCTATTTGCATTGGATAGCCCAATTCTTGCAAGAAGGTTATCTCGGGCTAGGCTTGCGGACAAAGTCGCGGGCAGAAGCTAGTACTTTTATAATTTCTGAATGTATTGTCTTTTGAGGGCTATTTTGCCCAATTGCAAAGAAGCACTTCTTTGCCTAATGCTTAAATGCGATTGTTACACAAATTGAATGATAAACATGTAATTCCAGATAAAATTAAAAAGATGAAGGTAATTATTGTTTTTGAATTCAGAATGTTTCTGAAGATGTTTGTTTAGGGATACCTAGTCTGTTCGGTCTAATTACAATAATCATGCATACAGCTGTACTAAGTCATGGAAATTGTGTTGTTTATCAATATTTGAAGGTGTTCAAAAGTGAGTACTTATAACAGTCTATTTTATTACAGGTTAAGAATTGCGTGAGTCTTCAGCAAAACAGTGGCAGCTACACTTTCATACACTGCTCAGTTTTGTAAGTATTTTGTCTGCAATGTAGTTTTCGCATCGACTGCAAGCAGTGTAACATAAAAATAAGTATATTATATAGCATGTTACTTTTTTGTTGCAGCTCATCATGCCGATGGCAAACAAGTCAGCCCAACTTTAAAGAATACGGCAGAAATGGTATCTATTTTTGATGATTTATTTGATTCGGTCAATGGAGCCTCTCTTACAAGTAAAATTGAAGGGAGGCTATCAAAAAACTGCAAGGGATAAAATTTGTATAAAATAAAACTGGATAGTTACGCTGAAAAGCTATCAAAGGTTGTGGTAGTTATTCAAGAATAAAAATATATCTATCTTGAGACTAAGATATTTCAACTCTGATCCAATAGAAAACTTTTCTGGACAAGTCAAAGCGTACAATTTTAGAAACAATGATCCAAATTGCCACACCTTTAAGACACTTATAATCACAAGATTTATAATCTTTCACTCTGATGGTTACAATTGTGAAGAGGATTCAGGTGAGCAACTAGTAAAACTCAAGGCCTTATTTTCAAATAAGGCCACGAAAAATAATGAAACAAACGCCGACAGTGCCTAATCACCTGGATCCTTTAACCTTCGGAGTGCAGTTCTAGAGAATATCCCCACAATCCACACAACGAATGCTTGGAAATCACACCACAACAAACAGGTATTATAAAAGAAAATAAAATTAGATCTAAGTATTCGTTTGAGTTTCTGGATTGTGTGATACACAGGGATGCTGTTGAGGAATGCTTTTTAGATTTAAGTTGTCGATTAGCAGTATTTAATTGGTGCAATGTAATAAATAAGATAATTAAATAGATAATTAAATTCAATAGATAACTAAATTAAATAGATAACTAAATTAAATAGATAACTAAAATATATAACTTGTTTTCTAACCTAAACACATCTGTACAAGGGCACAGATGTGTTTAGGTTAGTAAACAAAAGTTTGCCACCAATGCAAAAGAAAGCTTTTATAAAATATAAGACAAGATTAAGAAATAAAAATATTATAAATAATATTGAATGTTTTTTATTTTCATCACATGACTAATATTCCTTTTTCTAATACACACACACCTCAGGCGTACTATAAGTACACCTGTCTACACACAACCCTACCTCGAGTTGAATTAAAGCAGAACCTCTTTTTTGGAAGTCGGTTAAAGGCTTAAAAGGCTATTTTCCAAAATATTCTGGGCTCGATAAACGTTGGCAAAAAGACTCGGTCTCATAACAATAAGAGCAACAAAATGGTTAAAATTAAAAAAAAATTAAACGTCACAATCAAAGCTCGCTAATCGTAAAGCGATTTTTCTACTATGGGAGATTACCGTCTGAGTACTACTTAGTCTGTGGTTAGAACTGTATTTCACTTCAACTCTTCAAACAATTCCAAAATCCACTAGTTTTTGTTTTTTTGGTGTTTGGTGGGTTTCAGTTTGTAAGCATGGAAGAAGTGGATTCCATTATTTTGCATTTTCTTCGTCAATTAAATGTGTATGTAAAATTGTATTAATGAGCAAATTATTTATGCATCTACTGAACATTTTTGTAGCTGCCTTCCTTTTACTTTGGAAACTTTTCAGAAACATTAATGATGAGGTCAAAAGTATTAACGAACTGCCTGTCCATACAATTATTGAATCGGCATCAACATGTCTAAGCACCATAAATCCATCTGTTAAGGTAACAAGAAACTTGCCTTCTGGTATATCTCATAGAATAGAAGTGGCTTCCCAGATTGCATCTATTTGTAAGGTAGGCAAAAAGTCATACTAAACTTTTTCACGTTTTTTTATTAATAATATAATTTCTTTTGACATTCTACCAATTATTTTATAACAGGATTTAGGATACAAAAATGATGTGGGTTATCAAACATTCTTATATCATAATGAATGTGAGCTGAGACAAGTGTTTATGTTTTTAATAGAGAGATTACCAAGTGAAGGTAAACAGGCACCAACAAGCTTGCCATCTGCTAGCAAAAAGTCATTGCTCAAGCAAGATATCAGTAATAAAATTGAAGAAGAACTGAAGACTATTTGGATCCCACCATGTTGCAAACCTTACTTAAATAAAATTGGGGATTTTTGTACCACAGGTGAAAGTACTATGATATTCCTCTACGTACATACATTTTGACTGATATGAGTGTTTAAATGCTTTGGAAGGAAATATATGTCCCTCATTTTAGATTTTTTTTTCCAGATGTGACTACTACATCGAGCCAGACAAGTCTAAGTGATGAACAAGTAATAGAAAAGTTGCTTAAAATTAAAGAGCTGAGCAAAACAAGTGTATCAGTGTTACCAACTCAACAACCGGAGCTTCATACAGAACAACAGACAGCTGTTGAAGAGCCTGAAATAAAGCAAGATCCAAATAAAAGCCTTAAAGAATTAAAAGAAATGGCTATTGTTTTAAGGCAGAAGTTCGATACACTTGAGAGTGAAAAGAATGCAATGGAAGTTGAATTTTCTCAGGTTGAGTAAATCATTTCACTCCTTTTGTAATTAGGTGACAAATAAGTGATTATTTTATAAAACAACATAAGTAAACTAGGTGTACTGCAATCAGAAATCCATTTTCCAAACAGTGATGGAGGGTTGAATAAGCAAGATGCTGAAGAAGTGTTTTAAGAAGTACACATACTACATACATAAACTCACACCTTAAGAAGTAATCAAAAAAGACTAAACCTATAGCACATAATTATTGTTATTACAGGCACAAAAATCATTTGAAAGAGCAGATGCTGACTTGAAAAATGTACACAACATCCTGAACAGTATTGGAATAACTGATGTTGATGTAGACAGTGTGGACGATGGTTTAATAGAAAAAGTACAAACAAACATCAATAGTTTGCACGGGCAAAGTGAAGAATTAACATCAAAGAACTTGTCTATAATGGTGGAAATTGACAAAATTACAAATAATATGAACTTGATGGAAGTATGTATATAATATTATTATTCTTAGTCTTCACATTGTTTATCATTCAGATAGTATATTGACGATAATATTTACAGTCCGAGAGAAGCAGGTGTAGAAAGATTTTGACCGGCTTGAAAGAGTCTGCAAAAGCATTGAAAGAAGAATATGACAAGAAAGATATATTAGGAAACCAATTAAGGGAGAGTTATGGCAAGTTAAGAGGTGGAAATAAAAGGTTAGCAACAAGTATTCTTTAAAATAATGTGAACTGAATTTCAGTTATTCATAGTGTCTTTTTATTACAGGTCAATCTACACCAAACGAATTTTGGAAATAATAAGTAATGTTGACAAGCAAAACATGGAGATAAAGAAGATTTTAGATGACACAAGACAGTTACAAAAAGAAATCAACACATTGGAAGGCCAACTAGATAGGTGCTTTTCTATAGCTGATGAGACTCTCTTCAGGGTTAGTATAATTAAATGAGAATTGTAATATAAGTAAATTGTATGTTATGCATACAAAAAATTATATGTTTTATTTTAGGATGCAAAAAAGGATGACCAAGCAAAAAAGGCATACAAACTGTTGGCCCTGCTACATTCAGAGTGTAATACAATTGTTTCCCTTGTCAATGATACTGGTACTTTAGCAAGGGACATTGTTGATTTAGAAGAGAACATAAAGACTGAGACAGCTAAGAGAACTGAAGATACCTTGAGGAAAATACAACTCGATCTCACTAAGATACAGGAAGAGGGTTAAAATGATTTTTACATCATACTTAGTCAGAAGTTAAATTGGCACAATATACAATTCTGTAATGGATACTATTTTATGCTAGGCCTCTGCTGTATATTTTATGTGTAAGAAGTTATTTATTATCATTCCAGTAATTATATTTTATTAATAACACTGCTTAGTGTAATTCATTTTATGCATCAATTAGATGACTTTATATATTATTCAATAAAATAACCATTAAAGTATTCTATTTTTTTATTCTAACATCCTAGAAATCTATTTTCTTTTTGGTCGAATCTCAGGTGGAATATAATTCTCATCAGAAGTTTTAGTTGCAGTTTTCTTAGAGATTGATTTGTCAACAAGTTGTTCTTTTTCTTCTATTTGAAGATCAACTTGGTCTTCATTTTCAAAGAACCATAATTTCTGTTCTTGGTCCTTCATTTCATTTTGTTTTTGTTGGATGAGTTGTATGCGGCGTGCCCGGTCTAGTCTTTGGGCTTGTTCTTCAAGTTTCTCATCTCTTAATTTCGCCCATGATTGGAATAGCTAAAAACAATACAAATGTTAAGTTATCAAGTTACCTCATCAGAATACTATTTCAATTTATTACAGAGCCTCCTTAATAGCTGTAACACATTAAAACTGACCTGTTTTTGCTGTGAAATATCATTTTTGTGCGATTTGTTGATAGCATTCTCAATGCAAACTTTCAGTGATTCTTCTAGGGATATATCTTCAGAGTTTTGTTCAGTTTTGCCCAACGTTGTAATACAGTTTTCTAAAGTTGCTTTTGATTCAGCTTCGGCACTACCATTCTCTTTTTGTAAAAGTTCTAAAACCTCTTTATATACTTTAAATGTGTTTTCATTGCTCACTTTTTCACAAAAGGCTGATAGTTTATCATATTTTTTGTAGACAAGCCATCCAACAATCTGCAGGTTATTGTTCAAATTGTTGGGGGTTCGTTCTGAAATCCATGCTAATGTTTTGCCAGATAAAGTAAGAGTATCCTTGATGTCAAAATGATCATCGAAGAAAGGATTTCGAAGATATTTAACTCTTATCTTAACTTCTTCAACTTTCTTGTTTTTCTCTGTAGGAGGTGTAGGTTCTGGTGGTGTGACTGTGTAGTTACTGATGTACTTATAACAAGCATATTGGCACAGTGAGCACGTTATTTCATTATTAAATTCTTCTTGTAGCATTATCAAAGAAGCCACCCTTGCAGCTAGTTCATAGTTTGGTAATGTTATTAATTTGTCCAATAGTATGTTTGCTGTGTAATCATCAAGGAACACACCAAAGTTTAGAGGATCTTTTAATATTTCTACCAGTTCTTTGACATCACCATACTCAATGAAATTCCTCACAGTAGCTTGCTGTGTCGAATCTAAC
This sequence comes from Agrochola lychnidis, assembly GCA_963680765.1. NCBI lineage: Eukaryota > Metazoa > Arthropoda > Insecta > Lepidoptera > Noctuidae > Agrochola > Agrochola lychnidis. The sequence continues at coordinate 14,701,482 of OY796857.1, forward strand.
ATGTTGCCTGTGTCTGCTGTAGTCCTGAGTTTATGAAGTAGGTCCTTTAGTTCTTCAAGATGGGTGGGGTCTTTAATTGCGTTGGCAAACATGTCAACGTCTATTGCACTTATTACGCCTTTTGAAGCATAATTTTGGTCTAGTACATTATAGAAATCATGTATACTTATTTTATTGAACACAGGCGAGGAATTCATATCATGCCAAGCTTCTTTACATTTGTATTCATTGGATAAGAAATTCTTTTTATGAATAACAACTGGACACACATTATTTTTAAAAAATACTTTTCGGCAATTACGTAACATATTGAGGCAGACTCTTGAATTACTAATTTAATAAATTCTAATTCAGATAAAGTCAATGAGATAAAGTAGAATTTATTTTCACAATTTTTTAAGGTTATGTATTTGCCTCACTGACAGCTAGCTGAGCAGTGTTACCAGATTTAAATTGGACATTATGCCAGATGCTCGCCTAAATTCTGTTAAGGGCCTGCTATACGGCAGCCAACCGCGTCCCAACAGAAGTGACCTTGGTGGTTTACAACCGTGGAGTTGGTGGTTTACGACCAAATTTCAAACAGCTCTGCCTGTTGCCAAACAAGGTCACCTCTGTCGGGAACGCGGTTGGCTGCCGTGTAGCAAGCCTTTTAAGTCATCTTTTTCAAGTTTTATTGGTAAATAAACTTTGTTTAAAATAATTAATTGCTTATATTCTCGACAATCAAACAGATGTGACGGAATATTATGTGCCATTCAGACAGAAGCGGTGGCGGGTGCGGACTTACAAGGCTAGGTTCTTTTGGCGCGTGGCCAAAACTACGCGATCTTGTTTTGTCAATACAGTTTCTGTGACAATTTCACAAATGTTCCCAACGACGCCCACCGGTCAATGTCCTTCTAAAAGATCCTGGTAGCACTCTAAGTCGATAGCACCATGAGTTTTATGTTAATTAAAATATGATTCGCGGCCGTAACAAATATGGCTTTACCTGACACTGATCTGCAAAATGCAAAAAACGTAAGAAAATTTGAATTTAGTGGGCTACCCTTTTTTTTTTGGTTGGTAAATTATCAAATAACTTCTCCCGCTCTGGGTGGAGCGGGAGGGCGTGTCAGACTCTTACTGACTAAAACCCACCTGTATTCCTTCGGTTGCCCTGTTGCCGGGGGCCACGATGTCCCTTTCGGCTCGTATTCGCAGCCCCGGCTGGCATTGGCCCTAGCGGACCCCGTCAATTCTGCTGACATCTCTTTGAGGCGCGCGTGGAACACAACGTGCCGTCGACCCGGGCTTGGTCCTTATCAGACGGCGAGCTACCCATTGCTCACCGTCCGCAAGCCCACGCCTACGGTAGCCGGAAATCGGCTCGCAATTCCCGCCCCGGGCGTCTCCTCCTGCGGCGGTTAGGGGCGTGAGGGCGCGAAATTTGCCTCTCCCTCACGCGTTCCACCTCCTCCTTCGCTAGCATTACCGCTTCAAAGAAGGAGGTGACGGCCTGCCATTTCCTCTCGCTCCGTACCATGGCTTGAACCAGGGCCGGACGCGAGAGATCACTGCCGCCGATCGCCTCTACGAGGACACGGCGTTGCTCCGCCCAAGCCGGACAGACCTCCACCGTATGCTCCACCGTGTCCTCAGGCCGATCCACACAATGGTGACACCCGGGCGTTTTCTCCCGCCTTATCCTGAACAGGAACCTCCCGAAGCAGCCATGTCCGGTCAGGACCTGCGTCAGGCGAAAGGTGAGGGCGCCGTGGCGGTTGTATATTCCTTATGATGTCAGGACAGTCAATAGATTAGATTGTTATCAGTCACAAACTGTCAGTTTCGGTCGGTAAACACTGACAAAGATACTGTTACTTGTCAGTGGCTGCGGTGGTGGGTAGTTGGATTAAAGTTTAGAAACGTGCTGCTTCGATGGGGGGAGAAGGGAAGGTGGGGAAGGGTAAGTAATATCCCCACTCCCTCAGCCGGAGATACATAATTTGCCGATCCGGTGAGGCTACGCATGCGTTTCTAGCTTCACTTTGCAAGAAAAAGTATGTGACAACGTGCGTATATTCGTGCGTAGCGTGTTCGTAGGTTACAGTGGAACCCACGAACACGCTACGCACGATTATAAGATTAATGACGGCATTGCCACACGTGTGTAGTGACTTTAGGATTAGCCTTAAGGTCGACTAGGCCCAAGCCTAGGGCGACCAGATTTTAGGGGCGGCCAATATGTGCGATATGTGCTCGGTAACAGTGAGAACTGACTCTGAGTTACTGAGCGATAAAGCTTGTACCTACGCAGGCGTGATACGGGGCGCGGCAGCGATTTCCGAGATCATCATGCCACGCGCTGCTCACCCGCTCTGGCCAGTCGTCCACTGCCGCCGCCTCTTTGAACTGGCTGGCCAGATCACCAGTTCTGACGGCGCCAGACTTCTTCTTTCCTTTGGGGCTTTTTGAAATCTCGCGTTTACCAACATAAACCACAAACTTTGAAGCTAACATTGAACAAGAAATCACCAAATTGGAGCCTGTTTAATTCAAAATGCCGTAAACTCAGAAGGTGGTCATTTGAACGGTATATTTTTTTGATTTAACATCAATTTCACAAAAAAAAAATCTTAATAATCTTTAATTAAATAATCTTTCTGTGAAAAGCCCAATATTTATCATTTTCAACAAAACGGCAGCCAATTCACATTATGAAATTACTTTTGCCCGGGGCCTTGTACTTAGGTACATAACTCAGCTCAACTAATATTAGTAAAGTTATTAACTCAACGACAATCCTTTTGCATAATATAATATTATACCGAATAAAAAAAAAAAAAAACATTTATTTGACACTTAAAATACAAGTTTGAAACAAGTAGGTCGTAATAATAAAGCACACAAATGTATAGCCAAGAATCTGATCCTAACCCCCAAACTAGGCCTGGACCTGTATTTTGGGGGCAATGCAATGGTTATTTAATTTCATATTACTAGATTAGCTAAATTAGTAGAAATTAAGGGGCGGCTGGTACTAAACGGCGCGCGGCGCAGGGCGGCCAACTCTGCTATAGTCTGCCTCTGCACATGTGGCTTACTCGAATAAGGCGCCCACGCAGCTTAATGCTGTCAACGCTATGCACTCGGTACATGGAAGCATGGGTCTGCGTAGTTTCACTGCGGGAAGTGGGACATAGTTGTGGGTTAATATTCGTGTGTAGTGTGTGCTGTAGTGGAAACGTAGACCCACCGTTCAAAAATAAACAAACCCACGCAGCTAAAATGTGCCGCATGCCCGTGCACAGCGAGCGTCGTGGTGGGCCAGCGCCTTAAGAGTTAAAATAGGTAACAGAAAAGTTAGAGAAATAAAAGGCCTGTGGTTCGCGTGGGGCGCCCCTTCATTCTGGCGCTCTGGGCGGGTGTCAATGCGCGCCCTACCCTAAAGGGCTTACTACACGGCTGCCAACCGCGTCCCGACAGAGGCGACCTTGGCGGTTTACAACCATGTATCTACATACAAATCATCTACAGCTATTTGAAATTTGGTCGTAAACCACCATCTGGTGGTTTACGACCAAAGGACATGTCCTAAAATGGTTTTTTATTATTCAATAATTCTAACCAGGATAAGTTAAATATATTTGGATAGACACCTCAAAAACTAGTGGTTCTAACTATATCATACATTTTTAAAGACCTCCAATTTTGAGAAAAATCTTTTTTTATTTTAGTAAGAATTTACTCCTAAAACGAACAAACCTTTCTAATTATCTAGGATAATATAGTGAACACACCCCATAAAATAGTAAACTTGTCAAAATTGACACATGTTACTGTCATTACTGTCAATTCATTGACAGTAATGACAGTACTATGTGTCAATTTATGTCATATTGACATATTCAAATAGTAAACTTGTCAAAATTGACATATGTTACTGTCATCACTGTCAATTGATTGACAATAATGACTGTACCATGTGTCAATTTGTATCATATTTGTCATAGTTACCATCAACAAATAAAATGTTTGTACTCTAAATAGTTTATATTTTTTCTCTTAAATGGAGGGGTCTAAAAATATTATTTTAGTGGTTCCTAGTTCCATATTTTGTCGTTTTTATTTAGATATAGTTTGATGCTGGTTAGATTTTTCTCGGAATAAAAAACCAACGTCCCTACAAAAAGCGGACATCTCCTTTCAAATAGCTCTTGCCTGTCGCCAACCAAGGTCACCTCTGTCGGTTGGCAGCCGTGTAGAAAGCACTTAACGCCGGTACTGTTCAAGTTACATAGTTGCGGTCCTGTGTTACGGATAGCATCTAGCTAGATACTCTGTATTTACCAGCTAGTCGTTCTCTTAAACGCCTAATGATATCTTTCAGGCGCTGAAAAGTAGTGACTAAGTATTTATAAAAAAATACTTTAAGGAGGCTAGATTTGTGCCATTAAAACTTTTCGTTGTTCTTGTGGAATAAATCTAACCTAGAAAGATGTACAGACGCCAGCACATCAAGCTACTACAATCTGTCAAATTTATTTAATAGATTTTCAACTTTATCGCTGAAATCTAAGGTTCAAAGTTGATTGGGAAAATTTGACAGTTTCGGGTAGCTTGATGTGCTGGCGTCTGTACAAACAGCAACACACTAAACTGCCCCTTAATATACACCATTTTTTATCTGACATATCGCAGGAAAGAGACTAACATTTGACGTTGACAATTATGAATCCTAGCCAAGGAATTTCGTCGGATTATTAACATGGTAAAATCGGCAAGAGTCGTTTCTTTTCGTTTTACCTTAATGCGACGACTAGACATCACATTTCTTACTTATTTATTTATTTCTTACATAATCTATCAATGGTGCCGATTCCCTTGTTCACAAACTAAACTAAATTTAAGTTCAGTGCATCTTTTTCTTTCTATTTCATAAAGAAAAGGACAGAAGATAAATTTTAGTTTAGTCCTGTCAAATTAATCAGCGCTTGACGTAAATTGACGTAATTTTAGTCGGCAAGTTTTTAATCACGTCTAAACTTGTATGGAGAGTGACAGGCGATGATTAATTTGACAGGACTAAACTAAAATTTATCTTCTGTCCTTTTAAATAGAAAGAAAAAGATGCACTGAACTTAAATTTAGTTTAGTTTTTGTACAAGGGAATCGGCACCAATATACTATTAATATATTTGTTTGAACGCGCTAATCTCTGAAACTCCCAGTCAGATTTGAAAAAATATTTTTGGATTAGGTAGCTCTATTCTTGCGGAAGTCTATTTACCATCACGCTACGACACTTAGGAGCCGAGCAAGAAAATCGTCAGAAATAACGCTAAGCGAAAACGAAGTAAGTAATAGCGCGGACGATGCGGTGATGCTACAGTACAGAGTGGGACGAGGGAACAAGAAAGGACATGTCCTAAAATGGTTTTTTATTATTTAATAATTCTAACCAGGATAAGTTAAATATATTTGGATAGACACGCCAAAAACTAGTGGTTCTAACTATATCATACATTTTTAAAGACCTCAAATTTTGAGAAAAATCGTTTTTTATTTTAGTAAGAATTTACTCCTAAAACGAACAAACCTTTCTAATTATCTAGGCTAATATAGTGAACACACCCCATAAAATAGTAAACTTGTCAAAATTGACACATATTACTGTCATTACTGTCAATTCATTGACAGTAATGACAGTACTATGTGTCAATTTATGTCATATTGACATATTCAAATAGTAAATTTGTCAAAATTGACACATGTTACTGTCATCACTGTCAATTGATTGACAGTAATGACTGTACCATGTGTCAATTTATATCATATTTGTCATAGTTGCCATCAACAAATAAAATGTTTGTACTTTAAATAGTTTATAATTTTTCTCTTATATGGAGGGGTCTAAAAATATTATTTCAGTGGTTTCTAGTTCCATATTTTGTTGTTTTTATTTAGATGTAGTTTGATGCTGGTTAGATTTTTCTCGGAATAAAAAACCAACGTCCCTACAAAAAGCGGACATCTCCTTTAACGCAGACGAAGTCGCGCGTAGAAGCTAGTGATAATAATAATTTGTTACTGTTCCACATTTTAGGAATTCAACATTACGTGTCTAGAGGATTTTATCGACTACCCATAAACACATTTACTTAAATAAAATAATTATTTGTAATAATTATTTTATTTACATTTTTCATTCTGCGCACTTAATTAACTTGCTTGGTCTGCACATATAAACTCCAACTCATAAATAACTTTATTAATCCAGACAAAATTAAAGTATTGAAGGCAAAAAGCGTTGTCGTCTTTGTGCGCCTGTGTAAGTAAAATTTTTCGGGCTAGTATATGTCGCTGCAGACCCCCTTCACGCACTGTTTGACTTTTAGTATAACTTTCAGTGAAGTAACAATTCCGACAGCTAGATACTGTCGGAATTGTTGTATCATATTAACTTACACGAGTGAATGGCAGTATCACGAGTGGGGTGGAAAGGATCCTGCGAGTGTCTAGTGACTATGGCGACGTCTTCAGCTTCTGTTGTGACACGTCCTCGACCACCACGAGGACGGTCGCGTAGGGCTTCATCGCCGCCGCCTTCCTCGTGACGTCGTAGCCACGTGTGTATCGACCGTTTCTAAAAACAAAATTAGGTAGTGCAGTTAAGAAAACCTCAACAAAATTTAATCTATGCGTTCGCACTGGCGAAACATTCATAACGAAACATGTTGGAATCTCTATTTTCTGTCAATTTTCCATACAAAGCTTGACAGGCACTAGAGATTTCAACATGTTTTGTTGTGATGTTTCGCCAGTGCGAACGCATAGCTACGTATACAAACACCGAAAAACACTACCTAATAATAAAATTTGGTGTAAAACTTACGTGCACATTTAGTTGTCGCGATATTTCGGAAACTCTCATGCCCATTTCTTTTAAAATTACGATGCAGATTCTTTCCGTAGCGGTGAGCCGTGCAGGCATTTTATCAAATTATTGTAACAGATTAAATTATAGAATTTATTGTAGATTTTGAATATTATTTTAAAAAATCTTGTTGCAGGTAGACATAATTGAGTACAAACATCAAAATTTTTGTTTTTAAATTTAGATTGCATCCATGATCCATACAGTTTTTATTTGGAATAAACTTTCGAGTAAATGTCAATTTGAGTGTTAAAAAAGAGTTGCAATACGACCGAATTAAGAATTATTATCTGAACCATTTTCTGGAAAACTTAATGACTACATTGAAAATGACTAACATAATATATCTATCCCTTTCAAACAGTCATATTTTTCTCTCAGTTGCGTCTTTAAAGGGCAGTTGTGTTGCTGTTTGTACTAATGATTATAATTCTGTAAATACATATTTGTTATAGTCGCGAATCGTAATTTTGATTTTTTTTGACACTGACCTGCAAATTGCAAAAAAAGTAAGAACATTTTAATTTGTCGGACTACCTACCATTGCGGATCGACCTTAACTATTAAATTGTAGGTAAACAGTAGGGGAGAGAAGAGAATAGATTTGCTGATTAATTTCGCTCATTGTGTAACACATAAAGGGGGGGTCTGGATTTATGCTTTCGCGGTTGCACAACGACATGCTTTGCTTTGCTTGGTAGTATAGATGCAGGCCTGCCCTACCGCCTCCTTCAGAGGGGGTAGGGTTGGCGGGGTCTTGAGGGTGAGCGCTACAGTCGTGTAGATCCTCAAGACAAGTCTGGCGGATGCACCTTCCCGAGGTTGCCACCCCGTTCTTGGTCTAGTTCCATAAGAAATAGACGTAACTAAAACCACCAGGCGCCTTTGCATCCCTTCCTCAATTCCCTTAACCTCATTCTGTCCCGTCTTATGCCTTCCTGTCCCAAATCTCACAAATCCTCCCCACTCTATCCTATCCGTATCCCTACTCCTCCCTATTCCGCTTTCCAACTTCCACTCCTAACCGTGACCCCCTGTGACTGGGTGGGGGCGGGCTCGACTATCACTAAATCCAGCTGATTGTCGAGTAGGAGTAAGCAGTTACCTGCGCTAGGACCTGCGCAGTTGAGCGCCGTGAGCGGGGATGAAGGAGTCCTGGGGGGTTGAGCCGAGCGGCTCTGGCTGTAATGTGCCCGTAAGGCAACACGCCCCCTTTGGTCCGAATTTCAAGTGAAACGGTGGCCCTACCCAGTAGCCAGGGGTAGGGAAATGGTCATAGTGTCCCGTCAGAGGGCCACAGGCGAGGTGCGTGAGGTCCGCTGAGGTCGTCCTTGGACGGCCAAAGCGGTAGGTAAAGGTCATGCTGACGGTGTAAGTGAGGGTTGATCAGTTCGTTGGCCAACGCCAACCCGATCGAGCACCCGATGTCGCACTGTAAACCAGCCTCGCGCCCCTATATCTCTCTGGTAGTCCTAACGATCGAACTTTTTTATAGTGAGACGTTCCCAGTTGCGGGCTCCATGGTGGGTGGGAGCCAGAGAGACGAATTTTATTAACATTTTAATATGGATTTATCAAGGCCATTTAAAAAAAACAGCACCGGAGTGGAGGCGAAAGCCGATGAGACTCCCTAGGGAGGTGCTTGCACTTCCCTTGCCCCTGGTGGCCATGCAGCTAACACTGCGGGTACCAGCGCGGGCACCGGTCCAGCTGTGGCGAGAACCACAGCCAAGACCAAAAATAAAAAGTCCCAGTATAAACAAAGGACGTCGGCGCTGATTGGGACCAGTACCGACCCTTCTGACGCACAGGCGAAGACCAAGGCGACGACTAATACCACTGCCGGTCTGACCCTCTCTACACAGGCCCCGGCGCCAGGTAACACTGGTACCGGGCTCCCAGCCAAACACCCTCCTCCTCCTGTGGCTCCTCTAGCCTCCCCTCATCAGACGGTCGTCACCGGTCAAGCGGAGACGGCTAGTTGCACTGAGGACGTGTTCTCACGCGCCTGGCATTTCGTGCAGAAACGCAAGGGCAAGCGTAAACATACTCAACAAGCCCATTGCTCTTGCAATGACCCTTCAGGTCCAATTGCTGCCCCGGAACAGGGCAGAAAGAGGGACAGATTGACGAGGAAGGAGCGCCGTCAAGCATTAAAGAAGTCGGGCAAAGGCTCCCGCAACAAACAGGCCACTGTCGCTAGCACAGTTAAACCGACAGTTGGCCAGCTAAACTTCTCCGCCGGTAAGCGGTCACAGGCAGAGGCCGGCACAAGCCGACCAGCGCCCAGTCAACCGCCAACCAGCGCTCCGGTGAAACCCAAAGGTGACACTACACAGCGACCCTATTGGAAGGATCAGGCCGCGGCCAAGCGAGCTCTCAACGAAACCTTGACACCTCGGGGAGAGCATAAGCGGCCGCGTCTTGATCAATCCAATAGGGTCGACCAACGAAGCTACGCCCAAGCTGCCAGCGCAACCCTAGACGTCGCCATCACCTGCGACCGCACGGGGATCCTCAGCAAGGACGCGTCGGACCAGGTTCTCGCTGCTATCCAGAAGCAGATCATCCTCGAGGCCTGCTCCCCCAAACAGGACACCCCAGGGCCGACTTTCAACGCCAAGCCGCTGTTCGCCGGGGGTATCCTTAAACTGTGGTGGGGTAATGACCACACCTTAGCCTGGCTAAGGAAGACAGTCTCCGGCTTGACTCTTTCAACTAGCACCTCGTTAGTCGTCATGAGCCAGTCGGAGATCCAGAAGCGTGCACGGTGTGGCATCGTGATCCCGGACGAGCAGGGGGTCTACGGAGAGTCGACTATGATTGGTCGTACTCTCAGCTACCAAAACTCTTGGGTAGACATCAAGAGGTGGGTACTGCTGCACGCTGACAAACAAGCCGCGGCGTGGTTCGTGGTGGTCGGTGTCCCTGTGGACCAAATCCCGACTCTGATGGAGGCCGGACGCCGCCTCTCAATTGGATTAGGGGCGGTGTACGTGAAGTTCCAGGGTCGGAACGGTAGGTTCACCGACGTTCCACAGGGATGGGACCCCGCCACGGGAACCGTCTGCGAGGCGCTGGAACAGCTGTCGCAAGCAACAGCAGGGGAGTCCACTCCCCCTTCACACAACCCGGAAGCATCCGCGGCTGAGCCTGCTACCGCGGAGTCAGCCGCCCCTGCCGCCGCCACCGTGGATGTCGTTCCCTCATCGGGCGGGGAGCTGGACGACATGATCCTGTCTCCGGCTTCGGGCTCGGGGGAGGACGGCTTCGACGAGGGCGACCTGTTTGCCGGGCTTAGACTTGGGGGGGACGACGAGGGTTCGACCAGTGATGGCGTCCCTTTCGTCGGTCTGTAGAGTCCTCCAAGCAAACCTCCACCACAGTCAGACCGCGACGGCTCAGCTTCGCAAGTGGCTGGAGGTACAACACACGGCCATTGCCTTAATCCAGGAGCCGTGGATTAGGGCGGGTCGCATACAAGGACTCTCCAATCTTGGCGGTAAGCTCCTAGTCACCTCAGATCATGATCATCCCAGATCGTGCATCTATGTCACAGGTAACCTTAAAACACAGCTCTTAACTGACTTCTGTTGCAGAGATATCTCTGCAGCTAGGCTGCTTATACAGCGCGACGATGCCACAGAGATGGTGATCGTTTTCGCCTCGGTCTATATGCCCGAAGCGGAGGCGCCGCCTCCTAACGGACTCGCCCGCCTCGTGAACCATTGCGAGAGCTGCGGGTTTGAGGTTGTCGTCGGGGCCGATGCCAATGCTCACCACCAACTGTGGGGTATGGACACGCAAAACGAGAGGGGTAAGGCTTTGGTTGACTACTTATTCTCGACTAACCTATCCCTACTAAACACTGGCTCCGAACCAACATTCGTAACCAGGCGAAGCCGCACAATCATAGATCTCACTCTGGCATCAGAGGGCGTGGCGGAAATCACCACTGGGTGGCAGGTCTCCAAGGAGGCCTCCTGCTCCGATCACAGGTGGATCCGCTTCGACATTCAGGTCTGTGTTCCATCGATACCACCACGGCGTTATCCGCGTAAAACGGATCGTGCCACCTACACACGCAGCCTTGATTCCAAGCTAGCGATGCTAAGCGATCCGGTGACATATGCGGACACGACACAGATTGAGGCACAAGTAAGCCATCTTACAGAATCAATCATAGACTGCTACAAAACCGCCTGCCCAGAGACCACGCCGCGCAACATACCGGGTAAACAACCCTGGTGGGGCGCTGATCTGGAGCGCAAGCGCAGCAAGGTAAGAACAGCTCTGAATAGAGCCATGAACACATGTGCGGATGAGGACTGGGATAACTACTACGCGGCCAAATCTAGCTACAAAAAATGCATCAGATTCAGGAGCACCTCGGGATGGCGCAAATTCTGTGGTAGCATTGAATCTTGTCAGCAAGCAAACAGGGTAAGGAAAGTACTGGCGCAACAGAATACACCTGGGCCCGCCACCCTCCGCAAACCTGATAACACACTCACGTCGTCGCCTGAGGAAACAAGACGCATCCTAATTGAAACTCACTTCCCTGGTTGCGTCTTCGCGCAGGTAATCGACTGGCAAGATGAAACCCAAACACCAGCTGACACTGACTGGAGTTACGCACGCAGGGTGATCACGTTGGAGAAACTCCAATGGGCCATCCGGAGCTTCCATCCTTTTAAGGCAGCTGGTCCTGATGGAGTGTTCCCCGCTTTACTACAGTGGGGGGGTGCTTCTGTCGCAATAAGACTGGTGCCTTTAATGAGGGCGTGCCTGGCCTTTAGATACGTTCCTAAAGGATGGAGGGAAGTGAAAGTAATATTCATCCCTAAGCCAGGTAAGGGTGACTACACAAACGCCAAATCCCACCGACCAATCAGCCTGACCTCCTTTCTCCTAAAAACTCTGGAAAGGCTATGTGATAGAGAGCTGAGGGATGGCGCTCTGAAAAACATACCGCTACATGGTAATCAACACGCATACAGCTCAGGTAAGTCGACCGAATCTGCTCTCCATCTAGTGGTCAGTCAGATAGAGGACGCGATTCATCAAAAAGGCACCTGCCTGGGTACTTTTATAGACATCGAAGGAGCTTTCGACAAAACCAACTTCTCCAGCATCAGAAGCGCCCTCTCCGGGCATGGAGTAGAACAGGTACTTACGGACTGGATTACAAACATGTTAAGCAAACGGGTGGTTCGCCTTGAGGGTGAGCGGCAGTTGGCCATGATAGCCAGAGGCTGCCCCCAGGGAGGGGTTCTGTCCCCCCTTCTATGGAATCTGGTAATTAATGACCTCATTACCAAACTCAATGCCAACCGCTATTACACAATAGGGTATGCAGATGACCTCGCAATCCTTGTATCGGGGAAGGTGACGGGTACGATCTGTAACCTCACTCAGCAAGCACTACGTATCGTAGAAAGTTGGTGCAGGGAATTTGAACTGTCAGTGAACCCCACTAAAACTGAACTAGTCATGTTTACCCAAAAACGAGCATTAGGTCCTTTCCGCCTACCCAAACTGTTCGATACTGAACTTCAGTTGGCCAACGAAGTCAAGTACCTCGGGGTCATTCTAGACAGTAAGTTAAACTGGAGTAGTCATGTAGACAACAAGCTAAACAGGGCCTGCATTACCTTCTGGCAGTGCAGGAGAATGATAGGTAAGAAGTGGGGCCTATCCCCCAAAATCATACTGTGGCTGTACACAGCAGTGATCCGCCCTATGATCGCGTACGGGGCCGTGGTTTGGTGGCCCCGCACTCAGCTGGTTACAGCTTGCAACAAACTACAACGCATGCAAAGACTAGCCTGCGTGGCAACCACGGGCTGCATGAGGACTACTCCGACTGCAGCAATCGAAGCCATGCTGGGACTGCCCCCACTCCACCTGTTCATACAGCAGGAAGCGACAATGGCGGCGGTGCGTCTTAATGCAATTGATCTCTGGGGTAAGAGAGTCACACAACACACCGCGCTGCTTGAGGGACTCAACAATGAGTTCCCTATTACGAAAGCGGTAAATGACCGGGTGCCCAAACAATTTATCTTCGATAAAAAATACAGAATCCAACTCCACGAGGACCGCAGATGCGAGGGTTTGCACCCCGCAGAGCTGCGAATCTTCACCGACGGATCCAAAACAGGTAGTGGCACAGGTGCTGGAATCTTCTCGGAGGACTTCAACATACACATAGCCACACCATTGGGTGTCCATAACACAGTGTTCCAGGCCGAATGCATGGGTATATCTCTTGCCGCTTCAGCCATCATGGCCAGGGAAGTTAAGGACCACTCGATAAGAATACTCTCAGACAGTATGGCTGTTCTGCAAGCGCTAAACAGTCACACTGTTGATTCTGGGCTGATATACGAGTGCCACCAACGCCTCAACCAGGTGGGTGACCTCAATAATATAACCATTCAATGGATCAAGGGACACAGCGGTTCGCGGGGCAATGACGCAGCCGACGAACTTGCCAGAAGGGGGTCGAGCATGGCACCAGTGGGGCCTGAACCCATCACGCCACTCCCCTTCGGGTACCTACGCTCTCTGGTAAGGAAACGAACCAGGGAACAACATCACAAAATATGGGTGGACCACGGTGAGTGCAGGCAGGCTAAGGAGGCTCTCCCTACAATCGACGGCCGCCTCACGAAACAGGTTCTCCGATTAACAAAACAGCAGCTGCGCACAGTTACAGCTGCCCTAACTGGCCATGGGTCATTTAATAAACACCTCTTTGTCATAGGAGTCACAGACAGTCCGCTGTGCAGAGCTTGCATGGAGGACGACGAGACAGCAGCCCATGTGCTGTTAAACTGCCCGGTGGTCGCCACATACAGGGCCAAGTACTTCGGTAACCCAGGTACCCTACGTGAGATTGTCAGTGACACCAAGGCGTTGCTGGCCTTCTTTGAGGAGCTGGGGTGGATCGAATAACAGATTTTCCCACCCGTACGCAAAATACGCGCTTTGACGTGGAGTTGCGGATACCAGCCCGTATTACCTATTACCTATTAACACATGATCAATCATAATCTGAATCATTTTGAAGGATATTGCTAATCCATTGCTTCTAAGTTCGACAAAGTCTGCTCAACAAGGTAAATAACGAAATGAATGTTGTTAAACTGTCAAAATGAAACAGATTGTGTTGTGATTGATCGTGTGTTACGCAATTAGGGTGCTAGCCTTTGTGGGTGAGATTGAAATAATAGGCCCTTAAACTTAGTTAATAAGTGGATATACATAATTATATTACGTATCGTGTACCTACCTATAATGTATGCTACCTCCTGCTTAATTAGCTAGAATTGTGTCCGTTCTATATTGATTAAATTACTAAAGCACATCTTAGGGTAGGCAGAATCAATTTTAAAATAATGATAAGAACAAAACAAACCCCAGAAAATAATAGGAATGTTATTATGGCGTTTCAAGTAGGTAAGTTTATTCAGTGTTGTTTACAAAATCATTTACGCAAACAGAGTTCAGGGCAAGCGAGAGATTAATTAAAATATTATGTCAGTCTCATCCGTTATCAAACTATTATAATAATAATTTATAATAATATACTTCTGTTTCTACCTACAATTGAATACATAATAGATAGATTAACATTTATCGTGTTTATTAGTTAACTCCGAGATAGTGCATAGGTAATAAAATTAATACTTTCATTACTTTTTTCTCGGCAGGCTTACATAATACAATGACAAGAGTGTTCGATACTCAAGTAGCACAAAATTGCTTTGTAATGGACGTATAACAGAACTCGCGTATTCTCTAAGTTTTATAAGAAGTCCTTAATGAGGCCGCCGCCCGTAATGGTAATTCGGGCCCCAAATTATACAGACAGACTTTAGCTTTAGAATGGCATTTTAGCAGCAATTATTGGTTGTCTACCGGAAGGATAAACGCATTAAGGGCTGAGAAAACAGGTTAAAGCAGTGCTTAAACCTATACAGCTTGTATAATTACAAGGACATTTGAAATTGTTATTTTGAATTTCTGTTAGTATAATAGTAAAATAATAATAAATAGGCAGGCAGTCCTTCTATAGTTTCAGGTGACCAGTCCACTTGAGTAACCCAAATCCATAGTCCGACATCTTTGTTTCCATATCTTACAATAGTCTTACACCAAACGGGGGTTGTCCTTGGCTGCACTTGCATAGTGCGAACAGGGATAATCGTCGGTTGGTACCTCATTTAATTAAAAACGTCTAAGGGGCCTCTGCGAGTTGGCTTCGGCCCCTCGTATAGTCGTATGCCTTCCAAAGGTGCGGGACCCCTGGGTCCCGAGAAATGTCAAAGACGTAAAAAAAATCAACTGTAAAAAAACATGGTGTGTGATAACTAGTGATATGTGATAACTCTTTCGGCAAAAAAATATAAGTGCTATGGATAAGTTTTGAACTCTTGTTTTTTTTTCTGAAGGTTTAAAAGAATTAGGGTTGCGAGTATCGGTTTACTGAGAAAGTGTGTGTTTACTCGAAATAAAGAGCTATTTGGTACAAAAATATTATAAAAGTAAAAGAATTATAAAAAAGTGCTCTTACGAAGAAATCTTTAGTTTTAGTCATTGTGTTGCTTGTCTTGTAGCGGCCGGTCAAATATCATAGGTTGAAGTCCTTGTAGGTATTTACTACTTATACAATTCAAACTTAATGTTACCGAAATACCTACAAAGCAAATGGCGTAAACATACTTAATTAAAAACTTTAGGCATTTCTTTGTAATTCTTTTAGCTTGGTTTAAGACGCAGATATATGACAGTGACCTTGAATGGTTAGCTTGCGTGTTCTGTACTGAGCTTAAGCAACGCGTCGTAGGTACGTCCAGCCAGTAATAGGACTCGCCCATCAAGGAGCGCTGTCCCAAATTAGACGCATTAATAATTTATTACACGTAAAACAAAAAGTATTTTAATAAAACACGTATACTATAAGATTAATAATTTAATTATCTTTAAAATGGTGAAGTTTTCAGAAAAATACGCTCGATGGATTTTGCGTCATTCTCAGTTTTTTATCCGCGTTAGACATAACTTTACAAATTAATTGCACTATGTAATATAAACATAATCAAAAATATGCCTATATTAAAATATTAGGAAAATGCTCTAATTTAACATATATTTTTTCCAAATCACTAACACTTCTCGTTTAGACGTGAAAAAAAAAATACAAAATTATTTATTTCAACTAAATAGTAGATTGTTATACGAGGGGCTAAAATAACCCATTGTAACCAGGAAGTTTTACTCCCGAGCTTTAGCGAGGGAGTAAATAGAAACCGAGTTATAATGGGTTTTAGCGCCGTGTGTTAAACTCTACTTTTCACTACGATTGCGAGAAAATGAAATAATCCAATACAACATTATATAGTTTATTTTATTTAAATGTACAATTTGTACAATTCTGGATATTTAACGAGATGTTTTTTTCCGGCAACTTAATTTCAGTTCTCTGTGAAGATGTTCTCACTAAATGATGACATTTTCACTGTTGTAAATTATATTACGGTCACCAATTCAATTCGTAATTAGAGAAAAATTCTAAAGATTTCGCGCCAATGCCTTTTTTATTTCTTCTGTAGCCGCAACGCAATGCACGCATTCTACCGAAGAGATTGCCACATTTAGTTCCATTTTCAAAAATAAAATGTTCTTTTTTTTGTGAACTAGTAATAAGTCGAGTCCAATCATGATTATTCTACATAAGAAGACTTTTTCGTTTTTCAAGGCTCGTTGGAACAGACAAAAATGAAAAAGAAATCACTTTTTCCCCTAGAGGAAGAAATGCAATTTTTTCCCCGCTCTGGTACTCTACAATGACGGCCTTTTTGAGCAAGAGGAGTGAAAACATTGTTTCATACATAAATTGAGGCAGCCCCAGTAAGTTACAATAGTACTTGTGTCAGAGCTGTATCATATGTATATGTATATGTCATCTTCAGTATAAAATCATTAAAAGTCGGTTATCGTCCCCATAAGCATTAAAATGGATTTTAAAACATGTTTAGGCTGTGGTGGAGCTTTAGGCTTGATTAGAGCACCGTTCATAAAGTTTGTAATGTATGTTTTGAAACGTTTTATTTATTTCTGAAATCTCTTTTAATGCAATCTATGTGATGTTTCTCTCAACCGTGACCCATTTTATCTGTCTGAATCTATACTATTACTATAATTACTATATAATAAAAAAATTATCACATCTATTAAAAAATGGCTAGTTAAGTCCTCGTAAACAGGGACTAAAATTGCTTTTTAATCCCTAGGGATTAAAAGTGATTTGAATTTCGAACGTGGATATTGTTAGTAAAAGTTCCAATCACCAAAGAGATCAAACACGAACATTGTATGAACAAGTAACAAGCTGACAAGAGAGAGAGAGAGAAAGAGAGAGAGAGAGTCTGAATTTGGTCAAAATGAAAATCCCAGGCTGCGAAAATTTTCAAATGATTCGTCATGGGTGTCGTTTTCATAGTTTTCGGTGGTACTTAAGCCGATAGTGAGGTCAAAATGAAAATCCAAGATGGCGGCTCTGAAAATTTTCAAATTTTTCATCATGGGTATCGTTTTCATCGTTTTCAATGGTGCTAAATCCGATAGTGAGGTCAAAATGAAAATCCAAGAAGGCGGCTGCGAAAATTTTCAAATGATTCGTCATGAGTGTCGTTTTCATAGTGTTCGGTGATGCTTAAGCCGTTAGTGAGGTCAAAATGAAAATCCAAGATGGTGGCTCTGAAAATTTTCCAATTTTTCATCATGGGTATCGTTTTCATGGTTTTCAATGGTGCTAAAGCCGATAGTGCGGTCAAAATGAAAATCCAAGATGGTGGTTCTAAACATTTTCAAATTTTTCGTCATGAGTGTCGTTTTCATAGTTTTCGAGAGTGCTAAAGTTGATAGTGAGGTCAAAATGTAAGTCAAGATGGTAGCGATTTTTGTTTTAAATCATACGTGAGAAGGAACTTCGTTTCTGACGGGGGTTGGACCGCACACGTTTTTTTTCTCATAGAGGGTGATAAAAAGTAGAGTGTTCACCTCGGGAGCAACACTATTTTAAGCTCGAGTGAAGTACTTTGAATCTCTCGCTGCGCTCAGGATTCTACTTAAGAATCCCTCGCTACGCTCGGGATTCTATTCTAGAATCCTTCGCTCCACTCTGGATTAACTTTTTTTTTTCCTAGTTTTTTACAAATTCCCTGGACCCCACACTAGGATTCCCTGTGTCGTGGGGTCCAGTCTCTTCCCAAGTAAGGCAAACAATTATTTATTAGTTTGAACAAGTGAACTAATTTGGTTTTTTTTTAAATTAAATTAAAAAATAAAAGAAACAATAGCTAAAAGAAAAAAAAAAAAAAGAAATGGATTACAAAAACGTTCAGGTGCTTTCGGGTGTTAGTGTGTGTGAAGTGTGTGGTGTGTGTGGGGGTGTAAGTGGTGAAAGTGGATTGCGTGACATATCAGATGTTACGACTGTATGTGCAAAAGATCTTCTGTTTGGTCATAATTTTTGGGATGTAACCAGTTAAATATAGTATTTTTACAGCTGGTGTACGTTAAGTTGACTATAGTTCTATTGTGGGAGTAGAATTTTGAGTAGAGATATGACCCAAGAAATGCAAAAGATCTCCGCGCAAAAGAAGAGTGTACTCTTGGCCGATCCCACTTTAACGTTCTGGATGAATGACGGGCCAGTTCTTTAGCATGCCTATGAAATCGTAGCAGAGCCAAAACAATAAACAACTGCCTCACACGAAGGAGGCTACATTCTGAGTACAGGGTGTCAGTAGAAAATTCAAAGAAACACTCTCGCTTTAAAAACAGTTGTTTGCTCCCTTGGTAAACAATCTACTATTATAATCCTACTATCCTTCCTACTAATACTATAAAATGCGAAAGTTTGTGAGGATGGATGGATGTTTGTGTCATCACTTCACGCAAAAACTACTAAACGGATCTAGTTGAAATTTGGCACACAGATAGTTTATAACCTGTACCCTAATTGCGTAACTTATTTTCGTAAACAATTATGCTTAATTTGTTTCATTTTGACAGTTCAACAACATTCATTGCGTTATTTACGTTGTTGAGTAGATTTTTTTTTCAACTTGTTAAGCAATGGATTAGCAATCTGGTTCAAATCGAAATAGATTGTGATTGTGTTGCATTACGCAATTAGGGTACTGGATTAACTAACATACAGAGTACGTTTTTAACCAGTGCGCAAACTTTAACAAATGACTTTACTCATCATTATGAACATCTTTTACGATGGGACCAAACCTGAAATCACGAAAAAAAAATCTGCTGTTCCCTACATTTTGACGAGTTAGGGCGGATTCGACCAAACTTGTATACTTAAGTCTTATACTGGGGGCCTACCACCAGCTCAAAAGCAGTATTATTTTAATCTTATTTCAGTGGGAGAAAGAAATGGAGCTATACGTCCTGTAGAGCAGGGTTGTAACGGATGTCATATAACGGATGAGGATGCGGATGAGGATATCGAGATAATCGGGTTTGAGGATGCGGATGAGGATACGGATATTGGAAAATTCCTTATTGAGGATGCGGATGAGGGTGCGGATGTCGTACAAAAAATAGCCCTTGTTTTTTATAGTATTTATATTTGTATTATAGGTTGTAGGTAATCATTTGGTAGGTTACCGTAGCGTAATTCGCATGCAAAAAACTTCACTTCTACGAGCAAACAAAAAGTAAACAATAACACGCAACCGGCACCCAGTAACTCAAATTGTGACATATCGTCGCTGCGCTTTCCATAATAATGTGTTTTTTACACACTTTACAGGAGACGCAAAAAACTGATTTTCTCAAAAAATACTTTATACATAATTATAACAAATTGACGTAGTTTTAGATTACTTTTGAAAAGATAACATTATTAATAATGCCAAAATGAGCCATTACATCGACAAAACTATCTATGTGACGTTCGACCTGTGGGTTTCGTGATCGAGCGAGTCTAAACTTGACCAAAAAACTCGCTATGTGCAGTGAAGCACACATCGGGTGCAATTTTTGCTTTCGCTTTATCAACTTATTTTGGCAATATGAAAACTGTTATACACTTAGCGTGTTTATATGGAACTTTCGATGTATGAATGTCACAGCTACATTCCGTAACTCTTAAAATATTGCATTTATCGCATAGCTGTTTTTACAGTATGTGTGTATTGAAATAACGATTCAAACTGCATAAAAAACCGAAAATCACGAAATAACACATAGCGACTTCTGAACTCACAACAATATAGAACCTCAGCCGTGCCACCACTGCCACGTGCGGCCGATCGTCTGTCATAGGACAAGGACATTGCGAATTCAGCTAATAGGAACGCCTAACTCACTTATCGGCCCGCCCATTTAGCTCGGCGCGAGTTTTTAAAAGTTCACTATTTGTGCGAACAACGTAGGGTCATATCCCCATAGAAATTATGAGGATGCGGATGAGGATGCGGAGCTTTTAAAATCAAAAGTTGAGGATGCGGATGTTTTGCGGATATCAAAATGTATGCGGATGCTCCGCAGTTGCGGATGCGGATACGGATATCCGTTACATCCCTGCTGTAGAGCTTCATCTCTTTCCCACACTGAAGTAAAATTAAAATAATACTGCTTAATGAGCTTGTGGTAGGCCCCCTGGGAATAAAATCACTAATTACCTACTCTAGAGTAAGACAACTTTTCGTTTTACCAAATCTTATTCCCGGAATAACTGTCTATCCGTGAGTAAATCGCTATACCGGCACCGAGTACCTAAACAAGTTATCCGAGATTAATATAATGGCGGCCGCTACATTACCAGCTGTTTTTGTATGCTTTGTTTTAAATAGTTCACAGTCTGTGGTTTGGCTGCACAAAAGATTGAAAAAGAGGATTGAATAGCTTTAGGAACTACAAATTTAGTAAATGCTGCTATACAGAAGTAAGGGTGGATTCGACCAAACCCGAATTTATACACGAGTAACTATACCAGAAATAATCTATTCCACGATTTTATTCTCGAGTAAATCAACAGTCGTTTTTCCATGCAATCTAATGTAGAGCTAGCTATACTTGGATTAGACTATGCTCGAATAGCGGAGTGAATTTGAACGAATGTAATACCCGGCAAAAAAACGTTGTCCTACAACCGGGACGGTGCAGAAGCTTAACTCATCTTAACTCTTATTTGTCATATTATAGCTTGGGGAAGTTGCATGTGGTGTTTATTTTCGGGTTTTGCAAGTTAAAAAGAACTTTTGTTAAGCATAATACATTTTCACTTTATTATAATTGTCTAGGTATAATTTCCTTATCACTATCATTAGGTATCTTGAATCAAGTCATTTAAACGTTGCAATTTTTTTATTTTTGAAACAATGGTCCCTTTTGTTGAGGTCAAATAACAGCAAAAAACATCAGGACGCCCTTTTTGTTATTCTTGGATTAGCTCCGTATTCCATGCTTATCGGTGGTATAATGACTATTCCCGAATAGACTCGTTATTCCTCGAATTGTAGTTGGGTAAACGTGAAATTGGTTTACTCTCGAGTACCTAAGTAGCGATTTATTCCGAGGATAAAATTTATTCCTGTTTGGTCGAATCCGCCATTTTTTTTTTGGGTGGGAAATTATCAAATAACTTCTTCCGCTCTGGGTGGAGCGGGAGGGCGTGTCAGACTCTTGCTGACTAAAACCCACCCGTGTTCCTTCGGTTGCCCTGTTGCCGGGGGCCACGATTTCCCTTTCGGCCCATATTTGCAGTCCCGGCGGCTCTACGAGGACACGGCGTTGCTCCGTCCAAGCCGGGCAGACCTCCACCGTATGCTCCACCGTGTCCTCAGGCCGATCCACAAAATGGTGACACCCGGGCGTTTCCTCCGGCCTTATCCTGAACAGGAAGCATTTTGGTACGGAACCCTAAAAACGCGGTTTAAATATTTAAAGTCCCGTTATAACTATCTAATAGAAAATGTTTATTTGCATAGAATATTCTATACGTGGGGCACCGAGAAAGTTTTGCGATACCTACTAGAAAAAAATATACTACAGGTTATAATTTTTTAAATTATTTATTTTCAAAGAACTCTCCATTGGCGTCTATACACAGTTTCATACGTCTAAACCAATTTTCATAACACATTTTTCAGTCCGCATCAGACACCTCTTCAATCTCCTTCACAAATGCAGTCAGTGCATCTTCCGGTGATGAAATCTGTTTTCCTTTGAGTCGATTTTTTATTTTGGGGAACAAGGAAAAGTCGCACGGAGCCAAATCGGGACTGTAAGGAGTGACCTATAAATTTGACCGGTGTGCTGTACAGAAAGTCCCTTGTTTTGAGAGCCGAATGAGCCGGCGCGTTGTCGTGGTGAAGCAGTAGCCCACGGAGGCCAGTGTTCGGTCGCTTGCTGTTTGCAGCAGTAAAAACTTCTGGCAAAAATTTGGTAACATATCATTCAGCATTGATGCTCCTTTGATCTCGTAAGGGTACTGACACCAGATTACCCGTCAAAGAAAAAAAAACTTGCGATCAAAATTTTGCCAGCACTTCTGGCTCGCTTCACTTTGGTAGGCGTTGGTTCATTTTGAAACAGCCACACAGTCGACTGACGCTTGGTTTCTGGATCATACTGATAAATCCAAGATTCATCACCGGTAATGAACGCGCCAAGACGAGCCTGCTTCAAATTTTGTTATCATGTCTCAGCACCATTCTACCCGAACCTCCTTTTGAGCCTGCGTTAGATTGTAGAAGATGCCCGTGTAGAATTTCATGCACACTTCTCGATCCAATCTGCAGTATATGCTGAATCTCTTCACATGTAATTCGCCTTTTTCTTGAATTAAATTTTTCACAGCCAGCATGTTTTCAGCTGTTACAGTCATGTCGTCATAGGGCGGCCACTTCTTTCTTCGTCCGCCAAAGTTACTCGACCACGCTTAAATTCGCTGAACCAGCGAAAAACAGTCGCTTTAGAAGGGCTTTTGTCTATGAACGCCATTCGAAGTCTTTCAAAAAATTCTTCTGGTTTTAGTCGACATTTGAAATCGTACAAAATCATCGCGCGAAAATGTTCTCATTGTAAATCATAAATCGATGTTGTAAATCCATTTTTTATCACATCTATTAAAAAATTGCTAGTTTAGTCCTCGTAAACAGGGACTAAAATAGCTTTTTAATCCCTAGGGATTAAATGTGATTTGAATTTGGAACGTGGATATTGTTAGTAGAATTTCCAATCACCAGAGATCAAACACGAACATTGTATGAACAAGTAACAGGCTGGCAAGAGAGAGAGAGAGAGAAAGTGTGAATTTGGTCAAAATGAAAATCCAAGATGGCGGCTTAGAAAATTTTAAAATTTTTCGTCATGGGTGTCGTTTTCATAGTTTTCGGTGGTGCTAAAGCCGATAGTGAGGTCAAAATGAAAATCCAAGATGGCAGCTGTGAAAATTTTCAAATTTTTCATCATGGGTATCGTTTTCATGGTTTTCAATGGTGCTAAAGTCGATAATGAGGTCAAAATCAAAATCCAAGATGGCGGATGTGAAAATTTTCACATTTTTCGTCATGGGTGTCGTTTTCGTAGTTTTCGAGGGTGCTAAAGCCGATAGTGAGGTCAAAATGTAAATCCAAGATGGCGACTGTGAAAATTTTCAAATTTTTCATCATGGGTATCGTTTTCATGGTTTTCAAGGGTGCTAAAGCCGATAGTGAGGTCAAAATGAAAATCCAAAATGGCGGCTGCGGAAATTTTCAAATTTTTCGTCATGGGTATCGTTTTCATAGTTTTCGAGAGTGCTAAAACCGATAGTGAGGTCAAAATGTAAGTCCAAGATGGTAGCTATTTTTGTTTTAAATCATACATCAGAAGAAACTTCGTTTCTGACGGGGGTTGGACCGCACACATTTTTTTTTCTTATAGAGGGTGATAAAAAGTAGAGTGTTCACCTCGGGAGTAACACAATTTTAAGCTCGAGTGAAGTACTTTGAATCCCTTCTGCGCTCAGGATTCTACTTTAGAATCCTTCGCTCCGCTCTGGATTCAAAGAAACACTCTCGCCTTGAAAATTGTTGTTTGCTCCCTTGGTAAACAATCTACTATTTCAGTGAGACAGAGTACTTTGATTTTGCTCGTAAAAAAATATGGAGGGAATTTCGAATTTGGAATGTTGTGTTTTTGTAATAACTAGTTCTAGTTTAAATTGACATCAAAAACAGCCAGTGCCCCATAGACAAAAACTGTTAGTTGCAAAACTTTCTGAGTGACCTGTGTATTTGAACAGGATTCCATGTTTTATTAAAGTTTTTATATATATATTTTTTTTTATATTATTCTGTTTACACAACCCTAGTGTTTATAGTCAGATATACTATGGTGTGATGTAATATGCCTTCAATTTATCTTGATAAATTTATTAATAGGTCAAGTGGCTGTGTACAGGTCAGTGCCTTCCTTCATTGGTCGACGAAAACGAACTATCTAGAATACTAATTAATCAACAACGTGTCAAAATTAAACCCATGTCGAGTGATTTCATAGGCTATTGTTACTTCAATCAGCTAATTGAAGCAGTTGAGATGCGTTTAACAGACGCTTAGCAAATTTTTGTGTTGATTAGCCTTTCTGAAACCGGATAGGTACGGGATGTTTCACTGTACCTGCTTATGTGTTACCTCAGTCTGCCTAGCCTTTTTCCAATTACGTTGTAGTTGGATTCCAGTTTAACCGGATGCAGCTGAATACATACATACATATACTCACGCCTTCTTCCCATGGGGGTAGGCAGAAACTACAGAACGCCAGCTGCTACGATCCTTACATACTCCTTTTGCCTCGTTTACGTTCATACATCTAGTCATACACGCACGCCGGTTGCGAGTACTACGCACCTGGCCTTTCTGAAGAACATCACCAATAAGGTCAGTATAAGTCCTCCTAGGGCCCCGCCCGGCCTTACCCTTCACATCAGCCTTGTAAATACATTTTGTTAGTCGCCTTTCATTCATCCTCTCAACAAGCCCAAACCATCCCAGCGTACCCTTTTCAACATACTGCAGCTGAATACCAGTCTTTTACATGGAGCGACTGCCTATCTGACCAGCTACTGAGCTACTGAGTAACTCCTTGGTAAGACTGGATGTCAGACTTGTTTGTGTTTCTGACTACCCGTAACGACTGTCAAATATCTACGAGTGACAGCTAGGACCAACGGCCTGTCGCGCTTTCCGAGGCACGGAGGAGTTTCTATATGTAATGCTCTTTTCACACGAGGGCAGAACATTGAGGCAGAGCAGTAGACGGCGCAGTACTACTACTGTTTGAACGCACACGCCGAGACAGAACAATACTGTCTTGACTTAATAAAAAAATACTCTGTGACAGTAACCAAGGCAGAACAGTTAATAGCTCACCGGTTTATTTTTTCGGGGCAGCTTGTTCCCCCACCACCTTTCTCACCCGTCTGTCTTGTGGCTGGACTTGTGTGAACGCGAGGGCAGTGTAGTGCAAAGAGCAGGATGAATGTGTCTTGTCGTTGGATTAATTATTATAATTTTCTCTTGCCATACGCATAATCAATCTAAACTCTTTGGGATCTTCAATCCTTATTTCTTCTAAAACTTGAACTGAACAACCAAGGGTCTTCTCGCTACCCAGGGTCTGATCCAAAGTTTTTCTTTCCTATTTATTTCACTCTTTACAGTTACAATTAGCTCATCCAGAGCTAGTTGTGCTGCAATTTTAAGCAAGTGGCGTAAATGTTACCGTTGTCGTCGTCGATGCTCTATCGCTATCACTCGCGGACAGTCCTATTATTTGACCCTATATTTGAACGCCATTGTCCTTCCAAACTGTTCTGTCCTACAGTTCTGCTTAATGTGCCTTATTGTCATCCTTTTTTTTGGGTTGGAATTTATCAAATAACTTCTCCCGCTCTGGGCGGAGCGGGCGGGCGGGCGTGTCAGACTCTTGCTGATTAAAACCCACCCGTGTTCGTTCGGTTGCCATGTTGGTGGTTGCCACGATCTCCCTTTCGGTTTTCTTTGCAACCCCGGTATATTGTCATCCTAGATATACATACATACATAAACTCACGCCTTCTTCCCATGGGGGTAGGCAGAAACTACAGAACGCCACCTGCTACGATCCTTACATAGTCCTTTTGCCTCGTTTACGTTCATACATCTGGTCATACACGCACGCCGGTTGCGAGTACTACGCACCTGGCCTTTCTGAAGAACATCACCAATAAGGTCAGTATATGTCCTCCTAGGGCGTCCCCGCCTGGCCTTTCCCTTTACATCAGCCTTGTAAATACATTTTGTTAGTCGCCTTTCATTCATTCTACGACTAAAAACTATAATTAATCGAACGGTAGTAGGATTCCAATGGCTGGTGAATTTACGAATCAAGATGGCCGCTACAGTAACTTGCACTTGCGGTGGAGCTGGTTGCATTTTCGTGGTCGTTATTACTCATGTTTTGAGACAACTGTACAATTTGTAATGGCTTTTACATATTACTTGATAGCTATAAGTACAAGGTACATAGTCATAAACAAATAATTTATTAGTGATTAAAAATGCTTACTTAAAGTTTTTTTATTAGAACAATATCGTATCGGCATAGGGTGGGGCTGATTCGTGATTATCAATTCATTTTTTTATCATTATCTAAAGGTAGTAAATAATTTTCGTATTTAGGTCGATAACGAGCTGTGCCCCGCGGTGTCACTTACCGTTTAATTTCAAAGAAACTCGTCGTTCTTTCTGCCTTTTTTTTCTTTTTGCCCAGCTCCTAATGGTCGTAGCGTGATGTTAAATAGCCTATAACCTTCTGGTAGTTCTGGAGACTAGCGCGTTCAAACAAACAAACTTTTTAGCTTTATTGCATTATATAAATATATAGTATAGTATTAGTATAGATAAGTAATACTACGTACGTTCTGGTGGTTCTTATGTTAACATGGTGTTATCTTATCCTCGTACCTACTTTGAGATTTGCTCCCCGCAGCTCCATGGTGACCTGGCTATCGCGATTGTTAGTATATAAAGAAGTTCACGTTACATCGTAAGTCACACTCAACAGCGCGGCTGTGGCAATCGGTTCCTCCTTCATTTAATTCTGGTAAGAAGCAAATTAGTTAATTTATTAGAAGATTTGTATCCAAATTAAATAGGAAATAAATAGTTAATTTTATTTTATTAGTAGTTATAGGTAGTTTCCTATCCTCTATCCAAAGTAGTTCCTATAATTTGTATAAAAATCTTCAAGTACAAGTCACATAAATTCACATCATTATACCTAATATGTTTTGTCATACCACTATTCATATTATGAGACTAATCTTACTTTTATAGACCGTTTCCTAATTTAAGGGGAATGCGCTAAGGTTTTCGTTTGTTTCAATTTGCTGATCAGTGTCAGGTTATAAGTATATTGATTAAAAAATGATTAGCGACCGTAACAAATATGGCTTAAAGGAATTATAATCATTCTAAGAGATTTGTTTAAAAATATTGGTATTCTCACGGTGGCATCACAATTTATTTTCGCCAACATCTTATATATTAGGCAAAATATACACTTATACACTAAAAACAGTGATATTCACAATGTTAACACTAGAAATAAGGACAAACTACGAGCTCCCTTTCACCGGCTTCATAAGGTTCATAACTCATTTGTTGGGCTTGGTATAACTTTTTATAACAAGCTACCCTCTTCTTTTCTAGATTTGCCTTTTAATGCATTTAAAACTAAAGTAAAATCCAACCTTTGTTCAAAGGCATACTATTGTATCAACGATTACTTAAATGATAAGAATAGTTGGTCGCTGTGATTAACTCAAGACAATGTTTATGTTCTTTCTCCAGAATTAGCTTACCTACTGTCATTTTATATGAGTTTTTATTTTTAATTTTATTTTATTGTTGACATAATCTACTCATTACAATGTTTTTGTTATGAGTTGTATTGCAATTTGTGGTTAGCTAGCGACCTCGACAATTGATCATATTATTTTTCTACCTGAGCAACCAGCAAGTTCGTCATGCTCGGACGTGTGCTGCTTGGTCGTCTTGCTGATCATGGTTTTGTTATTGTTACTAGTAATTAACTGTTCATTTACCCCGATGGTCCTAGTTTATATTTATATTTATATAACTGCCAATTACAGCTTTATGTAAGCGGGCACGCCCTTTATGTCTGGAGGCTTTTATATAGATATTTAGTTCTTTTTACGTTTAGTTTTTATTTTTTTAAATATTGCATGAGTATAGTTCTCGATGTTTTTGGCTGGTATATTGGCGTGTGCTAGCTGGCATATGGCCTATAATTTATCATTTGAATTATGTTTTGTGTTGCATAATGTAAGTTATTTTGAATACTATTGTATAGAATCATTTTTTCTAACTTGAACAGACAGCTGTGCTGCTGGGGAGTTTGTTGCGCCACTTCTTCTTCCCAGCTAAAGGCACTAGGAAGTGGTGAAGGGTGGGCGTTTTTGGGGGACTGTCTTATGTAATTTTGACGTTCGAAAAGTGCTGATTCTCAGCCTAGTTTGAATAAATGACTTTTGAATTTTGAATTTTGAATTAGAATCGGCAATACAACTCCTTATGTTAGCATAATCCTCAAATGGCATGATTTCATGAATGAACTTACTTGTAGGGTATTGATAATTTTTATGATTATAATTCTAATAAACATTTGATACGGCCGCGAATCATATTTAGATCAACATACAACTTGATACTGACCTGAAAATTGTGAAAAACGTAAGAAAATTTAAATTTTGCCGGCTACCTTGACGCTTTCGCCTTAAGCCGGGTCTCCTGCGCGTGTTTTTATACTTTACAAAAACATCGCAACAAAGAGGCGTGGCCAAAAACATTTGTCTATGCAAATACGTTTTGTATGAAAATAAATGTTTATGTGTAATGTTTATTGTGTAATGTTTCGAAAAAAACACGCGTAGGAGACCCGGCTTTAAGCGATCGTTGCGCGAATACGCGATCGTCGCGATCATTAGGGGAAGGCCGGTCAACGCTATTTGTAGATGGTGTGACCAGTACCCTAATTGCGTAAGTAACTTATTTTCGTAAAAAAGTATGCCTAATTTGTTTCATTTTGACAGTTCAACAACATTCAATTGCGTTATTTAGGTTGTTGAGCAGATTTTATTTCCAACTTATGAAGCAATGGATTAACAATCTGTTTCAAGTCGAAACAAATTGTGATTGATCGTGTATTACGCAATTAGGATACAGGACCATAGCTCGCTCGATCCCTACGGCCTAAACTAAATTTGACATTTCGTCTATTCAATGCTAGATATTCATTCTATTTCATCATCATCATCATCAGCCTATAATGTTCCCACTGCTGGGACACAGGCCTCCTCTCTGTGAGAGGGAGTTTGGTTATATTTCATTAATTCGTTATTTTCGGTGATTATAAATCAATATTATGTTCGACATGGAAAGAATCAGAATTCTTCATTGTCAGAATTTAAAACCCCATATTATTGCTTATTTCCTCGTTATCACTTTTATTTTAAATGTTGCATGATATAATTTTTTGTTCTGTACGAATAGCTTTTAAGCCACAATCTTCTAATTTTAGGGTATTTCGGTAATGGTGGACTCAAATTTCGGAGCAGTTAGGAACACAACAACAAATCATTTTCGCAATAAAACAAAACCACCTCTCGCCTTGTATTATTAGTTTGTTTTGGAGCTAGCTATGGCAGCGCCATTTTAACAGACACGGAAATCTGGAAGGCACCCTCTGTCGACGTGACAAGACAAGGCTTTACCTATAGCACCTACAAATTAGACTTATCTATCCCAAATTTGTTAATGATATAGCTATAAGTTTAAATACATTACTAGCTAAGTAGGTACCTACCAATTAAAGCCCTACTCTATTTATCTAAAGATGGTAGTTACGGACCAAGTCGTAAATAGCGTCCGCAGTCACTTCAGATGAGGGCCTCCCATTCCATAGACCACTACAACGAAAAATCATGAGAGCTATTAGCCAATCTGAATGAACCCTTTTAGCAGACGAATTGGAGATCGCGAATCTACTGTTAAAAAGCAGACAGGAGGACACCTATTTTACCTATATTATCTTCCGCGGAAAACACATGAATCTTCAAATGATTATTAATTTTTCAGTTTTAAATCACAATGGCAACCACAAAGTTCGGCGGACCTTCTCCTTACAAACTGCCTCAAACCTATCCAAAGGAGGACTACTTTCACACCGAGTAAGTTTAAAATACAGCTTCAGTGGATGGACACCGCACTACACTGCTGCACCCTAATTGCGTAACACATGATCAATCACAATTTGAATCATTTTGAAGGATATTGCTAAACCATTGCTTCATATGTTCGAAAAGTTTGTCTGCTCAACAGCGTAGATTACGCAATGAATGTTGTTGAACTGTCAAAATGAAACAAATTGTGATTGATCGTGTGTTACTCAATTAGGTTGCTGATCATCTTGCTTGCCTCCGCATAAACAGACTGGCAGTCTGCTTAAACTCGCCAGGAGCACTATATCTAAGTAAAGGTTCTGAGCGAAATACCCACGGGCCACTTTTTTTTTCTACAGATATGTTAACAACGTTACCACAAACCATGCTGTCAGGCCGCCAAACAAGCCGGTCGTGGCTGCTATCTTCGGGCTCGGCCGCGCTGGCTCCATCCACTTGAGCAGCATCATCAACAACCCTCGCATCACCCTCAAGTACGTCATTGATGACCGCACTGAGAGGTTTGCTGACCTGAAGAAATACTGGAACTTTAGCGATGATGTTGCTCTGCTGCCTTCCAGTGAAGGACAACGCGTCTATAACGACAAAGAGTGAGTACCTACAAAGGGCAAATATAGAAAAATGTATTTAAAACTTACTAAGCATAATAACGAAAACACATTATCAATTACAGAGTCAACGTTGTGTTCATCGGGTCCCCGACCTGGACTCACCACGACATCGTGGTCAACTCTATTGCCAACAACAAAGATGTGTTCTGTGAGAAACCTATCGCGGAAAACATTGAGGAGACGAGGAAATGCTACGAGGCAGCTAAGGCTAAGGGCCGCGTTCTCTTCTCCGCATTCAACCGCCGCTTCGACCCCTCCTATAGAGCTTTGAAAAACAGGGTGAGGAACGGAGAGGTTGGACACGTGCAGATCCTCAAAGTTACCGCTAGGGACTCTCCCTTGCCTTCCATCGACTACCTGAAAACATCTGGTGAGACATTTTGTAATTATGGAAATTAGACGAATACAGTAAGTGTAGGTTAGGTAGGTAAGAATTAAAAAAATCACTCCAGTGGAATATTTTGAACGTAGCTTGCTGTTTCAACGTCATAGAATAATCGTGATGTTTTATTTACTCAACAAAGCCCAATCAATGTCATAACTTGTAAATATTGATAACTCCGAAAAGATTAATTTTATAGCGTTCGTACCGGCCCCATGACTATTAGGTAATGATACCTAATTGATAATATTTAATTAAGTAAGCCATAATGTTATTATTTTGTTATGATAATCTTGTCTTTATGATAATTTTCTTCATGATAATTTTGATAGACGTTATTTTGTTATTATAAAAGATAACACCAACAAGTGTTATCAATCATTAATAAATTTATAAACATTTCATTAACTATAGCCTACAAACTACAACTGCGCTTGCTGGCTACCTATCTACAATGCCCCATTACACGTGAAATTACGAAAAACTTTTATGAACTGATTTAAATTATGAAGAATCTAATTAGGTGGTTTCTGAAAAAGCTTTTTTGGCAAGAAAGTTTCTAGTAGCAAATTGACTTGTATTTTTTCAGGTGGTGTCTTCCACGATTGCCTGGTGCACGACTTCGACATGGCTTGCTGGGTGTTGGGGGAGCTGCCCTGCCGCGTCCAGGCCACCGCTACTGCTCTCATCCCCGAGGTCAAGGCTATTGATGACTTCGACACCATCGCCTTCCTTCTCACTTACCCGTCTGGAACCGTCGTGCTTGGAGACAACAGCCGCTACTCTGCCTACGGATACGACCAGAGATTGGAAGTTTTTGGAAACAAAGGTACAATAACCCTGACATATCTTGTCTATACATCTACCTAGATCTATAAATATTATAAGTTAAAGTCGCTTTTCGTGTCTGTCTGTGTCACCGCGTTGTTCTCCTAAAGCCGGGTCTCCTGCGCGTGTTTTTTCGAAACATTACACAAAAAAGCTTACAGATAAACATTTATTTTCATACAACTCCTCGTAATGCATAGACAAATGTGTATGGCCACGCCTCTTTGTTGCGATGTTTTTGTATAAAAACACGCGCAGGAGACCCGGCTTAAACTACACACCGGATTTTGATGCGGTTTTCATATAATATATAATAATAATTATATGAAAACCGCATCAAATATATAATAATAATATATAATAATATTGGTGCCGATTCTCTTGTACACCGAACTAAACCAACTAAACTATTACTAAAATTCCTTACTTTTGACTATGAGAATCTCAAAGCTATTCTGCAAAATAAATTCTCTAAATTTAAAAATAATTTTGATACATCTAAATCGAATTTGACAATCGTGACTCCACACGTGATACATAACCACGTGAATCTTTTTAGAGCCGGAGGCGCGCAGGGGGGGCAGCCTCGACGTGTTTTATATGGATTTTTCACTTTTTGTATGGAAAATAAGAAAAAATATTACCTACATGTAGAGTGTTAGGGGTTTAAGGATTTTATAAAGGGTGTCGAAATTTTCATTATTTTTGCGATTGGACACACCGTTTTCGAGATATAAGCAAAAGAAAAAAAAAATTCAGTATTGTTTTTTCATCTGAAGTCGAGGTGTTGGGGTGAATTTTAGTTCATGACAACCAATTTTATTCCACATGTTTTTAGTCGCGATTAAAAATAGTCATATTTAGTTAGAAAATCTAAATTTTAGGTTAAAAACGTCAAATTCAGAATAGCAAAATTGCCATTTTCACTAAACTAATATCTCAGTGCCATCTTAGTGTTGTCAAACTAAAATATAGTTAAGTTGTGTCACTTTAGTCTATTTCAGAATGGAAAATCGTCGTTTGACAGGAATAAACTAAATTTTGGTGATTTTTAGTTTAGTTTAGAGGCATTTGTGACAAGAGAATCGGCACCACTATATAATAATTTTGTGAATTTATTTCGTAAGGTTAAGGTAACACTTACTTACAGTAATATTAAAATTAGAAAGAATAAATTATAAATGCGTAAAAACCGTGCGAGGCAGCGGTGCCGGCGCGGGGCGGGTCGCTGCTGTAAGCATAAGGTTTTGTTCTTGTTGATTCCATAGATATGCTTTTAATAGGAGATAACTTTCAGATCCTCGCTCACCAGTCCGATTTATCAAGTGCCTTGCCATCTATATGCTATGCCATGCTAATTATTTTTTAATTATTTTTTTCTCTAGGAATGATTAAGGTCGAAAACGAGAGGCCTTACCACTCGACCGAGGTCGTCATTGGCCATGAAGGCATCAGACAAAGCCCCATCTACTACTCCTTCCCCTCCCGCTTTAAGCAAGGCTACCAAAATGAATTGGAGCACTTCTTGGACGTCGTCACCCGTAAGTACCAAAAACTTTAGCAGGTTTTAATACCTATAATTATTTGTGGAGCAGTACGATGTTTCTGCATAACAGTTTTTGCGTGAAATATTGATATTATCAAGGCATATAATTACGAGCAATAATGTAACTGTTATAGTACTAACTCCAATAACTCCAATTTTAATTGACTTACTATACGCGAGTCAAACTGTAGAGTGCAGTCAGTTTACCTATTCCTTGTTTTTTTTTGGCTACATTTTTTATTTTATTTCTTCAGGTGGAGTCCAAATGGAAGTGACCGACTACCAGACCTTGGCCGTCAGTAAGATTGCTACGGCAGCTGAAGAGAGCGCGCGCACTGGCAAAACTGTGGAAATTGACTGGAGTAAAGACAAGATTCCCGCCAACTACTCATAAGCACTAAGAATTGAGAAGATTATGGTTATGAACAAGTTACAATGATTGTAATAAAGATCATTAGACTTCGCTGTGAATATTTTTTTGTTACTCATACGTTTACTAATTTTTTTAATAAAGATTCAAGAAATGTTATAAAAATCACAACACATTTTATTATTTTTACCTTGTGACGACCGACTGACTGACAGGCATTAAGGATAGTGTAATGATTGTTTCTGTTATAATACAACTTCTGTACTTAACAACTGTATTCGTTATGTAGGTATTTAGTTTTTTTCCAATTGCAAAAACTATAATTTAGAAGATGGATTATGACGGTTTGTTAGACAAAGTTCAGTGATCAATAGTTTTTTACGCAAAATAGCCAACGTAATCGATTCATCACTGAATTCATGCCATTAATTCACATTTAAAGTAAGTACAAGTACCTAATTTAATTATGCATAGTTGCATATTGTAAGCCCGACGTGATGTACCAGGCTTCCTTTTATAACAATATCAACATTATAAATTGGTAGGTACGTAGGACCTTTTTAGTAAGTAGGTATCTACTATGAAATCTGTATTACTCAAATCATTTCTAAGGCAACGATAAAAAGACAGTAAGATGTGAGGTATACTGGATGGCCGATGCTGGACACACACTACTTACAAAAAATTTAAGAGGGGCATTAGGGGGGCACCCCCATTTTGACGCAGGCAAATACATAAGTTGCTAGTATTAAAAATATAAAAAAAGAAACAAATGATTTATTTATTTTTCACTTTCTAATTGTGGTCAAGGACTTATTATAAGTTCATGATTGTGGTACAGATGCCAGCACATCCAGCTACCCGAAACTGTCAAATTTTCCCAATCAACTTTAAACCTTATACGTACTCACGATAAAGTTGAAAATCTATTAAATAAATTTGACAGATTGTAGTAGCTTGATGTGCTGGCGTCTGTACATAACTCACATAAATCCTGTAAATAACAGTGACAGGAAGCTATTATAATATCATCCCTAAAGACTAAGTGGGAAAAATACGTATTATTGAAACTAACTCAAAAAGTACCCAAGCAAAGTTTGCAAATCCATCTATTTAAGACGGAGTTGCCCGAACATACATTAAAAAAAATAAGAACGTCCGAATTAATAACTCAAACTCAAAACATTTATTTCAATTAAACCATTTACAGGCACTTTTGAATTGTCAAAGAATCGGTCAGTTAGTCAGAAAGTTGAAGCTAGTTGCCCATTCCAAAACGTAGATCTCCATGGAGAAGAACGGGCAAGAAACTCCAAGGCCACTCTTTTAAATATAGATATTACAAAATTCTGGGTACAGACGCCAGCACTTCAAGCTACTATAATCTGTCAAATTTATTTAATAGATTTTCAACTTTATCGCTGAAGTATAAGATTCAAAGTTGATCGGGAAAATTTGACAGTTTCGGGTAGCTTGATGTGCTGGCGTCTGTACATACATTATTCTTGTTGCTTCTTTATGTAAGAACAATGTACAAAAAATAATCAAAGCAATTGAAAATATAAGATTAAAAATAAGCCCGCAGATGAGAGACCGTCTTTTTTCAGGAGTCGGTTTAAACGGTTGTGTTTTTATCGGTTTAATGGCTTTTATCTCAATTTCTGGATTATATAATATTATTGTGTAGGTTTAAATTACAGTGGCAGCACTGACAATTTTGACACTGAGCTGACAGTGACAGTACTGACAGTTACTCATGGATTTCCGCGGTAGTTGTCTTTATTGGTGTGCTTGATTTCTATGGCCGCTGGATATATTATTTCTCTCCTAAATAACTAACAAGGTAAGAACCCATTCTAACTATTCAATTAACAAACAATGGTTCTTGATAAACTTTTTCAAAGTTATAGTTGTTGAATAAAATGAGATAGCCTCCAACTAAAAAGTTAAACAAAGACATCCCTACCGCAAAACTTAGTTTACGTGACTTGGACGAAGGAATTTGTCGTCTTTCCTAATTTCTAAAAGTAATTGATTGTCTAAAAGTAATAAAAAACAAACTACATATTGCCGGTTATGATGGCCGATACTCTGATTATAAACCTGTATCCAATCAAAGCCGATACTGTTCTTGTTCTAGTTTTTATTTACTGCTACACATGTCACAACAAGAAAACAATTTGACTATGTTATTTTTTCAGACCGCAAGATGGCTAATCAATGGGGACAAAAAGCAGAGGAATTGGAGGTATCAAACAAAGTAGCTGGATTAGGTTTAAATAAAAAACCTATTACCCAGTCTAATGAGTCTGATGAATCTCCTGATGCAGCAAACCCGGCTGACACCTCTCTTTTAATGAAAATTATAAGGCAAGGCTTAGTTGAGTCTAAGTTGGACATTGAAATTCAGAGAAAAGATCCTAACTCTCCCCTGTATTCTGTGAAGACATTTGAAGCTCTACATTTGAAGCCCAATTTACTAAAAGGAGTATATGCAATGGGCTTTAATGCTCCTTCTAAAATTCAAGAGACTGCCTTACCAACCCTCTTAGCTGACCCTCCACAAAATATGATTGCTCAATCTCAGTCCGGTACTGGTAAGACAGCAGCTTTTGTGTTGGCCATGTTGAGCAGAGTAGATTCCAGCAAAAATTATCCACAAGTGCTATGTTTGAGTCCTACCTATGAACTTGCTATACAAACTGGAGAAGTTGCTGCAAAAATGGCCAAGTTCTGTCCTGAGATCAAGCTGAAGTATGCTGTTAGAGGTGAAGAGGTGCCTAGAGGAACTAAGATATCTGACCACATTATTATTGGAACACCTGGGAAAATGCTTGATTGGGGTGTGAAATTTGGCATGTTTGACATGACCAAAATCAGAGTATTTGTACTAGATGAGGCTGATGTCATGATTGACAGACAAGGTCATCAAGATCAGTGCATTCGCATTCACAAATGCTTACCTTCAACTTGTCAGATGATGTTCTTTTCTGCTACTTATGATACTGCTGTGATGGAATTTGCTGAAATTATTGTCCCTAATCCTATAATTATAAGACTGCTACGTGAAGAAGAGTCATTGGATAATATTAAGCAATATTATGTCAAATGCAAGAACCCAGATGAGAAGTATAGAGCCATTTGTAACATTTATGGTGTAATAACAATTGGTCAAGCAATAATTTTTTGTCACACAAGAAAAACTGCCAGCTGGTTATCTGAAAAAATGTCCAAAGATGGACATTCTGTAGCAGTGTTATCTGGTGAGCTGACTGTTGAACAAAGAATAGCAGTACTTGACCGTTTCAGAGCTGGTTTAGAGAAGGTACTGATCACCACAAATGTGCTGTCCCGAGGAATAGATGTTGAACAAGTGACACTTGTTGTTAATTTTGATATGCCTATGGACATGGACAAGAAAGCTGATTGTGAAACTTACTTGCATAGAATAGGGCGCACTGGTCGTTTTGGTAAAGCAGGTATAGCCATTAATTTAATTGATTCTTCACAAACCATGAACATTTGTAAAGAAATTGAAGGTCATTTTGGAAAAAAGATTCAATTACTTGACATTGAAGATGCAGAAGAAATTGAAAAAATTGGTGCATGAGCACTTGTTATCACATAATTATTATAGCTGCTTGAAACTTAAGTTTAAGTCCCACATTGTTACAGTTACATATATTTGGTATTTGAATAAATAACTAATTTTGTATTATTATTGGTATTATTTTCATATCATCTTGTGCTTAGTTTACATGAAATAAATAAAAAAATAATTTATTAAATTTTTATTGTGTACAAGTCTGTTATATGCAACTTATTCATAAATTACACCCCACTACAATACTGGACACCATACAGTTAACCTTTTGAACGCCAATGTCGGCTATAGCCGACATGAGCAAGCGTGCCCTGTGCGCCAACGACGGCTATACTCGACAAAAAACAGGTCGCAGAAAAATACAAAATAAACCTATTAAATCATTACTTTTATGTATTTTATTGATACACCTTGAAAGCTGAATGTCTAAACATTATTTAGTTGCATACAGTAAACAAAAATGCATATTCCTCATTTAAATATTTGATGATAAAAAGTAAAATAATTTATGGTTAAAAAAGTAAGTCCCATGACGCCAATGTCGTGCAGAGCCGACTGCTAGTGATGTAGTATCATGTTGACGTATATTATATTCTTAAATTAATTTAGGTAACTTAAGGTATTGTAATATTTGTCATTACAGTTTTTATTGTTCTAACAAAATATAAACGATTGTAAGCACTGAGAAAAAAGTAGTTTTACTATATTAAAAACTGAAACATAGTTGCGTAAATACATTTTCGATATTCCCTTATCGCCAATCATGCGCATCCCTAGCAAGCTCTCGATAAGCAGTCCCCTCTGCGCCATTGTCGGCAGAAGTCGACTGACTCGTGACGTCGTAAGCGTATAAAGTGAATTTTAGTGCGGGAAATATGGAACAACAAGAAGTATTTACCACTGAACAATTATTACGTATCTTGGAAGGTACTGAAGACGATGAGTTTTCTGAATCTTTAGATGAAGATGATTTAGAGGTAAGTTAATTTTAATTTAAAGTTATGTTTTGCTTTACATGTAAGTATGTACATACTTAATTGGTTATTATATTCTAAAGAGTGCTCTCTTATTTCGCCTACTCGCTTACATTTTGTAAGGGTACCTATATAATCATATTCAACTGAGCTTGAGAAATTACGAAAACAATTTTTACCCACAATCAATTTTTACCCACAAATTAAAATTAGCTTATGGCACAATTCAAACCAAACGGCCGGCACTGTTACTAGCAAACGATTTTAAGCTTTACCTCAACTGCAAAATGCGCAGTATCGCCTGTGAACTCTCAAGGTCTCGCGGAGCCGCATGCCTTTTTGAATTTTCAAGCGATACTGCGCATTTCCTAGTCGAGATAAAGCTTAAAATCGTTTAACAGTAAAAGTGCCGGCCGCTGCGCTGCCACTTCGGTGTGAATCTACCGTGTTTCATAAATCAGAAACAATTATGAAATTTTGATTTATTTTATACATATAATTAATCTGATTAGTGAGAATATTAGAAAGTTCCTGTTATAAAAATTGTTGCTATGTAATAATATCACGTGATAATATTATTCATAAGTGACATGTAAGTAATATGATCTCAAAGTAATTATTAATAATATAACTCAATAATTAAACTAAATGATTGGTAAATAAATAGTTTTATTTGCATTCAATCCATTAACAACCCAAATTGTTGCAATAAGTGTAAATTTCAAGAATAATAAAAACAAACTACTGTGGCCTTTGAATTTAATTAGATACTAACATCGATAAACTGTATGACACTATGGTACAACTCTAATGTACATGCAACGATGTCTTATAAAAGACTCGTCGACGGCGCCAATGTCGGCTATTCCCGACAGTGAGGTACATCAGTACTGAGAATAGTGCTGTACCTAGAGTTATTTTCATTTTAACTGTTGTGTGTCTTAATCATTGTTTTTATGTTATTAACAACTTCGGAACTACTTGAGTGGAACGTTGTAAAATATTTAATATTGGAATGTTCTTTTTAACATATTAATGATCGACCATTTATCTGGCAAGTATTGATAAAAAAAATAATAATAATGGGTATCGATATAATGTTGAAATCCCTATTTTTTTGTAGGTATTTAATTAAGATTTTCGGGCTTGGCGTACAGGGCATAGGAATACCGATATGGCGTGGCGGTGAAAAGGTTAATAAACAATAATGATAATAAATTAAGGAAAACTGTCAAGGATAACATCAACTTCAAAATAGCATTTACCTACTTCATGCAGAATAAAAACCAGATTTAATGAATTCATAAAACAGAAGTTCAATGGTGCTTAGCTTACACTACATACACAAAGACTACTGTGTAAATCACTGGACCACTAAAGAATGTAATCAAACAGTGATTTGTATTAGTATCACTTCAGGCTAGAGTTATTTGGTACAGTGATTTCAGCATTTGTTTTTGTTAACTATAAGGCCCACTTGCGTGTTAACAGCTAACTCTGAGTTAACAACTAACTCGGGGGTTAATCCAATTAATTATCTTTGGATTAACCCTGAGTTAGCTGCTAACTCAAGAGCTATTTAGCTAACCCATGAACGCACAAGTGGGTCTATGCATAAAAGTTTGGATGTTTAGTTTCACAAATTACATGTACACATTTTCAGGTTAATTTATAAAACAAAGTAACCATACTTTTATGTTATAATAGATAAGTATTGGAATAAATTACTAATTTTTCATTGACTATTTTGTAATAGCACTATAGTATAGTACCACTTAAATTTATCTGCCACCTTGCGCAGCTGGTTCTGGGTTGCTTGCTCCAGATATCATGACGAATATTGCAATAGGTACAATGTACATCCACTGGAAAACAAAAAAAAAAACAAAATTAATAAATCCATCATAGAGTAATGCATATACACCAGCACGCATAGCGTGACTACTGTAGAAACGAGTTTTGTCGACGGAAGAATAGACAAAATGACAGATTGTGATTGTTTATTTGTCATTTTGTCTATTCTTCCGTCGACAAAACTCGTTTCTACGGTGGTCATGCTATGCGTGCTGTATTATAAACCAATCCTTAGTTATTACTGGTATCATTGCAACTTACATATTTGGCTAAGAATGACTTGTTGTCTTTCACATCTCCCTTTTCTCTTGCTTCTCTCTCACGTTCAAGTTTTTGGATGTAAGTTGCTGTGTCAGGTCTGTCAGAAAAAAAAACATCATCATTTTTAATGAATTTACAATTTAGAAAGTCAACTACTAAATACTTTGACAATATCAATGCATTCAGTACATTGGTTGTACTTACACAGGAGCTTGCTCAACATAACGAAGATAGAAGTTAGAGTTGATCTTATTACTGCTGCCTTTGTTAAGCAATGCCTGTGAAGAATTAGTAACTTGGAAGCTGACTGCAATCACTGCCCCATTGGGTAATACCCATGCGTTGATCACATCTGACAGCCCATTAGCAAGGAAGGCTTTGGCTTTGACTGATGAATAGAATTCTGTTCCTTTGCTATTGTCAGCAGATGTTACTAGTGTCTTTATGGTGTAGAAACTATCAATATCAGCAAGACTCTGAAAGGTTTTTAATATATACAATTATTTCTTCTGATTAAGAACAGTCAACAAATATAAAGAAAGAAAATTTTATTTGAGTTACTGACTGATATACCTTTAATTGATCTATATGTTGTTTATTAAATTGTATTTGATCTATAACTGCAGCTCCTGCGCGAATACTCTTCAGTGCTATGTTGCCCCTAGAGCAATACTTTTCAGGTCCACAATTTAGTGAGTGCTCTATCTTAATATTAAGCCAACCATCATAATCAATGCAAGCCTGTAATAGAAACAAGGGTCAGTGGGTCGTCTTAGGGGAAGAAATATAGACTAAAATTTGCATCGTGTAGATATCAATAGAATGAATAAATAAAGTAAAAAAATTACCACAAAATTAAATAATCCAAGTAATGCTATCACTGCGAAAGATTGGAAATACATTTTTCAGCTTATTTCTTCTTTTTTTAACT
This sequence comes from Agrochola lychnidis, assembly GCA_963680765.1. Classification (NCBI taxonomy): domain Eukaryota; kingdom Metazoa; phylum Arthropoda; class Insecta; order Lepidoptera; family Noctuidae; genus Agrochola; species Agrochola lychnidis. The sequence goes on from OY796857.1 coordinate 14,743,094, forward strand.
TAGGTTAAAATATTCCCAATTAGATTTTCAGTCTTATTTCTTCGGTGATATTCAGTTTCGTTCGGTAGCTATTTGACAATTGAGTAAATTGACATTGACACTTGATAGACAAGGCACTTTCCAAAGTTACACTAAGGCCGCATTCCGAATTACGCTAAAAGTGATAATATCGCGAATCCGACCAAAGGACATGTCCGGAAATGGTTTTTTATTATTCAATAATTCTAACCAGGATAAGTTAAATATATTTGGATAGACATCCGAAAAACTAGTGGTTTTAGCTTTAACAATTTTTTTTAAATACCTCCAATTTTGAAAAAAAACGTTTTTTATTTTAGTGTTAATTTACTCCTAAAACGAACGAACCTTTCCAATTATCCAAGTTATTAAAGTGAACACACCCCAAAAAATAGTAAACTTGTCAAAATTGACACATATTACTGTCAACTGATTGACAGTACCTTGCGTTATTTGTCATATTTGACAAATGGATAGAATCATCAATGTAAACAAAACATTAATATAATCATATTATTTACAGTACCATTAGGAAATAAGATGAAATGGTATATTGTCAGTGTAGTATAAAATTATTCCTTCAAAACTGAAAGCACACTCTATAAGATTATGGCTACTTCGAATGTTCATGTGCAAGTTGCAATATTTTACCAACACCCCGTTTATCAAGAATGGCATGTTTCAGCATAGTCCACAGGTTGCTTAGCAGGAGTAAATGATAATAGTATCTACTGATCGAGAACATTTTTTAATTACGTAGGAGAATTCCTTATTGTGACTTAGAATCGAGATTGGAAGCGAATGAAAAGCCATTCGGCAATTAGGTATGCTAGGTATTTAAAAACTGAATTAATATGCTATAATTGGACGCAAGTGTTACAGTTTTGTTATGAAATAAAAGTTTTTTTAATTTTAAATATTCATTTATTAATTTTCTTCATTTTCAATGTCTTCTCTTATTAAAATACTGTCGAGAAACTGAGCAGGTGGAGATATATCATTTTGATGCCGAGCCCATCCAAGATACCAGACAATTGTCATTACATGAGCACAGCTTCCAACAGTCCTTTTCCCAATTATGCAACTGCAATAATACTCAGAAATGCAACTTTGCCAACTAGCCTCTGCCACTTTCAATAAAATGTATGTATAATACACTCTATTACTGATGTGGCGTGACTTTATTCGTCCTCTGATCAAAGCTGTCTCATGTGATAACGAAATGCCTGGAATGTTTATCAATTCTACATCTTCACTTACTTCTACAGTAAAAGTACCATTCGGCCGAATATGTTCCCCATAATAAGAGCGAGCCTGTTTAATTTGATAAATTCCTAAGCTAAATAAAACTAAATCTGACATGTCCATAGTGGGGAACATATTCAACTGTGGTATTTGACCATTTATCTGGACGAAACTGGCTCGGCGTCTATTAAGCTGATGCCCAATCACATGTTCAGCTAAAGTATTTGGCATGTTCATTCTCTGACTAGCTCTTTCCAGTATATTTTGGGCATCAGTACGGTCAGTCAAAACAGGATGGAAATGGTTTAAAATGGCTCCTGCTATTTTAAAATCATCCATAAGATTTCTAGACCCTATATTAAAATATTTATTTCGAAAGATTTTAAAATCCCGTTTAAACCGACCGTTTACAACTTCAATAACCCATCTGCACAGTGTCACTAGTCGTGATTTGTTGGCTTTCTCGGTCGATAATTGAGTTTCCCCTACACTTAGGGTCTTTGGTTTACACACAGTATATCCCAAAGATGTGAGCAATGGGATAGAATCTCTAAAACCGCGGTCAAGAATAAATACATCATTCTGTCTAAAATATTGCCTTAAATTGGAATTTTCATTCTGGAACAGCAGTCGCATAATTGTAGCATCAGATGTTGTGGCTGCGTATGGACCAAATATGTCTATAATGTGGCCATCGGTGGCCACCAGCAAAAAAGGCTTAACAAGATTTGCAAACTTATGTAAGCTATATGATTTTTTTTGGAACAGATAATTTGACGATTTCAGTAAGTATATATAGGTTCCATCGCATATAAGTATAGGGTTATTTTCTGCTGTTCCAAAAAGACCCTGTGGGATTAAAAGATTCCTACTGGACAGATTTGCTCGAGAAATATGAATGACACCTAAATGTATTGGTACATAAAATTCTTTCATGCAGTTACGTACCTTTTTCATATAGGTGCATGCTACAGATTTATTTATGCAGATTAATGATGCAATTCGTCTAATTGGCTCCCCAGTTCTTATTTTCATGAGGTATAGTCCTAAAGCTGTTTTTGGTTTTCGACACATGGCTGATAATTGATTACTAATACAGCTTAGTATTGTTAAAAAATTCAATACAGTCAAGCCTGTCCAGTAACGACAAATCTGGTTGTTCATATTTTCCACATTTTCAAAATTAATAATGTTAGTTTTGTTTTTTCTTAATAAATCTAACATTTCTACAATATGACTCAGGGTAAATTGTGTTGTGAACTGAAATTCATTCAACAGTTCCCAATTATAAACACTTGCATGTTCTTCACATACTCGGGCATTCGGTGAGACATATAATTTATAGTCCATTAATATTTGTTTTTTAAGATAAATAGGTACTCTTAAACGTTCCACATTTGTACACTCAGGAACAAAACAATGATTTGCTGAATCCGGGGTTCGGCTGTAACCATCTAACTCAATATACCTGTTCTCATTTCGAACTACATTTTCAATATCAATTTCTGAACTGAGTGCACTTACAGGTTCAGCCACAGAGCTAGATCCACTTTCAACATTTTCAACAATCACTTGTGCCTGTCTTGGTGGTTCCATCACTTCGTGAATATTGTGATGAGCCCTTTGCCAGCAGGCATTACATGCTCGAGCATTAGAAGGGATCTGAAATTAAGTTTTCATTTATTGTGTGTTCCAGTAATCAGAGATATAATTATCAAGTGTGAATGAGTAAATATTTAATTGACTGCCTTGTTTATATAGTGGTTGCAAGCGCTACTGCTGAGCATGAGGTCTTGGGTTTGATTCCCGAGTCGGACAGTGTTATTAAGTTTTTCTATCTAGAATTTATCAGTAGCAGCCCGGAGTCTGGATTTGTGCCCTGTTGATGGCAATAGGCTTGCCCTCTATTATACGGGAACAAACATAACTGGCAAAATGTGGGTGTACCTGCTACAGGTACATCTCTGCCCAACCCTTCGGGGAAACAAGGCATGATGTGTTATGTGTTAATTTTCATTTACCTGACGGGGGTTGATGATGCTAGCTATATAAGCCTGCTCAGGATGACCATCAAGTAAGGGACGAGAGCGCCTGCCTGTTCTTCTTGAGATAGAAATGCCACAACAAACACATACTGATTGATGACCCAGCTGTCGGTCACCAATGTTGTGCTCGTTTCTGTTATTTATTTCTGTCAGTAAAAGGTTGATGCATTCTTGGCAAATGCGATCTCCATCAGTTATCTAAAAACAAAATAATTTGTTGAAAACACAATATCGTTTTTCTATATATTCTTAAGCAGTAGTACTGTTTAATCTTTTTTAGCAAAACCCCAGCTAGAAATTATTAAAAAAAAACCTAACAATGTAAGTTAAAGAATACCTTACCTCTTGGGCAGTCCATTCTTCAATTATTGAGACTATCTCAGGGCTCATGCTTAAAGCGTCATATTCATACTGCTGAGTAGCGTGTATTGCTATGTTGCAATTCATGCAGTGAGCCATTACTGTAACAATAATCTGAAATGAAAATAGAAAAGGAAGTTAATGGTTGCTTAAGTGGCAAAGATTGTGCAAATAAAACCCGTATGGAGCTAAATAGAAATACAGAACAGTACTTACATACGGGGTTTTAAATTAGAATGCCGAAGTCCTAATCGCGTGCAATATCAAATTACCGTTATGAAAAAGCAAAGTCGTCAGGGTTAAAGGTTCATAAGCTACCAGTATCCTAATCATGTGCAAAATAGAAGAATCCGTTGTGTAAAAGCCAAGTCCGTAAAATCAGGTAAATCAAATAGAGGTAAGCACAAATTAAAATACGATAACACTGGATAACACAAAGGTAAGAGCGAAAGTGTGACGGATCAGACGGATGAATAAGGTTGAGGTCTGTCAATCAACACTTTATGTCATATTTGACAGATAATTCTATTCATCTGTCAAATATGACAGAGTGTGAAATGTCATAATTGACAGATGAATTGAATTATCTGTCAAATAAGACATTGTCAAAGTGTGTATTTGGGTTGCCATCAACAAATAAAATATATGTAGTAACATTAAATAGTTTATTATTTTTCTCTTAAATGGAGGGGTCTAAAAATATTATTTCAGTGGTTCCTAGTTCCATATTTTTGTCGCTTTCATTTATGTGTAGTTTGATGCTGGTTAGATTTTTCTCGGAATAAAAAACCAACCTCCATACAAAAAGCGGACATCTCCTTTAATAGTCACAAAATAAAAGGGTTATTGAGTAATAATTGTGACTTTGGACTTTGGTTAAATTCGCGAAATGATCACTTTTGGCGTAACTCGGAATGCGGCCTAAAAGTGATAATATCGCGAATCCGACCAAATATAAGGGTAAGTCACAAAATATAAGGGCTATTTACCCTGCATTCCGAGTTACGCTAAAAGTGATAATATCGCGAATCCGACCAAATTTTATAGTCACAATTATTGCTCAATAGCCCTTCTATTTTGTGACTATTTAATTTGGTTGGATTCGCGATTTTATCACTTTTAGCGTAACTCAGAATGCGGCCTTAGTAATAATTGTGACTATAAAATTTGGTCGGTTTCTCGATTTTATCACTTTTAGCATAACTTGGAATGCAGGGAAAGTAACATGCTCTGTGAATTTCAAGAGTAAAGCACAGGAGTAAAGTCCACGAATAGCTAACTGGATAAAAGTTATCTCCCACATATTGCACGAAAGGGAAAGGAAAAATATGCAGGAAAGCGAGACGAAAAAATTTGCAACAAAGCGAGAGGATCAGAGGACAGACGAAAAGCACAAAAAAAAAGTTGACTCAGTAATCAACTGAGTCAACGTTTTTTTTCAGCAGCATATTTTTCCTTTCGCTTTCCTGCAATATGTGGGAGGGATTTCAGGAAAAGGGACGAAAGTGTGTAACAGGAAACCGGGGAAGCGCGCGCTATTTGATTTGACCAATAAGTGCGCGCGGTGCTAGAGTTGGCCGTCAAATGGTAGCAACCCATTTTCCGAGAGGTTGGTACTGTCAGCCAAGATGTCAGATGTTACATTACACATCCTATGCAACTACTGTAAAGTGCCTGCTATACGGCTGCCACACAGAGGTGACCTTGGTTGGCGACAGGCAGAGCTGTTTGAAATTTGGTCGTAAACAACCATCTACACGGTTGTAAACCATCACGGTCACCTCTGTAGGGACGCGGCTGCCGACCGTGTAGCAGGCACTTAAGCCTCGCTCGTTTTTTAGGGTTCCGTTGCCAAATGGCAAAAAACGGAACCCTTATAGATTCGTCATGTCTGTCTGTCTGTCTGTCTGTCCGTCCGTATGTCACAGCCACTTTTTTCCGAAACTATAAGAGCTACGCTGTTGAAACTTGGTAAGTAGATGTATTCTGTGAACCGCATTAAGATTATCACATAAAAATAGAAAAAAAACAAATAATTTTGGAGTTCCCCATACTTAGAACTGAAACTCAAAAAATTTTTTTTCATCAATCCCATACGTGTGGGGTATCTATGGATAGGTCTTCAAAAATGATATTGAGGTTTCTAATATCATTTTTTTCTAAACTGAATAGTTTGCGCGAAAGACACTTCCAAAGTGGTAAAATGTGTGTCCCCCCCCCCTGTAACTTCTAAAATAAGAGAATGATAAAACTAAAAAAAATATATGATGTACATTACCATGTAAACTTCCACCGAAAATTGGTTTGAACGAGATCTAACAAGTAGTTTTTTTTTAATACGTCATAAATCGTAAACCGCAATTTACCTTTCATTCAATGTTACTTGCTGCTACGGAACCCTTCATGGGCGAGTACGACTCGCACTTGGCCGGTTTTTTTTTTGTTAGTTTGTTTTGTCGCATAAAATTGCGTTACTTATTTTCGTAAACGACTAATTTGGTTCGTTTTGACAGTTCAACAACATTCATTGCGTTATTTTTGTTGAGCAGATTTTTAGGGTTCCGTACCAAAATGGTAAAAAGGAACCCTTATGGTGCAACTCAGTCTGTCTGTCACAGCTGGATATCTCAAGAACTACCAATGCTATCAACTTGAAATTTGAAATAGATTTAGATGACGTTTGCCCAACTATTTTGCAATTACAAAGAAAGCAACAGGGACTGAACGGGGGTCTTAAAAATTCGAAGTGGGGCTACTAGGGCATGGGGTGTCATATGAAAGAGCACCATTTACACATTCACAGACAACTTTGTTTTTTAGGCCGCATAGTTTTTGTCTTTTGACGAAAAATTAAAAAAAAAAATACCGTTCCCCCTTATCCCCGAAGTTTGCATAGAGAAAAATCTGATATTATTCTATGTGATAGAAATTTATATAAAGATTACAGAAAAATAAAACTATGTCTCTAAATCGCACACTTTCAGAAATCATCAACTTACATTAGTTCCACTATCGGTCAAGAGATGGCGCTCACCTAAATCTGCAATATTCTACACGGCATTGTGCAGTGTTAAAACGACTAAAGGCCTCGCCGAGGAAAATTTAAAAATTTTCGGAACCCTCGGTGCGCGACTCCGACTCGCCCTTGACCGGTTTTTTTTTCCAACATATATGATATGAAACAATGGATTGGCAATCTGTTTCAAATCGAAACAAATTGTAATTGATCGTGCATTACGCAAGACATTGGTAAAGCAGGGATGGTATAAAGGTGCATTTACATCTATTCAAAAATTGGTTGAAGCAACGGTTTGTCGTACGAAACAGTTGTCAACAATGTTGTATGGTCAACGTTGATCAACGTCTGTTGCAGCAACAGATTCGATGCCGTCCGAGACACGGGCAAAGTCGGAAGTGTGTGTGTGTTATGTGCTTGCTTGTCTTCACGCACGCTGCATTTACTGCGTGTTTGTACACATGGTTACCACAAGTAAAGCGCGCGTTGCTACGTGAGATAAAAATACTGTAATAATTGATATATCATCCAGAGGTTGAATGTCATAATCTGCATGTAATCTATAGGTACTAATATTATAAAGAGGTAAAATTCGTTTGTTTTTTTGTAAGTTAGTATGTAGGGAGTAATATCCGGAATTACCTCGGATTAAAATTTTTTTTTTGCATTGAATAGCCCAATTCTTTAGGAAGGTTATAGGCTCATGGAAGAAGTCGCGGGCAGAAGCTAGTAAGTCATAAAACGACCAGCCGATCTAATCTCTAAAAATCTCACTGTGAAAACTTAGGTAAAGTGAGCTTGAAGTAAGCTGTCAATAGTGTCAATCTCCGGCATTGGAATGACAGCTCACTTCAAACTCACTTCACCTAAGTTTTCACGGTGAGATTTTTACAGAATAGACAGGAAGGTCTATTTGTCTATGACAGTTAGATAGTTTCAACCTTATTGAAGTACCTACCTATCAATTTACTTGGAATTGTGCTAATAAAAGTGGTACAAGGTCGACTATAAAGTCATTGATCCGAGATAAGTAGGTATACTTACAGTAGGTATTGATTAAGTTATGATTGATTTTCCACTTTCTATGGATGCAAAAAGAGGCAGGTAAGTATTTAGGAAAGCAGTATATTTTCATAATTTCACGAAAAACTACGCTTTCTCAATCAGTATCTAGAAATGCAATGGAATATTGCGATTCGCGTACACAAAATCGTGACGTCACAGGCAATAGTGGCGTGCAGCGCCTAACTAAACAGCTGAAAGGCTCGTGGGATAAAAGAGTTGGTCTTATTAGCGCGGGCGTACCTACCAATCTAAGTTGTTAATTCCCTACAGCGTGGCACGCACCTACGGGATTACAATTGCTTGTTGTTTTGCAATAAAATCGTGTGATTGTTGAGTTCTGTGTAATAGCAGTTTGTTTGTGTTTTTATTTTTGATTTTGTTAGTTGATGTCTTTTGTTCAGATACGAATATCTTGATATCATACTGTGTCTGTGGGTTCAACCTTATGATATCGGTGTCTCTCCAAAATGAGAGACGCCCTTATAATTTGACTTGATCTTGCGAGACTTCATTAGGTCTTGTTGGTCCATCCTGCCCTATCATTTAGGCCTTAAACAGAATTTCAGTATAGAGATCACCTACTTAGCATAAAAGAGCCAATATTTACTAGCATAGTGATTTTCGCATATTTATGAGCATGTAGCTTCAACTGCAATGTATCTATACTCCATTTGAAATAAGATTAGACGTTTAGACCAACCTTTTTCACAGTCCGATTTTGACTTCTATTGCGTTGGTGGCAAGACAAATGGCAGCAAAAAATGTCTAATCTTATTTCAAATAGAGTATAGTTCTTGATAAAAATATAAAAAAATCAAAGGAATTCAACCGATATGTAAGTACCTATACGTCACTGCAAAAGATCAACGCAGGTACTTATGAAACAATTCTTTGTTAAGAATTCGGGTCCAGATAAAAGATTTTTTACGTGCTCTCGTACGGGATGAAATTAAACATGAATACTTGCTTTTACCTCTGACGTGGAACATTCCGCTCCAATACATTCACTTTGAACACAAGGGAAACTCCAAGGGGGTAATCGGGTTTAGTAACATATATCTCCTCTAACCCCCGCCGCAATGAGATAAATGACTAAAATCATCTTGGCTTTATTGAAATACCTTGGTTCGGCGGGCAGGTAAAAATATTTTAAAGATTTCTATGATCGGAAGCATCGACTGGCTGTGTAGGGCTAAGGGTTATTGAGGGCGTAAAGTATCTGGGAGGAAGTTCTCGTTTCTACGTTTATTATTACTATTATCAGTTCCTGATGTAGATACGTAACTTAGTTTACGTTTCATCATTACACCATGCTAGGTAAACTGTTTATTTTCAAAATCAAATCGTTTATTTCAATTAGACCTGGTTGAAGAATTGAATCTAGTTGTCCCTTCTAATAGGTGATTTTATATGGAGAAGAAAAGGTAAGAAATTAAAAAAAAAAAGGTTTTCAATATTTTGTTTACATTAATTATAAAATTAGAAGCCAACTGGTGATCCCCACAGTATTCCGTATTTGTATCTCTCTGATATGTAAATTCTCCCTGGGGGCCTACCACAAGCTCATAAAGCAGTCTTATTTTAATATTACTTCAGTGTGGGAAAGAGATGAAGCTCTTCAGGACGTATAGCTCCATCTCTTTCTCCGTCACTCATTGCCGTCAATGAGTGACGAACGAGTCCAAGTGTGGTGGAGACGCCTTTTTTCAGGTACTCACTGCGTGATGACCTTGGCCCATCTGTCCTGAGTCTTATAAAGTCTTGAGTTGAGGTCCCGAATATTAGGTAATTTTTGGCCTTTTATTTAATGTAGAAGAGAATAAAGAGTGCCTTTAAAATCAACAAAAATGTAATTTTTGGAATGAAGAATTTCGAACGTATAATTTTCAAGTTACGACAAAAAGCCGTCGTTGTTCTACAAAATAATACAGACACTGTTAGCTTTCAGTACATTCACATACATTTTGAGAGCACTTTAATACTATTTTGCAGATAGGTCAACTAACTAGCTCGACTTAAGCAAAAAGTGCTCAGGTCGCTGTGTCGTATCGTACGTTACACCGGCGAGGGCGAGCGGTGAGACACCCACTACTAACGTAATTTAGTACTAGTTGAAGTGGATAAGCGCGAGTAGAATTATTTATTGGTGTAAGTGACACAAGAGAGCGCGGGGTGCGCACACGGCCGTAGCGGGAGCAATTTATATATAATAAATACGTAACGGTACCGTAGCCACATCGTAGCGCCACGCATAGCGACTTCTTAGCGATACCGTAGCGACATCGTAGCGGCACGCGTAGCGACTTCGTAGCGACACCATACCGAAATTGTAGCGGCACGCGTAGCGACTTCGTAGCGACACCATACCGAAATTGTAGCGGCACGCTTAGCGACTTCGTAGCGACATCGTAGCGGCACGCGTAGCGACTTCGTAGTGACACCATACCGAAATTGTAGCGGCACGCGTAGCGACTTTGTAGCGACACCATACCGAAATTGTAGCGGCACGCTTAGCGACTTCGTAGCGACATCGTAGCGGCACGCATAGCGATAGCGGCACGCGTAGCGACTTCGTAGCGACACCATACCGAAATTGTAGCGGCACGCGTAGCGACTTCGTAGCGACACCATACCGAAATTGTAGCGGCACGCTTAGCGACTTCGTAGCGACATCGTAGCGGCACGCGTAGCGACTTCGTAGCGACACCATACCGAAATTGTAGCGGCACGCGTAGCGACTTTGTAGCGACACCATACCGAAATTGTAGCGGCACGCTTAGCGACTTCGTAGCGACATCGTAGCGGCACGCGTAGCGACTTCGTAGCGACACCATACCGAAATTGTAGCGGCACGCTTAGCGACTTCGTAGCGACACCATACCGAAATTGTAGCGGCACGCTTAGCGACTTCGTAGCGACACCATACCAAAATTATAGCGGCACGCTTAGCGACTTCGTAGCGACACCATACCGAAATTGTAGCGGCACGCTTAGCGACTTCGTAGCGACATCGTAGCGGCACGCGTAGCGACTTCGTAGCGACACCATACCGAAATTGTAGCGGCACGCTTAGCGACTTCGTAGCGACTTCGTAGCGGCACGCGTAGCGACTTCGTAGCGACACCATACCGAAATTGTAGCGGCACGCTTAGCAACTTCGTAGCGACACCATACCGAAATTGTAGCGGCACGCTTAGCGACTTCGTAGCGACATCGTAGCGGCACGCGTAGCTACTTCGTAGAGACACCGTAGCAGAACCGTAATGGCACCGTAGCGGCAGGCGTCGTGCATGGTCATTTCTGATCTTATTATTTATGTTTAGATTTAATTCTTAGTTACTGTACTGTTATTTTAAAAACACCGTTTTTGTCTTGGTCGAATCTGCTATTTAAATCTTTGGCTATAATTAAGACAAATAAAGTTGATAAATCAAGCCTATATTCTTCATTAGCAACAATATCTGCTCTGTACTTAAAACTAAGTTTGAGAATTGAAACAGTTCTTTTTAACTCTTCGACGTGGCAGTAATTGAAAATGCAGTTAGTGCTTTCGCTTTAATTTCTAATGCATGGGCGGAGACTGGAGTTCTTTAGCTCTAACTTATTACTGTGACGTAACTGCCGAGTATCTAAACTGTTGATAAACTATTTAACTGGGAGGAGTTACGAGTATTTAATGTGAGAAATGGGATTTGGGTAATTTTCTCGCTCTTTTCGTATTTCCGGAGAGGGCTATTGTAATAGTTGCAGCCGTCGTGTCGTAGTTCTTTTGTTACTTCGGTTTTTCATGACGCAGCCTGGTGCACTGTTGTACCACCTAAAATAGGTAAATATGAATTTATGAATGATGATGATTCTTTGTCTTTAGCAAAGATAATTTTAGTATTGTCTTTAGCAAAGATAATTTTAGTATATTGATAAGCATAACCTAGTTCCACCGAAAAATGGCAGGCACACAGGCAACGTATCTACGATACCTCCACCAGACTCTGTTGCCTTTTTTGACCCAATCCTTCATTCGTCTTTTATATAACCTGGAGGACCTACTTAACTACTCCTTACCTGTAAGGAATCATAGATAGAACCACAAACTTCCAAGATACTGAGTTGAATTTGTGCAATGCGCAAAAGATCTTAGTATGAATAAGACCTAACATTACTCCGGGGACTCTTACAAATGGCTCAGGGCGATACACCAGCTGATGCCTGATATCTTTCCTTTATGATTTTTTTTTAACTGGAAAGGTCAAACATTGAACACAGTGGTGGAGAAAAGGAGCCAAAGTATGTGTTATCATAAATAAGGAAGTGTTTTTAATTAAATTAGAGGCGTGACAGTCGCCGGTCCCATGTGATTGTGAGCAAATCTTGCTTCTTTTAGGAACTATAATTTATTCTATTCACGTTGCTTTCATACATTTCTATACATAAGATAAGATAGTACATGAACTTATTTTTATTAGATATTTAGGTACTGCATATGACCTCACCCACAGCAAGAGAGCCAATGATTTGCCAGAAGCCTCTCGTTCATAAAATGGCACACATACGTGTTCCCCGATTTTTTTATATTGCATGCAGGAGACGAAGTAATCAAGCGAACATTAATGAGAGATTAAAATGTTTAAATTCAGGATTATGAATAAACAAGTTGTGTGCGTGGCCAGTGCTGTGCCGATGATATAAATATTGCATGCGAGGGACCGGATAATTAAACAGCGTGTCCGTGACATTACGTGATGCCGTACTTATTATTACACAATGTCGTACTTGTCTAATAGTGGGAGGATACTTACGCCTTTTTAGCCCTAGTCAAAGCCTCAGGTGTATTCTAATTTATTTTCAAGCGTATTACCTGTTATAATTTTGGCTAAAAGTGTCGCAACATAAGCTATCGTCTCTAAAGTTATTCCAAATTAACTACTTTACTAACTTCGGTAAGTACGAAGAGATGCCCATCAAAGCACTAGACAGAACAATTAAAGGAGGCATTACGAGCTTGCTAACTTTACGAATCGTACGGCGTTCCGCGAAGCAAATAAAACATTTAGTTGTCACTTGTTTCGCGAAGAAATCGTTAAACCAGTGCATTGAACACTCCATCAAAGTTTTTATGACATAGTGTAGATCTCGAGGAGGTAATTATTTTGAACATTGGCTATCTACTGTCGGCATCGGCGTGTTGACGTGAACACAGCACGGTATCAGTGCTGTCCAGCCAATAACGTGCTGCAACCTATGCCCCGGTCGGTAATTGAACATGTTCGGCTTAATGAAGTTTTCTCTATATGATGGTACATCATAGGCCGATATTTTGATGCTTTTGTACATATGTATATGTATGACCTGTAGGTATATATACGTATATTATGTTGTTAAAACAAACGACCCAAAGGTTTTTCATACAAATTCCCTTTCGTTTGAAAAAGCTTTTCAGACTTTTTTTTTCCAACTTTCATCTATAAGAATGTCTTCCCTCAGTCTAAATAAAATGAAATCAATAACGAAAATAAAGTAGAGACCATCTCAAAACCATTGATTCATCGGTGTCTAGTCTAGATACCCACTCACCTACGTGTACGTTGTGAGAAAACTTCAAATCGTGATTGCTGGTATTGTGACATCTCAAAAGCACTTTGATGAGAACTTTTACGGGGAACTTGCGCTGCCATGTTCGATGGATTCTCAGTAATTTTATTAAATTCATAACTGCCTGAAGTGTTTACCTGCTTAAATTCTTTTACAAGAAGGTTTTGTAAGGCTGTAGGTATAGGATAATGTCCGCAGCGTGGTCGTTGCGAAAGGGTAAAGAAACTTCATTAACCGCATGATTTGACAAGAACAACGTGATCAGGCAGTATTCATCAAAAACAAATTAAGTTGCCGTACTCTGCCCGCCCTCAGGAATTTACAGGACAATTTAGGATTTATACGAGTGTAATATCATGAAAATTTGTTTAAGTACGCCGTATAATCACAATGTTAGCCGCGTGTAAACTGAAAATAATATGCTTTTATAAAATGCTTCCAACGCGTAAATTGCAGTTTAATATTTCAGTAGTTGATGCGACATAAAAAGGACTCGTTATAAACTTATTACGAAAACATTTTGATTATTATCTTTTTGTACTTGTGAACCTATTACCTAGAGAGGCTTGTGGCTAAGTAATAACAGCGGCACGGGTCGATCGATTGCCGCGGTTGATCCGTGGATGGGTAACCATCTTTATGATCTTTACATATCAAGACCCCTCCGTGCCTCGGAAAGCACGTCAAGCCGTTGGTTCCGGCTGTCATTTGTAGATTTTTGATAGCCGTTACGGGTAGTTAGAAGCCCAAAAGTCTGACAACCAGTCTTACTAAGGGGTATCGTGTTACCTAGTAACTAAGTTGTGTAGGTCAGATAGGCAATCGCTCCATGTAAAATAAAAATTCAAAACTATATGGGCACTTATGAAACGTCAGAAGATAGGTGCATGGTTCCAATTGGTCATTTCCTATCGAGAAAAGCCGGCAAGAAACTCCACGGTTACTTTTAAAAATAAATGGCTTTTACTATGTTTTCAAATTGGTATTCAGCTGCATCCGGTTAGACTGGAAGCCGACAACAACATAGTTGGGAAAAGGCTAGGCAGATGATGACTTGGGAACCTATTATATATAGTACGTTTGTTACTTTTACTTGCATAAAAAAATACCTACCTTTGTACGGATCGTAGTCTGTGGCGCCTATTTGCCCATATCGTTACTGAAAGCCTTTGCATCTATATAAGTCAGGTATGGTAGATACTTTTTTATAGCCAAATAATAGGTGACCTGGCACACATATAATGAATTTTCAGCAGAGAATAGATACGAGTGGGCAGGTTCGATAGGGGATTTCATATCGAGCGGCCGGCTAACATTAAAAGGTTAATCGTTCACATAAAACACGGCACAATAAAGAACGTTTCACCATTCATGAGGCACACCGAGTCAGACATCTCGCGTTATTATACTCGTAAAGTTCGCCCTTTCCTTGCATAATGACATGACGAATTGCGCTCGCGATATTTTTGCTTCTTTATACGATGAGGTCATTACGCGTCAGTTATGACGCTAAAGGCCGGAAAGTAATGGCTTCCGGATATAACGTAGTTGATGCAAGTTTGAAAAAAAAAATCTACCGTTTTATCTGCTGAAAACTCTGCAGCTGAAATGAAAACATTGTGCACTGCCTACAAAACTTTAGCAGCCAACGTGCTAAATACACGCGAGTGCGTACTTTTTTTTAAGTGGCGAGGAAATTTAAAACAAATTCGGTCGTGGAGATAATGGAGAGCGCGAGTTTCGAGTAATAGAGAACGTGTGGTTGGCAAGCTGTGGCGCGGCCGCGTGAAAAAGTACAAAAGTTGTGTTCGCCCGTGTTCAAACCAAGCGGCGAACAAACGTGTTTGTACCGCAATAATACATCTCTTCATATTCCGTCCTGTTTAAATAACCAAGGCTCTTAAAATTATCAAATAGTTGGTTTTTCCATTAGAAGCTTTATTTAAATAAGGTTTTAACTGCGACACATTTAAAGTTTGATATTTTCAGCGTCGAATAGTTCTTCAAACTCGGTGCAACTTTTACTTCCTTTCAATTCCGATTCATAATTCTTCTTAAAACTTAAATGCAAGTTAAAAGCTTAAAATAGTACCTAGTGAGCACTTTCTTAATTTTTAATTTTTATGAAGTTCCTTTGTGGGTTGGCCAAGTATTAAATGTTTTTTTTTATCATTATTACAGTTACTTCAAATGTAGTGGAAATTAATGAGGGCAGCATGATTATAGCAGTTATTGGAAATGCTTTATGTAATTTGGTTTATGTGGTTTTCAAATAAATAATTAGCTTTAAAAACACCATCGTCAATTTCTGAAGCAAAGGTAAGTGATGCATGAAGTCTCTATTGAATTAAATTATTCCTTCAAAATGTTTCCGTGTGTGTGTAACACACAAACAAGGCGTAGGCGTAGGTGGTGTGATATGGGTATAGCTTTTTTGATTGTCTTGTAGTCTGTCGTACTCAATTGAGTTTCACACATCTCACTCCAATTCCGTATCGATCATTACAAAGAAAAATGAAGTGTATCTTTAATAATTTCATAAAAATAAACGAGCAAATCTCCTCGCCAGAGTGGGAGAGCAGTTCGTGCTCGGAATAAATTTCTTCAGAGGGATCGTTTTCAATTTCATGGCTCAATCTTCGGGATCTCAGTGAGAATATGTAAAGGGGCATTTGTCGGTGTCAACACAATGTAATGAGCCCCTTTCGCATTAGCTACGTGCTTACGGCTGTTTTTTATCTACCCTCATCCATGTGTCTATTGGTGATATCATATTATGGATATTAGGATTTGATTTTTAAGGTTCTTCTTGTCGTTGGAAGACGATGATTGTATGAAGCGGATATAAATTGCATTCTGTTATTATAAGTAGAGTTTATTGGGGCTTTTTTATTGTAATAAGAGAACATGGTGTGAGATGCTTAGATATTATTTCATTGTTCGTAGGGCACAAATCAAATCATGTCCTGAGACGATGTATCAAACAGAGTTGCTTTTTATCAATTTTATGAC
This sequence comes from Agrochola lychnidis, assembly GCA_963680765.1. Lineage (NCBI taxonomy): Eukaryota > Metazoa > Arthropoda > Insecta > Lepidoptera > Noctuidae > Agrochola > Agrochola lychnidis. The sequence goes on from OY796857.1 coordinate 14,759,444, forward strand.
ATAAAAGGTGGTTTGTTCCCTAACTGAAATTAAGAAAACCAATTAAAGGTAGCTTTATTAATTGGACCACAAAATTTAGGTAACCGTGACAAAGATATTTCAAACGCTACTCGGCTAACCTAACTTATCCCTCGTTACGTACTTTGGCAATACGTAACTTAGTTAATTTAATAAAGTGAGTAAAATCTTGTCGTGGGTTAACGACTTAACTCTATCACAAAGAGGCATTTTGAATTCTTAATTACCGCCGCCGGCTAAATGCAACGAGGTACGAGAGTTCCTTCAGCTCTATTTCATATAAAACTTGCCCTTTTTTATAATTTGCTTTCTTTAAATTTTATAGAATTGTATTGTTGATGGTGTTGTATTTAATTAACTAAATATGTTGCGTTTTATCATCTCAATAAACATTATTTATATCATTAAATAAATGTTTTTCTGAAAGAATTTTACATTGCTGCATGCAAGTTCCTAAAAAAGTTTAGGGAACGTAGAAGTTTAAAAGATTAATTAATTAATAAGAAGCGCAAGTATTTCTTTAAACACAGCATCAATTACGTATGTACACCTGTTTGTATACCTACCTTGATTTTCGTGAAACCAGACATTTTTCAAACACATTTCATGAGCATTTAACCAAAATCGCAGCCTTTAACCCAATTAACGGGGAGATAAAATCATGGCGTGGTTTATATGAAACAATAACGAGGTGTGGGAATACGGCGACGCTGACCCTCGGCCCTCGACGCTCGGCCCTCGGCTCGTGAGTGACGGGCCGTGTCTGCGCCTCCCTGACCCTCGTATTATGACAACAGACGTATCTATCACAATATGGGAACGTTTATGTTTGTGCTTTTACTAGATAAAGCCTACGACTCGGGGAATGCATGCGGTATTAAGTTTTCATGTTGAGTTTAAAACCGCGTCCACACTAACGGTTATAGGATAAATGAAATATGTGCGATTCGCGTTCTTTGTGTTGGTAATTTATTTTTGCTCAGTGTTTATCTGCACGTAAGAACATTTGTGGTTCTAAGTTTTGAAAGAATTAAAACTTTATCCATTGATTGTCCTTGCAACTGATTCCCTCCTTCCCACCGTATGTTTAGCAGAACAATGTTTTTTTGTTTTCTCAAAAAATATATATGTATGTAGATAAATATTATGCATTCATACCAAACATTGAAGATTTCAGCTGTCTACCTATATTCTTTTAAATTCTTGCATCGAATTTCTACAGCCAATCTCCTCTGCCTTTGACATTGAAGTTCCCGCTATTGTGAATTGTTTCAGCGGAACATTCCGCTATTGGAGCAGTAATAACGTTTGTTCAAGAAATTCAAACGTGAAACTATTGCGAGGCGCGTTCGAGGGGTGCGCGGCGTGGCAGAAACGTCGCCGCGATATTGTGCCGATGTACCGCGACCCGACACCGCACACCGCACACACGCCGAGCCATTTGCACAAACATTCACTTGAAAACATAACAGTAACTGTGTGGAAATTGATTTGGCAAATCGTATGGATTTGATAGGATGTCAAGCTGTTAGCCGCAATAAAAATATCGTAATTTACATGAGTCGTCGTTACACGTGTCAGTCTTATCGTCGCGACACCTACATTCGATCTTGCTCGTTATTTTTGATAGGTAAGCATAACACGTTTTGGAATTGTCATATTTTCTGGAATGTTATTTTCGTTAGCTCACAGAGGAGGAACAATTTATTTATCTTAGCCATCTCTCCAAGGCATTGACAAAGGTCTCAGATGCGGTGATTACATTTCATTTTTGTGTAAAAACAATCTAATTCATATGTTTGTGTTTGCGGAGCGGCCGCGGCGATGTCGTCGCTATTGAGAACCGAAATGTCACAATGAGTAGAAAGAGCCCTTGTTGATGAAGCTGTGTTCGACACGGAGCGAGGGGGTGAGGTGAGATTGCGACCCTTCTGATTACACAATGTTGGCTTTCATCCCTTGTGCAAGTCGCGCTCCGGAAATCTTTTGTGATTCGACTTCGGTTATTGTGGCGTGGCATACTAATACGAGGTAGGTGACGCCGCTGAAATATGTGACGAGTTGAAACCACAGGACCAGCTCATTTCATACTCCCCACGTAATAAACGTACCGGCTGAAGAATATGGTGCAAATTGACGCCCCTGCGAGGCCCGTAGCCTCTACACTCTATTATAGAGCGAGTATTCTACCAAGCGTCAGTATGATATTTTATGCCTCTATCGAACACTACCACAAGTTTTATACAAAAAATATATCAGTGTAGCTAATTAACCACTTCAACTACAGCAAACTTTCTTCTCACAGTTTTTGTCTTGTGTAAACTCGTGTCGTGAACTCGTGAGACAACCCAGCTTATCCGACAGTGGGCAAGAACTAAATTAAATTTGTGCCGCCTGTCGCCCTCATGATCTAGTGGAGTCTGAACTCACAGGTCACTCGCACACTTCACTTGCTTTATGGACACTGCACTAAGATACTGAATGTTTCTATTTATATAAATGTTTTGTTGTGTCTTTGTTTTCCTTATTTTTTCATTTTCGTGCTTACTAATATTAAAGAGGCACATAGCACATTTGTAACGAAACAATATCAACTCATGATTATAACATCATCACGCACTTCAACGCATTGGTGCATTGTTGTGTACTATTTTAAAGTATTTTATGAATTATCGCATCACCATATTCACCATTCACTCCATATAAGTTCACAAGTGGCCCATTTAGTGCCGGGATTACACGATCGAAGGTGTGTTAGGTGTGTAATTATATTTAAGTCTTTAAACTTTTTAATGGTTTTGGTTTTCCATATAGCTTACGGTTCAAGATGTTCAGAAAATGTCTCATTAAGGTAAACCGTGTTAATTTACACACGTCGTTAATTACTATAATGGCTGAAACTCCAATAAAAGCTGTTTAGTCGCTTTGGGAATAGTTAAACCAACCATTTAATAAAGGATGCTAGGCAAGCAAGTCATGGTAAAAATATTATTAAAAACAACCGACCTCCAAAAAAAAATACTACTAAGTGAAAAATAACTTTAATTTCGGAATTCGGTGTCTTGGGTTTTGTATTTTAGTTTTTTGCCACCGACTTCCGAAATTAAAGTTATTTTTCACTTTGTAGTGTTTTTTTTTGGAGGTCGGTTGTTTTTTTTTGTAAAAAGTTTTTATTTTTCACTTTTTCGTTATGGTACCTACCTCACACACATTCGAATACCACTATCTGCTACCAGTGACAGAAATTTATCATATCATCTACATATAAAGTGGGAAAAAAATACATTTTTTGTAGCTAACTCAAAAACTATCTAAGCAAAGTTAATAAAATTTATATGGGACCAATTCGAGAGTACACCCTTTTAATCAAAAAAAGAATTTTCAAAATCGGTCCACAATTGACGGAGAAATCGGTGGACATACATAAAAAAAATATAAAAAAAAACAAACATACGCGACGAACATATAACCTCCTCCTTTTTGGAAATCAGTTAAAAACGACGCACAAATACCTACCTATATGATGTAATTGATTGAAGGCATTTATATCAAAGTTACTGTTGCAGAAACAAAAGCTTTTATTCACACAGATGGGAACAATAAAGCTGTGTAAGCAATCGAATCATCGTCCCTTTTTACGTTAAATCCTAAAATTGCCACAATAATATTAAAGAAAGACGAAGAAACTGTAATCCAAGACAAACTTACATTCTTGGGTAAAGGATTTAAGTCAGTATGTCAGAAGCTCTCTCGGAGTGTGTCTCTTCTCTGATAAGAATACGTAAGAGCATAAAAATAAAAGTTCACATCGAAGGAGCGGGAAAATGTCGCCGAATAATATTTGGGATTCCAGTTTTATTTGACTGCAGACCCTCTGCGAATGGAGACAGAGATTTCCCGAGATGGCCCTATCAAACATTTATGGAGTAGCTACATAAAAGGACAACACTTAAGAACAGTTTCAATAAGTGTTCGACGTAACACGAGCGTAACGATATTACCGACGACGCATAAAACTTCATGGCTCCGTTTGAATCTAACATTTAACTAACGATGCGAACATTTTATGTGCTTTCGATTCTTTTGAAAATCTATGGAAACAGTTCCCTCACAAGTTAATCAATGTGATTAATTAAGTCTGTATACATCATTTATAGGTATGACTACATAGCAGTAATCAAAACATGTCAGCTCGAAGGCTATTATGAGATTATCTAATCGCTACATGAAGCACTAGCTATTGTACTTACGTATGCCTGTGTAGCTCGCCACGCTATTGTGTCATACCTAATTAGTAATTAAGAGAAATGTCTCTTCACTGGAGCTAATTACCAACAAACATGCATGCCTAAATAAAAATCTCGCTTTGATTTTTACTGAGCTCCTATTTTCCTTTTGAATTTATTAAAGGACCCACTAGAAAAATATTTTATTCGACAAAATTGTATTCTTTTTTTCAATAATCGTATCAGGTAACAATGATAATAATGTATTCATCTGAAGACAATGAAACGTATGAATTCTGTCAGCATTTGAAGACGTTTAGATATCGATGCGGTCTGACCGAGCGCGAGCGCGAGTAGCTCGTATAAATGCAAATCAGCCGATTGTAGTCTTGCCTTGATTAATTTAAAACATTTACCAGTACCCTCTTACTCTTAGCGGCTGCTTTTTAGTTTCATTGAAGCTGCCATTTATTTCAGCGACAGCGAATACATTTTTTATTTTTCTCGAATAATAACGTCTACGCCTTTCAATATTTGATGGCAGCACAAACGTTGCCTTTTGACTTCTTTGTCACATCGTTCATATAATATTTATCGTTACTGTAACAAAGAAATTCCATTTTGGGGCAAATGCTCAAATAGTTCGACGTTTGAATTTCCCCTGTGTAAATGTTATTACAGTACGTTCCGTTAGTGTGTTGCAGGTGAAACATTCCGCAATAACAGCCAAGTCGGTGCCTTGACAAAGTGGGATTGCCATATAATGCCGGAGTCCCGCAGAGGAAGCGCCGCACGCCGCGCGCCTTGTCTTCGCAATACATTTGCATAAGCGAAAGATGGTAAATCGTTGATCGGTAAGAGTGCAATCGTACTTCAATATAACAATCTTATAATTTCACTGTAAGTTTACTTTATATTTCATGCAAACTTAATTAAATTTTAATGTGCTCTAAGCTTACGTTCGCCTCAGTCACCTGAGCAGTCTGGTAATTCTTTTAAAAACAAAATTAACTAAGTTACTCGGCTAAGTAAGACTGATAGATATTTGTGTGGGAGTGAGCAGGAAAATGCTGTGATTGACATAATATTAATGATGTTTCGTAATTTGTTTAGTTAAATATTAAGTTATGAATTTGTTTTTTGAAAATAAAGATCACAGCTACGAATAATGGCCACACATCCATTTTAGCATAGTTTTTCTCCCACCAAAGGTTTGGCACAAATTCATTACCATTGTATTTTTATGTGTCTTAAGTGTTTTCGTACAGTAAAGCATATGATTTATTGTAGCTTTCAGTGTAGAATGGATGATCCTATAGGGATTTTGATCAGGTTAGCAAAATTATAATTTTTATAACTCCGACAGAAATAGCTCAATATGCACCTAAGTAAAAACGATTCACAAAGGAGCTAACATGGAGATAACGAGAAAAAATAATCCGTGTGTCGTTTCCTCTTCACTCCTGGCTCGAGCCGTGAGATTATCACGCGCACCGTGATTATGATTAAGCGCCACCAGCCGCGGAAAAACTGGCAAGAATAAAATTAAAATTACATTTTGTGCGTCCTCATTATACTTTTATACCTCCCGGAAAATGTTTTACGTTTATATTGTGTTGCTATACATATTTATGGCATATTTTTAATGCTGCTAGCCAATATAATTAACACATCTCATTTTTCATTTTAAAATCTGTGTTTGTGAAAGTGGCACATATTTACCGCGAAAAATGTAAATAACGTATGATTTTCCGTTTTACATAGTACGAGTACAGTTAGCATCGGGTATTACGTAAATACTGGCTGCAGACAGGTATCGCGGCCAGGTGGCTTTAACAGCCGTATTTGTCATCCGCGTACCAACTCCGAAATGTTCCTATTTATCACGAATTTGATATTTATCTACTGTTTCTTGTGTTGTTAACACTATGCGACTTAACAGTGTGTGTTTACTATATTTTGAAGATATAAAGTAGGTATTGCCAGTCATTTTTCTTCGACTATACACCCGATCTTTTCTCTAGTTTTCGCTTTATTGTTCTTCACCGCTATATCTTTGTGATCTTTCGTTCAATTGAATATTTAAATATTGAAGTCATTGGCATAAATTATAGGAACATTCGTAAAACGAAGGAAAATAAATACCCAACAATCCCTACACTCAAATTTTATTGAAATAGAAACAAAACTAAAAAGCAATCACACAAACATATTTGGAGGCGCATCAAAATACTTATAGTTTCGCGCAAGAAGATGGCAGAGGGCGCCGTCCACAAATAGTGAGTGTAAGGGTCGTTTTGTTCGGCGAAGTTTTTATACTGTGTACGCCTGGCCACATAACGAGCACCTGCGGCCTCATCTACATAATGTGGACAAGTCGATGAACTCGGAGCTGGACACTTTCTGCTTCAGGCCGCAACTTGCTAGCCTCCAGTCGGATGCTTATTTCTAAACAATGACCTTCACGGTGTTTCATACCTACTCCTCATTTAAAGTTCTCAACTCAACAATGATAATAGAGAAACCTATCGGAATTGTCTCAAAATCCCATTCCATGTACTCCGAAGCATTTGAAGTACGTCTCATCTGCGATGGATTCAGTTTTCTACAATACAGATCAAAACTGAAGAAGAACATGCATTTGCTTGCTTCTTTAGCTTCTCTAGCTTCACGGCTTCAGAGGTAAAAGTTGAATTTTCATGTTCCCCTCAGGAATCATAAGTTTTCCGGAATAAGAGGTAGCCCACATGTTTGTCTTGGTTTCAAAATAACAAGAAGAAATATTGTTTTGCATTATCTGTAAGTTAATTTCTTAAAGAAAATATTTATTGTTAATGTAACACTCTCCGTGGTTATTCCATCAAGTTGGGCCAAAGCAAAGAATTGTTCATTATAACAAAAACAGAATAGAATTAAAAAACTCCAATAGGGTAGTTTCCTAGGTAAAAAAATTAAAATTCTATTTAGTCCGTCTTTCAGATAATAAAAAAATATTAGACACGTATTTTTTGCTTTATCATATTAATCAAAAATAACTTAGAAAACACGCATTAAAGTTGGGGAGTGGGGGCTCGCTACGTCACAACGTCGTATAAAATCTAGCACGGCGTGACGTCATGCCACATTTTAACTCAATGTATAGCCGTAATCTTTTGATAACGTCAAAAAATAAAAAAATACGTGTCCAATATTTTTATTTTCTGAAAGACGGACTAAAAAATAAAAATTTGGACATCGGCCTATTGAAAAATATTTATTTTTGAAAATGCAAGGTATTGATATCAAAAGCATTTTCAGTCTCAGTTTTATGTCAATATTCATAAGATTAAGAATCACATAGTTTCGAAAAATCAAGTAGTCAAGAATGACGAAACTGTCGAAATTCTCAAAGTGCCAAACTACGTACTTAGAAATGGAAAAGATACAGCATCCCCAACATCCGAATAGATATTATCTTTATTTATAATCCCAATAAAAAGGAACACGAAAACAAAAAACTGCGAAACATATGTGCATGTCGTGTGTAATGGGAGGTGATCTGATAAAACGGCAGGCCGTGATGCTGTAGGGAGCGCATTTAAAAGGTATCCGGAGAGTCGTAAAGAAAGTTGTGCCCTTAGCGACAAATGAAACAACGGGGAAAACGGAAACTTGTAACATTCCACAACAAACGTTATCGTCGAGTCGTTGGGGTTATGCTAACACCACTACATGACCGAAGTACAATTCAATTTCTTTAAACTTGTCTTATTGAAAATTGTACTTTCTTTGATGCTTCACGTTTGTTCCGTTACATTTTATTGCTCAAAAGATTGGATAAACAAACAGAAATCAAAATGTGTACAAATATTTGCACTCGATTGTCTTTGTTTATTGAGTCGTAACTAAAAAAAAGTGTTGGAAATAAATGTAACAGTTCACAGCTCCTTTATGTCACGCGGAGGATAAAGTAAACAAATAAAATTCAGTCTCAACGAGTGTGTTCGTTCGGCTCGTCTTTTCTTTGACTATGGCCGCTGCGTTATTATTTGCACGGGATACGATTTACATATAAATAGGACAATAGACACATTACTGCTGAGTGGCTGCAATTATCTAATATATCTGGATCTTGGCACTTATCAGATCTTGGGAAGCACCGCTCTTGATTGGGTGACGTTGTAATTCGTGCTAAACGAATAGGACGTTTATGGGACACAGGTAGGTGATGACCAACATATGGCTTAATTTAGGGTATTGCAGGTTAGCCTTATGGTGCCATAAACTATCTATTAGAACAACCTGCAATACCAGAACGGCGAACATGCCATAAAGTTTATGGTATGTTCGCCAAAATCAACTTATTTGATTGACCACTCTGGTGCTTTTTATACTTACTATCAATATAATGTTCTGAATAATCGTATTTTTATTGACCTCGAATTTAACCAATCAGTTTTGGCAATCTTAAGGTTTAAAATTTTCGAAGGTAATATTTGCACCGCGATACACTAATGCTACTTGCAACAATTCTGCGTCAAAATAAACTAACGTTGACTGTATATTTAACTTTAAAATAAGTTCATTTATTTTCCGTACTTTTTGCAGCACTGTAAGGAACTGTGAAAACAGCACAACTGCATTAGTTGGAATTAGCTAATTACTCAAACAACTGAAACCCCACCGTATTGAATCGAGGACGTGTAGCAAGTAAGCAAAATTCTAAAGATGCAATCCTAATGTTGCCCCTCGTTAACAACGCGGGGAAAAAAGCGACAGAAACAAAACGTTGTCGTTGCGGTTTCAATTAGGGTGGTCGGTGGCTAGCTCTAATTACCGAGCACGCGGTGCGGTGCGGTGCGGCTCGGTGCAGCGCGGTGCGGCACTGTTCGGTCGCGACTCGCTGCGGCCGCTGCGATGCTCACCACACTAATCACTCGCTTGGGATTTTAACCCGAACAGATATTTATGAATTAGCTCAATTATGATATTTCGAATTTCGAAGATCTAGCAGCATGACCAGTAATGCATGTTTGTTATAATATATCATAGTTGCAGGTATAGATTCGTTTTGGACTGTGTTATGGAACAAATAAACTTGATAAACTATTCTTTACACCTGAAAATGGATAATTTTCACAAAAAAATTCTATTGGTCTTAACACCAGAACATGAAAGCAAACCAACATTAAATAATAGATATTTATTAACAATTCAAAACGCATACCTAGGTAAACAAAATGTACCGTGATCTACAAATTGACAATTTTATTCAATGGCTAGGGCAATTTCTTTTCAGGCCCATTTACATGATGCGTTTCAATCGCCGTAACCGCACGCCCTCGTCCCGCCGCCGCGCCGCCGGGAGAAAAAGACTAGTGTAAATGCTTGTTCGTAACACATGAGATTTTATCCCTTTCGAAGAAGAAGAATCTGTTTGTAGAATCCTTTACTGTTTTGGTGTTGACATTATTAGCTTGTATCATTTATTTATTGAAAAAACATGTACAATATTATTGAAATAAATCCAAGTATGAATTAAAGTGATGATATCTACGCAGATAGAATTTTAAAATATGGCTCAAAACTAATATTGTGGTATAAAAAGCGACATTATTTAACGATGGTGAAAAGCTACCGTGATCACCATTTTGTTTGGCAAACGTGGGGATTTGGACAGTATCTCATAATGGCTGTTAGTCTAGATATCGGTCCATACTTGTACAGGGAACAGCTCAAGGCAGGGCCGAGATATGTCGACTTTGGCTTGAAAACTTACTGCTGACTAGATAGCGCGAGTGTTCACAATGCATAATGTAAATGAACCCATTACCCTTCTCTATTGTTATACTGCCATTGTTAACGTAATGCTAATTTATTATTTGACATCTATGAGCATTCTTTATATATAAATATATATTATTTTTATGCATAAGGCGGCTAATCATAAGAGCTGGTAAAAAGGCATACATTAAGTACGTAATTGACTATAAGTGCAACTAAAGCTATGAATTTTTAATCTACTTATTTTTAAATACATCTTGTAAATGCTTTAAGACTTTTATTATTTTTTCGTTTATAAAATTCCAATGTGCAAAATGTAAAAATCTATATTATTTACTATTTATAAATTGCAATAAAACGGTTGTTATTTTAATAATACTGTGTAGATTTCTTTAAACTAACAATAGTAAAATAGTATAACAATTCTATTTTATGGAATAAAATTTTCGATTAACCTACTGACATCACTTTAGCTATTTGGCACTATGGTCTGTATTAGCTACGCTGAGGTGCATCACTATACACTGTTGATGTATCTTCGGCCATCATCGGCACAGCTCGGTGTCCTCGTCGTGCGCAACGCACGGAGCTTCGGGCGCGGCCAGAAATAGTTTCCCCGACGCACACGCACATAGTTGGTAAACTTTAGTACTTCTCACGTTTTTATTAGGCTTGTCAGTTCTAACAGCTTCTTTTAAATTATTGATCACTATGTTTTGAGCGTTGAGTTTGATCTGCAATGATGTAATTAAAAATTTAATGAACGTCAAAGATACTTTATTTTCATCAGCAAAATAAAATGACATCGAAATAATTAGTTACAAGGCATACTTACTGCTCCAACAACAGAGTCTAGTTTGATGTTACCGTGCGATGTAATTTCTATTTTTCCAGCTCTGCTTTCCAGGAATATGTTCTCTGGTGCCCTTAGATCCAACCGCCTAGTGAGAGATTCCAACCTTAAAAAATAAGCAATAATATACATAAACTCACGCCTTCTTCCCATGGGGGTAGGCAGGAACTACAGAACGCTACCTGCTACGATCCTTACATACTCCTTTTGCTTCGTTTACGTTCATACAACTGAACATACACGCACGCCGGTTGCGAGTACTACGCGAAAGATTATTAATATTATTATGAGTCTGTTGTGACCCATGCAGGGCAAACGCTTACCTTCCATCTTTCCATTCTATTTTGCAATTAGAGCCCCAATAATTATAGATGCATGTTTAAAAGTGCGTGTGCATTTTATCGGAACTACCCGGCTTTCGAGCTCAATTGGAACAAGAAGCAATAAGGAGTTATCCAAGGTCAGGGACTATAAATGTGTTTCGCTTTCTAATGGAAAGTACTTACTGTAAGTCAAAAGCAGGGGGCGCACGCACTATCGGCACTTGCACGGCGCTGCGCACGTTGATGCCGCCGGGCGCGTCCACCGCCAACGCGTCGGAGAACACACGCACCTCATCGCGCGAAGCTGAGAACACGGGACTACCGCGTGCATCGCGCACGTGCAACGCGCGACCGCTGAATTCGAGATGGTCGCGCTCTGAAAATGGTCAAATTACATAGTTTTAGGAAATTGGTGACGGCTACTTGTTAAGTTTTTGTCATACTTACCACATGGTACTCGTATAAATGTCACAATCGAATTTAACAGTATCATTACCTTGGTGACCGAGCTCTGCTCTGGTGAAAATAGAGAATGCTCATTTAATAGTATAGGAAAGTTCATACTAAACTATGTATAGTACTAACTTATTCCATGCTGCCATGATAGTAGGTACTTACTAATTCCATGCTGCCATGATCATTATTCTAATGTCATTATTCATTATCTTATTCTAAACTATAGGCGACCGAGCTCTGCTCCGGTGAAAATACGGAGAAAACGAATTTTCCCAGATATGAGACCTAGCTAGATCGATTTTACGCCCCCGTAAGCCCCTATATTGCAACTTTCATCGAAATCGTTAGAGTGAAATGTGAGTGTGAGTCTATATACAAACAAATAAATATACAAATATTGCTCGTTTAATAGTATAGGATAAATATTACTACAGCCAGAAGATACTGTCGTAGGTAAACCAAAACCATTAAAATAATCGGATAAAGAAATTGCTCTTGGCTCGTAGCTCTGGCTACGAATGTGACCTTGCTACGACTGCTACGAGAATCGAGTCTCGTAGCAACCGTAGTTGCTACGAAAGAAAGAAAACAGCAAGGTGCCTTATATCGTTACAATGTAGTTAGTGGGTCTTAAATGTTTTTTTTTGTGTATGATATCAAAGTTATTTTATAATAGAAACCTTTTGTGTCGTGATATACAAAATAATAAGAATAATACTGACTAATGAAAAGCTTCGAGTGTTCCAAATGGTCTGGTTCAGCGACCAGCACGGTGAAGTTGCGGTGCGAGTGAATGGTGATGGGTTGTGCCACTTGTGATGTGATGGTGGATGCCACCAGGTTGTTCACCACCCACGTCTGACCGTCCACGTGGATACCGCCCTTCACTATTCGTATAGGTCCCACACTGTTCTGTAAAATGTGCGAAAAGAAGTGTATATAAATCTTGAAAATAAAATTATCAAAGATAAAATTCCCCACTTCGGATTAATTTACTGTCAGACAATAGAAACACATTTTTTAACCGACTTCCAAAAAGGAGGAGGTTAGTTCGTCGCGTATGTTTGTTTTTTTTTTTTTTTTATTTATCTCCACCGATTTCTCCGTCAATTGTGGACCGATTTTGAAAATTCTTTTTTTGTTTGAAAGGGTGTGCTCTCGAATTGGTTCCATATAAATTTTATTAACTTTGCTTGGATAGTTTTTGAGTTAGCTACAAAATACGTATTTTTTTCCCACTTAGTATGTTTATGATATGATAAGTTTCTGTCACTGGTAGCAGGTAGTGGTATTCGAATGTGTGTGGGGTAGGTACCACAACTAAAAAGTTAAAAATAAAAACTTTTTCCAAAAAAAAACAACCGACCTCCAAAAAAAAAACATTAAAAAGTGAAAAATAACTTTAATTTCGGAAGTCGGTGGCAAAAAACGAAAATACAAAACTCAAGACAGCGACTTCCGAAATTAAAGTTATTTTTCACTTTTTAATGTTTTTTTTTGGAGGTCGGTTTTTTTTTTTTGTAAAAAGTTTTTTCTGAATACAGGCTGGTGTCTGCAACTCCACGGCAAAACGCGTATTTTGCGTTATACGAGCATACAGAAGTGTAAAATGATTTATGTTTGTTTGTCTTCATCTTATCACAATACGTATTACTTTGTTATTATGTCAATTATTAATTTCTTGTGATATTAAAAAAAAAAAAGCTAGTCTTACCATACTCAGTTTCATAGCGCCGACGATCCACAACGTGAGCCCAATATTTAGAAACACGAGTATCATCAAGAACACTAGTATGCAGTATAGAGTTGTTCTCCTCCAGCCCCTGGTGAATGCTGTGGGTAGGCATCCTTTACTAGAGGTGTCCTGGGAGGTGACGGCCGTTGGTGGTGGTTCACCAGTAGGTGTGCAACCCCACCCGCGGATGGCATTCGTGCTTCTGTCTTCCACGCTCATATTTTGTGACCTCTGCCTATTTTATAACGCTGATTTGCTGTAAATCTGTAACATAGGACATAGTATTTAAGTTCTATCGTAAATCTCAAATATAAATGAGTCAATCAAAATGTTATAAGAAACATAACGGACTCGGGCTTGTTTCTATAGTTTCATAAAAGGTACTAAAGTGCCCTCGATAACCCTAAAATATCGTGTAGTTATGCAGAAAACATATAAATATATTTTATAGCCGTTTTAGTAGTACGAACAACACCACGAGACATGTAAGATCGATACGTCAGGTGTAGGACTTATGCAAGTGTTGTGCCCAGAGGCCCGGGGCAGCCACCTGCACCCCGACTTTGTTTTACGAATGCTGGACTTGCACATTCACGTATCTATAAAGAAAACAAACATTTTAAACTTTGTATAAAGCCTTCCAGGTAATTTAATATTCCCGAAGTCATTATTTTGGTCTCTGCTTCTATTAACCGACTTAATTAAGTTGTTATGAATAATGACACTCGCCAAATAAGGTTCCATCAATAATAAACAGACAATTAACTCACATATTAGTGTGAGTACATGTATTACGTCTGCATGTAGATTATGTATAACAAGCATTACATACTGCTAACGTTACATATGTATGTATACGTCGGTGAACATTGTTGCACATCCCATTTACAATACATTCTCTTCAGCGTGATTTTTCAATTAGTTGGCTTGTAATTAAATGAAAAACAAGGTAGGAGAGAGACAAAAGTTGCAGATAAAGCGCACAGTACTAATGAACGGCGCACAGCGAGCACCCGCTAATGAATATAACACTGGAGCTTTTCGAAAAACATCCATTAAGTAGGCCAAATGTTGTTATTAACTGTTCACAGAAATCTACTCTATTAATTTACTTTACTGGTTTGTACTACTCTAAATACTGCTCTAAGAAATGCATAAGTTATGCAGCAATAAAACCAAAATTTCGAAAACTGTTTTTATTTTATTATTAGTTTGTTTATGTACCTCAGCCAAATCTACCTAATCTATTGCAAGTACCTGCCAAACTTAGTAAAATAATAATATACTTGGTATAGAAGATAAATGTAGTTGACATGACGGTTGACATACAGACAGAAGAATAACAAGACACATTTAATTCACATGTGTACATGTATACAAATAAATAAAAATTGAGGTGTCTGTTTGTAATGTATAAATAACAGCTTTGTACTAAATGCATATAAAAGTATAATTTATAACAAAAATCTATTTAAAAAAATCGGCCAAGTGCGTGTCGGACCACGCACAATGAAGGGTTCCGTAGTTGGGATGAACTTAACCCAAAAACAAACTTAACTTTGCAGTTGATAAACATCAACAAAAACATAAGGAATGTATGGGAAAACATGTTTTTGCAACTGCAAAGTTAAGTTGGTCGATTATTACTTGATAACTAGTAAAGTCTACTTAGCTGTGATAGTTTTCCTTTTAATTTCGTTATATAAGCTACTGATATGATTTTTTTCACACATCCAAAACCAACTATTTAGCTGGCAAGGGGGGGGGGCACTTGACTCTAACAAAAATTATCACTTTAAAGCTTAATATTTTGCAAACGGATCCCTGTATCCAAAAATGGTTTACACAAACTCACAATGTTTTTGTAAGACCTTTCCAATGATACCCTACACCATGGGATAAAAAAATAAAACATCACCACTTTACGTGCATGGGAGGTACCCTAAAAAAAATGTTTTTCATAATTTTGTTTTACCACTTTGTCGGCGTAATTAATATGTATACCTATGTCAAATTACAGCTTTCTAGTACTAAGGGTCTCGGAGCTAGACCGCGGACAGACAGACAGACAGACGGACATGACGAAACTATAAGGGTTCCTTGTTTACTACGGAACCCTAAAAAACAGAGACACTCCGGGAGTGCCGATGGAAGTGAAAACTAGAACAATTTTATTGTGCAGGAAATACTTTTAATGAGGTGTCGGTAACGGTAACGGTAACAGTGTTGCGAGTCCAATTGTTTTTTCCCATCTCAAAAGTGCCCAACGCACCTAAAGAAGTTTTCACTTCAAAAATGTTGTTTGTTGGTTCCGGCTAATCTTCGAAACAGCTGGACCGATTTTGACGGGACTTTGACTGGCAGATAGCTGAAGGAGTAACTTAGGCTAATTTTTATTTTCTACTATTATTTTGTTGTTTACTATTTTAGGAAAAGAATTACGTTCCACGCGGGCGAAGCCGCGGGCAGCATCTAGTGTATAATAAAATAGAGTGCAACAGTATGGAGTCAATTAAAGTTGCAGACGGGTAAGTATTGTTTATTTTTGTTGAGTTCCATGCTCTCTGGTTATATTAAAGTCGTTTCACACATTGTGATACAAAGTAGGTAAATGAAATGTTGATCTTATTAAGTCTTATCTTTATCTAAGGATCTGTAAAGTTGTCAACAACTTAACCATTTTTAATCATAATGTAGAGCTGTAGAGGCATCTGGACCTTGTCAGTAATTTTGTTTAAATTCCTAGTTAGATATTTTTAAACTAAAACTACTTTTGTTTTCAGTTGGTGATGATGTTTTTAGGTTAAAGGGCGCATCGACAAGAATCATACAAATGTTGAAACTCGTCTTGTGGCTGAAACCAGCTCACGTTAAAATAATGTAATTTAAAGCATGACATGTAATGTGCATTAATAATTAAAGTCATAAATAAATATTTGCAGTACCTACTTATTTTATTTGCAACGTGAATGATGGGAAAATAATTACGGAAATTATTTCCGTCTGCCACGAAAAATGAAGACACAGTTGACACCTTTAATTTATATTGGCTTTTAGTGCATTTTTAATTATTGCATTTTCAGTTTTGTTCAATACGATGCCTAGGCAAAAGTTTTTACATTGCCTGTTTTTCAATATTCAGCAATTTACTTACGTTGGTTTATTCATAATCGATTCGTTATTATAGCAAGTTTTTTTGGGGTTCCGTACCCAAATGGCAAAAACGGAACTGTTATTATTTCGCCATGTCCGTCTGTCCGTCCGTTTGGATGGTAGACAGTCATTTTATTCGGATTTTTTTTGCACTATATTGATTAATAATAGAAAAATGTAATAAATAAATAAAAAATGCTGTACACCGCTAAAGAATGGTATAGTGTCAAAACAATTACCGGTGGCTCTTCCCATACATGTAACCGACAGATGAAAAACTAAATTCATTGTACACAAGCGTGTGATATCGTTGGATCCCATAATTTAAAAGATTATGCTGTCTTTAAGTAATTTTTTCATATCAGTCAAAAATTATTGAGTTATGGGATATTTTCGATTACAACCGCAGCTATAACTTTGGTTTTCATAGTTTTTTCATTAATAATATTTATGGAAATGCAAAATTATTTTACTCTGTGCGTGGTCCTATACGCATTTGGCAGATTTTTTTATAGCTACAATAGTGTAGCTCAAAAAATGAATGAAAAATGATGAAATGTTCTATAAAGAACCAGTGGATGTGATGGGCGTTCTATTAATAGTCAAGATCAAGATCTCATACTCATAAATATATTTCGAAGTACACACAGTGTATAAACTCGTCCGTTTACACAAGCTGACCTAAATACTTTTATATCTAAATGATTTATAGTCATATCTCAGATATACTTTAAGTTGATAATAAACTAAAAATATTTAGTTTTCGAATTCATTTTAATAATATTAGCCGGGAGTCTTTCTGAAGAACGGTTCCGGTCCACTTGCAACCAATGGATTCTGTGCGCGATATAATATTTATTAGCTATGCTTGAACTGCTCGAGGTCGCCTATCTAGTCATATAGTCAATACGAAGGAATTTAGTTCAGTGGCGATTATGAAGATAAATGCAGATTTCAGCTCAACTAACATCTATTGTTTATATATTATTAGTGACCCGCCCCTGCCTCGCATGGGTGCAATGGCGTCATGTCAAAACATTTACAAACAAATTAATAGATTTTGAGGGATATCTAGTTGTATGACATGAATAATTGACTAGTACATTTTTTTATGAAGTAGCATTTTAATTATTTTCCTAAGATTCTTATTCAATATCATATTTCATTGGCTATTTCTTCTAAACCTTGACACCGTAGATCTTCTATACTAATTTTACAATGGATTTTTATGCGGTTTTCACTATCATTTATTCCGAAAGGTTTTGTGTGTAATACTGAACTATTAAACCCACATATATTGAAGAAATCTTGATATTTTATCAAGACGTAAAAACATGCGAAGCAGGGGCGGGTCGCTAGTCCTAATTATCCTTATCCTAACTAATAATATTACAAATGCGAAAGTGAGTTTGTTTGTTACGCTTTCACGCTAAAACGGCTGAACAGATTTGTATGAAATTTGGCACATGAGTAGATCATAAACTGGTTTAGGATAAAGGATACTTTTTATCTCGACATTCCCACGGGATCGAGACTAATGCGGATGAAACCGTGGGGCGCAGCTAGTGTACTATAATACAGAAACAACCATCATTGGTCTAAGTAAATCATGCATTGACCACACAAATGTTAGTCTGTTCCCAAACTGTAAAGCATCGATTCGCACTCTCAGTTGTAGGTATCTGAGTACTAATTTGCTATTTTAATCTCAAAAAAGGAAGCAATGAATTCATAAACTCTAGAAGTGTATAAAGGTAGATGAATTGATTATGCGCACAAGCTCGGCCTGTCTGACCTATTTACATTTTTAGTTTAAAGTGAACTAACAAATGCGTTCAACGAATAATTATGATTGACCAAAACTAAGAAAGGCACTCTGGTTTCAAACGTACATTTTTGGACGACTGCGCATTAAAATTGCATTTCCAATTTTTATTGTTGCGCAGGTCTAAAATAAACTGCAGCGCTTTAAAAAGAGTATCTCCTGGTTCTTTTAGAAGTTTATAGAGGAATGCCTTTGCTATATTTAAATTTAATTAAGTACAAGAGTACAGTGTAACACTAATTGATTCATATTCCAAATATCCAAGTAATTTATTAGTTGACTAGTGATATTAAAATATATCGGATATATTAATTAACAGGCTTGGCAAATTGATTGGAGATCACAGTGAGTAAAATTACTCAAAAAGTGTTTCGTTGTCTTTGACGTAGTCAGAACCCTTTTCAATACCCACGTGAAGAGAAAAAGCTGCTAGAGCATATCTAGCAAAGGGACAAACCACTTGGAATGATGATTATGATGCAGGTGTTTTTAGTACATACAAAGAAGTATCTAGGTATAGCATGGTTAGAATCACTTATGGTCTGTGGTTAGTAGATAGTATGTTATGGCATCTATGTCAGCGTCGGTACAGCAGGCTTTGTAGAGGAAGCTTTTCACAGTACAATAGACCACTCTAGCCGTGAATGAACATTCCTTTATATTTGAGTTTTACCCCACTTTGATATTATAGATATTGATCCTGTTCTATATCTTTGAATTAGATATAAATAGTGAACATAGACAAGTAGGTTAGATTGGAAACATTACCTAAATACAGTTGATGAATGTCGACGAAGTATATTCACCAAGAGTTGTTTATTTATAATGCAGAGATGATAAACATAAACATGACAAAATTCATAGTAACAAAATACTGGATTTTTACACGAATTCGTTTAATTAATAGTTAGTTGGGATTGTGGTAAATAAATATAATAACGCGTCCCGTGTAGTCAGACATACCGGTGTCTCGTCGACCGCTGTGGTTAACGCCGGGCATCGAGTATGCAAATTGTATGATAGCTGTGTTTTACGCACTTAATTAAACACATGAAGCACACAGCTAATGAACTTTATTTATTCGTTAACTTTTCACTATTTCATTTGCTGTTGGGCCATTAAAACCATAACTTTCTAAGTATAACTTTAAATGTTAAACTGCAATATTTCCGGATATCGTTTGAAGCAAACTGTATCGGTTATATTAATTGAGCGATGCGGCCGGCTGCACCGGGCGTGTGCTGTGACTGAGACTAGGTAAATTCATAGGTGCTGGAAGCAACACTCGAAATATCTGGCGCGAAGCGAGGTGAGGCGGCGTGCTCCAGAATATAATATCAGGCAGTGGAGTGGCCTGCGCTCGACTCGCGCCGGCTCGCCCTCAGTGCGCCCATGCCGCCAAGCCGCCGTCGCCGTCGGCCCTCATAATAAACGATATAGTGCGAAAATAGAAGCGGAACGAGTATCGCTGTGCTCTCCACGTAAATAAAATACCGACGTTTGCAGCGTTCCTGTCTCTCGCTGGCCGCGTTTCTTTTTCATGAATGTCAGTAGGTACGAGCACGGCGATCGATCTGACGCCGATGGTTTAAAAATAAATGGCGCGCTTTATCCCACGTCAACGCTTGCATATTTGTAAACTAAGTAAAATTGGCTTTTGTGTCACATTTTTGGAAAAAAGTTTCAGCTTATGCACTTATTAACACTGTATTTTTAATGCACTTTTCAGATTTGACTTACTTCGGACGGTATAATATTTATAATGTGTACATTTGGAGCCGTCACATGGCCACAACAACCACATCAAGCACTACTACACGTATGGCGCGTGTGTGAGCGAGCTGTCTGCTCCAGCGTCATAACAACACTGGCTGCGCGAGCGACGGCGCTGCCGAATCCAGCTCGTTTTGAAGTGTTGCATTTTTAATCGGGCGCCTGTCTCGCGCGGGACATAACTCGACAACGCTCTGGATACAGCTGGGCTCCTCTCTATTACCAAGTCTAGTTAACGTTAACGTGTCATTAACTGACACGTTCATATAAACTTGTAAATAATTAAAGCGGACACGACCCTGACAACAGTAATTACCTCCGTGATACCTTCCTCGTACCGCGCCGCCGGTCTAACGTTCTTGAGATATGACTATTGAATTTTGGAACACGGCAGGATTCATCGGTTTGCGTTTGTACCGTATATTTAGCTACGTGTGAATTATTAATTCCTTCCCAAATTACACAATACAGTCGTACTGTCGGTATTTCTGAATGGTGTATGATATTTTTTCTTTATTACCAACTGGTCAAAGCAAACACTGGAATAAAGAATACGTAAACACATTTTGATAGTCAAAATTTTATGTAGGTATATTTATTTTTTACGATCACGACCGTCACACACCACTGTCTGCCTTCCAATATAAAGAGAATTCAAATACTGCTTAGGTTCAACATAAAAGTTTACGTGTCCATAACAAAGTAGCGAGCGAATAATAATCCGGAATATTTCATGTCCTTTTTTGGGGATTTTTGGAAACAGCGATGAAATCATATTGGATGTCACTGAATGTTTTCATGGAAGTTTTATTGAGCTGATAAATGTCAGCCCCGGGGGACGCCCACGCCGGCATTTTTAGATAAGTATAAGAGAAAAGGGCAATGTTAGTGAAGTCTTCAGATTGTTTTTTTGATAAAGAATACGTACCTGATGTGGCGTCGAGGGTCCTTGTGTTGTGATTCGAATTTAAAACATAGAAAATTACAGATTTATAGACAGTAAAATATTAAAAAAGCTGTCGTATTTTTTATGTTTGTAAGTGAGATGTTTGAAAAAGAGAGAAGCAAGTGCGATTTGTTTCAGTCCCGCTTAATTCAGGCCCCGCTCCCACTCGATCCTGTTTTAGGAAACAATCCCCGTGATCCCCGCGTGATGCTGCATAATGTCGCCGCTCCCCGGACCCCGGCCCCGGACCTACAAGCTATTATCAATTTAAATAAAAGTGCGCTCGACGACATTGTTAGAACGAAGAAAAAATATTTAAAAGACGGAGCGTCGTGTAATTCTACCCTATTTTAGAGTTTAAATCATATTTTGGGGTTTTATTTTATGATGATTTAAAGAAGCATGATAACTAAATGGATTAAATGTATATTTAAATTGTTTTCAGGTATTACAGGAAAACCTCTGTGGCTTTGCCAACACTAAGACAAAACCATGTCACTGTAAGAAATGGTGAGTTGTTGGGAGGTCTATTATTTCCTCGTCATGAAGCGGCTTACAATTAGCGGCTTACAATTGTTAATAGGTACTATGTATAGCTGTGGGTAGAAAATAATATTTAAGATAGGAGGTAGATCTAGCTAGCCTAACAAAATTTATAGGCCAACAACAAGTTTCAAAGTTCAGTTTCAAGCACTTTCAAAAGCAGTTTGAAATTCTCGTAATCCTTGTATAAAAAAGGTAAGGAGTTTAATGAAAGTAAGTAGTTATAATAATATTTTATTGCTCATTCTAAACTATTAAGAATTTCATAGAACTTGAGTGGCATTCAAGTAAAACAATATCACCTTTCATGTGAGAGGGAGTGGCGGAGGCGCGGTGGCGGTGCGGTTGTGGTGCGGCGGCGGTTCGGCGGCGTTGCGTCCGAAGCCAAAGTTCTCCATCATACCTGCGTCACTTGAAAATTGAAAAACTTTCGCAATGCCTTTCTTATGGAAATAGTTCGCGTTTACATTTGAGTGAGTTGTCATTGTAGGGATTCAGCGCGCTGTCTTATTGAAATAATAGTTGACTATAAGAGCGTATTACTTCTAGTTGGCAAATCGTGAAGTTCCGACTGCGATAAATTAAAGCAGAGGGTGTTTATTGCTCACTTTGCAATCAAAAGCTGCGTAGATATTTTAAGGATAGCAAAATGCAAAGCATCGCGATAGCTCGTGTAAATCCGCATGAAATATTGATACAGTTTCGTGTAAACGTGTAACAAATGCGGTAATTTAAGCCACCTGCCGGCGCGCGGTGGCCGCTCCGCTCCGCTCGCTCTGCTATGCACCACTTTTGAACTGCTTACCTCATATTGCTGCGATTTTACGTTGATGCTATTTTTGCCGGAGCTATTGATTTTTTGCAAAATACCTAATTATAGACAGTATTCTAAGCAAACGTAGAGAGACAATGGAACGCGCAAAAATGGTTTACACGATTTATATTTGCAAAGTTGTATGGGAAGTAAGTATCTACATACATCGCGGTGGTGTCAAAAGATAGAGATTGAATTTTACTAAATAACAGGAAAGTATTGAAAAAAATTATCTTTTCGATTCATTCTCTACTTTTATTTTAAGTGAAACTTTGATTACTTACGTAACAATGGAGCGTCCATCATTTGTTCAGGGTCGCGGTTCCATTCCAATTTAATTTATACGTTATTTTATTCAACATAAATAATTTAAAGTAGGTATACAGTAGTAAATATAGACAACTAACTATTTACAAAAATAGAGGGACACTTCTATTATATTAATACGTCTTACAAAATGTAAGCTCGAACTTCATATAAATAAAGTGGCGTGTCTCGAGACTAATATTTACAAATATACCATCTTCCTAAATCATCCATCAAGTTTCAATAATAAGGACAGTTATTAGCTACAATAAAAACACCGAGACATCGATGGGGTATGTTGAACAATATTTTCCGAGTCCGTATACAATGGGGTCCCGGATTCCCCACCGTCTCCGCAGCCTCTTATATTTGCTCACCATCTATTTACAAGAACATCTACACGGGTGCTCCGCCGTGTTGATTTAGGTCCGATACCGGTGCGGGGAGTGAGAAAACCTCTTTAGTTAACATTTCCGCTTCATTAGCTTCTTACTGTAATTTGATAAGTTTCATTATTGTTTGTAATGAAAATATTTTTATTATATAATGGCAAATTAAATTAGCCAGCACTAGTGGTACTTAACTACACTAAGTATATATATAGCATTAATTTTATTGAATGTGAAACTTCTTAGGCGACGATTCGATATTGCACGAGAATTAAGAGTGAAATTTCTAGCACGCGTCACGTTTAGGCACATTTCGTTACATGAGAGAGTTTTTTAGATTTACGGTATTTAGGTATCGATAGCTATCACGACTGCGGAGTTTTGCTAGCTCAGTTAAATTATTATTATTTCCATATTATTATTTACTTGGGCTAGGCTTTGGCGCATGTAGACTTTAACGACATAGACAGCCATTAAACTGAAAAATGTACACCGGCTGCTTTAACCTCAAAACTCTGAAATCAAAAGGTAACGCAGTCAGCGACTGGGTTGCAACTGGGTTGCGGAGGTCAAATACAAGTCACTCAAACTGTGTAATACCAATTCTGACACATTCGAAGGTTAGGATTACGATTATTAACAAACTAGTAATTTTTCAACAGAATCGTAGAATTAGGCCTACAAATTCTGCTCGTCCATCGGTAGTTTAGTACCACAATATACATACATCTATCAGAGTATTAGAGTAATTTTCATATCTCCTAAATAAATAAAAGTCCTAAGGCGGAGTCAGTCGGAAAGAGTCCACTAGTAATGGTGCAATCATCTAATGAATGCTTCCGGCCAGATAAGCTTCGATTAAATGCTCTCTTTATTGCTAAAGGAAAGGCGCGTTCCCTTTATGTGCCATTGAGATATCTATTTTAGTACAAAGATACGGGAAATATGATACGATTTAAAAATACGTTGGCAATAAGAGTATCTGTGTTGTGATAGTGGTTGGTTTATCGTGCTAAAGAAATTGGATATGTTATAGCGTACATACATTTGTTGGTAGTCTAGAGTTATTATTAAATGCTTGTGCACTCAAACATTCTACCTCGACTATATTTCAAGATTCGTATCTAAGAATTGTCAATTACACCATTAAACGTTTCCTTCTGAATGCTCGATGGTGATTAGATTTCAGATAGTAAGTAACCGTAGATACGCGTGTACGTGTAGGTAACACTCTACAATTTATCGCCTGCATATCCTTTCAGCGGGTAGATAATGACCGCAGTAAAACGTTTAAGCACGGAATAACTGCTGCTGGAAGCCGTTATTACAATATTATGAATGGCTTCCCTCGCGCTTCGCGCCCGCGTCTCGCCTTCGTAGGCTCCATCAAGGCACACTATTTGGGAGCCTACGTAGCACCTTCATAGCTCCGTAGACATTCGTAGCATTTTGCTACGAAATCAAAATTAATGATGGTGAAGTAGTTACTTTGTGTCCGTATGGATTGAGGAGCCATGTCTCATATTTAAACGCGGATACTACCAATATTTAGTAGTAAATTAGGCGATTTTGTAGGCCCGATCCTGGAATTTGTAGTAAAACACTTTAAAAGATACACGACTTTTAAGGTGGCTCCTCAATTCAGACGTCTGAATTGAGGTGCCACCTTACAACTCTAAAACTAGCCGATGGATAGTTTTGAAAATTTGGTAGGATTTAGTAGTACTTATGCGTAGTCTCTACAAAAAAAATGGGTTTTGTACGGCTGAATTTGAGATAGCTACAATGTTTTGATTTTTCATAAAAATCTATAAATTTCACCACGCTGTTTCTCGGAAAGTAATAAACCAATTACAACATATTTTTAGCATAATTTAGTAGTAAATACGTTCTAATTTGTAGTATAAAAATAAACTGGAAAAACTACATAATTTCGCTAATACAACACATTTTATGTGGCTCCTCAATCCTGACGGTCTACAGAAAATAATATGTACGTAGCTACTAAAGTAGTTGATCAAATCGGATAAAAATAGCACCAATATTTAGTAGAAATTTCTACTAAATATTGGCGTAATTCAAAATCCTGTACATTTAGTATTTCAAAAGATATTAACAAAATAAACATTCCTTAACAATCTAATGTGGTACGAGAGCCCACGACCAAAACCATATCACATCGTTTTAGGGTCAAAACCGTATAAAATCGTTAGTTTAGATGATTCCTGAACCCAACTTGGAAGTACCGGTCAGAAACGTCTCAGTTTTACGGAAGCCTATTTCTGCTATGTCAAAAAAAATAAGCAGACGGTTTCATCACAATATGCCTGATATTAAAAATGTACATAGTTTTCGTAATTTTATTACAAAAAAGTTTGTTTTCTGACATTTTGCGTGTCACATGTGGACTGAGCGCATTTTCAAAAAATTATAAAATATTTAACCTATCTGTCTCACAGCAACCTGGTTCAATTACTTTAAAATCTTTTGTATAGTTACTGAAAACCTGTTTTTAGAAATTTGAAATGTCATATATAACTTCAAAAACAAAATGAACGTTTCGGAGTCGCCCGGCTAACGCACGGTGCTTGTTACGCTTACGACACCGATGATGAGTTCGACAGTAAAATAAAAAAAAATATGAATTTAATTTCAATAAACAGTTATTTTCAAACGTCATCCCAGTTTTCTTTTGTCCAATTTATTTATTAAGGTTTTTTTTTAAAAAAACCTTATTCAGTTTGATGGTTTCGGATAAGCTCTTTATTAATCGTACGTAAAAACGATTTATTCTGAAAAATGATTTATTCGCATCAACTGACCAATGTTCACCTGAAAACAAGATTTTTAGACAGGTTGCAATTTTTTATTTTTTGCCTCATTTTTAATTTTCTGAAAAGACCTTTCAGGTGTGACGCTACTGGTTTCGGAAAATTATGTTTTCGGTATCTAAAATCTATCGTTCAACTACATTCTGAAAATCAGACAGATTGCTATGAATCAGTTCAATATTTTTTTACATAGGTATTTCAAATGCGCTTAGGTCAGACGTGATGCGAAAAATGTCTGAAATTTTTGGATTCAGAATCTTCTGCAGTTGTAGCCACCGACATTAAAAATTTCTTACTTTTTTTACAGTTTTTAGGTTACATCATTAATACATCTCCCTATATCTCTTACGGAAAAGTTATTTTTGATCAAGATACAACCTGACACTGACCTGCCGTAATCTTAAAGATTACGAAAAAAATGAAAAAAATACGTTACTAATCAGACAACTTTTCGATTGAACCCGACCCTAATTGCGTAACTCATTTTCGTAAACAATTTCGCGAAATTTGTTTCATTTTGACATTTCAACAACATTCATTGCGTTATTTACGTTGTTGAACAGATTTTTTTTCCAACTTATGAAGCAATGAATTAGAAATCTGTTTCAAATCGAAACAAATTGTGATTTTGTTATATTACGCAATTAGGGTGCAGGTTGCTATGAGACAGATAGGTTAAATTTTTTGTCATTTTTGAAAATGCGCTCAGTCCACATGTGACACGCAAAATGTCAGAAAAAAAAAACCTTTTTTGTAATAATATTACGAAAACGAAAACTATGTACATTTTTAATATCAAGCATATTGTGATGAAACCGTCTTCTTATTTTTTTTGACATAGCAGAAATAGGCTGAGACGTTTCTTACCAGTACTTTCCACCGAGTTGGGTTCAGGAATCATCTAAATTAACGATTTTATACGGTTTTGGCCCTAAAACGATGTGATATGGTTTTGGTCGTGGGCTCTCGTACCACACTAGATTGTTAAGGAATGTTTATTTTGTTAATATCTTTTGAAATACTAAATGTACATGATTTTGGATTACGCCAATATTTAGTAGAAATTTCTACTAAATATTGGTGCTATTTTTATCCGATTTGATCAACTACTTTAGTAGCTACGTACATGTTATTTTCTGTAGACCGTCAGGATTGAGGAGCCACATAAAATGTGTTGTATTAGCGAAATTATGTAGTTTTTCCAGTTTATTTTTATACTACAAATTAGAACGTATTTACTACTAAATTATACTAAAAATATGTTGTAATTGGTTAGTTACTTTCCGAGAAACAGCGTGGTGAAATTTATGGATTTTTATGAAAAATCAAAACATTGTAGCTATCTCAAATTCAACCGTACAATTCTCATTTTTTTTGTAGAGATTATGCATAAGTACTACTAAATCCTACCAAATTTTCAAAAATATCCGTCGGCTAGTTTTAGAGTAGTAAGGTGGCACCTCAATTCAGACATCTGAATTGAGGAGCCACCTTAAAAGTCGTGTATCTTTTAAAGTGTTTTACTACAAATTCCAGGATCGGGCCTACAAAATCACCTAATTTACTACTAAATATTGGTAGTACCCGCGTTTAAATATGAGACATGGCTCCTCAATCCATACGGACACGTTACTTTTAACTCGTACCAGCAATGTAATGTTGCATGGTGCTTTGTTCTAAAACTCATATTATTTTTTTTAGCGTGAACTCATAACTATTGAAAGTGAACAAAGCCACAAACAATAACCAACATTGAAACAAAGGTTTAAAACATATACAAATCGTAAAGAGCAAATGATTTTTAAATTATTTCCCCTGGAACATAAAAGACAGCGACTGTATTAGATTGTTTCCCTAACTGAGAAATTGCTCTGGGATTGAATGCGCAAACAAAAAGCGATTTAACATCAATTTAGGATAGCTGGAATCACGTATGTCTTTCTACGATGTAATACAGTGGGACTGGGGTTGATTCACATCTTACCCATGTTGAGTAGAAAAAGTGTTATGTGGATATTTTTGTGCGGTACGAAATCAGTTTTAGCGATAACTATGGAGCATACTATGTATATGCGATGCGGTATGAGTGGCATATTGTAGGTAGACTTCCTCTGCATTCAGCTGTCTCCCTCGCAAGAGGATGCGAGCTCTGGCTTGCTCCGGGCGACGCGACGCCAGTAATTAGCAGCGCTTTCCTTCCGCTCGCTCAGCCTGTCACACACCGCGCGCCGCCACGACTTCGGACCCCTTACGCTACTTCTTACCTCAATTATACTTGAACCCTACGATTTTTGTCAAACGTATGAGACATTTTTTGCACCCACGTGTCTCCATTGTTCGGTGAAAGGACACATCGTTACGATTGTGATGTGGAAATTTCTTTGTTCATTTATGTTGAAATGTTGAATAAGTTGGGTTAAGAAATGACGAAACATTATGAAGGTCCACATGAAAGTAATTTATTTTATTGTCATTCGTCAACACAACAAAGAAATTCTAATCAGTCTGCTTTCTGTGGACAAATATGGTAGACGCTTTAAACTGTCTTTTTAGTTGAGAATGCAAGACTTTTGTGTTACAAAAAGGAAAAATTTGTCTAATTTTAGGGGATACTTTTCTTGTTCATATTCAAATTGTCATCGCCCTTTAAATTCCTCATAATCCGTCCAATTCTGAACCGTCGAGCGGCGCCCGGGTCGCAGTAATCAAGATGGCTTCAGCTGGATTTCATTCCGCACACCAGACGAGCGGACGACTGTTATGGTTCATTTCTGAAAGATAAACGTTAATAATAAAATAAGATTTAATTATTATAAAACTAGAGGGAATGCCGCCGGGAACTTATCAGGGCTTTATTCTAAAATCGGCTGTGTAAACTGCACTTGCACTACATTAAATCCAGTGAAACTCGACATGGTGCATGAATGTGTTGCGCATTTAAAAAAACTCATTACAGGCGGCAACCGGCGCGCGGACGAGTGGCGTCTTTGAAGGCCCGCGCTGCTACTGCGGTATTATTCCAGATTATACCGGCTTCCATACAAATGAAATCTCGCTTAAACCCACTGCAATTTCGGAACGAGAAAATAAGGCTCAAAAGTTGTTTTACTGCACTCGCACTTTCTCGAAATTCTTTTGAACTTGTGGGCGGGGCGCGTTCAGATTAGTTACGCTCTGTGGGGCTGTATTGACGAGACACACAGACGACAAAGACTTTTTCTGTTCCGGCACTAATTTAAGAACCATGAATAAGAAATGAAATAGCAAGCAAACTAAGTACCGATGTGAATTGTATTTGAAGCATGCACGTAACTTTGTCTGGTCAATTTGAAGTGGGGCCTAAGTGTAGCGAGACCGCTTCGAATAACCATTACATATTTAGTTAGTATGTCCCCGGGGACTGCGCTTGCGGTTCTTGCCATTAGCGCGATTGAGCACTAGCCGACCGACCTCTGCTTTGCTTAAAGCCGCTTCGATACTTATGATTTTTACAAAGAACTCTATTTAATTTATTGCCTGCTGATGACCTGATTACGAGAAAGCTACGAGTCGATACATTTATTATCCGCGTAAGGAAGTTAAAGTAAAATATCGATGCTTTGTTGGTTGCGGCGGCTCCGACTCGTATAGATGCAGATGAGCTAACTATTTGTCTTGCCTGATAGCAGGGGCTTGATTAAACCGTGAAACATTTAGCGGGGTTCACCTGCTAGGCTCGCAGCCCTCCACGCGGTTCAACACACCGGCCTTTGTAAATGTATTAGTTTTTATTCGCGTTCATTATTATTCTTGCTTAGTATAAAGCGGGGGTGAGTTGGCATTTAGTTAGTTTGTTTATGCTAGCTATTTTTAAAATAATCGCATGGGCACAGGCACGGGGCGAGCGCTCACACAGTGATTAGGACAGATAAATGACGGACATTACTTGTAATGAATGTTTAGGTGGTCGTAATCGCATCGCGTAAAGTGTCGGCGCCATTACTTCACAGCTGCTGTTGCCGAGATATTGCCTCAAGCACCATTTACCGTTTTGGCGTGGATTTATCCTTCCACATACTGAAGGGACAGTTTTACATGTTAAGATAAAAATTAGCGGTCACGTTTTATTAAGGGTTTTTGGAATCTTCTATTTAGAGTCGGATGAAGAACATAAATATTCATTAATATTTTGTTTGTAAAGTTATATTTGTATCGTGTACATTTAGGTTGGCTCCCCTCGATAATATATACATTTACACAGTTGATTATAAGCCCGTGTAGGGAAGAGTAAAAGCAGTTAGCGTTCGGTAGGTGTGCCGATGGAGGAGTCACAATTTCCTGCACTTAACAACACAGGAAGCAATTTTGACGAGTCATCAAACGACGGACACCGATTGACGTCGCCGAACATCAGCCTATCATTAGGTGCCGCCTGGAGACAAATTAGAAACGGTAGCTTTATTATGGCAGGTGTGCGTTTAGCTGGCGAGTGGCGGTTTAAGTTTGAATAACGAAAATTAAGAGGCGTCCTCGCAACTTGTTCCTTTTAAATGTACCCAAGTAGTCGCCAACAAAAGTCTACAAATCGTTGGTTCTGTCTGCGGATGCCGGGCGTCGTCATCAAAGTTTGGGAATTGTGGCCATCTGCCGCGCGCCGCGTCGCTCTCAGATTACCACCGAGAGCTTCCTTTAATCGTTTTATTAATACGCCGACAAATCGTTTAACTGCCACTTGCTTCCGCTTCGTTGCTCATTTTACCAGATTTTTGATAAAGATAATTTTCTCGTGGGTTTGTTGGATATTATTTAGAATGTTTCAGCGAAGTTTCAAATTAGTTCACTGGAATGTTTCTCGAAGTTAACCGTAATTCAGGCTACCTGCGTTGATGTATACCTACTTAACTTATGTGTTTCCAGAAATAATAGATTAAATAACAAATGAATGAGCACCAGAAATTTGTATTAATTAAAGTTTATTATTACTAAATTGGTTTAGAGGTTGGTTAGTTCAGACAATAGTCACATGACAAATCCGGATTCTTTTGGATAAATATGAGTGCATTCTTATTGTAAACGCCTGTTATCTAATTAAGTACTTAGAAGTTCCGAAAACAAGTTCTTGAAGAAAGTTTTTCACGAACCACCATCCTTGTAGACTAATTTATGTAAAGTTGTCAGTAAATAACCGTTAAATATTCCAGACGGGTCCCTAGCAGGCGGCAGTGTTGTGTTGGACGAGGTAGTTCCTGGTGGCTTGCCCGCCGCCTGCAGCCCACGCCTGTTATTAGGGCCCGTAAATAATACACACTATTAAAACACTCGCCCTGTTTTATTTACAGACACCACAAGTACAACTCACCGAGAAATAAAACAAGACACAGCCTACCTACTTAAATCTTCATTTCTTTATCACCATACTTATATGAAACAAAGTTTTCCGTACATGAAATGCACACGAAGTACAGATACACGTACATTAGGATGGCAGCGTATGACAGGAGAAGTGGTGTTGGCGGCGCGATGTGCGAAATTGACACCCGTGTCCAGCGCCATTGGCTCTGATTGGATTAGGTTCGAAGCGACGTCGCACGCTGATGCCGAGCTCAAACGTAAAATTTTACGTGACCACTTTCCAAATGTCGACTTTCGTGACGCCATTGCATACTTGAACGCCGTCCGCGTCGTTCTCTGCAGCTTTGATCGCTCACTATGCGCCACAATATTATGTAAATTCACCAAAGCCAGCAATAGAGCTACATTACTTACCTATTGACGTTTCGCCTGTAAACGTACATTTCTGAAATTCAATTCCCAGTATCGTGTCTTACAGCCCCCACGGATTACCGACTCCGATAGTCCATTAATAAATTGATACGACTGCAACAGTTATTCGAACTGTTTCGTGATAATATTTATTGTCTAGAAGTGTATAAGAAATTCAAGGGTCCTATTATAGTGAACGCAGCGGGTATTACGGCGACTGTGATCCTCTTACCTTAATGGTACCGCTATCGAAATGTTTTGTTGGACAGACCACGGGAATGCTTTTGTATACTTTGTCTCTTCTACTTTATTTAAGTACCTATTGGAAATAATAGAATTGGAAATTAAAAAACCAAAACATCGTACAATGTACAACAAGCTACTTGATGAATGTTTGCAATTGATATCGATTTCTTCTTGTATATGTACCGTCATAAATTTCATGCTAAGTTAACCAATGCAAAGCCATTTTTACGTTCTGTACATGTAATCTATATTTTCTTAATGCCCTCCGCTTATTCTTGAAGCAAAATTTATGCGCCATTTGCCGCGCCATACCTCTTTTCACTCGAACTAGGTACAACTTTGACTATATTTAACACATTTTTGTATATCAACGTATGTGTGTGACTTAAAGCAGTGTATTTTATCGCAAGCTTGTTCAAGTTCTTGGCCCGCAGGCTCTTTGTGTGGGAGCATCTAAATCTCATAAGAATGCCGTAATATCCACATCTCATTACACGTAACTTTGAAGAATTATGACTTGGCAAAGTCCTTTATTGGAAATACCTTCACGGGCCTGAAATATTGCTATGTCGTGAAGAGCTAAAATTTCTAATTAGAAATTCTTTAGTAAAACTTTATTAAGTTTTTACTTACTGCAACGAACCTAATGAAAATGCCGCGCTGTCAGTCGCCCCTGTGCTCTTACCTACTTATACCTATCTAAATTAAATAAATTATACTCGGAAGCGATGCTCTGGTTTTATGCAGTTTTTATTAGGTATTTTCTTAAACCTTCAACGAATATTAGCAATTTAATTAAGAAAGCTATTTAATTTTATAGCACAAAAGATAGACACTGTTATTAAAGATGACTTGTTACGCCGTGTACTACATAGATAAACATGAAACAATGCACATTATACTGTACCCGCGGTACGAGTGTTCAGCCCAGGTATATTGGTGCAATTGTGATTGTTTGCACAAGAGGTCAATGTTTGATTTGCTCGTACATTTTTATGAGTTATGGATTAGGTGGGTCCGACAATGTTTGCGGTTTCCCTATAATTGTTTACCACTGCGATATTGTTTCGTGGTATGCCTCGAGTCTGTATTAACCAATATTTTTGTGCAAGCTACTTTAAAAATGTAAAAAACCAGTCAGGACAAATCTTTGCTAGTTCCGTACAAATGGCACATGTTATTTGGCGACAATATTTATGCGAATATTTTCGTTCGGCTCGAACGGAACGTAGACGCGATACCTCCGTCGTTACCAGTGCATTAGACGTCGCGCAAACAATTACATTACCCTTGCATGCATAGTTTGGCACGGAACCAACCAGTACTACCACTCGTTGAACACGACCGACTATTTTCAACTGTTATTGTATGTTAAATTTGAGTTTATGGCACTCTTTACCGACTGGCAAATCGATACCCATTTTACGATGGACGGTGAGATACACAAAGTAAAAGTTGTTGCGACTGAATGGAAATGCGGCGATGATTCTCTTTCGTGTTTTAAATTCGAGATCAAAGTGGATGTTTGGTTTAGTGTTTAAACATTGTAATTTGCTTATTAAAATACATTGTAGGGTATTTATTTGATACAATTAAAAAGAAGTAACAAAAACGCTAATGTAGGAATTTGTGAAAATAAATATGAGGTTTCTTTCATTAAGCGTATTGTCTGGGCATCAACTACATACTATACATCCAACTGTTTGCATTTATCCTGATCCATGACTAACTTTCAAAATGTTATTATCATGTAACTATCAAACAGAAAACAACTTAACGTTCGTTGAACGTATTATTTAAAATGGGACGTTTGAAGAGACCGTGTTGTATCTAAAACAAAGAGATCTTAAAGAAATGGAGGAAATAATTTAGTTCTTTGTGCTGGCAATATCGAGCAAGCAGACAGACTGCTGCGCCTCGGGCATCGCGGTATTAATCGAGCCAAAGCTGATTATGCACTTGTTTCGAAAGTTGTCTTTTTGACGGTTTCCATTTCATTTCTTAGGGGTTTAATTTTGTAAGGGTCTTAGGTTTTCGTAATTATTTTGAGCTCTTGAGGAATTATAAGTAAGCTGTAATATGTTTTATTGTTTTTCTGGGAAGAGTTAATGCCCCTTATTGGATTCTATAATGTCATATTAAATCGGGGGGCACGGCAGTGCCCCTGTCAAGTCAAGCAAAACAAACACAAAGGCACCCAGCCGTACCATCTTTTCTCGAAGCCATTCAGGACATTTTCAAACCCCTGTAACTTCGTTGGGGATAAAGCTAGAAGCCTAAATTTTCAGTCACCAAGAGGCTTAGTATAACTAGGTATATTCCCAATTTACATTCAATTTGAACCAGTAGTTTAAGAACTATTGCAGGTCAAAGTTCCTTAATTTTGTCACTGACATCTGACTCACTCACCGATCATCAAAATTCTAACTTCTAACAGACACACAAGCATCAAATTTTGAATACAATTAACGTTTAGCCTATAAATCAAGGAAAAATTTAAATATACCACAATTTCAGTCCCGTCATCTAAATATACGAACTGCATAAGCAACTTTGTAATTGCATATTCTTTATATAAAATTACAAAGTTACTTATGCAGTTGTCAATTAAACTGCATTGAAATTGAATGAAGAAGTAACAATAATTAGGCATAACAACGTTTGGGACCTATCTGGCTACGATGCCGCAGATAGACACACAAATCCACACGTTTTATTAAATTGAACACAAAAAGAAATGAGATCCCATCAAAAACAAAACATGTAAAAATGCAAGTCTCGCAACGCAGTTCTTCTACCGAAAAAAGATGTGAGATCTAATGTAAAACCAAGTCTGTTAATTTATTCAGTACCTATGTATTTGTCATATTTATTTCTTTATTAAATAGAATGACTTGGCACACGGCAATAGAATTTACATTCTACATACAACAAAATCTACCTAATATTAGCACTGCGCTTTATTTAATTAGGACTATTTAAAATAGTAGATTATTGTTATGTGATTATGTTGCCGTGCGATGGCCGAGTCATTCCTGCACCTGTTAATAGTTGGATCACTTTTGCGCTCTCGAAAATATGGTTTATTTCGCCTTTGATTTACTTAATGGAGATATTGTATGATCATAAAATAAAATTTTGATTTTATTGTAAGGATAGCTGAAGACTAATGTGTGATTTTTATATTCTTGATATGGTTTGCTAAATAATAGGAAAAAATGCGTTACTGACAGGATTTAAAAAAAAAATGGTTTTTTCAACATAATTTTTCTGCAATATTTTGTATGGAAGCTGAAAAAAGTGGTTCAGCCACATGCAAGTAGACCATATAAAAATGTTGATGATATTGTTAAATGTTCTAAATCAAAAGCAGTTTCTTGTAAACAAGTGATCAAATCGTCAGTCTCGCGTTATTTTCAGAAAACATGTTGCGACTATTTGTGATTTTCCATTTGAAAAATTCCTTTCAGCTACATGCAAAACAAAGAACTCAACTTTTCAAATCACAAATAGTTTTGTTTAAATTCTTTTTCCCTTTCTCACAACCAATGATCAATATTTATCAAAATCAGTCGATTTCGTGCTCGGGCTCTTAAGTGTATTCCAACTTTTGATATTTTGTGATTCTTTTTTTAGGGTTCCGTAGTAAACAAGGAACCCTTATAGTTTCGTCATGTCTGTCTGTCTGTCTGTCCGCGGTCTAGCTCCGAGACTCTTAGTACTAGAAAGCTGTAATTTGGCATGGGTATATATTAATTACGCCGACGAAGTGGTAAAACAAAAAAATACCTCCCCTACACATAGTGGTGATGTTTTTTTTCTATCCCGTGGTGTGGGGTATCATTGGAAAGACACATAACACAAAATCACGCCTGTAATCCCCGAAGGGTTAGGCAGAGGTGTACCTAGTACACCCACATTTCGCCAGTTGTTATGTTTAAGTCCCATGTAATAGGGGGTGAGCCTATTGCCATCAACCGGGTACAAATCCAGACTCCGGGCTGCTACTGAGAAATTCCAGATGACCTAATAACACTACCCGACCCGGGAATCGAACCCAGGACCTCATACTCAGCAGTAGCGCTTACGACCACAAGACCAACGAGGCAGTCATTGGAAAGGTCCGTCAAAAACATGGTGAGTATGTGAAAACCAGCTAAATGACCACTAATAACCAGCTTTTACATTTTGTTATACTATTATATTATGATAGTTCGTCGAACACACAAAAATATGAAGTTTAAGCCTATTCTGTTATCTATGGTTATATTAAAAAAAAACCGGCAAAGTGCATGTCGGACCACGCACAATGTAGGGTTCCGCAGTTGGGATGAATTTATCACAAGAACAAACTTAACTTTCTACTTAAAAATTTTTTTATTTCATACGGAATGTATGTGAGAACATGTTTTTACAACCGCAAATCTAAATTGGTCGATTATTACTTGTTAACTTGTAAAGCCTACTTAGCTGTGATA
The DNA here is from genome assembly GCA_963680765.1 of Agrochola lychnidis. NCBI lineage: Eukaryota > Metazoa > Arthropoda > Insecta > Lepidoptera > Noctuidae > Agrochola > Agrochola lychnidis. The sequence goes on from OY796857.1 coordinate 14,795,864, forward strand.
GTTTTCCTTTTAAATTCGTTATATAAGCTACTGCCGTAATTTTTTTCACATATCTAAACCAACTATTTAGCTGGCAGGGGGGGACACACACACACTTGACTGTAACAAAAATTTGCACTTTAAAGCTTAATATTTCGCAAACGGATCTCTGAATTAAAAAATAGTTTTAACACACTCACAATGTTTTTGAAAGACTTATCCAATGATACCCCACACAAAGGGATAGAAAAAAAAACATCCCCTCTTTACGTGTAGGGGAGGTACCCTAAAACAAATATTTTCCATAACTTTATTTTACCACCTTGTCGGCATGATTAATATGTACACCCATGCCAAATTACAACTTTCTAGTACTAACAGTCTTGGAGCTAGACCGTGGACAGACAAACAGACAGACGGACATGGCGAAACTATAAGGGTTCCTTGATGACTACGGAACCCTAATAAATATCTATGATTAGGTTCACAATCTAATGTTATATTATTTTATTGATAGTTGTTCGTCAGGAATAATCAGTAAGGGTGCACCAGTAACTGTATTAGTGTTATGTTATTAGGTAGTATATGCAGGAACGCAGGCGTTAATTAATTCATTAAAAACGAAAACTTTCGCAAGCAATGAGAAATTGCTACTGACGACTGCGCGTGTCGACTTCAGGACGAGCTGCTTCTCACACGGACAACTGTACGTTGCTTGCTACCGTGTCACCAGTCCTGTCTCTCTGTATATTTTGGTTGCTGAGACCAAAACTACAAACGTAGTAACTACAGGAAAGTTTTATAGAAATACGGCTGTTATTTTTACTGTGATGTCTTACGACTTCCACACGAACGAAATCGCGGGCAGAAGCTAGTATTGTATAAAAGTGATTCAAGCAAAAATACGCAGTCTATTCATTATGTTTTTATAGATTTATCTTTTAGATCAATTATGTGAAAAGAAAAAACTAAAAGAAGTACTTATCTAATATAGTAGAATACATACAATTTGGAAAATAGTACAAATTGATTGGTTCCTACTGCGAAATGCTGTTTAGTCTGGGAAACCGTAGGATGGAAAAGAAAACTTTATGAGATTTAAGACTGCTTAGCTATTCTAAATTCATCGGCAAAATTGGTATTTTTTATATTACGTTCGTTTTTTACAGTATATAGTAAATATAGTTTTAAGAATCCTACATATAAGTACAACATTAAGCTGTAACTTGTCCAGAATCTCTAGAAACTAGCGGCAGGGTCGGTGTTCCATGTCTGTAACAGAATGAGCTTTTCTACAAAGTAATAAAACTCTAGACACCCTCACGATCTAAGGCTACATTTAGTACAATATAAATCGGAATAAAACCTTTTTGTATAACCGACTTGACTTTTTGTAATCTTGTCACTTTATTTTCTGAACGGTTACTGTATAAAATCTTTTATATTTCTTGATATCATCTTGATAAAATGTCGCGTTTTTTTCCTTTGCAAGCTAAGATGTAATCGTAAAACGACAGGTTTTATAACCGTAATAACTAACTTTGTAATCGAGAGTTGAGTAAGCATGCGGGTTTCATTTACGGAGGATATGTTTACTTTTGTTTAACTCTATAGAAGCCATTTATATGTAGGTAAAAAAAAAACATAGACTCATGAAAAAGTAAATCTTTTTTCATTCGCCGCACACTATTACGGTATCGTGATCAATAATTTTATTTTTGAAATCTACGAATGAATTCATAATCAACAAGAAATAGGTCATTCAAAAGAAGAAAGGAGAAGATTAAAATAAGCGGTCTAATGTCGACAAATGTAACATGATTGCATTCATGTGTAGTGTCCAAATGGTCGTGTGTCGTAGCACTTGTAGCTAGAGTGCTACGCTGCTACACCGCTACGTCGTAGCCGGCCCACACCGCCCAAATACCCACCAGGCGGCTTTAAGCCGTATTTATATTTAACGTCTCGGTCGCGAATATCGTTCTGAATAAATGCCTCCAGGTACACTGCAGACTGGATACAATCATAGATATGAGTAATTTTGAATGTAATTCTTGAAAAATACTAGTTCCGAACTTGTTAGAATAAAAATTGGTTGATCAATATAAGAATAAATTAAACATAAAAATTACTTATAAAGAATGGTAAGATTCGAATAAATTTTACCAGACAAAAGCTAACTGAATATTTTATTTTGCTGAAATTCAGTCCAAGGTAGGTAGTCTGTTGATATGCGTTACGAAGAATTAATTAGTAACAAATAAGGGGTTAGAAAAAAATAAAAATAAATGGAGATTACTTTTGCTCATAACCAGTAAAAGCAAACGTTGTAACTGTTGCAAGTTTCCCCGCTGGTTGTGTGGCCAGACTATAAGACAGGCAGAGCGTGCGGCCGGCCTACGCCACAGCGCGGCGCGATTTGCAAGATCCGCTCTATCACTGCAAACACACCGAACAGTTTCCACTGTTGTACTCCTAGTGTGCGCTGTTTTAGAGACGGCCTAATACAGGGTGTGATCGACCTATCTAAGAGAATATGTTTGTTATAACTAACTCGAGACTGATTTTAGATTCATATTCAAAATAGTAGATCATCAAGCATCATTTTAAATATCTGAAACTAAATAAATGTTTTGCCAAAGGTTCATATATTCCCCTTTACTTTTGCATTTTAAATAATTATGTCTTTTATATGTATTATGAAAACAATATATCTTAACAAATTTGATAAAAGCTACATTAATGCGGCAGATTGGGAAATAAGCGTCAATTTACAATGTGTATTGCTTTCTTACAGGTTGCCAATTCGATAAAAAAAATCGAAACATTTAAATTGTGTTTTATAAACACTCTGAATGCCAACAAACATTTGCGTGGACATTCCCTAAAGTTATGGGAAAATTCATCTAAGAAAAAGCCTTTGAAGCAATTCTTATCTAACCGAGTTGTAACAGCATGGAATAGACTCCCGGAGAATGTTGTGACGGCTCCCTCACTGAACTGCTTCAAGAATCGACTGGACAAATTAAATATCTCCAAGCTATTTGATACACACGCATCAGCTAATTAGCTGCTAGTGTGTCTAACCAAATAATAATAATAATAATAACCCCACCGCCGTATCTCTACGTTGACGTCGTGGTGGGGCTTGCGCGCTCCGAACTCTATGTCTGTGCCGGTAGAGTTTACTTTGCCGGAACAGGTCTAGGATGAGGAGCCAGACCAAGAGAGATACAAAAACCCGCAGGGCAGCATGTGGCGAGCTGATGGGCAGTAGCGACCCCACGGACCCTATCTCCCGGGAGAAGTCTTGTTCTTCACCTCTGGCTTGCCTTCATTGGCCGGCTGGAGTGAACACTGACGAGGAACAGAGCTCCCGCCTCATTCTTGCCTTAATTGGCCGGCTTGAGTGGAGATTCGCAAGAGCAAACGTGCTTGGAGGAAGGAAGTATTCCAGTAAGTGCTCGTAGGGATTTTGACCATCTTCCGGGCTCTGGGATTGTTCTGAAAGCCGTGGAATACCTCTCCACTCCTCAAGCACCTCAGGACATGTTGTCCCCTTATCGCTACGACACTTTGTGCTAGCGACCATTTTCGGGGGCCCATTATTGAGTGTGCAAGTCACCCCCTGCCATTTTATCCGTGTGCATTTAAAACATTGATCAGGCAGGGGCCATAGTCTTTCCATAGTTCCAATTAACCAATCCATTATAGCCATCCAAATCCATAGCCCAATATGTTTTGTTTCCATGTTCTGCAATAGTCCTACACCAACCGGGGGTTGTCCTTGGGTGCACTTGTATGGTGCATACAGGGATAATCGTCGGTTGGTGCCTAACCACTTATTAATGTCTAAGGGGCCTCTGCGAGTTGGCTTCGGCCCCTCGTACGCCTTCCAAAGGACCGGGATCCATGGTCCCGAGATTTGTTAAAATATATAAAAATAATAATAATAAATACCTAAGGATAGCCGACGGAACCCAAGTCCTTGCAGCGATTTGGCTGTACTTCAATCGTAGAGCTAGGAAACTGAAAGGATGTCACTAAAAGGTATTATTAAATTCCCATTTGAAACAAACTTGACTGGAAACATTCGTAGAATGTTGATTTAAACCCGGCTGTCAAATATTTAATTCAAATTAGTAATAACAGCCGCGTGTGACGTAATTTAAAATGTAAATGCCAATTTATACCTGACGGTTATTGTAGCCGTTGGAACATTGTAATAAATAGTTCATACAGAAGTAATTTTGTAATTATGGGCGTACCTAGTAACCACCAAATAGCTATACAATGCGATTGCGACATAAATGCCAATTGTCGAATTGTGATCCGTGTGTCGGCATTTATTGCATAGCACGTCTGTAATTTGCATACGTTTGAATACTAAGTACCGCCAACGTCATGGTTTGAAGCTACTTTAATTGAATAGTTCGATTTATGCTTATTAGTTCTACTTTGTGTTTTACTGTTAAATTAAGGGTTATTAGCGATTACAGCTATCTGTGCTGAACATTCGATTAGCCACTATGATACTGATATTAGATATTCATTGGAGTTTAATACAGTAAACATGAATGTATTCGGAACAGTGGCAGATCACGTAAAGTAAGAGGGCGGTGAAATCGTGTTGAGTTGGCAGCAGATCCAAGACACGGGTTAACCAACAGTCAGGCCAGATATCAGGCGGCGGTAATATCTTATTTATAACAAGTCTCTTCTAGACGGCTCGCGTCCCGTGTTCTACGTGCTCCTTAACGTTCACTCGTACTCAGAGGTGTTTATGTCCAAATTTCGGGTTCTGAAATAAGTAGAATTTCTAGTTCTCCGCAATAAATTGGATATTTTTTCTTTAAAATATCTTATGAAGAAAAGGGGAGGTAAAATTGAAACTGGCGTCATTACTTAGTATGCATTGGGCGGCGCGACGTGTTGCGATCGCCCCCGCCGCGGGATCGACGCTCCGGTCACGTTTTTCCAATTGTTTTCTGACGACGTGTATCATTCTTTTAAATCAGATTTCATGATTTATTGTCGCATCGTACACGGTGTAGGTACGCCCGAAGTCTCATGCGGTAATGATTTTTTTGGTGAAGTCGCATGACATATCAGTATCATTTGTGTTACGAGCAGCAGACTCAATTTCGCGCACGTGAACGATCCACAATAGCGTCTTTAGTATTCATGGGTCTGGTGGAGATATGGTATGACATTTGCAATTTTTGTTTCATTAAGAATTCAGATGTAAGGGATTGTGGGAATGAATTGTTACGAGGCGTGCGTCGCGCTGTCGTGCGGGTCGCGCTGTTACACACATTCCGCTTTGTATTTATTACGTATGTTTATAGGCATGAGAAATAATAAATTAATTCCTACGTTGTAGTTAAATCTTCAACTTAACAGCAATGATAGCCTAGTGGTGTGACCGTCGGAGAGCCAAGTCTCGAGTTCGAACCTAAGGCCTCACCTCTAACTTTTCAGATTCATGTGCGTATTGTATAATTATCACTTGCTTCAAAAATGGTGAAGGAAAACATCGTGAGGAAAATGGTATGCTTGAGAGATATTTCTTGACGGCATGTGAAACCAAGCCAGAGGCCCATAGGTGGCATAAAAATTCTAACTCAGGACACTTAACCAAACGAAAAAAAAGGTAAATCTTTGTCACTCTATTTTGCAAGCATTTAGTGGACTTGCGGTGATCGTATCATAGGTATCTTTTATTGGTTTCCAGTTCGATTTTATGTTTGTGTTTTTAACTTAATACAAAATATAACAAATCTGTATAATATTCCTGCTTTTGCTGGCTATTAAATAAATTTTGCTCACTTAATTTTTATGCGTATACAATATACATATTTCCCAATTTCTGTACTTTTTATCGCGGCGATACTTTGACAAAAACACATGTTATTTACAGCTTTATGTATGGTCGTCGTTAATATCGGTCATTTATTAGCGGTGACCCAAAAGGATATTATTTATGAAGTTTTAAAGGCAGTTTCTGTTCGCTATCCATCACGCCCAGTGTCAATAACGTGTATCAGCAGAGTGAAGTTAGGGTATCAATCATCCTAACTTAATTGTACTGGTTTGTACGTTGCTTTCTCTTGTAGATGCGGATAGAACACGTGCTAGAATTTATCGTCAAGATTGTTGTGTTCAATAATGTTAAAAACTTTTGATAGTATATTTTTTTTCATCTTTTTTACAAGCTTTTTAGTTCAATCGTTATATATATATATATACGTACAAACAAAAAAAGTACGTATACCTAGCAAAGTTGGTCTCAGTAAAAGTTAGCTGCAGAATCGAAAAATAAGAACTTACCTACATGAATTAAAATTTTATCAATGAGCTGTGAAAAATGGTACCTACCTGTAGGTACTTTAGAACTGAGAGGGCAAATTGAGAAGTGCTCAAGGGAATTTTGTTTGTTACTGCGAGTCGTCGACGAAAACACCTTTCATTTTCTTTTGTTGTTAATTGGTTAGAATAGAATAGAAGAATAGAATTTACTTTATTATATACCAACCAAAATTGTTAGACAGCTCTTTTATAATATTGCTAATTCAATGACGGTTTTATAACTGAAAGTAATATCTTCCAGACAAAATGTGGATATTGTTTTTTTTTTGTAGGTACCAAAACACTTGAAATATTTTTTGTTTTATTTTGTTCTGATGCCACTTGTCTTGTACAAACTATGACAATACATATATACTCTGATTCTATTCTAAATAAATTCCAAATAACTTTATGCAAAATAGAACTTTCTCTTTGTCTATAATAACGAAGAGACACGGACTCACCTGCGCATTTGTATACATACATAAGTGAAATCCAAATTTCCAAGTGAAGCTTAATCCTGAATGTGTTCCCTCTAACTTTGCTTCTGCTGTTGTTTTAGTTATAATGGTTCACTTTGGTGGCCAGGGAATTATTGCTAATGCAACTTGCATTCGTGATGTATTATGTGAATATATCATCTTTTATTAACTGAATGCTAGCCTTGTATTTGCAGTTCAGATTCATGGTCTGGAAGCACTGGACGTTTATGTTTATATTATACTGTTGTTGTCTTTCTGTTGTGTTTTCGTTGTATTCGACATTACAGAGGTCTGGAAATAGACATTTTAAATTATGTATTTCGTTCTATATTTCGGTATAGTTACATAATTTTGGACAGTACTACGATAACATTAATTTGGATTTTTAAAAAGAAGTTTTAGCTAAAAAAGCCGCCTTAAGTATGCGTTTATTTTTGTACAAGTATATGGAGTAAAAAGTAAACTATATTTCTGTGTGATTAGGAGGAGGAAATGTACAAAAAATATTGCAATTGTGTTGACAAATGGTCAGATTTACGATAAGTAAGAACAAAACTCTAATTAAATCCATCAACAATATGTTGATGGATTGTTTTCAGAGTTTAGAGCCGGATGAATAAGTGTCGTAATTATTATTGGAAAGAAAGAATCATTATTTATATCTACACCTACATAACAAACAAAAATAGTAATGTATAGGCAAGTGAAGCCATAACACGGTCACATATGGCCGCCAGTCCTCGACCTCCGGCAAAATGCTGACATACTGATTCTATTTTGCCGCTCAAGCGGTTAGAAAAATATGTTATTCTCAGAGTGTGACTCCTGAAATATGATGTTATTGATCCGACGCTCGGAACAAATAAAATGTAGTACGGGTTATTAGATATGTTCTAAATATATAAAAAAAACTTTTATTGTTTAGACAGTAATCGGTTTAGAAAGAGTTTTGGTAATTTAATAAACTGACCGTAAACAAAACAATAAGAAAAGTTCGGAAAACCAGATTGAATGTGTGAAGTTTTTATAACCAAAGCTAGAGATTTAATGACAAAAAACTCAGTTCGTGTGACAAATCAATTAAATATTGTCATACCTTGGTATGCAAACCAAACTACAGCTGAGGTATCGCGAAACACAAATCCGAAATAAAAACTTCAAACCTGTTTAAGGGTACAAAATTATGTTAACTACTAAATCTATTTCCCTCGCGTTCGTTTTGTAACCGGCGAAAAGCTAAGCTTCGGCACAAAGTAGTAGTGTTGATGGATTTTATGCAATTTTCAGTATCTATCACATCCAGCGCAGGATGGCGGGGCCCGCTGGGATTAAGTTCGATCTTTTCGCAATACTTACAGGGTAAACAGCTCGAGCGCCCGCGCCGCGCTGCCCCACATAACTACCGGAGATAACAAGCTGATACACCTACTATACAATATGCTTTTAACAATTGTTCGACAAGCTAAGTCTTTATTTGAGATTATTTGACAGCTTAGTTAGCTATAACTGTGTTAATACGTTCAGTGCCGGGAGCCTTCCTGGAGGGTTGACTTTAAAGCGTAATGCCGGTGACCCCCTGGAGGATCAAAATCAAAATCAAAATATTTTATTTCACATAAACCTACATGGGCACTTATGAAACATCAGAAGCTAGGTGCACGGTTCCAATTGGTCGTTTCCTATGGAGAAGAGCCGGCAAGAAACTCCACGGTTACTCTTTTAAAAATAATTGGCTTTTACAATACTTTCACATAACAGTGTTTCTAGGTATGGGAGGACAGTGTAGGTCTTTCAATAAGTACCAAGTACTTAACAAAATAGAAAATGGTCAACAGGTCTACAATCCACTAAGCCTACAGCGTTCTCATATTCACAAAATATGTAGAAAAGAATCTATACAAAAAATAAATAAATTAATAAAAGTAAAAAACCTATTTTAATAAAACGCAATTATATGATTGCTATTACAACTGTAATCAATCTGAATAATTATCATGTCCACAAAAGTCACAAAAAAAAAAGTTGAAATTAAATCATAGATCCACTATATATGGTGCATATGTATGGTGGCATGGCATATAACCTCTATGAAAAGTGGGTGGACTCGAGTATGTTAACACTTTGAGGGACAATAAAAAGCCCATAGGCGTTATCCATCAATCATTTATTTTGTTAAACATAGGTATGGTTACAGATATAGAGTTATAACAATAAAATTTCTATTGTGTCTCGTTCGATGTCCTTGAAAACGTTAAAACATTAGAGATAGAGCTGTACGAAGTCATAGTGTGCTTGCGAGGGAGATTCGTGGCTATTTATTATTTTTGTTGTAATAAATCCTTTGTAACGAACCAACACCATATTCAAGCCTGCTCTATCTTAGATTTCCCTAACTTACTGCCAACTTGAGACTTAATTAAAAGAAATTAAATAAGCTGGAGTTTTGCCACCTTTCAATAAAGAGCTCCCAAAAAAATAGTGCGAAAGTTTAATCAAAGGTAAACAAACTACGATTTTAAATGTAGTAGGCACTTCATTATTATGAAGTGGGAACGCTTATAAAATTTTGCCAAATGCCGGCTTTGCAGCGGCAACCGACTAGATTGTATGATGGCTCATTCATAGCGAGCCGAGAGTGAGAAATTAGTTTTTTAATAATAAATTGCTCAGTTTTTGTTGCTTACCTACATTCAAATAAAATTTAAATTGTGTGAAAATATTCATGAGCCATAAAATCATGACGCGTCGTAATTAAATCGCTTTTATAAACTTCCATCATTCCGTTCAATCAGCTTTCTGTGCATTATTCCCCGGCTTTTGTTGTGATTCCAATATTTCAGTCAATCTTTAAATAGCCGTGAAATTAAACACACATTGAAAATGCAAGTAGGTCTGCTGGTTTACACTATACAGTTAACGTTTTAAAAAGTTTTCCGATTTTCAAGATAAGGCGCTAGCAACGCTTTCAAAGTGAGTTAAAGATTTTTTACTCGTTTCAGTGTACGTCAAGGCAATGTATTCCGTGAGCAATTGCTCTTAGCACGTAGGTGAAATGTAGTTCTATGAAAGTGCATTAACGAGTAATTAACCTAAAATATTATCGGAAATTGATCGATCAACATAAAGCCATATAATGACGTCACACTGACATAGATAGAACAAGCTGCACTCGTGTTGTGACGATATGTCGAAAACGTGCGTGGAATAAATTTTTGTTCATAGAAACCATTTTCAATTTCACGGCTCAATCTTTGTGTGCTCGGGGTGAATATGTAAAAGGGCATTCGTTGATGTCAACAAAGTGTAATGGTTTCGTGCTAGCGCGTGCTTGATCTATGAGTTAGAATCCAGACCGATTCTAAATTGGAAAAAATATTATACCACCTGCCTATTCAGGGGACACACGGCCGTTCTATTGAATTCAGCGTTTGTCCGTGTTTGTTTGAGCTCTACATAGAATTTCTTGTACTGGTTAACAAAAAGTTGCGAAACATTTAACACACAGTAATTAATATTACAAGTTCCACTTAACGTTTTTACTCCTTTCTCAATTTACTAGGTGTTGATAGATACGCTAGGGTATTTTCATCGATCAACGTCGTGTAGCTATTGCTCCGAAACGGTAATTGTTGATTTTATCCGGAGATTACCGTTTTATTCGTATACTTAGTGTTTATAACGACGTCGTAATGTCGGTAGAATTTTGTGATTTTGTTTGTGTCATTTAAGTGAAAAATTGCCCATACAAGTGTCAAGAAAAACGGGAATAAGTAGGTAGTGGAAAACGGCGGCAGTATGGGCAGGGAGCGACTTTTGACAAATTATTTAAGAACGTGTGTTAGGGGACGTGGGCTATTATACGCGTGATTGATAGTGTTGATAGCGAGCCGACAAACGTTTCCTTTTTAATCTTTTCGCGAGTTTAACATAGATCTTTTGTTAAAGAATGATTGCCTTTTGTATAGCGAGGCGCTAACATATTGTTTATTATCACTTTGATATTTTGTTCGCGTTACAGGGCTGGCAGAGCGCCAAGTGACATCCGCACAAAATGTTGGCTGTTTTAGAAGCCGCGTACACTAATAATTTGGAGATCACACTACCGCACAAATGGTAACTTATGGAGTATCTAGGTATCGTAATGGATTGGGTCGTTTACCATATGAATTGATTTAAAGTTTATTAAGACAAAGTTTGTTTTAAAGCTGTTTAGATACCTAAATGAGGGCATAAAATCACAATCACACTGGTGAATATCACAGATAACTAAAGACGACTAGGTACCTATACCCAACAGTGCGTTTCGTATTGAATGCACCTATTATTGGAGGCTCTAACGTCTAGAGCAAACAGTCCTTGCATTTCGACGCCTATAAATGGTATGTCAGAAACTTAAAGCACTCCGCAGTTGTTTGTTTTGTCCTATTCCTATATTACTCGCATGCTGAACGCATGCAGAATATTAGTATGGATGCATGCGGGTAATAGGAATAATAAAATTATACATGCGAAAGGAGCTCTGTCTGTCGTCTGTTACCTTTTCACACCTTAAGAACGGATTTCAATGAAATTTGGTACCTACATAAGTAGACCATGACCTAGTTAGGGTTAGGGCAAAAGCTAGTCTCAAATAAACAATTTTTAAATTATTATATCCATTTTATGATGATTATTTTTACTGAGAAGAGAATGATTCATATTACTCTTTCAATTTCGTTTCATATATTAAATATAATGCAACAGATTTTTCGTAGCATAATCAGCCTATTATTATGTTCTCACTGCTGGGACACAGGCCTCTTTGGGCCGTAATCCATCACGCGGGCCCAGTGCGGGTTGGTAGATGTCACATGTCTTCGAATATTTGGTTCTAGGATATGCCGGTTTCCTCAAGATTTTTCCTTCACCGTTTTAAGAGCAGTAGTTATGAAATGATTTACACAGAGTAAAGCGCCTTTCTGGATTCGAACCCATGACCCAGAACTCGGGCCGTTACCATTGCGCTACCACTGCTCTCTCAGATTTATAAATAAATTACCGTTTGTTTTATAAACCAAACTCTTAAAATAAACAAGAAACACGGAAATGCTTTAAGTTTAATATTTATTTACATATTAATTTCCTTTGTTAAATGTTAATGAATTGGCATTTACAAAAAACATGCAGGTAAAATGTCGGTACGTGTATATTTAGTTAAGTATTTATGAATGAAATATTGGAATCATTCGTTATAAGCGGTGTGCTGTGGAATGTAAACAAGGGCGCACTTACATGGGCTTCGTACATAAAGCTTATTCATTTTATATGGGGATATCCATCATGTTTATATCGGACCCCGGTGTGACAGCGCGTAGAGGTTTTCGGCGATATTAGGCGGAATTAACAACAGTTTGTGATACTTTGACGCGGAATAATGTTGGAAATCATTCAATATGGACACTTTTTACGAGTTAAAGAGTATTTTAAATCGAAAATAACTCTTAAATAATAAATCGTTCATTGGTATGTTTCGGAACCATTTTTTTAAAGCTTTTACTGTTGTTACTATTTTTTACTGTTTACTTACAACAGAGTATTGGTATTAATTGTAATAACAATAATTTTGTGGCATAATTGTTTACGAAGGGCGCTAGTGGGCACGTGGGCCGGTGGCCGGTGGGCACTACAGGTAGCGTCTACGTCGGAGAGCCGCGGCCTCGGGGGAAATCAACACAACAATTACAGCGCAGACCTACTTCCAATAACACCCGCCAAACCTTTAAAAACCGAACGACGTGCTCCTATTACACTCTCGTGAAATATTGCTTTGTTCCACACAAATCGCCGCCGCACTACATCGCGAAAGCTACGTAAATGATTCTTATCTCGAAATGAAAGGTATTATGTATTTACGACGCTGCTCAGTTCTGTAAGTCGGTTTGTGATAATACTATGAATATTCAGAGGCTTCGGTCGTCCCTGAGGATGGAACCCTTCCAAGCATAAGAGAGGAAATGCGGATGGTGAGTTCCAAAACAATATGATATTATCGCGGCGTTTAGGCGGTCCTAATAAGATTTACCTCAATATTAATGCGCATCGCGGCGTCCATTATTTGGAGGTATTATCTAAACACGGACGGTATATTCCGTCACTTTCATTTTCAGCATTTAATAATAGGCATTGACGCGCGGAGGGTTGCCAAGTGGTCTTTAGGAAACTATTATACTGTCTACGAGTGTTTGATTGTGATATATTCGGTTTTATGGTAACAAAAGAACAACCCTAGTATTACAGAACAATCGTGTCCTCCAACCTTTAGCTCCATAAAAGAGTAGAATGATTAATTGTTTTTCCGACCTCTTCAAAACACCGCCTTATTCTTTTAAAGACTTCCGTTATTTTCCGACTCGATGACGGCGAGACGGTGATTTTCGACTATAAATTAATATTAAATTACGGATTAGGAGCGAAAATATTTTCAGCTGTTGTTTTTCTATCTACCAAGCTTTTAAAATATTATTTCAGAAATTAAGTATTAAAATGGAACGTTCTGTTTTGGTGTGTTCTTTATTTTCTTTGATGAGTAATAGAAATAGATACATAAAAGTAAATTGAAATACGATATACAGATTAGGTTCATACAAGGTTCAAGACAACCATTTGTCACAACATACTCACCTTCCACAGAATCTCTGCACGAGCACGTGTCATCAATTATTGTTTTTGGTTAGCGATCTTGTCGTGTTGCGGAGCGGCCAAGCAGACGCGTGAATTCAATCTATCGGCTCACGCGCCACGGAGCGTCGCGTCGGCCGGCGTCGGGCGGCGCTTTGAACAGGGCCACTAAAAGCGATTCGCCGTAAACAAGAATTAACGCCAAACCTGCATCGACCACTGCACTCTCCTTTATGGTGACATGATAAAAGCTCTCCGTTTTGAGAGCTAACGTACGTTATACTACTGAAGTATATGTGGTTTATCCAATAAAAATCTCGAACTTTGTACAAAAAAAAATCGATTAAATTCTGACTTTAAAAGTTATGTTAGTCCAACTGCACTGGTTCTATTAGATGAGCCATTACCTGTCGATTTACAATAAGATTTATTGTATCGAAAACTAATATTAATCTTCACAGAAAGTAATTAGAAACTTGTGATGTTGCAAGATAATTTTGTTTGCCATTTCGTATCGAATTATATAAGGTAAACGCGGGTGAAGTCGACAGTGACCCAGAAGTCGTCAAATTATCTAAAAATATCACTATCTTTTTCTACTCAACATTAACCTGGTCGATTTTTATAGCAACATATTTAAGATAACATATTACACAATTAAAATAATAACCCTGAGTTTTAGCTGTTATGGAGTCTGATATATTTTATTTGAAAGGTGTGTCTCATTTTTTTGCAAGTTTAGCTACTCAATGTGAAACTCAGCACGTAGTTTTACGTCTTGATTTGTGAAACTTCAGTGGCGTCTACGGTAAGTCAGGTTGTTTGATGAATTAATTGAGTTAATTAGCTAACGATATAACTTGGAATTTGGAACACTTTTATCTTATAAGTATTTTATCGAATGTGACATTTATTGGTTCCTTAAAATTGGACCCAGAACTCGTCATTTTAAGTACTATTGTGACGATAACTAGGACACAGTTAATAGTTGCTTATAAACCCGTCATATGTATATGTTTTTGTGAATAATGACACAAAATGCGAATAATAACTATTATCGGGACCGTTACATAGTTGTTAACTCCCTTGTACAAACATATTTTAAAGTTTGGACTACAATTTGACGATAATACTGGGTTTGTCTTAAGCTGTTTTGGTTAGGATCACTCATGCAGCGCAAGCGTCTAGTTTATGCAGATAAAGATTTAAATGTAATATTATCAATTGGGGTCACGACGATGGCATCATAATCAACATAAATAAAACCAAATGTATGCGTATACGATCTCTTTATCTTAAAAAGATCGAATGTCCGCCGCGCATAGTGGGGCATAGCTATGAGTGTCTGCACAGTGATGGACTGACGTTGTGTGAGTGTGCAAACATTGAGGTGGTGGAGGAATACAGGTATTTGGGTTTAGTCATAGATAATAGCTTCTCATGGAAAACACACATTATGCACTTATGTGAAAAACTCAGGTACGTGCTGGTGAAATTTCACCAACTCAGTTTTGTGCTGGATAGGGCAACTTTGTTCATGGTCTACTATGCACTGGTGGACTCACTGCTTTTTTATGGACTGGCATGCTGTGGTAACACATTTAAAACATATAAAGATAAAATAAAATAAATACAAATCAGATCTATGAAACTATTAGTAAAAACACATAAAACCATTGTAAGAGTAGTGATTACGAAAACTTATTTTTGGAATGTAAAATTCTGCCGGTTCATGTGAGGGTAGTGTTATCAGTAGCTTTAGAACAGTATCGTAGAGATAAATTAAAAAAAAAAAAAATTGTACGCACAAGATCTCAAAGGGACAATAATATGAAAAGATTTGTAGTGCCCACTTGTAATAACTATTATGGTCGAAGAGGTAGACGTTTATTAGTTCCAAGTATTTTTAATAACTTTCCAGTCGATATAGACAGTTCTGTCACAAAAATCTCTTTTAAAAATAAAATACATAAGTATCTCTTAAATGTGTTTTGTCAAAGCCTAAATGTAGTGAATATTTGAAAAAAACAAAAATATGTGCTAAAAAGGAGCTACGTCTGCCAACAAACTGCTGTTCAGTTTGGCAGAGGTAATTTACTATGTAAAAACAAGTATTGTTGTGAATAAACAGTTTTAATTTTTTTTCATTTCATTGCTTGATTAAACGCGTTCTGCTCAGTCGTAGCGTCATTGGGCTCGCTTTGCTCACTTGGCACGAAACTGTATTCACGCTTTTCTTGTGATAGAGTTCGCTTCACTCAGTCTTGTCAAGTGCAAGCGCATTCGTGTTGAAAATGGGCTTGCTTCGCTTGCTGGTCTCAAGAAGCTCTTAACACCAGCGAGCACATCTTCTGATTAAGCGCGCTCATCGTGTGATTAAGCGCTGTACACATTTGTGTCAAGAGTGTGCTCGCTTCGCTCGCAGTATCGTGAGAGTGCTCGCTTTGCTCGCTCATCTGGTGAGTAAGCGCGTTCCACTTGCTCGGCTGGTAAACAGTATTCTCAATTATAACCTAACCTGCTTTACCAAGGAAGGTATAACCGACTTTATTAATCCCTGGCTAATCGGTGCTAGCGTTTCATCAGTAAGCGGACGTAATAAAATCGCGGCGGGATTTTATCGCGCACTGGATTTTCAACTCTCGGTGTTAAGCCGAGAGTTGAGAACCCAACGCGCTGGGACGTACTCTCGTCTCAGGGCGTTGAAAAAGCACATTGTTGGATTTTCAACTCTTGGCGCTAAGCAGAGCGTTGAAAATCAAGTGCACGAAAATAAATCGTCGCGATTTTATTGTGTCCGTGCGAACGTGGGCTAACTGTCGCGGTATGCTCGCTTCGCTCACTCAGATCGAGTGCGCATGTTACAGTTCCAATGAAAGCTTACCTAGAAATCCTTACCTTGTCTTCTTACTTAGGATTCTGCCATTGAAACCTCTTAATGTTCTCGTAACCTTCACGCATACTTACACGATGACATGGCACCACCGATTATTAGCTAACATGATGATTGTCGAGGGCTTTTTTAAGTATTCAGGTATTACCCTAGCTTTTATATGTGCTCACAACTAGATTTTTTAGGCTTATTGTGTATCTTATGATGTAAACTTTCTTCGATCGTCGTTTGAATTTACAATTTTGAGCAGATTTACAGCAGATATAAGGCGAAATCTTTTTACTTTATAGGCTTTTCTTTTTAAATGTTGCGGTTTTCAATAGTGCCGTAGCCATTGTATTTGCTCGACACTGGACTTAATAGGCTCATTGCATTCCTTATAAAGTAACTTTTCATCGTAAGTAATATTTTTCAGTGCTGAGTTTTTACGGCCGATATAAGACGATATCTTAAACTTTTTGCTCCTTGCTGCAGATTTTCTTTCGGTTTCTGATACTGCCATAGTTAATGTATTTGCCAGGTTTCTGATACTTCCGTAGCTATTGTATTTGCCACTGAACTTTTCAGACTCATTGCTTTCTTTATGATGCGCGCTTACTTTTTAACCGACTTCCAAAAGGAGGAGGTTCTCAATTCGACTGTATGTTTTTTTTTGTATGTTTGTTACGCGATTACTCCGCCAATTATGAATTGATTTTGATGATTCTTTTTTTGTTTGGTAGATCATACTTCAGAGGTGGTCCCATATAAATTTTATTAACTTTGCTTGGGTAGTTTTTGAGTTATCTTCAATAATACGTATTTTTTCCCACGTAGTATGTGGATGATATTATGATAACTTCCTGTCACTGTTATTTACATAGCAGGTAGTGGTATTCGAATTTGTGTGGGGTAGGTACCACAACTAAAAAGTGAAAAATAAAAACGTTTTACAAAAAAAAAACAACCGACTTCAAAAAAAAAAACACTACGAAGTGAAAAATAACTTTAATTTCGGAAGTCGGTGACAAAGAACGAAAATTGAAAACCAAAGACACCGACTTCCGAAATGAAAGTTATTTTTCACTTTGTAGTGTTTTTTTTTTGAAGTCGGTTGTTTTTTTTGTAAAAAGTTTTATTAAATGTTTTTCTTTTCTGGCTAGATTTACGGCCGATATGAGACGACATCTGAAATTATTTTGCTATTGTCAACTTCAAATGCATCTTTAACCCAAGATTGGCCCAGATTTCTGTTGTTTCTCTCAAAGTGGTAGAGCTTTGTCAAATATTGACAGTGACACTAGAATCATCGTTCTAGCTAAACATGTTTTTGCGCTACTCGAATTGGAATTGCGACACATAGTGAAAAATAGAGGGTAGCGCGCATGCACGTGCATTGGCAATGTGACGCCATAGGCAAATTATATCCTGCCTCAAAATTAGTACAAATATAACCTACCTTTTGAATGCTCAACCATTACGTATTCAAATTCTCGTAGTTATTAGCGGTTCAAATCTTACATGTTTTTGACGGTCAGAAATATTGAACTTACCACCGTACACCAAGCAGAAACACGTTATCATGTCAAAATTGATTCAAATAAAGAAAAAGAAATAAATAAAATAAAAAATAAAGAATTGAGTATTGAGTAAATAAATCTGATTTTGTGATTCTAATCTCTTAATTTTTTTAACAAAAATACACTAGAATTTAATTTGTCTTGCTGTTTTTATAACCTATCTGCTCTGCTAACAGCTTTAGTCATTTCTTGGGATTTGGTCTTCTACCCACCTTTTTTTTATTAGACTGGACACTAATATCAAAGACAATCACAATTTTTTGTGCTTGTCTTGAACTCTATGTTTAAGACCCGAGAGTTCAAATTAGCATAAAAAATTGACGGCTACTGTGTCTGTTTGATGAGTAATAGTACAAATCTGACGACTATTAGTACAAATCGCCCTTAATTTAACATTTGCTTAAATAAGTATTTATTAGCACTCCTAATTATATAAATTAACTACTTAGAATAATGGATAAATTTCCTATTTAGTCATGCAATATTTTTCATTCTAAATGAAATACTTTTCACACAGCAGTTCTTTAAAGTCAGTGAATTTCTAAACCCGACGAGTATGATACGTTTACATTAACAACTTACTTCCGCGGTTTTCTACTTCTGCATAAAAAAGCGCAATAGTGAGAATGTAAACATATATTTTCGAAAAAAAAATAGATTCCTGCTCTGCATGATCTCTTTTGTCTACTACAGTCAGAAAAATGTTTAATATACGTGTGTTTATATCGAATCGACCCATCGATGCTCGTAAAGAGGAATTAGTGTAGCTCTGTGTTCACCGCACACCCTTTTATGGGCGAAAGATAACACCATCCTCACTCCACTCACCTATGGTTTGATAACGGCTCAAGTCTTTTAGAACAGGAGAATGTGGTAAAACAGTATGTTGTTGGATTTATTAGTGTGGTGAGGTCTTTAAGCTATTAGCATGGGGCTGGACAAAGTGGTAAACGAAATGGTAGACCGAACATAGCGAGTCTTTACTTTGGTTGGTAAATATGATGAAGTAATGGTGTTGTGGTTCAAAAATGTATCATGAGGTAAATAACAAAATTTTTGAAAACATAAATAATAAACATTATAACATTTAATACAGCATTCAATTTTCCTTTAAAACGGTTTTTACGTCACTTCATATTCACATTTTGTAAGACCAACCTTTTTTGTTTAAAAACGAATCTGTAAAGAAAACATTCACTTTTAATGTGAGCAATTTAATATTATTACCGTAAACGCCAAATGGCAGCCAGAAGGTCCAAAGGCTATGTTTTACGAGTGATGTGTCGCAGAGGGCGCAGCGTTCTTCTTAACAAGACGTCCCTGAGGGCCTCGCGAGCCTCACGGAATGTTAAATACTCTCACTCGTTAGTAACTTTCGGCTACTTTCACTTCTCGGTCTACGGCGAAAAAATGCAATGTAAACAATAACGAATTAGTGAATGATGAAGATAAACTTTAATAAATATCTCATATTACATTATTATGTAATAATCTCGTTTATCTTGGGACTGTTATGATTATGATAACCTTATTTTTTGACATTATAGGATTTTTTTCTTGACATTTGTATCGGTGTTAATACTACCTAGGATTTGCAATTTTGAAACCTATCACTCATGTATCCACAATGTATATATATATATGACGGAGAGGGTAGGTGTCTCTCGTTATTATCAGCTATATTCTAACTACTGTTACTATGGGTAGTATTGGTTATTGCGTAATAGAAAAACCGTTTGCAGTTCACATTAAATTATAATTTACGATCAAATTAATCACACTACCAATTCACACACTGTTGGTACACGATACAACTATTCGGAACGCGTCACGTTTCTAAACGTATTCACTGCTTGACAGCCATCGACTCTGCTTATGGTCGAGAGTTATGTTGTAGATTCTGTCGAACGCCGACATATCGTCGGCGTAGGTGGAGAACTAAATAACTGCGATTTTGGTTAAATTGACTTTTCACCATTTTCATAACACTCAATCATGCCGCATAAATAAATTGCAATTTTCTCCAAACAAGTTTTTTTTTGTTATTTAGTTCTCCACATACGCCAACGATATACATATATTATATTAATTTAATGTCTTCATGTTATTGTGGTGACCTAGTGGTAACGGCCCCGACTTACGAGTTGTAGGACGTGGACTTGAACCCAGGCAGGCGCTTTACTTTGTGTATTTAATTTCATCACCACTGCTCTCAAAACAGTACGGTTTCACCAAAGGGCGTTGTACCACTGACGCCGGTGTCACCCTAATAAAGAACATTTTTAATGCCTGGGAAGAAGCACATGATGCCATTGGAATCTTTTGCGACCTCTCGAAGGCGTTCGATTGCGTAAACCATGAAACACTTCTGCTAAAACTAGAACACTATGGGATTAGGAATACAGCTCTTGATTTACTGAGATCATACCTGAAAGATAGAAAGATTAAAGTTCAAGTGAACGGCGTAAACTCATTGGGGTCTGAAATGGCAATGGGTGTTCCTCAAGGTTCGATATTGGGTCCATTCCTCTTTTTAGTTTACATTAACGATTTACCCCAATTACTTCAAAATCAACCGAAGATGGTGTTATTTGCAGATGACACATCATTGATCTTTAAAATAGATCGACGGTCACAAAATCTTGACGACGTGAATAACTCTATTCTTCAGGTCCAAGATTGGTTTACGGTAAATAATTTGGTACTAAATGAGAAAAAAACCAAGTGCATTAGATTTAAATTACCGAATGTTAAAAGTAGCGAATGTGACATCATATTGAATGGAGAAAAACTGGAATTTATTAATCAAACAGTTTTCCTAGGAATCACGCTGGACGAGAAATTACAATGGGGACCTCATATAACATCTCTTGCGGGGCGGCTAAGCTCGGCCGCTTATGCTATTAGAAAGATAAGACAGTTAACAGATGTAGAAACCGCGCGTTTGGTATATTTTAGCTACTTTCACAGCATTATGTCATATGGCATTTTACTGTGGGGTCGGGCTGCTGACATTGAATCCGTCTTTATTTTACAAAAGAGGGCTGTCAGAGCCATTTATAACCTATGTCGTCGCGAATCTCTCAGGGAACTTTTTAAAAGGATTAATATTGTGACGGTACCTTGCCAATTCATTTATGAAAATATTATGTATGTAAGGAAAAATCCACATCTCTTTAATAAAATAAGTGATAGACATAATTTTAATACTAGAAATAAAGATAAACTAGATCAACCATTTTTCAGGTTATCTAAAGTACATACATCTTTTATGGGGTACTGTGTTAAATGTTACAACAAAATACCTTGTGACATATTGCAATTAAATGAAAGAAAATTTAAAACTCATATAAAAAGTACACTTTGTAAACAAG
Organism: Agrochola lychnidis; assembly: GCA_963680765.1. Taxonomy (NCBI): domain Eukaryota; kingdom Metazoa; phylum Arthropoda; class Insecta; order Lepidoptera; family Noctuidae; genus Agrochola; species Agrochola lychnidis. The sequence continues at coordinate 14,817,156 of OY796857.1, forward strand.
CATATTACAAATTAGAGGATTATATCCAAGATAAGAGTGCTTGGAAACATGCTGGTCCTGCTCCATAGGACAATTTAGAATCAAGACAAAATCAAACTGGTTGCTAATGTAATTGTAAAATTTATTACTTTGTGTTTTATGACATTGATTTTACATTCTGTAATTACTTCCTTACACACTGACTTATTAATTGTAAAATTTTAGGAAAATCATCTACTTTTACAATGTTTGTAAATATGTGAGAACCATGTATCTATCACAAATTAAATTATCTCTCGTTGCTTCATTTTTAATTGTTTTTACCTATTGTGGTATAGTAATTTTATTCTAGGTGCATCGTCTTCACATATAATAATTATTTAACAAATGTACGTACATATACAAACAATATTGTAAAACATTTTAAAAGAGTAACGGTGGAGTTTCTTGCCCATTCTTCTCCATACGAAAACTACCTTTTGGAAGGGGCGACTAGAATCAATTTTATTATTTTGTAATTTTTGACGTTCAAAAGTGCCATACATGGGCCTATTTGAAATAAATGATTTGACTTTGACTTTGACTTTGAGTGAAGGAAAACATCGTGAGGTAACTGGCATGTCCTAGAACCAAAAAGTTCGAAGACATTTATGATATCTACCAACCCGCACTGGGCTCGCGTGGTGGATTACATAGCCCACTCCCTCTCACCGAGATGGAGGCTTATAATGTTCCCACTGAGTCCCAGCAGTGGGAACATTATAAGCTGATTTTTATGATGTTATTTTAGTATAAAATTAATACATTTCGATACAATGTAATTTTTTTGTTTTTGCTAACGTTTAGTCGAGGCCGTTGCCCAGCAGTGGGATGATGCAAGCTAACAATCAATCAATCATCATTTATTCATAAGTTCACATATAAATTACATAAAAGTTACATCATAACAAAGTTACATATTAATAGTAGAAATATAGAAAAAATTAAACTATGCCTAAAATAAATCTAGTGTATAACTTATATAATATTGATTAAAGGCCCAATGAATACAATAGCGACCTGCCTGATGTAGGTTTATTCAAACCTGTGTTTCAGGCCATCACTTAACAACGCTGAGTGATTCAGTGGACTATTATGTTAACATTTAATAAACTCATTGCATAACTTCTAGCAATTTTTCTGTGTCTGAGTAATTAAATGTCAGTAGGTATGCACTCAACATTTCACTACACTTTTTATAATTTACACTATAAATATTTACAGACTTATTGATTTTATTATATAAGAACGGACCTAAAAATACATAAAATTTATTTATAAAAGTATGTCTGGTTTGAGGCTTTATACAAACTAAGTCTTTTCTTCTCTTATCAATAGGTGTTGGGATATAAGGAAGTTTATTGTGCTGGTGTAGTACTATATTCAATATAAATAGTTGACGCACGGTTAAAACCTTGCATGCCGTGTAAAGCTCATGTGTGGGAAATCTAAATGGGCGAAAGGTGGCTACCTTAAGGATAGCTCTCTGCGCACGTTCTAATGGCAGTAGGATTGATTTAGCAGCCCCACCCCAGGAAGTTATACAATAAGTGAGAATGGATTGACACAAAGCTAAATAGACCTGTTTAATTAATTTGTAGTCCGATATATATCGTAAATTCTTAAAAATGTATATTAATTTACGCATTCGAGTGCATAACAAATCAATGTGTTTACGGAAATTCAGATTTGTGTCAATCGTTACACCAAGATATTTCATATGGTCGGTTTTTGCTAAACTAGGACAGTTACATGCATCGTCAGCATACGTGCCGCACTTGTGCGCATAAATGTTTATGTTTATGTAACAGTAGTAGCAGTAGTAATCGTGTGAGCTATACAAAATAATCACCTACGCAGAGCCTGAAATTGCAAATTATACGTTACGTACGTTTCATGAAAAAATGCCCCTTTGTAATTTATTGGTTCAAAAAGCTTTGCATTTTTATTGCAAAGTGATTCTTGGCAAGGGTTGCGTGTAAACTGGGATTGAAGCGGCTGGCTTGAAATGCATGCGGCGAAAGGCGTCAAAGGCTTTATTCACACTCATCGACACGTGACGTCATCATCGCCGGGGCCGCCCTTTGCAGGGAATTTAAAAAAATTGTGAACACATGTTGTTGAAAACTTTAAAGAACTTTTACCACAGGTAAATACTAAATGTACGAGGGAGCTACTGTGTAAAGCAATTATACACGTGGAATGTTTGTTTTAAATATTTAAATGGAATCTCAAAATGGCGCAGGTGGATTTAACTCGTAATTTCTTGCTACGCGTTATAAATTAACGAACTAATTGGAGATCGATTTTACATCGCTATTTATTCTATCGTAACCAATTTATTAGTTAAAGTTGAGACACCGCGAATCGCAACCATTCTGAGTGAAAGCTTAAAGTTTCAGTGAGGCAGTTACGCTCCCCTTCCGGGCGATCAACGTAAATTATTCCCCCAGAAGAAATCTCCAAGGGCTGAATGACGGATAAGGGACGAGCCGTTTTATTGCCTACACCGGCCCGCCTTTGTAGCCGCTTTAAAAATCGACCCTCGAATGTTAATTGAGGGATAAGGTTATTCAATACTGAACCGCCACTGATTTAATTAGCCACAAGATAAGCAAAAAAGCCAATAAATATTAGCCACTTAGACATCAATGTAACTTTGTTAACGACGCTTGTAAATTCGGCCACAAGGCGTCAACCAGACAACTGCCGGCTATATTCTAATAACTGGCATCCTAAATCGTTTAGCTATTCTCTGTTCTAAATGGTTTATGGCAGTAATTTTCCGCGGCTGAAAGGCGTTGTAAGTGATAATTAAAACCCCGTTACTGCAGCTGTTACTGGCGTTATTTCAGAGTTTTAATATTTCAACTACCACGTACAATACCATGAAAAAGCGATTAAGTGCATATAATGTAGAATATTAGCTCGTATCATGATATTTTATGACTTTCTTGTAATCTCCATAGAATTTAATGTACCTATTGATATTTGACAGACATTGTGTGTACGAGTATGCGAGTACCTGTGCTTTAAAGAAGGCGCGGGAGGATGTCCCCGCTCCGCGCGCGTCGGGGCATGCGACGCCACGGCTGTTACTTCCTGTCATACGCCTCCTCGTAGCGCACAAAGCTGCTCACGGCTCCAGATCGTTTTAACTAAAGACATTCTTATCAACAGTGCTCGCATTGAAACAAACGTAATACAAATATAATCTCTGGGAGACGAACATAATCCGCTTACTAAAAGGGATTCCAAAACTCGTTCCCCTGACATAATCGACACGAATTTTTCACGTATATTTCTTTCACTCGCAAATCCAATTTAATTAAGGCGAGGAACTCGCGGTTAAAATCCTATTTAAGCCGTTTTTATTACCGCCCGTCGGGCAAAGACGGTTCGCCACTGCGCTCCAAGAATTTGAGCGCTCACGAGGATTTCTCTGGCTTTTATCTTAGCAGTTCTGAGTAGAATGGTAAGCGATCTCAATGCAAATTATTTGTTTTAAACTTCGATGTATGCCGAATTCACGATCTTTTGTTTTACCATAGTTAAAACATAATAAACACCTTATTGTTTACATAGTTGTATATAAAATATTCTATTTCTGTAAAAAAGACATTAGATTTACTCAGGAAGTGGAAGTGGTTTACCTTAGGTATAGGTACTTACTGAAAATTTTCTCAGTTTGCTGAAGTTTTTCTATTTTTGAAATCAAAATAAGGGTTTGTTGAAAGATCTTTTTTCATCAATTGGGTCATTCCCATTCATATTTTCACATAATTGACAGTAAACTCAAAAAAAAAATGCTGTTCTACACAACAGATAGTTAGCGAGTGAGGAGTAACGCGATTTTCAAGTAACAAACAGGCTCACCTTAGCGTGGGCTCTGGGGAGCGGATCTCTCGGATGTTTACCCTCAATTCGGAAAAGATCGCGCTAATCCGGCGCTCCCGGAGGGGCATCTCTTCTGATATGTTACCGGAGCCCTGCCCTCGACCTCGTACAATTACTTTTCGTGTTGTTGCGACACACATTGATTGGGTAATGTGGGGTGAACCGAGATATCATGTTGTGTTACTTTGGTATATTTGATTAATTACTTAATCTAGTTTATTTTAGACAGTTTATAACTTATGGTACACAATATATGATACAATATTACATAATATGTACAGTACCGACCGTTCAATTAGGTACCCGAACGTAATTACTTTTTGGTGACTAATTCACAAACGTAAGTATGTCCAGCACCTTCTGGTGCACTTGTTATTTCATCGTCGTTAATCTAATTATTTACGGCGTCAAAACATTAATGTAGTCGATTAGTGTAGATTTAGCAGTACACATTAAAATGCTGTGAAAGATTTGGTCCACGAAGCAATCGTAAGATTTTGAACTGAGGCCAAGCGAGCCTCGGTAATGATCCGAGAGTGCATGCATAATTTACCCGCAAAGAGCTTGTTTTGTAATGTTATTAGTTCGTAATCTCGCCGGAAAACAGCTAACAACATTATTTTGCGCCAGCTAAAATATTAAAATAATTTATTTTGAGCACCACTACGGATACGTAGGGCTTCGTTACATTTCAAATTGAAACGACATAATATTTCATTTTGCTCTTATTACTGGAGTAATTTACCAGTTTACTGTGGCAATTTAACACTACAACTTATGAAATAAAGGTTCCTTTGTAATGTTGTATAATTAATATGCGGACTTTGAAACACATGAATGTGTGTCGTCTGTGGAAAGCAAAATAAGATAAATGTCAAGAGAATATTTTGACAAACAAAATCGTAATTCACCCTCAAGTTTCATGTTTTATTTAATATATTAAGACAGCTTTGAATAATACCATAATAAAACGTTCGGACTAATCCAGTGGAAGCGATGAGCGAGAAATAACTTTAACTGTAGCAGTCTGACTTTGCAATGATAATTTAATCACGATGTAAGTGAGTCGACGACTCTTATTATTGTCTCGAAGGTAGTCATAAATTTTCCGGATTATATTACGTAAAGCGTTATTTTATAGCACATGCGATTTTATTACTGTTTATAGCTTTAAGTGGATTGAAATTTTGTCAGGATAAGGTATAATCAGGTAAAATTGGTTGAATGTTGAAGCAGAATAATACCTAAATTATGTATAGTATTCCATTGACGAAGTAAACATATTCACACAGAACCGATAAAAATAAGTTTAATTAATTGTAATTAAAAGTTTAGGAACGTGTAATATCTTTAAAAAATCATTCAGGTGCTGAAACCAAACAAAAATTTTCGAGAATTTATTCTCCTCTGTCAATATAGGTCTTTTTTTTACAATGGGGATGACCCGAGCATGCTGTGCGTTGATAATTCGATAGTCCAAACACGCCGCACGGCTTTTGTCAGCCAGTCGCACAAACAGGTGTTCCGTGTTTATGTTTCACACTTTTATTGTATAATGAATACGTCTTTTTGTGCCTTTTCTGGCAATGTAACCGTCAGATTGTGAGAACCGATAGTTTATAATCTGTCGGAAAAATTCTGAAATGGGTGAAATGGGTTAGGTTAGAACTGTGAGTACTGATGAGTGACCAACCGCGAGCGGGCCGGCGGCGGCGGCGAGTGCTACTTCCAAGTTGCTCAAAGCTAGGCGGGCTATTTAGTATTAGCGCAAGGTACGTTACTTTGCAAACAAGTTTGATACCAGTTCACAATTTTGTCAGTTTCACATATATATATTATAATCTATCGAAAAGTAATGCGTTAAATTGAAAATGTTTTGTTGCAGTTCACAATTTTTCGACAGTTTATAATTTAACGGAAATAATTCTGATAGATTATGTATAATGAAGTTGATAACTATACGGTGACATATATAATAATTGATGTAATGGAAAGAATTCACAAAAAAATTATGTCGGAACCGTATTCAAGTATCTATACTTTCACGGTAAGATTCTTTAAGCCGGATTTACATTTCATTTCATTTATTTAATCATTAACAATTAATGTTCAACACAATGAACATTACACATTAACTAAAATTATCACATGCAAAAACAAAACATTTAGAAGCCTAATTAAAATTGATGTGAAATGTTTAGTTCATTCAAGAGCCAATTAATTTAAAATATGTCAACAAATAAATAGAATGTCAAATTAATAGCAGGCATAGTGTCAAAATCAAAACAAAATCATTACGAAACTAGTCGTGCAACTTAGTTGTTCAGTAATAATAGTTTCAGATGTAAATAATTGTCTATTTGACACATGATCTCATGACTTCATACATGATCTCACTAGTAATATTATTCTATAATGTAATTTAAAAGATTTTTATTTTTAACTCATGGTCGTTTATTAGGGTTCCGTTGCCAAATGGCAAAAAACGGAACCCTTATAGATTCGTCATGTCTGTCTGTCTGTCTGTCTGTCTGTCTGTCTATCTGCCTGTCTGTCTGTCTGTCTGTCTGTCCGTCCGTATGTCACAGCCACTTTTTTCCGAAACTATAAGAGCTACGCTGTTGAAACTTGGTAAGTAGATGTATTCTGTAAACCGCATTAAGATTTTCACATAAAAATAGAAAAAAAACAAATAATTTTGGAGTTCCCCATACTTAGAACTGAAACTCAAAAAAATTTTTTTCATCAATCCCATACGTGTGGGGTATCTATGGATAGGTCTTTAAAAATAATATTGAGGTTTCTAATATCATTTTTTTCTAAACTGAATAGTTTGCGCGAGAGACACTTCCAAAGTGGTAAAATGTGTGTCCCCCCCCTGTAACTTCTAAAATAAGAGAATGATAAAACTAAAAAAAATATATGATGTACATTACCATGTAAACTTCCACCGAAAATTGGTTTGAACGAGATCTAACAAGTAGTTTTTTTTTAATACGTCATAAATCGTAAACCGCAATTTACCTTTCATTCAATGTTACTTGCTGCTACGGAACCCTTCATGGGCGAGTACGACTCGCACTTGGCCGGTTTTTTTAAGGTATTTTTTGCATAAGTAAGCAAAATATGTGGAAGTTCTTATATTTCAGATCTTTTATGTACCATATGCAAAACAAAGAAATTATAATATATAAGTATTTATATTTGCGCAACTAGTTTCGTAATGTAAATTCGGCTTTATAGTTAGTAAAGTCAAGCTACAGTGCATTTAATTTCGCCTGCTTCAAATTATTTGTTTGTTTGTCTCACAAAAACCAAGTTTGAAGATAAAATTTTCTACGTGACTAATATTTGAGAAGTTATAGAAACAATCATGTATCAACCGCCGCCTGCAACACTTTACCAACGGTCGTATAATTAAGTCCAAGTCAATAATCAATGAATGTCCAATGAGCTTACACAAATCAGCACACTTTGCAGTGCAGCGGTGCAAATGTATTTGACAGCAGCGTTTATAAAGGGAATGATTAACCTAAGCCTGGCGGTAATCACGGGCCTAAACATATTCCTCCCGGCTTGTCAATAAGGAGATGCAGAGAACGTATTCAGTGCCACGCATCGCAACTGTCGACATTTGTGCTAGCTAAGCACACACCGATGTCGCTGTCTGCTCAATAGCTCGGCTCTGAACTCCGAATTCGTTCGTGCTTCGTGTGGTTGTCGGTTGTGATTTTTGTGGTTCCTCGTTCGATTTACAGTCACGAGCACTAATATGTATTCACAAAGCAACTTTTAAACGTGATTTTCTGCCACTGTAATTATTCTGATTTTAGGTTAGTATAACAAAGTATTTTGGGACTAAAATTAAATAAATCTTATTATGTTTTAATTTTGCTAAGTAGGTATATACATGCTCGTGAAAAGTTTTAAGATTAAACAAGTCCCAAATGTACTAAAACTAGTTAGAACCAAAATAATGAAAAAGGTTTAAAGGACTTGTCATACTGGAGGCATTCTGCTTCCAGCGGTCCGCTCAACTTGAACGCTGCCCGCACCCTTTGTGAACTTAATCATGGTCAGGGCAACCGGTCAGCGATCCGGGCCGGTCAACCGGTGAGCGATCCAGGCACGGCAACCGGTCAGGGTGTAGCGCTGGACAGTTCTGTTGTAGTTTCAATTGAGGAGAATGATTACTGAGGAAAAAGTTTCTTTTCATTTAAATTTTTTATAAAAATGAACTGCCCGGACTGCCGCCCGTCGCCCGCCGCCAGCTGCCCGCTGCTCGCCTGCCCACAAGTGGGCAGCCCTTCCACGTCCTTCCCGCCTCGACCGCCTGTCCGGTGCGTTCCCTACGTTCTTTGCTTGTGCTAGCATAGTCAGATCGTAATTACATAAAATATATATAAAATGCATTATTTGCATTTATATAAAATGCTGGCGGGCAGCGTTCGAGTTGACCGGACCGCAGGGCGCAGAAAGCTTCCAGTGTGACAAGTCCTTTAGTGACTTATGTGTGGAAAATCACAACTATCCTGAGTTAGTAAAAAAACTGTAAAGAATAAATGAAAATAGTTTTCTAATTCAAAAGCAGTAAAAATAACTGAATGCAAAAAAATACAACTTCAACTGAAGGTAGGTAGGTATGTACAGTTGTAGTAACCTGAAAAGTTACCATAATCAGGAGGGACACGGTTAAGATTGCTCCACCGAGTGCATTAGCTTCGAGACAATTGAATTAAAACAAAGATATCCACCGAGTTGGCATTGTACCAATTAACTATCTCTCTGCTATTGAGTTACCACCGTACAATTTACGCTTTTAGCTGAAAATGACTTTATAGTCTATTCAGTTTTGTTCGGCCATTGGCAGCTTTTTAATGTACTGGCTGACCAGTTTAATTGTTCCGCCAAACATGACTGGAGGTCAGTAGTTAACCCTCTCTGGCGAGCGGTGGCTATCGACCGAATAATAAGTTCGCAAACTGTTTGCTGAACTTGATAGGATTCCCGAGATATTATCATTTTGTCAGCTGTAGCTTGGGATCGTATTTGTTACTTGTAAAGGAGTAGTAGATTGTGTTTGATTTGCAAAGAAGATAATTTAAGTAGAAAGTAAGTTGTTTGATCCTTTATTGATTTAAATGAGGCTACAGAAGGTAATTTTTTTATTTAATTTTGTTTAATTCTGGGTGATGATGATGAAGAGTTATATACTGCTCTATAGATCTCTATGAACGTGGAATAACTCATGGAAATTTAATTAAAATAAATTAAAACCGATGTGGATCGCTCGGACACGGACGGTAGCGGGTACATTCGCCATCGCCACTATAATATTTCAAGTGTGTAAATCCACGCGTTTGTTTTCATTTCAGTTCTCAGCGCTGACAGGTTTTAAAGGAAGCTCGGCTCCGGGGGCCTTCCGTGTCGTGTGCAGGTGATAAATCGTACGTAACATCACTTTTTACTAACGAGACAAGGTGTCGTGTAGCTGCTTGCAAACATATTCAAGTAACGATTGTTAAAGCTGCGTCGACGCGCAACGTGACGTTTTTGTCGTTTTACACAGTACGTACGATTTTTTTTTTTCGAAGTTGATGGTTCGGGTATCAGCGGAATGTTTTCGTCCGATTTCGGGGAATGGAGATTTTTCAGCGCGGTTCAGTAGGCGCCGTGTCGTACAACTGCACCGATGACAATAAATATCGGACGCGGCGAGCCGTGAAATCGAATAGGCTCCGTCTGTGAGCGCTTTACAATCAGCAGCCGGCTGTCGCGCGCCTCCGCCCGCCCCGACATAACTTACTGACGTTACCATGCATAACTACTTATTTTAAATCTATTATTTCGGTTCAATTAAATTGCAATAGTTAATTTTTTTATATGGACTTTAGATAGGGATATATGATAATCTTATCAACAACTTTTTTTAGTCATATCATCATGATCCAGATCTATTTAATCAGTTAGTCATCGTATCTTCACATAATAAAAAATATCATGGTGATACAATACAATCTGGCGCCTATCTTAACCCAAAAAACCCAATCGATTAGTTGGAAAAAATAAATAATTAAAGGTCATTAGACATTAACCCTCGTGCAGCAAACGCGACGTTGTAAATATCTTAATAATACATTTTAAACATTCGTACGCAGAGTGCTGGAGTAATTTGCGGTTGCGATGCGCCCCGCCACCCCCGTGTCCCCTGACGCGTGTTCGATTAGAGTACAAGTAATTCCGGAAAGGAAATTGAAATCTTAAAGCAATACCCCACGGACTTTATGTTTCTACCACTGCTCTGAATGAAGAATAAAATGAAAAACAAATAGAGGCTACCACCCTTTCTGAACAGTCTCCGTATTACAAATAACAAAACACTGCGCCTCATATTTATGTACAAGTTATAGCAGCGCGTTAAAAGTGGCAAGTATATTATTCTAGTTGAGCGCTAATTATCACAGTTTCTAATTCCAATGTTTCCATACAGCTCTTTCAGTGGTACTTTAGAGCTGCATTCACAAACAGCGGTGGAGTAATCGGGTGTGGAGTAATGAACACGAGCCGGGGGCCCAGGAGTTTAATTTTCCTCTTCCGCGCGGCTGTCCGTGCCGGCCGGGCGCCGGGTGCGGGCGCCGGGGCGGCGCGGGCGCCGGGCGTGCGGCGCTCATTAATGCTGCGACAATACCTCGCGCCTCATCATTTGCAACGCGACGATGCAACGCCTTCATACCCTCATATCGAACAATGCGTTCAAACTTTCTATGGACATTGTTTGTGTATCGGATAGTTTTGTTATTACTGTTATATTTTGATAGCCGTAGCGTATACGGCGGAGGAGTGTAAATTGTTGTTTTGTTTTGAGTTTAGAGACGGTACGTGTGCTTATTTTAAATATGTTGACAGTGTCGTGTGGTACCTAATGCAATTTGGGAGGAAAGCTTTAAACAATTAGGTAGCTTCAAATTATGTGATTGACTTAATTTTAAGTTTGCCTGCTTTTATTATACCATAAACGTAGTCCAAACTTGAAAAATAAATCTCACAAAAATATTGCCCCCTGAAAGTTAAAGCTACTCCACATCTTTGAAGAGCCTGAGTGGCGACCGATGGCGACGTAAGTGCTAGACCACAATAATACCTGATATCTGAGTGGGAATGCGACATTAGTCTCATGAATGAATCATTGCGACCGCGTCCCCAGACCCCGGCGGTCGTATTCGATTAGCACGAATAATTCCGAAAGGGAAATTGAAAAGCTAAAGCGATGCCCTGAGGACTTGCTCTTTCTGTTATTTGCGGGTAGTACCGCAGACGTTGCGAGAATAAACAACTACATTCACTGTGGCATACTGTATTAACGTTCGATATTGATATTATCGCCTTGTTCCACTCTTATTTATGTTTCAATGCTCAAAGGACTAATGTTCCATTTGTTTAATAAGTTTTCTTAACAATATTTTTCGTTGTGTTATGTTTGTAGGTTGAAACTAAAAAAATTGCTGTTTTTAAAACGCGGAGTGAAGTTTCAATGCCCAACTTAAATCTCGAAAAATGGTAAATTTGAAGTTTAGACTGGTCTTGTGGAATCCAACAAATATTTTTAACAGGGAAAAATTCAATAAAAGCCCAATATGATTTTTTTAAAGGCTCTGCGACAAACTCGTATTAGTGAAATTAGCATTTGTACCCTACTGACAGTCTTTTCCTAAAGAATGTTAAGCACCTGTTTGCAAAACTTAACTTGTGACTATTTAAGAAGTTAATAAACTACCTACCCGATCCTAATTCTCAACTCAGTAAATTATACAGCAAGCGCTAAGTGTAACAGTAACATACCATGCATTAGCAACTGGAAGGAAACTATTTGCTGTTAATGAAAGGTATTGTTCGGCACATTATTTCCTTTGTCTTCAAATCTAGTTGTAAACAGTAAGTAGCGGTCGGGACCGGGCGGTAATCCAGCCTTAATTAGCCGTTGGTTGAGCGGACGTACGGACGAGCAAACACTTCGCCAAGCTAACCGAACGTGGGACCGCTATCGATACATTATTGTCCCACAATTTAAAAGCATGTTGGTCTGTATGCTAGGGTTTTGTATGAAAAGAAAAGGAAAGTTTTTTTTTGTTGAATTAAATAAGTTATAGTTATGTTTGATACAATTAGAATTGCAACTACTATTATCATAATGCTTCAGGCTTCTACCCTTCAAACTACACAAAAAGACCTATTTTAATGTGTCTAATAGACTTTCTTTTAATTATATTTTTTTATCTTTTTCAAACTTTTGTGACAATTCGTGTCTACTACATATCACTGGGTTACAAACACGGTATTTGTAGTGTAAGTTTGTACACCATGTGTGCTCTGTGTAAGGTTGGCCGAACCGTTCGGAGTGTACGTTGTGTGTCGCCGTCCTAATGTAACGGCCAACGTGGACGGCATACTGTTCCGATCCGGCTTTTATCACGCCATACGCGGTTTATACTGCGCATTCATAATTACTTTAAGAACAAATTATACTGATAGAGGATTTCGTATTGTTTAGTGTTTATAGTAATAGGTCAGATTAGGCTGGGTTCATTATTAGGGATTTTGCTATTTAAGTGAGAAGCGTGCTACGACGTAGCACCTCGTAGCACCTCGTAGACCTTTATCATTCACCTTACTTTTGATCATGAAGACAACTTTAGATAATTTTGTAGAAAACATTTACGATCATCGTTATTGAAAATCTACATTTACTGCTTAAAAAATCTTGGGTTGGGTCGGTCAAGAATCTCATCACCAATCCACTTGTTTTGAGTTAAAACTGGCATCACACCTTCCTATGAGCTTCCCAATGAATTGAAAGCTGCTAGACGCTAGTACTTTTGAAAAAAGCTTGTGGATTAATCATTATCAACTTCGCAATTTACCTGATCATCATAATCAAATCAATGGTTTTGTAGATTTATTAAAATCCTTAACTTAATTTAATCAATCGTATGGAATATTGAATAAAAGTTTGAAAGAACTTTGAATTATTTAACAAGCAATCTCAAGAGTATATTGCTCGGCGATCTCCCACCTTCGCTAATCCCACTCTAATTGGTGGTCAGATGGCTATTGGACTTGAAACGGCAAAGCCAATGCAATTACGCGGACAAAGGATTTACTCTATAATAACAATTGTATTTATCTACCTAGAATTTTGCTATCTCAATTAACCCTTAGCAAGTCGCGCGTCCCCCCGCGGAACTTAAGAAAAAATGCTACTATCTATTTTTACAAGTAAAACAGCTCCCAAGGAACCCGGGAAGGTATAATACATGCCGTGTTAATGGCTCTTTATTGACGAATTCTCCGTTTTTCCGAAGGCCTACCCAAAAATCAAAAGCACTTGAGATTAGATTGACATAATAAGTGTTTTAGGTAAACTTTGGCTGGCGTTCAAAAGGTTAAAAACAAATTTAAAAGGATTCGCATTAAAGAATAAAGTTTCAGGACAAATAACCATTCGAAGAAAAAAGAAAAATGATTGATAGTTCCACACAAATACTTCAAACAACTCGTAAAAGAGCCGTTGATATTGAAAATTGAACTTGAAACAACATTTCCGAACACAATATAATCTGAAGTAAAGTCATCTCCGACATGAAAGAAACACATCGAAATTCTTAAGGGGAAATATTACTTTGCAATCGCGAAATTCTTCGCTGAAACAACTCTTGGGAAGGTAACGTTCATTTCGACAAAAGACGAGCAATATTCCGTGCACAAAGGAAAGCACCCGATATATTCAATGCAGTGACACAAGAAATGGCGGCACAAAGCGGTAACAAAGCTCATATTGAGAGTTACACGGAACGCGTCCGCCACTCCGCCACTCCACCCGCGGACTCCCACTAATATTTTACCTCTTACATTTTATTAATAGTCGTGTCGATGTCGTGCTTGTTCATTATCTCTTATTAATGCTGTACAGGATCATGATTGACATTGTTTGTATGTTTTCTGACGTTATTATGGCAAAGTTTTTCTGTGTTTTCGTTTTGCTGTAGTATTAAATTAAGGACACTTAACTGACTCTTAAATTTTCTTTCGTTTTAATTGTATAAGTCCCATGATTAGATGAGGAGAGACAGGTAGCCCTGTCGATGCTCTTTCTTGTGCCAGTATTATAATTGTGTAAACTAATGTAGGTAAGCGATGTTATTTAATTTGTAGTACTTGGGCGACCGAGCTCTGCTCTGGTGAAAATAGAGAATGCTCATTTAATAGTATAGGAAAGTTAATACTAATTACATGCTGCCACGATAGTAGGTACTTACGAATTCCATGCTGCCATGTCATTTTTTTAAGGTTCTTTTATTATCTTGTTCTAAATTTTGGGCGACCGAGCTCTGCTCAGATGAAAATACGGAGAAAACGAATTTTCCCAGATATGAGACCTAGCTAGATTGATTTTTCGCCCCCGTAAACCTCTATATTGGAACTTTCATCGAAATCGTTACAGCCGTTTTTGAGAACGCGATTACAAATATATATACGTGATAAAAATATTTTAATAATACAAATATGAGGGAGCTTGTGGCTAAGTAACAACAGCTGCACGGGTCGATCGATTAGGTTAAGCTACGCTTGCCGCGGTTGGTCTGTGGATGGGTGACCATCTTTACATACCAAGTCCCCTTCGTGCCTCGGAAAGCACGTTAAGCCGTTGGTCCCGGCTGTCATTTGTAGATCTTTGACAGTCGTTACGGGTACTTAGAAGCCCAACAAAAAGTCTGACAACCAGTCTTACCAAGGGGTATCGTGTTACCTAGTAACTAGGTTGTGGAGGTCAGATAGGCAGTCGCTCCATGTAAAATACTGGTATTCAGCTGCATCCGGTTAGACTGGAAGCCGACCCCAACATAGTTGGGAAAAGGCTAGGCAGATGATACGTGATACAAATATTGCTCATTTAATAGTCTAGGATAAATAACGATAAACACGCTCAAAATAAAACTTTACGTTTCGGGTGAGGAGATTACTGTCCTATCTCGGCCATATTTTCCTCTTAGGTGCAACAGAACATAGAAGAAGTTGCTCGACGCATTGATAGTGTAAACTCAAACCATTTATTTCAATTAAACCATTTACATGCACTAACGAATTGTCAAGGAATCGGTCAGTCAGAAAATGAAACTAGTTGCCCATTCCAAAGCGTAGTAGGTACTGTAAACGCCCGAAGGACGTTTGGGGACGTAAACTATAATAATATGCAGTCATCATCTGCCTAGCCTTTTCCCAACTATGTTGGGGTCGGCTTCCAGTCTAACCGGATGCAGCTGAATACCATTATTTTACATGGAGCGACTGTCTATCTGACCTCCACAACCTAGTGACTAGGTAACACGATACCCCTTGGTAAGACTGGCTGTCAGACTTTTTGGGCTTCTAACTACCCGTAACGACTGTCAAAGATCTACAAATGACAGCCGGGACCAACGGCTTAACGTGCTTTCCGAGGCACGGAGGGGACTTGGTATGTAAAGATGGTCACCCATCCACGGACCAACCGCGGCAAGCGTAGCTTAACCTGATCGATCGACCCGTGCAGCTGTTATTACTTAGCCACAAGCCCCTCAATAATAATATGCAGTACTCGTACGTTAATCGTTTATTATTTCGAACACAATATTAATATTTTATAAAGTTATCTGTACTACTCCAAGGCTCCCTTCTTCTTTTTCCATCTAACTCTAACATCTTTCAAATCTATTTAAATATAAGACTGTCATGCTAATTCGAATGCCAGGCTGTTTTCTTACCAGCCTGCATTACTTAAGGTTGCATATTGCATAAAACCTTACAAGAGCTACACTTGAATAAATGGATTGGATAGAGACTTTTATTCAAAGCATTCGAATTACCAGACCCTTCCTGCCTATACCTATAAGAATGATTACCTAACGATGGGAATCAAATTACATAATGAGGTCTTTCTCTTGCAAGAGAAGGCTTAAGTCAGGACGAACGACTCGCGAAGTTCTGACACCAGGCCAGGTGTCAGCCAAATTAAATAACAATATGTGCTAACATGCACTCAGAAAATCTAACGTCGTCATGCTTAAACCTCACCGCATCAAAACCATCGCAAAAGGTGCGGCAAGCCTCAAGAAACAAACAAAGTGATGTGACAGTTCTCATCAACCCAGAGGGGGGTTAGGAAAAATATGAACTTAACATCTAAAGCCTTAACCCCATCGGACAGTATTGAGCTAAAGGGAACGAAGGATCAAGAAGTAAGCGCTCCACAAAAATAATATTTCACAATAATACTCCAGAGGGAAAATCTCAACCTATGGAGAAGAACGGGCAAGAAACTCCACGGACACTCTTTTAAATAAAAATTGTTACGAAATATTGGTTACATCATTCATTTTGAAATTATACATGTGAGAACAATGTAGAAAGACGTGCACGTTAGAAGCGTCCGTAATAAAAAGATAAAACGCAGAACAATTCAAAAATTAAAATAAATTAAAAATAAGCCGCTAAGAGATCATCATCATCATCATCATCATCATTTCAGCCGAAAGACGTCCACTGCTGAACATAGGCCTCCCCCAAGCACCTCCACTTCGAACGATTCTGTGCTTTCCGCATCCAGCGGATTCCTGCGGCCTTCACAAGGTCATCGGACGAAGAGATGACCAGTGCCAACTGACGACGCCCGTTCACGAACATGACGCATGGTCTAACCATTCAGCTCAACAATTTTGAAAGGAGCTGAATTTTGAAGAACACACGCGCCACCGTCAGCGAGACATCTGAGTGAGCCTGCCTCCAGCCGACCAATGCGAAGACGGTGGAACGAGCTTGGCGTCTAACGAAAAGACTGATCTGCATTAGCACAAATGAGAATGTCTGTAGAAAAGGGAGATAATGGAGTTTGCCCGCAGTGTAGCAGTGTGATAAAAGAGGCTAAATACATGGAGAGAAATTATACTTATGGGAGAACGCCCACCAGATATTTAGTGGTAGTTTATAACTATTTTAATTGCAACACCTCGTAAGTCAGAGCCCCCTGATACATCGGTTATCTGACCTTTACACCAGATACAATGTTAAAACATAGTGTGCCTATAATTTGATGATAGTACTTACCGTAAGTACTTCCCCAAACGACCTTTTCACCAGGATCTTTATTTCTACTGAACGCAAGGTGCAAAAAGGAAAACGGTTATAAAACTTAGCTCACTCATTTCTACATGATAGACTTGGAAAAACTAGTAGGTAGATCGGCTTGCAATTACTTTGAAAGTCTGGAATTTATTATTCAATTAGAGAACTTTCAGTTTCAATAATTTAAATTAAATAAATTATGAAACAGCAAAATACGCATGCTAAAATATCAGTTATACAAAATGTTTGAAAGCATATTTTTCTGTAGCCAGGTATGAAGTATTTTTATTTATAATGAACGCGAATATTTTCGTAGTTAATTAATACACAAACTGATTATTTGTATTACTCAGGGAAAATATTTTTTTATTTTAATGACTAAATTATTTTAAATTCTCGGAGCTTCATTTTAAAATGTAAGTACTGTGCATAACTGATACATGGTTCACAGTTTAAATTATTTTATTTAATATTGACTAAATCAATTTGCCCAGCCTTTTCCCAACAATGTTGGAGTCGGCTTCCAGTCTAACCGGATGCAGCCGAATACAGGTATGGAGCGACTGCCTATCTGACCTCCACAAACCCAGTTACCGGGTAACACGATACCCCTTGGTAAGACTGGTTGTCAGACTTAATTAATATTGACTATAGGCACCAAATCCGGTGCCGAAAAATAATATTAAAGTGAAAATAAAATAGCTATTTTCATTACAGCAATTTAAAAATGGTATTCCTATGACCTCGTCAAAAATCTTATACATAATTGATCACCTCAATCTGTCGATAATATTTTTTACTTGAGACTCAAACACTAATCAGTTCAACTTAGTTCAGAGTTTGAGAAATAATTCAAGAGATTTACGCATGCGCCTGTTTTACGCGCCACCCCTCGAAGCCTTACGACCGCCTCTCTGGCGGGCACATTACCTGCAATATGAACCCTCAGATCTTAAACATAGAGGTTTCTACTTCGCAGGCACGTCATCTCACGAAAATTTTGAGGCTCCCGTCATCTTCAGTTCTAAAGCCGTCATTATGTTCGCGTACGAAGAATTAGATTTTCGTGACGTATTCTCCCGAATTCTCACTCCATCGCGGGAAAAGGCTTTCAGGAGTTGGATGAAAGTGAAAATGGACTTTAAGTTGTGAGCGATATGGTGAGTATTTGATCGTTTGAATTTCCGTTGGAAGGATAATGTTTTAGAGTAAAGAGTACAGTGTTCAGTCGGCTGCGAGCCTTGGAGGTGAGTGCACTGGTCACTCTGCCCGGATCCGCGCCGCGAGCGTAACTTAGTTCGTAACACGGGAGGATGTAGACTTGGCTCTGTTCTCAAGCAACTTTCAGTGATTAGTCAACGAATGCAGTCATGTTACTTACTATCTGTAGTTACAAAATATACCCACTGTTATAAAATAAACTTTTATAAAATCAGCATCATAGTGAAATTAATAACTACCATTCCACAGCTACGGCCAATAAAAATATTGCTGGGTAATAATAATTGTAGTGAGTATTCATATATTCGTTTAACTGAAAGTCTCATTTTATGAATACTTTACCCACCTATTATTTCAAGAAAAGTTAGCTTTTAACTTGAGTTTTAGCTTTCTGCAGACAGTCTTAAACAATACGTATTCTATTTCCATATTGATTAATGTTCGGCAGTTCCTTAGTCGGTTTGCGAAATAAAATTACCCCAGTCTGTAAATTAAATTAAATTGTGTTGCTGTATCTTGTAAATAAATAAGAGGGAATGTAAATCGTAGTTAGCGTGGCCGGGCGGCGGCGCGGGGCGGCCGGCCGATCCTGGCATATTTGCTGTTTCGCCGACATTCCCCAGTTAATTAAAGCCCATTTGTACACTGTCTTGCGAAATATAATTTATGAAACGAGAAAACATTTTAACCTTTAGGAAATATTTGGTTCTGAAAATATCCATTCCTATTAGTGAGTAGCTGCTTAATTATCGTATAATTTATAGGTCACACTTTAGGCCTTAATTTCAAACTCTATTGCTGGTCTGACGGTACATAATGCCTCTTTTGAAATTTTTACAATTGTTCGGCTTTATATATCTAACGCAAAAGGTATTGATAAACAAGTAGATGCCGCCACTCCACCTCCTTGTCGATTCCAAATAAGCCCGCCTCGATCCTAAGCTCCGCCTACTCGTAGAAGATAAATAAGTGCTTATGTAAACAGTTTTATATACTCCCTTGTATACAGGTATATTGTCCTTCAATGTACATCTGAGTAAATGGTTATGTGAGCAGCCACAAGAGTATGAGCAAGTCTCTTGAGATGTGGTTTATGTTACTTTAATTATGTATTCTTGAGTAACAATCGGTATTCAGTATTAATTGCTGTAAGAGTTTCTCTTTAAAAGTATTTGCACGAGTTAATTAAAACAAATAGATAGCTTGAATAAGTAAATTTTGAAATAAGGAAAAAGAAATACCAAGTTTTACAACTAGATTTTCGTTACAGATGAACAATTTAATACAATAAAACTTAGAGCAAAGTTTGAACAATAAATACATAACAGAGGAAAAGGGAAACAAAACGAAATGTCCATGCTGCGCTTGATTTTACAAAGTGAGCAAACACAAAGGAGATAAATCTGGAACAGTTCTTGAACAGGACAATGTTAACAAACAAAATCAACAGAGCGGGTGAAACTTTCACAGCTAAGAAGTCGAAACTGTGTATACAATGTCGGTGGAGAGCAGCGCGCTCTAACAAGCCGGCCATCCGAACTTGTTAAACGTGGCCAGGGAGTAATTCACCGAAGCGGTCACTAACTGAACACTCAGACAGTTCGCGGCTGTGTGTGGCAAGGCTAAGAGCAGGGATTTGTTTCTGCATGGCAGCCGCTGTGTAGCCGGGCAGAGCATGGGCCGCGGATGATGGAGGCGCACTCGCTGGCCCGGAGTCGGCAGACTCCCGCCGCTAGGAACCACATTGTTTACACCGACCATAAAGGACGAAAGTGAGTATGATCTTTTTACGTTTTCTTCTACTTTGAAGTTTTTTAAACACTTTTCAGTCTCAGGACTTCTTCTGTCTGCCTTGTTAAAATATGAGCGAAATCTTTTAGCATTCTTTTACGGGACTCTAAGATTTTTACGAGTGAAAGTAGGTACCGTCAAAATCTTTTAAAAAGTTCCCTGTTATAGTTAGGTATGTAGATTATAAAAAGTTTAAGAGTAAATGTTAAGTATTGGTTTTAGAGCCTATCACTGAAATAATGCGTAAAAGGTGTTCGCATGTAGGTACCTATGTCAAGAAAATAAAAGTGTGAGAGAACGATGTAGGTCGAAGGAATTTACAAAACTTTTTTAGTTCTTGCTATCAGAAATCGTAGGAAGCTCAAAATACCAATTCACCTTAATTAGTATTTCGAGCATCCTAGAATTTCTTTTTAGCCGCCTTCAAAAAGGGGAGGTTGTCAATTTTGTATGTAGCTATGTTATGAAATTTCTCCGACATCAACCGATATGCTAAATGAAATTGATTTAAAAAAGAGTAAGAGTCCAGTCTTGATTGTCTCTTATCAATTCAGTTCAATATTTTCGGGTAGGTATGGTATTTCTGCCGTGCGTCTATAAACAACGCGAACAACATAAGTGAAGCAAAAAGAGTGCGTAAAGATCGTAGCAGGTGGTGTTCTGTAGTTTCTGTCTACTCCCATGGAAAGAAGGCATGAGTTTATGTATGTATGGATATAAATAGCACTCTTCAAAGAACAATGATGGCAAATCACCTCGATTGTAGCCAATGGCGGGTTTTGTGTAAGCTGATTTACGCCACTCAAAGTTAAAAACATAAATAAAATAAACGGAAGTATTTGTTTGTTTTCTGATTACATATTATGATATCTACATACAATTATTAGTCATGCTAGGTATTATTTAAAAGTAAAAAATCCTGACAAACAAAAATTTACTCATTTCCTAAAAATATTTCTTTATGTTGCTCAAGTATAGGGAAGCTTTTCGTTATCTACTTTAATTTGGTTTATAGAAGACTAGCTTCCGTCAGCGACTTCACCCGCGTGATGTCTTTTTAAATTATAGCTTATGTTACTCAGTGATAATATAGCATTTTACTAGTGAAAGAATTTTTAATATCGGTCCAGTTGTTTTTGAGTTTATTCATTACAAACAAACATACATAAAATAAAATCTTTTCTCTTTATAATATTAAGTTTAGTTACACTTATAAAGTACTAAATAACAAATTAAACTGATTTAATCATTGGGTGCTGATTGTGTAATTATTCTACGAAACTCAGGAATTATAACAGAATTTTAGAACCTCCACGGAGTATTTCTTGGTGTAATAAATTAAGTTAAACAGTTCAAGACCGGTGGAGGAAAACTAATAATCAGAGAAAACGTATTTTGTACAAAAACACACCTTCATGAAGTGAAGATGCGTTATGAGACATTGCTATCATGAATATCTTTATTGCTATTTCGACGTAGTTTGATCGATTGAGTACCTAATAGTCGTTGAGCTCTTTAAGTTCCGAGTTGAGCTACACTGTTACTGCACTAGCAGGTCCACTCAAATCTGTGTGGTGCTTTCCTGAAAAGACCATTTCAGACACTAACCTACATGGTCCTTACATGATCTGACCAAAATTATGTCAGGATTTTAAAATTGCACATTTTCTTTTAAAATCCTGACATAATTTTGTGCCCCTTGAGTTTGTTTTGGTGTTTCTTATCAAAGAAATCGGAAAGGAAATACCGACTTCATCTAGTTTTTAAAATATTATTGACATATAAGTGTTTGTATAAAATTCCTATTAAAAAATCGCTCCAAAACAATTAGAACTAGATTGTGGGTAAATATGATATCCTATGATATTTTTTTATTTAATAATTAGGTACTCAATAGGTAAGGAACCTTATGAAGCAAGAAAAAATTAGGATAACTGAAATACATATTTAACGTGCGGTTAATTATTTGAAAAAGTAAAAGTTAATATGTACAAAAAAATATACAAAAAAAAAGGCTTTTCAGAAAAAAATAACAAAGCGTGTATGTCGAATGTAAAATAATAGATACGTATAATTTGGTTTTATTTCATTACTAGATTTTGCCAGCGGCTTCGCCTACAGTATGGTCAGATTATCCCACGGGAACGTACTATCAGGATAAAAATAATCATATGTCCTAATCCAGGCCATGGTCTAACCATGCGCCAAAGTTTATCCAAATCCGTTCGGCTGTTTTTGCGTGATTGACAAACATCCAAACAATCAAGCATACAAACTTTCACATCCTAACTAATATTATAAATGTGAAAGTGAGTTTGTTTGTTATGCTTTCACGCTTAAACGACAGCACAGATTTGAATGAAATTTGGCACATGGGTAGACCATGACCTGGAGAAGGACATAGGCTTCATACCCGGATATAAAGCTTATGTCCTTCTCCAGGTCGCAGACGAAGTCGCGGGCAACAGCTAGTTTCTAATATTAGTAGGATGATTTTATTACTACTTTGTGGGAGAAGAATAAAAAAAAAGACGGAAACAAGATGACCCATTCCTCAATCTCATACATCTTCTTAAATTTAACAATAAAGACTATTGCCTCCGACTGCATGAGATTGAGAAATAAGTTATCTTGTATTTTGCATCATTCCAAATTACATTTAAACATACAATTTGTATATATTTTTGTCATCACCTTTTAAAACATTTTATTTTGATTCCCCACTCGATAAGTTTGGGAGATATTTTTTTTAAACCTTCATTTCGGCGCCAGAAATCAGTAATTTTGTTTTTTTTTTATTTATACCCAGTGACACTAACGCAATAAAGACGAATCAAACGACATATCATTAATAAAAATCAGTTCAGCCGTTTAGTAGTTACGAGGGAACATAGGGACGGACATACCTACATGTCAAACACATAATCCTCCTTTTTTGTCTTCGCCGCAGTGGGGTAAAAATGTAAATCCAATCAAATCATTTTTATTTCAGGAATACATCCATATAAAAATAACAAAAGAGTTTTTATTTTAATTCAAAGTAATTAAGAATACTGGCAATTTTCTCTGAAAATTGTAGCAGTGCAGCCACTAGTGATTTCTATAAAATACTTAATTACTTTTATTTTTTAATTGCTTTGATTTATTTCTGACCAGTCCGCATTTATTAAGCATAAATCGTTGTTTTTTATTTTTATTCGTGTTTCATAGACGGATCGAATTACTAGATAGTAAAATTGGTCTGGAACGTAATAAAAAAGCATGCAGGAAATTAATATTGCGTGGGTTCAGCATTTTGGATTAAGAACAATTTTACATCTCACCATGAAAGTTAATAAACATAGCTGCCGAAATATGGGTGCACTATAGGTGCACTACCTCTGCCTAACCCTTCGAGGAGTACAGTCGTGATGTTATGTTATGTTAAGAAAGTTAATCAATTTAAAAAATAAGCATCATATATCATTTAAGCGCCTTTTGATCAATAAATTCTTCTAACCATCAGAACCAAGAATCAACTTATTGTAATTAATTTCTATTAGCCACCACGTTCCTTGTACTGTGTGCTAAGCATATTGGCATTCCAATACTTTTTAAAGAAAATTGGCTGTGGCGGGCTCTCCAGTGGTACCATCCATAATTACATCTTTTTGACAATTTTAAATCTAAAAAGTGTACCAGTATACGAGTAGAATCTGAGTCACTTTAATGGCCATAAAAAATTGCTCTCGTCAGATGTCACTATTGTCCTTTGTTTACAACATTCTCACTTTTGTCAATGAATTTGACTGCTATAGTCTTTTTCAAAAGTATCTGATGAAAGTGTAAACAAAACCTGTTTAGGTTAAATTCCCACGGAATCACTTACTAAAAGGAATTAGTAACACAATTATCTATATTTTGAAGGTTTCAACTTTATATCTCACCATTTTTGCCAACATAAGTAGTTCAACACAGTAGAAATTTACTGGAGTGCGCTGCGTTAACCGAAAAAGTATAGTGTATAAGTGTAGCAAGTAATAAATAGTTTAAAAGATATCACAGTTTCAAAATTACGCGTAGCAACGCGGGCACAGCGGTAGGAGTCAATGACAATTTCCTCGGTTATTAGGTATGAAATCTCGGTAGTACGTTCCCGTGGGATGTTTTCCGACATTCACGCAGGCGAAGCCGTGGGCAAAAGCTAGTAAAAAATAAAATAGTAACGAATTCAAAACTGTACATTTTATGTTTTTGGAAAAAAACTATTGATTGCGACGATTCTGATGCCGAAAATATAGTTTTTAGATTTTTTGTCCCTTTGATGTTTGACTTGATGTATGTTCCGGATTGGCGCAAGAACTACTGAATAGATTCTGTTAAAATTTTGCATAAAGTCTGGTCATTGAATAGTCCGTATTTCTCAACAGTTCTCACGAGATTTATGTTGTGTTGTATATTCGATTATTGATATTTTGTGGGGTTCATTTTTCTAAGTTTTATAAAAATGTGGTTTAGTATATTGTGGTTTCGTGTGTTACGACTTCCAAGCGAACGAAGTCGCGGGCAGGAGCTTGTTGAAAAATAATCAACAAAAATTGAGGTTATAAAACCTCAATTGCCAAAATGTTTCAAATCGCCAAATTAGAATTTCGGGTTCAAGTATTCAAATAATCAAACCAAAGCACTCAATTTATAAGTGGCACTACAAATAATTTTGCATCAACATTTTCATTAGATACTTTTAAATCAGACTATACAAACTAGGTAGGTAAGTACTTATTTTATGAATAATTAGGAATTAGTGAATCTATTTATTTCACAAATACAGTATTAGAAGACTAATATGGTGAAAGTTTGCTAAAAGGAAATTAGAAAGCCCGTAATTTTCCACTAAGTTTGACCTTTTACCAATGGTAGACACTTTTCTTTACTCATCTTTTAATGGGCCACTCCAAGTCGCACACGTCATCTTTATCGTTTTTTTTGTTTTAATTTTGTAATAAAATAACAACAGAAACAATAATGATAGTTTAATGACAGTAAATAACATACAACAGTGCTGCCACCGCCCGACGAGCTTTCAGTTTTTAAAAACATTAGAATATTTTGAAGCATAATACCTGATATAGTTCATTAAAGTATTTCTTTTTATTTAAGAAAATAATACATTTTGCTAGGTGAGTGCAAACTATATGTTTTTTGTTCCCACTGCATAATTGGTACTGCCTTTAATTAAAGGCAGTCGTTTGGTTCTTGACTCTGACTTCTTTTTTCGTTTTGCGGCGATTCAGTTTCGCGTTTTGGTAACGCGCGTCTGCATCGCTATTGTTGGCCGTTTGTCGCAATTGCAGCGCGCGACAGAAGCGATTCAGTAGCGATATAACTGCATAGTATCACATCACCATCGCTTCTGCATCCAGCCCAAGGTTAAGGGGTCTGAAATCGATTCTAAACAAACTAGGTGTTTTCAGGACTTGCGTTTATTGTGCAATACGTTGTGTTACTTCTTCTTTACTTGCCTATTAAATTAATAAATCTTATCACAGGGAGGAAATCATCCTAATAGTGAAATTGAGGCATTTTTATTGATCATCTTTCCTTCATTCAAGGCAAGGAAAAACATGTTTTTAATAGGTATTGTTTCTCCTAAAGTGTTAAATAGTCAATCAATCTGCCTAGCCTTTTCCCAAAAAGGGTCGGTTTTCAGTCTAACCGGATGCAGTTGAATACCTTTACTTTACATGGAGCGACTGCCTGTCTAACCTCCACAACTCAGTTACTGGGTAACACGATACCCCTTGCTAAGACTGGCTTAAAGTGTAAAATAGTACTGCGAGATTTATCTGGACACATGTATGCCCCTGGTTTCTGAAAGCCTACTGAATTTAATCGGTTGTAAAATCTCATGTCAATTGTATTAATTGACTGTTGTTACTTCGGTCAACCAATCAAAGGGGTTGACATGAGTTTGACAGCATGTTAGTTAATTAGGGTTCCGTACCCAAAAGGTGCCAACAAGTCCCTTTTAGTAAACCTTCGGCGTTTGCACTTTATACTATAATGCCATCACCTATATACCTACTTGTGATTTACACCATTCTATGTGTTGCACGCACATTAATTTGCGAAAATATTTAAATACTACACATTTTTATCGAGATATTAACGGTTCACAATTAACCGGACAAATTACTTTATTGGGCGTTCGGATTGCAGTAAAATAATAACTTCCGCCGTCGGGTGGGACTGGAAACCTTTAAACCAAACAAATGAGTCCTATTATTTCTCTCAATTTAGTCTAACAAGCGACTTAGAGTCAAAGGTTCGACGAGGCGGGGAACTCAATGGCCGTGAATTTTGTAATCTTCATTAATTTCAACTGAAAGTTAACTTTCGCCCTTCCTACTTTTGTTCCTGTTAATTTAGCTTGACTCTTTCAAAATAATATTATGTAATGTTTATGTTTCTCTTTCACGATCATTTTTATTCAGAGCACGGAGGCATAACTTTGGCTAAATGTGCAAATTATGTTTATTGTCTTTTCCTTAAGAATTTCAGGGTTGGTCATAATTATATAATAAGTTAGTAAATGATATCAAAAACTTAAAGTTTAAATAATGCTAATACTTACCTCTTTCTTCCACGCCTACCTTTACATTTTAAACGGATCATATGTTAAAGTCGTAACAAAAGAAATTTTCATTTAAATTAAGTGTATAAAGTTTGTAACCGCGGTCTGTAAGGAAACGGGACCGAGTGAACTTTTGCAGAAACATTTAAATTTACTGGTAGCTCTTTTATAACGTTCAGTAGTAACATCCGCTCACTACTCGTCCATATTATCAGTTATTTTGAATGTTGATATTAATTTTCATCATAACAAATAAAACCATAGACAGATCCGATTTTCTATCTAAATGTCAAATTATAACTTATTTCTGGTAAGACTTTTATTTTACAGTAATTTATTGTAAATTGACTTATTGTGCCCGGTTGATGGCAATAGGCTCGCCCCCTATTACATGGGACTTAAACATGGCGAAATGTGGGTGTACCTACTACAGGTATACTTCTGCTCAACCCTTCCGGGAAACATGGCGTGATGTTATGTTATTGTCAATTAAAGAAGGTGTACTTAATTAAGAATTTGATACAGCGTATTGTTTGAAATCGTCAGTGTATTGAGTATTGTAATTAGCATGTAGTTAATTGTAATGACCGGCAATGAGTTGCGTTCCGACGCTACACAGGAATCTAGACTAAATCTGAATTGTCGGGTTTTGTACAAGTAGCAGCAGTAGCTTGTTTGAATAAATAAATAAATAAAACCTAGGTATACGTGCCTTTAGATTATTTTTTCTTAGCCATTATTGTCCCACTGCTGGGCAAAGGCCTCCCTATCCTCTTTTCACCTCTCTCTATCCAGTTTAGACCCATTTATTCTTTTGTGAGCTTCCGTAGCCTGATATAGTAGCCTGATATAAAAAATATAACAAAACTAGTTTAGTTCAAGTAAGTCAAAAAGGAACCAGCACATGGTTAAAAGCTAGGAATTATTCCAAACCAAGCAATGAAGAGAATGTCACTCAACGAATATATCACAGTACCTATTTGTGACAGTTTCATACGAAAAGGGTCACATTAAATTATTTCCATTTTACAGAAAATCTTAGTAAATATACTCAACCTCTTGAAAATTATTTTGTCTGCCATAAATCTAAATGTCAACCTCAGAAAGGATTAGTTATGATATACTGTTGTGCATAGAAATACAAATACTGCAGGCGTTAACTTGTATGTTGGCAACTTTCCTTTGTGTTTGTAACGCGTATAATAATGTATAAATATAGTGAAAAAACGTGGTGTAAGAAGTGAATAACGTTGTTTGTTGTAATAATAAAGAGATTTGAATGGGTTGCTCGTGCCGCCGGCGGCCAGCAGGCGGCGCTGGGCGCGCTCGCATGTGTCGCGAGTGCTGGGAGGGGGGCGGGGAGTGCGCGCGGTGTGAGCCACCGAAGGACAGCGGAGTTACTTGTACACAGTTTCCGTTAGTCACATTTTCGCAACAAGGTATTCACATTTCGAGGACTGGAAAGTTGGCGTTATCGCGTTTAAAATAGAACGACAAACACATCTAACTTTGTGATGCAAAATGAACACGACGAACCGGACAAACCGTTTCGACTGCTTATTTTATTTCGGTTGAAAGGCTGTGTAGCGTTTCAATGATACTTAAAAGGCTTAAATTGGGTATGGGGGAAAGACAGCGACAGTTTAAAATTTCACGAATTAGGTAGGCACAGTGAATAATTTTATGCTCAGTAATTTATACTGAAGTGGAAAAACAAGTTGTCACACACGTACAGTGTTATTTAAAAGTTAGAAAAGAAGTTAAAACAAGAGTTTTATAAGTATCCTCTGTTATAAAAATATAGGATTACGCTCACATACTTTGCGATGAAAGTGTAACATATTCAGAGTCGGTCTCGACACGTGCCGAACTCTCTGAGAACATTATAAGTACGGGTAAGTGCACAAATTGATTTATTGAAGTTGAGCGGGTTCAGAGTTGCGCCTGAGTATTCACAGTCCTTTGCGTTACACAGATAAAGTGGAAATAAAAAAGAAACTTCACAAACAGAAATCCCCTTGTCGCGAGATTTACGAGCCGACGCACCTCCGGCGCAAATAACTTATGTACATGTAAATTTTATGTTCCGTTGAAACAAACGCTTGTAGGTATAGACTCAGTGAAGCCTCTTATAGCGGCGTGTCAATTACGCACAAGCCCGCACTTGTCCGTGTGTTCATGTGCGTACAGCGTACGTCACGCGGTCGATCAACTAAATTAGGTTAACGATCAAAAATTTCGAACAACATTAGCGATCAATTTTCAACTAATACAATTGAAGGAAAGTTTTAGTAAAACCAACAATTTGTTTTATAAAATCTGAATGTATAGCATCCAAGTAAACGTGATCATTTTCGTGATAATTATGTAAAGTCACGCAAACCGTGTTTTAGATGTTATGAGTTCTAGTATATAATGAATTTTCTTGGTGGGACAATAGACGTGGTAATGGGAATAATCTTCTATAATCATACTTTTACGACGGAATGATTATGGTAGTAATAAGAGCGTGATTGGCTTACAGATTCACTTGTGAACGTGTATTCGGTTTGCATAAAAAGTGAGCTTAATTGAATTGCATGCCAAGTGAGGCATCGCCATAGCTAGTAGGAAGTGGATTTTGATGTTGTTCTGATGTGATGTTTATTCATTGAATTAACATCCCGCAAATGCAAGCACAATTTAAGCGCTATTTTCCCGGCATTTCTGTTTGTCAATTAAAATATTTGGAATCACGAAATCATTTCAGTCACGGTTTATTTGATTACTCGAATCGAACTCCACAAAAGATTGCAAATTGCAGTGTATTATTATTTTCCTTAGTTTGGTAAATTACACATTAATTTTGTGCAAATAACGTAATGTTATGTATCAAAATACAGACGACTTTGTCACGAAATATCTTAATTGATAAATAAGAATATTCCAAACTATTCCATTAATGCTCATGGACTGTATAGTTTTTGTGACCAAATATAGTTTTTGCTTTAAATAAGTTCCAGCTGTAGGTACTTTTAATGGGTTTTACTTGAGTTAGTTTTTATTGACCCGAATATAATAGTGACACCAATAAACACGATAACTTTTTCATTTTACCTACCTAATTATTTTCAGGTGCGTTGGAAATATTACGTCAATCGATTCCGTGTTTCTTGAAATAAGACTGCATAGCGCGTATCTATTGACCCATTCAAAAACGAATTAAAATACAAATATTTCGCACATACCAATCGCATGATTGTCAAAATAACAATTGAATAGGTGTGAACCGTGCGAGTATAGCGTGCAGCGCGCCGCGATTTGTATTGCGTGTCACGTACCCACGGCTTTGGCTTGTTTGCCCGCCAGCCACGGGGCGCACATTCCATACCTAGACATTATTGTCGCCTTCCATTCTCTTTTGACTTTTATACGTGAAAATTTTAACCAAACTTTGCATCCAAAACAAATGTTATGCTCTCTAAATGAGATGTGAATATATTTATCTGCAACAGAATATTTACGAGGGATAAACAACAATCGGTGTGCTGAGAGGAATAGATTTATCGTGCGCAATCACAGATCAGATGTTGGTATTCGGAGCAAAGCCCCGGGGAGCAGGCTTCGCATCGACTGAATTATTTACACTCATGTTACTCTTAGAGCTGCGGATCTGCGAAGGTACAGGTGCACGCGTGGACAGAAATATAATTTTTGTTTCGGTTAATCTGGTCGATTCTATAATTTACGTGTTTCAATCAACTGTAATTTGTAAAAAAATACTTAAAGTTCAGGATTCGCACATTAAATCGGCTAGTAGGTAAAATGTAACGAGCCTCAAATAAAATTTATGTTTTTAATACACATAGAACAATGATCAACTCAATGTTCGACAAAACCAAACCGATCACAAATCTCCCGTAAATCACTTCCCAATGTAATTACTACAATTTAAATCAATGGACAAAACAATTTAACAGCTACAAACAAATTTTGAACACTTGATATCTGCGGGCGCTAAGCCTCAAGTGAGGAAAAGTGAGTAAGTTGTCGTTACGGAGTGTATGAGTGGAAAGCCGGCCAACTTGCTCCCAACTAAGTTCAAGTGCTTGTAAGTAAAGCGTCTGCGGGGAGCTCGCCTTCGCGAATTACTTCCAAGCGATTTCGCGATCTCGAAATGATGAGTTAAACTTCCACATCTGCCGCCGCCGAATAAAATGATAAGTTTACTTACAATAGTGGAACTGCCACTGTTTTGGTTATGGTTAAGGGGTTAGTTATGCGCTTATATAACACAGTCCACAACACAGTGTTAATTACACGTACTTATTTCAATAAAATTTACTTTGTTACTATTAAAACCTGTTTAAGGCGAAAGCGTCAGGGTAGCCCACGAAATTCAAATTTTCTTACGTTTTTTGCAATTTGCAGGTCAATGTCAGGTTTTATGTTGATTAAAATATAATTCGTGGCCGTAAAAATATGGCTTTACTCAATTATAATCATTACAATCAGTAATATAACTCCATAAGTTAGCAAAGGTGTCAAATGTCATGATTTCATGAAATAATCACATTCGCGGGCTACCCTGACGGTTCCCCCTTAACTAAACATGTATTACAAAATAAATGGCACGGGGAACAGGGTCCAAGCTACCAGTGGTTAAGGATCCAGATAGCTGTATCTGTGGTGGTTCCTGAACCACCTCGGAATAAGTGCCGTGTCGAGGAACATTTCCTTCCGCATCAAGCTCTTGAATGAACCAACTGAAGACAGCTTGATTGACTTAATTTCCATACATCTTTTTTTTTTTTCGGGTGACCACGGAAAATCAGCTCTGTGCTGTGGGTCCCCCATAGCACTGCATCATGCTGAGTGGAAGCCTTCTTGTTACAGTCATGTCGTGCAGCTGCCGCCTAAGTAATTTCTGTTCTATGCTCGTGATTTGTTATGTACTTTGTGTTGTTCTCTGATTACTCTTGTCTTTTATGTATGCACATATTTCTGTGACAAATAAACCTATTTTTCTTTCTTTCTTTCTAGTCTTCTAAACCTATATTATAAAGAGAAGACTTGATTTTTTTATGTTTTTTTGCTACGCTTTCACGGCTCCAAATTTCATCAAAATCGGTTCAGCTAAATGACTGATCTGATCGATGACTGATCCAAAAAAAAAAAGCGTTCAAAGTATAAATCAAATAACTTCTTCCACTCTGGGCGGAGCGGAAGGGCGTGTCAGACTCTTACTGACTAAAATCCACCGGGTCTGCTGACATCTCTTTGAGGCGCACCTGGGTCTGGTCCTGGACGGCGAAGTACCGATTTGCTCACCGTTCGCAAACCCACGCCTACGGTGGCCGGGAATCGGCCTGCGATTCCCGACGCCCAGGGCATCTCCTGCGGCGGTTAGGGGCGTGAAAGCGTGAAATTTGCCTCTCCCTCATGCGTTCCGCCTCCTCCTTCACGTGTATTACCGCTTCGCAGAAGGAGGTGACGGCCTCCTATGCCCCGTACAATGACCTGGACCAGGGCCGGACGCGAGAGATCACCGCCGCCGATCGCTTCCACAAGGACACAGCGATGCTCCGCCCAAGCCGGGCAGACCTCCACAGTATGCTCCACCGTGTCCTCCGGGCGATCCACACAGTGGCGATCCTCCCACCTTATCTGGAACAGGAACCTCCCGAAACAACCGTGTCCGGTGAGGATCTGCGTCAGGCGGAAGGTGAGGACACCGAGGCGCCTCTTTAGCCACTCCTCAAAGAGGGGACTATCGCCGCAATTGCAGCGTGCCTAGCGCTGGGTTGCAACAATCGCACTCTCCATGACGCCATGAGATCCCGCCGGAGCTCTGTCCGCTATGCCGTGATTTCTCGCAGCAGCGGAGTTAAGCCCCGGCGTTTCGCCTCCTCGCGCCACTCCCAGATGTGCGCGAGAACTTTTGCTTCCAGATCCCATGACGGTAATCTGGCAGAAGGTTCGCCGCCTCACAGGAGACCGTGTGGTATCCTCGGGCCAGCCGGATGGCCATGACCCTCTGGGACACGTTCAACCGGCGGCGGGCTGCCTCAATGAACGCGCCCACACTGGTGCTGTAAAGGGCCATGAACCGCACGACCCCCGCGTAGAGCCTCCGGCAGGAGGCGTTTGGATCCCCTAGATTGGGCAGGAAACACTTCAAGGCAGCCCTGGCCCGCTCCAGTTTGGGAGCCAAACGTCGAAAATGTTTCACGAAGTTCCACCGATTGTCGAGGACGAGTTCCAAATACTTCATCGTCGACTCGACGCCGATGTGAACCCCTCCCGCCGTTACCTGGGAACCCCACGGTGGCATATTCCGAGGACCATGAAAACACATGGCATCAGACTTGTGCAAGGCCACCTCTAGTGTGTGTATCATGTCGAGGATTGTCACAACCGTGTCGCTTTATCGGCCGCTGCCTGGTAGGGCCTCCCCTACGCCAAGACCAACGTGTCGTCAGCGTAACAAATGACGTTGACGCCGTTAGGGAGTTCAGCGCGCAGCACCCAGTCGTATCCGATGTTCCACAGATGTGGCTCCAAAACCGATCCCTGTGGAACACCGCAGGACATCTCTTTCCGGTTCCATTCTCCCTGGTGACTGGGGTAGATGACGGCCCTGTCCGTCAAATAGGCCTCGACACACGACAGAGGTAGGTCAGCATTCGGTGATACCGGAGTGATACTTTGAACCCTGAGGAAGGACATAGGCTACTTTTTATCGACATACAGCGTGGGCGAAGTCGCAGGCGGAATTTAGTGTTTTATAAATTGCGGTCTGCTTTGACTTCAAGAATAAATCAATTATCAATGCAATAGCTTTAAAAATCAGTACACTGAATATTGAAATCAAAAATTCAGTAACATATTCCACAATGTTAGCGTGTTCAATTTATCAATTAGCAACTAATACGAACTGAAAGCAAAGTTTTGGGTAAACTAATTATAAAATTGTGGTCATCTGTTAATATGAATATAATTCAATTGTACAATCCATGAAATGCTAATTGATGGAATGCTGACAGACTTAATGATTCATTTCATTCCGTGTGTAATGATGTTACGTATTGGCTCGGTGCAGTATTTCACAATGGAAGTACTAATTATGTTAATCTATACAACGGTGTGAGTTTCGCACTCACACTTTTTGCACTTTTTTGTATTACTCGGGAGTTTTTGACGATAGAACGATTCATAATCTCATTGATCTTAATCCCAGCCACTCTAAATAACATTGAAAAATATTACTAGTGACTGCTAGACATAGTAATGGACTTAAGAAGTAAAGTGATTTATAGTTATTTCAGTTTGTTAAAATTAATAAAAAGGAAAAAAGCAGACTATTCGGCAGCGCTTCTTTATTGTCTTGTATATAACAATCTTTTAATAAATGGCCTAGGTTTATTTGGAGAAATAAGTCTATGAAAAATTATACTTGCTAGCGTCAACGGTAGGTTAGGTAATGTCTTATATTTATGATCTGACCTTTACTCTAGTTACTAAAATATTTTATTTAGTTTTTATTATCTTATAAATATTAGGCGTGACATTTTTAATAGGTATAATTAGAGAGATATATTTTCATTCGATACCATTTTCTTCTTCAATCAATTAATAATCAAATCATTGAATTAAAGTTGTGCAGTTCGTGACAATAGTTGTCCAACTAATGAAAATCGGTGCCACAATAACCCATTGACCCAGTCAGGGTCGCGACTCCCACGACAAGTATTCCCGGTAGGTAGAGTGCTACCAGGATCTTTTGGCGTCTGAATGACATTGACAAGAGGGCGTTGTTGGTATAAAAATGTGAAATTGTCTCAGAAATTGTATTGACAAAACAAGATGCGGCGTTAGTTCCGACTTCGGTCATGCGCCAAAATTACCTTGTAGCGTTGTACAGGTAACAGGGTGCGAACATTACTCTGATGTCTCGAAC
Organism: Agrochola lychnidis; assembly: GCA_963680765.1. Taxonomy (NCBI): domain Eukaryota; kingdom Metazoa; phylum Arthropoda; class Insecta; order Lepidoptera; family Noctuidae; genus Agrochola; species Agrochola lychnidis. The sequence goes on from OY796857.1 coordinate 14,851,790, forward strand.
TTATAGGAATAGTCCCGACAAATCGTAGTTGTCCATGGCAATGGTTTCAATGTTATCACAGAAAGGTAAGATTTTTCTGTTAATGAACATTACAAATATTAATCGTTAAGTGATAAGTACCATAAGAATTATCAATACAGACACAATAACCCATAAAATATAATATATGTGGGTAGCGTCGGAACGGGGTTCGAACATTGGTTTGGTGATCCAAGTAAAAGAAACAATGCTTGTTTTTTTTTTATTCCTATGTAATCAAGCAGCTGTCTTTTTATTTTAATCACAAAGCAGCATGTTAATAACTTCCCAACTTTCTTTCACAACCATAGACCAATTAACTCCGACAGTCAAAAATTAATTTATCTGTAACCAAGCATTATAATCCGTAGAATTGAAAGATCAGTGGCGATGCATGCAGCGTCGTCGATCCCGTCGGGTAAGCGTTGTTTTATGGTCGTCGTGCCGCCAACAAAGTTCGGCAACTGCTTTATGATCCTAATTTATAAGTGAGCGGCGTCGGGAGTATTTACGACTCTTTTTGGAGTCGTCCCGCGAGTGCGTTCAGCCTCGCATTACATGTACGCAGAGGACTATTTGAGAACGCGCGTGTCTGTGTGTCTGTGTTGTCTGTGCGTTCGTCAAATGTTTCAATGGCGTGAGGTGTTTGTATATTCTTATGTTAGGTTGTTGTTTAAAGTTTATTTGTTAGATATGAGGCATTGAATTAGTATGTACCATTTATAGATATGACTAAGTAATTGACAATGAATTCCATATCAGTAACTTGTTTTATTCATAACTAATAAGCTTATTTTAGTTTATTTAAGCGTAGAGGCAAGAGATTGTTTCAGATTTTAATAAACGAACAAGTCAGTAACGGAAAGAAAACAACATTCGAGATAAATATTACTTTATACACTTATTAATTGATGAATGTATTTTCTAACTTATTAAAAGGATGTTTTCCTTTTATGATACAAGGGATGCGTGTAACAGATTATTTAGTAGGCTAGTAGGTATTTTTAATAAATTGAGTTTTAAAGCGCTCTCACGTAAAATTCACAGCCGCTTCAAATATATGATCGTTACCACCGAGCAATGTGTTATTTTGTATAAACATTTTTGGAGAGATAAAAATATGGCTTTAATAAATTAAGTTTTACTTAGTTTATTTTTGTTTTGCTAATAAATCATGAAAATTAAGTCACTCAGAGAAGTGTAAAATATCTTCGAAAATAAAGAAAATTTAAGATATTAGTCTAAATTTTAACGCATTCAATTATTTAGCACCATGGCCATATACAATGTGAGTCTTTATAATGTGCACATATCGAAACGAAGGTATGTATGCTTAATTTTATCGACGGAAAAAATGTTTAAAAAAGTCTAAATATTTTTAATGGAATTCAAGATCCTGGCACAACTATTAGACAGCTTTCACTAACAAATAAAATATTCTTTTTACCATTAATGCCGTGCACATCGTAATTAACTACATATGATAACTTTTCATATACGTCATGCGAAATGGCACTCTGGACATGAAGAGTTCCAAGCCGGTGATTTACAATCTCCGAGCTGGTATGAGGTTTAGGAGCATAAATTAATTTTCAATTTCCCTTTGACGTTTCGCTGAGCCAGGACATGTCTCCGGGAGAAGGTATTACCCCATACATGACACGTGGCGCCTATTCGATGCACCCACATCGTTGCGAACGGGTGCTGATGTTGTAAAATACTGGTTGCCTGTTGGTGCAAAAATATTGTGGGATAAAACAGTTTGGGGTGGGGAAAAATGTGTGGATACAATATAAGGTTTAATTGAGATTTTAATAATTAATATGGGGTATATCCTACAGTGGCACTTTGATTTTAGGGTTCCGTACCTGAAGGGTGCCAAACGGAACCCTATTACTAAGCCACCGCTTGCCGTTTGTCTGTCCGTCAGCGACCTGTATTTCATGAACCTTAATAGGTAGACAGTTGAAAATTTCACAGATTATGTATTTCTATTGCCGTTATAATAACGTAAAAGTTGTCAGTTTTAGATAATTTTTGTACGAGCTCAATCTCAACAACTAAACAAGTTAGGAATTTGAAACTTCTGTATATTATGTACCATATACTGTATGTAATGAACAAATACTAAAAATCCCGATTCATGAGGTATTTCATTTAAATATGGGTGATTTACTGCAACTGTAAAAAAACATTGTAGTTCATAGTATCATTATGAAATACAAATATATCTTTGCGATTTAAAAAATGTGTTAAAATAAAATTCTTCGTTTAGTATTTTCATTCATTTGCTAAATTTTGTACGGTGGTACAGAACCCTTCGTGTGCGAGTCCGACTCGCACTTGGCCAGTTTTTTAAACCAAGATGTTTCCTGAAACTTTTAGAAGCCTAAGCTGGTTACAGAACTAATTTTATAACAGTGATTAAATTATATTTGTAATATCAATAAACCTACCATCAACTACTATTACAGGCGTAAATCGTGGGCCCCCGGCAACACGGCAACTGAAGGAACACGGGTGGGTTTTAGTCAGTAAGAGTCTGACAAGCCCTCCCGCTCTACCCAGAGCGGGAGAAGTTATTTGATAATTTCCCAACCAAAAAAAAAGGCGTATATACATAATAACTAAGAACACAAAATAGAAACGCTTTACCCTCCTAAGCCTGAAACGCGACAATTGTAAAATATTTAACTGTATTAGGCATAATGTATGCAGATTAACATCCAATGCAGTCAATAGGCCACAATTTGGCGCCGATAGAAATATTAGAGCGTTCGCGAGTTACGAGGAGAATGCGACACAGAATGCAACATGCAAAAGCCATTGAGTAGCAGTGAGTGAATGGGTGTCCTCCGTTGGGTGGCGACCGCCCGACCATTGTGACCATACTACGTCACATAACTTTGTTGTAGTTGCTGACATTCTTGTCTAAATAAAACTATATGCACTTACATAAATCTATGGAGTTTGTGCTCGCTGTTAGTGTTTGTGTTGTGAGTTGGTTTGTTGAAAGTGATGCTGTGCTAATATTGAGTGGACTTGTTAGTTTGTGAATGGATTAGTTAAATGTTAATTATAATTAAACGCAATTTTAGGATTAGTTTGCGTTTAGTGTACCTAGTACCTGTTAAAGATAAAGATATACTCGTAAGTGAATATGCTGTAAATTCCAAGAAAACTACCAAAATAAAACAAAACAAACATACAGGTACCAACACTACGATTGAACACGAAACTTAACAGTCCAGTCAATATTGGGCGCACAAAGTTTAAGATGCAGCGTAGATAGGGCGCGTAGTTTCGTCGTCGCAACGTAGCTACAAACTGCTACAAGCGCTACGAGCCGCTACGAGCCGCTAAGAGCCGTTACGAGCCGCTACGAAGTGTGGCGGTGTAGCGCTGTCGGTTCGGCGGTGCATTGGTTCAAATATCCGTCGCTCGGCGATGGCTCACCGACACGAAGGAGGAAGGAGATTTCAATGCACTTGATTTATGACCCACATAATGGAGCGCTACGCTGCATTTTGCTGCATGCAACCAACCGTCGGCGTCGACCCTCCACGCTATACATCCTCTGTATTTATGAAATGTACACAACTAAACATAATTTGATCATTTAAATACATAATAGCCGCTCTGATATACTATACCTGCGTCTGTTATTATGTCTGAACAAAATTTGTAGTTTGTGTTATTATCGACGTATTTTCACAATAACTTTAAGAAATATTTTGAAGCGTAGTACAAAATTATATGAGCAACACGAAAGCGGCCATCCAAAATATATTAGCAAAGGGTACTCGGTTCACAGTCTTAGCGATGCGTCATTGGCAAATTGAAAACTTAATTTATAGCTCTCCCATCGTCTGAGCTTACACAGCTTACTGTGGGCTGACAGCCTGAGTGCTGCGGATTTTCTTATTTCCAAGTCGCGGCCTACACGAGACGTTCTCTGAAATGTTGAGGGAAAACATTAACTGACTTCTTTCACTGGTATTGCCACCTTTTTCTATGTGGAAAGGCGAAATGTGAAAGAGTTTGTGAATGAAGTTTGGTTGTACTGTTTTACGTTTTATTCGTTTATAGCGCGATATACTGTGCTGATTAAAATGTGTGCGTGTTGTCGAGTATAGGTATCATGCCATTACCTTAAAAGTATCGTTATTTTTCTCTGTTTTCATGGGAATCGAAATGTGATATTTGTTTACTATTTGATATAATAGGTATTTACCTATGAAATTGCCGTTCTGCCGTACTGGCTATTTCAAGTCCAATTTTTTTCTTTTTTCGCTAAGAATTCTAAGTGCAAATTATTTTTATTTTTAAAATATGGAATTCTTTTTTGAAAATTAGTAACTTGTTTAATGGTTAGCGTTCTGTTTTAATCGCATTTGTACGTTTTTCGTCATCATGGATACGTTAAAAATTCGAATGATTATGAAGTATGAGTACCGTCGTGGCAGCAAAGCGGCAGAAGCGGCACGCAACACCAACGACGTATACGGAGCAAACACTACTGACGATCGCATCACCCGTTATTGGTTTGCCCGCTTCCGTTCTGGAAATGTCGACCTAAGAAATGAACCCTGTGGTCGACTGAAAACTTTAGTCGACAATGACGAATTAAAGGCGAATGTGGAAGCTGATGATTCTCAATCTACAGCTGAATTAGCAGCAGCTTTGTGTTATGATGTTAGCATCAAAACAATATTGGTCCATTTGCGTCGAATTGGCAAGGTAAAAAGCTTGATCGCCAGCGCGAAGCACGCGTCGAGTTGAGCCTTGCACTGCTCAACAGGCCCACAAACGAAGGCATATTGAATCGCATTGTTACTTGCGACGAAAAATGGATTCTGTTCGACAATCGCAAGCGCTCAGCAAGTTGATTAGATCCTGGTTTAGCACCTAAACAATGCCCAAACGAAAACTAACCCCTAAAAAAGTGATGGTCACTGTTTGGTGGTCTAGCGCCGGTGTCATTCATCACAGCTTCTTACCAAACGGGTTGAGCATTACTGCAGATGTGTACTGTGAAGAACTGAAAATAATGATGGAGAAGCTCGCACATCTCCAACCAGCTTTGGTCAATCGTTCGGCTCCGCTGCTCTTGCACGACAACACGCGACCTCACACTGCACAGCAGACGGTCTTCAAGTTACAAGAGCTGGGGTTGGAAGTTCTCCGTCATCCACCGTACTCACCAGACCTTGCCCCTCGAGACTTCTACTTTTTCTAGAATTTGGATAACTTCTTGGCGGGGAAAAAATTCAATAACCGAGAGGCACTTCAAAATGCCTTTGAAGAATTTGTTGCCTCCCATGCAGCAGACTTTTTCAAAAAGGGCATCAATAAGCTACCACTACGTTGGTAAAAATGCATTGATTACATGGGTAATTACTTTGATTAATAAAAATAAAACATATAGAGAAACAAGGGCGTTAACTTATTTCATGAAAAACGGCAATTTCATAGGTAAAGCCCTAATATAACTCCGCTCGTGTTTATCGTAAAATGTTGACCTTTCGGAATTTTTCCATGCCTGGTAATATCCTTTGGGATCCTGCATTATAGTAGTCTATTCAGAGGGAAAGCATTAACAAAAGTTATAAAAAAAACAAAAAACACGCCTGCGATACCAACATTTTAATGATTATAATGCTTGTTTTTCTCTTTTCAGTTGTGTTTTGCAGTCGGTTTTTTTTTTGTTTTTTAATAACTTTTAGTTTTTTTAAATTTATTATTCCAAATTACATTTTTAAACATTTAATTTTTCTACGTTATTGTAACCACCTTTTAAAACCCTTCATTTTGATACCCAACTCGATAGTTATAGAAGTTCTTTTTTTAACATACGTTTTGGCGCCGAAAATCCGCCAATTTGATTTTTTTATAATTTTAATATAGTGACACTTGCGCAATTAAGACGAATCTAACGACATATCGTTCATCAAAATCGGTTCAGCCGTTTAGTAGTTACGAAGGAACACAGAGACGGACATACACACACATACAGGTCAAACACATAACCCTCCTTTTTTTACTTCGCCGCATTCGGGTAAAAGTGTAAAAGCTCAAAGATTTTTACACAAAGTCGCGATTAGTTTGAATCTATTCGTGTAACGGCAAGCTGCCATAAATTATGCTTCGTGTATTGTACAAGATGCATTGCATATATTCCATCGCATTGCTCCACGTACTTCTGGAATGACAAAGGTATGCTCTGAAATATTCGGCGTCACTGAATGGTATATTTTACCAATACGAATGTGACGTAAAAAGGTTATGAAAAATGTAGTTTTTGAAAAGGCTGTGTATGATTCTAGAAACATCTGTCAGTGGGAGTGTGTACGGTATTTGTGGCGCAAAGTGCTACGTTATTCAACTTAATAGCCATTAGTTTGGTTCGTTAGCGGAATATTGCTAACGAATGTGCGGCGGCCGCGCATTCCGGCCGCCGGCGCGTGCTGAAACGCTCAATTAGCACACACTGCTAAACTATCCCACCTAGCGCTTCTATAAAATACCAGTAATTTCAAACTACCCACTGTATCTGTCATAACGCGCAAACAACGCGCTGTCTGTTTATTGCAGTTGTAGAACTGAACATTGTGCTAGAACACTGTATATCAATACAGCTCTTGCCTGCCACTTCTTTCGCATACAAACTTTGTCCCACTCAGTAGTGAACTTCTGAACAGTTCGTTCTTGTCCTCGCCTCCTAACTCTCTAAGAAACAATTCTATCATGTTCCATTTTCATTCATTTTTGAGTTAGTCAAAAACAAATCAACAGACTCGTAGGTAAAACTGTTTATTCGTACCAGACATACAGCTATCTGAATGTTTAAGGGCAACAGCTCTTGTTCGCCGACGAATTTATATTTCTTCACATCAATCTCTTTAAATAATACGATATATCTCGCACTCCACAGACCGAGGGGTTTTTGCCGTTATTACTGCATTCAAAATTGAGCACCGAATATGAAATGATGTGCCTTTATGTCAGGCCTGCTGAATCTAAGGCCTGCGGGTGCTATGTACGGGCCACAACGCTTTTATGCAGCCCGAGACCTGAAGTAATTAAAACGAGAAGGTAAAACAGGCTAAGCAAGTGAGCGACATCTGACTATGGTTTGCGGGTTTCTAAATGAGGGTTGTTTACTTCTGACGTAAAATAGTGAGTTTATATCATGGACTTAATATACTATTAAGTCCATGGTTTATATTTATATGCTGAGAAAAAAAAAAAGAAGTAAAGTTGTGTAGTAAGTTAAATGTACTAAGAAACATAGCGCTGGACTTTCGAATTGAATGTCGGCTTAATTTTGAGTGTATGTTTGTACAAATCCTATAAAAAAGTTTTTTATGATTAGCCATAAAAACCCAAAGTGAATATAAAACAAAAAACATCGGCATGTACAGTCACGATTTAAATCCAGACCATGCGAAGTTCAAATCTCGATCCGTAATAACCTATTGCATATTTAGTTTCCATTCAAAACGAAAAGATTTTAGTTTTGACGCTTTGTGTTTTATTAATCTCTTTGTCGAAACGATTGATACAGGCAGTGATAAAGATCATAATTTTTATGTGTGTGATTTTAAACTCCTACAAGTTTTTAAATAAATTTCCTACCGTTTATTTCCCAACCTCTTTTGGATAAAGTTATCATTTACAAATGCACATTTACTGTCACATTCGGTTGCAATGTTTACTTTTAAGTACCATTTCATTATCTCAATTTATTCTTGGAAAGAGGAAAAGGTTGCCTTATTAAGGAGAATCTGGCAACAGAGGAAGCTCAAAAGTCGAGCTGCCGTGATGGGGGATGATTAATATGGCTCATTTGCGGTGCCCACCCCTCCGGCTACCGAGTACGGCTACGAGGCTACGAGGCTACGGGCTACGAAGCGCTACGAGGCGCTGCTACGTGCCCGTCTCTGCGTACATCGTTTACGCTTCCGCACAGAGAATTTATTAGATTCCACCCCATTTCTACCTTTTATCTCTATTATGTATTTAATGCAATAATATAACATCCCCGACACATCGTAACGTTAACTAATCGTAAGCGGAACACTGCATTAATCAGTATTAACATTATTTACCTCTCATAGTACGAAGTAAGCGCGAAATTAGATTAGTAAGTAAGAATCTCAGTGTAAAAGGAACTGTAACAATATATATTCATGTTTTCAGCGTTGATCCAAAGCAAAAAGTATAAAGACGGGGCAACCGGTAGGTATTATTCGTGTAATTGGTTTCTAATGCCGCGTAAACCCTCCAAACGTGTTGGGAGAGTGGACCGGGAGATAAAGTGCACGAACCTTCTCGCACAGATTTCACCTTTTTTTATTTTCCCAAGTCTTACCAAAAAAATGTGCGGCTTTACAAAAATTGCATCACTTTAGGAATTAGTTTATCTTTGTTTTGAACGAGTACAACGCTAATTAATTAGCTTTTTTAAACGAAAAAAAAGGTTATAATTGGACAGTATCTTTTTACCTAGCGAAGGGGATTATTTCAAAGATGTTGATTTAATCAATATTACTGCATGTTTTTCATTAAAAAAAAAAAAAAAATATCGCACTGTTTTGTTGAAAACTAAAAATTCTATAGAATCCTCACCTATCTATATTTCATAGTAACTTAACTATTTCATAGGTACCCACTATATTACCGGCAATCTACTGAGATAACAGGGAGTGAAGCAGGCTTTAGATACTTCTGTACGCACAGTCGCCTCAGTTTGGTAGACGAGTGAATGAATGTACATTTTGGAGCTTCATGAGTCCCCTCTTATTGTATCAGGCTTATCCTAAATCCTGAGCGAAGCACTCGCTTCAAAGAATCCATGTGATGTTTCAATTGAAAAGTCGCTGAATATTGTGGTTGAATGTTGAGTCGTGATAGAGTCAGCTACATGATGTATATTTTATGTTAATCCTAACTTCATATTTATAGATCTTTTCAAAAGTACATTTACATTGACATAATTACTATGAAGTCTTTTAATAAAACAAAAATGTCAGTGCTAGAGAATTATTCTATCATCTTGGACTGTCAAAACAAAATAATAATTATGTGAAGCATTTACTGCGACCGGTTTAAATGTCACTATGGTCAGCAAAACAGTCGCAAAGTTTCACCGAAATTAATGCTGTCATCACATGTGCTCAACATGTTGATCAAAATTAACAACATAAGTACCTACTGATACAATAAATAAACATTGCCAAGATCGGAATCCCTTGTGGTCAGAGCACTCTGCGTGTCAACTCTGAAGTTTGCAGTGAGAATGCATTTCAGTTAAGTACATTCCGCATTATAAATAACATTGTTTCTCCGACACTGTTATAAAATGCAACGACAGACTTTCCCTTATTGTACGAACGTAGTTTTGTGTACTTGTCTAAAAGAACCAGTTATGTTAAGTTTGTTATTTTGTATTGTAATATGATGTCTTCTTCTTCTTTTGAGAATTTTCTTGGCTCTTCGCCAGGATCCGCTTTATATCAGTGAGTAGTCTGTGTATATTATAAAGCTAGATTTTGATTTCACTTAGTGGCTGAACTGAATGATAATAATATTAGGTTAAATAGTTTGCGATAGGCACTGAAGTTTACTTTTCTTTATTACTCGATACTCACTCAATGATTTTCCCGTGAAAATCGAATAGTTGCTTTAATGTTTTGTAATGTTCTGTTGCTTTAACAGCTACTTACACGTAATTATTTCGCCAAGGTAGTACAAAACCGGTAGACAAAGTTAACTATAATATCTTATAAGTAGTTGAACATGATAGTCGCCGGTCGCGACGAGACACAGGAGGATAATTCCTTTCTTTTCCTTCCCGTGATGCACTTGTAAATATATCCCTTACATCCTTGGAGGAAGCTTACTAGAATTTTTCAGTGTGCATTGCCCTGTCGTGCTCGAATCCTTGTAAATTTATGACCCTCGCTCGCTGACGGTGGCCAGTTCCACGAATATCGAATGGGCTGCTTTTATATGCGTCGCATAGAAATATGTTTTGGTGTAATAGTACCTAAATATCGGGCATACAATAACTATTAATTCATTCAACTGCTGCTCGCGTTATTCTAGTTTGGTTTGGTATAAAAATCTGATTGGAATTGTGGTTGATAAGCGTTACTCGACAGTTCGTGTTGTTTACGTCAATTCTGTTGAGAACTGCTGTGTGTGCAATATTGTGTATACATGTTATGTTGGTATAATGGTGTACAAAATGCGTACCTAAGCTCTGTTTTTACACCGCAAAATATCTACTGTACTGGATATTTCTGAATGTTTACAATGGAATAAAATATTCTCTTGCTTCAATAACTGAAGACATTGTTCATGACCGGATTAACCTGCATACAAGTTTAATAGTCCGCTTTAAGCTGTGAAAGAAAATGTAATATTCCGACGGCGGCTAGAGAAAGTGCCAAGCCATTAGGAGACATCTGATACAACAGCCACTTTGATATGAAAGTTAAACTACTATTTTCATTGATTACCTATATAGATATTTTTGTAATTTCGAGATAATTAGACTAAAAAAATTAAAATCTGTGCATTGTGTTCAAGTTAGGTACTAAGTTGCAACATTGAACTACAATACTTCTGCTCATGTCAGATTAGCAACGATTTTATGAAAATAACAAAATCATTTATCTAAAAAGTCCTCGTCGTTTGGGAAGTATAGTCGTGACAATTACAATGCTCTACATAGCTGGGTAAGTTTATCATCAAGAAATACAATCATAATTACACAATAATAACCTTAACTAATAAGTCGGTACTGACCTATTGTGAAAATAGCATGAATTAAGGATTTACGATCGTCGGATTACACGAGGATATGGAATGTTTATTCTGGGCCATAAAAGCCTTGTTTTAAAAAACAATAAAACTAGTTCGAAAATAAAACTGCATTTTACTCGCTGTCGAAGTAAATACAGACGTTTTTAATGGTACCAATACGCGCGGGAAGTCTTGTCGTCGGCCATACTTTTTCCCTCTGCGACTGCCCGACAACATACCTCAAATTGGAATGTAAAACCGAACCAATGAAGCTAGTTTTAACAACGAAATATGGAAAATAATGTTTTATAATCTCTATTTACTTTGGCCAAGTATTTTACATTAGCAACAGTGTCTTTTACCGCAAAAAGGTTCATTATCTCTGCCTTTGTTTGTTATACGTTTGTGTTACGAAATATATTACCTTTTGTTTTAATATAATAGTTGTGTGCCATAATTAATTTATATTATAGTGAGACACATTCAGGTTTAGTTTTGTTTACCTCTATGTTTGACTTGTGAAATTTGAGCTTTTGAATTTGTTCAAGTCCTAAACACGTAGCAATCTGAAAAATATGAATATCTGTAAATACCTCTGAAACATTATATGTTTTTTATAAAAAACTTACTTAGGTACATCCAAGGATCCTTGCCTCAACTAAACAGCGGTATGAATAAAATACACAGAACTCTACAGAAATAGCAAAAAGGCAATGCCTGTTGGATATTTTTCATATTTGCAAATCTTGTACTGTACCCAACACAAAACCGCAAAAACAAGCAGCCAATCACAAACAGATATTTACATTTCCCTCTCAATAGCGCATTGTTTTAACCAATGACTTTTCTTGCAGAATACCGTATGCTGACAAGATCACTCCGGAGCCGATTCTCCACAACAATAGCAATAGGGACACAAAAGCCGACTCGATCAGGAACAGCTACAACAGCCAGTTCAAAGTAGGCATCTACGGCTGGAGGAAGAAGTGCCTGTACATCCTGGTCATGGCACTTATGCTGATGATGGTCATCAATCTCGCGTTGACGCTCTGGGTGCTTAAAGTGTTGGATTTTAATTCGGTAAGGGCTAGACTGGCTTTAATTACCGTATTTAAGCAGTACGAGATGAGTATCCACCTATATAGCTTGCACCTTACTAAGGAAACTACTATAAAACGTGAATGCTCATCTCCGTCCACTAACTATACAAAGAATCGTTAGGTATTTGTGTGGTAAATATTTTGTAGCTAATTGCAGGTGTAATAAAAACCAATGAATTATAATTTTAGTTTTTTTAACAATTTATTCGTCTTATTTATTTTGTAGGAAGGAATGGGCCAACTTCGTATAGTGCCAGGAGGCTTACAACTATTAGGGCAGGCTCTAATGTTGGACTCGCTGTTTGCGTCCACCATCAAGTCACGTCGAGGATATCCAATTTACATGGAAGCTTCTCGAAATTTTACCGTTTCTACTAGAGACTCGCACGGAATGCTACTGAGTAGATTATATCTAGGTGAGTTCTAATTTTACCTGTACTTGCAACGCTACTTGCGTTATAAGGTTTACAAAGGAAATAATATATACCTATATAGTTTTGTTAATTAGTTGGTAAGTTTGAATGCTATAAAACATTCTAGGGCACGATCGTTTCGAACTGAACGTAGCTCGGCTAGAGGTGCGCGACGCGCGGGGGGCGCTGCTACTGGGTGCCGGACAGGACTCGGTGACCGTGGGCGCCGACACGCTCACGGTGGTCAGCCCGGCCGGCGTCACCGTACAAGCCGCCGCGCAGACACCCCTAGTCAAAGCCCCCCCTTCAAAACCATTGGTGTAAGTATATTTGTGTGTTTGTACTTCAGCAAATTTACGAGCTTTGTCCTCGTCGCAGAGGAAGTTAGAACTCGTTAGTTTGAACATACAGTTATGTCAAACGCACCTACTGAAGTTTGTTGTCCGATCGGAAGCATGCCATGCAAGCCTTTACCACATGTTTCATGAAATTTATAGGAACAAGCTGTTTATTAATTATCTGATTTTCAGAATTTTCAATAAAGCTTTGAACAGTTTATTATAAATGTTCAGGCAGTGATGTAGCCAACGTTAAAATAATGACTTTACAGACTTTTGTCTATTAGTTTCAATCGTCTGTCGGTATCGATCATCAGCAAAAACCTACTTCACTATACACTTGCTTTATTTCTCAACCTCAATTCATTGCTAATAACATGATTAGCTAGTAAGATAACTAATTCGTTCCCCCTCATGGCAGGCTGGAGTCGCCGACGCGTTCGCTAGAGATGCACGCGGCACAGAACATCGCGCTGGAGTCCCGCGCCGGCGACATCAGTGCCAGCTGCCTCACCACGTTCCGGCTCAGATCCGTCGCCGGCTCGGTGAGTCACACGGCATAATTACCGGATAAAGCTACGTTTTCACTAAGAAGTAATTACTGGGAGATTGTGTTGTGTGTTAGATTTTGGGTGGAATGTAACACAGGAAACGTACTCGGACGACGTCTCGTTAATAAACTTTGTAAGTTTTTATGCAGATTTTAGCATACAATACCGAGTGGTAGTTTATCCTTTTTTTTAATTGCTCTTCAAACGCACCTCTACAATAACTAAGTTCTTTTAAAATAAAATCACTTCATTGACCTTAACCTTTACAGATTCGCCTAGACGCTCCCAGTATATTTATGCCAAAGTTAAAGTCGGCACTGCCATTGCCGCCGTCAGCGGCTCACACGCACGATCCCCACCATCAGAACATATACCAGCTGTGCGCGTGCGCGAACGGTAAGCTGTTCCTGGCGCCCCCACACGGCGTTTGCGCAGCAAGGGAAGAGAGCCTTATCTGCCGATGATGAATTTATATTGTGATCCTGTGACATTGTTGTTCATTGACGCTTGTTATGCATTAATTTCGCGGTTTTTTATGCGCTATGTATATTAAGACAGAATTATGTAATAACAGCACCTGGGTGAAAATATGGCACATCCAGTTTCAGAAAGAGACAACGCTCAGATATAGGTTTGATCAACAGAGACAACGCTCTACAAAGCCAAACTTTTTTTAAACTGGATGTGCCATATAACCGGCCATGTACTGTATCTTAGTTCATAGTGGATGTGTCAACGTTGTGTTCTAAGGAATTATTATAGCTATGAATGAATTTACATGATTATACGAGGTAGATCATGCCGAACGACTGTAAATTGAAATCATGAAAAAAATTATATGAAATAATTTAATTCTTGATCAGAAATGCTATTATCACGATGAGCAATAGAAAATGTGTCAAATGTCGACTCTACGATAGTATTTATTGACTAATTGTGTGCAGTACCTCCAAAAGTAGGTACCGTTGACTCGAAAAAAAGAAGGAGAATCTCTATAACGTCCTCTGATTTCAATTTTCAGTCTGTTTAATACAGTCTCGGTGGATTAGTAAGTCTCAGGCCGGTTGTGCTTATCGTTACGATTTGTGAAAAATTCTGTTATTTGCTTCAGAATAATATTATTGTTAATAATTAAAACACGTGAATCTTACATTTTTGATGGAAATAATAACCTTAAAGAGTATGATAAGGTAACAACGATGTCAAATAATTGTAACGTAGAACGAATTACAAATAGATGTAATGTTTGAGTCCCATGTTAGTGAATTATACTTTATTTGTATGAACGTGTGTCTGTTCGCCTGTACCTTGAAGGGGAAGCAGCTAGGAGTGTAAACTTTACACAGACTGTCAAAATGATGCAGTGGCTTGTTCTTCAACCAGTGTGCCCGCATCGGAAATAATATTTGTGTAACCAATCGCTACAGATGTTTCTTCCTAGTCTAGTCTGGATGTTTATGTGTGTACCTTCCATGTCTGAGGACTTTCACAGTATTAAACAAAATGTGGGCTATACGTGTGAAACTCTATTAATTTCTGTACTGTTTTCATTAACCAGCTTATTATTAAAAACTCATGAATTTCAACTACAACGACTTTCGGAAACGTATCAATTCAAATCTATTATAATAATAAAATCTAGTGCCTTTTGGATCGCGTTTAGAATAACGATTGGCTGAACGAACCTCAATTCATATTTTGTTATGCGTTGTGAATAAAGTTCCATCTGATTTTAATGTTTGCCACCCCTGATGTTTGCTGAACATATTTGCAAACATACAAATCAATTTGTTTTACGTTATGTTTGAAATGTGATTGTTAATTTTGATGTAAGTATTTATAGAAGTTTCTAAACAAAATGGTTGGTTAACCCTTTAAAAAAATCTACTGTCAATTACGATCTTTTACCATAGTCTGCTGCTACATAAAACTATTTATAAATACTCGTATCTTAAAAACATGTATCCTTGATTTGTCACTATTTATGTATTTACTTGAAATCTTACCGAAACTGGGTTTATTCCTTTTAAAGATAATGTATAATATATACAGCAAAGGTCACAAAACTTCATGAGAATTAATGTAATTATACTTTTAATAAAGTTTATTTTTCGGCTAAAAGGGTAAGTTGACGGGTCTACGTGTCATAGGGAACATTATATTTAAACAACTATACGCAATACTTGTAGTAATCATTTATGTATAGACTTCGTGTAGAGATTTATATGATGTATAGCTAATCTGTTACGCATAGGAAAATGTATATTAGTCGTAAACGTTTGTTGATATTGTTGTAAATATATGTAATTTATGGAATTACTTAAGTAAATATGCATACTATGTCGATGTGACTTTATTTTTCGTATTATTCTGAAATAATTACCAATAACTCAAAAATTATCGACAAAATACAACACGTTCTTTTCTTGAACAGAAAATTGGTTCGGCAAAGAAAAGGTAAGATATCCCTCAATGCACTACAAAGAGCAAAATTGCCAACATATTTTCAAAAACTATTCGAGAAAATATACAACAATAGATGCATAGGATAGCGACACAAGTTTCACACAAGAATATGTGCACAGTAGTCTTTGCCTTACTTTAAAACCTCTAATTACCAACATCCCACTCCTTTATACCTTGTGTCGAAGAAACCAGCTTACACAAAAACGTAAAAATAACATTAACTATCAATTAAAACAAAAAATCCCTATTACAAGTATAAAATATTCAAAAAGTTCTTAATTGAATTCTACCGGCAAACTGACACAGGTAATTTTATTATAAAACGAACTGGGAATAACTTGGAAACTTTCATCATTTAATTTGGTTTTAAAGGCAGTTTTCGCAAACAGAGCTAACTGGATCTGTGCACTTTTATTGTAGCTGGACAGATTACATTGTCGTTAACATTAATTTACCTTCTCGTCTTTTAATTTAGTTCAAATCAAAGTTTATATGTTATGTATGGCTTAGAATATAGCCATATCGAAACACGCACACATTGATTTCAATAAGCTATTCTAAATAGTGACAGGACAGTGTGCCAAAAGTTTTAATTTAGTTGTCCCTGTTAGCTCATGGGTTTAACGATCGACTGTGTATCAGTCTTTGTAAACAACCGCTTTCAGACAAAATATAACATGTTAGATGCAAAACTAATACGAAAGTATTATCCGCCACATTTATAAATAAAAATATGAGTGGGTTTTTAAACAACACCAAAAGTAACACAAAAGTTACAAATATCCTATAAAGAAGTGTATACCAATCCTGTGTGCACATTGTAAGTACTTGCAATCTTTGTAACAGTGTACATAGAAATTACCATTCAGCTGCACCCTTTGTGGTATTTAGTTCAGCAAGATATTCTTGTAATACTCCTTTTATAATAGGGCTGCAGTGGCGCGCAATCTCCAACATTGTCTATTGACTAGTGAGGCCCCGGGGACGTTGGACGCTGCATATTCTGACAATCTGGACACTACAGGGCGCAAGGCCATTGATATGAAACTATTTCTATAGATTTTATATCAAAACGATTTTTTTCTCTGAATTCGAATATGTGCTATTTTTGAATTCAGGGAAAAAATCTTTCTATATGCAGTTTTTTTTTCTATACGGAAAGGATTTCATAGAAGAATAGAATTGACCCTTTATATTTCTTTCTCAAATATGAAAATGACTATTTTCATAAATCTACTCTACAATTGCTAAGGTAAATAAAAAAGGCGCTATCTAAGTAACTAAACTTAATAATGACTTCAAGAAACGTTCTTAACAATGGATCTTATTAAATACCGAGCCGAGACAAATAATTAATAATGTACAATCGATACGATGGATTTATTGTGAAGCTCAATGAGACTGTGAACAGTCGCGGCTAAAGTTTAATTAAAGATTCATGATAAATTGTCGCAGGAAGCTGCATTCTGCGCGGCGTCGCACGTGAATAACGTTCTGAACACTTAAATAACTTAAGACAGTAACCTAACAATAAATTCATGAGCCAGCCCCCTTTGTTTCGCGCCGCGATGTTTTAAAGCGGCTAATTGGCAGGAAACACCGCTAAAATAATCGCAAATTAGTAGGTGGCGCGCGTTGTTTACAAGCATACAGAGGCGGTACATAAATCTTCTTCGTTTAGAGTAAGCTGCCTTGCGTCTGGGGCAAACGCGGTTAGTGCCGGTTAAGATGATTGTGTCTTTACTTTTTAAATTATAGTTTAGTAAGTTTACCTTATCTCAGGCACAAATATGTTAAAAAGAATTTTAATTCAATAAAAGTAATAATGCACCGCCATAAAGTTATGCACTTAGAATTGAATATTTAGAAATAATATAAGTCTCTCAGTTCCATCTACACCTAATTGAATTTCGGAGTCCTTTGTTGCGGTATAGCCGTGCGGGAACTCTTAAAGCCATTTCAAAGACACCTCGCTCCTCGGCATCTGAGCGAGAGGAAATAAAGTTATGATTTATGTAGTGAAATATGTTCGGGGAGGCCAACGCTCTAAGCGGCCCGACGCCTCCTGTCGTTGACAATATAAATTCGTAGCAAAACGAGAAGACAATTGCTTAGAAGCGTATGCCCAAACGTAACCGAGTTTATTATTTACGAGCTTTATATTGATTTGTTCGATGAAACTTATTACGAAATACATTTTACATTCTGTTACCAGAGGAAGTAATTTTCTCCCTCACAATCTCGAAGCGTGGTAGCGGTTTACTGGCAATCAATTGGTTTAAGTGCGCTCCAATGTTTCAGCTAATGAAAACCTCAATTAAACTAGTTGCTACGAGGTATTAATATTTTTTCTTTCATTTGTATCGTAAGTAATCCGCGCGGGAAGATAGGTCGTGAGAGGTCGGATGAGGTCGGAGGCTCTCGGGTACAGTCGACTGCAGTTATCTGTGTGGCTGTGACACTCAGGTCGTGTTCCTTAGCCCGATTTGACGGAGGTCGAGCGTGGTCTGCCTCGATTAGGACTCTCGGTCCGACAGGATTTGATTACGACACTCGGAAGCTAGTAGGGATTATTACAGGAAGCCGAGTTAGAATATCACGTATGTTATGATGAATGTACTTCGTGTGTGCTGATTGCATCTCTCGTTTTAAATTATAGGCGGAAGGGATGAAAATTAAACTTTGAATATAATAGTTTGACTGTTATTGCTTGCGTTTATGTGCGAGCATAAATAATTGTAGAGTCACAGACAAAATGTTTGGGAAAAACTTTTCAAGTAGGTAAGTTTTCATTTTCCATAAGCATTTGAAATCTTGACAACTGCTGCCCACGTTTTATCGAATCAGTGGCATCGATAGGACAACCACCATTCAGACATTAAAGAAACAAAACAAACACTAAAGAAACATTCGTCGGAATGTGAACTGAGCCCTTCCCTTAAATATTTCTTCTGAAGTTGATATCTCAATGTGTTTGTCAGCGGTTGTCCTATTGATGCTGTTGTTGTAGTAACCGCTGGCAACAACAATAGTACTATCTTGATAACCATAACCTACATTGCTCCCCTAAAATAAACCCACCTAAAAGGAGCCAAATGGTCCAGCTACAATGTATAGAGAAACAACAAAAAGGAACTTCCTAGACGAAATAAAGCGTCGTCCTAATGTTGTGGGTCACGAGTACCTTTATGATTCAATTGTCTCTGACCGGACCGTCTTCAAGCGGACCGGCGTCACGTCATGGCCACGTCACAGACGTCAGCCCCCTCCCAATATAATTAACACGTTCAGACGCTAACTACTAACTTCTAAAAACACTCACTTAAACGTATTAAGCTGTTTCATGTTGTTTACAGTTTTACATTGTCGCTTTGTTTTCTTTAAGGTGTTTTTATTTTTGAACGTTTGAAATAATAAAGAATATTATCTTGATAGCCTGCGCCTTACTTGTTTGAACAAAATTTGCTAAGTGTACTTTTAAGTACCTACTTTTGATTTATCTATAAGTACTTAAAAGCTTAAAAGTAAAAAGAAAAACAAAGCTTAATAAATTAAGTGAGTAAACATAACTTGAATAACTCAAGTTCATTGATTATAATTAAAACTATTTCTACCTATTATATAAATTAAATAGTTAGATACATAATACAGTTTCTTGGAACGATAACAAAAGATACCTACAGAAATATCTCTAACAGACACCTCTGTAACAATAATCCTAAGTAAGCACTCAGAACAAAGATAGTGATAGTTACTACTAAAGCAGATCGTTCCCAAAGACATATTGTTACAATCAGATGAATTTAGAGCAACAGGAATGCGAGCAGTGTCTAATCTAATGTAATGCAACCAAACTGCGAACAGTGGGCACTGGGATAGAATCGGATTCCGAGCAAGCATTTGGACCCCGGACGTTTGATCCCTACATACACATCTATCTGCAGCTAAATGCCTCTACAAGCGAACCAGCCCCACTTCGAACATAATCGCAAGGTGCGCTATGGGACTGATTAATATTCCGAAGTGCCATTCAGATTAATTTACCGTTACCGCCCAAATTAATCTGACATTTAAAGACGGTAAACCCCGCCCCGTGAACACTTACGAAACTTTGTTCTGAATCAGTGATGTATCTTTAATACGTGTGGGTGTCCGTGAAGCGATGCGATGCATATGCAAGTTTATAAAGTGTACCGCTAATCCGGCCCGCGCGAGCGATAGTGTTAATGCGAGGCATTAAACTCAGGCGCGGGCGCCGGGCTGCCTGCTCCGTGCTCCGTCTACACTTTACCACCAACAATGACACGTTTTATGACACCCTTCATTAAAATGGCAACGTCGGTATTAACTACGTGACTGCTAAAAGAATTCATTATTAAAATACCTCTGAGACTACAACTGTCTTAGTTAATGTGAGCTAAGATTTAAGACGGTGTACGTGTTCCTTGAAATTAAAATATATTTTTTCCTTATGAACGCTGTGGATGTATGGACCTGCAGTAGAGTTTTACGATGGCAGAAAAACACGAACATTGAAAATGTTTCACGTGTTTATGGAGAGTGTTTCAAACTAGCTTAATGGGTACTCTAGCTCCACCCTTGTCATGCACAGTCTTAAAAATAAATTAAGAAAAGCTACCATGTTTATTGTTCCGTTTCATTCTATTATTCACTTTTCAGTGCTCACTTTGTATTTCAACTAACGCTCTAGTTTATGAATGTCGTATATAAGTAAATTAGTTTATTTCCTCTTGGCGACAATTTAGCTCACGCTCTTGTCACAAATTGTCGGCGAGGGTAAATGCAGACTATTAAGGAAATACAGCAATTCAAGCAGCCCTTACCCTACATTACTGCGCAATCTTACACCGGCGAAATTATAAGCAACACCTTCTTGTGCCGTGTCTAGAGGCAATAACACTGCGCAGCCAATCACTGAACGGACGTTGTGACGAAAATATCATAGCGTCATTGTTTTCAACTCATTGTCTTGTGAATTCAGCAGAAATGTGATAGTTGCGAATCATCAAAAGTTTTATTTACGCTGTAGACAAACTTCTCGGTTGACAAAAAGTTCCAGTATATCATAATTTGCAATCAAACGTTGATTACACTCATCTTGCAATCGTATATTAAGCTAAAACCGCAACAATTCATAAACACGTAGTAACGAGTTGCAGCCAAATAGCTGCAACCACCCAGCGCACGGCGCAGTTAGCACGGCATGGTAAATAACGGTAAATACGGAAACCGCTAGGTTAGTATCTAAAGTACAATGTAACGTAGGTAAGTATGCGCGATAGTAAGTGATACAGTGTAGATTACTTTATCACTGGATCAGAAGAGAAATTCAGTGTTAATTATGAATTCAGGAGACTTTAAGCACAGTGTATTAAGATTTTGTGACTGTAATAAGTCGTATAAGATTATTAATGCTGTTTCATTGTTGTAAGGGCTCACAACTGTGGTCCAGGATTTGAATCCTATGTGGGTAAAATTGGTACTGGATTTTTATTTTGTGTAGGGTCCGAGAAGTGACGACAAGCTTGCTGCCTATAGCATGGACTATTCCACTGTTGTTATTTTTGAGATAACTCTGTGCCGAATTCTGTGTTACCGGACTCATTAAATTTTAAGCACAAGTGCTTAGGCTTCTTATAGGCAAGAGTGTTTCATCGTCCATCACATCGTCACCACATCAAAGAAAGTCTACCTAAAAACGAAAACATAAACTTTACAGGAGGATAACTCTTTTTCAGCAAGTAGTTTGGATGAACTTATGTTTACAACCAAATCACCTACTCACCAAATAAAATAGCGACTGCAAAGTCCAAGTTAAGAAACAGACGATAAAATTTACAATTCCGTGTGTCAGTCCGGTGCAGGACAAATAGTAAAACTCTTCCGTGTGAGTTGGCGCACTGAATTCAAATGACGTAAACAAACAAATACGCCGCACGTATCAATACATACATAAATACATACCAATACAAGACTCACTATTTAGGAACAGGACATGTTTGCAAAATTTTTTCCAAACATGGTATTTCTATTTCAGTTTTGAGCTGTAAAAACCTGCGAGACTTAAGCAAACACTATGTTAAGCTGATTTGTAGTTATATCTACCGAATCTTTTTACGTTACTGTGGTATATAGTTTTGAAAATATTACACTGTTTTAAAATTCTTAGTTATAAATTCTTATTGATTTATGTATTTTGTTATCTAAAGCATGCCACACGGTAGAATGTACTGGATTCAATTAGATCATTATGTAATAGCACCTTTACCTATATGCTTTGCAAATAAATGATTCTGATTCTTATTTGTAAGCTTTATATTAAGCTTTGGTTAATTGAAAACCATGACGCTTGATGATTCATTTAGACAAGACACTGCATGATACGGAGCGAGAGGAAATGGGAGGCCGTCACCTCCTTCTACGAAGCAGTAATGCTCGCGAAGGAGGAGACGGAGCGCGTGAGGGAGAGGCAAATTTCGCGCCCTCGCGTCCCTAACCGCCGCAGGAGGAGACGCCCTGGGCGTCGGGAATCACAGGAAGATTTCCGGCCACCGTAGGCGCGGGCTTGCGGACGGTGAGCAATGGGCAGCTCGCCGTCCGATAAGGACCAAGCCCGGGTCGACAGCGCGTTGTGTTCCACGCGCGCTTCAAAGAGATGTCAGCAGAATTGACGGGGTCCGCTAGGGCCAATGCCTGCCGGGGGTTCGAAGAAAACCGATAGGGAAATCGTGGCCCCCCTGGCAACGTGGCAACTGAAGGAACACGGGTGGGTTTTAGTCAGTAAGAGTCTGTCACGCCCTCCCGCTCCGCCCAGAGCGGGAGAAGTTATTTGATGATTTCCCACCCAAAAAAAAAAAAGACACTGCATGAGGTTTTGTATTTTTTATTTAGGCGTCAGGCATTAAATTACTTAGTTTATTGTTGAAGGAAATGCAGACGTAGAATTTGTAAAAATTACGTTTACGTTATAATCCGGCGTATCGTCCGCTGGCTGACACACAACTAGTGATTATCGGGACTACCCGTTCTCGTGCCTTTTATAAAGATAACTTTAACCTCATGATAATCTCTAGGTATTATACTACTGCAGGTTATCTGAAAACGATGTTTCCGGAGGACATTTTGAAAGGTAGGTCATTCAATATATTTTTGCAGATATTTCGCAATATATTTCGTAATGGACTTTTCACACAGTATTTCTTATGCCTGAGTAAAGATAACCCCGGTAATACCTAAATCTTAACTAGGATTTATTTTGCAGGTTTTTCTTTATTTTGTTTATTTTTTTGGGCTATATGGCAAGTGGTGAGACCCATTTCATGAGAAATGTAATTAAATACCAGTAATATAGTTAACTGCAGAAAAGTAGATTTCCAATAAAAAATCTCTGTTCTAAGTCCATCTAGACTAGAACATCAAAACAATTAATATCACTTTAAAACATTTGTTTTGCAGTTACATAATATTTCGAATTTTAGTGTGACATAGCGTTGTTATGGTGACGTGGAATTGATTCCGCGGCGTCACCTCGCGCGCTCTCCACCTGATCACTCATTCGCGATATCCAATTTGTCGGAACTACTCCAAAACATAGCGATCTGCTTCCTCAGTGAAACACAATTAGTGACGCATCACTGTTTTCACAATATTTTTCTTTGTGTTACAAGCCGTAGTGCATATTTATGTGCTGTTACGAATGTGTATGATATGAATGGTAAAAAAGTATCATTCAGTTTTTCTAAGATGACTAGAAATGTGAGTTGCATTGTATTAGAATGACATTGATGTTAATCCACTGTACCTCTAAGACATAGGTACCTGCTTGTGATAGGATAGGATGAGTTTCACGTCAAGTGTAACTAACAATTGGGAATCACTCCCAAAACCACATACTCGCCAGTCGCTTTACCCGTTGCAATAAAATAAACGATCAATAGATATAAACAATTCCAGTTAAAGAACTTTTTCTTAACAAAAAATACACCGTCCGACATGCCAATTTACATAAGAAGACGAACAAAATGTCTTGAAAAGTTTAATCTAAAGTGTTGTGCGTCTGTTTGCGGAGGTGATGTCGTGTGGAGCTTCTTTATCTGTTAGCGGCACGCTGTGTTTTCTCACAACTATTCCACTAACTTACTTTCTGTAAGTATGAAATATTGTGCTGGATGTCTGCGGGACGACGCGGCGCGCGGCGCTCTGCCTGGCCGAGGACCAGCCACTGTCTGTATTTACTACTGGAGTTCGTATTTTATTTGCGTGTAAAACATTACTGTTATTACTTATAAATTGCGACTCATTAATGAAATATGATTTACTTAAAATGTACAACGATGGTATACAGTAGGTTATAGCAAAAAAGCAATTTCCTACGTTTATTTTTGTAGCAATGTTAAGAACGCGGCGACGCATGAATTGTCCATACAAACGAAATATCTGAATCATTTGCAATTCGGACAGGCTTCCACCATATTATGCTGTTATTCGGATTTAGTGTTTATCTAGGCTCCTACATCTTGTTTTTTGCAAATAACTTTTCTAAAATGAAGTTTAAACGAATTTATTTTCGCACATTTTTACAGCGTAAATGACATGTCTTCATATTGTTTTTTCTGTATAAAAATGTGAAGCAGCAGCAATAACAACAATATTTATATTATTGTTTCCGCAGAAGCATAGCTTATATTATCAAGTTACAAATTATTTAAAAAAAAAATGGAAAATATTAAGTTTTCGTTCATCATTTTTGGTATTACGGAACATATCCAAATTTATCATAAATTTTCGAAAGCTAGTTGTGCTAACGCGTCAAGCAATAATTGTCAATGTGTGCGTGGAAGTATTGCTCACTGTAAGTGTATATCGCTTCGACAGGCACTCACACTAGCGCAACGTGTTTGGAATTGAATTTTGCAAACATCTTGATTTGTAGTTGCGAGCCGTGTTCGCAGGCCTCTTAAGGTAGAATAATTATAATAGCTCGTGAATCAAATAATAAAATGTATACCTAATAGGAATTGGACAACAACTAGCATGTAAAATAAAACATCGCTGAATTCATACAGAGCCTTTCCATATGAAAACTGTAATTTGATTCAACAGACAGAAAAAACTTTTTACAAAAAAAACATAAACAACCTACTTCTAAAAAACACTACAAACTGAAAAATGACTTTAATTTCGGAAGTCGGTGTCTTTGGTTTTGAATTTTCGTTTTCTGCCACCGACTTTCGATTTTTTTTTCACTTTGTAGTGTTTTTTTAGAAGTCGGTTGTTTTTTTTTGTAAAAAGTTTATATTTTTCACTTTTCAGTTGTGGTACCTTCCCCACACAAATTTGAATACCACTACCTGCTATATAAATAACAGTGACAGCAACTTATCATATCATCCACATACTAAGTGGGAAAAAATACGTATTATTGAAGCTAACTCAAAAACTACCCAAGCAAAGTTAATAAAATTTATATGACCTGAAGTATGACCTACCAAACAAAAAAATAATCACCAAAATCAATTCATAATTGGCGGAGTAATCGCATAACAAATATACAAAAAAAAAACACCTCCTCCTTTTGGAAGTCGGTTAAAAATAGCATTTTTGTTTGTTCAGCAAGTTTTCGTACGTATATGCAACAAACTGCATTAGGGAAACACCCGTGTCGATTGTGCAGAAAGATACTCAATATTATAAGTAAAGTCCAGGAGCGACTATCAGTGGGCTGTCAGCCCACCGGTTGTTGTTCAGAGTTGAGCAACTTTCCCTCTTCACGTGAAATCGACGCGATGAATTATGCATGAGAATTAAGTTTGACGGCAGATAAGCGGCCGAAAGATTTATTTGCCGATATGATGTGTAGAAAACAATCCAACTTGTTCCCACTTTCTGAATTATGGTCGTTGTTGTATTGTAAGCACGTCAAACGTTTGCCAACTTTAAGACAGCTATAACTTTTAACTTTGTTTACAGTTTTTCTTATAGATATAAGTAAAAACATAATTAAATAAGTATCTACAACTTCGGTACTGTATGAGAATATATGAAACATGGAGAATGTAAATCACTAATATTCTATTAGGGTATTGTGTATTTATCATTTCCAAAATGTCACACAAACACGGAATCGGTATTGTGGCGGTGTAGCCTTTTATCAGAGTTACGCACGCTCTTACAGGACCTTCCCGGAAATTTAACTTCGTTAAGAATGAAATATGCCCCGTCGTTATTCCACGGCTTGTTGCGCGAATACTTACATTTCGAGCTCTCCACCTCTAGTTTTCTCATCAGACCCAACGGAAATAATTTCAACCGAGACTGAATTATGACAAAACTCCGACGGACATTGCCGCATCCGTAATGAGAATGAAGTCGAGATATGTCCGTAATTTATTATCACATGCTCCGAGAACGTGTAATCCGCTCTGTAAAATTGACCGTTTTTACTATAAATGCTATTTACGGCGGTTATTCGTGTATTGACGGAGAAATAACCTCATATTCATGAGCAGCG
This sequence comes from Agrochola lychnidis, assembly GCA_963680765.1. Classification (NCBI taxonomy): domain Eukaryota; kingdom Metazoa; phylum Arthropoda; class Insecta; order Lepidoptera; family Noctuidae; genus Agrochola; species Agrochola lychnidis. The sequence continues at coordinate 14,878,019 of OY796857.1, forward strand.
CTAAACGTTTACAATGTAGCGTCAGAGAGCAATAAAGCGAGCAGTAGATAAAGTGAAATAGTAGGTAGGTGGGTGGTACAAGGAAGTATTTAATTAAATCTAGCGGCGGGGGCTCCAGGCCGCTTTACATCACCACCGCTAATCACAGGTAGGCCGTCGACACGTTCGCCTATTTGAATACCAAGCTGTTATTTTGAAAGTGCCAGAAAACTCATTAACCACCTGCTTAGTTAAGCTTCCCATGGCCGTTTTAATACGTTTTAAAGCTATAAAATAATATAGGTACGTTTGCTTTTGTTATCGTTTTATTTCGCACGTAAAGATATTTAGGTATTATAGTGTGAGGAGTTGTCATGGACTCCCCTCCCGTCTACGTACGCCGATAGCACAATATCTTTTGACCTCCACTGCGTTGAAAATCTGCATTTGAGATTGGCTCTCTTCCGATCTGCGGAGTCCTTTTGGAGCAGAACTCCTCGCAGAAGTCCCTCCCTGCGCGCCATTGACTACCAGTATAACCGAAAAGAGATCTTCCCCGATTGTATCAACAAGGACCCGCCGCTCAGAATTCCATGCCGTGTATGTGTTTATGTCCTGATCCCTAATAAAGCGACAAATTGCTACGTTTCTACCTATATATTTAGCCCGTAATGTCCCACTGCTGGGTATAGAACTCCCTTTTCCTTTCCCCTTGGCAATAGAACAATTAATTTTTATTGAGTTTTTTCATGTATTCCTGTTCGTCCCACTGCCGTCGTCCCACTGGTGGGACAAACGGAAATTTAGTGAAATATTATTTTTAATAATAATTTCAAAACTTATACAGACTCTTTGCGAAATACAACTCAATTTTTACTTTTTAATAGTGATGTAATTTGAAGGATGTTATACTTTTTTTTTGTAGTCTCTCTATTTAAAACGAAATTCTAGAAATGTGACATTTGCATTGATAATTTTTTTACAAATATTTTTAACTATGAAGAAAACCGACGTTTTTCGAACGATTAAGAAAGGTGAATGTGTAACTAGCATATATGCACAAACTTATTTTCCCGATGACAATTGTGATTATAAAAAACCCGTAACCGAAACCCCTGAACAAGATGTAGTAGCATTACAGGAGAAGAACGATGAATGGGTATCACCAAGTGACTTATTAATAGGCATATTAGATTTGCAGCCACCCTTTACATCTAAAATAACTAGAGGTACGACACACCAAGGTATTCTTAAAATAGGCGATGCCATCTTGGATCGAGAGCATGCAAAATTCTTAAAATATATGAATGGTAAAATTAAAGAAAATGATGCTGCTTGGAATTATATCCTGGAACATGAAAAATCTGCAACAGGTAAGAAAGTGAAGGCCATTTATCACGATATTCTAACAAACAAAAGTAAGATATTAATGAAAGAAGTAAATGTATTCTTTGAAAAAAGTTTGCAAGAACTTGAAGATCACTTACGGGCAGAAGTCCAAAACGTGCTGCTTGCTGCTCACGCTAATATTATAAGCGATCTAAATTTCGAAATAAAAGAAAATTTACAAAAAGAAAAGGTTATTTTGGAAGGAGTGTTACAAAAAAAATACGACAGCGAAGTCAAAAAAATTACTCATTACTATAACCTTCTTTTAAATAATGAAATTTACAGAAATAACAAACTCATTAATCAAGCTATTTATGAAAGAAATGATGCGCTTAAAGCGTTTTACAAACAGTTAGAAGCAGAGAATATTACTAGTACTATGTATATTATGAGTACAGAGAGAAAAAAATGTAGAATCAGAAAATTTATTCTTGAAAGTATTCAAACCACTGAAATTGCAGAAAAACTTAAAAAAATCAGGGAACGTCAAGAGGTTATAGACGCTTATAAAGCCCGGGAAAGACAAATATCTGAAATTAATAAAGAATGGGAAGCGAAAATAAAAAAAATATTGCAGTTGTTTTTGAAATTTGTAAGTTTTAGTTTAAAATTACTACCTGAACAGACAACATTCTTACTTGATCTGGAAAAAATGGTTGTCTTACAGTTAAATGAAATGCAAAAGACACCTTTACAGACGACCTCTATTTTAGTAGATCAAGACGAGCAGGGTATTTTAAAATTTGAAAAACTTGAATCAAAAGAGAATGTCTGTGATAAAGAGCCATTTGTAATCGAGGGTGATCTGTCAGATCCAGTTCCACCGACATACGGCAGCAGAGAGACTTTAGCTTCGGATGTTGATCTGCCGTATATGAGACTTCAAAGGAAGTTTGTTTATGCCAAATGTGGCAGAATGGACGAGGTTAGGGCATTTCTTGAATCACAGTATTGCAAATGTGTGAATAAACCACCTACACCTCCATCTACCTCTACCCCAAGTGAATCTACAATAACTCCTGATATAGAAACACCCGCTGAAGTTAAAAGCGACTCTTCTTTTGAGCCTTTACTCATGGATGACATTGAAATACTTCGACATTGTCCCGTAAGACAATGTAAAGATTGGGCTAATACATCCGCTTTTCCATGGTTGGTTTCTTACTTGGATTTTACTGAAGAAAAATATCAGAATGTCAAAACCATACTTGGTAAACTACCTAAAAAAGACGCAGTACCTGATCTTATTGATCCCATGATCATGACTAACCAAGAGTTGCCTTTTGCCGCGACCAAAGAGCCCTATCACAACGTAGGGACACAATATTCGAGTCAACAGGATACTTCTATTGACTTTAAGTGTCCATGTATGGGAAATTCGACCGCAAAACCAATATTTACGGAATATAAACCTCAAGTAAAGTTGTCTGAAAGTAAAGAAATTAGAGAAATAACAATGAAACGCCAGAATTCACTACAAAGAGTCATAAAAGAACATCCTAAATTACTGAAACTACTTACGGATGAAAATTTTGATTTTACTTACACAATAAAACTATAGGTTAAATAATTGAATGTATTTTCTAAACCATTGCTAACCCTTCTGCTTCGAATAAATTATTATTTAGTTTCTAATTACTGAAGTTTCGTATTCAGCGTTCAATAAAGGTTTAACACAGTATATCTCCGCGTCAATATAAACAATATGTAGGTCTAATTGAACCAGGCGTGAGTATTAAACTGCTGACGGAGATCACAAATTACTAGATGTATCTTTGCGGTTACTCGCTAAACTCTATTCATTTGTTCTTGTTTGCTATACGGTGTCTGTTTACGAAGAAAGTTTGGATGTAGTATATGTAACATTATGCGATAAACTTTTCCATGGAACTTGATACTGAAAGATACTAACAGATTTTGTGACTTGGCAAATAAATTTATTGAAAAAACATAGTAATAGTTGTAATTGTAAATTGACATTAGAGATTTTAATAAACAAACTAACTACCTATTAAAGTTAAAGCTGCTAAATTATAATTATTTTATTTTTTCTCAGTAAGAACTCACATTAAAACGCTGATAGAGGAATGAAACAATTTTTTTTTTTTTACAATTTACTGAAGTCACAAACATATACTAAGCAATGATATAAATTAGATCGTTAGCTAAGAATAATGTAGGGACGGGTGTGCTCGGATATATTGGGTGTTAAGGTAAATTTACACAAGTCCCGTAACAAGTTAACTTATTAAGTCGTCAGCGTGACGATGCGTGGAGAGGCGACACGACACGAAGCGATGCGACGGGACTCATCGCATTCCTAGCGTGGAGGCATTTAGCATAACATTACTCGTGTCGACGTATAATTTAGTTATTGTTTTATTAAATGAAAAGCGTGTTACGAGTGCTAAGAACAAATGTGTATTGTCTATTTATTGAATTATTGGTCATTCTAACTTTCTATGTATATACATAGCCTTTTAATTTTGGCTGCCTTTTTAGAGATTTCCTTTTTAGGGTTTCGTAGTAAACAAGGAACCCTTATAGTTTCGTCATGTCCGTCTGTCTGTCTGTCCGCGGTCTAGCTCCAAGACCCTTAGTACTAGAAAACTGTAATTTGGCATAGGTATTTATATTAATTACGCCGACAAAGTGGTAAAACGAAATTATGAAAAAAAAAAAAAAAATTTAGTTTACCTCCCCTACACGTAAAGTGGTGATGTTTTTTTTTTATCCCATGGTGTGGGGTATCATTGGAAAGGTTCTTTAAAAACATTGTGAGTTTGTGGAAACTATTTTTGGATTCAAGGATTCGTTTGCGAAATATTAAGCTTTAAAGTGCTAATTTTTGCTAGAGTGAAGTGTCCCCCCCTGCCAGCTAAATGGTTGGTTTGGGATGTGTGAAAAAAATCACAGCAATAGTTTATATAACAAAATTAAAAGGAAAACTATCACAGCTAACTAGGCTCTACAAGTTAATGAGTAATAATCGACCAACTTAACTTTGCAGTTGCAAAAACGTTTTTCCCATACATTCCGTATGGGAGAACATGTTTATCAACTACAAATTTAAGTTTGTTTTTGTTGTTTGTTGGAATAAATTCATCCCAACTACGGAACCCTTTATTATGCGTAGTCCGACACGCACTTGGCCGGTTTTTGTGAAATAAAGCAAGTTTTCCACGAAATAACTCAAACTCTGTAAAGATTCTTCTTTAAACAAAATCATGAAAAGAAGCGATCGCGATGTTCAGTTAATTGAACATAATCTTGTCGATGTCGTAACGAAGTGACAGGAGTGGCTTTTGAAATCAAGATATAAAGACAAAACAACCAACAACAATAAAGCAGTTTACGTTTGTTAGGAGTACCTACCTACCTATACATTGTTTACTTTATCAATTGCTGTATGATTTCACAATAACAATACCGCTGGTCAACAAGCTGCTCAGTAACCGACACAGCTACAACAAGTACTTGCATATTTTCAATATAACAGTGCAAAAGCGTCTCACTTTAAACTTATCGATTCAAGCGAAAAGCAATTCAGTTTGTAAAGAACTTGGAGACGATAAATTAATTTATTGAAGCGCCCAAAAAACGATTATAATTGTGTCTGAGTAAACAATGTAAGCGTTTAATTGCTATTTTTTCATTATAATTAGCACAAATTGAGGACACTAGTTGTAGAATAAGTATTTAAAGTCTTAGTCATCGTAGCCCGGGCTGTAACTTTTATTCCAATTTTACTATCGCCGGCGAAGTTAAACAGTGTTATGCTAAGTTGACGTTTTGCCATTCCATAATATTGTGTTAAGCGCCAGTTCCCGTGAAATCTGACACAACTGCACTGTCTGAATAAACTTGCCAACTTCTACGTAAAGAGTTCATTCATCTTTTGATTCTGTTTCTATGTTATATAAACTACTTTCAAGTTAATTTACTTTGGGTCTGTTGCGCGATGTAGCAACATTTTCCGATAAGAAATGATAAAATGCTTTGAGGTAAATTACTGCATTCAGTTCAAATGAGTATTACCTACCTGTATAAATAATTTCTGTCGAAATGTAAGAAGCTCTCGTGTTTATATCAAAATAGGTAAAAAAATTGACGAGTTTATTGAGCACCAACAACTACTTACCCAGATCATTTATTAGTTTTAAGCCTATTTTAATATTATGGTAATTAGTCGTCCTTAATGAAATATAATGATTCCAAAATTTTTTACAACGTGACTCCTACTCGCATGTTATTGTATAACCCACTGCTAAATAACAATGACTGCTTGGTGCCCAAATATACAGTTCTTGACAAAAGTGATAATAAAAAGTGGCACAGCACATTAAATTATTATCATACAGCACATTTAGGAAAACCCATTCAAGAGTAGGTTGGTAGCAGCGAGGGGCGACTGGGGGCGAGCGAGTAGCGACTATTGATCAAACTACACGACACTGCACTACTAAATCTTACACGTTGAAATATACACCCAGACGCGTTATATATGTTTGTTTATTTTTCTTTTCGTTTAAAACAACCATATAACTTCGGTACACGTGTTGAGTTTCAAATGTTTCTTTATCTATAGACTATTGTAAACGAAAAATAATAAGATACTCGTTATCATCAAGTGCATAATTTTGGATTAAGTAAACAAACCTCAACAACCTAAACAATGCATTCCCATTAAAAGTTAAGGCTCACTTTGGTTGAAACAACTTGGTTTATTGTCATATTTTGGAATGATTTTATTATATACTAGCGACCCGCGGCTTCGCACGGGTATAAACCGGGTTATTATACGAGTACATATAAACCTTCCTCTTCAATCACTCTATCTATAAAAAAACCACATCAAAATCCGTTGCGTAGTTTTAAAGATTTAAGCATGCATAGGGCTATAGGGACAGAGAAAGCGACTTTGTTTTATACTATGTAGTGTTAGGATAGATATTTGTAAATCAGCGATATGTTTGTTTTTAAAGATTAAAAACCGTTTCGTATTGGAAAGGTTGCAAATGGGTATTGTGATAGGCATGGCCCCATGTTTACGTGGTGCCCATGGAAACGCGTCAACAAGCCACAGACTTAATAATGGCGTACGGAAGGAGGTATTTTATACTGCATTTGGTAGGGACCTGTATATTAGTCGTTTTCAAATGTTAATTTTTTTTTCTGTTATTTTTGTGTTATCGTGATACAAAAGCAACACAATTAAAGAATAAGGGCAGAGTCACACCGAAGTCGACGAATCTAATAAAAAAAATTTTCTTGTACTTCATTCCATTTTTGTGGATTTTTTTATTTTAAAGGCTCTCGGTAATGTCTTTGTCGTTCAGCGGGCGTTAATGGCATCTGTCCTAAAATGAAAATGGAATTACTATTCACATTTAAGTGAATATACTGTGACAAGCCCTAAGTGTCACGTGACATAAAAATAGTAACACAGTGGTCACACAATTGAACAAAATTAACGTTTTCCCAGCCTTCAAATATTATATTTTTGTAATTTCACCCTCGAGTTCTGCCCTGCTAAGCCCAAAGGCGGTATCTCTGAGATACGCCCTTTTCGTTTTTTTTTGTACCATTCAATAGCTTTAACAATTTCCCATCTAATGGTATAAGCGAAATAGCGCTATCTAACTTAAAACATTTAAAAAAACCACTAAGAAGTTTTTTATATCTCCATTTTTCCATACATTTCAATTTACAAAAAGTCAATTTTCTCAAAACTTACTCCGGTTGAGATACCGCCTTTGGGCTTAGCAGGGCAGAGTTACTCGTGAAACTTACTTACCGAATTCATGTAATTTGGCACTGTTAACATAATTTCTTAAAGTCCTTTTTATGACGCGCTCGAATCGAAACCCACAGTTACTAAACAAAACGGCGTAGCCGAAAGAAACTAGCACCCTCTCGTTGTAACTATTTTGACGCATAGATTTCCCATACTAAATTTGGAATTTACTTCATTATTATAAAATGTCTTAAGTTACAAAAAGGAATCACACAATGGAATGAAATATGAGACACGTGTTTATGAGCAAATAAATAAATGGTTTTATTAAAATTACAGTGTTTTATATTATATTTCTAATAACTTACCCCTTCACCTGACAAAACATTGTTGAATCTGGTTGTATAGTGCCTGCATTATTTACTATTTGCTGCATTTTTGAAATACGCGCGACTGAAATACGTGGACCTAGCAATTTTGTATGGGAAACAAATTATGACAGGAATTAAATTTAGTTTTTTAAAGCAATAAAATTTCCATATTAAAAAAATCTATACTTGCAATTTTATTACTAATTAGTCTGAATGTTGATTTATATGTCTACATTTTGAACTGTATTCTATTTTACCAACAAGTTTCAAGTCATCATCATCATCAGCCTATAGCAGTCCACTGCTGGACATAGGCCTCTCCAATTGCACGCCATTCAGCTCGATTCTCGGCAACTCTCATCCAGCTGCTACCAGCCACCCTTCGAAGATCGTCACTCCACCTAGCCTGAGGGCGTCCTACCTTACGTTTGCCAATTCGCGGTCTCCACTCAAGAACACGTATACCCCAACGGTCATCGGTTCTACGGCTGATATGGCCGGCCCACTGCCACTTCAGCTTGCTAATTCTGTGAGCTATGTCGATAACTTTGGTTCTCTGCCGGATCACTTCGTTCCGGATTCGATCCCTCAGAGAGACTCCAAGCATAGCCCGCTCCATGGCTCGCTGAGCAACCTTAAATTTATGGACCAGCCGTACCGTGAGTGTCCACGTTTCGGCTCCGTAAGTCATAACAGGCAGGACGCACTGATTGAAGACCTTCGTCTTTAGGCTCTGTGGAATACGCGACGAGAAGACTCGACGAAGTTTGCCAAACGCTGCCCAGCCCAGCTGAATTCTTCTGTTAGCCTCCCTCTCAAAGTTGTTCTTACCAAACTGCAGAGTTTGCCCGAGGTAAACGTATTCTCGAACAACCTCGAGAGCACCGCCATTGACAGCAATCGGCCCCGGAGTGACGTGTTCGTTGAACATAACCTGGGTTTTGTCCAAGTTCATCCGGAGACCAATGCGCACAGAAGAATTAACTAGGCCGTCCAGCATCTGCTGCAAGTCATGCAGCGATTCGGCCAGTATGACGATGTCATCTGCAAATCTCAAGTGTGAGATGTATTCGCCGTTGATGTTAATGCCACGCCCTTCCCAGTTCAGCGTCTTAAACACATCCTCCAATGCGTTAGAGAACAATTTTGGGGATATGACATCCCCTTGTCTCACCCCTCGACGCAGGGGGATATGTTCAGTACGCTGATCCTGAATTTGGACGGTCATTGTCGCGTTTTCATACAGACATCTCAGCACTTGGATGTATCGCCAGTCGACTTGGCATCGCTGCAGAGACTCCAAAACAGACCAGGTCTCGACAGAGTCAAAAGCCTTCTCATAGTCCACAAACGCAAGACACAGTGGCCGATTATACTCATCGGACTTCTGTATAATTTGCCGCACTGTGTGAATGTGGTCTATGGTGCTGTATCCTCCTCGAAACCCAGCCTGCTCCGGTGGCTGAAACTCGTCGAGTCTTCTCGCTAGACGATTCGTAACGACTCTTGAAAACAACTTATATACGTGGCTAAGGAGCGAAATGGGTCTGTAATTCTTTAAAAGAGTCTTGTCACCTTTCTTAAAGAAGAGAACGACCACACTCTCTCGCCACGCTTCTGGAGTTCTCCCAGAGAACAGGACAGAGTTGAAGAGCTCCCGAAGCTCTTTCAGTACAGGACTTCCTCCAGCTTTCAGGAGCTCGGTCGTTATCCCGTCCTCACCAGGGGCTTTTCCATTTTTAAGCTGTTTAAGAGCCGCCTCGATTTCGTCTTGGCTGACTTCTGGCAGGTCTTCCGTGAAATGGCGAGTTAAGGTGGCTCTGGAATCCTCATTTTCGGGATCAGGTCGAGATGCGTGCGATGCGTACAACTGGCCGTAGAAGTTTTCTACTTCCAAAAGGATCTCCGGCTTCGAAACGACGATATCCCCACTGGGTTTGGTCAACTTCGTCAGGTGGCTCCTCCCTAGTAACTGGACGAACACCTTCGACCCCCGATTTTGCTCAATCGCTTTCTCTATAGAGCGCGTATTGGAGCGTCGGAGGTCGCGTCGTACCAGTGTTCTTATGTTGATGTTGAGTGCCCGTTGTTCTGACGAAGTGATAGGTGGGTTTTCACGTCGTTCCGTCATAAGCTCTAGAGTCTCCTTTGAAAGTTTTGACTTCTTGCCCGTACGCCGCATTTTACAAAAACGCGTGCCTTCCTCCCTGAGGATTTCCGCCACTTGGTCGAGTGCCTGGTCAACGTCATTTGTGGTTTCCACGGCAGCAAATCGGTTCTCCAAGTTTGATTGGAACGCTTCAGATCCCAGCATGGTTGTACATACAAGTTGTTGCATTTACAAGTTTCAAGTATTGTACATAAATTTTGAAAACGACCCATATTAGATAAATATTGTAAGTAATCCGTCTCTACTCCACAAATAATTTACAGTCAGAGAAACACATTTTTAAGTAAATTAGTACTGCCGTGTTATAGCCATTTCATGCAACTGTCAAAACATTATTATTATGATTTGACTCACACTAAATCTGTGATTTGACTACACGGTTGATATTAGTTGGTAGTCAATTTGCTTAACAAATAATTTACCTAACTTAACACTGTCCAAAAACAACGTTAACTCACTGTCTTCCTCACACCGATACGCAATTGAAACAATGCCCAAAAGATACGCAATTGTTACATTTTGAACATGCGTACAAACTGGCATGTCGTCGAATATTTTAAAATTAGTCTCAAAGAACACCTATGAAATATTAAGTATATGACATAACATAACATGATGCAACTTTTTCGTTCGCTTCCCGGTAACAGGAAGTCCATTTAAAGGTAACTTGAAGAAAGAAGAATTACATCTGATTCAGCAATGAATGTCATTATGGACAGCTCAACCACAAGCTACCACTAACTACTATCTCACCAAGAATGGACAAGAAAATCTAACTTAAATAGATGGTTGCCATGTCTATCCAATAAAATAGTCTATAGAGAAATAGTCTGCATTTGTTCACCGGTAGCGTTGAACGCTGAAAACACTTGACGCGACTGCTGCGCGCACCACGACCGTTTTTTTTATTAAATCTACGCGGCTTCCATTGACAAACCAACCACGTAAACTGTACAAGTGACGGTAGTCATGGATAGCGTTCGAGTAGAAGGAAAAAGAAAACCACGCAAGCTTATAAAAGTTAACGAAAGTAAATTAATTTCTAATTACATGCGAAATAATAAGAAATATTGGAATGATGTGTTTCATAAAATGGATACGTATACACAGTCAGTGGTAAGTTGTACATACCAACAGCAGCATTATAATACAGATTCTGCTTTTTTTACAACAGAATAGATACCGACACTTTTGTGTATTTCATTTGCAGAATATGTTGTGTGCTTAATTAATGCATTTTCTTACTTTCCTCATTAACAGTCAGGATTGCGGTAAGAAAACAAATATATAACTTTATCTTAATTTTCAGGAAGACGAAAGTAAGGCATTAGCAGAAGTGCTGCCGAAGAAATTATATGAAAAAGTTTGTGCTACACTGAATATTCCCAAAACTGATGCGGAAAAAGAGGAACCTGAAACAATTAAAGGTATTAAACGTTTTTGTAATTATATATTTTTAATTACCTATCCCTTGAAAGTTAATCTCTTGTTGTTCTTTTTGTTATAGTCGTAGTTTTGCATAGCACACACACACACACAAATGCTTTAGATCATGTAAAAATATTTATGTTTCAGTGAAACTACCGCGACGCACAGTGAAGGAACCGCAGATATCTTCTAGAAAATGTCTGTACATAAACAGAGAGTTGGATTCGGACACCGACGTGGAATATTGCCCCAGGTATTTAACAGACCAGGATCTCAAATAGCCCATAAAAAAACCAAATTAAGCCTATCATGATTTATTGTTAAGCTGTATCTAATAAGGTGCAGTCTGGAAATCGACAGGTCATGAGTTCGTTTCTCACCCGTTGAACTATTGACATAAGCAGGTGTAAGCATCAACTTTGAAAACAATATTTCTATAGATAGAGGCATGAGGGATTCCTCATGCCTATATAGACGTATTGTTTACACAACTGTTGAACTTTACACCCGGTTGGGTGTACAGTTTACTCATCCTCTATAAAAACGGGAGGATCCTCCGACTAGACGGGTGTTGTCACTGGTGGGCAACTGGCCAACGATTGATGTCGGGATTTTGTAAATATGATAATAATAATATAATAATAATATTTATCACTACATAGTATAAAACAAAGTCGCTTTCTCTGTCCCTATATCCCTATGTATGCTTAAATCTTTAAAACTAAGCAATGGATTTTGATGCGGTTTTTTTAATAGATAGAGTGATAGAAGAGGAAGGTTTATATGTATAATAACCCGGTTTATACCCGTGCGAAGCCGGGGCGGGTCGCTAGTTAACAATAAAGTTTGATACAACTTATCTATCCTAACCAAAAATACAATGTACAGAGTTAAGAGCATTTTAAAAACAGAGTTAACGACGATGTCTGTGCTAGTATGAACTGTGTGACAGACGTCGGCGCCTTCCTTCTACAATCATGGTTTGCTATTCGTTTCAATATAATGATACAATAGTCCTTGTACAAATTAAGTTACGGTCATTTTAAGAATTAAAATAATAAAAAATTGAATTGAATGTAATTAGATTGAAAAATAATTTATTTAGTGTTATATTAAGGCATGCAAGGAAATACGTGAATGCGTGTGTGAGTGTTGGGGTGTGTTTGTGTGTGTGTGTGCGTTATATCGGTCGCGCGGTAAAGTCTGTTTGCGCGATGCAGTCTTTGATGCGTAGTTTGCATTTGGCATGGTGGACGCCGCTACACTTCCAGACGAGTTGGTGGTCAAGGCTTCTTTGTAAGCTATAATATTATTGGTGACATTATAGCTGCCCCTTATTGGGTTTCACTACACGCAATAGACATATAGGTAGGTATTCGGGAACATACTAGATCATAATATACCTATAGTTCTACTAATTATAGGCAGAACAGTTATATTGTGCGTGCAAGCAAAAATGTTAATAAAATATGTAAACAACACGACTTGGATCTCTTTACAACCAGTGTGACTTCAGCTAGAAGGTGCTTAAGCCTCAAATTTTTTAAATAGCTGCAGTGCTTTTAAATGTACTTTTTTATTTTCTTCTTGCTTTTTCACTTTTGAATTGCAGATACAAGTGGTTATTTTAATAGTTTTAACTATTAAAATATAGTACATAGTGATATGTTGCTGCTTTTGTATGTTCATAATACAAATTCTATTATAAGTCTAAACGTGAAGACTTGTAATTGGCTTTCTGTCGACTATTGTTTCCTTTTTTGTTGTTTTTTTTAGCTGTAAGTCTTCCATGCTGTAATAAATAAATAATCGATTTTCTTTTACCCATTCTTGCTGTTTAAGTGATGAAGAAGACCAGCCCAACATCCACATGGAGTTGTTGAGCAAGCCGGTGCGCGAGCAGATCACCTGGCCCACTCGGTACTTGCAGCCCGAGAAGGAAGAGGAGAAGAGCCTTGTCAAGAAGGCTGATGACCTCACCGATAGGGTACTCTTTGGCCACGTTTACATGAGGAGAGTTTCTTGGCCTTCGAGAGGCGAGAATTTCCATGCAAGGAATTCTCCTCGTGCGAGTCTATACCTACCACATTTTTTTACCAGCTCAAAATTATCTTGTGAAATTAGGCTACGTCGATGCTACGTCAAATTTATTGAGTTCGGCGAAAACTATTAAAAAAAGTGTGCGGTCGGGGGACCCCCGTCAGGAACGAAGTTCTTTCTCACGTTTGACTTAAAACAAATTAATGAAAACGATACCCATGACGAAAAATTTGAAAAATTTCACGGCCGCTTTCTTGGATTTACTTTTTGACCTCACTATCAGCTTTAACACCCTCGAAAAATATGAAAACGACACCCATAATGAAAAATTTGAAAAATTTCAGAGCCGCCATCTTGGATTTTCTTTTTGACCAAATTCACTGTCTGTTCGGCATGCAGTGTACACGGGCCGATGTGTATAATTTTATCCCACGACACTAATCGCTTCACTCTTTTCTTTTGTTTTTTTCTGCCGGCGTTCTCTCTCTCTCTTTATCTCTCAATCTTTCTCTTTGAATTAGAAGAAGACAGTCGCAAGTATTAACACTTTTTAGCGTGACGATTTTTGAAAGTTTACAAACCGCATTAAAGAACTTCGTTTCAAAAATACAATAATATCTGACATTAACGATCTATCTCATTATTATGAAATCTTCTTACATATACATTACGAAATTGTTTTAAACTTTTACAGATTGCAAATGAGTTTTGTGAATACATGAAACAACTGGGAGGCGACCAGCAGTCCAAACTGTTTACACCGAAAGCTATCAAGGAACTTTTCCAAGTAAGTTTTAGCATCTATCAACTAATTTCCTACCTAGATAAGGTTAGCCAAGTTTATAGCTAACTAATAAGCCTTTAGTCTGAACACCAGCCATCAGTTTTGCTACCTGCTTGATTAGTTAGTTTATATTTATTTATTTATTTAGTGACAAGAAAGTATGGAATTTGTATGTAGACCTAACTATCGCATAGGATCTGTAAAGATGGATTTAAGGTGTTATTGGTCAATCGGGCATCAGATTTTTTTATTACTAGCTAAATTACTATCAGTACCTGGGCGACCGAGTTCTGCTCTGGTGAAAATAGAGAATGCTCATTTAATAGTGTTGGAAAGTTCATACTAATCCATGTACAGTACTTATTTATTTCATGCCACCATTACAGTAGGCACTTAGTAATTCCATGCTGCTATGTCATTATTTTCATGTCAATGTTCATTATCTTGTTCTAAACTTTGGGCGACCGAGCACTGCTCGGGTGAAAATAAGGAGAAAACAAATTTTCCCAGATATGAGACCTAGCTAGATCGTTTTTTCGCTCCCATAAACCCCTTTATTGCAATTTTCATCAAAATCGTTAGAGCCGATTTCGAGAACGTAAAAACAAATATTTATACAAACAAATATATACAGGGTTAAATTAGTTATTCGTCGGCAATCCGTTAAGGGGATGTAGGAGGTCATTTGCATTTGTTATATTTTTTTTAAACCTTTATGTAATTACCTATAAGTAAATAAATGATTTTGAAATTTGAATTCTTTTTAGGGTTCCGTATGTCCGTATGAAAAAAACGGAACCTTTATAGGGTCACTCGTGTGTCTGTCTGTTCGTCTGTCACAGCCAACTTGCTCCGAATCTAATGGACCGATTAAGTTGAAATTTGGTATATGTGCATATCAATTTCTGTGACTTAAACACGGATGTTTTACGTAAATAAATGAATTTTGAATTTGGAGGTCGGTTTTGGGAGACAACAAGAAAATTTTAAAAAGAGTTTTGCGTAGTGACATATAAAATGAGAGGGATTTCTGTGAGGGTCTGAAGTATATTTTCTATAAAATTTTAAAATAAATAATTTACAATTATTTAAGAAAATAGATGAAAAGCATCCCTCCCCGCTAATTTCTGAAACTACTGAGCAATTCTATATTTTAATAGATTTCAGGAAAACCTATAATAAGAAGTCTATGGTCTTAAACTATCATTCATCATCATCATTTCAGCCGAAAGACGTCCACTGCTGGACATAGGCCTCCCCCAAGCACCGCCACTTCGACCGATTCTGTGCTTTCCGCATCCAGCGGATTCCTGCGGCCTTCACAAGGTCATCGGTCCATCTTGTGGGAGGCCTTCCAACGCTACGTCTTCCGGTACGTGGTCGCCACTCCAGAACTTTTCGACCCCATCGGCCATCCGTTCTGCGAGCAATGTGCCCTGCCCATTGCCACTTAAGTTTGGCAATTCTTCGAGCTATGTCGGTTACCTTGGTTCTCCTGCGGATCTCTTCATTTCTGATTCGATCACGTAGGGAAACTCCAAGCATAGCCCTCTCCATTGCCCTTTGGGTGACTTTTAGCCTTCTGATAAGGCCCATTGTGAGCGACCACGTTTCAGTACCATAGGTCATCACTGGCAACACGCACTGGTCAAAGACTTTCGTCTTGAGACACTGTGGTATGTGGGACGAAAAGATATTGCGTAGCTTCCCGAACGCTGCCCAGCCGAGTCGGATTCGACGATTGACCTCTTTCTCGAAGTTGGACCTACCTAGCTGGACAATTTGTCCTAGGTAGACATACTCGTCCACAACTTCAAGCGTAGCGTCTCCGATCTTCATGGGAGTGGGTGTCACATGGGCATTTGACATGACTTTTGTCTTGTCCATGTTCATTTTAAGACCCACTCTTTCGGAGGCTCTACTGAGGTCATCGAGCATTGTACTGAGTTTCTCCATGGTCTCAGCCATGATAACTATGTCGTCGGCAAACCGAAGGTTAGTGATATACTCGCCATTGATGTTGATGCCTAGCCCTTTCAAATCCAGAACCTTGAAGACATCCTCCAGTGCAGCGGTGAACAGTTTCGGAGAGATAACGTCTCCCTGTCTCACACCTCGCTGCAGAAGGATAGGTTTCGAGGTCTGGTCCTGGAGTCGAACTGACATAGTGGCGTTTTTGTACAAACACTTTAGCACCTCGATGTACCGATAGTCGATCTGGCACCGTTGAAGAGACTGCAGCACAGCCCATGTCTCGATCGAATCGAAGGCTTTCTCGTAGTCCACAAACGCTAAGCAGAGAGGCTGGTTATACTCTTCGGTCTTCTGTATAACCTGCCGCAGCGTATGTATGTGGTCTACGGTGCTAAAGCCTTTACGGAATCCGGCTTGTTCGGGAGGCTGGAAGTCGTCAAACCTGCGCGCGAGACGGTTCGTGATAACTCTTGAAAACAGCTTGTAGATATGGCTCAGAAGTGTGATGGGCCTATAATTCTTAAGCAGGGCATTGTCGCCCTTTTTAAAAAAGAGTACCACCACACCTCTGTTCCATGCTTGTGGCGTTTGACCCTCGAGTATGACGGAATCGAAAAGCTTCTGGAGGGCCTTAAGAACAGGTTTCCCCCCGGCCTTCAGGAGTTCAGCCGTAATTCCGTCATCACCCGGCGCCTTGTTGTTTTTAAGTTGCTTCAGAGCCATCCTAATCTCGTACAAGCTGACGTCCGGGATGTCTTCGGTATAGTGTCGGGTCAATCTAGCTATTGGGTCGTTTGCTAGATTCGTAACGGGG
Source organism: Agrochola lychnidis (assembly GCA_963680765.1). NCBI lineage: Eukaryota > Metazoa > Arthropoda > Insecta > Lepidoptera > Noctuidae > Agrochola > Agrochola lychnidis. Next base: position 14,894,705 of record OY796857.1, read on the forward strand.
TTACTGGTTGACGTGTATAACTGTCCATAGAAACTCTCGATCTCTCTCAACAGCTCAGGTTTGGCGGATACGATTCTGCCATTATTGGTCTTCAGTTTCGCAAGCTGGCTCTGTCCAATAGACAGATCACTAGCAAATACCTTGGAGCCCTTATTCTGCTCTATTGCGTCCTTAATACGGTTCGTATTATAGAGTCGAAGGTCGCTTTTCAAGGACTTAGAGATCTGTCTATTGAGCCGCCGGTATTTAAGCGCATCGTCTGAAGACTGCAGAATCATCTCGCGCCTCTCCTCCATGAGCTGTAAAGTAGCATCAGAGAGCCTCTTGTTTCGATTTGTACGACGGGTCTTGAAAAACTTGGACCCGACCGTATGGACAGTTTCCACGAACCCATCGTTATAATCGTCCACGGAGCTCCCTAGGCACTCGAAACGATTCTGAAGTTCGAGCTGAAAGCTCTCGGGGTTTTGGACTTGGATCGGTGCTGGGCGGAGCGTAGACTTCATCAGTCGAGATCTTTCCAGCTTGATATTCAAGTTCAATGTGCCTCTTACCATACGGTGATCACTTCCGGTTTTCACCGCGTTGATCACAGAGACATCATTGAATACTTGCCTCTTCGTCGACATAATGAAGTCAATCTCATTTTTTGTTGCACCATCAGGGCTCTGCCAGGTCCACTTTCTGTGCTCACGTTTTCTGAAGAAGGAATTCATCATAAAGAGGCCTTCCTTCTCCATAAAACTGGTCTTAAACTAACATGGTTGGAATGTATGGGAGAACATGTTTTTCAACTACAATGTTAAGTTACTTCGTGGGGTGAATTCATTCCAACTAAGGAACCCTTCATTATGCGTATCCGACACGCACTTGGCCGGTTTTTATGTACCTTATCACACATACATACATAAACTCACGCCTTCGTCCCATGGGGGTAGGCAGAAACTACAAAACACCACCTTACTTACCATACTTTTTTTGCTTCGTTTACGTTCACATGGTCATACAGTCACGCCGCCGGTTGCGACTTATTTTTTTAGCTATGTAATTAATACACTGTTTCAGATCGAGTTCGACACTCACGTCGCCCAAAGCCTCAGAGTCATACCGAAAGAACTACCAACTGTTGAAGATAAATTAGCCATAACTACGGGAAAACCGGAGGTAAAGTATTATTTCTTATTTCCCATTCAAGTCAGTCAATAAGTATCAAAGTCAAAAACGTTTATTGCGAACTAAGTGTACAATGTTGGTGTTATGGTATGTTAGTACTTATAACTTAGCAGCCTTTTACAAACTGAAATGCTGGACAGTTATAGTTAATATATATAGTCAGTTATAGTTATAGTTAATTATTGATCGAGTTTATATTCTTACTAGTTTTTGCCCGCGGCTTTGCTCGCGTGGAGGTCGGAATAAAAAAATCCAAACATAAGCCTTCTTCGTGAAACCTACGTGTTTATGCCAAACATGGTAATCAGTCAATCGGTGTTGGAGTTTATCAATCTCGTATAATATATGTGTATACAAAGTACCAACATACATTTTGTACCAAGCAGAACAGTAAGTACCTCCTGTCATTCATCATCATTTTAAATCCTGTAGATGTCGCGCTTCGCAACATTAGGACGTGAAATCACCAAAGACATCAGAGCGGAACAGCGTCCAGTTAAGGTTAGGGCGTTTGGTCAGACTCTGCCGATGCAAGACCAGTACCATCCTCCAAGGAATCATACCAAGAAGCTGTGGCGATCGGCAAGACATGTGCCCAGAGATCTTGTCACGCTTAAAACGGTGTGGGAAGGCATTACTAACCTGAGGTAATTTGTTATCGTATTAGACAAACCATTGCTGTGTGTCTCGAACAGCTATGATCGCTCCTTAGAATCGGAATGCTTTATTTGTAAACATAGGTAGAGTATCGTGTCTGTGTATCGAGTTTCTTGCTATAAAGCGTACATATCGACGGCCACCACGTAAAGTATCGAAACTGCAAAACCTCTGCTTTACAGGAGAGCGATTCTAAGTTTAGATTTAGATTTTTGTCGAACATGAAATTCGAAAATTTTATATTACCGATGTATCTAAAGTGGAAAATTTTACTGTTTTATACTGTCTACTATAGTTTTTGATAATTATTATACTTTTTCTAATATTACACATTCGATAGTTTACTTGGTAACTGCTGGTTACTTTTTTACCGAATATGCCAGTTTCAATTTTGTTCAATTGAAAAACAATTGAGGGTTTAAAATTAGTACATAATTTTTATATAAAATCATACATCTTTATCTCTACTTGCTATTAGTGCAATAAAACGAAAATGGCTTTTACGTGGGGGCCGTCGATATATACTCTGTACAGACGGGAACAATATAGTCCCTGCAGCTTGACTGGTAGAAAATACCTTTGGCATTAAGAACGCCTCATTACATTTGTGTGCTTAAAGTATTAAATAAATAAATAATAGTGGTCATTTTATGGTACAGGAGTGTAAAAGAGTACTGTCGTTGGATGATCCACCACCCTGAGCACCGACGGCCTCCGTACCTGAGCAGCCTGGGTCTCTTCGACCCTGCCGTCTTGGAAGCGAGGCTTACCTTCGAAGCCGAGTACCAGATGACACCGCCTATCGGATCACCCCACGACACTCCGGCGCCGATCGAGAACATACGCAAAAGATTATCCCAGTTGATGGATTCTACATAAAACGATTGAAATCGATATTGAGGATTATATCAACGCTTATCACATTACGATTAATCTCACTATGTTCTACAACACTTATTACTTGTCATATCTATCGATCGTTTCTAATCATGTTAGCTGAGCTACCATAAAACTAACAACCACCACTTTTGTGGAAATTACGTTTTTTTTTGTTTTACTGTTGTATGTATTCTTAAAAATAAACAAAGGATACTCAAGGAAACGTTAATTAATTAATTTTACATTTTCAGTTTTCGTTTTTCAGATGTTTAAACATTCTGCAGCTACAGTTTTTAAAATGACTTTAAACAATATAGGTAATAGTAACCTAATTGGTATCAATAAATAAATATTCTTATTCTTTATCGCACCCATAATAAAATGAAACGATAAATGTGTGTGTGTGAAGATAACATTTAAAAGTTCAGACAATAAAACAAAAAATATTATTTAGGATGATTAAATTAAATCTATTACCTACAGAAACAGATTCCATATTTATGAAAATATTATAATATTATTAAATCAATAAGAATTATTATATACACCTACCTACAGCAGTATACAGCAGCATATGCATACTAGGTACAATCCTTATTGGTAGTTAAACAAGAAAATTTCTTGAAACAATTTAATTGCATTATGAGCGATAAAACTTCCTTATAATAAATACTTAAGATAAATGAAATTCATAGTTTTCATTGTGCGATATACATAAACTGTCGTCTAAGTGTAGGATTCAATGCTAGATAGTAGATAACATTTATTTGCTTTTTTGATAACAATCATATCATACGCTATATAAAACAGTAAGAAGTCTGAGATTATCACATTGACGATTTTTTTCAAATGCATTAGTTATTTGTCAATAATTAAAATGGACAAAGAAGCAAGTGAACGTGAGTCCGACACAGAGTTCGACTCTGTGTTGTATCGTGAAGTGGGACAGTTTGGAAAATATCAGTTATTAACTATTAGTCTGTTGGCTTTCCCTTCACTCTTCTGTGGGTTTATGGCAGGAGATTACATATTTACCGCGGGCAGCCTTCCTACACGATGTGCAGTGCCGGAGTGTGACGGACCAAATCCAGAATATTCACCGGACTGGATATCAAATGCTGTGCCTGCCACCGCATCCGGGTTTGATAACTGTAACAGATACGTCAACGCAACCAGTAGTGTGATCTCACCCGACGGACTTTGTCCTGCCAGTTTATTCGACAGAGATATCATCGTGCCATGCGACAGCTACGTACACGACAGAACTAACACAATGGTGTATGATTTTAATCTAGAATGTCAAGAATGGCTGAGAGCCTTGCCCGGGACATTGAACAGTGCAGGAGCAATGGTAGCACTCGTGCTTGCAGGGTTCATATCTGATCGTCTTGGCAGGAGAGTGTCTATAGTTTTCTTTTCGTTCAATGTGGCTTTAGTAGGAGTCATTCGTGCGTTTTCAGTGAATTTCGCGATGTACTCAGCGTTACAATTCATGCAAACAGCAATCGGTGGAGGCGCTTTCAGCGCTGCCTACATACTGGCCGCTGAAGTTGTGGGGCCACAGTATCGTGTGAGGACGAGCGCTATTATATCTAGCATGTTTGCTCTCGGACAGGTTGTTTTAGGCTTACTTGCATTTGCTGTGCGCCCATGGAGGACTCTCACACTAGTGCTATACGTACCAGTATTCCTCATAATATCTTACTATTGGCTATTATCTGAAAGTTTCCGCTGGTTGCTCAGTAAGAACAAGCAGATAGAAGGAAAATCCACTTTAGAATATGCGTCTCGTTTGAATGGAAAACAAATCTCTGCTAAGAGTATGAACTTTTTGTTGACCGCAATACCCAACCAAATGCAAGAAAATAAAGAGCTCAACGAAAAAAACCTCTTGTTTAGAGTAATTAAGTCACCTGTTCTTCTGCGAAGATGTTGCACGACGCCCATCTTGTGGATGACCACTACGTTCGTTTACTACGGCTTGTCGATCAATTCTGTTAGTTTATCAGGAAACATGTACTTAAACTATATTGCGATTGTGGCCATCGAGATACCTGGGTTTTGGACAGCTGTCTTAGTATTAGATAGAGTAGGTAGAAGAGTTACATTATTTTGTGGTTTCATGGTCTGTGGAATATGTTGCTTAGCTTTTGCTTTTGTCCCTAAAAGTATGTACATCTTATCATTAATACTGTATCTTATAGGAAAGTACTGTATCGGCCTAGTCATGACGTCTGTGTACTTGTATACAGCAGAACTATATCCTACCAGGTATAGGCATTCGTTTTTAGGGTTTTCTTCAATGTTAGGGCGGATTGGATCGATTATAGCGCCGCTCACTCCTGCTTTAATGATTTACTGGTCGGGTATACCATCCGTTATGTTTGCAAGTACAGCAATAATATCTGCCTTATTAGTCCTCACACAACCTGAAACCCTTGGCCAGAGGGTACCAGATACAATTGAAGACGCTGAACGCCTAGGCAAAACGTAAAAAAAAAACTTATTATACTATTAATTTATTCTCTAGGTCTCTAAGAATTTGTTGTCAATGTACATAACTATGCAGTAATTATAATTACAGTTGTCTGAAACAATGTTATCAAAAAGCGCCATCTATGTCTACTTTTAAAAAACTATTACAGTTTTGTTTTACGTGAAAGACACTGTTGTTGTTTTCCGCCACCAATTTTCCCTTCCTTACTTGTATTCAAGCATTCTACGTAGTATTGAAAAATTATAGAAGATGGCGTTGTTCGGATAAATATTGTATGTACACAATTATTTTTCAATTATTTAATAAAATGTTAAACTAGTTTTATTACATGAATATTTAATAGAGTGTAAGTTGAAATATGTTTGTAAAAAAACTTGTGAAAAATGAAATAAGTTCCTATTCTGAAATTGACGTTTATAAAATGTTTCTATTATAAGAAAATTTTGTTTTTCTGACTTTTCCTGATTTTTCCTGTCATGTATTCCCTTTACAATCTTTACTACAGATTTTAGCGATAAAAGTAAGGAAGTAATAATTCGCCATGCCCTGCGGAAAGCGTCCCCTTGTCAAAAAATGGGACAAACCACGCAACATGAGGGTTATTACACCATCTCCCTATGAACAAACTTTAGATAGCGTAAAAGTACACTGGCAGAATGTTATCAGAGATTTGGAGATGTCCTACAAGGATGAAAAGGTGATCACATACAAATATCTACCCATGTTGTTTTGAACGATTGTAGGTATGCAGCCTTGCCTTCACAATGCCTCTCCAACGATTTGGTGATTGGATTGGAGTATGATGCGTATTATTTAGTGCAAAGTTGGACGCTTCAGCCCACTAGTAGAGCAATGCGAGATTTTAAAGTTTAAAGGTGTTCAGAAAACGGAAAAACAGGCTAAGCATTACGGGCTTCTTTCATAATCAGCATATACCTGTGTATCCTAGTACCTTTTACGAAACCCACAGGAAAACGTACCTATGCCCTATATTTTTCTGGAACGTACATACCTGAGAGATGATGATAAAATCATAATATGTAGACAGCTAAGTTAATCCTTACTCTGATATGAAGAATAATATAATACAGTAGAACCCGTTTAAGACGATTTCACAGGGACCCAACTAAAAACGCGTCTTAAGCGAGAAATCGTCTTATACGAGATAGGGGGTGAGGGGATAGTGAAAAATAAAACGTAATACACATGCATAGTATGATCTAATTTCGTATTTAAACTGTGTTTGATTTTTGGTTTGTGATTTTTCATCAAAAACTTTCAAATTGTTATTTTTTTCTTGAAGTGACAATGCCTTTCGCCTAATTGTATCAAACAAATGATCAACACCGCTAAAACAGACGTTCGCCGCTGCCGCGAGAGACAATACGCGTGCGCATGTAGTCGTATTAAACGGGATGACGAATTGTATTAAGCGTTAAGAAATGTATGAGAACATGTCTCAAGTTGTGGGGACTGACGTAAAATGACGTATTATGCGAGAAATCGTTTTAAGCGTGATTGTGTTAAGCGGGTTCTACTGTAGAATAGAATAAATATTTATTGCACGCCTCACAAAGCTTCAGTGTGTGAGAGTGCTGTACTCTCGATATATCGCCTTGTCAAAATTTTGCACGATTAAATCTTCTATTATTTTAAATGGAATTCATATTAGCAGGGAAGTTTTAATAACAAGAGACTGGACATTATAAGATTAATATATTTTTAGATAGATATGCTTTGATATTGCCTTATTATTATTATGTATGTATAATAAAAAAAATACGTGTAGTGCTTTCCGTTGGGAAGTGTGACGTCACGATTCACGTCGTCACACACAATGGATTAATCTAAATATTCTTCTATTAGTTTTCCTTCATCTTTCGAACGAGCCCTATTGATTTTCGTTCTTAAACTCATAACCGTTCAAAAGATATTAACAAAATTCGATCAATTTTCTTAGATTTTTACCGTAAATTTTAAAAAGTGTATAAAGTGCCGCTAGCGGCATTCTATCACTATCGGAAAAAGTGCCACAATTTGCGGCATAATAGTGGCGCTACCTAGAACCGGTTAAAGTGCCAGCATTGCATTGTCACTGTCACTTGTTATTTTGGTTAAGTGTTGAGGTTAGTTCACTGTCGTTTGATTTTAAAAAAATCAACTCTTGCGCAATAAAATTGACATTTTGCGTTTGCACCTACAAAAGACATTATCGTTAGCAAAATACAGTTATAGTACATTACTGCCGCGGTCTATAATGACTACTTTACTGGTCGCGCTGATGATGGCCGACAGCGCAGCGTAGCGCAGCTCCAGGCCGACACAGCGCGGTCAGCGTGTGCAGCACTTGATGGACGAGCTGAGATAAAGGCCGAGACCGTAGGTCGAGGCCTTTACAGCGAGGACAGCAAGGGCTGCAATGATGGCCAAGCTGGAAGGCCTAGAGCGTAGCTAGGCTAGCTCGAGGCAATCATAGCGTGACCAGCGAAGCAGTCATAGTGGGCCAAGGCTTGTATAGTGCTTTACTCAAAAATGCAAGTACCTAATCTAAATAAAACCAGCAAGTAAAGATTTAGATTTCCTACTGATTTTCCACTGCACAAATTTTTCATATGCAAGCTTATATTTTTCCTTTGAGTTTCGCGGTATTAAATTTTCAACCACTAATTTAGCTTCATTTTTAATGTCTGGCGGTGTTAAACACATTGAATCGGAAGAATTTTCGCTTTGAGAGCTCATTTTTAGCAAAAAAGTCACTAAATAAAAATAAAATTTTCGCTGAACCGCGCTTTTGTTACTTCTTTGTTTTTTTTTTAACTATGGTAGTTGGAACTATACAGCCAAATATGGAATAAAATCTTTTTGTACCTATCTCTATAAATACAAACAGCTGTGTTTTAAATAAAATCTTTTTGCATTTGATTTTTTAAAACGTTGAAACGTCAAAAATAGCGGCCGGCAATGTTTTGCCGGCCTGTTAGAGCGACCAGCAAAACTTTGCCGGCCGCTCCTTGAAACAGAACGGCAAGGTCGACTTTGCTCAAACAAGGTTGTCAAAATAATGACCACATTACATGCATTTTTGAGTAAAATAAAATTCTGGATGGTTGCTCCTTCTGACCAAAAAGTCGCTAAATATACTGCTGAAAAATGTCAACAAGTGTTGTTCAGTGATTCCGACTTTTCTGATATAAAAAAATAGTAGCTTCAGCTTTTACTGAGCGCATATTTTCAGTGATGACTACGAAATATAGGGTCAGTATTTGTTTCATAAAAGCTGAATTAGTGATATTTTGTAACCTTAATTTAGAGTGTACCTAATAATAGTTACAAAATGAGACATTTAAGAAAATTCAAATGGGTAAAAAAAGTCTAAAAATAAAATATTTTTGAAAAATTCTTACATACTATATTTTTTCGCCATCTACTATATTTTTATAGAATTTTAATTGTTATCCACCTCAATGAGGTGTCGTAACAGATGATGAGATACATAGATAGTCTGTTAAAATCATAACCTTTCTTTGGTTTTGCCGTAGTCAGGTAAAAACTCTCTTTTTTTTCACAATTTAAATGCGACTCCATTCGTTTTTTGTGCTCTATCATGCGTAGTGTCATATTGATGTATTATTGATCAGTTGACGTATTTCAAACCTAAAAACAAATCATATAATTTAGCTTATTTTTTTAGATAATAATAAGTTGATTATTATAAGTTGTAGGTATAAAAATAGACGTTCTTAAAATATAAAATGCTTACACAATATTACTTTACAAGGCGAGAATAGATTGTTGTTGGTTAGTCTTTGGTGAAGGTGATAAATTCAACTCACTATTATCATCATCTTATTGTATTGAATTCCTGTAAAATGAGTTCATTGATTGCCCTGTGCACTCTAAACGTTGCAGGTACTGTTCAGTTTTGGTTTTATATTTCTTCCTATTTTTATAAATAATTTAAATGTCAGCACGAAATCGTAATAGAAAAAGAATGTTCTATCGTTCACAGGACTCACAAGAATACACACACACAGTCTAAATACCTATTCAACACTAATTGCATTCAATAATTACTTTAACTTGCTAAATTACAAACTTTTTCTGTAAACAAAATTCTTTGATCGCACTGATTCGCAAAAATGAAAATTCTAAATCAAAGACACCAACTACCGAAATTAAAGTTATTTTTCGCTTTGTAGTGTTTTTTTTGGAAGACGGTTGATTTTTCAGTTTTTAGTTGTGGTACCTACTCCTCATGAATTCGAATACCACTACCTGCTATGTAAATAACAGTGACAGGAACTTAGATATCATCCATATATTAAGTGGGAAAAAAAAAACCTATTACTGAACCCAACTCAAAAACCACCCAAGCAAAGTTAATAAAATTTATATGGGACCACACGGGAAAAACCAGCTTTCAAATAAAAAAAGAATCATCAAAATCGGTTCACCCAGTCAAATGTTATGAGGTAACAAAAAAAAATACAGTCGAATTGAGACCCTACTCCTTTTTTTGAAGTCGGTTAAAAATAAATAGTTATTTGCAATTTTTTTGTATTGAGAAAATTTCATTGTATCGTGTATTCCTTTTTCAGGATACTAGGTCATATAGTCAAAAACTTACACCAAAATGTTAGATCCCTATTTCAAAAAAACAACCGACTTCCAAAAAACCACCACGATTTTTTTGGAAGTCGGTTCTTTTTTTTTGTAAAAAATATTTTATTTCTCACTTTTTAGTGGTTCAATTTATAATTTATCTATGTTATATTAGTCTAATGCCAACTGCTCATCACCATTTACAAAATATTGCTTTTCCCGATGCAGGGACGTTAATCGTTAAGGAGTTCTCCTGGTACTTCACCATCAGCTTCACTTATCCATATGCATTGTGACGAGCATAAATTGCTTGACACATATTAAAGTAATCGAATCGCAACCCGTTAAATACTTATTATTGAATAGTCCCGATGGCCATCTGTGGTCTTCATTATTAGTTCCACTTCACCAAATAGTGTTTTCCGAAAGCAACTGCACGAGTTACTATAAAAAATACCCAAATAGCTATAGTTGTGCCTATAATATTTGAAGAGTTCCCTCGATTTCTCCAGGATCATCAGATCCTGACCAGATGACAATAGGACCACTTCGAGAGCATACCCTTTTAAATAAAAAAAGAATTTTGTAAATCCATTTATAAATGACGGAGTTATGACCGAACATACATTTAAAAAAAAAACATCCGAATTGATAACCTCCTCCTTTTAGAAGTCGGTTAAAAAGGTACACGATAAAGAAAAAGCCCATTTTTTCAATATATCACCTTAAATGCTGTCTTTATTTGAGTTTGCCCAGAAAATGATACCGTAACGTGATTAAGATTCAACTATACCGTGGTAAGCCAAGTGTTTTGGTATCAAAGAAAATCCATCTACTAGGTATATGAAACATCCATATGTTTTATATAGATTCTATATATATATCTATTTCTATATATATCTACATATCCTATAAATAACCATTTATTTATAGGATATGTAGGTATATATATAGAATGGGATCTCTTCTTTTCACATAATGTTTTTTTTTCCTAATATACTTTGGCATAACTACTTTGGTATATTTATTTTTGGTATAATAATACTTTGCCATCATTGTTTTTAGCATATAGTTTATGTTGACATAATTATCTTGTAGGCTTAATTGTTTTAGTATAATTTTAATTCGCATAATGTTACTAGGCGTAATGACTACTGGCATAATAGTGATAAGGCATTATAATTTACCTATAGGAATAATGGAAACATATTTTTAAGTTATTTAATATTGCATAATTTTTAGGGTTCCGTACCCAAAGGGTAAAACGGGACCCTTTACTAAGATTCCGCTGTTCGTCCGTCTGTCCGTCTATCACAGATGATGTATTTATGTTGCCGCTATAACAAAAAATACAAAAAAAACAGAATAAAATAAATATTTAAAGGGGCTCCCATACATACAACAGACATGATTTTTTCGAGTCCGACTCGCACTTTGCCGGTTTTTTAAATTCTATTGACGGTTATTTGAATCTAAAAAATAATTAAACTACAACCAATATTATTTGTTAGTGTATCAATAGGTTAAGGTGTGGCAGGGCGGCCCTTAGGGGGTGCGTCTCATCTATACAACGGCTGATTTTTTTTATCGTCTCGAAATTTTTACAGGCTGTTCTACCCATGAATATAAACAACTTTCACTATGGGAGCAACTCTGAAATCACGAAAAAAAATCAGCTGTTTATACAAAAGTTCAACACCTACTTGACCAAAATGTATGAAACAGCTGATTTTTTTTCGTGGTTTCAGAGATGCTCCCATAGTGAAAGTTGTTTATATTCATGGATAGAACACCCTGTAGAAATTTCGAGACGGTAAAAAAAATCATCCGGTATTTAAAATTCTCGTGTCACAATGTTAGTTGCCATTACATAGTCCTCCGAAACAGCTTGATCGATTTTTATGAAATTTTATATGTATATTTGGTAAGTCTGAGAATCGGTCGTAATCTATTTTTCATACACCTAAGTGATAAGGGTGGTCCACCCCAAACATTTATATAGCAAAACAACGTTTGCCTGGTCAGCTAGTATTATATAGAGTTATTTGGTATATTTTCATTTCAATAACGTTTACAAGATGTAATAAACGTGAGATATACCTACCAACTACCTACCAACTATTAAAAGATACTGCAACTTATTATCTGACCCTATCGCGTTTATCTGCAACATCTGCCTTTCCACTGGTGAATTTCCCTCGGATCTCAAGAAAGCCCTAGTTCACCCAATTCACAAGTCTGGTAGCAGGGACTGTGTCCAATATCCATTTTGCCAACACTATCTAAAATTCTTGAGAAAGTTATTAACAAGCAATTAACCAACTATCTAGAAACAAACAAACTTTTATCTGATAATCAATATGGTTTTCGTAAAGGCAGATCAACAAGCGATGCCGTACATCAACTTACTGATACCATAGTTTCTAGGTTGGATGAGAGAAAAAAGGTCCTTACGATTTTCCTCGACTTAGCGAAGGCTTTTGACACCGTCTCTGCGCCGCTTTTACTGAAGAAGCTTGAACACCTCGGAATTCGTGGCGAACAATTAAAATTGTTCAAAAGTTACCTGAATGGTAGAGCTCAACGTGTTGTAGTAGATGAATGGTTGAGTGATGACTGTGAAGTCAATATCGGTATTCCTCAGGGAAGTATTTTAGGGCCTACCCTCTTTTTAATTTTCATCAATGACCTCTGCCAGTTAAACCTTATTAATGGCAAGATTATTACATTCGCGGACGACACGGCTCTTCTTTTCTATGGAGATACTTGGGAGGAAGTGTACGACTTTGCTCAGAAGGATTTCTCGCTAGTTATGACCTGGCTAAACAACAACTTACTCTCTCTTAATACAGGCAAGACTAAATACATAACATTTACATTAACAAACACTCACCTCACTCAAAACCCCTTATTAAATATCACGGCCCACTCATGTAACAACAGCTCTTTCTGCTCGTGCTCATGCCCAAAACTCGAAAAAGTGGACTCTATCAACTCTATCAAGTACCTCGGTGTGACTATAGACAAAAACTTGAACTTTAATTCCCACATCGATCTGTTGTCTAAGAGGATTAGGAAGCTCATCTTCATTTTTAAAAGCCTACGACGTGTTGCAGATGCAAAAGTTCTTAAGACAGTATACTTTTCACTTTGTCAATCTGTACTAAACTATTGCATCTCTGTTTGGGGTGGGGCCCCTAAGTCATTTATGATTAAAATCGAGCGAGCACAAAGAGCAGTGCTAAAGGTGGCCCATGCTTTACCGTTTTTTCACTCTACCTCTGAACTCTACGTTAAGTGCAAGCTTCTTACTGTTCGGCAACTGTTTATCGTTCAAACAATCTTGCGTAAACATTCAACTTTGTACTACAACTCATCCTTAAACGCTCATAAACGCATTAAAACAAATGTATGTTCTACTGAACTGTGTAAAAGTAGTCTTTCGCACCGCAACTTTTGTTTCCTTGGCAGCTATTTATACAATAAAATAAACTCAACTTTAAAAATATACCCTCTTACTAAAGCAAAGTGCAAGCAAGTTCTCACCACGTATTTCCTGAACCTTGATTACGATAGCACTGAAAGGCTCCTTATTGTTTTAAGATAAATGTGTTTTTCAGCCTGGCCTGTACACCACACTACATCACACCGCACCACACCGCACCACATCACACTACACTACATCACACTGCAACACACTGCACCACACTACACCACACCACACGATCTACACTACACCATACTTCACAGATACCAACACTTTTCAATAATAACTTTTAATTTTGTATCTTTTGTTCTTTTATTTTTTGTGTTTCTCTCTCTATAGGTAAAATAATTTGTAAATATTATCTTTATGATTTAATGATCAAACACTGTTTTTGGGGGGGGGCTGGTAATCTGTGTGACAAGGTTTTCCTAGTCCTGATACCAGACAAAGGATTTATCAGATATTGTAATCTTTATATTTTTAAGGCGCCTTTGTGGAAGAGAAATAAATGTTTATTTATTATTATTATTTTTAAATGTCTTTGACATATATCGGGACCCAGGGGTCCCGGACCTTTGGAAGGCGTACGAGGGGCCGAAGCCAACTCGCAGAGGACCCTTAGACATTTTTAAGTATTGAGGCACCAACCGACGATTATCCCTGTTCGCACTATGCAAGGGCACCCAAGGACAACCCCCGGTTGGTGTAGGACTATTACAGAATATGGAAACAAAGATATTGGACTATGGGTTTGGGTGGCTTAAGTGGACTGGTTACCTGGAGCTATGGAAGGACTATGGCCCCTGCCTGATCAATGTTTAAATGTACACGGATAAAATGGCAGGGGGTGACTTGCACGCTCAATAATGGGCCCCCGGAAACGGTCGCTAGCACATAGTGTCGTAGCGACAAGTGGGCAACACGTCCTGAGGTGCTTATGAGGAGTGGAGAGGTATTCCACGGCTATCAGGACAATCCCGAAAGTACGGTCAAGATCCCTACCAGCATCTTACTGGAATACTTCCTTCCTCCGAGCACGTTTGCTCTTGCGAATCTCCACTCAAGCCGGCCAATTAAGGCAAGAATGAGGCGGGAGCTCTGTTCCTCGTCAGTGTTTACTCCAGCCGGCTAATAAAGGCAAGCCAGAGGTGAGGAACAAGACTTCTCCAAGGAGATAGGGTCCGTGGGGTCGCTACTGCCCAACAGCTCGCCACATGCTGCCCTGCGGGTTTTTGTATCTCTCTTGGTCTGGCTCCTAATCCCAGACCCGTTCCGACAAAGTAAACTCTACTGGCACAGGCCTAGAGTTCGAAGCGCGCAAGCCCCACCACGACGTCAACGTAGAGATACGACGGTGGGATTATTATTATTTTTATATATTTTAACAAATCTCGGGACCATGGATCCCGGTCCTTTGGAAGGCGTACGAGGGGCCGAAGCCAACTCGCAGAGGCCCCTTAGACATTAATAAGTGTTGAGGCACCAACCGACGATTATCCCTGTATGCACCATACAAGTGCACCCAAGGACAACCCCCGGTTGGTGTAGGACTATTGCAGAACATGGAAACAAAACATATTGGGCTATGGATTTGGGTGGCTATACTGGATTGGTTAACTGGAACTATGGAAAGACTATGGCCCCTGCCTGATCAATGTTTTAAATGCACACGGATAAAATGGCAGGGGGTGACTTGCACACTCAATAATGGGCCCCCGAAAACGGTCGCTAGCACAAAGTGTCGTAGCGACAAGGGGGCAACATGTCCTGAGGTGCTTGAGGAGTGGAGAGGTATTCCACGGCTTTCAGAACAATCCCAGAGCCCGGAAGATGGTCAAGATCCCTACGAGCACTTACTGGAATACTTCCTTCCTCAAAGCACGTTTGCTCTTGCGAATCTCCACTCAAGCCGGCCAATTAAGGCAAGAATGAGATGAGAGCTCTGTTCCTCGTCAGTGTTCACTCCAGCCGGCCAATGAAGGCAAGCCAGAGGTGAGGAACAAGACTTCTCCCGGGAGATAGGGTCCGTGGGGTCGCTACTGCCCATCAGCTCGCCACATGCTGCCCTGCGGGTTTTTGTATCTCTCTTGGTCTGGCTCCTCATCCCAGACCTGTTCCGGCAAAGTAAACTCTACCAGCACAGACTTAGAGTTCGGAGCGCGCAAGCCCCACCACGACGTCAACCTAGAGATACGGCGGTGGGGTCAACGTAGAGATACGGCGGTGGGGTTATTATTATTATTATTATATTATAACTGTTGATATAATTTCTTTACATATAACATTTTTATACTCTAAAACTTATTTCGTGTAACGTTATTGGATATAACGTTTATTTAATCGAAAATCATTAGGTCTATCGTTTAAAAATATGTTGATACAAATCATTATGGTTAATACCCTGATTCGAGCAATCCTACTCGGATAGGTTAGATTAGAAGGCTAAGGCGGCAGCGACCGCTGAGCGCCAGATCACCTTTATTCTTGGTGAATCATTTGGGTTAGGTTAGGTTCGAACAGTCATGACCGTTAATGAGTGAAGGCGAGCGAGCGAAGCGAGCGTGCCGCGGTAGCGGCCGCCGAGCGCCAGATCTCCTCTATTGTTTATGAATCATTTAGTTTGGTTAGGTTAGAACAGTGACCATTAACGCTCGAAGGCGTATAACTATTATTTATGAAAAAAACTAACTTTTTGTGTACTTCATAAAGTATACAAAAATTTTAGTTTTTTTTAAGCTTAAATTAGAAGTCAGAGCTCTCATAAATTCACACTCACACACACATGTATTAGACTAAATAGGTTGTATGTCTTTTGAGCGGTATATCAAATGATTTTTTATTCAACGTATGTCATGTTTATAAAAATTAGTTATTTTAAAATTATATCAATCGTTTATTTTATTAACTGATCATTAAAATAAAATTATAGATTCAGTTGTTATATCTTGTAAATATTAGAGATTTTGTAATAATATCAAATACTACTTACCCCCCTTGGGAGATGAAATAAATTAACATTAGTCTCTCCTCAAAAATAAACTTAGTTTAGCCGGCTAATGTTAAAACATCTACGAGATTCACTGGAAAATAGTTAATGTGAACTTTTGAAATGAATGAACTCCGTGGAGGTGCTAAGAATGTCCACCGTACTGCTAAGAGACCTTCAAGCCTTTGCCACCTATGCTTTTCCTAGCGGCGAGATCTACGAGGGCTTCCCAAACTAAAAACTTTAAATAAAACCTCTCCGTACACTACGCAACTTCACGATTTGATTATTGCGACCTTTATTTAAATCAAGCTTAAAGCATGCATATCCACTACAATACAGTTTTTTTTTTTAGTTCTGGGATTCAAATTGTGCAACTGTTCGCGAATTGATGGACCCAGTTATCTTCCAGCGAATTGCCAAGATTTTTGACCTTTCCCTGGAGGCAAAAGAGTATGAGCCTAGAGACCAATATTGTTACGTAGTTCCATCCGATGACCAGCATGGCGTGTCAACAACCCGTGTGAGTTTTTTTTTTAATACAGCCGCAGTCTTTTGACAAGTAAACAATTGAGGTTTAAATGAAGAAGCGGTTAATTTTAGTACCCGTTATTTTGAATTTATCCTCACTAACATAGGTTTTTGAGGACAGAGGACTAACTGGTGGCAATGAAACACAATATTAACACTACCTACCAGATTTATTGTCGATATCCACAGGTTTTATGTAGTTTAGAATAATTACATACTTTGATTCTAGGCAAGCATGGCTTCAGTTGGCTTCAGTTAAAGATACCGTATTGTCTATGACAATACGCGGTTATAACAATTATGAGACTAGTTAACTCTCTCTCTCTCTCTTCACTCTTACTTCTGGAAGCGAACTGAACTAACGTATATGAATGGGGGCGGAAACAACTTATGTTTACATCAACTTCCGGCTTCTAGAAAGAACGAGAATACTCCAACATGTTCTACTCTAGTGTCGAGAAGCGAACACTACAACATTCATTCATAACTATACAATATATCGAGAGGCATAAGCAGTTATCCAATATTCCATTCATGCTACGAGTAAATCCTAATCCCGACTAACATTATAAATGCGAAAGTGTTGTTTGTTATGCTTTCACGCTAAAACGGCTGAACAGATTTGTATGAAATTTGGCATATGGGTAGACCATGAACTGGATTAGGACATATAATACTTTATTCCTACGGGATCGCGACTTTTGCGGGTGAAATCGCAGAGCGCAGCTAGTCATTCATAAATGCTGACGCTCTCTAGCAGCGAGTGGCACAAACAGAAGAATACACTTTTACACTTTTTCCGCTGCTAAACGATAGAGAGCGCTACTATGTATATCAGCTACATAGATACTTACTTAAAGTAAATTATTGACAAGAAACAACAACTTTCATCATCATCATCATCAGCCTATAAATGTTCCCACTGCTGGGACACAGGCCTCCTCTCTGTGAGAGGGAGTGGGCCGTAATCCACCACGCGGGCCCAGTGCGGGTTGGTAGATGTCACATGTCTTCGATTTTTCGGTTCTAGGACATGCCGGTTTCCTCACGATGTTTTCCTTCACCGTTTTGAGAGCAGTGATGATGGAATAATTTACACAAAGTAAAGCGCCTGTCTGGGTTCGAACCTACGACCCACAACTCGTAAGTCGCGGCCGTTACCACTGGGCCACCACTGCATTTATGTTTAAATAGGTATATAGCCCATACAGAAGTTTTCTCGAGGTACAATGTTGTTCAATCATTTATATGTGTTCTCAGTCGGCATTAAAAAGCGGTTTTTCTACTCACACGGATTTCTTAATGGAAGAAGAGGAGGAAGAAGTGGCTGAAGAGGAATCAGACTGGACTGAGGGTACCATAACACCAGTTGAAGATAAAAAGCCATCAAGCAAAACATTAAACGTGCCAAAGTCTATATCCAAACTTCTATCCAAATCTTTCTCCAGATACTTGTCAATGATAAAGCAGCAGACTCCCGATGATTACGACGTTGGAGAAAAGTTCTCATTCTTTTCGCCGCAAGATTCTTTAGCGAATACCTCTGATGATTTGGATGTGCGAGCAGGCAGTATGTCAGAGCTTGAGCATAGGTAAATCCGCAGTCACTAAACTATAATTATATTATATTCATCATCACACATTGAGACTACAATGCACGTAATGCACGCGAATGTTATGGCATTAGCACGCGTTGCGTGGTGGTCAGCTGGCATCAACAAGCAGTCAACGTGCAATGGTCAGAATTACTCTTGGGCGTATTGATCTACTTCCACGAATGCTATTTAGACGTACAATCACGCCACGTAAGATTAGATTTGACCGCGTCTCCCGCAGCTCTTTCCGCCGCTCCGATAACGCCCCGGCGCAGACCTCATACCGCTAAAGAGATCCATAAATCGTCCACTGCGCAAATCAAACCTCGTGGTGTGTCAAGTCTCATTTTTAATGGCACGAATTGTAAGTCCCTAATCAAGTTCGTTTTTGTGTGCCGCAACTTTATTAATTTTCATTACAGGTTTCATCGACCATTACAAAATCCATTTTTCGATATGCTATACTGCAATAAATCTGAAACGGACATGATCAAGTGGAATTCCAAATACAAACAAAAGACTTTCGAAGTGTCAGCTTCCGACGAATTTAGCAAGAGAGCAGAAATTTTGACAAAACAAGTAATCGAATCAATTTTTTTCTTTATCACCTGCTTCAAATTTCTAAATTACAAAATTTTACAGATTTTTATTTAGCATTATACAGGATTTTTTTTTTAACCAGTGTGCAAAAAAAAGTCAGCTGGTCCCTACATTTGGACGAGTTATGCGAACATAAATGTAGGGAACAGCTTATTTCTTTTTCGCGATTTCAGGTTTGGTCCCATAGTAAAAGTTGTTCATAATGATGAGTAAAGTAACGTGTTTAAGTTTGCGCACTAGTTAAAATTTTATTTATTTATTTATCAAAACTTTATGCACAAGTAAAAAAATACTGTACAAAGGCGGCCTGAGGCATTTTCTACCAGTCAACCCGTATATTATTATTCTGTACGTCTGTATGTAACTGAACCTAAACGGCTGAACCGATTTTTTTATTGTGTGTGTTTGAGTATGTCCCTAGATGGTTTAGATTCACAATTGAACCCGGTAGGTGGTGCTGCGGTCGAATTCTAGGAAACAGGACAACCTCTGTCCGGTCAGCTAGTTTAAGATATAACCCTGTTTTTCTCCACAAATAGCCAGTTACCTACAATCTTTTGTGTACATTTTCAGATATCCGCCGAATTCTACGAATGGTGGGTTGGTTTGGGTAATGTTGAATTCAAGAGTGAAATCAAGAGACCCGAAGACATTGAAACTCTGTTCCAGGTATATTATAATATATATCTCGATATTAAATAGAAGTGTTATACTATTTTAACATAACGGTATAAAACATAATAAATTCTCTCGAAAGTAATCAATAGTGTTTACAGGAATGTCTAACTTTCAGGTGTGGTTCGACGAGCATTCTTCACGCGGGCTTGTTCTGGATCCTCGGATAATACCCTGTGTGTTAAAGAGCATTGCTGTCTATACTGGCGTACAAAGGGTATGTTTTCTAAACTACATACAAACATAACTAATAAAAATAATTTTAAATTGCAATTATAAAGGCAAAAAATCTTCAAGCTCACCAGGATCTTACTAGATTGAACTGCATGGGCTGACGGTCACTTCACTTCGGTTAAATGACTTCAAATACAAAATAATTATCTCGAGGTCAGAGACTTAATTAAATTTTTAAAGATTTTAAAGCGTAGTAATTATACGGGCGTTAGTTTGAAGAAGTCATTTCATACCAAACAAACAAAATCTTCAAAACAAAATCTGAGAGTTGAGAGCTGCTCTAGAAGTGGGAGAATCCAAAGTTACAGCGGTTAGTCCCCCTATGCTCTAGTCCCGCTATGCTCGACTCGAAAAATACCTACTAAAAAGTTTCGCTTTGCACGAAATTCTTGGATTCTATTTAAACAATGGAGGGTACAGTTGGAAAGAAAAGTGTTTGAATTCAAGTAAATTTTTTTATTGCACTGTTCTTGTTCATTTTGTTTCGTTCTGACAATCAAAAAAGTCAAAATGACAGATAAGGGCAAAAGAATTACAGAGCAATTCTAAGTTATGAAATGTTTATGAATAGAGCTGTAAGTCAATACTGGACACACAAGATTTAACCCAGCCCGTCCCATCCTTAATGTCCTCCCTCCGGTTGACGCCCTAAGCCGAGGTTCGTACCCCACAGGGGGTGCCCTTAGCGGGCGTTCACTTAGTTTTAATTAGCATAGTTGAATAACCCCTGGCTGGAGGTTTTAAGTGTAGTAGCTTAAGGCACCCACAGGAAAGCCCGGTTAAGTAGTCATGATCTCAGAGGTCAACTATGAGATGCCATACCGAAAAAAAAAAGACAAAACAAGATTTATTGAAATCTGTAGACTTCGTTACAAGTCCTATCTTACTAATATTACATATATTGTAAATGCGAAAGTTACGATGTTTGAATGTTTGTTACGCACTCATACTTTAACGGCTGGACGGATCCGGATGAAAGTTACACAGATAGTTCAAATCCTTAATTAACATATAGATGAAGTCACGAGCAGAAAACTAGTAAAATATAAAAGAGCGTAAATAAAAAGTCCGTTCTCAAAGTCAAATCACCTGTATTCATAATATTTCTGTCTTATTAGATCATCGATTTACATCGAAGGATACGCCTTACCGCGTCAAAAGATGACCACATTTGTGCATGAGTTGTCATCTGTCACACAATGACGTAGAGAATTGTCGCTGTACGGTCAGCATACTCGTTTTGAAAAGAATACTTAATTTTAAAAGTAGGTGCTTTTGTAAAAATAAAATATTTGTTTTATAATGTTGTGTCTAGTAGAACACATTCATTAAAATTATTAAAACAATGGCTGTTTCGCATAGACTAAGTTTATTTCAACATTAGTTCACATAGTTAATACAAGATTGCTCTGCTGGTTCCACAGATACATTATTTTGTTACCATCTTAAAATGGTAGCAGAGCGTGGTTCCGATCCACGGACCTCTGATCAAATGCGGTGACCAAATGCGGCTGTATTTGGTTGACAACCATTCATCGTCTCTTTGTTCTTCTTGGATTATTTGAATCCATTTTTCTTTAACACATGTTTCTTGTGGGAACTTAATAGTTAAATATAAATAGTGATTCATCATCAGTACATCTATTTAATATTTTAAATCCGAAAGTAACTGTCCGTCTGTTACCTTTTCACGCCTTAAGGTTGAAAGACAAAATTTTGTGCTGCGCCTTTATTCACGCTACTTTCCCTGGATTCTTTCGATGTGCTTGAATAGGTGGAATCTCCATTTGTCCATAGTCTGACGGGATGGCGGAGAGAGATCAGGCGAAGGGCCCACGCTGTGCTTTCGAAGCAAGTCGCGTTTTATAATAATTGTTTAAGTACCTATAATTTTGTATTCGAAAACATAGTTTCAAAGAAAAGTCAATCTAAAAAAAGAAAGACATCCGGCAGTTAAAATATTTTAAATCATAATGGCATGTAACCTCCATACTTCCTAATTCACATTTCAAACTTTTTTTGTCAACGTTACACTACCCTATCGTTCGTTGTCATGGGAACGTAATTTTTGTTACTTGTCATCTTCCGTCATAATATTTATTTTAGAAATCGTAATAAATTTGAAAAAAAAAATTACGCATGGAAAGTAATACCTTCAGTTTTATATGAATTTTTGGAGTTGTTGGTACATTTCCTGAAGGCACAAGAAGGCATCTTTGTACAGCTATGTGTATTAAAAACGAGAAAGTTGCTCCGATGTGTTACGAACTGTGACGAATGAGGAAATGATTCGCAAATGAGCCACGTCGCACAATTTAGGGAGTAACAGTTTTCGCGCGACGTAAGTATGGCGAGGGCGAATCCTTGATTTACATCAATGTATTAGATATAATTTGTACTAACTTCTCCCTTGCACTCACTAATGTATATTTTTTATTTGATTTGTGTTCATTGTTATGGTTACCCTAAAAAAACCAGTTCAACACATGCTTCTCATAACAAGCGCAAAGCTTGACCTGTATTAATATATTTAATGATGATTAAGAATAGGATAACATATTTACATACTAGGTTTTCTTAATTTACTTTTTAAATGGTTAAATAAAATATTACACTAACACTTTTCTTCATCACTGCCCGCGAATGTGATTTCGTGCATAGCGAAACTTTTTAGTAGGTATTTTATGAGTCGAGCATAGGGCGACTAACCGAGTTACACAGTAGACCAAAGTTGTAAAAAAAACAAAAAATAAAAGTATTTTGAAATAGTTTTTTAAATTATTGGTCTTTGTTTTCAAAATGGTTTGTTATTGTGTTCTGTATTTATTGTAGCTTTGAAAGTAGTTGTAAATATCTTGGAAATTTACTTGGTCTTTGTCGTTGTTTTTATTTATGCTAAATGGGTTTTTGGGTGTCTCGTCTTCTAATGTTATGAGTTTTCCTTCTATCATCAATCGATTGTTACGAATTATTGCATGTAACCTTTTACTCCTTGCTTTCAGCATTTCTTCACGTATTATTCGTATTTTCTTCATTATTTATTTTTCAGAAATTCAGATAAAAATAATCCGGTGCCCTGGAAGAGGTGTTTTTTTTCTTTGACATAGTTGTCATTCTTTTATTTATTTACTAATAAGGTAGCTTCACAGCTAAGCAGAGGGGCTTTTGGCTAAGTTACAACAGCTGCACGGGTCGATCGATCAGGTTAAGCTACGCTTGCCGCGGTTGGTCTGTGGATGGGTGACCATCTTTACATACCAAGACCCTCCGTGCCTCGGAAAGCACGTTAAGCCGTTGGTCCGGCTGTCATTTGTAGATCTTTGACAGTCGTTACGGGTAGTTAGAAGCCCAAAAAGTCTGACAACCAGTCTTACCAAGGGGTATCGTGTTACCTAGTTACTAGGTTGTGGAGGTCAGATAGGCAGTCGCTCCATGTAAAATACTGATATTCAGCTGCATCCGGTTAGACTGGAAGCCGACCCCAACATAGTTGGGAAAAGGCTAGGCAGATGATGAAGGTAGCTTCACAGCTAACAGTAAGTATAACATTATTATAATTTTAAACATTACGCCAATTACGAAGTACACAGAAAAATATGAAATACAGAGAGTGACACAATTATTAATATTTACAGTGTGTGCGGGCGTGTATCTGTGGTGCAGTGCAGGTGTTGTAAATGTGTGTGAAGGTGTGTGTATTTTTGTGTACGTATGACTAAACTGGTACTACTGAGTTCGCTGGGTATCTGGCGTTTGATGGAGGATGTGGATAATTTCTTTTTTAAGTCTGTTCCGTGTGGTATTCAAAGGATCTAATGTTTGGAATTCATCATTATATAAAGCAGGCAGACGCAAGAATGGTGACATCTTTAGATAATTAGTGAAGGCCGATGGTACTGATAATAAAGTGGTATGTCTGGTACGTCTGAGTGGGACGTTAAAGTTTATTCTGCTGAGCAGTTGTTGACAGTCAAATTGATTGTTAAGTATGTCGTATAATAACATCATATCATTTAACTGTCGACGCTCTTCCAGAGTATTTTTGTGGTATCGACTGGAGTCCGAGTGTGATATCCGCTTTGATTTTGTATTTAAGTGCTTAATAAATTTTCGTTGGATTGATTCGGTTTTATCAATATACTTTTATAAAAAGGTCGCTATATAACACTTGCGGATTCCAGTATGCTCCTTAGACAATAGTAACATAAAGTTTTAAAGCATAATAGTGGGTTATAAAACTGTTGGCTGTTACTACGAATCCAAGGGACTTGTAGGCTTTACATTACATAACTTTTTGCTTCATAGTTTTTTTTTATCCACAACGGGGAATACATCTCAACTGATGGTAAGTGATGATCAGGCCGAAGGTGGAAGCGAGCTTCACCCGGAATCCTCAACTCACAGAGGAACTGGCTATCTTACCTCTAGCTGCCGAAACACAACAATGCTGTTAACATTGTTGTTATGGCGACAGACATACAGAGTTAGTGGAAAAAAAAAGTTTTATGGTTTTATCACAAGGCTTAGCAGAACGAGCAGTTCAATCCAAAGTTTTTATCTTCTAAATAATCAGAAATGTTTTAGTACCCCTTTTTTTAAAATTTTGGCTTTAATAAAGCTTTTAAATCGTTAAATGGGTAAGTTTCGAATGTCAATTGGAAGTTTGTTGTAAAAGCATATACATTGATCCATGAACGAGTTGCCTTCTCTGTGGAGATGTGTGCGATGTACAGCAAGGTTGTGTTTATTCCTGGTATTTAAACTATGAATATCGAACATTTTCCTAAAATATGATATATTTTTGTGTACATACAAATAAACAAAGAAACAGGGTGGGTGGCAGGGACATCGATGCGAAAACTGTTACCATGGATTCAGTATATGATTCTGAACCACTCTGTGTTGAAATTTTTCGTCGGTTATTTAAAAAATATCTGCTGTTTCATTCATTTTGACCGCGTAGGTATTGCACTTTTCTATGAAACAGCTGATTTAAAAAAATAACCAACGAAAAATTTCAACGCAGGGGTGTTCAGAATTCCTGCTGGCCCTAGGATACCACACGGTCTCCTGTGAGGCGGCGAGCCTCCTTGCCGGTTTACCGCCATGGGATTTGGAGGCAAAAGTCCTCGTGAACATCTGGGAGTGGCGCGAGGAGGCGAAACGCCGGGGCTTCACTCCGCTGTCGCGAGAAATCACGGCACGGTGGACAGAGTTCCGGCGGAATCTCATGGCGTCATGGAAAGTGCGATTGTCGCAACCCAGCGCTGGGCATGCCACAATTGCGGTGATACTCCTCAAAGGGGGACTCTTTGAGGAGTGGCTAGAGAGGCGCCATGGCGTCCTCACCTTCCGCCTGATGCAGGTTCTTACCGGACACAGCTGTTTCGGAACGTTCCTGTTCAGGATAAGGCGGGAGGAAACGCCCGGGTCTCACTATTGTATGGATCACCCAGAGGACACGGTGGAGCATACGGTGGAGGTCTGACCGGCTTGGGCGGAGCATCGCCGTGGAGGCGATCGGAAGCGGTGATCTCTCGCGTCCGGCCCTGGTTCAGGCCAAGGTATGGAGCGAGAGGAAATGGGACGCCGTCACCTCCTTCTGCGAAGCAGTAATGCTTGCGAAGGAGGAGGAGGAACGCGTGACGCGGAGACGCAAATTTCGCACCCTCTCACCCCTAACCACCGCAGGAGGAGACGCCCAGGGCGTCGGGAATCGCAGGCCGATTCCGGCCACCGTAGGCGCGGGCTTGCGGACGGTGAGCAGTGGGTAGCTCGCCGTCCGATAAGGACCAGGCCCGGGTCGACGGCACGTTGTCTTCCACGCGCGCCTCAAAAGAGATATCAGCAGAACTGATGGGGTCCGCTAGAGTCGATGCCTGCCGGGGTTGCGAAGAAGTCCGAAAGGGAGATCGTGGCCCCCGGCAACATGGCAACCAGGGATTGAAAGTGGTTATGGTTAAAAGTTAAAGTACCTCAAAAATGTACCGGTACCGGTTTAAAATAAAGGTTGAGCTATACCGATACCCATATAAATAAAGGTTTGGCTAAATCGTTATTTAACATTTTCACGATTTCGGTACCGAAAAAAATGCGTGAAGGCGCGGCGCGGGTGCTTAAACAGTCGTATACTTCCGATCAGAAATAAAAACCGATACTGAGTTACAATCAGCAAGTGAACAACAGACAGAGTGTGGCGGCGGTGCGTCAAAGAAAACCCTTATTTATAAAGGTTAAGGTACTGCTACCGAAACATTTATAAAGGTTATATTACTTTACCGAAATAAACCGGTATGCATTTATAACCTCAAAATTCCTCTTAGAACATGGGGGACGGCTCAACGTATACGCGACCATGTTAGCCTTGCCTGGTGTATACTGATAGATAATATTAAAAGACTGGAGTGCCTAGCGGACCAGCCTACCTGAGGGTGACTTCAGCGTAAGTAGCCACTTCAACGGCTGATGATCACTCCTGACTATTACCTCGTGTCCGTCGATATAACGTACTCCCAAACGCAAAGCTGGTTCTTTTTAGTTATGCGCGTTAGTGGCTTAGCAATAGCGGAGAAGTTTAGCACAAACTTCCGAAACCAGGAACACGTCTGCAGGTAAGTTCTTAACTGTTTAAGAGTTTGTGGTGGCTTCATATCCACTATAGCCTGTACCTTGTCGTAATCAGGTGACTCGCCCTCCTGTGTGATAACATGTCCAAGGTACTTTACCTTTTTCCTACAGAAATACACTCATCACGATTCGCCTTCAAACTAAAAGTGCACAGCTTCTCAAAAACAAAGCTACGCTACGTACCTACGTGACCTGAATACGTTCTAGTATTAAGGAGCAGGTCATCTTGATAAGCCAATAGCGTAACATTCTCACCTTCGATTTGACTGAAATCACGGTTCAACGATGAGTGAACCTTATCAATTAGTTGCTGGAACATCGACTTCGCATTTTTGAGGCCAAATGGCATGCGTGTAAAGCGGTAAGTACCAACGGTGTTTGAAAAGCCTTTTTGTCTTTGTCACTCTCTTTCATACCTGCCAGAAGCCACTCCGCAAATCTAGCGTAGACATGAAGCAATTGCGTTTAGTCGACTGGACTAAGTCATCGAAGTGCGGTATAGGGTAAGCATCAGTTTTTGTAACTGCATTTAATTTACGATAATCCACACAAAATCTTACCTTGCCATCTTTCTTTGACACAAGGACAGCAGGGGAAATCCAAGCAGACTCACACTCTTCGATCACCCCTTCCGCGAGCATCTTCTCCAACCTAACCTTAACAAGCACCTTTTTGGCAGGATCGAGCATATACGGCGGAACTGATATTGGAGGATGGTCGCCCGTGTCGATGTGGTACTCTGCATAGGAAGTTGAGCTTTACTGTTCTGCAAAACATGACTATTTTGCTGCAGCATATCAGATAACTGTTATCTTTGATCAGGACCCAACAAAGGCAGCAGCAAATATATTAGTGTATGGTCTTGGACGCTCATACTCAATGTCAAATTAAACATGCTCACCTGAAAAATGCCAGGTTGAAGAAACAAAATCAAGCACAATGCCCGCTGCCACCAAGAAATCTATTGAAAATAGGGTCTCATTATTTTCAGCATCAGGATAAATGGTAAACTGAAGTTTTACTGACCTCTCCGGGGTGATCCTTACTTCTAAAGTGGTAAGTAGAACTTGTCGAGTACGGGTGGAGCCATCTGCAAGCCTTACTCGTCGAGTCGTCTCCTCACATGGATGCTGATGTGTCAGCAGCAGCTTGTATAACAGGGCACCGGCAACACTGCTCTTAGTGCCTAAATCCAATAAGCTATTTCCCCGCACTCCTAAAATCTGGACACTTAAAGTTGGCCTTAACCTAACATGGTGGTCATCAGAGACACTCCGGGAACCTTTTTTGCCAACAATATGTATTAACCGTGGAAAATTGTCACAAAATTTTCCATGGACATCCTATCTTCGTTCCTCGAGGTTATCCTACTTGGTAAAGAATTAATATTTTTGTCATAAAAATTATAATTATTTATAGAAAAATGTCCTGGGTCATCCATGGACAACCCAACATCTGATGATGTGGTCACCCTACTTGGTGATAATGGAACATTTTTATGATTATGTTTAACAATGGAATAATGTGCACCAAAGTAATGCATCATAGGCATTTTGCTATTATTAGAATTATTTACCATTGGATTTATTTACATTACTAGGTTTATAATCGAAGAACCCCATGACATCAATCGCATAGTAGTCTGCATTACACTTAGAACATTGTGACCTAGTACAACCTTTCGCATTACAACCATAACATGTTGGTATCCGATCAGTTTCTTGTGTATCATTCACTTTTAACTTAAAACAATTGTCACGGTTGTGTCCGTGCCGCTTGCAAAATTAACAAAACTTTTTCTTTGATGAAGTAGCGTCGCTCGCAGAACGTGCAGTGGTGCCGGTGCTATTGCCAGGCACGACGGGGTCCTTGCTAGGCGGTCCGCTGGCGTTCGTCGTTTTCTTCGAGGGCGCTTCGCCTGTGCTTGCGGATGAAAATTGCGGCGTCTTAGGGCGTCGACGCTGGTAATCATTTGGGACTTCGTCAGTCGCGTCTTCAATATGTTTCGCCCTGTGTAGTAACGTTTCGTAAGACGTAATTTCATCACGACGTAGGCGTTCGCGGACACGATGGTGTAGAAGTCCATAGACCATATCCAATTGCACTTTAGTGTTGAGGTCATCGACTCGAAGCCGAGCAAATATAGCTCGAGCTTTTGCGACAAATATTTCTGTCTTTTCATGACCTTGTGACATATTGAACAACTCCCGGTAGATTCTATGAGGCGGACGAATGTCACCGAAGGCGCTTCGTAGTGACGTCACGGCTTCGCTCCAGGAGCTGATAGTAGATTTTATGCCCTGACACCAGACAGCTGCATCTCCAGTTAACAGCATGGATAAGTCTCGTATGGCATTGTCGTCTCCTACATAGGCACATTCCTTATAGTATTCAATGTCATCGTGGGTGAAGCTTGACCTCGCCATCGGCTGTGTGGAAGGTGCTTCTGCGGTTTCATCGACGGCATCATCAAAATCGGATTGTCGACGTAATTCAGAATCAGAATAACATTTATTTGCCTACTTTGTGTGTTACAAAAATGTCTGTGGCCGGTGGGCCGTACAGAGGTGAGTTAGCTAACTTATGTCCTTAGACGTAATTGACGGCGTATACGTATCATCATCGTGGGTCGCACTGTGTGTATTTTCACTAAATAATAAAAGTTCACAACTCTCACACACAGTCCCGCGCTTGGGCAGCCAGTTAAATTCGTAATAGTTTATTGTTAAATTAAACAACACTTGTACACAAACTTCCACAGTTTATTAGGCAAGTTAGCAAACACCAAGACGTTGACATGGAACTGAATAAAGAAAAATGGTTTACAATAGAGATTTACAACCGCCATTAGTCTCTCAGTCGAGCCGGCAATATTCTAGGCGGCGCGCATTCCGCCGACCAGTATTGTCAATCGATGTCGCGGGGTTCTCATTCGCGGCATCGCGAGAAATTTGAAAATCGCGCGTTATAAGAGATAAAATGGCAAGAGGTGACTTGCACTCTCAATAATGGGCCCTGGGAAACGGTCGCTACCACATAGTGTCGGAACGACAAAGGAGCAACATGTCCTGAGGTGCTTATAGGACTGGAGCGGTATTCCACGGCTATCAGGACAATCCTGGGAATAAGGTCAAGATCTCTACCAGCATCCTACTAGAATACTTACTTCCTCCGAGCGCGTTTACTCTTGCAAATCTCCACTCAAGCCGGCCAATAAAGGCAAAAAAGAGATGGACGTCCTGTTCCTCGTCAGTGTTCACTCCAGCCGGCCAATAAAGGCAAGCCAGAGATGAGGAACAAGACTTTCCTGGGGATAGGGTCCGTGGGCTCGCAACCGCCCAACAGCTCGCCACATGTTGCCCTGCTGTGAGTTTCTGTATCTCTTCTCTTAGTCTGGCTCCTCATCCTAGACCTGTTTCGGCATTAACTTATTTTAATATTTATTATTATAACGTTTTATTCTAGGCTTCGTGTATTATGGCGCTTAGGAGGCAGATAGCATACGACGTCAAAGCGGAAACTAGTCCAGCACATCTTATGGCGTTTGGAACTAGCCTGCCAGAGAAGTTGAAGCATATACCTCCACAGAACAACACGTACAAGCAGTGGCGCGGTATCCAGATCCCTGAAGATCTGCGCACCATGTCGTGCGTCTGGGAGGAGATACAGCATCTTACGTAAGTGCTTAGATCACCCAGCCATAATACTTTTTTTAACAAGTGTTAGGTATCAGTAGGATCGATGATCGTTACGGTAAAAGAGTCCTCAAATGGAGATCGCGAATCTGCGTAGTATGGGACGCTTCCCACCTCGATGGACCGATGACGACCTTCAAAAGGTAGTAAGCTGAAAAAACTGGATTAGGAAGAAGATCCAGGTGTCGTGATTCACCATGGGAAAGGCCAATGACCTGCAGTGGACTGAGATAGGCAGAGTTGATTGACAAGCTGTTTTACCCGGGTGTCATCCCGTGGCTATATTCATCATCACCCATTCTTTTGTCGTTCTCCTGTAGAACCGTCATAAGGTTTGTGTTATTTTGAGATAAATTATTATCAGTCTATCACAGTACTTTTTTTCTGTTACGTTAGTTCTTAATCTTCCTAAATACATATGTCTAGGGCCACAAAGGCATTCCAGCAGTGGCTGGGGGAACACCCGCACATGCCAATGCCTCCGTTCTTTAAGCAGCAAGAGGCTCTTGGAGATAAGAAGCCGCTGTTCGTGGTGCCTTCGGACTACATTCTCAAGGACAAGGGTGCTTCGACCACGTCTGCTCCAGAGCTCGCCCTCCCAGTCTCTCAGTTTTCTTTGGAACTAAAGGAGGTGCTCAGCAGACTCATGGACACATGAGTATAGAGGATGGTTGCTAAGGAGATAATTATGTTATTATTGTTTTAATTCTTGGTTTTCTTGATTTGTGATTTGTTAGCTTATTTATATTTAGATTTTGAATAAAACTTAGATTTTGAATAAAACTTATCTTTCGAACTGTGTATTTTTTAAATTACCAAGTTATATAGTTATTCTTCATCTGCATCATCATCATTATTTCAGCCGAAAGACGTCCACTGCCGGACATAGGCCTCCCCAACCGTTGCCAAGTTATTCTTCATTTATATTATTCTTGGGAAGCAGTATTATATTAATCATTTTAAAATTAGGGTATCCATGCAAATAAATGAAAGTAGGTACCTTAAATTTTCACATGTATGCCACATGTCTACAATCTATATGCACCATATAAACTGATAGTAGGTAGGTACACACGGCTACACATCAAGCTATAAATTTCCAGTTTAAGCTGATCTCGCATTGTATAGGATTTCCGTACAATGCGAGGTCAGCTTATACTGGAAATGTTTATCTTGATGTGTAGCCGTGTGTACCCCACTGAAGATTGTTCCTTCAGTGCCAGTCAGTATAGCACGTGCTTTAATCATTTATCTACCTACAGGAAAGTTATTTTTGTTGATAAACAAATAAATGGATTAGTTATATGAGTGCACTTTAACTGTGTGGTGAATTCTCGTAATAATAATCATGCGATCATAAATAGCATGACATTATGTGTATTATGTACCTATTATGCTGTCAGACACAAAATAATTCTGGATTAAATGCAACATAGATTAGTTTATGAGTAATGTCGTAATACTACGAGTAGGGACACGGTATCGAATAGAAAGTATTGATACTGTACTCATGAGTAGTATCGAAAAAAAAGTATCGTACTTATAAAAGTATCGAATCAAAAGTATCGATACTGCAAGGTATCGAGTACTTTTCTTAAGGCCTAATGCGTCTAAAGCATGGTCAATATGAGTCAGTAAATAACGTCAGTTTAATTTCAGTAGAGCAGGACATGAAAAAACAAATAGTATTGGTACACAAATTTAATAAAATAATAGAAAAATACAACTGTAACTTCAAAAAAAAAAATAGCAACAAAATTAAATTATTTAGTACTTTAGGCATATAAATTAAAGTTCCCATTCCTCCTCTGTACAATTACTTAAAAATAGAAGTTTATTGAGCCGTTTTGGAGATAAGCGGTTTTGGATTTTTGTGATTGTACTTCCTGCTTTAGAAAATAATCGTTCTGAAGGCACTGACTTCGCAGGAATTGATAAATATTCTCGTGCCAATTTGTATAATTTTGGGAATACAACTTTCATATCTTCTCATTGTTTCAAGGTATCTAAGGAAAGTGGTGAAACCTGTGCAGATAAGTAATAGCTTAATTCATCCTTATTTTCAGACTGTGATGAAGATGAAGAACTTGGTTTTTTGTTTTGTTTTTTCGTATAAGTCAACTACTTATGGTGACTCCAGAAATCGTATATTGTTTCGATAGAAGAATCGCTGTCAGGTTCACTGCCGGTAATACTAGTAGGAGTAGGGTAATTTCTAAGATTACCCATTTAAAACTTAATTTCTCATTCGATACGATACCCACCAAAAAGTACTCATTGAGTAAAAGTATCGAATGCAAAGTATCGAGTACAAAAGTATCGGTATCGAATGGAAATGTACTCGATACCACAAAGTATCGATACTTTTTTCGTGTCCCTAGCTACGAGAGCTCATGACGAAATTCTTTGCGTCAATCTTTTAACGACCAAAACCGTAAACTCAAAATCGATAGATTTGGTTATTCTGAATCCAATAATACTAATTTAAAAAAAAATCCGCGTCCCGTCTGACCTGACCACATTTTCAGATTTGTCAAAATAATATCGAACTGTTTCATTATCAAAATGTAGTTGAACGATAGATTTTAGATACCGAAAACACAATTTTCAAACACTAGTAGCATCGCACGTACCCAGCAGGCGCGGTCGCAGCCGAAGATTTTGGGGGGGCTCACCATGGGTGCCGAAGAATATTTTTAGGGAGGTATATTTTGTTGGTCTAGTGGTCGCAAGCGCTACTGCCGGGTAAAGTGTTATTGGGTTTTTCCATCAAGAATGATATGTGCATATATCTCCAGCTCCACATTACTACTACGGTAACCCGTGTCTGTAGTACAGTTTTCATCATCATCATCATCATCAGCCTATAAATGTTCCCACTGCTGGGACACAGGCCTCCTCTCTGTGAGAGGGAGTGGACAGTAATCCACCACGCGGGCCCAGTGCGGGTTGGTAGATGTCAGTTGAGTACAGTTTTATAAGTTAGTAATACATGTAAATCATTCAAGCTCCTGACAGCGTGAAAGATTTTTGGGGGGTCATGACCCCCAGGACCCCCCCCCTTGGACCGCGCCTAGTACCCAGGAGACCATTTGAGCAAACAGTAGATGCGAAAAAATAATTTTTCAGAAGAATGTTGAAGCCATTTCGAACGTGTTAAATTTTTTTACCGATCGGTAACATAGTATTATTAGTGCATTCACATTTTTGCTAATATGTCGCTTCCTATACTACCTATAAAAATTGTAGAGCATACAATTCTCTACAAATTTTGGCCTTATTTTTTTTTTACGGTTATACTTTTTAGGGTTCCGGACGTCAGAATGAAAAACTAAACCCTTATAGGATCACTCGTGTGTCTGTCTGTCTGTTTGTCCGTCTGTCACAGCCAATTTGCTCCGAATCTACTGGACTAATTTAGTTGAAACTATGTCTAGCTAGACTCCGAAACGTTTTTTTTGGAATTATAGGTAATATTTAAAATGTTTGAAAAAACTGTTCTTTGGTGAGCCACAAAAAAGATTTGAAAAAAATGATAACCAGGTTGCTATGAGACCGGACGGTAATATTTTTTGACATTTTTAAATTGCGCAAAATGTCTGAAAACTATTTTTTGTGTACATTTTTAATATCAGACATATTGTGATAAAACCGTCTGTATTTTTTTTTTTTTTACTTAGAAATGGACCCCCATAAAACTGCGACGATTCTGACCGGTAGTGCCCATCGAGTCGGGTTTAGATCAATCATCTTATAATGTAATTTATTTAAAGAATGGGAGGAAAGCTGCTAAAGTCGCAGGCACGAAAATAGTTTTACAACTCTATATAGTCCACACGGAAATCAAAACAAAACAACAATAAAGTACTTAGTTCTGATTTCAAATTACACATACCTATACGATAAATCTAATAATTAATGAACATTGAAATTAGCATTCGTTTGTATTCGAAAATGCGATGATTCCCGAGGGACATTAAGAAAATAGACAGTGTGTATGTTGATGATGTTCCTTTCACTCTTCCTAAATAATGAATAGGGGTAATAACGAATTTGCGTGGGGTAGGTATCACAACTAAAAAGTACAAAATAAAAATAAAAATACAAAAAAGAAACAACCGACTTCTAACTCAAAGTGAAACGTAATTTTTCATTTTGTAGTGCTTTTTTCGAAGTCGGTTACTTTTTTTTTTGTAAAAAAGTTTTCATCTT
The DNA here is from genome assembly GCA_963680765.1 of Agrochola lychnidis. Lineage (NCBI taxonomy): Eukaryota > Metazoa > Arthropoda > Insecta > Lepidoptera > Noctuidae > Agrochola > Agrochola lychnidis. Next base: position 14,929,155 of record OY796857.1, read on the forward strand.
ACATGCGATTTTAAACCGATATAAAGCTACCACTCTCAATACCAGTTTTTATCTATTTCTCATAGTTCTGGTTTAATGGCTTGTAAGCCCATTTAAACACAAACTCATTAGATAAATTATTATTTTTCCTAAGGCAGTTGTCCCACCGCCGCCCGGCGAGGAAGCGACTAACTATCGGCTATTTTCTCACTCAAGAAACGTACAATAGATATATATTCCGTGTAAACAAAAGAGATGCATGTATTAATAGTTGATCGCTGACTGTTCACATCGCCGACGAGGACTCGCTCCACTAGTTTATCGCTGAGCGACGAGAGCTATCAAAGATAATACTCGCTCAGCGATACTTGCTTAATGATGCTCGCTTGGCGTTCAGAACTCACGCCGAGAGACCAAACAACGGTAATTTCGCCCCGAGCGAGTGGTGCAAGTAATCGGCTGTCGCACTCGGACACTCGCTGATAGCCCAGCGACAAAACTATCGGAACTACACACTCGCTGCTCGCTGCTTGCCAACTCGTTTTCAGTTGCTAGCTCTACTCGCTAGTCATTAATCGCCGGCGGTGGGACAACTGCCTAAACAGCCTTTGGGCAGTCGTCCCACCGCCGTCTGTTTCTTATGGCTTATTTCACCAATGAAACTGAACGCGATCAGCATTTCTAAAAAGCTGTCAGTGTCAAAATTGTTATGGAATATTATACACTGACAGGTCTTGAACGCGTTTAAATGTGCTGAACGCGTTCAATTTCATTGGTGAAATCTGCACTTAGTCTGACTATTTAACCGTAAGGCCTCTGCCTCGAATCTTGCGGGCAGCGGGGCGGCGGCGACGCATAGTTTTATATGAAACCGCTCGCTTCCCGCGCCGCTGCTTTCGAGGCCAGTTACATATAAATCTATGCATTTGAACACGCCGCTGCCGCCGCCGCCGCCCCGCTGCCCGCAAGATTCGAGGCAGAGGCCTAATAGTCTGCCAATTGAAATACGCCGTAGTGTTATTTACTTATTTGTTTTTACGATAGGTACGGAACCACAGTGCTCGAGTTCGACTTGCACTTGGCCGGGTTTTTTCAGTTTGTGACCTGAATGAGTTATCAAGTACCGGAAATGTAGGTTGAATTACTCATGGTAATATCCATATTCTCAAGGTATTGACCAATAAATTTTGATATATCAAATCCCCGTTTTTGTTGTTAAAGAAAATACGTTCACTAAAAGCAATTGACCTATGACGATTTTTTTGATTATTATCACGTGAAATCAATAAGCTGATATGAATCCTATAATTGCGTGTCTTATAAGTGCAAAAACGATTAAAAGGTAATAAGAAAAGCAAGAGCGTAGTCATCATGAAATATATGAAAAAATCTTTTTGCTACCAAAATTAACCGACTTTCGTGGTTTAAAGTCTACTTTCTTCTGAGATCGATAAGTTTAATTGCAAGTTCATTCGTAAATCGCTCAATCGTAGTGAATAACTAGGAACTTATTATTGAAGCTGTTTACATAACTACTCAACCAAAGCTAATATCCAAACTTATGTTATAAATGCGAAAGTGGGTTTGTTTGTTACGCTTTCGCGCTGAAACTGCTGAACGGATTTGGATGAAATTTAGCACATGGGTAGACTATGACCTGGAGAAAGACATAGGCTACTTTTCATCCTGGATTGCAGACGAAGTCGGGGGTAACAGCTAGTAATTTATATATATACTAGCGGACCCGACAGACGTTGTCCTGTCAAAACATTGTCCAGCGGACAAAATTGTGAATCTAAACCATTCCCAGATCCTCTTGAACACACACAAAAAATTTCATCAAAATCGGTCCAGTCGTTTGAGAGAAGTTCAGTGACATACACACTCACAGAAGAATTATATATATAAAGATACATAATTTAAATAAGAAAGTTCTACTACCAAATGATAAAAGAATCGGCTCTGTATCAAAACGTCCTAAAAGCAAATCGTCTTATTAGCAAAACGACACATAATCAAAACAACACTTTAGCAAAATGTCCTATTAGCAAATCGTCCTATGTAAATGCTTAAAAATATCGAGGACATCGGCTAAAACATAAAAACGGCAATAATGCATAGCCTCCTCTCTTTTAAGTCGTTTAAAAACAATCTAACAGGTGGCGCTTACGTAAATAAACCCATTGCTATCGTTGAATTAAATCTCTTCAACATAAACAAATCTGTAATCACCCTTAATTAACTGTGAAGGACTAATGACTACTCATAAACAATAATATAGAAATTATCAATTTTTCCATCGAAAATAACCCAAAGCGGAAGTGTGCGTCGATCGTCGTCAAATCGCGATAATTACACATTTATTATAGATACGTCTTTACTTGATAACAGATAGGAAACCGATCATGTTTTTATTAATTCATTTGCAATCTAAATCACACGAGCTTAGTGTCAACAAACATGTCGTCCAGAGAGTGATTTATTTGTTAAAAAAAATAAAACAATAAGTTTTAAAAAAAGTGAAAATTAAAATAAAAAAATGACGGATACTAACGCGTCGAGGAAGGAAGTTTTAGATGAAATTGTAAATAGGGGGAAATTGGGAGACAAGAAGTTCCACTCGGAGACATCGCTGCAACAATTTGGTGAAGACGAAGGACCGGATCCTTCGGAGACAAGTACCGGAGACGACCCTGGGGTACGTACAAGCATTTGTATTTTATTTTACAAGACTTCCCCCTTAATTCATGCATAACAATTGGATTTAAAATTAGAGAGCAAAAAGGGATTTTAAAATAATTAGATTTTATTGCAGACATTTAAATAATTAGGTTTAAAGGAATTATTATATCCTTATGTCTTCGCAATTTTATGTAACTTGCATAAAAGTATTTAAAATACTCCTTTGAAAGTAATTTTTTATGATACCTAAACTATAAACGCTTTTTTTCTACTTTTGGCAAAAAATATTGCATCGCAAAAAATAATTAACATTGCTAACAGAGTACATATTATTTGCCCTCCTAATAGTCAAACAGTCAAAAATTCTTAATGGGCATTGATCTCAAGTTTTGAGTTACAACTTCAACCCGTCGAAAACTATTGTCAGACAAAGCATTAAAAGACAAAGTGAAGTACTAATTTCAATCACAATGCAAAAATCTTAACTAAATGAATGAATGTCGCAGTGAATCGACGGCATTTATAGTAATGTACGACGGACTGTCTGACTGTCTGTCAGTTGTCCAGCTGTCCCATCTCGAGAGCTCATATGTGTCTTACTCACAGCTGAGACGTACCGCCGGCATACCAGCTGCCGGACAACGTTACCTGTTGATACAGAATGCCTCAACGTGAGACCCATTGTTTAAACTAGCGGACCAATATTCAATTAAGATACGTTAAACCTGAATATTGTTTATGGGACTACCGGTGAAATCTTGCTGTAGTATAGAATAACTCGGTATTGTGACGTCACGGGTGATAGAGCTCAAATGCTATCAAGAATCAGTGCCATGCTGTCATGCTTAAAGCCGTGCGAAGCTAGGAATCACGTGAGTAGTACTGATTAAATCGACAAAGTCGCTATCAAAGCACCTGGCGCCAGTCATTTACAATGACTCAAATATACATAAAAACAAATCACGAAAGACTGTTGTTATGAACACTGTTTTTCGAGCATAATTAATAAAAACTTTTTCCTTAAAAAAACTAGAACTTAACGCTCATCAAATCAATAATTACACAGGACAACAGCATGTATGTTGCATGAATTTTTTTTCATGAATCTGAATAGTTTTTCCACGCTGATTTCAAAAACATATGCCGTTTTTATCTAGCAACTCTAGTTTAGCGGCTATGATGTGACGGGATTTTTCACTAAAAATGTACACAGTTTAAGGTATAAAAATTTATTAAATATATTTATTCTGCATGAAATTTTCTTATAAATTATTTTCTCGCGTGAAGTATGTTAGAATTACTATTTTAAATGCTCCAACAATAATCAGCCATCATATTTACGTTCCAATATCCCTGATATCTCTCCTCCATGTTGCGAATACCCTGGTGAAAACGCTCCCTTTGTTCCTCGTTGAGGTCACCGAGATTTTCAGGAAAATATTCTAAATAACTGTAAAGGTAGTGAAGTTTAACACTTATATTGCATCCAAGCTGCTGAAAGTGTATCAGCAACTGTTCAACGTGCTGAATATAGCCATCACTTTCTATTTCCCAAAAAATTCGTCACTACCCAAACAAACTCTTGCCATGCACATTTCTCGATAGCTGTCATATGGTTGATAAAACTTGAATCATTTCTCAACTTAATTTAGTGGTCTGGGATAACCAAAGCAATCAAAATCACTGTCTCCACTACTGTTGTCATAGTCGGTTTGTTGACTGCACTCGTCTGGATGTTCCGAAGATGTACATGGCTGCTGAGGTACTGGTGTGTCACTAGTATTCAAGACTGGTCTTATAGCAGATTTTAAGTTAGGATATAACCACTTCGAGCAATTGTTATGGTTTATTCCTATGATTTTAGTAACACAGAAATAACAGTCATCGTGATGATCGGATGGTTCACGCCAGATCATAGGAGCTTTGTACTTAAAAGAGGGTTTTTTATTGTTTGCCCACTATCGCAAAGACTCAACACAACTTTTACATACCAAACTAGGTATCCAGGGCTTGGCATTCGTCAGTAATGGAAACCCAAATTAGTCCAAATATGCTTTTTTCACGAAGTCCGACACGTTCAAACGGATTTTTTTTAACATAATTTCTCCACAAATAGCTCAAAAACAGTCAGGGCTGTTTGAACATGTCCTTCGTGAAGAAGACATAATAAAATTTGTACAGAAACTAGTTTAGTTACACCGCTATTGATAGAAATGATCGACTACTTAACAAAATTCAAGACAGTACCTGTATCTCACTAACTAGAGCTGCTACAAAAAATCTGAGGGTAGATTCAAAATCAGCGTACCCAAACTAGTAAACAACCGTAGAAAAACTTTATGCAACAAAAAAAAAGTTCGATTTTGTTGTCCTGTGTTATCAATACGTCATAGCGCTGATGTATTTGATTAACAGCGATATTAATTGAACGTAAAATTTATTATGAAACGCTTATCTATTTATCTTAATGCTTGAATTCGCACTTGGCTACCTACTTTAGTATTTTATACTGGTGCAGATATATGAAAGCGGCATCACAGAGATATCAATGCAAATTCAACTTTTTATGATCACTACATCTATTTATTTTCCAATTCCAATCGACGAAATGTGCATTTAATTATCAAAATCAAAGGTCACTTATTGAACCTAGGCTGAGAATCGGCACTTTTTGAACGTCAAAATTACATAAGTCAGTCCCCCAAAACGCCCGCCCTTCACCATTTTCATTTGCTTTAGCTGGGAAGAAGAAGTGGCGCAACAAACTCCCCAGCAGCACAGCTGTCTGTTAAGTTAGAAGAACTTGAATCAAGTTTCATACGATAAAAGCTACTGAAAATAAGTCAAGAAGATACCCTTATATTCAACTAACTATGCTTATATGCAACTTTATTTCTTAAAACTACACTATGTATCAATAATTTTCAATTCTAATCGACAAAATGTTAAATGTGCATTTAAAAAGCAAGTTTTAATACACTTAGGAGCTACTTTCATAGACAAAAACAAATAAAACTTGTCAAATAAATGTTAGAAATTAATAACAATTTATGAATAGGTACGTGAATGAGCATTAAACCTACAATAAAATTCTTATTTGCAATCTCACGAATTACCTACTTATTTAATCATCTTGTATAAGAAGAACACTCATATCTTCCATTGATAAGAAGATATACTTATCTCCAACCATTGCCACACATCAAAGAACCCTTCCGATTGATATTTAATTACATTTAACTCAAAAGATATTTTGTCTCAGTAGGTCCATGATAAGTTCTCGGCATTATGTGACGGAAATACAGAATGTTTTCTGTTTAGTGCGTCTTTATTATGGGCTGATAAGATTATAATGGGCTCATAAAAATATTTTAATATAGACTTTTCTATACAATATAATGCAAACCTTAGCATTTAAAAAGAAACAGTAGGAAGCCTATTTTTTGTGTATGATTTACAAAAAAAAGTTAACGTTACGCTCGTAAAACAATGTTCTCACGTGTAAAAAGAACTTAGTTTTTCATTACCTAATGCCATTCCAAAACATACATACCAGACCTAATCACATGACGAGATTAAACAGAAGACAAACAGACAGACAAACACATACACAGATGACAGACAGACAGATGACAACTGACAGATAGATACAACACACAGACAGATGATAATATAGATTCAACATTATCAATATATCCAATTGTCCATCCAATTCTAGGGTACGCAAATACGCGCTCGGATTTGGAGCATACCGGCGGACATTTACCTACATAATGTAAGACTGTTTTATACCAAGCTATGACTCAAGAAAACTTTTCTTATCTTCTGTCCTCAGGTCCAAAATGCGTCGGTCAATAACGGCTCCAGTTCTGAGGACATCCAGGGTCGCAGGCGCACCATGTCCCAACCAGGGCCGGTTTCAGGCAACCTTTTGACCGCAACCGCAGCCCGGGCCGCGCGCCGGAAACCGCCAAGAAATGTCATGTACCACCCTGATATTGAGCGAAGTGTAAGTGGATTTTAATAATGTGTTAAATCTTTAGGGGCTAATTAGTATGTTGTTGTAGACGTCAATCAGCTGAAAAGCTGTTGCATTTAGATTATTTATATCGTTTTCTAATATTTCCATAATAAATATGACTTTTAACATTGCGCTTGTGGCTAAGTAATAACAGCCGCACGGGTCGATCGATCAGGTTAAGCTACGCTTGGCGCGGTTGGTCCGTGGATGGGTGACCATCTTTACATACCAAGACTCCTCCGTGCGTCGGAAAGCACGTTAAGCTGTTGGTCCCGGCTGTCATTTGTAGATCTTTGACAGTCGTTACGGGTAGTTAGAAGCCCAAAAAGTCTGACAACCAGTCTTACCAAGGGGTATCGTGTTACCTAGTAACTAGGTTGTGGAGGTCAGATAGGCAGTCGCCCCATGTAAAATACTGGTATTCAGCTGCATCCGGTTAGACTGGAAGCCGACCTCAATATAGTTGGGAAAAGGCTAGGTAAGATGATGATGAAAATTGCGCTTGTATGGAGAAAGAAATATAAAGTATCCGGTTGTGCGGTTCTGTAGGTTTGTCAGTCTTATCGATAACAATATAATACTGACCATGTGGATACGACTGCTACTGCTCCACAAAACGGTGTCCTATCCATTCAGCTAATTACTCAAGCCCATTTAATTTGTGAGTCATTATGCCACCGGTACCTACCTAAGGTTAAAGTCGTTTCTCATACATAGAAATACTATTTAATATCAACATTTTAAAATAAAAATATGCATCCTCCAATAAAGGCGGTGCGAATACTTTGAAATTCGAATGTCAGAAATTCGCTGCGATGACTGACAGTCAATTAATTGCCGTTTGCATTAAACCATGGCAGCATACGTGGTTATATCAACTAGTAACCAGTATTTACTACGTCTGCCTGCTAGGGAGGGATCGCACGTCATAAATTCGCTTAAAGGCCAACAGATTACCAGATTAACTGTACTGCCGCTGAATCGAAGGGTTAACATAGATTTGTAAGCAGATTTAACTGGAACAAGTTGTGGCATCAGTGTTTATGGATCATTCTGTTCTTTTTCTTTTCGTGTTGTTAGTGACTAACCTGGTGTCAGAGTTTTAAAGCCGCCCATGGTCCTCTCACTTGGCTTCAAATGCCGTCGAGAAATATCTCTCAGGCATGCCTGTTTCTAAGAGAGTAGTGGTGGCCCAGTGGTAACGGCCGCGACCGGCGCTTTACTTTGTGTAAATTATTTCATCACCACTGCTCTCAAAACGGTGAAGGAAAACATTTGACTTAGAACCGAAAATTCGAAGACATGTGACATCTACCAACCCGCACTGGGCCCGCGTGATGGATTACGGCCCACTCCCTCTCACAAAGAGGAGGCCTGTGTCCCAGCAGTGAGAACATTATAGGCTGAAGATGATGCCTGTTTCCTCACGATGTTTTCCTTCATCATTTTTGAAGCAAGTGATAATTATACAATACGCACATGAATCCGAAAAGTCAGAGGTGCATGCCATGGGTTCGAATTTAAGACCTATGACTTGGCAGTCCAACGGTCACACAACTAGGCTATCAATGAACACGAGCTATTCTGTTGATATGCTCGTTAGGCAAGCCAACCAACACCTATAGCTCGTTAGCTGTAGTGACGTTTCAATGAACGATTTCAGTTTATTTTCGTCTACTTCAAATCATGTCAAAGTATTTATTTCAATTTGACTGTAACACACTGGGACCCCTCTAATTTACGAGGAGTCGGTCTATCAGTCAGAAAGTTACTTGCAAATAAAACTTTAATAAAATGTTTACTTACTCCATAAATCAAACAATATCTCGAAGCGTTAAGATATCACTTACAATTGAAAACGCTTTGTGAAATTGTACTTGTCTCAATTAATCTTATCAGTATAGGATTATAAGACTCCACGTACATATCAAAGTTTCTGATCTCACTTAAAGACTGATTTATTAGTAACTGACTGACTGATAATTAGAGGCTGATTAGACACGTCACCATGTTTTGTAAAATCAATCATAAGATGTGAGGCATTTTAGACACGTAAACATTATCAAGGAGGATTTGAAGAGGAAATGAATAAGTCATGTTATATCTAACTGAATCAATCACATAAATGACAAACGATAAAATCTAAATACTGGGCATAGATTGATTGGAACTAATTAGTTAGCAATTAATAGGTATATGATTGACAAATATTATGAAATGTTTCGTTAGGAACGGAAAAATAATAATTTATTATGAGGCGTGCTACACACTTGTAGGTACGGGGCAGCAAAATCGAATAACTTAACTACCTATATAATATATCCTTAATATTATAAATGCGAAAGTAAGTTTGTTTGTTACGCCTTCACGCTAAAACGGCTGAACGGATTTGGATGAAGTTTGGCACATATATAGATGATGCCCTGGAAAAGAACATAGGATACTTTTTTTTTTCCCACGGGATCGAGACTTATGCGGGTGAAACCGCGGGGCGCAACTAGTAATAATATTATAAATGCAAAAGTTTGTTTATTTGTTACGCTTTCACGCTAAAACGGCTAAACAGATTTGGATGAAATTTGGCATATGGGTAGACCATGACCTGGGTTAGGATAAAATATATATATTTTTCCTGATATCCCCACGGGATCGAGACATATGCGGGTGAAACCGCGAGGCGCAGCTAGTATTTAATAATTACTTCGGGTTGGTTTTGTACCTAATTGTATAAATAATGCCAAATCAAACAAGTGTTATTATTTATTATTTACAGAGAAATGTTTTTCTTGAGAATCCAGCTGTGGGTTAATACGATATCTTGTTAGTAATGATAAGATCCCTAATAATCTAAAAATAAGTCACCTCCTTTGTTTCCGACGACGGTGTGATAAGTAGTGATTAGCTAAACCTACGGGTCGTAGATTGAAGAATGTATCTAAATAGGCTATCCCTCTTTGTCACACTTATGTATAAAATCTTTTAATGACAAAAAGAAAATACGTCCATAAAATTACAACTGTAAGCATAAAGAAATAAAAGTGATTATTAAAATGGCATGAGCAAGCTTTTATCTTAGAACTCGGGTTTTCTATATTGATAAGATTCTGATTAAATTTATTATTTATTGAATGAGTTCTGCATAAAAGTATCAATGTAAAGACAAACAAACTAGTTTACTCTGTTAAAACAATAACTAAGCAAATAAATGGTAAAGGTAAATCATCGACAAAGAAGATCATCAAAAACAGCAACTTAAAATCAAAATCTCGCCGTGAAAACTTAAGTGAAGTGAGCTTGAAAGTGATTAACACTATTGACAACTCACTTCACCTCAGTTTTTACAATCAGTAGTGCTATTCTGTAATAATTTCACCGTGTTATCTTAGGTGAAGTGAGCGTGGAGTGAGATGTCAGTTGCTAAGGATTGACACTATTGGCAGCTCACTTCACCTAAGATATCACGGTGAGATTTTTACAGAATAGCACTACTATTTGTGCTATTCTGTAACCATCTCACCGTGTTATCATAGGTAAAGTGAACGTGGAGTGAGCTGTCAGTTGCTAAGGATTGACACTATTGGCAGCTCACTTCACCTAAGATATCACGGTGAGATTTTTACATTTTTACAGAATAGATCGGCTGCGTAAGTAAATTCCCAATTATAGTCCCTATTGTGAAATACCTTACAAAAAACTTTAATTACTTATTAGTACAAACCAACTCGACAGACAGTTTTAAAAATGATTTAAAAATATTGTTTGTAAAAATTCCAGATGCTATCAATAAGTACCTATTAGTAAAAGCCCCGCACACTGTAAACAATTGATTCATTGGCCTTTACGCATATCTGTCACTAAAAATACATTACAATGAGCCTTCAGTTGACTGAAGGTTATCTCAGTTTATTGTCTCAGCTATATCTTAAAACTGAAAGTTTGCACGAGGAAAATGAAAGGCTATTAAATAAGTAAGACTTGATTATCTTTATTATCATTCAATATTTTCGATTTTAAGGTTACTATGAAGTGATAAAATGTTTAATGAAGTTATCAATTGAACTGAAGTCAATGCTTCATATCTATAAATAAAGGAGTCATTTGGAAAAACCTGCCTATTCTGAAGACCTTGGTTTGTTTTGTTAGCATTTTTTTTTGTGAGACTAAGGAATTATACACCACTTCAATTACACTGGCATAATCGGCTGGGCGGCGTTCGGGAAGCTGCGCACTATTTTCTCGTGTCATATACCACAGTGTCTCAAGATGAAAGTTTTTGACCAGTGCGTGTTACCTATGGCACTGAAACGTGGTCACTCACAATGGACCTCATTATAAGGCTGAAAGTTGCATTAAGGGTAATGGAAAGGGCTATGCTTAGAGTTTCCCTATGGGACTAAATCAGAAATGAAGAGATCCGTAGGAGAACCAAGATAACTGACATAGCCCGAAGAATGGCCAAAGTTAAGTGGCAGTGGGTACAGAACAGATGGTCGATGGGACCGAAAGGTTCTGGAGTGACGACCACTTACGGGAAGACGCAGTGTTGGAAGCCCCCCACTAGGTGGACTGATGACCTGGTGAAGGCCGCAGGAATCCGCTGCAAGCGAGAAGCACAGAACCGGTCGAAGTGGCGGTAGTTGCGGGAGGCTTATGTCCACCAGTGGACGTCTTTCGGCTAAAATGATTAATGATTACAATTACATTACCATACATATTGCTACATTGCCACAGTATCAACGCAAGGCGTTCGGTGAACACAGTTTGTTATTATTAGATTGTAGACAGAGGACAGCTGCTGCCTGTCCTTGTAAGAACCTTGTAGGTCTTGTAGACGAATAGATGCTTCGATTCTCAGGCCATGTTCTACCTTGTTTTACGTTTTAGATGTATAAGTTGACGTACACTGTCCTCTCATACTTATTTACACTAAAACCAATTATTTTAAAAACATTAACCGTGGAATTTATCCAAAGGGAATCACCAATTGGAGACGTGCATCTAGCTTCTGATGTTTCATAACTACCCATGAAGGTTTATGTGAAAAAATATTTTTTAAATTTGAATCCTCTTAGAATTACTTATGAAAGTTACAGAGATTATCCTTAACACAAAGTTATACCTACAGTCGAAGTTTTTCACAAAAAAATCTATATGCTGCAAGCCTTTTCTGACTACCCTGTGTAGGGATACTAGAGGCAGGCTTCAAGTCTTAGCAGTCGTTGCTGAATTTCACTACTCTGTGCGGAGTAATTGCCATTTGATCTCCACATCTCAATTTCAAAAGGTTACACAGACTGGCTCACGGCCTGTCAAACTTTCAGACTTCTGAAGTTCTGGCCATTTACACAGACTGTCATGTATTTACGGTTGTCAATACAAACGTCGGTTACTGCAGAAAATAGCATATTTTATGTACCTAATTCTCATGACCGCTGAACAACCAAAAATCGAGTTTTATTTTGCAGACCGTTTACTTTCTAGTCCGCTCTTTTTGCAAAAATTATACCAATCTTTAACATAATAGGTACCTAAGCAATGCCTTTGTACTCCAGGGTTACACTATTTTTCATTTTGTATTTTTGTTGGTTAAGCTACAGCAATGCAACCACTGCACCGGTGCACTGGGCCCGCGTGGTGGATTACGGCCCACTCCCTCTCACCGAGAGGAGGCCTGTGTCTCAGCAGTGGGAACATTATAGGCTGATTATGGATTATGGAAGCTACGCTTGCCGCAGTTGGTCCGTGGATGGGTGACCATCTTTACATACCAAGACCCCTCCGTGCCTCGCAAAGCACGTTAAGCTGTTGGTCCCGGCTGTCATTTGTAGATCTTTGACAGCCGTTACGGGTAGTTAGAAGCCCAAAATTCTGACAACCATGCAGTCTTACCAAGGGGTATCGTGTTACCTTGTAGCTAGGTTGTGGAGGACAGATAGGCAGTCACTCCATGTAAAATACTGGTACTCAGCTGCATGCGGTCAGACTGGAAATCGATCCCAACATAGTTGGGAAAAGGCTAGCAAATGATGATGATTTTTGTTACGTGTACATTAATTGTAAAATGAATTATTCGGGGGCCTAAAACGGCCGCTTTGGCAGAATCATAATATTATTATGATAATATTAATCGCACAAACTGACAATTCATAATATTAACTGCGTTCTATTCTACGCAATTCATGTGTTTGACAGTTTTGTATTCTAATGAAATAACATTTAAACTGTAGAAATAAAAAAATAAAAAAATCTCATTTCATAAATAAAAACTGTAAAGAAAAATTATCCGGTAAAATTACGGTCTTCATTTTTTTCATGCGGCAATATTTACACCAAACATGATTCTATTATGAATTGAATTTGATTCAGCTCATAAGTGTCACCATAGAGGAATTGCTAATGATCTGCTGGGAATTCAGAAAATGCATTGCTTTTAAAGGAAGTGGCCGTTTTAGGCCCTCAGTACGGTAATAGATATACATCATTGCCACTGGCAAAACCCAAAATAAAATTGGTCAAGTGCGTGTCGGACTCGCGCACGAAGGGTTCCGTACCACCATGCAGTATATAACACTACGATCTATAAAAAACACAGTGCTTGTATTTTACTTTTTAACTTTATTTCATTTTTATTATTTGTGGTTATAGCGGCAATAGGAATACACAATCTGTGAAAATTTCAACTGTCTACCTATTACGGTTCATGAGATACAACCCGTTAACAGACAGACGGACAGCGGAGGCTTAGTAATAGGGTTCCGTTTGGCACCCTTCGGGTACGGAACCCTAAAAAAAATACGTACCAAGAAAATCAAAACCATTTAATCAAAACAGAGTCATTACTAATTAATTATGATTACTTATCGAGATTATCCGATTACGCCATGTAAGTATTATTTACAAAATTCTTTCGTCGTTCATAAGATAACGTCACATATTTTTATTTTTCAAACATATTTGCAACAGGCTGTTTTAGCCCGTATACAAAAACAAAAGTTAATGTATTTTAAGCGTCGTTCGTAGTTTAAACAACGAATTGGTATATATGGGCCCAATCGGTTGTAATGATTTCTACAAGAGCAATATGTGGATATGCCGTCGGGAAAATATTTTCTAATCTGTATTTTTTTACTTTGCTTTATTTAGTCTTTTACGGTATATAAAGACACCTTGTTTTCATTACTGAAAATACTTATAATAATCGGTACTGATTAGCATAAATTGTTCGTAAAAACTTAATCATCATCTGCCTAGCCTTTTCCCAACTATGTTGGGGTCGGCTTCCAGTCTAACCGGATGCAGCTGAATACCAGTATTTTACATGGAGCGACTGCCTATCTGACCTCCACAACCTAGTGACTAGGTAACACGATACCCCTTGGTAAGACTGGTTGTCAGACTTTTTGGGTTTTTGGGAACTTAATGTTAATTTATTACCCTATTCATTTAATTTACAGGAAATTTGTGTCAATTTAATACATTTTTACTATCTGTTGCCCGCGGCTTCGTCTGAGATCCAGGATAAAAGTAACTTATATCCTTCTCCAGGTCATGCTCTACCCATGTGCTAAATTTCATCCAAATCTGTTTAGTAATTTTTGCGTGAAAAAGTAACAAACATCCATCCATCCATCCTCACAAACGTTCGCATTTTTAATGTTATTATAGAAAGAAAGAAAAGAAAATTCGTTTATTTGCGGTAAACATGACGCGATAGTAGGAAGTAGGATTAGTAAGGTTTAGCTTAGATTATTATTGAACTAGATTCAGCCATAACATTAGTCTATTGCTACTTAGATAAGTGTACCATACGACATACATAGATCTTAAATTTATTAATGGTTTTAGAGACTTTTCCTACAAAGGTGACGCAGATTTCATTGAATCAGGATCATCTGCACTAAGTCACTAACACATTTCAGTAAATTAAAATAGACTACGTTATTTTAACTTTGAATAAAAATGCAGTTGAGAATGTCCCTTACAAAATTGGTTCACAATATATTCAGTTGAACGTATTAATGAAGGCTGTCTATCAAAATGATCATTCTGCAACAAAAATAAAATTTATAAAAGGTTTGTAAAGCGCCGGTACACTTCCATAGCGTCGAGCGGCGAGCGCGGGCCGTGTTTGTGAGGCGGGTCACTCTCGCGCAGCCAACTGTAAACCTTTTGAGTCCAGCCGGCCGCGGCCCACCCTCGCCCCTGCCCCCTGGATGCCCCCACCTCCACTGACCAGCTCACCTCCACCTGCCTGTTAATACCGAGTGCGGACACACCGTGCCGCCCCAACGCCTCGCCTAATGAAAATTCGATCTTTACTTTTTATTTCCCTTACAGCCACTGTAAGGTTTATTATAAAACATGCTCATTCGAAAATGTCATTAGCCGATTGTCATAAGTGTCGTTTAATTATTAACCTTTGCCTAGCGGTGATTGATTAAGCCATAATTAAGTAATGACGCGCTGTTATCTATCGATATGAACTCTAGGCCGGAAAATGCAAACGTACGGACACGTGCATACTGAACATTACGTGGAGATTTTATCATCTGCGATAATTTAGGGACGTTTTCAATTTGCTTAGTCAGACAATGATTTTTTTAATTTTATTTAGGAAAATAGAAACAAACATCTACTATGAACATACAACTCCCAAACTTTGCACATACTAACTAGACTAAGAGTTTAAACTTTCTGTATAGTTTTAACTCTTAGTACAGGCATGCTCGTACTTACAATTTTAAAGTTCAAAAATAATTAGGTTTTGTTTATATTATTATAGACAATTATACAATAATATCAAAAGTATATCCTAAGCGACAACTTCAACAATAAAAAACAAATATGAAATCTG
Organism: Agrochola lychnidis; assembly: GCA_963680765.1. Lineage (NCBI taxonomy): Eukaryota > Metazoa > Arthropoda > Insecta > Lepidoptera > Noctuidae > Agrochola > Agrochola lychnidis. The sequence goes on from OY796857.1 coordinate 14,944,691, forward strand.
AAAGGATTCCCGTTTAACAATACAGTTAAGTTCATTGGAAGTATCGTAGCGTACATGCAAAGCGTTTTTTTCGTTAGCGTTTACAGCGCGGGCCGAAATTCGTTGCAGAGGAGTGCTGAAACACCGTAATGGGATTATAGTGAAATACAGGGTGGTGTCGATCGAGAGAAACAAGCGGCTAATGAAGTTATTAATCCGATTTTATACGGCTTTCGATGTCCATGTTCGCCACTTTTTTAGCCTGCCGTCGTCGCTATGCAGATATGAATTTGCAGGCAGGCATTTGTAGGCGAACGCGGATTTTATTGCATTTCTAAATTCCTTCTGTTTTTCACAGGATTCCACAATAGAGAGACAATCGCCCAGGGTTTTTAATCTTAGTAGAGGAGAGGAGTCGGGATCTGCTACACCTGTTGGTGAGTACCAATTGAAAGTGAATTTTATAGTTTAGTATGAGGGTTTTCAATCCGTATCCCTTCATTTTTGTCAACAGCTCGCAGTCACGTGAAGATATAATTATAATAATTTACTAACAATATATTTTTATTTACCAGGTGATCGTGCCAGTCCAATGCTGTACAATGGTAACCTCAAAAATGGAGACGCAAAATCACTGAGTAAGTATTAAACCCATGAACCTAATCGTATAATAAGTACAAAGAATGGCCAAAATATTTCCTAAAAATTCAAATAGCTAGTTTGGCTCTTTTGATACGGGAACTCCTAGTACAAGAGCCAGGGCTACACAGATGTTTGTGTGTCTGAAGTGAAAATAAATAAATTATTATAGCTCGACAATCTAACAACTACTTACGCAATCTATTTATTCTACAGCTATGAAGTCTAGAACTGTACCTAATTCTGTTTTTAAAGCAATATCTATACTTACGACCTGTTTTTTAAGACCCGGTTTAAAAGATTAACAAAATCATAAATTAAATTTGACAACCTTAGAAAATAAATTCTTTGTGGTAATGCTACTATCAGTTTGCAATCAGGGTATCATTGCAAACCCACTGACTTCCGCAAGATTTAATTAGCTAAATATCACGAGTTTTTACCGACTACTTCAGATTTAAGTGCAATTTAAATTTATAGATACTTAATTATTTTAAAAGTTTACGCACAATATTTTATTCAAAAATTTAACACAAGTGTGTTGGCATTGTCTTTTTGTAAAAGTACCCACATACCTAAATAATATAGGTACCTACATAGGCTAAGTATCTCTTCATTTGTTACATTTACTAGGTACTAAAAACATTCATAAGGCGCTAGCGCCGCTTTTGTCACATAAAAGTAAAATATCACAACCACGTGTAAAATATAAAACATCTCATAATCACAAAATGATAAATAATTATCCAAATTTTCTAGGCTGGATTAACTAGGCTGGTTGAAGAATTAACTGATAAACAAGAGATTACATTCAAGACGGATTGATTTCTCGATAAATTACACCCACCGTATTTTGAAGTACTATTTTGTTCAAAAAGGTGATACATGATACTACAGGATAGAAAAATACAGACTTATGTTTTATTGAATTCATAATTCTTTCCGATTATTTTTAAATCACATTACATGAGTGAAAAATGGCAAAACCAGTTTTTATATTTACACGAGTGACAAGTAGATATGAAATATCACAACCCTTAGATGATATTGGGAGACTGTAATGGTAGCGTATTTTTGTAATAAATAAATAAATATTGGCGAAGTCATTTTCATTTTCAAATATCTTTATTTATCATCGTTACAAACAAAAATGCACTTAACCTAAGACACATTAACTCATTAAAATTACGACACTTTATGAGGCTAGCGATGCACCTTTCAAAGCTTTTAAAGGGATATTGGCGAAGTGATTCCACCCGAAAACCAGAAAACCAAACCCAGTCCGGCCACAGTCCAAGTTACTCGTCAATTTATATTTTTGCTGGAGTATGTTAGCCAAGCAAACACGAACTCCTAACTAATCACCGTAAATTCCGTGACTCAAGTAGTTCCGCAGTGTCATGCATTTCCCAACTTCATTAACTAAGCCTACCTAATCGTTGATATAAAACTACGAATAACAACTTAATAAATTTTTTAATAAGGTTAATTTTAAAATTTTCTTTACTTCTACGTTGTGGTTATAATCACATCTGTATAGTTTGCATGCAAATAAAATTTTACTATGTTATAAGTACACATACTACTCTTTTCACATTTGATTATGTACCTGCTGTAGATTCTCTCAGAGTGAATGTCTTATTCACTGCCGCCTTTATATTCATAGGAATGCAATTTATTATTAAAAAATTCCACAAGTTTCTTTATAATTTCAAAACTGATAAAAACTTTCAATTGGATCATAATTACTCAAAGTTGAAAATGATTTCAAAATTTTCACTGGAATATTTTCAGCTTGATCATATATGTTACTTCCCTACCAATGCTTGATTTTGATAATCTTTCAAATAACATCGATGATTTTGATGTATCGGAATCTTGCGAATGTGAAGTTGATCATTGTAAAAAAATATTCCCTTCACATTCATCCCTGTCAGTTATTACTCAAAATATTCGTAGTTTGAATTGTAACTTCTTAGATTTTCAGGTTTTATTAACCAGACTCGGGTTTGATTGTGACGTACTCATTCTGACCGAGTGTTGGCTGACTTGTGTATCTTGTATACCCGCAATTAGTGGATATTGTTCATTTTTTACTACATCAAACCCTCTTCAAAATGATGGCGTTGTCGTGTATATAAGGGAAGAACTAAGCTTTTGTGTTGAGGAACCTAATATACGAAACTGCAATTGCCTCTTGATTAAGATAGGTAACAATGACACGGCGTTACTAGCTCTCTATCGGTCTCCCTCTTATTCTAACATCGACCCTTTTTTGACCTCGTTAGATGAAACGTTGGTGACATTATCTATTTTTAAAAATATCGCAATAATAGGAGATCTAAACATAGACATAATATCCGAGAATCTGAGTACGTCTTCCAATCAATATCTGGCTCTTACAGCCTACCACGGTCTATTGCCAGCACATTATTTTATCACCCGTGCCGCTAGTGATTCTTGTTTAGATCATGTGCTTTTGAAAACCAAGCATCCTTCCATTACCATTGTTCCACAATCTACGCTTACAGATCACAAGTCTGTCATACTCTGTTTAAAAAAACAACCGTTGCGTAAGTATGCCATTTTAACGCGTACTAAAATAGATCAGGAGGGATTAACTCAAGACATAAGTAAAATCAACTTTACCCCGATTTATGAAACGGATGACTGCGACTTTGCAGTCAGCTACGTCATTGGTGAATTAAAAACCGCTTTGAGTATGAATTCTGAAACCATTATACTTCCACGTCGCAAAAGGATTATCAAACCGTGGATAACACAGGGTCTGCTGCGCTGCATGCGCAACAGGGATAAACTCCATAAAAAATCAAACTCGTTTCCAGATGACCAAATACTAAAAAAAACCTATATTCGATACAGAAATTTTTGTGGCTCAATCTTAAAGAAAGTTAAACGTAATTATGATAGAGAACTTGTTCAAAAAGCTGGTAAGGATAGCAAAAAATTGTGGGATACAATAAAAGATATTACTAATTCAGCAAAAAATGTTAACTACCCAAAGGAATTGCTTACAATATCGGATACTCCTCAGCGCTCTGTGAATGATGTGAATTACTTTTTTTCCAATGTTGGCAAGTCACTGGCTGAACAAATAGTGCAACTACAAGCCCCGGCCCCGAAAGATTTAAAAAATTCCCTTGAGCAAAATCTAGATTCTCTTGTACTTTTTGACACTGATGAAGATGAGGTTTTGAGCCTGATAGCTACACTCAAAAATGATTGTTCTGTAGGTTGGGATAATTTGTCAAACCAGTTATTGAAAGATCATAAAGCTATTCTTGTGCCTCACTTAACCTACATTTTTAATATGTGTCTAGAGAATGGTAGCTTTCCTAAAGACCTTAAAAAATCTCAGATCAGACCAATTCACAAGGGTGGGGCCAGAGACCGTATCGGAAATTATAGACCTATTTCAATATTACCTTCGCTTTCAAAAATTCTAGAAAAAATTATTAACAGACGCTTAGTAGATTATCTCGAAAGTAAACACATTTTATCTGACCAACAGTTTGGTTTTCGTCGTGGTAAATCCACCGATCACGCAGTTAGCAATTTAACAGATTTTATAACCTCAAATTTAGATAAAGGTAATAAATGTATATCAATATTTTTAGATTTAGCAAAAGCTTTCGATACGGTTTCTGTTCCAATCCTTGTACAAAAATTGGAAATAATTGGCATTAGGGGGAAACAGCTTAGCCTTTTGACCGATTACCTAACCGACAGAACTCAATGTGTTAAGGTGGGTTCCTACACTAGTACAGATCGTCCAGTGACTTATGGCGTTCCGCAGGGTAGTATTCTTGGGCCGACCCTTTTTCTCGTTTACATAAACGATCTCCTTTGTCTAAACTCATTTCATGGAAAAATCATCTCATATGCAGATGACACTGCCCTCATTTTCGCTGCTAAAACATGGAATGAGACTTACCAGCTAGCCCAAAAGGGTTTTGATTTGGTAAAGAGATGGCTTTATGATAATTTGCTTACCCTAAACGTTGAGAAAACGAAGTACCTGACCTTTTCGATCCGTACTTCTTCACATACGAATCTAAATCTAATCGCACATAATTGCTCCCTTGACGCTTCGGGTTATTTGAAATGTTCATGCAATCCTTTGGAACGTACAAGGACAATGAAATATTTGGGCGTCGTAATTGATGAAAATTTTAGCTTCAAAGCACACATTCAACTGCTGAGTAAAAGGATTCGTAAGCTTACCTACATTTTTAAAACATTGAGACATGTGGTCACCCCTATAATCCTAAAACAAATCTATTATGCGCTTTGTCAGTCACTGATTACTTATTGCATACTGTCTTGGGGCGGTGCACCAAAGACTACGATAAAGCAACTAGAAGTTTCACAGAGAACGATACTGAAACTATGTACTTTTAAGCCTTTCCGATACTCTACCACACTTCTTTATGAATACTGTGAGGTGCTGACTGTGCGACAACTGTTTGTATTAAGCATTGTTTCAAAACAGCATACTATCTTGGAGTACAATCCAACCCTAATCAGGCGGAAGGGTTTACCTGTATGCAAGAGAGTAACACACTTAAAAACGGCCTTTATTCGTAAATTTTTCCCCTTTTTGGGCCCTTATTTATATGATAAAATTAATAAGATTCTTGAAATGTACTCTATGAATAAAGTTACGATGAAGAAATCGGTATCTCTGTGGCTTTGGAAGTTAACGTACGATCAAACTGAAAATATACTTACCATCTTAAAATAGTGATACAACTAATTGTTGGCTTTATATACTATGGACACTATAAAAGAATCTACTAGCTAAATCTATTTAATTCTCTACACACCCTCTCACACACATACACTCACCTTCACCTTACACACTCAGAGGACAGCAACCCTTTCATTTTTCTTTTTTAAGTAAATTAAGTTCATATTTTAAAATAAACTGTTTCCTTTTGTTCGTAAGCTCATACTTGCATATCCAGTTCAAGGGCTTGAGGCGCTGCATGCTGAATCACAGGCTATAAACCTAGTTCGGCTGCAGATGCTAATAATTGGACACAATTGTTACTAAATTAATTTAAGCATAATAATTTTAAGTAGCTAAAACAAATTGTGTTACATGTTTACTATTTCTGGTCTAATAAATAAATAAATAAATAAATAAATAAAAAATTTTGAAGGAAAACATGAAACTAATATAAAATCATTAACAAAGTAGTTACAAAAGTACCAGATATACTTCGTAGAGAATATCATAACTAACAAGCAATTACATAATTAACTATATTATCTACCAAGTGAAGCATGATATTTTCATTTAATTTACTTGTTAACGTTAGCATGTTTTTTTTTTTAGATTTTATATGATTTAATTAGGTGGTAAATAGCAATATTCCATGAGTGGTCTAGATACCTAGTAACGTGTTTTATAAAGAGGTTACCCGTGCGTACATTACGAGGCCCATACGTAGAGATGGGGTGACATATTTTTAGCTGCTAAGCACAGGGCAACGGTTTATTAATTATCCTATTATTCTTGTCTCTCATTAAATGCTACGTTCGTAGTTTATCATGCTCAGACAACATAACTTGTTGTGTAGTGTTTTTACAAGTTCATGAAAATTGCACTTTGAAGTGTAACCCAACGAGAGGTTAGGTTGCATAGCCCAATTTGATTAATTACTAGCTTCTGTCCGCGATTTCATCAACGTAGAGGAAACAATATATCTTATAGCAATCGGGGATAGTGTAGCTTTCTATTAGTGAAAGAATTTTTGTAATCGGGTCATTACTTTCAGAGATTACCTCTTACAAACAAATAAACAATTTTACTTTTTCATAATATTAGTTTATGGTATTAGAATTGTAACATTAGAAGACTTAATCATAATTAGTAATTATTTCAATGTTTAAATAGACGAAAATAGAACTCGCTCCCATTCTCATTCTCTTGAAAAGTTTACTTATAAGATGTTAATTCCAACAGACAGTTACCGCTTATACCTGCCGCAGAGCGACTCGCGAGGCACCGCGACCCCTCGCAAGCGGTCAGTGGCGACCATGGATGCTCAGTCCATTCGCTCAGTAGAGACCCATGCCCCTCCACCCACCAGTCCTGAGAACAATAAGAAGCTTACCAAGTAAGTTCAGCTACTGAGAATTAGGTAATCAGTGATGCCCAGTCTCTGAGAGTCCATATAATCAGATCCTGTATCCCTCTCATAGTAGTAACAGTTATCATGAAAATATACCTAGGTTCTTCTATCCACTCATGAAAAAAAAAAAACAAAAAAAAAAATTTGATCTAGAGTAAGTGATTTATGTGCTTGATTAGTTTTATGGTTGCCTATGAATCGACCAATTTGAACCGTGCACCTAGGTTCTGACGTTTCATAAGTGCCCATGTGGGTTTATGTGAAATAAAATATTTTGAATTTTGAGGAGTAGTGAAGTCAGGCTGCCGGTGACGATCATGTATAAGCAAATATATTTACCAATCTGTGGTTTGAAAAAAGTATAACAATTTCAGTTAGAATTGTTACACTTTTTGGAATTGTGTGTAGTACACATACAGTTGCAACTTCTGTCTTTTTTTTAATAAACAGACTTTTAATTTAATTCTTTTTTGCACAAAAACGAACACGTCCGTTAGTATTTAGTTTTTGGAACAGTTAGCGCTGATTTACATTCATAGTGTTTGTTCCGGGCGTGGTTCACTGCCATAGTTCACTGATCGCTACGGCCGGATTCACAGACTCACCTTTTAAGCTACTGAAGTGTAATACAAAATATTTTGTACTCTACGTTGTTGAATCACAAGACTACCCAGAGTAGGGTCGCAAGCTCGATTCTGAGGTCAGGTAAAATATTCTAAACTCTATCAGTAGCCGGAATTTAATACTGTACTGTCTGGCTGGCTCTTATTACACCAATAATTATCTCAAGTCTAGATTTTATTATAGAATCTAGACTTGAGGTAATTATTGGTGTAATAAGAGCCAGCCAGACAGTATAGTATTAAATATAAGCTTATATAAATAAAAATATTAGAATTGATCAAATTAGCTTCCAGATAATTGGCCCTGTATACATCCGTCTACTTCTTCAATATTTTCTTTTCGTATGGTTAGTGACTAACCTCCTCTGACTTGGCTTAACATGCCGTTGAGAAATATCTTTCAGGCATGCCGGTTTCCTCACGATGTTTCCCTCCACCGTTTTTGAAGCAAGTGATAATTATATGCATGAATATTATATACTCGCATAACATTCGTTACAGGAGAATTATAATCCTTCAATATTTTCATTTTTTTGTCCAGAAAGTACCTGACCCTAATAGTAAGCTGCATGTATGCGATACTGTTAGTAACCCTCGGGCTAGTGGTATACTTGGGCGATTCCTTCGTCAACGAGTCTATTTCCGAGGTAAGGCTTACTTTTATTGTGCAGATGAGTTCTACATGTAATCTTATTAATGGAATCATTGACGTTGAATTGTTTATCGTATCTCATTAAATTGGTAAACGATTTTATATTGGCAACAAAAAAATATTAACCGTGCTATTTAACACACATATTTCGTTCGATGATTGAACAAACTTTTATGAATGTAGACATTGGTGTAAAAAGCACATTATGTACCTGCACATTATATGAACTTGCTTTGTACTGTGCTATTTTAAGATTTACTATGAAAATTACTAATGCACAAGTCTGTACCCATAATTATTAAAAAGGTACATAAAATAAAAGTTTTTACAACTTAAGGAACTTACGGCGGCCTATTTCTTCTATAGATAAAATATTTTTTAGATTTTTCTTGATTAATTTCTTTACTATATTTCCAGGTATACTCCATAGTGCTCTGTAGCATTGGAATGATATATATCGTATACCTAATAATCGATATAACAAGATATAAAGGGATTGTAGTCAGAAATCATAGAATTAAAGCTCAACACGAAGAAACAGTTATGGAGTATTTTAGAAAACAAGAGGTGAGTGATTTTCTTTTGTTTCACTAAGATTAAATATTAGATTATGCACTAAGGGGATAAAGTAGTGTCTTATGTAGCGGGCGCCGTATTGAATCCCAAGCAAAACGAAGGATTCTAGAGTAGACAAGAATCCTGAGTGAAAGAAAGAATGAAAGAAAAAACGTTTATTTGCGATAAACATGACGCAAGAAAAAAATACATTACATTACAAAAATGAGAAAAAGTTGGGGGAAGCATGCGTCACATCCACGCAAATCGGCTATCGCTCAGCATTATTCTACGACCCTGTGCAAGACAGAGCCCCAGCGCTGGTTTTCAGAGACAGCCGGCGCCGACGTTATGACGTCGACCGGTGCAACAAACAAATATTAAGACGCTGTACCAGTACAGCGTACTTAAAGAAAAATAATTTATTAAAATTAAAATGTGATGCGTGCGTGGGATTTAAGGTCGCCCAAGACGAAGGCACCTTTATCCCCGAGGAGAATACTCTACTTTTCACACCACCTATGAGACAATAAAAAACGATAATAGTACTAGAATCAAAGTATTTATTAAAATTACAATTACAGTTAGTAGACCTATTTAAAACAATTCAATGTTAAACGTAATGTTTGATACATTAGACCAGTTGTGGAAAGACAAAGTTGTGTTTTTATTCGGTACATTTATTGAAGTTGAGGTAGAGTTTATTTGAGTATTACTATGAAGTAAAGATTCAGAAACTTAGGTCTGTCGAGGACCATTTTGGATCGTGAAAGTTGGTGAAGATGGTGCTTGAGGTAGCGGGATAGATGAATAGTGTTTTGATGTGGAAGGTTGTGGTGACAAAGGTGTCCAAGGATCAGTTATCAACGGTGTTTTTAGTTTGATGTTGTCACCAATGCGGCAGCTTATTTTATCCTTATTTTGTCTAGAATTTTTAATGTAGCTCTCTGATACTACATTCGATTTCCAGCCACCGTGTTTTTTAATCTGGGTCATATCTGCTCCTGAATCCGCCAATAGAGTAGCCGATGTTCTCTTGAACCAATGGCCCGTGTAGAGCTCGGCATTTGTCAAATTCAGGTATTTCGCAATTTGTTTTGGTATGCTGCTGATCTTATTTTTTCCAATGACTTGCCTGGTGCACTTGCCATTATTATAAGCTACGAAAAATCTGTTAGTGTTTATATAAGAGGAGCGTAGAGCTTGGTACTTTTTGATAATTCTAACGTATTATTCTTCATGGACTACGAACGACTGTTCTTTCTTTGATTTTGTACCTGGCAAATTTACCAGCAACAAATCTGAATGATCTTCGATTTTAATGTTTACGAGTTCATTTCCAAAGCAAGCGCCATTCACTCCAAAAATTAGTGCCAGCTGTAACAAAAATAGGTAGGTAGGTTAGTATTTAAGTAGGAAGGTAACTTACGTAATACATTAATTTATATGTATTTAATAATAACACATAAACCTTACGAAGGTTTACAATAATTATTATTATTTAACTTAGAGTCGAAACATCACATCAGTAGATCGCACACAAGCGATCAATTCATGAGCGGATAGCTAGTACCTATAGTTACCTATAGTAAGTATATAGCTATTTTAGTTACTAAAAATTGAATCAATAGGTAGGTACTTACTTTTGTGGCAAGAAAGCTGTGGTCAGGGGCTTCATTTAGAAACGTTTCCACATTTTGAGCTGTGAAAACTTTTGATTTCTTAGGACGATGTCCTCCTTGGTGTATGTATTAATTTGTATATTATTTTTGATGTTTATTGTTGACCTGAGCTTGGAATAGATGCACCATAGGCTTGGCTTCTTTGTACATGATAAATGCTAGAAGTAGACTAATAAGCACTGATTCAGATACAGACTTGACGCCCGTTGTGATTTTCCATTTGTAAAATCGTCGTAGGCTTTCCTGTACGATTCCTTGGACTTTTCTGAGAGTAGATTGTTGGCAATGCCAATGGCTTCGGATTTAATGTACTCTTGATTTTTATGAGAATTTTTAGTTAAGTAATTTGTTTGTATAACAAAGCAAAGCAATTTTCAGTATTCGCGCCTCTTTTTAATTTGTGTTCTATTTTTCTTTTATTTATATTCTAGATTCTCGTGGTGGCCAGTTCGATATTTGAACAATTTTTTTTTAGTGCAGATTTTAATGGTGAATGCATGGAATTAGTATCTATGTACCTACTACCTATCGTAAATGTTCGTATGCGATTTCTATTTATGTTCCAAATTCAAATCACATAATGACCAGCGGGTCATAGTGAAATTCAGTACAATATTAATCTTCAATAATAAATTTGCTAGACCTCAGGTCTTAAATGACTTACTTTAGGTTAGGTTTGCATGACATATAATTTGACACTGTCGAGCAGGTGGTGTGAAAAATAATTTGGCTATCGCTGCTTGAAGGTTTTTTTCAGTCCACAAATGACGAAAAAATAATTTTGAAAAAATAATACACTTACAACTTAAGTACTTTTGATAATAAATGTACCTACCTCTCAGTAATTTATAAATATTATCGATAATTTCAGGAGCAAATGGGTTCAATAACGCCCGGAGACCGCACCCCTGAGTCCACATACCGTGGCGGCATGCCACCTCCGGTGCTTATCCCCACCAAGCACGAGTACTGCTTCAGTCAAGGCAGGCATTCCGGAAGCTTCTACCTGAAGATGGGTGCCGCTGGTAAAAATTAATTTAGTTAACATCCAGAAAGAGTTATAGGCGTAGAAAGTACCTCCAAAAGTATCTGATGAAACTGTTTACACATGGATAGGAAAACCTATGGATGCCAATTTAAAGTGCTACTCCAGTTACAAATTGAGTGAATACTTAAACCTGAAATTCTAATTACAAATCACTTTAAAACAGTTTTTTATTTGACAATTGAAGTTAATTTTATAACCTCTATTTTTGTCGATGATTTTTAACAACAATTTAATAATGTTATTCTAACAAGAATGGAGAGGGCCTATGCTTGGAGTTTCCCTACGTGATTGAATCAGAAATGAAGAGATCCGCAAGGAGAACCAAGGTAACCGACATAGCCCGAAGAATTGCCAAACTTAAGTGGCAATGGGCAGGGCACATTGCTCGTAGAAAAGATGGCCGATGGGGTCGAAAGGTTCTGGAGTGGCGACCACGTACCGGAAGAAGTAGCGTCGGAAGGCCTCCCACAAGATGGACCGATGAGCTTGTGAAGGCCGCAGGAATCCGCTGGATGCGGAAAGCATAGAATCGGTCGAAGTGGCGGTACTTGGGGGAGGCCTATGTCCAGCAGTGGACGTCTTTCGGCTGAAATGATGATGATGATCAAGAATAGTTGGAAAAAGTGGTGAAATATACAGTTGAAACCTTGTAAATACAGATGTATGTCTTACTAATTCCCTTTAGTGAGTAATTCTGTAAGAATTTGACTTCAACAGGATTTGTTTAGGTTACAGTTTCATCAGATAATTTTGGAACAGATCATAAAAGATTCAGTATTCATTCAGACTTCGGGTTGCTACTGAAAATTTCCTCATTCGAAATTCAACGCTGCCAGACCAGCACTCTAATGGCATAACACACTTTCTACTATCAGAAGGATTTTGAAGAAAAATCATAATCCATTGCTTAAATTGCGTTTGAAAAATTCGTCTGTTCTACAAAGTAAATAATGCAATTAATATTGTTTGTCAAAATAAAAGGCATTCTATTATAAGTGTGTTACGCAATTACCCCGCCGGCCGAACCTACCCTCGGCGGCTGCTGACTGTAGGGTCTACCCAGTCTAACTACTCGACAAGCTCGCCATGTTATGTTCTAGCTAGCGACTGCCTCGCTAGCTAGAACATAATAACACATAACATCACGCCTGTTTTCTCGAAGGATCAGGCAGATATGTACGTTACACCCACATTTTGCCAGTTACGTTTAAGTCCCATGTAATAGGGAGCGACCTTATTGCCATCAACCGGGCACAAATCCAGACTCCAAATTGCTACTGAGGAATTCCTGTTGAAGAACCCCAATAACACTTTGCTCGACCTGGGAATAGGGTAGTCGGTAGATAGAGTATTTTATTATTTGCGTTGCACGTGTGATGCATGAGGCCTTATCTTATCCGCCAGGCGCACCCTGTGCAGTCAGCCTAGATAAGAACCTGGCTGACTGGCAACTTTTATTTATTACCATGACTATTTTACCTCACGAGAGACGAAAAAACCATCTGATGCCTATAACGGTGACGTGTGACATTTATTAATGACAAGAAAAAAAATCGTTTTTACATCCATCAGCAGACAACCATAGAAACAGGTTTTCTACAGTATTTGTCGACGGAAGAATAGACAAAATGACAGATTGTGATTGTATATCGTCATTTTGTCTGTTCATCCATAGATAAAACCCGTTTCTATTGTGGCCATGCTAAACGTGCTGCTGAAACCATTTTTATTTAACAATTTTGATTAGGTACTTATTGATAATTTTGTGTAAAAGTTGTGTAATTCTAGCACAATTCTGTAGAGTTCAGTGTCGCATATTTATTATTGACTGATAATAAGTAATTATGATCAGATAAATTGATAGCTATCACTAAAATCATTTTAGTCAATCGTTGTCATACATATACATTATGAGTTGTTGACACTATTCTGTAGTACATTTTAATTTTCAAATTCTCTTTTAGGCTGTTATTTGAATAATGGATAAATTTATAATTATTTGATTAAATGTACCTACCTAATTATATTTGTACGGTAAGGCAAAACATGACTGTGGTATTATTTAATTGTAACATCTTGCATGCCATGTGTGTGTATACTCATGTTTTGTACAAATAAATGATCTTTATCTGTCTTTATCGAAATTTATATATAATACTTTTCTAGTTATTTTGAATTCTATAAAAGTATGATATGTCACAATTTCACACATAATTTTACCGATACATAAAACATTTCCATTTAATAAAATACCTACATATTTTAGATCAATTAAGCGCTGAGCTACAGTAGATAGATACCTACATTAATATTGTTTGAATATTTCACTGTGTGTGTTTGTAATATCCTTTGCACATTCCACGCTTGCCAGGATAAATACAACATCAAGAATAACGTATAAGTTCATCATTAATCTTTAGTAATTTCTAACTGTCCCACTATAGAGGAAGGGAACTATAGGGATAGGCAGATAGGCATTTATCCACAGAACACGGAGACGCCTCGGCGGCCGCTGCTAGAGGCGGCATTGTCCACACTTTCCATACAAACCAAGCGTGTTACTGGTTACTCGCACTAAGACGCAATGTGTCGCTTAACTTCAAACTCGGATAAATCCACTCTACCCTCTTAGGAGATATTAAAAAAAACTGATAATCATCATCATTCTCCTGCCCTTCATCATCATCATCATCATTTCAGCCGAAAGACGTCCACTGCTGAACATAGGCCTCCCCCAAGTACCTCCACTTCGACCGATTCTGTGCTTTCCGCATCCAGCGGATTCCTGCGGCCTTCACAAGGTCATCGGTCCATCCTGTCCTCCTGCCCTTATCCCAATTCATTTGTGGTCGGCGCAACATGTCCCCTTCCTCCACACTTCTCAATTAGTCGTCATCTTGTTAATAACTCCCTTTCTAGCCATACCATCTTTCTTCACACAGTCCATCCATCGTTTCTTTAGTCTTCCCCTACTCTTATTTTAAAAAAACTGATAATAATCTTAATTCCATGACTTAAAAGGCATTATTTTTTTATTATGGCAACAGTATTGAAGAAAACGATGCTGTTCAGCAAATTCAATATTCAAACCATTCATTCTTTCATTTTATTAGATTGGATTCACCTTCATTTGATGTAAGTATTAGAATGCAATTTGTCTATGAAAAAACAAAAAACTCAGTGTGGATTTATAAAATTTTATATGGTAACACAATTTTAATGGAATTATCCACGGGAACTGTCTAAATAAAAAAAGAAAGAATAAAAAACGGAACTGCGTGGTGCTACTGTCGCAGAGTTTACGTCGACTGACGGCCATGTTGAACAAGCGCAATTCGATGATTGGCTCTCACATTTGAAAAACAAACTGTCTCATGGATCTATCTGACTTTGAAAAAATATTATGCTTTTGCGGTTTATTTCTCAAGAACCATGCGGATTTATACACAACTGATAAAATCGTTCAAAATCTTTTTTTTTTTTACTTTTTCTTTTGACACCAAAATCTTATAAATTCTCAGAATTGGATTTATCCCAGTTTGAAGTTAAGCGACACAAATGACGTATAGAAACTGATGGCTTTGAACGGCGTCCGTGACAGTAGTTGTGCGCTTAACCCTCTTTCGGTGCTACGAATTTTATTAGTACTGCTGTCTCTACACGCTGCCAGTGCACATTTAGCGCTACACTCACTGATGGCGTATTAACGAGATCAGACTTTTCAAATATTTTTAAGTAGTTTCTTCACGTTGTTTTCCTTAAATGTTAGTCAGCGATGTCCAAGATGATCTTAGGAAGTACCAAAATAAGTGAAATAGTCACTTTGGTACTTGTTTTGTGCAAACTCGTGCTCTCGTTCTCGAGAAGCGAGTTTTGTACTTTAAACCACCAATAGTGTTTCAACTTTTCAGACCCACTAATTTGATTTTTGCCTACAGGATTTGCTCTCGGCCATTTAGTCCACTCGCTCCTACTATTGGCAGTACAAATAGGACAACTGACCGACGACAACCTCGATAACGATGAATGTGTGAACATACTCCAAGTGGTGCTCGATGTCATGTTCCCTCTCTACTGTTTCCTGCAGCTGTACTTCATCTTCAAATTCTCTAACGTCATCATCTTGAGGGCACAGGTAAAGATCCACATAGAAAAAATACCGTTCATCTTCTATCTCAAATGGGTACAAAATTCTAAATGTGACAAAAACTGAAGGACATTATAAAACGAATTTAAGTAATACTAGAGCATACAGATTATACATACAAGCTTCGATCGACAATTGTTGATCGAAGCATACATGAGTTTACCTTCATTGTACCTACGCATGCTGCACATAATGTATTTACCCATAATTATTACAAGAATTGGCGAGGAGAAGCACAACATCGAGAGAATTCGAGGGAATAGTGGAGGCCCTTGCCCAGGAGTGAAACAGTTTAGACTTACAAAAAAAAAAAACAACTCTAGCTCCCGGATTCAGATCCGAATCAATGTTTATAACTGCAATACATGTAGTTACAAAAACTAATATATTGTTAGGTATGGCGATAATAAACACCCTAAAGTAAGACGTCAATGCCAGTTTAACATCAATAACGTTACCAGAGATAAGACAATCCATGTGGATTGAAATCAATAAAAATATATAGTGAGTGAATCGAACGATTACTTATACCGAGGTCCGGAAACGTGGGACTGAGTACCAAAAGAGTCCAACATACTTTTTCCACCTGTCGAAATCAAATTGTTCTTTTTTTTCATTCAACTCTAGACAAAGCAGAAACAAAAGATTGCAAAGTTAAATAAAATTATACAATTATTTGAACATCATGTGTGAACAAACGCTACAAATAATACCAACGATTTCAGGGTTTGGCTCACTTCGCGTTCATGCATCTAATCGGCAGCAGTCTGTGCTTCTGGGTGTCTGCGATCGTTCGTGAGACTATCTTGGGATTGACGCTGTACGCCACTTCTAGGCATGCCAATGGCGAATACTCAAATTATGGTGAAAATTTCACTATTGCTGAACATGGTGAGATTTTATTAAGTTTAATTTTATACTTTAAACCACTTTAACCTTAAACTCTAGAAACATATTTTTGCCATGACCGACTTTATTAAATATATTTTGATTGAAATAATCTGTTTTCTCCAAGCATTTACATTTGACTGCTGATACCTCCCTACAGACTTCAGTAAATAATCATTTCATTAATATTTTTTCAGATAAATCCCTGGACCAGAGATTCATCGACGTAAGCAATCTGTACAACCCCGAATGCAACAGTTCCGCGGCCATTAATTCGATATATGAGAATTTCTCGCCGTACCTCTATCCGTTCAACGTAGAATTTAATATTCTTATTGGTATGTATCACTAATTCCCTTTCATTGGTAAATTGGAAATGAAAGAGCAAAGTAAAAGATGCAAATCTAAAAAAAAAACATGCGTAGAAAAGTTCTTGAAAGTCAGTGTCTTCGACTTGATTTTCTTTTTTGTACTGGCTTCCGAAACTGATTCACTTATATTATTCCAGCATTGTGACATAAGCTGTGTTTTATATTTTCAGTTGCTATTTACTACATTATCTGGAGCAACATAGGAAACTGTGACAACGAGGACAACGGTTCTGATGTCAACTCCAACAGCGAAGACAGCTACCATATGTGCAGGTACCATATAATTAAATTATTGTTTACAAGTCTATATCTTCGAGAGAACTATGTCAGTCAAAGAATAGTTCTTTCAGCTCTACGACATTAAAAAATTTAACCTCGTTACAGGGCGAATTTAACCAATGAAACTGAACACGGTCAGCACATCTAAGCCGCATTCAAGAGCCAATGCCAATTGTTGTGGTAAATTGACACTGATAGCTCTTGATCGCGTTCAGTTTCATGGGTAAAATCTGCACTGATTTTGTTTTAGGCACTATGAAAGATTTGTGAATATTTTCCCCAGACTCCCAACAGCGAATGAAGACAATGACTTCACGAGCAACATCGTCATCTATGCTGACTGCCACGCCTCCAACCGTGGCCTGTTCTTGGGTCTCATCGTCATGGTCGTCATCACGGGCATGCTCATCATCGGCTTCGTATTCAGCAGCGTCGGAGAGTAAGTTGTTAATATCTGATTGCCAAAAATCTATGTAATCAAAGACGTTTACGATTTTTTTCTTCAGATACGTCAAACTGTAGCTATTACAAAAAAAATGTGCGGCGAATATATACAAATTAAATGAATGAATTTAATGAATTGTATGTATTTGTGATTAGTGTATTGGGACTTGGTGCCTTATTAAGTAAATAAATAAATAAATAAGTGTTATTTCTCAAATGACTTAGATCAGGCTACTGTGTTTTATATTTATTTTTACGATAGCTTTCACATAATTTCCTATTGTCACTACAAAACCATAAAACTTTCTGAATCCTCATAACCTTTAAACCATCTATTGTTTCAGTGACTTTGTGGAGCTTGGCTATCTTCTCAACTCTTGTACGAGGCTAGGCCTTCACTCCGTGCTGCTCTTTGCTATCGTCATTGCCTTCAACCAGATGCGTCAGCTAGATATCAACGAACACCCAATCTCACTTCTCGATGATGTGCTGCTTTTCATCTGCCTGCCCGCCTTCTTCATGGAAACAGTCTTCTCTTTGATTGCTACGATCACGTTTTCAAATGTTATCAAGAGCATTGATTTTATTGTTATGGTGAGTATGATTTCGGAAATATAATTGATCTTTAAAGAATTCGCTAAAAAGAGCTACAATTTTACATCTTTTACTTAATTTTTGTGTTCTTCTGACTTCCAGTTATTTCAGTAAATATTCATATTATCTCACAAAAGCGGAAATATTTCTAAAATTTTATTATTTCCCAGGTGATACAAGTCCTAATTCAGACACCAGTGATCATGGATGGCCTCCGCCGCTGCAGCAATGCTAAGAAGCTTCGTAGGAAGAAGCCAGGTCGCGAGGTCCTGATGTTCCTCCTCATCGCCAACGTCGCCATGTGGATCTTCAACACATTCTCCTACAAGTCTCCCGACAGCCTCGACGAGAGATACGAGTTCTACGGCAAAGTCATCTGGACTATATTAGGCCATATTAGTTTGCCTCTCATCATGTTCTATAGATTCCACTCCAGTGTATGCTTCGCTGATATTTGGGATTCTGCGTACAAGCCAGGTTCAGAACATTGATTACCCAGATGAATTTGACTAAAATTGTTGTTAAATTAAGTTTATCAAATAAGTAGTTATCGAATTAGATTATAAGTGAATGAACATTTAGAAAATTTTAGGTTTGATTAGTATTAAAGGTTGTGATTAGCATTGTTCATTCATAGCACAAATTAAATTTTGAGATATAAAATATCTAAAGCATGTAGTATAAGAAGACGTAGTTACATTTATAGATCATAAGTAGATAGTGTAGCAGCAATATTGCATTTAACAAAAACAGAATACAAATAACAAATTGTATCATGTAAAACATTTTGTAAATAGTCATGGTATTTATAATGAAACGAGATAATAATATTGTCATAGGTATACTACATACCTTTATAAATAAAACAATGTTGAATTAAGGTAAATTAAGTTGTTGATTCCTATCTAGTTTTTAGCTTTGTAGACATTTTACGTGAAAGTTTACAATAACAAAAATAATGAAATTAATAGTGTTTATTTGTTCATAACCTTTCCTATTACCTCGTAAAAATTCACACACACACATACATGTATTAGACTAAATAGGTTGTATGTTTTTTGAGCGGTACCTATATCAAACGATTTTATATTCAACTAGCTTTTGCCTACGGTTTCGCACGCGTAAAGGTCGGAAAATACCCCACAGGAACGTACTACCGGTATTCAGAGTACTTATCATATATGCTAACCCTGGTCATGGCCTATCCGTATGCCATTCATCCAAATCTGCTCAGCCGTTATGGCATGAAAAGGTATCAAACAGATAATAAATCTGTTTTAGGGTTCCGTACCTTAAAATGAAAATGGAATCCCTTAAAGGATGACTTGGTTGTCTGTCAAGACCCATTTTCTGAGGAACGCGTGGAGGCATCAAGTTGAAACAGATATCAAAAACGAAGGCTTAGCGCGCACTACGAATTTTGATCTGTAACGAAATTCAAACTCCCAAGTCAACGCAATGAAAAAATACGGCCATTTATGCCGCATATTTTGACACTCGTAAATAAACCAAAGCCTATTTAGTAGTTTCCGTTGGCCCAGCAGCATGAAGTTTGGCGAAAAGCAAGGTCAAGTACAGGGCAAAATCCGAAAATTGGTAATTTATAGTTATTATATAGGTATTGATATGTTCGTGACAATAAAACACTGAGATTCAAAGCAGACTGTTTATTATAGAAGTATTTCGACATACCCTCACAACGTGTACTTATTATATGGATACAATAATACCGTACATAACACTATCCCCTCTTAATCTGTAATTATAACTAAATTATTATTCTAAAACATTTTAAGTTCTTCCTATCTATTATAAGATAATGTGAAGTCTACAATTCTAATGTTTGTTAATTAAAGGATACACATACATTTATGTTAGCCGCTGCCAAAAATGTACTTATAACTTATCCTTTCAACTGTCCACCTATTATAATAAACACACAAGTACGTCAACCTACAAATACTTTTAAGGTCTCTTATATTTAAATCAGATTATAAAATTGCTGTTACTTGTTATTTTGTAGTCTTTAACTTCTTGGCACAATCTATGGCAGTTCTCTGGCGTAAACGAGTATCAATGATCGGCGATGACGTAGACGGTGGCGAAGCTGCCGTGACTACTAATTCGGTACTCATCCCTCTGGCATTTCTCTTTACTCTCGTATGATTTATTAAGCGGGAAGTCTACCGATGAAGTGCTTTGTGTTTATTCAGTGGATGTATCAGGTTCAGGTTTGGCTGACTCCCTATTCGCATTAGGACTTGGACTCGTGATAGAACATCTACACTTTTAACGCCTTTTGTCAACAACTGATCAATATGACGTTTATGAAGATGTCCGTCATTGGTTTTAATCGCGTACGTAACCGGTCCTGAGCGTCGCACCACTACACCCTCTGCCCGCTTTTGCCTATGTTTCGAATAATACCGCACGATTACGGCGTCTGCGATGCCTGCTTGCCGCAGCGACGGACGCGCCTCGGCCGCGCGCTGCTCGTGCGCTAGCTGAGCGCCGCGTACTAGCGCAATAGGTCTAGTCTGCTGCCAGCGTTGTTATTGATACGACAATTGCCGTATAATACTGCATTTTTTTTTTTTTCGGAAATTACGGCATACGGCAGGCCTCTCATTGCGACATGTGCGAGAAGCAAGGATAAGTACACTCTAGATAAACATGAATCTAAAGTAATAGAAATGATAAGAAACCTTTCTGGAGAAGAAACAAATGAGGAATAGATTTTTAAAATAAATACGGTAATTTAGTAATTTTTCCCTTAAAATACAGCAAAACAGACCGTGACATTCGGCAGCTCAGGTTTTTACGATAACAATACTGTCTGCCGCGCAGTCGGCGCCCAAACATCGCCACTGCCGGTTTGCACCCCGTGGTACTATGCACCGTATTACGATACATAAACAGGAACTTACTTAAAGCAGTGTTGTCATTAACATTTTCTAGTGAAGCCTTCTTTAATACCCGTTTTATAGTACGTACTGCGTTCTCGGCGACTCCATTACTGGAGGGATGATATGGTGCGACGGGCAAATGTTTTATGCCGTTACGCTTAAAATATATATCTAATTTCGCAGATGAAAACGGCGGTCTATTATTGCTTACTATTTTTTTAGGAATGCTAAAACGAGCAAAAAGCCTTCTGAAACTATCAATAACGACCTTTGCTGAAGTGGTGCTCACCCGCTCCACTTCAATCCACTTAGAGTGAGCATTGACTATTATTAAATAATATCGATTATTTAAAAGACCTAAAAAATCGACGTTTAATCGTGACCACGACTCTTCGGGCCAGGGCCATGAGTGCAACGGCGCTAGCGCAGGTTGAGCGCGCTGCGACACGCACGCCGCGCACTCACTACAAATGTGTTCAATATCACTATCTAAAGTCGCCTCTCTCCTCCACACATAGTTGCGGGGTATCTGTTTCATTTTGACTATACCCGGATGACCCTCTTGAAGTTCTTGCAATATTGATTGTCGTAACACTTTAGGTATAACAATCCTGTGACCCCACACTAAACATCCGAGAATGAGTCTTTTCTATTAAAATAAGGTTTTTCTTGATCGATGCAAACCTGTAACGGCCACCCAAACATTATATAACCATCTATTTTATTAAGAAGAGAATCCTTATCCAAAGTTCAGATAGGATAAACAAGAAGTAGCTTTTCGCGGCCACAATGAAAGTCCCAATTCCGATAATCGCTATAGCTATATCGAAACTTGATACAGTAATGGACTCGCATTTAGAACTATGTTCTTCAGTTCTGAACCCCGTGTGTTCTGGTCTCTCTAGTGGTATTCAAAATGATTTAATACATAGTATTGCATCCGTTTTACGAGACCACATTTTTTTTTTGCTGCTCCCGTTTACCTCTCCCATAAAACCACTCTTCGTCACTGGTACACACAATAAAATAGATTTAGATACAACATAATTATAATTTGATTTCAAAGGTACTGCTTATTTCTCTCTTTTCACTCTGATTCTTAGGTATTCTATTGCAGTATTTGTTTCTTGAATGTCTATATTCTCTATGCGTTATGCCTCATTAGGGCATTTGTTTCACGTTCAACGACGCCTCTTTGTTTATTTCAATCTGGATTATATTTTGTAATTCTGTGATAAATTGATTTATTGTTTTCTTGTAACATTATCATTTCACTTAAATTTTGCAGTGTTAGTTGTTGATTTTGTTGTTGTTAATGCGTTGCATGCCACGGTGGGTTAAATTGACCGGTACTTAAAAGAATCAATGGTTAGCCCCCATGGCCCCATGGGGTGACCGGCAGTATATATCTTAATTTGATTAGTGATTGTGCACTGCCGGACAAGACGTGTTCTACAGCGGGACTAGGGGGCCTACCACCAGCTCAAAAGTAGTATTATTTTAATATTTCTTCAGTGGGAGAAAGAGATGGAGCTATACGTCCTGTAGAGCTTCATCTCTTTCCCACACTGAAGTAATATTAAAATAATACTGCTTTATGAGCTGGTGGTAGGCCCCCAGTGCTCTGTTATTAGGTATATGTCTTTTTCACTGTTCTTACCAAATATCTATTGGAGTTTAACTTATTACGTTTCTTGACATTTCTCGGGACCCTGGGGTCCCATACATTTAGAAGGCGTACAAGGGGCGAAAACCAACTCGTAGAGGCCCGTTAAACATGTTTAATGAAATAAGACACGAGCCGATGATTATCCCTGTTCGCAGTATGCAAGTGCACTCAAGGACACCCCCGGTTGATGTAGGACTATTGGTCCAGATATGGAAACAAAGTTATTGGATTATGGGTTGGGGTGGCTAAAGTGAACTGGTTACCTAAAACTATGGAAAGAAGGAGGAAGAACTATGGAAAGAAGGCCCCTGCCTGACCAATGTTTTTTAAACAATACACAGATAAAATGGCAGGGGGAACGGTCGCTAGCTCATAGTGTCGGAGCGACAAAGGGGCAACATGTCCTGAGGTGCTTATAAGGACTGGAGCGGTATTCCACGGCTATCAGGACAATCCCGGGAATACGGTCAAGTCAAAGTCAAATAATTTATTCAAATTAGGCACTTTTGAACGTCAAAATTTACAAAAAATAGAATTGATTCTAGTCGCCTACCTTCCAAAAGGTAGTTTTCGTATAGAGAAGAATGGGCACGAAACTCCACCGTTACTCTTTTAAAATGTTTTACAATATTTTGTATACATTAATTATATAATTATATGTGAGTACGATGCACCTGGAATAAGATTACTATACCACTATAAGTAAAAATAATTAAAAATGAAGCAATGACAAAAAATAATTATGTGATGGATACATGGTGTTCACATATTTACAAACATTGTAAAAGTACCTATACGATATTTCTAAATTTTTTACAAGTAATAAGTCAGTGTATGAGTTCAAGTAATCACAGAATGTAAAATCAATGTGATAATAATTAATTATAGAATTAAATTAGCAACCAGTTTGATTTTGTCTAGACTCTAAATTGTTCTATGGAGCTAGACCAACATGTTTCCAAGCATTCTTATATTAGATATAATCTTCTAATTTGTAATATGCTTGTTTTGCAATCTGAGATTTCATGAACACATCAACACCCTCAGCAATAGGTTGCGTAAATTGATATTTGTTTTTAAGACCCTAATGGGCTGATGTCAGGCTGATGAAATCGATCTACTTTGCCCTCGCCCAGTCCTTATTAACCTACTGTATTACGTCTTGGGGCGGTGCACCTAAATACACGATTATGCAATTAGAAAGAGCGCAGAAAGCAATTCTAAAGGTATCTTCCTTTCTACTTTTTCGATATCCCATAGCTCTCTTATATAAAGAATTTAAAGTTTTAACTGTTAGTCAGCTATTCGTTCTACAAACGGCCCTAAAACAGCATGGACTTCTTACCTTCAACTCCTCGCTGTTGCGAAGTAAAAGACGTTTTGACCCAGTGGATCGCCATGGTAAACAACGTACTACTATGTTCTCTAAACGTTTCTTTTGTTGACTTGGTCGCTTTCTTTACAATAAAATAAATAGATCGCTCTCGATTTATGATCTTACCAAAGCTAAGTGTAAAATGAAGGTTAGGAACTGGCTCCAGGAGTTAAGTTATGAAGCTACGGAAAACTTCTAGCTACCACGGTATAACTTGCTTGTTTGAAAACCAATAAAATAATAAACAATACAATATAGGTATTTATAACTAACCATAATATTGTAAACCGTGGCTCAGAACCCACTTGGATCACAGCCTGAGGACAAACGATTATAGATCTAACATTTGCTACAGAAAACGCGACAAACCTTATTACAAACTGGCACGTATCGGACGAGCCTTCCTGCTCAGATCACAGAAGGATCCGCTTTACCCTAACTACCAATACTAGGAAACCAGAATCGAAGCGAAACCCGAGGCGCACTAATGTTCCCGGGTACAAACGCCTCCTGGCCTCCCTATTAGCTAGACATCTAACACAGGTAACCATAAGAGACCAAGCACAGTTAGAATACACCGTAACAAAACTATCAGAATACCACGCATGTTGTATACTAAAAGCGCCAAAAACCAGGAACGAGAGAAGCTCATGGTGGAACGCTGAACTCAGTAAACTCAGAGATGCGCTACGTAAACAATTTAACAGAGCCAAAAACACCAGACTCCCGGACGACTGGGAGATATACAAAGAGACCCAATACAAATACAAAAAGCAAATCAGAACCGCCAGGAGGACAGCATGGCGTAAATTCTGTGAGTCTTTCGAGACAAATAACGAAGCCGCAAGGATAAGGAAGATCCTATCAACCGATCAGGACCGAACCCTCGGCGCGCTCAAAAAACCCGATAACTCATACACACTAACTAACCATGAAACCAGTAAGGTCCTTCTCGAAACTCACTTCCCAGACTGTAGAATCCTGGAGGACAGGTCGTGGGAGGCTGAACCAGAATGGACCCCAATAGATTAAGATAGATGGATAGAATATTCTTTATTATGTACACCATACAAATTACAGACAGATATAGAAATTTTACATTGGGTGACACAATGGGCGGTTTTATCGCTAAAAGCGATCTTTTACAGACAACTTTTGGATGGATTTAAATGTAAAAGGAGAGACAATACTGCAGGTAGTCAGTGGTGTACCATTTACATATACAACAGATACACAGATATATAAAGCATATAATTACTTATATATATATATATGTCGGAGATGGTTTTCAATCACAATTGTGGGTAGTCAACAGAGTTTGGTATGATTTGTTTTTCTTATTATTCATTTATGTGATTTTTACTATCAATTATTGTCTAATAAATCAGACATAATTTATTAAGCACTCGGTGTACTCACTAATTGATTTTGGCAACTTATTTCGATAATTGTAACCAATAGTTTTGTTCAAAACAATTAATGACATGTTACTTTAATTTTTAAATGATTTACGTTGTCAATTCACTGTTGTTTATTTACGACAATTATTATTGTATTATTTTATAATGTAAGTCTTATTAGATTTACCACATTTTAGTGTTTTGTATCAAGTAAACACGTGACGCACTTCCGTGCGTCATCGGACAGAGTTGTCATAGTGGGATTATAAGGTGGGGGCATCGTCTTATAAAAGAGCGTGCACTCTGTAGGCGAGTCAGTCGATCCATAGTACTGGAGTAAATCCATAGACTACTATTAGAGTCGATCTTCGGATGCGAATCTATAAAGAGCCCCTGTTCCCGACAAAACTGTCGGTTTACCTGGTACAGCGCTGCTGTATATTCACATAGCTGTATTAGCTTGCTGATAGCGAGCAATACACTTTGTTATTGTATTCGGGTGGCTTGGCCACTATACGAACAATAAGAATTATACAGACAGAAAGACTCCTGTAATAGCATGTTTCTTGGATTTATCGAGGGCTTTCGACCTGGTCAATTATGACCTGCTCTGGCATAAGAAAACAAACATACATACAAACACACATACAAACATGAAAACAAAAATGCAAACAAACATACAAACTAACAAACAAACATACAAACAAACACACATACAAACATGAAAACAAACATACATACAAACAAACAAACATACAAACATACATACAAACAAACAAATATACAAACAAACAAACATACAAACAAACATACATACAAACAAACATACATACAAACAAACAAACATACAAACAAACAAACATACAAACAAAGAAACAAACACACAAACATTCAAACAAACATACAAACCAACATACAAATAAACATACATTCAAACACACATACAAACATGAAAACAAACAAACATACATTCAAACAAACAAACAAACATACAAAGAAACATACATTCAAACAAACAAACAAACATACAAACAAACACACATACAAACATGAAAACAAACATACAAACAAACATAGAAACAAACATACAAACAAACACACATACAAACATGAAAACAAACATACAAACAAACATACATACAAACAAACAAACAAAAAACATACAAACAAACATACAAACAAACATACGTTCAAACAAACATATAAACAATCATACAAACATAAAAACAAACATATAAACAAACATACAAACAAACAAACATACAACCATACAAAAAAACATACAAACAAACAAACATACGACAATCAATGGCAATATACGTCTCTCAGCAATTCCATAGCTGTGTTTTGCTGGGAACTGTACCGTAATTACTTGAACACTATCTGGACCGAAATCGATATGTACTTATGGAATGTCTTCTGCATATAATTTTTTCGTTTGGTTTTCTTTAAAAGCGTGTTTTTTTTTTTTCAAATTCTTGCTTTTCTTGTTGAATTAAAATTGTCTTTGATATTGAAAAATTTGTTAATATTAGATCGTTGAATCGGTCAAACATAATTAGAAATTTTAACATACTGATATCACAATATAATAATATAAATATGAATACAATAGGGTTTCGGGGCGAAGAACACGTTTCGTAAAAAATGTAATCTGATGCGTTGCACAGCTGATGGATGTGCAGACTACTTGTCTAAATAAAAAGCATGTAAAAAAGGTGCGCGTCGTTTGTCTTTTTGACGGATTCTAGAACATTCTAGAAGCTGCGGATTGTAGCGGGAGCGATTTGAAATGAGATCGCGTTATATCCTCCCCTTTTTGAGCAGGTTATGACCCCATGCCTAGTCAAACAAAATAAGGAACGCATGCTCATACTCGAAATTTGTAATTCCGCTACCCGGTAAACTGCTTTCCGGATTTCGTCATGAGAAAATCATGGTCGCCCTACACGATATACCAATTTCTGTATTTTGTCCCGGAAAATTCATGGTCACCCTACTTTGTGTTTGACAGTGACAAGAGCTATCAAAATTATTTTTGCAAATATTGTGATGTTTACGATTCAGTTTTGAATTAAACGAATCACAATTATTATGTTCTTTTATTTCACTAACAAAAACTGGGTGCAGCAGCCAGATCATGGTGAACTTTAGAACGGGCTATCGTAATTCAATTACGATAGCCTTTTCTTGAGTTCGCGAATATAAAATTGAGCATCTCAGTTGTTGATCGCTGAGGAGTTTCCTCGTGTGGAGCCAATCCTGGATGCTGTAGCCAGGTCATGGTAGACTTTAGAACGGACTATCATAATTGAATGAGTATATTAACTTCCGTGTCTGTACCGTTGACTGTTGTGGAGTTCCTTCGTCTGGAGCCAATCCTAGCTGCTGTAGCCAGGTCATGGTAGACTTAAGAATGGACTGTCATAATTAAATGCGTATATTAAATTCCGTGTCTGTTCCGTAAACTGTTGTGGAGTTTCTTCGTCTGGAGACAATCCTGGCTGTCAAATCAGGTCATGCATCATAAAAAAATGCATTGTCTTGGAAACTGAACTAACATGTAAAATATCAACTCCGTAGGATAAAGGAAGTGGTTTTAATTCAGCTTGCAAGATTTGCTAACTAACTAACACACTAACAAAGCAAGTTAATATAAAGCTTGTAAAAACGGACTATTTTAATTAAATGCGTATATAAAATTTCGTGTCTGTACTCTTAACCGCTAAGCAGTTTCCTCGTCTGGAGCCAAACTTGGGTACAGCAGCCAGGTCATGGTGGACTTTAGAACAGACTATAATAATTAAATGCGTATATTAAGTTTTGTCTCTATGCTCTTGACCGTTCAGGAGTGCCCTCATCTGGACCCAATCCTGGGTACAGCACCTAAATCATGGTGAACTTTAGCACGGGCTATCATAATTTAAAGCGTGTATAAAATTTTGTGTCTGTGCTGTTGACCGCTGAAAACTTATTTCTTCTAGAACCAACCCTGGCTGCAGCAGCCAGGTCATGATGATCTTTAGAACGGGTTATCATAATTAAATGTGTATAAAATTTCTTGTATTAACTGTTGATTATTGAAGAGTTCCCTCTTCTGGAGCCAACCTTGGGTGCAGCAGCCAGGTCATGATGAACTTTAGAACGGGATATCATCATTGAACGCGTATATAAAATTTTGTGTCTATGCTGTTGATCGCTGAGAAGTTTCCCCGTGTGGAGCCAATCCTGAATGCTGTAGCCAGGTCATGGTAGACTTTAGAACGGACTGTATTAATTAAATGCGTATATTCAATTTTGTGTCCGTGCTGTTGACCGCTGAGAAGTTCCCTCTTTTGGAGCCAACCCTGGGTGCAGCAGCCAGATCATGGTGAACTTTAGAACGGGCTATCGTAATTGAATGCGTATATAAAATTGACCATCTCAGTTGTTGATCGCTGAAGAGTTTCCTCGTGTGGAGCCAATCCTGGATGCTGTAGCCAGGTCATGGTAGACTTTAGAACGGACTATCATAATTGAATGCGTATATTAAATTCCGTGTCTGTTCCGTTGACTGTTGTGGAGTTCCTTCGTCTGGAGCCAATCCTAGCTACTGTAGCCAGGTCATGGTAGACTTTAGAATGGACTGTCATAATTAAATGCGTATATTAAATTTCGTGTCTGTTCCGTAAACTGTTGTGGAGTTCCTTCGTCTGGAGACAATCCTGGCTGTCAAATCAGGTCATGCATTATAAAAAAATGCATTGTCTTGGAAACTGAACCAACTTGTAAAATTTCAACTCCGTAGGATAAAAGGAAGTGGTTTTAATTCAGCTTGCAAGATTTGCTAACTAACTAACACACTAACAAGGCAAGTTAATATAAAGCTTGTAATAACAAGTTAATATAAAGCTTGTAATAAACCTACTTCTTTTTCAGTACAGTGTATGTTGTCTTCATAACTACGTTCAATTTATTTATTTCTTTGTACTTTTTGTTTACTTTAAATCTTGCTGCCGACATTTCACCTAGGAAGGCATTTTTACTTTAGATTCTTCATGAAAAGCACACGTATTCAGCTCCCATGATAATACAATACTATGGTGCAAATCATAATGTTGTGTAATCTAAGCAAGCCTAGGTATTTAGCACATACTGCAGAAGAAGCCTCCTTATTCCTCGTGCACCTAGTCGCTACTAACGATTTGCTTAAGGATTCAGTATACCTTCAATTTTCTCTTCCATAATTTTATTTAAATGATAGCACATAACTAGTCTTCTACACCCGAGGAAAACTGTCTAAACGAGGACTAGAATACACACTGTTCGTAAAATCTAGCAAACCGAGGTCTTAAATACACGTTGTTTGGAAAAGCTACCTTACCGAGGTCTTTTGTGTTAATAATTTCCCACCCAAAAAAAAGGCCTATAATTGGTACTAGGAACTACTTTACTGTGTTTTATTAAATCCGGAAAAACTCTTTAGTCTACACTGGTGTTAAATATGAAAGTTATCGCAATGATTTCGATGATAGATTTATAAACTTTAACAGACATTCTCCATAGATCTTCTGTTGATTTAATTTTAAGATCTTTATAAGCTTTAATAACAGCCTTTTTTTTTTTTTTTTTTTTGTGTGGGAAATTATCAAATAACTTCTCCCGCTCTGGGCGGAGCGGGAGGGCGTGTCAGACTCTTACTGACTAAAACCCACCCGTGTTCCTTCGGTTGCCCTGTTGCCGGGGGCCACGATTTCCCAATCGGTTTTCTTCGAACCCCCGGCAGGCATTGGCCCTAGTGGACCCCGTCAATTCTGCTGACATCTCTTTGAGGCGCGCGTGGAACACAACGCGCCGTCGACCCGGGCTTGGTCCTTATCGGACGGCGAGCTACCCATTGCTCACCGTCCGCAAGCCCGCGCCTACGGTGGCCGGAAATCGGCTCGCGATTCCCGCCCCGGGCATCTCCTCCTGCGGCGGTTAGGGGCGTGAGGGCGCGAAATTAGCCTCTCCCTCACGCGTTCCGCCTCCTCCTTCGCGAGCATTACTGCTTCGCAGAAGGAGGTGACGGCCTGCCATTTCCTCTCGCTCCGTACCATGGCCTGAACCAGGGCCGGACGCGAGAGGTCACCGCCGCCGATCGCCTCTACGAGAACACGGCGTTGCTCCGCCCAAGCCGGGCAGACCTCCACCGTATGCTGGGACCAGCCTGGGGATTTGTATGCTGAAACCTACGAATAATAAAAGTGAAACCTAAACTCTAAAGGGCATGCCATTACACTATTTCTAAGTAAAGCGGCAGAAAGCGCGGGTGATGAATTTAAATTTTCAGTAGCGTTAAGGGGAATAATAGCAAAAGAAGTTTTCAAATTCCTGAGCTATTTCTACATCTGAGTTGAGAGCTTGTAAAAGAAGTAATATGGAGATCACCCAGCCATATTACTTTTTTTTACAAGTATTAGATATCAGTAGGTTCGATAACCGTTGTGGTAAACGATTACTCGAACGCAGATCGCGAATCTGCGTAGTATAGTACGCTTCCCAGCTCGATGGATCGATGACGACCTTCAAAAGGTAGTTAGCTGAAAAAAAACTGGATTCGGAAGAAGATTCAGGTGTCGTGATTCACCATGGAAAAGGCCAATGACCTGCAGTGGACTGTGATAGCCAGAGTTGATTGACAAGCTGTTTTACCCGGGTGTTATCCCGTGGCTTCCGCTATATTCATCATCACCCATTCTTTTGTCGTTCTCCTGTAGAACCGTCATAAGGTTTGTGTTATTTTGAGATAAATTATTATCAGTCTAACACAGTACTTTATTTTTTTTCTGTTACGTCAGTTCTAATCTTCCTAAATACATATGTCCAGGGCCACAAAGGCATTCCAGCAGTGGCTGGGGGAACACCCGCACATGCCAATACCTCCGCTCTTTAAGCCGCAGGAGGCTCTTGGAGACAAGAAGCCGCTGTTCTATACTGACTGGCATAGAGCCAGTCAGTTTAGCACGTGCTTTAATCATTTATCTACCTACAGAAAAGTTATTTTTGTTGATAAACAAATAAATGGATTAATTTTATGAGTGCACTTTAACTGTGTAATGAATTCTCGTAATATTAATCATGTGATCATAAATAGCATGACATTATGAGTATTATGTACCTATTATGCTGTCAGACACAAAATAATTCTGGATTAAATGCAATATAGATTAGGTTATGAGTAAATTGAGTAATTTCGTAATGCTACGACAGCTCACGACGAGAAATTCTCTGCGTCATCTTTTACGACCAAAACCGTAAACTAAAAATCGATAGATCTGGTTATCCTGAATCCAAAAATACTAATTTAAAAAAATCAGCGTCCCGTCTGATCTGACCGCATTTTCAGATATGTCAAAAAAAGTGATGGCACTCCGGGAGTGCCGACAGAAGTGAAAACTTGAACAAGATCGCCTTGGTGGAAGAAAAATACTTGTATAGAACATTAGTCCGTAATCTTACCTAAATAAAGAGCACAATCGCGTTTACAAAAAAAAAACTTCCTTTAAAGTAAAAATACTTGCATAGAACATTGATCCGTAACGTAATATAAATAAACAGCATAATCGCGTTTACAAAACCTTTAAAGTTAAAATTCTTGCATAGAACATAGATAATAGAAATGTAATATAAATAAAGAGCGCAATAGCAACTACAAAAATGAGGTGTCGTCATGGTGTCGCGAAATCAATACATGGTTTAGTCCCATCTCAAAAATGTCCAACACGCCTGAAGAAGTTTTCGCTTCAAAAATACCGAACTCTTTCATAGCAATCTGTCCGATTTTCAGAATGTAGTTGAAGGATAGATTTTAGATACCGAAAACACAATTTTCGAACACCAGTAGCATCGCACGTACCCAGGAGACCATTTGAGCAAACAGTTGATGCGAATAAATAATTTTTCTGAAGAAAGTGTGTTGAAGCCATTTTGAACGAGTTACATTTTTTTACCGATCGGTAACATAGTATTATTAGTCCATTCAAATTTTTGCTAATATCTCGCTTCCTATGGTTTCAATGATGTACAAAACATCTACTACCTATAAAAATTGTAGAGCATACAATTCTCCACAAATTTTGTCCTTATTTTTATTTTTACGGTTATACTTTTTTAGGGTTCCGTACGTCTGAATGAAAAAACGGAACCCTTATAGGATCACTCGTATGTCTGTCTGTATGTCTGACTGGCTGGCAGGCCGTCTGATTGTCCGTCTGTCACAACCAATTTGCTCCGAATCTACTGAACCAATTTAGTTGAAACTATATTAAATTCTGGCGGCTCAATGGTCCTTCATGAGGTCAATGTAAAAGACGTTGAAGACATCATTTTAAGTCTAAGATCTGACTGTGCTACTGGCTGGGATAGTATCCCGGCTCTGATATTAAAAGTGTCAAGACATACTTTGGCTCCAGTAATAACACATACCTATAAAAATTGTAGAGCATACAATTCTCCACAAATTTTGTCCTTATTTTTATTTTTACGGTTATACTTTTTTAGGGTTCCGTACGTCTGAATGAAAAAACGGAACCCTTATAGGATCACTCGTATGTCTGTCTGTATGTCTGACTGGCTGGCAGGCCGTCTGGTTGTCCGTCTGTCACAACCAATTTGCTCCGAATCTACTGAACCAATTTAGTTGAAACTATATTAAATTCTGGCGGCTCAATGGTCCTTCATGAGGTCAATGTAAAAGACGTTGAAGACATCATTTTAAGTCTAAGATCTGACTGTGCTACTGGCTGGGATAGTATCCCGGCTCTGATATTAAAAGTGTCAAGACATACTTTGGCTCCAGTAATAACACATATTTGTAATGTTTCGATTTCATCAGGCACCTTCCCAGATTCATTTAAAAAAGCTGTTGTCCATCCGGTTCACAAGGCTGGGCGCAGAAACGAAGTCAATAATTATAGGCCGATATCGATACTTACTGCCCTATCGAAGATACTGGAACGCGTCCTTAATAAAAACCTTATCAGCTTCTTGGAAGCTAACAAAGTCTTATCCAATAACCAATTTGGGTTCAGAACAGGCTTGAGTACTGAAGATGCGGTTATGGCTCTTTCTGAAAATGTAGCTAGAAGTCTTGATAAGAAGTTGAAATGCCTGGGTATCTTCCTTGATTTGTCTAAGGCCTTCGACACCGTCTCTGTTCCAGCTTTGCTGAAGAAGATGGAGCGCATCGGAATTCGTAGTACCGTACTGGGTATTTTCTCTGACTATCTAAGGGGCCGGACACAATACGTCAAAATCGGTCAAAATGAGAGTGAAACATTACCTATTGCATATGGCGTACCGCAAGGCAGCATATTGGGGCCCACGTTATTCCTCATTTATATAAATGAACTGTGTAATATACCTATCCCACATTGTAAAATCTTTACCTATGCTGATGACAAAGCTATGGTAATCGATGGAGTGGATTGGGCCCAATGCTTTTGTAATGCCGAAAATGCACTGAAACATGTCATGAGCTGCTTAACAAACAACTTACTTACCTTGAACGTACAGAAAACGGTATATGTTCCTTTTGCCATTAGGTCAAATCTTACCCCACCGCTATCGTATCTCCTCAAGGCCCACACGTGTACTACTGTGTCCCCTCCTACATGTGACTGCCTCAGCATATCTAGGACTACTAGTGTGAAATATCTGGGCACTCATATTGATCAACACCTTAACTGGCATAAGCATATAGATGTTTTCACGGGCAGAATCCGTAAACTGACCTTTATTTTTAAAAAACTACGCAGGTCTGCGGATAGTAATACCCTGAAACTGGTATATTCTGCACTATGTCAGTCAGTTCTTTCATACTGTATTCCAGTTTGGGGGGGTGCAACGATAAACGAATTTATTAGGCTGGAGCGTGCACAACGGGCGGTCTTAAAAGTTATGCGGTCTCGGCCTCGAAGATATCCCACAGCACAATTATATGCTGAATGTGAAGTGTTAACCGTCAGGCAGCTCTATGTTCTCCATACGGTTATCCGTAAACACTCTTCCCGTCCCCACAAAGAACCAACAGGTAAAAATAAGCACAACATCTTTCCACAAGAATATCACAGAACAACGTTTGCCAGGCGCCAGTATTACATCACCAGCACAAAATTATATAACACTTTAAACAAAGTATTAAAATTATCCACAAAATCAAAATATCAATGCAAACACACGTTACATAATTACCTATTAACATTGACCCATCAACACACAGAGGATCTTCTTTTAGGCAACCTTTACAGTTGAAGTTAAATATAAAACTAATTTCAAATTTCAACACACAACACACACTCACTTTCATACACAAACACTTACAGACAACACACACATACGCACCTCAATCACAAATTAACGCCATACTTTCACTTCTTTTGAATTGTAAAATTATACCCTTCATTTTATTTTTATTTTTTAATTATTATAATTTTTTTGCTATGTAGTTGACCTAGAGCTGTAAAATTTCTGGACTGTAACATTGTTGCGGAGGGACACTGATCTTCTAAGATACAGGTAATAACCTAGTTTAGAGGTCAGGGTTTCAATGTATTACTACCTAGCATAAGCCTCTCAATGTATTTACTTCTTTCTACTATACCATTGTTATATTATTTTAGGCTTAGTTCAAATAAAGATTTATTTATTTATTTATTTTATTTATTTATATCTATCTAGACTCCGAAATGTTCTTTTCTTGTCTGGAATTATTGGTGACATTAAAAATGTCTGAAAACAGTTCTTTGGTAAGCCATCAAAAGATTTGAAAAAAAAACCAGGTCGTGATGAGACCGGTCGGTAAAATTATTTGTAATTTTTTTAAATGCGCA
This sequence comes from Agrochola lychnidis, assembly GCA_963680765.1. NCBI lineage: Eukaryota > Metazoa > Arthropoda > Insecta > Lepidoptera > Noctuidae > Agrochola > Agrochola lychnidis. The sequence goes on from OY796857.1 coordinate 14,979,954, forward strand.
AAATGTCTGAAAACAATCTTTTTGTGTACATTTTTAATATCAGACATATTGTGATAAAACCGTCCGTCAATTATTTTTTTTCACTTAGAAATGGGCCCCCATAAAACGGCGACGATTCTGACCGGTAGTGCCCATCGAGTCGGGTTCAGATCAATCATCTAACTAACGATTTTATACGGTTTTGGCCGTATAACGATGCGACATTATTTTGGTCGTGGGCTCTCGTCCTATAAAGGTCGTGAACATCACCTTTTTAGGGTTCCGTAGTAAACAAGGAACCCTTATAGTTTCGTCATGTCCGTCTGTCTGTCTGTCTGTCGGTCTGTCTGTCTGTCTGTCTGTCTGTCTGTCTGTCTGTCCGCGGTCTAGCTCCGAGACCCTTAGTACTAGAAAGCTGTAATTTGGCATAGGTATACATATTAATTATGCCAACAAAGTGGTAAAAACAAAATTATGAAAAACATTTTTTTTTAGGGTACCTCCCATACACGTAAAGTGATGATGTTTTATTTTTTATTTTTTTATCCCACCATGTGTGATATCATTGGAAAGGTCTTTCAAAAACATTGTGAGTATGAAACCATTTTTGAATTCAGAGATCCGTTTGCGAAATATTAAGCTTTAAGGTGAACATTTTTGTTAGAGTCAAGTGTCCCCCCCCCCTGCCAGCTAAATGGTTGTTTTCACATATGTGAAAAAATTCACAACAGTAGCTTATATAACGAATTTAAAAGGAAAACTATCACAGTTGAGTAGGCTTTACAAGTTAACGAGTAATAATCGACCAACTTAGATTTGCGGTTGTAAAAACATGTTCTCCCATACAGAATGTATCGAAGAACATGTTTCTCAACTACAAAGTTAAGTTTGTTCTTGGCATAAATTCATTCCAACTACGGAACCCTACATTGTGCGTGGTCCGACATGCACTTGGCCGGTTTTTTTTATTATTAATAAGATAACTTGTAGGTCGTAGGTTCGAACCCAGACAGGCGCTTTACTTTGTGTAAATTATTTCATCATCACTGCTCTCAAAACGGTGAAGGAAAACATCGTGAGGAAACCGGCATGTCCTAGAGCCGAAAATTCGAAGACATGTGACATCTACCAACCCGCACTGGGCCCGCGTGGTGGACTACGGCCCACTCCCTCTCACAGAGAGGAGGCCTGTGTCCCAGCAGTGGGAACATTTATAGGCTGATGATGATGATGATGAAGATAACTTGATAAGATGCACTTAAACCCTATCAACCTTAAGTTCCTTGAAATCGAACATTCGATAGTTATTTTAATGTGCTAATCTTAACTTGTTTTTTCAAGATTTGTATTTAACGGAAGTATAGTAGACGGTCTTTCCACAGAGTAGGTATTTACATTAATATTTAACCGACTTCAAAAAAAGAGGATTCGAGGTTCTCTGTTCGTCTGTATTATTTTTGTTTGGAACTGTTACTCTAAAAATAGGTAGGTACTCCTGAGGTGGTCTCATATAAATTTGGTCAAGTTCTGATGAGTGGTTTTTGAGTTAGCTTCAATAATACGTATTTAATCCACTTACATAGTGTACAGTATAACTATTTTCTTAATGTCCCTCGGCAAACTTCGTGTTTCGTCAGTCATCGGATTTCTATCAGTTGCCCTTTGCACTTGGTGCAGACCGGACGCTCTCAATCGACTTGGAAGTATATATAGTTGTTAGTACTATTTTAACTTCATGTAATTTATTTAAAAAATGGGAGGAAAGCTGCTAAAGTCGCAGGCACGAAAATGATTCAACAGCTCTATATAGTTCACACGGAAATCAAAACAAAACAACAATGAAGTACTTAGTCGATGGCCATGGAAATTAGCATTCGTTTGTATTCGGAAATGCGATTTTTCCCAAGGGACATTAAGAAAATATTCAGACTGTGTGTATGTTGATGATAAGCTTTTAAGTTCCTATCACTGTTCCTAAATAATAAGTAGGGGTTGTAGCGAATTTGTGTGGGGTAGGTAACACAGCTAAAAAGTACAAAATAAAAAACTTTTTACAAAAAAAACAACCGACTTACTCAAAGTGAATCGTTATTTTTCACTTTGTATTGCTTTTATCGAAGTCGATTACTTTTTTTTTGTAAAAAGGTCTTTATTTATTTTTGCGATTTTACATCAAAATAAATCTGCCACTCTCAATACCAGTTTTTATCTATTTCTCATAGTTCTGGTTAAATGGCTTGTAAGCCTATTTAAACACAAACTCATTATACAAATTATTATTTTTCCTAAGGCAGTTGTCCCGACTAACTATAGTAAGCGACTAACTATCGGCTATTTTCTCACTCAAGAAACGTACAATAAATATACATTCCTTATAAACAAAAGAGATGCATATATTAATAGTTGATCGCTGACTGTTCACACCGCCGGCGAGGACTTGCTCCACTAGTTTATCGCTGAGCGACAAGAGCTATCAAAGATAATACTCGCTCAGCGATGCTCGCTTGGCGGTCAGAACTCACGCCGAGAGTCCAAACAACGGTAATTTCGCCCCGAGCGAGTGGTGCAAGTAACCGCCTGTCGCACTCGGACATTTGCTGATAGCCTAGCGACAAAACTATCGGGACTACACACTCGCTGCTCGCCAATTCGTTTTCAATTGCTAGCTCTACTCGCTACTCGTTAATCATCGGCGGAGGGACAACTACCTAAAGGGTCTGTCTTGCCGTCTGTTTCTTAGTTTGTCTGACTATTTAACCGTATTTAAGGGTGATTACAGATTTGTTTATGTTGAAGAGATTTAATTCAACCATAACAATTGGTTTATTTACGTAAGCACCACCTGCTTGATTGTTTTTAGCCGACTTAAAACAGAGGAGGTTATGCATTTTGATGTGACGTTTTGATGTTTTAGCCGATGTCCTCGATATATTTGAGCATTTACATTTTACATTATTCTTTTATAATTTGGTGGCAGAACCCGCGAGGGTCTTATACTTTCTTGTTTAAATTATATATGTATATGTAAATTACAAGCTGTTGCCCGCGACTTCGTCTGCGATCCAGGATGAAAAGTAGCCTATGTTCTTCTCCAGAACATAGTCCACCCATGTGCCAAATTTTATCCAAATCCATTCAGCAGTTTTAGCATGAAAGCGTAACAAACAAACAAACCCACTTTCGCATTTATAATATTAGTTAGGATATTAGCTTTGGTTGAGTAGTTATGTAAACAGCTTTAATAATAAGTTCCTAGTTTATTCACTACGATTTCGCGATTTAAGTAGACCGTTTCCGAAAACATATTTCATGATGACTACGCTCTTGCTTTTCTTATTAGCTTTTAATCGTTTTTGCACTTAAAAGACACGCAATTATAGGATTCATATCAACACATTGTTTCCACGTGATAGACATGGGTACACAACATAAATACGAAAAACTTTATTCCGTCAGTCACACACACGAATTTCAAAATACCGATTTTCATAATTCCGAATGGTTCAAAATTCCTAATATTACAACTCCGATTTATCATTTATCCTATTTTTATAATTCCAAAATTTCAATATTCCTAACGTATATAATTACTATTCTCAAAATACCGAGTTTCAATAGATAAAAAGTCCGACTTAATAATAATTCGAAACATCAAAAATACGAATTCCGATTATTAAAGTACCGATTAATTAGAATTCCGAAATAAAAATATTTTTTTTCTTTCGCTGGTCATAGTTCTAACCTAACCTAACCCAAATGATTCACCAACAATAGAGGGGATCTGGCGCTCGGCGACCGCTGCCGTGGTACGCTCGCTTCCCTCGCTCACCTTCGCACTTAAGTAGTCATAGTTCTAACCTAACCTAACCTAAATGATTCACCAACAATAGAGGGGATCTGGTGCTAGGCGACCGCTGCCGCGGCACGCTCGCTTCACTCGCTCGCCTTTGCGCTTAAATAGTCACAGTTCTAACCTAACCTAACCCAAATGATTCATCAACAATTGAGGGGATCTGGCGCTCGGCAGCCGCTGCCGTGGCGCATGTTTATCATTTTACCAAATCTAACTGATACAATACATAAATAGTAAAGATGCAAAAGCAATATGGCTTTTGGCACGGCTCCGGCGCTGCATATATTATCACTCAATAAAACAGTTGATTGAGAACATGTGGTTATTATTTCTCAGTAAGAAGCATGCAAACAAGCATACACCATGCATGCAGCATGCAAGCAAGCTTGCAGCATGCATGCGAGCATGCAACATGTAGCATGCAAGCAAGCATGCAAGCGAGCATGCAACATGCAGCAGGCATGATTTCTGTCACGGCTCCGACACTGCGGGACTCTGGCGGTCCCGACGCGAGCCCCTCCGCGCTTACGCGATTCTAAACTACACTCTAGGGGTAGGGCAGACAAGACTGCGTGGAGTCAGATTTACAGCAATTCGTTTCTGTCACTAAAAAACCAAATTTTTAGAAAATATTTTAGGACTAGTAATTTAATTATAAACGAACAATCGGAATAATACACATCTTTATATATATAATTCTTCTGTGAGTGTGTATGTCACTGAACTTCTCTCAAACGACTGGACCGATTTTGATGAAATTTTTTATGTGTGTTCAAGGGGATCTGGGAATGGTTTAGATTCACAATTTTGTCCGCTGGACAATGTTTTGACAGGACAACGTCTGTCGGGTCCACTAGTTATTTAATAAAGACATATATGTGACTTTATTTCATGAAAAATTTGGAGATTCAATTATTATAGACCTCGATATCAAGACAGAATAGTTCTAATTATGTAAAAGAAAATTTCGTATTTTTGAACATTATGGTTACTAAAGTCGCAAATGTGTTATGGATATTGATTTTCAAACAAACAATTTTAGAAGAAGAAGGGAGTACCGTAACTAAATATTATAATGATTAAATCAGAAACAGAATCTTAATTTTAGCAGTTTATTCGAAGTATTAAAAAATCGGAATGTCGTTTTTCGGAGGTATTCCATGAAGCACACCCAAACGAAGCACACCCAGACAAAGCACACCTAAAGTATTCCACTTAGCATACCCGTAGGTGGGCTTCAAATAAAAATTTAAAATAATTCATTTCCTAAAATAAAAATGTCGATAGAAGAAAATATTTATTATTTAAAAGACTAACTTAAATTTCTAACATCTTTCAGTTTCATTATAATAATGTGACACAATATTAGTCATTTTTGTAATCTTACTATTTAAAATCACACATTGTTTCATAATTATCTTTCCAAAAAAATTATTATTTTTTATTTTTTAACTATTTTTCTATTATGTTCCTTTTTTTGTGTTCTTAATAAAATCACTGATTGTTTCATAACTATGCAATAAAAACTTGGACAAATATTAAAAACATTGTAAATATAGTTTTCCATAGAGATCTATGTTGAAGTTTTCTTATAGCTACCTGTTTAGTGAATAATAAAAATACTCTACTTTAACATAAAAAATCACAGATTGTTTCATAATTACAATAAAAACTTGGACAAAAATCAAAAACATTGTAAATATAGTTTTCCATAGAGATGTATGCTCCAAAAGGTTTGAGGCACATTTATGTTTCTTTATTTTAACAACTTCTTCCATGCTACTTAATGTGAGTAACCCATTACACCCTTTTTTAATACACCGCCACAAGGCATTACCGTTTTTATAAATCTTGTGTTTACTATATTGTTTGTTATTACACACTAACACTTGTGTCCCCTTCCGGCCAAGTACGTAATTAATAGATGGGTTAAAATTACTACTACTTGGTCCTGCTGCTGGATTTATATATGAACACTATGAAAATGACAAGTATTGTATCACATTATTATAATGAAACTGAAAGATGTTAGATATTTAAGTTAGTCTTTTAAATAATAAATATTTTCTCCTATCGACATTTTTATTTCTTAGTCCCCGCACTATGCGAGTGATATTCGTAGGTGTACTTCGTGAAATAGGAAATTAATTATTTTAAATTTTTATTTGAAGCCCACCTACGGGTGTGCTAAGTGGAATAACTTTAGGTGTGCTTCGTCTGGGTGTGCTTCGTTTGGGTGTGCTTCATGAATACCTCGTTTTTCGGACGGAGAACCCATCAAGCATTTGATTCTTCGAACATATGACTTTCGAAAACAAACAAATCGCATTTACGACTTACGGGAAAATAAATTTCGTGATTTTTAATAATAGACATTATAATTTTTAGGTATTATGAAATTCGGACTTTTGAAAATCAGAACATCGAAATTCGGAATAAAATATTTCGGAGTATTTGGGTGTTCCCGATATTCATTAATAATAATAATAAAAAATCATCATAGGTCAATTGCTTTTATTGAAGGCATTTTCTTTAACAACAAAAACGGGGATTTGATATATCAAAATTTATTGGTCAATACCTTGAGAATATGGATATTACCATGAGTAATTCAACCTACATTTCCGGTACTTGATAACTCATTCAGGTCACAAACTGAAAAAACCCGGCCAAGTGCAAGTCGAACTCGAGCACTGTGGTTCCGTACCTATCTACCACCGAAACTAACGACAGTTTAATATAATAGTAACACAGTAAAACAAATAAGTAAATAACACTATGGCATATTTCAATTGGCTGCCTATTAACTGTGAAGGACTAATGACTACTCATAAACAATAATATAGAAGTTATCAATTTTACCTTCGAAAATAACTCAAAGTGGAAGTGTGCGTCGATCGTAAAATCGCGATAATTACACATTTACTATAGATACGTCTTTACTTGATAACAGATAGGAAACCGATTACGTTTTTACTAATTCATTTGCAATCTAAATTACACGAGCTTAGTGTCAACAAACATGTCGTCCAGAGAGTGATTTATTTGTTAAAAAAATAAAACAATAAGTTTTAAAAAGTGGAAATTAAAATAAAAAAATGACGGATACTTACGCGTCGAGGAAGGAAGTTTTAGATGAAATTGTAAATAGGGGGAAATTGGGAGACAAGAAGTTCCACTCGGAGACATCGCTGCAACAATTTAGTGAAGAAGAAGGACCGGATCCTTCGGAGAATAGTATAGGAGACGACCCTAGGGTACGTACAAGCATTTGTATTTTATTTTATTTTACAATACCTCCCCCTTAATTCATGCATAGCCCCGTAACAATTGGATTTAAAATTAGAGAGCGAAACAGGGATTTTAAAATAATTAGATTTTTTGGAATTATTATATTCTAATGTGTTCGCAATTTTATGTAACTTGCATAATAGTTATTTATGCAACTGTTGTATAATAAGGGGTATTAAAACACGAATGTGGGTTATGTCCCCCGCTTAACCGTTGAAACCAGTTGCATAATGAAATTTAGTACAACATTATAACACTCATTTGGATAATATATTGGTTACAATGACACTGGCTGTTTTAATGTTGGTCATCAGCTAACCGTTTCTGAAACTTTTATAGAGGTTTTATAGCATGGGTGTAGATAATAGTAGTTTATGAAACTGTTGTATAATGAGGGGTATTAAAACATGAGTGTGCGTTTAAAAACCGAGCCGTAGGCGAGGTTTTTAATAGTTTCACACGATTGTTTTAATACCTAGTTATGTGCAGCTTCATACACTACTTTATCTACTCTCATACATTGGGATTGAACCTAATACTAAATAAAAGATCAAAGTTAAAGTTCAAGAATTTTGAAAAATCCCACGAAATTCAGTACAACAAAACAAATGAATGTCGTCTGCACCAGCACATCACCGCACATGCGCTACAACGGGTGCTGCTGTCCCCCGTTTAAACGTTCCAATGCAAAAGTTGATGGAAACTCCTTGGTGATATTAACTTCTTGGAATAGCCCTGTATCGTAATAGAAAAAAAATTGTTTTATAGTATTATTTTGTTAGAGAAAAAATGTTATAATATGATTCTATTTTGAATTTTCAGTATTGTGTTTATAAAGTATGTCAATATAAACTCGTTTTGAATTTTATAATTCGAATATTACGCTATGAGAGTAGATAATAGTACCTAGTTTATGAAACTGTTGCATAATGAGGGGTATTAAAACAGGAGTTTGTGTTTAAAAACCGAGCCGTAGGCGAGGTTTTTAATAGTATCACACGAATGTTGAAAAATCCCACGAAATTCAGTACAACAAAACAAATTAATGTCGTCTGCACCAGCACATCACTGCACATACGCTACAGCGGGTGCTGCTGTCCCCCTTTTAAACGTTCCAATGCAAAAGTTGATGGAAACTCCTTGGTGATATTAACTTCTTGGCATAGCCCAATATCGTAATAGAAAAAAAATTGTTTTATAATATTATTTTGTTAGAGAAAAAATGTTATAATATGATTCTATTTTTAAACTTCGGTATTGTGTTTATAAAGTGTGTCAATATAAACTCGTTTTGAATTCTAAAATTCGAATATTACGCTATGAGAGTAGATAAAAGTATTTCAAATACTCCTTTGAAAGTATTTTTATGATACCTAAACTATAAACGGTTTTTGCTACTTTTGGCAAAAAATATTGCATCGCAAAAAATTATTATAGTCAAAGTCATATTGCTAACAGAGTACATATTATTTTCCCTCCTAATAGTTAAACAGTCAAAAATTCTGAATAAGCATTGATCTCAAGTTTTGAGTTACAACTTCAATCCGTCGAAACCTATTGTCAGACAAAGCGTTTAAAGACAAAGTGAAGTGCTAATTTCAATCACAATGCAAAAATCTTTACTAAATAACAATGTCGAAGTGAATCGACGGCATTTATAGAAATGTACGACGGACTGTCTGACTGTCTGTCAGTTGTCCAGCTGTCCCATCTCGAGAGCTCATATGTGTCTCACAGCTGAGACGTACCGCCGGCATACCAGCTGCCGGACAACGTGAGACCCATTGTTTAAACTAGCGGACCAATATTCAATTAAGATACGTTAAACCTGAATATTGTTTATGGGACTACCGATGAAATCTTGCTGTAGTATAGAATAACTCGGTATTGTGACGTCACGGGTGATAGAGCTCAAATGCTATCAAGAATCAGTGCCATGCTGTCATGCTTAAAGCCGTGCGAAGCTAGGAATCACGTGAGTAGTACTTATTAAAATGACAAAGTTACTATCAAAGCAGGTGACTCAAGTATACATAAAATCGAATCACGAAAGACAGTTGTTATGAACTGTCTTTCGTGCATGATTAATAAAAACTTTTTCCTTTAAAAAAACTAGAACTTAATGCTCATCAAATCAATAATTATCAATACGTCATAGCGCTGATGTATTTGATTAACAGCGATATTAATTGCACGTAAAATTTATTGTGATACGCTTATCTATCTATCTCAATGCATGAATTCGCACTTGGTTACCTACTTTAGTATTTTATACTGGTGCAGATAGGTATATGAAAGCACCATCACAGCGATATCAACGCACATTCAACTTTATAAGCTCATTATACATCTGTATAATTTCCAATTCCAATCGATGAAATGTGCATTGAATTATCAAAACCCAAAGACATTTATTGAAACTAGGCTGAGAATCGGCACTTTTTCAACGTCAAAATTCCATAAGACAGTCCCCCAAAACGCCCACCATTCACCACTTCCTAGTGCTTTAGCTGGGAGCAAGAAGTGGCGCAACAATCTCCCAAGCAGTATAGCTGTCTGCTTGAATCAAGTTTTATATACATATTTAAGAGCTACTGAAAATAGACAACAAGATACGCTTATATTCAATTTATTATTTTTATTTCTTAAAACTACATCTGTATCAATAATTTCTAATTCCAATCGACAAAATGTTAAATGTACATAAGCTAGTTTTAAAACAACTTTCATAGAAAATAAACAAACGAAACTTGTCAAATAAATTTTAAGAATTAATAACAATTTATGAATATGTGAATGAGCACCGGCATCAGACCTACAATTCTTATTTAAAATCTTACGAATTAAGTAAGTACCTACTTATTTAATCATCTTGTATAAGAAGAACAGTCATATCTTCCTTTGATAAGAAGATATACTTATCTCCAACCATAGCCACACCACAAAGAACCCTTCCGATTGATATTTAATTACATTTAACACAAATATATTTTGTCTCAGTAGGTGAATATTTTTTCGGCATTATGTGATGGAAATACAGATTGTTTTCTGTTTAGTGCATCTTTATTATGGGCTGATAGGATTATGATGGGCTCATAAAAATATTTTAATGTAGACTTTTCTATACGATATAACGCAATTCTTAGCATTTAAAAAAGGGTAGCAAAACCACAGACATATAAAAAGTAGCAGACCAAACATTTGCTAAAAATTGCGTAGCGTAGGCCGGATATTGAAACAATCAATATACTTACTGAAAATCCGCGAAAATCGATAGTCTCTGGGTATAAAAGTGTAGATCAATTATTACCTGCTGATCGAAATTTCAAAGTTGCTTGTGGCTAAGTAATAACAGCTGCACGGGTCAATCGATCAGGTTAAGCTACGCTTGCCGCGGTTGGTCCGTGGATGGGTGACCATCTTTACATACCAAGTCCCCTCCGTGCCTCGGAAAGCATGTTAAGCCGTTGGTCCCGGCTGTCATTTGTAGATCTTTGACAGTCGTTACGGGTAGTTAGAAGCCCAAAAAGTCTGACAACCAGTCTTACCAAGGGGTATCGTGTTACCTAGTCACTAGGTTGTGGAGGTCAGATAGGCAGTCGCTCCTTGTAAAATACTGGTATTCAGCTGCATCCGGTTAGACTGGAAGCCGACCCCAACATAGTTGGGAAAAGGCTAGGCAGATGATGATCAAAATTTCAAAGTTATGTGAGTAGCCTATCCCTATTTATGTACACCTATGCCTATGTTTTTGTCATCCATCAGGCAGATACAGGGTAACATATTTTTTTTATTTGTTACAATAGCAAGTGTGTTTACACTGACAATCTGCACTCTCTGCAGTATTCTGGAACAACGTCACCAAAAAAAATTAAAAATCGTAGAGTAAACTGAGACTCTATTTGATAATTCAATGGTAAATGTTTTACAAAAACTTTTCATCTTTGTTGCCAAATCCGTCCCTGACTAAATAACACGGTTGAAACATAGAACGCGATGCAGATGATGTTGCTTATCAATATGGCTGCGCGGCCTAGACGCGCTACTTTGTGTGCATGATTTACTAAAAAAAGTTTAAGCTACGCTCGTAAAACTATGTTCTCACGTGTCACAAGTAGGTTAACGGACAATATAAAATTGAAACTTGGTTTTTCAGTAACTTATGCCATTCCAAAACATGCATACCAGACCTAATCACATAACCAGATTAATATAGATTCAACATTAACAATATGTCCAATTGTCCATACCAATTCTAGGGTACGCAAATACGCGCTCGGATTTGGAGTATTACCGGCAGACATTTACCTACATAATGTGAACCTGTTTTATACCAAGCTATGACTCAAGAAAACTTTTCTTATCCTTTTTTCTGCCCTCAGATCCAAAATGCGTCGGTCAATAACGGCTCCAGTTCTGAGGACATCCAGGGTCGCACCATGTCCCAACCAGGGCCGGTTTCAGGCAACCTGTTGACCGCAACCGCAGCCCGGGCCGCGCGCTGGAAACCGCCAAGAATAGTCATGTACCACCCTGATATTGAGCGAAGTGTAAGTGGATTTTAATAATATGCTAAATCTTTAGGAGTTAATTACTATGTTGTTGTATTTTTGTCAATTAGCTGATAAGCTGTTGCATTCAGATTACTTATATCGTTTTCTAATATTTGCATAATAGATATGACTTTTCTTTTTAACATTGTGCTTTATGGAGAAAGAAATATAAAGTATCCGGTTGTGCGCTTCTGTTGTAGTCGTCAGTCTTATCGATAACAATATAATACTGACCGTGTGGATACGACTGCTACTGCTCCACAAAACGGTGTCCTATCCATTCAGCTAATTACTCAGGCCCATTTAATTTGTGAGTCATTATGCCACCGGTACCTACCTAAGCTTAAAGTCGTCTCTCATACATACAAATACTATTTAATACCAACATTTTAAATTTCTTTATAAAAAATATGCATCCTCCAACAAAGGCGGTACGAATATTATGAAATTCGAATGTCTGATTAAAGAGAAAGCGTTTTATCCAAAATTTCTCCAAAGTCAAGAGGTCAAGGAAAGTCATCTTTCATAATCGAATCTGCCTTCATTTCCAGAAATTCTTTTTGGACATCTTCTGACAATTGCAGAACATTAACCACAAATGGATTTCTGGTCATGTGCCATAAAGGTGGTTCTGAATTAACATCTTTGTAATATCGGTGAAATTCGGTTTGCAACGCTTCCAAATGAGCTGATATATCAGTTCGAAGACTTCATGCCCCCTTAAGATCTCTCTACGCCCCACTAGGGGGGCACGCCTCACTGGTTGGGAAGTCCTGAACTAGAGTATTAACTCTTAGTACAAGTATGTACTTACAATTCTAAAATAAATATGTTTTGTTTATACAGACAACTACACAATAACATTATACACTACCTCAATTTTTTTTTTGCTAAATTTTATAGAATCATAATATCAAAAGCATATCATATGCGACAAATTCAACAATAAAAATAAGTATGAAATCTGAAAGGATTCTCGTTTAACAATACAGTTAAGTTCATTGGAAGTATCGTAGCGTACAAAGCGTTTTTTTTCGTTAGCGTTTACAGCACGGGCCGAAATTCGTTGCAGAGGAGTGCTGAAACACCGTAATGGGATTATAGTGAAATACAGGGTGGTGTCGATCGAGAGAAACAAGCGGCTAATGAAGTTATTAATCCGATTTTATACGGCTTTCGATGTCCATGTTCGCTACTTTTTTAGCCTGCCGCCGTCGCTATGCAGATATGAATTTGCAGGCAGAGGCATTTGTAGGCGAACGCGGATTTTATTGCATTTCTAAATTCCTTCTGTTTTTCACAGGATTCCATAATAGAGAGACAATCGCCCAGGGTTTTTAATCTTAGTAGAGGAGAGGAGTCGAGATCTGATACACCTGTTGGTGAGTACCAATTGAAAGTGAATTTTATAGTATTACTCTATAAGGGTTTTATGAGGGGTTCCAATCCGTATCTCTTCATTTTTGTCAACAATTCGCAGTCACGTGAAGATATAATTATCATAATTTACTAACAAAATATTTTTATTTACCAGGTGATCGTGCCAGTCCAATGCTATACAATGGTAACCTTAAAAATGGAGATGCAAAATCACTGAGTAAGTATCAAACCCATGACTGTATAATAAGTACATAGAATGGCCAAAAAATTTCCTAAAGATTCGAGCTCGTTTGGCTCTTTTGATACAAGAACTCCTAGTACAAGAGCCAGGGCTACACAGATGTTTGCATAGAATAATACATCTATGGATATACAGTGTGTTTCTGAAATGAAAATAAATAAATTATTATAGCTCGACAATCTAACAACAACTTACGCAATCTATTTATTCTACAGCTATGAAATCTAGAACTGTACCTAATTCCGTTTTTATTAAAGCAGTATCTATACTTACGACCTGTTTTTTAAGACCCGGTTTAAAAGATAAACAAAATCATAAATTAAATTTAACAAGCTTCTAAAATAAATTCTCTGTGATACTATCAGTTCGCAATTAAGGTATCATTGCAAACCCACTGACTTCCGCAAGATTTAACTAGCTAAATATCACGAGTTTTTACCGACTACTTCAGATTAGTGCAATTTAGAATTATAATAATTTTATAAATACTTAATCATTTGAAAAGGTTAACGCACAATATTTTTATTAAAAAAAATACACAATTGTATTGGCATTGTCTTTATGTAAAAGTACCCACATACCTAAATAATATAGGTACCTACATAGGCTAAGTATCTCTTCATTTGTTACATTTACTAGGTACTAAAAACATTCATAAGGCGCTAGCGCCGCTTTTGTCACATAAAAGTAAAATATCACAACCACGTGTAACATATAAAACATTTAAAAATGATAAATAACTATCCAAATTGCCTAGAATGGATTATTGGTCCATGATTGAAGAATTAACTGATATACAGGAGATTACATTCAAGACGGGTTGATTTTAAAAGTATTAATTTCTTTATAAAGGCGATACATGATACTACAGGATGGAAAAATACAGACTTAGTTTTTACTACGTTCATAATTCTTTGCGATTATTTTGATATCACATTACATGAGTGAAAAATGGCAAAACCAGTTTTTAGGGTTCCGTAGTAAACAAGGAACCCTTATAGTTTCGTCATGTCCGTCTGTCTGTCTGTCTGTCCGCGGTCTAGCTCCGAGACCCTTAATACTAGAAAGCTGTAATTTGGCATAGGTATACATATTAATTACGTCGACAAAATGGTAAAACAAAATTATGAAAAACATTTTTTTTTAGGGTACCTCTCATACACGTAAAGTGGTGATGTTTTTTATTTATTTTTTTAACCCATAGTGAGGGATATTATTGGAAAGGTTCTTCAAAAACATTGCGAGTTTGTGAAAACCATTTTTGGATTCAGGGATCCGTTTGCGAAATATTAAGCTTTAAAGTACTAATTTTTGTTAGAGTCAAGTGTCCCCCCCCTGCCGGCTAAATGGTTGGTTTTGGGTGTGTGAAAAAAATCACAACAGTAGTTTATATAACGAAATTAAAAGGAAAACTATCACAGCTAAGTTGGCTTTACAAGTTAACGAGTAATAATTGACCAACTTAACTTTGCAGTTGCAAAAACATGTTTTCCCATACATTCCGTATGGGAGAACACATTTTTCAACTACAAAGTTAAGTTTGTTTTTGGGATAAATTCATCCCAACTACGGAACCCTTCATTGTGCGTGGTCCGACACGCACATGGCCGGTTTTTTTTATATTTACACGAGTGACAAGTAGATATGAAATATCACTACCCTTTTTTTTTGGTGGGAATGATTTCCCACCCAAAATGATAATTCAAATAACTTCTTCCGCTCTGAGCGGAGCAGGAGGGCGTGTCAGACTCTTACTACTAAAACCCACCCGTGTTCCTTCGGTTGCCCTGTTGCCGGGGGCCACGATTTCCCTATCGCTTTTCTTCGAACCCCCGGCAGGCATTGGCCCTAGCGGACCCCATCAATTCTGCTGCTGACATCTCTTTGAGGCGCACGTGGAACACAACGCGCCGTCGACCGCTCGCGATTCCCGCCCCGGACGTCTCCTCCTGCGGCGGTTAGGGGCGTGAGGGCGCGAAATTTGCCTCTCCCTCACGCGTTCTGCCTTCTCCTTCGCGAGCATTACCGCTTCGCAGAAGGAGGTGACTGCCTGCCATTTCCTCTCGCTCCGTACCATGGCCTGAACCAGGGCCGGACGCGAGAGATCACCACCGCCGATCGCCTTTACGAGGACACGGCGTTGCTCCGCCCAAGCCGGGCAGACCTCCACTGAAATATCACTACCCTTAGATGATATTGGTGAAGTGATTTACAGTAGGGTATTTCTAAACCCAGTCATGCCACATTCCAAATTACCCGTCAATTTATACTTTCACTGGAGTATGTTAGCCAAGCAAACACGAACTCCTGTGACAAGATGAATCTACCGTAATTTCCGTGACTCAGGTAGTTCCGCAGTATCATGCATTTCCCAGCTTCATTACTAAGCCTAATCGTTGATATTAAACTACGAATAAAACTTTATAAATGTTTGAAGGAAAACATGAAACTAATATAAAATCATTAATAAAGTAGTTACAAAAGTAAAAGAGATACTTCGCAGAGAATATCATAACTAACAAGCAATTACATAATTAACTATTATCTACCAAGTGAAGTTAACTATTATCTACCAAGTGAAGTTAACTATTATCTACCAAGTGAAGTTTTTCATTTAATTTACTTGTTAACGTAAGCATGAATAATATCTTCTTAGATTTTACATGGTTTAATTAGGTGGTCAATAGCAATATTCCATGAGTGGTCTAGATACCTAGTAACGTGTTTTATAAAGAGGTTACCCGTGCATACATTACGAGGCCCATACGTAGAGATGGGGTGACATATTTTTAGCTGCTAAGCACAGGGCAACGGTTTATCAATTATCCTATTATTCTTGTCTCTCACTTAATGCTGCGTTCGTAGTTTATCATGCTCAGACAATATAACTTGTTGTGTAATAATGTTTTACAAGTTCATAATAATTGCAGTTTGAAGTGTAACCCAACGAGAGGTTAGGTTGCATAGCCCAATTTTGTTAATTACTAGCTTTTCTCCGCGATTTCGTCAACGTGGAAGAAACAATATATCTTATGGCAATCGGAAATAGAGTAGTTTTCTATTAGTGAAAGAATTTTTGTAGTGTGATCATTACTTACGGAGATTACCTCTTACAATAAAATTAAACAAACAATTTTACTTCTTCATAATATTAGTTTATGTGGTATAAGAAGTATAATATTAGAAGACTTCATCATTATTGGTAATTATTTCAATGTTTAAATAGACGAAAATAGAACTCGCTCCCATTCACATTCTCTTGAAAGATTTACTCATAAGATGTTAATTCCAACAGACAGTTACCGCTTATACCTGCCGCAGAGTGACTCGCGAGGCACCGCGACCCCTCGCAAGCGGTCAGTGGCGACCATGGATGCTCAGTCCATTCGCTCAGTAGAGACCCATGCCCCTCCACCCACCAGTCCTGCGGACAATAAGAAGCTTACCAAGTAAGTTCAGCTACTGAGTGTTAGGTAATTATTTCCTTTATTTCATTTTAAAACATACTATTTACATTTTTAAATATTCTTGTAAAAAAAATTAAAAAACATTTAAAGGAAACTATTATTATTATTAATCTTTATTCATGCAGACACAATGGTCTATAGTGTTAGTAACAAAAAATCTTAGCCTATGTTAGTACTTAATAACTAAAACAGAACGGGTCCGGTTTGTAAGCGCCCACACTAGCGAGCTGTCTGATTGCAAGATAATGTTGGGACTGCCACGCAGCCTGCCGAGTAGCGAGACAGATTTCTTACGGCATACTGTGATGCCCAGTCTCTGAGAGTCCATATGATCAGTAAAGCAAAATGTTGTTAGATTTTATTTCAGACAAAATATTCTGAACTCTATCAGTAGCCGGAATTTAATACTATACTGTCTGGCTGGCCCTTATTACACCAATTATTACCTCAAGTCTAGATTTGATTAGTAACTAGCTTATGTAAATAGATATATTAGAATTGATCAAGTTAGCTTGCAGAAATTGGCCCAGTATACATCCGTCTACTTCTTCAATATCTTCTTCTTTTCATATGGTTAGTTACGTATGGGCGTTGTCCCACTGACGCTGATGTCACCCTAATAAAGAATATTTTAATGCCTGGGAAGAAGCACAAGATGCCACTCGAATCTTTTGCGACCTCTCGAAGGCTTTCGATTGTGTAGACTATGAGACACTTCTGCAGAAACTAGAGCACCATGGGATTAGGAATACAGCTCTTGATTTACTTAAATCATACCTGAAAGATAGAAAGGTTAAAGTTCAGGTAAACGGCGTAAACTTATTAGGGTCTGAAATGGCAATGGGTGTTCCTCAAGGTTCGATGTTGGGTCCATTCCTCTTTTTAGTTTACATTAATGATTTACCCTAATTACTTTAAAATCAACCCAAGATGGTGTTATTTGCAGATGACGCATCATTATTCTTTAAAATAGACCAATGGTCATAAAATCTTGACGACGTGAATAGCTCTATTCTGCAAGGCCAAGATTGGTTTACGGTAAATAATTTGATACTAAATAAAACTAAACCAAATGCGTTAGATTTACATTACCTAATGTTAGAAGTAGCGAATGTGACATCATATTGAATGGAGAAAAACTGGAATTTATTAATCAAACGGTTTTCCTAGGAATCACGCTAGACGAGAAATTACAATGGTGGTCTCATATAACATCTCTTGCGGGGCGGCTAAGCTCGGCCGCTTATGCTGTTAGAAAGATAAGACAGTTAACAGATGTAGAAACCGCGCGTTTGGTCTATTTTAGCTACTTCCACAGCAGAATGTCGTACGGTATTTTACTGTGGGGTCGGGCTGCTGACATTGAATCCGTCTTTATTTTGCAAAAGAGAGCTGTCCGAGCCATTTATAATCTACGTCGCCGCGAATCTCTGCCCGGGAACTATTTAAAAGGATTAATATTATGACGGTACCTTGCCAATTAATTTATGAAAATATTATGTATGTAAGGAAAAATCCACATCTTTTTAATAAAATAACTGATAGACATAATTTAAATACTAGAAATAAAGATAAACTAGATCAACCATTTTTCAGATAATCTAAAGTACATACATCTTTTATGGGGTACTGTGTTAAATGTTACAACAAAATACCTTGTGACATACTGCAATTAAATGAAAGAAAATTTAAAACTCATGTTAAAAGTACACTTTGTAAACAAGCATATTACAAATTAGAGGATTAATATCTAAGAAAAGGGTGCTTGGAAAGATGCTGGTCCTGCTCCATAGGACAATTTAGAATCAAGACAAAATCAAACTGGTTGCTAATTTAATTGTAAAATTTATTATTTTTTGCTACACGACATTGATTTTACATTCTGTAATTACTTACTCACACACAAATTTTAGGAAAATCGTCTAATTTTACAATGTTTGTAAATATGTGAGCCGTATCTATCACATAATTAAATTATCTGTCGTTGCTTCATTTTAAATTATTTTTACCTATTGTGGTATAGTAATTTTATTCTAGGTGCATCGTCTTCACATATAATTATTTAACTAATGTAGGTATCTATACAAACTATTTTAAAATATTTTAAAAGAGTAACGGTGGAGTTTCTTGCCCATTCTTCTCCATACGAAAACTACCTTTTGGAAGGGGCGACTAAAATCAATTCTATTATTTTGTAAATTTTGAAGTTCAAAAGTGCCTTTTATGTGCCTATTTGAAATAAATTATTTAACTTTGGCTTAGTGACTAACCTGGTGTCAGAGTTTTAAAGCCGCCCATAGGCCTCTGACTTGGCTTCATATGCCGTTGAGAAATATCTCTCAGGCATGCTGGATTCCTCACGATGTTTTCCTCCACCGTTTTTGAAGCAATTGATAATTAAATACATGAATATTATATACTCGCGTTACATTCGTTACAGGAGAATTATAATCCTTCAATATTTTCATTTTTTTTTTTCCAGAGAGTACCTGACCCTAATAGTAAGCTGCATGTATGCAATACTGTTAGTAACCCTCGGGCTAGTGATATACTTGGGCGATTCCTTCGTCAACAAGTCTATTTCCGAGGTAAGGCTTACTTTTATCTCTAAGTGCCTATCTTTATCTGATTTCCTGCTATGCCCTAGTTCCAACGTGCTAATGCAGCCTTAGAGGGTTAGTGCAGATGAGTTCTACATCTAATCTTATCAATGGAGTCGGATTTCTCATTTAATTGCTAAATGTTTGTTTTTATTTTGGCAACAAAAAAATATGAACTGTGCTATTTTGCACACATATTTCGTTCGATGATTGATAGAACTTTTATGAATATTAAGACATGGTTTAAAAAGCACATTATGTACCTGCACATTATATGAACTTGCTTTGTACTGTGCTATTTTAAGAGTTACTATGAAAATTACCAATGCACAAGTCTGTACCCACAATATTATGAAAAAGGTACATAAAATAAAAAGTTTTTATAACTTACGGAACTTACGGTGGCCTATTTCTTCTACAGAGTAGTTTATGAAACTGTTGCATAATGAGAGGTATTAAAACATGAGTGCGGCTCGGTGCGAGGTTTTTAATAGTATCACACGAGTGTTTTAATACCTAGTTATGTGCAGTTTCATACACTACTTTATCTACTCTCATACATTGGGATTGAACTTAATACTAAAATAATAAAAGATAAAAAATTAAAGATCAAGAATAAATTAAAAAATCCCACGTAATTGAGAACTACAAAACAAATGAATGGTATCTGCACCAGCACATCACCACACATGCGATACAGCGAGTGCTGCTTCAACGTTCCAGTACAAAAATTGATGGAAACTTCTTCGTGATGTTAACTGAAAAAGTGTTTATACCATTCCCCCTCTAAAAAGCTTATTTTATTCACTGTAAACAGTGAATAAAAAGCACTTTTAATCACTATTTTGGTGTTTGAAT
The DNA here is from genome assembly GCA_963680765.1 of Agrochola lychnidis. Classification (NCBI taxonomy): domain Eukaryota; kingdom Metazoa; phylum Arthropoda; class Insecta; order Lepidoptera; family Noctuidae; genus Agrochola; species Agrochola lychnidis. The sequence continues at coordinate 15,000,176 of OY796857.1, forward strand.
TTAGAACACCAATATATTCAACCTCGATCTCAATGCTATATAACCTCCGTGCGATTAATTTAACCTTCCTTTTTTGGAACGAAGTTCTTCAACGCGGCTTCAACTTTCAGAAATCGTCACGCTAAAAAGTGTTAATATTTGTGACTGTCTTCTTCTAATTCAAAGAGAAAGAGAGAGAACGCTGGCAGAAAAAACAAAAGAGAAAAGTGATTACTGTGTTGTGGAATAAAATTGTATACATCGGCCCGAGTACACCGTATGCCGTACGAGTCTCGAGAGAGAGAAAGTGTGAATTAGGTCAAAATGAAAATCCAAGATGGCGGCTCAGATTTTTTTTAAATTTTTCGTCATGGGTATCGTTTTCATGGTTTTCGAGGGTATTAAAGCCAATAGTGGGGTCGAAATGTAAATCCAAGATGGCGGTTCTGAATTTTTCAAATTTTTCATCATGGGTATCGTTTTCATGGTTTTCGAGGGTGTTAAAGCCGATAGTGGGGTCGAAATGTAAATCCAAGATGGCGGTACTGAATTTTTTAAAATTTTTCATCATGGGTATCGTTTTCATGGTTTTCGAGGGTGTTCATGCCGATAGTGGGGTCGAAATGTAAATTCAAGATGGTAGCTTTGAATTTTTTTTGAATTTTTCATCATGGGTATCGTTTTCATGGTATTCGAGGGTGTTAATGCATCGGCATTAAAAATGTAAATGCAAGATGGCGACTGCAAAAACTTTATTTTTGTTTTAAATCATACGTGAGAAAGAACTTCGTTTCTGACGGGGGTCCCACGACTGCACACGTTTTTCTTAATTAAATGTCTATTTTCGCTTAAATCTTTCTTTTTCTCGTAGTCATGGTATAAAGTATAGTATGCAACTCTTGAATCTCTTGAAATCACCATGAATCACTCCCTACGGTCGTGATTCAATCGTCAGAATCCTTCACTTGCTCGTAATTCATCTATGGCCCTCGCTTTAAATCCGTCCTTTATTTACTAATTGCATAATATACTATTTATTGTGATTCTATTTTTAAATTTCGGTATTGTGTTTATAAAGTTTATCAATATAAACTCGTTTTGAAGTTTATAATTCGAATATTACGATATGAGAGTAGATAATAGTTATTTATGCAACTGTTGTATAAATAAGGGGTATTAAAACACGAATACGGGTTTCACATGAGTGTTTTAATACCTAATTATAACAGTTGCATGGAAGGGCGTGGCATTAACATCAACGGCGAATACATCTCCCACTTGAGATTTGCAGATGACATCGTCATATTGGCCGAATCGCTGCATGACTTGCAGCAGATGCTGGACGGCCTAGTTAATTCTTCTGTACGCATTGGTCTCCGGATGAACTTGGACAAAACCCAGGTTATGTTCAACGAACACGTCACTCCGGGGCCGATTGCTGTCAATGGCGGTACTCTCGAGGTTGTTCGAGAATACGTTTACCTCGGGCAAACTCTGCAGTTTGGTAAGAACAACTTTGAGAGGGAGGCTAACAGAAGAATTCAGCTGGGCTGGGCAGCATTTGGAAAACTTCGTCGAGTCTTCTCGTCGCGTATTCCACAGAGCCTAAAGACGAAGGTCTTCAATCAGTGCGTCCTGCCTGTTATGACCTACGGAGCCGAAACGTGGACACTCACTGTACGGCTGGTTCATAAATTTAAGGTTGCTCAGCGAGCCATGGAGCGGGCTATGCTTGGAGTCTCTCTGAGGGATCGAATCCGGAACGAAGTGATCCGGCAGAGAACCAAAGTTATCGACATAGCTCACAGAATTAGCAAGCTGAAGTGGCAGTGGGCCGGCCATATCAGCCGTAGAACCGATGATCGTTGGGGTACACGTGTTCTTGAGTGGAGACCGCGAATTGGCAAACGTAAGGTAGGACGCCCTCAGGCTAGGTGGAGTGACGATCTTCGAAGGGTGGCTGGTAGCAGCTGGATGAGAGTTGCCGAGAATCGAGCTGAATGGCGTGCAATTGGAGAGGCCTATGTCCAGCAGTGGACTGCTATAGGCTGATGATGAACAGTTGCATACAAGACTTTATCTACACCCATGATATGAATCCTCTATAAAAATTTCTGAAACCATTGGATGTTTGTAATTAAAGGTCATGAATAAAGAAATTCCCACGAAATTCAGTACAACTGCACGTACGAATGTCGCCTGCAGCAGCACATCATACACACATGTGTGCAGCGGGTGCTGCTGTCCCCCGTTTGAACGTTGAAACGAGTTGCGTAATGAAATTTAGTACAACATTGTAACACTCATTTCGATGAGGTAATGGTTACTATGACACTGGCTGTTATAATGTTGCCAATAAGCTAACTGTTCCAGAAACTTTTATAGAGGTTTTATAGCATAGGTGTAGATAAAAATATTTTCAAGATTTTTCTTAAATAACTTCTTTACTTTATATTTCCAGGTATACAACATAGTGCTCTGTAGCATTGGAATGATATATATTGTGTTCCTAATAGTCGATATAACAAGATATAAAGGGATTGCGGTCAGAAATCATAGAATTAAAGCTCAACACGAAGAAACATTGATGGAGTATTTTGAAAGACATGAGGTGAGTGATTTTCTTTTCTTTCACTAAGATTTAAAATAATTTTGTGATCGCTGCGTGAAGATGTTTTTTTTTTCAGTCCACAATTCAATCAATCTGCCTAGCCTTTTCCCAACTATGTTGAGGTCGGCTTCCAGTCTAACCGGCTGCAGCTGAATACCGTATATTACATGGAGCGACTAACTATCTGACCTCCACAACCGATACTGGGTAATACGATACCTACTCCTTGGTAAGACTGGTTATCAGACTTTAGGGCGTCTGACGACCCGTAACGACTGTCAAAGATCCACCAATGACAGCCGGGACCAACGACTTAATGTGCTTTCCAAGGCACGGAGGAGTCTCGGTATGTAAAATGGTCAACCATCCACAGACCAACCTCGGCAAGCGTAGCTTAACCTAATGGATCGAACCATGCGGCTGTTATTACTTAGCCACAAGCTCCTCCAGTCCACAATTGAAGAAAACATTAATTTTGAAAACACTTTTTACAGTTATAACTTAGGTTCTTTTGATAATAAATGTACCTCTCAGTACAACAACACAATTTATAAGTGATGTAGCGGTTACACCGCCACATACAAACTACGCATCAAAGACATGACGTCACACAAATCTTGCATCGCGCAATTAGAGTTTACCGTGCGATCGACATATATACAAGATTCCGACTTCAACCGTCGAGCAGTTGCCCGCCAGACACAACACCCGTCTGGTCGGAGGATCCTCCCTTTTCTATGGTGGATGAGTGAACTTTACACCCTGTTCCTCATACCACTAAATTGCTGACCCTGACGTGATTTGAATACGCAACCTTCGATAATTTCAGGAGCAAATGGGTTCAATAACGCCCGGAGACCGCACCTCTGAATCCACATACCGTATGCCAGGCATGCCACCTCCTGTGCTTATCCCCACCAAGCATGAGTACTGCTTCAGTCAAGGCAGGCATTCTGGAAGCTTCTACCTGAAGATGGGTGCCGCTGGTAAAGATTAATTTAGTTAACATCCAGAAAGAGTTATAGGCGTAGAAAGTACCTCCAAAAGTATCATGCAACTGTAAACACACGGATCGGAAAACCTGTAGATGCCAATTTAAAATTGACAATTGAGGTTAATTTTATAATGATGTGCCGGATCGTTAAAAAATGTGATCCGCGGATACGGATACGGATATCAACTTTCTTCAGGTTCAGCAGGAATTATTTATGATCCTCATCGTAACTGACTTTTGGAGGAGAAAGCTGCCAAGTTACTCTTTTTGAAATACAATTTACCATTACTCAATATTAATTATGACGTATATTTTTTTAAGTTCTTGAAAATAACATAGTTTTAATGATCTGTTAACTCACATAATTATTTCAATTAGCATAGCACAAATATTAGAGGTTTAATCTCACTAAAGAGATAGTTTAATTACTACCTTAAAAAATTTTATCATATTAATTGTAATTCTAGTATAGTTACTAGAATTACAATTAATATGATAAAAATTTTTTTTTACTAATTTGGATTAAAGTTAACAATTTAATAAATAAATAAATAAATAAATTCTTTATTGCCATACAAATATTACAGAAAAATTTGAGACCCTGGCTCCAGAGCTAAGTTAGAGTACCTGTATTTCAGGAGCCAAAAAAAAATTGCTACATATCTTTAAAATGTCATGTATGTAATGAAACGTATTAATATAAAAGATCCGTTCAAGATCCGCCAAAAAGTAACGAATACGGATACAGATCGTTTTTCTCCCTCTGATATCCGCGGATACGTATACGGGTACATATATCACAAATACAGATGAATGTCTTACTAATTCCCTTTAGTGAATAATTAAAAATTATGTAATGTAAAAATTTGACCTCAACAGGATTTGTTTGGGTACAGTTTCATCAGATAATTTTGGAACAGATCATAAAATATTCAGTATCCATATTCTGTCAGTTATCTAGTCAGTCTTAAGCGAACATTGCGAACCTATTGCCAACCTTGGCATTCATCCAGACTTTGGATTGCTACTGAGAATTTCCTAATTCGAAATTCAACGCTTTGCCAGACCAGCACTCTAATGGCATAACACACTTTCTACTATCAGAAGGATTTTGAAGAAAAATCATAATCCATTGCTTAAATTGCCGCCGGCCGAACCTACCCTCGGCGACTGCTGACTGTAGGGTCTACCCAGTCTAACTACTCGACAAGCTCGCCAAGTTATGTTACACATAACATCACGCCTGTTTTTCTCGAAGGGTTAGGCAGAGGTGTACGTTACACCCACATTTTGCCAGTTACGTTTAAGTCCCATGTAATAGGGAGCGACCTTATTGCCATCAACCGGGCACAAACCCAAATTCCGAGCTGCTACTGAGAAATTCCTGTTGGAGAACCCCAATAACACTTTGCTCGACCTGGGAATAGGGTAGTCGGTAGCTAGAGTATTTTATTATTTGCTTTGCACGTGTGATGCATGAGGCCTTATCTTATCCGCCAGGCGCACCCTGTACAGTCAGCCTAGATAAGAACCTGGCTGACTGGCAACTTTTATTTATTACCATGATTATTTTACCTCACGAGTGACGAACAAACCATCTGATGCCTATATTGGTGTAGTGTGACATTTATCAATGACAAGAAAAAAAAATCGTTTTTACATCCATCAGCAGACAACCATAGGAACAGGTTTTCTGTGTCGCATATTTATTATTGACTGATAATAAGTAATTATTATCAGATATAATGATAGCTATCATTAAAATCATGTTACTGTGACGTTCAATGTCTTTATCGAAATCTATAACTATAAATTTCTAGTTATTTTAAATCCTATAAAAGTATGATATCATCTAATTTTATTATACTTATAAAATTAGATGATACAATATCACACATCATTTTACCGATATTAGGCACCGCGCTACAGTAGATAGGTACATATTATTGTTTGAATATTTCACTGTGTGAGTGTTTGTAATATCCTTTACACATTTCCCGCTTGCCAGGATAAATCCAACATCAAGAATAACGTATAAGTTCATCATTAATCTTTAGTAATTTCTAACTGTCCCACTATAGAGGAAGGGAACTATAGGGATAGGCAGCTAGGCATTTATCCACAGAACACGGAGACGCCTCGGCGGCCGCTGCTAGAGGTGGCATTGTCTACACTTTCCATACAAACCAATAGTGTTACAGCTTTTCAGACCCACTAATTTTATTTTTGTCTACAGTATTTGCTCTCGGCCATTTAGTCCACTCGCTCCTACTATTGGCAGTACAAATAGGACAACTGTTCGACGACAGACTCGATAACAATGAATGTGTGAACATTCTCCAAGTGGTGCTCGATGTCATGTTCCCTCTCTACTGTTTCCTGCAGCTGTACTTCATCTTCAAATTCTCTAACGTCATCATCTTGAGGGCACAGGTAAAGATCCACATAGAAAATATACCGTTCATCTTCTATCTCTCATGGGTACAAAATGTGACACAAACTTAAGGACATCATGAAACGAATTTAAATAATACTAGAACATACAGATTATAGATACATTAGTTTACCTACGCATGTTGCACATTATATTTGCCCATAATTATTACAAGAATTGGCGAGAAAACACACAACATCGAGTGAATTGGAGGGAATGGGGGAGGCGTTTGCCCAGGAGTGGGAAGGTTCAGGCTAACAAAAGAAAAAAACAACACTAGCTCCTGGATTCAGAAACGAATCGATGTTTATAACTCAATACATGTAGTTACAAAAACTTATATATTATTATGGCGATAATAAACTCCTAAAGTAAGACGTCAATGCCAGTTTAACAACAATAACGTTACCAGAGATAGACAATCCATGTGGATTGAAATCAATAAAAATGTATAGTGAGTGAATCGAACGTCAGATTATTTATACAGAGGTCCGGAAACGTGGGACTGAGTACCAAAAGAGTTCAACATACTTTTTCCACCCGTCAAACTCAAGTTGTTTTTTTTGTACATTCCATTCTAGGCAAAGCAGAAACAAAAGATTGCAAAGTTAACTAAAATTATACAATTAATTGAACATCATGTGTGAACAAACGCTACAAATAATACCAACGATTTCAGGGTTTAGCTCACTTTGCGTTCATGCATCTAATCGGCAGCAGTCTGTGCTTCTGGATGTCAGCGATAGCTCGTGAGACTATCTTGGGATTGACGCTGTACGTCACTTCTAGGCATGCCAACGGCAAATATTCAGATTATGGTGACAACGTCACTATTGCTGAACATGGTGAGATTTTATTGAGTATCCTTTAATTTTAAACTCTAGGGAAATATTTTTGCCATGACCGACTTTATTAATTATATTTTGATTGTAATAATCTGTTTTCTCCAAGCATTTACGTTTTACTGCTGATACCTCCGTATAAACTTCAGTAATTATCATTTCATTAATATTATTTCAGATAAATCCCTGGACAAGAAATTCTTTGACATAAGCAATCTGTACAACCCCGAATGCAACAGTTCCGCGGCCATTAATTCAATATATGAGAATTTCTCGCCGTACCTCTATCCGTTCAACGTGGAATTTAATATTCTTATTGGTACGTATCACAAATTCCCTTTGATTGGTAAACTGGAAATGAAAGAGGCAAAGTAAAAGATGCAAATCTAAAAAAAAAAAACATGTTCTTGAAAGTCAGTGTCTTCGACTTGATTTTCTTTTTTGTACTGGCTTCCGAAACTGATTCACTTATATTATTCCAGCATTGTGACATAAGCTATGTTTTATATTTTCAGTTGCTATTTACTACATTATCTGGAGCAACATAGGAAACTGTGACAACGAGGACAACGGTTCTGATGACAACTCCAACAACGAAGACAGCTACCATATGTGCAGGTACCATATTATTAAATCCTACACTATTAAACGAGCAATATGTGTATATGTATTTATTTGTATATAGATTTCTACTCACGTTCTTGAAATCAGCTCAAACGATTTCGATGAAAGTTTACGGGAGCGAAAAATCGATCTAGCTAGACTTTTGGGTGGGAAATTACTACCTTATACTATTAAATGAGCATTCTCTATTTTCACCCGAGTAGAGCTCGGTCGCCCAGGCACTTATTGTTTATATACCTATATCTTCAAGAGAACTATGTCAAAGTCTAAAAATAGTTCTTTAACAGTTCTTTCCGCTCTACGACATTAAAAAATTTCACCCACAGTAAAATCTTAAATCGAAAACTAATATATACGAAGATTGTTTTACAGGGCGAATTTAACCAATGAAACTAAACACGATCAGCACATCTAAGCCGCATTCAAGAGCCATAATAAAATTGTTGTGGTAAATTGACACTGTCAGCCCTTTATTGCGTTCAGTTTCATTGGTAAAATCTGCCCTGATTCTGTTTTACACACTATGAAAGTGTTAAAATATTTATGAATAATTTTCTCCAGACTCCCAACAGCGAATGAAGACAATGACTTCACGAGCAACATCGTCATCTATGCTGACTGCCACGCCTCCAACCGTGGCCTGTTCTTGGGTCTCATCGTCTTGGTCATCATCACGGGCATGCTCATCATCACCTTCGTATTCAGCAGCGTTGAAGAGTAAGTTGTTAATATTTGATTGCCAAAAATCTATGAAAACAGACGTTTACGATTTTTTTTCTTCAGTTATGTCAAACAGTAGCTGTTACAAAAATAGAGAATACAGCCTTTCTTTCTCAAATTACTTAGATCAGGCTACTGTGTTTTATATTTATTTTAAGGAAAGCTTTCACATAGTTTCCTATTGTAACTACAAAACCATAAAACTTTCCGAATCCTTTTAATCATTAAACCATTTATTGTTCCAGTGACTTTGTGGAGCTTGGCTATCTTCTCAACTCTTGCACGAAGCTAGGCCTTCACTCAGTGCTGCTCTTTGCTATCGTCATCGCCTTCAACCAGATGCATCAGCTAGATATCAACGAACACCCAATCTCACTTCTCGATGATGTGCTGCTTTTCATCTGCCTGCCCGCCTTCTTCATGGAGACAGTCTTTTCTTTGATTGCTACGATCACGTTTTCAAATGTTGTCAAGAGCATTGATTTGATTGTTATGGTGAGTATGAAATCGGAAATATAACTGATCTTTAAACAATTCGCTATAAAGTGCTACTATTTTACATCTTTTACTTTATTTTTGTGTCTGTCTGGTTTCCTCTTGTTTCAATAAATATTCATATTATCTCACAGAAGCGGTAATATTTCTACAATTTTATTATTTTCCAGGTGATACAAGTCCTAATTCAGACACCAGTGATCACGGATGGCCTCCGCCGCTGCAGCAATGCCAAGAAGCTTCGTAGGAAGAAGCCAGGTCGTGAGGTCCTGATGTTCCTCCTCATCGCCAACGTCGCCATGTGGATCTTCAACACCTTCTCCTACAAGTCTCCCGACAGCCTCGACGAGAGATACGAGTTCTACGGCAAAGTCATCTGGTCTATGTTAGGCCATATTAGTTTGCCTCTCATCATGTTCTATAGATTCCACTCCAGTGTATGCTTCGCTGATATTTGGGATTCTGCGTACAAGCCAGGTTCAGAACATTGATTACCCAGATGAATTGAACTAAAATTGTTATTAAATTAAGTTTATCAAATAAGTAGTTATCGAATTAGATTATAAGTGAATGAACATTTATAAAATTTAAGGTTTGATTTGTATCAAAGGTTGTGATAAACATTGTTCATTCTTTGCACAAATAAAATTTTGAGAAATAAAATCTCGAAAGCATGTAGTATAAGAAGACGTAGTTGCATTTATAGATCATAAGTAGATAGTGTAGCAGCAATATTGCATTTAACAAACACGGAATACAAATAACAAATTGCATCATGTAAAACATTTTGTAAATAGCCATGGTATTTATAATGAAACGAGATAATAATATTGATAGTAGGTACCTTTATTAATAAAACAATGTTTTATTAAGGTAAATTAAGTTGTATATAGCTATTCCACTTTTTACGTGAAAGTTTACAATTACAAAAATAATAAAAATAAAATAAAAAATAAAATAAAATAAAAACTTTTTATTTCAGACTTTGCAATCCATAGAATGTTAGTACAGTAAAACTTATGAAACTAGTGTTAGTAATTAATTAAAAATACATTATAAAAACCTTATTTCCTAATGTGGGTATTAACCCAGTGCTGGACGTAACGCGTGTCCAGCCTATCCGCAATCACAGTCAGGATGCTGTTGGTGCTGGCGCGCAACCTGCCGAGCGCCGCGGCGCATCGCTTGCGGAGCACGGCGTGGAAGCCGTCAACGTGTGCATCCGCGAACATGCCCGACGCACTGCATCAGCGCGGCAGCCCCAACAATGCCCTGAACGCATTGTTATATTGGACGCGCAGGGCGCTGAATGATCTTTGCGTATAATGAGCCCACAAGCAGCACGTGTAGAGTGATGTACAATGCGCTCTGAACAGTGTTATTTTCACTTGTGCATTACAACGTTTAAACCTGTGAGCTATCATGTTCGCTCTGATAGACAGCGCCCTACGCTCCCTGTCCATGTCCTCATCATCGCGTAGGAGATCACTGACTATATGCCCAAGATATTTAAAACAGGTGACCACTTTCATGGGAGTTCCGTTCAAAATCACGGGAGGAACCTGATCTGGTGACTTGGTACCTGCTTTAAATACCATGAGCTCACTTTTTGTGACATTATATTTGAGGCCATGACTAGCTGCTATAATGAAATTAATATTGTTTATTAGTTCATAACGTTTCCTTCTACATACAGGGTCAAATTAAATCACTTAGCCAAATTATGCAGACGTAATGGGCATCGATATCCAAATATGATAAAGAAAGAAGAAATTAATTTTATGTTTTTTTTGTAGGGTCATCCGCAGGACCGCAGTAAGTGTAGGAACTGGAACTTTCAGCTTAAGAAATCTGTTTATTTTTGTGTAAACTTCAAAGATGAGACTGGTATCGATATCTAAACACGATAAAACAAAAGAAAACCGGATTTTCTCAACTCAAACTGCAAGTAACAACACTAACAGCAATCGTAGACCTCAATTTTTTTTTTTTATCAAATCGTATCCTGTTTATGCATAAATGATTATCGTCCTGTTTATCGATCGATACCCATCACATCTGCAGAGTTTCGCTAGTTAATTTAATTTGACCTTGCACTTAATAACCAATTACAGTGGACATAAATACCAATACATTTAGCCCAGGTACACACGGGCGATTTTCCCACGACGATTTTTTTTCGCACACTGGATTTTCAACTCTCTGCTTAGCGCCAAGAGTTGAAAATCCAACAGAGTGTTTTTTTGACGCGCTGGGTTACACTCTGTTGGATTCTTAATGCTTGGCTCAACACCGAGAGTTGAAAATTGAGTGCAAGACAAAATGCTGCCGCGATATTTTTACATCCATGCGTACATTGGCTTACAGTCCCGGTTAAGAATAGGCTACCCACACTGCACCATAAAAGGAACAGGATATTGTCAAGATAACACTGAATCTTCTCGTCTGCTTTAAAACTAAGTATCTGCCAATCGTAGTACCTAAGTAACATTCCTTAAAAATATCTTAATACTTGTGAGAACTGCATCAAAATCCGTCAAATAGTTCAGAAATAGTCGAAAACTCAAGCGAATAATTTTGTTATACACTATTCTGAGATAGGGATATCAATGTTTTCAGTACCAACCTGAACGTTTTTCGGGATAGTTTTATATTTGGATGGGAATATTCGGGATGTTAAAGGGATTTTGGTTTTCCTTTTTCGGGATCTGCATATCCCTAAGAGTCTTTCCAGGCTCATAGGCATAATAGTGCGACGTTATATTAATCTTTTCAACCAACCTCCTGCAAGTGAACGCGGTTACTAGCAACCACAAAGCACGTATTAATACACCGTCTTAGCTGACCAACTGAGAGAGCCCGTTAATTATGTTGCGGCCCCTAACGCAATTACCGAATATTAGGTTAAGTACTGGGACAGACAGGCACAGCGCACTTAGCCGACGGCCGAGATACAAACTAGTTACTGCGACCATGCTTAGGTACATGCGAACACTACATGCATACATAAACCTACTGCAATGGTAAATGATTTAAAGAGAAAATGAGCAAAATTAAGTCCTACCGGTAGCGAAAATGGCACATCAAGTTTCAGAAAAACATCAAACATGTAAAGCTTCATCTAAAGCTCGATGATATTTAACTTCTGCACTTCTCCATAAGTATCAAAGATCTTTGTATCACACTGATATTATAAAGGCGAAAGTTTGTGAGTGTGTGTGTATGTTTGTCTCTTCTTCACGCTCAAACGGCTGAACAGATTTGGATGAAATTTGGTACACAGATAGTTTATAACCTGGATTAACACATATGATACTTTTTATCCCGATATTCTCACGGAATTGAGACTTCTGCGGGAGAAACAACGGGGCGCAGCTAGTAAAAAATAAATCTGATGCATGGGTCTTAATTGAGCAATCTAATAGTTGTCAAGCAGATTTTTAATTCTATTGCCAGGGTCAACTAGGTAATTGCTAAAAATCTAAGTCAAAATGTTGTATAAACAGTGTGTTTGGTCGTTAGCATTTTAGAGTTCTTTTATGGAACGCATGTTTTTTTAAATAAATGTAGGTAGGTAATAAAGCATTATCTCATATTTTAGAACAGCTTACAACGTAATCACCAAAATTTTATCAATATTTTGCGTTATCAATCAATCTGCCTAGCGTTTTTCCAACTATGTTGAGGTTGGCTTCCAGTCTAACCTGATGCAGTTGAATACCAGTATTTTACATGGAGCGACTGCCTATCTGACCTCCACAACCCATTAAATGGGTAAAACGATACCCCTTGGTAAGACTGGTTGTCAGCCTTTCGGGCTTCTGACAACCCGTAAAGACTGTCAAAGATCCAAGAATTACAGCCGGGATCATCGGCTTAGCGTGCTTTCCGAGACACGGAGGAGTCTCGGTATCTAAAGTTGGTCACCCATCCACGGATCAACCCCGGTAAGCGTAACTTAACCTGATGGATCGATCCGTGCGGCTGTCATTACTTAGCCACAAGCTCCTCCATATAATTATTATCTTATACTTAAATATCGAAAAAAACTGACCTAGACTATATTTAACTTGCTTCATAACTAGATTGTATAAAACAAACCACCACCTGATATTACAATAAATAAATTCAGAGCCTGCGGTACCTACCCGTTCATTTATGTGAGCATTGATTAAATGCCATCTCACACAAACACGCTGACCGATATTCATATTCATTCGTTGAATTAAAATAAGGAGAATTCAATTTATAAAAGGAGTAAATATCCCACTTCTACTTCAAATGCGATAACATGCTTAGTTGGTAAAGTAATAAGGTTTCATTTTGTTTAGCCGTCTAGTTGTTTCCATGTTGGATCGGCAGTGGAAAATATTCGTGAGTAAATCAGTAGGGCAGCGCGACGCACGGAACTGCGCTCGGCTGACCAATGCCACTGTTGTCTAATTGTTTCCGATCTCTTCTGAATAACCACCGCGTTGTATTGACAAAATTTGAACACGTGACTGACGGACGATAAAGGTATTCAATGCTCCAATGATCTTTCACTTTATACCAGATTTTTGCTCCACCAATATTTCGATTGAAGCCTGCCAGAAAGTAAAGGTTTATTTTAACTGCAATTCTGAATAAAAATATTTTAAATTTAAAGCAGCTGCTCAGGTGGCCGCCTGCCATTACACATACCATGTCACTATTAAAATTAATATTCCTTTGTTTTTCAGGGCACTTGAACCGTATGCATTAATTGCATCATGAAAGCTTTTCCCGTGCGTACCCACTAATTGGTTTTTATCATGGGCCTTTTAATAAACAACAGATTAAACGAATTTACATTTAAAACTAATGAAACGAAACCTCAACTACGTTCCGTCAATTGGCGGAACCTAAGTGTTTAAATGAAATGTGGTCTCTTTTAATTGAATATGTAAAAGCTTTTGATCCTATTTATTACCCGAAAGAGCCTCATAATATGTTGTGGAGTTTGTATGCATGAAATGATTTTTATGGACAGCTAGAGTTCATTTATTAGATGACAATAGGATATTATGGTGCGGTGCGGTAGCCGGTCACGCTCGAGGTCGCACAGCGGCGCCGGCGCACACCGGAAGGGTGCGACACTCCGCAGCGGAAGCCTCCCCACCACCCGTGACCTGCGTGTGCACACGCGCTTTGTTGTCCACCAGTGACACACGCGATCTCGTCTCAAACTGTAGAAACTAGAAATTAAAATAAACCTCAGTGATACAACAAAACTTGAAGCATAAGTAAGGATCCAACAATCCTAGAAAATCCACAAATTCAATCAAGTAATTCATTTATTAACAAAACACAAAGAACTACAAAACAATTACTTCCCATAAATGCCAAACCCCTGTGTTGCCAATCTGCGGTAGAACAAACGGCAACACATCTCGACGTCGCTCTAGTCCACTACATCAATGGTATTAGAAGTGTAACAGTGGAGAGTCCTCCACGCCCTACTGCTCGGCGCTTCTCGACGTCGAGAGGCAATCCGGAATCTTCTCCACATGTCGACGGACAAGTAAGATTAACAATCTATTTGGTTTTTCCTGAATGATTTTTCAATACTATTAAGCGAACAATATTTGTATATAGGTATATAAACTTTCATCGAAAAAGGCTCTAACGATTTCGATGAAAGTTGCAATATAAGGGTTTACGGGGCGAAAAATCAATCTAGCTAGGTAAATTTCTCATATCTGGGAAAATTCGTTTTCTGTATTTACACATTCTCGGGAATGTGATACAACGTTGGTATACCTGGACGATATGTTTATCTATTTTCACCCGAGCAGAACTCATTCGACCAGGTTCTATAGAATTGGAACGAGTTAATCAAAGGCTTATTCAGCAGAAAACATAATTAAAGGCACTCTTTACAAAATATTTGTATTAAAAATTCACAGACGTCATTAATTTATTAGAAATAAAGAGTATTCAAATTTAAATTAAATAAAATAAGTTTTTGACATTTTGACAACATATTCTTAAACTACAAAAATGAAAGAAAACGTGAATCACAGAAGATTTCCTGTAACTTACAAACAAAGTTACCTTAATAAATATAATGTACCAATTTTTGCGACATTTCTCAACAGATTCAATATATTACAGCCATATTTCACTAAAAGCAGTGCTGACCGGCGGTAAAATCAAATATATAATAAGTATCACATTGGATTATTTTCTTCACGTAACTGAATTTTCCTTTACTAAAAACTGTGGCAATAGAGAGCCGGTATTTCGCTATAAGGAGTAGTTGAGTTGGAGTTGTAATAAATATGTACAATTGGGCTCATTTGCTGGTCCATAATATGATCACATAATGAAGTAACGACCTGATTACATTGTCTTTGCAAGTCATTGTGGCATGCATAATTGCGTGTAAACATACTGGAAGTAATGTTTAAAAGGTGGAGCGTAGCTTTCAAGACGTGTGAGTCAACCCTTTCCTGCGCCCGTCCCCGACATTTTGTGCCCATAGACAAACGACGAGTGATCAACCTACACGTGCTTGCGGACAACTTATTTGGGGTGTAAAATTGAATTACTTTGGGGAACAAGTATTTTGGAAAATGCTTTTAGTGATTTACACTGACACGGCTTTCAATACAATGAACTATATTCCGCCACAAACACTTAAGTTCTCTTTTTAGAAACGAAAAAGTTTATAAAAATGTAACCGTGACTTGAATTTAATATTTAAATAATGAAATATGATAGATTTCTCACTAGGAACTTGTAAAGTCATAGTTATCCTTAATTTTTTACTATTCTCGGGATATACCTAGTCGACGCCTGATCAAAGACGCGTCGCCACTCACCCGGAAAATTGCCCGCGCCCAATGAATATTATTATACTCTTCAATAGTTACACGTAGTTTATTCTAGTTAAGACAATATTGCGCAACTGCTTCAACTGTTTATAATAATGAACACTAATATTGATGACCTCACAAAACAAGGACGCAAAAAAACTAAATGAAAAACCATGTACTGTGTAACTACGCGGTTAAAATCAAATAAATTGCATTCAGCACATAAAACCAGCGTTGTGAAAACAACAATAGCTTTTATGTCATTCAATTTAGCTCTAAACGTGTGCCAACCTCAATATTTCATGGCAAAGCTGTGCCTACAGTTGAAAAATATTGTATAACACAAAATAAAAGATAAAAGCGTCCCGTTAATTTGGTATTTAATCGGCAAAGGCTGGCGGCACACGTGACGGTGTCGTACGGGAGCCGAGGTGTGGGCATGTGGGCTTAATCCCGTGTTGTAACTGTGCAGGCGACGTCACGCTTCGCCGGCCATATTTAGAGATATGTGACGATCCAGCGGCTGCCCACTGAACCGCGAGAGGATGTGAGTTATTAAGTGGTACACTTTCAGGTGATCTGTCGAGTGAGAGAATCGTGTCCCCGCTCCGCTCGCCCCACGCGACCTGCAACTACTAAATGTTTTGTGTAATGTTATGTTAGATTTTATTATGTTGTTTTGCAAATAACTTTTCCTCGTTGTATTGGCTACTAACTACAAAGTTTTCGAAATCAGTGTTATTTTTCAAAGTTTGATAGTAATTTGAAATTGTCATAGCTAATTAACTTCCACAATTTGCTCAACTGTCACCTGTATCAAACTATCACAACAATTCCCAATGCTAATTAAAACAAACTCTTCAATTACAAAATAACAACAAGCGCTTTAATTACACCCTCTCAAAAAGCCCAAACATCGTCTGAGCACAAATAATGACACATTACTAAATTGAAACGCCGCATCCACTGATTTGAAACAAATAGAGTGCACGTAAACATGATTCGTGTGTCGGCCTCGCTCGGCTCATCCATTTGTAACGAGCCTGTGATGTTATTCATTCCATATCAAACGTTTAGAGAGTATTACACTGATTCCGACTGTTTGGATTTACCTGCTGATGGTCAACTGGCTTAGCCCCATTATTAGTTATGTAATCGTCGATTGATTGAACCAACGGCAGCGGAGTCTTTTGTGTTGTGTTGCTTTGAATGATTGGATTAGTATAGAGAGCACAAGTGATCACGTATCTACTCGTGAGCAGAGATAACATTTTGACAAGGTGTCAAAATGTGTACTTATAACCTGACGCTGTTTTCATTTGCATAAACGACCTCAAACTCATACAAAACAAAATAATTATGTAATTTTACTTATCTCATGTGTGTTTATTTATCTAATTTTTACGAAATAGTATTAGTGCTCTCCAGTAAAATAAAGGTACCTATGCAGGAAGTCTCAATTTATTCTAAAAGAGCAGTCACTAAATACGACATTCTTAACCCTAAACTTCACTGAGGTAAATAATATGTTACACAAACGAAAAGGAAATCGAATTTTACTGGAACTGTCCTCGTCCAAAAGTCACGCTCGGTCACTCCGATTTTCTGCTTCCTGTGGTAATGCTTGTAAAATTCGGACGAGCACATAATCGTTTATACTTCCTATATTTTGCTTTAGTTAAGTATATGTAGCACAATTTTAACAACAAAATATGAAATTGAAAATTTGTTTAGTAAATTTTGTAGGACCTTACACTTAAAGTAACGAGCATTTTCTTCGTCAAAGCCCTTCAAACTAACTTAACTAAGCGGCCAATTTAAATGTCCAACGAGAGCCAAATTGCATTTGATCTTGGCATTCTAAACAGCAAGGAAGTTAATTAGGCAGCACATGACGCACAAAGCTAATGTGGTAGTGAATCTGGTGCAACCGGAACTGGTCGCCATTGGCTCGGTAAATCAATATCCGGTGGGCACGCCTATCACCGGCCTTTGCCGCCATTTCAATAAAATCACTAACTGCTTTCTCAAGTTTGATGCAGTGGAGTTAGGGTTGTTCGATGCTCTTAATTTTATTGCTGAACTGAAGTTTGTTGGACTATCCGTAAATATGTATAATAATGGGTTATGAAATAGTATCCACACAGGCGGAGACTGACTTGTAACATTTGTTTGTAATGAATCCAGTTTTTGTAACGTATTACAGTAGTCGGTGCGGCGAGCCGAGCCGCTCGATGCGAGCGCCGGATCCTCCACTCGACTGTCGGCAGTATCATGAATTCCTTTGAAACGGAAAAATGAGAAACGAAAATTTCACTGTGCTCGAAGCGAGCGTTCGCCGCGTCTTGTGTATCGTCGTTTTGTAACCAAGCTCGCCTCGAATGATACATTACAAATAAACGTTACAAGTCAGTCTCCGCCTTATTGTTAACTTTAATGTATAGGTATGTCAAAAGGAGAAACACTTGTACAAAATTCGATAGAATTTTAACATAATTATTATCACTATATTATCGGATTTAGAAAATATTATTTAAACTAGCTTTTGCCCACGACTTCTGACTTTTTTTCTTTTTCTCGGCTCCTAAGGATTGTAGCGTGTTGTTACATACCTTCCTCGAGAAATGGACTAGCCCATGCAAAAAAAAAACGAATCCGATGGTAGTTCCGGAGATGACCCCCTACATACAAACTTACAAACAAACAAATTTCACCTCTTTATAATAATATTATAATTATAATATGTACCTAATATATTATAATAAATAATTTTAGTATTAGATTATTAATTAGTATTAGGTAGTAGTAGTATGGATGAACGAGTCACTCTTAATTTTCTTCAGGTTCACTTATGAGAAGGTAAAAATAACGCACACCCTTTTTCGTCATAAGTATTAAAATGTCAATGCTATAATTAAACCACCCACTTTCGTATCTTCGGAAACTTCGTGCCAAATATAAAAAATAACGTTGTGCTAAGTTGCGTTTTAATATCACGGTTATTTTCCTCATTAGAAAACCCCCTTTCTAATCCCAATAATTACAGTAAAAACATTAAAAATTATGCTATATTATTCCATTTCATTTAAACAGGATTTTAATAACATTATTATACTTAATCAAAAACATCCTGAAGAGAGATCAACTACCCGTGTTTCATTAAAAGTTTGTTATTGAACCGAAGTTTCATTGCTTCATAGAGTTTGAAACATGTCGGGTGGAATTTTCTTGCAATGTTCAATTCGTAATAGGAGTAAGCAAAGTCGGGTTCATACAGAGTAAGTGATGTAAGAGCAACAATCAATGCATGTTTTTCTCAGTTGCTTTCGACGTTCGAAGTATCGATAACTTTTCATTTCATACCATTGGGTATTTTATTTAAATCACGTCGTCGACGAAAATCTTAAGTCCGTCTGTCTGACTGTCCACAGTTTAACTCCCCTTAGTTCTCAAAACCTATAATTGGGCATGGTTATACATAATAATTATGCCTACAAATAAAATCTTAAAAAAGGTTTTTTTTTACTTACTTTCCCTGTAGGTAAAGCGACAATGTCTTTTTTTACTCGTCTTTTCCATTATGTGTTCCATTGTATCGTTGGATACGTATTCCAAAAATATTGTAAGTAGATATAATATGAACATTTCTTGAGTCTAGACAAATCAAACTGGTTGCTTATTTAATTACATCATTTTTTTATGCCATTAATTCTACATTCTGTGAATGTAGAATTAAATTTGCTTAACTCGCAAACTGATAAATTATATATTTATCAACATTTTTTTTTAAATCATCTGTGGTTAAAATATTTGTTACTTTAATACTTTGTGCCTATTGTATTACAGTAATTGTATTCTAGGTACATATCGTCTTCTTATATTATTGTAGTTAATGTATACAAAATATTGTAAAACATTTTAAAAGAGTAACTATGGACGTTCTTGCCCATTCTTCTCCGCTACCTTTTGGAAAGAGCAAATAGAATCAACCCTATTTTCTTGTAATTTTTGACGTTTAAAAGTGCCATAAAATCATCATCATCATCATTTCAGCCGAAAGACGTCCACTGCTGGACATAGGCCTCCCCCAAGCACCGCCACTTCGACCGATTCTGTGCTTTCCGCATCCAGCGGATTCCTGCAGCCTTCACAAGGTCATCGGTCCATCTTGTGGGAGGCCTTCCAACGCTACGTCTTCCGGTACGTGGTCACCACTCCAGAACCTTTCGACCCCATCGGCCATCCGTTCTGCGAGCAATATGCCCTGCCCATTGCCACTTAAGTTTGGCAATTCTTCGGGCTATGTCGGTTACCTTGGTTCTCCTGCGGATCTCTTCATTTCTGATTCGATCGCGTAGGGAAACTCCAAGCATAGCCCTCTCCATTGCCCTTTGGGTGACTTTTAGCCTTCTGATAAGGCCCATTGTGAGCGACCACGTTTCAGTACCATAGGTCATCACTGGCAACACGCACTGGTCAAGACTTTCGTCTTGAGACACTGTGGTATGTGGGACGAAAAGATATTGCGTAGCTTCCCGAACGCTGCCCAGCCGAGTCGGATTCGACGATTGACCTCTTTCTCGAAGTTGGACCTACCTAGCTGGACAATTTGTCCTAGGTAAACATACTCGTCCACAACTACGAGCGTAGCGTCTCCGATCTTCATGGGAGTGGGTGTCACATGGGCATTTGACATGACTTTTGTCTTGTCCATGTTCATTTTAAGACCCACTCTTTCGGAAGCTCTACTGAGATCATCGAGCATTGTACTGAGTTTCTCCATGGTCTCAGCCATGATAACTATGTCGTCGGCAAATCGAAGGTTAGTGCCATAAAATGCTCTACTTTAAATAAATGATTTGATTTTGACTTTTGACTTGGCCGGTTTATTTAACTATTTTTGGTGGATACATGCTTGGCTTGTGGCTAAGTAACAACAGCTGCACGGGTCGATCGATCAGGTTAAGCTACGCTTGCCGCGGTTGGTCTTTTGATGGGTGACCATCTTTACATACCAAGACCCCTTCGTGCCTCGGAAAGCACGTTAAGCCGTTGGTCCCGGCTGTCATTTGTAGATCTTTGGCAGTCGTTACGGGTAGTTAGAAGCCCAAAAAGTCTGACAACCAGTCTTACCAAGGGGTATCGTGTTACCTAGTAACTAGGTTGTGGAGGTCAGTAAAATACTGGTATTCAGCTGCATCCGGTTAGACTGGAAGCCGACCCCAACATAGTTGGGAAAAGGCTAGGCAGATGATGATGATTTGGTGGATACATGTTCGGCTTGACTAAACCTCAAGTGATAACGACGGACCCGTCTATAATATCTATAGGTAGAGTATGGTGATGTTATGTTTGGACACAATGTTGTTGGTATATATTTACCTACATGTGAATGTAACGGAATTAAGTCTCGTTACAATCTGGAACAAACCTATATCGATTTCTATTGTTTTCCAACATCGTAGGTGTATGAACACAATGTATGCACAAGTTTTTTTATGACAACAATGTAGCGTCGTCATGGGCTTTACATCTAATGAGTAGCCACTGAATAGTTTTTGATGATAGAAATGTCAAAAGTCCTGTTGAAAGTCATTTTTAACCGACTTCCAAAAGGAGGAGGTTCTCAATTCGACTGTAAGTTCTTTTTTTTTTGTATGTTTGTTACGCGATTACTCCGTCAATTATGCAATGATTTTGATTTTTCTTTTTTGTTTGGTAGATCATACTTCAGAGGTGGTCCCATATAAATTTTATTAACTTTGCTTGGGTAGTTTTTGAGTTAGCTTCAATAATACGTATTTTTTCCTCACTTAGTATGTGGATGATATTATGATAACTTCCTGTCACTGTTATTTACATAGCAGGTAGTGGTATTCGAATTTGTGTGGGGTAGGTATCACAACTAAAAAGTGAAAAATAAAAACATTTTACAAAAAAAAACAACCAACTTCAAAAAAAACACTACAACGTGAAAAATAATTTTAATTTCGGAAGTCGGTGACAAAGAACGAAAATTAAAAACCAAAGACACCGACTTCCGAAATTAAAGTTATTTTTCACTTTGTAGTGTTTTTTTTGAAGTCGGTTGTTTTTTTTTTTGTAAAAAGTTTTTTAAATATACAGAACGCTTTGAAAGCGATTGCCACTTGTCTATGCCCTCAGGATACTACACCTACTTACATACCTACTTAAAAAAATGTATCATAAACAAACTCAAAATGAAACTCGACGAATAATTAAAATACTCCATTCAATAAATATTACTTAACACAAAAGCGTCATAACCCGCATTTAATTCATCCCTTAAATAAAAACGTAGGTGAAAGAGGCGTAAGAGCATACGTCGGTGTAATGAAGATTTGAAGATAATCGAAAGAGCGGGCGCACGGCAGACGATTTATTTGCAGCGCGACCGTCCGGATAATAATGCCTTTAACAACGCTTCTGGGCGCACCGAGCCGTGTTCTGACGTGTCAGTACACTTGCCTGCAACTTTTGTCGGTGGAAATAGGGTTTATTTAAGTTTTATGTATAATAAACTAGACTTTTTGAGGAACTGTAGTTTTAACTTTGAACAAAACTTAACGTGATGTTAAAAATGTAGTGGTCATAATAGGTAGATAAATACGCTGCATATGCTGGCTGCCTCCGGCTCTAATTGAAAGGCCTACCTATGTTAATATCTTAGTTTTTGTGAGATAGTAATTAGCCATTTTATATAGTCATCGGTATAGATGTTTTTAGAAAACTCTGCCATAAAATCTTAGTATTTATCTTAGTAGGTATAGTTAACTAGGAGAAATTGCACTGATATATTTCGGATAACAATAAAATGAAAGTATGTGGAAAAAAAAATGTACACACAGCTACACATAAAGTTATAATTTGCAGTATAAGTTGACCTCGCATTATATGGAAATCCTATACAATGCAAGATCAGCATAAACTGGAAATGATGGTTTGATGTGTAGCCGTGTGTACCCAACAACACTTAGAAATATTATTAGACGAAAGAGAATCAAATATTTTCTTAGAATTCTCTCTAACTTCGTACGTGAATCCAATCTTATATTATTTAGGTACTCTGTGAGTTTGACTGTTATTGAGCTCTTATTTTCCTTACTTTTCACAAAAAAAAAAGAAAACCAGTTCATTTGTTTTTCCAACGAATTCCACTCGATCCCGATTCGCCGACACTCGTTAAATCAAATATGTTGTTATTATAGTTACGAGTAATCTTTTTACAGAATAAAAATGAATTTGTTAAAAACTCGTTAATGAAAACGATATTTTCTAACACTTAATATAAACAAAACTAAAAATCTTCTAACCATCAAGTGATTAGAATGAGGCACGGAGACCGTACCGCCTTCAAGTCATGCTGTTCGCTTGTTGATAGACTTTCGACCTCACATTAAGTGTTTTCTCTAAACCCCTAACATCTGGTAAGTATTACACAACATCTTCACTGTGTTTTCGGCACATTTGGATTTGTTGTGAACTGTTCACCTAGTAACTTTTAGTGTACCGTGTCATACTCAGAAAAACTAATAAATAATAATATAATTATTAATAAAATAAGGGTTTAAAACATAATGATGAAAGTATAATTATTACATCAAAACTAACACAAAATTAAAAATCCTAATTTTTGTTCCTAAAAAACTTTTACAAAAAAAAAACAATCGAATTCAAAAAAGTTGTTTTTTTTTTGTAAAAAGATTTTATTTTTCACTTTTTAGTTGTGATACCTACCCCACACAAATTTGAATACCACTACCTGCTATGTAAATAACAGTGACAGGAAGTTATCATAATATCATTCACATACTAAGTGAGGAAAAAATACGTATTATTGACGCTAATTCAAAAACTACCCAAGCAAAGTTAATAAAATTTATATGGAACCACCTCTGAAGTATGATCTACCAAACAAAAAAAAATCATCAAAATCAATTCATAATTGACGGAGTAATCGCGTAACAAAAAAAAAAAACATACAGTCGAATTGAGAACCTCCTCCTTTTGGAAGTCGGTTAAAAATAGATCACCTTTTTCCGATCCCTGGGTGAACTTAGGGGTTACATCTGAAAAATGGGTTTCGGTACTTACCTGTACCTACACTTATGACGTCGTAATAATATCATAAATACTCACCTAAGGATTCTCTAATTCTAAAACATTACCTTTTCGACAGCTTTTTGTAGCGTCCTTAAGTATGAATAAAATATTTAATTTTAAATGTCAAAATAGCCGTCACTTACAAACCAATTGACCAAGCAAACTAAAACTAAAAAACGTTTTAACATCGCCGCTTATGTTATTGAATAAAATAAGTTCGAAACTCGCCTAATAAGCCGGAGTTATATCCCGACAGGCGCGTCAATAAACATGACAAAATAGGCCCATAATAAATATGGAATAGGGTTTCCAATCAAGTCAACTTCGCGCCCTCCCCCCGTGCGCCCGGCGCAGGAAACGACACAGACCACCTAACTTATAAAAGGTACGGGAAATACGCTTCGGCTGTGTTAGAGACAAAAAAATTGTAAAAAAGAAAAAATCATTGATCATTTAACTCATCATCTGTTACGATGCCTCATTGAGGTGGATTACAATTAAAATTCTATTGTGTTTCGTTAATGACAGTTGAAAGGATAATCATAAGTAAGTGCTTCAATCAAAAGCAGTTTTTAGACTGAGAAGAAGTGATGAAGGGTGAATCTTTTTGAACCATGCGTAATACCTAATAGAATTTTGTTTTTAGAAAAACTGGTTTGCTTGCTTTATTTTTTTTGCCATGATATTTTTAGTTAACCCACTCGCGATATATTTTCTAACATACTAAATTTGATTTAAAATACTTTTCATCCATTAAACAGATGGGTGATGGTCGTTCCCCTGGCTGTCCTCTTATAATAATAGACGATTTTTGTAACGCAATATTGCTAACTTTACAATTAATACCGATCTTAAATTATTGTTACGTAAAATTACATTCAAATCCATCTTAATCCCAATACAAAACCACGCTACGAAATATCGTAGCAGTTCTCGTAGCGTCGTAGCGCTGTAGCACGGGCGGAGGCGGCGCGGCGGGCGCCCTGCATATCTCGCCACATAATATAGACAACTAGGCGACGCCTTGGGACAAATTTTTAAATTGCCTCCTAGCCCTACAGTACCGACTGACGGCAGGTCAGCTTCGCGCTCATTACTCACGCAATTTCATCAACCATGTTTTTTTTATTAATGTTTTAAATTCTTATTCCTGAAATTATATCAGAAATCGTTCTGAGTACACAAATTTCTTTATTAACTTGGGTCTATGATCTACACAACATCACACATGAAAGTATACAGGCACAAGACACGTGTAGTCGCAGCCTACTTTTTAAAACGTAGCACAATGTAATATCGAGTTATCATAAGTATAGCTCAGTCCATTTCTTCCCTACATCTCATCTCTATCAGCCGTCAAATCAGAGTTCACTTCCTTTCTAGGCATATCATATTTTGCTCAATCCATCCATATTGTACTCAGTCTGCTTTTTCTTTAGCCATACATAATCATACTTAACAGAGTATTCCTGATCAAATACAAATAATGTCAAGTTTGTAAGGACTAAGACTAAGGGTAGTCTACACGTAGACAAATCCTAAACAGCACAGATGATGCTTTCAACTAAACCCATCACAAAATATTCCTATAAATAAAGTGCTTCCTCATATTATCTATCCCAAGTCTAAATATTTGCAGAGAGCACAAGCAATGGAAACAAAGCAACACTACGGGCCCAAGATAACGCAAACTACATCAAGATACGTGAGAGCCCACTTCGGAACTTTGTGTGGCTATATGCGACTTCTGTTCATGCTAGAGTAGGCTTATTTGTTTGTTTGATATACATACATACATAAACTCACGCCTTCTTCCCATGGGGGTAGGCAGAAACTACAGAACGCCACCTGCTACGATCCTTACATAGTCCTTTTGCCTCGTTTACGTTCATACATCTGGTCATACACGCACGCCGGTTGCGAGTACTACGCACCTGGCCTTTCTGAAGAACATCACCAATAAGGTCAGTATATGTCCTCCTAGCGGGACATATACTGACCTATGGGGGGGACCTATGGGTCCTCCTAGGGGGGGGATCGTATATTTTACTTTATTTAAGTACCTACTTCAATGTTTATACTATGTTTAAAAAAAATTATAACTTGTACAACGGTGACGAATCGCTTTTCGTATGTCTAAAGAACTATCCACTTGGGTAAAGTATCTTTAGCAAAATTAGATACAAGAGTTTTAGTTTGAGCAGCAGGAAAACATTAGGCATTTTTTCCCACAATTTTAGTACGAATGTTTGTGATGTATTTTCGTGAAATCATAACTAATTGGTCAAAGAAGGCCTATGTGTCCAGTTGTAAACGAACTGGTTGTAAAAAATATTTTCTTTTAAACAAGACAATGGGGATGATGACTAAAAAAATATTTTTTGTCCGTCTTATAGATTTATTAAAAAATATTGGACACATATTTTTTTCTTTTTTTACGTTGTCAAAAGATTACGGCGATACATTGAGTTAAAATATGCCGTGACGTCACTTGTATGTAGATTTTATACTTACTTGTGACGTAGCGACCCCCACTCCCCAACTTTAATGCGTTTTATCTAAGTAATTTTTTTATTAATATGATAAAGCCAAAAATACGTGTCTAATATTTTTTTATTATCTGACTGACAGGCTAAATAGAATTTCTTTTTTTTGACCCAGGCATCATGCCTATTCTTGTAAAGCAAAAATCACCCATTTACTTTACGTTAAACTCCAATAATTATCTCAAACATTAAATCATTGACAAAATGTTTCCCATTAACAAACACTAACATAAGTATTTAAACAAGTTAAGTTCAAGTTGTAGCAACACAAGTCGCACAAATATGTATTCGGATCCATATTTACATAATTCAGGCACCGCCGGAATGATTCCGTAGTTGTGTATTACACAAAATGAACGTATCCCAAGATCCCACTTACAAATTGAACCGAGTCGGTGGGCTATTCTGTACACTCACTACTGTTGTTTGTAACACATTAAAATTACCAACACTCAGTGATTTTAGTTTTGTTAATTTTTCCTTGCAGAATGAGGTTTTGTAAATAGTTGGAAAAACGGAAGGCCTCTATGAACAAACAGATACTACACAATTTAAAATTCACGAATCAGTAATCTGCTGTAGGTACATTAAAATGATATTGATTGCGGAGAAGGATAATTAATATATTTAATGAATGATACTAACTTAAAAATCCAACTACCACAGAAACCTTTACAAAAAGTAATATGGCACAATAATAACAATCCAAAACGTTTATTGATTAAACAACAACAAATCTTAAATCAAAAATGCGACCGCGATTAAGTGGTATAGAATAGAGGCGCTTACGGCCCATTGGGACGCTGGCCCGAATGGAGCGCGCATACTAATTCGTGGTCGTTCGAGGAGCATTCAAATAGCAGCCGAGCCCGGCTTATGGGATATGTGAGACGGGGCCCAAGATTTAGTTTACAACTTAGATTACGGCCCTGGTGGTCAAGAATTAAACAAGTAATCTAATGGCACGCGTAACGTGTCCCTACAAACAATCTAATTGAAAGGATTTCAATTAAACATACACAGCACGTCTTTTGCGGTGCAGGCTAATAGGATTTTGGAGGTTCAATTAATTTCATTGAAGCTAGTTTAAGTGTATCATTTTAATATTCAAGGATCCATGGGTAAAATAATCCAATACAAAAATCTTACTCACGTCTTTACTATAGGTACAAAAATCCTCTACAGTAATAAGTTATAATTTAATTCAGCCCAACTCGCGGATGTATAGATATATATTAGAATTGTAAATAGGGAAAATCATATTTTGAAAAATAATGGACGATATAAATTTTTAAATTACTGTTCAGCTGACATAGCTGACGGACAGCTTTTAAGAAACACTTAAAAGACTTCCTAGTAAATGTTTAAAATCTACCTTTCTATTATTTCATATTTACATATTTTGAAATAAGAAACAAAAAAATAATTTTAAGAAATCAAGTTTGTCTTTGTAAAATAAAGTACATCCCCTAAAAGAAATCCAAAATGAGCCACTTGACAAATGACACCAAGTCGCTGAAGCAGCAGACCTCCAGATTGCGTCTGAAAAGCTTTACCTGTTGCATGACTCGTTTCAGCCTACAGCCCGTGCACGGTGGCTTACAGCTCAGTCGTTTTCTTTTTGTATGCATTTACGTTTCAGATTAAAAGATCCAATCGCCACCCCAACGTTCGGCGGCCTTCGTGTAGGCCCGGCAGGCTTCGCCGGTGTCGCCCACAGATGATTGGCCGGCGCGGGAATGGGGTGAGTGATGACGCGTTCGAGGGAAGTTTTCGCGCTGGAATATCAGTTGTGGTTGCGGGGTTGAACAGCGCGGCTGTGTGCCGCTGCCTCGGTCCGGTCGCCTCGACGTGCGCCGCCCGCCTCGAGGGTAAGTGAACATTTCATTCGATTAAAAAGCAATTTCTCCTGAGAAGTGTGATTCATATACCTTTGCCTAAGCTTTATTAACTTCAATTTGGATAAGGTGGAAAATATAAACTTGATTATTTCGCGCTAAACATTACTTTAATAAATATGGGTTACCGAGCCGTTACTGCCTTTCTCGTAAACAATCTGATAAACTGATATTACGTAAATGAAAAGGCCTAATTGCTAAATGGTTATCTTTCTTAGTAAATTATCTATTCACACTACACATGAAATTGCTTTTTCTGAAAAAATAAATTGTTTGTGTAAAGTTTTTCAGGAGCAGAGTTAATCAAGTTACAAACAGAAGCACTACGAAGAAAAGTTAAAAAAAATTTTTTTCAGGTTTTTCTTCCAACCAGCGAATATTGTTTGCGGAATTTAATGAAAATTGTTTTCCGCAGTAAATATAACTAATTTCAATATTTAACAATACTCAAAATTCTACTCATCTATAATGATTCCATCAAAGTATTTCCGGTTTTAAGTTCCCAAAATAAAATACCTATGCATAATCAGCATAATGTTCCCACTGTTGGATACAGGCCTCCTCACTGTGAGAGGGAGCGGGCCGTAATCCAACACGCGGGCCCAGTGCGAATTGGTAGATGTCACATGTCTTTCTTTTAAATACCTATTTTTTAAAATAAATAACAAGAAAATTAAGAAACTCTTCTAAATCGTTGTAAAAGCTTTCTTTTAAACATAAACAAATTTTCTATGCAACTAAAATAATCGGTAATTTCGGCTGCAAACAGCGTAATTGACACATTTCGCGAAAACAAGTATCTCTTCACGATCGGCACACCTATGTTTGTTTCACGGAGGTTTTACATGACCTACATCGGCTGAGCTACCTATTGCAGAGTACCTACTTATATTTACAGGACTGTATCGAAACATGTCTGAATAAGTAGACATATTCAAATAGTATTTGTCCCTTATTTTCTTTGCGTCAACATCAATTTCCAGATATAAAGGGTTGAAGGATTCCTATTTATAGAATTCATTCAGATATATGAAGAGTTTCTCTGCTACAGCTAGTTTTTTGCGGCTATAATTATCGCTCGTTGGTCTAGTGGTCGCAAGCGCTACTGCTGAGCATGAGGTCCTGGGTTCGATTCCTGGGTCGGGTAAAGTGTTATTGGGTTTTTCTATCTAGAAATTTCTCAGTAGCAGCCCGAAGTCTGGATTTGTGCTCGGTTGATGGCAATAGGCTCGCCCCCTATTACATGGGACTTAAACATAACCGGCGAAATGTGGGTGTACCTACTACAGGTATACCTCTGCCCAACTCTTCGGAGAAACAAAACGTGATGTAATGTATGTGTAATTATATTTTCGATATTACGGATAAGAAAGAAATAGGTATACATTTAATTTCATGGGAAACAATGTTATGAACGACTTAGTCATATGTTAGATGACCACATTGATCACGTTACCTAAATACAATAACCGCACTAGCTTTCACAAAAATGAAAAAATATAACAGAATTTGTATTTATTTTTCTACCGAATAATTTAACCGTTTACTTCTCCGAAAGTAGTAAGCATATTTTTTTGTGTCGAATACTTATTCATAACTAGATAGCCAGTCGCTCCATGTAAAATAATGGTATTAAGCTGTATCCGGTTAGACTGGAAGCCGACCCCAACATATTTGTGAAGAGGCTAGGCAGATGATGATGACTATTGATGACTTATTCATAACTATAACACAAAATTTGCAATATCTCATAAACAACTAGCCACTGTGTGTACTACCTTTCAAATAAAAAAAGAACCATTGAAATCGGATCACATAAGGCAGACATATCAAGTAGCCCCCTTTTTCCCCTTTTTGGAAGACGACAATTTTTTTTAAATAAAGTCGCAAAACCTGTATACCAAGTTTCGTCCAGATCGGTTGTAAAATACGAACTGTAGAGGAGTACCGGCACCGGCCGGCAAACCGGCCTGAGAGATATTTCACGACAGCATGTGAAGCCAAGTCAGAGGCCCATAGGCGGCTTTTGGACTCATGGACTCTGACACCATGTTAGTCACTAACTACACGAAAACAAGAAGGAGTACCAACAAACTGACACACGAAAGCAAATTTTGCCAGATTTGAAGCAGAGACGCGAGAGTGTGGCCGGCTTAATTATAAAGACATATTTCCATTAAGTAAAGATATCACTCGTGTTCAATACACAACGTTTCCGTTTAACAATAAGTCTCGTTAATTGTGTTTACTTTGCGATCCAATTTATTGAGTATTACCCTCTCTATCTGCGGCTGATTACGTTTAAAATCAATTTCATAATATAATCGGGATTACATCCTATTTGGCGATTTATTTGCTATGTTTTAAGCAAAATAAATTACTTATAAAAGGGTTAGGTTTTCGTAAATCCAGTATTATCAAATATTTTGATATTGTTTATATCAATCATGAGTATCAATTTATTCTAGAAATTACCTAAATCAACCATTCATAACTGTGTACCGGTTGTTTTGTTAAATATTATCTAAATGTTTTATGGGACTACATAAAACCAACATCTTCAATCTGATTTTGGATAAAACTGGGATTAATATGACTGTCCCGTTGGTCTAGTGGTCGCAAGCACTACTACTGAGCATGAGGTCCTGGGTTCAATTTCCAGTTCGGGCAAAGTGTTATTGGGTTTTCTATCTGAAATTTCTCAGTAGCAGCCCAGAGTCTGGATTTGTGCCCGGTTGATGAACTCAAACTTAAAGCATTTATTTCAATTAAACCATTTACAAGCACTTTTGAATTGTTAAAGAATCGGTCAGTCAGAAATATGAAGCTTGTTGCCCATTCCAAAGCGTAGTCGGTATCTATGAAGAAGAACGGGCAAGAAACTCCACGGACACTCTTTTAAATAAAAAATTGTTACAAAGTATTGGTTACATCATTCAAGTTGAAATTATACATGTGAAAACAATGTAAAAAGACGTGCACGTTAGAAGCGTCCGTAATAAAAAGATAAAACAAAGAACAATTCAAAAATTAAAACTAAGCCATGGCAGCTAAGAAATGACCAGTCCCAACTGACGGCGCCCGTTCACGAACATGACGCATGGATTAGCACCATTCAGCTCAACCATTTTGAAGGGAGCTAAATGATCCAAAACACGCGCCACCATCAGCGAAACATCTGAGTGAGCATGACATACTCACAGCCGCCAGGGCACATTCAAGTCAATGCAAGACATATTACCCGGTAAATGGTAACTCTTTAGTACATAGTGCTCACACCTGTGCTATGCAGTTATATAATACAAAGGAGATTGTTTTTATACAATGCAAAGATAGTCTTACATTTTGTTGATGGCAAAAGGCATGCCCCTTATTACATGGAAGTAAAACAAACTGGCAAAATGTGACTGTTACTATATATATATAGGCTACGCCTCTGCCTAACCCTTCGGGAATTACGGGCGTGATGTTATGTTATGTAATATGCAAAAATGTGGACTTTTTTTTTTACCCCCGACCCAACAAAAAGGTAGGTGTTATAAGTTTGACCGCTATGTGTGTTTCAGTTTGTGTGTCTGTCTCTGGAACCGTAGCTCTTAAACGGGTGAACCGATTTGAATGCGGTTTTTTTTATTTGAAAGCAAGTTTTCGAGCAATGGTTCCTAGATATGTGTTATCAAAATCGGTTTAGCCGTTTCAAGGTCATCAGCTGTTTTGTGTTAGCTGCGGTAAGGATCTTAGACGCATAATGGGTATTGCCTAAAATTTGAAACACCCATGTATGTTACACCCATATAATTATGTAAACTATGCAAGATTATGGAATTCTTGGTTTGATGCTGCAACCAGGATATCCAGCACATTAGTACACACTTGAATTGTTTTTTTTTGCAGATATCTCGTGTTTAGATTCGTTTTGGTCAGTATTTATTTCATCATACAATGCAATGGTAGCAACACGATGAGCTGATGCTGCAGTCAGGATATCTAGCACACTAGTACACTCTTGAAAAAATTATACCAGATATGTAGTGTTTGAATTCGTTTTTTAACCGACTTCAAAAAAAAGGAGGAGGTTCTCAATTCGTCGGGATATTTTTTTTTATGTATGTTCCCCGATTACTCGAAGACGGCTGGACCGATTTGAAAAATTATTTTTTTGTTTGAAAAGGTATACTTTCAAGTTGGTCCCATTGTCATTTGGTCACGATCTGATGATGGGATCTTGGAGAAATCGAGGGAACTCTTCAAATATTAAAGGCACATCTATAGCGATTTGGGTATTTTTTATGAGCAATTGACATAAGGCTATTGTAACTTAGATAAATTACAAATCAACCCACTAAAAAGTGAAAAAAAAAAATTTTTTTAAAAAAAACACAACCGACTTCCAAACTACAAAGTGAAAAATAACTTTAATTTCGGAAGTCGGTATCAAAAAACTAAAATACTGATCTGATCCAAAGACACCGACTTCCGAAATTAAAGTTATTTTTCACTTTGTAGTTTGGAAGTCGGTTGTGTTTTTTGTAAAAAAAGTTTTTTTAACTGTTCGAATGTTCGCTTTTCCTTTTGCGTTGGGATTTTTTAAATTTCCTTTAATAGCCCAACTTGTTATTTTAGCCTACACTGTCCCACTGCTGAGCAAAGGTCTCCCCCAACTTCTTCCAAGCATCCTTTTCCAGGGCCACCTCGATCCAACCCTTACAGTACTTTCGTTAACCGGAATTATTTCTATTCCTTAACGAGTATAAAATTATTTTCTTAGTTAAATACAACGAGAGATAATCGACAATCAATATTTCATGAATATCTAAAGCTAACTTAAACTGTTAAAGTAATCCCAAATCTTTGTGATGAACGAAACAAAACTTGTTATAACTACCTAAATTATTATTCATACTTATTATTTCTATTACTAGAATTGTTGTTTAAAAGTTATTCAACATTATAAATTAGTTAAGAGAATAAATAATAGATTAGTTTTGTACATAGAATTGACGGTAAATATAAATCTTGGCAAGGTTTCTTTATTTTTAAATCAGATGTCTAAAATTATATACCTATTTATTCAACTTATTAACGAGAATGGTTAGAAAATATTAAAATTATTTGTTCATTTTCTCGAATTTGAAACCTCTAATCACAGCTCGTCAAATGATTCACCTCCTTCTGCGAAGCGGTAATGCTCGCGAAGGAGGAGGCGGAACGCGTGAGGGAGAGGCATTTTTCGCACCCTCACGCACCTAACCGCCGCAGGAGGAGACGCCCTGGGCGTCGGGAATCGAGAGCCGATTTCCGGCCATAGGAACCGAGAGCCGATTTCCAGCCATAGGCGCGGGCTTGCGGACGGTGAGCAATGGGTAGCTTGCCGTCCGATAAGGACCAGGCCCGGGTCGACGGTGCGTTGTGTTCCACGTACGCCTCAAAGAGATGTCAGCAGAATTGACGGGGTCCGCTAGGGCCAATGCTTGCCGGGGGTGTGAAGAAAGCCGATAGGGATATCTTGGCCCCCGGCAACACGGCAACCGAAGGGACACGGGTGGGTTTTAGTCAGTAAGAGTCTGACACGCCCTCCCGCTCCGCCCAGAGCGGGAGAAGTTATTTGATAGTTTTCCAACCAAAAAAAAAAAATTGGCTATTTATATGCAAGTACATCCCTTTGATTGTGGTAGGGAGCCCAGAGGGTTTTTGAGCAAGTATATGCAGGGCGAAAAGTTGATAGCTGAGTAGGGAAAGCCCACAATTTCTTCATCAGATTTACCTATTTAAGTAATTATGGGTTAGGCCGCACACGATCATACCAAAATCAAAGGCTCTGAAGATCACTTTATTTTTGGCCCAATTTGGAAATCTAAATGTGGACTCCTGACCACGGGGCTCCTATCTGAAACTTTTAAAATATATTTTCGGTGTTCTCTCGTTATGCCGTACCTACTCAGCTATCAACTTTTCGCCCTGAATATGCTTGCTCAAAAACCCTCTGGACTCCCTACCATTGATACATAATAGCTGCCGATAGCGCTTGTAACTCGACATAATTTATCTCATTTTCGTCTCATTTGCTTTTTGATTCATTGAAAATCATATTATTAGAATGACTATTATTATGTTTAAATATCTCGGGACCCCGGGGACCAGTTCATTTGTTTTTTTTTCGTTTTATCTAAAAATATTATCATTAGTATTATGTCATCTGGCTACGATTTATTTCTTTTGTTAAGTTGGACAGAGCTAGTTTGATTAAATCCTATAATGTGAAAGTTAGGAAAACTTGTTACAAAATTACCTACGAAACAATATCATAATCATCAAAATGCTCCCACGCTTTGCAGATTGATTAATAAAGAGCGCATGCAATCAAGAAATGATCTTATTGTGTATGAGATTCGAGTTCAAAATCATCTAACAGTACAGGACAGCTACAAAATGCTTTATAACAAAGGGAAATTCCAGCTTTTCACCCATCGGCCGAGTCATCTAGTAATGAAACAGTAGGCTGTGACTGAGCCACTCCACAGCCCACAGTACACAAACTCGCCCCCATTTTTATTTTCACTCACTGAATACTTAGGTAGTGTTTTATTATGTACGCTTTATGGTACCATAAAATGCATTCAGAACCACAGTTGGCTGTGTAGAATATTGTTATAGTCCAGTCCTTTTACTGAATATAATAAATGTATGTACTCGTAAAGGAGATTTTTAATAAATGAGACTGAAAAGTAATCTCTCCTAACCTCTGTAAATTATAATTAATAGATGGATACATTTATTTGGATTTCTTCATTTATTCAAAAACATCTACACATTATCAAAACATTTACTTTTTAAAACGCTGATGAGAAAAACAAAGAGATCTGTTTATTCCGCTATTTATAATAATATTTTACCAGTTTACTGGGAATAACCCACAACAAAAAAACATTTTCAGTCGGCGGTTAGGTAGGTATATCAAAAACAAATATTTGTATGAAAATAAATTCCTTTTATGTATATTGATATAATTTACCTGTTTTGTGGCAAGCAGGTACACTCGTAAGCAAATAAATATTGACAGGATTGTTGAAAAACGTACAAACATTCATATTCGTACATTTGATTGGTTTTGCGACATTCCTGTTTACTTTTTAATGAGTTTTGACGAATCGACTTCGTGTGATTTTGAAACCAATCAAACTTTCGCACGTTAGCCGGGACTTTAGAAATTACATCATCATTATGAAAACAAAACTGATACTTTAAATTCTACATTACTTCTTGGAACTTTTGACACTTTATTTGAGTTGAATCAAAACGAATAGCAGTAAAAAATATCGTGGAGATAGCAACTCCATAAATACTCACCTATCAACATAACATCTACACAACTATTAATTCACCCAAAGACACATCTTCGTACCCACAGCCCTTATCAAGTCAAGCCCATTCATTGTCATTTTAATAGGAGCGGACAATGAACATCGCATAATCATTACCCGGACGGCGTATGGAAGCAGTTAGGTACTAGATTGATCGAATTCTGCCTGCCTGCCGTAGAATGACTATTGTGAACACGTACGACTAGAGGCACACACTGAGACGCGTCGGCGTGAATAGGCCCGCCGGCTCGACGTCACGAGGTGTCATGCATGCTCTCGAATGTACTGTGATTCGATAACTGCACCATTTCAGCGAGTCATATACCGCACTACGTCAATCTGAATTGTAACGGTACAGGCAACTTGCGCTTCGGACATTAATAACAGTCAGGCAAGAATTCATGTGAGGACTGAATGTTCCCCGTATTATTACATTACATCATGCTAAATCAAGAATAGTTCTACAACTATAGTTGATAAACAGTCAAATATATGTAAAGAAAAAGTATTTCTTATTGTAGTTTGTATAGTAGCACTAAAGAGTTTATGACAGTGACAGTACGGATGTCAATGTCATCCAGAAAAAGTAAGAGATGTCAAGAGATGTCAAGATAGCATGAAAAACCTAATTATCTTTTAGTTGTTAAATATTTATTAATTGAATATTATAATAGGGTGTAATAAAAGACTTTAAATGTCGTTTCTTTGATTTTAGCAACACATTTTGTTTTTATTATTACGCCTATCAAGCCATTGAGAAATATCTTATATATATAATGTAACGTCGTAGGATTTCAGTTGAAATAAACTAATATCAGTAACTTATCGAGTCTAATTAAACTATTAAATGCACAATAGAAAAGTAAGAAAATAACATAATTTTAATATTGAAACAAAACGGCTAGTCGTTCAAATGTGTTTAACATTTTAATCTACATACAAGAGCCATCGTATCCCTCATATTACATCTTACGAAGCCATATTTAATAACTTTCTAAAGATAATTATATACTTACAACACAAAACCCAACGAAAATGGTTTCATTTTCTCGTGGGTTATGTGTTGTAAGTAAAAGACGAGCGAAAATATCCGCGATACAAACAAGTGATCGACGTAATGAAAGTTGTTCGTTAATACATCTGCTTTATTAATTAGCAGTCGTAATTGTATCGTAACGCGATCGCATTGACCTGGATTATCACAACTTTTGGAACATATATATGGGAAACAATTGAGTGTTTTCAATGGGTTTAAAATAAGAGAACAAAAAATTGGAAATCATTATAGACGGACAAATATTTAATAATTAGTCCCCCAAACAACAACAATAGTGGATAGTGTAAAAAAGCAACCCAAGCAGCGCATATAATACGATATTTCCTTAAAAATGATTGCTACGACTTTCGTAGCAAAACTGCTACGAAGGTCTACGAAATGTAAAAGTTAATTTTCAAGCTGCTAACTAACATTATTAAAGCGAACCGCATCTAAACTTAAAGGGGCTAATAATAACACAGACATAGGCCGGTTACAATTTGTAAAGTCCGCAGACGAAATAACGATTATGAGCGTTCACGGTCGGAGGCTTACCTCGCCCGCTTAACTTTGTAAGTCTGCCACAATTACTTCTAGGATCGCTTAATAAGGCGACCTGAGAGAAACATTTAGAGGATTTTTAAGATTTCCTCGTCGCAATGGCCGGCCGCATTCATAAATGAACTTCGTTACACGAGCGGTGCACTTTAATCCCCTCAATAAAAGTAATCGTGCGTGCGCTTATTGGAATTGCTTTATCAAAAATACTGCCCTGTCCGTTTTTATCTGAGCAATATTCGTTTATATGATTTTATTTTACAACTTGAGGTTTTTGTGTCCATTAAATGGCACGTAATGCGGATTATTTGGTTTGCGTCCACTATTAGTAAAGTTTTTGAATACAATATTAATAAATATGTTTTAAACGGCCTGTTGCATCAGCGCTTTGGTTCGTGATTTTAAAACGAACTAAGTATTTGATGATCGATTTGCGCCTCATCAATCTCTAATCTTAACGTCACGCTCTGTAATTGATAAAATATATCCTACTTATTAACAAATTATTATCAAAGCAACATCACGAAACCTTGGAACTCGTCCAAATTCACTAAAATACCTGAATAATTTTAACCTAACATTATGGCAAGCTAGTTTTGAATTGTAACTAGTACAAACTATTGAGACGCCTGATAAATATAATTATTTATATCCTAAGATATTATTTGTTCGTATCAAAGCTGTGAAGAGCCGAATTTATCCGGTAGTTGGGTGAAATCTTAGCCGCCTTGTTGAGGTCACCCTGATTGTGTCGAGCCGACCTCTGCACTAACGAGCTAGTCAGCCCAGCCCTTTGTGACGCCGCAACAGACCCAATCTTACTGCACTTTCGTGATCAGTTGTCTTAGACGCCTCGTGGATTTGTTATAGATATCTTTTTGATACTAAGTATTTTCATACTTCAGACATTGAAGAAACAGTTAGTTGTAATATGAATGTTTAACTTGATATACAGCTACAATTAATGAAAAATCTTCACGTAATTTACCTGCCTATACCATATAATAGTGGATTACTGAACAGATTCCTAGAAATCACTCAGGGTGGAAATAATTATTTATTTGATCCTCGAAGGGTTAGTGAGGGTCTAATTAACTCTGCCAGGATCACAGACATGCTATATTTGGTATAATGTGACGCAAATCGTAAATGGTTCACCTAAACAACAGCTGAAAGAAAATAAAATATTGGTAAAAGACATTTTATCAGTTAACAATACCACATAATGGAGACAGCGGAAGTATAATATTTTGAAGTTAGTGGACCAAACTGAACGTCCGTCGCCAGACGACAAGTGCAGTGGCCATTGTCCTCACGGAACCACTTTATTGCTCCCGGAACCAAATAACCTCCCTTTATACCAGTTTTATATCGAGCGGCTTATTGGACCACTCGATAAACGAAACGGTTACACTGTTCAACAACAGTTCTCCCACCTAAGCGATTTATATTGTTTTTGTTAGGTATTCTTCACCTTACTACAAAAATAATAATACTTACGTTTGTTTAGCTCCCGTTATCAAGATAAATGACTAGCGTGAATTCTTCATCTTTACACTTTTGTTTTTTACGATACTTTACAGAATAAGCAAATTATTGAAACAAGTTCAGTCGTGTTCGAAACGCAAGACATTAAGCTACAAAAATGCCACGCAGTTGCATAAATTCTCCCGATCAGTTTTGTTATGAGTGTGGAAAGTTCACAACAGATGACCAAAAAAAGTCTATCACTCCGTATATCAAAGAGTGTTATTTTAACTATTTTAAAATTAGAGTTGCCAATCTAGATAAATCGTAGGTGCCACATGCCTGCTGTACAACGCTATTTCAAATCATCAATCAATTGACAAAGCTATTTTCCGTTATGAGGATTTGCCAATGCATTCATCACTAGACAATGAGACATCATCAGACAACCCTGAAGATTCGTCCTCTGATCCAGAGTTTCATGACCCTTCTACTAGTAATGCTCCAGTCCTATTGAGCCAAGAACGACTCGATGATCTATCCAGGGATCTGAATCTATCGAAAGAAAAGGCTGAACTTTTAGGATCACGACTTAAACAGTGGAATTTGCTCGAACCCGGAATATCGCAAACGTCACAGTTTTATTCTTGATTTTTTTTCGAAAGAGGAAAGCCTAGTGTTTTGTAATGATGTTATAAGCATGTTCCTTCCAAATGGCGGCTTTTCATCGACACCTCTAAGACTACTTCAAAAGCCGTGCTTCTAAATAATGGTAACAAACTTCCGTCCGTTCCTGTAGCGTACAGTGCTAATTTAAAAGAAACGTATGAAGTGATAGACCTTGTTTTATACAAAATAAACAACAAAAACTTCCAGTGGACCGTCTGTGCCGGTCGTCCTACACCAAAAAAGCCAAAAGATCTAAGCGATCGGAATCTTTTAAACCATTGTAAATATTATAATTCATTGTTTTTATTAAAAATCATGAATATAATGAAAAACAACAAGTGCTAACTTCGACTTTTTATTTATCGTGCGTTTATACTTTGGCTACGAAGATTAAAAATATATATATTTCCCTTAGGTGGGGGAACAAAACTATTAATTTGTCGATTAGTGTTATTTCAGTAAAAACACGTGCTTGTTGTAAAGTTTATCTTAAATGAGACACGTTCGTGACGCGAAGCAATTGGCTATTATCGCCTGATACTCGGAATAAATGAAGATTACTCGAATGGGTCTGTGAACCAATTTAAAAAAATATATACAATTTAAAATCATAATCTCAGCGGCAATCATTTAAACTTCTTTTTAAACAAAAGATTTTAATAGTGATATCTTTAGGAGTGAGATAAATACTACTTCGAAATATTTATCTATTCTTCAGAATATAAGTATAAAAGGTACTTCTGGTAGTGGGTAGATATTAGAGCTCTTTTAAATTGGATAGTAATCAATCAACGGTCATTTTTCAATTTCTATTGATGGAGCTTTGAGAGCCAGAACAATAACGTTTTGTTTATTTATTGGTACATTTCCGGCCATTTCTTTTATTTTTAAGAGTACGTGGACCCATTAGGTTCGAGTAAATATTGAAATAGTAATTTATAAGACTTCATCTACTTGTTAAATGATTCATAATATAAAATAGAAGAAAATACGGTTCAATTATTTCAAAAAAGTACAATCCATGACTCCATGTAATGGAATTGGTTAAAGTTGAAAATGTTGAAAAAATAGAAAACAGTATATTTTTTCAATCTGAACCAAGAAAGCAGAATATTACAAAATCCATACATTTATATAAGAACAGGTGTAATGGTTGCACGTAGCACAACGAGGGCTTTCACAACGATAACTTACACCCCGTTAACATCTCCTTCCCACAGTGTAATATAAACAATATAAACATACTTTGTTTTATATTTTAAACGAGTATGCATTTATATAGCGAGCGACCGAGCGGCCATTAAGACCGTGAGACGCCTTAACCGTTTTATGAACATCAAATCTTTCACGGCCCTGTTGTGGTTAGGAAAATAAAAACTACCTATATTATTAACACTTTTGAAATTCCGTTCGATCTTTGATGGAAAAACATGATTTTCTTTCCGGAGTCAGAAAAAGTTCTGTTAGGGGTAAACAACCTTATAGAGGATGCAAAATAGTTGAATGGTAGTAGCAACTCAAAGCTTCTAGTAATACTGAAAATAAGAAAAATTAATATCTAAATTATGCCTAAAAACACTACAGTGCTACGGTTTCCTGTTTAGAACTAAGACATTTTTTGAAACACAATTTACTTGTTTTTCAATAAACCCATCTAATGTAACGCTATGTACATATAAGGCCTTTCTTCATTGTATAAAGTCCTTCGATGTGCACTGTGAAGGAGAAAGATGAAATGAGGCGTGGTGGATAGCGTGCGACGCAACTACCGGAAGTAACGTCAAAGCTTTCATTGTTTCCGGGCGAAGACCGGCGCGCGCGCCGCGCCCGCACTCAAAATGAACATTCCTTCTTACATTGTGAACAGATTTTAATTGTATGGAGCTAGTGAACCGCGAATAGTAGTTTGTAATAATTCGATTTTTATATTGATTTGGTTCATAAAGTTTGAACCGTATGTCATTTGTTGCGATGACCTGAATTGGCTTCCTGGTGCAACTAATGGGTTCACTGAATGAGATATTGTTTATGTATTCAATGTTATTTTAAACGATTGCATAATATTCCTAAATATAAGTATGTAAGTTATGTTATGAGTGGTGTAAGTATTATTAATTTTGGGGTCGTGATTTGTGAAATTATTAGTTGTTGTAATTGATAGTAAACTAATGCGAAATCTTTTATATGAGTATTACAAACTTCGAACTTTTAAGAATTCGCACTTAAAAATGTAAGCTCATTTTATTAGCTGCTACGATTATAAACTTTACCTAAAAAGCTCCGCGTCATGTTGCCTGTTAATGTTCTGTAGTGTAAAGCATTATCTATTTATTGTAAGAGTCGACCCAATTTAGCGTTGAACTCCGCCATTACCAAGGACCCTTCGACAGCACAATAAAAATGATTTATAGAGCTACGAGATCGTCCGCTCAAGAATATAATACGACTTTATTTATTGCCAGCGAAACTGATAATAAACATCTGGGTGAGCGCCTATTTATTTTTCAAGAACTATATTACGAACGGCTAAATTTTACAGACTGTCTTTTGTTTGACTGAGAAATCAATCGATTTTTTTGTATGTCTTTATAAAGAAAATGCATCTTGTGATTGAAATAAACTAATTCCCAATGGCATCTAATAAAAAAACTGCACTCCCAAAAGAATTTACGAAAAAAACATGTGTAGGTATCGACTAATATGATAAAAATCAATAAAAAAGCGACAAATGCCAAACAAAACCCGTATCGTATGACCACCTTTTCTAATCTAATTAATTGCTTCAGAAATTATTACGTCAATTTAGCAGAAGAATTCGTTAGCGTCGGTCGCCGGCGTCAGGCGCGTCAGGGCACGGCTGGGCTGACGTTATTATTGGCCACATATTTGCGGCTCGCCGGCAGCCTCGCTTGCTGAACAAACTAATCTGAAAATTACACGCACCCCACCCCGGCTCTGTCCTTACGGCCATCATACGAACAATACATTGACAAACTACCCCTTCAGTGACCACGCCAACGTCATCGAGCTGCCAGGATAACCACATACGTTCTAAAACTTTTCAGGCTCATATGCCAATGAAAATTTTACAACATACGTCACGTATTTTACGAGCTAACCGTTTTAATTATCTCACTGAAACAATTTTATCATAATCTAGTCTGTGGGCGTTCGGATTATCCCAAAGATTTATCAAAATAAATACTTGTTTCCTTTTCTCATAAAATATTTGCGTAATAAAATCCGTTAAACGTTCCCACAAAGTAGAAAATCCTTCGTTGAGGTCGAGACATTAATTTGAGGCAAGCAATAAAGGGGCAGTGAGATGTCTTCACAGGACGCGGCGTGACGGCGGCGGCCCCGCTCTGGCCCGCTCCGGCCGCTCGGTGACGCTCTTAAACGCTGCTCTATAAATTTCTCAATAAAAAGTCTGCTTCATATCCAGTCACACTGAAATGAACCTTCAGGAAGCCACCTAAAATCCATTGCCAACCTCAAACTACACGAGAGAGATGTGCACTTTCATAAATGACGGTAAACGAGAAAATAATTTACTTTGATATGATTCTCCTTCCGTACGAGCCGGTCGTGCGAAAAGATAACCTAACCCTGACAGATAAGGCTTTAAATAGAACGGGTAACGTCTGTGTAAATACAATTTTTGGCAATTGATTTTACCTAGGAGATTAATGCCGCGGCTTTAGCCCGCCGCGCCGCCCGCGCCGTGTCGTAAAATGTAAGCGAGCCTTATTCAATTAAATTTGGCGACATTATAGCAATCTCAGGCAGCTCATTTAAGAGCAGGATAACGCGGTGACAGCCTACGCTTTGTTCATTGTGTTATTTGATTGGCTAGGCTGAAATTCAGTGTTAATTTATTTGACGTACACTAACCAGTATTACAGCTAACCACAGCATGAATATCGTGGTTGCGGTGACAGAGTGTTCAGGCAGTGTGCGGGCAATTTAAACAAATATTTTACATTTAGTTTACCTAACAATAATCATATAAAAACAATAATGCACAAAAAAGTCTGACAACTAATCTTACTAAGGGGAATCGTGTTTCCCAGTAACTGGGTTGTGGAGGTCAGATAGACGGTCGCTCCATGTAAAATACTGGTATTCAACTGCATCCGGTTAGACTGGAATCCTACCCCAATACAGTTGGGAAAAGGCTGGGCAGATAGATAGGTACATTTAATCAATTT
The DNA here is from genome assembly GCA_963680765.1 of Agrochola lychnidis. Taxonomy (NCBI): domain Eukaryota; kingdom Metazoa; phylum Arthropoda; class Insecta; order Lepidoptera; family Noctuidae; genus Agrochola; species Agrochola lychnidis. The sequence continues at coordinate 15,043,584 of OY796857.1, forward strand.
TATATAAATTAATATGAACACAAAATATTTTTTAAATCCATTGGAACTTCTTAAGAGACTTTGAAGGCCCAAGCTTTTAACCAAAATTACTGAAAAATAGAGAGATCAGGTAAGAAATACCAAACCCGCAGCCGGAACCTTGAAATAACAACGCACCATTAGCCAAGTCGTGTTTATCCTGCTGAAGAAAAGGGGATTGTTGATTTAGAACCTCTAACCGCTTGAAAAACCACAGACACAATACAAAGACTTAGTTGATCCAGCACCTAATAAAAAAGGCGTTACAAAGGTATTCTAGTGGCTGGCATGATCGCACAGTAGAAAATAATAACACGTCGCATATAGCGCACAAATTTTTAGATAAAAATGGAATGTAGCGCTGTATGTGCGCCGCGAACAATTGTAGTAATTTGCGGACAGTCGGTCCACGTCTATTTCTAATCGATTCCGATTGTGACTGGCTTCCATGGTTCAATCTGCCGACTGCTCCATAAAAGTTGCACGCCACTGATACCCCGTAGGCTCCGTGCGATACGAATTTCTCTCGCAGCCTCGTAATAGCCCATCGCTGAGCTTATTACCCGACGCCATCTATTGAGAACGGCTTTACAGGGAAATCCCGAATAGCCTGTAGACGGTGCTCAACTTAATAATATCTACTCGCAACTTATTTTTTAACTTTCCGCTTAACAACGTTATTGGGTAGATTTACACGGTAAAGGGTTTTATGTTGGAATTTGGTTGTGATTTTCAGGTTTGAAACAGGTGTTAATATAAATCATCTTTTGTACTAATAATTTTGCATGACTGTACCTACCACAAACTTGAAAAAATCACGTGTAAGAAACTAAATATCCTTTTAAAACAGGGAAGTAAAAAATTGGCTAAAATTTTACGCAAAAACGTCTAAATTAATCAACTTCTAACAGGATAAAATAACATTATTAATACCTACTTTGTTGTAACTCGCAAATTGATTAGCTGGTCCCTTTCAAACTTTCTGCTTTGTTATTTAATCAAAGATAGAGAAATGTTTCGCATACTTCCCCTTAAACTCCGAACTTTAAGTATTTAAAAAATTGACAACTTCAGTTTGGAAGGAAAAAATCCCTTTCCAACTTGTAAGTACATATCAAACGAATAACTTAACGTAGTAAACGGTAGGCGATGCTAATTAAAGTGTTCCTAAGTTTGGCAGATGTTGTGGTACGCGGGCAGACGAAGCCATCTACGTGGAAACTTTTATCCCTGGTGGACGGCCAACTTACAATCCAAGGAAATAGTCCCGCTCTAGACTGCCACTTAATTTAACATGGAACTACTCATCAGGTATATTGTAGTCGCCCACTTACAACTAATTGATATTAAAGTCAAAGACTGCAATTATTCGCAAAATGACAGAGCGTCCACTCCTAGCCATGAGAGTTAAATCGTTGAACGAAATTATAGCTTCCGGATTGAAACTGCCGCAAAGGTAACGAAAAGCTGAAGCTAAGAGCTGCGTATTTGTAAGTCGCAGACGAACCGGATACAATTACAGACGGCAATCGTCGCGGTGACCGTACCGTAGAAATATAAGCTCTCTTATCCGTAATGGAGCGGCTCTCTCTCATTATTGCGGTCCAACGACGGTGCACCTGGCCGGCTCTGTGCTGACCGGCTCGCGACCTCTCACACCACACTTTGAATATCGACTTGAAATCTTTTTATTATTCTTATCCCGCACTACACTAATCCAAGACTGTCCGTTTCGGATTATCCGTCAATTTGTATCTTTATAAAGTGTTTTGTTTTCGTTGTTGCATTTCTGCCAATTGCTTCCTATTTCCACTTGAGCGCGAGTTATCGAAACGAAACAATAAGCAATATTATTACAGTTTTATTGGATGCAATTCGATACATTTTAATACAAACCCAATGGAGTAACAGGAGGGTATTCTGTTGCTTTTGTGTGCTTTTAACGTTGGTCTTTAAAATGAAAATTCACAATGGATAGTCGTGAGTGCTGACGGGTCTCCATCTCGTTTATTTCAACGCACGATCTAGTTTTATTGTAGTGGCCTCATGTGAAAGCCAATACACAACGCATGGAGTGGTTAATGCGCCGACCGTAATATCAATAAAGAGGGCGACGGAAGGCGGAACAGGGGTGCTGAACACCTGTCTCCTCCTCCAGGTGTCGCCTTCGTGTCGACTTTCCTCCGATACTTAAAATATGGCGTGCTATTTTCTCAGCTCCGGTTACTCGTTTGTATACTGAGATTTGTTCAACGGTTGTTTAACGAGAATCATTCCTGTAATCCGATGCTAACGCGGTATTTACAATTTGGTGAAGTGATTACATTTGAGCGAACCGCAACCCTTTCAGGAACCTCGGACAGTATCACATAATTGAGCTGTCTATGGGTCGGGGAGTCACTCGATCTTGTGTGTGATTCCTGAAATGTTTGACAGTAAAATATAACACGAGTCAATTTCTTACAGGGTTTTTATGGCTCATAAGGAATAGTTAAGCGGAACAGGTTACTAAATATATCAACCTCTATTGTATTTTAATAAAATATACTTAACTTGAAATGTGTTTGTATAAACATGAAAGGTGTAAACTACGTAAAGTTTGTTTTTCATAGAAGAAAATGAAACTTCATGAAATAATTTCAAGCGTAAATGTTTAAATGGCAAAAGATATATTTTTCTTTAGACAAAATAACACTTTTCAATGTCTATTTCTGTTTGTTCGCCACGGTATTGTTTGCCTATTTAAATATGTGTCAGGGATTTCGCCCCCATAAAAAGGGGTGATAAAAGCTTGCTATGTCAACACGCTGTACAAAAGTAATCTCAACAGTTTTTCTTCTTTTTCCTTCGCCCTCACTTTTTGCAAAATTTTCACAGTTGTTGAACTACATACTTAGGAATGCTCTTTGGTTGCGAGGGTTAAGCAAACTTTTTATCGTTTTTAATAAATGGGCCAGCATTTTAGCAACGTAATTACGAATTAAATATCTCGCTGATCATAATATTTCATACACAAGTATACAAAATACAGCAAACATGTAATATTACTCGTATTACCAGTGGGCAGCAAAGCCGCGGAAACTGTCACAGCATAGTGCCACAAACACACGGCAGTGGTGTACCGTGTGAACCCACCACAATTAGGCCGAGTGCACATGCTTTGATATACACGTGCTATTACCAACTCGATGAAGAACTTATGTATTCAATAGTACATCATTAACATTTTATGTATTACGGTAATATTCTTCTCAAGATTACTTCTGTGCGTATAATATGTGTGGCAGAAACTGAGTCTGCCTCGTTGGTCTAGTGGTCGCAAGCGCTATTAAGCATGAGGTCCTGGGTTCGATTTCCAGGTCGGGCAGTGTTATTAGATTTTTCCATCTGGAATTTCTCAGTAGCAACCTGGAGTCTGGATATGTGCCCGGTTGATGGCAATAAGGCTCGGCCCCTATTACATGGGACTTAAACATAACCGGTGAAATATAATAAATATCAGGCAGAAACTTCCAGAAATTGTAAAAGAATCCTGCACATGACTGATTTCAAAGCACCTACTTCGTCACATGTTCGGACTTTTTCAGGCAGAGTTTTTTTTTGCGGTTTCGTGTAGGTAGAAAAAATCTCTTTATGGATATATTCATAAAAAAAAACTGATATTAGTAAATGCAGACAGACAATTCGTAACTAGTAAAAATTACAGTGAGGATGTGTTTCAGAAATCAACTTTGCTTTAACTGCACAAAGTCTAAGCAATCAAGCCGGGTAACTATAAGATTATTACAACATTAATGAATAACTTAATGCAAATGCTTAAAAATAACCCGGCAATATCCAATTTAAGTTTAATTTTCAAACCATAAATTCGGTTTAGCTCCCCGGCGGGCGGCGCGGGATTGAGTCGCTGACTCTCCGTAAAATTGCAACCAACATTTTTATCCCTTTGTATTGTACATCGGAAATTTAAGAGAGGATCCTTCTATTCTTTATAATTCTGTAACTCGTTTTGATTGTCTATCAGCGAAGCACTCTGTTAGCTATTATTTTCATTGTGGTCGAGGATTCTGAAGTCTTTTGTGGAACTTCTAAAATGTTCTTGTTTGTTTTAAAACCTCTGTTTTGTGAATAAATAATCCTTATTTGAACATTTTGTGCCTTTAAATAACATTTCGTGTAATTGATTCGACGAAGTATTGTATTAAGTTTGTAGTTTTTAACTATACTTGTTATATTACCAATCAATAATCATTGTGGGACTTATATGTTGCAGCCGTTTGGGGTTGAAACACTAGGGTCATGGAGTCCGAGTGCCCACTTAGTTTTTCAAGAATTGAATTTTTGATGCTCTATGAATATTCCCCCCCTTTTTATATACTTGTACAAATTATTATTATTATTTGAAGTCTGTTAGTTTTTCAATCTGCCTAGCCTTTTTCCCAACTATATTGGTGTCGGCTTCCAGTCTAACCGGATGCAGCTGAATACCAGTATTTTACATGGAGCGACTGCCTATTGACCTCCATAAACCAGTAACTGGATAATACGATACCCCTTGGTAAGACTGGTTGTCAGACTTTCGAGCTTCTGACGACCCGTAACGACTGTCAAAGATCCACGAATGACAGCCGGGACCAACGGCTTAACGTGCTTTCCGAGGCACAGAGGAGTTTCGATATGTAAAGATGGTCACCCATCCACGGACTAACTCCGGCAAGCATAGCTTAACCTCATGGATCGACCCGTGCGGCTGTTATTACTTAGCCACGAGCTCCTCCTTTTAAATTATGTAAATACGTGTGTAAATAAACAAAATGATTAAATTGAAAAAAAAGCAATAAACTGTATGCTTCTTACTATTCTTTTTCCCTTTTAGAATCAAGGTCTCCGTTTATCCCAGGTGTTAAAAGTACTTACATCTAAAAATTATCATCTAGGCTGAGGTTGCCTAGCAAAACACGGGGAAACGTTGGCCCCTCGCGTCAAATTAAGTTTACGAACACAATTTTTCTCTAGAAAGTAAATTTATTTACATCTCGGCGCCTATACCAGATAGCTACCTCGCACCTATTTTTATATAAAATTTATTTTACCGGGAATAAAAATTTCATTCAATTTACTCTTATAAGTCTTCTTTTCTATATTAGGTACTGGGCCCATCTCTCATGTTACCGTAGCTCTGCGATAGTACAGGTACATTCAAGAAAACAATTTCAAAGAGCTGATGAAAATTTTGATCTCTCTCTTCCAATAAGGTTTCATGTAACTACCAAGTATTATGAAATCTAGCCACAGCAGATATAAGAATTGAAAGTACAATCTTTCTACTAGAAAATTAATAATTTTCCACGTGATTTTAACTCCTAATCCGCTAAAATACGATGGTCGTTTCAACGTTTCAAAATATTGTTTCATATAAAAGGTAAAATTAATTTTACCTGCACGCGACGTACAGGGAGAGACTCAAGAAGCCGTACAAAAACAACGATGTAATTCTTTAGCACGACACATTTTATCCCAGTTAAGGAAACCGCGTCGTCGCGCACACATGAGTTAACTCTCCGGGGCTGCAGTCGCAACGTGACATTTAAATATGAATATGTCGTTGCCGCCGCTTCCGTATGAGCCAGCTAATAATCTGTGATTTTTCCGCACATCTGCTCCCGTGCACGGTGCCTTAGCGCAGCGACGCCGGACGACTGTCGCCTTCCACACGTTGCAATTAAAGCGTCGATGCATAAAAGACTTGCAAATACATGTTTCACATATCCTTACGAGTTACGCCTCTGTCGTCAATCTCACTTTATTGGAAAATTCTTACTGCGAAACGATTTTACAAAATCATCCCGTAGTTGAAACTTTTCCTCCACGGCACACACTTTTCTTGTAAACTTACAAGATAACAACCCCGCGACAGGCATTTGTTTGGGAGTAATTCGAGTCACCGGCGACGGAAAAACATTTTCTCACAAATTGATGTCACTCCACGAACGATAAAACTTTTGATTCTTGTAAAAGAAAAAGAAAGCGCAATACCTAGTTCATTCGCCCATTTGACTGCTTTTGGAAATACTTCTACTCGTACTCAAACGTATTAAGTATAGGTATCTACATATACATTTATTTAGCCGAATAAAACACAAAATAAAGTGAGTTTGCCATATAAATGTAATAAATTATCCGAATCATTACCTTAACGCCTTTTCCCCCAACTGCTTTAAACCGTTTCCCCACGTGGAATTCAAATTGTGCTCATTTTACGACGACAACATTTCTTCCTAGTTACTTAGAGGTGACAATCGCAAAAATAAAGTGAGTACCCGACAACATCCAATAAAGTGATTCCGGCCAAAGGAAGCAAGAAGATAACCTACTTACTGATCCGGCGTATTCTATTTGCCTGTAATAATCGCGATGACAATCTCATATTACATAAAAGATTTGCCCCTCTTTTCGATCGAAATACGATTTTCTCCCTTCGGAGCTATTGCCGCTCGTCTCGAATTTTTTCGTCATTGAAAATGGAGCTACTACTATGGGATATTTTTGAATGTATTCGAATGAATAAGAAATTTTGGCGCCACGGAGAATGCATAATACGTAGGCTGGGAGAGGGGCGAGGAGGCTGTATCTTACGAGCGTCTGGCGGATAATAGAGGCAAGAGGCTCCGCAGAGGCCTTCCCATTAATAAAAATATACAAGTAATTGTTTGTTTGTACACCCGTCTTTGATATTGACGCTTAATGCAGAAATAAATACACAAATAGTATCCGTTCGCTAAAGAAGCTTTCTATTGGATCGTGAACAGATTGTTTACTGAAATATAAGATGATCAATTAACCTTTAGCGGATGTTGCTAAATAATGAAGTTCTAGTTGATTATACTTGTTACAGGACCATAAGTAATGAATCATTTATCAAATCCTCTTTTCAGAGGCTACGCACAGTTCCACAAAAACTTTAGCTTTGTGTCCTTAAATGATTGTTGTAAATAGCGACTTATGCGTTATTATTTCAAAAGGTTTTTCTAGAAAGTATAATGAATTGTTGCAATTTTAGGCAAATTCAACAGCATAACAAACGTTGCAAGCTGTAGGTCTCTACAGCTTGGCACTAATGATTCCCTGAAGTTAATTAATGTTTTCTAACATTTGCTTAGTATGAAATAATAGAAATCCTTCATAACCACCTTATCGTGACATCAATTACACTTTATAAGTACTTAACTAAATTTCAATCTTGATAGAACTCGGGTGTCGTCAAACAACCCCTCACAAATTGTGCTAATGTGAGTACACATCCAATACTCCTCTAACACTATTCAAACAAAAGTAGGCCGCTGGGTTTCGGACTATTATAGAGACATTGTCGCGATGCGTGTAATGTACAGTGTAAAGGTACAACTTGACAATTGTGAGATAACGTGAAAGTGAGCGAATTTGGGAGTCGGCAGCGCTTTTGCAGCATTAGGCTTGGGAATAAGTTTGTTCATTACGAGGGGAACAATGCGGTAGGCTCGACGGCAGCGGAGGAAACGTGCGCCGACGCTGCGACAATGGGCCCGCCGCCTTATCGCGCCGGAACGCGTCGGGCGCGCGACGCCCCTCCCCGCGCCCGCGCCGCCGCGCTGACTTGACGTATGAGCACTGAATAAATGGGAAAACTTTTAGCTGCCGTTATGGGAGAACGAACAATTGGTCATCTGTTGCGGAGGAAATGCTTAAACGTCCGTTAATCTTGTACGACAGACGGACGATAGGGGAGACAAACTCTTTGTTCATGTTAGTGCCCTACTTATTCTTAGCGCCTTTTTTGTGTGTTGGTTACATCTTATAAGATATAAGAGAAATGTTCATATTTTTTGTGCACAAAAAATTAAGAACTTACTTATTTCTATTATTGTTGCCTAATTCTTTGTGTATCGTGTAGGTACCGAGTTTCTAGGGATTTTTATGTGTTTAATGTTTTTTTGTTTAATAATTATTGTAGTATCAACAAGTTTGGAAATAAATGCCATTCATCCTCGGCTGTAGCCTAAAACTAAAAAGTTAAAAGTAGAGGACCTTCAAGACACCACCATTTTAACCGCCAAGACAGTTCTAAAGTCATTTGTTTACCAAGCGACGGCACTGCCTAATTAATTAATTGCCCATCCATTTGTTAATTAAATTCATGGTAAGTTTTGCTTTCCTAGAAAAGTAATCATCATTTTCTTCTCACTTAGAAATTCTATGAGGGTATAAGCTATATTTTTTTAAATAAATTTATGTCGGTATAGGTAAATTGACGACTTTTACTGAAAAAAGAAGACTCATTAGAAGAATCCGCATATAATTCGGGTTTCGAGATGACGAAACCGTGATTAAATTGGTTCGTTGTCGACGAAACCTGCAAAATGTGCGTTGGACATCACACAGCAAACGCGAGTACACGTCGCGACGGAGAAGACCGGACAGCGTGGGATATCGTGCAATTAAATCATAAGCAACATGTTAATGCAAGGACGGATGAAATGAAAATGTCCACATATGTATCCCAGCCATTTCCACGTTCTGAATACTCGTGCCCTATAGTTTATTTTGAATGTGCAAGTGCTTTTTTAATTTGACAGGTGAGTGAACACGCCTTACCCCGCCTATTGTGTTGTAAAAGTATCGAAATTGAACGAGCGCTGTCCATTTGGAGGCTGTATGGAAGCCGACAATAACTGGGTGGCCATTCGTTTCTCGCTCTCTGAATATCCAAATGATTTTTTTTTTACAATTTCATTGCATTGACTGGTGCAAATGGCAGGCGCTGATTTCTGTTCGTCGGCAGGCCGCGTGTAGTGCAGGCACAGCGGTGATGCGGAACATCGATAACTGAATTACGAACATTATCTGACATTCTGTAACTGAATACTTGAAATCTAATTGTTTTGGACTGATGCATGGATGCCTAGTTTAATTGGTTAGTGTTAGCTGGTCGAGCACACAACGGTGCAATATAATTGAATGAGTGAGCCGCATTGTATATGATATAAGTGAATGTTTACGAAGCACTCTAAAACCCATTTACCTGTGCTCGGAAGAGGATGCCAATCTCTTAGGTCGCATCAATGGATAGTGCTTATTATCGAAGACTTATTAGCTGTGTTTATGAAAAGCTCGTAAGATACTAATTAGATATTATAAAGAAAAGTGAGTTACTAGAATCAGAGTACGCGAGTTGAATGATGTTGACGTATAAAAATGGTTACTGTTGAATAGAAAAAGTTTAAGGTACTTTGCTTTTACATCTCTTTAATTTGTCTGTTTAGTGATAGGTAATCACGACGCAGCAGCCCAACGGCTTTAAATTAAATTCGGGACAAATGTTAAAAGGAGCTTTTTTATTTATTTATTTGTAGAACTGTTAATAATTATTGAATGGAAATGTTTTTTCTTTTTTGTGAATTTCAAAAACCCCACTAAATGTTCAAAACAACAACAATGCAGTCGGGTATTTTTTATTTTCTTTCTTTTTATGTGTACACTTTTGGAATATTCTCCTTAAGCACTTTATTTTGGTACTCTACATGGTCATGGTACATTTTTTTTTCTGTATTTTCTTTTTGAAGTTTAAAGTCCGCCATCTTGATTTTTTTTAAACAAAACCTAGCCTTGCATCGCGCGACATAGACGAGTCGATAGACACCTCATGTATTAAAATCCTGCCAGCTAGAAAGCTTCGAGTATATAAAGAATCCCGCATACAAACACACATAATGCGTGAAAAACATAACCCAAACGTTAATTTTAATTCATTAAGACATAATATTGAATTATTAAGACATTATAGTTGAATTTTTCGTCGATTTAAGCAAATTAGTATTTAGTGTTTTACCTTTTTATATGAATAAAGTTTTTATTATTATTCTTTTTTATTTTTTTTATTGATAATCAAGTTAATGCTTGGTTTTACTGTATTGTATTCGTGTAAGTTTAAACTTTTATAATGGCATGTATATTGTTTATTTTTTATTTTTATTCTTAATTTAATTTAAACTATGTATTCAGAGCACTAAGTACTCGATAATGTGTAAGCTGTGGTTGCCTGTAATTGAGTGTGCGTTACAGGATAATGTAATAAAACTAAGTTTTACTATTGTAAAAGATAATTTATAATGTAACTCGTTGGTAATCCTTAAATAAATAAATAAATAACCCTGTCTTTGCTGTCGCTCAGTCGGGTAAAAAGTAAGTATTTGTTTTCAAATTGCAAAAATAGAATTCATTATCCAGTCGCATTTTGTAAGGACAATGCCCAAACCAACACAGTCTTACCAAATCGGTAGCCCGCACTGTCCCATCTCCAGACATACCATTAATCAATTACCCGTAATTTGAGGCTACAATTAGGTGATAAGTCTGTGTCAATAGGTAACTATCAGGTTCATTGACAAATGGAGGATGACGGCATAGCCTGGCTTGTAGTTGCTAGTAATAATAGGTCCATATCAATGCAGATGACTATGAATGGGATCATTAGCATCCGGGCTGTGATCATCATTTGCGTGCACACGGAATTGTACCGTTGATGTTACTATTGGTAGTGGTATTATGGCTTTGTGTTTAGATTGCAATCTTTGTTGTATTGATTGTAGATTTTCTTTTATTTAAACACTGTATAAATACACAAAAATTGTTAAATATCATAGCGCTAAATTAATTTGAAACATCGTTCTATTACTGTTTATCGTTTGAATCTGACAGATTTAAACGATTAATATGATTAGAGCAAATGTAGGTATTAAAGGTATAAAATTTATATTATATTTTATTTATAAATAAAATGTAATAATATATATATAATTTATAAATAATATATTATATTGAATATAATTTTATAACGTCAATTTTGTATGACTTACCAATTTTGAAGGAATCAGATTTAATATGCTTTACAATCGTATGAAATATTGATTGCAGGGCTCTATTTCTCGCAGGAGGAGACGCCCTGGGCGTCGGGAATCGCGAGCCGATTTCCGGCCACCGTAGGCTCGGGCTTGCGGACGGTGAGCAATGGGTAGCTCGCCGTCCGATAAGGACCAGGCCCGGGTTGACGGCGAAATCGTGGCCCCCGGCAACATGGCAACTGAAGGAACACGGGTGGGTTTTAGTCAGTAAGAGTCTGACATGCCCTCCTGCTCCACCCAGAGCGGGAGAAGTTATTTGACAATTTCCGAATCAAAAAAAAAAGGGCTCTATTTCTAAAAGCTTAGTTCAGTAGTCTACTATCTTCTAGATAAGTCGGAAGTAGTGCATACTTGTAGAGTTCAATTAAATACTGTTTCGTAAAAAGTACACCCGCAACAAAAGATTAAAGAGCTTTCAGAAGTCGGGTCTACGTGTTAATTTATTTTGTCTAAGTATAATATATGGATTTTCCTAAGACATTACATATATTTTTTCAAATTGTATTAGCCATGTATATATTTCATTTGAACTCTGTCATAAATCATATTTTTTTATGTGTTTTGTGTGTACATAAATACCTAAATAAGTATTTACATCAGCTCCGCCTTAGTTGCCTGTCCGCTCTTCATAATTATTGTCATTGTTAAGTATGATGTATTGCATGTAGCTTGAATGATCTGTGTATAGTACCTACTCACTGCATAAACATTTAGCAAAGTTTACACAATAACAACTACGTAAAGCTTATTTATTACAGGTCCATAAACTGTTCATCCTCTCATTTTATCAGCTTCCGTGTTTGCATTCACTTGGGAAGCACAATTTTCTACATTTAACTTTTAAAATCGAATAAAAATGTAATTTCCCTGGCTTGCTGAAAGCTTTATGATTCGTATTCATCGGCAGCAAGGCTACTTATTCGTTAGCTATCTCATAAAATTTAAATCCGCTAGTGAATAGGCGTCCTGCGCACGTGTGCTCTGCATCACCTGACACGATAGGCTGAATGCAGAGCGTACCGTCGTCCAATTTCGCGCGCTAAATTGTTCATAACGGAAGTTCATATCCGGACGTCGGGCCGCCCTGCGCTTCAGGCGAGATTAGGCGGTAATTACCATTTCCTGTGACACAGGACGCAGACACAACTAGAGAAGAAGCGGCTTCTCTACAGGACGTACCACGCTCAGCGCCACCGGAGGAAGGAACAATTTGCCGCAAAAATTAACTAACTTCCAACATTATTGCTTACCTAATTAGCTATCGTCTTCCTTCACACATACGACAACAGAATCGGAACCCGAGGAAGTACTATCTGCCGTAATATACAACGTACCAAGTATCTCAATAAAAGCTCTTCGGAAAAGATATTTGTGGAAGTATTCGCTAGCCAAATGCCGGTACAAATTGAGTGTATACCATTACCGAGTCGGAAAAACTGATTATGTAGGAATTGAACGGAGTGCGGAAAGGTTGCGCTGTCGTGCGGCGCGCGCGCCTCGCTGCCGCCGTTGATATGATTGAATAAGCGAACACCGGGCTCCCTAATGAAACATATTGAACGTGTATCGAATCACTTAGGCGCGCCGGTGCGCTCCTGCACTCGCTTTTTGGAGCATGTCAACAAGCCGTAGGTGAACCCTATAAATAACATTACGGTGGAGTCTCGTTTTAAGAGAGACAATAAATTGAATTAACTCCGCCAACTTTGAACGTCAAAGGAGAATAAAAAAATTCAACTTCATTTTACGGAATATAATTTCACGCGGCATCAGCGTCTCCCTTTGTGTCGCTTAGAAAATATTTACGCAAAGCTGTGCCCCGTAAACCCACAAAAAGGGAGAATCCTAATTAATTCATTAATGTCATTATAATTAAGACATTTGCGGCATTTAATGTGCATTACTTTCAATCTTCTCTGTCGTGGTAATATTTTACGAAGGAAATTAGCAAGGGTTAGTTACTAGACTTAATTAATTGGATGAACCAAACCACACTAAGATTTTAGAAGAATTTGTAGTAGTGTTCTTATTGGCACTTTTTTATTTGTTACAATTTTTTTTTAATTCCTTTTTGAAGTTTATGTGTTACTAGACATGACTTGTAGCAGTTATAGTATTTCTACCAGTTAAAAGTTTAGTAGGGTATTCATGAACTTATTAGCGTAATGTAATTGTTATTATGTACCTAATTACGCAAAACTGGCAATTAGAAAAAAAGGCTTCTTTAACCTAAAGTACACTTTTATGGACACTAGCATCATGTTATCGTTCTTGCTTCAAAAATGTTGAAGGAAAACATCGTGAGGAAACCGGCATGCCTGAGATATATTTCTAGACGGCATGTGAAGCCAAGTCAGGGGCGATGGGCGGCTTTAAAATTCTGACACCAGGTTAGTCACTAACCACACGGTCGGTTTTATCAACAAACAAATTGAGTGATCCATCAATTTGTGGTGTAAAACCCCTAAGGGCTTAACAGTTTTAACAGTTTCAGACTAGACATGTATTCGCATTCAATTTATGCCATAGTCTGTATTAGGTAGGTACCTACCTGTTAATAAAATGTTAATTTCTAAAAGATAAAAGATGGCAATTTTTATACTAATCAGTACTTACATAGTATAGTACACTTACTTCACCTTATACGGCGTCAGCGACCCAGACCCAATTTTCTTAATTAATCAATACCCATATACCTTAATGTTTTATTCAGATTTTTATAAGCCTTTCCATATTCCCAATCTAGTTTCTATAGAATTGGTGTTTCCGAAAAAAATCCTAGTTTATCCCAGTAAAAATATATACGTATTTTGACACGTCAATGCCGTTTTCAATCACGTTTCAGAAAGGTCCAGTGCAACGGCGAGGCGTGACCGGCTCACAAACACTGCGGCCGACAGCAAAGCTCTTTGAACATTCGCTAAACCTGCTACCTAGAAAAACTAGTAGGTCTGTACCTTTGTAAGGTATAGTTCGCCCCAGCTGCCGCGCTGTCAGATCCAAATGGATTCATCGAATAATTTTAAATTTTGAGCATCGAGACCTCTTGCTCTTTTTGAAAAGGTTCTCCATATTTCATAAATTAGGGTTGTACATATTTTTGCAATCATAATTATTTTGCAACATTTTTCTACTGATGTCATGTATTGCTGTGTCAAACAAAATACGTGTGAGTACAGGTAAGTGTACCCATCACTTAATTTACAAATTGTATTGAACTCGGGATTTGGCTTACTAGGTTTATAATACCAAAGATAGAGGCTTCTGCCTAGTTTAGAATTCAAAGGTTCTATCAGTTTTCACAAATTGTTGCCTGATCTCCTTTTCATGTATTTTGTAAATTAATATGTTCTCAAAATAAAAATATTTATTTTTGTAATTACCTAGTTGTTACTTTAAACCTGTACTAATCTTCCAATTAAAGGGAGATACAGCCGTATTTTGAACCGATGTCCTTGTACGATGTCGATCTCTGCAAATAAGGTATACCTATCGAGTAGAAGAATAAATATCGAGATTATCATAAAGAGAAAATAACACACTGCTATCTTACGAGGTAGGCTTGCTTTTGATCCTTGAAACGCAAAATTGAAAGCACCTACGGTAAAATTTGCAGAACAGTCATATAACTTCGTAAAAGATTTGTTATAGCCAAAAATATCTAAATATGTAATATTATTATTATTGTAATATAATATTATTTTTATGTAATGTACAGTCTAGTGTGCAATAAAGTATATTTATAAATAATTAAATTATTTATTTAAATACGAATAAAAATTAAACCACCCATTAGTTTAAGTACCGAACAGAAAACAACTTTTAACCCTTTACTTTAATTTTATACTTAGTTTAAATTAAAGGCTAAGACGGAGAAGTTTAGTGTTGGAGGTAGCCCCAAAGTAACGAAACAAGGTAGGTAGAGCCAAAGTTATTACCAACCAAACTATCCGCGACGATTAGTAACTTAACAGTTAACATACCTACTAGCAGGAACAGAAATTTTTAACTTTAAGGGGGAAGCGTCAGGGTAGCCCTTAAATTTTCTTACGTTTTTTGCATTTTGCAGATCAGTGTCAGGTTTTATGATGATTAAAATATGATTCGCGGCCGTAACAAATATGGCTTTACTCAGTTGTAATCAGCTTGCTTGTCTGCCGTCCTTACGAAAAGTGCAATAACTAGGGTTTTGCGCCGAATTGAGATAAGTACATATTCGGAATTTGCAGAACGAGATCTATATATTCTTTTTAGACACTTTTTACGTATCTATGACGAAGCCGGTTTACCTTGTATACCATGTATAGTGTTGGAGATACAAACAAAACAAAAATAAAAGCTTTACCCGCGTTTTTCTCGAAATCAGGTTTAACCTAGTTATTGCACTTTTCGTAAGGACAGCAGTTATGGAGTTGTATTGCTGATTGTAATGATTATAATTGAGTAAAACCATATTTTTTACGGCCGCGAATCATATTTAGATCAACATAGGTACAACCTCCAAACACCAAAACCTCCAAATATACAGACCTGCAAATTGCAAAAAAACGTAAGAAAATTTGAATTTCGCGGGCTACCCTGACGCTTTTGCCTTAAGGTTTTTTAGTAAATACAGAGTCAAATTAAATTAGCTAGCGAAACTCGGCAGATGTGATGGGTACCGATATCTAAACATGATCAATCTGCCTAGCCTTTTCCCAACCGTGTTGGGGTCGGCTTCCAGTCTAACCGGATGCAGCTGAATACCTTATTTTGCATGGAGCGACTGCCTATCTGACCTCCACAACCCAGTAACTGGGTAATACGATAGGTACCCTTTGGTAAGACGAAGTTCCGGCTTCTGTCTGATGACCCGTAACGACTGTCAAAGATCAACGAATGACAGCCGGGACCAACGGCTTAACATGCTTTCCGAGGCACGGAGGAGTCTCGGTATGTTAAGATGGTCACCCATCGACAGACCAACCCCGGCAAGCGTAGCTTAACCTAATGGATCGAACCGTGCGGCTGTTATTAATTAGCCACGAGCTCCTCCAATATGGCCCTATATACCTTAGGAACTAATTAAATTTGGCCCTGTATACCTTAGGAAGAGCCCTGTAAAATAGAACAAAGATACTTAAAGGACTACTACCACTACTACATACTTAGGTATACCTACGCTCTAAAACTCAAGTAGCAAATGTTAGAGAAGAACTAGTCAGGCTATGGGTCTGGGCTGGACACGTTGATCGAATGCACCAGGACAGGAGGGCAAAGATTTCACTGGACGTCTGAGAGAGGTTAACACCGCCGAAAATGGTATGGCGATCAATGCACATTTGCAGAACAGGCGTGACCAGAAATCGAAAAAATTGAGAAGAAGGAGTTTGGAAGGAGTTTAGAGAGGGGAGCCCTCTTCCCAGCTAGCACATAGTATTGCCTAAAAAATAATACTAATCGACAGTCTTTTAAATAAGAAGACACGTACAAAAGTTGTAAATATGTAAACACAACTGATTTCTCTCAAATTCAAATGTTAATATTTATGTTCTCCTGAAATTCATTTAAGCAGTATTTTGAAACAGTTCCTGGTAATCGTTAGCAAAACCAACGGTTAGCTTCGCATCCTAGAAATTTAGGCAGAACAATATTGGATTTATCCCGTCAGACGTCTAATCACGTTGAGGATGTGAGGCTGTCTGTGCATCACAAAGGTACTGAAGAGGAAATGACAGCTCCAGAACTGTTTCCTTATTAGGATTGCGAACAACGCAATCTCGTGCTGTACACATATTCATCTCCGCCATATAAATATTGAAGGAAATCGAAAGGTGCTTGTGTTTTGTTTACAAGAGATGGACTGAACTCTGATCACTAAATCGTTCATGTATATCGACATTTACCTACTACGCTTTTAAAATAAATTCGAAACAACTGACAATCGCTAAGAGAGAACAATGTTAGTATCTTATTCATATTAGATTTAAAATTGGTTCATATACCTACTACATTTTTTGGTTAAGATTTCAACATAAAAAAACCGGCCAAGTGCGAGTCAGACTCACACACGAAGGGTTCCGTTTAGTATTAAGATAGAGCAAAAAACGCCGAAAAAAAAAGAAAATTTCTTGTCCCCTTTAATTATTAACTTTATTTTATTTTTATTATTTGTTGTTATATAGAAATACACAATCTGTGATAATTTCAACTGCCTACCTATTACGGTAAGTAAGTAAGTCAGTTTATTTATTTGTATAAACATGGTGTACATACATTGCATGCAAGATATTAAATACAGAAATGTTCTATCATGTTCAGCGGCGTATCGTGGCGTACAAATTGGTAAGAAGAGATGGTGCACAAACCGCGACTATATTTATCAAAATTACAGAATTACGATTCATGAGAGCCCGTTGATAGACAGACGGACAGACAGTGGAGGCTTAGTAATAGTGTTTTGTTTGGCACCGTTCGGGTACGGAACCCTAAAAACGAAACAACTGACAATCACTAAGAGAGAACACTGCCAGTACGATATTTGATTTAAGTTGGTTTATGTCCGCTACCTATAAACTTACCAAAAACTACTTTCAACATTAGTGAATTGTTTCAACTTAAACTACCTACAAATTAATTAATTATATTATCTTTTCTTAGTAGCACGAACCGGTTATATGGATAAGTGCAAACAGCACTAACATTAAGTGATGGTAACTTGAACAGACACTATTAGAGAAGATGGCTGTAAAATGTAATATTTAAATAAATAGACGTGGACACGTATATAGATGGTCGTGTTTTATAAATTGATCTCACAATTAGCGGGTGACTGTCGTGCTGTCTAGTTGATAGATACATACAGATAGTGTGATAGTGCTGTCAAAATTATTGTGAGTTCAAATCTAAGCCCGTGGCCGTGACAGTGGGAATGGTGGTCGAAATGTTTTAAAACATTTCTTTAAAAAAAGTAGAAGTTTTTGTTAATTTT
Source organism: Agrochola lychnidis (assembly GCA_963680765.1). Taxonomy (NCBI): domain Eukaryota; kingdom Metazoa; phylum Arthropoda; class Insecta; order Lepidoptera; family Noctuidae; genus Agrochola; species Agrochola lychnidis. Next base: position 15,061,509 of record OY796857.1, read on the forward strand.
TAATTAGAAGGATTGGAGTGGGAAAATGCCTAAAGTAAGTTTTTTCATAACACATTTTAAATTAAAGCCATTATTTTTGTAATGAATTAAAGTAGTTCATAACCTAATGAAGATCATTAGGTTATGTTAAGACATTATCTTATTGAAAAACAAGCAGCTGCCTTTAGATTGTGTACTAAGCATATACAATTTTTAAATAAAATCTAAGTATCATTACCGCTAAAATCATACCTTATTTATGTCACCAATAAAATAAAATCAACAATTTTATGTATAAACCACCAAATGCTTTCATAATAAATAAACTCAAAACCCAACTACGACAAAAACGCCAACTAAATATATGTAAACAAGACATCGATATCGATTTTTTTCGATTTTCGTATAGCCGGAGTCACACATCATTACTAAGTCAAGTAATTAAGGCATAAATCGTACAGATAAACACGTGACTCCGGTTTCACTTTGGTTTCGCATTTCGCCGTAGTCAAGTAAAAATAGTATTTCCTTTTATAAATGTTTCCATCAACACCACGGTAGGCCAAAAGTAAACAAATTGATGATCCTATATTATCATTATCAGTTCGGAATATTGCTTCATGTTTTCAGTCGAAAGACGTCCACTGCTGGACATAGGCCTCCCTAAACGACGCCCCATCGACCGATCCTGTACTTCCTAATACTAGCTACATACAATTAAATCTCTAAATCGTCTTAACTAGAATCACGAGAAGATAACTATATATGATGTATAGTGGCCCTTTCCTTTCCTGAGACCACAAGACAAACCTATATGAACCTATGGCCAGTAAGTGCTGGAATAGTTGACATTCCGTATCGAAATCTTAGTGATGGGACATTTAATCGAAACATTTGACGCAAATCATCGATAGGAACATAATGAAATTGTTAATAAACAATATTTAAAAAAACTTAAAAATGATATGTACATGTGATGTCTTTTGTGAATTTAAAGATTGTATTGATTGGAAAAGTATCTCGATGTATTTATAGACGCAATAGCGTAGGCGACCGCCTACACTGTTGCGTCCGCGTGCACTAACAGTCCTATTACTTTTTTTATTTTTTAATACAATTAAATCAGCTATTTCTGCGAAAAAGATTTTTTTATAAATAAACAGTGCCGTTTGAACACTGATTTCTTAAAAAAAAGAAGTTGAATTTATAAATTTACCTACTTATGTATTGATTTGCATCCCTATCTGAAGAGGATATACATTATCACCTTTCATTTGCATAGATAAGTAGGCATTATTAAACATGAAATAAAAGCCGGCCAAGTGCGTGTCGGACCACGCACAATGAAGGGTTCCGTAGTTGTGATGAATTTATCCCAAAAACAAACTTAACTTTGTAGTTGAAAAACATTTTCTCCCATACAGAATGTATGGGAAAACATGTTTTGCAACTGCAAATATAAGTTTATCAATTATTACTCGTTAACTTGTAGAGCTTACTCAGCTGTGATAGTTTTCCTTTTAATTTCGTTATTATAAACTACTGCTGTGATTTTTTTCACACATCCAAAACCAACCATTTAGCTGGCAGGGAGGGGACACTTGACTCTAACAAAAATTAGCACTTTAAAGCTTAATTTTTCGCAAACGGATCTCTGAATCCAAAAATGGTTTTCACATAAGCACAATTTTTTTAAAGGACCTTTCCAATGATACCCCACACAATCGGATAAAAAAAAACATCACCACTTTACGTGTAAGGGAGGTAACCTAAAAAAAATTTTTTTTCGTAATTATGTTTTATCACTTTTTCGGCGTAATTAATATGTATACTCATGCCAAATTACAGTTTTCTAGTACTAAGAGTCTCGGAGCTAGACCGCGGACGGACAGACAGACAGACAGACGGACATGGCGAAACTATAAGGGTTCCTTGTTTACTACGGAACCCTAAAAATAACCTCGTAACGCCACAAAATCTACCGCCACGATACGGACGTAACGACACCAACTAACTATTACATCAAAATATAGTTAGATATAAAGAAAGCATGAAAACTTCAGTAACAATATTTATTTACAACATAAGTACATGTAACTTAAATACATAAGCACCATTACATAGGCAAACATTTAACAAACAGTTTGCACGTAGGTATATAGTTATAGAACATAGCTGAAGGGTGCAAATTGGAACACATCACGACTGGAGGCGATAATAAGTGCATGGCGTTCTATCGACCACTTAATATATTAAACATATCTAATATAAATTGGTTGTTGGACTAGGAACACGTTTTATTGCGCAGAATATGTACATAGGCCGTACTTACTAATAAAAATCTTATAAAATTGTCACACACATACCGGAGAACCTAAAACATAACTGAAGAAATGTGTGTACCCTACTATAGGTTCCTCTGCTTAACCCTTTGGGAAATACTGGCGTGATGTTATGTTATGTTATGCACATACTCGGGTATGTGCACAACATAACATAACATCTTGCCAGATGACCCGGATCAATGACGGATCAAGACTGAGAGAAGAGCACATTTTTAAGGTTCCGTAGCCAAATGGCACAAACGGAAACCTCATAATTTCGTTATGTCCGTCTGTGCATCTATCAATCTGTCCGTGTGGTCATTTTACTCGGAGACTATATCGGCAAAATTTAAAAGAAGGTGTATTCTGTGTACCGTTAAACAACGGTTTAGTGAAATTACGGAAAAGATATTAGGGGTGCACTCTCTATACATGCAACAAGGGATGGAATATTTTTTTATGCACATGACCGCATAAGGTATTGTTGGATCCCTTATTTAAAAAGATTATGATGTTTGTAAGTGACTTTGCTATTTCATCAATAGTTTTTGAGTTATGAGATACATTTTCGGTTACGACCACAGAAATAACTATGCTTTTCAAAGTTTTTTCGAGAAATACTATAAAATATAAACTTGTTTTTTGTGGTGGGTAAAATCATTACTGTCTATCCATAAATATTCATCCCGACTATGGAACCCTTCACGCGTGGTCCAACACAGTCGGTGTTTTAGTGATTTTTTGGAATATTATTAACATTAAATATCTACTTACTACACAGACATGCTTTCTAACGCATAGTTCTTATTCTTGCACTTTAATTTGTAATTTAATAACTCACAAGATAAAAACATTCATTAAAATAAATAAAATGTATCTAGGAAAAATACTTTTCTTTTTAAAGTGAAACTTTTATTACATCGTTTCAAACTTATTCGTCTGTGTGTTGCATGTCGTGTGACGGTCGGCCGCGGAGTAGGGATAAAGTGAAAGGCGCTCGTCAGAGCAGCCAAGGCCAATATGGCGGCGCCTATAGAAGTTTCACTTTTACCGTGGTTTCATAAAACCACACAATCCTTTTTTATAATTTCCTCTTCCATGACATAGCTTCACAATTATAGACTGCATAAACATACATTTACGTAATAACTTAAAAAATTGCAATATGTTAAGAGCAGTCCTATATGCCAACTAAATATACGAAACAAGTAATCTATAAATTCATATTTAGTACTAAGAACCTTTTGATTTATCGATCGAGAATATTATATTTTCCATGAATACCGCACCTTCATTTTGCTCGATAGTACACATTACATTAATTGTCATACTAGGAAATGCATCAATTTTGTTAATATTCAAGACAATACACGTAAAGACTGTTTCATTGGATACAATATCATATTGATAAAAATGTTATAATTCCAAGTCGATATAATAATGTGATCTCACAATTATTTACCGTAATTTGCTGTATCAAGTATCAGGTACCAAACAAAGTGAGTATGAATATGACAATTAACTAATAAGTAAAATAATGTAGAAGCAATATTTTTGTATACAAAAAGTATATTCTTTTTATCTATCTATCCGTTAATTGGTGGAGTTTCTTGTCCATTCTTCTCCATTAATACTACCTTTTGGAAGGGGCAACTAGAATCAATTATATTTTTCTGTAAATTTTGACGTCTGACAACCAGTCTTACCAAGGGGTATCGTATTACCCAGTTACTGGGTTGTGGAGGTCAGAAAGCAGTCGCTCCATGTAAAATACTGGTATTCAGCTGCATCCGGTTAGACTGGAAGCCGACCCCAATATAGTTGGGAAAGACTAGGAAATAAATTATTTGACTGACTTTGAATTACTTCACGCACGCTTTCACCGGTACGGTCTTCTCAGACCGTTTAACAGGTATAAAACTGTCATAACTATCCCCAAAAAACTATCCCCAAACCTTTTTTCACATCAATGTCAATACCGAAAGGGTGATAAAGATAAAATCAAGTATCTACACTACATATTTTTCTTCCACACCGAACAAGAAACTTAAAGCGCCGTATATTCTCGAACGAAGCATAAAATGTTAATCCATTCTTAAAGACACACGTCCAAGTAAGTTTTTCACTTCAATATTAGTTAGTGGTCGTTGTTTGTGTGAATCTCGGCAAGTTTAAAGTGCAGCGACATCGTTTGGCATCAGGTGCGATACACTCACGCAAATATTTTATGAAAATACCTAGATTATTAACACTAGTGATGTAACTCTTATCGATGTTTTGCCGAAAATTAGGAGGCTTATGAAATATTTGACTATTTCAATTCATTACTTATGGGAACTTCAATAATCAAAAACCACAATCCAGTATAAACCGAGGACAGTATAGTAAAGGGTGTCTCAGATTGTTTTTAGTTTTTAGATGTTAAATAAACAACAATATCAATTAAAATTCGTTTTATTTATTGTTAAATTAAAGAGCAGTTCTTGAAGTTTATTTATGAAAAACAGCCGTTTGCAAGTGCACACCATTTACTTGTTCACACTTATTTAACCTGGAGCTAAAATTTTCAATCACTCGCTGGAGCATCGCTCTTGGAATAAAGTTGATTTCTTCAGTGATTCTTTGCTTCAAAACAATCAGGTTGGGTGGCAATGGATTGTTACTGAAACTTTACTTTATAGGTAGCCCCATAGGAAAAAATCAGCAGGCGTTAAATCAGGGCTCCTCGGTGGTCAGTTGATGACTTCTCGGCGACTTATCACTCTTCCAGGGAATAAATCGTGAAGAGCAGCTAATGAGTCATTTGTAACATGAGAAGTGGCTCCATCCTGCTGGAAAAAGGTGTTGCGGTTGTAGCCATACTGGTTTTGATTTCTGTAGCCGAAAAATTCCGGATAATATGGCAATATCGATCAGAAGAAATTGGTCAATTCAAAAACGAAAAACATTCTGAGACACCCCTTAGTAATGTAGTATAACGGGCTGGAGTCCGCAACTCTACATCCAAGCGCGTATTTTCGTATGAACCGAGGATAAATAATTTATTGTAGGTTAAATCAGGGTCAGAAACCGAATTACAAAAGAGTATCTTGGATATCTAAAAATAAAAGTACGTACCTACGGGGATTATTATAATAATACAAAAAACAATTTTCAATAACAACCCTCAAACTTTAAGATTAGATTTAAAGAATTGGTTTGTATAGCCGAGACTATCTAGATATACATGACAGACGGTTGCAAGCCTTTAACTCGCATGATGCACCTTATCAACATGACGTCATTATTATGAAAATTATTTGTAAATAGTTGAGTATAGATATATATAATATTAACAGTCGACAAACCAATTACATAGAATATGCGGTTTTGGTAATACTAATCAACCAATCAAACTTGTACGACACTTTTTATCTCAGTAATCCTAATTAACATTATTACAATTCTTTAAATGTATTCCTGTATTTACTTAACTAAATATCAAAAGATTAGATAACACGTTTACAAACATAATTATTACTCATAAGTAGCTACAGACAGCATCACTATGAACCCTCAAGTTTTAAAATAGTTATAACATTAAGTTTTTACAACTATCTTATAGAATACTTTTAAAAAGTACACGGTTCCACCAACACATCTCCCAACGTCGCCATTTGCAATGCATTCTTGACACCTGTCAGTGTCATACTAACGAATATGTGTTTTGCGAATTTGATCCATAATACTACTGAAGAGAAAAGTGACTGACTGGCTTAAATCCTTGTCTTATGAAGAAACTGAGCAACTTATGGCATCATAAACACGGTAAACACACACACACATACACACTTCACCCCACCTCCACTCTACACTTATACTACATAGTAACCTCCACTTTTGTGGCTATCTTCGTTTACCTTTGTAAATTGTAAACTTAAGTTGTTCCAAATAAAACTTTTATTCTTTTTAATACTACTAGAAATTGTCGAACTGACACGTGTCAGGAACGCGCATTCTCTCCGGACGGACTTTAACGTCAGTTTTGACCAACTAGCCAGCGAGCTTGTTGCAATTGCGATAAATTTATAATCTACTATCGTTATTCGTCTATTCCACTTTATCATTCAGTCTATGTCTAATTGAGGGTTGTTTATTTGAGACTATGCATTAATTCTTGTAAGTGAGCTAAATATAAAGTAAACATTAGTCAAATTAGCGAGTACGAGTCTCAATCAGTTATTTTATTAAAGTTATTTATAATTCTAAGTACAAACATTGTTTTTCTGTATGAACAAAATGCTAAAGTAATAAAAAATAACTTACCTACTATTAAGTAAACTGTTTTTTTTTTCTTAATTAACTAGCTGTTGTTTTGTGAAATTTTTGTAATTAATATTGCAAAATAAAGTCGGAAAGAGGACCATACATTGAAAAACATTAACTTCGTAATTTCAAAAAGAAAACTACGTATCTGGGAATTGATCCTCCAATCATATCCGCTACAAGCAAACTTTAAAATCTCCGATCTACCTAAACACAAACTTACATCTCTTAAATGTTCTTCTGTATCATTTGCTTAAGTATCATAATTTTTTTTTGTTAAAATACAAAAAGCTGTTATGCAGCTCTGTCAGATTTGAACTTGTGTGACTTTTGCTGGAGTACCCAGTTGATAAATAGAATAGAATATGGTACATTAATGTCTTATTGATAAAAAATGTAGTTATGATCTTATATGTTTCACCATGTACTTTTTTTTTTTTTGAGTGGGAAATCATCAAATAACTTCTCCCGGTCTGGGCAGAACGGGAGGGCGTGTCAGACTCTTACTGACTAAAACCCACCCGTGTTCCTTCGGTTGCCCTGTTTCCGGGGGTCACGATGTTCCTATCGGTTTTCTTCGAACCCCCGGCAGGCATTGGCCCTAGCGGACCCCATCAATTCTCCTGACATCTCTTTGAGGCGCGCGTAGAACACAACGCGCCGTCGACCCGGGCTTGGTCCTTATCGGACGGCGAGCTACCCATTGCTCACCGTCCGCAAGCCCGCGCCTACGGTGACCGGAAATCGGCTCGCGATTCCCGCCCCGGGCGTCTCCTCCTGCGGTGGTCCGGGGCGTGAGGGCGTGAACTTTGCCTCTCCCTCACGCATTCCGCCTCCTCCTTCGCGAGCATTACCGCTTCGCAGAAGGAGGTGACGGCCTGCCGTTTCCTCTCGCTCCGGACCATGGCCTGAACCAGGGCCGGACGTGTGAGATCACCGCCGCCGATCACAGTAGGGTAGAATTGGGGGTTCTGTATCACTTCTTCCTCGCTCCGCTCGGAATGTGATCCAGAACCCCCAATTTTCCACACATCAGAATATGATCCAGAAACCCCAATTTTCCACACATCAGAATGTGATTCAGAACCCCCAATTCTCCACACATCAGAATGTGATCCAGAAACCCCAATTTTCCACACATCAGAATGTGATCCAGAACCCCCAATTCTCCAAACATCAGAATGTGATCTAGAACCCAGATTCTCCACACATTTTATCTATTCAACGTCAGATATCACTTTTCACTGATTAGAATTGAAATTTCTTTCAATCTGATTTAAATAAAAAGATTTTTCATCTTCCAGTAGAATTTGGTAGCATAATAATGTCTTCTGAATCAGATATATAACTTTATACCTTTGTTTCTTTTAAAAATAGGCGTTTTGATTTGTCAACATATTCTGTTCCTTTTACAGCATTTAAATAAAAGCAATCAGGAAAAAATATAGCATGTTGCATCCAAGGATCATCGTAATACTCCCAATCTTCGATAACACCTCCACATGAAAAACATGCTGATTTATCATTTATACTATTTCCGCAATAAAAGAATCCAGCATCAGCCATTTCCGTTACCACGGCTTTCTTTGAATCAGCCGTCGCCCAATAATGGTTGAATGAAAATAAGCGCACTTTATATCTATGATATGTGTCATATCGAGGATTGTATTTATTTTGAGACATATTTTGTACGCTGGAGTTCTTGATACTGATGTTTATGAAAGTATAATGAAGTCACATAGACGTTGCTAGCAACTTATAAACAAACATGTAAACCTGGATGAGTCGGAGGGATGGCTGGGAGATGGGATGCTAAATTTAATAAATAAAATAGTAAAATATTTATTACAAAATTTTATTATCAAAGCACCATTTATTTAAACATAAAACATTTTTTAAAGCACATATTGAGTCATGATAAATACAACTATACAGTTCATGAGAATGTTCATATTTTTTGTGCAAACTTAATAAACTAGGACAACCTTTATCTTCTAAATTATTTACATTATCATTATTTAGAATGTCTTTTAACCATAACATTTTTTCAATTCCTTTAGTGTAGACATATTTATTTCTTAAAATATCTACAATCAACGTCTGATAACTTGAATAAGGCACAACTCCTTCACCCCAGTATATCTTTCTATTACGTTCAATCCAACTAACTTGACGTCTTTCTGATCTCGTCAAATTGTAAAATGGAAATGGCGGTCTAATTAACAACACCTGAATTTTTTTACTATAAAATACAGCAATTTCTTTTACAATAAATTCATTTGCTTCTGTTTTAAAACCCTGAACATCTACAATAGCAGTCATGATAACCTGCGCACTATGTTGCTCAAAGGTTTATATTCCACAAGTCGATCGTTAATAATTAAGCAATATCCAGTTGTGTTATCTGGTATTGGTGCTAAGCATTCAATCTCAAGACGCACATCTACGGGACCTGTCTTTAAACTATCGTTTTGTCTTGAACAGTCTATAATAAAGAGAGGTGCCTTCTCCTTAAAATCAGCTAAATTAAGCAAGGGGTCCGCAGGGCAGTTGTAATACGACTGACGAAATTTCACATACATTTCGTATAATATATTGTATTTGTTCTCGGCAAAATTTAAACAAAGAGGCTCATACGGATAATACTGTGAATTCAAAAATAGTGTTATGTTTGTAACTCCACAGTGATCGAACAGTGAACTATCTTTGGTTTTATTATTTTTTCTATTAGTTTGTAAACAAAATATTAAATATCGCGGTTTCTCTAATTGTGATGCAGTCTTAACTGACCAAGAATGTTTTGTGGTTTTAGGGAGTAAAGGATACTCATATAAATCCCAATTTCTAAACGCCATTTGAATAGGTTTATCTCTTTCTAAATGTTTAAGGAGAGTCAACCGTTCACGATCTGATACTTTTATATGCGGTACACGCCATTGTACTTTTTGTATATCTATTTGAAAATGTGCAACATCATCAGTTACTAAGATACTGTTTAAGTTAGAGTTACTCCTATTCAGTATAAGTTCATGTTTACAATTTATCACAATTTTGCTGTAATCCTCAGCAAATCCTAAAATCTTATTAAGAGGTACAATAGCACTAAAATATCCATCGTTTTTAATTCCGCCTATATTCCAACCCCACAAAGCAGCAACCTTATTTTCTCCATCATTCATTGAAACGTATGACTTTATTGTTGATGTTATTCCAGAATTTTTAATACGATCTATTTCAATACCATTCATTTCGTATCTGATATCTTGAAACAAAAACATAATAGGGTTGTTACTGAACGTAATATTTTTCTTAATTGCTTTTCCATCTTTGTCGAAGAACTTTGCCTGGCCTTCGACATAAATTGAACTGGCTGACGGTAACACGTATGTATCTTGCTGGTGTATGGGAATTCTGATTTCATCGTTTTCTCTAAAACTGTTATTATAAGGATTGTAAGAATGTACTTCATAGCTTTCAATCGAGGTATCGAAGTGTGGTGATTCAGTAATTTGTAGCATATTCATAGTTTAAAACCAAGAGCTTTAAGAAAATCTTTATTAGTTTTGATCAATTTTTTAAGCTTATTCTTACGTCTTTGCACCTTGGTGGTTGTATAAGAAATAGGATGCTTTATGTTGACGGTAGGGTTTTTATAAAACAATATCATTGTGTTTTTCTTAAATGAAGTCGTAGTTGAATATGTTCTTCTCCAAAGTTAATACAGTTACCAAATTGATCAACAATCTTAACAAATATAGATGAAATTGTATTTTTGTTCACAGGAAAATAAATAATGTTTTGTGGTATTTCTATGTACCGATGACCTGTATCAGTATTTGACACAAATTCATGAATAATATGAGTTGGTAATCCGTTGGAATATGAACCGTGCACTAGATCACATTCGATTCTGATCACAGGCGGGACGCTATCGTTAACGCAAAGATTTGGTATTGAATTTAATACTGTAAAGTATAATAAACCACACTCATATTGATCAGATAAATGCAGAGGCGGTTGAAAGTATGAAACCAATTCTGATTTATTTCCAGAGATGGTAACCGTAATAGACATGCTTGTATACTGAACGCTCCTGAAAGATCCTGCTTATTTTATTCTTTGACTACACCAAAACTTCTTTAAGAAGGTTAAACAGAGATGTCCGCAATTGAAAGGATGATCGCGTTGTATATTATCATAATTATAGTGAACTTTGGAACCTATGTATTTTATAAACTCCTTTGGGGGTTTAAGATTTCCGTAACTGTCAAAGTATTCGATATAATCATCATATTTTGCATAGGCTACCCAATGAGAACCAGGATTTTTAGAACTATCTAAATTAATAACTCCACATTCTTTTTTTAAAGGTTCTTTAGGCAGCTCATCTCTCATAAAGACACCTCGAAAATAGGGAATATTATTCCCATACTTCAAAATGTCAAAGTTAGATAAAGCTCGTTTGGGTAGCCGATATTTTAGTTTTTTTCTTTCGATACAAAAATTCCAAGTCCATTTTTATGGGGTTTAAGATGTAATCCATTTCCGATACGAAGAGCTTCTATTTTTTCATTGTGTCTCTTCATTTCTGTAAAACGTTTTTTAGCCATCTTGAATTCATTAATAGTTTTAGCAATACCAGCTGCACCACCTGCCAAGGCTCCAGCAGCCGACAATCCCGCAAAAATAGGAATCAAAGGCAAAAATCCTCCAGTTTTTGGTATTGGAATAATGCGAGGAAGTTTTATTGATGAATCATCAACTAATTCTCTTGCAGCAGCCATAGCCAATTCTATTGCCATTTTCTTGCCTTTTGGTCTTAATTTCTGTATATGTCTTTTCGTTTTAGTAATTACATGTTTTAATTTATTTTTAATACCATTGCCAGACGTAATTTTCTTTGAAGACTTTTTATTATGACCACGATTTTTTAGGCCAGCACCCGTTTTAATTTTTGTTAACATAGCTTTGCTTACTAAATGTGCTGCGAATTTTTCACCGACACTTGCATCAGACGCAACTGCCCGCTTTTTTGACATTTTTAACAAAACTAAATCTGCTATATGTCGATCCTTTAAAGTTGACGATTTATGATAAGCAATATCGTGCTCTTTACAATATTCGTCTAATTTATTTATACCCTTATCTCCATGTGTAATTCTCTTAATCAATTTAGTACCAGGACCACAATAATTGTATCCTGGTAAGTGTAATTCAAATGGTAAATGATTTATAAGCCAATTGAGAAGACTACGCTCTCCAATACACATCATAAGACTGATCAATTATGGATTGAATACTTTATAAATATATAATTTTTATAATATATTTGACTTATCAATCCAGCTGTTTTCAGCAGACGGCAAACCTAACCATTTTACCAAAACCCTGTTTCCTTTTCTTCTAAGAACTTTTTCAACCAGATATACATTAGAATGTTTTGCCTTTTGTAGCTCTTGTACATAAAATGCTCCTAAAATAGGTCGACCTCTGATTGAATCTTCAAGTAAGTATGTGATAGGAGTTGTGTTTTGTATTTTTCGAATTTTAAATATTTCTGTCGACCAGTTAGGAGTATATCCTTTTTCAAATGTTCCTTTATACTTACTGATACGCACATAATCATCAATTTTAAACTTACTTTTATATATACTATTGTTTCTTACCAGCATTTCATATCTTTCTAATATTCGTTTCTTATTAATATTATCCACATTTGCCGGAATTTCATCAATTGTCCGATGGTAGGCGTGATTGTATTTATCTATAACGCTGTTGATGGTATTATCTATCCAGTTATAGCCACCTTTTAAACTAAATTCTTTATACAGTTTAGATTTCAGTGTTCTGATGAATCGCTCAACTATTGAAGCTTTTTTTGTTGAGAAAGTTGAATAATGATTAATGTGATAAGATGTCATAAGTTTTTTGAAATTATTATTATAAAACTCAGTCCCATTATCAGTTTGCAGATTTTTGGGGATACGCCCTTTTCCCAATAAACGCTCAAAATTGTTACATACAATTTCTTTGTTTTTACTTTTCAAAGGAAAGATCCATGCATATTTCGAAAATGTGTCAATAACAGCAAGAATAAATCTAAAGTTTTTATTTTCCTTAGAAATTGATTGCATATCAATTAAGTCCGCTTGCCATAAATCATCTATATCCTTCATAACAACATTTCTTCGTGGAAAGTTTAGCCTTGCATTTTTATGGATCTCATTTACCACATCTGCTTTACTCATTTCGCAGATATTTTTTTGGTGTGTATTTTTGTTTTTTTTCTGAACTTGTTCAGTGACTAATTTTGCCAATGCTCATGATGAATGAGTCTGTAATACTAAAATAAATATTAATCATTGCTAGTATTTATGCCTTAATTATGTTAGATTCTTTTAATTCTTCAATTATAGATAGAATTTCATTATCATGATTTGTATTGCCAGCATCTCTTGAAGCGACTAATAATTTTAATCTCTCCACCAATTCATTTGGATCATCCCAATACACCAAGTCAGTGTTGTTTTTATATTTTTTTAGTTTTGGTAAGTTTCCTCCAAATTTAGAATCAATTTTATCATCTGACGTTTCGGTAAATAATGGTTTGATTATTTCACGATATTTGAGACCTTTATCACCCTTTATTTGACCTTTGGGATTAAAATCTCTCTTATGGGCATTTGTATGATGTAACATATCCTTATAGACAAGTTTATCTTCATTCGAAACTAACTTTAAATCAGGTTTTCTTCGAAGTAAAAGCTCTTTCAGGCCAGATGTTAAATTGTAAGGTTTGTTGCCGATTTTAATCATAATTAAAGTATCATTATTCAAACTATCGATTTTAGAAAATGATATTTCTGAATTACCCATCAATAAAGTTTTGTTTTCGCTTCTAATTCCAAATGGTATGGAAATACCATCATAAATACCATAGATATCATCACCCTCTAATGACATTTCTAAATTATCTGCTAATTCCGTTGTAGTATTTCGTTCAACGAGTTGTGTAGAGTTTCGTTTTGGATCGTAATAGTCACTGATCTTGGTAGATGAACTAGTATTATTTTCTTCCGTTTCAATTTCTTCAGTATTAGTAAGAGTAGTATTTTCTATATTTTTTACATTTTATACAAACCTATTTGAGCCAACTAAGGCTTTAAGAGGATCTGTTACAGGTTTTAGCATTTTATCAAGTGACATGTTCATTTCGTGTTCTTGATTTTTCATTTGTTTCATTTTATTTTTTATGGTGTCAACAGACTTCATTAACTCCATTTTAATTGTTTTCTCCATCTTCCTTTATAACAACTGAATTCAGCTAAGGATAGAATAGCACTAAACTTTTATTTCTATAAAATTCGTTTATAAATATAAAACTTCATTCGAAATAAAAAAAGGTATCGAAATTCTGTCTGTATCTTCCCTTATTTATAGGAGACTCTTTGTTAATAATTAAAAAATTATGAGGGGTTTTCCAAACCGTTTTACAAATATCTTTAAACTGATTCCATAATAAATCAGAGCTGACGTGTTCTTCATAAATGTGCTTTAAGTTCACATCGTCTTGTTTAAATATTATAAGAAAATTAACATTATCACGTAACAATTGTTTCGGAATTTTTGAATAAGTTTGTGATAAATAGAAGCAATCGATTTGCTTATGTCTACCCATAGAAAAATAATTGCGGATATTTATTTGATTTTCACATGCCACATCATCAAAAATAAATACAGAATTAGTTAAAGCTTCACTCGGAGATATTACATCTTTATCATCATTAAACTCGTAGAACTTTATTTGAGGTACTCTTCTTAATACTTCGCTTAGGAAACGATATTTTGGCTGAAAACTTGTTTTTGAGTAAAGATAAAGATTCTGAAATTTCAGTCCATTTTCATGCAGAAGCAAACTGATCATCACGTTTGTTTTACCACAGTTCGAAGGGCCGCAAATTACACAACGAATTGTGTTAGGCAGTAAAATGCTGTGTTTGATTTGGTGAGCAGAGTCACTAAAATTTATATTATTAACGTTCAGAGATATGAGTTGTTTGATCAACTTCATCTTGTTTATTATTTAATTTCTTTAGTGACCTTCATATATATACAAGACTTATATGGTAAGTAACTTAATTCCTTTATTATGAACATAATAATATTATCACACATCATAGCAAACCAAAGACAGTTTCAATATAGTGAAGCAGGAGCATAGTTCATTTGACTACTATTGCTGCAATAAGTAGGACCTATACAACTGAATTACAATTGAATTCAATCTTCTAGGCAAGTATTTCTATAATTAAGATTCATCAATACCTAGATTTTATATTAGAATTTATGTTTAATTTTTTTTTTCTTTGTTTTACAGAATTATGTCCGTCTCCCCATCGTATAGTCCTGTGGAGAGTGCTTTTTTTGCGGTGCGTATTTAATTTATTCTTATTTGAAGCATTTTAAATTGAATTATTTATTTATAAATGAATAAACGTAAATACTTCAAGCACACAAATGTACAGAGGCGGATTGAATGCTATAGGCATTTTCTACCAGTCAACCTTTGAGTGATGCAGAGACAAACAGTTTAATTATTATGTTTAATTATGTTATAATGATTTTTATTTTATTACAGGAGACGAATAATCTTTGTCCAGACAACACCTACGCTCTTGGAAATCCATTTCTTTTTGCGCAAGACAGGGAAACTTTTTATACCGCAGAAGCAGAACTAGCGCATCAGGAGTATTTAAATGAAAAAACGGAAGAGAAATCTGAGGAAACTAAAGACCCTAAAAGAAAGAAATCTAATATTAATAAGAAGGTCATAAAAAAGTCTCCTACACAGTCTTCATCTTACGTTATTCGGAAGGAGACAGGAAAACCCCATCATTTGATTAAAATACATATATATGATCTTACCAGATGTGATAAAGACAATAAACAAAATTGTGACATTGACAATGATGTTGATGATAGCGCTGACGTAAGCATCCAGTACCTTGTAAAAGATGATTATGATGATATTTTGGATGAAACTGAGCATCTAGTTGGCAAAATAGTGAAGAAAATTAGTAATAAGCAGTATTAAATGTGTGTAATACGAAAAAGTTTATTTTGTGATTGTGAACATGCAAGTGTGTGTTTATTAGCTGTAACAAATGTTTAATGAATTTTACTATTTAATTAGAATATTTTAGATTTTTTTTGTTTTAATTATGTTTTTATAATATTTAAGTCTTTTTCATGTAAGAATATAATAATGAATGTGAAAGTTTAATAAATATTATAATTTTCAACTTGACTAGTTTCATTTTGTGTCAGACTACATGGGTGGTAAAATAACATAATAAAACACATTTATTTGAATACAAGATACCTATTTATTTCATCACAAAAAATACAATATTTACTTAATTTCTAGATTTTACAAAAATATTATCTTATGAAAAATTAAACAAGAAATATTATAATTCATGAGATTATATTGTTTATGCAATAATATAATAATGTAACTTTACAAACATAAAAAGAAAGTAAATAGTAGATAACAAAAATAATAGCTTAAAACATAGTACGATGATGACCCCAAGGCATAGTATAAATTTTATTTTTTATCTGACGTTTGTCATCATTTCCATTAAGTACTAATTTATTAATTTTCTGTGTATACAACTTATGATTTTTAGATCGAATGACATACATAGTATCTCTAAGATTTATGTCATTAATCAAAGTATTTTTATATTTTTCAATTGTGAGTTTATTAGAAACAGGTTTTTTAACTCCTTTAGCTTTTTTAATTGTATTGTTTAAACTATTTATACAGTATAATTTAGCCCTCAAACCAATAAACTCAGTAATGACATCTCCACCCATTTCATCCTTAAAATAGCCAGGTATTTGTTTATTCGCTTTCGGAATACCATAAATATTATTTTCTTCAAAGTTACTAGTATCAAAATATTTTATATTTTGTTTCATGTCTTTATAAAAATCATCAGTACGTATTATATACAAGAGACTATCAGTATCAGTATAACAAAGTTTTATGTCATCTTTATATATTTTCTTCATAACAGAATAGTGAAATTGATACAAATGACGTTTTGCTAATTCCAGTATTGTAAAACCAATGTATATTGGTCGATCTAAAACAACTTTAGCGGGCTCTAATTGAATAGCAACAAGGTTCTCTGAAATAATAGCCATATTTTTAAAATTAGGGGCGCTCACATATTTTTCTGCCCCCTTTATTTTATTTGTCTTATTAAAGTCATCTTTCCACACATTAACTAATTTAACATTCACTTGTTTTCTTTTATTTTCAATCGTTTTACCAAATATTGAATTATTTTGCTTCTTGAAAAAATCTCTTTCGAAATCTGAGTTAGCTTTTTGTCTGAGTGCTGTATTAAGATTTATGTATGGCTCTAAGAATTTTTTTTGAGTAAATGCTAGAATTTTGTGGATATTTAATAATATAAGACCATTCTTTAAACATTCTTGTAAGTGAACATAGTGGATGACATATCTATATTTATCATACAGATTAGCAATTAGTTTTGTGTTTTTGCTATCACATGGAATAGGAACGGATAATTTTTCTGGCGCAAATGGTAAATCAGAATGCCCGTCATGTATATTAGGAGGATAATGAATATCAACTTCAAGTATGTACCCTTCGTCACTATCAGCAGAAACGGATGCAATTTCCAATAAAGCTATTTCAAATTTTGTTAAAAATCTAAAATTTCCACTGGGAAGTCTTTGTGTCATAGCATGACCATATAAATTGACACAATCTAAGTAAACTAAAAATGCGTTGGGTTCTTTTTCATTATAGTCTGGCAAATATTTATTATTAGCCTTTGCATGTCGCAGCGAACATTGAGCAAGACCTCCTCTGATACCTTTTTCTAGCATTTGATATATTTCTATATCAGATATTAAATCTAATTCTACTTTAGTTAGCAAGAGCATAGCGTCCCAGCTTAATGACGGTGATGAAACATAATGACAAGGGTCAAGCTCATAATGACATAAACTCATAGATCGGAATTTCTCAAATATGTCACACAATAGTAAGACATCACATTTCAAATATAAATCAGTATATTCGCCTAAATTCGTAATACCAAATTTAGCCCACACATTTAAAGCGTGATTGTAATCGTCAGTAGACACTGTATCGGATGTGAGTTTATTATAAAAATTTGAGCGTTCTGGTAACCGAGTTTCCGCATATCGTTCCCAGGAGTCTATATAATCATAGCAATACACGCCTTTCCTAAGGCACAATCTAAATAAATTTTCATCAGTGAAAAATGATTGTAAATGCTTTAAATCATTGGAGTCCAATGTCTTTACTAAGTTGTCTAAACTCGAACTTAAGAAATTAAAAGAATCTATGAATTTTAATTGGGCTACTTTCTGAGAATTAAATGGGAAAAATTTAGTAAAAGAAATATATTTTTCCTTGGTTCTTGGAATTAAATTGATTCGACCGCAAACACTTGAAAGTTCTTTTATAAATAAATGACAGTCATATCCCGAAAGATTATGAAATATTATGGGAATAAATTTTACAGACTTATTATTTAAGTTGCATGAATTATGAGCTGGACCGCGATATTTACCTGTGAAATGATCGTGGTCATGAACAATATGGTCATTATTAGAAAAAAAATCTTTGCAAATATGACATACTGTAGCAGTCTTAAATGAAAGAAGCTCTTCATCATTCAACGGGGACATGTCTCTAGGCAAAGACAAAATGTCATATAAACTTTCTAAATCCTTAGTAATAGATTCTACAAACTTTTTTGAACAATTTGGGCCTCGATAAGATACTAAATTATTAAGTTCTGGATTAGTCTCACAGCATATATAATAGGCAAAACAAGTTGCTTCATGAATTTGTATGTTTTCGACATACTGACTTTTATTTTTATCTGAATATTCTCGAAGTAAGCTTTCAAAGTCTCCATAAATAACAATAGGAATTCTTTGAGTCCTTATATAATTGGAAAACCGAAGCTTGCTATTCTCTTCTGGGAGCACTGTTTGCATTCGTGCACAATTATGATTATCTAATTTCGCCTCTGAATCAAAGTATATAAAACATTCATCACATAAGTGAATTTTAGATTTGTGTTTTGTTAGTTGATCATGAACTAATCGCGCAAAATTTTTTATTAAACAGAAATGATTTTTGTCTCCTTTTTGAATTAATAATAAATTTACATGGGTCAGTTTCCGTTGTAAAGTTTTGTATAATGGTCCAGTTACAGTATTATTTTTTTCTAAACCATAAACATTTACACTTACATGTGGATTATTTTTTTCGAATTGTTTTATGTCATCAAATGTTGGTGGGAAAGATATACCATTTAAATTTAATAATTTAGAGTAATGTGGATATGATGAAACTCTATTACTGTTATACCGTACTGGATACATATGTGCTACAATACACCAGAGAAAACAATGTCTATCTTTATTGCAAATGTTAAGACATGACTTTGTTTTAAGAATTTTTATCGGTAAAGAAATGTAACTGCCAGCTTTTAAGGGATTATACTTAACTATATTCATTTCCAAATGATTAATCGACTCTATAGCCCAACCAGATTCTGATAATTCAAATTCTGTGCACTTATACAACATTTTTTGCACGCATTCTTCAAAAAATAGTTTTATATTAGTATTCTGAATTATCACATAATACTTTGTATTGAAAGATTTCAAAGACAATTCTTCATTTTTAGGCAACTTGTACAATACAAAAAGCTCAAATTGTATCTTAATCGCTCGATGTTTCAATCGCAATGTCTCAATAATCTTGTAAATCATGCTAGAAATATCTGATAAAAACATCTCTGGTGAAATGTTATCTAAACTTGTTGGATTAAATCTGTAACTAGCAATTCGATTTTTGAAAGCAGTAGCTATTATTTGCACATTATCAAATTCAGTACTCAACAAACAGTTTGATTTATGTATATTACTTTTCTTATGTGATGAATATTTTTGGACATAAACCTTACAATGTGGACAAAATTTCATGTTTGTTTATATTGAATACAAAAAAGTAACGCAATAATCTATTAAATTAACCTTAATTATATTCACCAAAATATATGTTTTATACTTATATTTATTTTGACCTAAAATTGTTTTAAGTTTTTTGATTTAGGTACTTCAAGGCCAAAATTAGGTAGTGGTCTAGAATTTTAAGCTTTAAGATTAATTAATTCGAATTTATTGGTTTTTGGTTTTTAGTTTTTTGGTTTACTGAAAGAAATCATACAAATAATGATTAATAAAAAATATATGAATATAAATAAGTACGTACCTATGAAAGATTATATTTCATTACAATTATCTGAGGAAACAAACATTAAAAAGAAAGATCAATTATAGACTTCATGGCGCAGGTAGGTACTTACTTAAATTCAAACAATATAAAATGTAGATTATAATCTATTAATTTTACCTTAATTATATTCACCAAAATATATGTTTTATACTTATATTTTGACCTAAAATTGATTTAAGTTTTTTGATTTAGGTACTTCAAGGCCAAAATTAGGTACTGGTCTAGAATTTTTAACTACTTCAAGATTTAGGTTAAAGGTCCGAATTACTGATTTGTTTTTTTTTTTAAAGTACCTATAGCATAAGATTCAAGGTCATAATTACTGGTCTAGAATTTTAAGCTTTGAGATTCATTAATTCGAGTTTATTGGTTTTTGGTTTTTAGTTTTTGGTTTTTTGGTTTACTGAAAGAAATCATACAAATAATGATTTAAAAAAAAATATAGAAGTAAGTACCTATGTAAGATTATATTTCATTACAATTATCTGAGGAAACAAACATTAAAAAGAAAGATCAATTATAGACTTCATGGCACAGGTACTTACTTAAATTCAAACAATATAAAATATGGATTAGACTTGTGATCGTTACTAACATCTGTTTATACAATTTATACAATGTGGAGACAACAAATAACGTTAAATGAAAATACTGGCAATTAAACCTTACAATATGGACAAAATTTCATGTTTTTTTTTAATTGAGTACAAAAAGTAAAGCAATAATCTATTAATTTAACGTTAATTATTTTCATCAAAATATATGTATTATACTTATATTTATTTTGACCTAAAATTGTTTTAAGAGTTTTGATTTAGGTACTTCAAGGTCAAAATTACTGGTCTAGAATTTTTAACTACTTCAAGATTAAGGTTAAAGGTCTGAATTACTGATCTGAATGTTTTTATATACTTAAAGCATATGATTCAAGGTCATAATTACTGGTCCAGAATTTTAAGCTTTGAGATTCATTAATTCGAGTTTATTGGTTTTTGGTTTTTGGTTTTTAGTTTTTTGGTTTTTAGTTTTTAGTTTTTTGGCTTACTGAAAGAAATCATACAAATAATGATTAATAAAAAATAAAAATATATTTAAGTAAGTACCTATGTAAGATTATATTTAATTACAATTATCTGAGGAAGCAAACATTAAAAAGAAAAGACAATTATAGACTTCATGGCGCAGGTACTTACTTAAATTCAAACAATATAAAATATAGATTACACTTATAAATTAATCGTTACAAACAATTTATACAATGTGGAAACAACAATTCAACAATAAATGAACATACTGGCAATTATAATTATGAAAAGAAAAAATATAGGTATGCCATTATATTAAAGACCCTTTAAATGTAAAAAAATGTTCTTAAACAAGTTTATAATAAAATATAATAAGCATAATTATTAAAAGAGCAAAAATATTAAGGAGTCCTTTAAATTGGGGGGTAAGACGCTAACCTAATTTTAAAATACGTTAGACTGATAGAGTATGGGCTGTATCTTCTGATAATCTTCTTTAGCAGCGGTCACAAGTTTTGTGACTGCTTTCCATACCGTACTGCTGTCATCAACAGCCGATTTGAAGGTAACTAGTGCCCGTTTCCAGCGGTCGTTGCTAAGCGCCTCCGCGTCCCGAGCGTTGTAAACACGCAGTTCCACGTAGTAGTTGCCCTGCCGGGTGGGATCCCGCTGGAGTGTATAACCGGAACCGCTACGTCTTGACAAGAAGCTCCGCAGTGCAGCCGCTCGGATGGGTTCACCGCCAAGTTCTTGCTCGTTCTGAAATTAGAAATGATTATCATTAGAACAATTTAAAAAAAAGCATGAATACAACCTTCAAAAATGTACTGACCCATAGATTTTAACTGATCAGGGAATCGTATTTAGAATATCTTAGTCAGTCTTTGGATGTGACAGATGGACAGATGGACAGACAGACAAACACGCGAGTGATCCTATAAGGGTTCCGTTTTTCCTTTTGAGGTATGGAACCCTAAAAATAATGGAAAATAAAAATTAAAAGGACCCACATTACAAATAAACAATGACATACATGAGGCATGAATAAACAATAATGTAAAATAAAAATTAAAAAGGTATTTGCAAATAAAAAAGTTCAGCATAAGTACCTCTGAATCCGACTGCTTCCTTTTTTTGACCGATGTTGATGGCGTCGGCAAATCAACGTCCGACTCCGTGTCGGACCCAAAAAAGTTAGATTTTACCACCGGAGCGCTGGTAATTTTCTTTATTGCAGGTTTATTTCTTTTGCCGGCAGCCTTTTTCCCTGCCTTCTTTTTCTGTGCCGATGGTGCTGGCTGAGATGTTGGTATTTCACAGTCAGAATCGAAGGGATTGGTCGACCTAAAATGAAGAACACCAATAAATTTCACTCACAAGTTCAATTAATTATATTATTCGATATAAATAATAATTGTAGAGTTATACGCACATACTTGTTGTACTATTTATTGTTCACAATTATATTGAAAAAAGAAACAGCTGCAAGTACCCGGGATGCGCACTAATTAAAATGAAATTATTAAATGCAGTCATATTTATAGATTACATTATTAAAGCGGTGGTTACAGTAATAAATCGCTCACAAAGTAAGAAAGCGATTTTGATATGTGTGCTAAAAATTAGTTCTATGTCATCAGCAAATAGAGTCTAAAATTAATTGATTGTTACTTACTCAATATGATCGCATCCTTACTTTCCTTATTTGTCGACGGCGCCGCTCTGTCGCGTATACCTGAGACGATTTTCTAAAAAGGAAGTGGTATGTACTCTCTCAGAACAATAAGTTGCAGATTGCTGACGCGGGTTTATTACGGAAATGGAATGAATGATAGAACTGTATATATTATTTATATTAAATTAAATAATGGCAAAAAATAAAACATGAAAACAAAATCCAGACCGAAACAAATACTTATTTGTCCCGTGCGGGAATCGAACCCGCGACAGTTGGCGCATTTACTAACAGCACGTTTATAAACTAATATTTACATTGTGATGCAGCGAGATGACCTCTTAATCAATGCGCCATACGTGTCGTCGAAAATGTGACAAAATACTGGATCGCTTTTAAGATTGGGAGATTTACGATGATCCTTGGGTGGTTTACACATATAATCAAATTCCATACTTTCCCAATTTAGTAAACGGCGCCACACCGTCGCAGATACCTGCGATGAAATTCTAAAAAGGAAGTTGTATACTTATGCCATCGCTATTAATGAAATAAATAAAATGTATCCGTATCCAAGGCACCGATGAAATTTATTAATAGGTACTTTTATTAGTAGGTAGGATAGATGGGTCCACTATAAATGATTTAGCAGCTTGTTACTTCTGCGGTGCTGAGCTCATGGACTAGCACCATCAGGTTGTGCCGTGACTAGAGCATATTCGCAGTTTTCTATTATATTGTCCCTTCAGATGAAAAGTGATATCTGAGATTGAATAGATAAATCCATATAAGGGGTTTATTAGATTGAAAAGTCAGCATTCCAGTCTATTTCATTTGCAGAAGAGCATCTCTAAATTCCAATTACTCTTTTATCCTATATTCAGCAAGCATAATTTTCATATTAGGTAGTCAATGTAATCGATGTAGATAAATCCTATCTTAAGATTCTATAACCAGCTATCATCTTTAGACATACATGTACAAGCAAATTGAAATACTGCAAATCGCATACTTAGTTCTACCTGTGAACAGTCGGTACACTTCGTCAAATATAATTAATTCATCAATGGATATAGGAATACAAGATGTGCACCGCATCATTTCGATGTAACGCAGCGGTCGTACTTGATATTGCTGTTTATATTATCACTAAGCGCATTCAATAATTTTGTTCCACTGTACCAGTTCAAAGTCACCCTGGGTTCTGGATCACATTTCCATGTGTGGAGAATTGGGGGTTCTGGATCATATTCCGAGCGGAGCGAGGAAGAATTGATACAGAACCCCCAATTCTACCCTACTGATCACCTCTACGAAAACACGGCGTTGCTCCGCCCAAGCCGGGCAGACCTCCACCGTATGCTCCACCGTGTCCTCAGGCCGATCCACACAATGGTGACACTCGGGTGTTTCCTCCCGCCTTGTCCTGAACACGAACCTCCCGAAGCAGCCGTGTCCGGTGAGGACCTGCGTCAGGCGGAAGGTGAGGACGCCGTGGCGCCTCTCAAGCCACTCCTCAAAGAGGGGTCTTATCGCCGCAATTGTGGCGTACCCATTTTCACCATATACTGGAATAGTAATATTTAAACATGTTAAATGTATATATTTTATACGGCGACGCTGTGTGTGTGTATTAAAACAATTACCATACTAGGTAATGACATTCATAAAAGGTAATAAAAAATGTCGATATCGAAACGTCGCCGCGTGGGTCGTGACTAGCGGCGTGCGGAGGGGTGTCGGTGCCGCGGCCGCATCCTACAGCCAAACGGTAAACACTTTGCTGTAATCTCGAGATGAGAAAACTTTCAGTTCTCTTAATTCAGAAACTTATTCAACAACCTAACAACCTTAGAGCGGACCGCCCGGCGGACACAAGACAAACAAACTCACCATTTAATCTTACACTTTGTACTACATTAAAATAAAAATCGGGTTTTCTTAACTAGCCTTTGCGTTGTGTACGCCTGACAGTAATGTAAGTAAAATATATAGATTTATCGCCTTTAAACGCCACAAACACACGTGACATATTTAAAAATTATATGAAATATAATTGTATACCTTATAATTTTTTGTCTGGCCTAGAATTATCAAAAAAGTTCTATGCACTACCTATCGACGCTGTTTGTTTAACTAACTTTACTAGACAGATCATACAATTACCTATTGATCAACTATTTACGAACTAACTAGCATTCGCCCGCGGCTTCGCCTGCGTAGAGGTCGGAAATTATTCCACGGAAACGTATTATCCGGGATAAAAAGTATCCTATATGTTTATCCAGGTTATAAACTATCTGTGAGCCAAATTTCATCCAAATCCGTTCAGCCGTTTTTGCGTGATTGAGTAACAAACATCTAAACACACAAACATATAACCTTTCACATTTATAATATTATATTATATATAGTAAGACCCAGTCCCAAGATTCAGGAATTACAGAATTTACATTAATCCGTGAGATTTAAATAGAGTTCATTGCTCGAAAATCGTTCTAGAATATGGGCTTTACTGCTAATTAAAATGTCTTTAGCATTAAACCGTTAACTACTAACACTGGCCAATTTTCAAAACTGTACCTTCAGCTTCAAACTATTAGCCCCAATTCTATTTTCAATTCGAATCCAATATACTTTTTGTCAAGTTATGGAAAAACTCCCGCATTCACTTGCGTCGTCTGTATTATATAAATAAGTAATAATTACTATTTTGCGAGGGGTATATAATAGAACAGATACATAATAGAGTCAGGTGCAATTTAATCACAAAGGACACGTAGTTAGCTGGCTATTTACCAGAAAGGTGATAAGAAAAAGCCCACACACACCGGAGCTCATAACTCAACCAATGATCGCACAATATACAGGCAGCGTTGCTGAGTTTAGTTACACCAAGATTTTTATATTCAAATTGAATGAAAACTCATTTTCACGTCTTACTACTTGTCGAGAGAATTTCGAGAGATAACGACCCTACTTGATCGCCTTATCTTCTAAAGGTAAATATTTACTATAAAATCTATTTTACTGAAAGGCTCCTTTTCCTGAATTGTAACTATTAATTAACAAATCGCACCTTCGCTCAAATAGTTTCGTAACTCAAAAAAGCAAACTTTTGAGAAAAAGGCGATTGAAATTTATTCTAACGTCTTTTTTTAATTTTTTGGGTCTTATATCGAAAACTAACAAAATTAGCGCAATGAGTTTTTTAGTATGTTAGAATGGTTTTTGAAGCTCTAAAAAATGACGTGGTTAGGTATCCTGAAAATATACTATAATAAAATGAGTTGTGACACTATATGGGACTAAAACAACGAATAATTTACGAAATATTGTGTAACTAAAATGATTCAAAACACTTTCTTGATAAGAAATACAATAGAAATATAAACTTGTGACTTTTATTAACTCAGCAATAACTGATACTACTTAATAAATCAAATATAAATCCACTTTATAATCATAAATGAGTTAGAACTCAAAAATAACTATTAGGAAAAAAAAGAAAAGATTTTTAACTAGCCTTAATCACATATACTGTCATAACTCGACAAACAACAGTTTATACAGTATTTAGATACAAGTTTAGATACAGAAGACCTCGCACAACCCGTGATGTGACACTGTATATGTTTGGTATGACTTAACTTTCATTTAACATTGTATTGACATTAGTGCCATCGAGGTATAAGTATAATTAAACTATATTTATGACAATATCTGAGATAAAATTTTGAAGTTTTCTGAAACGAATGGTACAATAAAACAGATTTAAAAAATTTCTGAGTTGTTACAATAATGTTGAAATTATCTTACCTTTAGGCATTTAATGATTGTAATCATAATATTTTTATTATTTTTTTGTTAATCATAACTAATTTTAATCATAGTCTAAAACACAATTTTCATAGTCACATATATTTTGGCTATCGACATGTTCACATCAATTTAATCAGTCAATTGATAGTAGAAGTGTCGCTCTCAAGTGGAACATCTCGCCGCCATAGGCAAACAAACATTAAAGGATTACCGGATAACTACGTAACGCAGTACCCACCTAATACCTATACTACACGATTGTAAACAAAGACGTATATCTCGTTCACTTACCTCAGTGTAAGCTTGCCTTAACCGAGGACAGTCCGTCGTAGGATTTTTATTTTATACGATAAAAAATGGATAAATAAAATCACATTTACTGGAAACGATTTGTTTATATTGTGTCTGCTCTTACTGACGAGCCTGCTAGTGTCGTGGGAGATTAGGGCAATGAAAACATATACAAGGATAAAATATAAAGGATGTTTTGTAATTATAGATAGGTAGGTGTTTATTTTTCAATCATTGCTAATTTAGCAACCTACATTACATTTGAGTGTCGCATCAAGAATTGGTTATATTTCATAACGTCATTGCAAAATTCTTCCTACAAACAAATTAAATAAATATCCAGTCATACAACATTCAAACCTCGAACAAACTTATGTGTGAACAGCATTTGGTCATGAAACTGTAATTAAGAAACAAGGCCGCGTGATAATCGTGATATTTCGTAGATGAGTCCAGCCAATAGAAGCCCACTGTGCGAGCCGACCGACTTACACCCAGGCGTCACCATCACTGACATGGACACGGTGCACGAAGAAAATGACAACGACAGGTATGAATATCTTATTTTTATTTGCCCAATATTGTGAGAAAAAAAAGTGTTTTGCAAGAAAAAATTATACCTACCTTTTTTCTTTTTTTTTTTTTGCAAAACACTTTTTGCAACAACCAATTTTTACTACCACCTAGTACCTAGCTACTACCTAGTTGCTAGTAAAAAAAAATGGTTTACCTACATATTGTTTTTACCCTTTTTTAGTTGCCCTGTTTTCATTGTATTTATTTTCATATTCATCTTAATATTTTTGAAATGTTAAGACGCAGAAAAATTATTTAAAGAGTTGTTTTAATAGGTCTTTTTTCTCATGACTCGTTAACTTTGGTCCTTATACAATGCTTGATTTACGAACTAATTTGGGTGCAATTAAGATGTAGTCTGATCATTTTTATCGTAGCTGCAAGTCAACAGTATACACAAATAGTAGGTAGCTTGAACTTTTGCAGGAAGGTTGCTATCGAATGGAGATTTCTGTAAACATTTCTTGACGTTGGTAGGTATAAGACATAGCGTTTCTTTGTCGTTTAGTTTTTCCTATGATAACCTGTGATAAGTACCAGTTGTGCATTAGATTCTCGAGTCCTACTACTAATATTTATTTTACAAAATAACTAAAGTCAAAATTCGAAGACCTGAATCAAAGTTGCCATTAGATACAAAGTGAAAAAAAACCAACCATGCATGTCACGCACAATGAAAGGTTCTGTAGTTGGAATGAATATATCTCAAGAACAAACTTAACTTTTTAGTTGAAAAAAAGCTATCCCATACCTCGCTATACGTCACGGTCAATTCACCAACGGCAAATGTAAGTCTGAAATAGAAAAAAAATACAAATGAATAATTTTGAGACCTTGCTTCTTGCCAAATTTCATGATTCTAGGTCAACGGGTAGTAGGTACGGGTTTTTATATATTTGCGTGTACCAAAATATGTCGCATAAATGGCCGTCTTTTTTATTGCGTTGACTTAGAACCTTGATTATTTTAGAGCTCCAAGGGACTATACTATCGACAATACTATTTGATATTCCTGAAAAAAGGGTCGAACGAAACGAAACGAAGTGATCCTATAAGGGTTCCGTTTTTTCCTTTTGAGGTACGGAACCCTAAAAAGAGCTCGGATAATAAAACAATCAATTAAAATGGCGGACTATAAACCTTATTCATAATTCGAAAATACATGACCCACTCCTATTACATGAACAAGCACGTGTCTATTGACGTGTGTCGGGCAGCATTCCATTGTACAGTATTGAACGTGAAAAGCCATTCTTTTTTCAAAAGCGCGGGGAAATGAATACGTCGGCATCGGCTCGCTGCCGCTGGACAAGCCTTAGTCGTCATAAACAAAGGGTAGATACTAAGCATTTAATTAAAGTTTCTTTTAAACCGCATTTTCCTTTGTCTCGTGACTCAGTTTTATCTGTTATCTAAATACTGGATCTCCTTGCATGTAGTTTATGCCAAGACCGCGTTAGATATTGCACTCGTGCGACCGTTTTTGCTATTTATTTTAAGGCGATTTGTTTTAAGTATTAAGAATAATATTTTTGTAGAGCAACTTAAGTTTAGTTACTTAATAAAAAAAAAAGTGTGGCACTCGGGGACTGCCGCGGTAAAGCTATTACATAGCATTTGTAACCTCCATTACAACATCACGTTGTTGATGATGATGACGTTGTTGACATGATGTTGTCATGGGAACCGTCATTACATGGTAGGCGGAGTGGGGGGTGTTAGGTTTTATTTTCGTTACGTTACGGAATTTCTTGATTCGGTCGCCGCGCTCAAAGCCCGCGATAAAAGCTATGCAATAGCTTAAAAACATGATTACAAAATAGGTATAGTTAGTATCCGCTATTGTTTGCAAATCAATACAAATCCTACACGCAAGCATGACGATATAAAAATCTAGGTGTATTATTCTTTTCGAATATCAATATTTTGAACATACGGACGTTATTCAAAATAGGTTCAGTGAGGATACAACGAAGCTTAGGAAGACATTTCCGGCGAACGGATGCACATTTTGGAGATTTTGCGCTCAGAACCTTCCAGTCGAAATAGTTCAATACAAGCGCAGTTCAGACGTTTCTTTAAATATTCATGTTACAGTATGTTCGAATTTAAACGGTAATTTAATATTTCAAACGAATAGTAACATCGTGTTTTCTTTAGCAAGGAAGAATAAACTGCGAATGAAAGCAGTGAAAATATACAACATAATTCTTTTAAATAATCCAGTTTCAGAAAATCTTTTTGAATCCAACAAAAATGATACAATGAAAACAGGCACAATTAAAACCGGCTTAATATCCATGCGTTTAACAAAGTTTTCCATAATCTTTTTCCCATGAAAACATGATCATTTTGGTACACAAACGCTGTCAATGCGGCTGACATTTTTTGTGGACTACGATTTTTTCGTGACATTTTCAAACACACTGTATTTGAGCGAGAAGTATGAAACGCATACACAAAGAGGGATTTCGGTGCAGTCGCAAAGAGCTTCGAAAATATTTATGACGTTTGATAGACTGCTTTGTATCGCGATACGCCCGTCCGCTCCACTGCTGAGCACACATTCCTAGAGAATAAAACAACACACACACATCGTTGTTGACAATATTTCTCGAAGTCATCTTTAAATAAAATCAAAACCCTTCCTTTTGGCTTTGCTGTAGTCGGGTAAAAATATACTCATCATCATCATTTCAGCCGAAAGACGTCCACTGCTGGACATAGGCCTCCCCTAAGCATCGCCACTTCGACCGATTCTATGCTTCCCGCATCCAGCGGATTCCTGCGGCCTTCACAAGAAGGTCATCGGTCCACCTTGTGGGAGGTCTTACGACGCCTTCAAACATATACTCAAACATTGTAATATATGTAGAGGCTTTAAAGTATCTTGGTCATCACATCGCTATATGGAAGAAAAGCTTCGAAGTTTGACCCGTTTGGTCAAACTTCGAAGCTTTCCTTTTTATATTGATTACAGTTATTTTTTTTAATACGAATTTTCAATAGACACTAGTAATAATAGATTCTTGGATATTTAACAACAGGATTCTTGAAAGCTTGAATGACGTATCGTATTGCTCAGGCAAGAGACGGCCATCTTGTTCAATTGGCCATTTTCAGTCAGATGGCAAAGCTAACCGTGTAGCGTAAACTTTTCTGTTTGCTAATATATGTTTCAACTAAATTAAGGTAAACTAAAAAATCTTTTGTTATTCGATCAAATCGCAATACTTTTTAAAACAGAGTTTTACAAATAACACAACAATATGGAAAATTTAATGGATTGTACACTGTAGTATTTCACGAAACTGCATCCAATCACCATTTCTATTTGGTATCGGCAGTCATCGTATTACTCGGTTCCCAGAATTACTACGTGAGAGTAATTCTATTATAGAACGTGTCTCTGAATATTCCATTGAAGCCACTTTTTTCCTAGAAAACTAAAATAAGCCTTCTTGGAAAAATTCTTCCCTTGTTGAGTAAATCGCACACCTTTATGTAAGTATTTATTATTGATGAATCTCACGTGCTGAGATATGTAGGTACTACAATTATCTATATATGTCCTAATTTGATTTCATGTATGTATGTGTGTTTGGTTTCATTTGGTTATACGGTTATAATAATATATTTTTTGTTTTGGACCACACATACATGCACACAATCTGTATGATATTAGTAACATAAAATAAATCAACCAGGTTTACACCGTATTTTTTTTTTGTTTTATTTAGTGATGAGTCTTCATATTCGGACCTGGGTCAGCTTCGGGAGCGGACCCGAGCCATGCTGGGCACACCAGCGGAGCCCCTGGTGCAGCACTCACACTCACAACCCAACAGTCGCAGAATGTCCTCCGACATAGAAGCTAAACTTGCAGCTAATTTGAACACAAGGTATGTGAAAAACAAAACTTCTATGAGTAGTGAAGATTCATTGGCAAATCCGGTAAATCATACCAAGATAAAAGATTAATCAATCATTTCAATCATCAGTTGGTGGCTATTTTAGCCACCACCTACTTTTTTACACCTTGAACATAAACAACAACAACCAAAATCGTTTTGTTTCAACATTTTGAACTATTAAAGTTGCACAATAAGTGTTCAAAATTATGGTCATAGTAATGCCATCAATTTAACTCCAAATAAATTCTACCTTGCTTGCCACGCTACTTTTTACATGAAATGGTTACTGACACATTAATTACCATTTTAAATGAGTGCAAACTTATCAAATAATACTTGTGATCACTTTGGCGAGAAAACCGCCCAACTTGCAGTGTTGTAGCGACGTTTATGACTTCAGGACTTGTGATAAGCAGCAGTCACACTAAAGTTAAAAGATTCAGAATTTATCCTTTGGAGAAATTGTGACTACAGTGACTGTGGCCGTCATAATCTCTTTTGGAAGAGCCTTTAGTTTATTCGAACTATGGTCTGCGAGAACTCATAGTGCGCTTTTACACAGACACGGAAGTTTGTTCTCTTTGTCATAATACTAAATTGCGCATTATTACAGACGGCCCTCAGCCATAATCGCAGCGTTTCGTCGTCCGTCGCAAGCGCTAGCGTTATGCGCGGCCACGCAGCGACGGTTCCTGTCTGAACTGTCCCCTCACTCTCGGACATCAGTCGCGTCCACGTCTCACGACACTCCACCCTCCGCCGCCGAAATATTGGGACAGTAAGTATTAATATTCCTACTTTATTAAATGACGTCTTAGATCCACTGGAACGGTTCTCAGAATCATAAATTAAATGATCAAGCCGAGTAATTTTTTAATTTGTGGCAAACTAGCTTACGTTATCTGATTATTCGTAATGCCTCACTGGATGCAAATACAATTATTCATCGTATATGTATGCGTATATGGACGCTTGGTGACCTACATGATTACGACGAAATGCACGATTGCGCTGAAACGTAATAGACTTTCACGAATTGAAAAGTTTTACACCCCACCTGCTAAAGCCAACGACACCTGTTTTATCTTTAATATCCATACCTGCTATCAGGAATAAAATAATAAATCAAAACGCCAGAAAATCCTTGAGTAAATATTCGTAAGGCTGGAACACACTACGATAAATCAGCGGCGAGCTGGCACCGGCACATGCCCCCGACACACGCGCATCGCACCGCAAGATCCAAATACTTGACATGGGCCTCCACACCGCAAACTTACACTATTTCAGCCATTATTTCCTATTTTACATAAAGAATGATAATATCTAGCCTTCTAGAATTTCCGCAGTTAAAAACTTTATCGTTGATCGTGAATCAATAACGTTCTAAGGAGTTACGGCATTAAAGTTCTAAGAATTTCTCTCATAAAATATCATTCAGGTGCGGTTTGTTATCTCAGCCTACCTATAGAGCCATATCGAGCTACTATTGACCGTATTATTGGAAACGATAAAGGTTAAAAAAATGTCCTTTAGTGCACGTTAAAATTCCATGAACTCTATTTTGATTAATTTCCAAACTTTAGAAAATTAATGACTCAAAACTGTTTGCCCACAACATATTTCGGCAACCATACACCCCGTATCTTCTCCTAGAATGTAAAATGATGTCATCAACCGCTTAGTTATGAATAAGCACAGAGAGAGAGATATATTTAGAGGTGAATATTATTCTGTTGGATAGCGTCATGTAGTCCGCAGACAATGAACAGCCTCCGTCGCGTCAAAACCATTGAAAAGCACCCTTTATTTGTTAATAGATAGACACGTGCACAATGGAACTGTGAACATTCAGCGCAAACATCACTATATGAATGTAATTAGATTGTGAAAATGTTTTTGAATGGAACTTGCCTTACTGTTCCTTCAGATACTCATGTTTGTTACTCATATTGATTTAACTCTTTCTATAATTTTTATTTGATAATGTGAAATGAATAATGAAAAAATTGAAATTGATACTAACATTTGCACGTCTAATGGCAAAGCATAGAGAACTTACAAAAATGTAACCTATGTTTACAAATAAATACTCTGAACTCTTTGTTCCTGCTTTGGACAATATTTGGCTGTTGAACTCTTGTACCTTTGATGAACTTCACTATAAACAAAACTACGAGTACCTACTACCACTTAAAACAATTCATCGCTTACTTAAGTTGTGATGACTCTCCAAAAACTGTAGTATCAGTAAGACTTAAATCTATGTATGGTAATCGTTTAAAACTGATGTTTCAAATATGTTTAACGCTAAAAATATAACTGATTAGACCACTAATCAGTTATATTTTTGCACCAGCAAGTGGCTTAAGAATAGTACTATTCTTCAATTAAGTCTTTTTAAATCTTTTGAAATTATCTATTTCTGGTGCTAGTTATTCATGTCTAGCTATTAAACTAGCATTATTTTGTTAAAGTGAAGCTTTGAGCAAGGCGCTTTCTGCTTTGTACTGCAAGCTACTAGTGGTGCTGGGGCTGGCCTTCCCCATCACCGAAGTGATCGCCGGCGGGGTGCCAGATGGCTACTATCAGGTCAACTATTGTTATTTTATTAACTGATTGCACACCATTTGGAATTGAAGACCACATTTAATATAATTACTTGAAAAAAATACATTTTTGGAAACGTAGAAACGCAGAAAATACCGATAATATAAAACTGTTACAATCCCTGAATATTCATACGTGCCATATAATTTAAACGTTTCCATTACAATGAAGTTAACGAACTAGTGAAATCCTAACAGTAAGTAGGATATAGATTTTTGTGTCATGAATAATAAACATTGTTTTTCTTTTTCAGGGATTCTATTTATATCTCTACTTGGTATCTCTAATATTCGTAGTGTTTCAATACGTAAATATAATGCGTCAAAAGGCTGTCAACCTAATCATTCACGACTACGGTAAGAGCTTCCAATTCCTTTTCAACGAGCACAATACCTTCCTAAACAATAAGATCTACCAACATGCTTAGGTAATTAACCACATTTGCTTAACAAAATGAGACATTAAAATCACATTTGTTTGCATAATTACGCCTGCAAAGAATATTACCTTCTTTAGTTTTCATTCCACTAACGTTTTAAGCCATTCGTATAAATGTAGCGGAAAATTTAACTCTATGTATGTTGTTTAACGACCAACTATATGTATTCAATTAATTTTTATAGAGGACACTCTGAAAGAGGATAGAAACGGAAAAGTTACACCTGGAGACAGACCAAAAATAAAAGAGAACATTTCTCGCTACGGCAGTTTTTATTTGAGGCTTGGCGGAATTGGTAAATTGGAGTCATTTCCTATTAACAGTTTTATTTTCCTTTCCATTTCAATTTTATTTTAAATCTTTATTATTTTTCAGCATTCGGAATTGGTTCGATGGTGTACAGCGGTTTAGAATTGGGTGAATATTTCGAAATGACGGATAAATGTCGCTCCGTTTTGTCGGTGATTACTCCGGCTTTACGAATGGCCCTCACTCTGGCACAAATGCAGTTCATGTTCCTGACTAACAAGGACATAGAATCAGGCACTTTTAAACTGATACAGAGATTCGGTTTTATGCATATGGTAGCAACGAATTTGTGCGAATGGTTATATGTGTTAGTTGAAGAAACGAAGCATGAAATACATCATTTAGAACACACGATCCTAGCGCCAGCCAACGGTACGCTTCTAGAAACAGATGGTATACCGTGCAGGAGGTCAAATATGATGGGTGCACTGCTGCAAAATGCTGCACCTTTCTTATTTCCTTGCACGATCGAGTACTCCCTTATCTGTGCTGTCATATTGTATGAAATGTGGAAAGAGGTACCTATTGAGAGCGATCTTAAAACCGACGGACATCTGTTTACTATAAACCACCAATATATGATTAATTTCAAAATAATTTCAGGTCAAATGCACTCCAGAAGATTTTGAAAAAAAATTAGATGTTCCCAAAAATAAGTCGCGCAATAATTCAGTGACGCCTGAGAAAATTCTGCAACAATTTGGTAATATTTTATCGATAATCTCTTCAACATTCTACTTCTTTATAAATTGTGGTCAGTACTAA
The DNA here is from genome assembly GCA_963680765.1 of Agrochola lychnidis. Taxonomy (NCBI): domain Eukaryota; kingdom Metazoa; phylum Arthropoda; class Insecta; order Lepidoptera; family Noctuidae; genus Agrochola; species Agrochola lychnidis. The sequence continues at coordinate 15,096,927 of OY796857.1, forward strand.
CCTTGCAATATTTTTCAGCTGGTATGTTAGGAGTGAGTTCTCCTCATGGCAGTCGCACTGCCCTCCACCATTTTTCTGTAGACTGCTCACATGCTCACAGAGGACTCTTCGCTGGCATCTTGATCATCGTCTTTACCATCATTTCTCTCATCATGTTCTTCGTGTTGGCCCACCATCCTGATTCTATCACTGTAACGTATACTTCTTTTTAAACTATTATCAAAAACTGTATTGATTTCTTCTTCATTAATGTCGTATTTGATTTTTGCAGGACGCAATATTCGAAGTGAACGTATGCGAGTTAATTTTATACTCGTTATCTTTGATGGCGTGCATTACAGCTTTAATACAAATGAGAGCGTTACCTTATAAAAGGAAATCAAAGGGTATGTTATGTTTCTTTATATTTTTTGTTACATCCTTATCATTTTCAGAATTATTACTATGATTTTAAAATTTTATTTCCTTGATATCTACTTTTACTAGATCAATAATTATTTTCTTGAAACAAGCTGTTTTGTGTATGATGTTTTTTAACTAAAATTTCATGTTTTATTTCCTAGCTCTCCTAGGTCTGGACCCATTCCTGCTAATTCTGGCCCAATCAGGAATGTTCGTGTACTGCATGTTCAGTCTCATTGGAAGTCATCATACTCAGAACCAGAGGAACAGTGTTGGTCTCACAGGATTCTTCTCTGAATTCTTATCGCTCAATCAGGTACTGACCGGATTTTACTGAATTTTTTATTCTTGAAATAATTGTGTTTCTATCCTTAGCAATTTAATACCTTAAAATGCCCGATGTGGTTGCTTGTCTGTCAATGACACTTCGTCTGTCTTATTTAAAATAAAAGCAGTCATTTCTATATTAAGATTTCAGGACTTTTAATGTCCAGTAAGTTCTAAAGCAGCTGTTCCATTCATGGATTTTTATTTTGTGAAATTAATGTGTTTCAGACAATTCTTCAAACATTATTTATAATCGACGCGTGGTGGCGTCGCAGCACTACATCGGAACAGAGAAGAAATAAACCGGGGCGACAGCTCGTCACTTTTCTACTGGTCGCTAATATGGCCATGTGGGCTATTAACACGCTAGAAAAGGTAACTGTCATTATTATATCCTTGGTTTATTCATATTGTTCATGTTTTTATACAGGGTTATAATGGTGCCGATTCCCTTGTTCACAAACTAAACTAAATTTAAGTTCAGTGCATCTTTTTCTTTCTATTTCATTAAGAAAAGGACAGAAGATCAATTTTAGTTTAGTCCTGTCAAATTAATCAGCGTCTGTCAGTCTCCATACAAGTTTAGACGTGATTAAAAACTTGCCGACTAAAATTACGTCAATTTACGTCAAGTGCTGATTAATTTGACAGGACTAAACTAAAATTTATCTTCTGTCCTTTTCTTAATGAAATAGAAAGAAAAAGATGCACTGAACTTAAATTTAGTTTAGTTTGTGAACAAGGGAATCGGCACCAATATGTAGGTAATTATTATAACTACCACTGCACCTATTTCATAAAATTGGTAGTAATTTTATATTAGTGGTGATAGTTTTCGGAAAAATAGGCGTCTTGTGTGTGCTATATATTAAACGTAAAGTCGACCTACACTTACTACCCAAATATAACCAAATCGATCGAGATAAGAAACATGGAATAGACACTGTCTCAACTAGCGTTTCAGTGGAAATGATACCTGTGTATCTATTATAGTATATTGTACTTATATACTTTTTATTTGCACCAAAGACAACCCCATTTTATATCTAGAAAATCACTATCCATTCCAAGGTTGCCTAAAAGAGATCGCAGTAAGCGATAAGGCCGCCCATTGTAGGTATATTTGGTAATATATATAACTTTTCATTTTTATAATGTATAATTTTGTGTTCTATAAAGTATATTATAAATATATGATACCGATTCAATTAGGTAATGTCTACCTTTGATATAGCTTCCTAGAAATGTTGCAGTTCCATCAATAATATTTCAGTTACCAAAGTAAATGGTTTAATATTGTAGTTATTTTAATTAAATTGTTCGTCAAACAAATGAATAAATGTTGGCATTTAACTATGAAATACCTGCATCTCTCCTTATTAGATATACCAAAGTCGTTATCATACCTACAGACATACTACGTTCTTAATGTCCCTCGGCAAACCTCGTGTTTCGTCAGTCGCCGGATTTCTATCAGTTGCCCTTTGCACTTGGTGTAGACTGGACGCTCTCAATCGACTTGGAAGTATATGGAGTTATTAATACTCTTTTAATCAATGTAATTTATTTAAAAAAATGGTAGGAAAGCTTTCCTACCATTTTTTTAAATAAATGCGGCTTTAGCAGCTGCTAAAGCCGCAGGCAGGACAGATAAGAGAATAGTTTTACAGCTCTATTTAGTTCACACGAAAATCAAAACAACAATAAAGTACTTAGTTCTGAATTCAAATTATTATAAACGATAAATCTAATAATTGATGGACATGGAAATCAGCATTCGTTTGTATTCGGAAATACGATGATTCTCGAGGGACATTAAGAAAATAGAAATACGTTAATATTTAACTCACCATACGCAAAATACGCGCTTGGACGTGGAGCCACCAGCCTGTTTGTACTACAAAAATATTTAACTTAGATATAACACTGAAATCTAGCTATTTTGACATGTCGCCACGTTAGTAGATTACACTCGTACGAAGCAAGAACGGGTACTAGTTTTAAATAAACAATCGAAGACATAATTGAGCTCTTTAGATTTGCAGAATTCAGTCATGTATTGAATATTATTTACCTATTTTCCAGAGTCGCGCTGAATTCCGTCCAGCTCATCTAGCATTCTACGGTCCCTGGGCATGGACCATCATCACACATGTGTCAATGCCACTGGCCATCTTCTACAGATTCCACTCCACCATTTGCCTCTTCGAGATTTGGAAGAACTGCTTCAAGAACAAACCTCTTTACTTAAATGTTTAAGATGCTTATTGTTAAATTGTTTAAAAAACTCAAACAGTAAGTCAAATCTATAGTTGTTAAACATATATGTAGGTAAGTAAGAATAGGTGTTGTAGTGTTTAAACAGTATAAATTGAAATGAATGTAGGTTATTTCCTATTAGTTATTAAAAATACGTATAAAATGATTAAGATAAATAAATATATTTCGTACCTGAATCTTTGTTTTATTTATAATCTAGTTGATGATTATTTTATTATAATAAATGCTTTGAATAAAAATAAATCGTATTTTACTTTCCTTATAAAAATACCTATTAAATCTAGTTAGTTAAAAGCTAAAATGCAGTAATAACAAAAGTTGACTCTGCACAGTCGGCATAAAGAGCCAAAACAAAAGAAAGCTCTAATTACCTATCAACTCAGCCTATCGCAGTCCACTGCTGGACATAGGCCTCTCCCAGGCTGCGCCACAACACCCTGTCCTCCGCCTTCCGCATGCAGTCTGTCCCAGCCACTTTCTTAAGGTCATCGGTCCATTTAGCTGGCCGCGTCCCACACTACGCTTGCCGATACGCGGTCTCCACTCCAGAACTCGTCTACTCCACCGGCCATCGGTCCATCGACAAACATGACCAGCCCACTGCCACTTCAATTTACTTTGCAAGCTATGTCGGTAACTCCGGTTTTTACCACTGTTTTTTTTTCTAAAATTAACACCAAATTGTAAAGCCGGGGGATTAAATTGTTTATTAAATTGACTACCAACTTAAATTGTCGTCAATTCAAATCACAACTGTCATTCTTTGACAATTTTATGAAAGGGCTATAAACACGACAAATTGATGAAGTGTGTCAATTTATTAAACAATTAATTTCCCCGACTGTACATCGTGCATCGCTGTGATAGGTCATTTCAGTTCAGTTCATAGATTAGAATATACTTCATTCATAAGCTCTACTTTAGATAACAGAATAAAAATGTTTTATTTTTTTTTATATTGGGGATACTTACTATATTTATGTAGACGTCATCATAGATAAACAAGCAAAAAGATAATAAGATGTTTTTTTTTTTTGAAAACCTATCCATCATCGTGATCCAAAGCCCAATTTCACCCACTGCTGAGAATAGTCTTCTCTTTTCTTGTGCGAAATCTCCTATGCCAGCTTCACCCACGATGGTAACAATGTCGTCCGCCCATCTCGCAGCTGGACGAGCGACACTTCGTCTTCTAGTAAAAAGCCGCCACGAATGACAATGCATATTATATTGGTTATCTCTCACACATTGAAACACCATTATAGTAAACGGTCCACCGCATTACGAATTGGCTCACTGTCTTTTTACCCGATGTACTTAGGTTAGGGTTCTGTACGAAAATGGTAAAAAATAAACTCTTAGGTCTAAAAAAGAATCTGATATCCAGCTTATTAAACCTGTTGAATAGATACATAACAGACTGTATCTACACTAATATCTAGGGGCACGGCACACAGTGGGCTGGGATTACAAGGTTGGGTCTTAAGAGATCAAATGTATTTTTTTGGTATCTAGGCATAAATTTAAAACGTTTTTATTCTTTGACTTTTTTTAATTTAACGAGTACTTTCGGAGATATAGCCATATCAAATTTGTATGAAGAGTCATGTTATTTTAGTTAAGCAATTTATTCCAATTAAATTGAAATTGAAAATAATGTATACTAAACGGCCTGAAAACCTCAATACCTACTTAGTTCTTTAAAAAAAAAACAATGTTCGACATTTTCCACCACCATAGGTAGGTATGACGTAATTTGTTTTGAGACTTATTTCCGGGAATCAAGGGATAAGAGTGCGCGAGCGCAACAACAAGTTATGACGTGTCGTAACGTGATTGGTGCAACGATAGGGTATCTACGGAATGTTCGGTTGCATTCAAACGTACTTCAGTGTTCTATGACCCACCATAATAGACGCACTACCCCCACACATTCATTACTTACTTATTTGTTATTTTGTATTTGTGAAAATGTTTGAAAATTTAGTGACAAACCTTGATCTTTTCGTTATTTTAAAAAACAGTGGCAGTATTAAAAATAATGACAGTTTGTGTAGTGAGATAAGGTCTAAATTTTTTGTCGAATTAAGTGATGATCACGAAAAGACCTTAAAGTTGTTTTGTGCAAAATTTTTTTATAATTCAAATAGAAGATAAGAAAACGCTTATCGTAAAGAAAATATATTCAGAACTAAAAATAGTGAATGGTTACAAGAAAACATAATAGAAACAGAAATGCTATCCACCAAAAGATGCTATTACAGTGACAGAAACCTCAGCTAAAATAAAGTTATAAGCTCTATTGGATATATCGACAGCAAGAATAATGACGTCACTCGTCAAAGATAGTGGTTGTAAAGAATTTACACTAATCAGTAAGTGGGGATTTGACAGTGCTTCTAATCAAGCCAATTACAAACAAAAAATGCAAACAGACGATGAACAAGAAAGTCAACTTGACGATTCAAGCATATTTATGGGTAGTTTAGTGCCAATAAAATTAGTGTGCGGCGAACAAGTTATCTGGCAAAACGATTCACCAAATTCATCTTACTGGTGTCGTCCAATCTTTTTCGAATTTGTGAAAGAAAATAAAATAACGATATTGCGGGAAAAAAGTGCTATTGAGGAAGAGATTGTAAATTTAGTGAAAACAGAAGTTGGAGAAATAAAAATTTCACACTCTTTATTAATGACTATGATAGACGGAAAAGCAACATCAATTTTATGTGATACTTCATCTCAGAGATGCGACATTTGTAAAGCCACTCCAACAGAGATGAATAATTTGCCCTTAATTGCATCAAAACCGACTGATCCAGATCTCTGTAAATACGGATTGTCATCATTGCATACCTGGATACGAATGATGGAATGCATTCTGCATATAGACATGGACAGTAAAGGGAGACAACAAGTGCATCATGGAAAGAAGAAAGAAAGACATAAAAGACGCTTTTAAAAATAGAATGGGACTTCTGATTGATGTTGTTAAACAAGGGCACGGCTCCACGAATGACGGAAATACTGCTAGAAGATTTTTTGCAAATCCAAACATGACTGCTGAGATAACTGGTGTTAGTGAAGAATTAATAAGGCGATTTGCAATCATTTTAGAGGCAATTTCATCAGGTTACCACATTGACACAGCGAAATTTCACGAATATGCTCAAGTGACCATGCAACTGTATTTGGAATTATATAGCTGGTATTATATGCCTTCAAGTGTTCATAAACTTCTTATGCATGGTGCAGCTATTATTGAAAGTTTTGGTCTAATACCAATTGGACAGCTATCTGAAGAAGCTGCTGAAGCTAGAAATAAAGACTTTCGTAGGTACCGCCAACACCATTCCAGGAAATGCAGTAGAAAAACTACAAATGAAGATATTTTAAATAATTTATTGACCAGCTCTGATCCACTCATCTCAGCGAAACGTCACAAACTTCGCAGAAAACATAAAACTTTGTCAGTAGAAGCACAAAGTTTATTAGTAATTGAACAAGCGGAAACATTTGATGATGACGAATACGAAAATTTTGCATTCGTTAATGTGGATACCCTTGACAGTGATTAAATTAAAACAGTGCAGTGGCCAGTAGTGATTGTGATTTTTACTTATTTATTTTATTAGTCCTTAGTGGATTAGGCCTAAAGGGGAGACCACTACATTAAAAAAAACGCGCCCAGTTTTTAACCTCTATGGTGGTGTGGAATAGAGAACAAAATTTGAAATTGCGACCAAATCGCAGAAAATCGCAACCCGAGAATAGGCGCTAAAATAGGACAAAAATACGTACTATGCATACGTAGAGTCAATTCTTTGAGAAAATTTGAGAATTTCGAGATTTTCACATTTTTTTCTTTTGCTTCATACAAAAATTACTTTGGATATTTATAACTCCGAAAATACTAAGTTATCTGAACGACCCTCATAGAAATAATTACTTATAATCGATAGATAAATCCAACACAATATTTAAAATTTCAGAAAAAGAAACTTTTTTTTTTAAAATGCTAAGTCCTTTACCGGCCCGTTTCAGCCCACTGTGCGGCAGGCACCTGCCAAGTCGAGCATTATAAAGAGAAAAAATTTGTATTTTATTTTTGTAATGTAAAGATTTTTTTTTTAAATTGGTCCATTCATTTTTGAGTTTAACTAATGGACCAATTTTTTAAATTATTTGACTAGTAAAATGCTATATTACAACTGAGTAACATAGGGTAGATATCACGCGGGGTAAATGGTAAATTTTCAAATAACTTCTCCCGCTCTGGGTGGAGCGGGAAGGCGTGTCAGGCTCTTACTGACTAAAACCCACCGTGTTCTTTCAGTTGCCTACATTGCCAGGAGCCATGGTAACTCTTTCGGACAATAACCACAACCCCGGTAGGCATCGGCCCTATCGGACCCCGTCAGTTCTGCTGACATCTCTTTGAGGCGCGCGTGGAACACAACGCAACGTCGACCCGGGCCTGGTCCTTATCAGACGGCGAGCTACCCATTGCTCACCGTCCGCAAGCCCGCGCCTACGGTGGCCGGGAATCAGCCTGCAACTCCCGACGCCCAGGACGTCTCCTGCGGTGGTTAGGGGCATGAGGGCGCGAAATTTGCCTCTCCCTCACGCGTTCCGCTTCCTCCTTCGCGAGCATTACTGCTTCGCAGAAGAAGGTGACGGCCTCTCATGCCCTCTCACTCCGTACCATGGCCTGGACCAGGCCTGGATGCGAGAGATCACCACCGCCGATCACCTCCACGAGGACACGGCGATGCTCCGCCCAAGCCAGGCAGACCTCCACCGTATGCTCCACCGTGTCTTCCAGGCGATCCACGCAATGGTGACATTCAGGCATTTCCTCCCGAACCGGAACCTCCCGAAACAACCGTGTCCGGTAAGGACCTGCGTCAGGCGGAAGGTGAGGACGCCCCGTGGCGTCTCTCCTCTAGCCACTCCTCAAAGAGGGGACTTATTGTCGCGTGCCCAGGTGGAAGTTAGTCTACATCTAAGATATCACGCGGGCGAAGCCGCTGGTGGAAGCTAGTCTACATTTACACTAATGTTATAAAGAGAAAAGATTAGATTTTTTTGTTTGTTTGTATGTTTGATTGTAATGAATAAACTCAAAAACTACTGAACCGGTTTAAAAAATTATTTCATCAGTAGAATGCTATATTATCACTAAGTAACATAGGCTATAATTTATACAGATATCATGCGGGCAAAGCCGCTGGCGGAAGCTAGTAATTAATATAAAGACTTGTTGACACATTTAAATGCCCGCTCTCCACGATGACGCAATTAACACTGTTCGCCCTTTGTCATAAACCAATATCAGCCATCGGTACATAATTTGTTTACCTCAACTCTGCTACAAATGGTGTAATTATTTTAAATTACTTCATTTATAGTTACGACTTTTTAAATTAAAAACTAATTTATGCTCGAACACGCTGCACAGTAAATGCATGGACAATGAAAAACAATTTGCACAAAATGGAGTTCTAAAATTGTTGACAATTACGAGCATTATTTTGTTTTTCAGTTTTTCAGTTGTCAGACCAAAAGTATATACTAGTTGGACAGAGATCAGCGTTATTTGCATGCGTCGCCCAAACATAATTTCAAGGGGACTTGTAGACAAAAATAAAGCTAGGGACGGGCTAACAAGAAAAATCTTATCAGATCAAATTAATCACCAAAATATGTATTCAGCAAACCATAATTTGACCACCGTTAAAATAAAGGTAATACACGTTAGTTCAGTCATATTAAAAGTATTAAAGCGTCACCACGTAGAGTCTGTCGCTAAAGACGTGTCAAGATAAAGGGGGCTATCTCAGATAGTTACGATGTTTTATCCACGTCCCAGTCTTTGTGTTCAGTGCTAATAATTTTCAGTTTACTTGTCAATCATGGACGATGTCATTGAAGAAGATATAGAATGGTATGTAAATAAACTATTATAAATTTAAATATTAACTGTTTCAAAGACGCAGTCTCGATTTTCAAGCGCGTACCAAAAGTGGTTTAAAATTTTAAATGTTTATACTCGCTAATTAATTATTTACTTCATTGTGATACGGGCAGTGGTGGCCCAGTGGTAACGGCCGCAACTTACGAGTTGTAGGTCGTAGGTTCGAACCCAGACAGGCGCTTTACTTTGTGTAAATTATTTCATCACCACTGCTCTCAAAACGGTGAAGGAAAACATCGTGAGGAAACCGACATGTCCTAGAATCAAAAATTTGAAGACATGTGACATCTACCAACCCGCACTGGGCCCGCGTGGTGGATTACGGCCACTCCCTCTCACAGAGAGGAGGCCTGTGTCCCAGCAGTGGGAACATTTATAGGCTGATGATGATGATGATACGGGCTAAACATACAAAGATATGTAGGTATGTATTAGTAGTTGCCGTTGCCATATAGGAAAAGCCCATTGAACATTTTATAGGTGTATTGTTAGTGTTCCGTCGTCAACAAGGTACCCTTATAGTTTCGCCATGTCCGTCTGTCTGTCTGTCTATCCGCGGCTTAGCTCAGAGAATATTAGTACTAGAAAACTGTAATTTGGCATGGATATTAATCACGCTGACGAAGTGGTAAGTGGCGGTGGTTTTTTTTAGAGTACCTCTTCTACACGTAAAGTGGGGATGTTTTTTGTTTTTCTCGTCTATCCCATGATGTGTGGTTTCGTTGGAAAGGTCAAAAATATTGCGAAAACCATTTTTGGATTCAGGGATCCGTTTGAAAAATATTAAGCTTTTAAGTGCTATTTTTTTTTACAGTCAACTGTCCCCCACCCTGCCAGCTAAATGGTGGTATATGGTTATATGTGGAAACATTCACAGCAGTAGTATATACAACGTGTAACGTTAAATGCGCAAAACTTCAGACACCCCAACTGATTTTTAATTCAATTGACCTATTTCAGAGAGAAAAACATCATTAAAAAATTTGTAAAGGTTTTATGTGCTGTTTCAGTTCGTAAGATTCGTATTTGCATTGAAATAAAAGATATTATTATCCCGCGTATAAGAAAATTTTAATTGGTTGACAACAATTTGTTTGTTTACTTATTTTGGCGGGTTTGTGCATGTGATGGCTTGACCTATTTTATAAATAGATATGGCAACGTTTTGAATTTAAAGATTTTTTTTTATGTGAATTATATCTAAAAGTGGTTCAATTGATTCTGCTCGTTATTCTGATCAATCTATTTTCAGGTTTTGCGCATTTAACGTTACACGTTGTATAACGAAATTAAAAGAAAAATTATCACAGCCAAGTAGGCACTACAAGTTAACGAGTAATAATCGACCAACTTACATTTGCAGTTGAAAAACATGTTCTTCCATACATTCCGTATGGGAGACCATGTTTTTCAACTACAGTGTTAAGTTTGTTCATGGGATAAATTCATCTGAACTACGGAACCCTTTATTGTGCGTGGTCCGACACGCACTTGTTTATATTGTCCATTATAAACAGATCTACATAAACCTACATGGGCACTTATGAAACGTCAGAAGCTACCTAGCTTCTGACGTTTCATAAGTCCATAGGAAACAACCAATTGGAACGGTGCAGGTGCACCGTTCCAATTGGTTGTTTCCTATGGAGTAGAGCCAACAAAAAGAGAAGCATATTCTATCTGTCTATCTAAGTATCTAATGAACATCCTTATCGTTTTTTATCGGTAAATTGCAATGAATAAAATGTAAAACAAATGCTGAAAAAACATACAACTGGAAAAAAAAATTGATCCAGTGCCGTTCTCGCATACTTACTTATATTGAGACAAATGACCCAGTTTCAGTGCGTAGCTAAGATCGCCGCATGGATAAGAGAACGCAGGGAAATTATCTCTAGAAGTCTGAAACTAAGACTGGCTTTACGTGTTTACTTAAGGTATATTAACAATTTTTCATAGTTTAGAGAAGTCAATGTTTAAATGTAGATTACGAATGCACACAAACATAAGATATGCTCTAGATAAGCCAAGTATGTGGCTATTTAATGCTTAGTGCAGGAGGACTCGAATATTAATAATCTCTGTAGGTACATCGTCGACTTTTTAACACGTCTCGAATCTGTTCAAATACCAAACTGTGCTAGGCTCGAAGTTATTTGACTACTAACACTATCTTCCTGTCAGTCAAACTAACAGATAGGAAACTTTCGATTTAAAAAACCATGACATCTTTTTAAATAAAATTCGTAGGACGCCCGATCGGCGAGACTCGAAGTCATTTTACGAGCATGGGTCACATCACTACCACCCCATCAGACAGACAAGCACCGCCCTAGAACGAAAACTTCGCCACAACAGGTTTGTATCCATTTTCAGTGTTATAATTAAACTTCAAACGCACACAAGGCGCCGTAACAGTGGGGCTTCATTCTCATTAATGCTTTTTGGAAGAATAGTTCATAAATGTTTTGATTATAATCCACTTAAGATTGATGTTATTAAAAGAAAACTTAGTTTTTTTTAACGCTATCTTATATGGACTCGCTAATCTCTCTATTGTCTCTTTCAAATATCAAATAAATATTTCACTGTATTTAACCTACCTAAATTACCTACTTATGTAAGCTTTATCGATCCCGTATTTTTATTATAGTTTTTCACTAACGCGATGGGTATCTGTCAGTTGTTTTAATATCGGTAATATGGTATTCGTTTTACACGTATCATTAACTTTTGAAAGCACTGTCCAAATCAAATCAAATAAATAAAACATTTGTTAACCGCAATGATCCATTTATTACAATCTTTGACTTTTTAATAAAAATGGAAGCTGTTTCATACATATACTGGCCTTTTTTCATGTGTCTCGTTACAGAGCTTTAATGTTTTTTGGAAAAAACACTAAGTAAAAAAAAGTATAAAATGGATTTTAGACTTTTTTTATTTAAGTCTAGTCGTTCTCCGTTACGGGAAATCATAATTATCCGAAGCAGTATAAAATAGTCCAGACTTCAAATAAAACTTTTAAATCCCGACATCTGCAGAAATCGTAGAAAAAAAGTCATGTAAGGTGCCTTTGAGATGGGAAACTAATTAATCGCTTAGAGATGAGCAGAGGGTAGCTATGCAGCATCGCATCTGCATATATACGGCCGGCTCGTTAGGAGGCCCGTCTGAAAGTGACACCGCCCGCGCTAATTACCCATGAGGACAACATCTTACCGACTCTAACCGATGAATATTTAGCGCTACAATATTTTATTTGTAGGACTATTTTTTTGCGCGACTTCATTCTCAACTCGTTAATTACCGTGCAGTTTTCTAGGATATGACTCGACAAATAAGATAGATGAACATATAATGAAAAACCTCTAAGCATTTTTCATTTATATTGTCTATTATATTATATGCAAACAACATCTCGAAGTAATCCTACTTCTGGAGGTTAGTGGGATAATTTATGTCCCACTAATTGTGTCCGCTGTCCTTGTGAGGTAATCTTTTGCTTCATCACCACGTTTGCTAGATTTCGATTTAAGACTATTTACAATTCCAGGTTTCCTCAAAATCTCGTTATGACTACCTTAGAAGGAATATGAAATTGAAATAGTAAAAACACTATAAAGTGAAACATAACTTTAATTTCGGAAGTCGGTGTCTTGGGTTTTGTATTTTCGTACATAACATAACATCACGCCTTGTTTCCCCGAAGGGTTGGGCAGAGGTGTCCCTGTAGCAGGTACACCCACATTTTACCAGTTTTGTTTAAGTCCCATGTAATAGGTGGCGAGCCTATTGCCACCAACCGGGCACAAATCCAGACTCCGAGCTGTTAATGAGAAATATCAGATAGAAAAAAAACACTACAAAGTGAAAAATAACTTTAATTTCGGAAGTCGGTGTCTTTGGTTTTTAATTTTCGTTCTTTGTCACCGACTTCCGAAATTAAAGTTATTTTTCACTTTGTAGTGTTTTTTTGGAAGTCTGTTGTTTTTTTTTGTAAAAACCCCACATACATTCGAATACCACTATCTGCTACCAGTGACAGGAACTTATGATATCATCTACATACTAAGTGGGAAAAAATACGTATTTTGTAGCTAACTCAAAAACTACCCAAGCAAAGTTAATAAAATTTATATAAGAATTTGAAAGCATACCCTTTCAAACAAAAAAATAATTTTCAAAATCGGTCCACACATGACGGAGAAATCAGCGGACATACATAAAAAAAAACATACGCTACGAACATAATAACCTCCTCCTTTTTCAAAGTTGGTTAAAAATCGGCGTGTTTTCCAGAGAAGTCATTTAACCTCCTTGCCATCATTTATTTCATGTAGGTAAACTATTCGAAATCCTTTCAATTTTGATGACGTTATCATGATTACAATCTGTCACGATCTACCTACAGTTATTAGCTACATCAAAGAAAACGTGTCGACCACTACCACGTAGATACTTGCTAATTATCGTTTGTCTTACTTATAACTTACTAATAGTATGTAAGTGTGTATATTCATATGACAAGTAACCTTTATTACACGAATCCTGAAAACGTTTTAGATGAAAAAAAAAAAACTTTGACAGCGACGGTTATCTAGAAGAGAGGTGCCCACCACATAACGGCCGCTGGAACAACTGTCATGAAAATAATGGCAGCGGCATAGATTTAAATCATTAGATTCGCCACACCGCGTCAAAAGATACCTATACTCCATAGGTTTAGGTAGTTAAAAAAAGGTAAACAAATCGTAAAAAGGGTTTTTATAGATGACACTTTCTTGTTAAAAAAACGATAAAACCAAATTAAATTTATTTTAGTGTTTTACCATAGTTTCCTCTTTTATTAATGTATGTTAAACTTTATCGTTTATTCTTCAAAAACTTTTCATAGATGTAACTGCTTGAGCACATATTTTTTTTGTCTGATTTATAAGATTTTGTAATCTGTCTATTGTAAAGAACCCAATTTCTAAACGTCAACGAAGTATAACGTTGCTAAATTGAAGAGTTCAACTGTGACGTAGCATAACAACTGAAGTGACAGGTATTACGTTTAGTCGGTTTCTTGACAGCTGTCTCGTCACGTGGTTTTTTTTGTTTACCTTTATTTAACTACCTAAACCTATGGAGTATAATCGCGTTTCTGTTTCGTTTTGACACCTCTGACACACAATGACGCAGTGACTGGACATGTTTGTCATGGAAACGCTATTTACTAATGTGTAAGCTCACTCTTCTCAGTATGGACACTTTTTCGCGTAACTAAGTGAGGGCAAGAGCGATTTAATCTTTAGATAGATAGATAGAATATTCTTTATTATGTGTTTTTGTATATGTTTGTGTTTACTGTGTTCTTTATTGTGTAATCTTTAGGCCGCGGGTTTCACTTTACGGTGTCAAAAACGCTTTCTAGGAAAGCACACCAACTTACTTTAATAAATAACGTTTCAGTGATGTCATTCGCCGGTAAATTGCGAACGCTATTTGGCGGCCACGGCAGTCTTAGGAAACTCAAGCTTTACACACAGTCTTTTAGTACACCATCAATTACGTTATCTATTCATAATTCTTTTTAATCCTAGAATCAAATCAGAGTTAATCACAAAGAACAACTACACTGGCCTTCAAAACTTAGTACCACACTTTTAAAATTGCAATTTCTCCTAAACTATAGAAGACAGAGTATTGAAATAAAAAACGTTTTAAAACAAATTTCATCAACTTTCTTTGAAATTAAACAATACATACAACAACAACAATTCATTAGTAACGTTTTGTACCTGCTACAGGTACACCTCTGCCCAACCCTTCAGGGAAACAAGGCGTGGTGTTATGTTATGTAGTAACGTTTTTAACAACAAAAAGTTAAAACTCAAACAACATATTTATAAGTATATTTTACGTCTTATTTACATTTTAATCACTGGTATTGCTGATTACAGCTTCGAGCCGGTTTGGCAAAATGAAGACGAGGTTCGGGAGGCGATGTTGAAGAATATTCTCCCATTCTTCCATCAGCAGGGCCCAGAGGGTGATAGGAGGTGGTCTGTGGCTTCTGACCAGCCTCCCAAGTTCATTCCAGGCATTCTCGATCGGCTTGAGATCAGGACTTCTTGATGACCAAGCCATCAAGTTGATACCAATGTACTCTTGTATGACCCGAGCGGGCGTTATCCTGCATTAGAATCGATCCATCACCCATTTTTACAAAATATAGCCCTGCATATAACTCATTAAGAATCTTTTGAGCATATCTTTCGCCAGTCAGGGTGCCATTTTCTGTGGCCATTAGCTCTGTGCGACCTTCTGAAAAGATGCCAGCCCATAAATGTATAGAGCCTCCACTATATTGGACTCTTTCTGTGAAGCAGGCTTGAATGTATCGGTCACCAGGTCGCCTATACACTGTGCACTCTTCGCCTTTCATCGGAAGTGGATAGTGAGAATCGAGACTCATCAGTGAACTTTAAATAACTTGTGTACTTTAAAAGTTATTGCAATTTCGAAATTGTAGTACTAAGTTTTGAAGGCCAGTGTATAACCAAAACCCACGTGAGAATATTTATCATACGAATGTTTATGACGTCGTCACTGAAGTTCAGTAACACAAGAGAAACCCGCGTAAACCTTAGAAAGTCGGAACTGCTAATTTGATTGCACCAGTTGCAGGGATCAAAGAGTTTTCGTCCTATGTAAAATACAGTTGGTGCAACCACAAGTAATTAGATTGGAAGTCGACTCTTACATCATTATGAAAAGGCTAGTCTTATGAGGCTGCACTCTTGTATATTAAAGTTTAGCATTAACCGCCTTTCTGCGGTAGTTTTTTTCCACCAATTTTTGTCTGTCTCCAAAAACAATACAGTAAACATAACATAACATCACGCCTTGTTTCCCCGAAGGGTTGGGCAGAGGTGTCCCTGTAGTAGGTACACCCACATTTCGCCAATTACGTTTAAGTCACATGTCATCATCATCTGCCTAGCCTTTTCCCAAACTATGTTGGGGTCGGCTTCCAGTCGAACCGGATGCAGCTGAATATACCAGTATTATACATGGAGCGACTGCCTATCTGACCTCCACAACCTAGTTACTAGGTAACACGATACCCCTTGGTAAGAATGTTTAAGTCACATGTAATAGGGGGCGAACCTATTGCCATCAACCGGGCACAAATCCAGACTCCGGGCTGCTACTGAGAAATTCCAGATAGAAAAACCCAACAATACTTTACGCGACCCGGGAATCGAACCCAGGACCTCATGCTCAGCAGCAGTGCTTGCGGCCACTGGACCAACGAGGCAGTCGAGGCAGAATACAGTATAATCCATACCAAAACCTATTTTGCCAAAGACGTATTGGTTTCAGCATTGATTGAACGCTATACAATAGGGTATATATATTGTATACAAAAGGGTGAGCAGGGTATATAAGCAGAGCTTATTGTTATGAACTGTGATCTGATTGTTGTGAACTGATTGTTGCATCTCTATGTATTGATCGCTTTGCTATAGGCACCTGTAGGAGCTGTTATGAAATTATCTGTATCGAGTTCAAAGATGTGTCTGTTACATTAATAGTTCAAGGGTATTATTGAAATTAATTGTTCGAAACTCTGCACTTTACACTTTCAGGAGTAGTTAAAGATCAAGAATATTTTATATTTTTGTTTTGAGCGCTTCAGTCAAAAATTATAGAAATAATCTTACAAAAGAAAGACAAGGAGTCTGATATTGGACAAATAATGTTAAAATCAACGTGAAGTTTTCTGCTGAGTTCACCTAGTCGCATATGGGATGCCGGGAGCCCTCGCGGAGGGCTCATTTTAAAGGTAGGTTTATCTTAGCGAATACAGCATTATAAACCGTGAAAATAAAATCTGATGTATATTTTAACAAGATTTATTAATACAATATATGCATTGGTTTTAAAATCCAAGCATTTATTATTTATTTATTTTTTGTCCACGTTTAAAAATATTCACTAAAAATTTAAAAGGTAACCTATTAGTTTTATGGTAAATATTAGAATACTGATTGAATTGTAATATTATGTGGGGAATAGGAGATGTGATGGTATGGTGTAGAATATTGAATTTGATGTTGGCAAAGTAATATAAATGACTGACAAAGTATCTTGGTGTTTCATATTATTTTCCTTATCCTTGAAATATTGATAATTATATTCGGTATTAAATTAGTATTTTAGAGCAAGGGTAGCTTATTATTACAGGTAACTACTTATAGCGACAAGACCCCCTGAAAACGCTATTTTACTTCGTTTTACAGTGTTTTATAACACGGTTTTAAACCTAATGCCGTTAACCGTCCGCGATGGTTAACTGTAGCGCAAACGTGATCCCGGTAACCCTCCCGCAGGGTTGACTTCCAATATGTATGGCGGCATGGCGTATGAGTTCTATGAACAGTGGGTGGAGTCGAAAATGTTAAAGAACTCCATAGTTCAATAACGAACCCGTAATTGTGGCGACGGTTGGGGGAGGTCTATGTCCAGCAGTGAACGTCTTTCAGCTGAAATGATGATGATAGTTCAATAATCTTTACCCATAATTTTTGACCAACTTCAAAAAAGAAAAAGGTCGTTGTTATCTTGTCGTTATTCCAGTCTTAGTGTGAGTCAACTCAATCTTAAATGCATCACAAACTGTTAAACTAAATAAGAATGTTTCTGAATTTGCTATAGATTTGCAAATATTTTTTTAGAGCACCTGAACGTGTTATGCAAAGTGCCAGTTTAAAAGACTCACAAAACTATTTGCGGAATCCATTATTTCATAATGCTTTGCAATTGACTGAAAACACGATTCATCTTATTTTCGATTTTCTAGCCGAAAAATTCTAGAAAATATTTTATTTGCCACATTCTTTTGATCCAGTGTTTTTTCTCAACAAAATACACTAACGAGCAATATAAAAAAGGTACTTGCAAAGTGCCAAAAAAAAACAAATATCCCCTAAACCACATATTATGAAGTAAAACAAATCTTGAAAACAGTTTTATAGGTGTTTTTTTATGCGCTATTAAATACACTTGAATGTTTACTTTTTACTTGCGTGGTTTCGGAAGTATTTCATGATAAGTTAGTAGCTTTTCTATATTTGCTCGTCAGTGTAATAAGTTCACTAACATAAATAAATGAACCAAATATTCATAAGTACAAGTTCAACCCTGTCACAGTTAGAAACTAATTACTAACACACACGGTTGCGACATGCCGCTGCGTTTTGTATCATGCTGAGCAGTTCGTGATTTGCTTTACAACGCACAACATCTATGATAGACAAAATTTGTGTAAAAAAAAGTTAAAGGTGGACTATTTAAAAGCGGATTTTCAAAGGTGTTTAAAAAGATTTGGTGATGAAAAATAAGGAGAAATCTAATCAAAATGCATCGAGGGACTGGCGACGGCCGTCTGAGCCTCTCATCGCGGTACCTGAAGATGAAAGGTGAGGCAAGGCGGCAGGGGTGGCGAGGAGGTTCATTAAAACCCACTATTAGAAGATAAACGCCGCTTCAAACAAAACAACTCGGTGTTACGTTAAATCGACACCGCTTTATGTAACAGTTTTAATATTATTATGTACGGAATTTGCTTTCCGTGTTTATTTTGTAAGCGGCTTCGTGTAATTAGATAGTGAGTTATTTTCAGCTCTGTTTCATAGTTTCGCGTTTAATAATTTGTGTGAAGCTTTTTGAAGGATAGTTGTTTTGTTGTGAAATAGGTATCTAAAACCTACCTTATTTTATACTTTTTAAGGTATAAATAACACATTCATGAAATCACGAAAAAATTTTTTTAACTAGCTCTCTTTCTTTTTATTATTAGATAATATACAGGGTGGCAGGGACATCGACGTGAAAACTGTTACCATGGATTAAGTACATGATTCTGACCCCCTGCGTTGAAATTTTTCGTCGGTTATTTAAAAAAAATCTGCTGTTCCATACATTTTGACCGCGTAGGTATTACACTTTTCTATGAAACAGTAGATTTTTTTAAGATTCAGAACCATGAATCTGAATCCATGGTAACAGTTTTCACGTTTTAGAATACAGATAATGATATTTACTGCTACATTAGACGGAAAAGCAGTTAATTAAATAATTAAATTTTAATACCTATGGTTGTTTAACTTGTACCTGGTCTACATATATTTACAGAGAACACCCACCGCACTCGCTACCGCGTCTCAGCGTGGTGATGCCAGCCAGTTCAAGTTCCAGCATGGAACGCATTGCCACACCCGTTCCCAGAAAAAAACCACTCTCACACGGCGAGTAAGTTCTTTGATATCACATGCAAACTAATAGCTTGCATACAGGCAGCATTTCTGTGTATTCGAACGGTAAGACGACGTCAATTTGATTGAAACTGTGTTGATTGTACCTGAGCTTTTATAACCAACTTCGAAATAGGAAGTGAGAGGTTTCTTATGCTCGAAAAAGGAGCCATAATATGCGATCCGCATAAACTCTAGCAATAATTGTTGTTATCCTGTCTGTTTCCTTTTGTATATGAGTTCAGTTACTTGAAATAAACTAATTTTATTTTTATTTTTTTACTACACAAGTCTGCGTTCTGCGTCTTTCGATACTAATGCTGCCGTTGAAATACAATCTTTAGGCATTATTTATTCATTTCCAACCAAAAACACATATGCCTAAAATTGGCTTCACAAATTCCTAAAATAGCGTCAAATTCGAAACATAAACTCTAAAATAGAGCAACTATGCAATTAATTAGTTAATTTCGTACACCATTCACTAAAATACTAATCCAGATAACCTAAACAATAGGTTATGGCATCCTAACTAAAACTCGACGATTTTCATTAATTTTGTCGGTGTCATATTAATTTTCACAAGCTTCGTGTTTTAGGGCATTTACCGCTAATTGATTTAATATATCATTTTGTTTCAGTGAATCGATGACCGTAGTCCTGTCAGCGTTTTATGCTAAATTATTAATTGTATTAGGAATAGCTTTGCCAGTAACGAGCACCATTCAAAATGAAGTTTATACTAATGTTATGTCTGATGTAAGTATCTACCTAGATTATTATTTAAAAGTTGTAATACAGTATTACTCATAGCTAGTGACACGGACTTATCTGAGTGAATTCACAAAGAATGCATTGTTTGTAATATGTAAGTTACAAAATTTTGAGTTAAATGTACATTATCGCACTGTAATGATAGATTTAAGAGAAAAAATATATAAATAAATATTTAGGGGTGCGTCCATAGTATCATACTGTTCAAAATCTATACTAATATTATAAAGAGGTAAAATTTGTTTGTTTGTTTGTCTGCACAACCTTACAAAAAAAAAGTTCAGTGCTTGTTTTTCTCTTTTCAGTTATGTGTTTTTACAATCGGGTTTTAAGTTTTTTTAATCATTTGTTTTATTTCAAGCTTTTAAGTTTTATTAATAAGTTTGTATATTTTTTTAATTTATTTGTAATTAAATTATTTCTAGCTATTATGTGATACCAACATTGTAGTAATTTTTTTTTTTTTAATTTTTCTCATATTGCAGCTGCATTACATAAATATTATATAGCTTATGTTAACTTCCACAATTAAGACAAATCTAATGATACCTCATATTATGTTAAAATCCATCAAGTCGTTTAAGCTACAGAGCGTGCCAAAAAAAACGAAAAATAGTTACATACATTATGAGGCAATCAAATAAAAAATATACATGACAATTCCTTATATAATATATGTACGTACGCTGTAGTTTCCAGCCCACAAAAAAAACAAATTAAAAATATTTATGGTGAGCAATTGATTAACATATTAGTACAATTTACTCATTTGTAATGTTAATTTTATAAACAAGCTGAAATAGGAATTTTAATAACCTGTCATTATACAAAATAGTAAACTAAACTTTAACATTATTTCTCATGTTTTGTAAGAGTTATCTCAAATATACCATACACAGATACCATATCTTATTTCTTTTTTTCAAACGCAAATCTGTAGAGGGGAGTAAAGTATGTATATGTAAATCAGGTACATGAAGTACAAGTACTTTTCACTCAAAAAATAATATTTAAAAAAGAAAACGTATTTGCATTTGTATCACGATTCGACTAAGATTTGCAAAATCATTCCAGTATCTCAGGGTCGTAGCTATCCCGTAGCAAGTGCTACGCGGGGGTCTACGCCTCTACGGGCCTACGGGCTACGATCTGAACTAAAGTTAAACGAGTAATTTTAGTTTTACAATGTATAATTATACTTTTTGTAATATTTCAGGTGTTCACAATGTATTTATATATAATTAGTATGCTCTTCTTGGGGTATACGTTTTATCACCTTCGATTAGCTAGAAGAGATAAAGATGGTGAGTACTAATTTTTTCAGCTCCTGCAATATGATATAGCATTAAATGCTTCGGTCAAATTAGGTTTACATGAAAAGGATGAACTTTTGTACCCTAGTCCAAATGTTTTTAGATTAACCCAATTCCTGTACAAATATTTCTAAATCATGATCTCGTATCATTTTATACACAAAAAGATAGTCAAATTGAAGTTATAAAAAAATAATTTGAGATAAATGTAAGCAAGAAATTATTTAAAAAACCGGCCAAGTGCAAGTCGGACTTGCTCACGAAGGGTTCCGTACCGTAATCTATAAAAACGGCAAAAAAATCATATCTGTTGTATGAGAGCCCACTTATATATTTATTTTATTCTGTATTTTTGTATTTTTTGTTATAACGACAACAGAAATACATCATCTGTGAAAATTTCAACTGCCTAACTATCACGGTTCATGTGATACAGCCTGGACAGACAGACAGACGGATGGACAGCGGAGTCTTAGTAATGGGTACCGTTTTACCCTTTGGGTACCGAACCCTAAAAATCCTGTCAATAATATAACAAAAAATTATTTGCAGAAAACGTGATACGCACCCGTTACGGCAGTTTCTACCTTCACATGGGTGTGGCAGGGTTCGGAGTAGGATCCATCATCTACTCGTGCCTGCAGTTCGGAGGATACTTCGACCTCTCGGGGGACTGCCAGATGCCCATCGTGGCCATGAAACCAGCCTTCAGGATCTTGTACTTGGTTGCTCAAACAGTCTTCATATTTTCGTATACAGATGTGAGTAGTATCCCATTTAACTTCTATCTGAACTATCAATATAAAGAGAAAAGGTTTGCTTTTTTGTATGTTTGTTTATTACGCTTTTACGCTAAAACGGCTGAACGGATTTGGATGAGATTTGCCACATGGGTAGACCATGACCTAGGTTAGGAAATAGGATACTTTTTATTCCTATATTCCCACGAGATCGAGACTTATGCGGGTGGAACCATGAGGTGCAGTTAGTACATTATATACTAGCTTCCGCCCACGGCTTCACCCGCGTGGAGATCGGAAATTATCCCAAAACTTACTGTTGGGATAAAAATATCCTACGTCCTAACCCAGGTCTACCCATGTGCCAAATGTTATCTAAATATGTTCAGCCGTTTTAGCGTAAAAGCGTAACAAACAAACAAGTTCAGTTTCGTTTTTATATCATTAGTCAGCATTAAAGTCTTTTTTTTTGTCAGTCTGTGTGATTGCATTGTCTTTCTAAACTACGCAACGGATTTCGATGCGGTTTCACCATTCTTAAGAGAATTTATTCCGAAAGGTTCATGTGTATAATACATTAATATTATAAAGAACTGCCTCGTTGGTCTAGTCGAAAGCGCTACTGCTGAGCATGAGGTCCTGGGTTCAATTCCCGGGTTGGGCAGTGTTTTTGGGTTTTTCAATCTGAAATTTCTCAGTAGCAGCTCGGAGTCTGGATTTGTGCCCGGTTGATGGCAATAGGCTCGCCCCCTATTACATGGGACTTAAATATAACTGGCGAAATGTGGGTGTACCTGCTACAGGGACACCTCTGACCAACCCTTCGGGGAACAAGGCGTGATGTTATGTTATGTATTATAAAGAAATCTCGATGTTTCAATAAAATAATCGCTACTTTTATTATAATTTTACTACCATTACATGACCTAATGACCTGATAATTCTGGTATTCAGCTGCATCCAGTTAGAAACCATCCCCTACATAGAAGGGTATTCCCTTCTATGTAGGGGACGGTGTCTAGATGATAATTTTATATTTTCGTTTTTTGTAGACGGGTTTAAGGGGAATCTGATAAGGTCGCCCGCGAAAAAACGTAAGAAATTTTGAATTCCGCGGGTTACATTGAAGGTATTGCGTGTTATCCTTCCCTCAAGTAATTTTTTTTTTGTTTTTTTAATAATAATGCCTGGACCTGTGAAACCTTTTAATTTACACTTATAATTATGACACACTTCTTTACGTATCGGGTGCAGCACGAGTAACGTCACTCAGTCAACCCCACTAACAACTTTGCTGACTGGCTATACCTGTCATCTTACGTACCTTCACAATTTTTTCTTGAAAATACAGACAATTAATACATGTTTATTACCCGATTGCACTAGCACTAAACGAATTTAAAACAGTTCATCGTTTGGAGATGACAGAAACAGAATGATGTTTTAAATAGAAAGAAAGAAAATAAGTTTGTTGCGGTAAACATAATACAAACAAAGAACTCGAACACAAAAAAAAATCGTTTAGCGTACAGTACGACACAACTTAGATGTAGCATCGGCAAAATTCGTAAAACTGATCACCATCTGAACTGAATGCGCCTCAAAATCACCAATATTTATTACTGCTTAGGTAAAAATGATATTTACGCAAACACAATAACTTGTGAAGTCATATACCCAAATACATTCGTAAAATTAAAATGAATGAATGCAATTTTTAAAATTTATTCTACATCTAAGTTGTGTCGTACTGTAACACGTTTAGTTAAAATATGTTTAACGTTAAATGCATTTAGTAATTTGTAGTGCAAGTACACCCACTTGCACCAGTTACACTTGTATATCAAGTGAAGACAGGAAAGTAAAAAAATACCGATTGTGTGATGATAAGCAAGAAATAAGATCACCATCAGTCGTTTGACCTTGACCGTAGGAGTACCTGTCAGATCAGTAGCTGATAAGTGAAACATCACGAAGTTTTCTATTGTGTGGTTGCTCATATTTACTGGTTGCTAACAAGCAAACAGTTACGGGCGCATATTTCCCGATTTGAAGTATTTCGGACATTCGGCAGGATGCATTCTGTAAAAAGTCGAATGCAAAGATCTCTCTAATGAATAAATAAAGTATCTACCTCAGCAGATAGGTTTGATATCAGATTGTAAAATACAACCAGATCATAGAATTTTCCAAAGGTTTATACGTAGGTGTATCTTATTGCTGTTTTACACCCACAGTTTTAAAACAGCTTTCAGGCAGATATTCGTGGGCGAGTTTATTGTCACTTATAGGAAATATCCACTTATCCAGACCACTACTAAGAATTTCAGGAACAATTTTATCAGTCTGGGTATGGAACCCACACCTTCGCTATCTACCTACATACGGTTACTAATACTTTCTAAATGACTATGTAACACTTACATAGATTAAGATTCATCTATTCTAGGTTTATGATCCGTGACTATCGATACAACTTCACAAATAGTTGAGTAAGCGCGGAGTTTGGCTGTGCGCTACGGGAAATGTTTTGTGGCTTGAGTCCTGAGGAAGGTTAACTTCATTCTACAGTCTTCATTATACTAATCACTCGCTAGTTGGTGCTCAACCGCATCCTGGCTTCTCAACGGAGCAAAGTTCTACAAAATGTTCGTAATTTTGTGGTGATCATGTTTGTTCAATGCTGTACAATGATTATTCGAGGTTGAACATAAAAAACCTTCATTAAAACCGCTGAATAGATTACATACATACATACATACACTCACGCCTTTTTCCCATGGGCGTGGGCAGAAACTACAGAACGCCGCCTGCTACGATCCTTTCATACTCTTTTTGCCTCGTTTACGTTCATAGACCTGTACTATAATTGCGTAATACACAATCAATCACAATCTGTTTCGATTTGAAACAGATTGCTAATCCATTGCTTCATAAGTTGGAAAAAAAATCTGCTCAACAACGTAAATAACGCAATGCATGTTGTGGAACTGTCAAAATTAAACAAATTAGACATAATCTAGTACTCGCAACCGGCGTGCGTCTATGACCCTTATTGCGTAACTTATTGTTGCAAGCAATGGATTAGCAATCTGTTTCAAATCGAAACAAATTGTGATTGATCGATCGTGTATTACGCAATTAGGGCACTGGTTACAAAATATCTAATAGACATTACTACGTTTAACTCTTTGAAAAATGTAATAGACATTACGTTTAACTCTTCTGTAACTACTGCAGGTGATACCTACACCTACAAAGGGAAGAACAACTTTCGAAGATTACGATACACCAATAATTTAAAAAATTAAGACTTTATTAGTAATCAATTTTCAATCAAGCTTATTTTTTCCAGATATTGGATCCCATGCGAGGGGTAGTGCTTGATAGATTCGGGCTCATGCACTTAATAGCTACAAACGTTTGTGAATGGCTGAACGTTGTAGTTCAGGAGACACGAGATGATATCATGGCAATGGCCTATGACCGCCCAGCATTCATCCGATACGCCAACGTAACTGGCCCTTCGAAAATACTTATAAGGGATCATGTGGAAAATACAACTTACATACGAGAAGAAAAGCTGCCTATTGGTATCGAGGACAACTATTTATCAAATTTGACATTAAACTACTTTAATGTCACAACCCACAACGTCAGTTGGACCTGCAACGTGTCTGATATGATCACTCCTCTGATTCGGAGCGTCAACCCTTATTTGAGGCCGTGTGGTGTAGAATACAGCCTCCTGTGTTCCATCATCATACTCGTAATCTGGAATGATATCTGTACAGTTCCAGGATCGGTAAGATGCTTGTTTTTCCAAGTAGGTACAATGCAGATATAACTCTCCGAATTCTAAGTGCTTTAGTTGAAAAAAAGGATAAATGTTGAAAAGAAAAGAAAGAGAGAAAAAAAGAGAAGAGAGAGTTGAAAGTTGTTGTAATATAGTCCCAATAATATTTCCACAGTCAATAACACAGATTCTACAATTACCTACTAGAATTAACTTGTCAGTTTGCATCCTCGACCTACTTTCAGGCCTTACATATATCTAATTGGTTCCAAGAATCTGCATCAGAGCTAGGAACGTTAATTAGGTCAGTGAATTAACTCAAACCTTCGTTTCCAGAAACCGGTAAAAGACCACGTTTCTATTCTTGCAAAAGAACGTCATTGCTGTGCTCGAGCTAAATCAAGCAACCATTTCTCTGTTGACTGTGGAAGTACACATAAGGGCCTGTTTATGGGAGTAGCAGTCTTGGCTGGCACCATTGTCAGTCTAATGCTGTTCAATGGACTGTTCCAAAAACCAGAACATATGAATTTAGCTTTGCTGCAGGTAGGTACGCAAAAAAACGTTTTATTTAGATCTCAAAATGGCGGCCGTGTAGACTACCATTCGTCGTGTTTTGTTATTTCAGATAAACATTTGGGAGTCGATCCTGTTCCTGATAATGACCATCGGGTCGGGAGCGTGCATTCAAAGGATGCGGACGCTGCCGCTAAAGCGTGTTGTCTCAGCGTTGCCGCTAGAACATGCCCTGCTGTTGGTCACGCAGTGTGGCGTCTACTTGTACTACTTGTTTCAAATCATCGGAGCTGGGTTTCTAATTCAGCAATATCCCGGAGAGTCACAAGCAACTAGGTAAAAATTGGGTATTTGCAAATCAAACGAGTCAAGTCTTTTTGGACCAGTCTGTATGAACAGTTTTATATTTGCAGGGTAATATCGCCTCTATGTGCTGTTATTCAAAGTTCGTGCCAGACGCTGCTGGTATTGGACGCTTGGTCTCGACGCTGTGCGGGCACTGGCCGACAAAGACCGGGCAGACAACTAGTAACGTTCCTTCTCGTCGGAAACTTCGCCCTATGGCTCATAAACAGAGTGAAAAATTCAAGAGCAGAGTTTCATCCTCTGCAGGTACCGATGAGTTTTCGATCGTTTTACCTACCCACTTTATTAATCAGATCACACAATAATATATTTAATTCAAGTGGCCTAAATAAATTACATTACAGTATATTATAACAATCTCAGCCTTAGAAGAAAGCATATTTTTATTTGTAGGATATTATCCCATAAATTATATCATCTTTCTTAGATATACCTACCCACCTACAAATTATAAATCTGCATCTCGCTAGAAGCTTCTTTCATTTTTATATTAAAACAAAAACTACTCCAAGTATGTACTAACTCTAAGCCCGATTGGCCCATTTTCTTCTCCTTCTTACCTAAATCTAATCTATGCATGAAGATGTCGGTATTCAAAACACGAATTACCTGAGTCATTTATATTTTATTTACAGATGGAATTCTATGGAGTTTGGGCTTGGACACTCATTACGCACGTGTCAGTCCCGCTTCTCGTGTGCTACAGATTTCAAGCCACTGTGTGTTTCTATGAAATCTGGAAGAACTCATACAAAAGGACGAGGGAAGCCAACAACGTCGATACGGATGAACTGGAATTAAAAAACCACACACACACTGCTTAAATTTAAATACTTACCTACCTAATAAAAATGACTGAAAACATTAAAGATAAGGTTCTGTTTTATTTTTTAAAGCTACGGTTTCATAGAAAAGCGGTGACCGCTCACGTAACGTCCGCAAGTTACGGGTGAATGACGTCACTGAAACGTTGATTATGAAAGTAATTTGGTGTGGTTGGTGGTTTCCTAGAGAGCGTTGTTGACACCGTAACGAAAACTCCACTCCCCAAAGATTTAAATCGCTAGATTTACCCTCACCGTATTCAGTCACAAGAAACAGTATCCATACTGAGAAGAGTGAGCTCACACATTATTAAATAGCGTTTCCATGACAAACAAGTGTAGTCAC
This sequence comes from Agrochola lychnidis, assembly GCA_963680765.1. Lineage (NCBI taxonomy): Eukaryota > Metazoa > Arthropoda > Insecta > Lepidoptera > Noctuidae > Agrochola > Agrochola lychnidis. The sequence continues at coordinate 15,124,895 of OY796857.1, forward strand.
TGCGTCATTTTGTGTCAGAGGTGTCAAAAACAAACAAAAACGCAACTATCTTTTGACGCGGTAGCAAATCTAACGATTTAAATCTTTGCCGCTGTCATCATTTTCATGACAGCCGCCACTGCAGCCGTCAAGTGCGGCCACCGCTTTTCTAGAAAACCCTTCGTATGCGAGTCCGACTCCCATTTGGCCAGTTTTTTTTTAAATAGCGATAGCGGCAATTCTTTCCAACTTTTAGGTATTTTATCATATATGACCGGAGCTATGCAGTAACCACTTTTGCGTTTTACTTGGTGCTGTCTTAGCGGGCTGATGACACAATAAGGGAATTATTAATGTCACTTTCATGGATCTCTACACTGCCCTGCTAAGCCCAAAGGCGGTATCTCTGAGATACGCCCTTTTCGTTTTTTTTGTACCATTCAATAGCTTTAACAATTTCCCATCTAATGGTATAAGCGAAATAGCGCTATATAACTTAAAACATTTAAAAAAACCACTAAGAATTTTTTTATATCTCCATTTTTCCATACATTACAATTTACAAAAAGTCAATTTTCTCAAAACTTACTCCGGTTGAGATACCGCCTTTGGGCTTAGCAGGGCAGTACAGTTGTACAAGGTATTGTCACGGTGCTAACATCTACAAACGGGTCCCGCGGTACTAAGCAGCTACCTACTGCTCATTGACATGGCCATTAATAGCCAACAGGGTTCGTCGTTTCCGAAAGGACCTGTCGACATATTGGATAGATAAGTAGGCGTAGGACTCGGTGCCACATACATAGCTCATGAGGGTGCTGGAGTTGTATAAAGTAGATGCAACTCTGCGCACCTTCCTGGTATCGTGGATGGGGCAATGGAAGACGCTCCTTCGCTATTCAGGATGTTGAAATATCCAGAGGAATAGCGAGCCGATAAGAATCGAGCGAGGCATATTTCAGGACGATACTTTGAGTCCGCTTTGGTTCGGCATCCCAAACCTATAATTATTTGGGTATGTCGCAAGCGTTAGGCTAATGCCTAACGCTTGCGACATACCCAAATTTTTTTTTTTTTTTTTTGGACGGGACATTATCAAATAACTTCTCCCGCTCTAGGCGGAGCGAGAGGGCGTGTCAGACTCTTACTGACTAAAACCCACCCGTGTTCCTTCAGTTGCCATGTTGCCGGGGGCCACGATTTCCCTTTCGATTTTATTGGCAACCCTGGCAGGCATCGGCCCTAGCGGACCCCGTAAATTCTGCTAACATCTCTTTGAGGCGCGCGTGGAACACAACGCGCCGTCGACCCGGGCCTGGTCCTTATCGGACGGTGAGCTACCCATTGCTCACCGTCCGCAAGCCCGCGCCTTCGGTAGCCGGAAATCGGCCTGCGATTGCCGACGCCCAGGGCGTCTCCTCCTACGGCGACAGCGCCGCAAATTTGGGTATGTCGCAAGCGTTAGGCATCAATATTACTGACATGAAGCAATCGTCGAAGGAGTGCTTCTTTGACCGCCTGAAGAAAGTATTATAATCTTCGAAACCAAGGTGCACGCCTTCAGTGGTTGGGTCATGCCGGTTTTGATGTACTCTTTCGGCATACTCTAATGAACTCAGAACGAACTCGATCTCGACGCCCTGGATAGACTAGATAGGAGGGTCCGTACGCTGCTAACTGCATATCGAATGTATCACCCACGGTCATCGGTAATGAGATTGTATATCCCGCGAAAGTGTGGAGTTCGAAGCTTTTTAAACGCTTTTTAAGACTCTACACAATCGCGAGATATGCAGTCTCAGGGAATATTTCCTAGAAGCCGACGTGGGGATGCATCGAGATGTGGTCGCGGTGGACAAGGGCCTCACCCCGCTCTCCTTGGCTAAAGAGAACTGGCGCAGGCCTGTAGTGCTTGACACTAACGATCGCAGGGACGTATGGCAGAGTAAGGAGCTTCACGAACGCTTTTTGCCGGTCCTACATGAACCCGATGTAGATTTGCTAGCGTCCGTAGCCTGGTTTCGGTGTGTATGCTCTTTGGGGAAACCGAAGGTTATGTCTGTGTAATTATGGACGAAATAATTATAAAAATAAATCTGCTGTTCCCTACATGTTCGCTTATCTCGTCAAAATTTAGGAACAGCAGATACTTTTTAGGACTACTTATCTAAACAAGATGGCCGCGGTAGTTCCGATATTGGCCACGCGCCAAAAGAACCTTGTAGCGCTGTATTAGGGTAGGATGATGGTGATAGAAACAAGCCTAGCCTAAATACAGGTTTTAAGCTACGGTAGAAAAGCAGTGACCGCTCACGTAACGTCCACAATTTACGGGCGAATGACGTTACTGAAACATTGATTACGATAGTAAGTTGGTGTGGTTTCCTAGAAAGCGTTGTGGACACCGTAACGAAAACCCTGCCCTCCAAAGATTTAAATCACTAGATTTACCCTCACCGTACTCAGTCACAAGAAAAAGTGTCCATACTGAGAAGATTGAGCTCACACATGATTAAATAGCGTTTCCATGACAAACAAGTGCAGTCACTGCGTCATTGTGTGTCAGAGGTATCAAAACGAAACAGAAACGCGATTATCCGCAGTAGGGCGAATCTAACGATTTAAATCTTTGGCGCTGTCATCATTTTCATGACAGCCGCCACTGCGGCCGTCAAGTGCAGCCACCGCTTTTCTAGAATACCGTAGCTTTTGCTTTAGGCTCGACTCTATTCAAATGTAATTAATAAACTATCCACATGGAATTAGTGAGTACTGTAAAGTACAGACGCCAGCACATCAAGCTACCCGAAACTGTCAAATTTTCCCAATCAACTTTGAACATTATCCTTCAGCGATAAAGTTAAAAATCTATTCAATAAATTTGACAGATTGTAGTAGCTTTAAGTGCTGGCGTCTGTACAACAATAACATTACTGGTAGGTATATACTAATTCCATGGAGTAATCCATGGAATTAGTATATACCTACCAGTAATGTATAAGTAAGATTTATTCAAGCTCCTCGACTATCCATCCATGCTGCAGCAGGCATACACGCAGCGACTTAGTCGCCAGCGGCTCGCTGGCGGTTTTAAAATCTGTGTGATGTTGATGATTTCAAAATTTTTAAATTGGACGTGAGAACCACTCACACCGCACCACGTTTTCTCACAATAAACATTTGTGATTTGTGCCAATACGAAAAGCCCTATACCCACTACACAAATTATTGAAAAAAAATAGCAGTACATAACCTCGCCGTCGGATGCGTTTGTCATTCCTGTCAAATTTGTGTACAACATTATCCTCATTTTAGAATTTAAAAATAAGTTATTTCTGAAAAAATATGGCTTCTGTAATGGATGTAGATGAAGAAGAAGTCGAAATGGCTTCTTCTAGTAGTGGAAAAGGTGACAAAAAGAGATTTGAAGTCAAAAAGGTAAATATACATTTCGCAAACTCATTGTAACGGTGCGCTATAATTTCTTTGTTGTTGTATTTGTTTCTGATCGATTTTATTTCGATTTCAGTGGAATGCTGTCGCTTTATGGGCTTGGGGTAAGAAAGATGTTAACGTTATTGAACTAGCCACTGATCAGTCATATAAAAACTCATGTGATGAATGTTTTCTGTTACAGATATTGTGGTCGATAACTGCGCGATTTGCCGTAACCATATAATGGATTTGTGCATAGAATGCCAAGCCAATCAGGCATCAGCTACCAGTGAGGAGTGCACAGTAGCCTGGGGTGTCTGTAATGTAAGGCCAATCCTCAAATTCTATTGTTTTCGGGTGTCGGCAGATGGTCTTACATTCATTTTTTGTTTTCAGCATGCTTTCCACTTCCATTGCATCTCACGTTGGCTTAAAACCAGGCAAGTTTGCCCTCTAGACAACAGAGAATGGGAATTCCAGAAGTAAGTAAATGTAACTTTATTTTGTTTACATTCATATAAATGCCACCTTGATAATGTCAATTTGATCTGGTTTTTAAAAGAAAACATAAATTACCCTCAATCCTATAACTTTTTTTGCGTCTTATATTGTCACAATCCTCAGTGTCTCACATAGGCCTCTCAGATAACACAACTTATGACCAATAGTCAACTCATCATTTACCTATCAAATTCTTATTCAGTAAATACATGGTGCAAGCAAGGATACCTATTGTAGATATAATTTTGGGATGTCCTACACCCTGCATTTGAGTACACCTCACCATTACATACCTACTGATAAAACATTTGTATCACGTTAGTAGAGTCAGTTAGTTACTGGCTTCAAGAATAACTTCAAATAGCAAGCAGGATTATCTTTACAAAAAAAGATTTTTAAGTATGTTTTAGGTTGATTAACATTTTACTGGAAGCAATTTAATTGCCTGTTGATTAGCTCAATAAATTGATGCAATATAATAACTGTTCTGTCTATACAATTTTTATATGATGCAAGTTATTTAATGCAACAGGCAAGAAACTTGCATTGTGTAAATGGGCCTTCACATTATAATCAAAGTAAACTTTCAGAAGTTGTCAAAAATACAGAATGGCAATAGTTATCTCACTCCATAGTCTCACTTATGCATAGAGTACACCCCAATTTTATTCAGCACTGCCTTAAGTGTGATATTATTGTTTCAGGTATGGACACTAAAGCAGAATGATAATAACAGCCATCCCCACAAGAAGTCACAGCTTATAATTGAGAAAGGGCATACCAATGTCAATATTTCATTAAGTTGATAATAAACTAACTCAAAAGTATTAAATTTTTCGTTATTAATTACGCGATTATTTGTAAATTGTGATTATGGAACTCTTGTAATGAAAATAAAAAACCCATAAAAATAGAATCCTGTCTTCCATGAAATGTTTATTTTTTAGGGAGATGATGGATTTTGTCATCAATAAGGGTCCTCTGTTAAATTTTCGACATCAAATTAAACAAAATTTTAGAAAGAAACTTGAGGCAATTTATTGTGATAATTATTGAAATGAAAAATATTTCATGTTTGTCAACAATATGCAACTTGTTTTTATCTAAAGTACAGATTTCTTACATACACTATTCCAATGAGGAATATCACATTAGCTAGTCATAAAACCAGCAATTCACAAATAACTGCAGAATTACCAATCCAGCCACATAGTTAAGTTGTGTGCATAATTTTTCTAATACAGCCAATACTTTTAAATTATAAAGTACACAAATTATTCTAAAATTTGTAAAAATGACCACTCTTAGAGGTAGGTACATGGTGTTATTATTTGTGGGTATCCTAAATTGACCCATTGTAGCTATCAATATATTGTTGTTTGTAATAATAACAAATATAAATATGCTTGATATACTACCTAAATAAAAAATATGAATTGAATTATTATATTTCATTGAACCCCTAGATGATCATGGAACAACAAAAGAAATGATAATTTAATTTTGTAATTTATATATTTATAGACTGTATTCCATTATCAATGATGCTTTGCAACATTATGCCATTTAAATTACTTATGTGTAAAATAAACACATTTTCCCTTTGAAGCTAACTATTTAATGAATATTCAGTCTGTCGCGTCTATAGAACTAGCCTTAGAACACTGACAAAAGTAAGATTTAAGGTTGAACTAGTCGCGGGCTCGAACTCACTGGTGGGCGTGGTCAAAAAGCACGCTGTCTGACCTGGCATCGTGTCCGACAGAGATGGTATCAGTGATGAGCTTTTTTTTTTAACTAGGGCATCTCGCAGTTGACCTACGAGGTTATGGCTGCTTAACTAGGCGAACACTCGCTAAGGGCACCCCCTGTGGGGTACGAAACTCGGCTTAGGACGTCGCTGGGGGAAGGACAGCAAGAAGGGACAGGTGATTATTATACAGAGTATTTAAAACTACGTGCTCAGCTGCAACAACTGCTGGCACCTCGTTTGCGAGCAAAGGTCAGGGGGAGTGATGATGATGATGAGCAGTTAAATGCTAGTATATAGTCTATGGACGCCAGTCTACACGCACAACGTCTAGCTCGTACGCACACAAATGCCATTCCGAACTATTGTAATAAAACGAGCGCGTAAAAAATTACGAAAAGTCCTTTGGAAAATCGAGTTTTAAGTAAAAACCACTGCATAAATCAATTACAAATAAAAGTTTATTGAACTCTTCGATACTTGAGCTTTGTCAATCCGGACTTTGTTTTGGGATTTTACACTGCTTTTATTACTTATTTACGCTCCAAGCTGCGTTAAAATTAGCAAGAAAAACGAATCTTTGTTCGTTCATAATTTTTTTTACTTTTTATTTTACTATTGTTTCTGCACAGACAAAATTAATTATGAGACACGATATCATGTTTAACTTTGGATGTACAATGTCAAACAGTGGAGTTAATACCCTCCTAAAATGTGTACCTATGGAAAAAATATCGACTAGTGCAACCTTAAATGCAGTCTTCCTCTTTTCAATCGTTTGTAAATAAGGATCTGCTTCAGTTCCTGCTCAACTGAACCCCTGTTTAGTCGTAAACGTACCCACACTCTAAAGTTGTCCCTAAATTTTATGTATTTCAAATACTTCAACATTATAATCATTAATTTTACTGTTATATACAAACTATTTTTCTACAACTGCTGAACAGCTTTTTACAAGCGTAACACCTGTCGCGGCTACATTTCTTTCCCATACCTATAATAAAAATCAACATGAAACTGTACATATTAACATTAGGTAAGTATTCACATTTTGCCTGCGAAAATTTATCAATATTAGAACCAAATTGGATAAAATGTTATTTCATAAAATCAGCTCAATTTAATTAATTTCTACAATGTGGAATTTTAACAATTCATAATCCAACAGGTTTCAATAAAGCTCTCTTCATGCCTGCCTGCATGCATACTAGGTACACAATCTTCTGACTTTGGAAATGATTGAATCCTGTCTCGAAACTACACCCTTGTTCAAATTGAAGATTTACCACTACATATTACTAATAATAATTATTACTCTTTAAATAGAGAATTTATTTTAGCTCATCGAAATATCCATACCATATTCAATATACACATTTCATTAAGACATTGATACAAGAACAAATAAATTATACAATGCAATGAGATCTACCTGTAGCAAGTCAACAAAGTGTCAACACAAATAAAAATGGTAAGAACTATGCTCCCAATTATTAAAAAAAAACCAGCAACAATGTATCTTTCTTACCGAATGGCAGTTTAATCCACCAGGACTTATTTCACTGTAAGTCAAATAAGTCGTATCTGGCTTTCAATAGACAAAACCCATTGTTTTTGTACATATACTTAGTAATAGAATAACATTAGTTTATATATCAGATACTAAGTCTAGATCAACTTATTTGACGATCGTGAAAATGCCTGACACATAATCTATGGGATATAATGTAGTGAATTTGCGCTAATAAAATCAATAAAACTTTAATGTCTGTTTTAATAAATAGGTATATCATGGAATCATCAAATTAAAATCTGATGCTTATCACACATTACTCAAATGTCAGAACTTCACGTCACCAAAATAAATACTAGATAAAATAATCCTAATCAGTGTCAATTAAACTAATAATTGAATAATAACGGTGGAAAAATAACCATAAGGTAGTTGCGGCTGTCAGTCTGCTGAAATAGCAGTTGGCAAATCAATAGTACGACTCTCATTGCCAAATATCAATCTTAAGCGCTTCATTGGAGGCAGAGGACGGATGGGGCTGTGCTTGCGGTGACGCTCCTTAGACCGACGTCGTTTTTTCAGGCGACGCGCCGTCTCTGGGTCTACGCCCTCTAGCCGTAATACTTCATACTCAGTCGCCTCCGTCGTATTACCACAATCCATTACTTCTTCCACTACAGGGCTCCTTTTCACTCGTAATGTGAGTTTTAGTCCTCGCCGCGGAGGTGTACATGGGCATTCACTACTTTTATTTGAATTATCTGCCAACCACGGTGGTCCTGAGTCTGTTTCTTTTTTGGACTCTTCAGTCCTACTTGTAACTTCTATTTTTGAATTCTTGTTCGGTTTGCTATCTTTTGATTCACTTGGATTCACATTTTCTCTAAAATCATAAATCTCACTTTTCACACAAGCATTGTCACTTACACATTTATTATCAACCTTTTGTTCTTGAACATTGGAATCGCTTACAGAAGTTTCCATCTTTTCTTCAGTAGTAGGAATACCAAATTCTGTTCTTTGCAATAGAGATTCTTTTGTATCACAATTATTCTCTGGATTTTCTATATGTGTGTCTGTAATATCAACAGAATCAATATTCTCATTTTGACTGTCATGTGTTGGTTCAGTTTTAATATTAATTTTATTTGTATCTAATACATTCAACTCTGTCTCTTCTTTTGGTGTAGTAAGATTCCTATCAATTTTAACATCAGTACCTTGTTTTGATGTGTGTTTAGGTTTAGGACAAGTAGACTGTGTGCAGGTATCTAGTAAGCGTTTGTGACTTCGTAAAACTATGCCTGTATGGGAGTCGCGACTGCTGCGTGAACTAGTGGTGCTGCAGCAGCGAGAGGGGGGTGCTCGTCGCTTAACATTAGCCGCAGATACCATTGTCATGCCGTTCGTCGCTCGATTGCTATCCGTCCGTCGCCGCAACCTTTCACCTCGACTGGAAGCCGAAGATTCTCTACTGCCCTGTGCCTCTTTACTGACAGTTCCATCTACAACATCTGCAATACAACCTTGGGCTATTAAAAGTTCAGCATCATATTTTGTTAAACCTTTTTGCTTCATTTCCTTCATGCTAAGTGGAGAAACTATGTCAGAATTTTGCCTACTAGATATTCGGGATTTTTCTGGGATTTTGCCATTTTCATTTTTTTGTGACTTTTTTGCTTTTGTTCTATTTATTCTATTATCAGTTTCTCGAAATCGATATCTAGTTGCTTGCTCATCATTGTGTGCATTTTGGACAGAAAATGCACCTTTTCCCCTTCTTTCACATGTCTCACATTCACAATAACAGTTACCATTTCCAAAAAAGTCCTCTCCATAGAAACAAGTTATTTCTTCTCCAACTTCAATATCTCTCAACACACGAACAAAAGCCTTGCCACGATCAGTAGCTTCAAAAGTACAAGTTGGTCTACAGTCATGATTAATGTAGGCCGCAGGACCAAGCCACAACTGAGCACAATTCTTTCTACAGCTATACATTACAGAGAAATCATTTTTTCCTGGATGAAGTAATTGTTTTTCTTCTTCTTCTGTCATCTCAGCAATACATCCAACAAGAAAATCAATTCTTTCATGCTTGAAAAATTTTTTGGTTGTCGAAATTTTGGCTCCCACTCCACCTTCCAAAGAATACCTATAACATGGTTCAATAACAAACCCCGCTTTTTTATCAAACACTCGCAAATAACGATAAATCTGAAAAAAATAAAAAAATAAAATTAGTGAAGAATCTATAACAAAAAAAAAAAAATGTTTTTGTTTTCAACAATTACCTAATGAGTTAGTAACAAGAGCTAAGAAAATTCAACCCATTGTCATAGTAAGATCCTAGCAATTTATTTGATAATGGTTCTGACAAGTTTTAATATCAATATAAAATACAATACAGGCTCAATCAGTTATTTATACACAAGATTAGGAAGTCTACTAAAATAAATACTAACATGTTCTCTTAGCTTGCTCTGTTGGTGTTTATTTTTGCTAAAATGTCTTGGCATCCATTCACCATTTGCTAGTCTAGTGTATGCTTTATTGTAATCCTGTGTTTGGATGAATTCCTTAATAATACTCTTCAGCTCTTCTTTATTTGTTTTTAGTGGTCTATATCGAACATTCATTTTGTGTGTGGTGATGCCAAGATAAGGGTCCACTATTAGTGCTGTGGCCAAGTCATCGTACTCTGACAGCTCACGGGGAGTCATGCCCATTGGTTGCATCTTGTGGAGCACTTGCCTCCCTGGGTACGTCGCTGATCCAACAACCATCCTGAATACCTGAATAACAAAGGACGCGAAAGCTGTAGTTACACACATATTTTTTTCATGTTGATGAACACTGTAATGATTGGAATTCTTCAACAATATATAACTAATCCTAATACTAGCATTCTCATCAGCAGTAAAAAGTAATATTCTATTACCCATACAATCTCTCAATTTCTAAATTATAAAAGGACAAACATGGCGGCCGAACACGAAAACCAAAAACCGACACGTCAAAATGTTGACACTGTTTTTTATTCTTTGGAATTACTCAATTATTAAAAAAACACTAAACATTACAGTACAACTATTCAGCTATTTATAACACTTACTTAAATCATTGAATGTAGATAAAATTCATGATTATTTTTAATAACAACTTCACTATCTAGAAGCACTTTCAGACGCTAACCGCTAGGTTATTTACATAAATCATACATAACTAAATGTTTAATTTTAAATTCTATTAAATTACTTCATAATTATTTTACAGTAATCAAAACTGAAGCAAACTGATCATATTGATATTCAAATTAATCTCCAAGGAAAGCTGAAAAACAACCATGTTTTCGTGCACTCCATTCATTAGTAGTGATGTACAATAGGAAAAGTAAGATCACAATCACATCACGAGAACGGTAACTTATAATTTTATCGATGGGCTCCTTGGTAACATCCCTCAGAAAAAAACAGACTACTGCCATTTCTACAATGGGTACAAACATGGAATTAGTATATTCTCTAAACATACTACAGGGTTAGGCTATGTTAATAAAGGTAATACGGTAATACGGGCTGATAACCGCAACTTCACGTCAAAGCGCGTATTTTGCGTACGGGTGGAAAATCGGTTATTCGATCCATCCCAGCTCCTCAAAAAAGGCCAGCTACTACAAGGTTACTGGATATAAGTCGGCAATCCGATATGGGGATGTAGGAGAGGTCATATTTATTTCATACATTTTAAAATGCCAAATTACTCGAAAATGGTTGACATTGGCATAGGGGTCATAGGGGGTAATTTGGTTGCAAACGACCTCTCCTATATCCCCTTAACGGATTGCCGACGCATATTTATTATTGTGTTACGGCCCTGCCCGCCGCCGCCAGGTGGCGCAAGGCGAGACTTACTGTAGCCATGCCGCTGCTCCAGCCTGTGTTCTTCGCGCCGTAAGGGGCGCCGCGAGTTCTCCAGCGGGATCTTATGGCGTCATGGAGAGTACGATTGTCGGAACCCTGCGCTGGGCACGCCACAATTGCGGCGATAAGACCCCTCTTTGAGGAGTGGCTTGAGAGGCGCCACGGCGTCCTCACCTTCCGCCTGACGCAGGTCCTAACCGTACACGGCTGCTTCGGGAGGTTCCTGTTCAGGATAAGGCGGGAGGAAACACCCGGGTGTCACCATTGTGTGGATCGGCCTGAGGACACAGTGGAGCATACGGTGGAGGTCTGCCCGGCTTGGGCAGAGCGACGCCGTGTCATCGTAGAGGCGATCGGCGGCGGTGATCTCTCGCGTCCGGCCCTGGTTCAGGCCATGGTATGGAGCGAGAGGAAATGGCAGGCCGTCACCTCCTTCTGCGAAGCGGTAACGCTCGCGAAGGAGGAGGCGGAATGCGTAAGGGAGAGGCAAAGTTTGCGCCCTCACGCCCCTAACCGACGCAGTAGGAGACGCCCGGGGCGGGAATCGCAAGCCGATATTTTGTAAAAAGAACACAAGTTAGCATTGCATGACGGACGACGCTAATAAAACATTTGTAGATTCAGAACCAGAACTTTGTAATTTAACAGAAATTTCAGAATACAGACGTATGAGCGTAAGTGGGCAACGTCGCAAATAGCTGTCAAATATTTCGCTGTTTTGATTAATTTGGCATTATTACTGTGTGGAAATAAGAATAACTAATGAACTTAAACATTGATTGTGTTTCAAAGTATTTTTTTTTATTTTTATTTATGAACATAAATTGAGTACAGACGCCAGCACATCAAGCTACCCGAAACTGTCAAATTTTCCCAATCAACTTTGAACCTTATACTTCAGCGATAAAGTTGAAAATCTATTAAATAAATTTGACAGATTGTAGTAGCTTGATGTGCTGGCGTCTGTACATAAGGGGTACGACCGTAATATAAACTTATAAATGGTAAAACAGGTGATGGCGTTGCTGGGGAGCATGACATGTTTTGAGTTCGTTTCGATATTATTATATACTTAGAGAAGATTGTAAGATTAGTTAAAGGGAGAAGGCTTTTACCGAAAGAATTTTATTTATAATTTACTTATTTTTGTAATACACTGTTATTTTTTTTTTAATTTAAGGAATATGGAGGCTTTATTTAAAATATTTAAAAAGTTTCTTCTGTTTTTTATTTCATATTTTACATTTTTGTTTTTTTTTTTTAACATTATTTTCTTGTATGTATTACTATGCATTCGCACTGGCGAAACATTCACGACGAAACATGTTGGAATCTCTATTTTCTGTCAATTTTCCATAAAAAGTCTGACAGGCACTAGAGATTTCAATATGTTTTGTTGTGATGTTTCGCCAGTGCGAACGCATAGTTAGGGAATACTACACTATCATATCTATGATCATAGATCTATGATCAAAGAAATAATGAAATTGTAAAATAGACATTTATTATGGGTATATCCTCCATAAGGAGATATTACACTATCGTATTATATCATGTACAGAAGCCAGCACATCAAGCTACTACAATCTGTCAATTTTTTTTAATAGATTTTCAACTTTATCGCTGAAGGTTAAGGTTCAAAGTTGATTGGGAAAATTTGACAATTTCGGGTAGCTTGTTGTGCTGGCGTCTGTACCTATCTACGAAACTCACAAATTAACCATATTGTATAATTTAATTATATCTTTGATCATAGATTTGATAGTGTAATACCCCCCTTAAAAGTTCGCGCTACCAGTGGAATTCATTTGACGCGGCGCTAGTGTCTGTGTCATTGCAACACACTGCATTAAAAACAAATTAGTTCCACAATTTGCCACGGGCCTTCTTTCGTGGCGCATACTCTACTTATTTTTTTTTAATAATCTTCAATTATGACATGCACACCAGATACCTGGTAGAATTTATCGGAAACGTACTATATTTATTTGTCAACATATTGTACACGTATTCCTGCATAAATATAATTTTCAATTCTATTTTATTTGATATCGATAGATTTCGCAATTCTCTACAAACTGAACTCCAGATCATCACTACTCTAGTAAATGTCAAATCAAATGACGAAAACCGAAACGAAATTTAATCTGTGACGTGAATGAGATAGCATTCGTTCACCTGTCCTTTGTATTTTCAATTTTGGTTAAAACCTGTGATACTCGCGCACATTAAATTCATCGACCAGTGTTATAATACTGCTTCAAGTCCTATCATAAATTCCAAGGTACAGTGTTCCTCAATTAACGTATCTCATACTGTGATAACTGTTTCGAGACACTATTTATAAAATAGCTGGGAACATTGTAAAATGGCGTCCCAATTTTCCTTACCCCTGCTATGTTTATAAGTTTTTTTTTTGGATTTGTTTTAGATGCCTAACATAAAACTGCAATCTTCGGACAGTGAAATTTTTACAGTTGATGTTGAAATTGCAAAATGCTCGGTAACTATCAAGACAATGTTAGAAGATTTAGGAATGGAAGACGATGAAGAGGAGGTAGTCCCATTGCCCAACGTGAATTCTGCGATACTAAAGAAAGTGATTCAGTGGGCCACGTACCACAAAGATGATCCACCGTTGCCAGAAGATGACGAGAATAAAGAAAAACGAACAGATGATATCTCATCATGGGATGCTGATTTTTTAAAAGTTGATCAAGGCACTCTTTTTGAACTAATTTTAGCTGCCAACTACTTAGACATAAAAGGTTTACTGGATGTTACTTGCAAAACTGTAGCAAATATGATAAAAGGTAAGACTCCAGAAGAAATTCGCAAAACATTCAATATAAAAAATGATTTTACTGCAGCTGAAGAAGATCAAGTTCGTAAGGAGAATGAATGGTGCGAGGAGAAGTAACTCAAGAGCCTTAGTATTATAATTTCACTGTTTAGATTTAATTGGTATCTAAAAATACGTTGTAATTATTGTAAGTTTATCGCTATTTAATTTTGTGTTGATTTGTAACATGAAAATTTTCAGGGCTTTGCTAAATAGACTAATATTAAAAAAAAAACAAATTGGAATAACCAATAATGTATTAAAAACATATTTAATTACCATACTATTTTAGGACGTTTTTCCGTTAGTTCCATTGATGGCGAAATGCTTTTATTTGTTTAATAGAATAAATTTCCTGAAATCTCTGTTTTTAACTGATTTCTAACCATGACCATAAACGTGTGTTATTACTTCCCAGAATTTGGTCCTTATTAGCAATACCATCAGATGGTACATTAGTGCAGGCTGTTATTTTTTTCCAAATCAATGACTTCGAATCCTAGCTAGAGAAATTGCTTTTTCAAATCTAAAGATGCAGTTTTAGTTTTTAATAAAATCAGGGCTCCAAGACTGCTTTAAGCTTTTTCTCCAATACCTAGTTTCGGATTTAGCCATCCATGCTGATTTGAAACATTCACTCTGCTGTATAAACAGATGAATTGATACTAAAAATATTTTTTTTATTTCATGATCGTTTATATAATCTAGTTAACTTGCAGCTGGTGGCCTAAGAAGTATTGAGGGTTATTTAACAAAACGAACTACCTACATGTCACTTAGAGGCGATATCGTATGATCGTTGATCAGACATCGTCGATATTGGGTGTATTTTTCAGAAATGAAATATATAAAAAAAATGAGTAAGTACAGTAAAAACTGGGTAAGCGAGAAAACTCTATGAATGAGAGTTATTACCAGGTCCCGTCATTTTAACCGTCTAAAACCTCTTTAAGTGAGAAACAGAAACCTATAAGAGAAAATCGTTATACCCTCGTGGACCTCTATAATTGAGACTGCTACTTGCCTGTACCTCTAAAGTGACAAACGAATGTAATTTGACATATACGATTTATGGCTCATTCTTAAATTTCGTGGAACTATCATTGTTTTTTTCCTCTACCTTTCCCAACCAACCTCAACCTCTATAAGTGAGAACGGCCGCTGCTGTACCTCTATAAGCTAGAAACTCGAGTTACTGAGACGCGTCCATAAGCGAAAAAGAGATCGCGGTCCTTTGAACTCTCGCTTATCCAAGTACGACTGTACCAAATTGTACCACTTGTGAAATAATTTTTACCTCGCGGGATCGCAAGTCATTGCAATAGTTTCAAACACCCGCCATTCTGACGTCAGCTTGGCGGGCTTATTTTTCTGTAGCCAAGATTACTGAGAAGTTAGATATAAAACATGCATGGATATTTAGTACCTAATAATTGGTACCTCTCTAAACAAACAGGTCAGTGAAATCTCATCGGAATTCGACAAATTGAAAAATTTATCTACAGCCATAGAACGTTACAATAATGTTGTTTGTTTGACAGTGACACATAGAGTATAGTACGAGAGCCCATGACTAAAACCATGCTACATCGTTTTACGGCCAAAACCGTTTAAAATCGTTAGTTTAGACGGTTCTGAACCCAACTCGGTAAGTAGTACTCGTCAGAAACGTCTGTTTTATGGGGGCATATTTATTTTTGTAAACTTCTCGCACACAATAAGGTACAAAAGCAGACTTAATGCCTTAGGCATTCTCTACGACTCTACCAGCCAACCAAGGGTGGTGAAGAGATAGGATGGCAGGTGCTCTGATTGACTATGTATTAAGGAGATAATAAAAATTCCAATTTCTTTTTTGGAGCCCATTTTTGCTAAGGTCAAAATAAATAGACAAACGGTTTTATCACAATGTCTGTTATTAAAAATGTACAGAAACTGTCAAATTTTCCCAATCAACTTTAAACCTTATGCTTTAGCGATAAAGTTGAAAATCTATAAAAAAAAATTGACAGATTGTAGTAGCTTGATGTGCTGGCGTCTGTACATGGGTGTTGTCATTTTATTTCGAAAAAATTGGTTTTCAGACATTTTGCGCGTCACATGTGGCCTGAGCGCATTTTAAAAACCGGCCAAGTGTATGTCGGACTACGCACAATGTAGGGTTCCGTAGTTGGGATGAATTTATCCCAAGAACAAACTTAACTTTGATGTTGAAAAAAAAGAACGTGTGGCACTCGGGGACTGCCGCGGTAAAGCTATTGCATAGCATTTGTAAAAAAAAAATATTTTCATAATTTTATTTTACCACTTTGTCGGCATGATTAATATGTATACTCATGCCAAATTACATTTTTCTAGTACTAACAGTCTTGAAGCTAGACCGCGGACAGACAGACAGACGGACATGACGAAACTATAAGGGTTCCTTGTTTACTACGGAACCCTATAAATGTCAAAATAATTAACCAATCTGCCTCATAGCAAACTGGTTGCATTTTTTTAAATGTTTTGTATGTAAAGATCTTTTGGAATCAGAATAACCAAATCTATCGATTTTATACGGATTAGGTCGTAAAACGATGAGGTAAAAATTTTGGTCATGGGCTCTCGTACCAGTAGAGGAAACCGGGGATACTAAAGCATCAGGTGGAATGACGTAGTTATGCGTAACCCCAGCAAAATGTTGCGCCTCATAGTTAGTTGCAATTTGTTCTAGTACAGACGCCAGCACATCAAGCTACTACAATCTGTCAAATTTATTTTATAGATTTTCAACTTTATCGCTGATGTCTAAGGTTCAAAGTTGATTGGGAAAATTTGACAGTTTCGGGTAGCTTGATGTGCTGGTGTCTGTACTTATAGCAAAAGTTCATCTTGTAGTTTTTGAGATATTCAAGATTTTACTGGGGGACTGGGGTAACGTTTTGCGATTTTCAAAATATCGAAAACTCTTCGTGGCAGAAGTTTGAAAAAAATACCAGCTGATTGACCTGATTCACTGAAACAATTAATTACATTGATATTTGTTGATGAATCGAAATACTTATGTTTGAACAAATTAAGGCCTATAACTGGTATTTTTTTCAAACTTTTCCGACGAACAGTTTTCGAGATTTTGAAAATCTCAAAACGTTACCCCAGCAAAATCTTGAATATTTCAAAAACGACAAAATGAACAAATTTTGCTATTGTTATATATTTACAACTCATCAAAAGCTATCTTTTCATGTACAGTAAGCGTTCAAAAGTGCATAGGCACGCTAAGAGTCGTATTGCTGTGAACACGCGGTGTAGTCCGTACATGTGTATGTTAACAGTTTAACAGTTAGACGTCTGTGGTGTGTGTGCCGTACACACACCACAGAGAACGCAGTTTTGCACTACACACTGTCGTATCGTCACGGTTCGCGGGCGCCTTTTGTTAGACACGCATCATATACGCGTGACCTTGGCCAGTGTATAGCATTGATAAAATTCGAAAGTAAATTATATGCGCAGATAGCAGAAGGCGTTAAGCGTTGGTCTTAGATTCAAGATGGCTAAGGTTCTAATCTCGTGAATCACAGCGCTGTTTTTGCAAATATTATTATTTTTGTTTGCAATAATAACATTTTTTAAATATGCTGCCTTTTTAATAATGTTGTTATTGCAATAAAGGGTTTAGAATAAAAAATGCGTGATATGTGATAATACAATAAAAAACATTTATTCGTTATATTTATTTTACTTAATTTAGTAATATTATTATTTTAGGATTCAAATTTGAGGTTTAGTTTCAATCTTCTTTTCGTAAAGAAAATGAATACTTAAGCTATAACCTCAATACCAACCATTGGTGCCGATTCTCTTGTACACCGAACTAAACTAACTAAACTATCACTAAAATTCCTTACTTTTGACTATGAGAATCTCAAAGCTATTCTGCAAAATAAATTCTCTAAATTTAAAAATAATTTTGACACATCTAAATCGAATTTGACAATCGCGACTCCACACGTGATACCTAACCACGTGAATCTTTTTATAGCCAGAGGCGCGCAGGGGAGGCAGCCTTGACGTGTTTTATATGGATTTTTCACTTTTTGTATGGAAAATAAGAAAAAAAATTACCTACATGTAGAGTGTTAGGGGTTTAAGGGTTTCATAAAGGGTGTTGAAATTTTCATTATTTTTGCGATTGGACACACCGTTTTCGAGATATAAGCAAAAGAATAAAAAATATTCAGTACTGTTTTTTCATCTAAAGTCGAGGTGTTGGTGTGAATTTTAGTTCATGACAACCAATTTTATTCCACATGTTTTTAGTCGCGATTAAAAATAGTAATATTTAGTTAGAAAATCTAAATTTTAGGTTAAAAACGTCAAATTCAGAATAGAAAAATTGCCATTTTCACTAAACTAATATCTCAGTGCCATCTTAGTGCTGTCAAACTAAAATATAGTTAATTTGTGTCACTTTAGTCTATTTCAGAATGGGAAAACGTCGTTTGACAGGAATAAACTAAATTTTGGTGATTTTTAGTTTAGTTTAGAGGCATTTGTGACAAGAGAATCGGCACCAATATTTACTAAAGCCAAATAAAATGTTAAATAATTAATTACTACATTTCAAAATTTAAATAATACAAATTGCTTCAAGGCCGCATTCCGAGTTACGATAAAAGTGATAATATCGCGAATCCGACCAAATTTAAAAGTCACAAAATATAAGGGCTATTGAGTAATAATTGTGACTATTAAATTTGGTCGGATTAGCGATATTATCACTTTTAGCGTAACTCGGAATGCGGCCTAAGTTTCTACACATCTATTTCACATCTTATTCAGCTGAAGTAATGATTAATAATTGTAGCAGTTTGTTAACTATACTACTCATCTATCAAAAAAGGCCTACACGCGTAGCATGACCACCGTAGAAACGAGTTTTGTCGACGGAAGAATAGACAAAATGTTAGATTGTGATTGTTTATCTGTCATTTTGTCTATTCTTCCGTCGACAAAACTCGTTTCTACGGTGGTCATGCTACGCGTGCTGAGAGGTTATACATCTAAGTATTTTAGTGATATGTATTTTAGAAGTATGTATTTAAGTATATTCTTATGTTGTATGTTTATATTTAAATTAGTGTATAGTTAAGTTTTATTTTATGTATTCTGTTTTCTCTTCTACTCTTACACACGTTGTCTACATCTCTTTAACTACTTTCCTATCGCAGGTATGCTGGAAGAGATTTCTATAGAAATAAGCATCACCTTTGTACGTATTTTTCTGTTCCTTTCTTCTTATCTGTTTATAAATATGTACATAAACTGTTAAATAAATTATCTACGAACCAACAAAGTTCTATTAAGTGAATACTCGTAACGAATTGCATCTGTCTACCCCACAGAAATCGAAATAATTTAGTTAGTTTTCTGTTGTCTACCTTCTAAACTTTAATATTTATGTGATCAAGAATGAAACAAAAAACGAATGATTATCGAACTAGTCATTGGTTGCAGACAAAGTGAGTGTGTGTGTGTACTGTGCGTGTCTATAGTATTGTAACAACTTATAGAAGAAGGTCGTAAGTCAAACCGAAGCGTCAGTCTATTGCTTTGTGAGATTGCCTATGGACTTTTATGGGGTACTGTACTTAGTTCCAGGCTAAATGCCTTTTTTGAAAAACATTTTGCTGGGGTAACGTTACTTCAGCAAAATCAGTTTTTCTCGAATAACTTCGAAAATACAACTTGAACAAATTTTGCTATACTTGAACAAATTGCAACTAACTATGAACTAATTATCTGTAATACTTTCATTTCTCTAAGGCGCAACATTTTGCTGGGGTTACGC
Organism: Agrochola lychnidis; assembly: GCA_963680765.1. Lineage (NCBI taxonomy): Eukaryota > Metazoa > Arthropoda > Insecta > Lepidoptera > Noctuidae > Agrochola > Agrochola lychnidis. The sequence continues at coordinate 15,144,674 of OY796857.1, forward strand.
ATACTGGAATGACAGATCACTCCACTTACGTGAATAAAAGAACGATTGTTAGCGTTTCTATGCCACTTGCAGTTCTACAATATGGTTATAAAAGTGAAAAGAACGGGGAACCCATGCCATTGAACGAAAGCACAACGAACAAGTGTGTTGATAATAGTTTTTCAACACTTTGCCCTAGGTATACATATTAATTACGCCGACAAATTGGTAAAACAAAATTATGAAAAACATTTTTTTTTTTAGGATACTTCTCCTACACGTACAGTGGTGATGTTTTTTTTTTTTTGGTGTGGAGTATCATTGAAAAGGTCCTTCAAAAACATTGTGAGTTTGGCGAAATCATTTTTGGATTCAGGGATCCGTTTGCGAAATATTAAGCTTTGAAGTGCTAATTTTTGTTAGAGTCAAGTATCCCCCCCCCCTGCCAGCTAAATGGTTGATTTTGGATATGTGAAAAAAATCACAGCAGTAGTTTATATAACGAAATTAAAAGAAAAACTATCACAGCTAAGTAGGCTCTACAAGTTAACGAGTAATAATCGACCAACTTTGCAGTTGTAAAACATGTTTTCCCATACATTCCGTATGGGAGAACACATTTTTCAACTACAAAGTTAAGTTTTTTTTTGGGATAAATTCATCCCAACTACGGAACCCTTCATTGTGCGTGGTCCGACACGCACTTGGCCGGTTTTTAATATCATCAAAGATACTTCATGCCTTTTTATGCCTACTGTATAAATAAATAAAATATGATATTACTAAGTACAGACGCCAGCACATCAAGCTACCCAAATCTGTCAATTTTTCCCAATCAACTTTGAACCTTATGCTTCAGCGATAAAGTTGAAAATCTATTAAATAAATTTGACAGATTGTAGTAGCTTGATGTGCTGGCGTCTGTAGGTACCTATAATATTTCATCAAATATTTATCCAAAAAATAACATTCTTTCATATTCTACCTACATCCAAATAACATGGAAAAATATTCAGTTTTTATGCTTTTAATACCTATAAGACTGTTCGATGGCTTCGTGCATTTGCCTCTCCTACAACCTGCGAAGACACCGTGATAAAAGGAATCCACGGGCCATATTTCAAAACTATTATTTACATAGGTAATCCTAACTTTAATATTATAAATGCGAAAGTGAGTTTGTTTGTTAGGCTTTCACGCTGAAACGGCAGAACGGATTTGGATGAGGTACATGAGTAGACCAGTAGGTACCCTAATTGGGGTTCTTGTTTATGACGATAGTGGGTAAACATTTATTAAATAAGAAATAGGTACACACGGCTACATATCAAGCTGTACATTTCAAAATTCAAAAGTCATTTATTCAAATTAGGCTGAGAAGAACCAGCACTTTTCGAACATCAAAATTACATAAGACAGTCCCCCAAAAACGCCCACCCTTCACCACTTCCTAGTGCCTCAAGTGTATCAAGTATACCTAAGCTGACCTCTCATTGTTCGGAAATGTATAGCTTGTTATGTTGCTGTGTGGACATGTCTAGGTAAGCACGTTTGCAGATAGCGCTATATGTTTCGTTCCCTGGCTTGTGCCGCCTTATGTAGGTAGGTACTGAATTAAAGAATCCAACAGCAGAATCTATTCTATAATCATCTAAAATATTCTTATTGAAATAAGTACAAGATTTTTGTAAAATAAAATTACGTGTTGGTACATTATAGGTATTAATGGTATAAATAAGTAGTTTCTAACTAAACTATGCTACGAAATGTGTCCTCGATATTGGAAAACCTGTCGGAAGCAAAATAATTGTCGACACAACTAAGGATTGGGCTGTTGAATCGACCGAGGTATGATCCGCAAGATGCAGCACCAAAAAGAACTCCCAGAATGAAACCTAAACCAATTAACGTTCCTAAGGCCAGTCGATATTTATCTTGAGTAATTAAAATCTCTCTACAAATACACACGAAGTCGTACAAAGATCTGAAACAATTACCACATTACTTTTACTTTGTGTAAATGTTGAGGCAGGTAGGTAATATATCCTTGCGTTTCCGGCCGGCCCTGGTTCAGTCCATGGTCAGAAGCTAGAACGCATGGGATGCCGTCGCTTCTTTTTGCTAGGAGATGATACATGCAAAAGAGGAGGCGGAGATCCCAGAGAGCGTACCTCTCACTCCACTCGCATACGACCAGTGGGGCGTCAACGGGCGCTAAACGACCTTTAGCCACCATAAAGGTGGTTTTATACCAGCTAGGCGAGGCGTGGATGGGATGGGCGAGAATTGAAATCACGTTTTTACACCGAAAGATGTCCAGTGCTGCCTCGCGCCGGCTCGCGATGTCTCGCGCTATCATGCGCCGCCCGGCCAGCCGTGTCTGGTGCACCGACCAGCCGAGAATATAGTATGCAGAGATGTCTCGCGATGGTCGGAGCGAGCCAGCGCGAGACATCGCGAGTCAGCGCTTGACGGAGAGACTGTGCGGGTCCTCGATGGCCGTTGCGAGATTTGTATATTCGTATTACAGAGTAAATAGGTAATTGCTCTATTCGTACATTAATAAAGTTCAATATTGTACTAACAAATATTTCTATTCTCGCCTCGCACATCCTCGCGCATCAAGCCTACCTTTTACACAAAAGATAAAAAAATTGTGGATGGAAATTTTGCAATACAAATTTCAATTCTCGCCACGGAGCACTCGCCCATCCCATCCACGCCTCGCCTCGCTGGTGTAAAATCATCTTAAGGTGTAACGACACACTTTTTGTGCGATCGAGTCTGTGGTATCTTATTCATAATGTGAGCTACGGAGTAAAGATTTTTAAATTTGAAACTGACAGAAATTACTATCGAGCGACACATCCTATAAAAAATATCGGGGACAAATAAGAAATTATGTGCGCCACAGACTCGATCGCACAAAAAGTGCGTCGCTCGTCTGCGCTGCACCTAAGGAATCCTTGGGCAGACTAGTTGCTCGACTTGCACCCTAATTGCGAAACACACGATCAATCACAATCTGAATCATTTTGAAGAAGATTGCTAATCCATTGCTTCAATGTTCGAAAGATTTGTCTAATGAAACTGTGATTGATCGTGTGTTACACAATTTAGGGTGCAGAGTCAGGCCCGAACAGGAGGCTATATTGGGGGATGTGCGGTCATAGCATTGGCCGCATATGGTGATGCCAGTGGCTGATGGGACCGCTAGAGGCAAGACGGGCTAAAAGTAGTCGAGGGTGCGCGCGAATGTTCGAGTGTCTCCTGGGCCCACAACTCATGATAGGTAGTAGTGGGAAGCGTGAGGCTTGAGTCGAAGTTCGACATAACGGAGAACGGAGGGTTCTCCCCAGACGGTGGAGATTTCCCCACAGAACAAAATGAGCTAAGAAAGACTATTCTCAACCTTATCTAGGTAATAATTTTCTTTAACAAACTATGTTTTTTTTAAACAAAGTAGGGTACATAACTAAGGCCGTCTTTGGTATAAAAAACCGTACCAACCTGCAACATCTCGTGTTATCACACAATATTCTGTCTGTTTCATCCAAGAGCCTAGCCAGTTGCCGTTGCGCCAGTGTTATAACTGGACATTTCTTATGTAGAATATTGGCGATTTCGCCCTCGGGGTCTATATCACAACTACATCCGGGAGAATCCAGGTTACTGTCCATTCTTCCATCGCACCGAATATCACTTCTTGGTGACGTATCTGGCGCCTCGAAATTATTGTTTTCACAAACGTTTTCATGAGAGCCCCTCCTGTTCTTTTTGAACGATTTTCTAGAATACTTGTAAATATTCTGTACTTGATAATCGTCTGATGACATGAGATAAAAATCTATAAAATTTTGTAAGCTGTGTTGTGATTTCTTTTCGAAGTTGGTTTGTTTTCTATAAAGTAGGTACTCTGTTTTTCAAAACACTCCAAAAAGCCTTATCCCCATCCATAGCTTTGCTAAATTGAAGTTTTAATCATAGACTTATAATATCAAAAAGGTTCTTTTGCATCAAAAAGTGTAGACAGTGGCGTAACTATGTATACCATCTGAGGCCCGTGGCAATTTTTTTGAATTGGGGCCCTCCAGCGTCCCAGTAAAAATAGTCACGTTAGAATTTAATTTGAATAAACCACTGATGAAGTAGTTACCCAAAACTATGAATAATATTATGTGCATTTTAGTTAAATATCTAATAAGTTTTATTTTCAAGAGCATAGGTTTATACAAATATTTATAATTCAAAAAATTCAAAATATTTTATTTCACATAAAACCTACATGAGCACTTATGAAACGTCAGAAGCTAGGTGCACGGTTCCAACTGGTCGTTTCTAATGTCGTCGTTCTTAATGAAATAACAATTTACTTTCAATAAGATTTTTTTTATTAATAAAATTCTTTTCTCCGAGCTTTCTGTTCCGCAAAAGTATCTATAACATCATCAAAGTTTAAAGATCGGGCCATAGAATTTTCAATAGACAGAATAGCCAAGTTACGTAGCCTGTCTTGTGCCATAGAGTTTCTTAAATAGGTTTTTATTCATTTTAGTTTCGAAAATGATCGTTCAGCACTAGCCGTAGTCACAGGAATTGTAACAAATAACATTAATGCAGTACATATTTCAGGAAAGCTGCACGACATAAAATTATTCTTTGTTATTAATAAATCAGCAAGTTCTCTAATACACGAAGACTTTTTTATTTCATCTCTGAAAGTGGACTGAAAACTGAGAATTTCCCTGGCAAATTATTCAGATATGTCTTTTTTATACATAACTAGCTTTTGCCCGCGGCTTCGCCCGCGTGGATGTCGGAAAAAATCCCACAGGAACGTACTACCGAGATTTTATACCTAATAATAACAGAGGAAAACGTCATTGACTCCTACCGCTCGCCCGCGTTGCTCCGCGTAATTTTGAAACTGTGATAATCTTTTAAACCATTCATTTAAATTACATGATTTAAAGGCATATTTTAATCTAAATTAAATGCCCAATTTAAATAACATATTTTTTTGGGTAAGGATTAATACTATACCGGTCAAAAAAGCTTCGGAAATAACAATTAAATTTTTATCAAATTCTGAAAGATAAAAATGGTTATTGTGGGTCATCCTTAGAAGATAGACATATGCCATCGCGGACTTTTTTGTTGAACTTTTTAAGACGAACATAAATTTGATGTATCTTTTTCGGTTTAGGCAGCGCACGCCAGTAAAGCTCCCAGTCGGCATGATTTTTTCCGACTTCTTCAACAATAATCGTCAAATTTCAGTCAATTTACACAAAACCTTAATGAATTATACACTAAAACCTTCCGCATGAATCACTTCGTCCATTGGTGAAAACCGTTTGAAAATCCGTTCGGTAGTTTTTGAGTTTATCGCGTTCAAACAGACAGACAGACGCGGCGGGGGACTTTGTTTTATAATATGTAAGGATAACAAATTCTAGAGCTTTTTTTAATAAATCAGTGTCATTTAAAATTTGCAATGTGGAAGGTTGTAAAACACTGAAATTAGAAACAATTTCATTCATTGGAAGGAAACGCGATTTCAGATTATGTCTTATACTCTTCTTATCTTATACTCGATAAAATACGTTCACTTTAAACGAACTTTCTGGATCTTGAAGACGCTCATCTTCGCAAAGTTCGTCAAAATGGCGTTTTATCTTCCTTTGACGAGTTTTGGAAAATTCAGGGTTGATGGACCATTTTTCTGCTACACTATTTGCTTCCATTTTTTAATTTACAAATTCATGTCGATACCTTTCCAATTCTTCTAGGCATTTATTTTTAAGTACTTAGGTACCTACAAAATTTTGTTAAAAATGTTAGGTTATTTCTGAGCTTGTGGCCTCTTGGGCAGGGGCCCTCTTAGGTCGGGGGCCCGTGGCATTTTACCAGCCCTGCCACCCTATAGTTACGCCACTGAGTGTAGACATCGTAAAATTTATCGTACCATCGAAGTATTCTAAGGCGTAATAATCTAATGTATAAACACTGTCTAGCTGATAACAAATAAACATCTGTTGGAAAACGTCCTGACTTCTTCCATATAGGCTATTATGTGTATTGTTGTTGTAGATAACAATTATCGGTTAATAACTTGTTTTATCCGCAACATATTTATTCCTTGACTGTAAAAGTATACCTACATACGAAAATACCCCTTCTCTAAAGGCTCCCGAAGACAGGCGCGACGCGACTCTGGTGAAACAATTTCTAAGCTAGCACATGAATACGACTATGTACTAGCTTCTGCCCGCGACTACGTCCGCGTGTTTTAACATAAAACATAACCTATGGCAATCGGCATTAGTGTAGCTTTCTATCAGTGATAGAATTTTTGTAATTGGATCAGAAGGTAGGTATAGTCACTCTGAAATGACGCGCCCCACTACCCCATTACCGTGTGCGTAAATGCGATAGTAGGGCGCGACATAATCAGGTGCCTACCACCAGCTCAAAAGCAGTATTATTTTAATACTAGCTTTAGCCCGCGGCTTCGCACGCGTGGATGTCGGAAAATATCCCACGGGAACGTACTACCGAGATTTCATACCTAATTAAAAAAAAGGAAAAGGTCTTTGATTGACTCCTACCGCTGCGGCCGCGTTGCTACGCGTTATTTTGAAACCGTGATATCTTTTAAACTATTCATTTAAACGAAATGATTTGAAGGCATATTTTAATCTAAATTTAATGCCTAATTTAAATAACATATTTTTTTGGATAAGGATTAATATGTACTTTACCGGTCTAAAAAGCTTCGGAAATAACAATTAAATTTTTATCAAATTCTGAAAGATAAAATAGGTTATTGTGGGTCATCCTTAGAAGATAGACATATGCCATCGCGGACTTTTTTGTTGAACTTTTTAAGATAAACAATACCGTAGATGCCGTAGAACATAAATTTGATGTATCTTTTTCCGTTAACGCAGCGCACGTGGCGTAAAGCTCCCAGTCGGCATGATTTTTTCCGACTTCTTCAACAATAATCGTTAAATTTCAGCCAATTTACAAAAAATCTTAATGAATTATACACTAAAACCTTCCGCATGAATCACTCCGTCCATTAGTGAAAACCGTTTGAAAATCTAAAAAGTTTTTGAGTTTATCGCGTTCAGACAGACAGACAGACGCGGCGGGGGACTTTGTTTTATAATATGTAAGGATAAGGATTATTTCAGGGGGAGGAAGAGATGGAGCTATACTTTCTGTAGAGCTTCATCTCTTTCCCACACTGAAGTAATATTAGGATAATACTGCTTTAGGAGCTGGTGGTGGGCTCCCTGAGCTAGAGTGGACAAGCTTTATTTCTGTTTACTACCAAAGATTTATTTTTTATTATGAATATTTATGTAGGTAAACAAACAAATTTACCTCTCAACAATATTAGTTTGGATGTACCGTGTGTCCGATCGGATTTCCGTTTAGCAAAGATTAAGAACTTCCTTACAAACTTTCATCCAATATTTACCCTTTTTAGGGGATACATTTTCGAAAATCCTTCCTTAGTGGTCAAAAATCTTGTGCAAAATACCATGCTGCTAGACCCAGCGGTTAAGGCCGTGTTGTCTGTCAGTAAATGAATGAATTTAAGATTTTTATTAATAGTAGATTTAATACACTTTTGTTTGGTATAAATTTAGGGTATTGTAGATTTCAGAAATGTGTGGTCAGTGGCGGCGCGACGCTAGATTTCTTTCCCAGATGAAAGTAAACGTTGTGATGAAAAGTAAACGTTAACGGGGCGACGTCCTTGGGATCTCTAGTTAAGATGGGCGTGCCTCGAGGATCAATTCTTGGCCCTTTCCTATTTCTTGTTTATATTAATGACCTTCCTTACATGATGGCTGATGGCTGAATGCATGAAAACTTAATATTTTTCCTTTTTTTTTAAATATAATTTGTAACTTGAGAATATAAGCTATGCTTCTGCAGAAACAATATTATAAATATTGTTGTTTATAATACAGAAAAAACAATATATAGACATGTCATTTACGCTGTAAAAATGTGCGAAATTAAATTCGTTTTAACTTTATTTAAAAAAAGTTTTTTGGAAAAAAAAGATGTAGGTAGGAGCCTAGATAAACACTGTCTAAATCCGAATAACAGCATAATATGGTGGAAATATGCCCAAATTGTAAATGATTTAGGTATTACGTTTGTATGGACAATTCATGTGTCGCCACGTTCTTAAGTTCTCATTCCTCATTCTCTGATTCCCTCAAGTAGGTCTCAATTTAAAACTTGATGGCAAGAAACTAGATGCTATATTACGGAAATTGTGTTTCTAGGAATTACTCTAGATTCGAGATTGCAATGCAGTAAGAAAAATAAGGCAGTTAACTGATGTAGCCAGTCAGTTTGGTCGTATTTAAAGTAATATTGCGAGTTATTCCCTTATTTCATAAATGCCTAAGACAAATTTACTTACTTATTTCCTTCTGCTATCGATAGAACAAAAAATCTATAATTAAAACAATAGTCTAGGAAATCTTACATTTATTTATTAAATCTACATTTTAAATAAAACATCGAGCAGTAAAAGAGATTGTAAAAATGAAGAAGGGTGAATAGGAAGAAAATTATAACAGGAAGTTCTCTGATAACTTGCTATTCTGGACACAGGAACATCGAGTAGGAATGCTATAAGAGCAGAAGATTACTAAGCGAAGAATGTAAGGTCTTGGAACGCTAGAAGAGATACGTTGAAAGTTTATTCAGTTATCAGGATAGTGTGCAAGGAGTGAGTAACTGGGGAGAAGCAAGTTTTGAAGACCCTAACTCAGATGCACATGAAGGGAATGAAATAGATGAGATTGTAAAAGTGTTGAAAGGAATGAAAATTGGGAAAACTGCAGGATATGACAGAGTGTCTGCTGAAATACTGAAGGCCGGTGACGGGGTGGGAGCAAGCCTATTGTGTCGGATCTTTAATACATATATGTGTTGGACATTATGACCGTGTGTCGAATGACTGGTGCAAGACTGTAATCGAATCACTACATACAACCAACACATATAGAAGGAAAGGCCTGTCAAATGCCTTATCTACGCAGATCATCACATCTGCGTAGATAAGGCATTTGGCAGTTCTACTTACATCGTGAGCAGAACAGTTGCAAGATATGATAACTGCGATGGATGAAGCATATAAGATGAAAGGGATGAATATAAATGTAAATAAGACGAAGCTCATAGTGTTTGAAATAGAAGAGGATGTATCGGTGTGTGATGTGAAAATAAATGATAAGAGTATGGAGCAAGTAAGTGAGTTTGTATGTACTTGGGGACTCAGTTTACAAGGGATGCAAAGATTGATGAAGATGTGGAAAGGAGAGTAAATGCGGGAAATAAAGTGAATGGTGCTATTCATGCGATTGTAACCAATAAGTCGATGCACAAAAAAGCTCGACTAGCTGTTCACAATGGTGCTGGTGCCTACACTTATGTATGTAAGTGAATGTTGGGTGTAGCAAAAGAAGCATGAAAGTAGAATAAATGCTGTGGAAATGCGTTCCTTGCGAAGCATGTGTGGTAGACTAGGAATGATAGGCTGAAAAATTATGTGATAAGGCAACGGTGTGGTTTAAAAGAAGATGTAGTGACAACATTTTAAAAGAGTATACTTAGATGGTTTGGTCATGTTGAGAGGATGTATGAAAGGTGACTAACAAAAGGTATTTACAAAGCAGATATGAGTGGAAACCCCGGGAGGGGACGGAGGACATATAGTGACCTAATTGGTGATGTTCTTCAGAAAGCTCAGGTGCCAAGTACTCGCAACCGGCGTACGTGTATGACCAGATGTATGAACGTAAATGAAGCTAAAGGAGTATGTAAGGAGCGTATCAGGTGGCGTTCTATAGTTTCTGCCTAACCCCATGGGAAGAAGACGTGTGTTTATGTATGTAGATACATATATTTAAATAAAATATTTGAATTGTCCTCGCTGTCCTCTTCATTGCCCGGTACAAAACTTAAGTCAAGATCGTCTTCTGCTCTTTCCGATTCTGAAGTCAGCAAGTTCTTACAGAAATCGTGATATTCTGAGTCTATAAATGGTAGAAGTTTCATTATAATATTTGAATACTAGCTACAACTTCGCTGCCGAGCCCGCGCTGGCGCGGGGTGTGGGGTATAGCGCGAGAGGCCAACCCCGCGCTGGCGCGGGCTGGGCTCAGTACATTTTCTATGAGTCAGTGTGCCCGTGCCGCCGGCACTGCGTTTGAAGTATTGTGTGTACGTTGTCACTGCGCTTGAATTTTTTACGATTCAAACAAAGTTAACGGTTTCTAAATCGTGCCACATGTTTTTATTTTACAAGCGATTAAAATGGCAGATGAACAGTTCGGCATTTGGCACTCGACCCTCACAATTTGGCTGGCAGCGAAGTTGTTAATGACGTTATAATTATCACTTTTAAAAGTTTGAAGGTTAATACGCATAACACTAATTTAATTATTACAAAATAAACTAGCAAATTAAATAATGAAACGACTTATTTCTAAAAACAGTAAACTACGCGTTAATCCACCAATAGCGATAAAGTGTTTAGTGGGGAAATACCACTTGATACTACCTGAAGCAAACGCAACAAATGCAGTGTCGTTCTCTTTCAAACATGTTTACCAAGTGGATTATCTGCATTTATTTCTTACTGTGTTTAAAATACTTTGGAACTACATGGGTTGTGTCTTTTTGTAAATAAATTAACTGTATTTATGCCTCTGCGTTCGACTGTGTTTTGGGATTTCTTGTAATTGTGTCTATTATGCAGTGAAATTTACTTGTTAAGACGACAATAAGTGACAGCGACCTCGAGCGAGTGGGCGGAGCCACGCGTCACCTCCCCGCGACCCCGCAACTGCACGCACGTAATTTCGTAGGGTAACCATACGTTTCAGATAGTGAGGACTATCCTGTCTGATTTTAGATCACCAACCAATTCTTTTTTCAATATATTGTTAATAAGTAAGCTAATATTCTGATAATAATTTAAGATTGTTATCATATTATTTTAATAGTTTGCATTGAATAAGTTGGTTTATTATATTTACGTAAATAATAAATGTGTCCATACATGAATAGAACATACCTACTTAAAATAATAACAAAAGATGACAAAAATATAAAACAAAGATGTGTGGTTTGTCTGCGTGTATGACCAGCACCCTAATTGCATAGTAAACGATCAATCACAATCTCAATCATTTAAACAGATTGCCAATCCATTGCTTCATAAGTTCGAAAAAAAACCTGCTCAACAACGTAAATAACGCAATTAATGTTGTTGAACTGCAAAATGAGACAGAATAGTCAAATAATCATTTACGAAAAGGTTAGATAGCAGATAATATGAACGTAAACGAAGTAAATAGAATAGGTAACTATATAAAGATCGTAGCAGTTGGCGTCCATGGGAAACGAATGGAGCATGGAATGGAGAATGGATTTGTTTATCTACAAAGATTTAACATGATCAAATAAAACATGTGAATTATATATATATTTATAAGGTGTTCTAAACTGTATGGGACAGCTGTTTTTTTAATGCGATTTCAAAGTTGCTGCTATAGGAAGTTATTCAGTTTAATGGTCTAAAGCACGCCTTACAAGTTTGTAAAGTAAATTTTTAGGGTTCCGTACCGGAAGAGTGCCAAACGGAACCCTATTACTAAGCCTCCAATGTCCGTCTGTCTGTCAGCGAGCTAAATCTCATGAACTGTAATAGGTAGACAGTTAAAAATTTCTCAAAATTACTATTTTCATGTGTTTTCATGAAACTCACCATCTAGAAGACAATTTAACTATACAAATTTTATTAAACGGCTTTTATTTGTATTGTGTTTGATAAATCAAGGTGGGTTGTTTTTCGAATAAACTTGGTGCGCGTTGAAGCCGGGCCTCTTGTGGGCACGAGCGGCAGTGCATCGCTAATACTCGGTTTTTTCTTTTTTTTCTTTTGTGCATCTCACAGCTGGTTCCGAAAACCGTAGCTGTTTAACCGGTCAATCCTGTGGTTGCCTTAAGCTACTACACTCAAAGCCTCCAGCCAGGGCACAAATAAACTAAGCTAAAGATTTAAGGATGAACGCTCACTAAGGGCACACCCTACGGGGTACGAGCCTCGGCTTAGGGCGTTATCCGGAGGGAGAACATCAAAAGTTGGGACAGGCTGGATCAAAAGGTTTTGATCATTATTATTAGTCGGGGAATTTAAAGCTACGTGCACAGCTGCAACAACTGCTGGCACCTCGTTTTCGAGCAAGGGTCGGAGGGGAGTATTATTTACTCGGGGGCGCGGCGGTCGGGATCGCAAAGGACCTCGGCGGCGAGGTCAGTATGACGGGAGTGTTTGTACACTGTACTTGTTTCCTTATTGCTCTCCTGGAGGAGGGTTATGGGGTCATCGGGATCTACGAGGATATGCCTTGGACAGCGAACATGACTGGTTCTACTCGGGACATAACGATGTTGCGATGTTTGACCGCGGACTCAAAGAAACGCTTGGAAAGGCGTTTTAGAAACTGGTGGATTGTGGGAATCTTTAGGTCGAGGTGGAGTGCCTCGTTCCTGACGAACCAGGGGGAACCTGTGGCCCTACGGAGGAATTTATTTTGGACTGTTTGCATCCTATGGATATGACCGGGTTTCGCATGAGCGAAGACGGCACCCGCATAGGTCATGATCGGTCGAATGCACGCCGTGTAAACGCGCAATTTGCACCTAAGTGACAATTTGCTACGTGCATTCACCAGGTAAAAGAGTCTACCGAGAGCGAAAGAGGCTCGCGAACGAACCATCTTTATGTGCTCTGCGAAGGTCAAATGATGGTCTAGAACGACACCGAGATATTTAGCTCGCTTCTCCCAAGGGATCGGCTTGCCGAACATGGTGATTGGTCGGGGGAGGGGGTTTTTGAGCCTTGAACGCGGCTTCGTAAAGAGAACCGCTTGGCTTTTATCGGGGTTGACTTCTATCCGCCATTTTGTAAACCAAGCTGCCAGTCTATTGACTGCGCGTTGGAGATTTAGGCGAATGATGTCGGGGGATCTAGAGCTGAAGTAGATGGCAGTGTCGTCTGCGAACAGACCCAACTGCGACCTACCGCAACCTTTGGGGATATCGCTTGTGTATAGCGTGAAAATGAGGGGGGACACCACAGAGCCCTGAGGGACACCTGCGCGGATGGGACGGGGAGTGGATAACGCTCCTTCGATACGATAACGGAAGACGCGATTCGATAAAAAGTCTCGTAAGATGAGTACGAGACGATCTGGCACGCCGAGTTGGTACAGCTTGTATATTAAGCCGTTGTGCCAGACTTTATCGAACGCTTTCGCTACGTCGAAGAATACTGCACCGGTCATAGTCCCGTGTTGGAAGCCAGCGCTTATGGATTCTACGATGCGGTGGGCCTGATGCACGCTAGAGTGCTCAGTTCGAAAGCCGAACTGTTCGTTGGGGATGAGGCCCTTGGTCTCGGCGAAATCTCTGAGGCGCTTATAAATAAGCCTCTCATAGATTTTTCCAAGAACCTTGAGCAGACTGATGGGACGGTAGCTAGAGGCCTCGGTTTTGGGCTTGCCGGGCTTTGGGATACCGATAACCGTGGCCTCTTTCCATGACTGGGGGAAGATATTGTTGCTTAAGGCACCATTGAAGATGGTGGTCAAAAGCATTATTAGGTGGGCAGGGAATAGTTGGATCACCCTATTAGTGATGCCATCTGAACCGGGGGCTTTACGGACTTTAAGACCTTTGATGATGTCGTGCACTTCGTCCGGGAGGACGGGAGGCAGTGGACAATCAGGGTCATCGACGGGAGGGAGGGAGGCTCTACGTTCGACTTCGGCGTCGACCCTTTTCAGGTGAGCTTTGTCTACAGGTAGGGAACTGGGAGTGCATTGGGCCTCGAGGCTGTCTGCGAGGCATTCAGCCTTTTCGGCATCGTCGAATGCAATGGATTTATCGGGACGGGTCAGGGGGGGCATGGCTGAGACTTGGGGAGACCTGAGTTTCCTCTGGAGCTCCCAGAAGGCCTGATGAGTGGGCTCTAGTTCGCCGAGTAACTTTCCCCAGCTCGCGTCCCGCAGCTCCGCTATACGTGTCTTTACGATCTCTGTAAATAGCGCATATGGGCTTTGTTGGCGTTACAGGGAAAGCTATCGTAGGCACGTATGGCCGCGTTCTTCTCAGTCAGTAATGCACGCACGTCGTCCGGCAGGTTCTTCCCTTGAACAATCGTTCAGAACGGTTTGTACGTGATTAGTGAGTGAGTCGATCGCGGCCGTGGTGTCGGCGACCGAGTCGAAAAGGTCGGGGATAGAGTCTAGTTGAGGGGACGTGTTGGATTTCAGCTGTGTGCTTACTTTCTTCCAGTCCGTGATCCTCTTAGTGATAGGGGGGGCGTTCAGGTCGGAAAGACCTATGCGGGGGTATCCCCGCATAGGTCTTTCCGACCTGAACGCCCCATAGCATAGGTCTTTCCTATACAGTCTCATGACTACCGGGCGGTGATCAGAGTCTAGCTCTTGTACCGTTTCTATCGAATCTAACTTTAAGTTGACGTTCTTAAGGAGCGCCACGTCTGAGGAAATGGCAGGCCGTCACCTCCTTCTGCGAAGCGGTAATGCTCGCGAAGGAGGAGGCGGAACGCCTGAGGGAGAGGCAAATTTCGCGCCCTCACGCCCCTAACCGCCGCAGGAGGAGACGCCCGGGGCGGGAATCGCGAGCCGATTTCCGGCCACCGTAGGCGCGGGCTTGCGGACGGTGAGCAATGGGTAGCTCGCCGTCCGATAAGGACCAAGCCCGGGTCGACGGCGCGTTGTGTTCCACGCGCGCCTCAAAGAGATGTCAGCAGAATTGACGGGGTCCGCTCGGGCCAATGCCTGCCGGGGGTTCGAAGAAAACCGATCGGGAAATCGTGGCCCCCGGCAACAGGGCAACCGAAGGAACACGGGTGGGTTTTAGTCAGTAAGAGTCTGACACGCCCTCCCGCTCCGCCCAGAGCGGGAGAAGTTATTTGATAACTTCCCACCCAAAAAAAAAAAAAAAAAAAGGAGCGCCACGTCTAAGATATCGGGGGCATGATTTGGATTCGTGAGCGGAAAATGGATGGGAGTCATGGGAGCGATGACGTCAAAGGTCAGGAAGTTTGAGAGGTCGAACAGGTGTTGACCTCTGAGATTGGTTACCGAACTATTCCAAGAGGGATGTTTGGCATTTAGATCGCCCGCTATAATGAGCGATTTACTCATAGCGAGTACAATCGAGAGGTCGTTTGAGAGGCGTTGGTGATGGTAATGCCCCGTGGTGTTACCGGGGGGATTATAGACCGATACGAGAGTGATCGGCTCGTGACCTGACATGCCTAGACGGCAGGCGGAGACTTCTAATACCGAGAGGGGGGGGGGGGGTCTAGTGGGATGCAGTGAAGCTGCTTTCTATAATAGATCAGGGTGCCACCCTTGTGACATCGCGACCTGTCATTGCGAACTATCCGGTAATTGGCAAGTGACGGATCACGATTGCAAGGCTTTAGGAAGGTCTCTTGTATTAAGAGAACGTCTATTTGATGATCGCGGAGGAAGAGCCCTATTTCTTCCCTTTGGGATTTTATGCCGTTGGCGTTAAAGTACCCTATTATTAGGGATCGGGGTTTAAATCTAGCTAAGGCCTCGTTATCCATTGAAAGATTTAGGGGTTTTGGCGAGGGAGTCTAGGGCTTGCGTAATATCCGGATACGCATTATATATGGATTGGATCCTAATGATATCGCCTTGGGCGGCGACGATAAGTTTTGCCATTTCCCTAGCACGCGGGGAGACAAAACACGCGTAATTTGAGGTGATTATGTTGAACGAGGCAACACCTGACAGCTGCTCGGTCACGGGACCGGCAGTCGGGGGACGCGGAGCTTGGGGAGCAGGCGCGGGTTTAGAGGGGGGCGCGGCGGGCGCGGGGGGCGCAGAGTGCGCGGGACGCGCGGAGGGCGCGGGTGGCGCGGTGCCACGGAAACGGGGGTCCCTAAGGTAGGGGGGGAGGAGATGGGGGGCGGGGGGGGGGAAGTGACCGTAAGAGGGCACCAAGGCAGGGAAAAACTGCTGGTGGTGGAGATAATTCCACGGACTGGGCCTCTGAGGGATTAGTCGTTGGGGCATAAGGGCGGAGGGAATCCTATAAGAGGATGAGGAGGGAGTTTCCCTTTGCTGGCGGGCGCCGGAGCGCTTCCCCATCTTGGGAGAAGAGGCCTTAGGGGCTTTTGAGCAACCCCGGTAGTTAGCCGGGTGGCCCTCTTTGCCGCATAGAACGCAGCTAGGAGGTACGGTACAGAGGGTACGGTCTTTGGGACGGGGGCAGTCGGAAGTGCTATGCTCTCCCAGGCACTTTACGCACCTGGGTGTAGCATGGCAATTCCGCTGTGAGTGGCCGTATAACTGGCAACGGTGGCATTGACCGACAATGCCACTCTTTAGAGGTTTCTCAATCTCGAACCCTGTGAGATGACACAGTGAACGAATTTGGAAAATCGGATGGTAGCCCTCTACGGGCGGACAGATAACGAGGACCATGTCGTAGAGGTCACCGCCTCTAGAGCGGTGCATACGATGGACCTCGTCTACCGGGACGTTTTGCGACTGAAACTAATACTCGGAGCAATTTTATTTGCTTTTAAGTTTTGTGTTAAAAATTGGTGGTAAATCGAAACCATTGAAAAAGAAACGCCTAGCAAAAATAGATTACAGAGTAAGTAACGTACCTAATCGAACTAATATTATCAATAGTGGTGCCGATTCTCTTGTACACCGAACTAAACTATCACTAAAATTCCTTACTTTTGACTATGAGAATCTCAAAGCTGAATAGCAAAATAAATTCTCTAAATTAAAAAATAATTTTGACACATCTAAATCGAATTTGACAATCGCGATTCCACACGTGATACCTAACCATGTGAATCTTTTTAGAGCCGGAGGCACGCAGGGGGGGCAGCCTCGACGTGTTTTATATGGAATTTTTCACTTTTTGTATAGAAAAAAAAAAAAATTATCTACATGTAGAATATTATGGGTTTAAGAGTTTTATAAAGGGGGTCGAAATTTTTATTATTTTTGCGATTGGACACAACGTTTTCGAGATACAAGCAAAAGAAAAATAAAATCAGTACTGTTTTTGCATCTGAAGTCTAGGTGTTGGTGTTAATTTAAAGTTCATGACTACCAATTTTATTCTCCACGTTTTTAGTCGCGATTAAAAATAGTCAGATTTAGTTAGAAAATCTAAATTTTAGATGAATAACGTCAAATTCAGAATAGCAAAATTGCCATTTTCACTAAATTAATATCTCAGTATCATCTTAGTGCTGTCAAACTAAAATATAGTTAAGATGTGTCACTTTAGTCTATTTCAGAATGGGAAATCGTCGTTTGACAGGAATAAACTAAATTTTGGTGATTTTTAGTCCAGTTTAGAGGCATTTGTGACAAGAGAATCGGCACCAATATCCATCGAAAGGTTACTTAAATTATTTTTCACTAGCTTCCGCCAGCAGCTTCGCCCGCGTGATACATATATATAAATTATAGCCTTACTAAATATAGGCACCGGCATGAAAGTAAAGGCATGGGCGAAAGTAGGAAAATAGTTGTGCACAATGTACTTAAGCCGACGTTCGCACGGACGTAATAAAATAGCGGCGCTTTTTTTTCGTGCACGTGCCCACACGAGAGTACGTCCCAGCGCGTTGGATTGTCAACGTTCGGCTTAACACCGAGAGTTGAAAATCTAGTGCGCGATAAAATCCCGCCGTGATTTTATTACGTCCGTGTGAACGTCGGTTAAGTTCGCAAAACGGACACAAAAAAAAAATAAAAAAATCCCGAATGCAAAAACTCATAACTGAAAAGAGAAAAACAAGCATTATAAATATTATAATCTATAGGATTTTGGTATTGCAGGCGCAAACCAAAAACCAACCTGAAATTTTGGTGAAACTTTTGTTTGTCCAAATGCCTGCGATACCAAAATCCTATAGATTATAATGCTTGTTTTTCTCTTTTCAGTTATGAGTTTTTGCAGTCGGGTTTTTTTTTTGTAATTTGTTTTATTTCAAACTTTTTAGTTTTATTTTACTGGCGAAATGTGGGTGTCCTATAGGTATACCTCTGCCTAACCCTTCGGAGATTACAGGCGTGATGTTATGTTTTATGTTATGTGTTAGTTTTATTAATATGGATATATGTATATTTGGAATTGACTCATTACTAACTTTTATTTGTTGTTATTTTTTTAAACCTACCCCTCTTTTTTTTTGTATTTGCAGATGCATATATAAATATTAAATAGCCTATGTCACTTCCACTATTAAGACGAACCTAACGACACCTCATATGTTAAAATCCATCAAGCCGTTTAGGCTACAGAGCGTGCCAAAGAAATAGACATAAGTACATACATCCAAACATACATACATACATACTCTCGAAAAACATTACCCTCCTTCTGGGACAGTCTAGTAATTACATCTCCGCAGTCAAGGTCATACTACTTACGAACCAAGAACACCCCCACAACTTGTATGTCAATAATAGCATTCAAATATTTTTTGAAACTCTAATCCGGACTGTCCCTAAAACGATGTAGTATGGTTACAAAAAAATTACAAAAAAACCTCGTCTCTGAATTTACGACTAGAGAATTTTTATTTGGTGTTGTCCTAAAACAAAAATAACACAATTATTTAAATTAAATAAAAGTGTGGTTACTACAATTCAAAATAATTCAAATTTTCGATAGAGATTAATGATAATTTTATTTCGATTAAAATAGGTACGTTACTTACTTCAGTAATTTATTTTTTGCCAGTGTAAGGCATTTCTTTTTCAATAATTTGGATTTACCAGACATTTATAGCATGAAATTTAAAAGCGAATAAAATTGCTCCGAGCGTTAGCGTCTACCCGTGACAGTGGTCAGCGATGCACTGCCGCCCGTCGCCCGCAAGAGCCCCGGTTTTAACGCGCACCAAGTTTATTCGAAAAACAACCCACATTGATTTATCAAACACAATACAAATAAAAGCTGTATACTAAAATTTGTGTAATTAAATTGCCTTTTAGATGGTGAAAGTTTCATGAAAATATACCTGATAGCTTTTGCGTTATTATCGTTTTTTTGTCCGCGTTAGACATTACTTTACAAATTAATTACACTATGTTATAAAAATATAATTTGAATTATTCGTATATCAAATTACGAAGAAAACTGTCTAGTACAACATTTATTTTTTTCAAAGAAGTAAGACTAGTCGTTTAGATGTGGTGTCCAATTTAAAATCATTAGAAGTCGTATATCTGCGCCTTAACAATAGATGTGCCTTTAGAAGCAGGCGAGTTAAACCTTTGTATTTTAAAAAACTATGTTAGGGGTGAGATAGAGTTATGTCCTTTAGATATGGTACGTAACAGAACATGTAGATTACAATGGTGCAATAAAACAAAAGGGCATAACTGGACTTATGCCGTTTTTGACTGGAGGCACTGTTATTTTGGCCTTGTTTGGAATTTGATTAAGGCCCCCAGGACCAAGGGCCGGGGGGAAAATAAATACGAATAAGTAAACTTTTAATAATTTGTAAAAAAAAAAACAAGGATCCGCCTCCACAGACGCGAGGCCGTCGGCGGACCCAACGCCTGACGTTGCCGACGCCTAACGCCGCCTCTGCATATTTAAGAGTATACACCATCAAACTGAATAACATTCTCCACGGGAACTAGATCGTAATAACGAAAAAATAAACAGCTGTCCTAGAAAAACTTTAATATGTCCACACATTTCTGATACACGCTGTAGGTAGTAGGTAATTCCGACCGGGCTACTGTAGGATATTGATCTTGGTTGATAATGACAGTTACTACTTATGACTATTTATGCGGAATGAGTGGTTTCGCTGTGATTTTAATAATCTGTAGTAATAAGCATGCACAATGGCGCAGTAACTTTGTGCTATCTACCATACCTACGCATTTATTAAAAAATACCAACATAACACACGCTTTAAAAATAATACTAGTCAGAAAAGATTAATAAAAATTATTTATTTGTATAATTATACATACTAATTCATATTTATGGTACTTGTATATCACTTTGAGCCCTCCTAGCTCTTGAATATTGTCACATCTGATAAATCTGCCTTGACCAAAGTTATCACAGCATAAAACGCAGTGATGTAATAGGACTAGCTAGTTTAAATGCATTGATTATGGAATTATTAAGTTTAGTTTAAATTACAGTAATGCTCAGCAACAATTCGCCAAGGCATTTATGAATAGTTACTTTATAAGTACTAGGTACTTGTAAAAAGGGAAGCGATCTATTGTTGATTCATTGCTAAAATAAGGTTTGTACAAACTTATGTATGTACCCACTCTATTTAAAATTCGATCATTTTGATCCAAGACCATGTTTATCAGTTTGTTAAGTGAGCAAAATTCCTTCGAATCCTAGTGTATAACATTTCAAAAATAAATTAAATATTGTAATTTCACTATAACACGTATCACCACAGGGTTAGTCTCCAAAGGAGTGGTGCATCCATTTCTTTGAGTACTCGTAGACTACGAAGAGCGCGGCTGTCGCCGGGATTGTCCGCACTAACGTTGGTTTGAGTCCGCTGTATAAAGCCAGCACACCTGAAAATACAAAAACATCATTCAATCTATAGGATGATGGCATAAGCTGCTGACTGAATCTCGGTCACGGCGGCCAATCTCAAGAGAGACTAGCAAACAACGCAGGAGATATTATTTATGGCCGTGGATCTGGTATACGGGCTAGGAATATCTGGTGGAACCAGCTGATGCTCGCAAACTTCGTTCACTCACAAACTTCAAAACTCCGCCGATAAACCTGCAAAAAGGTTTTGTTTCTAAGAATCCTTTCTACAGCTTACACCGAGACGCGCACTTTTTTAGGATCCAATACAATATCGAATTTAAGTATTTACTATGAAATAAGGTACACGCGCTGCGCAAACCGCGCATCTCAGCGTAATTCGACACACATTCACACTCGCACTGAAAATCATTCGTAAGGAAAATAAGTTCGGTACTTGTTAAAAGTGCGCGCAGCGTCGCGTCTCGGTGTGAACTGACCCAAAGGTTGCTTTGGTCAGGAGAGATAATAGGGTCAAATCTTTCTTATTATATTTTGATCTTCAGTAGTTTAGTCTGTGCAGTGTGCTTTAGCTGTCTCTTTGTCAGTCTCGTTTTCACGGCACTATTTTGTGTAACTATGTATTAAGTATACATATAAAGAGTTTCTGTTCTTGTTACAATCTTGGTTGAATTGGTACTGTTAAGGTGCTGATAAACTTTAGCACTCACTTGTAATGAGCATTACAGAAAAATAAACGAGAGCGTTTTAACGAGCATTCTAGGGTAAGGACAGTAAATTTGCTTCGAGCTTTTTGCTGAGCCGAGCCATTCTGTCATTGTTCCGCCGCCGTCCCTCTATGCCTCCCGCACCCCTTGACGAGCATTGACTAGAACATTCGCTAGAATGATCGTGAAAATGTTCATAGCGATGTTTGGCTCTACGCTTGGCTCTGTTCGTTGTTCAGTTCGACAAATTTAAAAACCGCGAATGCTCGATGTTCTGTTACAAGTGAATGCTCAAGTTAATCAGCACCTTTACAATAAGCCTAAATTTTTATTCATTAATTAAATAAAAAACCCACAATTATTAATAATTATAAACAGATTTCAAAACAGGAGGATGTTGTGTTATGCATTCGGCGGGGTTTTTTTTCATGTACATATTATGTACACCGATTTTTCCTGGGGAAGCTCGCACGGTTGTCCCTTTTAGATTTTATTAACTTTGCTTGGGTAGTTCTTGAGTTAGCTTCAATACTACTAGGTACGTAGTACGTACGTATTTAATCCACTTGGTGTATGTTGTTGTTGTAGCCTTCTTTTAGAGAAAGCCTACTACAGCACTGACGAATTTCTGTATGATAAATTAATCTAATTCTTATAATTGTGCATTCCTAATTACTTTGACATTAAATTGACTAATTTTACTAAACATTATGAGTTGTTTACTCTATTCTGTAACACATTTTAATTTTTAAATTCTAATTTGGACTATTATTTGAATGCTGGATAAATTTATAATTATTTAATTAAATGTACCTACCAACTTATATTTGTACGCCGTTAAGGCAAAACATGACTGTGGTAAAATTTAATTGTAACATCTTGCAAGCCATGTGTGTGTATACTCATGTTTTGGACAAATAAATGATCTTTATCTTTATGATTTTATAAAACTTCCTGTCACTGTTGTTTTTGTAGTGGTATACGAATTAGTGTCGGGTAGGTACCACAACTAAAAAGTGAATAGTAATTAATGTCGGACGTCGGTGGCAAAAACCGAAATCAGAAACTAAAAACACCGACTTCCGAAAATAAAGTTTTTTTACCCGACTACGGCGGAAGGTTATGAATTATGGTGTTTTTAAGGTTCCGTACGTCCGAATGAAAAAATGGGACCCCTATAGGATCATTCGTGTGTCTGTCTGTCTGTCCGTCTGTCACAGACAATTTTTTCCGAATCTAATGAAGCGTTGTGACCCAAACACGGACATTTACGTAAATAAATGAATTTTGAATATGGGGATCACTTTTGGGGGCAAACAAAAAAATAAAAAGGTTTTGCAAACTGTAGAGTGTATCAAATGGAAGAAGGGCTTGTTGCGAGGATCTCATTTTTTTTAAATAATTTTAAAATAAATACTTTTATAGATATTTAAGAAAATAGATGAAAATTGACCCTAATCTCCGAAACTACAGAACCAAAAATAAAAATACAGAGAATGGTTTTATACTCATAGATTACAGGAAAACCTATGGCCTAGTCTATGGTCTTATAATAACAAGGTAAATCTCTCAATATTGTGCGTACAAACTTACAATTTGCAGTTGGAATGTATGGAAGAACACGTTTTTCAACAAAAATATTAAGTTTGTATTTGGGATAAATTCATTCCAACTACGGAACCCTTCATTGTGAGTGGTCCGACACGCACTGGGCTGGTTTAAAAAAAAAAATGTTTTTAGCAGAAGCTTTATGAGAGGGTAGCTCATTTCGGTGAAATCTGTTGAGTGATATGATATACTATCAAAAGTAAGTACATTAGTAGAAATCTTTCACTACAAAAAAAGCCCTAACTGCTACGAAATAAAGGTGTCAAAATCTTGATAAGATAAATAATGAATGATGAAAAATGTCGATGTCTTGAAGACGATTAGCGTTCATTGGATTATGTTTCTTTCTTATCGCTTCCTATGCTGGCGAGGTCAAAGTGACTGATGAGATACTTTATATTATTGTGCGTTTAATATTGTCTGAAACAAGTAGGTCGAGATTATCAACTGCGTTAAAATATGTTAATTATTTATTGTAACACTATCCTAGATATTATAAACGCGACAGTTAGTGAGGATGGATGGATTTTTGATACTCTTTCATGCAAAAACTACTGAACGGATTTGGATGAAATTTGGCACACAGATAGTTTTAGACCTGGATTAACACATAGGATACTTTTTATTACCACGGGATCGAAACTTATGCAGGTGAAACCGCGGGGCGCTGCAGATGAACGCAAAAGAAGAAGGCGTTATTTGCGCAAAATGTATTTAATGTGATTTGATAATTTTTTGTTTTATTGTTGTTGTAATTTGTTGTTGATAATATTTCGGTAGGATTAATTTTGAATCGGTCGCGGCTGACGCAAACCGTAATTTTGCATGAAAGCGAATGAGCGCTTTTGAGAAGTGTTAATTACGCTAGGGTTAAGGTAGTTTTACACCGGCGAGGCGTGGATGGGATGGGCGAGAATTGAAATTTGTATGGCAAAATCTCTATCCACGCCCTGCCCATCTTTGGTGTAAAAGGTCTAGATGCGCGAGGATGTGTGAAGCGAGAATTAAAATATATGTTAGTACAATATTGAACTTTGTTGCTGTACGAATAGAGTATTTATTTCCTTTATAAAACGGATATACAAATCTCACACTGGCCATCAAGGACCCGCACGGTCTCTCTCCGTCAAGCGCTGACTCGCGATGTCTCGCGCTAGCACGCGCTGGCACGCGCCGGCTCGCTCCGACCATCGCGAGACATCTCCTGCATACAGTGGCGTGCGTTTCATAAAGACAGAAAGACACTGCCTACCCTAGTTCTGATAATAGATCTAATATTATTTTATCAATAAACAAAACAAATCATAAATCAGCTCCACCTATCGAGTGCCGGTGGTATCATCATTCGAATTTCGCATCATCTCGATTCGCGCTGCACTAGCGCCGCCTCGCCTCTGCCACGGTAAAGACACAAACTATTCGTCTCTGAATGTTTTTATGTGTGCTCTCGTGGTAAGTCGTATTTAATGTGTGTGCGTTCCTATAGCTACGCGGGCTTTGCTGACACACAATGACAAAAATCACGCACACAACTGCAAGAAAAGCCAGTGTCTATTTGTAGTTATTCTATACAGCTAAGACGAAAAATTACGACTCGTACCGAACATTACCGAAGGAAAGTTAGCTATGCAATGCAAATATTTTAGGAAATAACGTTGTTTCATTGAATTTTATACATTTAGATGACCATAATTTTTTGTCGTATAACCTTTTTTACCCTTTATTGCCCGTTTTACTATAGTTGCCATATTGTTTGACGTGCGTTGTGTTTGTGAATACGCTATCAGGTAATTAGAATTTGATTGTTGTTATTAGTGTAAAATGGATAATATTGTCTGTGAAAGTTGTTCAGATGGTGTGTGTATTGAGAAAATAAAACATGATGCGTTTTCAAAACTATATTTCGGTGAAAAAAAAACAAGTTATCGAGATAGGTCGTGGTACACCGGATTTGCAATTAATACAAATTAAAGGTAAAGTCAATCGTAAATTCAATAAAAAACAATATGATTCATATCATTGGCTGACAGGTTGCATACACAGTACCTAATCGGTTATTTTGTTTCGTTTGTCTACTATTTTCAAATAATAAAACCGTCTGGAACGACACCGGTTACGCTGATATTCATAATTTTCCTACCGCCGCGAGAAAACATGAACAATCTGAAAAACACTTAGAAGCTTCCCTTAAATATCACACCTTTGGAAAAAATCGTATAGAGACGCGTTTAATCATCAATCGACAAGACGACGCGACGAACCAAAACCAACGTGCAGTATTTTTGGTGAGTAAAATTTTCTGCCTACCCTGTCTTAAAACTGTGTGCACGCCACTGCCTGCATACTATATTCACGGCTGGCCGGCGCGCGAGACACGGCTGGCCGGCGCGCGAGACACGGCTGGTCGGGCGAAGCGTGATAGCGCGGGCCGGTGCGTGACATCGCGAGCCGGCGCGAAGCAGCGCTGGCCACCGCGAGACGGCACAATGTAGTAATGGACATCTTTCGGTGTAAAAGGGTAAGCGTGATTTCAATTCTCGCCCATCCCATCCACGCCTCGCCGGTATAAAACCACCTTTACGCTTTTATGGTCGCCCGGGTCTGCAGAAGCCTTATTTACACGTAGATATCCCGCGTTCTAATACAAGCGACCGTCGAGCGAATATGCTATCGTCTCGGTCATTAGACACTTTCTGTCGACGCGAACACGCGTTCGAGATCGCTTAATCGCGCGACTATCGTGTTGGTTAGGCGTCCTTACCAACGCGATCGTCGCGCCATAGACAAATTATGAATCCATGACATATAAAATGTTGAATGGGCTGTTCTGCATTGATCTACGACATATAAAATGACAAATTGTGATTGTTTTTGTCATGTGTAACATGACAAAAACAATCACAATTTGTCATTTTGTCTATTCTTCCGTCGACAAAACCCGTTTCTATTGTGGTCATGCTAAGCGTGCTGGGAATAACTAAGACAGTAAATAACTGAATGTCTTTGACTAAAACAAATGATTCCCTTAGATATATTTTAGGCCACATACGCAATATGCTACGCATTTACCTTTGCCACGTATGACGTTTACCTACCTTAGAAAAATAAATATTTATACAACAAGAGATATCGAAGACATGCAAATCTTTGCAAATAAACTAAAAGATAACATACCTTCTTTCTGTGCGATTTCGTATCCGACCGTCAGAAACTTCTGACTCTTGTTTGATATTTGTATTCTTGACTTGATAACGTCTGTGGGGAATATGATAGTCCACAGGACGAGACCGCCCACTGCGCCTGCTATCATTGTCCTTACAAAACCTATGTCATCTTTGGTCTGACCTGGTTTCTTCAATAATTCTCTTGTTCCTGTAACATTTTAATTATCTTTTAAGCCATGATTCTTTGGTAAATGAATGTTGCAGAAAAGCTAATTGATTGATGAACCTGGAAAACTTTTTGGGATATCTACTTGTCATAGAAGAATTTAATTACCTTCATATCCTCCAAAAAAGAAGAAGTAACCAGGCATTTCTCTCATGACGGTAGGCACCAGTCCTCGGAACAGACCTTGAATGCCATATTCTCTAAATATCTGTTGTGTGAGCTGCAAGGGCGACACTTTTACCTGCCAAAAGGAAATTCCATGTAAACATCACTTTGAAATAACATACAATTAGGTCGCATTAAAAATATAGCGCAAATAAGATAAAGAAGTGGTTTACTGTGATAACATGCTCGTACATAAACATTAGATAAGTAATTTTAATTTATTGAGTTTCATATGGCGTTCGTTTACGAAAGTAAACGTAACTGTAAGACGTTTAATTTTATAAACTCAAGGTTAAAAAACAGTTGAGAGCATTATGAAACATTAATTCATATTGGTTCACCCATTATGTTACCAAGGGGATCTTGAGAATTAAATTTAACATATTTTGATCAAAATTTTATGAAACAATCTGCATGCTTAAATTCAGATAGCTAGGACAAATGAAATACCCAAAATAATCATCGTACAACAGTTTGTGAGGATTGCACATTGATTTCCCGCAGGGCTTGTAGCCGGCACTTGATTAATTCAGTGGGGCACAGTGTGAATGAAGAGAAGAATGCTGCAAGGAAACCTGCCGACGCGTTACCTAAGGTTGATAAATTCTCCACTTTCTGAAATACAAGGAACATCAATAAGTTTAAATTGAAGAAAGTCGTACTAAGAGAACTTTGATAACCTTTTCCTTATCATGTAGTTGACAAAAAAAGAGTAGTGGTTGACTCAATATTATGTTTTGTTTTTGTTAATAAATTAATGAGATAGGACTCAGTAAAACATAATTATGTTTAAGACAGACATAATTAGCCTCTGCCTGCCCTAGTGTTTTGTTACTTGGGATCAGCACAATAATGTGCAATTGCACCAAAAATACAAGTCACCAAATTAAAGAAACTTATTTATACTGTGTTAGTCAAAATTATAATTATATGTCAGATGTCGGAAAATATCCCACGGGAAGTACTACCGATACCGGGATTACATACCTAATAGCCGAGGAAAAGGTCATTGACTCCTACCACTGCGCCCGCGTTGCGGTCAACTATAAATAATTATTTTGCTACGCGTAATTTTGAATCTGTGATATCTTTTAAACCATTCATTTAAATGAAATGGTGTTGAGACATATTTTAATCTAAATTAAATGCTCAATTAAGTAACATAGTTTATTGGATAAGGATTAATATAATACCAGTCAAAATAGCTTCGGAAATAACAATTAAATTTTTATTAAATTCTGAAAGATTAAAATGGTTATTATATAGGTCATCATTAGAAGATACATAATGCCATAGCGGACTTTTTTGTTAAACTTTTTAAGCTGAACAATACTATAGAACATTAACTTTTACGATTTCCGCGGCGCACGCCAATAATGCTCCCAGTCGGCATGACTTTTTCCGACATCTTCAACAATAATCGTCAAATTTCAGCCAATTTACACAAAACATTAATGCATGAACCACTCCGTCCATTGGTGAAAACCGTTTGAAAACCCGTTCAATAGTTTTTGAGTTTATCGCGTTCAGACAGACAGACGCGGCGGGGGACTTTGTTTTATAATATGTAAGGATAAGCAGAATATTAATTGTCAATGACAGTATTTTTAAATATTCTTACCTCAACTCCATTAAGGCTACAGATAAACTTTTGGCAATATCCATAAGCTGCAAATAGTACAGAATTTTCTGCTACATTGGCCATGATAGCTGGAGTAGTGCCTGCATATAAACCTCTTAATATGCCATCATTCTTTAAGGTTACCTTCAGACAGTTATACATTCCTTTGTAAAGATGTGGGAATGTTTGCATCTTCACTTTGACTGTGTCTAGTGGCTGTCCAACATATACCAATGCTATCCCACCTGATCAGAAAAAAAAAATAAAATAAAGAAAAGGAAATATAAACAAGTGTAATGCTCCTGCCACACACTCATTGAGTGGCATGAGAAGTAGCAAGGAAAGTAGGCAGAGACGTAGTGTGGCAACATTACTCATCATGCTGCATGTCATGCTCCTCGTCATGCCCACTGCTCCCTCTTTTGTCAGTTTTTGAGAGTGAGTCAAAGGACATAGTGCGAAGCATCGCGATTAATTGCGCGAGTAGAACAGTGTCTGGGCAGAGAGTGCAACATCATGTCAGCTCAAGGAGCAAAGCAATGAGCAGCGCGAGGAGCATAGTGTGGCAAGGGCATTTAGTATTTACAAGCCAGGTGTGAGTGGGAACGTCGCCTTGGGAAGGCCTAAGTGACCTTATTGGTGTTGTTCTTCAGGTGAGGTGCATAGAGTCATAACCGGCATGTGTGTATGACCAGACGTATGAACATTAATAAAGCAAAAGTAGTATGTAGCAGGTGGTGTTCGGTAGTTCTGCCTACCCCCATAGGAAGAAGGCGTGAGTATGTATATGTATGAAATAAAAACTTGCAAGCATTGTGACTGTAAATATGTAAAAGAAAAAAAGGTCAGCGGGTCATCTTAGGGACAGATTTGAAATAAATCTTCTAAAAACAATAAGAGAGTACTGGATGCTTATTTCATCCCATTTATCGCAAAAAAGAGGTTTTGGTTGATGATCAACATTAAAACTTTTTAAGTAATCGAAAAATTATAAAAAAGAAATTTTCTTCTTACCTAAAGAGCCAGCAGTGAAATCAATCAACCCATTCTTTAAGTTTCCGGTGGAACCTGATGAATGAGCCATGGTACACGCTTTCCAATTCTTTTACCATAAAACCTAAAACAAATTTGAATAGTCCATAGAAATCCAACTCTAATTAAAACTAGGATTAAAAAGTGTTTTGACAAATTAAATAAATTTTAGTTTCAGTTTCATCAGTGTGTTTCATATGTTATAAAATAAACTGATAACAGTGTGCACACCAGAAGTTTGGCGGATGTACATTCGCCAAACTTCTGGTGCACACTGTTATCAGCTTAATAAAGTTAGAAAACAGTAAAGGACTTACTATTATTTCCTTCTTATTTCACAAATAAGTCACCTAAATATATTTCGTAATCTTTACAATTGTTACGCGAATTGTAATTCCCGGTTACTACAAAACAGAAACACATGCAGCAGTACTGCAAAGTTCAAATTACTACAAATGACAGAAAAGTTAACCAATCTGACCTGACAGTGACAGTAGAAGTTAGTGTTGCAGAAAAATACCGACATATCGATATTTTTAGGCGATATTTATTATTTCGATCTAACTATATAAAATCTGAAGTATCAAATATGCATCTTTTTTTCGATATATTTCCAATAGCAACATCGTCGTCGACACTGACTAAAACCGCTGGGAATCAGAACCGTAAAAAAATGTTTTTTTTTAATTATCTGTGGCGTGACTTTGCTTGCTATGCTCGGAAAAACAAAAAAGTGGCACTCCGAGAGCGCCGACAGAAGTGAAAACTTGAACAAGATCGTCTTCTTTGATCGTCTTGGTGGGAGAATAAAGCCGGGTCTCCTGCGCGTGTTTTTTCGATACATTACACATAAACATTTGCTTTCATACAAAGTATCGTGTTTGCATGCACAAATGGCCTCTTTGTTGCATGTTTTTGTGTAAAAACACGCGCAGGAGACCCGACTTAATACTTGTATAGAACATTGGTCAGTAACCTTGTCTAAATAAAGAGCACAATCGCGTTTACAAAACCTTTAAACTAAAATATTTGCATAGAACATTGATCCTGGATGACCGAGCTTCACTTGTTTTTTTTTTTTTTAACGAAGTTTTCTAAAAATGAAACCTAACTATAATTTATCGCACTCGAAACACCCTGCATACAAAATTTCATGAAAATCGTTGGAGCTGTTTCAGAGATTCAGTTTATATTTATATACCAGAATTATTGCTCGTTTAAAGGTATAAGATAGATAAAGAGCACAATCGCGTTTACAAAACCTAAAAGTAAAAAACTTGCATAGAACTAACTTGAAATAAAGAGTACAATCACGTTTACAAAATGAGGGGTCGTTACAATGTCGCAAAATCAATGGTTTAGTCCCATCTCAAAAATGCCCAACGTACCTAAAGAAGTTTTCACTTCAAAAATCGACACCGCGGTTATCAACGCGTTGACGTCTTTTGAATGGTCAAAAGCTAGTGTCGTCATAGTGTCGCGAAATCAATGGTCTACATGTCCCATTTCAAAAATGCCCAACGCGCCTAAAGAAGTCTTCACTTCAATATCGATATATCGTTTTTTTTTTCAATATATTGAAATCAATATTGATATTTTTTAAATATCGATAAGATATATTTCGATACTTTTTGGCACTTCTTGCATCCCTAGCAGAAGTTGCAAAAAAGAGTTACCAATTATTTATTTTTTGCCTGGGGGAAACGTCAAGGTAGCCCGCGAAATCCAAATTTTCTTACATTTTTTGCATTTTGCAGGTCAGTGTCAGGTTTTGATATAAATATGATTCGCGGCCGTAACAAATATGGCTTTACTCAATTATAACCATTACAATCAACAATACAACTCCATAAGTTAGCAAAGCATTAGTATAAGTTAAGTTAGCATAAGTTAGCTCCATTAGTTAGCAAGCTTTGCTAACGAGAATGAGTTGTGTTGCTGATTCGATTTTTATTTTGAGAAGAGTAAAAAGTTGTTACTTCCTGTGCTAGGGGTAAAAACGTAGTCTGGTAACCCTGCCGTTGCAGTATTGCCAAATAAAATTTAGCCATATAGTGTTGCCTTATAAGACAAAACAAAATAAATTCGTAAGTGAAGGGCTTTCTACACGGCTGCCAACCGCGTCTCAACAGAGGTGACCTTGATGGTTTACAACCGTCTAGTTGACGGTTTACGATCAAATTTCAAACAGCTCTGCCTGTCGCCAGCCAAGGTCACCTCTGTCGAGAATGCGGTTGACAGCCGTGTAGCAAACCCTTTATGAATTGGACGTAGATTAGCAAAAAGGATTCAACCCACATTATGGTCAAACATTAAAAAGGACCTAAAGGTTGGTTCCTTTAGGACCTTTTTCATTTTTGACCATAATGTGGGTTGAGTCCTTTTTGCTAAACTACGTCCAATTATGATTGTGGTTTAATGAAAAATTCTCAATACTAGATCTTACCCTTATGGGCTTGCTACACGGCAGTCAACTGCGTCCCAACAGAAGGTGACCTTGGTGGTTTATAACCGTGGAGTTGTTGGTTTACGACCAAATTTCAAACGGCTCTGCCTGTCGCCAACCAAGGTCACCTCTGTTGGGGACGCGGTTGGCTGCCGTGTAGCAAGCCCTTTAGCATTGTATGTAAACTAAGTACAAATGAGCCTGAACGTATATAGTATGTACAGACGCCAGCACATCATGCTACCCGAAACTGTCAAATTTTCCCAATCAACTTTGAACCTTATACTTCAGCGATAAAGTTGAAAATCTATTAAATAAATTTGACAGATTGTAGTAGCCTGATGTTCTGGCGTCTGTACAAAGGAGCACCATAAGTCGCTAGTCGGTAGTTAGAATAGAAACAAAGTAAAATCGAGGTATTAGACGTATTATCCCATATTATTATGTATATAAAAAGTACTCTGTTCCAGGTATCAATCGAGTTCTGCACATAAGTATTACTTACTATAAAACAAGTCTCAGACAACCATGGCCCATACCCCAGATTACCCCATACATAATTATTTCGACTACTACACACCCACCGACTAACTGTGACTATGCACTATGGTTCTGCAGTAATTTAGGTTTGCATCCATGTCCAGTCGCATCGCATCTGATACTGTTCCACTTAATGAAGCGAAGCGCCGAAGAAAGCCAAGTAGGCACATCAAGTAGACTAGGTCGTAGTAGGTTATTACGAGTGATCGGATATTCGGATGCATATTTACCTAAAGATAATATTTTTCTAAGAAATTATGGAAGTGGCTTCTTAATAAATAAAAAAAATAACATAAATCCCGGAATTCCATAACATCCGGGAATGCACAACTAATCAGATACATGGTATGGAAATGACTTATCAGCCCTCTTATGAAGGTAACTTTTGACATAAAAAATTATATACCCACCAAACATTTTTTTACGAAACTCGGGACACCGAGTTGTTTGTCGCTATGTGCTATGCCAATTTGGCAACCTACTTTACAACATTAGATAGATAAAAAGTGCTAAATTTATCAATTCCAGAGTCGCGAGATTTTTGCGATCGATACAAAAGTGCATTCCATATGCACAGTGGTGAAGGGTGGGCGTTTTGGGGGACTGTCTTATGTAATTCTGACGTTCGAAAAGTGCTGATTCTCAGCCTAGTTTGAATAAATGACTTTTGAATTTTGAATATTAGCCAACATCTGAACGTTAGTAAATATAATAACATTCTATTCTATAATCACAACTCTAAAGTCGATCCGGGAATCCCGGGATTTTTTCGATACAAAAGTGCATTCCATAATAGCCAACACCTACACTTTAGGTAAATATGCATCCGATTATCCGATCACTGGTTATTACATACTAAATAATTACGGGACACGAGATGCTTGCTATTCCAACTGTTTATTGGTTAAGAAATACAGATGCAATTAAGCATTGATAATTTGTATGAACATGAAACGGAAATCGCGCTACACATTGCTAAATATATATGTATTATTTATCTTAGTTTAATAGTACCTATTACATTTGTGACATATACTAAAGAATATTATTTGGCACTACGTATGTCTACAGTAATAAATATATATTCTTACTGTATTTAGGAAATATTATAAAATCAGTTATAAAGGTATCAATTAGTAAAATGTATAAAAAAATATTGGAATAGAACTGTGCTTCCTAAGCTCTGAACTTTCAGTCTCTTGGCCTATCAGATCATACTAAGTCTGCCTTTGGCTTTGCCTTTGCCATTTGTGCTTTAACTGTTTACTTATTCCTCCATTAAAATAAAAAAATAGTGATTGAATTTCAGTAGTCATGAAAACATCCTACAGGAAGAAGAGTTCTTATGTCTAAATTTATTTCTAGTTAGAGCCATATTGATAGTTGATTATACAATTTGATGCAATAATTATACAATTTCAAGTAAATAAATATGTGGATTTTATTTATATTACCTATTTCACGTTTTCATTAAAAAAAACAACATTTTCCTCATAACTGTACCTACGTTTGTTTTTCAGTAGGTAATGGTAATAAGTAATAGGTAAACTTGTGCCCATTAAACATGTAGAAAGCATAACATTATTGATTATACAGTACCTATATTTTAATACACATATTAGAAAAAGTATATTTACAAGATATCTAAATAATTTTTGATATCCTGTAATTTCATTTGAAAAATATTGTACACAATTATTATCATGATACCTACATTTATTTAAATATTGTAAATAGGATAGGTGTAAATTATAAAGTTCATAAAAGATTACTTATAAAATAAAATTATATCTTATAAGATTTCTATAAAAAGGTTGAAATATTCACTATTGATGGAATCATAAATTACATCAGACACTGTTTTTGTCTACTCTACTGACTGTGCCTACTAAGATAAATAATTTTTATACACACAAATAGATTACTCATAGTCATTATACAGACTAATATATGTATAAACAATCATATTATTATGTAATGATTAAGTAAATTATGCACCACAAAATTTACAATAACAACAATGAAGACTCTTCTAAAATAATTTAACATTAAATAAGTCTGCAGGAATCTCAACATAAACAAGTAAATAAGTTGCTCTGATTACTACAACATTGTAAAACTAAAAATATCACATACCACTGTCATTTATAAAGCTTGTCAGAAAAAAAAAAAAATTGAGTCAGATTAATTAATTCTGGATGTCCAGTCTTTCCCTGAGACGAATGTATATCTTTAAAATGGGTCTCACTGTTGTGGCTATCATGCTCGTCAAAACCAAAATGAAGCAAAGAACCGTCAACCATTCCGGGTTCTTCCACCAGTTGGAGAATAAACCGAGCAAGATGGTTGTTACCCCTAAACAGAATGTGAGTACACCAGCAGAAGTATGTATCAATTTAGTGTAGATGGGGGGAAGGTAATTTTTCAAGTTCAAACTGTTAAGAGCACCTAAACCTCCCAACATAGTGAGCAACATAAAAATGAATGATGACAATCCGAATTTAGCATGGAAACTAACAAAATGTGGATAATTATTAAGAAACTTGTTAGTTACTATTACAATGAATCCTGTTAACACTATAGTACCAGCTATCACTTGAAGGACCCAATGGCGAGCACTTCTCAATCGTATGGGCATCCATCCTGTGGCTAAGTCGCCTGGAGTTAGAGCATGCATCGCAGAAGTCATAAACATCATCCACTGAAAAAATGCAACACATAATATAATATAAGACTAGGTTATCGCGCAGTTTATTATTAGTTATTTTAAACTAAACTTACCCCAAGTGTCATTAAAGTGGGATGAAACGAAAACAAAGAGACTCCGTCTTTGAAACAGGAGTACATAATGATTCCCAGAAACAGCAGCCCGCACACGTTAGATACGAGATTCAAGTAACTTGGAGATATATCAGTATTAGGGCCTACTAAGCGCGATGTTTCGGATTTTCTGTCTGATGGACCCATTTCTCCAGAGCCAATTTCCTCCCCGCCTAGTTCCATAAATACTATCAAACTTGAAGTGTTCTTAGAAATGGCGGCCCTTATATTATGTGGGAACGATGCTGCTTGGTTCGTTTATATGCAAATGAGAATAATATATGTATATGCTATGTTAATTGATTTTTATTGATTATTTATTTCAGTCAACTTCATTGTATGAAGTTGACTGTACTGAAGTTATTTTAGGTCACTGACATTGACAGAATGTATGAACCACTGGCTTGGAATAAGTAAGTACTGTACAATAGAACACCATGAGCGAATAACAAAAGAAATAAATATTATGTTTTAAAAAAAGAGGGAAGAAAGATCTTGCCTTGCAAGATCTTGCCAAAAACAAGATATTTCTTAGATCGTAGTAAGTGTGATGTGCTGTCCGCTTAAATTCTAACACTCATAGTTCTAACACCTTGTGGCGCTTGAATGAATGGGGGGCGTTATTGGTTTTCGTAAACATATTCTTCGCAACGATTCAACGACACTCGACACTTCAGATGTCGCTACTACCCAGTGTCTAAAAATTTGACAGGTAGCTGTCAGTATCCGGTATCCGTTGCGCAGCTGTATAACTGCAAAAATACGGGGACCCATGTATTTACCAAAGATAAAAGTCGAAAACTGAAAGGAAAATCTCCAAAATAAATGGGAAACTCGATATTTCGGCGAGACTAGAATATTTGCTAACTTTTTGAAACCTATAGAATTTTATGGGAGAAATTTGTATACAGGTGATGCTCCCGAGCAGTTTTGCCAACCCGTACGATAATTATGGGGGCGTACGATAATTTGGCCTATGGTACGATGTACGATAATAAATGTCTAACGTACGATAATTTTGTGATTTGCTGAAAAAAATTACAGTTCCATTATCAAAACGTATTTGTTAAATACGCAAAAAATGTCAATGTCTATTGTCAAGTGTGTCAATAATAACAAATAAGTATCTCTCTCGTTTTCCCTCTTTACTCTTATTTTACAATGAAAACACAAAAATTTCAACTAAAAACTATGAATAAGCATTTAAGGTTTGTGCTGAGCTAGCACCACTACTGGTGAAACTTGCTTCCCCTTTGACTCTAGTTTAAAATTATCCATCTTTTGATAGCAATTTGTTATTTTGAATTTAGGGTTTTTATTTTTGATTTTTCTTTTGTACAAACGCCAGCACATCAAGCTACCCGAAACTATCTAATTTTCCCAATCAACTTTGAACCTTAGACATCAGCGATAAAGTTGAAAATCTATTAAATAAATTTGACAGAATGTAGTAGCTTGATGTGCTGGCGTCTGTACATAAAAAAAAAACAAAAAAAAAACAAACATACGCGACATATAACCTCCTCCTTTTTGTAAGTTGGTTAAAAATACAAGATATAAATTCCTCATTATCAATTTCCATTACTAAAAGAATAATTCAATACAAAACTGTGTACCCGCGCAAGCGACGAAACCAAACTAGTTTGTTCTCGTCGCTTCCGCGTCGCTGTCGCTCCACCGCCGCCCGTGCATCGCTCGATCGCCCCGCTCCGCCGCGCCGTCGCCCGTTTCGTGCCCGTCGCTATACCACAGTCTATAAATTTCCACTATGGCTATACTGTGCAATGCTTTTGTATATGTCGTGGCCAGATTTTAGAATTGATCATTTCATGAAATGATCGACCATTTCATGAAATGGTTGTGTTTCATGAAATGGCCAGCTAAAATTGACCATTACGTTCAAACGTCAACGTTTAATGATATGTCAGTCGACGTTTGGCCATAAGTAGGGTATCCATGCAAATGTTACTGGTATTCATTAACTTTTAGTAATCTGGGCCAATGGATAAATAAAACATTTTAAATAGCTGTCATTCCAGAAGAAATATAATCTATATACATATAATAAAACAGTAAAAAAACCGTGTCTGTACAATGAATATATTTAAAAAAAAATTGAGGCGCGTTTAGGAATAGTAATAGAGCAAGAATCCAAAAAAAAATATCTCTGTTTGGCTGTTTGTTTGTACACACTAATCTTCGGAACTACTGGACGGATTTGAATGATTTATTTTTTTGTTGTGTAGGTATTAAGTCTGGGCAACATATAGGCTATAATTTATCTTGGAAACTTGAACACCTGATGAAGAACCGCAACAGACCAGCTAAACTATAAGAGATACAAAAATAGTACCATGGCAAAAATTGTTCCACGTGATGAGCATATTCTGCTGAGAGAATAAATTTGAAGATCTGGAACACCTGATGTGGAACTCCAAGAGCCCAGCTACACTATAACACATATAGGAATGACGTTTTAGCAAGAGTTGTTCAGCCTGATGAGCACTCTCTGTTGACGTATAAAAATTGAAGATCTGGAACACCTGTTGTGGAATTCCAAGCGCCCAGCTACACTACAACATATATAGGAATGACGTTTTAGCAAAAATTGTTCAATCTGATGAGCACTCTCTGTAGACTTATAAAAATCCAAGATCTAGGACACGGTCGTAACAAATATGGCTTTAAGTATTATAATCATTACAATCAGCTAAACAACTCCATAAGTTAGCAAAGGTGTCAAATGTGATGATTTCATGAAATTTTTCATTTTCATTTTTCATTTTCATGACATTTGACGCCTTTATCATCTTTTTAATCACGATTGCTGATTGTAATGATTATAATTGAGTAAAGCCATATTTGTTACGACCGCGAATCATATTTTAATGAACATAAAATCTGACACTGACTTGCAAAATGTAAAAAACGTAAGAAAATTTGTACTTCGCGGGCTACCCTGACGCTTCCCCCTTAAACGAACAATATTTGTTTGTGTATATTTGCAAAGGCGTCGCCAGCTGATTGCCCAGGGAGGGGTAAGTTTATATAAGGATGGAGGATGGGAAAAGTATGTTTTGTAGATACACTCCAAAGTCAAGAGCACATGAAGCTTTACACTTGTAGTGCGAGACATATTACCACTACGGTGCACAATGGGGCCAAAATCGACGCAGATGGACATTTGATTTTTGACAAGGTCAGTTTCATCTCGGTAGTCCCAGATAGAAACTGAGAAAAATAATAATTTCCATACCATATTCAATGTATGCATTGGAAACGGACCTTTCTGGTCGTTTTTCCTAGAATTATTCAGAACTGTAGAGCTGAAATATAATTGGTAATATTGGTACTATGACTGGGCCTGCCATCAGCACTGGACCCCGAATTAGACTCTGTTTAGGAGATATGGAACATTAACCGAATAAAAGTCGTCTTATTAAACAAAATTAGCTGAATGGATAAATATGTAGTTTCTTTAAATTAAAATGCCTTGTATTTTCTAAAAAAAAATCTTTAGGGGGGAGGTAGCTACCCCCTTTGCCCCCCCTATGCGGCGCCCTTGTATTTTTGTAATCACGTTCTCGAAAACGGCTTTAACGATTTCGATGAACATTGCAATACAGGGCTTCACGGGGGTGAAAAATCGATCTAGCTGGGTCTCATATCTGGGAAAACTTGTTTTCTCTATTTTCACAGCCACAGGAATGCGATACAACGTTGGTACTGGACGATAATATGTTTATCTATTTTCACCCGAGCAGGAGCTCGGTCAACGAGGAATGACTATTTTCGACATTATTTTGTTGGGGTAACGTACACGTCCGGGTTAATCAAAAAATTCATCTCGCGCCACCTCACAACATACTCTTAGAAATATTTTTGTTGGTAATACCAACACACTTACGTCAGAAAAACTTCAAAATTGTACTGTATTTTGATTGGCCCATTCTAGTGGCAAACCTCCGCTTTTGGGATGAAAGCTTGTTATTTCTTTCTGTCATTTGCAAACAAACAAAGACAGAGAGTCTAATACAAGTCGGAACTTGTCCGCTCCTCGCTGCAGCTCGCTCGGTTGTTTACCAAAATATTGTAAATGTCACATCACATTAGTCTGAAGTTTTCGGCTTTGTGTGGCGGTAGCCTCATGTGTTTTGCGAATAATTTATCATACCAAGAACTGCTATTTTCATTCTACAGGAAATATTTCTTTGAAAGACTATTCGATTGCTCATTTCAAAGGACTGCCGTTGCCTTGTCGCATTGCATTTAAGTTTTCAGCACTGCGCCGTGTAGTAGTGTTCAGTTTTATTTTACAATTCTATATAAAATTTGTTGAGATTCACTAATAAATAACGTGTGCGACATTATAATAGTGTTTTTTGCTCAATTACATGTGAACTTCTTAATTGCATGTTTGAAACAGTTGTGACTGGATCAGACAGGAACAAGATGATATTCACAATGTTGAGGTAAGTCAAAATATTTGTGTTTAAATTACTCTGAATATAAAATTGTCTAAATTTACTTTCCATGCACTAAGAAAACTGTAAAATTACATTTCCATTTGATTGAAACCTCAAGTGGCTCTTTAGATGTTTCTAGTAAATAAATTGTTCAAGTACTTCATATACATTCCTATTTTCTATATTTTTCAGGAACATTTCTCAAGCACATGTGGTTTTCCTATCATACAATGATGATCTTCTTTAGTATTTATTGTTGGTTCAAACTTTTCTCAATATCTTTACTTCTGCGAGCATTACTTAATGTCATCCTCCACATTTTAAAAATTTGGTCAGTGGGTCGTCTTAGGGGTTTTAAAATTAATTTAAAAAATAATAAATGCAGATTCAGCTTGCTCAATATAATTATGTTTTGAAAAATAGATACTGTACTATTTATGAGTCACAATTATACATATTTGGATAAGTACTATTGAAAACTTGATAGATAGAATATTCTTTAATTTCCTATTAAATTTTTATTTTCATCACTTCTACTATGTATGTGTTGCTCAGATTATCTGAGGAAAATGTTTAGTTGATATTACAAACCATGGAAGCCCTGTGTAAAATTTTTGTTAGTTTATGCTTGATATTCAACATGTTTCTGATATGTGGGCAACTACTCAATTAGCAATTCCAACATTTGAATACCTACTTTGTTTTTTTGAAAATCACAATTTAGTTAGGAAATTAGTAGTTTGGTTACAGGGCTGCCTAATCTTACTTTTATCTATCAATTGAAAGTTTATAATTTCATTCTAGAATAATCATACACACATAACATCATGCCTGGTTTACCCTGAAGGGTTAGACATAGGTGTACTAGAAATTAATTTGCAGTTTTGATATTCTGATTTTAATGTTATGTCATTCCTATTAAATAACTTTATTAATTTGAAGATTGGTATAGAGTCATAATTTATCATTTTATGTTCTAGAATCCCTTTTCGGTCTTGGATATTTTACTTTGAGTGTATATTATTTCAATCAAACTACCTATGAAGGGCGTTTCCCTGCAATTTATTGAAGACTTTTTCTTAAAAAGATTGTTTTTGTGCATACTGTCAATGCAACAAACCATGAATCATCAGGAAATGATTTCCTGTACCATACCTTTAATATTTCTTAACAACATGATTACACTGGTTTATAAAATTTAACTTTTGTTGTGCCACATGAACTTTTTTAGTGTTTCTACTATGTATTAGGTATTGTGAATAAAAATACGCAAATGTTTTATTTAAAACATGTATCAATTTTATTTGGTGAAGAAAAAAGAATTACATGGAAAATATTAAATAGTTCTGCAGAAATGTGCTAATTATATGGTTTGTAAAAAAAGGGTCTGAGATTTTCTGGAATATTTGACTTCCGGTTGGTCCCTTTTGATTGTCCAGCAGTAGTAAGCCAACATCCTTGGACTCCCATCTACTCTGGTAACGCTTCTCCATCTTTGAAATGTCCTGATGGAACCTTTCTCTATGCTCATCACTTACAACTCCTAAATTCTCTGGGAAAATCCAGATGTGTCTAGAAAATGAATTTTAAGCGACATATTGCAACCCAAAGCTTCATAATTATGTCAATAGGAGCTCGTTAATCAATTCTTTATGGTTCTCATTCTTATGGTTACCCAAAAAATTTGCAACCACGTTCTTGAAGCATTGGCAAGCTGATTTTTTTAAAACGTTTAATTTTTCTTTGAATTTCGGATCTTTTATTAATTCCCTGATTTGAGGTCCTACGAAAATGCCCTCTTTGATTCGCTTATTTTGGGAAATTTCTCTTTTAAATACAAAAATCCATTTCCATTGCGATCCATCGCCTTTACAAAATTCTTCATAAGGCCTAATTTGATATGGAGTGGCGGAAGAAACACATCAGCAGGCTTTACAAGTGGTGAATGCTTCATATTTATGCCCTTTATTGGAGTAAGACAAAAATAGCAGTCTGAAACATGATCTCTAGGCTCAGTCCATATTATGGGAACAGCAAACGGCATATGACGTGATCCTTTCTTCCAATGAGTTAAATTTTATACACATGTTATGCAACAAATATGTGGGGCCCAAGTTTTGTCCTGATGAGCCACCGCAAAATTAAAATCCTCGTGATAGCACTTCAAAATAAATTCATAAAAATTTCGTTTCGGTTTCTGAAAGTCAGTTCATCACAAATATGTTTAATTAAATCCAAAACAATCAAATTAATAACGAAAACAAATATATATAGCACGCTTTTTACAGCCGTACATATGCGTTTATCGCTGCAATACCGAAAATGAACTTGACCTCATCACAAGAAAACTGAGGGTGATTAAAACAAAGTAAGTGCGTTTTCGTAATGAGGGTAGGTAGTCAAAACACGATCATCCATCAGAGTTCGTGTGGCATGACCACTGTTGACCAGTGTTATTTGCTGGTCAACATCATGTTGACTCTATGCTGACCTTAGTGGCATTCAACCTTGATGTTATGTTATCATCCAATATTACACATCAACTACACAAACTTGCTTATGCATTATGGTAACTCTCACATATTGTCAATTTGCACACAGCGAAAGGAGCTTCATTCCAACCGGAAGTCCCACAACTCCTCTTGACTTTTTGGTAGGTATTACTTAGGCCGCATTCCGAGTTACGCCAAAAGTGATTATATCGCCAATACGACTAAAGTCCAAAGTCACAATTATTACTCAATAACCCTTATATTTTGTGACTATTAAATTTGGTTGGATTCGCGATATTATCACTTTTAACGTAAGTCGGAATGCGGCCTTACTTGATTACATTTACTTTTATTTCGGTACCTAAATGTTTTGATAATGATGTATGAACAAACAGTTCATGTTTTGTTTGGAACTGAATCAGTCCAATCTATGCAGTCTAGAGCTAGGGATGCACAATCTAATCCGATCTGACACTTAACAATACAGTATCATACAGCATGATACAATCCTCACATATTACAAAATAAAGTCCCCTGCCACGTCTGTCTGTCTGTCTGAACGCGATAAACTCAAAAACTACCAAACGGATTTTCATACGGTTTTCACCAATGAACGAGTGATTCATGCGGAAGGTTTTAGTTTTAGTGTATAATTCATTATTTTGGTGTAAATTGGCTGAAATTTGACGATTATTGTTGACGATGTCGGACAAAATCATGCCGACTGGGAGCTTTATTGGCGTGCGCCGCGGAAATCGTAAAAGTTACATAAAATTTATGTTCTACAGTATTGTTCTACTTAAAACGTTCAACAAAAAAGTCCGCGATGGCATGTGTCTATCTTCTAAGGATGACCCACAGTAACCAATACTATCTTTCAGAATTTGATAAAAATGTCATTATTATTTCCGAAGCTATTTTGACCGGTATTATTTAATCCTTATCCAATAAAATAGGTATGTTATTTAAATTGGGCATTTAATTAAGATTAAAATGTGCCTTGTTATATTTTAATCTAAATTCTTCTTATTCATTTAAATAAATAGTTTAAAATCTATCACAGATTCAAAATTACGCGTAACAAAATAATTACGGTTGACGGTAACGCGGGCGCAGCGGTAGGAGTCAATGGTCTTTTCCTCGGCTATTAGGTATGTAATCCCGGTAGTACGTTCCCGTGGGTTATTTTGCGATATCCACGCGGGCGAAGCCGCGGGTAAAAGCTAGTACTTAAATAAAATTTAATGTTACACAAATTAATTTAATATTACTTAAATTGTATATACAATTTTCTTTTTTAGCCAATATGGGTAAGTTAAACTCATAGAGAAAATGCTGAAAGGATCCATGAGCTCAATTTTATAGAAAATAAAAGTGAAACCATAAGTTGACAAATCACAAATTACAAACTAAATCATGAAATAACCATAGGTATAGTTGCTAAAAGCTATCTAAAATATTAATACATGTTTCATGTTAAGAGATTACGGCTAAACAGTTTTTAGGGTTCCGTTGCCAAATGGCAAAAAACGGAACCCTTATAGATTCGTCATGTCTGTCTGTCTGTCTGTCTATCTGTCTGTCTGTCTGTCTGTCTGTCTGTCTGTCTGTCTGTCCGTCCGTATGTCACAGCCACTTTTTTCCGAAACTATAAGAGCTACGCTGTTGAAACTTGGTAATTAGATGTATTCTGTGAACCGCATTAAGATTTTCACATAAAAATAGAAAAAAAACAAATAATTTTGGAGTTCCCCATACTTAGAACTGAAACTCAAAAAAATTTTTTTCATCAATCCCATACGTGTGGGGTATCTATGGATAGGTCTTCAAAAATGATATTGAGGTTTCTAATATCATTTTTTTCTAAACTGAATAGTTTGCGCGAGAGACACTTCCAAAGTGGTAAAATGTGTGTCCCCCCCCCTGTAACTTCTAAAATAAGAGAATGATAAAACTAAAAAAAATATATGATGTACATTACCATGTAAACTTCCACCGAAAATTGGTTTGAACGAGATCGAACAACTAGTTTTTTTTTAATACGTCATAAATCGTAAACCGCAATTTACCTTTCATTCAATGTTACTTGCTGCTACGGAACCCTTTATGGGCGAGTACGACTCGCACTTGGCCGGTTTTTTAAAGTTACTGAATCATATTAAAAAACCATACAGGTATATGTACATACGTCGCGGCGCAGAATAATTAGAAAAATCTATCTTTGTGAAAATCCTAGGATTGTTGCAAAGGAATGAATTTATTGGAAATTAAGAAAGATTTTCGTAATCATACGAGCTATTAACTAGATAGTGGCTACGCTTGCCGCGGTCGATCAAATCAAATGTCATTTATTCAAACTAAGCTGAGAATCAGCAATTTTCGAACGTCAAAATTACATAAGATGATAAAACAATCCCCAAAAAGCCCGCCCTTCACCACTTCCTAGTGTTTTAGCTAGGAAGAAGAAATGGCGCAACAAACTCTCCAGCAGCACATCCGTAGATGGGTCATCCATTCTTTTCTGAGCCTCCCCTCCGGGCCTCAGAATGCACGTTAGTTAAGCTGTCGGTCTCGGCTGTCATTCGTAGATCTTTGACGGTCGATACGGGTAGTCACTAATCAGAAGGCCGAAAGTTTGACTACAAGTCGTAACAAGGGGTATCGTGTTATCCAGT
This sequence comes from Agrochola lychnidis, assembly GCA_963680765.1. Classification (NCBI taxonomy): domain Eukaryota; kingdom Metazoa; phylum Arthropoda; class Insecta; order Lepidoptera; family Noctuidae; genus Agrochola; species Agrochola lychnidis. The sequence continues at coordinate 15,189,318 of OY796857.1, forward strand.
AACTAAGTAATGGAGGTCAGGTAGGCAGTTTCTCCATATAAAATACTGGTATTCAGCTGCATCCGGTTAGACTGGTAGCCGATCTGCCGATCCCAACATAGGGAAAAGGGTAGATAATAATCCCACAGCAAAAAGCGTCGTAAAAGCTGCCCAGAAGAGAGGAGGAAATTTAATCATAGAAAATGTACCATAATGAACGAAAAGCATACTTTTATGTAACGAGACTTGAAAGTCCAGCTATCAGTGAAGATATCCGATGGTAATGATGGTATACTTCGACTCAAGATAAGTAGGAACTAGTTATTATACCCACAACTAATGACTCCTGCTCGTGTGAACTGGCCGCCCAGCCTGTGCTGCGCTAGTCGTTGTAATATGCTATGTGTACCTACTCAGAACCGGACCTAAATCCTCAACTTTGTCACTAATAAAACTCCTAAGCTGAGGACCGTCCTCAAAGCCTCACTGCGTAATACAACATACCTACTCATTATTTACTTTAGATGTAATATTTTGTTGTCTAACTTCATAGTAGATTACCTGCTAAAGAGTTCTTTAGCAGGTAATCTACTATGAAGTTCGAGCGTCATCCTTAATCTGGCTCATCTTTACACATTATAAAACAAAGTCCCCCGCCGCGTCTGTCTGTCTGTCTAAACGCGATAAACTCAAAAACCGCCGAACGGAGTTTTCACCAAAGGACGGAGTGATTCATGACAAAGGTTTTGGTGTATAATTCATTAAGGTTTTGTGTAAATTGGCCGAAATATGACGATTATTGTTAAAAATGTCGGAAAAAATCATGCCGACCGGTACCCTATTTGTTTAATTTTGACAGTTCAACAACATTCATTGCGTTATTTACGTTGTTGAGCAGATTATTTTTACAACTTATGAAACAATGAATTAGCAATCTGTTTCAAATGGAAACAGATTGTGATTGATCGTGTATTACGCAATTAGGGTACGGTAGCTTTACTGGCGTGCGCCGCGTAAACCATAAGATAAATAAAATTTATGTTCTACAGGATTGTAGCCCTTAAAAAGTTCAACTATAAATAAAGTCCGTGATGTCTATCTTCTAAAGATGACACATAATAACCATTTTTATCTTTCATAATTTGATAAAAAAATATTGTTATTTCCGAAGCTATTTCTGACATCCACGCTGGCGAAGCCGCGGGCAAATTTTACTTATAAAATAAAGTCGATTCAAGAATAAAAAGCGTCTCTAGCACACTTGACTAGGATTCTAGTAACTATGTTCCGGACACTCGAGAAAAATTTGCTTTTGTCAAAAAAATAATTCCGCATTGTTCCGTTTCTGCATTTGGTGATTGCTGGCTGCCGCAAGTTCTGCTTATTTTGTGGACTCATTACTTACATAGTTAGCTAATCCATTATCCTAATGCATATTGTGCACTAGCACGTTTTTAATTGACGAAAAAAAGGAGGACGTTATCAGAAAGAAAGAAAAATGCGTTTATTGGCATTACAGCAGAGAAAATACACCTTATAACTATAAAAAACAGAAAACAATGATTATAATGCCAAAAGGGCCTCAATTATCACGTCGACGCGTATATTTTATTGCGCCATTTCTCTGTTCTAAATCATTTTTGATGTGGATATTAGCGCAGAGCAAGTCTTGCGCCGTTGGAATGCATTATTCTTCTCGCGTTTTCTTAGGGTTTTTTGAGTACGTACGGGCTTTGTATAATTATCGGTTAATATGCGTAATTTTACTTTATAATACTTTTGCTTCTTAAAAGACGTGCTGAATCTAGAATCTGCATGGGCAAAGAACAGCACCTCTAGGAGATCCCAGAGGTTTCTACTTTTCACACTTCTCTTGACAAGATATTCAGGAGGACATCTAAAATTTTTTCGCCAATGAAATGAAACACCTACTTACTTAACTCCATCCTGTCGCGTCGCGCCAGTCTGCACGAGGCTTATCATGGCCTATTTATCAGTCCTGTCCTAATTCCGGAAGCAATTTAGGTATTTCGATGGAGTTGCAGGGACAGCCTGAAAGCATTGTTTAATTTTAATACTTATAATAACAGCTAACTTATCTGGAAACAGATTTGTTTTGTAACAATTTCTCTCTGTCTTTATAGTTTGTATTATTGTATCAATCGATCGCGTTCAATTTGTTGATCCTTCAAAGAAGTGTTCGAAACCTTTATTTTTTTCCCACGAGTCCATTTCTCGGGATTACCATCTCGAAGACTCACCGTGTATGAAAAGAAGACGTTTAGGCACAGAATAAATATATTATAATAGTACCTATTAAAAAATCTAACAAGGTCCCAATTAAAAAATCTAACTTTAAAAAAGCAGGTCTCGATTTAAGTTTAGTTTCAAAAGTTAAATGAGAATATTATCTTTAGTTAGTAAAGGTAAAGTATTGCACAGTATTGCGTCATCCGCAATTATATTAACCTTCTGGAGCTTGTCATAAGTCTCATTATCCTTCATCCTAGCTACATAATACGTTTTATCGCTGCCGCGCTGAGCCCGATGGTGCATACGTATCGGCCAGCCATCTCCATCCTGCTCTCGCGCTTGTTTTATTTTTAATTTCGTTCGTTTTGCTTTTCAATCGTATCACACCGCGCTTGGCACTCGCAAACCGGACCATGACTCATTCTCTATTTCACATAACTGGAGGCAAAACATCCAAACAAAAATAAAAGACTTCGTACGTAATAGGTAGGCTGGGTAATCGGTAATGGGTACACCTTTGTTTTTTATAGTTTTTGTTTTTTTTTGCATCATGGTGCGTGTTATTTTCTTGGTTATGCCATTTGTGGTTATGCTGATTGAATGAGTCTAATATTATTTGTATTTGTTTGGAATCATCTGGTTTATTAACATTGTATACTATACAATAGTAGGCAGGTTGGTGCGGCGTCGTCTTGTGCTCATGCTCAGATGAGACCAATAAAAAAGGTGGTCGGAGATCTAGTGATAGAAAAATTTAAATCATCTCGACACTGACGTTTTTCTTTGCCTTCATTTATCTTTTTAATCGACTTAAAAAAATGGAGGAGGTTATTACTTGAACACTACTTATTTTTAGTATGCTTTCAGTAGTTTGAATCATCACGATATAAGTACCTACATTACATATTATAGGTACATAAATTGCTTTAGTTAATAGTCACACGAGTCAAACACGGAACAAGGAAAATAGAAGATGATTAGCGCTAATTAATAGGTATTTAAATTATGCTAGTTTTTTTAACCGATCCGATTTCAAAGCATTAAACCCATATCTTTAAGATTTCTGAACTAATTTACGGTTTTCATTTTCATTTGGTGGAGGAAACACAATTGTTTCATTCAACTTCAGTAACGAATTTACTACGTAGGTAGGTAGGTAGGTAGGTACTAGCAACTTGAAAACTACTTGCTTACTTAGCAAGTAGTGGTTATAACCAGGGCGCAGGGTGAGAAAAATCCGTTTTTAGGATGCGGTTCACAGAATACATCTACTTACCAAGTTTCAACAGCATAGCTCTTATAGTTTCGGAAAAAAGTGGCTGTGACATACGGACGGACGGACAGACAGACAGACAGACAGACATGACGAATCTATAAGGGTTCCGTTTTAACGGAACCCTTATAGAAAAATAGAAAAAAAACAAATAATTTTGGAGTTCCCCATACATAGAAATGAAACTCAAAAAATATTTTTTCATCAATCCCATACGTGTGGGGTATCTATGGATAGGTCTTCAAAAATGATATTGAGGTTTCTAAAATATTTTTTTTCTAAACTGAATAGTTTGCGCGAGAGACACTTCCAAAGTTGTAAAATGTGTGTGTCCCCCCCTGTAACTTCTAAAATAAGAGTATGATAAAACTAAAAAAAATATATGATGTACATTACCATGTAAACTTCCACCGAAAATTGGTTTGAACGAGATCTAGCAAGTAGTTGTTTTTTAATACGTCATAAATCGTAAACCACAATTTACCTTTCATTCAATGTTACTTGCTGCTACGGAACCCTTCATGGGCGAGTACGACTCGCACTTGGCCACTTTTTTATTATTAAATTACCTACAGCGTTGAACAAAAAAATGCTTAAAAATTTTTTCAGTGTCTTATTGAAGTCTGATTATTTATTTAAGTATATATATATATATTTTTTATTGTAGCCGTAAGTAAATAATTTGCTTTGTTTGCATGTTAAAAATCCAATAATCTAATAGATATGTAATGTACCTAAGCCGTCATACTTACATACAGACAATCATTACATTACATATTTTGGCGATATCCTAGTTAGAGCATTGTTAATTTCATACACATGTTGCATTATATACCTACTTAGGTATCGTCGTTCTATTTACAGGCGTCAGCCACGACACGAAGGAAAGTTCAAAGTTCGCAGAGTTGTTTCGTTCGTTCTTTTGGTTTCAGTACTTACGTTTAGCTTTTAGTTCGCTTACCAGTTTTTTTTTTATTTCGGTAGTTCCAGCAGCCCACCTTAAATGGGCGTGTTATATTAAGACAGTCGCCCTCCCACAAAGGAACTTGTACCTATTTGTTCGTGTTATTATCTACTTGTTCAATGCGTCAAGGTCGACCACCATAAAGATTTTTTAATGATTCTACAACCATTATCTGAGTAAAATAATATAGGTTTATTAATATGTTATGTTATGATAATATGTTTTTGCGATGAGACCTTGAAAGCCTCGCATCCGTCTAACGGTGCTTTCACTCTCAAGGACAAACAAGAATGCATGATCTGAATCTCCTTTCACAAAGGTTTATCCTCAAAGCAATAATGAATCAAGCAGCATCTTAGTTTTTTATTTAGTTTGAGTTGGATACCTATCAATTTATGAACTTACCTATGTAGCCGCAATTCATCTTATAATGGTTGCTGTATACATATAGGTACTTATGAAAACAGGAAGCTCAATTTAAGTGGGAAGTAGGAGGTTCTGAAGAAGCCCCAATCCACAAATCAACGGATATTTCTATAGAGCAGTGAACCGCGTTATGGTTGTTGCTAGGCTGCGGATGCTGCGATAAGTAGGTAACTCAGTAGGTAAATTCTCTACCTGGTAACTAAGCAAATCATCATAGGCTTTTTATAGGGACCTTTATGTAGGTAAGCAAATGTACGTAATAGCTGCTAATGAGAATCAACAATAGGGGCAAGCTGCGACCTGTTGACGACTTATCCAGCTTACTTGTAAAGGCTCGTTCAGACCAACGCGAAATCGCGGGTGCGACACGGGTCGCGATGCCTGTCGCGCCCGCGATATCGCGCTGGTCTGCACGAGGCTTCATTCTCCGTGTTTGACTATTTAGACCACAATGATTCGATTCCGCTTAATTATTTTAATATTATAAATGGTTTGATAGAAGCAAGTGAATGCACGACGCACGTGTCTATAATTGCGATTCCACGCCATCCTTGTAAAGGATTTATTAATTATGTTGTCATTATGATGTTATTTATATTTTATCAATAAGTACTGACTGTCGTTTTATTGCGTAGTAGTAGTAAAGTTAACATTACTCCACGCATTTATTTATCGGTCCCATCTAGGGTTGCCAACCCTACTATATAATATAGTATCCTGCTATATTAGAGGCCTAAATTCTATATTTCTACAGAAAAAATATATTAGGCGAAACTACAATATTTTTATTTCAATACAAAATAGCGAGATGAACAAGGCCATTATTAATCTCATAAAAGCTGAATTAATGGTATTTTGTAACCTTAATATAGTGTAAAAATAGAAATGAGATTTTTTAAAGAAACCTGTTAATAAAGGTTTAAAATAGCAAAACATATCACACTAATATTATAAAGGCGAAAGTTTGTGAGTGTGTGTGTATGTTTGTCTCTTCTTCACGCTCAAACGGCTAGACAGATTTGGATGAAATTTGGCACACAAATAGTTTAATGCGGGTGAAACCGCGGGGCGCAGCTAGTAGGTATATGTATAAGAATAAGAATTTTTTGAAACACCTACTATTTTTTTTTTGATTTTTTCTTCATCTACTATATTTTTACAGACAATGGCTTCGATAATACTATATTTGATATAAAAAATTGGCAACCCTAGTCCCATCCCATGTGGAGCAAAATATAAGCAGCTCTCGTCGCAAGTTCGCAATAGTCAGGTCTTTAGCGTTTAGCAAACTTAAGTCATCGAATAAGGTCAAAAGCCAATAACCATTAAAATTTGTTCTTGATCTTCTATACAAATACATAAAATTGAAGTGTCTGTAATGTAAAGATAATGCATTTTTACTAAATGCATATGAAAGTATAGGATATGATATATACAACAAAAACACAATTTTTATAATTTTTGTCTGTCTGTCTGTTTGTTCCGACTAATCTCCGAAACGGCAGGTCCGATTTTGACGGGACTTTCACTGGCAGTTAAACAAATAAATAAAATTGATTTATAGAATTCCACGCGGACGAAGTCGCTGGTAAGAGCTAGTTTTAAATATAACTCTCGATTACCTACTCGGTTTCTATAACTACGTCAATGACCTGCGCAAAATGTTCTTTAATCAAAAGGCATTAATTTATCACAACACCCAACAAGATAATGATTGCATCATCTCCATATGGGATTTTGAGGCAGGTTGGCCTGAAGCGGGCATGCTTTGTATTTAGAATAAATTAAAATAGTCCGGTGAATAAGCGAGTGACGTCGTGGCGAGTCTCGGAGCTACTCGCACGTAGGTGACTGTATTAACCGCATCTCTCACTCTTCCTTGAGTGTAGGTTTGGAACTTGGAACCAACGATCGAGATCGACAAGGTCTTAAATAGACACTGATTATCTATTACAAACTGATGTTACCTATGTAGGTCCATTGTACATTATTTTTATTTAATTTAACATGTTAAGTACATCAAATTAAGTAAGAAGGGTACTATTATTTAAATAAGCTTAGGAACTTCATTCAAAATGGATGTGCCTCAGGGTTCAATGCTGAGTCCATTTCTATTTGCTTCTTAAGTTATTTATTCATGTGACGTTAGACGCCTAACAGTTGTCTAAAAAGCAATCTGTTATTCATTCATTGTCCTGCTCAGAGTCAATACTCTGAGGTTACATAATTTTATTGTCTCACATAACCATTAAAGGCATTACAAAATGATAAGTAAAGTAAACACATTGCAGAAGCTCGTTGAAATGTATTACACACATGACAGAACATCGTCATACTCTAAACTTATAATGCGAATTTATACTGAAACTACATCGAAACAATAAATAGTTTTACAGACAAGACACTTTATTAGTGTATTGACAAACGAGACTGACTAAACTAGTGCTTCGTTCTAGGAATTAGATCCTCACGGTTCAGATTTTAAGTACCTTTGCAAAATTTGAATCATCGACAACTCTGAATGAATGACGTATTCATAAGCTGTAAATAATATGACGTTTATAAATCTTGATTTGCCGACAGAAATGTGGTTTTATGATGTTTGTAAATATTTCGCACGTAACCCATTAAACCAATGAGAGCGCAAAGGAAATTGGACAGCGCTATCAATTTAGGTTGAACTAAAACTTGAAAACTAAAGGTGTAGTGGTTTATAAGGAAACTAAAAAAAAACTGCTTAAGTCCAACATGATTGTTACAATTCATTACAATCTTGTAAAACTGCGCTGTATTACAGTTTAAAACAAAATCTATGGAAAACCCTTCCACCATTGATTTGGCAAGATCGGCTTTAGTCATCCCTTTTTAGACAGTTTCAAAAGCTGTTTCTTTATTGTTTCAGGTTGCTGGTATTGTGTGTGCCAGTGCTATGCCTGCCGGCGCGCGAAAACCCAGCGTCCTGCAGGGAAGACACACAATGTTCCCTCGGCTACTACTGCGATATGGACGCCAAAATCTGCAGCGAGTGCCTTTCCTGCGAGGACCTCAAGCGGGAACCACCACTGGCTATCAACACCTGCATCAAGTCCGTCGCTGAATGTGGATCCTGTATCAATGAGTTAGTATCGAACTTGTACTGTAATGACTGGCTTGTTTTCACCATCTGTCAACAGTCAGACTGGAACATTTTTGATCATTGTCTAGCAGATATTCCTTAGCTTTTAAGAAGATTTCTGTACACTTAGAGCGGTTACGCACTACGTCCGATCCGAATCCGAGAAATGTCGGTCCGAAGTAGCCATAGTACTATTCTATGAGGGGTTGCGCACTAGATCCGAACTCTGTCCGTCCGAATTTAGAACATTACCAATTCGGATTTAACTCGGATCTTGAATTCGGATTCGGATCGGACGTAGTGCGTAACCGCTCTTAGGCGGCTAGGAATGCTTGATTCTTCTCAAACAGATTTCATGGTTCCAAGTGGTATGCTCCTACAATTTCGTATCCCAATCGGCACCAGGCCGGTGACTATGTGATAATTTGTTGCCTGTTAGATGCGTCACGCTAATTTGCTGACGAACTGACGATTCGACTAACTTCCTACTGTGTAAACGTGCGTAAGGAGTGATAAAATATTGACGTTTAGTAGACTAGGCCATATTTATTATCTAAATCACTAATAAAATGAGGAATATCAAGTGCAGAGCATTAAAATAATAAATGTTGCACATACTAAGCTAAATTATTGTACAATTACATGTTACTCTTTGTTTTTGTAAAAAGATGAGGCACGTTTTTAACCAATTTCAAAATAAGAAGAGGTTATGTATTCGACGAGTTTTTTTATTAATACAGGATCGGATGACGATAGTGAAACATAGAAGTCTTGTTTTAACTATGGCTAGTAGATTCTAAACGGTAACAAAAGTAGTAGATAGAAAGAAAGAAAATACATTTATTTAGCACAGACTAAAAGGATAGCAATACATTATAATATTGTCTTCTTGATTCAGATTGTGATTGATCGTGTATTCGTGTGTTACGCAACTAGGGTGCTACGGAGTTTACTTAAACTCTTCAATTAAACCATTTACAGGCACTTTTGAATTGTCAAGGAGTCGGTCAGTCAGAAATATGAAGCTAGTTTTGGTATTGCTTTACTGGTATTGTTACCACTGACGCGTGGCCTGCTGTACCATTGCGGCCACTGGTGGTGAACCACTTTTCAACCTTATTACTAAGGTTATAAAGGTTGAAAAGTGGTTCACCGCAAATGTCTGCGGTTGTGTACATCTGATACTTAAGTGTTTACTGAAATGTAAGAAGTAAATGATACGTCGCACTTGTTTGACACTCAACTGTCTATTGCCTCCTCGCTCAATGACTTGTTTGCTGTTGAATGGAAGACTAGAGATAATGTTAGAATGTTTACAGTTCTGTGAGAAGACAGAGTGAAAGGATTAACTTCTTCTTCTTTTCGTGTGCATGGTACTCTTCTTCGTAGTATTTAAAAAAAAATTATCTTATATATAAAATTCTCGTGTCACAATGTTAGTTACCTTACTCCTCCGAAACGGCTTTACCGATTTTTACCAAATTTTATATGCATATTCAGTAGGTCTGTCGGCTACTATCTATTTTTCATACCCCTAAGTGATAAGGGTTGTCCACCCCAAACAAATAATTGTAAAAACTACGTTTGTTGGCAAAACTACGTTTGCCGGGGTCAGCTAGTATATACATATATTAATAAGCCCAGTAGGTGGTCACGTTGATTGCGGCATCAGTGATAAGGATTGACTTAATTTAGTATTAATGGCTAATTTGCTGTAAGTAGTAAATATAATATACATAATAATAAATAAATATGTATGACGTCCCTCACATTCTCGTGTTTACCCGCAGGCTGGTGGTGGATCGTCACGGCGACGTGAACGCGAAGTGCGTGCCGCCCGACCCCCCGCAGCTAGAGGCTACGCCCTCCTACGTGTGGATGCTCATCGGCATCGGAGTACTGCTGTTCTTAGCGCTCGTCCTCGGCATCATCGTCTACCTCCTGCGCAACCCTGAAATCTTTAAACCTGCTGGTAGGTGATCAGCTTTTAATATGCGTACTATCTTGATCTACCCAAAACCCAACGCCCATATTCTCAGTAAGGCAGAGATGTATAGTATATTTACACACAATTCGCCAGTATGTTTTAAGTCATAAGAATAGGAGGCGAGCCTATTGCCAATAACAGGGCAAAAATCCAGACTTTAGGCAAACAACACGTACACGGAATTGCCTTTGTGACATTATATTTTATAGATAAAATCTACAAATTGCGTCGCCAGTCGATAAGTAGAACAGTAGATTAGTAGAATAGACGCTTCTACAGAAGCTGTCGGAAAGAGGCACATATAGTTGCATACTTATTTGTGAGTCAATACCTACACATCACATTCACAATAGCTATGCAGTACTACTAATCCCACTAGACATAAGATCCTCTCCACTGTCCACCCAGGTTAAAAGATTTTACAATTGTCTTACAGCTTAAAGAGGTGTTGTTAATATTGCAAAAACCGTTACAATAGACTAATCTTATATAACCCTCAACAAAAATAAAAAAAACTGTGAAGGTCTTTTCCTAAAGTTACAAACCCTTTAATATTGCTTCAGGTTCAAACCAGTCGAGTACAGTGACGGCTCGTATCACGGCGACGGCCCCCGAGGCTCCCCCGCCATATAATCCACTGCCACAGTCATCATTCCATTCACCACCGTACTCGGACGTGGAGCCAACTGTCTATAATGAAGGTAAGGAAATCATATAAATAATAACAGCCTGGATGGCTCACCATCCATTACATATCGAGACCCCTCTGGACCTCGAAAAGCACGTTAAGCTGTTGGTCCCCGTTGTCATTCGTAGATCTTTGACAGTCGTTACGGGTGATCAGAAGCCTAAAGTCTGACAACCAGTCTTACCAAGGGGAATCGTGTTACCCAGTAACTGGGTTGTGGAGGTCAGTTAGGCCATTGGCTCCATGCAAAATACCGGTATTTACCTGCATCTGGTTAGACTGGAAGCCGACCCCAATACTGGGTGGCAGAGACATCGATGCGAAAACTGTTACCATGAATTCACGTTAAAATTTTTCGTCGGTTATTTAAAAAAAAAAAATCTGCTGTTCCATACATTTTGACCGCGTAGGTATTGCATTTTTCTAAGAAACAGCATATTTTTTTTAAAATAACCGACGATAATTTCAACGCCCGGGGTTTCAGAATCATGTACTGAATCCATGACGGCTAGGCAAATTAACTTTTCTCAAGTTTAGACTGCCAGACAGCCAGGTAAAGTATATGGAAACCTTGACTATATTGAGGAGCATACGTCATGTCGTACGATGCAAATGGCGACATCAAAAATGACGTCATAAAGTGATAAAGAGAGCCATTCATAAATTGACAAAGTGATCAACGTTTTCTTAGGTTATTGTACCCGATACTTAGCGAATTTATCGATGAATGACCTAAATTTGCCAATTCGAATTTATTAAATTTTTTCAAGAAATATTCTGAATCGGGGTCAAGGTTGTTTCATGCTTTTCAATATCGATAAGTCCAAGTGCTTTGACTTTACTGAAGGTTGTTTTATTTTAGCATTCTTTTGTTACATGCCATTTTTGACGTCACTGCCATGCATATTTACATATTTCCTATGCTTTTACAGTTTTATATTTATAACATGAGTTATTATGTTCTATTTATTATACCACTTCAGCACACATTTCACTATTCCTTGTAATAATTAAATGTAACGAAAATAAAACTAAGGATATCTCTAATGTCTAATACGCTTGCTAATATGAATTGGTACAGGGAGGAGCATGTTCAGCAGTAGGTAGAGGTCCCGGGCCGATAATTTATATTTTGATGACACATCGCGAATGATTTGCTAATATCTAAGTGAAGGAGTACACCTGATGTTGTCATGTTGCCCATTATTTATGTGTCGGTCATGTATTGTGTATAGGATTACCATCCGTCAGAATTTATGCGGCCTTATCATTTTTCATCATGCGTATCGTTTTCATACTTTTCGAAGGTGCTAAAGTCGATAGTGAGGTCAAAATGTAAATCCAAGATTGCGGCTACGAACATTTTGTTTTTGTTTTAAATCATACGTGAGAAGAAACTTCGTTCCTGATGGGGGTCGGACCACACACCTTTTTTTTCTCATAGAGCGTGATAAAAAGTAGAGTGTTCACCTCGGGAGCAACACTATTTTAAGGGCCTTAGTCCCGTTTAGTACCGTAAAACGGTCACTTTAAAAAGGAATCTTCTCATAAACGGCTTGGTTAAAAGACTTGAAAAAAATATATGTTTGCTATAGATTCATGAACAACATTTTTGAAACTGGATTTTTTCGTATGGCTAATACTTTAGCCTTAAAAAAATATTTAGCAAAACGCTATTTTTAGCTAATATTCCCTACTACTTCTAAACGGCTTTGATGTTTGTAAATATTTTTACACTGAAAAATTGGTGATTAAAAGTACTACAAATTTGAAACTGCAAATGTAAATCAATCAATATTTGCAAAGAAAATGTCCCCAATTAGAGATAGAGGGTCAGAGGCGCTCTGCGCGGGACGCGGGCGGCAGTCGTGCGTTAGCACTGAGACGGGAAGGCTGTGTCGCTCGCTGCTCCGCTCCGGCTATCGTCGACTATGCGCATACGTATGTGTTAGTGCGAATGTTTACGAACTTATTGTATTAATGTGCGTCTATAGACTAGCTCGCGCTGCAGAGAGTCAATTCGATTGTGCGCGTAGGCGCTTTATTGTTGAGTATTTTTTATGTGCAATATTCTTAATACTTTTTTAAATTTACAAATTAACAATTTACAATATAAATTTAAAAAAAATATGTAAATATAACATAACATCACGCCTGTATTCCCCAAAGGGTTAGGCAGAGGTGTACAGTCACGAGCAAATATGTATACACATAGCAAAATTAAAAAGCGATTTTCTCGTGGAATAACGTCTGCAACTTTATACCTATTTCATATTGGTATGGATTCCAAAATACTATGTTCATTACAGCATAATATTACAATCACAGTAGGAGAAAATCACTTTTTAAAGTTGCTAAGTGTATACATATTATTGCTCGTGACTGTATCTATAGTACACCCACATTTCGCCAGTTATGTTTAAGTCCCATGTAATAGGGGGCGAGCCTATTACCAAAAATCCAGACTCCGGGCTGCTACTAAGCAATTCTAGAGGGAAAAACGCTATAGCACTTTGCCCGACCCGGGAATCGAACCCAGGACCTCATGGTCAGCAGTAACGCTACAACGGCGCAGTCGTTGACCTAAAATATTGTGCAAATAAATAAATAAAAATGGCAAGGCATATCAAGCACTGCAATCGGGACTATGAATGAGAATTAAAATTGATTGAATTTTAAAATGATAAGACTGTATTTTATAACCTCTAACAATTCCCATTTTGCGTCACACGTGATCTGTTCAATTTATATCATAACACGCGTGACTCCGGATTTTTAATTTGTCTGTCTGTTTTGTCTTATTTATACCTTTTTAGTTGAATTTTTTGTCGTAGTTGGGTTTTAGTTTGTATAACTTTTATTTTTATTGAATTTTTTTTGGGGTTGGTTTTTTTGGGTTTTTTTTTTATACGTATTTTTAAATGTGCTAATTTAACCTTTTCATTTTAGGTGTATATTGTGATTGACTTACGTAAAAAAATAAATCCTTATTATCAAAATGAAAGTCTTACCGGTTAGAGTGTAGCCTTTTAACCTACGGAGCGAGGATTTTTATTATTCGGGAAATAATAAAATTATGAAATACCCAATTTTATTGCAGTATCGTAAGCTTGACCATGGCAAACATGTAGGTTCTGAGAAATATGGCCCTATGATGCACCTTTTCCAGTTAGGAGCTTTCGATTTTTTTTTAAATAAAAATCTCTATATTTCCGAAGTGGTGGCTCGGATGAAAATCTTTTCAAGAAATAAATTGTTGTTCTAGTCGAAAACCATGAGATGGTGTAACAAAAAACCAGAGATTTTTGGTTTTTCATGTTGACAAATAAAAAAAAAATTTTTTTTTCTCAAATTCATGTTGGGATGCTGTTTGCACGGGGGTGACACAGGGGAGGTAAAATTTCGGTAATTTTTTGCCTAGGACGCACTGTTTTCGAGATATTTGAATTTTCGTTTTTTGCCTATTTCTATTCAAAAAAATATCCGTAAATTTAATAAGTCCTCTGCCCCTAACGATACGCAAGCTGAAAGATCGACCGTCACTCAGCCGACGTTCGCACGGACGTAATAAAATCGCGGCGGGATTTTATCGCGCACTGGATTTTGAACTCTCGGTGTTAAGCCGAGCGTTGAGAATCCAACGCGCTGGAACGCACTTTTATTTATGTTTTATTTTTATCTGCTGTTACTTATATTGTGTGCTTTTTTTTTAGTCTGTGCTAAATAAATGTATTTTCTTTCTTTCTTTCTTCTTTCTTTCACTCTCGTCCCAGCACGTTGAAAAATCAAGTACACGAAAAAAAATAGCCGCGATTTTATTACGCCCGTGCGGACGTGGGCTTACTATTTTTTTGATGTTTTTTTTTTAAATTATTTTCCGAATATTTTAAGGCTCCGTGCACAAAATTCACTCGACAGAGTTTAGGTAAACTCTTGCGATGCAATGTTTGTGTGCACCGATCACACACACACGCCTAAACATTGAACGTAGTGACCGCTAAACAGTTTTGATCCTATAGATGGTATTTTGTTAAGTTACGTAGGTACGCATAAGAAACAAGTCTGGAATGTTTGTGTATATTCGTTTACGTTTATATTTATAACAATCAACATAATAAAGCTATAAAAAAAACATGTATTTCAGACAAAAAAGTCCATAGCCAAGGCAATTTGAGGTTGTTAGTAACAATAATTTCGCTTATGACTAATGTTAGTAACTAAAAGTAAAAAGAAGAAACTAGATACACCGTCTACCATCCGTCCGTCTTCGTTTTTTACTTTTTGTATGGAAAACATGAAAAATGATTACCTACATGTTGAGTTCTATGGGTTTCATAAAGGGGGTCGAAATTTTCATTGTTTAGCGATAGGACACACCATTTTCGAGATATAAGCAAAAGAACAGAAAAAAAGATACAATACAGTTTTTGCACCTGAATGAGTTTTAATTTAGTGAAAATGGCAATTTCGCTATTACGAATTTGACTTTTCACCTAAAATTTTGATTGGTGCCGATGCTCTTGTACACCGAACTAAACTAACTAAACTATCACTAAAATTCCTTACTTTTGCCTATGAGAATCTCAAAGCTATTCTGTAAAATAAAACCTCTAAATTTAAAAATAATTTTGACACGTGTAAATCGAATTTGATAATCGCGACTCCACACGTGACACCTAACCATGTGAATCTTTTTAGAGCCGGAGGTCCGCAGGGGGGCAGCCTCGACATGTTTTATATGGAATTTTTCACTTTTTGTATGGAAAATAAGAAAAAATATTACCTACATGTAGAGTGTAAGGGGATTAAGGGTGTCGAAATTTTCATTATTTTTGCGATTGGACACATCGTTTTCGAGATATAAGCAAGAGAAAAAAAAGATTCAGTACTGTTTTTGTTTGCATCTGAAGTCGAGGTGTTGGTGTGAATTTAAAGTTCATGACAACCAATTTAATTCCACACGTATTTAGTCGCGATTAAAAATAGTCAGGTTTAGTTAGACAGTGGTGCCGATTCCCTTGTTTACAAACTAAACTAAATTTAAGTTCAGTGCATCTTTTTCTTTCTATTTCCTTAAGAAAAGGACAGAAGATAAATTTTAGTTTAGTCCTGTCAAATTAATCAGCGCTTGACGTAAATTGACGTAATTTTAGTCGGCAAGTTTTTAATCACGTCTAAACTTGTATGGAGAGTGACAGGCGCTGGTTTATTTGACAGGACTAAACTAAAATTTATCTTCTGTCCTTTTCTTAATGAAATAGACAGAAGATAAATTTTTGTTTAGTGCTGTCAAATTAATGATGCAAAAACAGTACTGATTTTTTTTTTCTTTTGCTTATATCTCGAAAACGGTGTGTCCATTCGCAAAAGTAATGAAAATTTCGACACCCTTTATAAGACTCTTAAACCCCTAACACTCTACATGTAGGTAATATTTTTTCTTATTTTTCATAAAAAAAATGAAAAATCCATATAAAACACGTCGAGGCTGCCCCCCCTGCGCGCCCCTGGCTCTAAAAAGATTCACGTGGTTAGGTATCACGTGTGGAGTTGCGATTGTCAAATTCGATTTAGATGTGTCAAAATTATTTTTAAATTTAGAGAATTTATTTTGCAGACTAGCTTTGAGATTTTCATAGTCAAAAGTAAGGAATTTTAGTGATAGTTTAGTTCAGTGTACAAGAGAATTGGCACCAATGGTGCCCTGTGCGCCTCCAGCTCTAAAAAAATGCACGGGGTAGGGCAAACAAGTACCACGTGGATTCAAAATATATTTAAATTTGGAGAATTTTTGTTGCAGAATAGCTTAAGATTGTAGCGACGCATGAATTGTCCATACAAACGTAGTACATAAATCATTTGCAATTTGAGCATATTTCCACCATATTATGTTAATATTCGGATTGAGACAGTATTTATCTAGGCTCCTACGTCTTTTTATTTCCAAAAACTTACCCTTTTATGAAGTGTAAGCGAATTGCATTTCATACATTTTTACAGCGTAAATGACATGTTTTCAAATTGTTTTTTCTGTATTATAAACAACAATATTTGTAATATTGTTTCCACAGAAGCATAGTTTATGCTATAAAGTTACAAATTATCGAAAAAAAAATATGGAAATACATTAAGTTTTCATTCATAATTTTTTGTATTACGGAACACATCCAAATTTATCATAAATTTTCGAAAGCTAGTAGTACTATCGCGTCAAGCAATAATTGTCAATGTGTGCGTGGTAGTATTGCTCACTGTAGGTGTATATCGCTCCAACAGGCACTCACACTAGCGCAACGTGCTTGGAATTGAATTTTGCAAACATCTTGATTTGTAGTTGCGAGCCGTGTCGCCGGCCTCTTAAGATTGAAATTGATGGCGTGATGTTATGAAGAAATGTGTAAATTTTCGCGGCCGCCATCTTAGATTTACGTTTTGACATCAAAATCTGCTTTAGAATCCTCGAAAACTTTGAAAAAGACACTCAAAACGAAAAATTTGAAAATTGTCACAGCCGCCATCTTGGATTTATATTTTGAACTCACTATCAGCTTTAGCATCCTCGAAAACAATGAAAACGACACCCATAACGAAACATTTTAAATGTTCGCAGCCGCCATCTTGGATCTTTATTTTGACTTAAAGTAGTCTTCAGTAGTAGTAGTCTTCGTTCCAAAAATACTTCACTTATACTACTACAGCATATCGGCGCGGGCATGTCGGTGACGCGAACCCATAACTTTTTCCCACCCGGCAGGCAGACGTTGTCCTGCGACAACAGCGCCACGCTGGTCCAACTATAGCTATAAACCATCCCAGTGACACAAAAACAATTTAAAAAAACATCTAAATCAGTCAAGCCGTTTAGGATAAGAAGAATTACGAACACACGTACACCATTATTTTATTTATTGCCAGGCGTGCAGAATTTTAATGTTCTTCAAAAACAAGCAAAGTACTTTAAAATAAAATGCGGGTCAAAATGTGGTAGTCGATGTACAATTTCTGGAATATGTTAACATCAGACACGTGCGTGTGTGTGTGCGTGCTGCGACGCAGTGATACGTCCTCACACTGGGAAGGCCCGTTCGCTACTGACAGGATGGGTTTTCCGCGATCGTTTATATAGTTCACTTTGCTATTTATTTACGAAATGAAGTAATTGTTTATTTATAAAATAAAACTTAGATTCTATTAAACGGTTAACTTAAGAGTAATAAGTAATTTTTAAAATTTCTTAAAAGTGTTTCTAAGTATTAGAAAAAATTATTTATTTGTCTTGAAGTTTTAAGAAAGTTACGTTATTTCAACATTTTTTTCTTCTGCTATATTTTGTATAAAAGTTGAAAAAAGTGGTTCCTCTATGTACAAGTAGACCATAATTATAATGATATTGATGACATTTTTTAATTTTCGAAATCAAAAGCAGTTTCTTCTAATGAAACGATTAAACGCCAGTCTCGCGTCATTTTTTGGAAAACTTGTTGCGAATTTTAGTGATTTTCCACGAATCCTTAATTTATTTGAAAAATCCCTTTCCCCTATGTACAAGACAAAGAATTGGACTTTTCAAATCACAAAAGTTTTGTTTAAATTCTGGTCCCCTTTCTCACAACGAATGATCAAAATTTATCAAAATCAGTGATTTCATGCGGTGCGGCGGCACGGAGCCTTAAATGTTTTTTCTCTTTTCGATAAAATCGAACATAGAATATATTTTATTCTCCTTCGTTTTTCATATGATAGATGTTATTATAAGTTTACGTTATTATTATTATTAAGGGCCGACTTTTCAAGCCTCAGTTAAGTCGTTGAATAGTTATCTAGCGTATGCAATTATTTGGCTGTTTATAAGGCGAATTAATATTTTCAATTTTTCAATCGTATAATAGCTGAAGAATAGTTTATCTGTGGTCTTTGTTAACCATCAACTTCACACTATCATGTGCAAGTGAGATGCACAGATACAGTATTCAACGTGTTAGACAAGAATAGAAACAAAACTTATGTTTGACATTTTGACATAATCATAACATAAAGACATAATCATCAGACACTGACTATTGAAAAATCCAGAATCATGATATCTATGGAATAAACGCTTTACGACTCTTTATCTGAGGATTGAAAAATCAGCTCTTAATAAAACATGAAATAAATAGCAACCGCATGACACTTGTATGAAAAATTCGAACCCAATTCTCTCTGCGGCGAACGATGAAAGAAAAAAAAAACATAAATAAATAAGCGCGAGAGAATGTGACAACCGGCGACGGCGGGCGTGTCTGAATAAAACCGGTTTATTCAGGTTAACACGAGTTTTTAAAATTATATTCTCTGTAACCAGTAACCAAAATTAATTAGATTTAGTCGAAACCGTTTTTGTAATTAACCGGTTAATCAATGAACGGTATTATAACGGTTTTAAGAACAATATAAACCGGTTTCAAGCCCTGATCTATCTATAAAAAATATCAACCTTGCATCCACCATTCCCTTCTGGAATCGTAGGCAAAAACAGCGACCCACGCGTGCGTGTCTGCGCCCCTGCATATTCTTTGGCCGTCGTTTTAGTGTAGCGCGCCACCGCGCGCTTCCAAGGGTGGGGGTTTAGCTCCGCCCGAATACGCAAGGTCAGTGAGCCTACTAATCACCTTAAGCTCGAGTGACGTACTTTGAATCCTTCGCTGCGCTGAGGATCTTACTTTAGAATCCTTCGCTCCGCTCTGGATTCAAAGAAACACTCTCGCCTTAAAAATTGTTATTTGCTCTCTAGGCAAACAATCTACTATTACAATAAAAATACGTATATTTAAAAATCGAATTGCTTTTTGTTACCTCTTAGAAGGTGTGAAAAGTAGAGTATTCTCCTCGGGGATATAGGTGTTTTCGTCTAGGGCCAGTTTGAATCCCGCTGCTCTCAGCACGCGTAGCATGAACACCGTAGAAACGAGTTTTGTCGACGGAAGAATCAACAAAATGACAGATAAACAATCACTATCTCTCATTTTGTCTATTCTTCCGTCGACAAAACTCGTTTCTACGGTGGTCATGCTACGCGTGCTGGATTCTAGTCTTAACCTCGTCGCTTGGATTCAATAAAGCGCCCGTGACATTAGACAGTGTTATCCACTTAGTGAATAATCTACTATTATTAAGTCTTTTAATAATTCTGATGACTACTGATGAGGTATTATTTTGTGAACAGACGAACAGTTCATCAAGCGCTCGCCGTCGTCTCGGCCGCAAGATGCACGGGAGTCGGCAGGCAACCAGGCCGCCAGAGTCTATAACAAACCCTTGTATGAACGAGATCTACCACCACCCAGGTACGTTGACATTGTTGTAAGGCCGGTATGGCACTTGTAAAAGCCTGTTTCATTAACTCCAAAGACGTTCCGGTTATCTGGCAGATATTTTCATTTATACGGTGTTAATTTTTAGGGTTCCGTACCTCATAAGGAAAAAACGGTACCCTTATAGGATTACTTCGTTGTCCGTATGTCTGTCAGTCTGTCAAGACCCTTTTTCTCAGTAACGCGTGGAGGTATCAAGTTGAAATTAATATCAAGTACGTAGGTTTATGGTTTCTTGGAGCTCTAAAAAAATCAAGTTCCTTAGTCAACGCAATAAAAAAAAACGGCCATTTATGTGACATATTTTTAAATTTGGCATGAAGCAAGGTCTCACAGTACAAGTAAAGAAAATATGAAAATCATTCATTTGTAGTTTTCTTACATACAATTTTTTGTTTGCTATTACAAACTTATACTAGCAGTTTGATGATTGACCGTGACGTTTATTTTCGATATATGGGAGAACATGTTTTTCAACTACAATTTAAAGTTTGTTTTTGGGTTAAATACATCGCAACTACGGAACTCTTCATTGTGCGTGGTCCGACATGCACTTGGCCAGATTTTCTTAATAATTCGTCTGCCTATCTATGAATTCTATCCTATGAAATAAGCCCTAGACGATATTTGACATAGAAATTAAATAATGTTGTGTAAGAAATGAGAAACTCTTTGTTCGTACATGTTATCTTTTTTTGACGAATAGAGTACAAAATGTATGTAATAAATAAATAAAAATATTTAATGCAGACCATATGAACCATAAAAAAGACAATGAAAAAGAAGGTTAATAGTAAAATAAAATACAATAAAATGACATACACACAAACATTATGTAAACTCTTCCTTCTCAATGATCTCATAATAATATTTTTTTTTCCTCTAATAATATTTGTATATCTGTTTATTTACTTGAATATCTGTACGCCAGGTCTTGCAAGGAGTGAGTTTATAAAAGGTCAGTCCATATTCCATTCTTCGTTTTCAAGTATTCTTCTTTGCACATTTCCAGGCGGTTTGGGATTAAAACAGTGTTTTCGCAAAAAAAAAGTATAGGTACCTATGCCTTTTACACCTTAAGTAGTTTGCACCATTTTTTTACTATGTATCTTACGCCGGCTCCACACGTTGGTCCCAATTTTGCCCCCGCCACTCGTTCAACGTGTGGGGATAGGTTGTTTTCTCGATCCACACGTTGGTCGAGAGACGTTGGGGCCAATGTTGGGGCAAGCGTGTGGAGCCGGTGTTATGCTAATCCTTTACCAATTTATTCTGCTCTTGTTATCATACAAATCATCTGTGTTTGGTGTGGTGTGGCCTGTGATGATTTTGGGTTTTATAAGTTAACTGAAATCTTCAACCTACTATATAGCTAGCAGTACTTATTGAATGTTTCGTCCACTGTAGAGGAAAACACGTAGAGAATTCTCAGATATATCAAACATAACGAAACTGGTGCTGCTATAGCTAGAGTGATATCATAACTAGGTACGTGAGTTTGATTAAAAAATAGCCGCTCTACGAAAAATTTGTCTCGTGTATGACGCGCTTCGGGGATTTTTATACAAGCAATTTCACCGTTTTTTGCAAAGCGTAAACTTTCCAGCATGACTCACGATGAGGCCACAGGATCGCAACGTCTGAGGAATCCTTATGATAAGGCGTCTCACTCAAGCTTCTACATCCGCTAATCTTATATCAATCACACGCACACATATTCAGATTCCGCCGGGTGCCGCGTCCTTGAAACAACAGATAATAGTGATAATTTATTTATTATCAACATTATCAGACATTATTTTTGCACATGACTTTCTTTTCTAATTTATTGACATAGTTTAAAATTGTTTTGATCATCCGTTTTATGTGACAAGCTGTATATTTTTCTGTGTTGTTGTTCGTAGTGCTGAGTCTCCTGTGCCTGAGTATACGGAGAACATGACGCTGCCCATCCATGACGAGGACACGATGCCGAGCCCGTGGATGCCCGGAACAACCAGCAACGGAGATGTTAATGCCAAGTAAGTCTTTTTATTTTAAAGTTTACAGTTTAGAAGGTGTCTAACTGGTGGAGAAATTGAGTCATTTATGAGAATGAAAAGGGAGGGAGTGATTCTGACTGTTGACAAGACAGAATCTATGCATATCATAAATTATAGTCGGTTTGTGTGTATGTCTGTGACCGCGTTATTCTTTTAAACTTCGCAACAGATGTTGATGCGGTTTTCACCATAATTTAGAGAATCTATTGTGTAACACATTTGTAATGAATTTAAAATATAATAAAGAAATCTTGATGTTTTATCAAGGCGTAAAAACCGTCGAAGCTGGAGCGGGTCGCTAGTGGAAGATAAAAACATTTAGTGCCGACCCCAAGTAAGATATTATAACAAGGGCAGGCTGCAGTTTCTACAGTAACCGGCGCGGTGGCGAGATTGTAGACCTCTCATTAGACTTGATTAGACCTTAAGGTAGGTCCGCAGTGGTAACCCGCGAAATTCAAATTTTCATTGTTTACCTTGTCGGTGCGACCAAAAGTCGTGTTCGTGGCCGTCTAGTGTGCAAGATCCCTTAAAACCCGCTTGCACCACAAATCATGAATTCTTTCTATTCATGTCCATCGTTTGATGATGAAATGATGATGTGGAAAAGTACAATGATGTTTTAAATATCGTGTTTTAAACATCGTTCTCTTTTCATCGTTCGACAAAATAATGTTAAGTAGTGATGCAACGAATACTACTTTTACGAATACGAATACGAATATCAAACCTACTATTCGGCGAATACGAATACGAATACGAATATCTCGCCATGGTAATAAAAGACTAATAGTCTAGTACTACATAGACGCAGCTATTACTAACGTTCGTCTAAGTTACTTAGGACTTACTATCCTACCTTTTGTTCATATAAAAGAAATACATACATACACATACATAAACTCACGCCTTCTTCCCATGGGGGTAGGCAGAAACTACAGAACGCCACCTGCTACGATCCTTACATAGTCCTTTTGCCTCGTTTACGTTCATACATCTGGTCATACACGCACGCCGGTTGCGAGTACTACGCACCTGGCCTTTCTGAAGAACATCACCAATAAGGTCAGTATATGTCCTCCTAGGGCGTCCTCGCCCGGCCTTTCCCTTTACATCAGCCTTGTAAATACATTTTGTTAGTCGCCTTTCATTCATTCTCTCAACATGCTCAAACCATCTCAGCATACCCTTTTCAATTTTTGTCACTACATCTTCTTTTAAATCACACCGCTGTCTTATCACATCATTCCTCAGCCTATCATTCATAGTCAGGCCACACATGCTTCGCAAGGAACGCATTTCCACAGCATTTATTCTACTTTCATGTTGTTTTTGCCACACCCAACATTCACTACCATACATAAGCGTGGGCACCAGCACACCATTGTGAACAGCCAGTCGAGCCTTTTTAGACATCGACTGGTTGGTCACAATCGCATGTATAGCACCATTCACTTTGTTTCCCGCGTTTACTCTCTTTTCCACATCTCCATCAATCTTCCCATCCCTTGTAAACAGACTCCCCAAATATATAAACTCACTTACTTGCTCCACACTCTTATCATTTATTTTCACATCACACACCGATACATCCTCTCCTCTTTCAAACACCATGACCTTCGTCTTATTCACATTTATATTCATCCCTTTCCTCTTATATGCTTCACCCATCACAGTCACCATGTCTTGCAACTGTTTTGCTGATGATGCAAGTAGAACTTGATCATCTGCGTAGATAAGGCATTTGACAGGCAACTCATTCATCCTCAATCCGCACTCACCCTCTTTCAAATCTATCAGACAACTATCCATGTACAAGTTGAACAGCCACGGTGACGCTACACAACCCTGTCTAACACCCCTCGAGATGCAGAACCAGTTCGTGTATGCCCCATTTATCCTAACACAAGCACTGGAATCCTTGTATAAAGATTTCAGTGCCCGTACCAAGCGCCAGTCCACACCGTACTTGGATAGTGTCGACCACAGTTCTTCCCTCCACACACTATCATAGGCCTTCTCCAAATCAATGAAAGCACAATAGACGTTCTTGTGCTTTGCTAGATGTTTTTCGGTTATGCACCTTAGGGAGAAGATCTGATCCATACAGCCCATTCCCTCTCTAAATCCTGCCTGTACATCCCATATTTTCTCATCTGTCACTTTTATCACTCTATTTATCAAAACCTTCGCATACAGTTTGCCGACAACGCTCAAAAGACTAATGCCGCGGTAGTTTTTACACTCCTGCTGAGAGCCTTTTCCCTTAAATAGTGGTACGATTACAGCCTTGCACCAATCATCCGGCACACGGCCATATCTCCAACACATATTAAAGATTCGGCACAACAGGCTTGCTACCACCCCATCACCGCCCTTCAGCATTTCAGCAGACACTCTGTCGTACCCTGCAGCTTTCCCAACTTTCATCCCTTTCAGCGCTCTTATAATCTCATCTATTTCTATCGCATTTTCGTCATCTACATCTGAGTTTGGGTCTTCAAAACTGGCGTCTGCCCAGTTACCCACTCCTTGCACACTATCCTGACAACTAAATAAACTTTCAAAGTATCCCTTCCAGCGTTCCAAGACCTTACATTCTTCGCTTAGTAAACATCCATCTTCTGCTCTTATAATATTCATACTCGATGTTTCTGTTACTCCGCGAGCCAATCTTACCTGTTTCCAGAACAGCTTAACATTGACCCTGAAGTTATCAGAGAACTTCCTGTTATACTTTTCTTCCTTTTCATCCTTCTTAATTTTTACCATCTCTTTCACTTTAATTTTCATTTCGGAGTATTTCTTCTTCACTCTTTCCAAATCATCTGAATCATCTGTTACATTCGTTGTCCCATTCATCCTATTTTGGGCCTTACAGGCTAAAACATTAAGCCAGGCCTCTTTTTTCTTCCTCACAACCTTCACCACTTCTTTCTTACTTCACCATCTACCCAAGAATCATTCGTTCTACTACCACATTTTCTCTTCGCCAGACCACATACTTTTGTGGCTACATGCACCATACTACTTTTCACTATATCCCATACTTCTTCTAGACTGTAATCATTAGCATCATCAAATATTTTATCCGTCTTCACTTTCACTTCCATCTTATATTCCTCTTTTACTTTCAATTCTTGCAGTCTTTCTACTTTTATTCTTTCTAGAGCAGTCACAGGAACTCGAACTCGGTGCCGCCAATGCCTGAACAGACCATCCATCCGACACACAACCAGATAATGATCAGTCCCTACATTAACACCCCGATATACTCTAGTATCTGTGACTTTACTCTTTAATCTTCCATCAACAATCACTAAGTCGATCATACTTCTACTGTCTTGCCTTTCCCACGTATACCTGTGAACCTTTCTATGATTAAACATAGTGTTCATAACAGACAGATTCCTCTCTACACATATCTCTAGCAAATTGATCCCATTCTCATTCACTCTTTCATCCCCAAATGCACCTAACACTTTTTCATACCCATTCCTCTTCACACCAACCCAACCATTAAAGTCTCCAAGCATAACAATCTTCTCGTTTGACCTACATCCATTCACTAAATCCCTTAAACTGCCCCAAAATTCGTCCCTCTTCGAAGGTGAGCTTCCCATATCGGGTGCATAAACGCACAAAATAAAAATAGAGTTTAGGCCCACCTTGATTCTTACCCATAGAATCCTGGGACTCACACAAACATAATCTTTCACACATTTCATCATCTGTTCGGACAGGACCACCCCCACACCCTGACTGGCCCTATGTGTCTCTTGAACACCGGACCAAATTGCAGTCAGAGTACCGTGTTTGGATATGTCCACTCCCTTTCTTTTCGTCTCATTCACACATAACATATCTATCCTTTTATTCTTCACCAACTCACACACCTCATCCATCTTATCTTTTATACCTCCCTGCACATTCAGCGTAGCTAAGCGACATTCCGCCGCTCGCTTTTCGCCCCGTGGAAACAACTGACGTGGTGTGTGGCGAGCATCACCGCCGCCTCCGAGTTGATTATTATTTGAATTACTCATTTAGTTCCCACGAAAAGCTGAGGAAAAAATCTGTCAACACTCTACAGAGCCCCGCATGTAGAGGTAAGGCTTGTTAGTGCCTGGGGGCGCCCGATCCCAGACAACAGGCACGCTCGCGACTAGGCTCCCCCCTAGCCATGCAGCTCTCGGCACGGCAACCTTAGCTTGGGTGTGTGTTGTTCCTACCACACAGCAGGAAACAATAAAATGCCCCAGCTGTTCCCTAAGTCGCTTTTTACGACATCCACGGGATGAGATGGAATGGTTCTATTCTACTGCCCGGGGACCACACGGGGAAAAAGAAATACAGACCATATAACTACTTATTTGGTAATTTATCGAAGTGTTTCCATATGTCACTTTGATCTCGTTTACGAGAAGACATTTTCTATTCAACTTCAACTCCTTTCACTTCGCAGCAACCTCAGAAAATAAATAAAACAATACTCTCTTGCTTGACTTGTGCTTTCGACTGACAAATGAAATGAAAGGAATGAATGAATCAATCAGTCCATGGTTCGTAATGATAGGAAAACTCCCGGGCCGCGGCACTGTATAAACTATGGCCGGGGAGTCCCCCGTCGCGTCGTCGTTGCGGTTAAGGCCCTTGCACACGTCGTATTTTTACGTGCCGACGACGCGCGTTTTCCAAGTCTGCCAGTAATTAGATTTGCGTACAAACATATTAATTTTTAAATATTCGTATTAGTATTCGCCGAATACAAATATTCGGTAAATGTCTACTATTCGGCGAATACGAATATTCGTATTCGTATTCGTTGCATCACTAATGTTAAGCGCTAAACGCATTAAGTGATTTGTGGTGCAAATGGGCTTTAGTCTGTTACTGTCCTCAGATAAACATCCTAATAGGCTGCACAGACAGTACTGCTGTGTACTATAGCAATGATGACGTTAACTTACATTGGAATAGTTACAAAGATTATCAAAAGATTGGAGATGAGCTCTATGTAGTTAATGTGAGCCATTTATTAAATCCTTGGATAAAGATAGAAGACTTCGGACATGTTGCCTAACTGGATAAATCAATTATGTTATTTAATTTACTACAATGAGTCCGACTGAAAATGAATGGGTGGACGAAATCAGGCCTTTTTTTTTGGGTGGGTAATCATCAAATAACTTCTCCCGCTCTGGGTGGAGCGAGAGGGCGTGTCAGACTCTTACTGACTAAAACCCACCCGTGTTCCTTCGGTTGCCATGTTGCCGGGGGCTACGATCTCCCTTTCGGACTTCTTCGCAGCCCCGGCAGGCAGTGGCCCTAGCGAACACCGTCAATACGAAATTAGGCCCGATTTGCATTTTCGGCCCAAAACCGAAAACGAAAAAAGATCTTTATTTGATGAAAGAAATACAATCTCATTATTGTTTAATCATTACTTATAGTTAACTGTTTATTATTTAACCCACAGGAAACTTTATACTTTTCAAATTCATAACATTCAAATAATTTGTTTCCAAATACGATAAAGAATTTTACTTCTACATTTTTAAAGTCATTGTGCTTTTAGTTGTTAAAACTATCTATTTTGTTTAAAATTAATTAAAGGTTCAAATTTAAAAATAATAAATATTTTTGTGCCGAAAATGGATATTTCGACTGAAAACGTAATTCGGTCGGACTCTTATAAATGTAAAATAGTAGATTGTTTGACGAGGGAGCAAAAAACAATTTTAAAGGCGAGAGTGTTTCTTTGAATCCAGAGCGGAGCGAAGGATTCTAGAGTAGAATCCTGAGTGCAGCGAGGGATTCAAAGCAGGGTTGAAAAAATAAAAAATCATTGATTTTTTTTACAAAAATTCAAAATATCGTGATTTTTTCGATCTTTTGCTTGAGCCATTAAAATCCACTTAAAATAGTGCGTTAAACAAAACACGCTTTTGTTTGACGGCGGCTGGGGGATTTCCCTTGCTTTGTTTTGTTTGACACTTGAGTTCGGTTTGGATTAGTTCGGAAGAAACGCAAGTATTGATCAATAAAATAGTTAAATATGCCTGGTGGAAGACAGAAGGATGCCATCTGGCAGTATTATGTTTTTTTTTTAACATTCTAAAATCAGGAACAGATTAGGAACGGAAAATGCTGGAAAGTTGGTGTTTTTGTTTAAATATTATAATACTAACTCAGTGATTTTTAACATACATTTGTATGTATCTATCCTAAAATTAAGAATTTTGTGTTACAAATAGGAAAGAAATAAAGCAATTTGATTTAATCAATGATTTTTATTGAAAAAATCCAAGTGATTTAATCATGCCAACCCTGATTCAAAGTACGTCACTCAAGCTTACAATAGTGTTGCTCCCGACGTGGACACTTTTATCACCCTCTATCAGAAAATAAACAAGTACCTACAACTTATGAATAAGAATAGTACCTACGTTTATTTATTTCATTCTCACTACTTGGAAGACACACATTTTTTTTTTTTTAATTAGTAAAATCTGAATTTGAGTAAACAATAACGAACGAAGCATTTTGTGCGTTTTCTTTTACACAAACTTTTTTTTTTGCTCGTTCGCGTTTTTCTTTATCATACAGCCTGTTACTTATTCATACAATGGTCGTGATTGATATTTTTGGTGATTGGAACTTAACAATATCCACATTCCAAATTCAAATCACTTTTAGTCCCTAGGGATTAAAAAGCTATTTTGGTCCCAGTTTACGAAGAATAAACTAGCTTTTCTTGAATAGATGTGATAAAAAATATATTTCGTTCTGCAGTTTCGTGAACGACAACAACGCTCACGAGACCGAGGGCGCGGGCGCAGCGCTGCCGGCACTGCTGTCGGCCGCGCGCGACACCACGCTCGTGGAACACTCCGCCGCCAAGAAGCGATGTGTGCGACAGGTACGTACTGTTACTTAGGACATATTGACTCATTGCGCGCTCAAGCGTTTATCCTAAAAGTTGGCAACGTCGCAAATAGCTGTCAAATAATATTTACCTATTTTGATTAATTTTGCAATATTACTGTATGGAAATATGAAATGTGGCTAATTAGCGAACTAGAATATTAATGATGTTTTGCAATAATAACACTGAATTTGATGTAACCGTAAGGCATTTGGAAAGCTTCCAAATACTTTTTTTTTACATTTTAAACTAAATATTCGGTGTCACAATATTAATTATTGCATTTCATAATCAATATTTTAGTTCACTAGTTAGGCACATTTCATATTTCCATACAGTAATATTGCCAAATTAATCAAAACAGAGAAATGTTTGACATCTATTTGCGACATTGTCCACTTTCAGAATAAACGCTCTAAGGGGGATGCACTAAGGTAGCCCGCAATTTTTATATTTTTTAGTACGTTTTTTGCAAATTGCAGTGTCTTGTAAATTGATTAAAATATGATTCGCGACCGTAACAAATACGGCTTTACAGGATTATAATCATTACAATCAACAATACAACTCCTTATGTTAGAATTGGCCTGAAATGTCATGATTTCATGAAATTGTCATTCAGTAGGGTAATATTAACTTAAAGAGTTGTATTGATGATTTTTATGATTATAATTCTATAAATAAATATTTGATACGGTCGCGAATCATATTTAGATAACATACAACCTGATACTTGACTTGCAAATTGCAAAAAACGTAAGAAAATTTAAGTTTCGCGGGCTACCCTGCCGCTGTACAATTATCATTTTGTGTGATAAAAATAAAACAAAAATTTAAAAACTTGTAACTTCACAAATCGTCTTTTTTTGGTTACATCTTTAAATAGTCAAATACCCCATAACCGACCTACCTACATAGGTATTTACTTACGTAGCCTTTTGACTAATGTAGTATTTTTTAATTTAATTCTCTTAGGAGTCCCGGGAGAGCAACTGCGGCGACAGCAGTAACAGCAGCTGCCCGCGCTCGGCGTCGCCCGGCGCGGGCGGCGCGCCCTACAGCTTCGTCACACAGATTAACGTGGTGCAGATCAACACCACCAAGTGACGTCACTCCACCTTCACGAATACTCGACTACTCTTACTATAAGTTCACGTTATGTAAGGAGAAATGACCACGTGTTGCACCTGCTAGAATTGGCCGCTTCAGGGTCTAGCACCTAGGTGCTGGTGGGATCTGGATCCCAGCCTACAACCTAGATCTAAACTTGCGCTACAACACAGAACCTGTCATTTTTCCTTTAAACTTAATCTTTTATCGTTAAAATTTTGAAATTTGTGTAATTGTGGATGTTTTAATTTTATATTTTAATTGTAAAAATATATGTCACGGAAAAAGTTCTGAAAACAGGTAAAAAAAGTTTTAAGTTAACGTCAATTTTAGATTGATGTTTATAAGGTGCCTTATTAGGAGGATTCTTACCCATTTTTACTGTGATGTAGTTTTATATGCGTTTATTCCTATGCATATGCAGTCAGCCCCAAAAAGATGTATACACGTACAAGGACCCTTTTATTGTCTACAACCATTGTTCCATAACATTTTATCCACCGTTTAGGTACAAAACATAGTATACAATTTATTTTACCAAAACAAAGTAAAAAATTTGTCCCAAAAAATCTATACACCCTGTGACCGAAACAATATAGAAGTCTCAAAATATGTATACAGTAATCATTCAATAACGAGATAAACAAATCTTAAAGTTCATTCAATTCAAAAGTTCAACTTCGAGAGGAGGTGGTAGAAATAAGTCTAGTTGAAAATGCGATGTCATAAACAATTGCCATTTACTCAAACGCGTCAGAATTACATTATTATTGTTATGACAACGATCACATCTTAAGGTAGTCACTCACCGGGAGCATTTCTGTGCATTCTAAGTTCAGATTCAAGTATGTCATCAGTGAATGCGTCCAGGCAAGCATTACAGTGCGTACCTGTAATGATACAATTCGTAACATTGCAGCAGTGAGACCGAGCATTATACAGTAGTACCCAACTGATATGGCTTACCGATGTACCTGCGCAGAAGATGAATTTTCAAAGCGCGGGAAATGTTATTGACCAATCGGCACGCTCCACGCACCGCGCTTCTTTTTCCTGTACTGCTATTGGTCGGCAGCTGCCGCCATGTTAGCGCGCGCCGCGTGGCATGTTAGTCAGCCGCCATACTTCTGATCGAGTGCACGCGCAGCAGGCAAAAGTACACGTAGTGGCAACAAAAGTGTTATTTTTTTATGATTTAAAATGAGTTCTATAAAAAGGGGACAACCACTTAAAAGTCAAGCTCGGGAAATAATTTTCAATGTGCACGAGTTTATGAAGAAAGAAGCTCAGGAGTCAAAGAACACAACATTTGTAAAAGATCGATTTTTGAAAATTATCGACCGAACGGCCGAAGCTACACAAATATCAAAACGAACAATAACGAGAATTCTTAAAGAAAAGGATCAACATACTAGTGGAAACACTGCGGGGCCTTCTTTTAGAACGCCGAAAAAGGGTAAATTGAAAAAAACTTATCGTAAGGAATTGGACGATTTTTCATACCAAGCCATACGCAGGAAAATTTATGACTTTCACCGCGAAGAAAAACAGGTAGTCACAATGAAAGCGCTATTGGAGAAATTGAAAAGAGATATCGACTTCGAAGGGGGCAGAGAAACTCTTCGCCGAATCGTAAAAGAGATAGGATTTAAGTTTAGGAAAACGCAAACGAACCGGAAGTTGCTGGCGGAAAAAGACGAAGTAAGGCTATTAAGAATACGATTTTTAAGAAAAATAAAAAAGTATCGGCATGAAGGGAGACCTATTGTCTATGCGGACGAGACTTATGTTCATTCGACCCACACCAAGGAACAAGCCTGGTCTGACGGTCAAGGCAAAGGCATAAAAAAACCAATTGCGAAGGGACCGAGGTTGATTATAGTGCATGCTGGTGGTGCTAATGGATTCATACCAAATGCTTTGCTCATGTACAAATCGGCTCAAACCACAGGAGACTATCACAGTGAAATGAACAAAGAAAATTACGAGAAATGGTTGCAAGAGAAATTAATTCCCAACCTCCAACCGAACTCTGTGTTTGTCATTGACAATGCGTCATACCATAGCACATTAGAGGACAGGGCACCGAATAGTAACTCTGCAAAAAAGATTATGCAGGATTGGTTAAAGGATAAAAACATACCTTTCAATATCAAAGCGTATAAACCGGAATTGTACGAAATAATTAAACGCCATAAGCATCTCTATGTAAAGTACTCGCTTGACACCATAATGGAAGCTCACGGCCACACAGTGTTAAGGCTCCCTCCATATCATCCGGACTTCAATCCGATAGAAAACATTTGGTCGCAGGTGAAAGGTCACGTAAGCAAATTCAATGTTGCCATGAATTTGACCGAAGTGCAACGTCTCTTGTCTGAAAAATTCGCATCCATCGGGCCAGACGAGTGGCAAAAAGTTATAGATCATGCCATCAAATGCGAAGACGAATTTATGACATTGGAAGAGGCTATCGACGATAGATTGGACCAATTTGTAATAAACACCAACGAAGATACATCATCCTCATCGGATAGTTCGAGTCATGATAGTGATGGTAATAGTAGCGATGCTCAGAGTGATATTGGGATAGCAGGAGTGCGGCCTTTAGATTAAGTTTTTTCTATTGTTTACTAAATAAATACCTATTTGTTTATTAAATAAATCGTACATCTTAAATAACCTGAATATAACCCTATAAAATTGGCACAAAGTGTAATTATGCGAAGGGGCGTGACTTCCGAGTGAGACGGAACTAACAGCTGCAGTGTATTATGAACCTTATAATAGTGACCTAAGGTTGATTGTAAGTTTTAAGCATTCTTTCGTTAATCTTCGGGGCCATACTTTCTTTTCTGTGCGAACGAAGATTCACGACGCGCCTTATTACTTGGGTACCACTGTACCTGAATCGATGATCCATTTACGAAGTTAAAGACGACTTTTACCTTGTTCTGGAATGATCACTATGTACATTGTTTTTGTCATAGGCTGTATTGATGTTTTGGGACCAAGTGTTTACTTTGTTTTGGTAAAATAAATTGTTTAATTTGTTTTGTAATGATCTGAAACAAAAGTTGTTGACAATAAAATGGTTCCTTGTCCATGTATACATCTTTTTGGGACTGACTGTACCAGTCATGTGAGAGATCTGTATGATCAATTCATGATCTCAGTAACATAAGGTAATGAGATTTATCTTAGATATGCCTAGGTGAATAGTCGGTAGCTTAAACGATCGAGAGAGAGAAAAGACATTATTTAATACTTGCTTGCTCAAGTAACATTAATTTAGAAAAAATTTGGATTGTTTACTATATAAGTCGTTTAAGAAACCGGACTTTAAGTAAGTATTTAGTATGATTCAGACTTTATCAAATTTAGGAAATATAACTATATTAACTAGTGGAATTGTAGAGAAAACTGTGTTGGGTTCAAGATACCACTGAATAATTTAACTATTAAATGTTTCATGTAATTATTTATTTCGCATAATATCTTAATTTTAACGCTTTCAAAGCTTAAGATAAGATAAAAATATTTTCCTAATCAATATCTAGACAATTGTATTATAGTAATGTATTCTTGTGTTATTACCAGAGATTGGAGTAGGTAAAGTATATTTACCTAAACTTTGAGGAAGTAAGTAACACAGAGCGGATAATACCTCGTCTAAAATTCCGGAATCATAAACATGACGATTGAATCCCAGGATTGCAGAAATTGCAAATTATTTATTGCACGTTGAATACATTCTTAACTAATTATTATTTCCAAGAATCTTATTTTTTAGGGTTCCGTAAGTGCATTGATTTGCATAAAGGAAAATAAATTATTGTAAAGTTGGACTGGTTATTGTGTATTTACTTAAAATTGCGATAATTATAAAAAAATAAAGCAAAATATCTAATCAAATCAATAATATTTACATACAATTGCAAAACTTTCTTGTTAACACTACACAAAGAACCAGAGTAAAGTAGTTATATACCCTTCAAAAAATTTAGAACAAAAAATAACCCTGTGTCTGCTGTCGCGCCGTCCATTTGGTAAACTACAAATTATCGTAGCTCGTATCATAAAAATAAACAAGTGGTCTTTTTTATTTATTTATTTTAGTTGATATCAATCGGAAACATCATCATTATCATCGGTGTTGGAGTCTGGGTTTGTACCTTTTGCTGTAGAGAATTGAAATAGATTACCATTATTTTTATAATTTTATTTTACCTACACAAAACATTTGAATAAGTCCAATAAATAATTCGTAATTTTTGAAACCATATTACGTCATCATTCCGGGATTTTAGAGTAGGTATTATCCGCTCTATGTTACTTACTCCCTCGAAGTTTAGGTAAATATATTCTGCCTATTCCGATCTCTGGTTAGTACAAATTTATGTTCCTTTCCGTTAGAAAGTCAGTCTAAAACAATGGTCCCGAAAATTATTTTATATCTCTATTACGATATGGTTGTCATTTTGTTTTGGTATGTAAATATTTGAATTATTATTTTACTTACACGGAGGACCTTCATATTGTATAAACTATTTATGAATTGTGATAATTTAGTGGAATATTTTAATAGTAAAAGCCCATTTACTCGATGCAAATGTCTTGTCTATTGCATACAATAAAATTGAAGCAATAAAGGACTTGCATCGTCCAAACCTTTTAATTCTGCTACAACTAATTGCATTCAACTGGTAATTAAATACTTATTCAAATAAATTTTTTCAAAATTCCGATTAAATTGCAAAAGTTGTAATCACAGTAGAAGCAAACTGATTAATTATATAAAATATTCACGGAAATGTCAACATTACTTGAAATTATTACATATCAACAAATAACAAACATCATGCCTTGTTTTCCCGAAGGATTGGGCAAAGGTGTACCTATAGTACACCCATATTTCGCCAGTTATGTTTAAGGTCCATGTAATAGGGGGCGAGCCTATTGCCATCAACTGGGCACAACTCCAGACTTCGGGCTGTTACTGAGAATACCCAATAACACACACACATATCACTGATAATATAATTTTAAAATAATGTATTAATTATTTTCTTCTCTTGTGAAATGCTGTTCTTTTTGTTCTGAAGAAGGGCCATTCCAACTAAGAAATGATTTTATCAACTGTACCATTTTATACTGTGGTTAAAGTTAGCAAAAGTTGTTTTTGTTAATAGACCGTATCGTTGATTTCAAAGCCCAGTATATTTAATTATAATTAAAAATATTTTAGCATTTATCTGAAACCAATACTTACGTAATAATTATAATATGTTATGTCAATATATTCTAGTGTGCTATATTTGCGTAAATGCTTCCATTATTTTAATTACTTTGTTTTGCATGTTTTTTTGTTCTAACAATATGTTATATTATGCGTGCGATTAGGGTTTGAGATCGCTAGTTCAGTTTTAGATAATTTTTAATGTTTGAAAACATCCTGCTTTTAATATCAAAACCGAATTCGGCTGCTGATTAATAATGTATAGTTGATTAATCAGATATGATTTTTGGAATCTTAATATTGTAATTTTATTATTCTATTTTGATTGTAATGGTTTTTTTTCGGTTATAAATATCAAAATCAAATACTCGCTGTAACTCACTGCCTGATACATTTCCTACATTAAATATTATGCTCATTACTTAAGAGATGTAACGAAAGGCTGTGAAGCACTTATTAAGGTTACACAAACTCTTGTTAATTCTTAATGTAAAGTCATTAATGAGCTGTAAGTTACACTATTCATTAATGAGTTAGATGAGATTTTTGTCTCTTGTGAATAAAGATGTATGTAAATATTAAATATTCTTTCATTTTATTAACACACTACCGGACGTCACGCAGTTTCACCGGCGTAGTTCCCGTTCCTGTGGGAGTACGGGGATAAAATACAGCCTATGTTACTCGCTAATAATGTAGCTATATTTTTCAAATCGGTCCAGTAGTTTTTAAGTTTATTCGTGACATACAAAAATACAAATCTTTCCTCTTTATAATATTAGTATAGATGATTGGTCTAACTGCATTCTTCTGTTCTGTGCACATCTCCCTGCATCTTCCCACTCGTCTTGTTAGGTCCAGTGTGTGTAGAAGTAGATCTTTACACTGCAAAACCTTACTAAATAAATGCAGGACAACCCCAGAGTTAAGTATTTAAAAGCCGTTTTAGGGTGCCGTATCTTGTATAAGGGCGTGACTAAGCCCTCATACACGGGCAATTTTAAATCGCGCACTGGATACTCAACACACTGCTTAGCGTTGAGAGTTAAAAATCCAACAGTATATTTTTGACGCGTTGGTATCCACTCTTGCATTTTCATTGCTCGTCTCAACACCAAGAGCCGAGAGTTGAAATTCCGCTAGCGATAAAAACAGTTGCGTAAAAATTGCCCCTGGGTACGTAGGTGTATTAAAAGGCCTGCGAACACGGCTCGCAACTACAAATCGAGATGTTTGCAAAATTCAAGTCCAAGCACGTTGCGCTAGTGTGAGTGCCTGTCGCTGTCGTCGGAGCGATATACACCTACTACAGTGAGCAATACTCCTAGGCACACATTGACAATTATTGCTTGACGCGATAGCACTACCTACTAGCTTTCGAAAATTGGATGTGTTCCGTAATATTAGTGTTTATAAAAGATAATTATTACACAAAATCAATCACAGCATCAGTCTTCATTTTTTGATTAAGTATTTGGTAAAGTATTCTTTTAGTGATTTATATGACAAGATACAATCAGATTTGGTTTTAGTACGTACTACCCAAGTATATAATCTAAGGTACAGACGCCAGCACATCAAGCTACTACAATCTGTCAAATTTATTTAATAGATTTTCAACTTTATTAATGAAGTTTAAGGTTCAAAGTTGATTGGGAAAGTTTGACAATTTCGGGTAGCTTGATGTGCTGGCGTCTGTACAACCTAGCTAGCTAGTGAATTGTCTTATTTCTAAATAGATTCTCATTAAAAACAACATACAGTATAAAACATTATTTTTAATTAACACATACCTACTAACGCTTTTACCAGGGGAAAACCTTTTATTCCCACGGGAAAATCAAAAACAACTCTTTAGTTTATTATTGGAATGTGAAAAGCATGTACTTTTAAATAATACAAAAAAATCGATTTTTTCTCAGAAATCGATTATTAATTTTAATAAAATCGATTTTTGACAAACCGATTTATTTTGAATAAAGGAAAATCGATTTTTATTTAATCGATTCTTTTCCATTAATCTCACATCCCTAATCACAGTAATCACTTCCGTTACCGAGATTGAGAGACCAGCGAAAAGTGATTTTTCAAGCTGGCTGGACACGTTTTCGATCGATTATCTTTTTTTAGGATTCCGTAGTAAACAAGCAACCCTTATAGTTTCGTCATGTCCGTCTGTCTGTCTGTCTGACCGCGGTCTAGCTCCGAGATCCTTAGAACTAGAAAGCTGTAATTTGGCATAGGTATAGATATTAATTACGACGACAAATAGGTAAAACAAAATTATGAAAAACATTTTTTTTAGGGTAAGTACCTCCCATACACGTAAAGTGATGACTTTTTTTTATCCCATGATGTGGAGTATCATTAGAAAGGTCCTTCAAAAACATTGTGAGTTTGGGAAAACCATTTTTGCATTCAGGGATCCGTTTGCGAAATATTAAGCTTTAAAGTGCAAATTTTTGTTTGAGTCAAGTGTCCCGTCCCTGCCAGCTAAATGGTTGGTTTTGGATGTGTGAAAAAAATCACAGTACCTAGTATTTTATATAACGAAATTAAAAGGAAAACTATCACAGCTAAGTAGGCTTTACAAGTTAACGAGTAATAATCGACCAACTTAACTTTGCAGTTGCAAAAACACGTTTTCCCATACATTTTGTATGGGAGAACATGTTTATCAACTACAAAGTTAAGTTTGTTTTAGGGATAAATATTCATCCCAACTACGGAACCCTTCATTGTGCGTGGTCCGACACGCACTTGGCCGGTTTTGTAGTTCATCGCTTTATCGCCCTCTAGAGGGCGCCATATTCATTTAATGTGACGTCACATAGCCTATATACATATTACCAGCGGACGATCAAGACGCTTCCAACGATACTTAATTTGTCAAATTATGATGAATGAGGGAACAGATGAATATACATAAGTACATAATTACATACATACTTACATACATACATACCGGTCAAAATCATAACCCTCCTTTTTCTTCGTCGTACTCGAGTAAAAATGAGTCATTTTCTGGCATAGTTTTCCAAGAACTTGATAACAGAGCGTTGCACGACACAAACGGACAGCAGAGCTTGAAGTGGGTTTCCGCAATTATAATCAAATGTCGGTCTACTCATCCTCAAAATGAAGGCATAGGTACTGTTGTTAAGGAATTATCCTATTTTACCTTGAAATAGTATATTATTTGTTCATATTCAAAGCTCTCATTGTTCTGAATATAATATTGTAAACGCAAATCCCCATTGTCACGCGCGACATGTCTTAACTTGATTGAAATGTGTTTGTTCTATACAAGTTCTTACTTGTTTTTTTTTTTAACTCTGGAAAGGACGTAAGACAGTATTGTTTTATCATCAGTTTCATGGTTGTCGGCACGGGAATAGGATAGCTTTAGACTGCGGGTTCACTTTCTTATCACAATCTGAATTTTATGTTTTATAAACAAAAGTAATACTTAATCTTGCTGGTGTGGATCAGTGAATATTTTTTTCCGTAGACCGTACGAACCCAGTCCATTTGTGTGAGTGCCATTACCCAATAATAAAAATAACGGATATCAGAGAAAACTGCCTAAAAATGCTCCGGTAAGATACCTAACCTACCAATCCAACAACAAACTGTACCTACGTGCACTATTTAAGTACCTACGTGCACTATTTAAGTACCTACCTAACTTATTTAAGATGCAAGCAAGTTGGTACAGTTTGTTGTTAACCAGCCATACCTAATACCCCTAATACCTACTCTTTACGTTCCCTGTCTATAGGTACGTACTTTTGTATCTACCTATTAGCCGTTCAATAACTTACTAAATATAGCTTCCCGCGTATAAAATATGGCATACTTTATTGCATCGCATCGCGTAGCAGTAGTAAGAGCAAGATGCTTAGTTCGCACTTCGATTTTGCTAAGTAAGCGTTTTTAAAATATGAATCTTATTTTAGAGAATGTAATGTTCATCTGTTCATATTATGTGATTATGAGCAAGCGTTTCGAATATCAACGTTAACTTTATAGAAATAAAGTTTATATTCGTATATTTACTTCACTTGGAAATGTAAAGTGAGAACAATCTGAATCTTCCCCTAAAGGCTTGTGCAGACCAGTGCGATATCGCGGGCGCGACACTGGTAGCGCTGCCTGTCGCGCCCGCGATATCGCGCTGGTCTGCACAAGCCTTAACACGGTCAGCAACGAAAGTCAATGAAAACTACTTTTGTGACTTAAAAACAAAATTGTCTTAGTTTAGGTACAGCATGTAAATTAACACAAACTATTCTATACACCGCTTTTCAGCTTTTATGTGCTTTTACGTGCCCGCGAAATAAATTCTGATTTCCACGCGGGGGCAAAGCCGCTGGCAAATGTAGTGGCTAATAAAGTTTTAAGGGTAGTAAATTTTAAAAGTCCGGTTTTTTTACATTTTGGCTTAGTAAATAATTATGAGTAAATAAAACTGAAGTGTTAATTGACTTTCGTTGCTACGTGAGAAACGTATGTGCAGCACCGCCACCGGCTCTTAGCACTTGATCAGAGTAGAGCGAGATTGTCTTTCGGCGTCCTTTGGTCGACGCTTTCACTTCACGTAAATTCTACTTCGGTTATTCCCAAATTTTCAAAAATCAATTTTTATTGCAAATATCAACACTTACTTATTGAAATTAAATTAAGTAACTCTAATTAGTATAGGTACTCCTGTTTCTTTAACATTAAGAAAGTTTTTACTGATATTAAATTAAATTAGTAAGTATTTTATTTAATTTTAACCAGTCACTAAATTGCTTGTGTTACAAATAATTTAAAAAAACAACCAACTTCCAAAAAAACACCTACAAAGTGAAAAATAACTTTAATTTCGGAAGTCGGTGTCTTTGGTTTTGAATTTTCGTTTTTTGCCACCGACTTAAAGTAATTTTTCACATAAGTACCGTTTTTTTTTGGAAGTAGTTTTTTTTGTAAACATTTTCGTTGTGATACCTACTAGTAGGTACCTATTGCAAGATATTCAAGGTGTTGGTAGATGGTATATTTGGTGTATTTTTATCAGGCCGGTCTGTATC
The DNA here is from genome assembly GCA_963680765.1 of Agrochola lychnidis. Classification (NCBI taxonomy): domain Eukaryota; kingdom Metazoa; phylum Arthropoda; class Insecta; order Lepidoptera; family Noctuidae; genus Agrochola; species Agrochola lychnidis. Next base: position 15,229,750 of record OY796857.1, read on the forward strand.
TCGATGTTGTGTTTACTGGTTGCAAATGCGCAACCGCTATCATGCAAAGAGGATGCACATTGTTCGGAGGAATACTTCTGTGAAACACAAGCTAATGTGTGCCAAGCATGTTTGAGATGCCAGGATCTGAAGCGGTTGTCGCCAAAGCTGGTTGTAACAAATGAATGCATCAAGACTATTAACAGATGTGGTCTTTGTGCTGAAGGGTAAGTTCGTTAGTAAAGTATTTTTATCATGTTTTATGTCTCCTAACTAGTCAAGTCTAATCGATTCGGTTGCCGCTAACCACTAGTGACTAGTGGCGTTCGCCAGTAGTCCGTGTGCGGACTGCGGACCTCAGACCAAATAAATTAAGTGTAGCATGCCAAAACTACACCTCCGCTCTTGGCTCTGTCCATACACGCTTACACACATACATTAACAACCATTTACACTCAAACTACACCTCACTAAGTGCACGCATGTTTACGAAACCGGCCTCAAGTTAAGGCTCGTGCAGACTAGTGCGATATCGCGGGCGCGACAGGCAGCGCAACCCGTGTCGCGCTGGTCTGTACGAGCCTTTACTGTTGACAGCGCTGTCTTTTTAGATACTCATTTAAAATTTCCAGCTTCATCAATATCTACGGAAATGGTATTAAAGGAAAGTGCGTAGTACCAGAGTTCTTTGAGTTCGGAAGAATACCACATTACGCTTACGTGTGCATGGCTGCTGCTGCTATTGGCCTGCTCATCGTGGCCACTTATATGTATGTCATAAAACATACTGATGTCTTCAGAGTCCTCGCTTATTGTAAGTTTATACCAATATTTATGTTATATGCAAAATAACTTTAGAGATTTTAACAAACAACACATGATTTCCCGAGATGTGGGCTTAATTACCCTGCCAGCTAAATGGTTGTTTTTTAACCGACTTCCAAAAAGGAGGAGGTTATATGTATGTTCGTCGCGTATGTTTTTTTTTTTTTATGTTTGTCCACCGATTTCTCCGTCAATTGTGAACCGATTTTGAAAATTCTTTTTTTGTTTGAAAGGGTATGCTCTCGAGGTAGTCCCATATAAATTTTATTAACTTTGCTTCGATAGTTTTTGAGTTAGCTTCAATAATACGTACTTTTCCCACTTAGTATGTGGATGATATGTTAAGTTCGTGTCACTGTTATTTACATAGCAGGTAGTGGTTTTCGAATTTGCGTGGGGTAGGTACCACAATCAAAAAGGGAAAAATAATTTTTTTTTACAAAAAAAACAACCCACTTTCAAAAAACACTACAAAGTGAAAAATAACTTTAATTTCGGAAGTCGGTGGCAAAAAACGAAAATACAAAACCCAAGACACCGACTTCCGAAATTAAAGTTATTTTTCACTTTGTAGTGTTTATTGGAAGTGGGTTGTTTTTTTTTTGTAAAAAGTTTTTGTAATGTTAAAAAACAATGCCGAGTTTAATGATGTAGCTACATTGGTGCCGATTCCCTTGTTCACAAACTAAACTAAATTTAAGTTCAGTGCATCTTTTTCTTTCTATTTCATTAAGAAAAGGACAGAAGATAAATTTTAGTTTAGTCCTGTCAAATTAATCAGCGCTTGACGTAATTTTAGTCGGCAAGTTTTTAATCACGTCTAAACTTGTATGGAGAGTGACAAGCGCTGATTAATTTACGAACATACGAACACGAACATTACGAACGAGAAGGAAAACTATCACAGCTAAGTACGCTCTACAAGTTAACGAGTACGAAGTAATAATCGACCAACTTACATTTGCAGTTGGAATGTATGGGAGAACATGTTTTTCAACTACAATTTTAAGTTTGTTGTTGGGATAAATTCACCCCAACTACGGAACACTTTATTGTGCGTGGTCCGACACGCACTTGTCCGGTTTTTTTTTCTCTTAAACTATTAGATATGTGTTCTTATTTCACAGTGACGTAATTATAATTTGCAGACCATCCAGTATCGGGAACTCCACTGGCCGCTGGCGCTGAGGCTCCAGTGCCCAATATGGCGTATCCTCGACATCTCTTGAGTATTTTCTTGCTGTGTTTTGATAAGGTAGATACGAAAACATCAAAGTTAAGATGCAATACTTCACTTGTAGAAGATTAAAGTTAAGTACCTATGTAATAATATAATTGTTACCCAATTAGCACTTTGTTAGGATTAGGGAACATGAAAGTATTTTAGTTTTTTTTTTTTACTAATTCTATAAAAGACAGTTATATAAACCCAAGAAAAATATTAAAAGTTAAATTCAAGTACTGCTTGTTGCTCAAAAAAGTTATGAAACTTTAACAATTTTCTACTACAGTTCAAACGTCCGTTTCTGTCGCGGTCATGATGTGACGTCATTTCCCATGTTACTGCTTTGTTTACATCTGTTTTTTAAAGTTCTTTAGCCCCAAACTAAATTATTTTTTTTGCTTTATTCAAACAGAAATCGCACTTACTTGTTAACCTTAGTGAGATTTCATGCACTTTGCAAAGAATAGATTTATATTCACATAGTCTTTTTTACGTCAATTCCGGCACTGTTGGAGGTGACGCATTTTAAATTTGCGTTGTGTTCCATCAAAAAAATGCAATATAAAATAAAAAATGATTGTGTGGTTTTATGAAACCACGGTAAAAGCGAAACTTTACACGGTCAGCTGCTGCGAACTATAGGCGCCGCCATATTGGCCTTGGCTGCTCTGAGCGCCTTTCACTTTATCCCTACTCCACGGCCGACCGTCACGCGACATGCAACACACAGACGAAAAAGTTTGGAGACGATGTAATAAAAGTTTCACTTTAATAAATTGAAAAATAAGTACCGAAAGCACAAAATAAAGAAAAAATAAATAAATGGAATTTGTTTCTTGACTCCTATATAATACTAGCGGACCTGACAGACGTTGTCCTGACCGAATACCGCCACCTATCGGGTCCGATTGTGAATCTAAACCATTCCCAGATCCCCTTGAACACACAAAAAATTTCATCAAAATCGGTCCAGTCGTTTGAGAGAAGTTCAGTGACATACACACTCACAGAAGAATTATATATATAAAGATTTAAATAATGAAAAAGTTTTGAATTACGTGCATATTTCCTATTATTATAAGAGTTCAACGGTCACGAGGACTCATTGAGATCGTTAACAATTAAAATTCTATTGTGTTTTATTAATGACCGTTGAAAGGAATAAAGCCGGTAAAAATCTATAAACACACAACATCACACCTGGAATCCCCGAAGTTAATGACCCCCCCCGATGTTTTTTTGATGATATTGTTGTTGCTATCTCCGGTGTCAATGATTAAACACTTAAGGCAGCCACCTAATCATTAATAAATCATTAGTATAATTACTTTTTCTTTCAATTTATATCCTATAAAGTCGGTACATGGAAAGTCTGATTTTATCTACATATTTTTTTCTAATTCCTTTTAATAATGTTTTCCTATTTATTGTTTCAGAACTCTACTAACAAATAATAAACTCACCAACGGTAATGTGAGACAAATATTCATTGATTTTAGTTAAAAGAAAAAAAGAAGAAAATAGTTTTTTTTCTCCAAATCCGAAACAAAGATACCAGAAGCTTTTTTAAATTTGATACCCTGAACCAAAACGGACATACAGTTCGTGTCAGTCTTTGTTTTTCATTAGATATCGATAACTTCGTGTGTTCCATACTTTATGAGCGTAAAGTAAGAATTAAAACCTAACTAATGTATGTACTGAACATTAAGATTGCAATAACTGTTCTTATAATTATATTTTGTGATTTATTAAATAAAAATACTTAGTGAAATTTGTATAATATTGTTATTATTAACGAAGAACCCATGTCATGTGCAAGGAGCACAGCATACTGAAACCGTTAGGTACACATTACATTTTTACTCATTTATAGACAACAAATGAGTAAAAATGTAATGTGTCCAGGTTCTCTATTGAAGTAAGCACAATAAAAAAAACATAATTAGTGGTGAACACTTTATTAAGACTAATCCGTCTAAAAGCTAGGCCTTCACTATTAACAAACAAAATATTCTAAGAGATCACTACTAAGGCATAACCAATGTTTATTTAAATTAAACGTGCACAACACACTGCGTCAAACCTATTATTAATGCTTTACTTACTTCCATAGAATAACAGTAATAATTTAATTGTGTACAAGCCCTTTACACGACCTACTTAAGTAAGTGCAAGAATTCATGCAGTTTTTCAGTTGCGGTCACTGAAAGTGGAAGCGAGACGACACGATACTCGCTATACAGAGTGATAGGTAATTGGGTGCATTCCTTGAAATGGCATGCAATACTAGAGCTAATTTGCAACATTTTTGACCCCGATAACTTGGGGTTGTGTTCATCAATGTTGTGTTGAAACTATCGATTTTTTTTTAGGAAATTTCGCAATTTTCGACATAACTGCTAAATCGACTTCTCTTTGGACGTTAAAATAGTACTTTTTTGGTGAACGAATGAATTAAAAATTCATAACATGAGCTTTACGACGCCTGATTCCTAAAGATATGGGTACTTTTTTTATAAATTGGTTTTCGAAGGATTCATTCGTTCATAGGCAATCAAAAAAGTATCAGTTTAACGTCCAAAGCCAAGTAGATTTTTCATTATTAGCAGTTTATGATAGAGAGGTAGAAAAGTTGCAAAAAAAAACTAAAAAATATCGACATTTAATTAACAACCCATTTTGGACCTCATGTTATTAGGAACAAAAATGTTGCAAATCTCCCATTACCTACCACTCCTTAGCTTTAGTATCACCCTTCTTTTTAAGGAATGCAAAAAATTATCAATCAGCCTGTATAGGTAAGTTGTAGGTAGGGTACAGGTATTTAGTCGTGTGTGGCTATAAAGAGCGCGACGGCGTGCAGCGTGGCGGTGTCGGGCTCGTAGTGCTGCGACAGCGGGGCGCGCGCACTGAACACAAGCGACTCCCGCGCTTCGCTCGTGTACACCGGCACTTCGACGCTTCGCTCCCAAGCACATGCGCTATCCGATTCCTGCACACGATGTTATACTTTCATGTTAGTTTTTTTTATGATAAGTAAACAAATTTATAAGATGTATTTATTACTAGGAGAATATAATGTAGAACTAAAAAGGAAAAGTCTAGATGCTGGTTAAAGAACATTTTTTTCTCCTATACGTTATTTAGCCAGGCTAATAAAAGTACAGATATAATGTAAATTGGAGTCAGAGATCAGAATGAAAATTCCTGTAATAAAAAACGTTCAAAGTCAAGTCACAATCTCATCTCAGTACCAATATAATGATGTCAAAATTTTGAGGAAATTTAGGTAAATTTGTGTTTAAAGACAGATTCAAGACAGATTAGAATGCGAACGCTCTTGAAAATACGGGAATTCCCCCTCTGTGCTAGAGTTACCTGGTGCACGTATCGCAGCAGTAGAGGAGGCGCGGGCACGTGCGGCGGCGCGGCGGCGGCGCTGGGCGCCAGCGAGCCGGCCGCCCATGCACCGCCGCATAGCCGCAAGCCGTGCACTACTATACCGTCTTGGGTACTCTCGCCTTCATGAAAATTAAATACAACATCTATACATATTATAAAGTCGCTTTTCGTGTCTGTGTGTCTGTTTGTGTGACCGCGTTCTTCGTATAAACTACGCAGGGGATTTTGATACGGTTTTCACCATAATTTAGAGAATTTATTCCGAGAATTTAAACTTATATAGACGGATCCAAGGTTGTAGGATCGTGATCGGACATAATTATTGTGGGCGCAGAATTGGAAGACGGGGAAATATGAAAAATAAACTCTTTTAACGTTGACACAATTATATTGTTAATTCACAATTAAAGCAAACAATATTACAGTCGGTAACTATGATATACTAATGTTAGTAATTTTCAGTTCAATCAATGGGTATTTGACCTTCCAATATTTTTCTAATGAGCGTACCTACTTGTAAGTACATTTTGAATTTAACATTATAGAGGTCACCTTTAAATTTTGAATCTAACTTAGTTTGATTGCGTTCTTCATTCTCAAACAAAACAAAATCACCTTCTGAAAATTTACCGAGCTCGAACCTTTTTTTATCATACAAAGCTGATTTTTCAATACTAGTTGCCGCACTTTCTCTAATAACTTCCAAGTGGACGTCAGTTTCTACGTCACTTTTCATCAAGGATAGGGCCCTTGCAACTTTGCCTATTATCAATTCAAGTGGTGAGCACATAGTCACTCTATTGGCTGTACAATTTATAGCAAGTTGAACGTCACCCAGTGAATCATGCCAGGATTTCTACGATTTAGCTTCTACAGCCGTATGCATGGACTTTAGCACGCTCATAACGTCTCAGGCTATACAAGGCGACCACTAATGATGCTACAATTACAAGTTTAAACTTACGTAATGATGAATTTTGTTTAAGATAATTTTTCCGAAGAAGTGATGTGTTCACCCTTGATAGAGGATTTAGGGATGTAATTAATGAACTCTAGGGATAGGCTTTGTAACACTAAGCCAGAGTCTATACTTGAGAATGAACATCAATTAACAACACAGCAGGCAAATCGGTCCTTTGTTACTATATGCCGCTGGGTTGTAGAAGTGGTTAATTTAATGGGAGAGTGAAAAGGAATTTCAGAGCATTCGTCATGTTTTCAAGAAAAGAGCGGCCTTGCATCTAAGGGATGATTTTAGAATCTCTTTTGCCCTTAATAAGTTTCATATAGTTAAGAAGCCTCCCCCTAATCTCACGTGAGATTTTTCAAAATGAAAATCAGTTAATATTCAATACTCAGTGAAAGGAACTTCGTTCTAAACGTCCCACGACACCTCTCGTTTTTTTGTAGGATTTATCTAGCCATATTTTTGTGAAGAAACATGTTTTACTTAATTTAAGTTTTCTCGCAATTTTGCACCATCTCTTGCGGGATAAACAATTACGTGATATTTGCTGAGACCCCTCCTCACCCCCCCGTGATATTGGGTGAGATTCGTCTCGACCCCCTCCCCCCACTAAACGCCTCACGTAATTAATGAACGACCCCATATCAGACTGGCGGTTAGCGAGCGTTTTCCAGAGAGGCGATTGTTTAATGAGCTCGCTAAGTATGCGTATCGAGCACGCCACGTGTGCGCAACGAGTTCGTCGCGTTTGCGGAACGAGAGCGATTGAATTGAGGGCAGATGAGAGAGTGAGACAAGCGAGTTTACAATATTGTGAAAACGCGGCGCGAACACGTCGCCTGGTCGTGGCTAGCTTGCTTCGCACCCGCGGAGAGCACGTTCACAAGTCGCTTTGCTGGAAACACGCTGTCAAATCGTCAGTGTGATAACGCTCTAAGAATTGCTAAAGATATAGGCTTTCATTTGAGAACCCTTTGGCAATTTATATTGTACAGGCAAATCTCAATAGAAGGAGAGTGTTTTTTGATGATTGACAGCAATAATCCATATTCATGAATTTTCTCAACTGACAACAACTGATTTAAAACGGTTTGCTCTTGGGACCATCTCAACAGGCTAGATCTTATTATGGGGAACACATCTGTCGGACTGGTATTTATTCAGTTGAGGTGAACAATAGTATCGATGATGATGACCTTTGATTTTAGGGCTTAATAGTTAATTCTTAAGGAGTAGGATTAAATCGAGACATGTCAACAGTCGCATTTATCACACGTATTTATTGATTAGCATATATGCTGTAGCCAACATTACAGTAATGACGGTAGTGTCACCCCACTGTTCGCTTGCCGGCGAGACAGCTGCAGCAATAACCTACTATGACCTCTAATGAGTTGGCCACATCATCATTTCTGATACCGTCGGTATCGATCGGTATAATTATGTAATTGTGACTGCAACGGGTTTTAGATGTTTTTTTTTTTCAGAAATATAATGAATGATTTATTTGAAAATTGAGGTTATAAAATTAACTTCAATTGATAAATGAGAAACATATAGGTGATTTAAAATTAGAATTTTAAGTCAAATAAACCAATTAAAGTACTAAAGTAAGTGGCACTAGAAATAAGCATCCAAATGTAAACAAAATGGATCAGAAAACGTACCTGCGTTTTCTGATCCATTTTGTTTACATTATCATCAGATACTTTTGGATCAGACCATAGATACGCTGGTCTCTTACCTTCTTGCCAGTTCCACTTGACGGTCAGAGTGAGCGCGTGCACGTGGCACGCGAGGCGCGCGGCCGTGTGCACGCGGAGGGCCCACACCACGCGCGACGGACGCAGGAATGAACGCAGGTCCACCTCTGTTCACGACATAGTTTTAATGGATAGTAATTTAATTCCATCCTATTATTGTCCCACTGCAGGGCAAAGGCTTTTTCTCATATAGAGAAGGCACGAGCATTGATCAGCACGCTTGCTCAAGACGGGTTGGCGATTTCAAACTTATATTAACTTTATAAGTCCAGGTTTCCTCACGATTTTTTCCTTCACCGATGACAGTAATGTCCAAGATAAACATTTAAATATTCTTTGGATGATACCGTAGAATGTACCGCAAAAGCTACAATTTTGAAACCTGGATGCAACGCAAAAAGCATTGCCTTACCATGCCGCTAGTGCCGCCCACTCGTGCAAGGGCGGCACGGCACCGCAAGGAATTTTTATGCGACGAATAGGAATATAACTTAGTAGTAAAAAAACATGGACAGAGGTGTCCCTGTAGCAACAGGTACACCCACATACAGTACATACATTACATTAGTTAGTTACTTAGTAGTATGACAATAAAATTGAAATTTCAATGATAATACCCAAGGATACCGCGACATTGTTGCCGTCAGTTTGCGCTTGCATGTAGTAAGACTGAATGCCGCCAGTGGGCGGAGGCCCTAAGCGTCTAGCGAGTTCACACGTTTTGGAGAAGTGGCGTCCGTCACTGTTTTGAGTTTCATCTCAAAATGCCAGTCTTCAGTGTCGTCATAGCATGAGTTACTGGTCCATTCTCCATTCTTGCATAGCTTGTGATTACACAAGGTATTTTTTTAAGTTTTCGTCAAGGAGACTATTAAGCAGTACCTGTGGGCATATAGTCCGGCTTCAGTTGTTTAGTATCAAGTCTGGCACTAGCGGCGCGCGCTCGCATTCCGAACTCGCGCACGTACGCGTCCACCGCATTCGGACCACACCATAACATCTGCCACTCCTCGCTTACCTACACAAAGTTAAGATTTAGTATTTATGGACATATTGGGAAAATCAGATTCTATAAGAGATACGGGGAAAATTTTTTAGGAAGTTCTTGTTTAATACTACTTTTTTAAATCCCCGAACGGAAAAACGAGCGGTTATTGTGGTATATATAGACCACTAGAGCAAAGCCGTGGGTTGCTATTTTCACCAGAGATATGCGAGGACAAAAACGAGCGAAGTGCGCAATACACAATGTTTGCAGCTAAGCTACAAAAATGTTGTGTCTATTTCTCCCAAAGCTCAGTGGTGTAGCAGATAAGTTGTGTTATGAAGATGCGCTTTGCGCGAGGTAAAGATCTTAGCTTCGCTGAATACAGTTCCACCTAAGCTATGAAAATCAAACGATCCTAATGGTTGATATCACATATCATATACAACCATCGCTATGAAGCTTAGTACATGTCTGGTGGACAGGCAGCCTTACAATTGGCCTTCATATTTTCGTGAAATGGTATGGTCGCGAATCATAATATTTTGATCAACATACAACCTGCAAATAACAAACATTATAAGAAAATTTCAATTTCGCGGGCGCTTTCGTTTAAGTTAGTATAATAAAAGTGAGTAGTGACATGCAGCAGTGCCCGCGCGTGGTCCCGCGCGGCCGCGGCCAGGCGCGCGTGCAGCAGGCGCGCCGCCCGCGCCGCGTCGCGCGCCTCGCCCTCGCACACGCAGCACCACCAGCCCGCGCCCGCCTGCACACGACACACTCTACATCATTTATTTCCAAAGGCAATTTTGAACGTCAAGATTTACAAGAAAATAGAACTGATTATACTTTTCTAGATAGATGCCCCTTCCAAAAGGTAATTTCGTATGGAAATGGAGAAGAATGGATACAATTCAATGTAATTTTAATATCTACGCAAATGCGGCGAAACATAGTTGTACACTCAGTATAAAAGGTAGTTAGGTATTCAGGCAATTTTTTTTTGTTAAGAAACTCGCTGTGCCCGACAGTATCTAAAAAGTTCAAAACAAACTCAATTTTCAAGCTATCTGATGCAATCGGTGGCAGTTATTTTAGTTAATTCTCAGATTTGACGCCACCAACTGGATAGACTGCTTAAAATCTGAGTTTGTTTTTTAAACTTTTTAGTTACAGTTGGGTTTATTTTGTAATTGTTTTATGTTTTTGGTTATATATTTCTCCAAAAATATTTGGTGTTGTTGTTATTTCTCTTCAAATCCTTTATTTTGATACTCATTAAAATGGGCATAATACTACTTAATTATTTTTTCAAGACATTAATTTTTGACATCTAGAATTCGCCATTGATTTGATAAACACCTCGTATTAGAATCCATTCAGCCGTTAGGATGCTTTGAGAGTATTGAGAACCGCACATACAAAGATACGTGTGAAAAACATACCCTGTCAATATTCATTACAAACTTTTTTAACTTCAAACATGCTTAAGTGTGAGTCAAAGACTTGATTAAATTTTTAACTACAAACTGACCCGAAAGACTTTATCCTGAGTTCTTGACCTAATGTTCATACAAAAATCCTATAGAAAAAGGACATTCAGTTTTTTCCGAATTTGAACATTTTCTGGGAATCTTTAAAAAAAAATCTTTCTCTAAACCTTATTCGGACTAAGTATTAAGAACATTTTAAAACAAAAAGTAGCTAAATAGGTCCAGCCGTTCTCAAGTGATGCGCTTACCAACGAACAGCATTTAATTTATCTAAATTAATAATATAAAGCGAAAAGATTTGATTTTTTGTATGTTTGTAATAAAAAATTCTTTCACTTGTAGAATGCTATATTATCACCAGTGATCGGAATAGGCTGACTATATTTGCCTAAACTTCGGAGAACAGAGACAGAAAGTGGAGACTTCCTTACACTATATTTTTTTTCCCGGGATTCGGGAAAAATCTTCAGTAAGTTGAAAATCTCTCCCTTTAGTGCGGTCCATGGCCCTTTACGGGGCACCGGTGTGGGCGCGTTCATTGAGGCTGCAGCCAGCCCGCCGGTTGAACGCGTCCCAGAGGGTCATGGCCATCCGGCTGGTCCGAGGATACCGCACGGTCTCCTGCGAGGCGGCGAGCCTCCTTGCCGGATTACCGCCATGGGATCTGGAGGCAAAGGTTCTCGCGCACATCTGAGAGTGGCGCGAGGAGGCGAAACGCCGGGGCTTAGCTCCGATGCCGCAAGAAATTGCGGCACAGCGGACAGAGCTCCGGCGGGATCTCGTGGCGTCATGGAGAGTGCGATTGTCGCAACCCCGCGCTGGGCACGCCACAATTGCGGCGATAAGACCCCTCTTTGAGGAGTGGCTTGAGAGACGCCACGGCGTCCTCACCTTCCGCCTGACGCAGGTCAGGTCCTCACCGGACACGTCTGCTTCGGGAGGTTCCTGTTCAGGATAAGGCGGGAGGAAACACCCGGGTGTCACCATTGTGTGGATCGGCCTGAGGACACGGTGGAGCATACGGTGGAGGTCTGCCCAGCTTGGGCAGAGCAACGCCGTGTCCTCGTAGAGGCGATCGGCGGCGATGATCTCTCGCGTCCGGCCCTGGTTCAGGCCATGGTACGGAGCGAGAGGAAATGGCAGGCCGTCACCTCCTTCTGCGAAGCGGTAATGCTCGCGAAGGAGGAGGCGGAACGCGTGAGGGAGAGGCAAAGTTCGCGCCCTCGCGCCCCTAACCGCCGCAATAGGAGGAGACGCCCGGGGCGGGAATCGCGAGGCGATTTCCGGCCACCGTAGGCGCGGGCTTGCGGACAGTGAGCAATGGGTAGCTCGCCGTCCGATAAGGACCAAGCCCGAGTCGACGGCGCGTTGTGTTCCACGCGCGCCTCAAAGAGATGTCAGCAGAATTGACGGGGTCCGCTAGGGCCAATGCCTGCCGGGGGTTCGAAGAAAACCGATAGGGAAATCGTGGCCCCCGGCAACAGGGCAACCGAAGGAACACGGGTGGGTTTTAGTCAGTAAGAGTCTGACACGCCCTCCCGCTCCGCCCAGAGCGGGAGAAGTTATTTGATAATTTCCCACGCAAAAAAAAAAGGTCTCCACTTAATGTCTCTGTTCTCCGAAGTTTAGGCAAATATAGTCAGCCTATGCCGATCACTGATTATCACTGAGTAACATAGGCTATAATTTATAAAGATATCACGCCGGCGAAGCCGCTGACGGAAGCTATATTAGAAAACAGGGTTTACACTAACCTTTTCAACTTGGTACTCTCCTTTTATAAAAGGACTTCCCGACATAAGTTTCTTCCACAGAGAAAGGAGCGACTTTAGTGGTGTTATGTTATCGCTCTTGTTGATCACGGCCACCGTCGAGTTTAATTCTGAAATGAGAACAGAATTTACTATTGAAACTACTTGGACAGTCATAATAGGGTATTTGATTACCATCACAAAACAGGAATTATAACTGTTTTATAAGATGGTACAGAAAAAACAAAGATTGTTGAAGAAAAAAAAAATGGTGGAAAAATATGGAAATAGCTTTATCCTTGTCACGCAAAACTTTATTTGTACTGAATGGGGTGAAGTTACCATGGCGTCCCTAGCTAGACGTCAGATTGAAATAGTGCTGTCTTTGCCTTCATAGACTTTAAAAACGATTTCAAGTTCGCCATTTTTGAGAGATTTAAACATGTTTTTTTCTTGTAAACATAACTGGCGAAATGTGGGTGTACTATAGGTACCTAGTATGGGTTTGCCTTACCCTTCGAGAAATAGAGGCGTGATGTATGTATGTTTTATATATTGTATGCTCATCTTCTTTAATTTTTAGAGTAATCTAATAAAGAAATAAGTCAGATACCCTATTTAAGTTTATTATACATATTATAAAGGTACGGTAAGTAAGGTAAGGCACAGATTAACACAGAAGGTTCACTCATTTAAATAAAAAGCGACTCTTCCTACGACACAATAAAGAGCAATTCAGTTCGCACAGTGCTAATTACCTACAGTTATATTCACCTAGAAGTTGCCTCTTTTTCTATCGCGTAACTCTTATATCTTCTGACTCCTTTACGTTCACTGAATTGCTTGCATTGAATTGCTTGCATTGAATTGCAGCTTCATACCTAAAATGCGGAATGCGCCTTCGGTACTATTCTGTGGGTAAGGTAAGTACTACCTTTGAGTCTGGTGATAATGTCATTGGCGGCATTCTTTTCCCAAGCTACGCGGCAGTTGGCAGGCAGAGCCAGAAGTTGTGGTGAGTCGATGTCGGGCAATGCGTCGAAGGCTACCGTGTACTCCTGTTGAACCAACATTAACTTATTTATTTGGGATCTCCACCAAAATATATACACGATGCATGGCACATAATAATGGGAATCATCAGGTATGTTGTTATGTTAATGCAATGTAATAAGTTAGAATTTTAAAGAGCATTAGAACTGAAGCAATGGTTGAATTTAGGACACTGGTTGCCCGGACAATGAAGTCATGGTATAAAAATATAATATAATGGTGAGAATCGAGAATTTATGTAGTAGAAAATCAGTCTCTGTAAGATGATGTTGTAGACTTGTAGTATCACTCTCTCGTCTTGATACTTACAAATTTTAGCTAAAATAAAAACTTTTTACAAAAAAAAACAACCGACCTCCAAAAAAAACACTACAAAGTGTAAAATAACTTTAATTTCGGAAGTCGGTGTCTTGTGTTTTGTATTTTCGTTTTTTGCCACCTACTTCCGAAATTAAAGTTATTTTTCACTTTGTAGTGTTTGTTTTGGAGGTCGGTTGTTTTTTTTTTGTAAAAAGTTTTTATTTTTCACTTTTTAGTTGTGGTACCTACCCCACACACATTCGAATACCACTACCTGCTACCAGTGACAGAAACTTATCATATCATCTACATACTAAGTGGGAAAAAAATACGTATTTTGTAGCTAACTCAAAAACTATCAAAGCAAAGTTAATAAAATTAATATGGGACCAATTCGAGAGCACACCCTTACAAACAAAAAAATAATTTTCAAAATCGGTCCACAATTGACGGAGAAATCGATGGACATACATAAAAAAAAACAAAAAAAAAAACATACGCGACGAACTTATAACCTCCTCCTTTTTGGAAGTCGGTTAAAAACTAGCGAGCCAGCTTTTATTTCTGTTTTTTGATTTAAATTATTGTGTGTACTAGTAAGTCGTTACAGATGTTGTTGTACAAATGCAGCAATGATTCCAATGACATAAGAGTAACATGACGCGCGCTCATGAATTGAGTTTAACTAATATCAAAAATATACAAGAATTGATACTTATTCTAAAGATGTCCCGAAAAAACGACAATAGTGAAGAAAATAATTAAATCTGTTGAAAATGGAAATGTTGCACGCTCTTCGAGTTAGACCGCGCGCACTTTGTATGCGAATTTGTATCGTATGTAAACGTAAGATCGTGGTCGTACGAATTGAGTGTACACACTGAATATGTTTTTCTCAGTCAAATAGGAAGTATTCCGGTGATATCGCATTGAACACACGAAAAATCCCAACATGTTCGGATTGTTTTCGGACGTCGGAACTATACGTACGACTAACGTGTTCGTATGTGTTCGCACGAAAACGCGTCCAAAGTGAGCACGTGTCCTTGTCACGCCAAAACGATCATTGTACGAAATGGTGCAAAGTAACAATACCGCAATATTTCTGTCTTGTGACGTCAGATTTGTCTAGTAGACTTTACAATATCGCAATTTCTTGAGATATTAAAAAAAATTACAGTGGCTTATTTTTTTATAGGTTTCGAGAAATCTAATAAAAGAATCCAGGTAAATATCCTATTGCATTATCTATACCCTACCCTTAGTGAGTTTGAAAGCGGCAGTGGCAAAGTAAGCGGCACAGGTTTCCAGCGTTCGGAAATGGCCGCCTCGCCGAGGTACCGGCGCTGCAGCGCGCCCAGTATGCGCGCGTCGGGCGCGGCGCACACGCGCGCGGCGTACAGCGCGCCCACCGCGCGCCCGCCGCCGCCGCCGCGCACCGCACGCGCGCCGGCCTGCACCTCGCCCCACTCCCACGCGTACCACTGCGACCAACCTGTACAGATGTTGTTTTCGACTGAAATGTATGAGCCTAAAAGCTGTACAAACCAAACTGGATATTAGATTGAATATGACTGAACTTGACACAAATTTCATCGCGCCTATACAAAGCGTTTGCCGGGCGGAATCCGTGACCGCATCTCAGAAGAGCACTGTAGATAATGTTCTTGAGGGCGAAATGTATAGAATGTTGTTACTAGCCGCCGAAAAAATGCACCATATTTGGTCATGGGTTTTTCTGAGTCTTTACTTGCTAGTCAAGTTTATTAAAAAACCAAGTAGCAATGCCACTGTTGATACATTAAAAGCTTAGCTGTTACGCAAGAGATAGATAGAATATTAGTACATTACTGCCGCGGTCTATAATGACTACTTTGCTGGTCGCGCTGATGATGGCCGACAGCGCAACGTAGCGTAGCTCCAGGCCGACACAGCGCAGTCAGCGTGCAGCACTTGATGGACGAGCTGAGATAAAGGCCGAGGCCGTAGGTCGAGGCCTTTACAGCGAGGCCTTTACAGCGAGGACAGCTAGGGCTGCAATGATGGCCAAGCTGGAAGGCCTAGAGCGTAGCTAGGCTAGCTCGAGGCAATCATAGCGTGACCAGCGAAGCAGTCATAGTGGGCCAACGCTTGTATAGTGCTTTACTCAAAAATGCAAGTACCTAATTTAAACAAAACCAGCAAGTAATTTCAATAAAATATATATTAATAAACTAGAAATTGGCGGTGTTAAACACATTGAATCGGAAGAAATTTCGCTTTGAGAGCTCATTTTTAGCAAAAAAGTCACTAAATAAAAATAAAATTTTTCTTTTTGTACAGTCGAAAAATCTGAATCATGACCCACTTTGACGATAAATCGTTTGAAACCGTCAAAATAACAAAGATTTCCCTCCTTTATAGTGCATGCCGCACTTAGGACGTTTCAAATATTAAGCAAGCTATGTCAATACGGGTCGGAGATCTATGCAATTTTAACCTTTGTCATTACTGCAATAGATAATATTTTAGATAAAGCATTAATAATCATATTTTGAATCCAAACTCTTTGGAATTAAATATAACTCAGAACAAATGCTTTTTTTTTTCAAACCATGTTCCGAACTCTTTCGATTATAAAATGACAGAGTCAAAAAATCACTCAGAAATTGGTGTCAAATAATAATTTCTAAAGAATAAAAAATAATTCGTTTATATTTACTTACAATGGCAGAACAAAGAGCTCGGATTATAGTTCTCAGTGAGCAAGGCTACGGTATACGAGAAATATCTCGAGAGTTAAATATATCTCGAAACACAGTGAGGACCTGGATCAGGCGATATGAAGAACAGGGTACCCTGGAAGATAGACGACGATATAATCATGGTGTTCATCAAATCACGAATTAACAGAAAACCTACATGCGTCATCATTACGAAGAACATCCGTTTACTCCCACTCGGTATTTTGCGGCACGGTACGACGTTTGTCTACAAACGATAAGAAATCATTTGCACTCCACTGGACTGCACTATAGACATCACGCTAAGAAAGTCGACTTAACAGATGCACACAAACTTGCAAGATTAAATTTTGCACGTGAATATTTAAACTTTGACTGGACTAACGTTATCTTTTCAGACGAGAAATCTTTTAGATCTTCTCAGCACGGTCGCATAACCTTATGGCGTTACAATAATACACGATACGCTGAGGATCACGTAGTGCCGAATCAATTATCTGGCCGAATCTCAGCTAACATGTGGGGCTGGATGGGAACCGGAAGTGTAGGCGAGCTGGTTCAGGTTTCTTCTCATGCGAATGCAATAAATTATGTGGATTTATTAGAAGAATCTATGTTACCGACAGTGCGAATGGTTTACCCGCGAGAAGAAGTTCCAAGATTTTATTATGTTCACGATAACTGTAGAGTGCATACGGCCAGAGTCGTGTCTAGCTGGTTTAGCCAGCATCCAGAAGTTACGCTAATTCCCCGGCCATCTAAATCCCCGGACTTAAATCCAATTGAAAATTTATGGGGTCTGATGGTCCAAAAGTGGGATAACAGAAACGAGAGGACAAAGCAAGCAATTGAGCAACATTGCAACAAAATTTGGGATTATATGAGAGGAAGTGATATTTGCAGTCGCCTTATTGGATCAATGCGTTCAAGACTATTGGCTGTTATTGCAAGCAATGGTGGTTACACTCGATATTAACTATTGTTAAATAAGAACGAGTTCAACATTATAATTTTTATATTTTTTAAGCGTTTTACTTTCCCGTTTCTTATTGTTGCCTTAACAAACTTTGCAAACAAAATTCAGTGAAGATGTATGCAAAAATGGCGGAATCTTGTTTGTAGCACATTTAAGGCTCTTACAGGCCGTTTTCATGTAAATTGTTCTACCGGTTTCGCGTTACGCGACAAGTCGCGCCAGTATGTAGAAGCCTTTAAGCTGAACGCATATTAAAATAAATAATAAATCAGGTAGGTATATTAGATTAAAAACACATTGATTTTAGTACGACAGTGCGTACGCGTCGTATTTATTTTGGGTGTGCATTCAGCTTAATACCGCACTCGTGTGTAAAAGCTCTTAACAAAGATGGAGACTGCAACAGATAATTCTCTGTGTAATTAAATGGCAGATAACAAGGTCGTTACCATGGAAATGTATGTTTACGCGAATTTCGACCTAATTGTATTTGAATATCTGTAAGAAAATAAGCTTATGGTGGATCATGATTCAAATTTGTCGACTGTACCTATCTCTATAAATACAAACAGCTGTGTTTTAAATAAAATCTTTTTGCATTTGATTTCTTAAAACGTTGAAACGTCAAAATAGCGGCCGGCAATGTTTTGCCGGCCGCTCCTTGAAACAGAACGGCAAGGTCGACTTTGCTCAAACAAGGTTGTCAAAATAATGACCAAATTACATGCATTTTTGAGTAAACTTTATTATACACACCACTAGCTTCTGCCCGTGATTTCGTCCGCGAGCCTATAACCTTCCTCAAGAATTGGACTATCCAATGCAAAAAGAATTTTTCAAATCCGACTGGTAGTTCCGGAGATTACCCTCTACATAAAAACAAATTATAAACAAACAAATTTTACCTCTTTATAATATTAAATAGAAATATAGATAAAACTAACAGATATAAGAGAGAAACAGGACAAACCTTGTGGTATGTAGGCGCGTCGCTCCTGTACTAACGCGTGGAACAGCGCAAGCGCGGCGTGCAGTCGCACGGTATTAGCGTCCGCGGAATACGCGCCCCATGCGTACAGAGTGCCCATCACGTTATTTTTCACTCCTTCCGGCGCCTGATGAGCAACGTATTTACAATTTTGAAACACGAAAGAACTCTTAATTTCTAAAAAAAATATCCTTTCACAATTTTCAGATCAATGAGTGTGTGGACAGTTTTGAGTATGAATGTGGATGGCTATACGAAAAATTGCTTGAACATATAGGGGTATATTATATGCCTTGAATATAACCTACATTTAAAAATAAATTGTTAAATTTTATCGGAGAACCAACCGGATGGCGAATGGTAATGTGGGTTTTGAAGTGATACCGAACCCTCCACACTCACAAGCACATTACAAATATTTATGTATATCATATTGTCTCAGTAAATAAATATGTTTAAATTTAGACTTACCTCAAGTATGACATTAACGCAAGCATTAGATATAAGTGCGGGAATTTCACGGTCTTCCGATAATATCCACAGCCTGAACTCCTCATGGAATTGGTCAGCCTGTAAAGTATTTTCATTTATATTATAAATATTCATTTTCTAAAAAATGCTTTTATCTACACCCATCCTTTAAATTCTCTACAAAAGTTTCTGAAACAGCTTATTGCCAACATTAAAACAACCAGTGTCCTAGTAACCATAATATCATCCAAACGAGTGTTATAATGTTTTACTAAATTTAATTATGTAACTCCTTTGCTTTTTCGATCCCTTCCTTACTCATCAAATAGCCACATTCTCAATTCATAGTATCTTTATGAATTAAAAAAAAAAGAACATTGTCATGCACACGCTTTTCACTACCACAGCACTGATATTTTTAAAAAAAGCTATTATTACCTTTACATAGTTTTTTTGTATTAGATGCTCAGCAATTAAACTTTCTATGAATTTACATAGAGTTTTTACAACACTGTTATTTAACACCCTATGGTTTCAGAACCTTTTATAGAGGATTCATATCAGGTCTTGTATGCAACTGTACATAATTACGTATTAAAACACTCATGTGATAAACCCGTGTTTTAATATCCCTTATTATACAACAGTTGCATAAATAACTATTAATTCATTTTGCATGTGAATTTTGAGCGGTTCAAGTAATATACATACCGGTGACTCAAGGAATCCTGCGATGAATGCCTGTAGATCGTTTGTGAAGGGAGAAGCGCCCACCACGATGGCTAACCAGTTGCCACTGCGACATGCTTCTAGTGCAGTCTCCCATGCCACCCTTCCTCCTTCTATTCCGACCTAAAATTTTACGAGTAAAGATAGCTACATCCGTGTATCTGGCAGTCAGCTCTACAACCAACTTGAAACTAGTCTCTTTAATCTAATCTCTCTAATAGCTAAAATCTCTTCGATACTGGCTTATGACTGGTTGTCTTGCTGATCATGGTTTTGTTATTGTTACTAGTAATTAACTGTACATTTATTTTACCTCGATGGTCCTAGTTTATCATTTATAACTTCCAATTTACAGCTTTATGTAAGCGGGCACGCCCTTTATGCCTGGAGGCTTTTATTTAGATATTTAGTTCTTTTTACGTTTAGTTTTTATTTTTTTAATTCTGCTTGAGTATAGTTCTCGATGTTTTTGGTTGGTATATTGGCGTGTGCTAGCTGACATATGGCCAATAATTTATACTTAATTAAAATAATGTTTTGTGTTGCATAATAATTTTGCATACTATTGTATAGAGTCATTTTTATTTTTTTCTAACTTGAACAGACAGCTGTGCTGCTGGGGAGTTTGTTGCGCCACTTCTTCTTCCCAGCTAAAGGCACTAGGAAGTGGTGAAGGGTGGGCGTTTTTGGGGGACTGTCTTATGTAATTTTGACGTTCGAAAAGTGCTGGTTGTCAGCCTAATTTGAATAAATGACTTGAATTTTAGAATTTTGAATTTTGATAGTATAATTTGTTCTCAAAAGTATACATTCTACTAACTGGTATGATAAGAGAAGACCAGGGTCGTACAGCGTCATCGAGGGTGCAAGATTGTCCAATCTGCGTGCCCAAAATGTTGAGTACGGTTACAGATATAGTGCTGCAAGGATCTTTTGGCGCTTGAATGACATTGATTAGCGCTGTTGGCGAACATTTGTGAAAACGTATTAAAAACAAAATGGCAGCATTACTTCCGATTTTGGCCACACGCCAACGGATCCTTGTATTACTTTAGGTGCTGGTTCCGTGTAAAAAACACAAGTTATTACATGTGTGAGTTGTCGGTTAGTAGCAGCGGCTGCGAGGGCATCGTGTGCGTGCGCAGCTAACAGCAGCACGGGCCGCGCCACGCGCCGCGCGCGCCCGGCGCACGCGCCCGCGCGTACCACGCGGTCTCCGCCTTGCAACACGCCTGCACCTGTACCAAACAATAATTAATATTATGTTTTGTTCTAAAAGTATGTAACTAAAGTGTTAATAAATCTTATTCAGGTTAAATTCTTACGCAATCGCTCTCTAAAGTTAATTAGTAACACATTCATATGTATTCAGAAGGTTTCAGCTGTATGTCTTACCACTTTTTCCAACAATTATTGTTTGAATAATATTGTAATTGAAAAATCATGGACGAAAATTGAGGTTATAAAATTAATCTCGCTTTTTAAATGAAAAACATCTTTATGGTGATTTTAAATTAGAATTTCGAGTTTAAGTATTTAAATGAATCAAATGAAAGCACTGTATTTATAAGTGGCACTAAATATTGGAATCCACAAGTACGTTTTCTAATCATAACAACAGAACATTTACGTTCCTATACGTATCATTATCTGCCTAGCCTTTTCCCAACTATGTTGGGTTCGGCTTCCAGTCTAACCGGATGCAGCTGAATACCAGTATTTTACATGGAGCGACTGCCTATCTGACCTCCACAACCTAGTGACTAGGTAACACGATACCCCTTGGTAAGACTGGTTGTCAGACTTTTTGGGCTTCTAACTACCCGTAACGACTGTCAAAGATCTACAAATGACAGCCGGGACCAACGGCTTAACGTGCTTTCCGAGGCACGGAAGGGACTTGGTATGTAAAGATGGTCACCCATCCACGGACCAAACACGGCAAGCGTAGCTTAACCTAATCGATCGACCTGTGCAGCTGTTATTACTTAGCCACAAGCCCCTCTCAAGTTCCTATGCGTAAAGAAGCGATATTCAAATTCACAACAGTAGGCATGGCAGTACTGCAGTGCCTCGATTGGCTGATGTATGACTAACCCCAAACATATAACGTGTGCCGACAGGCCAATGCTCCTTACAAACGAACTCGTATACTAAGTGCACGCAAATTATTATTATTCGTATGAACGGAATGTCGGGGGTGTGCTTGTACGCAAATGCGCACATTATGTACTTTCAGTTTCTGATACGTTCTAGTTGTGATCAGTAAATCTAGAGTCAAAAGTGTCCGATCTGATGATAGCGGTTGTTATTTGCTGATGGAAATAAAAGCAGCCACTAAAAAAGTAATGTCAGTCATTTTCAGTCCTAATGTTGAATAACATTAACAGGATGTTTATACGTTTTAAATAGCCACCATCAAGAATATTATCTCTCATCTCTAATGAATGATATTCGAGCGTACCTAGTAGTTGATCAACGAAAGCCACAATAGCTCGGTATGCGCTGTCTGGTCGAGTCACCGCCACTGCCACCACAGTTTCAAAAGCGCTTAATTTTAGTTTGCTTAATATATTGATATCCCCTGATTGGAGGAACTCCTTCCAAACATCTTCGTTATCCAATGACAGCCTATTATAAAGATCTTCATTTACAACCTGGAATTAATGACCAAGTTGTTTTTTTACGGTTTAAGTTATAAATTAAACTCCATTAGTAAAAAACTAAGTCTGTATATATGGACTGACCTTTAGTTTAGCAATTTTCTTAATGCATTCCTGTGGTATCCAGGAGTGTTTGCTTTTGATCTCATTGACATTACCAGTATCTTCTAGGTCGTGATTCTCTATGAATATTTGCCAAAGCTGAAAGATAAAGATGATAACAATAAAATAAATACAGGATTATTTAAAGGAAGCGTACACAGTATACTGGACTAATGTTGAAGACTTATCACTCTGTATAAAGAGAGGGAACTTACCTCGTTCGGTATCAAATCCTCATAAACTTGCTTTAGTAGGTATAATACCACTACGTATTTGTCTTTCTTGTGCAGACCCAACAGGACTCTCTCCACAATTTTCCTAGTGACACATTTGACAACTTCAGCGTTGTTTATTTTTGTTTGATCCTGGAATAATTATTGAATTATTTTTTTAAATTTTCTTCGTCATCTACCGGACTTAATTTTAATCGCATATTTCAGAAAAAAAATCGGACTAACCGAAAGAGGGAGTTTTTGATTTAGCATCTTTATTTTTGTGTTGTTGGAGGGGGGAGACGGATGTAATTATGTATGTATGTTACGACACAATAATATATCCGTGTACACACGGCTACACATCAAGCTATACATTTCCAGTATAAACTGATCTCGCATTGTACAGAAATCCTATACAATGCGAGATCAACAAAAACTGGTTTTGTATAACTTGATGTGTACAACTTTAGTTATCTTTATTTTAGGTACAATCTCTGTTTTACTTACGGGCTGTCTCCTCACAGCTTCAACGAACACATCGAGCACTGCATCAACGGGCAACGCAATGAGTGGCCAGCGTGTGGCCAGCCCGTTTGTGGCCAGGGCCAGCATGGCCGCGCGTTGGGCCGCACTCTCATACATCTGACAAGCGGCCTGGCTGGCTTGTTCCACCTCTCGAGCGGCCGCTAACGCTTCAACTATGGTGTCGTTAGTAGCCCTAGTCTTGCTTAGAGAGGCGAGCACACCCGCGTCTTTTAATATGTCACCTTTGTTTGATAACTCACGGAGGAGGTTTTCCTGTTAACCAGTTTGATTGATTGATCATAGAACTAGATAACTAACTCAATTAACTGTGAGATAAAATGCCTGTAACATACAAACCTGCAATTCATGTTGTTGTTTTTGTAGAGTAGCTTTCTTCAGTTTGATTTCTTTGGATTTTTCATCCACCTCTGGATTTTGCTGTTGCAAGGCGTAGTGGACGAGTTGGTCTAAAAAAGAGCAATGACTAAGTAAAGGCCAAGATTACAGTTGTATCACTTGTGAAACCGAAATCATTTGCACACATTGTACAGCTAAAATTTAATTTGTATCAAGAAAGAAAATACATTTATTTGACGCAGGTTATGACACACAATATACACACAAGACAAAAAACAGATAAAAACTCAGAAATTCTATTGTAATATTGTGTGCCTCACGGCTGCTTCAAATAAGCCCAATTCAGCATAAATGCTACGACCCTGAAGCTGGTTTTCAATTGGACTTTAAATTGAGAGGACGTCTTATATCGGACATCGTATAACAGACTTCGTTCTAGCTCTTTCCTGCTCCTATATAAGTTACCAGTAAGTGCATGTAACGTGGGGGTGAAGTTAACAGGCGACAGTCGCGCGGCCACGTGCGGCGGCAGTGCGGGCGCGGCGCGGCACTGCAGCAGCAGCCGCGCGGCGCCGCCCGGCCCGCGCGCGCCGCCCCACCACGACGAGTGCACGCAGTCCACGTCGCTTATGATCAGGGTACGGCCCAGTCTGCAGAACACGCAATGTGTGAAAAGCTAGGTACTGGCATTCTCTATTCTATTCATATTTCTTACTAGCGACCTACCCCAAGGTTTTAAGACCTGATAAAACATAGAGATATCTTAATAATATGTAAGATAAATATTGTTTTTATACACATAAACCTTCAGGAATAAATTCTCTAAATGATGGTAAAAACGGCATCGAAATCCATTGGGTAGCCAAGAAGAACAAAGTGGTCACACAGCCAAAGATGAATCAAATCAATCTGCCTAGCCTTTTTCTCAATTACATTGGGGTCGGCTTCCAGTCTAACGGGATGCAGCTGAATACCAGTATTTTACATGGAGCGACTGCCTATCTGACCTCCACAACCCAGTACCTGGGTAATACGATACCCCTTGGTGAGACTGGTTGTCAGAATTTCGGGCTTCTGACGACGCATAACGACTGTCAAAGATCCACAAATGAGAGCCGGGATCAACGGCTTAACATACTTTCCGAGGCACGGAGGAGTCTCGGTATATCAAGATGGTCACCCATCCACGGACCAACCCCGGCAAGCGTAGCTTAACTGACTACTTTATGACTTAGCCACGAGCTCGTCAAAATAAAAATAATATAATGAATAGCGACTTTAATTTATATTATATACTGATAGCAAAGATAAGCGATTTAAGAGCAAAATAATATTTAACCTGGTAGAACCAGAAGGGGTTCAAAAGAGGTTGGAAGCCTACCGGCAAATGCCACGCGGTGCTACGCAAAATTCAAAAGAAGAGAAAGGAAGACATTAACATATCACATGAATAGAGCTTTACTATATTAATTTAGTCTTATAAAAGACGGAATATTTTTATGAACCCGTTTTAACTAAATGTGAAAAATGATATAGGTAAATTTTACATTCTGACATTACAAAGTAACATGAGCACAAGTAGTAAACAGAATTATGTATTACAACTCTGTACCCTAATTGCGTAATACAACACAATTACAATTTGTTTCGATTTTAAACAGATTGCTAATCCATTCCCAACAAACATTGATAGGTCGCCACAACGTGCTGATTTTAACTTTTGGTTCTATACGCTGGTCGTAAATACGTCGCTATCACGTTGATACGACCGAGAATAGGCCCATTTTATACGAATCAGTGTCGTAATAGAATTACGTAGCAGTCGTATTAATCACTATCTGGTTGAGTAGTGGTCGTATAGACGTCGTAAGATCGTCTTTTCGTCCAGTTATGATGTTTATTAGCGCTGCTTTGCGACATTTCATCGAGTAACTAGTTATTCATCACGACTTTTATAAGGGATTTTGATGTAAAGTGATCGATTACGGTTAATGTAGTGAATTGAAACTTTACAACCGGACAACTTTTATACTGTGTTAGAATACAATAATATTTTTTATCATTGAAAGGGGAGTACAGCCATTTTCTTTTTATTTATTTTATCTTCGAAACTCATGTTTGAGTGCATTAATATTTTGGGAAATTAATTTTATCGATTAATATTAGTGAGTTTTCTCAATATAATGGACGCGCTTTATAAATTATTTAATTAAGGCAATATTTTTACCCTATATTTTGACGAAAGTGTTAACAGTTACCTTAATACGACTTAGGATTAACGGCGATACATCGACACAGTTAAAAGTATCGACACAGTTAAAAGTATCGACACAGTTAAAAGTATCGACACAGTTAAAAGTATCGAAACAGTTAAAAGTATCGACACAGTTAAAAGTATCGACACAGTTAAAAGTATCGACACAGTTAAAAGCATCGACACAGTTAAAAGTATCGTCACAGTTAAAAGCATCGACACAGTTAAAAGTATCGACACAGTTAAAAGTATCGACACAGTTAAAAGTATCGACACAGTTAAAAGTATTGACACAGTTAAAAGTATCGACACAGTTGAAAGTATCGACACAGTTAAAAGTATCGACACAGTTAAAAGTATCGACACAATTAAAAGTATTTATTAACACAGTTAAAAGTATTTATTAACACAGTTAAAAGTATTAACACAGTTAAAAGTATCCGATTAAAAGTATCGACACACTTAACAGTATCGACACAGTTAAAAGTATCGACACCGTTAAAAGTATCGACACAGTTAAAAGTATCGACACCGTTAAAAGTATCAACACAGTTAAAAGTATCGACACAGTTAAAAGCATCGACACAGTTAAAAGTGTCGACACAGTTAAAAGTATCGACACAGTTAAAAGTATCGACACAGTTAAAAGTATCGACACAGTTAAAAGTATCGACACAGTTAAAAGTATCGACACAGTTAAAAGAAAGTATTAACACAGTTAAAAGTATCGACACAGTTAAAAGTATCGACACCGTTAAAAGTATCGACACAGTTAAAAGTATCGACACAGTTAAAAGTATCGACACAGTTAAAAGAAAGTATTAACACAGTTAAAAGTATCGACACAGTTAAAAGTATCGACACCGTTAAAAGTATCGACACAGTTAAAAGTATCGACACAGTTAAAAGTATCGACACAGTTAAAAGAAAGTATTAACACAGTTAAAAGTATTAACACAGTTAAAAGTATTTATAAACACAGTTAAAAGTATTAACACAGTTAAAAGATTTAACACAGTTAAAAGTATTAACACAGTTAAAAGTATTAACACAGTTAAAAGTATTAACACAGTTAAAAGTATTTACTAACACAGTTAAAAGTATCGACACAGTTAAAAGTATTGACACTGTTAAAAGTATCGACACAGTTAAAAGTATCGACACAGTAAAAAGTATGGACACAGTTAAAAGTATCGACACTGTTAAAAGTATCGACACAGTTAAAAGTATCGACACAGTTAAAAGTATCGACACAGTTAAAAGTATCGACACAGTTAAAAGTATCCACACAGTTAAAAGTATCGACACAGTTAAAAGTATCGACACATTTAAAAGTATCGACACAGTTAAAAGTATCGACACAGTTAAAAGTATCGACACAGTTAAAAGCATCGACACAGTTAAAAGTATCGTCACAGTTAAAAGCATCGACACAGTTAAAAGTATCGACACAGTTAAAAGTATCGACACAGTTAAAAGTATCGACACAGTTAAAAGTATCGACACAATTAAAAGTATTTATTAACACAGTTAAAAGTATCGACACAGTTAAAAGTATCGACACAGTTAAAAGTATCGACACAATTAAAAGTATTTATTAACACAGTTAAAAGTATTTATTAACACAGTTAAAAGTATTAACACAGTTAAAAGTATCCGATTAAAAGTATCGACACACTTAAAAGTATCGACACAGTTAAAAGTATCGACACCGTTAAAAGTATCGACACAGTTAAAAGTATCGACACCGTTAAAAGTATCAACACAGTTAAAAGTATCGACACAGTTAAAGGCATCGACACAGTTAAAAGTGTCGACACAGTTAAAAGTATCGACACAGTTAAAAGTATCGACACAGTTAAAAGTATCGACACAATTAAAAGTATCGACACAGTTAAAAGTATCGACACAGTTAAAAGTGTCGACACAGTTAAAAGTATCGACACAGTTAAAAGTATCGACACAGTTAAAAGTATCGACACAGTTAAAAGTATCGACACAGTTAAAAGTATCGACACAGTTAAAAGAAAGTATTAACACAGTTAAAAGTATCGACACAGTTAAAAGTATCGACACAGTTAAAAGAAAGTATTAACACAGTTAAAAGTATCGACACAGTTAAAAGTATCGACACCGTTAAAAGTATCGACACAGTTAAAAGTATCGACACAGTTAAAAGTATCGACACAGTTAAAAGAAAGTATTAACACAGTTAAAAGTATCGACACAGTTAAAAGTATCGACACCGTTAAAAGTATCGACACAGTTAAAAGTATCGACAAAGTTAAAAGTATCGACACAGTTAAAAGAAAGTATTAACACAGTTAAAAGTATCGACACAGTTAAAAGTATCGACACCGTTAAAAGTATCGACACAGTTAAAAGTATCGACACCGTTAAAAGTATCGACACAGTTAAAAGTATCGACTCAGTTAAAAGTATCGACACAGTTAAAAGCATCGACACAGTTAAAAGTATCGTCACAGTTAAAAGCATCGACACAGTTAAAAGTATCGACACAGTTAAAAGTATCGACACAGTTAAAAGTATCGACACAGTTAAAAGTATCGACACAGTTAAAAGCATCGACACAGTTAAAAGTATCGTCACAGTTAAAAGCATCGACACAGTTAAAAGTATCGACACAGTTAAAAGTATCGACACAGTTAAAAGTATCGACACAGTTAAAAGTATCGACACAATTAAAAGTATTTATTAACACAGTTAAAAGTATCGACACAGTTAAAAGTATCGACACAGTTAAAAGTATCGACACAATTAAAAGTATTTATTAACACAGTTAAAAGTATTTATTAACACAGTTAAAAGTATTAACACAGTTAAAAGTATCCGATTAAAAGTATCGACACACTTAAAAGTATCGACACAGTTAAAAGTATCGACACCGTTAAAAGTATCGACACAGTTAAAAGTATCGACACCGTTAAAAGTATCAACACAGTTAAAAGTATCGACACAGTTAAAGGCATCGACACAGTTAAAAGTGTCGACACAGTTAAAAGTATCGACACAGTTAAAAGTATCGACACAGTTAAAAGTATCGACACAGTTAAAAGTATCGACACAGTTAAAAGTATCGACACAGTTAAAAGTGTCGACACAGTTAAAAGTATCGACACAGTTAAAAGTATCGACACAGTTAAAAGTATCGACACAGTTAAAAGTATCGACACAGTTAAAAGTATCGACACAGTTAAAAGAAAGTATTAACACAGTTAAAAGTATCGACACAGTTAAAAGTATCGACACAGTTAAAAGAAAGTATTAACACAGTTAAAAGTATCGACACAGTTAAAAGTATCGACACCGTTAAAAGTATCGACACAGTTAAAAGTATCGACACAGTTAAAAGTATCGACACAGTTAAAAGAAAGTATTAACACAGTTAAAAGTATCGACACAGTTAAAAGTATCGACACCGTTAAAAGTATCGACACAGTTAAAAGTATCGACAAAGTTAAAAGTATCGACACAGTTAAAAGAAAGTATTAACACAGTTAAAAGTATCGACACAGTTAAAAGTATCGACACCGTTAAAAGTATCGACACAGTTAAAAGTATCGACACCGTTAAAAGTATCGACACAGTTAAAAGTATCGACTCAGTTAAAAGTATCGACACAGTTAAAAGCATCGACACAGTTAAAAGTATCGTCACAGTTAAAAGCATCGACACAGTTAAAAGTATCGACACAGTTAAAAGTATCGACACAGTTAAAAGTATCGACACAGTTAAAAGTATCGACACAGTTAAAAGCATCGACACAGTTAAAAGTATCGTCACAGTTAAAAGCATCGACACAGTTAAAAGTATCGACACAGTTAAAAGTATCGACACAGTTAAAAGTATCGACACAGTTAAAAGTATCCACACAGTTAAAAGTATCGACACAGTTAAAAGTATCGACACAGTTAAAAGTATCGACACAGTTAAAAGTATCGACACAGTTAAAAGTATCGACACAGTTAAAAGTATCGACACAGTTAAAAGCATCGACACAGTTAAAAGTATCGTCACAGTTAAAAGCATCGACACAGTTAAAAGTATCGACACAGTTAAAAGTATCGACACAGTTAAAAGTATCGACACCGTTAAAAGTATCGACACAGTTAAAAGTATCGACACAGTTAAAAGTATCGACACAGTTAAAAGTATCGACACAGTTAAAAGTATCGACACAGTTAAAAGAAAGTATTAACACAGTTAAAAGTATCGACACAGTTAAAAGTATCGACACAGTTAAAAGAAAGTATTAACACAGTTAAAAGTATCGACACAGTTAAAAGTATCGACACCGTTAAAAGTATCGACACAGTTAAAAGTATCGACACAGTTAAAAGTATCGACACAGTTAAAAGAAAGTATTAACACAGTTAAAAGTATCGACACAGTTAAAAGTATCGACACCGTTAAAAGTATCGACACAGTTAAAAGTATCGACAAAGTTAAAAGTATCGACACAGTTAAAAGAAAGTATTAACACAGTTAAAAGTATCGACACAGTTAAAAGTATCGACACCGTTAAAAGTATCGACACAGTTAAAAGTATCGACACCGTTAAAAGTATCGACACAGTTAAAAGTATCGACTCAGTTAAAAGTATCGACACAGTTAAAAGCATCGACACAGTTAAAAGTATCGTCACAGTTAAAAGCATCGACACAGTTAAAAGTATCGACACAGTTAAAAGTATCGACACAGTTAAAAGTATGGACACAGTTAAAAGTATCGACACTGTTAAAAGTATCGACACAGTTAAAAGTATCGACACAGTTAAAAGTATCGACACAGTTAAAAGTATCGACACAGTTAAAAGTATCGACACAGTTAAAAGTATCGACACAGTTAAAAGTATCCACACAGTTAAAAGTATCGACACAGTTAAAAGTATCGACACAGTTAAAAGTATCGACACAGTTAAAAGTATCGACACAGTTAAAAGTATCGACACAGTTAAAAGTATCGACACAGTTAAAAGCATCGACACAGTTAAAAGGATCGTCACAGTTAAAAGCATCGACACAGTTAAAAGTATCGACACAGTTAAAAGTATCGACACAGTTAAAAGTATCGACACAGTTAAAAGTATTGACACAGTTAAAAGTATCGACACAGTTAAAAGTATTTATTAACACAGTTAAAAGTATTAACACAGTTAAAAGTATCCGATTAAAAGTATCGACACACTTAAAAGTATCGACACAGTTAAAAGTATCGACACCGTTAAAAGTATCGACACAGTTAAAAGTATCGACACCGTTAAAAGTATCAACACAGTTAAAAGTATCGACACAGTTAAAAGCATCGACACAGTTAAAAGTGTCGACACAGTTAAAAGTATCGAAACAGTTAAAAGTATCGACACAGTTAAAAGTATCGACACAGTTAAAAGTATCGACACAGTTAAAAGTGTCGACACAGTTAAAAGTATCGACACAGTTAAAAGTATCGACACAGTTAAAAGTATCGACACAGTTAAAAGTATCGACACAGTTAAAAGTATCGACACAGTTAAAAGTATCGACACAGTTAAAAGAAAGTATTAACACAGTTAAAAGTATCGACACAGTTAAAAGTATCGACACCGTTAAAAGTATCGACACAGTTAAAAGTATCGACACAGTTAAAAGTATCGACACAGTTAAAAGAAAGTATTAACACAGTTAAAAGTATCGACACAGTTAAAAGTATGGACACAGTTAAAAGTATGGACACAGTTAAAAGTATGGACACAGTTAAAAGTATCGACACTGTTAAAAGTATCGACATATAAAAGTATCGACACAGTTAAAAGTATGGACACAGTTAAAAGTATCGACACTGTTAAAAGTATCGACACAATTAAAAGTATTTATTAACACAGTTAAAAGTATTTATTAACACAGTTAAAAGTATTAACACAGTTAAAAGTATCGACACAGTTAAAAGTATCGACACATTTAAAAGTATCGACACAGTTAAAAGTATCGACACAGTTAAAAGTATTGACACAGTTAAAAGTATCGACACAGTTAAAAGTATTGACACAGTTAAAAGTATCGACACAGTTAAAAGTATCGACACAGTTAAAAGTATGGACACAGTTAAAAGTATGGACACAGTTAAAAGTATCGACACTGTTAAAAGTATCGACATATAAAAGTATCGACACAGTTAAAAGTATGGACACAGTTAAAAGTATGGACACAGTTAAAAGTATGGACACAGTTAAAAGTATCGACACTGTTAAAAGTATCGACATATAAAAGTATCGACATATAAAAGTATCGACACAGTTAAAAGTATGGACACAGTTAAAAGTATCGACACTGTTAAAAGTATAGACACAATTAAAAGTATTTATTAACACAGTTAAAAGTATTTATTAACACAGTTAAAAGTATTAACACAGTTAAAAGTATCGACACAGTTAAAAGTATCGACACCGGTAAAAGTATCGACACTGTTAAAAGTATCGACACAGTTAAAAGTATCGACACAGTTAAAAGTATCGACACAGTTAAAAGTATCGACACAGTTAAAAGTATCGACACAGTTGAAAGTATTGACACAGTTAAAAAGTATCGACACAGTTAAAAGTATCGACACACTTAAAAGTATCGACACAGTTAAAAGTATCGACACTGTTAAAAGTATCGACACAGTTAAAAGTATCGACACTGTTAAAAGTATCGACGTAGTTAAAAGTATCGACACAGTTAAAAGTATCGACACAGTTAAAAGTATCGACACAATTAAAAGTATTTATTAACACAGTTAAAAGTATTTATTAACACAGTTAAAAGTATTAACACAGTTAAAAGTATCGACACAGTTAAAAGTATCGACACAGTTAAAAGTATCGGCACAGTTAAAAGTATCGACACAGTTAAAAGTATCGACACAGTTAAAAGTATGGACACAGTTAAAAGTATCGACACAGTTAAAAGTATCGACACAGTTAAAAGCATCGACACAGTTAAAAGTATTAACACAGTTAAAAGTACTTCGATACTTTTAACTGTGACGATATTTTTAACTGTGTTAATACTTTTAACTGTGTCGACACTTTTAACTGTGTCAATACTTTTAACTGTGTCGATACTTTTAACTGTGTAGATACTTTTAACTGTGTCGATACTTTTAACTGTGTTAGTAAATACTTTTAACTGTGTTAATACTTTTAACTGTGTCGATACTTTTAACTGCGTCGATACTTTTAACTGTGTCGATACTTTTAACTGTGTTGATACTTTTAACGGTGTCGATACTTTTAACTGTGTCGATACTTTTAACTGTGTCGATACTTTTAACTGTGTCGATACTTTTAACTGTGTCGATACTTTTAACTGTGTCAATACTTTTAACTGTGTTAATACTTTTAACTGTGTTAATAAATACTTTTAACTATGTTAATAAATACTTTTAATTGTGTCGATACTTTTAATTGTGTCGATACTTTTAACTGTGTCGATACTTTTAACTGTGTCGATACTTTTAACTGTGTCGATACTTTTCACTGTGTCAATACTTTTAACTGTGTCGATACTTTTAACTGTGTCGATATTTTTAACTGTGTTAATACTTTTAACTGTGTCGACACTTTTAACTGTGTCAATACTTTTAACTGTGTCGATACTTTTAACTGTGTAGATACTTTTAACTGTGTCGATACTTTTAACTGTGTTAGTAAATACTTTTAACTGTGTTAATACTCTTAACTGTGTTAATACTTTTAACTGTGTCGATACTTTTAACGGTGTCGATACTTTTAACTGTGTCGATACTTTTAACGGTGTCAATACTTTTAACTGTGTCGATACTTTTAACTGTGTCGATACTTTTAACAGTGTCGATACTTTTAACTGTGTCGATACTTTTAACTGTGTTAATACTTTTAACTGTGTTAGTAAATACTTTTAACTGTGTTAATAAATACTTTTAATTGTGTCGATATTTTTAACTGTGTCGATACTTTTAACTGTATCGATACTTTTAACTGTGTCGTTGCTTTTAACTGTGTCGATACTTTTAACCATGTCGATACTTTTAACTGTGTCGATGCTTTTAACTGTGTCGATACTTTTAACTGTGTCGATACTTTTAACGGTGTCGATACTTTTAACTGTGTCGATACTTTTAACTGTGTTAATACTTTTAACTGTGTCGATACTTTTAACTGTGTCGATACTTTTAACTGTGTCGATACTTTTAACTGTGTCGATACTTTTAACTGTGTCGATACTTTTAACTGTGTCGATACTTTTAACTGTGTCGATACTTTTAACTGTGTCGATACTTTTAACTGTGTCGATACTTTTAACTGTGTCGATACTTTTAACTGTGTCGATACTTTTAACTGTGTCGATACTTTTAACTGTGTTGATACTTTTAACTGTGTCGATACTTTTAACTGTGTCGATACTTTTAACTATGTCGATACTTTTAACAGTGTCGATACTTTTAACTGTGTCCATACTTTTAACTGTGTCGATACTTTTAACTGTGTCGATACTTTTAACTGTATCGATACTTTTAACTGTGTCGTTGCTTTTAACTGTGTCGATACTTTTAACCATGTCGATACTTTTAACCATGTCGATGCTTTTAACTGTGTCGATGCTTTTAACTGTGTCGATACTTTTAACTGTGTCGATACTTTTAACGGTGTCGATACTTTTAACTGTGTCGATACTTTTAACTGTGTCGTTGCTTTTAACTGTGTCGATACTTTTAACCATGTCGATACTTTTAACCATGTCGATGCTTTTAACTGTGTCGATGCTTTTAACTGTGTCGATACTTTTAACTGTGTCGATACTTTTAACGGTGTCGATACTTTTAACTGTGTCGATACTTTTAACTGTGTCGATACTTTTAACTGTGTCGATACTTTTAACTGTATCGATACTTTTAACTGTGTCGTTGCTTTTAACTGTGTCGATACTTTTAACCATGTCGATACTTTTAACCATGTCGATGCTTTTAACTGTGTCGATGCTTTTAACTGTGTCGATACTTTTAACTGTGTCGATACTTTTAACGGTGTCGATACTTTTAACTGTGTCGATACTTTTAACTGTGTCGTTGCTTTTAACTGTGTCGATACTTTTAACTGTGTCGATACTTTTAACTGTGTCGATACTTTTAACTGTGTCGATACTTTTAACTGTGTCGATACTTTTAACTGTGTTGATACTTTTAACGGTGTCGATACTTTTAACTGTGTCGATACTTTTAATGGTGTCGATACTTTTAACTGTGTCGATACTTTTAACTGTGTCGATACTTTTAACTGTGTCAATACTTTTAACTGTGTTAATACTTTTAACTGTGTTAATAAATACTTTTAACTATGTTAATAAATACTTTTAATTGTGTCGATACTTTTAATTGTGTCGATACTTTTAACTGTGTCGATACTTTTAACTGTGTCGATACTTTTAACTGTGTCGATACTTTTAACTGTGTCAATACTTTTAACTGTGTCGATACTTTTAACTGTGTCGATATTTTTAACTGTGTTAATACTTTTAACTGTGTCGACACTTTTAACTGTGTCAATACTTTTAACTGTGTCGATACTTTTAACTGTGTAGATACTTTTAACTGTGTTAATACTTTTAACAATGTGAATACTTTAACTGTGTCGATACTTATAACTGTATCGATACTTTTAACTGTGTCGATACTTTTAACTGTGTCAATACTTTTAACTGTGTCGATACTTTTAACTGTGTCGATACTTTTAACTGTGTCTATAATTTTAACTGTGTCGATACTTTTAACTGTGTCGATACTTTTAACTGTGTCGATACTTTTAACGGTGTCGATACTTTTAACTGTGTTAATACCTTTAACTGTGTCGATACTTTTAACTATGTCGATACTTTTAACTGTGTCGATACTTTTAACAGTGTCGATACTTTTAACTGTGTCGATACTTTTAACTGTGTCGATACTTTTAACTGTGTTGATACTTTTAACGGTGTCGATACTTTTAACTGTGTCGATACTTTTAATGGTGTCGATACTTTTAACTGTGTCGATACTTTTAACTGTGTCGATACTTTTAACTGTGTCAATACTTTTAACTGTGTTAATACTTTTAACTGTGTTAATAAATACTTTTAACTATGTTAATAAATACTTTTAATTGTGTCGATACTTTTAATTGTGTCGATACTTTTAACTGTGTCGATACTTTTAACTGTGTCGATACTTTTAACTGTGTCGATACTTTTCACTGTGTCAATACTTTTAACTGTGTCGATACTTTTAACTGTGTCGATATTTTTAACTGTGTTAATACTTTTAACTGTGTCGACACTTTTAACTGTGTCAATACTTTTAACTGTGTCGATACTTTTAACTGTGTAGATACTTTTAACTGTGTCGATACTTTTAACTGTGTTAGTAAATACTTTTAACTGTGTTAATACTCTTAACTGTGTTAATACTTTTAACTGTGTCGATACTTTTAACGGTGTCGATACTTTTAACTGTGTCGATACTTTTAACGGTGTCAATACTTTTAACTGTGTCGATACTTTTAACTGTGTCGATACTTTTAACAGTGTCGATACTTTTAACTGTGTCGATACTTTTAACTGTGTTAATACTTTTAACTGTGTTAGTAAATACTTTTAACTGTGTTAATAAATACTTTTAATTGTGTCGATATTTTTAACTGTGTCGATACTTTTAACTGTATCGATACTTTTAACTGTGTCGTTGCTTTTAACTGTGTCGATACTTTTAACTGTGTCGATACTTTTAACTGTGTCGATACTTTTAACGGTGTCGATACTTTTAACTGTGTCGATACTTTTAACTGTGTTAATACTTTTAACTGTGTCGATACTTTTAACTGTGTCGATACTTTTAACTGTGTCGATACTTTTAACTGTGTCGATACTTTTAACTGTGTCGATACTTTTAACTGTGTCGATACTTTTAACTGTGTCGATACTTTTAACTGTGTCGATACTTTTAACTGTGTCGATACTTTTAACTGTGTCGATACTTTTAACTGTGTCGATACTTTTAACTGTGTCGATACTTTTAACTGTGTCGATACTTTTAACTGTGTTGATACTTTTAACTGTGTCGATACTTTTAACTGTGTCGATACTTTTAACTATGTCGATACTTTTAACAGTGTCGATACTTTTAACTGTGTCCATACTTTTAACTGTGTCGATACTTTTAACTGTGTCGATACTTTTAACTGTATCGATACTTTTAACTGTGTCGTTGCTTTTAACTGTGTCGATACTTTTAACCATGTCGATACTTTTAACCATGTCGATGCTTTTAACTGTGTCGATGCTTTTAACTGTGTCGATACTTTTAACTGTGTCGATACTTTTAACGGTGTCGATACTTTTAACTGTGTCGATACTTTTATCTGTGTCGTTGCTTTTAACTGTGTCGATACTTTTAACCATGTCGATACTTTTAACCATGTCGATGCTTTTAACTGTGTCGATGCTTTTAACTGTGTCGATACTTTTAACTGTGTCGATACTTTTAACGGTGTCGATACTTTTAACTGTGTCGATACTTTTAACTGTGTCGATACTTTTAACTGTATCGATACTTTT
Source organism: Agrochola lychnidis (assembly GCA_963680765.1). Lineage (NCBI taxonomy): Eukaryota > Metazoa > Arthropoda > Insecta > Lepidoptera > Noctuidae > Agrochola > Agrochola lychnidis. The sequence goes on from OY796857.1 coordinate 15,267,105, forward strand.
AACTGTGTCGTTGCTTTTAACTGTGTCGATACTTTTAACCATGTCGATACTTTTAACCATGTCGATGCTTTTAACTGTGTCGATGCTTTTAACTGTGTCGATACTTTTAACTGTGTCGATACTTTTAACGGTGTCGATACTTTTAACTGTGTCGATACTTTTAACGGTGTCGATACTTTTAACTGTGTCGATACTTTTAACTGTGTTAATACTTTCTTTTAACTGTGTCGATACTTTTAACTGTGTCGATACTTTTAACTGTGTCGATACTTTTAACTGTGTCGATACTTTTAACTGTGTCGATACTTTTAACTGTGTCGATACTTTTAACTGTGTCGATACTTTTAACTGTGTCGATACTTTTAACTGTGTCGATACTTTTAACTGTGTCGATACTTTTAACTGTGTCGATACTTTTAACTGTGTCGATACTTTTAACTGTGTCGATACTTTTAACTGTGTCGATACTTTTAACTGTGTTGATACTTTTAACTGTGTCGATACTTTTAACTGTGTCGATACTTTTAACTATGTCGATACTTTTAACAGTGTCGATACTTTTAACTGTGTCCATACTTTTAACTGTGTCGATACTTTTAACTGTGTCGATACTTTTAACTGTGTCGATACTTTTAACTGTGTTCATACTTTTAACTGTGTCGATACTTTTAACTGTGTCGATACTTTTAACTGTGTCGATACTTTTACCTATGTCGATACTTTTAACAGTGTCCATACTTTTAACTGTGTCCATACTTTTAACTGTGTCGATACTTTTAACTGTGTCGATACTTTTAACTGTGTCAATACTTTTAACTGTGTCGATACTTTTAACTGTGTTAGTAAATACTTTTAACTGTGTTAATACTTTTAACTGTGTTAATACTTTTAACTGTGTCGATACTTTTAACGGTGTCGATACTTTTAACTGTGTCGATACTTTTAAGTGTCGATACTTTTAACTGTGTCGATACTTTTAACGGTGTCGATACTTTTACCGGTGTCGATACTTTTAACTGTGTCGATACTTTTAACTGTGTTAATACTTTTAACTGTGTTAATAAATACTTTTAATTGTGTCGATACTTTTAACTGTGTCGATACTTTTAACTGTGTCGATACTTTTAACTGTGTCGATACTTTTAACTGTGTCGATACTTTTCACTGTGTCAATACTTTTAACTGTGTCGATACTTTTAACTGTGTCGATATTTTTAACTGTGTTAATACTTTTAACTGTGTCGACACTTTTAACTGTGTCAATACTTTTAACTGTGTTGATACTTTTAACTGTGTAGATACTTTTAACTGTGTCGATACTTTTAACTGTGTTAGTAAATACTTTTAACTGTGTTAATACTTTTAACTGTGTTAATACTTTTAACTGTGTCGATACTTTTAACGGTGTCGATACTTTTAACTGTGTCGATACTTTTAACGGTGTCAATACTTTTAACTGTGTCGATACTTTTAACTGTGTCGATACTTTTAACGGTGTCGATACTTTTAACTGTGTCGATACTTTTAACTGTGTTAATACTTTTAACTGTGTTAGTAAATACTTTTAACTGTGTTAATAAATACTTTTAATTGTGTCGATATTTTTAACTGTGTCGATACTTTTAACTGTATCGATACTTTTAACTGTGTCGTTGCTTTTAACTGTGTCGATACTTTTAACCATGTCGATACTTTTAACCATGTCGATGCTTTTAACTGTGTCGATGCTTTTAACTGTGTCGATACTTTTAACTGTGTCGATACTTTTAACGGTGTCGATACTTTTAACTGTGTCGATACTTTTAACTGTGTTAATACTTTTAACTGTGTCGATACTTTTAACTGTGTCGATACTTTTAACTGTGTCGATACTTTTAACTGTGTCGATACTTTTAACTGTGTCGATACTTTCAACTGTGTCGATACTTTTAACTGTGTCAATACTTTTAACTGTGTCGATACTTTTAACTGTGTTAGTAAATACTTTTAACTGTGTCGATACTTTTAACTGTGTCAATACTTTTAACTAAGTCGATACTTTTAACTGTGTCGATACTTGTTAACTGTGTCAATACTTTTAACTGTGTCGATACTTTTAACTGTGTCGATACTTTTAACTGTGTCTATAATTTTAACTGTGTCGATACTTTTAACTGTGTCGATACTTTTAACTGTGTCGATACTTTTAACTGTGTCGATACTTTTAACTGTGTTAGTAAATACTTTTAACTGTGTCGATACTTTTAACTGTGTTAATACTTTTAACAATGTGAATACTTTAACTGTGTCGTTGCTTTTAACTGTGTCGATACTTTTAACCATGTCGATACTTTTAACCATGTCGATGCTTTTAACTGTGTCGATGCTTTTAACTGTGTCAATACTTTTAACTGTGTCGATACTTTTAACTGTGTTAGTAAATACTTTTAACTGTGTCGATACTTTTAACTGTGTTAATACTTTTAACAATGTGAATACTTTAACTGTGTCGATACTTATAACTGTATCGATACTTTTAACTGTGTCGATACTTTTAACTGTGTCAATACTTTTAACTGTGTCGATACTTTTAACTGTGTCGATACTTTTAACTGTGTCGATACTTTTAACGGTGTCGATACTTTTAACTGTGTCGATACTTTTAACGGTGTCGATACTTTTACCGGTGTCGATACTTTTAACTGTGTCGATACTTTTAACTGTGTTAATACTTTTAACTGTGTTAATAAATACTTTTAATTGTGTCGATACTTTTAACTGTGTCGATACTTTTAACTGTGTCAATACTTTTAACTGTGTCGATACTTTTAACTGTGTCGATACTTTTAACTGTGTCTATAATTTTAACTGTGTCGATACTTTTAACTGTGTCGATACTTTTAACTGTGTCGATACTTTTAACTGTGTCGATACTTTTAACTGTGTCGATACTTTTAACTGTGTTGATACTTTTAACGGTGTCGATACTTTTAACTGTGTCGATACTTTTAATGGTGTCGATACTTTTAACTGTGTCGATACTTTTAACTGTGTCGATACTTTTCACTGTGTCAATACTTTTAACTGTGTCGATACTTTTAACTGTGTCGATACTTTTAACTGTGTCGATACTTTTAACTGTGTCGATACTTTTAACTGTGTCAATACTTTTAACTGTGTCGATACTTTTAACTGTGTCGATATTTTTAACTGTGTTAATACTTTTAACTGTGTCGACACTTTTAACTGTGTCAATACTTTTAACTGTGTCGATACTTTTAACTGTGTAGATACTTTTAACTGTGTCGATACTTTTAACTGTGTTAGTAAATACTTTTAACTGTGTTAATACTTTTAACTGTGTCGATACTTTTAACTGTGTCGATACTTTTAACTGTGTCGATACTTTTAACTGTGTCGATACTTTTAACTGTGTCAATACTTTAAACTGTGTTAATACTTTTAACTGTGTTAATAAATACTTTTAACTATGTTAATAAATACTTTTAACTGTGTCGATACTTTTAACTGTGTCGATACTTTTCACTGTGTCAATACTTTTAACTGTGTCGATACTTTTAACTGTGTCGATATTTTTAACTGTGTTAATACTTTTAACTGTGTCGACACTTTTAACTGTGTCAATACTTTTAACTGTGTTGATACTTTTAACTGTGTAGATACTTTTAACTGTGTCGATACTTTTAACTGTGTTAGTAAATACTTTTAACTGTGTTAATACTTTAAACTGTGTTAATACTTTTAACTGTGTCGATACTTTTAACGGTGTCGATACTTTTAACTGTGTCGATACTTTTAACGGTGTCAATACTTTTAACTGTGTCGATACTTTTAACTGTGTCGATACTTTTAACGGTGTCGATACTTTTAACTGTGTCGATACTTTTAACTGTGTTAATACTTTTAACTGTGTTAGTAAATACTTTTAACTGTGTTAATAAATACTTTTAATTGTGTCGATATTTTTAACTGTGTCGATACTTTTAACTGTATCGATACTTTTAACTGTGTCGTTGCTTTTAACTGTGTCGATACTTTTAACCATGTCGATACTTTTAACCATGTCGATGCTTTTAACTGTGTCGATGCTTTTAACTGTGTCGATACTTTTAACTGTGTCGATACTTTTAACGGTGTCGATACTTTTAACTGTGTCGATACTTTTAACTGTGTTAATACTTTTAACTGTGTCGATACTTTTAACTGTGTCGATACTTTTAACTGTGTCGATACTTTTAACTGTGTCGATACTTTTAACTGTGTCGATACTTTCAACTGTGTCGATACTTTTAACTGTGTCAATACTTTTAACTGTGTCGATACTTTTAACTGTGTTAGTAAATACTTTTAACTGTGTCGATACTTTTAACTGTGTCAATACTTTTAACTAAGTCGATACTTTTAACTGTGTCGATACTTGTTAACTGTGTCCATACTTTCAACTGTGTTGATACTTTTAACTGTGTTGATACTTTTAACTGTGTCGATACTTTTAACTGTGTCGATACTTTTAACTGTGTCGATACTTTTAACTGTGTCGATACTTTTAACTGTGTCGATACTTTTAACAGTGTCGATACTTTTACCGGTGTCGATACTTTTAACTGTGTCGATACTTTTAACGGTGTCGATACTTTTAACTGTGTCGATACTTTTAACGGTGTCGATACTTTTAACTGTGTCGATACTTTTAACGGTGTCGATACTTTTAACTGTGTCGATACTTTTAACTGTGTTAATAAATACTTTTAATTGTGTCGATACTTTTAACTGTGTCGATACTTTTAACTGTATCGATACTTTTAACTGTGTCGTTGCTTTTAACTGTGTCGATACTTTTAACCATGTCGATACTTTTAACCATGTCGATGCTTTTAACTGTGTCGATGCTTTTAACTGTGTCGATACTTTTAACTGTGTCGATACTTTTAACGGTGTCGATACTTTTAACTGTGTCGATACTTTTAACTGTGTTAATACTTTTAACTGTGTCGATACTTTTAACTGTGTCGATACTTTTAACGGTGTCGATACTTTTAACTGTGTCGATACTTTTAACTGTGTCGATACTTTTAACGGTGTCGATACTTTTTAACTGTTTCGATACTTTTAACTGTGTCGATACTTTTAACGGTGTCGATACTTTTAACGGTGTCGATACTTTTAACTGTTTCGATACTTTTAACTGTGTCGATACTTGTTAACTGTGTCGATACTTTCAACTGTGTCGATACTTTTAACTGTGTCGATACTTTTAACTGTGTCGATGCTTTTAACTGTGTCGATACTTTTAACTTTGTCGATAATTTTAACTGTGTCGATACTTTTAACTGTGTCGATACTTTTAACTGTGTCGATACTTTTAACTGTGTCAATACTTTTAACTGTGTCGATACTTTTAACTGTGTTAGTAAATACTTTTAACTGTGTTAATACTTTTAACTGTGTCAATACTTTTAACTAAGTCGATACTTTTAACTGTGTCGATACTTGTTAACTGTGTCCATACTTTCAACTGTGTCGATACTTTTAACTGTGTTGATACTTTTAACTGTGTCGATACTTTTAACTGTGTCGATACTTTTAACTGTGTCGATACTTTTAACTGTGTCGATACTTTTAACTGTGTCGATACTTTTAACAGTGTCGATACTTTTACCGGTGTCGATACTTTTAACTGTGTCGATACTTTTAACGGTGTCGATACTTTTAACTGTTTCGATACTTTTAACTGTGTCGATACTTTTAACGGTGTCGATACTTTTAACGGTGTCGATACTTTTAACTGTTTCGATACTTTTAACTGTGTCGATACTTGTTAACTGTGTCGATACTTTCAACTGTGTCGATACTTTTAACTGTGTCGATACTTTTAACTGTGTCGATGCTTTTAACTGTGTCGATACTTTTAACTTTGTCGATAATTTTAACTGTGTCGATACTTTTAACTGTGTCGATACTTTTAACTGTGTCGATACTTTTAACTGTGTCAATACTTTTAACTGTGTCGATACTTTTAACTGTGTTAGTAAATACTTTTAACTGTGTTAATACTTTTAACTGTGTTAATACTTTTAACTGTGTCGATACTTTTAACTGTGTCAATACTTTTAACTGTGTCGATACTTTTAACTATGTTAGTAAATACTTTTAACTGTGTTAATACTTTTAACTGTGTTAATACTTTTAACTGTGTCGATACTTTTAACGGTGTCGATACTTTTAACTGTGTCGATACTTTTAAGTGTCGATACTTTTAACTGTGTCGATACTTTTAACGGTGTCGATACTTTTAACTGTGTCGATACTTTTAACTGTGTCGATACTTTTAATTGTGTCGATACTTTTAACTGTGTCGATACTTTTAACTGTGTCGATACTTTTAACTGTGTCGATACTTTTAACTGTGTCAATACTTTTAACTGTGTCGATACTTTTAACTGTGTCGATATTTTTAACTGTGTTAATACTTTTAACTGTGTCGACACTTTTAACTGTGTCAATACTTTTAACTGTGTCGATACTTTTAACTGTGTAGATACTTTTAACTGTGTCGATACTTTTAACTGTGTTAGTAAAAACTTTTAACTGTGTTAATACTTTTAACTGTGTCGATACTTTTAACTGTGTCGATACTTTTAACTGTGTCGATACTTTTAACTGTGTCGATACTTTTAACTGTGTCAATACTTTTAACTGTGTTAATACTTTTAACTGTGTTAATAAATACTTTTAACTATGTTAATAAATACATTTAATTGTGTCGATACTTTTAATTGTGTCGATACTTTTAACTGTGTCGATACTTTTAACTGTGTCGATACTTTTAACTGTGTCGATACTTTTCACTGTGTCAATACTTTTAACTGTGTCGATACTTTTAACTGTGTCGATATTTTTAACTGTGTTAATACTTTTAACTGTGTCGACACTTTTAACTGTGTCAATACTTTTAACTGTGTTGATACTTTTAACTGTGTAGATACTTTTAACTGTGTCGATACTTTTAACTGTGTTAATACTTTTAACTGTGTCGACACTTTTAACTGTGTCAATACTTTTAACTGTGTTGATACTTTTAACTGTGTAGATACTTTTAACTGTGTCGATACTTTTAACTGTGTTAGTAAATACTTTTAACTGTGTTAATACTTTTAACTGTGTTAATACTTTTAACTGTGTCGATACTTTTAACGGTGTCGATACTTTTAACTGTGTCGATACTTTTAACGGTGTCAATACTTTTAACTGTGTCGATACTTTTAACTGTGTCGATACTTTTAACGGTGTCGATACTTTTAACTGTGTCGATACTTTTAACTGTGTTAATACTTTTAACTGTGTTAGTAAATACTTTTAACTGTGTTAATAAATACTTTTAATTGTGTCGATATTTTTAACTGTGTCGATACTTTTAACTGTATCGATACTTTTAACTGTGTCGTTGCTTTTAACTGTGTCGATACTTTTAACCATGTCGATACTTTTAACCATGTCGATGCTTTTAACTGTGTCGATGCTTTTAACTGTGTCGATACTTTTAACTGTGTCGATACTTTTAACGGTGTCGATACTTTTAACTGTGTCGATACTTTTAACTGTGTTAATACTTTTAACTGTGTCGATACTTTTAACTGTGTCGATACTTTTAACTGTGTCGATACTTTTAACTGTGTCGATACTTTTAACTGTGTCGATACTTTCAACTGTGTCGATACTTTTAACTGTGTCAATACTTTTAACTGTGTCGATACTTTTAACTGTGTTAGTAAATACTTTTAACTGTGTCGATACTTTTAACTGTGTCAATACTTTTAACTAAGTCGATACTTTTAACTGTGTCGATACTTGTTAACTGTGTCCATACTTTCAACTGTGTTGATACTTTTAACTGTGTCGATACTTTTAACTGTGTCGATACTTTTAACTGTGTCGATACTTTTAACTGTGTCGATACTTTTAACTGTGTCGATACTTTTAACAGTGTCGATACTTTTACCGGTGTCGATACTTTTAACTGTGTCGATACTTTTAACGGTGTCGATACTTTTAACTGTGTCGATACTTTTAACGGTGTCGATACTTTTAACTGTGTCGATACTTTTAACTGTGTTAATACTTTTAACTGTGTTAATAAATACTTTTAACTGTGTTAATAAATACTTTTAATTGTGTCGATACTTTTAACTGTGTCGATACTTTTAACTGTATCGATACTTTTAACTGTGTCGTTGCTTTTAACTGTGTCGATACTTTTAACCATGTCGATACTTTTAACCATGTCGATGCTTTTAACTGTGTCGATGCTTTTAACTGTGTCGATACTTTTAACTGTGTCGATACTTTTAACGGTGTCGATACTTTTAACTGTGTCGATACTTTTAACTGTGTTAATACTTTTAACTGTGTCGATACTTTTAACTGTGTCGATACTTTTAACGGTGTCGATACTTTTAACTGTGTCGATACTTTTAACTGTGTCGATACTTTTAACGGTGTCGATACTTTTAACTGTTTCGATACTTTTAACTGTGTCGATACTTTTAACGGTGTCGATACTTTTAACGGTGTCGATACTTTTAACTGTTTCGATACTTTTAACTGTGTCGATACTTTTAACTGTGTCAATACTTTTAACTGTGTCGATACTTTTAACTGTGTTAGTAAATACTTTTAACTGTGTTAATACTTTTAACTGTGTCGATACTTTTAACTGTGTCAATACTTTTAACTAAGTCGATACTTTTAACTGTGTCGATACTTGTTAACTGTGTCCATACTTTCAACTGTGTCGATACTTTTAACTGTGTTAATACTTTTAACTGTGTCGATACTTTTAACTGTGTCGATACTTTTAACTGTGTCGATACTTTTAACTGTGTCGATACTTTTAACTGTGTCGATACTTTCAACTGTGTCGATACTTTTAACTGTGTCAATACTTTTAACTGTGTCGATACTTTTAACTGTGTTAGTAAATACTTTTAACTGTGTCGATACTTTTAACTGTGTCAATACTTTTAACTAAGTCGATACTTTTAACTGTGTCGATACTTGTTAACTGTGTCCATACTTTCAACTGTGTTGATACTTTTAACTGTGTCAATACTTTTAACTAAGTCGATACTTTTAACTGTGTCGATACTTGTTAACTGTGTCCATACTTTCAACTGTGTTGATACTTTTAACTGTGTCGATACTTTTAACTGTGTCGATACTTTTAACTGTGTCGATACTTTTAACTGTGTCGATACTTTTAACAGTGTCGATACTTTTACCGGTGTCGATACTTTTAACTGTGTCGATACTTTTAACGGTGTCGATACTTTTAACTGTGTCGATACTTTTAACGGTGTCGATACTTTTAACTGTGTCGATACTTTTAACTGTGTTAATACTTTTAACTGTGTTAATAAATACTTTTAACTGTGTTAATAAATACTTTTAATTGTGTCGATACTTTTAACTGTGTCGATACTTTTAACTGTATCGATACTTTTAACTGTGTCGTTGCTTTTAACTGTGTCGATACTTTTAACCATGTCGATACTTTTAACCATGTCGATGCTTTTAACTGTGTCGATGCTTTTAACTGTGTCGATACTTTTAACTGTGTCGATACTTTTAACGGTGTCGATACTTTTAACTGTGTCGATACTTTTAACTGTGTTAATACTTTTAACTGTGTCGATACTTTTAACTGTGTCGATACTTTTAACGGTGTCGATACTTTTAACTGTGTCGATACTTTTAACTGTGTCGATACTTTTAACGGTGTCGATACTTTTAACTGTTTCGATACTTTTAACTGTGTCGATACTTTTAACGGTGTCGATACTTTTAACGGTGTCGATACTTTTAACTGTTTCGATACTTTTAACTGTGTCGATACTTTTAACTGTGTCAATACTTTTAACTGTGTCGATACTTTTAACTGTGTTAGTAAATACTTTTAACTGTGTTAATACTTTTAACTGTGTCGATACTTTTAACTGTGTCAATACTTTTAACTAAGTCGATACTTTTAACTGTGTCGATACTTGTTAACTGTGTCCATACTTTCAACTGTGTCGATACTTTTAACTGTGTTAATACTTTTAACTGTGTCGATACTTTTAACTGTGTCGATACTTTTAACTGTGTCGATACTTTTAACTGTGTCGATACTTTTAACTGTGTCGATACTTTCAACTGTGTCGATACTTTTAACTGTGTCAATACTTTTAACTGTGTCGATACTTTTAACTGTGTTAGTAAATACTTTTAACTGTGTCGATACTTTTAACTGTGTCAATACTTTTAACTAAGTCGATACTTTTAACTGTGTCGATACTTGTTAACTGTGTCCATACTTTCAACTGTGTTGATACTTTTAACTGTGTCGATACTTTTAACTGTGTCGATACTTTTAACTGTGTCGATACTTTTAACTGTGTCGATACTTTTAACTGTGTCGATACTTTTAACAGTGTCGATACTTTTACCGGTGTCGATACTTTTAACTGTGTCGATACTTTTAACGGTGTCGATACTTTTAACTGTGTCGATACTTTTAACGGTGTCGATACTTTTAACTGTGTCGATACTTTTAACTGTGTTAATACTTTTAACTGTGTTAATAAATACTTTTAACTGTGTTAATAAATACTTTTAATTGTGTCGATACTTTTAACTGTGTCGATACTTTTAACTGTATCGATACTTTTAACTGTGTCGTTGCTTTTAACTGTGTCGATACTTTTAACCATGTCGATACTTTTAACCATGTCGATGCTTTTAACTGTGTCGATGCTTTTAACTGTGTCGATACTTTTAACTGTGTCGATACTTTTAACGGTGTCGATACTTTTAACTGTGTCGATACTTTTAACTGTGTTAATACTTTTAACTGTGTCGATACTTTTAACTGTGTCGATACTTTTAACGGTGTCGATACTTTTAACTGTGTCGATACTTTTAACTGTGTCGATACTTTTAACGGTGTCGATACTTTTAACTGTTTCGATACTTTTAACTGTGTCGATACTTTTAACGGTGTCGATACTTTTAACGGTGTCGATACTTTTAACTGTTTCGATACTTTTAACTGTGTCGATACTTTTAACTGTGTCAATACTTTTAACTGTGTCGATACTTTTAACTGTGTTAGTAAATACTTTTAACTGTGTTAATACTTTTAACTGTGTCGATACTTTTAACTGTGTCAATACTTTTAACTAAGTCGATACTTTTAACTGTGTCGATACTTGTTAACTGTGTCCATACTTTCAACTGTGTCGATACTTTTAACTGTGTTGATACTTTTAACTGTGTCGATACTTTTAACTGTGTCGATACTTTTAACTGTGTCGATACTTTTAACTGTGTCGATACTTTTAACTGTGTCGATACTTTTAACTGTGTCGATACTTTTAACTGTGTCGACACTTTTAACTGTGTCGATACTTTTAACTGTGTCGATACTTTTAACTGTGTCGATACTTTTAACGGTGTCGATACTTTTAACGGTGTCGATACTTTTAACTGTTTCGATACTTTTAACTGTGTCGATACTTGTTAACTGTGTCGATACTTTCAACTGTGTCGATACTTTTAACTGTGTCGATACTTTTAACTGTGTCGATGCTTTTAACTGTGTCGATACTTTTAAATTTGTCGATAATTTTAACTGTGTCGATACTTTTAACTGTGTCGATACTTTTAACTGTGTCGACACTTTTAACTGTGTCAATACTTTTAACTGTGTCGATACTTTTAACTGTGTTAGTAAATACTTTTAACTGTGTTAATACTTTTAACTGTGTTAATACTTTTAACTGTGTCGATACTTTTAACTGTGTCAATACTTTTAACTGTGTCGATACTTTTAACTATGTTAGTAAATACTTTTAACTGTGTTAATACTTTTAACTGTGTTAATACTTTTAACTGTGTCGATACTTTTAACGGTGTCGATACTTTTAACTGTGTCGATACTTTTAAGTGTCGATACTTTTAACTGTGTCGATACTTTTAACGGTGTCGATACTTTTAACTGTGTCGATACTTTTAACTGTGTCGATACTTTTAACTGTGTCGATACTTTTAACGGTGTCGATACTTTTAACTGTTTCGATACTTTTAACTGTGTCGATACTTTTAACGGTGTCGATACTTTTAACGGTGTCGATACTTTTAACTGTGTCGATACTTTTAACTGTGTCGATGCTTTTAACTGTGTCGATACTTTTAACTGTGTCAATACTTTTAACTGTGTCGATGCTTTTAACTAGTGTTAGTAAATACTTTTAACTGTGTCGATACTTTTAACTGTGTTAATACTTTTAACAATGTGAATACTTTAACTGTGTCGATACTTATAACTGTATCGATACTTTTAACTGTGTCGATACTTTTAACTGTGTCAATACTTTTAACTGTGTCGATACTTTTAACTGTGTCGATACTTTTAACTGTGTCGATACTTTTAACTGTGTCGATACTTTTAACTGTGTTAATACTTTTAACTGTGTTAATAAATACTTTTAACTGTGTCGATACTTTTAACGGTGTCGATACTTTTAACTGTGTCGATACTTTTAACTGTGTCGATACTTTTAACTGTGTCGATACTTTTAACTGTGTCGATACTTTTAACTGTATCGATACTTTTAACTGTGTCGTTGCTTTTAACTGTGTCGATACTTTTAACCATGTCGATACTTTTAACCATGTCGATGCTTTTAACTGTGTCGATGCTTTTAACTGTGTCGATACTTTTAACTGTGTCGATACTTTTAACGGTGTCGATACTTTTAACTGTGTCGATACTTTTAACTGTGTTAATACTTTTAACTGTGTCGATACTTTTAACTGTGTCGATACTTTTAACGGTGTCGATACTTTTAACTGTTTCGATACTTTTAACTGTGTCGATACTTTTAACTGTGTCGATACTTTTAACTGTGTCGATACTTTTAATTGTGTCGATACTTTTAAATGTGTCGATACTTTTAACTGTGTCGATACTTGTTAACTGTGTCGATACTTTCAACTGTGTCGATACTTTTAACTGTGTCGATACTTTTAACTGTGTCGATGCTTTCAACTGTGTCGATACTTTTAACTTTGTCGATAATTTTAACTGTGTCGATACTTTTAACTGTGTCGATACTTTCAATTGTGTCGATACTTTTAACTGTGTCAATACTTTTAACTGTGTCGATACTTTTGACTGTGTCGATACTTTTAACTGTGTTGGTACTTTTAACTGTGTTAATAAATACTTTTAAAAGTATCGACACAGTTAAAAGTATCGACACAGTTAAAAGTATCGACACAGTTAAAAGTATCGAAACAGTTAAAAGTATCGACACCGTTAAAAGTATCGACACAGTTAAAAGTATCGACACAGTTAAAAGTATCGACACAGTTAAAAGTATCGACACAGTTAAAAGTATCGACACCGTTAAAAGTATCGACACAGTTAAAAGTATCGACACAGTTAAAAGCATCGACACAGTTAAAAGCGTCGACATGGTTAAAAGTATTGACATGGTTAAAAGTATCGACACAGTTAAAAGCATCGACACAGTTAAAAGTATCGATACAGTTAAAAGTATCGACACAGTTAAAAGTATCGACACAGTTAAAAGTATCGACACAATTAAAAGTATTTATTAACACAGTTAAAAGTATTTATTAACACAGTTAAAAGTATTAACACAGTTAAAAGTATCGACACAATTGAAAGTATCGACACAGTTAAAAGTATCGACACAGTTAAAATTATCGACAAAGTTAAAAGTATCGACACAGTTAAAAGCATCGACACAGTTAAAAGTATCGACACAGTTAAAAGTATCGACACAGTTGAAAGTATCGACACAGTTAACAAGTATCGACACAGTTAAAAGTATCGACACAGTTAAAAGTATCGACACAGTTAAAAGTATCGACACAATTAAAAGTATTTATTAACACAGTTAAAAGTATTTATTAACACAGTTAAAAGTATTAACACAGTTAAAAGTATCGACACAGTTAAAAGTATCGACACATTTAAAAGTATCGACACAGTTAAAAGTATCGACACAGTTAAAAGTATGGACACAGTTAAGTTAACTGTGTCGATACTTTTAACAGTGTCGATACTTTTAACTGTGTCGATACTTTCAACTGTGTCGATACTTTTATTTGTGTCAATACTTTTAACTGTGTCGATACTTTTAACTGTGTTAATGTCGGTGAAAACGGGCATAAGAATTCTTCGGGTTTTCTGTTGTTATTTTCGTGTTTTGTGTGTAAAACTGCTCCTAAATATAGCCTCAACTCTCCTTACTACTTTATTTGACCTGATGTTGTTAATATATTGTGTAAGCCTACTACAATCTGCTCTTAGTTTTTCTATGTCTTTTTCTAACCTCTGTTGCCATGCTGGTTTGTTATTCTGTTTGGGTCTTGTGTTTCCTGTGTGCTGCGTGATTTTAAAGTTAAGTTCTTCAGATATGACTACCGCTGTGCAATATATTAGTGTGTGTATATCTATAAGTTGTGTGTCATCGGAAATAAATTGATTAAGTATGTTTTCATTAAACAAGTTAACTAAACGGAAAAGGTTAGGGCTATATCGAAGTTTAGGTAGTTTGGGTCGAACTGCTGGATCCATCCCAGAGTACAATGCTAGGGTTGTTCTGAATTCGTCATATATTTCTTGGATATACAAATCTGTTGTCAAATTTTGATCTGCAACGGTTATGGTTTCAATATCATTTTCTAGAGTTAAGGTTATAGATTCAGTTTTTGTGGATGTGTGTGTTGTTTGCGTGTAAGCTTGCGATTGATTGTATGGTTGAGATTGAGTAAAAGGTTCTATTTGGGTGTGCGGTTGTTCAACAATTGCGGTTATGTTTTGTGATAGTGAGATAGCGTTAACGCCTGTGTTACTTTCTGCTTCCTGTAATTGTATTCGTGTTTCTTCTTTTAATTGTTCTATTATTTGTTGAGATAAAAGTTTATTTCTAACTATAGCTCTTCGCTGATCTGATATTCTTTGTTCTGAAACGGTTATTTCAGGATATTGTCGGGTAAAAAGTTCATGCAATTGTTGTCTGTAGGTGGTCATATCGGTCTCTAATTTAGTGATATAAAAGTAAGTTCGCATGATAAATAGGTTAACTTCTTTGCGCCATCTCATGCGAACTCTTGCTTTTCCAGCCTTGGTGGACGCGGGTAAGAAGGAACTAACCTCCCGCGCAACATTCAAGGTCGGAGTTGGTGAAATTGAATTTAAACTAGTAATGGGAGGTGATGATGGTATGGATGGTGACGATGGTCTAGAAGGTGTGTAAGATACTGTGCTTGGACTATACGGTTCTACAGGGGTGTTTGTTCTGTTCGTCAGTCTGTCACCATCGTCAATAATTTCGGCTGTAGCATCTTTGTCGGTGGGAGCCCGCCTTTTCAACTCCTCACCGCTGACGGTTCGCATGCTGTGACACTCAGCATCAGCTCCAAGTGTGCCCCGGCGATCGCCCCCGGGCAGCGGCCCTATACGTTTACTTTTCGATCGTGTCTCCATTTTGAATGGGTTTCCAGAGCCACGTTAGCCACGCCAGTAATTTCTCATTCGTGTGTCCGCCCCCCACGTGATTAGATGGTCAATCAGGACGTGTGGTTGTTTAGGGGGCGTATTATTATTTTTGTAGAGTGTTTTTTCTTCTCAGCTTTTTGGCTGGTATTTGCAACATTTACGGACCGAAGCCAAGTAAATGCAGCGTGTGGTGTGTTATGTTGAGGATGTGTTATGATGGGGACCTATTTCATTTTCATCTATTTGCATGAACTTTCTGACAATTCGACATGTATTTAAAATTGCAGCTTTTTGTAGGGTGATATAGAGGGTTTCTTTTAGGTTTAGTAATTTAAGGCTATGAAGAAGGTGATTCGGGATAACGCCGGTTGTGGAGAGGACTATAGGGATGACGTACACTTTTTGTTGGCGCCATATTCTAGTTACTTCATCTTTGAGTTCTGCGTATTTACTAATTTTTTCAGATATTGTCTTCTGAATGTTATGTGTGTTGGGAACGGCAATATCTATTAGGTAAGTAACTTTATTTATTTTATCCTGTAGGGTTATATCCGGTCTAATGTAGTGGATTGTCCTGTCGGTGAGAATAGCGCGGTCGAAGTAAAGTACCTTTTTCTTCCAGTCCTCAATTTTTTGTTGCTGTGGGTCATCACTAGTAATTTGTGGAGTATCTGGCTGTTCATTTAAGTTAAGTGGTGTATAGTTGAAATCATTATGAGCTATGGCTTTATGAATGTTACTAGTGCGGGATTTTGAGTGAAAGAATGTTTTTAGTCGACAGACTTGTTTCCGCCAGAGGTGCTGGATATCTATTAGGCCTCTCCCTCCGTTTTGTCTTTTGATAGTTAGTCTTTCTATTGCAGATTTAGGGTGTAAGTTGTTATGTTTTGTAAGAGTGGTGCGTGTGATTCGTTCTAACTGTTCTGTGTCTGTTTTTGTCCATTTAATAACTCCGAATGAGTATGTTAATATGGGGATGGCAAATGTATTTAAGGCCTTGAAGAGATTTTTACTAGAAAGCTGTGTTTTACATATGGTGCTAAGTCTCCTTTTGTACTCTGCGGTAAGTGTTTCTTTAATCCTAACATGATCTAGTCCCTTCAGTTGCGTGTACCCTAAATATTTATATAGGTCGGTCGGTTCCATTGCTGTTATGGTGTCTGTGTTATTTATTACATAGTTGCCGGGTCGTATCTTGCCACGTATGATATGAAGTGTTTTACATTTATCCAGACCAAATTGCATGTTTATGTCCAGGCTAAACTCTGCTGTAGCTTCTACTAGTTTCTTCATATCTTTTTCAGTTTGTGCATATAGTTTAATATCTTTTAATAGTATTATTATTATTTTACATTTCTCGGAACCCTAGGGTCCCGGACCTTTGGAAGGCGTGCGAGGGGCCGAAGCCAACTGGCAGAGGACCCTTAGACAATTCTATATAAAATGAGGCACCAACTGAAGATTATCCCTGTTCGTACTATGCAAGTGCAGCCAAGGACAACCCCCGGTTGGTGTAGTACTATTGTAATTAAGGAAACAAAGATATTGGACTATGGGTTTGGGTGGCTAAAGTGGACTGGTCACCTGAAACTATGGAAGGACTATGGCCCCTGCCTGATCAATGTTTTATATGCACACGGATAAAATGGCAGGGGGTGACTTGCACACTCATTAATGGGCCCCCGAAAACGGTCGCTAGCACAAAGTGTCGTAGCATCAAGGGGGCAACATGTTTTGAGGTGCTTGAGGAGTGGAGAGGTATTCCACGGCTTTCAGAACAATCCCAGAGCCCGGAAGATGGTCAAGATCCCTACGAGCACTTACTGGAATACTTCCTTCCTCCGAGCACGTTTGCTCTTGCGAATCTCCACTCAAGCCGGCCAATAAAGGCGAGAATGAGGTGGGAGCTCTGTTTCTCGTCAGTGCTCACTCCAACCGGCCAATTAAGGCAAGCCAGAGGTGAGGAACAAGATTTCTCCGGGGAGATAGGGTCCGTGGGGTCGCTACTGCCCAACAGCTCGCCACATGCTGCCCTGCGGGTTTTTGTATCTCTCTTGGTCTGACTCCTCATCCTAGACCTGTTCCGGCAAAATAAACTACCGGCACAGACCCAGAATTCGGAGCGCGCAAGCCCCACCACGACGTCAACGTAGAGATACGGCGGTGGGGGTATTATTATTATTATTCATTTATTATTACCTATCGTATTGATCGAAACACAAAATATAATATTATGTAGGAGTATTTTGTCAATAATAATAAATAGTAAAACATATTTTACGCTATAGGTATCTAAGATCAAATACCTAAGTGGGTTTATTGAACTTTAAAAGTTGTGTAGGTACTTCACTTCAATAAGTTAGGTATTTTGTTCGCACTGATTGTGTTATTTTTTGTAAAACAATATTATTTCTATTTACAATATTCACATTCTTCTTCTGGGTAATGATCGTAAATAGCAAAAGAACAGCTTGGACACCAGAAAAAATCAAAATTTTACATGTATTTAACATTTTCCTCAGTCACTATAAAATGTGTAGGTTTGGTTTCATTGCCAGTTATCGGAAATCCGCAGTTTCCGCAGTTTTGTGGGGCAATGTAACCTAGCTTTAGGATTTTTTAAGTTAATAAATAAATAAATAAAATAATAATAATAAAACAACGATTCGCGCGTAAAAAGCGTGTGGATATATATCCATGGCCATCTCAAACACATACGTATCAATAAGATAAAATCTGTTTTGGTTAAAAACTTATCGATGTCCATTATGTTACATATCATTTTTTATTATAACCGAGACCACCAATAAATAAATCACTTGTTTATGTATGTATTTAAAATGGTTTTTTCATAGACTGAATCGCCTGATTTCGATAATATGGCTGATATTATACAGATAAAAACAAATGCACGGAATGAAAAGTCGTTTAGATGTTGTGTTACGGTTGTGCCGTTAATCCTAAGTCGTATTAAGGTAACTGTTAACACTTTCGTCAAAATATAGGGTAAAAATATTGCCTTAATTAAATAATTTATAAAGCGCGTCCATTATATTGAGAAAACTCACTAATATTACTCGATAAAATTAATTTCCCAAAATATTAATGCACTCAAACATGAGTATCGAAGATAAAATAAATAAAAATAAAATGGCTGTACTCCCCTTTCAATGATAAAAAATATTATTATATTCTAACACAGTATAAAAGTTGTCCGGTTGTAAAGTTTCAATTCACTACATTAACCGTAATCGATCACTTTACATCAAAATCCCTTATAAAAGTCGTGATGAATACTAGTTACTCGATGAAATGTCGCAAAGCAGCGCTAATAAACATCATAACTCGACGAAAAGACGATCTTACGACGTCTATACGACCACTACTCAACCAGATAGTGACTATTACGACACTGATTCGTATAAAATGGGCCTATTCTCGGTCGTATCAACGTGATAGCGACGTATTTACGACCAGCGTATAGAACCAAAAGTTAAAATCAGCACGTTGTGGCGACCTATCAATGTTTGTTGGGTTGCTTCATAAGTTGGAAAAAAAAAATCTGCTCATCAACATAGATGTAAATCGATGCTCAACAACGTAAATAACGCAATGAATGTTGTTGAACTGTCAAAATGAGAACAAATTAGGCAAAATTGTTTTCGAAAATAAGTTACGCAATTAGGGTACTGGTCCCCAAGGTACAAGCGCCGCCTAGTTTGGGGATCACCGCATATATAACAAAATGAAGATCAACAGTTACATACAGATATTATGTAAAAATAATGATACGGTAACAATACATAACAACAAACAATGTATATTGGTCATGGTATGGTGGTCGTGGTATTGTAATAATATTATAATACATTCTATTATTATAGTAAATCTTAAATCTTACCTGATGGCATATTGCACGGTGGTCACCAACTTCTCACTCCGCTGCGACACGAAGTCGCACTGCGAGTCTGCGAGCGTGTTCTTTAGCCAAGTCAGACCTTCTCCGTCGGGGTCCACGATCAATGGAATGAACCCGCACTTTTGACTCTCCAAGAACTACAACGAAATTATAGCTCTTTAGGGATTTAATTTACCTATAGACACAAGAGTTTGGTAATTACCTAATTCTGTAATTATATTTAGGCTTCCTTCATCCAACTAATATAACCATTTAAGGTTTTTCAAAAAATTATTTGTCGATTTGTGCCCGGCTAGTGACAATTAGGGCACTATAAGAAGTAACCAACACTGGCGATATATGGGCGTGTTATACAGATATCCCAAGAAAAATATGCGCTTCGCGAATAATCATCTATCTTCGGAAATACGAACGCGCGATGATGAGATCTAATATAGAGCTGTTACAAACATGGAAATACTTTTCAAAACTATGGAAAATTGCGGTCTGCAACCGGAGTAGGTAACCCGATAGAGAGAAAACTTCATACAAACGCGCAATGATAGATGCACTATTATAAAGCGCGACTGTACAAAACTTAGAAGCTTTTCCTCTGTAGGGGGTTACTCTGTGGCGCGAAGATCGCGCTAATTTGAAAACTCGAAGATTACCGAAGCGCATACCTCTTCTAGTTTAACTGTACATAACCATTATTTATTCGGGCAGTACAGGCATGAAATGTTATAAATAGATTTTATCTTCATCAATCATCTTCATCGTCATCAAAATATGTAAGGATATAAAAATGCTTACTTGGTCAACCAAAACACCGTTTTTAATCGCCGAAGTATCGGACGGCAGCCCGTCCGCTTCCCATTTCAACTGCTTTTCAGTAGGCGATAGGAAGTTTATTATAGAAAACGACGAGTCTTCGAATCCTATAAGGCTACTCCATTTTGTTACGTAGGTCCTATAAATAAAATCAAACTGTATTATAAATTTATAAAGGCTCTTAAAACAGGCGTGACACGCGACGCGACACAAAGGCACCGCTCGTCGCGCGACGAGCGGTGTCTTTGTGTCGCGTCGCGTGTCGCGCTGGTCTGCACAAGCCTTAATACTTACTATGGTTTTTTTTCTTAGTATTTAAAGTTTTAATACCTTGCTTGTGGTTCCGTTACATCTGGTAAGTACACGATGTATGCGGCTGATAACAGTGATCTTTGATTGAGTTGCGATATTTCTGTTGATATGTTTTCTAGCTGAAATCAAAATCACCATTTCACATCCATTATTTTTTTTTAAATTATGAAATAGAGGGCAACCAGTACCCTAATTGCGTAATACAACACAATCTGTTTCGATTTGAAACAGATTGCATTATCCATTGCTTCATAAGTTGGAAAAAAATCTGCTCAAGAACGTAAATAATGCAATGAATATTGTTGAACTGTCAAAATGAAACAAATTAGGCATAATTCTTTACGAAAATAAGTTACGCAATTAGTGTACAGGTATACAAGTCATAAACAGCCTAAGCAGTGCGCACTGCTGAAACTCAGGAATCCTCTTTTTGAGAGAGAGCGGGCCGATATCCACCACTTGGGCCCAGTGAGGGTTGGTGGACGTCACATGTCTTCGATTTTTTGGTTCTAGTTCAGCATGCGCTAGATCCAGATTGCTTCAACGTTTTTAAAATTATGCCTTCTTGCGTGATGATGAAAAAAGTTCGCCTCACGCCACAACTTTGGAGGAACTGCAGGTGCGTTGATGACTTTTGAAGGAAATGTGTTTTGAAGAAGGTCTATGCTATACACGATATGAGATGAGTTTGGTCTTACATCATTCTCCCACGCAGTGTACTCATGCGCGAGCTGGTCTATCAAGTTAGTGGCCGCTGTAATAGTTTCATTGGCCTGCGTCAGTCTCAGTTCTAAAGCGGCCGCGTCACGTGTGTGTTGTCCTAGTTGCTCTTGTAGAGCTGCAACCCGTTCTTCTACTGTGGTAAGACCACTCGATAGTGCTGCCATCTGCTGCTCCGCATCAGCTAGGTTTCTGATAGCAAATAGGAGAATAGAAAGTAGTTATAAAATAGAAACGAACGAAAATGCTTTTTCAAGTAAATATAGATGATAATTTATCCTCGTTTGTGGAAAAATGGAGGAGTACTCCAAACTTTGAAGTTATTGGTGGGGGAATTTCCTATCGTCTACACACGCAGTGGACACTGTACTGTGTGGAGAGGTTACTGGTGCGTTTTTTTGTAATTTATTTATTTCTGACTAAATAGTTAAGCACCTCAATAAAACAATAATACTTATTAGTAAAACATTATCCCGTTATTGAGACGTTTATTGTCGAAGAGTTAAGACGTCAAAAATTGTATAGTTAAGCAGACGTTAATCATAACTTATACAACGTTTATAAAATAACCCCAAAATGTACTGTAATAAAATTGAAATCCGCATATCACTTGTGCAAGCTGGCCTGGTGCGCCTGCAGCGGCTGCACGCGCTGCAGCGCGGCGGCGTAGTGCAGGTTGGCGCGCACCCACGCCGCCAGCGGCGCGCACGCCGCGCTGGCGCGCCGCGCCGCCGCCGGCTCGAACGAGCCGCCGCGCGCTTCTAGCAGCTTCCTCACGCTTGCTACTGCAGCTGGACTGATTTGACTCGCGTCCATGCATCTGGAAGGAAACATCGATATTGTTGTTACTAGACAAAACCAACGAGGAATATGCTGTTTGATGTTTCCGATGTCGTTGGATGAGTTCGATTATCTTCATCTTCTACAAAAATCAAATCATGTTCTTCCTGCTCTTGTTTCATGTTACTTGGCGCGACACAATTTTTCTTCCATTCTCCCCAGTCAACCGTCACGCCCTTCTCTCACACAAATATAAACATATATATTAAATTATAAACACAGTATTTAATTTACCTAATATCTTCCTTAACTCCACGTTTGGAAAGGAAGTTCTTCATGGAATGCCATGAGGTGTCAGCGATACCCATGAGTCGCAGCACACCTTCTAATACGTCACGTACTACTTCTGGAGGGGCTCGCAGAGAACGGACCTGAGACAGGCGAATTTTTATTTTTTTAATTATATTAATAAGAAAAAAGGGAATTTAATTTGAGGGATACAAGGATCGAAAAGATTTTTTTTTTCACGAGTTGTGTACTCTACTTTTTACCATTGACAGTGAGAAAATAAATTTTCCTTTTTCTCAAGAACGCGTATCAAGCTGATATTTATACCAAATACGTAGGTCTATGGTCCCTTGGAGCTCTAAAAAAATCAAGGTTCTAGTCAACGCAATAAAAAAATACGGCCATTTATGCGTCATATTTTGATACTCGTAAATAAATCAAAATCCACAGGTTACTTCCCGTTGACCTAGTATCATAAAATTTGGGAAGCAATGGTCTCACAGCGCATATAAATAAAGGAAAAAGTCCGAAAATCGTTAATTTGTAGTTTTATCACACAAAATTAACTTTTTTTTTGTGATTACAAACTTACATTTGCAGTTGAAGAATTGAGCGAACGTACATCGATGTATGGGAGAACATGTTTTTCAACTACAATATTAAATTTGTTTTTGGGATAAATTCATCCCAACTAATTGTGCGTGGTCCGACACGCACTTATAATTCGTGCTTGTACCAAATTCAAAATGTCTTTATTCACTCAGTGAGTAAAACCCTTTTTCGAGTGGCAATGGTAAAAAATACTTACTTCGCTTAGAGACTCGGGTCGTATATCTCCGACAGCCGATCGAGCT
Source organism: Agrochola lychnidis (assembly GCA_963680765.1). Taxonomy (NCBI): domain Eukaryota; kingdom Metazoa; phylum Arthropoda; class Insecta; order Lepidoptera; family Noctuidae; genus Agrochola; species Agrochola lychnidis. Next base: position 15,290,359 of record OY796857.1, read on the forward strand.
GCCGCTATAATTGGCTCTACAGCAGCTAATTCAGCTTCTATTTCTTTTTTCCTAAAATAAAGATCAATAAATAATAAATATTCACATTTGGGAATCCAGTCGTAAATATGGCACATTAAGTTTTGGAAAAAGTTCAGCTCGGCAGAATAATAAAAAATTAAAAATTGTCCTGCGAGCGTGAGGCGAGCAATCTCAACGGAAGCAAGGGGGATATTATAGTGTACTTGGTGTGTGCGCAAACACAGGTGCACTCTATCTTACCTCACTATCATAGTCCAAAGGGACGGCAATCCGACACTCGCTCTCGATCTATCAAGCGCACGGTGCCACGTGCGCGAGGCACGTGGAAATCACACCGCCTACAACCAAACTCCGGGCTGTTATTAAGAAATTCCTAATGGAACAACCCAATAACACTGCCCGACCTGGGAATCGAGCCCAGGACCCGGCACAGCAGCCGCGCTTGCGACTACCATTTCATCTTTCGCATTCAATGCGTGAGCGACGGATGCGGGTTATAATTTCGGCCTTGCCCCACGAGACCAACGGGGCAGTTAGGTTAGTTGGGTGCTTTGTAGAGCTTCGTCTCTGCCACTCATAGATATGTGACGGTGTCTTACTGACGCAATGCCTCATAAGATTATTATAACATTACTAGCTGACCCGGCAAACGTTGTTTTGCCATATCAATTATTTGTTTGGGGTGGACCATCTTTATCACTTAGGGGTATGAAAAATAGATTACGACCGATTCTCAGACCTACCGAATATACATATCAAATTTAATAAAAATCGATCAAGCCGTTTCGGAGGAGTATGGCAACTAACATTTTATATCAATTTTATACATATAGATTTCCATGTTTTAATCAAGACTTTATTTATTATTTTTGTCTTATATATAAATGAACTTTGTCAAATTTTGTTGTACAATATATTATCTATACTAATATTATAAAGAGGATAGATTTGTATTTTTATATTTTTGTATGTAACGAATAAACTTAAAAACTACTGAACCGATTTGAAAAATTCTTTCAGCAATGTGTAGCTACATTATCAGCGAGTAACATAGGCTATATTTTATCCCCGTACTCCCACGGGAACGGGAACTATGCGGGTGAAACCGCGTGACGTCCGCTAGTATTCCATTGAATTATCATCTATTAACGGCAGTAGCGATCCCTATAAAGCTGAGTCTATATGATAGAAATGAAGCCTTACTGTGTCTGCAGCTTCTCATTCTCAATCTCAATATTTCTCTTCAACGTCTGCATCTCGTCCTTATGGTCGGTGTTAGCGCGCACGGTGGCGCTGATTTGTTGTAACGCATGCGCGGCGGCGGCTTGCTTCTCTCTTAACGCTATCTCTTGTTGTCCCGCTTCCGCCTGTAGGCGGGACACGTCGGTGCGAGCACGACGGAGTGCTTCTACACCCGCCTGAGAGTATCGTTTCAAATAATCGTACTGGCTATGAAAAAGCAGTAATTTTTTAAATATATTTTGTTATGACAGTTGTAACTGACACAATTAATTTTGTTGTAATATGTGCATGTAATTTTTCAAATGAATAAGAAAATAAATTGTTCCAACCATAATATTATAACAATCTATTATTATGCAACAAAACGATCGGTAAGAATTTCAACGCTGATACAGATTGTGCAATCCACGAAGACGCGCCCCACTCCGCGATTACTGTACTAAAGTACAGTACGGAGCGGAGCGGAGTGGGGCGCGTCTTCATGGATTGCACTATCTATACTGATCTAAGTATTTTCTATTACTAATTTCTCAGTAGTAGTCGGAGTCTGGATTTGTGCGCGGTGGATGGCAAATTGGCGATAAGCTTGCATATATTCATAATCATCATCCATAGTCCGATTTCACCCTCTGCTGGGCATATGCCTCTCTTTGCTATTCCCCTAGGCTATTCCAGGCGAAAAAAAATACAGTGGCATTCCGGGAGTGCCAACAGAAGTGAAAACTTGAAAAATTAAAAAAAAAAAACTTCCAGAACCTTTAAAGTAAAAATACTTGCATAGAATATTGATCCGTAACGTAATATAAATAAAGAGCACAATCGCGTTTACAAAAAAAAACTTTTTTACAAAAAAATTTTTTTTCACTTTTTAGTGGGTTGATTTGTAATTTATCTAAGTTACAATAGCCTTATGTCAACTGCTCATCAAAAATACCCAAATCGCTATAGATGTGCCTTTAATATTTGATGAGTTCCTCGATTTCTCCAAGATTCCATGATCAGATCGTGACCAAATGACAATGGGACCAATTTGAAAGTATACCCTTTCAAACAAAAAAAGATTTTTTCAAATCGATCCAGCCGTCTTCGAGTAATCGGGGAACATAGATAAAAAAAAATTATCCCGACGAATTGAGAACTTCCTCCTTTTTTTTTGAAGTCGGTTAAAAATGAGGTGTCGGTAACGTTGTCGCGAGTTCAATTGTTTTTTCCCATCTCAAAAATGCCCAACGCGCTTAAAGAAGTTTTCACTTAAAAAATCTAGCCAAATGACGGTGTACTAAACACATCTGCCTTCGGGGAACACAGGTGTATGTATGTTGTTGCACTTTGATAAACTAATTTCGCATATGCCTTTTTGTTTTACCTTTTTGTACTGAAAACTGATTTAAACAGTTCTTTGTTTGTATCAAGATTGATATTTTAGATTAGCCTACGTTTAGAAAGGACAGAGGGGCATAAATAATTACATCTCACCGACAGCATAGTTTGCCGCTGAATAAGCGCTGCTTTCTTCCTATTAATGATATTATAGTACGTCTTGACGAAGTTGACGTATCTGCATGGCGCGCGTTTCCACTCCACATCGATACTCTTGTGAATATTCACGAACCCGTCAATGGGTAATGCGTCCAATTGCTCTTTTGATGTTTCTACTGCATTCTCTTTCAGTAATCTAAAACATGAAGGTGAACATTAAAAACATCGGACTATCAAACGCATGATCGTATTCAAATCATGGCAAACTTTAAAATGAAATGTAGTGTTTGTTTACGGGTAAATGAAAAATATAACGTTACAACGCTGTTTAATGTGCTAGTGAAAAAATAACACAAATGCTAATTTGTTGATATATGCTCGATCCTTAAGAGGGTTTATCCTAAAAGTTGGCAACGTCGTAAATAGCTGTCAAATATTTACCTGTTTTGATTAATTTAGCAATATTACTGTATGGAATGAGAGCAGTGGTGGCCCAGTGGTAACGGCCGCGACTTACGAGTTGTAGGTCGTAGGTTCGAACCCAGGCAGGCGCTTTACTTTGTGTAAATTATTTCATTACCACTGCTCTCAAAACGGTGAAGGAAAACATCGTGAGGAAACCGGCATGTCCTAGAACCGAAAATTTGAAGACATGTGACATCTACCAACCCGCACTGGGCCCGCGTGGTGGATTACGGCCCACTCCCTCTCACAGAGAGGAGGCCTGTGTCCCAGCAGTGGGAACATTTATAGGCTGATGATGACTGTATGGAATTAATAAATGTGGCTAACTAGGTAGTTCCCTAGAATATTAAATTATGAAATGCAATAATTAATATCGTAATACCGAATATTTAGTTTTACATGTAAAAAAAAGTATTTGGAAACTTTCCAAATGCCTCTTTTACACCTAAAATTGTTACAACATCAAATTCTGTGTTATAATTGCAATTATTTACACTAAGAATCTACGTAAATAAAATATATAAGCTTAGTTTTCATTGCCAAATTAATAGTAAACCTTTATTCTATACCACAGAGAATCCATTTACTAGTAGTGTTTGTAAAGAAGTTAGTATCCAAATAATAATCTTATGCTAGTTCTGGAGGCGTTGTTCACACTATCCCCGGATGTAGTAACAACGTGCGTTATAGCCAAATTGCGTCCAGAATACTTCTAATGATCGTATTTCAATCATTCCTTTTTAAAACCATAAGAACCGAGTCTTACAAAACAATACCTACACAAAATAAATAATAAATTCACAACATACAGTGCACAACACACTACCTACCTTCATCAACCAGGTGTACAGTGCAACGTGTTTCAAGTCTAAGTGCAAAGTGTCTCTCGTCATTAGAGTCCTGTACCTCTGCACAATCAGTCGCGGGCTCTCGCGCAGCGTGACATCAGACCAGCGGTCCAACCAGACAACGTTACCGTCGTTGTATAGCAACGGATACTTGTCCATTAGATCTGACAGGTTGTCCTGGTTCTTGTCTAGGCATATGATGATGCCAAGGTTTTCTTTTATGTCTGTTAAAGATTATTTTTTAGGTATGTGAATATCGTACGAAAAATGGGCTACCACGAAAACACGTCTCGCAGCGTCCACTCTACGTAATCGATACATTATTCGATGAACATCTAAACTGGACGAACGCCAGATATGAAGGCTCCCTTATACGTTTAAATAAAACTGACACTATCAATTCAAAGTAATCTAATAACATGATAGAAAATCATTTATTGTGGTCCGATACCTTTTATTCTGTCAGCTTTTATAAGATCAAACTCTTGTATAAATTATGGAGTTATATGTGTAATATGATTAAATAATTATTACTGTGTTTGTTAAGATTATAAGGTTATCTGTTACTTTTCTTTCGGCCAAATAATCTAATTTATATTAAGTGAAAGAAAAGTTACTTCTGAGCGCGTTCTGTTCAGCGTTGGGCAGCAGTTGGCTGGGCAGCGCGTGCGGGCTGCGCGCGCGCCGCAGCGCTTCAATGGCCGACAGCGCGTCACCCGTGGCCGCACTCTCACACACTAGAGCTAGGGTGCGCTTGCCTTCACCGGCCGATGATAGGGCCTATCCAATCAGTAATAGATTAGTTAGCATTAGTGTAATTTTTTACCGACTTTAAAAATGGAGGACGTTATTGAAATATAGAATTTTAGGAGAATATTGTGACATCGGAGAATTAATATTTACAAACCATAAATTTGAATTAGGTCAGTAGTTCAATGATGTCATTTATAATAAACCCTAATAACCTTATTGGGCGGTATTTTAAATGACATCAAATCGGCTTAGCAAGTTAGAGCAGTCACCCGACTAGGCTACTCATTTTCTTCCCTCAATGCACGTCAATTCTTAAGAACTTCTAGCAAAATCTGAACATTCAGGTCCATTATCAACTTCGCAAATTGTTTTTTTTTTCCTGCCAATGTGGGCGTGCTGATACGAGAGACGAAGATAGCTCATTGAACATCAAAATCAACTTACATTTTTGAACTGCGTGTTGAATTGTGTATTGTGGTTGATAACGAACAAGAAGGCAGGTAATGCGGCCGCAGTAATGTGCGCGGCGGCCAGGCGACCGACTCCCGCGCATCCCACACACACCAGTAAGCCTCCATTGGTCTGTCAAAACACCACAGATAAGTATATCATTGTTCAAGAAGGTGTGACCAGCCTATTCTGATCAAACTATAAGTGTTAGTCAATCAGACCTATATAAATCTATATCTGTAAAACAAAATCTGGTTAGTTACACTATTTATGACTCAAGAACGGCTGGACCGATTTTTATGATCTTCATGCCCTTCGGAGCGGAGACAAATCCAACAAATTAATACTTATTCTGCTATTCGTAGCAGAATAAGTATTAAAACATCGAAAAAAATCACGAAAAGCAATTCATGATTATTTAAATAGGTAGGTAGGTGTACCATAGATAAGTACTTAGTTTTATTCATGCGACGCCGGGCCAAGTAAAGCTAGAATTACAAAAAAAAAAATGCAAAATTACCGATCGCGCCATCGCCGGGCATAGTATTGCTAACTCAGAGCAAACCTCAGCACCGGTCTCTCCAAATACATTGTGCTCGTTTTCCGACACTGAAATAAAAAGTATGGCACATTTAATTAGTGATGGATCATTTCATACAATATTAACCAGTGATTGGATTAAATAAATTTTAATTATAGGGTCAGCATGGCAAAGACTTAGGTACCCCATAAACTTAAACTGTTTGGATGGTGATATCAGTCACAAAAATTAAAAAAAAATCTTATGAATGTAATACTTACAACACTGGTTAATAAGTTGCTCCGTCCTATGATGCCAGTCGTTATAATCAGTATGTTCTAAATAAACGCCATCACCACGCAACTTGCACGCGAAAAACATCTCTTCATTGTTCACCTTCAAATGTTTTCGAGATAAAGAGCTGAAGATGGCTTTTTCTTCATCTGATACCAATCTTTCTCGGAAAATGAAGTTTGCTTCTGCACTGATGGCCTAGGAAAGGTTGGAAAAGTTGACAAATACATAGGTGAAGATGTCAGTGAAATTTGGGTATATAAAATGTTCAAGCTAGTAATCAAACTATGCACCACGCAGGATTGAATCGATCGTCCATCTGCAACTGTGTGTCGTGGATGGTCGTTTTGATTTGCAAGGCAACTATAAGTAGGTCGGACAATCGCTGCGGTGAAGAGCGTAGCACTATTACCAGCCTATAAGTTGTAAAATTATGACAATCAAATAATTGCAAAGTAGTTTTTACCATGATAAGTTGTTCAGTATTAGTCGGCGTGTACCACTTGACGTTTTCGCACAACCTCTTCAAGTGTGATGCGTTCCACTTGTAATGTGTTTGGGAATAGAATGACTCTGTCACCTGTACAGAAAAAAGATAAATTGAAACAATCTCATATAGTTTCAGTACTTCTTTTGTTCGCCTCTTCGTATTTTTTCACAGTAGCTAAGTAGTTTGTACAGCTTGTACTCTGAAATGACGCGCCCATTAACGCATTACCATGTGGGGCGCGTCATTTCAGAGTGGACAAGCTATAAATAAAATATTTACCTCTTTAAACATAACTAGCAGTTTGTCAGCCAAATTTGATATTTCCTTCATCGGTATGCTTTTGTCGATGCTACTTCTCAAATAATGTGTTGCTATTTCTGACAATTCCTCATCATCTGGTTCGCTGAGAACACAACCACAGAGTTTGATATTGATCAATTAACTTCGCTGCAGGACACAGTCTGGCAAGTTGCGTCACAACACCAGGGCTCTAATTCTACTAATTTACAAACGTTTCTCGATTGTGTGTTTCTAACAAAATATAATAACACTGATTATTGGGCCAAATTCATAACAGTCAAACGCAAGCCTATACCATAATATGTCAATGCTACCTGATGAGATGATATTACCTCAAAGCTCTTAGCTCTAGGGATGCGGCGAGTCGCGGAGAAATGGCGTTGAGTGTGGTGGCAGTGGCTAACACTCTCAGTCGTGAGACTTGGCACCACTGTGTGCCGGTACCACCCTCTTCATCACTTCCTCGCGTCCAGAAACCGTTGTGTTGTATTAACTGTAAACGTTGATATTTGTGGATTGAGTTGGCCCATTAATAATGGCCCATTTTTGACCAGTACCTTAATCGCGTAATACAACACAATCACAATTTGTTTCGAAACAGATTGCTAATCCATTGCTTAATAAGTTTGAAACAAAAAAATCTGCTCGACAACGTAAATAACGCAATGAATGTTGTTGAACTGTCAAAATGAAACAAATTAGGCATAATTGTTTACGAAGTCTGACAACCAGTCTTACCAAGGGGTATCGTGTTACCTTGTTACTAGGTTGTGGAGGTCAGATAGGCAGTCGCTCCATGTAAAATACTGATATTCAGCTGCATCCGGTTAGACTGGAAGCCGACCCCAACATAGTTGGGAAAAGGCTAGGCAGATGATGAAAACAAGTTACGCAATTAGGGTACAGGTCCGAATTCAAATGTCTAATTTAGGGTACCTGGTTAAATTGATTTTAACAGTATCCACGCCTATTGATGAGTAAGGACGCTAGACTAAAGTGAATTTTATTATAATGGACGCAATCGATATTTTATGGGGAATTAGTACACGAAAATGCATGCAAAATTCTTGTCGGTTAATCCTCAGGGTTAAACCTTCAGGATATTTTAGTTAAATCAAATATTGATTCAATTAAAACGTCTTGAAGGTAAATGTACTTAATACCAATCTAAAATTAATTTATTGACGGACAACGCATCATCTAAACCACTGGGTCTAGAAGCTTGAAATTTTGCACAAGTGTTCTTTATATAGCGAAAGTGAGCACTAAGGATGGATTTTTGAAATTGCATCCCCTAAAGGGGTTCAATATTAGAATATGGAACTTCTTAATTTTTGCCGATGACACAGACCGGGACATGCCGGGACATCCTATCAGGCACACGGTTTGTAAAAAAAGAAAAGCGTAGTGATCAGTCACCTGTAACAAGAAAGAGTGCACGGGGCTAGATTTCCAGTCATCCATTCGAGCTCGATGTAGCGCGCGGATCAACAACGTGCCGCGACTGCCGCCGCTCGCACCACGCCCTCCCGAGCGGACCATGTTGTTCTATATGTATATGAGAATAGTTTATTGTCTAGGTGTAGTGTAACGGTCTGGTGTCCACATCGTCCAAGCGCGTTTTGAGTAGGGGTGGGAAAATCGATCCATTAATACAGTAAGATATTGTCCAGGCATACATGAAGCAGTTTCACAGGTTACACAGGTTGAGACGACATGAGTAGCTCAAAATATTACCGGTATATTAAGGTTAACTTAGGTCATAATTAGATAGGAATTACTAGTTTACAATGCTTTTGGGTATTATTTCGCAAACAAAATGACGAATTTAACGGTCCACAAAAAATATGTAAAAGGGCCTAAGAAGTACAATAAAATAAGTATTTATTCCTACAATTATACACTTCACTGCGATGAGAGCATTGATTACTAGAAATGCGTATCTACAGTATATTAAGGACCATAAATAAATGAAAATTCTAAATCTTAGTTTTGGAATGGTCAACTTACCCTTTTCAGCTCTGCGATTATGTCAGCTGGTTCTAAAATCGGCGTGCAGTCTATTGTTAGGACGGCTGAGTTACATTCCTTCACTATGTATTCCGCTAAAAGGCTGAAATTTAATCGCATAAAATGGATTATACAGGAATTTTATTTTTCTTCTTATTTTATAAGTAACACTCTAGTTTTAAAGCATCTCTTACGCACAAACAGAAGACTTACTTGTTGTTTGCAAATAAAAACGCTATATGTTGTTACTTTTTAATTTATTTATCATTATTGTTCCATTATTTATTATAATCTGCTGTTCATTTTGACCGCGTAGGTATTGCACTTTTTTATGAAACAGCAGTTAAAAAATAAAATAACCGATAAAAATTTCAACAGGGGACTTCAGAATCATGTACTGAATTCATGGTAACAGTTATCGCGTCGATGCCCTGCCATCCTGTATATTTAAGCACTTTCTATCCTAAAGCGCAGGTTCAATCTAGTTCAGGCATATAAACAAAGAACTGTACTCTATTTTAATTTTAAAACTAGGTAAAATGTTATATAAAATGTTAAAATTTAATAAATAAACGATTAAGTATTATATTTTATATTAAATGATTACATCACACATCATAATTATTTATAAAGTTACAATGCTGAATATCTTTAATATCGGCCATACTTACTTCTTAGCACAAGCATCTGGTCCTACCACAAGAAGATGCGCGGTAGGTGACATCACGCATGCGCGCAGAGTCGGTTCACACGCGATTAAACGTCGCGACATCAACAGTGTGTCTGTCACCCACTCATTTACACCTATTGGGGCTGCTACTGGCGGGCCCATTAGTGTGGATAGCTGTGTATAGAAATGGTATAATTATATAGCCATAATAATATAATTAAGAGTAAAAAGTATTAATATGGCCTTCATATTGACTCGGAAAAAAGAAGAATGGCCTTCACACATCACTACGTTGCGACGTCGCAAAGTATGAATGTAACATCATCGATGACGAACTGCAGTAATGTTTATAGACCCATAATAGCACAGTGAGTTTTGGCCCGAATTGGAATAGTGATAAACTGATAACTTACCTCATCATGAAAACTATCGATAGCACTTTCCTTGATTATGTCGACCACACTGCGCTCAATGGCAAGGTAGACCATTTCTTCAGGACTCACGCGTGTTGTGTTAAATCCTGTATCTTGGGCTATGTACTCGAATTGAGTTAAAATTTGTTTGACCTGTAAAGAATGACACCATAAGAATCCCTAGTAGATAATTTTTCGTACAAAATAAAAGCTTGCAATTGATAAAGATCGACAAAAGTCAAATCATTTATTTCAAATAGGCACATAAAACGCACTTTTGAACGTCAAAATTTACAGAAAAATATAACTGTTTCGAAAAGGTTGTTTCGAGGAAGAATGGGCATGAAACTCCACCGTTACTCTTTTTAAAATGTTTTACTATATTTTATATACATTAATTATATGTGAAGACGATGCACCTAGAATATTACTACATTACAGTAAGTAGTCTTTAGAAGTTGGCATCTACAGTCCGCGCAATCCACGAAGACGCGCCCCACTCCGCTCCGCGCCGTACTAGAGTTCAGCTTACAGTACAGTAATCGCGGAGTGGCAGGCGCGTGTTCGTGAATTGCACGGAATATATCGAATTTTTAACTAATCGCCCCGCATTGATTTAACAACTTTCTAAAGTTTTGATACGTTTCTCACTATACTTAATTACATACCACAGTAATGTTGTGTAGTTTCAAAGCAAGATCAGCCTTGTGATCAGTAAGCCACTGAATACATTTCTTGATAACTTGTTGCAACAACGGCAGCGCCATTTTTGCACTTTCGTTGTCAAAATCAGCTTTGCGCATCCATCCCTCTAATATGTCCAGATCACAGCTAACATCGTCACTGTAAAAGTATTTCATAGGTAGGTTATAATGGACATTACATTTTGTAGCAAGCCTTGAGGGTGCCTGTGTATGAGCCAAAGATATGTTGTCGTTGATTTTTCTATACATACAAATAAATAAAATTGAAGTATCTGTCTGTAATGTCAAAATAACAGCATTTTACTAAATGCATCATCATCATTATAGCCTTTTCCCAACCATGTTGGGGTCGGCTTCTAGTCTAACCGGATGCAGCTGAATACCAGTATTTTACATGGAGCGAGTGCTTATCTGACCTCCACAACCCAGTAACTGGGTAATACTTGTTGTAGACGGGCTTCTGAAGACCCGTAACTATTTTACTAAATGCATAATGAAGTATAAAATATACAGTACATATGGCAAACAAAAACAATTTAAAAAAATTGTTCTGTCTGTTTGTTCCGGCTAATCTCCGAAACGCCTGGACCGATTTTGACGGGATTTTCACTGGCAGATAGCTGATGTTATAAGGAGTCACTTAGGCTACTTTTATTTTAGAAAAAATATTAGAGTCCATGCAGGCGAAATAACGGGCAACAGCTACTTTTCAATATGTCTATAGTCTGATTTAAAAGCGATGACAATAAAACTAATATTTAAAGCGATTCTAACAAAAATGCTGATTACAACATCTGATTGCTAGTAATGAGCCTTTACATCTCTCATATTCGGTAAGTAGGTCCTTATTACCCCCAAATGGGGCTTGTAGGTAACCAATTAGCGCTCTAGGGTAATAATGTAGCTAGAAAAGCCCTAGGGCGGTAAATAATTTAAAAAAAAACTCTTCACTCTTTCAAAAAGTTCGCGTACATCTAACCATCATACTGGCAATAGACATCATGCATTCAGCCCAATGACAAAAGAGGTCGCTTCGTTGTTCAGCCTTGTCTTCGTATGAGTATAATAGTCATCAATTTTAAATATCGAACGGCGAAGCTCAATTTCGTTCTTGAAAAAAAAATTTTAAAAAAAAGATGAAAAAAGGCGGGAATAGAAAACTTTTACTTTAAATATTGTTTGTTTTTGGGATTTTTTTATAATTACGTGCTAATTAGGAAAAAAACATGAGTTCTGCAAGTGATGAAGACATAAGCTGCACTCCCGATTCAATGAAAATGGAAGCTGAAGCAGCAATTAACAATATTTTGCCTGAAAGATCTAAAGAGAGATATTTGAAAACTTACGACGACTTCATGAAGTGGCGAAAAGAAAAACGAGTAAAGTCTTTATCTGAGACTGTATTCTTAACATACTTTAGTGAGCTATCAAAAAAGTTGCAGCCATCTAGTTTGTGGTGCATTTATTCAATGTTAAAAGCAACTATGAGTACTAAACACGACATTAATATCAAGAACTTTTCAAAATTATCATCTTTTCTAAAAAAACTGGGCAGAAAAGCAAAAAGTCAAAGGTTTTTACAGCGCAAGACGTGAAAACATTCATAAATGAAGCCCCTGATGACATATATTTAGCTGTTAAGGTACGTAAAATAACAAATCACATAATGGTAATACTTCATCATTTATCTTTTAAATTCTTACAATCCTATAAAACATACTTATTTTTATATTTCGCTTGTTTTAGGTGGTTCTTATCTTCGGTATAAGTGGCGCATGCCGAGGTATTGAATTGACAAATATAACAATAGAGAACATAGAACAACAGGGTCAGTTGGTAGTAATTAAACTACCGAACACAAAAATTAAAATTGACCGAACATTTGTAGTTCCTCAAGAATTTTCTGAATTCGTACAAAAATACAGAAATGTTCGTCCTGAAAATGTAAACACCAACCGATTTTTTTTGAAGTACCACCAAGGCAAATGCTACAAACAAGTTATTGGAAAAAATACCATCAGAAGTATGCCGAAGCAAATCGCAAGTTATTTAAAGTTAGCAAACCCGGAATTGTACACAGGTCATTGCTTCCGGAGAACATCGGCTACACTTTTAGCCGATGCTGGGGCTAACTTAACCACTATAAAAAGGCACGGTGGGTGGAAATCCAGCAAGGTGGCTGAAGGTTACATTGAAGATTACATGCAAAATAAAAGTAAAATTACCAACTAAATAACGAAAACTATTCAGCTTTCAAAAAATGAAACATCTTTCTCAAGAGATGATCCGCAACCATCAACTTCTGCTGAAGAAAGCTTCATCCCGTCAAATTTTATCCATGACCAACAAATATCACAATCTCAAACTATTAACATACCCAAAAAACACCTGTCCCTAAAAGACATGGACAAAAAAGTACATTCCATATACACGAACATAGTAAATATATTATAGAGTAAAAATATAAAAATGAATTATTACGTAGTTTTTAGCCTCTCTGAACTTGTCAGTTTTTAAATCAAAATAATAAGTAATGTAAGATCCGTCTTTGAGGAGTGGCTGGAGAGACGCCACGGCGTTCTCACCTTCCGCCTGACGCAGGTCCTCACCGGACACGGCTGCTTCGGGAGGTTCCTGTTCAGGATAAGGCGGGAGGAAACACCCGGGTGTCACCATTGTGTGGATCGGCCTGAGGACACGGTGGAGCATACGGTGGAGGTCTGCCCGGCTTGGGCGGAGCAACGCCGTGTTCTCGTAGAGGCGATTGGCGGCGGTGATCTCTCGCGTCCGGCCCTGGTTCAGGCCATGGTACGGAGCGAGAGGAAATGGCAGGCCGTCACCTCCTTCTGCGAAGCGGTAATGCTCGCGAAGGAGGAGGCGGAACGCGTGAGGGAGAGGCAAATTTCGCGCCCTCACGCCCCTAACCGCCGCAGGAGGAGACGCCCGGGGCGGGAATCGCGAGCCGATTTCCGGCCACCGTAGGCGCGGGCTTGCGGACGGTGAGCAATGGGTAGCTCGTCGTCCGATAAGGACCAAGCTCGGGTCGACGGCGCGTTGTGTTCCACGCGCGCCTCAAAGAGATGTCAGCAGAATTGACGGGGTCCGTTAGGGCCAATGCCTGCCGGGGGTTCGAAGAAAACCGATCGGGAAATCGTGGCCCCCGGCAACAGGGCAACCGAAGGAACACGGGTGGGTTTTAGTCAGTAAGAGTCTGACACGCCCTCCCGCTCCGCCCAGAGCGGGAGAAGTTATTTGATAATTTCCCACCCAAAAAAAAAAAAAAAAAAGTAATGTAAGATGCAAAGTACCATTTCTCAACGTCAGCCATAATGGACCATAGAGAAAGACAAATATAATCATTGACGTTCCACACCATGCATAATACTACTTGTTGACATGTAATATGGACGATAAAATATAAAATGCTCTTATTAGGAACATTTTATTCATACGAAACTGTCTTCATTGGTATTTTTTGCTTGAATAAAATTATCTTTTCCTAAGTTGATGAGTAAGATAGTATTTTTATATTACACCCAAAAAAAAATCTCGGAACGGAACGCGTTTACTTGTTTGACAATGTGTCATCAGTGTTACCAACTTAGTGGATTTTCCACTAAAACTGGTGGTTTCGAACCCCCTTTTAGTGGCGAAATATTGCTTTTAGTGGCTGGTGGTTTTTCTAGAGGTTTAGTAAAATTCAGTTTAAATTACTGAAAATGCTATCACTAAGCCACTAAAACGTTACGAAATATATTATTTTTACTTCACATAATTTAATAAACGTTTTATTTCTTTCTTTTCAATAATTCTTAACATAACTTTACACTTTTTAACATAACTAACTATTTAATTATTCTACTAAGTAATAATAAATAATTAAATTATTTATTAATTTACCAAAGAATCATATAAATGTGAAACCGACGATGATAGTGCAGACAAAAATGTATCTGAAGAAGGTGAATTTTAGAACATCAGTTCAATTTTTAAAGTTATTGTTATTGAATAATTTTTATGTTCCTGGTTTTCATAATATTGTATGTTGATTTACCTAGTGATTTTGAATATTTCATTACGAAATAATAGTTTTTTTTTTGCGTTTTGGATTTTTTTTTTGTGGATTATTATGAGGTGCATCCACTAAGGAATAGCCATGCAAAGGTTGCAGAGGCATCTCATATCCTCGCTTTCTGCACACCATCAAACAAGGCTTTCGCGTTGGATAACCAATGCTTAAACTCAGGTATGAAGATGGAGTAGAAAAAATTTAATCGTATTTATTTTCATATACCTACTTCTGGTATATTTTATGGTTTGCGATATTAACTTAGTGTATCTTATTTTCAGTTGCCTGTGGATACATTTATTTGCCATCCATGCTTATTATTAAGTACCGAAGCTGGTGAATACGAGCAACTATTGGGGCATAACATGGTTTGCCTTGGTTGTGAGAAATCTGTGAGAAAAATAAAACATCATAATATCAGTATAGACTGTCCATTGCTGGCTGTCCTATTATCACAAAACACAAATTATGTGGTGAGCATTTTGTTTTTTATTATTTTAAATAACTAGTTGTATTAATTAATCTATAAAAAATGAGTTTTCATATTGTGTGTATGATTGTAATATCTGTGTTTTATATATTTTCCATCTTTAAATACTTGCCTAAAATAGGCATATTGTAACATAGTAAACACAATAATATAATACTTAAAAACATAAACAGATACAGTATACAAAAGGTATCTTTGTTGCTAAAAATAATATTAACATAAGCTGTAATATCTGTGTTTATTCTAACTGTGGTTTATTTTCAGCCCTTAAGAAACAACTACGTTTGTCATGTGTGTTGGATGCAAACAAATAAGCAGTGCATGACTATCACGACGCATGCAGGAATTGGCTTCGGACATCAATCCACCAGCCAGTTCGGTGAACATGTTAGGGATAATGGTCTTATCTAAGTTGTTGAAGTGTGTCCGGAACTGGAACACTCCCAAGAAATGATAATACGGGTTGGTGGAAATAATCCATATTTAATAAGAGGACGTATTAAGTCTCGTCATGTTTCCCACATAATTTACTTTTTAACCGACTTCCAAAAAGGAGGAGATTATATGTTCATAGCGTATGTTTGTTTTTTTTTTTTAGTCAACTTATTATTAACAATTCAAGAATATTAAAATAATCTAACAAAAGGCTAATCTTTGTTAAAAACCACAATTACAATTGTAAAATAATATATGCATCAACGCTTGTATTTGTTTTACATATCTGGTTATGTTTAAAGCAGTTATTTATGTAATTACTGCAGCGCTACAATACTTATATATTACACTTAATCCGAGTTAGTGTATATGTGAAATAAAAACGCTCTAGGTTGACCTCGTTTTCTGTAACACTAGCGCTGGATTGCTGTACCTAACGTATATTATTGAATTATCTAGGTAGGCATTTAAGATATATTATAATCTAACAAAATATTTTTCTTTATTTTCTGTAATAAATAAATAATTACTTTACCCTTTTGTTTTATTTTGTGTTTCCCTTGTTAACTGGTAATTAAACTATTAAAAAAAATAAGGGTAAACTGTACTTAAGAAAAACATAGTTTCAAATACACTTTGTAATTATTGTCACATTTTTTGAGACTATTACAAACTATTACCTAGTTTAATAAATGTTAATCAATATACAGTTAAAAATCCTTAATTCAGGTGGCCAGGACTTTGTTTAAATGCCTAAAGCTCAAAACCCACAAGGCGGGTTCGTGTCGGGCACTGGTCGGGACGGCAGTATGGCGGGCTTGTATATATTGTAATTCCTTGTATTATAATATGTATGTCAGCACACGAAACGCGTGCGCGGTTCACGCTGCCGTTCCGCTCCGCGCCCGATCCACTCCGCACCCATACCGCTCCGCGGCCGATCCGCGCACTTGTATCGTGTGCCGACGTACATAAATTATAATACAAGGAATTACAATATAATTATACAAGCCCGCCGTACTAAATACAAGGAATTACAATATGCAAGCCCGCCGTACTGCCGTTCCGTGCCCGACACGCACCCGCCTTGTGTGTGTGTTGACCTTATTAATACTAAAACCATATCAATTAACTGTAATAATTCACAACTGTTCGCTATTTGAAAGCGCCATAAGTTTTTTAATAGTGAAATTATAATCTTTACACTGCCAGCGATCTGATTTAAACTGTTTTACGTCTAGTCTGTTGTAATGACAAGTTCTTTCAGTTTTTTATTTATAGCATTTTAATGTGTCAATATTCACGAATATAAAACACCAAAAATCATTGATGTACATTCAATTCGATAACTATGCCGACGTCCATACAAAAACTGGCCATATCCTTTGAAAATTGTTCTCATTTCACTATAAATTTTAACTAATAAATTGTTTTATTCTTGTGATGCCGGTTTTTTTCTACTTACCTCACAATCGAGATGTAAAGCAGAGTAGTTAGCTCCGGTGTAAGCATCAATTGCACCCTCGAACTATAGGCGCCCTCGCTGCGCTCGTGCGCCTAAATATCTCGGGCTGCAATTGATGCCTTACAGCCCTTGGCTACTAATCTACTATTACTCACAAGCCAACTAACACAATAAAACTGGATGGTATGCAGCCCACCCACCCGCATAATTTCAGGCCCTATGTTCTCTGAGTGCCGTTAAAATCCGTCAAATATTTGCAAATGACATGATATTTACTTGGAGCGATTTTTTTTTCAGTTCTTGAACTCGATTCAGATTTCCTGATCTCGTTCAGTTTAATTGGTGAAATTGAAACTGAACCCTGTCATTATTTGCCACTCACCTCAACAATATAATCCCCATACGCGACACAGTAGCGGGCGAGGCGTGTTCCAAACTATGCGTCTCGAACAGAAAGTTGACGTTGGAACCGAACTGTATCCTCCAGCCTGAAGGCAGTGTGAGCAGCCTATTGTCATCCAATACGGAGTTCAGTGCCTCTATCCACTCCGGGTCGATGTCACCGTCACACACCACCCAGGACCACACGTCTTGAAGGAATATTTAAAACAAATGAATCAATAAAAAAAAAAAAACCGATCTCCAAAAAAAAACACTACAAAGTGAAAAATAACTTTAATTTCGGAAGTCGGTGTCTTGTGTTTTGTATTTTCGTTTTTTGCCACCGACTTCCGAAATTAAAGTTATTTTTCACTTTGTAGTGGTTTTTTTGGAGGTCGGTGGTTTTTTTTTGTAAAAAGTTTTTATTTTTCACTTTTTAGTTGTGGTACCTACCCCACACACATTCAAATACCACTACCTGCTACCAGTTACAGAAACTTAACATATCATCTACATACTAAGTGGGAAAAAAATACGTATTTTGTAGCTAACTCAAAAACTATCAAAGCAAAGTTAATAAAATTTATATGGGACCAATTCGAGAGCACACCCTTTCAAACAAAAAAAATTATTTTTCAAAATCGGTCCACAATTGACGGAGAAATCGGTGGACATACATAAAAAAAAAAAAACAAACATACGCGACGAACATATAACCTCCTCCTTTTTGGAAGTCGGTTAAAAACGGATGATTAACGGCTGGCAATACAAATTTCAATAAATTAATACAAGTTTCAATAAAGGGCGTCCTACTAAAAGGCTACTACTTTCGATTGAGTTGATCACACGGTACGTTCAAGTAGGCCCTGTAGGCCCAATTCTAGGACTAGTATTTCAAGATCTTACCGATTTAATTGACGAAATTGCAATTTATAAAATAACGTATAACTTCGATTTCTGATCTCAGAAATAGGCAAAAGCACAATAATTCAAGCAGTTTTATTCTCCCACTTACCGGCCGGTTGGTTAGATATTTCAAGGGCAGTAGAAGATATAACGCCGTCGGTCCACTGCCG
The DNA here is from genome assembly GCA_963680765.1 of Agrochola lychnidis. Taxonomy (NCBI): domain Eukaryota; kingdom Metazoa; phylum Arthropoda; class Insecta; order Lepidoptera; family Noctuidae; genus Agrochola; species Agrochola lychnidis. Next base: position 15,308,934 of record OY796857.1, read on the forward strand.
CGTATCATGGTCGATGTTTCCGAGCAGCCACTCCCGACTCATCGCTTTCGGGCATATTATGTATTCCACCACGTTCTTGCCTTGGTGGGCAAGTGCCTTTGGAAAATCATTTATGTACAAACTTAACATTTAATTTAAATATCCGCACTACGATATAAATTAACTTTATCTTGTATGATCTTTTCCTACAGACAAACCGGCTTACAGACTGCTGATACGTTTGTTTTTAATCAATAAAGGAACATATCATAATAAGGCAATTTATTAGCCTGCGACATAAGAAATTACTCACATATTTTAGCAGTCGTCTGATTGTAGTTTTACCGGATCCCGGCGGCCCTACGATTACGACTCCCATTCTTTGCTGCATTTGTTCGTACAATTCCACGCACTTTTGTAACTGTGACAAAAAAAAAACCTCTTGAGGTTATATCTGTATTCCCAAGTAAGTAAAGCTGAACTTTCTGAAGTAAGTAAAGCTGAACTTAATTTTTACCTGTAATTTATTGTGCACCAGCTTGAGATTATCTACTGTAGCTTCAAGAGCTGCGTTAATCGGATCTGAACCGGATTCCTCAGTCGGCACTTCAGCGAAAACCAACGACAAAATATTTTCGAATCTGCGGACAGAACGCAATATTGAATTCAGGTGCACAAACTTACTAAAAATCCACGTATTTATGATATATTTATTATAATTATTAGGTTGTATCAGCCTTTTAGGGCATTAATAATAATCAGGTTTTACTTTTATGTTAATTTAAGGTTCAGTTTTGTAGTGTATATTTAGGTAGGTATTCAATAATTATTATTAGAACATTGTATGTTTTATTAAAATAAGTTTTATTAATGTAACATTTATGTGCATGCCTTAAACAGGCAAAATATGGATTGTGCATAAACTATCAAGTTTTTATAATTGGTATAAATAACACCTGTAATTTCTGCAAATAAATATTATTCTTGATTTCTTGATTATACTATACCTATGAGCATCGTGTCGAGTCAATTTGGACAGGTTATTGAGAGTGAGCACACGTCGTGCGGCGGCGCGTCGCGATGTAATGTCGGCGCCCCGGTTCTGTAGCATCGCGGCACAACTGCCCACTGCCGCCTTCAGGGCACGCAGGCCCCAGTCGTAATGACGTTGGTCGCTTAGCAGAGAGCTGTATGAACAAAAAGGAGATATTATTAAAGGATTAAAAAGGAAATAACTGTACCCACTTCACGTAAAATACTGGTATTCAGCTGCATTCAGTTAGCCGACCCTAACATGGTTGAGAAAAAGGACACCTAAAATAATTAGTTTTAGGAAGAGTAGAAAGGAAATTGCTATACCGAAGTAACCAGCAATTCAGTTTTGGATGGATGTAACAGCCATTTGGCCACTAAGAAAATGCTTTGTGGTTATTAATCACAAACCTTTAATCTAGAAGACAAGCTGAAAGGCCACTTTAACCGCGATTCATTGGTATGACGTCACACATAACCCACCTAGCAAGAGTGAAGACATTGTGCAGGTCCTTGGCCAGTAAGTCGGCATCAGGCACGCAGGCCGCGGCCAGCAGATGCGCCGCGAGCACGTGGGCGCGCGGCTGCAGCATGGCCACCGGCCGCAGCACGCGCTGCAGCGCGGCGGGCAGCGTGCGGCGCCCGCCGTAGCCGCGCCCCGCGGGGTTCATGGTAGCCGCTACCCCGCACCATTCCGATACACTCACCTTGAAGCAAAAGCATAAAGTAATCCTTTAGAGTCTAAGACAATATCTGTTAAAAATGTCTCAACAGTTGTAATGAATTAAAAACTCTTCTCAACAGAAAATGTTTCCCAATTAAAATACACATATTTTTTCAATGCGTTTATTATCTTGTTTCCATATTTTAAGGCCTACTTATAATGCTTACGTCGGCTTATAATTATAGTTATACAGGTAAAAATCTATAAAAAGAAATCCTAAATAAATACATTGTGATACTTCTGCTTAGCCCCAGGTAATATTAGCGTGATAGAAGGAAAAGAGACCACCATGATGCACCTTTCTTGAATACATATTTGTTCACGCATTCTTCCTAGAATACACGCATTATTATCAAAATGTGTACCTAATTAAGTTTATTTACAAAAAAAAAAAGTAAATATAGTTTTTACTTGTCATTGAAACTTGTAGAATAACCAAAGAGCAAAATAAATACAAGAAATGGCATTTAGAAATGCAAAAAGATTCTCTCCGGCGGGGAATCGAACCCCGGTCTCCCGCGTGACAGGCGGGGATACTTACCACTATACTACCGAAGACTTGGTTTGCAGAAGCGAAATAACGGATCTATTGATATGTCTTGTTCTAACCTTGAATAATATTCGTCATAAATAACCTCGTGTTCGAGTATTTGGATTATTTTTAATTCAAGTTGAAATATTATGAATATATTGTTTTTTTAAATATTAGTTCAGGTTAACATACATAAATGATCTAAGTTTGTTTGTTGTTACAGAAAAAGTGGCGATATGGCGCCTAGGATATAACAATAGTTATTGTAGTACGTTTACATGATTATTGCAATTATTTCCGCAGTAGGCTCGTAGTCAGAGTAGATGAAATGCCACAGAGATGCAAGATGTTGGTCAAAAGCCTGTCGGGGTACTAAAGCAAACTTGTTTGTTAAGTTTGAATCTTCAGTGTCAGTTGTAACTCGTAACTCTATTTAATACATAGTATCCAGTATTCTTTTGATCTTTATAAAAATAACAATGTTCTTCCTTACATGTTTCCCGTTGAGTAGCGCAGTGGGTTCAGACCCAGGTGTCCGCTCTGTAGTGGCAGAGAGTAACGAAGATAGTTGATGAGAAACGGCAGCCAACGTGTGAGCTGCCAGACGATTGAATTCGTCGAAGCAGCCCCAAGCACCACATAGGGCCAGGCCGCTTAGCAAGCGACCCATACATTCCGCGTCTAGCGCCTGGAAAATTTAAGTTATATTTAGAAGGTAAAAAAAAGAAATAATATTCATTTATTCGGATTTATTATGACTATATCACATAATCGTAGAAGTTTTCAGAAACATCGCTGCCAGCGCTGATTTGCTGGATTCGTTTTCTCTCTCAAACGGTCGTTATTTCTCGTGACAAAATTTATCATGTAAATATCTATCTATGTATTAGTATTTATTCTTGTATTTTTTATAGTTTTTTTTTTAGCTATCAATCCTTTGTGTTGCGTTGCACCTGCTACGTTTTTGTCTCTGCATCGCCCTAAGGAATCTCGCACACTAGACGGCCACAACCACTACTTTTGGTCGCACCAACCAGGTAAACTATAGAAATCGGCTAGTTGGCCATTGCGACCAAGTAAGTGCGCGATTCGAATCGGTTTCTATAGTTTACCTGGTCCCGGACCAAAAGTCGTAGGTAGTCTGGCCGTCTAGTGAGCGAGATCTCCAACTAAGGTTGACTGGCAGAAAATACCTCGGCCATTAAGTCTGCCTTTGTATATTATTTTTTAAATTGTGCATAAAGTTTTAATAAATAAATCAACGCAAGACAGAAGATAATAAATGAATTAAGCAGAGAAATTCCAAACCTAAAATAAATTATAAAGCGAAACGATAAAACGAACTTTGTGTGGTCTGAATGTCAGTAACAAAGACTCGGGGATTCCTAGAGTGCCTACTTATCAAATCACGTTGGAGATAGCTAGTAGGTCCTGTTTGCCTATGATAATGTTATGTAATAAGTTATTAAAATTGTTGATCCCTCAAATAGCAACAATCTTTATTTCCTTTTTGATTTATATGCATGTTTATAAAGTAACTCTCCTGTTGTAACGTAATTAAGTAATAAAGAGTTAGCCGACGTTCGCACGGACGTAATAAAATCGCGGCGGGATTCTATCGCGCACTGGATTTTCAACTCTCGGTGTTAAACCAAACGTTGAGAATCCAACGTGCTGGGACACACTCTCGACCCAGCGCGTTGAAAAAAACACACTGTTGGATTTTCAACTCTCGGCGCTAAGTAGAGCGTTGAAATTCCAGTGCGCGATAAAATTTCGCCGCTATTTTATTACGTCCGTGCGTACGTCGGCTTACTGTCAAAATGAGTTCGGACGAAGAAGGCGTGATTTCAGTTTTAGTTATGTGCACGAAAAAAATCGAAGCGATTTTATCACGTCCTTGCGAACGTGGGCTTAAAGTAAGTATGTTACCTCATCGCAGTTGAAGATTAACACTAAACGACCAACAAGGCCACCTAATGCTTTCACAGATTCTGTCTTCCCAGTGCCCGCAGGGCCGAAAGGGTTTCCAACTAACCCCAGATGAAGAGACTGAAATTGAGAAGAAAATAATTTAACATTCGAGTTAGTATACTGCATCGTGGGAAGGCCCCTTATTAGGTGGACGACTTATTGAAGGTCGCAGGAATCTGTTGTATGCGGACAACGTAGTGCCGATCGTTGTGGCGAAGTTTAGGGTAGCAGTGGACATTCGGCCGAGATAATAAATGGTGATGATGAAATATAGCGATTTAATATTGTCATACCCACAGACAATATTCTTCCCAAATATCTTGAATTAAAAGGTTATTCTTATATTTTCGTTTTTATTCAGTAGTATATGAGTTTTACCGTGCACCAAAATCATCGACTACATAATTTAGAGAATATAAACAACTTGAGTATTTGGAAAAAAGTAATAAAATTACAACGAGGGTGTAGGCGAAATATTTATCATTCTATCAGGTACTAACGAGCGAAAATCGGTGAACAATCTGATCGTCCGTCCTTAAAAAAAAGTGGTGTAGGAATGTTTTTGAATTGATACAAGTTGTTCCTAAAGTATAAGTTTTGTTATCGCACAATAACTTCGTTCATTACCTGTGTTAAAATAAGAAAACAGTCGTCAGCTAGTTCGGTTCGCACAAACTGTCCAGTGTTGACGCCTAGGTACTCGTATGAGTATGATATCTGCGCTAGACCCATTTTAGCTACCACTTCTTTTGAACCAAGCAAATAGAACCTGTAAAAAAAATTGAAATCTACAAACACTTGACAAAACTAAGTAACTAATTAAAAACTTCACAACTGCGTATGAAATAGCATGTCGGCAAATAATTTGAATGCGATTATTTGCCTCCGCCTTTTACACTTAATATAAACATCAAGTTACTTACCTCAACTGTTTTTGCCAAAGCCAGTCGCTAGTTGACACGATATTGTTGTCTATCAAAATTCTGATGACAGACAAATAATGAGCACATTGTAATATGAGTGCTTGCCTTTTGCGTCGCTCACTTTCGTCCTCTATTTCGGCTGAAGCGTAGTATGAATTCTCTTTTTCAACATTCGCTTTTAATTTGTGTAATTCTTTTGAGGTAATGGCCCTTTCTGCTTGCTCTGTGAAGCGTATGTTTTGTGCCAGACACAGTATTTGCGTCGGTAGCGAAAATGGATCCTGCTCCTGTAGAGAATTTGTGACTATGCATTTCAAGGTCATGCTCTTTAATGATGAACGCATCTCAGCTTCTAAATTCTTCAACCATACCTATGAGCAAAAATAAAATGGTTAAATAGTTCCTTATCGGTAGATGGTCTAAAATCATGATGAAATTTTAAGAGCGATGTCTGAATATAGCATACCTCTACCGGGCAATCGATATCAACTGGGTGATCCAACTGGAATGTTTCTCTGTAATGACTACACAATGCGGTAATAGACATGTCTCCTGGCCCGAGACGCACGCCTGTAATTCCAGGGAACAGTTTCTTGAGATGGGTTTGCATGACAGCTTCCCTTCCTTCAGCGCCGGCGCGAGCTTGGCCGAGTAGTTCCAACAAATCATCGTCGCTCAGGAAGTAAAGCCTTGGGAACACTGAGCGTTTTTCCTAGAAACATGTTTGCTAAATAATTATCTTTTGGATGTTAGTAGGTTCAATGAGTTTAAAGTTAGTTTTTGAAACTGGTGTATCTACTCTTGCTTACTAGTCTAGAACTATAGTAACTCAAGAGAATAAATAAACAGTGAGTGAACTGTGTTCACTGTGGGTGTAGGTGTAAGTACTATAGGTACAATTTTGCCTAACCCTTTGAAGAATATAGGGCGTGATGTTATGTTATGTAGAGAGTAGTGGTGGCCCAGTGGTAACGGCCCTGAATTACGAGTTGTAGGGCGTGGGTTCAAACCCAGGCAGGCGCTTTACTTTGTGTAAATAATTCTTAATTTGCGATTGATGGAAGGTACCACAATAACTCTCAAATAAGTAGGCAGACTTATGCTTATTGAGTCGGCGTAATAGATGACGTCATGTAAATAAAAACTGCCTATCCATACAAGTAACAAAACCTGATTCGCAACTATTAACTTCATCTAGTTGTAATTGCTGTTCAATTATTCACGGTTTAAAAGTTTGCAAATCGGAAACTTATTATAACATATTATTTATTTCCATCGTTTCATTGGTTTACTTACATCAATGTAAAGATTTAAGGCTGACTGGCAAGCTAGAAGTTGCTCCGAGATAGAATCCAACATAGGCTGGAGTCTCGAGGACTGGAGAAGTGCAGATAGTCTCGGATCTGATTCCAAGATCCTAGTCACTTGTCGGAATCCCTGGTCTACTTTCCGAAACTTGACTCCTAATTCACCATCGTCGTTGGAGAGTATCGGTTCTAAATACAACCATCTGTAATGGAAAATAATAGGACATCTACTACTTGAAACTTACACTCAGTACCATCATAGATCCTGTTCCCAGATAACAAAGGAGCAAGTAGGGACTCAGTCACTACCAGCTTAAAAAAATGTATCTCAGACTTTTAAATTCAAGTCAGCTGTTTCTACCTCGCTACATAGGTCCTTATGAAGGTGTATAAATAAGTCAGTGTTTTTACAATAAATTCATAGTTCTACAAAGTCGATTTAATGACGATGAAGACTTATGAAGTTACGATGAGGTTGGGTTTTGAAACGTGCTGCCTCGCTAGAAAGAATATGATGTTATTTGGGGGTTCTAGTCTTCTGAACCTTCCACAACAATATTTTTTGCTGTTTTTTTTATAAATACCATATAACTTTATTTTTATTTAATAATGATCTTAAGAGACGTTTGACATTGACCTTGAAAATGAACTGGTTGGTGGGGGGATGACTTGGCCTCTTCCTCTCTCCTCCCTTCCACCTCCCTCTACATTTCATTTATCAACATTTTCTATGAGATTTATGTCATATTAAGAAATCGTTTTGAAAAAAAGCTATGTATCTCTTACAAACCTTCCCCCTCCCCTACTCCTATCAAGGCGGCACGTTCCTAAACTTTACCTTATGATGTATTGCTGAGCTTTCCTAGTGCCCGCTACTTTCATCGGTGAGGGTTTTTTCTTTTTGATTAGGCTAGAGATTATAAATCTGTGATACTGAGAAAGAAAATACGGGAGAAAAAGCTCTAATTTACCTACATTTTTGACAAGTTTTTGACATTGATTGCCGCTGAGATGAGATTGCGACATGAATTTGAGCGATTTTTAAGTATCAGAATTGGACTGCAGCCTACAGTTTACTGCTGGATTTAGCCGGTTTGCTACTTTTAATACTTGACCACCATCGGTGCGGCCTCTGATTATGAAGTTCATGTTAATCTCTATCGACATTTTAATCCTATATTCTCGACTAGGTAAATTTTAATAGAATTAAACCCTAAACCTACATGATCATGTAAAATAGTTATGTAGCCGAAAGATAGGTTAATTATCCGGCTGCAAAAACTCGAAGTATTAGAAAAAGTTGGGTTTTGTAGAGCGTTGTCCCTGTCACTCATACCTGTGCTGTGTGACAATCTCTTTCTAAGGCTTGGGCTCGAAGCTCCTACTGTAGGTAGCTTAGGTGGTCAGGTAGTAGTTAGGTGGGTTCATTTTATGGTTCCTATGAACAAATTGACATTTCAAGCTAGCTTAGAATTTCCTTGTGTGCGTAAAGAACTTCATGTAACAAAGTATGTAATGGAGACATGTTCAATGGTTAAATCTATTTAATTATTACTCAAAAAAACAACATAGCTTGTTGAAATAAAGTAAGTAGGTATAGTTTAAATAGATCATAGATTGAAGTAGCTAAAAAAGTTATCCTTATCAAATAAGTAATGTTCTGATTCTGACCTGCGACATTATTACATACTGATAAGGAGGTATGAAGTAGCAATATTAACGTACTCGTATGTAGCAACTATTGTATTTGACATGTATGTAAGTTCCATTCAACCAATTTATTTATAATAAGATAGATAATGTTTCTAGTTACATAGAAGGTACCTATAAGAAGGGTTGTAATAGTTAAATGCTTAGTAAATGAAAACTAAAAACAATTTATGGCAAAGTTTTATTAACAATTAAGTATTGGTGCCTCGTATATTACAATATCGTTATGTAAATATAGAATAGCGTCTCAAATGCAATAGAATGACTAAAAAAATGGAATCAAAGACAATCTCAATGTTTAAATGCATGCTTTATCAGCTATAAGACAGAGACTTTATAAAATAGGGGAAAAGTGTAAACTTAAACGTGAAATGTAAAATTATATGAAAAATATTCAAGATAGAAGAAGACTTTTTGAAGTTAGTATAGGCAAAAAGGAATAATGAAGGGCTCAATTTTTCGAAAAAATAAAATCCCTTGCTCTTTTCTTGGCTCCTACTGAACAAAAAGCAAAGGCATTTCAAAATACAAATCTTTAACGACGTTACAGAAATAAAAGCTCTTTCATATTTTAAGTTTACACAATGACCTACGTATACGTATTTATAAAATACTTATGATGGTACAATATACCTAGTATTATCTACTCTGGCAGTACAATTAGTTTACGGTAAATACAAACTATAAAATTAATTATTTCATACAGACACACAGAAAATATATTTTATGGCAAAACAGCACAAAACATAATATAATGCTCATAAATTACCTATAATTAACAATAGTTGTAGAGAACCCTATTTCTTTCTTTTGAATTAAATGTAAGTTTAATTTTTTTTTATCCACATTATGTCAACACATTAGAAATTATAATGTAATTCTTTGGAATAGTTGTCTAAATAATGATACAAAATATATTTATACTTATAATCAAATAACGCTAATTTTATTGATGATATTAATTATTATCGGAAATATATATTACACGTATTTTGTGAGTGCCACTCACTGGAAAAAACATGGAATTGCGTATTTTTCAGGGAACACTGAACTAACTGTTTAACAATGACGAAATTATTTTGAATTTTTATGGTCTTTATAAAGGTACTTTAGTATCTGCAAACTTTTACATATAGTAGTCAAAACATTGTTCTATTTAGATGAATACAAAATATTATTTGAACCGAGTTGTCATGTAAGTACAGTAATGAAATCTCGAGATAAACATCATGTTACTTTGTTGTATACAACCCACGCTTTTTTGCAATATAATACAGACACAATGTAGTTAAACTACATATTATATCATTATAACGAGCAATGACTAACACTGCAAAACACACAGTATTATGGCACAAATGGAAACAGTAACAACATTCGGAAATTATCTGTTTAAGTATACTTAGTTACAATTCCGACGACAAAAACTATAGATATATGACCTATTTACGTTGTGCAAGACCTGTAGTTATCAGACCGTTTTGAGATTTCGGATAGGTAGTAGTTCATTTGCGTATTGAGTTCGCCTATTTCCTTTTCTAATGTATTTAACTGTTCATTATGGTCGTTATACAATACTTCCATGTTAGCTAGAAGTTTAAGTTGCGATTGAGTGTCACTGGCTAGCTTTGTAGCACGTTTTAATAAAAGTTGCGCTCTTTCTCTTGAATTTGAAGTCTGGCTAGCACGTTCAGCAAGAGACATATTAGTATGCTTGAAATCTTGCCTTAATTGCCGTGCTGATTGCTCAGCTCCTTCAGCGCGACTAACAACATCATTTGCTTCTTGTTTCACCTGTTCTGCGTCACTTTCTATCTTCAATATATCCTTCTGTAAGTCAGAAAGTCTCAAGCGCAGGCTTTCTACTTCTTCTTTTGTCTCATTGGCTTGTTTCTGTGCTTGTTCTGTTTCTGTGGCTATAGGAACTAAATCATTTTTGGCGGCCTCGATATCTTTGTTGGCTTTATCGATTGCATTTTCTGCAGCATCTTGGGCTGCTTGTGCTTCATCTAAAGCGTCCAAAACTTTATTTGCCATCTCCAAAGTCAAATTAGCTGCTTTATTGATGGTGGTAGCATTTAGTTTCAAAGCCTTGGCTCGTTCTAAATTTGGTTTAGTTTCTGCAATTATTTTTTCAATGTTAGTCAATTGCGATACTGACGAATTGATACGCTGAGACAATTCCGTTATTTCTTTGGGCTCTATACTTATAGACAAATTAAGTATATCATTAGCTAAAGTTCTGACGTCTGCAGGAGTGCTTGAAGTATTTGATAGGAATTCCTTTAATTCAGCAGTTAAATCTTGACTTTCATTTGTTACTCTTTCTGCAGAAGTTTTAAAGTCATACGCTTTGCTGAAAAGGTCTTTTGCTCTTGATCTGACATCAACGGTATCTTGTTTTACTGTAGATATTAATTTAAATAAATCCTCTGCAGTAAGTTCATGTTCTTTAATTCGATATTCGGTCTTGTTTGCAAAATCTAAAGCTTGTTCTGCTTTAGTAACAGCTCCTTGATCACAAGATATACCACCACATTTTCCACATCCAGCACCACCGCAAATATCACAACTATCACTTTCTTGGCCACACATTTTTTCATTTAACTTTGGCATCTGTGACTCCAACTGGGACAGTTGATCACGGATATCACTTAATTTTTTATCATTTTCATTTTGAGTGTTATTGAAGTTAGCATATTGCATTTCTATGAGACGGTCAGTATTTTTAATTTGTCGATCAGTATTTGCGATTACTGTTTGCACATTTTCAGCGTCATCAGCAGCTTTGACAGCTCTTTGTTTAGCTTCACGGGTCAAGTTAAGAGCTCCTTCTAAGTTAGCCTCTTGTAGTTTGGTTGCGTTATTTCCTAAGTCAGTAGTTTTTCCCTTTAAGTTTTCGATACTTGCTCTTAGGCCCTCTAAAGTAACGTTACCAAGGTTGATTTTAGACGTAAGAGCATTAAGATTTTCGTTGCTGCGTTTTACTTTCTCGTCAGCTTCAGATAATAAATTTTGTAGGCTGGTCACATTAGACAATAAGTCTCTTACTGTCGTTTTTCCTTGCTTCGCGCTGTCAAGCATATTTTCTACTTCAGAAAGCTTTTTAGTCATTTCATCAAAATCTCTTGTATAGGCTCCAGTAGCACCGACTACTTTGATTTTACTAGCATTGCCAATAGCGTACTCTGTTTGCGAACGTAAGTCGTTGATTAATCGATCCCAATTATCGAAACATTCACCACAGGCGTAACACCGTGGGGCCTCACCTAAATAACCTCTGGCGCACATGTCACATTTATATCCACCGATACCTGGTTTACAAATACACGAGCCATTTTCTCGCATGCACTGGCGTGAAACAGAACCATACAAATCACAATCGCACTCATAGCACTCAATGCTAGGAACACCCCAATGGTTTTCTTGACATTGATCACATTGTCTGCCTCCGTGGCCTGGTTTACATTCACATTTTCCTATGTATGGATTACATTGCGGTGATAATGACCCAATAGGGTCACATTCACATGGATCACAACCTGTTCCTAAAGCTATTCTCCAGTGGTTTTCTGTACATTGATCGCAATTCACACCCATGACATTCTTGAAACAAGGGCACTGACCTGTGTTCCTGTCACAATTTCCTATTGTGAAGTTAGTACCCAACTCAGAGCAGTTACATTGATAACATGACTTGTCTAAAGCACTTCCGTAGTATCCTTCAGCACACACTCCACAATGGTCTCCGGCAGTATTATGAAGGCATTGTAAACATTTTCCAGTGTAAGGGTCACAATTGCCAGGTTTAGTGATATCTATGTTTTCGTTACATTCACACTGTTCGCAAGTACCCCTAATTGGATCTCCATAATAATTGTCAGCACAAACATCGCATAGTGGTCCAGCATAGCCTTCTTTACATTCACAGACTACATCCTTTGTATCGGGGTCTAATTCACACCGGTCTGCGTGACTGCTCTTATTTGGATCACCTATTATTCCTGGACATGGGCATGGTCTACAAGGTATGTCGATACCAAGTCGAGGATCGCCGTAATATCCTTCAACACATCTTTCACAACGGTGTCCTTCCGTGTAGTCTCTGCATTCTCTACATGCTCCTGTTTTATCATCACATTCGACTGCGTGTCCATTACAATCACATTGTTGACAGTTGGGGAAATTGAAATATCCAGGCTGACACAAGTCACACGCTCGGCCATACGTATTGGCTCTACATTTACACTGTCCACTTGTTGCATCGCAAAAGTTGTCAAGGGATCCTATACTGTTACAGTCACAACGCTTGCATCCAAATTTGCTGAAACCGTAAGTACCGGGAGCGCAGCGGTCGCATCGAGCTCCAACAATATTTTCTACACATTGACAATAACCAGTATATTGATCGCATTGATGGCTCTTAGACCCTGTCGGGTCACACTGACAAGATTGAGATCCATTTCTGATGTAGAATCCGATACTAGCATGATACTTTTTACAGATTTCAGGTACGTTTTCTCTATTCAGGTCGTAATAATATGGATCACCACAATTAAACTGATCGAACTCTTCTCTCATGACACTATTATTTGCCAAAAATGGAAGGTCGTCAAAAGATGGAATAAGAACAATAGAATCAATTAATATTGAAGCTCTAGAATTTGGAGAACGACTGTCTTGACGTCCTAAATAAATACGAATTTCGGTTTCTTTGCCTTTTTCCAAGCATACTGCCGGTTTCACCAATACACTGCGTTGATTTGCTGGCAGGTTCGTTTTTATGATGTCTTCCTCAGGTCGTACATTTGCACATGGAGAGTCTGAATCAATCGGTAATGGTCTCTTCACTAATATAGTTGCCTCTTCCCAGCTTATAGACGATTGCGGTTCATACCTAATTAATACATTGTAATTCATACTCTTCTCTATGTTATTTATAACAAAAACGAGTGTGCTGCTTTCAGGAAGTTTCATAAAACCAGGTCCGGTCCAGGTCTCTTTCCTACCATCTGGATAATTTTCCCTAATGACAACGTGACACAATTGACTTTGAATAGCATTATCATCAATCTGGGAATCGCATTGACTCGATTCGCCTTCAATAACAATAGAGTCAAGTGCTCCGACAAAAAAGTTTTGAATAGGTTGATCACAACGACGACCAGAAATATTAGGCCGACATTTACATTGCCCTGTTATCACATCACAATCCCGATCTAATGAACCACCAAAGTCGCAGTCACAAGGTTGACAACCATCATCACTATCTGACAAACCGTAAAACTCTGGCAAGCACTGATCACAATTCCTTCCAGTAACATGTCGTTTACAGAAACAATTTCCATTTCCAGCATCGCAACCTCTTTCGTTGATTGTACCTAAGTTGTTACATGTGCACGATTTACATCCGTCAGGATTACTAGGTTCAAAGAGCCAAAATCCATCGCGACATCTGTCACACCTGGCGCCGTCGACATTCGTCTTGCAAAGGCAGCGACCAGCAGTTTTGTTATTAGCGGTGTCTGTTTCATCGTCACAAAGGATTTCTTTATCTGTGGTGCCGTCTGGATCGCAATCGCAAGCTTTACATATGTCTGGACTCTGGATATCTAAGTTGGGGTCTTTATAAAACTTAGGCTTACACCGTTCACAATTGACACCCATAGTATCATGTTGACAGTTATCACACACGCCTCCACTAATTTTACCGGTTTTATTGTAAACAGCAGGATCAAAATGACAAGTTGTTGCATGATTATTACATGTACACCTCTTACAAGCATTTGAAGTTTTCCCAACAGCTGGTTGCCACGGAAGATCATTGTAAAAGTCTTCACAGTATTCACAGTTTAAGCCACGGGTATTATGAGTACATTCGCAGCGTCCGTGTACCATATTGTTCTTAGACTCCACTCCTGGCATTGGTAAACAACGGGATGCGTGCCCGTAACAGGAACAAGAACCTCTCACTGTCATTTCATAAATAGAATAATAGTACTTCTCTTGAATTTCCGCTCTGTTGTCCAGTTTATCATCACCAAGAGTATGCAGTTTTGTGAAATTTATTCGAAGATTGGTCATACGTAATAAGTTTTGCACTTCTTCCGAGTATGGGTTACTCACATTTATATTAGGTGGCAAAACTCTAAATATCACTTCACCTTCCGTGGATGGGGATACACCAGAATAACGCGATTCACAAACCACTTCTGTCAAAGAACGCTGTGTGTGCTTTGGAACGCCTGGGAAATGTTCGTCGCAGTTGTGTGCAAAGTATCGATACACGCGCCAGGTCTTGCCAAAGTCGAAAGATCTCTCTACTAACATAGCTGCAGGCCGAAAAGTTTTGAACTGTATGATCAAGTGCGTAAGATGGAATTCCGCCTCCATATTGAGTTGTACCGTCACATTTTCTTTGCCATTTTCAGACTGCCACCAGGATTTCGTTCGCGTTCCCGGGTGGTACTTGTAGATGATGTTTTGTATTCGATGGTTGAGAAAGGGGTTGTGAATAGTGCTGTTGGTCGAGTCACACCAAAAGCATTTCTTCGGTTCCAAATGCGATACGATGCAATACCGCTGACGTCCCTGTCCCCCACACGTGGAAGATGCAAAGAGTCTTGATTCACGGCCAATAAGCAGGTTGCCTGTAGCCGGGTAGCAGGAACTTAGTTCACACGAGCGGTCGTAAAGGCGGGGGTCGGCGCGCAGGCGGTCGCGCTCCCTGCTGTACACGGCGGCGCCGCCGGCGATAAGCGCCGAGAAGATAAACAAAGCGCGTAGAGCCATGACGCGGTCCGGGCTCTCCGCGCGCCGCTCACTGCACTGGCGGCCGCTGTGGGCCGAGACACTCTCGCGCTGC
Organism: Agrochola lychnidis; assembly: GCA_963680765.1. Taxonomy (NCBI): domain Eukaryota; kingdom Metazoa; phylum Arthropoda; class Insecta; order Lepidoptera; family Noctuidae; genus Agrochola; species Agrochola lychnidis. The sequence goes on from OY796857.1 coordinate 15,323,980, forward strand.
CTCGCGCCCCCCGCCGCCCCGCTGCCCTACATACACAGGACCGTACTTGGCTGCCAAACGAAATATTTGTTATGAGCATAAAAGTTCCAAGGGTAGCTTTTGCTGTAATTTCCCTGAAATATTATTTGGTAACAAATTTTTTTGGTTACGTTAATCTTAATATAATCATCGGTCAGTTCTGAATGATTCAAGTAAGCCAAAAATAAAATCTTGCGCCTAAAATTTATGGATTTTATATCATAATAACTTATTTTGGAATAAAATTGTAAGAACTCCATTTGTAAGTGGTTGTTGTTTTACCTCTAAAGTTTTGCGGGGTCATAAAACGCGTTGTTATTGAGCTTAACCGAAAAGCACACACTGATCGAAACAGGTACAAATGCGCGTGGAATGCGGCCCTGTGCGAGGCGACGACCGCTCCCGCCCGTTCGCCCGCTCGTGCCGTTCTCCGAAACGGGCACTAAGCAACAAAAATAACATCGCATTTCGGGATGCGCTTTTTGTTTTGGTCATTATTATGGCAACAAGCTTCCTTGTAATCTCACCTAACAACTAGTATAGGGATATTTTAGTACCACGTTGTTTATTATTGTCAAACTTGGAGTTCGCACTTATAACTTAAATACTGTCTTGTCCTCAATAACAGTCGATAGTTTGTAATTTGATGTTCGTGTACGATGAACAATAAAATGCGTACATATGAGATCCCTTTGGTTAGGTCTCGCTGTGTCCGATACGGCCACTCGGTTCGTCAGAGCCGGCCTTCCGCCCTACACATCCGCCGCTGATAATACATTCGCGATCTAAATGACCGACCACCCAGACCGAAAACATAACAAATATTATATTCTTTTAAAATCCCTGCGAATTAATCTGATAAAGCATTTTTAAAACTTTGCTATATGATTCTACCTATATATTATCGTAGTTATGCACCTGCAGTCAAGACAAATTGTTTATTTCAAATAGCCACATAAAAGACACTTTTGAACGTCAAAAATTGACTAAAAATGCTAATAAAATGAGATACGAGTTCCATCATATTACGAAGATTACCTACTACAGCACAAACCTATATAGGCTCCTATGGGGCTCAATACAAAACAATAGGCTCGAGTAGTGAAGGGGCCCTCAAATTGTTTAGTGAACTGATCAAAAGAGAATTTGTGAACGCTTGAATTGCTTATAACAATTTAAAAGCTTTTCTGTTTGTTTGCTGACTCATTTTTATAGCAGTGTACACAAATTACTCTGAATATGTTAGAATTACATGAAATTCAAAATTATCTGCACTTTTTCGGTCTCCCAAGGCATGTCGAACGCCAGATGTTCCGACGGAGTTAATGTCATCACATGAAAGAGACCGCAGCTCTAGTTTGAATGTTATAAACCGGAAATAGAACAGAGAGCCATCATTTCGGAGAAGAGCATACTTATGCGTGTGGATGATTGTGCATTGATAAAGCTCAAGAGAAACTCGAATGACATCATTAGTCTAAACTAATATTATAAAGAGAAAAGATTTGATTTTTTGTATGTTTGTTTGTAATGAATAAACTCAAAAACTACTGGACCGATTTTTAAAATTCGTTCACCAGTATAATGCTATATTATCAGTATCACTGAGTAACATAGGCTATAATTTATAAAGATATCACGCAGGCGAAGCCGCTGGCGGAAGCTACTAATTTATATGAGTTTTAAGAGTAACTATGTATGTGTTAACAGACAATACAAAATGTTGACCTAGGTATGGTGCGCAACTTAGAAACTTCAATGATATTAACACCTTTATGGTCTGGTTATGATTTCTCCACACTTCAGTGTACTCATGACGGAGCTTTTAATTTACATTCTCTGGAAGACTTAGAGCTAATTATAGAGCAGAACAAAAATAGTAAGTGTGACTCCCAGCCAATTACAAGCCTTCACTTAAATAAAAAAAGGGTCTGTTAACGAAAACTGCCTACAACAAAAAAAAACTATAGAACATCAAAGCTAAAGATACAAAATACATATATCAAAAGTGTCTAGGGATCAAGTACGTTTTAGAGTATCGCCGCAATTGAGGATTATTATTATAACTTTTTGGATCGTTATTGATTCTTTTTAACCGACTTCCAAAAGGTTCTCAATTCGACTGTGTTTTTTTTTTTGTATGTTTGTTACGCGATTACTCCGCCAATTATGAATTGATTTTGATGATTCTTTTTTTGTTTGGTAGATCATACTTCAGAGGTGGTCCCATATAAATTTTATTAACTTTGCTTGGGTAGTTTTTGAGATAGCTTCAATAATACGTATTTTTTCCCACATAGTATGTGGATGATATTATGATAACTTCCTGTCACTGTTATTTACATAGCAGGTAGTGGTATTCGAATTTGTGTGGGGTAGGTACCACAACTAAAAAGTGAAAAATAAAAACTTTTTACAAAAAAAAAACAACCGACTTCAAAAAAAAAACACTACAAAGTGAAAAATAACTTTAATTTCGGAAGTCGGTGACAAAGAACGAAAATTGAAAACCAAAGACACCGACTTCCGAAATTAAAGTTATTTTTCACTTTGTAGTGTTTTTTTTTTGAAGTCGGTTGTTTTTTTTTTGTAAAAAGTTTTTTTATTTTTTTAGAGGATGGATTTCACTATTTGATATAAGAATTTTCTTTAAATTTTGATTAAAAATAGAAAATCAACCGTCAATCAGGATTTCTATAAAATGGTGTAATAGCGTTTTTACAAAACCATTACAATTTATGGAGCGACGACATCATTTGACACGAAAAGAGATGATGAGCCGTCGGAATGTTGCAAGCTGGTTCCAGACAAGGTACTGTGGCTGTTGCTCTTAGCACTACACAGAGCGTCATAAGCCGTCTCTGGACACACTATCGTATCACGGGCAGCGTGGCCGATTGACATGGATAACGATCTCACATCACCACTCGCAGACAGGACCGGTTCATCCAAAATACTGCTCGACGGAATCGTATCATGACCACCATGATGTTGGCTACGAGACTCCACAGGTCTTCAGGCTTGCTGATAAGCGACCAAACCATCGGAAATCGTTTACGTGAAATGGGTCTGCGTTCCCAATGGCCGCTGAGAGTTCCACCTATAGCACCCGCAATCGTAGGGCTCGTTTACAATGGAATCGGTGGAAGAACCGATCTCATTTCGATCAGGGGCAACCTCAATGCTCAGATTTATGCGGAGAGGATTGTTTCAGACGTGATCATCTCTTTGCGAAGCCGGTTGGGTGATTCGTTTTGATTAATGCACGACAATGCATGTCCACACACGGCTAAAGTCGTAACACGCACTCTTGCCGATGCTCGCATCAACGTTCTGCCGTGGCCTGCTCAATCGCTAGACTTCAACCCACTTGAGCACGCATGGGATATGCTCCAAAGAAGAGCTCTGCCGAGTATGGTTGCCGTACATACCCTACAACTTTTTGACTTGTTAGAAAGAATGTGGGCGGCCATTCCTCAAAGTGATTTTGATGAACTGATTTTAAGCTTGCCAAATTGCTGTGATTGTGTTATTCGTATCAATAGTGGAAACACAGATTATATGTTATATTTTTTATCTTTACAATAAAAATTTAAAAAATCTTCATTTTTGTCTTTTTTTGCCATTTAATTGACGACATTAACTTAGGTTAATATCCCACAATTTGCAAAAATTGCAATTTTTCTTAATTTTTACAAAATATAGGTATAAGTTGTTAACATAAACATAGGAATTAAAGTAAGATGCCAGTCTGGAAGACTAGATTTGGTAAATATTAATAGGATAATTTTTTAAAGTTAAAAATGTACTTGATCCCTAGACACTTTTAATGTGTATACATATTATAATATTAAAATATCTGGATGACCGAGCTTTGTTCGGTTTTTTTTAAAGACGTTTTCTAAAAGTGAAACCTAGCTAGATTGATTTATCGCCCCCGAAACCCCCTGCATACTGAGCCGTTTCCGAGATTCAGATTTATATACAAGAATTGCTCGTTTAAAGGTGTTAGATAGATTATCAATATCTGTCAAAGAATAAGGACCTTACGAAGTGTGGGACGACATTCAATGACAGCTTGAATTATACTGTCTACAATAAATAGCGATCTATATTTTACTGAAAATAGGTTATTGGGTTCGGCCGTTAAAAGCTAGGCACTTAAACTATTGAACCAACATAGTAATACCTAGTAAGTATTAAGTACCTATAATATGTGAAAAGTACTCACACACACTACACGCACACACACGCGACTGCGTAGTACACGCACTTTCTGGCCGCGGACATACATTTGACACCTACTTACCCACTTTTTGATAGTAATTAGTGTCATTCAAATCTAATGGTCATTCAATTTGTTTATGGGAGTCAGTAGAAAAGTGACATGAAAAATTGGTTTGAAGAACATGGACTAAGACAGACAAAGGGACGACTTTAGCACAAAAAAAATGTTGGCCTGGATATTTGATGGAGCACCGGCCTGCTTTGTGCAGGGGTTGTAAATGTCATACCGCAAATGTTTATGAAGGAAGTTACTAAAAGGTTATTGGTTTGTTTGAAACTATAGTCGTCTCCTTTCGTGGACATTTTCTAGCCAAATCACGGATGAAGAAACTGTAGATTTGATATAAGTATGTAAAACTTTTGGTAGAGTCGCTTCTTCTTTTTAGATAGGTATAATCATATAGATGGAATATACTTTATCACACGGCTCTTTTACAATTTTATATCTACTACATATTATTTTAAGCTGAGCAAACTATATAGAACTTTTATGATTCCATGATCTGGGCCTTCAGCATCTTAGGTGGGATGTTTTTAATACTTTTTATTTATATGTTTTTATTTGTAAACCTCTTTATTCCGATTGTTTTTACTCTGTTGTATGTTGTTAAAGTATATCTCTCAATTCAGCATGCCTCTTGGCAAAGGCCGCCACGAGCCACTCTCCTTCAGTTAGGGCCCGTTGTAAGTTTTATCTCGTCCGCCCATCTCCTTTGTTATTTTCCTTTATTCCGTTTACTATTTCTGGGATACCAATCAGTTATTAACTTATTAATTTACAAAATTTTTCCTCTTTTGCTCTCATCATGTGACCAGTCCAACCACCTCCAATTTTGCAGGTCAATTCTGGTCAGGATGTCTGTTACTTTTGTTTTATCTCTTAGATGTTTATTTCTTATTCGATCCATTTTACTTGTGCCTGTCATATTACGTTCCATAGATCTTTGGTAGTATTATTTCTGTGATGTTTTGGAAGTGCCCATATTTCGCATCTATATGTTATACACGGTAAGATACAGGTGTTGAAAACTTTTCTTTTTATGGCGATGAGGAGATCTCTGGATTACATGACCTTAAATGACCAGTATTTACTCCATCCGCTGGCTATCCTTGTGGTTATTTCTTTATTTGTTTAGTCTTTAGGAGATATGAGCTGCCCCAAATGTGTATTCGTCCACATACTCTAGAGTGTGTGGACGACTTTTATTGTTATTCTTTTAGAGTTAGTTAGTAGTTTTGTTTTTGTTACATTCATTGTTAATGTAATTTTGCCACTTTCCTCACTTGAGCTTGGAGCATAACTTCCAGGCTATTTGGGTTTTCCTCGAATAGAATTATGTCATCAGTAAATCTGAGCTGGTTTAATTTTTCTCCATCTATATTGAGACCCAGGTGTGACCAATCCAGTTTGCGAAATATGTTCTCTAGAACTGTAGAAAATAACTTAGTGGACATTGGGTCACCCTGCCTCACCCCTCTTCTCACCTGGAACTCGGGACCCAGTGTTTCCGATTGTATTCTTGTTTTGCTGTTTGTATATATGTATTTATGTAAATTCCAGGAACTCCTTGGGTTGACAAGCTCTCCCATATGGCTTCGTGGCTTATGCTGTCAAACGCCTTGTTGTAAGTCAATGAAAGCCATTTATACTGTTTTGCTGTATTCATTATATTTCTGCATTATTGTTTCACCATGTAGATGTGGTCTATTGTTGAGAAGTTTCTCCTGAAGCCATCTTGTTCCTTTGGTTTTCTTCTAATACTTGATTTATACTTTCCAAGATAACTTTTGAAAATATTTTATAAATGTTGGACATTAGACTTATAGGCATGTAGTTTCCAATATCGTCCTTTGAACCTTTCCTTGTGTAATAGGATGATATGTGATGTTTCTCATTGTGTTGATATCCATTGATTAGACATCATTCTGTGGAACAGTTTTGTAAGTATTCTATTGTAAGTATACTACTTACAAAACTGTTTTTAATAACGAACTGCCAATAATAATTCTGATAAAGGGACAATTCTTAGTCACAAATAAAGAATGGACCCAATGTTCAAATTATATGATAAATAAAATGACGTCATAGCCGGGTAAGTTAGATTTAATAGCCAGCGGCCTCTTAACGAGTCAGATAACTTGTTACAATTTCAACAGTTTCAACGATAACCCCTTATCAGTGCCAAGACTAGAAACGTTTTGTCCAATAATAAAAGTACCACCATTGAGACCACATATCTATTTGATGGAACATAAATAATAATCATTTATAATTGGGAAGAGCAACACCTAACACGCAAGCATTGATAACAAACGATTTAAGATTTTTGTAAGTATGTAGGTACAGCCAACGGAACGCTTTAAATCCTCTAATATTATAATTTGAGCATGAAGCACGTCAATCAAATCGGAATATTTTTATTTTGGTGCCTCATGCTCCAGATATAATTCTATCATATCAGCTAACAAATTGAACTTAACTGCTATCACAACAAGGAACTATTAAACAAAAACTTACAATTGAGGCTAGTTTAAATAAAAAATTAAACATTAAGAATTAATTCGGAAACAAGAATTCGGTTAACAATCTTAAAGAAGACGACAGTGGCGCTGTGAATGAACGCTTTCCCGCCGATAAGGGTTCATTCTCAAAAGGCGGTTATAATGTCAAAGTTCACACGAGATAAAGACTTGGCTACTGATCCAATCTATTATCTTACTTGTTGCCGTACGTAGATGGACATTTTTAGCATTCAATTCTGTTTTTTACTTATTTTTATTTATTGGTACTAAAAACCCCTCGACTGTGCTATTGTCATGGACGAGGGCTTATGGACTGATTTTCACAAACATTTCATCATACAAATCCTATGATATGAAAATAGTACGAATATAAAAAATGGCTCTAAATGAGATTTAAAGGTAGGTAAGTAGGTACAGAATAGGATACATTTATATGAATTTGGCATGAGATTAGAAAGTCCAAGAACTTTTTTGATTCAAGAAACTAGGTACCTACCTATGTCTACCTAAACTAAATATCAAACAGGATGGCAGTTCCAAAATTATCCACAGACTTTATGGTGCGGCAAGGAACAGAATAATCATAAAATTCTCGTTTGACGTATTACCTCACTGCGTCCGTCGTTGACCGAAGCCAAAGAAAGGGCTCTATGGATCGTGTGGCATTCCACAGGCGATACAAGAATACATTCATTAGATAATATTACAGCTATACGCTTGTTACAACATACCTAATAGGTATTAATAATAATAATACCATTTATTGCAGGCGACACAGGCCCATAGAAAAATACCTTAACCTAAATATACAATCATGTTCTATTATAAACAAAGCTTGTGTTAATAAATAAGGCTTAAATTATGTTAGTAGCACTTCAGTTTGCACTAGCTTGACTTAGTGCCGTCTTGTGTACATTTCCAGTTTATGTTGATCTCGCATTGTATAGCTTGATGTTTAGCCGTGTGTACTATTTTAAAATATGAAGTCATGAAACTAGTTTAAAAATAGTTATCCCTCTAAGTTTTGCTTCGACATGGTCCCAGAATAAAAATAGATAAAAATTTACGACGTCATAATAATATAATAAACAAAGCGTATCGTAATTTTATTTTACTACTCTAGTTGTTCCTCTATTTTTCGCTTGGCTGTAAATCCTGATAATATCACCGAAGGGCTTTGTCTATTAGTAAGTCATTAAAAAGTGGTTTTAAGACAAGCTCCACACGTATTACCACCCCTACTACATTTATACCGAATTCACAGTTAGTATCAGAACTTTTACAGTGTGTACCGTATTATATACTTAGTAATATGTAGTTTAAAAAAATCTTAATATTGTTGAAAGGTAATAGAAGATGTTCTTGAATCTTTGTATTGAATAAAATAAGTATGGAAATAAGGACAACCAATATGAGAAATCACGTGGCAAAGCAAAATAACTAAATGCTTTGTTCGTTTTTGTACTACTTCATACCTAAAATTTATTGAGATTATTATACATCTTTATTTTTGTTTCAGTAGGCAATTAAATCGCACACTATCTTTATAGCATGTCGCCTAATTTTGTAACAGTGATGTTGGAGTCAGGACAGCGACCCCGTGTTATCGAAACAGATTTACATCCTCAGTAGCTAATCTGTACAAGCTTACAGTCTACTAACTAACATCTAGTTGGGTACTTGCTTTTATTTCATCATCTCACACATTATGCCAGTAGGCACGCAGTGAGTTTCTACGGTGTCAGTAAATTTCAATACAACGCTATTATCAATAGCTGCCTGTCTACATATTTTTATATGTTTCTTATTTCGTATTGTGATTTAACGATCGTTGACCATAAAAGGTGAAACTTTTATTATCATGAGGCCAACGCGGTGTTCAAGTTAGTTGGTATTTATTTAAACGTATGTAGGTTGATGAATTATAAGAATTATACGAAAATCCATTTATGTAGTGATTAGACAATATAAGCGATAATCCTTACGAGATAGAACTGACCATTGCATTTATTGGGCTACTGCGTCCCCGAATCGAACTTAGCCAGACATCTACCTATCCCTGCCTATAAAGTTGATTGGTAAATGGTGAGTCACGCGTTCTAAGTTGAAACTTTCAACAGCCACTTGCTCGTTTTTCCAAGGTATAAAATGCAATTAGAGTTTCTATGTACCTACCTATGGCATTTTCGTGTAGTCAGCAATGAAATAATAGGCAAGGACCTACTTTTAAATGAGTACCTTCATTTAAGTTCCCATTTATTGCAAATGTACCCATACGGTAGACAAGGGCGTCGCCAAGAGGGGACAAAGGGGGCAGGGGGGCAGCTGCCCCCCTCCCCCCTCAGATATAAAAGATAAGTAAATACAAGGCATTTTAATGTAAAGAAACTACATGCTTATCCCTACAGCCAATTTTATTCATTTGGATGGCTTTTATTTGGTTTTTTAAAGTTCCATATCTCCTAAACGGGGTCTAATCCGTGGTCCGGAGACATAATATTCGTATCTATGTGCTGGTGGTAGGCCCAGTCATAATACCTATTATGTTTCAGTTCTACAGTTTTGAATAGTTCTGGGAAAAACGACCCGAAATGTCCGTTTCCAATGCATACATTGAATATGGAAATTATTATTTTTCTCAGTTCCTATCGGGACTATCGAGATGAAACTGATTTGTAAAAAATCAAATGTCCACCAGCGTCGATTTTGGCCCCACATTGTGCGCCGTAGAGCTTATAAGACTCGCACTACAAGTGTAAAGCTTCATGTGCTGACTTTTGACTGTACCTACAAATCATACTTTTCAACTTGACCTCGGGCCATCGGCTGGTGACGCCCTTGATGGTAGACTGCCATCACCATATATGGTAAGAGAGAGATGGCAACTCAAAAGCTGTTTTTGCTGTAATGATTTGAAAGAGGTATTCCATGAAGCACACCCAAACGAAGCACACCCAGACGAAGCACAATTTTTATATTTTTAAATTTTTATTTGAAGCCCACCTACGGGTGTGCTAAGTGGAATACTTTAGGTGTGCTTCGTCTGGGTGTGCTTCGTTTGGGTGTGCTTCATGGAATACCTCATTTGAAAGCATGTACTCATATTTGTAAGCCGTCAATAAAATTCTGGCAGTTTCTCTTATGATTCTGACTTTGGTTTGATGAAAATAAGCATCAGTAATAATATTAGTTGCAAATACTCAGATAAGAATTGTCACAGCACTGCTAATTATTGTAAAATGTGCAAGTTCATATGTACTACGTACACCTTGATACCAGATACCGATTATATTACCTACAGTTAACTCTACACTCGAGTGATGAAACGAAGGAATCCCCCGAAGTTAAGATAATGTTACCAGGTTAATTTTACATAACGAACTCTGCTAGATTTGAATTCTACTAATTTGAATTTTACTGAATTGAACAAGTTTTGCATTGCGGCTCTGATTTGTGGTTATATTGAACGCAATCAAACTTTTTATTGACGTTTTAATACATTGCTATGTGTTCAAGACTGTTATAAAAAGTTATACTACTAGAAGTGCCTTGAAACATTTCTATGAAGACCAAGACTATAATCAAAACATAACAAAGTACATAATTAACACAAAAATAAAAGAGCAGTCCAAACGGGAACTACGCGGAATAGTCGGTCAAAATAGCTGGCGCATCTGTCGCCCATATGTTTACGGCCATACAAATCCTTAGACGTGCACCAAATGATTATGTTACTCGCATATTTGTTTTTGTACGGTTATTCTAACTTTTATAAGTATGTATTATTTTATTATGAATTTATGTTTTCGAGTTCGTGGCTGATTTTCTTGAAAGCTCATCTTAAGGGCCTATATTGAAAATAAATAGTAGTTTGGTGGGCGTGGCTTATTGCCCCCGCACGCGGGGAGTGGCGGTTCTATATTCGATGGTTGGCCGCCACATCGTCGCGCTGCCACAAACGTATCTGAACCAGTAGCAAAAAGTGGAACTAACGAAATAACTGACCGGAATTTGAAAACGTTCGTTACTTAGCATGGGCTTTGGCTAAGCATTATTCTTGTCACTGTCGCACAACTGTCATACTAAAAGTGCATGATAAAGACGGAAACATATCTAAGAAAAAAGCGCGTGCTAAGTAACAATAATTTATCTCGGTCTATGAAATTTTGCGAACTATGGAGTAGACAAATAATACAAAATATTTAATTATCAGCAAAAATATTTATTGTTTACAGAGTGACATTCCCACACACAAAACGTATGGGAAAAGTTTTTTGCGATTTCTGACTTGGTTCTGAGTTGGCCACTTAAGTTTTTTGTTCCATAAAAGAAACAGGTTCGATTGGCATCAAAAAAAGTTTTTGTGAAAACTGCCCATTTTCTTGCTGACTAATATTTTTTTCGAAATCTGTGAATGCAGATCAAAATGTCTTAAAAAGTTAAGGACAGTCTTCTAAGACCGTTTTCCTGTAGCAACAACGGTTATGGTAGTTGCCCTTATTGCCCCATCTCAAAAATCCAACCTGTATACAGGTTGTCGCAAACGTAATGATCCAAAGGCAAATGGGGTAAAGTGGAGGTGGCCATCTATTGTTTAAAAATTTAAAAGTTAGGATATTCTCAACAGTTCAGAAAATTAACCATTTTCAAGAAACTTTTTACTTTCATTTGGATTTTTCGACCCTGTGAACAAAATTTTTGACGTAGCGAGTTCAATGGCTGGAAGATGTCTTGATAGTGTAGATACAAGCCCATGCCCAATGCCTATAGGCAGATTATGGGCTATGATGGCTTTTAATAATGGCAACACAAGTTGTGAAGGCCTACGAAGGTCAACAGCGAAAGTAAAAAAAAAGAATTAATAATTAAACACATGTACCGAAGCAACACGAACACGTTTAAATATGTTAAATTTTAATTCTAAACGCTTTTCTGAGATGTTTCGGTAAAATTAGAGCATAAAGTTTTGCGGGTAGTTCGACCATGTTATGAAACCCATTTTTTTTAAAGGTTTTCATTAAGCTATCTTTGTAAAAATTTCCCAGTCTAACTATTAATAATTAAGGTACTTTTAAAGCTATGTGCTATGTGCACTTCTTTAAATCTGGGCTTAGAAAGTTTCGATAAAGTTTAATGAAAAATTAGAAAAGATAAGTAAAAATAAAATCTGAAGCGCTGCAGAGCCACACTAAACGTAAATAGGAACGTAATCTTCCAGCCTACACTATCAAGGCATCTTTAAGCCAGATTTATTTATTTAAGGAAAAACAAACAGTAGCACAATAAAAAATAGTCACAATATCTTAAATATAACATTTTAAACAATTTTCCCACTATGTTTTCGTACTTACGATTTAAACTCGCTACGTCGAAAATGTTGTCCACAGGGCCGAAAAATCCAAATGAAAATGTAAAGTTTCTTGAAAATGGTTAAATTAGTGAAATCTTCTGAACTATTGAGAATATCGAAACTTTAATTTTTTTAAATGATGGGTGGCCACCTCTACTTTACCCCATTTGCCTTTGGACCACTACGTTTGAGACATCCTGTATAATACTTGCTGTATGCCGCGATTTCACCCGCGTAAGTCTCGATCCATTGGGAATATCGGGATAAAAAGTATCTTATGTAGGACATACCCAGGTAATGGTCTACCCATGTGCGAAATTTTATCCAAATCCGCTCAGCCGTTTTTGCATGAAAGCGTAACAAACAAACATACAAAAAAAACTGGCCACGTGCGTGTCAGACCACGCACAATGAAGGGTTCCGTAGTTGGGATGAATTTATTCCAAAAAAAACTTAACTTAGTAGTTGAGAAACATGTTCTCCCATACATCGATAGGTACGTCACGGTCAATTCTCCAATTTCAAATGCAAGTAATCGCAAAAAAAATAATTATGTGATAAATCTACAAATTATTATCAATGTTCGGACTTTTTCCTTTACTTGTGCTGTGAGACCTTGCTTCCTGCCAAAATTTCATAATTCTAGGTCAACTGGAAGTACCCTGTAGTTTTTGATTTACTTGCGATTATCAAAATATGCCACATAAAGGGCCGTATTTTTTTATTGCGTTGACTTAGAAGCTTGATTTTTTTAGAGTTCTGAGGGAATAATATTTGAAATTTGGCAAAGGGTAGACCATGACCTGGTTAAGTCATAATCATAAGTAATTTATTTCATAACAAAATACATTGTGTTGAAAATATTACAGTGATGATAAATTGGTTTAGACTTCAGGACATAGGATACTTTTTATCCCGATATTCCACGGGATTGGGACTTATGCGGGTGAAATCGTGGAGTGCAGCTAGTCCTAATAATAAAGCTGAAGAGTTTGTTTTCTTGTTTGTTTGAACGCGTTAATCTCTGGAACTACTAGTCTGACTTGAATTTTATTTTGCATTTGATAGCCTGATACATACATACATACATACATGTTAAAATCATAACCCTCCTTTGATTTTGCCGTAGTCGGGTAAAAACTCTCCTTTTTTACAATTCAAATGCGACTCCATTTCTTTTTTGTGATCTATGATTCGTAGTGACAGTACTTGACATATTGATGTACTGTTGACGTATTTCAAAACCTAAAAACGAATTTTATTTAGCCTATTTCTTTAGATAAAAGATTATTAAAAGTTGTAGGTATAAAAATAGATGTTCTTAGAAAATTAAATGCTTACACAATAATACATTAAAAAGCGGGAATAGATTGTGTTGGTTGTGCTTTAGTGAAGGTGGAGAATTCGACTCACTATTATCATCATCTTATTGCTATTGAATTCCTGTAAAATGAATTCATTGATAGCCCTGTGCACTCCAAACGTTGCAGGTACTGTTCAGTTTTAATTTTATATTTCTTTCTATATTTATAAATAATTTAAATGTCACCACGAAATCATAATAGAAAAATAATGTTATATTGTTCGCAGGACTCACAAGAATACACACACACACAGTCTGAATACCTATTCAACACTAATTGCATTCAATAATTACTTTAACTTGCTGAAGTACTAACTTTTTCTGTAAACAAAATTCTTTAAATCACGTAAGTTTGATCGCACCGATTTGCAAAAAAGTGACAAAGATTCTTCGTCGATGAGCCCCATCGGGCGACTGATCTATGAATGAACGAGAGTGATGACAATACTTTTGATAGGCGAAAGAAGAGATGACGATAATGTGTGTCCGCTCGGAATAAAACAACGTATGTGCCAAAACGAAATGCCGTCTTTTGTAAATGAAAAGTATTATTTAAAAAAAAACTGCTTTTCTTAAAACTCGAAACGCTTACTCTCTATGTTTTAAAGTAAATTTCATTGAATAATTCATAAGCGTTGCGCCATGATACTCAAAAAAAGATAAAAATAGATAGACCTTTGCAAATTTTTTGTATCGAGAAAATTTCATTGTATCGTGTATTCCTTTTTCCGGATACTAGATCATATAGTCAAAAATCATACACCAAAATTTGAAATCCCTATTCCAAATACTTTGAAAGTTACACGATAAAGAAAAAGCCCATTTTTTTCAATATATCACCTTAAGTATATCTTTTCTGTCTATCTGTGCTAAGCTTTTATTTTATTTTAATTTATTTTTGAATTGTTATTATATTTTTATTACGGACGCTTTTAACGTGCACGTCTTTCTACATTGTTCTCACATGTATAAATTTAACACGAATGATGTAACCAATATTTTGTAACAATATTTTGATTTAAAAGAGTGTCCGTGGAGTTTCTTGCCCGTTCTTCTCCATAGGTACCTACTACGCTTTGGAATGGGCAAATAGCTTCATTTTTCTGACTGACCGACCCCTTGACAATTCAAAAGTACCTGTAATTGGTTTATTTGAAATAAATGGTTTGAGTTTGAAGCAATGTTGGCAAACTGTTTTTTTTTTAGGTAGCACTCCTCGTTGTTGACCTCTGAGATCATGACTACTTATTCAACTATGCTAATTAAAACTAGGTGAACGCTCACTAAGAGCACCCCCTGTGGGGTACGAACCTCGCCTTAGGGCGTCAACCGGAGGGAGGACATCAAGGATGGGACGGGCTGGGGCAAGCTGATTGTTACTGCGGTTGCGATATGTAACTATTTATTTATTTATATATACTTTATTGTACACCACAAAAGTATATACAATATACAATGGGCGGACTATTCATAGACACAACACAACCCTATATTTTATTTCGTTAAATTTTTTAGTATGACTATTCAAAGTTTTACCCAGTGGTCCTAAGAAACTTGTTCTAAAAGCAAATTGAATGACGCAATACGGTTAAAGCAAATTGAGTGAACATAGCTTAGATATTAGATACCGGCAGTATTCCTTGCGTGCGTTAAATCATACTTCGAATTCAATCCCAGAATGCATATAAGCAAAAATATTATAGTCATAGACCTACTTCTCGCTGTGTGCCATAAACCTGCATTCCACCTTTCAGATAGATTTCAGATAGAACACCATACAAATAGCAGAAATATAAACATAATTTTATTACATATGGTGAAACAATGGGCGGATAAGACCGCCAATTGTGTCACCCTATGTAAAATTTCAAAATTTGTAAAGCTTCGCAAAATTTAAATTGTTTAGGGTGCTTACAGACCTGCGTTGTGCGTGATGCGTGGCACGTAGCAGCGCCCGCGCCGCCCTCAGCCGCGCTTCCCACGCACCGCATGCGTCGGAGCCGTTAGCACCGCCCGACAGCGACGACACCACCCATTGTTGTTCCTCGATCTACATATAAATGTTCAATTATTTACTTTGTTTTGTATTAATAATACCAGCCTATTATTGCTCCCCTGCAGGGCTAAGTCCTCTTCTCATACAGAGAAGGCATGACATGAGCATTAATCACCACGCTTGCTCAAGACGGATTGGCGATTGCCGCATATTAACACCAGTATAGTCAGATATAAGTCCAGATTTTCTCAAGATGTTTTCCTTCACCGATGTCAGTGATGTCCAAGATAAACTTAGAAAGTAAATATGAGCATGTACCAATGTGTGTGACATAGTTAAAAAGAAGAAAAAAATAACAAATATTTGAAGCTAACAAGCTGGCTCCCCATTTCTGAAGGACACAGCCATCTTTAACTTCAAGACAAAGACAAAGATTTACTACAATACGACAGCATGTTCTATTGATTTAATTTTCCTGTTGTTATTTTCAAATACAAAACAAAATTTGCAAAACAAGGTCGCTAATGCCTAAGAACGAAAACTAGAACGAAATTGAAACAATGTCCCGCAAAATAATAATGGCCTTTAATCGGGCAAGGTTAGCCTCGGGAACAAAACACGTCATCGGTAAAAAAAGTGCGGTTTTAAGGAATTTTATAAAGATGAGACAAAAACTTTGAAGTTGAATCTGAGAGAGCGAGATACTAGAGTAAGTTATGCGCTGGCGCGTACTGTGGAACCTTTGTTTTATAAAAGAAAACAGTACTCATTCACATTTTTTTGCCTGCATTGTCGTTGTATTGTGGGTCTCAATGAAATAATGCGCTTGAGTTTGGGCCTGCCCGAGAACCATAGTCTTCTGTTATAGTTTGCATAAAAATCATAGAACTGTAGTTTTTGCATTTTTTGGCCATACATCACAATGCTTATTTGTTATTAGTACCTATTCATTTCGATCAATCGATTTTAATTCCATTTATTTACCCCACATGTACGAACGAATAGAACGAACTTAGCCGACGTACGCACGGACGTAATAAAGTCGCGGCGATTTTTTTTCGTGAACTGGATTTTTAACGCTCTGCTTAGCGCCGAGAGTTGAAAATCCAACAGTTTGTTTTTTCAACGCGCTGGGACGAGAGTGCGTCCCAGACTCCCAGCGTGTTGAATTCTCAACGCTCGGATTAACACCGAGAGTTGAAAATCCAGTGCGCGATAAAATCCCGCCACGATTTTATTACGTCGGCTTACTGAATATGTTGCGCAGCCGCTGCATGCGTCGTAATCACACGGATGCAGCTTAGTAACAGTTTATTAACACTATAAAACTAACAACCAATCATCAAAACTCACCTTACTAAGTATTTCCTTAAAGTCTTTAACTATAGGTGTGGGTCGTTTCGTTTTATCGTTGTAGTACGTGATATTGAACCGAGCGCCCGCGAACCAAATTTCAAGCTCGTTGAGAGCATTCCTGATTGCAGACTCGCTTGATGCCGCTGTACAGATTTTCTATAAAAGTTATAAGCAAAATGTAATCAAACCAAGTCATTAGGGAAACGAGTGTTTATAAGTAGAGTGTAACTGTGCCTTTTTCTAAGAGCTCATTTTTACCAAAGCCAGATTCAAATTATCTTTTATCCGTGGAATTAAAATGACGTCTGGCAGTTTTTGTATGAAAAAATGGTCAAGAATTCAAAATTTATTAGCAGTATTAGACATATTGATATTGGGTAGTCGTTATTTTACTGATACATACATACATTTTCGTGGGACACAGGATACTATTTCCAAATATTTAAGCTATTAATACACACCATAATAAGAACATAAATCAAATCCATTATTGCTATACTGACTTTTTGGACGTCTAGAACATCTTGAAAACATATGGATTTTTATAACATCTGTGCTTTTAGTTGTTGAGCTGAAATAACAATATTGAAGGAGTGTGTGACGGCTGTACATTACCTGTAAGGACTTGATATGTTTCTTGATATTCATAGCAGAAGTTAAAAGATCTCTGACTTGCAACGCGTCTGGTTTCTTGTACTGCATTTCCAGAAGATTGAAAACCTCATGCCAATGTCGTTCGGTAAACTCGTTGCCTCGAAGATATTTTAGTAAGGGACCCAAATCCTGTTCAAATAGGAGTGAGTATTATTATTTAGTCTGTTCTTTGACAAAACTGCCTCGTTGGTCTAGTGGTCGCAAGCGCTACTGCTGAGCATGAGGTACTGGGTTCAATTCCCGGGTCAGGCAAAGTGTTATTGGGTTTTTCTATCTGAAATTTCTCAGTAGCAGCCCGGAGTCTGGATTTGTGCTCGGTTGATGGCAATAGGCTCGCCCCCTATTACATAGGACTTAGACATAAATGGCGAAATGTGGGTGTACCTACTACAGGTACACCTCTGCCCAACCCTTTGGGGAAACAAGGCGTGATGTTATGTTATGTTATTTGACAAAGGAGTTCTGAATTTTTGAGAAAATTATTATCATCTGCATAACAGCTGAAATGCATCCAAGAACAGCTCCATTAATAAACGTTTTTGTATCCTACAGCTTCGCAAAAATTGCCGAATGTCTGAAATTAAATTCACGTGTCGACTTCAATGGGGACTGATGATATCACCGAAGTCTACATTTTGAACATATGTGTAATGATGTCATTGCACTAGCTCAACGTGTATGTGAGCTGCAATACGCCGAGGTGATATAAATAACTAAGTGGTACCCAATAGTGGGACACTTAGGAGTCACGCTGGCAATAATACACCGAAACGACAGGTTTCAGACGTAAATAATGCGGCCTCAATACGGATGTAGGCGGCGGTAGAGTACGGAAATATGAAGGTATAATGATGAATTTCATAGGCCATAGTTAGAGCATCATGACGTAGACCTCCTTGTTCTCTATGAGAATTAGAAATAAAAAATTGTTTGTCATCCAGGTAATACATAAACAGGTAAACAGGTTAAACACAAGCTGAGATGTCATAAATGGTTTAAAATATTATCTACAGTTAGGTTACATAGGTAGTATTATACTCCGTTTGAAATAAGATTAGACATTTAAACAAACCTTTTTTACAGTCCGTTCAACCGATTTTGACTTCTATTGCGTAGGCATAAGGATGGCATTAAAAGCAAAAAAAGTGGTTACAAACCAACTGTTTACTGCAGCTGCCATTTGTCATGCCACTAACGCAATAGAAGTCAAATCGGTTGAACGGACTGTAAAAAATGTTTAGTTAAATGTCTAATCTTATTTCAAATGGAGTATAGTTACCAGTGAGTCCCAAACTAGACAGTCATACATCTGCCTAGCCTTTTCCCAACTATGTTGGGGTTGGCTTCCAGTCTAACCGGATGCAGCTTAGTAACAGTATTTTACATGGAGCGTCTGTCTATCTGACTTCCACAACCTACCGTTACTGGGTAACACGATACCCCTTGGTAAGACCCCCAAACTAAACGGTATTTTCTGTGTTCTATTATTAGTCTATACCTTTATTCAATCAATAAATATTACCAAGATGGTCTTGGTAACGGTACAAATAAGGTAGTGTTTTTTTTCCCACCTTATGTGTACCACATTTTAACTTGGGTGTACATAATAAAAATTAATTACCGAATATTTCTCCAACTCCTGTTGTATGTATAAGGTAACCACAGTAAATGGTTCCAAACGACCTTTCCATTTGACTGAAAACTCTTCTATCAAATGAATCTTCTTCTGGAATACTATCCACTCTTGGTCTGCGATGGATTCGAACTCTAAAAGAAAGATGGATTTGCAAATTGGTTACATTTATATAATGGATGCTTTTCAAAATACCAGGAACAAAAAAGACAGTATGAATGTCAGGCATGAGTGGGAGCGGTTTTTGTTATTCAAAATGAGTAAATTACCTTCATTGTACTCTTTTAGCGGTGTCCACAAGTTGACGTATTCAGCCATGAGCTTCTCAGCTTGATCCCATGTGTCGGATAGTTCTACATTCATTTGGAATTTTTCACACTCTTTTCTGTAAAGGACGAAATATTTTAATAAGGTCGCAATAATTTTATCATATTAGTGTAAGTGTGGCGGCATCTACAACATTACATGCGAACTACGCATCAAAGACCTAACGTCACACAAATCATACATCGTGCAAGCAGGGTTTACCGCGCCGCCATGGGATCTGGAGGCAAAGGTCCTCGCGCACATTTGGGAGTGGCGCGAGGAGGCGAAACGCCGGGGCTTAACTCCGATGCCGCAAGAAGTTGTGGCACAGCGGACAGAGCTCCGGCGGGATCTCATGGCGGAATGGAGAGTGCGACTGTCGCAACCCAGCGCTGGGCACGCCGCAATTGCGGCGATAAGACCCCTCTTTGAGGAGTGGCTAGAGAGGCGCCACGGCGTCCTCACCTTCCGCCTGACACAGGTGCTCACCGGACACGGCTGTTTCGGGAGGTACCTGTTTAGGATAAAGCGGGAGGAAACGCCCGGGTGTCATCACTGTGTGGATCGCCCGGAGGACACGGTGGAGCATACGGTGGAGGTCTGCCCGGCTTGGGCAGAGCATCGCCGTGTCCTCGTGGAAGCGATCGGCGGCGGTGATCTCTCGCGTCCGGCCCTGATTCGGGCCATGCTACGGAGCGAGAGGAAATGGCAGGCCGTCACCTCGTTCTGCGAAGCAGTAATGCTCGCGAAGGAGGAGACGGAGCGCGTGAGGGAGAGGCAAATTTCGCGCCCTCGCGCCCCTAACCGCCGCAGCAGGAGACGCCCTGGGCGTCGGGAGTCACGAGAGGATTTCCGGCCACCGTAGGCGCGGGCTTGCGGACGGTGAGCAATGGGTAGCTCGCCGTCCGATAAGGACCAAGCCCGGGTCGACGGCGCGTTGTGTTCCACGCGCGCCTCAAAGAGATGTCAGCAGAATTGACGGGGTCCGCTAGGGCCAATGCCTGCCGGGGGTTCGAAGAAAACCGATCGGGAAATCGTGGCCCCCTGGCAACACGGCAACTGAAGGAACACGGGTGGGTTTTAGTCAGTAAGAGTCTGACACGCCCTCCCGCTCCGCCCAGAGCGGGAGAAGTTATTTGATGATTTCCCACCCAAAAAAAAAAAAAAAAAAAAAGGGTTTACCGCGCGGTCAGCATATACAGGATAAGTTTTTATCCAGTGCGCTAACTTTAACACATCACTTTACTCATCATTATGAACAACTTTTACATAGGACCAAACCTGAAATCGCGAAAAAAAAAGTCAGGTGTTCCCTACATTTACGTTCGCATAACTCATCAAAATGTAGGGAACAGCTGA
The DNA here is from genome assembly GCA_963680765.1 of Agrochola lychnidis. NCBI lineage: Eukaryota > Metazoa > Arthropoda > Insecta > Lepidoptera > Noctuidae > Agrochola > Agrochola lychnidis. The sequence continues at coordinate 15,344,825 of OY796857.1, forward strand.
TTTTTTTTCGCGATTTCTTCCCGACATCAATCGTCGGGCAGTTGCCCACCAGACACGACACCCGTCTGGTGGTTTACTTTAGAAGATGAGTGAACTTTACACCCTGTTCCTCATGCATATACATATATAAGTTTTATTAAAATGCGAATTCATAACGAACTATTGGAAGAACTTTGTCTAGGAGAAGACAACCAACTTTTTTAAACAGAATTTAGTTCGAGATCTGTAAACGTTATTTAGCACGTAATTTGGCTATCACTGTCGCACAACTGTCTAACTATAAGTGCAAGATAGAGACGGGAACACATCTAAGCCAACACATCTGTTGAGTAACGTTAACAAAGTAAGCAAAAATATAGGAACATAATAATATAGAAACTTACATCAAGTCATCTCTATCCGCGACAAACTTGTTGAAATTCTCATGTGCTTCGAACACGGAGCGACATCTATCGAGCATTTCTGCGTAGTTCACCCCGTGAGTATCGTCTAACCGTGGTTTAGCTTGAGTCCACCGAGACGTCCACGCTTCTATACTTGTGTTCAAGTTATCCCATTCACCGCTCAAACTTGACTTTACTATTTCAGCCTACAAGTAAATATTAATAATAATTGATCTTGTACTGGTCTTGTGGACTCACAGATGTTTCGTTTTGTTGACTATTTTTTATTTTGTTAAGTATTTGGTACTTGTTCACAGACCTACACTGTGCTCCTATACCTATTAACACTACAATATTTATAAAATACAATATTTTTTAAAGAGTTTCCGTGGAGTTTCTTGCCGGTTCATCTCCATAGAAAATGACCCTTTGGTACCGTGCACCTAGTTTCTGATGTTTCATAAGCCTATGCCATGGTTCTATGTTCTATGTTCTATGTTATGGGGTTTGGTTTCCGCACTTAGTCCGTCAGGTGGACCATTGTGCGTGGGCCATGGCCTATGCCATGGTTAATGTGAAATAAAATATTTTCCTTTTTGTTTATATACATTTCTTTAGCAGCCTGCACATTTTAACATAGCAACAATTGAGTAATATGTTATTGCCTACTTTATTCATACCTGATGTTCAAACATTTTCTGTTGACTAAGCATCAGTTCATGTATCTTCTGCCATTCTTTCATCGTCCCATCCACGGATGAATCTCCTCCCCACGTTCGTAGCATATGACCTTTACGTTTCAGCGCCTCTACTGTATTTTCCATCTGTATGTTAAACAAATCTTGTATTAGTAAAGTTTTTGCATTTAGCGTTCGTCATCATAATTTAAACCTTATATCAATGTGCATAAAAGTCATATGAAACGGGCTAGTAGTTTGCAACGACTATAACTGGGATTTATATCTTACATTATTCAGTAACATCCTTATCCTTACCTCGGGCATTTGCTTCTGCAAGGCTTGCTGTGTAGCACTCATTTCAGCAAGTTCCTTCGCATTTTTAGGCAAAGCTTGGTTCTCCAACATAACAGCTGCAGAGGCCACGAACGCATCTATCTTTGCTGCATCTGATCTACAACTGGCCACTAGTGACGTCATCAGACAGCCCCAAAGGTTTCGCGCTTGAGCTTCGAACTCGCGCCGTAAAGTTGTTGTACCAACTGATATCCATTCTATCTTTTCGTCCTCGCTGAAAGTTAAGTAATTTGGTTATTTATTTATTTATGCAGGGTGGCAGGGACATCGACGCGAAAACTGTTACCGGATTCAGTACGTGGTTCTGAAACCCCCTGCGTTGAAATATATAGTCGGTTATTTTAAAAAAAAATCTACTGTTCCATACATTTTCACCGCGTAGGTATTGCATTTTTCTATGAAACAGCAATTTTTTTTTAAAATAACCGACGAATATTTTTAACGTAGGGGGGTTCAGAATCATGTACTAAATAAATCCATGATAAAAGTTTTCACCCTGTATAATCTTTAAGTTCAAAGGTTTGCTGCAATCCTACAGGATGATAAAATTTTGCAAAAAAACACGTTTGATTTCTCCCAAAAAAAAACGAAAACACCGGTTTGGTTTTCTCCTAATTCCTTTGCCCATAACTCTCAATTTTTTATTGCTTCGATTTCACCCAGAAATACCGTTAAAAAAAATCACACTATAAAATGCTTCAACTCACAAGGTCATCTTAGCGACCGCCTGTCCATACGCCTTGCAGGCTTTAAAGTTGCTCTCCCAATGTATTGGCTCTGTTAGATGTTCTTTACATAACGCGTCAAGATCGGGAACGCATGCCAACGCCGCGCGCCGCGTCCACGATGCACATGACGATTCCAGGGACGATAGGGCTGCTTCGAGTTGGGTTACTGCTTTGTTGCCTAGCCAGCTGTGCCTTTACATTGCAAAAAGAGTTTAGTGTACAATTTAGTGAAGGTTAGATAGGCAGTCGCTCCAAGTAAAATACTGGTACTAAGTTGAATCCGGTTAGACTGGAAGCCGATCCCAACATAGTTGGGAAAAGGTTAGGCAGATAATGAACTTTCACGTCTGCCGCTTTGATGCTGTAGCTAGCAAATAAGTCGCTTATTTTCGACTCTATGTAAACGTCCGCAATGTTAATATTTTTTGGTAGAGTTAAACGCGCTAAGCTACACTAAACAAGTACACTTACTTCTCAACGATAGCAGCAAAGATGGACTGTTTGTCAGTGATATTGTTCTGCAGCCCGACGAATTGTGCGGGCATGGAGACGAGGCGCCTCAGCTGATGATAGTGCTGAACTCGAAGCTCTTCTATTGCTGGTTGCACACGAACTGCGTAACCTCTGCACATATATGTTTTATTATAATTTGAACCTTATGTCACTGTTATAAGGACGGATTCAGTGATAATTCTTACGGGTTCCCCTAAAGTTTTCATCCGTGTCCATTTGGCACATAAAGTAACTGCATAGAACAAAGAATGATACGAAATCGTCTTTCTGAGATTCGATTTGGTTTAATAACATGTAATGATCAATTTGATTATTTAATAACAACAAGTACGAGGGTCATTCAATAAATACTTAGCCTACAAAAAGTAAACGAAAATTTTGGAAAAGTGGCAATTTATTTTTCAACATAGTCTCCTTTTAGTTCGATACACTTAGCCCAGCGATGCTCCAACTTTTTTAACCCGTCCGAAAAATAGTTTTTGTCAAACTCTGCAAAATAGGCCTCCGTGGCGGCGATGACCTCCTCATTCGATCCATATCTATTCCCGGCGAGTGATTTTTTCAGATTAGGAAACAGAAAGAAGTCACAAGGGGCCAAATCTGGAGAATACGGTGGATGGGGCAGCAATTCGTAGCGTAATTCGACCAATTTGGCCATGGCAACGGCAGACGTGTGAACCGGTGCGTTGTCGTGGTGAAACAGCACTTTTTTCTTCGCCAGATGGGGTCGTTTTTTCTTTAATTCGGCGTCGAATCGGCCCAATAAATCGGCATAGTAAAGCCCTGTAATTGTTTTACCCTTCTCGAGGTAATCGATGTAGATCACACCTTGTGAATCCCAGAAAACGGTGGCCATAACTTTTCCGGCCGATTTTACAGTTTTCGCCTTCTTTGGAGCACGTTCCCCGGTCTGGATCCATTGTTTTGATTGCTCCTTGGTCTCTGGTGTGTACCAGTGGATCCAGGTTTCATCGACGGTCACAAAACGACGCAAAAACTCCGCTGGATTCCGCTTAAACAGCGCCAAACACGTCTCCGATGTGGTCTCACGGTTGCGCTTGTTTTCTGGTGTGAGTAAACGCGGCACCCATCGCGCCGACAGCTTTCTCATGCCGAGTTCCTCGTGAAGAATATGATGCACTGTTCCTTCTGAAATACCTACAGTCTCAGCTAGCTCCCGAACCTTCAATCGGCGATCTGCCAATACGAGATCATGGATTTTTTTAATGTTTTCCTCCGTAGCAGCTGTTTTCGGTGCACCTGGACGTGGTTCATCAAAAACCGACGTACGGCCACGTGCAAACTCGTTGAACCAATTCTTGACGGTGGCCATCGATGGATAAGAGTCACCGTACACAGCATCCAAGCGCTCTTTGATTTCGATGCGCGTTTTCCCTTCCAAAAATAGGAATCGAATCACCGAACGATATTGCTCTTTTTCCATTTTTGTAAAACCGATCGACACGTTCGCTTCCATAAGTTGTCAAATTAAAACAAATGAAGGGATTGGAATGAAAATTTGAAAAAAGAATTAAAAAAGAATGTGCTACACTGTGGTAAAACTCTTTTGAAAGTACAGCGCCCTCTGGCGATGAGGCTAGGTACTTATTGAATGCACCTCGTACCTACTTATGGCATGTGCAGAATTATGAAATAGGCCAATAGTGAGTCTCAAAGATTGGTTTACGTTTGAATGGTTACACGGCTGAATGGATTCTCCGTAAATGGTTACTGGGAATCCACTCAGCCGTGTAACCAATCAAATGACATCATTATAATATTTTTTTTATTTTATAATATGATTTTTTATTAACAATAATGTTGATACAACTCATCTATCCTAAACAAAAACACAATGTACAGAGTTTAGAGCATTTTAAAGATAGAGTTACGAACGATGTCTGTGCTAGTATGAACTGTGTGACAGACATCGGCGCCTTCCTCCTACAATCATGGTTTGCTATTCGTTTCAATATAATGATACAAAAATAGTCCTTGTACAAATTAAGTTACGCTCATTTTAAGTAATAAAATAATTGAATTGAATGTAATTATTAGATTGAAAAATAATGTATTTACTTTTATATTAAGGCATGCAAGGAAATACGTGAATGGGTGTATGAGTGTGTCTGTACAAACAGGGGTGTGTGTGGGAGTGTTGGGGTGTGTTTTCGTGTGTGTGTGGGGGTGGGTTTGCGTGTGGGTGTGTTTGTGTGCGTTTGTGTGTGTGTGTTTTAGCGCTTATTATTTATGAATTCCTGGCAAACAGTCTTTCAGTGTCATCGTAAGTAAGACTCTGAAGGTATTATCATTCACTGCTACATATCAATATTGCATTTAACATTAGACCTTACCGCTAGACCAGTTCTAAGCGAACAATGAGCCATGTAATGTAACATGGACAGATGACAACAATTAACATGAATAACAATTTAATGAATTCAATCTATTAGTCGCTTGCAACTGCTAGAAAATAAAAATATTTAATACTAGCTTCCGCCAGCGGCTTCGCCCGCGTGATATCTTTATAAATTATAGCCTATGTTACTCAGTGATAATATAGCATTCTACTGGTGAAAGAATTTTTAAAATCGGTCCAGTAAATTTTTCATTACAAACAAACATACAAAAAATCAAATCTTTTCTCTTTATAATATTAGTTTAGATGTAGATTAATATCATGGTTTATTTTAGCCTATAGCAGTCCACTGCTGAACATCGGCTTCCCCCATTGCACAGCATTTAGCTGGATCCTCGACCTATTTAAAAACATAACCCTGTTTTTGCAGTCGCGCAGTCGGGTAATAAACCGGACAGGCGATAGGTGACGGACCACAATCCGACAATCTGACAATTTTTTATGTTTTAATACATAGTTTTCTGCTTTATTAAACAACACCTGTCGTGAAAATGTGACAATAGGCCTGTGTTCAAAATTTTTTTGTCCGTCTTGTAGATTATTAAAAAATGTTGATCACGTATTTTTTCTTTTTTGACGTAATCAAAAGATTACGGCGATACATTGAGTTGAAATGTGGCATGACGTCACGCCTTGCTAGATTTAATATTGCGTTGTGACGTAGCGAGCCCCCACTCCCCAACTTTAATGCGTGTTTTCTAAGTTATTTTTGATTAATATGGTAAAGCAAAAAAATGTGCCAAATATTTTTTTATTATCTGAAAGACGGACTAAATAGAAATCCTTTTTTTTTATCTAGGCAGTGTAACTATTATGTAATTTTTTTGACAAATATAGCGCGTTGTCAGTTATATTAAATAGGGATCAGCCAACACTCAGTATCATTTCATTTGTGTGTGTCTGATATTCTAGCTTGGTTATTAACTAAAAGCACTCTCGCTCTCGTGTTGCGTAATCCCATGCTTTATGCGTTGGTTATTTACCACGAACAGATAACAGAGGTCAACAAGGCTTCCTCATGCAACATGCTATTAACTGATCACTAGTTAAAACTAGGTCTGAATCGTAGTTTCAGATTAATGAAACGGTTATTGACACGTGATTAATCATAATAATTAAACAGCCCCGGATCTAGATTTTTTTTAAGGCGTGGCAAATACTGCTGCCTGCCGCCCCCCGCCAATCTTTTATAGGGATAAAAGATTGGCGGGCCCCCCCCCTATATCCGGGGCTGTAATTAAATAAAATTGCCAGACAAACGATGTACTTGTAACTTTTGGAGAATAATCGTTGGTTAACACTTTCGCTGTTCCATGAGGTTCAGGGCAATTGTTTAACTATTGTATCTGCTTTGCGCACAGCGAATATGTTAACTTCAGCCTTTTCACGGAACAGCTCTTTCTCTTTCTTATGCATAACTTTGCTAGCCTACTGCAGTCACAATTTGTCCCCAAATACTACGACGGAACTTTGAAAGGCCTACAATACTGCCCTACTAAGCCGAAAGGCGTTATCTCTGAGATAAGCCCTCTTAGATTTTTAATACCGTTCAATAACTTTAACAATTTCGCATCTAATGGTATAAGCGAAATAGCGCGTTTTTTTATCTCCATCTTTCCTTAAATTACAATTTACAAAAAGTCAATTTTCTCAAAACTTACTTCGGTTGTGATACTGCCTTTGGGCTTAGCAAGGCAGAATAATGATTAATTCTACCTACAAATATGAGCAATTAAGGTACCTAGATTTAATTAAGTTTTAAGCCTTTCAAAGGTTCCATCGCAGTTACAAACTACGAGTAACTTATTCTATGAACCGTTTTATATCTACACAAATAAGACAGCAAGTATAGTAAAAAGTTGTCATAATTACCGTAAAACCAGATCAACTTTGACATGCGGGAAATGCTTGTGTAGCGAAAGCAGCGTCTTTATATACTGATACTCGAGCGCCTTGTATAGCTGCCAGTCCCAATGAGATCGCCACAGTTCTGTATTCTTGTAACCATTAGATTCCACCTGTAAAAAGTGGTTTAGTTTTTTACTGGAAGTGGGGCGAATTCAGAATCCATTGGAAACCAGTATCAGTGATCAACAACGCTGTCATCCACTGGAAAGCAGTATCAGTGGTCAAGAACGCTGTCATCCACTGAAAAGCAGTATCAGTGGTTAACAACGCTGTCATCCACTGAAAAGCAGTATCAGTGGTCAACAACGCTGTCATCCACTGGAAAGCAGTATCAGTGATCAACAACGCTGTCATCCACTGGAAAGCAGTATCAGTGATCAACAACGCTGTCATCCACTGGAAAGCAGTATCAGTGATCAACAACGCTGTCATCCACTGAAAAGCAGTATCAGTGATCAACAACGCTGTCATCCACTGGAAAGCAGTAATAGTGGTCAAAAACGCTGTCATAACTCTCGGTAAGAGGCAAATGCACTTTGCCTCTTACCGTTAAGATTTACGCACGTAGTTGAATTGTGTTTGTGAAGTTGGTGTTGCACCATGAAATGTCTACATAATGAACTGATTAGTGAATCTGGATTTTGTTTGTAGTAAATTTTTCCTTATTTCTTTATGAATCAGTATCATGCATCTCGAAATATTAGGCATAAATAAATACTCACTGTTTCTATAATATCTCTCATTTCTTTGACACCTTTCTTCCATTCAGATTGTTTGGCCAGAAGTTCGGTCTCTATCAGCTTCTGAACAATATTTCTGATCGCTACATGTTGGCCAGTTAAATAAGTGTTCTGCAATAGAACCATAAAATAATGATCCATTAACTGATTCATACAAACTTGAACTTTCGTTATTATCTTTTAAAGAACATATTTTACAAAACTTTCATCGCCTGTTAGACACTAGTCAAACTTGTAAGATATATTAGACACCCAGGGAGAGGCCTATGTCCAGTAGTTCCCGTCTTTTGGCTGATGAATCTAAATATTATATCAGGACGATAACCAATCGGTTATCTTTTAACGTGAAGGTACGTGAACACGTAGGAAGTTGGCAGAAGCTCAAGCGCTGGATTTGTTTTCTCCCTCAACTGATTGTTATTTCTCTTGATAAAGTTTATTTTGTTTATATGTATAAGTATTTATGTATTAGTATTTATTTTTGTATTTTATAATTATTTGCGATGTTTTATGTTGCACGTGCTATGTTTCGTCTCTGCGTTACCCTAAAATTGACTGGTTGAAAATGCTTCAGAATTCCGCCATTGGACAATACTTTTTTTTATTTGTGCATTAAGTTTTAATAAATAAATAACAATTATTATGAACCACGGAGTTTGTAATGTAATGAGAGGAAGAATTACCTGTGTTTCCAACTTCAAGACAATTTTCTTGAGTTTTTCAGTGTAGTTAGATAGTTGTTCGACGTCGTCCCAGTAAACCGCCTTCTGATCCTGGACTAAGTTGGACAAGTCCAGTGCTGCTTGCAACATCATCGGACGGGTGGACGGGATCATGCGCTCACCCAGAGTGTTGTGGAATGATGCCACCTGGAAACATGATAATAACAGAATAACAGCATTCAAATGTCTATGTATTTATCTTTATTAAAGCACTAGAAATATGTATTTATCTTTATTAAAGCACTAGAAATATGTATTTATCTTTATTAAAGCACTAGAAATATGTATTTATCTTTATTAAAGCACTAGAAATATGTATTTATTTTTATTAAAACACTAGAAAAGGACGCTGGAAATAAACGTATTAGTTATGTTTCCTGGGTTTTTGAAAACTCGGACAAAGTCTGAATTATGTATTTTTTTAATATCTACACTGTCACAAAAGTGGTATCGTTTTTTTTTTTGATGAGTTAAGGCTCCAAAGGTAAACAAATTAAATGGTAAACCAGCGCTGTGGCCCTGTCTCGCATAGTGTCACAGCATTATTCCGAGCGATGGCCGTTTTGCGCGGATGTGGCGCATATATTCCCCCAACTTGTTTTTTTCTAGTTTGTTTTTTTCTTTGCGTCTTGTGTAGCGCAAATAAATGTATATTCTTTCTTTAATTTTTCTTTAAACACTATACCTGTTGCAGCGGTCGTGCATGCGCCAGCGCATTGCTGAGCGTATCAAGCGCTGCTGCAGCGGGCGGTGGCGGCAGCTGCATCGCTGCAAGCGCACGCGCCTCTAGTTCAGCGCGAACCAGACCTGGATTGAAGTTCACCACCATCAGACGAGTACTGCCGCTGAATTCCACTACCGGTTTGTCTGTAGATATTTGGAGGGATCCGTTCTTTGCTTGTGCCTAAAGAACATTTTAAATTGAATTTTACATAACCCATTTACGTGTTTAGACACGTGCAAAAAGTTCCAATTAGTCAAATTGAAAAGTACCGATTATGGTTCGTAAAAAATTCAAAATTTACTTTAATCGATACTTTGAAGATAATCGCGCTTGAATTTCGCGAAACAAGTTTTAAGAATTTCGCGTAATTGTAAACACAGCATATTATTGTCATTTTAATCACCTGCAGATCACGACACCACTCTTCATGTAGTTGTGTGTACATATTTTTGAGGTCTTTCAGCACTTTTGTAGCGAGACTGTGCAATTCAGAACTACCGTCAAATTCTTTCAAGTACTTCTCTGCACATATTTGGATTTCTTTCACCTGGAATGTTTTATAGGTTTAAGCGCACACAAAGAAAACGGATGCGGGTCGGGCGAGTTTCGTTTGTAGGCGTCCATATAAATCCAAATCTGCCTAGCCTTTTCCCAACTATGTTTGTGGTCGGCTTCCAGTCTAACCGGATGCAACTGAATACCAGTATATTACATGGACTGACTGCCTATCTGATCTCCACAACCTAGTTTCTGGGTAATACGATACCCCTTGGTTAGGTTGGTTGTCAAACTTTTGGGCTTCTGACAATCCGTAACGACTGTCAAAGATCTACAATTGACAGCCGGCTTAACGTACCTTCCGAGGCTCAATATTCAATGGATGGTCACCCATCCATAAACCAACCGCGGCCACCGTAGTTTAACCTTCGATAGACCCGTGGGGCTGTTATCATTTACCCACGAGCCCCTCATTGTCGTCCATAAACATACTGGTTTATAGTCCCGTTTTAATAAATCATTATCATTTGTCATTGTCTTTTGGCCATTACCTTCGCTTCCGTGAGTTTAGCCCACTGTACTTGCAGCACGACAGTAGACATTTCAGGGGGCCGATACATCTTGACGTCCACCTCATCTGCATCCATCTGAGTTTGCACACTCTTCAGCATTGATATGAGAGATGACACGAATATCTCTAGCTCGTTGTTAAGCGCGTGCTTTACGAGAGGTCGCTCTATTAGTGCACTGTATCTCATGAATTCGTACAGCATCTACAAAGAAAAAAATCTAAGATTTATGATTATGGTCGAAATATTGAGAGTAGCTACATTACAACTTTTAATTAATCTTACTTTACCTGTTTAGTAGACATATTATGCAATCTGGGTTTTAACTTTTCAGCGACTTTTGTTTCAGCGGGACGCAAACTTGTTGAGAACTTGGAAACTGCTGTCTCCCATCCGGGATTCGGCCCGTTACACATCCAAATATTAATACCTACAAAAAAATACGAAGGTAATTTAGAAGAAGTAATAAGAAACATATTTCAGTGGACCGAAAAGGCGGTACTAACTTTCAAAAGGCGCGAAAAGTTGATGAGTTTGCAGTTCTGATCTTTCATTGTTCGAAAGTAATTTATTTAACTGACAATGTGTAGACCTAATGTCGTGAATCTGAAAATAAAGTTTAAAATAACGCATAAGATTATTCTTAAAACTTTATTTGTCATTTGAGCCAAAGGCATTATTTAGGCAAGAAACCTGTACAATGTGAAGACACCAACCTCTTTCAATCTATTTTGAAAGTTCAAACAAAACGGTGGCACATAAGGTTTTCCATTCCACGCATGAAGCGCGTAGTTAGGCCAGTATGTTTCAGTTAACGATTCGCAGGCGCTGTTCCAAGTCTGAATCACTTTGAAGCTCTCAGCTAGAAGGCTTAGTACTTCACTATCCTTGGCTCCATTGTGGACTTTCCAAAGATCATCGGTAGACACTGTCTTTTGTATAATTGAAGATATTTCATGACCTAAACACAATTTAGAAAATAATTAAACTTTTGAACATTGACATTTAACAAGACAACCTAAACGAGAGGGCAGTGCAATAAAATTCATTTAGATAAATAAATCAATTAATATAAGAACCTGGTTGCAAGTTCAACCATGTACACACGGCTACACATCAAACTATATATTTCCAGTATAAGATGACCTCACATTGAAATGTTTGCTCTACCAAATGATCTAATCTAGGACCCAACATCGTCTTAGATAAAGAGGTGCTTGAAACTGTGAACTTGGCAGTTTTTCTGGGCATAACAGTAGATGCCAAACTTCAGTGGAGTCCACATATATCAAGCCTAGCGGGAAGGCTCAGTTCGGCCGCCTACGCTGTCAGGAAAGTAAGACAATACACTGACATTGATACAGCTCGGTTAGTCTATTTTAGTTATTTCCATAGCGTTATGTCCTATGGTATTCTGCTGTGGGGCAAAGCCGCTGACATTCAAAATATATTTGTTCTTCAAAAACGAGCTGTTCGAGCAATTTACCAGCTACGTGCCAGAGTTTCTCTAAGAGATTTTTTAAAGATGTTGGTATTCTCACGGTGGCATCACAATTCATTTTCGCCAACATCTTATATATTAGGCAAAATATACACTTATACACTAAAAACAGTGATATTCACAATGTTAACACTAGAAATAAGGACAAACTACGAGCTCCCTTTCACCGGCTTCATAAGGTTCATAACTCATTTGTTGGGCTTGGTATAACCATTTATTTATGCACTGAAGATGCAGTAACTGCGTTAAGTTCTTTTGTAGCAGAGCACCTTGACAAGGGAAACAGATGCCTGTCTGTTTTCCTAGACCTCAAAAAAGCATTCGACACCGTCTCTGTCCCAATCCTTGTAAACAAGCTGGAAAAAGCTGGAATAAGGGGGAATGCACTCAGTTTACTCAAAGACTACCTCTCCAACAGGAAACAAAGAGTAAAAATAGGACAGTACTCCAGTGACGAGATAGATGTGTCATACGGCGTCCCGCAGGGTAGTGTTCTAGGGCCTACCCTCTTTCTCCTCTACATTAATGATCTTTGTAACATGGAAATAAAAAATGCTAAGGTATTCTCGTACGCCGATGATACGTCTATTGTGTTCTCTGGTTCATCCTGGCACGAAGTTAAACTGAGTGCAGAGGCAGGAATGGCTCGGGTAGCTGAATGGCTAAAAAGTAACTTACTTTCATTGAACACTAATAAAACAAACTACATATGCTTTAGTATCAGTAACCGAACACAGCCCGTTGAAGAGTTGGATTTAAAAGTACACATATGTGGAAACATGCCTACTATAAGCTGTAACTGCCCGTGCCTTGAGAAGGTCGCTGCAACTAAATATCTTGGAGTTGTGGTGGATCAAGCACTGTCCTGGTACCCTCAACTTGAGCAAATTTCTGGGAGAATAAGGAAACTCAGTTGGATCTTTAAAACCCTGAGGCATATTGTTCCAACTAAAATAGAGAGCTGTAAGAACCGTCCCAGAAATCTCTTAAATGAAATATATGTAGCACTGGCCCAGTCTGTGCTATTATATTGTATCCCAATTTGGGGCGGTGCAGCAAAAACAAAGTTTATAGACAGAACGAGCGCAGCGTGGATTAATAAAAATTATGTATTTTAAAAATAAAAGATTCTCCACTGTAAACTTATACCAAATAAGTGATTTACTCTCTGTGAGGAAACTGTATGTAACCCAAACCATACTAAAAAAACATAAAACAATACCATATAATGTTATTAAAAAACCTAAAAGGAGAAAAGATTTAGTTGTCCAAGTTCCCCAAACTAAAACTAGATTTGCATGCAAGCAATTCAATAAGCGATCTGCTCAGCTCTATAATAAAATTAACAAACATGTTTATGTATATAATAAAAGTTACCACGACTGTAAGAAAAGTATAATAGACTGGATAAAACCACTTACCTATGAGGAAACCGAGGCACTCCTGGAACACGTTGAGTAGTCGAAATATATCACACAAATATATATACCATAACTGAGAACACCATACACCCACACACCATACACCCACACACCATACCACACCACACACCTCATCGCACAAACCACACACTTCATCACACTCACCACACCACAAACACCACACCACACTACACTACACCACGCTACACCACACCACACCACACCACACCTCACCACACCACACCACACCACACCACATCACACCACACTATACACCACATCATATGCACTAACTAGTAATAAGCTTCATAAATTTAAATTGCAACTTTGCTTATAAATTTTATTTTTAGTTTCTTAAGATTAATAAACTTTAGCTAAATACAGAAAAATGTACTTACATTATACAGTTACCCATAAATGTTTTACAATGTTGTGAAAGAGCGGAGCCTTCTAACACAGGCATTGTTTGCCTAAAAGGAGGCTCCAAACACGTTAAAATGTAATGTAATTTTCTATTTGGCACAATAAACTATTTTGTATTTTGTATTTGTATAACAAGCTACCCTCTTCTTTACTAGATTTGCCTTTTAATGCGTTTAAAAATAAAGTAAAATCCAACCTTTGTTCAAAGGCATACTATTGTATCAACAACTACTTAAATGATAAGAATAGTTGGTCGCTGTGATTAACTCAAGACAATGTTTATGTTCTTTCTCCAGATTTAACTTACCTACTGACAGTTTATATAATTTTTTATTTTATTTGACTTTATGAGTCAATTTTTTAATTATTTTTTTACGAGTCTATTTATTTTAATTTTATTGTTGACATAATCTACTCATTACAATGTTTTTGTTATGAGTTGTATTGCAATTTGTGGTTAGCTAGTGACCTCGACAATTGATCATATTATTTTTTGCCTGAACAACCGGCAGCAAGTTCGTCATGCTCCCTTAGATGTCAATGCTTGCGGTAGCGTCGGGGGTCGGGTTGCCTCCTTCCCTCAAATATGGCGAGGGGGGTAATGGCTGATCTTTGCGTTATGCTCGTGAACGGGTGCTGCTTGTGGTGACTGGTCGTCTTGCTGATCATGGTTTTGTTATTGTTACTAGTAATTAACTGTTCATTTATTCTACCTCGATGGTCCTAGTTTATCATTTATAACTTCCAATTACAGCTTTATGTAAGCGGGCACGCCCTTTATGCCTGGAGGCTTTTATTTAGACATTTAGTTCTTTTTACGTTTAGTTTTTATTTTTTAATAATAATAATAATAAGGGGCCTCTGCGAGTTGGCTTCGGCCCCTCGTACGCCTTCCAAAAGTCCGGGACCCCAGGTTCCCGAGAAATGTAAAACAACTAAAATAATAATAATAAACTGATAAATAAGTGCGATTCAGGAATATCGATATATGTCGCCCGAACTTAGGCCACGCTTACCTCGTTTGCCCATGCATAACAAAAATAGGGCGCTGGTGGCGGCTCTGGATTCGCAGTTATCAAACTATTTTGATGACTGCGAAGACCTCACTGATACTCACTCAATTTTGTACTGCGCGGCTGTAGCGGCATGTCGTGTAGCTCACGTCAAATTTGCTAATAGTTCTAGAGCTACGCGACCGAAACCAGCCGTACCAGCCTGGCAGTGCAGAATTGAGCGCCGTATTAGTGTGGCCAGAGCGCTCATCGGCAAACTAATCTGCTTCAGGGAGGGCAATACTCGCCCTAGAGTGATGCGCTTTGTGAGGCGGGCGTTCTCAGGGACTGATATCAGCCCTGAGGACTATATGTCCCGTATCACAGAGCGCATCGACTTTCTGAAGCAGAAAGTGTATGCATGGGCAAACCGTATTCGTAGGTATAAGCGGCGGGTAGAGCGATATACTCAAAATCGCACCTTCCAGAGTGATGAAAGGTGGGTTTATAGGGCTTGGGAGCGACCGGACCAAGGTGTGACTGACACGCGCCTACCGGATGATGATGCCATGGATTCTTTCTGGCGGAGTATCTGGTCGGTGCCTGTCAGTCACACCGAAGGTGACTGGACTCGGGAAGTCGAGCGAGCCTGCGATCCAATACCAGAAATGGGGGCTATTACCATCTGCCCCCAAGATGTAACACGTGCAGTTCGTCCGCTACCTAACTGGAAGTCTCCAGGACCGGACGGGCTGCACAACTTCTGGATTAAATGGTTTATGAGATCGCACGCTCGCTTGGCGGCTCAGTACCAGACTGCTTTGGAGTCTGGGTCGCTACCCCAGTTCCTAACAACAGGAGTTACCCACCTGCTCCATAAATCTGGTAGCACCGCGGAACCCAAAAATTATAGGCCGATCACGTGTTTACCGACGGTCTATAAAGTTTTTACATCCATTTTGAGAGCTAAAATTAACAAACATATAGACACCAACTCCATCATGTCTGCCTCTCAAAATGGATGTAGGAACGGGTCCCGCGGTACTAAGGAGCTACTCCTCATTGATATGACCATTAGCCAACAGGTACGCCGTTCCCGAAAGGATCTGTCGACATGCTGGATAGACTATAAGAAGGCCTATGACTCGGTGCCACATACATGGCTCATGAGGGTGCTGGAGTTGTATAAAGTAGATACAACTCTGCGCACCTTCCTGATGTCATGTATGAGGCAATGGAGGACGGTCCTTCGCTATCCAGGATGTCGAAATGTCCAGAGGAATAGCGAGCCGATAAGGATAGAGCGAGGCATATTTCAGGGCGACAGTTTGAGTCCGCTTTGGTTCTGCTTAGCCCTGAATCCTCTAAGCACACTGCTAGAGGATTCAGGTCTTGGCTATCGGTTGAGGAGAGGTGGTCAGGTTATATCTCACCTCCTATACATGGATGATCTAAAACTCTTTGCCCCCAACAATTTGCAACTGATGGAGCTACTGAAAGTAACTGAAACTTTCAGTAGTGCCATCAGAATGGAATTTGGTGTGGACAAATGTGCGGTCATGCATGTAAAGCGAGGGGAGATTGTGGAATCCGCGGGAGCTCAACTCTCGGATTCCATAAACCTTAGAGCCCTCTCCGCATCCGAAACCTATAAGTATTTGGGTATGTCGGAAGCGTTGGGCATCAATGTTACTGACATGAAGCAATCGTTGAAGGAGCGTTTCTTTGGCCGCCTGAAGAAAGTATTTAATAGTCTTCTATCAGGCGGAAACAAGGTGCCGGAAACAAGGTGCGCGCCTTCAACGGTTGGGTCATGCCGGTTTTGATGTACTCTTTCGGCATACTCAAATGGACTCAGACCGAACTCGACGCCCTGGATAGGAGGGTCCGTACGCTGCTGACTGCATATCGAATGCATCACCCACGGTCATCGGTAATGAGACTGTATATCCCGCGAAAGTGTGGAGGTCGAGGCTTTTTAAACGCTAAGACCCTCCACAATCGCGAGATATGCAGTCTTAGGGAATATTTCCTAGAAGCCGACGTGGGGATGCATCGAGATGTGGTCGCGGTGGACAAGGGTCTTACCCCGCTCTCCTTGGCTAAAGAGAACTGGCGCAAGACTGTAGTGCTCGACACTAACGATCGCAGGGAGGTATGGCAGAGTAAGGAGCTTCACGGACGCTTTTTCCGGGCCCTACATGGACCCGATGTAGATTCACTGGCGTCCGTGACCTGGCTACGTTTCGGTGACCTCTTCGGGGAGACCGAAGGTTTTATCTGTGCAATTATGGATGAAGTTATCATGACGAACAATTACCGGAGATTTATTGTGAAGGATGGCACGGTTGACATCTGTCGGGCATGCCACCGTCCGGGAGAATCAATCCGACACATTATCTCCGGGTGTTCTCGTCTAGCTAACGAAGAGTACTTGCATAGACACAACCTTGTAGCCAGGATTATCCATCAGCAACTTGCTCTGAAATACGGCCTTGTGGAATCGGAAGTGCCGTACTACAGGTATGTGCCCGACCCAGTTCTCGAAAATGGAAATATCACATTGTACTGGGATCGATCCATCATCACTGACAGGACTATTGTTGCCAATAAACCTGATATAGTGGTGGTGGATCGAGTAGAGCGGCGCACAATGATTATTGACATAACAGTCCCGCATGACGGGATCCTCGTGAAAGCCGAGAAAGACAAACAAATCAAGTATCTTGACTTGGCTCGCGAGATTGTCGACATGTGGGATGTGGACTCAGCGATCATTGTGCCGATAGTCGTATCAGCCAATGGCTTAATTGCCAAGAGCCTCGACCAACACCTAAGGAGGCTCTCGTTGGGCAGCTGGATCAAGGGCTTGATTCAGAAGGCGGTACTCCTGGACACGGCTCGCATTGTTAGGAGGTTCCTCTCTTTGGAGCCCTGACCGCCGGTAGCTTGGACCCTGTTCCCGATACCGGTGGGCTACTATTTTTTATATTTTTAAATGTTTCTATATTTTTTATATTCTAATATTTAAAAATGTAATTTATAAGTATTTTAATGGAATAAAGGAAATATAATAATAATAACCCCACCGTCGTATCTCTACGTTGACGTCGTGGTGGGGCTTGCGCGCTCCGAACTCTAGGCCTGTGCCGGTAGAGTTTACTTTGCCGGAACAGGTCTGGGATTAGGAGCCAGACCAAGAGAGATACAAAAACCCGCAGGGCAGCATGTGGCGAGCTGTTGGGCAGTAGCGACCCCACGGACCCTATCTCCCGGGAGAAGTCTTGTTCCTCACCTCTGGCTTGCCTTTATTGGCCGGCTGGAGTGAACACTGACGAGGAACAGAGCTCCCGCCTCATTCTTGCCTTAATTGGCCGGCTTGAGTGGAGATTCGCAAGAGCAAACGTGCTCGGAGGAAGGAAGTATTTCAGTAAGATGCTGGTAGGGATCTTGACCGTACTTCCGGGATTGTCCTGATAGCCGTGGAATACCTCTCCACTCCTCATAAGCACCTCAGGACGTGTTGCCCCCTTGTCGCTACGACACTATGTGCTAGCGACCGTTTTCGGGGGCCCATTATTGAGCGTGCAAGTCACCCCCTGCCATTTTATCCGTGTACATTTAAACATTGATCAGGCAGGGGCCATAGTCCTTCCATAGCTCCAGGTAACCAGTCCATTTAAGCCACCCAAAGCCATAGTCCAATATCTTTGTTTCCATATTCTGCAATAGTCCCACACCAACCGGGGGTTGTCCTTGGGTGCCCTTGCATAGTGCGAACAGGGATAATCGTCGGTTAGTGCCTCAATACTCAAAAATGTCTAAGGGGCCTCTGCGAGTTGGCTTCGGCCCCACGTATGCCTTCCAAAGGTCCGGGACCCCAGGGTCCCGAGATATGTCAAAGACATTTAGAAATATAATAATAATACCATTTATTGCAGGCGACACAGGCCCATAGAAAAATACCTTAACCTAAACATACATATTCTAATATAAACAAAACTTGTGTTAATAAATAAGGCTTAGACTATGTTAGTAGCACTTCACTATGCACTAGCTTGATTTAGTGCCGTCTTGTGGAATTTGTCCGCGGAAGCGACGGAACACCACATCCTGTGGCCAAAAGTCTTCTTGCATGACGAGGGGCAGATAAAAGTTCGGTACACGTACGACGAACGCCTTGAAATTGACGTTCCGGTGCGACTCTAATAACTGTACCCTCGGCGCGTACCTCGTCTTTTGGTGCACGTACTCCACGATGTCTTCCGCCTTAGTGGTGTAGTGCAGGCGGGAGGTATACACCGGTGTGTTCGGCTTTGCGGCACGCAGGCTCACTTCGGGGCCCGTAGAAGCTTTGCCGCAGCGGTTCTTGGTTGTTGGCGATCGGCGCTTCCTCCTTTGCACCGTCACGTAACCGTCATCATTATCAGCCAAATTCGGTGCCTTCTCAGGCAAGGGCTTGATACTAGGAATACTAGGGGCACTCGCGGTGACCCTAGCGAAATCCCTTTGTAGGGGTTTCGCCAGGGCTGCAGACACTGGCAGCGGGATAGGGCGAGGGGCTCGGGCGGCGATACACAGAGGAGGCGCGGTGACGAGCACGGGGCTGCGGGGCGCGCCGGCGGGGCGCTCTGCAAGCTCAGCAATCGACGGATGCGCTGGCGACGAAACTGCTGACGCGGAATTCGACAACGATACATCGAGGCCGGCTCCGCGACATGTGTTTACGTTTGACGCATCGACAGGTGACCTAATTACCGCCACACTGTTGCGCAAATCGCTAACTTCATTACGCAAATCAGTGACGGTGTTTTGGGACGCGTCTAATTTCGTTAGTACATCCGCGAGGCGCGCCTTCAGAAAGACAATGTCCTTCAGAAGGCTGGTTACATCGACGTGGTCGAAGGTGACGGGAGGAAGCTTGTGTAGCTCCTTCGCCACAAACGTCGGCACATCATCAGGGTCGGTCTCCTTGAACAGCGCGATTATATCCTGCAGGCTCCTCTTGGTCCCGTCACGCCGGCGATAGTTCTCGATGTTTTTGGTTGGTATATTGGCGTGTGCTAGCTGACATATGGCCAATAATTTATACTTAAAATAACGTTTTGTGTTGCATAATAATTTTGCATACTATTGTATAGAGTCATTTTTTTTTCTAACTTGAACAGACAGCTGTGCTGCTGGGGAGTTTGTTGCGCCACTTCTTCTTCCCAGCTAAAGGCACTAGGAAGTGGTGAAGGGTGGGCGTTTTTGAGGGACTGTCTTATGTAATTTTGACGTTCGAAAAGTGTTGATTCTCAGCCTAATTTGAATAAATGACTGTGACGATGTGTAGCCATGTGTACTTTGTAAGTATTGATTCATATATAACATACCAATAATATCAAACACATGAACCATCCTATCTTGAGCATATGGCGAGGTAGTGATCCGCCAAATATCATCTAGAATTCCACCGATGTTTTCTGCTGACTCTCTGATCTCATCCATTGGACTGGAATGTATAGTCCTGAAAAAATATCGAAGTAATTCTATGAACGGATTTATAAACGTGTTCTGTGGAATTAGAAAAGAGATGTCATGGGTATACGTCTATCTACCTTCGCCTGTAAGTATGACACTATGAGTTAGAAAAACCTAGATAAAACTAATTACTAAGATATTATTTTTTTAAATACTCTATTACCTTACTTCTTCCATTACATCTTCAAAAAGTTCACAAAAAGTAGATGCTGCCTCCTTTTCCTTTTTATTTGCATCCCTCTTTTGACCCAATGTTTTCCAGTATTCCAGTTCATCTTGAATTGACAGCACAACTGTGCAAAAAGGGAAGCATCGAAATGTCAAAACAAAATTCACTAGTATGTGTTTCATTACTGATTAACTGCAGCATTATGATAAAGATGTAATTATTTTCCCCCTGTTTTTGTCATGGAAATGTCTACTCAAGAGTGCTGGTATTAGGATAATTTATTAGAAGTTAGGAAGCCTGGAAGCTTCGATATTTGGCCCTTCATAGTAAATGGATTTCGCATTATATAAGACTAGCTCTTACCCGTGGCTTCGCCCGCGTAATATCCCATGGAAACGTACTACTGGGATTAATACCTTATAGCTGACGAAAAGGTCATTGACTCCTAGCGCTGAGCCCGCCCCCCCGCCGCCATTAAATATAATTATTTTGTTACGCGTAATTTTAAATCGGTGATATCTTTTAAAGTATTCATTTAAATTATAAGATGTCAAGGCATATTTTAATCTAAATTGAATGCCTTATTTAAATAACATATTTTATTGGTTATATAATACTATTTTTTGTTAAACTTTTTAAGATGCACAATCCTGTAGAACATTCATTGTATGTATCTCTTACGGTTTACGCGGCGCACGTTTGAAAATCCATTCGGTAGTTTTCTAGTTTATCGCGTACAGACAGACAGACGCGGCGGGGGACTTTGTTTTATAAAATGTAAGGATAAGGATATAAAGATAAGGATTTGTGAGGATAACCATAATCAGCTTATAATATTCCCATTGCTGGGACAGAGGCCTCCTCTCGGCGAGCGGGAGTGGGCCGTAATCCACCACGCGGGCCAAGTTGGTAGATGTCACTTATCTTCGAATTTTCGGTTCTAGGTTCTAGGACATGCCAGTTTCCTCTCGATGTTTTTCTTCAACGTTTTGAGAGCAGCGGTGATGAAATAATTTTGACAAAGTAAAGCACCTGTCAGGATTTGAACCTACAACCTACAACTCGTAAGTCGCACAACATATAAGAGACTTACCATTTATGTTAGTCTTCCCTCTTCCATGGGCCAAAATCCTTAAGTTAGATTCTAGATCTGACAGATTCTTTTGTAGTTTATTAGAATATAAGTCACTTCCCTGAAAATTAAAACTTTATTTATTGACCAACAATAATTATCATCATTCAGCTAAAAGACATCAACCAAGTATTGCCGCAACAATCAATCTTGTGCTTCTTACATCCATAAACTAATAATGCTATTTGTATTATAGTTTGACCGATACTGCTGTACCGCACCTTAGGAATGTGCGCAGGCGGGAGACGGGACGCCGCACAGTGGTCTGAAAATTGAGCTCCATACTCATAGAAACTTAATGTATGGAATTCCAAAAAAAAAATGTAATGACTCTGGTATACCTCCCTTTATGTGATA
The DNA here is from genome assembly GCA_963680765.1 of Agrochola lychnidis. Classification (NCBI taxonomy): domain Eukaryota; kingdom Metazoa; phylum Arthropoda; class Insecta; order Lepidoptera; family Noctuidae; genus Agrochola; species Agrochola lychnidis. The sequence goes on from OY796857.1 coordinate 15,366,581, forward strand.
TTAACGTATAGATGGTATTAGTAGCTCGACACGAGAGAAAAAAAAGATTTGCGTTTTTTTTGTATGGGAGAAAACACTTAGTCCCTTTTTTTTAAACTGAGTGGAACTGAAGGGCTGGTGCTTACACGAGCTATTGTACCATACACGGCGATCAAGATGACGTTCAATTTATGGACCTTTGGGTGCCGCTTTGAACATAGAAAACTTTTAAAATTTTGAATTTTCGTATGTGATTTTTCAAATCTTTGACGTGGTTAAATGAAGTTTCCCATCGATTTACTTATACTATCGTTAGTTTATAGCCTGATTATGACTTTTGTGATGAGAATAATTAAAAACGATACGAAAACTCACTTTGAGATCTTCTCCAATTTATTCATTTCCGAAGGAGTAGCTTTACATAAGAATATCACTATTCTGCGATGAGCAAGGGTGGATCCAGGGGGGGATCATGGGGGTCATGACCCCCCCTGGGCTGTGTCTAGGTCGACCTCTGAATTTTTTCTAATCTCACTGATAAATTTAAACTTAAATAAATACTTTGTATGATGTTGCCACGTGTGTTTGCCACACATGCGTGAACGACACGCATAATAAGACTATGTGCTGTTATTATAATTATATGATGAACCGTGGAATTTTCTGCCGGCTCTTCTCCATAGGAAATGATCAAATGGAATCGTGGTCCTAGGTTCTGCCATTTCATAAGTGCCCTTGTAGGTTTATCTGAAGCTAGCAACTAGACGTAGTAATTAAATACCCCAGAATAGTGTCAAACCAACCACCCAGGGTGGGTCCTGGTGGCCCCCCAAATCTTAAGAAGTACTTTATTAACAATATCCCGAACACGGTCAAAATATATTCAGTAAGAATCAGTTTAGAGTTGAAAGCTGAGGATGAAAATTTTCGAGCTCGCTTCGTTCGCTACAATCTGTATCCTCAGACTTCCTGCATAAGTCGACAAAGGAACTCCTATTTATGTAATGACTTAAAAAAAAAATACCTTACATAAACAAAGCGGTTAGCTAGAATTCCAAAAAAAAATGTAATGACTCTGGTATACCTCCCTTTATGTGATATTAACGTATGGATGGTATTAGTAGCTCGACACGAGAGAAAAAAAAGATTGCGGTTTTTTTGTATGGGAGAAAACACTTAGTCCTTTTTTTTTAAACTGAGTGGAACTGAAGGGCTGGTGCTTACACGAGCTATTGTACCATACACGGCGATCAAGATGACGTTCAATTTATGGACCTTTGGGTGCCGCTTTGTACATAGAAAACTTTTGAAATTTTGAATTTTCGTATGTGATTTTTCAAATCTTTGACGTGGTTAAATGAAGTTTCCCATCGATTTACTTATACTATCGTTAGTTTATAGCCTGATTATGACTTTTGTGATGAGAATAATTAAAAACGATACGAAAACTCACTTTGAGATCTTCTCCAATTTATTCATTTCCGAAGGAGTAGCTTTACATAAGAATATCACTAGTCTGCAATGAGGTATTTGATAGCTCTGAAGTGATTTTGCCATTGTTAAAGCCTATTTATTCCGCTGATAAAGCTCTACGTATTTTGACCTCATTGAAGCTTTCAAAGTGGCAATATGTAACAATAGGGTCTCGCATAAAAGAAAAAGTATTACCACTGTATCCTCCTTATACTGCCATCCATGCAGCGATGAAGCACTGTTACCCCTCAAAAACCATAGGCATCACGGAAAGAGAGAACTGTGGCTAGGCTTGAAAAATTCCTACGTGAATTTTCGCTCGATGGCAAACAGTTGGCACTTATAGGCAAGTGGGGCTTTGATGGTGCTTCAGGGCGAAGTTTGTATAAGCAAACGATGGCAGACGATTCTAGTATTTTTATTTATTCTTTTGTGCCTTTGCGTTTAGTTTGTGGCGAAGAAAAGGTGTGGGAGAATCCAAAACCATCTTCTACAATGTTCTGCAGACCTATTCTATTTTAAGTTTTCAAACAAAAACAGTTGAGCATCGTGGAAGAACAGGCTCTGATTAAGGCTGAGATTGCAGCACTGCAGCCTTCTATTATGAGAAGCCATGCTGTTAAGCACTCGATGCTTATGACCATGATAAATGGCAAAATCACTTCACAGCTATCAAATACCTCATCGCCAAAAGCGGATCCAGCCTTCGAGTCAGGGGGTTACATAGTCGGGGTCCAGTCAGGACAGGCTCCAGTCAGTGGCGGACTAAGCCTGTCGGGGGGCCCGGAGCGGCAAAACAAAATGAGGAATGAATGTCTTCTAAGTTTATGTAGGTTGACAGCAAAACAAACAAGTATTTATATAGGTTGACAGCAAAACAAACAAGTATTTATATAGGTTGACAGCAAAACAAACAAGTATTTATATAGGTTGACAGCAAAACAAACAAGTATTTATAACGTACGTAATTATAATCTACCTACACCATGGATCTCGCAACCAGCATGATGTTTTTTCAGGAAGTTGCATTTTCGTCTCCTCAGGCTATTTATGAAAAGCAAGAATGTAGGGGAACGAGCAAGGCGAGCTCCAATTTTTTTGCGCCTCGTTTCAGAATTCCCGGTTAGGTTTCTATTGAACATCCTTACGGAAATAAGAGTTGCTTTGTAGACAAGTTATAAGACTTATGCTGACAAGTTTGAGAGTTAGAAGAATGTAGAACTCGAGAGCGAGCTCGAAAATTTTTGCACCGCTTTGTTTATGTAAGGTATTTTTTTTTTAAGTCATTACATAAATAGGAGTTCCTTTGTCGACTTATGCAGGAAGTCTGAGGATACAGATTGTAGCGAACGAAGCGAGCTCGAAAATTTTCATCCTCAGCTTTCAACTCTAAACTGATTCTTACTGAATATATTTTGACCGTGTTCGGGATATTGTTAATAAAGTACTTCTTAAGATTTGGGGGGCCACCAGGACCCACCCTGGGTGGTTGGTTTGACACTATTCTGGGGTATTTAATTACTACGTCTAGTTGCTAGCTTCAGATAAACCTACAAGGGCACTTATGAAATGGCAGAACCTAGGACCACGATTCCATTTGATCATTTCCTATGGAGAAGAGCCGGCAGAAAATTCCACGGTTCATCATATAATTATAATAACAGCACATAGTCTTATTATGCGTGTCGTTCACGCATGTGTGGCAAACACACGTGGCAACATCATACAAAGTATTTATTTAAGTTTAAATTTATCAGTGAGATTAGAAAAAATTCAGAGGTCGACCTAGACACAGCCCAGGGGGGGTCATGACCCCCATGATCCCCCCCTGGATCCACCCTTGCTCATCGCAGAATAGTGATATTCTTATGTAAAGCTACTCCTTCGGAAATGAATAAATTGGAGAAGATCTCAAAGTGAGTTTTCGTATCGTTTTTAATTATTCTCATCACAAAAGTCATAATCAGGCTATAAACTAACGATAGTATAAGTAAATCGATGGGAAACTTCATTTAACCACGTCAAAGATTTGAAAAATCACATACGAAAATTCAAAATTTTAAAAGTTTTCTATGTTCAAAGCGGCACCCAAAGGTCCATAAATTGAACGTCATCTTGATCGCCGTGTATGGTACAATAGCTCGTGTAAGCACCAGCCCTTCAGTTCCACTCAGTTTAAAAAAAAAGGACTAAGTGTTTTCTCCCATACAAAAAAAACGCAAATCTTTTTTTTCTCTCGTGTCGAGCTACTAATACCATCCATACGTTAATATCACATAAAGGGAGGTATACCAGAGTCATTACATTTTTTTTTGGAATTCCATACATTAAGTTTCTATGAGTATGGAGCTCAATTTTCAGACCACTGTGTGCCGTGAGCGTTGACGAATGAGCAGCCTGCACTGCCCCCCTGCGGCGTCTTGCCGCACCCATAACTATAGCGGTATCGGTCAAGCTATAGATATAACTGTTTAGGAATAATTAACTATGTACTCACTGCAGCCAGTAGAGGTGTGTAGACTTGTCTCCAAATCTGATATAATGACTCTGCTGTGTTATTAGATAGAGTCAATATATTAATATTGTGAACAGCATCGTCTTTTAATAACTCTTGTGCAGAGGTTTTGTAAAATACAATAGATTTGTTTTTATTATCTTGTATCTGAAAGTTGAGATTGTTAATGTGCATTGAAATCTTGTTAGTGTTGGATTCAAAGATATCATTTTTTCAGTGCTAAACTCATTTGTTGCCATGGGAAATTTCTTATCAACAAAACTTTATTGTCCGATTTGGTTACTAAACCAAAAACCCTTGTATGTAATCAAAATATTATATTAAAAACATTACAATTATCTCAATTTGTTTAAAGAAAGTCTGTTTTTTGAAATATTGTCACTATCTACAAATCTAATAACATATGTCATAGATCTTGTGGTTTATTGAACTATCATAGAATTATGTTGTTCCAATACCTACTGTGAAAATACTCACTTTAGTATGAAGAAATATATTTTCATTTTGCATATAGCCTTGTATTATAAGTATTTGTGGGTTGTTGATAAAATCAGATAATGCATCTTCTGAATTTTCATCCAATTTCAAATCTAATTTGTTGTAATAGTGCTCTGAAAGATAATTTAAAAAAAAAGGTTAAGACCACGTCCAGCCCAGGAAGAGGTGGCGAGACGACCTAGACACGTACAGCAAGGGTTGGTTGGAGGTGCCCTGGAAAAGGATATATGGAAGGATTTGGGGGAGGCCTTTACTCAGTAGTGGGACAGTGTAGGCTAAAGAAAAAAAAAAAAGACTGCAACCTAAAAGTGAAGTAATTACTTAAGGTTATTCTGGGTATAAACAAATTTATTCTTATTGCATGTCAGTGAAAACTTTATAGATTTATATGGGTTTTTGCAGCCCCTAAGACGACCCACCGACCCAAGCCTGTTTTAACCATGTTTTAGCAACCGCAACTCGCAACTGGCGTGCGTGTATGACCAGATGTATGAACGTAAACGAGGCAAAAGTAGTATGTAAGGATCGTAGCAGGTGGCGTTCTGTAGTTTCTGCCTACTCCCATGGAAGAAGGCGTTATGTATGTGTAGCAGTCAAACCTAGCAAGATGTGTGCTGATTATTCTGTAGGTTTTGCTTTAGATACAATATGTACGAAATGCAATTTATGATCATGCTATATATTCAAATGGGAAAACATTGATCTAATATGATTGGAAAGATTAGGTAGCGAAATCACAGATCAAAGTGTACCTACTTACCAATAGTAGTAAATATAAAATCACGTATCGGTAACATTTTTCACAAGAGCAAAACTAATAACAATTCGATAATAATTCTACCAATGCAAACAACATCACTCTCAATCAGTAAAAGATTATTTTACGACCATTTTATGAGTTCATAGCAGTTTGCTGATTTTTGAATTGTTCAAACTTCAAACTACACAACACTGTTACCATGGCAACCACATCTCGCACAGAACAATGTTAGGCCGCATTCCGACTTACGCCAAAAGTGATAATATCGCGAATCCGACCAAAGTCCAAAGTCACAATCAATACTCAATAACCCTTATATTTTGTGACTATTAAATTTGGTTGGATTCGCGAAATTATCATTTTTATCGTAACTCGGAATACGGCCTTAATGTACGTAGGCTTTTCATGGAATTAGTAAGTATTAGTTTAAGTACAGTATTAGTAAGTATTAGTCAAGAAGCTTATAGATAAAAGTGGAGGCAACACTCTAGATACCTAAGTGAAGACGACTGTGGTCGGACGCTCTCTTTCTGAATACATACATAAGATAAAGAAAACACATATCACTATCTCGTTCTTATGTGTGTATTTAGAAAGAGAGCGTCCGACCACAGTCGTCTTCACTTAGGTATTTAGAGTGTTGCCTCAAATTTTATCTATAAGCTTCTTGGTATTAGTGTATGAAACTGTCAATTTTCCCAATCAACTTTGAACCTTATGATTCAGCGATAAAGTTGAAAATCTATTAAAAAAAATTGACAGATTGTAGTAACTTGAAGTGCTGGCGTCTGTACAAATTATTTTATAGGATACGCTAAGGTCGTAGCCAACAAAATTCAGTTTTAATACATGTGTTAGGTTGTTGTATGTTGATCAATATAATTATGATTTTCGACTTGTTACAAATATCATCGTACAGCCTACAGCAGTCCACTGCTGGATACAGGCTTCTCCTATTGCACACCATTCATCTCGATTTTCTGCAACTCTCATCCAGCAAAGATCGTCTCTCCACCTAGCCTGCGTCCTACGAATTTTCAGTCATTAAAAAAATCTGATAAGCTGAAATAACATTTATTTAAAATATTTTTAGCTGTAATTTTAAATAGTTTATGGTGTTCATATGCGTAGTACATACTCGCAACCAGCGCCGGCGCGGGCCGACGCTGGTGAAAACCAACTCGGGCATGATCTTCCTGTCTGAAAAACCTCAGAGATCGCGCTTCTAGCACTGATCTAATATGATAATTTAAACACACACATACTTTAGTATAATTTATATAATATCATATCACAAGTGCCTGTATGTAATGAAAAAAGACTTAGTTCTCTTGGGAGCATCACCTTTAAACCACTTTCTTTCATAAAAGGCTTAAAGGATAGCACATCGTTTCGACGAAATATCGGATTCCAATTTTTTTTGGAGACCTTTCTTCTTATAACATCTTTGGCAAATACATGGGCCCCGTATTTTTGCAGTAAACAGCTACGCAACTTGGTTCAATAATTAATTATGCGTAACAGAAGTCTTTACAAAAAAATATGGCTAGTCAAATTAAAAGGCGCTGAAGATCAGCGTCATCTGAAGTGAGCAAGTGGCAATTTTTATCCCCATTTTACCGGTCGACATAAAATAGTCTGATGTGGTGACATTTGGAAATAAATATTTTAATGTGTAATGCAGACCTATGATGATGGCACTACTTTGCCAAGTGCTAGTAGGCTCATTTCCGAATTCGAAGTGACCCAAGTGCGATAGTGGCGCCCAGCGCCCTCATTTTCATTTAACTATTTCTTGTCAAGCTGTATTTTTTTTATTTAACTTTCTATTATTTTAGACAAAATAGCTACTTCATTAGATAATATTGATTATTGTAATGATTAAAATGATGTAAATACACGTTTTGTTACATAAACAGACTTATCGTGGCCAAACAAATGTAAATTTAAATCATAATCAAATAAAAACTACAATGTTTTGCAGTTTTGTTTGCTGTCAAGTGCCATCTGTCATTTTCAAGTCACGTTCTTATTGATTGATCTATTTTAGTTTTTCTACTTTTCTCCTTTTCTCGAGAGTAAGAGAAAATCGAAAGCCAGGAAAACTAACTACCTACTCTTTCACTTTCTTGTTCATCAAAAGCGAACAATATGTTTCGTCCTGTGAGATCCCTTAGCGCTGTGAGTAATAGCTAAATATGAGTTACCATCATTCGGTTTTTAAATTCTTCGGCCGAGATGTTTTTTTTACATCAATGTTCATCAGTCAACACTTGAATGAATGTGTGTGTTAATTATAAGATTATAACCTTACATGTGAAAGTATCTCCCAAGTCATACAGATGTTCTAAAATTAATGTATGCTTATTGACTCCTTTATGAAATTAATTTACTAGTCTCCCTATCTTTTCGTCATACATATCTTAATTTTTTACCCACTCTGGGTAAGGTATTCTTACATCATACAATATTACAGATAATATTATGTTTTAGACATGACTAGTACGTACAACAACATACCTAATATAAACACACATTAAATAAAACTACACATTTAAATATAAGCTAAGCTGATTTTAGAAATATAAATAGCTTGATATTATATCATTGTGTGTACATGAAATTATTTACTAGCCCACGGCTTTGCTTGTGGGGTGGTCAGAAATTATCTCACGGGAACATACTAACAGGATAATAAGTATCCTATGTGTTAATTCAGGTTATAAAGGCCAAATTTTATCTAAATTCATTCAGCCATTTTTGCATGATTGAGTACCAAACATCTGAACATACAAACTTTCAAATTTATAATTCATTCTTTTACCTTCGTGATTTATATTTCAATGATAATGCTTTGCTTGCTTTTCCAGATCTGCAAATTATCAAAAAATCTTCCTAGTGTCGCTCAAATGAGTAGTGACAGTGACAAGCCTGTGGACTTTGATTATTCTCACATAGAAATACCTCGTTATGATATTGATAAACCACAAACATTGGAGAAACGTAAGGCAAGGTGAGAAAATATCTTAATTAAATTCTTTTGATGTTTAATAAATTGTCTGCTAGGTAAGGCTAAAGTATCTCAGCATATTGCTGTAACAATATTGCACAACTTGTGTTTACAATTTCTCAAAATAATAAAACAGTTCAATATAAAAAATGAAGAAAAATCAAAATGCCCTAACTCCTTTAATTTCCAACACTGCAAACTGCTATTTAAGGCAGCTATGATTACCAGATCCCTATTCTGAAATAAAAGTCTGTTATAGCATAGATGGATAGTAGGGATAGCATGGTGTGCTCCCTTTAATACAAATACAGAACATTCTGGCGATAAGCCAGAAATTTGGTGAAATTTGCCAAAAACATAGTTTTTTTTATATTTAGTATTTAATGTGCTGGTTAGTGGTGGATCTTGTTATCGAAATAGATGTACAGTAATCTATTCATAATGAGTGAAAAACAACATTATTTATGTAAAGCAAAAGTCAAAAAAAGTCAATGTTTAAGGCTCTGTGCACAAAAAAAAAAACACTTTTTCGTCAATAACTTATCTAATTGTAAGAAAGCTTGAAATTATTGAAACATTAAGTCTGTGTAAGTATAAAAGTACAGTTTTCGTGGTGCTAAACCATTCGTGTCAGTCACAGCACCTGTTGTAGTTGCATCACTTTTGCGCTCTCGAAAATGTGGTTTATTTCGCCTTTGATTTACTCAATGAAGATGTAGTTTAATCATAAAATAAAATTTTGATTTTATTTCAAGGATAACTGATGACTAATGTGTGATTTTTAAATTTCTTGATATGATTTGCTAAATAATATGAAAAAATACATTACTGGCAGGGTTTAAAAAAAATGGTTATTTCAACACATTTTTCTGCTATATTTTGTATTGAAGTTGAAAAAAGTGGTCCCCCTATGTACAAGTAGACTATATAATGATGTTGATATTTTTTAATTTTCAAAATCAAAAGTAGTTTCTTCTGACGAAACGATCAAACCTCAGGCTCGTGTCAATTTTTGGAAAACTTGTTGCGAATTTTAGTGATTTTCCACGAATCCTTAATTTATTTGAAAAATCCCTTTCTGCTGTGCATAGGGTTCCCAGATCAAAATATCAAAAATCTGGAGAAAATTCCTGATATTCCATGAAATTTCCGGACAATCTTGTTATTTTTTTATTAAAATCGTTACGCATCGTGCAAGTAAATAAACTAACCAAATCGATTGCCAAATCGTTCGAATTTTGACACGCGCGCGGTGAAATGGTAAGGGGTGAGGGGGAAGCGCCTCTCTGTCGCCTGCGTTCGCCCGCGCACATGATACACCCGCGCACCGTGTGCTTTTGCTTTGTATTTCTGGGAGCATTAAATATCAGAAGTAATGTAGTAGATTTAGAATAAAAATAAACTTGATTTTCTTTGATTTAGAATAAAAATAATTAATAAATAATTTGGTTTTTTCATTTTTTATTTCACTCTTCACTTATTTGTAGAAATTCCGGACGGTTTAAGATTCCCCCCGCATTCCGGACAAAGACCTATATTTCCGGACTTGTCCGGAAAATTCCGGACGTATGGCAACCCTAGCTGTGCACAAGACAAAGATTTCGACTTTTCAAATCACAAATAATTTTGTTTATTAAATTCTGTTTCCCTTTCTCATGAACAAAATGTATCAAAATCAGTCGATTTCGTGCACGGCCCCTTAACATGAGCCCATTCAGCCTTGTTTGTTGTAGACTTGACCAAAACATAAAATATATAAGTTAAACTTATATATTTTATGTTTTGGTTGCAAGTCTGCCATATTCTTGAACAAGATTTATTTATTATACAACAAATTATAATTTGAAATGTAGGTACACATTCATCAGTGGTTCCGTGTAATCATAATGTCAGTAATTATTTAATTAATTATCATAACATGTTATTGCTTACTGCAAAAGTGGAATGACTCTGGAATTACGTAATACCTAACAGTCTTGTTTAATACCTACCCTACGCAGGGTGAAAAGTATGAATAGCACTTAGGTAGCTGACTGCATTATTACGAGATGTTAATGGCCGGCCGTGTGACGCCTCGACATGTAACTGACAAAAAACCCTATTTTTACGCGGGAGTACTAACGGAGGCTTAAGAACTTATTGCGCATACGCTACGTGTCCTCTTAACCAACGCGATAAGCTATTCCTGTTACATAATTGAAGGTATAACGATGGTTAAAGGGGCTTTTCATTTATTACCGTGTAAGACGATTTTAACGACTTTCTGACCCGCCCTACGAAAGAAAATTAGACTTGGATGAACCCTCTCCCGCTCTTCCGCTCGCTTTCAATCTTACGTAAGATCAGTATCTTCATAAATTGCAAAGAAAAAGTAGTAAACATATCCTCCACACCATTCCCGCTCGCGCGGGGAGGGCGGGGCGGTTGTGTTGCCTTCCTTATATCCTTATCACTACATAGTATAAAACAAAGTCACTTTCTCTGTCCCTATATCCTTATGTATGCTTAAATCTTTAAAACTGCGCAACGGATTTTGATGCGGTTTCTTTTAATAGAGTGATTGAAGAGGAAGGTTTATATGTATACATATAAACCTTCCTCGTTCAATCATCTTCATAACCCGGTTTATACCCGTGCGAAGCCGGGGCGGGTCGCTAGTATATTATAAAACAAAGTCCCCCGCCGCGTCTGTCTGTCTGTCTGAACGCGATAAACTCAAAAACTACCGAACAGATTTTCAAACGGTTTTCACCAATAGACGGAGTGATTCATGCGGAAGGTTTTAATGTATAATTCATTAATGTTTTGTGTAAATTGGCTGAAATTTGACGATTATTGTTAAAGAAGTCGGAAAAAGTTTTTTTTTTTTAAATTATATTTAAATTAACAAGTAACAAGACTCAGAAATGTTAGTAACAATATATCTTAACAACTATGTTAGTAAACATAACCTATACATTTAATGAATCCCTGCTACATGCTCAACACAGATGTGGAAAGCTTGCAGCAGCGGTTCATACACAAACAGTATAATTATTTAGTCTACTCCCGATACACTGCAGTATATTGCTGGGGCTGGCCCGCACCCGGCGCACCAGGGAAGCGCATTTTTTTTCGCATCGTTCGGAAATCCGAACGCGCGATTATGAAAAGCTGTTACAACTACACACATTAAAAGTGTCTAGGGATCAAGTACGTTTTAGAGTATCGCCGCAATTGAGGATTATTATTATAACTTTTTTGGATCGTTATTGATTCTTTTTAGTTAATTTCACTATTTGATTAAAGAATTTTCTTTAAATTTTGATTAAAAATAGAAAATCAACTGTCAATCAGGATTCCTATAAAATTGTGTAACAGTGTTTTTACAAAACCATTACAATTTCTGCATCGGAACTGAAAAAAGTTGCATCGATATGGAGCGATGACATCATTTGACACGAGAAGAGATGAGAGCCGTCGGAATGTTGCATATTGGTTCCAGGCAACGCACTATAGCTGTCGCTTTTGGCACTACACCGAGCATCATAAGCCGCCTCTGGACACGCTATCGTATCACGGGCAGCTTGGCCGAACGACATGGAAAACGATCTCTCATCTTCACTCGCAGACAAGACCGGTACATCCAAAATACTGCTCGACGGAATCGTACCTGACCCATGATGTTGGCTACGAGGCTTCACAGGTCTTCAGGCTTGCTGATAAGCGACCAAACCATCCGAAATCGTTTACGTGAAGTGGGTCTGCGTTCCAAGCCGCTATCTATAGCACCCCGCAATCGTAGGGCCCGTTTACAATGGGCTCGCGAACACAGAAATTTGGTGCAAGAAGACTGGCGTTGTGTTTACTTTTCCGATAATCTCGTTTCGGTATGAGGCCGGATACAAGACGTAATCTAGTTTGGAGGACCTCTGGATGTCAAGAACCTTTGAATATCAGGAAGTTAATTCATATGGAGGGGGAACAATAATGGTTTGATATTTGGATCGGTGGAAGAACCGATCTCATTTGGATCAGGTATCTAACCCAACCTCTTGGCTCAGATATATGCGGAGAGAACTGTTTCAGATGTGATCATCATCCCTTAGCGAAGCCGGTTGGGTGATTCGTTTCGACTAATGCACGACAATGCAAGTCCACACACGGCTAGACTCGTAACACGCACTCTTGCCGATGCTCGCATCAACGTTCTGTCGTGGTCTGTTCAATCGCCAGACCTCAACCCAATTGAGCACGCATGGGATATGCTCTAAAGAAGAGCTCTGCCGAGTATGGATGCCGTGCATACCCAACAACTTTTTGACTTGTTAGAAAGAACGTGGGCGGCCATTCCTCAGTGATTTTGATGAACTGATTTTAAGCATGCCAAATCGCTGTGATTGTGTGATTCGTGTCAATAGTGGAAACAGTTTCTTTTTATCTTTACAATTTTTTTTTTTTTAAGTCTCATTTTTGACTTTTTTGCCATTTAATTGACGGCATTAAATTAGGTTTCCCATAATTTGCTAACTAAGCCAGTCTGGAAGACTCGATTTGGTATATATTAATTGGATAATTTTTTATAGTTAAAAATGTACTTGATCCGTAGACACTTTTGATGTGTGGACTTACTTATTTTGTAGGCCATGGGTACAAAATGAGAGAGTGACAACTCCATGCAATTCCAAAAAACTTTTCAAGTATTTTGAATGATAGATGACCGGAAAAGGTAACCTAACAGAGAGAGAGCTTCATACAAACGCGCAGTCAGTGCACTTATATACCACTACCACAAAGCGTGCGGCAATAAAATAATTAGAAGCTTTGCCTCTGTGGGAGGGTTATTCTGTGGCGCGACGAACTAATTAGAAATGCATACCTTTTTCTGGTTTATTTGTATGAATATTTTAAATCCAATAATAACTCAATAATTTTTACTGTTTCAGGCTCGTGTACCAATCCCGCAAGAGAGGTATGTTGGAAAATGATCTCCTGCTGAGCACTTTCGCCAAGAAGTACTTGGCGTCGCTGACTGAACAGCAGACAATCATGTATGATCGCCTTATCAATTCGGTGAGCAACGATTGGGATCTGTTCTACTGGATGGTTGGCAAGCAGCCCACACCAAAGGAATACGACAATGAAGTTATGGACATGCTGAAGAAACACGCTAAAAATGAAGACAGAGAATCTCTGAGGGTGCCCAGCTTATACTGAATTCTTACTTATAAATGTTATAGATGAATTTCGTTACTTGTTATATCTTCGTAGACATTTATTGCATCTTCGTAGACATTTATTGCATTTTCGTAGACATAAAATGCATTTACGCAGTATTCGATTATTTTATTAGTAAAATGTAAATCTATTTGTTGGGTTGTTAATAATAACGCTGATAATGAAACTGGTTTGTTTTGTTTTAGAAATAGTTTGACGTCATAAATTCACAATTCGGTTATTGTTAACTACAACAAAAATAAAATAATTGCGCACTCTTGTCTTTCGATGGCGTCATTAGAATTAACACGAAATTATATTTTTTTGATGCTTTTCCTGCGTACGTCAATGCTGAAGGCAGACCTGTCGTACATAGAAAATATTTTCACGTTAGTTCGTATTGTCACACACAGCAGGTTACACTTTCATGAAAAAATCGAACATCTTATCGAACGAGTGTTTGTATTGTAATTGTTACCCTTACAATGGTCTATAGATATTTGGACGATTTTGTCTTTTGTCAGTTCGAGTGTGTATGTATTATTATGTAGAATAATTCTTAATGTAAATTAGTTTTCGTGCGTAAATAAACATTTATTTGCCAGGGGTATTAACATATTCATTTAAATGTGTATGAACGTGGAAGCTCGGTGACCTAATACAGGCATTTCACTCGACCTCACGACGCCGCTTAAGGAGCTACGCAGTGGAGCTCCTTAGTTTTGTGTGAACCGCCGGCCGCTCGCCAATCGCGTACACGTACCGCCAAATAAATACCTCTCAGTGCGTAATGCTTATTTTGATTAAATACTGCCTTATCAATAATATTTAATAATTTGTGTTGATTATGAATGAGCACGTCACACACAGGTCAGCCACAATCTTATCATTTTGCTGCTGTTTAAATGTTTGTGCTTTGATCCAGTGAAGTCAGTTAACTTGAGGCAAGTTGTGAATGTACATTATATCGAACAGTGCACACTAATTCGAAAATAATACTTATTTTAGCATTTTTTTAAAGAAGTGTTTTGTGATCAATATATTAAAACTATAAATTGTGTTAAGTGTTAATATTTAGTGCTAAATATGCCTATTCGCCGCAGTCAGGTAAGCTTTTGTTTTTTAATTAATATTTATTTAAGGAGACAGTGTAGATATTAAAATATTTTAATTTGTAGGAAAGTATTTTAATATCTAATCAAACTTAGCGGTTGTTTATCGTAGTTAGAGAAGGTATGCCTTAATAAACTATGGTTAAATTATAAACTAATACTTAATAATAATTTAACTATGGTTAAATTCTCGATTGATAACATCGTTGAACCATTATTTTTTCAGACATCGTGTACGGTAAAAAAACACGAGGGGTAGGATATTGAATTTCTAAGAAATAAAATAATTGAATAATAAAATGGAACTATAATAGTTACTGAAGATAAACCCAAAAACAAGACAATTTTCTTGGAAGAACTATATTCCACAACCCAAAAAAATAACTATTCAAATTTATTTAATCAGTGCTACAAGCAGCATGCTGTAACTAACCATTACTTATCTAGGTAAAACTGCAAGTAGCTAGAAATTTGTATCGCCCGATCGATCGAAACGGACCTTTCGGGGTCGATACATATAATTAATTGTATTGTCTCAAACGACAATAGTAAAACTAGACAGAATTGGTTCATTACGTTTATACTATTATTTTTATTTATGTAAATTTTTGTAGGTATTAGTGAAATGGATCTTCGAGAACCAGCACAAGTTGCAAATGGTTCGTTACTGCAGTTCTTCACTGCGCTACAAGGAGTTGGAAGAGAATGCGGCGCAAGCGCAGCCGGAACACGTGGCGCCCTCTATAGCCACGCCCGCTGAGAAGCCCCGCCCACATATTACGCCTGAAATCTCGTTCAAGGTAAGCTTGATCGCGATTTAATAATGTTTCAAACAAGGTAGTAACAAATATCTGAAACATAATTTATGATTAATTGATTTTATGCCTGATATAATATTTAAAATCTAAACCCAAAGATTTTAAGTTACCATGTCTTGTGGAGAGCACATTTGTGTTGAAAGCACTCTAAGATAAATGATTCAGCTTTCAGCAACGTAAATCTCACACAAGGCACCAGTCGACAAGATTTTTTTTTATTCGAGTCTGCCTAGCCTTTTCCTAACTATGAAGGGGTCGGGTTCCTTATTTTATTTTTGTTATTTAAGAAAGGATGTAACTTAAACGTTTTGTTTACCTTAAATTCAATGTCAAATAGCTAAATCATAATAATACTATTTTTCTTTCATGTTAATTGTATTCAACAAATGTATTGTATATGATTTCCTGGATTAATTTCATTACGCAGTTATTGACGATTGACGTATTTAACTACATGAAAGCAGATAATTATAACTAATGTATTGTTTTTCAATCGAATGTATCTACGTCGTAAATGTATGTTTTGAACCTTTATCTTGTTTGTATGGACTCATGTAACTGTACTTCTAAATGGCTATCTACTTGTCAGGAGGGAAATGCATGATACCTATATGTATTGACTTGGATCGACCATGCCAATTGACACGTGACCGTCTATGACGATGTTACACTATACTGTTACAGTATTAAATGTTTACATAATATATATACTAATTTAAACACATTAAATGTGATGTAATCGACTGACGCTTTAACTAAGCTACGAGGTGATAATGACTATAAAATTCGCTTATAAATTATTACACATAATATAAACAATTGAATATTATCGATAAGTTTACAAAACAGTAAAAGTAAATAAATAAAGTACCTACAAGTCACTTTAGTTACGTAAGCAGAGTTCAGTGCTCAGTTCAACATTTAACTGGTCATATATTTTTCAGCACGAGGACTTACAAGTGAGGCTTGCGGCTCCATACCAACTCAACCCAAAGCCCGAGGTGACAGACCTCGGCTTCGGCAAATTTTTCAGCGATCACATGCTCAAAATAAACTTCTTCAAGCAACTAGGAGGATGGCAGAAACCAGAGATAATGCCATTTGAAAATTTGAGTTTGCACCCTGCTGCCAAAGCGCTACATTATGCAATACAAGTATGTTCATTATCTACTCACATTTCATTAGTTCTTAGAAGCAGTACCTACATATTTCTTAATGTCAACACCTTTTTAAAACACCGGGACTTAACTTTTCGTCAAAGCAAGTCATTTTTGTAGCAGAGATAAAGGATGCAAATGCGAAAACAAATTGCATGTATTTTATGATTCCGGAGAATATTTACAATTTCTAGGAATTATTGCTCTTATTGACGTTACACGCTTTATCAACGCAGTTTTGCTACATTAATATATGTGAATGACGTCACTAGGGACCTTACTGTTTACATGTGTGCAAGGAGATAAAGTGATTATAAATATGTTACAGTTATTTGAAGGACTGAAGGCGTACAGGGGGGTCGATGATAAGATACGATTGTTTCGACCAGAATTAAATATGGAAAGGATGAATTTAGCAGCACAAAGGTCTGGGTTACCAACTTTTAATGGAGAAGAACTAATTAAATGTGTATCAAGGCTGGTGCAAATAGACCAAGAGTGGGTACCACACTCAGAAACCTCCACCTTGTACATACGACCTACGTTAATAGGCACCGAGGTAAGCGGATTATTCAATTAATTAATAATAAATTATCAAATTTAGAGAGGTGACATATGTATTTTAGTAACGTAAAAAGTTGAGATGACTGTAAAATGCGATGCTAAGCTATATCAGGATGTAAAGCTTAGATAATCATATAAAAACGAAGCCATAATCTGTATATATAAAATGGTAAACTGACTGACTGACTGACTGACTGACTGGGTGATATATCAACGCACAGCTCAAACCACTGAACGGATTGGGCTGAAATTTGGCACACAGGTAGATAATATGACGTAGGCATCCACTAAGAAAGGGTTTTTGGAAAATCGACCTTTAAGGGGGTGAAAAGGGGGGATTTTGTTTGTATGAAATTTTTTATTCCTTGAGTTAATAAACTTGAAACTTGGCACGAATACTTATCTATGTAAATTATAAAGTTTGCCATTTTTAGTTTTTCTAAACTACCCCCTAAGGGAGGATTGGGGGGTGTCATAGTTTGTATGGAAGAATTTTAACGCGCGGTCTGATTAACTCAAAACTCAGTATTTATACTTAAGACTGAAAACAAATAAAAACGTATATCAAGGTTTTTTGAAAATCTACCCCTGACGGGGTGAAAAGAGGTATTTATTTTTACAGGGGAGGATTTTACTGTTTGGCTTGATTAACTTGAAAATTTGTATAAATAATCTATGTCAAATAATGAAAACGTCACAATAGACTTTTCAAAAATTATTATCACGCTATTTGCTATGGGGGATGAGCAATATTGCATTATGTTCGTATTCTTCTATAGTTTACCGCAAACTGTAAAAACACTATCCAAAAGGTTAGAATATTGCAGATAATTACGGATTTAACCTTTTAAAACATTATCATCACGCTATACCTTTATGGAGCTAAGTAGTCAATCCTAACATATACAGGGTGGATGTTGATATGGGGCAATAAGGGCAGGTACCTTAACCGTTGTCGCTACAAGAAAACGGTCTTAGAAGACTGTCCTTAACTTTTTGATCTGCATTCACAGATTTTGAAAAAATTGTACAGTCAGCAAGAACATGGGTAATTTTCACAAAAACTTTTTTGATGCCTGTCGATCCTATTTCTTATTACTAGCGTCAAAAAAATATATCGGGCCAACGGAGGGCGAATTTTTGAATTTTCTCGTACTCAAGTACGAGAAAATTCAAAAATTGCAAAAAACTTTCCATACTTTTCGTAGAAAATGAGCCTGAGAGGAGATAGAACAACACGAAATATTATCCGCAACGATCAAAATCCGTAGTGCGCGCATAGCCTAAGTTTTTAATACCTATCTATTTCAACTTGATACCTCCACGCGTTTCTGAGAAAAGTGTCTTGACAGGCAACGATGTCATCCTTTAAGGGTTTCCATTTTTCATTTTGAGATACGGAACCCTTAAACAGATTTATTACCTATCTATCTATTTGTTACCTTTTCATGCCGTAACGGCTGAACAGATTTAGATGAATGGTATACGGATAGGCCTTGACCTGGGTTAGGACATTTGATAAGTACTCTTAATATCGGTAATACGTTCCTGTGGGATATTTTCCGACCTTTGCGCGTGCGAAGCCGCGGGCAAAAGCTAGTAATGATATAAAACTTAATTCTTGGTTTATCCACTAAATAAATAATTTCAATGATACGCTTTTGGACACTTAAGCTTATCTTCATAAAAAAACAATCAGAAGTAAGCATATTAAAGTTTATAATGGTGGCAATAAAATCAGTGCACATGCGGAAAATGATGTAGCCCACTTGTTCTTATCTTTTATAATTACTTAACGCCTCTTATTGATAAAATTTGGCAAACAACAATGTTATCGTAAAATTCGGAGATATCGCGAATAGATTTGTTCAATCATGCCATAATTATCAATTTTGTTTTTTTTATTGTGTCATAGGACGGACATAGGTGAATGTTTTCGTTTTATGTTCAAGGCGCTTCACTTGCCAATATACGTAAATGTAGGCATGTATCGATCGATATTTAGTTTATCTTTATATAGAGTGAAGGACGATAATATTACAGATCGGTCATTGTTGGCAAGTAGGTATCGTTGGCTCTTATCAAATTTAATGAACATTTACTTTTGTTTCGAAACTATTTTTTGTTCCAAGTTTGGCTCGCATCTTTTTTTCTTTTGGCTAAAATTTAGTTAATAGCATAGTGACAAGTACAACCAAGCAAGCGATTGATAAGTACAACCTAAAAACTGAAAGAATTCTGTGGTTTATTGGCGACTTTAGCACTACACAGTCGTTATACTTATACCTTCCTTTTTATTTAGCCATTGTTTATTTATTAAATAAATAAAACGTTTTATTTTATCATTAAGGAATTTATTACATTAATACAACTTTATTAATAAATGCTGCAATTCTTTTTATTGATGGCAAGTGTTGCAATTTTTTTACTGAAGCCTATTTTTCTTTATGAAGATAATTATAAACATATTGCTTCAGATTAAAGCATTATCTATAGCACACGTTTTCAGTCGTGTGGTGTGCACGTTATATTGGAACAAACATTGGACATCACTTATCTTTTTTGCTATAATTTGGATATTGAGTTTGGGTCACGTTTCAAGTCTGCACATAACTTTCAACGTTTACATCGTTATCTCGGCTTATTATAGACTGTCACTTGATTTGCAATTTATCTAAACATGATCAATAAAAAGTAATACCTACCCAGCGATATTTCTTTACTATAATAATAATATTTTGGCAATAAAGATATGCTGAAAGCTAAAACTAGCAATGCTAGAATAGATTTACTTACTCATAAATAATGAAAATAGATCGTAGGTACTTTCGGGAAATCACATTTTGATAATGATCAAGTACTTATGAGCTATCTTATTTTTCTATTTGTTGTTATCTCTTGCGTACCCGTGATATCGGTTCAAGGTAACTTTAATTAACGATACAGCTCAAAGGTATTTTCTTAGATAGGTATAGATTAAGCATTTCGAAGAAGGACCCTAACCAGAGCGACAACACGAAACCTTTAAATGTTAATATCGTATATCATTATATTATATTATATTATGAATTTATGAATGAAAATGTGGATGTTTATTTTCCAACTGTCATAAATTTATATCTCCATCATAAAAGGAGGTCACAATCTCTTGACTTTATAAAATAATAATATTATGTTTACATCTGGCTTGTTTGATTAAAATTTGTTATTTTTCCAACAGCCAACTTTCGGTATAATGGCACCTGAAACGGCGCTATTGTTCGTTATCCTTAGTCCCGTAAGTACGTACTACAAGACGAGTACCGATGGTGCCGTGTCAATATACGCAGACCCTAATGTGGTGCGAGCTTTCCCCGGAGGTGTGGGTAACCGAAAAGTTGGCTCCAACTATGGACCCACGATTGGTGAGTTCTGTAATAATCCTATTCATTTTTCGACTCCACCCACTTTTCATAGAGCTTATATACGTCATGCCGCCATATATATTGGAAGTGAACACTCCGGGAGGGTCAGCGGCATAATGTTTGCGCAAAAGTTGACCCTCGCGGACGGTCAACGGCATTAGGTTTGTAACCGTGTTATAAAACACTGTAAAACTAAGTAAAATTTTGGTTTTGTCGCTACGCGTAGTATATCTGGGGGTATTTTCATATACTAGTGGGGTGGCGTAAAAAATTAAACTCGCTCTAATCCCGAGACACCACAACAACCTTTTAAATTTTCTGTGAATATTTGTAACCTTGAAAATGGTTTTCCACACCTGAAATACTGGCCTCTTGACACAATTTTTTGTTGAAAATAAAAAACCTTGTGTTTTATAAACAACGCATATATACTAATAACTCTTGTTAGAATAATACCTACAACAGATTCTATTTTCACATTTTATGATGCTGTATTCGTTAAGAAAAACTTATATTTAAAATGGAGCATCCCATATCGTCGCTCGGCATCCAATACTGCGAATGTGACATTTTTTTACGATTTAAAAAAAAATGCAGTATCTCTTTATTTGAACGTGTAAAATTAAATAAAACAAAAATCTGATTTTTGTTTAAAATGTCACATTCGCGGTATTGAATGCCGATATGCGACTAGAGCGAGCCCTCCAGGAGGGTTCCCGGCACTAAACGTGTTAGAACGATGTCTCCTTATCTTCTGCTACAGGAATAAATATGCCGACTAAATATTTTAGAACCAATCTTTAGAATACCTATAATGTTTTAATTATACAAGGCGCAATATTACTTTTGCTTGAATGTTTGACCACTATGCAGTCGTAGATAGACTTGTTTGTTGAACCATATTAGTTTATCAATAATTGAATGTAACCGACGTGATCGGGAATAGTCATGTTCTGATTATGTTTACAGAGGCCACAGCTAGGGCAGCTAAACTAGGTCACCATCAAGTGTTGTGGCTGTTCGGACCTAACCATGAGCTGACCGAAGTCGGCGCTATGAACATCTTCGTAGTTTACATCAATGAACAAGGAGGTAATACTTATAAACACTATACATTGTTCCATTATTATTTGTTTGTAACAATAAAAAATAACGTACTACATGCGGTTAATGGTTGGATATCCGTGTGACTGGCTGATACTGTCTGTTATCTGGTGCGTCGTTGGCACTCTGACCTTATGACCGGTAAATTCTTGTCTCGTATCTGAAGCAACAATTAGGTTCAGTAACATCAGTTCCAATGTTTTTTTCCAGATCAGTGTTTTTTGTTTAACTTTGATGAGAATTATGCAATGAAAATATTATATTTGCAGATAAACAATTAAGTACTCCGCCATTGAATGGTCTCATTTTGCCTGGAGTGACTCGTCGCTCTATTTTGGAGCTAGCCAGTCAGTGGGAAGACTTAATCGTGTCGGAAGAAGTTATTACCATGGACAAAATTGTTGAGCTAAATAAGAAAGGGCGGGTAAGTTTCAGCGTTTAGCTTTCTCGATGTGATTTAATTGGATAGTTTCGAGTGTTAAAAACAACGTTTGCTTTCAGTTGTTAGAGATGTTCGGTGCGGGTACGGCTGTAGTGATCAGTCCTATCAGCAGGGTCGGCTTCTTGGAACATGAGATCCAAGTCCCGACTATGACGCAGGCGCAGCCAGTATACCAGAGGGTTAAGGACACGTTGCTGGCGATTCAATATGGCCACATAGAGCACCCGTACGCGAAAGTTATTTCATAGTGTTGAGTAGGGGCGCACTGCCGTCGTGCGAACATTGACTATTTAGTTGTCACGTCACTGAGAGACAACTACTGTGAATTTACATATCAGAAACTGTCCTGTGCTGAGGAATTGTCAGAAAACTTTCTGTGTCTAAAGTGTGTGGACGATAAATTATATTATTTAAATGATAACGTTTATTGATAAGTTAAGGTTACATTGAACAGAGAGGCGAAGAATGTACAAATGCTGCGCATTTGGTACCACAAAAACTCGCCTAATTATATTGTTATCGTTGGCGCTATCAGTATGTACGTGTTTATTTTATTTATTTATTCATTATCTACTATCTTCGGGAGGACGTAAGTAATAGGTATTATTTCACTTAGTTGTGACATGCGATTGAAGTATCAAGTGAAGTAAAAGCGAACATTTTAGACCTTACTATAATTATCTGCTATCTTAAAACCGTATGCAACATAAGCCACCTATTTAAAATTTTGACTGTATTAATTGTTATAAAATAATGGTTAATCGAAGTTAGGAATATTGTAAATATAATTTAGTTTTCATAATAATAACTAGCAAAGAATCATCATCATCATTTCAACCGAAAGACGTCCACTGCTGAACATAGGCCTCCCCAAGCACCGCCACTTGGACCGGTCATGTGGAGCATCCAGCGAATTGGCACGGATGTGAAGGCCGCAGGAATCGCTGGATGCGGGAAGCAAAAAATGCCGTTTTAAAATTAATAAAGTGAGTCATTTCGTAGTTAGCAAAACAAGAGACTTTAGACTAAATAAACCGCCGTAAAATGACAATAACATGACCGCCGACAGCGACAGACTTGTAAAATGATGTGATATTATCGTTAAATTAATATAAAACCCAAGCTTACTCTGTATATATCTTGTTAAGTTTAGACGTTAAAATACCACGCTGGAATGTCCGACCGCAAAATAAGGCGTTAAGAAAAATACAGTGGTTGGAGAACTATTATGAAAACTTAAAATCGTCTTTATATGGTTATATATCGTCCTTCAGTATCCAATACCGCGAATGTGACATTTTTGACGTTAAGCAGATTTTTGTTTTATTTCATTCTACACGTTAAATACGTGATGCTGTAGTTAAAAAAAATGTTTTTGTCGAAAATGTCACATTCGCGGTATTGGATGCCGAGCGACGATATAGTAATTACACTGCTGTGTATCATGTTTGGGTTTTCATAACTTCTCCAGTAATAATATTAGTACCGATTAATGTACTGAAATATTGTAAATTAGTTCCAAGATTTAATTCAGTGCATTTAATATGGTAAATCACTTCTATCAAAGTTTTTAAAACAAAAGAGGAAGTAAGCTAACTGATAACGTGCATATTTCTAGTCTAAGGTAAGAATCTGTATGAATTCCTTTATATTTATAAATACATTCTTTTTAAACTTAATTTGATATTTTTATTTACAATTCTTATTGTGCTAATACCGGATAGGCAAACAAATTTGAATAACTAGTGATAAAATAAAAAGACGAAGAAGATTAGGTACCATTTATGTAACAACACTCAACAGCTGCAGTATGAAAACAAATCATTTACAATTGACTACATATACAAACATACAAATGCCGTCTTTAATGACATGCAAGTTGGGTTAATTTTAGAATGAATAATAAATATTATTTATTATAAGCCTTTGATTTCCCAAAAAATACATTTAACCTACATGGTAGGTATCATAAAATGTACAATGGTTTCTAATTAAATAATAATTTAGGCATGCATTTTAACAATAATTTGATAACAAAAATAGATTTTTAAATAAATAGATTGATTTTATAGATACAATAAAATAAAATTGCTATAATTATAATCTCTTTAATCAATTAGTGTTATTGGGTGCCCAGGGTGTGCCCATTTAAGGGCGAAGGCCTCCTCCATAAATATAGTAATGCATAAATTGAGTCTCAATTTTTGTTTAGTGCGAAACTATGCATAATAGAATATCTAAGATTTCGTAACATAAAGAATGGAAGTTTTGAAAATGTACTCTGTGTGTTTTGGGACTAAAAAGTTAGGGGTGCTTCGGTTCGGCATGGCCGGACTTCCCGCCCGGCTGTGCCGACTCATGCCGAAGTGCCGAACCGAACAAGCGTGAAGCATGCCTTAGATTAATACTTGCCAGTGCATTAGACCCACAATAGAGAACTTGCAGGAAACCCGAGTAGAATTCATAGTTAGATAGACTAGACTCCACATAATACCTAAGCAGGCCTGAGTGCGACTGTTCTCAAGCCAAAATTATGAGGTTATTGTATTAATTACGTATAAAAGATAAAATTAAATTGGTCTCGATTTGGGTAAAGACGAGATGTCAAGAGGAAGAGAACGATGAGATTACAATTACCGGGTTGATGACTAAACTGTGTTCCGCATACCGAAGTTAATGTCCGCGATCATGGCGAGGTATAAAAGATAAGAGACTCTGATATCAGTTTAACCTTAAAAAACAACGTAAATATTCCCTGAAGGGATGAGGATGACCAGAGAAATTGGCATAGTTATGATCCCATATTATCGCTACCACGGTTTGGAACTTAGAAAACCAGAGTTGCTTATTAAACATTTTAGAAACCGTAACAAGAAAAACGAATTACGCCGTACAATCATATCTAGGCATTCCTCAAGCCTCGTTCACATGTCAAGCAGATTGTATCGTGACTTCTGCCGGGTAAGTACTTATACCAGATACTTATCTGTGTACCTTTGTGATAGGTACTAATCGCCACTTCTATCTTTAAATTGCGTGGCGATACTATAGATGTCTTTTAAACACCCTACCCCAAGTTAAATATTATTATCTATTTTCGTAGTTTGATCGAAACCGCTGTACTGCGCTTGTAGGTATGTGCACGGCGACACGAGTGGCAGTGCAGGCAGCTCATTCGTCAACACTTATGGCGTCCCACCCCCCGCCTGGCCGGCAGTGGTTTCGGTCAAACTATAGGTAATCCGTTACTTACAAAACAAACAATTTCTGATGTCACTCTTCTAAAGTCACACGGTTTTGGTATACAGTTATCAATCACCTGTTATTATTTATGCGAATTTGCATCTTCGATCAAATGTGCAAAAAAAGAACAGTTTTTAGGGTTCCGTACCTCAATAGAAAAACTAAAGGATGAAGCTTTCCACCAAACGGCTCGCATCGCATCGGATCGGAACGGATTTTACAATCTTTAAACGATATTAAATCGTGTACACAGTATTTAAAGTCTATTACCAAGCCGCGCACTGTAGCTTGACCGTGGGCGTCTTCCGCGACATGCTAACGTAGCCGAAAGTTAGTGTTGGGTAACTCAGCTACACATGTGCTCGCACATTTGTACCTTGAATCAAAACGAGTCACTCACTCTTTTGAATATGATGTGCTACCACACACCCCAGGCACAGATCAGCTACACAGAACATTTTGTACTCGTATTGTGAGTTTTGAACGAAACGAGTCACTCACTCAATTGCAAGTCTATTTACGATTCTAAGCAAAGGAGTTAGACCAAGTTTAATTTGACGCTTTTAACCGATTTGTCACCGCGTGTGCCTACTCCACTGCGTATGTGTACCGTGTCGTGTTGTAACTACACATCACACTCGCGACCTGCACGGCGAGTCGGGCGAGTCATGCGCCTCACTGACACTCATAGCACATACGTGCTCACAGGCCACCGCAGCTTCGCCTCATTCGTGGTAGCACAGTGTGTTGCGCTACGATGCTCCAAGATCGATCACCGAGCATTGAACTATATACCTTATTTCGATTGGATAAGTATTAAAATTCAATTGATAAATTTAAAATCCTCTGCCGTCCCGTCCGCCAGTGTGCGCAGGGCCTTATGCGACATATTTTGACACTCGCAAATAAATCAACACCGGTATATAGTACTTCCCGTTGACCTAGCAAGATCACATAGCACTAGTAAAGTCCAAAAATCGTTATTTTGTAGTTTTATAACACAAAATATTGACGATTAAAAACTTACATATGCAGTTGAAGAATTGATCGTGACGTATATCGATGTATGGAAGAACATTTTTTCAACTACAAAGTTTGTTTTTGGCATAAATGTAAATGTACCCTTCATTGTGCGTGGTCCGACACGCACTCAGCCGGTTTTTAGGGTTCCGTAGTAAACAAGGAACCCTTATAGTTTCGTCATGTCCGTCTGTCTGTCTGTCCGCGGTCTAGCTCCGAGACCCTTAGTACTAGAAAACTGTAATTTGACATAGGTATATATTTTAATTACGCCGACAAACTGGTAAAATAAAATTCTAGTAATTAAAATTCTAGTAAGTAAAATTCTAGTAATAATGTTCTCCAACATATTTTTCAATTACAAAGTTAAGTTTGTTTTTAGGATTAATTCATCCCAACTACGGAACCCTTCATTGTGCGTGGTCCGACACGCACTTGGCCGGTTTTTTGTTATTTGTCACGATAAGTATAAAGTGTTGCCTTCCTTGTATACGGGTCGATTTCAAATTTCGAATTAAAATGACACTTTTTTGATTGATTTCTTAAATACCCGTTTTTTGGGTTATTAATGGTATAATCTCACTATATAAATAAAATAAATAAATAAAAAATAAACTCTTTATTTCACCAAAAGCCATCACAGTACAAGAACCATAGAACTAAGAGCATATTATAAGGCTTATAACTAGGAATTCCGATATTAAAGTTATTTTTCACTTTGTAGTGTTTTTTTGAAGTCGGTTGTTTTTTTTTTGTAAAAAGTTTTTTTGTTAATAATTCATTATTAAAATATTTCATTGGTGTTACATTCAATATCATTAGTGTTACTTGAAAAATTTACACAAATGACAGTAACACTTATGATATTTGGAACAAGACATAATTTTTAAGCTTGTGGAACTTTCTAGACGGCAATCGAATACATTTAAAATATCCATGTTCTTGTTAGCTATAAGAAACACTGTGTTATAAAAATTCGATTATAATTCCTTTTGCAATTACGGTTAAGAGATGAATGAGTCGAGTTTCGTCCACGGCACTGAAATCGGTAGAAATATGAATATCTCGCAAAAAATACAAAACGCACCACCGCTTTGAAGCTTTGAATAAACGCTGCAAGGCCACTGACGATGTGTCGGCGGGTGGGGTAAGGCGGGGGCCCGGGAGCTCCGTGGATTTAATATTATAACAGTATTAACTTACGCTACACTAATGATAGATAAACCATGATCAATGTTTAAAACACTAGGATCAGAGTATTTTATTATTCTCAAATGAAAAATGTATACTGTTTTTGAATGCTTGCACATCATCATGATATGAAATATTAAATAAATAGAATTTCTAGGAGTAACTTCGTTTTTATTCGACTTTATTTAATCCGGAAAATGAGTAATATCTTCTTAAGGGACTAAATGTGATAGTTTTATTTTTCTCGCAAATGGCACACTTTTGGGTATTGTTTTGTTTTGGAAAGTAAAAAGGTAAATGAAGACTATAACATCAAAAAAAAAAACAAAAACAATCGCAAAAAAATTCAAAGTTATTCATTGACATATATATTACTGAAGTTATTAGAGTTGACAACATTTTTAGCTCTGTTTGAAATCGACCCATACCTAGCTGGCAGTATCAATTCAAGAAATCAAAGGAAGTTGTCCGTAAAAATTGCCAATTTATTACTTTAGTTATAAATTAAAGTAGTAAACATAGAGTTTATTTATTCCGGTGGCAGAGGTAGGTCGTCGTCAAATTCATCGATATGCTTTTTCTTCATCTCCGAACGGTTTATAGACCTGCTGACTGGCTGCAACCCATCCTGATTTGGCGTGGTCGAATACCTTCGGACGAAAGAATTCGAAAATAAGTAAGTAGTACCAACTGTGAGTATTTATATAAATATATGTATATGTTCATATATTTAAGCTTCAAGTATATGTTAATTTTTTGCGTTATACGTGTAACGTGTAGGTATATTTAATATTTTGGTTTTAAGACTTTGCATATTCTCTTGTTGTTCTCACACACTTGTGTACATTTCTTTTTCATTTATTCTTTCGCAGGTCTGCTGGAAGAAATTTCTTAAGAAATAAGCAGTACCTTTGTACTCAAAATATAATTATGTTGTATCTAAATGTATTTTACAGTAATATATAAATAAATAAATAAATACCAACGACAACTCCGTGTATTCGCGAGAAACAAAAATTGCACAAAAAATATCAGCAACATTTTATTTTTCATTTGATTTTGTGTTGCGGTCAACATGTTGCTGGTAACATGGAATGTTGCAGTGTTGCTGGCAGCATGTAGAACCTCGTACCAACCTCTTTTACAATCATAGTAAATAAAAGATGGGAAAATAAAAATTTAAATACGAGTACTTTCCGACTAATGCGACATGAATTTCAAAGAATTCGTGCAGTTATAAATGATGGAGTCAACCGATCTTGACTTTATAATTAATTTCTGTACGAGTTTTAAGGTTTATTGACACGCGAATTGAGCAAAAATAAGCTATTAGTATTAGGTACCTACTTGTTTTGGTCGCTGGATTCGACACAAAAAAAACCACTATGCCTAGCCTTTTCCCAACTATGTTGGGGCCGGCTTTCTCTCTAAGTGGATGCAGCTGAATACCAGTATTTTATATGGATATCCTATCTGATCTCCACAACCGAGTTACCGAGTAACACGATCCCCTTTGGTAAGACTGGTTGTCGGTTGTCAGATTATTGGGCTTCAGACTACCCGTAACGACAATCAAAGATCTAAGTATGAATGACAGCCGGGACCAACGGCTTAACGTCCTTTCCAAGGCACAGAGGGGACTCCAAATGTAATGGATAGTCACCCATCCACGAACCAACCTTTGATCGATCCGTGCGGCTGTTATTATTTACCCACGAGCCCCTCTATTAGATACATCTATAGAGCCTTTGTGTCGTTATTTTTTACTGTGACAATGATTACCTTTCACAAAACGTTAAGTACGCATTGAATGAATTGAATTGATTAAGGAATCGACCCAATAAATATTCAGACGATTGACCCCGTGGCGCCACAGTCAGAGGTTTTTTTAGTATAAACGTCTGGTGCGCAATACGTTAATGAGGCGATAGTGTCGTTCTCACACTACATTCACCAAGACGTTCATTTGTTAACAATGGCAATTTACGCCTTAGTTTAAACCCAAGTGCAGCCATGCAAATAACATAAAATCCAAACTTTAAGGCCACGTAAACTAAGTTCACATCAAAAAAATTACCAAACAATATGCAAATACGGGTCATATTTATTTATAGCTCTTTTTTCCGTCCTTTCATTATATTACAGTTCAGGAAGTTACTGACGCAAATGCGGTAAATGAATAAAAAATTTGCATCTGCAAAAATATTTGCAATACAAGAAGTACTTACGTGTATGCTCTACTGTGACCGCTGTCACCTCGCCCGTCGCTGGAGCGTCGCGAGCCGCTCGGGGGCACGCCGGGTGCACTGTCCACGCGACTACCGCCTGTACATACAAAAGCCATACTTTCATTTCCTTTTACATAAAAAATTCATGAAGCAGCGATTACGCGCATACACGTGCACTGTGGCGTTGTAAAGAAAAAGGTGATAGTTGAAAACGCGAAGATGGCGCGCGAATTAGGTATACGACAACGCAGCTCAGCATGTTCTATCTTTGAAATCATATGCATGAACCATACATGAGTAGTGATGTTCAAAACAGGTGCACAATTTAAATAGTCCATGTGAATCACCTAAACAGGTAGCACTACGTTAATATGTATTAAAAAAAAAAAACAACTAAAAATAAACAAATCGAAGCGATAAAGATATTTCTTTCTGGAATTTCCGCGATTTAACCTAATTGTAAAGATAACTCCGATAAAAAAGAAAACAAATAACGGTGTCAAGACAGAAAGCTTATGCAATATTTTGTAACAATTGGTTCATTGGATTTCGTTTGATTGACCTCTTATTTGATCGATGGGTGATAGACTGGCCCCGGAGGAGACACTTCCGGCTGACGTAACTGATACTGAAACAAAATAATCACTAAAATTTTGGGGTTCACCACTTTACGCTGCATTGACTTGATCTAATTTCTTAGATAAGACTTATTGCGATGCTTGTCGAACGAAATACATGCGCATTAAAATTTCTCATTGACAAACAAGGAGTGCGTAGTATTTTTCCGTCGTAGATAATTCTAATGAATTTTTTAACTAAATCAACAAACTTTCTCAAGGTCTTAGATAGAAAATAATGACGCATTGGTGACTGGTGACTTCTATAATAATTACAAATAAGATTAATAAGATTTACAAATTATTTTAGTTGCATCTAAGTGGAACTAGTCAATAATAACCTTGTTGTTCCTTCTGCTTCACCCTGGCTTGTGCACGTTGCAGTTCCCTGGTCCACGAGGTCGTCTCGGACAGTCCCTGGTCTCCACACAGCTTCACTATCAATTTCAAACCTGCACAAATATTTATTTATTGATTTTCTGCATTTACAACTTGAGGCGTCAACATACAAGATAAGTGCAAGACTAATGTGAACTCTTCATAAATAAATAAACAAAAATAACACCGGGTGTGTCTTAAGCGATGTGGTGCTTATCCTTAATTCTTAATATTATAAATGCGAAAGTAAGTTTGTTTGTTACGCCTTCACGCTAAAACGGCTGAACGGATTTGGATGAAATTTGGCACATATACAGATGATGCCCTGGAAAAGAACATGGGATACTTTTTTTTTTTCTTTCCACGTGATCGAGACTTATGCGGGTGAAACCGCGGGGCGCAGCCAGTACGTTATAAAGATAAGCATAGATGACCATCATGTTTTAAAAAAGAAGTCATCGTGGTGACACAAACTTTTCCCATGGATTCAGTACATAAATCAGCTGTTCCATGCATTTGTTCATGTAGGTATTGAATGTTTGTACAGAGAAGCCGATTTATTTTTTGAAACCGAGGAAAACCCTCTAGAATCAGTAGAATCATATATTGAATTACATGGTAAAAATTGTGTCACGATGTCGGGATTCCACCGTGTATAGGTATTTAAGTATCTATCACAATCCAAGCCTTTTCCCAACTACTTTGGAGTCGACATCCAGTCCAAACGGATGCAGCTGAATATCAGTATTTTATACGTGCAGGAACTGCCTATCTGACCTTTACACAACACAGTACCACGACAAACCCTTGGTAAGACAGGTGGTTGGTAAGTAAGAACCTATAATCATATACAAAATTATCAAACTCTACTAACACTGAACGTTGTCAGGGAACCGTGCGTTCATCTTCTTGTACAGGGAGAGCGCCTCCTGATACCGTCCGCTGGCTCGTAGGCACGCTCCCATCAGTAGACCCCATTGAGGCTACGAGAAAATGGCTGTTATACTTCTGAATTCAGCTGAGATGAGAATGCTAAAAGGGGATGTGTGGTGTTACGCGAATGGATAAAATAAGAAATGAGTATATAAGAAGAAGTTTGAAAGTGGCACCGGTGACTGAAAAGTTGTGTGGAAATCGATTGTTATCGTATGAGCATGTGATGCGGAGGAATGAGGAAAATGTCAACTTTTGAGTATGAATGTGGATCGTTATGTAGGGGAAGACCAAAGAAACTATGAATGGACTGAGTGTAGGATGATGATATAACTAGAACTTCTCTAAGAAGTGTCGAAGAGACAGATATGTTGCGCCGACCGTAAATAAATTGGAAGATGATGTTGATGACTTTTGAGTTACCTACGTGACATCTTATTACAAGGTGGCTTCGGTCGTTGATGATTTTAGCTGATATTATTATGAAAAATAGTGAAAGTGCTTGATATTTTACGCTACTCACAGCGCCAACGCCGCGAATATCACCTATGTCTGAATAGGTTTTTAGACTTTCTACATGCTCTTTGAACGCTATAGATAGGTTCGTACTGGGATAGTGGGCTTTCAGAGTGTTTTAAGCTGAAAAGTAAGCTATATTTTTAAATATAGCTGTAATTAGAACTATAAGAATGAATGAACTTTATACATGACAACTTTCAAATGACATATATTATAAAATAATTACTTAAGTAATAGTATAAAAACGAATTAGTCAAAATAAAGCCCTCTTCCTCTCTCAGATTTTTCTCTGCCCGACTGGATCCACAATGATCATGTCTTTGTAAAACCGACCACCGAAGTTCATATTGTAGAAAGTAATAAATATATTGAGTATTGAGAAATAAAGCATTTAGGTAGGTACGATATATTGTATCATTCTCAAATAAGTGTTAGTACTGAGAGTAATGTTGTTTTCAATAATATAAGGTCAAAAGTAAGATCACTATTTGTACTATCTCTGTTCTGGTAGGTAAATTATTATTACATTGTTAAACACATTAATTCTGAATTGACGCAATAATTCGGAAAATGGAATGTTCTACGATAAGGAGTAAATAGAATACCAACTGCTGTTTTTGTATTAGCATAAGCATAATCAGCCTATAATATTCCCACTACTGGGACACAGGCCTCCTCCCTGTGAGAGGGAGTGAGCCGTAATCCACCACGCGGGCCAAGTGCGAGTTGGTGGATGTCACATGTTCTCTAACATTTAGAGTTCCGTACCTCAAAAGAAAAAAACGTAACCCTTATAGGATCATCTATCTGTCTGTCAGTTTGTCAAGACTCTCGAAGATTAAAACTCTCAGGAACGCGTGGAGGTATCAAGTTGAAATTAATATCAAATTTGTAGATCTATGGTCCCTTGGAGCTCTAAAAAACCAAGTTTCTAAGTAAACGCAATAAAAAAATACGGTCATTTATGTGACATATTTTGATACTCACAAATAATTGAAAACCTATAAGGTACTTCCCGTTGACCTAGAAGCATGAAATTTGGCAAGAAGCAAGGTCTCACAGTACAAGTAAAGTAAAAAGTTATTCCGAAAATCGTTAATTTGTAATTATACCACATTTTTTTTTGCAATTACCATCTCACATTTACAGTGACCGTGACGTATATCGATGTATGGGAACATGTTTTTCAACTACAAAGTAAAGTTTGTTTTTGGGAGACATTCATCCCAACTACGGAACCCTTCTTTGTGCCTGGTCCGACACGCACTTGGCCGGTTTTTTGTTTGAGGACATGCCGTTTCCTCAAGATGTTTTTTTTTCCTTTACCGTATTGAGAGGAGTGGTGATAAAATAATTTACACAAAGTAAAGTGCCTGCCTGGGCTGGAACCTACGACCTACAACTCGTAAGTCGCGGCCGGTTCTACTGGGCCACCACTGGTCACTGCTGTTTTTGTATTAACTTGTAATTTATTTGTGTTCTCAAGTTTGCTTATAGAGATTGTATTAAATGGCGTAGCGTGATTACAATCCGGTTACTTAGGTAAGTTTTCTGTAGAGAATTTTTTTTAAGGCGCGTTCATACTGCGGGCATTTGTAAAAAAACATTCCCGTGTTGGGTGGTCAGTGACGGACTCTCACATATACTGTATAACGGCCTTATCTAATGTTCGCGGTGGGGACGCACTTTTATCAGGTGTATCTCGCAAATACGATTCTACGGACTTGCGGAGTCATTCTTTTTAATAGCATATTTATCATTATGTGCAGTTAATCAGCACGAAAAACTGTGTAAGTTACTTTTTCGGTCTCAAATTAAAACTATAATTCAGGTTACAATCGGAGCTAGCGCAGCTGCGGTACGGAGGCACAACAGCTTGTTTGAGCTTTGACAGTCTGCTTACTGATTATCTGCCGTATTTTAATGCAACATGCAACTCAAATATAATAAAAAAATCGTGTTTCAGCGTTTTTGTAAAATCATCCCACAAGGGGGTAAAATAGGGGATGATTGTAAAAATCACATGATTATTGTAATTTTTGTGTTAGTACCTCTTTAAAAGAGATTGAAGGAATTGGAAATATAGTCAAGAGTCCGTATCTCGAAGTAATAAATTTATTTTAGTATTTATTTAATTAAAATCGGTTATATTATTATAGTTATTAAAGTTTGTTACGCTTTAACGCTAAAACGGCTGAAGGAATTTGGATGAAATTTGGCACATAGGTAGACCATGCCCTGGGTTAGAACATAGGATACTTTTGTCTCTTTAGTACACACGGCTACACATCAAGCTATTCAAATCCAGTTCATGCTGATATCGCATTGTATAGGATTTTCGTACAATGCGAGGTCAGTTTATACTGGAAGTGTGTAGCTTGATGTGTAGCCGTGTGTACGTTCCGATGGAATAATTTCTGACCTATACGCGGGCGAAGCCGCTGCCAAAAGCTAGTTATTTCATAAAAATGGCCAGGCCATAATTGGGAAAAAGTGTATGCTATTTTGGCCTGTGTAATAAAAGTCTGTTTATTGTCGTAGCTTCAAAAGGTATTGTGTCCTGATAAAGACAAGACAAGACTTGATAAAGGCAAGAATTTGAAAGCAAACTACGATTTTGGAAATTTGGCTATACATACATTACTGGGTTGCAGTCTCGCAGCTCGGCGGTAGTACTGCAGCGCGACATCGGGCTGCGCCTCACCGGCAAGCCACTCCAGCGCAGACAGCTCACATGGCCACACTGCTTCTACCTGCACCAGTATAAGTGAAGTTTTATTGCGGGTCTTAAGCCAAGCCACTGAACGGATTTGGATGAAATTTGGCGCACATGTAGACCATGACTTTTTTTTTGGGTTTGAAATTATCAAATAACTTCTCCCGAACTGGGCGTGTCAGAATATTACTGACTAAAACCCACCCGTGTTCCTTCAGTTGCCATGTTGCCGGGGCCACGATCTCCCTTTCGGATTTCTTCGCAACCCCGGCAGGCATCGGTCCTGGCGGACCCCGTCAGTTCTGCTGACATCTCTTTGAGGCGCTCGTGGAACACAACGCGCCGTAGACCCGGTCCTGGTCCTTATCGGACGGCGAGCTACCTATTGCTCACCGTCCGCAAGCCCGCGCCTACGGTGGCCGGAAATCGGCCTGCGATTCCCGACGCCCAGGGTGTCGTATTTTTTATTCCGTTAGTACGTTGCCGTAGGATAATTTACGACCTCCAAGCGGGCGAAGCTGCGGGCAAAAGCTAGTCGTAAATAAATGTTGCTTGCGTTTGCGTACACAGCATATATCTGGCAGCAGTAAGGTATCTATAAAGCGTATTATGACTTTGCTCTATTTAATCACTGTAAGCATTTAATGTGAACCTTATTCGTATGAAATTAAGGTGCATATGTTTTCCTATAAGCGAATGTGATCATTTGATCAAACGGTATAAACGAATGTATTATTGAAGTGAAAACTTCTTTAGGCGCGTTAGGTATTTTTGAGATGAGACTAAACCATTGATTTTGCGACACTGTGACGACACCAGCTTTTGACTATTAAAAAGACATCAACGCGTTGATTACTGCGATGCCGATTTTTTTCAAGTTTTCACTTCTGTCGGCACTCTCGGAGTGGCAGTTTTTTTTTATTGATAGTGAGCAGATCAACCTTTTATAAGGCAGAAAAACGTAAAGGGCAAAGGAGACGGTTTTGATTGTGTCGTCCCGTCGCAAATGATCTGGGGATTAGATATTACAAAAAGAGTGCCTGCTTTTCCGTTAAAAATAAATAATTATTGTTACACTTAACCGACTACACCGTTAATAGATGGTAATTTTTTTATAGATTAGGTATCAAATATCTAATAAGGCGAGTGTTAGTGAATAATGTATAAGAAACGCCAAGGTCGACCGTTTGTATGACATACGGTTCAACCAGACATTTTTTGTAAAATTTTTGGAAATACGACGTGGAAGTAGCCATGAATATGAAAAACTTTCACTGGTACAACTCTGAAGACGCGGATAAATGTTCGATAGAGTATAAGGATTCTTCTGACTTGATGCGAGATCTGAAGGCTCGTTGAAAATCTAGTCACAGTCTTATCACAGCGACAATCAATGTCAAAAAATTGTTAAAAATATATGGAAATTAGAGTTACTTTTGACAGATTTGAATGCGAAGTTTCTTAAAATTATGGGCACAATATGGGCTGAATATTTGTCAATTAAACGGAATTGGAACGCAACCATATTCTAGATTGAATATAGAACTTCTTACTACAGTTGTCATTGATGAGTACTGCGTTCTAGACTCATTATACCTACTGAATGAATAAACGATGTGTTCTACTTTTTTTTTAGAACACCTTTTCTTGGAATTGCTCGTCTACTGCGGAATACAGGATGTCATTGACTTTTGAAACCTATTACTTTGAATTTCGACGTTTTTAAAAGGTAGTTGTGACAGACTGGATGCGGAAGACGGAGACCCGGGTGCTGTTACGCAATTTGGGAGAGTCTTATGACCAGCAGTAGATGGTGATAGGATGAGTTGATTGAAAAATGCTTGCTTACGTCTTGGTAATGATGTTTGGCAGTTTGTGTGTCACCCATCTCGCTGTGCAGATGCGCAAGCGCACAGGTCACCCCTGCGTCCCAGTTGCCGATGAGGCTGTACCTAAAAATATATTTTATGGGTTTAAGAAACCTACCAAGACGGTTTTATTTTACGTTAAACAATTACTGTCGTTAGTAAACCTACCAAGTTTAAATTTATATCAAGCCGTCTTATCAAGTTTAGGTAATCTAAATTACAGACAGCGCCTATTTAACTTTGAAGTTCGGCGCTTCATTACATTAATGCGCATTTTATTATGTACGTTAGTAGACTACTTACTACGAATTAAATGCGTACCATCCCTGAGCATATCCATTTAAGATTATACTTCTCTAAAAACAACCTTAATAAGAGTGATCCAAGGTCAACAACACAATACAAAACATTTTCTCAATCTTGATGCAGTAGTTGCAAACAAAGCAACTGGCAAAATATATTTCTATGAACATTTCGGCAATAATATCTGATTTCATGAATCAATCATTAATATCTGTTCTCAAGAAGACAGCAAATATATGACATGGAAGAGACACCAAATCTATCTGTCGATATACGCAATGACAAATTATAGGATTTCTACCTCAGAATTTTATCATTAATATCTGTCTACTCATGAGTGCCGCTCATATTTAAAAAATATGTGACACTGGCAACATAAAAATCTGATAGTAATATTTAAGTCAGTTTAAATATCTTGCCTAGACATAAAAGAAATTCTTGAATTCTCGGGATACACAACAACAAAATTATTATTTATTACGTTTTATATGTTTCTCGGGAATTTAGGGTCCCATACCTTTGGTATGCCCTACATTTATGCATGCTGAGAGGTGACACATCTTTTTGAAGCCGATGTGGCATCCTATAATTTGGCGTTGCGTACCTATCTCGCCAGATAGTTTTGGTGTTCCTTCTATGTCACATATTTGTGCCGCTACTCGTGTGCCGCCTTCCATAGATGATCACATTATTTATTTTCTATCTTCTTCAGAACATAATGGTATTAATAATAATCATGAGACCAGATATTATTGTCGAATTCTCGATAGGATTATATTTATGCTCATGACTGTACAATGGGTACAACTCTGCCAACTCCTTCGGGAGAACAGTCGTGATGTTATGTACATGAGGTAGGTACCAGTGATCAGCCGCGCCAGCGTCCCGCCTGTCCTGGTGTCGCCTGGCGAGCGCAGCGTGGCGCCCGCGCCGCCTGCGTTGCGGTCTGGCGACCACCTGGCCATGTTATGTACATGAGGTAGGTACCAGTGATCAGCCGCGCCAGCGTCCCGCCTGTCCTGGTGTCGCCTGGCGAGCGCAGCGTGGCGCCCGCGCCGCCTGCGTTGCGGTCTGGCGACCACCTGGCCATGTTATGTACATGAGGTAGGTACCAGTGATCAGCCGCGCCAGCGTCCCGCCTGTCCTGGTGTCGCCTGGCGAGCGCAGCGTGGCGCCCGCGCCGCCTGCGTTGCGGTCTGGCGACCACCTGGCCATGTTATGTACATGAGGTAGGTACCAGTGATCAGCCGCGCCAGCGTCCCGCCTGTCCTGGTGTCGCCTGGCGAGCGCAGCGTGGCGCCCGCGCCGCCTGCGTTGCGGTCTGGCGACCACCTGGCCATGTTATGTACATGAGGTAGGTACCAGTGATCAGCCGCGCCAGCGTCCCGCCTGTCCTGGTGTCGCCTGGCGAGCGCAGCGTGGCGCCCGCGCCGCCTGCGTTGCGGTCTGGCGACCACCTGGCCATGTTATGTACATGAGGTAGGTACCAGTGATCAGCCGCGCCAGCGTCCCGCCTGTCCTGGTGTCGCCTGGCGAGCGCAGCGTGGCGCCCGCGCCGCCTGCGTTGCGGTCTGGCGACCACCTGGCCATGTTATGTACATGAGGTAGGTACCAGTGATCAGCCGCGCCAGCGTCCCGCCTGTCCTGGTGTCGCCTGGCGAGCGCAGCGTGGCGCCCGCGCCGCCTGCGTTGCGGTCTGGCGACCACCTGGCCATGTTATGTACATGAGGTAGGTACCAGTGATCAGCCGCGCCAGCGTCCCGCCTGTCCTGGTGTCGCCTGGCGAGCGCAGCGTGGCGCCCGCGCCGCCTGCGTTGCGGTCTGGCGACCACCTGGCCATGTTATGTACATGAGGTAGGTACCAGTGATCAGCCGCGCCAGCGTCCCGCCTGTCCTGGTGTCGCCTGGCGAGCGCAGCGTGGCGCCCGCGCCGCCTGCGTTGCGGTCTGGCGACCACCTGGCCATGTTATGTACATGAGGTAGGTACCAGTGATCAGCCGCGCCAGCGTCCCGCCTGTCCTGGTGTCGCCTGGCGAGCGCAGCGTGGCGCCCGCGCCGCCTGCGTTGCGGTCTGGCGACCACCTGGCCATGTTATGTACATGAGGTAGGTACCAGTGATCAGCCGCGCCAGCGTCCCGCCTGTCCTGGTGTCGCCTGGCGAGCGCAGCGTGGCGCCCGCGCCGCCTGCGTTGCGGTCTGGCGACCACCTGGCCATGTTATGTACATGAGGTAGGTACCAGTGATCAGCCGCGCCAGCGTCCCGCCTGTCCTGGTGTCGCCTG
The DNA here is from genome assembly GCA_963680765.1 of Agrochola lychnidis. NCBI lineage: Eukaryota > Metazoa > Arthropoda > Insecta > Lepidoptera > Noctuidae > Agrochola > Agrochola lychnidis. Next base: position 15,405,911 of record OY796857.1, read on the forward strand.
GCGAGCGCAGCGTGGCGCCCGCGCCGCCTGCGTTGCGGTCTGGCGACCACCTGGCCATGTTATGTACATGAGGTAGGTACCAGTGATCAGCCGCGCCAGCGTCCCGCCTGTCCTGGTGTCGCCTGGCGAGCGCAGCGTGGCGCCCGCGCCGCCTGCGTTGCGGTCTGGCGACCACCTGGCCATGTTATGTACATGAGGTAGGTACCAGTGATCAGCCGCGCCAGCGTCCCGCCTGTCCTGGTGTCGCCTGGCGAGCGCAGCGTGGCGCCCGCGCCGCCTGCGTTGCGGTCTGGCGACCACCTGGCCATGTTATGTACATGAGGTAGGTACCAGTGATCAGCCGCGCCAGCGTCCCGCCTGTCCTGGTGTCGCCTGGCGAGCGCAGCGTGGCGCCCGCGCCGCCTGCGTTGCGGTCTGGCGACCACCTGGCCATGTTATGTACATGAGGTAGGTACCAGTGATCAGCCGCGCCAGCGTCCCGCCTGTCCTGGTGTCGCCTGGCGAGCGCAGCGTGGCGCCCGCGCCGCCTGCGTTGCGGTCTGGCGACCACCTGGCCATGTTATGTACATGAGGTAGGTACCAGTGATCAGCCGCGCCAGCGTCCCGCCTGTCCTGGTGTCGCCTGGCGAGCGCAGCGTGGCGCCCGCGCCGCCTGCGTTGCGGTCTGGCGACCACCTGGCCATGTTATGTACATGAGGTAGGTACCAGTGATCAGCCGCGCCAGCGTCCCGCCTGTCCTGGTGTCGCCTGGCGAGCGCAGCGTGGCGCCCGCGCCGCCTGCGTTGCGGTCTGGCGACCACCTGGCCATGTTATGTACATGAGGTAGGTACCAGTGATCAGCCGCGCCAGCGTCCCGCCTGTCCTGGTGTCGCCTGGCGAGCGCAGCGTGGCGCCCGCGCCGCCTGCGTTGCGGTCTGGCGACCACCTGGCCATGTTATGTACATGAGGTAGGTACCAGTGATCAGCCGCGCCAGCGTCCCGCCTGTCCTGGTGTCGCCTGGCGAGCCCGGCGGCCGCCAGCGAGCGCAGCGTAGAGCCCGCGCCGCCCGCGTTACGTACTAGCGACCACCTGGCCATGGCACCTCCCATCGCTGTTTCGTCGCCACTTCGCTCTAGAGCTAATGCTGAAGAAGAGATTTAAAGTTAGACGGATCATAAAACTTAGTTTTACTTGTTTCGCATAGAGTTGGGGGTGTATTGTGATGTTAGACACAATTACAAGCAACATAAATAATAATGCTCGAAATATGCAACAAAATCGAATCGATCAAAGTATATTAAATTAAAACAAATAACTTACTACATTTTCAACAGGATATTATTTTTTTTTTTTTTTGAGTACTCATTCCCGTCTTACATTATATGAATATAAATATACATTTTTGTATTTGTCCAGTTAGAAACGGTTCAAATTATAGAAAACCTTCCATTAATATGCACAATATTTTTGGTAAAATATGCAATAATATGCAAACCAGAAATCCGACCCAGTGCGTGTCGAGCCACACACATTGAATCTGTAGTTGGGATGAATTTATCCCAAGAACAAACTTAACATTTTTCTTGTTGAAAAACATGTCCCATACATTCCAACTGCAAATGTAAGTTGGTACGCACAATATTGAGAGATTTACCATGTCATTTTAAGGCCATAGACTTCTTATAGGTTTTCCCGTAATCTATGAGTAAAGAACAATTATCTGTATTTTTTCAGAATTTTAGGCTCCTTAGTTTCGGAGATAAGGGGGCCGAATGGTCAATTTTCATTAACTTTCTTAATTCTCCCTGGCAACGATTGTCGCAAAAGTTTTTGAGTCTCTTGAACACCTTCCTACAAAAGAATATTACGTTGCATGATGCTCAGCACGGTTTCCGCCAGGGACTATCAACAGAGACTGCTATATTGTGCCTAAAAAGACAGTAAGCTATTACGTAGTTAATCAGAGTTCTGTCTTTTCTTGCTTCTTCGATTTGTCAAAGGCATTTGATATGGTGAATTATGGCAAGTTATGGGGGTAAGTTACGAAATGCGAGTGTACCATCGGAAATTATAAAGATCTTTAGGTACTGGTATGGTCACCAGGTGAACTGTGCGAGTTGAGCTGGGGCCAATTCAGATGAGTATAGGTTGCAGTGTGGGGTCAGGCAGGATGGTTTGACTTCTCCGATATTGTTTAACCTATGCATAGATGGACTCATTTGTGAGCTCAGTAGCTTGCAGGCCGGCTGTTATATAGATGGAGTAGCGTTTAATAATATCAGCTACGCCAATGATATGGCTCCGTCAGTCTCAGGCTTGACAAAGCTGTTGGATGTTTGTGAGAGTTATGTTGAGGAACACGGTAAGATACAATGCCAAAAAGAGTGAGATTCTTATTTTTGCCTCAGAAAGTTTTCCTCCCATTAAACTAGTAGGTAATCAACAATTTAAATATCTCGGAAATATTGTTACAGCAGACATCAAAGATGATCTGGATGTAGACAGGGAATGAAGAGCATTGGCGGTTCGATGCAACATGCTTGTCCGTAGGTTTGCTCGTTGAACGTGTGGAGTGAAAGTGACGCTTTTTAAAGCATATTGTCAGATATTTTACACGTACAGACTCTGGACAAGTTGTATGCAGAAAGCCATCAATGTTCTTCGAGTTCAATACAACAATGCATTCAGGATGCTGCTGGGGCTGCTACGTTTCTGCAGTGCATCGGGAATGTTTGCTGATGCGCACACCGATGGCTTCGCAGCGATCAGACGTAAGCGCGCCACGTCACTGCTACAGAGGGTCCGGGGCAGCTCGAACAGTCTCCTGAATGTCATTGCGGGGAAATGTGACCCGCTCGTCCATTATATTTCCAACCTGCATGTTTACTAACATAGTTATTAAGGTTAATTACTAACAAATTATGGATTTTTCTTTATAAAAAAAAAAATAATTTCGCAACTAGCCCTTTCATTTGAAATATCACATGGTACAGTAAGCAAAACATTTTTATTTTATTTTCTTACTAGCTTTTGCCCGCGGCTTCGCCCGCGTAGATGTCGAATATACCACAGGAACATGCTACCAGAATTCAGAGCATCCTATGTTAGAACATGGGTTACACCCAGCTTATGAACTATCGGTATGCCTTTCATCTAAATACGTTCAGCCATTATGGCATAAAAAGGTAACAGGCAGATAATAAATCTGTTTTAGGGTTCCGTACTCAAAATGAAAAAAAATTAAACCGTTAAAGGATGAATTCGTTGTCTGTCAAGACCCTTTTTCTCAGAAACTCGTGGAGGCATCAAATTGAAATAGATATCAAAACTTAGATCTACAGTCCCTTGGAACTGTAAAGAAAACCAAACTTCCAAGTCCAAGCAAAAAAAAATATGGCTATTTAATTTTACCGCGTATTTCTGTTGACATCACACTATAATAATATATATCACACTAATATTATAAAAGCGAAAGTTTGTGAGTTTGTGTGTGTATGTTTGTCTCTTCTTCACGCTCAAACGGCTGAACGGTTTTGGATGAAATTTGGTACACAGATAGTTTATAATCTGGTTTAACACATAGGATCTTTTTATCCCGATATTCCCACAGGATCGAGACTTACGCGGGTGAAACCGCGGGGCGCAGCTAGTTCGCAAATAAAACAAAGCCTATATAGAATTTCCCGTTGACCTAGCAGCATAAAGTTTGGCGAGAAAAACTTTTATTCCCTAAATATCACCCCCTTTAGGATTATTTTTGAGACAAAAAGTAGTCTATGGTAGGTGAGCAATTATCAAATAACTTCTCCCGCTCTGGGTGGAGCGGGAGGACGTGTCAGACTCTTACTGACTAAAACCCACCCGTATTCCTTCAGTTGCCTATATTGCCAGGGCCCACGGTAACCCTTCCGGACAAAACCACAACCCCGGCAGGCATCGGCCCTATCGGACCCCGTCAGTTCTGCTGACATCTCTTTGAAGCGCGCATGGAACACAACGTGCCGTCGACCCGGGCCTAGTCCTCATTGGACGGCGAGCTACCCATTGCTCAACCGTCCGCAAGCCCGCGCCTACGGTGGCCGGGAATCGGCCTGCGACTCCCGATGCCCAGGGCATCTCTTGCGGCAGTTAGGGTCGTGAGGGCGCGAAATTTACCTCTCCCTCACGCGTTCCGCATCCGCCATCGCGAGCAGTACTGCTTCGCAGAAAGAGGTGACGGCCTCCCATGCCCTCTCGCTCCGTACCAGGCCTGGACCAGGGCCAGACGCGAGAGATCGCCGCTGCCGATCGCCTCCACGAGGACACGGCGATGCTCCGCCCAAGTCGGGCAGACCTCCACCATATGCTCTACCGTGTCGTCCGGGCAATTCCACACAATGGTGACATCCGGGCGTTTCCCCCGCCTTATCCTGAACAGGAACCTCCCGAAACAACCGTGTCCGGTGAGGACCTGCGTCAGGCGGAAAGCGAGGACGCTGTGGCGCTACTCTAGCCACTCCTCAAAGAAAGGACTGATCGCCGCAATTGTGGCGTGCCCAGCGCTGGGTTGCGATAATCATACTCTCCGTGACGCCATGAGATCCTGCCGGAGCTCTGTCCGTTATGCCGTGATTTCTCACGGCAGCGGAGTTAAGCCCCGGCGTTTCGCCTCCTCGCGCCACTCCCAAATGTGCGCGAGGACTTTTGCCTCCAGATCCCATGGCGGTAATCCAGCAAGGAGGCTCGCCACCTCGCAGGAGACCGTGCGGTATCCTCGGGCCAGCCGGATGGCCATGACCCTTTGGGGACGCGTTCAACCGGCGGGCTGGCCGCCACCTCACAGAACGCGCACACACCGGTGCCCCATAAAGGACCATGGCCCGCACGAACCCCGCGTAGAGCCTCCGGCAGGAGGCGTTTGGATCCCCTAGATTGGGAAGGAGCCGCTTCAAGGCAGCCCTAGCCCGCTCGGGGAGTCGGGGAGCCAAACGTCGAAAATGTTCCACGAAGTCCTACCCTAGGATGTCATTTATCTCCTTGCCAAATTTTATCGAAATCCGTTCAGTGGTTTAGGCGTGAAAAGGTAACATTTAGACAGACATTCTTTTACTCAAACCTCAGTTGGCCCCTATATAGATTTTTGACCCTAGTAATAAGAAATAGGATCGACTGGCATCAAAAAAGTTTTAGTGAAAATTGGCAATTTTCTTGCTAACTGTAATTTTTTTTCAAAATCTGTGAATGCAGATCAACATGAATGTTTCATTCAGGAGAGTCTCGTAAGACTGTTTTCTTGTAGCAACAACGGTTAAGGTACCTGCCCTTATTACCCCATCTCAAAATCCACCCAGTATATGTTATGATTGACTGCTTAGATCCATAAAGCTATGGCGTGATGATAATCTTTTAAATGGTTAAATCTGTGAAAATTATGCAGATTGAATATTTATTGTATTGTTTTTATTTTTTTGCCATCTGTCAGGTCTAATGATGGAAGCTCGCCGTGTCAGATCCGCGTGCGCTCGCTAGCACGTGGGTAACGTCACTTATCGATTCTATGTTTTAAGACTATAGTGATCGAAGCCAGTTACCTAGATCGTGTGCAGCTATAAGGTCAGCGGGGTCGAGATGCGTGGCGGCAGACAGTTGGTCGGCCGCGTCGCGCCAGGCGAGCGGTCCCGTGTCAGACGCGCGTGCGCTCGCTAACGCGCTGGTGACGCGCGCTGCGCAAGAGTATGGGTCGTCGCGGGATGCTGCTTCACTCAGTTGGCGGGCTTCCGTCCAGTTGCCCAACTGAATATTGTAAGAGAAAAGAAAGAAAGAAAATACATTTACTTGAACCAGATATAGCAAGAGCAGAAATGATTATTATTTTAGAAGTCGCGACTCTCTTCGATTTTTTCAACCATATTCTAAAACAATACTGCCACGAATCTCATTTTCTAACTAGATTTGAATTAAATATATGACAATACTAGCATCCGCTAGCGGCTTCTCAGCGGCTTCTATTCTTCAGCGGAAACTACCCTCGGGAACGTTCTACCGGGATAAAAATTATCCTATGTGTTAATCCAGGTTATAAACTATATGTGTGCCAGAGGGAAATGCCCATTTGATAAAGAGGTTTTGCCCAAGTGACGCCCATGAAAGAAACAAATTATAGGCATTCGGGTTATCATCATAGATAAAGAAACAACCACTATTTTTTACATAGAACTCGGTTGGTCTTTTATAAATCTTAAATAAAAATAAAAGGTTAACAAAAAACATATTTATAGTTTTGGCATAATCTATTTTGCAATTATAGTTCTTGTTTGTATGTTTCTTGTGCCTATATTGCTTTGGTATAGATGATGAAAGTGCAGTGCCACAGTTTACACATATTTGTCGGCTGTTGTGCATTACTTGCCAAAATCCAACATTGGTGACACACCAGACTATAATCTGAAACATATTTGCATACTGTCATAAAAAGAATTTATACCTATTAACATGCTGTAGCATCAAAAGGTCTTTACGTACATTTAACGATACCGGTCTCGTGATAACATTTTTGATGAGACAAAACGTGCGTTCAAAACTAAAAATTATATCAATTTGTCTTGTCATCATCTAACCCTGTATGGATGTAGAATTGAAATAACAAAATTGGTTGGCGGGTATAGAATCCAATGTAAAGCCAAGGTCGTCATCGGGAGCGGTTACAGAGTCCATAATCGTAATCAAAGTCGTCAAAAAATCAGATAGAAAAAATACAGCACCAAACAAAATGTGAAATATCAATGTCAATCAGTAGTCAATTACAATTATTATTGACGTAGGGATGCGATATGACATCGATTATTCGAAAATCTATTTTAAAAAACAAAATGGAAACACGGAATCGTTTCAATGGATCGTATTTAGAAGCCCGAAAATGGACAAACATTTTTTTGTCTCTAAAAAAAATAACAAACCTCTCGGCGGGTTGGCCTCGGCATGAATTTGGACAAGACGAAAGTCTTGCCGAGTACAATCCACATCGATGGGTCGCTTCTCGAAGCTGTGAAGGAGTACGTCTACCTAGGGCAAGTCATCCAGCTCGGTAGGCACAACTTTGAGAAAGAAGTCGACAGAAGGATCCAGTTAGGTTGGGCAGCGTTTGAAAAACTTTGTCAAGTTTTCTCGTCGCCAATCCCGCAATCTTTGAAGATTAAAGTCTTCAACCAGTGCGTCCTGTCCGTTATGAAATACGGTGCCGAAACATGGACACTGACAGTCGGGCTAGTCCACAAATTCAAGGTCACTCAGCGCGCTATAGAGCGGACTACGCTCAGAGTTTCTTTGAAGGATAAGAGCAGGAATGCAGTTATCCGGAAAAGAACCGGAGTTACCGACATAGCCTGCAGAGTAAGCCAGCTGAAGTGGCTGTGGGCTCGCCATGTTCATCGAAGGACCGATGGCCGGTGGAGCAGACGAGTCCTAGTGTCTACCGCGTATCGGCAAGCATAATGTGGGACGCCCCTCAGCGACGATGGACCGACAAAATTAAAAAGTTGGCTGGGACAGATTAAATGCGGAAGGCGGAGGACAGGGTGTTGTGGCGCAGCCTGGGAGAGGCCTATGTCCAGCAGTGGACTGCGATAGGCTGAGTTGATTGTAACAACTAGGTACATAATAAAAAAACGATTTTTGGTAACCGATTTTAAGAGTATTAATTTTTTTTCGTAAAAGTTGCAATCCCTACTTTGACAGGATTGACCAAAAACCGGAAGTGTTTGATAAGGCAATAAATGATTAAGTGTCATGATTAAGAGGCCGGCCGATACGGCTCGCAACTACAAATCGAGATGTTTGCAAAATTCTATTCCAAGTACGTTGCGCTAGTGTGAGTGTATGTCGGAGCGATATACACCTACAGTGAGCAATACTACCACGCACACATTGACAATTATTGCTTGACGCGATAGTACTACTAGCTTTCGAAAATTTATGATAAATTTGGATGTGTTCCGTAATACAAAAAATTATGAATGTAAACTTTATGTATTTCCATTTTTTTTCGATAATTTGTAACTTGATAACAAAAACTATGCTTCTGCGGAAACAATATTACAAATATTGTTGTTTATAATACGGAAAAAACAATATGAAAAATGTCATTTACGCTGTAAAAATGTACGAATTGCAATTCGCTCACACTTCATTTAAAGGTAAGTTTTTGGAAATAAAAAGACGTAGGAGCCTAGATAAATACTGTCTCAATCCGAATATCAACATAATATGGTGGAAATATGCTCAAATTGCAAATGATTTATGTACTACGTTTGTATGGACAATTCATGCGTCGCCGCATTCTTAAATCGGCTTTTAATTCCGGAGGTTTCGTTACAAATAAGTAATAGCAATGTTATTGTTACTAAATGGGTATTTTTTTGTATTTACCACATTGATGGGTAATCCATGGCCAAGGATGGGCGTTTCCCTTTCATCCAAATCCGTTCAAAACGAACATAAAAAGTACCAAACATCCAAACACACAAATCACATTTATAATATTATTATATTTGACGGCACGGTTGGTGCAGTGGTTAAGCAATTGACTGCTGCGCTGCGTGTCGCGGGTTCGATTCCCGCACGAAACAAATATTTGTATGACTTACAATTAGTTGTTCCGGGTCTGGCTGTTTGTGTATGTGAGTTTAAATGTTTGTAAACGCACCCACAATACAGGAGAAATTCCTAGGCTGGGGCAACGTTTAAAAAATATATATATTATAGTAGGATAAAAATAAGACTCGATTTTGAACATTGTTAATAGAATATAGGTCCAAGTTCCTGATACATAAATAAATCTGCTGGCACTTTTCTTGTTAGCTATTACGATTGTAATTTAGTAATAAAAATAAAATTAAAAACCATATCAAATATAGACTTTCGTTTTTTAGGGTTACGTAGTGAACAAGGAACCTTTATAGTTTCGCCATGTCATCTGTCCGTCTGTCCGCGGCTTAGCTCAGAGACTGTTAGTACTAGAAAGCATAATTATTACATATTACCAGCTGACCCCGGCAAACGTTGTTTTGCCAATTATTTGTTTGGGGTGGACAACCCTTATCACTTAGGGGTATGAAAAATAGATAGTAGCCGATTCTCAGACCTACTGAATATGCATATAAAATTTGGTAAAAATCAATAAAGCCGTTTCGGAGGAGTAAGGTAACTAACATTGTGACACGAGAATTTTATATATAAGATTAACATATTAATCACGCCGAAAAAGTGGTAAAATAAAATCACGATTAAAAAAAAGGCTACCTCCCCTACACGTAAAGTGGTGATGTTTTTCAAAAATACTGTGAGTTTGTGAAAACCATTTTTGGATTCAGGGATCCGTTTGCGAAATATTAAGCTTTAAAGGGCAAATTTTTGTTAGAGTCATGTCCCCCCACCTTCCAGTTAAATGTTTAATTCTGGATATGTGGAAAAATTCACAGCAGTAGTATATATAACGAAATTAAAAGAAAAACTATCACAGCTAAGTAGGTTCTACAAGTTTACGAGTAATAGTCGACCAATTTACACTTGCAGTTAAAAAACATGTTCTTCCATACATTCCGTATGGGAGAACATGTTTTTCAAGTACACTCTTAAGTTTGTTCTTGGGATAAATTCATCCCATCTACGGAACCCTTCATTGCGCGAGGTCCGACATGCACTTGGCCAGTTTTTAGTCGTTTAAATTCGCTGTAAGACGATCAACAGAAACATTGATGGCAATCAGGCAAATTGACACCCTACGTAAATTAGGCGTGTTAGCCGCGTTATAGCCAATACATACAATTTTCAAAGATCGACAGTTGTGATTTGAATATACGGACAATTTAAGTTGTGTAGCAGAGCCTTAACGTTTGTGTTTATGACTAGCCCTTAAGCGCAGCGACGGGAGACAATACTCCCGCCAACACCCTCGCGCCCCGCCTTCGGACAGTGGACGAAAGAACTCGAAAGCGTACGTCACGATTCGCGAAACGCTCGTGTTAGTTTTAGTTTAAAGATTGTTTTAACCGGTTGTGCTTTTTATACTGTGTTTCTCTATATTCTATTATATACCTTTTACTGTTAACGTGCGTCGAACTCATTTAAAGACCCAACATAAATACCCCTGAGAAGAACATTCCCTACAGTTGTAATTTCTCTGACTGTACATTATAATATTCTGTAACACTCCACTCACAGCATAAGCCACAAAAGCAGCATCAGTATTAGCTTCAGCGCGTAGCACACGATCATGAGGATGCGCGCGCGCCACTGCCTTCAGCCGCTGCAGCGCTCTCTGCGCCGGCGCGCCCGTGGGCGGCCGCAGCGAGCGCAGCGCTGCAAGCGCCCCGCCGAGCTCGAGGCGCGCGCCCGCTGCGCCGCCGCTGTAGCCGCGTAAGGCTTCCACGCACCATGACATGCCGCTGCAACATTACAGTTACACTAGGACTTGTTCAGAACCACGGATTGGATAGTTACTATACAACATGTAAAAAATACCCTATCCTATCCGTGAGGGTGTTGTTAGGTATCGTACTGAGAGTCTATTTTTGTGGTAACTTTAAAGAAAAAATAAATCGCCTCAATTTTTTCAATGGGAAATTTTACCGATTTATTACATGGAGCGCGGGCGGCCGTCATTTAGCGGGTCACGACTTATGACCCCTGTTGAAAATTTTCAAATTTTTTGTTAATCTGGAGTAATTTTGGTATAAAAAATAGAAATTTTAAATGGCAGCAACTTTTTTATTTTCAATAATAATTACAAAATAAAATGCTTTTTAGTAATATTATTGCAGTACCTATGTGCCCCTTTCGGATTGGCCAAAGTTTTTTTACATATTCTATATGCTCACGTTCGCTTAAAGGATTTGGAACATAACTACTAGGCGAAATGTGGCTGTACTGTCAGCACACGTCTGCCTAATCCTTTGGGGAACACAGGAGTGATGTTATGTTATGTAAAGTTATGTAATTGGTCACGTCTAAGCCACAGCAAACACATAACCATCGAGAAGTGGCAAGCAGCAAATGCACTTCAAATAACAAAACAAATGCTAAACAGGATTTTCCCAACGATTCACCCAGAACATCTGACACCGCTTTCTCGACCCCCGAATGAGCTTTCTTCAATTGGCACGCTTCATTACTATAATCCTGTGAAAAACTATGTCTCCAGTGTTATTTAGAGGCTAGCTCAGCTTGGTGACTAAGGATACCACTTTCTGTAGCAATAAGTACAGTTAAGTATTTTATATCTTCGTCCATTTTAAAATTAATTCTTTTATCAAGTTAGAACACATAAAACTTTTTGAAGCTACGGTACTGAGCAGACTTTTTTTTTTTAGTTAGCCTACACTGTCCCACTGCTGAGCAAAGGCCTCCACCAAATCCTTCCATGCATTCTTTTCCAAGGCCACCTCCATCCAACCCTTGCGGTACGCGTCTAGGTCGTCTCGCCACCTCTTCCTGGGCCGACCTCGGCGCCGCCGTCCATCCTCAGGCACCCACCGTGTGGAGACTGTTGCCCAACGGTCACAATGCATGCGGCTGACATGACCCGCCCAATCCCATTTTAGCTTGGCAGCCTTTTTGCCTACGTCTAAGATCCCCGTTTTGGAGCGAAGCGTGATGTTGCGTATTCGGTCAGTTCGTTTTACACCTAGAATACTGCGCTCCATTGCTCTTTGGCAAACCCCAAGGCGGAACTTTTGCAACTCGGTGAGCGACCAAGTCTGAGCACCGTAGGTTAGGACGGGCAGAATACACATATCGATGAGTTTTCGCTTCAGGGAGATCGGTAGATCGCCCTTCATTAGCGTCTTCATGGACCAGTAGCTTTTCCAGGCATTTTTGATGCGGCGATCAATTTCCTTTTCTTGTCTGTTTTCGAAAGAAACTAACTGGCCCAAGTAGATATACTCATCGACATAATGTATTTCCTGCCCGACTACCTCGACCCTGCGCTTAGTGCTGTTGGTCATGGCTTTTGTTTTAGACCGATTCATTGCGAGTCCAACCTTGAGGCTTGTCGTGCTTAGGTCTTGAAGCATAGTCTGTAGTTCCAGAGCTGTGGGGGCAAAAAGGACTATGTCGTCGGCAAATCGGAGGTTTGTCAACCTCCTGCTGCCGACTTCAATGCCTTTGGTCATCCATGAGGCTGCCAGTGTTCTAAATATCTCCTCGAGAGTGCTTGTGAATAATTTCGGAGAGAGCGGGTCACCCTGCTTGACACCCTTTTGTATCCTAAACGATAGTTCTGTAGTACTCAGTTTGATGTTTGCGGTGCTGTTTTGGTATATATTTCTTAAGAGGTCTATATATTGCTGTTCCAGTTCTTGGTTTGCATACTGAGCAGACTATTGCATAGAAAACTATATTTAATTACTTGATAACAACGATCAAAATATATAATACACCTTTCACCAATGTCGAGTTGACATCTAGCTAAAACCTTTTTTTATATATTTAATTGTAAAAGTCTGTCAGTGTTACATGTAAAGAAGATGGCTAAATGTAATTTTGCAGCACTGACATTACGACGCAATATATAATTCTGAGAAGGTAAAGCAGATTCTATCGTGCAATGAGCAGGCAAAAATAGGCCTTAAGGTGACGAACATATTTTGGTACTGTACACTGCTATAAACAGCAAATGAAATATTTATATACCCACCCCGAGTCAGGTCCCCTAGAGCCAGGCCTCTGCATAGCTGCAGCGGCTGCAGCCAGCGCCAGACATCGCTCGGCGTGCGCGGAGCCTCGACGCGACCATCTCGACAGCCGGTCGCCGCGGACCACGTCGCGGACTACGCATTCGTAGGCGTCGTTTTCCTGAGAAGAAGACATAGGAAAAGTATCAGTCAGCTGAATAATAAGGATGTTACTGCATAACTATAAGCTTAAAAATAAACGTTATACTTAAAAAGTTAAAAGCCTCCAAATCTTAACCGAAATGCTAATTAATCGATTACCCCGAAAAAACAAAACAATATTTAGAAGTTGTGAATCAAAGTATCAAAACCCACCACTCTCATGAGAGTAACACCAGAATATCTTGATTTTCGATCATTCTAAATAAAAAGAGTAAATGATAACGCGACAGCTGACAGAGGAGAATGCCCCAAGAAACATGGGACAAAGGGCAAGCAGAAGATGTATTGAAGTGATTGCTTACGTCATCAATATTGATGTCCTGGTGGAATGTAGGCGGCTCTACATCGAGCATCGCGTGGAAAGCCGCTTTGGCGCCTTCAGCGTCGTTCAACGCTACTGAACACAATACAAGATGCAGGCCTGGAATGAAATAGACGAATATGTTGTAGCTATTCATTCATTTATACACATTAGTAGTAAAATTTCACTATTACAATGCTCAACGCAAAACGCAGACGGAGTGGCGTCGAAAAGAGTAATTCAACAACATTTGAAACTGAACTTTAATGAGTTTAGCATATAGTTGATATTGGTATAACAAATGATTATTCACTTAAGGACTATTGTCTTCAAATGGAAGAACATACAACTTTTTTAACTCACCCGTCTGAAAGTCTCCTTGTTCATGCATAATATGTTGAAAGTTAGTGACAGCGTCTCGGAACTTGCCCATGCGCACCAGAAGTAGACCGATGTTGTGCATGACTTTCATCCTAAAAAAAGTCAATTTTAATAAAAAGATCTTCGATCATGTGGGGAGGATCGTGCAGTAGAACTTAGTTTGTAATAGGTATATGACGTGTTTCTTTATATTTAAATCAATATTTACTCCTCAATTTTTCGTAATTGCACCACTGTTTGTCTCTGCATCACCCAAAGGTTGACTAGTAGAAAATTCCTTTGGCATTAAGTCCTTCTCTGTACATTTGTGTGCTTAAAGAATAAACTCTCTAACTTATAAAACCACTAGCTTTTGCCCGCTTCTTCGCCCGCGTGGATGTCGGAAAATATCCCACGGGAACATACTACCGGGTAGTACCGGGATTACATACCTAATAGTCCAGGAAAAGGTTATTGACTCTTACCGCTGCGCTCCAACCATAATTATTTTGTTACGCGTATTTTTGAATTTGTGATATAGTTTAAACCATTCATATAAATGATATGATGTCAAGGTATATTTTAATTTAAATTAAATGTCCAAATAAATAACATACTTTACTGGACTTATCCAGACAAGTATGTTATTTATACCGGTCAATATAGCTTCGGAATTAACAATGGAATTCTTATCAAATTCTGAAAGATAATAATGGTTACTGTGGGTCATCCTTAGAAGATAGACATAATATGCCATCGCAGCCTTTTTTGTTGAACTTTTTAAGATCTTCAATCCTGTGTAGAACATAAATTTGATGTATCTCCAACGGTTTACGCGGCGCACGCTTGTAAAGCTCCCAGTCGGCATGATTGTTTCCGACATCTTCGACAATAATCGTCATATTTCAGTCAATTTACACAAAACCATAATTAATTATACAATAAGTACACCAAAACCTTCCGCAAGAACCACTCCGTCCATTGGTGAAAACCGTTTGAAAATCCGTTCGGAAGTTTTTGAGTTTATCGCGTTCAGACAGACAGACCGACAGACGCGGCAGGGGACTTTAATATGTAAGGATAATTAGATGAGTTAGGTTAAAATAGTAAAAACTTCGAAGTTCTGCACTTCACCGAGTGTCGATCTTTCCCCTTCTGCCCTAGTTTAGTGACGAAGCAAGTGTCCAAATTGAAATTACCATTTAACACAGGTATACTGCACACATACATTAAAACCTCTTTTCATACAGTCCACTCCTCTAGCTAATAAGTTTTTATATGTCTATTGTTGTAACAGATGCCATATACTCTGACGAGAGAAGACGTGAAACAGTTTCATCAAAGGAATAGAAATAGATCAACAGCAAGAATAAGAATACGTTTTACCTCAAATCTTTCTCAGCAGTTGGTGTCTGGTCTAGCGCCATTCTATATAACTTTAATGCTTTTGGGTGCTCTCCCATTTTGAAGTAGATGTTTCCCATGTTCACCTATAAATGCATAACAAATATTTAGTATCCTTTACCACAGACAAATAAATAATACTTCACATAATGCGGAACCGGGACAATCACGCCCGTGGTCTAATGCCGTGGTTTTGAACGAGTTCGAAACGGGAATATTAGGTAGTGGTTTTATTGTATTTGATTTTATTATTTTGTATTCTGTATAATAACCAGAGATCGGAATTGGGTGTGTGAAAATACCTAAAGTTTGCAGCGAGACATATCATAGAGCTGTTACAACCACTTAAGTTAACCGGTTTTGAATTGTACCGGTTTATTTACGGTTTTTTGTTTTACATGTTCTTTACCTTTGAAAAACCGAACTATAAACATAAGCAAGCTGCTAATACAGTTTTAAATAAATTTTTGTTTTGAACTTTTCCGGTTGAAATTCGGTTTTTTAGTTCTACTTGTTCTGTACGTCTGAAACACCGAATTTTACACATCTGCAAGCTGTAATACAGTTTTAGATATTTTCGTAAAAACCGAATTTGAACCGGAAAAGTTTAAAACAAAAATTAATTTAAAACTGTATTAGCAGCTTGCTAATGTTTATAGTTCGGTTTTTCAAAGGTAAAGAACATGTAAAACAAAAAACCGAAACTAAACCGGTAAAATTCAAAACCGGTCAACTTAAGTGGTTGTAACAGCTCTATGATATGTCTCGCTGTAAACTTTAGGTATTTTCACACACCCAATTCCGATCTCTGATAATAACCGATATTTTATTTTATGTAATATGGATTTTGCCTGAAATAGACGAATTTTATTTTAATTATTTATTTTATTTTACTCGTACACGAAGCAAGATATCTTTTCTGTGATCATACAAAATATAATTTTGTACATTACCTTCAACCTGTTGGCATGTGGAAACAGCTTATTCCTGGTAAGTAGTTGGTATGTGTTTAATGCCTCTGTATACATTTCATTGAGCGCGTATTGTCCTGCCAGATTACAAAGAACCTGAAATTATGTTATTTTGGTTCGAATTACTAAAATTAATGAAGAAGAGTTGGGGAGAATTCGTGGATAATATTTAAGGAGACTAAATACCCAGTCCATTGCCATACTTCTCACCGCCATCTTCAATGGCGCATTGAGCAACAACATCTTTCCGCAAGCGTGGAAAGAGGCAACCGTTATCGGTATCCCCAAGCCAGGCAAGCCAAACTCTGAGCCCACTAGTTACCGCCCCATAGTCTACTCAATATCCTCGGCAAAATCTACGAGAGGCTTATTTATAAGCGGCTCAAAGACTATGTCGAGGCAAAGTGCCTCATCCCCAACGAGCAGTTCGGTTTCCGAACCCAACACTCGTGCATCCAACAAATTCATCGCATCGTAGAGCACTGGCGTCCAGCGAAATTCGATGACAGGCGTATTGTTCTTCGACAAAGCGAAAGCATTTGACAAAGTCTGGCACAACGGCTTATTATATAAGTTGTACCAACTCAGAGTGCCTGACCGTCTCGTCCTCATCTTATGAGACTTCGTCGGATCGTACTTTCCGCTATCGCATAGAGGGTGCACTCTCCTCCCCTCACCCCATTCGCGCGGGAGTCCTTCAGGGCCCCGTGCTATCTCCCCGCATCTTCACGCTGTTCACCAGCGACATTACCAAAAGTAAAAAGGCTCAGTTGGCTTTATTCGCCGACGACACTGCCATTAATTTACTACACTGGTCGATGTCAGAACGCTATCGCTCGCACTCTCCAGACCTCCGAAAACGTCTTAGGTGCTTGGTTCCGGAAATGGAGAATCGAAGTTAACCCCGATAAGAGTCAGGCGGTTCTCTTCTCGAGACCGCGTCGTCTCCCTCCCCCCTATCCAGCCCGATCACCATGTATGGCAAGCCGATCCCTTGGGTAAAGCGAGCTAAATACCTAGGAGTGATCCTTAACCATCACCTTAACTTTAGTGAGCACATAAAGACGGCTCGTCCGCGCGCCGCTTTCGCTCTCAGTAGGCTCCAATTCATATTGACCGCAAGCAACAAATTGTCACTCAAGTGCAAATTGCGCATCTACACCGCGGTCATCCGTCCCATCATGACCTACGCGTGCGTAGTTTTCGCACACACTAAGCCACGCCATCTCCATAGGATGCAGACCCTCCAAAACCGTTTCCTTAGAAAGGTTACGGGAGCCCCCTTCTATGTCCGCAATTTGGATCTTCACTTAGATCTCAAAATGCCCACCGTCCAGCAGTTCATAAAACGCGTCTCAAAGAATTTCTTCGACTCTGCTATAAAGCACCCCAATCCCCTGATTGCGGCAGCCGTCCATTACACTCCCTCCCCGCATAAGTAAGATTCGCCGACCAAGGCATACTCTCACTATCCCAGACGAACCCACAACCCTCCTCCAGGAGAGTAGTAAGGAAACCAGTACTTTAGCAAACAAAAACCAACCGCCGTCCTTCCGTCCTCACCGCCGAGGCCCACCGCGACGTCCACGTCCATCCCCGCCCCGACCCTTGCTCGAGCCAGCCCGTGCCGCTGCAGCTTTAAATTTCCCTAATAATAATATTAATCCGATCCAGCCTGTCCTTTGCTGTCCTTCACCAGCGACGCCCTAAGCCGAGGTCCTCACCTCACAGGAAGTAGCGTGTAGTTGCTTAGTTTCTAAGTTTTATGCCCTGGCTAGAGGCTTTAATTTATTGAGGCAGCCACAGGAAAGTCCGGTTAAGCAGCCGACAACCTCCTAGGTTGACACGCAAGATGCCACACAAAAAAAAACAGACTTTTTTTCTATTATTAAACTTTGAAGTAAAAGAAAATAGTTAATAAGTACCGAAGAACGCATGAGGATTGTTGACTTTTTGGAGACGTGTATGTTTGTCAATATGAGTACTTACAGCAAAAGTCAGGTCCAGATTGTGTGTATCACCAACATTCGCTTGTTCCTGCATACGAATCAACTGTCTTTCCATTGCTGACGCTTCCTGTGCTTTTGCTAAGGCCTAGAACATGATCAGAAGAAATACCTACATTTTATTTTACTGTCGTGTATTTTGCCAATAAATAAAGTTGACTTTAGCGTGACTCACCTGTCCTAAATCAACTTCCTTTTTCGGCGCGGTTTCATCATCGGGGTCGGTCCGTGCGCTCAGCATGCATGACTCTTCAACAAGCGTCATTATGCGCGCCTCCGTTTGTTTTACTCGTTCTTCGATACTGTAAGCAGTATATAGTTAAGTATAGTCGACCTCGTAATTGTTTTATCATTTTGACAACAATTCCCACTAAATTCAAACTTCAATAAGACACTAACGTATTCTAACTGCCACATAGACAAATAGACCTTGTCGTTTTATGAGGTACAAGTGACATTCAACCTCATTCCCCCAATCCCAATAATTTAAGGTGATAAAGCAGTTACGAGGTCGACTATACAAAGGTTTACAAACTTATATTAAAACTAGCGGACGTCACGCGGTTTCACCCGCGTAGTTCCCGTTCCCGTGGGAGTACGGGGATAAAATATAGCCCATGTTACTCGCTGATAATGTGATACATTGCTGAAAGAATTTTTCAAATCGGTTCAGTAGTTTTTTAGTTTATTCGTTACATACAAAAATATAAAATACAAATCTGTCCTCTTTATAATATTAGTATAGATATACATAGTATAGATTTACAGTGTGGACCACACATAAAAAATATCATATAGGAATACCTATCTTCCTTGACATCATCCCTGGTGGGGATATCTCTGGTGGTCGAAGTGTACCCAGCAGCTCGTACGGCGGTGACAGGTCGCGCGGCAGTCGCAGCACGGGAGCTGTTGCCGCGGACGCTCACTGTGCCCATGCGCATCATCTGTACAATGGCCAAATAAGTCCTAAACTAATAATAATATATTTCCCAAAGTTGAAAATTTTCGACGGTTATTTAAAAAAAAAACAACTGTTCCATACATTTTGACCGCGTACATATTGCACTTTTCTATAAAACAACAGATCGTTTTTTTTTAACCCATGGTAACAGTTTTCGCGTCGATGTCCCTGCCACCCTGTATAGACTGAAGTTATTATTTTGCTCACATTTCAGTAGGTAGGTAGTAGGTACCTACTGTCTAAAATACTGTTATTCATTCGTATTATAAGTGGAAACTTGTAATTGGCCTTAATTGTACTAAAAACTGTAACCATTCTTTGTTATTAGCTGTAAGTGTTCCTAATAAAATAAAATGAAAATAGCACGGGAGCTGCTGTCGCCAACGCTCAGTGTGCCCATGCGCATCATCTGTACCATGAACAAATAGCTAACCTAACTCATTACAATGTTATTGGTGTGGGACAGTAACTGTAAAATATTGTACAAAAGACCTCCATTAGATATAGAATAAGTATAAAACAGTAATTACCCGTTCAAAGCAGATATTTATTGACCCTATAAATATTTTTAGTGAGATTATGTACTCTTATTTATTTTATAAAATAATAACTAAGCTGATGTCGTCATGCACATTACAGGTTATCTTCGGTCAACAGTAATTAAGACTCACCCCTGTGCCCATTCTGCTAGTACTAGGCACCTTCCTCCCGATGCCGGCAGTACGGAGTGTTTCCTGGAAGTCTTGGTCTTCTCGCAAGTTGCGCGTGTCCAGGGCAGGAGCCACGTCGTTGAACCCCGCGTACAACTCGTCATCTTCGTCCACCACCATCGCAGTACGAGGCTTCGCGTCGGTACCGACACGAGATGCGCTATAATAACGCGAACTCAACATTCTTCCTCTTACCAATTAGAAACACGTGTATTATCTATGAACACGTCTCTGATACGACTAAAAAAATTTAGCAACATTTGTTGTGACGCCGTAACCATGGCAACGGCTGTCATATCAACGACAGAGGTCGACGATAATAGGTCAGAGTTAATTATAGTAATGTATGAAATATGAATGATCACGTAAAATATGTCGTGTGAATGTTTATTTAACAGGCAACAGTAAATAATAAGCCATATTCACGTTCAATATTTATTACATACTTCTAATACATACAATCAAGGTCCATCTCATAAAAGTCACACCAATGAAACAGTTTAATAGTTTTAGCTAAATAAAAACAACTGACTGAAATAGACATCACATTAAAAAAATCATCTTTCTCTTTTATAAATCAGTGCTATTGGAAGACGCTGAAAATATGATTCGCTTGTTCAGTTAACACACGAGATAAGAAAACGAAATATAGCCTAACTTAAACACTACGAAGTTATAGAAAGAAAACATTACAAACGAGTGAGACGCCACTGCGTCACCGAAGCCTACTCCTGATTCTGACTGTTAACCTTTTTCTTAGACATTCAAAATATTGGATATAAAAATAAATGATTTTCAAAAAATGTATATTGTATCGTTATCCAACATAATAACAATGATCTCTTATATGTACATTTATGATTTTCATTATGTATGCGATTTAATAAACTACCTACTGAAAATTATATTAACAATGAAAAATTATTTCGTGACCCTAAAAGACTAGTAAGAAATGCAAGGTATTAATATTTTTGTACACTTTTCACTTATTATTAAGATAACACCAGATAAACATAATAGAAAAGTCTATTAACGTGGATATGACTTAGATGTTAACAATGCATAGTTATATTTACTTGTCATCTATAAAATTTTATTATATTTACATACATTTAACAATACTCACTGACACCAAGACACTTTCGCACGTACATTAATGTTTTATGGGTGCCAAAGGTCGAGAAGAATTATTTCACATTTATATGGCATTATTATCTTAGGTCGACTTAATAATGTTGTCACAACTCTATTTTTTATTCATTATTAAACTCTTACATGGCTAGATTATATGTAGTCGTTACAACAAGCGTTCGAACATTAAGCACAGAAATATAGCACTATACTTCACCTCACCATTTGTTAAATGTTTTAATTGACTTTGCATTAATTGATGGTCAGTTAAGAATTATATTCCAGCCATGGATATATTGAAATATATCAACATACTGCACCCATTTAATCACAATTATAGATTTATTGTTCTCGATATTAAAAATGTATCGCAAACTAATAAAATGGCATAGCTTAAATAACTCAAAATTATGTACCTACTGTTGGGACCTGCGTCTAAATTAAAAATAATAATTAGTAAACTGCGTTAGAAACAATTTGGTGTTTATCTTTTTAATAGTTACTCTGCTTATAATAACATTCTATAGCCTCTTATAATCTACTTTCGTTCTCATAATATTTAAATCTTATTCCATAATATTAAAGGGCTCCCAATTTTTTTTTTAGCTTTTGGATTTTTTTATAGCTGCCATATTATATCTGTTAAATGTAGCATGTATTGTCACTTGTTGTTAGGTCAAACGTAATGTATACTCATAATTTGGATTTAGGGTCACTGTGATCACATTATGAAGCACCAATGTGTGACAAGTGTATGTATAACTCAAGGACACTAGTCATGCACAACTCGACGAGATATCTTTGAATGATTTAGTATTGTAAAGCGGGCGTTGTCCGTGTATAACGTTTGGAGCAAATCTTACGCGGACAGTTCGAGAGATCGGTGTGCGCGCGTCCCTCGCTAGATCTGGGTGGAGAAGCGCGGGCGCGGCAGCTCGAACACGTCGCCGTGCACGGAGCGCGCCAGCGCTTTGATACTTGCTGCTATGTCTTGCGGCTCCTCCTGTAATCATACACAATACTTTTTAAATAATCTTTATGAAAATCCAAGGCTGCGTTATGGCAGCATATTTATTTGAGCAGCGGTCTGTAATATTCTACCCACCACACACCTTCGTTTATAGTCCTATTTCTAAGGTGAATTATATTTAATTAGATGATGAATAGGCACGGGGAAAACGAAATCAGAAATGGAGAAAACAGTCAGGCAAACCGACGTAAAACTAAGATAACCAGAATCTGAGAAGCAACACTATAGAAATGTGACAAATTCTTACATCATCATCTAAGTCCCGTTGAGAGGGGCGCTCGTTGGGGAACTTTGGCACATTCATGGGGAGAGAGCGTGCGATCACTTCCTCGCCTCCGCCGCCGCGCGGCCGAGAGATGTGGATGCCTTCGTCGTTACTGCCTTCTGCGGAAGTTTTTTATTGGGAAAATGTATTTCTCAACATATATGAAGAACCAGTAACTAGTAGTAGGCGTGATAACAGTGTAGCCTTATCTGCATTTTCGGAGAGACTTTTTGCGAGTGAGTTCGAGAATAAATATTTATATTAGGTAGCCTTGGCGTCCAAGGCCTGCTAGGCATACTTAACTCGCCTGGATAAAACAAACTTACACTTTTTAACCGACTTCCAAAAGAAAGAAGTTCCATCGGGGTAACGCATATCTAAGCAATTTGAAAACAAAATCCAGTGACACGACCCTTTTTTTTAGTAGGTAAGCGATACTATAGCGGCCGAGCGCTGCAAGCAAGAATAGTCCTCACAGTGTACAGATATGCGTTTCTTCGATAGTAGGTACACCTGGCAATTAAAATAAAACAATTTGGCAATTATGAATTGATTTTGATAATTCTTTTTTTTGGTAGGTCGTACTTCAGAGGTGATCGCATATAAATTTTTATTCAGATTCAGATTATTTATTTGTAAACATAGGTTACAGATACACAGGTGTGTGAGATGTTACATTTTTAGGGTTCCGTTGCCAAATGGCAAAAAACGGAACCCTTATAGATTCGTCATGTCTGTCTGTCTGTCTGTCCGTCCGTATGTCACAGTCAATTTTTTCCGAAACTATAAGAGCTACGCTGTTGAAACTTGGTAAGTAGATGTATTCTGTGAACCGCATTAAGATTTTTACATAAAAATAGAAAAAAAAAAACAAATAATTTTGGAGTTCCCCATACTTAAAACTGAAACTCGAAATTTTTTTTTTCATCAATCCCATATGTGTGGGGTATCTATGGATAGGTCTTCAAAAATGATATTGAGGTTTCTAATATCATTTTTTTCTAAACTGAACAGTTTGCGCGAGAGACACTTCCAAAGTGGTAAAATGTGTGTCCCCCCTGTAACTTCTAAAATAAGAGAATGATAAAACTAAAAAAAATATATGATGTACATTACTATGTAAACTTCCACCGAAAATTGGTTTGAACGAGATCTAGCAAGTAGTTTTTTTTTTAATACGTCATAAATCGTAAACCGCAATTTACCTTTCATTCAATGTTACTTGCTGCTACGGAACCCTTCATGGGCGAGTACGACTCGCACTTGGCCGCTTTTTTGTAAGTTCTCTATGCTTTGCCATTAGGCATACCAAATGTTAGTATCAATTACAATTATTTCATTATTTATTTCACAATATCAAATAAAAATGATAGAAAGAGCTAGTGTTGGATAAATCAATATAATATTACCCTGACAATTAATTAATTAAAAAAAACAATGTCAAAACAAGTACCAAAAATAAAATATTTCAAAAAAATTCTTTGCTTGGGTAGTTTTTGAATTAGCTTCAATAATACGTACTTTTTTCCCACTTAATGATGATATGATATGATAAGTTCCCGTCACTGTTATTTACATAGCAGGTAGTGGTATTCGAATTTGTGTGGGGTAGGTACAACAAAAAAGTGAAAAATAAGAACTTTACCAAAAAAATAAAAACAACTGACTTCCAAAAAAACACTACAAAGTGTAAAATAACTTTAATTTCGTAAGTTGGTGGCAAAAAACCAAAATTCAAAACCAAAGACATAGACTTCCGAAATTAAATTAATTTTTGACTTTGGAATTGCTTTTTTTGGAAGTAGGTTGTTTTTATTGGCAGAAGAATTCCGTTTTTCATGTTTGTTCCCCGACCATTCAGAATCTTTTCAGTCATTTGAACTGTCGACTTCGCGAAATCTCTTTTGAGGGCAAAATGTGCCTTAACTACTTTTACTTGTGATGCAAGTACAAACCACGTATTTAAAATGTATTAGTAATTGATTATTCGGAATACTTACGATCAGAGTCATAGTCGTCTTGATCAGAAAGCATGTTATTCCGTGAGTCAAAACCTTCTAAGTCAAAAAGATCTTCAGCATCTAACGAATCTTCTTCGGGCGGCATATGTCTAGTGGGCTGTAAACGTTAATAACATAAAGAAATGAGTTTAAGCACTGCAATAATGTTGAAAGCCCTCAACAACAAAACATCTGGATACATTTTCTACCACCAAAATATTTATTGAAAACTAGCGGGCCCGACAGACGTTGTCCTGTCCGAACAGCACCACCTACCGGGTCCAATTTACTTTCAAACCATCCAGGTACCCATTCAAATATACCCACAAAATTTCATCCAAATCGGTCCAGCCGTTTAGGAGGAGTTAGGTGACAAACACACGTACAGAAAAATCTATATATATAAAATTCTCGTGTCACAATGTTAGTTGCCATACTCCTCCGAAACAGCTTATCGATTTTTATGAAATATATGTATATTCGGTAGGTATGAGAATCGGTCGTAATCTATTTTTCGTACCCCTAAGTGATAAGGGTGATCAACCCCAAACATAAATAATTTATATGGCAAAACAATGTTTGCCGGGTCAGCTAGTTATATATATATAAAGACATTCCAAGATTTATTTTTAATAGCTGCTTGTGTAAAAGAACATAAACAGAATAACGCCATTGACTTTGAAACCAAACCTAGTTTCAGTTTAGTGTCATAACAAATTAACGAAGCTGTGTGAATGGCACATGTAAAATAAAAGTAAATAATAACATGTGTATTGGGTCACATGTGTTGACTTAAAACAGGTATTTAAAATGTACCATTGTATGTAAACACAATATTATCAATTATCGCGTACTTTTCCTCAGTTATGGTGGTCATATGGTAACAAAACAAACAGAGCTGTAAATTAATACTGCTAATAGCAATTATCTTTATCATAGTAGGATAATAGAATATTCTAGAAAAATTATTTATTATTGTGCAAAACTTCTTAGTATGTTATTCTAAGATTATGCAAGATAGAACCCTTATGCTGAAACTGTAAATAAGTAAATTTATGTTTTTTTTTACAAAATAAATAACTATTTTACAAGGCCCAGATTTTTTATTAAAACCTGCCATGCAGGTAGGTAAGTGTCCGGAAAACAGTTTTTCACATAGAAACTTTTTTATTTACACACTGTGCGCTCAATATGAGTAGTTCCATATTTTCCATACAAAAGTTACTCGCCAATAGAGGTCATAACAAGTTTTTAGGGGCTGGATTATGAATGGTAAATAGATACCTTAACAATAACCTGTGAGACTTTTTTCGCATCTTTGAAAGACGACAGTCTTCGTCTCTGTAGGGGAGGTAGGTGGGGGGAGGGCGGTCCATTGTCGATGGTCGTGTCAATCCGCCAGCCATCCCTGTCGACGTTGTTGCGCGCCTTGCTTATGATACTGTAACAACATGCTTGTTGTAAACATTTACACTTTTACAGTAGATAATACAAGCTGGTTTGACTAACATTAACTACACGGTGGAGTTCATAAATAAACATGTTGTGATTTTAGGAGAGAGTTACCAAGTTGCAATTTAATATTTAAATAGAATACCTAGCCAAAATTTTATGGTCTCTTTGTGCTCTCTCTCTGTAAGCCTCAAACTCTGCATATTTCTGATCTCTGAATTGTCTGACAGACTCCTCAACCGCCTCCAGCTGTGACTGCAGGGTCTGATTCATCTGTTTACTGAGAGTGCCTATCACCTGCTGGGTCGGCAGCCAAACATTCCTATCACTGTTTATATAATTGTTTGTATCCACATTTTCTTTCATTTCAATGTCATTTGTTACTTCTGGCACTAATAAGTTAAATATTGGTGAATAGTTGTTTGATTTTTTCAAATTGTTTATCCGCTCTTGTGTAGTCTGTAACATAAACAGGTGAATCCATAAGTCAGGGACGGAGAATTATCTTTGTTGGTGATAAGATTGTGATGTAAACATGCTCTATATAGTTTTAACATAGATTAGTAAAGACACACAAGAGTTAAAAAAAAAACTTATTTTATACTTATGGGGTCCTTAGAATAGGAACTTGTACTGTAGATTATTAGTTAAAAAAAAATCATAAACAACTTGTTACCATTGAATTTTATGAGGTATTGTTGTAGTAGTTAGAATTAAAAAATTAAGCACAATTTAAAACCCCTTAGTTACTATATGAAACCTATTTTTATTACTAACATGTTTACTTTCTTTTGTTTGCAGTGTAAGATAATCAGCAAGGCCACTCAACAAATCAATATCAATGATTAAATACAAGCATAAGTGTGCATGTACTAAATACATATTTTTTTCATGCAAAACAGATGGCAGCTATTTACATTTTGTAATAAATCAATTGATAGCTATATTTCAGCTGACTGACTGAAATTAACACTGACCTGATTAGATTTACAAACAAGCAACGCATAAGGTCCATTTTTGTCATGTGATATGGCGTGAGTGGGCTGGCCACAAGCCAGGCAGGAGTGTACGGTCCACCTGCCCAGTGGACGCTGCTCCACCAATGCAGGCTGAGCAACCTGCTTCTTAAGGCTGCCTAAGGAGCATGCTAGCAGTTTCTACAACAACAATTTGAGATTATTAACAACTATTTTAAAACATGAAGTAGGTACTAAATATTCATGATAAATTATAGTTCCAGTAAAACTGGTTTGCATTCTTTTTGATACTGTTTTGTACACAGAACAGGAAAGCAACAAGATGAGTTTGAAACATAAAAAGCTAAAAATAAACCAAGAAGTTAGTATAGAGTTTTAAGAAGGATATGTCTTAATATTATGTATCAAAAGTACGATCGTAAACAAGTCGATACAGTGCCGAACGCACATGTACTTGTGTATTATGTATTAAATACATACAAAATAATATCAAAATAAACGTGATCACAGTGATGTTGATAAGGTTTAATTCATATTTTAACATATCAAGCTATGAAAACCCTTCCTATAAGTCAAGGTCAAGACATGTTTACTGACGGTACCTCACTGAAAAAAATATCCCTTTGTTCCATGGATGTTAACTCCAGTTTCCCATTATCGACATTGTCTTCAAGTTTATCACCTTCAAGCATTACATTTAGGCATTTACAAACACAGAGAGCCATGTTGTCCGGAAGGATTGTGTGTTTTGGACGAAACAATACAAAAATACACAAAAAATTAAGTAAATTATGAGTACAGTAGTCGCAACTTTCAGATAAACGCGTAGAAATACGTATAGATAGATAGTTATTTTTGTTCAAAACACACACATTCACAAATCGACAAGGAGTTTTCACAGGCAACTAAATTAACACATATCGATAGCTTCGTCTCTTTTTTGAATTGACATAAACGCCTAAAATTCTTGCAAGAAAGAAAGAAACAAAATGTTTTCCTTGGTTTTTGCTAGTATATACACAACATTTGATTGTTATTTTCTCTAGTGCGAAGTAAATATAATCGACTAAGGAAATTGGAAAAGCAGAAAATCGAGTATTCATATTGTTTTTGAATTTGACGCTCAGTCGATTCAAGTTTAAGCTACGCTTGCCACGGTCAGATCGTGGATGGGTGACTATTCTTTACATATCGATTGAAATGTAAAGAATTGAAATGGAAAACCCCTCCATGCCTCGGAAACAAGGAACATATTTGTCGGAAAGCATTAAGCCGTTGGTACCGACCGGCTGTCATTCTTTGACAGTTGTTACGGATAGTCAAAACTCAGAAGCCCGATAGCCTGACAGCCAGTCTACCCAGTAACCGGGTTGTGGAGGTCAGATAAGCAGTCGTTCCATGTAAAATACTGGTGTTCAGCTGCATCCGGTTAGACTTGAAGCCGACCGTGAGTGACCGTGACCCCAACATAGTTGGAAAAAGGCTAGGCAGATTGATTGTTTGGAAAACCTTTGAGGCTCTAGTTGGCCACCCAACAAATGATCACGACGTACACGTATTCGCACAACGATCATTTTTTATTTGGACGTCACCGTAGAAACTAGCACCATTTAATTACAACTAAAAAAATTTGCTGTTTAGTCATGTGAATCAATTTGAATTACTAATTTTTGAATGGACTTCACTACAATTATTGTCAACCTCAAAATCTCACAGATGGTTGCTGTCAGAATAAATTGTGTTGCAAGTGTCAAAGAGTCATGCATCATACGTTTAGTACGTGGCGAAAAACGTTTTTTCTAAGTTATAACTTAAGATTTTAATGAAGTTTCTTCTAATTTATAAAATATAGTGCATGCGCTAGTTGTATACAACTCTTGGAAGATAGTTTTATGTGAAAAAACTTACAATGTCGAAAAGAAGTCAACCCAGTTGGTCCCCACCGGCTAAAACTGAGAAGAGGCCGGTGCTAAAACTTTATAACAGCTTGACACGACAGAAGGACGAATTCGTGTGTGATAATGGTAACCGTATCAACTGGTACAGCTGCGGACCTACGGTGTACGACGCCTCCCATATGGGCCATGCCAGGTACTTAATATTAAGTTTACTGATGATCCCTTTGTCCTTTAAGGATAATTTAAGTGTGTATCATTACATTGAAACTCATACTATATGCACATTGTGCCATTTTCAGTCAAAGTTAGTTTAACAAACTTGTACGAAAAACCTGTGATTGTAAAATGGGTAGTTTTCTGTTTATAAAAATACTTCTTAAACGAGGCTATTGAATACCCAATTTTCTTCTAAATGCTCCGTCTTACTCAAGTTTTAATATGCCTAAGTATGGTAGTAATTATTTACCTTAGTTTTCTGAAATTAGCATTTGCAATCTGAAGAAATGGTCAAATATAATTATTTCACTATTAAATTGCTACTCAAATTGATAGCGTTTTTGAAAGCTTTTGAATGTTTATTTTTATCCTATTTAATCACATAATGACTTCTTTCAATTCCAGATCATACATATCTTTTGACATATTAAGGCGAGTAATGGCCAACTACTTTGGCTACGACATCCTGTATGTAATGAACATCACAGATATTGATGACAAAATCATAAAAAGGGCAAGACAGCACCATTTGTTTGAGAAATACATTGAAGAGAAGAAAAGTCTGAATTGTATCATAGATGATGCAACATCAGTAGTGAATTACTATGAAACAATTGTTAAAGAAGCCACTGACCCTGATAAAAAGAATGCTATGCAAAAGACATTAGATTGGTAAGTGGTTTTTACATTATATGCAAAATAAACAGGTCAAAGAAACAACAAATAACTTTATCAGCATTTCTTCATTGCTCCAGTGAAGTATTATAAATTAAATTAATGCTTTGTGTAGAAGTCAGTTTTATTACTTACTGCTTTTAGATAAGCAACCTAAGTATATGCAAGTCCTTATCAGTAAAGTATGTCATACCTTATGCTAGTTATGTTATAAAATAGTTTCCATCCTAGCACGTAACTTATGCATATTACTGTGAATAATCTCAAGTTAACATTACCATTTATCAACATCCTTCCTTAATATGATTGACTCTATTTCCTTGTATTAAACTAAGGAAGTCACCTAAAAATAATTAGTAACCTATCGGAAGATAACAAAATGGCCAATTAGTCGGTAATCAATATTTGCACAAATGTTTTTTGAAACAACATGATAAAAAAATTAATTCTCAATGAAAACTTTAATTAAAAAGATAACTAATATCAAACAATATCAGTACAGTTAACCGCATGACACATGTCCATGATAACAATTTGGCTTCGATGTCATAGCAGTAAACCCGATCTTCATAGTGTAACTGCTGATTTGAAGTGATGTGCGGTTGACTTAAAAAAATAATTTCAACAAAACTAATGAAATCACGTTTACAGCATTGCTTCAGCAGTTAAAACTCTGAAAGTAGCAGTGGAAGGTAAAGATGAAGCAAAGATCACAAATGCAAAGTGTGAACTACTACAGTCTGCTAAAAGCCCCATTTCAGAATGGCTTGACAACCAGTTTGGGGCCACAGTTACTGATAATGCTATATTCACAGCACTGCCTAGGTATTGGGAAAATGAGTTTCATAAAGACATGAAAGCTTTAAATGTGAGTATTTTTAAATAACAGTTCAAAGCTACTATGGCCTCTATAATAATAAAAATACAATAAAATTAAAAATAAAATTTTAATTTTATATCATCACATCACATACAAGAATATGTATTATTTTCAGCTTGTTTTGTTCGATCTTAATAATGGCAATAATGGTAACCGTGGTACAGAAACTGTTGTGTGCAAGTCCGACTCACCCTTGACCGCTTTTCTTTCAAAGTTGATGTTGTGATGGAAATCTCTTTATTTTCAAGAAATCTTTTTTCAGTGTATTTTTTCCTATGCACACAAATATTTTATATCTTCAATTTCTTGCAGGTATTACCGCCAGACGTATTAACGAGAGTAAGTGAATATGTACCACAGATAGTAAAGTTCATTGAGAAGATAATAGACAATGGTCTTGCTTATGAATCAAATGGCTCTGTTTACTTCAGTGTGAGCGAGTTTGATAGCAAAGACAAGCATTCTTATGCCAGATTAGTTCCTGAAGCTTATGGCGATACGAAATCATTACAAGAAGGAGAAGGTAACAAATCTCTTCATTCTCAATTTGTTGTATTGTATGCTTTTTTGGTAGGGTTGGTTGGGCATAAAAGATTTGGTCTAGTTGTCATTTACAGCTCGTGGCTAAATAATAAGAACCGCACGGGTCGATCAATCAGGTTAAGCTATGCTTGCCGGGATTGGTCCGTGGGTGGGTGACCATCTTTACATACCGAGACTCCTCCGTGCCTCGGAAAGCACGTTAAGCCGTTGGTCCCGGCTGTCATACGTGGGTCTTTGACAGTCGTTACGGGTCGTCAGAAGCCCGAAAGTCAGCCAACCAGTCTTACCAAAGGTATTGTATTACCCAGTTATAATTGTGGAGATCAGATAGGCAGTCTCTCCATGTAATATACTGGTATCCAGCTGCATCTGGTTAGACTGGAAGCCAACCCCAATATAGTTGGGAAAAGGCTAGGCAGATTGATTGTCATTTACAAGCGCATTTCTTCAGTGCTGTTGTTAATGAACATTACTGTATCTTGTATTAATTGATGGTTGCTCTCATAAAAGTAGTTTTTATCGTCCCCACAATTTTGTACTTACCGCAAATTCTACTCTGTAGATCACTACATTTACATCCTTTTTAACCGACTTCCAAAAAGGAGGAGGTCCACCGATTTCTCCGTCAATTGTGGACCGATTTTGAAAATTATTTTTTTGTTTGAAAGGGTTTGCTCTCGAGGTGATCCCATATAAATTTTATTAACTTTGCTTCGATAGTTTTTGAGTTAGCTTCAATAATACGTACTTTTTCCCACTTAGTATGTGGATGATACGATAAGTTCAAAACCAGACACCGACTTCCGAAATTAAAGTTATTTTGCACTTTATAGTGTTTTTTGTAAGTCGGTTGTTTTTTCTTTAAAAAGTTTTTCAGTAAAATAATTTTTCAAAATTAACATTAAGTGGGTACTATAAAATCAAGTATTTCTGCCTCAGGTGATCTTACCGAAGACACAAGTGAAAAGCGTTCTCCCAACGATTTCGCTCTATGGAAGCGCAGCAAAGCGGGCGAGCCGGTCTGGTCGTCGCCGTGGGGCGCTGGCCGGCCTGGTTGGCACATTGAATGTTCAGCCATGGCGTCCGACGTGTTTGGCGATAAGCTGGACATACATACCGGGGGCGTTGACCTCAAGTTCCCTCACCATGACAATGAGCTAGCTCAGAGTGAGGTGAGTTAAAACGCGGCTTAAAAACCGCAAAGTTAAATCAATGACCATAATATTCTTAAAGAATATAGCAGGTTTATTTATATTACATAGGTATTTATTACAAGGAGTTAAATTAAAAACAACTTTGATACTAAGAAAAAAAAAAACAGAAACGGCATCTGATTTGACTGGGCCGATCCCACTCCCTCTGTCTTTTCTGATGTTAGTATGGGCTATACGTGAATAACGCGAAATGCACGCGCATGCATGTCGTACTTATGCATCGTCACTTTTTTTAAAGCAAATGAAACTCGGCTCTTCTTAAAACAAATTGGTCCAGAGCGGGTCGGGCTCATAAGTAACCGAGGTTCCGAACCAAACTGTACTTAGCAGTGTTTGGAACGGTCGCTGGCCAGCCAGCGTATATAATGTATTTCGCAAAGTCAATAAACCTGCGCTAACTCCTAAACTCGAACTCTAAAGATGTATCTAAATGACATAGTGTCAAGGAAAAAAAATGGTCTGCACTACATAATTCAGCTAAGTAATAATTTTTATTTGATAAAAAATTATACAGATTGATCAAAAGACCGACGTAAGTAAACAACAATTTCTCGTATTTATTTTTTCGTCGCAAACCGCTACAATTTTCCTGTAAAATGCCGATAAATATTTTATAACTTAACTATTTTACTGTCTCTTAAGATACAGGTCACCCTAGTTTAAGAGGCAGGGTTCACCCAATTCATGTACAGACCCTGTGGTCACAGCATAAATTATGTAATACCTGTCTTTACTCTTATGTCAACCAGTTGTAATCCATCTTTTACCTAATTTTTAACCATAACAACAATAATGTATTTTCGTCTGTAACCTATTTGAAAATAAATAAATTTTATTATTATTTATTATTATAACTAATAGAATCATAATTTTAGAGTTAGGAGATAAGGGAAGGTAATTATTTGCAAATTTTAAGCTATATCTTCAAGGCCGCTAAACCAAATATTATAAGAAATATAATTTTAGAATCCTTAAAGTAAGCTCTTTTAAACGACACCAAACACGGTATGTTAATTAAACTTTTTTTATAATAGAACTGACAAACAAAAATAAATATTATATCTTTGGTTGTCCATCTGTGCACATCTCATCAACCGAACACTATGCCAAAATTAAAATTCCTACGTTGCATAGATCTCGAGAAAAACCTGTGACAGACAAGACAGTGAGATTTGGTTCCGATTTTCATTTGTTCGGAACCTTAAAATGCTAATGTTTTTCTTCTCATCCCAGGCCCACTTCGACCAACCTGGCTGGGTGAACTACTTCCTCCACACGGGCCACCTGACGATAGCGGGCTGCAAGATGTCTAAATCGCTCAAGAACTTCGTCACCATATCCGAAGCGTTGCGCCGCCACACGGCCAGGCAACTGAGGATCGGCTTCCTCATGCACGGATGGAAAGAAACCCTCGACTACTCCGATAACACCATGGATATGGCGATACAGACTGAGAAGCTTTTTAATGTGAGGATGCATTTATTTCCATAATTTTATTGTTATCAAACCAGCTTTAAAACTTCACTCATCTTCACACAGCTACACATCAAGCTATACATGTAGCGGTTACACCGCCACATACGAACTACGCATCATAGACATGACGTCACACAAATCTTGCATCGCGCAATTAGAGTTTACCGAGCGATCGACATAGATACAAGATTTCAACTTCAAACCGTTGGGCAGTTGCCCGCCAGACACAACACCCGTCTGGTCGGAGGATCCTCCCTTTTCTATGGTGGATGAGTGAACTTTACACCCTGTTCCTCATGCCACTAAATACAATTCCAGTATAAGCTGATCTCGCATGGTACGGAAATCCTATACAATGCGAGATCAGCTTAAACTGGAAATGTATAGCTTGATGTGTAGCCGTGTGTACAAACAATCTGTCATTGAAACAAAATTATGAATCAGTTGTAAAAAACAAATGACGATCTGCACGCGTCGCGCAGTAATCTGTGCCGGCTCTACAATGAGACGCAGAGCAAGTCAGACACACATGTCTGCGTCGCACGTGCCTGCGCCGCAGCGTACGCAGCTGTCAGTACGTTCATGCATTACTAAATCTGTTCTGCCCTGCGCTGCGTGAACCTGTGTCACCTGCGTCTTAGCATACGCTTAGCCTTAATGTTGCAAACCTCTCTCAGTTGATCTAGACCTCATAGTATAAAATGTAATATTTCAGGAATTTTTCTTAACCGTAAAAGACGCGTTACGTAGTGGTTATGACGAGGGCTGCGGCGGCGTGTGGGACGCGGAGGAACTGCAGCTGTCCAACAAACTCACCGCTGTCAAGGAACAAGTGCATGCGGCGCTGTGCGGTTAGTACTTTGAACTTAAAATATACCTGTGCTTAAGAGGCCGGCGACACGGCTCGCAATTACAAATCGAGATGTTTGCAAAATTCAATTCCAAGCATGTTGCGCTAGTGTGAGTGCCTGTCGGAGCGATATACACCTACAGTAAGCAATACTACCACGCACACATTGACAATTATTGCTTGACGCGATAGTAGATTACTAGCTTTCGAAAATTTATGATAAATTTGGATGTGTTCCGTAATACAAAAAATTATGAATGAAAACTTAATGTATTTCCATTTTTTTTTTTTTCGATAATTTGTAACTTGATAACATAAACTATGCTTCTGCGGAAACAATATTACAAATATTGTTGTTTATAATACAGAAAAAACAATATGAAAACATGTAATTTACTCTGTAAAAATGTACGAAATGCAATTCGCTTATATTTCATTTAAAGGTAAGTTTTTGGAAATAAAAAAACGTAGGAGCCTAGATAAATACCGTCTCAATCCGAATATCAACATAATATGGTGGAAATATGCTCAAATTGCAAATGATTTATGTACTACGTTTGTATGGATAATTCATGCGTCGCCGCAATCTTAAGACATCATTTGTACGGTTAGAGTTGAAGATGAGATGAGACGTAATCAGAAGACAAAGGAAAAGCTAAATAGTAGAAGAATTGATGTGAGCTGAAACAGCAATTGAACTCACTGGCAAAGGGTCTAAAACTGCATATAACTGCATATTTCTTTCAGTTTCCCTTTTAAAATATGGCCATATCTACAGTTTATAGTATTGAGTGTAGTACCAGAAGCCGGTGGAAAATTAGTGCTATTGACTCTATAGAACGCACTCATTTTTTCAACCGCCATCCGTCATGAAGATATCCACCCTCGCCACTGCCGTCTAAACCATTTTTTATTCTCTTGGAGGCGTTGAATACATATTCATACAATTTGTCCACAGACAACATCGACACCCGCAGTGCACTAGACTCCCTACGCGAGTTAGTAGGCGCAGCACACATATACCTCCGTAAGACGACACCACGCAACTCTCCGCTGTTAGCGGCCGCTGCCAAGTACATCACAGACATACTGCACGTGTTCGGAGCCGTGGAGGGACCGCGGGGAGGGATCGGCTTCCCTGTCGCTGATGTGAACAGTGTCTGCGTGAGTATCATATCTTATGTTACATATTAACATACATATAGTTCGTGAGACGACACCACGCAACGCTCCGGTGAGTAGCCGCTGTTATATACAATACGCGCCACGAAAGATGAGACTTGACCGCGCCTCCCGCCGCTCTTTCCACCGCCCCGATGACGCCCAGACGCAGACTTCATACCGCTAGAGACCCATAAATCGTCTACTGCGCAAGTCAAACCACGTGGTGTGTCAATTCTCATCTTTAGCGGTACGAACAGTACCTACTATCTACGTCACAAACATATTTTCTTGCCATAGTTTTCTGAAAGTTTGCGTGCTACGAAATAAATAAGAAAAAAAAAAAACAGTGGCATTCCGGGAGTGCCGACAGAAGTGACAACTTGAAAAAAAATCGGCACCGAGGTTATCAACGCGTTGCTGTCTTACTCCACGGTGTCGGTAAATTGCGTTAGGGTGAAGACATAAAGAGGCGGGTTCCCGGTGCAGACAAACCGGTACGGGTAGGTACCGATCCGTACAGGCATGGGGTCTCAACTCGAACAAATTATAATTAGTACTGAAAAAAAAATCATAGATGGCAGCATAGGTAAGAAATATGAAATTAACAATCACTAAAAAGCGATAAACGGCTGATTTTTGCGTAAGTATGATTAGTAAAAATCAAAACTTCTTGTTTGGTGCTGATTTATCTATATAAACCCATCATCATCTGCCTAGCCTTTTCCCAACTATGTTGGGGTCGGCTTCCAGTCTAACCGGATGCAGCTGAATACCAGTATTTTACATGGAGCGACTGCCTATCTGACCTCCACAACCTAGTGACTAGGTAACACGATACCCCTTGGTAAGACTGGTTGTCAGACTTTTGGGCTTCTAACTACCCGTAACGACTGTCAAAGATCTACAAATGACAGCCGGGACCAACGGCTTAACGTGCTTTCCGAGGCACGGAGGGGACTTGGTATGTAAAGATGGTCACCCATCCATTTGTCATCACATCTGTCGCTATTATTTTACGTTTTAGTAAATCAAACAATTTTTGAAGTGAAAACATCTTTAGGTGCGTTGGGCATTTTTGAGATGGGAAAAACAATTGAACTCGCGACACCGTTACCGACATCTCATTTTAGTAACCGCGATTGTGCTCTTTATTTATATAAAGTTACGGATCAATGTTCTATGCAAGTATTTGTACAAAGGTTTTGGAAGTTTTTTTTTTTGTAAACGCGATTGCGATCTTTATTTAGATAAAGTTACGGACCAATGTTCAATACAAGTATTTTTCTTCCACCAAGATCTTGTTCAAGTTTTCGCTTCTGTCGCACTCCCGGAGCGCCACTGTTTTTTTATATAATCTATTACCTACTTTACGTAGAAATATAATAGCTGAAAGAAATCTATACATGTTTTTGGCAAGTACCTACCTACTTATATTTTTATCATTTTACTGATACCTTTCTATAAAAAACCGGCCAAGTGCGAGTCGGACTCGCACACGAAGGGTTCCGCACCATTATCTATAAAAACAGCAAAAAAATCAAGTTTGTTGTAGGGGAGCCCCCTTAAATATTTATTTTATTCTGTTTTTTAGTATTTGTTGAAAAGATTGTAAAAACTATCTTTGCTTTGTTTAAATTCAATCTCTTTTTATTGTATGTAATTGCATATCACGTGTGCACTGTGAACATGTACATTCTATAACGCTACCAAATACTGGGTACGTCTTTCATCGACTTGAATATGCCCTGGCGGCTGAGAGTATGTCATGCTCACTCAAATGTCTCGCTGATGGTGGCGTGTGTGTTGCATCATTAAGGGGACGATAACTGTCTTTTCATGATTTTATACTGAAGATGACGTCTAAACGAGTAGTGTTAGTGATTTGGAAAAAATATATGTTGAATTAGAGCATTTTTTTAATATTTTAATATAGGCATATTTTTGATTATGTTTATATTACATAGTGAAATTAATTTGTAAAGTTATGTCTAACGCGTATAATAAACCGAGAATGACGCAAAATCTATCAAGCGTATTTTTCTGAAAACTTCACCATATTAAAGATAATGAAATTATTGATCGTTTAGTATACGCGTTTTATTAAAATACCTTTTGATTTACGTGTAATAAATTAATAATGCGTCTAATTTGGGACAGCGCTCCTTGATGGGCGAGTCCTATTACTGGCTGGACGTACGACGCGTTGCGTAAGCTCAGTACAGAACACGCAAGCTAACCATTCAAGGCCACTGTCATATATCTGCGTCTCAAGTTCCCTTCAAAATGGTTGAGCTAAATGGTGCTGATCCATGCGTCATGTTCGTGAACGGGCGCTGTCAGTAGGGACTGGCCATATCTTAGCTGCCACGGTTTATTTTAATTTTTGAATTGTTTTTGTTTTATATTTTTATTACGGACGCTTTTAACGTGCACGTCTTTCTACATTGTTCTCACATGTATAATTTCAACATGAATGATGTAACCAATATTTTGTAACAATATTTTTATTTAAAAGAGTGACCATGGAGTTTCTTGCCCGTTATTCTCCATAGGTACCTACTACGATTAGGAATGGGCAACTAGCTTCATCTTTCTGACTGACCGACCCCTTGACAATTCAAAAGTACCTGTAATTGGTTTTATTTAAAATAAATGCTTTGAGTTTATAGCGGCAACAGAAATACATCATCTGTGAAAACAACTGTCTTAATAGAGACACAGCCTGGTGACAGACAGACGGACAACGGAGTCTTAGTAATAGAGTCCCGATTTACCCTTTAGGTACGGAACCCTAAAAAGGATTGCACGAAACGTTTTAAAAGTAGATAGGTAGCTAATGGTGCCGATTCTCTTGTACACCGAACTAAACTAACTAAACTATCACTAAAATTCCTTACTTTTTACTATGAGAATCTCAAAGCTATTCTGCAAAATAAATTCTCTTTTTAAAATAATTTTGACATATCTAAATCGAATTTGCCAATCGCGACTCCACACGTGATACCTAGCCACGTGAATGTTTTTAGAGCCGGAGGCGCGCAGGGGGGCAACCTCGATGTGTTTTATATGAAATTTTTCACATTGCGTAGAAAAAAAAAATACCTACATGTAGAGTGTTAGGGGTTTAAGTGTTTTATAAAGGGGGTCGAAATTTTCATTATTTTTGCGATTGGACACACCGTTTTCGAGATATAAGCAAAAGAAAAAAAAAGATTCAGTACTGTTTTTGTATCTGAAATCGAGGTGTTGGTGTGTAAAAAGTTCACGACAACCAATTTTATTCCACATGTTTTTAGGCGAAAAACGTCAAATTCAGAATAGCAAAATTGCCATTTTCACTAAAGTAATATCTCAGTTCCATCTTCAAAATATAGTTAAGTTGTGTCATTTTAATCTTTAGAAACTATTCCGCCAACTCGAGATATTTTTTTGTTGTATTGTTATTACACTTGTCCTTGAACGCACTGTGCGATGTGCGATGTAGAGAATCTAAAGTATCTAAGTCGACTCCTAGATGGCGATGTGAAAGTCGCTTATGCTACCATCTGTTAATAAAAATGGAGGAAAAAAAACAGCCAGTTCAATAGCCAGTTTTAGGGAGGTGTCATTTCTTTGTATGGGATTGGGTATCTGTAAGTAGTATTATATTATCTGTGGTACTGGTAAAATATTCCAATGTTATCCATATGCGCTCTCGCATAAAGAAACAGGTCGGTACCGATGCGTGAGCGCATACGATAACATTGGAATATTTTACCTGTACGGATCGGTACCTACCCGTACCGGTTTGTCTGCACCGGGAACCTGCCTCTTTATGTCCTCACCCTTACAGTGTCGTGAAATCAATGGTTTAGTCCCATCTCAAAAATGCCCAATGCGCCTAAAGAAATGTTCACTTTAAAAAACTACATTTTTTAACAAACACCACTACGAATATTATTGTGCCCTTGAAAAACTGAGTAAAGTAAAGTGACCCTTGTTTTCTTTACCACCGCAGCTAGAAGAGACAGTGATGCCGTACCTAGAAGCACTGAGCACGTTCCGCGGCCGCGTGCGCGACGCCGCGCGCGCGGCCGCCGCGCCCGCCGTGCTGGCGCTGTGCGACCAGCTGCGGGACGTCGACCTGCCCGAGTTGGGAGTTCGATTGGAGGATAAACCAGGTGAGTGGAAGCTTCAGCTGTCGTTGTCTGGTTCCGAAGAGAGCCGAAGAGTTCCGAATAGTTACGAGGTTTGCGCGTGAGGTGATCCCGTACTAAGTAACTGTGATCTGCACAAACTTGATGTGAGATTAGACAACTCGGTATCAGGGAATTGAGATATTGATTTAGTCTATTGCTATTGAAGAGTCGACTTTATTGTTGTCGATTTAAGCTACATTGAGCAAGCGTGGTGATCAATGCTCATGCTTTCTCTGTATGAGAAGAGGTCTTTGCTATACAGTGGGACAATAATAGGCTGGTATTATTATTATTCTCCTTTATTCATTTTAACACAAAGATTACATTTTTAAATATTAGATTATAAAAAATATAAAAACAACGTTATTATTACGCTATATTTATAAATTAATGGCAACTATTACATTACAAACGTACTTACATTTGATTCACGCAAGAAAATTTTATTCCCTCTTAGATCGCACAGTAGTCAAACTAGTGAGCAAAGAAGAAATAATGAAAGAGAGAGAAGAGAAGGCTCGGTTTGAAGCGGAGAAGCAGAAGAAGAAGCAAGAGTTGCTCGAAGTGCAGCGCGCTAAGGAAGAACTGAAGAAGATACCGCCTGGAGAAATGTTCAAGCGAGAGGCCGACAAGTATTCCAAGTTCGATGATAAGGTAACTTGCATTTAGGCATGTCTTTTATAATTAAATGCACAAAAGTAATGTATCTTCAATCTATCTTGGTGAACTGTTATTGTTTTAAACATGTTTTTTAACCCTTGAATATTTCAAGTCACCGTCAGGCATCACATTTGAAAATACTAAACCATGGTCAAAATGCAAAGTCCAGTAACCGGCAGTTACCCCGTTTCAGTCTCATTTGATTAGATTGAGTGCTATTCAATTCAACCATTTGAGTAAATATTACTGGGACTTAGTAGACAAACACAACTTATAGAATATTAATTTCCTTCTAGGGTCTGCCAACCCACGACCATGAAGGCAAGGAGCTCAGCAAAGGTCTCGTGAAGAAGCTGCAAAAACTGCAACAAGCGCAGGAGAAGAAATACAACGAGTACTTAGCATCCATCAACACTTGCTGACAAAACTATGTTTATACGTCAGCTTCGACTAAACACTCTAGACTCGTATCATCTTGATCGCACTGTATCCCGTCGTTAATGTGACACATTCTTATTACAAAATGAGGTCTATCCTTTTGTACTAAAATATTTAAATGTTCGAGCCAGTTATTGTATTTTGAAATTTATTCAGAGCACGGTAAAGTTCTTAATACAAAATCACTAAAACAGAACGATATTTTAAATTCATTTAGCGCTAAACACATTTAGTGATTTGAAGTGCAAGTGGACCTTAAACTTGGGTTAAGGCTCCTACGAACAGTGCCGACGGCACGAATTGCCTGCTTTTACCGAACGGCACGTCTTTGTGAGGCAAGCCG
Source organism: Agrochola lychnidis (assembly GCA_963680765.1). NCBI lineage: Eukaryota > Metazoa > Arthropoda > Insecta > Lepidoptera > Noctuidae > Agrochola > Agrochola lychnidis. The sequence continues at coordinate 15,446,869 of OY796857.1, forward strand.
GACGCACAGCGGCTCGCCGTGTGTGGACGTCAGTTTTAATTAGAACTTTAACGCCGAAATAGAGTTAGAAATTTAATAAATGGCTTGAAAATGGTTTAAACCTGGGTCTTGTTTTAAGGCCTGTTGATAAGGCCGATGGAGTTATTAAAAAAGGTTGGCTTTGTAGAGCGTCGTCTTTGTCACTCATACTTGTGTGACTTTCAAAAGGTCGATTTGTCATGTTAACGCCCTGGTACTTACTGGAAAGTGCTCGATGTCCCGATACTGATAATGTGTTTTATTGCGCAAGTTCTTGACAGTTTCAATAGTAGTAAAGCTCTTTGTGAAAGACACTTATGCGTTGTGTCGTCAACTATTTTGTTGCCGATGCACACGCACCCCACCGGTGATGCCTCTGGTATTCTGTAAAGCCAGACCGGGCTTGCGGACGGTGAGCAATGGGTAGCTCGCCGTCCGATAAGGACCAAGCCCGGGTCGACGGCGCGTTGTGTTCCACGCGCGCCTCAAAGAGATGTCAGCAGAATTGACGGGGTCCGCTAGGGCCAATGCCTGCCGGGGGTTCGAAGAAAACCGATAAGGAAATCGTGCCCCCCCTGGCAACACGGCAACTGAAGGAACACGGGTGGGTTTTAGTCAGTAAGTCTGACACGCCCTCCCGCTCCGCCCAGAGCGGGAGAAGTTATTTGATGATTTCCCACCCAAAATAAAAAAAGGTCAGCCGGTCTATTCTAAAAACTTAGATGAAATGAGCTGTCAAAAGTGTCAATCCCTAGCACCAGGTGGAATGACAGCTCACTTCATAAATCGAATAGATCAGGAGATGTCCATAGGTCGCGGTAACTATTTACCATCAGGTGATTGCTTGCCAAGTCGCCGTCCAAAAACAAGTTGACTAGTTCTGAATATTTCCACAGTACTCGTCAATTTACGCAATAAAACTCAAGTGGACATGGTATATAGTGTTGTATAATAGTATTAAATTAGGTCAATTTATAAAGAACACACAAATTATTTATGCCTTCGCTGTAAATAAAATATTCTAAATTATATAAATAAAAGAGAGTTATGCTATTGGTGAGCGAGAGTCTTTAAATTATGTGGTTGGTGGTTTTAAATATAAGCGATACTGGGATTGGTATTCTGCCTTTCATAATTCACAACGTATTATGTTCTTATTTATTTCGATTATTCATGAATCATTCTCTCATTATCCATGGAATTGTTGACATTCCGAACCAGTATCTTGTAATCGATTCAGCATTTTTTTAACTTGTATTTTTTATTAACTTTTATCTTTTCATTAGATTGCTTATCATTATTAGTTTTGTTATTTATTATTTTTATGGAGTGATTGAGGGTTTCGATAAATATAATAATTAGCATTTTTAAGTTCTGTTTTTGGAGTTAGATTATCACCATAATGTCAGTCGGGTAATATCCACTGTTGAACAAAAATGCCTTCTCATAAGTTTCCACATATATGTCTTTGTGGCCAGTTAGATAATTCTTTCGAGTAATGAAGTACAAAATATATTTCTCGAAAACGTTTTCGTTAATTGATGTTTATATTACGTCGACCTTGATAGATTCTAAAGATTTTCTTCTACTGGTCATATTAATTTGAAACGTTGTAAATGTATTTAATTCAGATGACTACCATAATCGAGCTCTTAATATAAATAGTAAACTCTTTGGCTCATTAGATTTGTCTTAAACACTGTGCACTTATTAAAAATTAAAATGTGCTTCATAGTTTTTATATTATGTAAAACTATTGTATTTACCATGAAAGCTTATTTAAGTTTTTTTTTTTTCATATTCTTAATTTTTTACTAAATAGGAAACATCTAGGACCGTATTGTTTGATTTGATTTGTGTGCGCATATGAAAATTCTAAACGCACGCGACCAATGGTAGAGAATGAAATATTTTGAGTGATAAAAGTCACAAGCAAAATGTGTAAATGAAAAGTAACATTACTTCAGTATTAAGGCTTTTTATGTTAATACGTATCATGCATATTATTAATTATCTTCATTTTCATGTACCGTTGCATTTTCTTTGCAATAAAAACATAACTAAATTCTTGAATGTGAATTGTTTTATTTATCCTGCTACTACCCCGATTATAGAAATGGCGGCGTAAACCAATCAATGTCGTCCTAATGATGACGATGGTTTAACTTAGGAGTAGCCTGTCGCGCTGATGAATTTTTCAACTTTCGGCACTGAGCTGAGCGTTGAAAATCTAACAGCGCGCTTTTATTTAGACATTAATTTAGATGTCGCCTAGTGTTAGTGGAAACGGGCATTAGACCTAAGTACTTTGGGCACGCCACAATTGCGGCGATAAGTCCCCTCTTTGAGGAGTAGCTAGAGAGGCGCCACGGTATCCTCACCTTCCGCCTGACGCAGGTCCTCACCGGACACGGCTGTTTCGGGAGGTTCCTGATATGGCGGGAGGAAACGCCCGGGTGTCACCACTGTGTGGATCGCCCGGAGGACACGGTGGAGGTCTGCCCGGCTTGGGCGGAGCATCGCCGTGTCCTTGTGGAGGCGATCGGCGGCGGAGATCTCGCGTCCGGCCCTGGTCCAGGCCATGGTACGGAGCGAGAAGGCATGGGAGGCCGTCACCTCCTTCTGCGAAGCAGTAATGATCGCGAAGGAAGAGGTGGAACACGTGAGGGAGAGGCAAATTTCGCGTCCTCACGCCGCGTCGGGTATCTCAGGCCGATTCCCGGCCACCGTAGGCACGGACTTGCGGACGGTGAGCAATGGGTAGATCGCCGTCCGATAAGGACCAGGCCCGGGTCAACGGCGCGGTGTGTTCCACGTGTGCCTCAAAGAGATGTCAGCAGAACTGACGGGATCCGATAAGGACCGATGCCTGCTGGGGTCGCAGGAAAGTCCGAAAGGGATACCATGGTCCCTGGCAACATGGCAACTGAAGGAACACGGGTGGGTTTTAGTCAGTAAGAGTCTGACACGCCCTCCCGCTCCGCCCAGAGCAGAAGTTAAAAGCCCACCCAAAAAAAAAAGACAGGTAAATCTGAAATAATAACTTCAGCAACCCCACAGGCTAAACATAAACACACGCGTTCAAATAGTAAAACTAATCTGCCATGCATTTGAAATGTCTCAAATCAAATACTCGCTATAAAATTGACACGTAATTACGAGTATTTCACTTTTTCTTTTAACATTTTACGTAAAGGTAAAGAGTTTGTTTTTGAATATCAACATTACCTGCTCGGGTGAAAATAGATAAACATATCGTCGTTGTATAACATTCCCGAGGCTGTGGAAATAAAGAAAACGAATTTTCCCGATGAGACTTAGCTAGATTGATTTTTCGCCCTCGTAAACCCCTATATCACAACTTACATCGAAATCGTTAGAGCCGTTTTCGAGAACGTGATTACAAATATATATAGGTATAGGTATTATATACAGGGTGTTAGGCAGACGGTTGAACATACGAAAATGGCGGATCCGTGAGGCATTCTGCTACGTGTTTAGGCCCAATAAGAAGACCCAAGCCAAACGAAAATATAAAAAAAATATTTTCGTATGTTCAACCGTCTGCCTAACAGCCTGTATATATATACAAATATTGCTCATTTAATGGTATAGGATTACATCTGTTCCAATTTTTTTAAACAATAAGTATTTTGTTCAATAATTAAGATTTAAATTGCTGCGGACTGACTGCGGTACCTACCTATCATCATCACAAGCAACATTTTGCGCTCATTTTAAAACATGATCTCAGTTTTGAGGAAAAAAGGCTGGAAATAAAATAACAAGTCACGTCGCCATTGAAATGAAAAGACAAAGTTTTAATAAAAATGTTTCGCAAAAACTGCATTACATAAAAACAAATCTTTGTGGTCGCGATACCTCTTGATTGAATGACACCCGTTATTGTGTCTTTACTTAAAATGGCATTTTTCCATCCTTCCGCTACTTATTGTACTTTTTACTCTGCAAGCAGGAAATCTTGCTTTTGTGATTTCAAAGTTCCTAACCGTCTCAAGGTTTCTTTGACGGCTTATACCAAATTAAACTCTCATCTGAATTCCTTGATGGAATAGGTAGAGATATACCATCGAGGCAACGCATATCTAAGCATTTTGAAAACAAAATCCCGTGCACACGACCCTTTTTTTTTCGTAAGTAAGCGATACTATAGCGGCCAAGCACTGCAAGCAAGAATAGTCCTCACAGTATGCAGATTATGCGTTTCTTCGATTGTACCTACTTAACTATAGATAGGTTTTCGCCCGTTATGTTGTTAGTCCCATGTAATAGGGGGCGAGCTTATTGCCATTGCCTGAAAAGGGCACAATTCCGCAAGAAAACTTGCAGCTGAGATTTTCTTAAATTCTCAGTAAGCGCAGCACTTTTCGAATCTGGTAAACTTACGAACACTGCCAGACGTAGGACCTCAAGCACCAGTTATCAACGAATCAGTCACAATTTTGGTCACAATCAAAATCAAAGTCAAATAATTTGTTTCAATTAGGCACAAAAAGGCACTTTTGAACGTCAAAACAAAAAATAGAATTGATTCTAGTCGCCCCTTCCAAAAGGTAGTTTTCGTATGGAGAAGAATGGGCAAGAAACTCCACCGTTACTCTTTTAAAATGTTTTACAATATTTTGTATACATTAATTATATGTGAAGACGATGCACCTGGAATAAGAATACTATACCACAATAGGTAATAATAATTAAAAATGAAGCAATGACTGAAAAAATAATTATGATAGGATACATGGTGTTCACATATTTACAAGCATTGTAAAAGTAGGTACGTATACGATACGATACGATATAATCGATACCTACTTACCTATGGGTATGGGTACTTAGGTATCTACTAATATCTATTCAATATAATAATACCTTTAAACAAGCAATTCTTGTATATATGTAATCTGAATCTCGAATGAAATTTAGTATACAGGGGGTTTCGGAGGCGATACATCGATCTAGCTAGGTTTCATTTTTAGAAAACGTCGTTCAAAAATAAAACCGAGCGAACCTCGTTCCTCCGCATATTTATAAGTAAATGCGATAGTAACTCTGTCTGTCTGTCTGTCTTTAACCTTTTCATGCCTTGTCGGCTGAACGGATTTAGATGAAATTAGACACACGTGTGCCAAATTAGTACGTTCCCGTGGGATAATTTCCGGCCTCCGCGCGGGCGTAGCCGAGGGCAGAAGCTTCATATAAGACACTGTTGATACCTATTCGCACGTTTACTTCTTCCTATTCCTATCCGTCGACACATTCACTGTAGCGGTCTAAGAAGTTTAATGCTCAGCCCTCAAACCAAATAAAAAACCGGCCAAGTGCACTCGAAGGGTTCCGTAATGTACTAAGATCGAGCAAAAGAACGCCGAAAAGAACACGTTTCTTGTATGGGGGTCCCCATACAAGAAACGTGTTCTTTTCGGCGTTTTTAAATTACTAACTTTATTTAATTTTTATTATTTATTGTCATACCCGGCGGCAATGGAAATACACAATCTGTGAAAATTTCAACTGTCTACCTATTACAGTTCATGAGATACAGCCCGCTGACAGACAGACAGACAGCGGAGGCTTAGTAATAGGGTTCCGTTTGCCACCTTTCGGGTACGGAACCCTAAAGACAGCTGTCAACAGTGACGTGAGGCGGGCTTCGTAAACATGTGTGCACTTAGTGAGGTGTAGTTTGATTGTAAATGTGTGCGTGTCAGCGTGTATGCACAGAGCAGAGGTGTAGTTTTGGCATGCTTCACTGTATTGTTCGCAGTGCTATGTCTTGGTTTTTTATTTGGTCTAGGCTCAACCCTTTTAAGTGCCACGCCATAAGTACTGTGTCCAAGGTAGATCGTATCATACTTATAGAAAATAATACAGGTAAGAGCCAGTCCACACGGCGCGTTGCGTTGCGTTGCGTCGTCGCAACGCAAATATTTTGACGCATAGCCGGCCACACAGTGGCTGCGCCATTGCAGCGTTACTACGACGCGTTCCGGCGCAGCAGCGACGCACAGTTGCGGCAAGCATTTTGTAAAAACATCGCAGTCAGTCTATTTAAATTTCTTCAATGGTACTCATTTTACCCTGCAAATAAAACTGAATACAAAAGTACGTAAAAAAATGAGATGAGCTTGCGTGTATCAGTTGCTTGTGCGTTGATGGGGATATCAACGCACAAGCAACTGAGCGCTGCCGCTCCGACGTCGCAATGAGTACACCCCCTCCCGCTTCGTTTCGGGGGCTGCTGTCCGTCATGAGTGCGTTGCGACGACGCAGCGCACCGTGTGTACACTTTGGTTATTTGTATGTAAAACAACGCAACGGCAGCGCTGCGTCGACGCAACGCTGACGCAACGCTGACGTAACGCACCGTGTGGACTGGCTCTAAGATTGTAATATAAGTAGGTATCTACCAAACCTATACCGTAGATTAAGTAAGTAAATTGGTAAGAGTAGACCAACTAGAACAAAAAAACGATCAATCTAGATCACCATCGCAATCATTCATCCAATTTAAAATTCTTCTTCATAAAACATTCCCCATCTAACAAGCCCCTCCTATATAAGTTAATAAAAGACCTTGAAAAAAAATTGATACAAATTAAATTCTAAATATCGAGGTCTTCAACAAATCCACCGATTATCTGTATTTAAATAAACATTAAAAATGAATAGCCTTGGCGTCCCGCATCACAATAGATCGCGCACCTATCTGTAAACGCTTGAATGATGTCTCTATAAAGGCGACGGCCGCGTGCTCAGCGACAAAAATACTTATAAAAAGCTAAACAGTAGTTTAAAAAAGTAAAAAGTGAGGTAAACAATCTGGGCGCGTTTTTTGTGTAGTGAAGCTGACGATCATGTTTTGGTGGGGTGGCACAAGTACCGCACGCGAGTCGCCCAACATCTGCAGTTGGTAATGAGCGCACTACTTCATGGCTTCGTTTTGTTAACGTGATTGATACATTAGAGGTGTGATTTTAATGGGTTGGGTGGTAGCTTTATACAGTCTTATTGGTATGGACTTCATAGATCTAAGATCTATAAGTCCCTGTAAGGCGTCTGAATAAAAATTTAGTGTAAAAATGTGGTAAAACAAAGATAATACCCAAATAGTTATAGTGCTTAATGAACGATCACCACTAGGTAAATCTACATAAGACTTTCTATGTTGCTCTTATTGTCTATCCTTGCCCCACATTGAATTTGTATTAAAAACCAGTTAATTCATGACATCCAATGAATCGGAACAGTTGCCTAACTCATAACGGAAATTCCCAGCGAATTGTAGAAAACAGCTTCTGGTGGTGAATGAAATTTAAATAGTTTTTGGATTTGATCACAATCGCTTTGATCGTGGTCAGATTTACAATAGCTCTGGTAGGGCGAATCGGGCGAAGGGAGGCAAATCTTGCAAAACGTCGGGCCGCCGGCTGACCGCCCGGCGAGATGTCAATCACACACATTTGAATAAGAACATTGTTCCGTTTACATATTCCGTTAGATATCACGATAACAAGATTTCATTATTATAAAGTCAACGAACTGAAAGTTGCATTTTTGATGGAAAATAAGACTTTTTACAAATAAATTATTTTGGAATCAATCAACTGGAATTTCGACTAACGGTCGCGCTTTTGTAACCATTCGGTATGAGTGAGCCTACATCATACGGTATGTAAATGTGATAGGGTGCCTTTTTTGGGGAAATAACGAAAATTTACTGTTCAGTAGATATGTGACATTTGATAAGATCTTCATACGTTTGCACATAGTTATAAATAAGTGCCCAATGAGGTTAAACTTGATGTGGGAAAGAAAACCAGTCGGTAGGGACTTCTATTGATTCTTTAGAATTAGAATTCGATTAAGGTTCAGTAAATATTTGACAAAGAATTGTTATTTTAGTAACGGTGAGTAGGAAATAATAATAATTACGGTAGTTGCGACTAAATTAAGTAGGACTACAAGAATATACCAATACGTAAGTACTTTGATACAAGGCTACCCAGTTTGGTTCCTACAAATGTGTTCATAGTTAAAAACGTTAATTGACGACTAATTCTCAATATTTAAGCAGTAGCTTACAAGTTTAATTGGTGCCCTAATAAGATTTATAACGATAGCAATTAAAAGTTTTACTTTATAAATTATGATCGGCGGAAAGCTCCCTCGCCGGGTAATATTTTGCGCGAGACGCTGTTAGCGCTTGTCCCCGTCGCGCGGCGGTCGGGGTTGCAATTATGGCTTGTTTTTCATCGTAGCCCCCGAAGCACTCCGCTGCCTGAAAAAAGAAACCAATTTTGCACGCTCATTAATTATTTAAATCTCATTAAACAACCGCAAGTTTCCCTCTCTTGTTTTGTAATTTTGCGACGCTATTCTCCATCTACATTACCTAATTTAAGCCGTTGGACACCGAGGAAATTTCTTTAGAATAAAAACTCGCAAAACAGCTAAATTGGTGGTAAATCTTAACACTGTCGAGTTTTTAACATCGTTGATTAGTCAGAAAAGATTGCTGATGTTTTTACTGTCGGAGAAGTGAAAATAGAATTTTATGTTAAAATGTGTTTTTTGGAATTTGAATTTGAGAACGTCCGATTTAGCTATCTGTGTAAAAAAAAAAAACATATTACTTGTAGGTGGACAGCAGTGGTGAATCTGGAAAATGATAGTGTTACATATTACAACCTACCTAATAGTTTCAGATTCTACATGCGAAAAGGCTCTAATAACTCAGATATTATGATTTTTTGTGGAATGCAAAAGAGACTAATAGGAGGTACAACGAAATGACGAGCTGAAAGGAACTGTCATATAAATCCATTTACAAGCTTCAAAGCTATTTAGTAAAACAGGAAATTATACAGCGTTGTTGTTGCTTCGTAGCGAGTGTTTGTGTGTTGGCGTCAGCGGTGGCTTCCTATTAGATCATAAAGTCTGCCAGGACTGTCTTGTCTTTGGAGAATATTTTTGAGAATTAGGAAATTAAACTGTGCGTTGGCACATGAAAGGTGCGGAAGCGCGGTGTTGGGCGGTCGGGCGGTTGTTCGCTCAATTCGCGCGGCTGCCGTTGACTCGCGACGCTCGCTCCACAATGTGCCGCAAACTGAATTAATTATGTTTTCAAACGAATTTTCCGTAAACTGACTTTATTTCGCAAATTTTTTATAATCTGTTTTCCTATAGATAACGAAAAATTTGAACTCAATTACTAACAATAAAGAGAAAACTAGTGAATGACACGTGAAAACTTCAGGATTCTTCTATACTAGAACCAAAACAAGTTGAATCGAACCTGGTTTTGGCGCGAAATATTTGTAGAGCAAGATTACATACACTACACCATACACGATGTGTGTGTGTGGCTAGTTGACGTAGCTCTGTAAGCTCAACAGGTTATCCGACATGTGCCTCTGAAAAGTCCTTTATCTACTTCAGCAAAAACCAACACATGTGTGTTTGCATCATTACCTGTGCTTTTACGAGTTAGTAATAGTCGTGCCAGCAAGTAGCAACTCGTTCGCACTGGACAGTGGACAGCTATGATCGTAAATGCATATAATCGTGTTTATTGTAATATCTTTCTTGTTGATCGAATGAGTGTTGAAGTGGGGGCGGGCGCCCCAGGGGGTGGGGAGGCGGGGTGGAGATCACTCGCCCGTGCTTTAATTGCTTTTCACTTAGCAACCGCTCATGAACAGAGAAGGCTCGCGAAAATGAAGAAAAAAATCATTACATCAACATCTTTTAGAGATTGGCCAGATTTAGGACGTTCAGAAAGACAGCGACCTTCTTATATAACGCTTTCCTCTTTCTTGTTTTTCCAGCGCGCCTCATTTCCGGAAGGGGGTCGGGACGGCGGTGCGGGCGCGGGTGGCGAGGGGCCTAAGTAATTTCGCTTAAGAACTCTAAACGTAATTAGTGTAGGGCGTGCAAAGGGAAGGGCTTGAAACTTGGAGAGGGTTGCGTCCCGCGCCCGCGCCGCCGCCTCCGCGCGCCGACTGAATATTTGATCGCGCTCGTCTCGCGATAATATTTGCCGGAGGAGCTTTTCCGTAAACACGGCCACATTTCCCCACCTAGGTACTTATACTTTTCTTCATTCCGCTTTCAAAGCTGTCGCGCGCTTTTAATTGGAGCCGGTGTTATTTATAAGTAGACTTGTGATAGAATTAAAATCGTTCGGAACGTCGCTCTCGAATACCTATACAGAGAAAATGTTTTAATATTAAGTTTTTTGACGAGTTATTTTTCCTTTCAAGAAAATCCTCTTTACAGCACTTCAAACAAATTACAGCCTCTTCCTGAGCTCATATAACTGATAGGTATTCAGTGAGTTTATATTACATGTTTTAATTTTATTTATTGCGTCATTGATTCCTGATAAAACGCTTAAGTATACAAATATGAACTTGAACAGTGTTCCGTACGTTTGTATGTTGCGTTGGCAACATTGAATAGAATGGTAATATCCGAAAACATCTTAATAACTGTATAATGGACACTTTGATACAGTTCTTCCACGTTTTATATTATATGAAACAAAGAGGACTGTAAAATCTTGCTTTTACGAGAGTGTCAAAATGAGGATTGTCAAACTTAGTCACATTTAAAGTTAAACTTGCTGGTAAAATGAACGAGTTTCAATGTAACTTGTAACATTTTAAGTAGAGGTTAAATATCAACATTAAATTTTAATTTACAAGACCATAGACCGAAGCAGGGCTCGGGGGAACGACGGGGATCGAACACCCCCGAAATGTTGTAAAAAAACTCTTAATTTCAGTGTACCTGCCTATAGCTACGTAAACGTATAATTCCATAAAATCAATTAATAATAGATTCACCTACAACTTCGTCAAGATCGTTCGAAATAAAAACGTTGCTACCTTGACTAATTAATTAAAAATGATATAAGTAGGTATAAGAATTACATTTTCAGGGAATCTTCCTAGCAGCCTCTTCACTCTTCAAATATTTTCCTAGGTACGGCTTTGTGTACCCACTTTATTGGATGCGTACCAAGAATCCAAGATATAATTACAGAACTAAGAATTGAGAATTAATTTGATAGCTTAAGGCAAAAGCAATAATTTACAAATTCAAAGGGCCTATGAAACAAGAGAGGGAATTAGAATTTGTAATTAGTACAAAGCGAGCGACCGTGCCGACGCGGCTACTCCTACAACATTTGATTAGCAATTATGGTAATTTGACTTAGAGCAGGGTAAGATTTCTCCTAATTTGTTAGTTAAATTATTATCACGACTGTTAGGACATGAAAAATTTCCTCCAATTTGAATATAATTAATTTGTTAAATAAGCACAGATATAAATAGACGCAGGCTATTCAGGGTCATCAGTGCTCATGCTTAGCTGGCTGCAATTAAGCTTACCAAACTGAAATGTATCTTGTGAAATGCAAAAATTAAAGCAATCAGTTGCAAAACAAAGATACAAAGACACCAACATTGCTCTAGAATATTAATGATTTAATCATCAAGTTTAATGTGTCGTGAAACAATAATAAAAACGCCACGCCGGCGTGGGTGCCAGCCGGCATCGGCAGGGTGACTACAAAGTATCTGTGGGCCGCAGTTTTAGCAGCGCTCCCGCGCTCCGGTGCAATTTAATTATCAGCGCGGGGGCCCGCTTTACCCTTTTGTATCTTAACCCCCGGATGAAAAAAATACTCACCCATAAAATAGAGGACGGGTACGAAAAAGGAGCGTATGCAAATTCAGGATAAAATATAGCCCGTAAATGCCACCGTTTCTAAAAGAATATTAGAGACGTTTTTCAGTGGGTGGCTGGGGCGCTACTTTATACTTTGTCTCCTCGCGCTAAGTACTGCACGGCCGTGTCCGCGCCACGGAATCCGCCTTCATTTGTGACTGTTGTTCACTTATAAATCAACGTGTACCCTCTGCTTGACACATGTATTTTTATAATCTGATTAAATTGGCGAATGTATTTGCCTAGTTATGCGTATTGAAGTTTGGTTTAGGCTTAGTATTTTGATCTTTGTAGGTAGAGCATAACAGTCCTGCTAGTAACATGGTTCGATATTAGTTAGAGAATGCTCAGTTATACTATCAGGTTAATGTCAGATTCGACCAATGCACGTCAGATTTATGAATGAAAATAACAACATGTTAGGAGGTATTAATGTGAGAGTTTGTCCTACGAACTTTGCGACGCTCGTAGCAATATGCTACGAGTGTTTTAGGTTCTAATGATTGCGATTTTACTGCAATCGAGAGGTGTCTTTATATTTGTACGCCAGATTTTGCCGTTCGTCCTGATCATAACAGGTGCTATTGCATAGGAGTTTTGCTACATGCACCATCCAGATGACAGATATAAGCAAACGAATCGCAATACGGAGTTTATGAACCTCAACAATCTACATCCATATTGTCACATCGATCACACGTACTTAAAATGTTAAAAGGATTTATGTAACTTAGAGTATTTACAATTTCATGAAACTTGATTGATACAGTGTGTTTGAGAATTGTACACCTGGGACGTGGTGGACGGATAATACCAAAAGTGGAACGTAATAGTGAATGTATAGTGATACTTTAGTGGGGATTAATTAAGTAGGGTGGCACTTGGCAGCAATCACTATGTATACGGTGTGTTCGAATTTTTTTATTCGGGACGTAATGAGGGGTCACCTGAAGAGGAATGAGTTAATAGGCGTTTTAATTATTGAGGACGCGGCCGCCCCGCGGAGCGCCCGCCGACCGGCCGAAGAAAGAGACAACATCAAATATTTAGCGCGTAATGCCGGTCGCTCTCTCGCTTGTAATTAAAGCGTTCTTTCCTTTTTTCAGCGGCCTGATACAATATTCAGCATGAGAAAGAAGCGCTCCGGTGGCGGGGTGGCGCCTCCATTGTATTCGCTAAGGAAGATAAATTAAAAAATATAATTACAAGGCGGCCGCCATAATTCTCGGCAGGCGGGTTGTGGGTGGCGGGCGGCGCGGGAGGGGGATAGTGGAGGAGCGGGCGCTCCCGGAGGAGGCTTCTTAAATATTTGGGGATAGCGCGTACCTACGCATTACGTAAATTAATGACACGGATTCGAGGAAGGATGGCGCCCGCCCGCGCCCGCGCCCGCTCCCGCTCCCGTCGCCGCTGTTTGTTTTGTTTTAATGTGCGTTGTTAACGACGTTATTAGACGCGAATTATAATACGAGAGCGTCCGAGCCGCGCCCGCTCGCGCTCGCTCCCGCCCAGATTGATTGGACTAATGACTTTCTTTTATATTCTTATAATTGCACAAATCCGACTTCACGGTGCTTCGTTGATTTCTCCAATTTCTAACTTTTGATGAAATATAATAGTCATTCATTTGCGGAAATAGGCTGTTATGAAAAGAATTTCGATGTTTTATCTCTCGTGATTTATTATTAAACTTAAGTCGATCAAGTTCCGTACTCATTATATTTAATAAGTTCTGCCTAAACACAGAGTTCTTACTTAAATATGATTAGTATGATATTTTATTCCGTTCTAACGTTAACTATTAATAATGTAGTGTTTAACATGAAAACTCAATGTCACAATTGAGTAAGGTGGTGGTGTAAGTAAACAGGAAGTGTGTGTGTCGGCCATGTGTCGCGAGGTGAGGCGCGCATGCCCACACATAGACTCAACAAGTGTCTCCATGTGCACACGGGCTCACGTCCCCCTCCCCGTCCAGCCGTCCGGCGTCCGGTGCCGGCTGACAGCCTCCGACACCGGTGTCCGACCGCGTTACTTACCGCACTAATGCCTGACGTGGGGAAAATACCTCAATGACCCATTACGTCTATTCTCGTCGATATAAGCTCCTTCTTTGATGGCTCTGAAAAGCATTTGAATAACTACGAGTTAAAATAATAATCATTATGATTAATATTACTACCACCCACGCCGTGACAGTACCTACTTAATCGTAAATATAAACATCTATTATTATGATTTGGAACTAACAACACTTACGAATGTGTTAGAGGTACCCGCATCAAAATAAGGAAGTAATTTTGATAATCATACAAAATACCTATTTATTTGTGTGTTCCACCATAACCTCTGCCGTTATCCTTAATTATCAATCACTTAACAATAGTTACAAGCAGTCACGGACAGGATCTCCATACAAAACACTGATCTTCAAATGTAACACATAGGGTTACAGAGCTTTAAGTGCGCGGCTCCTTTTTAAGGAAATTTCTCACCGAGTGATAGACACTTCACGTGACTAGAGGGCTGGCTCGTTCTTTGGCCAAAGAATTAGCATTGCCATTCAACGTGGCAATTCTGCCAGTCTTCTGGGCACGTTTCCGGATGACAGCAATGCTGACGAGTACTTCGACGCTTAAGTGTCCCTTTGTTTTTGTATAGTAAGTTAGTTTTATTATTTATTGTATATAGGTATATGATTTTAATACCCATCCTCCCATCCCATCATTTACATTCGATTGTGTAGATTTTATTGAATAATTAAAAGGAGAACGTAAACCGACGGCAGCCTACTGAGAAAGGAGATATTAATACTGTATCTATTATATTCCGTTCTGTGTTCCCCGACTCACCCCCGATACTATTTTGCATAAAGAAAGAAGATAACCGAGATTAGAATAACACGCCAGATAACGAACGATTGGAGATAATCATACATACAGTAACTACGTAGGTATGTTTTGAATCTGCATACCGATGAGCAAGAAACTTTTCGTAGCTGTAAGGGTTCCTTACAATTCCAATTAGTTTTTTTTTTTTACAATTGGTCTTGTTTTCGCAAGCACTACTACTGAACATGAGGTCCTGGGTTCGATTCCCGGGTCGGATAAAGTGTTATTGGGTTATTCCATTAGGCATTTCTCAGTAGCAGCCCGGAGTCTGGAAATAGGCTCGCTCTCTATTACATGGTACTATAGGTGCACCTCTGCCTAACCCTTCGGGAAATACAAGCGTGATGTTATGTAAAATATGTGAATATGTAAACATTAAACATGTTATTTATGCGATCATTATTATTATTATTTTTGTCGTCTTCGTAGCTCGAAGCACTTTCGTAGCACCAAGGCTACGTTGATCCAGGTGGTCATACGAATATCTGCAAGTGTGACAACTTACGAAAAGTTAAAACTATCTACATGTCTATCTTTAGGATATTGGTATTGCCTAGTAATTGGGTTGTGTAGGTTAGGGGGCCTAAAACGGCCGCTTTGGTAGAATCGTAATATTATGAATCATATTAAAAGTCACAAAATTACAATTCATAATATTATCTGCGTTCAATTCATATGTTTGACAGTTTTGTACATAATGAAACAACATTTAAACTGTAGAAGTAAAAAATAAAAATTTAATTTGATTAATAAAAACTGTAAGGAAAAATTAACCGGTAAAATTACGGTCTTAATTTTTTTCATGCGGCAATTCTGATATGAATTGAATTGAATATGATTCAGCTAATATGTGCCACCATAAAGGAATTATTGGGAATTCAGAAAATGAATTGATGTGGCCGTTTTAGGCCCACAGATGGTAGTACTATGCCTGCTCTGTGTAAAAAGTTGATATTATTCCGGATGTGGTTAAACTGGAAGCCGACCCAAATCTAGTTGGAAACAGTGACGCGGATGTGTCCATGATGTTAATTATTTTAAATTACAGTTCATGAACGCGTTCTTCACATACTTCATTGCCCAATATGTATGTAAATGTAGCTGTACCCCTAGACAACAAGAACGTTAAGACATGTATAAAATATAACATTCTGAAGTGTGACAGAATAGGTACAATATTATACTCGCATCTATAAGTATCCGCCGACTGCCGTAGTTCCAAGGACCCTCAAAAGAAAACTTATTAATTTTCGTCATTATGAATTCCGCGAACGAAACTCGAACGTCTAATTTCAACCCTAACTTATCAAGACGCGAATAAAAAAGTTCACCCCCCGGCGCACCCCACGCTCACCCCCTTGTTTAAAACGCCGGCGAAAAAAGAAGCACATAAAAATGCATGAGGCCTTCCTCGTTATAAGGAAAGGGTAGCGTCCCCCCCTTTCCCCCCCACGGGGAGGTAGCTGTAAAAATCGTCTCTAATTTAAATTTGGGAAGTTTCGCGTGGCGCGAGGCAACGTTGATGTCTTGATAAATGTAAGGGAATTCCACTAATTTCACGTCTTCAGCAGTGGCAACTTTTAATTGGGAGCACATAAATCTGCCGGCGGGAGTAATGGCACGCGCATTAATATCATCTTGCGACAAAAAGCCGCTCTGAACAGGTACATTTAGATAATCATCGCTCATTGTTTCCGGCATCTCGCGACTCGAGATAGCGTCTGCTCGCCAGTGGCGGCTGACATGTACGATTAATGCGATTATCTTATCACACCTCTGAATGAACACCTTTAGTTAGAAGTTAATGCGTCGTTTACGCTTTGTGCCTTCACAAAATTATTCTTCAGCAAACGTCTCTGTGACTTGGCAAGTTCGCATCAATACTGACAGACTATATTAAACTCATCTATCATCGTCAGTACCTCAGTAGGCAACTACCTTGACTCTTTCAACTCTAATGTAAGTGTAACTCATGCAACTCCATAAACAACAATGCCTGACCAAACGATTCACTCGAATCTCCCCATTATTCAGCTCACATACACACTATTCACAAGAATCCACAGCCCTGACCAGATTACCATATTCATTACGGATTCTTAATTTAAGTAATTAATGTAAAAAAGTTTCCGACGGTTTGATAAAAGTAAACTTTCAGTTGACTTTGTTTTCGTAGGCGTGCTACGCGCTACGACAGTGCTACGCGCTACGAAGACGTGACGTGTTCACATGTTTGATGTTTACACATCTACTTATATTAATCATTAAAATAATTTATTTTAATTGGTTTTGTTTATGAATGAATGTTCTTTTCTGTCCAATAATTTATTTCAAACTTCACATTCAAGATAGAGAAATGTGCTCATTGTTTGTTTGCTCTAAGAAATATGTCATCCCGAACAAAAGAATATATTTCTTAGACAAAACTTTTCACTCGAAGTAATTAAAACAGAAGCCAAGTTTGTTTTGAGTGAACAATTATGAACGCGTGGTGAGTATCGCGTTTTCTTCTTCCTCATTAAATCGGGACAAAGCAAGCGCCGGCAAACTTCGACGGGTGTAATGTTATTCATTTGGGAAAGTCAAAGGTTGTATTTACAAAAAAAAATAAGTCGCCGGAGAGCGGACGGTGGCATTTTTTCCATTCGGCGCGTTCCATTAGCGTGCCTTTGTTTGGCGGGAGCGCGCAAATTAATTTAGCTCTCCCGCCATTTCCTCGCGCCGCCGCCCGCGCGCCGCCCGCACCCCCTGCCGCGCCCTTTTTTGTCTACGCCTTGCTCTACGTATCGTTTTCTTCTTTATGGCTCATTAGGCAGCATTGTCGCCATTGTTTTTTTTCGCCTAACCCACGAGATCTAATTATTATGATCAGCAAATCTCGTACATTAATGTTATTGGGTTAGTGTGGTGATACTGAAGCAATACCTAATAACTTATGTATGCTTAAATCAAAAGTAGATAAACAAAAGATGTTTGTCCATAGTAAACATACACACAACGTACACACTTAATTCAATAAGATTTTGTTAAAAAAGTTTCTAACTATAATTATGAGCAGTTATTTTATTTAGAAAGAAATTATATTATTTGCCCAATCAATAAATTGGTGAACATTTAATTGTTACTTTCATCAAAAGTGTACAAATAAAAGAACAGATTAACGAAGCTTCAGAGTATCAAAAACGTATAAAAATAAATTGCTCAATAGAGCAGAATCGACAATTGTCATCGGTACTTATCCTCTTTGTAGTAAAACCGTTGAGCAAAAGGGTGCACTACAATATTAGTAGGTAGGGTAACATCAAGGGGAACTAATTAGAATTATGTTATTTATTAAAGGTACCTAAGACTTACAGTTAAAAATAATCAAATATAAGCAATAAGTTGAAATTAAGGATCTCGTTGTTTTTTTGCAGATTTTCAGATTACCTTAAGTACTAATGTACAATAATGATTTCTTTAACCCTTTCAACTGATTTATGCAAATAAGTTACAACTGGGTTCATTGCAAACTGTCACGGAATCGAGTTGGCTTACTATTTTATGGAGGGTGTCAAGCTGGCACACTACATACTGCTCAGTCAAAGCTATCAAAATTCTAGACTAATCAAACTTCGTTGCGCATGAAGTCATGTTTAAACCGGCAAACTTAACTCAATAAAGTACTTAATACTTATGGGATTTAATTATAAAACAAACTCACCTACTTGTAGCTGTAGTAAAAGCTGCGCGGGCGCTGCACGTAGTGTGGGACGCGCGTTCAGGGCCACAAAAACCCGACAACTGACTCGCTCGCGACTCGCGGCCGTGACCCACAGTTTTTTGAAACGCGCGTGCCCTCGCCTCGGCGCTCGGCTAAACAACCCTTGCGTATTCATAAACCCACACGTCATACGTCGGGGTACGTCTCGACACAAGTATTACTGAACCATTTTAAAAAAATATTAAAATGATTTGTATTTTAACAGATTTGGTAGATTTTAGTGTCGTATAGAGTGTATTTTGCACTGAAAGGGTTATTACGTTCTTTTACGTGAGATTGAAATAAATTTTCCAGAAAATGCGTGATTTGACGATATTAAAATTCTACCTATTATAAAAGTCTGAAAAGGCCCACGAAATAGTAGTCATACTCGTTCCAAGAGAAGCTCTTTGTTCTACGTTAATTAAATTCTCACTGCCTCTACAGCAGAAAATGTGCGTCATTAGAAAAAAAGGAATTTTATCTCGCTAAGTTGGTGGACTGAAAATTTATAATTAATTACTTAGCAGACACATTTTAAATTCTTAATTAAGCAATCCGTACTTTCTCCCGCCTATAAATTAGATCGAGCCGTTTCCATAGAGACTACTCATCCTTTAAAGCGGGCCGGGGGGAGGAGGGGGGCTTTACAAAAAATATAACTTAGGGTGAGTAAAAAACCGTGGGGTGACTCAGCCGGCCGCTGCACCCCACGACGAGAAATCTACGATCAATATTAACTCTTTTTTTCAACGGGGAAACGCTGAATTTTTAAGTCGTTTTAAGTCACGACGAAATGTTGAGGAAATTATGCGCGTGTTGAATGTATCGGGCACGCTTCACGCGAGCACGACGAGTTACCGCTAATATTTGAAGTTCGCGATCTTCATAAATCACAGTGTCCATACGAGTCGCGCATCGTACGATTTAACTCGCGTGCATTTGTCAAGGTCGGGCAACACATGCTAGTGACATCGATGAGATTCAATTGTTATTTTTTAACCATATTGTTATTTGTTTAAGTGAGTTTCAATGTTACTTCGGAGCTACGAAGGTTTTCGTTACAATTATTTCTTTACATATTTCATTTCGTTAAAAATCTTTAAGATAAGATGTCTTTATTTGCCTTAAATATGGTATAAAGTTGTTACAGTCGGGTATTAATATAAAGTCCTTATGTTTAGCTATACAGGATATGTATCAATTGCATGCAAAATAGTAATTATTAGTTAATTGTTCTTCAATGTCACAGATATAAGGTCAATACAATAATATAATAGTTTTATCTTAGCATTATCTGCAATAACAAAAGTCCAGAAATGTATAGTTTATTATTTAAAAAAATCTTTAATATCATAAAACATATGTACTTTCAGCCATTTCAATCATTTGTTTTTAAATAAGTTAATATTATATACCAATTTTCTTTATTTTCAACTTTTCGCATACTTGGCTGATTTAGGAGTATCATGCAATACAAGTCTGCATGGATCACTATTTCGAGAGTTCAATTGATAGGCTTTTTTGAAGAATCCCTTATTATTATAAACATAATTACAGATTTCGTAAATGTAGAGTGACAGAAGTGGTAATATACCTAGCTTTTAAGAGCTAATAAAACAGCTGTTAAGATATCGATTGATTTTAATCAAGCATAACTTATTTATTTATTATTAACTTAATAATAGCGAACTTGTGCGATTATATCATAGAAGATTCCGACAAGTCGTATGTGAAAATTACTAAAAATATCAAAGGAGTTTAAAATGGTATTAACATGAATAAATAGTTTTTTTTTCATTCATAGAATTTTTAACGCTAAAACTAGAATTGAATAAGTACCTAAAAAAATTAATTTGTCCAACAAAATTTTTTTTTAATCAAAAAAGTACAAAATATATATATATTTTTTACCTAAAAAAAATATTGTATGTTTAACTAACTTACATACGTACTTTATCTATTAAATATTTGCATGCCATCACTACATACATGGCGGAATGTGTCGTTGCACTGAATTTTATATTTAACATCTGTACCTACCACATTATATGATAATAAACTATTTTTTTATTTTTCATTAAAAACTCACACAAACAACAACATTTCAAGTTTTAAAAATTCCTTATCACAGAAATTCATGCTTGATTATTCAGTTTACTTTTCCATTATAATACAAGGTGAATCCTAGCTTTTTGTGAAGAAAACTAAAAAAATACCAACATGCATACGTAATTAGTCAGAGTGCATTAATAAAAAGCTGTATTCGGCCCGGTGTGTGCGCACACGCATAAAAAACGTTCATTAGAAAAAAGCTATTTATGACAGCGGCCATTATCATCCAATAAATCAGCTGGCCGCTCTTCTGTTTTTCGATAATGATTCTATTATTATGGAAAAGCGTTATGTAACTGTAACATTTTTTTCCTAGTGGGAAGTAGTGTGGAGACGGAACCTTTGTGGCAACGTAAACTAACGTTTTATTTACCTTGTGAAATATCAAGGTAAACTGTCATTTTTACAGATAATTTTGATCGCATTAATTAGCAGGAAAAAATAACGAATTATAAACGAATAAAATTCTGTAATACATTGTACCTAGTCTGCACTGGTCAGAAAAGATTAGCAGCATTTAGATCCACATATTGAATCTATGTTTTAACCATATACATTCAATAAAAAAATTATGGACATAAATAAATGTACCTGTTCTATTTCTACCCTCATTAAAGTTTTATTTTTATCTTTTTAAACTTAATTCGTCGTAATTCACATAGGGTAAAATAATGATGTTGTACAACTCTTGAAATTTTCGAGGCTTAGCTTCACCAGTGCTACGAAGAAAGCCTTCTCCACGAGCGCGAGCGGTCGTAAGTTTTTATGCGTGTCGGTCGGCTCGGCGCGGCGCCCACTGTACGGGTTACAAATTGTGGGGTGAAAGGGGTAGTTTTTTTCTAATCGACTTTCCTAACAGTAATAAACGATATTTATCTTTGTTAATTATGGTTCGCTCCGCGTTTGGTAGCTCTGTGCGTGTTTTCGCCTCAAATGCTTGTGTTATTATCGAATTACCTATGTTTGTCGTTAATGTTGAATTTGTTCGTATTATAGCCGCGGGCCGTGTCTTAATAATGTTCCAAATGGAAGATTTCGGCGTTTTTTAAGTGTTCTGTGATACAAATGATTTTGGGGCATCGTGTAACATATTATCTACCAGTTACATGAACTTATGTAACACTATACTCAATTGTATTTGTTGTATTTTTTTAAATTACACTTCCTGAAACTCTTATTTCGGTAAAAATCCTACATGTAAGTAGACAAACAGCCATACCCATGAATTTAATTGAGAAAAACAACATACTTATTCAATAATTGTTTATCAAGATATTCTTAATATTAGAACCAGCACTACAGGATTATTGTTGTACGCTCATTCAAAGCTTACACATGCGAAAAAACGTTGAAAAGTCAGGTAAAATAATCAAAAATGAAGACTCCGGCAAAATTAACTCACCTACAACTAACATTAAATGTGGAAGAAGCAAGTTTAAAATTAATTAAGAAATATTTCAGTACTTCCTGGGAGAAACCACGGTCTGCAAAACTGAGTATAATTGTGCAAGGGACGTAAAATTTTATTTTCGAGTTCATAACTAAGTTGTGCTTGCTAAAATGTGTATAGTATTGATTCATGTAATAAGTTACGCCATTCACGATTATTAACCCTCATTATTGCAACCCTGTCATAAATTAGGGCTGAAAAGAAAGAAAAAAATTAATCGAGTCGAAAAAAAATGTAATTTAAAAAGAGCTAAATGTGCACTTCGAAATTTTAAAATGAGAAACGAGGGCACTGATCCCACGGGGCGCATGCGTAATATCAACCCTTTTTTACCCTTTCGCTTCCCTGAGCTTTTTTTTGTAAGCGTTTTTGTAAAGGGTTGTATGGGGTAGGTACCTGCCACGCGACTCAGCGGTAGGGTTGAATTTTTTCATAATGGACCGACACGCTGTTTTTAGTGATGCAGTTTTTTCTGTATGGAGCTCGCCTGGAGAACAATAAAAAGTGCATTGACCTTTAACAACAGATCAGCTGACGCATAATGGTGCACTTGTGAACACATGTGCTATTGATTTTTACTGTCGTTCAAGGTCGCACTATTTTATTCATGCAGCATCATTGCGATGTCATAGGAACCTGATTCGATTTTTGAAATTGCTTTGTAGACTGCATGCAACTTGAACGGTTGATTTAATTATTTTAAAAAAGGAAGGTAGATCATGTTAATACATATCTATTTTCCATTTCTATTTAATTGTGTATTTTTGCAATAATTCTAGTAAAAAAAAACTAGCCCCCCTGAAATAGTTATTTATGCTATAAGTGCAGAAAGTAGATAATTTCCGACGAGTGGCATTTTTAATCACGAGCGAGCGAAGCGAGCGAGTTTATAAGTCGACACAGTCGGAAATCATCTTACGCACGTGTATCACACAACGTTTTACTGAAGTAGTCCACTTAGAGCACCCGTCCGAATAGCACCTGCGCGAATAGCACCTAGCCTAGATTTTAATATTTTTGTCCACGAAGAGCACCTATGACTCAGCAACCTATTGCTGGGATGTATTTGTTACAGGACGTTATTAAATGAAAGATATCGATAAAAATCACTATGACAATAATTTATTAATCTTACCAAATAATAACACTTTTTATTTTTAATATATCACAATCAGTCTCCACATATCACTTATATTGCAAAATCAGCCTTAATTAAATCTTACCTAATAATTACACAGGTAAAACAGGAGTACAAATTATAGACTAATTATGTTACTATTATAGGATTTCACCAAGAGCAAGAGCGCAAACTCAGATAAAACATGCATTTATTTATGATCAATTGATCGGTAGAAGCACTGGCTGTAGGTGCAATCCTATAATAATAACATAATTAGTCTTTAATTTGTATTCCTGTTTTACCTATGTAATTATTAAATAAGATTTAATTAAGACTGATTTTGCAATAAATGTGATATGTGGAGACTGATTATGATGTGATATATTAAAAATAAGAAAGTGTTATTATTAGGTAAGATATAATTAAGGCTGATTTTGTAATATAAGTGATATGTGGAGACCGATTGTGATATATACAAAATAAGAAGTGTTATTATTTGGAAAGATTAATAATTATTATCATAGTGATTTGTATTATTTTTCATTTTTAAATGTCGCCTAGACAAATTTCGTATACAGTACGTAAGTATGTGTAATTAATAAACATTCTAGTGATTTTTATCGATATCTTTCATTTAATAACGTCCTGTAAAACAAATACATCCCAGCAGTAGGCAGCTGAGTCGTAGGTGCTCTTCGTGGACAAAAATGTAAAAATAAATTTTAGTCCACGAAGAGCACCCAGGTGCTCTTCGTGGAATAGGCTGGGTGCTATTCGCGCAGGTGCTATTCGGACGGGTGCTCTAAGTGGACTACTTCGTTTTACTATGCATTGTGCGAGGAAATAAAAAAATCGAGCGAACCTTAAGTAGTCGCATATGTCTTTTAAGAATTAATTTTATACCTTTTGCAGTGCCCTACAGGGTCCGTAATTGTACTTTAGCTTTAAGCCATTAATTGTAACACCTATGTCTACATTATGGAATGCAAATAAAGATGAATATGAATATGATGTGTAACATCTGACATCTTGGCTGACGTATATAAATATAAACAATATTCTTTATCATGGTCATCGCCATCATCATGACTTTGACTTTAATTTTGACTTTGACTTCGACTTTGACCAGTCATCGCCATCGCGCCATGGTCGTCATCATCACCATAATCATTATCATCATCTAATTTGTAAAACTTTTCTCAAATAATAAAAAACTCTTTGCGTCAGGCTAACGACGGAGTTAAAATTTTTAAAAAAATACAACAAAGTAAAAAGCACTAGTAAAAAAGTGACACTTTCCACCCAATTTGGCTGCTTGGAAAACGCTCTTTTCTAGCACATGCATTGTAAATATTATTATAGGTATTACTACACGATTTGCGTGATTTATATGTATTTAAACTGAAGTTAAAACAAAGTACTTCGGTATTTCAAAGATATGCCATGATAACCACGAAAGCTTGTATCATGCTGATTGACAACAAAAAAAGCTAATGTCGGTGTTTTTACCTAACACAAAGTCAAAGTCAAAGTCAAATTATTTATTTCAAATAGGCCCATGTATGGCACTTTTGAACGTCAAAAATTACAAAATAATAAAATTGATTCTAGTCGCCTTCCAAAAGGTAGTTTTCGTATGGAGAAGAATGGGCAAGAAACTCCACCGTTACTCTTTTAAAATGTTTTACAATATTTTGTATACATTAATTATATTAATTATATGTGAAGACGATGCACCTGGAATAAGATTACTATACCACAATAGGTAAAAATAATTAAAAATGAAGCAATGACAGAAAAAATAATTATGTAATGGATACATGGTGTTCACATATTTACAAGCATTGTAAAAGTAGGTACGATAATCCTAAAAAAATTACAGGTGATACTAATTAGTCAGTGTGTGAGTAATCACAGAATGTAAAAAAAAAAAAATATGTTATAATATTTAATTACACAATTAAATTAGCAACCAGTTTGATTTTGTCTATACTCTAAATTGTCCTATGGAGCTAGACCAGCATGTTTCCAAGCATTCTTATCTAGAATATAATCCTCTAATTTGTAATATGCTTGTTTACAAAGAGTACTTTTAATATGAGTTTTAAATTTTCTTTCAGTTAACTGTAATATATCACAAGGTATTTTGTTGTAACATTTAACACAGTACCCCATAAAAGATGTTTGTACTTTGGATAATCTGAAAAATGGTTGATCTATTTTATCTTTATTTCTAGTATTAAAATTATGTCTATCACTTATTTTCTTAAAAAGATGCAGATTTTTAACAGCACTTTAACAGCTAGTACCAGTAACGCCAACAGCAAATGTTTACTGCTTACAGTTGTTACAGCTCAACTGGCTCGTCACGTATCTATTCAACAGATTCACCCCATCAGTTTCACAGACGAGACATAAGCTGCTTCACACGTCATTATGAATGCAGTCAGATCTCACTGAAGTACTAGAATACAAAACAGGGCTATATGTATAAATGTATTGAATTTTGAAGCTCCAAATTTAAATTCACGTATTAATTTCGTGTATTCGCGTGCGATGCAGTCTAGATATTTGTGAAGCGCTTGTATCTACTGCATGCCCAGACTCGGAATTTTTAAACCACGATGTTTTGATACGTATGTTTATTTCAAGTTCTCGTATGTCCGTGCATTTGGATTTGACCATTTTATAGGAACCTAAGAAAGCCTACATGTCATAAAAATAAATAGGTACATTCTGTGATTTTAATCCAGAAAATATCCAAGCTAAACATAACACAATTTTTTAATACATTTCAAGTGTACCCTTTATGACAATACAGTCAATACTAAGCGGGCGGATGGTGTCATCTTTCAGCGCAGCAGCCGTACATTTTTGTGCAAAATCTGTAAAAAGTGTTGCACCGGTACTTATTAAATTTAACCCACCAACACTGTAACCCACATTGATCAAGGTGTTAAGGGTTATCAAGTTGCAGCCCGTTACGCGTTCTGTTTATCACGCTTTTGTTAAAAACTCTTTTTTGATATTTAAAAAAAACGTTGCCCCTTTGCGTTACCCGACTCGTTTTTTGCGATTACGAACTTGTGCCGAATTTGGCCTGAGTGGAACGAAGTATGGCAGTTTATCGTAATCTTTGTATGACGGAGATAGTTAGCCATATGGCTAGATTGAGCATATATGATAAAATACTAGCGAAAACCCGTACGCAAAATACGCGCTTTGACGTGGAGTCGCGGACACCAGCATGTATTACCTACCTACTAGCGAAAAAACGTAGTAAATTTTCATGTGTATAGGTAAGCACAATTTCAGTTGATCCAGTTGGTTTTGTGCCACTTGATAACAATGTAAGTTACACTAAGGTACAAGTGACACATAACATAACTTTACTACAGTACTTATTAATAATATGACATCACACTTATAAGTATAATAACTGATAACGAGTGAATACCAATCGATGTTTTTATTAGTACAACCTTCACGTTTTCGTCAAGCATATTAAGGTATTCGACATATTATTTTCTTCACAAGAAAGGACTTTACTTAATGATGAAATTATACTTAACTTCTTCTTCTAGAATGTCCAACAGTGAACTGTGATGATAATCTATAACAACCTGAAGTGTAAAGTTATGCATTTATCAAACTGATTATAAATCAAAATTCTTTTACCTAATAAAATAATGATCTAGTAAAGGTTCAGAAAAATTTACCTACGCAAAGTCCTGTACCCTAATTACGTAATACACGATCAATCAGAATCTGAATCGTTTTGAAACAGATTGCTAATCCACTGCTTCATAAGTTGGAAAAAAATAACACAATGAATTTTGTTGAACTATCAAAATAAAACAAATTAGTGATAATCGTTTACGAAAATAAATTACGTAATTAGGGTACAGGACCTTAACTGTCCCTAAGTTGTTAATAATAATTAGTATCATTACGTAATCTATCTATAGGTACGTAAAACTACCTTCGCAATGTAGACCTGCGGGATTATTAATGATAGAATTAGAGCGTTAATAACAACTACCTAGAAAACTAGTCCTAGACGCTCAGACTACTTGTTAATCATGATTACACGTAATAAACAGCTGGTACAACCTCTACCTATCAGTTCCAGATGAGCAGAACATTTTTTACATATAATTAGTTATCTAAAGTGATTAAGTTTGTTCAAAGGGTCTTTGTGAAGAAACAACCCATCTAGGAGCACACCGCATTCGCGATTCTAAAATTAGTCGCAGCTGTCGTACCGCCCCCGTTTTACCTACACCTTACTTTTTCACAAGAAAAAGAAAAAAAAAACTTGGGATCTTTTTCTTCGTATAAGTTGAGAGTGAGCCGGCCGAGATCTGATTTCGCAAAGATAGAGTTTCATCAGTAGACAAGACGTTTTTAAGAGTTCTTTTTAATTATTTCTAGCTCTGCCCGAAAGCGGGTCACGGCTCGGGTGACGCGTTTATTATTCAAACAAGTCTTTTATTGAATTTAAGAACCACCCAAGAGAATACTGGCACGTTGATACTATTTCCTAAATTAATTAGTTTTGATTCGATTCTTTTCGATTTGATTGTTTTAATTAAATAAAGAAAGCTCAGATTAACTATTACAATTTCAAAGTTTTATTAGGTTGTATTTTGTAAGGTCCTTACTTATAAAACTGTAGAAGATATACCTATAGTCCTACAACCGAAATTCGATTTCGAGATTGCAAAAACTTCGATGACGATGATACTTTCTTATGGCTACTTATTAATAATGTTCTAGGTATTTTACTATCGGTCTAAAAGAACCCAATATCAAAAAGAATTACATATAGATTCTATTACTTCACACTCTGTAGTGTGTTTACTTTAGACCTCCTTAGATCAGCACCCTTTCTGAATACATTTCAATAAGACATACGAAAAACCTCATTGTCATGTTTGTCGCTATGCATGTAACTGATGTAATGCGATGGACCTTTGTCTCTATTATGAAAACATGGAAGAAAGGGCATTACAAACAGATTAAATGCAAACAGACCCAGCGGCTACTGTGCGGTAACACAAACAACTAATGCTAAGCGGACGAAAACAAACTCTTTTGTGTGGCTTCTTTCGGAACACACCCTGTATACGATTTCAGTGACAATTAGGTTCTGTGGAGGACTAAAAATGCCGCTCTGATACCCGCCAGTGATACTCCACGGCTTAAAGGATTACGTCTTCGTTGTAAACAAGTTCGCGTGTATTCTCTACTCCTTTCTTACAGTGGTAATCGGTCTGTGTTGCCGCAATGTTCATGGAATCTCTGTTTGGGAAAAAGTTGGAGTTTACATTTATTTGTATTAGTGGTTATTGTCGTGGACGTGTGTATTAACTACAGTAGATCTATTAAACAATCTAAATTTTTGACTAGCTCTAACCTAACCTAACCTGGAAGCCACACGCAGAAGAAGTATGCAAAAAATTAAGGACAGCAGCGTATGTGATTTTTAATCTATCCAATCAAATTGCGTAACTTATTTTCGAAAACAATTTTGCCTAATTTGTTTCATTTTGACAGTTCAACAACATTCATTGCGTTATTTACGTTGTTGAGCAGATTTTTTTTTCCAACTTATGAAGCAATGGATTAGCAATCTGTTTCAAATCGAAACAGATTGTGATTGTGTTGTATTACGCAATTAGGGTACAGGAAAGTGAAAATGCCCACCAGATTAGTTGCTTACCATGGTTTAGTGCCGACGAGTTGGTTTACATGGTTGGTTGGACATGGTTTAGTTAGTATGAGCAGTGGTGGCCCAGTGGTAATGGCCGCGACTTACGAGTTGTAGGTCGTAGGTTTGAACCCAGACAGGCGCTTTATTTTGTGTAAATTATTTCATCATCACTGCTCTCAAAACGGTGAAGGAAAACATCGTGAGGAAACCGGCATATCCTAAAACCGAAAATTCGAAGATATGTGACATCTACCAACCCGCACTGGGCCTGCGTGGTGGATTACGGCCCACTCCCTCTCACAGAGAAGAGGCCTGTGTTCCAGCAGTGGGAACATTAATAGGCTGATGATGATGATGATGATGGTTTAGTGGCGTCAATTTGGGGTAATATTCTGGGGAAATTGTAGTCTTGAGAGAACAGGTATTCAAGGCTCAAAAACGATGCATAAGGGCAATGTGTAACATGAAAATAACAGATAGTTGCGTACCTGTATTCTAGTCCCTAAAATTGCTAACATTCCCATCACTTTACATTTTCAAAATAGCTGCTTTTGTAAAATCAAATATGCATCTTTTAATAAATCGTCTGACAATAGAACACGACCAGTTAGAAGGTAGTATACAAACATGCTATGTGTTAGTGGTCATAACACTGCATTATTAAGGAAAAGTGTTATATTATGTATGTGCCCGGTTATCTTTAACAAAATACCCGATAGAATAAAAAACGAGGCCATTCCACTGTTTAAAAAGAAATTGTCAGTCTTATTAATTGATAAATGTTATAACTCCATTTGTGAATTTCTAAATGATAAAACTTTATAGTTACCTAATTAATCCTGACATCTTTAAACCTTCATTTTATTTTATTCACCATATTATAAGAATTTTCATATTGACAGTATTTCTAGACTATTAAGCACTTGTACTAAATGTTTGCATGCCTAATTATAAAACATCTGCATTTTTGTACCTACTTTCTATGTAAATAAATAATTATTCCATTCTATTCTACACATAGCATAGATATGGCTACGTAGATACCTAAATACATACATAGCAGATTTTTCGCTTGTCCAACTACCTTTGTGGTCTTCTGCAATCACCAACTTTTAGCAAACGACATAATGCCAGTAGGGTTTAATAAAAATAAAATAAAAATGACTTGCAAAACTCATAACCAACCCCGCGAGACGCTCCAGTCTCTATGTGAATGAGGATCACGGGAATCGCGACAAGTTCCATACATACGGGTTATTAATGACATTGTACAGATACGTCCTTTTGTTGTCAATTAAATACATCAAAAATGTTAAAGGAACCTATAATTGCGTTGAATAGAAATTTCCAAAAAGGGGACATTTAGCGTAAAAATCAATAATCAAACGTCGTAGCGACAATGGTCGGCGGTTACCCGGACTGACTATGAAAATAAATGCTGCTGCGTGACGGAGTGTGGGTGGAAGTTTTTTTAAGGTAACTTCAAACTCGAGTGCCGGGTCGAAACCGTGTCATCATCCACACTTGAACTGTCGATGAAATAAATAATCGAGTTGTGATCGGTATGGAAAATAATTGTCTATCCTTTAAAAGTATAAACAAAGGGCTTTTGCCATTTGTCACATAGAAGCAAACAATAGTAGTTTATGAAACTGTTGCATAATACCTAGTTATGTTCAGTTTCATACACTACTTTATCTACTCTCAAACATTGGAATTGAAACAAATACTAAATAAAAGATCAAAGTCAAAGATCAAGAATAAATTTAAAAATCCCACGAAATTCAGTAAGTACTACAAAACAAATGAATGTCGCCTGCACCAGCACATCACCGCATATGCGCTACAGCGGGTGCTGCTGTCCCCCGCCAAAAGTTGATGGAAACTCTTTGGTGATATTAACTTCTTGGATTAGCGCTGTATCGTAACAGAAAAAATTGTTTTATAGCATTATTTTGTTAGAGAAAAAGTGTTATAATATGATTCTATTTTTAAATTTCGGTATTCTGTTTATAAAGTATGTCAATATAAACTCGTTTTGAAGTTCATAATTCGAATATTACGCTATGAGAGTAGATAAAATAATTTATTCAATAGTTGTTATTTGAGTAGATCCGTTTCCGGACTTATCATAACTTATAGTGGTTTACCTCATTTTAAATTAGGTACGATCTCTGCATACTTACCATGCTAGAGCTTGAAGGTTACTTCGAATGATAAAATGTTTTGTTTTCAATATCTAGTTAACTTCCATGTAGGTCTAAACTCATTGTTACTAGATTTCAAATGAAACTTGATCGCGCGTAAAATTCATACACTCATAATTTCTATAGAACACCTACAAGACCATACATTCAAGTATCCTCAAAAAGGGTAAACAGAGCGCAATAATTTATTGTCATCTATGCAAAAAACTGCTCGAATGTATCGCACACGTGCACAGACTCATCTCACAATGCGTGTCCAATGCATTCACATATATTTGCTTAGCTCCACACGATTTCTTCTATTCACACACAAACAGTCCTTTGACTCCTTTGTGATATTCATAAGGAATATTGTCAATAAAAATTGTAGCATTATACTGAATACTTTCTCTATTACCTAGATTTAAAAATAATAAAACCGGCCAAGTGCGAGTCGGACTCGCGCACGAAGGGTTCCGTACCATTATCTATAAAAACGACAAAAAAATCTTGTCTGTTGGATGGAGCCCCCTTAAATACTATTTTTTTGTATTTTTTAGTATTTGTTGTTACCGCGGGCAACAGAAATACATCATCTGTGAAAATTTCAACTGTCTAACTATCACGGTTCATGAGATACAGCCTGGTGATAGACGGACGGACGGACAGCGGAGTCTTAGTTATAGAAAAAGAGTATATTAAGGTATTTCTTTGTTAGAAATAAAACATATCCAGTAGTGAATACTAGAGACAGTCTGGCCGAAAACTTCTTGTTGAGTATTGTAAGAAACAATTGTAGCTTACTTTACAATGTTTTTTATTTACTCGAACAAGATTCTCACACTTGTTTTTTATTTATGTGGGAGTATGTGCGTGAGTGTCTTAAATTGATTGATAAATCTTAATTCATCTCAAATCAGACAAAAGTGAATGAAAACAGTCATTATTTACTGAAATTATGAAAATATTATGTTAAAGTTTACAGATATTTTACGTTTCTGTAACCGTTTCTTGAAACTTTTTGCGTTACTTTTACTAACGGCTAAAAATGTGTCGGTGTATTTTGATGCAACAGCGTTCAATTTTGGCGTCGGAATGTGAACAAAAACCATTTTGTTGGTTTCGGCATTATTAGTCCATCCTTCCTGATGTCTTCCGGTATTTATGCCATTTGGCTGAATGTTCCATAACGTATTAGAGAAAAATATCAATGTTTTATAGAAGAGTCACAAGTATCAATTAAATAATTGGGTAGATAATTTACCGATCATGATATTAATTAACCAGTTTTGCAATCGTCCTCATAAATTTCTCAATTTGAAGACAGTCAGAAATACGCAATTTCACCATTTATTCTTTTGTTACATCAGTTATTTTTTTTGCCCACAAATGTCCGTTTCTTTATGAAATATTTGTAACCTCACAACTGTTATCTATTTCTGCGCGAGCGCCTTAATGTGCATTCTGGGAACAAAGTGCAACACCTGTCTCCGCAGACGTAATCAATAGACGGCCTCGTTTCCGCCACCGCACAACCGCACACAAAAACAAATGAATGATAACTTATTACAAAAAACAATAATAACAAAGCCGAAAGTGTTCCGAACAGCAGATTATGAGCACGTTCAGTTATTAATTTATACGTGGCATCGCGGTAAAAAAACTCAACCCTCGCCTTACTTAGAAAAAACGTAGCTCGCGACGCAAAAGGGAAAGGGTGCCGCGCCCGAGTCGCGACTCGCGTGCTGCATTCTGTTTTTTAACCGTACTCTGCGGTTTGTTTTTTCGGGTGATGCGTTCCTGTTTTTTAACAACACAATACCGTTGTTAAGAATTGTTTTTTAAGTGCGTCATATTGACGCGAGGTGCGAGCTCAAGGCGCGATCGCTACTGTTTTTGTGAAGGATCTTATTTTTAAATCTCATCGCTTCTGGTAAATGGGGTATACAAGTTTTCAGTGTTTAGTCACGGATTGGTAAAGGGGAAGACTTTTGTTTTTTATATAAGATATGTACCTACATTGTATTTATATCTTAGGAGCGGAAAGGAGGTGGGTAAAGCACGAGCGACGAGACATATGGTTCGTTAGACAAAGCCGATGTTTTTCACGAGAGGCAGGTGTTGCATATGGTACAGCGCCGGCTACATGGAAGTATGTCAATTTACTAAACAAGCGTACAAGTGAAAGAATACGGATATTTTATAAGATTAAGTGGGTATAGTTTCTTACTGATTGACCTTTGACAATGGCCATATGATATTTAAAAAAGAACCTACCTGATAAAACGTTATGTTGTAACTTAGAGTAAACAAGTGTAAATATGTTAATAACATGCAACACTTAAATCTCCGGCTAGATAATAGCACAACAACGTTGCTATAAAACAACATCAATAATGTTTGGAATTTGTAAGTGCGCTATAAAAAATGAGCTATGAAAATGCCATTAAATATTAAAAGTGGAGAAACAGAGAGCTTAACAAGAAATAAAACATCGTTATAAGAGGCTAGGCGACGACCACGGCGCCCCCGGCCGGCTAGCTATCGGCGCGCCTCAGTTAATGCCTACTTATACCTTATTATATAGCGGAGTTTGCGTTGAGGAACAAAATTAATTGGTTAAAACTCCTCTCAGTATCCAGGGCGGGCCGCCCCCCTCCTCCCTCTTAATTCCATCGTCCCCCCCGCAGGCCCGCCACCTCGCCCCGCGCCCCGCCAGCTCCTTTGAACGCAACCTACCTAGAGAAAAAACAGAAAAGTATAAAGTTCACTCCCCAAGAGTTGCAGCTTAATTAATTATATTTTTTTCGTCCTGTTTAGTTTTTTCATTTTTATGTTTTTACGTTATTGATATAGTTATTGATTAAATAAGTCACGATCAATTTAAAATTCGTCAGAATGAACTAAAATATATAAAATGGATAAGGTTTGCCAATGTTATAGCGAATAACGCTGACTGGCTGCAGTATTACTTGTGCATACTGGTTTTATATTAACCGATGTGGTTGATATGCATACCTAGTGCAAGCTATTATCTTGTTTTAATATTCAAATAATTTGCTATCAGGTGATATGTGATATCTGAAAACCTGTTATAAACTTTTGAGTCCGTCTAACTGTTTGTTTGCAACTCGCCTTTGACGTCGAATTCTACCAATTGCAGCTATATTTTTTACTCCTAAAAATAAATAATCATAAGAGCATCTTACCCATGCACTTCTGCTTCTTAACTTGCAATTTGAGGGATTTTTATTCTAAAGATAGTCGGTTTGTCAGACTTTCCTGTTTTTAGCTCTGCCTCTGTTAAAAGTAGCGCTGTACTTATACCTGACAATTTCATATAGGTACTTCTCAAGGCCCAAGGTGCTCTTGAGTTAGTGAAAATATTTTAATCCAGCAAAGAAAATATGAGTATGTGGAAGTATTGACTATGTATTTACCACATAAATCAACAGATTTGCGAAATAAAAACATGTATTTCCTCGGTGTGTGGCGATCACTTATATTTAATCATATTTCAAAATTAATGCCCATTTCAAAATAAACATTATTTAAATTAATTATTAAACACACACACTTACTAAAACTACAGTAAAATTCAAACATCTAGTAATTTTACAAAACACAAAACCGTGTTAAGAGTCTCATGTTCTAAAATGTTAATTTCCGAGTTACAACGCTTGGAGTGCGCGTCCGTAACGAAGGGCGAAAGCAAAGGGTAGGTCGGGCTTGCGCGGGGAGCGCGGGGTTCGTTGCCACTTCTCCAAATAAATTATAATTCGCCCGCTCGTCCTCTACCCGAGCGTTTCGCGACTACTGTTTCAAACATGCCTATTACTTAGCTATTAATCTTGATTTACTTTATAGATAACTTACGACGGTACGTACTCTTTTTGAGCAGATACGACTGAGATGTTTGATAAAAGGCCTTTTTATTGTTGTTTGAGAGTGAGGCTGTTATAACGTTGTAGTATATACTGCACTGATAAGGCAAACTTATTGTATACAGTGTAACGTTATCTCTACTTTCTGTTGTCCAAATTGACCGATTTTATTCTTGTTTAATTGGGTAGTAAAATGCAAATGAGTGCTCTTTTATAAAACGTAAACCTAATTTAACTTCCTGATTGAAGAAGCAATTAAAAATAATTCCCTACTCCGTCTCCGTCTGTGTGATTTCCAACCTCTAATCAAACAGTCGGAATAATACATCTCCCATATCCACGTAATAGTTATAAAGGATATTTCGCAAGAAACACATGAACTAATCGTGGAGTGTGACGGTGTGCGGGGGAGGGGGGGCAGGTCGCGGGGTGCGGGGTGAACGATTAATTTAATAAATACCAACCGGATTCCGGTGCGTTTGTCTCCCAGCTATGCGGTGGCGTGAGGCGGTTCTTGAATTACGACTCTATCTTGCCCTACATATTGTATTTATAGCTGATAGCATAAACACTATTAATCACTTAGGAATGGCCACGTTTTTGGTGAAAAGAGTTTTTATTACAACTACCACTCACATTATACTTCTACTACTACATCATCATTATCATCATTCAGCTAAAATCTGCCCACAGCTGGACATAGGCTTTCCTCAAGCATTACCACACACACACATACACGTAAATAGTTCAACGCTAAAAGTCTCTTTCAAGGAGAAAGTAGTTTTCGTAGCAACCGTAGCAACCGTAGCTCGTAGCCCGTAGCGCGTAGGCCGTAGCAGCTTAAAGATTAATTTATTTGTCTTTAATTGCGATTACGTCCAATGAATCTATTAAAAGTTGTAACGATTTTGTAACATAACATTACGCCTGTAATCCCCGAAGGATTAGGCAGAGTTGCATCTATAGTACACTCAGTTTTCAAATTTTTTGTAACTTATTTATTACCTACATCATAAATCATATTACTGGATATTCTTCCAAATTATGCGTGTATTTATATCAATTATTTGAATTTGATAACTAAATCTGGTTCATTCAAATTGTAAACTATGATTGTGCTTCCGTCCTCTCCTAAAAATATCACACGTGGCATAGAGATCAATGCACTACTTCCGATATTTAAGTTAATTGCATAACTTATAGAAACGTCAATTCGGGTACGTCTACGTTTTACTATGACTCCTGTGGGAAGGCAGAGGTAATTCAAACGCTCAATCAAAATATTCTCTCCTACACTTTGTGTAAAAACCAAGACCTTGAATAAAATTTCGTACAGTTGACATAAAAAACCTCATTCAATTTTTACTATTTTGAAACGCAGTCGTATTTTTGCATTCATTATTTTACACCCTCACCCTTATTTTTTTGAGAGCTATTTTTTAATGTTACACTCTTAAAATTCTGCTATGAATATAAATATTACGTTTTAGAATGGCTTCTTAGAATGACGACAAGTCAGGTAGACTAGTGAATTGTTGGTCCGAAGATATTCTAACGGTCTAAATTGTTATAATATCTAGCATATCGACACACTCGATCACACTGTGTAAGGGTCAATAAGACAGGCCCAAAACAAGGGAGCGTATGGAGAAAATAATGTTGGACCTATTTTAGGACTAATCAAGACAAGCCTCACTGGTTAGTAAGTTTAAATTCTAATGTGTCCACTATAGTCGACACATTAGAATTTAAACTTACTAACCAGTATAAATAGAGATATAAATATATTTATATCTCTATTTATTGAAGTGAGGATTATAATTAATATAATCTCTTCACCACCCTTGGTTGACTAGTAGAGAATGCCTAAGTCTATTAAGTCCGCCTTTATACCTTATGAGTATGAAAAGTTTAAATAAATAAATAATTTCCTTTATTCTTCCATCCGTATTGTCAACAACAAAGTTTCTTAGCGACATTTTTTTTTAAACTGCTATCAATTTTAATTGGTGTCCAGTTCTTCGGAATCTCTCATTAGGAATCATATCAGTTATCAACAAAATACCAAAAAATACTCACTTATATAAAATAAACACGCCGCCTCCATACAAGGTGTCCGACCCTGAGCGTGAAAGAGGGACGTGGTGCGTCTGTGTGCGTGTCGTGTGCGTGCGACACACATCGATGTGAGTGTATTAGTGCGACAACTCATTACTTACGCCCGATCTTAGATAAATTACACACTTTTCTTACTTAGTAGATACTACGAGCCTATCGCACACCAACAACAAATTAGTTTTATTGAACACTTACGCTGTATATTATTGGTGGATAGCTGGCCACTGAAAAGTATCGAAGCCTTTTTTTCTTTTTGATATCTTTTGACTCTAGAGGTATATCTAGTAAGATGAAAATTATGAAGAGTGATAGGTAAATTTTGCGATTTCCAACAGTTTGGAGTTTAAAATGTTTTGAAGAAATAGAGTATAGGTATCAGGGTGAGAAATAACAAAAAAATAAATAAATAACAAACATCTCTTTATTTTAATAATTATGTACTGGACATTGATAAAGAAATACATATATAATCGTCGTACCATAATTTATGTCACATTTATATCTTATAATATTTTGTACAAGTACAGTATAATTCCGAATTAAGTTATTATGAATGTGTAAAGAATACCTGTATCTCGATTTTACGTGAGGTAGATCGGTTATGGCTTCTAACAGAAATATTTTAGTAGACATCAATATTAACTAGTGT
This sequence comes from Agrochola lychnidis, assembly GCA_963680765.1. Classification (NCBI taxonomy): domain Eukaryota; kingdom Metazoa; phylum Arthropoda; class Insecta; order Lepidoptera; family Noctuidae; genus Agrochola; species Agrochola lychnidis. The sequence continues at coordinate 15,484,515 of OY796857.1, forward strand.
TATGCTACGGATTGGTCTGTGTTGTGGGATGGCACTGAATAATACATCGCTAACTAATCATTATAAACAATATTAAGCAAAACAACACTTCAAAATATTTAATTAAATAGGAACTCAAATTAATTGCAACCATAGCGGTAGTGCGTGTATGAATGTGTCTCTTATCGTCTATGAGAGAGCGCAGAGATGTTAGCGAATGTTTGATAGATAGTGAAGAAGAAACACAATCATACACGTCAGCGCGATGACAAGTGCTCACAGGTACCGCACGAGCGGTGACCAGCATAACGAATAAAAATCAGTCTCAAACTAATGATCACCTGCCAACAGCTATACAATCTTGTCAGTTGTACGTTATCTCCGAGGAGATAAACAATAGAAAATATTTCCAAGAACTTTGGCTCTTTACCCTGACGTAGTAACCGTAGTCAAATGAGGTAGATAATGGCAGACCCGCCTAACTTTACACTAACTACCAATATTACAACATTGCAACATGAAATTACGACTTCTAATCGAAAGTTATCATTAAATTTGTACACATTTATATTTGTACCAATAATTTCTTTGGAAAAAAATATATCGTTACCTACACTGATTCCTTATACCTAGACCCTATACTTCGAACATGACTAAAGACAATAAAATAATAATAATCAACAAACAGTACAGCCTTACATACAATAATTATAAAACATGTGCGCTAAAACGTTCAGAACAACTACTATGACATTAAATTATATTAAAAACATGGAAAATAAAACATTACATCTAGTAGGAAACTAATACCCGTAGAACAAATTGCAATAATGCTCACTACACCGCTCTCGTGTCAAACGAGAACACACAATTATAACACAAGGGCCATGTGCACAACGAGGTGATCATAATTTAACACTAAGAATAATTATGTACAACACTTTTAATATTTTTGACTGTTGCCTTACAACTACAAGTAAATATTTACCTTAACGACATTGAGTCATTGTGCACATGGCCCTACTTAGAACATCGTTTCTATTAACACATAATATTCACTTGCCTCAATATCAATACAACACAACCCGGCGAGAGTTGCTTCGGTATCGAATTTAAATAATTTCAAATATAATTTTCGAGACACCAACTTCTCTACAACGTACTTTACAACACTACATAAATATGTACACGTAATATTAACAATACCGTATTCGGATTAGATATCGTATAGATATCGAAACGTCTACAAACTAATAATAAATAATCTTGTAAGAGACAGCATTATGTACAGAAGCACGGAGCGCGCGGTCGGCGGGACCGGCCACCGCTCGCCAGCCGGAGACTGCCTCGCTCACACTCATACTTAATTACAAAAGCTCCAATGATTCTTTACAATTATCCCGTATCATGTACCTATTCGAAACGAGTATAGTTATTATTTGGTATTTTACCAAAAAAATAAATATCCAAAACGTGTAAACTTTGCAAAGAGCTATTGAATGAAAACTTAAGAAATGTATAAAAGAGTGATTACGAACCGGTTATCGCGAGTCGCTACGGATCGGGGCTCACACAATAGCGACAGCTTTGTCAGTCGCAAGTCGATATCGAGCTCAATACGTAATAATTACCGCTTGTGAAGTAGCCTTTGTCGCCGAAATAATGAGGCAATGTCGCGACCTTCTGCGACTAGACCATATTCCAGTTTCCGTTCGTTAAGCGCGAGGGAGGACACCGATTGAAAATCAATAAACACCAAGCATAGCGAAACATTTTTTTATATTTTATCACGAAACAATAGACGATACCAATAAATCAAAAAATATCTTTTGTGCAATATGTTCTTTAGGTGTTTAGCAACGTTGCAAAACAAAAGAACAAAACGACGTCGTTTTTGCCTCACCTCGCCTTGCGATTATGCAAATAGTACAACAATAAACTTCTAAACTGTAACGTGGATGAAAAAAGTACTTTTTATGGCGAACATTGCAAATGCAAAATCGTAAAAAAGAATAGAGGACTACCTAACGAGACTACGTCGGTAGTCGTACCGAGAAAAGCAAAAAAATGCTCTATAAAAAAGTAACCGTTGCCGTATTTAGAATAGCCGTAATTATTATTACTTTGCAAGAAATTTGCATTGAATCATGGAGTTGGCGGCGAGCGTCTCCGGAACAAGCGAGTGGGAGAGCATCGGCGTCGGCGGCCGACGGCAGCGCGGGTCTACGCGGGAGGAACTCGTATACCGGCTCGGCGGCGCGCGGAGCGCTTGGGGCGCGCGCGTCCTACGCGGAGTGGACCCGCAGGTCCGTGGGGGAGTCCGGCGTGGCCGGCCTCCGCGGCAGCGACAGGTCCTCGGGCTCGGTCTGTTCGGGCCACTCGTCCCAGCGCCAGTCGGCCGCGGCGGCCACGGGCGGGCTGGGCGTGGCGGGCGTGCAGCCGGTGCTGGCGCATCTGTGCAGCGCGGCCGCTTGCCGCCGCCTGAAGCGTGCGCCGCAGCGACACGCGAAAGGTGCATCACCCTCGTGTACTAAAGCGTGAGCTTTTAGTTGGTTGGAGTCTGAGAAGCGCGCCGGACAACGAGCACACGCATATGGTCGCTCGCCGGTGTGAACGCGGAGGTGTCGGCGCAGATTGGCCACTTGCACGAAGTGACGCGGGCAGTGCGGGCAGCTGTACGGCTTCTCACCCGTGTGAAGTCGCAAGTGTGTCTTGAGGTGATGGTCGCGCGTGAAGCGCTTGTGGCACTCGCCACATTCGAACGGTTTCTCACCAGTGTGAGTACGTTCGTGGTTTTGCAGGACGTGTTTGTAGCCAAAAGAGCGTGAGCAGACCTTGCAGGTAAAGAGTTTGTCTCTCGGTGGGTCGGCAGCGCCGGGCGAGGAGCCTGATGATGGCGGGGAGGGGGGTGCAGTGGCTGTCTCGTCGAGCTTGGGTGTGCGGCGTCGCTTGCGCGCGCGCTCCATGTCGTGCGGGGGCAGTAATGGCGCGGGGGGCGAGGGGGGCCAGGCCGCCAGCAGTGCACCGGAGTACAGCTCGGCCGGCAGCCCCGCCACCAGTGCGGCGGCGCGCGTCGCCAGCAGCCGCTCCGCTAACATGGGCAGAGATTCTTGACGCATGGTCGACAGCGGTCTTACTGACACACCTGAACAAGAAAAAGTTTGGAGTTAGATTACATGTTACTTCAAAACAATAATGTTTCAGTAAAGATTATTGTCAGAGGTGTTATAATACTAAATTGCATTAATCTACGTCACTTAAAGATTTTCTTTCACTCTTGGCCTACTTTCTTCAAGGTGGAGGACCTAAAAAATTAAGTTATAGTTTCTTTGCCATCACTTCCGTCACGAGTTAGTTTCGACCTAAACAAACAACACAGTCGAACCTATCGATAGCATACTTATCAGCGAGAGAGGACAAAAAACAGAGCAAAAACGAAACCAGACGTTGTAAAGGAAACATTTGGTCGCAATCACGCCGCTGCAGGTCGCTTCCGCCCCGACCTGTTGCGCAAATTGTGGCTGCCACACTACCACTACTCGCTACCGTTCCAGCAGGTTTCAACTCAATCTAATTACTTTCTTTACCTTGATCATTGGTATACATGTATACTTACATATCTGCCTAAATAAATATTTCCGGACTAGCCGTCATTTTCAAAATGTCAGGAGTGAAAAGCAATCATTTGGTGTGACGAGTTTGTATAGTGTCGCGGCGAGGCACGGAACGGGCGCGGGAGGGGGGGCAGAAGCGACCAGACCACTTACCTATATAATGGAATTAATTATTCCTCGAGCGGCAAACTCCGCCCGCCCGCTCCGCCCAAATTATATTCAAATATTAATTTCGTTGAAGAAAAGCCTTTTTGAGAGCACTTAATTAAAATTAGACAAAATCATAATTGAAAGTTCTCCTCGAGGCGTGAAGAGGCGGCACGAGGAGGGAGCTCCTTACATTATCTACTTAGCCGTGGAATTAATTCCCGGCCGGGCTCTGGACTCAGCCATCGCGCTTAATTGAAAAAGGCAAAATATTTTGTCGTTCGCGAGTGCTGACACGAGGCACTTTACACTTTTTATTAAAACGAACAATTTATGTCGGGAACGTAGAATTTTGAAACTAAAAGAAACTTTTTGAAATGTCATATTCTAATTGCTTATTGAAACGAAGTATTGATAAGTACACAAAGTCTGTGGTATAAGATAATTTTAAAGTTTGTGATTAGGCGGCGGCGTCGCGCGCGGCACGTACCGGCTTATCCCATAACTTTTTAATAACATTCCTCGTTATGTTTGGAGGACGAACAGCGAACCGCACTCGTGATGTGATCAGAATTATAATACTAGGCTTAATGTAAAAGTTTAAACAAGTAAATACCGACATTTTCTTGTAAAACAATCATGTATTCTGACGTTGTATCTAATTAGGTTCGAAAACAGATCAACAGATGAGTTTACTTTTTCAGCGGTGAATGTAGATGTAGAGTATTTTAGAAAAATCGACATTACGGCTAAGTGAACATTTTAATGGGAAAAACCAACACAGTGAAACTATTTTTAATCGTTCTCAAATATAGCTGATACTCCTTTTACATTATACGTAATCGTTTCGATAAAGTCATTGAGCAACCACTTACCACATAATCTTACAAAGGCTACTATTAATCGATTACTTATTGAGTACGTTTTTTGTGCAGAGCAGCGTCATAATGTATCATTTTTATTAGGTGGCCGGGCCCGCCGGGTGACAATGTTGGTGATAAATTTTTACAGCGCGCCGCACCCTTCCGCACGGAGCTTTTTATGTGCTAAAGAGTTGTAATTATCCCCTCTTTATACGCCATAAATATTTGTCAATAACCCATATTCAATACTTTTATGGAGTTGCCTGCGGCCGCCACTCCATAACTCATTATGTCGCAAGGGTTCGCCCGATAACGGACGTGTCAATGACGTCCTTATTGCCCCGCACTTGCTACGAGCGGTACATTCATATGAGCTTTTAGAGAAAAGCTTGCTACTTTATTTAAAGATCATATTTATAATTTGAATGCAGCAACAGTAATTAGTACAATTCGTTCTAAATTACAAAATCTATGTATTTTTCTAATTTTATAAAATTATTAGCATTCTTTCTGAATACAAAGTTAATTCATAAGAGCTTTCGTGTTTTATTTTTGTTGCACGATAATTTCATAAGAGATGCGAATTCTTTCAGAAATTATGGTTCATGGATAAACCTCTTGAGTCAAACCGTGTTTCTTCTGGTCAATTAAACGTATGTCCGTCAAGGCGGTCAATTTAGGTTACTCCGGTTATACCACAGCCCTTGTAGAGGCAGTTAATGTATCATTTTTGTTAATTTCAAATATAACATGAAACTTCCCAAACCTTGTTTGTCCAGAATGACCTAATTACATTGTGTGCCATATAATGGGATTAACCTGCGGCTACCGGCGGCTTTGGGTACGTACTCACTCGCACAGATTACAGAGTTCGTACGGTTTCGGCGGTTTAGGGTTAAGCGGGATACCGCGCCGCCTGATGGGGCTTCTCTGACATAACAGTAGCCGTAACAAGTATCTTAACTGATGTAAGTACTTTATTAACCTTGGAAGTAGAAGAACCTTCATTATTGGTAGAAATGGTCGAACCGCAGAGTTTATAGTACAGCTTTTGAAGTTATATTAGGCCCTTCCTCTTTTAAACGTCTGTTCTCTAGAGAAAAGTTTAATAAAGTTTTGTTTTTTAATTTACCAATCTGAGTACTTTGATTGTAAAAGAAAATTAAGTTTCATTATTGGTGGAAATGGTAGTATCTACAGTGTAGCGATAGAACCTAAATAAGCCATTTCTTTAATCAAACTACTGTTTTTCTTTTGATGAACGCTTAAACGATATTTTTTTGACTTTACCGATTCAAACTTTGATTTTAAAAGAAATCAACCTTCATTCTTGGCGGAAATGGCAGTAGGTATCTACAGTGCAGCGATAGAATTTAAAAGAGGCAATTCCTCTAATCAAACGCTCTCTTTTTCTCTTGATCAACATTTAATGAATAATTTGTCGATTAAGAATTGACAAAAATGTGTCGATCAAAATTCTGGTTTACAGATGTTTTCATCAAATTTATTAAAAAGCATTCTTAATTTATGTTCCGGCTAATTAAATAGATTTACGACATGAATATTAGGTATATTCGTACACAGATTTGTAAGTACAACGAATTATAATTTTGCAATTATCATTAGTTATTTAAGCTGAACGGAATAATGATCTCAATAAAAGAGTGCCAATAAAATTGAATACGAAGGGCATTATACAATTTGCAAGCAATTTATTCAAATGAATAATTTGTTAAATGAGCCAATAAATATAAAACATAAACATAGTTAAACTTTATGACAGTTGAGACAAATAGTTGCAAACTACCTTCCAAACTACCATAATATTTATAACGTATGTATAAGAAGATGCTTTGAAAGAGTTTATTATTTTATTGGCTTTGCCTTTGTACGTTTGGACTGAATTATTTTTCAATAAGTACAAAGTTTGCGAGAAACTGCTGGCAAACTTTGAATATTTATAGATAAATACATATACAATTTCTTTATCTATTTTTTTATTATTAATATGAAACTTTGGTTGTAATGTTGATGATTTATTCTGGATGGCTCATCTGATAATTAATTGACTTATGAAATAAGTATTTTAATATGTTTTTATTAATTGTGTTAAAATTCAACGTTTGTTGACAAATCTTAAATATAATATACAATCTAACACTAAATAAAATATATATTATGTACAAGTATGAAAAAGAAAAAAAGGGAAGGAAGAGCACATTGGGCATCAAAAAATTCGTCCACATCGCTGTCAGTTACAAAAGTGCCCAAAAGGCTGGCGGGCACGTTGGCCACGCTGGATAGCAATGCTGATTCTTTGACCTAAAAATTGGCCAGCTTTCTGGTCACATGTATATTGATTTGATAATAATAAATATTTGATTTTATATCATATACTTACCTACAGGGTTATTGGTTATACGTCGGCAATCTGTTAAGGAAATGTAGGAGAGGTAATTTGCAACCAAATTACCCCTGATGACCCCTATGCCAATGTCAACCATTTTCCAGTAATTTGATGTTTGTAGTAAATATATAGAATGTACCCAATAACCCTGATATACAGGGTTAATCGTTATACGTAACCATTTTCAAGTAATTTTATATTTTAAAATGTATGAAATAAAAATGTAACTAATAACCCTGATATACAGGTTTTAATGGTTATACGTCGGCAATCCATTAAGGGGATATAAGAGGCGTCATTTACAACCAAATTACACCTTTTGACTCCTATGCAAATGGCAACAATTTTCGAGATATTTCTAGTTTCATACATTTTAAAATATAAAATATCAAATTACTCGAAAATGGTTGACATTGGCATAGGGGTCATCAATGGTAAATTTGGTTGCAAATTAGGCCTTCCATATCCCCTTAACGGATTGCCGACGTATAACCAATAACCCTGTATATATTACACTAGCGACCTGCCCCGGCTTCGCACGGGTATAAACTTCGCACGGGTATAAACCGGGTTATTATACATATAAACCTTCCTCTTCAATCACTCTATCTATTAAAAAAAACCGCATCAAAATCCGTTGCGTAGTTTTAAAGATTTAAGCATACATAGGGACAGAAAAAGCGACTTTGTTTTATACTATGTAGTGATTAATTATCAATAACAGTTATTTTGTTCAAAAATGAATACTCGTTTATTAAATTAAATAAATTTACGTAGACGTAAAGAAAGGCACATTAATTTTTATGTAAAGAATTAATTAGAGCATCGTTTCCTGTATGCGCCACTAGATGGCGTTAGCAGTTACGACAGGACCCCCATTAAATATGCATTTAACTACAACAAATCCTTCAATAAAACCAATTTAAAATACCTAAAACGAAATAATTAAGGAATTGGTAAGCAATTATGTTTAGTTTATCGTATGGCTTACTAATTACTTACGAGTATTTAACCGACCGGACGCGTAGTTAACATAATAAACAGTATAATAATATGTAGGTAGGTACTAATACGTTGAAGTAGTTATTAGAAACGAAACTTTCGCAATTACTCAAGCCATTAATACCTATACAATTATCGGTAATGAAAACTCTTACGCAATCTACAAATTATATCTGCTATAACTAGGTACTTAGATAATTTAGTGATTCAAACCGATAGATAAGTATTTTTTTCGTACAGGCCATTCAAATGAAAATAACAAAATTAAAAGTAACCTCGTATATAAACAATTTACCTTAAACGAATGTGATCCAGTACACCGTTTTTTCTTTATTTACCAGCATTTTGGAAGTGATAAAGAAAATGTGATTGCACAAATTACTTTAATACTTTTGATTTACGTTAAGTTTGTGTAATATACTTATTAATCTTTCAAGAAAACGATATACAATCCAATTTGAACATATTAACATGTAAAATTTAGTCACATATCTCAAAATACTGGCAAGTATGACATAAAACAACAATTTAATAAAATCTCGTAGCACGTACTACGCGGCGCTTCGTAGCGGAGCCGTAGCGCGCGGCTACGCGTTCGCTACCGCCTACGGTTCACTGAATCTGCAAAGTTCGCTGAATGCAAATAAACATGTGTGCGGTGAGCGCGGGCGTGTGGGCGGCCAATCGCATCGCTCGCGCCACGCATGCCGCGCGCCGGCTACGTTTGAAACTTTATTCACACATGCACTTCCAGATTCAGCGGACCGAGGAGACAGCGAGGCGCACTAAACTAAAAACTTCACAAACCTCTCGAATTCTGCGTCGACTGCAGCGACAGGGCCATCTCACTCCAGGATCACGGCAAGATGCATTTATTTGCACTAGTTTGTTTATAAAGTTTATCGTTGTTCAACAACTTGTTATCAAAGTCCTTGTAAGATTGTCAAGAAAAAACTAAGTGATAATGTTTATTGGAGAGCGATTACATGTTATGTCGGCGCGGAGTCGCGATTGTGAATGATTCGGGCACGCGGTGCGGGCGCGCTCCGTGTGACCTACCACAACACTGGCGGTACAGCGGCGGAGAGCGCGAGCCGCGGCCGGCCGCCCCTCCGCGCGGTAAACACACCCCCACGCCCCTCCCTGCGGCCCCCTGCGCGCCCTGCACCCCCGGTGCACTCCACGTGCACGCAATGCATTCACTTTTTATGGCCGCTACTACATTATGTTCCTTCCTGACGTTGTTTTTTAGCCCTCGCAGCGAGCGCCACATAAGCACTTTTTATGTTTTACGAGCGCTCCCGTGCGCCGGCCGGTACTTTCTTTGACTGCAACTAATTTGAGAACATACCTACTCAGCCTTATCTCGCAACTGTTTGTTCTTTGGTTGTAATTACAATAATGATAGCGATTAGAATTTTTCTCTTTGAGTTATATTTGTATGAAATTAAAATTGAATACTTTAATTGAGTACCTACTTTGTGTAATTCATAGAGCATGCATGATTAAATTATATGAGCGTCTCTCACTCGTCTGTTTCTTTTACTTATTACGTTTTATGTAGTTTCTAGCGTCTAAGTTTCCTTTACTAAAGTCTAACAGCTAAGTCTTTAAAATTATCATTTTAAACCCTGAAAAAGAAGAGCAACTATTTATTTAAATTATTCTAAATTAATTCGTGATTTAGAATAATGTAGGGCTTGTTATTCTAATTCAAAAAGAATTACGAACAACTAAATATCGCCAATTTTAAAGTGTTGATCCAAAATTCGTGTTAATTTACTTTTCCGCAATACTAATTTACTCTTTAAATTGGCCACACATAGCACATCTTTAAATGAGTGACATTTTTGAAAAGCATAAATTCTTTAGAGAGCAAATTAATTAATTGTCACCTACTGTTTAAGCACTTGCCACAGGTGGGACAAGTCAATCACTATTAATATTTCATGTGTCTCACAATAATTCAATTTTTTTTTTATAAATTCAGTGTTTTAAAAATGAAATTCCTATAAGTGGAGCCTCGAACACTAGGTATATTCGTATGAGTTGCGTTGTGTCCTTAATTCACTTTTAGAAAAAACTTATTTTTTTATAATTTCGGACACCATTTCATAGTCATCATCATTTCAGCCGAAAGACGTCCACTGCTGGAAATAGGCCTCCCCCAAGCACCACCACTTCGACCGATTCTGTGCTTCCCGTATCCAGCGGATTCCTGCAGACTTCACAAGGTCATTGGTCCATCTTGTGGGAGACCTTCCAAGGCTACGTTTTCCGATACGCGGTCGCCACTCCAGAACCTTTCGGCCCCATCGGCCATCCGTTCTGCGAGCAATGTGGCCTGCCCATTACCACTTAAGTTTGGCAATTCTTCAGGCTATGTCGGTTACCTTGGTTCTCTTGCAGATCTCTTCATTTCTGATTCGATCACGTAGAGAAACTCCAAGCACAGCCCTCTTCATTGCCTATTCCATTTTCCATTCCAGGCCTATTGTGAGCGACCATGTTTCAGTACTATAGGTCATCACTGGCAACACGCACTGGTCAAAGACTTTCGTCTTGAGACACTGTGGTATGTGGGACGAGAAGATATTGCGTAGCTTCCAAAACGCTGCCCAGCCGAGTCGGATTCGACGATTGACCTCTTTCTCAAAATTGGACCTACTCAGCTAGACAGTTTTTCCTAGGTAAACATACTTGTCCACAACTTCGAGCGTAGTCTTTCCGATCTTCACGAGAGTAGATGTTACATGGACATTTGACATGACCTTTGTCTTGTCCATGTTCATTTTAAGACCCACTCTTTCGGAGGCTCTACTGAGGTCATCGAGCATTGTACTGAGGTCCTCCATGGTCTCAGCCATGATAACTATGTCGTCGGCAAACCGAAGGTTAGTGATATACTCGCCATTGATGTTGATGCCTAGCTCTTTCCAATCTAGAACCTTGAAAACATCCTCCAGTGCAGCGGTGAACAGTTTCAGAGAGAAATCGTCTCACTGCTCACACTTCGCTGCAGAAGGATAGGTTTCAAGGTTTGGTCCTGGAGTCGGACTGACATAGTGGCGTTTTCGTACAGACACTTTAGCACCTCGATGTACCGATAGTCGATCTGGCACCGTTGAAAAGACTTCAATATAGCCCATGTCCATGTCTCGATCGAATCGACCATGTCTCGATCGAATCGAAGGCTTTCTCGTAGTCCACAAACGCTAAGCAGAGAAGCAGGTTATACTCTTCGGTCTTCTGTATAACCTGCCGCAGCGTATGTATGTGGTATTTCATAGTGCCTAATTAAAATTTCCTTTTATGTGCCCAATTGAATTATTTGACTTTAGTAATTTAAAACAATAGAGCTAAAAAAAAAAATTCGATTAGTTAACGATACCAATAGTTATGATAATTTATAAAATACTTAATACTTTTCCGGTTAAAAAGTGTACCGATTCATAAACAGGTTAATCGATTAAGAATAAATTATAGTAATTAGGCCGATTTTTACGATAGCAAATCATTTTTTAAGTATTTTTGATAAAATATGGCCATTATGTCACATTAATTCCTTTGCTTTGTCGAAATTGTTTTTTTTTTTTGTGCTGGAATGTTAATTGCTTCAATATTAATCATTTTAAATTGTAATTACTCTTTTTTGTTGTAGAGTTGGACATGGGTGATATTTTAAACGCTTTAGTTAATTTCAACCAGTTCTTTATATGCAATATTAGCTATGCAGACGATATGGTGCTGCTGAGCCCCTCCATAGGCGGGCTATGGCAACTTTTGTCTATTTGTGAGAAATACGCGGAGGCGCATGGGTTACAATATAACTCTAAAAAGAATGAAATTTTAGTATTTAAATCAGGCAAAACAGCCTACCCATGTGCCTCCTGTATTTCTCAATGGAATAGCCCTAAAGCAAGTTCAAACTTTTAAATATCTGGGTCACATTGTGACAGGTGACCTCAGGGACGATGAAGATATTGAGCGGGAGCGCAGGGCTCTGGCGGTGAGAGCTAATATGCTCACACGCAGGTTCGCGCGATGCACGAGAGAAGTGAAGGTTACGCTATTCAAAGCTTATTGTCAGTCCTTCTACTCGAGCGGCCTATGGGTGAGACATACGCAGCGAGCCTACAGAGCCCTGCGCACTCAGTACAATAATGCGTTCAGAATGTTGTTGGGTCTGCCGTGGCGATGCAGCGCGTCTGGGATGTTTGCTGAAGCGCGCACTGATGGTTTCCAGGCCATCATACGCAAAAAAGCAGCTTCCCTGCTGGCCCGTACACGGGGTAGCAAAAACAGCATTCTGAACGCAATAGCTGTACGTTTTGACTGTCCCATTCAAAATCAGTGGGTCATGACTTGTGTAGGTGTGGCGAGTCATGGCAAATAAAATAACATGTACTTATTAGGTTAAGGTTACTATGGGTCTATGCCACCCGAAATAAAGTTTTATATTATTATTATATATGACTAATTTCACTATAGAAACATAATATCAGGAGCTTTGACAATTTCTGACACTTTACTTCTGTTTATCATCAAGAACTATTAGTAGTTAATTAGTTCCTGCTCTCATCATCATCATCAGCCTATAATGTTCCCACTGCTGGGACATAGGCCTCCTCTGTGTGAGAGAGAGCGGACCGTAATCCACCACGCGGGTCCAGTGCGGGTTGGTAGATGTCACATGTCTTCGAATTTTCGGTTCTAGGATATGCCGGTTTCCTCACGATGTTTTCCTTCACCGTTTTGAGAGCAGTGGTGATGAAATAATTTACACATAGTAAAGCGCCTGTCTGGGTTCGAACCTACGACCTTACTACTCGTAAGTCGCAGCCGTTACCACTGGGCCACCACTGCTCCTGAGTTCCTGCTCTGTTGGATACCTATTGACCGTTTCTTCTATTTTGTGCAAACTTAAAACGAGGTAGATCCGCAGCTGTACCCCGCGAAATTCAAATTTTCTTAGGTTTTTAACCGACTTCCAAAAGGAGGAGGTGCTCAATTCGACGTTCGTATGTTCGTTCGTATGTTTTTAAATATATTTTTATGTTTGTTACGCGATTACTCCGCCAATTATGAATTGATTTCGATGATTCTTTTTTTTTTGTATGGTAGGTCATACTTCAGAGGTGGTCCCATATAAATTTTATTAAATTTGCTTGGGAGCTTCAATAATACGTATTTTTTTCTACTTAGTATGGGGATGATATGATAAGTTCTTGTCAGTGTTATTTACATAGCAGGTATTTGTATGGGGTAGATACCACAACCAAAAAGTGAAGAATAAAAACTTTTCCAAAAAAAAAAAAACAACCAACTTCCAAAAAAAACACTACAAAGTGAAATAGTAGATTGTTATACGAGGGGCTAAAATAACCCATTGTAACGAGGTAGTTTTACTCCCGAGCTTTAGCGAGGGAGTAAATAGGAACCGAGTTATAATGGGTTTTAGTGCCGTGTGTTACACTCTACTTTTCACTACGATTGCGAGAAAATAAAAAAATCCAATACAATATTAAATAGTTTATTTTATTTAAATGTACTTACAATTTGTACAATTCTGGATATTTAACGAGATGTTTTTTTTCGGCAACTTAATTTCAATCCTCTGTGAAGATGTTCTCACTAAATGATGACATTTTCACTGTTGTAAATTATATTACGGTCACCAATTCAATTCGTAATTAGAGAAAAATTCTAAAGATTTCGCGCCAATGCCTTTTTGACCCGACTACGGAGAAACAAAAAGGAGGGTTATGATTTTATGTATGTTCATCTGTTACCTCATAATTTCTAAATTGCCGATCATAATTTGTGACGTCACATTAAATGCAATATGGCGCCCTCTAGAGGACATAAAGTAACGAAATAAAAAATAAAAATAATTGAATTGTGCCATGTTGGATATCAAACGAAAGGGCTTGATGAGCACATTACAAATATGTATATATATCATATTTTCCTAGTAAATAAATATGTTTAAATTGGTACAGACAAGTAAAAGTAAGTAAGAGACTGTGCTACGTTCGGCGCGGCTGTAAAATTAATACCTATTTTACCATGAATGCCGTGATGGTCTAGTGGTTAAGGCCTCGCCTCTCATGCACGAGGTTGTGGATTCAAATCCGGGCAGGTACCAAAGTGACTTTTTCAATTCAAATGTGCTTTCTGAGTTTATCTTGGACATTACTAACATCAGTGAAGGAAAAACATCGTGAGGAAACCTGTACCCTAATTGCGTAATACAACACAACCACAATCTGTTTCGATTTGAAACAAATTGCTAATCCATTGTTTCATAAGTTGGAAAAAAAAAATCGCAATTAGGGTAGATACTGGACTTATAGTTAATATACATATTCTGAAATTGCCAACCCGTCTTGAGCGCGCGTGATTATCAATGCTTATGCCTTTTCTGTATGAGAAGAAGCCTTTTCCTATCAGAGGGACAAAAATAGGCTAGTATTATTATACCATATAAACCAAAAAAATAAAATTAAGCTGCTCTGCAAATACTTTATCACGAAACTATAACCCCGAAATAATTTAAATAAAAAGTAAGTTTAAAAACTAAAACCCGACTAAAAGATATGAAACAAGAAAATATTTCAAACAGAAGTCAAGACATAGGTACAAAAATGATCAAGGTAAAGCCGTGGTCGCATGCTTGTACATCTACAAAATTATAATTTCATACGACCACGGCTTTACCTTGATGATGGTCTTGACCTCTGTCTAAAATATTTTCTTGTTTCATATCTTTTAGTCGGGTTTTAGTTTTTAAACTTACTTTTTATTATTTCTTCTGTAGCCGCAACGCAATGCACGCATTCTACCGAAGAGATAGCCGCATTTAGTTCCATTTTCAAAAATAAAATGTTCTTCTTTTTTTGTGAACCAGTAATAAGTCGAGTCCATAATCATGATTATTCTACATAAGAATAAAGACTTTTTCGTTTTTCAAGGCTCGTTGGAACAGGCAAAAATAAAAAATAAATACTTTTTCCCCTAGAGCAAGAAATGCTATTTTTTCCCCGCTCTGGTGCTCTACAATGACGGTCTTTTTGAGCAAGAGGAGTGAAAATTAACTTTAATTTCGGAAGTCGGTGTATTTGGTTTTGATTTTCGTTTTTTGCCTCCGATTTCCGAAATTTTTTTTTTAGAAGTCGGTTCTTTTTTTTTTTGTAAAATGTTTTTTTTGCTATTTCCAGGTCGAGACCATAACAAATATGTATTTACAAAATTATAATCATTAGAATCATTTATTCATCTCTCTTATTGAAAAATTATTTTTAAGATTCTATTCGTATCATATTTTAATTAAGATGCAACCAGACACTGACTTGCAAATTGCAAAAAACGTAAGAAAATTTAAATTTCACGTACTACCACTGCGGATCCACCTTAACTTCTTATAAACAATAGTACATTGTTATTCGAGGGGCTAAAATAATCCATTCTATCGATTTAGTTTTACTCCCGAGCTTTAGCGAGGGAATAAATAGAAACCGAGTTATAATGGATTTCAGCGCCGTGTGTAACACTCTACTTTTCACTATGATTGTGATAAAATAAAATAAACCAATACAATATTAAATTGTTTATTTTATTTTAAAAAATATACAATTTGTTCAATCTGAATTTTTAAGGAAACTTTCTATCCTAGTATGCGGTAGTAAAAAACTAGTTTTACATAAGAATAAAGACTTTCCGTTTTTGTAGGCTCGTTGGTTACAAACAAAAATTACTTTTTCCCCTAGAGCAAAATATGCTATTTTTTCCCCGCTCTGGTACGCTACAATGACGGATTTTTTGAGTAAGAGGTGTGAAAAACTACTTATATTACTGGGAATATCTATTTATTCCTCAGAACATATATATTTAAAAATAGAATATTTAGATGAATGCTCTTCAATGCCTCATATTGCCTGTATAAATAGATGTTTTACTTCGAAAAGGCGATTTGCCTATCAATATCTTTGAATGTATTTTCAGGAAAGATTGTTCCTCCACATTGAATCTCGCCATAGTCAACTTCTGACGAAAGAACTGGAAGAGTTCATAAAGATTCAGAGTAACTCAAGAGGAACTGATACACTATAATTACACAACATAATGTTAGCTACGTATGCGCATCTAATTTGGTAATACATGTGTAGGCGTAACAAGTTACCGCTCCACAGAACTTTACCGGCGGCCTTGCAGTAGTCACGAGGCAATCATTAGCCAAAGACAACACGCATAAAAAGCATAAGTGTCGACCATAGACGGCGGACCGCGTAAATTTACCATTTTTATTGTACCCGCTATTTTTACCACTTTATTTTTACCATTTTAGTGAGCACGCGCCTCCCTAGTGCTGCTTTTTGTCCCGACTTAGGGAAATAAACGAGTGGCTGACTGGCTGCACCTATTTTAGATTTTTGTGTTTTTTAGACAACATTATGTGAAGTTATTTCGGGTTATATCATTCAGAGAGACACAAATGGGTTTAATGGACGATCAACGTCGTAGATATATGGTAACTTGTGTAGAGGTAATCCATCTTGATGGACTACAGTCCGAACATAAAAGTAATCTCACAACTTTTTAATTGAGCCTATGCAATTTTAAGACCTCTCGAGAAAGTCATAGTTTGAGAACTAATAAAGGATTGAAAATATTCTGTTCAGAAATAAATAATACACTTTCAACGTGCATTTAGATCTGCACCTGCCTTGTTTGGATTTACTTATTCATAAGTATAAGGATAGGAAACTGCCTGAAAAATGAAATGAAGAATACCTTTTCAAGAGCCGATAAGTTAGATGGGCTAATTTACTGGTCTAACAAAAGTCATTTCATAACGACTAGTAGGAATATTACTAACTACGTCAACTATTTTAATTAGTTCTATTTATAAAACGTATTTTTTACCAAAACTGGTGTTATTATGGAGCAGCACACTTATCAGCATCAATAAATCAAACAAGACTAAAGACACCGTTCTTTAACAATACGACGCACGGCGAAAAAGATTCTAAGTTTTTTAAGAGCAGTGCTCCCACCTGCTGCTGTCGCGTGCCCAAAATTTGTACACGAAATGCACCCCTATAACTAGGAGTTTTAAGCTCAATTGCGCTTGCAGGGAATATATGCAACTCAGTTTTTTAGATAAAAAACTATGTGTCTGTCCCTTTCCCTCGTAGTGCATGGTCCTTATCTGTCAGGATGTTTAAGTCTGTTATCTGGCACACGTCTTGCCACCTTGCCTCGGTTTCGGGGGCAGGCGGCCGTGTTTTACCCGGGTAACTATAAATTGGGAAACAACAACATCTTTGTCCCCTCAACATTCGCAGTCAACTATAAAGTTTGCCAACGAGGCAGGTGGCACGCTATCTGACATCGTTAATTAACGTAAATATACTCTAAATGCTGTATTATAGTTTAAGTTGGCCGATGCCATCTCGCTAATGTTGATTTAGGAATTCTTGTTTACCGCACATGCCCTAATGACAGATGGGAGATTGGACATAAAGTTGATCTACCATTTTATGTTTGTGCTCTCAATTTTATGAGTTTTGTCTACACACAGATATAAAATTGTCGTAATATGTATGTCGTTACCTATAACGTTATTCATAAAGAAGCCTCTGTCCAGAGTGAAAATGAGCGCTGAGATTCCTTTGTCTCGAGAGCAGGCGCGCCCCATCCTCCGGCGCGCTCTTCAAAGGACCCAACTCTTTGAAGACGAGAAACCACAATTAAGCCTTGCCGAAGAGAATTCAAGGACGCATCACTTTGCTCGCAAATAAAAGGTATTCGTGTAACACTTTTACTTTTTTCTTTCTTGCGCGCAGGGTTATTCGCACAAACGTGTATTGTTTGAAAGGCTTATTCAATGTTGTAAACAAAAGAACCCTTCCACAGTCGACGCAAGTATTGTTCTTCAGATAACCCTTTCACTTTACTTGAGTCACTGTTATCCTTATCACTGATATTGATAATAATGTAATAATGGGTACAGTAACAGTGTATAGGAACGTCATTATGTAATGCGGCATTCTTACGTGGGTTATTCATAGATACTATTATGTCTTCCTGTATATCTTTCATAACGATTGGAACTTAAAAGAGTCGCCTTATCATAATGGCTTGTGCTTGAAGCAATTAAAATCGAGGGTATAAATATTTTCGTCGGGTACTTTAGATACGAATAGTAAAATATCGCGCAAACCTTATTTTGGCAACTTGACGTCATAAACCGAGCATTAAAAGCGAAAGTAAACAAAAAGGGTCCAGAACAAAGTGTTCCGACATGCGCAAGTAATTTGTCCTATTGCGTTGTTATCTGAAACAATACATATTTTATACCCGTTTTGCAAACTGGGGCACAACGACGCTTTATGACGCCTCCGACGCATTGTACCATATAGATAAAGCCTTGCGAAACTTTTTGCACCAGTAGTTAACAATTATTGACAATAGACATCGGATATCGAGAAAAATCACCAGGTTGCAATAAAAAAAACGAGGCCACATTTAAAGTCTTCTGTTTCTCGCAAAAAGTTTGCCGGTAGGTTATTTCGGTGCGACCATTTACTTATATTGTTTTCAAGAAATGATATTTATAGGTAATAATTGCCCAACATAGGTAAACTCAATCATTGTTTGCGTACAATTGTGATTCGATCCCTTCCGTGTGAACGACAGATGTGCGCTTGCCACGGAATTACACAAATTGTGAATATTTTTATTCACATTAAAACGCGCTCGGCCGTTACGAATCAATCGCACACAATGAAGCGAATTTCTACCAGTTTTTTTTTGTGTTTGTGTGCGATTTTGATGTAAATTTTTAGTAAACTTTGGACAAAATCTGGTTTTCCTTTATCATAATAGAAGGGCGGTTGATCAAGAATCGATATCGTTACAACAATCTTATGATTGATTACAAACTTGTTTGAGTAGATTGACACCTCAATAGAACGTGTCAAAGTTTCAAGTGATCGTTGTGTTAATTACAACGTTTTTATTTTTAACAATTAAATCGATTTTCATTACATGCCAATCAATATGTCGACTTTTGGAATTTTAGGGAATCGTTGGGTTTTCGATATTGCAAAGTTTTTTTGTATTAATTACTTTTTTGTCAGTTATAAAACCAGTAGGATCAGTGATACAATGTAATTGACATTACTTCATACTATCAAACCAATTCACTTTCAATGGATAGTAATTAAATTCACCTATTGCTTTTAGGGCAGCATGAGTAATCTATTCTTTTGATTTTTTTCTAAGATCCAAAAGTCCGTTACATTTATTCATCTCAACCCCAGAAAAGTAAGTTCTCATATAAAATTCTCGGCTTTTACGAGAGCCTACATCGTGCAGGTGAGAGCTACAATCGAACAAGAATAAAGTATAAAATATCGCCTCCAAAGGATTCGCATTGAATATTTATCCCTAGCCGCGTAGCCCTGTCCGACTGCCCTTTGTTCTCGACGGCCGTTTAAACTTTTGATTCTGCAACTGGCAACAGTCAACTGGACCCTCGGAATTGATCAGGATAGCCGACAGGGTGAAGGAACCACTTAAATATAGACTCTATGTTCGTCTACATTTGGTCCGAAAAGGAATGATTGTGCACGGGTGGATAGGCCGTTCATAGCGCGGCAGGTGGCTATTCCATACTTGCGTCACGGGCTCTCCCCTTCCGGGTGTGATGAATAATTCCCTTTTCTCCGGGAGAATTGTCGTTGCGAACTATCCCGGCGACTCGATACGCACCGTCGGCCGCTCCGCATAAATGTGAATTATATCCTACACTATCCCACTTACAGAAGTCCTCTTTTTATTTCAACGCTAAAGCTGGATTTATGTTTTCCCCCAACTGAACATTACGACCGGTTACGTGTTATTTGGCTACCAGACAAAACATATTCTTGTTATATAATAGTAGATGCTTATTTATAGAATTATCTTTATCTTTTTGTTTCATTATTATGGGTTGTGAGATTGTTTATCTGTAACATGTCATTGTTGTCTTGGCAATGTGTTTACAAAACATACTTATACAGTTTTATTTCTAGTGTAGGTGAAAACACTGACAGATGAATTTCAATGAGCTAACAGGTACCTCTGAGCAGAAAACCAAAAGCTTGTTCTTTCAAGTTGTTTGATAGCTAGAAAAATATATCTCTCTCGATAAAGCTTTTTAAAGTTGACAACTTAAAAAGCTTTCCAATTAAAAAAGTTGATAAACCTGCTTGTGTGTTCATCAATAAAATGTCATTCCCATTCCAGAAAGTGGATTAAAAACATGTGATTTATAAATATCTTGAATGAAGGCCATACACATAAATAAATTCCTCCGAAACCCATATACCTTAGGTAAATATGATATGTACAACTTTAGATAGATGGACTGTATCCGCCGTAGGTATCCGCAGTGATCGGAAGACGGTGTACATTATGTAAACCGTTCATTTGTAAATGTTGGCATTTTCCCGTTCACAAAGGATTAATGCTATCGCGCAGGCATTGTGGACGCGGTCCGGCGGCGGGCGGCGGACGGTCACTGCTCGATCACTCCTTCTTTCAGCCTATTCATAACGTCTTTCAAACGTCTCGGCCCCTTTGTGCGCCCGTCGCACTCCTTCCAGTCGAAACTGTCACCTTTTGTATCACACGACTCTTCGTCCGCTGTCAAACGCCTTGCACAAATTCAAAAATAACATCGACATACATTTTTTGTAATGTCCCTGTACAAACGTTAGATAAGTTCGCGTTGATCTTTGTCTGATGCAAACAACGGACGTGTCCTGTCGCTTATCTGTGAGTATTGATCATGAATAGCTATGGAATAACCATAAACCTAAAAGTAAACTGAAAAAATGTTGCATATCTGATCCGATAAGCAAAGATTCATAACTCCGTGTATCCTTTCCTTAGAAAAACATTTCGAATATCTCAATAATCATAAAACTCAAAACGTCTAACCCATATTTACTTTTGAGTATGTTTTAACATTCACAGCACATCTCCAAACTGACGACTAAAGTGATAAATATCACAAATTTCGCCTCTAACAAAAAGATCAACAATTTAAAACCCATTAAAACGTATAAAAGATTATTGGAACACAAAACCAACATATTCAATGACAGGTCACATTAGGACAATGTGGAGAGTTCACGAGATGAAACTTGAAGCAAATCATCTTACGCGCTGTGAGGACGCCACACAATACAATAGGTGCCTAGCTTGACGCCAATTCGCAATTTTTAAAAAACATTATAGTATTGCACTCGTGCCGTCGCGCACGACACGACATGACGCGTGCTATTGTGATGCAGCCAAATGCATAATTTGTGAGCACATGCCGTTTTTTACCAAAAAATGTGGATAAAAAAGTGACCTACCAACGACTATGTAACGGGAATCCGTTGGACGGTATCTATTGAATATTTTTTGACCCATGGACATGGACAACAAATAAAACGTCCAGGTGCGAGTTCGCATAAAAGATATTATTATATACACTACCCATTGTTAATAAGATTAGAATTTTACATTTTGATGTGATGTTTTTTGCTGAAATGTACGAGGTTGGGGTCAATCTTTCCAGTAATCCTAGGTTGTTTATCTACGAGAATATTTACAAAGTATCAACTTTAAACACGACAACTATAGCCACTCAACATGTTTCAAATTTATTGAATTGCAGAAATTTGAAAATGTAACAACTGATACATATAGGATATATTTCAGTTAACCCACTCTCTCACACGAGCCTAGGGTTCGATAGGGTGCTATAAGCAATTTGCTTCCCGTGGCGCTAAGGTCGCGCACACAGTTGAGACCGAAACTCTTGCCTGAGTATAAAATGTTCATGCATTTTTACAAAATACTACTACTGCATGAAAAAGGTTCTACCAGTGGTGAAAATCAAATGAATGTTCGTCCAGCGCACCCTGGTCAGCCTCGCTAACCCCTGTGAGATATAAGAAGAAGAAACATCACTTAGGTATTTCTCTTGAAAAACCTTTCAACAAGAATACCTTTACAGTACATAAGTGACAAGGAAAACGTTCTTCGTCAAGGTTAAGGTTGTTCGTACTTACATAATCTCAGACTGTTACCTAACTTGACAGAAATCACATTTGGTGATAGCCTTTGAAGTTCTGTCCCGAGGTAAAGTCGCGAACACAGAAAATCCTTTCCGGTACGATATCCGCTCACCGATATGCGCTATGAAAGTAAAATGAGTGACCACAAGTGGAAAACTAAATAAATAAATAAACTAATTATAAGAAATATGATTATGTCATATTATATTAATAATTATCGTCTACACAGTTTCAGTAGATTCGCTATAAATAAATTTTCATAATCAACAATAGAGTGCTGAAATCTTCTGTGCAGTGACCATCCTTATTAAAATAATTCTATGCATACTTATTATTAAACTTGTAAAGACAAGTCTAAAGATACAAATTGTTATGTTTTAAATTTTTTTAGGTCTTCTTTCAAGTTTTTTTTGGAACATTTTGATATCCGTGGGTGTCAACAGGGCTATATCAGTTAACTTTATTTAATGTGACAGTTTTAGAATAATAAAACCATGATAACACGATGTGTGGATCAACCAAAAAGTACAACACGAGATAAAAAAGATCTCCTACAAAACCAAAAGTGTGGTAACACAGCGTCCAGCAGAGTGCCGATCTCCGCAGCCCTCGCTCCTGCCACTGACAACACCTTTGACGCGATCCACACAACAGCCCTTGCGTAACCTCTCGCAAACCCTCCGCTTGTCCAATTTCATACACAAATCAATACACACAACAAACTGATAAAGACGTTTCTATTTACAATTTGGTATTATTTTGTACTTTACCCATTTCTAGAATTTTCTTTCTTAAGTATTTTTTTATTTGAAAAACTGATTTTTCTGTCCCAAAAATCGTAAAAGACTGATATTTTGGTAGAATTTTAAAATAAAGCTTTCCTCTGCTACACGCCCGCCCTACATGAGAGCTTTTTCTATAATTTTTACGTCACCTAAATTGCGTGCATCCCACACGATGGGACGCACTCCTTAGGCAAGTACCCATAACATGATTGACGTCCGATATCTTCCGAAAAAAAACTTAAAGGAAGTAAAAAATATTGATCGGATTACTCAAATTGAAGCCCAGCTGCGGGACAGTTTGCGGACGCCGCACTTTTTTCATCGTTTCGCAACAATCCATCAATACTGCACCATTCAACAACTTCCGATCTCAAAAGTCCAATTTCATTTCAATTCGGACGTATCTAATTGTGAATTCATTAATCTTTAGCTTCACATCTCCTGCTACTTGTGTCTGGTCAGTTGTTGACAGGAAATCGATTTATATTTTTTTACAAACAAATTAATAGACAGCTACGAATTCCCAGAACAATTAGCTTGGTCACATATTGTCTGTGCCCCACTTGATGGGATATGGGATAATATCTTTTGCATGGCTAACATGACTTGCTAAACTGTAATATATAAGTTAGAGGCTTTCAGCAAATAGAAAACACTTTATATTTTAAGTGTACATTTAAAGAAAAACTATTTCCATTTTATAGATGTTTTCAATTACCAAAACCCTTTTTAATCTTATGCTGAAATTTCGTAGACAAGCTGACGCCCATGAAAGCTGGCACAAAATAATTAAGTATGTTAGTAAACATAAGTTTGCTCATATAATATTGTTTGAATTAAGTTGTATAATGCTTGAGAAACATTTCGCAATGTGTTTATTATATCAAGCTACCTAAATCACATAAGCGTATTTCACGCACCCATAAAAAGTGTTTCAGATAACTCCACTTTTTATATAAATATCGACAAAATTGACATCTCGATCCTTTTAGGTTTTTAATAACCGTTTCCTGTCCAATTCGACACAAGAATAGAATGTTATAGAAAACATTAGTGTCAAAAGAGCATTTAATACAGATTTACCATTGTGTGGGCGACGTCACTCAAAATTATATCAATGTCGAAGTTTGATCATAAAAGGACAACACACGGTAGGTAGGTAGCTATTAAATATATTGTTGAAAATTAGCAACGCGTAAACACGTATAAGATGTTTTGGTAAAATTATGTTTATCTTAATCGTTCAGAATATTTAATTAAATAGATCCTCTGAATTAATGAGCTTGGCCGTTTTAGCTGATAGCTCTGTGTGTAATTTATCTTAATCTAAACCTAAGCAAGAGCTTTAACACTATTTTTGGAGGCTCTACTGTAGCTCGATACTTATGTAAATAGACGGCGGCGGCGCTAAGACTTTCGTGAGTTAAATTGTCATTGATAGGTACTACTATAGAAGTTGTTCTACTGTTTTCTTTTGTTAATAACTATTTTATTTTTATCAAAGAGTTTTGTGTTATACACAAGCAAAAGGTGCGCCTTCTACATATAGGTAAGTATCAAAAATTGCACAATTATTCCTGGTTGCTAACTTTTTGCATCGGGTCAACATAAAGCCACAGAATATTATATTTCTGTCGAAAGAAAATATCCCATTTCCGCATCTTCCTACAACAATGAGTGCGCCAACAAACTATTCAAATACGACGCAGGCGTTCGTACACCCAAATATTTTTTGCCCACAGCGAATTAATGGATAACCAAAATCAATGCAAAATAAAAAATAGCCTTATTAAATGTTGGTTTCGCGTAATAACATGTTGGTGGTTTTTTCTTTGTTTCCAAGAACCGCGCCAAGATATCCGGTTACGGCCGTTAAATATTTTGCCTCACGATGAAAGGGAAACTTGTAGTTTTTTCTATAAGATTTCGTTTTTGCTCACTAAACGCGGAAGTCGTGTACACTTATGCAAAAGCTGGATTTCGGAATCGGTTTCGCTTTTATTCCCTCGACGAGCTCCAAATAACATACAATTACACACGTCCACATGCAGAGTAACGAACTTCTACTATAATTGCCATCTTATTGTTAAAACTTTATAATTGAATTGCTTTTTAAGTTTTCGCAGATTTTCGTAATTCAACGTATTAAGTCAAATATCTACATTTTGCTGAATTCAAAGAATTTTTGCAAAGGAACATTTATCAAGCCCACAAAGAGAGTGAAACCTCTCTCAAAAGAGGCCTGCTCCGGACAGATTTAATTTGTTGCGAAGGCCTTTATAATTGGAACATAAAGATTGCGAGTAATTAATTTTCGCAGCGAGTCAGAAGCAAAGAGGCCGCGCATTGAGCCTGAGCGGCGGCACCGCCGCGCCTAATTAATATTAATGACCCCAGGAGGCGCCGCGTCCGCGCCCGCACCCGCGCCCGCCGGCCACCTCGCGCTCAGCTTCCTTTATCTGACACCTACGCATAGGACAATCGCGTTAATTTCTATATGATGCCTTTATATGCTTTTACAGGAATGCGAGAGCGTCGCGGTGTACGTGGGCGTAGCGGCGCACACGAGACATTGTTTGATTAGATATGTGCGAGGATGGATGGGCGGCGTGCGGGCGGCTTGCGGGCGGGGCGCGGTGACCGATGAGACTCCGCTAAAAGCCGGACGGAAGCCACGGACACCCAACTCAGGTTACACCAACCGTGGGAGACGACGCAACCATGCCAGGGTTGATGGCTAGCATGTTTGATATTACATAATGTTTAATGTTTGCAAACAAAATTATGTTTACCATTCCGTTTGGATTTTGCAAGAACAAAATCAATTAACGCTTTTATTTCTGTCTTCTTTTTTTAATTTAATTTGAAATAGATTTATATTTCGGCTAGCCGCGTAAATTAGTTAAAAAACGCAAAGCACTATTGATTTATGCAATTCGTCTTTACAAAAAAATTATAAAGTACTTGTCCCGTGCCCGCATGCGGTGACCGCAAACAGTCGCTGCTAGTAAGTAAATATTGCATCATGAGTTTTACAAATTCTAAAATGACCAACTCGTCTTGAATGCATCATTTCAGCGAATTCCTTCAATAAAAAATGTCAGACTCAAGTATTTTAGTAAGAGGAAAAGTAAGTAAAAGTGACAGCCCTGTTATTATTGCACAAGCAAAAGATGAGCGATATTCCGCGAGTTCTTCCTGCGGGTCCATATGCGAGCCGTCTCATCCACACTTAGCTATGTATAAACAAAAACCACCGTCACGTCACACATCGGTTTTTGTTCACACTCCGATTCCCTTCTGTCTACCGAAATTACCCAGCAAGGTTCCTATCTATTAATGAACTCGTGCACCTTAATGTATGACAAATAAATGTTTTTTTTTGCCTACAGAAAGATTTTAGCACAAGATCAAAATTATTTATGGGTTCGTTCCTTCTCTCTATTTTAGATCAAAGGTAAAAACGAGTGTATTTTAAGTGATCTTTTAATGGTTCAACAAGAGGTACGGTCCGCGGATCGACCATACTTACCGAGATTGAGAAACCAAAGAACATACTCTTCGTATGACGTATTTTTACTTACCAATCGTAAATTATGAATTTTGATTATTTTGAATTGGTCTGTTACGCGCGTAGCACGGGTCTACGGAGTATTGGACAAATACTTTTAAGCTTTTCCAAGTAAAATATTTTCACTGAACAAACTATTTAATATTGTTTATCTATTCTTTATCATATGTAGGTCAATAGTGCCGACATTTGATATAATAATTTTCAAAAAAGCGGCATGTATCAATGGGAATGGTTAAAAGCAGTTAAGAGTAACATTTCGCGCGGCTTCACTTTTACAAAAACCGGAGCAAATGTAGGTAAGAAGGTTATAATCGAGCTTAAAGTGGGTTAAGCAAAAAGCGGCATATGTTTTATTGTAAAAAATCCTTTGAGACGCATAATGTGCACGTGTGCGCGTTCGAGTGCAGGCTAGCGAAAGTCTTCGCGTGCGATGCGCGATGCACCACCAACACGTCACGACTTGCGTATTGACATTGCAACTTACGATGTTAATTTTGATTGTGTATGAAGTTTACTTTTAGGATAAGAATATTATTTTATTTTGGTAGTAATTTATTACCCTTTTAACTGACGGATCGACAACATTTCTATAAGTTGGTGGTGCATTTATCTGATGAGAGAAATGCGTAGCCACTAATTTCATACGTTTCAAGCGAGATCCTAACCAAAAATTCAATACTCTCAATGCAAAAATTAACATTTATGCATGCAGAAATAACTTTAGGAAGGGTTTATTGAAACAGTTGAAGTCTACCAAATTGTAACGTTTCAAATCTAGCGTTTCTTTTGTATTGCAAGTATTTTGACTAACATATTGTAAGTTCTCGTTTGCTTACGATTCTCTGCGGTCTTGCAGTGCAATGAAGCGATGGTTTGCTTGCGTTACCCGGGCCCACTGGAGGGTGAAATCACCCGTTCACGTACTATTGTAAAGGGCTTGTACACATGCCGACAAAGTCCTTATAGGCATCACTGACTGTACTAACAAGAACTTGAACAGATACATGTTTAATAGAACACTCGACTATTATCCACTCGAAACCAAATAAAATACATTTTAAATTTGATCGAACATAATTTTAAGTGCATAATTGATCAGGAAATTGTAGAAAGAGTTTGCGGCTGTTTTATTGTGAAGCGGAAGTGAAATAGGGCTGTTTGGACATTCATCTTTATTGCAATCTTTAGTGAATTTGCAGTGTTCATATGCCAAGATACTAAAACGTAGTATAATTGGTCGCTTTTGTCTCAGCAAGTTTATATTTTTACGCTAGCAGCTTTCATTCGGAAAATATCAATGGCAACAAACAGGTAGCCTGCTAATAAACGTCTCAGTGTTACAAATGTTTTATTTACTCGAACCGAAAATACATAGAAGAATAAAAGACATCATGTATCGAGTCATATGTTACCACGTGTAGGTATGATAACAATTGCTTTGAAACCGGAGCTCTCGCAATCCGATCCGACAAAAGACGCCATCGAAAGTGCAAGTGTTGCAATAATACTTCATTTCCACTCTTCCAGTTACGCATTCCAATTTTTTTTTTCTATCATTCGTTTTGTTTGCCCGTCAAACGCGAGTTATAAATGATCGAAACTTGCGATATCGATTTTCAATACTACATCAATAAGTAACAAATAAAACTTTGATTTTGTTTGAATTTGGACTCTACCTGAATGAATTTAAGTTTAAATTGCCTCTCTTGGTCTGTTATTAGGACAAAAAATAATCCTTACCTGAATGCAAAGAAGAGATTTAGGTAAATTTGCTTGCAAAACTATTTCTATTACAGCAAAATACAATCAAATTGCGCAAAACGGTTATTGTAATTATGAGAAACTAAAGAGAAAACATATATTTGACATAGTAAAATGTTAATCATTTAAATGTATACCTTATAGACTATATAACTACGAACTTACCTGTAACTGCTTCAAAGCACTTTCCATAATAAATTCAGTAATTTCAACAGCTGTTGCAAAACTACAAGCTATCGATCGATATAATTAATTTGTGACAGGTATCTTATGTACTTATTCCTACATATCGCTGTTGTTACAAGATTCTAGTTTGTATCGTTTGATAAAATGCACAAATACCCAATTTTTGCGCAATATTCGTCAAATGTTAGGTCAAAAAACATTTGGTTCCAATTTGTTTTTTTAAAGACAAGATAGAAATGGATACCCACTGCATACTTAGTGAAAAACGATACATCCTTTCATTGGAGTATCCCAAAGGCGAGTAATTAACCCGAGTTTTTGTGACCATCCCATATACATTTGATTTATTTTTAGGCTCATTCGTAAAAGAAGAATTTGCGAAATATTACAGCCCATTCGGCGCAACCAACTGTTTCTCAATCTTCTTTCTAATGAATCCTATTTAATTTTCAACTAAGAATATTATAATGCTTTCTGCATCTAACATTACACCATAAAAGGTACGTGATCCTTATTTTAACACTCTTAAAACATTTTTTCAATTATTAAATAACCCCAGGCCTAATAAAATCTACAAAATCCTTTTCTTATCATTCGTCACGCTCGATGCAAAACTTTGAGACACGCCACCATTCGGTGGTCGGTCCCTTCAACGCAGGCGATTCCGGGACACAGTAAAAAGCGCAGGTATATTCGAGAGTGAAAGGGTCTGTGCAATACGAGAGCACCGCAGTTTCTCTCGGATACTGACCTTCGGGGCTTCGGTTTTTGTCCGATCAGATGCGCCACACTGATCCTTTGGCGAATGTTAAGCAGAAACACGTGGGAATATGCGCCCTTCGCCTAGATTGACGGAGATTTCATTATTATTTGCATTCTATGAATTTCTGTTGGAAGGTTGCAATCATTTTGTATGCATCCTGATCGCTATCAGTTCTTCAGTAAGGTGAGCTTTGATGTGTATGGGATACGTGAAAGAGAATCTTTATAAAATAGCTGGTAGGTGAAATGGCATTAGATATTTTAAAACAAAATCACTGTATTAGATAAATAACCACCAAAGCTTTCAAAACATCAACTTCGGAGCACCCCGTAGCCGTTCGCTACAGAACGTAGGCCCACTCGTAAATCTCTACTGTACCACTGTCCCTTCAGCTAAAAAGTAGGTAAACAAACAAACGAGGCACCTATTATTAGCAAATTCGAGACAAGAAACAACAAATATATCTACTACACACGATGTGTATGAGATACCCAACTGTGCACAAAGAAAGTACATTTTAATAATTCCAATCGATTCCATACGTGTTTATACTCCGTTTCTTCAAGAAAAAAAGTATGAAAATAGTCACAATAACACAACGCCGTCAATACTGTAATAGTTGACGTAATCATTGTCAGGAGTTAGTTCCCACGCACACATGGTCTATTTAAACAGCCAATCGAATCGGACCCTTTCCTACGTAA
Organism: Agrochola lychnidis; assembly: GCA_963680765.1. NCBI lineage: Eukaryota > Metazoa > Arthropoda > Insecta > Lepidoptera > Noctuidae > Agrochola > Agrochola lychnidis. The sequence continues at coordinate 15,514,420 of OY796857.1, forward strand.
AATTTGAATGTTTGACGTGAAATTTTATTTGCGCAAACTTTTTTCTATGCAATACGTCGATGCACTTTCTACAGAACGCATCGTGGGAATGCAGGTGAGGAAGGGTTTCTTAGACCGACACATTGTTCGCCCCCGACTTCAACCCGGTTGCACAAAAGTTAACTTAGCCTATTGTGGACATGTCAAGTGATGTTCGCCTAATAGATAATTTATAGCCGCCGCAGTCCGCCTCAGATGATCTAAACTTTAAAATATTAGGGTTGTTTTGGGTCCTGTGACATACCATATATCTTGGATTTCATATTTAAAGATTTGGCAAGATAATTTGCTTCGGCCTCTTTGTACCCAACCTGCAATCTTTCTGCTTACGTTTTGTTTAATTGCCGCTTTTGTTTTTTTAATCGATTTTATTCGTACAAAGGACATGACAAATTAGTGTTGTAGGATTTTTTTGCAACACTATCGTATCGTTCTTTGAACAAGGAATTTGATGTTCCAAGAGAAAATGTCTATTAAATAGGTATAGGTATTCGTATCCCTATCAAATATTTGAATGATTCTTGATAAAATTATGAAGAATAAGTTTTTTTTATCTTAACAGTCTAATTTAAAATTAATACCTATAAAAACCAATAGCGGCAGAACTCCATGACCAGCAACATCTATATCACCAAATAGCGCAAGCATAATCCCTTTAAATGTAGATGTGTAGAGGAGTATTATAACCGCGTTGACAAGCCCTCGACGCTCACAAACGAGCAAGGTGTTACCTCTCTAATCCTCATGTAGGTCCCAGCATCACGTCACATCTCCGAAACTATCGCACACTTTATGACACTTGCATAAACGTAAAATCAACAAAGGTTAATTTTAACTGTCACCGGATTAACGTCTTTGTTCAAATGTTTCGTAGAGATTAACAACTGCGATAAATTCGCTGCGCACGTGTATGTTTCATTTGTAACGCTTAATTACACTGGTGTTGAATACGTTATTCCTAAATATAGAACTACCAATAAATGATATGTTATCTTAAATTCAGAAATTATTGTTATACACAGTAACGTTACTCGAAAACCAATGTTAAGAAGACGTAGCGAAAAGCATTTAGAGGTGGATTCATAATATCGATTGATCGTATGTCAGACACATAGCCCATTTTTAGGGTTCCGTACCCAAAGGGTAAAACGGGACCCTATTACTAAGACTCCGCTGTCCGTCCGTCTGTCTGTCTGTCTGTCACCAGGCTGTATCTCATGAACCGTGATAGTTAGACAGCTGAAATTTTCACAGATGATGTATTTCTGTTGCCGCTATAACAACAAATACTAAAAAACAAAATAAAATAAATATTTAAGGGGGCTCCCATACAACAAATGTGATTTTTTTGCCGTTTTTATAGATAATGGTACGGAACCCTTCGTGCGCGAGTGCGACTCGCATTTAGCCGGTTTTTTAATGAGACTGCATTATAAGAAAATTCACTTTGTATGTCCTATCCATTCAGTGAACGCAAATCACTATATCCATTATAAAAAAACAATTGTTGCATAGCAAAAAGTTTTCAATATTTTCATATACTGAAAGGTACGGACTCGCAGTCACGAGCGGCATATTGGGGATAATATTTCCATACATAAATGCTTATATACAAACGCCATCATGATTTACGCTTCCACTTAACCCCATCCGACATCCCCTTACAAAACAACAATTAAACCAACCCTTTCACTGCCGAAAGGGCACGCCCTATGTAAAGTTGCTTCGTGTAGATGCCGCTACGGATTTATTTATACCCTAACCCTTTCACCCAATCAAAACGCGTCGTGTGTTGATAAAAAATAAAATAAACCGCAGCGGTAAAAAACTTAAAAGAAGACGCGAGGCGGCGCGCGCGCGGCCTCGGAAGGGGTCTAATAATAACCCTTTCGTGGCGGTAGGGTTATCAACCAATCCCGTGGAAGGCGGGGCTCATCTCTAAGTGAATACTTTACGTTTTTTATTGTGAATCGCTTGTGAGCTTTTGATTGAGATTAAGGATCTCATTTTTTTGTTGGATATCGAATTACGAGATCTAGAAACCTGTTTATGAGAATCAAACTTGTAGTCATAGAAGTTGTTCGGGAACTAACGGTTTTAAATATCCGCTGCACCTTTTATTTATTTATGAACTTCATGGTATATTATTATAAATAGAACACGTAATTGAATAAAGTTGCCAAATTAACAACTTTAGAACAATGAACAAAAGTAGATATTTCCAAAAACGCTGACATGAGACGTCAGTGTTAATTAATTCTATAGGATTGATATACAGCTGTTTAAGAGATGAAATAGACATATAGGTACTTGCGTTGAGTAATGATAATATCCCAGTGCCCCACCTACAAAGACAGAACATTCGGATGAGTTGTAAACGCAATGGCAGCAGTGTGGTGATGTGGTGTATCGTGGTATAAAATGATCCCGCATGCGACAACAAATGAATTAAGTACAGTCACCCTCTCCCATCAATTGAACACAACCGGCCATATTAGTTTAGTATAGTTGCCGAGAAAAGTGGTTTCTTAAACAAAATATGGTATGAAAATTGTAAAGATTTCCGTAGAATTAAATTATTTCGTAAGTGTCGAAAAACTATGGCACTTCGACATAAACATGATAATATACGAAAGTGCTTTTAAAATTACAACATAAAATCTTACTACTTATACAATATTTATGAAGTATTTGCTACACTCGCGCTTGACATTGTTTGTAATTATTATAAACTGAAAGAGTTTATGCGTTCACAGTAAATGTATAAATAATGGGCAACCCTTTTTATGCCTCACGGATAAAAAACTATATCTAGAATTGCCTTTTAGTCCCGTAATATTTTTCGTAAAGCCGACAGCTTGGGACTTTGTTTAGTGCTTTGCAAATACAACTTCAACATGATACTGAACATATCTAGTGTATTTTGATAAAATAATGTTACTGTACCAGTTTTACTACAATGCATTTACAAGAAAATCTAAGCAACAATGGCCGCTCGAAAATTAGAAATGTTTTATTTGGTTTAGCGATGTGGTTGTATGAATTTAAAGTTCAAGGGTTACAATTATAATTATACTATTTCCACGCATAGAGTAGATTAAATGATTTGATTTTTGATAATTTCTGTTTGTTAATATTATTAAAAAAATTGTCCAAATTAGTAGTTTTATCGATAGATCACTTTACATGTAAAAAAATATTTTATGCAAAGAAAATTAGAAAATTTCCACGCCAGAGGCTTCTTCTCCGCCCTTCTATTATAACCTATTTTTTACACATACTAATCCGGTAAACACCTACGACATTATTATTTTTAAGCGACTTCAAAAAGGAGGAGGTTCTCAAATCGACTATGTTTTTTTAAAAAATGTTTGTTACGCGATTACTCCGCCAATTATGAATTGATTTTGAAGACTTTTTAAAAAAAAAAATGTCAGTCGTTTGACGATTTGTATGAATTCAAAATCGCCCCACATTTGCGCTATTATTGATGAAATATATATAGTTTATTTAATAGTTTTCTGGTGATCCACAAGATGTAAAAACGATTTTGATAATATAATGTGAGTGCTACTAGGCACGTTCAATTGGTTTTGGTTCCCGGATACGACCTCTTGCACCAAGTTACTTTCAGTTTCAAAACCTTTTTGTTCGTAACTGTACTCACAATTTGAGAACATATATTTACAAATTATCACTTATTCCTTTTATGGAGATCCATATTATTATCATTGACACGATATCCTTGTTAGTGCTATTAAAAGCATTTTAAATTTTAATCCGTGGAACTCATAAACCGGACGAATATTTTTGATAACATGATAACGTTTAAAGTCGGGAAGGCCTTTAGACATAAACAGAGCCTACCGCATGTCATGTTTCACACGGACAATGGTAATGAAAGGGGGATTATTCACCAAATTACTTTAATGCCTCCCAAACAATGTCGGGCAACTTGATTGAATTAAAATAGTTACAAAACATGGCCAACACAAACTACGCTGAATAAGTAATGTATTAGCGACACGTCATGGACTCATGATACTCCCAGAACAACAATAACTGTATGGAAGCATAAATTGTCCCCTATGAGTGCAGGCCAATTACGAATGAGTTCTGGACGAATTTTCCTTTTTTTTCTGTAAATAATGAGGTGCCTTTTAAAACGTCATAAAGCGGTATTCGGCCGGCGGACTGATAGGGGCGTATTCACACTGTAGTGGTCACTATGAGGGCGATTGTTTCCTCCTAATTGGTTAAGTAGCACGACCTAATTGTCGCTGGACACGACACCTTCAGCCCGCTGCCTAATTGCCTCTCCCGCGATTATTTAATTTATATTTATCATCCGGCTGATGTACCCCTTCTTGGTCGTTACTGTTAGTGACAAGCAGTAGTCGACTCCAAGTAGTGTTGCCATCCGTCCGGATAAAGCCGGACAGTGTTAGGCTTTTTGCCCTATTGTCCGGGCCAATTTAACTGCGTCCGGCCCGTCCGGCTTTCTTTTCTCTTTAATAGGCCAGCAATGGACGAAACAAAGAAACAGGTTAAAATCGGAAACTATTCCAAAAATATTAATTGTGGAATTTAATTTAAGACATGTAACTTGCAAAATGTTTTATGATAAAATTATTAAGGAGGTTGAGCTTTTAAAGCACGTTTCTAACAAGGAAAAATATACAAATGAAAATGATAATATACCGATTAAACCTTTCTTATAATTTATTTTATTTTATTTGATCTTTTAGTCAAAAATCCTTTTTTTTTGGGCGTCCGTCCGGCCTTGGGACCCAAAAGTCCGGCTTTTTTAGCGGGTAAGTCCGGTTTTCTGATTTTTAGAGATAGCAACGCTAACTCCAACTATGTAGCATGATGTGAAAATCTAAGCTTATTACAAATATCTTCAAATTTTTATTTCGAATTGTATGAAAGCCCTATTTATTTGCAGATAAAACTCTTGCTCTACATACTTACGGCGATAAATACTCTACCAAGTGACATCTGAATCAGAGCTTTACACAACTTGTTACAGGCCTAAAGAATATGTTTTATCACTATATTTAAATGAAATAGATGACTATTTAAAAGACCATAATTCACGGCTATTACAACAAACAACAGTAATCGTTCGTGTAAACAAATTAAGCATAAATGAATGACGGACGCGCGGTTTTACGTCGGTTAGGCCAGTTTATCACTGTTGTAATCCGACGCGCATTAGTCAAATTAACACGGCATAAAGTTTGGCGTGCCCAGTGATTAGTTAGCGGACGCCGCGGGTGTGACTCTGCCTAATTGACCTAAAAGTACTGGACACGAATCGGTCGAAATTACAAGCCGCGAGGGCTGTCCACTGAAACAGGGAATAGTTTTGTAAAAGGCGAAATAAATTAGTTGATTATTTTTCCCAGCAACGTCATACATCAGAGTCAACTAAACCAAAAATACATCAATAGTATCATTGGTCAAAATGGTAGTATGTGAATCACACAGGGTTTTCAATTTATTCACAGACTACAATGACAAGTTGTATCTTATCTTATCATCTTACATCTAAATGCATAAAAAGTTATTCCGCAGCACATAAACAAGTTCTACAATTCTCTATCTTCCACGACAACCGTAACACTTATAAAACAATCACAAAACATCTACAACAATGCTACGCGTACTACGAGTATAATAACAGTTCGTAATCTTATCAGTGACTACCGTATAACAAGCTTGATAGCCCTGTTAGTGGCCGGCATGGTAATGTGGCGGATTGATAGGCCCTCGCCCACTAACCCTAATCAAATTAATGGCAACTGAATTCTGATTAACGCCAGTGGTCGCGCCATACATTTCTATAGGAGCCGCGACTGCCAGGCGTGGCCGATTTATCGCACCTTTTAGCCCATTCAAATAGCTATCAGTGGAATACAGCCGTTTTATTCATTGCTGTTAAAATAATTGATAACTTTGAATCTAGGTTCTGTTGTGATGCTTTTTGTAGAAGGTATTTCTGATTTTCGATGTCTAAAATGATGGAATTAATTGATCTTTGGTTTCATCTAGATTCTAGAGTATATTGCAAGTCAAAATAATATTGATTCTCCGTGCACATCTTCGGTTCACATTACTAAACAATACTCCTAATAAACTGGGTAACCATGTCGGTTACCCAGTTTTCATAAAAAACTTTCACACATTAAATAAACCACTTTATATGTTTAATCTTAATCCAGTAAAACATAATACAATTCGGCAGAAACCTTTTTCTTTCAAATTTCAGTTAATCTAACAAGAAGTATACTTTTAATGGACTTTTGAGTTGGTTTCATCAGATCGGGGTGAGCTTTCAGCGTAGCGGGCTTAATGCACAAGTTGTAACGAGAGGAACGATGTACTGAAACAAACGCGGAGGACTAGAGGGTCATTAGTGAGTGTTCGCACTGTAACGATCTGTGCTAATACCACACGCTGTAATGGCGGCCGCGTCACGTCGCCAACTTTCTCTCCAAACTTTGTTTGACATAATTAAAATCCATCTCAGCGAACGTCACGCGGACACATCCGACGTGTAATTTTCCTTTCAAAGAGAACTTCCGTTTTAGCTCCTCCCCCGCCTAATGAAAGATTACTTTCCTCCGCCTAAAAAGGCTTTTAAGCAACGCCAACGAAATGACCGAAGTTTTATACTTTAATGACTTAGTGCAAAATTTGCCGATTTTCGAAGAAATTTTAAACTTAGATTAAGATTTCGATGTTTGAAACTGCGAGATGTTTTCGACAGAATTTTCCAAAGCTTACTTTGAGTGAGAAGTATGAATTTTAAGCAATCTTGTCTAATTGCTTTTTAATTGCTTTTTATGAATAAAAGACTCAGGACGAATATTAAAAGATGTTTACTTATAATTACTTATTTTAATGAGAGATTTAACAAGAAATCATTAACGATTGTTATCACAGAAATATCTTATATTCATAGGAACGTAATGTTATATGAAGTCGATTCGAAAATCCTTAATTGTGTGTGTGTGTGACCTGAAACGAAAACTAGCACACATCTCACACACATTGCTTTGAAACATTGAATAAACAAAATGGTTGAAATGGTTAGAACACCCCCTGCATGTAGCACACACATACGCAGAACCGTAAAAGTAATTATAAAAGGGGATAAGCAATAACAATTTATCTCGTACAAGAAAAAGGAGTGTCCAATGTTTGTAAGGAGGAACAATAAGATCAGTCGGGTACAGAGCTATTCGGAGACACGGTGGACCTCGGACGCACTTATTAATTGCGAGCTCCCTTCGCGTGGCCGCACGGAGGGCGCAAAAACGCGTCCTCCCGAGCCCTGTCAGCGAGGGAAAAAATCAGTGAGCGATCGTCCCCTCGCGGCCGAGTCCATCATATTGATTGAGGGAGGGACTACCATTGGTCAGCGTCCCCCGCGCCCGTTCATTTATTATAGACACTGTGATGCTGCCTGCCGGACCACCGCTCGCCGCTCACTACTCGGTACGATACTTACAATCTTGCCTGTTCATTGTAATGCATCTTTATATATTTTTAATCAATACTTATGGCATAAAACAAAGTAATGACTTCTGATATATTTGTTCATTATACTTTAAAAAGCAAGAACAAATTACATTCCATTGAACATAAAATAGTTGGTAAGTATACGGGTTATTCATGAAATTCTAATCAAAATTCTAATGAATATAAATATCCAACTGATTTCAACCGAAGTCTTCAACATTATAAACGACCTTAATTTTTCATAGCAGATAGATTGATACAAATTACGCAGAGCTACCTACGTAAGGAACTTTGAAATGGGCTACAAAGAAATCGTTTAAAAGATAAGTTAGAGTTGACACGGGTAAGCGAAGTTGATTCCCAACAGAATTACAATCTTCGAGATAACATTTTTACATTAGAATGTCCGAAAGAAGCCGTCATCGTCACGATAACGAGACAACTAAGGTTCGTGAAGTGTCTCGAATCCCGAACTGCCGAATCTCACCGGAAACGAACTGTGACCGCGACTCTATTACAATTCCGAAGAAAATAAAAGCGTCGGGGGTGAAGGGAAAGTTTTATTCTCCTTAAAATATGTAGAGAAAGTGAAAAGTAAGAGAGGGTGGCGGTGGGGGCCGCTCCCGCCAGCGGTCAGCCGAGGGATGATGGATCACCGCGCCGCGCGCCGTGCCAACCGACCTTCTCTTCGGTTCTCAATTACACCAACACATAACAACTCATTTCGGATGATATGTTTGCGTATATTTTTGTACTTACGCCCATTTTATGTAAGTATCTGTGAATATCGACAGATACGTCGATATCTTGTGATATAAGCACCTTGTTTTGTTTTTATATCTTCTGACGTTTCAGACTCGATTACAAGATGTTTTTTTACGAGCAGCGCGTCATGTTCTTTCGTAATATGCGTATTTTTAAACAGAACACACAATATCAATTTCTTGTCTATCTACAACAATAGTGTGACGGGCCAACTAAACCCAGCACAATCCAAGCATCTTGCGTGACATCGCAAACTCCATCATTTACAGGGTCTCGCACTCGTTCATAGATCGAGTGAAGTTTGTGCATCGTGTGAGCGTCTGTGTGTGTGTATGGGTCGTATGTGTCGTGTGTGGGGTTCAGCGATGCGGTAGCGGGTCGGTGTGGGCGCCCCCGCCCCGGCGCGTTGCTAGGCAACCGTTTGTTTTCGCGCCGACACTGGGCGGGATAGAAGGGGTAGGCTCATGATTGATCAGCCTATCCCGCCACCGAATGCCTACAGCTACATATTTTCTTGTGGATAACAAGCTCTTGAATCTTGTGTTTGCAGCAAGTTTATCTCAAAATTGGAAAATGATAGAGACATATATTTTACATTTACAGTGGTATAATCCCATAGATTATAATCCCTAGAAATCTGGAGACAAACAAAACAAAAATAATCTTAATGTAAATCCCAGAGATATTGCCATGTAAAGTAGCGGCAACTTGTTCTCTACCATCAATACTAAAACCAACTATACAAAAGGAAGCTACGATATACTAAAACATCGACATAAGTTGTAATACTGAACAAATTACCACAATAAACAGCCTCATCTGTACGAAAATAAACCTCGCCCGTATTGGTACTTAGCAGTACACAGATACGGAGAGGCTCTCAATTATCTGAGAGGACTTAGTGAGTCCTTGGCAACGACAATTATTTCACCGCTGCCCGGTAAAACGGGCTTCTTGGTACCCAACCTATTTGGACTACTTACGGACCATATTTTAAGGATTTTTTGCGAGACCTTTTATGTCGACCACATTATTTGTAGCTGTGCAAATTGCTACAATTTGCTTGTTGGTTATTAAAAAATTATGATCTTGGTGTTATTTTTATGCTTCCAAGGTTAAATTTCGAACCTTTTTTTAGTGTCGTGAAGCAGATGAACGTGTAAGTTAAAATTATGTTCTGATTGTCATTGGTTAAATACATCATGGAGATTATTCATGGTTAAAATATTCCATCGAACTGTGTTGTAGTATCATGGCTGCTAAAGTGCATACGAACTAAATCTTCATTACTTTCCTTTAGTTATCATACCGCAGATAATTTACAGATGACCGATCTTCCCATTTCGAGAGGAAAATTAACCTTATTAACACGGCTACGGTACCGCTACGGCACCGCTACGACACGGCTACGGTGGTTGCTACGAGCAATCAAAAGCTCTAAATTCAAATAACCACCGGTTATTGTGCGGTGGCATTTTGTTTATGGGTTCTATGGCAAAGTAATCACACTGTTTAAGATAGTATTATAAGTTTAGCTGGTCGACAACTGCTACGAAACATTTCAACAGCTAATGATAAAATCTCATTAAAAGAAGTCAAATGTTGTTTTAAGAAAGTCCGGGCTAGTGTCAGGCGTAGGTTCCGTCGATACTCTCTGATCTTCCTGAAGTCCACTTTAGACCTTTTCCTCGAAATACCCAGCATATTATGAAAACTGTGAAAATCCCAAAACTGTAAAAATACACAAACAACATCGTGTTCTTTATGCATTTCTTTCTTCAAAACAATGCATGCTACTTTATAACGATACTAGCTGCGCCCCATGGTTTCACCCGCATAAGTCTCGATCCCGTGGGAACATTGAGATGAAAAGTATTCTATGTGTTAATTTAGGTTGTAAACTATCTGTGTGCCAAATTTCATCGAAATCCGTTCAGTCGTTTTTGCGTGAAAGAGTAACAAACATCCATCCATCCTTCCTCACAAACTTTCACATTTATAATATTTCTAAAGAAACAATACATATCTCAAAAAAATTGGGTTCGTGTTTTATGCGTCATATTTTTTGCTAATTTAGTTCCAGTGTCGTTTTAAAGGGAATAAGGCAATATCATTTAAAACTGCTCCTTTTCTAAATTACTTCTCTTTGTATTTTCTGTTACATTTTTGCTCAACAAAAGAGTTTGTGCCACGGGTTTGTGCCAATATTCAAATTCGCAGAAACGTCCACAGTTTGCATAACCGTTTTGCGATGCACAAAGTATTTGTTCTCTTATTATGCAGAACAACAATCGATAAAAACTGTTACTCCCATGTTTGAGGCGTTTTACTAGGAAACTTAACACTCCTAATTAAGAAAAAGCATTATAAGTAATTGTACTCTGAATTATAAAATATTGACTACCAACTGCTGTCCGCGGCTTCGCCCGCGTGGACCCTAATTATTTTTCTAAAATAAAGGAAGCCTAAGTTACTCCTTATAAAATCAGCTAACTGAACGTGACAGTCCTGTCAAAATCGGTTCAGCCGTTTCGGATATTAGCCGAACACGGACAAAATTTAAAAAAAAATTGTTTTTGTTATAAATACCGAATAATACAATTATTATTCTGTTATAATACTTTCATATGCATTTTGTAAAAATACATCATTTGGACATGACAAACAGACACTTCAGTTTTATTTATTTCTATGGATTTAGAAGAAAAAAACGCCGACTCACCCTATAATTACATTTTGAAAGTCAAAGTAGAAAATGGGACTGAAATTAATTTATATTACTCGTTGGCTCGAAAAAGAAGGGAAAACTAATAAGGTGTAATTACAACGCGCCTAATTGCAGCAGTTGACATCCTTTTGCCGAAAAAACTACTGCTCTAATCGAATTTAATGATAGGGTTACTTTGGACTACTAGCCGACGACAAATGGTTTAGGACGAACTTGTAATGGGCACAAGTTGGTAGCAACGGAGTTTCGTAAACGAGTAGGCAGGTTTAGATTAAATAAAAAATCGACTATACATTTTTCGTTTGCAAATATTAATTAAAAATATTCTCCCCGAGGCGCATATTTTCATCATCCCCGAATTAAATACTGGACAAAGAGTCAAATATGGGCCATTATAATCTAAGTTAGTCACTTGAAAAAATGTAATAAAGCGGACATATTTCCATGCATATCTTATCAAGGAATTCCTCTCGTAGGTGGTGAGGCGCGGGGGGGGCGCGTGCCGCTCCAAATTACTGCTATTATTTTATAATCCCTCCTAGTTACGTTTTGAATATTAATGACATTCCACAGTTTTCCTTCCAACGATCCATTCTAAGCAAATTTCGTTTAATGTCACGTGCTTCCGACCATGGCATATTATTTCTTAATACGACTTTCTGTAAACGGCTTCGGTAGTATTATTTAAGTTTATATGGTGATTTAAGTTTGTTCTACATTCTAGAATTGACTATTATAAAATAAACTCGAAATCATTTAACGAGAATAATTCCCATCAAATTTGTAAACTCTACATGATACATTTGATTCACACAGCTCGGCTCCGGTAGATGACCACCCTAGGAACGTCTAATTGATAAAACCCCTTGACTGTAGCCACCGAGAATGATATTATCTACCCATACAAGCAACGGTCTGTTAAATTATGCTAACAAAGTTATAAATGAACGTTCACAATTATTAGGCGCTAGCCGCGGGCCGCGGGAGGACTGACTAATTAATACATTCACCTACCGCGGTTCGACGGGAACTTAAAAAACATGACCCCAACGGCTGCAATAAGGTGGATTCGACTTTTTATTGAGACGTGTAAAAAACGCACACGCGCCTTCGAAATCCGATTAAAAAAGGGGTAGACGCGAGTCTTGAGAAAAAAACGTCGGATCGTATAACCCTAATTCGAAAGGATACTGATAGAGCTATTTGAGCGCCGTTAACGTCCAAAAGGCGATTGTTTCGATATCAATTAATTGGATCGTGTTTAATCGATAATCTTTCTGAAAAGCAATGTGTCTTTACATCTGCCCTTATAAAATATGGTAATTTACGCTATCGTTTTCCTATAATTTGGAATATTTTAAGTTATTAGCAATTATCATATTTATTATGGAGCTAAACTGGCTGCGAAGAGTGATGCAGTTTCCCGATGCTCTTCAGCCCGAAAAGTTTGCTGTTCGAACAGAACATAGGTAGGTAAAATCCAGATACATATAAATATAACAATCAATTCACTTTAATAATAACATAGACACACATGCGCAAAAACTAACTTTTATAACAGTTATTAGGCGCCCACTTATTACATAAGTTAGTAATATTAGTAGAAGACCCACACACTCATTTTCTACTGTTTATAAAAAACCCTTTTTTGTAGGGCTGCATTAACGCAATATGTTGTTTTATCAAATTCAATAATCCTGGATCAACAGGTGTCGGTATAAAAAACTAACCGTGTCCACGGAAAGTTGTTTGCTGCCTCAACTGTCGCATCTATCTGATATTTTTTCAGCCAAAAAAAACTAACCGATACGATATTCGTAACCGTTATTAATATTCACTTAACAATAAAGAAAACCTGTTTGTGTGTCTGTTCTTTGAAGATCTTTTTAATAAGTCTTCCATACAAAAGCACGCATGTTCCAAGAAATCTATACAATAGACCGGTGGTGGGTGAGGGGAGTGGTTCCTAAACCTAGTCGACCATAACCGTAGAAAGCTGGGGCTTCCCTTGGAGCTATCTTAGGCTGGACCTGCCAATACACAAGATACAGTAAACAGGGTGATTGAAAGAATCAACAAAAAGCTGTTTTCAACTATGGACTATCCTATCCTATGCTATTAAACGAGCAGTATTTGTATTTATATATATTTGAGTACAAAGATATTATATAAATACAAATATTGCTCGTTCTCGAAAACGGTTCCAACGATTTCGATGAAAGTTGCATAATAGGGGTAGATATGGTAGATAGGGGTAGATAGGGGTAGATAGGGGTAGATATATCTGGGAAAATTCGTTTTCTCTATTTTCATAGCCTCGAGAATGTGACACAACGTTGGTACACCTGGACGATATGTTTATCTATTTTCACCCGAGCAGAGCTCGGTCGACCAGGTACTTACTGATCAACTTAACTGTCTAGCAAATATAGAAAAAACATTTTAATCTAAACAATAACTGAAACTTATTAAAATCTTAGAAGTGCTACAAAACACTGCCCAATGACAGGCGAAACCAAAAGAAAGGGCTGTGTTTATAATCTTTTTTAGGCCCACGCGTGTCACAGAAAAAAAGGGTTGAACAAAAGAAATATTTGAAAGTGAAACTTTACGCTCACCTGATGCATCTACGCAAGTTTTTTGAGCTTTTTATGAGTGGAATGTGCATATGTTTTAAGTCGAGCTCAATTACGAACGCGTCCGGGCCGCAAGTGCGCGAGCGCACAAAAAAGTCACAATAGAAGGGTTGGGGAAGAGTTGTAAAGAAATAATGTCCGTGTAAACATCGTGTAATTGCACACAACAGGTAAAAGGGTTCGCTTTAATTTTTTCTATGCATTTTTTCTCGTACATAGTAAACGAAAGTTGCACTAATGTTACAGCAACATCATTTTCGAAAACGTGTTTCATTCCGAAAACAGGAAGAATATGTTTCACGCAACCTCAAAACATGTTGCTGCAACAATGTCTTGTAAAATTTGTTTACCACGAAAACGAGGCAGCATAGACACGAAATTTTTTATTAAAAATGTATTCTAAGTATTCATATTTACCTTTCTAAAAAATAAAAAAACTCAGGTCATTCCATCTCAATTTTCCGGCAGGTATTGTTCAAAGCTTCTTCTATTTTCTACTAACCATGTTTTCTTTTCTAGGAAGTCTCTTTGAAGCTCATTTTATTTAGATTTTCTCGGAAAATATTGTGTAAAGCATTTTAGAACTTGATTTCGTAGCGATCTTTACCTAAGAATAGACTGCACTAGCTTTTACCGAGTATACCGGTAAAAATAACCAGAAATTATTTTAATAAAAGGCACATTGAACATCATCGTTTGCGTAACGGTCATATTGCATTTTATAACCGAATCTTTGGATGTTAGATTCTGTATGAAATTAAAATAGTGTACCTATCATAGCTATAATATATATTTATAACTAGCGTATACCTATTGGTCAAGAAAAAAGAAAAGAAACTAGCCAAAAAAGGTAAGTTAAAAAAAAACCGGTGGCACTCCGGGAATGCCAAACAAAAGTGAAAACTTAAAAAAAATCGGTACTGCGGTAATCAACGCGTTGATGTCTTTTACTCCACGGTGTCCTTAAATTGCGTTACAGTGTCGTTTAATCAATGGTTTAGTGACTAAACCATTGATTTCACGGCACACTAAACTTTAGTCCCATCTCAAAAATGCCCAACGTGCCTAAAAAAGTTCTCACTTCAAAAGATTATAAAACCCATTGACACAGTCAATATTAGAGGTTTGACTTTTGTTGAGCATACGCCAAATGTGGTTTAAAAAGATGTTGACTGACCCTATTAATAGTCTTTTCTCTTTTGTTGACACTTCTCACACTAGAGCAACGGTAGTTCCAAGATTGCTAAAAATAAAATAAACCATATTATTATACAGAGCACGACTTCTACAGAAATCCTGGAAACAAGTGTCAAAGAAAAACTTATCTACCCATGAAGCTATGACGATGTATCTATCAATCGACTGTGTCATTCCTAGAAATGTTTGGCTATTTTAATAGCTAGTACATCATGTAACCTATTTTATTATTGTAGGTAGGTATCTAATATACGAAGACCACATATTCTGTCACACGAGAAAACTAGGAGGACTCAACTGTGTAGGTATTTCTAATAATAATAAATAGAAACTAAATGTACAGAACTATAAGTACTGGACTTTCGGATAGAGTTTGTGTACTCAACCTCAAATTCGAGGAAAAAAAAAACAATCTATTATTCACGCATATGCACCTACTCTGGATTGAACAGACCAATATTTTTTTTTTAAATTAAACCATGCGAAAAGCACAAACAATTTCCGTCAATAATCTTATTCTGATGGGTCTTCTGATGATCTTCAACAATGTAGAGACACTATACGGCACGATTGAAAACTTAATAAAAAAAGACTGCCTAAACCAAATGAAGTCCAAAGAACCACAAAAACAGAACGGTGTTATTTATACTAAAACCTTGATAAAAAGTCGTTCAGAGCTTCAACATAAAAAACCGCAAAAAGTTGAAAACAAAAAAGAACTTTCACAATTATACAGAATGGTCAAATTGTGAGTGTGACGTCATAAAAAAAATATTGATTCGTCATGCCCAGGGGTATCCGAAAATACCCCATATTTATGATCCGCGATTTTTTGTAGATCTCGAGTTACATTTTTATTTTTTGGAGCTGCAAACAGCCTTAACCATAACTGAAAACAGTAAATGGATCAGTTCTTGATTAGATAGAAGCCTATACATACCTGGAAAAACAAACATCTTTCAAACCCTCAAGAAATGAAGATAAAATCAGTAGGCGACTGTCTATGACATGGAGCCACAAAGAAGTCCTAAAGCAAAAATACCACTACATCTGAACAAGAAAGTCATGAACTGTATACCATGTCTTACGTACGCCTCCAAAACATGAATAAAAAATACAGAAATAAAATACAAACATGCCAGCGCGCTATGGAAAGAACCATATTGAACAGTAAACATAAAGACAAAAAAAACACCACCATTCGCAGGAAGACAAGCGCAATAGACCCCTACAACACTCGCAGAAACTGAAGTGGAAATAGGTGGGGCATGTAGCACGCTCCCAAGATATAAAATGGAGTAAAAGAACCACCATGTGGGTAGGCCAAAAAGGAAAACCGAAACCAAGAACGGACCCGAGAAAGATGGGTCGACGAGATCGAAATACCAGCGGGCCAGAATTGGCCTGCAGCAACACAGGATAGAAAAGAGTGACAAGAAAGGGAGGACGCCATTACGGCCCAAAGAGGGATCCTTACTTAATTTCCATATTATTTATAATCAACTTTTTTGTTATACTTTGTTTATTATTAATTAAGGAATAAAGAGGCTTTATTATTATAATTTTCTTTGACATGTCTCGGGACCCTGAGGTCTCAGACCTTTGGAAGGCTTACGAGGGGCCGAAGCCAACTCGCAGAGGCCCATTAGGCGTTTTTAATTAAATGAGGCACCAAGCGACGACTATCCCAGTTCGCACTATGCAAATGCACCCAAGGACAACCCCCGTCGATGTAGTACTATTGCAGGATATGGAAACAAAAATGTCGGATTATGGGTTTGGGAGGTTAAAGTGAACTGGTTATCTACGACTATGGAAGACTATGGCCCTTACCTGAACGTTGTTTTATATAAAATACACAGATAAAATGGCAGGGAGTGACTTGCACACTCAATAATGGGCCTCCGGAAACGGTCGCTAGCACATAGTATCGTAGCGACAAGATAGCAACATGTCCTGAGGTGCTTATGAAGAGTGAAGAGGTATTACACGGCTATCAGGACAATCCCGGAAGTACGGTCAAGATACCTACCAGCATCTTACTGAAATACTTCCTTCCTCCGAGCACGTTTGGTCTTGTGAATCTCTACTCCAGCCGGCCAGTAAAGGCAAGAAAAAGGCGGGAGCTCTGTTCCTCGTCAGTGTTCACTCCAGCCGTCCTTTCTTGTCATACCTACATGCAATCAGTAAATTATAACTAGCCAAATAATTTGCGTAACTGTCACCATGTACCCATGATTATTGTGTGTTGTGTTTATGTAGTTAACAGTTATAAAAATATCTCTTATAAGCTTTAAAAGGTAAATCGCTAACCTCATAAAGTGTCTTAATTATAATGATTTAATGTGGCTTAGGATAAGTGCATTTTTGTTCATTGTACCGATGTTAAATAAAGATATTTGAAAATGAAAGCTCCAGCCGGCCAATAAAGGTAAGCCAGAGGTGAGGAAGAAGACTTTTCCCGGAAGATAGGGTCCGTGGGATCGCTAGTGCCCAACAGCTCGCCACATGCTGCCCTGCGGGTTCATGTATCTCTCTTGGTCTGTTTCGGAAAAATAAACTCTACCGGCAGAGGCCTAGAGTTCAGAGAGAAGAAGCCCCACCACGAAGTCGACGTAGAAATACGGCTTATTATTATTATTATCAATTGATACCTATCAGAAAGCTATACATAGTTGCTACGTAAGCGCAGACACTGAACCATTGTTAGCTCTTTCATGCCAGTTATAATAAGAAAACCTATAGGTAATGAGTTCTCAGAACAAAATGCTATCGTGGCTAAATGATAACAGCTGCACGGGTCGATCGAAGGTTAAGCTACGCTTGCCGCGGTTGGTTCGTGGATGGGTGACCTTCCATTACGTACCCCTCCGTGCCTCGGAAAGCAAGTTAAGCTGTTAGTCCCGGCTGTCATCGTAGGTCTTTGACAGTGGTTACGGATACATATGGGTCATACACAAAACGGGTTATAAAAATATTCGAAATAAAAAGTCGTTGATTTTTTTTCAAATCAGTCTCATTTACTAGGTAATCTTACAAGTAACTAGAAATTAATCAAAAACCAGATCGTTATTCAGATTTCAGCAAGTTATTTAACTTTAATTTTTTTTTACGTCCACAGAAAAGACCCCTTTCCACAGAAGAGAGGTTAATCATTGATTAACCTAATAATAACTTGCTGAAATCTGAATAACGATCTGGTTTTTGATTAATTTCTAATTACTATTAATATAATATAGTCACTGTCATATTGACATTTACTTGCCATTTAAACTCGTAATAATTAACAAAAATTATCCAGCCAATTATAGGTACTTTGGAAAATATAAACAAAAAAATCTTACCAACAATCTTTTTCTTAGATAATATTAGTAATAAAATGTAATTTTTCAAGGGTTCAAATATTGAAATTATACCAAATATTTTGATTATTTTTCATTCTAGCCTCTCATCTTGATTAATAAAACGTCAAATTAATTAAAAATGAACATAAAATAAGCTTTCAAAAAATGTTTTCATCCCTATCATCATTTTCAAAGAACGAAGGTCGTACTTTAGGTTTTTAGGTGGTGTAACTGAGTCATCAGAATAGTTATTCTCAAAGAGAATCCTCTTTCGCGGAGTACACGGTTTCGGTAGTCACATTATTTAAAAGGTGTTAACAACAATGGCGAAGGAGTTCTTGGTCCAGTGATAGTTGATACAGATGCTGTTCTATGAGAAGATGGCGAACTAGTCATAGAAATACTTGACGAAGGCCTTGAAGAGCCTACTGATGAATCTTCTACAGGATCTGAGACACATTCAATATGAATTTGTCTGCCCATCTTTGGTAAATTATTGTATCATTGTCATTTAACAAAGTATACTTTGGAACTCTCTCAGAACATTGTGAACATTTCCGTTCCAAGCAAGGAACACTAAAGCCATTATTATAGCAAAGAGATTTTGCTAAATCAGTGGCAGAATAATGATTTAATATCTTTTTTTGGTGTAAGGCTCGAACAATATAATCATTATTCGTATGAACGGCACACAGGCAAGTATTTCTTGACGCGGCTTTAGGGAACTTTACCCAAAATGGACGATGTCGGCGGAATGTTTCGTATGAGACATTCAAACCAGTCGTATTATTAATTTTTTTGTGAAGGTTTAGAAGTGTATCATTTAAAAGACGTATTTGCTTTTTGACTTTTCTGCGCGTGATCGTTTCCTTTTTACCAGCTGTTAGTCTGTTATTTTCATCATTGATTAAAAAATCATGTATCCTTTTTCTTAAGCCAATATTTATGATAATCTCCTGTCCTTTACTTTTTTTAAATCTTATTATTCGCATCCTATATTTAGAGAGCTTTCGTTCTAAAATATTTAATCTTTCTATTAAAAACTGATTTTGAACCTTCAATATCCGGCGATTTTGTAATCGTGCTTTACCCACCTCTACACGTGAGTGTGATGAGCGAGAAGAACTGGGAGAAGAAAGTGGTGTATCCACGCGTACTATTTCTTCCGTTCGTTTTCTTAGTCGATCTCTTTCACGTCTTAGCTTGGCTTTTTCACGCCACATTTTTCTCATCTGTCACTGCTGTCTGGGTGTGATTTCTTTAATTGTCTTCAATAACCCATTTTGTTTCTTTAGATGATATCTTTCGCGTTCTTTTCTACGTCTTTCTTCTATGGCAGTAGCATCTAATTTAGTTTTAGCTCTTCGCATGCTAAGTTTTTTCTTCTCTTCGTCAGTTAATTGGGTTCTAGACCGACTGGATCGAAGCATTGTACCTGAAACAAACCCAACCATGCTAAGCACCCCACATTTAGCAAAAAATAAATCAAGCTCCTTTTTCGGGTGCCGATACCAATGATGCAGTATTTAAATCATGCTATCTCAGCCTGCCCGTTTGTTTGACAAACATTGTAGCTTTATTAGCATAGAAAACCGTTAAAATGTTATTTTTGTGGACATGCATCTTTCCTGTGGACATTTATGTTCACAGGAAAGATGTCCACAGGAGAGATATATCAATCTAAAATCAAAGCAGCCATTTTATTATTTAAGGTTAGAAAAATAACAAAAGAATATTTTGAAAATACTCCTCAAAAGTCATTTCGGCACAATATTTATTAAAATATAAAATAATAACTTACCAAATTACAACCCAAGCAGGAAAGACGCACTGAACTTTGACAAAAACACTTAATTTTATTTTAAAACTTCGTAAATTAGAAAATGGCACGTAGCTGTACTGACAAGGACTCCAACAAATGGCGGCTATCCAGTGTCTTCAATTTAAAAAATATTCGATACATGATAGCTTTAGTAGAAATTAAAATTTGGTTGACTTTTAGGTCCACCAAAAACACCTAAATCCGTATAACAGCATGTTTATTGGAAATAAAAAAAAATATCTTGTGCAATTATTAACAACTATCTAATAAAAATAATATTCATTATATATCACGTAAATGCGACAATGATGTTTTGATAAATATGTACAAAATAATTAATTACATCTATCCAATCACTCATACCCCGAATCTGAACAGTCCACACGAAGAGACTTTTGAAACATTTTGTTTTTTTTTTAAATAAAGAAATATCATTTCATAGCTTGAAATATTATGAGTAAACAGAAAAGTAACAATGATTTAGCTAAAAAACAAAAGTTTTCAGTTACTGTCGTCAATTTTTAAGTTATTTTGTTTGAACACCCATATGTGTATGACCCATATATGCCCAAAAGTCTGACAACCAGTCTTACCAAGGGATATCATGTTACCATAACTTTTTTTCTGAGATATCTAGGTTATGGAGGTCAGATAGATTGAATGAATTCTAAGAACATGCTTAAAATTATTCCACATACTTCTTTAGAAACTCCTAAAATAGCACAATAACTATAGCAGAACATTCCCTCTATTAGCGGTTTCAAGGGCCATTATCGTAATTCGGTGTGTCTATAGTCCCTGTCATAGAAATTGGAACATAAATCGAACGGTGACAATAAATAAAAAAGTATAAAAAGCTACCTCGACAATCAATCCGTACCCTTTTATTGAGGCCGATTGTAAAACTGATAAAGGGATGAACAGACTAGTTGTCCGCGAACCTAATTTATAAATGATTGAGATTTCATTTTTTTCAGTTTTTTGGGTAAAAATGTGCGATAACGATCGAAGTGTCGCTTTTATTGTGTTTTGTAATCTGTTTGTGTCCAGTAGAACTGTTTCAGAATAAACCCTTTTTTGTTAGAATACTGAAAGTAGGTACGTGACCAATTCAAACTTAACCTTACAATAAGTCGGTACCTAATTTACATTAAAAGTTGGAAATAATACGGTTTATTCATTTGCATATATTTTTTAAGACATACCACAATTCAACACAATACCTGCACCCATCGGCATCTAGTCTCATATTATTATTTTGTTCTCAGCAGTGTTTTTCTCCCCATAGGTACGTGTTCACAGTAAGTAGCTGAACGGTAATCAGATATTTTAATTATTCCCTTCTCAATAATTCAACTAGTTCGCTTATTATTTTATCCCATAATAATAAAAGATCCTAATTCCCAACTGTCGATTCTAAAAAAGGATTTTTTTGTATAATAACGGCAATCGATATACGCGAGGTAGTGATTACTAGTTTCAAAAGCACCCCTTTCTGACCCACTTTTTACCAGTTTTTAACAATTTTTGGTGTTCCCTCTTCAAAGAGCTCCCTTTGAAAGGCCGGGCGTGAACGAGTTGATGATATTACATTTTTTGTGAAGAAAGGGAATTTACGAACAATCTAGTGTATTAACAACAAAAACAGCGATGTTGTACGCATTGTGAGAGTTTTTTGCAAGTTCGCGTGCGCTTGCGCGTCGGCGGGCGTCCGCGTCCGTGCGAACCCTTCCCAGCGCGCGGATTGAGTCCGGAACCCTTCCTATGTGCGCGAGGGTCGCCGTACATGCCAGCCGCGCCGCGCCGTGCAATGCCACAACGTCTCCACTGGGACCCGTCACATACGACCTTTCTGCCCGCACCCGCTCCGCTACAATTCGCATGTGTGCCACCCGACAGCTGCATCAGTTTTTATATACGCTCTCATATTTTTTCACAATAGTGTTGCGCAGCGCACCCTTGAAACAGTTTGCGTAATCGATGACAAAACTAAATATTCCGCCCGATGATTTCCGTATTTTTGGAGAATTCTAAATCGTTCGTCGAAAGCTGACGGGTTCGAAAAATAAATCCATTGTGACAAAAACAACGGGTCACTGAATGAAATTTTTTGTTTATACAATATGTAAAAAAACCCAGTCCGATCCGAAAGGGGCTCATAGGTACTGCAATAATATTATTTAAAAGTAATAAAAAATCTAATTATTATAGGAAATAAAAAAGTTATTGCTATTTAAAAATTACATTTTTAGTACCAAATTCAAAAAAATGAGCAAATTTTCAACAGGGGTCATAAGGACGACGGCCGCCCGCGCCTCATGTACCTAATAACCCGGTAAAATTCCCCATTAAAAAAAATTGCCAATTTTTTTTTTCTGTAAATTACCACATTAATAGACTCTCAGTACCTACGATATCTAACAACACCCTCACGGATCGAACAGCGTTTCTTTTACATATTGTATAAATTATACAGATTTCACAGTTAATATTGCATTGTTTAAGCAAAACTGTGTTGCTACTGAATCTGATTAATAGTAAACGATTGCCTGTCATCAACATAAATCTAGTTTTTCAATGGAATTCAAATATGTGTAAATATGTGAAGGATATCGCGACATCCGATCACTTTCCAAGAATTGATCTGTATTTTAATCTGCTAATACGATCTAAGCAGGTAGACAAGAGCCTTGTAAACTTTAAAGCTGATATTCTAATAAAATATCGTTGCTTTAAAGCGATTTTTTGCAATTATGATCAGGTAATCAACCGAAAGAAATACTGCACATTAATACAGAAATGAAAAAAAAACCCAGAGAAAATATACCTTGATTGTTTCTGATAGAAAGTTCACTCCACATCCACATTAGGCGGGTTTTTTGGCAGGTGTTTCAGTCGCCAAAAGAAACTTTGTTAAAATAATCGGCCATGTTTTAGTGCAGAACCAGACCTTAAGTTTCTGGATTGGTCAAAAGTTACTCCCTAAAACTGACCATTCAATTCACGTTACTAAGTATGGCCGCGGGCAGTTTCTTTGACCATTTTATGCATGAATCAACATTGAGGTAAATCGTCGATGTTTGTGATAGCCAGAGATCATTTATGAGAGAAATTTCTCTAAAGCATGGAAAGCCTATCAAATCTTATTCATTTATTCTACATTTAAAATCTAGAATCTAGCCCAGCATCTCAAGAACTTCTCAACCCTATAAAGCCCATGAATGAGTCAATATAAAACGAGCATACAACCATTATACTGGCTATACGTATACGCCATCATGGCTACGAGCCCTCGCTAAAATAAATTATTATAATCACAACCGAACTCTTTGTGCGTATGTAAGGATTGAGTTTTTATATAATTCACCCCATGTGAGCTCACAATGATGGCCGGTACTATTGATTATGCAAAGCGTAGAGCGAGGATGCAATTGTCCGCTTTTTGCGCCAAGGGACGGACGCGATGGACGCAGGGGATGGCCACGTAGCACCCCTATGTCTTGTACATATGCATGCGTGTATACAGTTCAGTGATGGCATTTTTATTATTAATTAGAATATGAAAATCATAGTGTCCAAGACAGTTTTAATGAAAACGTACGTAGGTACGTGCAATGATTAGTATCAGACTTCAGAAGTCAAGTATCTTAAAACTTCGCAAAATAACGTATGAGTGACTTGATTTACTCACGCGAGGAATATTCTTGTTACCTTCAAAAAGAGAGCCAATAATTTGTCGTGCCAAAAATATAAGCTAGAGCCGACAGTCAGAACTAGGCCCGTCAATAAAAGAATCCTTTACGAATTCCCCATCTCACCTTACAAATTAAATGGCGACGTCAAAGGCAGGACGACAGCGACACTAGACAGACAGCAAACGTTCAATGAAAGATGGGCCCAAGAAACTATCGATTGAAAAGACACAATTAAAGTTAGAGTTAGGCAAGTACGCCGTTTGTTGTTCTGAGCCACGCTCGTGTGTGTAACCCCACGAAACTTTCATCTCTGGAGAGCGTGTGTGGGAGGAGGGGCGGCCTCCCTACGAAGGGAGTAAAAAGTAGTTCTGACTTGTTCACCTCTTTCGGTGTCGCCCACCGCGGCTGGATTTACTCGTGAGCTTTTTATTGCCGAATTTTATTATATACCTACACGGTTTAAATCGGTAACTGGCTCCGTAAATAATTTTATGGATGCCTACGAGTGTATGAGTATGATGATATTGTATTTAGGTATGTTATTATGTTGTGATTGTAACC
Source organism: Agrochola lychnidis (assembly GCA_963680765.1). NCBI lineage: Eukaryota > Metazoa > Arthropoda > Insecta > Lepidoptera > Noctuidae > Agrochola > Agrochola lychnidis. The sequence goes on from OY796857.1 coordinate 15,538,737, forward strand.
TAAGTTATTACGTGGTGACAGATAGTGAATTAAAACTTAACTTGACAAACTTGAAAGATTCTAAAAATTTATTGTAATCTCAAAAATGAGAGCGGTTATTAGCTAGTTTAACTAATTTGCAGAAAATCTTGCTAATATTGTAATTGTTGTGGTTGAACAGGAAGACTCAATGAAGTTGGACCATAGTGGTTGATACCAAAATAATCAGACGGACCTACACCTAGATTATTTATTTAATTTTTTGCATTATAAACGATCGTGAAGAATCGTAGGGAGGCGAAAATATCCTGAAAGCGAAAAAGCACTTTTTAAAAACAAGAACGACTTGTTTTCAGAACCTATAAAAAGGAGGTAGTATTAGAAGACAGTAGATACTTCATTTATGAAACCTATGTTGATATTGTAGTGAATCAATAAAATTAGTACGTAAGTACGTGGGCTAGTGGCAAAATAAAAGTACCTATATCAACTATAATTATCGGTATGTCACATCAGTTGAAAACGTTGTGACGTAAAGCCTTTATGTAAATATACACAAGAGACAACAAAAATAGTGTTTGTATGTGCTAGTACAAAAGTAGTCACGCCCGCGGCTAGTGATGTCACATAAAACATACGCAGCCAAAGGGTTTGTGCGTGCAGACGCGTGTCGGTGCCAAGACGATGCTATCTGTCACTCCACCCCGCGTCTCCTCGCCTCTCACCGCGTGGCACACACCACGCCATAAAAAATCCCTTCCACACATAAAATCGAACTCGTGCTCATCCGACACGCAACAATTGGATTCGACTGCGGGGACACGTTTTCTACTTAAAAAGTAAATTTTATATTTAAAAAATGCCCTTCCCCTGTACTACTGTCGGTTTAAAAAAGCCATAATACGTCCCTGACGATGCGCGCGCGCCGGCTGAAGATTTGACGCGCTCGCGCATGTGTTTATAATCGTCCCCTCGTAATTTAACATTTTTTCACAAAATTTTAAACCATATACAGTACACCGGTTACTGCGTTCACTGCATTTGAGATAAAAAAAACGCGAATTGTTAATGTATCGAGTGGACATCAAAAGAATAAAAAAATAAGTGGATCCGTAGTTTTTCACGTGATCGTGTCCATCCGAGCGACCGGCGGCGGGCGACCGGGCGGCTGGACGTTATGGGCTCGGTAAGGGCGCAACGGTTTTTGTGTGACCCTCAATTTACAACACAAGAAGGGACATGACATCGTCTCCTCGTTGTACCTTGACATCTTGCCGGGCAAGGAATGTAATGTAAATTTAGTACAAAAACGGGAATTTAAATAAGTGTAGTGGCCCGGGAACTGGCCGGGGGCCCTTCGCATAAAAGCGGTCGTTATTAATACCGGCCTCTAACGACAAAAACATACATGTATGCTGGTGACAGTGATTGCTTACGTGTCCACTAGCTTCCACCTTTTTATTACCTGCTATAATAGTGAACGTTATTTTGCAAATAATCTTGTAGACAAATACAAACACGGAGTTATGAGAAAGGCGTATCAGATCTTTATGTAATAGGATTACGTTATTACTATTTTTAATGTCTGTATTGATCGGTTTATAGACTCTGAGAAATACCAATTGAAGGGGCTCGGACAGGAAATTAACATGATGTGAGTTTTCCTTCGGCTCGAGATACAGAAGCAATAAATAAGATTGGCAAAGCAGAGCAGTGGTGCGTGTCAGCTGAGGATGGCGGAAAAAGAGTAAAAAAACATTATGAGAAAATGACCACAGTACCAAGTGAAGGGATACATAATATTGATATCAATAGTCCCGATAGTGACCCGATATATGGAATGGTGTCCAGAACTAATTAGAGAAACTAATAATATGACACTGGCGAATGCAATCGGTATACTTAGGATAAAGGCTGCAAACCTGAAGAGCCTAAACATAAAAAATACTCCTTTTAAAAATACGAAGATAGCCTGTTAGATACAAATTGATTGTTTTTTTAAGTAAGTAAGTAAATCTAAGAGTAAGTTTAAACTTATACTTACTCACTTTTATAAACTGAAGCCTCTTAAAATCGTAGCTACGTAGCTCACAAAACATTCTGTTTGATATTGACAGTTTAACTCTCGGGAGGGAAAGTGGAAACTAAACTAGGTATTTGTGTGCGGTTGTTTAATGTGGCTGTGCACGACATAGGAATTACAGAAGCTCTATTTTAAACCGTGCGCAAAAACATTTCAAATTGTTTAAAGGATTCAATCTGCTACAGTGGAAGGAAGATCACTAGTAGGTATTAGATAGATAGAATATTCTTTGTTATGTACACCATAAAAATTACAGACATTAATATAGAAATTTTACATTGGGTGACACAATGGGCGGTCTTATCGCTAAAAGCGATCTTTTACAGACAACTTTTGGATGGATTTAAATGGAAAAGGAGAGACAATACTGCAGGTATTTCCGAGATTACAACTTCAATATTATTTTATTCAGCTATCTAATTACGTAACACATTTTCGTAAACAGTTAAGACTACTCTGTTTCATTTTGACAGTTCAACAACGTTCGTTGTGTTATTTACGTTGTTTAGCAGATTTTCTTTTTCGCACTTATGAAGCAATGTATTAGCAATCTGTTTCAAAACGATTCAGATTGTGATTGATCGTGGTTTACGCAATTAGGGTACTGTTCGGGAAACCTACAACTAACTTATTACAATATTCTAAAAAGTACATATAATATACATTAAAAATAAAAACTACACGATCGATTAACACAAACCAATAATCGTTTAGACACAAATAGCTTCTTTTTCACTTTTCCATGAAGATACTTGTCACCAACAAATGTTTAAACCGAGAAACAAGTGTACTGAATATGTATATCCAAACCATGTTCACTAGACAGTTTATTTAAAGTGAATTCTGCGTGTACACGGACTTGGAATGAGGGACATTTATTTAATATAATGTATGGGCCAGACCATACATTTGAAATGAGGTGTGAACGTTTCAAAGTGTTAACCTGTTGTGTTGTGGGCCCAATATTAGTCAACTAATCAACTCATACTATCACAGTACACTGATAGACATGGTTACTCTCCCATATTATGCACCAACACCCGATTCTCCGCCGTCTGCTTCCAGTCTGCCCCAGCTGCCTTTTTAAGGTCTTCGGTCCATCCAGCTGGAGATAATTAATAGATTCCCAAGAAATTGTGTAGGATAGTACTAACTAGAGCAATAGTGACTTTACTCAAATACTACATATAACTATTTATTTTTATTACAATATAATTATGAAGTGAGGGGTTTATTTATAAACGTTGCTTAAATTTAAGTAAGTAATTAACGCATGCTTAACCATAAATTTTTGACGTTTAAACGTCTCTAAACTTTAAGTAAAGTTTTTAAATAAACCTCATAATTAACAGAGCCCGTTAAAAAAAAAATTGAAAGATTTTTTTATAGCGCCTGTTTTTGGAATAAAAAGTTTTATTTTTATTTATTTAATATCGGGTCTTCCAATTTCCGTAAAGCCACCACCGCTGCAACGTTTACAATAGTGGTAATTGGACATGTTGTACTTCTGACAGTATGTGTGTGTTACAGAACAGGTCGCGAGGGTGGCCGCACAGACGGACAGTCGCCGCGGACGAATGTCTCCCGCGCCCTTCTCACTACACCATGTTGCAGAAATCTAAGCTTGTAAAGTTGTAAAGAGATGCTGAGGTTTGAACTTGAACACAAGTACTAGGACTAGGAAATAAAGTTGATTAATTTGTGGTTAAGAACTAAATGGTATTAATGTTGTTATGTAGGAACTTAAAGAAAATGTACTTAATGTAGGTACTTAGAGGAAATCCTGGTAAAAGATTGGGGGGTGACTCAAATTATGCTGAACAACTAAACTTACTCAAGAAATAGAAACAGCTTGTGTATCTCAATTTTCGTTCCCTTTCCACGTTTGTTTTCCTGGGTGAATCCCGACAAGTCCCGGAAAATCAGGGGCTGTTTGCCACGCTAAGCCGGTGTGGGCTGCAGCATCGCCCGGGGAGCGCATTTACATCAAACTGTCGTTTCGCGGGAACTTCGCCACGTCGTCATCACCAGCCAATTGCTCGCACTCGCCACAACAATGTTTCCCTTCGGACACACGAATTTAAACACTTCGAAAGGTGATTACTGCCAAAAGAAGTAATAAGGTTGCGATTTATGTCATAGGATGTTGTAATAATGTCAGCTAATGCGAACTAATACCATAGTTTCGGGTTTTTACTCCTGCAGGACTGAACTATCCGAGAGCATTTACTTTGAAAACTTATAAGTACGGGCCTTACATCAATAGCTAAGCACATACATAGCAACGGTGACGAGGGTTAGTCGCCGTAACCCTTTAATGCGGTGGGTATGAGGGCCGGGCGGAGGGCGGCGGCGGAAGGGTTGCCGCCTCGACGGCCCGGCGGCTGGGCGGCGCCCCCCCGCACCCCTCGCACTTTTACGACGAGCTTTTTTATCGTGCGTGCTGTCGTTTTTCCTTTTCTATTTTTTATGTTTATTTCCCCGAAACCATAAATTATGTTTGAAAGAAGGGAACACTCGGACGTTCGACAGGAACCGGGGTGACGTCAACTAACTTTTCTGTTCTCCGCTTTTCTGTTTTTTTATGGTCTCTCGTGCGTAATGTGCGTAGGGGTGAGTGCATCGTTGCCATGACGACTGCATGGCATTAGGAGCGGGGGCGATCTGCGCCACTCCGCACTCAGCTCTCGATCGTCGATCACATGATAATATATATGTAGCCGTTATAAATAAACCGTATGTATTTGTTGTTGTAACGCGAGCCGCCACCGCAAACACGCTTGTCTGTATTCATTCGATCCTTGTTTGTGAACAAACTAGCGAGATGGACGCCGCGACAATGTTTGCTCTATCAGGACTCTACCGTGTAATTTTACCATCGGAACATTAAGCGATCATCTCTCACCAGTAGATATGTGCGTATTTTTACAGTAAATTAGATATACAAGCAAATATTCTATATAGATTCTTGAAATTGTTTGGATACAAGTCAACTGGAAAGAAAAACTCACCATCCACTCGCTCGCCCGTTCAAATTCAAGTTTAACAGAACACAATATTAATAAGACGTCAGTGGTACACACATTCCATTATCAATCAACCGCAAAAAGCGAACAAAGCCGATGTTGTATCCAGTTAATTGCTCACCCTTGCCGCGCGACAAAAAAAACCGCGCCATATTGCGTCCAGCGCCCGCGCACACTAACCACCGCGAAAGAGAAATTTACGAATAAAGCCCCAATGGTTACACGCTGCATTTAAAATTAGAACCCTTTAGGGCGCCACACCGCCAGACAAAGGGCCGAATGGCAAATTGCCGGCAGGTAGCAATAGCGAATATGTCGAAATTGAGTCCCAATAATTACTAAGGGCTCTAGTTTAATAAATGGCTCTTTTTCTAAATTATGAAGGGCTGATCGCGCCATACGGACATACCTGCCGCGAACCCTTCGCCCTTCACATAATGAGTTATAACTCTTCATTGCTTTTATTTGCAGGATTTTTTATTAGAGGTGAGGTTGGCGAGTGGGCACCGGGCAACCCAATTCGATCGTTTAGAAAGTGGCCGCCGCTGACCATAACTCGCCACCCAAATATAATGAGTGCGGCTGTTCTAGATCCAATAACCCAGTATTTTTTCTGTACAAAAGTATCGTGAAATAGTTATTGATGTTCCGAAGACAAAACACTGGTATCATAGAGCTCGTATCTCTCTTACAAGTGTAGGTAGGTACGAGGTTTATTTGTAGATGTGTGTAATATGCCTAACAGCCTATCTCCTAAACCCATTCAGTCTACACAAATACAGTAAACAACATTTGCTACTGACAAAAGGAGCTCCTTAGAAATGGGTTTTATGTATCATTGTTTGGATAAAACAAACTGAGAGGATACGTAATTGTATGACAACAAACCCTTTTGGCCGGAGGCAACAGAGTGTGTCGCGATGACTTGTAATTCCGATGTTTTCGCTGTTAAAATCGTATTTCCTGAAGGCGACATTGATCGGAGCCAGCGAAGCGAACACGAGAGTATTTCTAATGTACGGGACAAAGCCTGTCTCCCAAACAATGCCTTCGGAGACTATTTAAAACGAATCCCTTGGCGACACCTACGCACACAGCATCAAGCTGATGTGTGGTGCAAAATGTAAACTTTTAGCTTTTCTACGTGATGGTTTTATGACTGCCCAATTTCTGCCGTAACACGAATCTGGCATAAAAAGAATCTGTCTTTAACTGAATAAAAGTTATAATTTATTGGATGAGCTTATTATTAAAATTTGATTTGTTACATGACCGCATTAACTTTACCCACTATGTACCGAACAGAAGCGCAGATAGTTAATTTCGAGATTGTTTCCCCATTTTTTTTCCAGCCTTTAATCTACATCACTCTTTTACAAATCATCGTTCGTCAGAATACGATCCCGTGTGCCTACAATCATTTAACAATACAAATAGATAAGAGACGTGAGAAGTATAGACTTTGGGTGCAGTCACACTCGGCCAAAACAGCACTTCTAAGTAAAAGTGTTGTATGCATGGCCCCGTTAATATACAATAAAATTCCGAATGACGTTAAGCAATTGAATTTTAATTTATTTAAGAAAACAATAAACTGCTTACGGATAAGTGCTACTATAATATTGTTGACTTTTTAAATGACAAATTTTGAATTTTGCTATTTATTTGATATAATTATGACTTATTTTGCCTGTAATTAAAATTGACTACTTTTTGTACTGACTCTAATTGTATATTTAATTATTGACTATATTTTTGCACTCGACTTTAATTTTATATAAGAAACTGTCATTAATAATTAATTTATAATTGCCAATTTAATTAACAACGTATAAATATTTTGTACGCCGAGTGAGGCAAAACATGTTGGAACGGTAAAACTATTTTTCCATCTATATGTGCATATTCATGTATCATATTACACATGTTTGAACAAATAAATTTCTCTTTATCTTTCTAATCTTTATCTTTATAATTTAAATGCGTCTTAATTTCGACTGCAAGTTCACGTTCATAATCCTCAGATTCCTGTAACATATACCACACTCAGCGGAAGCTCACAGAACGCTTCGATGGGTTTAATCGTCTAACTATCGGCAATCCTTTACTAGTGCAAGCCTTTCACGAGCGATAGACCAGAATCATTATTAATATTGTCAAATATTATGGCGGCTTCGACAATGCACCCTTTATCCCTCTATCCCCAATTAGGCTGAAGAGAATATTGTCGCTGAAGTTTCTAAAGATTTATCGCTTGTCCTGGCTTAAAACGTTTATTGTGACTCAGAAGAATAGCTCAAGTAAAAAAGTTGTCTGATATCCATTACAAAGATATTTGTTAGTAGTTAGGAATAGAAGCGGACAACGAACCGCTACGTGATCGTTCTACAAGGTCGGTCTTACATAATTTTCTGTTATGGCCGAAGAATTACAACTATCAATATACAGAGATGTCTGACTGGAGATAAATAAATGATCTATTTGTACGATATCTTCGAAAAAGTTGTTCAGTAGGTGTGATTGATAATAAGTACTTATGAAGGACCTTCTTAGTTCATTGTATAGATAAATTTTATGTTTTTAATTTATTCCTGAATCCTCATTAGGTTTTTTTGGCAACCTATGTTGTTCCCTTTCCATAATCCAGTTATCTCGATGTTTACCAGCACTTTGTTGCACTATGTTTACGAGACTTTGCTGTAGAAGCCTTCGAACAACAATATTGTTAATCGAATGTTGAAGCCGTCAGCACGCGCACTTTCTTCTCTGAAGAAGGGAGACTAGGTACCTACTCTGATTTCCATTCATGACGAGACGATATTCATGAACTCTTCCATTAAATATTAAGTTTTTAAAACATTTGCTTCGGTAACTAAGGCCCGCATTTAGCGCTAACCAAATTTAAAAAACATCATTGACTAAACGAATTTAAAACATATTTGTTTAGTGCTAAACGTACCTATTTAGTGATTGGTGTTGCAAGTGAACCTTAGTCTACAATAGCATTAAACCATTCCGCTCCATTTTCCAAAAGAATTCTATATCAGTAAAGTATCGACAAAAATGCGGGCAGCGCCGCGGGGCCCCTCACTAGTACCATATAATAATGCAATGTTACTCAATTGTAAACTTTTTACACGTAACGTGACCAGCCAGTAGGAATCTGGTCACAAATGCTGTCCATTAATACATGTCAAGTAGCGACACTGAACTAAGATCACATCATTAATATTGAGGAGTACAAGTAGGCGTTGGTGGAAAAGGATAAATTTCATGGAGAGGTGCTTTCACCCTTTACGACTCCAATCTATTTGTCAGAGAAAAGGAAACACATTGAAGCAACTAAAGAAAGGAATCGTCTCTCTGGCGACCTAATTGTGTCCCTAATGTACGTACCACGTACGTTATTGCCTCTAACGATGCCGATTTCATGCTTGTCTTTACACTACAGTCGTAAGTACAGAGGTAACGAAATAATTTTCAGTTGGACATCCTTTAATTATTTTGTGGTGTCTTTATTATCCGACTTCTTACGGCAAAGCCAGAAGGAAAGCTTTATGAATCGCACTGTCTAGGTATGTATGTTAATTCGTTGTTACCTCGTACATTGACGTTAATAAAATGTGGTGTCGATTTGATCTCATAGGAATAAAGAACTAACATTCCAAATAATTTTTAACCGACTTCAAAAAAAGGAGGAGGTTCTCAATTCGTCAGATTTTTTTTAAATTTTTTATTTATGTTCCCCGATTACTCGAAGACGGCTAGACCGATTTAAAAAAAAAAAATCACTCCTCTTGCTCAAAAAGGCCGTCATTGTAGCGTACCAGAGCGGGGAAAAAATAGCATTTCTTGCTCTAGGGGAAAAGAAATTTCTTTTTAATTTTTGCTGTTCCAACGAGCCTTGAAAAACGAAAAAATCTTTATTCTTATGTAGAATAATCATGATTATGGACTCGACTTATTACTGGTTCACAAAAAAAAGAAGAACATTTTATTTTAAAAAATAGAACTCAATGCGGCTATCTCTTCGGTAGAATGCGTGCATTGCGTTGCAGCTACAGAAGAAATAATAAGACATTTGCGCGAAATTTTAGAATTTTTCTTTAATTACGAATTGAATTGGTAACCGGAATATAATTTACAGCAGTGAAAATGTCATCATTTAGTGAGAACATCTTCACAGAGGACTGAAATTAAGATGACGGAAAAAAAATTATACATTTAATAAAATAAACTATTTAGGTAATATTGTATTGGATTATTTTATTTTCTCGCAATCGTAGTGAAAAGTAGAGTGTAACACACAGCGCTAAAACCATTATAACTCGGTTTCTATTTACTCCCTCGCTAAAGCTCGGGAGTAAAACTACCTCGTTACAATGGGTTATTTTAGCCCCTCGTATAAAAATCTACTATTTCACTCCTCTTGCTCAAAAAGGTTGTCATTTTAGAGTACCAGAGCGGGGAAAAAATAGCATTTCTTGCTCTAGGGGAAAAGTAATTTCTTTTTAATTTTTGTCTGTTCCAACGAGCCTTGAAAAACAAAAAAGTCTTTATTCTTATGTAGAATAATCATGATTATGGACTCGACTTGTTACTATTTTTGAAAATGGAACTAAATGCGGCTATCTCTTCGGTAGAATGCTTACATTGCGTTGTGGCTACAGAAGAAATAAAAAAGGCATTGGCGCGAAATCTTTAGAATTTTTTTCTAATTACGAATTGAATTGATGACCGCAATATAATTTACAACAGTGAAAATGTCATCATCTAGTGAGAACATCTTCACAGAGGACTGAAATTAAGTTGCTGGAAAAAAACATCTTGTTAAATATACTTATCCAGAATTGTACAAATTGTACATTTAAGTAAAATAAACTACCTATTTAATATTGTATTGGATTATTTTATTTTCTCGCAAACGTAGTGAAAAGTAGAGTGTAACACACGGTGCTAAAACCCATTATAAATCGGTTTCTATTTACTCCCTCGCTAAAGCTCGCGAGTAAAACTACCTCGTTACAATGGGTTATTTTAGCCCCTCGTATAATAATCTACTATTTTTTAATTCAGTTGGAGGCTGACATTTCCTATCTGTTTAAATGGCGAAATAAACTCAGGGGTCAAAGTCTCTTTTTAAATCCTATACCTAATCATAATCATAAAATCTTTATTCATCTCAACATCATATTGTAGGCACTGGTTCTTGGTAAAATCATGTGAGGACCATGTAGATTCGTTTCTGAAATGGTATTTTGAGCAAAGAACCACACAAATTTGAGTGGACCTGTCCAGTCAGTGCAAGCATTTGTAATGTATTATTATTTGTTTTTTTATTTTAATTTTAATTTGAGTTTTAATTTTGATAGTATTTTAATTTTGATTTTAATCTTATTTTTATTGAATTTTAAATTATTATATTTCAATTCTATTTTAATTTTAATTGTAAATGTGTATGCCCCCCATTCTTATAATAATATGAGTCTATGTTACTCGAAATAAATAATTTGAATTTGAATTTTTCAGTAATCGTGTAGCTCAACTCAGGATTTAAGGAGCTCAACGACTCGACGAACAAACTGCACGCGTAGCATGACCACCGTAGAAACGAAATTGTCGACGGAAGAATAGACAAAATGACAGATAAACAATCACAATCTGTCATTTTGTCTATTCTTCCGTCGACAAAACTCGTTTCTACGGTGGTCATGCTACGCGTGCTGGGGGTCTAAAACGGTCGCTTTGGTAGAATCATAATATGACAATAATAAGAATCACACAAACTGTCACAAACTGACAATTCATAATAACTGCGTTCAATTCATATTAGGTTCGCAATTCATCTGTTTGACAGTTTTGTATTATAATGAAATAACATTTAAACTGTAAAAATAAAAAATAAAAATCTCAAAAACTCTAAAGAAAAATTTTCCTGTTAAATTACGCTCTTCATTTTTTCATGCAGCAATATTTACACCAAATTTGATTCTGATATGAATTGAATTGAATATGATTCAGCTAAAATATGTGTCAGCATAGAGGAATTGCTGGGAATTCAGAGGAATTGCTTAATGTGGCCGTTTTAGACCCTTAGTAGTTTAACAGTCTGGATTGGCTGATTATTAACTTCAGGACGTTGTCCACTTTATAAGTAGAATGATTGGCTAAAGTGCACTCTGGAATATACCTACGATTGATTTGTGCCTATCATAATCTACCTACGTATACTAGGTGTAACTGAAATAGCTGAAAAACTGAAAAGGACTCATTATACTTATGATTATGAACTACTTTACTATGCGAACAAGTAATGAAATTGTTAAAAAAAATCTGCTGCTCCATACATTTATCTCAACAAAATGTAGAGAACAGATGTTTTATTTCCTGCCACAATGACCACGTTTCAGGTTTGTTTTCAGTTATTTTATTTACGCCTTGTAGATATATGCACTCAGCAAACCTTCGAGTGTCATAGAAATACATGTGTTGAAGGTTTCTAAAAAGTCTAAAGGTACTTTTTTTCCAACCAAAAGCAGTGTGAGTAAAAAATTATATTTAGAATACAACAAAATATAAAACTGCATATTTGTGCAGGTACGTAGAATAGAACTGCAAACTATCCTTTACTACATAAATTAAATAAACTGTCCGTCAACAATGCGCCGGCGCAGCGCTACCTCGCACAAAGCGGAGCTGCCCGGTCAACCCATTAGCGCATGCGCGGCGGGGGCTCATGATCACTTTGCTCACTTTAATTTATGTACTTTGTGCCATTGTCCACCAACAAAGCATGCGTTTTATAGCGTTCGGCTGCCGGACACCCAGATTAACATCTATGCTTGGTTTCGCCTTTCTCTCGTTTTGTGCAACACACAATGGATATAACCGGGTAGCCACCTGGCAATAATGGCTTTGATGCAGGAATTTTACGTCAAAAAAATCTGCATGCCTTTATCATTTTAATGTAAGATGAACCTAAAATTCTATCCCGTAAATTAAACAAAAGAATTAATAAAGAAAAGCTTTATTTAATTTATCAATAAATCTTATTATAGGTAACTAACGTTGTTAGTTGAAACGACATATAATTCTAAAATATTTAAAACTACATAGGTACCTAAAATACATTTGTTTCTGAATTAATACAATATTATTAATTAACTACATGATATTTTTTAAATAATTCTTAATAAACTGTTAAAATTAGAATTTGTTTGTAGGTAACATACCTTAAGCTAGCAAGGCCCAGACAATATTTGAAAGACTATTCTAAGATCTTATAGTCCTTTATACAGGCCGAAACGATATAATTCAAATAATGACACTGTTTTTTTGTCAAAATATTGCCATTGAAATTGAAATCGCTTCCTACAACATTCAATTCGCTTAAGGACAATCAGTGTTAATTAATCTAAAAAAAATCAACAGACACTTATAGTTTTAACTATGGATACAGGTGTAGCTAAGTACCTATAGCCAACTAGGCATCATCATTTCAGCCGAAAGACGTCCACTGCTAGACATAGGCCTCCCCCAAGCACCGCCACTTCGACCGATTGTGCTTTCGGCATCCAGCGGATTCCTGCGGCCTTCACAAGGTCATCGGTCCATCTTGTAGGAGGCCTTCCAACGCAATAACTAGGCATACATTGTCCTAATATAAGAAAAAAAAAACAGTATTTTTGAAACCCCCTCATTTACCTACAAACCCATAACAGAACCTACTCATTTTCTATCCGCGCATCACCATCATCGGACACCCCCCTCGGGTTATTCACCAGCTCGCCGTGAACCCGCACACGATACACGCACGTGTAAACCGGGTGTCCCCAGTTTGACAGCACCCTAACCTTCACGATATTATGACCCTTGGTAGATGGAAACAGAACTTCAAAGTACTGGATAGGTTTGGAGTCTTTGTCGTATTCGAAGCTGCCGTAATCATGAGGGTATGGGTCGTAGCGGCTTTCTAGACCCTCCAGTTGGAAGAGACGTGGAGCTGACGATATCTCTCTGTGAAAAAAGATATTTAATTCGTTTCACATAAAAATTAATTATATATGATTATTTATTATATATATATTTTGATTTTGATGTATTGCATTGTAATTACACATTTGAAAAAGCCCTAAAAGTTGTTTAGACTAGTTAGATTGTACTATGTGAAAACTAAATTCATAAAACTTACAAATAACTATTGCTGCACATTAGTGGGTGGCTCCGGGCGGCAGATCTTTGCGAAGCCCTTGTTCTTTGCGTAAAGTATGTGAATTGAAAGTAGGTATTTGTAGGTATGATAAGATTATTTTTTAAATAAATTATGCCCCGCCGCTCCGATATGAAAAAAAGTCTGAGAATGCAGGATACAAGAGCAAGCGTAGTAAGCCCGAAAATTTTAACACCCTGCTTTCGAAAGTTTAGGTGTTCTTTTGACCATTTATACAGAAATAGGAGATACTTTGGCAAGATCTAGAGAAGCGGGCTCGAAGATTTTTGCACCCCGTCTCGGATAGGTTAAATTGACTTTATTTATTATTATACAGAAATAGTAGTTACTTTGTCGACCAATATACATAAAAGTTTGAAAATTAAGAGAATGAGGATGCAAGAGCGAGCGAAGCGAGCTCGCAAACTTGACCATCCCGTCTCAGATAATATCAGTAAATTATTATTTTGACCATTTATACAGAAATAGGAGTAACTTTGTCAACTAATGTAAAAAGTTTGACAAACAAAAGAATACAAAACTTTTATTACCCTACGTGTATAATTTGCATACTTTAGGGCCTCCAAATACAAACTGTCTTTTACTAACTAAACATATTTTAGCCTTGTTTAGTATTTAATTAAAAAGTACTTGTGAAAATTTGGGGGCCTCCCAGAAGACCGCCATCATCATCATTGGCAGCCTTGTTCCACCCACTGCTGAATATAGATCTCCTCCCTTTTGTGCCATGTTTTCCTGGTCCGTGCGAGTCTCATCCAGATCTTCCACGCGATCTTCTTTCTGTATGTCGTCCACCGATCTGGCCATTGTTGTGCCGCTCCTTCTACCGTTTCTCAGCAACCACTCCATTAGGGCTCTGCTCCACCTGCGTCTAGCCAAGTCTCCTACCCACCACCATTTCAGAGTAGGGATGTTAAAAAATAATCGATTTTTATTTAAATCGATTATTATTTTCTAATAATCGATTTTTTATTGTCGATTTTTATTTTAATATTAATCGATTTTTAATAAATCGATTATATAAATTACGTGTTTAAATCGATTTTCAGAAACAGCTTGTATCTATGAGACTAATGAAAAAATCTAGTAGTAAGTTTCAATTTTATAAACAGCGCCGTCTATGCGTTGGATGAAAAATCTCGAATTAAGTTCATACGTATAAGTTGATTAAATAAAAACGACGCCATCTGTAGGCATTTATTTTGTATTTGATTTATATTTTAGTTTTTGAGACAATAAGTTTGTCATTTTGTTGGGATGCTCATCATTCATCATCACAAACGATTAATAGAACTAAAATTTGTTTCAATAATGCTATTTGGTTTCCTAATTCCTTACCTTGAAATTTTAAAGGAACCTTTGATTTTTAGTTTTGAATTGGTTATTTTTTTATTCATTTAATTTTACTTGATTTTTTATCTGAAAAATTGTTAATATAAATCTCTTAGGTTTATTATTGGAATTTGAAAAGCATGTTTTTTTAAATAATACAAAAAAAATCGATTTTTTCGCAGAAATCGATTATTTATTTTTAATAAAATCGATTTTTGACAAATCGATTAATTTTGAATAAAGAAAAATCGATTTTTATTTAATCGATTATTTTCCATTAATCTCACATCCCTATTTCAGAGCCGCTACCCCTAGTTCTACGTCTTGAACCTTAGTCCTACGTCATTTCTATGAGTTACGGACTCGGTCTTTCAGTGATAGGCCTAACATGGCGCTCTTCATAGCTCTTTGTGCAATTAATTGGAGTTTGTACACAGTCAGTACTAAGGCCCGTATTACAGAACGTTACTCAATACTCAAGCATTACTTAAAACTAGATTCAAGCTATTTGATTGGTTGAAACTAGTTTTAAGTAATGCTTGAGTATTGAGTGACTTTCTGTAATACGGGCCTAAGTCTCTTTAGTGAGCGTCCATGTTTCGGCACTGTATGACATGGTAGTCATGGTAGTCATCATTTGGCATTGTTTTTTCAGGCATGCCGCCTAGCCCCTTGTATGCGTCTCGAGATTTCCTTAGTTTGGTAGTCTCTTCTAAAAGATACTATGTCCCAGATAAACGTAATGATCGACTACCCAGCGACCTTTTTTTTTTTTTTTTTGGGTGGGAAATTATCAAATAACTTCTCCCGCTCTGGGCGGAGCGGGAGGGCGTGTCAGACTCTTACTGACTAAAACCCACCCGTGTTCCTTCAGTTGCCGTGTTGCCAGGGGGCCACGATTTCCCTATCGGTTTTCTTCGAACCCCCGGCAGGCATTGGCCCTAGCGGACCCCGTCAATTCTGCTGACATCTCTTTGAGGCGCGCGTGGAACACAACGCGCCGTCGACCCGGGCTTGGTCCTTATCGGACGGCGAGCTACCCATTGCTCACCGTCCGCAAGCCCGCGCCTACGGTGGCCGGAAATCCTCTCGTGACTCCCGACGCCCAGGGCGTCTCCTGCTGCGGCGGTTAGGGGCGCGAGGGCGCGAAATTTGCCTTTCCCTCACGCGCTCCGTCTCCTCCTTCGCGAGCATTACTGCTTCGCAGAACGAGGTGACGGCCTGCCATTTCCTCTCGCTCCGTAGCATGGCCCGAATCAGGGCCGGACGCGAGAGATCACCGCCGCCGATCGCTTCCACGAGGACACGGCGATGCTCTGCCCAAGCCGGGCAGACCTCCACCGTATGCTCCACCGTGTCCTCCGGGCGATCCACATAGTGATGACACCCGGGCGTTTCCTCCCGCTTTATCCTGAACAGGTACCTCCCGAAACAGCCGTGTCCGGTGAGCACCTGTGTCAGGCGGAAGGTGAGGACGCCGTGGCGCCTCTCTAGCCACTCCTCAAAGAGGGGTCTTATCGCCGCAATTGCGGCGTGCCCACTACCCAGCGACCTGCCACACATTGTCACAGTTGGAAGGACTCCGCTGGTGAGGTTGGACTTCAACTTAGTCTTGGACATATTCATTTAAGGCCGCCACTGAACCGATATTTTTCTGTTACTTTCTCAATACTTAATTCTACAGCTAAGAAGACAATAAAAAAGGAAATTACCTCGTCGGTGAAATATGTGGCGGTATGTGTTCAATGCTGATGCTCGTTATCCGGACCGTGCCCAGCAGACGTATAGTGGCCTCTCCCCTGGGCCCCTTGAATGCCCAGCACTCTCCGGGCAGGGTCCCCGCCCGGATCATGGCTCGAGCGCCGAGGCACTCGCGACAAACCCACGTGGTCAACATGTGGAGCGCCCAGCCTACTGATGACTCGTAAATGACATGCTCTACGGTGTCTCCCGTATCCAACACTCTAGCACCAGCGGTCTCGAGCGCGTAGTCTGCTAGCTGTCAACAAGTACCAAGGTTCCACACTGTCTCATATTTATAACTACTGCACTACGTTTTACTTTTAATCTTTCAATTTAGAATGATTGGAAGAGCGGCGATGTCGTTATCCAATTTATTTTGCTGAGATGATACTGAAGTGTGGCGATCTACGTGTGTCACAAAGAGATATTCGTCTATGATCAATCCACGGACCAACTGATCGATCGACACGTGCGGCTGTTACTTTTTACTTACCCACGAGAGTTGCTGTATGGACTATAAAATATTATAAACTAGCTCCTGCCCACAACTTCTTCTGCAAGCCTTATAAACTTCCTCAAGAATTGGGCTATCTAATGCATTAAAGCAATTTCAAATCCGACTGGTAGTTCCGGAGATAACGCCCTACATCCAAACTTACAAACAAAAAAAATTTGACGAAAGAACGAATTTTGACGAAACTGTCAAACTGACGAAGGAACTTTTTCCGCATTTATAATAAAGATGCGGAAAAAGTTCCTTCGTCAGTTTGACAGTTAGACTGTCTGTTTCATAGAGGGTATTAAGTTAAAAGAACGAAATACTTTAAGGGAGTGTAGTAGGTACACATGATGGAATACTTCAATCTTAGCTTCGATTTATTCTACCGATTCTTTCACGTGTAAAAGGCATTTCCAAAATTTGTTTCCAGTGATTTCGAATATCAATTCTTAGAAAATCGAACGATTGTAATAACTTTTGTATGGTTAGAAATTTAAAAGATAAATATGAGGGATGATAAATTTCAGAAGCAAACCAAAACGGAAACACATGTTAGTAAAATATGAGGAGATGATTGATAAAGATGTAACAGGCACAAACAAAGTGGCCATCCGACGGGGTTATAACGACACGTGTTTTAGGGGTAACTTCCTTATTACCAACCTGTATCTAAATTACGAAATGTTCCAGTTTTGTTTTGTACAGAACAACGAATGCAATGAATGAACGTAAGCAACCTCAATAGAAAATAGTATGTAGAAATCCGTACCCTAATTGCGTATTACACGATCAATCACAATCTGTTTCGATTTGAAACAGATTGCTAATCCATTGCTTCATACTAAGTTGGAAAAAAAACTGCTCAACAACGTAAATAACGCAATGAATGTTGTTGAACTGTCAAAATGAAACAAATTAGTCATAATCGTTATGAAAATAAATTACGCAATTAGGGTACTGATGAAGCATGTAGCGAAGACTACCAACATAGCATGCTGCATGTCGTATAAGTACTTTGCTTGATTCGACGCAATATCGCCTTATCCGCCAAAAATTGCTGGTTCCTTGTATGAACCAGAAGATAATCGGGTTAATCGATATCTAGATCTCTATTTTATCTGAATAGATAAATAGGAGAATTTCTATCGCAGGTATGCTGGAAGAGATTTCTTTAGAAATCCTTCTACGTATTTTTCTTTTTCCCTTCTACTTGTCTGTTTATATGTGTATGTTTATAAATAATCGACAAAATATATTGCACATCACTAACCTGTCTATCATAATCCGATGCATCGCCAATCTGCCGGTTGTTGCGCAAACGCAGCACGGGATCGACGAGTGCCTCCTTAGCGCGTCCGGCTGCCGCCGCCACTGCTGGCAGTGCCGATGAGATGCGCTCCATCTCACTCTGCAGCCGCTCGTGCTTGCGATTCACCTTCAAAAACATAACATCACGCCTATGCCTGTAATACAAGAAGGAGTAGGCAGTGGTGTACCTATTACACCTTAATACTTCAATTATGATTGTCTTTTTGAAGTGAAAACTTCTTTAGGCGCATTGGGCATTTTTGAGATGGGACTAAACCATTGATTTCACGACACTGTAACGGAATTTACCGACACCGTGGAGTAAAAGACATCAACGCGTTGATTACCGCGGTGCATGGAGTAAAAGACATCAACGCATGTTTTGACATGTGTATGACATATTTTGGACAAATAATTTATCTTTATCTTTAACACGTTGATTACCGCGGTGCCAATTTTTTTCAAGTTTTACTTCTGTCGGCACTCCCGGAGTGCCAGTCTTTTTTTTATCCACTAGCGACCCGCCCCTCATTCAAACAGCTTTTACGACGTTATATAATAACAAGATTTTTTATATGATTATAGGTTCTTTATTATGAATGCATTATACCTACTCGTATAAATAAACCTCCCGGAATATATGCTCTTATTGATGATACCGTTACGTAGTTTAAAAGAACAACAATTTATAGAAGATTCATTATTTTAACACGGTCAGTGCCGGGAGCCTTCCTGGAGGGTTCACCTAGTCGCATATGGGATGCCGGGAGTCCTCGCGGAGGACTCATTTTAAATGTAGGTTTTTCTTAGCGATTACGGCATTATAACCGTGAAAATAAAATCTGATGTACATTTTAGCAAGATTTATTAATATATGCGTTGGTTTTAAAATCCAAGCATTTTTTTTTATTTTTTTCACGGTTACAAAATTAATATTCACTAAAAATTTTAAAGTTTGGAAACTACGTATGGCGACAAGATCCCCTGAAAACACTGTTTTACTTCGTTTTACAGTGCTTTATAACACGATTTTAAACATAATGCCGCTGACCGTCTGCGATGGTTAATTTTAGCGCAAACGTAATGCCGGTAACCCTCCCGGAGGGTTCATTTCCAATATGTATGGCGGCATGACGTATGAGTTCTATGAAAAGTGGGTGGAGTCGAAAGTGTTAATGTAGTTAATTTTAGCGCAAACGTAATGCCGGCAACCCTCCCGGAGGGTTCACTTCCAATATGTGTGGTGGCATGGCGTAAATGAAAACTGGGTGGAATCGCAAGTGTCAATGTACCTACCTAATGATCGCAATTGAACAACTAACCACATGACGGAGTGGGTTATTCCTTGTCGACGTTTTGCAATAAAATGTTTCTAGACAGCCAAAAAGATAAAATATGAAGTTACGAGTACTTAAGTACTTGATAAATTTATGACAATTTAGTTTAAAGAATACATTCTGTCTCTAAATATCCGAAAGTCTTGGAGATCAGCCTTGTGTAAACGGTTTTTTACGTGTTGTTTGAAAATGGGCACTTTGCAGACATTGGGTATTTATTTAATTTTCATTAATTATGTCACAACATTTTATTTGAATTTGTATGAGCTATTTCATAACTTTATACTCGTAATTGTTTAAAACGGACAACTGCACTTACCTTTGTGTGTATTATTCGAGCGTATGGCACTCATGTGGTCTGCAGCTGAAAATCAGCGTCAGGTAGTAGGTATTACCTTTTGTTGTCATCTGACATTATGCTAAGCTGAAGCCCTTTTGGCATTACAAGTATTGTTTCTTCTGGTTTTATAGTTTTAAGCAATGAGGTTATAGTATTACCTCATTGGTTTTAAGGTGTTTTTTGTTCAAATGCCAATATAGTACATTACTGTCGTGGCCTTCAATTAGGGCATTGATAAGGCATTGATGGACGATCGTATACGTGAGTCCGTCAATGCCTGGTTGCGGCCAAGGCTTGTATAGGTAGTACTTTTCTCAAACAATGCGCGGAATTCAAACTAAGTATTATAAGTAGTTAAAAATTCTAGAATCAATGACAAACAATTTTTTTCATTTTTCACGCGCCAATGTGTTCATTTGTTTCTTCTTTACTTTTAAATACAACTCATCGATATACAACTCTATTTGCTAAGCCAGTTCGAAATTTAAATAAAATCTTTAATAAGTTATCTCCTTGGTTGCCATAGGTTGAAGTAAAAAGTTAGTTCTATTTTTAAATAACACGACGGATATGAATTTTCATAGTAATTTATTTGGCCGCCAAACAGGACAGATATGGATTTTCTAGTAGATAACATTGCCAGCCGCCTACTCGCTTGTTTTTCACCAGCATAGCAATTTCGATTTATCTCGAAGAAGGTTGTCAAAATAATTTTCGAATTTTTAAGCATGTTTGAAAACAAACATTTTCGCAAAGACCCATGTAACAAATAAAGAGCGAGTCTATTGCCCTCAACCGGAAACAAATTCAGAGTCCGGCTGCTACGTAGTGAAAAAACTCACGAAAAACCCAATTTAAAAACCTTAAATTTTTTCCTAATATGTATAATTTAGACAGGCCTTTCGCAAAAGTTGCCCCACTAACTACATCAGTGTCTTTACGTAAAAGTCGAACAAAGAGCTTATGGATCGCCAAGCAATGATGTTTATATTTGATGGAACAGCAAACTTTATAGCCACTGCCTAGGCTAAGCTTGCGCAGATTGTGCAGTGAACAACTAGTTGTTCACTGCACAATCTGCGCAAGCTTGGGCGGGTAGAGTTGCCAGTTGCAGTTGCTATATTCACCTCTTCACCTCAAATTGGAGCATTTTTCCCTTTACTTTAATATGGTACCTCATATGGCCATGTAGCTACTGTGTGAGCGTTTACTGTACCTACTGTTTGAGATAAGTTAAACCCCAACAGCTGATAATACTCAGATATGTTATAATTACAATAAAAAATATATATATAGAATAACAACTAAGTAGTCCACAATGATCATATTTTTGTAAAACATGCCACCTTTTTTTTTTTTTTTTGGGTGGGAAATCATCAAATAACTTCTCCCGCTCTGGGCGGAGCGGGAGGGCGTGTCAGACTCTTACTGACTAAAACCCACCCGTGTTCCTTCAGTTGCCGTGTTGCCAGGGGGCCACGATGTCCCTATCGGTTTTCTTCGAACCCCCGGCAGGCATTGGCCCTAGCGGACCCCGTCAATTCTGCTGACATCTCTTTGAGGCGCGCGTGGAACACAACGCGCCGTCGACCCGGGCTTGGTCCTTATCGGACGGCGAGCTACCCATTGCTCACCGTCCGCAAGCCCGCGCCTACGGTGGCCGGAAATCTTCTCGTGATTCTCGACGCCCAGGGCGTCTCCTCCTGCGGCGGTTAGGGGCGCGAGGGCGCGAAATTTGCCTCTCCCTCACGCGCTCCGTCTCCTCCTTCGCGAGCATTACTGCTTCGCAGAACGAGGTGACGGCCTGCCATTTCCTCTCGCTCCGTAGCATGGCCCGAATCAGGGCCGGACGCGAGAGATCACCGCCGCCGATCGCTTCCACGAGGACACGGCGATGTTCTGCCCAAGCCGGGCAGACCTCCACCGTATGCTCCACCGTGTCCTCCGGGCGATCCACACAGTGATGACACCCGGGCGTTTCCTCCCGCTTTATCCTGAACAGGTACCTCCCGAAACAGCCGTGTCCGGTGAGCAACTGTGTCAGGCGGAAGGTGAGGACGCCGTGGCGCCTCTCTAGCCACTCCTCAAAGAGGGGTCTTATCGCCGCTATTGTGGCGTGCCCAGCGCTGGGTTGCGACAATCGCAAAACCTGCCACCTAAGTTCACAAGTGGAAGCAATAAATATATTGACTAGGTATTGATTGATTATCTTATTAATCGTAAAGGCAGATATGGCAATGAAGGCTTGGCCAAATCTTTGCATTACATAATGTTAGTTCACTACAATTTTATCTTCAGCTAGTTTTACCTACCTACCTTAGTTGTGCCTTGTGCATTGTGTAATTGTATCCAAGCTTAGATCAATATTTATGACTGTCTCTAAAAACGCAAAGTATTTAGGTACGTCGTGTCGCTTTATGTCTCACACATATTCGAACTGTAATAGACATGCATGACTGAGGCTCTGACTCTGAATAAGTAAGTACATGGCGAGCAGAGACGAGCCGGCTTTCCAAATACCTACCTACAGAACGTTTTTGACACCCATATGTCAAATACTGATGAAAATTTTCATGACGGCCGTTTTATTATTGACTCCAAAGCTTTAGTTTCCTAGAAAAGCGGTTCCGTCTTATAATATGTCCCGCCCAAAAAGTTCACAAAACTTATAAATACTTCGACTTTCATGGAACCACTAACGCCATCTGATTTAAAATTGTGGCGCTCGTGCTACTAAATCCGTAGCACTTCGTAGTCAGGTCTACGTAATCCGTAACAGTTCGCTGCAACATGCAGCGCCATCTATCTTATTGAATTTGAACTATCGGCAAATGTGAGACCGTGTGGTGGATGCTCTGTGATGTTTTTTTTTTTTTACTATGGCATCTCGCAGTTGACCACTGAGGTCATGGCTGCTTAACCGGGCTTTCCTGTGGCTGCCTTAGCTTCTACACTCAAAGCCTCCAGCCAGGGGCAAAAACTAGAATTCTAAATTAAAACTAGGCGAGCTCTCGATAAGTCGCTGGGGGGAGGACAGAAAGAAGGGACAGGCTGGATCAAACTTAGATTTTCATCTTGATTATTATACGGGTTATTTAAAGCTACGTGCACAGCTGCAAGTCTGCAACAACTGCTGGCACCTCGTTTTTGAGCAAGGGTCAGGGGGGGAGTAGGTATCATTTACTCGGGGACGCGGTCGCGATCGCGAAGGACCTCGGCGGCGGGGTCGGAATGACGATGTGGTGTGTACCATCGTGGGAACCTATATAACTAACCACTTTGAAAACAAAATTCTGTTTCCGCCCCGGTTCTATAGCGGGCAAGCGCTGCAAGCAAGAATAGTCCTTACGGTGGTTAGTTATGGCTTTCCGCGATGGGACGAGGGGACGTTAAACAATTTAATTTTCCACCCAAAATCTGTACTTACATAATTCGATAGTAGTTTTTATGATTTTTTAAGTCCGTCTTTTCTCCTCTGAAACCTGAAACTGGGTTTTTAAATCTCAAATGCCTAGATGCTTTGATTCCGACTCATGATATCAGCGTCTAATAGTGTTTGGTTATTTTAATAAATATAGAGCATTCGGACATTTCGGTCACTGAAACAGGTCCTTTGAGTTTCAGATAAAACCTATATCTATGAGAACTTATCTGTACCCATATTTTATTATGTTTTTGTAGGTATCGTAACTACAACGTAATTGAATGTATAGCAACCTCAGACAGTCCTCTAGTAAGCTGCATGACGACGTATTTGATGTCAGAGAAATCTCCATCCAGCATCTCTTGCGTGGGTCCCCAAAAATACGCGTAAACATGCAGTCCTAGTAACGTAGTTAGTGCGACGCACACGAACGAACGAAATACGTTTCGGAAGCACCCATCCTGCCTGTGCCCATATTCCATGAATTATTTAGCTAAATAACTTTGATTTTTGCACTAAAACTTCTATTTGATTGGTACTCTGTCATCCTCATCAGAAGTCATCTTGACAGTGTACAATAATCTCCATAACTAGGGGCCCGATCACATGTACCGCAATCACACCACAACGACAACACGTGGACGGGTGCTAATTTGTAGGAAAAAGAATAGTTTATTCACACGGACCACGCACGCAGCCACAAAGCAACCACCAGCGAGACCGCGCACTAGCGGCCGGCCACATCGCAAACACAACGATCTGTCTACCCGCAAACACTAGCCACAACGTAACCCCATCGCAACTACTTGCGACAACGCAACTGCTTGCAACAACGCAACTGCAAGAAATTGCAGCGACACTATTCACATATTTAATGTATTGTAACCACTGCTTGCCCACATATTAACGCTACGATGTGGTGTGATTGTGGTACGTGTGAACACGCCCTTATACCGCAGAGTGAATTTCTTCTTCGAGATGATTTCCACCAAACGGCTCGCGTCCTCCCTAGAGTAAGTATTACCCGATATATATTACTTTCCTCTATGGTATGTTCCTTGCTCGCGTCGCATCGGAACGGCAAGGATACAAACGGATGCGCCGACAGCCGATCGCATCCGGCAGGATGTTGACGCATACGATCGGCTCCGTATCGTCGCTTGCAAACTTTAGTTATTATTCTAAGCTTGCGAACGTATCCGTTTCTGCGCCTCGTCAAATAATTTCATTCCTACCGTGTTGGCGTATTCAAATTGAAAATGTTTTAAGTTGTAGTATTGTTGGCTATTGCATTATAAGAAAATAATCATAAAACACAGAAGAGGAAAATAAAAATTTGGATTGATGATTTATTTCCCGGCCACGGTTTTGAGCGCACGCGACAACAGCCGAAAGGATCTGATCGGGTACGACAACAGGCGAACGGAGCCGATCGCGCGTCGTAGCATACTTTCAGCTACGATCGCGTGTCGCGGAAGACGCCCGCGATCAAGCTGCTGTGCGCGCCTTGGTAATATAGACATTAATTACTGCGTACACGATTTAATTTCGTTTAAGATTGTAAAATCCGTTCCGATCCGATGCGCGGAGCCGAGTGGAAATCAACCTTTAATCCACCAATCCACAATTTTTGCCGATTTTTGCAGTGGTCCCAAGCCAAGCCATATCCAATTTACGTCAAGTGGTAAATCTCTCCCAGTCAATGGCGCATTATACGGGATATCTGTGATTAAGTTTTATTGAAAAAATGAAATACTTTTGGATATTTAAATCGTATATTAATACAAAATGGCTACAATCCGCAGATTGTTACATAAAGTGTAATCATAATTTACTTACTGTGTACCTTTCAATGTTTCCAATTATTATGGTGCCTAGAATTTGCTCGCATTTTATACATGATGATTAAATTACTATCAACATAATTATTTATGTTACAATGATGAACTAAACAGATTATAATAAAATTATCAATATTGGGCATCATCATTCTCTTGCTTACCCCAACCCAATTTATTTTAGGTCGGAGCAGCACGTCTTTGCTATTATTTGTATTGTTCGGTACATTAGAATAATTAGCCAAATCCACATTGAGCAAATCTAGGCACCAACAGGTTGCAAGTTATGTAAAAATCTGCAGCAAACAAGTCTATGCTTTCTGGTTTTGCGTGGCGTATTCGATTTGCGCGGCCGCGACGGATTTCATGGCGTCGTGTGCGGAGTGCACGTTGCCGCGCCACGCGAGCAGCACGTCGCGGAGCTGCTGCCACTGCGCGCGCCCGAACGTGCGGTGCATCGTGCTCGACACGCGCACTGAACGCTCCGCCTGATTCATGCGTGCACGCACCAGCTTGGTCTTTAGTACTGAAATGGACATATGAGTGATTTTAGAATGTCATATGGCTTGGAAGTGTTTAATTACCTTTTTATATTTGCAAGTACAGACGCCAGCACATCAAGCTACCCGAAACTGTCAAATTTTCCCAATCAACTTTGAACCTTAAACTTCAAAGATAAAGTTGAAAATCTATTAACAAAATTTGACAGATTGTAGTAGCCTGATGTGCTGGCGTCTGTACATAATTGTACCATTAACTATGGGTCATATGAATATTTATCCCAGTCATAGCACGCAATGATATGTCTGAAATCCATTGATATCTTGATTACCATATAGTTTTAAATGTACTTCAAATTACCTTCAATGATGAAAGTTTCAACATCTTGTTCTTCAATTTGCAGTTCTGATATAATCTCATCATAAGTAAGTTCAGGGTTGACTTCAGCCATTTGCATGAAGGACAGTATCCTCATTTTCTTTACATTTTGTTCATGGTCTAGACCTGAAAAATAACATTTTTTTAAATAAATTACAGCAATAATATTTACATCATGATAATTGGCCTAACTAAATTGTACATACCTTGAGATTGAACAAATTCTTTGTGATTTTGGTAAAAGGTCTGATAGCTAGACAATTTCTCAGATACGAAAATTGTGAGCAGGTCATGGATTAGTTCGCCTTCGAGGAATCTAACAGGTTTGAGGGATAGCAGGGGATCCAGTAGGAATGTAGTGGGATCAGCCAGTGCTGTGGAGATGCATTTGATTGCATCCTCTCTGGCGTACGATGCATTTTCGTCAGTGTATGTGCCAAGCAGTTCAATCATAACCTTTGAAGCCAGTTCACTGAAACCAATACAATTTGCTAGTGTGAATAATAAAATAGGTCTAGTAGGTAGTAATCTTAGGTCTGATTGGAAATTGACTTGCAAATTGAAAATTTGAAGACAAATGGGATCCCTAAAACTGGAATCCATTTCTAAAGCAGACATGTCATCAAGTAATCATTATTTGTACAACTGGCTTACAAAAGCTAGCAAGCTTAAAGCTTACATGGAAATGAAACATTCCTGGTGAAACGTTGGTGTACTAAACACCTTTGCCTATCCCTTGAGGGACACAAGCCCATCTATAACTCTAGTGACATTTGATGGCATTATTTATTTATTAAAACTACAATTGTTTTGCTAACAAGTCCAACAAAATGTTACCTGTTCTGATCTTTCAAAACTGAATGCAACAGTCTGTAGAGTTTCTGCATTTGTTCATTAGTGGGCGGGCAGCCTGAGAACTCTTTCCTGAGTTGTTCCACACTAGTGAACACCTCCCGTACGAAGCCAACGCGCGCCGCTAGCTCAATCACGTGGTAGTATACATGGTAACGCAGGGGGGAATTTGCCTCCAAGTTATTGTATAGACGCCATAGCCTGTAAATTAAAATTCAACTACTTATTCAACTATAATAGTTACAACGATAATAGCACATGTCCAAGCTACCAGTTAACTCGCTAAAGACTTGTCTTAGATTGTTACAATTGTTCCCATGGTTAAAAACAACTTAATCTGTGATATTATTGGCCAATAAAATATTAATTTAAGGATTCATTTAATTACTATGACTTCTAGTTGATTTAATTGAGATAAGAGCTATAACAAAATAAAGAACTTACGACTGTAGCACAACCATGCCAAGTTTGGGCCCTGGTGCCTTTGTGAGCCTTTGACTAAATGCCAAAATCAAGTTTTCTCCTCTCTCCAATGGGATCTGAAATAAAATGAACACAATTATATATTTACAAATCACACAGTACCAAACTAGACCTTAGGAATTATGTTTGTTATCTGGGTAGCAGATTTAATTATATATTTCAATATGTTGAGTGGCTAGTACTTTGCACATTTCAATAAGGTAGGCTTTACGTGTACTGAGTAACATAATCTACTTACAGAGACCATGATGGAGACAATACTGTTGAGTATAGCTTCAATCTCGGATTCATTTGGTTCCTTGAAACAAACATCACAGACTCCCACTATTTTGTGCAAATCGTCTTCAATACCCTTCGGCGACTTCTCTTCCGCTATCTCTGCTCCGAGACTCTTGAGGTACTTCCTTAGTTCTAGTGCCTGAAAGCGTCGACGTTAATAATTACATCAGTAAAAACTAATTTACACTTTCCCCGACTCGATGACTAGGGTTATGTTGACGTTAACTTACTTGATCTTCGAGAGATATATCCATAAAAACTGCGGGACCCTGCATTTTGAATGTTGTAAACTACGTGCACTCCTTTCAATTCAATCGAATTCTTTCTCTGGAAGAGATTTATTTAAAAAATGCATGTGCCACAAGCAGTTTATGACACGGCACGGCTCAACAAAAAGAACTGCCACAGACTATAGTTTGACGTTTACAGTTTTAACTGTGCTAAAGTAAAAGCAGATTCACACGCTTGGCACTTGCCGCAAACTACAAAACTCTTCAAATGCACAAACTTGTGTATGCACTTACCGCAAGCTTTCTTTGATTTCTGCACAAGAACTGGCGTTCGTGCGTGTGTGCTAGCAAGTAAAATTGTTCGATCGTGTACCTATAGTGTAAAGCTAGCCAGACGAGTCATACGGTCGTCAACAAGCTTCTCTGTAGAGGTGACCTTACCCATTTATGCCATGTAGACAGTTGTTGCTTTTTGTCCGAGTTGACTTTGACCTTCATCGACGGGAGCGCATTGCCGACCACGGTTGGCGATCGCCACTGCGTCGTCACCCCCAAATAGAGACAGGTGGTGGAAAGAAACCCGACGGGTAAATTCCCAGAATTTTACCCAATTAGGGTTAAAACCGTGTATATATGTGGGAAAAACCAAATAGACGGGTATTTTCATTATCTACACTAATACAAAAAGCTGAATAGATTTTTTGTTTGTTCAAACGCGGTAATTTGTGGAACTACCAGTCGGATTGTAAAACATGTTTCGAGCAGCTTATTGGTCGCCAATAGCGGATGACCATTACATTTTACATACCTATACCTAACCAAAAATGTTTTTTATTTCATTTTTTATATATTTAGCCTGCACTATGTATAATGTATTACAAAAATAAATAAAGTTAGTTATCACTTTATCAGACAACAGACTTGCACAGTTAGTTAGCATTATGAATAATTTTTCATGCTATACTACCTTACCATCTTTACTTATTTATTACTTTACCGTACCATCTGAAACTTACTCGTATAACAATTTTTGCTTTAACACTTCATTCAGTGAGTTATAAATGTGTTGTTATAACTTGCCTTAAGTAACTAGCAGCATAGCTTACCTAAGTTGAAATGACGTGACCCACTACTCATCAATCATTCTTTTTTGCTTGTATACGTAAAATGTGGTAGAGGAGTGCGTCATTTCATCTTAGACAAGCTCTAACGAGTATTAAGTTTAAAAACTATGTACTATTTGATAAACGTGTTATACCTATCTAAACATTACTAAGCTAAATTAAAAAAAAACGAATATTTTCCCAATCGGATATTTTCACGGGTTTCTTCCCTAGAATTTTCCCACATTTGGGTTTTTTCCGTGTGAATTCCCATCCCTACCGAGTACTTTTGTCAACCGTGTAGCCACTTGCTCATATATAATAGTAGTCTATGGCCACTTGTTTCCAATCAAGGCAACCAACGCGAAGACACTGTGGCAGTAATGCTCGGGCCACACCAACGGGAAACGCCGTTAATTATCACGATGATGTACAGACGCCAGCACATCAAGCTACCCGAAACTGTCAAATTTTCCCAATCAACTTTGAACCTTAGTTATCAGAGATAAAGTTGAAAATCTATTAAATAAATTTGACAGATTGTAGTAGCTTGATGTGCTGGCGTCTGTACCTTAACCCGTCGGAATAAAGTCTATCATCGCGATAATTAACGGCGTTTCCCGTTGGTATGGCCCCAGCATTAGTGAACGCGTACGCACGTTTGCTCGCGCGCTGGCAATATGGCCGACCAAAAAAAAAGTATCCTTTTCCATTCCTTTATAGGTTCTTATCACGTTCGTATCTGTTATTCAAACTTAAATGACTCAGAATTAACCGGTTTAGCGCTTCAACCTATTTACTTTTTTATATCTATAGCACACAAAAGTGCAAAAGAAACGCCAAGTTTGTTCCATTTGTGTGCTTTCGGTCCGGAAGCCCAAATAATGACACTGAAGTCGGGAGCTTGTCGCCAACAATGTAGCCAACACGCCCGACGTCTATGTTGCCAACCGACCCTCCGACAAGGTCAACTCTGCAGAAAAGTTTGTTTACGACTGTGTACCAGTGTTGCCAACTCCAAAAGTTCAAATTATCGAGTTCCCATGTCAAAATTATAGTACAGACGCCAGCACATCAAGCTACCCGAAACTGTCAAACTTTCCCAATCAACTTTGAACCTTATACTTCAGCAATAAAGTTGACAATCTATTGAATAAATTTGACAGATTGTAGTAGCTTGACGTGCTGGCGTCTGTACAAAAGAAAAATAAAATATATAAACCCTAAATTCAAATTAAATAGCAAATTGCTATCAAAAGATGGATAATTTTATGCTAGAGTCAAAGGGGAAGCATATGCCAAGTTTTACCAGTAGTGGTGCTAGCTCAGCACAAACCTTAAACATGCTTATTCATAGTTTTAGTTGAAATTTTTGTGTTTTCACTGAAAAATAAAATAAAAAACTAAAGACGGAAAACGAGAGAGATACTTACTTGTTGTTATTGACACACTTGACAATAGACATTGACATTTTTTGCGTATTTAAACAAATACGTTTTGATAATGGAACTGATTTTTTTTTCAGCAAATCACAAAATTATCGTACAGACGCCAGCACATCAAGCTACTACAATCTGTAAAATTTATTTAATAGATTTTCAACTTTATCGCTGAAAACTAAGGTTCAAAGTTGATTGGGAAAATTTGACAGTTTCGGGTAGCTTGATGTGCTGGCGTCTGTACGTTAGATATTCATTATCGTACATCGTACTATAGGCCAAATTATCGTACGACCCCATAATTATCGTACGGGTTGGCAACACTGCTGTGTACTCTTTTCCACCGTCTGGCACCTAAGTGACATAATCACACTGTCATGCTGGGGCTATATTTTTCGTAACCACTGTACTTTAACACCCGGCACTTTTTTATAGTAGGTATTTTTTTTTGGGTCAAGTAGACCCTTTTTAGTGTGTTTTTGAAAACCCCAAAGTGCGCAAAACCATAGGCGCCGAGAAAAAAATCGCCAAAAGTTTCAGTTAAAATTTGCTGACGTATTGCATGGTTTCTGTCACGGCTCCCGCGCTGCGAGGCTCTGGCGGTCCCACGCGAGCTTATTGTCGCAAATGGTTTTAACGCTCACCTCCGCAGCTTCGGCTTGCTGGCCGGCTTCGCCGGCCAGCCTCAGCCGCGGTGGTGAGCGTTAGAACCACCTGCTCGTCAGCTCGCGGGCCGCCTCGCCCCTCCGCGCCTACGCGGTTTTAAAAAACACTGTAGGGGTAGGGCAGACAAGACTACGCGGAGTCGGTTTTGCAGCGACTCGTTTCTGTCACTAACTTTTGTAGCACAACATAATATTTTTTCGGAAACTTAGTATTTTTTACATTCGATTACGTTTCGTTACACAGAATCTTTTAAGAGTACAAATAAAACTTTTTTTTTTAATTTCAGTAACTATATTATTTACTTCATAATTGAGTTCATTGCTGTAGGAGCTATTTAAAAATGAGTGAAAGAAACTTACATTATTTACACAAAAATCGATAAAAATCCGCTATCATTGTGTCTGAACGTAAAATGGACCAACCTAGGAGTGAAACTCATATATTATCTATGGTAATATGTCAATTAAATTACGTAAAATGCGTAATTTGTTAATTTTTTTTGGAATTTTAAGATTTTTTTTCTCAAAAACTAGGCGTTTGCGCAGTGTGAGATTTTGGGAAAGCGTTTTACATGAAAACATCTATACGCTATAAAATTGTGAAGCTTCGGACGCGCGGGTGTTAAAGTACAGTGGAGCCTATTTTTCGCATTATGGCGAACTAAACTTTGCGCGCTCTCTCTTGCAACAGCAACAAGCGCGCGAAGCAAAGTTCGCGATAACACGAAAATGTAGCTCCAGCATCATAGTGACATCTGACAGTAGTGACCAATAAACATGTTCACAGTCTGTGGATAAGTTTGACGTGAGTTTGACGCTAACTGTCTGACAGTGACAGATCGATGGCGGAATTTCATTTCGTCAACAAAGTAAAAAAAGCGTATCAGTACTATTGAGTACTATGTTATTTTCTTGATTATGTTAAAGTATTAACAGTATAAAAAGTACGATTTCAATCCAAAGTGTTCCAACATGAGTAGTTTTCATAAAACCAGCGATTCACGCGTCACTATAAGTGGCACTAAAGTGAAAAACAGTTTACCGATAGTATCGTCTGGTATTCCATCTCTGGACCATGTCATTGGTAAGTAATATTTGTTTTCATGCGTTGAAAACCAGTAAAAGAAGTATTTCCTAGTTTTTCATGTAGAACTAATTTATTAGTTCTACTTAGATTGCAAATTCCTTTGTAAATATAACCTAAAAATGTATACCAATGTGTCAATCAAATTATTATATCACCAAAGATACTCACATAAATTATATAAATTTTACAGGCGGTGGTTTACCAGCAGGGAGTATATTTGCTGTTGGTATGTATAAAACTAGTACTCCCTAATATTGAAAATTTAAAAAATTAAGTATTGCGTCCCTCTTGGAAAAATCTTCTTATATATAAAATTCTCGTGTCACAATGTTAGTTACCTTACTCCTCTGAAACGGCTTTACTGATTTTTACCAAATTTTATATGCATATTCAGCAGGTCTGAGACTCGGCTACTATCTATTTTTCATACCCCTAACAAACAATGTTTGTCCACCCCAAACAAATAATTGGCAAAACAACGTTTGCTGGGGTCAGCTAGTATTATTATAAAACAACACTGACAATTTTGTTTTCTTTTCAGAGGAAGATGTCCTGGCTAACTACAGCAGAATTCTTTTGAAGTATTTCTTATCTGAAGGTGTAGCTTGCAAGCATGACTTGTTTATTGCATCAGCTGATGAAAATCCAGTGGATATTGTAAGTGAACAAATTAAAAATAGCCATAATAACATAAGGTTTTGTAAGATGTACTGGATAATTAAGATTCACCATCCTCCTGTCCTTATTCCAATTTAATTGAGTTTGGCCCACCTTCTACCAAACATCTCTATTAGCAGACATCTCAGTATTCACCTCTTTTCTAAGCTTCCATACTAATACTAATAATATTATCAAAAGGTAAAATTTGTTTGTGTACTGTCTCATAGGTGTACATTTTTCTGCTTACTCTGTAACCCACTTTAGGCCAACATGTCATAATTTAGTGTAAAAAAATGACATTAGTGAACTTATAACTGTGTAGCTATCAACAACTGAGAGAAATAATCGCCTTCCACTCACAACTATAACTTACTTTTAACTTAAATAAACTTAACTATTTAGTGCATTTTAATGGAACGTGTTTCTCTATACTAACTGAACTTTACAAACTTTCACGACAAATTGGTGTACGGAGTTAACTACTACAACCCGTACAGTTTGTATGTGGGGAGTAATCTCTGGAACTGTCAGTCAGATTTGAAAAATTCGTTATGCATTGGATAGCCCAATTTTTGAGGAAGGTTATAGGCTATGTAACATCAACACTAAGCAAAAATGAAGTAATAGCGCGGGTGGCCGATGGGATGCGACACGGTTGGTCGGGGGCTGAAATTTCACGCGAACGAAGTAGCGGGCAGAAGCTAGTTTATTATAAAAAGAAAAAAACAAATTAATTAATTTATCAAGTTAAAATGTGCGAAAAAACCTTTTTCACTACACAAAGAAAGAAGAAGTTGACTCCACTTAAATCTTTAAATGCTTGAATGTATTCTATCCCTTTATAAAATTTTCAGTCCAAGGAATTACCCTTACCCACCATAATTCCTCAAGATGATGAGGTCACAACAACAGCTATTGATGTAGATAAGATGAAAATAGCTTGGAGATATGAAGGGCTCAGTCAGGTGGAGTCATCATTTGGTAGCAACACTAGCTTTGGACACCATTTTGATCTGAGCAAACATATTGATGCCAACACTATTGATAGCTGCAATATCAAATATTGCAAATTAAATATGGATAGTGAGAAGGTCAATGGTAAGATACTTTTTTTTTGTATAGTGTCTAAAAGCAGGTATAATAAAAGGAATTGTAAATTTTGGTTATACTCAGTCTTACAATTATGAAATTAATTTTTTGTTTCATTACAGGTTTCAAAAACAGCCTATACCATAAATTATTGATTAGTATTAAAGAATTAGTTTCTAAGGAAGAATATCAAAGTAATGTTCTGAAGAACAGCAATATTTTAAGGATTGGTATACACTCATTGGGATCTCCAGTGTGGATGGCAATGGACTGTGATGAAGAGGCCAGTGGGAACTATGGACAAGATCTTATCAAGTTCATGTATTGTCTAAGAGTTATACTCAGAGACACTAATGCAGTTGCATTTGTTACTATTCCTGCTCATCTATTTGATGTAAGTGTCTTGATTAGGAAAAATACTAAAACATTTAAATGACTGGTTCAAATTAATGATAGTTCCGTGTGTTTTTTTACAGGATGATCATATAATGAAAAGACTTTTGTACTCAGTTGATAATGCAGTCAGAATAGAGTCATTTGCTGGCTCCAGTCGTGAAACGAACGCTGTGTACAAAGACTACCATGGTCTGTTCCATATTACCAAGTTGTCTGCTATTTACTCACTTGTGCCTTTCGTGCCGCCCAGTCTCGACATGGCGTTCAAACTGAAGAGGAAGAAGTTTGTCATAGAGAAGCTACATTTGCCTCCAGGTCCGATATATTATTTTTGGTTTATTTGAATATTATTTTTGTCTATATTAGTTTTCTGATTACATGTCCTGGTCTGTATACCCAAACCCTTGCCACTAAATATACTGTATGACTACTCTAAACCCATATTATAAGAATATTGGGGCTTTCAGAATGTTGTTATCAGATTCCCCACCTCTCCTCCCATTCTCTTTGCAATATTCTCTCTTGACCAAGTAAAATAAAGAGGATTGTGTGTAAAATTAGCTTACACAACTGGATAATAAACTTTACTATTGTGTTTCAGAACTTGAAGAAACCAAAGAACGGGAACAAGATGACATCACAAGCGTACCAAGTGTAAACTGTGGTGGATTCAAGAAAAGAGACATTGAATTTTAAAAATGTAAAACGTTTAAAACCTACATTATAAGTAAAATAGCATATAAAACGAAGAATATTTTTTGTGATAAAGTAAAATATACAAATATAAACTGTTTTTATGATTTTTTATTAAAACCTCATAATGTTTGTAATTTAATGTTGCAGTGAGCTTAAGTGATGTCGCAATAAACGTGGTCAGTATGTCCATAACGAACCTGTAATTCCACAGTGTAAATGTTGAGGCATGCATGAGCGACTCATGCATTAATTTTAAACAAAAATGCCTTAATACTCAGTCACCCCACCTGTTCAACAGAGCGTATCTCCCTAAAACCGGCGAATCTATTCATCGTCCGTTTGTTTATTCACATACTCACATTATTAGTTGTAACTATAGCGTTTTGACCACATTTCTCCGTGTCGTATTACACTGAATCCTTGTGCCTTTTATATTTTATCTAGTTTTATTCCATTTAAAATGTGCAAAAATGAAACAAGTGCTAAAGTGCTCTTTGGATGTTTCAACACCGTATTTTTTGTAAGTAATTTATTTATACTAACTACTGTTTTAAATTTTCTATAATTTAGTTGTGCACACAACAATCAGTTACCTACTGGTATAATCTGTACTTCCTGGTATAAAGCTCCTAAAGACGATGAGACAATCAACTACTTTATAATGTTATTTCTACCGCAGGCATGCGGTTTTGTGGAAGTAATATGTGGGTTTCTATTACTCTGCGACTCCAAAAGAATACTCCTATCACGACTTCTGGCGGCGCCTGATGAAGACTTACTGACACATCCACCATTCTACTACTTGTCCCTGGCTCTACTGGTCGCCGGGCTGGCTATGTGTGCGACCGGAGCGCTCGGCTGCTGGGCCACCTATATGCCCAGTTACACGGTCCTTAGTATTGTAAGTATTACCTTTTCACCACTACTACTTAGTGTACTTTAAATTGTTATTGGAAGGTGCTATTGAGTAACATAGGTCACTGACCGATATATAGAGCGTTGACTTCAAGGCGATAAGTTTTGGGTGTGACTCAGCTACTGAACTGATGATAAAACAAATGTACTTAGGTAGGTGCTATATACCATTATGTATGTAGTAAATAGGGTCCGTCTGGCTGTTTGTTTATCTTGTAATGTAAACACACAGTGTGTTTACAGAATCAAATCTATAATACAAGAGAAATAATTTCATTTATGTTTAAGTACAATAGTCATTCTTTCAGTACTTCTTGGTGGTGCTGTCGATGTTGCTATGCGAGTGCGCTGGAGGAGTGCTAGCAGCCATTTGGCCGCGGTGTCTGGGCCTGCAGAGCTCACGCGGCGGCGCGGTGGGCGCCCTACAGACTTACTACGCGTTACCTGACTTCGAACACTTTACTGTGGCCGTGGACTTAGCTCAAACTGAGGTAAGATAAGTTTATTATAATTTTATTGGGGTGTGATGCCCTTAAAAACTATAGACACTTAATTAATACAGCAAAAATTGACCTACTACTGACGCTAAAATGTGGCAATACCTAGAAGTTAATAACTGAAAATAAAGTTGTTGTGCAACATCATCAAATTAGTGATAATCCCTTAAGCACCATTGTTGACCTCTATCTACCCCTTCGGAGGCTACAGGCGTGATATTATACTTATGTAAGTCTTTCAGTTGGAGTGTTGCGGTATGACGGATGCTCGTAACTACGACATGTCAATCTGGCAACTTAGACGGCTCGGTCCTCGTGGGATGTCGGTGCCGCTGAGTTGCTGCGTACAGTATGAAGACAACGTCTCGTACCTCAACCCCGCGCCGGTGAACGCGTCGCGGTGCCAGGAAGTGCAGCCTAATCCTACATTTAGATATGTGCCGGTAAGATACACTAACTTTTTCTGTTGCTGATCCCGATGGGGCAGGCTCTGACAACGACTTGCTTTAGACGGATTACTGTTACTAAATGTCCCGAAGCTGGTTTTGACCTTGGTGGCCACAGCGCCATTAGCACAGATTAATACAGATGGGACACTCCGCAAAATAATTTTAATAAAAATCGACTCTTGCTACGACACAATAAAGTGCAATTCAGTACAGCGCTAATCAACTACAGTTATATTCACCAAGAAGTTGTCTCTCTTTCTAACGCGTGACTTTTAGATCTTCTGACTACGTTAGACTCACTGAATTGGCCCAGCAAAACGGGCCCGCCGCGTACTTGTAGCTTCATACCTAAACTGCGGAGTGTCCCATCTGTATTTATCCGTGCCATTAGTAAGGTACCCTGCGGCGTCCCTTCCTCCCCCTTTTTCAATTTATGTCTCAATGTACTATCAAAGAAACGCATATCTGTACACTGTAAGGACTATTCTTGCTTGCAGCGCTCGGCCGTTATAGTAACGCTTACCTACGAAAAAAAGGGTCGTGTACACGGGATTTTGTTTTCAAAGCTGTTTATGCGTTACCGCGATGGTACCTATAGAAAATATTGTTTGTGGTGATTGATTATTAAACAGTTGCTTGTTTTCACATTACCCATTTTTCTTTGTTGTTTCAGGGTTGTCTAGGACCATTGGAAGAC
Organism: Agrochola lychnidis; assembly: GCA_963680765.1. Lineage (NCBI taxonomy): Eukaryota > Metazoa > Arthropoda > Insecta > Lepidoptera > Noctuidae > Agrochola > Agrochola lychnidis. The sequence continues at coordinate 15,576,292 of OY796857.1, forward strand.
TGGTACCAGCAGCAGTATTTAATCCTAATGCTGGGATTATTCATCGTGGCCCTCTTCAAACTGGGAGTCCTGTTGAGCACAGTATTCTCGTGCATTCGGCTCAGGAGACGCCGACAAATACTACAAGCTTTCTCGATGAGGGCTCTAGACAATAACGCGAATGAAAATATCTACGAATGTAAACTGAGTCCCGTACATGAGGAGCCAATCACTGCGAAATACACCCAGCCGAATAATTTCTACAGCCCGAGAATACGAAACCCCAGAATTTTCCACAACAAACCAAATGAAGTTGTATGAGAATTAGCAACGGAGATAAATGCTTTAGAGAGGAAGTTGGAGAGGTTTTCTGATTATTTGTACAAGCATCAAGCTGACTCTATCATGTGGTGATCAGATTATCAGCTAAAACCAGATTTGTATTCTTGCTGGCTCTTTTTCGTAACGATAGTAACTTTTTGCTGAGTTCGTCAAAAACACCAAAAGTACGAAATGTGTGCCATAAATTGAATATTGTCAGAAATATTGACCACTAGCAGCGCCCCGCGGCCCGCTGTTTCACCTGCATAAGTCTCGATCTCGTAGGAATATCGGGATAAAAAGTATCCTATGTTAATCCAGGTTATAAACTATCTGTGTGCCAAACATCCAAATCCGTTCTGTAGTTTTTGCGTGGACAAACATCCATCAATCCTCAAAAACTTTCGCGTTTGTAATATTATAGTACTTATTATATATTGTAGGATTTTATAAGAGTAGATGATTTCATTTGTTCTCTAAAGCACTTGCTCCGGTTTGACGTTAGTACCATTATTATGTGTTCGATTAGTTTAGTTAGGGTTAAAAATAAATAAAACACATTCACTCAATATGCAATATTATTTTCAAAAGAACGTTCAAAAATTGGTCCTAAAGTTAAAACATTATTAACAATGGCTCTGGAATGTTGCTATCATTCTCAATAGTTGGTTTTACAGCTGTAAACTATATCAGAGAGCTAAACCTTCATCGGTTGGATTGTTTTACATAATGATTTTATTAATTTCATACCCATCTCTGGGATACATTGATCAAAAATTCTTAAAGTTGTTTAACAACAGTTTTGTATTTACACTACTATAAAATAACGAAATGGGTGAATATGCATTCTCAAATACATACTAAATAATAAAAAGAAAATGCACTTTACAAAGAATATGCTACACATTCGTTGAAAAAGTAAATAATAATAAAACCAACAATCTATTAATTCCAGAATCTCTCAAAACCCCAAACTAAAATGATATCATGAGATCCTTAACAATAACAATAATCTATGTATAATAATTGATACTATTTATAATCTATTGACCATTGAGACCGACATCACAGTATAATCTACAATCATCTTAGGTACAGGAATGATCTTATTATATTCTTAGTTCATAAAATTTACATTTTGCACTATTTTAATGTATTGGGCTGTCCCCAAGTGTGACAAACCAACAAAATATGTGTTGTGGAATAAAAATCAATTCGAATGTCGATAGAATGTCAGTGGCAGGGCCGATTACAATTGTAAAATAAGGAAAGCCGCACATTGGCCAAGTTTTAGCAGACGACAATGTAAATAGTAAATAAAGTGTAAGTTGTGTAATGCTAGAATCGAGGTGATTAGCCTTATGGCATCAGACAACACGCAATAGCAACGTAGTATACAGGCGGATGTCGGAAATGTTTGTTGTCTATCGCAATCTTGCCACACTTATTAATGTAATTAGTTGTTTCCTAAGCTATTGGAATAACCAGTCACCAATGACCACCGAAATTATCTTTTCACAAATGGTCGCTTAAAGGCTCGTGCAGACTGGCGCAACTTGTCGCGCGACGCGACACCGGTAATTGTTATACTGTGAAGTTTTCTCAGAAATTGTTTTATTAGAGACGCGTCGCACTAGTCTGCACGAGGTTTTACTGCCATAAGCTAGTCACCTCGATAAATATTTTAAAACTATGTTTTAACATAACATTCGGTATCTATTGCCCCATTTATTTTATATGTTTTCATAAATAAATTCATTAACGTAAATAAAATATTGTCTTTTGTGCTTTTCACCTTATAAACTACAATAAAATCTGAAATAAATATACATTAGCCTACTCTGCAGCTAAATAATAATTATCAAAAGATGAATAGAATGTCAGTTTCGCGGATACTCGACTATCGGTAGTATATTTAGCTTATGCTTATTAATATTACAAACATTTTAAAATTAAAATATTTACAAAGGAATTATTAACAATAGTAAAAACTATAAACACTACGAAATTGATATTTTTCATAATAAATAGTCTACAAAAACAATGTGGTCCAAAATGTAAAGTGGCTTAATGTCGGTCACTTACAGAATACTCGTAAGTAGTAAGTAGGCTCTACTGGCCATACTCCTCTCTGGCCTTGTTAAATTCCTGTGTAATAACTTTGGTCATCATTTGTTCCATATTGGTCATACATTTGTATTTTTTAGAAGGTATAATAAACACATTTATGTAGACAAAACCCGAATATGATAAAGTCTAATTGACTTTAAAGTGGGTCAATTAGTAATTATATTACTCTAAAACGAACACATATAGCTGTGTCATTTATATAATTTAAAGGATGTCGTTTAAGAACGAGTTGTCTAAGGAGTTGAGGAGCTCCTGAGCGGTGAGATTGCTGGCGTCCGTGGAAGGCATGTTGTCAAGGAAGTCAAGATTGAAGTCTGTAGTTTGTCCTGTGAAGGAAGACGTGTTATGGAGCGACGGGAACGAGTGCTGCGAAACGTTCCCATTCTGGTTTTGCATGGCATTTTGAGACATCATAGAGTTCTGCTGCATAGGATTGTTCTGCGCGTGCATTGGTCCCTGACCTTGCATGGGCCCGTTCTGCATGGGGCTGCCCTGGTGGCCCATGCCCATGCCGCTTTGTTGCATGGACATGCTCTGAGACTGGCTCATGTGAATATTTGGCATCTGTAAACAAATGAACATGTTTAAGAAAAGGTTTTATTATTGAATAATATAGAAGAGTATGTAATAACAACAACAAATGACACGTTACCTGTCCTTGCACGCTCATCATCTGGTTCTGTTGCATAATGAGATGAGACATGGGTGACTGTTGTTGGTTGGACCTACAACGTAAACACAATTATGAGCAACTACATAATAACATAACTGTCTATAAGTACACAATATAACGGAATGGCGTTTAAAAGTACTTAAAAATTACTAGTAAGGCCGGCCACATACATACGGAATCCTGTTTCGAAATATCGATTCGGAATTTCGAAGGCAGCAAATCCATAAAAAGGCCGGCCACATCCAGACGAAATTTCGTTTCGGAATTTCAAATCGGAGAAAATTTCGAACGGAGAACTACTGTAGGTACGTGTGTGATAGATCCTTGATTTTGTATGGATTTACTGCCTTCGAAATTACGAATCGATATTTCGAATCGGAATTCCGTTATGTATGTGGCCGGTTTTAGTGGTAAATAACACTCCATTCACGCCTGTTCTAAATAAGAAAATTAATAACGAAGGAACCATTTATAAATGACATCTCAGTGTTCTATGTGATTTTACTCAGGCAGATATGAATATTAATTATCTTGAACTAGCTTTTGCCCGCGGCTTCGCCCGCGAGGATGTCGAAAAATATCCCACGGGAACGTACTACCGAGATTTTATACCTAATAACAGAGGAAAACGTCATTGACTCCTACCGCTGCGCCCGCGTTGCTCTGCGTAATTTTGAAACTGTGATATCTTTTAAACTATTCATTTAAATTATATGATTTAAAGGCATATTTTAATCTAAATTAAATATCCAATTTAAATAACATATTTTTTTGGATAAGGATTAATACTATACCGGTCAAAAAAATTTCGGAAATAACAATTAAATTTTTATCAAATTCTGAAAGATAAAAATGATTATTGTGTGTCATCCTTAGAAGATAGACATATGCCATCCCGGACTTTTTTGTTGAACTTTTTAAGATGAACAATACCGTAGATCATAAATCTGATGTATCTTTTCTGGTTAACGCAGCGCACGCCAGTAAAGCTCCCAGTCGGCATGATTTTTTCCGACTTCTTCAACAATAATCGTTATATTTCAGACAATTTACGCAAAACCTTAATGAATACACTAAAACCTTCCGCATGAAACACTCCGTCCATTGGTGAAAATCGTTTGAAAATCCGTTCGGTAGTTTTTGAGTTTATCGCGTTCAGACAGACAGACGCGGCAGGGGAATATGTAACGATAATTTAAAATAGTATTGGATCAAATTGAAATTTCTTGCAAGAAGCGAAGACACATACCGCTGTTGCTGCTGGTGTTGCAAAAGCTGTTGCTGTTGCAACCGCGCCTGTTGCAGTTGCATCTGTTGTTGCTGCTGCTGCGTTATGCCGCCCATTGTGCCCATACTGAAGCCTGAAATGTAGGACTATTATTATATTGGGTGTCTTATTTTAGCAGTATTTGGTGGAAGCGGGTTTGCAACAGCAAATTTCCAACTTGTCACCGCAAATAGCTTCCAAATGTGGTGAAATTTAAATCATCTAAATTTAAGCTTTCATAATATGGCTAAGTATAGTGAGTATGCTTAGGACCAATCAGCCCTACCTTGCTAACTAGCTAATATTTTTTATTCACAGCATAAGCATTTTGAAACCTCACCTTGATGATGATGCGGGAACTGCTGCCTGGAAGCGGCTTGCTGCTGCATGAGCACGTGGCGCCACTCGGGCGAGTACGTGCGCGCGTGGTGCGGAAAGGGGCGCGGGGGCGCGGGCGCACGCCGTACGCCCAACGCGCCCGGCGAGCCCGCGCCCCCAGCGCCCCCCGGCCCGCACGCGGCGCCCACGCCCCCGGGCCCGCAGGCGCCGCCCGCGCCCACGAAGCGCGCCTTGTACTCGGGCGGCGGGGGACGCATCTGTTGCTGCTGCTGTTGCTGCGCGCGTAACATTTGTTGCTGCTGTTGTTGCAGCATCTTCGCTTGCTGTTCACGTGATATGCCGGCTGCGGCGACACCTATGGTGGTAAAGAAATAAGATTAAGCAAATTTTCTGCCAGCAACACATGCGAATCATGCGATTCAGCCATTGACTGACAAAGATCTTACTATCAATGAGCAAAACATTAAAATTACCAGCCAACTAAATACCCCAACCCAAAGTATGTAGATGTACTTCAATAAATAATAATAATAACTGTTAATGTATAAAAGGGGCAAATATACAAGAAATACATAATTTAAAAAAAAAATTAAATAATTAATGTAAAAAATTTACAATGAGTTTAAAGGCTCTTACAAACAGGCGCAACACGCGACGCGACACAAGGCACCGCTCGTCGCGCGACTAGCGGTGCCTTTGTGTCGCGTCGCGTGTCGCGCTGGTTTGCATGAGCCTTAAAGTAAAAATGTGAGTTCAACTCGCCTGCTCACCATGTGAAATTGAGCACTAGGGGTATTGTAATTAGCCTCTGTTCAGGTGTGAAATACACATAGGGTAGATCTGCAGTTGTAGCCCGCCAAATTCAAATTTTCATACGTTTTTATGCAATTTTAGGTAAATGTCAACAAATCTCTTATGGACCAAATCTAACTGAGAGAGATGTATTAATGATTCTAATTCTGTAAATACATATCTGTTATATTCGCGAATCATATTTTGATCAATATACAACCTGACACTGAACTGCAAATTGCAAAAAACCTAAGAAATTTGAATTTCACGAGCTACAACTGCGGATTGGTCTCATAGTGCGGTACTAACCAAGCGGCGGTCCGCCCTGCTGCTGCTGCGGGTTGCCCTGCGGCCGCGCGCGCATCGCCTGCGAGAAGTTGATGCTCTGCGACTGAGACACCGAGTACGAGTCGCAGCCGCCACCTGCAACCATGACACGAACATTTTGTTAATCATCATTCTCTTGCCGTTTTCCCAGTGTACGTGGGGTTGGCGAAACATTACTTTTTCTTTCTTACTGGTCTATTAGTCGACATCTCGGTCGTCACCCCCTTTCTTTCTAGCCATATCATCTTTGTTAACAAGAATAGTATACGCTAAACTTTGATTGTGTTAACTATGATTAGAAAACATTTCACCTAACTATACTCTGTAGTAGGTGTTTTCTGAGAACAGAATAAGCCCACGTACGCACGTACGTACAAATATCGCGGCGGGATTTTTTAACACACTGGATTGTCAACGCTCTACTTAGCGCCGAAAGTCGAAAATCCAAAAGTGTGTTTTTCGACGCGCTGGAATGCACTCTGTTCAATTCTCAATTGAATATCCAGTGCGCGATAAAACCCCGCCGCAATATTTTTACGTCCGTGCGAACGTGGGCTTAATACGGGGTATTCCTGCTTTGACACCGGAAAATGAAATAAAAAGAATAAAAATAAAATTAATTTGTTTCAGGTACACAACCGATATACATATTACGAAGGAAAATCCGACATTAAAATTGAAAGTGACATTGATAAATTGAATCATTATTAACATTAGAGATTCACCTTCATTGGTTGTCCTCAAAGATATTTAAATGTTTTAGTTGTCCTATATACTTATGTGATCCAATATTCCACTCACTGTTTTAAACATTGAGTAAGCAACAAAAGGTACATAATAATAAGTCAGTACCTACACGAGATCTGTACATAGGTAGGTATGTAGCAGAGGTTTAATCTCGCGTACGTAAACCGTCGCAAACAACGACGAGGAAAAATGTGAAGAACGCAGGTAGAACAGAAATCGAAAATATGAATGCAACGATTACAAAAATCTTTTTCCTGAATAACAGCAGGTCTAAATTAAAACATTAATTATCATCAATTTATCATAGGTAGGTACATAGTTAATCTTTAATAAAAATACCTAAATAATCTTTTGTATTTTTCTTCTTTTTTTTTAATTTAACTGAAATGCAATGGCTGTAAAATGTGGATGAATTAAACACCTCTGCCTTGCCCCTTCGGAAAATACTGCATGCTTGATGTTTTGTTATTAATCCCCTTATCGTACTCGTCTTACTACAACAATCAATACAAACTGTAGTTCGAATCGAGCATAAACCCCTCTAGATAGATACCCGAAGTATGTAAATAAATGTAGAGTGGGATGCATCATGCAAGTGCAGCGTAGTGCGTAGGTAATAAACACGTCAATCTAATGTCATTCTCATCCGAGGTGCGCGACTTGGCGCATTCTCGCAGAGCGTCAACCTCGGCCCTCCGCCCCTCGACCACTCACCACACAGATTACGTAAAACTGGAGTTGCAGAAGCTCCACGCTCTACACACTACAAAGAGACGCCGAATGCGACTAAATATCAATAAAAGTTTATTAGGTACATGTCTCCTGAATAAATTCTAACTAGATATTTTAAGAGCAGGCAACTCATCCTATCACAAAGCCTAACTTATTCATGAAGAGCAAATGTAACGAAAGATTGTCGTTGTAATATCTTTTTGAGTTGCTGAAAACACGTTGCTGGCAACATTGCACACCATAGTGAAAAATTAGATGTACTTTCAGCAACACAAAATCATGCTGCGCAAATTCGTGGCAATTAAGTAAGGCCACCCTAATTTTTGGGATGTTAGATAGGGGACGACAAATCTGCGATCGCTGTGCTTAGACTGCACTGCAATCATAGATTCATATTTCTATGACTGCAATCCATTAGAGAGAAACTTGTCAAAGTGACTCTTCAGAGGAGACTCTATATGGCGCATTGAAATTTGTAAGGATCGGAGCAAATGGCGGATGCGATAGTGGATGGTGGATGGATCAATGGTGGGGTGGATGGATGGTAGTTTTTGCCTACCACCATGGGAAAAAGGTGTGTTTATGTAGCTATGTAGGTAAAGTGGGCCTTCTGCCCGTTCTAATTTTGCAGTAACACAATATACACCACCTTGCATTTACACACACGCTATCACTTAACGCAATAGCATAAAGATGTTAATAGTTTGATTTTGGCTACATACCATGAACTATGTGCTTGTAACTTATGTACAGTGTGTCCAACGCGCATGTGTGTTGTTATGAAAAATAAACTTAGCACGCGAGGTTTCTTTGCTTTTTAATACTTTGTACCTGGGATATTTTACTAGATAGTCATCGATTGTTGTAAGTAATAAAGCAGTATTAACGTGCACACCGACCCTTTTAATATTATAAAGGTTTACACAATGCCACGAAAGGCCAACTGTCTTATCAGAGGTGTAATATCCAAAAGACGACCTACTTAGTGGTTGTTTAAAGGGCGTATATATAAACTGCATCCCCCTGTTCGAACGTTGGCTTGCTAGCCGTTATAATTTTAGCAATCGCCCTAACCTATGCTGTTTTCATTTTAGAGGTCTATTACGAAATGTAATTCAGCTCAGCTATTACGATAAGATAAAATGAATCGTTTAATACAGTACCTAACCGAAGCATTTGTAAAGTCACAAAAAGTCAATAAACATTAAAAAATAGCACAATATAAACTATTAGGCACTCAATGACTCTCGTCAATATCAATGGACCGGAATGGAATCATCATTTTTAGCGTGTCATTAGCATGAGTCGTCGTGTATTGAGAAAGCGATAATACGCATGCGCTTGATAACAACTCGTGAATTTATTCATTCGGATAACGTTTTAATTCAATTCATTCAAACTTATTTAGATTGTAACGATACTTGCATTATACATTATGATGATCCTGAAGAAATTAAATTCTTGTTATAAAACGTGCGAAAAAAATACTAATGTTACTAAAATAATGATGTACTTACTCCTTTTATTCTTGCATTTTGAATCCCTATGTTCTATTTTATAGTCATCCAGTTTTATATGAACATGTATATCATCATGTAGGTATTTCGAAGCGGAGAGAGCCCCGTACGGGTATGACCTCCGCAGATTGATCGATCCGCGGAGGTCACCTCTCAGCCCTTTATTGAAACCTTTTTGTTGATATTTACCTTGATGGTGTTGCGGCGATGGCGTGCCCTGGTTGTGGAAGCTGGCGTACATGCCCTGCTGGGCAGCCACGGACACGTGCCCACCATTGCCCGCGCCGGTCACTTGCATGTGCTGCGCTGCTGACACCTGAGACCAAGCAGAAGACGTATTTACATAGGCACACAAAGCAATAGAATCCTATCCTAAATACAGTGTGTTCTCAAAACTTAATATTCGGTATACAGTATTTCAGCTCAAGTGAGAAACTGATCCACCGATGGTAAAAAAGATCGCAGAAATACATTTCCTAAAAGTACGCCGCCCCGTGTCGTGCTACCGGGCCGCGCCGCAATATCGATGAAGATAATGTCGAATGAAAATAATTTTGTTTCTAGAGTTTATAATGGTATGTAAATAAGGAATGCTTGTACCTATTACAAAATGAAAACCTTCTTAGTTTCTAAAACTGAAGGCCATTACTACTAGCCATTTGTTTACCATCTTTGTCTATCATATTAAATTATAATATACATATTTATGTATATATAAGGTCCGGTCTATTGTTTTCAGTTTCACACGTTCTATCGTTTGTAAACCTACAGATTTTATGTTATAATTTTATGATAAGTAGGTAGGTAGGTAAACATACCTGTACCCTAATTGCGTAAGTTATGGTTGGTTTTGGGTGTGTGAAAAAAATCACAACAGTAGTTTTTATAACGAAATTAAAAGGAAAACTATCACAGCTAAGTAGGCTCTACAAGTTAACGAGTAATAATCGACCAACTTAACTTTGCAGTTGCAAAAACATGTTTTCCCATACATTCCGTATGGGAGAACATATTTTTCAACTACAAAGTTAAGTATGTTTTTGGGATTAATTCATCCCAACTACGGAACCCTTCATTGTGCGTGGTCCGACACGCACTTGGCCGGTTTTTTATTATTGTTGTAAACAAATTTTAAAGATGATGTTCGGATAAGAGACATCATCATCATCTGCCTAGCCTTTTCCCAACTATGTTGGGGTCGGCTTCCAGTCTAACCGGATGCAGCTGGATACCAGTATTTTACATGGAGCGACTGCCTATCTGACCTCCACAACCTAGTTAGTACTAGGTAACACGATACTCCTTGGTTAGACTGGTTGTCAAACTTTTTTGGGCTTCTAACTACCCGTAACGACTGTCAAAGATCTACAAATGACAGCCGGGACCAACGGCTTAACGTGCTTTCCGAGGCACGGAGGGGTCTTGGTATGTAAAGATAAGAGACAAAATTGGTTAAATTCATAGAAACTGACATACTTACTCATGTAAATACAATAGATAATTTAGTAATGAGTACCTAGATTTTCTATTCGTGGGACATGACAACGTAAATATGTATTGCATAACTACTTGAGATTTATAACTATTAATTGTCGTACTTACTGAATTTATACTCAACAGATAGCTGAATGGTAATATTGGTAATGCGTGTTTGATCGGGAAATTCGATTAAAATTCAATCTATCATAGACAAAGAATATTTAAGAAAGAGCAATCAATTAAGTCTAGTTATAAAATTATATACCTAACTAAACATACATCACGCCTGTACCCCGAAGGGTTAGGCACAGGTGTCGCCAGTTATGTTTAAATCCCATGTAATAGGGGCGAGCCTGTTGCCACCAACCGAGCACAAATCCAGACTCCGGGATGCTACTGAGAAATTCTTGATGGAAAAACCCAATAACATTTTACCCGACCTGGGAATGGAACCCAGGACCTCATGCTCAGTAGAAGCGCTTGCGACCAATAGACCAACGAGGCAGTCCAGTCGAATTTGATTTAAAGTTCTTTTTGCATTTCTTAGTCCAATTCTTAAGGTAGGACCGCCAGGCCAGGGCCAGGGTTGAAAAAAAACAGTTTAACAGTTCAAAATGTTTTTTCTTTTGAGCGTTTTATTATCATCATAAATCGATCAGGCCCAATATAATTCATTTCTAGACATTTTTTTCAAATTCGATCAGAATATCATAGAATCATACTAGTTCTATCTCATCTGTGAACATACTTACTTTTTTTTTCTAATCAATCTAAGATGTAACAGATAATGAACCAATTACATGTACACCCTGTACGTATACGTTTAAATGCGAATTCCGACGTTCGTTCTTAAACGGGGTATTACCTTTATACCTTATCTATTTATTAATTATGCCCAAAATAGTTGCGGGGAATTACTTCGTATGATAAATAGATCTAATGTCTATTAACTAACCTGTTTCAATTTCTTTCCGAGCGTTTTCAAGCCATTGCCATTGATTCGCTATTAAAATTTTATTTTAAAACCATGTTTTTTTTTCTTAATGATTAAAACTTTGTTAAGAACTGTGATTTTAAACACAAAACAAAAAACATTGTTTATTTCAAACTGTTTTAAAATACGGAGGCGAGCAAAAACAAAAAAGTCAGAACGCTAAGTAAGCGAAAACGAAGTAAGCCGACGTTCGCACGGAGTCACGGACGTAATAAAATCGTGGCGGGATTTTATCATGCACTGGATTTTCAACTCTCGGTGTTAAGCCGAGCGTTGAGAATCCAACGCACTGGGACGCACTCTCGTCCCAGCGCGTTGCAAAAACACTTAGATTTTCAACTCTCGGCGCTAAGCAGAGCGTTGAAAAAAAAGTGCACGAAAAAAAATCGCCGCGATTTTATTACGTCCGTGCGAACGTGGGCTAAAAGCGCGAGCGGGCGATGCAATGCGACGCGATGGGTCGGGTGTCGAAATTTCACTAGGAAGAAGTGGCGGGCAGAAGCTATCCTAGTTTTAAAACAGCGTTCTCGACTTAATTCTGAATTTCTGAGTAACGATCACATGAGTATGTTTTTTTGTTTTTTACAGCAGCAGTTCCTATACCAGCCAGTCGTATAGGTAGGTACCGATGATAAAGTCACTGTTGTTTGAGATAACACGAGACTTTTATTAATAAAATAATATTATTAGCAACTAAAATTTTCATCATTTTTGTTCCCACTCCATTCGGCTCAGGATTCCTGCGTTGAATTTCGTAAGAGAAATTTTTAACTTTTGAGTAAAAGGCAGGAAAATCAAATTTTGTTTTTCATTGGTTTCTTTCTTGTAAAATCGTATCAAGTTTAAAAGTTTTATTTATTTCTTGCTGTGGCTGAAACCTTCGAAAAACTTACTTTTTCTTTACATTTGCTAAAACAACAGATGTTTTTAAAATTTTATTTTTTTCACTTTTACCTAAATTGGTCATGTTGACAGGGTAGGTATGTAGTTAGATATATTCTTGATTAGCCGTGTGGAATTTGGCCTGTTTACTTAGATATCAGCACATATAGATACCTACCTATATGTTAATCTATTTATCTGAACATTTCAGACTGATACGGGCATCAATTTACGTAACATCTGTATGGAACCAGTGAATACTAGTAACGACTCTACAAGAAACCTTAGCAAAAATAAATCGAGATATTATGTTAACTGAAAGACGCGATTAAAGTTATGGACTTTACGTTACGTAATTAGGTATTTAAACGAAATATTGATTCGCCATGAGACCGCGTTACGTCATCGCCTAACCAATGCCGTTCCTTTCTTAGGAGTGTAACTACATGAAGTCTTTTACAACAGCATAGCAACAAGGACCGAAGGATGGTCTAGTCATGGCAATTCCAAGGGTTTCAAACTTACTTACGTAAAGATTCTCTGTGTAATGAGGATGCAGACATAACCTTTATGAAATAAGTCCCTTAAAGCCTTATGAAGGGACCTTCAAACCTGCTCTCTGCACCCACCCTCGCCACTCAAGCGGAAAATCGTAACATGCAATGTGCAATATTCTCATTATGGTTCAACATGGTATTACAGATTATACGATGCCATGCGTATGAATGATATACCAATGCTTAAAGCTATAAAGTTTCCTAGGTGAAAAATATAAGGCACTGGCTTTTGCTCGCGGCCTCGCACGATTGGTATGGTCGCAAATTATCCTACGGAAACTTATCACCGTTATAAAAAGATATCCCATCTCCTAGTCCTAACCCAGGTCATGGTATATCCGTGTACCCATCCAAATTAGTTTAGCCGTTAAGTCGTGAAAAGATAACAGACAGACAAAGTGATTTTCGGATTTATAATATTAGTACGGAGAAGTCCGTAACAAATATTCGCTACACAACAAAAATTGCTGACTGGATTATTCAAAATGTCATTTAATTAAGCCGGGATTGTGTCAGCCGGGTCAAAGTTACAGAGTGGAGTCCTGCTGGAGATAATGGACGAGGTAGATAGAGCAACTCTAAAGCAAAAATGAAGACTTCAACCTAGCAATGAAAAGTTCCTGGTGACAGCCAGAAACATATAACTTCGGAAATTGTACAATTGTTGCCATTTATAATGAAACCAATGGAAGCCTTGTTTTGAAACTGATGAACTAGCTGAAATTCGGACTTTAGCATGAGTTCCGCAAGTGAAATCAAACTAAATCGTAATTCGATGAGCCAAGAATGGCCCCCAGCGGCCATAGAACCACAGATTACAAATATGATCGAACATCGTAATATAATGAAACCACCTAACGAGGCGCGAAGGGATTCGAATGTCATCCAGCCTTCGTACTAAGCGACCGGACTATCGCCGTCCGTATTTCAAGATTATTAAAACGGTCCGTGGACTCCTGGCTTTAGCGACTACGCCTACCGTATTTTTTTTTGCTGGTTTGTTTTACATTTATTTGATAAAGTGTGTCACTACGTGTTCAGCAACTTTTTTCGAATGGGACTCTACCTTAAAAATAATTAATAGAGCATAATTATTACGTATATTGGTACTTATCCGCTATTGTGGTAAATAATTCTATAGCACCTGTCAATTTGCACTTTAGCAAGTTCAAAGGATGTTCAAATTCAAACGCACCAGTTATGTTATACAATATGACATTTAGATATGTGTTCTGCTTGAATATTATTGCTGACTGATTGAGTAACTAATTCTTCATTCAATATTAATTTATTGAAAAATGGAGGTAGCGTTATTGGATTGATAGGTCGATTAGTGGATTTATGACAAAATATTAGAGCGGCAAGCAGTGATTAGTGGATGACAGCTGCCATTCTAGCGGAGACGAGCACACGTCATAGTCGCCGTCGAGCTCTCAAGCCCCGACGCACGGCAAACCTGTTTTTGGAGCGGTCCGTCCGCCTGCACCCGCGATTTTTGTTATTCTCCAACAATATCATATCGTTCTAAGTCCGCTAACCCGTATGCTGCTTGCACTATTGTCAAGCCAGACGACCTAACGGCACCTCTCTTATCCATCCGTACATCATTTTTTCGTATGACCCATACCTTGGATTGTTATCAAGAACGCAGGTAGAAACACTGTAATATGAACAAGCTATAAGGTATGTTTAGAGAATTGGGTATATAATCTACATAATGAATATTTATTATTTGCTAAGAAAAGCAGAAGCAGTTTCTGGTCTTTTCGGGGTTTTTCGGGTATCTATAGCATACTTACTTTTATTTTTCATAACTACATTTGATAGGTACCGGGCAAATGAAAAGCTGATCCATTCATTTTGAGAATGACAAAAAGAAATCTACCAAAAGAAATACAATAGTTAGTGCGCAAGGCAAATTATTGTTTTAAGAATAAATTAGCATTTTGTGTTTGCATATCTACATCGCCTTGTGTGTTTTATCATATTCTCACGGAATAAAAACCAGCAGCAAGTCAAATGATCCTGTGCCATCTTTCTAATGTGAAGACCCAGCATGTAATGACGTGAGAACATTTTACTTTGAAATGATCTGCGCACATCAAGTACCTATGTATGTAGATTCTTATATCTCATTTGCGTTGAAACCTTCAGCATGTCCTCTGATATTCTCAGAATCACATTTAAAGGCTAAAATGACATCACGGAACCATGATGAGGAAATAGGAAAAAACGTTAGTATCGTCGCGGAGAATTTTCCATTGATTGTTTAGCTTTTCTTTATGATGTACAAATTGATTGCGGATTGCTCCCAAGTACTCACAATAATAGTTCCTGATTCTGTGAACAAAGTCCAATTAGGTATATGAAATATTATAGGGATAGGGAATTTTGTAGCGGAATCGACCTCGCCTATAGCAACGGTAGCAAGCCACCGATTAACCTAGTAGATATCTATGTACATAATTATTTATAGTTATTTATGCTACAAGTGCGGAAAGTAAGTGATTTCCGACGAGTATATAAGTCGACACGAGTTGGAAATCATCTTACGCACGTGTATCATATAACGTTTTACTATGCATTGTGCGAAGAAATAAAAAAAAAACGAGCGAGCCTTACAGTAGTCGCATATAATGTGTAACATCTGAGCAAGAGGCTGACGAATAAAAATGATTTACACTATTCATCATCATCATCATCATCGCCATCGCCAGGACTTTAACTTACTGACTTTTTGACTTTGACCATCGCCATCGTCATCGTCGTCATCGTCATCGTCATCGCCATCGCCATCGTCATCGTCATCATCATCTAATATGTAAAAAAAACTCAAATAATAAAAACTCTTTGCATCTCGTCAGGTTGACAACGAAGATAAAATTAAAAAAAAAAAAAGTAAACAGCACTAGTGCGAAAAAGTGACACTTTCCCCACAGTTTGGCTACTTGGAAAGCGCTCTTTTCGAGCAAATGCATTGTAAAATTCATTTCTACAGCTAGGATAATAAACAATGAAGAAAATTAATAGTTGATAATAATTATTAAAATTCTCATTCTAACTAAAATCCAGGAAGCATTCGAATTCATTTCTGACTTCTCTTTTATTTGACATTGATAAAGTAAGGGTCGGCTAGACTTTAAATATAGATCGCCGATATTGCTTTAAAGGCCAAAGGATGTCGTTGGGTAGGGAGCGTCAGGTATGACGTCACAAGCCCCTGGGTTCGTCACCGGTGCGCGCTAGCTGCGGAAATAGATCGGCCCACGCGCTTTCGTCACTTACACCCACGTACACACGGCTATACATCAACCTTAACATTTCCAGTATAAGCTGAGCTCGCATTGTACGGAAATCCTATACGATACGAGATCAGCATAAACTGGAATAGTATAGCTTGATGTGTAGCCGTGTGTACCAAGCGAGACAGCTTTCAGTTACTACGATACCTTCCTTTTTCATTCATCTCCAATTTATCTATTTTCGGTTCTATTTATTGTTGCAAAACATACGCTGAAGCTGAATGGGACTTAGAAGAGCATAAATGGCGTAGTTACGTAGCGCGTTCTTTCGGATCCTTTGTCCGTCCCTGAATCCCAGTGCCAAGTTTAATTCCTGTAGCGCCACAATAATCCATTTTACCATAGTAAGCAAGACACTCTCTTACTAGGTGAGGCCGCTATGCGGCTTTCTAAAAGATTCATGTTGTATAATAGCAATGCGTTCAAAGGATTTGCCAATTAAATTAAATTTTATTTGAGTGTTCGTCGATAACATTTCAATGTTATTAGGCAGTAATCCAGATTTTGTATCTTATGATGATTTAAAATAATTGCTTTTAAATTAATTCTCTCTCACTTTATTACATAAACTCTAAAATAATCATCATCTATAAATTCTGCCTAGCCTTTTCCCAACTATGTCGGAGTCGGCATTTCATTCTAGAACCCGGATGCATCTGAATACCAGTATTTTTTATGGAGTGATACCCCTTGGCACTGATAATATAATACCCCTTGGTCAGACTGGTTGACAGACTTTCAGGCATCTGTCTAACTACCCGTAACGACTGTCAAAAATCTACGACTGACAGCCGCGGCCAACAGTTTAACGTGCTTTCCGAGGCAAGGAGGGGTCTTGGTATGTATTGTATGTAATTGATAGTCACCCATCCTCAGACCAACCTCGGCAAGCGTAGCTTAACCTTCGATCGCTCCGTGTGGCTGTTATTATTTAGCCACGAGCCCTTCAACTTTTTAAATAAAAAGTGAAAAAATCGTTGATAACAGAATAAGTACCACACAATAATTCGAGACATTAAAAACATCTCAGAATGCACGTCGTATTTCATTGACAGAAGAGCTTTTTGTACACACGGCTACACATCAAGCTATACATTTCCAGTATAAGGTGACCTCGCATTGTACGGAAATCCTATGCAATGCGAGATCAGCCAGCATAATGTATTGCTTGATGTGTAGCCGTGTGTACGTATCCACATCTAGTCTAAAACACGACATTGTACTTGAGAGAGAAAAGCTTATAATTACGGGAGAGCCGTGGTGACGGGCGGGTGGTGGGACACGTGGCTCACTCCCGGACTCGGTACAGGAAGCTATCGGGGCGTCGAGCCCTACTCTTTTTATTCCATTCATTTTCTAGTGTCATCGGCCGTGCCGACGACACGACTTTCGAAACAACCGAGATTTGAATGTGATACATATTGTTCTAATAACACATGAAACCAGATTCTGCGTCAGCCGACTCATGAATACTCTGACCTTGTTTTGAGTGGGAGTGTTATGTCATAAAACGGTTTGAAGTAAAATACAGAAACACATGTTATAAGGTCACTTTTAAGCAATTTTTTTGCATAATATTATTTGAGGAGTGGGAATTTATTCACAGGAAATAGAACAACAAAAAAAGCATTGCTGATTTTATGAGGGTTGTCTTAGTATGAGAACACTATTAGAAATATTATTTATTATGTATATGCAATACTATATACCTATATAGTATTGCATATACACACTTAGCAGGTGACACGCCATACCCGCGGCATGGCTACGGCTAGTACAAACACTGTCCACCGTTGTTTCAGACTTAAAAAGGTTATCTCTCTTAACAGGATATACTGATGAGCTTAGATTAAAATGAATACTTGTATGTACTAGATAAAATCATGATGAGGTCATGATTCCAGTCGCAGATCCGTGAAATGTTTAATTACTTCGCCATTCTCGCCGAGGCACTGTGTGGCAATCGTACCTATACAGTATATACAGCTATTAAATTAAACCGTCACGCCATTGATCCCCGAAAGGTTAACCTGAGACGAACCTTCTACATACTAACAAAAATAATATATTGTAGATCTAAAATCTACTCTAGTCATTGAATAAATCAATCTGCCTAGCCTTTTCCCTACTACGTTGGGGTCGGTTTTCCAGTATAACCGAATGCAGCTGAATACCGGTGTTTTAAATGGAGCGACTGCCTATCTGACCTCCACAACCCAGTCACTGTGTAACACGATATTCCTTGATATAACCAGTCATTGAATAAGTAAAAGTATTCAACATGTTAAAGCAGATTCAGTGACGATGATCTAGTAGATCTAGGGTCTTGAGTAGTTGCTTATGAGATACCACTTAGCTCACTAATGGTTGAGTAGTTTTAATAAATAAACAATTAGGACAGTTGAATTTTAAAACGTCTATCGATATCATTTATTACGAATCCTTCATGCTGTTCTCTATCATCTTTGGTGCGTTTAGAGGAATACTTTTGGTGCGCTTCATTTGGCGTGTTTCAAAGTTGGTGCGGTTCAAATACCCCGCTTAACCACCCTAAGGTTGAATGTCTCTTGCACGTTATAAAAAGACAAGGTTAATTTGTCTAGTAGACAGTTACAACCTTATAGAAGCGGCGTGGATTGGAGTGCCTATTTGGCCCAGCTCATGTAACATCTAAATCTAATATTATAAAGAGAAAAGATTTCATTTTTTATGTTTGTTTGTCACGCTTTCACGCTAAAACGGCTGAACGGATTTGAATTAAATTTGGCACATGGCCCTGGGTTAGGTTATATCGACACATTACATTGTATTCCCTGTCCTTTACGACAATTGAAATTTCCGGTATCGATATGATACTTTTTATCCCGATATTCGCACGGGATCGGGACTTATGCGGGAGAAACCGCGACTCGAAAAGAAGTTTTGAATTTACTGGAAATTGTTGTCAACATTGATATTGTCAATTACGAAGTCGGCCATACGTCATCATCGTTTGCATTATTTTCATATATGAACTGAAACGCTGGAAACTTCACAGGATCGTGTTCAGTTCTAGCATAATCAGCATTATAATGTTCCCACTGTTGAGACACAGACCTCCTCTCTGAGAGGGAGTGGGCTGTAATCCACCACGCGGGCCCAGTGCGGGTTGGTGGATGTCACATTGTGTTCGATTTTTTCATTCTAGGACATGCCGGTTTCTTCACGATGTTTTCCTTCACCGTTTTGAGATGATGAAAAAATAATTTACACAAAGTAAAACGCCTGCCTGGGTTCGAACCTACGACCTAAAACACGTAAGTCTAGTAGTAACTTTCAAATATTTGCTGTATAACGTTGCCGTGACGCCACAACTAATTACCTACATTATACAGGGTGTTAAAAAGGATAAACATAATTATTTTTCAGAAAATTTGTACAGCTGCACACTACATCTATGTAAACAGGAACAATACCCGTAATTATCAGTAAGCTAGCATAGCCATCAATTAAATCTCATTTGTATTATTATGTAAGTGGGTAACATCGTATTGTTGCAAGACACCATACTACATACTACTGTACAGCGAGCCTTGTTTACAATGAACGGCCTTTAAGTAAAACATGTGGCTTTCGATACATCTGCTTATTCGCAACACGCACGTGAACTTACATACTTAGGTACATGTCTTGTCATGTCATTAACTATAAAATGTGTACGATAGTCTTTAAGCGCGCTTAAAAGACAATTCTTTTTGAAGCAGTCGTATAAGAATAGCACGAAACCACCAAAGTTATTGTTAAGTCAATAATTTACGTTCGACTCATTTGTCTATCCAGCTAGCTAGTCTAGCATAATGAACCGCGTAAAGAATATAAGTTCATATTGAAATGAGTATGTATTTCCATCTCTACCTAGTGGTACTTGTTATACAACTAGAAATATAGTCGCACAGACGTCACATTCGCCTCTAACTATCCGTGGACCGCGGTAGGTAAGTGTAGGCGAGCGGCGGCGACCAGCGCGCGCACGCCCGCCCCGGTCGATACTACACCAGACTCCATGTTTTTTATGTCTTTTCACGTCACGAGTTGCTCAACAAAAAAGATTTCCAATAATTAACTAAACGCTATTCACGGGCATTTATGACGTAACGAGGAAACGAGAATTTTCTACATTTTCTTTTAATAAACGACTTTGGTGCATTTATGTACGCAGCAGCGCCATTTAATTTAAGCGGAGAGATACCGAATACCGACACTCGTTCTTAGGGAGTTTGGCGCCACGTTATGAAATTATTTAATCGGGGCCCTTATCAAGATAATATTATGAAGATTATAGTCATTCTTCGAATGGAAAGGAAACCAAAAATGGTTAAACAGAAGTTTTCATGATTATGGCCGATTTAAAAACGCTTCACATAGGAGTAGGACAAATTAAATATACATAGTCGTAATACGCACTTGCATACTGTGCCTGCAAAGGGTTCCATAGAAGACGACTCACGTTTGAGGACTTTTTTGTGAATTTTGTCTAGCTGCAGTAGAGTTGGTATGTTTATACCATCACAACTCTACCGGAATGATTTTCAGTGAAATTGAAAAGTACTAACCTGTAGATTATGGTGCGGCTGAGTAAGATGCAACTGCTGCTGCTGCGACATGTGCAGGTGCTCCATGGGCGGCGCGGGCCGCGGCCGGTACCCGCCGTAGCCGCGGTAGCGCGCCCAGTCGCCGCCCGCCGCCTGCTGGTGCTGCTCCGCCATGTGCTTCAGCGTCTGCGCGGCCGGCGACATCTCGCCGCCGCCGTACGGCCGGGGAGCCGGCTCGCCCTCCGGCGGCTCCAGCCCCATCCCTCCACCGTTCAGTTTACCGCCATCGATATCGAAGTCCTTCATAAACTCCGGATACTCCGATATCTCCGTGATAAGGTCTTCGAACGCGTCGTCGCCGTCATCCTCGCCGATCAGATCGGCTAACCCAGGGAACGCTGACGCCGCATCACGCTCTAGTGCCGCTGCACACTCATCCAGTCCGACGAAATCGTCATCGGCCACTTCCGACTTGCACTCAGCTTTGCATTCTCGCTCGCAATCTAGCGGAGTCGGCACCCTCGGCGGAGCTTGCGGTAAGGGGGGTGAACTAGACGTCTTTACGGCGTTTGCGAGGGCTTTCACCGTGACGTTAGTAGAAATTTGCTGAGGTTGCGAGTCCGCCGCGGAGGTGGTGAACTCCAACTGCTGAACGATTTCCACGGAGAACTTCGTGAGGGCCTCGCCTCCGACACCGCCGCCACCACCGCCTCCACCACATTGGAGTTTAGCAGGCGGTTCATAGTCACCACACCCAAACTTTTGTTGCTGAAACAAAAGGAAATATGATTTTAATTCGGAGGTAACTATCAAAAATAATCTTATATCGGTATGTAATACCTTTACCTACATGTAAATATTGAGGCACGTGAGATAAAAATGCTATAAAAATACTGATCAAATTGTGATAAAAATTCATTGCAATCACTTTTACCTAACGTGTTAAGTACGTAGCTTTGTATTGCTTTTTTTAAATCTCTTATCGGGTTATCATTACGTTTTCTCATTGCGTCACGATTTTTCAGGCCAGGTATTAATTTTTTACAACACTAGATACAGTTATTTTAAGCTGATCCATAGAATAAATAAACCAATTCAATTTTTTTTCTCATAAGGTGAAGTAATAAAATACCAGACAATTTTTTTATAAAAGACCCTGGACATGTAAACGAGCAATAGGACAAGAGGAGTATGTATGCTATTGGTTCTGTTAACCTTGCTTCTGCCTATCCTATCAAGTCTTGAAACACATCACTGACATCACACACAACAGGTAATTAAATTTTTATTGAGTATGGAGTAGTGGAAGACCTAGTACAAATTAAATTTGAGTGCACCTGATACTTAACAACAAATTGTAAGCCAGACATTGATAGGTAAATGCTTTTTAATCAAGTGCGTGACTGTCACGCGTCCACTATGCGATAACAAATTAAATGTACTCGCATTAAAATGGATCTCAAGCAGGCGTAGGTACATCCTTTTCCACGTAGTGGTTTCTCCATGTCCTCCGAATGATTTTAGGCTTCATTTCATTAAAAAAATCGTATGATACATTTTCAAGTCGATTCTCAATCTTGAGTACCAAAATAATCGTTTTCTGTCTTTATCTTTAAGATATGCAAACCCTAGTTCCGGCATCGACTATTTATTTAATTACATTGAAGGTGAAACTGACTATTATATTATCACTAGATGTATGCAAAATGCAAAGAACTGGTTCAGTTCCTTCACAATACAAACGCTGTTTACTTATTGCCTAATTAACAGATAACACTTGACCATTTGTCGCTTAGAATTTCTTCAGTAATTAGTGCAAGCGACTTGATGATCACGCTACCAAGTGTTGTAATTGCATGAGCACGATAACGCTAAAGCCATGTATGTAAATATTGATCATTGGTGAATAGTTTAATGGAGCGGACTGTGGGAGTACAGCGCAGTGGCGCCGCAGCTCTAGTCTAGGCAGGCACCGTCTCACAGTTGCCACTATACCTAAATTATACTATATTCGGACATGCTTTAGAACTTAGTCATTGGATGTAGTTTGTCGATGCCGGCAGACATTGCCATGGTCTGCTAGCTCGCCGGGCTGTGCTCCGAGTTACATAATGCCAATTTATGACCCAGTTTTGAGAAGCTATTTTCTAACATTTGAAATAGTGTCATGCTAACGAGTGACAAGTTATTAGCAAGATTTATTAATCATTGACAACTTAATGGCTTTAGTGATTCTCCGGACTCCGGAATTCGATCGTAGATCGTTGTTTCTGGTTCGTTAGCAATGATACACGTCTTTATAATCTAGAATATGTCGAGTTCCTGATCAATTCAGAAAGATTTCATTCAACAGCAGCATTCCTTTTGATAAATGCTTTTGGGAATTGGCATACACCATTTGAACCGTACTAAGCTCAGTGTCAGTAAACTTCAGACCTTTAGCACCTCGGAGTACCTCGGACTGCTAAAGCATTGGCTCAATGGTTTCTACAACATCAAACTATGGTAACTACGTAATACGTAGTTACTTAATAAAATGTGTCAGAAAACAGCGCAGGCGCAGGCGTTCGGAGGTCGTCGCGGTGAGCGGCGCGAGACAATGCGAGGCGTTTGTTGTGAAACTCGCGCAGTTTGCACAACCGCAGACCGCCCTACCGTACCTATACATACATAATCTAGCGCAGGTAAACTAACTGGCTAGATAACTATCAGGAAGCTGTATAGTGTAGCTAGTAGCCCAACACACGTAGAGAGGAAAGCAAACTATGGAACCTTCAGATACATTATTCAAACGCAAGATTTGACAGGAGCGAACAGCACAGCAGCTAAAGACATATTTCTGTTTTTTCACGAAGGTCGTTTTCCAATGCAACATAGTGTCGAAAACTTGTTTGATTGAGAACATAATTGTACTAATATCTTTGATGTTATAATAGTTAGTAGTATGTCGCGTGCTGAGTAAAGTGAAGCGCTCGGAGGCACGGGATGCGGTGCCAGAGGGTCAAGTCAATTGACGTCGGGCAACATCCGGTGTGCGATGCGGCGCTTATACAGCACGTGCTGCCACTAATTAACTTCCCATCTCGACCTACTGATGCTCCATAAATTGTGTCTAGCGTTTTAGAACTAGACTATGAGACTCAACACAAAACAATATTAACTTAGGTTAGAAACACTTATGATCAGTAATGGAAATGTAGAAGAAAAGTTTATGGAACTGGAAACAATAATAGAAAATAGCATAGCAAATGAAATCGAAAATTAAAATCGAAAAGACACCAAAAAAAAAAATACGATCAGTCACAAGAATTGAGTCATATCTTTTTACATTTGATTGCCTTTCCAAAGAGTAAAAGAAAAAAAAGAAAGTCAAGGAAAAGTACCCGAAATTTAAAAAACTTTGATAGTAGCTTGTCAACAATGGGAAGCCGTTGAAAACTCTGCAAGAAGTTAAACTCAAGGTCTCAAACGTAGGGAGGCTGAATTCAAAAAGCAATCTTCGTAATAACAACAAATACAATCACGTGTAAAACGCAAACACGTGACTTAAAAGTTATAACAGTAATGAGGAAGTAATCTTACATAACACAAAGCTAGGTAAGATAAGTTATAGAAACTGATAGAGTAAGCAAAGGTCTTGTAAGTAAAAGAAATAAATTTAAAGGAGCCAATAGACACAGAAAAGGAAGTTACTCTAAGAATAAAAATTGTTGTATGTCATATGTATTGATCGGTAGCATGCATTACGTACAAGTGCTAATGACGTTTAATAGCGTTTCAAATGCATTTCTTTTACTACGGTACGGTATTGTGCCCAAATATTTTATGGCGAATAACGGGAACCCTAAGTGAACATAGACAGACATAGATTTAACATGTGAACGCAACCGGTTTCCAAAGTGGTTATTCTTGTTTTTGGCCACATTGTTCTTTAATATGACACTTATTAGGATTTGCAATACATTTGAAATGATTAAACTGACATTATGTTTATGAAGGCTGTGCCGAACCCAATAGCAAAATGTATCGACGCAACGCAATATAATACTGTAAGATTCTAAGGTTCTGAATAATGTTTGCAATCTAGTGCATGTTTTCTGTCGTAGAAGACGGTAGTCTGTAATATTCATACTACAATTTGGAAATTAAATTCAACTAAAACAATTAGTTTTTTTTATACTGCTACTCTATAATAGTCAGTTCATCAATAAATTCTAACATCCCAAATAATATGTAATGATGTTACATAGTGGCAAGCGAAGAAGCTCGCAGGACTTACGATACTAATATTCTATAGTGGTCTTATAACCATCGTATACTACTGAATCGACAATAGAAATCTTTTCAGACAAGAGATCGTTACTTGTATGATTAAAATGCATATTCGATTTTGAAGGTATTGGCTGGTAATCTAGATTAGGAATTTTTTAAGTGAAAACTTCTTTAGGCGCATTGGGCATTTTTGAGATGGGAAAAAACAATTGAACTCGCGACACCGTTACCGACACCTCATTTTTGTAAACGCGATTGTGCTCTTTATTTAGATAAAGTTACGGACCAATGTTCTATACAAGTATTTTTCTTGCACCAAGGCGATCTTGTTCAAGCTTTCACTTCTATCAGCACTCCCGAAGGGCCACTGTTTTTTTTTTGTTGTGCTTTTCAACCACTTTTATCAATTTCATTATGGTAACTATGGTAAGTAGTCATTTTTACTCTGAAGCGAAACCCATATAAAAACCTTTATGAAGTTTACTAACTAAATCATTGACGTCATTTTAACTTACCACGTGGACGACACTGCTGTGAAGATTGCCACTGATGGCTGGCAGGTCTGGCTTACGATCGCTCTTCTTCGCCTGCCGTTTAGCTTTCCCTTCGAGGAAACGCTTCTGAAGTGCGGTGGTCTCCAGGTTTTGCTGCTCACACGAGCCGGTGAACGATTGGTCGAACCTCGGCACACATTCTGATTGGCGTCGTCGATACGTTTCTATCCTTCGTCTGTAACAAATTGAATAAGATATAGGTTGTTTTCTATTTCTAAAACATTGTATTTAATTCGGAACACAGTTTTCCTGCCTTCAGGGACCTGAATTTTAGAAATTTGAAATAAGGACATGTTTACGTATGTTCAAAGCAGATTATTATCATCTGAAAAATCAGGATGATGTTGTGTAGTTGTATTCGTAATGGCCTTACCACGGAATCTTAAAAATTATATCTCCTTCCGACCTAAAGAACGGGCCTGGGTAATTCCCTTCTACTATCTACGAATTCTACAATCAATTGCTGGACAGTAAATCGATGATTCGAATATGGTGGTGGTAAAATCCTTAAATAAGATAGAAAAACCCAACCAGCTGATAATATGTTGACGACATGATTCCTGAGTCATCTCTTACGACACCTACTACAGGAAGTGTACCTAGTTAAGCGGCGAATTGTTTGGGTAGGTATGTACTATGTATCACAGTTCTCAGAATACTGCAGATAGAATTCTTACAACTCAATACTAGAGCACCCTTAATTCCAAAACAATTTCAACTAAAGAGGCGACTAATGAGTCACGTCACGAACGAAATGCGTTTGAGCCCACGTATTCATACTTTGCAAGATCGTATTTGCGTAAGCAGGTTCATATAAGTATCATTAGCCTGAAGCATCAATAATTAAATGCAAAGTTAATAATAACAAAGAAATAAATGCCATGATCGTACAAAACAAGTGGAGGTACACAGTAGGTGTACAAGTACGGTGTACCTAACAAACAATATTTCAAGCGATGCTCAGTCAGCCGCAACTCCCGAGCGCGGTCACCTTGAGCAAATGTT
The DNA here is from genome assembly GCA_963680765.1 of Agrochola lychnidis. NCBI lineage: Eukaryota > Metazoa > Arthropoda > Insecta > Lepidoptera > Noctuidae > Agrochola > Agrochola lychnidis. The sequence continues at coordinate 15,602,732 of OY796857.1, forward strand.
AATGCGGACAGTCTGTCGGCTTTATAAAAAAATCATTACAAGCTTTTCATTTATTCATCAGTATTATTCTCTGGCGATGAAATCCTCAAGGTCACTGTCGTTCTCCGGTTAGAAAACAATTTTTAAAGGCTTACTACGTAAATATCACGCCAATAGAAAAATACACACTCGGGATCAGGTATTGGTATTGCAAATTTATTATTTTTGCACATCATCAAAAAAATTACATGCGTGTAGCTATTTAACTCCATATAGATATGGAGGACATACAGTACAAGAGATATGGAGGGCTAAGTAATACCAGTCGCACGAGTCTATCGGCTACGCTTGCCGCGGTCTGTCCGTGGATGGGTGACCATCTTAACATACCGAGATCCCTTAGTGCTTCGGAAAGCACATTAAGCTGTTGGTCCCGGCTGTCATTCTTGGATCTTTGAGAGTCGTTACGAGTCGTCAGAAGCCCGAAAGTCTGACAACCAGTCTTACCAAGGGGTATCGTGTTACCCAGTAACGGGGTAGTGGAAGTCAGATAGGCAGTCGCTCCATGTAAAATACTGGTATTCAGCTGCATCCGGTTAGACTGGAAGCCGACCCCAAAATAGTTGGGAAAGGGCTAGGCAAATTTTTTGACGAGTAGATACAGCCAAATCGTACAGGAAATGTAAATTATTTCCTCGCTATCAAATCTGAGGTAATCAAGGCAATCAATAAAGTTGTTTTAAAAACAAATTATGGTGTACGGTGGTGGTGTATGGTGTGTTTTGGTGTGGTGATGGTGATGTGGTGTTGTGGTGGTTGGTGGTGTGGTGTGCTGTGTGCAGTGAACGCAAATTTTATTTGCGTTTACTGGCTGTATGGTGTAAATATACATTGCTCCAACTTAGACACTCCAATAATGTCTAAGTTAGAGCAATGTATGACATAAGACATTGCTCTACAATCGACTACAAGCCACTTCTTCCACAGCAGCTTTTTTTTTACCAGCAAGGTAATTGCGAAACACACTTATAATAGCAATACCTTTCATTTTGACAGTTCATCCACGTTCATTGCCTTGCGTTATTTCCGTTGCATTGTTGAGCAGTCGAATTTTTCAAACCTATGAAGCAATGGATTAGGAATTTCTTTCAAAACCCTCGGGTTGTGATTATAAGTGTGTTACGGAAAACAATTTGGGTGCAAGAAACATTTTATACGTGTCCAAAAAGGCGTTATAGAACAATATTTATTTAATGCTGTATTTTCTTAGGAAGGTACCTACGAATTAAAATTCTGAATTTTCTAATATACTCTGTATTACTATAAATGCGAACGTGAATCTTATTATCAGTCTGTCTTTGTACACGTTTTCATGTCTACTACTACCTAACCGATAATGAAGAAATTAGGCAAAGAAGTAAGGTATAGTCAACCTCGTTATTGTTTTACCACTTTTAATAACACACCACAATGATCATATTTTTGTAAAACCTACCACCTAAGTTCACATCTGGAAGCAATGAAAATATTGAGTATTGAGGATTCCCAGTAAACTAAAACTTAAGGTTGAAAATATACAACTATCACATAGACAAATAGACCTTGTCGCTTTATGACGTGCAAGTGACATTCAACCTTAGAGTGGTACAACCGTAAAACAATTACGAGGTCGACTATACCTTGGTATACTTCGAAGGACATAGGGCTAAATTTTTTGGCTTGGTTGGAGTTGCAGGCACAGCAGCTCAATCTGGAGAGTTTGTTGCGCCACTTCTTCCCAGCTAAGGAAGTGGTAAAGGGTGGGCGTTTTGGGGGATTGTCTTATGTAATTTTGATGTTCGAAAAGTGCTGATTCTCAGTCTAGTTTGAATAAATGACTTTTGCTGTGTTCGTAAGTCGTACGTTATTGAGTTTTATTTTATAACAAGAGAGTATTCTCATCGGCAAACATTTCAAAATCCCATCCCACATTTCATCTCCTGTTTCTTCCTGTTTGTTGTTTAGCGGATGAATTTTCAAAAAAATATTCCCTAATGCTCTCTTTCGTTATAAAAGGAACTCTTGTACAAAATTTCATGCTTCTAGTCTAGATTAGACCCAGCGGTTTATGCTGTGCGTTGTCTGTCAATGAATTCAGGTAAGTAGATTTTTACTCTATTTTCATAATAAAAATATTTTGTGAGTGGTGAATGTTCTCATTGTAAATCTAATACCTTTAAACGAGCAATTCTTGTAAATACAGGATGGCAGGGACATCGACGCGAAAACTGTTACCATGATTTCGTAAATGATTTTGAAACCTGCGTTGAAATTTTTCGTCGGTTATTAAAAAAACAAACAGCTGTTTCATAAAGTGCAATATCTACGCGGTCAAAATGTATGGAACTACTGATTTTTTTTAATAACCGACTAAAAAGGGTTCAGAATCATGTACTGAATCCATGGTTACAGTTTTCGTGTCGATGTCCCGTCCCTGCCACCCTGTATAATCTGAATCTCGGAAACGGTTACAACGAATTTAGTAGGATCTAGCTAGGTTTTATTTTTAGAAAATGTCGTTCAAAAAAACAAAACCGAGCAAAGCTCGGTCATCCAGAGATTTTTTAATAATATGGGAACCATAAAAAAAGCGGGAAATTATTTTTCACACTTGTTTTTTTTTTTTTTAATTAGTTATACACCCTGACTAAAATATTTAAGATGTTTTAAATAGATTATATTTTTTGATTAATTATTAAACAGTGACATTCATTTTGGATTTTATTTAAATTGTTATTTTTTTTTACTAAATGACTTGTAATTCGTAGAATCTGATTCTGACGATAAATTATCTTATAGTTCCATTAGCATGTCCAGTTTATCGTAAATATAGTGTACGTTCTAACTACGAATAATTAACAAATATCAAATAGAGCATGAATTAATTTCAATTAAATATCCACCCACTGAGTAAGTACACAATACTTTTAAAACTACAGCCAAATCAGAATGTTAAGTAGCTACGTATACGTATTCGCTCCGTTATGTAAGGTCTATGTGCAAGCATTTATTACATAAGCAGTGTTAGTAGCGTACGTCACTGTACCGATATCAGTCTGTTATATTGCACCCACGTACACAAATCATCAACTACTACAGGCACAGTATCAATCGGACGCTGTATGATGCCGAATCATTAACATTGAACATCGCACTTCATCACGGCCCACGACGGTAAAGTCTTTGGTAGATGTAACTGCTCGTAGGTACCTCAACTGTACATTCACTTTCCCTAAAGCTATGCATTCTGTGTTTTAACTAGTACGCTTCGCAACATGGAAAACGAAAAGTATATGTAAGTGGCGTTGATAATCAATAAAATGTATAAAACTGCTGTTGCATAAAATAAACACAATTCTGCTAACCTCTTGAAAACGTTAAAATATGGAGTCTTGTATTTACTAGTGCAGTGCAATATGTTTTTACCTACTTCCTTCTCCATTCTTGATTAATGTCTCAACCTGATAGCAATAAAAGGTCTGTACAAAAGTCACAGCGTTACAGAAAAGGACGCACGTAGATAATTTGTCTTCACAATCTGCCTACGTAGCCTACTATGTACGAAATAGAATAATAAAATTGTCGAGTGTAATTAATACGTCACAGATAAAATAAGCAATGATTTAGACGCTAACGGTGTGAACAAATTCATGAATATGTAAGTCGTAATACTGGGTGGATACTACTTACATATCAAAATAGTGATGATCACTCCTTTTAATATAGAAAAATAAATAGTCCGACACGTGTATGCTTACATTGTTTTTTATGTGAAGATTTAAAATAAGGTGATGTAATGTAGGCTATGATGATATGCATACCAAAAATGTTCCTATTTCACTACGGAAAAAGATAAATCCTCATAAAAATCATAACATAACCTAACTAACCCAACCTAACTCATTGGAAGTCATAATATTTTTTTTGCATGAGCCTTTAAAATAATTAAAATGTTAAATTGTAGGCAAATAATAAATACTTATTTTGGTCTTATCAATACGGTTTATTATTGTATATTGGATTCAAATAAATTTATTACATTTAAATTATATCTGGAAGACTAGGCGTTAGAAGGAAGGAATAACCAATACGATGAGTGTACGTAATATGCAGTTACTCAGAACTTGAAAGTCAACCGTATCGCAAGTGAAAACAACTGAATAGGTACACTACTTTCACGAATGAATACCATTTTAAACTAAAGTCATATCAGTGTAACATTTTTGCACAATTGAGCGTGATGGTTAACTGCGTAAACATCTGTCCTTATCGAGTGGGAAGCAGATTTATTGTAGCGAGTGTGATCCACTGCTATTATCAGCACCTGACAAACTTTGGGTTATACTTAGGCGGTGTAACAAGGCGCGGTGCCGTGCGCACTGCAGGGTTACCAAAAACATCGCATCCAAGGAGCAATTCGTAGCTAAAGGTCCCTAGCTGAGTCAACCAAACTATGAGTCATTCCTTCTAAGTGACTCCAACGACTGATACAGCGAACTAAAAAAAGAATAACACATTTCAAGACTTCTTTACGCTTTCAATGTGACTTAAGTGTGTTGTGTATGTGTACGCTCATAATCCAGCTCAATCCCGAGCATCTGGCATCCCTAGCGCAATGTCGCACACGCCGCAGTGTGGCAGTACATACACTGTGTAAACTTGTAGGTGTTTTTGTTTAGTTCATTGACCAGCCGGTCGCCGCGGCTGTGCGCTACGCAAACAACGCCTTCGATAAGTCCCGATTGTGTGTCACGCTATGTCACTGACATTGTACCCGACAATCCCCACATACTACGGGATCATCTTTCTACAGACACAAAACTAAAGAACAAACAGTCAAGTATTTGCATATCTCATGTTTGCTACGCGGTAAATTAGCACGTCGATCTGCGTTGTTAGAACATACTTATGGCACAAATGACTTTATTATTTGATTAACTCCCAATTTACTTATATTTAAGTATCAGAATTTGGAATACATATTTGGAATACATATTTGAATGCTATAAATTAATGTTTTCACTACGTTCATACCTGGTATATTTACTTCTTGGTTCATACAATCCACATAGCAAGTACGAAACCGATCAAGAATTTTGCATACTTACCTACCACGACTATGGGTGTCCTGAATGCATTTCAATGAATGCGAACACGGACTACACACATTGCTACTATAAAATCGTTTACAAGGTGTATATTTTAAACCCAAGCAAGAACTTGAATGGGGTCATTGAATGTCTTATTGCCAACCCAAAACAATAAAAGAATACCTTAATGTCAACAAACTTTGACTGATAAAATTCGGTATTAGCGTGTCATCAATGTAACTCACTCGTAGTCATTTCATTCAAACAGTTGTAAAAAAGAAAAAAAAGAATCCATTTAGTTTTTAAACAAAAATATATTTTAGCCTTGTAACATTTCAAGTGATTGGGTCTAAAGACTATACTGCTGTTTCAAGGGCCCCGTTCTTACACGCAACCCTCTCTATTAAATTGTATTAGGGTCTTGGTGTGATAGCAACGGTGTTAAAATAGATAGAGATAAATAACTGTACAGGTCTTTTGAATCAATACTTTTCTATTGTTATTCTCTTAAGTAAGTCAATAATAAAAGTGAGCAACGATGACAAACAACATTACGAAGATTGCAGTTTAATAATAGGAACAAATAGGTACTAGCTACCTACACATTCATGTGAATTGCTTTGTGGGTTATGTTCTTATGTTTAAACAAAACTGTAATTAGTTTTCAAAGCCATCGAGTTGATAATTATTACAAAACTTTTTGAATTAAATCTAATAATACTAGAAAGATTTTATCCTAACATTATTATGGTCACTCTATTAACCTTTTAGGGTAGGGACAAATAAGCGAAAAAATAAAGTTTCGTTCGCTAAGTGAAGTTTCACAAGTGATGTCCTTGTATAATAAAATAGGGTATCCTTATGGTGAGTTTAGGAGTCCGTCTCGCCGATCAGGGTGTATCCCTACAAATGATCCCATTAACACGGGGGATCGTCCCTCCGAGCTACGGTGCCAATATCGATCCGGGCCGAACAACCAACGTAATGCATGTGCCCTCATAACTTAAGACTCGACTCCTATTTCCCCATACGCAACTTATTTTCCTACCGTCTGTGCTAGAAGGCTAGAACAGACTTCTAAGGTGAATTAACGAAGACTTCGGGCGTGTGTGCAATGAGAATACGTAATGTTGCGTTACAAGTTATCACGATAAAAGCAAACTGTTGTCACAAATCATTATACTTCGTTATACTAACTCTCTTTTTCACGAATGAGTAAGTGTGAAAGTATAAAAATATCTGAGTGGCCTACGAGCGACCGCTCTAATTTAATTAAGACTTTTATGATTCTTGAAATGCATGTTATCAATTCTAAAATTATTTAATGATATAATTAAGGACTGGTGAATCTTTGCATTTTAGGACTCTTTGAGTACGAGTGCTACCGATAAATCTCATAAATACTATTGACTTCAAGACACATCACTAATGACGATAAATAGAGCCGTCGCCGCGGCGTGATCATGATTAGTTGATAAACTACCAATTCAACGTGATAGATCAAATGTCAAGTATTCAACACGTTGATTGATACTCGATTAAGTGTCTCTATTTCTCCCATATCAGCACTTCATCCATATTTTTTATTTAGATGACCGACAACATACCAAGTGCGGTTGAACATTTGCATATATTTAGGCCGGCCACATAAATACGGAATTTCGTTTCGGAATTTCGAAGGCAGCAAATCCATACAAAATCAAGGATCACACACGTACAGTAGTAGTTCTCCGTTCGAAATTTTCTTCGATTTGAAATTCCGATCGGAATTTGGAATCGGAATCCCGAAACGTAATTCCGTATGTATGTGGCCGGCCTTAGTCTCAAACACAATAACTAATTGCAATCATATAATACAATGAGTGTTATGTCTAAATCTGAAACAGTTCCGAGTTATCACCATTCTGCGCCGTTTATGCACTATGCACCCTAGATAGCTACTGCAGGTTATCCCATATTTAAATTGTACGCACGAGGTCTCTGGTCTTAGAAATCGGCCCAAAAGTATTGTGCAAATGGAAGTTACACCGGCACGAGAACAAAATGCCGTCGCTCTACTTTCTAAAACGCAACCAAAATTATTAAAGGATCTCTTAACTAAGTAATGTTAGTATGCATCGATGTATCAAGTTACAACTTGGCTGCAATGTAAATAAAACAGCGCAGCGCTTATGCACCGCCAACTGGGTATTCAGTACCGTTAGATACACACCGAGACCCCGACATAATTTCACTGAGTGCAAACCGCGATGCACTATCCTCTTCAGACATATAAACTACAACACTAGTAAGGCTACTCTACTCTGGAATTTCTCAGTCCAGTTTTGTAGCAATTGTAGCATATTATGTACATATGTGTGACGACTTGACCGCCGTTATTTGCTTACTTTATCAACAGCGTCAATCGTTCGCGCTTAGAAAGTCAGATTTGACTTGAGCCAAGCAACGTCTACGAAGGTATTTTCAGATTATGCAATTGCTCATTAGGGAGCAATTTACGACGCGTACTTTTTATTGTTTTTGCATTCCGGGAATTGTATTTTGCAGTACTTGCAGAGAATTGTCTGTAGTGAGGTGAGCAGTTATGAAGAAAACCATTTCTATGTTTTCTTACTTACTTTGGTATGCTATACTATACTTTATATTGTTATTAAAACACTTTGTTACTTTTAAAATATTTTAGTAGATATTAAATTATCTCGGGTATTTTCTAACAACAGGGATGGTCTCTTCGATCAATACTGGACCACCCTACAACAACCGTTGGCGGCACCGACTGGTTCGATGTGGGGTAGCAACTTGAGAAGATCAGATAATTAGACAAGAAGGTTCACTCGTAGATGAGACTGACCATTTATTTCTTTTTTGGGTATTGTACCAATTGAGTGAGGATAAGAGTACACAATATGGTACTGCTGTTCTATCTCTAAAGGGTCTCCAAAACGAACAATTGCAATTGTCAATGTTTTGTGTGTTTATTGTGTATCAATCGAAAAAAATATATATAATTTTAATTGATCTTTTCGGGAACCCTTTAAGACTTTCCGCTAGTCGTCATCATTCGAAATTGCAACCTCTGCATTAGTTGCGTTATAAAACGCAAAAATATCTATATACCAGCAGTACTTACTTTACTCAAAGTAGGAAAGCTCTTGAAATATGGGTTTAATTTAAGTGCATGTGGCACGAATTTCAAGTTTACAGTATAGTCTTTAAAATGGTAGCATTTTCATCAGTTATTTAGTTTTAAAATTGCTAGTAACAAGTAGGTGATTCCATACTTTTGCTCGCAAGTGTAGCTTTGAAACTTTTAAAGACAACACAAATTGTTAGCCTTTGCTAAAAGCACTCAAAAAATTGGAATACACATTATAATTCTAAAAACTTTTTTTTTTTCTATTCAATGATTTTAATACTTTATTGTTCTCAAAAAAAGTTGGCAACCCTAGCAGTACTAGCCATTAGGTATATATATATATCGACGCTTGAAAGGCAACATTGACTAAGCGACATGGAAACCCATGTCGCTTAGTCAATGTTGCCTTTCAAGCGTCGATGTGAAGGGTAAGACGACTTTCATTACCTTTCTACCCATATTTCTTAACGACTGATGCAGTACTTGAATATCTACAAATTCACTAAGTATATTAGTTTCGAGATTTAATTGATAAAAGTGTAAATAATATTTATAATGTCGTTTTATTTTCCTTCGTAAAGGAAAAAATTTAACAAAACTGTGAGCGCTATCAACAGGAAGTTTATCAGTAGCGCTTGTAGCAACGTTTGACAATAACCCAATGGTTTTTAGGATTGCGATAAAGTATTACTTGATTTTGCCATTGCATAGGTACTTTCGTTAGCTTCTGTTACTCTTTTCGCGTTACCTACATAATTCGGCTTATTGGTAGATGGTGAATCGACACTTTTAAGGCGTAACCGACTTTTAATGATTTTATACTGAAGATGACGTCTAAACGATTGGTGTTAATGATTTGGAAAAAATATATGTAAAATTAGAGCATATTTTTAATATTTTAATGTAGCCATATTTCGGATTATGTTTATATTACATAGTGAAATTAATTTATAAAGTTATGTCTAACGTGGATAAAAAACTGAGAATCACGCAAAATCTATCAAGCGTATTTTTCTGAAACCTTCACCATTTTAAAGATAATTTAATTATTTATCTTTTAGTATACGTATTTTATTAAAATACCTTTTGTTTTATGTATAATAAATTAATATCGCGTTCAGCGACAGCGCTCCTTGATGGGCGAGTCCTATTACTGGCTGGACGTACGACGCGTTGCATGAGCTCAGTACAGAACACGCAAGCTAACCACTCAAGGTCATTGTCATATGAAAACATTTTTTTCTTGAGGCGATTCGCACAGTTAATTTATTTGTGGGCGAATCGAGAACTCCAGAAATACGTATAAGGCAATTGGCACAATTTGAATTTTATGCAGTAAAGTTAACTTAGTGTAATTTTTCCTTACTGTATAACATTAAAAATGTGCCAATTACCTAATACGTATTTCTTTTAATCCTCCTAGTAAGTCGTAAGTAGCGGGCGCATGAGTCGGCCTGGGAAATCATTCCTTAAATGGGCGCAGTTAACGTCCCAACTCCCAAGTTGCCTTATTAGATCTCAGGACATGAGATTCGGACTGGCACGCACGCATAATTATTGTTAAGCTCATCCATCACACACATTGAAGATAATATACAGGGTTATTGGTTGTACGTCGGCAATCCATTAAGGGGATGTAGATGTAATTTACAACCAAATGACGCCTTTTGACTCTTATTATGCAAATGTCAACAATTTTCGAGTCATTTGACATTTTATACTTTTATTTCATACATTTTAAAATATAAAATGTCATATTACTCGAAAATGGTTGACATTGGCATAGGGGTTATCAGGGGTAATTTGGTTGCAAATTACATCTCCTACATCCCCTTAACGGATTGCCGACGTATAACCAATAACCCTGTATATTATAGTGCTTAAAAATCCTTTTAGGTTTAATATACATATTATTATAATTCGACGGTTGAAAGGCTAATTGATCTAAGCGACATTTTGTAAAACTTGCAGGAGGATGGATTGGTTGTTTTTTTTAATCATAATAAGATCTTATTATGATTGATTGATTTAAGTAAATAAAATTCTATCAAATAGTTGTTTTTTATGTATTTAAAAAAAAAAAAATAACTATGATCCGTCCAGGAGGACGAATCATAAAATTGCAGGAGCAAGTTTTACAAAATGTCGCTTAGATCAATTAGCCTTTCAACCGTCGATATTATCTTCACTGTGTGTAATCAATTAAATTGTATGGTGAGCGATATGTTGAAAATAATATATATTTTATATTATCTTCAAAGTGTATGACGACCTTTAGACATACGTAATTCTTTAATTGTATCATTTCATCTGGATGCCCTTGTCTTAATGTCAATTGTCTGTCAAAAGGTGATGAACCACTGCAACTATTTACGAAGTAATATTAAACCTTTATGAAAATAAGGTCGACAGACATAACAAAATGATTAAGTAAAACTTATTTTAAAAAATTGTTGTGCCGGACAGGGTCCGTTTTATTTATTAATACTTACCACTTGTATGTGTACATTATGGATTGCAATTTGCAATAAAGATTAATTGAATTTAATTTAAAAAATTGCATGATCTAATTATGGACTATCACTGACTGTTTTGAGAGCTGTCTTTTGTAACTTTTGATATTTATTTATTTAATATATGATATGGATCAAGAACTGTGAATTCTCAGTATAATTTTATATGAATTATAAATAATATTTTGATACTCTAAGAATGCTGTCATGATGAATCTCAATTTTAATTATCTAGACTTAAAATTCATGATAAAATACAATTAATATAAAAGCTTTGGTTTAGAACAGCACTATCAAAGTGTCTATTATTTAAGCTCAGGGTCACAGACTTGATTTCCGTCTACTTTGTGATGTGATTTAAATATATTTTTAGTTCATTGGTTTGTTTAAATTATTCTTATTAGAGTAGATGATTTTTATGTTTTTCAGAATCAGTTATATTTTATTAAAATAATCCTTGCTTTCAAGATATTGATATGAAATTAACTGCAACAGCATATTTCTATACTGACTCAACATACCACAATGCCGTACTGCAATCAACATTCTGCTCAATCACTTCAGTTGAGTTATGCTCAACAAGATGCACATACCTTAATCCAGTGTAACCGAAGAGTGTAACAATAATACATCTGTATTCTGATAATGTTATGTTACTGAATAACTGCTTTAATAATCATCTTTTACATGAGTCTAAGAGCTATTTCAGCATTGTCCTAGAGTCATACTATTAAATTAGTATTATAATGTGTTTTGCATCTTGTACCAGAGTTGACAAAAATTTACATAATGTATGTCAAACTAGCTTCCGTCAGCGGCTTCGCCCGCATGATATCATTTTAAATTATAGCCTATCTTACTCAGTGATAATATAGCACACTATGTGTGAAATCATTTTTTAAATCGGTACAATCGTTTTCGAGTTTATTCATTACAAACAAACATACAAAAATTCAAATCTTTTCTCTTTATAATTTTAGTTTAGATTTAGATGAATATTTTATATTATAATCACATGTATGCATGAATTAAATGTTAATAATGGCTACTGATATTATGTGAGTGAAAATAACCAATCAGCAATAATTATAATATAAAGATGAGTCATACAAGATAAAAATCGGAAATAACATTGATAGTTTCTGCAGATGAGTTAATAAGCAAAGGTACTATTTTTGTTGAAAATTAATAGGAAATGTAAATGGACTGTGAACATAATATGAGTACAATGCTGTATACAACATAGGAGAGAGGAGCAGTGTAATAAATAATATTTAACTTAAATATATTGAAACTAGCTGACCCCGGCAAAAGTTGTTTTGCCAATTATTTATTTGGGGTGGACAACCCTTATCACTTAGGGGTATGAAAAATAGATAGTAGCCGATTCTCAGACCTACTGAATATGCATATAAAATTAGGTAAAAATCAGTAAAGCCGTTTCGGAGGAGTAAGGTAACTAACATTGTGACATGAGAATTTTATATATAAGAAGATATGCAAAGCAGTGAAGAAGTATGACACTATTCCTTAATACACACCAAGTTGTTATTACTATCGTATCACCCACATAGGCCAAAGATATTGAGTAGAAAGTACTGCAATTTGCATTATCATTTAATAATATAAATGTGGTACACTCACCTCAGGCGATCAACAACAGCTTGTCGTTTGGGTGGCAGGATCATCTCCTCCATGGGCTGCAGCATGTTGGGCGGGTGCTGCGCGGGCGCGGCGCCGGGCAGCAGGCCGCCCGCCCCGCCGCCTCCGACCAGGTGCTCCACGGTGCCTGCTCACTGTTCACCTCAGTTCCGTCATACTCCTCACAAGTCCTTAACGTGCCTCCTTCAGTATTCAAGTACTGCACCGCAAGTGCAATAGCACTATCAGAAACACACAATTCGTCCTGAACATCCTCAACATACTATTCATGTTGTCAAACTTTCAAGTCTCTATAACTCCACCGATTATTAACCAAGTTTTTTAATACCTCTGCTTCCAAATAATCATTAGAACATTGTGACTTACACGTCAGTCTAAAATTATATAAATAAAGAAACACGTCAAATGATAAAAATGTTTTGGAACAAGTTATGCAGTCAACACATCGAAAACAGTTTCGCGTATAAATCGTAACAAACGTTACAATTTAATTGGGCACCGTCGTTAATATAGTTGCACAAAACTACAAATATATGGTTTAAATAAATTGCTACACTGACTTCTACAAAACAATTTTAGAAAATCTTTGGCTTAGCCAATCTAACATGAATGGCCAAACATCAACTAAAGTCTCTCCCTGTCATGTCACTGACTGACGCTTGCTTTACTTAGCGCGTTTCAGTTCAATGTATGAAAAGAATGCACAAAGAAGCATTACAAAATGTTAGATTTGTAAAAAAAAAAAAAACATAGACTTAGTGTATTTATTGTTTAATATATGTACAGATTAAATAGTCTTAGCTTGTAATAGTTATGAGATGTCAAAATAAAATATTTTTATCTAAAAATAGATGTAGGCGTTTACACAAAAATATGTCCTAACCCAGGTCGTGGTCTACCAATGTGTCAATATTCATCCAAATCTGTTCAGCCGTTTTAGCGTGAAAGCGTAACAAACAAACTCACTTTCGCATTTATAATATTAGAAAAGACGATTCACGGGACAATAGACATCGTTATCGCGCTCACACTAATTCGGAACGGATGTAAGCACGCTCAAATCGATTACAATACAATTCGGAATATACCCAGGGTGACAAACTACCAGTATTGCCACTTTTAGGGATTTCTCCCTTTTCTAGGGAAAAATGTCCAACATTATGCATGATTTAGGGATATTTTATTTTAACAGGGATTTAAGGGAAAAACTGAACTTGAGTTGGTAGTCTTATTTTATATAGTGGGCAGTACCCAATGTTAATACATTGGGAATAAAATAATCTTTATTCTAGGCACTACTGATTTATTATTATTATTATGATATTCCCTCAAACTCGCAATGATTGTAATCCGTCAAATTTTAGTTTCCCATGTTAATTAACGTGGCTAAAAGTTGAAGTAAATTCTATATGCTGAAGGTACCGTTAAGTAGGAAAACGCTGCATGTGATTTATTTTGCTCTCGCCGACTCTTTGCTAAGCTATGGATTAAAACCTATTTGAACAGTATAAAATCGCTGCAAATTCGATTTATGAACTACCTTGTTAATCCAAAACTAGAACTCGAGTGTAAAGAAAATTATGAAAAACTTTTAGCTGTCTGTAAGGTGCTTCCCGTCCATGAAAAGGTCAAGTACTTAGTGGTTCTAGAGCAGTTCTATAACGATCAATTTAAAGTACATGTGCAAGACACTTACAATATGAGAAGCGTAAGAGAACGTAAATTCGTGCGAGTACCAGTAAAAAATTACTATGGTAAAAGAACCGATAAGTATTTGACCACTACACTGTTCAATAGTATCGACTGGCTGAGAACAGATAGTCGTGTAATTAGCAAGTATGCACTGGGAAATAAATTGAAAGAAGAACTTTTGAACGAAATAGTCGCAACATGTGACAATTATTAATATATTCTATTCAACAAAAATATTCTTACCGTCCTTAAACTACTTGTACCTACTGATGTTTAATTACTTTGATTAATTATAAAATGTTAACGAGTGTTTGGTCCAAAATAAATGATTTTTTATCGATATCGAAACTAAGTCGACGATATCGAAACTAAGTCGCATTATACCCAGAGTTGTTTTTTTTTATTCTGCATTACGAACAGTATCCTAATTGCGTAACTTATTTTCGTAAACAATTTTGCCTAATTTGTTTCATTTTGACAGTTCAACAACATTCATTGCGTTATTTACGTTGTCGAGCTGATTTTTTTTTCCAACATATGAAGCAATGGATTAGCAATCTGTTTCGAATCGAAACAAATTGTGATTGTATTGCATTACGCAATTAGGATACAGGTCGTGGAACAACAGCTATAAAGCTAGGTACATTTTGATTTTAATTGATTTTATTTTGTTTTATTTGACATTATTTTATTTCATTATTGATTTTATTGTGAAAATGACGTTATTTATTTTTATTTAATTTGATGTGATTTAATTTAATTTGATTTTAATTGATTTAATTTAATTTTATTTTGTTTTATTTGACATTATTTGATTTTATTTGTAAAATTTCTATTAATTTATGTTTGGAAATGGGTGTTATTTACCTGAAATAAATGAATTTATTATATAAAATATTTTAAGTGTTCAGTGCTATGTTAAATGCAGTGAAAAAGTGTAAAAGTAATGCTTCGACTTATCTGATCTTGTAAATTTATTAATGGTTTTGTAGGTATTTTATATGGAATGATGTGCTATTATTTATTAAAATAATTTTCCCTAAACCAAGGAATTTTGAAGATTTTTTAGAGTTTAGGCATAATAAATTCATTATGAAACTGGGGAAAAACCAAAAACGTAAGTGGAAACACTGCAAATGACATCAAATGACATTGACAGTGGACAGCTATCTTAAAACATTTGCAAAACAATTGCAGATATTTGCAAGGAAAAAACCCTAATCTTGAATTAAATAACCTCTAGAGATTGTAAAACGGTGTTATATCATAGCGGATTTTCTCAAACAAGTGCATTTAATTTAATTTACTTATATCCATAAACAAATTGCACAGCAATGTCTGTTTTGAGATTAAAAATTCTCTACTCCACATTATGTGCGAAGAGGTTATTAATGCAGCCGGTAATTAACGCTAGATATCTTTCCGCCTGTAACTTAATCACAAAACAGCCAAACGGTAAGAGAGAGTTTAATGGGTAATTGTAAAGTTATATCATTTTTATCACAAGTTAAAGATAGGTAAAATGTAGCGTTTATAAATCCGTTTATAAATCCTTAAATGTCAATCAGAGCATTATTTTAGGCTCCATTGCAGTTTATTCCCAGGGGCTCTAAAGTCTCTATAAATCCTGTTCACAAAAATTATCGCAATTTTTGACTTAAGAAATCATTTAAATTTTGCAGATTTATTTCCATCAAATTACCATACAATCAGATGCTACAGTGCTGCCACAGAAGAAGTTCAGACAGAACCGCCGAAAGTTTCTGCAGTGAAAGATTCAGGGAAGGAAATTTTAAAAGGCCCAACAGAAAGAAGAGAATTTCAAGCAGAAACCCGCATGCTATTAGATATTGTAGCAAGATCTCTATACTCTGACAAAGAAGTTGGTATACTTTTCATAAAACATACTATGATTTACTGTTTAACATACATAACACCACACCTTGTTTCCCCAAAGGGTTGGGCAGAGGTGTACCTATACTACACCCACATTTCACCAGTTATGTTTAAGTCCCATGTAATAGGGGGCGAGCCTATTGCCATCAACCGGACACAAATTTAGACTTTGGACTGCTACTGAGAAATTCTTAATAGAAAAACCCAATAAAACTGCTCAACCTGGTAATCAAATCCAGGTCCTCAAGCTCAGCAGTAGCACTTGCGACCACTAGACCAACGAGGCAGTCCGTTTTACTATTTATATATTCTTTAGTTAGTTTTTTATTATTATTTTTTATTATTAATGCACACTTGCTTGTCCAATCCACTTTAAACATTGGCAGAATGGTTAACATCGGCTTTGCTAGCCATAGTAAGAAATAGAATAGAAGGCATAAAATGCCTACTTATGGATTTATACAGGTTGGTAGGGACATAGACACAAATACTCTTACCATGGATTCAGTACATGATTCTGAACCTCACTGCGTTGAAAATTTTCATTGGTTATTTTAAAAAAAATGCTGTTTCATAGAAAAATGCAATACCTACGTGGTCAAAATGTATGGAACAGTTGATTTATTTTTTAATAACCGATGAAAATTTTCAGGGAGGTTCAGAATCATGTACTGAATCCATGGAAACAGTATTCGCGTCGATGTCGCTGCCACCCTGTATATTATCCTCTAATAGAAGCAACTATCATTATGCTATTAGGTATAATTTTTGGGTCAGTGTTAATATTTTACATACTTACAGGTTTTCATTCGGGAGTTGATCTCCAACGCTAGCGATGCATTAGAAAAGTTCCGTTACCTGTCTGTCAGCGGGGCCTCAGATACTTTAAAACTGGCTGAGATGGATAGGCCACTGGAAATAAGACTCTTGCCTGATAAGCAGAATAGGACTCTCACCTTTCAGGTAGGTATTTGAAAATAAAATTATATATCGACGGTTGAAAGGCTAATTGATCTAAGCAACATTTTGTAAAACTTGCTCCTGCAATTTATGATTCGTCCTCCTGGACGGATCATAGTAATTTTTTTTTAAAAAGAAAATCATAAAAAAACAACTATTTGATAGACTTTTATTTACCTTAATCAAACAATCATAATAAGATCTTATTATGATTTTAAAAAACAACCAATCCATCCTCCTGCAAGTTTTACAAAATGTCGCTTAGATCAATTAGCCTTTCAACCGTCGATATGTAGTAACACAATTCATCAACATTTATTTACCTGTAACATAACTAATAAACAAATTTGGTTACATTAAAAAAAAAACTATCTTCTAGTTTTTTTTACAGCCTTCTTTTATTTTATAAGTGTCTTTAAACTAATCTTTTATAGTTTTATTGAAGTTAATGCAATTAAGAATGGCATGAAGCACATAATGTAACTTTTCCAAAAACAAAAATTCAAATATGGAATTTTAATATTTTTATTAGGATACTGGAATTGGTATGACAAAGGAGGAGCTAACTGACAACTTAGGAACTATAGCCCGATCAGGGTCCAAATCTTTCATTGAAGAGATTAAAAAGAAGGGTGCGGAGGAGGCTAACTCAATCATAGGGCAGTTTGGTGTTGGGTTTTACTCGGCATTCATGGTTGCTGATAAGATCGAGGTTTTCACTAAAAGTAGCAAAGAAGGATCACAAGGCTATAAATGGGAATCAGATGGGTAAGTTGCTCATTAGTCAGGTATAAATGATTCTGTAATATTAAAAAAAACATATTATGTCAATTATTTTATTATTAAATTCCAGTTCTGGCACATATGCAATACAAGAAGCAGATGGAGTACCTATTGGCACGAAAATAATTGTTCATTTAAAAACAGACTGCAGAGAATATGCTGATGATGAGGCAGTTAAAAGTATGTGATTTTTTTTAAAGATATTTTTACAGGTCTGTAATACAGAAATGAAATAATGGTGCCGATTCTCTTATACACCGAACTAAACTATCACTAAAATTCCTTACTTTTTTCTATGAGAATCTCAAAGCTATTCTGCAAAATAAATTCTCTAAAGGAGATGTCCGCTTTTTGTAGGGACGTTGGTTTTTTATTCCGAGAAAAATCTAACCAGCATCAAACTACATCTAAATAAAAACGACAAAATATGGAACTAGGAACCACTGAAATAATATTTTTAGACCCCTCCATTTAAGAGAAAAATTATAAACTATTTAAAGTACAAATATTTTATTTGTTGATGGCAACTATGACAAATATGATATAAATTGACACATAGTACAGTCATTACTGTCAATCAATTGACAATGATGACAGTAACATGTGTCAATTTTGACAAGTTTACTATTTGAATATGTCAATATGACATAAATTGACACATAATACTGACATTACTGTCAATGAATTGACAGTAATGACAGTAACATGTGTCAATTTTGACAAGTTTACTATTTTATGGGGTGTGTTCACTATATTATCCTAGATAATTAGAAAGGTTTGTTCATTTTAGGAGTAAATTCTTACTAAAATAAAAAACGTTTTTTTTCAAAATTGGAGGTCTTTAAAAATGTATGATATAGTTAGAACTACTAGTTTTTGGGATGTCTATCCAAATATATTTAACTTATTCTGGTTAGAATTATTGAATAATAAAAAACCATTTTAGGACATGTCCTTTAAAAATAATTTTGACACATCTAAATCGAATTTGACAATCGCGACTCCACATACCTAACCACGTGATCTTTTTAGAGCCGGAGGCGCGCAGGGGGGCAGCCTCGACGTGTTTTATATGAATTTTTCACTTTTTGTATGGAAAATAAGAAAAATTATTACCTACATGTAGTGTTAGGGGTTTAATGGTTTAAAAAGGGGTCGAAATTTTGATTGTTTTTGTGATTGGACACACCGTTTTCGAGATATAAGCAAAAGAAAAAAAAATATTCAGTACTGTTTTTGCATCTGAAGTCGAGGTGTTGGTCTGAATTTAAAGTTCCTGACAACCAATTTTATTCCACACGTTTTTAGTCGTGATTAAAAATAGTCAGATTTAGTTATACTTAAAATCTAAACATTCGGTGAAAAACGTCAAATTCAGAATAGCAAAATTGCCATTTTCACTAAATTAATTTATCTCAGTACCATCTTAGTGCTGTCAAACTAAAATATAGTTAAGTTGTGTCACTTTAGTCTATTTCAGAATGGGAAATCGTCGTTTGACGGGAATAAACTAAATTTTGGTGATTTTTAGTCTAGTTTGGAGGTATATGTGACAAGAGAATCGGCACCATTATCTATTATGTTAACTTAATTATTTTTTATAAACATATTTCAGCTATTATCAAAAAGTACAGCAACTTTGTCAGCAGTCCTGTCTTCCTGAACGATGAGCAAATAAACCAGATTAAAGTTCGTATTTTTTTGTTATTTATTCATCACAATGCCCTGATAACTTTGGGAGTATGTATTTAACTATTTGTGCATGATTTACAGCCTCTTTGGTTGATGGAGCCAAAAGAAGTAACTCAGGAGCAGCACATTGATTTCTACAAATTCATCAGCCAGGCTTATGACAAGCCCAGATATACATTGCATTACAAAACTGATGCTCCTCTTAGTATACGGGCGATATTGTATGTACCTGAAGGGAAACCAGGCCTGTTTGAACTGTCCCGCGATTCTGATGTGGGAGTAGCATTGTATTCGCGAAAAATCCTGATCAAAAGCAAGGCTGAAAATATATTGCCAAAATGGTTGAGATTCGTTAAAGGTTTGTAAATGATTTCTCTTTGTGTTTCTATACTTAATTAGAGAATAAATCACTAGTTTCTTTATGAATTTATTTCTTTAAACAATTCCTTGGTGATTTCAGGTGTTGTGGATTCCGAAGACATTCCATTGAATCTTAGCAGAGAGCTATTGCAAAATAGTGCTCTTATTGTGTAAGTTACACAAACATATTGTACATTTGTGTCAAATATTTGTATGATGGTCACATTATTAATTCACTGGAGTCACAGATTGACACTGGAGACAGATGATTCACACCGAAAAATCATTTAAATAAAAATCGATTCTTGAATTCAGTACTCTAATTGCGTAATAAAACACAATCACAATCTGTTTCGATTTTAAACAGATTGCTAATCCATTGCTTCATAAGTTGGAAAAAAAATCTGCTCAACAACGTAAATAACGCAATGAATGTTGTTGAACTGTCAAAATGAAACAAATTAGGCAAAATTGTTTACGAAAATAAGTTACGCAATTGGGGTACAGGTCGCACAGCGCTAATTACCTACAGTTATATTCACCTAGAAGTTGCCTCTCTTTCTATCAGGCAACTCATATCTTCTGACTACGTTACGCGCACTGAATTGGATCGACAAGTCGAGCCCGTCGCGTGCTTGTAGCTTCATACCTAAAATGCGGAGTGCGCCTTCTGTACTATTTTGTGCTGCCGTGAATTGATAGGTGCTAGCTGTCTCACGACAAACTTTACCTTTTCCAGAAAACTCAAGACTGTGCTGACTAACCGTTTCATCAAATTCCTGATTGATATGTCGAAAAAAAATGAAGCTGACTATGAATCATTTTACAAAGAGTATTCTATCTTCTTGAAAGAAGGAATTGTTACTAGTCAGAGTCCCACAGAAAAGGTGAGTGCTTAATATTGAAGTAATGTTTGTCGAAGCATAATCAGTCGGCCTGCGTACGCGCTAGCGAACGGTTCGAATATAGGTACCCACCTACTTCCGCGACAATGTCTGTGAATACGCTAAAATGTGTGAACTGTAACATAGTGATATGTGAACTATTATCATTTATACAGAACAAGATAGATGTGATAGACAATGAAAGCCTAATAAGAATCTGTGTATCTGCATTTCATGAAGAAGATGTAGTTAGTGCTAAAGAGTTGCTGTTTAGTTCTATAAAGACTAACCAGAAGAAGATATCCAGGCGTAAAGAAGGCAAAAAACAGAGAGACTTAGAGGATATCATATGTGTTTTTAAAGTGACCGAACCAGATCTTATGCCGATATTTGTGGCGCGTGACTTGCAAAAATTACCGCCCGTTACATTTGACCACGTCGATGTCACCAAATTATTGAAAGACTTGCTAATTGTGCGTGCTGAAATTAATGAAATAAAAGGAAATTATGCAACAGTCCGTCAATTGGATGAGCTGAAGATGGAATTGGGATGTAGCAGGCTGCCAGCATCATTGTTAAAATGCAATATCAATACAAATAAAAGAGGAGGGTATTGTCTTGATAGCGGGCCGGTTGGTCTACCGCCGGACGACACCGCGATAACGAGGCGCTCGAGTTCGGAGCTCGCTGACTCACCCAAGTATCGCTCTCTCGCTCATACTGATACGGTGGGAGATAAGCTTAGTGCGCACGCACCAGTTAATTCGACGGTATTGGAAAGCGAAATGTGCACGGAGATTGAGTCACCTGTTTGTCATACAGAGGCGAAACAAACAATGAAGCCCACTATGGCGGAGATTGCGAGAAATGGCGAGTGGAGGCCGATAATGGAACCAACTGATGAATGGATAACAGTGCAAAATCGTAGATCTAGAAATCGTTTTGCTGGAAAAACGGGCAAAGCGGCAACGAATTTGTCTGAGAAATTTAAAGCGGCCGATATAAAAGTCCCTTTGTTTATCTCTAATGTAAACAAGGAGACCGTGTTGGAAGATATATGCCAATATATTAAAAAGAAAACGGAGCAGGTTGTTACACTCGAGAAAATTACTATGAAGAAGGAAAAGCCGTATAATGCATTCAAACTATTAGTCAATAAAAGCAAGTTAGAAACATTTTTAGATGACCAGATGTGGCCAGACGGCATCACATTTCGTCGCTTTATTCATTTCAAAAATAGAAAAGAAGACAGAAATAATATTATTTCCGAGAAGGATGGAATAAATAATGCAATTAATGGATAATACATCAAAATTGAACATTATAACATTCAACTGTAAAAATATTAAGAGATCTGTTAACTGTGTGCGCTTACTATGCAAAACAGCTGACATTGTTTTGTTACAAGAAACGTGGTTATATCCACATGATTTATCCTTTCTGGAAAATATAGATCAAGATTTCAGTTACACTGCGAAGTCTTCAGTGGACACTTCAGCTGGTATTTGTAAAGGTAGACCTTACGGAGGTCTTGCCATATTGTGGCGAAAAAGTGCAGTTGATAACGTGTCTGTGGTGCAGTGTGACAATAACCGGATTTGTGCAGTAAATGTAGTGATAAGAAACCGATTTTTTATGGTTATAAATATGTATATGCCAACAGATTGTAGTGATAATTTACCACATTTTACGGAATGCCTGAGTGAAATGTATTCTATCATACAAAATAGTAATGTTGAATCAGTGTTTGTGTTGGGAGATTTCAACGCGCACCCGGGTGAGTCATTTTGTAACGAGCTTCTTAGTTTTTGTACTGAGCAAGAGCTATTATGTGTGGACATTGATTACCTAAGTATGTTATCGCAAACTTACACTTTTATCAGTGACGCACACGGGTGTAAACGTTGGATTGACCACTGCCTTGTTACACAGTCGGCAGGAAAAACAATTGTAAACGTTAAAGTTATTTACGACACGTTTTGGTCTGATCACTTTCCTTTAAAAATAGAGTGTGATATTAATGTTATTAGAGTGAAGACTGCTGTAATTAAATCTTCGTATAACGGTGTCTATTGGGGGGAACGAAAACCAGAGGAAATCAGTCAATACTCATCTTTATGTAACAATAAATTAAAGAACTTAGATTTTCCTAAAGAGTTTGAACTTTGTGCTGATAAATTTTGTGATAATACCCACCATATTTTTTTATTGGATAAAATGTATAGTCAAATTGTGTCTATATTAAGTGAAGCTGCGAGTATAAGCAGAACCCCAAAAGGCATTATAGGAAAAAAGGGTATAAAAGGGTGGAACAAACATGTAAAAGAATTTCACACACAGGCAAAAATTAAATTTAAATTATGGATGTGGTATGGGCAACCCAGTAGTGGTCCTATTTTTGAAGATATGACATTAAGTCGTAAAATATTTAAATCAAAATTGAAGTGGTGTATTAAGAACCAAGAAAGAATAGAAATGGATATTTTGGCTTCACTCCATTCAGATAAACGTTTTTCATCATTTTGGAAGGGTACTAAGAGGCTAAATAATACTCCCAGCCTACCAGTTAGCGTAGATGGTAAAAACGATAAGGCTGAGATAGCCAATTGTTTTAAAGACCATTTTAAAGTGAGTTCACCTCTTGAGTCTGCGCCGAGGGTGCGCGATGCTGAGAAATGTTTATCGGGATCACCCCTTTGGTTTCCATGTAAAGAACTTAAATCTGTAATTAAATGCATGAAGAGGGGTAAATCGCCTGGTCATGATGGACTTAGCATCGAGCACCTTCAAAATGCTGGTATACATCTGCCGAGAGTGTTGACTTTGTTTTTCAATTTATGTTTGGGACATTCTTACTTACCTCAGGATTTACTGGATACAATTGTTGTACCCATTGTGAAGAATCGGACAGGGGACATAGCAGACAAAGGTAACTACAGGCCTATTTCACTGGCAACTGTGATAGCCAAAGTGTTTGACAGTTTGCTCGACTCTCACCTCGGTAGGTACACCCAGTTACATGATACACAGTTTGGTTTTCGTGCTGGGCTATCTACTGAAAGTGCTATACTTGCGTTGAAGCATACTGTCAAATATTATACTGACAGGAAAACACCTGTGTATGCTTGTTTCCTGGACCTTTCTAAGGCCTTCGACCTGGTTTCTTATAATGTCTTATGGGAGAAGCTTATAGAGGCGGGCGTTCCTACTGCATTAGTGTCTACATTTTCTTTTTGGTATGACAAACAGAGGAACTTCGTCAAATGGTCTAATGCGTTGTCTGACCCGTATAAACTCGAGTGCGGCGTTAGGCAGGGAGGTCTAACTTCCCCGAGGCTTTTTAATATTTATGTAAATAAGCTGCTGGTTGAGCTCAGCAGCACTCATGTCGGATGCCATATATTATAGATGGAGTATGTTTAAATAACTTAAGTTATGCGGACGACATGGTGCTGCTGAGCCCTACTATCAGTGGAATTAGAAAGCTACTCTCCATTTGTGAAGGATATGCCAAACAGCACGGGCTAAAATATAATCCTACAAAAAGTGAGTTGTTGGTGTTTCGAGGTAGGAATAAAAATCCAACATTTGTTCCTCCTGTAAAATTAGATGGATCACCTTTGCAGAGAGTTGCCCAATTTAAATATTTGGGCCACATTGTTACTGAGGAATTAAAAGACGACTTGGATATGGAAAGGGAGCGCAGGGCACTGGCTGTGAGGGGAAATATTGTCTGCAGAAGGTTTCATGGTTGTTCAGTCCCCGTGAAACTAACTCTTTTTAAGGCCTACTGCCAAATATTTTACACCAGCAGTCTTTGGGATAACCATACCCTAAAATCAGACAATGCCCTGCGCATTCAATATAACAATGCCTTCAGGGCGCTGTTGAGGCTTCCACCATACTGTAGTGCGTCAGGTATGTTCGCTGATGCACACACTGACGACTACTTTGCGATAATGCGTAAGAAAGTTGCCTCCGTAATATTCCGGGTGAGGGGGAGCAGCAACAGCGTTCTGAGGGTTTTTGCAGAAAGGCTGGATGGGCCTACAATGGGGAGGTTTACCAAGCTTCATGTTGGCAACAAAGCTTGTTGAACCCTCCTGTTATTATGTTTTTATTTTTATTTTTCTTTCTTCTTTTTGTGTTCCTGCATGTTATCTAATATCTACTAATATAGTTTTTTAAGTCAAATGTAATACTAACACCCTATGGGCCTTGATGCCTGACAATAAAATATTTTTATTTTTTTATTTATTATTTTATAATATTTCATTCAGGCTCTGAATGTCCCTTTCCCAAAATGTCCGATTTTCTTAATTTTTTTTTTCGAAATGTCCGATTTTCTCAATTTTTTTTTCCCGAAATGTCCGATTTTCTCAAAAAAAAATTCCCGATATTTCCGTTTTCTCAAAATGTCCCTTTCCCGAAATGTCCCTTTCCTACGACAGCTACGCGTTTAAACTCGGGATATTTAAGTATCATATCATAAGCCAAGCAATCTAATCAATTTTTAATCACATAAACCAAAATGTCAAAAGCTAAAAATGATCCTCGTGATAACTGTTAATATAAATCTTTATGTATAATTCTTCTGTACGTGTGTTTATCACCTAACTCCTCCTAAATGGCTGGACCGATTTGGAAATTTTGTGTGTATATTTGAGTGGGTCCCTGGATGGTTTGAAAATACAATTGGATCCGGTAGGTGGCGCTGTTCAGACAGGACAGCGTCTGTCGGATCTGTTAGTTATTTATATACCTAATGAAATCGTGTCTTGTAATATTTTAGGAGGAAGTTGCGAAATTGCTCCGATTTGAGTCTTCTAAGCTTCCAGGCGGGCAAAGAACATCGCTTAGTGATTATACCTCACGCCAAAAAGAAGATCAGACATCAGTCTACTACTTAGCTGCCCCTAGGTTTGTTAAACATCATTTTATTTATTAAAACTTTATGCACAAGTAAAAAAATACTGTACAAAGGCACAACACTTGATGACCGCTCTAGGCTTGAGGCTTATCTTGCTATAAAACATGCACAGAGGTTCGTGATTCTAGGTATTGCTTACTTCTGTTCGGCCATAAAGTTTGTGGGAACTAGACTTAATTAAATTATTAATTTACATATACTTAGTACTGTTCTAAAACAATGGTGTCGATTCCCTTGTTCACAAACTAAACTAAATTTAAGTTCACTGCATCTTTTTCTTTCTATTTCATTAAGAAAAGGACAGAAGATAAATTTTAGTTTAGTCCTGTCAAATTAATCAGCGCCTGTCACTACTCCATACAAGTTTAGACGTGATTAAAACTTGCCTACTAAAATTACGTCAATTTACGTCAAGCGCTGATTAATTTGACAGGACTAAACTAAAATTTATCTTCTGTCCTTTTCTTAATGAAATAGAAAGAAAAAGATGCACTGAACTTAAATTTAGTTTAGTTAGTGAACAAGAGAATCAGCACCATTATGAACTCCAACACTTAATTTTTTTCATTGCAGTCGTGAATTGGCTGAAACTTCACCTTACTACGAATCCCTCAAGAAACGCGACGTGGAAGTGTTATTCTGCTACGAAATGTACGACGAGCTAGTGTTACTGGAACTGAAGGAATTCAACAACAGGCCGCTTGTCTCCATAGAGAACGATATGCAGACAGCAGCTAAGGACGAAACAGAAGACATTATTGGTGCTTATACTTTTACACCAGTGACTTTTAGCCACTTCTAGAATAGATTTGATGTGAAACATCTAAAGCGGCGGGTCAGACCGAATGTTGGCGTGATGACGCGTCGCACAGTGGAAAAAAATCTTTTTTGTTCAAAAAAAAAAAAAAAAAAATCTGCCTACACCACAATTTTTGACGTATCGCTGCCATTTTTTTTTATACACTCCTGAGATAACACAGTTTGGTGTGTCACTGCCACTTTTCCTTAAAACCTCAAAAAATCGGGAAATGAGGCAAAAACAATTTCTAAAAAAAATATTTTAACAAAAATCAGTTTGCAGGGGTTTTTCAGGCCCCTGGTCATGAATTTATTGTCTGTTTATAAAAATTCAAAATGGCGAATACAAAATGGCGGCCCAAAAAAAAATTGCTTTTTTTTAGGATATGGTATTGAAAAGTGGCAGTGACACACCAAAGTGTGTTTGTTACCTCAGGAGTGTATAAAAAAATGGCAGCGATACGTCAAAAAATGTGGTGTAGGTAGATTCGTGGAACAATAAAAGTACTTTTTTCCACTGTGCGTCGTTACACCAACAGTCGCCATATTTATTTCCTGTACATAATAATTTAGATGTTTTTATTATTTGAGAAAAGTTTTAAGGCTCGTGCAGACCAAGCGCGACGCTCGACGCGACACAAAGGCACTGCTTGTCGCGCGACGGTGCCTTTGTGTCGCGCCTGTTTGTAAAAGCCTTTACAAATTAGATGATGATGATGACGATGGCGTCAGTGGCGATGACAATGATGATGACGATGGCGATGGCAATGGCGATGACAATGGTCAAAGTCGAAGTCAATTCCGATGTTTCACATCTGCCAGGCGTCCCGCGACGGCAATTTTTTATTTATTTCATTACGTTGTTTAAAATTGTTTAGTATGAATTTAACATGTATTACATACATTAATTAATAAGTATTTTTATATTCATGACTTGACCTTTCATGTCTTTTCAACAGGAAGCGACGCACTTCTTCAATCTCAAGTAGACGAAGTAGTGAAGTACTTGCAGTCGCAACTAGTTGGCAAAGTGTTCGACGTTAAAACAACAACCAAGTTGGAAACTCATCCGTGTGTTATCACCGTACAAGAAATGGCGGCAGCTCGACACTTTATACGGACTCAAGCACAGAATTTAAGTGAAGAAAACAGATTCGCGCTGCTGAGGCCACATCTAGAGATAAATGTCAAGTGAGTATTTTTCCGCGAAAATCCCCTGGCTGGAGGTTTAAGTGTAGCAGCTTAAGGCACCGGATTGACCGGATTAAATAGTCATGACCTTAGAGGTCAGCCAGAAAGTTATGAGACGCCCAACAAAAAAAAAAAATCCGCGAAAAATATTTATTATTAGCTGTAACCTGTGTTCCTTGTCTAATTAATAAAAAAAGTAAAAGTTTGAAAAAAACTATTAAAACCGCAGTGGTAGCTCGAGCAATTCATATTTCCTACCGGTTTCGCAACAATAATGTAAATACCTACCTATAATATAAGGATCAAGATAGACACCTGACACTGACCTGAAAATTGCAAACAACGTAGGTGAGAAAATTTAAATTTCGCGGTTCCACCAGGAATCGAACAGACACAAATGCGTAAAACTAACAAACTGTATTTTTTTGCAAGTTGAATTTCGCACATAAGTCACAACGTACATAATGTAAGGATCTCAATCTGTATTTATTAAAACACTTTTCATTTATTATTTTCCAGGCACCCAATAATCAAGAAACTTCACAAACTGGTATCAACGGATAAGGATTTGGCCAAAATGGTGGCAGAGCAGCTATTCTCCAACGCCATGGTGACAGCAGGACTTGTACTGGACCCCAGAAACTTGATATCGCATATTAACGAACTTTTAGTTAAAGCTTTAGAAAAACATTAGACATTGTACTTAAAATAAAGAAATAAAGATTTTGTTATTGTATTAGGAAAAATGTATTTAATTTTTATTTACTCCTTTCAATTTTTATAAATGGTATTTGGCGGTATTGCTTGTAAAGAAAGGCTAACAAATGGGTGCCCAATTCAAAAAATCGCTAAGCCGTTTTTTCATTTTTGAACTGCGAGCAAAACAACCACAAAAATAAATCCTGAAAAGGACTCGAAATGTGTTGCCTGAATACAGAAATAAAAATACCACCAATCAATAAGTTTAATGAGGAGTTGTCTGATTTTTTTTATTAGGCATATTAACATAAAACCTAACATCACGCCTTGTTTCCTCAAAGGGTTGGGCAGAGATGTCCCTGTAGCAGGTACACCCACATTTCGCCAGTTATGTTTTAAGTCCCATGTAAGTCGGTTTAGGCAGCGCATGCCAGTAAAGCTCCCAGTCGGCATGATTTTTTCTGACTTCTTCAACAATAATCGTCAAATTTCAGACAATTTACAAAAACTTTAATGAATTATACACTAAAACCTTCCGCATGAATTACTCCATCTATTGAAGAAAACCGTTTGAAACTCCGTTCGGTAATTTTTGAGTTTATCGCGTTCAGACAGACAGACAGACGCGACGGGTGACTTTGTTTTATAATATGTAAGGATGTATGGACGCTATACTATTGCTGGTTAACGGGAACGCCTTTCCTTATTGATCCGAAAGGGTTTCTTTCGATTTTTAAGGACTTAGGTATTTTATAAAACTAAAATGTCTACCTTGTCTTCTTCTTTTTATATGAGACTAGCTTCTGCCCGCGATTTTGTCCGCGAGCCTATTGGGCTATCCAAAGAAAAAAGGATTTTTCAAATCTGTTCGGTAGTTTTTGAGTTTATCGCGTTCAGGCAGACGGACGCGGCGGGGACTTCCTTACAATTATTATAAAACAAAGTCACCCGCCGCGTCTGTCTGTCTGTCTGAACGCGATAAACTCAAAAACAGCCGAACGGATTTTCAAACGGTTTTCACCAATAGATGGAGTAATTCATGCGGAAAGTTTTAGAAGTTTTGTGTAAATTGGCTGAAATTTGACGAATATTGTTGAAGAAGTCGGAAAAAATCATGCCGACTGGGAGCTTTACTGGTGTGCGCTGCCTAAACCGAAAAAGATACATCAAATTTCTACGGTATTGTTCATCTTAAAAAGATCAACAAAAAGTTCTAAGGATGACCCACAATAACCATTTTTATCTTTCAGAATTTGATAAAAAATTAATTGTTATTTCTGAAGCTTTTTGACCGGTATAGTATTAATCCTTATTCAATAAAATATGTTATTTAAATTGGGCATTTCATTTAGATTAAAATATGCCTTGACATCATATCATTTAAATGAATAGTTTAAAAGATATCACAGTTTCAAAATTACGTGTAGCAACGGGCGCAGTCAGTGACAATTTCCGCGGTTATTAGGTATGAAATCTCGGTAGTACGTTCCCGTGAGATATTTTCCGACATCCACGCGGGCGAAGCCGTGGGCAAAACCTAGTAATAATATAAAAGAACAGGGTATGTTTTAAGACTCTCGCACAGCTTAAACCGGTAAAAACGGTAAAAATGAGGGTGTTGAAGTTCATCATAAAGGAAAGTACGAAATCCGTGCAGACGAAGTCGCGGGCGAAGTGCTAGTTCTTTTATAATATGTAAGGATTTGTAATCACGTTCTCGAAAACGGTTCTAACGATTTCGATGAAAGTTGCAATACAGGGGTTTATCTGTGTGAAAAATCGATCTAGCTAGGTCTCATTTCTGGGAAAATTAGTTTTCTCTAATTTCACCGGAGCAGAGCTCGGTCGCTAAAAGTTTAGAACAAGATGGCTAGCTTAGCATACTATACATACATGGAATTATTATGAATCTATGAAGATTTAATTAAAAAACTAGATGCGTTATGTGAGGTAGAGGAATATTCCCATGGCACTGTCGAAAACTCGAAATCCTAAAAAATTATAAAAGTGTGGTGTGAAATGGAATGTTACACGAAACCTACTGAAGTTCAGTAGGTTTCGTGTTACACAATTAGTAATGAAATGTAACTAACTGTCGAATTAAAATACGCAGTTTTTAAAACTTACCCAGATAATTATAAAATTGGTTGGAAATATAATGTGTAGGTAATAAAAAGAAATTGTTTCACTGTAGTGTCTACTGATAAATAAAATCACCAATACCGGTATCCCGGTAGTGGACATTTCAATACCGGTATTGAAAAATGTCATATAATGTCCGGGATCCCGGTATTAGCCAATACCGAGATCCCGGTATTGAAAGCCATAGAACATTGATCCGTAACTAAATATAAATAAGAAATAAAATAGTCTTGCGAGTATTTCGGATCGGCACTTGGTCGGCGTACTTGCAAGTAAATACCTAGTATAAAAACCTAGTCCTATAATATATAGCCCTCGTTCGCACGGACGTAATAAAATCGCGGCGAAATTTTTCGTGCACTTGATTATCAACGCTCTGCTTAGCGCCGAGAGTTGAAAATCCAACAGTGTTTCTTCAACGCGCTGGGACGAGAGTAGGTACGTCCCAGCACGTTGGATTCTCAACAAGCCACCTATACCTGGACTACCGCGTTTCGGCCGTGTGTATAATTTAGATGTTTCTACGACTCGCTGAGGGTCTTTATACGCATAAATAGGTACCTACCGATTAATATTACTGATGAAAAAACAACCGACTTCAAAAAAAACACTACAATGTGAAAAATAATTTTAATTTCGGAAGTCGGTGTCTTTGGTTTTTAATTTTCGTTCTTTGTCACCGACTTCCGAAGTTAAAGTTATTTTTCACTTTGTAGTGTTTTTATTGAAGTCGGTTGTTTTTTTTTTTGTAAAAAGTTTTTATTTTTCACTTTTTAGTTGTGATACCTACCCCACACAAATTCGAATACCACTACCTGCTATGTAAATAACAGTGACAAGAAGTTATCATAATATCATCCACATACTAAGTGAGGCAAAAATACGTATTATTGAAGCTAACTCAAAAACTACCCAAGCAAAGTTAATAAAATTTATATGGGACCACCTCTGAAGTATGATCTACCAAACAAAAAAAGAACCATCAAAATCAATTCATAAATGACGGAGTAATCGCGTAACAAACATACAAAAAAAAAAAAAACAACATACAGTCGAATTGAGAACCTCCTCCTTTTGGAAGTCGGTTAAAAATAAGTACTCGTTTGTCCAGATACGGATGTTTTTAAACACATTTATGTTATCTAAAGATAGAAAGAAAGAAAAGATAGAATGAAAAAATTTTTTTTTTTCAGAAACACGTGTAGGTATACAAAAAGATAATTAACTCGAGTAAAACAATCAAACAATAGATTTAAATATAATCACGAGCACAAAACAGAAGTAGTCGGCAGCTGCTTTAATTTAATAAACAAATAAGCACAGTAAAGTACCTATATAATATACCTAATCTTATAATACTGACAAAAAATACCCCGAACGAATTCCAACCAAGCACGTGTGAATTAGTGATGGGCGTTGAATCAACCGTCTCCTGTCACCGTATTAACGTTAACTGTTTATGAATCAACTAGTTGAATTCGTCAACGACGTTTATGAATCAACTAGTTGAATTTGTCAATGACGTTTATGAATCAACTAGTTGAATTCGTCAACGACGTTTATGAATCAACTAGTTGAATTCGTCAACGACGTTTATGAATTATAAACGAAAGTTGAATAATAAACGAGTCAGTTTATTATTCAACTAAATTCGAGAACGCAAACGCAACGAACCGAGCAAATTAAAAAACTTCCGTTGAAAATGACATCATACATTGCGAGCGACGGTCATGTCATAGAATTTGAATTAAACTCTGAAAGAGTTGATTTTTGAAAAAGTATGACGATATTGGTGGACTGGCGCGCGCCGCTCGTGCCGCCTGAGAGAAACCGGTTCATACTAGTTTCATGGTTTGTTTGTTTACGTTTAGAAACGAAGTTCGCTTTCGTCAACTAAGTAGAACCATCAATGAAACGTTTCATAATTGAATCAAAATGTTTAAAAATTAGCTTAACAGGTCAGTAGACTAGTTCAACTCGTTGAACGTCGCGGCGTTGAATAAAAACCGTTGAATGAGTTAACGGTTTACTTTGTAAGTTGACATTAGTGCACGTTAACTTGTTGACGAATTTAACTAGTTGACGAACGTAAATCAACGTTAACGTTTCGTTAACGGAAAAACCTTCAACGACCCATCGCTATACTGAACGAACGCATCAGCGTTGTTATTAATACGGCAATCCACGATATATTTTCGAAAAATACGGTATACGGCAGGCCGTATCACAAAATACGGCAATTGATTAGAGGTTATACGAAACGTTTTTTCACTAGCTTTTAAGAATTAAATCGACGCTTGAAAGGCAAGGCAACATTGACTAAACGATATAGTAGTCCCATGTCGCTTAGTCAATGTTGCCTTTCAAGCGTCGAAATGAAAATGAAACTCAAAATTCAAATATTTGTCACCTGAAGAGGCTGTGCGCATGGACTTATTTTGTATATTAAGTCCATGGCTATGCGCCACACACAATAAAGAGAAAAAAGTCGTCAATGTTGCCACTGACCCAGAAACTACCACGAATTGCCAAAACTGAAAATGACCTTCAAAAATCGATGATGACTGATTCAAAATCAAGGATACTGTACCAAGTACGCGACATGCGCGAGAAGCAAGGAGAAGTACACTCTAGATAAACATGAATCTAAAGTAATAGAAACGATAACAAATCTTTATGGAGAAGAAACAAATGAGGAATAGATTTTTTAAAAATAAATACGGCAATTTAGTATTTTTTCCCTTAAAATACGGCAATCCACACTGTGACATACGGCAGCTCAGATTTTTACGATAACAACACTGGAACGCATCGAAACACAACGTAAAAACTCTTGAAATCAAAAACTGAACGCAGCGTGCAGCGTCTAGTGAGCTTGCTCTAGCGGGGTAGCGGCATTTTTTCACAGTGAGAGCGGCTTTTTACTAAAAAGTGTGTGTAGACTAGTTAAAATTGTTTTCTTACTGTGGTTGTGTGCTAATTGAACATTTCATATGATACATAATATTCAAGTAAGTATTTTATTTTACAAAAGCGTATTTTACGGTGAAGTTGTGAAACGCTTCCCTTGTCCCTGTACCTTGAGTGAATTTTTAAACATAGTTACAACGTCTCGCTCATAAGCATATTAGCACTTACTCACTAACGTAGAGTGAGTTATATACTGGTGCCGACCCTAGCGGAACAGGGCTTTGTTACTAAAGTGATACAATTTTGACGCCGCGCAGGTATGAGCACTATGGATATAAACAAGGTGGATTATGAGGACGATAATAAAACTTTAGACAAGAAGCAGATTGAGGCTGAAGAGAAAGAAGTGATGTTAAAGGCTGAGGTGGAGAATATCGAATCTGCGGAATTAAAGACCGATGATGGGCCTGTGAAGACTGCTCTCTCTGGGGATCTGACGGAACAGGGCCGCGAAGTGAAGCCCAAGTTTATACCTATCGGGGCCATCAAAATGCCTGGGTTTTTCACAAAGAATTCGGATAAGGATAAGGACAAGTCAAAGGTACAATAATGTAAAATGATTTTACAGTATTATAATTATTGTATAAGGGTTTTTATGGATTTATTCAGTTTCGTTTGGATATTTGTGTTCTTATTCCTATGTCATAAATGTTTTAAAGTGATTGTTATGGGATGCAGGATGAAGAGGCAGCTATTGAAAAAGATACTGATAATGAAAAGACTGATGAGAGCTCCAAAGTCAAGGAGAATCGTTTCCAATTCCTGCAAAAGTTTACAAAATTCTTGCAACACCCTGAGAATGAAAATGGTGAGTTACTAGTAACAGCTCTGTGTATATTTTAAAATAAATTAATGATAAACTTACTAACTCATTGCATGTGGGATAATCCAGTTAGTAAATTGAGTTAATTATTGTATTAACAGAATTTATAAGGGATCCTAATGTTGCACATAAAAGTAGACCTTTTAGTTAGAACCAAGTATTTGATATATTAAGAAAACACTTGGAGAAATTTCTTATTTCAGAGGAAAAAGATGGCAAGAAGGGCTTATTTAACATAAAATATCCAAGGGTTTTCCAAAAACGTGGTAGTGCACCCAACAATGCAGATGCTACTCTTGCTTCTATGGAAACTTTGGATGACAAGTTGGACACCCCCAATGATGGCATGGAAACTGTAAAACTGGAGCCTGTTGTAAGTATTTGATGACTAAAGCCCCACTTAGATGGTGCAAGTTTCTGGAATGTGCAAGAGCAATAGTTGCTTCAATTTTATGGTATGCCACAGGCAATAAACTTGCACTGTGTAAATTGGGCCTAATAGTATGTTTCAAACTTTTTGGAAGACTTATATGGTAATTAATTTGTGCTGTCTGTTGTATGTCTCTAATCTCTTGTTCTTAGCTGCAATGGAAAGTAGGATGTTAGATCCCCCACTTTTACATCGTGATATTAGATTAATAGCTCTCTTACCAGGATATGCCAATTGACTTTACCAGTAATAAAGAAATTTCATTAGTTTTTCAGCTTATTTTATTAAACATCTAATATCTAAATCACATTTTAATTTGTTAAACTCCATTGTCTAAGTTGCATAGCATGTTTAAAGTTAATAACCATTTTAATTATCTTTTTGTTGATGTTTTAATCATAGGAACAGTTAAGATAGAACTACAAATGAAAGTTTATGAACAAATGTAATGTCTGTTATAAGAATGAACAACTCTAGTGTCCCTTTGAAACCGCATAAACCTTTCGCCTTTACTATATTTTTTATCTCATGAAGGGACGCGTGCTATACATGTGGTAACCAACTTAATAAAATCTTGTAGATTTCATGCGCCTAGCCCCAGCGGTTTAGACTATGTGCTTTCTGTAAGTGAATGAATTTAATGTTATTATGAGATTGCTTTACCCCACAGTGGGACAACAATAGACTGGTATTATTATTAAATATTATAAATACAGGGTGAACAGCAAATTCGTCGTATTCATTCCAGAATGTGATGTGTGACCCCTTTGCAACATTCAAGCACCCCCATATAGCCTAGGCAAAAATCCCAGGGATTCAAGAAAGTCCAAGTGTTTCTTAAAATATCCCAAAATTCGACAATTTTTTTTTTCTTTTGTGCTCTAATTGAATGGCCATCAATGCTATTTTATTTTAAACCGACTTCAAAAAAAGGAGGAGGTTCTCAGTTCGAATGTATTTTTTTTTTAAATGTTTGTTACCGCATAACTTTCGACTGGGTGAACCGATTTTGATGATTCTTTTTTATTTGAAAGCTGGTGCTTCCTGTGTGGTCCCATATAAATTTTATTAACTTTGCTTGGATAGTTTTTGAGTTAGTTTCAATAATACGTATTTTTCCCACTTAGTATATGGATGATATCTTAAGTTCGTGTCACTGTTATTTACATAGCAGGTAGTGGTGTTCGAATTTGTGTGGAGTAGGTAACACAACTAAAAACGGAAAAATAATAGTGAATACATTAACAAAGCTTTCGCCGCAACCAAGTGTTCTGAATCATCAAACAATTAAAAGATACAAATAAAAGTTAATTATGAATGAAGAATGTATGCACGAAGATAAGAAACAATCCTTGGGTACACTTAAAGCTTTGTTATCGCATGTTGTTGCGAGATAAGGGTGAGGCCACAACACTGCGTTGCGGCGTCGTATCGCAAAAACGACGTCGCACGCAGCAATACAATGCGCGTATAATATGTTGTGCGGCGTCATAGATTTTTACGATGCGACGCCGCAACGCAGTGTTGTGGCCTCGCCCTAAGCGCTTGGCCACGATTCCGTGCTGCTCAGTGCATGTAGATGATTACGAAAATCCTTAATTAAATTCTTGTTGTATCTTTTAACTGTTTGATGATTACGAACTTTTGGTTACGGCGAAAGCTTTGGTAACGTATTCACTATCAAATAAAATAGCATTGATGGCCATTTAATTTGTGAGTTTACAGAAAAAATTCTATTTGATGACGAATTCCGTGACATTTTCAGAAACACACAGATCTTGGTCTTTCTTGAATCCCTGGATTTTCGCCTAGGCTATATGGGTGCTTAAATATTGCAAAGGAGTCAAACCAAACTATCACGTCCTGGAAAGAATACGTCGAATCTCATTACATTTTTAGGGTTCCGTACCCGAAGGGTAAAAACGGGACCCTATTACTAAGACTTCGCTGTCTGTCCGTCCGTCTGTCTGTCACCAGGCTGTATCTCAAGAACCGCGATAGCTAGACAGTTGAAATTTGAATATGAACAAAATGCAAATTAATATGGTTCTAATGCGATTACGTCAAAAAAAACGTTTAAGCGCAGTGTCCAATTCGCAAAATGTCCAGCGCTCCGGCTTTGTAGTGTTTTTTTGGAATTCGGTTGTTTTTTTTTTTTTTTTTTCAGTTTTTAGTTATGTTACCTACCCCACACAAATTCGAACACCATTACCTGCTACGTAAATAACAGTGACACGAACTTAAGATACGAGTATCATATGAAAAAAATACGTATTATTGAAACTAACGCAAAAACTATCCAAGCAAAGTTAATAAAATTGATATGGGACTACACGGGAAGCACCAGCATTCAAATAAAAAAGAATCATCAAAATCGGTTCACCCAGTCGAAAGTTATGCGGTAACAAACATTAAAAAAAACAGTCGAATTGAGAACCTCCTCAAATTCAAATTCAATTTATTTGCCATAAGTGTTGGTACCATTTTAGTGTTAAAATAAATAATTATACAGATCCATAACACTTAGTCATAATAATGTGACATGCAAACATTTGGGTTATTATTATATAAGACAATTCAATTAAAATTTGAAACATTATTGTTATAATATTAGATACATTAAAAAAAAGAAATACTGTTAGTGTCAGCGGGTAAATACATAGTTATGATTGTCATTTATTAATCAACCTCCTTTTTTTGAAGTCGGTTAAAAATAAAATAGCATTGATGGCCATTCAATTAGAGCATTAAAAGAAAAAAAAAATTGACGAATTTTGGGATATTTTAAGAAACACTGACTTTCTTGAATTCCTGGGATTTTTGTCTAGGCTATATGGGGGTGCTTGAATGTTGCAAAGGGGTCACACTATCACATTCTGGAACGAATACGACGAATTTGCTGTTCACCCTGTATTTATATATTTAATAATAATACCAGTCTATTGTTGTCCCACTGCGAGGCAAAGCAATCTCATAATAATATTAAATTCATTCATTAATTCACTTACTGACTACTCTGAGAAAAAAGGCCAAAACTAACTCAGAGGTCGCAGTCTCTTTTAAAGTCCAGACATAATCTTGGTCAGGCCATATGAGGACCGTGTAGATTAGTGTATCAAAAGGTCTTTTGAGGAAAGAACAGATTTGAGTGGACCTGTCCAGTCAATGCAAGCATTTGTCAGTAATCGTGGAGCTCAACTCGGAACTTAAGGAGCTCAACACAATAATATGTCATTCTTATTTTTGTTTTAAATATTATCGCTTAATGCTGAGTTTCATATTTATCAGACCGCGCGTTAAGTATCTTCATACAAATTATAGCCCTAAGTATGCCGCCGTTACCTACATGTAATTAAACAGGAACTCATGATCAACCTTGTCGAATGCCTTTCGAAAGTCAATGTAAATGACATCCACTGGTACCCGAGAATCCTCATTGCATCCATATATCCACTTCATTTATGAAATATGCAATTGTCAAATAATGAGGAATTACTAAAAATATTATGACATGTTATTTATATTTTATAGGAAGTAGAAGAAGGTAAAGTGGCCACTAAACTTCCACTGAAAGAAAGGATTCGCCAGAAAAAGTTTATTATTGGTAAGAATTTTTTCAAGTAGTCTTTAATACTTTTTATCTACACCCATGCTATAAAACCTCTATAAAAGTTTCTAAAACAGTTAGCTTATTGACAACATTATAACAGCCAGTGTCATAGTAACCATTACATCATCCAAACGAGTGTTACAATGTTGTACTAAATTTCATTACGCCACTCGTTTCAACGTTCAAACGGGGGACAGCAGCACCCGCTGCACGCATGTGTGTGTGATGTGCTGCTGCAGGCGACACTCGCACGTGTAGGTAGTAGTACTGGGGGACAGCAGCACCCGCTGCACGCATGTGTGTGTGATGTGCTGCTGCAGGCGACACTCGCACGTGTAGGTAGTAGTACTGGGGGACAGCAGCACCCGCTGCACGCATGTGTGTGTGATGTGCTGCTGCAGGCGACACTCGCACGTGTAGGTAGTAGTACTGGGGGACAGCAGCACCCGCTGCACGCATGTGTGTGTGATGTGCTGCTGCAGGCGACACTCGCACGTGTAGGTAGTAGTACTGGGGGACAGCAGCACCCGCTGCACGCATGTGTGTGTGATGTGCTGCTGCAGGCGACACTCGCACGTGTAGGTAGTAGTACTGGGGGACAGCAGCACCCGCTGCACGCATGTGTGTGTGATGTGCTGCTGCAGGCGACACTCGCACGTGTAGGTAGTAGTACTGGGGGACAGCAGCACCCGCTGCACGCATGTGTGTGTGATGTGCTGCTGCAGGCGACACTCGCACGTGTAGGTAGTAGTACTGGGGGACAGCAGCACCCGCTGCACGCATGTGTGTGTGATGTGCTGCTGCAGGCGACACTCGCACGTGTAGGTAGTAGTACTGGGGGACAGCAGCACCCGCTGCACGCATGTGTGTGTGATGTGCTGCTGCAGGCGACACTCGCACGTGTAGGTAGTAGTACTGGGGGACAGCAGCACCCGCTGCACGCATGTGTGTGTGATGTGCTGCTGCAGGCGACACTCGCACGTGTAGGTAGTAGTACTGGGGGACAGCAGCACCCGCTGCACGCATGTGTGTGTGATGTGCTGCTGCAGGCGACACTCGCACGTGTAGGTAGTAGTACTGGGGGACAGCACACCCGCTGCACGCATGTGTGTGTGATGTGCTGCTGCAGGCGACACTCGCACGTGTAGGTAGTAGTACTGGGGGACAGCAGCACCCGCTGCACGCATGTGTGTGTGATGTGCTGCTGCAGGCGACACTCGCACGTGTAGGTAGTAGTACTGGGGGACAGCAGCACCCGCTGCACGCATGTGTGTGTGATGTGCTGCTGCAGGCGACACTCGCACGTGTAGGTAGTAGTACTGGGGGACAGCAGCACCCGCTGCACGCATGTGTGTGTGATGTGCTGCTGCAGGCGACACTCGCACGTGTAGGTAGTAGTACTGGGGGACAGCACACCCGCTGCACGCATGTGTGTGTGATGTGCTGCTGCAGGCGACACTCGCACGTGTAGGTAGTAGTACTGGGGGACAGCAGCACCCGCTGCACGCATGTGTGTGTGATGTGCTGCTGCAGGCGACACTCGCACGTGTAGGTAGTAGTACTGGGGGACAGCACACCCGCTGCACGCATGTGTGTGTGATGTGCTGCTGCAGGCGACACTCGCACGTGTAGGTAGTAGTACTGGGGGACAGCAGCACCCGCTGCACGCATGTGTGTGTGATGTGCTGCTGCAGGCGACACTCGCACGTGTAGGTAGTAGTACTGGGGGACAGCAGCACCCGCTGCACGCATGTGTGTGTGATGTGCTGCTGCAGGCGACACTCGCACGTGTAGGTAGTAGTACTGGGGGACAGCACACCCGCTGCACGCATGTGTGTGTGATGTGCTGCTGCAGGCGACACTCGCACGTGTAGGTAGTAGTACTGGGGGACAGCAGCACCCGCTGCACGCATGTGTGTGTGATGTGCTGCTGCAGGCGACACTCGCACGTGTAGGTAGTAGTACTGGGGGACAGCACACCCGCTGCACGCATGTGTGTGTGATGTGCTGCTGCAGGCGACACTCGCACGTGTAGGTAGTAGTACTGGGGGACAGCAGCACCCGCTGCACGCATGTGTGTGTGATGTGCTGCTGCAGGCGACACTCGCACGTGTAGGTAGTAGTACTGGGGGACAGCACACCCGCTGCACGCATGTGTGTGTGATGTGCTGCTGCAGGCGACACTCGCACGTGTAGGTAGTAGTACTGGGGGACAGCACACCCGCTGCACGCATGTGTGTGTGATGTGCTGCTGCAGGCGACACTCGCACGTGTAGGTAGTAGTACTGGGGGCAGCACACCCGCTGCACGCATGTGTGTGTGATGTGCTGCTGCAGGCGACACTCGCACGTGTAGGTAGTAGTACTGGGGGACAGCACACCCGCTGCACGCATGTGTGTGTGATGTGCTGCTGCAGGCGACACTCGCACGTGTAGGTAGTAGTACTGGGGGACAGCACACCCGCTGCACGCATGTGTGTGTGATGTGCTGTTGCAGGCGACACTCGCACGTGTAGGTAGTAGTACTGGGGGACAGCAGCACCCGCTGCACGCATGTGTGTGTGATGTGCTGCTGCAGGCGACACTCGCACGTGTAGGTAGTAGTACTGGGGGACAGCACACCCGCTGCACGCATGTGTGTGTGATGTGCTGCTGCAGGCGACACTCGCACGTGTAGGTAGTAGTACTGGGGGACAGCACACCCGCTGCACGCATGTGTGTGTGATGTGCTGCACGCATGTGTGTGTGATGTGCTGCTGCAGGCGACACTCGCACGTGTAGGTAGTAGTACTGGGGGACAGCACACCCGCTGCACGCATGTGTGTGTGATATGCTGCTGCAGGCGACGTACATACGTGTATTTGTACTGAATTTCGTGGGAATTTCTTTATTCTTGATCTTGAATTACAAACACCCAATGGTTGCAGAAACTTTTATAGAGGATTCATATCATGGGTGTAGATAAAGTCTTGTATGCCACTGTTATAATTAGATATTAAAACACTCATGTGATACTATTATCACAGTCGGCTTCGCCTCGTGTGACAACCCCACATTCGTGTTTTAATACCTAATTATAACAGTTGCATAAATAACTATTTAGTTACTCGCCGTTTTATGTTACGTCATGCTCCCTGACAAAGGTGGTTCCCCTTTGCTTTAACAAGTATAAGTTACATGAAAAAGTCTATGGTCAATGATTTCATGAAATCATCACATTTGACACCTTTGCCAACTTATGGAGTTGTATTGCTGATTATAATTGAGTAAAGCCATGTTGTTACGGCCGCGAATCATATTTAGATGCAAAAAACGTAAGAAAATTTGAATTTCGCGGGCTACCCTGACGCTTCCCCTTTAATCATTATTATTTCACACATCAGTACGACTATCATTAATAAGTAGGTAAATAATAAATTTCTTGATTTCAGATGATATTGTGGTCGTTGGGATTGTAATTCTAGTCCTGATAGCAGTTATTATTGGAATCATAATCGGAGCTCATGCTGGACCGCCAGTCGAACGCCCTCTACGTCGCGGCCGCTACATTACGACTTTCTCCTACTGCGGGCCTGTTGAAGGGTATGTTTCTCCTATAATATATTTTTTGATATAATATTATGTGCCTAGAATAAAAAAAATTAGTCTGCATTTTTTTCTTTCAGTATTCTGGATGAAGGAGTCTACAAATTCTTTAGTATTCCATATGCTTTACCCCCAGTGGACAAAAGGAGATTCACATATGCTCAATCTTTTAACCTATCAACATGCTGGAATGGAACTTATGATGCACGAACGAAGGGCCCTCTCTGCCTGCAATTCTTAGAAAATGCTACAATTACTGGTGTAGAAGATTGTTTAACTTTGGATGTGGTTACTCCTCATGTGAGGTATGACACACCATTACCTGTTGTTATTCTGATTGGAGCAAACACTTTAGCTGGAGGAATAAGTCCTGCTCAACCTTCTGCACTGTATGCCCGCACCAAGGAAGTCGTTTTTGTACGTCCTAATTTTAGATTAGGTCCTTTTGGATTTTTAGCTCTAGATATTTTATCGAAGAGTAGATACCCAGCTACATCAGGCAACTATGCACTTAGTGATTTAGTAAAAGCATTGAAGTGGGTACAGTTGAATATTAAGCATTTTGGAGGAGACCCACAGTCTGTAACTTTGTTAGGTCATCGAGCGGGAGCAACATTGACTGCTGCTTTAACTACCATTGGTCAAGCTCAGAAATTATACTCTCGGGTGTGGCTGTCATCACCTTCCGTCATATTTCCCGGTGACACATTAGAACAATCCCAAAAGTTGAACACAAGATTCAAAGAAATGACTAAATGTAATGATGCCAGTTGTCTACGACAAATTTCTACTGCAGAAATTCTAACTCCAGATATTTGGTTGGAAAATTATATGGGAAGTCTACCAAGAAGTGATGAATCCAAGCATTCTTTATTGGTGTTAGATGGAGAGTTACTGCGAGTCCATGCTTATGAAAGTTGGGATACTCAAAAAGAGGCTAAGAACTCTGGAAAGGACAAAGTTTTTAAACCAATGGTATTTGGTACAACTCAACATTCTAGTCACTCAGATCTCTTACAGAAAAAATATCTTGATTGGACAGCTGATATTGTAGAAAAAATTGTCAATGATAGTGTGATTGGCGAAAAGAATTTGACTTCTTCAGTGTTCACTCATGTCAACAAAACATATGAAGGTTTGGTGGAATTGATTTCATCCATTCGTACGATGTGTCCTTTGGTAAGT
This sequence comes from Agrochola lychnidis, assembly GCA_963680765.1. NCBI lineage: Eukaryota > Metazoa > Arthropoda > Insecta > Lepidoptera > Noctuidae > Agrochola > Agrochola lychnidis. The sequence continues at coordinate 15,645,780 of OY796857.1, forward strand.
CTCGCTCGATTGCGTCTGGCTGTTCCGATGTATGTAGTGCTTGGATCAGGCGCCGGCGGCGGTGCTGGCGGCTCTGGTATAGCAACCATAAATGCTGATGTTGAAGCTATTCTTGGAACATTCGAGTCAGAAATGCCAGAACAGCGCCGGTACATGGCTGCTATGCAGCAGCTTTTCTATTATTACGTGTGGCACGGTCATTTGCCTGGACCAGAAAGTGGTTTGATTCAAGTGGGTCAAGATTTGCTTCCTCTTAGTGGCTTGCCTCTTTGTGACTTACTCATTAGGGAAGATATTGTACCGAGGTATGCACACATTGACTAATATGAATGTCAATCATTTTCAACCCTGCTACATTTTTGTTATTAAATAATATGATATCATAATACTTGCTCCAATGTTTTATAACTACTTGATATTATATATTTTATAATAATTCTCGCTGTCTATTGTGTATGTGTTTCATATATAATAACAAATATTAATAATAAATATGTTCTCGATAGTTCATGAGAAGTCAAAATTGTCTGAATAAAATATCTTTTGTGTTTATCATTATTAATTAAAATCTTAAAGTACAAAATTTCCTAAATAATGGTCCTGTCTCTGGAACCTATTCATATATCTTCTGTTGTAGATATACAGCCGAACCCAATAACCCATTTTCAGTCAAAGACAGATCTCTATTGATGGTAGACAGTAAAATTCTATCTATCATTGAATGTCATTCCGTAAGATTCCTTATTCTCTGACAGATTATAGGGATGTTAAAACCATAGATAGATAGTTTCTTCTATCTCCAGTATGCCAAAACTGGTGATAGATAGGTTATTGGGTTTGGCCGTAAGAAAATAACAGTGAGCATTTTACACCATAGATTATGTAACAATTTAATATTAAGGTTAAAATAAGTGAGACTGATGGAACATTGATCTCATCTGATCAGGCAGTCTCTTTTCTACTAATTTTATTAGTAATGTATGTTGAAATTGTTTCAGTTACCTTTATTTTTAGAAATATTTTTTTCTACTTTTATATGAACAATGAATATTTTTTATATATGAATTAATCGGACACATTGGTCCTGAGGTTTTATTAAAAGGGAAAACTTTGAAATTTTTGTAAGACTTAATTCAAAAGACTGATGAACTTTCGATTTTTAAAACTAGGTATTATTTTTTTTATATATTTAAGTTGTGATATAAAAATATGAAATAGTTGCTCTGAGTACACTTGAATTTCTTTTCTTAATAGAATATATATTGTGAAATTGCCAAAAAAATCTTGATCTTAAAAATATGAAATCTCAAGATCAATGTCCTAATAGTAGATATCTGATAAGATTTATTGCGTTTATCAGCTGACGTGCGAATAGCCGTAGATTTTGTGTGTGAAATAAAACTTATATGCTTTTTATAGATATTCTTAGCCAGTGTCTGTAACCGCATACATCACATTTGGTCCCACCTTTCCTTACCAAATGTATTTGATTAATGGGTATTTTGTAACCGTGTAGCTTTTTATTGGGGCCAACCCTTACTTTTATTGTGTAAATGCCAAAGGGAATGCCATAGATGCATTTTGCAGCGAGGGGCAAAAGAAAAAGGTAGTCAATTGACAACAATGCCTCTTGTGATGTCAGACTCTCAAATATTTGCTACTGCACTTGCATTTAACATAAGGGGTGACTTGCATAAATGCAATTAAATTTTGAATTTTATTAGTAAGTACTTATTTAGTTCGCCAATAATTGTGTCTCAAAGTTTATGTGATTTTACAAAGTCTGATCAATCCAAAGAAAAATTGATGAATTTACTGCATTATAATTGCTGTATTATTTAAGTTATTTATGTGTTATTAATATAATTTAGTATGGAAGGAATCTCCATATCGATATACTCTTTTGTTGCCAAAATGCTTTTTGTAATTAAGTTATTATTGCACTAGCGCTAGCTGTAGTATAGGTACAACTTTGTGTAATTTTGTAAATTGATCCAAATAAATTGGTGTAAGACTGATGATTTTTTTTTAATAATTTTAAAACAAATGTTAGCTAAAATTAGATATCCGGTCAAGTCAATATTATATCACCTTTAGCTGCTCTCATTAGTCTAGTGGGCGCAAACGCGACTGCTGTGCTTTGTGTACTGGGTGCGATTCTCGGTTTATGCAGGCTTGCCCCGAATTATACAAAGCTGATAGATTTACAGGTGGAGGCTGAATATGGGTGTACGGTTAACAACATATATCTAAATTGAAACAAAAAATATTTCGAAACACTGCTTCGTAGTGATTCACATAATAGTTAAGGCTCCGTGCCGCCGCACCGCACGAAATCACTGATTTTGATCAATTTTGTTTATTCGTTGTGAGAAAGGGGACGAGAATTTAAACAAAATTATTTCTGATTTGAAAAGTCCAATTCTTCGTCTTGTACATAGGGGAAAGGGATTTTTGAAATAAATTAAGGATTCGTGGGAAATCACTAAAATTCGCAACAAGTTTTCCAAAAAATGACGCGAGACTGACGTTTGATCGTTTCGTTAGAAGAAACTGCTTTTGATGTTGAAAATTAAAAAATATCATCAACATCATTATATGGTCTACTTGTACATAGGGGAACCACTTTTTTCAACTTTCATACAAAATATAGCAGAAAAAAAATGTTGAAATAACGTAACTTTCTCAAAACTTCAAGCCAAATAAATATTTTTTTCTAATACTTAGAAACACTTTTAAGAAATTTTAAAAATTATATATTAATTTTAAGTTAATTGTTTAATAGAATCTAAATTTTATTTTATAAATAAACAATTACTTCATTACGTAAATAAATGGCAAAGTGAACTATATAAACGATCGCGGAAAATCTATTCCGTCAGTAGCGAACGGGCCTTCCCAGCGTGAGGACGTATCACTTTGCGTCGCAGCACGCACACACGCACGTACGTGTCCGATGTTAACATATTCCAGAAATTGTACGTCGACTACCACATTTTGATCCGCATTTTATTTTAAAGTACTTTGCTTGTTTTTGAAGAACATTAAAATTTTGCATGCCTGGCAATAAATAAAATACCGGTGTACGTGTGTTCGTAATTCTTCTTATCCTAAACGGCTTGACTGATTTAGATGTTTTTTTTTTAATTCTTTTTGTGTAACTTGGATGGTTCATAACTATAGTTGGACTCGCGTGGCGCTGTTGTCGCAGGACAACATCTGCCTGCTGGGTTCACTAGTTATATTTTGACTTTAGATTTCATAGTTTTGAATGATTTTTGGTAGGGGAAAAAGTTATGGGTTCGCGTCACCGATATGCCCGCGCCGATATGCTGTTGTAGCAATAAGTGAAGTATTTTTGGAACGAAGTTCTTTAACGCTACTGAAGACTACTTTAAGTCAAAATAAAGATCCAAGATGACGGCTGCGAACATTTAAAAATATTTCGTCATGGGTATCATTTTCATAGTTTTCGAGGATGCTAAAGCTGATAGTGAGGTCAAAATATAAATCCAAGATGGCGGCTGTGACAATATTCAGATTTTTCGTCATAGGTGTCTTTTTCATAGTTTTTGAGGATTCTAAAGCAGATTTTGATGTCAAAACGTAAATCTAAGATGGCGGCTGCGAAAATTTTCACATTTCTTCATAACATCACGCTATCAATTTCAAAGTGTTGGGCCCTTTGAAATTGATGGCGTGATGTTATGAAGAAATCTCATTTCCGCAACTTTTTCGCGCAAGTGGGTTCGCGCAAGTGTCTTTCGCGAAAATGTCTTTCGCGCAAGTGTCTCAGATCCCTTTATGGATACTGGTGCCAATTCTCTTGTCACAAATTAATGCCTCAAAACTAGACTAAAAATCACCAAAGTTTCGTTCATTCCTGTCAAACGATGATTTCCTATCGTGAAATAATTTTAGAATATATTTTATTTTGACAGCACTAAGATGGCAATATGGTGCCGATTCTCTTGTATACCGAACTAAACTTACTAAACTATCACTAAAATTCCTTACTTTTGGCTATGAAAATCTTGAAGCTATTCTTGCAACAAAAATTTTCTAAATTAAATTTAAATATATTTTGACACACTAAAATTATATTTGACAATCGCGAGTCCACGTGGTACTTATTTGCCCTACCCCGTGAATTTTTTTTAGAGCTGGAGGCGCACAGGGGGCAGCTTTGACGTTTTATATAGAATTTTTACTTTTTGTAAGGAAAATAAGAAAAAATATTACCTACATGTAGAGTTTCAGGGGTTTAAGGGTTCGAAAAAAAAGGGAAAAAGGAAAGGGATAAAGGGGATCGAAATTCTCATTATTTTTGCGATTGGACACACCGTTTTCGAGATATATGCAAAAGAAAAAAAAAGATACAGTACTGTTTTTTGCACCTGAAGCGAGGTGTTGGTGTGAATTTTAGTTCAAGATAACTAATTTTATTCCGCACCTTTTTAATCGCGATTAAAAAAAGTCATATTTAGTTAGACATGGGTGCCGATTCTCTTGTACACCGAACTAAACTAACTAAACTATCACTAAAATTCCTTATTTTTGACTATGAGAATCTCAAAGCTATTCTGCAAAATAAATTCTCTAAATTTAAAAATAATTTTGACACATCTAAATCGAATTTGACAACCGCGACTCCACACGTGATACCTAACCACGTGAATCTTTTTAGAGACGGAGGCGCGCAGGGGGGGCAGCCTCGACGTGTTTTATATGGATTTTTCACTTTTTGTGTGGAAAATAAGAAAAAATATTACCTACATGTAGAGTGTTAGGGGTTTAAGGGTTTCATAAAGGGTGTCAAAATTTTAATTATTTTTGCGATTGGACACACCGTTTTCGAGATATAAGCAAAAGAAAAAAAAAAATCAGTACTGTTTTTTCATCTGAAGTCGAGGTGTTGGTGTGAATTTTAGTTCATGACAACCAATTTTATTCCACATGTTTTTAGTCGCGATTAAAAATAGTCATATTTAGTTAGAAAATCTAAATTTTAGGTTAAAAACGTCAAATTCAGAATAGCAAAATTGCCATTTTCACTAAACTAATATCTCAGTGCCATCTTAGTGCTGTCAAACTAAAATATAGTTAAGTTGTGTCACTTTAATCTATTTCAGAATGGGCAATCGATTTCCCATTCTGAAATAGACTAAAGTGACACAACTTAACTAGATTTTAATTTGACAGCACTAAGATGGAACTGAGATTTTCATTTAGTGAAAAAAGCAACTTTACTATTCTGAATTTGACGTTTTTCACTTAAAATTTAGATTTTCTAACCGAATCTGACTATTTTTCGCGATTAAAAACGTGTGGAATAAAATTGATTGTCATGAACTTTAAATTCACACCAACACCTCGATTTCACATGCAAAAACAGTACTGAATCTTTTTTTTTTCTTTTGCTTATATCTCGAAAACGGTGTGTCCAATCGCAAAAAATAATGAAAATTTCGACTCCCTTTATAAAACCCTTAAACCCCTTATACTCTACATGTAGGTAATATTTTTTCTTATTTTCCATACAAAAAGTGAAAAGTTCCATATAAAACACGTCGAGCGTGCGCGCCTCCGGCTCTAAAAAGATTCACATGGTTAGGTATCACGTGTGGAGTCGCGATTGTCAAATTTGATTTAGATGTGTCAAAAATTTTCTTAAATTTAGAGAATTTATTTTGCATAATAGTGCCGATTCCCTTGTTCACAAACTAAACTAAATTTAAGTGCATCTTTTTCTTTCTATTTCATTAAGAAAAGGACAGAAGATAAATTTTAGTTTAGTCCTGTCAAATTAATCAGCGCTTGACGTTAATTGACGTAATTTTAGTCGGCAAGTTTTTAATCACATCTAAACTTGTATGGGTGGTGATTAATTTGACAGGACTAAACTAAAATTTATCTACTGTCCTATTCTTAATGAAATTGTAAGAAAAAGATGCACTGAACTTAAATTTAGTTTAGTTTGTGAACAAGGGAATCGGCACCAATAGCTTTGAGATTCTCATAGTCAAAAGTAAGAAATTTTAGTGATAGTTTAGTTAGTTTAGTTCGGTGTATAAGAGAATCGGCACTAATCAAAATTTTAGGTGAGAAAAGTCAAATTCAGATTGGTGCCGATTCTCTTGTCACAAATGCCTCTAAACTAAACTAAAAATCACCAAAATTTAGTTTATTCCTGTCAAACGACGATTTCCCATTCTGAAATAGACTAAAGTGACACAACTTAACTATATTTTAGTTTGACAGCACTAAGATGGCACTGAGATATTAGTTTAGTGAAAATGGCAATTTTGCTATTCTGAATTTGACGTTTTTAACCTAAAATTTAGATTTTCTAACTAAATATGACTATTTTTTTATCGTGACTAAAAACATGTGGAATAAAATTGGTTGTCATGAACTAAAATTCACACAAACACCTCGACTTCAGATGAAAAAACAGTACCGAATATTTTTTTTTGTTTTGCTTATATCTCGAAAACGGTGTGTCCAATCGCAAAAATAATGAAAATTTGGACACCCTTTAAAAAACCCTTAAACCTCTAACACTCTACATGTAGGTAATATTTTTTCTTATTTTCCACACAAAAAGTGAAAAATCCATATAAAACACGTCGAGGCTGCCCCCCCTGCGCGCCTCCGGCTCTAAAAAGATTCACGTGGTTAGGTATCACGTGTGGAGTCGCGGTTGTCAAATTCGATTTAGATGTGTCAAAATTATTTTTAAATTTAGAGAATTTATTTTGCAGAATAGCTTTGAGATTCTCATAGTCAAAATTAAGGAATTTTTGTGATAGTTTAGTAAGTTTAGTTCGGTATACAAGAGAATCGGCACCAATAGCGAATTTTTCATTTTCACTAAATTAATAACTCATTCAGTTGCAAAAACTGTACTTTATCTTTTTTCTGTTCTTTTGCTTATATCTCGAAAATTGTGTCTTATCGCAAAAATAATGAAAATTTCGACCCCCTTTATGAAACCCATAAACCCATAAAACTCAACATGTAGGTAATAATTTTTCATGTTTTCCATACAAAAAGTATAAAATTCCATATAAAACAGAATTGTTATAAATATACTAAACGAATATACACAAACATTCCAGACTTATTTCATAAGCGTACCTACGTAACTTAACAAAATACCGTCTATAGGATCAAAACTGTTTAAGCGATCACTACGCTCGATGTTTAGGCGTGTATGCGTGAACGGTGCACACAAACATAGCATCGCAAGAATTTACCTAAACTCTGTCGAGTGAAGTCACGGCCAGGAGCCTTAACACATTCGAGTCCACCCACTTTTCGTGGAGCTCGTAAGCCATGCCGCCATAATATTGCTAGTGGTACCGACAAAGTGAACCCTCGACGAGGGTTCTTGGCATTAGGTTTGAAAGTGTTATAAAACACAAAAAAAACTGGACAAGCGCTTGTCGGTCCACGCACAATGAAGAGTTCCGTAGTTGGGATGAATTATCCCACTAATTAGCGACAAAATTTTGGAGACAACAGATCTTCGCTAGGTGCCCTAGCTTTTGAGACTCAATGGGGTTGGCCGGTGAAAACTTTAGATAGATGGCGCTAGCATAGCTTTTACCTGTCAAGTTTGTGTTGTGTTTTGGCTTTCCTTGTTGACTGCGTTTTTTTTTTATTATTGGAAGAACCACAGAGTACATTAAATAAGGTACTTTTGAGGTTCGCTACAGTCAGATAAAAGGGCCCCGAACATATTTTGATTCAGGGCCCCTTTTCTACTAGCTACGCCACTGACTTACCAGTATAAGTACCACTACTTGCTAATAGATAACAGTGATAGCAAGTTTTATAACATCATCAAGATAGGTATATACTTACACAAAGTGGATTAAATGCGTATTATCGAAGCTAACTCAAAAACTACCCAAGCAAAGTTAATAAAGTCTTTAAGGGACCACCGCGCAAGCTTCCTCTACCAAATGAAAAGGATTTTCGAAATCGATCCACAATCGACGAAAACGTCGATGAAGTCAGGAGAACCCTTGAATCGAGAGGGAGACCAGCTATCCCAAGGCAGAGTCGGGTTCCTGATAAACAAAGCCCTTTATTACAACGTTGTGGAAGTCTCGAGTGTCTCGAACAGGTTAGCGTACCTTGTAGTGAAGCTAACGGAGAGGTAGCTCAAGGTTGTTCAGGTTTACGCACAGACTTCGGCACACTCGGACGACAAAGTGGAGGAAATGTTCGAGGACATCTCCAAGGCCTTGCATTGCACTACTAAGACCCACTACAACGGTCTCATGGGGGAGTTTAACGTTAAAATGAGAGTACAGAATTGCAACGAATCGGTAGTAGGATCCTACGGGTTTGGCAGCAGAAATCATAGGGGCAAATGCTAAACAGGAACACAAGAATGTCAACTTCTTTCAGAAGCAGGGGTTTTTCTAGATGAACTCCTGTAAGAAACAACCCCAAAGGAAGTGGATGTGGCCAAGCCCCGATACTATGACGAAAGAAGAGATAGAATTCATCATAACGGATAAAAAGCATTTAATTAAAAAAACTTTACAAAAAAAAAACAACCGACTTCAAGAAAAACACTACAAAGTGAAAAATAACTTTAATTTCGGAAGTCGATGTCTTTGGTTTTGAATTTTAGTTCTATGTCACCGACTTCCGAAATTAAAGTATTTTTCACTTTGTAGTGTTTTTTTTTGCAGTAGGTTGTTTTTTAACCGACTTCAAAAAAGCAGGAGGTTCTCAATTCGACTGTATGTTTTTTTTTAAGTTTGTTACCTCAGAACTTTCTACTGGGTGAACCGATTAATAATTCTTTTTTATTTGAAAGCTGGTGCTTCCCGTGTGGTCCCATATAAATTGTATTAACTTTGCTTGGGTAGTTTTTGAGTTAGCTTCAATAATACGAATTTTTTCCCACTTAGTATGTGGATGATATGTTAAGTTCTTCTTACTGAATTTGTGTGGGGTAAATACCACAACTAAAAAGTAAAAAATAAAAACGTTTTACAAAAAAAAAAACAACCGACTTCCAAAAAAAAACACTACAAAGTGAATAACTTTAATTTCGGAAGTCGGTGGCAAAAAACGAAAATTCAAAACTAAAGACACCGACTTCCGAAATTAAAGTTATTTTTACTTTGTAGTGTTTTTTTTGGAAGTCGGTTGTTTTTTTTTTTTGTAAAAAGTTTTTTTTTGTAGTTTTTATTTTTCATTTTTTATCCTAACCCACACAAATTCGAATACCACTACCTGCTATGTAAATAACAGTGACAGGAAGTTATCATATCATCCACATACTAAGTGGGAAAAAATACGTATTATTGAAGCCAACCCAAAAACTAACCAAGCAAAATTAATAAAATTTATATGGGACCACCTCTGAAGTATGATCTACCAAACGAAAAAAGAATCATCAAAATCAATTCATAACTGGCGGAGTAATCGCGTAACAAACATACAAAAAAAAAACAGTCGAATTGAGAACCTCCTCCTTTTGGAAGTCGGTTAAAAATGATCAATTATGTATGTCAAATGGTGGCTAGAGACTGGTCATTTGAGCTAAACTGTAGGACTCTTGAAGAAGCTATCAATTTCTTTTATGACACCATTAACTTGCTTCATAATAAGTATATACCTACTAAAATTATAGCACCTCGGGGCAAGTACCCTCCTTGGTATAAAAGCCCTCTTATTAAAATAGTTAGGGAAAAGGCGAAATTTCACTCAAGGTTTAAAAAGTATGGAAATCTATCTGATCATCATTCTTTTGTAACTTTACGTCAGCGGGCTAAAGATCTTGAGAAGGAAATGTTCGATAATTATATTGCAGATATCGAATCAACCATTTCTAAAAATCCAAGGACTTTCTGGCGATATGTAAAGTCTAAACAACAAACCAACTGTTATCCGTCTGTTTTTAACTTTGGTCAAATTTCATCTGGCATTGGGGAGGAAAGGAGACGTTTCATTTTTGTATGGGACTCCGGCCATAACATGTACACTTCAGAAAACCTGGGAAACGAACTCCTAAATACAATGAAGACTGTTTTTTTCCATAATATCTAATACTTTTTGGGCACAAAATAAAAACCGAAAATGTTTGACGTTTGTCAGGAGAAATACGATTATCGACAGCTAGCCATTTTCGTCCAGAAGTACCTACAAATCTACAATCCACAAAAGCAGTTTTTTATTTTTATGATGAATCATACTTTCTAATTAATCAAAAAAGTTGTATAAGATAGCTATCTTATTGTAGTACAGAAATACACGCCTTTCATATTTATTTGAATAACGTCTACATGATATTATTTTGTTAAAATGTAACATGATTTCTGGACGAAAGCAGTATGCAAGTAAAACGACGCCATGATGAATAAAATATGGCAATAATTTGTTAAACTATTATTTTTTGTGCCGAAGTAATCAGAGGAATAAACAGGAAAGAATATTTTTCCTCAATTCGTGGAGTTTTTTCCTTTTTTTTCATTAACGTACACTTTATGGCCGAAAATGAAACATCTCCTTTGTGATATGTTCGGAAACTATTTCTTTTCTAATTTCCAAGAACGAAATGATCACGATCTGCACACTGTGGTAATGGATGAACCGGGTAGTCTGACTGCTGATTGCGTATCAGACATAAGCTCTATTGATATACGGGAGGAGGAAGTATTTCGGTTGCCCTAAACAAAACCGCGGGTCCTGATAACATTTCGCCAATTTTTATTTCTAAATGTGCCAGGTGCCTATCCCTTCCGTTATCATTATTATTTAAGCGGTCATTTGAATTAGGTGTAGTGCCTAGCATCTGGAAGTCAGCGTATATAACGCCGATTCATAAAAAAGGAGTTAAGGCCAATATAGACAACTATAGGCCAATTTCCAAACTTTGTGTGTTCGCCAAAATTATGGAGAAAATTGTGCACAGACAACTTTCCTCTACACTTAAATTAAGTTTCTGTGAACATCAACATGGGTTTCTAAAAGGTCGCTCGACCACATCCAATCTCGTGGTCTGTAGTGACTATCTTACAGAGCACATGTCTAGACGGTCTCAGGTCGACGTTATATACACTGACTACAGCAAGTGTTTTGATCGAATTGATCATGCGCTTCTTATGCGTAAACTCTTGTTGGTTGGTGTGAGGGGTAACTTATTCAGATGGTTCTCGTCATACGTGGAGAATAGGTGCCAGACGGTGGTTCTCAACGGGTATACGTCGAGAGCGATGTACATCCCGTCAGGAGTTCCCCAAGGATCCTTGTTGGGACCTCTCTTATTTAATATTTTTATAAATGACGTCACCTCTTGTTTCCTTAACTCTAAGGTCTTATTGTATGCGGATGATATGAAGATTTTGGGTCAAGTGTCAACTGTTGAGGACGCACGCCTATTACAGGATGATCTTGACAGGTTCCATAAATACTGCGCTAGAAATAGGTTGGATTTAAATGTATCCAAATGCTATGTATGTACATTTACGCGTAAGCCAAGCCCTGTTATATTCGATTATAAGCTTTCGAATGCCTTGGTAGCCAGAGTGAGTGTCATCAGGGATCTTGGAGTTACCTTTGACTCTAAGCTTCTGTTTGATGCACATATTAATAATATAGTCAACCAGGCTTCTAAAGCCTTGGGTTTTATTTTTAGTCTCTTCAGATTTTAAGAATGTTAAAACAATGAAAATTCTTTATTGTGCGTTTGTCCGTAGCCACCTCGAATATGCTTCTCAGGTTTGGAATCCAAATTATAATGTGTACATTAATCGGCTTGAAGGTATACAAAGGCGATTTTTGAGGTACACTCAATATCGCTCAAATACCTATCTCCCGAATTATATAAGTCGGTGTAAAAAATTTCACATTCTGCCTCTACACGAGCGAAGGAAAATTGCAGATCTTGCTTTCTTGTTTAGCGTTATGAACGGATCTACTGACGTCCCTGGGTTGGTGGGCAGGATTGGGCTTCGTGTACCAAATGCATTTCTTCGGAGACCACGTCTTCTCCATGTGCCTCAAGTCAAAACTAATTACAGACAGAACTCGTATGTGATAAGAGCTTGTCGTACTTTTAATGTGGTGTGTCAGAATGTCGAGTTAGATTTATTTAGTACTAGCGTTAAGGAAGTAAAGAAAAGTTTGAACAATTGCTTTTTCAATGTATAACCATTTTTTTATTATTGCTTTTTTTTTCTCTTTTATTTATAATTGTCATTTTCGAGCGTGAGATAATTCATTTGCGTATCTCATACGTCGCTGTTTTCGCGTATTTGTTAATGTTACTCACTTTAATCGTTAGTGGAAGCTTGTAATTGGCCATCGTTTACACATTGTGCTTGATATTAGAATGTATTAGCTGTAAGTTTTCCTAAAATTAATAAAATAAAATAAAATAAAAATGTCATAAACGTGACGAAAACCGATGTTACTTTTTTTTGTTGGATTTTTGAAGTCGGCTAAAATGATAAAATATGAAATCTTTGGAAAATAATTTATTATTTTACACACTACAATAAATAGTTAAATTAATTGTAAGGAAACGCCAACTACACTATCGGCCAGAATAATTTATAAACTATTTAGAAAAATAAACAAGCCCGGATGAAGTCTTCTAACGTCTAAATAGGTTATCGAACAATTAAATTACAATTAAGTATAAAATATAGTTTTTGGTAGTGAAACATTCAACATGGTTTTATAATGAACAATTTTCAAATATAACATTCACAAAATACACAATTGACATTCAAATATAACAATAGTTAAAAAAAAAGAGTCCTGCTCTAATCTCATTCTATGAAATGTATGCTTCAATGGTTACGCTCTCTCAAGGGAGAAATAATGGTCTGCACGTTTTCTTTGCCGATTTTAGTTGATTTCCGTAAGACTGAAGGTGATTTAGGTTTATATTGTAATAGTTCTGAATCCTTCTTCATCTTGTCAATGATTGAAGACTGCTTTGCCACTGTCATTGTCAACTCCTCGTTTTCTTGGCGAAGCAAAGATAACTCGACTACTAGAGACTGTTGATCTTGGATCTGTAAAAAAGAAATGTATCAGCATTATTTTGTTCAACACCATGTTTTATAAATTTATATTTATTTAATTCATGTGCTGACCTGTTGTTGAAGGCATTGATTTTCAGCCTCAAGGCGATCGATCGCGGCGGCTGCCTGCGCTAGGAGCACCCGCGATTGCTCGGCTGCAGCAGTCGCCTGCCCCGCGTGTTCGGTGGCCAGTTCACACAACTTTCGTTTCTTTTCAACCTATTTAAAAATGAATAATAATAAATATTTTATAAAGAGAAGGAAGTACAATCAAAAATTTCATGACTGGCAACTGACCTCCTCGCGAAGTGATTGTATTTGAGAACAAGACTCCTTTTTTAACAGCTCCACATCATCTATTAGCTCGTTCTTGATAGAGCCTAATTCGCGATATGCTTCTTTCTCAACATTTTGTAAGCTTTCTATCAAGGAAACATTGTGCTCCATAATGCGATTGTGCTCTTTAGCTAATGCTGCTTTCGATTTCAGGATATTTACTAAAGCTTCCTTGTATTCATTACACTCCGTGGCAGTATTGTTCAGAGTAGATTTATAATTTTCAAGCTCACTTTCTAAAATTTCTTTTGTATTCAATAGTGTTTGTACTTTATCTTCCAAATTTTCCAGTTCATTATCAGATTCCCTCAAGCGCATTGTCAATACTTCAACAATATCTCTTGTTACAGACAGAGATGTTTCAAACTTATTCTTATCCTTTACAGCCTTGTCCACTTCAACTGTAAGTTTATTTATTTTATTTTCAAAATCTATGAGCTTCCTTTTCGACTCCTCTTTGATTTCATCTCTTTCTTTTATTAGCGTCAGTTTTTCTTTGTTCAAAGAATCATTTTCATTTTTCAGATTATTAATTTCCTTCTGAAGAATTGTTTTCTCTTCTTCAGTCAAAGTTATTTTGTATTTCAGGTCCTTGATATCATCTTCTAGGTATTGCAATTTTTTCTGCTGTTGTTTGTAAAGATCATGAATATTTCTGGTGCGCTCTTCAAATTGTATCTCACATAGTCTCAATTTTTCACGAGTTGCTTCATCAATCTGTTCCATTTTAGCTTTCATCTCGGCATCCTTATTATTTAACTCTTGTTGGAGCTCCTGAACAGCCTCAATTTTGTCTTTTAACATTTGACTTTTTATTGTTTCAATAAATGTTTTATAATTTGTCTTAATATTTTCTTGATCTAATTTGGATTTATTTATGATTGTTTGCTTTTCTTCTTCCAATTTCGTTTTTAAGGTTTCCAACTCTGCTTTGTATTCACGGCGAATGCTCTCATTCGCTTCTAGGGCAAGAGCATGATGACCTTTTACCATTTCAAGTCTTTGACGGGTTTCCTCTAAATCTGTTTCTGCATTTGTTAATTTTTGTTGCAAGTCCTGGCATAAGCTATCTCGAATAGTAATAACTTCCTCAACAGATCTCAATTCTAATTGTTTGTCGGTGACTTCTTGTTCCAGTTTTTCACATTGTTTTTCTAGTTCATAAATTTTGTTTGTAAGATCGTTAATTGAATAACCTTCAGTTTCACTGATCTTATCTTTTTGTTCATGTTTCTGCTCCAGTTCTTCTAAACTAATCTGGGAAAATTGCTTATCCAACCTGTTATAGTTCTTTTGTGTAACTTCTTTCACTTGCTTTTCCAGCTGTGAAATTTTATGTTTCAATTCCTCAATTTGTTTTGTATATTCAGCAATAGAATGGTCTTTATTTCTGGAACCATGATTAAATTAAATTTAGTTGTTTTATAAAAAAATTGCTTTTACCCACGGCTTCACCCGTTTGGAGGTCGAAAATTATCCCACGGGGAACGTACTACCGGGACAAAAAGAATCCATAACTAGCGATGTGCCGGATATCCGTATCCGCGGATATCCGAGGGAGAAACTACCAAGAAATAACTATCCTATGTCCTATCCCTGGTCATCATCTACCTGTGTGTCACATTCCACTTATAAAGGTGTGAAAATTTTCACATTTATAATAATAATATGGATTAATTCTACCAAATCTAAAGCAAGTATTACCTTATTTCCACTTCTTGAGATTGAATAAGTTCATTTGAAGGTTCATTCTTCATGTTAGGGAATGTTGGGTCATTTCTCTTCTTCAGACTGGTAGGAACTTTGATGATAGACATGGGTTTTAAAGGCTTTGGCTGTAAATGATGAAATATTAAAATTTATAAAATATATAAGAACCATATTTCTTTTCATGGCCGAACATGTGTGAGAATACTATACAAATCAAGTGCTAATTACCTAAGCCTAAGTAATCACAGAAACAGCTGTTATTGGAATGCTATGAATGCTATCTAGCAGGCAAGTGGTAAGCAGCATGGGTGTTTTTGGATTTTTATGCAAACGGTTAAATATCTGTTTTCAGATTTTTAAATCGATTTCGAGCAGCTTGCAGTTTTAATCGTCTCTAGTAATATTATTTGGTTGTAAGTGCATCGATTAAAACTATCCAAACATAAACAAACACTTGCATATGCAAAGCTACTCTTGAAGTTTAGTAAGGTTTAGTGAAGTCAGTTTGTCTAGTTCAGACTATCAATATGATGCGATTTGTGACTGAAATTGGATTTTAGGTATGTTTAGATATATCTGACGCATGTATGTCTATGTTATAATATGTTGAATTATTAAATGTCTATGTTCTACGTTAAATAATTAAATTGTTACTAGCTAAAGTATTGGTCAATACCACAGCTTAAAAAAATATTGTCCTAGAAAAGACTCGTTAAATTAATACACTTACCGTTGCAAATGATCTGACACTGGGTACAGAGCTGCATTGAGATTGCACATCAGTATTAGTTTTAGAAGATGCTGGGATGACAAATAGCTTGGGCTTAGCCCCTGCAGCAAAGGTTTTAATATTCTGTTTTTGTTTGTCATTTTCTGGTTTGTTTGGTTTACTTTGACTTTTTTTTGTGGAGCCAGGAGCTGAAAATGAATTGTTATGATTAGGTTTCTTATTTGTCATTGAAACATAGTTCTAACGCCACAGATCTAATGCTGTCTTATCAAATGAAGGGAGTACCTATTGGTAAATAAGGAACAATCAACCGCCCGCCCGTGGCTACACTTCCGACTACGAAATCCGCTCTTATTACGAAGGAATAAAGACGCTGTCGATCATGGGCTAAGGCTTGCTACGAATGTTATAATTTTATTTTTAACTAAAACTGGGTCTGAAGACAATAGCTTTGATTTACTAATATTGATGTACTGCTTGCTGTGAAATTGCAGGCTACAAGATAACGTTCTATATTTCGTGAACAATAAAATAAGAACTATTGATAAAAACTGAAAAAAAGACGTAGTATTTTGGAATTTATGTATTTAACAAAAAATAACTTACCGAGTGGTTCAAATCGCTTTGCTTTTGAAAACATGATTTACAATGTTATTAGAAAAATAACGATGTTACGTCTATGGATGCTTCTAATATACTTTCTTCGATGAATATCCTTCCAAATTTGTAAGTAAATAACCGTCAACGTTCACTCTCAAAATGAAATAAAATAACGACCGTAGGAATAATAAGGGGTGAAAACGGTGAAAACCAGTGAATGCGCGCGTAAATTATTATTATTTACAAACAATGCTCAATGCTCCCCTGCGCTCAGTGTGGCTAACAGTTAAACTAGTTCTCCACCAGATTCACATTTCTTCTAAAACTACTAACAAAAATCGTCCCTACTCTAAAAATCGCTAAAATTTCCACTAAACTTATTTTTAGTTTTTACGAAAGAAAACAGTAAGTACTTACATTAGTAAAAAAAATCTTTATTGTTACGTAATAAAATATTTAAAATCAGTAAATCAAATCAACATACAATGTTATTAAGACCAGTACCCTAATTGCGTAACTTATTTTCGTAAACAATTTCGCGAAATTTGTTTCATTTTGACATTTCAACAACATTCATTAGAATTCTGTTTCAAATCGAAACAAATTGTGATTGTGTTGTATTACGCAATTAGGGTGCAGGAACATAAAAATTATCAAAAACGAATTTTTGTTTGCACCATCCTCGTTGGTTTCACATACTAGGTAATAAAAAATAAATGAAGTAAAAATAAAGTATTTCGTAAAGTTTTAGTGGTTGAGTGATAGCATTTTCAGTAATTTAAACTGAATTCTTCTAAATCACTAGAAAAAACCACCAGCCACTAAAAGGGGGATCGAAACCACCAGTTTTAGTGGAAAATCCACTAAGTTGGTAACACCGTCTGCGCTGATCAGCCGATGACCGTTATATCACGTTCCATTTTAAAGTTCCCAATTAGTCAGTTGTATTAGGTAACATGGAGATGTTATCGAATGTCTTTATTTCAATATTTGTTTTTATAAGTTCTATGCAGTTTTTGAGTCATAAATTGTTTTAATTTTATCATAAAGGTATTTCAATCAACTTCAATACAGTGCGCCCAATATGCTTTAGACGAGCATGGCCACCAGTGTAAATATACTAGGCAGCCTGTTGATAGAAGCCATTGGAGTGGAGATAAAAAATCACGTTTTGTACAAATTCACCCATTTTCCAAGATTCATACTCCAATCATAGGCTGAAGCATGAAATTTGTGTGGGCACTATACATATATCCCAGGATTTTTGTTAGTTTCCACTTACCCAGTCCTATTCCAATTCAGTTAATTAATTGTTTTGATAAAGTTAGGTGGTTAAGATATACATGGAGTATGCATTCCTCAACATGTTTAGCACAATACGAATCTTTATTGAGCCAGCTTACGAAACTGAAGACCAATGAATGCAAGATTATATCCGCCAAACGAAGTGTTGAGAGATCAAGAGGTCCTATGGACAGCATGTACAGATGCCAGCACATCAAGCTACCCGAAACTGTCAAATTTTCCCAATCAACTTTGAACCTTATACTAACTAATGATAAAGTTGAAAATCTATTAAATAAATTTGACAGATTGTGGTAGCTTGACGTGCTGGCGTCTGTACATCAACAAGTAACCCCGTTACGAATCTGACAAACGACCCAAGAGCTAGATTGTTCCGACACTACACCGAAGACATCCCGGACGTCACCCCGTCAGGGTATACACTAATACACAGACATAAACGAGGCTAGCTTCCGCCAGCGACTTCGCCCGCCCGCGTGATATATTTATAAATTATAGCCTGTCCTACTCAGTGATAATATACCATCCTACTGGTGAAAGAATTTTTAAAATCGGTCCAGTAGTTACAAACAACAAAAAATTAAATATTTTCTCTTTATTATAATAGGTATTAGTTTAGTTAGATTAGGATGGGTCTGAAGCAGCTCAAAAACGACACGGGGCGCCGGGTAATGAAGAAATTACGGCTAAACTCCTAAAGGCCGGCGGAAAATCCGTTCTTAAGGCTCTCATACATTCCATCATACTCGAGGGCAAAACGCCATAGGCATTGGAACAGAGGTGTGGTGATACTTTTCTTTATAAAGAGCGACAATTCTTAAGAATTACACTTATAGGCCTATCTCACTTCTAAGCCATGTCTACTGCAAGCTTTTTCAAGAGTCATCACACTCATTATGAACCGTCTCGCGCGCTAGTTTGAGGACTTCCAATCCTCCGAACAAGCCGGATTCCGTAAGTAAAGGCTTTAGTACGGTAGACCACTTATATACCTACGCTGCGGCGGGTTATGCAGAAGACCGAAGAGTATAACCTGCCTCTCCTCTCTGGACTACGAGATAGCCATCGATTCGATCGAGACATGGGCTGTACTGCAGTCTCTTTCACGGTGCCAGATCGAATATCGATACATCGAGGTGCTGATGTTTCTAGACAGCAAGGGCGTCGTCAGCCGATAGCCCAGGGGAGGCAAGTTGATACATACGGAGGATGGGAAAAGTATGATTTGTAGGTACAATCAAGAGCACATGAGGCTTTACACTTCTAGTGTGAGTCTCCTCTACGGCGCACCATGAGGCCAAAATCGACGCTAGAGACAGTTGATTTCATAAAAATCATTTCAGTTTAGTTTTGTTTACTATGTATCAGATATTTTTTTACCTACTTTATTCATTCATCTAAGTAGCAGTTTAAACTTGGTAGTCCCGATAGGAACTGAGAAAAATAATAATTTCCATGGCGATTCTTTCGCAAGCTTCTGTGAGATTTTCGAATGTCATCGTTTGCATTTGCGCTGGCTGTAGTTTAATTAATACGAATGATAACCGAAACAATATTTAGGGCAGGCGCGCACTAGGCAGCCAATCCAATAATAATGTCTAATTGGAGCCCGCCCACTAGTAGGCAGCCAAGAATTTTTCGATATTCCGGCTGTCGCAGCCTGACTGTTGCTACTTGGCTACCTAGTGTGCGGGAGCACTAAACTTATTGTCATCATTGTCAAAACTTTTCACGAATGTAAAACAACACATATTTGATAGATTGTTGGTCAGATTACTATGTAGAGATATAAGGCAAGACACAAACGCAATAATTCCGATTGCTTTTGTGATCTTATTTCACCAACCATATGGGTTTTGTATAACCTCATTGGGTTTAGTAAATCTATGGGTAATAATATAAACTAATAATAAATTAGTAAAAACCAGAAAACCAAATTAACACTATATTATTACATGTCATATTTATTACAAATACATTTTTATTCACTATTTAAATGAAATCACACACATTTACATAGAAGGCGGTGGTGGTGGTACAGGTAATAAGGGAGGGGGTGGGGGCACCCCCATCAGTGGGGCTCCAGGTGGAGGAGGCAGGCGCATTCCATGGTTCTCCCACATCTTAGGAGGAGGTGGAGGCATGCGTAATGGCTCCATTTTGAATGCAAACTGCAGGAAAAACTGTTTCGTATCTTTATTCCAATGAGTCCAAAATTTTGAGTCATGTTTCTCCACTTCTCTGCTTGGCACTTTGAATGCGATTGTCTCATAGGGCTCAGCGGCAAATAGCAAGTATTGCCATCTTCTATCTGGAGGCTCTATCTTTTGTTCATATGCTGACATGAAGCGATGCCTCGGCTGCACACCTTCGGCAATTTCTAAAATAGACACAATGTTTCAATGAAAAGCTAAATTTGGTCAAATAACTCATCATCTGTTACGACGCCTCATTGAGGTGGATAACAATTAAAATTCTACTGTCTCGTTAATGACAGTTGAAAGGTTATAAATGTTTTCAGTAAGTAAGCTTTAGGCTACTGTGGGACCATAGAATAGTTAGCCAAAAAGGTAAGGCATTCTAAGATTGAAATACATTTGCAAATCACAAAGCATAAAGACTTTCATGCATTCTCAATAAAACTTTTATATTTCAACCATGTTTTTCAAAATTTAGAAGTCTCTTTCTTAGCCATACAAACTCAAACTTTTTATTGTTTACCTGGGTAGTCAACTTGGAACAATAAACTTTGTTGGCCATTTTCAGGGTCTTTTTGCTTTGTTACTCTGTAACCTGGACGTCCAATCTTTACAAACTTCTTGGGTTCAATCCTTGGCTTCTCAGGAGCTAATTGTTGCGGTGCTTCCTTTGCTTCCTTAGCAGCTCTACGAGCTAAGTTGGCCTGATGCTTTTTACCTTGAGTGTGAGCTAGATAACTGCCCTCATTATTGTGGAGGGTTAAACATAGCTTGCATTCATATGATCCTGTAATAATAGAATGTTTTAAAACCTTGACATTACTCTAAAAAGCCAAAGTAGAATTATCAAAGATGAAAAGATAGTCATGCGTTGACAGTACAAGGTACACACCAAGCTATATATTTCCAGTATAAGCTGACCTCGCATTGTACGGAAATCCTATACAATGCGAGATCAGCATAAACTGGTATATAGTATAGCTTGATGTGTAGCCGTGTGTACTACTATAATAGGTGCCGAGCATTAAGTTTGAAATAGTATACATACCTAAATGATTTTTCATAAAATAGGGATCTTTATTCAAATCAATGGTTTCCAGCGCGAGCTGGCGAAGTCTTTCGCGCCGGTCTCGATTGCTTTCCGACCATGACGCTACTCCTCCACCGCCAGTCTTTCCACCAGGGCGGTTTTGAAAGTCCATTTTAACCTAAACTACTATACCTATTTAAACGAATCTGATTACGATGGTTTCTTTGTATTTCTTATAAAGAAGACGTTCTAAAAAATAGACGAACGCTAACAAACAGACGAAACATACAGCCAGCTAGCGTGATTAAAAATGTGACAGTGACAACTGACATTGTAACAATTGACACATGACAGCGGTGTTGTTATCGTTAAAATCTGAGCTGCCGTATGTCAGTCTGGTTTGCCGTATTTTAAACATTGATATACAGAATGTTTGGCAGAACGTTGTACATACGAAAATGGTGGATAGGTGGGGTCATCTGCTACTTACTCAGCCCTAATTTATTTGGCCCTGGCCCCCTGGATATTTTTTTTTAATTCAGGTTGAAATTAGGATTTAAGTATTTTTTACATCTTTTTGTTATAAGAATCTGCCAATATTAAAGATTAAAAAAAATGCCTGTTTTACCCATTTTTTAAATAAAAATTACACCTTAAAGTTAAGAAAGTTGTGAAACTAGAAGAAAGCAAAAAAAATTTTTTTTTAATCCAGGGCGCCATCGCCAGGGCCAAATAAATTAGGGCTGAGTAAGTAGCAGATGACCCCACCTATCCACCATTTTCGTATGTTCAACGTTCTGCAAAACACCCTGTATAAAAACCCTTTTTTTTGTTTTTTATATATCAATGATTTTAAAGGAAAAAATACTAAATTGCCGTATTTATAAAAAAATGTCTATTCCTCTTTTGTTTCTTCTCCATTAAAGTTTCTTATTGTTCCGATTGCTTTAGATTCGTGGTAATTTATTGTGTACTTATCCTTGCTTCTCGCACATGTCACGCGACACGAAAAACGTGGTCTTGATTTTGAATCAGTTGTCATCGATTTTTTTAGTTTCTGCGTTAGTGGCAACATTGACGATTTTTTTCTCTAATGTGGCGCACAGCCTCTTCAGAAAAATAAAACACTTCATACAATGTAAGGTAGATTAAAGGCCCTTGTTCGTGACCATAGGGCTGCAGCACAAGAATAAAAAACGAGCTGAAGGCAAGCTTCCTAAATGTCCGCGTCACTCGTACCGTTGGCACACGGCGCGCAGCGTACCCCTGAAGTTTGCCTTCTGACAGAGCCGGCTCAAACCGGTTTGGCCTCTAGCGGGCGCCAGTACATTCCCCGCGAACCTTGACTGTGACACTGCACGCACACAAAGCAGTGCGTCTAGTAGTGATCTCGCGCAAAGCGTTAGTATGAAGCTTGCAGTCTGTTCCTTATTTAGTCTTGTGGCTGCAGTCTCGACCACACTTGACC
The DNA here is from genome assembly GCA_963680765.1 of Agrochola lychnidis. Taxonomy (NCBI): domain Eukaryota; kingdom Metazoa; phylum Arthropoda; class Insecta; order Lepidoptera; family Noctuidae; genus Agrochola; species Agrochola lychnidis. The sequence continues at coordinate 15,668,218 of OY796857.1, forward strand.
ACAGAACGTATATACTCTACGAGGTCTCGACATAGATAGCGATCGCTTTACAAGCGAGTTCAGTCGCGAAGTCCTATGGCTTCCCTAGACGCGCACGATTTGCTTGACAAGCACGTGATATTTTCGTGCTTGTCAAGCAATTTTGACCGTATAGAGACGCCATTAAGACCTTATACAGGGTTACTGGTAACTCGACGTATTCCTTGCAGGACGTCAATGTTCTACCGAAATTCAGTAGTTTTTGAATTAGTTAAGAGTTTTAGTTTTTTTATGAAAAATCCCAGATTAAATCATTTGAAACCAATTTAAAAATGATTTACGGCGCGACTGTACTGAAATTTAAGTTATTATCATAGTTGACGCCGTAGCAGACCTTTGTTAATAATTAAAAGTTCAATAATGCCTAAAACTTTGGCAAATATCACTAACCAAACATTTAATTTTTTGTAATTTTTGCTATTACTTCATAAAAAATGTAGTCTAGTGCAAAAAAAAAATACTACACCTGGTGTACAAATTACTAGGAAAATATCCTTGTCTTATCAGTTATTCAGAAAGGTATGATTGTCAATACTTTTGCATGTGTGCCAGGGAAGAGAAGAGTTTTATGGGGGCAGGTAAAATTGCGAGACGGTCAACCTATTGTTTCGTATTCGTATTATTCGTAGTTTTTACCTGCGCTTGAACTCCAAACACTCGGGGAGCTTTGTGATTGGTCGCTATTGTTCTTTCGGCATGACAGGGGGTGCGATTTTGCAAAATTTGGTCGTCAGCGTTAGTTAGTTTCAACTCTACGTCGCGCAAGCTCGTGTTTTATTACTGGCTATTTCCCTAACTGTTGCTGCGTATCTTGCTCTTGTGCTGTGCTGTGCCTTCATAAGCGCTGACTATGGCTGCATATTCTAATCCTGAATACGCTGACATAATGTACTGTTACGGACTTTGTGACGGTAACGCTGCTGAGGCGCGGCGAGAATATCAACTTCGCTTTCCCAACCGCCGACTCCCCCACGTTAGTGTCTTTGGATCGACTTATCGGCGAATATCTGAAACTGGCAGCGTCCAAAGAAGCAGGCCAGTTGACACTGGTCGTTCCCGGAGATACACGGCTGAGGACGAGGAGCTTATTCTTCAACGTTTTATTGACGATCCTAACACATCGACAAACATCGTAGCGCGTGAGCTTGGTATGTCACAGTGGAAAGTCTGGTCTGTAGTTCACTTGTCAGGCCGACATCCATACCATTATCAACCAGTCCAGTCATTAGAAGAAGGAGATCCGCCGAGACGGCTTGAATTTTGTCGTTTTATGCTAAGTGCCGACGCCGACAGTGAAAACTTTTTAAAAAACATTCTGTGGACCGATGAGTCATGTTTTGATAGTGATGGTATCACAAATTACCACAACTTACATTACTGGGCACCGAAAGCAGAAGCAAACCCTAAAAAACTGAAACCAACCGCATCCCAGCGAAGGTTCTCGCTTAATGTTTGGATGGGTATTATTGACGACAAATTAATTGGCCCACATTTTTTACCCCGAACACTAAATGGGGAACTTTATGAAGATTTCCTCAGAAATCATTTATCAGCACTGCTCACGGATGTACCGGAAGAAAGAAGAGCAAACATGATTTACCAACATGACGGATGTCCAGCCCACTTCCGAATCACAATTCGACAATTGCTGGATGAAAACTATCCAAACCGATGGATAGGGCGCGGTGGGCCGATTCCGTGGCCTGCACGAAGCCCTGATCTGACGCCGCTAGACTTTTACGTCTGGGGTCATATGAAAGATCTAGTTTATGTGACCCCAGTAAATTCAATTGAAGAACTAAGGGAGAGAATTACAAATGTGGCGGACCAGATGAGGGCAACAATCACATCAAGAATAAAAAAAACCGAAGTAAGGAAGCGAATAAGAACATGTATTCGAAACCGAGGGCAGCACATCGAACAAGACGTGTGAAATGTGTGTAATTAAAGTTTTTAATATTGATTAAAAAGAATAATAATATTCACGATTTTGTTTTTGATTTTTCGAATAATCACCTTTTTATGAAACGCACGCCTGTACTAAATCAAAAACGATTTTCATAATGTAGTCCATGATTTTGTATTAACTTTCATACCTTTTTGGATAGCTGATAAGACAAGGATATTTTCTTAGTAATTTGTACACCAGTACCCTAATTGCGTAATGCAACACAATCACAATTTGTTTCGATTTGAAACAGATTGCTAATCCATTGCTTCACAAGTTGAAAAAAATAATTGCTCAGCAACGTAAATAACGCAATGAATGTTGTTGAACTGTCAAAATTAAACAAATTAGGCAAAATTGTTTACGAAAATAAGTTACGCAATTAGGGTACAGGTGTAGCATTTTTTTTTTGCACTAGACTACATTTTTATGAAGTAATAGCAAAAATTACAAAAAATTAAATGGTTAGTGATATTTGCCAAAGTTTTAGGCATTATTGAACTTTTAATTATTAACAAAGGTCTGCTACGGCGTCAACTATGATAATAACTTAAATTTCAGTACAGTCGCGCCGTAAATCATTTTTAAATTGGTTTCAAATGATTTAATCTGGAATTTTTCATAAAAAACTAAAACTCTTAACTAATTCAAAAACTACTGAATTTCGGTAGAACATTTGGTGGCTTAATTTGTTGCATTTTAACCCTACTATGACGTCCTGCAAGGAATACGTCGAGTTACCAGTAACCCTGTATAGAGACAAAAAGTACTCTGTGGTCGAGACTAAAACGTTTTGTGATACGGCAATGAGGCCTGCCGTATGCCGTATTTTCCGGAAAAAAATCGTGGAATGTTTAACAATAACAACGCTGCATGACAGTATGTCCTCACTGAAGAAAAATTACAAAATGGCCAAGTAAAATATCTTTATTTTGAAACATTAGATGAAGACAAAAGAAAAAAAGAGAAAATTGAAATCGGGAACTACTTTTCCTTGCACGGTTCGACGGGTTTTTTGATATGGGAAATATTGATAAAACTCTGATTGCAGTACATGCAGTATTGTGGACCAGGTGCGTCCAAATTAATATAAACTCTTGGATGACCTTCCGCACCACTTCCTCCGTCACACCACACTTTTCTGCCTGCAATTGGTTTCGGTTTTAATTTCGAAATCAATTTGACAGGCCAGTTAGGGTTTATTAATTTTTCAGTGTTCATGAAACGCGCCATTCTATAGTCATCGGTGTCCCATATCTGACCCGTATGGGTACATCTATCTTTTTTTTTTGTAGACATAAAACGGAGATTAATGTTTTTTGCATTTCTTAACACAATACGTGCTATATTATTATTCATGATAACTGTATCCAGTCGTTACTTCAATGGAATATATTTTTGACATATTTCGTCAAGATTCAAGAACACAATTTACCAGATGAGTAATAAACAATAATGTCAAGAATTTACTGGCTGAAAATAATAGTGTTAAACTTCTGTCACTTAGATGACGGGAAGAAAAAGACATGTTGAGCCTTAGAATCATCTTAGAATATTGAGCTGACTCCAAATATGAGTTCAACCGAGGTTCAACCACAATTGTCACGAGGACTCATCAAGGAACATACTTACTGGACTCATTGAAAATTCTATTGTGTCCATAGACATTAGACAATTGTGTCTCATTAAATAATGACGGTTGAAAGGATAGAGGCCTATTCAGATTTAGGTGATATCGCTGTCACGCTCGATGGTCCAAAGGGACACATTTATCTGTTCGATAAAAATTAGTGTCTGGTCTTTTGTCAGCAAACGTCAAATTCCACGCTATCGCTGTCAATTCTTGTGGTCATTTGAACTCCGATAGTACGAGACTCAAGTACGAGAGCCCACAACTAAAACCATGTGATATTTGTTACTTTTACGGGCAAAATCGTATTATTAGATGATTCTGAATCCAACTCGGTGGGTAGTACCGGTCAGAAATGTCACAGTTTTATGGGAGCCCATTTCTGCTATGTCAAAAAAAATAGCCAGACGGTTTCATTATGCTAAACTAGACTAAAAATCACTAAAATTTAGTTTATTCTTGTCAAACGACGATTTCCCATTTTGAAATAGACTAAACTAAAGTGACACAAAACTACATTTTAGTTTGACAGCACTAAGATATTAATTTAGTGAAAATGGCAATTTTGCTATTCTGAATTAGACGTTTTTTACATAAAATTTTGATTTTCTAACTAAATCTGACTATTTTTAATCGCGACTAAAAACGTGTGGAATAAAATTGGTTGTCATGAACTTTAAATTCACACCAACACCTCGACTTCAGATGCAGAAACAGTACAGAATTTTTTTTTTTGCTTTTGTCTCAAAAACGATGTATCCAATCGCAAAAATAGTGAAAATTTCGACCCCCTTATAGAAACCCCTAACACTACATGTAGGTAATAATTTTTCTTATTTTCCATACAAAAACTGAAAAATTTCATATAAAACACGTCGAGGCTGCGCAGCGCGCCTCCGGCTCTAAAAAAATTCACGTGGTTAGGTATCACGTGTGGAGTACCACTTGGAGTCGTGATTGTCAAATTCGATTTAGATGTGTCAAAATTATTTTTAAATTTAGAGAATTTATTTTGCAGAAATTAAATTTTGGCCAACGTAATGCATTTCTATCAAAGAATTGAAGCTCCAAAAATGCGCTTGTTCCCAACAAGTCACACCTCAACGGGTAACAGTGTGACTCGTTGGGAATGTTTTGGATAATGATTCCCAACGAGTCACAGTTACTGTTACACTGTTACTCGTTGGGATGATTTTTTCATTAGTTCCCAACGAGTCACACTTAACCTGTCACACTGTGACACGTTGGAAATAAATGTAAAAGATGTCCCAACGAGTAACAGTAGCTCCGACTCGTTATGCCGTCAACAGCGGCACAATGACTGGTTGACTTATTTTTATTCATCAGTTCTAAATAGTTATCCCTTGTTAGGGCTCTGTTTCTCGCCTGACATGACCAGTGCTAGTGTTCGTGGCCGCCTATATTTACTAGAATACGTAATCTCTCTACTTTCTTATTCACTTGTTTATGAAGATACTATTAATGGATAATGGTGTGAATACAGTGAAATGATAAGAGGATATTTTGGTTTTTTTTTTTTTTTTTGTTTTTATTTTTTGTTTTTTTTTTTTTTTTTTTTAGGAGGTTATTTTTTTTTTTTTTTTGGAATTTTGTTGATTGATAATAAATCTGTTTGATATTTATTTACAGTGTCTTATTCCAATATATACCATATTCACTGATTTACAATTTCATAGGAATCTTTACGAGTAATCGTGTAACTGGCTGGGAATTGTTTAGTAAAAAAATCCCATAGAGTAACAGTGTGACCGGTTGGGAACGTCTCAAAAATAATTCCCAACGAGTAACATGCCCAACGAGTAACAGTATGACTGGTTGGGATTATTTTTAAAATTAATTCCCAACCGGTCACACTGTTACCCGTTGAGGTGTGACTCGTTGGGAACAAGCGCAAAAATGTGTGTCAATTACAGAGGCAACGAAATAGAAGAAGTAAAAGTAAGTGTGTTGTTACATACGGATACGGGACACAAGTAAAACTCCAGCGGCCGTGAACGCACTGACGCTTTATTTTCAACATGCGTACGCGAGCCCGCGGTGGGGAGCGCGGGGTGCGGGGCGCTGCGCGGCGCCGTCTGCGCAGGCAGTCCACAAGGCCGCACATCGCTACACACATACATACTTATACACAACATCTCCCAACCTTATTTCGAAAGATACAATAGCCTAGCATAATAGTAGAATTCAAAACATAATAAAAATACTACAGTAGGTACTTAAAGATACTTACAACTATGTAGATACATGTACAACATTTAAATATTAACATTACGCCATCCACTGGTCACTTGCCTAGCGCAAGGCTTCTATAGTCTACCTTTGGGAGCTGGCGCAACACCCTACCGGGATGGTCGGGTGGCACAGGCGCGGGCGGCGAGGTCGACGCCGCTGGCAGCGTACTTGCACCTTGCCCCCCCTCCCCCGCGGCGTCAGCTTGAGACGCGGGTTGGGGGCTCGGTGGAGCTGCTGATGATATGTCCTCGTCACCATCATCCTCGATTTCTCCAGCCCAACTTTGTTGTACATTGCCTTTATATAACACAATCTGGTTTTTGTGTTTTTTTATTACATTCCCTGTTAAATGATCCTTGATCAAATACACAACTTTACCACTCTTGTCTATTATCGTCCCTCTGCACCATGTGAACTTCTCTTTATTGTGAAATTTTTTGTACAAAACTTCGGCCCCGTTTTTAAAAATTGCTGTATTTTTGCCGCCATAAAATTTATACTGCAAATACTGTTTTGATTTCACTGTGCTGTCCAGTGACGCGTTTGAGGGTGATGACAGCGGTTTTGGCGACAATAGATCCAACCTTGATCTTAGCTTGTGCCCAAAAACTAATTGAGCCGGAGAGAACCCTGTCACAGAATGAACTGAATTTCTGTAATCAAACAGATATTTCAACAGCTTGACCCTTGTGTCTTTTTGGGTTTTACTCGATAAAATACACGATTTAATCCCCTTTTTTGCTATCTTGACGTAGCTTTCGGCCTGGCCATTGCTCGCAGGATTATAGGGCGGTGACGTCACGTGCTCAATCCCGTTGATTACACAAAAACGTTTGAAATCTTGAGACGTGAACGCCGTGCCATTATCGCTTACAATAGTATTTGGTAACCCGAACCTTGAAACAAACTCGTATAATTTTTCTACTGCAGCTGATGAGGTCGTTGAACCACACATATCGTAAACTTCCACCCATTTCGTGTATGCATCTACTACAATTAAATAATTTTTATTATCTAACGGACCCAAGAAATCTATGTGCAACCGGTAGAATGGTTGAGGTGGGTATTTCCAGGGGGCAAGCGGGGCGCGCGGAGGGGTAGGCCGCAAATGTATGCAGACACTACAAGAGTTGATCATAGTTTCTATTTCTTTATCAATACCCGGAAACCAGAAACGGGAACGAGCTTCCGCTTTCGTTTTTACAATTCCCAAGTGGGAAGTATGAAGTTCGTTTAACATTTTAATTTTAAGACTGTCTGGTAAAATCAATTTATGCCCTCTCATAACACAGCCGTCTTCATAAGATAATTGATTCCTGCATGCGTGGAACGGTTTTAAATTTACATCAGACACGCTTCTAGGCCAACCCTTAAAAATAAAATCAATCACCTTCATTAAATTAACATCTCGACTAGTTTCCTTGCGTAATTCGTCCCGCGTAACTGGCATGTGTCCGTCTATCACGAAGTGAACATACGACGCGCGGTCAATTGGGGCGGCCGCGGCGGCAGCGTGCTGAGCGCTGTCCCCGCGTTCGCTGTCCGCGGTCATTGACCGCGACTGCTTGTCTTCGTCGGGAAGACTTGCGCGGGACAAATAATCCGCGCTGTTATCCTCGCTACGAACGTATTCGATTTTATAATTATATGCGCTAAGGAACAACGCGTATCTTTGTAATCGATTTGCCGAAACCTCCGGTATACCTTTGTGCGGCCCAAAAATTGAAATTAAAGGCTTGTGATCGGTGCGAAGAATGAACGGATCTGACTTACCGTACAAGTACTGATGGAATCTTCGAACTCCAAAAATAATAGCCGTTGCCTCTTTCTGAATCTGAGAATAACGTTTTTCAGCTGTGTTTAGAGTGCGAGACGCAAACGAAATAGGACGCTCGCATCCATCCTTATCAATTTGCGATAATATCGCACCTAACCCATTAGGTGAAGCGTCCACCGTGAGTAGTAACTTTGCATTTGGGTCGAAATGCGCTAACACTTGATCCGACGTTAAATGTTTTTTTATTTCTACGAACGCTCTTTGATGTTCGTCAGCCCAATGCCATTTAACACCTTTCCTTAAAAGATCGTATAGGGGACTTAAGATTTCGGACGCCTTAGGTACGAAATTACGGTAATAATTTACTAATCCTAAAAATGACTGAAGTTTGCCTATATCTGTGGGCACTGGGGATTTCTCGATTGCTATTACTTTATCTGTTGATTTTTTTAACCCGTGTTTGTTAATAACATACCCTAAGTAATTGATTTCATTCTTAAAAAATTCGCACTTTCCTTTTTGCAAGGTTAGACCTGCATCTTGCAGCCTCTGTAACACTGCCGTTAACCGTTGTAAATGTAAACCCGGTCCATCGGCTGTGATAAGGACATCGTCTAAAAGACATAATACACCGTCCATACCAGACAACAAGTTTTCCATAGCGCGCTGAAAAATAGATGGTGCGCTGGTTAAACCAAAAACCATACGTGTATATTGGAACAATCCGCGGTGAGTATTTATGCATGTAATCTTTTGTGAGTCCTCGTCTAAAACAAATTGATTATAGGCCATGGACAGGTCTAACTTTGAGAACTGTTGACCTCCGTGCAATTTTGAAAACAGCTCGTGGACTGTAGGCAACGGGTATTGTTCTGCAACTAATTGTTTATTTATGGTTACAGAATAGTCTGCACACAGCCTAACACTTCCATTGCGTTTTAATACTGGCACTACGGGTGATGCATACTCCGAATGATCAACCTGTTTAAGTATCCCTAAGTTTACAAGGCGGACTATCTCTTTATCTACCTTGTCTCGCAATGCAAAAGCGATGGGACGCGCTTTGAAAAATGTTGGCACTGCATCATCTTTTAAACGTAATTTGACCTCGAATTTATTAAATTTACCTAATTTTTCTGAAAATACGTCTCTAAACCTATTATGCAAGTCATCGATTGTTTTTGCTTCATTATTTATGAAATTACAGGGTGCTAGTTTTAACTTAAATAAGGATAAAAAATCTCTTCCGAGCAATGGCGGGCCTTCGCTGCGTACCACGTACGCATCCAGTGTGTGTGTGCTCAGCCTATAAGTGACCGGTAGGTGAATTATACCGAGACACACAATACTACTGCCCGTGTAGGTATATAGCCTTTTCTTAGGTGGTACCAAGGGCAACCTATTAAAATATTTATTGTATAAACTTTCGGAAATTACCGTTACTGCAGATCCACTATCAATTTCAAATTTGATTTGTGAGCCGTTTATGGACACGATTTCTGTCATGGGTTCTCCCCGCTCTGAAGTGATGTTACAACATAAAAACTCACCATCGTCGTCCTCCTCACTCACGTCACTGGTCACCACACACTTTACTTTGCACATTCTACGTAGGTGACCCTTTGTGTTACACTTCCTACAAATATAGTTCGCGAATCGGCACTGAGACGAAGCATGGTTCTTTCTACCGCACACGGAACACTTCTCCATTACCGGTTCCTTATCAGAACCCGCACTCTTGCCCTGCACCTTGAACACTGAATGTTCTTGCTGTGTGATCGACGCCGTCGTGGAAGCGCCGGCGGCGGCGCCTGCCCGCGCGCACCGTACGCTTTGCGCCAACTCCACTGCCTTTGCCAGGGTCAAGGTATCTGTGTCCTTGGTGAACAGTTTGTCCCTCTCGGGACCCGCCAACATGCCCATCACGAAACGGTCACGCAATGCTTCCTCCACGTTGGCGAATTTGCAGTGTTTCGTGAGGCCACGCAGTCTTGCCGCCCACTGCGCATGCGTCTCACCTAGTGATGTGATTCTACCCGGGTAAATTCCTAAAATGGGAATATTCCCGGGAATATTCCCATTGAATCCACCCAATGGGTATTTATTCGGGTATTTATATTTTTATGATCAATATATACATATTTCGCATAAATCGATTTATGAAACTTAAGGCTTTCGATTTCCTTGTACAAAAATAACAACTATAAATGTGTTACACTGTTTTATTCAAGAAACGTTGTTATTTATTCATATAAATAACAAACATACTACAATAATTAAACTAAGCATTAATAAATAACTGATGCGCTTAAGGTGGATGCGCTAGGGTAGCCCGATGAAAATTTCATGAAATCGTCAGTCAATGCACTTACATGAACTTACGAGTAGATAGTTGTACTGCTGATTCTAATGTTTATAATTCTGTAAATCCATATTTGTTACGGGCGCTAATAATATTTATATCAACATACAATGTGATACTGACCCGCAAATTGCAAAAAACGTAAGAAAATTTGTATTTTGCGGGCTACCCTAGCGCATCAACCTTAACGGTTAACTTTGAATGACCAAGCAGGTACACGCCGGCGGCGGTGCGTGGTGTTTTTTGATTGGTGCATTTCATTTACCTGGTAAAACAATAGACTCCAATACCGTGGCCACGTTTACTATTCACTTGAGTACAGCGTTGCCACTTTAGTGATTTTGTCACTAGATTTAGTGAATTTTAGGAATTTGACAGTGATACTCTGAAAAAAAAAATCACAGAAAAATTATTCGATGACTTTTAGTGATATTTACCGAATGTTGTGTTTTGGAGCCGGGTTAAAGAAAAATACACTTTGCCGAGTAAAAATTACTTGTTTTGGAACGTAGCTTTAGACGTCTATGTTTGGTTATGCTTGGGGATTTCCCAACTTGTAAATCAAACCTAACTATGCGTTTGCACTGGCGAAACATCACAACAAAACATGTTGAAATCTCTAGTGCCTGACAAACTTTGTATGGAAAATTGACAGAAAATAGAGATTCCAACATGTTTCGTTGTGAATGTTTCGCCAGTGCAAACGCATAGTAACACGTATGTAAAGTTTGTATGAGTGAGTGCTGCTGCTGCATACTATTGGTCTATTGCTTGTATTTAGTTAGTTGCTAGTTTTTGTTCGCGAAAGTAGTAAACAATACTTATCGAAATCATTCAAGTCAAGATCTAAAGTTTTTGTGTTGGTTGATGGTCCATCTCAGCCGTCTACATCTGCAATAATCGATCAAGGTGAAGAAGAAATACCAGCAGAAGTATTTGAAGTTAATTTTTAGTTTTGTCATGTTTATTTTTATTCATTGTATTCACAATTAAAATATTATTTTTATGACTTAAGTACCTTGTGAAGTTGTGATTCCATTTTAAATTATTTAGTGAATTCTGGAGATTTTTTTATTTCAAAATATCTCTAAATCTGGTGAAATTTGAGACCAAAACTAGTGAAAAAGTTTTCTGTAAGTTGGCAACACTGCTTGAGTATCAGAGTTTGCGGACGTGCTTAATTCTGGTGTTTTGTGTTGAAACTTGTTTGCTGTGTATTTGGAAATTTCTTAAATTCAACCTGACAATTTTGGCAACGAATAACGGATTCTGGGTGTACATATTATTATTGTGGTATTGCTGTAAAGTTTAGTGAGGCGATCGAATCGAATTTACGTAAGTACTTACATTTATTCTTTAAATATATTTTATTGATTTTATTTCTATCTCATAAGTATGATTCTCTTTTCCTCTTATAGAAAAACATGCCATAATTAGTATTTAATTTATAAATAAATTTTAAAAAAAAAATATAAATAAATTTTAATAAATTGTTTTGTAAATATATATATACAATTACATTTTTATATATTTCCTAAAAAAAATATTAAAAACATTTAAAATATTAATATTGATTAACTTTATTGTTAAAGATATCATCATGCCGAAACAGAAAAAACAAAAAGTTTGGAGACATTACCACAGCTTACCTGACAAATCAGTCAAATGCACATTTTGTTCAAAAATGTACCGAGTACCTAATGTTACCAAAATGGGTAATCACTTGATGAAGTGTCCTAAGTGTCCGCTGGTTATAAGAAATGAGTTAACGGAAAGGTGTGAAGAAACATCGTTAATAGCATCAAATACATCGAACTCATCAACTACAGAAGGAGAAATAATTGAAAACTCAACACTCAGTGACGCTACTCCTTTGCTCGAATTTACAGAGGAAAAAAAACTACGACTTACAAAATTGCTTTCAAAGGCAATTTATGTTACTGGCTCGCCTCTGTCTATGGTGGAACATCCTCTGTGGAGAGAGTTTTTTAAAGAACTACAGCCTCTGTACGATCTACCAACACGAAAAGCTGTTTCCACAACACATTTAGAAACAATTTACAATCAAATGGAACGAGAAATAACTGAAGAATTGAAGTCGACTGACAATTTACATCTTCAGTGCGATGGATGGAGTAACCGACGGAACGAGGGTATTATTAATTTTGTTATTGCAAAACCTGAGCCTGTTTTTGTGAAAAGTTTAGCTACAACTAGCCATCGTCACACTGCCGAATACCTAAGTGAAGAAATTCAAATAGTAATGAGAACCTACGGAACGTATAAATTTGTGACTTTAATAGGAGATAACGCAAAAAACCTACAAAAAGCTTTTGATTTAGTAAAACTGCAACATCCGAACGTAATCACACTTAATTGCGTGGCGCACACATTGAATTTACTGTGTCATGACATAATGAAAGAAGATGCTATACAAGCCTTCATTTCAGTTGCCGTCGACGTAATCAAATCTATTAGGAAAAGTCAAATTCTGAGCGCATTATTCAAGCAGATTATTGTAGAAAAAGGTTCTGGCGAGCAACTAAAATTGCCCAGCAAGACGCGTTGGGGCAGTTACCTTCATGCTGTGCGTAGTTTGCAAAATAGCAAGGCTGCTCTGCAATGTTTGGCAGTACATGAAGATGCAATAATGATCCCAGTTGATATTAAAGCAAATTTACTAGACGAAGAATTTTGGAAAATGATCGACGAATCTACTGCAATTTTAGAGCCAATAACAGATTACATATTTAAACTAGAAGGAAACGAAGCGTACATAAATGACGTGTACATTTCATTCAAAGATATAAAATCACGTCTGGTTTTTCTGCTTCCTGGTCTTTCTTCTTTGATTGACAATAATGTCAGGGAGAGGATTTTAAATGCAGTTGATAAACGCAGAGGGAACTGCATAAAGCCTATTCATCTAGCAGCCTATATGCTAGATCCGAAATCTCAAGGCATCGAACTCAACGAAGATGAAGAAATCATTGCCATGGATTTCATTCATGAGAAAGGAAGGCAGTTACACTTGGAAATAATGACAGATTTAGCTAATTATAGAGCAAGAGAAGGTTTGTGGGGAAAATCTTTTGTTTGGACCAGCCTCCAGAAAATGAATCCCTTAACTTGGTGGAAAGGAATTTGCAAAAACAAACCTCTGAGCAAAGTTGCAGCTTGTCTTTTAACTGCTCCCTGCACCTCGGCTGCAACAGAGCGTACCTTCAGCGTTCATGGAAATATCCACAGCCTTAAACGGAATAGGTTAACAACAGAAAGAGCTGCAAAGCTGGCCTACATATCATATAACTGGAATTTGTTACACAATCCAAAAGACGAAGAAGTAGATGAAGAAGATGAGGAACCCACTTCAAGTCCTTTTATGGTTAGCCCATTGACCATAAACAATACTGAACCTCAACCATCAACTTCTGGAAGAAATACAAGAGAAATAGAGTTTTGCGATATAACAAAAACATTCTCCGATGACAGTGATTTAGACAGTGATTAAATTAATCTCAATAACATTTTACCTACTTACTATTATATAAGAGTATTAAACTTGAAGTGATTTTTGTTACCCATAACCTGATATTTAAACAATAATTTTCATATTTGAACCATCCTGTTGTTGATTAAAGGATTTTGGAGTTAGTGTTTTTGTTTTTATTCAGTACTTACTAATTCAATCGTCATAGAAATTAATTTACCCACGATTTGGGAACTTTCCCGGGCAAATACCCGTTTTGGGAATATTCCCAGGAATATTCCGGGTGGAATGATGGAAACTTTCCGAGTCGCCCATCACTAGTCTCACCCGTTTGCTGCGTTGCCGCGTAAAATGAGTACCGCTCCCCGAATCCACACTTTGTCGGGGAAAAGTGAGTGTCAAGGAGCTTATATATGTCTTCTATTGGCACCTCCTCCAGCTGTTTTGGCAACGCCAAGTCAGCTGCGAGCTGGTAGGTACCGTCCGCGAGTGCGCTCAGTAGAATTGCTCGCCGTCTTGAACCCGTTGCGTCGTTTCCTTCAGAGATATCGTTCGCCACGAACCATTGCCGCAGGCGACTTTTGTACGCCTGCCATTGATTCACTGTATGGTCGAAATTACTTAATAACCCGAAACTAAACTGAGCCATCGTGATAAAGCGTGGGTCGCTCTCGTCGCCACTGTTACATACGGATACGGGACACAAGTAAAACTCCAGCGGCCGTGAACTGAACGCACTGACGCTTTATTTTCAACATGCGTACGCGAGCCCGCGGTGGGGAGCGCGGGGTGCGGGGCGCTGCGCGGCGCCGTCTGCGCAGGCAGTCCACAAGGCCGCACATCGCTACACACATACATACTTATACACAACATGTGTTTTTAGGTATCGATAATTATTGACAAATCTCGTTACTTGTTGCTTATCATGGTCTAGGTCTAGCCTCACTTTTACGATACGGAATTATTTTTTGGGGAAATTCCCTGGATAAGGGACTAATATTCAAGGCACAAAAAAGGTGCATTAGAGCCATGTGTGGTCTGAAAACAGATGACAGCTGTGCACCGTACTTTAAATCATTAAAAACACTTACGCTACCGGCGATATACATATTAGAAATTAGTATCTTCGTCAAAAACAATCCCAAACTTTTTGAAAAAATGACAAGTGTACGAAATGTTCCAATTCGTAGTCAGTACAAATATTCTTTATATTCTTTGGTTATTATACATAGTATAAAACAAAGTCGCTTTTTCTGTCCCTATGTATGCTTAAATCTTTAAAACTACGCAACGGATTTTGATGCGGTTTTTTTTAATAGATACGAGTGATTGAAGAGGAAGGTTTATATGTATAATAACCCGGTTTATACCCGTGCGAAGCCGGGGCGGGTCGCTAGTTATAAATATAACAGAATATGAAACTTTATTATGTATATAAGATATTCTCGAGGGACAATCAACGTTATAGTATAATATGGCGGCTGTCGCACGATCGCAGCGTGCGTGGTGCGGTCTATCTCGGTGCGTAGCGGGGAGCCGACGTGGAGCCGACTGGCCTAGTGTTCGGATTTTATCCGGATAAATACTCAAAATGGATAAATACTCATAAATATCCGTTTTTACTTGAGTATTTATCCAAAACAGCGGATAAATACTATCTACAGTTTTCGTTACGTTATGTAACTTAAATTTTGTCATTTTACAAACAAGAGGATTGAAATAAATATAAATCAGATAATATTGATTTGTACTGTCACTTTAACAATAAAAAAAGCCTATAATAACAATGATTTCACTCGATCATGCATATTTTCGTCAATAACTCTCAAAGTTAGATAAAATTATACATTTGTGCGTTACTTAAATCATTGTAGTAATAAGAAAAATACTAAAATAATAATAAACCACTATAATTATCTAGCGGATTCCTGTGCGACCGTTTCCACAGAAACGGTCGCACAGGAATCCGCTCACGCACCTCCACTTCGACCGATTCTGTGCTCTCCGCACACGGAGAGCACAGAATCGGTCGAAGTGGAGGTGCTTGAGGGAGGCCTATGTCCAGCAGTGGACGTCTTTCGGCTGAAATGATGATGATGATGATGACTATAATCATAATCTTTTTCGTCAAACGCTGTCAATTTATGTAATATGTAAGAAAATATAGATAAGTGCGTAACTTTGCTCAGTTTAACAATGACAAAATCTTATAATAACAATGGTTTGTTTGTGGGGGCAAATCTATTTCACCACATGCGAACTGGCATCTACATCGCCACATGTGAACTACACATCTCACTGACGTCACGCAAAATCCTGCATCGCGTTAGCAGGGTTTACCACACGACCAGCATATATACAACGTCCCGACATCAATCGTCGGGCAGTACGCCGCCAGACACGACACCCGTCTGGTCGGAGGACCTTCCCTTTTTTATGGAGGATGAGTGAACTCTACACCCTGTTCCTCATAGAATATTTCTTGAAATCAATCACGATAATCATTAATATTTTCTGAAATCAATTACTATCATTATTAGACGCTTGCTCATTATTACTAGAAATGAAATTTACAAACTGGAACTCGATTCTCTCAAATGCACAGATTTTTCATCAGTATCGGTCTGTACTGGATAATGCAACATCTTCACTATCACCGTCGCTGCCAGCACATTCTTGAATTTTGTTAAAAATATTTAAATTATATTCTATAGTGTGATTTTTGCCGCTTTTTCTGTCGTCAGGCGATTTCTGTTTTTGCTGTGAATGTTTGCATGTGCACTAACTATACGTTCGCACTGGCGAAATATCACAACAAAACATGTTGAAATCTCTAGTGCCTGTCAAACTTTGTATGGAAAATTGACAGAAAATAGAGATTCCAACATGTTTCGTTGTAAATTTTTCGCCAGTGCAAACGCACAGTTAAAGACTGTTCTGTAGCGGCAGAAGTGAACGGTGCTGAAAGAATACGCACTGCGACTTTATATAACTTTGTCGAAGAACAACATTCCTTTTCACCAGGTTAACGGGCTTATTTCGTTAATGTTTTTCCAAATAAAAGGTGTTCGCGATAAACCTTTCTTGGCCTTATATGCAACTACATAATTCTGGCATCACCTACTTCCACATTTAACAAACGCAGCCATTTTGTTAATAAAATCCATGGCTTCCAGTTCTTCGCCTTTATTTAACTCGATACCTCGAGTCTTTGGGTCAAGCAGATAGGCGTTAAATGTCACCAGTGGTGCCGATTCTCTTGTACACCTAACTAAACTATCACTAAAATTCCTTACTTTTGACTATGAGAATCTTAAAGCTTTTCTGCAAAATAAATTCTCTAGAGAAATATTTTTGCAGAATAGCTTTAAGATTCTCATAGCCAGGAATTTTAGTGATAGTTTAGTTCGTTATACATGAGAATCGGCACCATTATAACCTCAAAACCTGAGTTGAATGGATGTTCGCGGTGCGCGCAGCGGTTGAAACGAAACAAACCTTTCCCCTCGTCAGCCGCGTGGGGAATGTTTTCCATCCAGCTCGGAAAACAAAAACATTGTGTTTACTTACACAAATGTGTATGGCCACGCCTCTTTGTTGCCATGTTTTTGAATAATGTTTTGAAAAAACACGCGTTGGAGACCCGGCTTAATATATACACGCTGAAATTTTAATGGTTGTTTTCCCGCAGCCAGAACGATTTGTAAACGCGATTGTGCTCTTTATTTATATAACGTTACGGATCAATGTTTTATACAAGTATTTTTACTTTAATGCATACTATCCGAATACAGCTTGGCAAAAAAGATTTAAGAAAAAAAAAAGCGGCCAAGTGCGAGTCGTACTCGCCCATGAAGGGTTCCGTAGCAGCATTGAATGAAAGGTAAATTGCGGTTTACGATTTATGACGTATTAAAAAAGAACTACTTGCTAGATCTCGTTCAAACCAATTTTCGGTGGAAGTTTACATGGTAATGTACATCATATATTTTTTTTAGTTTTATCATTCTCTTATTTTAGAAGTTACAGGGGGGGGGACACACATTTTACCACTTTGGAAGTGTCTCTCGCGCAAACTATTCAGTTTATAAAAAAATGATATTAGAAACCTCAATATCATTTTTAAAGACCTATCCATAGATACCCAACACGTATGGGATTGATGAAAAAATTTTTTTTGAGTTTCAGTTCTAAGTATGGGGAACTCCAAAATTATTTGTTTTTTTTTCTATTTTTGTGTGAAAATCTTAATGCGGTTCACAGAATACATCTACTTACCAAGTTTCAACAGCATAGCTCTTATAGTTTCGGAAAAAAGTGACTGTGACATACGGACGGACAGACAGACAGACAGACAGACAGACAGACATGACGAATCTATAAGGGTTCCGTTTTTTGCCATTTGGCAACGGAACCCTAAAAATGAGGGCGCCACAATCACCCTTAGGTCACTTCGATTATGAAATGAGTAAAATAATGCTATAATAAAAAGACTGCTTGTGGGTGACTCAAAACAAACTTGCACTTGTCGGCAAAGTAGTGCCATCATCATAGGTTGCATTTTAGTAGTTAAAAATTTAGTAAAATATTTAATTCCAAATCACACCACGTCAGACTCTTTTATGTCGACCTGTAAATGTTTTTTTTTTTTTGCTTTTCATATGTTTAATTGGTCTCTGGTATTCCGCTGCATCCGGTTAGACTGGAAGCTGACCCCAACATAGTTGGGAAAAGGCTAGGTAGATTGACTAATTTGGGCTTGCGCCGCTTGTGTGAGCTACTATCTTGCTGTCCGCTGACCACACGTTCCAACACGTTCCGTCAGACGACGATGGAGAAAACAGAGTGTGTATCTAGACGAGCCAGATCGCATAGGGGAAAGAAACGAGAATTCGCAAATCAAAAACAGATAGAATTTTTTATATCTTTTTTAAAAATCAGGATGAAGAAATCGACTAAATCACATGTTAGATAATCTAGTTTTGTGAGGGGCTTGGAATGGCGCTACAAAATAATGTCAACTGTCAAACTTGTCTTGCAGATTCCTTTTCTTTTGTCAAAATAGGCGGAAGGTACTGTCAGACATAGAAATCTGATTTTATTAATGTAATCGAAAGAATTTATAGGGTTTGATTGCCAAATTTAAGATTTAGATTGATTTATAAATTGCCTGGTATAGTTATTTTGTTCATGTGGCTGAAAGTGACGGAACAAAATTGAGATAACCTAAGTGCTTATTTTGTGTCTTGTTTTTAGGTAGTGCTTCAAGATGTTGATGCCTAAACAGAATCGTGTGTCGATCTATGAATACCTCTTCAAAGAGGGAGTTATGGTAGCTAAGAAAGATTATCATGCTCCTAAACACCCCGATCTTGAGAAGATTCCTAACCTCCAAGTTATAAAGGCTATGCAGTCTCTGAAATCCAGAGGATACGTCAAGGAACAGTTTGCCTGGAGGCATTTCTACTGGTAGGTGGTGACATACAAAATATTAAGTTTTAGTGATTGTTTACAAATCCGAAACAACCCCAAGTTTTTTTCATAGTAGTTATAGACTACATCAGCTTTAATAGCGTCCCATTTCAGTTTGATTAACGAGTGACTAGACTAAAACATTCCTTAATAATATTCTATCAAACTAATTTTTTTCCTATGTGATAGGTACCTTACCAACGAGGGTATTGAGTACCTGAGGATCTTCTTGCACCTGCCCCCTGAAATCGTGCCGGCGACCCTCAAGCGCTCCGTGCGCGCCGAGACAGTCCGCCGTGGCGCTGTGGGCCGCCCCGACGCGCCCGCCCGCTCTGCCGAGGACCGCTCCGCATACCGCCGTGCACCCACCACGCCAGCTGCCCACGACAAGAAGGCTGATGTTGGCCCTGGTTCAGCTGATGTTGAATTCGTAAGTTTCATCTAATAGTAGATTGTAGAGGCAAGTGGCATCTTTATCAAGTTCACAGAGGGGATTCTAATTTGAATGTTGAGAAATAAAAGCTTTGCATATAGTCAACAGCTACCAATTTAACACATTCTCTATCAAGGAAGTATGAGAAAATGTTTCATAAGAATATGAACATTAATGTATATTATGTGAGTGTTGAGAAATTTTTGTTTTTCCTGATTATGTTTAAATTGTATTTAAGTTCGCTTCCCGCTTCCTAAATACTATCAACATAAGTACCAGTAATTCCATAATCCATAACACTGGCTAAAAACTTGTGATAATCCAGAACAAATGCGGAATATTAAATCCTTTCTAATTTTAATATTTTTGTTTAATTTCAGAGAGGAGGATTTGGACGAGGCAGGCCTGCACCTTAATTAAGTTTAATTAAAAAAAAACAAATCTAATTCGGTTTTAATTTTCTTCTCAAACCTTACTTCTTACTGGTCATACATACACACGTTAACGTGGAGGTCGACGTCTACGATTTTCCTGTTGGTGTTAAAACATTGCTGCACATTATAAAGTTACTAGCTGCGCCCCATGGTTTCACCCGCATAAGTCTCGACCCCATGGGAATATCAGGATTTAAAGTATCCCATGTCCTAACCCAGGTCATGGTCTACCCATGTGCCAAATTTCATCTAAATTCGTTTAGCGTGAAAGCGAAACAAACTCACTTTCGCATTTATAATATTAAGTTAGGGTTTTGGACGCAAAAAAAGTGTCTTATATGTACATATTTCTATACATTTTACTTCGCTGCATTATCGTGATCATGATGCGTGCACGTCCACTATAATATCGTTACGTTATAAACACCCAATCTTAGTACTCAGATAAAGTGGGTCCTTTCAGTCATTTTAACTCCAATTTTGTAACACTCATAAAAGTGATCTCTATTTTAGATTGCGATAAAGTTGGTGCTTGGGTTGCTGTCAGAGGTAAAGTAAAGAACTGTAACCTGATTTTTAAACCAGTCTGGTGACTGGTGTACTGTCGTCGAAAATCTGCTTACCAGCAAGTGTATTCAGTCTAATAATGAATGGTTATGTATAAGGAAATCATTGATATGGAAGGATAAGAAAAAATTACAAAAGATTATAAATCCCGTGTTAGTAAAATAAATCTAAACTAATAGTATACTACTATATAGTATAATAAAATAGTAAAGAAGTCACAGCTGTAAGTACATCGAATATTTATGAAAAAAAAAAGCTGATGCCATGGGCGCCGCCGGGAGCGGGGTGCAAGAGGGTGCACTTCACCTCCCTGGCTTCAAAATAAAAAAATAGGCGAGATCCTAAAATTCCAATCCAATTCCAATCTCTTAAATTCTAAAGCTTTTGTGTGTTAATCGACAAAGTACCGAACTCTTATTTCCGAAAATCTAATCGGCCCTAGGCCGTGCTAACATTATCGGCGCTTATGTCTGATGCAGAAAATATAGTTTTTAGAATGTTTGTTCGTTTGTCTGGATGTATGTTCCGGATTGGCTCAAAAACGGCTGAACGGATTTGGATGAAATTTGTCACTCATATAGTTTATAACCTGGATTAACACATAAGGCACTTTCAATCCCGGTAGTAGATTCTCGTGGGATATTAAAAACATACTTTACATACCCCTCTTTACGTGTAGGGGAGGTACATTTTTTTTACCACTTTGTCGGCGTGATTAATATGTATACCCATGCCAAATTACAGCTTTCTAGTAGTAAGAGTCTCGGAGAGCTAGACCGCGGACGGACAGACAGACAGACGGACACGACGAAACTATAAGGGTTCCTTGTTTACTACGGAACCCTAAAAGAACAGTCCGAAAAAGTTAATTCTGAGAATCGAACCCAGAATTTTACACAAGCGGTGGAGGTTTGCGCACCTTTAAATTAGATAATATTTAGGGTCAATTTATACTAGCGCAGTATTATATTATCTGTGCTAGCGCAGAGTCGAAGCGTCTATCCAAAACTGAACATAACAAATTCAACCTTAACTCCACAGCGTAACGCACACATTACTTCTGAGAATTTTAAAAAGACGCGCGCTTTCTTCGGAATTCGCGCGTCTGCGCGTGAACAACGCTGATTGGTGCGCGCGCATTCTCGCGTATCCATGCGTCCACTAGCGAACCTACGCGTCATCGGGAGTATATAAATATGTTCTGTGGTCACCAGTCGGAAATTGGCCTGCGTCGGTGTTGATCACGATGGACTCTGACGAAAAATTAATTTACCTGGTGCAAAAATATGAATGCCTATTTAATCCAAAAGCCAAAAATTATAGTAACAAACATTCCAAAAATAATGCTTGGGAAAAAGTTAGCGGGGAAATGAAATTAACGGCGTGTTGCCACACCGAGCGCTGCCCTCAGCGCTCGGTGTGGCAACACGCCGTGTTCGAGTTCGCAACAAGTCCATCGTCATCCTGAGGATGCCTCGTTGAGAGGTGAAACACGTGTCGATTTATTTCAGGAGTTTTTTATGGCTCTTTAGAAATAGCTAAGCGGAACAGGTTACTAAACATATCCACGTCTATTGTATTTTATAATGGATTTCCGCAAGGTCACGCCTGAATCAATTAACTATTAACTGATAAGTAAAACAAGTATTTATTATTACACAATATTTTCGCTGCCGTGCGATGTTGCCGTTGTGGTGCAGCGCGGGGTGGCGCCAAAAATAGTAGATTGTTATATGAGGGGCTAAAATAATCCATTGTAACGAGGTAGTTTTACTCCCGAGCTTTAGCGAGGCGTAAATAGAAACCGAGTTATAATACTAGTTACTTTTAAGATAGTTACTTTTTCCCCTAGAGCAAGAAATGCTATTTTTTCCCTGCTCTGGTACTCTACAATGACGGCCTTTTTGAGCAAGAGGAAAACATGTTTTTGCAGTTGGTCGATTATTACTCGATAACTTGTAGAGCCTACTTAGCTGTGATAGTTTAATATTTCGCAAACGGATCCCTGAATCCAGAAATGTTTTCCAATGATACCCCACACCATGGGTTTAAAAAAAAAAACATCACAACTTTATGTGTAGGAGAGGTACCCTAAAAAAAAATGTTTTTCATAATTTTGTTTTACCACTTTGTCGGCGTAATTAATATGTATACCTATGCCAAATTACAGCTTTCTAGTACTAAGGGTCTCGGAGCTAGACAGCGGGCAGACAGACGGACATGACGAAACTATAAGGGTTCCTTGTTTACTACGGAACCCTAAAAACTTAAAATTTCTGTTGTAATATTCCGAATGAACTTTCCACTAGACGCCTTGCTCGACTTAAACGATAATTAAAGATTTTCTTCTCGCTATCGTTTAATACCTGACTTCCAGGATAAGGTCTTATAATGTGTTCACACAGAGGGAATGCTTCGTCCCCAACAAAACATGAGGAACTGGTATTGTCGTACCTGGCAAGCATTTATTAGGCGGTATAGCAAGCATATTATTTTGTAATAGTTGTCCAAATTTGGAACTGCTTAATATGCCGCTATCCTTGTTACGCACAAATGCTCCAATATCTACTACAATTAATTATATTTAGCGTCAGTGATAGCTAACAAGACAGTGCTGACAAACTTTTTATAATAAAATTGTAGTAGAGACTTCTGCTGTTCCAGGGTTCCCTTATATTGACATGTTTGCCGTCAATCGCTCCTATACAATTAGGATAATTCCATAACCTTCTAAAATCATTCTCGATTATAACCCATGACTCTGTCGTTGGTTTTGGCATAACAATGGGTCGTAAATATTTCCAAATTGCGGCACAAATTTCGTGTACAATCATCCAAACTGTAGCAGTAGTTAGAAATCTGTAACAAATGAATGAAGTTTAGGTACTAGGTACATATTTTTATTAAACAGTTTTTTTTCTAGTGCCCGAATGTCAGAAACAATGGAAGAAACTTCGTGACTGTTACAAAAAGGCTCTTCGATTGAGACAATATACAAGCGGTTCTGCGCGAAAAACTGAAAACCAATTAAATTTGAGGAGTTAGAATTTTTAAAGCCACACCTACAGGACAGATCACAGACATCAAACTTTGATTGTTCTGATAATAGTTTAGACGTAGACACGAAAGACATCTCAATTATAGTCACAAACATCTGACGTCGGAGAAAGTTCACGCTCTGATTCGACATTATCAAATCATACTACCAGAAATAAAACACTATCTCTATCGCAGAAATTATTCAGACAATATGTCGAGGCCAAAGGAAAGGAAGAAGATCCATTAGATGCGTTGTTTCTATCAATGAGTAAATCAGGAAAAAAGATGCCCATACGAATTCAAGCTGAATTAAAACGGGCAATACTTGGCCTGGTTACTGACGCAGAAGTAAAACTTGCCTCCGAGGAAAGTAGCGATACTCCATCATCTATGACTAACTGCTATGGAACACAGCAACAGCAAATTTATTCCTCACCATCAACTTTAACTTACATCCCACCCACTACTTCATTGTCCACCACCTACTTCAACCACGCCATCCAACCATACAAATTACGGCACTATATCCAACACACACAACAGCATCTGCTCCACCATCACCTTACATACCACAACCTATTTCGAGAACACAGCAACAGCGGCAATCGAAATTTGACGAATTCGAAGAATTTACTTATAATGACTGACAATAATGACCTTAATAATTGTGATTTTACATGGTGAATAATTATTTCAAATTTTTAAATAAAGAGTCTTGAAATATAAGCTTGTTTAATTTTGCAATTTTATCTAAGGGATGATAATTGATAAAATTTATGTTGAACAACCAAGAAGTGTTTAACACCTTGTGCGTAAGTTAATCAAAGTGCTACAATCGTAAGAAAGCGTAAAACTCACCTTAGCAGACTGATACACATCACATCACTCTTCAACGGAAATGGGTATCGTTAAATTTGTTTCTTGTTTCTCAATGGTGCCGATTCCCTTGTTCACAAACTAAGCTAAATTTAAGTTCAGTGCATCTTTTTCTTTCTATTTCAGTAAGAAAAGGACAGAAGATAAATTTTAGTTTAGTCCTGTCAAATTAATCAGCGCTTGACGTAAATTGACGTAATTTTAGTCGCCAAGTTTTTAATCACGTCTAAACTTGATTAATTTGACAGGACTAAACTAAAATTTATCTTCTGTCCTTTTCTTAATGAAATAGAAAGAAAAAGATGCACTGAACTTAAATTTAGTTTAGTTTGTGAACAAGGGAATCGGCACCATTGTGTGGTCTCAAAATATTGACTAAGTTTGTAAATTGATCGTAGTCCATTTTATAATAGTCGTAAAAAAAACTCTGGTACCAAAAAGTAGTAAATTCACCACAAATACGTCTTTTCTTCCACAAGTTGTGAACACAATAATTCCGCTTTCTTTTTCTTCTTCTTCAACTTACGATTTATGTAATATCATAGCAAGATCAATGTCAACCATTTTACACACGTTTCAGCTACGAGAGTCAACTGGCAAGTGATTCAATAGCACTGCTGTTGATGCCCATTACTACACGTAAAAGAGTGCGCGCAGCTTCGCTTTAGTTGTAAAGAATTTGACGCTTCGATACGCTTCGACTCTGCGCTAGTATAAATTGACCCCTAAGTATGGGAAGGGTTATTTATGTAGCGATAGTATGTTTAGAGATACTACAGCCAGCCCTGTGATGTCAGACGGCGGCGGCGTAGGCTTAAAAATATAGGGTCCTGTTGACACTTTAAGCGTTTGGGTCGCTATTTAGGTAGAGTGTATTAGGGTACTCTTACTGTCGTAAATAAAACTAGACTGTACTGGAGAACGAAATCAGATAGACTATATTTTATTTCCTAAAGTTATCGAGATAATCGGGTTTGAGGATGCAAATGTCGTATGAAAAAAAATAGCCCTTGTTTTTGACACTTGACACCACAATCATGCTACCACTGCCAGGTGCGGCCGATCGTCTGTCATAGGACAGGGACACTGCGAATTCAGGCAATAGGAACGCGTTATTCACACTCTGGCCCGCACATTTGGCGAGTTTAAAAAAAATTCACTATTTGAGCGAACAACGTGGGGTCACATCCTCATAGAAATTATGAGGATGCGGAGCTATTCAAATCAAAAGTTGAGGATCAAAATTTATGCGAATGCGGATACGCATATTCGTTATATCCCTGACCAGAACCATAAAAGCTCCAGTTGAGTATGGAATAACTTTGTGTCAAGTAACGTTTAATCAACTTGCGTTGCTGATCATACATAGCTTACTGGCTCTTGATCTTGTCCTCGTCTATTAATAGTCCATTTTCACACTATAATAATGATCACCCCCTCTTCTCTCGGTACCAGTATTCACTGAATGGGAACAGATTATGCATACTTTATGATGAAAGACAGTAAAATAGATTTGTCACAGAAATACGTGCATACAAAGACAAGAGTAGGTAGGCAGAAAACAAAATAGGTACCTACTTATAACTTCCTTTCAACTGTCATTAACGAGACACAATAGAATTTTAATTGTTATCCACCTCAATGAGGCATCGTAACAGATAATGAGATAAGCAAACATGACTATAAAACAAATAGTCGGCAGCTGCACGTCATGACTGTGAACTGACAAGAAGGCTTCCACTCAGCATGATGCTGTGCTATGGGGACCCACAGTACAGCGCTGATTCTGTTGATGCAGTGTGTAAGTATCAGGGCTGAGTTCCCTTCCCAGAATGATTCATTACACCATTTACAGCTTAGTAGTTAAAAGTGGATTCTGTGTTTAAAGCTCTACGACAAACATGCGCCTGAAAAGCTATAAAATGTCTGTTACATTTTCGTACAACTGAACTTTATGACACTGATTACAAAGTTTATTATTGAATTGCCTTCACCCAGACTCAATGAAACACAAAAAGAAACAGATAATAATTTATTCAAAATAATCTACAAGGTTCCTACTACTCCTCAGTTGGTAATAATAAAAAGCATTATTTAAATAAATTTACATGATTTTTGATTTATGTCACTTCAACATTGAATTTTAGGATTCGGTGGTATGGGGAACTCTCCTATCTTAGCCATGTAGTACTGGTGGGCACGGTATGGCTTCAGTTCCCAAGGAACCTGATCCTCCATATTCGTAAGATGAACACCGAGGTCTTCCAACGTTGGTAGGGAATCATCGATAATGTCTGATGTGGCTTCCTGTAAATGATAGTCAAGGTATTAGTTTATTTATTTAAAAAAAGTAATATTAGCATTGCATGATACGAGTTCCGAATACTAGTATGATGCAAAGTAAAAATTTTCGGTACGACATGGCATTTCATGAAAAGTTTTGAGTTGAGAGGTTTTGATTTAACTGAATCGAACAGTGGTGCCGATTCCCTTGTTCATAAACTAAACTAAATTTAAGTTCAGTGCATCTTTTTCTTTCTATTTCATTAAGAAAAGGACAGAAGATAAATTTTAGTTTAGTCCTGTCAAATTAATCAGCGCCTGTCACTACTCCATACAAGTTTAGACGTGATTAAAAACTTGCCGACTAAAATTACATCAATTTACGTCAAGCGCTGATTAATTTGACAGGACTAAACTAAAATTTATCTTCTGTCCTTTTCTGAATGAAATACTTAGAAAGAAAAAGATGCACTGAACTTAAATTTTGTTTGTGAACAAGAGAATCGGCACCATTGTGTAGCACGCCTAACAGCCCGAGAGTCCTTAAGGCGTTTGTCCACCGCCGTCGTTACCGGGACGTCACCGAGAACGAGATGACGTCATCGAGAACGAGATGACGGCGCCAAAGTAGAGATAAATACATCTACTATGGCCGCGTGTCCACCGCACATACGTCATCCGAACGCCCTCTTCCCGGCTACCGAAGTGACGAGTAGTTCGGCGCGACAGCTAGACCTCGGCTCGAAATTGTGACGGACCGATGTGCTGGCAGTACAAAACACATTTGATCTCGTCCACACACTACCGTTCGCCCTGATTTTGTTTAGGACGCACTGCGCTCGCAAAATGTCAATTGTATGTTAAAAATAACCGTCCGTCCGCAGTACGACTTCCGCACCGCTCTGGCGCCAGCGGGTGCCGCCGTAGTTCGGCGCAAATGCTTGAATTGAAAGAGCTTTTACTCAATCATAACCGTAGAGTTCGGTCGCGGTGGACACATGATCGCCGTCACCGGGACGTCATGTTCGGTTCGAATGATCTCGTTTATGGTTGACGCCTGGTGATGGCTGCAGTAGACAAACGCCTTTAGAACTCTTGCGTTTCGTACGCACGAATATCTGGACTCCGCACAACGGCGGGCGTGCATATGGACGGATTTTAACGGTTCTTAGTATCTCGGTTATATACATGCGTACCCATATCTGGCTAGTTGATAGAAATCTATATAAAAAAAATGTGATGCTAAGCGCAAAACTCGAGAACGGTTGCACCAAAGTGGATAATATTTTTTTTGTTGTGTTCGTTATTCTCAGGACAAGATTTGTATAAAAGATAGTAGGTAGGTAGGTAGGTAGGTAGGTAGGTATGTAAGTAGGTAGGTATGTAAGTAGGTAGGTATGTAATTAGGTAGGTAGGTATGTAGATAGGGTAAGGTGGGTAGGTAGGGTGGATAGGTAGGTAGGGTAAGTGGTAGGTTAGTAGGGTGGATACGTAGGTAGGGTAGGTATGTAGGTAAGGTAGGTAGCAGGAGCGCAGTTACAAATTCCAATAGAGGGAAGCCGAATTAGCCGAAGATAAAATTGTTCAGTAAAGTAAAAAGCAAAGATAACACTACTTTTCTTAATTTAACGCCATCTAAGAGACGCTTGACAGCGTTTCTTTGGTTTGTGTAGTGATCTACACAAACACAATTATCAATGTTTTACAGAAATAAAACTATAACAGGTATTTTCGATTACAATTTTATTTCTGAAAAACAGTCTATTACAAATATCGCATCTTTACTTCAATAACATGATGAGTCCGACAATAATATTGTCGGATTTTTCACGTTATTGAAGCAACAATAACGTGGTGACTTATCACGCTATTGAAGTAAAGAGGCGATATAATCTAAAATTATGTTATAACGAATAAAATGCGAGGGAACAGGTAAAACCAAAATACACGTAAATCTGACAAGAAATTAACACAACAAATCTACGAAATGGAACATTACTAATTCTATCTAGCTCTCTCATT
Organism: Agrochola lychnidis; assembly: GCA_963680765.1. Lineage (NCBI taxonomy): Eukaryota > Metazoa > Arthropoda > Insecta > Lepidoptera > Noctuidae > Agrochola > Agrochola lychnidis. The sequence goes on from OY796857.1 coordinate 15,696,843, forward strand.
CATATCAAAATGACAACGTTTTAAACCACTTCAAACACAAACTCACGTAAATCAAAATATTATCACTGTATGACATAACTCACAAAAAACAAATTCCAGCAACAGGTACCTACTATATTTTAAAATGATGTTGAGAATGTAACTAATTAGTCAAACGCAAAAGAAAATAAAATAAAAGTTACTATAACTGTCAACAAGTCGACACAATAAAATATTTGCAAATCACCTCATTCTATTTCGTTCTCGCCTACGTATTTTTCTCTTTCTGTCCCAGTAATAAATAACTCGCTTGAGAACGGCTTTCCTGGCACCGTAACGAGCGGTGTTTCGGAACCCCCGATTGCCACCGAAGTAGTGAGGTCCGTACTACGATTAATACTGTATTCTGACACACGACGTGCGGCATAATGGTGCTAGTGTCGTCGGAATTCTTAGTTGAGGCGAAAATGTAAACTGCGTTCTGCGTACGCGTTTTTATAATATTTTTTATCGTATGAAGTATTAAATACCTGTAATGTGACTATTTCTGTACTATATTACATTTAGTAATAGTAAACTCAAGTAAAGTCGTTCCGAAGGGAAGCTGGTAGGAATGGGGTTGTATGAAAGCTTCGCCCCTGGTAGGTAGGTATGTAAGTAGGTAGGTAGGTAGATAGGTAGGTATGTAGACAGGGTAGGGTAGGTAGGTAGAGTAGGGTAGGGTAGCTGTGCAGATGGTGACCACCGGGGTGGTTTTAGTGAGGGTAGGGTAGGGTAAGTGCGCCGTAGATAAGTACTTAGCCGTGCGAAGCCGGGGTGATGAAATTAAATATAATCAAGATTACCTTCTCAATCGATTCCGGGTGCAAGCCACCCAACGGGTATGATGGTGACATCAAGTTCACCAACATAATCTTCAAACGGAAAATAGGATCATACTTCATATCGTAACGTGTGTAACCCCACGATTCGTCTTTACGCATCAGCGCGTAGAACCAGTCGACCAAGTCACATAATTTGTATTTTCTGGGTCTAAAAAGTAAAGTAGGTAATTATTTCTGTTAGTATAAAGTTAAAATAGTACGATTACAATTAATTAATATTAAAATGTCACTAGAAACGTTTCCATGTTAGATGCCATCAAAAAAACATTTTTAATTTATTATTGTTCATTTGTCACGGCTTGTGACAGTAATATAAAGCCACATACCACCATTTTTGACCGGAATATACGTATCGAGAATGAAATACAGGGCGTCCGGTAAATAATGGATAACCTTGAAATAGCATTTATTAGACCTTACGGCCGTTCTAAAAAAAAAAAAAAACAAAAAAAAATATCCCAAGTAACTATAATATACGGTTATAGACTCAATAAAAAATATACACTAAGCTAGAACAAAACGTAATACCGAATTTAAAATACATTATAAATAAAATTAATGTATAATTTTTATGTATAATTTCTATGTAATTTGTAGTACTTAATATGGGAATAATTTCCTGAAATAAATGATTATTATTAAAATGTCGAAATAAATGCCTTTTATTGACCACAAACGAACGTGGACCCTATTTGTATGACTTAAATGTTCATATTCGAATGCTTCGAATGAAACGCTTGCTCACATTAGCTTATACGAATATGAAAATTAAACACATAAAAATAAGATCTGTGTTCGTATGGAATGCTTGCTTTCCTTAGTAAAGTGTAATAAAGTGAAATCTGCGAATCTTGCCTTCACTGTCACATTGAACTGATGGACGCTAGTGATGGCGCCAAACACGTAGCCGAATTCTGGGCCGTGTCTTTTTAGATTGCCATCGACATGCTAAGAAGAAGACTCTCACAAGTCTTTTATGCAAAATAATAAGACCTTCTCGTTTGGTGATGTGCAACAGACATTTAAATTTAGAGAGATAAAGCACTTACGAGGGTGATTATACAATCGCTTATATCTTTTCAGCCATCTTGTTTGATTATTTCAGAAAATTGTTTACGTAGTTCTTTAAATTAAATATAACAGTAATCATTAGCTTACCCAATAGCCTGGTAAATCTGACACTTAGTATCACAATCACGAATAGCATTCATAATTCCCTGAGCGACGTCCGACACATACACAGGCGCCTTAATGGTGTCCTCGCCATTCTTCCACAACGGCATGTATTGTCCATGAATACGTGCGGCTGAAGCAAAAGACCTGTGTACAAGGAAGTAATTAGTGTACACTTCACTAAATAGCATGAAGGGTTAGGTATAGATGTATCTATAAAACACCCACATTTTGCCAGTTATGTTTCAAGTCCCATGTAATACCCAGGGGGGCGAGCCTATTGCTATCAACCGGGCACAAATCCAAACTCAAGGCTGCTACTGAGAAATTCCAGATGGAACAACCCGATAACACTGACCAACCCGGGCAACGAACCCAGGCCCTCATGCGCAGTAGCGCTTGCGACCACTAGACCAACGAGGCAGTTACTATTATAGCATTTAAAAGCAAATTTTCGAAATGCAGCGATTGCGATGTGTAATTTGTAATTTTCATCTCGACGTTGCACCAGCCAGGCCCGCCGGGAACGGGCGAGCAGGGCGTGCACCCCGCAAGAGCGGCAAACATAGAAATCTCCTCATTGAACACATTGTTCTACATAGAAAATTAACGCAAACGTTAGCAGGTTCAAATCACTTAGGGCCGGTATTTCAATCGCTAGTTATCTTTTATCCAACGAATAAGTTTGTCATTTTGACAGTTTTATTTGGACAATCTGTCAAAACGTCACATTTATTCTTCAGGTAAAAGTTATCAAATTATTGAAAAATCGGCCCTTAGATAGGTAATCTCAAGAGGGTAATCCCCTGTTATGAATATAATGTTTCATTGTGCGTGGTCCGACACGCACATGGCCGGTTTTTTCATAGACTTCCATAACAACTTAACAAACATCAAATTCCTTTCTAAAAGCCTAGTAGGGTAAAGAGGGGGCGACTGTCAGTTTTGCACGCGGGCGGTGAAGCGCCCAGCGCCGAGCGTTGAAGCGCCCAGTGGCGGGCCTGTGCATCACTAAATTCGACCGACATCTGACCAATATCGCTCCGATAGTGAGATAGAGTAGAGGACAAGCGCATAATTTAATCCCATCAAGGCTTAAAGAGGGTCGACTCTTTCACCAACTTTTTGGGCCCTTTGTAAGAGCTTCTGCGCTTTTACGTAATTTATCCATGAGTGGGTGTATCTAGTGTGTGATATAACCAGCTACCGCAAGCAAGCCAACTCTCTACTGCAAGTATTTTATGGTGGATACTATCCTAGCCCAGACGCGCGCTGGTGATAGAAAAATTGTTCTTACCTGGTTGATCTACGATTTTTTTATTTATATATTAATTTTACTAGGATTTGAGAATTTTAATAATAAATTAAAGGTGAGTACCTACCTCAAAAATCGATCTTCACCACCATAGATGTCCGAGGCACGTATGATGGTAGCCGTGGGGAACTGCTCTTTAATGGCACACTCTCCCCAGTATTTGCTGATCTTGTAGTTGGATGGTTTCTTCAAAAACAGAGGTTGAGGATTTGGCGATTGATTCAGGTAAGACACATGGATGAATCTCTCTACACCCATCTCTCGTGCAATCCTGTAATGATTAATAATAAAATTCGTGCAACCGACCATGACCACATCACGGTAAAAAAAGCGTTTTTGTGAAAAAAAAATTGAGGTGAAATAGTTAACAGGATAATTTTGGTTACATACATACATAAACTCACGCCTTCTTCGTCAGAAACTATAGAACGCCACCTGCTACGATCTTTACATACTTCTTTTGCCTGGTTTACGGTCATACCTCTGGTCATATACGCACGCCGGTTGCGAGTACTAAGCACCTGACTATAATTCACTATAAGTCCTCCTAGGGCGTCTCGTCCTGGCGTTTCCACTCATCTGCCCCATCTCGTCCCCAAAATCCCGTGGGAGTCGTAAAAGGCGACTAAGGGAACACCTGGTGGCTTCTATTGTTTTCCTTTGTGTAGTACGAACAACACACACCCAAGCTAAGGTTGCCATGGAGAGCTGCATGGCTCGGAGGGAGCCTAGTCGCGAGCGTGCCTGTTGTCTGGGATCGGGCGCCCCCAGGCACTAACAAACCGTACCTCTACAAGCGGGACTCTGTAGAGTGTCGAAAGATTTTTTTCCTCTGCTTTTCGTGGGAACTAAATGAGTAATTCAAATTCTGGTTACATTATGTCAAAATTTGGTGAAACCAATATATTTTTCCAGAATTAATAATTTTCATCCACGGAAAATTCGATAAAAAATAAAGTAAATATAGCAAATATAGCAAAAACAAATCGATCTTATTTCAACACTGTCTTTCTTTTTCTAACTCACAAATATAATTTTCTCTATCCGAGCCCACCTCTAAACCACTTAATCCTTACTTTTTCATAGCCTTGTGATCACACATCTCACTAGTAAAACACACCTTCCATTATATATAAAGAAAAGGATAATTCTTCAAATCCTTAGAACGGTCTTTCTTTTAGTGTCCAACCTTGAACCCTAACAGTAAATTATTGAATTAAATATTTTAATACGCTATCTAATAAAATTACACATTATTGTACAAGCACAAGTAATTCTTTTTTTTCGCATTGGCATTTCTGGAAAAAATGTAACAGAATTTGTATAACTTTTATATAAAGGCTATCTGACTTATATATAAGAAAAATTAACACATAAATTTTACAGAAACCGTATTTTCATTTATTAAACAACTCTAACTTCTGTTACATTTTTGACTGAATTATTGTTTGAGATTTTTATGTATCTCTGAAATGAGTAGTGAGAGTGAGAAGTATGATTTACTAGCTACGCCCTGCAGTTTCACCCGCATAACTCTCGGTTCTGTGGGAATATCGGAATAAAAAGTATCCCATGTCCTAACCCAGGTCATGGTCTATCTGTGTACAAAATTTCATTTAAAATTTGTTCAGTTGTTATCAAATATTTTCTCTTTTTTTTTGTTACAAACGTTCAAGAAGGACTACACTAGGCTAGCAACTGTTATGTATATAGCGCGATTGCAAAAATTACATGTACTTAGCGTAATGTAAAATTTGTAGCTTCATTATTTTTGGAATTTCTACATAATTGTTTTGGTACTAATTTAAATCCATTTGTCAAATAATTTGGCATTACAAATGGAAATTGGCCAACATTCAAGTTAGCGTAGTGTTAATTGCTGTTGTCGATTTTTTGTCAGTTATTTCATACCTTGCAATGCGTCTAGGGCCAGCTACATGAATGTCCTTATACTTAAAGTTCTTGGTTTCATAGTCACGTCCCAATAAGTTAATGACAACATTGGAGTACTGGACAGACTTGGCAATAGACTCTTCATCACGGATGTCAAATGGTGTGAACAGCACCTGTCCTAAGTCTCCAGCCACTTTCAATCTCTGGGCATCATAGAAATCACCCCTGTAGGGCAAGATCATCTGAAATCATACAATAACCAACTTTACAGGTATTCCATGGTACATTGAGTATTGAGTAGTAGTATGGAGCAATTTTTGTTTTTGTGAACCTCTTGCCCATTGATCGATCATTACTTACGATCAGGTGAAATGCACTCACTATCGTAAGTAATGATCAGGCGCAAGGGAGAAGCAAGCTTCACTAGGAATCCGCAATCACAGAGAAGCTGGCTATCTTACTTCTAACCAAAACATAATAATGCCGTTAACATTGTTGTTATGGGAGAGACTTAGATAAGATGGTGTTAGCTAGCCAGAGAGACTTAGAACAAGCCCTACCATCAACCAAACCAAACAGAAAATTTTGCCCCCACTGGGAATCAAACCCGGCAACTTCTGGGTCTGAGACAGGTGGTATTTAACCACTAAACCACAGAGGTGGTTAAAGAAAATCGATTGCTAATTTTTTATTGTTTTCTTTATTTTTTTAAAGTAAATTTCTTTGGTAAAATCTTTAACGACCACACAAAGTAACAGCTCACCTGAGCACCAGACTTTCCCAGTTTATTGCACACATAGCGGCCCACAAACCCTGTGCATCCAAACACTGTTGCTACGATGCCATTAAAGCTGGCCCGACCTCCAGTGCCCCGCTTGTAAGCGGCCAAGTTAGGCCTATTACTGCCATCCGAACTGTATGAGGCCGACTTGATGTAAACAATGCTTAGAGAATTTGCCGTGGCTGGAATTGTACAATGTCATTCTCTATCATAATTGCAAAGAGCTGATAAATAAGTCATGTCATAATTTTGAAATGTAACTAACACTAAATTTTTACGAGCATTTATACAAATTATGTAAGAGTTTATTCAGCCAATAATAACAAGTCTGTAAGATTCATCAAAACTTACGCTTTATTTTAGTGACAAAATGGCCTGAGAGAGCAGCAGTTGGCATTTTCAGGCCAAATATATTGCGTATTTTACAAATAAAAGTCTCCGAATCCCATCAAGGGAAGAGAATGAAATAAAAATCGTAATTTTAATCTCTTGCTCGAAGACAAAACGTCAAATTTGACGCGACAATGACAGCTGTTCATAGATTAAATAACTCTTAATAAAAGAACCACAGAATACTACTTGACAGTGCCCTGACCACCACAGATTTAGGCCAAGTTCATATGACCGCGCGGTACAAGATCAAAGTAAACGGTGATTATCGTCTATATCACCGCGCGGTACTGCACGGCAACACGCGGCGCGCAAGATCTTGAACCGCGAGTCACCGCGTGGTTCAAGTTCTACGAATCTGTATCGACCTGTTCAGTTGATCCGCGCAAGTTATGACGGACAGGCGCATAGATGCAGGAAAAATGAGTAGCAAAGACAACAAGACTGCCGTGCGTACATATGCCGTCATGGGAATGCTCCAACCGCGCGGCGACGCGCGGCTTCGCGCGGTCGTATGTACAGACGCCAGCACATCAAGCTACCCGATGCTGTCAAATTTTCCCAATCAACTTTGAACCTTAGACATCAGCGATAAAGTTGAAATCTATTAAATAAATTTGACAGATTGTAGTAGCTTGAATGCTTACAAGCAAGTCGATCGAGAGAAAACTGAACTAGTCTGTCCTTTTCTTGACCATACATTTACTGGAAAAGTAGGACACGGTGGAAAAGTAATGAGTATTGCATTATTTACGGAATGTATGTATTTGTAGAGAAAAAGTACGAGTGCGATCGGGGGAACCCCGTCAGAAACTTTCCTTACACGATACTTGCACGCACACACACGCTTGTATAAAATAGAAAGAGAGAGAGAAAGTCGCACGGAGGGGCATAACGCTTTTCCTTACGTTACAATTTCTACCAGTCAACTCCCAACGCAAGTTATATACATATTTTCATTTTCATTTACTAAACAAGTAAATAGGAAATATTTTAGTTGGTGTTTTTGTTGTAGTTGGGTTTTATGGTAGAGCCCAGTGGGATTTTATGCAAACATATGCAGGGCGAAAAGTTGTTGAAAGTGACAGTTTCACAAATGTTTACCGACAAAGATCCTTGTAGCATTGTAGCTCTATCTTTAAGTAGTTTCTGAAAAGGCACAGACTAGGCTAGGAAAACACGTCCGATTTTTTCATTAGATAGTCGGATCCGCTAGTCTAATCCGATCATAATCTGTAGTTAGGTACAGTACCGACCAAAAGTCCATAGGCAATCTCACAAAGCAATAGCTTGACGTTTAGTTTTACTTACGACCTTTTATTTTCAAGAGACATATGCATCATTGTCGTCAACAAGTGATTGTAGTTCATAATTTCAACATTAAAATACAAGTCAAGATGACCTAGCGGTTAACGCGTTCAGATAGATGCCTGAATCGATAAGCCATGAGTTCAAATCTCATGCAGTACTACTATTAAAGGTTTTTTGTAAGTTTTTACTCAATTGGAAGTAATGGGACAGAAATATAATATTCTTTATGTTCGCTTTGTTCACACATTTCGTAAATTTAGAAAGGTAGATCATAAAAAAAAACTAAATAAGTTTAGACTTGTGAGGTAGAATATGAGTTTAATGAATATTTGACTTGATCGGAATGAACGTTGTCGATTTGTTGTAACTGTTGGTGTGATCTCAAAATGCAGGCAAATATTATTTAATATTGAGGCGAGGGCGACTATTATTGCGCTGCATAAAAGTGGTCTTAATAGAACACAAATATCTGATGAAACCGGTTTGAATGTGAGTATTATATTTACGAATTGTAACTTAAACTTTTATTTGAAATTTACCTAGACTATTTGGTGACATATGGATTAGTTCTTTTTATTGTTATTTTTTAAATCCATCATGAGGTCTAAAATATAAATAATTAGTGTTTATTATTGCATTTGTAAATGCAGAGTTTTAATATTACTTATACTGTTATTTTAAATAAATATTATTTTATGTTATTATAAAAATTATAAAATGACGTCACTTTAGTATGTTGTTATAACTGCTTAAATCACTTATCTTTTTGTTTTAGAGGAATACTGTAATTCTCTGGATTAAACAGTTCTACTTATGTAGAAGTATTAGACGATGTCATGCTACCTACTGTGCGCATCATTCACCCTGCTGATGAGTTGACACAATTGACATTTGTCCAGGACGATTGTCCTATTCATCGGGCGAGCATTGTGCGTGAGTGGTTCCAGAATCACCCGGAGATAATTGTTGTTCCATGGCCAGCGCGATCACCCGACCTCAACCCCATAGAAAATCTATGGGGTTTGATGGTGCAAAGGTGGGAGTCACGGGATGAGAGGTGTATACAACAAATAAAAACCCATTGCATGGAGGTGTGGGAAAATTTAAGAGGAACCGAAATATGTGGTAATATTGTAGGGTCCATGCGCAAACGTCTACTTGACTGCATTGAAAATAATGGGGGTAATACAAAATATTAATACCTAGATGTTTTGGTTTTAATAATAATTAGACGGTGTAATTAAATATTTAGTAGTATTAACATATCTGTAATTATTTAATGATCTTAAATTGAGGCTTAGTTTCTATCTTCTTTTCGTCAAGAAAATGAACACTTAAGCTATTACCTCAATATTACATTAATTGTGACGTTACATAAAAAATCGAAACAGATTGTGATTGTGTTGTATTACGCAATTAGGGTACTGGTTATGTTATTATGAATTGACTAGGTAAGTGGGTACCTAGAAAATAAAAAAAATCTTGTGAATGGTAGGTAACCAGAGAACTTCTTTTGTCTAGGTAGGAATGTGACATCACAATTCTCATAAGAGTTTGTTAATTTTATAAATAAATAAAGCGAATAAACATTTTTGTTATCATTCAACACGACTTTTTATTTCCACCTTCTAACACCAAAAAGATAAATTAAAAATCACTTATATAGTTAAACAATAATACAATAACTAATATTTAACTTCTTATAAAAAAAAAAACAAATAATAAGAAAAAAACAAATATAAATATGATTTTTCTATGAAACTAGTAAAACCAGCCACACGTTGTAATTACTTAGATTCGAACTCAGACCTCACTGACCGTGAATCCATTGCTTAGCCCAGACAGCTACCAGGACATGATATTTCAATGCGAATTTTAGCATCAGGTCGCCACTGTGACGCATATTCTAAATGCAACAGAAATATAATGTTATTTCACGTTACTGTGCGACGAGTGACGACGATTCATTAGTGTGTGTTATCTGTGGAATGTTGAGACATCACTCATACACGCATATGCACACGCACTGACTGTATCGTGCTCGACTTCATAGCAAAGTAAACCCATGCATACTTACGGAGTTTTGAGGTGTACTGTACATGGCATTCTCAGGCCGCATTCCGAGTTAAGCCAAAAGTGATAATATCGCGAATCCGACCAAAGTCCAATGTCACCATTATTACTCAATAACCCTTATATTTTATGACTATTAAATTTGGTTGGATTCGCGATATAATCACTTTTAACGTAGGTCGGAATGCGCCCTCAGACTGACAGATAGATACATGTCAGGCGTGTCAATGTCAGCCCTGTCAGTGATAACTCATTTTCACTTATATTTTTGAGTTTTCATACTTTTCATTGCTTGCGCGTATTGTTATCATAATAATTTATGCTCCGCTCTCGTTTGTTTGTACGTTGGAAAGCTATAATAATATTACAAGTTCTCGTTGGCTGTTTCTTTGTCCTACCACCAATGATCTAGTAGATCCAGATTGAGTGGAGAGCGGCCAAAAGTGTTTGGGAAAAGGTAGCAGACACTAACAATGGAAGAACGCGAAATTGAAATCCTCAGTACTAACGACAACGTAGAAGTCGGCCAAATATTACAGCGCTTTCTAAAAAATGTAAGGCTTGTTTAATTCAATTAGAGTGACAACATCTAAAGCACTGCAATGATTAATATTCATATTAATATTTGCTGTACATTTCCAGAATGAAAACGCGTTCAATTTTCCTGGTTTGGCCGAAAAGAATCAGAGAGCATTGTTATGGACAGCTTTATTTCAACGTCTACAGGATAAGTCTTCATCATCAGTTCACGCGCTGTGCTTAGCATCTGTAAGGGTGTTAAGGTTTGTGATGCTTTTATAAAATACTTGGGTCAGTGGGTCGTCTTAGGGGCGGAGTTTGTTTTAAATATGTACTTTTAAAAAGAAAATCTATCCAAAATTCTTACAACTATGGAGAGCAGTGGTGGCCCAGTGGCAAGAGGAGGCCTGTGTCCCAGCAGTGGGAACATTGTAGGCTGATTATGTTTATTCTTACAGTATATTGTTTGATTTTTAGCCGAGACAAATCAGACCTTGAAAATCTGATATGTGAAAGATGGGTAACAACTCTAATAGAAAGAGCTGGCTTGTACAACTTTGAAGCTCTTGATGAAGAGTCCATGATGCCATTGAATCTAATAGAGAAGGATGTGGCAGTTGAGGCACTCAAATGTCTTTGCAATTTAACATTCAACAGTGAAGTAGCCAGAGCCCTGTGTGCACACACATCTATTGCTCAAGGATTGGTAGCCAGGCTAAGGATTTACAAAGATATGCCCTTCAAAGAAGAAATAATGTTGTTTGATTTGAAGCTGCTATTCATTCTGACTGCTCTGAGACATGACATAAAAACCAAAATAAAGGATGAACTTCATGGCATGGAGTATTTGATAAATTGTTTGGGTGAAATACTGACAGAAGCTTCTACCAAAGCTGAGGACCAGGCTTCAAGTAGCAGTGGCTTGGTTGAAGGGGCTCACCACTGTTTGCTGCAGGTAAGAAATGTGGCATAATTAAATAATCCTCTAAACATTGTAAGGCTAGCTTTACTTTTTTTTGCTTTGCGTTCCGACTCATCATCTGGAGACCTTTATAAAGGAAGATTTTTGGCGGAAGGGTGTCGTGTATTGGCGTTTTCGTGGAAGGCTACATGACACCCCGACTCAGCGGAATACATCATCGTCGTCATCGTATTGCTTAGTTAATAGATTACTAGTGCCTAATGTTTTTAATATGTATTAGTTTATTATTTTGTAAGAATAATTTGTGTGTTTTATCTATGGGCCTTAGTTGCCTGACAGTAAAGGAATTATTATTATTATTTTACAAGGCTATGCAAAAAATATATTCTTTACACCCTTGTTCAGGACGACCAGCAGGCCATCATGTGTGAGATCCTCAAGACTCAGTTCAATTTGATCCTGCAGTCGGGTTCAGAAGAGCCAGCTGATGAAGAGGAAGAGGCCATGTACTTGAAACTGATGCCAGTTATGACTGCCTTGTTGTATGCTCACACCTCCAGTGAGGAGAAACTGATGGCGCTGCGCAGTAATATTGCTAATTTGTTAACAAGGTACATTTTATTATACAGATTACGATTTGGTTACAGGTTACTATTTGAAATTAACTTCAGGGCAATGACCAAGCAGCAGAGAATAGCAAAGGGGTTACAAATGAAAAAAAAAAAACCTATTTCTTTTTATTTGCTACTTAAAAGTCTTTTGCAGTTAATTAAAGTGTGACTCACTTGCTTTGCAAGTTCTTCAGTTCACTGGCATTTAATTGAGTTCAGACCAAGCTGTATTTGTGCCATTATTTGAACCTTGAAAAACAAATACATGACACTGTACCTTAGTAACATAATGTAACATCACGCCTGTATTCCCGAAGGGTTAGGCTGAGGTGTAACCTATTGTACACCCACATTTCACCAGAGACTTATTGTTTTATCTTTTGTCTTTCCAGTGTCCCACCAATGTTTTACCCCTTTCTGACACCAGAGCTGACCAGAGGTGAAAGGGCCCAGTATGAATACGATGGAAGAAACATGGACGCCTTACAGGCTCTTATACTTTTGTTGCAATACAGGCTGACTATAACTACAGTAAGTTTGGAATTTATTCACACTTCATATTTCTCTTGAAATATAAATTATGTAATTGGAAATAGATATTGTGATATTTTCTATTCATTGCATTTTTTATTGCAAAGTTTAATACAATGATATTCAGCAGTCAAAATCTCTATGGTGTAGATGGGTTTTCAATGCCTGAGTGTCATGACAACCTTGCCTACTACTGCTTAGCAGACAAATCAGGATAGCCAGAAAAAGCACTGCTTCCTATTGTTCAATTCTCTGCTCATCCATTTCAGGGCACTAAGAATCAGTATGAGAATCTGTCTCCAATCCTGACAGTGTTGAACAAGAGTTCCCGCGGTTGTCGCTCTCAGAGGAAGTACCTCCGGCAAGTGGTACTGCCTCCGTTGCGTGACGTGTCCCGTCCGCCGGAAAAGGGCAATACACTGAGGAACCAGTTGTGCAGGCTCCTGACTACACCTGTCACGTCCGTCAGGGACTTGGTTGCAGAGTTTCTGTTTATCCTGTGCAAGGAAAAAGGTGAGTAGATTATTATAACTGCATTTTTTCTATAACATTATTTTACGCCATGCTTTAGTACACTGAAGTGACAGCGAAATAAAATACAGCTTACAGCAAAATGTTGTGTTTCTGATTTACGGAGTTAATATCGTCAGTAGCAAGTAGCAAATAAGTAATTAATGAATATTGTTTTTAGTGGGTCGCATGGTAAAATACACTGGTTTTGGCAACGCTGCGGGTCACCTCGCTCAGAAGGGACTGTTAAGCGGCGGGCGCACTGGTGACTATTCATCCAGCAGTGATGATTCAGATACGGAAGAGTACTTGGAGGCCCAGCCGAACATCGACCCCGTCGTGGGCTGCACGCGGCCCCCCCGCATCAACCCTTTCGAGGGAATGACTGATGAACAGGTGAGCTGAATCATTTCTAACAATATATTTTAAGAATCAAATTTTTTGGCATGGTGTTCTACCTATTTTGTTATTTTTCCGAAATAAGTTTGTTGAAACAACATCGCCCATTTACAATTTAGTACTTTGTACATGAGTAATATAAATGAATGTATAAGTACGAAAATTAAATTAATTTAAATCTGCTTTGCTTACCCACATATGTGTTGTAACTATGTCCTCATTTGTGGTCAATGCTAAGCAATAAGTAGTAATCCAATTAGGTACACAATTCTGTACTTGTATCAACCACGCTATATTTCACTTGTCTTGTAATTTCTTTTCTTTGGTTGGTAGTATGTTCTATGTTAAAGGGTTTGGTTTCCGCACTTAGTCCGTAAGGTGGACCATTGTGCGTGGGCCATAGCGGCCGTTTGGTAGTTATTCCAACCAGCCCACCTCCCTCCAGAAGCTAATTAAATCTCCTGGTCTGTTCAGAACATCTGTGTAGGATCTGGGTGACCCGAGGGTTTCTGTTCTAATCTGGGTGACGCCTGTGCATTCAAAGAGCACGTGCGCTACGGTTTCCTCAGCCTCCATGCACGCCCTGCACAGAGGACTGTCTGTTATGCCTATTGTATGGAAGTGTTTGTTTAGCGAGCAGTGCCCCGTGATGGTCCCCGTCACCAGGCGCAGGCCGTTCCTGTCCAGGCGTAATAAACGCCTGGTTAGCCTGCTATCCAAGGATGGCATAGCTTCCTTGGACTGCCTGCAACCCGGTGTCGAGGTCCACCAGTTCTCTGCTTGTGCGTGGGTGAACTCCTGTAGCCACCTGCGTATTTGGTTGAAGGGGATTGGCACGATAGGTTCGGGGCCACAGACTGCCGTGCCAGATCCTCTTCTAGCAAGTTCGTCAGCTGCGTCGTTACCTAGCGATCCGCTGTGTCCTTTTATCCATTGCAGTGTCACCGTGTTGCGGCTAGATACCGTTACTTGTTCTAGTGCATTGTGACATTCTAGTATTAACTTTGAAGTAGTATATTTTTTTCGTAAGGATTGGAGAACTGAGGCGCTATCGGAGAGTATGCGTATGTGGGTGTCCGTAACTCTCCTGGCTTCTATGGCATGGGCCGCTTGTATGATGCCCACACACTCCGCCTGATAGACGGTGTTGAACATTCCCAGCGGGCGGGATATATTTATGTTGAGGTCGTGTGAGAAGACTCCAACTCTTGGTTGGTAGTAAGTACCTAAACAAAACTATATTATTTACAGAAAGAGTATGAGGCGATGAAACTGGTGAATCTATTTGACAAGATGGTATCGGATGGCGTGATGAAGCCGGCCCGCATCGGACCGGACGGCCGGCCGCAAGCCGTGGAGCACGTTCTCGAGCTGAGGGAGCACCCGCCCAACAGACCGCAGTCCTAAGCCAGTACGACTATATGAAGGATTCTAACATGCGGTACCCTGTCATATCTTTGATACACGTATATGTAATATCAGAAAGATAGTGACGTCATTATGACCGAACCTTGCCGTTGATTCGGATTGTGTATTAAAAGTTCGATTTCGAATTTCGTTCTCGAAATACAAACTTGAAACGATGATGAAAAATCGTTCATTTGTCTAAGTGTCATTCAGTTCATTGTTCAGAAATGCATTTATGAAACATCTCTAAATTCAATATTCTTCTTGTATGGCCAAAGTGAGGATAAAAAGAATGGGTTAAAATGACTTCCAATTAGATTCTCGAGTAAATTAGATATTTATTAAAAATTCGGGATTATAGTGCATGTTCAGTAAATAGGTTTCGTCAAGTTGGTAAGTTAGTATTTTGATCTTCAATTTACATTCAATAGTGAGTAGATTTTAAACGAGTCTTAAGGATATAAAAACTATTTTTATTGGTATAAAATATCACATTAGTATTTTAGGGAATGGATTTTAATCTTTGTCAGCCTAGCTTGAATTAATCAGCTATCGCGTATCTACTTACAACAGCAATCTATTTTCGACGTTTTCTGATTGCTAGGTTACCCATTTGTAACAACTGCCATAGGTATAATCTTATTTGAGTATTTCCACAAAATGGATTTGACCTGTGTGATGTTTCGTTTATCTTTATGGGATTGTGCTTTTTAGGGTTCCGTAGTCAACAAGGAACCCTTATAATTTCGCCATGGCCGTCTGTCTGTCTGTCCGCGGCTTAGCTCAGAGAATTTTAGTACTAAAGCTGTAATTTGGCATGAGTATACAAATTAAGTACGCTGACAAAGTGGTAGAAAAAAAAAACTTTTTTTCTCGTCTATCCTACGGTGTGGGTTGCCGTTGGAAAAGTCGTTCAAAAATATTGTGAGTTTGTGGAAACAATTTTTGGATTCAGGGATCCGTTTGCGGAATATTAAGCTTTAAAGTGCAAATTTTTGTTAAGAGTCAAGTGTCAGCTAAATGGTTGGTTTGGATGTGTGGAAAAATTCACAGCAGTAGTATATAATAACAAACATAAAAGGAAAACTATCACAGATAAGTAGGCTGTACAACTTAACGAGTAATAATCGACCAACTCACATTTGCAGTTGAAAAAAACAAGTTCTCCCATACATTCCGTATGAACATGTTTTTCAACTACAATGTTAAATTTGTTCTTGGAATAAATTCATCCCAACTACGGAACCCGTCATTGTGCGTGGTCCGACACGCACTTGGCCGGTTTTTTCGATATTATAATTTACTAGCTTCCGCCAGTGGCTTCGCCTGCATGATATCTTTATAAATTATAGCATATGTTACCTCAGTGATAATATAGCATTCTACTGGTGAAAGAATTGTTAAAATCGGTCCAGTAGTTTTTGAGTTATACACATACATATAAAAAATCAAATCTTTTCTCTTTATAATATTTAGAAGCATTTCCAATATATTTTATATAACGCGGGCCATATTGTAAAGTGAAAGATGTGCGTATTTTATAACTAGCAAATTCTTGGTAAAAATTGAATAGAATATTATTGAAAGTATGTTGTGACTAGCTAACGTAGGGACCTGTAGTGGCCTAAGTTATATGTCATATATTTTGTGCCATTAGTACTAAGTAGAATATATTACATTATGTATAACTTTAATTACCAAAGTATTACTTTATATAAAAAAAATAGTAGTGCAATGTATCTTATTATATTACGCATATTATAAAACGAACATCGTGAGGAAACCGTATGTCTGAGAGATGTCTTGACAGCATTCGAAGCCAAATCAGAGGCCCGTGAGCGGCATAAAAACTCTGAACGGGTTAGTCACATGAAAAAGAAGAAGATAAAATGAAAAAGAATACTAAATGGATTCGTAAATTGAATACCTAGCATCGATGAAAATGTTCTAAAATAAATATTATGTAGCTTTATTTGACTTAAAATTTTTGAAATTAGATATTTTCGATATTTCTCAGTACTTCGTAGGTATAAATAACTAAATCAGTAATTATGTAGAATAGGTATCCTATTATATTAGTATTTTATTATCACCAATGTGTTTTATAATATTATGTTTTTTTAATGTAATGTTATTACAATTTTAATATTTGATATTTATTTTAAATGAAATAAAATCTATTTAGAAAGTAAATAATGTTGTTTTTATTTATAGAGCATTAGTTATCCGGTTTCAGTGTCTGCTTTTCATAATATTCTTATACACTATTTCTATTTTCTTAATGTCCCTCGGGAATCATCGCATTTCCGAATACTAATTTCCATGTCCATCAATTATTCGATTTATCGTGTATAATAATTTGAATTCAGAACTAAGTACTTTATTGTTGTTTTGTTTTGATTTCCGTGTGAACTATACAGAGCTGTAAAACTAATTTCCTATGTGTCGTGCCTGCGATTTTGAGCAGCTTTCCTCCCATTTTTTAAATAAATTACCTACATTAAGTTAAAATAGTATTAACAACTCTATATACTTCCAAGTCGGTTGAAAGCGTCCCGCCCGTCTGCACCACGTGCAAAGGGCAACTGATAGAAATCCGACGACTGGCGAAACACGAAGTTTGCCGAGGAACGTTAAGAAAATAGAAATACTGTACAGACATATATGTATATCTATATTTTATAAATCAATTGCCCTGCGTTAGTCTCGCAAAAACTGGAAAATGGCTCAATCGATTGTGATGAAATTTTGGTAAGTTATTGTGTGCCCTGCCGGAGAAGACTCTTAACAAAAAAATGATAATGATAAACATTATTACAAAATAAAAAAACTAAAAAAAAAACACTACAAAGTGAAAAATAACTTTATTTCGGAAGTCGGTGTCTTTGGTTTTGAATTTTCGCCACCGACTTTCCTATACTTTGTGTTTTTTTTGTAAAAATGTTTTTGTTTTACTTTTTAGTTGTGGTACCTACTCCACACAAATTCGAATACCACTATTTACGTAGTAGGTAGGCTATGTAAATAACAGTGACAGGAAGTTATTATAAAATCATCCATATAAGTAAACTAAGTGGGAAAAATACGTATTATTGCAGCTTACTCAAAAAGTACCCAAGCAAAGTTAATAAAATTTATATGGGACCACCTCGAAGGCATACCCATTCAAACAAAAAATAAATAAATTAAATTGCAAATCCGTCTTATACAGGGTAAGTTTTTATTCAGTGCGCAAACTTTAACACGTGTTTTTACTCATCATTCTGAACAACTTTTACTATGGAACCAAACAAAAAATCGCCAAAAAAAATCAGCTGTTTTCTACTTTTATGATTGCATAACGCGTCAAAATGTAGGGAACAGCTGATTTTTTTTTTCGCGATTTCAGGTTTGGTCCCATAGTAAAAGTTGTTCATAACGATGAGTAAAGTCACGGGTTTAAGTTTGCGCACTGGATAAAAACTTATCCTGTATATGACGGAGTTATGACCGAATATACATTTAAAAAAAAACATCCGAATTGAGAACCTCCATTTTTAGAAGTCGGTAAAAAGGCATTGTAACGTATGTCGGGCATTATCTTGTCCTCTATAATTATTAGCTCTTGTAAACTTAATTGGGAAGTAAGTAATAATTAAGCATTGGGAAAACAATATTGTAACACAAAACTTTTCTTAAAATATTTCGAAAATGCTTTGTGTAACTCTGTTTAAAGACAAATTAAGATTCTAAAGGAGTTCTATATATTAGAGGAACACTCAACAGACATCCAAATACAGTAGGTAAATATACAAAACTTAACCTAGATTTCAGAAGCATCTGTCGGTTCACCTTACTCTGTATCAACATATTGTATAAAGATACAAGTAGTATATGACGGCAGTGCAGCAGCATTGATTGATGCCCTCCCTGCACAATAGCCGAGAGTCCACGAGCGCATCCGCGCCGGACAGACACGCGCGTTGGAAATCAATTACAAGCAATTATTGGGTAAGCTAGGTCACCTATAGCGAACAGGGAAGGGTAGGAGCGAAAGGTCGTATATCTTCCTTTGAATGTAGTGGTGTCCCGGCGCCAACTCAGTCGGCTCTCGTTGGGCGGGAATATAGGTCGTGCGCTTGTCACGCATCGAACGATTGAGCTCCACGAAAATAATCGCGAAAAATGGAATTAGTGTAGGTATCATTAATTAATTCAGTTTAATACATATTTTGTTGATACTACACCATGTATTGTGTTGTTTTAGGACTGGTTAGGTACTGAAAGTGGGCTCGGTTCGCGATATTTTACCTTTCTTTGTTTAGTTATGACAAAAGGTCCAGTTATTGAAATACATTTTTCGCGTATGAATGTTCTATTGGGAAATCGATTGGTTGCACTTTTGTCTGGAGCACGGTGCACATGCGTGAAAATATGATTTATTCTTCTATTTTTAAATAGAATATCCATATTTTTGGTACTTTTGTTATCAAATGTTTGTATTAAGTAAACTTTGAAAGATGATTACTAGAAAATAATTCTTTCTAATAGTATGAAAAATATGTTGGAATTCATGTATTAGGTATGCTTTATAACAACTCAAACAATAAACACAATAAACTGTTATTAGCGTAGCTGTAGTGTACCTACGTAGGTTGTACACTTGGATAGATATAATTTTTCATGCAATTGAATACAAATAAGCACCTGCTTTTTTAATAAGACACAATAATGATGGTAAATAAAGCTGTCCCCGGCGAATAAAATCGTAATCGTAAAAAGCAAATTTTAAAGAAAAATAAAAAAACTGTTTTTTGTGAAAATCTTATTAGCTAATAAGTATGTTCAAACACAAAAAAAAGTGTTTTTTACATTCATTATAACACACCCTAAAATCTCGTAACTTCTGAAATAACCGTAAGAAATTAATGAAAAAAATTGACAAGAGTGTAATCGGACTTCTAAATATCGAATATGCAATATAGTAAAAACTATCGTAATAGCATATTACCATTTCATTCGCCGGGGATAGCGATATGAGCCATCACCTTGTTAATTGTTACCTAATGTGGTTCACATGATGTCTCTCAGTTTAATGTTAATTAAAGGCGGGAAGTGTCCGTAATGTAGACGTAAAAAAGAACGGACTTCGTATAGGAGGGAAAGACCTCGCTTAAAGGTTCCCGTAGACACGCGACCTGACTCTGGTGGAATAATTTCTATGAAAATTTATAGACGGAAATAACCTATAGGCTTCCATCTCTAAATAGATTTTCTCCAAGGTGCTTCTTCAATCCATCAGAGGACTTCTTCTTTTTAGGGTTCCGTACCCGAATGGTGCCAAATGGAACCCTATTTCTAAGCCACCGCTATCCGTCCGTCTGTCTGTTAGCGGGATATATCTCATGAATCATAATAAGTAGACAGTTCAAATTTTCACAGATTGTGTATTTCTATTGCCGCTTTAACAAATATAAAAAATAAAATAAAATGAAACATTATCACCCCCTGCATACAAGAAACATGTTTTTTTCCCTTCGTGTGCGAGTTCGACTCGCACTTGGCTGGTTTTTTATTTTCTACTGTCTTAGCTTAGAAGTTCCAATAGGATGAGACACTTGATAGTTTTAGACGTGTCGGTCATCTTGGCTCATCAGACGGTGGTATGAAGTAGATGATAAAAGATGGGTCTTTATTCGTATCCGAGTCAAAAACTAAGATCTCTTGGCCCTCTTACGGTTCACAACGGTCGGTCGAAGCGTGTAGACCTGTAAATAGGACAAAAACTATCAGCGTGCTCACGTAAGGAGACCTGACGACTTACCCCCACCGACCCCGATGACCTTTATCCCTACCGTTGTCGTTGTTTGTATTGAGGAAGGTAGATAGGCAGAGATGTGACCTGGCACACTAATAAGTAAACTGCGTAGTTTCTTAGCAACGCTGGTAGCGTGTGTGGCAGCTGCTACGCCGGCGCCTCAATGTGAACGTGCACCAGCACACGCTCCCCCTGCGGACGACCACTACCGCATCAGTGTGTCTGGAGAACCGGATCTGTTCCTCCCGGGAGAACTTTACACAGGTACTTATGTGTTTCATATTCGTGACTGCCAATACTGTGACCATATTTCGCAGGTAACCACCGAACCACATCTACTGAATAAATTGATGTTGAGGGAAAATACTTTTCTCTTGTATCTATCAGAGAAGAGACGCATCCCACTAAATTTTATTCGACATGTAGTAGACAGAGCCCTGTATTACATTGTTGTCTGTGCAGACTAGGTACGGCATTGAGAACTGTGGGTACCTATCATATTCATATACTTAAATGGAAAAAATAATAAGGTACCTAAGAGAACTACAGCTATGCTCTTTATGTAATAACTGCATGCAAAGAGCCTTTTAACCGACTTCAAAAAAAGGAGGAGGTTCTCAATACGAAAGGTATTTTTTTTAAATGTTTGTTACCGCAGAACTTTCGACTGGGTGAACCGATTTTGATGATTCTTTTTTATTTGAAAGCTGGTGCTTCCCATATAAATTTTATTAATTTTGCTTGGATGGTTTTTGAGTTAGGTTCAATAATACGTATTTTTTTCCCACTTAGTACATGGATGATATCTTAAGTTCCTGTCACTGTTATTTACATAGCAGGTAGTGGTGTTCGAATTTGTGTGGGGTAGGTACTACAACTAAAAACAGAAAAATAAAAACTTTTTACAAAAAAAAAACAACCGACTTCCAAAAAAAACACTACAAAGCGAAAAATAACTTTAATTTCGGAAGTCGGTGGCAAAAAACGAAAAGACTAAACCAAAGACAAAATAATAAACGAGATTTCAACTCGAGCGAGACCGATAGTTAAATTAGCTAGCAATTTTACTAAAGCTGTAATAGGATCGCAATGGGAATTAAAATTATTTGCTTATAGTGTCGCTCCAAGGTATAGACAGTGGGCAAGGACCGACACCTTTCATAGGCTTCAAGATATGGGTGGAGATAAAACCTGACCAGTCCAAGACTGATAAGGCCGGAAACCAGTCGAATGTGACGGAGGCCTCCAATCTGACGCTGGGCACGTTCCAGGCGTATGACGCACAAGCGAAGATACAAGAAGTCTGCTCACCCGCCGTTGACAACGCTACTGCGCATCCCAAAACTGAAGTTCAGGTAAGTGAAAAGTGTAAATATTCTCTCTAGGATTAGCGTGTTTCAAAGTATGACCAGTTGAATAAGTGATAACGGGATAGCGGCCTCTTGTGAGTAGGCTATGAATATTTTAGGTCGGTCTGATTCGGGTTTTATGAAATATTTAAAAAAATAACCGGTCTCTTTTGCTCATGTTTTAATATTTTCGTTATTATACAAATGATTGTAGATTCTTCAATAACCATTACTGTGCCATTTGTAATGTGATTGTGTTATATTCTATGGTATTGTATGTTTAATAGGGAGGGCTTGTGGCTAAATAATAACAGCCGCACGGGTCGATCGTTCAGGTTAAGCTATGCTTGCCGCGGTTGGTCCGTGGATGGGTGACCATCTTTACATACCAAGACCCTTCCGTGCCTCGGAAAGCACGTTAAGCCGTTGGTCCCGCCTCCCGGCTGTCATTTGTAGATCTTTGATAGTCGTTACGGGTGGTTAGAAGCCCAAAAGTTTGACAACCAGTCTTACCAAGGGGTATCGTGTTACCTAGGTTGTGGAGGTCAGATAGGCAGTCGCTCCATGTAAAATTCTGGTATACAGCTGCATCCGGTTAGACTGGAAGCCGACCCCAACATAGTTGGGAAAAGGCTAGGTAGATGATGATTGTATGTTTATTACGTTATCTATGTGTGTATTTATGGAAAGTTGTATGTGGATTTATATCTGGATATTATAAGATCTCATTTCATTTCATTAGGACCTACTTGAATTACTGGGGAGTTTGTTGCTCCACTTTTTAAGTGAAAACTTCTTTAGGCGCGTTGGGCATTTTTGAGATGGGACTAAACCATTGATTTCGCGACACTGTGACGATATCAGCTTTTGACCATTAAAAAGACATCAACGCGTTGATTACCGCGGTGCCGATTTTTTTTCAAGTTGACACTTCTGTCGGCACTCCCGGAGTGCCACTGTTTTTTCACAGCTTAATAATTAGTGGTGAGAGGGGACTGGACTTTGTAACTTATTACCTCACCCTAATTAAGAGGAATAATATTTGAAGTTTGAATTTAATTGCCTTAATGTTCTTGATCTTATAATCTTGTAAGACGTAGAGACTAGTCTCGTCTCCACGACACAGCGAAAGGGAATCCTAGTGTGGAAGCTAGTCATATTTTAATTGTAATGTTCTCTTAAACGATGAAAGTTTTTATTTTCTTATGTATTACTGTGTGTAGATATGACCTGGGGGCCTACCACAAGCTCATAAAGCAGTATTATTTTAATATTACTTCAGTGTGGGAAAGGCCCTTTTTTTTTGGTTGGGACATTATCAAATAACTTCTCCCGCTCTGGGCGGAGCGGGAGGGTGTTCTGCTGACATCTCTTTGAGGCGTGCGTGGAACACAACGCACCGTCGACCCGGGCTTGGTCCTTATCGGACGGCGAGCTACCCATTACTCACCGTCCGCAAGCCCGCGCCTACGATGGCCGGAAATCGGCTCGCGATTCCCGCCCCGGGCGTCTCCTCCTGCGGCGGTTAGGGGCGTGAGGACGCGAAATTTGCTTCCCCCTCACGCGTTCCGCCTCGTCCTTCGCGAGCATTACCGCTTCGCAGAAGGAGGTGACGGCCAGCTATTTCCTCCGTACCATATGTGTGAATGTAAACGAGGCAAAAGGAGTATGTAAGGATCGTAGCATATGGCGTTCTGTTGTTTTTGCTTACCCCGTTGGAAAAAAGGAGTTTATGAGTTACTGTATACCGATTGTGGCATGATGTGCCCCAGGTGATATGGAACGCGCCATCAGCTTCGGGTATTGGTCCTGTTGGCGAGGTGTGCGTGCGAGTATGTGCGCGTGCTGGTCCGTACCCGGGCGTGGGCGGCAATGGCGGTGGCTGGTCGGTGCTGGCCCGCGAGCTTTGCGCTGCGCCTAGGGCTCCTCACTATTCCGCCAAGCTTCCACCCATCCTTGAGCCCTGCTGCGCCTGTGATGAGGCCAAGTACGAGGTATGTGGAACAGTAATGTAACCAGGTGATTTTTTCATATTAAATAAATAAACTAAATGTTTTTATACTTAATTAAAAATGTAGATGTCTATTTATTGAATGAAGGATATAATAATAGGGGAAGGTGAGGCGTAACGAGGTCGCGGGGCACGACGGCCACATATGAAACTAACCAGACAAGCTAACATTGCCCTATTAGACCAGGGTAGAAGCCTTTAAAAATAATGAAAAGTGAAAAAAAATTATAATAGAATGAGACCCATTAGAAAAGGAGGGAAATATGATAAAAATGAAAGGAAAAATAATTTACGGGCGATCTGAGGTTGGGAAGGGGATGGGGGTGAGTTTTTAAGGGTAAAAAACGGTTTTTCTCGATTTCCGGCAAAACTAAAAGTCCTATCGAAAAAAGTCAAATGGAAAAGTTGTAGATAATAAAAAGATCTAAAACTTTTGTATTTACACTTTTTTCACATAACCTCAAAATTTATGTGAAAAATTCAAAAAACCAAGTTTTTGGTTTTTTATTTTTATCTTTTACAAAATTTTTTTTTTTTTAACGAAATTTTGTGAAAACTTACCTGTTTATGTCCCAAATACGCTGTAATTTATTTAATTAAAAATATTTATTTTTTCACCTTATTTTGAATTAATATCGAAAAAACACCCTAATTTTCAATCGAAAATTCACCCGTCAAAATATCAGCTTTTTTCAAAAAGTTGGTGTGGTTTCTGTTCGTTGAAATCTCTACTTTCCGATGGTGAAAAAAAAAAAATATGTTACTATGGTAAATCTTCTCAGAAAATGCAAAAATTCAAAAAAAACTTGAATTCGAAATTTTTTTTTTTAATTATTATAAATAATTTTATCTAAAAAATGTGATTGCTGCAATTTGTTTCAATTAAAAAGTTGATTTATTTAATTCTAATTACATTTATGTCATAGAAAATCTCATTATAGATAAATATAAATGTAAATCGTACTATTAAATGTAGATGCTTTATTCTCATTACGTTATTCATTACAATATTTTTAAACACATTAATCTCATCATTCATAAATACCTTATCTTCAATTCTAATCACTTATTCATAAGTTTTTGTCTTTTTGATGGCATTTCTTCATCGTTAGATTCGTCAAACATCTCCGATTCTAGTAGATCTTCGAAATCTTCATGATTATCACCTTCTTCCTCTCCAACATTACTTCCAGACTGCGTTGGTTCTTCATCCACAATATCTTCTGAATCATTAACTTCCTCATAGGTTTCTTTTTCAATATTGGAGCAATTCTCAGAACCATGACAGTTTGAACACAAATTTGTGCATTTTAAACCATGTTTTCGGCAACCACATTTTAAACTGTTACATCCAGTTTCACAGCTGCAGCAAATTGTTTTGAGCAATATTTCCGGAATTAATTCTTTTTGTGTAAATTTGGGCATAATTCCACGTTGAAATTGCTTCCAGCCCCAATCTGTTGCTGTTAGTTCGTTACCCAACCAAGTTTGAAGCTGATAATATGCCCTGTAACAATGTTGTTCTGCTGCTCCTTCTGTAGGTGGGAGGTTTGCCAAAACGAAAGATGATTTAATTTTTGCCAATTGATATTTTTTAAACCTTAATTGATTCAGTGTAATTTTTTCATTTTTACATTTATAAATAGATTTGATTAGTTGTAACCCATTTTTTTCTATTTCTTCGTTACTTGCATCTTTCTCATAAAAAACATTGGCCAAATTTGACAAATTTTTAGCGTCTAATAATGAATTGACGATACTTTTCTTTCCTTTTCCGGCAAATCCAGATGTTGTATCGCAACCAGAAAAACAATGCAGAAATGCAACAATGTTTCTTAAGGATTCATGTTTGAAACTATTAGACGTGAAAAATAGGTCTTTTACATTTCCAGAACCTGGTTTGAGAAAATAAATGTCAAGATTATATGAATTTAACTGATTTAAAAGGACCAAAAGATCAATATCTTGGCCCACAGCAATTACAGTTTTATTAGTACTTATTGCAACTTTTATCGCGGTTTCAATTATGTCAGCATCAGCATCTTCTTCTACTTGGTTACAGGAAAATCCTCGTGACTGTAATCTTTTCATCAAAGTTTTTATTATTTTATCCTTATTTTTCTCGTTAGATAAAAATTTTTCTTGCAAAAAAGGTATTTTTGTATGATTTTGATAATCGAACTTTGATGGGCTACAATTTTTCGTAGGTCACTCAGGTATATCTACTCAGGTATATATATAATTTATCTCAAAATAGTTATAAATAAGCATCTACGCATATAATTTAAAGAAAATTAGACAACTTTCTCCAAATATTGGAGATGTCTTATTAAATATTAATTTAATTAACTTATTTGTTTGTTAATTATAGTAGTATATTTTTATTTGCAATTTTTTTGTTATCAACGTCACATGTAATCTAACGTTTTTCGAGTAATTAAAGTCTAAATTTTAATAAATAGCTCAAAATTATTTATAATAATTAAAAAAATTTTTTCGAATTCAAGTTTTTTTTGAATTTTTGCATTTTCTGAGAAGATTTACCATAGTAACATATATTTTTTTTTTCACCATCGGAAAGTAGAGATTTCAACGAACAGAAACCACACCAACTTTTTGAAAAAAGCTGATATTTTGACGGGTGAATTTTCGATTGAAAATTAGGGTGTTTTTTCGATATTAATTCAAAATAAGGTGAAAAAATAAATATTTTTAATTAAATAAATTACAGCGTATTTGGGACATAAAAAGGTAAGTTTTCACAAAATTTCGTTAAAAAAAAAAAATTTTTGTAAAAGATAAAAATAAAAAACCAAAAACTTGGTTTTTTGAATTTTTCACATAAATTTTGAGGTTATGTGAAAAAAGTGTAAGTACAAAAGTTTTAGATCTTTTTATTATCTACAACTTTTCCATTTGACTTTTTTCGATAGGACTTTTAGTTTTGCCGGAAATCGAGAAAAACCGTTTTTTACCCTTAAAAACTCACCCCCATCCCCTTCCCAACCTCAGATCGCCCGTAAATTATTTTTCCTTTCATTTTTATCATATTTCCCTCCTTTTCTAATGGGTTTCATCCTATTATGATTTTTTTTGGTTTTAAAAATTATCGACCCTGGACTATATATTCAATAACAAAAAGCTATTTTGTATCAATCAACAGTGCTGTAGTGACTGGACGCTACATTGCACTCGCCCATTTTTTACAGCGTGAAAGATTTTTACTCGAAGTGTGATGTAATTTTTGGTGTTACTTCGTAGCTTGTAAAAAGCTAAATATTTTGCATTTTTTTCTGTACTAATCTTCAGTAATTACCTAGTGTTTGATTTACTCTGGTTGAATGTATTTTAAATTATTTGTTTTGTACAAAATTGTTTTCCTTGCGACGCCGCGCGCTGACGGGGAAATGGATGCGGGGCATAATGGGGAACCATTGTGCCCTGAAATACAGTTCGGCAACTTGTACATTTTTATGAATGTGTGAATATGGTAGTATTGTTTTAGGCATCAATTAAAAATGTTGCGGACATTTAAACAAATCTACAAGAGGAAGTTGGTCCATATAAAACATGAAAAAACCATTGATGCTGTTTTTATTAACAAAACAGTAAGATTAAAAAAGGCAGCGCAACAATATAATGGCGTTCTACAGACCACGTTAGAGCGTCACGTGAATGTAATGTAGAAAGGCGAAACTTTGATTTGTTCTGGTGGGTTCTTTTAGACCTTGTTTAAGGTACCCCATGTTGCCCCTACCCCGGGGCATAATGGGTTTCTTAGAGTCTGCTTAAAATTTAGATTTTTTTGTCACTTAATTATGTAATTACTAGCTGCGCCCCGCGGTTTCACCCGAAAAAAAAAGTATCCTATGTTCTTTTCCAGGGCATCATCTATATATGTGCCAAATTTCATCTAAATCCGTTCAGCCGTTTTAGCGTGAAGGCGTAACAAACAAACTTACTTTCGCATTTATAATATTAAGGATTTTACCAAAAATTGTACCAATTTGTAAATTAATCCATACACTTACTTAATTAAAAATCAATTGCCGCATGTATGAAAGATCATCACTTGAGAACGGCTCCACCGATTTGGATGTTTTCTTTTTGTTGTGTTCGCCATTTTTTAGGACAAGGTTAGTGTGATAACATTTTTGGAAAATCCACCGTAAACCTCGGAAATCCCCCGGGTGACGCCGAGCACGAACAGCTAGTAAATAATAAAAGCGTTATGGTTAAACATAATTGTACAACCCACCCGAGGGAGAGGGAAGAATCATGATGATGTGCGAAGTTATGATAACTATGATAAGATTTATTTAGATTATTTCAGACAACGGAAAATTTATTTTCTTTATATTCAACTTCTACCTACGTAAAGTAAAAGATATCCATTACAACAAATATAAACCCTTTGACAGGTAACATTCGAATGCCTATGGTCCCGCAATACGCATCCACGTGAGTTTCCACCAGAGAGTGCGCACGCACACTTCGGTGACGTCATCGGCGCGTCGCACACCGCTCAGTTCCGAGTGTGGCAGGAGGGGCGGGTGGCTAGCCCAGGAGTCAGGCGACTGGCTGATGACGGCACCACCGTAGCACTGGAGAAGGAACTTAAGGCTGAGGTAAGTAATTACGATGTATCAGATGTATCTATGTATGGTCTGTTTCAAAAGTATCAGATGAAAATGTAAACAAACGGATCTGAAAAAGTACCCGTGGATGCCAATTTGTACTGCCACTTACAAATTGAGTGCTTTGATTTGAACATTTGAATACTTGAACCCAAAATTCTAATTTATATCTCCTTGAACATGTTTTGCATTTGAAATTTTTTGAGGTTATTTTAATAACCTCAATTTTTGTCGATGATTTATCAATTACATTTACATTAATGTTATTTTAATCAATTATTATTGTTGGACAAAGTGGTGACATATAAAGTAGAAAGTTGAAATCTTCTAAATACAGATGAATGTGTTACTAATTCTTTTTAGTGAGTGATTGCATAAGGATTTAACCAAAACAGGATTTGTTTACACTTTCATCAGATATTTTGGGAACAGACAGTAGGGTTCCATTGAGGCTTCAGCACAGGCAGAAAGCACCCAGCTTTCTATAGGTATTTTTGAATAACTGTCTCTAGATGGCTTCGAAGGGCTACAGTCCACCCGCAGATCACATATGATCTGAATATTTGCTAGTTATTTTATAGTGGTCCCACTCCCGGATCTTGTACTATAAGGGTGATGTTTGGGAAGCTGCATGCTGTCGTATATGGATAATGTGATGAAAAACTATGTAAAAATCCTCTTCACCCGATCTCCTTTTCCTCAGAGCGATCACATCAGGACAATAATCAAAGCGCGTGGAATATCCTGGCAGCAAGTAGGTGGAGCCGGAATACCGAACACGTTCGCGGTTTTCCGAGTGGACGCGAAGCATCACTTGATATCATTGGCTGCGAAACTAGCACCTTCTCCTGATTGGATCGTGGGGGTTTCAGCTCTGGAACTGTGCAATGCTAACTGTACTTGGAGTAGATCGGCTACTATACCCTTGTATCCGTATGACGCTGGAACTGACAATGGAGTTAGCTATACGGTAAGTTGTGAATCGCTACTAGTCTGAGTGAGATTGTGTGGATTTTCGCCACCAACTTATACCTACCTAACTTTATTCTACCTGTTCCATTGCTCTTTGATTAATATTATCCGTTTTACACACCTTGCCAACCATGGCAAGGTGTATGAAAAATATATAGAAATTGCAGAAACAATTTAAAAAAAAAAACTTAAAAAAATTACAATTTTCTTCCTATTTTGCATGTAAGTGTACAAGGTTTTTTGGCGCGGGAAAGACATTGACGGGGGGCGCTACTGGTAAATATTTGTTTAATTGTTTTGTGAAATGTACTGAACAAACAAAATGGCGGCATTCGTTCCGATTCCGGCCACGCGCTATAAGATCCTTAGTACAGCTATATATATCCCCGATGTCAGTCCCACCGCAACCCCACGATGCCGGCGACGCCCGTGCGCGCCCTGCGACCGGACTGGCCGCGCGACGCCCGCTCGCCGTTCTACAGCACCACCGGGGAAATGAGGCCCTTCGCCAGACTGAGGCTAACGAGACTGCGGCTCTATGAGAAGAGCTGTGACGGGACCGGTAATGTGGAATAAATAATTCTTTTTTGTCGATGGCAATCTGAATGGTCTTACGTTAAAACTTGGTGAGAATTAAGCTACTAAACATCTTATTGAAGCGCCTTAGCGGCACGAAGGAGAATAACTCAATAGATCATTCATCGCGCTGGTGCAAGTCAGTGCCGGACTAATAGCAAATTCCTTTTTCCTGTAGCAGTGTTTTTAGGTTCTAAAGTTTAGGATAAAATAAAACAGTACCTTTACAAAGCAGTTCTTCTCGATAAAAAACTAACCTAATCAATGTTTCTAAAAGAAGACGTCCTTTACTGTGTGTTCACAACACGTAAAGTTTCTTGTATCAAATTATTTTTCTCAAACAATACTTATTAATTAGTACAGTACTTTTGTAAATACTTACAAGATTGAGTTTTTGTATAGGTCTCACGCTACTTTCCGAATTCTCACCGCGTTTTAAAATCCGTGTTATTTTTGCCGATAACACGTTATGCCTCTTCATAATTATCGCGGTTAATCGTCTTATGCGGGGTCAGAAGGAGAGCAAGACCGCGCACCGGAGCAGACGTACGGCACTGTGCCAGTCGGTGGGGCCTGCGCCGTGCACGCTTGGGGGGCCTGGGGCCCCTGCAGCGTGTCTTGCGGGCCTGGCCGCGCGACCAGACAGCGACACTACATGTGGCCCACTAGAGCATATGCCGAGGCTTGTCGAGTGGCCCTCACTGATTATCGCCGCTGTCATGGACCGAGGATGCATTGCAGGTTTGTTTTTTTAATATGTTTTGGCAGTGGCGGCGCTAGACCAAATGTGGACCGGACTGGGGCAGTAACTTACAACATAGGAACCCTCGTCTTTTACTCACATCCTCAAATTTGTTTCAGAGCGCCATCAGAATACGAGCCGGACCCTGCGGAGTCCAGCGGGCCGTGTGCCGTGACCAACTGGTCGGAGTGGTCGCCGTGCGAGGGCTGCGGCGTGCGCGCGCGCGTGCGCCAGTACGTGGCGCCGCGCGCCTTCAAGCGCTGCCACATCGGCTACCGCGCGCGCACCATCATGAGTCAGGCCATGCCGTGCGCGATGGGGCCCTGCCAGAAGTAAGGCTGAGATTGTATCATAGAGATATACGTTTTAGAATGGACAACTAGCTTCAACTTTCTGACTAATTGACCGCCTCCTTGACAATTCAAAAGAGCCTGTAAATGATTTAGCTGAAATAAATGCTTTGAGTTTGATTCACAGACCGCGCTTTACATTAATTTGCTAAGTAAAGTAAGCATATCTTACGACAATAATGGTCGATATGCTGTCTAATCTATACGACTATAAATTCGTATAAGACGCAGAATAAAAATGCGGTCTATGGATCTCAACCTAAAGAATGCTTAGATTTTGTTTGTATTTGTTTCAGACCTCCTCCAAAATCAAACATAAGCGCATTTGACTGGTTCTTTGTGGTATGTCCCTTCATTATTATTATGTCGAATGTTTTAACTTGAGAAAAGGTATCGAGTGAACGAAAAGAAGAGT
The DNA here is from genome assembly GCA_963680765.1 of Agrochola lychnidis. Taxonomy (NCBI): domain Eukaryota; kingdom Metazoa; phylum Arthropoda; class Insecta; order Lepidoptera; family Noctuidae; genus Agrochola; species Agrochola lychnidis. The sequence goes on from OY796857.1 coordinate 15,728,390, forward strand.
TACTCTTTAAAACGATTTTTTTTTGCATCTACACTGATTCATTTAATGGTTTCATGGATTGGTATGTACGGTACGGTATACGGTGTACGGCATGTACAGTCGACAAATTTGAATCATGATCCACCATAAGCTTATTTTCTTACAGATATTCAAATACAATTAGGTCGAAATTCGCGTAAACATACATTTCCATGGTAACGACCTTGTTATCTGCCATTTAATTACACAGAGAATTATCTGTTGCAGTCTCCATCTTTGTTAAGAGCTTTTACACACGAGTGCGGTATTAAGTTGAATGCACACCCAAAATAAATACGACGCGTACGCATTGTCGTACTAAAATCAATGTGTTTTTAATCTAATATACATGATTTATTATTTATTTTAATATGCGTTCAGCTTAAAGGCTTCTACATACTGGCGCGACTTGTCGCGTAACGCGACACCGGTAGAACAATTTACATGAAAATGGCCTGTAAGAGCCTTAAATGTGCTACAAACAAGATTCCGCCATTTTTGCATACATCTTCACTGAATTTTGTTTGCAAAGTTTGTTAAGGCAACAATAAGAAACGGGAAAGTAAAACGCTTAAAAAATATAAAAATTATAATGTTGAACTCGTTCTTATTTAACAATAGTTAATATCGAGTGTAACCACCATTGTTTGCAATAACAGCCAATAGTCTTGAACGCATTGATCCAATAAGGCGACTGCAAATATCACTTCCTCTCATATAATCCCAAATTTCGTTGCAATGTTGCTCAATTGCTTGCTTTGTCCTCTCGTTTCTGTTATCCCACTTTTGAACCATCAGACCCCATAAATTTTCAATTGGATTTAAGTCCGGGGATTTAGATGGCCAGGGAATTAGCGTAACTTCTGGATGCCGGCTAAACCAGCTAGACACGACTCTGGCCGTATGCACTCTACAGTTATCGTGAACATAATAAAATCTTGGAACTTCTTCTCGCGGGTAAACCATTCGCACTGTCGGTAACATAGATTCTTCTAATAAATCCACATAATTTATTGCATTCGCATGAGAAGAAATCTGAACCAGCTCGCCTACACTTCCGGTTCCCATCCAGCCCCACATGTTAGCTGAGATTCGGCCAGATAATTGATTCGGCACTACGTGATCCTCAGCGTATCGTGTATTATTGTAACGCCACAAGGTTATGCGACCGTGCTGAGAAGATCTAAAAGATTTCTCGTCTGAAAAGATAACGTTAGTCCAGTCAAAGTTTAAATATTCACGTGCAAAATTTAATCTTGCAAGTTTGTGTGCATCTGTTAAGTCGACTTTCTTAGCGTGATGTCTATAGTGCAGTCCAGTGGAGTGCAAATGATTTCTTATCGTTTGTAAACAAACGTCGTACCGTGCCGCAAAATACCGAGTGGGAGTAAATGGATGTTCTTCGTAATGATGACGCATGTAGGTTTTCTGTTGATTCGTGATTTGACGAACACCATGATTATATCGTCGTCTATCTTCCAGGGTACCCTCTTCTTCATATCGCCTGATCCAGGTCCTTACTGTGTTTCGAGATATATTTAACTCTCGAGATATTTCTCGTATACCGTAGCCTTGCTCACTGAGAACTATAATCCGAGCTCTTTGTTCTGCCATTGTAAGTAAATATAAACGAATTATTTTTTATTCTTTAGAAATTATTATTTGACACCAATTTCTGAGTGATTTTTGACTCTGTCATTTTATAATCGAAAGAGTTCGGAACATGGTTTTGAAAAAAAAACATTTGTTCTGAGTTATATTTAATTCCAAAGAGTTTGGATTCAAAATATGATTATTAATGCTTTATCTAAAATATTATCTATTGCAGTAATGACAAAGGTTAAAATTGCATAGATCTCCGACCCGTATTGACATAGCTTGCTTAATATTTAAAACGTCCTAAGTGCGGCATGCACTGTAAAGGAGGGAAATCTTTGTTATTTTGACGGTTTCAAACGATTTATCGTCAAAGTGGGTCATGATTCAGATTTTTCGACTGTACACTGCGTTTGCGATTTAGTTTCCAAACATGTAAACAAATATGTGTCTAGGGAAATACAACTTAACGCCCAAACGTTTTTATGTCTTGTTACTCGACTACGGCGAAGCAAAAAGAAGGGTTATGATTTTGACCGGTATGTATGTATGTATGTTCATCTGTTCCCATATAACTTCTAAACTACTCATCATAATTTGACAAATGAGGTATCGTTGGAAGCGTTTTGATTGTCCGCTGTTTATAGGTTTTGTGACGTCTCATTAAATTGGATATGGCGCCCTCTAGAGTGCATAAAGTCATGAAATATTTTTTTAAATGTTTTATAACCCCAAAATAATTTAAATAAAAATTATTAATCTAAAGCCCTTCATTAATAAGAATTTGTTTTATCAGATAACTAGCTGCGCCCCGCGGTTTCACCCGCATAAGTCTCAATTCGGCGAGATTATCGGGATAAAAAGTATCGTATGTTTAGGACATACGATACTTTTTATCGCTAACTAGGGTCATGGTCTAGCTATGCGCCAAATTTCATCTAAATCCGGTCAGCCGTTTTAGCGTAAAAGGTCAACAAACAAACTCACTTTTGCATTTATAATATTATATAATGTTAGGATTAAAATGAAATGTACATAAATAACAACTAGTGTAGGATATTACATTGTTATTTTAATTATTTAATTAGATATAAGGTGTTATTTACACTAAAACAAAGTTGATATTCTTTGGTGTGGAAATAATATCAACTGGAAACAAGGATTTGAATAGACTTTATTACGTACAGGATACGCCACGCGGCGACTGCCGTGTGACGTCATGGGGCAGCTGGTCGCCATGTACTGCCAAGTGCGGGCGCGGCCGGCGCCTGCGCACGCGCCTGTACGTCGCGCACAACTCCACCGTGCAGCAGGCCATGACACGCCGCCTGCTCGACATGTGGAGCAAGCGGTTCTTGGAGCTACAGACGCTGGTAAGTGCTAGGCGAGCAGATGGGTACAGTCTAGGGTTTTATATCTTTTATTTTATTTTATTTATTTAACTACGTCTATTTTCATTACCAACAGGCACTTGTGGTGTAATATGTATTATGTAAATTATATTAAGGGTGTCTGTGTGTTTAGTTCAAAGTTTTTATTAATGCGATTTTTGGTGATACAACAGGGTCTTAAAAATATTTTATAGTAGCTCAAAAATCTACCCTATGAGGCATACATTGTTAAATAACAATATTAGAAATTAAGTTTATATTATCATATAAAATCTCTGAAGTTTTCTAAAGCAGGATGACAGAAAGATTTGAAGATTCTCGAGTAGGTCTTCAACTCCGATCAACGGGGTAATTGAGTAACACTAATAAAATTATAATTGATTGCACTCCCTTTCATTTTGACAGTTCAGCCATGTTCATTGCGTTATTTACGTTGCTGTTCAGACGAATTTTTCAAACCTATGATGCAATGGATTAAGAATTTCCTTCAAAACCCTCGGATTGTGATTGAAAGTGTGTTACTCAATTAGGGTGCCGGTTATTCCTGTTGTACGCTTCCAGCTATCACCAAAAAATTTACTTATCGTTAACAATCACAAAATAACATATGAATTATAAAATATTCATAATTTATTTACTTTTGCACTAAAGCTGCTTTTTTACCAGTGGCAGACGCTTTCCTTTACCTTAGCTTGTCTTTTATTAGTGCTACATTCCAAGTCGCTTACATATTTATCTAGTTTTCGTTTAATTTGTGATAGACACAAAAGTAAACATTAACAAAACAATGGCGGTTTGTGGACGGGCAACAGTGGTGCCACCTATGACGAGCTTTCAGTTTTAAACACATTCTCGTATTTTTTTAAACTGTGATAGTCTGTCATTGATGAGTTTTTGACATTGATTGTCACTGAGATGAGATTGCGTCTAGATTGAGAATGGTTTTAATAACGGAGATACGTCTTCTGGCTATTTACAGATTTTCTAAGAAAAGTATTTGCTTTGGGAATCATTGTCTATTTTCGGAAATACGATCGTGCGATGATGAGTTCATGTATAGAGCTATTACTTCCCTGAAAGTACTTGCCAATTTCGTATTTCCATGATTACAAAATTATAAACTAACAACTAATTCCAAAAAGTTTTCGAAACATTCCAGTAAAAGATGACGATCCGCGACCGTAGTAGGTAACCCGACCGAGAGAAAACTTCATATTAATGCACAATGGTAGGCGCACCAGGGATGTTGCGGAAGCAGATCTTTTTACATCCGCGGATGCGGAGTTTTGGTGGCTCACATCTGCGGATGCGGATCTCAATTTTTTTAAGGAATCCGTCAAGACGGCAAGGCGAAATTCAAATTTTCTCTCGTCTTTTGCAAATTGCAGCGCTGTTTCGTTGCATGTTGATCATAATTGAATTCGCGGCAATTAGGTATAATAGCTCTGGAAAATTTATGTGTTTGATGGATAAAATAATATTTCGTGAAAATGTGACGATTTAGAGCTATATTGATGATTTAAATGATTATAATTTCCCTTTTGTTGATTATGATTTTACTACTTTTACCATGGATTCAGTACATGATTCTGAACCCCCTTCGTTGATATTTTTCGTCGGTTATTTAAAACAAAACCTGCTATTTCATAGATGAACTGATTAAAAAAAAAAAAACCGACGCTAAGTTTCAACGTAGGGTGGTTCAGAATCATGTACTGAATCCATGGCAACAGTTTTCGCGTCGATGTCCCTGCCACCCTGTATACACTCTTTTCCATCCACATCTGTATCCGCATGAGCTCCGCATTGATTAATGCGGATGTGGATGCGGATAAGGAGGTTTAAATAAATGTGGAAGCTTCGCAATAGCGGATGCGGATGCGAATATCCGCAACAAACAACAAAGCGCGGCAGTAAAAAACTTAGAAGCTTTGCCTCTATAGGGGGTTACTCTATCACTCGACGTTCCTCCTAATCCGGAAACATGAAGACTATATATTATATTGAAGCGCATACTTTTTCTGGTTTATCTGTACTTTTCGCACTTACTAGTGCTGTACCAACAAGTTTTCAGAGACTGTTGTTGATGACTTGTATCAACAAGTATTCCGAGACCAGTGGCATGAGTAACATTTACCTATTTATGCGTTTTTTATAGCCGTATCATCAAGAGAACACGACGGACGAGGACCCAGCAGTAGAGAGTCAGGTTCAAGAGTACATGGACCGCTGCCAGTTCACTCTCACGCAGCAAGAAGCGCTATGTGACGGAGATGACATCAGCTGCCTCAATAATACCACTCCGCTTGGTAAGAATTGAAGTTTTATAAAAAAATAAAGCCAAAGTATTTATAATTTTAGCAATTCCTAGGTGCAGTACCTATAGTTTTGATTCCTTCAATTTCTTTCCTTTATCTAGTCAGGACAGGACACTATATTTAATTACTTAAGGGGAAGGCGTCAAGGTAGCCCGTGATATTCAAATTTTCTTACGTTTTTTGCAATTTTCAGGTCAGTATTAGGTTATATGTTGATCTAAACATGAATTTGACTGCCTCGTTGGTCTAGTGGTCGCAAGCGCTACTGCTGAGCATGAGGTCCTGGGTTTGTTATTGGGTTTTTCTATCTGGAATTTTTCAGTAGCAGCCCAGAGTCTGGATTTGTGCCCGGTTGATGGCAATAGGCTCACCCCCTATTACATGGGACTTAAATATAACTGGCGAAATGTGGGTGTACCTACTACAGGTACACTTCTGTCCAACCCTTCGGGGGAACAAGGCGTGATGTTATGTTTATAAGGGGGCGTTGTTGGTAAACATTTGTGAAATGTTTACTGTCAGTGGCAGCTTTAGTACCGATTTTGGCAACGCCCCAAAATAACCTGATGGCGTTTTATTAATTAGGTGTTACTCTATGCTAACAGAGGTGTGCAAGCAGCCGATGTCGGTGGGCCACTGCCGTGGCTACGAGGAGCGTTGGTTCTACGAGTGGGCCAAGAGTACATGCGAACCGTTCGGCTTCAGCGGCTGCGGCGGCAACGGTAACAATTTCCGCACCCGCGACCACTGCCTGCGAGCCTGCGTCACGAGGGTTAATACTACTGAGGAGAATGGTACGTTATCTCTTTATAATCTGCCTTTTATTCAGCCTTGCTAGGTCCAACGGATTTTGGAGAGGACAGCACATGCCTTCTGATTGTCACGCACTGCGAGAATGTTGTTGGAAACAACTTTCATTTCTCATCATCATGATGCCAGAGGTAGCATAGGAGAGATTCAGAGTATTCCACTGCATATCCTTGATACTGTTCAAGAGCTGAGGGTGGATGGACATTGGGAGGTTTTGTACATACCCAACCATTTTGGTAATTATTATGGCAATATACCAATTCGCCTTTCTTACTACTACACATAGGGCCGTTAATTGCACAACCACTTTGCGGAGATCGTACTTTTGGTTTTTGATGTGTAACATCTTTCCTTTCGCTTTCGTGCAATCAAAATCAAAATAAAAAATAAACTAAATAATCAAATCTGTGTGAGTGATTTCGTGAAAAGGGACGGAAGTGTATCAGGAAGCCGGGGAAACGCGCGCTATTTGATTTGACCAATGAGCGCGCGCGGTGGTACAGTTGGCCGCCAGAAACGACCTTGACGAGGCTCCACCCCTTTAATTTTGCTTATTACCTTAATGCTATAAAATTATATATTATAAATAATAATGTAAAATAAAAAAAGATACTTATTTAAATATACATAAAAATAATGTTATAAAATTCTTTAAACCGAATGTTGCTTATTACCAGATGTCAGATGTTACACATCATATGCGACTACTGTAAGGCTCGCTCGTTTTTTTTTTTAAGGATTTCTTTAATATTTTGTTTTGTTCACAGTCACGACTGTTGCTAACGAGGCAACGGCCGCGGCCATGAAAAAGTTGAAGCCAACACCGCCCCATGAAGATAATGAAGTGATACAAAACGATGGCCCACCGCTATATGGCAAGTAATTGTTAATTTTATACCTATGTTGTATTACTGTCGTCGGTTTGCATTGCGTAGGTAGAAAATCTCCTTTTTGTTTTAAATTTATATATGCTTTGCGCTGACGGAACTTAACTATAACCTTTTATGGGGTTATGGGGACTAGAGTCCGAGTTCGACTGAAAACGAAAACCAAATTCGGCCTGACTTGCGATTCCGAAAATTGCCGAAAACTGAAAACTAAATTCGGTCGGACCCTAGTGGGGACAGTTCGAGTCCGACCGAAAACGGAAACCAAATTCGGCCTGAGCTGCAATTCCGTAAATTGCCGAAAACCGAAAACTAAATTCGGTCGGACTCTAGTGGGGACAGTCCGAGTCCGACCGAAAACGGAAACCAAATTCGGCCTGACTTGCAATTCCGTAAATTGCCGAAAACCGAAAACTAAATTCGGTCGGACTCTAGTGGGGTCAGTCCGAGTCCGACCGAAAACAGAAACCAAATTCGGCCTGACTTGCAATTCCGAAAATTGCCGAAAACCAAAAACTAAATTCGGTCGGACTCTAATGGGGACTAAATTGATTTTGAAAATTGAGAAACTAAAAATTTTTGGAGCTTTTATAATTCAGTCAGAGAACTTTTTCCACTAGAAAATCCGGAATGAGTGTCCCTATGGAACCTTCATTTCACATAGATACCTATGTATTAATGTGAACAGAAGGCAAACTAATCTTCCTCTATTTAAAACATAAACCAAATCGCAATATTGTCAAGAATCAGTCAATTGCATCGCGTGCTTTCTTATAATAAATCCGATTTGCAATATACCATTTTTATGTCATTAATATGTAATCCGTTAAGATGAGTGTACACTTGAAACTAGAGCATTTTCTCGTTCTTACGATACGAATGGTACAATACAAGCAGCTCAATTTGTCGAAGTAATGCTCACAGCGAGGCGAGTGAGCATTCGCCTGTAACATTCCTTTCTATTACCTTGATTTCCGCGTCCCACGTTTTGCCTGCGCTCGTGTCTTTGCTCGATGAAATGTTACTAAAATTCGCTCGATTGATGCAAAATCAAGTTGTAACAAAGCGTCGTGCTCTCTGTTCGGTTCGTGAAAGGGTGACGTTAGAGCGGTTCGAAGTTTTGTTACAAATAAATGCTCTAGTCTATACTTACCTTTAGACTGCACGTTGCTGTGAATGAAATGAATGTACGGAAATATATGTTTTAGGTACAGTTAACAAAAGAGTTTGGTGTGCAGGCAAGAAATTACAGTACCTGGGCGGTAATATGGCACATCTTGATTTTGAAAAAGACTGTCACAGACGTATGAGTGACTGTGATGACGCTCTTTTTTTGCGTTTTTATTGTGGGCCTTTAACTGGATCGAGTAAAATTTTCTTTCTTGTAAAGCCAAACTTTTACAAAAACTCAATGTGCCATATTTACGGCCAGACACTGTAGAGCCGCGTCCTTTTTAAAAGAGATCGTCGCGCGCATACGCAATTGATCGCGTGCATATGTCAATTTTTGTTCGGAAAACCGGAAAGCGCCCTCTGTCGGCGCGATCACGCGTTCAGGTTCACCGAAAACAAGTTCGAACGATCGTGTTTTCACGCGACGATCGCTTTTAAATAGAAGGCGGGGTAACTGTAAGATTTTTGCTTTCGCGAGTATTTTTCATTGTATTTTCGTACGTTTTAAATGTTATTCATTCATAACTATTAGCTTTGTTGTTTCGTTCTATGGTTTGTTCTATATTTTGAGCTTCTTGGGGCTACAGTCTCGACATAGATACCGATCGCTTTACGACCGAATTCGGTCGCAGTCTTAATGGCGTTCCTAGACGCGCGCGACGTGCTTGACAATTACGTGATTTTTTCGTGCTTGTCAAGCAATTTTGACCGTCTAGGGACGCCATTAGTACTTTACGACCGAATTCAGTCGCAATGTCCTAAAGGTACATGTGAACATACATAACTGCAAGCATGACAAGTCTGCATAAACAATCATTTTATGCAAGCATTCACAACTTCCCTATAGGCTACACACACACTGTACAAACAAGCTGGAGCAGCATCAGTTTTTGCTTGAGCGATGAACGAGATGACACGCTTGCTTAAGCTGCATTAATTGCGTGCAACTGGCGTGCGTATGATTTCGCAAGCTTAACCTGTATACACACGGTCAGTCATGCTTGCACAAGCATAGCTTGTTCATGCCGCATAATGAAAATTTTATCAACCTTCATGGCGCTTGCACAACCAAGATGCTTTTACGAAATTATCATACAGACGCTCAAGCACGCTGGCACAAAATTTTTGTTCAAGCAAGCTTGTCAAGCTTGCAGTTGCCTTTATAGCGATCCTAGACGCACGCGACGTGCTTGACAAGGACGTGATTTTTTCGTGTTTGTCAAGCAATTTTGACCGTCTAGGGATGCCATTAACTAGTACTTTGCGACCGAATTCGGTGTATAGCGATCGTTATCTATGTCGAGACTGCAGGCACTGCGTACTTACCTCTTGTTGTCTGTACCGACTCATTATCTACTTGATGTTCGTAGTTGTTTAGCAAATATATGTTATTGATAAGCAGTAGAGGCGGTAAGCTGCGAGACGGGTCCGTGGTTGGGGTGGAGCGAATGCATCGGGGATTGCGACTTCGCTATCAAACTTAATTATAGACTTGTTGTGGTAAGTATGGCCTTTATATATTGATGTTCATCTGTTTATTCTTACAAGGTCCACACGACTGGCGCGATCGATGTTCTTTTGTTTTGATATTTTATTTTTTCGTCGTCTGAAACGCAGCAGGATATTTTAAATTAAATTCCGCCCGCGGCTTCACCCGCGTGTTATGTCGATAAAAAGTAGCCTATGTCCTTCATCAGGGTTCAAAGTATCCCCATACCAAATTTCAAAATCGGTTCAGCCGTTTAGCCGTGAAAGCGTAACAAATAAACATACAAAAAATCATATCTATTCTCTTTATTTATAATATTAGTTTAGATAAAAACGACTGCGACGCTATGGATTGACAATGGCGTTTGCGACCAGTTTAGATGGTGGCTTGCTACAGTGGTAATTTGACTTGAACAAACCAAGCGGGCCGGTGTCCGTGTCTGCATTGAGCCATAACGCACCTATCCTACTACCACCGACGAGGAAGACAGTAGCTATCAACGATTTTCTCGCTCAAGCAATGTACAAAAGATTGTAGGTCCCGTGTAAGTAAAAGAGATACAACGAGTGTTTTACGCACACCAGCGAGTAATCGCTCATCGCCGTCGCGCACTCATTGCTCGTTGCTCGCGAACTCGTTTTTAGTTGGCTCGCTTCTCGTTAATTGCTGGCGGCTAGCACCCTAATTGCGTAATACACGATTAATGAAAGAACGAAAGAGATTGCTAATCCATTGCTTCATAAGTTCGAAAAAAAACTACTCAACAACGTAAATAACGCAATGAATGTTGTTGAACTGTCAAAATGAAACAGATTAGTCTAAATCATTTACGAATATGTGTTACGTAATTAGACAGCGGATGTGTTAGGCAGCAAATAGGTACCTACAGTATTTCTATTTTATTAATGTCCCTTGGGAATCATCGCATTCCCGAATAGAAACGAATGCTAATTTCCATGTTCATCAATTATTAGATTTATCGTGTATAATATAAATGAAAAATTTGAATTCGAACTAAGTACTTTATTGTTGTTTTATTTTGATTTCCGTGTGAACTATTGTTCCTATCTGTCGTGCCTGCGACTTTAGCAGTTTTCCTCCCATTTTTAAAATAAATTAGGTACATTAAGTTAAAAGAGTATTAACAACTCTAGATACTTCCAAGTCGATTGAGAGCGTCCGGTCTGCACCATGTGCAAAGGGCAACTGATAGAAATTCGACGACTGACGAAACACGAAGTTTGCCGAGGGACATTAAGAAAATAGAAATACTGTACTTACTTAGCTCACCCTAACAACTTTCAGCCAGTTGTCTGTGGATCCAGGGTAGGTTAAGAAGTGGCAATCTGTCATAATCCATGTCCACGTGATCGATGTTCTTGGCTTTCCCACTACGACCCATTGGCATTTATTTTTCATCTGCAGCGCGTAATCTACCTTCTTAATAGATTGTTAGATTATTTTATTTTCAAGTTTAACGCTATTTAAGAATTGCGATAAGCGTGTAATGTCTCGTTTTGATTAGGCCTCTCATTTGGCTCGCCGTATTAGCATATGAAATATGACGAGGTGTAATTGCAATCAGCTGATCGATTACGTTATCTCATAACAAAACCGTTGTGTAACGTTTTCTGGATCTTTTGTAAAGAAATGTGTTAGAAGAGCATTCATAATTTTTGTTACGAGTGCCAAAATTCGAGGAGTTTCTCAACGAGTTGTCTGCTCTCTGCACACTCATTTATTTTGCTTACTGTACCACTTTCTGAGAATCCGTAAAGTTAGGAAGTAAACTTTCGCAGTTCCAATTTCAAATGACGCAAGTTTGCTTCCGTATCAACTTGCACTGCTGTGAAGCACGCAGCACGGGAGCTATAATGATAGTCGCACATCTGACACTGACTCAACTAAATACCAAGTAAATCATTGAAATGTGAGCTTTATATCGAGTAACGTACAGTGACTTTTCCAAAATGGAGTAATATCAACTGATATCACTTAATTTTGATGTTCGTCAACTGACGAGTCGATGCGTGGACCACGTATTGCCGATGTATCATCTTACACTAGAAATGCTACCGTATGGCATACGACATAAAGCTCACATTTCAATGCTTTACTTTGGGTCGGTCATTATTCTGTGACATTGTGCTCAAGAACGGGCTTCGCTAATAATATTTTTCTGTTCCCACAGCGTCCTGGAAGAGGTTGTCGTCGACTCATGAAAAGTCGGTCGTGTCGGCCGGCGCAATGCCGAAAACTACTGGCAAACAATTCGGCTGAACATACCGAGCTAAATTACGACGACGACGATTAGATATAAGCGGTTCATCAGTAGAATACAATTTAAATGTCATTTTTAATGTCTAACTTATTACCTACCCCATATTTAATGTCTTCTAAATCAGAAACAATGTTAGTCAGTTCAATGCCATAGTTGTCAGAACAATAAAATAGATATTTAACTACTTACTCTATAATAAAAGTCTTGTTGTTAGAAAATATGTTGTTTTATTTTAGGGAGTGCCTCCGTTGGTGGCGCCGGCTCCCAAACATAACGCCATTGGGAACCGGCATGACATTACTGCCGCCAGCCGAGAATAAAAACATTGGCTGCCGGCACCGCCCCATAATGGACACCGGCGGCGCGGCCTTTATGGAAACCCTTCCAGTGGCTTCCAGTATTCAGAAGACCAACTAATTAACGCTAACTAAAGTATTTTTTTCTATATATTCTAGTCGTTTTTACCATTCGCCGGTCACTACCGCGGCACCGATCGCTACGCTCGCTCGGCTCGTGCTTAGGGGTCACAGTTCAAACCTAACCTAAATTAATCTTTGTTTGCGAGTTAAAATATTTAACCTAATCTAACTAGTTCGGTTCCGGGTCCTTGATTACTGGATATGGAAATCATTGATTATGAAAATATATTAATGGAAAAAAATTATGCTTTATTACATGTTTTTTTTAATTATGCCTACCCCGCCTATTCACTCCAATATGTCAAATTGCCAACCCCGTGTTCCGCTTTTTTTTTTCAAACTCAGCGCCGGCAGCGGATTCGCGTGACGCGGTTCCGTGAACTTTTCTAAGAAATTGTTTTATTAGAGTCGTGTCGCGCCTGTTTGCGGGAGACTTTACAGGTGTTATAGACAAGTCTTAATTTCTTGGAAATTCGAAATTTCTCGAAGGGCCATTTAACTCTTAAGATGTGACAGTTGTTAAGTAGTTCTTTTTAGGGTTCCGTACCAAAATGGTAAAAAGGAACCCTTATGGTGCGACTCAGTCTGTCACAGCTAGATATCTCAAGAACTGCTAATGCTATCAACTTGAAATTTGGAACAGTTTTAGATGACGTTTGCCCAACTATTTTGCAATTAAGAAAGAAATATAAATGTTTATATTGTTTTTGCAACAGGGACTGAACGGGGTCTTAAAAAATCGAAGTGGGGCTACTGGGACATGTGGGGTATCATATGAAAGAGCGATATTTGCACATTCTCAAAAATAGTTTTTAGGCCGCATAGTTAAAAATACCGAAGTTTGCATAGAGAAAATCTGAAATTATTCTATGTGATAGAAGTTTATGTAAATATTACAGGAAAAATAAAACTTTAATGTCTCTTAAATAGCACACTTTTTCAGAAATCATCAACTTAAATTGCATTAGTTCCACTATCGGTCAAGAGATGGCACTGACTTAAAACGTCAATATTCTACACTGCACTGTGCAGTGTTAAAATTCTCTGACGAATAAAAGCTTCGTCGATGAAAATTTAAAATGGTACAGAACCTTCGGTGCGCGAGTCCGACTCGCTCTTGACCAGTTTTTTAATTTAGAGTTTTAACTAAATTGAAAATGCCACAAAAATGTAACAAATTTTGTATACAATGTGATTTAATTAGATTCTGTGAAAGTAATACAGGGCGATTCATTAATAGGTACTAGGTATGCAAATAGCTTAGATAAGTAAAAGGAAATTACAACGAAAGTTAATTAATTTTTATTTGTCTTCAAATCAACAGTCAACAAAACTTTGTACACAAACACTTACAAACTAGTATATGTTAACATCATTACTGAACAATAACAATGTAATTAACAAAATTATTACAATCATTCACTTAACTAGCTTTCCCTAATATAATACTGTAAAGGAACATCACAGTCGCTTTGTACGCCATATCTGTCAACTTTACGATAAAATCTAAAATCTTTTGTCAATGTAGAAATCAAAACTCAAAATTAAAATATTATTTTATTTCACCTAAACCTACATGGGCACTTATGAAACGTCAGAAGCTAGGTGCATGGTTCCAATTGGTCGTTATTGACAAGAGTTAGTAAGAAACTCCACGGTTACTCTTATAAGAATACACAGCTGTGCTGCTGGGGAGTTTGTAGCGCCATTTCTTCTTCCCTGCTTAAGCACCAGGAAGTGCTGAAAGGCAAGCGTTTTGGGAGACTGTCTTGTGTCATTTTGACGTTCAAAGAGTACTGATTCTCAGCCTAGTTTGAATAAATGACTTGTTTGAATTACTTTATAAAATGTTACATCTGTTGTTATCGTCTTGTTTTACTCCACTGCCTATGATTACCTAATAATTCCTTACTCATTGATCAAAGACACGACAAGATAGTTTTCGAATCTTCCTAAAAATATAGGTATCCACAAAATAACGAAAAATATGCATAGAATAATAATAATTCAATTTCAGTCACATGACAGTTTTCTCGCTATTATAAGAATCGGTTGCGTGTACAATTTCACCGCGAACAAAAAGGTTTCTTTCGTCACCGTAATAGCTCCATAACAATACCTTTTTATGCTTCGACAATAATATCTCGTCATTAGAGTGTATTATGACGATGTCAGTGTCAGTGGCGCCGCCGGCGCGAGCGCAGCCGACTGACAATGTGGCTCGCCAACCATGTTTTTATTCATTACACTTTCACTGTTGTAGGCTGACTCTGTTATTTACCACGATTAGAAATTCGCCGCTTACCGCGACACACGAACAAGCTTCTTTGGTTGTATTCTTAAAATATGATTAATATAGCCTGTATTTAACATTTTTCTTTCAAATGTTTTACTTTTCTTCTTATAAAAAGATTAATTAAATTTGAGGAAACAGGACCATTATCTATTGCATGTGTACTGTTGATGGTATATCTGAAGGCCGAATAAAATTCTTTCACAATACTTTATTTTCGACAAAAGACAATTTATTACGGCCACGCGCCTGTGTGAAACAAATACCTAAATTGGTTTCACCCGACTTGACTGAATGAATACCTATACTTATTCAAATTGAAACTTATTTTATAAATATTTACAAGGCATTTTCATTAAAATACGGCAAGATTAATTAATTATACGTTAGTAGGTAATATCAGTTCTTGTAGAACCGTTAAAAAATCATAATGCAGCCATAAAATCCGTGAGGATAAAAAGTCTTTTAAAAATTGTCTCGCTGAGAGAGGCATCTCCACTTTGGCTTATAATCTAACTGAAGGGCGAAGTTCTGTCAGTTATCATTCCTTTAAAATCACACAGTTGTGAGTACAGTTTTTTGTACAAGAACACATACACTCTATTATATGTAACTTATCTAAATGCGAGTGACGGTGGGTAGGCGAGGAGGTTCGCAACATCGCGGTGCAGTGCACTCCTTGGCACATGGACAGGAACAGCCCTGGTTTGCAAAGTCTATTAACGCCTTTTTTTCTTCATCTGTACCTGCGTATAAATAAGCAAAAAGTTCATTACCATGTCTAGTTTAAGAATGTGCATAATCAATTACATCAGCTCTAATCTACGGAAAGTGGTCCTTTGGAGCAGTTATCTTGTACAGGACTAATTTTTGTACAACAGACTTACCTAGCATAGAGGTGAGCGTAAACTCCGGCTGTAGGGTGACTAGACCGATGCCGTGACGTTTGAATATATCACATACTAGCGCGGAACTCTTCAAATAATCCTGAAATACGACAAAAGCATTTAATATAATTATGTATCGGTCTATATACTAAAGTTACGCTTGATTAGGCAGTTCAGATTTAGGACCAGGAGAAACTTGTCTAAGGTTTAGGATTACATATCTAATAATTTATCTGCTTGGAGGTGGTACCTAACTTCAGATCAGCAACACAAGTATCAAGTAAGTATATAGAGGGAAGTTGTTGGAGTTACCTAATACTCTAATGATATCACAAAAACAAAGATCCTTAGACAATATTTACACAATAACTGACTGACTGACTTTATGTTATGATTATGATAACTGTATTGCGTTTAAAACAACAATTGCTATTCACCTCATGTGATCCGTACGCGATGTGTGCGGTGGCGACGACGTTGTCGCGGTGCATCTGCCACACGTGCAGCTCATGTATGGCCAGCACCCCCGGCACCTTGAGCGCGGCGGCTCGCAACTCGCATGTGCCCAGACCCTCGGGCACGGTCTGCAGCAGCACCAGTCCCGCTGACCGCACTTTAGAGAGAGGGGGAGAAAAATTATATAACTGCATAATGCCACTTAATATAGGGATCGAAGGACCATTTCAACATCATTATCCACTGCTGGGCCATAGGACCTCCCATTGAGTTGAACCTTACCTATTCATTGCTTGTCCTTCTTGGTCAATAGATTGTGATAGTTTCTTCAGTCTGGCCTATCTTCTGAACGATATAATTATTGCAGATCAGTATGTTTTTGCCACAGTGAATGGGAAATGTTGTAACAGACTACATTGATATACTAAAAAACCAACAGAGAGCACATGGTCGTCAAAAGGAACGTTACGGTAATAGAAGAGGCCTACTTCCCTACTTACTAGAACCTGGTCGACCGAGCTCTGCTCGGATGAAAATAGATAAAACAATTTTCCCAAAAATTAGACCTAGTTAGATCGATTTTTCGCCCCCGTAAACCCCTATATTGCAACTTTCATCGAAATCGTTAAAGCCGAGAACGTGATTAAAAATATATAGAAGTAGGTAAATATACATATTTCTACAAACATTGCTCATTTAGTATAGGACACAATACCAATTGATCTACCAAGTGTATGTGAGTCTGTGAGGCATGGTTTGTTAGACCCTAAAGTCGCTTAGTAACTAACAGATGAAGTAGTTGAGATTTTTTTAATCCATCGCACCGTTTTCCATGCAAATACATAGCTCATTTATCTATAGATAGATATCTGACGGTCTATTTGTATTAAGCGGTTGTAAAGTCCTTGTCTGATACTGTATCAGCAGCTACTAGCAATATTTATTACGATTTGATAAAGATCATGTTGTTGGGCGAAAAAAATACTCTGAACGATATTTTTTTTTAGCAATAATGCGTCATGATTATATCGATCTGTGCAACTGGTTACTACTGTAAGCATTTCCAAATGAAGTTGACGATCTATTAAATTAGTTAATTTTCAGTATGAATTGATTTTAGGTGTAGACAGGTCTGAGGAAACCTTCTGATCGTAACTTTTGCTTGGAGAACGTAGCTCACCCTTATGAAATAACTAGTGAAATAATGGAAACGTCGGCCGTTGGTCCCCAGTGTCTCCACAGTTACGGAACTTTTGCGTAACTTGAATTGCATCGCATTCGTATCGCGATTATTTCCACTTCAGTAACTGCTAATAGAAGATCTTGGATTGAGGGCAGTTTTTCGAAGTTTCGAACAGTTGCAAATTAGAGCCTGGCCACGCTAAGTCTGCATAACTAAAAAAATGGTTGAATTTGAAAATCTATAGACGGCAACACCATCTTGTCCTACGGAAAGAATATTTAGTCTTTTTGTTTTTGATAGGTTATTTTGTTTATATTCTGATTTATTCCTGGTAAAGAATAGTCTCTTTAGCGATGCAATGGTGCCGATTCTCTTGTACACCGAACTAAACTAACTAAACTATCACTAAAATTCCTTACTTTTGACTATGAGAATCTCAAAGCTATTCTGCAAAATAAATTCTCTAAATTTAAAAATAATTTTGACACATCTAAATCGAATTTGACAACCGCGACTCCACACGTGATACCTAACCACGTGAATCTTTTTAGAGCCGGAGGCGCGCAGGGGGGGCAGCCTCGACGTGTTTTATATGGATTCTTCACTTTTTGTGTGGAAAATAAGAAAAAATATTACCTACATGTAGAGTGTTAGGGGTTTAAGGGTTTTATAAAGGGTGTCGAAATTTTCATTATTTTTGCGATTGGACACACCGTTTTCGAGATATACGCAAAAGAAAAAAAAGATTCAGTACTGTTTTTTCATCTGAAGTCGAGGTGTTGGTGTGAATTTTAGTTCATGACAACCAATTTTATTCCACATGTTTTTAGTCGCGATTAAAAATAGTCATATTTAGTTAGAAAATCTAAATTTTAGGTTAAAAACGTCAAATTCAGAATAACAAAATTGCCATTTTCACTAAACTAATATCTCAGTGCCATCTTAGTGCTGTCAAACTAAAATATAGTTAAGTTGTGTCACAGTCTATTTCAGAATGGGAAATCGTCATTTGACAGGAATAAACTAAATTTTGGTGATTTTTAGTTTAGTTTAGAGGCATTTGTGACAAGAGAATCGGCACCAATGTGGATTTGATACAGTTTTGCCATCGTATGGAGGTAGAGCATAAGTACAACATAGTCTATTACACATAATCTATTATGCAGAAATCAAAAGGCAAAATATCAATTTCATTACATCTACTATAGGTAGATACACACCACAACCTCATCATCTGCCTAGCCTTTTCCCAACTATGTTGGGGTCGGCTTCCAGTCTAACCGGATGCAGCTGAATACCAGTATTTTACATGGAGCGACTGCCTATCTGACCTCCACAACCTAGTGACTAGGTAACACGATACCCCTTGGTGAGACTGGTTGTCAGACTTTTTGGGCTTCTAACTACCCGTAACGACTGTCAAAGATCTACAAATGACAGCCGGGACCAACGGCTTAACGTGCTTTCCGAGGCACGGAGGGGACTTGGTATGTAAAGATGGTCACCCATCCACGGACCAACCGCGGCAAGCGTAGCTTAACCTGATCGATCGACCCGTGCAGCTGTTATTACTTAGCCACAAGCCCCTCACACACCACAACCTAAAACACAATTATTCTATTTTTATAACCCCGAAACTGATATAACTGACTGATGTAAAAGTATACCATATATAAAACTATTTAGGGTTGCCCATTTATTTCATTGCAGACTTGCGTGGCCAGACCCTACTTCCCGTTTCCATAATTATAGTAACTCTGTTGCTTGATATGTGCTCTGAATATTCTTCGTCTTTCTTTCATAATAAGTGCACATATTGTGTTAAATTTTTTCTACGCTTTATCGATATCTTATAAAATAATGATATCAACAGGTAAAAAGGTAATTTACATACAATATAAAATTTTATAAGCTTTCCTATCGTCTGGGGTAATTTGTTGAATATAATCAGCTGTTTACCTAAGCAATTGAAGATATCATCATTTGATGTATATAGTTTTATAATCAGTAAAATCAATTGGATAAATTCTTCGTAATTAGAATTAAGTTCCGAGTACGGATAGATTTCTGCAGGGCTAACATGACAAGCGCGAGAACACTCTTTTTCTCATTTTATCGTAATTTTTCTACGATTCTGACGTCATTCTAATCCCTAACATG
Organism: Agrochola lychnidis; assembly: GCA_963680765.1. Lineage (NCBI taxonomy): Eukaryota > Metazoa > Arthropoda > Insecta > Lepidoptera > Noctuidae > Agrochola > Agrochola lychnidis. The sequence goes on from OY796857.1 coordinate 15,747,751, forward strand.
ACCGCAAACGACGAGTAATCTAGAAAAAGGCACTTTGACATTCTTTTATCGCGCGACGATAAACCGATGTTGCAAATTATTAAAAACATATTATTTTTATGATAGCAACATCGGCTTGAAGTTCTGTTTCATTCATTCAATTTTATGCATGGAATTATGTACTTTATTGAATAAACGTCTCTCTCTCTTAATTATTCTCTTAATCATTATTATTTATTTATTTATGATTAGTTTTTTACTATTTATTTATTTATGATTTTAGTGATGTAAAGTTCACTCATCCACCAGGGCGTAAAGTTTACAGGTGTAAAGTTCTCATCCAACAGGGTGTAAAGTTCACTCATCCACCATAGAAAAGGGAGGATCCTCCGACCAGACGGGTGTTGTCTGGCGGGCAACTGCCCATCGGTTTGAAGTTGAAAATCTTGTATGTATGTCGATCGCTCGGTAAACTCTAACTGCGCGATGCAGGATTTGTGTGACGTCATGTCTATGATGCGTAGTTCGTATGTGGCGGTGTACCGCTACAATAATTAGTTTTTTATTATTTATTTATTTAATTATTTATGATTAGTTTTTTATTATTTAATTATTTATGATTAGTTTTTTATTATTTATTTATTTATGACTAGCTTCTGCCCGCGACTTCGTTCGCATGGAAATCGTAAGACATCACAATATACTACAATAATAGCCACATTTTTATAAAACTTCACTGTATACTACGTTTGTAGTTTTATTCTCAGCAGCCAAAATATACAGAGAGTCAGGAATGGTGACTCGGGAGCAAGCGACGTAACAGTTGTCCGTGTGAGAAGCAGCTTATCCTGAGGTCGACACCCGCAGCCTTCAGCCTTCAGTGTCGGCCCCTGTGACTTGTTGATCGCAAAACATACACTCCCAGAGAACTGCACGCGCTTTAACTGGTAATTATGGGGAATTTGTACTTTATACGCGCTATAAACACTGTCTCACCATCGCCACAACCTGTTAGAATTTCCACCTCGATGACGTTTCTCTGCAAAGACATGACTTTGAGCTGGTTTCCGTTACACAGATATACAACCGGAAGTCCACTTGCCATTTGTGAATTGAGAAATTCTACGGGGTGATATTTGGCATCATCTTCCTCCTCATCAGTATTAATGGAGGTGTATATCACTTCACTCCCTTCAATTTGTGAGAGAATACTGTGGTTGATCGCTGCAGCTTGATCATCTTCGGAGTTAAAACGGAAACACGCCTAAGAATTCTCTTGGTACGGTATTTGACTGATATCCCCGTATGTCAGACGAATAAGATCTTCTAAAGTGTGATCTACTCTACCAAGAGTCTCTGGTAGAGAGCTTTCACCAACTTTTAGAAGAACATCGGAGAATTCTTGAGCATTTGAATTACCGCCAAACCGAGCTCGTATGATGATGGTCAAGCGCAGTTTATGAACTCTCGACCATAAAGTCGACCTTTTCAACGAAGTATTCACTTTTTTTGTCAAAACTGTGACACCACCCATCATATCTTGGTTTCTGCGGATGTCCTGCAGGGTTCTGTTTACAGTTTCCACTGCTTTCCTTTTTGCCATAATGCATTCATCCCATACGACGAAGCGCAATCCCCTAAGCACACATCCCTTGTTACTGTTGCGTGACACCCCACAAACAGGCGTTTCGTTGCTCTCTAAATCGATGGGAATCTTAAACATGACGTGCGCTGTTTTGCCACCAGGAAGTAGTGTGGCAGCGATTCCAAAAGATCCACACACATACATATTTTAAAATCGCTAGGACAAATCTGCTATCAAAATCTGTAAAAGAATCATTTTATTCCTACAGTCGTTTGCTCTAAAATGATCAGAATACAACCTTGAATGTTTTGTGACTGTAAAGTACTTGTAACTTAGTAGTTTCCCATAGCTTACGAAGTTTTCCATTTCATTACATACACAATCCAAAAAAAATAAAATCGTTTTACAAAAAGAGTTTAAAAAAACAGATGTAAATCGAACTTACTACCCCGGGCGGCCTACCACCAGCTCATAAAGCAGTATTATTTTAATGTTACTTCAGTAGGAGAAAGAGATGGAGCTATACATCCTGTAGAGCTTCATCTCTTTCCCGCACTGAAGTAAACTAAAGTAATATTAAAATAATACTGCTTTTGAGCTGGTGGTAGGCCCTCAGGACTCCAACCGCTTACTTATTCGCTTTGTTGAAAGTTAGCTAAAATAGCCATTCCTATATAAAAGGTAGTGTGATGATAATCATTTAAAAAGTTAAATCGGTAACTACCTATCTACAATATCCCAACCTTTTGGCGCGTCCTTTTACAATTTGCAGAGACAAATACGAACATGATGTAATTTTGCTCATCCCCCATAGCAAATAGCGTGATAGTTTATGCCCTACAGTTGGTACAGACAAACATTCTAAAAACTTTATTTTCCGCATAAGAATCGATCCCAGACCTCGTAGCAATAACTTTCTTTAAAAAAAATTAACTTCGCAACGATTTTATTATATCTATAGATTAAAGGTACATAATAAAAAAAAAAAAAAAATCGTATAACAAAATGTGAAAAAAAAGAAAAAAAAAACCGTAGGTGGGAATCGAACTTACAACCCCATGTTTGCAAAGCAAGCGCCCAACCGCTGAGCTAATTACTTTGTTGAGACTTGTCTAAAATAGCCGTTCCTATATATTTCATGATTGACTGCATAGTTCCATAAAGGTATAGCGTGATGATAATCATTTAAAAAGTTAAATCGATAACCATCTACAATATCCTAAAATTTTGGCGCGTTTTTTTCCAAAAATACGAACATAATATAATATTGCTCGTCCCCCATAGTAAATAGCGTAATAGTTTATACCCTATAGTTTGACCAGAATTATAGGGAACACCTATGCAAAATTTTAACAGAATCTATCCGGTAGAATTTGCGTCATGCTAGAACATAAAAATACAACATAATGTAATATTGCTCGTCCCCCATAGTAAATAGCGTGATAGTTTATATCCTATAGTTTGACCAGACACACAGGGAATATCTATGCAAAATTTTAACAGAATCTGTCCGGTAGAATTTGCGCCATGCTGGAACATACATACAGACAAACAGACAAACAGACAAAAATTCTAAAAAAAATATTTTCGGCATTAGAATCGATCCTAGACCTCGTAGCAATTACTTTTTTTCAAAAATATTCAATGTACAGTTTTGACTTCGCTACGATTTTATTATATGTATAGATTAGTTTTCTATTTAACCGACTTTTTGATAAAAATTAAATGATTTCTTTGGCATGCTGAAATTAAAATACAAAATGACAGAAATTAAAATTAGTCGTACTTATACTCATTAGATAATCACCACAAATGACAAATGGGCCGACGATAGCAATTTGACGAATCGAAGTTTATTATTGTAACAGAGATTTCGTTAATTTATTTATTTAATCACCATAATTGGCAAAGCGACTGGTTATTACTGAAAGTAATAGTCATCTACTCCACTACAGTACACCGGTGTACACCGACACTACAAAAAAAAAAAAATTGTCTACAATAAGTACGACTATGAATCTGCCACCTTTTTTTCGAGTTTTTTTATGTATCATAATTTTGTCTTTTTGTCTACTCTCTATCGTCGTCAAAATCGACGACTAAATACGACAAAATGACTGATTATATCGTGTTGAACTGTCAAAAATCGAGATAAAAAACGTGTCATGTTAGGGTTTATCGACAAAACATGAAGTTTGACAGAACGAGTCGAGTATTTTGTATGACATAGCTGTCAGAAAACGATAAAACTACAGAAATAGATAAAAATTTGTCGTGCGAGAGTGGATATATGTCGCGTGTGTTATGTTAGGCCTGCAGGAGAAGTTTTGGGACAACTCCCAAGACTGAAATGTTTTAAAATTACGTACCTACATATCTATCTTAACTAATATTATAAAAAGAAAAGATTTGATTTTTTGTATGTTTGTTTGTAATGAATAAACTCAAAAACTACTGGACCGATTTAAAAAAAATATTTCACGAGTAGAATGCTTTATTATAACTGAGTAACATAGGTTATAATTTATAAAGATATCAGGCGGGCGTAGCCGCTGGCGGAAGCTTATATTATATAGTTATTATTATATGTATAAGTAGTGGTAATTGGAACGGTGATCGCAGTAGGTATTTTGTTTTAAGCACAAAAGGAGGATTCCGTTAAGATAACCAATATAGAACAAAGATACGCTTCTTTTTGGTGATGCCAAAAAAGACGAAGATGCTTCATTTGATAAAAACGTGTAGTTACTTACTAAACGGGTAGTTAAAGATGACGAGGACTATTGCTGCGCAGGCGGAGAGTGCGGGGTCAGCGATGCGGGCTGCTACGGGCTCCCACTCGGTGGTCAGACCAGCACCCATCACGAACAGGCTGCCTGAGTATCAACATAAAGTTTGTTCAAGTACTTTGTAGAAAGATATTATGCTGAAAGGATACTTAGAATGTAATGTGTTTAGGGCTGAACTTAGTTGAGGTAGTGGACCATCGTCTATTCACCTAAGTAGTTAAGTAGGTATAAGTTTTCAGTAGCTATGTTGTCAGAACAGATAGGTAAAGGAAAAGGATTCGACTCCGACGGGGTAATTGCGAAACATAGAGTTTCACTTTGACAGTTCAACAACATTCATTGCGTTATTTACTTATTAACGTTGATGAGCTGAGCAGACAAATTTTTAGAACATATGAAGCAATAGATTAGCAAAAATCATTCAAAATCATTCTGATTGTGTTACGCAATTAGGAGTGCAGGTAAGTATTATTTTTCCAACACTTTTTCATGTCTGCGTCTTTTCCGATAAATTATTTAAATTCTATGCACTACCTAATCCAATTCTTCTTATCCTACAACATATGTCGTTATTATTTCAATCTGACTCAATTTTAAATAATAGTGACAACATAGGTAAACATTAATAAAACAACACGTGTAAACTATTTGCATAAAATTAGCTGATGTAGTATTTATTTGTTTGTTTTAATAATAAGAGCAAGAGCCCGCGACGATCCTACCTGGTACCTGTCAAAGTCACCATAATCCAAACTACATAGTCGGGGATAGTTCTTGCCTGTATTGGGGACATACACAGAGAAACTTTCAGTTTTTTTATTATAACGAAGGTCAGTACCCTAATTGCGTAAGTAATACAACACAATCTGTTTCGATTTGAAACAGATTGCTAATCCATTGCCTCATAAGTTGAAAAAAAAAATCTGCTCAACACCGTACCTAAATAACGCAATGAATATTGTTGAACTGTCAAAATGAAACAAATTAGGCATAATTGTTTACGAAAATAAGTTACGCAATTAGGGTACTGGTACCTGTCAAAGTCACCATGATCCAAACTTCATAGTCGGGGATCGTTCTTGCCTGTATTGGGGACATACACAGAGAAACTTTCAGCGTTTATAAAATAACGAAGGTCTGATCGTCACGCGCTCTTCATTATTAGCTCGTCCATTAGTCTTTAAAGCAATTTTTTTATAATATATTGACAGATGGTTATCGTATATCTAGTTATCGTAGTGTGTGTTTTCTATCAATTGCTGCATTTGTTTATTGACAAAATGTTGAGCTAATTATGATGTGACGCATGACGGCATGATAAATAAAATGTAAACATATCTGTTTATGTAGGTGCTACTGGCGTGGCGCCTGCGTCGTCATTTATGAATTTTAATTAATTGTATTATTTATTATTCAATCGTCACTACTGTTTCAGAAGCTTTATTTACAATTTGATCCTTTGAAATTAAGTTGAATGTTTCTTGCAGTAGGATTCTAAATGGGATAATAGGGTGCTCATGATTTGCCTAGCCTTTCCCCAACTATATTGGAGTCGGCTACCAGTCCAACCGGATGCCGCTGAATACCAGAATTTAACGTGGAGCAATAGCCAATCTGACCTTCTCAGCCAAGCCCAGTACCTGGGAAAATGGGGTAGGTAGTAGGTAGTAAGTCTAAACATAGATGAAAATATAACTTACTGGCGATGTCAGTTGGCGCATGCGCGAGCACCGGCTCTGCTGAACCAGTTTTCAGCACCACTCCTCCGCCCTCTGTGACGCTAAGGCGCCGGCTGTAGCTCAGCTCACGTCCTAAAACACATTAGTTCATTGAGAATCAGAAAATAAGGATTAATTTGGTACAAAAAAAAAGTGGCACTCCGGGAGTGCCGACAGAAGCGAAAACTTGAACAAGATCACCTTGGTGGAAGAAAAATACTAGTATATAAAATTGGTCCTTAACCTTATCTAAATAAAGAGCACAATCGCGTTTACAAAAATGAGGTTTCGTCATGGTGTCGCGAAATCAATGGTTTAGTCCCATCTCAAAAATGCCCAACGCACCTTAAGAAGTTTTCACTTCAAAAAGGTGTATTACCATTAGACACGCCGACACAAAATTGAAATTCGGTATCAAAGTAAGACTAGAATCTGTCCGACATGGGGGATATAGTTAAGTACTTCATAAGACTGCCACATTGGGACTAAGTGGTCGCAAGTGCTATTGTTGAGCATGAGGACCTGGTTTCGATTCCTGGGTCGGGCAAAGTATTATGGGGTTTTTCCATCTGGAACTTCTCAGTAGCAGTCCGGAGTCTGGATTTGTGCCCGGTTGAATGGCAATAGAATCGCCCCTAACACACGGTACTTAAACATAACTGGCGAAATGTGGGTCTCCATAGGTAAGTAAACCACCTCTGCTTTTAATTCTTCGGGGAATACAGGCGTCATATTATGATCTTAAGAATCCTTAGGCCGATGATAATTCACCCTATCCTTCAAGTTCAAACGTTTTACAATTGGTACTGAAGCAGTGTTGGGTTGCAATAAATAAGCAAACACAGCTTACGGAAAAGAATAAATATATTGTCCAAAGGTTAGAGGTTCACAGGACACAGATACACAATAGAAGGCGAAATGAAGAGCACAGAAAGAAAGCGATAGGCACAGTTAAAATATAAGCACGTCTAGGCATAAGACTTCACCAAGACACTGGATAAAGTTAATACGACTACGGGATAGTATTGCCGAACGTTTACCGGGTACGGGAGAGGGCAACATGAGCTTGCGACCGGTGGCGATTCTCGACTGATGTCTGCGAGCGAGTGCCGCGAGTGTGAAAGAGATAGATAGACAAGGCGCAAGCGCCCGCTCTGGTAACCGGTCCGCATTCCACAAAACTACATAAAAAATATCTACTAACAAAATTATCTGTTTGTACAGATGTATTAATTTTTAATTTGTACTAAAGCGAAAGTTATATAATGTTAGGTTGTAATTAAGTTTTTAGCTATATACATATATAAGATTTAGATGCATATAGTTGGATGATGTATAATTTAAGTGTAAATATTACTTTTTGTTTATACAATACTGACTTATTTTAATAAATACATCTTATAATTTAAATAAATAATTAATTGAAGAAGTAGCTCCGCTACACCACCCCCCTCCAGAGACCGTCCTACGGGCGATAATAGTCTGGGAACCTCACTCTGCGGCCCGATCGTGTTACTCTGACCATGCTTTCTCCGGCGTCCGGTAAATCATCATTTGTGTTCCGAGCGGGGGTGTGAGTGAAATTTTGTGATGAGTTAGTGATTGGGGCGTGTGTGTGAGTAGAAGTATGAGGTAGTGGGAGTTGTCTTGAATGTGTTGTGGTGTCTGGATCACGCAGTATGTAGGCAGGTTTTATTCTGTCGATCGATACGGTGACCATCTTACCTTTGACTATTAGCTTGAAAGCTTTGTCTCCACGTTGTATGACCTCATAAGGACCAGTGTAGGCAGGCTTCAATGATCCGGCCACAGTGTCGTCACGAAGGAAAACATGTGTTGATGTGGCCAAATCCTTATAAACGAAGGGTGAGCGACGTCCACTATGACGTGACGCTGGAGTAGGTTGCAAATTATTTGCGAAGCTCCGTAGGCGCGCAATGTAACTAGTGACGTCAGGGTCTCCTTGGTCCTCTGGGCTGAAAAGGTCTCCTGGTAAACGTAGTGATTCCCCATACACCAGTTCAGCTGGTGTTGACTTAATGTCCTCTTTGAAGGTACTACGTACACCTAATAATACCAGGGGAAGGGACTCGACCCAGCTGCTATCAGCGTGACAGGTTATAGCGGCTTTGAGCTGCCGATGAAACCTCTCTATGAGCCCATTAGAGGCTGGATGATAGGCCGTCGTCCTTTTATGTTGGAAACCAGCTATTTGCGATAAGTGGCAAAACAAGGCCGATTCAAATTGTCCCCCACGGTCTGTAACGACGTTCATGGGGCAGCCGAAACGGGATATCCACCCGCTAAGTAGGGCTTTTGCTACCGTCTCGGCGGTAATATCCTGTAAAGGTATTGCCTCAGGCCATCGAGTAAAACGATCGATTGCTGTGAGGCAATACCGGTATCCCTGCGATAGTGGTAGGGGTCCAACAAGGTCAATATGTAGGTCCCTGAACCTAGCGCGCGGAAGCTTGTACGTGCCCAACGGTGCTGATACATGTCTATGAACCTTTGCCCGTTGGCATGCTAGGCAAGTGCGCGCCCATTCCCTACAATCCTTCCTGATACTAGGCCATACATAGCGGTCGGTGATCAGTCGGATACTGGCGTTGGCACCGGGATGGCTGAGAGAGTGAAGGCTCTCAAAAACCTGTCGACGTAACTCCTTCGTCACATATGGCCGAGGTGTAGTGCCACTTACATCGCAAAACAACTCTAAATGTGTGCCTGGTAATTTGACCTTCTGCAAGTGTAGCGAGTTATTGCCATTCAACAGTTGTTTCAGTTCAGGGTCGGTGTTTTGTGCGGTAGCTAGATTTTGCTGATCGAGAGGTAAAACGATCTCATCGATACGAGATAAAGTATCAGCTACCACATTATCCTTCCCTGAAATATGCCGAATGTCAGTACAGAACTGTGAAATATAATCTAAGTGGCGAAATTGCCTGGGAGAGCAGTTCTCTTTCCTGGAATGAAATGCGAATGTAATTGGCTTGTGATCGGTGTATATCACAAAGTCACGTGCCTCGATCATATGACGGAAGTGCTTGACCGCCTCATAGATCGCCAAGAGCTCGCGATCATATGGGGAATATTTGGTCTGCGAGGGAATCAGCTTTCGTGAGAAAAACGCTAGAGGTTGCCACGTATTGTCCTTGAACTGCTGGAGCACGCCACCCATAGCTACGTCCGAAGCGTCTGTAACCAAAGCAAGTTTTGCTTCGCAGTCTGGGTGTGCGAGCATGGCAGCTTGAGACAGACCACGTTTGCACACCTCGAAAGCTTCCTGTTCTCGTGACGTGAAATGTACGGGATGGGAACCTTTCACGGATCCTGTCAATAGAGCATTCAACGGTGTTTGGTGTGTAGCAGCGTCAGGAATGAATCTGCGGTAAAAATTAATCATTCCGAGGAACCTACGCAGCTCTCGTACCGTTTTTGGGACGGGGAAGTTGTTGATGGCCAGTACTTTGTCTGGCAAGGGCTTGGTGCCATTCACTGAAATACTGTAACCCAAGAATGTTACCTCTGAGGCTCCAAACACGCACTTTGCTGTATTAATGACCATGCCATAGTCCGCCAACCTGGTGAAAATTTGGTGTAGGTGGTCTATGTGGGTCTCCTGGTCTTTTGAGAAGACCAAAATGTCATCTACGTAAGGATAGGCAAAATCTAGGCCGCGCAGCATTTCGTCAACGAAACGTTGAAACGTTTGTCCGGCATTACGAAGTCCAAACGTCATGAATGGGAATTCGTATAAGCCGAACGGCGTTGTTATGGCGGTCTTCTCGATGTCACTGGGATTGACGCGAATCTGATTATACGCCTTCACCAGGTCTATTGTCGAGAAAACGGTGCATCCTGCAAGGTTGTGGGAAAAGTCCTGGATATGACGTATGGGGTACCTGTCTGGGACCGTCCTGGCGTTAAGCATCCGGAAATCACCACACGGGCGCCAGCTGTTGTCCCGCTTAAGAGCAAGATGAAGCGGAGAGGCCCATGGTGATTCTGATGGCCGACACGTACCTATCTGTAACATGGCTTCAAATTCTGCTTTAGCAACCTTCAACCTATCTGGCGCTAACCTGCGTGGTGTGCTATATACTGGTGGTCCTGGTGTAGTTCGTATGTGGTGCATTATGTTATGTTTAGGTGTACGGTGCATACCTGAGGGTCGAGTAATGTCTGGGTACTTTGCTAGTATAGCATGGTACACTGAATTATTTTTGTCTCCCAACGTAACCTTCACCGAATATACATCGTCAGAAAAACTCGCGACCGAAGCCGCGGTGGTGAGCATAGTATTACTATCTAATAAACATTTGTTACGTACATCTACAATTAAATTATAATGCGATAAAAAATCTACACCTATTATAGGCCGTGTTACATCTGCTATAATAAATCGCCAAGCGAAGTCGCGGCGCAAGTTTATATTAAGCACTAAATGGGCATATCCATAGGTATTTATTACTGACCCGTTGGCTGCAAACAGTTGATAGTTCGTTTGGCTTTGTTTACCTTTCGCTAATGTTCGAGGAAAAACACAAATATCACTGCCAGTATCTATTAAAAACTGCACTTTTGTCCGCTGGTCAGTTATAAACAAGCGACCGGGATTTGGGCAGGCGTCGGTCGCCATGACGGACTGCCCTATTCTTTTCCCTTAGGCTTGTAATCACACGGTTTTGTACAGCTACTTGCCTTCTCACCGAACTTTGCGTGGTACCAACACAATGGGTATTTCCGGTAATTAGACTGGGAGCGGCTCGAACGGGAGTGGCTGCGATCACGACTTTCGGATCTGAATCTCCGTGACTTCGACCGTGACATCCTGTCTAACTTGGTCGTCAGCTTCTGCACCTGGCGTGTGAGTTCCGCTACTTGACAGCTTAACTCTGGGGAACCACCTGATGTTGAGGCTGCCGCTACGTGCGGGCTGGGGGCTGCGATGTCGTGGATGCGATCAGCCAGCTCTGCGACCTCGTCCAGAGTAGCCTTCGATTGCGAGGCTACTATGGTCTGAATATTATTCGGCAGGCGGCTGGACCACATGGTGCGCAAAAAGTCCTCCGGCACATCTGGTCCTGCAAAATGCTGGATATGGCGCAAGAACTGGGACGGCTTTCGGTCGCCCAATTCCTCACGCGTGACCAGCTGCAGGATCTTCTTCTCCTTGGACGCAGAGAGTCTCTTTATGAGTTCCGACTTAAGTCGCTCGTACTTATTGGGTGCTGGGGGGCCAGCTATGATGTCCTCCACCTCCGATGCGTAAATGGGATCCAACTGCCCCAAAGCATGATGGAATTTGGTGGTATCGGCAGTTATGTTGGCCAGAAAAAATTGGCTTTCCAGCTGGTGAAACCACAAGGCCGGTTTCTCCGGGTAAAAAGGAGGTACCCGTATGCCAACTCGCTGGATGTCATGGGATGTGCTAGGCGGCACGTTGTCGCCGCCATTTTGTGTGTCGTTAGGCTCGGTCTCTTTCGGCATTTTTTTCGTGTTCGTCGGGGTCACCAATGAAGCAGTGTTGGGTTGCAATAAATAAGCAAACACAGCTTACGGAAAAGAATAAATATATTGTCCAAAGGTTAGAGGTTCACAGGACACAGATACACAATAGAAGGCGAAATGAAGAGCACAGAAAGAAAGCGATAGGCACAGTTAAAATATAAGCACGTCTAGGCATAAGACTTCACCAAGACACTGGATAAAGTTAATACGACTACGGGATAGTATTGCCGAACGTTTACCGGGTACGGGAGAGGGCAACATGAGCTTGCGACCGGTGGCGATTCTCGACTGATGTCTGCGAGCGAGTGCCGCGAGTGTGAAAGAGATAGATAGACAAGGCGCAAGCGCCCGCTCTGGTAACCGGTCCGCATTCCACAAAACTACATAAAAAATATCTACTAACAAAATTATCTGTTTGTACAGATGTATTAATTTTTAATTTGTACTAAAGCGAAAGTTATATAATGTTAGGTTGTAATTAAGTTTTTAGCTATATACATATATAAGATTTAGATGCATATAGTTGGATGATGTATAATTTAAGTGTAAATATTACTTTTTGTTTATACAATACTGACTTATTTTAATAAATACATCTTATAATTTAAATAAATAATTAATTGAAGAAGTAGCTCCGCTACAGTACTACAACAGTACCTATAGCTACAGTGCGTTCATCTAAACTTATATTATAAAGAGAAAAGATTTAATTTATAGGATCAGTCAAAATCAAAATCAAAATATTTTATTTCACATAAACCTACAAGGGCAATTATGAAACGTCAGAAGGTAGGTGCACGGTTCCAATTGGTCGCTTCCTATGGAGAAGAGCCAGCAAGAAACTCCACGGTTACTCTTTTCAAAATAAATTGTTTCTACAATGTTTTCAAATTACAGTGTTAATAGTTATGGGAGGACAGTGACAGTCGTGTGTCTGTCTGTCTGTCACAGCCAATTTGCTCCGAATCTAATGGACCGATAATTTAGTACACATATACAGTGTGATTCTTCATAATGTGCACATATCGAAATAAGGGAATCTATACTTAATTTTAACGACAGAAAAAATATTTTAAAAAATCTAAATATCTTTTTTATACATTTTATGGAATTAAAAAAAAATTGTAACAAAACTGTGTAACTTTTAAACTGAATCAGCTATCGCGATGAAACAAACTCCATAATGATTGGAAGTAAGTAGGCATCCACATAAAATTGAAATTGAGAAAAAAAACTACCCTCAATTGAAAATAAATATTTTTTTTAGTAAAAATCTGAATTTTTTTCATCAATTTTTACAATAATTGTAAAATTTATAAATAAGATGCCCAAGAGAATAAAAAAAATAAAAAAAAAATTATACAAAAAAATTAAAAAAAAAAACAAAAAAAAAATTTTTGACCATTTTTTCCGTCGATAAAATTAAGCATAGATTCCCTCATTTCAATATGTGCACATTATGAAGACTCACACTGTATATTACTGTGACCCAAACATGATCGTGTAACGTAAATAAATGAATTTTGAATATAGGGGTCACTTTTGGGGGGTAAAAAATAAAAAATAAATTAAAATATTTAAGAAATTCGATGAAAATCGACCATTCCCCCCTTATCTCCGAAACTACTGGACCTACAATTTTTTTTAAAATACATAGATGGCTCTTTACTCATAGATTACAGAAAAACCTATAAGAAGTCTTTGGTCTTAAAATAACATGGTAATAAATCTCACAATATTGTGAGTACAAACTTACATTTGCAGTTGGAATATATGGGAGAACATGTTTTTTAACTGCAATGTTAAGTTTGTTCTTGGGATAAATAAATTCATCTCAGTTACGGAACCTTCATTCTGCGTAGTCCGACACGCACTTGGCCGGTTATTTGTAATGAATAAACTCAAAAAATGCAGGACCGATTTAAAAAATTCTTGCACCAGTAGATAGCTATATTATCACTGAGTAATATAGGCTATAATTTATAACGATATCACGCGAGTGAAGCCGCTGGCGGAAGCTAGTTAGGTATAACTTGACCCGTGACGCGATTGGTAGCACTGAATTTTGCAGTCTTATTTTCAATACTAATAGAGTTCAAAATGGCGACTGACAGAACATTAATACTACCTACCAATCACAATCAATCTACCTAGCCTTTTCCCAACTATGTTGGGATCGGCTTCCAGTCTAACCAGATGCAGCTGAATACCAGTATTTTACATGGACCGACTGCATCTGACCTCCACAACCCAGTAACTAGGTAATATGATACCCCTTTGGTAAGACTGTTGTCAGACTTTCAGGCTTCTGACGACCCGTAACGACTGTCAAAGATCCACGAATGACAGCGTGCTTTCCGAGGCACGGAGGAGTCTCGGTATGTAAAGATGGTCACCCATCCACGGATCAACCCCGGCAATCGTAGCTTAGCCTGTTGGATTGACCCGTGCGGCTGTATTACTTAGCCACGAGCTCCTCCTAATAATAATGCTCCTCGTATTACTACTAATCACATGATTGCAAAATTTAATGCTAATCGCGTCACGGGTCAAGTTATAATGAACACACTGTACAGCGTTAATTTAGATCATTGTTGATTGTTAGTCAAAGGATGCTTTTCAATTTTTGCAATTTGATACCTTTTTTTTTTTTGGGTGGGAAATTATCAAATAACTTCTCCCGCTCTGGGCGGAGCGGGAGGGCGTGTCAGACTCTTACTGACTAAAACCCACCCGTGTTCCTTTGGTTGCCCTGTTGCCGGGGGCCACGATTTCCCTGTCGGTATCGGTGCCCGAAATCGGCTCGCGATTCCCGCCCCGGGCGTCTCCTTCTATTGCGGCGGTTAGGGGCGTGAGGGCGCGAAATTTGCCTCTCCCTCACGCGTTCCGCCTCCTCCTTCGCGAGCATTACCGTTTCGCAGAAGGAGGTGACGGCCTGCCATTTCCTCTCGCTCCGTACCATGGCCTGAACCAGGGCCGGACGCGAGAGATCACCGCCGCCGATCGCCTCTACGAGGAAACGGCGTTGCTCCGTCCAAGCCGGGCAAACCTCCACCGTATGCTCCACCGTGTCCTCAGGCCGATCCACACAATGGTGACACTCGGGTGTTTCCTCCCGCCTTATCCTGTACAGGAACCTCCCGAAACAGCCGTGTCCGGTGAGGACCTGCGTCAGGCGGAAGGTGAGGACGCCGTGGCGTCTCTCCAGCCACTCCTCAAAGAGGGGTCTTATCGCCGCAATTGTGGCGTGCCCAGCGCGGGGTTGCGACAATCGCACTCTCCATGACGCCATGAGATCCCGCCGGAGCTCTGTCCGCTGTGCCGCGATTTGCAATTTGATACCTCAATTCATTGTCTGCAAAGTGGGACGTGCACAATTTGTTGGGGCACTTCTTATATTGTTACAATGATGACTTTGACCTTAGAATGTATTTGATGTTTGACCTTTGGGTCACGACCTATTTATTTGGCCTGGCAGGACAAAATTGTGATCTGCTTAGATAGTAGTACCTGGGTTACACACATATAACATGTTTCTAGGGG
Source organism: Agrochola lychnidis (assembly GCA_963680765.1). Taxonomy (NCBI): domain Eukaryota; kingdom Metazoa; phylum Arthropoda; class Insecta; order Lepidoptera; family Noctuidae; genus Agrochola; species Agrochola lychnidis. Next base: position 15,762,879 of record OY796857.1, read on the forward strand.
GGTGATTTGAAAGGTTTTTGCTTTGTATATGTCGCAGTAAGATGGTTGAAGCCGTGATATAGTTATATCCCTAGTGATATCTAGGGATATAGCTATAGGTATAAATATACCGTAATATAGTTACATGAAAGCGGTTTATAACTAGAAAAGAAAAGAAAGAATAGTAGGTTTATTTGTCACAGAAACACGTATATGCGTTGGTTTTAAAATCCAAGCAATTTTTTTATCGTTACAAAAAATTTAAAAGTTTGAAAACTATGTATACAAAACAATACAAGACCCCATGAAAACACTATTTTACTTCGTTTTACAGTGTCTTACAATACGTTTTTAAACCTAATGCCGTTGACCGTCCGCGATGGTTAACTTTAGCGCAAACGTAATGAAGGCAACCCTCCCGGAGGGTTCACTTCCAATATGGTGGCATATAGTATGAAAGGTGGGTGGAGTCGAAAGTGTTATAGGTTAGGTTAGAACTGTGTCCAACTAACTATGCGCGAGCCGAGCGAGCGAAGTGAGCGGTGCCGCGGCAGCAGCCGGCGACAGCTACGTCGAAATTGGTCGCAGTAACAAAATTAGGGCACTCCGACAGTTATGAATCGTTTTCATATTACGGTATATATAGCTATCCCTAGGGATTTAACTATTTCACGGCTTCAACCTTCTCTTTATATTTTAGAAAGTATTTTGTATGTTCGCAAAAACCTAGGACTTTTCAAATTAAGAAGCGATTTCCATAATATAAATACACGTAGTAAACATGAAATTGTGATACCCAAATTTAGATTAACTAAAACTAGTAAGTTATTTCTTATAAACGGTATCTACTTTTACAACAAGTCGCCAAAGTCTGTTACAGAACTAAGCGATGGGAAGTTCAAAACCCACATCAAACCTTATCAAAAAAGCATATTATAATAATTTAATTATTTACTTATTTGGAAATAATTCCTTCTGCACATGTGGCTTCCCTGGTACCTCATTAACGGCATAACAATGTAAATGTCTATTAACTGCTCCCAAATTACGATGATTATTTTATTTTTTTACATACTTCATTGACGTAATCTTTTCATTATTTGACATTATATAATTTATATGCCTACAATATTCTATATACATATTTTTTTTTATTTTTATTAAATTAGGTTTGTTACATTTGTAGTGGCAATTATGTCATTTGGTTTAAATAGGTCCTTATTTTTACTATTTTGTTTATCTTTTATATAAATTCTTTTCTTTTAGATTTTGTGAATGTGAGAACGTTGTAGGCTGTAGACTTGTGGATCATTTTCTATTTTACTAAGTACCTGGTACTTGTTGATATGCTTACACTGTCCTCCCATAACTATTAAGACTGTAATTTGGAAACATTGTAGAAACCATTTATTTTGAAAAGAGTAAACTTGGAGTTTCTTGCCGGCTCTTCTCCATAGGAAGCGACCAATTGGAACCGTGCACCTAGCTTCTGACGTTTCATAAGTGCCCTCGTAGGTTTATATGAAATAAAATATTATGAATTTTAAATTGAATTTTGAACCATCTTACTGCGACATACACAGGTCACTCAGAAAGTTTTTCGACTCAAGTTTTTGTCTATGGGATACGGGCTGGTTTTGATGTCAATTAAAACCTGAGATTAAAACTATGACTATTTATTACAAAAAAACACAACATTCCAAATTAGAAATTCCCTCCATATTTTTTTAAGAGCAAAATCAAAATACTCTGTCTCACTGAAAAATAGCGCGATGATTTTGTACGATTTCAAATGTCGAGTCTTTCAAACGATTCTTCTGATTTTCAGAAGAATCGTTTGAAAGACTTCGAATGGTGTTCATAGAAAAAAGCTCTTCTAAAGCGACTGTTTTCCGGTGGTTCAACGACTTTATGCGTAGTCGAGTAGTTTTGGCGGACGAAGAAAGAAGTGTCCCTATGACGGCTGTAACATAAGAAAACGTGCTGCCTGTGAAAATTTTAATTTAAGAGAATAGGCGAATTACATATGAAGAGGTTCAGCATATACTGCAGATTGGATCGGGAAGTGTGCATGAAATTCTACACGGGTATCTTCGGATAAACAATTTTCATTACCGGAAGATGCACTGGTTGCATTTGAGAAGGGGATTAAAAAGGGGTCTGATGCGGACTGGACAATGTATGATGAAAATTGGTTTAGACGTATGAAACTGTGTATAGACGCCAATGGAGAGTTCTATGAAAGATATAATTTAAAAAAATATAACCTGTAGTATGTTTTTTTCTAGTATCGCAAAACTTTCTGAGTGCCCCATGTATATACGTAGGTAACTCAATAACACGAATATTATCATTTGAGTTTGTTTAATATCTATTGTGTGGAGAAAATAGTGGCCATTGATTTACGATGATATGTTTTGGTTTAAGATTATAATTTCCCTTCACATTGTTGAAGTAGGTAATTGACCATTCAACTGGTTTATCGGAAAATGGCTTGCGTAATCAAACCATAACAAAGAAAAGATACTATCTACTACATTTTTACCTACATGCTCATAAAAAAAACGTGTGCGGTCAGAGAACCCCCCGTCAGGAACGAAGTTCCTGCTGATGTGCACTTATGAAATAAAACAAAAACAAAATTTTCGCAGCTGCCAGAATGGATTTTCATCTTGACTTCACTATTGGTTGTAGCACCCTCGAAAACTATGAAAACGACCACCCATGACGAACATTATTAAATTGCAGCCGCTATTTTGGATTTTCTTTTTGACCTCACTATCGGCTTTAGAACCCTCGAAAACCATGAAAACGATACTGACACTTCAGATACGTTTATTGCGCTGTTTACGATGTTGAGCAGACGAAATTTTCAAACCTATGAAGTAATGGATTAGGAATTTGCTTCAAAACCCTCGATTGTGATTGAAAGTGTGTTACATCTTTTTAGTAAAAGAGGTGTAAGACACAATTATATCACTAGAAATAATAACACAATTAGTTCAACCGGGTTTCAGACTGGCTAAAGTGGACTCATCTTTCATAGGGTACTGTTTAAAATGTTACAATAAAATACCTCCTCACATAATTCAACTGAATGAAACGAAATTTAAATCTTATATAAAACGCACACTATGCAGCTAAGCATATTATAAGTTGGGGGATTACATCGCTGATATAAATGCTTGGCTAAACGCTGGTCCTGCTCCACAAGGGCGCATAAACTAATTGATTAGCGTTTGAAAATACTGTTGGAGCTGCTGAAGATTTTGAAAATATCTTTGAATCGTATAAATTCAATCCCTTAGCATTGTATAATTGCATAACACATGCGTGAGTAGGTACTATGTACCTACCTGCTATAAAGCTACCATTTACTAGGTAGGTACATCTTTCATTGACTTGTATGTGCCCTGGCGGCTGAGAGTATGTCATGCTCACTCAAATGTCTCGCTGACGGTGTTGGATCATTTGGCTCCCTTCAAATGGTGCTAATCCATGCGTCATGTTCGTGAACGGGCGCTGTCAGTAGGGACTGGTCATCTCTTAGCTACCACGGCTTATTTTAATTTAAAGTTCGAATTGTTTTATTTGTTTTATTTTTTATTACGTACGCTTTTAACTTTCTGCATCGTTCTCACATGTATAATTTCAACCTGAACGATGTAAACAATATTTTGTAACCATATTTTGATTTAAAAGAGTGTCCGTGGAGTTTCTTGTTCATTCTTCTCCATAGGTACCTACTACGCTTTGGAATGGGCAACTAGCTTCATCTTTCTGACTGACCGACCCCTTGACAATTCAAAAGTGCCTGTAATTGGTTTATTTGAAATAAATGCTTTGAGTTTGTGTCTGAGTTACGCAATTAGGGTCCGGGACTTGTTAATATCTGCCATTTGAATTTATTTATGTTATTTTTCAGAGCCTATATCTATCTATATCACTCTGCTACAAACAGCTAGATATGCAAGTGCTTAAAGTTCATTGAACTTATTACATTTTCATCCGGAAACAATTATACTTATTATCCGCAAGATAGCATGGAACGTAATCGTGCGCTCGTGTCATACTAAACTTATTGTTTTCATTCAATTTTGAATTGCATTCCTTTCTGTACCGACCATTTTCTTCCGGAAAATGTTTACTTATTTTAGGGGCTGGCACCTACCGCCGCAGGAGGAGACACCCTGGGCGTCGGGAATCACGGGAAGATTTCCGGCCACCGTAGGCGCGGGCTTGCGGATGGTGAGCAATGGGTAGCTCGCCGTCCGATAAGGACCAGGCCCGGGTCGACGGCGCGTTGTGTTCCACGCGCGCCTCAAAGAGATGTCAGCAGAATTGACGGGGTCCGCTAGGGCCAATGCCTGCCGGGGGTTCGAAGAAAACCGATAGGGAAATCGTGGCCCCCTTGGCAACACGGCAACTGAAGGAACACGGGTGGGTTTTAGTCAGTAAGAGTCTGACACGCCCTCCCGCTCCGCCTAGAGCGGGAGAAGTTATTTGATGATTTCCCACCCAAAATAAAAAAAGGGGCTGGCACCTGACACGTTCTCACAGAACTAAAATAAACTGACTTTGATGATGGATTGAATGCTGCTATTGAATATAAGAAGGATGGCGCAGATGCTCACTACAAGTAAAATAACTAAGTAAATAGCTAAGCTAAAGGTTGTGGATTGGTCAGAAAAGAACTCAGAGACTCTAAACTTCGGAGAGCGGAGCATAGCGCATTCGAACAAAAAAGGCTTCAAACGAAAATTATGCAAGAATTTTTGTCGTTTTAATCACGTTTTCATTTTTACCGCAATAATCGATTAATGTTTTGGTGCATTATGTAATGTTACGTTCACGAAACTATCGGCAGTAGCCAGTTATTTTATAAACATGAAAATATAATGGAATTTAGGTTTAACTAGTTCGACACACAGTGATTGTTTGTTTTGCACTCGGTGAGCTCTATACAACCGCAGTTCATAACTTTAGTTGTTATAATAATAGTACATACTTCACCTGTTCCATTATGTAACAAATTCTTGTTTACACTGGCACTGACAACTTGTGATGTATATAAGAAATTACACACTACGATGTACAGGAGGTACTATTATAGCTAAGCTATGATTCTGACGTATTAGTTAAGCTCACAAGAATGTTAGCAAATAACGATCATCGTCAAATTTTTATTATACTTGCTTTTGCCCACGGTTTCACCTGCATTAGTCTCGATCTCGTGGGAATATCGGGATAAAAAGTATCTTATGTCCTAATCTCGGTCATGGTCTACCCATGTGCCAAATTTCATCCAAATCCGTTCAGCCGTTTTTAGCATGAAAGCGTAAAAAAACAACAATAAGAGTAAGGATAACATCAGCGCAGCGGCCCTTCTACGTGCACTGCAGTCCTAGACGTGGGTTTTCTACCAGACGTATCTCGACAAGGAGAGGTAGGTAAAGGAAATAAGAATGTTCACATAGCTATCACGTTCAGAAGAACATTAGTTTAAACGGGGATGCTGATACCCATTCGGCCTAGATGAGATTCTAACAGTCTTTTGCGAGATCCACGAGACCATAACAAGCAGTCCATTCCCGCTACATCGTGTAGCCACTGTTCCACCCACCATATCGCTAGTTACAACTTACAACCGAGGTATGATTTTCTGTCCTATTTCCTCATAGGTACACACATGACAAGTTCAACAGTTTTAGTTGACAAGCCTCATAGGTACACACATGACAAGTTCAACAGTTTTAGTTGACAAGGTTCTACAAAGAATACTCACCAGCAAGCAGCATATAATTGATGGCGTGTAGAAGCAGTCCTATCACGGCGCTTCCAACGATAACCTTTGGATATCTCGGTGGCTGTCCATGTGAGGAGTGTACTCCCAGCTGTAGAGCGTTCACCACCAGTGCGAGAGCAAAGGATGCGAAGAGCACGTGCACGGAAAGGCGGCCCACCACCTCGATGCGCGCCCAGCCGAACGTGTTGCGCAGGCGACCCTCTCGGCCTGCGCCCTCGTCTGCGCGCTCATACTGGACAATGTAAAAGTATTTAAATACATCAAATTCAATCTTCAATAGCTTAGTGACAAAGTGATCAGAACCAATATGATTATGGTATATACATATATCAAAAGACATGTGATGGTGATGACCATACGTGGAAACAATTTCCCATGACAGAGCCATATTCAGTTTTGGCTTCGATCAGAGTCAAAGGATTGATCGTTTATAAGCAAAAGGCAATACTTACCTACTCTCGCATAATCCAGCTGTTACAGTACTAGGAACGTATAAACATTTCACACGATATAGCCGCAGTGGTTGAACTCATGATTTTGCAAGTTATCAGTGCGTTTACTTGTCCATAAAATATCACATAAAAGCGAACTATAAACATGAAATGAAAGACGAAATGGGCCGAATAGCGGATAGTGAGAATTGGATTGGAGAAATATGAAATGAAATTGTGGGTAGGCTTTTTTATAATTTTGTGCTCTTCCCTTTGTTAGGTAAGCATTAAAGTCCCCGTCACGACAAGCTATAATTTTTGTAAATAAAGAACTTCTACCAAGTTACGTAGCGACAATTTAATCAACAACAAATAATCCCAAATTCAATGAAGTCAAAGTAACGTACGTGTTATACGAAACTAATGAGCAATTTCACTTGATCGGGTTATATTTTAGCGATATAAAGCGCTGTCGTCTAAGGTTTTGTGGTACTGGAACGCATCTGATTCATGGAACGTAAACATTTGGGCCACGATTTTGAAGTAAGTTCACGCTGACGTTGTCTCTGCTGTTTTTTGAGTTTCGAATGCGTCTGTTTGTTTGTGGTGTTTTCGCGGATTAGGTTATATTGTTTGTTTGTAATTAGATGTGTGTGTTAATATAATTATATACTTGTAAAAAAATTGTACAAAACTGTTTTTATTATATTTTACCCAAAGATTGCAAACCCGTAAATGTGTGTTTACAAAATTTATAGCTTCTCGTGACGGGGACTTTAGGTAAATGTATTCTGCGACAAAAATATTGGAATTGAGGTATCAAGATCCAGACACGTTAATGATTACGTCGCTAAGAGTCGATATCCGAATGAAAGGCTTGATGTCAAGCACAAGCACGAAACACCAACCTTGTATGTGATCAATGTTGTGACGAGCCCGACGAGCCGGCAGAGCGAGTGGCAGGTGTCCACGAGGAGGGTCGGTGAGTGCGTGAAGTGCGACGCGAACAACCGGCCGCTGAAGCCAGCTACCGCCAGCAGCAGCGCCAACAGCGACCGCGGAGGCGGCAGCCACTGCAGCCACTCTTTCATCGCCATACTGATGGGTCTTGGAAACTGTTGGGGTAGAAAATTAAAAAATCAAATAAATAAAAAAATAACAAGGGATTGCTTAATCGCTTGCTGCTTTGTTTTATTAACCGACTTCCAAAAAGGAGGAGGTTATATGTTCGTCGCGTATGTTTGTTTTTTTTTTTTTTTTTATGTATGTCCACCGATTTCTCCGTCAATTGTGGACCGATTTTGAAAATTTTTTTTTGTGTGCTCTGGAATTGGTCCCATATAAATTTTATTAACTTTGCTTGGATAGTTTTTGAGTTAGCTACAAAATACGTTTTTTTTTCCCACTTAGTATGTAGATGATATGATAAGTTTCTGTCACTGGTAGCAGGTAGTGGTATTCGAATGTGTGTGGGGTAGGTACCACAATTAAAAAGTGAAAAATAAAAACTTTTTACAAAAAAAAAAACAACCGACCTCCAAAAAAAAACACTACAAAGTGAAAAATAACTTTAATTTCGGAAGTCGGTGGCAAAAAACGAAAATACAAAACCCAGGACACCGACTTCCGAAATTAAAGTTATTTTTCACTTTGTAGTGTTTTTTTTTGGAGGTCGGTTGTTTTTTTTTTGTAAAAAGTTTTTTTCGTCATTGTTTCGCTTTTCGTGTGTTACGCAATTAGGGTACAGGTTGATGATAATATTACAGGATCTTCCCCTCATATCATCATTTAGGTCCTGGTTGCTGGGTATCCCTCGGTTAGCCGGTTTCTTGACCTGAGTCGTGTTGCGCAATATGGAAAATTTAAAGAGGAGATAGCAATTTTTACGTGATAAGCAACAACAAGGGAAGTTTACATAAGTTGTTTTGTTTTCTCAATCGTGTGACTTGATACAATTTTTATCGACATTAATTAACAATGGACGTCATTTTCCATAATATATTATGAATGCAGAATGCAATCAAAATAAATCGAGGTAAGACAATCGAAGTAGTCCACTTAGAGCACCCGTCCGAATAGCACCTGCGCGAATAGCCTAGTCCACGAAGAGTATTCGTGGATTCAAATTTACTTTGATATTTTTGTCCACGAAGAGCACCTACGACTCAGTAGCCTACTGCTGGGATGTATTTGTTTTACAGGACGTTACTAAATGAAAGATATCGATAAAAATCACTAGAATGTTTATTAATTAAACATACTTACGTACATACGAAATTTGTCTAGGCGACATTTAAAAATGAAAAATAATAAAAATCACTATGACAATAATTATTAATCTTACCAAATAAAAACACTTCTTTTTTAATATATCACAATCAGTCTCCACATATCACATTTATTGCAAAATCAGCCTTAGTTAAATCTTACCTAATAATAACACTTTCTTATTTTTAATATATCACATCAAGTGGACTGCTTCAGACTTCAGGGGCTTGTGGCTAAGTAATAACAGTTGCACGGGTCGATCGATCAGGTTAAGCTACGCTTGCCGCGGTTGGACCGTGGATGGGTGACCATCTTTACATACCAAGTCCCCTCTGTGCCTCGGAAAGCACGTTAAGCCGTTGGTCCCGGCTGTCATTTGTAAATCTTTGACAGTCGTTACCAAGGGGCATCGTGTTACCTAGTCACTAGGTTGTGGAGGTCAGATAGGCAGTCGCTCCATGTAAAATACTGGTATTCAGCTGCATCCGGTTAGACTGGAAGCCGACCCCAACATAGTTGGAAAAAGGCTAGGCAGATGATGAAGTGGACTACTTCAGACAATCTACCAAGTTTTATTCCAACACACCGAAAATCTATACTATACTAATATATAAAGCTATAGCTATATTTTCCCCCAATTTGTTATTTTACGTGTTTTTATCTTTCTTTGCGTCATGTTTACCGCAAATAAACGAATTTTCTTTCTTTTTTTCTTTCTAAGAGTTTGTTTGGTTGAACGCGCTAATCTCTGGAACTACTGGTCCGATTTGAAAAATTGTTTCAGTATTAGATAGCCCATTTATCAAGAAAGGCTATAAGCCTCTTAGGTATATATCATCACGCTAAGACCAATAGGAGCGGGGCACCAAAGTAACTATTCCACGCGGACGAAGTCGCGGGCAGAAGCTATTAATAGATATATAAACTAACTTAAAATAAAATACAGGTTGATCGGCAACAATAATGTTTCTTGTATAATTAGACATATTATTATAAGCTGATTAAAATAAGGTTTATATCTAATCGTTCATTATGTTTAGCGCACGTGATTCTAACAAACCAGTTGAAAGTTGGTGTGAGACAGCCAGTGTGGGTTAAAAATCTAGGGCGTAGTTTTTTGTCAAATAAACCAGTTAAGAATTCAATAGCGCCGCATTCTTGTTTTGCATTGACAGACTTAGTAATTATTTATTCTGTGTTGAGAGTTAGATATAATTATCAGTATTTTCTAATTGCAGAACCATCGAGATAACTATAATAATGTTTTGTTCGATGGCCTTAAAATTTTAACTCCTTCATCAATCATTAACATTGCAGGGTTGTCAACCCCTCAAATTATATTCAAGAACTTGAGAAGCAACGTCACGCCGACACGATGGTCAGGTTTTTATTAGAAGTTAAATGCAGCTAGTGACAGTGATGTTTTTAATGAGCATCACATATGTAGTACAAAAAATAGTGCAGGTCCAGTTAGCGTCTAATGAAAGTGGTTATGGCACGGGTAACGGTCTTTACCATATGAAGAGTGGTGTCGAAGCTGGTTTTCTATAAACTCTATGATTTAAAGTTCTGACCAATTCAGTGACCGCCTTTAAACAAGCTTTATTGTTACTTCAGATCTTCGGATTTGGTTTTAGATTTAGGTTAGGCTTTGACTCAGTAGTTCCCAAAAAACGTTTCCTTATTAGCTTCAAATTCACCATTGCAAGGTATATTTTGTGCTTCTAACCCACCAGTTTGAAAAGTACAATTCAATTACTCGTTACATTTAATTTCGTAATTGCAATTTCATTGTATAGATTTGTCGCCATGCTTCAGCCCGGATACCGTTGCGGTTTACCGACTACCCGACCATACGCAGTATGAAATAAATAACCGGTGCTTTATGGACTATTACAGTTCGTTCAAAGTTTACGTTGATAATAAGTCCTCACGAGCACCCCCTCATTTACCACGGTTTCGTCCGCTTTAATATCGAACGTCATTATCTGTTTGTTGCTTTGGTTGCCTGAAACCATTACTAATAGCATAAGCATAATCAGCCTATAATGTTCCCACTGCTGGAACACCGGCCTCCTCTTTGTGAGAGGGAGTGGGCCGTAATCCACTACGCGAGCCCAGTGCGGGTTGGTAGATGTCATACGTCTTCGAATTTTCGGTTCTAGGACATGCCGGTTTCCTCACGATGTTTTCCTTCACCGTTTTGAGAGCAGTGATGATGAAATAATTTACACAAAGTAAAGCGCCTGTGAGGGTTGGAACCTACGACCTACAACTCGTAAGTCGCGGCCGTTACCACTGGGCCACCTTTGCTCTACCACCACCATTTCTAATACCTAACTACTTTTTTTTTGTTTTTTCCCTGTCCATTAGACTGTCCGTCTGTCAAAACGAATCCAGCCATTGCGAAATGTACGAAACCTCTAATAAATACCAATTTATACATCGCAGAATTTCATATCTTGAACAGTATCAGCACCCTAATTGCGGAACACACTTTCTGTCACAATCCGAGGGTTTTGAAGGAAATTCCAAATTCATTGCTTTAAACAATTCGTCTGCTTAGCAACGTAAATAACGCAATGAGTGTCGGTGAACTGTCAAAATAAAATGCATTGCGATCAATTGTGTGTTACGCAATTACCCCGCTGGTTGTCCACTTCGCTCTCCTTTTTTTTAATTTTTAGTATTATCTATGAGATATCGAGTTTTAAGATGCTCTTCTTACGTATATTGTCATTCTGTCATTGTTATGCCTTGAATGCCAATCTGCGGAAGATGGCACTTAGCCTTCTAATGGACCGTCTCCGGCAATTGAACCGAACCGGTGAATATCACACATTTTATTGATATTGTCGATGTGCCGACTTGCCAACGTGTGTTTGTAGATATGGCACAGTTTATAAGACAGTAGGGTCTTATGGTTGAGTTTTATTTTGGAGATGAATGAATAGTGTCAGAAGCCGTTATGCTACCTACTATTATTCATATAGAATTATTGGAATTTAAAATTATGTCTCCTGAATATTGTAGAGTTTTTCTCTCTTGACATTAATAGCATCAAAGTGTCTCGTCCAACCTTTACTTAACGGTTTAGATTTCTACGTTTTTTATGAGGAGCTTTGCGGTCCACTGACTACGAAGTCAAGTACCAAGACGACCATAGACTTTCGCTAATAATATTCGAGATCTTTCACGGTAATAGGTATCGTATGTACTAATAATACAATATGTAAAAAACCCTGTCCGAACCGTGACGGTGATTTTAGGTATCGTACTGAGTGTCTATTTATATGATAATTCAAAGGAAAAAAGAAAAAAAAAAAATCGCCAAAAAGAATTATTCATGGGGCGCAGGCGGCCGTCGCCGTCGTTTAGCGGGTGTCAAGTCGTAACTTTTAAGACCTCTGTAGAAAATTTTAATATAATTATAACTATTTTATTTCAATAATTAAAATTAAAAAAAAAATTGGTAATGTTATTGCAGTACCTAAATGCCGGATCGGTCAGGTTTTTTTTACATATTGTATATGTGCCTACGTAAGTATATGGTAGGTACATGTTAAACGAATAGACTATGATTTAATCTTGGCAAATAACTGATTATATAAAATTAGATACGTTATTGGATTTCATTCCGGCCACATTGCTGATAAACTTACTACTTACTTAACTAATATTTACATTTAAATGGAAATATACCGCGTGCAGTTCAATGGTGCCGATTCCCTTGTTCACAAACTAAACTAAATTTAAGTTCAGTGCATCTTTTTCTTTCTATTTCATTAAGAAAAGGACAGAGGATAAATTTTAGTTTAGTCCTGTCAAATTAATCAGCGCCTGTCACTCTCCATACAAGTTTAGACGTGATTAAAAACTTGCCGACTAAAATTACGTTACGTCAAGCGCTGATTAATTTGACAGGACTAAACTAAAATTTATCTTCTGTCCTTTTCTTAATGAAATAGAAAGAAAAAGATGCACTGAACTTAAATTTAGTTTAGTTTGTGAACAAGGGAATCGGCACCATTGTCTCAGGAAGATAATAAAAACTACTTAAATATTTTGGTAAACTGATAATTAATTTGATGAACATGTGATTGTAATAATTATAAGATAATCACCATCTATTCTTATTTTATGACCAGATTCCAGATTGGAATGTGTACTAATAATGTTGAAATGATTTAAGTATATGGAGCAAGCAATGAAACTACAAGAAAGACGTCCCGGTTGGAGCGAGAAAAACAGCGCCCACGCATTGGCCTATTTCTTTTAATCATTTACGTGTTTGATGGTCACCCAAATACCTACCTATTTTAAGTTCAATGTTCTTTTCCTCATCGCCCTTGGATTAAGTTATTACTTTTATCGAATTATAACATCTAAGTTATTTGCAGAAACGATTTAATTAATTAGTGTGTTTATCAGTATTTGTTCTAAAAAGTGCGTGATTTATGTTTTGAGTAATTATGATATTGTCATCATTGTTGATAATTGGGATCATTTACTTAATTGGCGCTTTTGTTTTATAATAAAATATTTTTATACCATATTATTTACATTTGTTTTGCTTAGTTTTATTATTTACTTAATTCGTTTGAGTTCTGATTAAATAGTTAAAATTATTTCAAGTGTAGCTGTTTTCTTAAAATAAACTACATTAATTGAATGTATGTTTTACGATAAATCCTGCCAGTTTATTCCGTAATATCTAACCGTGAAAATTTTAGAGGAGTGAGCTTGAAGTGAGCTGTCATTTGCTAGGGTTTGACAGCTCACTTCACTTAGTGTTCCTTACGAACTGTGAGGTTTTTACAGGATACAACGGCAGATTAGTTTTATAAGGGACAATAAACTTACAATTTGTTATATCTAAAAAAAATATGATCCGAAATAATTGGTAGGTATTTATTTATGACTAGTAATCTGTCAAATTAATCGATACGAATTCGTATGAAGAATAGGTTATAACTAGTAAAAAGATCAATTTTTGTCTGTGATACAAAGAAAATCCTCATGTTTTTCATAAAACGCAATCCAAAGAAATTAAAAACATCTTTACCGATCGTCATTCATTATCAACAACAATAATTTAAATAGGTACATCTGTTTCACTTTCATGCCTACTTATTATTGTAATTGGTGGAATTATATTTTGCTTTGATTAAATAATATTATTCTTAGCTAGCAATAGTTATTCAAAAACAGTTTATGACGCATATTATGGTATATTTTGAGAGTATGGTATTAGGTTCAAAGCAATTGTCTAACTACCAGAATACTCGCGAAATTTCGCATTACTTTTTAATTAAGTAGTCGAGTTTTTTAATTCATATTCTTAATGGATTCATATTCTTTAGGTCACGAATATCAAAAAATATTTGGCCTAGGTCTTAAGGAGAAGGCGTGAAAATTTATTCGCTGTTATATAGTAGAATGTGTCTGCTTTGCGGACAGCGAAAGTGTTAAGAAATATTTAAAAATAGTTTGTTTATATATTCTTATTTATGTTAAATACTCGCATAAAATGATCTCGTATATTTGTTTTTCTATTAGTGCATGGCTGAGATGGGTGAAATTAGAAAGGTCAGTGAAAATACCGGCGCGTGCGGTTCCGCCGTCTTCATCGGTACCCAGTCGTGACGTCACTGTCGGTGCTGTCTCATCACGGAATTTGGCATCGGTGACTCGGACATGGCACATAAATATTCCGTAATCTGTGACTCCGTGCGTATACAGTGTTGTTAACAAACAAACATTTCACCGGTGCGTGAACTCATAACGACAAGTTCGCCGCCAACATAATATATTTTTATTTCCTTCCAACGTTCTCTACAACGCCAGTTATATTTTATTGCTACCAGAACAATATCGCTAGTTGGTGAGATTTATAAATAAAAATTAAAAGCCCCCTAAAAATATTTGAGAAAATATAATTAAGTATTAACGATAAACTCACCTAAAAGAACTACAGCACAGATTGATTTAACCGCACAAGTTAAAGTAAAAGCAAACTTTGTCACAACACCTTAGTTTAGTAAACACTGGCCGGCAGCGGCAGTTCTGGCACATAACAGTTGTATAATATTGCTTATAGTTTCCAAACACGTTACGAATCTCGGTTTTCAGCATTCGGCCGTTGTCGGTCCGGTGATGGGCGGGTGCGCCGGCGTCGCTCGCGGCACTGACGGCTGCGCGAGCGCACACCGCCTTATCGACAAGCCTTTCGCACCCGATAAGCGAACTGTCGAACTGTTAAGTACCACTAGTCTGCTTAGATATAATTATGTATTTCCTCGATATAGGACCGACGACGATGTTATGTAAACAATAACGATCTTACCAACGACCTCACTTGCCGAAATCGTGAGATTATTTGAATTCAATATGGGAGCTTAGATACATATTTTTATCAGTACCTAATCGTTGTGTTTTCTAATATCGGTTATCATTATCAGCTACTATTGAGGTATTGGCAAAATCTGGGTATTTCATTCGAAGAGAGCATGCTCGAAGCTTTATTAAACATTAGGAAGAATAGGAGGTCATGGTCGGACGTCGACGCTACGTTATTTCAGCGGCTGGCGGCTGCTCAAAATATCTCAATTTTTTCTTGTAAACACTATCAGAGAAAATCGCACACAGCTTGGAACGTGTATGTTCTGAATTATTCACCATAGGTACCCTTACAATTTTTTGACAGTTCAGCAACATTCATTGCGTTATTTACGTTGTTGAGCAGATTATTTTTTTCAACTTATGAAGCAATGAATTAGCAATCTGTTTAAAATCGAAACAGATTGTGTTGTATTACGCAATTAGGGTACAGGTCTCATGAAGAAGAGATCGTCCGAGGTCCGAATCACCCCAAAAACTTGTTATCACGAAGTTGGGCTTTTCTGTCTAGTCTAAATGGCAAGTCATCCGCAAGTATTTTGTAGGATAGTGATAATTAGTGATGTGCCGGATATCCGTATCCGTATCCGCGGATATCAGAGGGAGAAAAAAGATCTGTATCCGTATCCGTTACTTTTTGGCGGATGTTGAACGGATCTTTTATATTAATACATTTCATTACATATATGAAATTTTAAAGATGCAGCAATGAAATACTGTTACATAACTTCAATCCAAAACAGTAAAAAAAACATACTCGTATTTAGGTATTATAATTCAAGTAGAGTAAGTACCATTAAATTAAGTTATAAGGTAGTAATTAAACTATCTTTGTAGTGAGATTAAACCTCTAATATTTGTGCTATGCTAATTGAAATAATTATGTGAGTTAACACATCAATTAAAACTATTTTGTTTTCAAGAACTTAAAAAAAATATACGTCATAATAATATTGAGTAATGGTAAATTGTATTTCAAAAAGAGTAACTTGGCAGCTTTGTCCCCCAAAAGTCAGTTACGATGAGGATCATAAATAATTCCTGCTAAACCTGAAGAAAGTTGAGATCCGTATCCGTATTCGCGGATCTAGACCCTTATGATCCGTATCCGTATCCGTATTCGTGAATTACATTTTTTAACGATCCGGCACATCACTAGTGATAATCACTTCGATAGACCTAAAGATAATTATGAATTATTTGAGGTCAACCATATTAACTCAAATATTTAAACTGCAGAAGAAGAGGACGGCTCTTCCCCAAATGTTTGAACATGTGAAAAATCTGAAACTTCAGTCAGTTTTTGTTAGAGAGTGCAGAATCTATTAAAAGCAGTGGAGTTTGTTGACTTCTCTTATGTCTAATTCTATCTCTTGTTCTCTTTTAACGATGGTATTTTTATTGATGCGCGTTGGCACGTTTCTTTTCTATCTGATGATATTATCTTTTAGATGTTTTTTATTTTATTCTGTGTCTACTTTGTAGGAATACTTCTTGTTTATTTTCAGTTATTTCCATTGACCTTTCTTTTCTTTTTTTTGTCTGGGAAATTATCAAATAACTTCTCCCGCTCTGGGTGGAGCAGGAGGGCGTGTCAGACTCTTACTGACTAAAACCCACCCGTGTTCCTTCGGTTGCCATGTTGCCGGGGGGCCACGATTTCCCTTTCGGCCCGTATTCGCAGCCCCGGCAGGCATTGGCCCTAGCGGAACCCGTCAATTTTGCTGACATCTCTTTGAGGCGCGCGTGGAACACAACGCGCCGTCGACCCGGGCCTGGTCGGATGGCGAGCTACCCATTGCTCACCGTCCGCAAGCCCGCGCCTATACGGTGGCCGGAAATCTGCCTGTGATTCCCGACGCCCAGGGCGTCTCCTCCTGCGGCGGTTAGGGGCGCGAGGGCGCGAAATTTGCCTCTTCCTCACGCGTCCCGCCTCCTCCTTCGCGAGCATTACTGCTTCGCAGAAGAAGGTGACGGCCTCCCATTTCCTCTCGCTCCGTACCATGGCCGAATCAGGGCCGGACGCGAGAGATCACCGCCGCCGATCGCCTCCACGAGGACACGGCGATGCTCCGCCCAAGCCGGGCAGATTTCCATTGACCTAAGTTCGGCACTGGTTTGTGGTTGAATGAGCTTTTTGGTTCGTTTCCCTTGACAAAATTCGTCTATGGTTTCCACAAATCTCTTGAAATGATCGTTCATCTTCAAAATATCTAATAAATTGTAATACATATTTATAAGTATTAATGGTGTTTAATTTCTAATAATATTATATATATTTCTAAACGTGAAGACTTTTTAATTGGCTTTCTTTCGACTATTGTTGCCTTTTGTTTTTTTTTAGCTGTAAGTCTTCCATGCTGTAATAAATAAATAAATAATCTGGAACAAAGGCGTATAAAAAATCAATAAAAAATATTGATTTTGACAGCGAATCTATTGCTACATTTATAACTCTAGTTATCTTCGTTAGGAAAACTTTATTACTAAAAAAATATCACATGCAATGTGGACTAATGGCTACTAGAGAAATAGAATTATCATAAGTAAATATTTGTAAATTGGTAGCGTTACACAAGGTTTACCTAAAATGCGCTTATCAAATTCAATAAGTAATCCAGACGTGGGTTTAACACTATTATTAATCCGATTGACTATAATCTGATACAAATTAAAGTAATCGCGGTAGCCGTAACGGTTGGTTATGGTCATTTAGCGTTGGCTGTTGACCGAAGCGATGCATTTACAAACTATGATGGAGCGAAACGTAACAATGTTTAACAATGTTGAAAATATAAGGATGTTGACTATTTAAGTGGATAGAGAAAAGTCACTGCCGCACACAGGGTTATTTTAAATTGGCTAGCTAAACTCAGGAAACGCGATGGGTATCTACAACTTAACACTTTCAGAGCCGGGAGCCCTCCTAGAGGGTTCACCTAGTCGCATATGGGATGCCGAGAGACCTCACGGAGGTCTCATTTTAAATTAAGGTTTTTCTTGGCGAATACAGCATTACAAACCGTGAAAATAAAATCTGATATATATGCGTTGGTTTTAAAATCCAAGCATTTTTATTTTTTTTCATCGTCACAAATAATAACAAAAATTTTAAATGTTGGAAACTACTTACATATAGCGACAATACCCTTGAAAACACCATTTTACTTCGTTTTACAGTGTTTTATATCACGGTTTTAAACCTAATGCCGTTGACCGTCCGCGATAACGTAATGCCGGCAACCCTCCCGGAGAGTTCACTTCCAATATGTATGGCGGCATGGCGTATGAGATATATGAAAAGCGGGTGGAGTCGAAAGTGTTAGACGAAAAAATAAAATAAAAAATTTGGTGTTTTTTGGGAGGTCAACGGCCGCTGTTAGTGTTATTACTTGAAGTATGAGTTGAGAAAAACTATTTTCTTATGTTTAGATAGTGATACCCATCACGTTTGTGAAATTTACACATAAAAAAAACTTTTTTAAACTGATAGGTATTTCATTTGATAACTGCGGACGATGACCCTACAAAAAAATCATCAAGTTAATTTATTTTTTTGTATTATCATGTTTATATAGATATCGATATATAGCCAGTTTAAAATAACCCTGTATAATGAATGATGACCTATTGTAGCACATACTATACGTGTTATTATTTATTGGATAATAATAAAGCTACCGAAAAAAATTAACTTCCGAAAATCTGTGGTTGACTGTAATACTAAATTTCCGAAAAAAATACAAAGTTTCCGAAAAGTCAAAATGTTGTGCTACAAAACCATTTGCGAAGATAAGCTTGCGTGGGACCGTCGCTGGAGCCTCGCAGCGCCGGCGCCGGAGCCGTGACAGAAACCATGCCTGCTGCATTTTGTATGCTCGCTTGCATGCTGCATGCATGGTGTATGCTTGTTTGCATGTTTGAAAAATATTACGTCAGCAAATTCTGTGTTGATTTTTCGGAATTTTCAGTATTTTATTCGGTCGTTTCTTTATTTGTATTCGCGTACAAGTTGTCGGAAAATTTGTATTTATAGCAGTGAATTTCATATTTTGAGTATGGACATATTTGAATTTTTTTCCGGGGCGTTTATTATTACCTTTATTTATTTATTAAAACATGCAGAAGTAAAAATAATACTGTACAAAGGCGGAATTACTGCCTGAGGCATTTTCTACCAGTCAACCTTATCACGCCCCTAGCCTCAAAGAGATGTCAGCAGAATTGACGGGGTCCGCTAGGGTCAATGCCTGCCGGGGCTGCGAATAAGGGCCGAAAGGAAAATCGTGGCCCCCAGCAACATGGCAACTGAAGAACACGGGTGGGTTTTAGTCAGTAAGAGTCTGACACGCCCTCGCGCTCCACCCAGAGCGGGAGAAGTTATTTGATAATTTCCCACCCCAAAAAAATTATGTGTATTTTAATAAATGTGAGCCTAGATGTGTATCCAGATACTGACACTAAAATAATGTTGATTAACTGTAAGTAATTAAGTAGAGAAACATTGGAGAGTCTTTATATCTCAATTGTCCACTTCACGGGGCATTGGTTCCACAGAAATTCCATTCTAACTGATTACAATGAGTAATGATGACAATTTGAAGTAACACTTAGGAACGAACATCTTCAATTCATACATATATTTTTATTATTTTATTAATCCAACGCGGAAGTGAGTTTGTTAGTTTGGTACGGTTTCACGCTAAAACGGCTAAACGGATTTGGATGAAATTTGGCTCATGAGTAGACCATGACCTGGGTAAGGATATAGGATACTTGTTATCCCGGTATTCCCACAGGATCGAGACTTATGCGGGTGAAACCGCGGGGCGTAGTTAGTAATAAAATATTTTGACTAACGATGCATGTTTAATGATATTGGGATGCATAATAGGATCCAGAAGATAGGTAATGTAGCAGATAGCAGATCCAGAAGAAACGAATGTACTACAACGAATTGGAAAGAGTGACGAGTGGAAGTTTAAACTTATAAATTGATCGCTAAAAATGACAGGTCCAAAATTGGGAGAGGCCTTCAACCTTATCCAGGAATCATCAATTATTAGTTTAATTGAGGTTCCATTTTTTTAAATTAATATTACTGTCGCGCTCCGTTTGGCAACCAAGATTACAAATATCAATTAAGAAATAAAACGAAAAGAAACGTAAATATTTGTTATTGACTAAACAAATAATAGGTAATGAACAAACATAAAAAAGTAATTTATTAGTATTAATGTGTAAAATTACATTTTCGGGGTTCCGTACCTCAAAAGGACAAATGAAACCCATATAGGATCACTCGTATGTCTGCCTGTCCGTCTGTCACAGCCAATTTTCTCCGAATCTAATGCACCAATTAAGTTGAAATTTGGTACACATATGTATTTCTGTAACCCAAACACGAATGTGTAACGTGAGTAAATGCATTTTGAATATAGGGGTCACTTTTGGGGGGCAAACAAGAAAATTAAAAAAAAAGTTTTGCTAAAAGTACCGTGTGACATATCAAATGAAAGGGTTTGTTGCGAGGATCTTAAATATATTTTTATATGCCCCCTGCCGGCTAAATGGTTGGTTTTGGGTGTGTGAAAAAAATCACAACAGTAGTTTATATAACGAAATTAAAAGGAAAACTATCACAGCTAAGTAGGCTCTACAAGTTAACGAGTAATAATTGACCAACTTAACTTTGCAGTTGCAAAAACATGTTTTACCATACATTCCGTATGGGGGAACATATTTTTCAACTACAAAGTTAAGTTTGTTTTTGGGATAAATTCATCCCAACTACGGAACCCTTCATTGTGCGTGGTCCGACACGCACTTGGCCGGTTTTTTATAGCTATTTGTATGATTAGTGCTATAGTATTTTTTTAAGCCAAAAAACATGTTTTGAAGCCTAAGCTGAAAATGTAAATTATAATTATTTTTGTAATGGCTCATAATTTGAATTTTTGAATTAATTTTGTACTTTTAATGATTGTATTAGGTTAGTTAAAGTATCAGGTACAAAATTAAGTTTGAATGGAGCCCATACTACCAGTACTTTTTTATAAATTTGGAATTAAATGTTTAATTCTGGTAAAATATCAAAAAACCTTTACAATTCAAATATCTCGAAAACTACTGAACTTCGGCCATAATATATAGGGGGTTGAATTTGTTGCTTTAGAGCCTCCCTATTAGCTCCTATCGGATCTACGTCGAATTACCAGTAGCCCTGTAAGAAATACGTGTTTTGTAAGTGGAGGTGTAAAACTGTGTAAGAGTATTTTCAATTGTTCTGTAAATATACAAGTACTCTCGTAACTGGGCCAAAGATAACAGTTTAATCCTTTTGTTATTAATTTATTACTATAAGTGACGAAAGACGAAGAGATTACCTATATTCTGAGTAGGTATTCGATGTGTATGTAGTAGACATTTTACACGCGTGTTATGATGATATGTTCAGCAAATACTTAGCCGACGTGTGCACGGACGTAATAAAATCGCGGCGATGTTTTTTCGTGCACTTTATTTTCAACGCTCTGTTTTATAGCGGAGAGTTGAAAATCCAACAGTGTGTTTTTTCAACGCGCTGGGACGAGAGTGCGTGCCAGCCCGTTGAATTCTCAACGCTCGGCTTGAGAGCTTCAACCGAGAGTTGAAAATCCAGTGCGCGATAAAATCCCGCCGCGATTTTATTACGTCCGTGCGGACGTCGGCTTATTGTCTGTGTGGGCCTTATCTATCGTCGGATATCTCTATTATTTTCATTGAAAATAAGACCAAGTTCCCTCCATCACAGACTGGTAAACTAAGAATTGGACCATTTTGATTAGAGAGTACCTAGTGTGCTATAGCTGGTTCACCTCTGCCTAACCCTTCGGGGAATACAGGCGTGATGTTATGTTATGTGTAGTAGAGTATAGTTTCCTTACAATTATAAAACAAAGTCCCCCGCTGCGTGTGTCTGTCTGTCTGAACGCGATAAACTCAAAAACTACCGAACGGATTTTCAAACGGTTTCACCAATGGACGGAGTGATTCTTGCGGAAGGTTTTAATGTATAATTCGTTAGGGTTTTGTGTGAATTGGCTGAAATATGACGATTATTGTCGAAGATGTCGGAAATAATCATGCCGACTGGGAGCTTTACTGGCGTGCGCCGCGTATACCGTTGGAGATACATCAAATTTATGTTCTACAAGATTGAAGATCTTAAAAAGTTCAACATAAAATTCGCAATGGCATATGTCTATCTTCTAAAGATGACCCACAGTAGCCATTATTATCTTTCAGAATTTGATAAAAATTCCATTATTATTTCCGAAGCTATATTGATTTTAATCCTTATCCAATAAAATATGTTATTTAAATTGGGCATTTAATTAAAAATAAAATATACTTTGACATCATATCATTTAAATGAATGGCTTAAAAGATATCACAGAATCAAAATTACGCGTAACAAAATAATTATGGTTGGAGCGCAGCGGTAGGAGTTAATAAATAAAAAAATATCCCGGCACTGACCGGTAGTACGTTCCCGTGGGATATTTTCCGACATCCACGCGGGCGTAGCCGCGGGCAAAAGCTAGTTAATAATAAAAATGTGTTTAAAAATATTTTCTTCCATTTAAATTATTTTGTCTTGAATCTTTTCTTGTCCTTTATTTTTTACATTTCTTCACATTTGGATTTTTTCCTGTATCATAAGCATTCTCGCATGGTCCCCGTATACAGCACCCAGACCCTGAACTATATGTTACTAAACCATTAAAAAACTAATCATCAATTGGAAATTATAATCATTTAAATCATCAATATAAAAAAAACAAAAAAAAAAAATCGCTGAATACACTGAAGTATGTTGTAGTCACATTTTGCAATGCAATACAATAGAGGCGAGCCATTTGCCATTCATCAGACTCAACCCTAGTCTCCGGACCTCTACTGAATGAAAAACTAAATAACACTGCCCAAACCGACGATCACGCTCAGCATACGTACCTGCTACCACCACCATCAGACCATTAGTAATAGTACCACTAGACCAAAAGTACTACAAGAACAATAGTACCACTAGACCCATAGTACCACTAGACCAATAGTACCACTAGACCAATAGTACCACTAGACTGATAGTACCACTAGACAAATACACCACTAGACCAATAATACCACTAGAAATAGTACCGCTAGACCAATAGTACCACTAGAAATAGTACCACTAGACCAATAGTACCACTAGACCAAAAGACCCACTAGACCAATAGTACCACAAGACAAATAGTACCACAAGACCAATAGAACCACTAGACCAATAGTACCACAAGACCAATAGTACCACTAGACCAATAGAACCACTAGACCAGTGGTCGGCAAACCACGGCTCGCGAGGCACATGCGGCTCTTTGGCCTACTTATAGAGTGCGCCTCTGTAGGTACAAATTTCGATGAGAGCGAGCGTAGATACGCGCAGAGGTCGAGGTTTCGGTCATTAAAAGCAAGATATCAAGTTTTATTCAAAATACAAACAAAAAATTTATAGATTTATTTCCGAAGTATTTTCACCAAAAATTAACAGGACATCGAAAATTAACCATTTACTGTACTTTTCAAAGTTTTCCAATGTTAACTTGTTAATAAGTAAGAGGCCCTCATCATATTATTATCAGCCGATATGATGATGAATGAAGGCATCCTACTTCTTAGCAAGTTAATTTTAGGAAGCGTTGTGGAGTGAAAGAGGATGGGAGTTTTAAGGATTAAGAAAAGTGTATTGAGAGTTTGAGACAGTTTGGACACACAGAAAGGTTCATAAGAAATCTTAGTCGTTATAGTAGTAGTATTTGGCTCAGTAGTATTTGGCTCTATTGATTAATGAGTTTGCCGAACACTGCACTAGACCAATAGTATCACTAGACCAATAGTACCACTAGATCAATAGTGTGTTGATTAAAATATTATTCGCGACCGTAACAAATATGGCTTTTTACAGAATTATAATCATTAGAATCAGGAATACAACTCCAAATGACAGAATTGGCCTCAAATGTCATGATTTCATGAAATAGTGCCTATCCCTCACGCGTTCCCCCTCCTCCTTTGCGAGCATTACTGTTTCGCAGAAGGAGGTGACGGCTTCCCATGCTCTCTCGCTCCGTACCATGACCTGGACCAGGGCCGGACGCGAGAGATCACCGCCGCCGATCGCCTCCAGGACACGGCGGGCGGTGCCCCGCCCAAGCCTCAATACCTCCACCGTATGCTCTATCGTGTCCTTCTGGCGATCCACACAATGGTGAGGAAACTTAATAAATATTTTTGCTGTTAATTTAATATTTTGTATTATTTGTCTACTCCATAGCTCGCTATATGCAAGAATTTCATAGACCGAGATAAATTGACGTTACTTAGCATGCACATTTTTCTTAGGTATGTTTCCGTCTTTATCATGCACTTTTAGTACGACAGTCGACAGTGACAAAAATAATGCTTAGCCAAAGCCCATGTTAAGGAAGTAAAGTTTTTAAATTCCGATCAGTTATTTCGTTAATGAAATTTTCGAAAATGTAACCGCCACTCCCCGCGTGCGGAGGAAATAAGCCACGCCCATCAAACTACTATTTATTTTCAAGGTAGGCTTAATAATATTAAAGATTCGCGCATCTTACCTACCTATGGATGCCTCTCCGCGTCCTCAAGTTGATATTCGTTCTCGATTCTTCAAATCTGCTAGTTAAGACTATTTATGTGTTCATTGGCTGACAACGAACTGTGACAGTCCGTTGTTGGCCAATGATCGGTTTATTCCAGGTTTCCTCTGGACGGCCAGTGACCATCCACTGTATTATCTATGCCATCCACTCATTTGATCGTGGTAACCATAGATTTTTAATAATACATATACGGCGGTAAGGCTACTTGATGTCTTGGAGAGTTTGTCTTTTTACTTTTTACAATATGTATTTTATGAGACAGGGTTAGGTGAATACTGGATTAGATAAGGTTACCTATCTTAAAATTGATATTGAAGTTGAACCGTTAAAATATTTCTCAAGGATATTTTGATTGTATTATCGCAATAACTCTAAATCACAATAACTCTGTCAAGGTTTTTTTAATGTATCTGCAAAGTAGAATTAGTATGTACTCTGCAATCAGTCTTTCGGCGTAAAGTGAGTAAACAAGGAACTTTTTTTTTTAATGTTTATATATCTCGGGACCTTAGGATCCCGGTCTTTTGGAAGGCGTACGAGGGGCCGAAGCTAACACGCAGAGGCCCCTTAGACAATTTTATATGGAATGAGGCACCAACCGACGATTATCCCAGTATGCACTATACAAGTGCACCTAAGGACAACCCCCGGTTGTTGTAGGACTATTGCAGAATATGAAAACAAATCTATTGGACTGTGGGTTTGGGTGGCTTAAGTTGACTGGTGACCTGGAACTATGGAAGGACTATGGCCCCTGCCTAATCAATGTTTTATATTATATGACATGGATAAGATGGCAGGAGGTGACTTGCACACTCAATAATGGGCCCCCGAAAACGGTCGCTAGCACAAAGTGTCGTAGCGATAAGGGGGCAATATGTCCTGAGGTGCTTAAGAGGAGTGGAGAGGTATTCCACGGCTATCAGAACAATCCCGGAAGTACGGTCAAGATCCCTACCAGCATCTTATTGGAATACTTCCTTCTTCCGAGCACATTTGCTCTTGCGAATCTCCACTCAAGCCGGCCAATTAAGGCAAGAATGAGGTGGGAGCTCCGTTCCTCGTGAGTGTTCATTCCAGCTGGCCAATAAAGGCAAGCCAGAGGTGAGGAACAAGACTTCTCCCGGGGATATAGGGTCCGTGGGGTCGCTACTGCCCAACAGCTCGCCATATACTGCCCTGCGGGTTTTCGTATCTCTCTTGGTCTGGCTCCTCATCCCAGTCCTGTTCCGGCAAAGTAAACTCTACTGGCACAGACCTAGAGTTCGGAGCGCTCAAGCCCCACCACGACGTCAACGTAGAGATACGGCGGTGGGGATTAGTATTATATTTATGTCACCTTATAGTGAAGAGAATTGTAGTGGGTTATTCTATATTAATAGCATTTAGTGTATTAGACTAATTGATAATGTTTACAGAATAAACCAGTCATTTCCAACATGTCGTTTGATTCAAACACGTACTACTACATGGTGTCAGGTGTAATTAAATTGTTGTGGAAATAGTACTCAAATTAGCTTAAAAAGTATATAGGATTGAGCAATAATGGAGGAAAAAGATTTAAAAAATATTTACGCGGCGATACAACAGCCGGCGCCTTTACAAGAAGAAGGCAGTCTTGCACAAAATTGGAGAGAATGGAAGATGGCATTCGACTATTTTCTGGTGGCATCAGGAAAAAACAAAACAACATCTGAGGTAAAATGTGCATTATTTATGCATATTATTGGAAAATATGGAAGAGAATTGTTTAATGAGTTAGATATTTACGAATCAGATAAAAGTGATTTCACAGTCATCACTCAAAAGTTTGCAGAATATTGTGATCCGAGAAGTAATGTCAATTTTGAGAGGCATAGGTTCTTTGAAACTTACAAAAATGAAAATAACTTAGAAAAAATTTTGGGTCAACTCAATGCCAACAGTAAATATTGTGAGTTTGCTTCTTTGAAAAACAGCCTGATTCTAACGCAATTGATCAGGGGACTAAAAGATAATCATATGAGGGAGCGACTGCTAGCTAAAATGAAGCTCACGTTGGAGGAAGCGAGTCTAATGTGTAGAGCAGCAGAGCGTGCTGGACAACAAGCAGCAGTTTGTTTGTCCAGCAAGATGGTTCCAGAAACGAGCAGCGCTGCAATGGAACAACTTCGACGAGGTAATGCCCGTAACGACACTCGCAATTTCAGATGCTAGGGCTGTATCACCAGGACTGCGGCAAACGCACGGCTCGCCTGCCTGTGCCAGTCCAATGAGGACCACCAGTGGTCGAGTTGTCCGTCCGCCAGTACGTTATGGCTTTGATGATTAATATATAATGTTAGTGTGCATAGTTTAATGTGCCAAATATAATATTTTAACATTTAAGTTTATTACCTACTAAATGTAATTTTGTTTTTAGTTATATGCATGGCATTGTTGTGGAGTTATTTTTTTTTAAGGGGAAGTAAAGATATGTAATTTATGTTAGTTTTTAAAGTCTAACTACCTCAATGCTTTTGTTAATTATTGTTTGGTCATAAGGAGGGAGATGTAGTGGGTTATTCTATATTAATAGCATTTAGTGTATTAGACTAATTGATAATGTTTACAGAATAAACCAGTCATTTCCAACATGTCGTTTGATTCAAACACGTACTACTACAAGAATATTATGTTTCTCGCTTTCGGCTGTGCTGTTCTCGCCATAAGGTGAGTATATATTATTATGTTCCTTGGTGCTGTTTGGGTCATGTCGTCGAACTGTTTTTTTTTGCAATTTTATGTTGGTAAGTAGGTACTTATTTCGTATTTGAAAAACATGGATCAATGCATGATGATCAATAATCAATGATGATGATGATGATGATCAATGATCAAAATGTATAATCAATAATCTCAGGGTGTATGAATAACTACAGGTATACAAGATGACCGGTGACCACTACCGATAGAATTAGTACTACTACTTACTGTAGAGTCAGCAGACTTACTGACTCGACAAGAGAAATAGACGTCGTGGAATGGTCTGATGACTTTAGGCCATAGGTTAAATCGTAGGTTAAATGGTAGCGTAGATAGAGAAAGCTATTTATTAAATGCTAGCTGCGCCCCGCGGTTACACCCGCATATGTCTCGGTCCTATGGGAATATCGGGATAAAAAGTATTCATGTCCTAACCCAGATCATGGCCTACCCATGTGCCAAATTTCATCCAAATCCGTGCAGCCGTTTTAGCGTGAAAGCGTAAGAAACAAACATACAAATAATAAAAATAAAACTCTTTACAATAGTAATTAGTATAGTTTAAATTTAGAATTATTCATTTTATAGCTTTTCTTTGTCGAGTCTCTGACTAAGCTATTAACAAATTCTGACAAAGTCTCTCACCCATTTTTCCATAGATTTTTCCGCAAATAAAGACTTTTTTTTGGAAAGTTTTTTGACCTGTGGTTATGGTGGGGTTTGGCATTTTGCCGTACTATATTACTTTCCTCTATGCATTTTGCATTTTGTCATTGGCATCGCAGGAAACCGCAGGAAACAGAATTTTGGAAATATGGTGGAAAATGTGTCAAACTGATACTGACAAAATTTTCAAGTACACATTTATATATTACAGAAAACTCAAAAAATACAAAAAAATTACGCAATTGTTGAAATCGTCGCAACTTTTAGCTAATGGTGTGTTGGATCACTAATACATTGTAATAACACGTTCATACAAAACCATACATTGGTTAATTAGATTTCTAAATTCTCGAATTGGATAAGGTTAGAATTATGAAAATTTATTTATTATTTGGTAGTATATAAATGTATTCATTTCCGTGTCTCGGAAAGCACATCTCGGCTGTCATTCGTGGATCTTTGACAGTCGTTACGGGTCGTCAGAAGCCCTAAAGTCTGACAACCAGTCTTACTAAGGGGTATCGTATTACCCAGTAACTGGGTTGTGGAGGTCAGATAGACAGTCGCTCCATGTGAAATACTGGTATTCAACTGCATCTGGTTAGACTGGAAGCCAACCCCAACATGTTGGGAAAAGGCTAGGCAGATGCCGAGTAGATATGTATTCATCCGAAGTGTGACGAGGAATAGTGGGCCCACAATCTCCATAATTATCTCTATTGTACACACGGCTACATACCAAGCTAAACATTGGTGCCGATTCTCTTGTACACCGAACTAAACTAACTAAACTATCACTAAAATTCCTTACTTTTGACTATGAGAATCTCAAAGCTATTCTGCAAAATAAATTCTCTAAATTTAAAAATAATTTTGATACATCTAAATCGAATTTGACAATCGCGACTCCACACGTGATACCTAACCACGTGAATCTTTTTAGAGCCGGACGCGCAGGGGGGGCAGCCTCGACGTGTTTTATATGGATTTTTCACTTTTTGTATGGAAAATAAGAAAAAAATATTACCTACATGTAGAATGTTAGGGGTTTAAGGGTTTTATAAAGAGTGTCGAAATTTTCATTATTTTTGCGATTGGACACACCGTTTTCGAGATATAAGCAAAAGAAAAAAAAATATGCAGTACTGTTATTTCATCTGAAGTCGAGGTGTTGGTGTGAATTTTAGTTCATGACGACCAATTTTATTCCACATGTTTTTAGTCGCGATTAAAAATAGTCATATTTAGTTAGAAAATCTAAATTTTAGGTTAAAAACGTCAAATTCAGAATAGCTAAATTGCCATTTTCACTAAACTAATATCTCAGTGCCATATTAGTGCTGTCAAACTATAATATAGTTAAGTTGTGTCACTTTAGTCTATTTCAGAATGGGAAATCGTCGTTTGACAGGAATAAACTAAATTTTGGTGATTTTTAGTTTAGTTTAGAGGCATTTGTGACAAGAGAATCGGCACCATTGTCAGAATGTACACACGGCTACATATCAAGCTATACATTTCCAGTATAAGCTGATCTCGCATTGTACCTATAAGATTTCCGTACAATGCGAGGACAGCTTATATTGGAAATGTATAGCTTGATGTGTAGCCGTGTGTACTAATGTATAGTATGTTGTGTGTGTGTGATGTAGTCCTGAAAGTGCCAGAAGTTTTGTTCTAGCACTTTGAGGACTCGAGACATGAATGCCTGTTATGGACTGGTCTCATATTTTTATTAGAAAAATCAAGCTAATTATAAACTTCATTAGAAACATTAGACTGAAATGAAGTTTGAAGAAAATATGTGAGTGGTTGACCAAAAAGGGACCTCAAGGGAAAATAATTGATTTCGAGTAAATCGCGTTTGAAGTTTCGTGTAGAAACAAGTTTCGACTGCCTTAGCTCACAAAAAAAAACATAAAAAAAAACACTACGGCACCTAAAAATTGTCTGGTTAGACCAAAACAAAGCTAAAAGACCACAGAAAAGAAAATTCAAAAAAAAAAACGGTTTCCAATCCCTCCAGGTCCCTCACATATAATAAGCTAAATTTTAAAAAAAATCATGTATTGGAGAAAAATGTATTTAAAGTTGCTATAATGCGGTACCTACTTTCTGTGAATACCTACGAATAATAGTTTCGAAAATCAAAAGGTTTTTATAAATTCATCATACGAGTCCCAGTCGCCTTTTACCTTCTGTTTATTATCTTGGTTTTAAATGATAATAACATTGATATATTTACTATATTCTGTTAATCCGAGGTCAAAGATAGCTTAGGCGCGACTCGAGCACCTTATAGGTATCTTTTTAATTATCATGATTCATTATTAATATAAAATTACTACTTATAAAGAAACCCATTTTGAATGAAATAATTATTTGCCCATATCCATGAGTACTCAGCTACTGCAGTTATACTGGAAATCAAGGATGTTGCGCATGCAGATTTTTTGACATCCGTGGATGCGGATGCGGATACTTAGTGGCTCACATCCGCGGTCGCGGATGCGGATGCGGATCTCAAGTTTTTTTAAGGGATCCGTCAAGGCGTCATTAAAAATTTCTAATGTTTTTTGCAAATTGTAGCGCTGTTTCGTTGCATGTTGATCATAATTCAATTAGCGGCAATTATAATAAATAATTACCATATTATAATCAATTAAAAATCAAATATCTGGATGACCGAGATTTGCTCGGTTTTGAATTTTTTCAAAGACGTTTTCTAAAAATGAAACCTAGCTAGATCGATTTATCGCCCCCGAAACCCCCTGCATACTAAATTTCATGAAAATCGTTGGAGCCGTTTCCGAGATTCAGATTATATATATATACAAGAATTGCTCGTTTAAAGGTATTAGATATAGTTCTCGAAATTTTATGTGATTGATGGATAGGTAAGACTATTTCGTGAAAATGTGATGATTTAGTTAGAGCTATATTGATGATCTTAAGTTATTGTAATTTTCATTTTGTTGATTATCATCATCATCATCATCAGCCTATAAATATGTTTCCACTGCTGGGACACAGGCCTCCTCTCTGTGAGAAGGAATGGGCCGTAATCCACCACGCGGGCCCAGTGCGTGTTGGTAGATGTCACATGTCTTCGAATTTTCGGTTCTAGGACATGCCGGTTTCCTCACGATGTTTTCCTTCACCGTTTTGAGAGCAGTGGTGATGAAATAATTCACACAAAGTAAAGCGCCTGTCTGGGTTCGAACCTACGACCTACAACTCGTAAGTCGCGGCTGTTACCACTGGGCCACCACTGCTCTTACTACTTACCGCTCTTACTCTCTTGTTGATTATGATTTCACTTATTTCACCCTCTTCGACCCACATCTGCATTCGCATGAGCATTTTATTCCACATTGATTAAAGCCTCGTGCAGACTGGCGCGACGCGACGGCGCGACGTGACGGCGCAACGTGACGGCTCGTCGCGACACCGGTAATTGTTCTACCGTGAAGTTTTCTTAGAATTTGTTTTGTATCGCGTCGCGCCTGTCTGCACGAGGCTTGATGCGGATGCGGATGCAGAAGTCTAAATAAATGCGGAAACTCCGCAATTGCGGATGGTGGATGCGAATATCCGCAACATCCCTGCTGGAAACCAGCCCCAAAATAATTAGGAAAAGGTTGCCCTTTAGACGTAGACGATGATTTACCTACCGGAATCCCCAAATAGTTATCTCCATTCTAAAGTTTTTGTGAGCTTACCCAATAAATGCAGGCGTTTATTTATATTGATGTTTTTAGGGTTCCGTTAAAAAACGGAACCCTTATAGATTCGTCATGTCTGTCTGTCTGTCTGTCTGTCTGTCCGTCCGTATGTCACAGCCACTTTTTTCCGAAACTATAAGAGCTATGCTGTTGAAATTTGGTAAGTAGATGTATTCTGTGAACCGCATTAAGATTTTCACACAAAAATAGAAAAAAAAACAAATAATTTTGGAGTTCCCCATACTTAGAACTGAAACCCAAAATTTTTTTTTTCATCAATCCCATACGTTTGGGGTATCTATGGATAGGTCTTCAAAAATGATATTGAGGTTTCTAATATCATTTTTTTCTAAACTGAATAGTTTGTGCGAGAGACACTTCCAAAGTGGTAAAATGTGTGTCCCCCCCCCTGTAACTTCTAAAATAAGAGAATGATAAAACTAAAAAAAATATATAATGTACATTACTATGTAAACTTCCACCGAAAATTGGTTTGAACGAGATCTAGCAAGTAGTTTATTTTTTAATACGTCATAAATCGTAAACTTATCGTTACTTGCTGCTACGGAACCCTTCATGGGCGAGTACGACTCGCACTTGGCCGCTTTTTACTTTATACTTTCGATCGTAGATTCTACGACGATGCCCGCCCCCCATACTCAACACTCGTCAGCCATTGGTCGTCTCGCGATCGAGAAGCAGCAGATGGACTGTCTATCTCTTTTGAGTGAAGTCATGAGCAACACAGAAGATCTTACGCAGAAAAGTGAGTTTAAAATGATATCTTTAGGCCCGGCGCCCACTATCGGTGGGCATCGGTACGGCTCGGTAGAGCTCGGGCGCTTTACGGCGGCTTCGAGCGCCTGATGTCATTTACGCTGTAAAAATGTGCGAAATTAAATTCGTTAAAACTTTATTTTAGAAAAGTTTTTTGGAAAAAAAAAAAGATGTAGGAGCTTAGGTAAACACTGCCTAAATCCGATTAACAACATAATATGGTGGAAATATGCCCAAATTGTATTACGTTTGTATGGACAATTCATGCGTCACCGTCGCGTCGCCGCGTTCTTAAGAAACCACTAAGCTGGGTCCTCTATTGAATGGGTCAAAAAAGGTATTCCTACGTGGGTAGAAATACCTTTTTTGACGACAGGAATATGAAACAAGGATTTCTCCTCAAAACCCCTGTCCTGGATCTCCTCTTGATTAGACAACCCCTAGAAGAAAATATTTCCATCTTGATCGACTAGGGTTGAAGATCTTGCATCAAATAACTTGATTAGTACTTAATGTATTATTTTAAATTAGTATCTCTAAAAAATATTATCAGTGGAACTTATTAAACGGCAGAATTTTGTATCTATTAAAAATGGAAACGCTTTAAGGCTCGTGCAGACTGGCGCGACGCGATTCTGCGATATCTTTAGAACAATATCTATGAAAACGCATAAAAATCTCTTGTGTCGCGTCGCTAGTGCGACGGGTTATCGCAGCGATATCGACGCGACGCCACACAAAATGTTCCTTTGGTGTTGCGATATTGCGGCACGCTAGTGTGAAAGGTGTTGCATGGCGATAATATGGCTGAATCACCACGTGACACGTCACGCGACAAGTCGCGCCAGTCTGTATGAGCATTTATTAAAATTAAAAAAGGGATCATTCCGATATCTATGCATAACCTTCAAATTACAATGGTCGTCTTTAATTATCTACAGGGTTATTGGTAAAACACCAACAACCTCTTAACGGGTCATTCCACTCATCATTATGAACAACTTTTACTATGGGACCAAACCTGAAATCGCGAAAAAAAAATCAGCTGTTCCATACATTTTGACGAGATAAGCGAACATAAATGTAGGGAACAGCTGATATTTTTTTCGCGATTTCAGGGTTGGTCCCGTAGTAAAAATTGTTCATATTAATGAGTACATTGACCCCTTAAGAGGTTGTTGGTGTTTTACAAATAACCCTGTAGATTTAATTACCTAGATGAGGTATGAATTGGACTATGCCGAGGCATTAGACCAAACAAGGCTTTATCACACTAGCGATTTGCGAGCTAGTTATCAGCGAGGCGATTGTTCAACGCGCTCGCTGCGTGTGCGCAACGTGTTCGCCGCGTTTGCGTAACGAGAGCGATTGACGTGTGTGTACAAGAGAGAGTGAGATAAGCGAGAGTACAATATTGTGAAAACGCGGACAACACGTCGCGTAGTCGCGGCTCGCTCGCTTCACGTCCAAAAATCGCCTTTTGGAAACACGCTGGTAAATCGTCCGTCAGTGTGATATCTGATAACGCTCTAAATAAGCCAATTATAATATAACAAGGCTATAAAAAATGTTTTTATATGACTGTCCATTAAACAGCCAGGGCATTGAAGCCAATGCCTAAATAAGTAGGTGATAAGCTGATAGCATTAATATTTTATAAGTGGTGTTTATTTGCGACAGATAACGAACACTGTGTGAAGAAGCGATCCGTGAGACCTATCAGCAAAAGGGCACATTCCGCCAGTCCCGTCATGCCTCGGGACCGAGTGAGTGTTTTATTGTTCTTCGTATCCTTATCCTTACATCCACATATTATAAAACAAAGTCCCCCGCCGCGTCTGTCTGTCTGAACGCGATAAACTCAAAATCTACTGAACGGATTTTCAAACGGTTTTCACCCATAGACGGAGGAATTTCTGAGGAAGGTTTCTGTGTAAATTGGCTTAAATATGATGATTATTGTTGAAGAAGTCGGAAAAAACATGCCGATTGGGAGCTTTACTGGCGTGCGCCGCGTAAACCGCAAAAGATACATAAAATGTATGTTCTACAGTATTGTTCATCTTAAAAAGTTCAACAAAAAAGTCCGTGATGACATGTCTATCTTCTAAGGATGATCCACAGTAACCATTATTATCTTTCAGAATTTGATAAAAATTTCATTATTATTTCCGAAGCTATTTTGACCGGTATTGTATTAATATTTATCCAATAAAATATGTTATTTAAATTGGGCACTTAATTTACATTAAAATATGCCTTGACATCATATCATTTAAATTAATAGTTTGAAAGATATCACAGATTCAAAATTACGCGTAATTACATAATTATGGTTGACGGCAACGCGGGCGCAGCGGTATTAATCAATGACCTTTCCTCGGCTATTAGGTATGGAATCCTGGTAGAGCATTCCCGTGGGATATTTTTCGATATCCACGCGGGCGAAGCCGCGGGAAAAAGCTAGTTATTTATAAAAGATTTAGAGGTATTCAGGGTTTATTACTTTTTTTCTTAATTCTTAGTTACATACAATTGTAGTGCTTATTATCTCTCAAGGGATCTAGGCGGAAAGGAAAGTGTAAGTGTGGCCAGCTATTTCTTAGTGTTGGCAGACTATATCAAGTTTTGCCATTATTACATCATCCCATTTTTAACAAAGAAACATAAAACGATATAATCTTACGTGCAAAATTTAATTCTAAAACTGTTGTAATTTTTCTATGTGTACAATATTCTACGAGTATGTTGTCCAAAACTCTTTTTAACATAAAATAAATACTTTAAGCTTAAAGCAATACAATCTTACATGCAATTCTAAATTTGAAATCTATCAACATATTTTGTAAAGTATTTTATGCTTTCCTCCATCTCAATTTATTTTATTAATGACATGCATGAAGTCATTCCAATCAGCATCTGTGAAGAGGCTCCACACCTCTTGGCCAAAGCGCTCCATCACTAAATATCTGTAGGTAACTCCGTTGGACTCATGAGACCCCTTGCCGAAGTACGTAGGCATGCCCAGGCTTGAAAGCTTCTTACTTTGCATGAATTTCTCAATATCATCTTTGTTGGCGTTCCTGATATATAAATGACATTCCACAAAAAGCAGCCCATTCTCATGAGGCTCGATTTTGATGGCATAGGGGTAATCAGATACTTTGGTTTTTATGGTGTGGTCACAGGCTGATTATATTTCCCCGAAGCCTTCGGCACCAATAGACGGTCCAATCCGCCATTCCTTTTTGAAAATCGTATCTTTTATAACTACTCCAGTAGGATTGGGATCTAGCATCTTATAATCAGCGGCTTTTCTTTTAGGCGCTGCCTTTTTTACTAGCCCAGTCATATTTATTTTATTTAGCACAATTAACAAATCGACATCAAATATCACAGAAATCTAATTAAATTGCAATTGAAATTCGCTCGAATTATTTAAACAAATAATATTCAACAATCGAAGGCGACGCTGCCGTTGTGTCAGTTGTGTTGTGTCTGAATCTTCTACTTCTAGTAGTTTTCCTTGCAATTTCTTGTCAAACACCCCCATAACGATCCTGTCTCTGAGTATTCGGTCCTCCAGGCTCAAAAAATTTCAGGTTTTGCTTATATTCCGTATATCAGCGTAAAAGCAATCAAGTTTCCAACTCTTCTTGTTGTCTTATATGAAAGTTAATAGTATTGATCAACTCATTTTGTTTAGGCTCGAAATATTTTATCAAATTCTATGATTACCGTGTCATATTTAACTGTTATGGAGTCTTCATCCTTTTTCAATAAGTTGTAATATAAATCTTATCCTTTTTGACCGACACAATTTATCAAAATGGCCGCTTTCCTTGTTTCAGATAGCCTTTCGAACACGGCTGCCGCTAGAAATACCTAGAATGGTTGTTTGAATTTTTTCCATTTTGGCAGTAGATCATCCTGTATTCAATGTTCGCCATCGTTACGAGCTTCTTTTTTTGTTCTTCTGGGATGTGCCCGTCGGCGTCCCTCGCGTGGGAAGTTTTGCTTTTCTTTTAATGTTATGTCTTGGTTCTTAAACCGGCTGCGCCATGTATTGTTCTTCGTATTATTAATAAAAGATGGTTTTGAGGTATTCAGGGTTTATTACTTATTTTAATAATTCTTAGTTACAATTGCAGTGCTTATCACTCAACCGGCCACCGTAGACGCGGGCTTGCGGACGGTGAGCAATGGGTCACCAGGCCCGAGTCGACGGCTGGTTGTGTTCCACGCGCGCCTCAAAGAGATGTCAGCAGAACTGACGGGGTCCGTTAGGGCCGATGGCTGCCGGAGGTCGCGGGAAAGTCCGAAAGGGATATCGTGGCCTCTGGCAACAAGGCAACTGAAGGAACACGTGGATTTTAGTCAGTAAGGATCTGACATGCCCTCCCGCTCCGCCCAGAGTGGGAGAAGTTATTTTGTATTGTACCACGTGACATATAAAATGAATGGGCTTGTTGCGAGCATCTCGATTTTTTTTCTTCTAATTTAATCATAAATACTTTATAAGACATTTAAGAAAATTGATGAAAATTTACCATTCCCCCCCTTATCTCCGAAACTACAGAGACAGCAAAATTAAAAAAAAAAAGTATAGAGAATTGTTCTGACATATAAAATCTATCTGGCATATAAAAAAAAATGTATTTATTATTTTTAGATAAAAATAATAAATACAATTTTTTTTATGTCAATTTAGGAGGTTGTCGGCTAATTAACCGGACTTTCCTGTGGCTGCTTCAATAAATTAAGGCCTCCAGCCAGGGCATAAAATTTAGAAACTAAGCGATTATACGCCAAGGGCAACCCCTGTCGCTGGGGGAGGACAGCAAAGGGACAGGCTGGATCGGATTAAAAATAATAAATACAGTACAGTGCATGTATAAATAGCCCTAAAGTATGAGCACATTTTCATTCAGAGACTGTTTGTTTGTACAAACAGCCAAAATGTAGAACATGTGTAGATTAATAGTCTCCAAGTTTGTAAAGGAATAGCAATGCAAATTGTTGGTTTTTAATAAAATTGTAAATTTCCGTTTCAGAGCCTAATCGGAAAAAAGGTAGCAGAGAGAAGATGTCAGAGTTTATCACCAAGCAATGCTGTAAGCACATGTTTATTTAATAGAAGCTAGGCATTTTTATTAACTGACGATTCAATTCTTTTTCACCAGCACGCGTAGCGTGATCACCATAGAAACGCGTTTCCTCCCCGGAAGAATAGACAAAATGACAGATTCACAATCACAAATTGTCATGACGCCTCGAGTAAGCCGCACCCAGGTTACATGCAACTTACTCCATATAATAAGACTCCACAGATGTACACACACATTCTGTTGCGTGGCGTGTTTTAGGTTAATATAGGCAGACACCCACTTTTTTTTTTTCGATATGACATCTCATAGCTTACCTCTGAGGTCATGACTATTTAACCGGACAAACCTGTGGGTGCCTTAAGGGCCTTAGTCCCGTTTAGTACCGTAAAACTGTCACTTTAAAAAGGAATCTCCTCATAAACGGCTTGGTTAAAAGATTTGAAAAAAATATATGTTTGCTATAGATTCATGAACAACATTTTTGAAACTGGATTTTTTCGTATGGCTAATACTTTAGCTTTAAAAAAATATTTAGCAAAACACTATTTTAAGCTAATATTCCCTACTACTTCTAAACGGCTTTGATGTTTGTAAATATTTTTACACTGAAAAATGGGTGTTTAAAAATACTACAAATTTGAAACTGCATATGTAAATCAATCAATATTTGCAAAGAAAATGTCCCCAATTAGAGATAGAGGGTCAGAGGCGCCCTGCGCGGGACGCGGGCGGCAGTCGTGCGCTAGCACTGAGACGGGAAGGCTGTGTCGCTCGCT
This sequence comes from Agrochola lychnidis, assembly GCA_963680765.1. Classification (NCBI taxonomy): domain Eukaryota; kingdom Metazoa; phylum Arthropoda; class Insecta; order Lepidoptera; family Noctuidae; genus Agrochola; species Agrochola lychnidis. The sequence continues at coordinate 15,801,248 of OY796857.1, forward strand.
GCTCCGCTCCGGCTATCGTCGACTATGCGCATACGTATGTGTTAGTGCGAATGTTTACGAACTTATTGTATTAATGTGCGTTTATAGACTAGCTCGCGCTGCAGAGAGTCAATTCGATTGTGCGCGTAGGCACTTTATTGTTGAGTATTTTTTATGTGCAATATCCTTAATACTTTTTAAATTTACAATATAAATTTTAAAAAAAAATGTAAATATAACATAATATCACGCCTGTATTCCCCAAAGGGTTAGGCAGAGGTGTACAGTCACGAGCAAATATGTATACACATAGCAAAATTAAAAAACAATTTTCTCGTGGAATAACGTCTGCAACTTTATACCTATTTCATATTGGTATGGATTCCAAAATACTATGTTCATTACAGCATAATATTACAATCACAGTAGGAGAAAATCACTTTTTAAAGTTGCTAAGTGTATACATATTATTGCTCGTGACTGTATCTATAGTACACCCACATTTCGCCAGTTATGTTTAAGTCCCATGTAATAGGGGGCGAGCCTATTACCAAAAATCCAGACTCCGGGCTGCTACTAAGCAATTCTAGAGGGAAAAACGCTATAGGACTTTGCCCGACCCGGGAATCGAACCCAGGACCAGGACAGGTCAGCAGTAACGCTACAACGGCGCAGTCGTTCACCTACAATATTGTGCAAATAAATAAATAAAAATGGCAAGGCATATCAAGCACTGCAATCGGGACTATGAATGAGAATTAAAATTGATTGAATTTTAAAATGATAAGACTGTATTTTATAACCTCTAACTAACAATTCCCATTTTGCGTCACACGTGATCTGTTCAATTTATATCATAACACGTGTAACTCCGGATTTTTTATTTGTCTGTCTGTGATGTCTTATTTATACCTTTTTAGTTGAATTTTTTGTCGTAGTTGGGTTTTAGTTTGTATAACTTTTATTTTTATTGAATTTTTTTTGGCGTTGGTTTTTTTGGGTTTTTTTTTTATACGTATTTTTAAATGTGCTAATTTAACCCTTTCATTTTAGGTGTATATTGTGATTGACTTACGTAAATAAATGAATCCTTATTATCAAAATGAAAGTCTTACCGGTTGGAGTGTAGCCTTTTAACCTACAGAGCGAGGATTTTTATTATTCGGGAAATAATAAAATTATGAAATACCCAATTTTATTGCAGTATCGTAAGCTTGACCATGGCAACCATGTAGGTTCTGAGAAATATGGCCCTATGATGCACCTTTTCCAGTTAGGAGCTTTCGATTTTTTTTTAAATAAAAATCTCTATATTTCCAAAGCGGTGACTCGGATGAAAATCTTTTCTGGAAATAAATTGTTGTTCTAGTCGAAAACCATGAGATGGTGTAAAAAAAAACCAGAGATTTTTGGTTTTTCATGTTGACAAATAAAAAAAAAAATTTTTTTCCTCAAATTCATGTTGGGATGCTGTTTGCACGGGGGTCACACAGGGGTCAAATTTCGGTTATTTTTTGCCTAGGACGCACCGTTTTCGAGATATTTGAATTTTCGTTTTTTGCCTATTTCTATTCAAAAAAATATCCGTAAATTTAATAAGTCCTCTGCCCCTAACGATACGCAAGCTGAAAGATCGATCGTCACTCAGCCGACGTTCGCACGGACGTAATAAAATCGCGGCGGGATTTTATCGCGCACTGGATTTTGAACTCTCGGTGTTAAGCCGAGCGTTGAGAATCCAACGCGCTGGAACGCACTTTTATTTATTTTTTATTTTTATCTGCTGTTAATTATATTGTGCTTTTTTTTTAGTCTGTGCTAAATAAATGTATTTTCTTTCTTTCTTTCTTCTTTCTTTCACTCTCGTCCCAGCGCGTTGAAAAATCAAGTACACGAAAAAAAATAGCCGCGATTTTATTACGTCCGTGTACGTGGGCTTACTATTTTTTTGTTGTTTTTTTTTTTAATTATTTTCCGAATATTTTAAGGCTCCGTGCACAAAATTCACGCGACAGAGTTAATTCCACACGTTTTTAGTCGCGATTAAAAATAGTCAGATTTAGTTAGACACTGGTGCCGATTCTCTTGTACACCGAACTAAACTAACTAAACTATCACTAAAATTCCTTACTTTTGGCTATGAAAATCTCAAAGCTATTCTGCAAAATAAATTCTCTAAATTTAAAAATAATTTTGACACATCTAAATCGAATTTGACAATCGCGACTCCACACGTGATACCTAACCACGTGATCTTTTTAGAGCCGGAGGCGCGCAGGGGGGGGCAGCCTCGACGTATTTTATATGGATTTTTCACTTCCTTACTTTTGACTATGAAAATCTCAAAGCTAGTCTGTAAAATAAATTCTCTAAATTTAAAAATAATTTTGACACATCTAAATCGAATTTGACAATCGCAACTCCACACGTAATACCTAACCACGTGAATCTTTTTTAGAGCCGGAGGCGCGCAGGGGGGGCAGCCTCGACGTGTTTTATATGGATTTTTCATTTTTTTAATGAAAAATAAGAAAAAATATTACCTACCTGTATAGTGTTAGGGGTATAAGGGTTTTATAAAGGGTGTCGAAATTTTCATTACTTTTGCGATTGGACACACCGTTTTCGAGATATAAGCAAAAGAAAAAAAAAAATCAGTACTGTTTTTGCATCATTAGTTTGACAGGATAAATTTTAGTTTAGTCCTGTCAAATTAATCAGCGCCTGTCACTCTCCATACAAGTTTAGACGTGATTAAAAACTTGCCGACTAAAATTACGTCAATTTACGTCAAGTGCTGATTAATTTGACAGGACTAAACTAAAATGTATCTTCTGTCCTTTTGTTAATGCAATAGAAAGAAAAAGATGCAGTGAATTTAAATTTAGTTTAGTTTGTGAACAAGGGAATCGGCACCAGTGGTGCCGATTCTCTTGTACACCGAACTAAACTAACTAAACTATCACTAAAATTCCTTAGTTTTGACTATGCGAATCTCAAAGCTATTCTGCAAAATAAATTCTCTAAATTTAAAAATAATTTTGACACATCTAAATCGAATTTGACAATCGCAACTCCACACGTAATACCTAACCACGTGAATCTTTTTTAGAGCCGGAGGCGCGCAGGGGGGGCAGCCTCGACGTGTTTTATATGGATTTTTCATTTTTTTAATGAAAAATAAGAAAAAATATTACCTACCTGTATAGTGTTAGGAGTATAAGGGTTTTATAAAGGGTGTCGAAATTTTCATTACTTTTGCGATTGGACACACCGTTTTCGAGATATAAGCAAAAGAAAAAAAAAATCAGTACTGTTTTTGCATCATTAGTTTGACAGGATAAATTTTAGTTTAGTCCTGTCAAATTAATCAGCGCCTGTCACTCTCCATACAAGTTTAGACGTGATTAAAAACTTGCCGACTAAAATTACGTCAATTTACGTCAAGTGCTGATTAATTTGACAGGACTAAACTAAAATGTATCTTCTGTCCTTTTGTTAATGCAATAGAAAGAAAAAGATGCAGTGAATTTAAATTTAGTTTAGTTTGTGAACAAGGGAATCGGCACCAGTGGTGCCGATTCTCTTGTACACCGAACTAAACTAACTAAACTATCACTAAAATTCCTTAGTTTTGACTATGCGAATCTCAAAGCTATTCTGCAAAATAAATTCTCTAAATTTAAAAATAATTTTGACACATCTAAATCGAATTTAACAACCGCGACTCCACACGTGATACCTTACCACGTGACTCTTTTTAGAGCCGGAGGCGCGCAGGGGGGGGCAGCCTCGACGTATTTTATATGGATTTTTCACTTTTTGTGTGGAAAATAAGAAAAAATATTACCTACATGTAGAGTGTTAGGGGTTTAAGGGTTTTATAAAGGGTGTCGAAATTTTCATTATTTTTGCGATTGGACCCACCGTTTTCGAGATATAAGCAAAAGAAAAAAAAATATTCAGTACTGTTTTTTCATCTGAAGTCGAGGTGTTTGTGTGAATTTTAGTTCAAGACAACCAATTTTATTCCACATGTTTTTAGTCGCGATTAAAAATAGTCATATTTAGTTAGAAAATCTAAATTTTAGGTTAAAAACGTCAAATTCAGAATAGCAAAATTGTAATTTTCACTAAACTAATATCTCAGTGCCATCTTAGTGCTGTCAAACTAAAATATAGTTAAGTTGTGTCACTTTAGTCTATTGGATTCGATTCTCTTGTCACAAATGCCTCTAAACTAAACTAAAAATCACTAAAATTTAGTTTATTCCTGTCAAACGACGATTTCCCATTCTGAAATAGACTAAAGTGACACAACTTAACTATATTTTAGTTTGACAGCACTAAGATGGCACTGAGATATTAGTTTAGTGAAAATTACAATTTTGCTATTCTGAATTTGACGTTTTTAACCTAAAATTTAGATTTTCTAACTAAATATGACTATTTTTAATCGCGACTAAAAACATGTGGAATAAAATTGGTTGTCTTGAACTAAAATTCACACAAACACCTCGACTTCAGATGAAAAAACAGTACTGAATATTTTTTTTTCTTTTGCTTATATCTCGAAAACGGTGGGTCCAATCGCAAAAATAATGAAAATTTCGACACCCTTTATAAAACCCTTAAACCCCTAACACTCTACATGTAGGTAATATTTTTTCTTATTTTCCACACAAAAAGTGAAAAATCCATATAAAATACGTCGAGGCTGCCCCCCCCTGCGTGCCTCCGGCTCTAAAAAGAGTCACGTGGTAAGGTATCACGTGTGGAGTCGCGGTTGTCAAATTCGATTTAGATGTGTCAAAATTATTTTTAAATTTAGAGAATTTATTTTGCAGAATAGCTTTGAGATTCGCATAGTCAAAACTAAGGAATTTTAGTGATAGTTTAGTTAGTTTAGTTCGGTGTACAAGAGAATCGGCACCACTGGTGCCGATTCCCTTGTTCACAAACTAAACTAAATTTAAATTCACTGCATCTTTTTCTTTCTATTGCATTAACAAAAGGACAGAAGATACATTTTAGTTTAGTCCTGTCAAATTAATCAGCACTTGACGTAAATTGACGTAATTTTAGTCGGCAAGTTTTTAATCACGTCTAAACTTGTATGGAGAGTGACAGGCGCTGATTAATTTGACAGGACTAAACTAAAATTTATCCTGTCAAACTAATGATGCAAAAACAGTACTGATTTTTTTTTTCTTTTGCTTATATCTCGAAAACTGTGTGTCCAATCGCAAAAGTAATGAAAATTTCGACATCCTTTATAAAACCCTTATACCCCTAACACTATACAGGTAGGTAATATTTTTTCTTATTTTTCATTAAAAAAAATGAAAAATCCATATAAAACACGTCGAGGCTGCCCCCCCTGCGCGCCTCCGGCTCTAAAAAAGATTCACGTGGTTAGGTATTACGTGTGGAGTTGCGATTGTCAAATTCGATTTAGATGTGTCAAAATTATTTTTAAATTTAGAGAATTTATTTTACAGACTAGCTTTGAGATTTTCATAGTCAAAAGTAAGGAATTTTAGTGATAGTTTAATTCAGTGTACAAGAAAATTGGCACCAATGGTGCCCTGTGCGCCTCCAGCTTGAAAAAATATCCACGGGGTAGGGCAAACAAGTACCACGTGGATTCAAAATATATTTAAATTTAGAGAATTTTTGTTGCAGAATAGCTTAAGATTGAAATTGATGGCGTGATGTTATGAAGAAATGTGTAAATTTTCGCAGCCGCCATTTTAGATTTACGTTTTGACATCAAAATCTGCTTTAGAATCCTCGAAAACTTTGAAAAAGACACTCAAAACGAAAAATTTGAAAATTGTCACAGCCGCCAACTTGGATTTATATTTTGACCTCACTATCAGCTTTAGCATCCTCGAAAACTATGAAAACGACACCCATAACGAAACATTTTTAAATGTTCGCAGCCGCCATCTTGGATCTTTATTTTGACTTAAAGTAGTCTTCAGTAGCTTTAAAGAACTTCGTTCCAAAAATACTTCATTTATTGCTACTACAGCATATCGGCGCGGGCATGTCGGTGACGCGAACCCATAACTTTTTCCCACCCGGCATGCAGACGTTGTCCTGCGACAACAGCGCCACGCTAGTCCAAACTATAGCTATAAACCATCCAAGTGACACAAAAACAATTTAAAAAAACATCTAAATCAGTCAAGCCGTTTAAGATAAGAAGAATTAAGAACACACGTACACCATTATTTTATTTATTGCCAGGCGTGCAGAATTTTAATGTTCTTCAAAAACAAGCAAAGTACTTTAAAATAAAATGCGGATCAAAATGTGGTAGTCGATGTACAATTTCTGGAATATGTTAACATCAGACACGTGCGTGCGTGTGTGCGTGCTGCGATGCAGTGATACGTCATCACGCTGGGAAGGCCCGTTCGCTACTGACAGGATGGGTTTTCCGCGATCGTTTATATAGTTCACTTTGCTATTTATTTACGAAATGAAGTAATTGTTTATTTATAAAATAAAACTTATATTATATTAAACGGTTAACTTAAGAGTAATATGTAATTTTTAAAATTTCTTAAAAGTGTTTCTAAGTATTAGAAAAAATATTTATTTGTCTTGAACTTTTCAGAAAATTACGTTATTTCAACATTTTTTTCTTCTGCTATATTTTGTATGAAAGTTGAAAAAAGTGGTTCCTCTATGTACAAGTAGACCATAATTATAATGATATTGATGACATTTTTTAATTTTTAAAATCTAAAGCAGTTTCTTCTAATGAAACGATCAAACGTCAGTCTCGCGTCATTTTTTGGAAAACTTGTTGCGAATTTTAGTGATTTTCCACGAATCCTTAATTTATTTGAAAAATCCCTTTCCCCTATGTACAGACGCCAGCACATCAAGCTACCCGAAACTGTCAAATTTTCCCAATCAACTTTGAACCTTAGACATCAGCGATAAAGTTGAAAATCTATTAAATAAATTTGACAGATTGTAGTAGCTTGATGTGCTGGCGTCTGTACAAGACAAAGAATTGGACTTTTCAAATCACAAAAATTTTGTTTAAATTCTGGTCCCCTTTCTCACAACGAATGATCAAAATTTATCAAAATCAGTGATTTCGTGCGGTGCGGCGGCACGGAGCCTTAAATGTTTCTCTTTTCGATAAAATCGAACATAGAATATACTTTATTCTCCTTCGTTTTTCACATAATAGATGTTATTATAAGTTTACGTTATTATTATTATTAAGGGCCGACTTTTCAAGCCTCAGTTAAGTCGGTGAATAGTTATCTAGCGTATGCAATTATTTGGCTGTTTATAAGGCGAATTAATATTTTAAATTTTTCAATCGTATAATAGCTGAAGAATAGTTTATCTGTGGTCTTTGTTAACCATCAACTTCACACTATCATGTGCAAGTGAGATGCACAGATACAGTATTCAACGTGTTAGACAAGAATAGAAACAAAACTTATGTTTGACATTTTGACATAATCATAACATAAAGACATAATCATCAGACACTGACTATCTGACTATTGAAAAATCCAGAATCATGATATCTATGGAATAAACGCTTTACGATTCTTTATCTGAAGATTGAAAAATCAGCTCTTAATAAAACACGAAATAAATAGCAACCGCATGACACTTATATGAAAAATTCGAACCCAATTCTCTTCGCCGCAGAGAGAATTGGTGACGAAAGAAAAAAAAAACATAAATAAATAAGCGCGAAAGAATGTGACAACCGGCGACGGCGGGCGTGTCTGAATAAAACCGGTTTATTCAGGTTAACACGAGTTTTAAAATTATATTCTCTGTAATAACCAGTAACCAAAATTAATTAGATTTAGTCGAAACCGTTTTTGTAATTAACCGGTTAAGCAATGAACGGTTTTAAGAACAATATAAACCGGTTTCAAGCCCTGATCTATCTATAAAAAATATCAACCTTGCATCCACCATTCCCTTCTGGAATCGTAGGCAAAAACAGCGACCCACGTGTGCGTGTCTGCGCCCCTGCATATTCTTTGGCCGTCGTTTTAGTGTAGTGCGCCACCGCACGCTTCCAAGGGTAGGGGTTTAGCTCCGCCCACATACGGAAGGTCAGTGAGCCTACTAATCACCTTAAGCTGCTACACTCAAAGCCTCCAGCCAGGGGCTTACAAACTAAACTAATATAAATAAAATAAATAAAAATAAAATAAAAAAGCCTTTATTCTACCATAAATACATTGAATAATTTGAGCATATTATTTTATATTAACACATAATGGTTTATTACATTTTAACATTTCATTATCATTAATATTATTGTTTATTATTTGAGTTAAAATCATATTTATAATTGTATTTATTATTCATAAGTGCTTGTAAGCAAAACAAAGTTTAAAAAAATGTATATAAGTATTAAAATATTATTATTAATGTTGGCATGCACGTGAAATTATTTTTTTATGGAAGTCGCCTCTGCGGCGTAGGCCTCCCCCAACTTTCTCCATTTTTCCCTAATTAAACTAAGATAATTTAAGATTATTCATTGATGCATCTTTTCGCATGTCTTTTGGGCTAATATATGTATTATTGTTTGTTTTGAGGGGTCTGGCGCTGTATGCCGAGATGCAGGACTCGTCCTAGTTCGGTTACAGATGCTCCCATGTTATATACTCCTAAGTACTAGCCTATAAGTGTGTGTAATTGTATTATTATATTTTTTTTTAGTAATAAATAATAAACTAATAATAAATAAACTAGACTATGTAAACTTATAAACTAGGTGAACGCTCGCTAAGGGCACCCCCTGTGGGGTAAGAACCTCGGCTTAGGGCGTTTACCTACCGGAGGGAGGACATCAAAGATGGGACGGGCTGGAGACACCCACTACTAAATAGACGCCTATATACTATAAGTGCAGACACTGAGCGATGACACTGAGCAGTGTTATACTACAACACAAACCGCTCACACACACACACGACTGTTTATCCCTCAATCCGTAAACGGCTAGATCTGTGAGCTTGGCGAGGGAAAACTACATATCTACCTGTAGGAGTGTCTCTGTCGCTGGTCGTTCTCGTGGGCCTTCCCCAAGCAACTGGGGGTCTCACCTGGCGGGTACAAACCGCCGAGATGTCGTGAAGAAACCGGCGTTATAGGATTTAGCGTCGCGGCGCGCCTACAGAAATATTCATAGCAACCATTCAAACAGACGCAATTAAACCTGCGTCAATTCCGCAGGCCGATTAAGGTAAACAAAATGAGGAGCCCATCTTTATGGACCAACGTATGGCCTCCGCGGGCGAAGGGCGAAGCCCTGACCCCGCTCGCCACGTGACATCTCGACTACAAACTGTCATTTTGTCTATAATTATTCAGTCGATAAAACCCGTTTCTATGGTGGTCATGCTACACGTTTGTGTTTAATTCCGATGCAATTAGTAAGCGTATTGTCGTTAACCGCCAACCAGGCAAAATTCTGACTCCGGGCTCTGAGAGCATAGCGGCAATTTTTGTTAAGACAAGGTCTTAATTAATGATTTAATTTTCATTATCCTGCAGTTACTAAAAAAATCTCACGATGATTTTGCTCCAACATGTGGTTCGGTGCCTAACGCGCTGATTGTGCCCTACCCCATCTCCCCTGACAATGACCCAGGTAACACAAGTTTTTTTTAGATAGGTACCTGCTTATTTAATTTTATTTTTAATAAAATAAATAGACATGGGCGGATTTAGATGGCGTTGGGAAATAGAATCTGGCCACGCAGTCTGCAATGGAATAAATGGGCAACCCCAAAAAGTTTTATATAGGGTGACTGGTAATTAGTGACCGATACTTAAACATGTGACTTTACTCATCATTATCAACAACTTTTACTGTGGGAACAAACCTGAAATCGTGAAAAAAATCAGCTGTTCCCTAGTTCCCTACATTTATGTTCGCATAACTCGTCAAAAAGTATTGAAAACGCTGATTTTTTTTTCGCGATTTCAGGTTTGGTCCCATAGTAAAAGTTGTTCATAACATAATGATGAGTAAATTCACTATTTACGGTGTACTTTTACGTTATTTATTTATTTTATTTTTTGGAAAACTTACAGCTAAACAAACACAATAAGTAATAGTTTAAACAAAATATGGCCAATTACAAGTTTCCACCTGTAGTTTAAACGACAGATTAACTGACGACTAGTCAGTTATGTCAGTTTCGGGGTGCTGACGCTGCTGTAAGTTGTTTTCACAAAATAAAGTAGAAAACTGGTTAAACCTATTAAAAGTAGAGGGCGGGTGTAGGGGATTCAGGTGCAGGGTGGATATTAGTGGCTATAGACCAAAATTAATACACTTTCTCTGAGTACACACAATATAATCACAACACAGAAACACTGATAAAAAAACACAAAAATAGCTTACGCACTAAAAAAAAACTAATCGAGGTACTAGGAAACAGATTAATAACTACCGATACACAAACTTATCCTCTGTTCCTAAATCTAGAATCTATCTAGGTCCCGTAAGACGGAACTTGCTATAGGTAGTCGATATATAGGCATTAGCCCCACACTATTCGACACTACCCAAAAGGAGACTGAACATTCGACTGAACTTATACTGAATACACTGACTATGTTATACTGAACATATTTCTTGAAAATACTTGTTGAAATTAGTAATACTGATGAGAACGCCAAGTTATAATGATGAGAACGCAACAACTGAATTTTTTTTTTTTTTTGGTGGGCATCTCGCAGTATTGACCACTAAGGTCTTGGCTGCTTAACCGGATTTTCCTGTGGGTGCCATAAGCTTCTACACTTAGAGCCGCCAGCCAGGAGCTATTTATCTATTCTAAATTAAAATTAAGCGAATGCTCGCTAAGGGCACCCCCTGTGGGGTACGAACCTCGGCTTAGGGCATCGCTGAGGGGAAGACAGCAAGAAGGGACAGGCTGGATCAAAACTATATTTCCATCATGATTATTAGGCGGGGTATTTAAAGCTACATGCTCAGCTGCAACAACTGCTGGCACCTCGTTTTCGAGCAAGGGTCGGGGGGGAGTTTCATTTACTCGAGGAGTCGGTCGCGATCGCAAAGGACCTCGGCGGCGAGGTCGGAATGACGGGAGGCGTCTGTTTTTGTATACTGTACTGGTGGCCCTATTCTGCTCCTGGAAGAGTGTGATGGGGTCATCTGGGTCGGAGAGTACATGCCTAGGGCGGCGAGTCTTACTAATTCGGGATGGGGTATAATCGGCTGCCTCGACAACCAGAGGGTTGCGATGTCTGATAGCGGAGTCAAAATAACGCTTGGCGAGGCGTTTGAGAAACTGGTGAATGGTTGGGATTTTACAATCGAGATGGAGGATCTCGTTTCGGACGAACCAGGGGGCTCCCGTGGCCTTACGAAGGAAGCGGTTCTGTAGGGTCTGCATCCTATGGATTTAATTGGGTTTGGCGTGGGCAAATACTGCTCCCGCATAAATCATGATGGGACGAATACACGCTGTATAGATACGCAATTTGCACTTGAGTGAAAATTTGCTGCGTGCGTTTAGGATGCAGTGAAGTCTACCTAGAGCGAAAGCGGCTCGCGAACGAACCGTCTTTATGTGCTCTGAAAAGGAGAGTTGATGGTCTAGGATCACACCTTGGTACTTGGCTCGCTTCTCCCAAGGGATCGGCTTGCCGTACAAGGTGATTTGTCGGGAGGGGGGGAGGCATCTAGATCTTGGTTTCGAGAAAGAAACCGCTTGACTTTTGTCAGGATTTACTTCGATTCTCCACCGTCTAAACCAGGCGCCAAGGTTGTTGACAGCCCTTTGTAGAGTTAGGAGAGACGAAGGGGAATTACCTTTACCTTTACAGATGATCACAGTGTCGTCTGCGAACAGAGCGAGCTGCGTTTTACTGTGTTTGGGGATATCGCTAGTAAATAGCGTGAATGCGAGGGGAGCTATCACTGAGCCCTGAGGGACTCCTGCCCTTATGGGGCGGGGGGAGGATAGGGCTCCTTCGATGCGGTAGCGGAAGGTGCGGTTCGACAGGTAGTCTCGTAAGATGAGCACGAGCCGATCTGGCACACCGAGTTTGTAAAGCTTATATAATAAGCCGTTGTGCCAGACTTTGTCGAAGGCTTTCGCTATATCGAAGAAAACCGCACTTGTCTGCAGGCCATGGGTGAAACCACCTTTGACCAGCTCGACGATACGGTGGACCTGATGCACGCTAGAGTGCTGAGTTCTAAAACCGAACTGCTCGTTGGGAATGAGGCCCTTTGTCTCTGCGTAATCTCTGAAACGCTTATAAATAAGCCTCTCATAGATTTTGCCGAGGACTTTGAGCAGACTGATAGGGGCAACCACTGAATAATATGCGACACCTTAAGTAGTTTTCTACCCTAGCGCGCCCGCCCTGTGGCTAGCATACGCAGATTTTACGAAACCCCTATCCAAGTCTAGTTTTTCAAGGTGAGGGGGTCGGTATGCGATCGGGGATTGCGGGGTACACCGATACTAGGGGGCACCAGGGGAGGTAAGGGGAGCGAAGAGGGAAAGAAACTGCGCAGTTGGTCTGCTTATGTATTACGTCCTATGTGACGCCTTTGTTCTTTCCTCAAATCGAACATCCCAGATACTTTTCTTTATGTAAAAGGTGCCCATTTATAGTAGATAGCCTAACTAAGACATCGTGTATGTCAGAACCCTTATTTATTGCCTATATTGGCCTGTATAACATAATTTAGTTAGTATATAAGGGAAATCTTTGTGTCTCAGTTAGTAACTGACTATTGTACTGAGGCTATCACTATACTTTTGTGATAATATATGTATGCTAGGTTACTTCACAATATGGGTAATAAAAGTAGTGTAATACTTTAATTAACTTAACCTAGGGTGGTGTGAAGTACCTAGCCAAATAATAACAATCATACTATGAGATCGCTGTGCTTCTCAACAGCGGGAGTTATTATGTAATTTATGACATGAAAAATCCAAGATATGAAGGAACAGCACGATGTCGTCCTTAACCAAAAATCACAATGTTTACAAGATATCGAAAAGTTGACGTGTAAGTAGATCTAATGATTTTGATCTTTTGCCAAATAGATTGTGTAATAGACTATGTCGTACCTATGCTCTACCTCCATACGATGGCAAAACTGTATCAAATCCACACTGCATCGTGCTAAAGTTACTATTCTTTACCAGGAATAAATCAGAATATAAACAAAATAACCTATCAAAAACAAAAAGTCAAAGTATCAAAGGCGATGGATAACGGTCCCATACAAGCTTGGCCCAGAAATGAACACAAATGAAACAAAATGTATTATGAAGCTTTAATAATGTTTCATAGCCCTGTATATTTTTGTTCGCCGTAAAACTTTGTGAAGGGTCAAAAGACCCTTCTCAAATCTCATAGAAATATAAATGTCAAATCTGATTACTTCAAAAATCAATTCAAACCTGTCGATCGCAGAGTAATCCACTGTCTTCCAGCAGATTGAACTTCACTCAAATCTAACGACTATCCCAAATGATTCATTTGCTGTCCCAGTTTAATCTCCGTTGGAAACCAGGCAAAATCAGAGTAGACTGTAATGCGAAGATCAAGAAAGGCGAAGTCACTCAGAAATGCAAAACAGATATAATTTTTGAAGAAATCAAAATAAATCACAACAAAACATTCACGATGCTGTCACACGCAGCACCACAGAGTTCGAAATAAAATAGATATCGTCAAAGACAAACCCGACTGACAAGAAGGGATACGTATTTGTATAGTACCTACATAATATGTAGTTATGCCCAGTGTATGTAAGATTATATTAGGATTAGGACTTGTAGGATTATTCTCGAGTATCATCTCGACGTCTGGATACATTTTAATGATTTACATGTCGTTAAGTTTGTGGTGACCGCCCAGCGAAACACACTTCACTTTCAATCGCAATCCGAAGGGTTTTGAAGGAAATTCCTAATCGACTAGGAGAAAGGTGACGTTTTACAAAAATCAACATGGCGGACTATAGAATTCAATATGTAAAGTGGTTTAAAAGTTTTTAGTAGGTCAAAATAAAGAGCTTCAGAAGACGATGCTTTTAAAACAATGTTAGTTCACACATAAACGCATACAGTTGTTGCGCCACTTCTTCTTTCCAGCTAAAGCACGGAAGGGGTGAAGAGCGGGCGTTTTTAGAGGACTGTCTTTATAATATAAAGACGTTCGAAAAGTGCTGATTCTCAGCCTAGTTTAAATAAATCACTTTTAAATTTTGAAGAACGGACAGACAGTCGTACTTGTCCGCTATGTTGCTACTCACGCGCACTCTGTGCAACAGTGACGCTGCTTTTTTTGCCGTGAAACCATCTGTGCCTCCATGAATATGGCGGGCACGCTGCGAAACGGCCACAGCAGCATAATTATATAAGTACTAAAGCATACGTACTCCTTCTAAAACACAGGATGTTTCGTATAGAAAAAAATATAATATTGCGTTGCATTGTTTGCCTCCCTCTGTTACTAATAGGTCTGTGCAAAGAATTTAAATGACATATGACAAATGCATGACAATGACGGGCAGTGACAATGATTATGAAAGATAAAGTAGGTGCTGCCATTACATACTTTTCAGACTGGACTTATCTATTGATTTAAAAATGAAATTGATACATTAATTAATTAAATATCATGTTCATCACAGTCTAATTATTATTCAATACGCTTTACATACAGTTTTAATATTGCATATTCTAAAAATACTAGTGAAATCATATCAATTCTTACATGAGGCATATCCCACTTTCCATTATATCTCCAAAACTGGTAACATAAATATCTCCCCCAAAAATTGAATCAAAATAATCTTTCAAATTGAAATATTTCTTCCCATGTTTTTTCAAGTAACGAAAGCTGTGGTGCGATTTCAAATAATATCAGTTATTTTTTAAATATAATCATCTCTTTGTCCGTGCTAGCGCTGCTAGGCCAGACTTTATCCATGTCCTTTTTAGGGTTCTGTACCTCAAAAGGAAAAAAACGGAACCCTTTATGAGATCACTTTGTTGTCTGTCTGTCTATCAAAACCCTTTATCTTGGAAACGCGTGAAGGTATTTGAAATTAAAACCATATACTCAAGTCCACAGTCCCTTGAAGCTGTGACAAAATCAAACTTCTAGTTAAGTAAAAAAAAGATACGGTCGTTATGCTGCAAAAAACGTATATTTCAACACTCTCAAGGCAATCGAAATTTATAGGGTACTTTCCGTTGATTTAAGCAAAATCGGAAAACATATAAACATTTGTAATTAAATCTTAAAAAAAAAACAGGGTCTTTATGCAAGGTCCAAATTTTGAAGTGAATAACCGTGTCATGTGGGGTATCGTATGAAAGGGCTTCATTGGCACAAGCTTACACAGATTTTAATTATTTTTATGATGTACGGTTTTCGATTTATGACGAAAATGTAAAAAAGAAACAATCTTTCCTCTTTTAACTTTGGTGTATGTGTACCTAATAGTTTGCAATGTTATGCGGTTTTGCGGTAGGTTTTGGAAACTGAATTTCGGGAAAAGCTCGGAAAAAAATGCGAGACTCGTTTCCTGAACTATTTTAATATGTACACACACGGCTACACATCAAGCTATACATTTCCATTATAGCTGACCTCGCATTGTACGGAAATCCAATCCAATGCGATATCAACATAAACTGGAAAGTCAAATAATTTATTTCAATTAGGCACAAAAAGGCACTTTTGAACGTCAAAAACAAAAAATAGAATTGATTCTAGTCGCCCCTTCCAAAAGGTAGTTTTCGTATGGAGAAGAATGGGCAAGAAACTCCACCGTTACTCTTTTAAAATGTTTTACAATATTTTGTATACATTAATTATATAATTATATGTGAAGACGATGTACCTGGAATAAGATTACTATACCACAATAGGTAAAAATAATTAAAAATGAAGCAATGACAGAAAAAATAATTATGTAATGGATACATGGTGTTCACATATTTACAAGCATTGTAAAAGTAGGTACCTATACGAAATTCCTAAAAAAATTACAAGTGATACTAATTAGTCAGTGTGTGAGTTCAAGTAATCACAGAATGTAAAAAGAAAATGTTATAATATTTAATTACACAATTAAATTAGCAACCAGTTTGATTTTGTCTAGACTCTAAATTGTCCTATGGAGCTAGACCAGCATGCTTCCAAGCATTCTTATCTAGAATATAATCCTCTAATTTGTAATATGCTTGTTTACAAAGAGTACTTTTAATATGAGTTTTAAATTTTCTTTCAGTTAACTGTAATATGTCACAAGGTATTTTGTTGTAACATTTAACACAGTACCCCATAAAAGATGTTTGTACTTTGGATAATCTGAAAAATGGTTGATCTATTTTATCTTTATTTCTAGTATTAAAATTATATCTATCACTTATTTTCTTAAAAAGATGCAGATTTTTCCTTACATACATAATATTTTCATAGATGAATTGGCAAGGTACCGTCATAATATTAATCTTTTTAAATAGTTCCCTGAGAGATTCGCGACGATATAGATTATAAATGGCTCTGACAACCATCTTTTGTAAAATAAAGATGGATTCAATGTCAGCAGCCCGACCCCACAGTAAAATGCCATATGACATAATGCTGTGAAAGTAGCTAAAATATACCAAACGCGCGGTTTCTACATCTGTTAACTGTCTTATCTTTCTAACAGCATAAGCGGGCGAGCTTAGCCGCCCCGCAAGAGCGTCTAGCGTGATTCCCAGGAAAACTGTTTGATTCATAAATTCCAGTTTTTCTCCATTCAATATGATGTCACATTCGCTACTTCTAACATTCGGTAATTTAAATCTAATGCATTTGGTTTTTTTCTCATTTAATACCAAATTATTTATCGTAAACCAATCTTGGACCTGAAGAATAGAGTTATTCACGTCGTCAAGATTTTGTGATCGTCGATCTATTTTAAAGATCAATGATGTGTCATCTGCAAATAACACCATCTTCGGTTGATTTTGAAGTAATTGGGGTAAATCGTTAATGTAAACTAAAAAGAGGAATGGACCCAATATCGAACCTTGAGGAACACCCATTGCCATTTCAGATCCCAACGAGTTTACGCCGTTCACTTGAACTTTAATCTTTCTATCTTTCAGGTATGATCTTAGTAAATAAAGAGCTGTATTCCTAATCCCATAGTGTTCTAGTTTCAGCAGAAGTGTTTCATGGTTTACGCAATCGAACACCTTCGAGAGGTCGCAAAAGATTTCAATGGCATCTTGTGCTTCTTCCCAGGCATTAAAAATGTTCTTTATTAGGGTGACACCGGCGTCAGTGGTACAACGTCAATTGGTGAAACCGTACTGTTGTTCATGAAAGATGGAATTTTTATTAAAGCGACGTAACATTTGATTAAGCATCAACTTTTCAAACAGTTTACTGAGAACTGGCAGAAATGTATAGCTTGATATGTAACCGTGTGTACCTATAAATTTGCACGGAACCCTCGCTGGGCGAGTCCGATTCGCACTTGTCCAGTTTTTTTCGTAGGACAGGATGGTGAGTTGCCATCTATAGATTTTCAAAATCCACCGTTTTTTTACTTAAGCTGACTTAGCGTGGCTATATAGACCCTAGAAGTGACAGTTTTAGAAAATCAGGAAATGAGATTTTATTTGTTTTAGCTGCTGAGTAGCTATTTGTGTACCATTAATTATTTGAATAAAATATAATTATGGATTAGTATAATGTATAGTTCAAAATATTAAGGTGAGGCTAGAGTAGCATTGCACTAGGTGCAAAGCAAATTTTATCCAGCTGGTATTTCATTTGAACCCTATCAACAGCGTCATATGATAGCCTTGTGAACTTTGCCTTTATACAGCAAAAACCTGTAAACGTAGTCTCTTGTTACGATCTTTGCGCGTATACCTCCTATTATAATTATTTTCACGATTTTTATTAATATTTTTATCACGTCCCAAGCCGAAATGGAAAGCTCGCCGCGATGCCATACTTATACTCCATTTTTTAGGGAATTATATAAAGATAGACAAATCGTAGGAAAGGGTTTATTTAAAGATGATCTTGTTTTAAAAAATAAGTTATCACCAAATTAAATTTATTTTAGATTTTTACGGTAGTTTCCTCTTTTATAAATGTAAGTCTGTTAAACTTTATTATTTATTATTTACTCTTCGTAGAACTGCTTGAGCACAATTTTTTAGTTAGATTTATGATAATAATAATTATAATATTTTGTAAGAAATCTGTTTATTGTAAAGAGCCAAAAATACCGGCCATAAATAATTCTCTAAACGTCAACGAATTATAACGTTGCTAAATTGAAGAGTACAACTATGACGTAGCATGACAACTAAAGTGACAGGTATTACGTTTAGACGGTTACTTGCCAGCTGTCTCGTCACGTGTTGTTTTTTTGTTTACCTTTATTTGACTACCTAAACCTACGGAGTATAGGTAGGTTAGGTATCTACTTAATCTGAAATGTTTTTTTAACAGAAAAAGATTTGGTCATGCCGCAATGCGTTTTGGCCAAAGTAAATCGGACTTTAGCAACGAAGAAGCGGGAGTTCATAAAAATGCGAAAAAATCTAATTGGCCATCAAGTAAGTTCATCATGTTTATCATCATCAGCCTATAGCAGTCCTGTGCTGGACATAGGTTATAGCCAATTAAATAGTAGGTATGCCTTCATCCAGCTGCTGAAGAGAGAGTGCATTAAGTTTGCGCACACAGTTGTTTCCTCTCTTGGTATGGCCAGGCCCTCTTGATAATGGCCGCCGTCGTGACCGAAATTAGTCGGAAGGGTATTTATTAACTAGGTGCTGATTCGACAGACGTCGTCCTGGCCAAATTTCAATAATTCATAAAAAAGACCCATAGATTTTTTTTTTCCATTTCTTGTAAAAACCTGATTCGGGCTACTACGAACATTTTAAAACAAAAAATTTGCCAAATCGGTCCAGCCGTTCTTAAAGTGATGTGCTAACCAACGAATATCATTTTCTTTTTTATTATAAAGTTTTTTTTTTAACCAGTATGCAAACTTAAACACGTGACTTTATGAACAACTATTACTATGGGACCAAATCTGAAATCGCGAAAAAAATTGGTTGCCTGTAAAGTCGGTATACGGGCGAAAGTTTTACGTGACAACGACGAAGGGACGCGTGCCTTTCACTTTTTATGTCTGTCTCTCTCGCTCTTAGGCGGGCTAACCATGCCCGAGTGGAAGGGACGCGTGCCTCTCACTCGCTCTCATTGTGAGCGCATAACGTGAGCGGAGCGTAACGCAGTTTCTTGAAGTGTCACCCGGCAAACCAATTTATAAGACGTTGTCACGTCAAAAAAATCTGCTGTTCCGTACATTTTGACAAGTTATGCGAACATAAATGTAGGGAAAAGCTGATTTTTTTTTCGCGATTTCAGGTTTGTTCCCATAGTAAAAATTGTTCATAATGATGAGTAAAGTCACGTGTTTAAGTTTACGCACTGGTTAAAAGTTTTCCCTGTATGCATGATTGTTGTTGTGTAGAACTCGTTACTGGAAAGCTTTGCCCAGTTGAAGGAGCTGGAGGCTCGCGCCGGCATCGGTAACGTAGACGACTCTCTGGGCGAAGTGCGCGTGTTATCCGTCAGCGGCTGGCCGGCACATGACTTGCTCATGCTCATCCGCGATGATCTTGAACTGCCATTGCACTCGGAGATAAGTGGCATTTTGGGTGAGAACCATTAGATTTTTATAGAGCCTAAAGTTCATCCGTGTCGATACGAGAAGTGACAGAAGAAAACTTACTGATTTACCTGGAATAAGCACCTGCAAAGTTATTAAAACGAAAGACATTAAAAATCAATATAAATAGCGCGAATACTACAAAAATCCTTATTTAAGTACTGTAAGCAACTCGCTTGGCTGCGATACTCGGGATCGTGTATAGTGTTTAAATTAAAGAAACTTTTGGAAAAAACAGACTATAATTAAACCAACAGTATAAAGCAAAGGACAATATTACACGACCGACGCCAGGGGCTAAACTAGTTTTTTCTTACATTAACAAATGCACACCATACGAAAATCCTAATTTAAATATATAACGTTCGAATGTTCGGATACCATAGTGTTCTTGCCAGCCTGCATAATGTGTGAGGTTGAATTCCAATGATAAGTCCTCACAGTACGTAATCATTTTATGGTTGTTTCCTGTAGGTCCACATGCGCTGCAGCAAATAACCTCGCAACTAAACCCGATTCCTGAGGAAATGTTGGCGATTAGCGCAGAGTTAATGGCGCGTCGAATAGAGTTGCTCAATCTGCTAAGGGGCAAGCACCGCACCGATCGAGCTACTTACCTTACTGTTAGTACTTCTTTTTGGTCATCGTGAACTCGTGACAGACTATGATGAACCTCATATCAGTTATGGTGGTATGGTTAGGTTGCAGAAGGAATCGTACCTACCACATCACTATCTAGGCTGCTGGCTTGATGACCACCATTAAAGTGCTTTTTCTTCTTCATCTTATTGAGAGCTATGAGATGTTTTTCTTCTGTTTTAGAATTTAGAATGGAAAACGAAAAACACAGAATTTGATAATGAAACAGAAAAATTACACAGAATGGTGGCCGGTACTGCTGAGAACTTAAAAGCTAAGATTAATTACTCTCTAGAATTGGCAAAGTAAGTTCTAAGTTTCATTTCTTTCAATATTGTCTATCGATGCCCGGCCCCTTGGCCAAGATACAAGAGACCGATAACGTTATAATAGTAACTTTTGTATAACCGCAACTAGGTACTGGCACAAAATTTGTTATTAATTAAAATATTACTGTATCTTAATTTCTTAAACAATTTAATATTAATAACCACTTTATGTATATAAATTATAATTTAAATAATTAAATTAACTTTTTAATTATGTCTAATTACTAGATATTTGAAGAAAAAAAAAATTTAAAAAGTATGTTGCTTCTTTCACCTACTCCTGTACAGAATCACGTCCTGAGCTTTCTCATACACGCAAAGAAAATATGACACATTACTTCGTTCAGATACTACCACTTTAGTAGTAAATTAGTCGAGTTTGTAGGCCCAATCCTTAAATTTGTAGTTTAACCCTTAAAAAGTTGATGGCTCCTTAATCGAAAAGCGGCCTCTGGAAGTCTAGATATTTTTGAAAATTTAGTATGATTTAGTAGTAGATATTTTCAAGCATAATCTGTAAAAAGAAATCATGTTTATCTTTCCCATGCTAAGTAGCACCATTTCGGCAGCATTTTTAATATTTACCGCAAATGTGGTATCCAACTCTGTTGCAGAACCGGCGACGTCAGACCGCCCTGTCTTACCCCCACTAGTTAGTATTATTTTTATACCAAAATTTAAACCGATGATCTCCAATTTTACGGGACAAACGAGCGCTAGTTTTTTAAAATTCGTTCCTGAGTGTATTTAATTATTATAGTTAATTGTATCAAACGCTCGCCTGAGGTCCAAAAAACATATTAGGTACATTCATATTTTTATAATGCTTTTTATAAAAATATTTTTTTTTCCTTTATAAAGTTTCACAATTGGTGATACTTTATTCACATTACAATCTAGCTTATTAGCTAATAAGTAATTTAAATATAACTTAAACTGCTAAGTAACTATAAAATTAAGAAGTTGTCCAATAACGTCTTTCTTATTCACTATAAGTTAAGGGGAAGACACTTGATTCACGTGTTCTTTGTAAAAGTCAGCACTTGCACCACAGTTTAAGTTCACTTACTCTGCACTAAACTAACTCAAAAGGTTTAACCCTTTTTAGTCTTCGCACTAATTCAGTGTTGTCAAGGAGTTGGATCGCCTCAACATTCACGTGATGATGAAGTCTGTGTTCATGAGCTTCTGCATATTTTTGTATAACTATATTTACGACATCCATCTTGAGGTCTCGGTGGAGGTCACTATTTCTAATGTACCAGGGCGCGTTGACTATATCCCTTAGTACTTTATTTTGAAAACGTTTGTGATTTTACGATTGCTTTGGCTGGTGCAGCCCCACAGCTGAATACCGTAGGTCCATACAGGCTTTAAAACTTGTTTGTATAACAACAATTTGTTAGGTATTGACAATGGTGACTGTCTACCAAGTAGCCAATACATTTTTTTTGTACCGAATATCTAATTCTGCTAAAAAATATGAATGTACCTAATATGTTTTACTCGACTGCGGCAAAGCCAAAAATGGCTATGTGTTTGGCCTATATGTCCGTCCTATGTTCCCTCGTTACTATTAAACGGCTGAACTGATTTTAATGAATGATATGTCGTTAGATTTTTTTTATTGCGCGAGTGTTACTGGGTATATTAATATTAAAATAAAATAAAAACAAAATAAAGGCTTTTTGGCGCCAAAAGGTATGTTTAAACAAAAATCTCCCATACCTATCAAGTGGGATGTCAAAATGTAGGGTTTTAAAAGGTGATTACAAAAATTTATACAAACTGGCTGCGTCCCACGGTTTCACCCGCGTACGTCTCGATCCCGTAAAATATCGGGATAAAAGGTAGCTTATGCCCTTCGCCAGGCCATGGTCTACCCATGTGCCAAATTTCACTCAAATCTGTTTAGCCGTTTTAGCGTGAATGCGAAAAAACAAACTTACTTTCGCATTTATAATATTAGTTAGGATTATAAATATTTAATTTAAATTTGGATTGAGAAATGATAAAAAACTAATAAGATTAAAATAAAAACAGTACTTAATTAAATTAAAAGAGTTTAAAAAAAAAACATGTGTGCAATTCACACGTGGTAGAAGTGAAACCTTCAAAAATTTAGGATTTGAGATAATGAAAATTTCGGGAAGAGGATTACTGTAGATTTTAGTAATGATCATAGTGATACAAATTTTGATTTTTATTTTATTCGTATATATTACATAGATTTATTCAGAGCTATTTTAGATAGTACCTACATCACGCTTTTATCAGTAAAAGTGGAATTTTAAAACGTTAGGTATAAGTACTGGGTCTTATAATCTTATATCACGCCCTTCCCCCTCATGCACATCATAAATGCGCGCGCAGTACTTGATCATTATTTTGCTGCGATGTTATTTTAAAACTGCGATATCTCCTAAGATATTCAATGAAATCGAATGATGTTAATGGCAATTTTGTTTTAAATTAAATACTTGTGATGAATAATGTATTATTTATTTATTTATTTAAACTTTTCACACACAAAAAGGTACAAAGGCGGACTTAATGCCTTAGGCATTCTCTACCAGTCAACCAAGGGTGGTGAAGAGATTGGATGGCAGGTGCTCTGTTTGAGAGGAACAAAGAAAAAATTTTTATTAAAAATATATCATTAGAAATAAAATAACAGTACATAAATAGGTTATAACTAATAATACACATACATACATATTTTATATAATATACATATATTTATTATATATATACATATATACAAATTCAAGGGAGAGTGGTATTTATTTGGATTAGGATTAATATCATGTTTATAAAAACACCTTCGCAATTAATGCATTATTTTAGAACAAATTTGGTTGGCATAAAAAAGGTTATAGTGAGCCAACCGCTGTCGCGGACTTTTTTTTAGAACTTTTAAAGGGGAATAATCCTGTCATACATGATTTTTGCGAAACTTTAACCGTTTACGCAGCGCACGCAGCGGAAGTTCTCAAAAGGAAAAATAAAACCCCCCGATTTTGAAACATTCTTCATTGGTGCTCCGCTCCTATTGGTCTCAATAAATGGGCTATCTAACACTGAAAGAACTTTTGAAGTCGGATCGGTAGTTCCTGAGATTAGCACGTTCAAGCAAACAAACAAACTCTTCAGCTTCAGAGAACCACGAACATAAGAAACACTGTATAATGCTTCCTATCTCATTTTCTCCCACGTTAAATCTTATGAATTTGTGTCTGTTTTTTTTTACTGTCGCTTTTTCGTTTCATCGACTTTCAAATCACAACGATGCTAAAGAAGTTTTCACTTCAAAAACTAAAACCCAATTAGGTACGACAAAAACGGCATCTAAAAAGGTAAAACAAGACATCACAGGCAGACAAATTAAAAATCCGGAGTCACACGTGTCGTGTCCAGGTGGTTTTACAGCGGCGAGGCGAGGCGAGGCGGCGAGGCGAGGCGTGGATGTGGGGATGGGCGAGAATTGAAATCACGCTTACCCTTTTATACCGAAAGATGTCCATGGCTATACCGCGCCATCTCGCGATGGCCAGCGCTGCCTCGCGCCGGCTCGCGATGTCACGTACCGGCCATCGCTACCATAGTATAAAGAGTTCTAAGTAGGCTATCTCCGGCTCAATCCGCGATATAATTGCCTACCATACTTGCCTGTCTCAGGGTTGTCACTTTTAGCTAAATTTTAATTCAGTACCTAGATATTCGCAAGGGCCGGGAAGTTCTATTTTTAGGGTTCCGTAGTAGTGGTAAAATAAAATCATGTTTTTTTTTTCAGGTACCTCTCCTAGTCGTAAAGTTAGGATGATTTTTTTTTCTCTCAATAATCCCATAGTGTGGGGTGTCGTTGGAAAGGTCGTTCAAAAATATTGTGAGTTTGAGGTGAACATTTTTGGATTAAGGAATCCGTTTTCGAAATATTAAGCTTTCAAGTGTTAATTTTTGTTAGAGTCAAGTGTGTGTGTGTCCCCTGCAAGTTTAATGGTTGGTTTTGGGTAGGTATGTGAAAAAATTCACGGCAGTAGCATATATAACGAAATTAAAAGGAAAACTATCACAGCTAAGTAGGTTTTACAAGTTAACGAGTAATAACCGACCAACTTACATTTACGGTTGCAAAAACATACCTTTGTACAACTTACCTTTGTACAAAGGTAAGTTTGTTCTTGGGATAAATTCATCCCAACTACGGAACCCTTCATTGTGCGTGGTCCGACACGCACTTGGCCGGTTTTTACTTATGTGTTGTCTGGGTTCAGGGTTTGTGAGGTCGGTTTTACGTAAACGATGATGTTCATAGTGTTTGTATGAATGACAAAGTTATATTTGCGGTTTATATTTTCTGTTACGAATGGTTACGATTCGAACTTTGCTCTACTTATCTGATTCACAATTCGTCAAATATTTGAAATTACCATTTTAGAATAGAATAGAATAATATTTATTTGCTTAAAAACATGGTATAAAAAACTAACTGGTATAACTGTATGTACTTAGTTACTTTACTATACCTACAATACTGAGAAATCGGCATGACTAAACGTAAACAAAGCATTAGCGGCATATCAATTGACAGATCAAAAGTAGGTACCTAGTACATTTTAGTGGGAAAGTAGGCCTAGTAGGCCTGCCTACTTCGTCTGTCTGATAGATAACTAATACAACAATAAATAAGTAGGTATCTCATCATCAAGTAAAAATTATAATAAGTATATGCTAGAATAAGTGACTAACCAAGTCACTTATTCTAGCATAGGTACAATTTTTACCTTTTCTGTTCAGTAGGTAATCTGAACAGAGACAACTCTGGAATCGATGAATTATTTAGACACCCAAACGCACAGCAATAATTTCTCCTGCGATTATCACTCATTTTTCATACATTTAGCAGTGCCGAAAAGCCGCGACGCGCATACTTTGTGCGGCGTTAGCCCCGACTGGCGCACTTTAAAACAGCCGAGATTTTGTTAAGTGTGCGTGCGGCGACGCATAGATACAAGCCGCGCACACATACAAGCCGCGCGCGGTGCGTTTGTATGAAGATAACGTACTTCCTCTCTTTATACTATGTCGCTACCTAGCGCTCGTCGCGTTATCAGTGCTATCACGCGCTACCCGGCCAGCCGTGTCTCGCGCGCCGGCCATCCGAGAGTATAGTATGCAGTCACAGTGCGTCTCGCGATGGTCGGAGCGAGCCGACGCGGACGCGGCGCGTGCCAGCGCGAGACATTGCGAGTCAGCGCTTGACGGAGATAGACCGTGCGGGGCGTCTTTCCATTCTATACAAGGCCAGAACGCAAGGATGTGAAACTAATCGCGTATAGATTGGAAATCACTTTTTTACTAAGGTCTTCCAATCTATACAAGAGTAGTACGCAAATACTCGCGTTTACTTCGTAGTGACCAAATTAACTACCTCATTCCATAGTACCATATCGTGCCAGTACGCATACGGACTAATCGAGTTTAGATTGCGAGAAATTTGTGAACTGGTAACCAACTTGTTTGCGACGTAATGCACCTTGCGTTAATATTAAATAGCCTGCCCGCCTGCGAGCAACTTGGAAGTAGCGCTCGCCGGCCGCTACTGCGGCACTGCTCGCTACGCTCGTTCGGCTCGCGCGCGGTTGGTCATAGTTCTAACCTAACCTAACCCATTTCACCGAGTTTACGCTTTTGTTCTTTTCTTTTTTTATAGACTATATCTTTAAAACTCTTATCGGGCGTAAGTGATGTAGTATAGTTTGGAACCAGGACGATCCACCAAGGCGATCTTGTTCAAGTTTCACTTCTGTCGGCACTCCCGAAGTGCCACCACTTTTTTTTGTTTTTTTCTTTATGTCGTCTACAGGGCATCATATTTAATGTGACTTTACGTAACCATAAAACCAGCGGACGATCAAGACGCTTCCAACGATACCTCATTTGTCAAATTATGGCAAGTGGTTTGGAAGTTATGCAGAGGGAACAGATGAACATACTTACATCATACCGGTCAAAATCAAATAATTTTTGCTTCGGTAAAAAAAACACGACAGCAAAAACACATAAATGAAAATAATAAAACAAGCATTATAATCAGTGATCGGATAATCGGATGCATATTTACAAAAGTGCATTCCATAATATTAGCCAACACCTTAAACTAAGTAAATATTCCTACACCCGATTTGATTCTATAGTAAAAAAAACTAAATTTGTCGATTCCGAATTCCCGGGATTTTTTCGATACAAAAGTGCATTCCATAATAGCCAACACCTACACTTTAGGTAAATATGCATCCGATTATCCGATCACTAATTATAACCTACTAGCTTCTACCCGCGACTTCGTCCGCAAGCCTATACCTTCCTCAAGAATGGCACTCCAATGCAAAAGAATTTTTCAAATCCGACTGGTAGTTCCGGAAATTATTACCCCCTACATACAAACAAACAAATTTTATCTCTTTATAATATTAGTATAGAAAGAATTTAGGTATCGCAGACCTGAAATAGGTATGGTACCGTATAACCCCCAACAAAGTTGTCTGTTGTCCCCCAACAAAGGTTATACCATATTTCAGGTTTTTGCCTGCAATACGTACTCGAAAAGTGGGTCTTATAGAACCGCTTTAAGGTTCAGAATGTTTTTAAATATGCGAGCTTTTTACTTTGCATTCCCGCACTACTGCGGGAAAGTGGCATACTTTCCTTTTACTATAAACTAGTCAGAGATGTGCGTTTTTAAAATCTCCGTTAACACCACCATCCTTCATGCCTTTTTTATAAAATACTGATTTTATATTAATTTGTTGACAAAAATTAATAATTATAATATTTTTTATCATGGTAGTCAGAAAATATATATTTCGGCGCTCGATTGCTGTCGGGTGCTCGTGACGGTAAGACGTGCTTATATAGTGGCTGTGTCGGTAAAAAGACCGATTGGCGTAGTATTGATTATATTATCTGTGGTATTGGTTAAATACTATGTCAATCTATCTCTTCACCGACACAGCCACTAAGCACGTCTTACCGTCATGAGCGCCCGACGCGACCCAGAAGACTGTTCCCGCGCCACTCATTTGACACATCGAATCTTTCGGTGTTGCCAGTATAATAACCAAAAATTATGTATTAATAAATTGAAACCTAACATTCGTCCATCCTGACATCGTGCATGTCCTCATGCACGTAAGTGAATAAGCATCTAAAACCTAACACTCGGCTCTCAATTATTTACTCGTTATTTCTAAAACTTATACACTATTTGAGAACTATTCTTCTTGCCATAATCACACTATCACACTAATATTGTAAAGACGAAAGTTTGTGAGTGTGTGTGTATGTTTGTCTCTTCTTCACGCTCAAACGGCTGGACAGATTTAGATGAAATTTGGCACACAGATAGTTTATAACACATAGACTTTTATCCCGATATTCCCACAGGATCGAGACTTACGCGGGTGAAACCGCGGGGCGCAGCTAGTATAAACTATAATACAAATGAGAGCACAATTATTGAAATTTATTATGAATTTAGTATGGCATGATGGTATGACGTAAACTCAAAGCATTTATGTATATTAAACCATTTACACATTACATTTACTTTTGAATTTTCAAAGAAGGAGCTAGTCGCGCATTCCAAAACGTAGGTAGGCCTCTAAATCAAAATCAAAATCAAAATATTTTATTTCACATAAACCTACATGGGCACTTATGAAACGTTAGAAGCTAGGTGCACGGTTCCAATTGGTCGTTTCCTATGGAGAAGAGCCGGCAAGAAACTCCACGGTTACTCTTTTAGAAAGAATTGGCTTTTACAATACTTTCATATAACAGTGTTTCTAGGTATGGGAGGACAGTGTAGGTCTTTCAATAAATACCAAGTACTTAACAAAATAGAAAATGGTCAACAGGTCTACAATCCACTAAGCCTACAGCGTTCTCACATTCACAAAATATGTAGAAAAGAATCTATACAAAAAATAAATAAATAAATAAAAGTAAAAAACCTATTTTAATAAAACGCAATTATATGATTGCTATTACAATTGTAATCAATCTGAATAATTATCATGTCCGCTACGTCACAAAAAAAAAAAAGTTGAAATGAAATTGTAGGTATATAATGTCAAATAATAGAATAGTAAATATGTCAAGGACGAATGTAAAAACAAAAAATAATTAAGATTTAAATAAACATGGTAATTTGGGAGCAGTTAATAGACTCTTACTTATTTATGCCGTTAATGAGGTACCAGGGAAGCCGCATGTGCAGAAGGAATTATTGCCAAACTTCCTTATCTTCAACATAGTCTTTAATTTTATAACATGCTTTCTTGATAAGGACACGTTTGATGTGGGTTTTGAACTTCCCATCGATAAGTTCTGTCACAGACTTTGGCAACTTGTTATAAAAGCGGATACTGTTTATAAGAAATGACTTGCTTGTTTTAGTTAATCTAAATTTGGGTATCACAATTTCATGTCGACTACGTGTATTTATATTATGGAAATCGCTTCTTATTTTGAAAAGTCTTAAGTTTTTGCGAACATACATAATACTTTCTAAGATATAAAGTGAAGGCAAAGTCAGTATATCAATTTCTTTAAATTTGTCTCTAAGGGACTCGCGAGGGCCCATTTTATAGATCGCCCTCTTTTGTAAAAATGAAAATTGAATCTACGTCAGCTGCCGATCCCCACAGCAAGACGCCATAAGACATAATACTGTGGAAATAAGCAAAGTATACTAACCTAGCTGTGGCTATATCAGTCAACTGCCTTATTTTTTTTACTGCATATGCAGCTGAACTTAATCAACCTGAAAGAGTTCTAATATGGGCGCCCCATTGTAATTTTGAATCTAGAGTAATTCCTAAGAATATAGTCTCCGTTATTGCATCTAGTTTTTTATTATTATTTATTATTAATTTATTTATTCAGACAAAGTCCATAATTGTTAGTCACATGAATTATCTTATAAGCTATGTTAGTGCAGACATAAATTACAAAAAGGTAGGTACATAAAAGCCATTTTGCCATCAAGTTTTAGATTTAGACCTACTTGAGGTACATTTGGTAATGAGAACCTAATACATTTCGTTTTGTTCGCATTAAGTAAAAGATTATTAGCTGCGAACCATTTTGAAAGTACAGCCAGACTATCGTTAACATGTAATACATCTGTATCTTTCCTGTCTATTTTAAAAATAAGAGAAGTGTCGTTAGCAAATAGAATTATATCTGATAAGTTAGTCATCATGTATGGAAGATCATTTATATAAACTAGAAATAAGAAAGGGCCGAGAATTGAGCCTTGAGGCACGCCCATTTTAACTAGAGACCCTGAAGACGTCGCCCCATTAACATTTACTTTTTGCTGCCTGTTTGATAGATAGGAAAGAACAAGATCAGCAGCTTGTCCACGAATTCCGTAGTGGTGTAATTTACAGATCAGTGTATTGTGGTCAACGCAGTCAAAACGCTTTTGAGAGGTCACAGAAAATGCCAATTGCATCCTGGGACTTTTCCCAGGATTCCAAAATGTGACTGATGAGTTTTACTCCTGCGTCAGTCGTCGACCTACCTTTCGTGAAACCAAACTGGTGACTATGTAAAATCCCATTAGAATTAAAATGTGACAACATCTGGTCTAGCATGATTTTTTCATATATTTTACTCAATGCTGGTAGCACAGATATTGGTCTATAATTAGAGGGTGAACTCTTACTACCCGATTTGAAAATTGGTACTACTTTACTATGTTTCATTAAATCAGGAAACGTACCGCTATCTAAACATTGATTAAATATGCCTGTTAGGACAGGGGCAATTGTGTCAATGATATCTTCAAGAACCTTAACGGAAATCCCCCATAGTCTTCAGTGTTTTTTATGTTAAGACTTTTAAATGCTTTTTTAATTGTGTCAATAGAAATGGGCTTGAATTCAAAACTTGGAAAATCTCTACTGAAGTGTTCCTTTAAAAGAGATTCAGCTAGTATAGATGATGAGGGGAGAGATTTCGTAACCTCTATTGGGATGTTGGTAAAGAAGTTTTCTAGTGTCTCAGCAACTTTTAACTTATCTGAAATGGTTACATTATCAATTTTTAATGACAATTCATTCTGATCTCGCTGTTTTGTGTTTCCAGTTTCTTTGTTAATTACCTGCCACACAGCTTTTATTTTATTGTTAGAATTATTAATTTTGTTACTTATTAATTTAGATTTAGCTTGGGCGCAGACTCTTTTAAATATCTTAGAATAGTTTCTTACATAATTATGAATTACTTGATCAGAAGTAATGATTTTTCGTTATATAAATTATATAAAATATCTCTGCTTTTTCTAATGCCAGGAGTGGCCCATTCATTAAATTTTGGTTTGGTATTGATTGTTACTGTTTTTACAGGACATGCTTTATGGAATTCTTGGCATAATGTAGAAAATAATGTACCGTAGTTTATGTTGGGGTCTTGTAATTACTAGCTGTTGAAAGATTGCTAAGAACATTATTATTAAACATTTTCAATTTATTTTTAGTAAGAGGTCTTAACTGAATAGTTTTATCTAAACGTAATTTTTTATCTGATTCAAATAATACAAGTTGACCAGTATGGTCAGACCTAACACCACTAATTAAGGATGAGTCTTGTATTTTACAATTAGTAAATATATTGTCAATGCATGAAGCTGAGGTTGCTGTTATTCTAGTCGCTTCATTAAATTTACATTTTAAATTGAATGAATTAAACAATGATATAAGCTTATATTTATCAGGTGAGTTAGCTAATAAATCAATATTTAGGTCACCACAAACAAAAACTAATTTATTATCTTTAAAAAGTTTACTTAGTATTTCTTCCATAATGATTAAAAATGATGACAAGTTTGAAGCTGGTGGTCTATAAACACATAAGAAAGTATGGCGTTCAACCTCTGCACATGCTACCTCACATATAAGCGATCAACAGAGCAAGCAGTGATATCCTTCCTTTCCTTATGTCTGAAACAACTATTACATAATATCAAGGTACCACCCCCTATTGAGGACCTGTTGTACGCACTAGCAACTGAAAAATTATTTACATTAAACAGCATCCTATCTGGTCTTAACCAGGTTTCACAACAGCATAAGATATCCATATGATATTTATCTATTAACAATTCCACGTCTAGGATTTTGCCAGAGAAGCGATTAATATTTTGATGATACAATAAAATATTCTTATCATGCTTCTCTTTTGTCGAGTCTAAAAGTTTAAAGAGCCTATCACAGTATTATTAGGAATACTAGATAACACTATTTCGTCACTTAGCCTAGTCTCAGTTAAATTATCAATAACTGCGTGTATATTGTAAGCTAACAAAGTAGCCAATACATGTTGACTTGTCATGGGAAGAAACATATGTTCCCGAGTTAAAACAAAATCTCTAACAAAATTGTTAGTATCAAAATACAATAAACGGTCACTATGACGACATGTCAAAATATGCATTAAGTTATTTAAACTATAAATGTAATCATTTTCTTCAGCATACAAATTACCTGAATATGGCAATGCACATAATATTAATTTACCTAATTTTAATTTAAGTAGGGTGTCGACACCATTAACTATGTCCCTTTTAGTGATGCTCAGACTGTTTCCAATTAAAAGAACTACAGTAGTCTGCTGATTCATTTGTGTGTTTTTTATTTTATGAACAAGCTCATCAAATCTATGGAGAAGAACGGGCAAGAAACTCGACGGACACTCTTTTAAATCAAGATATTACAAAATTCTGGATACATTATTCTTGTTGCTTCTATATGTGAGAACAATGTAAAGAAAAAAAATATCAAACAATTCAAAATACCCGATTAAAGATAAGCCAGATCAGTTAGGAGAAGACCAATCTCAACTGACGGCTTTCATACACGAATATGACGCGTGGATATGCACCATCCCACTCAACCATTTGAGTGTGCATGATCTCTCATGTGCAATATCTTATCTTATATAAAATGAGTGATCTACTTTCCGTAAGAAAACTGTACATTATCCAAATAGTTTTAAAAAAGCATAAAACCTTGCCATATGATCCAAACTTATTACGAAAAAGGAGGACCGCCATTGTTGCACAAGTTCCAAAAACTAAAACAATGTTTGCTTGTAGACAATTTAATAAACGGTCTGCTCAACTATGCAATAAAATAAACAGACATATTAACTTACACACAAAAAAAAGTTATGAATGTAAAAAAACAATAACCAGTTGGATAAAGACACTTACATATGATGAAACGGAGGCACTTTTAGAGCACATAAAGTAGCAGATACACTCACACATACACTTACACTCTAACATACACTCTCTCATATACTCTCGCATACACTCTCTCATTCACTCTCGCAGACACTCTCACACTAGAATCATACACTCACCAACATACTTGTTTTTATTTGATATTTTAAGTACCTACGGATTTATTTTAATAGATTAAGATTATGCTATACTATGGAAGAGCGGAGTCTCCTAACACAGGCATTGTTTGCTTAAATGGAGACTCCAAACACGAAACCCTTTTTTGTAAACTGAAGCATAAATAAAACTCTCAACTACCTTACTCTTTCAAGTCCAACACACATATAAATAAAATTATAAACGGCTACATGGTAATGGTACTCACATTTACATTTTTTTTTACCTTATGGCTCTTTATTCTACACAGAACTAAGTTTAAAATGCACTGACATTTGCTTTCATACCTTTTTACATCTAAAAGCTGCAAATAGCAACTTCCGGAATCAATTATAAAATATTATTTTAATCAAGTTTGCAATCGACTTCCGTTTTCACAGTATTTCTCTAGAACAAAGAATAACATTGTATTTATTACACATAATACCTAATTATTTATCATTCACTAATCAGAGCTAATTAGAGCATCGGCTAACAAAATTCTCAGAAATTATGAAATAATTACCCAATGACAATTTACTCAAACTCAAAGCATTTATTTCAAATAAACCAATTACAGGCACTTTTGAATTGTCATGGGGTCGGTCAGTCAGAAAGATGATGCTAGTTGCCCATTCCAAAGCGTAGTAGGTACCTATGGAGAAGAACGGGCAAGGAACTCCACGGGCACTCTTTTAAATCAAAATATGATTACAAAATATTGGTTACATCATTCATGTTGAAGTTATACATGTGAGAACAAACGTTAAAAGCGTCCGTAATAGAAAATAAAACAATTCAAAAATTAAATTAAAATAAGCCGTGGCAGCTAAGAGATGACCAGTCCCTACTGACAGTGCCCGTTCACGAACATGACGCATGGATTAAGCACCATTCAGCTCAACCATTTTGAAGGGAGCTAAATGATCCAACACACGCCACCGTCAGCGAGACATTAGAGTGAGGAAGACATACTCTCAGCCGCCAGGGCTCGTTTAAGACAATGAAAGACGTACCTAGTAAATGGTAGCTTTATAGTAGGTACATAGTACTCACACATGTGTTATGCAATTATATAATGCTAAGGGATTGAATTTATACGATGCAAAGATATTTTTAAAATCTTCAGCAGCTCCAACAGTATTTTCAAATGCTAATCAATTAGTTTATGCGCCCTTGTGGAGCAGGACCAGCGTTTAGCCAAGCATTTATATCAGCGATGTAATCCCCCAACTTATAATATGCTTGGCTGCATAGTGTGCGTTTTATATAAGATTTAAATTTCGTTTCATTCAGTTGAAGTATGTGAGGAGGTATTTTATTGTAATATTTTAAACAGTACCTCATGAAAGATAAAGAAAAGAAAGAAAGAAACAAAGAAAAATGCGTTTATTGGCATTACTGCAGAGAAAATACACCTTATAACTATAAAAAACAGAAAACCACTCACTCCACTTTAGCCAGTCTGAAACCCGGTTGAACTAATTGGTTCCTATTTCTAGTGATATAATTGTGTCTTGCACCTCTTTTACTAAAAAGATGTACATTTTTCCTTATGTACATAATGTTTTCATAGATTATTGACAAGGTACCGTCATGATGTTAATATCTTTAAACAGTTCCCTTAGAGAGTCGCGCCTGCAGAGGCCATAATGGCTTGTCTGCAAAATAAAAATAGACTCGGTGTCTGCAGCCCGACCCCATAGTAAAATACCGTACGACATAATACTATGAAAGTAACTGAAACAGACTAGCCTCGCGGTATCTACATCAGTAAATTGACGGATTTTTCTCACAGCATATGCTGCTGAACTTAGACGTCCTGAAAGGGATGTTAAATGAGGACCCCATTGAAGCCTTGAGTCGAGCGTGATCCCCAGGAAAACCATTTTATCGACAAATTCTAGTTTCTCTTGATTCAATACTATCTCACAATTACTACTTTTGATATTTGGTAAAGAAAATCTTATGCATTTCGTTTTTTTTACCATTTAATACTAAATTATTAGCAGTGAACCAATTTTGGACCTGCAGTAGGGTGTTATTTACGTCGTCAAGATTTGATACACGTCTATTAATTTTAAAAATTAATAACACCATTTGTGGTTGGGTTTTTAACAAATGGGGTAGATCGTTAATATATACTGAAAAGAGGTAAGGACCCAATATTGATCCTTGTGGTACACTTTAAACCGAGTGAATTCACACCATGTTCGAGTTAATTGAACACTCAGCGAAAATGCATAATTGCATCGAACGCAAATATGCACATTCGCTCGTTCACCTAAATGTGGGCCAGTTCGCGTTTAGACAAAAAAAAAAGACTGCCGCTGGGCACCGTGGCGAGGGATTCCGCCGGCAGCAGACCGCGGTGACCTCGCCACCTCCGAGGCCTCGACGCCGCAGCGAGAGTCGCTGTCAACAGGAGTTAGCAGCGGCTCCGCTGACACCAAAACTAACCAGAAGACACGAATCATATAGTGAAGTGTTCAGTGCCGGGGATCTAAAGGACCAAAGTGAAGGTTTTCGTTTACACAATTATGCCAAACGCTGGCCTAGCGCGACTATAGTGCGATCAAACGGGGTAAAAATACAGACACAGGCATCGAAATATTGCTTTTACTGTGGAAGACTCAATAGTCTAACTTTTAATCGTCGATAATGTTTTTAATGACTATAATTATTTAAGTAGATCAATATGCTTTTATATTTTGCTTTTACTATGCTTTATCAATGTTTTTATACCTACCAGTTAAGATTACTAGAAACGAATGTGTTAAGTAGTTAAATATTTTTGTACCATATCATGTAGCTTTAGCTATCATCCCGCATTTCTTCTCGCTCTCGGGAATATGTTCGAGTTAATTGAACACTCAGCGAAAATGCATAATTGCATCGATCGCAAATATGCACATTCGCTCGTTCACCTAAATGTGGGCCAGTTCGCGTTTAGATCTCATTAGAGACACCACGTAGTCGAAACCATTACCATACCATTTTACCATACATTTTACCAATAATTAAGTTAGTTATATAGTTTGCCATTTTCTACCAGTTCTTGTAAATAAGTGTTATAGTGATTCAATATAGCTATTTCCCTTATAATTCGAGACTTTAACTTAAACCATATATACCATATCCTATCAATACGAGAAAGGTGTGTTAGGTCACCATAGCGCCGAGCATTACTTTCTACACACCATTTATTTGAACTTGCTGCTGTCTATCATTCAAATAGGATTTTACTAAATTGAGCGCAAGTTTTCCAAGTCCGTAATGCTCAAGTTTCAAGATTAAGGTTTCATGGACGACGCAATCAAATGCCTTGGAGAGGTCACAAAAAATTCCTATGGCTCACAAAAATCAAAATTCCTATACTCATTTTCATTAGCTCATTCATACCTTTCAATATCAATTTACATCCGTCGCTCATTGCACCATAAGCTTCACTGATCAAACACTCCCACCCCACCTCACCACCTGTCAGCCATCGCACACTTCCAATAAGTGACATAACATTCTGCATATCGTCGCTTATCGAACAAAACCGCTCTAGTCATTTTGACTGACTTTACAGGGGGGTGAAATTATTAATTTCAAGAGTTTATGAGTTACTTTTTGTAAAAGATGAACTGTTTATAGATAATAAATAATGTTGAATTTTAATGTTTAAGTTTTTTACCTTTTTATTTTGACTTTTTCCTTTCAACTGTCATTAACGAGACACAATAGAATTTTAATTGTTATCCACTTCAATGAGGAATCGTAACAGAAAATGAGTTATTGGTTGAATAGTCGTAATTTGACAATGTAGTTTCGCGCGGGAAAAGTAGCGTTATCCAATTACATTCAAAAGTAAAAACCGCCAATTTTCGACTTGAGCGGTGTTGTTCGATAAGCAACGATAATTATGCCAAACATTGCACCGAGCGCATCGAAAAAAAAAAAAAACCATTAAAATATATATTTTGACTAGTTGGTATTCTGGACGGGCTGACTTATCAAGACCATGTTTGCTCAGTCGGCGCGTCAAGAATAGCAACCCGTTGAGACTGCCAGAAAATGAACGTTCATTTTGAAGATACCGGTTTTCATTAAATTATTAGGCTATTTGGAGGCTTTGACTCAGTACCTCATTAGGAGTATGAGGAACAGGGTGTAAAGTTCACTCATCCACCATAGAAAAGGGAGGATCCTCCGACCAGACGGGTGTTGTGTCTGGCGGGCAACTGCCCATCGGTTTGAAGTTGAAATCTTGTATGTATGTCGATCGCTCGGTAAACTCTAACTGCGCGATGCAGGATTTGTGTGACGTCATGTCTTTGATGCGTAGTTTGTATGTGGCGGTGTAACCGCTACATCACTCCCCTCCGGAGACCGGAGGTCGATAGTGGGTTGAATCTTGCGATGCTTCACAGTGCCAGCTGTGGTTCCACTGAGTCGGAACCGGGTGCCACATAGTCGCGGTGAGTCGGAACTGTCTGTGGTGATTCCCCAGTGAGTCGGGGTGATTGAGGTGTTTCCCCAGTGAGTTGGGGTGATTGCGGTGATTCCCCAGTGAGTCGGGGTGACGAGGTGATTCCCCGGTGAGTCGGGGTGATGAGGCTGAGGGTGATGACCAGGAATGCGCGTTCGCTGCATGCTGGTGGTCAGGATACCCGTTGAAGCCGTGGGTGCTGGCCGGCTGTGTGAGTCGCCTCACGAAAGCTTGCGGGAGTGATGATGATGATGACGTCACGCCGAAGTAATTGCTCGAAGGCTGCGCTGACGTTCATACTCGGGGTCACCAATTTAGGAGTATGAGGAACAGGGTGTAAAGTTCACTCATCCACCATAGAAAAGGGAGGATCTTCCGACCAGACGGGTGTTGTGTCTGGCGGGCAACTGCCCATCGGTTTGAAGTTGAAATCTTGTATGTATGTCGATCGCTCGGTAAACTCTAACTGCGCGATGCAGGATTTGTGTGACGTCATGTCTTTGATGCGTAGTTTGTATGTGGCGGTGTAACCGCTACATCACTCCCCTCCGGAGACCGGAGGTCGATAGTGGGTTGAATCTTGCGATGCTTCACAGTGCCAGCTGTGGTTCCACTGAGTCGGAACCGGGTGCCACATAGTCGCGGTGAGTCGGAACTGTCTGTGGTGATTCCCCAGTGAGTCGGGGTGATTGAGGTGTTTCCCCAGTGAGTTGGGGTGATTGCGGTGATTCCCCAGTGAGTCGGGGTGACGAGGTGATTCCCCGGTGAGTCGGGGTGATGAGGCTGAGGGTGATGACCAGGAATGCGCGTTCGCTGCATGCTGGTGGTCAGGATACCCGTTGAAGCCGTGGGTGCTGGCCGGCTGTGTGAGTCGCCTCACGAGAGCTTGCGGGAGTGATGATGATGATGACGTCACGCCGAAGTAATTGCTCGAAGGCTGCGCTGACGTTCATACTCGGGGTCACCAATTTAGGAGTATGAGGAACAGGGTGTAAAGTTCACTCATCCACCATAGAAAAGGGAGGATCCTCCGACCAGACGGGTGTTGTGTCTGGCGGGCAACTGCCCATCGGTTTGAAGTTGAAATCTTGTATGTATGTCGATCGCTCGGTAAACTCTAACTGCGCGATGCAGGATTTGTGTGACGTCATGTCTTTGATGCGTAGTTTGTATGTGGCGGTGTAACCGCTACACCTCTCCTTCAAAATGTGAAGGCACGGTGCACGAAAATCCTAAGACAAGAATTACGAAAATAAATTTTATTTTATTTTTTCATAGCAAGCGTGTTGAAAAACGTCATTTGAAACGCGTGTAGTATTCGCTTCGCGTCGCACTCGCATCAAAATGTACTATTTTAAGTCTGTGGATAAGTGTGGGTTTGCTCGGGAACCCAACTACTAGGGATGTTTAAAAACCTAGTACTAGAAACTTAAAACGACATATTCATTTATAGGAAAAAAATTATGATGTTTAGGATACCCTGGGTCGATCGAGAAACTCTGATGAAGAAGGTTGAGCGTCTACAAAAAGAGATCTTGATACTGCAACATAAATTCGAAGAGCTTCCGAAAAAAGATTCTGAAGATGCTAACGAAGGACAGTCGTCGCACAGTTTACCCAACTATCAGGTCGTTGATCTATCTATTTATAATATAAATGTTCTAACTCCAAAGAAATGAACTAGGATTTTTAGAAGTTGATGATGAGCTTCTTAGTACAAATTAACTACTTTGGCATAAATATCCTGTTGGGGAAATCTAGAGAAATTTCTAAAGAATGATCAATGATGTTTTATTAAAACGATCCGCAGGCTATAACCGACGAGTTGTCGAAGGAACGAGCCGCAAGGGAAGCGCTGAAGGAAGTGGTGTCGGCTGCGGAGAGCATGCTGCGAGTGGCGCGTGCACGCATCGCCACGCTGGAGCGGCAGCTCAAGGAAACGCGCACTGAGCTCGACACGTCGCGCAAAAAACACAAAGACCTCGAGCAACTCGTAAACAGACTCGCACAACATAACAATTCGACAGTGAAGTTGTAACACTCTACATTACGATCCCACGCTGAGGGATCGAAAATATCCCACATAACCCTTACTTCAGTTCGGGTGCAAAAAGACCGTGGGCAATCGATGTCGACCGTCGGTCGCCACAAATTCTATCACTTCTTACCTCATACATTTTATTACAAAATCCGAACTGTGGTTGATCGACTACATCTGACATCTAAAGGCGAATGCTCGTACTTATTACTTAGTAAAAAACGTCCAAATTCAAGTCGCAATCTCATTTCAACGATAAAATCAAGGACAAAAACTCGTCAAAAATGTAGGTAAATTAGAAGTTTTTCTGACAGTTTGAGACTGAGATTAGAATGCGAATTTTCTTAAAAATACGGGAATTGCCACACTAATGTCGTCGAACGACCGCGGTCTGCTTGCATCCTTCAGCCCCATATTCATTAGGAAACAAAGTTGCACAAAATTGTTTCAGCAGCATGTTTTTGTGTTGCGGGAATTATGTTGAAAAAAATTATGTATTGCCCCCCTCCCCGCCCTTATCTCCACCCCGTCCATTTGAGGTCCATTCGAATGGTACGGGGGGTTCGGTATCACTTCAAGACCCAGATTACCACTCGCCATCCGGTTGCCTCTCCGATTAAATTTTATGTGGCGTTGTCTTGATACAGCACTGATTCTCATCTTTGTTTCCATTAATACGCGGCTTTAGTAATGACTTCTTAAAATTTCTCGTAAAATCGCAACATGTCATTTCAACAGCTGCATTTAATTTCAGTATCGTCATCGGGAGACTAGCTACGATGCTCGTTCGAGGAAGTTAATAGAAGTTTCAAAAACTGGAGAAATCACGATTGAAACACTGTCACGTCAACGAGATGCTTTGGAACTTAGGTTCTTATCAATTTGCGTATTGTTTTACATCTGTCAGTTTTTGATATTGTTAAAAATGATTACAAATGCCTCTTAGAGTGAAAGAGCTCCGTGAGCAGGCTGAGCAGGCGGAGAAGGCGGCCGCGATCAAGCTAGCCGATCACCGCTCGCGCACCGAGTCCCTTCAGGCGAAGGTAGCGGAACAGGTGCTAAGCATTCGGGTCATGTTCATCATACACTTGAGCCGTTCAAAGAATCGATATAATGTTTGTTTCAAAATAGCTTTCTTTGCAGGAGAAAGTCAAAGCAGCGACGGAGGGTCGCCTCATAGAGTTGGATGCCAAAGTTAAAGAGTTAGAAGACCAGTTACAGTCTTTACGTGAACGCTCTGTTAGACTTGTGGATCTAGAACGTCGGCGGTGTCTCGAGTATGTGCCTTTAAAAGGTAAGCCATCAGAATAACAAACCGCACCAAGTAATTACTTAATGAAACTAATTTAATGAGTTCACCATTCGCAGAAAATGAACCTTCTGATAGAGAAACTGAGATATGGAAAGAACTTCAAGTATCTCGAGTAGCGTTATCCCGTGTAGAGGAAGAACTTAGACAGAGTCGAGCTGATAAAGATAGCTTTTTGAACTCGTTGTCTCGAATAGCTGTAAGTTATTTTAAATAAAGTTAAATAATTAAATGACATACAACTCAAGTTTAAGTGTCAGTATAAAGTTTACTTTGTGCCTTAGCAAGAAGGATCGGACACCGTCCAAGAAAAAATTGCAAAAGAATTGTTGGACAGAGAACAAAAGATTGTTAAACTGCAACATATTATCGAAGAACAACGAGAAAATGAAAAATCTATGTAAGTAAGAGCTAGCGCACACGAGTGACTTCTTTCACCGTGACAAAAAACAAATCAGTCACAAACACGTCACGTCATCAAAATGAAGTGCGCTCTGGAAGGATGACAGTCATCAAACTTTTTGAAATCCAGGCGTCATTTGTTCCCCGGCAACATGAAAACTGAAGGAACACGGGTGGGTTTTAGTCAGTAAGAGTCTGACACGCCCTCCTGCTCCACCCAGAGCGGGAGAAGTTATTTGATAATTTCCCACCCAAAAAAAAGGCGTCGTTTGTTGACTTGGATTTGGAAAAAACGATAATTATACTACTACGGACTCATAAGACATAAGAGAAAATATCGTAAAAGTTTTACACAATTTACACTATTTTTTATAAACTTCGACAGCACCCAAAGATTTTTTTCAATCTTTTCGAATGAGTGTTTTGATGAATTACTGTGCCTTTTATCTGGTGAGATCGATATTGATTTGATTGATCTATCAGCACATTCTCGCCGCGCTGTGAGAAGGCGCTGAGGCCATGTTTGTGTATTACCTTGTCGATAGTTTGAAAGCAAATAGGGAGCGGGAACGCAAGAGATGCGCGGAGAGTGACATACAATTATCATACGTGCACGCGCGTCTATTGAAACCTGAAAGCGGCGGCGGCGCGGTGACAGTTTTTCACAAACTTCGTCGCGGATCGGCGGATGAAAGTGTCACCAGGTTGTCACGTCGTAACGTGCACGCATCTCCATATATCCATAGACTGGATCACTGGACAAGAGTGACAGAATAGTCACGGTGACAAAAGTCACTCGTGCGCGCTAACTCTAATATTTTTTCTTAAAACCACCGTACTTTTATGTAATGTTTCGGGATTGCTTAGAAAATGAAGATTTGATACGGAGAAATTTTTTAAATGTTTACACAAAAAGCATTTTAATAATGAATGAATATTACTTCCTAACAGGGAACAAAGTATGACACAATACGAGAACCAGCTAGCCGCGCTACGTCTCGAAGTGAAACGTTTGCGGAACTATGGAAGTTACTCAAAAGAAGTCCCGTACCAAGATCTACATACAGAGGTTTCTAGAGTAGCAGTGTAGCAGATTATAGACCGGTACCCTAATTGCGTAACTTATTTTCGTAAACAATTTTGCCTAAATCTGTTTCAAATCGAAACAGATTGTGGTTGTTTTGTATTACGCAATTAGGATACTGAATTCAGTAAAAAAGGGCAGTTTTCAATCGTCAGATAACATATAATAACTAGAACAATTCGACAGCTTTTGAAAACATGTCAACAGCTATGTTTTTTTTTTTCTGAATTCG
Source organism: Agrochola lychnidis (assembly GCA_963680765.1). Lineage (NCBI taxonomy): Eukaryota > Metazoa > Arthropoda > Insecta > Lepidoptera > Noctuidae > Agrochola > Agrochola lychnidis. The sequence continues at coordinate 15,843,974 of OY796857.1, forward strand.
ATTGTTATAGGGTATCCTGCCTTTTCGCCGAAAATTGTTTGGCAGATTATTACTTGCCAACCAACGTTTCACCGATGTTTCACTTTGACAACTAACGATTAGCAAATTTTTGTATGACAACGTTTCATTTGGTAGAATTATTGTTAAGCTGATTATTATAATGACACAAAACATTTGGGACATTTATCGTTTGTCAAACATTTCACTAAGCCACACAACTATTAGACGAATGACGTTTCAGTTCTCCGCGGCAGTGGCCGGCGATGTGCCAGAAGCGAATCGCTTTTGTAAAAAGGGAAACAGGTTAGGTTAGAGTATGACAAACAACGCACGAGCCGAGCGAGCGAAGCGAGCGTGCCGCGGTAGCGGCCGGCGACGTGCCAGAAGCGAATCGCTTTTGTGAAAGGAAACAGGTTACTTAGGTCACATTAAAAAAGTAAAAAAAAAATTAATAACAATAACTACCTGTATATAATTTGTTCCAAATTAAAATTGTATCCGTGTAAATAAATTTCTTCAAAATTTGAACGAAGACTCAGTATTGCAGCTTTTTACATAAACAACAAAATGAATATTACGCAAACTAAAACATTCTGCCACTTGAAAGTTGGCATTTTAAAAAGTGTCATTATGAAAAGCAGACCAAACGTACAGTTGGTAACTGTGAGGTTGGGAAAAGAAACAAAATTATATGATAAGTTGGCAAATGATTATTCGGCGAAATAAAATTCTGCGAAACGTTAGTTGACAAGTGAAAATCTGGCAAACAATTTTCGGCGAAAAGGCAGAGAACCATTTTAGCTGGCCCGACACATGTTGTTGTTCAGTTTTGAATAATTTCGTAGGTACAAAAGTCCCATAGGAAAAGGACGTTCAGTTTTTCCCGAATTTGAAAGTTTTCCGGACAACTTTTTAATTTTTTTTTTTTTCATAATATCCTATGTCGGTCCAGCCGTTATCAAGTTATCAAATATCGAGTGATGGGTTTACCAACGAACACCATTTCATTTTTATTTATACACATATAACTAGATACTTGTTCTGGTTTCAATAGCTCCTGGAGTTGCACATGCAAGTGGAGACGCTGTCCCGCGAGCGGACGGCGCTGGTGACGGCAGCGGCGTCGCGTGCGCTCATGCTGGAGCGACACGAGCGCTCCGCCGACCTGTTCGCGCGGATGATCCGCGCGCGTCGTGACCTATCCGCGCTACTCGATGGCCGTGCAGAACCGCCGCCGCTTGACGAGAATGGCCAGGCCGTGGTGAATTTACATACTTGCTCGTTACGACATCATACCGCGCGTCCTTACCAAAATTGCTAATCGCGCGACTACGCGATCGACGAGATCGTTTGTTTGAATTATGACGTACAAACGCGTCTTGATTGATGTCATATTCATAAAAGAGCGCGACGATGGCCGCGTCCTATTTAAAGGCCTGTTCAAGATATAAGCGATATCACTGACGCGCTCGGTAACGTTGCCGATTCGGTACGCGATATCGCCGTCACGCTCTGTTGGCGGTATCGCCGTCGCGCTCGGAAGGCGGTATTGCCGTTGCGCTCGGTAGGCGATATTGCCGTCGCGTTCGGTAGGCGATATTGCCGTTGTGCTCGGTAGGCGATATTGCCTTCGCGCTAGGTACGCGATATTGCCGTCGCGCTCGGTAGGCGGTATCACCGTCGCGCTCGGTAGCGAATAGTAGCGATATTGGTCCGCAATTTTTATAATAAATAGCGATTCAGTATCGCTTACTGATTCGGTATCGCTTACCGATTCGGTATCGCTACCGAGCGCAACAGCTACATCGCTTATATCTGAACAGGCCATATAAGCGGTTATCGCGCGAATACACTATCGTCGCTTTTTTTATGTAACTTTTTGTTTGGTGAATCTGAACGCATATGTTTATATTGTAATAAGAACCATCCTTACTCTAAAATTACTAATTTAATTTCGAATATATTTATTTAACCTCAAAATAGATACCAATCCCCGAATGAACCTTAAAGTCGTTACCCCAATATCATAATCTAAAACTGTTTAATAAAACTACATATTTACAATATTTCAGGGATAAGGAAAATAATATGAAACACCAAGATATTTTGTCAGTCATTTATATTTCTTTGCCAACATCAAATTCAATATTCTACACCATACCATCACATCTCCTATTCCCCACATAATATCACAATTCAATCCGTATTCTAATATTTACCATGAAACTAACTAAACTAACTAACTAACTAAAATTAAGGTTAATTTATAGTAGATTTCCAACCAATACCATGCCAATCTATCTTTTTACCGACACAGCCACTAAGCACATCTTCGTCACGAGCGCCCGACCCAGAACGTCGTTATTACTCCCATTTTCACATATCAAATCTTTGAGTGTTGCCAGTACAATATCCAACAATTACGTATTAATAAATTGAAACCCACTATCTAGCTGGCCCTCCTGAGCCGCAGTAAAGAAACCGATGTAGACTGTTAGCTTATTAAACGTACTAGTCTAATCGAAAGAAAATCTTCAATGTACCTCCGCCACTAAGATAGAAATGGGATTTAATAACGGTTTTTATCCAGCGGGCCCCTTCGCTACTATTGCTTAGACTTGGTAAATTTTACTGGAGATACTCCTTCCAATGTACAGACGCCAGCACATCAAGCTACTACAATCTGTCAAATTTATTTAATAGATTATAAGTTCATCGCTGAAGTTGATTGGGAAAATTTGACAGTTTCGGGTAGCTTGATGTGCTGGCGTCTGTACTTTTCAAATTATTCCTTTATTTTCAAAAACCTTGGATAATACAACAAAAATTACATTCGTAAGTTTATATCTATCCAGCCGCCCTTTTTATTATCCTATATAAACCTCGTAAATGGGTATGTAAATATTTATTTTATTCTGTTTTTAGGGTTTCGTAGTAAACAAGGAACCCTTATAGTTTCGTCATGTCCGTCTATCTGTCTGTCTGTCTGTCCGCGGTCTAGCTCCGAGACCCTTTTAATTACGTCGACAAAGTGGTAAAACAAAATGATGAAAAACATTTTTTTTTAGGGTACCTCCTCCCCTACACGTAAAATGATGACTTTTTTTTATCCCATTTTGTGGGGTATCATTGGAAAGGTTCTTTAAAAACATTGTGAGTTAGTGAAAACTATTTTTGAATTCAGGGATCCGTTTGCGGAATATTAAGCTTTAAAGTGCTAATTTAAGTTAGAGTCAAGTGTCCCCCCTGCCAGCTAATTGTTTGTGTGTGAATGTGTCAAAAAATCACAGTAGTAGTTTATATAACGAAATTAAAAGGAAAACTATCACAGCTAAGTACAAGTTAACGAGTAATAATCGACCAACTTAACTTTGCAGTTGCAAAAACATGTTTTCCAATACATTCCGTATAGGAGAACATATTTTTTAACTACAAAGTTAAGTTTGTTTTTGGGATAAATTCATCCCCCAACTACGGAACCCTTCATTGTGCGTGGTCCGACACGCACTTGGCCGGTTTTTTTGTATTTGTTGTTATAGTGGCAACAAAAATACATCATCTGTGAAAATTTCAACTGTCTAACTATCACGGTTCATGAGATACAGCCTGGTGACAGACAAACAGACGGACGGACAGCGGAGTCTTAGTAAGTAATAAGGTCCCGTTTTACCCTTTGGGTACGGAATCCTAAAAATCATCAGATAGACAAAAATTATTGTAATTTTGGTCTGTCAAAATTATATTTGACAGGCCAAATTACGCAAAATGATACTCCTGTCATTTTGCGTAATTTGGCCTGTCAAATATAATTTTTGCTCACTGTTGTTAAAATGTTAATCAGGAAATTTATGGTTTCGAATTGAATAGGTGTCGAGGTCGTTATCGTCGGTGTGCGCGGGCGCCGCCGACACGTGGACAGCGCTGCGGGCGGAGCGCGCGCGCGTGCTGCGCCTGGAGAGCGCCGTGCTGGCGCAGAGCCTGCAGCTGGAGCGCGAGGGCCGCGTGCGCACGCAGCTCGAGCGGCGCCGCGCCGTTCTCGAGAGAGAGATCTTGCGCACAAATCAGGATGGAACGTCAAACCCGTCTGTGATGAATCCCATCAAAAATTCAAGTTTAGTTTTCTTCAAATATGCTTTTTAGTTTCACGACTACCATCCCATTACGGCAGAAGTCGCAGTCACAAAAAATGTAGCATTATAAATTCCTATGTCGTCTAGGATGTCTTCCTAAGAAGCTTATATGTAACTTATGGTTTTATGGTTCCGTACCTCAAAAGCCAAAACAGAACCCTTATAGGATCACTCGTGTGTGTCTGTCTGTCCATCTGTCCATCTGTTACTGCCAATTTGCTCCGAATCTTATGGACCGATTATAAATGAATTTTGAATATGGAGATCACTTTTGGGGGTCAACCAAGAATATTTAAATAAAAGGTTTTGCAAACTGTACCGTGTGACGTATCAAACGAAGGGGCTTATTGCAAGAATCTCAAAAATAATTTTAAAGTATACAGGATATAAGGGACAGCCCTCCGCAAACAACAGGGTGCATTCAGCTTCCTTATTTTAAATTATATTCCACCGAAAATTTTCTCAAGAAAATTTTAATATGTACGCTATACTCCGTTAATGTAAGTAAAACAGATAAATTAAATACTATGGATATTCAAATTCTCTAACGAACGACGCGTGAAATCCAGCTGTTCAATTTCTGCCTAGCTAGAGTTCTTCGAGCTCGCCGTACCGCATATACTACCCCTCCCAACAGCAGTTGGTTTGCGTCACAGTCAGCAGCAGTGTCGCTGTTTTGTGTGCCGAGCGTATGTCGGTGCGGATAGCTCGCGCAATCGCGTTTTGAAGTTACGTTACGTACGCTTTTGGATTTATTTTTTGTTGTGGTGTTTTTTGTTTTTTTTTGTATGTGAGAAATGGCTACATTTAGTGCTCGTGAGTATGGAAAAATGATAATGTGCTACGGGGAAGCTCGGGGAAATGCTAGGGAAGGGCTCGGAACTTACATTGATAGGTATCCTGACCGTTGGCATTCATCAGACTCCCGAATAATTACCAATGCCTATCAACGCGTGCTAGAAAACGTAGTTCCCATTCAGGAAGGCGCTGGAAGAACACTTCGCGGTGAAAACTTACGCGGCGCCAGGGCGGCCGCTCTCCCCGCCGCGGTGTGGCGATGGCGGGGAGGGCGTCCGAAAGCTCGCTGCGCTGCCGTTCGCTACGTGAGTTGAGTTTTGCCACGGTGGTAATACATTGCGTGAAAGGTAATGAAACAAATCGGGTTTATTGGGTTCCCATAACATTCCTGAAATAATTTCATGTACCGGTCATCTTAGTATGATATACTGAATTCACCCCATCAGTCTGCGGAGGGCTTTCCCTTAAATCCTGTATACATTTAAAGATTTATCTCCGAGAATAGTTTTTCTGTAATCTATGAGTAAAGAACCATAGTCTATGGTCTTAAAATAACACTAAGCTTCTCAATATTGTGTGTACATTTATAGTTGGAATGCATGGGAGAACAAGTTTAACTACAATGTTACGTTTGTATTTGGGATAAATTCACTACGGAACCCTTCATTGTGCGTGGTCCGACACACGCTTGGCCGGTTTTTTTACTACGCCGCTAATTTTGTCTTTTCTTCTTTCAGATTGTGGGCATTCTTGGATATGAATAATATGAATGACAGATGACGCTATGACCACCTCTTCAAATTGACGTTTATTCTGCATGTTACAATGTCAATAAATTGTGTAATTAAGTTGCAAATAAGAAAATTTTATTTCTTGTTTTTAGGAAATTATTTTTTCAGAAGTTATTTATAAACTACAACAATACAAACAATACAGAAACTATCAAAAGAGCACTCAGAGCCTATGGCCAGCAATTTTAAACATCTTGCATTTCTTTTCATCACGAAGTTGATTACTTGTCAATAATTGTATATTTCTAGAAAGCAAGTTATCTTTTAGGTGGCTACCAGCGGGGAGTAGACCTCTGAAAGGTGGATAGTTATTGTCTTTGATCATGGGAGCATTGGCGTACATGTTAATATTTGGTTCAGTAGCAGGAATCCATTTCTGTGTGTCCATGTTCGTAATAGCTTTTTTACGATCTAGATTATCAACATTGAATTGGTCATCATTAGTTGGAATGTATGTTTTCTTTACAAAATTGCCCATGACAATTTTTGTAGGAAGCGTTTCATGTTCATTTTGGTACACAGTCTGATTATTGTTAGCTTTGTGGCATTCAAAATTTTCAAGCTTGTCTCGTCTACGATCTCCCAAGTATTTATTTTTAGGTGTGGCAAAATCATGCTCCTTATTATTCAATGACGGGTCAAAAGAAGTACCTAGTTCGTCTTCTAGAATTTTTATGATACTATCTAAATTATTTGAAGGCAAACTATTGCGCCTAGTCTCCATGTGGTACGTTTCATATTCCGCAATCTTGTGTTCTAGTAAGTTAATCTTATCTTCATCTTTTCTCCTTTGCATGCTTCCTTTTCGAATCTGATCTTCTAACGTCAAAAGTATTTGCTCTAATTGAGATATTTGTTGTTTCCTAGTTTCCAAGTTTGTGAGTAGAGCTTCAATCTCTGCATTTTTCTCAGTTATTCTCTGGTTCACCTGTTGACAAAAGCAACAAAAACATAAAGTAGGTATATAATAACATAATATGCAATATAATAAATAATGAATGTATGTATGTATAATAATGTATGTGTATGTAATATATAGATAATTTTTCATCTCCGAATAAACCCTTTTAAGATCAATAGCTGAAATCGGCCTTCTTAGTGCATTCTCACTCTATTAAATTATCACGTTTTGGCTAGTGGATTAACTATTCCATGTATTTAATTAAATCTTTCATTACAATAATAAGTATTTCCACCGGTTCTCTATATGTTCCCTAACTTTTTTATCCATAATCTAAGGTGCCATAATTATTTTTTGTCCTAATCATCATTTATCCGAATGATAACTTGCCCGAACTTGTCACATAATTTAATATGCCATAAAATTGAAATCCCTAAACACAATATGCCCTAAGTTTGTCAATCAATAATATACAAAAGACTTAAAATCGTTTTCAATAAAAGTTATAAGTCCTAAATTCAAATTATTTTGTATTACAATTATTTTACCAATAGTAAATACATAAATAGTAAAGATGCAAAAGCAATATGGCTTTTTTCTCGACTCCAGCGCTGCATGTATTAGCACTCAATAAAACAGTTGATTGTGAACATGTGGTTTTTATTTCCCTGTATGAAGCATGCAAACAAGCATACACCACGCAAGCATGCAACATGCAAGCGAGCATGCAAGCAAGCATGCAGCATGCAAGCGAGCAAGCAACATGTATAGCATGCAAGCAAGCATGCAGCATGCAAGAGAGCATGCAACATGAAGCAGGCATGGTTTCTGTCACGGCTCCGGCGCTGCGGGGCTCCGGCGGTCCCACGCGAGCTTATCGTCGCAGATGGTTTAACGCTCACCACCACAGTTTCGTCTTGCTAGCCGGCTTTGCCGGCCAGCCTCAGCCGCGGCGGCGAGCATTACAACCACCTGCTCAACTCGCAGGCCGCCTCGGCCCTCGCGCCTACGCGATTTTAAATTACACTCTAGGGGTAGAGCAGACAAGACTGCGTGGAGTCGGATTTACAGCGATTTGTTTCTGTCAATAAAACCTAATTTTTTACAAATGTTTTAGGACTAACAATTTTACTATAAATGTCAAAGTCAAATCATTTATTTCAAATAGGCCCATGTATGGCATTTTTGAACGTCAAAATTTACAAAATAATGGAATTGATTCTAGTCGCCCCTTCCAAAATATAGTTTTCGTATGGAGAAGAATGGACAAGAAACTCCACCGTTACTCTTAAAATGTTTAACAATAGTTTGTATAGGTACGTACATTAGTTACATAATAAATATGTGAAGACGATGTACCTAGAATAAAATTATTATACCACAATAGGTAAAAAGAATTAAAAATAAAGCAATGACAAACAATTAACATTTACAATGATAATTAACTACAATACTTAAGACATATGACTTTATTTCATGCAAAATTAGGAGATTCAATTATTATAGTAATCCATATTATGACAGAATAGTTTTAGAAATAAAGAAAATGATGTAAAACAAAATTTCGAAGTTTTGAACATTATGGTTATGGTTCTGGTTATTGTGTAATTTAGTTTTTATGATATTTATTTTTTTGTAATTTTTATAAATTTGTATGCCTTACGGGTAAAACATGTACGGACGATATATCAATTGTGACATCCTGCATGCTTAATTTGCATGTATACGCATGTTTAGACAAATAAAATGATCTTTATCTTTATCTTTAAATTTATAGCAAACGTGTTTTGGATAATGATTTTCGAACAAACAATTTTAGGAGAAGAAAGTGAGTACCATTTCCACCTTACATATATCAATTTTAGATCAACGTACAATAAATAGGTTGGTTTTTAAAATTACTAGGTAAGTATAAGTACTTACAGCTACTATTGAAAATGTCCTAAAAGTATTGTATTGAAATCAAATTCCGGAAACTAAATTAGTAACAAAATTTAGTTTTAATTTAACCATATAAGCATACACATTTAAATAAATAAGAAGAAAGGAACAGAAAAATACGTACAAATGATGCTTATTTCTAAAGAAATCTCTATCAGCATACCAGCGATAGGAAAGTAGATAAAAAGAGATGTAGACAACGTGTGTAAGAGTAGAAGAGAAAACCAAATACATAAATCAAAAAAATATTCACTAATTTATATAAACATACGATAAGAGAATATACATACATACATATTTCTAAAATAAATATGACTACAATACATGTAATTATAATGTAATTAAATACTTATGCAACTATGACGAAGGGGAAAGATAGTGTTCTTTCACTCTTCTTTTAAATAATTTTTGGCAGTCCTGACCAGTCCCTAATGTCAGGCGGAAGTGAATTCCACAACAAAACCGCGAATCCATCAATGTAATATAATTAATTACGAAATGTTGTTTATTTTAAAATACAGATAAACCAGAACAAGAATGCGTTTGCGCAGCTAGTGTTTTTAGCACGAATGGCGGCGGCGTGCCGCAGAGGCAATGCTTTAAGTTTTGTAATGTCGCGCTTTTTCACAGATCGAAATTTGTCCGTCAAAAGTTTAGTTTTTTTTTTGGAATTGCATAGAGTTGCTGTAATTTTGATGGTAATTCAAAATACGTGCAGTGCTACAAGGATATTTTGGCGCTCGAATGACGTTAACAAGGGGGCAGTGTTGATAAACATTTGTGGAATTTCACTTGAAATGTATTCATAAAACGAGATGACGGCGTTAGTTCAGATTTTGGCCATGCGCCACAATAACCTTGCAGCGCTATAGGTACTTCCATGGTTGTAACAGCTCTACATTAGATCTCATCATCAGGCATTCGTTTTTCCGAAGATAGACGATGATTCTCGAAACGCATTCTTTTCCTTGGAGATCTATATTTCCGTATCAACTTACATCCATATCTGCTTGAGTTCTCAGTTCCAAATTATTTCGTAACAGTTTTATTATATTAGTTTGCTCTTCATCTTTTCCTGAGAACATCTTGATTACACCATTCCGTTGTGCCAGCAGTTGTTCTTGTGCTGCAATAGTGTCTATTTGTTGCTCCAATTGCGCATCTTTCTTTTGCAATACTTCAGCAAGTTCTTCATTTTGTCTAGTCGCTTCTAGCAACTTGGATCGTTGTTGATTTACCTAAATATTTACATTATTTAAGAAGTAAAACATAAAAATTTGATTACTATAAATAGCCATCAAATTTTTATTTGTTCATAACGGATTCGCCTAATGAGTGTATCCATATCAACCAATTTATTTATAAACGTTGCTTAGTTAATAAACGTTTAAACGTCAATAAATTATGGTTAAACAAACAGTCGCTAATCATTTCTTAACTTTAAGTAACGTTTATAAATAAACCCCTAAGTATATACGGTCAAGCTTACTATTTCACGAAGTTCATTTAGATTCTCAAATTCACCAAAATCTTGCTGCAACTCTGCAATATTATTTTTAAGGCAGGCTAACTGGTTCTCATATGATCCCATTTTGCATTCACTACAAGACAATGGTTAAGTATTATTATTGAATTTACTTCATAAGTCCATCAAAAGGTACACACGGCTACACATCAAGCTATATATTTCCAGTATAAGCTAACCTCGCATTAAACGGAAATCCAATGCAATACAAGATCAGCATAAACTGGAAATGTATAGTTTGATGTGTAGCCGTGTGTACCTTCAACTTTGGTATTTACTGAATTTGGATGAACAGTAGGTACATCTTGGCAGGATGATTTCTAAATTAAGATAAAAGCTCAGACTACTTTGTAGCATGTTTGAATTTTTGTTGCTCAATCACGCTAAATCGATTGAACGGATTTTGATAAAATTTGGCACACATATAGTTTATAACCTGGATTAACACAGTACTTTTTTTCTCGGTAGCACGTTCCCGCGGGATATTTTCCGATATTCACGCGGCTGAAGCCGCGAGCAAAAGCTGTATAAAGTGAATCTACTGAAGCAAAATTTGATTTACCTTTCTTGTAACTGTTTTTCCACCAATGACAGTTGCTTTTCAAGATCTGATATACGTTTTTCTTTATTAATTAGATTACATTTCAGATTTTCTTCTAAATTGATCGATTCTTTAATATTGCTCTGCAATAGACGAGTTTAATAGTTTTTTAATAATATTATCAAATGGGTAATAATATTCATGCTAATCATTCAAAATATGTAATACGTACCTCATATTCTTTTATTGTCTCACTTTGTTTTGCCACCTTTTTTCTATAATCTTCGATTTCAATAACCGCATTATCTAATTCTCGCATAGTAGATGCTAACTCTTTCTCAAACTTCTTTGCATAGCCTGGAAATCAAGTAAGTATTTTGGCCATATATAACTGACATTTTTCAAGGATCTTCTTTGATAAATACATCCTATAACTTAAAAGACTTTAAACTAACTTAATTGATCTTTTGTTTCCTCTAGTTCCTTCATTAAATCTTTAAACCGAAGTTCAGATTCCAAAAGTTTGGAATCTAATGACTTCAGTTTAACTTCGACATCGTTCTTCTCTTCTACTTTTTCCTCGTATTTCTTCTCAGCGTCAATAAGCTTTGCAACGTTTACGTTCATATCAAGTTTGACAGCTTGAAGTGATTCGTTATAGTAATTTGATAGATCCCCAAGGCGTTTTTCTAAATCTTCCTTCCTGATATTGAATTAAAAAAAGAAAAAATCGATTTATTACAAATACCTCGACTGTAAAACTTTTAGTCAAACTACTTATAATAGGTTAAACTTACTCAGTTTGTAAATTTTCACGAGCTTCTGCTATTTCTTCTAAATGCGTAGTATTTTTCCGAATTGATTCTCTTAATTTGTCGAGTTCTACATCAAACTCAGATTGTAATGATTTATTCTGAAATACGTAGCGAGTTATCTATTTTATATATAAAAATGAATCTCCGAAATGTATGCGCATAACTTTCGAAGGCTGCAACAAATTGTTTTTTTTATGTGTTCGTTATTCTCAGGACAAGGTTTGTAGGTAGGTAGACCACTTATGCGCCACTACGTTATTGCATTATTCAACTTCCATTGCACGCTGAAAACGCGTTCGCTTTTCTGTACTATAGGTACGTGGGGTAGGTAGGGTAGGTACTAGGGTAGATAGTTTAGGGGTATGAGGAACAGGGTGTAAAGTTCACTCATCCACCATAGAAAAGGGAGGATCCTCCGACCAGACGGGTGTCGTGTCTGGCTGGCAACTGCCCATCGGTTTGAAGTTGAAATCTTGTATGTATGTCGATCGCTCGGTAAACTCTAACTGCGCGATGCAGGATTTGTGTGACGTCATGTCCATGATGCGTAGTTCGTATGTGGCGGTGTAACCGCTACATCACTCCCCTCCGGAGACCGGAGGTCGATAGTGGGCTGAATCTTGCGATGCTTCACAGTGCCAGCTGTAGTTCCAGTTCCAGTGAGTCGGAACCGGGTGCCACATAGTTCACGGTGAGTCGAAACTGTCTGTGGTGATTCCCCAGTGAGTCGGGGTGATGAAGCTGAGGGTGGTGACCAGGAATGTGCATCGCTGCATGCTGGTGGTCACAGGGCCGCGCCGCCCGTATGTGCGAAGTGTGCGGCGCACACAGGCGCCAGGCACTAGGGGCGCCGGAGGCGACCCTAAGACTTAATTAAATGTCAGCGCCAATTACTGTATTTTTACACAAATCATGAGGCTTTGGCTTAGATTATGAGTATTAATAACATAACATTCATCATAGTTGAGTATTGATGAGTAAGCGCAAATCTCAAAGACAAAATTTGAAACAAAAAAAAACGCGGCGAAACAGGACGTCAAAAAAGAGGCGCTTCAAAGGTTTCGCACACAGGCGCTGCCGAGGGTCGGCGCGGCCCTGGGTGGTCAGGATACCCGTTGAAGCCGTGGAGTGCTGGCTGGCTGTGTGACTCGCCTCACGAAAGCTTGCGGGAGTGATGATGATGGTGACGTCACGCCGAAGTATTTGCACGAAGGCTGCGTTGACGTTCATCACGTCGGTGTCACCAATTTGGGGGTATGAGGAACAGGGTGTAAAGTTCACTCATCCACCATAGAAAAGAGAGGATCCTCCGACCAGACGGGTGTCGTGTCTGGCGGGCAACTGTCCATCGGTTTGAAGTTGAAATCTTGTATGTATGTCGATCGCTCGGTAAACTCTAACTGCGCGATGCAGGATTTGTGTAACGTCATGTCTATGATGCGTAGTTCATATGTGGCGGTGTAACCGCCACAGTAGGGTAGGTACTAAGGTTGGTAGGGTAGGTACTAAGGTTGGCAGGGTGGGTACTAGGGTTGATAGGGTGGCTAACGCCGTAGATAAGTAGAAGGCGTGCGAAGTCAGGCCGGGTAAAACTAGTTTGAAATAAAAGTAAACAAACACAAGTCATGTCAGTCAGTTGTTATTCGGATTCCAACCTGGTTATTTAGCTGCTGGACGGTGCGCTCTAAAGTCCAAGTCTGCGAGCGAGCCTGTTCCAAAGCTGCTTCTAATTGAGACGCTCGTTCTGCGCCTATCTTGATTTGACCTTCTGCTCGAGACAAGCGATCCTTAATAAATATTTTTTTACACCTTTCTTCCTTGAGCTCCTTCTCGAGCTCCTGGAAATTATATAATTATTGTTAGTAATATGTATGAACAATGAATTTTGTACCTAAACCAAAAGTAACGGATTCAACATAATTACCTCTACTTTTATTTTATTTGTGTGCGACCGTAGATGATCGGAATTATGGATTTGTTTTCGCAAATCGCTATTCTTGGCATTCATTTCCGACATTGTGTACGTTAGTTCTTCCGTACGTAGCTGGAGAGCTACTGTTTCGTTTACAGTTTTCCTGATAACAATAACTTAAATTCTTTATGTAATAACTTATATACTTAAATGTTAACGCATGTTAAATATTTTAAATACACGTACCGCATAAATTCTATTAATTCATTCAGTTCCCTAATGAATTCTCCTTTAGCTTGTTCTAAGGAGCATTTTAACATTTCGTTCTCCGAGTTAAATTCATTAATCTTCTTGGTTAGTTTGTTCATAGCAATACCCTTTAAAAAAAATGTACTTAGACTTCATTTGCTAACATTGAATCTTACTTGAGGAAGGTAGCTACTCTATGAGTATTTTCCATACCTTGTCTTCTGTTTTCAAACTTTCAAACCAATCGATAATCTCCTTCCTCTTAAACAGAGTCTGCTCGCAAGTGGCAACTAACTTGGACGGCATAGCGTACAATTTATTCATGTCAATGGCAAGTGGGGTTTTGGCCAGCATTTGACTATCTGAAATAATATATTTTGAAAATCCAAGGGTGTGTTTAAAGTGATTTTTGATGAAGCAAAAAGGAGGGTTATGATTTTGACCGGTATGTATGTTCTGTCATCTGTTCCCTCATAACTTGTAAACTACTCATCATAATTTGACAAAATAATGAGGTATCGTTGGTCTGCTGGTTACAGGTTATGTGACATTACGACAATATGGCGCCAAATAGAGGACATATTAGTCATGAACTAAAAATTTTTTTTAATGATGCCATGTTGTTTATCAACTAAAAGGGCTTAATTAACACATTTCAAAAACATTTATAACCCCAAAATAATTTAAAAAAAAGTTAAACTAAAACCCAACTACGACAAAAAAGTCAACTAAAAAGGTATAAACAAGACATAGACAGACAAAAAATCCGGAGTCACACGTAATCCTGTTCGATTTATGCCCTAACACGTGTGACTGCGGATTTTTAAGATTGAAGTTGACGGTTGGTGTTAGGTTTGACTAGGAAAATATAAAAGTACCTATGGAGATTACGTGCCTTTAGCCTTTCCGCCTCTTTGAAACTTATCGTCAGGTCGCACGACGCAGAGCTGCAGCAGCTGTTCCGCAGTTAACTTGGACACGTTCATGATCCGCAGGTCTTCGGAGGACGGTAGGTTCGGCTTCTGTCCCAACAGCGTCATCTTTGAATGATTGCTTCGCATCAGCGCATAAAATTCTAGTATCGCTTTCTGTAATATTGTACAATACTTTAACACGCAGTTTGGGGACGTTGGGAATTAACGTATGAAAAATCATTTTTGGGAACTGGGAACTTGGGGATATAGGGCATCACCCGTCGATTTCTCCGCGTACCATTAACATCCTTTATCAGTTATCACCTAAAAATTTAGATGATTAACAAAAACGTATAAACAACAATCCAGGACTCCACGAGGATTCCACCATTGTGTGGATCGCCCGGTGGACACGGTGGAGCATACGGTGGAGGTCTGCCTGGCTTGGGCGGAGCATCGCCGTGTCCTCGTGAAGGCGATCGGCGGCGGTGATCTCTTGCGTCCGGCCCTGGTTCAGGCCATGGTACGGAGCGAGAGGAAATGGCAGGCCGTCACTTCCTTCTGCGAAGTGGTAATGCTTGCGAAGAAGGAGGCGGAACGCGTGAGGGAGAGGCAAATTTCGCGCCCTCACGCCCCTAACCGCCGCAGGAGGAGACGTCCGGGGCGGGAATCGCGAGCCGATTTCCGGCCACCGTAGGCGCGGGCGTGCGGACGGTGAGCAATGGGTAGCTCGCCGTCCGATAAGGACCAAGCCCGGGTCAACGGCGTGTTGTGTTCCACGCGCGCCTCAAAGAGATGTCAGCAGAATTGACGGGGTCCGCTAGGGCCAATGCCTGCCGGGGCTGCGAATATGGGCCGAAAGGAAAATCGTGGCCCCCGGCAACAGGGCAACCGAAGGAACACGGGTAGGTTTTAGTCAGTAAGAGTCTGACACGCCCTCCCGCTCACACTGGGCCACAATACTGGAAAAAAAAAATTGTAAAATGTATATGTACCTATTTATTTTAATTTAAAAAAAACCTATTACCAAAAAGGAGTCTCCGAAAGGGGTAAACAAACATCTACCCTTAATTATAATCCTATCGAAACCAGAATGGTATCATTTTGAAGCCTTTTAAATTCTCCAGGAACATTTTTTTATTTTTTCGATATCTCTTTTCGGTTTTGAGAAGTTTAATTAAGATTCTTTGAAAAAAAGTCCCAAAAGAAACGGTAAAAAAGTGGCGTTGTTTTTAAATTTTAAATAATACATAAACATTTTCCAAAAAAAAAAATATTTAACCCGATTATTAGAAGACAGAATTTTTTTTCCCGATTACTAGAAGACAAAAATAATATTTTCCCCGATTACTAAAAGACGGCTGGACCGATTTGAAACTTTTTTTTTTTTTTGTAAGAAATGATATATGTACTTTGAAGTTGGTCCCTTTGTAACTTGGTCACGATTTGATGGGATCTTAGAGAAATCGAGTGAATTCTTCAAATATTATAGGTACACCCATTAAGCGATTTGGGTTGTTTTTATAGTAACTCGGTGCATTTGCTCTCGGAAAGCACCATTTGGTAAAGTGGAATTGATGATTAAGGACACAGATGGCCACCGGAACTACTCAATAATATGTATTTCACGGGTTGCGATTCGATTACTTTAATATGGTTGGTAAGCGATTGGTACTCGTCACAATTCATATGGTGCAGTGGTGCTGATGGTGAAGTACCTGGAGAACTCCTCAACAATTAAGGTCCCTGCATCGGGAAAAGCAATATTTTGTAAAAGGTGATGAGCAGTTGTCATTAGGCTATATTATTATTATTTTGTACGTCTTTGACATTTCTCGGGACCCGGGGGTCCCGGACCTTTGGAAGGCGTACGAGGGGCCGAAGCCAACTCGCAGAGGCCCCTTAGACGTTTTTAATGAAATGAGGTACCAACCGACGATTATCCCTGTTTGCACTATGCAAGTGCAGCCAAGGACAACCCCCGGTTGGTGTAAGACTATTGTAAGATATGGAAACAAAGATATCGGGCTATGGGTTTGGATTGCTAAAGTGGACTGGTCACCTGGAACTATGGAAGGACTATGGCCCCTGCCTGATCTATGTTTTATATGCACACGGATAAAATGGCAGGGGGTGACTTGCACACTCAATAATGGGCCCCCGAAAACGATCGCTAGCACATAGTGTCGTAGCGACAAGGGGGCAACACGTCCTGAGGTGCTTATGAGGAGTGGAGAGGTATTCCACGGCTATCAGGACAATCCCGGAAGTACGGTCAAGATCCCTACCAGCATCTTACTGGAATACTTCCTTCCTCCGAGCACGTTTGCTCTTGCGAATCTCCACTCAAGCCGGCCAATAAAGGCAAGAATGAGGTGGGAGCTCTGTTCCTCGTCAATGTTCACTCCAGCCGGCCAATAAAGACAAGCCAGAGGTGAGGAACAAGACTTCTCCCGGGAGATAGGGTCCGTGGGGTCACTACTGCCCAACAGCTCGCCACATGCTGCCCTGCGGGTTTTTGTATCTCTCTTGGTCTGGCTCCTCATTCCAGACCCGTTCCGGCAAAGTAAACTCTACTGGCTCAGGCCTAGAGTTGGGAGCGCGCAAGCCCCACCACGACGTCAACGTAGAGATACAGCGGTGGGGTTATTATTATTCTTTATTTATCGGACAACAACGATCCAGCTATAGTAATTTAGATAAATTACAAACCAACCCACTAAAAAGTGAAAAAAATACTTTTTTTTAAATGCAACCGACTTCCAAACTACAAAGTGAAAAATAACTTTAATTTCGGAAGTCGGTGGAAAAAAACTAAAATACTAATCCAAAGACACCGACTTCCGAAATTAAAGTACTTTGGAAATCGGTTGCATTTTTTGTAAAAAAGTTTTTTTTTTCTAAACATTCCATTTTTAATTTTTAATTTCATTCACTGTAGTGAATGAAACATGAAAACCTCGGATTTCTTTCACAACAGAAATCCGAGGTTTTCAGTTTGTAACGCTCCATGTATCCACTACATAAATGATGAGGAAGTTTTTCAAATAATTTGTTTGCTCAGTGTCATAGTAAAATTTTGAAATAATCAACTCTGTTTAAGGTTTATTCTGATGATGTTCTAATTTTGCAACTTAACTTTCAATCATTACTTTCAAGTGTTTGATAATTTTAAATTTCTTAACACCAACAAAGCTTCACAAAAAAAGGGTCATCTTTAAATTCAAATAGCAATCCGCTATTTGATCCGTCGATTTAGAGATAAATGCAAAATTAAGACCACTTTTGGGTATTTTCCTAATTCAATGAAATTTCGTTATATTTTCCAAAAGGCTCCATCAATCCGTCAGATATTTATATATTCACTATCAGTATAGGTTACACTATCGCACAGAATAACTTTTATTCGCCCTGAATATTCTGTTTTAAACCGGCCTTTTTTTTTTTGGGTGGGAAATTATCAAATAACTTCTCCCGCTCTGGGTGGAGCGGGAGGGCATGTCAGACTCTTACTGACTAAAACCCACCCGTATTCCTTCGGTTGCCCTGTTGCCGGGGGCCACGATTTCCCTATCGGTTTTCTTCGAACCCCCGGCAGGCATTGGCTCTAGCGGACCCCGTCAATTCTGCTGACATCTCTTTGAGGCGCGCGTGGAACACAACGCGCCGTCGACCCGGGCTTGGTCCTTATCGGACGGCGAGCTACCCATTGCTCACCGTCCGCAAGCCCGCGCCTACGGTGGCCGGAAATCGGCTCGCGATTCCCGCCCCGGGCGTCTCCTCCTGCGGCGGTTAGGGGCGTGAGGGCGCGAAATTTGCCTCTCCCTCACGCGTTCCGCCTCCTCCTTCGCGAGCATTACCGCTTCGCAGAAGGAGGTGACGGCCTGCCATTTCCTCTCGCTCCGTACCATGGCCTGAACCAGGGCCGGACGCGAGAGATCACCGCCGCCGATCGCCTCTACGAGAACACGGCGTTGCTCCGCCCAAGCCGGGCAGACCTCCACCGTATGCTCCACCGTGTCCTCAGGCCGATCCACACAATGGTGACACCCGGGTGTTTCCTCCCGCCTTATCCTGAACAGGAACTTCCCGAAGCAGCCGTGTCCGGTGAGGACCTGCGTCAGGCGGAAGGTGAGAACGCCGTGGCTTCTCTCCAGCCACTCCTCAAAGACGGGTCTTATCGCCGCGATTGTGGCGTGCCCAGTTTTAAACCGGCCTTACATTTATATTCGTGATTGATCTCTTTGGTGATTGGAATTTTTACTAACAATATCCACTTTCCTTTAAATTATTTTTGGTCCCTTGTGATTAAAGAGCTATTTTGGTACCAGTTTACGAAAAATAAACTAGCTCTTTTTGAATAAAAGTGATAAAATAGTAGATTGTTACACAAGGGGCTAAAATAACCCATTCTATCGAGGTAGTTTTATCACTCCCGAGCTTCAGCGAGGGAGTAAATAGAAACCGAGTTATAATGGGTTTTAGCACCGAGTGTTACACTCTACTTTTCACTACGATTGCGAGGAAATGAAATAATCCAATACATTAGTTTATTTTATTTTAAAAAATATACAATTTGTTCAATCTGAATTTTGAAGGAAACTTTTTATCCCGGTATGCGGTAGTAAAAAGCTAGTTTTACATAAGAATAAAGATTTTTTTTTTTTGTAGGCTCGTTGATTACAGACAAAAATTAGAGTAAGTGCGCCAATTATGGACCACCATAAGGATTTTGTCAAATAAAACTCAGAATTTTAAAGTATAATCAGCCTTATATATTTTGAACAGTTCGATAATTATTTGGTATCAAAAACGATTAATATTTTTTTTAAGAAACATCAACATCTTAGAAATAATCTACATTTTCTAAAATATGTCATTATTGTGAATTTTCAAAAAGTGTACAAAATATGGACCACATGGTTTCAAATATGGACCATAGTTAATTGGGTCCAAAATTATTTAAAAAAACTAGTCGTGTTACCTAAAATTGAATTTGTCAATTGTTAGGGTTAACTAATAAATAATTGGTACACAATTCGCCCACATAGAAATCAACCATATCTTCTACGCCAGCACACTCTTCATGAGCCCATTGCCTACAAGATGCATATTGGATCTATTTCTCTCCATGAACATCTTCAGAAAAAAACCCATTACAATACAAGCATTTACTATTTTCTCTCTCTTCTCTCTTGTCTCTTGCGTTTTCTTTGGTTGTAGATGCCATCCTAAAACAATAAAATGCAATATAAGTGACTGTTTGTAATATGAACCACTAGTCCATATTCAAAACATGCCGGTGGTCCATATTATAAGACATATACATTTGTAGGTTAATATTGTTGTTCAAAAAATTATAAAAACTATTGGATATTGCAACTTAATATGAATAATTACAAAATAACTTACCTTGCCCCTGGTTTAATCCACTTTCACAAAGAGTAATATTTGTTGAAATTATGAGCTTACGAAGTTAGCTAAGAAATGACATCGCGCGTTGATAAAAACGAAAAATGGCTCCCATGAATAAGTGCACGCTCTGCCGGCCTGCAAGCGACTAGCGGGCCGCGGGAGGGGTGAAGTTTAGCTTGCGCTGACCAACGGCTCGATACTAATAACGTTCTTTGAGAAACGCGGGTAGTCCATATTACAGAACCAGTCCATAATTGGCGCATTTACTCTACTTTTTTCCCAAGAGCAAGATATGCTATTTTTTCCGCGCTCTAGTACGCTACAATTACCGACTTTTTGAGCAAGAGGAGTGAAAAAGTATTAATAGATAAACGCCATCTAATGTATTTATGCTCATGAGTTTGTGACTACCTATTTAGATACTTAAAGGTACCTATTTATCTGTCTCGTCTACGACTTCTACGAGGAACAGTATTTCTGTTTTCTTAATGTCCCTCGGGAATCATCGCATTTCCGAATACAAACGAATGCTAATTTCCATGTCCATCTATTACTAGATTTATCTTGTATATTAATTTGAATTCAGAACTAAGTCCTTCATTGTTGTTTTGTTTTGCTTTTCATGTGAACTAAAGTCCCCGTCACGAGAAGCTATAATTTTTGTAAATAAAGAACTTCTACCAAGTTACGTAGCGACAATTTAATCAACAACAAATAATCCCAAATTCAATGAAGTCAAAATAACGCACGTGTTATACGAAACTAATGAGCAATTTCACTTGATCGGGTTATATTTTAGCGATATAAGGCGCTGTCGTCTAAGGTTTTGTGGTACTGGAACGCATCTGATTCATAGAACATAAACATTTGAGCCACGATTTTGAAGTAAGTTCACGCTGACGTTGTCTCTGCTGTCTTTCGAGTTTCGAATGCGTCTGTTTGTTTGTGGTGTTTTCGCGGATTAGGTTATATTGTTTGTTTGTAATTAGATGTGTGTGTTAATATAATTATATCCCTGTAAAAAAAATAGTATAAAACTGTTTTTATTTTATTTTACCCAAAGATTGCAAACCCCTGAATGTGTGTTTACAAAATTTATAGCTTCTCGTGACGGGGGCTTTATATACAGCTGTAAAACTATTTTCCTATCTGTCGTGCCTGCAACTTTAGCAGCTTTCCTACCATTATTAAAATAAATTACATTAACTTAAAAGAGTATTAACAACTCTATATACTTCCAAGTCGATTGAGAGCGTCCGGTCTACACCAAGTGCAAAAGGCAACTGATAGAAATCCGACGACTGACGAAACACGAAGGACATTAAGAACATAGTTGTACCTACTGTACATTGTTAAATGTTTAAAAAATCTCACCTGACGATCGTTGAGATCATTTTTCATCTTTTGAAACTGCGAGATATTTTGTTGCCAATTTATTTGATCGCTTTGGGAACATACAGAATCTGAGAATTCATAAGGACTTTATAATGAGTTTTGCGAAACAGAGTCACGATGTTATAAAAAAAATGAAAGTACCTACCTTTATCAATTGTTGGCGACCAATTCAAATCAGACCCATTCAAGTCTATGTCTTCGTATCTTTCTTGTTTTGAAATTGTTTCCTAAAAAATATGAGATTTCTTAGTCAAAGGCTCAACTCAGCTTTCGCTAGTGTTAGGTTTCAATTTATTAATACGTAATTGTTGGATATTGTACTGGCAACACTCAAAGATTCGATATGTCAAAAGGGGAAAATACCGGCCTTCTGAGTTCTGGGTCGGGCGCTCGTGACGGTAAGACGTGCTTAGTGGCTGTGTCGGTAAAAAGATAGATTGGCATAGTATTGGTTGGAGATCTACTGTAAATTAAGGTAACCTATTAGTTTTATGTTAAATATTAGAATACTGATTAAATAGTGATATTATGTGGGGAATAGGAGATGTGATGGTATGGTGTAGAATATTGAATTTGATGTTGGCAAAGAAATATAAATGACTGACAAAATATCTTGGTGTTTCATATTATTTTCCTTATCGCTAAAATAGAGATTCATTTGGGGATTAGTATCTATGTTGAGTTTAAATAATCATATTCGAAATTAAGTTTCTTATTTTAGAGTAAGGATGGTTCTTATTATACTAGCATCAAAAAAATCTGGACACAATATTTATTAGAGATTAAGAGGCAGACCTTTAGGGAACTGGATGAGTCGTCTAATGACTTAAGATGTATGCAACTTAAGTTAGTTACTTCATTAAATATTATCAGCTAAGGAAATAAGGAATGAAAATGATATGCACCCTAAATTAAATTCCCCTCTTTTGATTTTTTTAAATCAACCCTTGTAGAGATGAAAAGCGAAAAAACAGTTTGTATGAAAAATCACATTCCTTTGATTTAAAAACCTGAAACTTGGCACAAATACTTATCTAGGTAAATAATAAAGACCGAAATTATGAATTATCCAAAACTACCCTTTAAAGGTGTTGGAGCAGGAGTTGGAGTTCGGAGGGGAGTCTGAAATCTGCGCAAACGAAGGCGCGGGCGAAGTGCTAGTCTAATACTATAAAAGAAAAGATTACTTAAGATTTTTTTTTGTATGAGTGTTCGTAATGGATAAACTCAAAAAATACTAAACCAAAAATTCTTTCATTTATAAACGGGGTGGCAGAGACATCGACGCGAAAACTGAAACCATGGATTCAGTACATGATTCTGAACGCCCCTGCGTGGAAATTTTTCGTGGGTTATTAAAAAAAAAATCTGCTGTTTCATAGAAAAGTACAATACCTACGCGGTCAAAATGTATGGAACAGCTGATTTTTTTAAATAACCGACGAAAAATTTCAACGCATCGGTTCAGAATCATGTGTAGCTACATTATCAGCGAGTAACATGGGCTGTATTTTTAATTAGCTCAGAGATCCCAATTTGCTAAGTCATTATTTGGCGTGCGCTGCGAAAACTATTAATCGATCAGTCAATCAAAACACGGGTAGAATCGAAAGATGATGGCGTTCGTGTATCATGATTTTAATCCATAACCAACTACATAAATATTTTATAGTTTAAGTTAGATCCAAGTTTATAACCGGGTATAACACATAGGATTTACTAAGTAGTTTTAATCCAGGTCTCTGGAGATATTTTCCGACAACCACGCGGGCGAAGCCGCGGGCAAAAGCTAGTATTATTTATTATACATATTTAACAGGAGGCCTACCACCAGCTCATAAAGCAGTATTATTTTAATATTACTTCAGTGTGGGAAAGAGATGAAGCTCTACAGGTCGTATAGCTCCATCTCTTTCTCCCACTGAAGCAATATTAAAATAATACTGCTTTATGAGCTGGTGGTAGGCCCCCTGAAGATCGCACGCAACTTTACCAACATCAATTCACCAATTTTTTGATAGGTTAATTAATATTGTATTAACCCATCAAAAATTGGTGCTTTGCTTATCCCATAATGAATTCTTACCTGATCTGGTAGGTGATAGATGTTTTTTGACTGACCTCTCTGTAAATGACAAATAAGGTATTGCTTTAGAAAATTAGGTTTTTACTTTTCCGCCAACCGTAATAGATGTAGATATTATTTGTTACCTGTGAATAAGGTCCAGTTACAGGCACTGTTATGACTGCTCTCGTCGGGTTACTTTGCTCTCCAAGATCCATTATTTTCCTAGGTATTATGGAAGGCCTCTATAAAAACGCAGATACTATTTTATTAAGATCTTTACTATCGACACGCAAAAGATAACTTCTTAAAGTTTTCATGATACACCGTGCGGGGCGCCGGGCGCCGCACGGTATAGCATGAACTACTTTATAACTGGGGGGCACGGTAGTGCCCCTATCAAGACGAGTCAAAAACAAAAAGTAGGGGCGCACTATCCTACCATTTCTCGAAGCATTGCATCGTATTTTCAAACCCTCATAGCTTCGGCCTGGATAATGCGAGAGAGTTCAAATTCTCAGGATAAGATGTAGTTAGCAGACTTATAAAACACGTTATGTTTAATTTTTCTAGTTTTTATATTTTGGATTTAATTAATACCTAAAATGCCTCGAATTCCTCACTGACTCATCAAAATCTTAAGGGCACTTCCCGACGTCCTAGAAAGCTGAAATTTGATATCACTGGCGGACTAAAGGGGGGGCGGCAGGTGCGGTCTGCCCCGGGTTCCCGGGTTTAGGGGGGCTCCCAAATCTTTAGAAAATCTTTTTAATCAAATCCCAAACAAAACCAAAATATGTTCAGTAAGTTAAAGGCAGTCTTTGTTGGGGTCCCCCTACGTATGCTAAATACAAATGTAGAGTGCAAATATTTTCGAGCTCGCTGCGCTCGCTCTTGGATCCTACGTACTCTTTTTCTCAAACTTTTCTGTCCACACGATCCGGGATCTTGTATTCGTTTAATTCTCCAATGTTTCCGCATATGTCGACAAAGTATCTCCTATTTCTGTATGAATGTTCAAAGGTAAACTTAATCTTTTCGAGGACTTGTGCTAAAATTTCGAACTCGCTTCGCTCGCTCTTACATTTTACTTTCTTCGAGTTCTTATAATTTTCTGCAATCCTGGGCGAGGGGCCCCCATTTAGTTTGCCGCCCCGGGCCTCAAATAGGCTTAGTCCGCCACTGTTTGGTATGCAGACTAGGATTTGCACACAAACAACAAAAACATTAAGAAATCTGTAACTTTCACCCTCCCACCCCCGTAATGAGGGGCACAGGTCTGTATATAAAATAAATCCTATAAGGTACTTCCCGAAGTCCTAGAAAGCTGAAATTTGGTATGCAGGCTAGGATTTGCACACAAACAACAACAAAAAATAAAATTAACTTTAACCCTTACACTCACGTAATGAGGAGTTCAGGTCTGTATGTAAAATAAAACCTCTTGGATAGGTACTTCCCGAAGTCCTAGAAAGATGAAATTTGATATGCGGGCAAGAATTTGCATATAAACAACAAAAAATTAAGAAATTTGTAACTTTCACGCTCCACCCCCCTTAAAGGGAGGTGCAAGTCTGTATTTCTTACGGATAATAGGTCAGTACAATATCACCGCTAAAATAAAATAAAATAGAACGCCCTACAGAAGAAATGAAATCCTACCAACAACATTTCATGTAAAGTAGTTTGTCAAGACTAACATAACGCTTTCACTGTTAATAGTTATCAGATCTAATGTAGAACCAAACTCTACAAACCTTACATCTTGGTCAAATGTATGGCGTATAGCCGTTCCATGACACAATATTACAAACTCCAGTGACTTAATTTCTTACACTATAGAAACGGGTTTTGTCAACGGAAGAATAGACAAAATGACAGATTCACAATCACAATCTGTCATTTATTCTATTCTGAATTTAAAATTTTAATTTAAGAATTTTTCTTGTCTATTGTGGTCGGTCATGCATGCTACTACGCGTGTAAGACTGTCTGTGCGACGACGCGCGACGGCCGCGAAATGACCAAGCCGTACATTTTGACCCAGATGTACCTAAGGTTTGTAGAGTTGGTCTTGTAGAGTTAGGGGCTTGGCTCTACATTCGATCTGAAAACTACTTTAAGAACATGAAATGGTTTTTGTGGGTAAAACGTTCACGAAGCTTTGGATCGAGAGCGCCTTGTACGTGCCACGGCTCGCCCCCGCTACGCTCTAACTTAAGAGATGATAAATGCTAGAAAAAGAACCTGTAAAATTAAAACCAAGAAAGAATTAGAATGGAAAAAAATCAGTAAATGAAAAAACAGACTGCAGTCGTTTGATGACATCGAGTTTTTCGGCCGATCGTACTATGGTGCATGGCATGCACCTCTTTAATCTATCCTGTGGTGCATGGCAGCCGGTACCTACTACCAAGTTGTCGATCGATTCGAATGTTTTTATTCTACGTCGATCGATGGTATGTTGTTCACTAGTAACGATGGTCCTTAACTATCGGATTAATTGCTAGCAAAAAACAATAGGTATGTATTTAAGACCTACTTTAGTTGAATTCGGGAAGCGATTGTGCTCAAGTCTTGGCGAGCGCGGCGTGATGTGTACAGGTCTGACTGAGTCATCTTTCACACGATTCGCAGATTTTGGCCTCGACTGTAGACAACAATTACACCAATATATAACTAGATATGTAAATATACAGGGTGTAAAAAGACATCACATAGCCGTAACCTGCGCGTTCTGTTCATCAAATTAAGTCACATTAAACAAAAATTATTGTTGGGAAACAACTTTTAAATTTAAGTGCCCACAGCCCCACTTCAAGTTAAGTAAAAAATTGTGTTCGTAAAAAAAAAAGTCCAATAAAGTTGAAACTTTAACCTTCAATGTCTCCTTAACCAGAAGGTTCCTAGGTATAGTCCAGTACAAGAAAATGATCACAATAACGGGAAGAATAGAAGAAACTCTCGGCTTCTGTGTGCGTCATTTTACAACGGAATTAAAAACATTAAATCTACTGCCCGAACCTATATTCTCTGATGTGAGGCTTGCTGAGAGAGATTTACTCGAATAAGCTTCCGGAAAAAGCGCAGGAACTGAGAAATAATGGCGCGTTTACATTAATTAGGTCGGTTTGGCCATACTCGACTGCAAGCATTTTCGGTCACCCACTAATGTAAACTGTAATTCGGTTGGCCGTATTCGATCGCAGGCTGATTGCGGTGACCGACCTAGTATAAAAGTTGTTTCGGTTAGCCGTATTCGGTCATAACCGTCTTGTGCCGTTGGTCGGAAACCGTGAGGACGGCAGGTAAACTGAATTGTGACCGACGCATTCGGTCACCTACCTAATGGAAACAGGCCAACTAGGTTAACGTTTCCGGTTGAATCGAATGCGGGCGACGCATTCGGTCACCGACCTAATGTAAACGAGCCATAAGTGTATTGAAAAAATACCTCATTGGAACGTGGTCGTCCCGGGTTTCGCTGGCTTATGGGAGCTCGCTGTTTAACGGCCACTGCTTCGAATTTTGGTCTCTGTAACAAAGTAGGTATGCCGTCACTATCTCAGAAAAATAATGGAACCTTCATGTCCATTTATAAATTCCATTTTATCTAAAACTATCTCACAGTCTACAGAGCTGCGAAGTCAAAAAAATACAGCCAAGTGCGTGCCAGACCACGCACAGTCAAGCCCCCTTAGTTAGGATGAATATTTACGCATGCTCATGCTCAGTATTGAATTTTAACAACTGCTAAAACAAGTTTGAGAAAGGTTTTCTCAGGAAAACCACCGTTTCAGTAGGTAATAAAGTATATTTGAGTGTAAAACACTTGTAATAACATTGAAAACGACAACCCTAAATAATAAGTTCGTGTAACAATGGCGACACGATGCAGGCACATGGCGACTTGCGCGGTACTAAGAAATACGCGTCTACGCAGTAAGCGACTTACGTGTGACTTACGTGTAAGCGACTGACGCGCATCGTGTTCCCGAGGCGTCTTCCTCGCACCGGCCAGGCGAGAAAAAGAGACAGATAGATTTGGAGGTCGGTTGTTTTTTTTTTGTAAAAAGTTTTTTGTTATGGAATATCGGGTTTTGGTAAGGAGTCGTCGCTACCTTGGCAACGTGTAACTTCGGAATGATATTTCCCTGTATCTGCATTTGTTGTTCTGTGCTCGTGATGGTGTAGGTTATTGGACTTACCTTTTTAGTTGTCTGGGAAGGGCAATCTCGGCGAGTTTAGAAATCAGATGGATATGAGGTTTTTGGACCCTTTGCTTAATAAGTGAGATATAAGCATGACTAAATCACCTACCTCGAAGGCGTCAGATGGTCAGCGCAAAGCGTTCCCGAACAGCTGACAGTCAATGCAGGATATTTTCGAGATAAGGGGTCACTTGTGGGACAAAGTTTTCTTTAATCCTGATGGGACGAATGTCGTGAACGACCTCTGTGGGTGACCACATCTCTCTTCCAAAAGTCAAAATAAGCCGGTGACTTACCTGTTGAGCAGCATTTTGTGCTATTCAGGGCAAAGCAGATCACGTGCAACTTCTTTGACCATGAGGTGTGGTCATCTACCACGAGATGGGTCAGCATAGCTTTAATAAGGTAACAGTTCGCACTGCAAGATTAGCTTGTGGATGATACGGCGGGACAAAATTTTTTTTGATGTCGAGGACTGAAATACTTACATTGTCGCATCACTGCGGAAATAAACTGGACACCGTTGTCCGAAATAATCCTGCGAGGCAGACTGACCCGCATGAAATATTCCTCGATGAGGATATGAGCGCAAGCTTCTGATGTTGTGTCCATCAGGTAACAGTGTCTTCAATGAGAAAGACCCACCACTCCTGGACGCCCGGAAGTGGGCCGAACAGGTCCATGGGTAACACCACGTTCCACTGGCTCATAACCGGTGTCTCGAGTAGGCCTGAGGCTTTGGCGTTGTTGAACTTATATCGTTGGCAGTGGATGCAGGCTGAGACATAATCGGTGATTATCGTCCACATCCCTGTGAAATACTACAGCTGTGCTACCTTCTGTTAGGTTCTATCGATACCTGGGTGGCCAACTGTTTGAGAGTCATGTAATTCCTTCAAAATAGCTGCAACTTGACCGGCAAGTACAACTAACTGAGGGGATTCACTCTCGGAGTCCGGATTGAAACGGTACAGGACTCCTTGATCCAAGAGGTAATCCCTTTCTAATCATTTTTAGATGCAACATCATTAGGTCTTTCTACTTTAACAATCTTTTCCACTTCAGGGTCCGAAGTCTCTCTCGCGTCCGGCCCTGATCCGGGCCATGCTACGGAGCGAGAGGAAATGGGAGGCCGTCACCTCCTTCTGCGAAGCAATAATGCTCGCGAAGGAGGAGACGGTGCGCGTGAGGGAGAGGCAAATTTCGCGCCCTCGCGCCCCTAACCGCCGCAGGAGGAGACGCCTTGGGCGTCGGGAATCACAGGCAGATTTCCGGCCACCGTAGGCGCAGGCTTGCGGACGGTGAGCAATGGGTAGCTCGCCGTCCGATAAGGACCAGGCCCGGGTCGACGGCGCGTTGTGTTCCACGCGCGCCTCAAAGAAATGTTAGCAGAATTGACGGGGTTTGCTAGGGCCAATGCCTGCCAGGGCTGCGAATACGGGCCGATAGGGAAATCGTGGCCCCCCGGCAACATGGCAACTGAAGGAACACGGGTGGGTTTTAGTCAGTAAGAGTCTGACACGCCCTCCCGCTCCACCCAGAGCGGGAGAAGTTATTTGATAATTTCCCACTTGGAGCTTCAGAGCCCAATGGACTAATCTGTCTGCTGGTGATTTAAGTGATATGACCGTCTAGGTAAGACCGAAAATGCTCCACCGCCCACACTATAACAAGTCCTTCACGCTCCGTGGTGGAATAGTTGCATTCAGCTGCGTTGAGGAGTCGGCTGGCATAATCAATTAGCCTTTTCTGATTAACGTCACCCTGCAATAAAACTGCGCCCAAGGCGTAGTTACTTCCGTCAGTACGCAGAATAAAGGGACGACTGAAATCGGATTGCACCAGTATTGGAGCTGTGGTCAGTAGACTCTTCAGCTCATTTAATGCTTGGGTGTGTTTCCGAAGACCACACTTGACTTTTTCTAGCTAAGCGTATCAATGGTTCGGCAACTTTTTGAGAAGTTGAGTATGAATTTTCTGAACCATGAACAAGTTTGAAAAAGGATCTTAGATGCTTTAGGTTTCCTGGTGCCTTCACCTCGAGTACAGCACTCATCTTCTCTGGGTCGGTGGAAACACCTTTTTGTATAATAACGTGACCGAGATATTTAACGCTTTCCCGAGAAAAAACGCATTTCTCCCTATTCACATGGAGGTTAAACTGGGCCAGACGTTTAAAAACTGCCACGAGTTTTTGCAGATGCTGTTGGTATCCCTGAGATATTACCAACAGATCGTCTAAATAAGCTAATAAAGTTACATTTTGTAAAGCAGAGCAGAATCTGAGGCGATCGATGAGACGCTGAAAGGTAGTTAGTGCGTTGCGGAGTCCAAACTGCATTCTTTTAAAACGGTAAGTACTAGAGGTTTCGAATACCGGATTTTTTCAATACCGGTATTAATACTGTCTCGAATATTTCCGATACCGGGATCCCGGGATCCCGGTATTGGAAATTTAAATTTTAGAATTTAGACTCTTTTTCTGTTCAACAACTAATAAATTTTGCTGCACTATAAAATAATAAAACACTTTTTTAAATAATTTTTTTTCTTCAAAAATCACCTGACACATAGTATGAGAAAAGTACCTAGATAAAATTTAACGTTTAAATTTAAATATTTAGTATCTAAGTAATTACAATTTAGCGGTCTATTTATCTTTTTGTTATATAATCTTCAAAATCAACATATCTGCAATATTTTTTACTAAAATCACATTAAAATCAGTAAAGACTGTTCTTGGTGCTTTTAAGGCTCTTTTTTCCTGACTTACTAAAGTTACTACTGAGTGGAACATAGTATCTTGAGCTATAAAGTAATATCATGCATATAATTTCTTTAAAATCAACAAATTACCTTTTTTTACTTATTATATCATATAAATCAGTCACAAATTCAAAATTGTTTCGGCTCTTTCTTCCTAAAAATGATTTTAACTTTTATCTGAGAGCGTGCTTCTTAAACGGTTGCACAAATATGTAACCAAGGAACTAACTGTCTAAATAAACCACGCGATCATTAAAACACGTCATTTTTAAAACGTACACAGATAAAAAAAAAAATGGAAATATAATGTGTAATAAAAAGAAATTGTTTCACTGTAGGTAGTATTATATTATCTGTGACTGTAGTGTCTACTGATAATAGAATAAAAACACCAACACCGGTATCCCGCTATTGGACATTTCAATACCGGTTTTGAAAAAGGATAAGCCCTAGTAAATACCTAGAAGACAGACAAAAGCCGTTTTGTCTCTATCGCTTCTCTAACTCTAACCTGCCAACATGAAGATCGAAGGTCTAACGTACTCATGTAGCAGTCCCGTTTTGTTTTGTGAAGTAGCTCGTCCATGCGAGGCATCGGATATGTGACAGCTTTGGTGACTGCATTCAAACGCCTATACTCGACGCAGAAGCGGATACCACCATTGGACTTTGGCACCATCAGTGCTGGTTAACACCACGGTCATGTAACAATGGCGGCACAAGGCAGGCAAGTGGTGACTTGCGCGGTACCTACTATGGAATACGCGTCTACATAGTAAGCGTGTGGGCAGCGGACTGGCACGCATCGCGAGGCACTCGCCTTCCTCGCAACGGCCAGGCAAGCGAGACAGATTGATTACTATATATTGACTAGCAAACAGGCGCGGCGCAACACCGGTAGAACAATTTCCGTGAAGTTTTTTTTTCATTTGTTTCATCAGAGTCGCGGCGCGCCTGTCCGCGGGAGGGGGGAGCCTTATATCATAACTCCACGCGACCGCGGAACACTCGCACTGGACGAGATTGTGTGTAAGTTACTACAGTTTGTATTTTATAGTATTTCTCGAAAACTATGAATAGCAAATATCTCTAAAACCGTTTATTTTAAAATGATAAAAGAATTGAGATCCTCACAACAAGTCTTTTATTTGATACGTCACACGGTACAGTTAGCAAAACTTCTTTTTTTCCCTATTTACCCCCGAATAGTGACCCCCATATTCAAAATTCATTTATTTACGTTACACGTCCGTGTTTGGGTCACAGAAATTCACATGTGTGTGTACCATATTTCAACTAAATTG
The DNA here is from genome assembly GCA_963680765.1 of Agrochola lychnidis. NCBI lineage: Eukaryota > Metazoa > Arthropoda > Insecta > Lepidoptera > Noctuidae > Agrochola > Agrochola lychnidis. Next base: position 15,875,647 of record OY796857.1, read on the forward strand.
GTCCAGTAGATTCGGAGCAAATTGGCTGTGACAGACGAACAGACTGACGCCCAACCAGACACATGTGTGATCCTATAAGGGATCCGTTTTTTTAGTTTGAGATACGGAACCCTAGAAAGTGTTAACTTAAATAAAAAAAACTTCTTACAAAAAAAAAACAACCGACCTCCAAAAAAAACACTACAAAGTGAAAAATAACTTTAATTTCGGAAGTCGGTGTCTTGGGTTTTGTATTTTCGTTTTTTGCCACCGACTTCCGAAATTAAAGTTATTTTTCACTTTGTAGTGTTTTTTTTGGAGGTCGGTTGTTTTTTTTTTGTAAAAAGTTTTTATTTTTCACTTTTTAGTTGTGGTACCTACTTACCACATTCAAATAGCACTACCTGCTACCAGTGACAGAAACTTATCATATCATCTACATATTAAGTGGGAAAAAAATACGTATTTTGTAGCTAACTCAAAAACTATCCAAGCAAAGTTAATAAAATTTATATGGGACCACTTCCAGAGCACACCCTTTCAAACAAAAAAAGAATTTTCAAAATCGGTCCACAATTGACGGAGAAATCGGTGGACATACATAAAAAAAAAAAAAACAAACATACGCGACGAACATATAACCTCCTCCTTTTTGGAAGTCGGTTAAAAAGTCACTTAGAAACATCATAGTCTATTAAATTATGGGATCCAACAATACCCCACACGCATATGTGCATTAAATTTTAGTTCAAAAGTAAAAGAAATGGCATTTATACCAATATTTCTTGAGGAGGGAGTGGTTTAGGTCTATTTGGTGCTGGTTTTAGCCGCGCACTGGGCATTCTCTGTGGAATGCGACACCTGATTTGCCCCTTCGTTGATTCAACCACATCTGCAAAACACAGAATAATTAGGTATTAGTTTTCATTCGATGCAATTATGCAGCTTTTCTCTTAAAAACTAGATTAAAAACTTTTTACAAAAACAACCGTCCTCTTTTAAATTAAAGTTATTTTTCACTTTGTAGTGTTTTTTTTTTGTAAAAAGTTTTTATTTTTCACTTTTTAGTTGTGGTACCTACCCCACACACATTCGAATACCACTACCTGCTACCAGTGACAGGAACTTATCATATCATCTACATACTAAGTGGAGAAAAAAATACGTATTTTGTACCTAACTCAAAAACTATCCAAGCAAAGTTAATAAAATTTGTATGGGACCAATTCGAGAGCACACCCTTTCAAACAAAAACAGAATTTTCAAAATCGGTCCACAACTGACGGAGAACTCGGTGGACATACTTATAAAAAAAAACAAACATACGCGACGAACACATAACCTCCTCCTTTTTGGAAGTCGGTTAAAAACCATTGAGATCACTGTAAATTAGAGAAGACATCTCGAACAAATAATGTGTCCGATGCGAGGAGGTTCTCATAGAGTAATCCATACCCGTAGATGCGACACAGTCTGCTTTTTCTGCCTACTTAATACCTAACATAGTTTTAACTGCAGAACATTATTCTGACTTCTATTGTATTAATGATGAAGTTATGTGGGATTGTTCACCTGGCAATTGGCAACCACGTTTCCTCGTTGCGATTTTTTTGCACTCATGTTAAACATTATCCATAATTTGTAATAGACGGGTATTTAGTGTCACCGACCTTGCAAATCTTCAACAAAGGATGCCGCTTGGCAGAGGCATACCTAGTGGTCATTTGAGCTGATTTAGCCTTGTACCCATGTGGCACCACCCTGCAGGTAGAAGAGGAAGGGGGGAATCTAAATATAGAGGTAGCATTTTTTTATGTATTCAGAATAAACTAAACGTGAATTCATGCAAGCCTAGTACTTTTTTAACCAACTTCAAAAAAAGGAGGAGGTTCTCAATTCGAATGTATTTTTTTTTGTGTTTGTTACCTCAGAACTTTCGACTTGGTGAACCCATTTTGATGATTCTTTTTTAGGGTTCCGTAGTATAAACAAGGAACCCTTATTGTTGCGTCATGTCCGTCTGTCTGTCTCCGCGGTCTAGCTCCGAGACCCTTAGTACTAGAAAGCTATAATTTGGCATAGGTATACACATTAATTACGCCGACAAAGTGATAAAACAAAATTATGAAAAACAAATTTTTTAGGGTACCTCTCCTACACGTAAAGAGGTGATGTTTTTTTTTTTTCTTTTTTTAACCCATGGTATGGGGTATCATTAGAAAGGTCCTTTAAAATTATTGTGAGTTTACGGAAACCATTTTTGGATTCAAGTATCCGTTTGCGAAATATTAAGCTTTAAAGTGCTAATTTTTGTTAGAGTCAAGTGTCCCTCCCCCCTGCCAGCTAAATGGTTGGTTTTGGATCTGTGAAAAAATCACAGCAGTAGTTTACATAACAAAATTAAAAGGAAAACTATCACAGGTAAGTAGGCTTTACAAGTTAACGAGTAATAATCGACCAACTTAACTTTACAGTTGCAAAAACATGTTTTCCCATACATTCCGTATGGGAGAATATATTTTTCAACTACAAAGTTAAGTTTGTTCTTGGGATAAATTCATCCCAACCACGGAACCCTTCATTGTGCGTGGTCCGACACGCACAAGGCCGGTTTTTTATTTGAAAACTGGTGCTTCCCGTGTGGTCCCATTTCAATTTGGTCCAGTTCTGACAGTGAAATCCATGAGAAAACCATGTAAGTCTTAAATTTGCATTAAATATGTGCGCGACAAATGGACGAATAACTCTTCCTGTCAGTGTTATTTACATAGCAGCTTCTGTGTTCGAGTTTGTGTGGGGAAGGTACCACAACTAAAAACTGAAAAATAAAAACTTTTTGGAAGTCGGTTGTAGTATTTTTTTTGTAAAAAGTTTTTTTACTTATAAACTATTTGTGGGCCAAATTTTATAGGCAAAATTTTGCTACTTTGGAGTACATTATTTCAATTGAAAATAAATATAGGATATGTTACTTCCTGATAATTTAGCTTTCTATTGGAAAAAAAAATGGTTAAAATCGGTCCAGTAATTTTGGAGCGTATTCGGTACAAACAAACAAATAAAAAATCTTTTCATAATATAGTATTGATTTGTTTTAATATTATTAATTATCTCTAGATATAAGAATACTACATCTAGTTAAAGAAACACCTTTAATAATTAGTGTCATTATTAAACATTATGTGCCAAATTCCATTTAAAATATGAACTTCTCCTATCGCAGCTCCGCCGCGCAACGCAAATGTTTTTTTTTTACACATTTATAAATTTATATATTCTAAATAAACAGGGCTATTTACAATTTTTTTTATAAAGAATATTTTCGTGGTTTTATTGCAGGCATAGATTTTGTAAGGATTTTTGTTTCTTATTTTTCTATTTTAGCGGCTAACTCTTTTTTTTTATGAACGAGTTAAAATATTGTTCCAGAAATGAATTCCTCGTCCTTGAGTTATACGAAAACGATACCAAACACGACCTATTTGCTAAACTTATACAGATATCGATGTTAAGAGTGCAGCGCGGTAGCTGGTTTCCCCCCCCTCAACCTGTTCCAAGCGGCTTCTTTTGTTGAAGATTTGCAAGGTTCCCATACAAAACACATAATTAAATAAATACCCTGAATAATAAAAATGAGAGAGTCCATAATTTGGAAAGAATTTAATAAAAAAGATACATTTACCTAATATTTGTTTGCATACATCTGCTAACAGAGTTTATTTACACGATAAGGTAAGTAAGATAATTATGTCATGTCTGTTCTGATTATTTTTCAGAATCTCAAAAGGGCTATTGTAAAATATTATTTATTTTTAAATGAGTTTAAAACGAGTGACTTTTCATTTGGCAAAATCACTCGTTTTAAACTCATTTAAAAAATAATATTTACAGTAGTCATTTTCTGAAAATCAGTTCTTAGCTACTTAAATATTAATATTACTATTTTGAAACGCATCATAACTATATTTTCATTTTTTTTTTCGAAAATAATTTAAAATTTTCTAGTGAAAGTGAAAGAAGCTTTTCAAAGTTAAAATTAATGAGCCAAGCGCGACTAACCAATCTTTCGACTGTATCAATTGAAAGAGACAGGGACGTCAATTTTGATATGTGATCGAATATTTTAGTAAAATAAAGTCTCTCAAGCATGTTTAGTACTTGTTGTTTTATTTTAAGTAGGGGTGTTCAATACAAAACTGCCCGGGGTGCCAATCTACTCTACGCCGCCACTGCACCAAACTGTACCTGGCAAGAGGTATAGAATAGTAAATGCTGTTTTACTCTAATGTGGCTCTTATCTATTTATTACAATACAATGTGGGAACCTTGGCTCTTGGCTCCCATTGTCTTCACTCTAGCCTTTTCCCAAGACTGAATGGGAAGCCATTTTAATTCAAAGAAGGATAGGCAAAAATGTATGGGACGCGTCCCCAGCGACCAATAATTTCGTTAAAAAGCTCTTTTTATGATTGTTATTTGTTACTATAGCTATGGCGGTCAATCTCAAATCATTGTGGGAATAAAGTTACAGTTGAAAGAAAAACCTGTGTCATTGTGGCAAAAAAAAAACGGTTGTAAAACAACGTAAAACAGAGTAAAGCGGGATGAGCTGGACTCCTTCAATAAGAACTGGTCCTTAGCAGTTTTGAACAGAGAGAAGTGGGAAGAGAGTAGGGAGGCCATTGCCCTGCAGTGAGTGAGTGAGTGAATATTTCTATGTTAAAGGGATTGATTTCCGCACTAGTCCTTCAGGTGGACCATTGTGCATGGCGGAAGTCGTCGGTGCAACCAGACTAACCTCCCTCCAGAAGTTGATTAGTTATCCTGGTCTTTTCAGAACATCTGTAAAATATCTGGGTGACCCGAGGGTTTCTGTTCCATCTGGGTGACGTCTGTACATTCAAAGAGCACATGAGCAACGGCTTCCGCAGCCTCCATGCATGCCCTGCACAGAGGACTGTCCTTTATGCCTATTGTGTGAAAGTGTTTGTTTAGCGAACAGTGTCCCGTGATGGTCCCCGTTACCAGGTGCAAGCCGTTCCTGTCCAAGCGTAATAAACGCCTGGTTAGCCTGCCTTCTAAGGATGGCAAAGCTTCCCTGGACTGCTTGCACCCCGGTGTCGAGGTCCATCAGTTCTCCGCTTGTGTGTGGGTGAACTCCTGTAGCCACCTGCGTAGCTGGTTGAAGGGGATGGGTACGATAGGTTCGGGTCCACAGACTGACGTGCTGGATGCTCTCTTAGATAGTTCGTCAGCTGCGTCGTTACCTAGTGATCCGCAGTGTCTTTTTTTCCATTGCAGTGGCACTGTGTTGCGTTTGGATACTTACACGTTCTAATACATTGTGACATTCTAGTGTTAGTCTCGAGTCAAAATGCCCACATACTCTGCTTGGTAAGCGGTGTTGAACATTTCCAGCGGGCTGGATATATTTATGTTTTACGGTCATGTGAGAAAAGTCCGGGTCCGGAGTCGGTCTTTGACCCTTGTCGGTGTATATTCTCATCTCTTTCGGGCCTGAATAGTCACACTGTTCTTCTGTGAGTATTATGCTGCAGTGCTTTTGAAAGTAGTGTAGTTTCTGGGCTTTGTCACAGGGTGATGCCATCATTGGTTGTTGTTTGATCGCATCTTCCTTTATGCGTGTATGCTTGACGCTGGAGTCTTTGCTCAAGGTTTCTGATATATATAGAGGCTAAAAGCGCCCCCTCCTCCCTCACTATGAGGTGGAGAAAAGGCAGTCCAAGCAATGCCTGTAGGGCAGCAGTGGGTATAGTTCGCATACTGCTAGTGACTGCTACACAGGCAAACCACTGCTTTTTTTCGAAATCTCTTTGGGTTGTGCCACCAGATTAGTGAGCGTCATGTGATAATTGGCCGGATGACTGTGATGTATAGCCAGTAAGTAACCTTGGGGCTAAGCCCCCAGTTTCTGCCAAGCAGTGGCTTGCACTACCACAGGGATATGCTGGCTTTTGTAGTGATGTAGTTGGTATGTTTTGCCCAATTCAGCTGTTTGTCCAAAAATATGCCTGGGTATTTATTTGGTTTCAGTTGATAGGCTTAGGGTTGTTCCAAAGAATCATGGTAGTTGTAGTGTCGCCAATTTCCTATTTTTTGTAAGAAAATCAGTTCGGTTTTTGTAAAGGGCATCACAGGCTTTTAAAATAATACCCAACAACACATAAGGGAAGTCAACGCAGACAAGCGCGACGCGACACCGGTTCCACCAAAGTCGTGTCGCGCCTGTCTGCAGGAGCCTTTATGTTTGCATTATCAGTTTTAATCATGATGATTAGTTTGTTTTGTTATTCTTAGAGTAAAACGTAATGTTTTATCATTTTATGTATGTTTTTTTCTGTAACGAATGATTTTTTAGCTTCAATGACACATACTTTTCTTTCAGTTGTAACTTTTTTCTCACAATGATTTGAGACTGACCGCCATAGAAAATGATAGGCATAATAAGAGGTTTACAACGACACACTTCTAGTCGTTATTGGTCCGTGGTGACATCCTGTCGCATCATCCTTTAAAATATTTTATTTCACATAGACTTATATGGGCACTATGAAACGTCAGAAGTTAGGTGCACAGTTTCAATTGGTCGTTTCCTAGAATGCTGGTCATCACGGTTAGGTACTCTTTTAAAAATAATTGTTTTTTACAATGTTGTATGTAAGTAATTCATATTGTTACTTAGTGTTAATAGGTACCTATTTAAATATGGGAGGACAGTGTAGGCCTATAAACAAGTAAGTACTAGGTACCTACTTAACAAAAAAAGGATTGTGTGGTTTTATGAAACCACGGTAAAAGTGAAACTTCTATAGGCGCCGCCATATTGGCCTTGGCTGCTCTGACGAGCGCCTTTCACTTTATTCCTACTCCGCGGCCGACCGTCACGCGACATGCAACACACAGACGAAAAAGTTTGGGACGATGTAATAAAAGTTTCACTTTAAAATAGAAAATGGTCAACAAATAGGAGCATCTATATGTCTACACGGCCTACAGTCTTGTCTGCAATTCTGCACCTACTTAATTAAAAAGCTAAAATCGTGTGAAGACTTTACCTTGCCTTGCTTCGCCGGACACTAGTGACATAATTCATTGCATATTTTACAGTAATTTTAATAAAGAACGCACTGTGACACACGTTTCAAATTATATTAATACCAAAATCAATACAAAAATTTCATAACAAATGCGTTCCAAAAGTAAATGACTTGTGGTTTTCATCTGTATCTATCACAATCACAGTTTTGGAAGAAGAAAGTCACATGTAGATATTCCAGCCAGATGCAGCATCTGTTGCTAAAATCTGCTTAGATATTCTGTGTCCAAATAGTTTGTTATAAAACGTCAAAAACCAAAGAGTTTTACATTTTAAAGTGATTCTTTCTTTGCAGTCGATCGCCATAAAACATTTGTAGCTGTCTAATTTCATATTTAGAACTATCCATCACAACCGATCACGCAAATAGTTTAACAAAATATCAAAATTCCAGAGGTTTTCTTTTACATTTTCTACTACCATTTTTAATTTCACCATTTTTCAGCTGTATAGAGCTTAGGTATTATGACGACTGCGGCGAAATCACAAAAGGATAAACCTTGTAAGTAATACCCTCATTTATTCATCAGAATTTATTATTGACAATAAATCGCTGACGATCAATATTGATAATCTCCAGTTAATATACTTATCTACTTAGAATCAGATCTTCAAATGTCAGGTACCGATTGAGTTTCATTGTGTTTAAAAGTAAACTACAGGACGCGTAGACGGCCGTGTCATCGTTGTAAACATTTGAAGCTGATCATGGTTTTCGTCACAGACTTCTCGTTCTCGCGCCTGGCAGACTGCACGACCACTTATGTATTGTATTTTTACCTAATTCTCAATACTTTGAACAGTTTCCGCTACACCTCGATTACTCCCGAGGCCGACAGCAGCCTCCGCCGCGCGCGCCGCCCGCAATGCTACCAACAGAAATTTAACGATCCCCAATCCGAGGCAATCGCCTACCCGGACGAACACCGGTGGTCCTAAGGTATTAAGTACTAGCTTTATTCTTCTTGGCTCTTATCCCACTGCAGCCGTATGGAAGTTGTTACCCCCTACTTGTTTTCCTTCCAACTACTCGTTTTTTGTTGTGTTTAGCTTCTACGGAATGATTTTCTAATAGATACTTAAGTTATGTGAATAATTGCAGGGAAAGAGTTCTCTTATTCAACGAGCCCAAAAAACTGATTCCAAGATCGATATCAAGGTAATCAAGATTGACAGAATTATATGTTTGCTGCGCTCACACTTAATACCTATTTATTTTATTTTTCTTTGGTTGATAGGGTAATGGAGGCTCATTAGATAGCGAGCTATTGGACAATGTTAGTGTAAGTACTCTTTGTATGCATTTTTATCAAAAACACTAGATATAGTAGGCAAAGAAGGTTCACTTTGATTCCCATGGTGGAGGTTGTTAATAGTATGTTTCATGTCTAGGTTTCACCACCAGCAGAGCCAGATAATTTTACCATCGAGAGCTCTCCAACAGCTGTACTAGATGAACAATCTGACGAGCCGATTGCTTACGAATGTGGTGTTCTTAGCCTTCCAAACATCAATGAAAACTCTCCTTTGGGTACGTAAAGAAATACTTGTTTCTTCAAGGCAGCTTTTCAATTATCACCATTGTGTTTCTGGACTTCTTTATGCATCACGTCCTTGTACTGCACCTCCTCATACATTACGTCCTTGTGCTGGACCTCCTCATACATCATGTCCTTGTGCTAGACCTCCTCATACAGCACGTCCTTGTTCTGGACCTCCTCATGCATCACGTCCTTGTGCTGGATCTCCTCATACATCACGTCCTTGTTCTGGACCTCCTAATACATCACGTCCTTGTGCTGGACCTCCTCATACATCACATCCTTGTGCTGGACCTCCTCATACATCATGTCCTTGTGCTGGACCTGCTCATATATCACGTCCTTGTTCTGGACCTCCTCATACATCGTCCTTGTTTTGGACCTCCTTACACATCGTCTTAGTTCTGAACCTCTTCATACATCACGTCCTTGTTCTGCTTATAATTTTTTGATCCTCCGCCTGCTCATAATGTCTCTTTATTGAAAACCATATTTAAAAAGACATTCAAGAGAAAAATATATATATCACAACCACCGAAATTTCACAACACAACCACCATATAAACTAAACTTTTCGGAAATTCACTTTTTTCAGAAATAAAAAATAGTGATGGCGAGCACAAAGAAAACATGAATGACTCTGATATACCACAATCCAATATATGTCGGAAAAACGGTAAGATATTAAAAACATTATGGGTTGCTGGTCTAAATCCTTTGATATGTTTATTCAAGTCTATGTTCCTTTAGAATCTAGAAATCGCCCACATACCCCATCGTTGAGCAGTCGTCCTCAGACTCTTAAAAGTTTCTATGTTTCTTTAGAATCTAGAAGTCGCCCACACACCCCATCGTTGAGCAGTCGTCCTCAGACTCCTAAAAGTTTACATTCGAGTCGTCCACGAACGCCGCACTTGCCGAGCCGGCCCACGACCCCTGTGCAACGGCTCGGCACTTCCAGTAGCCGCCCCAACACGCCGCAACGTCCTACTGCCGCTTCACGTCCTAAAACACCGTCCTTGAACGTCCCGCCAAGTTCTAGGGTTCTGTCACCAGTTTCCTTGTCCAGTCAGTCACATTCGTTGAAAGATGAAGACATAAAATCAACTTTCCTCTTGAAGCAGAAGCAATTCCATCGCTTGAAGAAGGAACTAGACATGAAACAGGTACATTTTATCACGTTTTCTTTTATCTTGAGTTTCTCTGTTTCTCAACTATGTTGACGACGGGGTTGGACTCCAGTCTAAGCGTATGTAGCTGAATACCAGTTTTTTGCGATCAGCATCTGCCTCTCTGACCTCCATAACCTAGGTACTGGGTAACACTGCCCTTTGGTAAGATAGTCTGACTTTCGGACTTCTGATTACCCATAAGGCAATAACGACTGTCAAAGATCTACGAATGACAGCCGGGATCAACGGCTTAACCTACTTTTCAAGGCCGAGAGGCCTCAGTATGTAACGGATGGTCACCCATCTTCGGACTGATCTTGGCAAACGTTGCTTTTTCTTCGATCGACCGATGCGGCTGTTATTACTTAGCCACGAGCCACCCAAAAGGAGAATATAAACACAAATTAACAATAAGCGAGTGCCTGAATTGGCTGTTGGCGCTGAGTTTGGAAAAAAAAGCGCAAAACGGTGTTGGCAATTTGGCATAATGGAGCAGATAGGCGGGGTAGGTATAATTTAAAAAAATAAGTTAGTAAAGCTTTATTTTTTTTTCAGTATTATATTTCCATAATCAATGATTTCTATATTCCAGTAATCAATTACTAAGTCCCCGGAACCAAACTAATTAGATTAGGTTAAATATTTTTACTCGCAAAAAAGGTTAGGTTAGGTTAGAACTGTGACTACGCACGAGCCGCGCGAGCGAAGCAAGCGGTGCCGCGGTAGCGGCCGGCAAGTGCCAAAAACTACTAAATTATAAAAAAACCGGCCAAGTGCGTGTCGGACCACGCACAATGAAGGGTTCCGTAGTTGGGATGAATTTATCCCAAAAACAAACTTAACTTTGTAGTTGAAAAATATGTTCTCCCATACGGAATGTATGGGAAAACATGTTTTTGCAACTGCAAAGTTAAGTTGGTCGATTATTACTCGTTAACCTGTAGAGCCTACTTAACTGTGATAGTTTTCCTTTTAATTTCGTTATATAAGCTACTGTTGTGATTTTTTTCACCATCCAAAACTAACCATTTAGCCGGCAGGGGGGGACACTTGACTCTAACAAAAATTAGCACTTTAAAGCTTAATATTTCGCAAACGAATCTCTGAATCCAAAAATGGTTTTCACAAACTCACAATATTTTTGAAGGACCTTTTCAATGATACCCCTCACCATGGGGTAAAAAAATTAAAAAATAAACATTACCACTTTACGTGTATGAGAGGTACCCTAAAAAAAAATGTTTTTCATAATTTTGTTTTACCACTTTGTCGGCGTAATTAATATGTATACCTATGCCAAATTACAATTTTCTAGTACTAAGGGTCTCGGAGCTAGACCGCGGACAGACAGACAGACAGACAGACGGACAGACAGACAGACGGACATGACGAAACTATAAGGGTTCCTTGTTTATTACGGAATCCTAAAAAATACTTTGGTTAGGATCAGTTAGTTGAGAGATATGAATACTGGAAGGGTTTTCATAAACGCCGCGCCGCCAGTGTCCATTATGGGAGCCGGCGGTACCGGCCACAGAGTATGTAATGTGCCGGCAGCCGATGTTTTTGCCGATTGCCAGCAGTAATGTCATGCCGGTTCCCAAAAATACTTGGGTATGGGTATGGGTATTAAGATATTGGGGGCTCATTACCCCCAATATCTTAATTTATTTAGGGTCATCGCAGCACATCGTTTTCTTCCATATCTGATCTCTATTAGCTATCATCTCAGAATTCTTGCTTCCCATGCAGCTATATCATCGTTCACACAATCTATGTAACTTTTCTCTGCCTCTTGTCGTATTGCCATCGACATAATGTTTTAAAGTGTTTTGCATTAATTTGGATGACTGTAAGGGTAGGGGAACATCAAAGAAACCATGGACGGATTGTGTGAAAGATAATTTATTACTACGTAGAAAGAGTGACTGAAACTGAAATTAAATGAAAAGGCTTAATAATCAAGGAAAAATTAAGACACGCTGCATTCCAAATAAAGAGAGTTAAAGGCTGGAGGATGATTTTTCCCGAATAGACTACTGTAAAGACCAATAAAACTGTTACAGCAAGTAGTTCTGGAACTGTTTGACAACTTACGTGGATTGCGCGACCACATGGCACGAGAAGGCCTGTCAGGTTGCGGCGAGGGGATCCAACTTCAGGAACTAGTAGTATTCAATGTAGCGGACTGGACGTCTGACGAGGTTGCCCAACTGTGTCGTGACGCCGTCGCCTCAGCCACCGCCGATGGCATCGAAATTATTAACACCACACCTCCTATAGGTAATTTAAATGTGATAACTGTTTTCATTATTAAATTTTGCTTTCCCCCAGTACTGCTAATTTCCTTCAGCTTCACTAGTGCAGTCGTAACAATATTATGTTCTCAAGTAATTTAGTTTAGGTTTGCAACTTTAAGAAGTAGGTACCTATTTTCAAGGTTATAATTTTGATATCATTATGCCAAATCAAAATATTTGCCTTTTAAAATGTAATTGCATGTATTGTTACATGCACAGATGAATGTACTCTTGCGGAATTGGACAGCAAAGTTGCAAACGTGCCGGCATGTTTTGCCGATTTGTGTCTGCAGGCTATTACGGCACGACAAGAAATCATTGATTGGGTCAAGGAGCTCATCGAAAGAAGCGTGAGTCTATGATATGTGTTAGATGTAATAATAATATTATGTTGATTGCAAGACATGAAAAATGTATGCCTTTTAATATTTGTGTAGGAATCTGGTAGGGGCGAGGCATTGGAGCGTATTGCTCGCTACAATACTCAAGGATTTGAACTCTGCGAGTCCCTCCGTGAACTGAAATCCCGGGCTGTTGACGCTGTTGAAACTGCCACACAATTTTCCAAGTAATATTAATTGATGTTGCTATTTCCATATTGCTTACTAGCAAGAAGGGGTCACCCTGGGTTCGGTCCTTAGTTGTGCAAACTGTTATTGATATTCATAAAAAACTCGGTAATGGCTTGCAGCCGGGTCCCTTACATTGGAGTTGGGACTTAAAGCCTACTTAGCTGTGATAGTTTTCCTTTTAATTTCGTTATATAAGCTACTGCTGCGATTTTTTTCACACATCCAGAACCAACCATTTAGCTGGCAGGGGGGAGGGACACTTGACTCTAACATAAATTAGTACTTTAAAACTTAATATTTTGCAAACGGATCTTTGAATCCAAAAATGGTTTTCACAAACCAATACTTAACATCACATCGTTTTTAGGGTTCCGTAGTAAACAAGGAACCCTTATAGTTTCGTCATGTCCGTCTGTCTGTCTGTCTGTCCGCGGTCTAGCTCCGAGACCCTTAGTACTAGAAAGCTGTAATTTGACATAAGTATACATATTAATTATGCCGACAAAGTGGTAAAACAAAATTATGAAAAACATTTTTTTTAGGGTACCTCCCATACACGTAAAATGATGATGTTTTATTTTTTTATCCCATAGTGTGGGGTACAAAAATAAAACATCATCATTTTACGTGTATGGGAGGTACCCTAAAAAAAATGTTTTTCATAATTTTGTTTTACCACTTTGTCGGCATAATTAATATGTATACTTATGTCAAATTACAGCTTTCTAGTACTAAGGGTCTCGGAGCTAGACCGCGGACAGACAGACAGACAGACGGACATGACGAAACTATAAGGGTTCCTTGTTTACTACGGAACCCTAAAAACGATGTGATGTTAAGTATTGGTTACCTTACCAAATTGTAATATTTACGTGAGAATCATTTTATTTAGGCGAGCCTGTCGAGAACGAAGTGCATTGGTATCTGTCGGAGAGTCATTAGTAAGAGAAGTAGCGCGACTTCGACAGGATCTAGAAACACGATCTGTCGTAATATGTGAATTGCAAGAAATCCACGATGAATCTGAGCGCAATAGGTCTACTGAGGTTAGTGCTTATATTACATTACTTTTGAATCCTTCACAATATTATGCTAAAAACGGTAATTTTGTCAAATAAAACTCAGTTTGAAGAGAATGTAGGGTATTTACGAAGCTATGCGCATTCATGTTTGTGAATTGTTTTTAATATTTAAATTTGGTATCACAAAGGAAACGCGTCGGGAGTTGGACGAAGAACGAGCAGCAAAGGCCATTACCAAAGATAAATTGGCAACCAGTGAGTCCCAGCTCCGTCAAGCGCGAGTCCGCATTACAAAAATGGACCGACAACTGCGCGAAGCAGAAGCAAGTATTGCTAGTCTCACGGGCACTGTCAAGGCGTTGGAAGACCAGGTAACATTACACTCTGTTCATAATACAATGACCACCGTGAAGGCGTTCAGGTTATTGATGCCAAATTAATATTCAGAGTCGTCAAAGGGAAGTGCAGTTGGAAGCTCGAGCTAGGAAATTGAAAGAAAGTTTAAAGACCGGGGAAGTAACCAGCAGTCAATTACTGCATCAACGCGACTTACTCCAAAACGAGTAAGTTAAATTTAAGAAAACACTAAGTTAAATTGCATCCGGTTAATGTTTATTAGTTTACTACGACTACAATAATATTTTTTACAGCGTTCTAGATCTAAAGCAACAAATAGAAAATTTAACCGCCCAGCATAAGACAAACGTACAGGAACTAAATCATCAGCTCAAAGAATTCAGGAAAAATTTGGATGAACAACGTAATATTACAAAGAAGGAAATTGAGCTGAAACAGGCAACTGAAGCTGCCTTATTAGAGAGCCAAAATAACATCGAAGAATTAAGAGCTAAAATCAACGAAATGGAACTTAATAAACCTAATCCTGGTATATAAACATAGTAACTCTAGCTAACATCTAGATATACGTTATGGCAATCAATAGTTGTTACCGTTGGATAATGCTCTTTTACAGATTTACCAACAGAACGAGAAATGGATTTGTGGGCAGAACTACAATCTACAAAAGACATTTTGCGTGTGACTGAGGACGAAGTGACTTCTTCCAAAAGGGAAAAAGTGCGATTTTTGGAAACCCTGACTAAAATAACTGTAAATATTGCCCTTTCTTTGTTATGCTTGTTGTATAAGATAAAAAGTTATTCTAGATATACTTTCTTTTTCAGTCTTATGTACCAGATAACTTTTTTCCTCCACCAGAGAGGTGATTACAGTTGGTTATAAACTTTTGTAATTTTCCAAGTATTGTTGTACAAAAACCTTGATGGTTTCAGGAACCGGACAACAAAGTAGGCTTGCAGCAGAAATTGGCAGCTGAACTTCTGAGCAAGGAAGAAATATTAGCAAAGATGCAAATACAAATAAGAGAGTTATCGAAAAACATCAAATTGAAGTAGGTGCAACAATGTATCAACAATTATTATCTTAATACATAAAAGTAATTAAGATAATAACGAATGTCAATTTTATTTTGCGAATTATATTTCAGCGAACAAAAAGTAATTCAGTACGAACAATATGTTCAAACTCTACAGGCGCATAACCGTGCCGTGGCCAACTGCCAAGAAGCTCCAAATGGTATCAGCTATCAAGACTTACAGCAGGAGGTAACTAACGTGCAAATGGTATAATGCGTGCTTCTACAATAGCGGCTAATAGAGTAAGCGAAGCTGTCACCACTACCGTAGGTTCTTGTAAGTAGGCATTGGGAAACTGAGCGTTTAGGTAAACGTGGGACAACAAAGGTCTAGTAGTGTATATCACCATAGGCGGCACGAAAACGATGGCCCTTTAGCCTTTAAACAGAACAGGTATTGAATGCAATGGAAATTTTGGCTTTTGGCAAAGGTCCTTTGACATTTTTAATATTTTTTCGAACTTAAACATTCTAAGTCTTCGGCATACCTCTTTAACAGATAATGAACTTGAGAATGGGCCTCCTTGACTCCGTGCACAGAAATGAAGAGTTGTCAGAGCTGTTGGTGCAAAAGGAACAGCAGCTTGAGCAACAAGACAAGACTTCACGTGCACAGGCAAGAGTCATAAAGGTTACTAGGTCCTTCTTGCAATCATAGTTGAAAACATAAATCGCCTAGCGCCTAGCCGTAGTTTTGGAATATAGTAAATTAGAATACATACCTACAAATTCTTAGATCATAGACATTTATTTATATAAAGTTAATAATGCTATTGATAAAATTGATAGATATTTTCCGAACACCGTAAAATGAAAAAGGATTATTTAAAGGCGTAATTTTATGTTTCTTCACAGAATATTATGGCTATTCAACATATTTGGAAAACGTCATATAAATCCATGTCCCAAACCGTATCATTTGAACTCATGAAATGAAACGCTAAAACACGTTGGAAAATATATATTGATTGAGCTATAAATAATAGATATTATAAATATAATAGAACCTAGTTTGGCTGCGACCTGGAGACATCACAATTGTTTTAGTATATTGCTATATTTTTACGTTGATTATAAACCAGACAGTTACGCAGGTTCGCGAGGAGTTGATCAATATGCTGAAGAACAAAGAGACTGAGCAGAGTCGCGAGCTGGCCGCGTTACAGCAGGACCTTGAGCACCGCATGAAAATCGTTGATGAAGTGAGCGCGGTTTTTTTATTTTGTTTTATTAATTTTGACGCAAGCGCTTCTGCTAAACATGAGGTCCTGGGTTCGATTCCCGGGTCGGGCAAAGTGTTACTGGGTTTTCCATCTGGAATTTCTCAGTAGCAGTACAGAGTAGGTGTGGGCATGGAATAGTGCGTGGCAATAGGCTCGTCCCTTATTACATGGGACGGAGAAATTTGGGTGTATTACAATTTGTGCGTGTATTGTATATTGCAATTGGTGCAATACACGCCACGAAACATGAGACTTGACCTTATATAGACCTCATACCGCTAAAGAGACCCATAAATCGTCTACTGCGCAAGTCAAACCACGTGGTGTGTCAATTCTCATCTTTAATGGTACAAACTGTACCTACAGTATACATGCACAGCCCTTCGTTGCAGGCGCGATGTCATGTTATGTGTTTTTAGTCAACTTTTAAGTTCAGTTAGGCAAACATGCGAAAATTGATTTAAAAAAATTTGTCTCGACTCTCACTATGAATTCTTGTAAAAACCTTCTGCACAGCTCTTCAAAACTGCTCGATTGTCGAATCATATTGTTAAGGTTCATCGAGGAAGAACGCTTTAAATGGTAACTTGTGGTAAAAATATTTAAATAGTAAATACATTATTATTATTTTCATATGTCTTTGACACATCTCGGGACCCTGGGGTCCCGGACCTTTGAAAGGCGTACGAGGGGCCGAAGCCAACTCGCAGAGGCCCCTTAGACATTTTGAATGAAATGAGGCACCAACCGACGATTATTCCTGTTTGCACTACGTAAGTGCATCCAAGGACAACCCCCGGTTGGTGTAGGACTATTGCAGGATATGGAAACAAAGATATTGGGTTATGGGTTTGGATGGCTAAAGTGAACTGGTTATCTAGGACTATGAAAAGACTATGGCCCCTGCCTGATCAATGTTTTACATAAAATACACAGATAAAATGGCAGGGGGTGACTTGCACGCTCAATAATGGGCCCCCGAAAACGGTCGCTAGCACATAGTGTCGTAGCGACAAGGGGGCAACACGTCCTGAGGTGCTTATGAGGAGTGGAGAGGTATTCCACGGCTATCAGGACAATCCCGGAAGTACGGTCAAGATCCCTACCAGCATCTTACTGGAATACTTCCTTCCTCCGAGCATGTTTGCTCTTGCGAATCTCCACTCAAGCCGGCCAATTAAGGCAAGAATGAGGCGGGAGCTCTGTTCCTCGTCAGTGTTCACTCCAGCCGGCCAATAAAGGCAAGCCAGAGGTGAGGAACAAGACTTCTCCCGAGAGATAGGGTCCGTGGGGTCGCTACTGCCCAACAGCTCGCCACATGCTGCCCTGCGGGTTTTTGTATCTCTCTTGGTCTGGCTCCGCTAGTTTGGAGCGCGCAAGCCCCACCACGACGTCAACGTAGAGATACGACGGTGGGGTATTATTATTATTAGTACGTATTTCGTAGCGTAACATAAGCACTAGAAATAAAAAATATACATTGAGTGATTCATTAAAAAAGGAAACCAGTGGTAATTTTATAAAATAATATAATAGGTATTTCTTATATCGAAGCTTTGTAATAAAAAAAAGACTCTATTCAAAAAAAATTAGGAAAGCATTTTTGATTTATAAGTAAAAAAAAATATTTAGATAAAACACATTAAAAGTTGGGGACTGGGATGGGGGTCGCGACACAAGTATAAAATTTACATTTTTGTGACGTCATGGTACATTTTAACTCAATGTACCTATCTCGTACCAAAATAAAGAAAAGTACGTGTCCAATATTTTTGTTCTGTTTTTTTTTTTGATACATTTAAGCCCCATAATGAATATAATGATGAATGAAAATATCTGAGAAGTCAGCCAATTAAAAAGTAGCTATACCTATCGCAATAGTTTACCGCCTTACTTAAGTTTTACCTATCGCAAATTCGCAAAAGTTCATCGTATTCGATGTTTTAGAATTAAGTACCTATCCCAATTTTTTTAAATAAATTCGATTTATCACTAAGTATCTATCTACTTAGAATACCAAATTGAACGGCTTTAATAGCAGGGATGTCCGCATGGTGGCGCTAGTGTGTTTGGCGATCATGACAGCTAACAGTTTCTCGAAGGGAATTTGAATTTTTTCGTGTTTGGATTTGATTTCCGGGAATTTCGAGATTTACTCATGAAAAATTTTTGATAGATACGGTTGTTGGAGTGTGAAAGAATTGAAGAATAAACTTCGATATAGAAATGCAAAAGTATTTGAAAAAAGGAAGACTTTTTTAATATTAACCTACAGTTACTCACAAAAAATAAAACCAATAAATAGTTCGATACGTCGATCCCACCTAGGGATTACGTTTCTTCCGTACGGTTATTGAACAACAAATAAAAAACTGCCTAGCCTTTTTCCAACTATGTTGGGGTCGGCTTCCAATCTAACCGGATACAACTGAATACCAGTTTGCTACGAGATTTTACCAGTTTTCTAAAGAATTATGAACATGCATCTCTTTTAATTCGTCGTGTCTCCAACAGGTGAATAAACAAATAGCAGCAAAAGCGGAAGAGATCCAGGAGCTATTCGCAACGCTTGAGAACAAGCAGCAACAGATTCACCGTCTGGAGAAGATCGTGTTGGCGCTGGAGGAGCAGCAGCGACGTGCGCAAGCGCAGCGGACGCGACACGAAGAAAAAATCGCCGCTCTTGAACATGAACTTGCTGCAAGTGGAAATCGACGAGAACGGTGAGGTGTTGTTGAATTCTCTTTGTCCTTAGGCCGCCTCGACGACAAAGATGGATAAACTAATAATAAAAAAAGAAAGTAGGTAATAAAAAACAAACTGCAAAAACACAACACACACAAATTTTGTATCGCAGGCGGGACAAACAAAAGTTAAACCATAATTCAGGTTATTGGTTTGTCTTCCCTCATTTCGATATGTGCACATTATAAAGACTCCACTGTATACCGCAATAAAGACGAATCTAGCGACATATCATTCATCAGAATCGGTTCAGCCGTTTAGTAGTTAGGAGGGAATATAGAGATGGACATACACACACACGTAAAACGGTTTATCTCGTGTAGGTACTAAATTCTTGCTGAACTAAAATCCTGGGGGAAATCATGAAATGCATGTATGCATTGCTTGCTCGGACGGAACTGTACAAAGTCTATACTTAATCAAATCTAAATTGTTTGTTTTTTCAGAAAGTTCCTGTTCTTCTAACATTCATCAAAAGCGGAAAGGTGTCGTCACAGAAAATTTTTAAGTGCCTGCAATGGTGAAAATTGTGAATGTCAGTTAATGTGAAAACTTTTTTGATTCGTTATTTGCGAATAAATTGCAATTTTGTCTAACGTGAATAACTTTTTAATTTTATTATACATTTGCAAGAAATGCTTAACTGCGTTCGCAACTTTGTTTCCAAAAATGTAACCAAATACATACATACAGGTGGTTCAAATACTGACGTCATAAAAAAAAGCAAATTTGATTCCTCACGAGCCCAGGGGTATCCGAAAAACCCCATCTATGTTCCGCGATTCTTGATAGTTTTCGAATTGTTTTCAATTTCTTGAAAAATTTTTGGGAAGATTCTGGGGCTGCTATTGAAAAATTCCTGAAAGAAAACCCATGGGAAATCCCCCGAGCTTAATAATGGTCTGTTCCCACTTGTCAGGTGTTTGGTCTTACAAGATATCAGACTGCCTGACCCATAAGAATAATTTATCGGTCCATTTTTGTCTTTGTCAAAAATATTTTACATCGTTATTTGAACTGTGAAACGCTCTGCACAGTTCAAATCGCTGGGCTCCCCTACTACAAGATACAGGATCTTGTAGTGGGGAGCCCACGATGCTAAATGTGGATTTAATCGAGCGTCGCGGAAACCTATTAGATTTGGTAGATTAGATAATAGGAAGAATAAATGTTCCCATAATGTTAACACTTTCAGCGTCCTACAGATTTTCAAAATTGTAAAAAAAACAATGACATGGAAATACTCGTGTCAGATATTGATCTTTTTCAATGTCCAACATGTCTCTGATATGAAATATATATTATTCTGCCGATTTGCGTAGTAGGGGTGGCCATGCGAGAGGGGTGGAATAAAAAAATAAAAATAAATTACCTAATACTCGAGCGCGTCAGATTTTCAGAGGGGGTGTTCAGAGAATCCTACAGATGCTCCCATTTCTTAGACTAACGATTTGGAAGTGACGCATACTCGCAGCGAATTCTGGAAAATGTCAAAAAAATCGCTATCTTGAAATACTCGGGCGCGTCAGATTAGCATACTGAAGGTTCATCATGATGTCCCATAGTGACCAAAAATCTGACAATTATTTTTGAGGGGTACTTATTGGTAATCTGACAACCTGTTTTTTTTTTAACTTTATTACTCACTAGCTTTTGCCCGCAGCTTCGCCCGCGTGGATGTCGAAAAATATGCCACGGGAACGTACTACCGGGATTACATACCTAATAGCCGAGAAAAAGTCATTAACTAATACCACTGCGCCTGCGTTGTCGTCAACCATAATTATGTAAATACGCGTAATTTTTAAACTGTGATATCTTTTAAACTATTCATTTAAATGATATGATGTCGATATATTTTAATCTAAATTAAAATATGCCTTTATTATAAAAAAAACATGTTATTTAAATTGCCCAATTTACATAACATATTTATTTTGGATTAGGATTAATATAATATCGATGGAAATAGCTTCGGAAATAACAAATTATTATCAAATTCTGAAGGATAAAAATGGTTATTGTCATCCTTAAAAGATAGACATAATGCCATCGAAGACTTTTTTGTTGAACCTTTTAAGATAAACAATATTGTGAAACATAAATTTTATGTAACTTTTACGATTTCCGCGGCGCACGACAATAAGGCTGCGTTTCCACCAGAAATGTGTGAGGTAGCTGAGCGGTGCGAGGATGCGTAACGAAGCTGTGAAACGATGTGAGCGTTTCCACCAGAGATGTGTTAGGCCGCTGCGCGGTGTGAGGATGCGTAGCGACGCTGTGAAACGGGACGCAGATGAGCGCTGCGAGGATGTGTAGCGGGCTCTTTTCACATACGATTTCTCGCTATCGTTTCTCGTTGGCGTCCATCCCTAGCACACATTCCTCGCACATATCCCTCGCACATATCCCTCGCACACATCCCTCGCACACATCTCTCGCACACATCTCTCGCACACATCCCACGCCCACATCTCTCGCACACATCCCTCGCACACATCCCTCGCACACATCCCTCGCACACATCCCTCGCACACATCCCTAGCACCTATCCCTCGCTGGTTTTGTACGAACAAAAACCTCGCTCCGCTAAGCCGTTTCCACCGGAGCTGCGCTGAGCGAGGCTAGGTAAATGAAGTGATTCTATTGGTTCTTAAACAAACTTCCTTCGCTACGCATCCTCTCACGTCTCTGGTGGAAACGCAGCCTTAAGCTCCCAGTCGGCATGATTTTTTCCGATATCTTCAACAATAATCGTCAAACATCAGCCAATTTACACAAAACCTTTATGAATTATACACTAAAACCTTCTGCATGAATCATCATCACTCTCTTCGTCCATTGGTGAAAACCGTTTGAAAATCCGTTCGGTGGTTTTTGAGTTTATCGCGTTTAGACAGACAGACAGACTTTATTTCAAATTCAAAATATTTTATTTCACATAAACCTACATGGGCACTTATGAAACGTCAGAAGCTAGGTGCACGGTTCCAATTGGTCGTTTCCTATGGAGAAGAGCCGGCAAGAAACTCCACCGTTACTCTTTTAAAAATAATTAATAATAATAAATAAACATTTTTACCCGCAGGGCAGCATGTGGCGAGCTGTTGGGCAGTAGCCAACCCACGGACCCTTTCTCGCGGGAGAAGTCTTGTTCCTCACCTCTGGCTTGCCTTTATTGGCCGACTGGAGTGAGCACTGACGAGGAACAGAGCTCCCACCTCATTCTCGCCTTTATTGGCCAGTTTGAGTGGAGATTCGCAAGAGCAAACGTGCTCGGAGGAAGGAAGTATTCCAGTAAGATGCTGGTAGGGATCTTGACCGTACTTCCGGGATTGTCCTGATAGCCGTGGAATACCTCTCCACTCCTCATAAGCACCTCAGGACATGTTGCCCCCTTGTCGCTACGACACTTTGTGCTAGCGACCGTTTTCGGGGGCCCATTATTGAGTGTGCAAGTCACCCCCTGCCATTTTATCCGTGTATACTACAACTTTGATCAGGCAGGGGACATAGGATTTCCATAGTTCTAGGTAACCAATCCACTATAGCCACCCAAATCCATAGCCCAATATGTTTTGTTTCGATGTTTAGCAATAGCGTTGCACCAACCGGGGGTTGTCCTTGGGTGCACTTGCATAGTGCATACAGGGATAATCGTCGGTTGGTGCGTCATTCCATTTAAAATTGTCCAAGGGGCCTCTGCGAGTTGGCTTTGGCCCCCCGTACGCCTTCCAAAAGACCGGGACCTTGAGATCCCGAGATATTTAAACATATATAAAAATAAACATTTATTTCTCTTCCACAAAGGCGCCTTAAAAATATAAAGATTACAATATCTGATAAATCCTTTGTGGGAGACTGGTATCTGCACTAGGAAAACCTGTCACACAGATTACCAGCCCCCCCCCCCCCCAAAAAAAAAACAGTGTTTGATCATTAAATCATAAAGATAATATTTACAAATTATTTTACCTATAGAGAGAGAAACACAAAAAATAAAAGAACAAAAGATATAAAATTAAAAGTTATTGAAAAGTGTTGGTATCTGTGAAGTGTGGTGTAGTGTAGACCGTGTGGTGTGGTGCAGTGTGGTGCAGTGTGTTGCAGTGTGGTGTAGTGAAGTGTGGTGTGGTGTGGTGTGGTGCGGTGTGGTGCGGTGTGATGTAGTGTGGTGTACAGGCCAGGCTAAAAAACACATTTATCTTAAAACAATAAGGAGCCTCTCAGTGCTATCATAATCAAGGTTCAGGAAATACGTGGTGAGAACTTGCTTGCACTTTGCTTTAGTAAGAGGGTATATTTTTAAAGTTGAGTTTATTTTATTGTATAAATAGCTGCCAAGGAAACAAAAGTTGCGGTGCGAAAGACTACTTTTACACAGTTCAGTAGAACATACATTTGTTTTAATGCGTTTATGAGCGTTTAAGGATGAGTTGTAGTACAAAGTTGAATGTTTACGCAAGATTGTTTGAACGATAAACAGTTGCCGAACAGTAAGAACCTTGCACTTAACGTAGAGTTCAGAGGTAGAGTAAAAAAACGGTAAAGCATAGGCCACCTTTAGCACT
The DNA here is from genome assembly GCA_963680765.1 of Agrochola lychnidis. Lineage (NCBI taxonomy): Eukaryota > Metazoa > Arthropoda > Insecta > Lepidoptera > Noctuidae > Agrochola > Agrochola lychnidis. Next base: position 15,899,324 of record OY796857.1, read on the forward strand.
GCTCTTTGTGCTCGCTCGATTTTAATCATAAATGACTTAGGGGCCCCACCCCAAACAGAGATGCAATAGTTTAGTACAGATTGACAAAGTGCAAAGTACACTGTCTTAAGAACTTTTGCATCTGCAACACGTCGTAGGCTTTTAAAAATGAAGATGAGCTTCCTAATCCTCTTGGACAACAGATCGATGTGGGAATTAAAGTTCAAGTTTTTGTCTATAGTCACACCGAGGTACTTGATAGAGTCCACTTTTTCGAGTTTTGGGCATGAGCACGAGCAGGAAGAGCACTATTGTTACATGAGTGGGCCGTGATATTTAATAAGGGGTTTTGAGTGAGGTGAGTGTTTGTTAATGTAAATGTCATGTATTTAGTCTTGCCTGTATTAAGCGAGAGTAAGTTGTTGTTTAGCCAGGTCATAAGTAGCGAGAAACCCTTCTGAGCAAAGTGGTACACTTCCTCCCAAGTATCTCCATAGAAAAGAAGAGCCGTGTCGTCCGCGAATGTAATAATATTGCCGTTAATAAGGTTTAACTGGCAGAGGTCATTGATGAAAATTAAAAAGAGGGTAGGCCCTAAAATACTTCCCTGAGGAATACCGATATTGACTTCACAGTCATCACTCAACCATTCATCTACTACAACACGTTGAGCTCTGCCATTCAGGTAACTTTTGAACAATTTTAATTGTTCGCCACGAATTCTGAGGTGTTCAAGCTTTTTCAGTAAAAGTGGCGCAGAGACGGTATCAAAAGCCTTCGCTAAGTCGAGGAAAATCGTAAGGACCTTTTTTGTCTCATCCAACCTAGAAAATATGGTATCAGTAAGTTGATGTATGGCATCGCTTGTTGATCTGCCTTTACGAAAACCATATTGATTATCAGATAAAAGTTTGTTTCTAGATAATTGGTTAATTGCTTGTTAATAACTTTCTCAAGAATTTTAGATAGTGTAGGCAAAATGGATATTGGACGGTAGTTATTGACACAGTCCCTGCTACCAGACTTGTGAATTGGGTGAACTAAAGATTTGTTGACATCCGAGAGAAATTCACCAGTGGAAAGGCAGATGTTGCAGATAAACGCGATAGGGTCAGATAATAAGTTACAGTATCTTTTAATTCATTCACTGGGAACGTCGTCACACTTCACGGCATAAGTGGTTTTAAGAGATGCTATGATGATTTTGATCTCATCCCCATCAGTGGGCAGAAGGACAAAAGAGACGAGACAAGGCGGTAGAGAAGAAATCTGGTATGAAGCAGGTTCAAACCCTGTGATAGATCCCGCCAAAGAGCTACCGATGCTTACAAAGAATTGATTAATCTCATTGACAGAGTCTTTGAGCTGATTTGGATCAATTAGATCCATGGGTGGATTTTTCTGTTTAGTAATGATTGTTTTGATGGTGTCCTATAATTTTTTAGTGTTACCCTGACATTTAGAGAGTTCAGCCTTATCATACTCTTGTTTAACTTTTTTAGAATGTCATTACAAAAATTACGATAACGTGTATAGGTTATTAATTGGCTTTTACAATACTTTCAAATAACAGAGTATAATAATAACATGTAAGGATATAATGTTTCTTTTTAGGGTTCCGTACCTCAAAAGGAAAAAACGGAACCCTTATAGGATCACTCGTGTCTGTCTGTCTGTCCGTCTGTCACAGCTAATTTGTTTGGAATCCAATGGACCGATTAAGTTGAAAGGAGATGTCCGCTTTTTGTATGGACGTTGGTTTTTTATTCCGAGAAAAATCTAACCAGCATTAAACTACATCTAAATAAAAACGACAAAATATGGAACTAGGAACCACTGAAATAATATTTTTAGACCCCTCCATATAAGAGAAAAATTATAAATTATTTAAAGTACAAATATTTTATTTGTTGATGGCAACTATAACAAGTATGATATAAACTGACACATGGTACTGTCATTACTGTCAATCAATTGACAGTGATGACAGTAACATGTGTCAAGTTTGACAAGTTTACTATTTGAATATGTCAATATGACATAAATTGACACATAGTACTGTCATTACTGTCAATGAGTTGACAGTAATGACAGCAACATGTGTCAATTTTGACAAGTTTACTATTTTATGAGGTGTGTTCACTATATTATTTTAGATAATTAGAAAGGTTTGTTCGTTTTAGGAGTAAATTCTTACTAAAATAAAAAATGATTTTTCTCAAAATTGGAGGTCTTTAAAACTGTATGATATAGTTAGAACCACTAGTTTTTGGGATGTCTATCCAAATATATTTAACTTATTCTGGTTAGAATTATTGAATAATAAAAAACCATTTTAGGACATGTCCTTTGGTACACATATATTTCTGTGACACAAACACGAACGTTATACTTGTTTGTATATTGTCACCTTGCAGCTATTTCTTTTGTATGTTGTGCTATCTTTTGTGTGCACTAAATAAACGATTTATCTATCTATAACGTGTAACGTAAATAAATGAATTTTAAATATAGGGGTCACTTTTGGGGGGCAAATACGAAAATTTAAAGGTGTTGGTAATAGGTACCGTGTGACATATCAAATGAAAGGGCTTGTTGCGAGAATCTTAAACATATTTTTTTATATAATTTTAAAATAAATACTTTTAAAGATATTTAAGAAATTCGTTGAAAATTGACCATTCCCCCTCTTTATCTCCGAAACTACTGGACCAAAAATTTTGAAAAAATTACATAGTATGCTCTTTACTCATCGATTACAGGAAAACCTATAAGAAGTCTATGGTCTTAAAATAACATGGTACATCTCTCAATATTGTGCGTAGAAACTTACATTTGCAGTCGGAATGTATGGGAGAACATATATTTCAATTACAATGTTAATTAAGTTTGTATTTGGGATAAATTCATCCCAACTACGGAACCCTTCATTGTGCGTAGGCCGACACGCACTTGGCCGGTTTTTTTTACTCATATTAGCACTTACTCATCTATCGATACATCAGCAGCCTCAGTTGTGGAAGTCACAGGAACATGTGATTCACAACTATCCTCAGAAACTTCCGGTGCATTATCACTTTTTAGGGTTCCGTAGCCAAATGGCAAAAAACGGAACCCTTATGGATTCGTCATGTCTGTCTGTCCGTCCGTATGTCACAGCCTTTTTTTTCCGAAACTACAAGAGCTATGCTGTTGAAACTTGGTAAGTAAATGTATTCTGTGAATCGCATTAAGATTTTCACACAAAAATAGAAAAAAAAACAAAAAGAAGAGGTTTCTTATATAATTTTTTTCTAAACTGAATAGTTTGCGCGAGAGACACTTCCAAAGTGGTAAAATGTGTGTACCCCCTGTAACTTTCAAAATAAGAGAATGATAAAACTAAAAAATAAATATGATGTACATGGTAATGTACATCATATTTTTTATTTGGCACACCAAGGTTTTCACATATGCAGATGACACAGCAGTATTGGTATGGGGACAGAGTTGGCAGGTGGTCAAGGATAGAGCCGAATATTCCCTCTCCAAAATAATGGCCTGGCTTAGACTAAACCTCCTCACACAACCTGAGCAAAACACAGTTACTACCCTTTTTCTTGAGACCGAACACTAAACCCCTACCTGACTATTCTATGTATAATAGCGCATACTTGCAATAATCGACACAAATGTACCTGCCAGGTAATCTCTCGGGTAGATTCCGTAAAATACTTGGGAGTGCTGATGGATAGTGGACTGAGGTGGGACAGGCAGATTGATTCGATTATTCGCAGAACTAGGCGGCTAATAGTTGTGTTTAAGGCCCTAAGAGATTCGGCAACTCTGGAAAAACTAAAATTAGTCTACTTAGCCCTATGTCAGTCCATTATCCAATACTGCATAACCGTGTGGGGAGGTACAACCAAGACCTGTCTACTCGGGTTGGAGCGGGCACAAAAAGCTATGCTCAAGGTCATGACCAAGAAACCATATAGATTCCCCACCTCACAACTATTCTCTGATTGTAAGGTCCTCACAGTTCGTCAGCTCTATGTGCTCAAATCCATCCTGAGGAAACAACGATATGTTCCCCTACCCGACCCAAATAAACGCAGCAAATCCTCTATATGCCCTACTACACCCTGCCGGACCTCCTTTGCCAAACACCAATTTAATAGCCTAAGCAGCAAACTTTACAATCACGCTAACAAAAAGCTTAACATAGCTAATGCTCGATAATGCTCGATAATGTGTAAGCTGTGGTTACCTGTAATTGAGTGTGCGTTACAGGATAATGTAATAAAACTAAGTTTTACTATTGTAAAAAGATAATTTGTAATGTAACTCGTTGGTAATCCTTAAATAAATAAATAAATAAATAGCTAAAATGTGTCGGCAAAAAATGAAAAAGAAAGTAGCAGACTGGCTCCAAAAGATGGATTATCAGGAGACTGAAACTTTACTCACATTCATATCTTGATCCAAAATTATTACATGCTGTGATCCATACTTAAGTGTTCTTCTAACACAAATTCAAAGGTGCGAACATAAACAGACACTCATACACACCCTTACCCCTCTCTCTCTCACACACCCCCACACACAGAGAGAGACACACACCCCCACACACAGAGAGAGACACACATTCACACGCACAGACATACACATAACTCTGTTGTATTTTTACCGTGTTTTTGTAGTTAATAAGTTTTACCTATGTTTTAACTGATAAATTTAACCAAATATGTTTTATCACATGACACTTGACTGTCAACTATGTAGCGACACTTCTCCACAATGTTGTGAGAGCTGAATAGAGCTCATGGCTGAACGCTGGCCCCCAAAATACAGGTCCAGGCCTAGTTTGGGGGTTAGGATCAGATTCTTGGCTGTACATTTGTGTGCTATATTATTACGACCTACTTGTTTGTAACTTGTATTTTAAGTGTCAAATAAATTATTTTATTTTTTATTTTATTTATGTAAACTTCCACCGAAAATTGGTTTGAACGAGATCTAGCAAGTAGTTTTTTTAATACGTCATAAATCGTAAACCGCAATTGACCAATTTTTTTCATTTTAAATATTGATATATATGTACCTATCTAATTGTTAATTAATTAATATGTAGTGGCACCGAGTTGCCGTGTCTGGCCATACCGCTGATAAACCCGCGATGGTTTGTGTGGTATGTGTAAAGTGTATCAAATGCATGTAATCTTTTGTTTTTTGAATAATAAACAAAAAAAAAGAAACCTTTCATTCAATGTTACTTGCTGCTACGGAACCCTTTATGGGCGAGTCCGACTCGCACTTAGCCGCTTTTTTACACTGTCCTGTTGCTCTGGTTTCTGAAAATCAGCAGGTACTTTGATGGCAGTGAATAACTTGTAGCACTCCGCGTGATAACCTTGATTTATTGAAGGTTCTAGCGGAAATTCAATATTGTCATACGTAGTGCGAGATTTTCTTTGAGGCGGCTTACTGCGACGGTACTCCAATACCGTTTTAATATTTTTATAGGGCACATGTAAACACTATTTTAGAAGATAGATCTTCTTCACAGAAAACACAATTCATATCTTTATCACTCATTTATTTACAAAACCAACTTTTTATCACAAACATAGCGTCGTACAGGCACGAACACTAATAAATGTATAAAATTATCAACTTTTTTGAGTTATTTTCTCTTACTGTATTGATGTTGTTAGGAATATAGTATTTTGGAATCCACAGTCCCACACTACATAGGGCTTATATCAAGTTGCAATCGTTATTCCCCGAGAAAATCATTTTGGAAATGTATGCATATTTTTGCTAGTGACTGTACCTACATATAACATAAAAATGTGGTTTATGAACAGCTGTACTGGTGTCATGGCGTCGGAAAGCAGTGTGGGGAAGGTGCGAGAGAGTCAGAGATAGGGGAAAAGTCAAAGGAACAGAGAGGCGCGGAGTGGGAATACATGCTTTACAATAAGCTGCACGCTCTGATCTTAATTGACGATTTTTATTACTTTCGGCTTGCGGAAATCGTCAGATTACCTACCTATATGTTTTTTGTTATTCTAGATTCTAGTCAAGACATCGTTTTTTTTGCAACTTTTTTACCCTCTCACCCCCTTAGGTTACGCTCAAATCGTCAGATTAGCAAATTGACACTTCTTAGCTAGTAATTAATCCCCCATAACATCTGACGCACTCGAGTATTTCAAATGATCGACTTTTTTTACTAATCTGGCGGGTTCCCCTGAGCGTAATCCTCTATATTAAGGGCTCATACTGGTTGGAGGTACTTACAGTGGCGTAGCTACCTTGGGTGGCACCCGGTGCGGAAGTTGGTGGTGTCACCCCATCAAAAGTAAAAAGTATTTTCTATTTTCACATAACGTATCACTTCAGACATTTGGTCAATATGTGAAATGTCAGGTGTGCTATCAAACATAATACCAAAATATTTCGCTGATTTAATTTCGTTGACAAGCTTAGTTTTCACATGGATTGATAGAACATTAATGAATTCATTCTGTATATCTGGCGACAAATATGATACTTTTGAAGTTTTATCTTCCTCCAATTTCATCATGTGTTCTTTCAACACTACATCATACTTTGACAATAGTTTTACTAATTCCAAAAAATTGCCTTTATTTTTAGGGTTTTGTCCTTCATCATGTCCACGAAACGCTAAGTTTTGTTTAGCCAGAAATAAAGTTATATCCAGTAATCTAGTCAAAAGATGTTTCCACTTCTGTTTTTCTGTATCCATCAATTGCAAAGCTGCATCATCTATTGTTTTATTCAATTTTAGTCTCATTTCTAAAGTTTTCCATTTCTCAAGATTTTCTAGATGTTCATTTTATAACCCTATAGGTTTCGTCCATAGAAGTACTAGGAAATTAATGGAATTATAAAGTTATCTTACCTGTAAAATATTCGATAAGTATGAATCTTAATTTAATTTAAATTTAATTTAAAAGTATAAAATCTCTAAATAGTATTAACCTGGTGCATCAAAATATTCAAGGATTTATGAACAAAGATTTAGAAGTAGAATTATTTATGAATTTTAACAGTATTGACATTCTTTGTATAACAGAACATTGGCTTAAAAGACACCAGTTCTTGTTTAATTTTAATAATCACCAGGTAGGTAGTTCATTCAGCAGAGTTAATGCTATACACGGTGGCTCATTAATTTTAGTAAGTAACCAGCTTAAATTTAAAGACCGTAAGGATATTGTGAGCCTATCTGTTGAGCGGACAGTTGAAATAGCCTGTATAGAATTGGAGCAGTTCATTGTATTAAGTGTGTACAGACCCCCTTCAGGATTGTATGACTGCTTTGAAAAGGTAATGGATGAAGTGTTGCACAAGATTTGTAACTCGAATAAGTCTATTATCATTAGCGGTGATTTTAATGTTAACTTATTAGAAAACTCAGGTTCTTGTAGTAAAATAGTAAGTCTGTTTCAGTCCTACAATCTTGTAAACCTATTTTTGGAGCCCACAAGAATAACCCCTACTAGTGCCACATGCCTAGATAATATTTATACAAATGTTATACCAAGCCACAAAGAAATTATAAATTTACTAGATTCTGATCATTGCGGGCAGTGGATTACTATTCCAAACCAAAACAACAAAGTGGCTAAAAAGGATATCACTGTTAACCCCAAAACTGCAAGTCGCTTGGAAACTTTTAAAGTTAAACTCACTAATAAATTACCAGTTTTGTCTATTCATGCTGATCCTAATAACCTATATGATGACTTCTTTAATATATACTGTAAGCAATTTAATTCCACCTTTATTCCCAAGACTATCTCGGTTAATAGTAACGCATCTTTTAGTGATTGGGCTACCATTGGTATTCATAAAAGTAGAACACGGCTTTATGAGTTGTACAATGAAAGGACTTATGTAAACACAGCTGAATTTAATTTATATGTCAGAAATTATTCAAAATTATTTAAAAAAGTTTGTTGTATGGCCAAGTCGCGTTATTTGAGTTCGAAGATTAAAAATAGTAGTAATGTAATTAAAACGACTTGGAATATTATTAATAGTGAAACGGGAAGGTCTAATAACCGAAATACTGACTACAGCCTGTCTATTAATGACAACATAATAAAATCAGACTCACAAGTCGCCGCGGCCTTTGAAAATTTCTTTTCAGATATTCCCGTTTCAACTACTAAATCCCTAAACTCTTCACCTTCTGTTGCTGAGTCTTTGTTAAAGGAAAATGTTAATGTTTGCGATTCGGAATTTACTTTTGAACATATTACCTGTAGAGACATAATTAAAACCTTTCACACCTTAAATGTAAAAAAGACTGCAGATCTGTGGGGTAATTCTGTAGAAGTTGCCAAGTCTATTATTGACATTGTAGCACCTACTTTAGCTCTTATCTTTAATAATTGTATCGACTGTGGGGAGTTTCCTGACCTTATGAAAAATAGTAAAATAATTCCTTTGTTTAAATCAGGTAGTACATCAGACCCCACAAATTATAGACCTATTTCAGTACTACCTACTTTTAGTAAAATTTTTGAGAAATTAATTTTAGACCAATTGCAAAGATTTTTTAATAGACATAAATTATTACATAGCAAACAGTTCGGTTTTACAAGGGGTCGTTCAACTACTGATGCCGGTGTTGAACTTTTAGGTCATATTTATAATGCATGGGAAGATAAATGCGATGCTTTGGGCATCTTTTGTGATTTGTCCAAGGCATTTGATTGCGTTCTTCATGAAACGTTAATCAGGAAACTCCGCCACTATGGGATCCGGAACAGCGCTCTGAATCTTCTTATTTCATACTTGAGTAATAGGATTCAGAGCGTTGACGTTAATGGGAAAAGATCTCCCGGATCTTTAGTAACAATGGGAGTCCCTCAGGGCTCAATTCTTGGTCCTTTCTTGTTTCTTATTTATATTAATGACTTGCCTTACCTCATAAAGGATAACCATGATGTAGTGTTGTTTGCAGATGACACTTCACTTTTGTTTAAACTTAAACGTCAGCAGCTGGTTACTGACGATGTAAATAGCGCGATCTCAAAAGTAGTTCACTGGTTCAATGTTAATAATTTACTTCTTAATGAAAAAAAAACCAAATGCATTAAGTTTACCTTACCTCATGTTAGGCAGGTGAAAACTAGTGTGTTGATAAAGGGCGAAGAATTGAATCCTGATGATAGCACAGTTTTCTTGGGCTTAACTTTGGATGCTAAGCTTCAGTGGGGCCCACATATAGATAAATTGTCAAAAAAGCTTAGCTCCGCAGCATATGCTGTTAGAAAAATTCGTAATTTGACTGACATAGAGACAGCCCGTTTAGTGTACTTTAGCTATTTTCATAGTGTAATGTCGTACGGTATTCTGTTGTGGGGAAATGCCGCCGACATTCAGACTATTTTTGTTTTGCAGAAAAGAGCTGTTCGATCAATTTATAAATTAAGTCCGAGACACTCTCTCAGAGATAAATTTAAGGAGATTAATATAATGACTGTGCCTTCTCAGTATATTTTTGATAATCTTTTATATGCCCATAAAAATATAAAATTGTTTAAAAAATACAGTGATATCCATAACATAAATACTAGGAACAAACACAAATTTGTTGTACCCACAACAAGGCTCAAAAAAATAGGTGGATCGTTCAGATGTCAATGTATACGCTTTTATAATAAACTTCCAAGCCACGTACAAGATCTAAGCCTTAATAAATTCAAATCATTCATTAAACGTAAGTTGTGCCAGAAAGCTTTTTATACCGTTAAAGATTACATTGAGGACAAAAAGGCTTGGGATTGAGCTGCTCCAATTATTATTTTTATTTTTTACTTTTGAAATTTGTTTTTTTTTTGCAAACTTTAAAATTATATACACAATGACATGAATATTTACTTTGTTAAGTATAACATTATTATTATTTTAATTGTTGTGAATGTGAGGACTATGTAGTTCATGTATATAGATTTATTTATTTTTTTCTCAGTTAGTTTTTAATGATAATCTGGCAGTTTTGAGTACTTTATGCGGCCTACCTAAATGTCCTTTCTTTGGTATTGTTCGTCGCATCGTTGAGCTCCTTTTAAGTTCTGAGTTGAGCTGCACGATTACTGACAAATGCGTGCACTGACTGGACAGGTCCACTCAAATCTGTATGGTTCTTTCCTCAAAAGACCATTTCAGACACAAATCTACATGGTCCTCAAATGAAATGCTCTGACCAAGATCATTTCCGGATTTTTTTTTTTTTTTATATACACGTTGACATTAATGATTTTTATATACATATACAATGACGTGAATATTTACTTTTAAAGTATTATATTATTTTAATTATTGTGAATGTGAAGACTATATGGGTCATTCCTTTTGTTTTGTTTTTAATTTTTTCTCAGTTAGTTTTAATCATGGTCTGACAGTTTGAGTAATTTATGTGGCCTACACAAATGTCCTTTTTTTGGTATTGTTCGTCGAATCGTTGAGCTCCTTAAATTCTGAGTTGAGCTACACGATAACTGACAAATGCGTGCACTGACTGGACAGGCCCTCTCAATCTGTGTGGTGCTTTCCTATAAAGACCACTTCAGACACCAATCCACATGGCCTTCACATGATCTGACCAAGATTATGTCTGGACTTTAAAAGAGACTGTGACCTCTGAGTTTGTTTCGGCCTTTCTTCTCGGAGTAGTCAGATAGGAAACGCCGACTTCATCTAGTTTTTAAAATATGATTGACGTGTAAAAGTGTTTGTACAAACCTACTTACAGAAATAAAATCATTTATCATTTATCATTTTAATTAAGTATAAAATTATCTTACCTACCTGTAAAATATTCGATATGAATCAATCAATCTTTTTAATCTTCACAAAACAGCATTTAAGTTTCTAAAATATATATTTTTTTCTTTTTATTATCTATCACTTAGAATAATACACGTTTAACAATTCACGCCAACCAAACACAACACACTTCACGAAACAAATGAGAAATGTTGCAACTGAGACGTCAAAGATCACGAGTATGGGACGGGGAATCCCCCACGACAGCGTCAGGCTCTTTTGCGGGAATCCCCGAATTATACATAGAGCTGAGCTAGTGCTAGTGGAAGAATCCCCGAAAAAGTTGTGCTAGTTTTTGTTTGTACATTGTTCTTAAAGTTGAGAGACCGAGTGGGTGTCACCCCAAAAAAGGTGACACCCGGTGCAGCCCGCCCCCGCCGCCCCCCCTTTGCTACGCCACTGGGTACTTATAAATATGTAAGGTATCCTCTCTTATATTAATCTGCCGCGATCAAGTAAATTCCAAAATCTCCTCTTGGGGCGAGTCCTCTCCTACTTACTATTGGGGATCCCGGGGATTATACCTCTATTCATTGGTATAGATGTTTTATATGTAGGTATCGGGTTTGGTGGTCTCAGGCACAGATAATATAATACTCTCAGGCCAGCGGAGGGATCCCACGTCAACAGATAAAGTGGGGTGTGTGTTCCGTGTATCGTGCCGTCAAGTGTGAGTGAGCGTAATAATAATAATTGAACGTACCCCTTAGCAAAAATCTGTGGCAAATAATATAACTGATCAAGGCCGCATTCCGACTTAAGGCTTGTGCAGACCAGCGCGACTTGTCGCGCGACACAAAGACACCGCTCGTCACGGGACGAGCGGTGCCTTTGTGTCGCATCGCGTGTCGCGCTAGTCTGCACGAGCCTTTACGCCAAAAGTGATAATATCGCGAATCCGACCAAAGTCCAAAGTCACAATTAATACTCAATAACCCTTATATTTTGTGACTGGATTCGCGATATTATCACTTTTAGTGTAACTCGGAATGCGACCCAAGACGTCGAACTTTCAAACGCCACTGTCACAATGACGCTTGACGTTGACGTTAATTGTCATTTGTTACAAACTGACAGGCAAAGGCAAAGCATTAAAATCGTGTGAACGCTACGTTTACCAAACCTAAATAAATCCAGTTTTCTTTCTATATTTCCTAAAAATGTCGGAAAGAAAAGTGTTAAATGTAAGTAAAAAGTAATCGTGCATGGGCCTATATTTTGTTGTTATTAATTTACTTTACAGCAAAGATTTAAATCGTTTACAGTGAATTACATAGGTTGTTATTATATTTACAGAAATACTATCCTCCGGACTTCGATCCTTCGAAGATCCCGCGTATGAAACTGGCTAAAAACCGCCAGTACACCGTACGACTCATGGCCCCTTTCAACATGCGATGCGCCACCTGCGGCGAGTACATTTACAAGGGGAAGAAGTTCAACGCTCGAAAGGAGGACGTAGAGAATGAGGACTACCTCGGTATCAGAATTTACAGGTTTTACATAAAAGTAAGTAGTTCGGTGACATTGGTGAATGTGTTAGTCATCTTCTCAAAATAAATCAATAAACAAATACAAGACCTGAAAAAGTTTTATAAATTACTGAGAATTGTCTCTGCTGTCACCTGCTCACACCCACTCACCTACACATTTGATTATAGACATCAAAATGTAAGAACTAAATAGCCACAAACTCCCTTTCTGCAAGTGGTTTGCTAACAGTTCAAGTACCTATAGTCAATGATTATAAGTTTATAGAATAAAATTAATATGGGTTACTTATTATAAACACACTGATTATAAACCTTTTTTTAATAATGCAATTATGCATCAAGTCTTAGAACCATGTTATTATGTTTCAGTGCACAAGATGTCTTCAAGAGATATCATTCAAAACGGACCCAAAGAACACAGATTACGAGATTGAGGCAGGCGCCACAAGAAACTTCATGGCTCTGAAACTTGCAGAGGAACAAGCCAAGCGAGAGGAAGAGGAACAGAAAGAAGAAGAAGCTAATAATCCCATGAAGTTGTTAGGTATGTAACACTAATGTTTATTACTGAGGAAATTAACCTTATACTTGCTTCAAAAACGGTGAAAGAAAACATTGTGAGGAAATGGGCATGTCTGAGAGATATATCTCGATGGCATGTGGAGCCAAATCAAGAGGCCCATGGGCAGCTTTAAAACTCTGATACCAGGTTACTCACTAATCACATGAAAAGAAGAAGAAGAACCTTATACTTGACTTATTGCCTTGAAAGTAGCCAAGTTTCCATGTCTCTCATTATTTATTTACAATACTTGGTATCTAGTGCAAAAAAACGGAAAAACGGTGAACGAAAACATCATGAGGAAACCGTCATGCCTGAGAGATATTTTTCAATACAATGTGACACCAGTTTAGCACGAAAAAGAAAGAAGTGCTGTAGATGAAACTTTGAATGAAACTATTTATTAAGTTCCTTCTACTGTAATTAATTATTATTCAACTTACATAGTAAAGCTTCTTCATAGTAAACAAACAAGCTTCTGAGGTTTCATAAGTGCCCATGTATTATGTGAAATAAAATATATTAAATTGAAAAATAATTATCAAGCACATTAATTTAATGTGGTAAGGTCAGTACTTCTTAGGCTCTCCTTACCCGTCACTTTATATATAATTCTTCCATATGTGTGTTTGTCACCTAACTCCACCTAGACGGCTGAAATTTTGTTTGTAAATTTGTGTGGGTCCCTAGATTGTTTGAGAATACAATCGGACCCGGTAGGTGGCGCTGTTCAGACAGGACAACGTTTGACAGATCTGCTAGTTGTAAAATAGACCAACATTAAATATTTATTGTAATGTTTCAGAATACAGAACAGAGCAGTCAAAACAAGAGATAGAATCTCTGGAGAATCTAGAAGAGCTAAAGGAGTTGAACAGAAGGCAGCATGCAGTTGACTTCGAGGGCATGCTCAAGCAGTACCAACCAGAGACAACAGACGAGAGGAAAGCCAGGGAAGAGAAAGAAGATGATGAGTTTATCAAGTAAGTCTTCCATAAACAATTAGGAATTAAGTAATAAGAGAATTAAGTAGTGAGTAGTAGAATTAAGCAGTTGTGTAAGTGTAATATAAATATTTTTTCCAGCCCGTCCCATCCTTGATGTCCTCCCTCCGGTTGACACCCTAAGCCGAAGTTCGTACCCCACAGGGGATGCCCTTAGCGAGCATTCTCCTAGTTTTAATTAGCATAGTTGAATAACCCCTGGCTGGAGGTTTTAAGTGTAGTAGCTTAAAGCACCCACAGGTTTAATTAAAGGCAAGCCTAATAGAGAAGGGCTGGGTCATTGCCCTATGTTACACTTCTGGTTATGCAATGTAACAAAATATATTTCGTATCTTTTCGTTTCTAAGTGGTACTGCTTGGTCAGGAATTACATGGTAGAACAAACAGGCTAATATTATTAGCAACTTCACATATGAGTGCATATTTGGCTTTGTGATGAAAACTCCTTGTTTAATACATGGGAATCCCCCTCTTGGCATAATATTGATCAGAATCAGATCTCTATTTGTGAACATAGGCACAAATAGGATAGGCATAACGTTTTTGTATATTTTTATTAACATCTGTGGCATAATAATGCAAAGGTTAGCATAATTGTCATTTGGTCTAATTTGTTTTGGCATAATTTGGAGTTACATAAATTTTTAAGGCATAATATCTATTCGTCATGAGCCATAAATATATAAACATTATTTATTATAATTTGGGAATTATTCTATTGGATTAGGTTAAATAAATAAATAGTGTTTTATTTCAGGCAAAATACCTGTGAACAAAAATTTAATAAATAGTAAAAACATTAAAAATGGAGGTATTTATAGGTACCCATAGTCTTCAAAAGCATTCTTTTGTCATTTTTTATTCCTATTTAGGTGAACAGAAATCCAGTGCACAAATATGGGGCTTGCTAGGTTGCACGAGACAACCCTCAAAACTTTGTTACTGGAGCATCTCAAACTTTGCCAAAAAGACACGACCCTCGACCTCATGATGGCGTAGAAGTCCGGGACCCTCGCTTCGGCAATCATTCTCGAGGCACTGCAGTATCTTGGCAATGGGTTCGGTAAGCATCGTTGTACTGAACCCTTAATGAACTGTACATCTTTTTTGTGAAGTTGCACCAAAGTTGGCAGGTGTTCATTGACAAGCAATAGGCTCTGAACAGAGTGTTCTTTACGTCTTTGGTGCACTTCACAAATTTGCGCGCGAGCATGTTACTCCTCATTGAGAGGTCCCTACGCTCTCTTTCTATGTCGCAGTCGTTGTCAAGTCTGTCCATCAAAATGTGCTCTAAATATTTGAACTGCTTAACGACCTTTATGGTCGCACCATTCAAGTTACACACTGAGTATGTTTCCCGGACCAGCTCCGGACCTGAATACCATAGATTCGGTTTTGAGTACATTATACTTCAGTCCGTGAGCATCAGCATAATGCTCACAGACAGACAAAAGTTTCCTCAAGCCTTTGATCAAGGAACTCAAAAGAACCATATCATCAGCAAAGCTCAAGCTGTTCACGCAGACATTGCCTAGGTGTCAGCCAAATTTGGTTCTTCTGAGTTCCGCAATCAGAACTTTGATAGAGAGGTTAAACAGGTCCGGAGAAGTCAACCCTCCCTGACGAACACCACAATCTAACCTGTAACTACTAGATAGAGTGTCACCCCATTTCACGTGATTGGTTTGGCCTCCGTACCAGAGCCTCAATAGATCTACAATTTGGTGGGGTACTTGTGACTTTTTAGCTTATCCCAGAGGATTTCATAATTCACCAGGTTAAAAGCTTTGCTCATGTCTAAGAAGCAAGCATAGACTGAGGTTCTCTGGTGGGTGTTGTAGGCAATCGTACTCTTAAGGCTAATAATCACAGTCTGTTGAGAGTCAGGTTGGAAACCAAACGGCGCATCGTAAATTTTTAGATTCTTCTGCAGTTCAGGCTTATGAGACGCTCCAGCACCTTAGGGCATATAACCGTACCGAGTGAAATTGGTCGGTAGTTACTAAATGCACTCAAATCACCTGATCTATTTTTGACGACTGGAAATACCACAATTATCATTAAAAGTTCCGGCAAGTAGGCGTGTTTTTAAAAAACACACTCAAATGTGGAAACAAGTTGGCGCTTCCCCATACAAGGTGCTCCACACTGAGACCATTGTGTCCTGGTGACTTACTACGCTTCATATTCACTGCAAAGATTACATCTTCTAGCGTAAATGGTGGCAGTGACTCAGTCACGATGGTATCATTGCTGAGCTCGCAATCCGCATACAGGGGGTCAAGTTTAAACTTACTGGCAAATAAATCAGCTATTTTACATGTTTCCTGCAATCCATCAACAGAGACCGGAAGGCTCTGTTTAGAATTAAACTTTTTAGTCCCTTTAAGGTGCGGTGGGGGTGGCCCTTGAGCCCTTGGCCCCTGAGCCGCAATCATGTTTGTTTATAGATGAGTTTTATTAGGGTTTACTATTTTTTATTCCAAAGAATAATTAAAGCAAATAAAAAATGCAACTTTATGCTTTATAAAATTATGCTTTATTATTATTATGCCAACAGAATTTATGGCAATAAACATTATGGTAAAACATTTATACCTAATAATATTATGCGTAATGATCATTATGCTGAATTTCGTTAAGCCAATGTAAATTTTTACTTTATGCTTATAATTAGTTAATTGATTGAACACGCCGTGTTCGAGTTCGCAACAAGTCCATCGTCATTCTGAGGATGCCTCGTTGAGAGGTGAAACACGTGTCGATTTATTACAGGAGTTTTTTATGGCTCTTTGGAAATAGCTAAGCGGAACAGGTTACTAAATATATCCACGTCTATTGTATTTTTTGCTTATAATTAGTAAACCAAATACATGACTAGGTTTCTTGGGTGTTTGTTATTATAGCAAATCAGGACCCATGCAGCCGCTTTCTATTCTTCTACTCTTGGATCAGCATAATACGAAAATGGCAAACCATTGTAAAAAGTTTTTTTTGCAAATTTGGTGAAAGTACTCAAGGTCCAGGGTACGCCAGACGTAGATCTTATTTATCTTACATTGGCAAACAAAATTATATGGGTTTGTAAGAGACTCCGCATGTTAATATTGCTAAGAAATAGCGTGATAATATCATTTTCGTGCTGATGAGCCTGCCCCGATTCTGAAACGCATCAGGAATGTTCGCTGAATCGTAAGTAGACTGTTTATTCTACTATGCGAAAACGATGCACATCCCTGGTGCGTAGGATTAGGGCTAGCTCCAGCGACATCGTGAGGACATTTGCGCAGAGGTTCGATTGTCAGTATCTGAACCATTGCTATATGGTTCACATACTGAGCAATCGACGTCTGTTATATGTTTATGTGGTCGTTTTAATTGTATGTATTTTGTATTTTTTGCCTTTGATCCTTTGTTGGTTGAAATAAACGTTTTTTTGTATATTTTTTAACTTTTGTGTGTGTGTTTTTGTATGGTTGCATTCTTTTTAGTTATTCCAAAAATTCACGCTTCGCTTCATATTTTTGCCAAACAGTTCAGACACGTTTTGTACACACGGCTACACATCAAGCTATACATTTCCAGTATAAACTGACCTCGCATTGTACGGAAATCCTATGCAATGCGAAATCAACATAAACTGGTTTTGTATAGCTTGATGTGTAGCCGTGTGTACCAGTGTTGATCCCAGAGCTGAACCTTGGTGAATCTCTGTTATAGAAATAATTCATTCAATCATCTCTAACCGCCGCGGCCGACCGGTTATTTAACTGTGAGCTAAAATTATAGTGCATGTTTTCGAAAATGGTCGGTTTTTCACCCCAGGCTTTTAGAACGCAATACCTTCAAAAAGACTGAGTGAGGCTAAATCAAAGGGTTATGCCACGATCGTCGCCACCTATTCCTTGACAGGCTTTGGCGACGCTGTCCATCTTCAGGCTCCATGGTGTGGATACAAATGCCCAGCGGACACAGTGCATACGGCTTACATAATTTGCCTAAGCCCAATCGCCATTTGATCCTGGCAGTTTTTATGCCTATTTTAATTATCCCTGATTTGGATCAGTGCGTGCGTGCGTGATATTTCATATTTTGTCTGTTCTTTACTCGCCCAAAACGGAATGTTACATTCCTGTGCCTAACCACCTTGTATTATTTTTGTTTCTGCCTTGGGGCTTAAGCTACAGTTTCTTAAGAAAAGTGCCGTCACATTATGACTGGAATATGAATATGGCGTTAAAACTACTGTTTAAAGCTGTTAACACCTAAAAGCCAATATATGGACAGTGTTAACGAGAACTATTAGCCATCATTTCAGACCCCTTTATAGCTATATTACACAATCTATCCATCGTTTCTTTAAATACAGGCCTTCCACCAGTATTGTGCAAAGGAGCTATAAAGCTAGGTTATGAAAGAAAGAAAGAAATCATTTATTTGCTGATCACTACATAGTATAAAACAAAGTCGCTTTCTCTGTCCCTATATCCCTATGTATGCTTAAATCTTTAAAACTACGCAACGGATTTTGATGCGGTTTTTTTAATAGATAGAGTGATTGAAGAGGAAGGTTTATATGTATAATAACCCGGTTTATACCCGTGCGAAGCCGGCGCGGGTCGCTAGTAATGTATAAGTTGGAATATTGGTTGTTGGATTGTTTTGTTGGAAAGACTTTCTGCTTTATCTCAAAACATATAAGCGGCATTGTGAGTAAGATTTAAAAGGACATACGATGTATATGTACCTAGCTGAACCATTTTCCACCAGAGCTTCGCTATGGGAATGTATAATATGAAGGAATTTTATATATGGAATTTTCTTAGCATCTCCACGGATGGCAGGCAGTCTACTTATTCGTGTAAAACAACCAGTTATGTATTATGCGTTGTTATACAGGTTTGGGGTAGGTAAAAACAGATTACGCGTAAACTAATTTACGTTTCTCTCTTATTTCCAGATCAATAAAATTTAACAATCCTTCAACAAAAAAGGTGATAGCAGAGGAAATAATCGAAGAAGTGAAAGATGAAGATAGTGGACCTCCAGCCAAGGCACCCAGAATAGAACTCATGCCACAGAGGAGCATCAACACGAAACCGTCGTGGAACAGAAGTACAGGAGCTCTATCAAGGAAGCGCCCACTGATGAACCTAGTGAAGAGTAAGAAAGATACTGAAAATGAAAAAGTTTCGACCACTATTGTAAGTACTGACGTAGATAGTAAGAGTGGTGCAAGTAAAAAGACTGCTACAGCTACTGCTGGGCTCGCGCTACTAGCGGGCTACTCCGGTAGCGACAGTGATTCGCAGTAAACCAATGTAATCATAAGGATTCATTTAAATATAGGATTGGAATTTATTCAGTTTTTAATTCGAATCTGCCTACTAATCTCTTTTGGTATGAAATTGATAACATCCTATACTATTAAATGAGCATTATTTGTATATCCTTACATATTATAAAACAAAGTCCCCCACCGCTTCTGTCTGTCTGAACGCGATAAACTCAAAAACTACCGAACGGATTTTCAAACGGTTTTCACCAATGGACGGAATGTTTCATGCGGAAGGTTTTGTGTAAATTAGCTGAAATTTGACGATTATTGTTGAAGATGTCGGAAAAAATCATGCCAACTGGGAACTTTATTGGCGTGCGCCGCGAAAATCGTAAAAGTTACATAAATGTATGTTCTACCAGTATTGTTCATCTTAAAAAGTTCAACAAAAAGTACGCGATGGCATATGTCTATCTTCTAAGGATGACCCACAATAACCATTTGTATCTTTCAGAATTTGATAAAAATTTCATTGTTATTTCCGAAGCTATTTTGACCGATATTATATTAATCCTTATCCAATAAACTATGTTACTTAAATTGGGCATTTAATTTAGAAAATATGCTTACATTATTTCATTTAAATGAATGGCGCAGCGGTAGGAGTCAATCCACCTTTTTCTCGGCCATTAGATATGTAATCCCAGTATCGGTAGTCCGTTTCCGTGGGATATTTTCCGACATCCACGCGGGTGAAGCCGCGGGCAAAAGCTATATAAATTTTGAAATCACGTTCTTGAAAACGGTTCTAACGTTTTCGATTAATTTTGCAATATAGGGGTTTGCGGGGGCGAAAAATCTATGTAGCTAGGACTCATATCTGAGAAAATTCGTTTTCTCTATTTTCACAGCCTCGAGAATGTGATACAACGTTGGTACACCTGGACGATATGTTTATATTATATTTCACCCGAGCAGAACTCGGTCGACCAGGTAATAATAATAATATAAACCTTAATTCAGACAGGCATAAAAAGAAAATTAGTTTGTTATATTTCTTAGCTTAGTTGAATACAATATTAGAGTTTTGACAAATATCACTTCGAATTAAATAACTGCCCCGACATCCCCGTCTGTATGTCCCCCATGGACAAAAGCCTCCTCCAAATGCCTCCACTTCTCCCTATCCCTAGCGACTCTTGTCCATGCAGTGCCTGCTACAGCCCTAATATCATCGGCCCATCTTCTGAATGGCCTGTCCCGTTACCGCTTCTTGTATCTTATAAACCAGTAAATTATTGTTTTTTTACCATTTTTCCTTTCTCTCTCTGATTGTGTCCTGTCCATTTCCATTTAAGCTTTCTTATAGTTAAAGTCACGTTCTTTGTTCTTGTGTGTTTCTTTATATCTGCAGTTCTTATTCTATCAGATAGCCTCTTCCCCAACATACTACTTTCCATAGCGTTTTGGCATATTTCTAGCTTCCTGTTATGGGCTTTAGTGGTTGCCCAGGTTTGACATCCGTAAGTGAGTACTGGTAGAATACAAATATCAAATAGTTTCCTTTTTATGGTCGTAGGTATCAATTTCTCTATTTTTCATGATCTCTTTTAGGCTCCAGTATTGTTTCCATGCGTTTCCTATACGTCGATTTATTTCTTTTGAGGTGAGGTCTATTGGTGACATAATTTGACCTAAGTAGACGTATTCGTCGACATAGACAATTGTGTTGGTATTGACGCAGATAGTTTCTTGCTTCCCATTCGTCATTGCTTTGGCTTCGGTCGACCAGGTACTAGATACTAATATGCCATTGGGATATACCCAAAATATAAGTAAACTTACTGCTGATGGTGTATGCGCTGCTGAAGGGATCGCACACACCTTAGGTGATAGCTTGAATGATAAGTCACGGATAGCCAAAGATGATGGTTTATTGAATATATTTAACTACCACGTAACTAATGCTATATGAATGTTGTGTGAATGAGCACAGCTTACTATGAACGCTGATCGTGTACTGTCGCGTTGCACTATAATTTGTGCAAGGCGACGGAAAAGTGCTGATGTATACAATGCGCGCGTGCCTTGTAAGATACATGACTCGTACAGATGGATTACAAATTATTGTGCAATTGATAAATATTTTCGTAACAGACAAAAATATTGTTGCTGTGATTAAAAACCATTTTGTTTTACCAGCACCCAGTTTGTCTCCAAGGTTAGGTGCAATTAACAAAGGGACAGTCGGTGACACACCCTACTGAAATAATTCTGGTCCTACGAGAAAATCCTTCCGCAACAACCGTTTATGAGAAATCATCGAATTAAAAAAAATCCGTTGGTACTACTATTATTAATTGATGTAAATGCATCCTGACTCCTTACTGTCCCTGCCACGTGTGAACCTAAAAAGATTAAAATTATGTTTAAAAAAAAACAGCATGTATCAAAAGATGACGTTTCAAAAACCGGGAAAGTAAAAAAACCGTATACAGTAGATATAGATAGTGTATCGGCAATGCAACAAAAACAGATTACTGCTAGGTGGATGACAATCGGCTTACCGCTTAAGGTGCCCGTCGGCGCGGGCGCAGCGAAACACCTCTGTTGCCGCCCTTTGTTACCGTGCGTTCTATTTATTACGGTGTCAAGTGCATTCACTCGGCCAGTTTACGTGGCGCTTTCTTATTTTGATTCGACGGTCTATTTCTATACAGGATGTTTCGAACTTTACTTGTACAGAATTGGACCGGCTCATATTGTGGTAAAAATATCTGATGAATTATAATCATGTCGTCTAAAATCATCGTATAACCTACCGGTATTTAAAGAAAGCCGGTTTCATTTCCTGATAATAATTTATATTGAAATTACTGATAACGATTAGGTTTAAAAATTTCCCCTTTATCAAATAACTTTCCTGTTTAGATTTCACTAACATCATACACAATAAAATTCATATACATACATATATTAAATTAGATCTGATTTGATTCTGATTATGATTAAGACCAGGCATTCTAAAGACAATTTCAACGCAAGCTCCGCCCCCATGCACCCCGCCACTCCACTATGTGCTAACGCTAACACATCAGTAATAAAGTTGAATATCGCGTGCGCTTTTTGATCGTGTTCGAGCACGAAACTAAATGGCGTAAGTGTTTTTCTTTCGTTAATAACTGAAGTAATCATTGATCTAGAGAAAATAAATCTTGTGGCTGGATAATAAACTATAATTTCTTACTGTGAATACTTATTTTAGATATAAAAGCCGAGTAACCTTTATTTTATTATAATGTGTAAAAAAGACATGATTTTCGACAAAAAAATTAGTCGACCGAAATTGTTACAATTACGTAATTGTCTTGTACATGGAAACAAAAAGATCCAATAAATCATACACTAAAGTTCAATTTTGATTGTATGCGTAACTCTTTTAGAATATTAATGCAAATTAATATACAATTTAGGGAGGCTCCTCTTAAGGGGGAAGCGTCAGGGTAGCCCGCGAAATTCAAATTTTCTTACGTTTTTGATTATAATTGAGTAAAACCATATTTGTTACGACCGCGAATCATATTTTAATCAACATAAAACCTGACACTGACCTGCAAAATGCAAAAAACGTAAGAAAATTTGAATTTCGCGGGCTACCCTGACGCTTCCCCCTTAACAGAAAGTAGTTCCTATTAAAATAGTTACTTTCTTTATATTTGAAAGACACCAGCCCAAAAATGCGATTTTTACTGTGACAGAAAGGATCGATATAATGGCAGCCACGACAGGAATAAAAATATCTTTTTGATCATTCTGTATTCACATCTTTTTTTACACTTGGTACCTGGCTTGGGAATTAATTGATTGGAAAAAGGCCGTTCAATGCATTTGATGAACGAAGATTGGGAACATCGTAGGTGTTATAGGATAATAATGATTTTATCAAGGAATTTTAGAATATGGCCGCTTATATTTTATGTAAGTAATCACTTTCATTAAGAACTATAATATAATGGCACCAAAGACTAAATGGAACAACGATTAGAGTATCCCTAACGTTGGATTATTTGTCGTGACGTTCTTAGCGTGTCGATGGTAATCTAAATGGACTCTGCCCAGAATTCGGCCACGTGTTTGGCGCCATCACTAGCGTCCATCAGTTCCTGTAACGTGCGTGCAGCTGACAGGACATGCAGGACATGATATTCAGTGTCCCATCTATTGTCGTGATTAGATGAGCTAAAGAACTTCTGGGTTCTAGTTGAGCAGTGAAAATGCCCTATAAAACCCTTAAATTTCTTCGTCTTTTTTTCAAATATACAGGCTCTATAGAAATCAAGTAAAAGTTGCAAATGTCGTAGAGGATAAAACTTCGTTGGCGGTAGCGCAGTGGTAAGGGCATCGATTGCCGATTTGACTATATTTTGTTTTCAAAAATGTTCAAATGTCCGAATTAGGTTTTTATAGGAAGAAAATTTGGAAAATTTTCCCGTCTGATAACTGAACGTCCTTTTTTCTATGGGATTTTGTATGAACTCTTTCCATAATTCACGGTTTATTGAAATTTGGACACGACAACGTCTGTAGGGTCAGCTAGTACCTATACAGGGTGGCAGTATCGACACACAACCTGTTATCATGGATTCAATACATGATTATGGGCCACAGTGTTGAAATTTTTAGTCAGTTATAAAAAAAAAATATCAACGGTTTCCTATGCGGTCAAAATGTATGGAACATCTAATTTATTTTCTTTCCAGAATCATTTACTGAATTCACGGTAACAGGTTGCGTGTCAATGTCCCTGCGATCCTATATAATGAATTGAACGACCGTTTGAGAACTCTCAAATCATCCCAAGTCATCCAACTCTTTGGGGAGAATTTGACCACAGGCAAAGCTCCTAGTCACAAACCAGATATGTTATTCGCGGCAAAACAAGCTTAATGGATTGCTAATAGTTGGGTTTAACCTCGTAATGCCTTTTAATATCACCATACTAGCTAGTAAGTGGTGGTTACCTCCGTGTCCCAAAGCGTCCATTACACTTTGGACAGTTGAAATTGATTGATTAGTTGAATTGGTAACAGATGAAGATAGTCTTTGTCTTGTAGATTATTGAGTATATCGTCCAAAGCCTAATAATAATTGCAAACGAGTATTCAAAAATGTTAGCGTAAAAACGTAGCTCAGTAAATTTGCATTAATGGGAGATTGTCTAATTTCGAATAGATTCGTAGAGTCTTAACATACTAAGGCTGTAAAGACAGGGATTCTAGAACATGAAGGACTCTGCAATGTCCTTGAGGAGAGATGACGTAAAATGCGTCACATACATTTTAAAGTTTAATACAACAGGATCTCGGTCTACAATACCAAATGATTCATATATTCCAATTTGAATGCGTATACCATCATCATGGATATAAATAGTCCACAAAAATAACGCAGTCCATAGTCAAAAGATGACTCTTTTTATTGTTAGTTATGAAACCGGTTGAACGAGTGGCTTTCATTGCCGATAAACGATTTAAATGGCATGCGTAGGTATCCCATTAATGAAGTCAATTACATGGGAAAGTTTCAAAAGGATAGAACATTCCATTTGGTTATCAATTCATCACTGATTAATTAAATTAATATGCTCTGTTTCCGCCCTTTTTCCTGAAAACGCATTATTAATTCGCAATGCGATGTAATCGCAATCAATGCCTGTTGATATGATCAAGTTTCTACATCACTTGTAGTGTGTATGTATTATGAAAGTTGTACCTATTTTATTTTAGTTATTTCGATCATTCATAGACGTATAAAAATAGATATACACTTGCATTTTCCTTAGAATTTATTTCTGCTGCCTAACCAAATGCGATCTGCGGAATGGAAGTATAAATATGAAATATAAGATCGTCGATAGAAATTCCATTGAAATCTTTTCTATGAACATTCCATGATTCAATGGAATCAGACATCGATTCGTAATTATCAATATAAGCTCGATCCCTCGTAATACTGCTCTTATTAAAAAGATCTTATCACTTCGCAATGGAAGCCTCTTTTGTGAATAAGTGAAGTATACTGAAGTACGTTAATGTTACAGTACCTACCATTATATGTATTATATCAACAGATATCCTTCACAGCAGGACCATTATTAAAGCCGTAAAAGTAAAAACCATAAGTGCGTATAATATGAGCTTGCTAACTAGCGTTAACAGCCATTTGAACCACGCCCACTGGGCCATCATTTAACAAATTAATACTTTTCTCCACGCTGGTGTGTACCTGCGGATTCCTGCAAATCGGGTCTAAACAAAAAGCGCATAACTCACGGTGTTCAGATAAATACGTTTCGTATCCCAATTTTTTCATAGACATAAATATTGTTTTTTCATATACGTGTAACGGCTTTGTGCCGACACGTCGATGTTTCGTTCTGGGAAGGAGAGATGTCGCGGCGCCGCGTGGTTGGGCTAATAAATAAAAGGCTGCTTGGGAAATATTATGTTACGTCTACGTCTCGGGGCGTTTTTTGGGTGATCTGCGCAGGCGGCGGTAGCGGCGCGGTGGTCGGCCGCCTTTGCCCACTCGAGCTCGTAATGGGGCGGATTTCACTATCTACGTGGAACAGATTACGGGCTCCTTTATCTGATTTAATCACCCGAAAACATAATGAACAGATTTTCTTTTTGCGACTCTGGTCCTCCTATCCGATCGTAGTCCAGACTAAGAATGTTTGTGCAGCACATAATCTACAAAAACACGTTGCATGCATTTTGTTTTCTTATCTTTGGATTAGCTCGTGGCTAAGTAATAACAGCCGCACTGGTCGATCCATCAGGTTAAGCTACGCTTGCCGGGGTTGGTTAGTGGATGGGTGACCATCTTTACATACCGAGACTCCTCCGTGCCTCGGAAAGCACGTTAAGCCGTTGGTCCCGGCTATCATTCGTGGATCTTTGACAGTCGTTACGGGTCGTCAGAAGCCCGAAAGTCTGACAACCAGTCTTACCAAGGGGTATCGTATTACCCAGTTACTGGGTTATGGAGGTCAGATAGGCAGTCGCTCCATGTAAAAATACTGGTATTCAGCTGCATCCGGTTAGACTGGAAGCCGACCCCAACATAGTTGGGAAAAGGCTAGGCAGATAATGATCTTTGGATTAATGCTATCTGCGGCTGATGTATAAATTATGCTATAAACCGTGCTGCAACGCCAGAAAGAAATTCCTTATATTACTATTACCACTGAACTGACATGTCGCACTTTATTCAAAAAGCTCTCATTCAATTGAACAAATAATATCCCGAGAACGTCACTTTACAACCCTTAAATTTCTGATCATCAAGAGAAACTGGCTTATCCTACCTATAGCTTTTTCACACATCGATATTTATATATAACCCGGTTTGAACGATAAATCCCTTGCCAAAATCATTATCTATTACAATGATAGTACGGTTTTTGCTTTAATCAGTTGCATAATCTTATTTTCCAGCTGATATCGTGATAACTAATCGTGTTTTCCAATTGTTTACTAATAACGATGATATTGTTCACCTGACGAAATAGCAACTAAACTATAATGTATTGTATTAGTCAGCCAACTAATAATGACATTTTATATTAGAAAGAAATGCGATTCACAAAGAAAAGTTTTAGATTAAAATTAAAAAATACAATAGACGTGGATATATTTAGTAACCTGTTCCGCTTAGCTATTTCTAAAGAGCCATAAAAAACTCCTGAAAGTAAATCGACACGTGTTTCACCTCTCAACGAGGCATCCTCAGGATGACGATGGACTTGTTGCGAACTCGAACACGCCGTGTTGCCACACCGAGCGCTGAGTGCAGACTCTATGATCAGATACAGAGTTTATGGCTCTTTAAAAATAGATAAGCGGAACAGGTTACTAAATATATCCACGTCTATTGTATTTTATAATGGATTTCCGCAAGGTCACGCCTGAATCAATTAACTATATTAAAATTAAATCCTTAAATTTTCTTGTGCAATTTTCGTGCAGCATCTATAGAATTCGCAAGTTTTCATTAGGGTAACAGGTACTTACTTAGGTGGTGTTAATCTATATATGATAGGATATACGCTCTTGACTAAATATTAGAGTATCATTGTCTATAATTATACTCTAATATTTAGTCAAGAGCGTATATCCTAAAAATTGGCAACGTCGCAAATAGATGTCAAATGTTTACCTGTTTTGATTAAAAAATTGGCAACGTCGCAAATAGATGTCAAATGTTTACCTGTTTTGATTAATTTGGCAATATTACTATTATGGAAATACGAAATGTGGCTAACTAGCGAACCAAAATATTGATTATGAAATGCAATAATTAATATCGTACCTAACACCGAATATTTAGTTTAAGATGTAAAAAAAGGATTTGAAAACTTTCCGAATGCCTTTTTTACACCTTAACGGTTACAACATCAAATTCAGTGTTATAATTGCAATTCATTATTACTATTCTAGTACGCTAGTTGGCCACATATCATATTTCCATACAGTGTTATTGCCAAATTAATCAAAAGAGGTAAACATTTGACATCTATTTGCGACGTTGCCAACTTTGAGAAACTCTTTGGTAATAAAAGCTTCTTTTGCATTGGGGAAAGTTAACTGCTATCCTATCTGGCTTCATCTGCAACTCTTCATGGTTGTGGTCTTCATGGGTATTGGATTTTGCGGAAAATAATGGTATGTAAATGATAAATCTTTCTTACAGTGCATTAAAAACTAACCGAATACGAATTCTTGGTTCTGCTTTAACAAAGTTCCTATGAACTTTCAGTTTGTGTCTGCATTCATCAACGTCATTGACAGACATGTTCCACCCATTGCTTAGTTTAGGACTCCTGTTTCTGCCATGCTTTCCTTGTCTCCATCTGTGTAATCCAAGTCTAACCCGTGGTCCTTTGTAGGTCCTGCTGTGTGTCCTATCGTATTATTAAATACCCTCGTATATATTTCTGGCACAAAAATCTTGATAATAAGAGTCGTTATACAAAAATAACAAATCCTATTCTTGTACAAAACGTTCCTTCCCTTATTTTAGACCTCCCTGCGTGAGATACACATATTTTATCATAATTATATTTTTGGACTCGTTCAATAATATTTCACCACAAATATTTGAACCAACCTCGGAGACATGGGAAAGTTATCGAATGTCATTTTAATTATTAATAAATGATCGACGTTTCTAACTGATTTCGCCTTCAAATCCCTTTTTAGGGTTCCGTACCCGAAGGGTGCCAAACGGAACCATATTACTAAGCCTCCGCTGTCTGCGGGCTATATCCCATGAACCGTAATAGGTAGACAGTTGAAATTTTCACAGATTGTGTATTTCTATTGCCGCTATAACAACAAATAATAAAACGATATGGTACGGAACCCTTCGTGTGCGAGTCCGTTTCACACCTGGCCGGTTTTTTTGTTTTGTTATTGTGAGGGCTAGTCGGAACAGCATTCCATTTGTTGGGTCAAGTGCGCGACGGTGTGCGTCTGCGCGTATTATTTTATTTTAACCTTAACTGAAATCGTGTGCATAGTTTGTAACTTAGTGATCAGCAGTTATTGGACGATTGTCCTGCACACCGGATGCCACTTAGTACCCCTCATGATTGATTAAAAAGCCGCAAGTTATTCATCCCACTATAAATAAACTTGTTAATGGAAGGCGGCTCGTAATTGGACCTTAAAATTCCTTCATATAAACGCACACTAGCACTATTTGACAACATAATCCGTCTTATACGATACGATTTGTGGATCTATTTTTGTATAATGTTTGCTACTCGTTCACAATACTTTCCAGGCAAACCAACTCTACCACATTCCGCATATTTTTTCATAGAGACTATAATTTCTAAAAAAAAAATATTCAAATGCGTAGAATTATTTTTAACATTCACTCCTAAAGACGTTTATCCAGCAGTTCATTCCGGGTCAATATTGGAGAAACAATGATTTTGCTAAATCATAAGGAATGATTGCTTTTGTGCATATGAGAAAAGGTACAGGTAAGTATGAGAGAGAATATTCCAGAATAAAAATCAAACAAGCATCAGATAGTACATCCGAGCAGGCTTTCACACATGCCGCCGCGATAAGAATTCTGTCGGTATGTGTGCGTGCGCGCAGTGTTGAACGGACGGCTTACTCTCGCACACTAGCACGGTTCTCGGAGATGTTCCATTCATAATTTTAACAACCGCTCATTATGCTCTGCCTGCGAGCGAGTCGCGAGATGGGAAGTGTTGGCTCTGAGCTATTCCGAAAAAAAAACAGGACGTATTATGTCATTTGTACTGATACATAATCACTTTATTATATTTTTCCAAACCTAAGGTCGCTTCTGTTAAATCAACATAGGATCATCCTTATTTTTCGCGTTTCTGCCCATTGTCCGTTGAATACCAAAGCACGCTTATGCAGAAGACACAGTTTTCGCATGGAGACAACGTTGAGAATTCGTTGTAAGAATTTCGAGACATTCAAATCCTCCGAGCGACTTTGAAACCGGTATACAAAGGCTCAAATATTATCCACTGCATAACCAACACATACTTACATTTCAAGACAATATTCTGATAGCCATTCATGATAGCAATTTTTGTTGATCTCCCAAGTTTTTTTAATCACCTGCCTATGTTAGGAGAGATACAAGTTTGATCTTTAAAGAAGCTCCTATATCTCTATCATCTCTGTAGATTGATGTGTCTCCTGTGCCTCTATCTACAGGCAAAAAACGATTTTCAAGTTGAAAGACAGATCTCGAAGGTCACTCGGTCACTCAAGCTGATATTTAAAATCAGTCACAATCTCGTCTCTTTTGGTCCTCATTCAAAGTACCTTAATGTTTTATTCCGCCAATCTTCACACACCTTTGTAATAACGGTGTAAGTCCAGTGTAAATACATAGAACTATCTTCGAGCTGTATCAGAACTGTTCCGGTACCGCTCTAATTATATTGCACACGCCAGATGTTGGCTATGTCGTGGCCAGATCTTGGAATTGACTATTTCATAAAATAGCCGACAAAAATTGGCCATATCGTTTAAACTTCAACGTTTAAAATCATATGTCAGTCGACGTTTGGCCATATCATTAATGTAGGGTTTCCATGGTTTAAGGTGTAGTAAAAATAGCCAAGTTACTGCGACCAATTTGGAAGTAGCGCTCGCCGGCCGTGACCGCGGCACCGCTCGCTTCGCTCGCTCGGCTCGCGCGCGGTTGGTCGCAGTTCTAACCTAACCCATTTAGTCGGAGTGCCACATAAGCGGAGTTTAATTTTTTTAAACTAATTTTATCTGCTATGTTGCATTTTAAGCTGCGGCAGCTGCCGGCGAGCGCTACTTCCAAGTTTATCGCTGTATATAATATCATATTTGGAAACCCAATAAAAGTCCATTGAATTTTTTTGCGTGATTTGTTGTATGCCGTCGCCATGATGCACAGCGACATCAACGCCTCTACCGGTGGATAATCTAATTATTTTACGATATTATGATCACTAAGGTTTGGCCACATCATGAAGTAGTCGTGCGTCTAACTGATCATATCGTCAAACGTTGAGTATTCAATGATCTGGCCAGACCACATCATGATGTGACCAGCAGTCGATGTTCAATTCGATTCAATTTTATTCAATTCTAAGATCTGACCACGACAGCTATATAAAATTAACAGTTCTCTGTAATTCTAAAGGCTAATTTATTACATGAAGAGTTTTGTACTTTGTAGGAAGCTGGCACAACTACTGCATTTGAGTATTTTTGAACCCCAACGCGAATATAAGAAGGGTGTGTTTGTCTGTGGCATCGAAGCTCCCAACTAGATTTACCGATTTTATACTTATGCAACCGAAAACTCAATGGCTACCTTATTTAGGTAATATATGTAGAAAGTCTATACTAATGTCGGTGTTTTACGGGTTGTCAGAAGCCCGCAATTCTGACAACCGGTCTTACCAAGGGGTATCGTGTTACCCAGTAACTGGGGGTTGTGGACGTCAGATAGGCAGTCGCTCCATGTGAAATACTGGTATTCAGCTGCATCCGGTTAGAACGGAGGCCGACCCCAACATAGTTGGGAAAAGGAACACAACATAGTTCTGAAAATAATTTGCTGTGAATTGTTCTCCTACGCAAACAACTTAATCTGTCTGATATACGCAATGAGTCTTTTGTACTTATTAGAACAGTGGCAGATCCAGGATTGTCGTTTGGGGTACCCCGCTGAGGGTAAGCAAAAAGCACACAATATTTTAATTTGGATTACTTTCCGCAAATTCCTCAATAACTTCGTTAGGTTGTAGACTACCAGAGATATCTCGGTGGTGAATATACATGGAGGCCAAACCGGGCAGCGTGGGTGGCAGAATGAGAGGCGCGCGGATTCAAAATTTGTCACGTAAACAAAATATAAAGAGATAATTGATGACAATTGTACCTTAGGTAGAGTAATGCTTGCTAGAAAGTTTAATTAGAATAATAGCAAGTTCACTTTAAAATTTGTCACGTAAGAACTCAAATGCTTTGGAGGGGGGGTTGAGCCCCTTACTACCACTGACATGTTACTGCCACTCGGACTAACGGACTTTGAATTACAACTGCAAAATATAACATTCAGTTCATCCATCAGCATCTAGATTGCCACGCAAGGACAGTGGCTCCATGCTGTCTTGCAGTTACTCTAAAGCTCCAATTGTTAATTGAGTACCAACTTCTTCCAGACCGCATTCTTACTGCATTTCTAAGTTGGAATGTACTCAGTCAGTATACGCGTGTGGATAGAGGGACCGTAAACTCGATTGTTTCAGAAAACCTTCCCAGAAATCCAACTGACACAGTTTAACGTCTTGTGCGGTATTACAAAGAAACAAGAAGTGTTATCAGTGTTTTTAAAAATACTACAACGGCGTTGAAGTATAACAAAACAAATAAAATTATTTCAATTAAATGTGTCATAGGTGATAGTGAGGTTGCTTTTTAACATAAGAGAGATAGCTGAACGCCATTTTTCGATAACATCCGAACAAAGTGCATTCGTTAATTAAATTCCAACGATTTCAATTTAATCTTTCCACAAAAGTGTGGCGACTATCTACAGCTACACTAATGTCACATAGAAATGTAGCTTTGTTGAATCTGTACCCTAATTGCGTATTAAAACAATCACAATCTGTTTCGATTTGAAACAGATTGCTAATCCATTGCTTCATAAGTTGGAAGAAAAAATCTGCTCAACAACGTAAATAACGCATTGCGTTATTTACGTTGTTGAGCAGATTTTTTTTTTCTAATGTTGTTGAACTGTCAAAATGAAACAAATTAGGCAAAATTGTTTACGAAAATAAGTTACGCAATTAGGGGACTTGTTATTCGAGAGCAGTTAGTAACACTGAAAAGAGTTACACCTATCATACGCGATTTTTTTAATATAAAACGCGTAGGTATTCGCGACTCTTCAAACGTTTATTATATTATATATAGTAGCGTACAGCAATTATGTCATTACAAAACACATCGTGTGTGGCCTCCACCTGATACACGGAGCGTTGGTACCGCGCATTCATTATTGTTTCGCTGCACATAAGACGAAAAGGCCAGTTTATTGATGAGAGTAATGGGGAACGATAATAAATAAATAAAGGTAAACATTCAGGCCCGCATATCTACGCAGCATTTTTTTTTTTCGGATGCTCTTTATGAAGCAGTCACGTATAGAGCTAGTGAAAGTTTAAAAGGTATCCATTCTTCCATTTCGTGTAATTTCACGATTCCGAAACGTGTGGACTGAGAAACACGAATTAAAAGTTTTAATATTTTCTTAATTGACGGTTCACAACGTGCTATTTTATTACTATAAAAAATAAATTTAGATAGTTACCTATGATTACATTCCAATGTATGAGCTCGACCACAGTATAGAATCCTGATGAATATTCAGGACGTGTGCACCATCAGGTTCATAGAATGTCTGAGAAACTGCCCATTAAAATTATGACAGGCCATCTACATTCCTGAACAACAAAGCCGACCTACGATTAAAATAACACCTCCTTCGTAGAACATATCCATTTTACTTCACAAGGGTCCGTAACGTTTCCGCTGGGATCCTATGATACCTTTTTTCCGAACACGGTTGAAAAAACCTGGCGTCCCATTAACAATAAGATCAAAACTAGCCGGCCGCGCCACAATGGCCGGCGAGCGCCAGCCTCCGGCCGCTTGAGAGAGGCTTCCAGGAATTGCGCCCTTTAAAAAAAGATCCAACTCATGTTGGGCGTGTGATAGTTGGCGAACTCGCATTCCTGGCCTGCCGCCTGCACCCTCGCCTCGCCCTGGGCGCCACCTCGACGCCGCTCCCACCCCACGCTACCCTCCACCACCACTCGTCAAGCTACCTACCTTCAATGCCCTTCATAGGTTCTTAGCATGTTCCAACCAGGCTAAAGACTTTTCTTCTCTACTGATATAAGCAGACTAAGCACAGAACATCAAACTTCTTCTATGGATATAAGATACCAATTCTTACAGTATTTCTCAAGCAGTAGACATACTAAAACAATGAGTGACCTCTATAATTGCTACGGGGAAAAGTATCATTTGCTGGCAATAAATATATCCCAAAAATTCGAGGCGACAAAAAGTGCAAAGATCGTATTGACGTCGCCTTTGTGCGGCACGGGTAATCTTGTCGTATGGAGTGCAAAAAATTTGTGGACAATCATACAAAAGTAATATGATGATTTGGGGCAACCATTAGTGAATGCCACCGCGACTGCTCCCACGCTCAAATTGTCCGATGGGGTGGTTTCTTTACCTCAATAGCCCACGATTCATTGAGCGTAAAAGTAAATGCAACCAATTTACATCATGTAAGTGTCTATTTAGCAATACTTCAAAATTAACGCCTGTTCAAGAGACATATTTTGTAAAAGTAATTTTGGATTTTTATTTCGAGTGCCATCACAGTGTGATGTTTTGTATCTATTGTCGAATGAATACAATTTGCATATTCAAGATCTTATTTTCGTGTGGTTAGTGACTAACCTGTAGTGCTATTCTGTAACCATCTCACCGTGTTATCTTATGTGAAGTGAGTGTGGAGTAAGCTGTCAGTTGCTAAGGATTGACACTATTGGCAGCTCACTTCACCTAATTTATCACGGTGAGATTTTTACAGAATAGCACTACTGGTGTCAGAGTTTAAAAACCGCCCATGGGCCTCTGACCTGGCTTCACATGCCGTCGAGAAATATCTCTCAGCACGCGTAGTATGACCACCGTAGAAACGAGTTTTGTCGACGGAAGAGTAGACAAAATGACAGATAAACAATCACAATCCGTCATTTTGTCTATTCTTCCGTCGACAAAACTCGTTTCTACGGTGGTCATGCTACGCGTGCAGGCGTGCCGTTTTTGAAGCAACTGATAATTATACAATACGCACATGAATCCGAAAAGTTAGAGGTGCGTGCCTTGGGTTCGAACTCGAGACCTATGACTTGGCAGTCTGACGATGACACCTTTAGGCTGGCACTGCTCTGCAAGATAGGAAGAATTGATACATTTCTTTAGGTAAGAAGGCATCCGGTTCATTAGAACTGACCTAACCTAACCTATTATTATTATTTATCTCATTAGATAATTCTACAAATTAGAACAGTATTGTATGAAGTTCATGTTATTATTGAGAAGAGATAATAATTATGAACCTACCTACTTTCATATTATTTTATATTATTAGTTAGTAAAGTGCTCTGCTGTATAACTACTAATTGCTTATTGAACATACAAGGAATCTGTCAACTCGCATGTTACGTGTATACATAAACTTCTACTAAATCTATGAAAAATAATCTCCACAGGGACCCCCTGCAGTGCTAGTGTTTATTTATACGGACAGAATTGCCGCAGACTTTAACGATAGAGAAAATAATCATCGACATCTCATAAACTTCTCTAAGAACGAAAAGAAACATGGCAGTTGGATGATAACTTCTGTTCCTCATAAAAGAGAAAGTGTCGGGATGACTTTATAATTTATGTATTTAGGATGTAACAAATAGAGCATAAATGACGTTCAGCTCACAAAATTCCATGTGACTATGCAAACAGCTGTCGTGCGTGGCCCATAAAATTTATAACACAAATATACATGTAATACTCCGCGCCACTTGTCGGGAATGCTGTCTCCAACGTTTTATTTCGTTACGTGTTTGTAGGTATGGCTGCGCTTGCGCACGCATCAACCACCCAGGGTTCTATTGTGGTTGTTTTTCTGTAAGATGCATAACATATGAAGATATGACCGATAACTTAGAATGGCTTCATGTGATAAAATAAGTATTGATGACAGATTTCCACATTTCAGAGCCCTAATCTACTACTTGTGTAAATGAAAGACGAACCCAATTAACACAACTTTGGTAAGCAGTTAATCGTTTGTTGATAATAAATATAATGTACCACATTTGAGGACACTTATGAAACTGTTCAAATGATAAAATGTTCGCCATGATGTGTTGCGCAGTGACACATCTCTGGCCCCGGTGGTTACGTCATGCCATGGCCATATTAGCTCAATATCATATCATGATGCACGCACATAATGCATAGAGTTCACTTGTTTATCGAAACACTGACCTATGGAGTGACATGACGGCCAATGATAACTACATGGGAAAAGTAACACTGCTACCATGGGAACTAGGTGATGTGAAACGCTCATACGTTGACAACTTATTTTTTCGATAATGATATGAATGTCCGGCGTAATCAATGTTAATACATAATATTGAATGCAGACGTTGGATGCTTTCAAGGAGGCTCTGCCCCGCCATATATTTGTCAGTTTCACGTATCACTGTCGATACGCCGCGATGTTCCCACGATACGGCAATCTGAATTGCGCATAGCCGTTTAGTTTATGCGGTCCTTCAAGGAAGGGGCGCCATTTGGTCGCTAACATATTCTGATGACTTCGCTTATCGATTATGCGGCTACAATAGAAATAGACCCAATGTTTCCAAAAACCGAAATTCTATATTGCCGAGTTAACTTTTTTTGTTCGCGTGGTAATTTCACCCCTATAAAATTAAACAGTTTTGTGTTACAGATATGTAACATAATAATCACGTCATTCCAGGGCCCATTCAGTTGATTAGGGTGCCGCACTGCCGCCCGACGAGCCAATTGTAGCGAATTCCCGACACGTGACCACTATTTGCTGGCATAAAAATATCACCACCCATCATTACATTGACCTTATTTATAACCCAATTAAGTCATTATGTACCAACCCTAACGATGCGGGTCTCGCACGCTGACGAATGTTCGCCAATTATTAGCTGCCACAGAAAATTTAGACATTATTTAATATTAATATAGTTTATTGAGTGTACTTAGATAAGAATCGGAGAAGGCGGCGCGACGGTGCGTATCCGGCCCCCGATGCATTGATAAACTCAATACGAAATATGTGCAAACAAAATGTGAATTGTCATGTTATCAAGAAATCGAGGGTAGGAAAACAACAAATAACGTTGTAAACTCAATCCGTAACAAGTGTTTGGTATAGAAGATACAGATAAAAGACTGCATGTCTCAAACTCAGAACCGTAAAATCAAGTTAAATGCAGCGCCACCGAAACAAAACGTGCGGAATTCCCTATTCACAGTGTTTTTAGAATGCCTCTCAGGAAGTACCTGTAACAACAATTGACCATCATTTTTGGTTCAGAATTATAAGTAATAGTCGATATGACAATAGACTGGGATATCTGGCGCCAGCGAGTCGTAGTGCCAACAAAAATATAACTGTTTGTAAGTGATCTGACGAATTGTCAATAGCTGGTACCTGACCATTGTCCTGCAGGTACCGTCCGTACTTTATTATGTGTTTAACAAACGAAAACCGATACTATCGCACAGGAACCGGTACTATCTACAGAACAGATCAATAATCCTAAAGTAACACGTCGATACACGTAGGTACAACGTTTAGTAGCCCCAAAGGGTTTTGTTGTTTATAAATACGATATTTTATGATAGATACCATATGGGATATTGTTATTATAGAAAAGTTGAATTTGAGTTTTAAAAACACTGAAATAAAACTTTCTGATTCTAGATAATTTTGTTTTCTTTCATCAGTCCTACAGAATGTTGATTTACTCGATATCCAGTAAATAGATAAACAATATCATGGCTATCCTTTCCCGAAATAAGGAAATACGCTCCCTGAAAATTGTTTTACTTGTAATAGGTACCTACATAAAAAAACAAGCTAGCAATATTCTGTTTGATTATAAGTACAACGATTAAAAATTTATACCCAACAATAGCTTAGCTTAGCACCGATCACTGTACTGTTACTTATGCAAAATCCAGTCGCCTGCAAATTCAGACTATACATAATAAATAATTATTACCAATTTATCTGTTTAAAATAAACGATACTTATTTTTATTATATTAAACAAAAATAAGTTACAAAGAAGTAATAATTAACACAGTCACAGACTCGCAGCTAAAATATTATAACACTATTTAAAAAAAAACAATACAAACCACAAAAACAACGGAAGGAAACGACACATTTCGAAGAAGTATTTCGGCGCACAAAACGAGACTTCCTCGAAATCCGTCACAACTCACAAATTAGTGAATGAGACGTAAGGTCCTTTGCATAAGACAATGTAGTTCAGCATGTGGCCGAGCCGTGGGGTAGCGGGTTGCCGTTGGACACATGTGTTTACGCGTTCATTCATTTGTGCTATTAATGGGTCCATTCAGCATTGTCTTGCACATGCAGCGGAAACGTCTCCTCGTCCCGCCTCCGCGACAAATTAGCAGAAACGATTATTATGTGCGCATGATAACATGCGCGGCGAGCATTGTTTTATTATGGCACCCTTTTTAATAGCTTTGCAAGTTTTTATTTACACTTCTGTGCGTTACTTTGGGTACAAAAGGATGTTTATCTCGTAGTATTATTTTGAATTCTATGGTTTTAGTAAAAAGTGACAAACTTATCTTTACAGCACTGTTTTTCACAGCTGCTTATCTTCATGCTGTTGCCTTCAGCATTGGCAGTACTTCAAGGCTTTTTTATTTAAGCCAGAGGCATCGACTCTATGTACCTATTGTTATCTATCTTTTGCTTTAGTTTTGTGACGTGTTCTTTACACCCTGAGCAAATTCAAGGCCATGGCGTTCGAACCTTTCCGTATTCTCTTCATAAGCTAAAGATCTTAAAAAAACATCACTTTGCCGGTGGTATATATTGCAGGTTTTTTCACTCTCTTCGAGTGGCTAACACCGGTGGTCTTGAGTTTGTCTGCACCTCCCTCGTTCCACCCCAAATGGCACTTATGGTCATTATGCCGAGGTCCGCCCATGATTTTGACACCCAAAATATCAGTAATAATTCTCTAAAGATATGATAGCTCATTTCCGGATAGACCAAAATGCAATAGCCAATACGAGTACCTAATGCTTATTTAAATTTCGGGGTTCCGGCAACCCACCCACCCACCACCTCATCCCATTCCTCGGGAGGTATTACACCTATCGACTGATAAATGGACAACAACTTTGACTACCTTTGAATATCAATACTACTTCAAAAATTATTGTAAAATCATCTTTAGGTTACATAAAGGATAAACTCAACCATTCCCAAGGGTTGA
Organism: Agrochola lychnidis; assembly: GCA_963680765.1. Taxonomy (NCBI): domain Eukaryota; kingdom Metazoa; phylum Arthropoda; class Insecta; order Lepidoptera; family Noctuidae; genus Agrochola; species Agrochola lychnidis. The sequence goes on from OY796857.1 coordinate 15,938,225, forward strand.
AATATTAGGTACAAATAATAATACAAATTTAAAAAATATTATTGTTAAATACCTTAATCCATTATATTCATCTCAAGTCATTAATTAATAAATATACCCAATTATGAAATATGTAGTACTAAGACAATCCCAATGTCGTATTGCCTACGAGCAAACTGCTACGAATGTCGTAGCAGAATGTTCGTAGCACTAGTGCTACGAATCGATTCGTACTGCGTTGATACAAAGTTACTGATAAATATCTAGGAGTTTATTTATACCCTGAGAACCTTTATATCTAGGATAATAATTCCTAGGAGTCTACTGGTGGTAATACAGATGTCTTACATTATTGAGAACAAGTGCAGCCTTTTGTTCAAAAGTTTCACTTTCTATGTAGGGAATCGAATGATGGTAGGTACCTGACCTGTCTAGGGTTAGCACAAAAAACATTCTCACTGTCGGATGTATAAAAACTTTATTTATACACGATAATAATGATATAGGGCATTAACAAAAAAGGGAATGAAATCATGTGAAATTCCACCCTTCGTCTATCTACGTCATAAATTGTAAGTTAACATCGGTTAACCTCAGCCTAGCCACCCATTGCGTGTCTTTCAGGCGACCGACACTGGTGCGAGTGCCTGATAATTGACTCGTCGGACTAGTCCGCGTCCGGCCACCCCTTCCATAAATATTTCCCGATCAAATTATTATGCGTTCTAAAAAATGCCACGAGCTCGATTCTCAGAAGTGTATGTCGAGGGCGGTTCCACACAAAGCCGACGAAGGAGACGCGCTTACGTGGCGCAGCGCGGGCGCGAGCGTGACGCGTGCTCAATGGAATGAGGTTCAGCACAGGCGACGCGACCCAACTGTGAGAATTACAAGGAATGGATTTATTTATTGATCTTAGTTGTTCCGTTATTGTGAGCCACTGCGTTAGTAAATAAATAAACATAGCAACACAACATAGGATGTTTGGTCTGAGAAAGTGGGAGCTGACAGCACAAAGTCGTTGTGTTAAACGGGCGCATCTTCTGGACAGCTACTTTCACGGTTGTTATAATACTCGTTGGTTAAACACAGTATCGGCCGGCGCGTTTCACGTAATTTCTCCCTCAGAACACATAATTGCGGTGGCTGCTCGGTCTGGGAGTCTGGGAGGCTGCGATTCACGGTACAGTGCGCCTGTTCTCACTCGGGGCCGGTGTCCACTTTTCATTCAGTACATTGCCCCTTTGGTGTCACAAGTAACGAGAAACATAAAGAGAGCAATTCTATTTGTGTAATGTCTTGGGAGCCTAGTGCTAATTACAAGGCGGCGACATTTTTGCCGCATTACGCACGACGCTGTGGGGCGAGCGAAATTGGAACCGCTTTGTCTTGTCCCAGCGACGATATCGCAGATGCAGATTACCGCAACAGTATGCTCGGTCATGTTTTCGACAGATTAAAGCCTCTTTAAAACATTTACCACTAATTAAACAAAACAATTTTAATGCAGCTTAACAATAAACCCAAAACTGGTTATCAAATTCTCTCGCCAGTCCCGACTTTTCTCGTTATAGACTAGCCAAAACTATAGACGAAACATACATTAAAGAAGGGAAAATTAAATAATTTAAGTTCAAATTCCGTCCTTATATAAAATATTGACTTTCCAATTAGCATCTTATAGTAACTTAAATGCTATTTATTGTAACTGTAACCACATGACCATTTAAGATATCAAATGCGTGCGAAATGAAATTTCATTGTGCAAGTTATAATGATAAAAAGGCGCACATTCTTAAAACTAATAAAAGGGTTATCAATTTGATGATATGAAATTACCAGACGGCATACCATAACAATTTAATTGTATCACTCACTGACTCATTTATGTGCTCTAGTACGCACAATTCGGGTCACATCGCCCAAGAAAAATGACAATCTCCAATTAACCATTTGAAACTATGTGTTGTAGTATTCCCATCAATCGGGCTGGAGGTTAATTAATAAGTTACATAACAATTTGGCCTTATAGTTGTTAAGAGGCAGCCAAAAGGAGAATAAGCAATCAATTTTGAGGGAAGGCGTAAAGTGCGGTGCCCGTCGACGAATGAGCATTCCATAGATAATGGTGGCGGCGATGCTGTGGAGACCGCTTGTGTTCCGTCCATATTCAGTTTTAGTTATGGTTAGTACGATTATATTTTTATTTTTATTAGTAGGTTACTTGTTTTTGTTGGCAGTACTGTGTTATTCACAGATCTTTTTTATTATTATTCTGTTAATTATATGTGAAGACTTGTCAGTTACATTATCAAGTTCTTAGTCTGTTTTGTTTAGCTGTAAGTCTTCCAAAGGAAATAAATAATATTCTCGATGGATAAACAAAATGATACATGTTGTACTTTACAAACACGTTTATTTAAAATAATTAAACAATCTAGATTACCCTCCACTTTATAAAGAGTGTTGGAGCAAAAGGTTCTACTTCTATGGAGGCGTATTTAATATTCTTTGGGGTCAGGTATTTAAAAAATTTAAGTTTTATACTTTTCATCTTAGTTAATCACTTTATGGTTTATTTTTTTGAAAGCTTTTTTCCTGGGCACTAACAAAATCTTTTGAAATCCGTCTCCACACTGCCACAGCAGAATGTATTTTCGGTGAAATTTAACCGTTGTTTATGTAGAGACAATGTATCTATTGCGTTAAAATTTTGGGAATTTCTTTTTTTCTCCATGTTGGGTCGTGAGAATGGATCGCGTGCAGCCGACACATCTCATTAGGTAAACAGTATTAGTGTGTTTGTGTACCGCCATCGATAGAACTACACACGATACCTAATTGAATCACTGGGTTCTTTCATAATTTTTACGAAGTGTTGCCAGAGTGATGAATTCAATTCAAGTTATTATAGGCATTGAGCCAAGAAAGGGAGCGCCCGAGATGGCTAGATAAAAATAGACATTGAAGTGTCGGGAACTATATTTTCAATTAACTAAAAATAACGCCCTTTACCGATAATAAATAGTTACAGAAAACCATGCATCGACATAATACCTATCAGGTAAAAATATTAACTCTGCTTTCAATTCATACGTCACTTCCTCCAGATAGCTTTTCATGAAAAAATAAATTGAAAATAAACGCTGTTTTAGTTGAGTTTATTATAACCATAAATACAATTTAAACTTCGTGCAAGTAGGTAAATATGTACGGGATATAATAAATAATATAAAAAAAACACTTATCAGTTTAATAATGCAGCAAAGGAAATTCAATTGTTAACAATATCAAGTCTACACCGGAAAATTGCGGCGGGATTAATATTGTTGGTAGTTCCCAAGGACGGTATCTAATCAAGGAATTTATACGCCATTACAATTCCCCCACACCGAGACATTTTCCAACCAAAATAAATATTTATTAAAATAGAAGACTTCCTTTAGATAAGCCTCCTCTCTCACGAGATCTACAATCATCGCCCTATCTGACAAGATTTGGAATTTTTACACCAGCCGGTTCTATCCTAAACATTCCAATAACAATAATTATAGCTATATCATTAAACAATAGCACACGCATCGACTCGTAAATCCCAAGAATATTTACATGCCTTTAGAATACATAATGTTGAATACTATTATAGGATTGATTATTAAAACATTTGTACATTTCAGGCTCTTGTTTCACGTATTTTATGCTGCGTTGGATAGTTAAAGTTATTCAAATGATAACGAGGGATTCTTCGGGGAGGGTGGTCGCCGGCGGCGGCGCGGGCGCAGCGCTTTGTCGCAGCTATGCGCACTGTCAACACACAGCACCGAACACACTGCACACATCACACAGTTTTTTATGCGCACATGTGCGTCGACAGACCGCCCAGACCACAACCCCGACAAATATTTGTCTTCAATTCTAAAACGCTTAGAACCTCACGGCTCTACAAATCAATAAAAGTGAACAATTCAATTCTTCGGAGGGAGCACGTATTCCATGTAAACCGATCTGAACAGCTTCCTCGGCGCTCTCATTACGAGGCTCCTCGTTAACAATGTATCAAAAGGGCCGCACACAATTACAAGGCACGCAAGAAGGATTATGCGTTCCATTTATTATAAAATCAGTGATAAGACGTTAATTCTGGCCGATGAGGCTGTGAGGGCGATCTGCATCGCGGTAATGCCTTACCTGTCAAACCCTTCCAGATAAATTAGTCTCTCCTAATACTAAGCAGCGTCGGTAACAAAAATAAACCAAATAACGGCGCAATCCATTAATTGACTGGACCTGCTGCTGAGCGAAAAAAAATCTCTATCAGATAAAGCGGGTAAGTGTTTACGGTTTCTCACGAGCCTCGACCAACCCTCAATGGCGCCTTACTGATTGATAGTAGCTTAGTCGACCTTCGCACCTCATTCGCTTCATCCTAAAACATACCTTGACGTCATAACTCAAGTTTCAAATTCTAATAGACCATTTCACTCTATTCTTCCTAAATAAGATTATGTTGGTTCAAGGAGCTTTGAGACTTATTTCAAGTGTCGTACGACTCACAATTCTTAACCATCTGGTTAACTAGAATGCCCATTCAAAGAATTCTGCACCCTCATAGCTTGTACCTGTCCGCGGCCACCACCAAAGGAGGCGACAAAAAATATTATGTTAATTTGTAATATCAGACCATTATTCATAGTTGTTATAATAGCTTTGTTATGATTATTCGGTAAGATTCCTTTGTACCAATTATCAGCGGCGAGACTTTTTACGCCACTTTTCAACAATAACAATTGGTGAATATTACAGTTTCATGCTTGTCACTGCATCCGTACCTCACAAAAGAATACCTAGCAGAATATAAAAAACAACTCTTGGAAAATAAAAACGCATAACCTCAATCTATATCGATAACACTGCAAAATCCTGGACAAAATAAAATGAGGCAGGAAAATCCTGAAGTTATTATTCTCTAACCACATCACAAGTAAGTAACATTATACGATCTACGCAAACACTTGTGGGGTCCAAAAATTCCTGCACTTACTTAGAACCTCCAGATTAAAGATGAGTTTGACTGAACATACTTGGAATCCTGAAACCAAGTTTCAAAGACAAATAATGTTGTTACATTAGTTTGATGTGTAGTATTGGATGTAACAAGGCGTGTTGATGTGAGGCGAGCGGTCTTGGCCTGGGGGCGGCTCGAGGCAGGCGGCCCGAGGCTGCCTCGGCCGGCGGTCGCGGCGTGCGCTCTGTAATCCCATCGTCGGTGTCGGCTTACGGCGCCTCTCTCGCCGACGCAATTATCATATTCCACCTAAACACATAATATTGTGCACGCAATTTTAAAAATAACTCGCGTCCGGCTCGACCTCAATCGGCCCTGATTTATAGCAAGCGGGGCGTCGCGGCTGCTGGCGCTGATCGCCCGCGAACGATTGCATTCTCCACACAAATAACCATAAATGCTCACTCGGCACGCTTATTAGGAATCTTCCCTTCGTCATTATGCTTTCGCGCTACAGATCTTAATGTTTCTGAAACTGAACTCTTGACTTCATCCAATCTCGCTAAGCGGATTGGTGTCGAGCTGTCGTGTGTGTGCCCTTAATACACGCATACAATTTATGAATCAAATGCATGAATGAGCTCGCGCCTGGCTGAGGCCACGTGTCGTCGTTCTCACGCCCGCCGAGCCGCCGACACCGCCTGCTTTTTATCGCGGCTCCATTTTTCGAGCGATGTGTCGCGTGGGCTACATGTGCGGATCCCTCGACCCCCGCGACGTAGCACATGGCGCCATCTTCGCTAATTTCTTCATCATGAAACAAAGTGGCTCTATAAAAACTTAACACCAATTAATCTATGAGCAAGGGGCGCCTATTTAGCAATAGAGCCGGATAATAATGAACAAGCAAGTGATCACAAGAATGACAACGCTTATTTGAGGCGGAAATAACAAGTGGTACAATAGAAATAGATACTTAGACAAATTCTATTCGCGCGTGCAAATTGGCCGAGTCAACAGTCGCACACTTGGACAGAGTTAATGGAAGAATGGAAGGCGGTTTTCTTTTTGTGCGCCATTCGTTTAACAAACGGCTGTCACGACGCGGGGCCGGCGCACTGGCGGCCGCCCCAGGCCCCCGGGCCTCGCACTCACACAGCGCACGCCGAAATCACACCGCTATCAACCGTATCAGTCTCGGCTATTTATACTAAATAACATTCAGATTGACAGTAACTCAAATATGCCGCAGAAACAAACGCTAGTCCTATTTCTGGACAAAACCCATGAGAGTTGGAGCGAGTGACTATAACCGTCGGGGAACGCACAATTCTGAAGGTCATAAGGCATTTAGGACTTTACGGTCTTGCCCGTTGCATATAGGGATACCCATCATACCCACTCTTATTGCCACTAGATAATTTTGTACAATCAAATAATAATCAATGAATGGCATATTGCAAACAATATACAAGTTTATAAAGATCCTTCTGCATACTTTAGCCATGATGCAGCTTGGTCGTCGGGGAAAACCTTAGATTTTACTGTTATACACAATCATCTTAACACATTTCTTGGTATAAGACCATTTAGTCACCGTCTTTTGCCTTTTGGGTAGTTATACAATGGTTCATACCTAACATATGAGTGCAAAGTGCACTTGACTGTTATACAGTCAACTGCAGATCAGTGGTACCAATTTGACATTGACAGCGAGTTTATGTCGATGCATTAAGGGTGATTTTCGTGTTACCACTGACGTGCGGTCTATGAGCAGGTGGTAACCTACATTGAAATAAATAAAAGAAAGAAAATATAATGGATTGTGTGGTTTTATGAAACCATGGTAAAAATGAAACTTCTATAGGCGCCGCCATATTGGCCTTGGCTGCTCTGACAAGCGCCTTTCACTTTATCCCTACCCCGCGGCCGACCGTCACGCGACATGCAACACACAGACGAAAAAGTTTGAGACGATGTAATAAAAGTTACACTTTAAAATTAATTTGACTAAGCTTAACGCACATTGGATTGGTATAAAAATACACAGTGGTAAAAATACTAGATTACCATTCCCCTCAAAAATAAAGAGAATTCCTCTGAGAAGGAGGCAACATGGAAATCCCTTAGTGGACATCCCATGGAGGTCCGTTAGTGGACCCAATCACTGCCCAGTTCGAGACATCATAATATCAACTGATATACTAGTGGAGGTGCTGTATAATTCCCTGATTTTCATAAAAAGTGTGCTGGCCTCATCCTGGACAGGGATTTGCAGCCAAATTCTCATGGCAATCGGTGAACTATGGGCGTGTAAATAGGGTACATATACGTACTTAATTAGGTATTTCCTTTTTTCTGTGAATGAGTGTTCAGACGGCAAGCGTAAGATCTCCAGCCCTCCCAAAGAACTGGCGCTTTTAAGAGAAATAAAATTAAGTCTGTCTATACCAGTACCCTAATTGCGTACGATCAATCACAATTTGTTTCTTTTTGAAACAGATTGCTGAGCCATTGCTTCATAAGTTAAAAAAAAATCTGCTCAACAACGTAAATAATGCAATGAAACATTAATTGCGTTATTTACGTTGTTGAGCAGATTTTTACCTTTCAAAATTAAACAAGTTTGTCATAATCTTTTACGAAATTATGTTACCAGTTTATTTTTATTTTTTAATGAGGTCATATTCGATTTCGATTACTAGGTTGGGCAAAGTGTTATTGGGTTTTTCCATCAGGAATTTCTTAGTAGCAGCCCGGAGTCGTTTTTTTTTAACCACAACGTGTGAGCATGAGCTTACACGTTGTGTGACGAAGAGAAAAAGCCCTTCATCTCACTTGATGGTAAGTGATAATCAGGCCGAAGGTGGAAGCGAACTTCACCCGGAAGCCTCGACCACAGAAGAACTGACTACCTTACCTGTAACTGCCGAAACAATGCTGTTAACATTGTTGTTATGGCGGACTGCACCGAGTTAGATAAGATGTTGGCGCGCCAGGCGGACTTAGAACAAGCACTACCACCAACCAAACCGAGCAGGTAATTTTGCCCCAGCTGGGTATCGAACACGGGACCTCTGGGTCTGAGAGTTGTCTTACCTTAGACCACAGAGGCGGTTGATGGCAATAGGCTAACTGGCGAAACGTGGGTGAACTATCGCAGCGTGATACTATGTTATATGTTATGTTTTTACAGCCACACAAAACGCTCGCGCTCCTATTCCAGACGTTATGATTTTATAGCGAATACCCAAAAGAGGTCCCCCTGACGACAATACACAAAGCTACTACAACATGTTAAAGTACTCGCTAGTTATTACAAGATGTTTATACTTGCCAGAGGTAAATACTTCTGGGCGCCATCTGTCATCTGACTACGGTTCATTGTCCTGTGGGTCTAAAGTGAAGGCTAACAATATTTATACATACATACATAAATTCACGCCTGTTTCCTATGGGGGCTACGCAGAAACTGCAGATGCAGAACGCCGTCTGCTACGATCATTACCTACATACTGAACTGGTCATACACGCACGCCGGTTGTGAGTAGAACGCCGGTTGTGAGTAGAACGCCGGTTGTGAGTAGAACGCCGGTTGTGAGTAGAACGCCGGTTGTGAGTAGATACTACGCACGGTGCGCACCTGACCTTTCTGAAGAACATCATCAATAAAGTCAGTATATGTCCTTCTAAGGCGTCCCGTCCTTGCGTTTCCACTCACATCTGCCTTGTATCATTTGTTAGTCGCCTTTCATTCATTCTCTCAACATGACCAAACCATCTAAGCATACACTTTTAAATTTTTGTCACTACATCTTTTAAACCGCATCTTTGCCTTTCACATCTGTCCTCAGTATATCTTCATTGTTACATTCGCAAGCAATATTTATGATTGTGTACTCCTGGCTTGGTTACAGACTCCATAGATGATATACCTTTTTTATGGACTATTTTTGCAGAGAGGCCAAGAGCTTGTTAGCACGCTATCCTTCCTTCAGCTGTCTCTAAAGACAACAGCGTCAGCAACACCAAGGTTTGCCAATGCTTATCTGAGCGACAAATATGAAAAAGCACAATGTCTTGGTCTTAACTGGCTTTCTTTGTATCTCTAGAGTCCTAGACTAACTTCTACTGTCTTTATTGGCATTTTACATCCTTTTCCTTATATGTATTCCTTTTCTTTTTGAGTTTATCTGGGATATTGCTGACATCGTTAAAGGCAAACATCGTAAGGAAACCTGGACTTATAGTAAATGTAAGTCTGAAATCACCAACCCGTCTTGAGCAAGCGTGGTGATCAATGCTGCCTTCTTTGTATGAGAAGAAGTCTTTGCCCAGCAGTAACACAATAATAGGCTAAATACCTGCCTATTATTGTCCCACTGCTGGCTCCCATTAACGTCATGCTCGCGAACGTTCGCCGTCAGTAGGGACTGGTCATATCTTAGCTACCACGGCCTATTTTAATTATTTAAAATTTTGAATTGTTTTTATCTTTTTATCACGGACGCTTTTAACGTGCATGTCTTTCTACATTGTTCTCGCATGATGATGTAACCAATATTTTATAACTTTTTTTTTTAATTTAAATGAGTGTCCATGGAGTTTATTGCAAGCAACTTGTTTCATCTTTCTGAGTGACTATTCCTTTGACAATTTAAAAGTGCCTGTAAGTGGTTTATTTGAAATAAATGCTTTGAGTTTGAGTTTAACATCCTTTTATACATAATGGGCTAATCCTTAATGCTAAGCAACGGGGCTCATCCAAGTGGTTGCCTTGCGCTTTTCTGTCCACGAGACAGGACTGTCTACATTTGGAGAAAAGTAGAAACTACATATATGGTTTTTTACGCCTCTACTGCTCTTTTATGAGTGGATTTCGTTACCACCCTTATCCATGAAGGTTGAATATCTTTTCTGGGACTTTACGAGCTTTGTCTCAGCGCTTTTCTGATCTATGCCGTGTTGATTCTGGCTTTTCCTACAGTCCTACGTACAGGAGTTGGGGTGGTTGGAAATAGTGTGATGTGACGGGCTTGTCGTGTGGTGAATGTGACCAATGCCTTTGTTTTAAATTCTAAATATTCATTTTCATGAAAAAATTCATATCTAATCATGGTTTGGTAGGTACTAACCACTATCTGAACTTTTTTATCAAAATATTTAATTAAAATATGGAAATCATATAAAATAGGAGTTATTTAGTATTATTAGTTAGCCAATGTAAAATTTCTATGTTAATGTCTGTAATTTTTATGGTGTATATGTACACCATAAAAATTATGATAAAGCTATTGGTTATAGCTAGCTTTATTATGATAAAGCTAGCTATAACCAATACATTAATAAAAGGTACCTAGTTGCTTACTCATCAACGTAGGTATTTTGTATTGGGTGCTACATACTTGTTCGGGTCTAAGGCTAGGTCATCATCATCATCATCATTTCAGCCGAAAGACGTCCACTGCTGGACATAGGCCTCCCCCAAGAATCCGCTGGATGCGGAAAGCACAGAATTGGTCGAAATGGAGGTGCTTGGGGGAGGCCTATGTCCAGCAGTAGACGTCTTTCGGCTGAAATGATAAGGCTAGGTACCAGATTGAAAATTGAAAAGTCCTGACAAAAACTAGACTTCCATAGAAAAGTCCTGAGGTTTTGACGCAAACATTGCAATGAAAGTATTGATTTATTTGTGCAATTCACTTAATAAAAGTTTATTCTAGTCTAAAAACCAGAGAGAAATTGTTTTTATATACAAACAGTTAATTTGTGATATTATCCAAACAAGATTTTGTAGGTATTTGTAAGGGAAAAAAAACAGAAAAATCTACTGTCGAAAAATCCTGAGGTTTTCTAAATCCGGCCGTAAAACTTCGGCCTAAAAATCCTGAAATCTCACGACAAATATTGAGGTATTCGGGTCGGCATTATTCAGCACAGCCGGACGGTAAAAAATCCTTTATTCGATTTTGAAGTAGTGTATGTAGCACGCCTAACTGCCATGTTGTAAGATTCACATCAGAGATGGACTTCATTGCTATTTGCTAGCATAACCTATTGTCCAAAAAATAAAAACAACAGACACAGGTAGTCCACAAGCCACAGCTATTCAGTAAAATAATGAATTTCAAATCAATATTTTACTTTAAACATGTCGTGTGCGCAACTATTACAAGGCCTCTTGTGAAACGTGTGTTCAAAGGAAGGTCCGGTCCAGATCCGAGGCGTCCACCTCGTGCAGTTTGTATTAGGCACATTTCAATAAGAAGTCATAAACAAAGCAATTTGTTGGCGGTGACAGAAGCGGCGCGGGCGCACGCCGCGCGTCCACGCCCGCGCTACGGTGACCACGACGCCGCACAAGAACAGACCGTGACTCGACACAACTACACTTTTACACTTTTTATTTTAACACTGAGAAACACAATAAAATAAGAAACAGTATCATGCAGCAAAAAACACCGACTGAGTTCAATGTTAATGTTAACAACGATTAGGTATTTAATTCGACTAAGCAGTCTGTCTGAGCCAATTTAACTCAATGGAAAGACATCGTGTTATAAACGACGCGGACGCAGAGTACGCACTACACTGATTACTTGTAATCTTTTATTATTCAGGAAAAAACTATTCAATGCCAGCAAAAAATATAAAAAGAACTAAACATAAGCGACCTTTTGAATCAATTCACTGTTTCATCAGAATACATTCAACTCGGATAAATCTACGCATTACAAATGGCAGCAGAATACAAAACAAAGATTGAAAAAAAGCGGCATGTACTATCGAAGAAACGCATATTTGTACACTGTAAGGACTATTCTTGCTTGCAGCGCAGCGCTCAACCGCTATAGTAACGCTTACCTACAAAAAAAGGTCGTGTGCACGGGATTTTGTTTTCAAAGTGGTTATAAATGCGTTACCCCGATGGTACTTAAAATAAAGCAATCGATTCATGCGCACGTACTATATTAGTCGTGCAGAGATGTCACCCTATGCGTAGACCGTAACCGTTGCTTCCTGTGGTCAAACTCAATTAAAACTCATTGCAGGGGCGTGCGAACCGGGTGGGAGCGCGAGCGCGCATGGCGCCCGCGCTCTTAACCCCACAGGAAACACTCCTTGCCTAACTCCAACTCCTAATCTTAGGTCAATAAACCTAGGGCTCGCGACTCTGTATGATGAACACAGATGCTACACTACTGATAACGATCACCGATGATGTTACAATCAGTCCCGGTAATATAGGAAGTCTTATCAGCTGAAACGGAGGTTTGCTCGATATTGTACGCGGTTTTGGGTTACATGTGATATAATATGATGATGACAACATTTATTCATAATTATTTAGATTCATCGACTTATAGGAATAAAAATTACACTTATCAATGTTTTAATTGAACAATAGTTTGACGGATGGATTGGAGTTACTGGACGGCGTTATTGATTGACTGAGCAAGCCATATTTTAATTAAACTTCTTTTGCACCTCTTCCAACCATTAAATTAAGAAGATCCCGTTTATTTCAGAGTAGGTACGTGCACACGATCATCGTGCACTTGTAAGTCTTGTAACGTGTGAATTTTAAAATGTCTACATCACACCAGCATGAGGTTATCTCAACAATTTTCTACGGTATTTTCTCTTGCAATGTCACCTTTGAGAAACACGCCAACCAAATCAATATCATAAATTGAAGCTCACAATACTGTGAGGAACATTCTCAGACATTCAGCTACGCCTCGTAGTCCAGTTTGCAGTATGCTTAAGGAGAATCAACAATTAATAGCTCTTAATTAATTACCTTGCACGAATTATCTTATGGAGACTTAATTTTTTGCGAGGTATCGCTCACAAGGCAGGTTAAAACACGCCCAAATATAGCAACATTTAAATTCCACTGCAAATAGCTAGCGATATTTAATGTAATTTACCACACTTCATATGAAAATGCCACGGGTCACAGCATCGGTCAGTTTCCCAACTTAAACATGCATTGTTTTATACGATGACGTTGGGAATTTACAGAATTTCTTAGTGAAACCTTGTTTGTTATATTACCTCTATTAGGAATAAAACAAACAAAGTTTTACCTACTCAGAAATTATTTATTCAAAAACAACCGACTTCCAAAAAAACCACTACAAAGGGAAAAATTACTAAAATTTTGGAAGGCCGTATCTTTGGTTTTGAATTTTCGTTTACTTCCGAAACTTGAGTTAATTTTTACTTTGTAGTGTTTTTTTTTTGAAAGTCGGTTGTTTTTGTGTAAAAAAAAAAAATCGCTTTTCAGTTGTTGTACTACCCCATACACGAATACCACTACCTGCTATGGAAATAACAGTGACAGGAACTTATAATACATATTTTTCCCACGTGATCTATGTGGATGATGTTATACATCCACATAGACCACGTGGGAAAAATATACGTATGTATTATTGAAGCTAACTCAAAAACTACCCAAGCAAAGTTAATAAAATTTTGATGGCACCACCGCGCAAGGTTCCTCGACCAAATGATTATTTTTTTCAAAATCCGTCTACAATTGACGAAAATATCGATAAAGAAAACTGCACAAACATTGATATACAAGGTAAGAATATTGCTGCCCAATGATTTAGCCGATATCTTGCAATCATACATTACAGATCAAAATCAAAATATTTTATTTCACATAAACCTACAAGGGCACTTATGAAACGTCAGAAGCTAGGTGCACGGTTCCAATTGGTCGCTTCCTATGGAGAAGAGCCGGCAAGAAACTCCACGGTTACTCTTTTCAAAATAAATTGTTTCTATGTTTTCAAATTACAGTGTTAATAGGTATGGGAGGACAGTGTAGGCCTATCAACAAGTACCAGGTACTTAGTAAAATAGAAAATGGTCCACAAGCCTACAACGTTCTCACATTCACAAAATCTAAATGAAAAGAATCTATATAAAAGATAAACAAAATAATAAAAATAAGGACCTATTTAAACCAAATGACATGATTGCCTAGTGGCATGTTACAGCTGTAGTCAGCTGTAACAAATCTAATTTTATTCAAAAAAATATATATATATGTTTCGAGTAAGGCACGAGGATGCCTTTTCCGGATTAAAAATTATTAAAGCTGGCGTCCCTCAAGGTAGTGTGCTTGGTCCAGTCCTCTACCTGTTGTACACGTATGATATACCAGAGCTGGAAAATAATACTATTGCAACCTTTGCGGACGACACTGCCATTATGGCTACAGGGTCATATCATACGGAAGCAATCAAAAAGGTACAAATCGCTGTAAATGAAGTTTATGACTGGGCACAAAAATGGAGAATCATATTGAATGAATCGAAGCCACTGCACATTGATTTCACCAACAAGAATTGTGATTACCACCCAATCTTCATAAATGGCCAACAAGTGCCATACGCAAATACAGCCAAATACCTTGGCATAACGCTTGACGCAAAACTGCGCTGGAAAGCGCACGTCAAAAAGAAAAGACAGGAGCTAGACATGCGTTTTAAAAACATGTATTGGTCTTACGGGGTTCTTGCTTATCGATACACAACAAAATTGTATTATATAAACATATTCTCATGCCGATATGGACGTATGGCATCCAACTGTGAGGCTGTACTAAACCGACTAACATCAAAATTATACAAATATTCCAGAATAAGGTACTCAGGAGTATTGTTAATGCGCCCTGGTATATAAGAAATGACGACCTCCATCGTGACCTAAAAATGGAACCCGTCACCAGAATAATCCAAAAATTTGCTGAGGCCCATGAACACGACTCGCCCGTAACATCAAGGCAATTCAGCTGCTAGACCAAACAAATATAGTGCGAAGACTAAAACGAACAAAACCTTTTGAGTTAGTGTAGTGTAAAAAGTGTAGAAATAATAGTGACAATGACACACATATAACACATGAACAAAGTGTTTATATCATAATATCAGACTCTAAGAAAGTGGAACGAACTTGTGTAAAGTACAATCAACACTATTATATTTTTTTAAATAATCATTACGTAAAAAATTAAGTTAGATTAAAATCGCTTATTAGTCTTATAGGCTAGATTGTAATTAATTATTAAGATAATTTTACAGTTTTTAACATAACTAACTATTTACACTAGGTACTAAATTAAAAGACTAACTAACTATCTGTATAAATAAAAATAGAAAACAAAACTTAGGCGTCGAAGTATTCGTCCGCATCGCTGTCATCCGGAAACGTGCCCAGAAGACTGGCAGCATTGCCACGTTGAATGTCAATGCTAATTCTATGGCCAAAGAACGAGCCAGCCCTCTGCGGTCTCGTGAATTGTCGATCAGTCGACGAGAAAAAGAGACGCGCACTCGGGCCCCATGATCCGAGCGTTTCGACCCCAAACGGCCAAAGCTGGTTACCCATAAGGTTACAGTATTTGCGCCGCTTGAGGGTCTCAGCAGCTGCAGCAGCGGCGCCAGCACAGCCCGCCGTTTTTTATTATTATTAAGAACCTATTCTGCACAAACATAACGCATATTTAAAAAAAAATAGACATAAAATACAATACAAAAGTAGCCAAAAGCCTCGTATTCAACCAATAAAAGTTTGACAATATTGTTCGATGAACATAGATAAACTAATACGTTATGTCGAACATAGAACCTCCTCCTTTTTGGAAGTCGGTTAAAAAGTTTATTGATCTGAAACATCAGTAAACTACGTTTTTGTTTGGTTCTTCTGAGAAGGGCAAGCCCGACCGAGACGAACTCACAATTTTGGGGTGGAATGGTTTATGTTAAGTGAACCCCCTGCGCGAAGTGAAGTCATCATTTAAACTTTGAAGTCGACAAAGGTTTGATATTATCATGAGATGACAATCAAGACTAACTTCAAGGCGGTTTGTCCATCAGAGACTAGGTAGGTAGTATCGGCTGAAATGGCAGACGATACAAATTCCATAGCTAAATAAAATCAGAGATATTTTTAGAGCAACCCATCTTGTAGATTCAAATCGACTCTTTCGAGCTTAAATAGAATATTTATATAATTATATTTTAAATACGACATGATTGAATAATTAGAATGGATAAGTATAGCTCACATAAGTACGATTTTATGCTCACGATAACGCCCCTATATTGCTCGGTGGAGTATTTGACCGACATTGCCAGTATTGATAAGCGTTCGCCGTATTTTAGTGTTGAATTTTGCCGACACATTACAATAAGCGGTTTGTTGGCAGTGTTGCCACTCTAATGGCGACAAATCTCATTTAATCGGCTCTCCTTTCATCTTACAACCGCAGAAGTTAATTTAATTTAACTAAAACTGATATTGTTGCGTATACCTAAACGAGAACATCTTTCATAAAACATTGGCTTAATATTTTGTGAATGAATATGAGTCATGTTATCAGATTAATGCAGAATTCATTAATACTGAATTATTATAATTATATGGTGATGATAATTCTTGCCGAACTTCTATACATACATCATTTGAGATACATTCGTATTGTAGAGTCAAGGACATGTGATTTTTAAATAAAGTATAACCTAAGTTTTGTAACAAGCTTAACAGCTACAGCTGTCCTTATCATATCACTCATATCAACATAGTCAATCTACAAATTTTCGTAGCAACCTCTAGAACACGTTACGCGCACCTCTACGCCACCCCGTAAATTGAAAAGTGACGAAACCAACAACAAAATCTCAATAGAAATTAATCAATTGACACTCTGGAAAAAAACCGTCACACATAAATCTGTGTATCTGCGTAAAACAAAGTAATGTGACCCAGCTTTTCTCGATTAGATAAACCGGATTTCGTAAGCTTACGCGATTCACGTCGTTATTAGGTATGTCTTCGTTGACGAGAGGCGAGTAGGTACCTACGGGACGAGACCGTGGGGCCCGCGGTTGTCTACCATGCCTCAAGGCCCGCGAGTCATTGCCACGGGGTACTCGGCTCCTCTCGGCCGACTTCGCGTCCTCGCCGCCTCGCCGCGTCCTCCACCAAATGACATGCTTTAGGGTTACGAGTAAACGCTATAAAACTTACTCTCATACATTTAAATATCATACTGAATCGAAATCAACGAATAAATCAAACTATAAATAGTCCAACGCAATAAGAGCTCGTGTTATATCACCGGCACAAATAAACATGGAGAACTAAGTATTACTTTTTTGTGAGCAGACTGTGCGCGTAGAGCATGAACCCAAGAATAATAAAACTTCAAGTCTGTGTTTCATGAATGCCAAATTTCTATTTGTGTTTTATCGAACGTATTAATTAAACCACTTAGCGGAAGAGAACAAAGCGCTATAGACGTTTATTCTCAACTTTCAAAAGTAAACAGCACTTAGGTCCATCAAACGTTAAACGGTGCACTTCCTAATTGCTGATGTAGATTTTCAAAAATCTCCAAGCAAGATATTTAATTACATCTTTCAGAAATTATCAAAAAACTGATTAAAAACCCCTATAAGTTATGCCAAGTTATATCAATAGCCTTTGCCAAGCCAAGGTCCTGAAAAAGGGTCGCGAAAATAACTTGCTCAAACTCGCAAATTAACAAAGATCGTGTTCATTTTTTAAAGATCATAATTCCGTTTCCGTGACCATTATTTTAATTAGATTTGGTAAGGAAGTGGTACTCACGTAGCCGCTTATGTACTTGGTATCCAGACGGCCGAGGGTCGGCGCTCTCTATGAAGCGAACTTGAGAGAGGCCCGATAAGGCGCAGCGTTCCCAAAATAGAGGCCATTTTTATTATTCAACGAACCGATTGGAACTGGTTTGATGGGTGCGGGGCGTCTAATCTGGAATAAAACGCCGAATTTCTCCTGGAATCCGACTCTATATCCCATTGTATGCCATAAAGACAAAATGTTTAAATAACGTTTTCAAAAACTGCTGAAAAATTCGATGCTTCTTTGCTGTTGTAAAGCAGATAATTCCCTGCATAACCATTTCAGACATTGTAATCTTTAATAAAGGGGAGCTGACGAACTTCTTGGAAGATATAAAAAGAGTTAATATAAAGCAAGCGAAACATGAATGCGACACAGAGGCACACCCGTTTGCTATTCAGATTAGGCATAGCACATACATTGTTCAGCATTTTATATAACGAGCAATGTTGTACCTACGCCCATAAACTTATCAGCGGTGTTTTGGCAAGCATCTGCCGAAACCGTGGGCCTCGATACCAGCGGCCAGATAAACGCAATCCTGCGGGTTCAGGGCCGCACCGCGGGGGCAAGCAGTTTGTAAAGCAATCATCCTGCGTAAATGTTCTCTTGTTCGTAACATATGGACTCTTTATAACAAGTTTTAGTATAAAAAGTGAGCTTTTTATTACACATCACAGCATACATTGAACCTCGTCACATGTTCAACATTTAGGCATGTGCTTGCCAGTTGCCATAACTCAGATAATCTAAAATAGTTTCGTTGGACTATTACACGCTGCGTTATCGGAGATGTAATTTATATGACTAATTAAATGAACTGATCCGTTGGATACATGATATCAGATTACAACAGAATAGGCAGTAGAATCATCGCTTTCCCTGGACTCGCGTGCTGCTAAACGTAAGAGACGCTAAAATGTTTTATATGCCGTCATACACTGATTCGCCTGCTTAATTTATAGGAAGTAGACTGTAATATTTGTAAAAATGCTTAAGATTTTCCGTATGTCAGGGCTACATATTGTCTTCAAGTAATCTGCAGGTCACCAATTCAAATACCTACATGTTTGGTGTGGTCATGCGTTAATCATATCCACGATTTGTAACAGATAAAGCCCAGAAAGCAGTGTCAGCCATCTTAACAACCTTTTGTTTAAAATAAACCAAAACTGAATCCACACTAATCCATCGCTTAACAAAGCTGTTGGTAGCTTTTATTTTACTATTCACCACTAGCATTACAGCGGGGAGATGATAACTGACGTGCTTGGCAAATTGTTACTGGAGATCTGTAATCTTAGAAGCAGCTCTAATGAAAGAACCCACCAGATTTGAATCCTGATTCAATATAAGTACCTCTTTCTCTTTTGATTTTGGTTCACTGAATGTACGTAAGATATCTAAATTGAAACTGGTAGATTCCAACGAAACAGAGCTCCTTATAAAGGCATGTGTATAATGTATATTAATAAAAACATTGTGTGTGGCCTTGCGGCACTCCTCCGTTTTTTAAGTATTGAAGCCATTCCTTGTAGTGATTGGGATGGCAATTATCAATTGATAACAGCAACGATTCAAAAGCTCGCGTATACGATTCAATCGCTTACGTGACGTCCTGTAGCAACGCTTCAAGATTTCCGGTTTAACTGCTGAGAACATATGAATCTTCTGGAAATAACTAGACGGATATTAGATATTTAAGGATTATAAATAAATTTATAATAAATCTTGTATTAATCTGTTGTTTTGTGAAGTTTAAAATGCCGAGTTCGATAAAAAGGAATTTGAATCGCTGTTATGGTTTTCGTTTGATGTTAGAATTTTAATTGCTTGTTCATTACTACAACTTTCTAGAAGTCATAACACCTAAACGAACATATCAATACAAGTTTGTCCACATATAAACCTCAAACACTTGTAGAGTAACGGTACAATAACGACTATGTAAATAGAAAATAAGACTGAACTGTTGCGAGTCTCGAGTTCGCGCCAAGTCGACGGCGCCAATTATTTCTTTCAGGCTGTACCTACTTGAAAATTTCGCGGAATAACGTCAGCCCCCATGTTTTTACCACGTTTTCATATCAACAAGGAAAAATAACCAATAGAATTAAGCCCAGTATGCAATTGCAACGAAAAAGGCGCGGTTCATCGTAAATGGTAGATAGTGCGGTATGAACATTTGAAATGCTATCTAATCCAGACACGGGTGTGCGTTAATGTAAATTTTAAGTGATATCGGTACCTATCGATTATTTAAAATACTATCGCCGAAATGCAATTGTTTAATGTTTCCGGCTAGAACTACATTAGGAGTATATTTAAACTGCCCGAAATCTGAAGGTTTCTTGCACGACATAGGTAAGTACTCAAAATGCTACAAGAAAACGTAATCTTATCATTATAAACGTGTATGAAACAATTATGTGTGGAATCTATGGAAACCTTTCTTTTACTTGCTACAACTTACAAAAACGATTGGTAATCGTAGGGTCTTCAAACCAATGTTTTCGGCTGAATCTAACTTAACGTAGGTACTTTGCTTAATCAATCAAAAGCGTTTCTTTCTCAACCTATTTTTGACAACACCAAAAACCACCTCTTCTTTCAAATCCAGCTCACACTTGACCAGATTGTTGAAAGCTTTTACCGAGCGAGCGAAGATATGCAGGCAGACGTTATGCGAGTCGAGTTTCAAACTTGGAACCTGCCCTAACGGCCAACGGCGAGTGACGTCAGCGCCGTCTACAACGTTATAACGACTGTGTGAGTACGACAGGTTGTATTGAATGTAACGACAGGCAGTGTGACAGTGTTCGTCTACCAGTAACATGGTAGATTAGCCGAGCTATAGGAAAAGTAACTTAAGTACATCATAATGTTTTATATTTGTATGGTTATAACTGTTGACAATAAGTTTGGAACTGACAAAGGCTTTCGAACAGTCCATGTATTAAAAAAACATTATTGCCAAGTCCCCATTGACCTCACATGTGACCTATTCATCGTTTCTTTATTTTTTTCTTCCAAGATATTCGGTTAAAGAGACCAGTACCCTGATTGCGTAATACAACACAATCACAATTTGTTTCGATTTGAAACAGATTTCTAATCCATTGCTTCATAAGTTGGAAAAAAAAATCTGTTAACAACGTAAATAACGCAATGAATGTTGTTAAAAATGTCAAATTTGTTTACAAAAACAAGTTACGCAATTAGGGTACTGGTTCCTGACCAACCTAGATAATATGGATATAACCTATTCAAATTCTTCTAACATGGGAATTTTCTACAGATACTGACGTGTCAATCCAATACACTGTAACTCGAGTTATAGCGCTCATTCGATTATTTCGAGGCAGTTACATATCCCTATATTAATCATTTATTTTTATTTTATAGTATGTAGAACGAGATATGAGCACATACAAAACACTGTATTTTAATTATATGTATGGTTTAAAAAAGTTTTAAAAGCCCTTTTCACGAAACAGGTAGGTATTTCTGAGATTGGATTCATAAGTGTTTTGGATTGACACGTCAGAGAAGCTCCAGCATTGATATTCATCCTCAAACCCATCTTGCCTGTAGCCAGGAAGACACAAACTGTCAAGGTCCCATCACATTTTTACGGCGCTACGGCTTCGGAATAAGTCATGGTGCCCATGACATAATCACCATACCCACCAAGGCTGTAGGTACTAACATTACATCGGAATTTATAAGTTTACAACCATTCGCTTCCGGCGAACTGGTATCCGATTATGATTTAAATATATTGAGATGATCAATATTTAAAGCATTTGATAACTTGGAAATTAGGAGTGTGTTCGTGTAGAACAATATCTTAGCCTTCGCGTTGAGCTGGTTTTATTTCTTTCTTAATTTACCAGGAAGAATATTGAAAATACAATAAAAAAAGTTGTGATAGGCCTAAGGTTATTTGGGCCGTTCAAAAAAAGTGCATTGCCTATTTTTATACCGATATCAAATATGTACTTGAATATTTTCCCAACTAAGCATACATAAATTGTAGGTAGGTACCATAGATAGATATATATTTCTATGGTAAGTACTTAGCTTACATATAAGATTGACAAATTCTTCTAGACTTTTCAACGGTTTGAATTTAATATGCAGATATTTATTCAAAAACAACCTTTTGTTGTGTGTACGGTTATCTTTGATAGTTTTGTTTTTATATATCACATAGGTATTCAGTTTTGGACAAGTAAGTAACGTTCTTGACATGTCCTTGGCTCGATCGTTAACTTTATCCATTTCGATCACCATCGTCATAACAATGAGCTACTTTTATGTTATCTTACACACAGTTGATTTATTGGGAAGTAACTCACGCACTAATCTTTTGATCAGCATGGTCAGGGCAAGGAAAACTGCCTCATTCTTCAGCAACCCTTTCTCCAGTGCCTACCTAATTAATTTGGCCTCCTTCATCCAACATTTGATTCGGTTTCAAACGCCGTACATTAATTCCAGATTTAACAAACACATGCCTAACAACATTAGCTATTATCTATTCTGTGACATTACCAACCATTCTTATCAAATCCTTTTTATAAACAAGCGGAAGAGTATTTCTCTGATTAATATTTATTCTCTTCTACGGAAATCCTATTTTGAGTGCATCAATTATTCAGGACTGGCAATAAAACTCATCAGCTATGTCAGAGGGACGTGGGCGGGCGTCAATGTAATCGTCTGCGCTGCGCTCGCGCCGGTGCCGCGCTAACGGATACATTCCCATAGTTTAGTGTTGCCATCGCTCCGACAATAACTCTAGTAGTTAATTTTCTAGTTATGTCATCTAATGCCGTTCATACTACCATCGTGGCCTGCGGAGTCCTCACTCCGCAGGCCACGATGCATAGCATGGAAGCTAAAATGTTTGAAAAGGTGGGTCGTGGCTGTATCATGTATAGGTTCGTTACAACAGTGGACTGCCAACAGTAGAAAATTCTTAAATTATAAGTAGCTAAATGTAAGATTTTTTGATGAAGACTTTTTTACTTTATCGAACTAAAAAACTATTCGGTTCTAAGTATTAAATGTCAATAACTTCTAAAGTATTTTCGATACTATGGCGGATACGGATAGGTTCCTTGTAAAGCCAGCCATGTTGCGTGTCCGAATACGTTGTCGTGTCAGAAAATCGTAAGGCAAATTGGCCTCACATCACGCTATGAAAAGCGAGAAATAAACGGAACGTTAAATGGGCAGGTAGTTATTAATCGGACAATCATTGGAGACAAACGTTTGGGCCCGTCTGCGGTTCCCACGGCGCGGGGTGCCTTGCCGGCAACCATTCCGGTTTTTGCCAACTTAAATGTTTGTTGTCAAATTAATCTGAAGTTACTTAGTATGCGCCACCCGACCAGTCGAGCCACTATTCATTCATAGCGGTTGGAATGCTAGATCGCTCGTGGCTCGCCTCGGTCGACCTTCGCCGCCGGCCGCCCGGCAAAAAGTGTGTGATCCACCGTGATCTGGCCGCAACTATGTGGATGTACCAGTGTCCAGTGCCTTACCTGCGCCATACCATAACGTACTCTCCCATAGGACGTTACTCTCCCGTTAGCTCGCCCGGCCACGTCCAAACAAAGAACTTTATTACGTACCTAATCGGTCGAATAGTTCACAGAAAAGTTTAATAAATTAATGGTCAATAGTAAGCGATGTTGACAGAATAGGTCATTGTAAATTCATGAAGCAAGCCATCTTGGTGTACGTAATACTTATTTATTAAAATATACATACATATTAGACGAGACAAAAAGTCAAAACTTTTTTAGAAAATAATCTCCATCTCAAACAGCAATTTCAGACCTAACTTCAATTTTTCTCTTATTCCAAATAAACAAGTTAAGTGTAATTTCCGTAGTTTCGGCACGGATCACTAAGATTAAGAATTACCTAAATGAAGCATTCCGAGAACCAAGCACAGATATACGTCGAGATTAAATTGCTCACAAGTTTAGTAACATAACGACAACTCACGCCAATGAATGGCTGTCATTTGTTAAGGACGAGCATGACATCATGCTACTAAGTCACTAGTGGCCCCGGGAAGGGAACACTGACTGCCTCACTGGTCACTGACTGCCGTCTGCCGTAGCTTTTTAGATAAGATAGGTAGTGCTCAAAACTTACTAAAGAAGATTATGTAATACGTAAGCGAAAAGCTGTACTTAGATCATTTGTCTATAACGTACATTTTTAAAACCAAAACGGGTCATTTAAGACTTATTAAGAGAATTATTACCAATTTTTTTTAACAGTAAACTGTGTAATGCCTATAAAATAATCGTTTGAAATTAAAATGGACTAAATCAAGTGGGAATGTTAAATTAAAATAATTTATAATAGATTGGCTTCAGTTAGGTGATTTTCCATAACAAAATAATGATTTAGGTATTTCATGGAATTGTTCACTGGCTACGCTCGAGTATTCAGAGGTCAACAACCTCGTCGAACTCCTATTATTAGCATTTGTTTTATTTTACATTTATGCATATTCCGCAAAAATTATAATCGGCAGTGTGCGTTCATAAAACGTATAGCCTAATACTTAAGTCGGCAGTAAATATTGATTTAATTGACTTTTAAATTAGGTGGTTAAATATACTTAGGAATGCTATGAGAGATTGAAGGCAGTGAGCAGCAAGTAGACGAAGGCCGGGCGGCGCTCGCGCAGTGGAACCACTCGCTCGACTCGTAGCTGAAACCCATCAGCACCTCCGAAGTGACGTCACTCCGGACGCCGCCGTCCGCGCCGATCAAGGACAGTAAACATTACCAGGTCAACGCACGCCGCTGTCTCTAGTCGCTTTTTTTCAATTCGGCCATGACTGCCCTACCAACCAAAGCCGTGAAGAATCGTTCCCAAAGAGGCCCACTAATGGATACCCATTACAGAACCTAGGTACCACAATTGTGAATAAACGCCCATTTTCACCCGGAAGTAAAGAACAAAGACCGTTTTGTAATCTATTAGCGAGTATGTACTGTGCTGAAATAAAAACTGAAAGACAAATGGATGATCTACAAAATCACAAAAGATTTCATCACAAAAAAAGGTTCGATTGCCAAAATTTAATTGTCTGGGAATTCAAAGACAACGTTTACAAGTTGTTTCTTGATTAATAAAATGTAATTAAAGAAACGATCTTTATAAAAAACCATAACGTTAAAAAAAGCTGTAATGTTTTACTTTCGTAGTGGCCCCACAGTTTCCGATGGGAAAATAAATTAGTCGCTATATACTCGTACGCTCTGGCCGAGTGTCTTGCAGTCTATGTAGCCGACTGTACTGGACCAAGCAGAACATTGAAACGGACAGAATCGTATTATGGCATACCTAAGTTATTTATTAATCGGAGTTGTCAATCTTTGGATAATTCTCGGCGGTTCGATATAATTTGTGGTACTAATAAGCGGTGGGTTTCGTGCGAAAGGCAGCTAAACCTGTCACAGTGTTTCGGGCCTTTGATCAATACGTTGGAACAAACTTAGCGAAACAAGCGCGTTGATGCCTGGCCTCTGGACATGTTCAAATTGCACGTTACGTGCCTGCCCGTAGCCTTTTAGCTTTTTTAGGTTGTGTAGTGCTGTGGTTATCTAATCTACTTTATTGATAAACGTAGGTATATGCTAATGGAATAAAAACGTTAATGTGCACAATCAACGAGTTAGTTTGTAGATTATTTCGTGTGCATGTTTGTTTGATGTAGTTTTTCTGGGCAACGGCCATGTAGGTGGGTACCAACTACCAAGTGGTTTGCAAACCATCTATTTGTTTTCTTTATCACCAACCATGTACTGTACCCATATTTGCAAAATAAACGACTTACTTACTTACCCACCAGAGCCAGGAACCGATATTCAGACCGTCAGGGTCTAAATATCGGTTCGTGGTTCCTGGATTAATTTAAAATTCTTAAAGTTATAACGTAGTAATAACTCTACGCCTTTTTCCGAAGAGATTTTAAATTTTCTAAAAACCTTATTTAGGTAGTACCACAGATGACCAGTAATACCTACTAAATAAAGTGGCAATTTAACAAAATAATGAATTTAGTACAATAAAAAGCCGTCTCCAAGCTAAGCAACAGATCGGATACAGAATGACTTCCAAAACACGAGACTCCGGTGCACAATGAAAAAGAGTTCAGGAAAACGAGATTTCTAAAGCCAATGACGGAACTTCTATTGTAATTGAGACCAAAAAAACTTGGGTGTACTTGTCAAACGGTTACTGAGAAAAACATTGTGGGTACAGACGTGTTTTATTGTGATTCTGAGGTCCATGATCCTACCGTGCGGCGTGGACATCTGAGCGGAACGACGCGACGGAAATGATGCCTCCAGAGAGCTTCTTACGTTCCCAAACTTTCATCTCAATTATTTTGAGGGACTTATTCATAAATCTTTTGTTGTATTGTAAAGCTTTAGATATTTAGTTAGCTTGAAGCTCTTGACAGACACAATCGTTTGTAAAGAAATATTAAGTTACTTAAGTATGTAACAGCAGGGCAAATACAAGGTCTAAGTCTAAATTAGGGTGTTGGACTTGTTGATGTTCATACGGAGCTTTTGAACATAACATCTGAGCATCTCAACTGCATGTGCAAATGATTTAATTACACGGCACATTCTGCTAACAACAATGAAATTAATGACTACGGATGTTGTAAAGAAAATCCGTTAGAAAATATTATACTCTTAACTGTGTTGCAATAGCGCCGAGATCTTCTTCCGGATTTTTTTTAACATCGTTAAAAACAATTGCTCAATTTCAAATGTTCTTGCCCATTTGTCATTCTCTATTGACAAGGTTTTTGTTTCAAATATACAGAACCTATAGTAGTAGTAAGTACTAAGATACGAATAGTTTTGCAACCTCAACTCTAAATACAGTCCAGTGGAACTTAATCGTTAATTATAGAGTAACTGTGCGGTTCCAAGAATTTAATTATATAACAAAATCTAAACTAATAGTCAAGGATCAGGGAGATTGATATTCTAATAACTGCTATACTGTATACACCTTGTGCTCTTATGTGAGAAATTGAAAAAGCTTAGGATGGTAAATATTTCAATAGTGATTATGTGATCTTTCGAAATTGGAATAATTATTAAGGAAAATTTGGAGTTTATACAGATATGTGTGTTTAAACAATCAAAAGTACCTAGGTATTGATTTCGACTCAACTATGGATTATACATAATCAATCGATATAAAATAAAGTTTATTATATTCCCAACATAAATTTTCTGACAGCTTCATAAAGAGCCAACTTATCTTCTAACCATCACGGTGAAAATAAATGAATGCGATATAATAAGAGATTAATTGATCAATGCAGGTAAATAATGATTTCCTTATCATTATGTATGTGTTATTTGAAGAAGATATTCCCTAGTTACTTATTACTTTTAGCAAAGAGTGGTCGGTTCGGCCGATCAACGGTGCCGGTTGCATTCCATTTTGCCGCGTTCCATTACGCAGTGTCGTGGTTCCAAGAAAGAGTGATGTCCCGCTCGCACTAAGCATTCCATATTATTGCCGTGTTTTGGAATTCTGTTCATTGTTTGCGCTCAAGCTCATTTCAATACAAGTAAGGAAACTAAACGCGTATCCGGTCAAAGGTCTAGAAGAATTGCTGCCCGCTGATGGTGGGTCCCTACATGATTGTAAACTAAATCGTCACAATTGACACATTGCACAAAAAGTAGAGTAGCTTTTTACGAGCGTTTTATCTTAGTGCTGAAGCTGTTGAGTGTCGACCGCAGAAAGAAAGTAAAACAAGGCGTATGCAATAAAAATTAAAAATACGCGAAATAATAAAAGTGTCGCCCTCATATTGGCCAAGTACAGTGAAGGAAGCCGGCTAGTCGGTGATTAATGACGCGCGGTTATAGCGCACTTCCTGCGCACCAAGCCCTGCGCCTGCGCACACCTCGGATTTGAATTAGCAAAAAACCCGCGAAGGAGTTGATCGACCCGCTGCTATTGCCATAAGCAAGTGCTTTTATATGGCCGTTGACGTTCAACAACAATGAGAACAAATCGACAATCGATCACTAACGTTATTCAGTAATTAGCTGCCAGATATTATAGACACGTTCTCAGATAAATGGACGTTGGCAGCTACGGCGAATAAGACAAACAACAGCTACATAGATGTGTTAAGGAATATAAGTAACATTCTGAGACTTAAACCTCGTAATTGAATTCCACTTAGGTACTCAAAAAAGCTTACATCGTGGCTAAGTAGAAGTCATAGCGTCAAAAAAACCGTGGCGATTAAAATTTCAAATTTCTTTCGGTTTTATGATTTTGAATGATCTACGGTCTACGATTGAATGTATAAAAGAAACGTCTGCGCGGTAGAAAATATACTTTTCTTAGTTACATTACTTCCACGATGTGGCGAGTGCTATCTAACAACTGATATGTACGCATTTTCCGCTCCATTTCCACGCTTTATGCGGGAATCTAGGTCACTTGTAAGTTTTCATCTACATACCTGTTCGTTGCGTAAGCGCACAGAACTTTTTTTACTTTTAACTTGATACAATTGTGACTAGTTAACCGATGTAGGTATGCTAACTTGGTATGACTTTATCGAATTCTTCATGTTTTATGATAGTTTAAAAAAACCTATGAATTGTATTTATCCACAGCAGACTGGCAAAATCGATTAAATTTTTTGTGGTACATTCTAACGATTTTCGGGTCGGAAACCTAAACTCATTTAAACGAAACATGAAACGCTCACTTTTATAAATAGTTTCCGTATAAAATGTCTATCTATTTCATTTAAAATAAATTCTTGCTAAAAGCTCAAACGTAATGTTGGAATTTCGTATTTTATTGCGTTTAACGACTTTTTAAGTTTTACGACGCCTTGATTTATTAATGCGGTGAAATTAGTAATTACTTAAACCAGAAATAATTAACAAAACAATATGTACTTAATATTGTTACCGGGTACAAAACAAATTCCTTCCTACTAATTTAATTTGATCCCCAATAAATGACAATTTAGTGTGAAGCACGTTTCCACTTTCCCAAAGCTATTTAACTTGAAGTTATCAAGAAACTCATACTGCAGTTTACCTGATCACATGTCGAAATAAATCAAATTATAAAGTTAAGTAAGTAGGTACCTAAGTAACTATTTTTCATGAATAAAACTAACAATTTTCTTCTGATTTTTGTAAAATCAGATAATTATTGAGCTTTTGTTCTGATAGAAATATTTCCGTTAATTAAGTATTTATTATCCTTATTCGTAGTATATCAGCTTACCACTAGGTAGGTATATTATTATCGCCAAGACGTGTGTACTTACATGTGGTGGGAATGCGCAGGAATTTCGGGACTTCCCCGAATTGCGGGAGAAACAGTTCCATGGCCAGCTAATAATTGTTCGCGATGATGCGTCACCAAACAATACAAATTGTTCAGAATCGTTATATTAACTTAGGATAGATAGATATTAATAGTACTAGTTAGCATACAAATTGTTATCAAATGATAATTTTGTATGAAAGTCGTAAATACGACCAGTTAGGTAGGTTAAATAGCCATAATTTAATATTTTTTGTGCGTGTAGGTCACGGAGGTCATCTAGAGACCGAGACCTAACCCTAGACCTAACTTCTAGACTCTAGAGATCTAATCCTTCGAAAAAACCCAAGGACCACGGAAGTGGGGGGCAGAGGGTGCCAAATGTCCCCCTGAAATCAAACGGGGGCTTTTAAAGTAAATTATGTACATTATATCGTTTTTGGAAGGGGGTGACCAAAGAAGTTTGCCCCCCGTCATGGAGTAGGTACTTCGTTTTTGGAAGGGGGTGATCAAAGAAGTTTGCCCCCTGTCATAGAGTAGGTACATCGTTTTTGGAAGGGGGTGATCAAAGAAGTTTGCCCCCCGTCATAGAGTAGGTACATAGTTTTTGGAAGGGGGTGATCAAAGAAGTTTGCCCACCGTCATAGAGTAGGTACATCGTTTTTGGAAGGGAGTGATCAAAGAAGTTTGCCCTCCCGTCATGATGTGTACTTTCGCGGTCCCTGGGAAAATCGACTTACTTGAGTTTACAAAATTACGAACTAAAGTTTTATAACTTTAGTTCGTAATTTTCGAAAATAAAGGCTAAACGGCCTGTATTCAGAGGCTCGTCACGGGCTGAAAAATGTAGATGAAGTAATTAAAATACTAGATTTCTCTAGGGCAACAAACCAGCTTGAGGTTTCTATGTGTAACTTGGGAATCGGTTTTGAACTTTTTCAGTAAAATCACTTGCAAACAGTTTATTATTTAAATAATTAATTTTATCCCAGGTATACTGAAATATCTTTTCAGCGAGAATAGATACGATTGTTATAGAAACCTTTATAGAAACCTCAGTAGACAGTTTATTTTATTAGGAATCTTGTGATATGTAACATGCCATTTATAGCTACATTTTTAAGAGTGTTTAGTCATAGTAGGTACAAATGTACAAAAAAAAAGCGTACCTATTTAGATACAAATAAAACTTTAGAACAGGAAGCTATGCGCGGCTCTCTGTAAGGTAAAGGTGCGTTGTACCTAAGCTCACGCATCATTTTAAGAATTTATAGTCCATCAACACTTTTAACCATATATTACGTCAACTAGTAGACCTGAAAATCGGGATAATTTCAGTGGGTAAAATGAAAATATGTGTCACAGACAGACAGCAGTACTTATCTAAAAAATACATTAAATGATATTATGTAAGTATGTATTTTATCTGCCATTTATACTTAGAAACCAACTTAGGAATTCCCCAGTAAAAAAGCAGAAAGTATAGGTAGGGTTACCAATGTTACCATAGCAAAACTAAAAATATACCCAGTTAGTGATCATAAAGTGTGAACTGACGAAATCTATACTACATGACGCGCATTGTTTCATAGCTTGGTAATCGCGGTGCGAAGTTTCGTATCGCTTGAAAAGGGCTAGATTGCTCTTTTCGGGCTAAAGCATGAAAAAACGAGTTTACCTACAGTAAAAAGTGCTAGATCTAGCCCGAAAAGGGCTAAGGTGGCAACACTGCCTGGAAGTGTGGATCAAATCGAATAGGGGCGTGGGCAAGGTCATTTCCTAACTTTTGAACCCTGAGAATGTTGGTGCAATTTTTTACGGTTCAAAAGTTATGACCAATTTTTGTTTTTTTCAATCAGTTCGTAGTGCTCTAAGAAAAAAAAACATAAAAAAACAGTGGCACTCCGGGAGTGCCGACAGAAGTAAAACTCGAAAAAAAAAGTCGGCACCGCGGTAATCAACGCGTTGACGTCTTTTACTCCACGCGCCGCGTAAATCAACGCGTTGATGTCTTTTATTCCACGGTGTCGGTAACAGGTCGCGAAATCAACGGTTTAGTCCCATCTCAAAAATGCCCAACGCGCCTAAAGAAGTTCTTTTTCATTTCAAAAAACTATCACTGCTATCATATATTTTTTTTCAGGACTTTGTAGTAGAGTGAGCCTTTCCTGTGGTAATAGTTTTACGTAGCTAGAAAACATGTGTTCAATAAGAAAAAACATTTCCTGCAAAGGCTTTGGTCTGGCAAAAATTTTACTACATTTTCGAGGGATTTTCATGGGAAAAAGTTACACTAGCGAAACTTGACCACGTATTAGAAAAACTTGCCCAAGTCATAGAGATTCTTTGGAGGAATGAATCACTGGGATATTCTTTTTAGTTTAAAAGTTAGAGAATTTTATTAACAAGGAGGTCGGTTCATTTGTACATATAAGCAATTAATATTATAAATGCGAAAGTAAGTTTGTTTGGTACACTTTTACGCTAAAACCAACCAAAAAAAACTACCAACCCGCACTGAGCCCGCGTGGTCCCTCCAGCAACAGACCAGCATGGGAACATTTTTGGCTGATTATGCTAAAACGGAGAAATGGGCTTAATTAGGAGCCGAATGGTACCCAAGAGAAGGTAAAAGGAAAAGAGGACGTCCGACACGAAGGTGGGACGACGACCTTAAGGCGCAACTAGCCGATACTTTTTCCATACAAATTTCGGGGGGGTTTTACTCCACTGTTACACATTGTACATCCAAAGTAAAACATGAAATCTTTTTGTCTTATTATTAATTTCGTCTGTACAGAAGCAGAATAGTAAAGAAAAAGCAATTAAAAAGTTATGAGCCAACAAAGATTCGTTTTTCCTGCTAATTTTAACGCAACTTTGGGAGTAAATAAGTAATAAAAGAAGTATAAAATCTCCAAAACAAAGCTCGTTCCGACAAAGCTCAATTGTCGAAAATTATAATAAACTTTATTCATAATTGATTTATGCAGTAGTTTTTTCATAAAACTCCACCTTCCAAAGGACTTTTCGTAATTTTTTACGCGCTCGTTTTACTAAAATCGTTCTGAACGGTGTTTGTGTGCGTGCGAACTAGAGTTTGTGCATGTAGACCAGCGTCTAACTGCTCATCACTGATACTATCTCTGTCGGACACGATGCCAGGTGAGATAGCGTGCTTTTTGACCAAGCCCACCAATGAGTTCGAGCCCGCGACTAGTTCAACCTTAAAGCGACAGCCGGGCCAATGTGGAAGAGGAAAACCCATGACCGGGAAATTTGGAAGAATATGAGGGAGGCCTATGCTAAAGCAAAACAATCTTCGGAAACCGATGTCTGAAAAATAACTTTATTTCTATTTACTAAATAATATATGTAACTAGATTGTTAATAAAGGCTAATATTATTATTATGCTAAAACGGCTGAACGAATTTCGATGAAATTTGGCACATGGGTAGACCATGACCCGGGCTAGGAGGACATAGGATTCTTATCTTTCTATCCCGATATTCCCACGGGATCGAGACTTATGCGGGTGAAACCGCAGGGCGCAGCTACGTATTGTTATAAAAAGTTAAAGCGAAGTCTTAAGAATTCTTATCGTAGGTAGGTATAATATGGTTATGCTTGCTTGTATAGCGTAACGAGTGTATGAGGTATTTTCATGACGATGATAACTTGAAAGTTGATACAAATTATTTTTTTTGAATTTTGATTTATCTTTTCATAGTAAGTTCATCTTTCTTATCGACAGGTCGTCCTTTGACCTTTGACATTTCTAATTTGAGCTTTGATGAAAACAAACGAGTTACTTAGTCTATACCTATAAGTTAGGGCTGCAAGCTGCAGTGCTACAGTGCTTATGCCTAGCGCGCTGCAGTGACAGACTGTCAGCCGCCCTAACCTAGGCGATGTGAAAAGTTCACTGGCCGCCGCCAGCGCCTGTGCAGGCCGCCCCACCGGCCACCGACTATATGCTGTGATTACATTGCTGCACTCTTGTAAACACAACTCAAGTGTTTATATACTTTATTTGATGCGAAATAAACAAGTCAATTTGTTCCTAGGTTTCCTGAAATTATTCACAAGGGGTTCGGATCTACTTAATGTAAGTATGCTATTAAGTACCTACCTATACGTAGGTATTCAATCCGTGGAATTCATCTTATATTGTAGGGACGTAAGTACCTAATAGAATGAGAAGCAAGAATCGAGATCGAGTGAGAAGCATTTCAAAGCGCGAGCGAGCAAGAAAACATGTTATGTATTATTATTTGAACGTCGAATGGGTGAAACCTGCGTGCGGGCCTCACGGGCCCCGCCCCGCCCCCGCGCTTCCCCCGCGCCGCTCCGATCATATGTTCGGCGGCGAGGCGCTTACCGGCGGCTCACTGCGACTCGCGCACTCG
This sequence comes from Agrochola lychnidis, assembly GCA_963680765.1. Taxonomy (NCBI): domain Eukaryota; kingdom Metazoa; phylum Arthropoda; class Insecta; order Lepidoptera; family Noctuidae; genus Agrochola; species Agrochola lychnidis. The sequence goes on from OY796857.1 coordinate 15,971,686, forward strand.
CCGTGGTCGCAACACACCGCGCATCGCTCCACGCCGGCCGCTCGCGCACGATCAGCTGTCCGACACAATACGCCGACACCGGCCGCGACGCGAGCTGTCAATAAGCCGCAGTGCGGTGTACCATGGAGCTGCTGTGCGCGGAGCGCGTGAGCCCTGAGAGCAGCGACAGCGCGCGCGCGCCGGCGCCGCGCTCGCACTGCGCCGCCGCGCCCGACCCGGTGCTGCTGCGCCGCCGCGTGCTCGACAACCTGCTGCGCACCGAGGAGCGCTACGCCGTCACCGCCAACTACTTCGGCACCGTGCAGGCCGAGGTCACGCCGCACATGCGCCGCCTCGTCGCCGAGTGGATGCTAGAGGTGAGCGCACCCGCGCGCATGCCGCACCCACACCGCTCCATCCGCGGATCGCGCAACCCGAACGATCGCCATTTTGTCTCGTTTTCCGGCCACGTGTAGGTACTCCCCTGCCGTCGCCGGCGGCACCAGTGGCCCCCGTATGCTCTTGCCACTGTCTGCTGACGGGCCCCCTTGCCTCCCTCGCGCCGCCTCTGTGACTCCTCGGCTCCTCGGAGACAGTTCCTCCATGCTAGAGTACCTAGTGGAAGAGTGTTGCATTTGTGTTGTTGCAGGATGGTGTTCATGAAAAACCTCAAGCGATTACGCAGCTATTTCTAAGCTGGACGTTACGACTTTGTTTACACGATCAGCTGATCACTATTTCGTTCCACATGTTAGAATCATATAAGAATAACAATAACTATCTACCTACTTATTCGTCGTGAATATCTCGAGAATATGATCAGTGTTTGTCAAATGTTGAAGATCAGTTTGTTGGTGTAAGTTGTAAGCATGAAGTATGTAGGTACTTAGTTGAGTAAGTAGTAGTGAGCGTGCGGAGTGCGGCTGAGCGCGAGGGGCCCCGTCGGCGGCGGGCGCGGTCGCCGACCGATGCGACTCCGCTCGTTCTATTTGAATAATCAGCTGATTTTGACACGCACACAGCTGACGCTCCGCTGCGCACTTATCTTTGCTTGTATAAGTACATATAAATAATTACTAGTGCGCACACCAACGTCATTGTTCGTATTCAGTGGCCTACATGACGTGTAATTTATTATGGTCTTTGCTGATGTAGTTAATAGGATTTAACTAGTAGTAGGTAGTAAAATTTACTCGCTTAAAGTTCCGGATGTCGTTATTTACCTAATGTTCTCTGGAGCATTCGTAGTAGTATATGGTATTGTAGGGCGAGTAGTGCTTCTTAGATGATTGAGCAGTGTGTCGGCCGCCACGTGGAGCCGGCCGGCGCGCTGACGTCATGCACGGCGCGCGCCGGCACCACGCACATGCGCGCATGGTCTCACGGCACACGGCAGCCGGCGCAGTCGCCACCTCGGCTCACCTCGTGCTTGCACTTAAACTAGTCGCATACCGACGTTTCAGCACAAGCAGACCGAAACGATCCTCACAGTCTGTCGGGTCAATGACATCTCCAACGTGCTCGCATTAACTTTTATGTTTAATCATCAAGCGCACCCAAAAAGCATTACATATTATGACGATCCAAGGATTGTGCACGGAATCCGTATTATTACATTTTGGAATGCCCGCAATCTAAATAACGATCGCAACTTTTTATTCCCCTGTAGATGTGTTCTTTTATATCTACCTAAGTAAATGTGTGTTAAAACGACGTAGGATGACCACGAACCAGCAAAAGTCGGCCGTGGATCTTACTGAAATAACCAGTAATAGGTATTACGATAATCTCTTTGTTTTATAGCCGCCTGCCATTCATTAGACCCTCGCTCGTTATGCTTCGAGAATTCCCAATGTAAAGACCAAACTTACCAAGACAATTATTTTTCTCATTCTGTAATCGTTTTTATCTATTCGGTTATTACGAGTTTTCCTTTACTTGGGCTTCCGTTGGTGCACTCGTAGAATGCATGGAGAATGATATTGTTAGATAGATACCTAATTTATAAGAATCAGGACATAGTCGGTTGAGATTCTTAAGATAGTTGATTATCTATGGGCGAGGTAGAGCGTGAGAGTCTGAACGGTATGCAGCGGGTTATACGTTATGCCTAGTAGGTACATGTTTTGTTTTCACGGTGATACGATTGGATCCGTGCCGGTTCGCGAGTCGCGTTACCGTGCGAAACTATGCCGGGAACAATCTGCGACGTTCCGTCTCTCATGACACTCTCTAACTAGGTACCTACTTACTTTATGACTACTTTGGAACCATCTCCTTTCGCTTTTCCCTGCTTTCCATTTTACGGTACCTACGTTTATGGAAATGATTCGATTTTACTTTGACCCTTCACAATATATCCACCATGTAACTTATTCATATGTAAAGTTTCAAGCGTTATCTGCTCCACAGTTAGGTATCGCGATGTTTTAATTATAATTTATAAATGTTTAACAAGGAAAGACACCACTTTTGTGTTCGTAGCGATTATTGCTACGCGTGTTCCAGAGCTGCTTGTTTGGGTTCCGTAGCCAAATGTTTCCGGGTCTCATTAGCACAGCATTGTTCAATTAAGTAGGTAACAAGAATATCAAAATGCCCAACTTGCCTAAACTCAGTAGTTATGTTAAATGTGCCATTATTGGTTTACAACACGAACAGTTCCGGCCCTAGTCCAGTACGTCAGGAACCATTAACGTTGATAAGGAACGTATAACTGCTGCAGGAAAGTAACGCGCGCTGTATTTATCGCACTATGTGTGTATTTCCATTTTATATATGGGTTATCAGGAATTCCGGATGATAAACTAAGCAATGGCCTGGGCGCGGTACCAGCGCGTAGTTTCTTAGAAACAAAACACTTGGTCCGTTCAAAGTTTATTAACATTGTTCTATTTTGCAGGTATGTGAAGACCAGGGGTGCCAGGAGGAGGTGTTCCCACTAGCGATCTCTTACTTGGACCGTTTCCTGAGCACGTGCGCCGTCAGCAAGTGCCAGGTGCAGCTGCTGGGCACGGCGTGTCTGCTGCTGGCGTCCAAGCTGCGCGAGCCCGGCGCGCGCGCTCTGCCCGCCGAGCTCCTCGTCTTCTACACCGCCAACAGTATCACGCTCACCGATCTATGCGTAAGTACCTATAACTTTAGCCTTTAATTCAATAGGTATGAGCAGCTATCACGCCAGCGCATGATAATACGACATGCCGCCTGCCGTGTCATCGACGCTTCAATCAATCTATTCGTTGCGTAGCGCTAATTACATCAATAGCACTCTGAGTAAGCGTCCGGCGTTCCGCGCACTGCCATATGAAGTAATATGAAGATTTAATTAACTTTCTTCGTCTCGTGAAACAGCTGATCTCATTAATCATGCAGTTTCGTGTGGCTGAGTTTTTGCATTGCGCACGCGCCTGCACTAATTTTGCAGTCAGCTCTTCTAGGTGGTTTCGTGTCGTTCACTCTGCTGATTTCTAAATCATTCGCGCTCTGAACATCCGCGAGAGATTGGAATTCCAATTTTATGTCGGAACATTAATTATATCTATGGAGTGATCGACTGCACTTCGCCGACTTTATGATTTGCGATTTATCTCACCATGTACCTACTACTTGTCATGTCGTCCATGTGAACTAAAATAATTATTATTTTGCGTAAGGTGACTAATAGAATTAAAAATACAAGATTTACGTTTGTTACATTCATAGAGTATGTCGGTGACTAAACGAAACACTACAGATATAAATAACTAGCCTCCTATTAATACCCATCCAAAATAAATAAAAGGTCAAGTTCGATTCGCAGTCGTGTGCGTTGTGGAATACCAGTGTTTCCTACCGGTGTCGGGTGTAATGATACCAACATTAACTAAACTTAATTATTTATTTTTCCTTGTTTTGTGTTTATCGCCACCTTGGCTTAAAAATAATAGTTAGCAAACCGCAAAATGCGAACCGTTCATCCGTATTACGAGATTACGTTATGTATTATGTAACAGGTTGGTTTAAGTAGGTAAACGTTTTAAGACTTGAACTTAACTTAGATTTTCAATTAAAAGCAAGCGTAGGTTTGCGTAGGGAATGTAGGGAAATGCTATACTTATTAAAAAGTTGATCAAGTAAGATATTAATAAGTTACGGTACAATATTACGTTTTAATTGTCCAGCTGTCATGGCACTGACACAGCTCATACCGTTCTCTTAGCAAACCATTACTCATTGTGGTCTTGTGCAGTGTCTAGCAATATTGTACTCATGTGGACAACTTTCCTAATCTTAATAAAGGGCATTGGCATTTAGGTTTGTTTGGCTTATCTATTTCAATAACTCAGTACCGTTACGAACAGTAAGGTTTAGCGCGACTGACGTCGTCGGTCGGAGAGTTCGGCAGGAATTGAAGCCGAGCGTTATTATTTCATGAGTAGTAGGTATTTGCATTTAATATAACGTATTACGTGGCTGTGCGCTGCATTTCGGGCGCGGCGCGGCCACCCGCCGGGGCCCCGTCCGTCGCCTCTCGTCCCGTAGATAATAAAGTGCACACCACATTTTCGCGCGTCATAATATACACGACTCGTTCTGTCCGCGATGCAAGTGCATTCCGCGCTCTGCACTTGTAGTTTGTACCAAGTATTTAGTAACGGCAATTTCACAATTGGGTATTAATAAGTTAAGTATTGATTTACTCGTAGCAAGTACTTAACATAATGTTCTGTACTTACTGAGTAGCAACGTTTGCTCTAAATTAGGGCGCTGGTAATCGTCCATACGAAATGATTGTAATTATACGACATACCGTAGGTGCGTATGGCGAGCGGTGGTCGTGGAATGCGACGGGTCGCAGGCGCGGTCTGGGAGAGGGCTGCCCTCGGACAGTGTCCCCTAACGAGCCGACTGACTTCTCGGAAGAACCGCCGAACGAGGCTCGCGTTTCAATCAGACCAATTACAGACGAAGCACGCGGCTTATTTTTTCTCACGCGCCGCAAGCGACCGCTCACCTAATCTCATCTCACGAAACTCGCCGGATCGACACCACGCTCGTAAATGGATCGCACGTTCAAATTGACTAGGTATTTTTAATTTTTCACGATTGAATTTTTTACACGTCAATCGTGAGTGGGACTCCGCAAATGTTCATCTGCAATATACGCGTTATGTTAATTCACTGAGTCATGCCGTTCATGACTGCCGATACCAGTTAAATGTATCGCGTTTTAGTATCAATAATAAATAAATTGTTCATGATGTTTACGATATTCAACCATACATTTCTCGGTAAACATAAAATAAAATTATAATTTACACACATTCGTACATACATACATATCGATTGCATGGCCTACCTCTAAATTCAATAACATACCAAAAATAGTTAACGGAAAAGAATAATTTTTGGAATATAATATAAATATGCAGACATACGATACGTTCGTTGTAGATAATTTCCTATTTTGCAACTTTATTCAAGCATTTCAAGCAAATCTGTAGCGCAGGTAAAATCGGCTTCGTAGCACTTTCGTAGACCCGCTACGAAATATCGTAGACGCTTAAATTTACCCAATGATCAACATTTTTGTGATAATTTTGGTGTCGATAAAGAAAAAAACGACCGATTGCAGTTCATTATAATCATCGGTTTATCAATTCTTTGGAATCTGTCGCATATTATTATCGCAATAACTGTACCTGCACATAATACATACGTAGAGTACTAAAAATATGCTCATCTTATAAACCACTCATCCAAGTGTAGCCAATAAAAGTCTGCGCCAATTAATTAAGTTTTTATCTAAATCTAAGTCTACTCGATGGAAGCTGGTGTATTAACCTGTAGATGTTTTTCTACGTCTACGATTGTGTCGGAGAGATCTGTAGTGTGGAGAACTATGTGTGTTGCCGACGTGTAACGTAGAGGAGTGTGAGTGAACAATCGGTTAGATTTGATTGTTGAGGTTGCTGGCGGTTGGCCGGCGCGGCGGCGCGGGCGCAAGGCTGAAGCAAAAAGAGCACGTTCCCGGCATCCGAGCGGCTGTAATGCGGGGCTCTCGGTGTCGAGCGCCCTATCCGCGCCCGCGCCGCACCGCTCAGCGCTCGCCCATAAAACCTGCGCGTTCTCACATCCACACTCCCACTGTAAACGTTTATTATAATTGAAGCATAAGTTTACGAGCGCGGTGCCAGTTTGTCAAAAGACTATTCAATATTGCGTTTACGGTTAAAATTTAACTTTAATGAGAACTATTACAAGCATAATCAAGTTCGATAGTACCATAAATTTCATATTGGATGTTTGATTGTGGTTCAGATCGTACAATTTTAGAAAGAATTTTACGAGTTAGCTATTAGGAGCTACCCTATTTAAAGTTCTAATAATAAATGTTGGAATGCTATAATCTGTTAAAGGAAATTATTGTTTAGAATATGAGGAATGAGCATATTAGCACGAACGCGCGTTGTTTGCCGATCTCACGGCGCGGGCGCTGGTTTCCGGTGCAAATGCAACTTCCCTCGCGAACTAATGTGACAGAACAAAACGACTACTTGTGAGCACTGCCTATGTAACTGTAATATGTACTTTCTAAGCATCATTATATGTAAGTATAGTTGTTATTAGGTATTGGCAGAACGACTTCAAATCAGTTGTACACGTCAACTGTTTATTTATGTCATAATTATCTAATAGTTAGTGTTTGTTACAAAGTTACAACTGGTTGTTAATATTGTAGCCTGTTGTAGTGGTAGATGGATATTGGTGTCCAAGAAATTAAAAGAATATACGTAACTTTTAAGAATCAACCTTAACTAAAGCTCTGCTTTTAGTATCATCAAATGTCGACCCATTGATGTTCTAATCTAAACAAGTCACTGACTTTCCTCTTAATTTTTTTTACAATTATAACGCTGTTTCTCATGCTAAATAGGTGATGTCTCTCTGTGTATCGATTGGTAAAGCAACTCGTGTCCTTTGTGCCCAAAAAGTTGGTTTGCCCAGCTATTGAAAAGTCTGAGAACCAGTTGCATTCCTCTCGGCTCGAAAACTTCATGAGGCCTCCCAATCGGCTTTACTTTGTTCCTTTTAGCCGGAGTCCGCGAACTCCTTCGCATTGTGATCAGAAAACGATCAGTCACTCTGATAACTGCATGTGTAGTATGTATGACACCTAGGTTAGAACAGAAATTGTGTTAACGAGCGCGTGCGTAGATAACCTCAGTGCACACACTGCACACGAGTGAAGGTGCAGTGCGCAGTCGCACCGCCGATGTCGCCTCGTTAGAAAATTGTGTCACTTACTTAATAACATCACGCCTATACATCGCTTACATACATAGTACGATTGTACTAGACGTGTGTCCCGTCTACTTGCTCCAATAATATCAATCTGTATACAATAAACCCATTTCGCTCCTTAATCGTAAAGACTATAGTTTGAGCAGCAATTACTATTTTGTACAATTCACCACTAAAAGGTACCTTCAACGGTAATAAAATTCCAATGGGTACTCGTTGAACAACTCGTCCTATGCGGGCGGTGGCCGTGAAGGAAGAAAAAAATGAAAATTTTGTGGTTAGGAGCATCGCGATGTGGACCGCGGCCTGGGAGCCGGAGTCGTGCCCATTGTGCTGCCTCGGGCCGACACTCGACTATCCACGTAAACACACGTCTTGGTAAAGACACTACATAATGTTTTATTACCTATTTTCAATAAGCAGTTATGAGCTTATTAAACTATCTTAACATTGTATAATGTATTGCATATTGTCACCTTATCGCTTTGTACATACGCCGGGACTTGTAAGTAACTGTCAATATAATCATTTTACAGGAATGCGCTGATGGTTATAATGTCTTACGTAAGAATTGCGATATCGTACATGCCTAGCACGTTTTGTACGCTCACAGCAAATTTTGTATTCAATACTGCACTCTCGAGGTTTTCATCGATGACTGTCTCCAATTAGGTACAGTAATAATAATCTGATGCTATCCTGGGTTATTCCATAGGGTCTAACGTTCAAGTCTCGAAGCAGTTGTTCACATTTAACGCATAAATATTTCAATTCATCATTACTTTTTAATAACCTCCGGTAAGTCTGCGTGTTCCCATCCGCATCTGGAAAATTCCGAAGTTGTTTAGTCTCATGAGCTTAGTGGCCACGCGACACCGAGCTCATTGTTTGATTCTAATACCGGCGCAGTCACACCGTTCGATGAAATTGGATAAAGCATGGGAACCGAGTGTGGAATTCAGCGAGTGTGTTGCGGGCAACGAGGGCTGTTTGCATAGCTCGCTTTATTGGCTGTAACGTGGTTCGATAACTGCTGCGGCCGCCGCACCCGGCTGCCGCCGCCCGGCCTCCGCACCCGGCCGCCGCCGCCGCCCGGCCTCCGCCACTCTAATGAACACTCGCCTGCAACTTTACGAGCTGCATTCCATCCGTCTCGGGTGTACCGACTCCACACATGTGTGTTGTGTGCGCACGCCGCTCCGCCACACCGGTACACATGCGAATCGCTCAGCTAATTTATGAGATCAGCTGATAGGGGCTCAGAACATAGACACCAATAAAAATCATAACTATTGTTTTCGAAATAACGTCCAATCCAATGGATCTGTGTATCCGTCTCGCCTACATTTGCGGTGAAGATTTTATGAATGCATTGTTTTCGAAGAGCTTTTAACCAGTCGCAAGTGAGACGATAGAGCGAATATTTTCATTTCGCGGTCGACCCGCATACTGGCGTTGCTAACCGCTTTTACTCACCTACTCTTTTTAGCTTCTATGTCAACGCGTTATAAATATTGTTCTTCATTGGCAAATGCTCCTATTCATACTTATTTATTAAATCTGATAGCGTCATTGTAACGTCGTGTTGCACACTCTCACACATACACAGGACCTACCGATTTAATTCGACTTCCAGTGATGATACTTCATTCATTCATAAACATGATACGCGGAGAATCTGAATGCCCTAACTGCTATTCCTTGCTGAACAAATGCCGACTCTAAGCTCATCGAAATGAGAAGTATAGTCGGTCGAGTGAAAAGTAACAGCCGTGCCGCCGCAGTCGACCCCGCCGATTGAGTTAAGTAAACATCGAGTATTATCTGTCAACGGACATGCAACGCGTACATGTACGAGTGTGTACGTACACAAAATAATCAACTTATTCATGAAACGGCCGTCCAAATATTAGGGATATTCTGCCCCGTTTCTACATTCTTATAGATTCAGCACGAATTTGATATACATCATACGTCAAGCTTGATACAACAAAGTTGTTTTTAATCTAGGTCAACTGTAGCTTGGTTCTCGAAAGATAACGACTTGATAATTTTGAACAGGTTTGTCGTCATTGATTTGCCATTTGTTTTATAGGAAGCTAGCTCGACATGAGCTCTATTTTTGGGGTTTGCATATCTACATCGATACCAATATTATAGCGATATCTAGGCAGAATGACATGTCACCTGTCCATTAAAAGTTCAAAATAATAGGTACTTACATCTTTGAAATCATTACATATCGTTAAAGCAGAGCTTTCACGATACATAATGATACCAAACTTGACAACAACCTTTTAGTTTGAAATAATCTTGCTAAAGACACGGTATGTGTATACTGTATAATGTGTTGAACTTGTCGATACTACAAAGACTAATGGTTGGCACATAAGTAACTTTGTTCCCAAATGAGACTAAACAAAACATGAACTAAAACTGTAACATTGTTCATTTGATTGCACAACACAGCAGTGGGGACTACCTACGCTCCGTTCCGGGAAGTCGAGCAAAACTCGGCGAGTTAGTGATTATAGCGGCGGATGTGGTGACAGGAATGCTATTTTATTATACAAGCGCACCGATATTGACCTTTCTGGTGTTATGATGACCGATAAATCTTCTATTAATAAAGCACTTGATGAATATGTTGTTTCGTTGTCAACAGAGTTGGGAGCTACTGGTGCTGTCAAAACTAAAGTGGGACGTTGCGGGAGTGACAGCGCATGACTTTCTGCCGCTGCTGCTGACGCGGCTGCCGCTGCGGGGTCTCGTCAACACCGAGATGGTGCACAGGCATGCACAGACCTTCATCTCGCTCGCTGCCAGAGGTACGCATTCCTTACACTTCCTGCGCCTAAATATAACTTTAAGGATGATGTCAGCTGATACTCGGCCGTCAAAACCAGTCCGCATCAAATAAACAAACGGAAGGGTCACTTAATCCTCGTTATTAAAAATCGCCACTTAAGATAAAAAGCATCACACGAATTCAAGTAAAAAAAAATATTGCGTACTTGTGTTCACTTGTTACAATGTCAGCTGTCGAAGTATGTGTTCCATAGATAGTTCACTTGTCTTGAATGAGAATATAACGTTTTGTTTGCAACGGCAGACGGTAATTAGCATCTAGATACCACGTCATGTCACGACAATGTCGTCTTGCGCTGCGGGCCGCGTTGGTCCATGGGCACATGTCACTGAACCTTCACTTTAATAGAATATTCTACTTTCCTTATAGCTACTTTCTATTAATTTTTGTTGTTACCCAACTTTACGCATCCGTAGAATTCCATAGTGACGACGTGTATATGATTAATTTCCTTGCATTTGGTATCTACCGTTTTACAGTTTTATCACTAATGTAGATAAATTACAATTACATGACTATTGTTATTCATGGCCTCTTTGCTACGTTACTTACCTGCTTTTAGTAATAGTAGGTAACATTAATATATAGAACAAAAAACCATAGAAATTACTGTTACACAGATTAATGGTGCCTACAATAGGTAGTGTGCACGTTTGAATTCGTTGAAAAACAAAACAAAAGCATGAATGCATAGCCTAAACTTGTTTATTGGTAACTGGATATCTAATCCCTATTTATTACTAAGAATGGTTAGGTTATGGTGTTCTTGGTGTAGGTCAATTTATTAGTGGAGAAGATGGTTATCGTTCGCCGGCGGCTAGCAGAGAGCGTAGCGAGATGTGAATAGGTTTGTTTACAGTGAGGGCTATGCGCGGCGAGGGCGCGAGGGCGAGGGCGGCGTGTGTGTGTCCTGGCAGCGGCCGCGCCGGCGCCTCCCACGCCGCTCGCCTGAGCGCATTCCAGCACGCCTCGGGACTCCGGCCCCCGCGCCGCCACCACCCCCCGCTACCCTCATGGGATCATATGTTTTTGTGCAACGGTTTTTGTTGTTCGCCGCCGCTGTCGTATTGTTTTTTGTTCAAGAAGTTCACGCTCCAGCTCTTTTATTTCACTTGCTTCTCGGATATCATCTCTGTTGTGAGTCCGAGGCGAATGAAATCTCCTCCGCTTATGTAGCCAACTGAGTGCGCAACATTACACATTTCCATTTATGAAATATTGATGATCTTGAAACTTCGAGCTAATTCAGGAATACCGCGGTACTCATGTCACCATAAAATGAAAACTACAAAAGGCCCATTATCTTTGATGGATTGTGAATAATACACGGGTTTATTTCTGTAAGAACGTATGTGTGACGTTTGGACTACCCTCCAGCGGTGAGATTGCGTAGACTTGACGTTTCGCGGTATCGAGCGAGCCCGCATTATGTATCATTATTTGAATGGCACAATTTACTCTGGAATCATAACTCGTCGGGATATTAAATTTGTAATGGGTTATTTTAATGCTGACAACTCGCGCCGGCCTCCCGATGATGATGATAAGGTAGACATTATTTTGTTTCTTTTTAAAACCGTTGTGTCTTCGTTCGGGGTTATTTTTGCAAGTCTGTGTACAGAAAGGTCGAGCAATAGGAAAAAAGTTGTTTCATAGGTACAATGCGAGATGTGACGCCACCCTAGGTATATAGCGTGCGACAGGTATCTTATCTGTGTCGGACGTTTTCTTTCACATGTGAGCGCTTCGCATCGGATAGCAATCGTCGCCGACGCTGCCGCGGGGGCCGCGCGGTATTTGTTCCGGTGGGCAATGAATGCCGCGTGTAGTAATCTCCGCACTAGCGATGCCCGATTATAGATAAATCCATTAAATCTTCAAGTAAATAACCAGTTGTTCACATGACTACGTTTCACAGCTTTTTGTGCGTCAATCAATGATTGATTAAAATGTAATGTTATGGCATTGCATTTTAATTGATTTTCAACGATTAAAGAACACGCCAGTGTCTATCCGAATAGTTATCGAATATGTAATAATTTTGAGCCATTTCAGTCCACTTCCAAACGAATAGGTACCTACACTACCTACGAGCAGTCCGGCCTTGTGGGATCGTTCACCTCGCGAATCAACTATTGCGCGTGCTACAAGTAGGTACCTGTACCTGTGCTGACTGCCGACGACACCTATTACATGTACTTCATTTTCAAGGGCAAAAATAATGATCATTATGTCACTGCCTTCGTCATTAATCGCCAAATTTAGGATTGACTAAACATTGCACCTTACCACATAGGTGACAAAAAGTTTTAACAGCTCACGATTAAGAATCGGCCGTCAATTTAATATAAGAATAATTAATATCATTTTTCGAGTAACGCACTTTTAAAGTGATACAGAATCGAGAAACGGAAGTACCACCGTGCGTAGACAGGCCATACTTGGCCACGGACTGTCTACGAGGGGACGACACTGAACACCATTTTATTATGTTACATACACACCAAAGTGCGGTGGAACCGTGGCTGCGCCACTTCCTCTAGAAAGTGTACATTAGTGATATTAGCTCGTGACGAAGCAGTCGCGTCACGACTAATAAGGACGGTGTCACTTCCGCTACGTGTGTGTCCTGTACGAGCAGCGCTGATGTACTAGGACGTCTAGGTACAGCGCAGTCATCACACTCGCTATCAGAGTGGCTGTTGATCTTGATGCGCTCGTGACAAAGGGGCTGCTCGTCGCAGGTCGGCAGCGCTCGCCTCGGACGCGCACCGGGTACTGCGCTGTTTGATTAACATCAGATTATGCAAATACCCCGAGTGAGCGGCCGCTTTCGTTGTTTCATCTCTCTCTTTTTATTCGTTCCCTCTGCCCGTTCCCTTTATCTCGGGTATGCCGACATGCAAATTAAAAAAATGAAAATAAATCTTTTAAATGAGCTGAAAGAGTGTTCGATATCCATACATTGGTTGGTATAATAAAGTCTACTTAATGATGAATGGAGGGCCCTTGTAGGCTTCACTCGCATTGTTTGGCGTCATCGAGTTGTGGGCATTTGTGGTTCCACGCTGAGGTACTTTTCTCAGTCTTGTTAAACCGTGGGAACGAATTTTATAATTCGCTTCAACCATCAGTAAAAGCTTACTATTAACATAATTATCGAATTAAAGCTAAAGCTTATTAGTTGGATTAGTACATATGTCGGCAAGGTTAGGCAAACGATTTTCCTGCTTCATAATCAAGTGAAGCAGCTATGTGTGGTGAACTCGATAACTACTAAGACGGCATTGAAATATGTAACATGTAGGTGATTTAGGTACATCGTACACAGCGAGTCTTAATTTTTTTTAAACGAATGTTTGACACGAAAATTTGAGTTTTTTAGAAACATAGTTTGAAAACAAAGAACTCATTGAAAAGTACCTTCACATCTAAAATAACAATTGATTGTGTAAATTAACGATGATGACGCGGAAATCAAAGTAGGTAGATGACTAAATTAAATCACCGTTAACGGTTACGCTTACGATACGGTTCGAGATACGTACCATGCGCAATTTAATAAAATATCACACTAAATTGAATAACTCTTACCTATATAGGGTGGCAGCATCGACGCGAAAACTTTTACCATGGATTCAGTACATGACTCTAAACCGTAGAAAAATTTCAATGCAGGGGTGCATTGAAATTTTATTCGGTTATTTAAAAAAAAAAACAGCTGTTTCATAGAAAAGTGCAATACCTACGCGGTCAAAATATATGGAACAGTCGATTTTTTTTTATATCCTACGAAAAATTTCAACGTAGGGGGTTCAGAATCATGTACTGAATCCATGATAACAGTATTCGCGTCGATGTCCCTGCCGCCCTGTACAGAGAACATAATGGTAGATAATAATAATGAGTACGAGTGATCCATGAAAATACATATACTAGCATATAAAATACCAACTTATTATGCTTGTAACTTGTCGGTTTTTCGTGATGATAAGTAATCACAATTTGCGTCTTTTTCCTGCCTTATATTCTTGTTCGTGTAGGTATTTCATACAAAACACAGCCAGTGTTCGTTCAATATCAGCTTACATACGTGCACATATATGATGTATGTCGGTATAATGGTTTTGCCAAAGTAAGCCCGTGAGAAATATTCAAGTGAGGCGAAGGAGCGAGCCTGTGGAATGCGGCCGCGAGGGCGGGTGCCGGCTCCTTTGAGGCTGCACTCTCCGCAGGAGACTGACAACCTGCGAGAGAGAGAAAGGAACATTTCTTTTGCCGGATATGCCCCACTCCTCTAGCCTCTACGGCCGACGATCGCCGTATTCGCACCGTCTACGGACATCGCCTACATGAAAAGCTAATGCGCTACACTTTATGAGTACCTTCAATTTTAACATTCAGTTGTGAATGCAATGAGGAAGCATTGTAGGAAAATTTATTTTAAATTAGCTGGTGAGCTGATCCAGATCCTATTGCGGTTTTAATAAACAATGGTCTCTTGTTTTAATTAAATAATCAGAGCGCTGAATAACGGACATTTTAATTGATGTAACTATGAAACTTGGTGGATTGATGATGGATGAATAAATAAGGTTAATAGTTTTTGTACGTACTTAGTCTGTATATTTACGGAGTGTTGTTTGTTTGTTGCAGATTACGAGTTTACGTTGTACTCTGCGAGCACACTGGCATCGTGCAGCATCGCGGCGGCGCTGCGCGGGCTCGGCCTTGACGGCCATCTGGCACGCCTGCACGAACTCACGCGCATCGATTTGGTAAGTTTCTATCGATTACTTACTAACGTACTTAGCAAGCCTATTTAGAAACTACTAGTTCACACATCAGAATTGTGAATTGAATACAATGTCTAATGTTTTGGGTTTACAAACTTCCTGCTGTAGTTCCGCTTGTCCAATCAAAGCATGGACACGATGTCTAGTGACTACCGTGTGAGCTGAGTTCGTAAGGTACAATGTGCTGACGTTTAATTGTTGTTACAGGACTGCCTCCAGACATGCCTTGAGCAGATCGAGGAGATGGTGCAGAACATGATCGAGGAGCGTAGCGGAAACGTCCCAAACGGGGCGGCGCGCGAAGCCGCGGGCTGGACGCCGCCGCCGACGCAGGACAAGGCGCACAGTAACGCCGCGACGCCCACCGATGTGCGCGACGTGCACTTCTGAACCACCCTGACGTCGCCTGATGTCGGCTGACGTCTATCGCCGCGGCCGGCGCGACGATTGCTTTAATTACGGTGCATTAGTACGAAAATACTTTAAACTAACATGTTCGAGATGCCCGTGATCAAGGACTGAACCCAAGACTGACAATCATATGTCTCTAACGTAGATAATTTGTACGTATCTTACTAATCGCAACTTGCGCATACATAATAAATAAGTGTAAGCCCTGCGTGCTACTGTAATTTGCCTCTAGTCTGTGCGTTCACTAAAACTGTTTTGCATTGAACGAGTTTACTTTAGATAAAACTTTCAGTTCTAGTATATACGGTTCTTGAAATTACAATCTACCTCTTAATAATTTAAGCTTCAATTTCACCTGCCGAGAACTCTTATAAATCTGTAATAGTTTGCCAATAAAATAGCTGTTACAATTAGTCAGTACCTTGTTACATTCGTATGGGACCAAAGTTAGCTTCACATTTTTTCTTATTTTATAACATGAACTGACTCAATCCTTCAGTTATTTTGTAATTAAAATATAGTAGTTTTATGCAAGTATATAACGTATGTTAGAAGGATATATTTCTCTGCTGATTCAATCACTGTTTGTAAAAGTAAGCCAAGGTACAATACCTTAAACTTTTACTCACTTTCAATCAATCATTTTAGAAGTTCAAATTAATAACTTTTGTTTTTGTCAACATTCACCTTTTGATTTGCGAAATTCTTGCAGAAATAACAAATTACATCAGATTTATGTTATTGTTTCGGGGGAAGGCAATAAATTACGCTTGTGTATTGTAAAAACTAATATTACGTTCATTTACATATTATATTTATAACACACTACGGAGTCAGAACTATGTATAAAATTAACCGTTGCAACTGCAAATAATATTTACATGATTAATAAAATAGGTAATAATGTAGGCAAGGGGCTGTATATTATTGTTTTGATATTGCACTTTAAAACTTGTATATGTAAGCAAATTGATTTATTACTTTTGTTCCTTACATAATTAGTTGATAAAATATTGTGATAAGTGTTATAAATTATAATTTAACTTCGTATCATAGTCACTTCCAGTCATAATATGTTAACTTAGAAGTACTATGCGAAACCATTTCGGATTATTGCTAAACGAAAATCAAAAAAACAATGTGATCCATGTTTAAGATGTTTAGGTTAGCACTTAGTTATAGAACCAAGCGATCGTTCCTATGTTTGAACCATCAGAACTAAACATACATGCAATAGTCATAAAGTTCCACTATTTGTACTTAATGTTTCGACTAGACTAATTAATTATCGAAGCGCGTAACTTTAATTAAAAATTGTGATACAATATCTTCATATTTAGTTAGATATAAACGTATGTGTTAATTATTTGAGTACGGGTGGCGTAGGCAGAAGCAAACAGTGAGTGCTGGTTAAAATTAAATTAGTTTATATTAATTACAATTTAAGTTAGTTATCTGCACTCTGATAATTACGTGCACATTAAGTTTTTTTATAGTTATATATAAAGTGAACAAGAAATCACTCCAATGTCTTCCATGAGTATATGAAAGCCAGGCGGTAGCATGTCGAAGTGTCTCGTGAAATACGTTTAGTTAGGTACTGCGTTTATATTTTTATAGTTTTCTTACTTCTTGTTATATCACATACGCCTGATTGTTCGTACAGAATAGAAATTTAACTATTTAGGATCTGGTGTTGATGTACATACTTTAGATTAACATGTAAATATAAAATATAGTATACTACATACATAGATATGCTGTAAGCATGTGGTGCCATAAGTAACACTACTAAACAAGTATTTTTATTAAAACATATATTGATTTAGTATCTCAGAGACTTGATACAATACCTTCAAATATAAATAACTGTGTTTGATAAGCGATACCCCTCAATGCAAAAATATATATTTTATTTGCACAAACTTGGTTGTGGAGTAGTATCATACCTAATGTTTAGGTATCTCAATAGTAAATACAATGTCAGACATGAACATACTGCCTAATAGAAATATAT
Organism: Agrochola lychnidis; assembly: GCA_963680765.1. NCBI lineage: Eukaryota > Metazoa > Arthropoda > Insecta > Lepidoptera > Noctuidae > Agrochola > Agrochola lychnidis. The sequence continues at coordinate 15,989,042 of OY796857.1, forward strand.
GCTTAATATATTAGCTTGTATATAAAATTATGTGGGAAAACATACGCATTACGAAGTTAGTCTTATTAAATGCTATTTGGCTTTTGGACTGGCTTTTTCGAAATAGTGTAAGAAATTTAGTATGTTTATTATGAACTTAGATTATTAAAATGTTAAGGAAAATTGTATTTTCCTATAATGCGATTTATAACAGGATAAAATGCTTTAGAGCTACTCAGCTCAAATAGAGGTGAGCTTTGAGCAATTTATATGAATATACTTCAATAATATCATAAGGACCAAAATTCTAAAAGTAATTATGACAAGAACATTTTCATTACTTTGATTTTATATTGTGATTTACTATATTTAAGTGACATATTGGATTATAGTAGCAATTAAGTTGTTGAGAGTGTAAATATCTAAAGAAAAAGTAATAAAAAATTCAAAATATACAACTATCTTCTCATTTCGTAAAAACATACCCTATTTACAGCTACCGTGCAACTTGAATTATACAAGAATACCGCACACGAAGTATCGAGCAAGCTCTCCAATACAAATATTTCACTAGCAAATGATTAAAGGTGAACGCAGAATTATCCGAGCCGAACGCGTCGAACGAATCAAAGTCAAAGAGAACGCTAGGGAACGGTCTTCCAGATTCAGACGATTTGACACGGGCCCTTGTGCGAGGTTTCATAGAATTTCATGTTTCTAAAGTGCGGTTCGTTCGACGCGTTCGGCTCGGATAAGTGTGCATTCTTCTGTAGTCACAATAATCACCACAATCCTTGGTGACTGCCCTTTTTTTTTGGTTGGGAAATTATCAAATAACTTCTCCCGCTCTGGGTGGAGCGGGAGGGCATGTCAGACTTACTGACTAAAACCCACCCGTGTTCCTTCAGTTGCCATGTTGCCGGAGAGCCAGGATTTCCCTTTCGGCCTTATTCGCAACCCCGGCAGGCATCGGCCCTAGCGGACCGCGTCAATTCTGCTGACATCTCTTTAAGCCGCGCGTGGAACACAACGCGCTGTCACCCGGGCTTGGTCCTTATCGGACGGCGAGCTACCCATTGCTCACCGTCCGCAAGCCCGCGCCTACGGTGTGGCCGGAAAATTGGTGACGGCCCTAATTTTTATAACATGATGAAATCTAAGTAGTATAGTTTTATATCAATGGAGAGAAGACATAATTGTCTAATAAATGCAACTAAGTAGCAGGAATGATGAAGCATCTTTTAAATTACACAAGGATGTCAAAGAAACAAAATATCAAATGAACTTTGTTTAATCAAGAAACAAATTTACAAATTCAATATACAAGGATCCTTATTCACATAGAATCCGTTGATTATATACATAAATTATACAGGTTTCGAATTTTAATAATACATGTTACAAGTGTGAACAGCTAACGTGAACAACGATAACATTTACATTATGACCTATGAATGAAAAGGCACGACACGATTTAATCCTTTGGGAAATATCAATTTCATAAATTAACAAATGATGTCATCAATTGTGGGTGTCAATGACATCTCAATTTTAATTTAAAATCAATAATAATATAACAATAAATGATAAAAACATAAAATTAATAAATAGGATAGTTTAGTGGAACAATTTTTCGCGTCTAGCATCACTAATATTAATACATTAATTTGCCTACAGCGAAAATGTGGAGTTAAGACAAAGAAAATAGGGAAGGTTTTTGAAGGAATGCATTAAGCTCAACAGTTAATGAAGTATTTCGTCGTTCGTTCGTACTTGCCAATCTAATTTTCTTATGTCCGATATGCCTATAAATGGATTTAGACCCTTGACGCATTAATTTGTAAGAATTGTGCTTTACAGGTCTTTTTTAAACGAACCCAATTGCATGACATAAGAATCGTATATTATCAACATACCAGACCATTAATTTAAAGGTAACTATCTAATTTATTGTACTAGGTTACAGATGGAAGAGATATAGTGTGAAGGAATTGTCGAAAGAAAAAGATAGATCTGGTAAAATTGTTTGTTTCGTTGGCAAGTTTCTAAGGGCACAATTTACAACTAAATGTTTAGCGAAACATTTAAAAATTGTGATGTGCAGAGTGGTGGCTCTTTTGGTAAATGCAAGTAAAAGCAGAGAAGACTTCTCAACAGAGGTGGCTAGTCTCTTACCCACAGGGAAGTGTGTCTGTGTGTGTTTCCTACGTAACTTCGTCGACAAGTTCGCGGACGGCTAGTTTCAACCTCATTATTAATATAACCTATAATACAATAACGTAAGCGCGACTCACATGTGGACTACTTTTGGCGTACTTTTCCCTCGGAGCCAGTTAAGTAGCACAGTTGGCGTGCTCTGGGAATCGCGAGCTGGAAACAAAAGAAAGTTATAATAGTAACTTTGCCCAGGAAATCATGTTAATAGTGCCGATTCCCTTGTTCACAAACTAAACTAAATTTAAGTTCAGTGCATTTTTTTCTTTCTATTTCATTAAGAAAAGGACAGAAGAAACATTTTAGTTTAGTCCTGTCAAATTAATCAGCGCTTGACGTAAATTGACGTAATTTTAGTTGGCAAGTTTTTAATCACGTCTAAACTTGTATGGAGACTGACAGGCGCTGATTAATTTGACAGGACTAGACTAAAATTTATCTTCTGTCCTTTTCTTAATGAAATAAAAAGAAAAAGATGCACTGAACTTAAATTTAGTTTAGTTTGTGAACAAGGGAATCGGCACCAATGTGAAGTAGGCATAGGAAGGAGTTCACAGGCAATCCAACTAATCACGACCTTGCCGTAAGTACCATAAAATCTAAAAAGACCCAATGATTGAATTCAGATTTAATGAAGGAGTAAAAAAATCCCATTTCCGTGGCATACGTCACAATTAAATCTTGGCACTTAGTTTAATTTGAAGGTAAGGCACAACAAGAAAAGGGTCCAGGCGCAGTACATCTATGTTAGTTGCCATACTCATCCGAAACGGCTTGATCGATTTTTATGAAATTTTATATGTATATTCGGTAGGTCTGAGAATCAGTCGTAATCTATTTTTCATACCCCTGTAATGAAGTGATAAGGGTGGTCCACCCCAAACATTTATATGGTAAAACAACGTTTGCCGGGGTCAGCTAGATATAATATTATTAGTCTATGGCGCAGTATCCCAACGATTTTAGGGTAACAGAATGCAGCGCGTGTTGAATGCAGAGTAATAAGTGGAATTTATGAGCTTCGACCTAACAACATTTTGTAATAACAATATGTAGTAGGAGTGAGGCGTATTTATTGTAACAGCTAAATAAAACAGGTATCATAAAATAACAGACTGTAACTGTGACAAACAAACTGATATAACAGCTTCTGTTCCACGAGATAACAAAAGCCCATAAATGACAGTCACAAGCTTTACTCTATTACAGTTACCTTAGTCAGAATAAGATAAAAAAAAATACTGTTGTTACACTGTGACACCCTGTTACAATCGTCACAAGCTCTTTCCTTTTTAACCGACTTTAAAAAAAGGAGGAGGTTCTCAATACGACTGTATTTTTTTTTTTTTTTTTTGTTTGTTACCGCATAACTTTCGACTGGGTGAACCGATTTTGATGATTATTATTTGAAAGCTGGTGCTTCCCGTGTGGTCCCGTATAAATTTTATTAACTTTGCTTGGATAGTTTTTAAGTTAGGTTCAATAATACGTATTTTCTCCCACTTAGTATATGGATGATATCTTAAGTTCCTGTCACTGTTATTTACATAGCATGTAGTGGTGTTCGAATTTCTGTAGGGTAGGTGCCACAACTAAAGGAAGTTGGTTGATTTTTTTTGTAAAAAGTTTTTATTTTTCATTTCGCATAGGTTTAACACCTTAGTTAGAAATAGAAGTTCGACATAGGTTTTTTTTTAGCCTGCTACTGCGATCGGATACACACACATCTTTCCGAAATGATTATTCAACCTCGTTATATAACATATTTAATTTTATTTGTTGTTATTTTAGATTTTGGTATAGTGTTGATGACATAATAATTATAACAATAAACCGTGTAAATACATGTACCACCTAAGAACAGTTGTTACCAGTAAACAGGTTACAAGTTTATACTTTATATCTGTGGTAACAGAGAACACAAAACAGTCTGTTTCTACATAATATGAAATAACAGGCTGTTATTTTGTAACAGGTTTTTGGAGCTGTTATTTTCGTGGAGCAGGAACAGGCGAAACAGATATGTGATTTTACCTGTTACAGCCCACTACTAATATGTAGGTGCTTATTCAAAATATTTTTTAGTTTCATCCATAATAAAAATTAAATAATAATGTTATGTATGATAGAACTAGGGGACCACAAGCCAGCATGGCACATCACTAATACGCGGATTTGGACCAAAATAGTAATAATCTTTATTTTTCTCTTCATAAAGGTTCACACAGTTATAAACGTAGAAATATATAATAAAATATGATCCTTTGCGATAGACTGGCGTCCATACTAGGATACCCTGTGTGACGGATCACCAGGCTCTCACCCCGAATTTAATCTAATTAACATTACAATGGTCAATTTTCAAACTCTCCACAAATTATTTATTGATGAAGGGAAAAAAAGCAGACATGTTTAAATTAAGTTTTCTTATTCTTTTCGTGTGGTTAGTGACTAACCTGGTGTCAGAATTTTAAAGCCGCCCACGGGCCATTTAAGTTAAGTAAAAAAAGGTAGATAAAAGACAGTGAAAAAATAATGTGCTGTTTGTCAAGTCGTAAAAACCATGCGAAGCAGGGCGGGTCGCTAGTAATATACTTAATAAAAAGCTTAAATTCACTGACAGACAACGCACATCCTGAACCGTCTAGAAGTATGAAAGGCCGCTCATTTGTCAACGCTCAGGGCGCGTGGCGACACGCCTGCCGCTCATTCATTCCTAAGGCGTGGACCAGTGGTCTCGGTCCAACTATAATAATAAGATTTAACTTACAGAGCGTGTGATGCGCTTGTGCGAGCTGATCAACGGCCTCGGGCGGCAGGTTGGCGACGTCTCGCTGCAGCAGCCGCAGGTCCAGTTGTCGCTGTTCGCTCTCCTGTCGCATCCGCACGTCGCGACTGTGACGCACCGTGCGCAGCTCCGTCAACCTGCATCAAGTAAAGCCGGATTTACATTTAAGTGCTGTGTCGTGACGCCTTCTGCCGCGGTGTTAGCCAATCAAAAATCGTTGCTATTTCACGTAGTCCTGAACAGATTCGTTTGACTGGTTCTTCCACGTCACGACAGAACACGACACAGTAATGTGCCAAGGGCTTAAGTCAATTGAATTGCCGTTTATTAGGGATAAGAAAGTGTGACAAAGCAAAATATGAGTAGTTTTATATCACTGCAATAGTGTTTCTGATTACACTAGAGTTCTTTATGATTACATTGTACCGATGGAAAACGCAACTAATTACTAACTGCAAGATGATGTTTACAAACATTTTTTTCGATTAAAATGAATAAGGGTTAATACTCACTTGGCCTGCAACTTCGGCTTTTCTCCGTCCGGATCACTTATACTGCTGCTTCGCGACGTCTGTCCGCGGTGGATGTCTACGAACTCTCTCTCAACAGTAAAGCTCGGCAGTTCCGATATCGTTTCTTGGCTAGAGTTCATTGACTCATCAAAGCCTGCCATTTTGAACTTATTCTTCATATCTTCATTCATACGTAAACAGTCTGACAAGCGCAACTGTAACGTATCTCTCTCTTCCAACAAATGTCCAAGCTCCATCGTGAGTTCCTCGCAGCGAACATCTCTCTGATGCAACATGTACAATGCCAAATCCAGCTCAGCTCTGGGTACAGCATCCAATAGGTCCCTATTCAAAACATTTTCAGTCTGTTCTCCTTCAGCACCAGGTTTAGTATCAGACGCGAAAGATACGTGTTTTTGTATCTTAGCACTGGATGATCGCATCAGATCCTGTAAATTCGTTATCTCGTCATTTAGTCCAACTATTTCAATCTCTTGGTTTTCTAATGCTGTTTGCATTTCCGCAGTCTTTGTTGAATGACTTTCCAATTCCTTATTTAAGTCAACTATTTGTTTATTCAGATTTGTACATTCAATTATCTTGGCGTTTAATGCTTCTAATAATCTGTCCTTTTCTGTATCTGATTCATTTTTTATTCGCTCGTGACGACTGTCATTTTCGTGCATCTTTAACCTAAGGACAGCTAATTCCGATTCTTTTTCATAGCTTAAATCTTCTACTCTTTTTTCATATTCAATCAACTGCTTCCTAACATTCTCAAATTCTTCGTTCCTTTCTGTTAATGTTAAGGTGTAGTCATGTGTTTTCTGATATATTTCAGTCTCTTTCATTCGAAGTTGATTAGTGACTTCTACAACTTTCTCTTCAGCTTCTTTTATTTTACCATGTAAATCTCCAATAACATGATTTAACTCATCATTATTCGTTTTGAATATAATTAATTCATTTTGTATATTTTTGAAAGTTTCTTCATATGATTCTTTATGTTTATGATTGTTTACAGTAATTTCTTGAATCATTTTCTCATATTCTTCTTGTTGTTCTAATAATTTATTTTCATGACCAACTTTTTCATCTTCCATTTCCGAACGTAACATATCTAATTGATTCAAGACTTCCGCATATTTAGTTTGTAAGTTACGAACATGCTCTTCTTTGTCTTCTAGTTTATTTTGTAATGAAGTAACTTGCTCGATCACAATCAACTTACTGGTTTCTTCTTGATTGGAAGACTGTACATTTTCAAGCAACTGCTCATATTTTGCTTCGGAAGCGCTTAATTGCGTTCTCAAGTCTGATTCTATCTTTTGGAAGTCAGATTCTCTTTGAGCCAGATGCTGCTTCCACAATTCTGCTATTTCAAAGCCACGTTGATCAATGGCGCTTGATACTGAAGAACGTAACTCGGCAACAGTCGATAGTAAATTATCATTTTCACCATTCAAGTTTTCGATTTTGGTATTCAAATCGTTTATTTGTTCTTGATATTCCTTAGACTTTTGTACTAATTCTTGATTTTCAGATTCTAATTGCAATAGTTTTGTGTTTGCATCATCCAATCCTTGTTTCAATTGTACACAAAGCTGCTCCATGGAACTACATTTTTCAGCAAGAGCAAAACTGTCAACACTTTGTAGTTTATCCAAGCCCTGTTGTCCATCATGCCAAAGTAATTTTGATTTCACATCTTGATTTTCAGATTCTAATTGCAATATTTTTGCGTTTGCCTCATCCAATCTTTGTTTTAACTGTACACAGTGCTGCTCCATAGCACTACATTGTTCAGTCAGAGCTGAACTGTCAACACTTTGTAATTTATCGAAACCCTGTTGTTCTTCATGACAAAGTAATTTTGATTTCACATCTTGATTTTCAGATTCTAATTGCAATATTTTTGCGTTTGCCTCATCCAATCCTTGTTTCAATTGTACACAATGCTGCTCCATAGCACTATATTTTTCAGCAAGAGCTAAACTGTCTACACTTTGTGAATTATTCAAGTTGTGTTGTTCTTCATGCCAATGTAATTTTAGTTTTACATTTTCTAGTTCAGAAAGTAAAGAAGATATTTGGATCTTAGACTCAGAATCCAATTGTGTCAATTTTAATATCTCCGCTTGTAAGCTTGAATACCTCTCTAATAAGATGGTTTTTTCATTTTCATAGTCTGTTTTCAGTTCTTCATAAATAGTATTTAATTTATCATAAGACTGCGACATATCTTTATATTGAACTTCAATATGTTGTAACTTTTCTGTTAACAATTTATTAGTGTTCACGAGTTCGCTATTTGTTTTATGCAACTCGTCAAGTTGACTTTTAAGCAGTTCATAGTTTTGAATCTCTCTTTGGTGATGCTGCAATTGGTTATTAAGATTGTTGATTTCATTCTTAAGCGTTGTATGTTGTTTCTGGTATTCATTGTTTTGAGAATTTAATTGATCCACTATAGACTGTAATTCATCATTCTCTTTCTCGATTTTCATAAATTCTTCTTTAAATTTATTTTCATCAACATTTAGTACAGAAGATTCTCGTTGTTGTGGTTGTGAATCCTTCGTGTCACCTCCCCATTGCACTGTTGATAGTTTGTCATTGGCTTCCTTGAATTTAAATTTCCATAATTCTATTTCGTTTTCTAATTTATCTTTCATTTCAGTTAATCTATCATTTGCGTTTTGGAAGATTTCGTTTTGTTTTCTCACGGATTCTTTGTCTCTCTTTTCTTTAAGAACATCTGTGTTGAGTTCTTCAATTTTCTTTTCTAATTCTTGAATATTCAGTCGTAATTCATCTTCCATAGCATTGTCGAAGAAGGAGGTCTGTGACATTTGCTTAGCTACTTTAAGTTCATTGGTGAGTAAAACATTATTAGTCTTTAGTTCTTTTAATTTTTTCAAAGCCTTTTGTAGTTTATTGTTGCTTACTTCGAGATCTGCTTTCAAGGCATCATTATCTTTTTTGAGTACATTTATTTGGTCTTTTAAATGTGAAAAACCAGGTATTACGTCGCCAACTTCTTCGCATTCACCTAAACCCCAACCTTCGTCTGAATTAAAGGGATCTACCTCTGGGGCTTCACTGTCATCTTCATCTTTCTTGTAGCAGTCATATGCTTTTTTGGCTACCATAATTGGTTCTTCAATTCCCTGTTCACCTGTGGGCTGCTTTTGTATGTTTTCTGAAACTTTTTTAGTGACGTGTTTACTTTCAATGAGAGGTTCATCCATTCCAGCAAGTATTTGTGATTCAAGAGCCGACATATCAATGTTCTTTGCATCACCACTCAGTTGTTCAATAGTAGATGATATAATCATACCTTCGGTTTTAGGTATGCTCATTTCGAATGTTAACTTTTGATTTTCTTTTAACTCTTTAATCTCTACATCTTTTTGAGAAAGTTTGGTTTGCAATTGTTCATTGGTTTCTTTTAAAGAATGAATTTCTGAAGTTAATTGTTCTATTGCAGAAGCAGATTGATATAATTTTCCGGTTAATTCTGATATTTGACTCTCCATATTTGACGATACTTTAACATTATTTGAATGTTGGATTTGTAGCTTATTATTTAGTTCTACATTTTCTTGGCTCTTACTGTTAACAATAACATTTAGTTTATTTATCTCAGCTATATATTGTTCTGTATAATCCGGAGTTGTGATCTCTTCTTTCTTAGAATATTTTTCTTCTAATTCTTGGTTAATTCTATGAAGTTCTTCTATATCGATGTTCAGATTTTCAATATTTGTTTTATACTCGTGTAGTTTAGCCTCTAATTGAGACACGTATTCATTCACTTTCTCATACTTTTCACTTAGTACTTTCTTTTCTTTAATGGCATCCTCAATTTGAGTATTGAATTCTGATTCAAGTTCTTCGATTTCTTGTTTCTTTTGCATGATTAAAGATTGATGATCATGGGTAATTCTTTTTAAGTTTGCTTCGAGATCACGAAGCTGAGTTTGATACTTCGATACTTGTGTATCCACTGCGTCGAATTTATTAGCTTTTTCGAGTACTACGCTATAGTGCTCCTGTATTTCAGAAAGCGCTTTTCTTAATTTTTGATTATCCTCGTTCAAATGTTGGACTTTAAATTGTAATTCTTTATTTTCATTATCAATCTCAAAAAGCTGTTTCTCAAGAACTCTGTCATGGTCCATTAGAACAGCTAGTCGACCAACCAACTCATCTTCCTGACTCGTATACTCCGTGTAAGCCTTTTGCTTTTCTTGAAGTTGACTACCTAATTGATCAGCTTTTCTTTCTAGTGAATGTCTCCTATCTTCCATGATAGAAATACTTTCTTCGAGACGACAGATACGGTTCTTGTATTTGCTTATTTCGGTTTCTAAGTTCTCAATGTACAAATCTCGTTCTTGGACTTTAGCGTCGTAGCCAAATTGCACTTGTGTTTGTTGTTGTTCGTGATGTTCTACTTTATTTAACAACTCAGAGATTTGCATTTGTTTTTGATTAATGTCAGACTCTAAACTTGCTATTTTTGTTGTTAAATTAGTATTGTTTCTCTGTTCTATTTCATGCTCCACTAACTTATTATTTAAACCATCAATCTGTGCCTTGTGATGCATATTTTCTTCGCGTGCAAAGTGTAAGTCTTTATGTAATACATTCACAGAATCATTTAGGTGAGATATTTCTTGAGACGACGACACAAGTCTCTCCTGCAAAGATTTGATTTCTGCTTGTAGCTGGTTCATATCTAAAGATTTCTGCTGTTCCAGAGACATTTTTTGTGACTGCAATCGGTTGATCTCTTCTTCGGCATGCTTCAGCTTTTCTTGCAATGCTGGGAGTGTCTCCACTTGTATCAAGAGCTGCTCTAGTTGCTCATTTTTAGCACAAAGCTGTTTCTGACTTTCCTCATAATGTGTTTCAAGTTCGCTATACATTGAGGACTTCTTTTTAATGGTTATAGCAAACTTCTTTAGTTTTTCCAACAACTCTTTGTTTTTGGTCTCCAAAGCCACAAATTGTTCTGATGAGTTATTTTTCTCTGAAGACAAGTCATTAAGCTTTACTTTGGTTTCCTCTATCTGTTGCGTTAATTCATCTACACAATTTTCTTTCTCTGATATGCTATTTCGCAGTTTTTCGTTTTCTATAGATTCCTTTCGAAGTTGTAACTTAATTTCGTGTATTTCTTCATCACGTTCTTTAGTTTGAAGCATTATGGCCGACATTTCTTCTGAATGTTTTTGCTGTTGAGCTTGCAATTCTTTAATAAGATTTTGCTTCTCAGTGAATGATTCTTTTAACTTTTTCAATTCTGGTTCAAGAGTTGCATTTTTATTTACCAATTCAGCTTTAAGGTGATGCAGTTGCATCTTCTCTTCTTCTAAGATCTTTATTTTATCCTCGTTATCTACTAGCTTCTTCTGGTATGCTGATATTTGTTTGTTAAGAGATTTCACAAGTTCTGCGTTCTGATCTTTCGCTTTTTCTTCCTCAAGTAATTCAATGGTAGATTTAAGTTTCTGCAAAACATCATTGAGCTTGGTGATTTGATTTATATACTCAGCCATTTCCTTGTCTTTTTGTTGTAAGCTATTGCCGTAGTTAAACATCTGTTTCTCGTACTCCAATAAGACACTTTCTAGTTCGTTTATTTTAGCGTCGCGAGAACCCACTGTATTGGCAAATTCTTGATGCACTTTCTGCAATTCTTGCTGCAACACTTCATTCGACTGTTTGAATTGGATTAATTGCTGTTCAGATTCTTTATCGTTCTTTGTAACTTCTAATTCTTGCTTTAAATGATGGTTTTCATCTTTTAGAGATTTTATCTTATTTTCGTAAGATGCGTTTGTTTGTAATAATTCGTTTTGTTTCTGCTGTTGCTCTTCCATAGACAGTATTTTCATCTGACAATCACCAATCTCATCTTCTCTTTCTTTGATCGTATTTTTCAATTTGAGTATTTCCTTTGTTAGTTGTTTTACTGTCTTAGCTCCTTTATTTCCTTTATCGCCAGCTGATTTGTCGTCGTGGTGAGTCTCGGCTGATACTCCATCAGTTACATCTTCAGTAGCTGGCTTAGCAATATCAGCGGTTTCTTTCATAATTTCAATTCTTTCACGTTTCAGGTCTTCGATTTGACGCGTAAGGTCTTGGTTCAGATCCTGAAGTTCATGTTTTTCATTGTTTAGCATATCTATACTGTTTTGTAAATCATTGCATTGATCAGTCAATTCAGTTATTTTTACTAATAATGATTCATTTTCTGTTCCAATTTTAGTCATTTTTTCCATAACTTCTTGTCTTTCTTGTGTAAATAATTCAATTTTTGTGTTTAATTCTTCCCTTTGTTCAATTAAGCTGTCTATATTCTTATCATTTTGGGATTCTACATTTTCTTCATGATGGTCGTCACTTTTATCTTCACTAATACCTTTGTTGTATTCTTCGAGTTCAAGCTTTTCCTGTGTTGTCAAAGATTCGACAATTTCAATGGATTCAGCGGAACTCACTTTTTCAGCACTTAGTTTTTCAAGTTTATCAGTTAGTTCCATGTTTTCTTGAATGTAATTTTCCAATTTATGCGTCATCTCTTCTTTTTCTTCTTGAAGTATTTTGATAGTTCCGTTTAGATATTCTTTGTCTAGTTTCAAGTTTTCTATAACAAGTTCTAATTCTTTTCTAGTTGCCATCAGCTCATCTATCTGTTCTTCCATTTGGACAGACTTCATTTCAGTACAAACATGCTCATTTTGGAGTTGAGATATATCTGATAATTTATCTTCCATCTCATTATTTTTCTGTTGCAATACATGTAGTTCTGAAACATAAAAATAAATTTTGTTAATTTTCTTTGAATTAAAAAAAATTAAATATAAAGACGTTTTTTTTAAAATATATTATAATATTTTAATGATAGAGTTTACCTTGAACTAGATCGAATTTCTGTGTTTCCAAAACACTTATCGCCTTAAGCCTTGTTTCTGCTAAATTTTCCATTTCTACCATCTTTTTGTAAATGTCGGAATCCGTCACTATAAATATTATATAAAACATAAATTATGGAAATAATAACATTTATTTATACATTTAATAGGAATTTGCATATGAACTGCATGATACTTACGTCTGCCACTATCATAATCAACAAGATGTAATTGTAGATTGCCCTTTTCCTCTTCTAATTCGGCGACTTTCTGAGAAAGTTGATGTAATTCTTCATTCAGCTTTACTATCTGAGCATTTGCATCAGATACTTTGCTAAAGTTATCAATAGTCTTCTGCAACTGCTTTAATTTCAGTTTATTATTAGACTTTACTTTTATCATGTTTTTGTTAGCCGCGTCGATCTCATTGTTGAAGATAGCTATTTGTTGTTCAGCAGCTCTTAACTTTTCTTCAAGTTCTGTTATTACTATAGATGTATTTTCTGCATCAATAGATTTTGATTCAAGAGCAGATTCCTGTTTTTTATGTTCTATATCTGTCTGTGCTCTTTGTTTATTATCTTCTGGTATGTCAGTGCAAAGGCCAATATCTACCATTTCCACAGACTTCTTTCGTTCTTCCACTACAGGCAATTTAAGTTCAGTTATCAATGCATCTTTTTGAGATATTTCATATTCTTTTTCCAAGATATCTTTATTGAGGGATTGTACTAACATTTCTAATCTCATGATTTCACTTTTAACTGCTTTTTTATCAGTTTCTTGTGGTAATGACTCGGAAGATAGTTGACTCCAAGGAGATTTTGTTTTAGCTGCTGTGTTTCTGCCGCCCTTGCGAGTAGGGAGGGGACTTCCTTTTTTACCAGCAGCAATGCTACTCGGTGATTTAGGTTCTGTATTAACAGTCGCTAGTTTATTTTCGAGTTCCTTATTAGTCTGCCTAATTTGACAGTTTAATTGTTCCAGTAATTCAATTTTCTTAGTTAACTCAACCATACCAGCTATTTCTAAAGAACCTTTCTCTTCTTCAACATCATCTTTTTCTTTTGGAGATGGTTCATCAATAGGTATTTGAGATATTTCTTCAATCTTCTCTTGTAATCTAAATATTTCTTGATTCTTAGCTTCTAATTCCTCAGCTAGTTTCGAGTGAGCAACACTAATTTCAAATCTAGATGTTTCTAAAATAGTATTGGCCTCTTCTAAGTTTTGGATTTTTTCTTCTTTTATTCCAATTTCTTTTAATAAATTCTGCTTTTCTTCTTTCCATTCTGTTTCCATAGCAATAAAATTCTCCTGCATTTTCGTCATTTGTAGTCTTGTGTCTTCAAGAAGAATCAAGGAGTCTTTTTCTAAAATACACAATAAAATTTATAAAGCAGATTTGATTGTAGGGTATAACTAATCAATACAATTGATAAAACACTCACCTTTTTTGCTTAAGCTATCTGACATAAGTGATGTCGCCTTATTTTTTGCTTCAATTATTTGGTCCTTTTCGTTAATCTTCTCCTGTAGGTCTAGAATAGTTGTTTCCATTGCTCTCATTTTAACTTGCATCACACTCAATGAATTTTCTTTATCTTTGATTGTGTTTATAAGTTGACTGACATCTCTGTTATCTGTTGTCTGAATTTAAAAGAAATATTTAAGTCATTATGGAGGTCCTATAAGTAAATGGTAACCAACCAGATGGAGGAGGCTTATTTATTTATCTCTCCCTTATAACTATCATTACAGGTGTAGTGGTATGTAACCCACACATGCACACAACCTGCAAACTCAACTACTTAAGACGTGCATCGCCCGTCTGTGGGCCCAGTCAGGCAGAGACAGTTCTAATACGATACGACACACAAGCAGTCACTTACTGCGTCCCGCGTCATTCCGCGTCACATTATATTTACCTACTCGAATAAACCGTGTTTAGTTATAGTAACTTCGTCATTAAATTAATTGTGTTATACTAAATGAACATTTGATTTCGTTTACTATAGAACCTATGACACACCCTAACAAAAGTTCTATACAGGTACTACTTATACCCTTGGGGATCACTAATGTGGGGAAAAAAGCTATAATAATGACCAATAAGCATACAGATCAATCGAGGCCATAGTTCTGGTTCCATGACTAGTTGCTTGGCTTATAGAAAGCCTAAAACATTGTTGCAAGCTATCAGATTCAATATCAGACTACCAGAAATATCCATAAGCTGGAATGTAAAGCTTTGATTTGGATAATAAATGTTCTAACTGACTTATGACAATGGCCAGCTATAAAATTGGACATTCACATTATTGATACTGCACATATGGAAGATATATGATAATTATTTTGTACATACCTTTTTCACTTCTATCTTTGTATCTACAGTAGATTCCCTCCTTATTGTTGTTGGTTTTGTCATGGGTTTTTTACTAATTTCCTTATATTGTCTTATCCTCTCCATGAGCAGTTCTTTCTGTTTTAAGGTGTTTGCTAAGCTCTCACTAATGCCAGGAACTAAGAAAAAAAACAAGAGTATTAATTTGAGAAAGTATTGTTACTTTTTTTTTTACCCAACTATGGTGCAGCAAACAAAGGATGAAAGTTTCAACAGCCTCAGAATGTTTGAAGGTGGAAGAAGGTGATCTAAATACCAAATCGCGTTTGTTTATAATTTATATACATATGTTAGTTTGTAAGGTATGTATATGTCTATGGGCCATTGAAACCTGAAATAAATGTTTTTATTTCATTGCATACACATAAATTATATTTTTAAATATATTTATTATTCAAATATTTAAAAATATAAAAAATAGTAGCCTACCGGTATTGACAGCAGGGTGCAAGTCAATTATTATTATTATTTCAGTAAAAAGGCAATGACTTATGTGCTACAGTAGAATCTTTTAGATGTAAATCTAAAAGATTTAAAGACAATCTTACTGTTCAAAGCATCCTGGACAGACATTGTTGTGGAGGTGTCAGTTGCTGCAGAGTAGCCAGTTCTCTCACTCATGGTGGTTGCCATTTCAGAAGCTGTGTCGCACACATCATCCTCTTCTGAAAAGAGAAACAATTACTCATAAGAAATTATCTTTTCAATTTTCCTATTTTGAGTTTGAACAACTAAATAGGATTGAAATTTTAGCAAATAGTGTTTTTTTTTACTTATAAGCTAACTTCAATTGCCTGAATTGGGATAAGCAACAATCTATACTAATAACAAAAGCTGAAGAGTTTGTTTGTTTATCTACCAGTCGGATTTGAAAAATTCTTTATGCATTGGATAGCCCAGTTCTTGAGGAAGGTTAAAGGTTATTTAACATCATGCTACAACCCTTAGGAGCCGAAAAAAAGCAAAAAACTCAGAAAGAACACTAAGCTAAAACAAAATAAAAGGCAGGTAAGGGATACTTTCATGCAGACGAAGGCTCGGGCAGAAGCTTAGTTAGAAACAAGTATGATCCAATTCAAGAGCAGTCCCTATTCATATTCTGATTGCACAGTAATTCAGTATTTTCATTGGTTATATTTGGAACACACCCAAGTAACTCACAATAAATTATTCAATGCGCAATGTTTTGATTTAATAAATGTTTTGCTTTCTATACTCACCAGCAACTAAGTATAAACTTTCAAATTGTTTTAAGAGTGTTTTGATAGATGAAATTAAACTGAGAAAATGAATTCATTGCTGATTAAGGAAAACCACATTTCTCTTTGTCGTGCTTCATTACTAGGATTCTTTTCTATAATAAATGAAGGGCAAGACTAATGTGTCATCACCAGCCAACCATGAGTTATTTGGTTCATAACTAATTTAAAACAGTTTTACTCATTTTAGTATAAAATAGAAACTTACCAAAAGGTCTTCCCAAGAGCTCTGCAGTTGCTTTGCGGTGTTCTTTAATCCTCTTTGACACAAGTGCTGCATTTTCAAGACACTTCTGTGCACGCTCAAACTTAATTTGCCTTTCAGACGATGATGATATGCGCTGAGATGTCTACAATTTGTTTAGAAACATTAGTTTAAATACAATTATTAATTGTAAACTTGCATAAAACCAGTCTAGATTGATTGTTTATGTACAATATGGTTGATGTTTTTATTGCCAGCTGATGTAAATTGATACGATATTTTATAATGTATGTTTATGTAAGAATGTCCAATTCATAGGTTACTTTTAAAACTCAACTTCTTAAAAGTCAGTGCAACGAAAATAGTTATGACTAAATACATCTGGTTGAATTACGTAGTATTCTAATAGTCAATAGCAAATCGAAACAACACCAATGTCCTTGTATTGCTCGTGCTACGCAAATATAATTTTTTAGATTCGTGTTCAAGTTCGTATAGTATAGCAGTATTTACCTTAGAAGTTTTAACACTTCCTGCGACACTGGACACTTCGCTAGGTGATGCTACATGGCTGTCAGCAATATCAAGTTGTCCCCTTTCGGGAGGATTATTGTTTTTATTGTCCGACATAGCTTATTGCTCTCTGCCAACATGAATAATAGACGTAGTACGCGAGGCACAATCACTACTCAATACACTTTTTAGAAACAAGTACAGTAAAATAAATGAAATATTAAAAATAACTAAGCAATTAACAAAATATTTAGCCACCACCACTGAGCACTAATTGCCAATACAGCTTGCCATTACATTTTTTATCCACGTCAGCAGCGGTCTATAGAAAAAGTTATGACAGATGACATTTCATGACAATGTCATGCATGACAGCATAATAACAAGTTCTCTTCTCGGGATTAGATTCTCAATCATCAAGTAAAAAATTTACACTTCACCGACTCCACCTTACACAGTTAGTACACCAACCCTTGTCCTTATACCACTGCGGAGTGCAGTTCCTCTGCAAAACGCAATACGTTTTCATACATACAGGTTGTGTGTAAATAGTGGGGTCAAAACACTGTATAATCTATTAAGTTATCGCACAGAATGAGGATAAAAACTGCCACTTGCTCGCTCCAGATGTCGCTATTATCACTAAGTAAGAATTTGACAGCTTGCTGTCATGCTGTAGTCCTAGAAACTAGAATATACATACATTTTTGTAAAGAAGCGAGTTCCCGTTTTATTAATTTTAATATTTGCTCTACACGAGAAATTCGTATACAGGTGTTTCTACCAAGAGCACTAGTCTATTTTCATTACGTACAGGCACTTATGGTATGATATTATGTAAATTATAGTTATGGTGTGTATGTATAAATGTATAATAATAGTTATAGATCAGTGCTAGAATTTACAACTCTGAAAATTTTCAGTCAAGAAGATCATCCTCGAGCAGGTCTTCAACTCCAATCAGGTTATCCTTGTCGTACGTAAAAAATAAAAGGGGGAATGCGCTAAGATTTTGCAATTTGCTGGTCAGTGTCAGCGTTATGTTGTATGTTGATTAAAATATGATTCGCGGTGTTTCAATCCCTAAACGTACTGTACGTTACTGTGCGTTTGCACTGGCGAAACATCACAATAAAACTTCTGTCGATGTTCCATACAATATTTACAGATACTAGAATTCAACATGTTTTGTTGAGAATGTTTCGCCAGTGTAAACGCACAGTTAGCACTGGCACACAATAAGGACAAGTTGAGTTCTCTGTTTTCTGTCAATGTATCGACTCGCGTTCGCATTGTCACGCAATTTGTTGACGCGAAACATGTTTGATAACTTGACATGTTTTACAGACAAATTGCATAACAAAATATTTCTGTATGAATATTGCAAAATGTTATCCACTATATCGATACTGTATCGATGGTTACCGTCTCATTACTATGCGTTTGCACTAGTCAAGTTTTAGATTTAGACCTACTTGAGGTACAGACGCTAGCACATCAAGCTACCCGAAACTGTCAAATTTTCCCAATCAACTTTGAACCTTACATTTCAGCGATAAAGTTGAAAATCTATTAAATAAATTTGACAGATTGTAGTAGCCTGATGTGCTGCCGTCTGTACATTTGGTAATGAGAACCTAATACATTTAGTTTTGTTAAGTAAAAGATTATTAGCTGCGAACCATTTTGAAAGTACAGCCAGACTATCGTTGAAATGTAAGACATCTGTATCTTTCCTGTCTATTTTAAAAATAAGAGAAGTGTCGTCAGCAAATAGAATTATATCCGATAAGTTAGCCATCATGTAAGGAAGATCATTTATATAAACTAGAAATAAGAAAGGGCCAAGAATTGAACCTTGAGGCACACCCATTTTAACTAGAGACCCCGAAGACGTCACCCCATTAACATTTACTTTTACTGCCTGTTTGATAGATAGGAAAGAACAAGATCAGCAGCTTGTCCACGAATTCCATAGTGGTGTAATTTACCGATCAGTGTACTGTGGTCAACGCAGTCAAACGCTTTTGAGAGGTCACAGAAAATGCCAATTGCATCCTGGGACTTCTCCCAGGACTCCAAAATGTGACTGATGACTTGATGAGTTTTACTCCTGCGTCAGTCGTCGACCTACCTTTCGTGAAACCAATCTGGTGACTATGTAAAATCCCATAAGAATTAATTAAAATGTGACAACATCTGGTCTAGCATGATTTTTTCATATATTTTATTCAATGCTGGTAGCACAGATATTGGTCTATAATTAGAGGGATCACTCTTACTACCCGATTTGAAAATTGGTACTACTTTACTGTTTCATTAAATCAGGAAACGTACCGCTATCTAAACATTGATTAAATATGCCTTCAAGAACCTTAATGGAAATCCCCCATAAGTCTTTAGTGTTTTTTTAATATTAAGACTTTTAAATGCTTTTTTAATTGTGAAAATAGAAATGGGCTTGAATTCAAAACTTGGAATGTCTTTACTGAAGTGTTCTTTTAAAAGAGTTTCAGCTAGTATAGATGATGAGGGGAGAGATTTCGTAACCTCTATTGGGATGTTGGTAAAGAACTTTTCTAGCGTCTCAGCAACTTTAAACTTATCTGAAATGGTTTCATTCTCAATTTATAAAGACAATTCATTCTGACCTCACTGTTTTGTGTTTCCAGTTTTTTTATTAATTTGGTACAGACGCCAGCACATCAAGCTACCCCAATCTGTCAAATTTATTTAATAGATTTTCAACTTTATCATAAGTAAGTATAAGGTTCAGAGTTTATTGGGAAAATTTGACAGTTTCGGGTAGCTTGATGTGCTGGCGTCTGTACATACATACCTGCCACACAGCTTTTTTTTTATTATTAGAAATACTAATTTTGTTACTTATTAATTTTGATTTAGCTTGGGCGCAGACTCGTTTGAATATCTTAGAATAGTTTCTAACATAATAATGAAGGGCTGGATCAGAGGACAATGACTTCTAGCTGTACAAATTATACAAAATATCTCTGCTTTTCCTAATGCCAGCAGTGGCCCATTCATTAAAAATTTGTGATCGACACACATAAACACAACAATGGCGGTTTGAAGACGGACTACTATGCTGCCATTTATGATGAGCTTTCAGTTTTTCATTACACCTTATTACGCTGTATTCATCAGTTTGGGTTTTTCAGTCACCGTCAGTGTAAACAGGGTTAGACCATAGATAGACTTCCGTTTTGTTTTTTGTCAATCGATACTCTCCGACTAATAAGTTATCTGTGATCGGTACTAAATGTCATGCCAGTTGCCTTTGCACTGTCAATTTCCTAAATTTGTCAATCAAAAAGATTATTGGCCTTAGGTGAAATTTTGTTTTCTAATAACACTTTTTCATAGTTTTATGGTTTTAATCACAAATTATTTCAATGGCTTCGAGAATCCAGGTAAGGAACCATAAGTCTGATGTTCATTATGACACCAGTTTCATCATTTTATGATTACCTTGTAGAGATTACCTTGCTGAAAATTATTGACGCGTAAATAATTTCAGGCTACAGCTCGTCATCTGTCAAAAACTTTTAAGAAAAAGAGTAGGTTTGAAATAGGCATTGCCTCTGAATTACCTGTAGCATACAAGAAATTCTGGCGCGAATGGAAAGTGTTGAAGCCTGCTGCTGTTCACTACATACCTCAGGAAGGGAAATGGAAGCGCGACGACCTAACTGGGGAAATATTGCCAGTACAGAACATCCCTATCCCATTGAAATATCCGGCGGAGATCAATGAGGGGCTGTGGGGTGGCGAGGCTGTAATTAAAGGTAGGTTTTATCTATTTTCATATGTAAATAATAGTGCATAGGTTATGTCACTGATTCATGAAGATTAACCATTTTCAGGCTTCCAAAAACGTGATCCGCGACGACGTAGGGTACCTCATTATTGGGTACCCGTATTGAAGAGGACTGTTGTGAAATCTGAGATCCTAAAAACCCATCTGTCGGTAACGGTGACTGACCGTACAATAAGTTTGATCAATGATCATTATGGTTTTGACCACTACTTACTAAAGACACCTGCATGTGACTTAGTGTCCATGTTAGCATTGAAGTTGAAGAAACAAATACTAATTGAATTGATGAATGGGTGTCCCCGGTATGCATATGATCCGCAGAAACAAAAAGAAGTGTATGAGGAATACAAAACTTATTTATCATCGGTGAGTTGTCCTGCAATATTTATCTTAAATAATGCTAGTCAGAATAAACACCCTATGTACTTGTACAGAATATTACTTCTAGCACAGATCTGGCCCAAGAACAGCAAATTGATATCATTGGGTGATCCATTACCATACCATTTTGATTGTTATTGAAATTTGTGGGCTGGAATCACTGTCAATTCTTAGATTGGCATTTGGTGGTCTGTTTTATGAGGTACTCCTGATTTTATCATTCAGGAAGTCAGAAGTCCTGTAATAAAATGGACAAGAAATGTATAATGCATTACTTAACTGTAAATAAATTTTGTTGTTTCCAGTATACTCCTGAAGAAATAGAATGGTATGGCCTCACATGGTATGAGGCTCTATGCAAGCTAGCCAAGCAGAAAGAGGCAGCCAATAAACCTGTTCCTTTAAAAAACATATACAGAAAAAACCTGGTAGAAAAATTGAAAGCTGCAGGAATTGAGTCAACCAAAACTTCACCTGATGAAATATCGTAAGTACTTAGTTGCCTGTATTAAATATTGAAAGTACTTAGTTGCCTGTATTAAATATCGAAAGTACTTAGTTGCTTGTGTGAAATATCGTAAGTTCTTAGGTTCCTGTATGGAATTTTGTTTATAAGTTAATGTTGGTAAGAATGATTATACATTAATGTGTAGATGGTTAGATTGTGTGGATGATGATAAAACAAGAAAAGAACTGGGGGCCTACTACCAGCTCAAAAGCAGTATTATTATATTACTTCAGTGGGAGAAAGAGATGGAGCTATACATCCTGTAGAGCTTCGTCTCTTTCCCACACTGAAGTAATATTAAAATAATACTGCTTTATGAGCTTGTGGTAGGCCCCCTGACAACTGAAATAAACAGATGGTAGGAATGTAAGGTAGAAAAGCCCAAAAAATAGTCTGACAACCAGCCACTAGGTTGTGGTCAGATAGGCAGTCGCTACATGTAAAATACTGGTATTCAGCTGCATCTGGTTAGACTGGAAGCCAACCCCAATATAGTTGGGAAAAGGCTAGGCAGATGATGAGGAATGTAAGGTAGAAATACTGCTGCAACCCCAAAATAACTAGGATGAGGGCAGGAGACTGATAATGACAGGTTCAGGTGCAGTGTTCATGCCTGATTACAAACTATTAACTTATTATTTATTTTTATGTATTTAAGGTCTACCAACATGCGTAACAGTGGTGAATGGTATTTGTTTTTAATTTATTACTGCACAACCAATTACAGGTAAACAGAACATGTTATGTAACTGTTTACAATCTAATTTCCCTTTGATAAATCATCTGTTCCTTAAAAATCCATTTAACAACCTGTTTATCTTACATGATTGATATAATTTTCCACAAGCATTCAACTTAACTTCAATATGTTAGTAGAATTAATTTATTAGACATATAATTTGTTTGTCAACACAATTTCAATGACTATTCAAGAACTCATTGTAGCTTTATAATCATTACATTTTATTATTATGATAAACAAAAGAAGAAGTAGTGTTAGTTTCAACAAATCTGTATACACTGGTGGACTAAGAGGGGGGGGCCGGTGCGGTCCGCCCCGAGCCCCCTACGTAAGCTAAATATAAATGTGACATCCTACATTTTCTTTAGACTTTTCTGTGAAATTCAACAACGTGACTCATGTATGAATAGTCAATCACAAGAAAATCCTACCTATCCAGGGCGGTTGAAAAAAATTCCCTACCTACCTACGTTCTCAAACTATTCTGAATAAGGTCGACAAAGTAATTCCTATTTTTATAAAAATATTCAAATGAAAAATTTCCCTATCCAGAGTGCAAATATTTTCGAGCTCGCTTGGCTTGCTCTTATATTCTACATTCTTATAGTTCTCAAAGTTTTCTTTATACCTGGGCGGGGGCCCCATTTATTTTCCCGCCCGGGCCCCCGATAGGCTAAGTCCGCCACTATCTGTATAGTCTCATGATAAATTTTTCTTTTCTTTTCAGGAACACAACCTCATGGCTATCAAAGATGAACCCCTTTGGTAAAAAAGACGAAGCTTAGTGTTGTATAGAAATATTATTGTGACGATAGTTAAAATTATTGTGTTTTTAGCAAAGTGTAACATTTCATGTAGATGTGTTTATTGCCAGAGATAGTCCACAATTTGGAATAAATAGGTGTTATAAATAAAATGTTGTTATTATGAATTTTCAACATTCTTGTGTTTAAAATGTTGTGATGGCGAGTGGTTAACCCTGGGCCTCGCCTCCTCCTCGCCTCGCCTCTCATGTACAAGGTTTTTGGGGTTCAAATCAGGAAAAGTAGCAATGTGACTTTTCATATATGTACTTTCTAAGTTTATCTTGGACATCGGGACGAAATAGACAGCAATTAACATAAGAAGAAATTGCCAATCCGCCTTGAGCAAGCGTGGTGATCAATGTTCATGCCTTCTCTGCATGAGAAGACGCTTTTGCCCTGCAGTGGGACAATAATGGGCTGGTATTATATTATTATGTTCTCATGTTATAAACATACTTGTGACTAGAAAGCTTTTCGCTGCTAGTATCTCCTAATGTATGCAACTAATCTTTAAGCTAATCCTATGATTACAACCTCACTAAACATATTCATGACAATGTGGTCATGACATGATGAACCATCCCTATTGGAAGAATCTACTTCACTACGAAATCAATATCTCACCCAGAAATGGCAAACAACTTTGTGAACTACTATTGAACCATACAGGATTGGATTATTATAAAATGAATCTCAAACAAGATGCCGTTCAAGTAATTTTAATATCAGAAAATAATCAATGTTTCATAAATAGATGTAATACCTATACAATAATATCTGTTGTATGGTTGTAAATGACACAATAAAATACATGTCCAAAAATATATATTGTGTCAAAGTGTCACAAGCTTTGTGATGGAATAGTCACTATTATTTTATGTAGAGAAAATAATCTATTTTAATCACTGTTTTGGCTTATACAGTAGGGTTTCTTGTTTAAATACACGTATCTAGACTACCTGAGATTGTGATGCAACATTGCTAAAAAATAATGGCAAAATGCCACAATCTATGCTACAAGTTTTAGTTGGGATATTATTAGACGTTGCGCTCACGAGTTTTTCTGTCGAGATGAGACAACAGTCTTTTTGTGTCAAAAAAGTGTTTTTCACTAGATTTTAGTCAATTCTGACTGTATTTAGTTGCAAGTGTATACTTCATCATTGTTTTAATAGAGCGATAGTCTGTCTTAAGGTTGCACTAGTCGATATTTTTTCCATACTAATTTCGGGAATATTACTCCACTGTTTGACATTGTACATCCAAAGTTAACCGTCAAAGGGATAGGGGGAGGGGATGATATCGTTTTGTCTTTATTCATTTTGTCTGTGCGGAAACAGAATAGTAAAACAAACGCCATTAAAAAGTTATGAGCCAACAACGACTCGTTTTTCTTATTAATTTAAACGCAACTTTCAGCGTAAATAAGTAATAAAAGAAGTGTAAAATCTCCAAAACAAAGTCCGCACCGACAAAGCTCAATTATCGAAGAGTTCAATAAACTTTATTTGTAATTGATTTAGTCAGTGGTTTAAAAAAAAAACTCGATTTTCTAAAGGATTTCTCGTAATTATTTACTACGCGCTCGTTTTACTCAAGTAGTTCGGAACGGTGCCGGTGTTTGTGTGAGTGCGAACTAGACGTTATGCGTGTCTAGCGTCTAACTGCTCGTCACTGATACTATCTCTGTCGGACACAATGCCAGGTGAGACAGCGTGCTTTTTGGCCACGCCCACCAGTGAGTTAGACCCCGCGACTAGTTCAACCTTAAGACATCTTTAAAGACAGTTTCAATTCAGGTGTGGGCCGTACAGGTATTATTGACACAATTTGAAATGTAAACAGTGATAGTGTTTAGTGAAGTTTTATGCATATTACAAACATCAATCAAGGTTTCGAGGACCAAAAGTACTAAATGACATAAAACTAAATATTTCACTATGCTGATGAGATTGGGGCTTGGCAAGTTGGCATTAAAGGGAAGACATCAGGATACATACAAATTATAACCGCTAGTCTAATACGCTAAAAATCGTGAGTGAGATTAAGATATTAAACATGGCAAGCTGAGAGACCTGCTCTCTCGCTAGGTATTTTTACCAAAAGAACAGTCGCATCCCTAGCAGGAACATACTTCGAAATCGTACTGCCGCGCTTTCGAGCGCTATTCTTGTTTTCGATAACCATTCTATCTTTACTTATTTATTGAGCTCTTCGATCGGATCTATTTGTGAAATTGTTTCGCGTAATTGTATAACAGAACAAGATGGCGGCGTTAGGCGATTAACACAAGGCACCGCGTACCGCCGCGGTAGGCGGTGAAGCGGATCTCATGTCGCATTGACCTCTAATAAATCCGTTGATGCCTAACACACGTACACTGCCCGACCGCGCGGTCGAGGGTGCCCTCACCGCTCACTTCCGCGGCGGTGCGCGGTGCCGTGTGTTAATCGCCTGAGTTTCGATTTTGGACACGCGCCAAGAGATAGACATGGTACTGCAATTGCTGATCTGTTGCATGTTTTAAGTGATAGTGCACTCTATAGGCGAGTCGAGTGGCATGGTATCGGCGAGCAGGGCGGCGACGGCGCGCGCGAGGTACGTCATGGTGCCGTACGAGCCGCTGGGCGCGCTGTCGTACAGGTGCTGGCACACGCCGGCCGCGCCGCCGCACACCAGCGCGCCGCTGTGGCCGCGCGAGCTGTCCTTAGCGCAGCACAGCGTCGCGTCACCGTTGCAACGCATCTGGGAATGAAGCCTTATTTTAGCGAACTCACACTCAAAGAATTGTCAAAGCGTCGGTCGGACAGAAAGATGAAGTTAGTTGCCCATTCTTAAGCGTAGCAGGTTCTTATGGGGAAGAACGGACAAGAAACTCCATATTGATTAAACATTATAGGTACATATTGTGAGAACGATGTAGAAAGACGTGCACACTTAAAGCGTCCAGAGCAAAAATTAATAATGAACGAAGTGTGCATCTGTTCCGTCTGTGCAAGTTGCATCTGAAAATAATACGTCCACCTTATTTAATCAAATGAAATGCGTAGAGGATTGAATAAAAGCATTCTTTAGTTTACATTTGAGGCCACATATTTTTTTTTCAACAAATGCTTCTATGGTTACTAAATTATCGACCATGATCATTTACATTACAACTGACAGCTTCTTACTGTTTAGTGCAACAGTCTCTATGAGAACTCAAACTATAGTGGTGATCAATGTTATGGTTTTATAAGTCGGACAATAATAATGTAAGCTCAAAGAACAAAATCAAAAAGCCACCTCACCTGATCATCCAAAAATATTTGGTTGGCCCTGTGAACCAGGCTCTCGACTTCAATCGTCCCGCCTAGATGTGCCACAGCCTTATATTCCACAACGAGGGTCAGCACCATGAGAGCTTCAACCACCAGTTGTCGATACTCCGGCTGAGGAATCGAGTTCAGTACTGTTTCCACTGCCAGCGCGAATTTTAGTTCTCCTGACGTCATCTCTTGGGTAAGGTTCGGTTGTAGGATTTTTCCTTGAATTACTAGGCCTTGGCACTGGAATAAAAAAATACTGGTTAGTTGTTGATTCAAGAACCAATATCACACAGATAGTTTATAACCTGGATTAAACCTATTTTCTCATGGGATATTTTCTGACATCCACGCGGACTAAGCCGCGGGCAAGTAGTACGTATATTTTCGTAAAAACATACCCTTTCTAAGACGCCCCATACGCGAGGATAGAAGTCTCTTGGCACTCGATTAAGGGCTCCGTCGAGTCGTCGCCGGCGCAACCACTGGCCTTGGCGATCCGGCTCAGTTGTCGGTGCTAAGTAAACAAAAAATAAACAAGTCTCAATAAGAATATGTATCAGGCATTTAAAATGGCCCTTCTAGTTTTTTTGTAAAATCAAGTCTTATATCTTCGTCAGTATTCAAACTCTTCAAGTCAGGACACTAATGCTTTATCGGTAAATCAGATTTTATTGTGCAATGAACAGACAAAAATAGCCCTTAAGGTGAGGAACATATTGTCTGTGACTGTACCGCCTCCAGCTTAAGTAATAAACTAATATTATAAATGCGAAAGTGAGTTTGTTTGTTACGCTTTCACGCTAAAACGGCTGAACGGATTTGGATGAAATTTGGCACAAGGGTAGACCATGACCTGGATTGGGACATAGGATACTTTTTATCCCGATATTTCCACAGGATCGAGACTTATGCGGGTGAAACCGCGGGGCGCCGTTAATACAATATAATTTAAAATGCAGAAAGCGGCTGCTCATTTGAAACACAAACAACCTTCACATCGCGACTATTCAGACATTTAACCAAAGACAAAAGCTTAACATATTTATGAAAATTGCGGTGTGCTAAGCTTTTACTTCTAACCTTATTAAAATTTACACTAAATTAATAAATTTAAAAAAAAATTGGTTGATACTTACAGTCATCAATACCACCTTGTAGAGTTTGCCCTTCCAAAACAATCTGTGACTTTTTGCCATATCTATGAGACTTGTTGCTCACTATGGAGAAGTTACCGCGACCAACTGTAAACAAAATGGAGCATTTCATAATAGAGCGACGTTGATTCGTCAAACATAGACGTCAAATAAAGACTTCAAATAAAGGTTTTAACAGTTAATCGGGACACAAACAAAAATAAATATAAGTAATGGTTGTAATAACATAATTATTTACAGCAAGAATTTATTTCGCATAAAGGAATAAGCAAAAAGTAAAAAAAAATAAAAGGAAATAAAAAAAGACATAAAAAAATCCAGTCTCAGACATAACAGCCCTTTTTCCATAATTTAAATCTGGAAGACTTGAACCGCATTGTGATCAGTCGCTTCGATTTTGTTGTACACACGGCTACACATCAAGCTATAAATTTCCAGTTTAAGCTGACCTCGCACTGTACGGAAATCCTATACAATGCGAGATCAGCTTATACTGGAAATTTATAGTTGATATGTAGCCGTGTGACTACGTTTCATATTTTATATGGATTTAAAAATCGGGGTGTAAAAAGATCTTTCACATAGCCGTTCGCTACACATTCTGTAATCAAACTAAGTAACATTGAGCAAAAATTATTGATATGATATGATATGGAAAACGACTTTTATTTTTGGTGTAAATATAAACTGCTGTTTACGGCAGCGCGCAAAACATTATGCTTATTGGTACATGGTGGCCGGTACAGGGTATTCAAAGTTAAGTATAACATTTAAAACGTGTTTTCGTGAAAAATTTAAACTTGGACCTTCAATATTTTAGTTACCAGAAAGTTCCCAGGTTTGGTACAGAATAAAAAACAAAAAAAAAAAAAAAAACACAAGAACGGCGTCTTTTTACATCCGTTATATAGGTGCAAGCGCCAGTTTCACAAACGAATTTATACCGTATTGTTCCCATTATAAAGATCGATATTGCTGGACGTGGGTCTGAAAACCGCAGGCCGGACCTTAAATTTTTCTTTATGGACTTAGCAATACGGTTTCTAGTGAATGAATACTCGTTCAACAATTGCGCACATAAGAACTATCTTTAGGACTGGTGTAAAACTTCGTACACAGCATTATTATATTTGAGACCAGACAATCACACACTTAGAATATAAAATCGTGTGCTAAGGGACGTATACACAAGGTCACAACTCTGCAACGGGGTGCATTCAGACATGAACATAAGCTTAAGTCTGCTGCCACACAACCACTCGCCTTTATTTTTACTGAATTTTGCCTTTAATACAACTGTAGAGTTTGCTGCAAAAAGGAAACATTTATTCAGATAATTACTGGTACTAGCGAATAAAATACAGGGTCGAATTAATAATAATAATAGCTAGTAAAACTCCGCAGAGGAGTGTATCGATATCTCTTGATATGACGATAATACAAAAAAAATATCTTTTTAAACTCATAATTTCAAACTACTACCAGCGGCCGTGACCCCGCAGTCAGCTGTAGTTATTTGAAATTAAGACTAATACGTTTATTTTTTACACGACTGCCCAAAAAGGAGTGTAATGTTTTCAGGGTTAATGTATAATTCCGTACCTGGCGTGAATAAGTTGATATGTCATTTATGCATACTTTTCAGGGCAGCCAATTTAAAGTTTACGATCTTCTGGTAAATCGAAAATAATGATGATTACTTTTTTAATAGTTGAATTTAGGTTCTTTAAGGAGCTGTTTTAAGTCCACGTTACAAAATAAATGTAATATTTGTTAATGCATTTAAAAACAGACTTATCCAATTGTTCACCGACGACTTATCAACTTATTCCCTGAAGGAAGATAAAAATTCTAACTGTCATAATTGAACTTAAATAAAAACCAAATGAAGTAATAACAAAGTTTAATCGCAGAAACAAATTAAGATCCTTTATTCTTTTTTAAATTTATGAAATTTAACCAAATGACAAGAAAAAACACTTTAAATTACTTATTCTTCTGTGTTTTCTTCTTTATCAGGATCTTCTTCGTCAAGATCGGGGTCGATATTTTCTGTATCATTATCCGTTTTTATATTTCTATAAAATTCATGAAATACTGGATCTATTAGAGGCAATAGATCCAGCAAATCTTTTTTCTTCTCTCGACTTACTGGCAATTGCTCTCTGGACACTGGTTCTAACTGTATGTTATCTATAATGTATTTGCCTCTTTTCTTGAAGTTTATTGCTTTAAATGGAGTGTCACTGTCAAGGTTTGTCTTGAAGTATATTTCTCCAATGGGCTTTCTATATTGCAACCACTTCACAGGTTGCCATAGGAATTTGCTTCCAGAGACGTCTTTCTTTTTAATTGTGAACGGCCCTTTTTTTGAACTTAATTCAGAGAAGTTTAGAAACTGTTCTTGCTTCATAGGTATCACTTCAAAGGGGTTTTTAACTTTGGAAGACCGAACCAGTTGTATCCAATCATTAAGATGGTTAATTTTAATCTGTGTCTTCTTTTTAGTTCTCTCAATTATAGCATGGTCCGAGTCACATTCCATATGACTATGTCCGCTGATAAGAAACTTATGGTTGATCACTTCTAATGTTGGATGTTGATGCAATAGAAACATGAACATCATAGCAACTGTGTTGTTTTTATTTTGCCCCCCACATGTGTCCGAATAAAATGTGACCTGTTTTACATTTGCAGGTAAATTATGAAGCAAATCCCATAAACAAGAAGCGATTTGGTTAGCACCTCGTGCGCCAATCGTTTCGTCCCACATATAACAAATAGCTTGATCATTAGCTAAGTTATGAATTGTTAGATTGAAGGACCACAATTGCCTTTTATAAAAAGAAACTGAAGTTTTGAGGTAAGGAGTAGGTAAGCATTGCTGAAGATCGAACGTGTAGGCACGAATTGATGAGTCGCGTTTTGCATCGTCTTTGTCTTTCCTCTTTTCGGAATAAGCTTTTTCAGCTAATGTATGATGTGCAGCAAGTTCAGCTCTTAAAGCCTGGATTTCCTGTCCTTGAGCTAACGAAATCTTTGTATTAAGTAAATCACAAGTATGGCAAGTATCTTTTGCCGGTTGTTTGAAGGATAGATTTAAGTCATGAAAACATTTTGAGTACAATTTCAATGACACGGGGTTTGAACAACTTTCTTTGTATAAACGATACATAGCTGCAATGGACAGATCTGAAGACAAATATTTTCGGTTCGTTCTTTTCCTACAGTAGTGACTCTCGTAATTTGGAAATGACAATATATGGTTTATAGCTGTAGTAGTATCGTCAATCGTTTTTTTATTTTTAGGTGGTTGCCTTCCTCTCTTATCAGCAGTTATTATTCCGCTTACAGTGTTTTTTCTTATTTATTATAATATTTACAAATCCTTTGGTTTCCCCATACGTTTTACATAAGCATTCTTTACAAATTGGTTTGTGTTCATTATTTATAATTAGTTTATATTTGCAATAATAATCTCTCTGAACTGTTCTGCTATCAGTCTTTTGTGTCTTCTTTGGTAATATTGTTATAAGACTAGCTACGTACATTGCTCTCCGATCTCTACTGCCCAAAGCCCAATATTCGTCAAAACATTGTTTCCTTTCCAATTCAGAAAATCGTTCAGAACATTTTAATCTACAATTTCTTAGTGAACTCAATTTCCTCTCACCCACTTTTTTTCCTTTTTCCGTTACATAGCCTTACCAGAATTCCTTAGTCTTTTAGATTCTTCCCTCTCCTTCCTTGATCTACCCTTTTTTTTCACTTTCGAATTTTCATTAGTTGGATCTTCATTCCTTGCCTCTGTCACACTGTTGATATCTGCAACAATATAATATGTATTTCAGTATATTCATAAAACTATTTTATAATAACTGTTCCTATTTTACATTGATTTTAACTTATTATACTCACCTGAAGTAGAAGCTGTAGCTATATTTTGTGTATTATCGTTCGAAATGTTAGTGATAGTTTCCTGGTTTTCTGCTCTTATTTTTTCATTTTCTACAGAAACAGCACTTTCCACTAGGTTGTTATCGATTTTATCAGTATTAGATGTATTTTTTTGTAAATCTTTAGGAGATAAAATATCATCACAAGATTCGCAATCAGTTTCAGAGTTATCCTGTACAGCATTTGTTTTATTTGCCATTAAATCAGGAGATTGCATCAAGTCAATATTTTCAAATTCTAGGTCTGGTTCATTTAATACATCATAAAGTTCTTTCGTTTCCGGTGACATAGGCCGAATAGGGGACGAAGTATGATCTTCATTTTCAAGATCTTTTAATAATGGAGACGATCTCAATCCTTCTGATGTGTCACTTCTTACATCAAAATTAGACTCACCTGAAATAATATGATTTCGTTTAAAGTATGTATAACATTTATATCCAATAATAAAAAAAGAAAGATAAATAATTGCCTGGAGTTGAGTTCTTATGTCTTAGATCCTGCATCAAAGGAGTCAATGGAGAAAAGGGGGGAGGAGAAATAGAGGGTGGCTCATTTGAAAATAACATTTCAAAACTGCATGTATCTGAAAAGATATTAACATAATAGATTATTTTTCAACAGCATTCTCAGACTTCAAACTTACTAAGTTACTTATAACATCTTTAATTCATTAAGCTATTCATTCCACATTTTCCTATAATATTTAACATCTTGATTTGAAAATATTTTTTTTATTATAGAACGTCTTAATGCAGTCTTATTAAAACAACAGAATTCCATCACCTGTCACGCAATTCCCTCCTACACCAGCAAACCCATTTGACAAAAAAATAGCTAAGAACGTAAGAGTTAAACTCATAATTTAATAAATTAGCAAATATGGTAAAAATACGATACAAAAGCATAAAAACTGTCTGACCTTTTTCATCCACCAAAAGATTACGAGGTGACTTAGACATAACAAGTTCTCGTAGCTCAAGCAATTTACGCTTTTTATGTAATAAGCTCTTGAAAGCATTCTGCTAAAATATTAAAAAAAACAACTGTACAATCAGTATTTATAACAAGCACACAATGCAAATTTAATTTTATATTATAACCTATCTGATAAACACAGACGTATTTTTGCGTACTTACTTTTTCCTCATTATCACTCATAATTATTATAAGCCACAATAATTGTTTTTCTTTATAAAAATAATATAAAGTTGTTGTAATACAAAACACTTAAGTAACGTACTAACAATAAAACCTTCTCAGACGACGAGATACTCGATACTGACAAGTTCC
The DNA here is from genome assembly GCA_963680765.1 of Agrochola lychnidis. Taxonomy (NCBI): domain Eukaryota; kingdom Metazoa; phylum Arthropoda; class Insecta; order Lepidoptera; family Noctuidae; genus Agrochola; species Agrochola lychnidis. The sequence continues at coordinate 16,021,832 of OY796857.1, forward strand.
GACACGATTTTGAACGAACGAACTGATTTTGATCATGTACCTACAGATCGGCAGTGACTCGTAATATGAAAGGCATTCAAGTATAAACCTGCCTTATATGTTTACAATTGAGTTCAAATTACCTTGCGCTTAAAGTTTTCCTAAAAGTTGATTTTGAGTCAAATTCGGTCATCAAACTCTTAAAACGATTAAATGATTTTATTTTTATAAAAGTTAAATTATATGCGTATTTTAAGTACCTATTCTCAAAGTAAGTAAACGTAACAATTCACGCTTTGTTATTATAAACAATATAATGTCCATTTTAAAGAGTTTCATAAATGACTCGTGTGATTTTATAATGATAAAACTAGACAATTCGAAATGTTCTAAAATATCAAAACTTTTGATAGCGTGCATAACTAGACAATTCGAAATGTTCTTAAATATCACAACTTTAGATAGCATGCATAACTAGATAACTCGACATATATGTGCGTGTTTCGTACTCAAAGACGTTCATAACTTGATAACTGATTTTGTCATATTACACTCGCAAATCCACAAACGTATATGTTGATATATTAACTAATGCATGTTCTGACTTATGTTGATAAATCGAAATGCAATAATATAAACGCTGTCAGTTAAGTATTATTAATTTGACATGTCGTTTTATCAAATATTTATTGCCATAATTGTAAATACTCACTTATGTACGAAAGCAATAATTTGATTTTGTTTGAGTATTTCGAGTTGAGTTTTTAATACCGGTAGGGTATCAGGTCACAGAAGCGTTTAAGCTAAAAATAAAAAAAAACGACATCTCGAGTTGTCAACGTATTCACGCGTGGTACGGAATTATGTATGTGAGTTTGTTTGTTCCACCATAACTTTTAAATGCCTGAACAGATGGCTTTTGGATGTATGGGGTATCGTTAGAAGCTTTACATCATCCCAAGTGACATAGGCTAACTTCTTAGGGGGAGCTCTTAGATTAAAAAGTGTTCCACACAACGACAATGGTCCCCCGACTGTAATAACAATTTTATTTATCTGTATAATCAGCGAGTAAATGAGTGAGCTTTCGCTCTGTTTATACAGATTAACTAATACAGCTTGTTTTTTACTTTTTAGTTGGTTTTTAGGCAGGGCAGTTTTTTTTTTTGTTGTTTTATCGTAATTAGATATCAATACCCAACACGCCTACGGAGTTTTGCTAGGTCATTTAATTTGACCCTGTGCACAGTAAATGTAGATCCATAAGACGCGGGGTTAGAATGCAATAATATATCGGATATGTCTTGCGTTATAAATATCTGCATAGTTAAATTCAGAAGACTGTGATACCTCGTTGTGATCAAAAATATTTGACATCACTTTGGTGTTCCTTCGATGTCACATATTTGTGCTGCCACTTGTCATCATCGTCATCGTCATCTTGACGACAGATATTGATGGATGAATCATGAAGTCAGATATTATTGCCGAGCTGTCTATAGTAATATATTTATGCTCGTGACTGTACATACCTAATCTATCTAGAAACCAAATTCAAAATAAATGATGAAATCTTTACATGAAAGCATCTTACATTACTCTCATATGTATAAAAATGAAAACTAATATTTACCGCTATTGATAGCAAACTCCTTTCCGCTGAGAATATGGTGCAGCAGATTCTTCATCTCAAAGGGTGACAAGTTTAGCAAATGTTCGGACGCCTCCTCGCCGCCGCATGATAGTGTTCGTGATAACTCTGTGGCCATTACCTGTACAATAAGTATTTAATCACTTAACTTCGTAAACAGAGAATAGCAATAGACAAGTCACACACAATTAGTAAAGAAGACAAAGACACACTTATTAAATACACTTAGTAAGAGTAAACGAGACAAATATATTTTCTGTATCTCCTCCATGCAAACTTTTTGTCTGGCCCCAGTTGTTACCTACTATTAGGGCACTAAAAAACTTTTTACAAAAAAAAACAACCGACCTCCAAAAAAAAACATTAAAAAGTGAAAAATAACTTTAATTTCGGAAGTCGGTGTCTTGGGTTTTGTATTTTCGTTTTTTGCCACCGACTTCCGAAATTAAAGTTATTTTTCACTTTTTAATGTTTTTTTTTGGAGGTCGGTTGTTTTTTTTTTGTAAAAAGATTTTATTTTTTACTTTTTAGTTGTGGTACCTACCCCACACACATTCGAATACCACTACCTGCTACCAGTGACAGAAACTTATCATATCATCTACATAATAAGTGGGAAAAAAATACGTATTTTGTAGCTAACTCAAAAACTATCCAAGCAAAGTTAATAAAATTTATATGGGACCAATTCGAGAGCACACCCTTTCAAACAAAAAAAGAATTTTCTAAATCGGTCCACAATTGACGGAGAAATCGGTGGACATACATAAAAAAAAAAAAACATACGCGACGAACATATAACCTCCTCCTTTTTGGAAGTCGGTTAAAAACGACCGTCACGGTACGATTTCTTTGAAAAGTATTACCCGACTACATTAGATACTACTAGTTTACAAGTGACTTAAGATCAGGGATGTTACGGAGCTTCGGTTCCGGTTCCGAAAGGTCGGAACTTTTGATTAATTTTACACCTCCGATTCCAGATTCGGTTCCGATAATTTTGAATCGGAGTTATACCGAAGTTCGAAACGCAGCGATGCACGTGACTAGAGCGCATACAAACAAGTTTTAACTCGTCGCTAGTGTAATTTTAGTTTATTTTATACACGCTCGCGCTCGAAGTCTCAGTTTATTGTTATGTTTGTGGATGTTATAGCGTATATTTGACTGAATAAAGAGACTAAATTATATTTCAATTGTTTCATTAAGCCTACTCATAACACATCTTTTTTCCACTTTCGACTCCGGTTCCGGTTCTGATCAACCAAATTTAAAACCTCCGATTTCGGTAAAACGACTTCCGTAACATCCTTGCTTAAGCTATACGCTGATCGCTAATCTATACAATTCTCTATCTACGCTTAACATGATTAACTTATCACATATGTATGTTGTTTCTTCTGCATATATCACAACAGCGAAAAATCTGGAAACTTTAAAAAAAAAACTAGCGAGCCTTACAGTAGTAGCATATGTTGTGTAACATCTGACATCTCACCTTGGTAATAAGCAACATTTAAGGGGCGGGGCTTCGTCAAGGTCGTTTCTAGTACCGCGCGCGCTCATTGGTCAAATCAAATAGCGCGCACTTCCCCGGCTTCCTGTAATACACTTCCGTCCCTTTTCACGAAATCACTCCCACAGATTGCAGGAAAGCGAGAGGAAAGATTTGCAGGAAAGACGTTACACATCAAAAAACTGTATTTAAAAAACTGATCAAAGCTACAGATTTTTCCAAAATGAGGTCTGCAGCCAACTCAGCCAGAATAGTTGGCATACGTCTCTTTTGTAAAATGAAAAATAATTTTGTTCAACAGGCAGGGATTACAAACACTAATAGTTATGGAGGACTAACTTAATACTATGAAGGGAAGTGGAAACCTGTAGTAACGCCCGGTTTCAGGAACGAATATTATCGACGCGTCAAAATTAAATGCAAGTCCAGTGATGTGCTTGTCTGTTGATAATTCAATCAACCAATCACAGCAGGTTACGCGCGCTTGACAATTTGTTAGCTGATTTTTGTGTCGATTTTCGTTCCAGAAACCGGGCGTTAGTAATAATAATAATAATTAGCCCGTATTGTCCCACTGCAGGGCAGACTTCCCTTTCCTTTTCCATTCAACTCGATCCTGAGCCAATATGGACCAATTCCTCCTATAAGCGTCAAGTTCGTCCCGCCATCTACGCCTGGGTCTTCCACGATACCGCTGGACGTTTTCAGGAACCCATGTTGTAGTGGTCTTAGCCCACAATGCATCCGACATGCAGCAAACGTGTCCGGCCCAGTCCCACTTGAGCTTTGCTGCTTTTTGGGTGATGTCAGCGATTTGTGTCTTAGAGCGTAGTATCGTGTTCCGTATCCAGTCGGCAAGTCGAACTCCAAGGATACTGCGCTCCATCGCGTTAGTGTTCTAAATAAATAAATACCTGAATGATAAGTCCGACACGCAGTCGTAACATCTCGAGGAATAGTTGAGGCTCAGTACGAATGAACATGGCGAGGTAGACCAGCAGCTCCTGAGTCAACATAGCCGTACTCTCGTCGTCGCCGTATGCCTGCGCACAATAACAAACGCATGTATTATCCCATTTGTGTTATCTCCTATGTATAACGGGTGTAAAAAGACGCAGAACGAAGCCGAGAATCATTTATACTCCCCGTAATTGTGATATTCTTTATACTTTTTGGTTATGGAGATATTGAAAGTCAACGTTATTTTTTTTTAAAGTGAAAACTTCTTTAAGCGCGTTGGGCATTTTTGAGATGGGAAAACACAATTGAACTCGCGACACCGTTACCGACACCTCATTTTTGTAAACGCGATTGTGCTCATTATTTATATTACGTACGGATCAATGTTCTATGAAGTATTTTTACTTTAAAGGTTTTAGAAGTATTTTTTTGTAAACGCGATTGTGCTCTTTATTTAGATAAGGTTACGGACCATTGTTATAATACAAGTATTTTTCTTCCACCAAGGCGATCTTGTTCAAGTTTTCCCTTCTGTCGGCACTCCCGGAGTGACACTGTTTTTTTAAAATGTTTTACATTACCTTTAAATACCTCCATAACTTCTATACCGTTGCATGCATCCCTCATCATCTGTTACGACGCCTCATTGAGGTGGATAACAATTAAAATTCTATTGTGTCTCGTTAATAACAGTTGAAAGGTTAAGCACGTTTTGCATGAGTTACATTACGCGTTGTCGTAAACAGCCAATTTTCACAATGTGGGTACATAACGCGTAGATAACGGCTATGTGATAGGTCCTTTTACACTCTGTATTTGAATTCAGAATCGTTGATAATTATTAAGTTTTGGAACATCAAACTCAATGTTATACACGACAAAGATCAAATTCTATTGTAACCAAAAAAAAAATCAGGATCTTTTTATTACAAATGGTCATTCAAAAATCAACTTAGAACACACAATGCTAAAGTAGATGGTTGAGCAAGTGGCGAAGGAATGTAAATTACCTGAGATTATGAATTCAAGAACATATAAACACAAATTTCTGTCCGCAATGTCAAATGTCTCTACGTCAGATTATTTGCTGCGACCACATTTTCATTAGAACCTATGTGGCAGAAACACAAACTTTTTTTAAATATTCCACTTGCCTATTTTCGTGTAGCAGTCAGAGCTAGTGGTCTAGGTCACATATAAATCATAATTATTAACTTGGTGTTGCTAAACATACACATGGATTACCGTCGATACGAGAGAATCGAATCGACACAAGCTTATGAGAATAGTTCATGACAAAGTCGACATTTTAGCTAATCCACAAGGTGCTACCAACCAAGTGCAGCACCCTAATTGCGTAACACACTTTTAATCACAATCTAAATGATTTTGAAGGGTATTGCTAATCCATTGCTTCATATGTTCGACAATTTTGTCTGCTCAACAACGTAAATAACGCAATGAATGTTGTTAAACTGTCAAAATGAAAGCTATTGCTATTGTTAGTGTATTAGACCGTAATGCATTCAGAAATATCCACATCCGAAAAATACGTCTCATCATCATCTGCCTAGCCTTTTCCCAACTATGTTGAGGTTGGCTTCTAGTCTGATTGAATGCAGCTGAATACCAGTATTTGTCAGCGACTGCCTACCTGACCTCCATAACCCAATAGGCCTGTGTCCAAAAATTTATTTGTCCGTCTTGTAGATTATTAAAAAAAATTGAACACGTATTTTTTCTTTTTTGACGTAATCAAAAGATTACGGCGATACATTGAGTTAAAATGTGACATGACGTCACGCCTTGCTAGATTTAAAACTGCGTTGTGACGTAGCGAGCCCCCACTCCCCAACTTTAATGCGTGTTTCTAATTTATTTTTTATTAATATGATAAAGCAAAAAATACGTTTCTAATATTTTTTACTCAAAAATGCATGTAATGTGGTCATTATTTTGACAACCTTGTTTGTGCAAAATCGACCTTGCCGTTCTGTTTCAAGGAGCGGCCGGCAAAGTTTTGCTGGTCGCTCTAACAGGCCGGCAAAACATTGCCGGCTGCTATTTTGACGTTTCAACGTTCTAAAAAATCAAATGCAAAAAGGTTTTATTTAAAACACAGCTGTTTGTATTTATAGAGATAGGTACAAAAAGATTTTATTCCATATTTGGCTGTATAGTTCCAACTACCATTGTTAAAAAAAAAAAAAAAACAAAGAAGTAACAAAAGCACCGTTCAGCGAAAATTTTATTTTTATTTAGTGACTTTTTTGCTAAAAATGATCTCTCAAAGCGAAAATTATTCCGATTCAATGTGTTTAACACCGCCAGACATTAAAGATGAAGCTAAATTAGTGGTTGAAAATTTAATACCGCGAAACTCAAAGGAAAAATATAAGCTTGCATATGAAAAATTTGTGCAGAGGAAAATCAGTAGGAAATCTAAATCTTTACTTGCTGGTTTTATTTAGATTAGGTACTTGCATTTTTGAGTAAAGCACTATACAAGCCTTGGCCCATTATGACTGCTTCGCTGGTCACGCTATGATTGCCTCGAGCTAGCCTAGCTACGCTCTAGGCCTTCCAGCTTGGCCATCATTGCAGCCCTTGCTGTCCTCGCTGTAAAGGCCTCGACCTACGGCCTCGGCCTTTATCTCAGCTCGTCCATCAAGTGCTGCACGCTGACCGCGCTGTATCGGCCTGGAGCTACGCTACGCTGCGCTGTCGGCCATCATCAGCGCGACCAGCAAAGTAGTCATTATAGACCGCGGCAGTAATGTACTATTTATTATCTGAAAGACGGACTAAATAGAATTTCTTTTTTTTTACATAGGCAACTACCCTATTATTAGGTATGACGATACCCCTTGGTAAGACTGTGTAGGTCAGACTTTCGGGCTTCTGATGACCCATAAGGCTGTCAAAGATCTACGAATGACAGCCGGAACCAACGGCTTAACGTGCTTTCCGAGGCAAGGGTGCTTGGTATGCAAAGATGTTCACCCATCCACGGACCAAACACGGCAAGCGTAGCTTAACCTGATCAATCACCCGTGTGGCTGTTATAACTTAGCCACAAGCCCCTTCCGAAAAATACGTCTCTTGGCATGATATCATCAACAGCAACAAACACAAAATACATGCAATGCTGAATTTTTAATTCCGTGAAGGTAATAATAAAAAGTAATGAGCGTTTACAAAGTTACGATGATAAGAAAAGTAGGTATGAACGTTAGTCATTTTTATATTAACAGTTTTTATTACCTTTTTCTGTTCATTCCCCTGATTTTCATGGCGAAATGACTGCATGCAACAAATATTAAAGCTTTATTACGTCAATATTATAGTTATGGTATGATTAATTCAGACTCATACACGTCTCGCAAATTATTCTGCTAAGGAACTGAACATATTTGTATTTCCGCGAGAGATTTGAGTTTCTAATGAGCATTTTTGGTGAAAATACTTCGGAAATAAATCTTTGGATTATAGTTTGAATTTTGACTATAACTTGATATGTATCTTGCTTAATGACGGAAACTCCCAACCCCCGTACCTATTTACGCTCGCACTCATCGACATTTTGTACAGAGCCGCACTCTATAAGTCAAGAGAGCTGCGGTTTGCCGACCACTGGCCTAAACGAACATTATTATTACATTAAAACTTAAGACCTGTAGTCATCTAGTCTAGTCAAGCCGTTCGATTCGAGTTCGATTCAAATGAAATCTCAACTACCATCGCTATGTCGCTATTCAGTCACACAAATATATTTAGTCCCCGAGTTTAAGCAGTACCCGACAAAACCTTCACATGACAACACAACAGCAACATACCTGATGTATCAACTGCCTAAGTTCATTCTCTGGCAGCGGCGCGGTGATCGTATGCTCATTATTAGGCGGCATACCCACTGTGATCTGTTTCTGTCGGACCAGCAAGTCTGTAACCGCCTTAGCGAGGTCTTCTACTCTCTTGCCGAGCATGCCGGCCGAGTGACGGACGAGGCCCCAAAGCTTTTGAGAGCATGCTTTCTCGTAAAGGACTTTTAGGAGGTCTTTTACTGTGACCATTTTGCCGTTTTCTTGCATTCCTGTAGAAAATTATTATTAAGTCTTCAACAATTTAAGTGATGTTCTATGAGAAGTTTGTAAGGCCACCGGATGTAAAGAGTTAAAGCTCATTTTCATTGGTCGATAGGGCTCGTATGTGGGAGATTTCTGTAACGCATGCCATAGAGCCCGCATGCAGGGAACTGTTTTTATTACTCGATAGGGCTCGCATGTGGGGTGTTGGATATTTCTGTAAACCAAGCCATAGGGTCCGTATTCGGGGAACCCTTTTTCATTAGTTAATAGGGAACGATTGCGGTAAATGGTGAATCTGCACAAGTTTGACAGTTGATTTGAAGGGTCATTTTCATTAGGTGTGAGTCTCCGTACGCTTTTGAACGATCTATGAATTTCATTGGTTGTTACGCACCGAAATATGCTATGCTATGGCACCCGAAAATTATGACTTCAGTTTTAACTATCCAATCGCAGCGACAGGCGTTTCCATTTTCTAATAACATTCACTCACTCACTCACTCCCTTTCCATCCTCACCTACTCACATAGAAATCCAAGTTTACCTGTACTAAAATCAAGTCCATGCGTATCGACGAGGTACTGCAGTATATCTCCCTGTTCGTCCAGACTCTCAGTCTCTCTCAACATGGCGATTAGTTCGTCAGTCTCCTGTTCAGCGTACACCGAGTTGGACTCAGAGGTAGTTCGGTTGCGGACGACGCCTGCTAGGTTCTTGTTTATTATTGCTGAAAATATTTTGGTAGAGTTAGTACGGTACTCGAGTACAAGCACATCGAGTTCATAGAAAAAGTAAAGATGATTTAATACCGACGAGGCGAGGCGTGGATGGGATGGACGAGAATTGAAATCACGCTTACCCTTTTACACCGAAAGATGTCCAGCGCTGCCACGCGCCGGCTTGCGATGTCTCGCGCCGGCTCGCGTTGTCTCGCGCCGGCTCGCGCTATCACGCGCCGGCCGGCCAGCCGTGTCTGGCGCACCGGCCAGCCGAGAATATAGTATGCAGAGATGTTTCGCGATGGTCGGAGCGAACCGGCGCGTGCCAGTACGTATTCTCGCCTCGCACATCCTCGCGCATCTGAACCTTTTATACCAAAAATGGGCAGGGCGTGGATAGAAATTTTGCCATACAAATTTCAATTCTCGCCCTTCCCATCCACGCCTCGCCTCGCCGGTGTAAAACCACCTTAAAGCTTTATTATGGAGCTTCATCGCTGTCACTTGTAACCAGTAATAGGTTTTATGCATCCGATTTTACAATCTCTGCTCATAACTGTGTGACGATGGGCCACATTAGCGCCTGGGTACTTCTGTACCGCGCTCTCGCCTTTATATTTTTATTTCTCATACTCGGAAAGTAGTGTTTGTTTGTTCAAACACAGTTTTACTTTATAGGAAATGTAATCGTTGTAAGCTAAAGTTCAAAGGAATCGTGTCGCTTACCTTCAGGCGGCGAAGGGGACTTCTCTTTCGTCACTTCAATGAAAGGGGTGTTGGCCAATAAAGTAGTAGTGGATGTTCCTCTAAAACATTACAAATAATAAATACTAGCTTTTGCCCGCGGCTTCGCCTGCATAGAAGTCGAAAATTACCCCACGGGAACGTACTACCGCGATGAAAAGTATCTTATGTCCTCCTAACCCAGGTCATGGTCTACCCATGTGCCAAATCTCATCCAAATCCGTTTCAGCGTGAAACTTTTTATCCCGATATTCCAACGGGATCGAGACTTATGCGGGTGAAAACGCAGGGCGCAGCTACTTAATTATGGGTTCAGGTGTTTTTACAATGTTTTCCTTTACCGATATCAGCGATGTACAAGATAAACTTAGAAAGTACATATGAATTGAAAACCCCAGACTACCAAACAAAGACGCAAAACGGGGAAAAATGGCTGAAAACGTAGAAAGATTTAGAGGGTGTTGAAAAAGTGTAGATGACGATTTTAAATCCTTGTCACGGTGAGAACTTGTTTTCAAACATATGCATAAAAAAACAATCTGCCAATCTTGCAGTCTAACCGGATGCAACTGAATACCAGTATTTTACATGGAGCGACTGCCTATCTGACCTCCACAACCCAGTACCTGGGTAACAGGATACCTCTTGGTAAGACTGGATAACACACTTTCGGGCTTCTGACGACCCTTAACGACTGCCACAGATCCCAGAATGACAGCCGGGACCAACGGCTTAACGTGCTTTCCGAAGCACGGAGGGGTCTTGGTATGTTAAAATGATCACCCATCTACAGACTGACCGCGGCAAGCGTAGCTTAACCTGATCGATCGACCCGTGCGGCTGTTATTACTTAACCACGAGCCCCTCTCTGCCTGTTTTCAGACATATGCATACTGTTTCTTTTTAAATGACTTACTTAGTAATAGCCCTTCGCTTAGCGTCCTCGGGTGATGGGCTACGGCCATAGGTCGCAGGGTCCACATCGAGCCACGACGGCTTTCGTTCCAAAGACCGACCTATTGATTCTCCTTCCATACCCAGTGTTTCGGCTGTAGAGTAAAACTTGTATTACAATCTCTCAAAAATATTTTAATTTTATACGGCCTAGAAATTCAGAATTTTTAACCCACATCAATAACCTAATATTATATTAGTGCCTAAATAAGCTCAGCAGATGCAATTTTGTGTAACAAAAATAAACTTATATCCATTGAAATAAGATCGAAGAATGCAGCATACTTGTAAGAACACGAGTACTTTTTTTTTGTTCGATTTCGGCCTTATTCCTAAGACTTTAAAGTTGAATTTTCAGTAAATTGTCCTTAGAGATGAATACATACAGTCAACATTAATAGACCGCGTCTTCTTAATAGCGCCGCGCACAGACATGCGCCGGCGCAACGTACGGGCATTGCGTACGACCGCGGGTCGAGGGAGGTAGCTGATTTTGTTGCTAAACGACTTCAGTAAGTGATCTTCTAAGTAGGTTTGGACTTCCGGGTTCAATTCTGTAACAAATAAGGACGATATTAGATAATATATTAAGTGCTAGAATATTTGGTTCAATGGTTTTTCGTGACGTCGATAACTTTGGGCAAGACATGTGTATTTATTTTTGGTGATGGTTAAAAAACTACCTATAAAGAGTATTACTAACCTAGATGTTTAGAAACGTGAATGTGGGAGAGTACTTAGTAGCATTTCTTATAGCCAGAATTTGGCCACAAATTAACTGATTAATTTATTATGGATCTAACACCCGGTTTCTTATTCGAAAACCAACGATGTTTCAATTAAATAGTAATCATCATCATCATTATTTCAGCCGAAAGACATTCACTGCTGGACATAGGCCTCCCCAAGCACCGCCACTTCGACCGATTCTGTGCTTTCCGCATCCAGCGGATTCCTGCGGCCTTCACAAGGTCATCGGTCCATCTTGTGGGAGGGCTTCCAACGCTAAATAATAATAAATAATTTTACTGACCCAAAAAATATTAACATTACAACAACCATATTGGGTAAAAAAATTGTGGGCTATAATTAAAACAATACAACATGGGAGCATCTGCAGCCGAACTAGATACAAAACCGGTATCTCGGCATACATCGCCATACCTCTCTGATAATAGAATGGGAAAAGCCATCATTTACAATTTTGTTAATTTTTTTTAGTTTAAAAAAAACTGAGAAATTGATTACACATTAAATGACTTGTTGACGGAAGCGAGTGAGTCTGTGTGTGTGTGAGTGAGCGTGTATTGGGGGTGTGTGCTGAGTGTGTACTGTGCATGTGTGTGATAAATTATATATTTTGAGACTGTAGAAAAAAGCATTACTGGGAAAATACCTGTTTGCAGGCAGAGTGGAGATGTGCGTAAGAGCCGCGATAAGGGAGAAGTAAGTCAAGAATTTATTCGATATTTTATACCTACCTACCGTGCATTCGGTTTTTTAACAAGGCGATAAATCTCATCCTCACTTGTATCTTTTATCACGAATGAGTACAATCTTTGACCGGAGTTCACCGGAGCTATGTATATTCATCACCTGAGCCAAATCAGAATTGACAGAATTTTGCAATTTTAAGCATATTTCAGCTAATCTTTATGAAATAATGATTTACTTTGTTCAAGGATTTTTTGGGCGAGGAATTAATTTTCAGAAGCTCATTTGGGTGACTAGTTACTTTATTCATGTTAGAGATGTCCCTACCTAAGTACCTTCCAGAGTCTTTTAAGATAATTTTTTGTTTTTTCGATGTCTGATTTGTCATAAGCACATTAAGCACGTTCTATTTTCTTAAAATAACATTACAGAAACTCCTGTACCGCGTATACATAACTTTCAGTACTTCATTTTCGGATGACGGTTAATTTTTTTGTTTAGGGTGTCCCTATTTTTCATGCATCTTAACAACCCAATAATTCAGTCAATCAATCACAGCATTTGACCCGCGCTTGAAAATTTATTAGTTAATCTTTGTGTTCATTTTCGTTCCAGAAACGGGGCGTAAGGCTCCGATCGAAGAACAAGAACTGTAATTTCGTTTTTTTTATTATTGTTGAAGAAATGTTTTTTCTTTTTCTCAATATAAATATAGTATTACTAGCTAAGGATCGTAGCAGGTGGCGTTCTGTAGTTTCTGCCTACCCCCATGGGAAGAAGGCGTGAGTTTATGTATGTATGTATGTATTACTAGCTGACCCAGCAAACTTCGTACCGCCTAACAGTCAATGAATGTGCATGTTTAGGATTTTAAAATTTCTACCCTACCCTGGGTAGGTAGGGTAGAAATTTTAAAATCCTAAACATGCACATTCATCAGCTTTTTTGATATCTAGGTTTCTACTCTACCTACCCTACCTACCTTGGGTAGGTAGGTAGGGTACCCAAGGTAGGTAGGGTAGGTAGAGTAGAAACCTAGATATCAAAAAAGCTGATCCACACAAAATGTATGAGAACGTGAATTTTCTTCATAATTTTTTTTTCGTGAGTTTTTCCCTATTTTCTCACAATTTAAACCTTCCCTGGACTACGACAAAGATTTCAAAACCAAAATCAGCTAAATCGGCCCAGCCGTTCTCGAGTTTTAGCGAGACTAACGAACAGCAATTGATTTTTATAAATATAGAAGATATATTTGCACACAAGCTTGCAAATATTTCTAGTATTTAACGCTTTCGCGCGCGGTTGACGTCTATAGACGTAATAACAATAAAACTTCTATTGTGTTTTGGTTACCGTCGGCGAATCGATTAAGATGTAGATAACGTCACTCGTGAGGTACACATAAAAATGTTTTATTTTCTTTTTTCTCACTACCTACTGTTTGTTTTTTCGAATAATATTAACTAATAAATAAGAAAGAAAGTTTACTGTCAGGATATCCATCTTCTTGACTGCCTAGGAAACTCAGGTTCGTAATAGCAGATGTGCTCAAAAACTCTCCAAGGTTCCCAAGAGTCACTCTAGTACCATTAATATATCCAGACTTGAGCTTCTTCATGGTCGTTATCATCGCCATTGGGATCTTACCCTGATCTGAAATATATGAACGAAAGATGTAGAAAATTATGTAATAATAAAAGGAGAAATAAAATTTCATAGCTCAGAAAGCATGATTATCAGAGATGGATTTTGTTAGTAATGAAGTTTATTGGTAATTGTGTTAGTTATAGATATCGAGACAGCAACCCGTAAACCGTTGTCTGCAAATGCGTACACATAAATATTAAAAAAAAATTAAAGACACTGGCCACCCGGCTGTTTCCATAAACCATAAAAATATTATATTTATGTGATGTAAGCATTTGTGGAAAAGACTAACCTTCACCTTAGTTACCGTCTTAATTATTCATACATATTTGTGTGTAAATGATGTATGGCGAATTCGTTTTTGTTGCCAAGTTACTTACTTACCGATGACAGAGACATTATAAACCTTACTGTCATTATACAGAGTCTTATTTTCATTGCAATTTTCCATACAGCACCACACATTTAAAAAAAACAAGAAAGAAAACCTTTTCCAGAGACAGACAATAATCATTATTTACCTAACAAATACTGCGTAGCGAGCAACGTAATTGTCGGCCGGCCAAGCATTTGTTTCCAGCTCATGCCAAGGAACGCGACGTTAGCCGTAAACGTGCTCGCGAGTAGCGCCGGGTCGCGCGACATGTAGTATTCTTCGTAGTCGAAGTTCTAAGACACACCACACCCATGCAAGGTTAATGTTTAATACGGGATGTGGGACGTGGGTGTAGCTAGGGTTGAGGGAAACAAAAAGTGGGGAGTCCAAACAGGGCAGCAGAAATTTTAAACCACTAACAAAAGATGCATTGGACTAATAGTGGATCAAAATGTTTATTTACAATTTTTATTTTTTAAGTTTTTTCGGTGTAGCCAACTTTTGGAAGGGTTTCAAGTTCAACCTAGCTACACCCAAGAAGGACCATATTTTAGTTGTTTCTACAATTTACTAAAAGTACAAGGGGTCTAGTCGATGCAATAGGAAGACAATTGTTTTCTAGATGGCAACCCTACTAGCTCTATGTGTCAAAAAGGTCGAATTATTTTTGACTGACAATATACTTTGATAAATGGCCACAAATAAAATAATAATAATATATGAAATAAATAATTATTATACTGCAAGTAATGAATATGGCTGTTCGAAAGTTCCTAATAGTAAATTGGATTTAAATTATGTATTGACTACCACAAAACATGTAAATGCATTCCTAAGCCGAGACCAATAAATAAATAAACACAACTTACACAACCACAAAAATAACATTCTACAGGGTAAATGTTATTTGTGAATGAATCATTCAAAACATTAAATAAACATGGATGCGCAAAATCAGCAAGCAAACTTTACAAAATAATAAAGAAATGCAACAATACCTAAGTGCATTTGATTCAGGGTCAAGACAACAAGTGGTCGACCAAGGAGGTTTTGCCAAGAGGACTTCAAGAAATTAATTTCAGCTTTGAGGGTGTCAACCATTAGATCGTAGTCAGAGGCGATGTAGAAACGTGTCATATCAGAATACTAGTAAATAAATTAAACAAAAAAATTGAGTTATGAAATGCAATTTCATTTATGAAAAAAAAAAAATTGAATTCACTTCTGCAACAGCAGCTTTATAGCAAAATAACGTTGATATGAAATACTCTCAAGTAAAAAAGTATTTGCAAATTGCTTAGGCCTAATGACATAAATACCAAAGACTCATTGATGGATGTATGAATTTAATTAATAAACTAAGTACCTGTGGTGTAAAGGCAAATATGCGGTCATTCAACGAGTACAGCTTGCTAGTACTCAGGATTCCTACATCACGCGACTTTCTGCCAGACAAGCCCAATTTCTTGTTTCTACCTGCAATTTTCAAGTATTTAAATTATAATAATTTCACAGCTCTATCAGCTTTACTAACATAGCAAGCAGAATTGTGTACCCTTGACTTTTAAGGAAATTTGAACTCTATGACATGGCATTTAAGTCTAATGGCATGTGTTTCTGTTGAGACAATTTAAAGAAGTAAACACATTCAATTAATACTGCATTAAGGTCAATTGTTGTTAGTGAGTTGCTGGCTTGCTGCTATAATGTTAATTTATTTGCATATTGTGTTCAATTACTTACCTAAATATGTGTACAAATGGCTGAGCACTCTAGCTGGTTGAACTTCAATGGGAGCCACCTCACTAATGGTCTGTACATGCAAGTCATATTCCAGCAATTTGTCCCTTATGTCATTAGTCTCAGCAAGTATCACAATCTGGACAACCACATCAGGTTTTTTCTCTGAACATAGTCGTCTATTGAGAGGATCTAATTCACCAACAGCTAGGAATCCCTGAAAATAAAAGAAAGCATTATTTAAATAATGTGTGTTAAGTTATTTGTGTTTTTTAGGGTTCCGTAGTAAACAAGGAACCCTTATAGTTTCGTCATGTCCGTCTGTCTGTCTGTCTGTCCGCGGTCTAGCTCCGAGACCCTTAGTACTAGAAAGCTGTAATTTGACATAGGTATACATATTAATTACGCCGACAAAGTGGTAAAACAAAATTATGAAAAACATTTTTTTTTAGGGTACCTCCCATACACGTAAGGTGGTGATTTTTTATTTTTTTATCCCATAGTGTGGGGTATCATTGGAAAGGTCTTACAAAAACATTATGAGTTTGTGAAAACCATTTTTGGATTCAGGGGTCCGTTTGCAAAATATTAAGCTTTAAAGTGCTAATTTTTGTTAGAGTCAAGTGTCCCTGCCAGCTAAATGGTTGGTTTTTTGGGAGAACATGTTTATCAACTACAAAGTTAAGTTTGTTTTTGGGATAAATTCATCCCAACTACGGAACCCTTCATTGTGCGTGGTCCGACACGCACTTGGCCGGTTTTATAATCATGTATATTAGTCTATAACTGTATTGTATTGTATATTTTATGGGTCTTGGAAGGTGTATGAGGGGCCGAAGCCGAATCACAGAGGCCTCGAAGACAGTTTTAAATGAAAGAGGTCCCACCTACGATTATCCTTGCATAGTGCAAACTATGCTAGGATTATAAACGCGAAATTGGGTTTGTTTGTTACGGCAAAACGGATTTGGATGAAACTTGGCACATGGGAAGACCATGATCTCGTGCAGGTCATAGGACACCTTTTATCCAAATATTCCCACGGGAGCGAGACTTATGCGTGTGAAGCCACGGGGCTCAGCTAGTATTATTTTAAGGACAAAATTCCAAAAAAATACTATGAAATTAGGGTACCACAAGATTTACCTCTTGTAATAACTTCCCAAGAATGTACAATGATTGAGCCCATATGAAAGGGCACCTGCCAAGTGGTATGCGTTCTTGGCTCCCTGGATTCTGTTGTTCCAAATCAGCCTTGTCTGCTGGCACTGAATACAGCTCCGGAACCAACTTGATTCCATCATCTTTCCTCAACATCACCTTTTCCAACATCTGTGTGTACTCTGCAACATTGTTCTTATCACCTTTGAAGCAGTAATCCAATATCAGGTAGCAGAAGAATAGAGGCCACTCACATTCTATATTTTCAAACATTCTCAGCTCCCAAGGCTCATAGTATAGTCTGTTGGGATCCTCTCTGGGTGTTTTGTGACCATCCCTTAAGAACCTCTTGCACCCAAATTTTCCTTGCATTTTAGTAACAATAGTGTCTCTAGTTATAGCAATTAACTGTGGATCATCTACTGCAAAAGCTGGGTAGCTTATAATTGAAAGTAAGCCAGAATCTAACTCTTTACTATTTGATTCTCTTGGTAGCATTGATTGAAGCACAGCTTGACATTTTTGAGCTTCATCAGCCAAAACATGGATTACACTAGAAGGACCACCGCGAGCACCAAACAGGTCCAATTCATTCATAGCTTCTAGAGCTGCTTTGGCCATCCCAATAGAGCTAGCATTCAACTCAGGCAGGCCATGGTTGGTCTTGTCACCTCTTTCCCAAATACCATAATCGGGGGTGCAATACGCTGATTCAATGTAAAATACTAAATTCTGGATGAATGAAACTTCATCTAAAGAAAATACAATCTGCAGACCAGATGCTGTCATCTGTGCAAGAATGAGGAGGTACAGAGAAATGGCATCAATCTGGAGATGTCCCCATTCTGTGTCCTTTACCACAGAGCGGCCAGTGGTGGAAGAATACTTGGCATGGAGGGAATCCAATGGGTGCTGAGTGCTCTTAAACTTCTCCACTTTGTCTTTTTGTTGCATCATAGCCATGAGCAGACCTGGGAAAAACAGAAATTAAAGTTTATACAAGCTCATGTAGGAGCAATACTAAACTACCGACACATACTTGAGTGGGCTGGTTTCCGAGTACAAAATCACAGTTCCTATGAATTACCTCTCATCAGCTTGACGCAACTTTGTTCTAATTCGTATGTTTTGGCACGATCCTCATCTTGATCTGCAATTTTCTTAAACGCCATGGAGAGCCCCCATACTGCCAATATGCAGTACAGGTTGTCTCTAATCCATGCGTGGTCATTGTGTGGGCTTGCGGGAAACAATCCAGTCACAGGCTGCTGGTGATCTAAAATTAACTTGTGCACTACCCGCTGATAATAATCCAAACGCACCCCTGAATTACTACGAGTCCTCATTTTGGTAGTACTTCACAATAAAACTTCATCTTAAATAAATTGGATTCTAATTAGACGCAATACTAAGCACGATAATAATATTTATTAACATTTTACATGTATTTTTGCCAAAATTAATTAGTGTCATTTGAAAGTCGCAGTTGTCAAATAAATGTCAACTTATCAGGACTTTTGATTTCAATGCGATTGCATTTCAAAAAAAATATCGACTAACAAATGGTTGGTAAACTTTCCCTTCCCTAAAATCCTTTTTTTTCCCACGTCCACCCAGCACACGTCTCATCTGACAATGTCAATGTCATAAACGTCAAGTTTTGCCAATTTGGTAATCTTTTTTACTTTTTAGTGTTTTTGTGACTTTATTTCCAATTTTTTTAATTTTCGATAGATTACGTTTACAAAATGATATTTTATATTCTATTATGTCATGTTTTGTTCATTCCGTTTATTAACAGCAGTAACATGACAGTCAGTAAACCGGAAACACCAAACAAAACTCTATCTGAACCTGAAACTCATAAGGTAAATCAGTCAAATGAAACGAAAGTAACATTGCTAAGCGAAGGCGGTTCCCTATTGCCTGGGACTTCGGTTTTGGCTTTACCCAAAGACAAACTTACGAGCCTCGACAGTGAATTGGATAAAAATAAAGTAAAAAACGTTGTTGCACGAAAAGGAGTTGTTTATATCGAAGACGATAACGTGAAACCTCAACAAAATAATGTATCAACCAATAATGAAAATCCCACCGTTGCTCCCAAAATACTAGAAAAAACCGGTGCTTTCAAGACAAATACAACTAATTACACAAATAACTCAATTGAGTCCAAGGTGAACAGCCCTTTGCTGAACAAACTATCCAGTGGTGAGAAAGATTTGAATAAAACTGAAATACACAAGAAGCCCTTACTATTATCTTATGATACTCTAGCAAATATGACAGTTAAGTCATCACCAGGAACAATGGTGTCTGATCAAATCCAGTCGCCTAACAAAGACTTAAAAGCCTATACAAAGAATGCTAATAGCCATCCTGGGATGATAATGCCTCTTGTTATATCAATTTTGTTAGTTCCTATGTTTGCAGTTCTTGGCTTCATGGCCTTGCGACGAGGACAAGAAGCTTGGAAGAACAGGCATTATAAAAGAATGGATTTTTTGCTTGATGGCATGTATAATGATTAGATATAATCTTGAAATTAATTCATATTTAATGTTGGAATTCCTACTTAATGATATTGTAAAGAGATATTAAATATTTATTATGTGATAAATATCTGAGCGGTCAGCGATTTTATACTGTTTTTAAGAGAACCACCTTTCTTGAAGTGGTGTCTCTGAATGTTGTTAAATGTTCTATGTAATTATTGGCAATAATTTAGATTGTTATGTTAATTAAATCATGTTATAAAGTATATTGCATAGCTATTTACATTTGTCAAATAGGCTTGTCTTCGACAAATATTTTGATAAAGTTCAGGTTGTATTTGAAGATGACAATAAATTTAATGATGGTGCTTTAAATGTGCCTTACATTTAATATTATATTAAAATCAATGTGAACAAGTTTCTTTAGTAGCATGAAATTTTTTTCAAGTGAAGAAGTCTTCCTTTTAATGTAAGTTATTTATTAGAATGTTATTGTGATAATTTGAATTAATATATAATGTTTCTTACACACCAATGTTGATCTTAAAATGGATGTATGCTGACAAAGTTTTTTGTAGTTACCAAATAAATGTATTATTAAGTTTATACAGTCTCAAATATGAGTTCGCATTTTGCTTAATATATCTCTTTTTTTTACTACTTTTTGTATATCTGATTACTATTGTCAATTCATTAATGTTATTTTGATAAACTAATTTTAGAAATCAAAAATGCATGATGTATTAATTGTTACTAATTATTCTAGTAATAAGGTACTGTCATAGCATTATAATGTAGTTATAATGCATTATGAAGAAAATTATATTTTTTTAAAACTATTTTTCATTAATAAAAATTGAACATAATTTTAACTACATTATGGTTTTAATAGTTTTGTTCCTCTTATCTAATGTTGTCCCTAGTTTGCCTTTCTAACAGTACAACTCACAGGTACAACTGATGCAGCCCTGGATTTAGTTTTTTTTTAGACGGGGCAAAAGCTGCCGTCGCCGCCCCCTCCAATTTTTTATCGGGATGCGCTAAGTCAGCCCCCATGAAATTAAAATTTTCTCAAAATGAATTAAAGTTTGGCAGCAACATAATCGATCGTTAATGCGCCAATTCAACAGGGGCGCCAAAACTGTTGTAAAAAAAATAAAATAGAAAGATTATAAATGTGTTGCGCGTCTCATTTATTGCAA
Organism: Agrochola lychnidis; assembly: GCA_963680765.1. Lineage (NCBI taxonomy): Eukaryota > Metazoa > Arthropoda > Insecta > Lepidoptera > Noctuidae > Agrochola > Agrochola lychnidis. The sequence goes on from OY796857.1 coordinate 16,042,501, forward strand.
AGTTGCTGTGTGCTGGGTGGTGCACTTGTCTGCTACGCTTGAATTTGTCGCTCCTGAAATTGGCGCCCGGGGCACGGGCCCCGGCTTGTCAGCCCCGGATCTAGGGGGGCCTAGATCCGGGGCTGAACTAAAGACACGATATGGTAGGGTCATAAGTGCCTAAAACTAAAATTATTTCAACTAATATTGATAGTGGAAAATTCATTAAGGACTTACTCACCGCGAGTATTCGAATTTGAATTTATTTTGTAAACATTCGTTGCGCGAATTTTTGCTATGCAACAAACATTAGTTCTCGAAACGAACAGTTTGGTGAGTACGCGTACCCATTATAGGTATTCCTTCGGGGAATAGGTACAGGCGTGATGTTATGTTATGTGAACTATTTAGTACCTTACCTACTTAATAATTCCATGGTGAATAAGAATATAGACATGGGCAAAAAATATCGATATATTAAAATATCGATATTTTTCCATGTAATTATCGATATATATCGTCGATATTTTTAATCGCGATATATCGATATTCGATATTTATTTTAGAGTATCGAATTCGTATCAATTTCGATTTTTTTTTAAAGCAACTTTAGTTTCGTGTTTAACCTCAGACAGGCGAGCACATCAAACAGAGGGTGCTCCTAGTATCCATATCTGATGACCACTGGTTTGATTAAATTGTGTATAATTGTTTAGGCTCGAGCATTAATCAAAAATACTGTTTTCTTCTATTTTCGTCTATTCTTTTTTACGAAGTTTGAATGCTTTGACAATTTATGTATGAATAATTATGCAAAAACTGACGGTATATCGATATCTTTCACTCGATAATTATCGATACTGTTAAAAAATATCGATACGATAAATATCGATATATTTTTTTCACTTGCCCATCCCTATAAGAATAACACGAGAAACCAATTCTAAGCCGACGTTCGGTGATTTTTTTTCGTGCACTGGATTTACAATGCTCTCACGAGCGACGACGACGACGAGAGTGCGTCTCAGCGCGTTGGATTCTCAACGCTCGGTTCAACACCGAGAGTTGAAAATTCAGTGCGCGATAAATACCCGCCGCGATTTTGTTACGTCCGTGCGAACGTCGGCTAATAGGGAATATGCACGTAATTCAAAATTTATTCATTATTTAAATATAAGTACATTGTATAGGAGGAGTCAAGAAACAAATTACTATTTTTAATACATTACTTATTTTACAATTGATTATTTTATGTTGCGGTTTTTTGGTGAAACGGAACGCAAACTCAAAACGCAGCACCTTCGACGATGCCGGAAGTGACGTAAAAAAGTGAATAAAAATCTATTTTTTGCAAAGTGCTTGAAATCTCAATAAGGTAAGTAAGTGCGATTACTGCTTAAATAAAGAACAAAATGTAATTTGTTTTAAATGATTGGGGGCTAAAAACGGATGTAAACAAAGCAGTAAACATGCTAAATGACGTCACATGACGCTAAAAAGGACGTTGTAGTAGAAAATTGTTGGAGTTTCATATTTTTTCGTAATTGAACTTTTAACACTTTTCTTCGGTTTATATTACTGTATTTTGTTGATGAAAAAATGAATAAGTAACATGCATATTCCCTATGGCACGCGACGACGACAACGATGTTTGTTTCGCCAATGAATGTTCGTTGCGTATCTAATAAACGTTCACGCAATTAATGTTAGTAAATTAAATACGTAAAGTGAGTGCTCGCGGTGAGCCTCCAAATATTAGGCACCTGTCCCACCGCCGGCGATTACTAGCAACTAAAATAGAATTTTTCACGAAATCCTGCATCGCGCAAGCAGAGTTTACCGTGCGATCAGCATATATAAAACTTCCCGAAATCAATCAGTTTATAGGAATTTATAGGAGAAAATACAAAATTCACGCGAACGAAGTCGCTTGGAAAGTGCTAGTAAATAATATATAGTCCCGGACTTTCAGCTCGTCCCATCCTTGATGTCCTCCCTCCGGTTGACGCCTTAAGCCGAGCCTTCGTACCCCACAGGGGGAGCCCTTGGCGAGCGTTCACCTAGTTTTAATTAGCATAGTTGAAAAACCCCTGACCCCCCCCCCCCCCCCTTGTTGACCTCCCCTGTTTAAGTGTAGTAGCTTAAAGCACCCACAGGAAAGCCCGGTTAAGTGGTCATGATCTCAGAGGTCAACTACGAGATGCCATACCTAAAAAACTCCTAAATCGACCCACTGATACTTGCGTTATCTAGATCTATCTATGTCTGTGAGAATATCAGTTTTTTAAACGACTTCAAAAAAAAGAGGAGGTTCTCTACAGGACGTATAGCTCCATCTCTTTCTCCCACTGAAGTAATATTAAAATAATATTGCTTTTGAGCTGGTGGTAGGCCCCCAGTTCGTCGGAATCTCTTTTCTTTTTTTTATGTTATTTTTCCCGATTACTCGAAGACGGCTGGACCGATTTGAAAAAATCTTTTTTTATTCGAAAGAGTATACTTTCAAGTTGGTCCCATTGTCATTTGGTCACGATCTGATGATGGGATCTTGGAGAAATCGAGGGTAATCTTCAAATATTATAGGCACACCTATAGCGATTTCGGTATTTTTTATAGTAACAGTGCATTTGCTCTCGGAAAGCACCATTTGGTAAAGTGGAACTGATAATAAAGGACACAGATGGCCACCGGAACTACTCAATAATATGTATTTCTCGGGTTGGGATTTGATAACTTTAATATGGTTGGTAAGCAATGGTGAAGTACCTGGAGAACTCCTCAACAATTAAAGTCCCTGCATCGGGAAAAGCAATATTTTGTAAAAAGTAATGAGCAGTTGACATTAGGCTATTGTAACTTAGATAAATTACAAACCAACCCAACAAAAAGTGTTTTTTTTACAAAATAGACTACCGACTTCCAAACTACAAACTCAAAAATAACTTTTATTTCGGAAGTCGGTGGCAAAAAAATAAAATACTGATTTAAAGACACCAACTTAGACTTAAAGTTACTTATCACTTTGTAGTTTGGAAGTCGGTAGTATTTTTGTAAAAAAGTTTTTTTCAACTCGCATCTATAAATCAATTGTTATTTCGTTATTTGTTTTCGCATAGTTGAATGACCCCTGGCTAGAGGTTTTTTTTGCACCCACAGGAAAGCCCGATTAGGTAGTCATGATCTCAGAGGTCAACTACGAGATGCCCTACCTAAAAAAAAAAACGTTATTTGTTTTGCTTATAAGAGTATCTTAAGAATGCGGCGACGCATGAATTGTCCATACAAACGTAGTATATAAATCATTTGCAATTTGAGCATATTTCCACCATATTATGTTGATATTCGGATTGAGACAGTATTTATCTAGGCTCGTACGTCTTTTTATTTCCAAACACTTACCTTTAAATGAAGTGTAAGCGAATTGCATTTCGTACATTTATACAGCGTAAATGATATGTTTTCATATTGTTTTTTCTGTATTATAAACAACAATATATGTAATATTGTTTCTGCAGAAGCATAGTTTATGTTATCAAGTTACAAATTATCCAAAAAAAATATGGAAATACATTAAGTTTTCATTCATAATTTTTTGTATTACGGAACACATCTAACTTTATCATAAATTTTCGAAAGCTAGTAGTACTATCGCGTCAAGCAATAATTGTTAATGTATGCGTGGTAGTATTGCTCACTGTAGGTGTATATCGCTCCGACAGGCACTCACACTAGCGCAACGTGCTTGGAATTGAATTTTGCAAACATCTCGATTTGTAGTTGCGAGCCGTGTCGCCGGCCTCTTAATTTTTGGCAATGATGAACGTAAGAAAGTTTAAGACAAGGAGAACGTTTTCAGCTATGTTGCTTTGAAGAGAAGGTAAGTTATGGCGATGGGTCATGGACAGTCTGGGGCGAAATTTCCACCGAAGGAAAAACTGGCCTTGAGGTTGTGTCGGGGGGACCACGGTTGCCACCACTAAATAGCGACCGATGCATTCGTCAATGCCCAGAGGCTCATGTGATGCCATAAGCTGAGTTTGTGGGGCTGGATTTCATTTGTATGCATGACTATGCGTTCGCACTGGCGAAACATCACAACAAAACATGTTGAAATCTGTAGTGCCTGTCAAACTTTGTATGAAAAATTGACAGAAAATAGAGATTCCAACATGTTTCGTTGTAAATGTTTCGCCAGTGCGAACGCACAGTGATAGATGGATGACGCAAGAGCGTAGGTACAGACGCCAGCACATCAAGCTACCCGAAACTGTAAAATTTTTCCAATCAACTTTGGACCTTATTCTTCAGCGATAAAGTTGAAAAATTATTAAATAAATTTGACAGATTGTAGTAGCTTGATGTGCTGGCGTCTGTACCTACACTGCAAGAATTGTTCGAGAATACCTGCATGACGTTAGTATCGCAGTAATGGAATGGCATGGCCAGCAAGAAGCCCTGATATGAATCCAATAGAGTCTGTCTACTGAAAGCTGAGTGAAAAAGAGCGGCAAATTTAAAAAAATACGTTGGGTATTCCCGGATCAGCTATGGAAAAACGTATTTCATACTTGAATATTTTTATGAAAAATATTTATTTTTGTTTTTACCGATTAATAGGAAAGCATAAAATTGTGTAGATAAGCTTTTATGATCATAAGGTTGTAAGTCACATCATTATCATCATTTCAGCCGAAAGATGTCCACTGCTGGACATAGGCCTCCTCCAAGCACGTCGACCGATTCTATGCTTCCCGCATACAACGGATTCCTGCGGCCTTCACAAGGTCATCGGTCCATCTTGTGGACATTCTGAGTTTATGGTAGGTACGCCACCCTAGTCGACACTCGACACACTCTCGATCTTCACCACGTTACTCACAAGGGACTTATGGACGATAATCCCGACGCCACCTTGGGACTGCTGGTCACCCACCGGAAAAAACAAGAGAGCAAGTTCCCGGATTTGAGGATTATCGAGTCCTGCCCCTCTCTTCGGACTTCACATAACCCTACTTACCCTATCGTAACCTGCACAATGCTTCTTCGACTTCGATGATCTTCTCGTCGGTCCGGAGTGTACGCAAGTTGTACTTGTATGTTGCCAGGTCCAGTTTCCGGTGATTATGGTAGCCGGATCTCCTCCGGGGATTCTTTGCACCCTTGCGTCACCGTGACCTTGACCGCTACCGTAGCCAAGGGTAGGTGAGCCGCCAGGCACTAGGGGCCATTTATTTTTGATGCTTGTAATTTTTGGGGAGGGGGGGGGGGGTATCCCATAATCGCTACGCTTGGCAGGCGGGTTTGCGATCGCAGTATGGTGTTATAAATGCATAGAGAACGTTGATGCCCATTCTCTAGTAAGTCCCTTAGTCGCCTTTTACGACACCCATGGGAAAAAAATATTGTTATAAGTTTATTGTCAAAATCAAACACGAAGAACATGTTTGTTGTTTTATAAAACTTAGAGGATGGTCTGATACCTAATTCCGAAAAAAAAAAACTTTATTACCTCAATTTATTTTAACCTCAATAAAAAAAAATACAAAAATGGCAATTAACACAAACATTAAAATAAAGTTTTTGATACAAAAAACACAAAATAAGGACATTTTACTAAAAAATAATAACGTGTGTTTCCACCTCTGGCTCTGATCACCGCCTGCATGCGATCAGGCATGCTCTGGATGATGTTCTTGTTTACTTGGGGAATTTCGTCCAGAGCGGTTTTCAAATCATGGAAGGTCTAAGGAGGGTTGAGACTTCACTGGATTCGCTTTTTAAGCATGCCCCATGTTCTATGGTATTCATGTCTGGGGTTTTTGCTGGCCACTCCAATTGGCAATTTAGTTTCCATAGCAGAAAACCTAGGATGGATAACATAAATAATAACACAGATTTTTATTTTGATATCACGCGATTTCTCATCGCTATATTCAATTATGATTTCACATTTAAAACTGTTACATTAATCGACCAGAACTATTAAATTTACTTAGTATCAAAACGAATTCAATAGTTTACCAGTAATGCTTGGGCTACAATGGTGCCGATTCCCTTGTTCACAAACTAAACTAAATTTAGTTCAGTGCATCTTTTTCTTTCTATTTCATTAAAGAAAAGGACAGAAGATAAAGGAGACGTTTCATTTTTGTATGGGACTCCGGCCATAACATGTACACTTCAGAAAACCTGGGAAACGAACTCCTAAATACAATGAAGACTGTTTTTTTCCATAATATCTAATACTTTTTGGGCACAAAATAAAAATCTAAAATGTTTGACGTTTGTCAGGAGAAATACGATTATCGACAGCTAGCCATTTTCGTCCAGAAGTACCTACAAATATACAATCCACAAAAGCAGTTTTTTTTATTTTTATGATAAATCATACTTTCTAATTAATCAAAAAAAGTTGTATAAGATAGCTATCTTATTGTAGTACAGAAATACACGCCTTTCATATTTATTTGAATAACGTCTACATGATATTATTTTGTTAAAATGTAACATGATTTCTGGACGAAAGCAGTATGCAAGTAAAACGACGCCATGATGAATAAAATATGGCAATAATTTGTTAAACTATTATTTTTTGTGCCGAAGTAATCAGAGGAATAAACAGGAAAGAATATTTTTCCTCAATTCGTGGAATTTTTTCCTTTTTTTTCATTAACGTACACTTTATGGCCGAAAATGAAACATCTCCTTTTAGTTTAGTCCTGTCAAATTAATCAGCGCTTGACGTAAATTGACGTAATTTTAGTAGGCAAGTTTTTAATCACGTCTAAACTTGTATGGAGTAGTGACAGGTGCTGATTAATTTGACAGGACTAAACTAAAATTCATCTTCTGTACTTTTCTTAATGAAATAGAAAGAAAAAGATGCACTGAACTTAAATTTAGTTTAGTTTGTGAACAAGGGAATCGGCACCATTGTCGCGTTATCGCGAACTTAACTTCGCGCGCTCTATATCGCACACCGCTCGACGTCTCGCTGAGCAACACTTTCGCGTACAGGTCCTCCGCTGGGTGCTTCACCGCCTGCGTGCAAAACTGACAATGCCGCCCCCTCTTTACCCTGCTAGGCTTAAAGAGAGGAATTTGATGTTGATTTTTATGGAAGTGTATAAAAAAAACCGGCCATGTGTTGCGTGTCGGACCACGCACAATGAAGAGTTCTATTCATAATATCCATAATACCCTCTTGGAGATTACCTATCTAAGGGCCGATTTTTCATTATTTAGATAACTTTTACCTGAAGAATAAATGTGACGTTTTGACAGATTGTCCAAACAAAAACTGTCAAAATGACAAACATTCGTCGGATAAAAGTTAATTGGCGATTGAAAAACCGGCCCTAAGTGGTTTAAACCTGCAAACGTTTGCGTTAATTTTCTACATAGAACAATATGTTCAATAAGGAGATGGAAGGATGTTGGCCACCCCCTTGAAAGTGCCGCCATTGTGCGGTGCACGCCTTGCACGCCCGCACCCAGCGGGCCTGATCGCGTACTACCATTATTAAAAAAAAATAGAGAACTAATAATCAAAAATATGCAGGGTGGCTCAATTCAGGTGTCTGGGAGTGTATATGGGACGAGCCATTAGTTATCAATCAACCGGGCACAGATCAATCAACCGGGCACAGATCCAAATTTCTGGCTGCTACTGAGAAATTCGTAAAGTTATAGGTAACAAAATGTTAGATACTTTGCTCGAACAGAATCGAATCACTTTTTCTTCTCAGCTAGATTTAACTGGATAAAGCTCGGCCTTGGTCCTGGTACTGGCTACAAAGACTGGTTGAGCATGGGCGCATTAAAATACAGCGGAATACGTTGTTGGTGAAGTAGTGATCTAGTTGCACGTTGCACTGCGTTTATTCTTATTTTTTTTTCATTGTCATTTTTAGGAAAAAATCTTTCACACTAAAATGAGAAGAATTTGTGCGCCACAAAAATCGACTAAGCGAACAACTAAATATGGAAAACGGTTATCGATTTACTTCAGCTGAGTTTTACGACATTTTGGACATTTTATGTCATGCGAAATGCGAACATCTCTAGAACGTATAGTATTGTGTGGATTGTGTCTCTTTTTTGTGATTTTTTTACTCATATTTTTGGTTCCTGCGATAAATTATGATAAACTAGTTTTTTCATGAAAGAAAAGTGAGTGTTATTATTTTAAAAATCGTATAAAATTATTTGATTAGAATTGGTCTGTAATAACCTTGATCAATAAACGTCAAGAATTCCAAGTGAGAATGATTTGGTAAGTAAAAAACTCATAATTTAACTAAAAATATTGTTCTGCGATAATTTTATATGAATATTAAGAATGTAAATATTGATCTTTGATAGAATGTGAATGGCGCTAATGAAGTACCTCTAAGGGTTACATTTCTATAATTTGGTGTTCCTATTTTAATTCAAGCCTTCACTTGAGATCACTGAAATACAAGTTCTGTACATTTTCTAAATAGTGGCATGTCCTCTGTGTCATCTTCTAAGATAATAAATCAATGTTATAAATACTATAATAATATACATCTTTAATTTTTCTTGAAAATGAATTTGTTGTTACTTACAGCATCTATAAAAAAATATTATTTAGCTCATTTAAATATGAATAATTTGGTCATCAGACAAATGATAACAATAATATGGATGGTGCTTAAAAAAAGGATATACAAACTCATTAGCTGTTTCTGTGAATACTGTTAAATTAAAATGATTCTGTCTCACAATACCATCTTTGTACAACCACTTGAATCTAGTCTAACACTAATGCTATCTTGATCTTAGTAACTCAGTATATCAGTCACACACCTTTGTAACATAATACTCATTCATTAAATACTTACCATAAAGTAAGAATTAGGCCTATCATACTTTTTTCACCAAAATGATGTAAGTTTATCCATAAATTGTTGCAAAATTATAAATCCTGTAATTAATGTGTCTAGTATCTTCTTTTTCCTGTCTCTTAATTTTATAGAAATCTTTATATTATAAAAAATGTGGGCTTATAGTGAACGGCTGATTAATTTTGTTTATTTATTTGACTAAGGTCAATGTTCTATTTCCTTTAAAGTTTTATCTTTTTATCAGATATAAATATAAATACATACACACAATTAAATACGAAAATAAGTTTTGAAATAGAACAGAGAATTATTTGAATCAGATTTGCAAAAATAACATTACAATAGCTTGTTTTCCTGAACAGATTCAAATATGGCCAGAGCTGTTATTGCAGTGATTTAACAATGGATAACATGAAATATTTCATTAAAAAATGAATGCTCCAAGTGGGTGTGTCAGCTGCAGTGATGGTTCGCAACAGTTTGATAGCAAACATGATGCGGACTGCTCCGAGGGGGAAGATGCTCAGATCAGACTGGCTCCACATGTGCAAGCTTACCTGGCACGCAACAACCCCACCACCAACTGTTGTGGACTCACTATACCCATCGCCTTCGAGAGGGCTGCTACAGGAATTTGGTGGAACCCTCGATTTGATTCAGATATACTTGAAGGCCAATACAGAAGTAGTTCCTTTAGACAAATAAGACTAAGATTTAGGTAAGTGCTCTCAAAGAATTAATCCACTCATAAGTGTGTAACATTCATGCATGAATGGCAGTAAACTGATAAATTGCTTGTTGTCACAACTTTATCATTACCTATACATATTTGATGTTTTTTCTTTTTTCAGATTTGCACTTTTATACATTTTGATATTTTCTATATCATGGTTTGTCTACTTTGTGGCCCTTGGTTTGAATGGTATAACAACAGTAAAATGGCCATATTTGTGTGCTATATTTGCTGGGGTCCTATTGATTACATCTGTTATGCTATTTGTAACATTTACGAATATATATAAAGTGTACACTTTCAAGCTCTCCCTGGTCATGGCACTTGCTCTGTGTACACTCAGCCTGTCACTGGTGACACTCACCACACAGTTTGACACAGCATTATCTCAGGCCGCCGACATCAGTCAGTCTGGACACTTCACCATGTGCATTGAAATATTGCTGATTATATACACATTAACACCATTACCACTGTATGCCTGTGTTATCATTGGAATTTTGTATTCAATAGTCTTTGAAGTACTGAATATTGTGTTACATTTGTCAGAGCAAGAATGGCAATACCCTGGAATGTTTGTGAGAATTTTACTGCAGTTTTGTGTTCACATAATTGGTGTACATATATACCTAATGACCTTTGTGCGAATGCGCGGCACGTTTATGAAAGTAGGGCAGAGCCTGTTAGTAAGAAAGCAGCTGGAAATGGAGAAGCAGTTAAAAGAAAAGATGATTCATTCTGTGATGCCGCCCAAAGTGGCGAGCTGGTTGTTAGAGGAGCAAGTACTTGACACAGAAGCTAGTTTAAAGCCGCACAATCCGCTCAAACCGAGACACTCAAACCCTGGCGCGTCAGACATCAAGTCTTTGTTCAGGCCTTTCAACATGAGCTCAATGGACAATGTCAGTATACTGTTTGCTGATATTGTTGGCTTTACCAAGATGTCAAGTAACAAGGGTGCTGAAGAATTAGTTAATATATTAAATGACCTATTTGAAAAGTTTGATGAGTTATGCCAAAATCATGGGTGTGAGAAAATTTCTACATTGGGTGATTGTTATTATTGCGTATCTGGCTGCCCTGAGCCCAGGCCGGATCATGCTACATGTTGTGTAGAAATGGGACTGGGTAAGTGAAATTCTAAACAGAATTTAATATCAAGCTACTATCAAGTAGATCAGATAGATAAAACTAGTAAATTGTGTCCCTGTATATAGTGATTCAATCGATCCTTTAAGAGGGGGGCAAATCTTTTATCAAGGCTGGTAACTTTCTGGGCACGGATCGCGCACTAGACTGAAATCTAAGAATCTAAGATCAATACGTGATCCGTATTCAAATTCAACTTTAATAAATTTCGCTTCCGCGATGTACGAATACTATGCTGGCACTAATTTATAATACATATTTCAGGAATGATAGACGCTATAAAGGAATTCGATAGAGTGCGCGGCGAAGGAATAAATATGAGAGTAGGGGTTCACACCGGCACCGTACTGTGCGGTATAGTGGGCACACGCCGGTTTAAATTTGATGTCTGGAGTAATGACGTCAGCTTCGCCAACAAAATGGAATCCACTGGGAAGCCAGGTCGCGTCCACATATCAGAAGAGACTGCAAAATTTCTTGGAGGTTCCTATATCTTAGAAGAGGGGGATGACGTCTTTGGTGAGTAAATTTATAAATAGATTTACGATTGCACGATCATTTGTATTGTGGACACATTCTAAAACCAATTCTGTTTGTTTAGGTCATAAAACCTATTTTATCGAAGGCCGTCAGCTGTACTCCCCTTATAACCATGACAACTGTCTGACTCCCGCCAATCCTATCAACTTACGCCTGATTATTTCCCCGGCGGCATCTCCGCAGTCCGTCCTCTCCTGCAATCATTCCCCACTCCCATTGTCACCTAGAGGCGACGACAGATTAGGATCCAGAAAAGATTCTAAAAACTTCCTCTCCCCAAGTGCATTTCATTTCCGAACAAAAGCCAGTTCACTGCCTAGTATATTGGATTCGGACACTGAGTTGGACGAAAAGACCAAGGGATTCCCTGACACAAATGACAGCTCGTCGAAGAGTCCCACTTCTGTAGGTGAGTTTTTTTGTTTCCATTTATCTAAATCTATATAATATTAGGTTGAAATGTCAACAAATTTGGCGGATTTAAAGGTCATAGAGAGCTATGCCGCTAATTAAGAACATCTTAGCTATATAAAATTGCTGTTTCGTACATTGCAAATTTTTGCTTGTGATCGTATCTAGTACATTGTAACACAACAATCTAAAATTACCTGCTAGTGCTCATTATTATTTTTAATTAATTTTATATCTGTTCGTATTTTTACTTTGGTCCAGTACAATATTATGAATTGAACAGAAGAAAAGTGTTATTTATCTCAAGAGTAAGGCACAAGCTGATAAGATATAGAGTGACTTCATAACGTGAAGGTGATGCTCTTTGTCACACAGATCACGACATGAGCGGGATGATTTGTATTAGTCATTCTGTCCGATATCTTCCTAAAATTATTTCTAGAAAAAATTCAATCATAATTCTCTAATACTTCGTTCGCATGTTCTAAATTAATGGAAAATAGGTACACATTTCGTATCAACATTGGCAGTAATATCGAGCAAATAAACTGTAAACATGTAACAAAATTCAATTTTATAGTCGAGCAATTAAAGTCACTATAGATTTCTCCTGCTTTCATTGTAAACAGAAATAGTAGCGATTTAACGAGAACGATGTTAATGTTGCTGAGCGATTTAAACATAAATTGCTAGAAATAACAAAAGATATATCTGAAACCTCAATTGATTCAGTACCTATTGCGATTATTTATCTTTTATTGTATCTTCATGATGTCTGGCTACAAAATCTTTTGGTATTTCCGTTTTTATATATTTAGGTTTCTATTACTTTGCGTGTCATGCCGGTTTTTGAGTACCTAAACACTACAATTTTGAAGTACTTAGGTATGTTTATCTAGACAAAAAAAGCATTTTGCGTCACGCTCGGAAACAATGTGCTTAAAGTACCAGCTACAGGACGTTACACTCATACAATGTTGTGCATGAATATACTACGGAACGTGTAATTCAGTTTATAGATGTTTCTAATATTCTAATAAATAACAAATATTATTATTTTAGGGAGCTACGGCAAATACACCACGAAGTTGAAAAATTGGAAAGTGCCTAGATTTTTACGGAAGCATTCGGATACGCCGCTTCATGAGATGAAAAAGCAGGCCTTGACTGACAAGTCTATACATTTCTTGGAGAGGGGAGATGTGGGGTCTGGGGTCCAGTCCAGCAACGGTTACCAGCAAGTGCCTATTGTGATAGAATCTCAAGACAATAAGAGTAGGCCGGTGCAGAGTACCATTAAGCTGAACATCCCACCACTGAGCCATGAGATGGCGTCCTTTGAAAGGGAGATCATCGACATACGATCCTACTTGAGCCAGTCAAGGAGTAACATGTCGCCTTTCGCCAGAAGTAGCAGCTACCGTTCTCAATATGGAAGATCGAACAATATTGAGGTAAATATACTTTATTTAAAAACTACTATCATCCCCTCTATTCCAGGTACACCTCTGCCTAACCCTTCGGGGAATACAGGCATGATGTTATGTTATTATGAACCAGCATGAAAATTGTTAGAAATGGCCACAAATAATCGCCGAGACTAAGTAAAAGGTGTTTATGTGTCATACTTGAGTGCTTTGTTTTTAAGTCACGGATCTTGGTTAATATTGCTAACGATTGTAGCGACACTGGCTGTTGGGACACGTCCAAGTCAATACTCTTGATAATACAGATTCTGATAAGAAACGTTTTATGAAGATCTGCATACCAAGGCCAAATATTAACTGCGCTTCGCTCCGCTTTATAGAAAATATTAATAGAATTATATTGGAACTATCATGATGTTTGTTTTTATAGCATCTTATCTATCGGGTTTATATCTTTGCGAGATTATCAATAGTTTTGGTTACGAAATATAAACTTTATAACCTCGCCCTTGACTCTGGAGCAATGTGAGTCGTAAACTCGTAACAGATACTGGCGCTTGCGCAACTCATTTGTAATAATTATTATCTTATTATCCGTTGGTCGTCTAATATAATAATTTGTAGTTGGGATGGGAAGTGCACATATTTTAATAATAATTTATTTCAGTAATAATAATAACCTCACCGCCATATCTCTACATTGACGTCGTGGTGGGGCTTGCGCGCTCCTAAACTCTAGGTCTGTATAGGTAGAGTTTATTTTGCCGAAACAGGTCTAGAGTGAGAAGCCAGACCAAGAGAGATACAGAAACCCGCAGGGCAGCATGTGGCGAGCTATTGGGCTGTAGCGACCCCACGGACTCTATCTCCTGGGAGAAGTCTTGTTCCTCACCTCTGGCTTGCCTTTATTGGCTGGCTGGAGTTAATAATGACGAGGAACAGAGCTCCCACCTCCTTCTTGACTTTATTGGCCAGCTTGAGTGGAGATTCGCTAGAGCAAACGTGCTCGGAGGAAGGAAGTATTCCAGTAAGATGCTGGTAGGGATCTTGACCGTACTTCCGGGATTGTCCTGATAGCCGTGGAATACCTCTTCACTCCTTATAAGCACCTCAGGACATGTTGCCCTCTTGTCGCTACGACATTATGTGCTAGCGACCGGTTTCGAGGCCCCATTATGGAGTGTCCAAGTCATCCCCTGCCATTTCATCTGAGTATTTTATGTAAAACATTGGTCAGGTAGGGGCCATAGTCTTTCCATAGTCCTAGATAACCAGTTCACTTTAGCCATCCAAACCTATAATCCAATATCTTTGTTTCCATATCTTACAATAGTCCTACACCAACTGGGGGTTGTCCTTGGATGCACTTGCACAGTGCGAACAGGGATAATCGTCGGTTGGTGCCTCATTTCATTAAAAACGTCTAAGGGGCATCTGCGGGTTGGCTTCGGCCATTCGTACGCCTTCCAAAGGTCCGAGACTCCAGGGTCCTGAGAAATGTCAAGAGACGTAAAAATAATAATGTTGACCAGTCGATGTTTATAATAACTAAGCCGTCGTCTGCCATACGTAGGTAGTAGATAGGTATGTACATGTAACTTTCAATATTTATATATTTATCATTTGAATTAGTTTTCTCGTGACTGAGGGTCGCGGAAAACTCGCGGAGACTAAAGGATCTAGTGCACTAGACGGTCACGACCACGAGCAGTGGTCGCAGCGACCAGGTAAACTATAGAACTGATACGAATCGCGCACTTGGTCGCAACGGCCAACTAGCCGCCGACCATACAATACCAATAGACGGCCACGACTGGCCGGAGTCGTGGCCGCCTAGTGTGCGATATCCCTAAGGAACTCGCGCACTAGACGGCCACGACCACGACCGCTACCAGGTAAACTATAGAAACCGATACGAATCGCGCACTTGGTCGCAACGGCCAACTAGCCGCATACCACTAGACGGCCACGACTGGCCGGAGTCGTGGCCGTTTAGTGCACGAGATCCCTAAACCCCGCATTAAAGCGATTATTTTCTTATGATTACTACATCATTACAGCGGCATCAAGTTTTTTACTTTGTTTATGTATCGCCAAGAACTTGTATCATTATCAAATATTTTTCAACTACCTACACAGCATTTTTTAAGGAGTTATAGACCGTTTACACAAAACAGTTTCAAACTCCCAAAAAACTTCTGTAAATCAGTTCATGAACTTTTTATTTGAGTTATTTGTATAGTATGATCGCGTATTTCGCACCGTGTGCGAATTATTTATCACCCATACAACATAAGCGAGAAAACTTGTGTACACATACATTTAACACGTGTTAGCTGGTAACGAGGACTTAAGAGTCCGTGCACGAAATCGACTGATTTTGATCAATTTTGTTCATTAGTTGTGCTTGTGAGAAAGGGAAACAGAATTTAAACAAAATTATTAGTGATTTGAAAAGTCGAATTCTTTGTCTTGTACATAGCGGAAAGGGATTTTTCAAATAAATTAAGGATACGTGGAAAATCACTAAAATTCGCAACAAGTTTTCCAAAAAATGACGCGAGACTGACGTTTGATCGTTTTGTTAGAACTACTTTTGATTTTGAAAATTATAAAATATTATTATGGAAGTTGAAAAATATAGCAGAAAAAATATGTTGAAATTACCATTTTTTTTAAACCCTGTCAGTAATGTATTTTTTCCTATTATTTAGCAAACCTTAACAAGAAATCACACGTTAGTCTTCAGCTATCCTTGAAATAAAATCAAAATTTTATTTTATGATAATACTACATCTTCAAATCAAAGGCGAAATAAACCATATTTTCGAGAGCGCAAAAGTGATGCAACTATTAACAGGTGCTGTGACTGACACGAATGGTGTCGCACCACGAAATATACTTACACAGACTTAATGTTTCAATTATTTCAAGGTTTCTTACAATTAGATAAGTAATTAACCAAAAAGGTTTTTTTTCGTACACGGACCCTTAACAAATAGCAACCTATTTTCTGATAAACATTTTTAAAATGTTAATTTTTATAACATTGTAGGTGCCAGTGTGTCGCGCTCGCAGTTCAACCATCACTACGCAGGACGAGTTGATTCGTCCGAAGGAACGAAGACTGAACTTGCCCCTCCCCTCGCCGCAGACGGTCTCTGCGTCCCGACCTCCTGATGACGTGATCAGCCTCTGTCCCTCAGTCAACAGCCGCAAAGACTCCGGCATCAGAAGCACAAGTCGACGCTCCAGCATACAGCAACAGGTCAACTTTGATGTTCCTATTTTTACTTATAACGTAAGTAAAACATGCTAAATTAATCCGTAATCCCGCATGTATGTATGCATGTAGGTATATCGACTTATTTTTCTTACACATAAATAAACTTGACGCAGATTTGAGTTAAAGCGCCGAGATTTTTCACGAAATGGTAACGCATCGTAAAAACGCTTTTAATAAATTATAAACATATGCCCCTAGAGCTGTGTGCTGCAGTCATAAAGCATGCCCGTCATACCATTGCATCGTAATTTGTACCAGCTTTCAGCTTTATGTACAGTGATTAGGGTTTAAAATTGCGTGACCATGTTGTTTATGTTCTGTTGGTACGAAAACTTAGAAATGTTTAGTTCTTTTTTTCTTTATTATAGAGTGTCTGACATTCTGTGTTCTTATTTCGTTGGAAACATGAAATATGGTCGAATAGTTAGCTACTACACCCACATTTCCATTCGCTAGGAGTCAGGTTACAAATCACTTACGTTGCCCAGTGGGTGCCGCTGACGTCATCAACGTATAAACACCGCAAATGTCGCATTTCTATGTGTCAGGGGATTTTGTAGCGTGTCAAGAGAGTGACGAAAATAAAGTTGATACTAGCTTTGAAGTTTATTATCTTGAGGAAAACTCGTTAATTATATCTACAAATTTTATCAAGTATAGGCATAATCAAGAGCTGTTTTTAGTTTATATCGCCAATTTTTTATGTATACATATAACCACCAAGTTTCGATATTAAGATTTATTTCGCCCAAAATTTTATTCGTAAAACAAATGAGGTTGTTGAAAAAAATATCGACGGGCACACCGAAATACAGTGTCAAATTAAATTAGTTAGCAAAACTCCGCATACACGATGGGTATCGATATCTAAACATGATAAAACAAAAATAAATAAATTTTACGAGTTTTTTAGTGGCATCAACCACTGCAGTTAGCATAGAAACTTGATATTTTTAACTGAGTTTTTTTATTTTAAAACTTCTTTAGCGCGTTGGGTATTTTTGAGATGGGACTAAACCATTGATTTCACGATACTGTGACGACATCAACGCGTTGATTACCGTGGTGCGTGGAGTAAAGGACATCACCGCGGTAATTTCAAGTTTTCACTTCTGTCGGCACTGTTTTTTTTTGGTCTAATCTTCACAGAAGTGATTGGCCTCGCTAAGCACTATGAATCAAAAGAAAACAGATTTTCTCAAATCATACTTTAAGTAGCGGTTGTAGACCTCCAAAAAAACATCAAATCTTTTTTTATTTTATTTTATCATATTTAGATAATTATTTATACCCATTACGTCTGTGAAGTTTCGCTATGTAATTTAACGAGACCCTGTATATTTCAGTTTGAGCACTCACGTTAGGTCGTTAAAAAAATTCCTTGAGTTCCTTTCACGTGTACATATCATTCGGTATTTCAAGTGTTATGAAAATAATTATACTAGCACTGTAATGGTTAGGAATGAAATATATCCATTCGTTACCATTACAGGTTACGAATGGATATATTTGTTAAGGAAAAAAATTGGTCACCATGGGTTTTGTTACATTTTACCACAATGCGTGAATCATTCTAATTTTATACCCAAAATGGTATAAAACAGTAGCTATGACAATTCATTCGCTGATTTATTTCTGCGTGACCTGACATTATAATAGGGAAATCCAGCAACTGCTTACCGTATACGATATGCAACTTCCATTTTTATAATGCCTACTCGAATTACCTGTTATTATAACCAGGTGATTCAACTTACGGATTTAGCTTTTCTTTGAGACATGCGTCAATCAAAAAAGCTTTAATCACATCGGCGCCTCTTACTTGCGTTTAAGTATTGCGTCAATGCGCGCTGGACGCGTACGTTACTGATAGCGCGCATTGACGCAAACCTCAAATGCGCATGTAAGAAGCAAATGTGCGCCAGCAGTGACTTGTGCGTCCAGCGCGCATTAGATATGACTTCGCCCGAATTGGGATATTACCTGAACTCGAGAACAGACTGGACTGATTAAATATCTCCAAGCTATTTGAAATAACGCATCAACTAATTAGCTGTTAATTATAATAATAATTCCGATCTTCATCCACTGTTATAAGTTTTAAAATTTTTAGTTTATATTTACAGATCTACGCGTTAAACCATATCGCGACGTCGCACCCCGATATGATGCAGCACCGCGTGTCGGGCTACTACACGTCCAGCCAGTCCTCCCTCAACGAGCACTCGCGCAGCCGCCTGCCCCCTCCGCTCAACGACGAACAAGTCCAGTCCCTACAGAAACTGCGCAAACAATCCGACCTCCAACTCATCCGCTGCGTACAAGACAACGCGCGCTCCGGCATCAACTACTTCGTACAACCACCCCTCAACAGATTCACTCTCTTCTTCAAATCCTCCGAAATTGAAAGACACTACAGAGACAAAGCCCACAGAAGTGACGACTGCGAAGATTTCCCGCCCACGCTCACTACTTCAAGATTCAACACCGCGTTAGACATTCTAGTCTCCGCGATCATATTCTTAGCGGTCACAGCTTCGATATTCACATTGTACAGTGACTGGAGGTCTTCCATAGGGTGGTTCATATTTTTCATGCTCATAGAAATCGTAGCAATGGCACTCTGTTCCTATAGACATTATCTAAAGTGGAAGACGAATCACGAAGCACTCACGGAGTCCATCTCTAGGTCGGTAAAAATATTCAGGAAGCTGTCGAACTGGTTTCCGTGGCACCTGTCAGGTGGGTTGCTCATCAGTTTGCCGATATTCGCCGTGCTTCTCAACTTTTCTTGTCAAAATACCACAATGACGATCCTGAGAGGTGAACAGTCGTTTTACGTATACCTGCTGTGTATAAGTGTAGTGCACTTCTGCAACTTCACTCAGATGAACTGGCTTGTGAAAAATACTCTAGTGACGCTTTATGCTGGTTTGTTCCTATTTTTTGCTGTGTTAGGTTGTCACCATGCTAATACTCAATTTCTACTTAAAGCTGATATTAATTTAAGGCAAAGTCCACTGATGTTTGCTCAGAATATATCTGACTTCAGCCTCGCCAATAGTTCGATGATCGACTGGGGGGACCTCAACAACGGTACCATAGGCTTTGATAGTCACCAACACAAGTTACATTTGACAGAGCTTTACTTGGATGTTGCGTTGTTATTGATGCTGGTGTGGTTCTTGAACAGAGAGTTCGAAATAAGTTACCGTTTGAGTTTCTATAGTAATGTGGTGGCCAACCGCGACAAGCAGAGAGTACAGAACATGAGGAATCAGGCCGATTGGTTGCTACACAATATAATACCACGACATGTGGCCGACCAGCTCAAAAATACGGCTAAATATTCGGAAAATCACAAAGATGTCGCCATTATATTTGCCAGTATAGTAAACTTTAATGAAATGTACGACGAGTCGTATTTGAAAGGGAAGGAATACCTGCGGGTACTTAACGAGCTGATAGCGGACTTTGATGAGCTGCTAGAGAGACCAGAGTTTCAGCACGTGGAGAAGATTAAGACTATCGGCAGCACCTTCATGGCGGCCAGCGGACTGAACCCCGACCTGCGCCACGCGTCGCGCGCCTCGCACGAGCACCTCTACCAGCTGATGGAGTTCGCGTTAGAGATGCAGAAAGTTGTCGATAACTTCAACGAAGACTTGCTCGAATTCGACTTTATTCTTCGAATCGGGTATAACTTCGGCGATGTTACGGCGGGTGTCATCGGAACCACCAAGCTGTTCTACGACATCTGGGGAGACGCTGTGAACATAGCGTCTCGGATGGACTCGACGGGCGTGCCAAAGAGGATCCAAGTGGGCGAGGCCTGCATACCGATGCTGTCGGCTCGCTACGAGTTCGAGCCGCGAGGCAGCGTGTACGTAAAAGGCAAAGATAACATGAACGTTTATCTCGTCTTAGGTAGAAAAGATACGTAGATAAAAAAATATTCATAATGAAATATAGAATCTGTGATTTAATTATTTATATTGGAGATGTGAATATATGAAATTTTTATTTATTGTGTGCAATCCATTGTAAGTGAGATGTAAA
The DNA here is from genome assembly GCA_963680765.1 of Agrochola lychnidis. Lineage (NCBI taxonomy): Eukaryota > Metazoa > Arthropoda > Insecta > Lepidoptera > Noctuidae > Agrochola > Agrochola lychnidis. Next base: position 16,062,955 of record OY796857.1, read on the forward strand.
AGCTTGAGATAATACTCGGGGTTGCACAGGCTATTAATTTATTGTTATTTTAGCTTATGTGATGTGAGAGAGTGTGAGTGTGAATATTTAATTTGGATGAGTGATCGAAATCTATTAAAATCTCCTTGCCTATACTGAAATATCTGTGACCAGTGTTCTAGTCTTCTAAACTCGATGGGAATGGTCCAGTTTTTATGATGTATTAGTTTATAAATTTGTATAGTGCTGACGTAAGCCGTGCTTGATTGGAAAGAGAGCATTTATTTTGATTGACGGCAGCTGTGTTTTCATTTTAAAAATTGGATCATCGCCCATTTATATGACTTGTATATTCAAATTTACCTTCTTTATATTACGGAGAATAAATTTATATTTGTATATAAGTGAATATTAACCCACTTGGGCTAGTAAATAAAGTTTTATATTTATATAATTGTAATTGAATCGATGTGTTTAGAGTTAAGTAAATGGTACTAATACTTTTGTAGCGAGTAGATCCGTTTATATTGTGTATGTAGTAGCGCATCGCTTACCGTTATACAACTCTTTTGTCAATTTTATAGAGCGGGTTCCGTAGGAGTTAGGGTCCGTAGCAATACATATTCAATATTAATATTATATTATCGAACAAGACTATCTTTCAAAATTATTTGTAAGATAACAGTTGTGTGATAAGAACATTGTAAATCTGAGCACTTAGTGCGATGCATTGTATAGATTCAGATAATCAACAATATATAGCTAGATTATCTGTAATCATTGTATGGTTCTCGCGGTAAGGATAAGCAGAAATCAATTTACCAGATTATTTTATAATGGTAGACGAACGAAATTCGCCGATACGTAATGTTCTCAGTATGCTCATAAGGAAAAATGCAGCTCGAATGTCGGAGCGATGATACGGTAGGTTTTAAATTAGAATACGCGTCGCTCCGCTGATAGTGAATTAGCTTAACTAAATACTATTTACGCACCATCCTTTTAAATCCTGTATAATAAATAAATAAGTACTTACGGGACCTACATACTGTTTGCTCATTACATGAAGTACTTTAAGCGCGAATACATAGTTGATGAATTAATTTCATGTAACTTTCGCTATAAATATTTAATGGTAATATTTGCGGTGCATCTAGCATTATTAGTGAACTATTTTCCTAATAACTCGGTAATGTCCACACGAAATATTCTAAAGTATGAATTAACGACTTTACACAATTCAATATTTGCCACGTAATGTTGACGTAGTAGGTAATTCTCATACTTATGATGAACGCCTTAAAAAAACTATACATTCCACTATGTATTTAAACTTGCCTTCAAAATGTCTATTTTCTACTTTTAAATGGCGTGCTAAAGGTTGGCAGTTTTGCAACGAAGTGAATTAGTATATTTACAGAATGCTGGACCAACAAGAATACTAGTAAGCCTAAATAGCTCTCTTCGAAATTTACCTCTTCTTGAATACATTTTCAATATTGCGACGATTATGATAAACTTATGTATTTGTGATATTTGTTAGAGAAGTGTTATATAAATATGTATACTTAGACAGATATTATATAATATTTAACATCGATTGTTCTCTCTATACTAAAGATGTTAGGTCACATCGTACAGAGGTGTGTTTGAGATAAACATTGTTACCACGTCAGATATATTCGTGCAGCCCACAGAACCATGAATAAAAATATCTCCAGACATCTAATACTTTCTGCATACATAGTTATTTTCGCGGTCGTCTGATTGGAAATTCAAATATTTATGTAATATTTGCACACTCTTCATGGCATCTAATTTGGCGGTCTAAAAGCCAGTTATAGATTTTCAATGCGTGATTTGCTTGTGGTTTCAGGCGACCGCGGAATCTCAGGATGTATGCGGTCGGGTAATGGGCCTCGTCGACGAATTTACTGACGAAATGGCGTAGAAACATCGACATACAATGATACAACATAGCACAATATTGCGCAAAGAATGTGATAGGAAGGTACTTTGAATACATGCTTTTGAAAAGTGATTATTATTCTACAACGTGTTCCTTTTGATATCCCAAAACTCAAGGTTATATGCTACATAAAAATAATACAAAAAGTGCTAGAACAAGTGTTCCAAAAAGACATAGTTTCGAAGATAACATAACACGAGACTCTCGATGTGTATATCTAAGTTTCATTAATAAGTTCGAGTTAATCATTTTCATTCAAACCAACCGTTCATTTTTAAGCTAAGAAAATGTGACATTGGTGCCAATTCCCTTGTTCACAAACTAAACTAAATTTATGTTCAGTGCATCTTTTTCTTTCTATTTCATTAAGAAAAGGACAGAGGATAAATTTTAGTTTAGTCCTGTCAGATTAATCATCGCCTGTCACTCTCCATACAAGTTTAGACGTGAATAAAAACTTGCCGACTAAAATTACGTCAATTTACGTCAAGGGCTGATTAATTTGACAGGACTAAACTAAAATTTATCTTCTGTCCTTAATGAAATAGAAAGAAAAAGATGCACTGAACTTACTTAAATTTAGTTTAGTTTGTGAACTATGGAATCGGCACCACTGTCATATTTCACGTAAGGGTGTTTTACATAATCGTGACTGTCGAATTATTTTGTATGAAAAATTACTTTTGATAAGGTCTCATTAATGAGTTATGGGATAACAAAAGGAACGTTGTATGCATAAGAGATGACGTTTTCAGCACAAACTTGATATTAACAGTAGCACCAGTACCCTAATTGCGTAACTTATTTTCGTAAACAATTTTGACCAATTTGTTTCATTTTGACAGTTCAACAACATTCATTGCGTTATTTACGTTGAGCAGATTTTTTTCCACTTATGAAGCAATAGATTAGCAATCTGTTTCAAATCGAAACAAATTGTGATTGATCGTGCATTACGCAATTAGGGTACTGGTTTTAAATGTCGATGTTACTATGTTATTTATTTTGTGACATGAATGTAGGTATGTGATACAGCCTACTTATGTACTGACCCGAATGAACGATAATTTGTGACCGTCAACGAGGCAGTGCGAAATAAAATTATCTGTGAATTTTTAGTGACTAGGATAACTTTCAGGACTAAATGATTACCTTTCGTATTCGATAAATCCGGAATATTGAGTAGTCCGTAAAAAACACCAGGAACGAAATAATGAATTGCTTGATGCACATATTTTTGTCTATTGATTGTTTGATAGACATTGCTTTGTCTATCGATTGTTTGATAGACATTGCTTTGTCTATTGATTGCTTGATAGATATGTCTATGGCCGCATTCCCAGTTACGCCAAAAGTGATAATATCGCGAATCCGACCTAAGTCTAAAGTCACAATTATTACTCAATAACCCTTATATTTTGTGACCATTAAATGTGGTCGGATTCGCGATATTATCACTTTTGGCGTAACTCGGAATGCGGCTTTTATTATACATTGATTGTTTGTTTGATATACATGTCTTTGTCTATTGATTGTTTGATAGACATGTCCTCTTTCCTTCGTTTTGGCACAATAGTCCTACCGTATATCTAAACAACTGAAAAAATTTCCTTAGCACTGAAAATGCACAGTGTACCTCCGAATAAATATAATAGGCCTCCTGGCAAGACTAAGGAATGTTTTATACTTCGTAAACTTCTATATTTTGTAATAAAAATGTAAAAGCATTGTATTTATTATTAGTAAGATCAAAGTGTTCAAGAGTTCAGACTTTAACAAAATTCACTATACCTACCTATAATGGCTTTAGTTTTTGACTATAATAAAACACGTGAAATACATTCAGATCTATTTATTTCTACCTCGGACACATTGTTATCAATTAACTGATTGTTTTACTGTTTATTTTTTAAGGGGGAAGCGTCAGGGTAGCCCGCGAAATTCAAATTTTCTTACGTTTTTTGCATTTTGCAGGTTAGTGTCAGATTTTAATGCAAAATGCAAAAAACGTAAGAAAATTTGAATTTCGCGGGCTACCCTGACGCTTCCCCCTTAATATAGGTTTTTCGACATAAATAGTTACTAGATAACCAAACAAAACGTGAGTCAAAACAAGAAATCTATTAATTTGATTTAGAAGAAATTAAAACCCAATTTAAAGTTTTTTAAACTTTAGTTGGAATTAGAAACGGTCGCACCACACGCTATTTGAACCTGGATTGACATTTCAATACTAAGTAAGAAGACAACACACATTTCCAGTACCATTAGATACTGAATAACTAGAAAGTTTATAAATGATTAACGAATCATTCAACAGCACACGTTAATTATTTTATTGAAATAATAGGTATTACTTATACACACATTACAGGTTGGATTTTTGAGATGGAGCAGTAAGGGCAGGTGCCAGCGTTGTTGCTACAGGAAAACGGGTCTTAGGAGACTGTCCTTAATTTTTTGAGAAATTTTAATCACAGATATTTTAAAAATTGTACAGTCAGCAAGAAAATGGAGAGAATTTTTACAATAACTTTTTGATGTCAATTGACCCTGTTTCATAAAACATTTTTTTCAAAATCTTTGAATAAACCTCAAAATTTCTCAAATAAATAGGGACTGTCTCGTAAGATCGTTTTTCTGTAACTACAACGGTTAAGGTACCTACGCTTACTGCCCCGTCTCAAAAATCCGCTCTGTTTATACAGTACAAATATGTTGACATTTATGCAACTATATTATGGCACCCAAAAACCCCAGCTTTGTAAACTTAGGTACGTTAACAATCTAAATATACTGAACATTTTCTAAAAACACTATAAAGCCCGGTTTACACGGTGCGATTTAATTGCCTGTGGCATACCATAAGTTCAAGTTGAAGCAACAATGAAAGTTGCACCGTCTAAATATTTTGTAAACGATGCAAGTCATATTTTGTTGCGTAAATTTTTTTGTATGCTGCAGACTAGAAACTTGCATCGTGTAAATGGGGCTTAAGGCTAAAGCGCCATGGTAGCCCGCGAAATTAAACTTTTCTTACGGTTTTTGAAATTCGAAGGTCAGTATTAGGTTGTATGTTGATCAAAATATGATTCGCGACCGTAACAAATATGTCATTATAGAAATTTGAAACATAATAAAATTCTCGTCAAAGTTAGATTTGACGCCAATTGCGTCAAATGTCATGACTTCATGAAATAGTTATTCAAAACCAATTTGAACTTCGAGAATTGTGCCGATGATTCGAATGGTTAATATAATTCTGTGAATACATATTTATTACAGTCGCAAAACACGTAAGAAAATTTGAATTTCGCAGGGCACCTTGCGCAACCCCCTTAAATTTCTAATGAGATAGCGTATTCATAGGATTGTCGCTCCATGCGAAGTCGTCACTGGAGAATGCGTAGACCATCCAGTAGAACAAGTTGAGCAGAGCGAAGGACGCTGGGAACATGACACGTGCAGCCCTGTCGATGTGGGACACACTGTTTATGTGCCCTCGCATACCTGTAGAAATGGAAATCGTTCATTTGCAATGTAGGTAGGTATATAGATAAGATGGAATTTTATAAAATAATCCCTATAAAAAAAACCGGCCAAGTGCGTGTCGGACCACGCACAAAGAAAGGTTCCGTAGTGAATTTATCCCAAGAACAAACTTAACTGTAGTTGAAAAACATGTTCTCCCATACAGAATGTATGGGAGAACATGTTTTTACAACCGCAAATGTAAGTTGGTCGATTATTACTCGTTAACTTGTAAAGCCAACTTAGCTGTGATAGTGTTCCTTTTAATTTTGTTATATACAGCCGTGAATTTTTTCACATTTTCAAAATCAACAATTTAGCTGGTAGGGAGGTGGACACTTGACTCGTAACAAAAATTAGCACTTTAAAGCTTGACATTTCGAAAATGGATCCCTAAATCCAAAAATGGTTTTCTCAAACTCAGTATTTTTGTACGACCTTTCCAATCTTCGTAATATTTGCAACAAGATTATAAATGAAATCCCATGTAGGTACCAGCTTCAACCTGCCTCTGCCTCCTGTACCGGTCGTCTCCGGCGAGACAGTATAGTAGCTGGCGCCAGCGCGGCACTCGCCTCTCGGTCTGGGTGGTACGTTCCATGGTCAGGCGGACGGCTGTCTGCTCGGCGGGGCCTCCGCTCTCCCCGGAGTTGTTTTGAGCGGGTAGCGTGAAGTTCTGGAATGAGGTTTTTTTGTACTGTCGTAAAATGCAATAGCTTTGAGCAGCGCCGGCCCGAGAATTCTTGGCGCCCTAGGCAAAAGGCTGGAACGGCGCCCTTATAAGAAAATTCGTGACAAAATAAAACAATGTTCTTTCTTTTTCGTGTGGTTAGTGACTAACTTGGTGTAAGAGTTTTAAAGCCGCTTATGGGCTTCTGACTTAGCTTCACATGCCGTCGAGAAATATCTCTCAGGCGCGATCGGTACAGCGATCGCGGTCAAACTATAATAGTCAAATTTTGAACAAAATATTATACCATACAACAAGAGAAGCAATAAATTTGAAATCGCGATTTTTTTTAGAAATGGATTGGCCTCAACTCCAACAACCGTACCGATGGTTTCGTAAATGTCCATGTGCGCATTTTGGTAGAATAATGGGTAAAAATTTAGGACTATTTTCAAGTTGTAGGTAAATAAAAATAAATGTACTGTATTATTTTTTAATTTCGATGCCGCCGATTGCCGCCCCTAATACGAGCGCCCTAGGCCGTCGCCTAGTTAGCCTATATGAACGGGCCGGCCCTGGCTTTGAGTACCTACTGCATATTTGGTATAGGTACTTCTAGTTTGCATAGGTCTGTATCTAGGTGTGTCATAGGCATAAAAATGAGAGGCAAATGTCGAGTAATGGATGAAGACGAATTGCAAAAGGGCGCTAGGTACTTACAAAGTTCGTAGTAGATCGAGCTGAGCTGCGCCGGCGCACCGCTAGTTGCCGAGCGGCGAAAGCATCACCGCCAACTTCTTCTATCAGCTCCTCCCATTCTGCATCATCGATCACAATCTCTCCTGAACCAACCTGGAACATCCACAAACCCACGTCAGAGCTAGATGTCACTGACTTGCCAAACAAATTTCAATCCCATTCATACCTTAGTAAAATAATGCACGCCAGCAAATTCCAAGAGTGTTGCAATGCAGTAGAAGAAACTCATCAATAAGAACCAGTCGAGAGCAGTCGCGTATCTCACTTTGGGCAAATCAGTGCGCGAGTCCAAACTTATAGTGGACAAAGTCAGCACTGTCGTTATCCCAAGCCCGACCCGGTCCGAAGTGGCCTGCAAAGTGCAAAGCGAATGTTTACGACCAATCCATTGTATGGCTCCTGAATAAAATGTCGTGTTAACATGTTACCTCGCGATGAATCCAAAATGACACCCAGGAAAGGACCACGATGAGTATGCACGGCACGTACACTTGTATGAGGAAATAGCCCGTATGTCGCTGAAGATTGAACGATACCTGAAGCACTGAGAATTCGCCTGAAAAGATTTTTAGATGTTGTAGAAAATGTATGGATGAAACTTGAATGGAATAGTTTGTTGCTTTAAATGAATAGGTGATAGGCCGCGACTTATGAGTTATAGGTCGTGGGTTCGAACCGTAAATTATTTCATCACCATTACTGTTCTCAAAACGGTCAAGGAAAACATCGTGAGGAAAGCGGTATGTCCTAAAACTAAAAATTGGAAGACTTGTGTCATCCGCCAACCCGCAGTGGGCCCGTGTGGTGGATTATCTCACATAGAGGAGGCCTGTATCCCAGCAGTGGAAACAGGCTGATAATAAGATAGGTAGATTTATTTCAGTAATACATACTTGTTGGTTAAGTTGTAACACATTGAACACTAAAAAGCAATGACCGCTTACATCGTTACATATCTGGAGCCATTTGTGCGAATGTAAATTCCCCGGCGCGTAAAAGCCGATTCGTGTCATTGGCTCGACGCGCTACAATTCGTTTGACATTATTTTGTATTTGCCTTCGAGACGAAAAAAGCAAATTATATTTATAAAAGAAGCACTTGAGGTCTATTCTGCAAGGCAATTTAAGATAAAAATGCTAAAGCGCGACGTGTTCAGAGCATAAAAATTTTCGGTAAATAACATACGGTAAAGTCATTTACGGCTGAGTGAGTTTCCCCGTGAGTGTAGTGATGGAGGAATCCCTTTGTAAATTATTTACTTATCAGCATTTACGTAAAAATTCACAAAATAATTAATAAAAGATACTACTGTCTCGCTACTGCTGAGCATAAGGTCCTGGGTTCCATTCCCGTATCGGGCTAAGTGTTACTGGGCTTTTCCATCTTGAATTTCTCAGTAGCAGCCAGTAGTCTGGATTTGTGCCCTGTTGATGGCAATAGGCTCGCCCCCTATTACATGGGCTTTAAATATACACTGCCTACACCTCTGTGTAGGTACTAAAGGTACCCACACAGAGGTGTAGGCAGAGGCCTAACCCTTCGGTTAATACAGGCGTGATGTTATGTTATGCTAAAAGATACAATATGCAATTCTGTGAGAGCTGCATAATTCGTTGTATAGTTGTAATAAAATTCTAAGTACTGTTTATTTTATTTTGTTACTTATTTATTATTTACAAATTGTTGAACCTGACTTGATTTCCGTTCGTCTTTTTCGGGTGACCACTGAAAATCAGCGCTGTGCTGTAGGTCGACCATAGCACAGTATCATGCTGGGTGGGAGCCTTCTTATCACAGTTGATAGCAGCTGCCGACTATTTCTGTTTTATACTCATGTTTGCGTATGTACTAAGTTATACCTATTTTGTTTTCTGCTTTCCTACTCTTGTCTTTGTATGCACGTGTTTCTGTGACAAATAAATCTATTTTTCTTTTTTTCTTGAAGTTTTAATGAATTTGCCGGTTTGGCGTGAATATACATATAAAGTTAGGAGGTATTTTCCATACCCAAATCCATGTGTGCGGAATTACATTAGGCGGTAAGCGGATAAAGTGCCGGGTCGTGGGAGGAGCGCTTGGCGTGACTAGTGGAGATGAAAGCACTGTTATGGCGACGCCGGATCGAGAGCTTCCTCTCGATACCTCCAATATTCATATCGTTAACACAATTTCAAGTTTACATATTAAAAATTAATAAAAAACAGATAATATCCTAAACCTCTCATACTTTTCCTCAATATGGTGATAAAATCCAACGAGAATATGACGTTCCGCGTGTACAAATACGTTTCTATTTGTATAGGCTGCGTAATAAGGGAGGTTACTCTTGTTTGCGTCGGACAAACTTTCTTCCTAAATGAATAGAACTTCTTTGTAGATACTTAATCCGTACAGTCACGCGCAAATAACTAAATAATGTTCTTATTTTGTACGAACAAGGAATAGACAAAGCACGAACTTCATAAATGTGATGCATGACCAGGCGTATATTATCTAGTAGGTATATGTTACAAGTAAGTACGTCTAGTTTGGTAAGTATTTCTTACCTTCTCGTCGAGTGAAAGTAAAGTTTCTGTAAGGGAAACTGATGAGGTCGAACTGTGAGAGGGTCATGCCGGGAACAAAGTTGACACTCTCAGAGTTTTGCCACTGGTACACTAGTTGTTGGTTCGAGTATGCATCTATAAGAAAACATATTCAAGTTCAGGGTTACAGGTCAAAATATAGAAGAAGAAAACTCAATCAATCTGCCTAGCCTTTTACCAACTATGTTGGGGTCGGCTCCCAGTCTAACCGAATGCAGCTGAATACCAGTATTTTACATGGAGCGACTGCCTATCTGACCTCTACAACCCAGTAACTGGGTAATACGATACCCCTTGGTAGGACTGGTTGTCAGACTTTCGGGCTTCTGACGACCCTTATCGACTGTCAAAGAGCCACGAATGACAGCCGGGCCCAACGGCTTAACGTGCTTTCCGAGGCACGGAGGAGTCTCGATATGTAAAGATGGTCACCCATCCACAGACCAACCCCGGCAAGCGTAGCTTAACCTGATGGATCAACCCGTGCGGCTGTTATTACTTTGCCGAGCTCCTCAAAATAGAAGAAGAAAACTATAAGTCCTAAATAGACTTCTAAAGTTAGTACAGTTTGTAAAACTAAAAAACTCAAACTCAAAGCATTTATTTCAAATAAACCAATTACAGGTAGGTACTTTTGAATTGTCAAGGGGTCGGTCAGTCAGAAAGATGAAGCTAGTTGCCCATTCGAAAGCGTAGTAGGTACCTATGGAGAAGAACGGGCAAGAAACTCCACGGACACTCTTTTACTTATACTTACAGCTTCCTAGAATAAGAGGACACGATTGTCGGTCCATTGGAAAATTGCGGAGTTCCATAGGACATTTTGCTTTGATGGTTAATCTGTAAACATAAAATCTATTTGCAAGTCATCTCTAATACCTATATTATGAAAATGCGTTGGCCATAAAACGGGACGAAAGCTTCATCAGTGAATAATTAAGGATTTATATGACCGAATTAGGGGCACGGATGCAAAAATGCTCTTGATTTTAGTTAGAAACTGTTCACGTATTTGCAAAGTAGAACGGTAAATAGCTGAAAACGACCGGAACACTGAACTAAGGCATTAGATTAACTAAAAGGATCCTCAGAGCCTGTGTGTCGCGTTCAACGAAGCAATTCTGCTGCCGAATTTAGTCCGAACTAAACCGATTAACGGGTGGACGGTTGCATATTCTCTGACGAAAATTAGACGAACTTATCCATTCAGTTTTATATGGATTATTCACGGTTTTCCTTGAAATATGTAGGTCATTTATAACGCTCGAATAAAGTCATTGTCTAGGGTCTTCTTTGTAGGGAATGGCCTAAATAAACCTACATGGCCATTTTTCATCTATATCGAAAACGAGACAATATTGGTCATTGTGAGAGTAAAGCTATACAAACGTTCTTTGAGAGAAATCGATGCTGTGCTTTTAATTGAAACTACGACCAGAAGATAGTGAAAAATAATCTTGATAAATCCTGACAATTTCTCAATGGCGTTTATTTTTAAAAACAACAATTCCCATCGGATTTAACGGTCGATGAAAACTCCACTGAGTAATCGGATCAGGGAATATTTTTCACTTTGCCAATTAAAAATGTCGGACGCTTTGGTTGTGTAAAGGGTATAAAATTAATTATTCTCAAACGTTAATTGGTATTTTCGTATTTGTGGACGTAAAGTTTTTTACCATAGATTGACGAACTCATGGCTTTGAGGTCCTCTAAATGGAAAACTAAAATGCTTGTTTGTTAACAGACTCTTATGACTCAACCATGCCGCAGTAAGGGGTTATGAATCCAACCGTGAGTCAATGAACTTAGATTTAACAATTGAACTTATTTGTTCAATTGTGAAATCTGAGTTCATTGACTTGATAAAACAGATTCGATTAAATTGGTCATAAATTAATTCATCTTCACTGAATTCGTGAGTAGGGAAATCTATAAGGTTGCTTACCTCATCGAGTACAATATATCCCCATGCTGACTAATCCTGAGTAACTTATTTGGGACAGTTATAGTGTGAACATAGGAGTGTTTCCCGTTATAGAAATACGTGTCTGGCCGCCAAATCCTTTCGAGCATCTTGATAGAAAGTGACAGCGAGCGGATGGGACCGAGGAACGACAGCCGCGTGTCACGCCAATACTGCCTGAAGTAGCAGTCCATTGAATAATCCTGGTATAGAAAATATTGCGTAAAAATTTTTGTTCAAGTGATAGTTTCGTAGCAAAAGCATAGACCACATTGAAATGTGGGTTATGTATTTTCTACGATCAAAAAATTGTTATGACTTAAGTAGGTAACATGTTGCAAACAATGCACAAGTCATTTTGTCTTATAACTTCATAAAAAGCTTCTGCTACGAAAGGACTACTATCCTGCTTCGACGTCTACACGATCACAAATACAAACTATTTTTAGTATAATAAGTTTATCAATCATCTTAAACTAATAATATAATCAATATTCAATAGTAATTACGTCAAATACGGCACTTTGGAGTGTATTTATAAACGTTGCTTAAAATTAAGCTCAAAGTAGAGTTCAAACGATAAAAATGTATGGTCGCTAATCATTACTTAATTTTAAGCAACGATTATAAATAAAACCCTTGGTATTTTGTTCCACGTCAGAAAAAGTCGTAGCAGGTTCGTAGTAGACTCGTAGCAAGTTCGTAGCAAATTCGTAGCCTATTCGTAGTAGAAGTTTTATGAAGTTTGCCACGAATATTTTACTTAATTAAGTCATTACGTTTCATTATATTTTACTCGTTTATACTCACCATATCAAGTTCAGAAACAGGCCCCATGCTTCTTATAAGAATATTAGTTTGTACGACAGTAGGGTATCCTGAAATACATCAAATAAATATATTTTGACGCAATATAAAGAGATATATGGCTCTAGTACACAACGACAGGACTGACACAACTATGTCATACATAACTTAATACTTAGTTTGATTAACGCTTTGTCTATAAAAGGAAAAGTTATGACCTCGAAATTGATCTACGAGTGACTATTGTTTACTAGAGCGGTTCTATATCTTTTTCATTCAAAAATACCTTTGCCATGTGTAGGCAACTGCGAATTCTCATAATTCTTCAACAGATTCTCTAAAACCGACGTAATGTTCTTCGACACTGCATCATTGATGCTTCTCTTAGCGTTTTGTTTCAGGGTGAACGCATTAACTTCATCATAAGAGCCGTTTATATAATTGGAGAGCAACATTTCAGAGGTTTCCCAGTAGTCGTGTGTCTCGGAGGTATTGTGCGAGAGATTTTTCGCGGTTGCAGACAAAATGCTTGGAGTGTGTTGCGATGTAGCGTCGTCTGGAGACTTCAGGGATGTCAGCGATATTGGAAACGTTCCATTTTTAGTCGTCAAGTAGATTGCTCCTTTCGCGTCAACTTGGAAAATGCTGTACAAATAGATTGAAAATATAATTTAATTTTATAGGGTAGTTAAAAGCGCATTGAAAATTACTGGACTTGGCTTGGAAAGTGAAACAATATTAAATAATAAGTAAAAGAAAGACTGAAATTACGAGTAATCAAATTAAATCTCAAGCATCATTCTTGAGTAGATGAATGAAACAATAATTATAATTATTTTTCCTTGCCCCTCTCCGATTTAGCCCTGTTAAAGATTGTCTGGAAAACATCGCCATTATCAATTACAACACTAACTAATTCTGTTATTGTGCTAATGCGACTTGAATTCATTTGCGCATCTTATTATCTTATTATTGGTTTACAATAAAATGTTAATCGCTAAACAAATTACCGTCGCAAGATTTTTTTTTAAGAAATAGCGTATTTATTTAAATATTGTGGAAAAAATGTTAACGGATACTATCCTTTCAGATATCTAAAGTTGTGGTTTAATTGCTTGAATATTAAGTAACACGGGGCCGAGTCGAGAGTCTTCACTCAACGCCATTTACTATGGCAGTGTTACTCAAAGTGTGCTCCGCGGAACCCCTGGGCTCCGCAAAAATACTGATTCATTGTAACCAGTATTTTCGTGGAGCCCCCACAAGGGCTTAGCGGAGACCAGGTTTCTCAAGAACTAATTTTAGATTTGGTGGCATTTGCTTAATCACGTGTCTATGCAGGAAACAATGGAACTACAACTGGATGCTTTACTTTTTATTCGTGATACTGCTCCTACGTCTAAAAAAAATGAAACATGGAGCCAGTAGAACAAGTTATGCAACATCTGCAAAAACAGTGATTAAGCAAATGCCTCCAAATCTAAAATTAGTTCTTGAGGAAGCGGTAAAATAATGAATTTTGTCAAAACTTGACCACTGTAATCCCGATTGTTTAAAATATTTTGTGAAGATTATAGCAGCAAACATAAAATAATACAGCTCAATACAGAAGTGAGATTGTTATCTGGGCGTAAATCTTTAACAAGGATATTTGAACTTAGATCAGAGTTACAAACTGTGCGAAACAGGATTCTCAACTTAAGTAGCTATAAAAACAAAATACCGCAATAGAGTGGATGCCGAACGTAACATGCGACTTCAACTCTCATCAATCAAGCCTGACATTAAACAATTGACGAAAAGTAAAAATTTATTTCATACCCCTCATTAGATGCAAAAGTTGTTAATGTCAAGTATTATGATTTTAATGAAGAATACAGATAAAACCGGGTGTTGATTGTTTTAGGGCTCCGTTAAATATTTCGTTTTCCAAAAGGGTTCTGTCATCAACAAAGTTTGAGAACCGCTGTACTATGGAATACGGATTTTTAAGAACGATATCTTGGCATCAAGCCCGAATCGCTATTTTTTGTTTCACTTTATGTTAAAAAGGGTTCCCTAAGCGTCATGATTCTCAACTTGTATACCTGATATTTATTGCGGGACCTTAAGTTTAACTTTTGAAAGGTCGTTTTATGTTTCATTTTCAGATAGGCATTAGGTATAGTTTATAACAAGATACACGATATTGTTGGCATAAAAAGTTCAATAGGTTTAATTTTCGTGTCCTTTTTTCCATGTTAAGAGATAAAATTTGTACTGATCGAAGTAATCCGGTGGTATCTGCCAGGTAAAGTCAAAAGGAAGACATCTCATTTCCTGGCCCGCTCAGCATCAGACTTTTCGAAATCTCGCACATAAACTAATCTCCAACTAGCACTAAATCTTAGTATTTCCTAAAGCAATCAATGCCAGTGTATAGCAGGGACCTAGTCAACCGGATGTATGTGACTCTAATTGCAGCCTGACATGCAATGATTGCTCCTTCTCGTGCTCTGATTTGATTGCTAGTTTGCTGCCTCCATTCCACATTTAGGATTCGATTCAATTTGAAAGATTATTTTGAACTTTCGATTTACTTAGTAGGAAACACAAAGGAAAAGAATCTTGTATCCTTATCTTTACATATTATAAAACAAAGTCCCCCGCTGCGTCTGTCTGTCTGTCTGAACGCGATAAACTCAAAAACTACCGAACGGATTTTCAAACGGTTTTCACCAATAGACGGAGTGATTCATGCGGAAGGTTTTAGTGTATAATTCATTAAGGTTTTGTGTAAATTGGCTGAAATTTGACGATTATTGTTGAAGAAGTCGGAAAAAATCATACCGACTGGGAGCTTTACTGGCGTGCGCTGCCTAAACCGAAAAAGATACATCAAATTTATGTCGTACGGTATTGTATATCTTAAAAAGTTCAACAAAAAAGTCCGGGATAGTATATGTCTATCTTCTAAGGATGACGCACAATAACCATTTTTATCTTTCAGAATTTGATAAAAAAATTATTGTTATTTCCAAAGCTGTTTTGACCGATATAGTATTAATCCTCATCCAATAAAATATGTTATTTAAATTGGATATTTAATTTAGATTAAAATATGCCTTTAAATCATATCATTTAAATGAAAATTTTAAAAGATTTCACAGTTTCAAAATTACGCGTAGCAACGCGGGCGCAGCGGTAGGAGTCAATGACAATTTCCTCGGTTATTTATTGGGTATGAAATCTCGATAATACGTTCCCGTGGGATATTTTCCGACATCCACGCGGGCGAAGCCGTGGCCAAAAGCTAGTACATATATAAAATTGAATGTTGGTATATATGAGATTGATAAACTCCAACATCGTTTAACCGATCACCACGAACATAGCACAAATGTGTATATTTTCAAGGTTTTTTTTTACTGCTCGCGATCAAAAGCTGGTCTTCTGTTTTACATTAAATCACCATCATCAGCATTAAATGTGTCATGTTTATTATTTATCTGCAAGTTGTATTAACCAAAAATTTTATGTTTCTGAAATTCTTTTTCGAATGAAGGTCCGTATCGATTTGTTTTCCGATTTATTTTCAATCATAAGTACGTTCTACTTTGAATTATCTGATTGATGGATGGCCAAAGTTATAAAGTCAAATTCGACTTAGGTATATCATAAAACGATTTCGAGGGACTTCCACGTCTTTCTAATTTATTTGATGTTTTATTTTTAGCCTGTATGGCTCGGCTTAAAAGTCGTCTTTACAGGTTACCTCGGACTTTTGAAGAGTTCGCTAAGGATCATGATTATGAAGTTGTTGATGTTAATATTATTGTATTATTAATCCAATAGATATATCACTGTTAACGAATTTAGCAGACTACTTATTAAGTAAAATTGAATAGACACCCTCTGTCTTTGAATTTTAAACTCAAAGAAAAGTGGAGCTTACAAAGACGTTGGAAAACACTATCAAGATTAACAAAAAGATCATACTTTTTACTTTTGTCAGTTTGTAAAAGTTTTAGCAGAACTAGGTATTACGTGAAGGGAGTGGTTTTCTAATTTTCTTTGCTCATTTAAGCTGTCAGGTTGACTGTGTGGCAGTGAGATGCTTTGAATAGACCGGTAATATTGCCACCGCCGTGCTGCGCTTTTCGTTCAGCTGCTCGTGGCATTAAAGGTAATTAGTTCTTAGTTTGGTAGTATGGAGCATTATTAAAATGTTTTGTAGGTATGAGAGACGCAGCTTTGTTATTATTGAGTTAAATAGATAGTATTTTACAATATTTTATGATGGTCCTTTCAAAGGGAATATAATATAGTACAATTTTGTTAGGTACTATACCCGAATCATCCCGACCCGAAATAACGTCCATCTATGGGAAAGAGAGTTTAAAATTATCAATCACACTTTAAATACTGTATCTTCCTAATTTTCTGCCTAGCCTTTTCCCAAATATGTTGGAGTCAGCTTCCAGTCTAACCGGACGCAACTGAATACCAGTATTTTACATGGAGCGATCGCTTATCTGACCTCCACAACCTTACTAGGTAATCGTACGGGTCGATCGATCAGGTTAAGCTACGCTTGCCGCGGTTGGTCTGTGGATGGGTGACCATCTTTACATACCAAGACCCCTCCGTGCCTCGGAAAGCACGTTAAGGCGTTGGTCCCGGCTATATTTTTGTAGATCTTTGACAGTCGTTACGGATGGTTAGAGGCACAAAAGTCTGACAGCCATTCTTACCAAGGGGTATCGTTTACCTAGTTACTAGGTTGTGGAGGTCAGATAGGCAGTCGCTCCATGTAAAATACTGATATTCAGCTGCATCCGGTTTGACTGGAAGCCGACCCCAACATGGTAGGGAAAAGGCCAGGCAGATGATGAATCTTCCTAATATTATTTTAATATATTATATCTTCATAATAAACACATAGACTTGTTAGTCTGTTCACGTGTGTTGTATATACCTACAGTTCAAATTGGCACTAACTCTTTGAATACATTTATCAGTGTTGTCGGATTCACGCGTTCACCTCAAAGGGAGACGCGTCAAAGGAAGCGTCTTATCAATGTAGAGGGCTCGATACTCGCGATTGATTGAACAAAATATCTACCAGCTCCCACAAGTAACACTACTAAGTTACCGTGCTATCCTATATCTACAATGTCGTTTATAGTGGGGAAGAAAATTGATACAAGTTTGATAAAGTCTAGAGCTCTTTGGCACTGTTTTCTAATATCTTGATTTTAGGATAGATAGATGAATAAGAGGAATCTTGGACTAAATTAAAAAAAAAACCGGCCATGTGCGTGTCGGACCACGCACAATGGGTTCCGTAGTTAAAATGAATTTATCCCAAGAACAAACTTAACATTGTAGTTGAAAAAAATGTTCTTCCATACATTTCAACTGTAATTGTTAGTTTTTACGCATAATATTAAAAGATTTACTATGTTATTTTAAGATCATAGACTTTTTATATGTTTTCCTGTAATCTTTAAGTAAAGAACCATTCTCTGTATTTGTTTTTTCAAAATTGTAGGCTCAGTAGTTTCGGAGATAAGGGGGGAATAGTCAATTTGCCTCTATTTTATTAAATATCTTTAAAAGTGTTTATTTTAAAATAATAAAAAAAAACATATATTTGAGATCCTCGCAACAAACCTTTTTATTTGATATGCCACACGATGCAGTTTGGAAAATTCATTTATTTACGTTACACGTCCGAGTTTAGGTCACAGAAATACACGTGTGTACTAAATTTTAACTTAATCGGTCCATTAGATTCGGAGCAAATTGGCTGTGACAGAAGGACACACGAGTGATCCTATAAGGGTTCTGTTTTTCTTTTTGAGGTACGGAACCCTAAAAAGTATACAAAACTAAGTTATTTCTTATAATATCAGCACCTAAGAGGGGTTTTCATGAATTCAACCAATATCAACCAAGAATCAACACTCTATAATGACTTTTAACTCTCAATCATTATCTTCTCTAAAAAACCTTCTTCTCAAATATCCTGTTTCAAGTTCGCAGCTAGTTCTATAATCATAATGTATCGAGTTAAAACTTAGGTAGCGTCGACTCATGCTGTAACATCGAGTTAGTTGGACAGCGATGGCGGCCGCCCCGTCGCGTCGCTAATACAAAGATACGGTAAAAACTATCATTAGGACGAGAGCACAGAAAACTCCACAAGTTCTTGTTTTATAACTGAATTTTTTGTAGTTTTTCTTGCGGTTCCAATACTTAGGAGTATGAGTAGGTGATAATTCCTACGAATTTTCACAGCTGGTGTATTGTGCCTAATATTAAGTTTCATAATTTTTTTGCTAAAGTTACGAGAAGTTAGATGGACACAGTTAATGGACTTAGTTCTTGAGACTTGTTTGTTAGTCTATTAGGACAGAAGGCTCTTGTTTGATAAAAAAATAAAAAACGATATACCACAAAAGAATATAATATTTCTTAGATACAAGCCGTGTCCCTGACTAACTTCCATACAAACTCTCATCCCCCCATCAATATTTAACCGCTTAAGGACATGAATGTTCAAAAATGCTTCCTGTGTTCGCGCCCTCGTTGTATAATTTCATGCTTCTATTATCCAGTAGTTTAGGTTTCTTGTTTGTGAATGAATTTAAGATTTAATTAAGTAAATATAAAGTAGATTTTTGAAGAAATAAATCGTTGTCATGAAAGAAATACTGTTGCTCATGAGACAAGAGCTTACTAGCAACAACATCATCATCAAGTAGGTAGTTAATACTCGTAACCACCAACATAAAATGTTTAGCTGCAATAAAATAACGAAGTTGTTTCACATCAAGCGACCTTAAATTATTATTTTTTTCTTTGTTGCCGCGATAAAAAGTGGTTGCGAGGCGTCATTGGAGGCCAGGAGGGCACTCGAAGGATGGAGGGCACTCCGCGCGGTACAAAATGTGCCAAATTGACAACTCAGGACGCGATCGCACTTCGGATATTGCAGTGAACTTCGCCCTTTGATTATTATCTGGCTTACTAAGATGTTTAGGTATTATTTGTGAGAGGAAGTTACTTTGACTAAAACAAAACCAATGAAGGAAAATAAAAAGGAAAATGTGTTGAGCTATCGTGCATGAATGTTATGAAATAAGTCTGTAGATAGAAGTATTTATTTCACAAAAGAACCGGCTTTTGACACAAAACTTCTTACTAGTAATGTGTTATGGTGTACAAGAGACTATCTGTCTTTTAATCTAACCCACAGTTAAATATTTCCATTCCCTAAGATTTGTTTTTGATTATTTCTCATACATCTCCATTCTGTAGCTCACACATAAGTCGTTATTCCACCGGGATCTCGGTCTGAATGGGTCTGTTAGGGGCTTGTTTCGAAATCGCTCGTTCGACATAAAGCGATACTGAAGCCTTCATACATTTGCGATAAGCTTCACTTAAAGCCTTACATCGCTTGTCCTAATGGCTGATATTCTGTCTGCATGTTGTAGGTATGTTCTCACTGAGTAATGACATTGAGACACTTTTTTTGTATTTAAAATGAATGATAAAAAAATCAGTACATTGTTTATTTAGATTTGTTAAATAAGCTGTTTTTCCTCGAGATCCGTCAAAAGTATTATTTATTAGAGAATTAAGTGTGAACAAAGGATGATAGGATTTCTTGTAATTATTATGAGAATCTGTTATTAACCAAACAGCTAAAATATTCTTGCTTAATTCATTTTAAATACTTTCCGTTTAATTAAGTTTACTTTTTGTTTTAGTTTCAATATCCTTATTAAGTCTACTATAAGTGACAAACTTCGTTGTTGGCAGTTTGCTTAGTCAGCCCTAAGGAAGAATTTTAATTTTCTTATGCCAACATTATCACGTAACTAATTAAAATTCTGTTATAATACCTAAACCCTTTTTCATTAATTACCCGTTGCAAGAGGATTATTTATTACTTTATCATTCGTTCTACGCTGAACCTTGCCCCTCAATTTTTCGCCAACATCAATTTACTTGATGTTAATAACAACACTTTTTCTCAGGTAAGGATTTTATTAATGTTCATAGTTTAACAGTTATTAATGTTCATAGTTCATAGTTAAACTATCAATTGCGTATCGTTTAAAACCCTATCGTCCGTATCCTCGTCATGATCCAGTTCACTAACGATGATTAAATCATAGAGAAATAAAAGGATGTTATATACTAAAAATATGATATTCACAACGGTCTGGCCTGGTCGGTCTTCTGCGAATGCGCCTGGGTCCAACAGTACCAGTACGTTACCCAGCAGCACCAGGGCGCTCGGCACAGGAGGCTGGGGAAATTCCAATTGTTCCAGTATATACCCTAAAGCCATCAAAATGTGCCCAACAAATGGAAGATATTTTTCAAAATAGTCCACTGACATTTGAAAAATACTTTTTACGTCATTGTGTTGGTATTGTTAAGCGTCACAACTCCTGGTTTTCTTCGATGACAGGGAGATTATTTGCATTATAGGAGAAAGTATTCACACCAAAATTGGGGCGCAACTCTCTGAGGTAGAGCAAGTTAGCGACTGCGGCGGATGCGTCGGAAGATAGAGTGACTAGGAACTGCCCCATTAGTATGAGCACACTAGCCACGAGGAACGGGTTGTAGATTTCAGACATTTGACTTGTTAGGTATCCAAGCAGCAGCAAGCAATGCCCGGCTATTGAAAGGTTGGATTCTATTGCCAATGTGAAAAATCTGATGGCTGACGCTCGACAGTGTTCAATCGTATGGTGGCATTGTGTGAGGAATTCTTTCGGAATGCTGAAGTTCATAATTGCTGGGCTATGTCGATTCAGATGGTTTCAGATACTTTTTTAGTTTTGTACCTTTACCATGCCTCCAATTAGTTGTTGTCTACATCCCCAGTCTATTTTACAAAGCGCTTATTTCACTTTGATTTCATTTTCCGCCTGCGCCGCATGGATACTGGCTTCAATACTAATTAATGATTTGGATGCAAGGTATTGATTTTGTAGGTTATTTTGGCAATGTCAATACCTATATGTATAGCTTGACTTTTGCCTATGATACTTGTCAGCTTGTCAGTGCTATCGACAAAGAGATAAAAATTTCTAGAAAGAAGTTTGGTAGTTTTAATTTATTTTCTGGTGGAAATTTTAAACACAACATTTAATTTTAGAAATAGAAACGAATTCCTACTATATCGAAAATTTTCGGGACCTCTGCAGTCATCGTTGGCAAATATTATTAGAATATTATACAGTTGTGGCAGCAGGTAGAGTGGACCGGCACTCATAGGTATTTGTTTTAGTGAAGAAAAGGGTAAATTCCTCGGGGAGCCGAGTGTCTCGAGCGCGGTTTCAGAAATAAAACGCGGTGCACACACGTGGGACTATATTGGTTCTTAAAATAAATTATAATTTGGACTACATTGGTATACCGCACTGTTCACTGTAGCCGATTACCGTGACGTGTATATCATGAAGTAGGTAAAAAAATATTTATTTAATTGACAGTGAAAAGTTATCAATCGAAAGTTTTACGACTGAATATCAGTAAGTACTACGGGAATAATTAATGTTGGTGAGGAACAACCTACATAGTTAATAAAACATGAGAAGGGTAAGTTATAAAAGCTATAGGATGTAGAAAATGTGAGCCAATTAATTAAACACATATATGCACTTAACTCGAATCACTTCATGAGATATTAAATTATGACCTTATACATTAAAGACGCAACTGCTCTGAACAAAATCTCTAAACGAATTATATTCCCGAGACACCTTCTATTTTATCAAATTATAAGGGTTGAATTGCAAATAGGCTGAAAATTTATCTCTGCCTGATGAAGGCAAAAGTATTTTTTTCTTTTCTAAGTTGGTTACTGAAATTCTTGAATTGAAATTAATATAATAGTCGTGACCTTCTTTTGGATGTGCAAGATTTCCATGAATTTAATTTAAATTATTCTTTCAAACGGACGTGGTGTTCAGTCGCTACCGAGGACAAGTACTTACTACAAGACAGCATTATGACAAGCAAGTGTAAAGTGCTACTAACATAGTTTTTAAGCAATATTTAATTACTAAAGTTTGTTTTATACTTTAATATCTGACCCGACAAACGTTGTCCTGTCTTAAATGAATTCGCGCCAACTGTCAGACAACAACAACTCAACAACAACAATTGACAACTGTCAACTTCTGACAGTTATGTCAAAAGCGCTAAGGTTACATCAGAAAAGTTAATTTGGTCATTAAGTTTTCTTAAATTTTCTAATTTTCTGCGCAAATTTCAATTTTTTTTCTTTCATAAGAACTCCTGACAATAACAAACACAAAAAAAAAAAAAAATTAGCAAAATCAGTCCAGCCGTTCACGCGTGATGCCGAGACCAAGAGAAATAGGGATTAATTTTTATATATATACGTATATATAAAATATATAGATGGGCCATTGTAGCGTGAAATTAATTATTATTAACAATTTTACGTATCATTTTCAGAAATCAGGAGCAAGCCCCTGAGTTTTACTGTAGCGCAGTTTGGGAAAAATGGCGCTTATGGATTAGTATATTTTGTATAATTATTATTAGTAGCTACTCGTAAATGCTGCATTTCCGAAATGAGAATCTATCCCATGCTTTTCAAGTTCTATTTAATCGACACTGCAGGTTAGTTACAATTACGTGATTGCTTGCACCACAAACATTGTTAGTTTGAATGAATACTAACAAAACGCAGATTTGGAGTTCGAGAAAAATACTTCGTTAAAAATATGCTTTGTTGTGAAGGAACTGTTATTGTTGTATATTCTATAGTTTGGCAACCTGCCATAAAATACCGCGGTTTTATAAACTTCAGCTCACGATATTTAAGCCAAACGTGGTTTTAACTAGTGCTTGGCACTTATGTCCTTCAACAGTGCTGGATTGAGAACTGAAAATAATACCCGAGTATTATGTGTGATATTATGGCTCGCTCCATATTAAACAATAACAAACAATAAACAATATTTATTTGTCCAGTTGTACAAGACTTAGACCTATTTACAATTATTGTACCTTAAATTAGACTATAAATTCGTGGCAAGATACAAAACATGTGCAACTGGGCTTAAAGTAGGAGGACTCCTGTGCTATAAGCACTAGTTACTTCCGTCACCACCGTGATCGAGCTGCCATTACAAGTGTGGTGCGGTGAAAATGTAAGCATTACAGTATTATTAATATATTCATTACTACCGTGCGTGTTTATGAACATATGTGTGTGTGTGTTAAATTAGACTTAAACATGTGAGGACTATGTGGATATTATTTTTATTTCTCTTCTAGTTTTAGTGATGGTCTGGCAGTTTGAGTAGTTTTTGCGGCCTACCCAAATGTCCTTTCTTTGGTATTGCTCGTCGAGTTGAGCTCCTTAAGTTCTAAGTTGAGCTCCACGATTACTGACAAATGCTTGCACTTACTGGACAGGTCCACTCAAATCTGTGTGGTTCTTTCCTCAAAAGACCTTTTCAAACACTAATCTACATGGTCCTCATATGGCCTGACCAAGATTATGTCTGGACTTTAAAAGAGACTGCGACCTCTGAGTTTGTTTCGGCCTTTCTTCTCAGAGTAGTCAGATAGGAAAAGCCGAACTCATCTAGCTTATTTTTAATATTTTTTTATATGACGTGTAAAAGTGATTCCGATATCCTATTTACAGAATAAATAATTTCATTTCATTTCATTACATAACAAGCGAAATGTGGGTGTATTATAGGTAGGTACACCTCTGCCTAACCCTTTGGGCATTACAGGCGTGATGGTATGTGTTTGTGTTATTATGTGGAGAAAATCGTATGCAAAAAAGTTGTGTGGAAAGGATCTCGAACCTTGACACACTGGTCACTAATAAGATGGATGAAGGGCATCTGCCATATTTTCATGTTTAGAGCAAGATATAAAAGCCATCGCTCATGGCTAGATAATTTGCAAGTTGGTTATTGTCGCGTCCTCTGCCGACATAGCGTTTGACTGATCGCTTCTCCGCTTCTTTTATGGCCATTATTGTTTTTTGAAGATTATGTGGTTGGTCTATGATTTGTAGAACTTTAGAAAATGTATGCACCTTCCCATGTATGTTAGCAGAGTCATAAAAGTACCACCGCCAAAAAAAAATTGGCAATTGTGTCTTTTTTGTTCTAATATTGTAATTAGTTTTTCACTGTTTTTCCACTACAGACAAACTTTTCTACAGGCGACAGTCTGATCAACAGGAAAAATAAACGTGCAACTATGACGCTACATCTAAACGCATTTTAAAACTCTCTCAATCTTTTCATTTTATACAATATTACTGTAAACTTTATTTTCTTCACAAAGGACGAGTTGTAGGAAAAGTAAGAAAAATGCGGTTGGGGTTTAGGTGAAGGGGGTATAATTTCCTGTACTTAATAAGCGGTGTGGTGCATTCTGGTCGAGCCGTGAGGTGTTAACTCGTGCGGGAGTTTCTCGAGAGCAGCTCAACAAGCTTTCCCTCGTTAGAGCGCCATCGCTATCGGATTTATAAGAGATTTTAAAGTCTCTGGATTTATACTAAATGTTGTTCGATATAGATCAGTTAGTTATCTTGATTCGGTGTTTCTGATGTTGAATTTATATACTAATTTTAACGATAGTGAAAATGTCAAGTACCTGTGTGTCGAGCGGTGTTACAAAATATTGAAGCATGGTTAATCTTCAGTCAGTAAGTTAAACCATCTCAGACTCCTAATAGATATATATATATATATAGGCACTTGTGATTTTTCGGCTTAGAATAAAACTGTTTCAGAAGAGCTTCAATGCATTTTATCCCGATTCATGATCCCGATTTAAGCAAAATACGTTCTTATTTGAACATTGAGAAAGTTCCATAAACCCTCAATTGATAGGTAATCCTCACCAACTACGGTTGAGAGAATTCACACAAGGGGAATATCTTCAAATCGTACCGTTGCCGCGTTATAGAGGTTTATTAGAAGACAAAAAATGCCAGAAAAACCAGAAATGAACAGAAATGGATGTTTCAAGGCTCATAGACCTAAGAATAGGCAAAACACCAGTTTTAAAAATAGTGGCTTAGTACTTAAAAGTCTGCTAAGTGATAATGAATCGTTAGGAGTGCTTGTTGACATTGACTAACATCATCTCATCGGTCGATAGTTGGCAGTCTGTCAAGTTTGCGTCGAGTCGGTGTGCCCTTGCGAGGAAACTGCGCAGCCTCGGGAGCATGACACGTTACCTTTGCGAGGATAAGAGGAGCATATTTTCAGTACATTATCTTGTCGTTGGCATATGTTGTACTATATTTTATGTTACGCTGTTAGTTTGACTTGATGGCTTAATGCATTCTATACAGCACGGATCTGATGGATTACTTAAGCGGGGTGACTCTTACTTAAAACTAGTATATTATGATATCCGTGTTGTAGTACCAGTGGTTCCATGTGGAACTGGAGCTGGAAAGAGAGATCGAAAGGGTTGTCGAAGTATCGACAAAGACAGACAATTGGGAAAAGAAGACAGAAAATTAGGGTTAAGGACTATTCTTGTTCTGGTACGGTAACCAGTACTTACTTATTCCTTACATCAGAGTCATTACTAAGCCACATAAGGGCCCAAATGGCCAAAAGAAACGTCGATATAAACCTTAATCTAAACTTAGCAAGTCTCAAAGATCTCAATAAAGGCGACCGGTGTCCATCGGTGTTTATTTAACGACCTATATTTAAGTCGTCTCAAGATTTCCTTTCGTCATCGACTAAGCAGGTATCGAAAGGGCTCTCGTAAATCTCCAGGTTCTTAAATATGTAAGTTGGAACTTGAAAAGACCTTTCTACACGCATCGCCGGTCGCGATAAGCACGTTGGGATACAATATTCTCAGCTAACGCGTTGCTGAGGGAAGATAGTAAGTGCTTTATTGAGTTCGTATGTAGCGCAACAAGCGTTAGCGTAAAGTGATTTGTTTTTTTTTAAAGTGAAAACTTTAGGCGCGTTGGGCATTTTTGAGATGGGACTAAACAACCATTGATTTCGCGACACCATGATGATACCTCATTTTTGTAAACGCGATTGTGCTCTTTATTTACCTATATTAGGTTACGGATCAATGTTCTATGCAAGTATTTTTACTTTAATGGTTTCGTAAACGCGATTGTGCTCTTTATTTATATTACGTTACGGATCAATTTGGTAGTTTTACTTTGGTTTCGAAAGTTTTTTTTTTTGTAAACGCGATTGTGCTCTTTATTTAGATAAGGTTACGGACCAATGATCTATACAAGTATTTTTCTTCCACCAAGGCGATTTTGTTCAAGTTTTCACTTCTGTCGGTACTCCCGAAGTGCCAACACTTTTTTTTAGGTTTTTTTGTTGTTGCAGTAAAGTTGTTGTAGTATAGGAATTTTAAGGTGTCGTGTTGTCAGTTTGAAAATATTTCCGAAATTGGGGATAAAGTGACATATTTTATCACTAATCATGTTTGACAATCGCCAAATAAAGTAGGTTATGTCTAATAGAGTCTAGAATCCTAGACTTTATCTACAATAAACAAAACTAAAACGTGATTCAAAAGGAGATTTCTTTTACCATTTACTTATTTGACGATGATGAATTGCGTAGTCCAAAAGGTTTTGTTTTTAGAAACATATCTTTAAAAAAAATACCTACAGTATCCAGTTTCGTAGTCTTATGATATTTTAGTGCCATTGAATTCTGTTATTTCTTAGTTTGGAACTAAAGGTCGTTTAGATAATTAGAAATATCTATTTATGTAAATAAAGTGAGTGATAGTTGTAGTTCTGACAATCTAAAACTTTTGGCTTACTTTTTCAACTCTTGTTTTTTCTTAACTTATCGTAACTTAGTTTAACAACATTTAATTTCATTTCAATGCTATAGAGCAAAAAGCTAACTACTACTAAAATCAATCTGCCTAGCCTTTTCCCAACTATGTTGGGGTCAGCTTCCAGTCTAACCAGATGCAGCTGAATACCAGTATTTTACATGGATCGACTGCCTATCTGACCTCCACAACCCAGTAACTGGGTAATACGATACCCCTTGGTAAGACTGGTTGTCAGACTTTCGGGCTTCTGACGACCCGTAACGACTGCCAAAGATCCACGAATGACAGCCGGGACCAACGGCTTAACGTGCTTTCCGAGGCACGGAGGAGTCTCGGTATGTAGGAATGGTCACCCATCCACAGACCAACCCCGGCAAGCGTAGCTTAACCTGACAGATCGACCCGAGCGGCTGTTAGTACTTAGCCACGAGCTAACTACTACAAAAGCTTACTACTTTATCAAAAAATCTTATATAGAAAAATTGGAAAATGACATGAAAAGTAATGCCCACATTCCGAGTTTTCCTATAAACGTAGCTTCTAACAGCAGAGCAATCAACAACATGTAATGAAATAACAAATTACGTAATAATAAATCACGAACCGACATATAAGATATATACATAACTTCTAGTAGGATGTGTGCTTGTACGTTTGGGTAATGTTATTTCCCAATCTATCACGAGTATTGTGTCCGATGGGGGAACGGCCCGTGGAGGTGCGGGGGACACGGCGTTGTTCGACATTCGAAAATGAGCGATGTATGACATAAGCAAGATTTTGGCAGCAATTATTATTTAATGATTCTAGTTTATTTCGAAAAACTGATTTGATAACAAAACGACAGTTTTGATAATCTATCATTTGCATTGATTATTAAAAATTAAGTACCTATTACAAAATTAAAATAAGTTTGTAACGTTTAAGTAAACATGTTATTAAAATAAAATGTTTGTTATAAGTTCGATGCCATTACAAATTACAGACGCAAAATTATATGGCGGCACGAATTTGTGATAGATGGAAGAAAAGGAAAATAGGTTTATTTGTCACAGAAACACGTGCATACAAAAAGATAATACCTATGAGTAATCAGAAAGAAAAAAATGGATCTTCATGTACAGGTTGGATTTTTGAGATGGGGCAGTAAGGGCAGCTACCTTTACCGTTGTCGCTACAGACGGTCTTAGGAGACTGACCTTAAATTTTTGAAAAATTTTGATCTGCATTCACAGATTTTGAAAAAGATTTACAGTCAGCAAGAAAATAGGCAGTATACACAAAACTTTTTTTTCATCTCAATCGATCCTCTTTCTTATGAGGATCAAAAAACTCTTTGGACCAACTGAGTACTAGAAAACACAAAAAAATACTTTTCCCATACCGTGGGAAATGAGGCTCCAATCTACTTTTCACTATGAGTAGACTAGCCAAAAATAAACAAAATAGACCCCACAGCACAGCGCTGACTTTCAGTATGGTATGTCTGTATTATATGGAGGATTTTTAGTATATATTGATTTAGGTAGTTGTATATGTATAATAGAATAAGAACACTTTTGAGCACCAGAAAATCAAGACTACTTATTACTTAGAATTTCAAAACTTAGCTTGCAGCGTGTATTTTTATGCAAACTTAATAACTTGGACGTTGGTCCTCTAGCTGAAATGTATTTTTCACATACATAGGTTATACCTACCTACATATTAATTTATATTTGTGTGATAGCAATTTCCGTTCAACGTGTCTAATACCTATATAGATTTTTATCACTGACAGTGAATCGAAATAACTTATTTTCGCTGGTAAATGGATATGATACCATGTTCGAAAAAAAAATCGACAATTTAGAAATAAGTCGATTTCCACACTCTCGGGTAATTACGGTAGGTACATAAGTACTTACTCAACAAAGTCAAAGTCAAACAAATCATTTACTTCAAGTAGTTCATTAAAAGGCACTATTGAACGTCAAAATTTACAACAAAATAGAATTGATAAAAGGTAGTTTCGTATGGAGAAGAATGGGCAAGAAACTGCATAGTAACTTTTTTAATAAAATGATTTACAATATTTTGTACTACACTTACCTAAACGTAGAATCTCAAAACATTATTCTATAAAATCCACTATTATAGTGAGAGCTTCAAGATTATTATGCAATTATGTTCCCTCAGAGCTGAGGATTAAGGAGCATCGTTACTAAATTGCTTCGCTAACGGCAAGTAAACGGATTAGGGGGTTTGTATCAGTAAACAGATGCCTAGCATAATAGCCGGCCTTGCGACCCGAGGTTTAGATAGACGTACAGCGAGTGTGAACGCAGCCTATGTAGGACGGATGTATGGACTCTTCCTAGGTTTAACTAAATGAGGCTATTGGCAGATATATACGAGTATGTTGCAGATTCAAACGGATTAGCGTCCACGTGCTTGATGTTGATGTCCGCCATGTTGTTTTTCATCAATCAGTGCGTTATAGACAAACGCACTACTGACAGATAAAATTGACACTGATAGCTTTGATATTGACAAGCCTGAAGTCCTCTATGATGTTTGCGCGGTGTTGCTATTTGAATAAATTAAATAACTATTAAAAGAAATGACGTCGTATGTTTTTGTGCATTATTATTTTTGTTACATATATTATACCAAACTTGACTCTATAAGGTCATAACCAGCCTATAATGTTCCCACTGCTGGGACACAGGATTCCTCTCTGTGAGTGGGAGTGGTCCGTAATCCACCACGCGGGCCCAGTGCGGATTG
The DNA here is from genome assembly GCA_963680765.1 of Agrochola lychnidis. Taxonomy (NCBI): domain Eukaryota; kingdom Metazoa; phylum Arthropoda; class Insecta; order Lepidoptera; family Noctuidae; genus Agrochola; species Agrochola lychnidis. Next base: position 16,092,856 of record OY796857.1, read on the forward strand.
GTAGATGTTACATGTCTTCGAATTTTTGTTTCTAGGACATGTCGGTTTCCTCACGATGTTTTCTTTCACCGTTTTGAAAGCAGTGGTGATGAAATAATTTACACAATGTAAAGCGCCTGTCTTGGTTCGAACCTACAACTCGTAGGTCACGATAACCTGACTCTATAATCCAGGTTAATAACCCACAAGTTATTTTCCGCTAGTATTTAACTAACTGACCCGACTGAGGTCGTCATATCCTAAACAAAAACCCCATAGAAAAAGCATGTTCAGTTTTTCCCGATTTTTTTTTCTGGTATACTGTTTCAAGTTTTCCTTCCCGAAATCTAATTCGGTTTTCTATTAATAAAAATATTTACAAATCGGTCAACCGTACTTACCAATGAACAGCATTTCATTTTTAACTGACTTCCAAAAGGAGGAGGTTCTCAATTCGACTGTATGTTTTTTTTTGTATGTTTGTTACGCGATTACTCCGCCAATTATGAATTGATTTTGATGATTCTTTTTTTATTTGGTAGATCATACTTCAGAGGTGGTCCCATATAAATTGTATTAACTTTGCTTGGGTAGTTTTTGAGTTAGCTTCAATAATACGTATTTTTTCCCACTTAGTATGTAGTTAGTTATCATATCATCCTATGATAACTTCCTGTCACTGTTATTTACATAGCAGGTAGTGGTATTCGAATTTGTGAGGGGTAGGTACCACAACTAAAAAGTGAAAAATAGACTTATAAACTTTTTACAAAAAAAAACAACCGACTTCAAAAAAAAAACACTACAAAGTGAAAAATAACTTTAATTTCGGAAGTCGGTGACAAAGAACGAAAATTCAAAACCAAAGACACCGACTTATTTTTTTTTATAGTTATTTTTCACTTTGTGGTGTTTTTTTATTGAAGTCGGTTGTTTTTTTTTTTGTTAAACAATATGTAAAAAAACCCTGTCCGATCCGCCATATACTGCAATAACATTACCTAAAAATAATAAAAAAATCTTATTATTATTGAAAATAAAAATGATTGCTATTCAAAAATACATTTTTAGTACCAAAATGACGTCAAATCCATTAAAAATATAACAAATTTTCAACAGAGTCATAAGTTATTACATGTAGACACCCGCTAAACGACAGCTGCCCGCGCCCCATGTAATAAACCGGAAAAAGTATAAAATCCCCCATAAAAAAACCTATTTTTTTTTTCCTAAAATTACCTCTTCAATAAACTCTCAGTACGATACCTAACAACGCCCTCACGGATCGAACAGCGTTTTTTTACATGTTGGAAGATATAAGTTCATAATTTAACTTCAGTTTTTCGAAAATAGACTTTTCCATGACTTGAACGCATTACCTACTGTCGGAATAATAATTGAACTGTCAATATCTTACGTGATAGATGATACATGATATCGCTGTTTTCAGGACATTACACACATTCACTTTAAAGTTTGTAAACATGCTCGTAAAAATATTTTTAAAGTGCAGATTGAGCACAACGTGATCTACAAAGTATTACAGTTTAACACAAGACATAAAGTGAGTTTTACACTTTACATATAATCTCTTCAAACTATATCTCTCTAAATATCGGAGATGGAATGTTCAAACTGTCTAAAGTACTACTTCAATAATAGTTAAGTTTACCCTAAACTGCAAAACACTCACACACTCCTCAGCTACATTAGTTTCAAAACTAATTTGTATTGTAAAAAATATTCCAAGGAATGCTCAAATTGAAATCTATTATAATATTTTATACTTTAGGCTAGCAGACAGTTAAAAGAACATTAACGAAAACAAAATATTCTAAATGCGAAAATGATGTTTGCTAATTACATCAAGTTTTTTTTTCTTAGAAAACAAGAACCATTTTTAATCAAACTCGGGGTGGAAATCGGTAGAATGTTCGACATCGTTGTTTACAAAAATTAGGTTGTGTCCATACGAGCATCATATCGGTCAAGCGATGATGCATGTTGATAGATGACTTCCGATGGGTGACCACAGTTTTCACCGACGGAATTTCGGGACCAATAGTTTACCTTACCGCTTTTGAAAAATGTAGCAAATACGTAATGCATGTTTTATCTAGGTTGCAGTAGATATATTTCTTCTTGGTATACCTATTTCTTATATAAAGCTGGAATTTCCATTTTTTAGGGTTCCGTAGTAAACAAGGAACCCTTATAGTTTCGTCATGTCCGTCTGTCTGTCTGTCCGCGGTCTAGCTCCGAGACCCTTAGTACTAGAAAGCTGTAATTTGGCATAGGTATACATATTAATTACGCCGACAAAGTGGTAAAACAAAATTATGAAAAACATTTTTTTTTTAGGGTACCTCCCATACACGTTAAGTGATGATGTTTTTTTTTTTATTTTTTTATCCCACCATGTGTGGTATCATTGGAAAGGTCTTTCAAAAACATTGTGAGTATGTTAAAACCATTTTTGAATTCAGAGATCCGTTTGTGAAATATTAAGCTTTAAGATGAAAATTTTTGTTAGAGTCAAGTGTCCCCCCCCCTGCCAGCTAAATGGTTAGTTTCACATATGTGAAAAAATTCACAACAGTAGCTTATATAACGAATTTAAAAGGAAAACTATCACAGCTGAGTAGGCTTTACAAGTTAACGAGTAATAATCGACCAACTTAACTTTGCAGTTGCAAAAACATGTTTTCCCATACATTCCGTGTGGGAGAACATATTTTTCAACTACAAAGTTAAGTTTGTTTCTGGGATAAATTCATCCCAACTACGGAACCCTTCATTGTGCGTGGTCCGACACGCACTTGGCCGGTTTTTGTTTAAAAGGGCGTGAATGTAGCTTGATTTGTTCATAATAGGTCAAATTCTTCGATTAAGTATAGCTTAGCGACTTTACGAAAAACAATTTGTGAAAACCAGCCTTTTAGACACAAAACTATACAGGGTGGCAGGGACATCGACGTCCCTGCCACCCTGTAGACTAATTACGAGTGAATAATGCCTTTGCTTACTATTAGGTATCTATTATGTAACCTGTGTGTACCTGCAAATTAAGCTGCATTCGATAGATCTAAAGCAGCCTAATATTGATAAAAAATTGTTACAGACACCTGACATTTTATTCAGTTTATACAAATTGTTTATTTAATTAGTGGCTTCATACATAATATTCACGGTTAAGCGATGGCAGCCAGTTGCAGGGTTGAGTCCCCGAGGGTATCCATTCGTTTAGATGTATCATTTTACTCTTGATTTCGCTTTTAGACTTAGGTATTCAAATCTTATCACATGATTATTTATTTGAAAGAGGGTTTTTCGGTATCTCGTTTTAACTTTAAATTCAAGATAAGTAAAGTTTAGCATCGATATGAGAAAATACACACGTCTTAAACTCTTGAAAAAGTTGAAATTATAATAAAACATGACGATCCATTATGTTAGGCACCGGCAGATAACGCTTTGCATACAAAACACAGTATTTAGATACAAATAAAACTTAAATATCGAGGTTGTATCCAAGTAGGCTAAAGCGCTTGAATAAACAAAATAAACGGCGAGCAACGAACTGCTGGCTGTTAACAAATAAATAAATGAAACGGACGGGAAATCAAAATCAGCCGGTAGTCTAGCAGATAATGAACCTGCAAACATTTTCAAACCTCCTATTTATGTTTCTTAGTTTTTTTCTATACTAAGCTTTTTAGCGACCTACAAAGATATTCAGGAAACTTGGCAAAGAATTTTATCAAATAATCTTGTTTTACGATTCAAAATTTAAATAAAGTGGAATTCTCTGTGCGATTCAACATCAAATAATAACATGTATGGCCTCAAACGCACTTACCAATCTACACTATACAGTGTTAAAAGCTTTTTGATCTAACTATTTAGTAACATACTCATAAAACATCACGCCTGTAATACCCGAAGGGTTAGGCAGAGGTGTACTTACAGAACACCCCACATTTCGCCAGTAATCGTAATGTTTTCGTAAGAAATCATGCCTAATGCCTATACAGCCCCGGATCTAGGGGGGGGGGGGCAAACCGGGGCACGTGCCCCGGGCGCCAACTTCAGGGGGCGACAAATTCAAGTGCAGCAGATAAGTGCACCACCCAGCACACCGCAACTTTGCAATAAATGCGACGCGCAAGACACATGATCTTTAAAAAAAAACTTTTTTACAACAGTTTTGTGCGCCTCTGTTGGATTGGTGCATTATCGATCGATAAAATTTGATTAATATGTTCCTGGAAAATTTACATTTTGAGAAAATTTGAATTTCGCGGGCTAGCGCATCCCCATAAAAGATTGGCGGGGGGCGGCAGACGACAGTTTTTGCCCCGCCTCAAAAAAAATCTAGATCTGGGGCTGTGCTATCTTGAGTTGAATGTAAAAGATACGCGTAGAGGCATAGATTATATACTGTACTTTATTTACCATTCTTATAAGGTAGTTTGGTCACGCCCGGGTATTGCCTCTATTGTATTTTATATATTTTTGAAACCTTTAAATTATAAAGGTCCTCACGTTCGAACAGTAATGTGTTGAATTTAAAGATCGGTGTTTAATAATAATTCTTTTATTTAGTAGTCCTGACAATAGACCGTGTTATAAAAGTAGTGAAAATCTAAGATTTATTTATGAAATAAGTTTTTACCGAAATGTGGGTATGCTACTAAAACGCCTCAGCCTAGCTCTTTAAAAAAACTATAGGAGCAATTTCATGATTTGCTATATAAGTATTTATGTACAAACCTACTATGGATGGAAACGTACCGTCAATATCTGGTTAGTACAAATATTTTAAAAAGCATTCCAACCCCGTTGTAAGAATAGTTAAGGAAATAACTTGGCCTATAAAAGTGAGGTAGCTCGATGGACTAAGGCCGGTATTTCAAGTATCCGTCGTCAATGATATTATAATTCCTCATCTAAGAGAAAGAGAACCAAAAATGTATGAAAACTTTTCTCAAACGAATATTTACAAATTCCCTTTTATACCTTTTTAACTTGTAGATGAACCAAAAATGGATTTCTCTACGGTTCGTATAACAATAACAAATTGTATTGATCAACTAATTTATTATTACAAATGTATGAATAAATTTGGTTTTCAATGAATCATTTACAGATTTATTTGCAACCCAGTCTGTCATACCAATCGGTACCTAAGCACGATAGAGCGGATGATGGAAACATACATTTTCTTGTTGAGTTATGGCTTCCTTTTGCTGATTTAAACCCAGTGTCGAAGAAAAGAAAATATTCCTCAGATCCAACGCATAATTAACATCTTAGTTCTTCACGTACAAACTATTAAGTACAGTGCCACTGTCTCTTATTTAAATAGTTGAACCATAATGAATTTAGACGAGAATTAAAACGGCAACTGGCTTAAATTATTTTATATACATATTAAAAGATTAGTCGCGTGGGTGAAAGAGGTGATTTGAATGAAAGCGGAGTTTCTATTCAGCTATTCATGATAATCATAACTTAATAACACAACTTTTATAAACGGCCATTTACTAATATGAATCTCCTAACAATCACTATACTCAATATTGCCTGTTTTACCATCTCCAAATAACATCCAGTTAGCTTAACTGACGAATAATTAAATACCTTTGCCTAAATCTTCGGGGAACATAGCGTGATGTTTTGTTTTATGTGTTAATTTAATACAGATACTGCGGGTAACCTAATACACTTACAGTAGTTAAAGATAGTTAATTGATTCAGGCGTGACCTTGCGGAAATCCATTATAAAATACAATAGACGTGGATATGTTTAGTAACCTGTTCCGCTTAGCTATTTCTAAAGAGCCATAAAAAACTCCTGAAATAAATCGACACGTGTTTCACCTCTCAACCAGGCATCCTCAGGATGACGATGGACTTGTTGCGAACTCGAACACGGCGTGTTGCCACACCGAGCGCTGAGTGCTACTTACAGTAGTAATGACTTTAATTTTGACAGTTCAACAACATTCATTGTGTCATTTACGTTGTTGAGCAGACAAATGTTTCGAACATATGAAGCAATGAATTAGTAATATCATTCAAAATCATTCAGATTGTGATTGGAAGTGTGTTACGCAATTAGGGTGCAGGTTGGTTTCCGAATAACGTCCAGTAAACTTAACTGACAAATTCTGAGTCATTTTTTCTTTCCTGATGAAAGTGCTTTTACCGTGACTTCGAAACAAGCCCTAAATATAGTATCTACAACACTTATTACAATGTCATATCACGCTATCAATGAGTGAAGCTTTACCGGTGTTATCTATTAAACTATAGTTAACAAATCCTCTTATTCAAGCGACAAGATAGGCCGATAATTGTGACCAAGAAGCAATTAAAAGTTTTGCCGTCGCTCAGTAAAGCATACCTGAGCCGGAGCGGATCGGCTTGAAGACAGCCTTCAAATAACTTAAACATAGTTAGTGTTGCTCACGTTCTAGGCATGGGACCTTTGTCACGTGGACATCACTAAAATAATAATAAACTGTTACCTACAAACCTTTGTATAAGAATCGTGTCAAATTGTCTCACGTGGACATCACTAAAATAATAATAAAACTGTTATCTACAAAAAAATTGTGATATATTTATTTATTTATTAAAACTTTATGCACAAGTAAAAAAATACTGTACAAAGGCGGACTTAATGCCTGAGGCATTTTCTACCAGTCAACCTTACTATGCGTTCGCACTGGCGAAACATCACAACAAAACATGTTGAAATCTCTAGTGCCTGTCAAACTTTGTATGGAAAATTGACAGAAAATAGAGATTCCAACATGTTTCGTTGTGAATGTTTCGCCAGTGCGAACGCATAGTTAGGGTGATGCAGAGACAAAACATGGCAGGTGCAACATAATTGATAGATAACTCGAATAAGAATAAATACTAATACATAGATACATATAAACAAAATAAACTTAGTCAGGAGAAATAACGATAGGCAGAGGAGAAAACGAATCCAGCAAATCAGCGCTGGGATGAGCACGGTGTCAAGTTCTCTAATAAAACTGTAACCTACAAACCATTGTATTAGAATCGTGTCAAGTTGTCTTACGTGGACATCACAAAAATAATTCAAAATTCAATTCAATAAACTCTTACCTACAAAAATTTTGTGATATATTCCGGGTATTTGATTATTTTCAAATGCAAATGCAATGGGCTTCGTTCATAGCATATTGTTTTATTTTCATTAAAATGGTAGGTACGAGGAATGAGGTGGTAAACTATAGCAACACCCCTCTCTCCGACAGAGGTCTAAATAAATGTGTTTATATTGTTAGTTAAAGTTGCTTTCACTGTCAAAATAATTGCTAATGCATGATCATGTGTTTTCCAAACCAAGAATAAGGAAAATATATTTTGTTTGTTATTTAGCTGTTTACATCAGATATTCAATATCAAAATAAACAACACAGAAACAAGTATTTTAGTTATTAGTTTAATGAATGTGAAAACGCTCGTGCTTAGAGCGACACTTGACGAGGGTTGTTCGTTAAAAAAAGACAATCTGAATCTTTTACATTCATTATTACATAAACAACTTGTATACCAACCTATTGTGTTATTTTATTCTAATTACTTATACTTCACTTCAGTGTCAACCGGATTACGCACACACATATATTAATAATGTATTTATCAAGTACCTATCAATAGTAAATTAATTACATGCCACCGAAAAATGTAAACACAACACAAAGAAGAACTTGAAGAGAACTTCGTAAGTAAATAGTTTCGACACTCACCTGACAGTAAGGACGACAAGATAGGTGATCAGCATTCTTGCGGGATGTTTATCTTTGTAACGTTTATTTTTCTTGTATATGTTTATACGCGTATGTGTTTTGCGCGCACGGCGTGCGGCGGAGAGCGGGAGCGTTTGTTGGCGGTTCGCGCGCTGCCAGACCGCGGTCGCAACAGCCGCTTGGAGCCTGCGCGCATGCGCGCTCGCAGATACAGAAGGCTAACCACGCGAAATAACTTTTGATTTTTGGGAATTTGTTATTTGGTAATGTTTTTTGTGGTGAGTTCTGGTTGAATGTTTGTAATGTGGGTGAAAATAATAAGTTAGAGCATACTCATACATTAATACTCAGTGAGTACATGCTCTAACTATTGAATGACTCTATAATTAGTGAGTACTACTCACTAATTCAGTGTAAGTGGGGGAAATAATTTGAATTTAATTACATCACCAAGTTTTAATTAAATATTATTTTAAACCAGCTTAGTCACGAGATTCCAATATCTCAGTCATTTCTTGGAAAAACAAACAACACACCGAATTAAATAATTAAAAACCGTTTTTAAATTATTGAATTTAGCGATCCCACATGAATTGTTCCATTCCTTCCAAACTATAACTAAATTGGAACATGTAACCGATAATACCTCCAATACCTCAATAATATAGATGGTCAGATATCTAAAATGCAAAACGTTCGTGTCTGCAGAACAATGGCGTCCAAATGGGTAGATCCCTAAGGCTCTGGCTGATTGCTCCGACGCTGGTCTGCGACGTAGCTTCGCGACTCTTGGTGCCTCCACCTAATAGGATTTCTCAATCCGCTGAGCGATGTCTTGCTATTAAGAAAAGCCTTCGTTTGGTATGAGCAGTCGAATCGAATATGTTGAAAAATTTATTCGATTCAAACCATATGCAGTGTTTCCATTTGTCTTTGTGATGATATTTGGATGAGTGCCATATTGACTTTAAAATGATAAGAAATGAAACTGTTCTGGAATTAATTAAGGTAAAACGAGTCATAAAATGGACTAATCAGTTTTGTAAGAAGTCTTAATTTTCAATGTAAAGATCTACTGTCAAAACTATATTTAAATGCTTTTAAAACGAAATAAATATTTACTCTTCAGCTTAATCCAGTTAAGTCGTAAAACAAAACATTTTACAGTTCAATTAAATGAAGATCCAATTTCATTTCAATTGTGAAGATTGATTGAAACTGAATTTTTATTACATTGTTTGTGTCTGTCTCAATGTATCCATAATTAATAAGCTTTAATAATTTTGGCACGTTTTTGATAGAACCACTGGTATTATTCAACGAATTTTATTTATAAAACTATTACTTATAGCTTTTTAAACACAGCCTTATAACCCGCCAAAACAAAACACATCTTTGGAAAATAATAGCTCTATATACTTAGGTAGATATTCAAATATTAGATTAAGATTTTACTTAAAAGAAATGTAGGGACCTACTTGTCTGTGTTTTTATTTCGTAACTAAAAATATTTTTACAAGCGACTAAGATTATGTTACTCCATCTAGAGTTTCCATTAGCGATAGCTCTGAAGCGACAAAAATGATTGAACAATGTCGACTTTTTTATAACGATTTAGGTTGTTTTATCACTTCACCTATTACAAATAGGTACTTATAATAAATATATTTGCATCTATTTATGCATTAGATACGCAACCACATATAATGTGGTATCAAGCTGAATAGAATATTCCAATTCAATAAGGATTAATTAAACTTACGTAATTTGTCCGTGCCGTAGCAGCCGTGCTACGAGGTGCTACGCGAACGCTACGAACGGTCTTTCTCTTTACGATAATAGGAAGATGCATTAACTTTTGAATATCAAAAGTATAAAACTTATCTTGTAAAATACTATTTTATTTAAGATTATGTACCTAAATGCTGAAAAAAGTAAAGTAAGTTCAACAAGCTTCAATGTTTATTGTGAATACCCTTCTATAAATTTCCATTCAGACGCATTCGATAGTTTTTTGCACGGATATATGTATGAGGCTCGAACCTCAGACGCACTGGCAAATGGTTCGAACGACAGCTATCGACACGTGACCTCAGAAATAATACACGGCGGGTCGAAGAGACGGCGATTTGAAACAAAACCGGCACATCTCGGAGTGTAATGTGTGCCGAGAGACTAACCAAGGTACTACGAAATATCGAAGTACAATAACATCGATAATTTCCAATAACATCGAAACACAAGGATTTCTTAGAAAGGACGATTAATTGAAATTTAATCAATTACATTTGAGATACAATAAACGTTAATTGGAAAGTGACCTATGGTAAATGGTTCATGTTAATTGACGTATCATACGCGAAGTTTTTGATAACTTATTTTATCGACTGCCTCGTTGGTCTAGTGGTCGCAAGCGCTACTGCTGAGCATGAGGTCCTGAGTTCGATTCCTGGGTCGGGCAAAGTGTTATTGGGTTTTTCTATCTGAAATTTCTCGGTAGCAGCTCGAAGTCTGGATTTGTGCCTGGTTGATGGCAATAGGCTTGCTCCCTATTACATGGGAGTTAATCATAACTGGTGAAATGTGGGTGTACCTGCTACAGGGACACCTCTGCCCAACCTTTCGGGGAAACAAGGCGTGATGTTATGTTATGTTATTTTATCGCTAAGATTACGAAGCTTTATTTCCTTTATCGCCTAAAAAAATTAAAAATAATAATTCAGTACAACCTCAAAAAGGGACACAAGACGTATCTACATCCCCTTTAGCTTAAAAGCTAAAGATGTATACGAGTATGCTGTGAACATCTGATTTCTCCAAGGGTTATACAGCAGCCGTTCTGTATAAAACCGAAACTAGCCATATCATGAATAAATTACTCGTCTTATCAATGCACGACCGTAAAGCAAAACCCTGCATTCAGCGCGGAGAATGGCAAGATGATAAAGACTTGTTGTAATAGAACATACATATTTTATACGTCGATTTGACGTCACGTGTCGTTTGGTTTAGTTTAGTGAAAGGTAAGAAAAGCTCGTTGAAAGTTTTCTGTGCTGATAATGCATACTATATTTCAAAATAAAAAAAGATATTTATTCAGATCAGGCTGACTAGCACAACACAGCTCAGCATCACAAAATATAAGTCTACGAAACTAAGCCCTCATTCCATTATGAAAACGAATTTCTGAAAAATTTCAAAATTGTATTTTTCAACTGTTTGTGTATTTGTTTTGAATACACACAACATCACGCCTGGGACGAAGGGTTGAGCAGAGGGGTACCTATAATACACCCACATTTCGCCAGTTATGTTTAAGTTCCATGTAATAGGGGGCGAGCCTATTGCCGTCAACCGGGCGCAAATGCAGACTCCGGGCTGCTACTGTTTTGGATTTCTTCTGTGAATATTAACTACGCTATTTTTAAAATGGGACTAAAAAACACCAGTACCAAACAAAAGTATTTGGCGTTCAACTCGACAAGTGCATAATTCTCGTTTATTTTTCTAGATCCGTTAGTAGTGGTACGACAGTGTGCCTGTATGCGGCACGTCTCTGTTAAATCACTGTCATTAGGTCGCCGAATCTCGTGGCTCAACAAACCGCTACATTCAAACATTTTTCAATCCTCACAAATGGAAGGTGCTTCTCATATCTTAGAGATCACGTGCGTTTCTTTTTGGAGATACAAGGTCCGGTGTTTCTGAATCCCTAGCTAGACCATAGGTCTAAGATCTTATCTTCAACACAGACACAGACACACAGAACACACACACAGTATATCTAACTACGTATAAAATAGCAGATTGTTATACGAGGGGCTAAAATAACCCATTCTATCGAGGTAGTTTTACTCCCGAGTTTTAGCGAGGGAGTAAATAGAAACCGAGTTATAATGGGTTTTAGCGCCGTGTGTTACACTATACTTTTCACTACGATTGCGAGAAAATAAAATAATCCAATACAATATTAAATAGTTTTTATTTTTTTAACCGACTTCCAAAAAGGAGGAGGTTATATGTTCGTCGCGTATGTTTGTTTTTTTTTTTATGTATGTCCACCGATTTCTCCGTCAATTGTGGCCCGATTTTGAAAATTATTTTTTTGTTTGAAAGGGTGTGCTCTCGAATTGGTCCCATATAAATTTTATTAATTTTGCTTGGATAGTTTTTGAGTTAGCTACAAAATACGTATTTTTTTCCCACCTGCTATGTAGATGATATGATAAGTTTCTGTCACTGGTAGCAGGTAGTGGTATTCGAATGTGTGTGGGGTAGGTACCACAACTAAAAAGTGAAAAATAAAAACTTTTTACAAAAAAAAAACAACCGACCTCCAAAAAAAACACTACAAAGTGAAAAATAACTTTAATTTCGGAAGTCGGTGGCAAAAAACGAAAATACAAAACACAAGACACCGACTTCCGAAATTAAAGTTATTTTTCACTTTGTAGTGTTTTTTTTGGAGGTCGGTTGTTTTTTTTTAACTATACAATTTGTTCAATCTGAAGTTTTAAGGAAACTTGTTATCCCGGTATGCGGTAGAAAAAGCAAGTTTTACATAAGAATAAGACTATTTCGTTTTTGTAGGCTTGTTGGTAACAGGCAAAAATTAATTTTTCTCCTAGAGCAAGATATGTTATTTTATCCCCGCTCTGGTACGCTACAATGACGGACTTTTTGAGCAAGAGGAGTGGAAAAAAATGTATTCCTGATATGAAAAATACTCATATTAATCACTTTATTTGGAAGATTATTATTCATATGGCGCTTAACTTATGAATCATTCTTAATAAGTGACCAATGAAGATTTGCAGTCGTAGAATTTTTTGGCAATCGTAGTACTTCGTAGCAACATCGTAGCACTCGTTTTAATTACGAGCGGACTTTATAGAAGTTCATTCTTATTGAATACATCACCCTGAACTAATTCACGTATGTTTTGGTAAAGAAAAAAATTTGCATTCATCATTATTAAGTGGTCAATGAAGATTAGTGTTTGACTAGCAGATGTAGAACATTTTTGGCGATCGTAGCACTTCGTAGCAAGTTCGTAGCAACCTCGTAGCACTCCTTTTAATTGCGCCCGGACTCTGAAGAAGTCAGTTCTCATTAAGTACATACAACACTCATCATCATCCCTTTGGAGACAACCATGGCTAGAAAAAACCACGCAGTTACCTACTTAATTCCGTAACACCTATCTAGCTATATGTCCCATGTAGCCATAAGATTACCCACATTAAAAAACATATCGGTAAATACAGTCTTCATACGTAACGTAATCCATGATATCCCTTATTCGAGTACTTATTGGACTGAAAAAAAGATGAGATCAAACGAGATTGGGACACGAATACCTTTAGCGTTGACGTAACATGAAAAATACTCGATATTTTAATACGAATTTGTGTTTGCTTCATAAGCGCTCGCGAGAATGGAATGTGGTTGCTAAGTTGTTTTGATCAATCATTTAATGTTGAATGTATTCGAGGAGAGAATGTTGTGTAATTTGATTTGTTTTTCGACTTATTGAAATCGATGTGTGAATAAGCAATTTTGATAAAATTTGATTTAATTTCGTTTTTACACTTTATGAGAATCGGTTAACAATCTAGTTACACATCTTCAAAACTTCATCTCTCTTCATCTCTACTCCATACATAAGGTATTTAAAATACCTTTTTTAGTGGTCCTGTTCATACTACAGTCACATATTCTATCCTGAAATAAAACCATCACGTACCATTATGGACATGATGACAACACATATAATGTACAGTGAACGTCAAAGTGTTTATCGTACGCGGGTGGCGGCGTGTGCCGTGTAATCTGCAAGCGGACGCGGCAAGCCGGCCTCGCCAAATAACTTCCTGCACACCACCTGCGCTGCTGACACCGTGTGCCACTTTCTGCATCAGCTGTACCTACGTGTGCGCGTGTACCCTTGTCTCTAGGTTGTATGCATGCGTGATAGTAATACTGAGGTATATATTTGTATGCTAATGTGGAGGCTGTGTTGTATGTATGTAGATATTGGTGAATGGATAAAGTTTGGAATTCTACATTTTGGTTTCAATGTTTCAATATTATCTACCTACTTGAAATAATATTTTGTAAAGAACATGTTGATAGAGTGCTACAAATTTTTACTACCAAACGAAACCCACGTCACCAAAAATCGACGACTAAAATTTATCAGAAAAAAAGGCCTGTGGAAATGTTATTCTTTGCTTAGATAACAATTAGAAATAATTAATTATAATATTTATATATTGATGAGATTGATGGGTACAAAAAGTTTCACCCCGCATGTCGAAAACAGCAAGGACTGTCACGGACGCACACGCCCGAGCGGAATGAAAAAGGTTGCGCGGAAACGGGGGTTCCGACTACAAGCTGGGGGAGACAGAAAATAGAAGCAGATTGCAAACACAATAAGCGACAATTATAAGAACATTTTTATGTACTTTCATGTTAGAATAGTTTGTGGCAAAAAGCTCCGAGTTGCGAAGTAATTCGCGCCAATGGCGAGTATGTAGTCGCGGCGGGTAGCGCACGCGCGACGCCACTCCGTACGCCGCTGCCGCCGCGGCCTCACGCCACACGAACACATCGCAGATCGCGATCGCGATACCTCGCTCCTTTATAAAACATTGTTCTACTTAACAATGCTAAGTTTAAGGGAAGTATGTGGGAAGTAAGGTGTGTGAGTGCGAGAGCGGCGCGTGCCGGGCGAGAGCGGTGAGCGCGCGATGCGCGTGGCTCGCGTGCCCGCGTCCCCGCCGCGCGATGAGCGCGCCCCGCACGACGCGCTGTTTGCACGCGCACGTGTTGTTACTACTGCTACTACAAGTTTTACCGTTTACGGTTGCACAGTGAGTATTATTTGAAAACAGAACTTAGTTTTCATGGCGAAACATACTTTTTGAAGTCACAAAAGTAGGTATGTTTCGTAATGTAAATAGCACAGGTAATGTTGTAAATAAAATATCAGTCAACATCTTAGAGTATTGTAATTATATACTCTAAGGCGAGCATAGATTTAATTGAAAAGAACCTGAATTAACAATCGTAATTTAATCTAGAATCATTAACAAGAGTAGAAACGAATAACTATGTCTACTTACTCGCTACCTCAGCCTACGTGTATCAAAAGCGGCTGAAAGTTGTGAAAGTATTAACGTAAACGCCACCACAAACATGTTTTAATTTCACATCATAATAGAAAAGCCACAAACTAGGAAATGACTGGAACAAAGGCATTCCGCAGCCGACGGCCGCATCTCCCTTGCACGGCCGCTCATATTTACTTTGCTTGATTGCAAATTTTTCTTTCAAAAACAACGAGTTCATAATTTTGTGAGCCTTTTGAGCTTACGTGCATAACCTTATAGGTAGATTCATCGGGACACACAAACTTAATCAGGATTGGCCAGGAGTTAAATTAAGTCACTATTACTATGTTTATTTTATTCTATTCAGGAAACTTACAGCTAACTTATACAGTGTTCTTAAACTATATGAAGTTGAAGGCCATTTACATGTTTCCACTGATAAACGAAACGAACTTTTCCTTAGTTATTCAAATCTGTAAATATTTAACTAATATTAAGTTATTGAAAAAGTTGAACTCACTTCTTTAGTTACTTTACAAAAACACTTCGCTACAAAACAGTGATCATGTTTATTCGTTTGCAACTAAAATATACACTAGTTTTGGTTCAACTAAACTAAAAACACTTCTTTAGTATTCCTTCAGAATTAATTTAATACGGGGTTCGTCCGACCCCCGCACTAAATGCCAATTCAGTTTAAACCCCGCTCACAAATCTCATTTAGATTGCCTTAGTACCCGTAATTTCATGCAGATAGGCAAATATTTTAGCAATGTAAATATCTGGAAGATGGTGAGACCCCTCGTATGGTTCTATATGTAAATTAAAATTAAGTGACAAAAAAGATAATTACTTTTTGCTACTAACGTATTCGAGGTGATATTGTGCTAATCCCTGAGGTCTATGCATCATTTAATGTTTTTACCTAAGTTTAATTAAAAATATCGTGCCCGAAAATTTATTTACAGACACTTATTTTTAACCCCCGACGTAAAAAGAGTGTTATAAGTTTGACCGCTATGTGTGTGTCGGTCTGTGGCACCATAGCTCTTAAACGGACGAACTGATTTGAATGCGGATTTTGTTATTTCAAAGCAGGTTTTCTAGCAATAATTTTTAGACATGTTTTATCAAAATCGGTTCAGCCGTTTGAAGATTATCAGCTCTTTTCTAGTTGATGAAGGATGTGAGCGTCTTCCACAGGTCTGATCGATTTTAAATTTGGTATTCTGTTACTTCAATAATATTAGAAGAACATAGTAACCTTAAACTGATGCTGCAGTATCATCTGGAATTTGCAGGATACCCAACTCCCTTACTAACTTACAGCACAGGTATCGTGTTTGGGCTCATTGGAATGGTCTCAATTAATAGGTTATACTTAGATAGATGATGAACAGGGTCAGGTGATGGAGTAGGAAAGAGAAACGAGGAAATGTTCTTGTCGGTGATTTTTAAAATTTTAATATAATTTCACTTGTTGTGGTAATGATTTGGAAATTGGTATTGAGCTGTTAAATAAAGAAATGACTGAAACTGAAATCAAGATGACTGTAAATCAATATTTATGAGGGAAAGCAGTTCAAGTAGAGAGTAAAAAAAGTTCTTACATTTTTTTTTAAAAGGGGCTCGTGGCAAAGTAATAACAGCCGCGCGGGTCGATCGATCAGGTTAAGCTACGCTTGCCGCAGTTGGTCCGTGGATGGGTGACCATCTTTATATACCGAGACCCCTCCGTGCCTCGGAAAACACGTTAAGCCGTTGGTCTCGGCTGTCATTTGTAGATCTTTGACAGTCGTTACGGGTAGTTAGAAGCCCAAAAGTCTGACAACCAGTCTTACCAAGGGGTATCGTGTTACCTAGTAACTAGGTTGTGGAGGTCAGATAGGCAGTCGCTCCATGTAAAATACTGGTATTCAGCTGCATCCGGTTAGACTGGAAGCCGACCCCAACATAATTGGGAAAAGGCTAGGCAGATGATGATGACATATTATTTAAAAAAATCTTGCCTCATTAATCTAGTGTGTCCGAGATTCCCGGGGCTATAGTGTTATTGGATTGGATATTTCCCGGTGTTTGTTTTTTCCCGATATTGTTGTACCTAATAGAGGTGATTAGGTACATGGGACAAATACCGTCAGCCGCCTGCCGGAGAAATTTTGGCGCCCTGTAAAACACCGTTGCTTTTCGGGAAATAGAGACATTATACTTATTTGTGAATAATGTCTTATGCTGCTTTCCGTAAAGTATTCGACTTTTAAACAAGAGTGGTTCATCATATACATATCTATGTTTTGGAGTACCAGCTCCATGCAGAATACTGATAGCATTCTGCATGGAGCCGCTGTGGAAATTGCGTGGAGTAGGTGGATTTAACTTCAGTCTGCTTTACTTTCAGAGTTACTGACGATAAGTTTGCCCTGACCTCTCTAAATTGCTGAAGTATTTGAAATCTGAGAATTTTCGGATCATTATCTTGTGATCGATAAGGACGACCGTGAATCTTGTCATTAGAGACTGCTGCAAATGGTCCTTTTGACAAAAATAAGATAGCACTGATTAAAATTTGATATTCTTCAGTTCGAAAATGTTTTTGACATTATTGTTTTATAACTGCAAACGTAAAACTGTGTAAACGTTTCATTAATGTTTTTCGAACCGTAATTTGAACATTTTTAACTTCTTGGCTTTTTTTCGAAATTCACTCCTTGGTCAGACAGGATAAAGCGCTCGTTGAGGAGCTCGTGGCTTAGTAATAACAGCCGCACGGGTCGATTCATCAGGTTAAGCTACGCTTGCCGGAGTTGGTCTGTGGATGGGTGACCATCTTTACATATCGAGACTCCTCCGTGCCTCGGAAAGCACGTTAAGCCGTTGGTCCCGGCTGTCATTCGTGGCTCTTTGACAGTCGTTACGAGTCGTCAGAAGCCCGAAACTCTGACAACCAGTCTTACCAAGGGGTATCGTATTACCCAGATATCGGTAGAGGTCGCTCCATATAAAATATTGATATTCAGCTGTATTCGGTTAGACTGGAAGCCGATCCCAACATAGTTGGGAAAAGGCTCGGCAGATTGATTGGTCAGACAGAATAACGTGCAAAGGTTTTCATGTGCTCTTTTCTATCAACACTAATTAAGTTTGCGCGCATTCTAATTAACATTCTGTTGTTTGTCTTGTGCCAGGAACGAGCGCACCACAATTGACCGGCTAGAGAACGTAACGCATACCGTCACACGGATTCTTGACGGATACGACATACGACTGCGGCCTAATTTCGGTGGTAAGAATATATTATACATCGCTTAGAAATAAAGTAGTTCCTCAATCCAAATTCTGTGTATGTTTGTTGATTCAATGTTCAAGAATAATTTCACTTTAAACTACCCAATTAGTTCTTGTACATAATTTAGTTTTATGTTTATTCATGTTAGATTATTCCTTTTGTTGTGTAACATCTTTCCTCTCGCTTTCCTGCAATCTGTGGGAGTGATTTCGTGAAAAGGGACGGAATAAAGTAACAGAAAGCTAGGGAAGCGCGCGCTATTTGATTTGATCAAAGAGCGCGCGCGGTGCTAGAGTTGGCCGTCAGATCGTACCGACCGATTTTCCGAGAGGTTGTAAACAGGATGATGATGATGATGAATATTGTTTATATCATATAAACGTCAGTCAAGATGTCAGATGTTACACATCATAATACGCGACTACTGTAAGGATGGCTCGTTTTTATTTTATTATTATTGTACATCCAAGATTATGGTCAAACATAAGGGTTATCTGTGGATATATTGCAGAGACACTTTTTTCTTAATTTTGATCAGTTTTATTTATAAATACCAGTAGCAACATTAAGTAATATTCTATTCTATTCTAAAAAAGTAGTAGATAAATATTCGAGTTTATTTTATAATCATATTATCATGATTGAGTCGTGTGCAAGATCACCGGGGACCTTCTATAATAGAGAGATCACGTGATCATATTTGCATTGCACATGACCTATCTACGAACCCGAACCCGTTATGCAATTTCGAATGTGCAGTTAATAATATACCTACAGAGTGTGTATAGACGTGCGCTCTGCGACTGCAAGATATTAAGAGTACTGGACCATAATATTTAATATAATATTGAATTTGCTTGGTAAAGTCGAGGCGGCTTGATTTGTCAGCGGTTCCCGTCGCCTCAGTGTGTTGGTTCGTTGCATAAATGTTATTGCTTTACAGGAGACCCGCTGTATGTTGGCATGGATCTAACTATTGCTAGTTTTGACGCAATATCAGAAGTGAATATGGTAAGTTAAACTCTGAGGATTATGGATCGAACAGCTAAAATGTAAGGCTATATTTTAAAACCAATATTATTTCCTATCACATTATTGAATGATTCTGTGTTTATTCATATCTTGTTTACACATGCATTAAATATATCAGATGTTGGTCATCACTAGATTGATTGTTAACGCTATCCACTCGGGGATTCCGGCAGACGTTCACCTCACAACACGACGACCTTGTCTGCACTTCTTCAGATTTGCTGAGGATGTTTTTTGGGTCGTATCAAGGACTTGTTTCTCGAGGAGGTCATCCATCGTAATTCATTAAGCATTTAATAGCTGCGGAAAGGGAGCAAGGCCGCGGTCACTTGACACACATTGAGGGTCGCCGGTGACCGAGGGGCGGAGTGCTGCCTCAGCCAATCGATGCCCGCCTTTACTTTCTACCGCCACTCGCCGCCTGCCGACGCAGAGGTCACCGCCCACTCACCACTATCTTATACATACATCTCACATTTTATCATCACACTTAGATAAAAAGAATGTCAGCTCATGTGCTAAATCACCTCACGTGTTCACCTTAGTTCTTTGGATGCATCCTGTACGACAGATAACTGAAGTTTCATTGAAAGAGTTCTGACTCACTCTCAGATACAAATCAACTCTTATTATCTCATTTCGATGACACGAATATCTTAAGCCATATAATGAACGAAATAAATCGACGGTCGTAAAGTATTATTAACATTTTAGAATTCTACTTGGAATCAAATAGGTTCTCCATTTCACAAAAACATCTTTTTGTATTTTGCGGTATTGAAATATTCGTGTGGTCATTATTGTAAGTACAATAGGGACTATGTAAGGGTTGTAATATATCTAATCTAAAAGGGATTCCCACACACTTACAGGATTACACAATAACCCTTTATCTGAATCAATACTGGAAGGATGAAAGGCTGGCCTTCGGTCTTCCGGACGAAGTCTTGACGCTGTCAGGTGATTTCGCCGATAAGATTTGGGTGCCCGATACGTTTTTCGCTAATGACAAGAATAGGTAAGGACCCAAGATTTTATGTTTTATCGACACACGTGTATCTTTGCTTCGATTTTATATAACTTTTGAATAATTGTCACTTACTTTCGATTCTTACTCATACTTGTATAATGGAGCCTCTATACACCTATAAACCGTCATTAATCGTTAAAATATTAGCATAATATTATGCAGTCACTGTTTCTAGTACTAGGTCAAGCCTTTCCGAACGTCATCCACGTTGGCCGCAGATGCCTTGACCTAATCGTCTCGGAACAACAAGATTTTATACCAAACTGGAACATAATTCCAAAACATGATGAATGGTAAAGTGGAAAAGAACACATTAGCTTAAAAGAGTTGTAGATACCAACACCGGAATATTTACTTCGCTATGAGATTGCAGACTGGTTTAAATCACTTTAACAATTGATGTGAACACGCTCCTGTTCGAATTAAATGACTCATATGAATCGTAAGACCAACATAGGCCCCCTTGAAAACTCCTACTGACATTCACTAGAACATGAAATACTTGTCATATTATATGTGACTTAGGCTAAGCGTATGCTGAGTTTGCTGACCCAGGTGACGCAGCACAGCACAGTACAGATTTTGCAGGGTAGGGCAGGCGAGGTAGACATAGGTCGCGAGCGCATGCTGCGCCGTAGCTACACAGACACATTCGCGTCCTAGCTAGTACAAACAATGTGTTACTGAAACAAGAAACAAAATTATGAATCAGTGGTAAAAACATTACCCTCCTTCTGGGGCAGTCGGGTAAAAAACAAGTGACGACCCGCACGCGTCGCGCAGAAATCAGTGCCGACTCTACAACGAGACGCAGAGCAGGACAGACACGTCTGCGTCGCATGTGCCTGCGCCGTAGCGTACGCAGATGTCAGTACGTTTATGCATTACAAAATCTACTCTGCCCTGCGCTGCGTGGACCTGCGTCACCTGCGTCTCAGCATGCGCTTAGTCTCATAATTGCCGCGGCAGAAAGCACAGGTTTTCTGCTGTGCCTCATGCTGTGCCCCATGTCGCACCGTTGCGCATGCTTAGCCCCCAGTACCTCACACTGGCTGAACTTAATAATCTCTCGGATTCTAATCCAAAAAAAATATCTGTTTGCGGATGAATGCACGAAGATTTTATTGGCAAGTCAGTAGCACTATGAGAGGAAGTCATGGGTGTTATTAATTTTTTAACCTCAAAATTTTCTATTGTCTCTTTTATGTGTCTTTAATTATTGTTATTGGTTTTTAACTGTTTTAATTAAAGTTAATAAATAAATGTCCGCAGTTTCCTGCACGACGTGACGGAACGCAACAAGCTGGTGCGTCTCGGCGGCGATGGCAGCATCACGTACGGCATGCGGTTCACCGCTACGCTCGCCTGCATGATGGACCTGCACTACTATCCGCTGGACAGCCAAAACTGCACCGTCGAGATTGAAAGCTGTGTGACTCATACACTTGTAATACATCACCAGGCTGAGCTTGCTGCTTCGTGCTCGATCCGAACATCTTCGTCCCGCATTCGTGTCTTTCCGCAGACATTCGTCATACCTCCTTCGTCTTTGTCCATATATACATGCTCGAGCTTTGTACAGCCTTTAGCCAATTTTCATTAAACATTTTGTGGTGGAACATGCACAAAAACAAACCACAGCTGAATTCTCCTTGTTCATTCAAATCCTATTCCCTGGCGATGCAATACATTTTATTACTTATCTTTGGCAAAATTATTGAATGATTCCATTGGCAATTACAAAAACAGCTACTACGGATACGGTAACAATCAATTTGAATGGTCTGTTTGGGCCTGATCACATTTTTCAGCATTAATTAGCAACTTCCAGTGCAGACGAACTGCATCACGGTTGCAATGCCACCACAGATCATATCCCATTTATAACATATGCATTTAATGCGATGCGTACTGTTTGCATTCTAATGAAATAAAGTAGTGTCAAATTCTTACTCACTTAAAAAACTTTACTAAGTATGAGTGAGTTGCTGACAGGTGTGATAAGTCGCCGTAAGACAGACCAATCCAGGCCAGCATGCTAACATATACTTCTCCATGCAGATGGATACACGGTGTCAGATGTAGTGATGTACTGGAAAGAAACGCCAGTCAGAGGTGTAGAGGATGCCGAGTTGCCACAGTTCACTATACTTGGACACGAAACTAATGATAGAAAGGTAAAAAAAAAAAAACATTTTACGCGAAGGTGCAAAAAATATAAATGTTTGAAGTAGAACTTAAAGCTTCAAATACTTATAAATACGAATCTTGATGCGTATAGCATTATTCTGTGTTTGATCCGCCTAAATCTAAATCAGTTGTGAAGGGCACTTCAGTCACAGCTTGAGGACTTGAGAACAAGGATAATTTTTAAAATATGCTCTTACTGATTTCTCTGAGAATTCAGAAAAAGCTAAATCCAACCAATATACTATATAAATACAAGGAACCATTTTTGTAGGACAAAAAGATTTCAAAGTATATTTTATTATACATATTTTATTGAAAATAAGATTAAATAAAAACAATTCGCTGTCCTCGGCGAATAAAATGGCAATGTGCTATTATGATAGTTTTAACTTTATTGCATTTTCGATATTTAGAGGTGCGATTATACTTTGTAAATTTTTTTCATTCACTTCCTACGGTTATTTCAGAAGTTACGAGATTTTAAGGTGTATTGTAATGAATGTAAAAAATCACTTTTCTTTTGGTATTTGAACAATTCCGCTATGTTTAATAGTTAATAAGATATTCATAAAAAAACAGTTTTTTATTTTTCCTGTAAAATTTAGTTTTTACGATTACGGGTCAGCGAATTTAGCGAACCAAATAAACCATTACACAAACTTGAAACTCAAACAAGTTGTTACCGTTGGTATCTCAACGCATCCCCGAACAATGCGAAACTTGCATTAAGGTAACCACGTAACCGCTAAAGTTGGGACATTCCAGGAGAAGTTGGCGACGGGCATCTACCAGCGGTTGTCGCTCAGTTTCAAACTGCGCAGGAATATCGGTTACTTCGTGTTCCAGACGTACCTGCCCAGTATACTTATTGTAATGCTGTCGTGGGTCTCGTTTTGGATTAATCATGAAGCTACGTCTGCTAGAGTGGCGTTAGGTATAGTATTTTTTTTATTTCCATGTTTGATTTCTAATATATTTTTCTGGCCAGATTATTATTTTTAGTAACAAAATGATGAATTATTATTATATTTTTGGCTGTTGGTAAATATGGACTAAATATAACAGCAACATATTTTTTCTTATATTTTTTTTTTGTAATGGATCATCGATTACATCTAATGTATGTTTTAAAATATTTCAACGTACCTATGCTTTTTGTCTTTGAAATGTTCAGGAATCACGACGGTACTTACGATGACCACGATAAGCACGGGCGTGCGCAGCAGTCTGCCGCGCATCTCTTACGTCAAAGCCATCGACATCTACTTAGTGATGTGCTTCGTATTCGTGTTTGCGGCACTACTCGAGTACGCAGCTGTCAACTACACATATTGGGGCGCGCGCGCAAGAAAACGAGCCAAATTAAAGAACAGAGATCAGCTGTCCACTAGTGCCAGTGTTGAGAAGGAATTGAAATGTTCAGGTAGGAAGGACGCAAGAGTATGAAAGACGGTGGTGTAAGTGTACAACAAACCAAATAAAGGATCTTTTGGCTCCTGAATCATATTGACAGGGGGGCGTTGTTGATAAACATTTGTGAAATTGTCAAGGAAATTGTATGACAAAACAAGATAGCGTCGTTAGTTCAGATTTAAGCCACGCGTCAAAAAAACCGGCTATCTAATTGCGTAACACATTTTCGTAAATGATTAAAACTAATCTGTTTCATTTTGACAGTTTCACAACATTAACTGCGTTATTTACGTCAATGAGCAGATTTTTTTTCGAACTTATGAAGCAATGGATTAGCAATCTGTTTCAAAACAATTCAGATTATGATTATCGTGGATTACGTAATTGTACACGACTAACCTTTTAAATCCACCTATCAAGTGACAAGATACTCTTAGGAGGGTAACCCAAAATGGTTCAAAAAACTACAACAAACAATGAAAAGGGAATATTAATGACACAGTAATTATATTTTCCAAATAAACACAAGGGTATTGTGGGGCATATAGAAAATTGCATTAGCACCACAGATGGGCCAGTACAACTAATAAAAGATCTACCCCTGTTATGATCCAGTCATTGCAACATGTTCTAAAAAGAGTCTAATTTCCGCTAGAAAGCTAGCTTTTTAATATATCAAAACTTTTCTACAGGTCCACGATCCCCTGAGGAGATAATAGCACTTCGAGAATGCGCGACGAGCGCAGGGCGTGTGTCTCCACTCCTAGGGCTTCGGTCCAAGCCACTGCCGGCCGCCACCGGAGCCCCGCCGTCCCTACGCCTACAACGCGATCACACCCAGTTGCGATACAGAACGAGGCCACATTCTAGGAACTCCAGAAGTTAGTATTGTCAACGAAAATGTAACTATACTTCTACTTAATCTTTCGCTGGTAGATTTGCAAATAAGTAATTGACAACTGTCGCATTCAATGAATATAGGCAAACAAGTTGTTACCATAAAAAGTCCTTTTCATGAAAGAACTCCTGCAGCAATTAGAGGAACTAATTCAATACAGAGAAATAGATCACCCTTGGTTGACTGGTACAGAATAACGACATTAAGTCCACCTTTGTACCTTTATTGTGCACAAAGTTTGATAAATTAATTAATAGATACATAGTAGCTATTACTTTAGAAGTAAGCAACATTCCGTCGCATATCAATGGCGTCGCGTCTGCGGGACTTCTTTCCGGAAAAATACTCTAATTAGACTCCGTGCCCTGGCCACGTTATCAGCCAGGAGTATAGAATATAATTTTTCTTTATTCGAGTCACCAAGATTCAACAAGATTGTTAGTAAAACTCACGATTATGTTAGTAAGCACAGACACTAAACAAAAACAAGGAAAACAATACAATAACGGTTGGTCACCGCTGCGATATCCTATGAGAGAGGGCACAAAGTGACCCACGTATTCACAGTCCAGGCGACTCGCAACCATGCTTAAGACACTGTTGGAGCTGCCCCACACCCTACGCACCAGGGAAGCGCACCTTTTACGAATTGTTGCGTAAAAGCAATCTGCATGCGCATCTGCGAACATCCCTGACGCACTACAGAAACGGGGCAGGCCCACCAGTATCCTAAACGCATTATTATATTGAACGCGGAGAGCGCTCAATACAATAATTCGGTTGGGAGTAAGATGGTTTCCCGGACGTCTGTTGTTCTCTGTATCAAGGTACTTAGAAATATTCTAGGTATGCCAGAAGTTCTGAAAAGATCGATGCCAGGAGTTTCCTCCTCACATCCTTAAACGTAACCACAGTCACGTAGGTATGAGATAACGTGATCAGATTCTAGGAACCCTAGATCATATCTGTCGCCAACCTTGAATGCAATCTCTTGTGATAAATTGTAAAAGATTGTTTGAAATGATGACTTCCTGTGACAAGTGTCAAGCAAAATTACTGTGCATTGAACTGTCGCGAGCGATCCTACAACAATAGATTATTTAGGAACAGGAGATCTGACTGATTGTACTGCAAAAAATGTATGCCAGTTATGT
Organism: Agrochola lychnidis; assembly: GCA_963680765.1. Taxonomy (NCBI): domain Eukaryota; kingdom Metazoa; phylum Arthropoda; class Insecta; order Lepidoptera; family Noctuidae; genus Agrochola; species Agrochola lychnidis. Next base: position 16,118,749 of record OY796857.1, read on the forward strand.
GTACTTTAAAAGAGCATTCCAAATGTTTTATTAAAAAACGTATCGTTTTACATTTTAAAGCAGCAGACTACGTATTTCCGTTTAAGCTATAAAAGACACATTTTAAAAGCATGGACCGTTTTTAGTGGTAAGACCGTCCATTGTGTCACCCTATGTAAAATTTCTACATTTATATCTGTAATTTATATAATGTCAACAATAAAAAGTATGTTATCTAAAATAAGTGTGTCCTTGCAGATGGATCAACAGGGAAGCCTAAAGTGATGCACGCTCTCCGGCGCGGCGCCACCGTCATCAAGGCGTCCATGCCCAAGATCCGTGACGTGAATGTCATAGACACGTACTCGCGAGTCATCTTCCCTGTCTGTTTCCTACTCTTCAACGCCGTCTACTGGGTCTTTTATATTTTCGATTGAATTAAAAAAAAAAATACTAGTGTTCTATCTTTAAAAGATATTGTCACCCTACTCGTAATTAATCTAACGAATTTATGCGATATGAAAGTATTAATTTTACGTAAACTTGTGAGAAAACTAATTGTTTATAAATAAGTGAATGAATGATAATGCTTTTGAGGTAATTTTTTTTAAATTGTGACATCAATAAATAGAGAACGATTTTAGTTTGAGTTAAAAGGACGTGAAATTTTGACATTGTCGTCTGTAGTTTCAGTGTCGTATCTAAATGGACTCTGGCAACAGGCCGCGCTACGCTAGGAAGAAGAAGACCTACAATGAGACCTAGATCTGCCAAAGAAATACCTCCCTAGGTCAGGGCAAATATGTAACTTAAACTACTAGAGATCTTGGCAAACTCAGCTTTGCCTAGACAGTGTCGATTTGCGGAACTTACGTTCGCTATAATAGTTTCCCTTTTGTTTTAAAATAATCATGTACGAATGTTGATGTGCAGTGATTTGAGAATAAAGAAATTGTAGTTTTTAATGTAACTAGATTAATAGAATATCGCATTTTATTATAATGAAACTGCCAATATTTTATGTCGAAAAACAAATACTAATGTCTTAACTTCATTGTTTTAACTTTGAGACAAGAATAAAATAACAACATTTTAATTAATAAATGCCAGTGCCAAAATGGTATCTAAAGAAAACTGAAAATCTGACGTTTATGATGTCAATCTAGATAAGTCAACGCATTATCAACGTAACTTCCTATCTTCGATTATTTTCTATTAGGTTTAATAAATGTAAAATAGCCATTTTCGAGGTCGTTGTAAATAAATTAATTATAGAATGAACGTGGCAAATTATATAGTAGTAACATTGATGTTTATATTAGAAGGAGATAGCAAGTTATAGCTTATTTAAGATAATGTTGTAAAATAAAATTTATAAAAAAAAATATTTATTTTATTTCACAAAACCCCATAACCGATCTAAACTCTCCCCAAAGGATTTTCTAGAAACCTCTGTCCAACCATTAATTTCAAATAAACCATAGATACAAAACACCACGGTATAAATGAAAATGACCGTAGATTCATTAATCTAATAGAAAATCAATATTCAAAATCTCTAAAATAATGGCTTCTCTATTCAAAAAAAGGATTGTGTGATTTTATGAAACCACGGTAAAAGTGAAACTTCTATAGGCGCCGCCATATTGGCCTTGGCTGCTCTGACGAGCGCCTTTCACTTTATCCCTACTCCGCGGCCGACCATCACGCGACATGCAACACACAGACGAAAAAGTTTGAGACGATGTAATAAAAGTTTCACTTAAATAACTCCACTCTAACAAAAATTTCGAAGAAAAATATCCTTTTCGAAGTAGCGACATAAAGCATCTAACTATATCTACGATTCATTTTCAATGTAAACCATGGCTTTTTAAGTTAGTAACCTGCATGTTATAGTCACTGCAGATCTGATCTACTAATGACGGACTAGAGCCGTGTCGTATGACGATGCTGGCCGTCGCGAGCCGGATCGACCGGGACGCCATCTCCCTGTTTTTCGTGTTACAAATTGCGAAGGCTTCAAGGCTAGGTTTTTAAGTCCTGTCGCCATCTAACGTCAAGCTTTCAAAAGCTTTTAGTGCTTCAAAAAGCTCTTTACTTTCAGATGTAATAAGCCGAGTGTGGATGTCACTATACGGTTAGCATCTTTGAACTAGACTGATCGAAAACAACTTTAGAACCGAAGTAAGATCTGTGTAAGTTATGAGTTTGTAGATAGAGGTCGTACAATTATCTACGTAACGAAAATAATTATTAACTTACAATGTTAAACAGCAGAAAATTAATAAATTCCTAGTATAAGAAGTCGATTTTACACATTGCTTCGAAAATAAGTATTAAAACCTATTTTTAATGTTAAAAAATAAAAGAACTGGCTGAATTAATGCTTAATTTTTTTTATGGTAAGATTTTGACAGGTCACATAAAATTGGCGGGAGGTTGGAAATATTAGTTGGTAAAAATAATTTTCATATTATTTTTCAGGAGAGCTAGCTATGAAAGTTCGAAGTTTCACAACATAGAAAAAATATAACGTTGCGGAAGAAAACAAATAATTGGATAACATTATTAAAAGTGTTTTGACGTCATCTAAACGATTAGCACCACGGTAAGCTTTTAAAATTAAAAAAAATCGGGGAAGTCTGATTATTACCTACTACTGTTCTAGTACCATGTAACTAAGTAAACTAATATGTTAAATAAACATTTCGGATTCAAACTTTTTCCTATTTTCGAAGTGTGTTACAAAACGAACGGGAGCCGTGGTGGCCCAGTGGTAACGGTCACAGTCATGTCGTGCAGCTGCCGCCTAAGTAATTTCCGTTCTATGCTCGTGATTTGTTATGTACTTTGTGTTGTTCTCTGATTACTCTTGTCTTTTATGTATGCACGTATTTCTGTGACAAATAAACCTATTTTTCTTTTCTTTCTTTTCTTTATGTCGTATCGTGTACATTATTTCAACACCACTGCTCTCAAAACGGTGAAGGATAACATCGTGAGGAAACCGGCATGTCCGAGAACCAACAACTTCGAGGACATGTGACATCTACTAACCCGCACTGGACCCGCGTGGTGGTTTACGACCCACTTCCTCCCACAGACAGGAGGCTTGTGTCCCAGCAATGGGAATATTATACTAAGGCTGATTATGTTACAAAACGTAAAGAACAATCAAACATGGATCTTTGAAGAGTGCACTTGATGTGCAAACTTTTAGATTTGAAAATATAAAAATCTGTCCTATTTAGCTGAATTAAAGGTAAAAATAGTGTTACTAGATATATTTATCATTTCCGTTATGAGATGCAATCTCGTGGAAGCTATTTCCGTGAAATCGATCGAGAGCTTGAATAGCAACCCAATCTGATGCTAACATGCAACGTTTTGTTTCTGTGAATGCGATTTTTTATTAATTGAAAAGCAATTTGCAATACGACGCACAAAGTATGCAAAAACAAAAAAAAAAAAAACAACAATGATAATTTTCAGGCTCTTTTCAGGGAAAAGTATTGTGATATGAGGTTTGAAAATAACATCGCTATATAAAAATTAACTGCCGTGCGTTCTCGCAAAAACTCGAAAATGGCTCGACCGCTTTGCTTTTTTTTTGTTTTGATCACTTCCATTCTGGGGGGTGGGTTATAAAAAAAGAAAATAGCAAAAACCCAAAGGAACAGCCGAAAAATAAAAGATAAACCTAATTTTCAAAGTTCACCGGGTCATCTAAGTAGTAATGAATAAACATGGGGAGGCCTTTGTCGATTTAAAATTATCTGAATTTATGACGAGAAAACAATTTTACTTTAATAATTTATTGGATTTTTTTTGAAGGGCATCCATTCCAGTTACTCAAAATTCAATGTGTACCCTGTATATGTAGCTGTAACGTATATAATTAGGTTGACTTTGAGCAAAGTGTTTTTGAGGCAAAAATTGAAAGCCTTAAAAATAGATTCGCGCAATACTTTTTGTTTGCATTTAACCTTGCTAAATTGAGCCAAGATAAAAGCCCAAAACGGGTTAGCAGAAAAAACTTTGCCGGTGATGAAATTACCCACTATATTTATAAGCACTTTATTTTCATAGAGCTTTATTCACAGTAAGCGATACAATACAAATGTAGGGGAGCGTTGAAAGAGATTTTATATAGGCAAGGTAGCAAGGGGCGGCGGGTTCCATTCATCGACGAAGCGCAGACTGCGCGGGGCGCCAGCGCGGGCCGCGGGTAGGGGGACGAGGCTCCAGATCACCTAGTACCTATCCCAGTCGCGCGTCGAGATCACATCTGGAGGGAGCTCCGCGTATCAAAAGGAAAATCCAAAAATAAAAACAATTTAGTGGTTCTGGTGTGTTGTGATTGTGCTGATCCTTGGTTTAGAATTGTGATATACCTAGTGACGACGGTGCGTCCTCTTTCGGGATATGTCACATCCTTATACGTTTTAAGGTACTCAGGTTTTTTAAATTTCATATTTACTTTAGTTATAAGATTAAGAAGTTGCTTGATATATTCAATACGGCTGGATTTGTGGACTGTGATGTTAAATAAAGCGTTTCAGAAATACAGCTTTTGCGTATGTAGAGGCTACTGTTGTTACATGGGTGTTTAATGTTCAGGCCCTTGTACAGGACGTTGAAGGGTGTATCTATGAAATTGTTTAATATGTTTTTTCATGAAATTCAGCAATTGACGTCGTAGCCTGTAGTTTCATGGTCAGACCCGTGGGCGGTCGGAGGTGTTGAGTTTCGAGCTCTCAGAGGGCGCGGGGGAGGTGCGGGGCGCGGGGGCGGGCGTGGGCACAAGCCTTCGCGCATTTCACCCCCTCCCCTGTATTGATCGCTCAATTTTCAAACGTATTTCCTAAATATTGTCACTATAAAACATTAATATCTATGAATTGCAACTGCGTTGGAGAATAGACGTGGTGGCCAAGGTTTCTAGAAGGTTGAACTGCAAGGCAAGGTAGGTGGTAGTGTTTGTGTCTTGAAGTACGACGTGTTCGGTAGAAAACAGTTAATTTTGACAAGAGAGCTGTAATGGCGAAATATCTCGCCTAGAATAGAACGTTATGATTCAGAAGCTTTAGAAAAAATACCTGGCATTGAAGAGTGTTTATAGTGAATTGAGGAATATAATTGATAAGTGCAAGTTACGCGCGTTAGTTTGGTCGTATGATTTATGCGCCACCATAAGCCAGATTACGTGTTAGCTATTACACTGTGTGTGACAAGGACGCTTCAATAGAATCTATTTATAGATCCGATACGATTGAGTTTAATGAATCTGGTTAATTGATAGAGCTTACATTTATTTTTCAAAGCCCACATTTTTCGCCCATCGATGTTTTAGGGATCTCATTGATCATTGATTAGTAAGTTGGCGTGGGTTCTGTATACGTGTCATCAGTGTCATTACTCATTTATTTATTATTGAACTAACTTGAAGGTTTTAGAACTAGATACAGAGGTATTAGCTTTCCATAAGGTATTTTAGAAAAAAAAAAGTGTGATTAGTTAGTAACTTAGTGCGTATATGCTTACTGGATATCAATCTGAAAAAATATGGTAAATGAAAACTTTAGGCATTTCAAGAGCTTACAACAAAGCCCAGGACATCCTAACTGCGTAGAATGCGCGGTTTCGTGCGTCGTGAATGAAAACCAGATCAACAAGTAGCTAGTAACATTGGCTTTCTAACGCGCATGCGTGTCATAAAATCTTAACAATTTCCAATATGGCCGCTTTATGGACTATGACTTAATTCTTACAGCGACATCATATAAAAACAGAAATGTTATGCTTACTGTTACTTAGATTACCTGAAACTACTACACACATAAATAGCTAAGAATGAAATAAGTATCAATGCCACGATTAAAACTTTATTAAAAGGTACGCTTACTCCGTAGATTTATGCTTTCGTAGGCGCTACGCCCATACCATCATCATTTTCCTGCCCTTGTCTCATGGTACGTGGGGTTGGCGCACACGTTTTTTCTTTCCAGTCTCCCCTGTCAACCGTCATGCTATCATTCACTCCCTTCTCTTTCATATCATTTCTGACACAATCCACGCATCTTTTCAAAGTCCAATATGCTTTTGAAGTCTTAACACTGGCTGTCCAGTGCCATACATACATATAATAGATAATCATTATGTTAAATGTATCGCAATAGACAGTACATACGTTGATTATTTAATTATAAGGTCTACATTCTTTGCTACCAGATAACGTGTTGAATGCAGCAAATATTTCTCAACATAAATAAAGAGTCCTTAACTTAAATGGCTTATGAAGTACCTTGTATACCTATTTTTACCCGACTACGGCAAAGCCAAAAGGAAGGGTTATGATTTTAGCAGTCTATGTATGTATGTTTGTATGTATGTATTTATGTATGTATGTTTGCTTTTACGTGTGTTCCACCGTAGCGCCTAAACTACTAAACCGATTTTGATGAATGAGGTATCAATAGATTTGTAATAATGGTCCGGGTGACATAGGCTATATAATTTTTCCTTAAATTTAATTTGGTGGACTTTACACGTAAATATCTAACCTCGAAAAAAAAAAAAAATGGGATGATCATGACATGTTTGGTATTAAAAGAAAGGTCTTGACGAGCACATTACAAATATGTATATAATATTATATTTTCAAAGTAAATAAATATGTATAAATCGTTAAAAATAAGCAAAAGTGAGACTGCGCTACGTAGTACCGCAAGATGTTACCAACGTGCAGTTAATCAAATCTTAATAAATAGTAACGATTTGTAATTCCACTCTTATGAAGAAAAACAAGTACAACGAAATATTTATATTTTGGATTTCTTCGAAGCTCGATATCGATATAATATGGTGTTGGCGTCGAAATAAATCGCTCTATGGTTTCGTCCAAAGCACTATGCACTGCTATTGGAATTTAAAATAGGTTAATTACTGAACTATTGTATTACTCTTATTTACGTTTATCAAGTGTAAAAACGGAAAAGTATAAAATAAAAAAATAAAGTTTAATAAAAAACTGTAACCCGACTACTTGAAAATAAAAATGATCTAAAAAGTACGAAACAAGCAAATATTTCAGACAGAAATCAAGACACAGGTATAAAAATGGTCAAGGTAAAGCCGTCGTCGCATGCCATTATAATTTTATAGGTGTTCCTGGCACCAACATGGTATACAGGCATGCGACGACGGCTTTTCCTTGACCATTTTTATACCTGTGTCTTGATTTCTGTCTGAAATATTTGCTTGTTTCGTACTTTTTAGATCATTTTTATTTTCAAGTAGTCGGGTTACAGTTTTTTATTAAACTTTATTTTTTTATTTTTAACTTTTGCTATCTAAACGAGAATGCATAGAGACGTCTACTTAAAGTAACGACTTCATTCGACCCTTGATACAGTTGTTATTGTTATTTTTATCGTGTTTGTTAACCAAGTTATCAGTGTTTTTAGACCCAGACAATAGGGTAGTTGCCTAGGTAAAAAAAAAAATATTTAGTCCGTCTTTCAGATCATAAAAAATATTAGACACGTATTTTTTGCTTTATCATATTAATCAAAAGTAACTTAGAAAACACGCATTAAAGTTCAGTGGGGGCTCGCTACGTCACAACGCAGTATTAAATCTAGCAAGGCATGATATCGTACCACATTTTAACTCAATGTATCGCCGTAATCTTTTGATTACGTCAAAAAAGAAAAAAATACGTGTTCAATATTTTTTTATAATCTAAAAGGACAACAAAAAATTTGGACACAGGCCTAAGTGATCTGACCGTTATCTGAGAGTGAGGTACCTACCTATATATAATAATAGAAAACAAATGATTTATTGTAAACCGTTAAGGTTCCTGCCTCGTTGGTCTAGTGGTTGCAAGAGCTACCGCTGAGCATGAGTTCCTGAGTTTGATTCCCAGGTCGGGCAAAGTTTCATTGGGTTTGTGATCGATTGATGGCAATAGGCTCGCCCCCTATTACATGGGACTTAATCATAACTGGCGAAATGTGGGTGCACTATAGGTACACCTCTACCCAACCCTTCGGGGATACAAGACAAGATGTTGTGTTAAAGTTACATAGTTTGATACGAAGTAAAAAGAAAACTAGTTTGGTAAAGGTTGTATGCTCATTTACAGAATACTCTCCTTGGGTGTAAAATTAAGCTCTTACTTCAATATCTCAATATCATGGTGATAAAATAGCATATTTATGCATAATCAACCTATAATGTTCCCATAGCTGGGCCACAGACCCAGTACGGGTTGATAGATGTCACATGTCTTCCAATTTTTGGTTCTAGGACATGCCCGTTTCCTCACGATGCTATCCTTCACAGTTTTGAAAGAAGTGGTGATGAAATTATTTACACAAAGTAAAGCGCCTGCTTGGGTTCAAACACGACCTGTCGTAAGTCGGGGCCGTTATCACTGGGCCACCACTGCTCTCTTGATACAATAATTACGAAGAAAGCTATTACTTGCCAAATTGCCACTAAAATGCAAAAACATATGGTCTGTTTCATAAGTTCCTGACGAAAATGTAAACAAATTGATCGGAAAACGTACCTGCGGATGCCAATTTGCAGTGCCACATACAAATTGAGTGCTTTGGTTGCATTATTTGAATATTAAAATCCAAAATTCTAATTTAAATAACCTGAAAGATTTAATTTGTTATTTGAGGTTTATTTTTTAACCTTAATTTTCGTCGACGATTTTTCAATTATAAACAATAATTGTTGGTAAAATTGGTGAGATATACGGCTGCGTTTCCACCAGGGATATGAGAGAATATGTGGCGGGGGATGTGTTTGTTAAGAACCAATGGAATCGCTTCATTTAACTAGCCTCGCTCAGCGCAGCTCCTGTGGAAACGAATTATTGGAGCAAGGTTTTTGTACGTACAAAATAAGCGAGGGATGGGTGCGAGGGATGTGTGCGAGAGATATGTGCGAGAGATATGTGCGAGGGATATGTGCGAGAGATGTGTGCGAGGGATATGTACTAGGGATGGACACGAGCGAGAAATCGCATCTGAAAACAGCCCGCTACACATCCTTGCACCGCTCATCTGTGCACCATTTCACAGCGTCGCTACGCATCCTCGCACCGCTCAGCGGCCTAGCACATCTCTAGAGGAAACGCTCACATCGTTTCACAGTTTCGCTACGCATTCTCGTACCGCTCAGCTACCTCGCACATCTCTGGTGAAACGCAACCTAAAGATGAAACCTTTTTAAAACAGATGAATGTGTAACAAATATTTTTTTGTGAGCAATTGCGTAAGAATTTACCGGAACAGCGTTTGTTTACACTTTTATCAGATACTTTTGAAACAAACTATAGCTACGCCATCATATTTTGATCAATTTTGTTCATTAGTTGTGAGAAAGGGAAAAATAATTTAAACAAAACTATTTGTGATTTGAAAAGTAGAGTTCTTTATTTTGCATGTAGCTGAAAGGGATTTTACAAATAAATTAAGTATTCATGGAAAATCACTAAAATTTGCAACATCTTTTCCGAAAATTCACGCGAGACTGACGTTTGATCATTTTGTTACAAGAAACTACTAACGATTTAGAAAAAAAAAAAATATCATCAACATCATTATATCGAAGGTTGAAAGGCTAATTGATCTAAGCGACATTTTGTAAAACTTGCTCCTGCAAGTTTTATGATCCGTCCTCAGTTATTTTTTTTGTAAAAAAAATCATAAAAAACAACTACTTGATAGACTTTTATTTACTTAAATCAATCAATCATAATAAGATCTTATTATGATTTAAAAAAAAACGACCAATCCATCCTCCTGCAAGTTTTACAAAATGTCGCTTAGATCAATTAGCCTTTCAACCGTCGATATGGTCTACTTGCATGTGGCTTATTTAACTTCCATACAAAATTTAGCAGAAAAATAATGTTGAACAAACCTATTTATTTTTAAACCCAGTCAGTAATGTATTTTTTCCTAATAATTAGCAAACCATATCAAGAAATTTAAAAATTACATATTAGTCATCAGCTATTCTTGAGATTAAATCTATATTTTTTTAATGATTATACAATATCTGCATTAAGTAAATCAAAGGCGATATATACCTACCATATTTTCTAAAGCGCAAAAGTCATGCAACTATTAGCAGATGCTGTGACTGACACGAATTGTTTAGCATCACAAAAACTGTACTTTTATAGTTAGATAGACTTAATCTTTCAATTATTTCAAGCTTTCTCACAATTAGATAAGTAATTGACAAAAAATGGTTTTTTTTTCGTGCACGGAGCCTTAACGGATGGTCTCAATATCACTATCACTACATTAATAAAACAAAGTACATTAAAAAAAGTCTCCCCGCCGCGTCTCTCTGTCTGTCTCCTTATGTGCAAGGAGTTTGTGAATCAGTGCCCTCTGGTTTTGATAAAATTAACCCTCATTTTCGGTGATAAATCATCGGTAAGGAGTTTCAAGAATTATGTACATTATTCCAATTATAACGATGTTGTTGATGATGGCAACTGGATGGCATTGATACACACAAACTCCTTGCACATAATAGAGCTTAAATTTTGATCACCATGTCAAAAAAAAAAAAAATTAGGCCCCATCCCCTATATCTTCGCCCCCGTCCTTTGGGGTCCATTTGGACGGTATGGGGGGGTTCCGGTATCACTTCAAGACCCAGATTACCACTCGCCATCCGTTTGCCTCTCCGATAAAATTTTACGTGCCTTGAATATAATAGGACACAATGACAGTTTTTTTTGGCATTTGTGCTCTGCTACCTTTGCGAAGCCGGGGCCGGTTGCTAGTCATTTAAACTGTTAGTGAAGTCCCAAGTGACAAAACTTACAACAGCCTGTCTCCGATCCTTCTTACAGATTTATAAAACCAAAGCTAAATCAAGTGTTGTTGAGACTCAAAACCCTTTAAATCGAAAGATCAACATTCAAATCCGAGTATGTCAAAATTGCAAAAAGGTGTTTATCGGGATTGGTTGTTAGTAAACTAACTTATCATTTCTATTGTAAGCAAGTTAAGCAACACATGACATGTCTAGAAAAAAAGAAAGAAAGAAAGAAAAGAAAGAAAATTCGTTTATTTGCGGTAAACATGACGCAAAGAAAGATAAAAAAAAACACGTAATTGGGGGAAAATATGCGTCACATCCACGCAAAACGACCATCGCTCAGCATAAAGCTGCGACCCCATGCGAGACAGAGCCCCAGCGCTGGTTTTCAGCGATAGCTGGCGCTGACGTGATGATGTCAACCGGTGCAGCATATAGTGAAATAACAAATCAAAAATAAAATAAATACAATACTAGTCCTAAATGTGTATTTATGTTTTTGCGGCACTCTTTGATAGATTTGGAAAATAACTAGAAATTATTCTAATCAGTACCCTAATTACGTAATACACGATCAATCACAATCTGTTTCGATTTGAAACAGATTGCTAATCCATTGCTTCATAAGTTTGAAAAAAAAAAATCTGCTCAACAACGTAAATAACGCAATGAATGTTGTTAAACTGTCAAAATTTAACAAATTAGTCATAATCGTTTATGAAAATAAGTTACGTGATTAGGGTACTGGTAATTTATGCAAATACCCACAGTACGCGACCGTAAATATGGGAATCAAATATTGGAAAAAGAAAGTCGGTTTTGAGAAGTTGTCTCGCTCTTATACAGGATGGTACTTCCACAGTCGCAACTTTTACGAAAGAAACTAAAACTGAACCACTCGTTGCATCATGCATTGACATGATACTCCTATTACAAGTAGGTAATTATTTAGCGTAGGTACCTAGTTAGAGAAGTTAAAAGAAAACCAGAATTACTATTAATTTATTATTTACTAATTGTTATTATAAATGTGTGATCTGCAACCCAAGTGTACTTACTAACTATTGTAGCTTTTTGTCCATTCAAAACTTAAATCTTCTTTTTCCGTTCAGGCGGTCTTTCTTTAGAATGCGCTACCTCTAAACATCAGGATGGCAACCAGTCGGTTGTCTTTTAAAGTGAAGGCACGTGAACATATTCGTAAGAAGTTGGCAGAATCATCCCAGCGCTGATTTGCTGGATTCGTTTTCTCCTTTACCTGTCGTTATTTCTCCTGATTAAGTTTATTTTTAACCGACTTCCAAGAAGGAGGAGGTTATATGTTCGTCGCGTATGTTTGTTTTTTTTTTTATGTTTTTCCATCGATTTCTCCGTCAATTGTGGACCGATTTTGAAAATTCTTTTTTTGTTTTAAAGGGTGTGCTCTCGAATTGGTCCCATATAAATTTTATTAACTTTGCTTGGATAGTTTTTGAGTTAGCTACAAAATACGTATTTTTTTCCCACTTAGTATGTAGATGATAAGTTTCACTGTTAGCAGGTAGTGGTATTCGAATGTCACTACAAAGTGAAAAATAACTTTAATTTCGGAAGAAAAAACGAAAATACAAAACCCAAGACACCGACTTCCGAAATTAAAGTTATTTTTCACTTTGTAGTGTTTTTTTATGGAGGTCGGTTGTTTTTTTTTGTAAAAAGTTTTTTGTTAATATAATAATAATAAATACGTGGTATTCTAGGTCAACCGGAAGTACCCTATAGGTTTTGGGTCGAAAACCTATATGGTAGTTCCCGTTGACCTAGAATCACGAACTTGGCAAAAAGAAAGGTTCAGCGCAAATAAAAAGAAAATTCCGAAAAATAAAAAAAGTTGAAAATTAAGGTAAATTTTGGTACTAACACGTTTTCACGGAAATCTTAATTTGCCCATATCTTTTTACTGATAAAAATGATACAGCTTGATTTGAGTATCTAGTATAAATTTCAACTTGCTAGGTCCACCCGTTCCTGAGAAAATCGGTGGTAACACACGGACAGACAGACGGACAAAAAGTGATCTGATAAGGGTTCCGTTTTTTACTTTTTGAGGTACGGAACCCTAAAAAGAACGGAACTGGGTGTACACTACTTATTTATACAGGAACAGTAGGTCTAGTTTGATTCTTAAAATTAAATTTTTTCGTGGATTTCTTGAGCAATTTTCTTGTTGAAGTTTTTTTTAAAACTTTAAACTCCGTCTTAACCATATCGACTGATAAACAGTTTCGCTCATCTGTCCATATGTTCCCCATCAGGGAAAAAACGCGTTCCACAAAAGCGTTACTAATGGGGATAGAGAAAAAAAATTCAAGGATTTTTGGTATTTCAGTAGTCTTCAATAAGCGAACTCACATTAAGGCTCCGTGCACGAAAAAAACCCTTTCTCGTCAATATCTTTTCTAATAGTAAGAAAGCTTGAAATAATCGAAACATTAAGTCCGTGTAAGTATAAAAGTACAGTTTTCGTGGTACTAAACCATTCGTGTCAGTCACAGCACCTGTTAATAGTTGCATCAGTTTTGCGCTCTCAAAAATATGGTTTATTTCGCCTGATTTACTTCATGAAGATATAGCAAGATTATTCAAAAATGCATGCATGAACAGTTTTGAAACTTTGCATGGTTATTATTAGCGTCAAGAAGGACCGAATACAGTTTTCAGTGAACTTATGCCTTGTCTCATTTAGGCGCTGCGATTTTTTTTCGGGTTTTCATAAAACCGCGATAACTTGAAAACTATAAATATTTGCTTAAATCTAATTGGGGCACTAAGGGGCACACATTAAGAGCTACTCGTGTATGTTTATTCTACAGGGGCACATGCAATGGTTTTAGAGATATACGACTCATCAAAACGTTACTCCAGCAGGAAATGCAATATCTCGAAAATCTGAAGGGGCACAGATTTTATTTTTGGGGGCACATTTTGGCACACATATAAGCTCTCTGGCCATGCACAATTTTTCTCTCTCCGATCATTCGTTTAGAATTTTCCTGCTAGAAAAACGTTACCCCAGCAAGAATCGTTTTTCCGTTTTTTTTCCAAAACGACAGGGGGCACACATTTTTTATGTGGCACATTTACAGCAGATAAGGCACCAACTATATGTTCTACTCATATAACTCTAGGAGATACTTTCTTGCTGGGGTAACGTACACGCTGTAGGTTACTAAAAACCATGTGGTGGCAAGACGATAATAAAACAGAAATACACTAACCCAAAACTAACCAACTACTATCTAGCTACTTTACGCCTAACAAGTCAACAAAACCCAACAACTCAGTCACACAAAATCTTCGACGGGACCTAACCATTTGGCGAGCGACAACGACAACGCAATCTAGCGGTGTGCAGTAGCGCCATCTGGTGACCTTATTGTAAAACGTTTTAGAGAATTCTGAAAATTATTTTAAATTATTTTCTGAATTCTCCAAAAGGCCAAAATTCTGGGCTGAGGCCTTTTGCAGCGCGGGAACCAGGAGGATGACAGAATTAAAATTTATAGTCTTGCTCGACTGCAACGCTCTTCCTTCATTTCGGCACTGATTAGACCTTGGCTCTTGTTCTCTCGATGCATATGGGTCCAACCGGGAAATATGCATGAGAATCGTGAGCACTGGAGCTTAAAAATCCTCGCTTTCAGGAGTATTACGGTGTTGTGGCTGCGCCGCGATTGGCCCTTCTTGCCCTCAACCAGCGAGTACACCCGAATAAATAACTTTTTTAACGGGCAGAAACACATTGGGTGTAAGGACAACAGACTATCAAATCGTGTTGTCATTCATTCTTAGATCGGGCCCCAAACTAATCCGCAAGAAATTTCGGCCGAATCTTCGGATTTCGTGTTTAGGGAGTAGACCTGCAGGAAGAAACCATGAACGATAGCTTGTAGTTTTAGCGTTCGAAAATATTTTATAATACCAACGCACTTCTATGATTTGACGGCAATGACCTATTTTTTTCCTATCAAAAAACATGACATCGTTCAATACGTCAAATTCAAATTAAGACACCGTTGACAATGACATCTTACTAACGAAGCTCGCAGAAGTCGACTGCACACCACATCTATTGCACTTCTTCGCCAGCTAATAATGGGTGTGAATCTGACCCATACTACACCTTGTTCGGTGTGAGCCAAGGCAGCAATTTGGGGCCCCTCGAATTCATCATAATGATACGATTTGCCGGAAGTCGTCAAACATGGCTCTTGTTTATTATTTGCGGATGACCTTAAGTTGCTGTTCGAGGTTAATAGTGAATCCGATTGCGAACGATTGCAGGAGGATATAGATAGAGTAGTGGAATGGAGTCAGGAAAACAAGCTTTTCTTCAACGTGTCGAAGTGCTCGGTGATGAGTTTTACTCGCGCGCGGGCCCCTCTAGTGCACGAGTACGTGGTGGGCGCCGCGCCTATGCAACGAGGCACCGAGGTGCTAGATTTTGGGGTTGCTGTCACTCCTGAACTGTCGTTTCGCAATCACATTACGGGGATATGTAAAAGGGCGTTTAGAAATTTGGGATTTGTTCTGAGACAGACAAGGCACTTCACTTACATCGCAATAGTCAGGGTCCTGTATGATGCACTAATCTGGAGTCATCTGGAACATAGTGCTGTCATATGGGCTCCGCATGAGGCCAAGTACTCAGTAATGCTGGAGCGCGTACAGAACAAGTTCACGCGCCACTTGTACAAGAAACTATATGGGGTATACCCGTTTTACCCGATGATGTACCCCACTCTGTTTGTGCTCGGTACGGTCGGGTACAACCAAGTCAGGATACGACGGAATTCACGCTTGTGGCGTATCTGGTTTGGTTACTTCGTGGCATTGAGCATAACCCAGGAGCACTGCAGCGCCTGAGTGTATGTGTACCAGCCCGCTATGTGTGGAGGCGGCGCCGCCCGCCGTTGCTGGCCGTGCCGGTTGCCAGGATGAACCTTCTCGCCAAAACACCATTGAACCGCGCAATTCGGGTTATTAACGATCTTCACGTGAAGATCGATGTATTTACATGCTATTTGAGTGAACTCGCAAAAATACTGTTGTTTATTTTATGTTATTGTTTAGATCAGTGATATTTTAAATATTGTGTTTTTTATATTTAGGAAATTTTGTATTTTTTTTTTATATTAATTTATGTATTACTAGTTTTTTACGTTTTTCATAGTTTTAAATTGCAAATAAGTTAATTTTAAGACTGTGCTATCGCATTAGGTATACCTGTAATGATAGTCGTAAGGGAAGTTTTAATAAATAAATAAACATTGTAGTTGAAAAACATGTTCTCCCATGCATTCCAACTGCAAATGTAAGTTGGCCGATTATTACTCGTTAACTTGTAAAGCATACTTAGTTATGATAGTTTTCCTTTTAACTTCGTTATATATTATATACTACTGCCGTATTTTTTTTCACATATCCAAAAACAACCATTTAGTTGGCAGGGGGGACAACACCCGGGGCTGCATTGAAGCGGCTCCTGCCCAATCAAGGGGATCCAAACGCCTCCTGCCGGAGGCTCTATGCGGGGATCGTGCGGTCCATGACCCTTTACGAGGCGCCGGTGTGGGCGCGTTCATTGAGGCTGCTGCCAGCCCGCCGGTTGAACGCGTCCCAGAGGGTCATGGCCATCCGGCTGGCCCAAGGATACCGCACGGTCTCCTGCGAGGCGGCGAGCCTCCTTGCCGGATTACCGCCATGGGATCTGGAGGCAAAGGTCCTCGCGCACATCTGGGACTGGCGCGAGGAGGCGAAACGCCGGGGCTTAGCTCCGATGCCGCAGGAAATCGCGGCACAGCGGACAGAGCTCCGGCGGGATCTCATAGCGTCATGGAGAGTGCGATTGTCGCAACCCCGCGCTGGGCACGCCACAATTGCGGCGATAAGACCCCTCTTTGAGGAGTGGCTTGAGAGACGCCACGGCGTCCTCACCTTCCGCCTGACGCAGGTCCTCACCGGACACGGCTGCTTCGGGAGGTTCCTGTTCAGGATAAGGCGGGAGGAAACACCCGGGTGTCACCATTGTGTGGATCGGCCTGAGGACACGGTGGAGCATCCGGTGGAGGTCTGCCCGGCTTGGGCGGAGCAACGCTGTGTCCTCGTAGAGGCGATCGGCGGCGGTGATCTCTCGCGTCCGGCCCTGGTTCAGGCCATGGTACGGAGCGAGAGGAAATGGCAGGCCGTCACCTCCTTCTGCGAAGCGGTAATGCTCGCGAAGGAGGAGGCGGAACGCGTGAGGGAGAGGCAAATTTCGCGCCCTCACGCCCCTAACCACCGCAATAGGAGGAGACGCCCGGGGCGGGAATCGCGAGCCGATTTCCGGCCACCGTAGCCGGGGGCTTGCGGACGGTGAGCAATGGGTAGCTCGCCGTCCGATAAGAACCAAGCCCGGGTCGACGGCGCGTTGTGTTCCACGCGCGCTTCAAAGAGATGTCAGCAAAATTGATGAGGTCCGCTAGGGCCAATGCGTGCCGGGGGTTCGAAGAAAACCGATAGGGAAATCGTGGCCCCCGGCAACAGGGCAACCGAAGGAACACGGGTGGGTTTTAGTCAGTAAGACGCCCTCCTGCTCCACCCAGAGCGGAAGAAGTTATTAGATAATTTCCCAACCAAAAAAAAAAAAAGTGGTATAACACTTGACACTAACAAAAATTTGCACATTAAAGCTTAATATTTCGCAAACGGATTTAGTTTTCACACATCCACACAATACCCCATAACATAGGAAATCATCCCCACTTTACGTGTACCTTAAAAACAAATATTTATAAGGATTTTATTTTACCACTTTGATTTAAAAAAAGCTTTCAACACCGTTGACAATGACATGTGCTGTGCCGTGTTTAATGTATAGGTACTCATGCCAAATTACAGCTTTCTACTACTAAGATTCTCTGAGCTAAGCCGTGGATAGACAGACAGACAGTCAGACGGACATGGCGAAACTATATCGTTTCCTTGTTGACTACAGAACGCTAACAACTAGAAAAATTATGAGTAAAAATTTGTAGGCCGGCTAGAAAAATAAACTAATAGGTTTTTAATAAATAGTGAACAATTTACTGCATTTTGCTATTCTACTTATCATGCCAAAGACCCTCATCGGATCTTCACCAATTTTTTTTGAGACCAACATAGTACCTTTGAAATAAAAAGAACCATCGATATCGGATCTCATAAGTCGGAGATATCTAGTAGCCTCCCTTTTTACGCCATTTTGGAGGAAGTAGCCCTCCAATCAAAAATCCCCGAAGACTAAAAATTACAAAAAATTCGTCAAACCTGCACACCAAATTTCATCCAGATCGGTTGTAAAATACGACCTGTAGAAGATACGTACAAACTGACACACGAAAGCAAATTTTACCAAACTTGATCCAGAGACGCTACGCTCGCTCGGTCAGTAAAATTTTGATTTTATTTCAAAGATAACTGAAGCCTAATGTGTAATTTTTAAATTTCTTGATATGGTTTGCTAAATAATAGAAAAAAAATACATTACTAACAGGGTTTAAAAAAAAAATGAAGGTTTTTTCAACATTATTTTTCTGCAAAATTTTGCATAGAAGTTGAAAAAAGTGGTTCAGCCACATGCAAGTAGACCATATAACGATGTTGATAATATTTTTTAAATATTCAAAATCAAAAGTAGTCTCTTGTAAAAAAGTGATCAAATGTTAGCCTTGCGTCATTTTTCGGAAAACTTGTTGCGATTATTTGTAATTTTCCATGAATACTTATTTTAAAAATTCCTTTCAGCCACATGCAAAACAAAGAACTCGACTCAAACTCGACGAATCACAAATAGTTTTGTTTAAAGTCTTTTTCCCATTCTCACAGCTAATGAACAAAATTGATCAAAATCAGTTGATTTCGTGCACGGTCTCTTAAATCCACCGGTGATATTGTAAAATCTTGTGATTATGTGAACTATGGATCTATTTTCTTCAACTCCTTGATCTCTTTATCCTTTCAACAGTCATTAACGAGACACAATAGAATTTTAATTGTTATCCACCTCAATGAGGCGTCGTAACAGATGATGAGTTATAAAGCTGATCCTGGTCTACATTTAAGCCAAGCGGGTTTTAGACGGCTTTTACAGTATGTCCACATTACAAGTTATTATTACACTTTTGAGGAGCGGAGCGAGCAATAGCTAAGTCCTATTCTTCTTATACTTCGTGCTCACCCTGTCTAACCCGGAGATATACGATGACAACCCGTAGCTCGGAAAAGCATCATTCAAATCCGAAGTCTTCGGGTCAAACCGGGAGGGTTGGCAGCCCTATCGACAAGTGACAAAAATGTCGTGTGCGATTTTTGGTATTTATAGATATAGGTAGTACAATGAGTTTCGTTCCCATTTTAGTAGTTAAACAAAGTCAAATCATGTATTTCAGTTAGGCCACTAAACGGCACTTATGAACGTCAAAATTTACAAGAAAATAGAATTGATTCTAGTTGCGTCTTCCAACAGGTAGTTTCTTATAGAGAAGAAAACGATAAATGATAGATCATTTTATTTTTGTAAGTAGGTTTGTACAAACACTTTTATACGTCATTTATATATTTTCAAAAAGGGCAAGAAACTACATATTTTTGGTCATTGATAGTTCCATATGAGAAAGACCCATATTTCATGTTAATTACTTGATGCAGGGGTACCTGCGTGGTGTCGGCACGACATGGTGGCCCCGTCGCGGGTGACCGGCCGCGCGGCCAATCAAGTCACCTAAGCGAGCCGGGCTGACCAGCCGACGCCCCACCATGCCTGCACCGCTCTTCGTGTATATCACCTACTACGCCTGCTTCACCCTCATCTGGCTATGTGGTAAGTATCTAAGAACTATCTATGTTCAGAATGGTTTGATCTAAGGGAAGATTCCATGTGTGGCTTGCTGTTACGACCTTAAGGGGGATGCGCTAAGGCAGCCCGCGAAATCCAAATTTACTTACGTTTTTTGCAATATAAACATAATTACCATTCCATCGTTCAGCAGTAGAAGCGGATGATACATCGCCGGCGCTGAGGGGCGCGCGACCGGCCAATGGAACCGCAGAGCCCCCCGACCTGCGCTCTATGGGCCGGGTGCCGGTCTACCAGCCACCACCCATGGGGCCCGGGGGCCTGGCCCCACCGCAGACCTTTTGGCCCCATAACCCACATACGCGCGTCGAAGATTGGCGTCGTAAGTTGATCTTTTTCTAGGTTTCCATAACCAAAGGGTGTCTACTGGATCCTGTGAGTAAGCCTACGCTGTCTGTTAATCACAGGGTAGTACTATGTAATTCGTTTAATTCAGATTCATTTTATTAAAACTTTAGTACCGTATAATAAAAACTAGCTAATTGTTACCACTAAATATGTATAACTGGCCGCTATTTTGGCTATTATGAAAATAAAGATTAACTATAATATCTAGTATTTGTGGTACTGATCCCTAAGTGCACTAGTCGAGTGAGTCAGACTAGAAATAGAAATAATAAACGGGATATTGTTACATTATCAAAATAGATAATTATAATGATGAGTTTCCAGAATCAATGACGAACAACGATAATTTTTCATGCGCTAATGTTCATTTGTTTCTTCTTTACTATTAACAGCTCTGTTTGCAAACCAACTCGAAATTTAAATAAAATCCTTGGTTGCCATGTGTTGAAGTAAAAAATTCGTTCCATTTTTAAATAACACGACAAATACGAGTTTTCCTAATAATTTATTCGACCGCCAAACACGACAGGTATCTATGGATTTTTATACAAACATTGCCGGCCGGGCGCTCGCATGTATTCGACCAGTAAAGCAATTTCGATATAAGTATCTCGAAGAAGGTTGTCAAAATAATGCTCGAATTTCCAAGCATGTTTGAGAAATAAATATTTAACTAGATGTTTCTGTCTTAATAAAGATCAGACTAAAACAATAAACCATTAATACTTTTCTAAATTGTAGCTAACGATATCATGGTGTCCACAGATCGTCCCGCATTCAAACATATACACACGGTATCCCACACAAATCCCGGGGAAGAAGAAGAAGTGGCTGGATGCCTCCAACCTTGTGCTAATCAACAATTCTCGTGTCAGGTAGGAAAATAATTTTATCAAAGCCATTGCTGCATGTTTAGGAAACACTACACGTTTTAACGGTTACAACTCCCTTACTCAAGTAATCTCATAATAATTGTTGTCAGATTTCTAACTTTGTTTTTGTTTTCTCAAAACTGGAGTTTTTGTTTTTATTTTAATGATGGGCAAAAACTTCCGTCTCCCATACTTTTTTGTATTTTTTTTTTAAGTGAAAACTTCTTTAGACACGTTTGGCATTTTTGAGATGGGACTAAACCATTGATTTCGGGACCTGTTACCGACACCGTGGAGTAAAAGACATCAACGCATTGATTACCGCGGTGTCAATTTTTTTCAGGTTTTCACTTCTGTCGGCACTCCCGGAGTGCCACTGTTTTTTTTTATTTTTTTTTTGCTATTATTCACCTAGAATTTTTATAAAATAAACAAAAAAAAATACCATATCTGTCAATCGTGTTTCTATAAATCAACTTTCTCACAGAAATCATGTACCTGCATACCAATGGCAAACCGATGCGATGGACGAGTGGAGTGTGCCGAAGCAGAAGACGAAAAGAACTGCACACCAGCGTGTGACGAGAAACAGAACCGAACTCTCTGTCATAGCACCAGCGTCTGTATCAAGCTCGAATGGTTCTGCGATGGAGATAACGACTGCGGCGACTATTCCGACGAAACACGTTGCGGTAAGTACTGTTATACTTGAACATAACGCTAAAGCAAGAAGAACTGACGGATGAGAGATCATCAACTCAAACGTTCACCGTTCCATAATTCCAATGGCGACTGCAAACTGCAACCGCAGACTGCTGGTTTTTATGAAGCTGTACTTGCAATTTGTAGTCTCGGAGGAGCTCGTACCTAAGTAATAACAGCTGCACGGGTCGATCCATCAGGTTAAGCTTCGCTTGCCGGGGTTGGTCCGTAGATGGGTTGGACCATCTTTACATACCGACTCCTCCGTGCCTCGGAAAGCACGTTAAGCCGTTGGTCATTCGTGGATCTTTACGTCGATTATTACTCGTTAACCTGTAGAGCCTACTTAGCTGTGATAGTTTTCCTTTTAATTTCGTTATATAAACTACTGTTGTGATTTTTTTCATACACCCAAAACTAACCATTTAGCCGGCAGGGGGGGGGGGACACTTGACTCTAACAAAAATTAGCACTTTAAAGCTTAATATTTCGCAAACGAATCCCTGAATTCAAAAATGGTTTTCACAAACTTTTTAAAGGACCTTTCTAATGATACCCCTCACCATGGGGTAAAAAAATAAAAAATAAACATCACCACTTTACGTGTATGAGAGGTACCCTAAAAAAAATGTTTTTCATAATATTGTTATACCACTTTGTCGGCGTAATTAATATGTATACCTATGCCAAATTACAGCTTTCTAGTACTAAGGGTCTCGGAGCTAGACCGCGGACAGACAGACAGACAGACAGACAGACGGACATGACGAAACTATAAGGGTTCCTTGTTTACTACGGAACCCTAAAAATCCTTAAAGCTTTCTTTCAAAGTCACAATCTTAAAGTCTCGTTTATCTACCAGGTGGTACATTAAACTGTACAACGGAACAGTTCACATGCGCCAACGGACTGTGTATACATAAGGACTGGGTGTGCGACGGTGACAACGACTGCCGAGACAACTCCGATGAATCCAGCTGCACCAAGGGCAAGTAAGTCAAGTGAACTTAATTTTATTACTTGAACTATTACTGTTTATACATGAACTTACGCTTCCGTGTCGAATCGAACATCAGTCAATATTATCGAGTCCTCCGAAACTCGAATTTTGTCCGTTTAAATCAAATAGGCGACAGCGACTGCTATTTGCTGACAGGGGCGAAGCAAATCAGTATTTTCGACACGACAGCCTGTCGAATGGTTGTGAATAGCAATGCTGACGACAGTGATTTTGGTTCAAACATTATTACGAGCTGCAGGGGGCCTACCACCAGCTCAAAAGTAGTATTATTTTAATATTACTTCAGTATGAGAAAGAGATGGAGTTATACGTCCTGTAGAGCTCCATCTCTTTCCCACACTGAAGTAATATTAAAATAATACTGCTTTATGAGCTTGTGGTAGGCCCCCAGGTGGCAATTACGATCCCTGAAAAACATAATTTTTTAAGCTTAGCAAGATTTTATCCATATCAGCAACATAATTGTATCGATCGTTGCAATAGCTGCAATGCTGGGCAATATCTTTTTATGATACAATTTAAAGAATGGCAATATAATAATTTGTAGCATTTTAAACATGGACCACAAGCAGTCGAACACGTTGCTCCTTCAAGCCATTTTCTCAAGTTTTTTGTTATCGCCCTAGCAAAAAAAATACTTACAAGTATATCATTATGCCTGTACTCCCGAAGGATTAAAATCTAAATTCAGAGATGTGTGTGTGTGTGTTTGAGCGAAAATAAGTACCATAAAATTCAAACTGAATTAGACGTTTTGATGTAAGTTAATCAATAGCAGTGGCACATAATTCTATATTTAGGTATGCAGTAGAGTGGTAATTACACACTTCCGCTTATGACTGTAATTTAACCGCGTAATTATGCCCGTTGTAGGTAATTCATGTGTGTGTGTTTGTGTGTTATTCTCAATACTAATATTAGCCAATCAAATGCAGTTAAGTTCTATTTGTATTGACGACATCAATTAACTACGCTGTGAACTACGTCATAACATTCGTGTCCCTATTTTGTCAAGCCATTATGTTCCTGTTACCGAACATAAAAAGTGAGTTAGAGCGAGTTGATGTATTTTATTTATGCTTCCATTCATAGCTTCGTATTGAAACTTCCTGTGCCATGAAGACCGATGCAAATAATTTACTGAACCTACACTGACGCCCGATCCCATTTTGCGGCTTAACACGAACATCATAATATACACGTTATAATACATAGATTCACACTTGTAGAGGTAGGCAGAAACTACAGCAGGCTATGTGCCTCCTTCACATATTTCATATGCTTTGTTTTTTTTTTTATCTGGCCGTTGCATATCTTTCTCTTTTGCCAGGTTTTCCACTGACACCTGCTGATTTAAATTCGCAGTTGAAATTGAACACCTTTGTACTCTATAATCCTGTAAATTCTATATGAATTAGGTCCTTTGGACACGTACATTTTTCTTGCCATGAAAAACTACGGTTTATTCGCCGTGCGTGGTCGTCAGTGTTGTATGGATCGCTATGGAAGCTTGTTGATAGATCCTTTTTTACTACGGCGCGGTTTATACGCCGTATCGTAAAGAAACCGTGCCGTGTACACAGGGCCTTATGCGCTCACTAACATAGCGGTTGTAATCCTCTATGGCTCTGGCATCCCCTGCTGACAAATGACGTCACTTCGTATTAACTGCGTCATTGCCATTTACACAGAGAAGACGTGACTTACTGGAAGAACGATTAATTGTTGTTTGAAAAATGTTTTTTTTTTTAAGAAAACGAACATATGTAATACTGGTAGGTGTATTTTTTCAATAGAATAAAAGTTATCTGTACATATTCAGTTCAGAAGTTTTAGCTTGAAATTGTTTCATAGAATAATTCTAAAATTATTAAGTGTAGTAATCTAAGCAGGTTCTAAAACTTATCGAAAGTAGGTTCTCCAGATATTTAAAAAAACTGATCTCTTAAGGCAGTCGTCCCACCGGTGAGGAAGCGACTAACTATCGGATATTTTCATGCTCAAGAAACGTACAATAGATATACATTCCGTGTAAACAAAAGAGATCCATAATAGTCGATCGCTGACTGAACATGGTGGTTCACACCGCCGCGGCGGTGTGAACCACCATGTCCGGCGCGCCGGCGAGGACTCGCTCCACTAGTTTGTCGCTGAGCGACAACAGCTACCAAAGATAATACTCGCTCAGCGATACTTACTCAGCGATGCTCGCTTAGCGGTCAGAACTCACGCTGAGAGACAAAACAGCGGTAATTTCGCCCCGAGCGAGTGGTGCGAGTAATCGCCCGTCGCACTCGGACACTCGCTGATAGCCCAGCGACAAAACTATCGGAACTACACACTCGCTGCTCGTCAACTCGTTTTCAGTTGCTAGCTCTGCACGCAATCGCCGGCGCGCGGTGGGACAACTGCCTTACTACAGTGTATTTTTAACCTAATTCTTGTGTATCCAGTTAACTGTAGGCGCAAGTTAGCTTTAAACCAACTCATAAAGCGGTAGAACTATTGGTAGGTTTCTACCTATAGGTAGCGAAGTTCTCTGTGCTTCCTACGTATTATATTTATAGCTTTTGATTGGTTCGCAGCCCACACAAGTAGGGTCTACAAAGCTGATGCATTGAACTTAATAGTAGTTGATAATGTCAGGTTTATGACGTCATTCATTCGTCGGGTTTCGAGAAATGGAGACAGGTTCACGTTCAACTGTTGAAAATTCTAATTTAGGATCAAAAACTGCACTCTTCAATACCAAAGTATATATAGATTCGAGAATTCGGGGATAGTCGTTAGTAGACCATAGTTGACTTGCCAACCTGGTTGCTAAGTGTGTGCCCTGGGGACCTACCACAAGCTCATAAAATAGTATTATTTTAATATTACTTCAGTGTGGGAAAGAGATGAAGCTCTATAGGACGTATAGCTCCATCTCTTTCTCCCACTGAAGTAATATTAAAATAATACTGCTTTTGAGTTGGTGGTAGGCCCCCAGGGCTGGAAATAGAGCAGGCCCTATTTCTATCCCCACTGGGGTAAGTGAAGGCGCACTCGGCGTTTAGTCGCCATTATGTGGGAGCAAAACATCGCCAATTGCGTTCTGTTTTTACTGATTGTGAGTCAGTTCAGCTATTTTCCTTATCTGGCACAGACGATGGAGGTGTTACAGTTATGTTACCTCCTCATGATAGCGACTCCTAATAAATGGCATAATATCTATTATGTATAGGTGCGGGATATAGTAAAGCTACATAATAACTATTATTGTCACTACATATGTTTGTTACGAGGCAGTAATTTAAAAACAAACATCTGGTGTACATAATCTGCTGGGTTTATTATAAGATCTCATCGACAACCTTTGAGATTTCTTTATATTACTTCGGCGTTTTATTTGTCATTCTACAGTAACTCAGATCTATGAATTCGAAGTACCAAAAATAGGAAAGAAGACTATCCAAAACCATAGTTCTGAGAAGTCCCATAGAACCATTTAAAAAGTTTAGGCGGGACTTTCAGGATTTTATTTTACACTGCGCGATACGGGCTGTAGCGGTCGGTAGATCAATACGTCGGGGCTGGCGGGGCGCAGGGGGGCTGCGGGGTGCGGGGTCCGGGGACCGGGAGCAGGTTGCCATGGCTACGCGCCTACGCTCCCTGCGTCCCTAGAAGGAGACTCGCCCGATATATCCCAGTTCCGTGGGCGGGCTCATTATAGAACAAAATCATCGACGTGATTAACATTACTGGTACACCTACAGCAACTTTGTAACGCTAATGTGACATATGAAAGTGAATGGGTCCCTTTTTAGTTGTTGACAACGAAGTAACTATGCCGTTTAATGCTATTTAGGTACAGTTAGCAGACATATCGTTATGAAATAATAATATTAATACAATTTTTAAGAATAGTTGTAAGTTTATTTGGAAATTTTATAACAATAATTCCACTTTGAAATACAATTGGTATCAAGAAATCGAATTACTTAATGAGTCGAGGTTGATGGGGTGGATATTATGATGATTTTCATTTGAATAATTATCTTGAGTTGTACTTAGATTTGTGCTTGAGAAAAAAAAAGGAAATCTGGTAGGATCGAGCAATCTGTTTTCTCTTTGTATTTTGGATATATTTGTTAGGTACTCTAATTTGCTACGGATTCTACGAATAGGGATGCTACGAAATGACTACAAATGCTACGATATGACTACAATTGCTCCGACTACGAGCATATTGACAATAATGAATCCGATATTGAATAAGCAATGCTTAGCTGAACTTACGCCGTAGCCCGTAGCACGAAGCACAATGCGAAGCATAGGTACTTACGCTACGTGGCGGCGCACGACATGTTAAGGGGCTACGCCGTAGCCCGTAGTACCGACAGGGATATTATAATGATTACTATGTATGTCTAAAAATTACATAGCATCGACGTTTTAAATTGATTATTTACCAGTTCTTGAATGATGCATTTCCATTGTGGCTTCGGAGCGCTACAAACAGGCTGGTAACATTACTATCACAAAAATCTGCTTAACTGTGTGACTTGTAACTGAAACCTTGGGGGAATCTGTTGTTCTAAGGTTGAGGAAGACTATCCGCTCGTGATACAGTTTTACACTAGTACAAGGGGATAGGGCGAATCAGTCCAAAGACAACCAATCCATTTTTTTTTTACAATCTACCATTTCACATTCTCCATCTGTTGACCTGCCTAAATTTTATTGTCAAAATAACTTTAAACGATTTTTGGTCCATCCTGTGCTTATTATTAAGTTACACGAATGAGGAGGTTGCACATTGGGATAGTGCTTTATAATGCTTTGTCTAAAATTTAGTCTTCAGTGGTACTGTACAGTTATTGTTCTACGCAGATGTCGAGAGCACCAGTTTATGTGCGCCATTGGCGAATGCATATCGAAGCACTGGCGCTGCGACAAGGAAGCTGACTGTCCTGATAGTTCCGACGAGGCTGATTGTCGTGAGTATACACTTCATGTACCTACCCACTACACTTTATATACTTTAAATATGAATACCTACGGTAAACATCACTGTGATGTGTTCGCGAACAAATGGAAGATGATCATGTCAGTATGTCTGGAGTTATGTGAGATGAGTGAAACAATTTTTGTCTAACGATGTCTTTAACTAATGCAATTGAAGACATTATATTAGTTAGTTTTACAGTAGAGTAAAAAAAAATCTTCACAACTGAATTCCTCTACAAGATGGCGTATATCATGAAATTTTTGACAATGGTTGTTTTTGAAATAAACTCTTCAATTGGCCGATTGCCGTTTTATGAAAAAGTAAAATAAATTAATTTTCACTTGGATCGCAGCCTCCATCCAGAACTTGATGCTCATTATTCACAGATAGATTTGAGTAATTTGACATTTTTATTTAGTTCATTTTAAAATATAAACTGTCAAATTAGGTACTCGAAAATGGTTGACATTTGCATAGGAGTCATAAGGGATCATTTGGTTGTAAACGACCTCTCCTTGGATTGCCAATACGAATAATGCCGATTAAGCCTCAAAATATTTTTTACTCTCTTTGACCATTTTACTATTATTTTCCTTTGCTATAAAAAAACACTTCTGGCAACGTCTGCCATTTCTTCTTGCAATTTACCTGTTTCATAATAAACCTTCTACTATCAGCCGTGGATCTGATCCGGTGTGGCGAGAACGAATTTCAATGCGACAACAAACGGTGCATTCGCAAGGACTTCCAGTGCGATGGTGATAATGACTGCGGGGACTGGACCGACGAAGACACATGTCCTATGCTACCGGGGAGCTGCAATGCTGGAGAATTTAGGTACGTTTACTGTTTGGTGCAAAATAATAGTAAACATGAAGTTAAGGTATAGAGTATAAGTACTGCTTAGGACGTCTCGATTAGGGTTACCATTTGGAAATTTGAAAAATCCTCACAAGAAGCCTGACATTTACAAAAAAGTCCAGACATTTAACTTTTTAATCTTTTTGTTTTAGTAATCATTTATCTTTCTTAAAGAAAATCCTCTTAAATCAAAAAGTCCGGACAAATGAGAAGGCCGGACATAGTCCGGACGGGGGCTAAAAAGCCGGACATGTCCGGACAAATCCGGATGGATGGTAACCCTAGTCTCGATGGTATGAGCCCTAGGGAATCTTTAGCAGTTTAACCGTTTCAGTGGTGTTCATAATAAAAAAGAAAATGTGCTTTTGAAAATTGAAAAAATTATATTTGAATGTTGTCAGATTTCACTCTCATTGGAAATCTGCTGTCTTATAAATATATTAAGATCTTCATTTGTATTTAATGCATGAAACAAATACTTATTCAGTTGTGCAAAACATATAGAAAATGTTATGTCAATAATAATGTCTTGTGAAACAGATGCAGCGATGGTAAATGTATACCGGATCGCTGGCGGTGTGACACCGAAAGGGATTGCGCAGACAGCGGCGATGAACTCAACTGTGAACCCAACTCCATGCGCAACTGTACTGATGACGAGTTCACTTGTGCTGATAGAAGGTGCATTCTGGTAAGTATTTACTCCATGTCGATGACCTACGATATGTGGGAGTGGGACACGACCCCTGATTTTAACCGTAGGGGTCGAATTATGACCCCTCTGGAAAATATTCCAACACCTAAAGGTTAACGTCTCCATTAACCTTTAGGTGTTCGTTCATACTACTTGATCAACGAGGCAAGACGACAAAGCAAAGTATCGTGAACTAGCTTTTGCCCGCGACTTCGTTCGCGTGGAATTCGATAAAATATGGTCCATGTTACTCGCTGATAATGTAACTTTCTATAGGTGAACGATTTTTTTTAAATTGATTAAGTAGTTTTTGAGTTTATCCATTACAAACAAACAAACAAACACACAAAAAATCAAATCTTTTCTCTTTATAATATTAGTCTACAGTATTTCTATTTGCTTAATGTCCCTCGGCAAACTTCGTGTTTCTTCAGTCGTCGGATTTCTATCAGTTGCCCTTTGCACTTGGTGCAGACCGGACGTTATCAATCGACTTGGAAGTATATAGAGTGGTTAATACTCTTTTATATTGATGTAATGTATTTTAAAAATGGGAGCAAAGCTGCTAAAGTAGCAGCCACGACAGATAGGCAAATAGTTTTACAGCTCTATATAGTTCACACGAAAATCAAAACAAAACAACAATAAAGTACATAGTTCTGAATTCAAATTATTATACACGATAAATCTAATAATAACTGATGGACATGGAAATTAGTATTCGTTTGTATTCGGAAATGCGATGATTCTCGTGGGACATTAAGAGAATAGAAATACTGTACATATGTCCAGGTTCTAACTGCTTTCTTTTGAATAGAAAACCTGGCTCTGCGATGCTGTCCGAGACTGCACGAACGGCGAAGACGAAATGAACTGCGAAGTACATTGCGAAGAAGATCAATACACCTGCAAAAGCCAAGACCACCTCATTAGCAATGCTTTCAGAAACTGTGTGAACAGGAAACATGTTTGTGACGGCATGAAGGATTGCCCTGAAGGGGATGATGAGGACAGATGCCCAGTCAAGAGGAGGTGCACTTTCGAAGATAAATGTGATCCTGAAATGTGTATTACGACGTACGAGGGACATCAGGCTTGCACCTGCCCTCTGGGCTTCCTCTTGGACTTCAATAACCACACGTAAGATTAACATATTATTTACTAGCTTCCGCCAGCGGCTTCGCCCGCGTGATATCTTTATAAATTAAAGCCTATGTTACACAGTGATAATATAGCATTCTATTGGTGAAAGAATTTTTTAAATCGGTTAATTTTTTTTTAATCGCATTTTTGAATTTATTTTAAACATGCAAAAAATCAAATCTTTTCTCTTTATAATATTATTACATTATTTACTCGCTGCGCCTTGCGATTTCACCCGCATAAGTCTCGATTCCATGGGAATATCGAGATTAAAAGTATCCTATGTCCTAATGCAGGTCAAGGTTTACCCATGTGCCAAATTTCATCCAAATCTGTTCAGTCGTTTTAGCGTGAATGCGTAACAAATTAACAAACAAACATACTTTCGCATTTGTAATATTACTAGCTTCTGCCCGCGACTTCGTTCGCGTGGAAGTCGTAAGACACCACAATATACTACAATGACAGCCACATTTTTATTACGATTAGTCAAAATTTCTCGTTCCTGAATTGAACTCTTTAAACTTTGATATTAATTTCATGTTTTCTTCTCAGCTGCCGCGACATCGATGAATGCATGTACGAACAAGACCCGGTTTGTTCTCAAACTTGTTCAAACACGGTTGGCAGTTTCAAGTGCGGCTGTATGACTGGATACGTTCTAAGACCTGACGGACGATCTTGCAAGCCTACCGGAGAATCACCTACATTACTGTTCTCGAATCGCGTTGGCATACGACAGGTAAGACCTTGCAAATTATGCAAGAATAGAACAATAATAATACTGTATATAGTATTAACATGTTTTTATATTTTAGCTTTATGCATTTCTTTAAGCATATGTTAATTTATTTGCGTTATACGTGTAGGTAAAGGAGAACATTCACCGTCTATACATTTTTAGGCTAAATGTGAAAGAGCCGGCCAAACAAAAAAAAAAAAATATTCCGTTAGAACATGTTATTCTCTTCACTTTTCACTATGGGACCAAATCTGCGGGGCCATTCCCTGCGCTGTTATATGAGTTTGAAAAATACTGTTTTCAGTATGTTTTAGATAAAAGAATAACAGTAATCTAATTATAGTAATAGCTTTTTATGCCAGTTAACATTACAGTTATTATCTTTTACTGTGAAACTAAGGCTCTAGGGTTATTCTCCACATAACTACAGTGTGCAAAATAGTTATTTTTTTCTTCAGTACTAATATTAGTTGATTGAAATAGGTAGGGCACTTTCATAATTTAGCCCAAAATGAATTTTCTCCTTTAATAATTTAGTTTAAGACTTCGCATATTCATATTTTTCTCTTCTTGTTCTTACACACTTTTGTCTACATTTCTTTTTATTTTTCCTTTCGAAGGTCTGCTGGAAGAAATTTCTTAAGAAATAAGCAGTACCTTTGTACTTAACATTATAATTTTGTCTCATCTCTATGTATTTTAATGTGTGTACATATTATAAAACAAAGTCTCTTCTCGCGTTTCTCTGTATGTCCGCGTTGTTCTTCTAAAATACGCAACGGATTTTGATGAGGTTTCTAACATAATTTTGAGAATGTATTCCGGAAGGTTTATTGTGCATAATATATTAATTTTAAACTTATAGATAAATAAGAAATCCCGATGTTTTTTCAAGTCGTAAAAACCTTGCGAAGCAGGGGCGGGTCATTAGTGAATAATAAAATAAACAAAAAGATCTTAACTAACGATCCAAATATAATGTCAGTATCATTAACAACGAAACGTACAAAACTAACCACCATGGTCTTCTATACAGGTTTGGCTAACTGGAGACAACTACATGCCAGTTGTAAAAGGTCTGCATAATGCTGTCGCCTTGGATTATCACTATGAGAAACAGCTTGTTTTCTGGACTGAGAACAATCTCAGAGTTATCAGAGTAGCGCAAATGAATAACAACAATTTGACAGGTGAGGAAACAGAATTATATCATTTTTTCAACGGTTTTTATACTTTCAAAACTCAAATTCAAAATATTTTATTTCATATAAACCTACATGGGCACTTATGAAACGTCAGAAGTTAGGTGCACGGTTCCAATTGGCTGTTTCCTATGGAGAAGAGCCGGCAAGAAACTCCACGGCTACTCTTTTAAAAATAATTAATTGGCTATTACAATATTTTCAAATAACAGTGTTAATAGATATGGGAGGACAGTGTAGGTCTTTCAACAAGTATCAGTTACTTAACAAAATAGAAAATGGTCTATATAAAATACAAATAAAAATAAAAACAAATTTTAAACGAAATGACATGATTGCTATTACAACTGTAACAATTCTGAATAATTATTATGTCCACAAAAGCCACTAATAAAGAGTTGAAATTAAATTGTATGTAGGTATATAATGTCAAATATAATAGGATGATAATGTCAAGGAAGAATGTAAAAAATAAACATGGTAATTTGGGAGCAATTAATACTCTTACATAATTCGCCGTTAATGAGGTGCCAGGGAAGCCACATGTGCAGAAGGAATTATTGCCAAACTAATTATATAATTTTTATTAACTAAAGACTTTTAAAACATAGTGTAACTTGCTTGTTTTCTGAAATATAACATTGTTCTACATTGCCTGTTTCCTTCATAGATGTCATAAGGTGGGGTCTAGAAACGCCAAGTGGAGTGGCAGTGGATTGGATACACGATCTATTGTTTTGGACGGATTCTGGTACCCGGCGCGTAGAAGTTACTACGCTCGAGGGCAATCAGAGAGCGGTCATAGCTGCCAATGACCTGGACAAGCCTAGGGCTATAGCAGTGCATCCTGGAGATGCTTTGGTGTTCTGGACTGATTGGGGTAAGAATAGGATCTAATATGAAAGTGTTCAGGGTTTAACACGTTCAATACCGAGAACCCACCCTCCTGGAGGGTTCACCTAGTCGCATTTGGGATGATGGGAGCACGCGCGGAGGGTTTATTTTAAATGTAGGTTTTTCTTAGCAGAACGTGAAAATAAAATCTGATGTATATTTTAATAAGATTTGAGATTTGAATAAAAGCATTTTTTTATTTTTTGTTCACGGTTACAAATATTCACAAAAAATTTAAAAGGTTGGAAACTACGTATAGTGACAAGACCCCCCAGAAAACACTATTTTACTTCGTTTTACAGTGTTTTATAACACGGTTTTAAACCTAATACCGTTTACCGTCCGCGATGGTTAACTGTAGCGCAAACGTAATGCCGGTAACCCTCCCGGAGGGTTCACTTCCAATATGTATGGTGGTATGGCGTATGAGTTCTATGAAAAGTGGGTCGAGTCGAAAGTATTAGGAGACGTATTCTGTTGAGGATTTAGATTTTAATCTATGTCATAAATTCTAGGACCCAATCCCAAGATAGAACGCGCAGATATGGATGGCAGTAGACGAAAGAGCATCATAGTGGATAAGATCTTCTGGCCTAACGGACTGACCATCGACTATACGGAATCCAAGATATACTGGGCGGATGCCAAACACCACGTCATTGAAAAGTCTTCCTTTGATGGACGAGATCGGAAGAAGGTATGAATTTACAAGTTCTTCGGTATTGTTGCAACAAGGTTAGACAGAAACTGATCTCCAGTTGCTTTAATGCTCTTTTAGGGGTATGAGGAACAGGGTGTAAAGTTCACTCACCCTCTAAACAAAAGGAAGGATCCTCCGACCAGACGGGTGTCGTGCCTGGCGGGCTACTGCCCGACGGTTGAAGTCGGGATCTTATATATAATACGTCGATCGTGCGGTAAACTCTAATAGCGCGATGCAGGATTTGTGTGACGTCAGGTCTTTGATGCGTAGTTCGCATGTGGCGATGTAGATGCCGCCACAGTCTAAATCACTTCATATACAAAATAAATATGGTGTATCCGCCATTGTGCTTATCCCCATGATACCTGATACCTCGCAAATTGTCATGAGGTGGCTATTCTATTCATATTCTGAGTTGAGCACGATTACTGACAAATGCTTGCACTGACTGGACAGGTCCACTCAAATTGGTCTTCACATGATCTAACCAAGATTTATGTCTAGATTTTAAAAGAGACTGTGAACTCTGAGTTTGTTTCGGCCTTTCTTCTCAGAGTAGTCAGATTGGAAACGCCGACCTCATTTAGCTTTTTTTGTTTTTTTTAGTGTGACATATAAACGTGATTCCGATATCCTATTTACAGAATAAACAATTTCATTTCATTTCTACCTCATACATGATCGTTCTAATTTGCGTCTACTCAGTTCCTTATAACTGTCGTACTTTCATCCAGGTAACCACCAAAGGCCTTCCTCACCCATTTGCGCTAACACTATTCGAAGACGCTATCTACTGGACAGACTGGCACACCAAGAGCATTTCTACTGTCAACAAGAACACCGGCATGGGGATACAGACTGTTCACGCTGGGTTAAATGTTCCTATGGATATTCATAGGTAAGTAATAAAAATAATAATATGATGGATTAATTATGTTTCTGTGATAAACTAACTTTCCGATGTGAACGACGAGTTTTGTGAAATCTTTGGCACTCATCGGTTCCACAGTAGAAACGGGTATTGTCGACGGAAGAATAGAAAAAATGACAGATTGTGCTTGTTTATCTGTCATTTTGTCTATTCTTCCGTCGACAAAACCCGTAGAAAGCCCGTTTCTATGGTTGTCATGCTACGCGTGCTGGTGGAGTTGATTGTTTTTGACACTCTTACACAGTACGTAAATTTCAGAAACACTGTAAAGTTTTAATTAAGGGTCGGATATAGGAAGTCGTGTTATGGGTTTTGATAAGATTATATCGAAAAAAAAAAAAAAACGTCTGGCTAGTAGAAGTGTTTCACTAGTCAATGTAAAAATCGAATAGAGAATTAAAGAAAAAAGAAAAGATGAAAGTTAAAAAAAATATTGAATATTACAAAAGTGCAACAAGCATTGCCGTATTTTGATAACTTTAGAAGTTCACCTAATCTTAAATACAGACAACAAACAACAGTGAACCCACAGTTTTTTTCCAGAACATTACTTCTGTTTTGCGTAAAATGGTCGGAAGTTTATCTACAAGGTTTATCCTCAATTCGATTTTTTCACTGACTGGTGAAACTCTTCAGCTATCCAGACGTTTTTAAAGTGAAAACTTCTTTAGGCGCGTTGGGCATTTTTGAGATGGGACTAAACCATTGATTTCGCGACACTGACGCAATTTACCGACACCGTAAAGTAAGAGACATCAACGTGTTGATTACCGTGGTGCCGATTTTTTTTCAAGTTCCGGAGTGCCACTGTTTTTCGTGGATACTACTTTAAGTTTTCTATATAAACTTATTCAAAACCCATACATAACACGATTTCCTATAGCCGACCCTTAAAACAGGGATGTCTCTAACTCACTTTATATTTTCATTCATCAGCCCTTTACTTAAAATTCTTGTCTTCCTACAGCTACCACCCACTGAGGCAGATACAGTCCTACAAGAACCGGTGCGGTACCAATAACGGAGGATGTTCCCACTTCTGTCTTCCGAACAGCAACGATCACTCTTGTCGGTGCCCTGTTGGATTTAACCTGAACTCTGATAGGTATTTGTCATTTTTGATCTTTGCAGGCTTCCCTAATTGTCAGTCTTCTAACACGCGTCGTATTTCCTCTGTATATAGGGTTGCCAGGCCTAAAAATAGAAAAGCCGGACACAGATTCATATTTAGCCGGACATTTTGCCCTGAAAGCCTGACACACTGGTTATTTAAAGGAAAAGTATTTTTTACTTTTATTTGTGTATTTATTACTGTTCTTCATTTGAGACTTACTCTCCTCTTAATTATGAATCACACTTTGTTCTTACTAAAGTAATATGTAACTTCTTTACATTGAAAGTAACTAAAACAATCAATAATCTACTTTCTTCATTTCATTGAAAGTAATTAAAACAATAATCAGGCATCTGTTGGCGGGGTGGGGTTGACTAAAAGCCGGACAGGCCGGACTTGTGTATATTTCGCCGGACACGATTGTAAAAAGCCGGACACCTGGCAACCCTATCTGTGTAACTTTTAAAACGAACATAAACAATTAAGAGCGTTTATTCTGAAATTGGGCAACGTCGCAAATAGATGTCAAATATTTCGCTGTTTTGATTAATTTGGCAATATTACTGTATGGAAATAAGAAATGTGGCTAACTAATTCCCTAGAATATTAATAACGAAAGTCAATTATAACACTGAATTTGATGTTGGAACAATTTTAGGTGCGAAAAAAGCATACAATTTTAGGTGCGAAAAAAGCATTTAGAAAGTTTCCAAATACTTTTTTTACATCTAAAACTAAAAATACGGTATTACGATATGAATTATTGCATTTCATAATCAATATTTTAGTTCCCTAATTAGCCACATTTCTTAATTCCATACAGGAATATTGTTAAATTAATCAAAACAGGTAAATATTTGACAGCTATTTACGACGTTACCAAGTTTTAGGATAAATCTTCTTAATAAATTTTGGTTATCGCGCTATTTTTAAAGTCAAACATTCCAAGTAAGTAACTTCATCATTCTCTTTCCCTTATCCCAATTTATTTGTGGTCGGCTAGTCACCCCCTTTCTAGCCATATCATCTTCCACACAGTCCATTCATCGTTTCTTTGGATGTTTTACAAAGTAAGTAACTTACAAAGGAATATTTTTAAATGTAATATTTTGTTACACAGTCGTTCATGCGAACACACTCCAGAAAAGCTGCTTCTCTATGCTCGCAAGAAGGATATCAGATTGAAGCAACTGAATCCTAGGAAACAAACTGATTCTTTGGACATGGTAAGTTATAAGCCAATCCTAGGTGTTCTTTTAACTTTTTGTTTGGGTAGATCCTAGACAAATAGTTTTTGGCTGACGGTGAGAATGCTATAGATTCCTAACCTGTCATTAAATGATGTAGGGCATTGACACACATGCTAAAACTCAATGACCAGCTGTTAGCCAACACCACGCTCTTATGTGTTCCAACTTTATCAAACAGCTTGGTCCATGGGCAGCATGAGAACTCTGACACTAGGTTAGGTCACTAACCACACAAAAAGAAGAAGATCAAACAGCTTTATGAACATAGTCGATACAGGGCGGCAGGGACATCAACGCATAATCTGCTACCATGGATTCAGTGTATGATACTGGACTCCCTACGTTGAAATTTTTCGTCGGTTATTTTTTAAGTGAAAACTTCTTTATGCGCGTTGGGCATTTTTGAGATGGGACTAAACATTGATTTCGCGACACTGTAACGCAATTTACCGACACCGTGGAGTAAAAGACATCAGCGTTAATTACCGCGGTGCGTGGAGTAAAAGACATCAACGCGTTAAATACCGCGGTGCCGATTTTTTTTCAAGTTTACTTCTGTCGGCACTCCCGGAGGGCCACTATTTTTAACCGACTTCCAAAAAGGAGGAGGTTTGTTTTTTTTTTTTTTTTTTTATGTATGTCCACCGATTTCTCCGTCAATTGTGGACCGATTTTGAAAATTATTTTTTTGTTTGAAAGGGTATGCTCTCGAGGTGGTCCCATATAAATTTTATTAACTTTGCTTCTATAGTTTTTGAGTTAGCTTCAATAATACGTACTTTTTCCCACTTAGTATGTGGATGATATGATAATTTCCTGTCACAGCTGTTATTTACATAACAGGTAGTGGTTTTCGAATTTGTGTGGGGTAGGTACCACAGCTAAAAAGTGAAAAATAAAAACTTTTTACAAAAAAAAAACAACCGTCTTCCAAAAAACACTACAAAGAGAAAAATAACTTTAATTTCGGAAGTCGGTGGCAAAATTCGAAAATTCAAAACCAAAGACACCGACTTCCGAAATTAAAGTTATTTTTCTCTTTGTAGTGTTTTTTGGAAGACGGTTGTTTTTTTTTGTAAAAAGTTTTTATTTTTCACTTTTTTTTTTATCTGCTGTGCGATACCTACGCGGTCGAAATGTTTGAGATAGCAATTATTTTTTTTTATACCGACGAAAAAGTTTAACGCAGGGTGGGTCCACAATCATGTACTAAATCCATGGTAACAGGTTGCCCATCGATGTATGCCACCCTGTATAATGTATTCTATACTAATTTGTCTGGTGATATTCAGGTGATACCCGTAGAGACGATAAAGTCAGCCGTGGCTTTGGACTGGGATCACAACACCAACTCCATATTCTGGACAGATGTCGACAAGGACACCATCAACCATGCTTACTTGAATGGATCACAGCAACGCGTTATCGTGGGATCGAATTTGAGTATGTACTTTTTTTAAATAGAT
The DNA here is from genome assembly GCA_963680765.1 of Agrochola lychnidis. Taxonomy (NCBI): domain Eukaryota; kingdom Metazoa; phylum Arthropoda; class Insecta; order Lepidoptera; family Noctuidae; genus Agrochola; species Agrochola lychnidis. The sequence goes on from OY796857.1 coordinate 16,157,441, forward strand.
AATCATAGATTAAGGCGCGGGACATGCACAAATGGTGAGTGTCGCGGGCGTGGCGACGGTATGGCGCGGGCGTTGCGCCACTCCTTTTAAATTTCATACAAAATGTATAGGAACGACGCGGAACATACACTCAAGAGGCGTGGCGCGGGTGAGGCGACGCGACGGTGCGGCGCGGGAGTTGTGTTCCGCGCCACGTCGTTCCTATACATTTTAAATGAAATATGAAACTGACGGCGCAACGCCCGCGCCATACTGTCGCCACGCCCGCGCCCCTCGCCACTTGTGTAGGTCCCGCACCTTACAGATGTAATTATTAAAGCTTCATGCACAAAAACGCTAAATGTATGGTTTAACGCAAGCAATTTAAAAAAAAATTATATATTATTAATGCTATACACATTGTTAGAAGATAAGACAACACACACATACACTCACACACGCGCACGCACACACACACACACACACACACACACACACACACACACACACGCACACAAATAAGATAAGTTATACCTAGCTGTAAATATCTAGTTCATATTTTGTATTGCTTAGCTATGGAAGAGCGGGGCTCCCCAACACAGGCATCACTTGCTTACAGGGGAGCTCCAAACACAAATATTCTAGATGTAAACTTTTTGAAGCAATAAAACATTTTGTATTTTTTTTTTGTATAAGTTATATTACAATAAAACATTCCTTTCAGTATGGCCCGCTGGTTTAGCATACGACTGGTTGACCGACAAACTGTACTGGACTGACGCTGGTACTAACAGGATTGAAGTGGCCAACGTAGATGGCAGCATGAGAACCTTGCTAGCGTGGGACAATATCGACAAGCCAAGGGACATCGTTGTGGATCCTAAAGGTAAGCAAAACGATAAAATATTGTGTAATACCAAAAAGGGGAAGGAAAATTCAACAGCCCGAAAACCCGGAATAATAAACATACACAATCTTGGTTTTTTTTTTGCGATTTGTTTAGCGATGAATGCATCTCGTTTGGTATCTTATCGAATTAAAAAAACGAATGAATTACACATGTGATCAGGAGCAGTGGTGGTTCAGTGGTAACACCCGCGACTTACGAGTTGTAGGTTTACTTTGTGTAAATTATTTCGTCACCACTGCTTACCAAATAGTGAAGGAAAAAATCGTGAGGAAACCGGCATGTCCTAAAACCAAAATTCGAAGACACGTGACATCCTCTACCAACCCGCACTCGGCCTGCGTGGTGGATAACGGCCCACTCCCTCTCACTGAGAGGAGGCCTGTGTTCCAGCAGTGGGAACATTATGCGATTTGAAAGTTAACCATCTATTTCGTAGGTGGTGTAATGTACTGGTCAGATTGGGGCACCTCCCCATGCATTGAACGCGCGGACATGGACGGAGGGAACAGACGTCGACTTATATTTGGTAACATGACCTGGCCGAACGGACTGGCACTGGACCTCAAGAACAGTCGCATTTACTGGACTGATGGAGGGAATCAAACCATTGAGTATGCCAACTTAGACGGCACAGGAAGGACAATATTGATAGGTAAGAATGGGAATTTATAAAACGTCGGTAAATTTTGGAAATAAGTATAAGAATACAAGAACTGTATTTCTATTTTCGTAATGTCCCTCAGGAATAATCGCATTTCCAAATACAAACGAATGCTAATTTCCATGTCCATCAATTATTTGATTTATCTTGTATAATAATTTGAATTCAGAACTAAGTACTGTATTGTTATTTTGTTTTGCTTTTCGTGTAAACTATATAGAGCTGTAAAACTATTTTTCTATCTGTCGTGCCTGCGACTTTTGCAGCTTTTCTACCATTTTTAAAATAAATTACATTAACTTAAAAGAGTATTAACAACTCTATATACTTCCAAGTCGATTGAGAGCGTGCGGTCTGCATCAAGTGCAAAGGGCAACTGATAGAAATCTGAAGATGGATGAAACACGAGGTTTGCCGAGGGACATTAAGAACTTAGTTGTATTGTACCTACTCGACGTTTCAAGACTAGTAACAGCACATATTCAAAACTCTTCAACTATTTTCTTTAGGCCAACACCTCCCTCATCCATTCGGACTGGACCTATTCGGCGACGAAGTATTTTGGACGGATTGGGACACTCAGTCCATCCAGGCAGCCAACAAGTATACCGGCAAGAATAGACGCACCCTCGGTGCTGGCGTTGCAGGACTTATGGATGTGAGGGTTTTCCACAAGGAACGAGTGTTCGGAGTCAATCGGTAAGGACTATTGAGATTTAAATATAGTAAGCAAAAATAATATTGATCCTTCTCGAAAATATTAAGAAATGCCAAAAGCTATGAGACGTTGCCACCTACTAGGCCCAAGTAATTTGACAAGACGTGGTGTCAGGGACATCGACGCGAAAACTCTTACCACGGATTCAGTACATGATTCTGAAGCCCCTGCGTTGAAAAAAAATTGCTGTTCTATACTTCCAAGACACAGACTAACTGTCTAGTTTGGGGCTCACTGGTAAATAATATTTTGTAACCTAGCTATAGTATAGGTAATATTTTAAGCTACTCATGTCGTCTCAACTTGGTGTTAACCTGTAAACCTGCTTACTGTATTACCTGGACAATAAACTATTTCTATTTCTATACATTTTGACCGCGTAGGTATTGCAATTTTCAATGAAAGCGCTGTTTTTTTTTTAAATAACCGCCGAATAATTTCAACGCAGAGGCTTCAGAATCATGTACTGAATCCAGGGTAACAGTTTTCGCGTCGATGTGCCACCCTGTATACCATCGATACGAAAGAAGAAGAATGAGACATTAGTTTTATATTTTTTTAGTAAAGTTGGGCTAGGTCCATTTATTACAACAGTAATAATAGTTAAGGCATTAAGATTTGTATGTGCCCAAATTGCCTCATTTGAACTAATCACACAATTATCGTAAACAGATGCGGCAAGAATAACGGTGGATGCTCACATCTGTGTTTGTTGAAGCCTATGGGAAAATCGTGTGCTTGTCCTATTGGAATCAAGATCGGCGTAAGTACCTACCTACTAATATATCTCACTTCTTGCCATGCAAGAGCCTAAAATCTTTATGGCCCGTAGGCAATTAAAATGACTCACAGTTTGACATACACATTACCACAGATCAGTACAGAAGATGGTTCACTCCGCAAAATAGTTTAAATAAAAAGCGACTCTCTTGCTACGATACAATAAAGTGCAATTCAGGTCGCCCAGCGCTAATTACCTACAGTTATATTCACCTAGAAGTCGCCTCTCTTTCTATCGCGTAAGTCAACGTAAACATGGACGTAATAAAATCGAGGCGATTCTTTTTTCGTGCACTTGATTTTCAACGCTCTTCTTAGCGCCGAGAGTTGAAAATCCAACAGTGTGTACTTTCAACGCTCGGCTTAACACCGAGAGTTGAAAATCCAGTGCGCGATAAAATCCCGCCGCGATTTTATTACGTCCGTGCGAACATCGGTTAACTCTTATATTTTCTGACTACGTTACGCGCATTGAATTGGCCCGACAAGACGAGCCCGCCGCGTACTTGTAGCTTCATACCTTAAATGCGGAGTATGCCTTCTGTATTATTCTGAGATTACACAATAAGAGAAAAAAAAATGGTGTTTTTCCTATACAGCAGTTTATTGTTGCTATATCTTACTTATTTTAAATTATCATTTTTATGTTCCCCATTCACAGAAGGACGGCAAAACATGCGCCAGCGGTCCCGTGAATTACTTGATATTTGCACACCGCGTGGATATTCGGGTAGTTTCTCTAGACGTGCCCTATCTCATTGACGTGCCACTGCCGCTGCCCATACTCAAGAATGCTTTCGGAGTTGATGTGGATCATAAAACAAGTAAGTTTTCAGCAATTGTATCCGAGTGACACTTTGTGATTGACTATCGAGATCCAAAGGCTTATGAAGCAGATTTAAGCCGCAGATATATGCCAGTGTCCTTGAATGGTTAGATTGCGTGTTCTGTACTGAGCTCATGCAACGCGTCGTATGTCCAGCCAGTAATAGGACTCGCCCATCAAAGAGCTCTGTTCCAAATTAGACGCATTACTAATTTATTATCATAAAACAAAAGGTATTTTATTAAACCACATATACTTAAAAAAATTGTAGTAAAATTATCTTTAAAATGGTGAAGGTTTCAGAAAAATATCTCAAGTGTTCTCAGTTTTTTTCTGCGTTAGAAATAACTTTACAAATTAATTACACTATGTAATACAAACATATTCTAAAATGTTCACAGATTAAGTTATTTAGAAAATGCTCTAATTTAACATTTGGCTGAGGAACTCGTGGCTAAGTACTAACAGCCGCTCGGGTCGATCTATCAGGTTAATCTACGCTTGCCGGGGTTGGTCCGTGGATGGGTGACCATTTCTACATACCGAGACTCCTCCGTGCCTCAGAAAAGCACGTTAAGCCGTTGGTCCCGGCTGTCATTCATGGATCTTTGACAGTCGTTACGGGTCGTCAGAAGCCCGAAAGTATTACCCAGTTACTGGGTTGTGGAGGTCAGATAGGCAGTCGCTCCATGTAAAATACTGGTATTCAGCTGCATCCGGTTAGACTGGAAGCCGACTCCAATATAGTTGGGAAAGGGCTAGGCAGAACAAAGCTCTAATTTAACATTTATTTTTTCCAAATCATCACTACTCGTTTAGACGTGATCTTCAGTATAAAATCATTAAAAGTCGGTTAATATCGTCGCCTTAATTAAGAGATCTGAATTTTATATAATCTTTGAACTATTGCAAACCACATATAATAAATCCCGCTTCTTCCAAAAGAAAAATCTTCTTACTAATAAAGACACACATGTTAGGTCTCATCTACTGGACGGATACTGGTGAGAGGAAGATTCAGCGAGCTAACAGAGGCGGCAAGGAAATCGAGACCATCATCGGAAAAGGTTTACATACCGTCGACGGAATTGTGATTGACTCTACTGGTCGTAAGGTTTGTTGATCTATTCCTTTTTCTCGAGTTATTTTGGCCTAAATTTTCGGAGGGTCAGTTTTCAGAGGGTAATTTTTTGACATATATAATTCTTCGTATGGTACTGTTGGTAAGTTATCCTGATCATCATGAGAGGAATTTGTTTGCAGATTTATTGGACAGACGGCGGAAGGAATAGTGTTGAAGTAGCTGAACTTGATGGCACTAACAGAAAAGTTCTTGTATGGACCGGCTTGGGTAAGCCTTAAGATATTTGTCAAATAACAAATTTTATCGATAATTTGGTAATATGCTAAGTAGCATTAAATTTTTTCATAGAATATGATATTAAGTGATAATGTGTTTGCAGATTCTCCTCGCGCCATTGCACTGCACTACGAACATGGATACATGTTCTGGTCGGATTGGGGAACATCTGCCAAGATCGAACGAGCCGATATGGACGGAGAGAACAGGTGAAATACATTTTCCGCTTAAAAAAAGCACTTTAGTTTGATTAGAAATGTCCTAATTCGGGTTTATTTTTCAGGCGTGTCATCGTTGAGAACAACATCAAGTGGCCAAACGGTCTTGCTATCGACAAAATCGAGGGTCGCCTCTACTGGAACGATGCTAAAGTCCTTTCTATCGAAAGTTCTGATTTCAACGGACACGATCGTAGAACTATCCTCAGTAATGTTCCATATCCTTACGGCATTGTTATTGTGGGTCAACACGTTTACTGGACTGATTGGAGGACTCAGGCCCTGCACAGAGCTGACAAGGTCAATGGCAAGAATTCTATCATTATCAGGAAGAACTTGGAAGGACTTATGGACATTCGCGCTGTCCAGGTGTGTAGACAACTTGAGCTAAGCCTTTTGGTGCAGCCGTGAAGCACACAATACTGTTTTAAGCTTTTTCTGTTTAATTGGTTTTTGTGTGGAAAGTCAAAGTCAAATCATTTATTACAAATTTGACGTTCAAAAAAACAGAATTGATTCTAGTCGCCCCTTCCAAAAGGTAGTTTTCGTATGGAGAAGAATGGGCAAGAAACTCCACTGTTACTCTTTTAAAATGTTTTACAATATTTTGTATATCTAGGTATATTGGTTAAATAATTTTCCAATTAAATTAGCAACCAGTTTGATTTTGTCTAGATTCTAGATTATCTTATGGAGCAGGACCAGCATGTTTCCAAGCATTCTTATCTTGGTTATAATCCTCTAATTTGTGATATGCTTGTTTACAAAGTGTACTTTTAATATGAGTTTTAAATTTTCTTTCATTTAATTGCAATATTGCAAATAAATTTATTTTCTTTCTTTCTTTTCTTTTGAACAATCTATTGAACAATCTAGAGTTATGTATAAACATTTTGGATAAAGCCCAGTTTTCTCCGAAGGCTGGACAAGTCAATTTAATATTTTCGTTTGTTTTCACAGGGCGAACGAGAGCTAGAAAACGCTTGTGGCACTGACAACGGTGGATGCTCTCACTTATGCCTTCGATCACCTCAGGGCTACTCGTGTGCCTGTCCCACCGGCTTACTCTTCAACGCTAGCGATCCGAACCCCAAGTCCTGCAGGAAATACCCTGAAAGCTTCCTGTTTTTCGCTACAAAGACCAGCATTGCTCTCATCTCGTTTGATACTCCGGAACAATGGGACGTCGCCTTTCCCATCAAGGTTCAAAATGCCGTGGCTGTGGACTTCCATTGGGAACGCAAGCTGTTGTTCTATACTGATGTCGATATGGATGTCATTAGGTATGAAGGGTTTTCGAATTCACATTTTAGCTTCAGAACAGAAAATTATTCTACATTCAAAATAACCTCTTCTCAATCATGCTTGGAAATTCGAACATTATTTTGACAACTTTTTTCGAGATAAATCTAAATTGCTGTGCTGGCCGGCAATGTTACTATGAAAATTCATATGTGTGTTTTGCGGCTAAATAAATAACTACGAAAACTTTTATTTGTCGTGTTATTTAAAAATAGAACTAAATTTTTACTTGAACACATGGCAACCAAGAAGGTAACTAATCAGAGATTTTATAAAAATTTCGGTTTAGTTTGCAAATAGAGCTGTTTGTAGTAAAGTAAAAACAAATGAACATATTGGCGCGTGAAAAATTATCGATGTTCGTCATTGATTCTGGAATTTATAATGAATTTACTCAGTTTGAATTTCCGCGCATTGTTTGAGAAAAGTACTAACAAGCTTTGGCCATCAAGGCTCGGATACCGGTAAAATTTTCAAACCGTTATTATGTACTTGACGCAAAAACCTTTACATTCGGTTTCGTTCTTATAAACCGGTTTTGGAGGAGTCTTTACATAAAGGTTTTTTTCGGATTAAACGGTTTAGAGCAATATTAACCGGTTTTTTATTTAGTACTTATTCAGCGTGGCATCCTCACAAGTAATCACAAGTTGCAAAACGTTTACCAACATGCCGCTCGTCGAATAAACCGGTTAATTTAGGTTAAAATAAAGTTCTTAAAACGTTCACGTTCTTAAAAAAAGTTTGGAGTAAAACCCAAATAAACTGGTTTTAACCGGTATTTATTAAACCGGTTCCGAGCCTTGTTGGCCACAATCAGACATTGATAGACTCACGTTTTCACGATCGTCCATCAATGCCCTAATTGCTGGCCGCGACAGTAATGTACTATTGAACTGCTACGGTACAGAAATTCAAGAGATGTATTAATTACAGGTCGATCAACATGGTAAACATGAGTGATACGAAGGACGTCATCAAAGGTAACATGGGCATCCCTAACGGTTTGGGAGTCGATTGGATCGCGAACAACATATACTGGACTGATAACGAATATAAGGTACATAATAACAATGAAGACATAACATCACGACTTGTTTCCCCGAAGGGTTGGGCAGAGGTGTGACTGTAGTATGCCCACATTTCGCCAGTTATGTTTTAAGTCCCATGTAATAGGGGGCGAGCCTATTGCCATCAACTGGGCATAAATCCATTCTCCGGGCTGCTACTGAGGAATTTCTGTTGGAAAAATCCAATAATACTTTGGCCGAATCGAACCCAGTAAGACATAACTCTAAATTATGATTCAAATAATAATCAGCTACTATAACATTATTGTAATATTTGGTTGCAGGTCATAGAAGTTGCACGTTTGGATGGATCTTCTAGGAAAACTTTGCTCAGCAATCTAAGTGAACCCAGGGCACTAGCATTGTTTCCAGCTAAAGGGTATGTAGTCATTAAAGAAAAGAAATAAACCATAGACTTACAGGTCGGGGCACGAGTCGTGAGCAAAGCTCGCACATGTTACAATTTCGGCCAATGACAGTAGCCGAATGACACGCGAGTGGTCCAATAGACGACGAGGATCGACTGAAGAACCAATCGCGTGCAGCTGGGCACCGCCCGGCTTCTTCATTCCGCCGAACAGACCGAAAAATTAACCACTGCGCAGTGTTAGTTTGTGCTCACGACTCATGCCTTGTACTGAACTGATGTTTATTCCCTTTTCAAAACACGAGCAATTTTATTCCCCTTCTTTTGTTTCAGGTACCTTTACTGGAGCGATTGGGGTCAAACTCCATGCATCGAGCGAGCCTTCCTAGACGGCAGTCAACGGCAAGTTATCGTGATCCAAGATGTCGGCTTCCCCAACGGAATAACGATCGACTACAAAGACAGGAGGCTGTACTGGACCGATGCTTTGAGGCATCGGATCGATACTTCCGACTTGAATGGGCAACATCGAGTGCAGCTCATCCCAGAAGCTAAGAATCCTTTCGGAATGACACAGGTACACCCTCCCTTTGACCAACAATACACCACCAGATGCGTCATCAAAAGATTAGAAGAGTTCTGTAGTTGGGATAAATTTATCCCAAGAACAAACTTAACAGTCTAGTTGAAAAACATGTTTTCCTATACATCGATATACGTCACGGTCAATTCTTCAACTGTAAATGTGCGTATCTAATCGCAAAAAAAAAAAAAAGTTTTTTTGTGATAAAACTACATATTAACTATTTTCGGACTTTTTTCCTTACATGTGCTGTGACACCTTGCTTGCTGCCAAATTTCATGATTCTAGGTCAACGGGAAGTACCCTGTAGGTTTTGATTTATTTGCGAGTATCAAAATATTCCGCATAAATGACCGTATTCTTTTATTGCGTTTACTTAGAAGCTTGATTTTTTAGAACTCCAAGGGACCATTCAAAAACCTACGTATTTGATATTAATTTTAACTTGATACCTCCACGCGTTCCTGAGAAAAAGGATCATGACAGACTGACGGACGGACAACGAAGTGATCCTACAAGGGTTCAGTTTTTTCCTTTTGAGGTATGGAATCCTAAAAAGTAACCAAGGGTTTTCTATGAAAACCAAAACCAACTATTATTTTACCCTTCCATTCTCAGATCCGCATCAAAATACCTCAAACTGGAATAACACAGGTAGTATGGATCATACTTCGCCCCGGTCGAGATAGGGTAGTTTCTGCTTGTATTTATCCGTACCTAAAGTACAATGTTTTTTCCAGTTCAACGATTTCATCTACTGGACGGATTGGTACAAGAAGGCAGTAATGAGGGCTGATAAGAAAACTGGCAAGAATGTGACAGCATTGAGGACTGACTTGGAGATGACCATGGAGATAAAGGCCGTGTCGTCTGAAAAGCAGCACGGTTGGAACCCTTGCAAGGAAGATAATGGCGGATGTTCTCATCTCTGCTTCTTCAGGGAACATGACTACATATGCGCCTGCCCGGATAACCCTGATCCAATGCCTTGTTCGACTGGTAAGCATTGTGGTTGTTAGTTCCGTTTAGTTCTTGAAATTTGATAAATCATTCTTTTCTTTTTCTTGTGGTTAGTGACTACCTGGTGTTAGTTTTTATGCCTCCCATGGGCCTCTGACTTAGCTTCACATGCCGTCGACAAATGGCTCTCAGACATGCCGGTTTCCATCACCGTTTTTCAAACACGTGAATCCGAAAAGTCAGAGGTGCGTACTTTGGGTTCGAACTCGGAACCTATGACTTGGTAGTCCGACGATCACATCACAAGGCTACCACTGCTATCAATCGATTTGACAAATGCCAGGATATAAGATACTCAAGGTTTACAAAACTGAAATTGTAACAATTTATTTCTTCTAGTGCCCAAGATCCGCATAGACAATAAAATGCCGGCACACTACCCTTCGTTCTACGACTACACGGACATACAGGAGGACAACGGTCAGCTGCCGCCACCTACCGCCGTGCCGGACACCAGCACCGGAGCCATCATCATTATGATCGCGATCATGTGCTTCATCATCCTTGGGATTGTCATCATTGCATTCGTTTGCGGTAAGTTGAGAAGTGAAGCTAAAGTTAGTCTTTCCAATAGGCAACGTTATTTACTTTGAATCAAGCCTTTCTGTTGGAAAACAACCCAGCTCAGGAGTTCGAATATCTTAGATTTGTAAGGACTTATTTCGAAGTACGAAATGACTGGTGTTGAAGTCACCGAAACAATCATCAATTCATCAAATTCAGAATTTTGTATACTATAGTATTTTTTTACCTTGGATTTGGACATCAAGACGATATAATTACTACTACTAGACTACTATTACGACTAGACTAGAAAGAAAGAAAATGTATTTATTGAGACTCGCACAGGAAATCACAAATTAAACTAAAACAAAAACATAAATAAAAAAACAAAACAATAAAAAACAAAGTAAAATTAAAATAAAAGCAGAAAGTTATGTACGAGGCCAATAGGCTCCTATCTCAGCATGATGCTGCGACATTTAAAAATAAATGTCACAGCGCTGGTATTCTGATAGGACTCGCAGTGATGTCACGGATAGATAGATACTGAAATAAATAAAATAATATCAGCTATTACTGTCCCACTGCAGGGCAAAGGCCTCTTCTCATACAGAGAAGGCACGAGCATTGATCACCAAGCTTGCTCAAGACGGGTTGGCGATTTCAGACTTATATTAACTATAATTCCAAGTTTCCTCACGATGTTTTTCCTTCACCATAAAAAACAAAATAGAATAAATACTAAACAAAAAAAAAAAAAAAATGTGTGTGAAATACATTAAAAAATTTAATATACAGTATGGCAGGGACATCGACGCGAAAAATGTTACCATGGATTCAGTACAGGATTCTGAATCCCCATGGCGTTGAATTTTTTTGTCTGTTATTAAAAAAAGAATCTGCTGTTCCATACACTTTTCTATCAAACAGCTGATTTTTAATAACCGACGATAAATATCAACGCAGGGGGTTTCAGAATCATGTACTGAATCCATCGTAACAGTTTTCACGTCGTATCCCTGCCACCCTGTATGTAGTCCGCGTGTCTACACCCGACGTAACATCAGTTACTACACACTATAACAGACATAACTATGTTACAGACTAAGTATTGTGTATGCTGGTGCACACATCTGAACCTGTTACCTAACACTTTATTATCATCCTCTTATCCCAATGTATTTGTGGTTTGCGCAACATTTCCTTATCTTATCTTTCATACTTCTCTATCTCCTGTTAATACCATTATCTAAAGAAGAAGAAACAAAAACAAGTCCCTTTTCCAGTGAAAATGAATCGAGATCGCGACGGTGACCTGAAGGAGAACTACCGCGACTCAGGCGGACACATATCGTTCCACAACCCCAACTACAGCTGCAACACCGGCGCCAGCGGCGGGAGCGCCGAGCCCATCGAACGTCGCACTAATAGGTTCCAGGGCATCTTCAAGTACGACAAGAATCAGGTAACCTAAGGACACGACCTTGCCCTAAATTTTGGTCTTTAGTGAAAATTTTACAAAACTGTTGCAATTTGTATTTCTACTCAAAGTGAAGTCTCGTTTGCTATCAGACCCGACAGTTATGGCTTCTGTCGCTTCTCTCGCTTTTCGCTCTGCAAGTTTTCTTGGTTTTAAGCCTGATTACACGGTGCGATTTAATTGCTTGTGGCATACCATAACTTGCAGCAAAAATAAAAATTGCACCGTCGAAATAGTGTTTAGACGATGCAAGTTATTTGTTGCTTAAATTTTAATGTATGCCACAGGCGCTCAGCGCTCGGTGTGGTAACACGCCGAGTTCGGGTTCGCAACAAGTCCATCGTCATCCTGAGGATGCCTCGTTGAGAGGTGAAACACTTGTCGATTTCTTTCAGGAGTTTTTTATGGCTCTTTAGAAATAGCTAAGCGGAACAGGTTACTTAATATATCCACGTCTATTGTATTTTACAATGGATTTCCGCAAGGTCACGCCTTAATCAATTAACTATGCCACAGGCATCGTGTACTTGGGGCTTATAGACAAGATGTTAATAAAGGAGTGTTCCAGGAGCGCGTGACCAACGTGTACATCCCGGAGGGCACGAGCCTGCTGCCGCCGCCCCCGCCGCCCCCGCGCCCCGCGCCGCGCCCCGCCACGCACGACGACTTCGAGCCCGTCACGCTGCACTCGTACGCTTAGATCGGACCTGTCGCGACCTCAACACTAGCGGACACGACTAACTAATAAAGATGATATCATCTGCGATTGTTCAACATTTCACGGAGCCGCGGTACTAACACCGGCTATTACGACTATTACTAGAATGCTACTTAGCAGTCGTCTTCTAATCATGCGTTCCGGATTGTGCGATGTCGACGCGAGTCGATTTTCGAAGCGCAAGCTTAGAAAATAACTCTACGAGCAATTCTATATCGTCACCGTAAATTACTGTAGCGTCTACCCGCGTGTCTCCGTTTCTAAGTAAGTACGAAATTAGACATATAATTTAAGATGCGTCAATATCTACATACCACCAATTTGTGCCATCAGGGTCGTCGATTGGATTACGCTGTTGGATGAAATTAACTCCACATGTGACAATCCTACGCTGTAAATACTGTGGCTGTGGCATTAGAGTGCTAGAACTGTGACCATCTGATGCCAAATTGATGGTATCGCGACTTGTTGCTTCATGTGCTTATCAATCAATGTAGAAAATACAAAGAGTGCCCCAAACACTGAGATTATTGTACCCCTAAACGCATAATAATATGGCGGATATGCAATGCCACAAACGATTTATACAAATCTAAGACCATGACATTATTGATCTATACGACAACATTAGGTTAGAAACATGATCTTTGCAAATAAAGCACTATCTAATCCATTAAAAAAATCAATATTTTGATTTTTTACATATATTTGTCAATTTACAGCTTATTATAAATCGAACTCAACTAGTTATTATAAGATCACTAAGTAGGACAACTACTACATTGGAAGCTGAGCTATTTTTAATGATTATGATTATAATACGTATCTATATCTAGATTAGATGATAGGTACTAGATGGTACATGTGTCAAGTCACTATATTCCATGTCAACTACATCGCGGACGTTCGATTTATTAATCCGTCAGATCAGTCATGATTCTTGAATGTTCTAAAATAGAAAGTTATGCATACTACAATATTTATATAAAATATGATTATTGTTATAGTTGATAGGGATAGGAAAATGTTTAGATGCATAGCAAGTCTGGACGATTTCATTTAACGTGTAAATATATGTATCTACTTGTAATAAATTAAAAGGGAAATTCCCTAGGTAATGTATCGCTTGACACCACCCAAAGGGTGAATGTGAAGTGAGAGAACTGCGATAGCATGCTGCCGGCTCGCGCCGCCCTCGGCAGTGCTCACCTGCACACAACGCGGGTAGGATCTAATCTCAGCATGATATCGAAGTGCAAGAGGAAAGATAATAAACTCATTAATATTTATTATTTTTGTACAAGTCAACTGTCGCTCGTTTCCTGCGGCTCACGGGGAAGATCGATAGTGACTTTTATACTATAGAACAAAGTTATATCTAGTTACATCGTAAGATTACATGTACCGAGGTTTGGGATCACGTGCATGACCGTGTTGCTTATAAACGATATCCTAACAGTGTCCACTTTATCATGTTATTATTTATAATGTAATTTAAGGCCCGTCGAAGCATACGTTTATAAGTAATAGGACACGACCGAAAGTTTCTTTATAGCGAGGGATTGATTTCTGTAAAATGGTATCCCGACCTCGTTTAAGTTGGGAAAGTATAGTAACCAGTATGTAAAATAAATACGTAGTATTTGACACAGCACACATAAAGGTACTATCAAAGAAGGAAATTCAAATAATATTTATAAATCCAGTTTTATCACTTTCGAACACAATCCGATTTTAGAGTAAACTCACCAGGTTTATAATGGTGACAATAAAATATCAGTGTAAATAGTTAGGTTTAATTGCCAATTGTGTTGACCGACCCAAATGATATTGTAAATAATAGTTTATTTATACTTTGTACGTTATATAAAATGAAGCTGATTTTCTGTTGAATGAACGCCGGCTGACGGGCGGGCTCGCCTCCTACATGTTACATGTTCGTCTCATATCAGAGAAATTCATTTAGTACCTAATTAGAATTAATTATTGATTAAATGCTTTTAATTTACTCTCTGATCATCGATAATAACGAATCTTGAAAGGCACTCTATTTACACGGATTAGTACTAACTACTTATATTTTATTCCGTTACTTAACTGGCAGAAAGAAGAAATAGACCCAATAACTGGAAAGTATTAAAATCTCACAGGGTGTTTTAATCTAAGGTAGAATTAGGACGGACGTCAGCGGACACAGATCCGGTGAAAACAAATTACAAATCTTTATATTGTTCTATAATAATTTTTTAATTACTTTTAAAACTACCTACAAATGCAAAACAATTTTATGGCGGTTCTAATACACTGTTTTTGTGGTAATTGAAAACTAAGATAATACGTATAACGAAAGTTCCTTTTCTGAAATGTAACTACAGTCGAATGCATTTAATTAAAATTACTTTTAGTAACAAGCATGTATGTTATATTCAATTTTATATAGAATATTTATATAATTATTTATTAAGTATACGTCAGTATGTGTTGTTATAAAATGTCCAAGACTTATCACACAATAATAAAATATAGGTAGTATGTTTAATATTTCTTATGGGTACTAACTGCATATGAAGGAGTTCTCTTGGAAACAATCCGGCCTGTTCAATGTTACTAGATTACCACGGCATACAATGTGTACTACAATTAGACTCTCTTTGTGACTCTTACAATCCTCTTTTTCGTCGGTTGGTTTTTACTATTTTATAAATTCCCCATTATGTCTAGATGGAGACGATAAATATCCATTCCAATTCTTGAACGAATTAAAGAGGCTTGAAAGAATTATTTCAGATTCTTCATACCTAATGTTCATATAGTTTTAAGATATATTTTATGTACATTGTTTTGTTACATAGCTTGTAAGGGATGGGAAACTAATATAGTGAGTGCTGTGATACCGGATGCTTTGAAAGTTGTAGTGTGGGTTATCAGCGATGGGTATAATATTGTATACATATATAATTATTATAGATTATTTTACGTTACGATATCCTGTCGTTTACTTTAATGTCATTGTAATATAATACGGGCAACAAGACTCCAATAAAACCCAACTGGAAGAGAAGTTTCTGGCCATGATAATACTAACATTTTATCGTGTATTCTAAAATTTATAAAATGTGCCAAAATCTCAATATTTTATCAGACACGATTGGTTCGGGAATAATTATAATTAAATTAATAGTTAATTAATTAAACAGCTTTTACACCTTTGAAGCCTCCTTTTATAGAGGTGTTAAAACTGTTGTCAAATTTATTATTGTACTGACTTAAAGAATAGAAATTATCCCAATAATATTCGTGTTTCATTTACTTTCACCCGTGCAATACATAACAACAACAGCTAGTGCGCGCTGGAATGCACGAAAAACTAACACAGGAGTCACCAAATAATGGCGGACCACCGCACAGTGGAAAAAAATTACTATTTTGTTCAAAAATCTGCCTACATCACAATTTTTGACGTATCGCTGCCATTTTTTTTTATACACTCCCGAGTAAACACACTGGTGTGTCACTGCCACTTTTCCTTTAAAGTCAATACCATAACCTCAAAAAAAAAAGCAAAATAAAAAAAAATATATTTTTGAATAGCCATTTTTTATCCGGAATTTTTATGAACAGACAGTAAATTCATGACCAGGGACCTGAAAAATCCCTGGTAACTGATTTTTGTTAAAATATTTTTTTAAAATTGTTTTAGCTTAATTTCCCGATTTTTTGAGGTTATGGTATTGACTTTTGTTCATTAAATAATATCTGTTGATTACTTAATAAATAAAAATTGCTAGTAATCGTCTGCCACATGGAGCATTCAAATTATTTTAAACCGGCCAAGTGCGAGTCGGAATCGCGCACGAAGGGTTATTATCAATAAGAACGGCAAAAAAAAACACGTTTGTTCTACGGGAGCTCCCGTAAATATTTATTTTTATTCTGTTTTTTACTATTTATTGTTATAGCGGCAACAGAAATGCATCATCTGTGAAAATTTCAACTGTTTGACTATCACGATCAATGAGATACAGCCTGGTGACAGACGGACGGACAGACAGATAGACGGACAGCGGAGTCTTAGTAATAGTCCCGTTTTACCCTTTGGGTACGGAACCCTAAAAACGGACCCCCAATGGTTATGTGACAATAAATGTGTTTACACATAACATAACATCACGCCTTGTTTCCCCGAAGGGTTGGGCAGAGGTGTACCTGTAGTAGGTATACCCACATTTCGCCAGTTATGTTTAAGTTCCATGTAATAGGGGGCGAGCCTATTGCCATCAACCGGACACAAATCCAGACTCCGGGTTGCTACTGAGAAATTCCAGATAGAAAAACCCAATAACACTTTGCCCGACCCGGGAATCGAACCCAGGACCTCATGCTCAGCAGTAGCGCTTGCGACCACTAGACCAACGAGGCAGTCGAGGAAATGTGTTTAATAGATGAATAAATAAAAATACGGAATATAAAATACATGTACTAGTTTATTTCATTTTAACCGTACAGTTACATACATACTCGTCGTTACACTTAGTCAACAACAGGAAATATAACACTTAATAGATATACACAATAGGTTCACAGGTTATACGAGCAACTTGTTTTTCTGACGTCACCGCAGGTAAGGGGTAGGTCACAAAAGGTGACAAGCTAGCAACATTATGACATTAGCGACGACTTTTGGAAAGTGACCTCAGAAAAACAAAATTCTCCACATAAAAAGGTATTAAAAATAGACAGTTTTACATAATATTTAATGCCTTACATGAAGTAGAATTATAATTTCCCGAAAAAAATATTAGAAAATGACAGTTTTCAAGTTGTTTTATTTACTGGCAAACCAAAGAAGCAGTTTACGAAAACGACTAAGATTTATGTCATCATAATACTTATCTATTAAAACTCTTAATTTCTCCATCTTATAAATATTTTTTGGTAACGTATTCGATACATTAATTTTAATTTTGTGATGAAGTATATTTACAAATTAATAAGATCTACCCCTCTCACTTATTAATAAATTCATAATTATTATTATTATAAATATTTTTGTCAATCGATATAATCTTATAATTTTTGAATACTTTTATGGTCACAATTTATTACGCTAGTCAAAGTTTAAAACATAACAAAAAGGCTTTTTTTATTTAATTTTTTTTTACCAATATTTTTGTTTATTATTTTTCACACCTATTACCCGTTCTAAACATGAATAATGTAAGTAGTTACGCAATAATTAAGACCAGCCCCTTTAATATGGAATCGTATAAACAGTAGAAAAACGTATATTAAAATGTGCGTTCGTAACGAATGTTTGGTGCAATGCGTTTCACAGAAGAAGGCAAGCACTAAACCATTTTTAACAGTACAATATCTACTCTATTAAGTTTAAATCTATCTACACATCTCAACTGGATTGTATTATAATTAGCATATAAATGAAAATATAAAAGTAGGACTAGAAGGGTGGGGGAGGCAGTGCAGCCATTTTAAATCTTTGATCGATATAGGTAATGATGATGATGATGATGAAGCAATCTCAAGAACACCATTAGCGGGCGTCCATTAATTGTGTGAGGCGTTTAGGGGGGAGGGGAGGGGGTTGAGCTGAATCTCACCCAAAATTTTGGAAGGTTCAAGACCCTTCAGTGTATTAGGTCAGTGTATCTTTATCTTCTATGAGTGAACAGAACAATGATCAGTTCAGAATTTCAAGCAAGCCTAACCATAATTTTTAAAGCAACAGCTATGTCAACAAGTCGACGATCAGTTTCTGTCAAACTCATATTAATTGTTGTGATTGACTGATCGAAATCAAATAGCAAATTAAATCACTCTCACTGGACATGAGTTTAAAAATCTGTTAGCTAATTTGATCTACCAACGTGCACTGGACCCGCGTGGTGGATTATGGCCCACTCTCTCTCACAGAGTGGAGGCCTGTGTCCCAGCAGTAGGAACGGAATAGGCTGATTATGCTAGCAAATTTGTGTGTAAATTACTGTTACTTGTTTAATATTTTTGGTAGTTGACTTAGAAGAAGAATTTAAATGGGGAAAGTTTTATTTAATAGTCGGATCTAGGACCGCACCACGTTTTCGTCAATGACTAAACATAAGTTCAGTATTGTAGTGGTGTGTATACGGTATAACACTATCGTCAAAGAGCAAAGCAGACAGGAAGACCTAAGGCAAACCTAGTGTCTCACGTGATTTGGAATGCATAGTCTATGGAATTGTTACGGATGTCAAAAGAACTCGAAGAGTGATTTATAGAATCTTTTCAAGTAAGAAATACTAGAGTTTAAATATGGATACAAAGACGATATTGCTACTATTAATACTTAAAGATTCTGCTTAATGTCACGGTTGTACGAGGACGCTTGAAAAGTTTGATGTTTTTCTTGTTTATTAATAGCACAAATAGTACCAGAGTTAGATTCAGCGACCAACATTCAGGTACATATAATTCTTATAAAGTTAACAGATTTGGAACATAGTATATCTAAGTCGATATTTATAGTTCGATGCATGAACTTATAATAACGCGTCAGACGTGCATTATTTGGCACAACACTAATAAACAACGTAACATTCACAAAAATATAAACTTTTATATAATTATTATATTAGCAATAAGCTTTCCTATTTTAAAGGTTTAAATTAATTTCACATTTGAATCATAGCTAATTTTAGGCGTGTTTAAAAACTGAATATTTTTATCTGTAGGTCATTGGAAATGTTTTAGCTTTAATAAATAAATTATGGAAAGAAAAAAGATACAAATAAATTAGACATTATTTCTGTCAGATGAATAATATGAAAACTAAAGAGGAAAATATTAACGTTACGTTATCTTTATGTTAAACGAGGTATATGAACATAAACATGAGATCAATACATTATTACTATCTAAACCTAGTTATTATTATAATACGTAAGATATTGATCTACCTCTAAATGACCACAGGTGACCTAGTGGCATTGGAATATTTATTACAAAAAGTCGAAATCCTTTTATTTTAACATGTAACAACATTAACTGCAGAGGTATATAAATATATTTAATAAACATTTTTATATTTATAACTGAAGAGGTATATAAATATATTTAATAAACATTTTTATATTTATAATTGCAGATGTATAAAGAGATAATTTACTGTAAGACCATCGAAAAAGTTTAATTTATTATAGTAATATATTATTTGCATCAGTTTGGCCGTGTTTTTTTAAATAATTCAAGTAATGTTGTTGCATTAAAAATTTAATGTAGAGAGCAAAATTGTCAGATCCATAAAGTTTAAAACTGGCTTTCGAGATTTTAAAAGGTGACTATATACGTTTAAAAAGATATGTGCAGTCATTTTGAAGTATCCAATATGGTAAATACCGATTTAAACGTAAAGGAATGTCTCTTAAAGAGTAGTTTGTTCGTATATTTCTCCGAGCAAGTGTCCTTTGGATATGATCCCTGTAAAATTACAACTATACTTCGATTATATCTATTGTCATGGCTAGTCTTACCTAGAGAGTTATTGGTATCGTTTGAGCTCAGGGAACACTTCCAGAAGTACCAGTTCAAACAGCTCCTGAAAATAACAAAAAGTTCTGGTTAAGGGAGTTCACAATTAATTTAGTAAGTCTTTCTTAATCTAATGTTCATTCGACATACGATTAGTAAATCTTGTACTCTTTTTATGAAGCTTTAGTTGATTAATTTCAAGAATTTGGTCAAACCAGACCTCTAGCAGATCGATTACGTATCTATTGTACTAATATATAATGTAAAAGTTTGGATGTTTGTTACTCAATCATGCAAAAATGGCTGAACGGATTTGGATGAAATTTGGCACACAGATAGTTTATAATATACATAGAACTCTTTTAATCCCGGTAGTATGTTCCCGTGGGATATTTTCCGACATCTACGCAGGCAAAAGCTAGATATAAATCATTTTCAAGATTTTCCTTAATCCCAAAAAATCGGGGAAAATGCAAAGCATACAAATTTCCAGTATCCACGTATGAATACAACGATAAACAATTATTTCGGCCATAATTTGGCGAAAGATCGTGTTTTAACATAAAGTCTTATGTGACGGGCGACACGCGGCGTTCACGTCTTCCGCACAGTTGTCGCGCCAATTCACATATATCAAGTACAAGCGGCGACATTTTTAGCGTGGAAGACGCGCTTTTAGCTACGAAATGACACGCCAATAATTTTAGATCGCGCGGTATTTGTGTGATACGGAGGCGTAACACGTTGGGCTGTGGAAGTGTAGACATTATGCCAGTATTATCAGTTGCGGTCTGCAAGATTGTTGCGAACGTGGAGGTTAACGCCGGTTTCTTCTAATAATATCGGAGCTTACGATGAAGACTTTGTTAGAAAATATGATCACTGATAGAACAATATAAGTGTTTTTTTTTTATAACAGCCATTAAATAAAGTGTTTTTGAAAAGTGCAGTGATAACGTTGATACCGGTTTTTAACATTTTAATATAGTCAAAATGCCAATAGTATTTAGTGCCGTAGCTTCAGACAGAAACATAGTTTCGAACTTCGCGTCCTGTGATGGGAACTTTACGGAGATTGCTGAGCAAGTCCTGTCAAAGTTACCGCCGTGTAACAACAAGATGACGTACTCACATGGAATATATCTACTACACTACATCGCTGAAGATGACTTTTTGTATTTCTGTATAACAGACAAAGTAAGTGGGTGTAAAAGTAATTGACAGCTCTTGAACGTGGCTTAGAAGTATTAATCGCGTTCAGTTTCAACCTTAATCTTCTTCTTTTCGTCTGGTTAGTGACTAACTTGGTGTCAGAGTTTTAAAGCCGCCCATGGGCTTCTAATTTGGCTTGACATGCGGTCGAGAAATATTTTCTTCACCGTTTTTGAAGCAAATGATAATTATACAATACGCACATGAATCCGAAAAGTCAGAGGTGCGAGTCTTGGGTTCGAACACGAGACCTTTGACTTGGCAGTCCGACGGTCACAACAATAGGCTATCACTGCTTCAACCCTGCTGTATCTATTTACTGGGAATTGTTGTCAAGAGAGGTAAAGTAATTACGATGTCGACTCTATACTCAATGTCTTTGCCACAATTTATTTAAAAAAAAAACAATCATTCCCTGAAATCCGAAATGAAAAATAAGGGAGAACATGCTTGAAGCTTTGAAAAAATATGAGACATTATACTATTAAAATACGGTATAAATTGTAGTCCTTACGATGACATGAAATGTTATTAAAATGACATAATGTTAGCTGTTAAACTAGCCAAATGCTGTTAATGAACTTTATGATGTGTGAGATGGATTTCAAAATACGTCCGTTCATAACCATCAAGACATAATTAATTTTGTTTATCATCAAACACCCACTCAAACAAAATATCATAAAAACACTCATGACTATTTCTGACGTAGAGTGATTTTAAATATAATTTTAGTAATTTATCATCTACGTATAGTCTATATTTTTCTAGTTAAATATTTCCAGAAAATTTGTTCATAGATATTTTCAATCAAAGCATGTTATATACTTTTTCGAGCTCATTGCATTGATTTACGGCATTCCTAAAATACATGCTAGACTGAAGAAAGAATGTGAAAATAAGTTTTATGCTATTTTGATTACAAAGCGTTAGTCTAGTGTTTTGCTTCACACGGGCTGTAAAACAACAATGTATTTACCGTATAAAAGAACTAACTTCTCTTTCTGATAGATCTACCTGCGTCTGGAAAACTAAAATATAACAGACTAGCTTCCGCCAGCGGCTTCGCCCACGTGATATCTTTATTAATTATAAGTCTATGTTACTCAGTGATAATACAGGGTGGCAGGGACATCGACGCGAAAACTGTTACCGTGGATTCAGTCCATGATTCTGAAAACCCCTGTGTTGAAAATTTTCGTCGGTTTTTTTAAGAAAAATCTAATGTTCCATATATTTTGACCGCGTAGGTATTGCACTTTTCTATGAAACAGCAGATTTTTTTTAAAATAACCGACTAAAATTTTCAACGCAGGGGGGCTCAAAATCATGTACTTAATCCATGCTAACTCGCGTCGATATCCCTGCCACCCTGTATAACATTCAACTGGTGAAAGATTTTTTAAATTGGTCCAGTAGTTTTTGAGTTTATTCATTACAAACAAACATACAAAAAAAAAACAACTTTATAATGTTAGTTTAGATAACAACATCACGCTTGTATCTCCGAAGGGTTAGGCAGAGGTGTACCTGTAGTCATCACCATTTCACCAGTTATATATCCCATTTTATTTCCCATGGAATAGGAGGGAACCTGTTGCTATCGACCGGGCATAATCTAGACTCCGGTGGAACGCGTGAGGGAGAGGCAAATTTCGCACCCTTACGCCCCTAACCGCCGCAGGAGACGCCCTGGGCGTCGGGAGTCGCAGACCGATTCCCGGCCACCATAGGCGCGGGCTTGCGGACGGTGAGCAATGGTAGCTCGCCGTCCGATAAGAACAAGGCCCGGGTCGACGGAGCGTTGTGATCCACGCGCGCCTCAAAAATTGTCAGCAGGACTGACGGGGTTCGATAGAGCCGATGCCTGCCGGGGTTGCGGTTTTGTCCGAAAGGGTTACCGCGGCCCCTGGCAATATTTATGGAAAACTCAATAACCCATGTAATAGGGGGCGAGCCTATTGCCATCAACCGAGCATAATCCAGACTCCTGGCTACTATTGAGAAATTCCTTATTGAAAAACTCAATAACACTGTTTGATCTGGGAATCGAACCAAGGAGCCCATGCACAGCAGTAGCGCTTGTGGTACACCAAATCAACGAGGCAGCCAAAAACTATAAGACTTGAATATGCCAAAATAATATATTACAATTTCCTGCCACAGCGAACTATTTTATATTAACACTGTCCATCAGGTATACTGACAAGAAACAATTTAAATAAAGAGATAAAAGAAATCCTAACATAATGAGTGTATAGTTAATTCCTAGGGACACTCCCGGCAGCGCGTGCCAAGTATTTGTAATTATCTTGTCACCTGTCATTCGCGGTGTAGTACGGCAATGTTGGTCTAAAAGGCAGCTGTCGATTCTAGGCCCAACGGAGCGCAACTTTTGGGAGTCATGTTCACAATTTATATTAATATCTGGTTATTTTTTTTTGAACGACGTTTTCTAAAAATGAAACCTAGCTAGATCGATTAATTGCCCCCGAAACCCCCTGCATACTAAATTTCATGAAAATTGTTGGAGCCGTTTCCGAGATTCAGATTATATATATACAAGACAAAAGATACAAGATATATACGAGGCAAAAGGAGTATGTAAGGATCGTAGCAGGTGGCGTTCTGTAGTTTCTGCCTACCCCCATGGGAAGAAGGCGTGAGTTTATGTATGTGTGTGTATATATACAAAAATTGCTCGTTTAAAGGTATTAGATATCTATTGTTGCTTTAAAGGTATTAGATATCTATTGTTGCTAACTGAATATGAGACTAATACATTGTTATTGGAGCGAAATCTGTAATATCTGCTGTAACTATACTCCATTTCAAATAAGATTAGACATTTAAGCAAACCTTTTTTTACAGTCCGTTCAACCGATTTTGACTTCTATTGCGTTGGTGGCATGACAAATGGCCGCAGCAGTAAACAGTTGGTATTGTAACCAGTTTTTTGCTTTTAATGCCATCAGGCCTACGGTATAGAAGTCAAAATCGGTTGAGCGGACTGTAAAAAAGGTTTGTTTAAATATCTAATCTTATTTCAAATGGAGTATAGGTATAGATAGCTTCGCACTAATAAAGTACAGCTTACAGTACAGTAATCGCGGAGTGGGGCGCGTCTTCGTGGATGGCACTATCTGTAGATACTAACGCGTAATAAATCGTCACATGATTAAAGAAATAGATTTAAAAAAAAAACTTGTATGAAAATATCGCTTAAAATACCAAATGCGAGATCCGAGATATTACTCAACAGGACATTAAAATCCACCTACAATTTATTTCAGACTGCAGTCAATAAGCATGGGAAAGAAAAGCCATTATCAATGATCATGTTTAGTGCAGAAGGTGTATGTTCAATTGTATCTAAATAAATGTAATGCTAATACTATTGATCTTCAGCTATGCCAGCGATCCAGAGCATTTCTCTTCCTCAACGAGATACAACGGAGGTTCATCACAAGCAAACAAACCGACGACTTCACGACAACACTAGCAGCTGAGATGTATCGATACAGTGAAGACTACAGCACTATTGTGATAAGGAAGGGGGAATTGGACGAGCTCAATAGTATAGGAGTTGGATGCAGTGGTGAGAATACTCCTTTTTATTTATTTTGTTATTCTTTACCAAAAGGGGGTTTTTGTCCGTACGGATATGCCAACCCCATCGTACCTTATCAACTATTTAACTTTAATTAAAATATAACACAACAACCTAACCTTATAACCTGTAACAGTAATTGAATCATTCAATGACTAGGCACAATTTTCACCAGACCACATAACCTCTTTGCAATCGCTGATCTAGAGTTTGCTAAAATGTTTTGAAATTAGCCCAACGTCCAAAATGTTCGAGAATACTTAAAATCTGGGATTATGCTCGACATTCTTTCTAATAACATCAGAATTAAAATTATTTATATTTTACAGAAACTTTACTTGGTGAGAAGATCCTATATATAAACAATCCAGATGTTATCTCATACAGTGTAAGTATTGTATTTATAACTGTAATTATTACTAGAATATTAAAACCCGGCTTTCTTTTTACGGTCTCCATAATTATGACGGACAATTTTGATTAATAGTACATTATTGCAAAGGCCGGGAAATAGGCAATTGCAGGTCGAGTATGAGTTCACTAATAGGAGACAGGCAATTGCCATTTCCGCCGAGGCATATATAGTGCTTTTCTCAAAAGAATGCAGGGAAATAAAAGTAGTTAAATTTCTATAATTTTTCAAGTTATTGCCGTTTTTAACATGAACTGTACATTTCAGCATGGAATAAATTGCCCATAATGTTGATGGCTTTTTAGTTTTAGTAATTTGATTAAAATACGCCAAAAATACACAGTTTGTAGAAAATGTTCCCTTTATTCTCGTTTTTCCAAATCATAAAATTTTCATATACTTTCATGTATTTTTCTTTTGACTTCGCTGGAAGCAGGTAATCCATTACTAATTTGGCTTCTGATCTTAAATCTGGTGGAGTACAATCAATCTCCATTTCACTGTCTGAACCGTTGGAAGTCATTTTAATTATCTATTATATAAGTAAATAACAAATCAAGACGAATTTTCAGCTTTGCCGCCAATTTTCTATTTATCATCTGTGCCGAAAGGCAAACGCATCTAAGGCTATACAGCCACGTGAACGCAATTTGTACTAAGCATAGAGAACTTTGGTATGCCAAGAATGATAAAAGAGATCCAATCAAAGAGTATTTAATATCCCCAGCACGCCATTTCATACAACATTGCTGGAGCGTTGTAATGTTCCAAATTCAAAAAACGCGCCTGCAATGTATTTGATTTTCTTTTACCGTAAATTCGATACTTCGCGTGTTCTTTGTTCGAAAATAATGACAATATTTCCATACATGTTTGAGAAAACTACTTACTTTACTTTAATAAAAGGACCGATGAGCTTGTGAAGGCCGCAGGAATCCACTGGATGCGGAAAGCACAGAACCGGTCGAAGTTGCGGTGCTTAGTAGAGGCCTATGTTCAGCACTGGTCGTCTTTCGGCTGAAATGATGATGAACGCCATCGAAGTCTACATTTGAAATAACCCTGATCATTTATTTTTGCAGACTATATCTCACGTGACCGCCACTCCAGGACTTGTATCGGTGTCAGGAGTGCGCTCGACTCCGGAAGAATTATCTGCCGTGAGGCCCACAACAGAGGCAATAGCGATCATAAATCCAACAGCACAAAGAATATCAGTCGCAAGAACGATTCCAGAAGGGGTATCAGCTGAGAATACAACTGTGGAAAGTATTGTGGTCTCGGCCTCAACTACAGAAGAAATGAATATCATAGACTCAACACCACAGAATATATCTGTCGAAGACAATCCTACCGATAAAATAACAACTGTAAATCAGACTTTAGATAACACATCGGTCGAGTTAACACCGGAAAGAATAAGTCCAACATCAGAAAGTAAATCAGCAATTTCCCTAAATCAGGCAAGAATATCGTCACTGAGTCCTATAACGGAAAGTAAACTAGAGATGAGTCCAAGACTGTACATTGTAATTGTAGGCATGATCATACTGGTTATAGCTATGTCTGTGTACGCTTTAGGTCCAATATCGTGTGTGGTTGTCACAGGTGTCGGAATATATTCGCTATTACGATCGTATATGGGTACTAAAGATAAATCGGACTAGTCCATAAAACGAGGGTGTCGTTGTAGAATTAAATTTCTAGAATAATGCACTTTTGTAGTAATAAGCACTTTGTTTTTAATTTGAGTTCGTTATGCTCTTTGATTGCGCGGGTTCTCTTACGATTTAAAGTCCATTCAGACAGTAGTTTTCCCTTTTATTACGCGATTGAGTTCTTAGATTGATCTTGTCTTCTATAAAGGTGAACGGTAAGTAAGATGTTCTTTTGTTTGTAAGTATATACTTTGGCGCAAAAATAAATGATGCCGTAGAAAAAATGCAGTTTTTTTTTTCAAACGTTATTCTCAAAATATATTTTTAGTAATTAGACCGTACTATTCGCGTGTAAAGTTGCCAAACGTTCTGGCTTAAGTCGGTCAAATTTGACGGATACCTGTCCTGCTAAAAATATATGGTGCCTTTGTTGTCGCTGTCTGACATTTCGGATGATTAATCTTACTCAAATTCAAGATGCATCATGGCACAAGAATCCTTGCAGTTTTGAGTACTGACTCTAGTTATGTGTTTTGTGCTACTTAATTATTCGAAAATAAGAATTTCACGAGCGCCGCGCGATCGTTTGTTGCATAAGTGTACGAACTGAGTGCACGCTCGACTCGAGCGTCCGGCGGGGCGGGGCGTGCGACGTTCGTGTTAAACACACACTTTGTTTAATTATCTCACTTGGACCTTGTCTTCCTCTAAATACATTTCAATAATATCGTACGACCCCAGCGCCATGATGAGAAATGTGACCAGCTCACACGAACGCTAAGCGTGCACTAAGGCCACTCGGCGAACGCTCTTTCACTGCTTGCACGCAACGCTGAACGCTCCGTTAGACGTTTTTTCACTCAGGCCGTACACTAAGATGGCAACACCGCATCTAGATGTATCGTGGGACCGGTTTACCCCAACTTTGTAACGAGCCCCGACGTACAGTCACTTCAGAGTTATTTTAACTCTGATTTTGCATCACTGTCAAAATCACAGTGATCTATATTAGTGTTGGGTTACTGACAAGTCTGTCAAAATCATTGTGATCTTTATTCTAGTTACAATAAGGTTATTGTTGGGTTGCTGCTGTCAGAGGTAAAATAACTGTGAAAGGACTGTATACTCACGCCACCAGCGACGACAGCGCGATCAGCACGCTCTCGCTCAGCCGCTGCAGCGCTGCACAGTGAGTACTCACGTAGAACAGCTGCTTGTTGTGCGTGGTGTCCTGCAGCGTGTGGAACAGCTTGTGCGCGCCGCGCGCCGCTGCCTGCGCTCCCACCAGCGACGACAGCGCGTCCAGCACGCTCTCGCTCAGCTGTTGTAGCGCTAACGTGCGCGTATGCTCTGCGTAATAAAAAAAAAACCATATTCAATCACTATTTTCTACCTTGCAAACAGAACTCACATGTCATTTTTCACAGACACGCGACGCTTCGCGCAGATGTTTACACATTTACCTTAATTTTCACCCTTTTTATCTTTCGGAATTTTCCCTTTATTTGTGCTTAATTTTGTGATTCTAGAATCACGAAATTAAGCACAAATAAAGGGAAAATTCGAAGTCGAAAACCTATAGGGTACTTCCGGTTGAGTATAAATTTCAACTGGCTAGGTCTACCCGTTCCTGAGAAAATCGGAGGTGACACACGGACAAACAGACGGACAAGAGACTGATCTTATAAGGGTTCCGTTTTTTACCTTTTGAGGAACGGAACCCTAAAAAACATTACCAAGAACCCGCGCTACGTATGGAGTGCCGCTAGGCGATTGTTACAGCTGATAACGGAGTCAACTACTGCGGGTAGTATAGTTACTTAAAATCCCAAATATATTTTTTTGTTTACTCATCTTGTCTGTGAAGTTTCGCCAGCTATTTTAATTTGACCTTGTATAATATTAATTTAACACATTAGCAACCGAATCTTACCTTTATCTTGAAAGTTCCTATTGGAGGTGTTCTCGGACAGGGTCCCGCCCGGCCACCATGACTTGAGAACCACGCTGATGTAGTAGTGCAACATTTGTTCAGAGAATATCCACGTCACAGTCTCTTTTATCTGCCTGCAAATTAAGATTATGATACACACACTACCGAACTTGCTGTTTTAAAAAATATATAAATATTTGGTTTATTTAAAAAAAAGTTATCTTAAAATAAAACAAGTACTTTACCAAAAATACAATACCAAAAATTTATGATTTGACAATTTAGGATAACTGACAAACGTGAGTATATTATGGGTACACCTCTACCTAACCCTTCGGATTTAACAGGCGTGATGTTATATGGATACTAACATTTTCTGACAAGTGATATATATTGATCAAGTCGAACCTCTACTTCAGGGTCAGTATACAGGGTGGCAGGGACATCGACGCGAAAACTGTTACCATGGATTCAGTACATGATTCTGAAACCCCCTGAGTTGAAACTTTACGTAGGTTATTAAAAAAAAAAAACAGCATTTCCGTACATTTTGACCGCGTAGGTCATTTTTCTATGAAACTGCAGATTTTTTTTTTTTGGGTGGGTAATTATCAAATAACTTCTCCCGCTCTGGGCGGAGCGGGAGGGCGTGTCAGACTCTTACTGACTAAAACCCACCCGTGTTCCTTCGGTTGCCCTGTTGCCGGGGGCCACGATTTCCCGATCGGTTTTCTTCGAACCCCCGGCAGGCATTGGCCCTAGTGGACCCCGTCAATTCTGCTGACATCTCTTTGAGGCGCGCGTGGAACACAACGCGCCGTCGACCCGGGCTTGGTCCTTATCGGACGGCGAGCTACCCATTGCTCACCGTCCGCAAGCCCGCGCCTACGGTGGCCGGAAATCGGCTCGCGATTCCCGCCCCGGGCGTCTCCTCCTGCGGCGGTTAGGGGCGTGAGGGCGCGAAATTTGCCTCTCCCTCACTCGTTCCGCCTCCTCCTTCGCGAGCATTACCGCTTCGCAGAAGGAGGTGACGGCCTGCCATTTCCTCTCGCTCCGTACCATGGCCTGAACCAGGGCCGGACGCGAGAGATCACCGCCGCCGATCGCCTCTACGAGAACACGGCGTTGCTCCGCCCAAGCCGGGCAGACCTCCACCGTATGCTCCACCGTGTCCTCAGGCCGATCCACACAATGGTGACACCCAGGTGTTTCCTCCCGCCTTATCCTGAACAGGAACCTCCCGAAGCAGCCGTGTCCGGTGAGGACCTGCGTCAGGCGGAAGGTGAGAACGCCGTGGCGTCTCTCCAGCCACTCCTCAAAGACGGGTCTTATCGCCGCGATTGTGGCGTGCCCAGCGCGGGGTTGCGACATTCGCACCCTCCATGACGCCATGAGATCCCGCCGGAGCTCTGTCCGCTGTGCCGCAATTTCATGCGGCATCGGGGTTAAGCCCCGGCGTTTCGCCTCCTCGCGACACTCCCAGACGTGCGCGAGGACCTTTGCCTCCAGATCCCATGGCGGTAATCCGGCAAGGAGGCTCGCCGCCTCGCAGGAGACCGTGCGGTATCCTCGGGCCAGCCGGATGGCCATGACCCTCTGGGACGCGTTCAACCGGCGGGCTGGCCGCAGCCTCAATGAACGCGCCCACACCGGTGCCCCGTAAAGGGCCATGGACCGCACGATCCCCGCATAGAGCCTCCGGCAGGAGGCGTTTGGATCCCCTAGATTGGGCAGGAGCCGCTTCAATGCAGCCCCGGCCCGCTCGAGTCTGGGAGCCAAACGTCGGAAATGTTCTACGAAGTTCCACCGGCTGTCGAGGACGAGTCCCAGATACTTCATCGTCGACTCGACACCGATGTGAACCCCTCCCGCCATTACCTGGGAACCCGACGGTGGCGCATTCCGAGGACCATGAAAATCCATGGCCTCAGACTTGTGCAGGGCCACCTCGAGTCCCAGCTGCCGGATCCTATCGACGATTGTCGCAACCCCGCGTGTCGCTAAATCGGCCGCCGCCTGGTACGACCCCCCCTGCGCCAGGACAAGCGTGTCGTCAGCGTAACAAACGACGCTGACGCCGCTAGGGAGGTCGGCGCGCAGAACCCAGTCGTATCCGATGTCCCACAGATGCGGCCCCAGGACCGAACCCTGTGGGACACCGCACGACATCTCTTGCCGGTTCCACTCTCCTTGGTGACCGGGGTAGATGACGGCCCTGTCCGTCAGATAGGCCTCGACCACACGACAGAGGTAGGTCGGCATCCGGTGATACCAGAGTGCCTCCCTGATGCAACTCCAGGGCAGGGTGTTGAAGGCATTGGCGATGTCTAGAGACACCGCCAAGACGACCCCACCCCGGGCCACAGCATCCCCCATCGTGAGGGCCCGCACGCGCATGATGGCGTCCACCGTAGAGCGCCCCCTGCGGAAACCGAACTGGCTCTCCGCCAGATCCGGCCCCACTCGCACCAGCTGCCCGACGAGGCGGTCTGCAATGACTCTTTCAAAGAGCTTGCCCACCTCGTCGAGCAGCACAATGGGCCGATAAGCGGACGGAGAGTCCGCTGGGCGCCCCGGCTTCTTGATGAGGACCAGTTTCCCCGTCTTCCAACGAAGTGGGAACTGGCCCCTCTCCATGCATGCGCTTAGGAGCTCCCTCAGTCGAGGCCCGAAAGCCCCCATGGCCAGGACCCAGGCTTTTCCGGGTATGCCGTCGGGTCCTGGGGCGGTATTCTCCGCACTCATCTTACGTACCGCCACTCTCATTTCTACCTCAGTCACCTCAGGAGAATCGTCGTCGTCGGTGTGGTCCGCATCGGGCACCGCAGTAGGCGGAGCCATGGGCGGAGGGGTATGATCCCCTCTAGAGGGGAACAGAGCGCTCACCACGTCGCCCACAAGCTGGGGCCGGAGACTCTGCGTCAGCGGGGGAGCCCATGGGCGGAGTTTCTCCCGCACCATCTTGTATGGGCGCCCCCACGGGTCCCTGTTGAGAGTCTCCAGCAACTCCTCTCGGGCTAGCGCCCTGGCCCGCAGGATCTCCGCTTGGAGGGCGGTCTTCGCCGCTCTGTACCCCTCGTACAGCTCCGCCTCAATGGCTTCCGTATCCGGAGGGCGGATACGGAGCCTGCGATGCCTGGCGTACCGGCGTCGCGCAGCAACACACGCCTTGCGCAGAGCCTCCAGCTCTTGCGACCACCAGTACAGCCGGCGCGAAGCATGTCTAGGATGGACCCAGGGCATTGCCATGTCACACACATTGGACATGGCCTCCCGGAACCACTCCGCCTCGTCGTTGATGTCGGCAGGCCTGTCCGGTGATGACACCCAGGCCTGCACGATCGAGGCTTCCAGGAGAAGCTCCCGGTCCAGCTGCTTCAGCGCCCACCGCGGACCACTCGGGGCCTGTCGGACCGGCGCACTCGAGGTCTGGGTGGAGACGTCAAACCGGATGTACCGGTGATCGGAGTAGGTCTCCACCCCCTCCATGACGCGCCAGTCAATGACACGCGGCGACAGAGCGGGGCTGGCGAACGAAATGTCCACCACCGATTCGCCCCGCATCCGCACACACGTGGGGACAGAACCTCGGTTTAGGACGACCAGGCCTGTCTCCAGAGCCCAGTCCTCCACCATCCTGCCCCGTGTGTCCGTATACCGGGAACCCCAAGCCAGATTCTTGGCATTGAAGTCCCCGAGTACGAGCACGGGGAGGGAACCAAACCCGACGACGACAACTCTTAACTCCGCAAGGGAGTTGTGGAACTCGGCAAGAGTTCGGTTCGGGGAGAAGTAAACACCCACCACGACAATCTCCCCGAATCGTGCTGCAACGCAACCCCGTCCTCTCTTAACCGACTCGAGGGACGGAGTACCGGCGGCGGCCGATGAAATGAGGGTCACTGAGCCGCTCAGGTCCTCCACCCAGTCATCCCTGGGCGGGACAAAGTACGGCTCAGCGACCACGGAGCACCCTGGAGCACTCTGGAGCAACAGATCCTGAGCGGCGGCGCAGTGGTTGATGTTCGCCTGGAGGAGGCGAAATGGGGCCGTTATTGGCATTCCATCTCTACCTCCCCCCGAGCCCCCTGCGAGGGCCCTGCCGCGGCGGAAACGGCAGCGGCGACAGCGACGGTGGACGCGGCGGTGGCCACGGTGGAAGTGGCGGCGGCTGCGGCGGTGACGGCGGTGGTGGCTGTGACGGCGGTGGTGGCGGAGCGCTTGCCTCTGCCTCTGGCCTCGGCGGGTGGAGCGCAGGTCCTGCTCCCAGCCCGGTGATCGGCCGGCTTGCCAGCCGCCGCACATACGACACAGTGCGGCGTGGCGTTACACGAGCCGGCCTTGTGACCGGGCTGACCACAGCGGAAGCAGAGGTCACTGCGGTCTACCTCCGAGGTGCACTTGACCCCAACGTGGTGGCCCACCTGGCAACGGAAGCACCTCAGAGGTCTGGGCTCCAGCAGTTTGACCTGCGCCGAAACCCAACCCACCAAAAGCCTTTGGCCCTCCCCGGCTATCTTTTTGGCCGCCGTCACGGGGCAGCTCACCCTGATAGCTTGCATCCCCGTGTGGTCAGGGTGGATGGTGCCTGCCTTGATCTGCTCGACAGAGCACCCTCCAGCCTTAGCGACAGCGGCCACCACCTTTGCCTCCGTCACGGAGTCGTCCAGGCCCTGGATGCGCAAGTCAGCGCACTTGGTGGGCCTGGAGACTCGGGCCTCGTCCGCATTTAGGGCTGCCCTGAGCTTTTCAGCCAGAGCGTCAGCGGCCGGGCCACTGGTCGCACCAGGGACCTCTAGCATCCGGGCCCCGGTTGCCGTGATCTTAATCTTTATACCCTTGGCGGCGCCGATCTCCTCCAGGTTCATCACCCGGTCCACCGTCGCGAACACGTGCTGGTAGGACACGCCCCTCTTCTCCGCTTCCGGCTGCAGTGTCACCACCACAGCTGCGGACTTCGGGGCGCGGAGCCTAGCCGCGACGGTTCTCTCTTTGCGCCGCTGCCGCCTCGCCCTCTTTTTGGCCGCCCTTGACTCCTTACTAGCCTTCTTCCTCTCCCCGGCCACTTGCCATCCGGCGTCGGCCGGAGGAGAAGAATTAGGAGGCGGAGGTGGCCGTTTCGCCGCCGCCTGGGCCGGAGCCCTCGCCGTCAGGGCCGGGGCCTTCGCCGCCTGTGCAGCCGCTCCGCTCTTGGGCTGCCCCTGCCTGCCTTGGCCTGGCTTGGCCGCGGCAGATGCGGCGGCGGCATACGACGCCGCCTTCCGCTGGTCTATGGCCGGCTGGCTCGCCGCTAGCGGGGGGCGCAGGACGATAGCCTCTAGGGCGGAGAACCTGCTCCCCAGGGCGGCCATCTCCTGCCGCACCAGGGCCAGAACCCGGTCCTCCGCAGGCACGGGCACGGGCACCTGCCCATGCCGCTCCCCTCCCTGCGGCGCCTCTCGGGGGCCGGCTGCTCGCAGCCCAGCCAGGTCCGCTCGGAGCTTCTCGTTTTCCTTTCGGAGAAGCTCCATGGCGGCAGTCAACTTTGCGACCTCCGCCCGCATCTCGGACATACCGTCCGACCGTCGATATCCCTGCCACCCTGTATTGTAATTGTTCCATTACCAACATACCTGTTAATAGTCCTGCCGTACGTGATTTGAACGAAGGTGACCAGCGTTTTCCTAAGCCACCGAAAAACACCTCGCATGTCGAACACTTCACTTAGTAGCGCGTACAACGGCTCTGCTATACTATCCCTTTCTTCCGCTATGGCGCCTGCTCCTGATAACGTGAAATATTATTCTGAGATTTCTTTTATTATTATTTGAAGAGTGAGTTTTAACAGGTTTTCATAAAGTAGCCAGTTTTCGAATACATAGTATGATCACGAATTTGTGACTGGCTGACGAACGAGCAAGAAGGTGTCGATACACGGTAAAAATAAAATGGTGCAGGACATTATTAGATTTTTTTTTCATGTATGATTATAACAAAAATTAAGTCCAATACGCTTAAGGAAAACATCGTGAAGAAACCTGCATGTTCTAGAACCAAAAATTCGAAGACATGTGACGTATGTAGCAGTGGGAACATTATTATATGACTACCCGTGCGCCCGATGCGAGTTCCATTGGCACAATTGGTGAATTTCCATACAAACTTGATTATACACGGTGATTTTTAATTCACTGTTAACCTTTCAGGAGGTGAAAGTACTCATGATTATAAACAACTTTCACAATGGGACCAACTACGAATTAATAGCAAAAAAAATACATCTGTTTCATATATTTTCATCGGGTAAATATTGCATTTTTGTATGAAACAGCAGATATTTTTTAGTTATTTCAGAGTTGGGCTCATAGTGAAAGTTGCTTATAATCATGAGTACTTTCACGTCCTGAAAGGTTAAATAGAAGATAGCAGACAATAGGTATGATAATGTTCCACTTACCACGCAAGGAACTGGTCATAGGCTTGCTAGCGTTATCAGAACCGTTTCCGTCTAGGTATAACGATATCTCGTCTTCATCTGCAGATAAATGCGTAAACTGTTCCTTTTCCTGCGATGATCTATTCGTTGCTTCACTACTCGTGCTGTTTACATCGAAATAAATGAATAATAATTATAAGGACCTAATAAATAAATGACCAATGCAATATTATGTTTCAGACTACATTATTGTATTGTGATATTTCTCAACGACATGTGAAGCCAAGCCCCTATGGGCGGCATAAAAACTGAGACCAGGTTAGTCACTAACCACACGAAAATTAAAGATACAAAAGAGGAGGGATTTTACGAAGATAATTTAAGACTACACAATTTAATAAAGCGCCCATTTTCCGACAAATAAACAACTTATAAAACGTTTGGCAAACCATTAAAAAATAAAACAGTGGCACTCCGAGAATGCCGACAGAAGTGAAAACTTGAAAAAAAATCGGCACCACGGTAATCAAGGCGTTGATGTCTTTTACTCAACGGTGTCGGTAAACTGCGTTACAGTGTCCCGAAATCAATGGTTTAGTCCCATCTCAAAAATGCCCAACGCACCTAAAGAAGTTTTCACTTCAAAAATACAAATTGGAATTCAACCTCGAGAAATAAGAAACAAACCATCATCGTCGGCCTAGCCTTTTCCCAACAATGTTGGGGTCGGCTAAGAAATAAGAAACACCATTACCTCTTAAATAAAGTTGAAAAGGAGAATTTGTTTTTCTTTGGTAAGTCACCCTGCTTCAAATACTCCGAACTGGGATTAAGGAATGTGTATAATGCCTCGCTTTGGTTTAATCTGTCATCTTCTAAAACAAACTGAAAATAAATCGATTCGACTATATACTTTACTGCAAAAAGTTATTAACGTGACTAATTAAAATAAAAAATATTTTTTATAAAAAAAAAAAATATCCAAATGTTTGGTTATTTAGCGATGGCTGGCTTTGCAAAGCTGAGGGCTTAAGATGTCAGAGTGAGATAGCGCTATATTTCGTCAAAAAGGTCAGAGAGAGAAACCATAACCTGCCTTTAAGTGCCATCGCTAAAGAAAATTGATCCTTGAGAGCTAAAAATAAACTTACTTCTAAATATTTCTGTATTAATATTTTCGCTTTTTCTAAAGAGTTCTTATCGTTCTTTCCAAATAGAAACTTGAATGAATTCGTTGGTAGTTCTAAATTCTTTAATTCCGCACACATAGGCCGTAACTTTCGATGTAATTCCTGAAAATCAACAGTTTTTTAGATTCATCACATCAGAAATTGACTTTATTATTTAACATTAGAAGTGCTACGAAAACACTACTTGATTGTCGTTTGATATGACCAAGTGAAGTGAAAAACTTTAAACATAGTATAAAGAGAGGAAGTAAGTTATCTTCATAGAAACGCACCGCGCGCGGCTTGTATGTGTGCGTGGCTTGTATCTATGCGTCGCCGCACGCACACTTAACAAAATCTCGGCTGTTTTAGAGTGCGCCAGTCGGGGCTAACGCCACAAGGTTTGCACGTCGCGGCTTTTTGGCACTGCTAAATGTATGAAAAATGAGTGATAATTGCAGGAGAAATTATTGCTGTGCGTTTGGGTGTCTAAATAATTCATCTATTCCAAAGTTGTCTCTGTTCAGATTACCTACTGAACAGAAAAGGTAAGTCGCATATAATTTTTACTTGATGATGAGATACCTTCTTATTTTTTGTTGTGTTAGTTATCTATCAGACAGACGAAGTAGGCAGGCCTACTTTCCCACTAAAATGTATTAGGTACCTACTTTTGATCTGTCAATTGATATGCCGCTAATGCTCTCTCTTGATATGCCCGATTTCTCAGTATTGTAGGTATAGTAAAGTAACTAAGTACTTACAGTTATAAAATCATAATTTCAAATATTTGACGAATTGTGAATCAATCAGCTATTTTCTAGGCACTGAATTAAAATTTAAGTAGTTAAAAGTGACAACCCTGAGACAGGCAAGTATGGTAGGCAATTATATCGCGAATTGGGCCTGAGATAGCCTACTTGAACTCTTTATACTATGCTTTAAACTTTTGTAAAAAAAGGAACAAAGGTGTCAAAACAGGATGTATCAGAAAGGTGTGGTAAAATTTAAGGGTGTAGTACAAACCATCAAACTGAACAACTTTTTTCATGGGACCAACATCATCGCGAAAAAATTGTCTGCCGTCCCATACGTTTGGGTCGAGTAGGTATTGAAGTATAAATAAAATGAAATTGTTTATTCTGTAAATAGGATATTGGAATGACTTTTACACGTCATATTAAAAAAATATTAAAAATTTGCTAGATGAGTTCGGCGTTTCCTATCCGACTACTCTGAGAAGAAAGGCCGAAACAAACTCAGAGGTCACAGTTTCTTTCTCAGTTCTCTTTTGTGGAAAGAATCACACAGATTTGAGTGGACCTGTCCAGTCAGTGCAAGCATTTGTCAGTAATCATGGAGCTCAACGCGACGAACAAGTATAGGGCAGTTGAACATTTTTATCGCGATTATGATGTTGGTCCCATGGAGAAAGTTGTTCAGTTTGATGGTCTGTAGCACACCCTTAAATTTGACCACACCTTTCTAATACAGCCTGTATAACATTAAACCATTTATGAAATAGGACATACCTGAAATTCGTTCAAAGTCCTAAGCAGCACCCATCCTGTAGTTATTTGTTCGGGCCTATCGTCTTCGTTCATAGATTCCTGTTCCGCCATATGTACCACTATCACAAACTGGGGCGGTTTTGATTCGTCTATTACCTACAATAATAAAAGTTTTTTTTAGTTATTGTAATAAATGTCAGTATTGTTCAATTTGTCTACTATCCTCACCTTTTGTGCTAGCTAGAACCAGAAAGTTGATGTTTATTTTAGTTTATTGGAATAAAAATCTTCTACAACTATCTACTACTGATAAATAAACATCTTCGCTTTATACAAATCAAATAGTGTGCAAGAAATGTCAAGAGAGATTACAACTCGCGGCCAAATTTTCTAACGCAACTCAATTTTAAGACGTCGTTAAAGTCTCATTTTAAAACCGGCATGCCTAAGACATATTTCTCGACAGCATGTGATGCCAAGTCAGACACCCAAGAAAAACTCTCAACACCCAAGTTAGTCACACGAAAACAAAGAAAAAGTCCCATTTTGTCTGCCATTTTCTTTCAAATGTTTAGTGGCGACGGAAACGCTTTAAAGAACGTCTTAAAGTTAAGTTTCCTTTAAGAGAAGTCAATAACAATATAATGCTATATTTTACTATAAGATTATTTTAATATTTCCAGAGTTAAATTTCATATAAAACTGTTTTCGTCATACCTCAGCGCTATGCACGGAAGCCCGCCACCGCCCCAGGTGTTCTGCCCAAGTATCGGTCCTCGCTAGATGAGCTTCCAATCGCATCTGTTCTCCAGCTAATTTCTCAACTTCATTGGCTAACATGGACAGGGCAGGTGATTCAGGTTTTAAAGATGCACGGAGAGCTGCTAATGCCTAAAGGTAACACAAACATATTGAAAAAAAAAATGTAATTCAATTCTTTGATGGCATTATAGTTAACGTCATGTAAACAGGGTGATTTCTTGAGATAACGAAAGAAATGGAAAATTTAAGAAACAAAACCAAAGGTGCAAAGAATCATTTCAGAGCAAGAACCCAATATTCTAAGCAAAAATCATAACACCACAGCCCGTTTTATTATACTGAGCAATAATTAACCTTTTAAGGATTGAATCTTGAAGCTCTCTACGTTTGTGCGGTTCACATATGTCATAATATATACTTATTCCGGAAACAGAAATCAAACAAAAAAAAAACAGTGGCACTCCGAGAGTGCCGACAGAAGTGAAAACTTGAAAAAAAAATCGGCACCGCGGTAATCAACGCGTTGATGTCTTTTACTCCACGCACCGCGGTACAACGCGTTGATATCTTTTACTCCACGGTGTCGGTAAATTGCGTTACAGTGTCGCGAAATCAATGGTTTAGTTTAGTCCCATCTCAAAAATGCCCAGGCGCGTGCCTAAAGAAGTTTTCACTTGATGTCAAAGTAAAAATTCAACTTCTAGTGGAATAGAAATTATCGTCAAAATTAGTAAAACATACTTGAATTTTGTTGTTATGTCGCTCCTGCAACTCGTCTAGTTTCCGTCTCGCGTACGTAGAATGTTCTGTGAGGTGTACAGTACCGGCGACGCTCTCCGCAGACGATACTGATTCGTTTGATAATTGACGGTCTTCTATCGGCGATCTATCTGACGTAATGTCTGAAAGAAAGAACTTAACTTTAAGGCAATATTTATCCCAGCAACCTAATTGCGTAACACACGATCAATCACAATAGTTTTTATTTTGACAGTTCAACAACATTCATTGCGTTATTTACGTCGTTGAGCAGGTATTGCAAGGGGTAGGAGATAGGTAATTTTTAACCGACTTCAAAAAAAAGGAGGAGATTCTCAATTCGTCGGGATATTTTTTTTTTTAATGTATGTTCCCCGATTACTCGAAGATGGATGGACCGATTTGAAAATTCTTTTTTTGTTTGAAAGGGTATACTTTCAAGTTGGTCCCATTGTCATTTGGTCACGATCTGATGATGGAATCTTGGAGAAATCGAGGGAACTCTTCAAATGTTAAAGGCACATCTATAGCGATTTGGGTATTTTTGATGAGCAGTTGACA
This sequence comes from Agrochola lychnidis, assembly GCA_963680765.1. Classification (NCBI taxonomy): domain Eukaryota; kingdom Metazoa; phylum Arthropoda; class Insecta; order Lepidoptera; family Noctuidae; genus Agrochola; species Agrochola lychnidis. Next base: position 16,197,463 of record OY796857.1, read on the forward strand.
TAAGGCTATTGTAACTTAGATAAATTACAAATCAACCCACTAAAAAGAGAAAAAAAAACTTTTTTACAAAAAATACAACCGACTTCCAAACTACAAAGTGAAAAATAACTTTAATTTCGGAAGTCGGTGTCAAAAAACTTAAATACTGATCCAAAGACACCGACTTCCGAAATTAAAGTTATTTTTCACTTTGTAGTTTGGAAGTCGGTTGTATTTTTTGTAAAAAAGTTTTTTTGTACAAATAAATGAAATTCAGGTTTTGGTTCTAGGGAAAAATAACACTACATAAGCAAAATAATAGAATAGAATACTCTTTATTATGCGTACTCTCATCAGGTACCTTTATTGGCTTCCTCGGTAGCGAGTTCGGCGATCAACGCCGTATACTGATCGCTCAGAAGGAAGGAATGATAATATTTCTCCTGTATCGTGTCTACTACGGTGTCTTGAACTTCATAGAATACTTCTGGGCCCTTGTCTCCTAGTAAAAAAGCTTCCATTCTTTTTCTAGTGTCCTGAAATAATACACAAAGAAATAGAACAATCTAGAAGTTGTTTGTAATAAATTCCTTGTAATTTAGAAGCTTAGAAAATATAACAACTATAGTTTAGTACAGAATGCGCAGCGAGGCAGGGGGCAGCGTTGACTAAGGATGTAAAACGGCAAAATTACCCTGTATAATACGGTAAAAAAATTTATTTTAAGTAATTTACGGTATTTTACGGTAAAATATGGTAATTTTCGGTAAAAAACGTATTAAACGTACTCATAGTTATACCCACTAAAACACTACAAATACGAAAGTGAGTATATTTGTGTGTATCATGTGTATGTCACTACTTCACTGTTAACGGATGAATGGATTTGAATGAAATTTGCCAGAGATATAAGCAGTATTGAAACTTAAAATAAAACAAAAAAACTGGCCGGTAATTTTACCGTAATTTATATCAATGACCGTAAAATACCCGTATAAATTACGTGCGGTCTAGGTCAAACTATAAGTTATGCTGAAGGATATTAAGAGATGCCTTACTTTTAATGTAAAGTAAGCTTTAGGTTGTAGCAGTAAGGTCGGTTTTTGTAGTGCAAGTATCGTATTAACATAAAATATAATTTACTTTACCTTATCAACCTTAATTTCAGCGCTAGGCGATCTAATGTAGGTATAAAATATTTCCGCGCCGAGTTGGTGCCAGCTACTCCTGGGACTGTGCCTCAACTCCTCGACCGCCATCCAAAAGCCGACCAGACCTTGAGAGCACATAGTCTCTAGGAACATCGAGAGATATCGCCGGCCTGTCACACTCTCCATTATTTTGTGTAGAGGTAGAGTCTGTAATAGAATTGATAGCGGTTTCAAACAAATGCGTATCAGAGCAGTTACACTACTTGTAACTAGTATTTGTTAGTAATGTAAAATGTATATTTTGATATTTGTGACTACAGCAATATTTTACACATATTTTGTCTCTGCATCACCACACCACCCAAGGTTAACCGGTAGAAATGGCTCAGGCATTGAGTTCGCCGTTCTACAGTTTTTTTTCTTGTGATTATTCACAAGAAAAAAAACTGTAAAGCTTTAATAAATATATTTTTGAATGTTTAATTTCTACATTGAGAGCCAATTGTGCTTTGTACATATATTTATACAGCCGATTGGACGTCACGGCATCTGGTCGAACACTCGCGCATTCCTCAGTGTGGTTTGAGAGGACGAGTACAGATGCGCAAGTTTTAGACCTTATCTCGCGGAATGTGCTCTTATAATTATTATAATTTACGTTCTACACACTACCAGGTGTGAGGGTGAAGCACACTTAACACATAATCTGAATATAAAGCGTGTCCAGGGTAGGTTTTTGTTGAAGCTAAACCTGGACTAGATGAGGTACTCATTGATATGAATCGTATGAGCTGCAAAGTAAGTCACTCGAATACTCGTCAGCTCAGCGACACACTGTGGCTCGAAAAAAGGCTCTCGAAGACGTAGGAGCTTAAATATTAAAGTGTCGGTTTTTTGCTTGAAGAACGGAGAGAATAACCATAATATCCTTGCACACGTTGTTGTAACTATTTAATTATGTATGCTTTTTTGACATACTTCATATAACGAGATTTTGTGCCGTTTTTTTTCAAAAATTAAATTTACATTTTAATAAAATTAAATAGTTACAACACTGTCTGCAAGCATATTATTCTCTCCGTTCCGGAGATATAAGCATACATTATTTTTGCAAAAAAAAAATATTAGTTGCCAATTTGCGTACCAGATTGTATCGTATGATATATTTATGCATAATTGCTATTAGAAGCCATTTCAAGCAAAAAATCGACACTTTTTGTAGTAGGTTCTGTATTTCACTTTAAAAGCTACAAACTTTTTCTTTGCTCGCCAACTCGTTTTTAATTGCTAGCTCTTCTCGCTTTTCGTTAATCGTCAGCGACGGTGGGACAGGTACCTTACACCCAGATTACCTCAAGAGTTACGCTAAATTGGACATCTACCTTTATTAACTAGATAAGTAGTAAAAAATGTGATGATAGTACCTTTACCTTGCTATCAGACTCCACTGTCGGAAAAGCACCGTCCCATCCCAACTTCCTGAGAGCGGTTTCACACTCAGCTTTGGCAATAGTCAGCTGGTTTATATACCTCTTTATTTTCTTAGCATCTGCTACTTGTTGCCGACTTATATTTTGTGATCCACTTTTTTCTATAACTTCTATGTCTACACCCTTAGCTCGTTTCACGTTCTGTAGGGTAGTTGCTTGCATTATTTGGGTGACGATGTCATATCTGGAATGGAAAATAGAAGTTGTTTATACGCCTAGTGAACGTATTTTTCGGTACGTTAGAGAAAAAGTAGATTAAATAATTCTCACGAAACCGGTGGTTATTCGAAATTGAAAAGCTTATAACAGTTATTGAAAATAAGAGTGAGTGATAAGCTTCGACGTCAAGAAGCATCGTCTGGGTACGTTCGTTTAAGAATTGTAGACCTCAGCCATTGCTTGCTACCTACCAGGCGAGATCAAGGTCAAGAGTGGAATCGTTTACTAAGAGCAAACAAAAACAGTGGCACTCTGGGAATGCTGAAAGAAGTGAAAACTTCAACAATTTAAAAAAAAACACTTCCAAAACCAAAGTAAAAATACTTGCATAGAACATTGATCCGTAACGTAATATAAATAAAGAGCACAATCGCGTTTACAAAAATAGGTGTCGGTAACGGTGTCGCGAGTTCAATTGTTTTTCCCATCTCAAAAATGCCCAACGCGCCTAAATAAGTTTTCACTTCAAAAATTGAGGCATAATGTGACGATTTACGAAATTGTAGAAAAGACTTTAGAGTTGTAATTTTTCGTGAGCAACAAGCAGAATTTAGATTTGAAACATTTCTGGGCTCACGTTGTCGAGAAAATCCATTTGATAAGTAGGTAGAAATGATGCATTTATTGACTGTTGCCGTTCGTGGGATTTTTTGATCGCTGCAATGAAGAAACATTTTTTGTTGACCTACTGAATTTTCATTAAATATGTGCTCATCGTAAATCAAAACCGTGGGTATAGCGGCGACGGCATTAGCATTGGCGCCGCCGGCAAAATTACTGGTTTCACTTAGTAGAAAAAATACCGAAGCCCAAAACTGGTTTCGAAGTTGTTACATAGAGACAGACACGCTAGAATGTGTTAACGTGAATAAATTATAATAGAAATATTTTGTTTAAAAATCCAGTCGCGTCTGCTGGTCATGATTAGTTAATGTTACACGAAAAATATTTAATTTTAATGAGGTCGATTAGGTAGATAACGCTGGAATAAGGAAGTTCAGCTAAAAAAATATACATAGTGATAACGCGAGAGGATTATACGGTTATGTTATATCATCTGTACTGTACCTACTTTACGAACGTCAAAATCAAAATCAAAATATTTTATTTCACATAAACCTACATGGGCACTTATGAAACGTCAGAAGCTAGGTGCACGGTTCCAATTGGTCGTTTCCTATGGAGAAGAGCCGGCAAGAAACTCCACGGTTACTCTTTTAAAAATAATTGGTTTTTACAATACTTTCATATAAGTCATCATCTGTTACGACGCCTCATTAAGGTGGATAACAATTAAAATTCTATTGTGTCTCGTTAATGACAGTTGAAAGGATAACAGTGTTTCTAGGTATGGGAGGACAGTGTTGGTCTTTCAATAAGTACCAAGTACTTAACAAAATAGAAAATGGTCAACACGTCTACAATCCACTAAGCCTACAGCGTTCTCACATTCACAAAATATGTAGAAAAGAATCTATACAAAAAATAAATTAATTAATAAAAGTAAAAAACCTATTTTAATAAAACGCAATTATATGATTGCTATTACAACTGTAATCAATCTGTGTAATTATCATGTCCACAAAAGTCACTAAAAAAAAGTTGAAATTAAATCGTAGGTACGTCACGCTATTGCTCTATTTACAACATAATATAACATCACGCCTTGTTTCCTCGAAGGGTTGGGCAGAGGTGTACCTATAGTACACCCACATCTCACCAGTTATGTTTAAGTCCCATGTAATAGGGGGCAAGCCTATTGCTATTTGCTCTATTTATAACGATAGGCAAAAAAACAAAAGTAGGACGGTATGTGGGCTTTTATCATTACGACAAATCGAAAAAGTCCTAGAATAAAGTACATTATTTTTACCTGATGTTATTGCAATATTATAGTTATTAGTTTAATAGGTACACCTACCATTTGGATGGCATGCAAATACGTCAAATACTGTTTTGATATTTTTAACTAGCTTTTTCCCGCGGCTTCGCCGACGTGGGTGTCAGAAATTATCCCACGGGAACGTACTACCCCGGGATTAAAAGTACCCCATGTATTAATCCAGGTTATAAACTATCTGTGTGCCAATTTTCATTCAAATCTATTCAGCTGGTTTGCGCCGATCAGGAACATACATTCAGATAACGGGACGTTCCCACACCTTGTAGCAATCACTTTTATTCAAGATGTTCAATGTACAGTTTTGTCTTAACAGAAAATATTTGATTTTTTGTAATGGATAAACTCAAAAACTACTTGAAATTTTAATGATTATGTAAAATCATCAAAATACTAGTTTATAAAACTGGTATATTTTTTCTTTACACATTGACATTGTTGAAAATTATATTCAAAATGACATTGATTACTTTGTAAAGTATTATATTATTTTAATTATTGTGAATGTGAGGACTATGTGGATATTATTGTAATTTTTATTTCTCAGCTAGTTTTAATGATGGTCTGGCAGTTTTGAGTAGTTTAAGCGGCTTATCCAAATGTCCTTTCTTTGGAATTGTTCGTCGAGTTGAGCTCCTTATTTAAGTTCTGAGTTGAGCTACACAATTACTGACAAATGCTTGCACTGACTGACTGGACAGGTCCACTCAAATCTGTGTGGTTATTTCCACAAAAGACCATTTCAGACACTAATCTACATGGTCCTCATATGACCTGACCAAGATTATGTCTGGACTTCCTTTGAGTTTGTTTCGGCCTTTCTTCTCGGAGTAGTCAGATAGGAAACGCCGAACTCATCTAGCTTATTTTGTTTAATTTGACGTGTAAAAGTGATTTCGGTATCCTATTTACAGAATAAACCATTTCATTTCAAAAAATATTTCACCTACATTATCAGCGAGTAACGTGGACTATATTTTACCGACTTCCACACGAACGAAATCGCGGGCAGAAGCTAGTTTTATTATATGTTTACAAGGTCAAATTAATTAAGCTAGGGAAACTTCGCAGACGTGATGGATATCGATATCTAAACATAATTAGCGATTGTTTAACCATACATTTTTGACGTTTGAACGTTACTTAACTTTAAACAACGTTTATAAATAAACGGGTCGTCATCTTCAACAGCAACGTTCTTGAAATATCACTTCAAAAAATCAGTTTTATAGTGTGTGTAAACTTCACAGACGTGATGTATCGATATAACACAATAAAACAAAAACAGATTTCTCAACTCGTACTTCAAGTAACAACACACCTAGCGGTCGTTGACCCCATTTTTTTTAAATCTATGTACATTAGGCACCTATTCAGGTTTTTCAGTCATACTTTATGGCAATTATTTTTATCAATCACTCATATCCCAGGAGAGTCCTTGACACATATAAGTAATTGGTCAGTGAAAGTAATTTACGTTATCAGTGTGCACTCACCGCAACCGTTTCAGCGTGTCGACATTGTTACAGCTATTGATCAGACGTATGTAGTCTTCAAATGTTTTGGCGTACTCATGGGTCCTCACGTGCATTGCGTCTACCTCCTTCTGAGCTTCTAAATACTGGATTATCTTCTGGTTTATGTAGTCGGGTTCCGTTACTAGGTCTATTGCTGGCTGTAATACTAGAATTGAAGAAGATATTTAACATAGATGCAACTCTTTTAATTCTTAGATTATTTGAAAGTTTTGGTAATATTAAAGTGTCGCGCTGTTTGTTGGATCGCGCGCAATTTGATTAAGCCTAGGGACACATTTGCGCAGAAATATGCAACGGGAAGACAAGTGTGCTCGCATCTGCATTGCTTTTTAGGGTTCCGTACCCGAACGGTGCCAAACGGAACCCTATTATTAAGCCTTCGCTGTCCGTCCGTCTGTCTGTAAGCGGGATGTATCTCATGAACCGTAATAGGTAGACAGTTGAAATTTTCACAGATTGTGTATTTCTATTGCCGCTATAACAAAAAAAGTAAATGATTACAACAACAACGAACAAGAAACGTGTTTTCGCCGTTTTTTGCTCGATCTTAATTCGGCACGGAACCCTTCGAGTCTAACTCGCACGCCGGATTATAACAAATTCTTAAAAAAAAAAGGATTGTGTGGTTTTATGAAACCACGGTAAAAGTGAAACTTTTAAGCGAACTATAGGCGCCGCCATATTGGCCTTGGCTGCTCTGACGAGCGCCTTTCACTTTATCCCTACTCCGCGGCCGACCGTCACGCGACATGCAACACTCAGACGAAAAAGTTTGAGACGATGTAATAAAAGTTTCACTTTAAAATTAAGGCCGAAATTAAAGCGAAATCATACTGTAGGTACTTCCGTCACGCGATTTTCGGCATGAGTGTCGCTACGCTAATGTGACAAAAAGTCGTATCGCAAAATCGCGCCGTGTATGGCGCCTTGTTACATAAGGCGGCATTGACAGTGACCTTAATTAGACACAGATTACCGACAACAGGTGTTTCTATTAATCCATTTAATACACTCTGTGACCAATCAGAGTGAATTAAAGTGGAGTCACAGGCATGCAACAATCATGGCTATTTTAAGAGATGCAGTGAACATCCTGTCAACATAAAACGTGCAAATATCAGGTAAACATAGAGCTATTGATAGATTTCATAGTAAATTCCTATTAGCATACCTTTGCATGCCAGGATTTCTCTCATGAGGTGTGTAGCAGGTGCCAATGAGTAGCACCGAGGCATAAGAAACATTATGACCAGCTCGCTGATCTGTCTCAAGTAGTGCAGTTCTGTGTCAAAGGACATCAGGTGTGGGGCCAGCGCAAATACTGGTGGTTGATTCAATTCCAATCTGCAATGTTTAGAGTTTATTAATTTAAGAAATAAAATAAGTCAGTAAACAGCAATTAATCATTTTATTTGAGTATAGCTACTGTAATAGGAAGTTATTTTCATATTCAATAAAATTACGAATCATTTATTTGCAGAAAATATAGGTGTTGGAGTGTGTAATCCTTCCCAGTTATCAAAGTAGGTTGTTTATTAGTATTTGTAATATTTTTTGGTAGTAAATATTTATCAGCTGCCTAGCCTTATCCCAACTATGCTGGGGTAGGCTTCCAGTCTAACCGGATGCAGCTGAATACCAGTATTTTGGTAATAAATATTAATTTAAAAAAATTGCTTTATAATTTTCCAACTTAGCTTTTACTCAACACTGCCAAACAGTAACTTTATTATTGTTTTGACGTTCAAAAGTGCCATACATGGGCCTATTTGAAATAAATGATTTGACTTTGACTTTGGTTTCCTATTGAAAACCAATACCACAATCAACTAATCTTAATAAAACTACAACTTACGCACAACTCCTAGCAATTCTTATTCTTTCAAAATGCTGTGTGATCTTAGTCACCATGTCACTGGCCAGCAGCTTCTCAGCATCAACACGTAACAGTCTCTCGTACAAGTTCTGTACTCCGCCCCACACATGCTCCTTGAACTTATCTATCACTGGCTCAGGCTTGTGAGACAACTCCTTCAGCCAACGAGCCACAAAGTCTCGGAGGACAAAGTCAATTAATAGCTGTAACTGGCTGTCCACAGTTCGCCCAAATATGACAGGTAAATGAGACTTTTTTGTTGCATGAGGCCAATTTGACTGATCCTCCTGCACACAGAAATACAAAAGTAAATATTACTGCAATTGACACTCGTAAAAATGCATCAAGTAAATATGTCTTACCTTTAAGGTCTCTTCAATTTGTCGAACATCTTTTTCGACTTTATCCAATAAAAATAACGATGTTTGGTGCGGAGAAGATAACGATACATGACCCCAAAGCGTCAAAACGAAAACTGCTACCACTATGAATAAACTAAGAAATAATAAATAGACCAAGCTCCATAGAAATGGAAAATACCACACTATTGATAAAAACAACGGTGCTACACAGACTGAGATCCACATATACATGATTTTCGCGCAATTTAACTAAACATTATTTTCGCAAAAATAGTAAACAAATATGATTAATCAGGAATGGAGGGTTCACAATACTGTGGCTAGCATTAGATATTTACGCTTGTGTAACATAGTTTACAATACATGTTTTTTTATTTATTATTTAAGTGTTTATCGAGATTTGTGTACAGTTTTTCCGTAAAACTATCTTCCTCGTCCATAAAATCCCCCTTCCGTTCATTAGCTAGCTGTCAATAAAAGATTTAATTCGTTTCAAACTCAGAACGAGATGCAAGACTCTATCTTATCAATGGCACAACGTGTGTGAAAGAGACCATCGAAAATTAAGAACTATACTCACAAACGTCACTTTGACAGTCATGATGAGTCTGGCTGCATTCCGAGTTACGTCAAAAGTGATTATTTCGCGTATCCGACCAAATTTAATAGTCACAAAATATAAGGGTTATTGAGTAAAAATTGTGACTTTGGACTTTGGTCGGATTCGCAATATTATCACTTTTAACGTAACACGGAATGCGGCCTTTTTCAGGCGGGGGAGGTTGAGATTAGTGTTGTTCTACAAGGAAAAGACTAGGGATGCACATAAAAAACTCACGCCTTCTTCCCATGCGGCCATGGGCGTGGGCAGAAACTACAGAAAGCCGCCTGCTTCGATCCTTAGATAGTCCTTTCGCTTCGTTTACATTCATACATGATCAGCACGCGTAGCATGACCACCGTAGAAACGAGTTTTGTCGACGGAAGAATTGACAAAATGACAGATAAACAATCGCTATCTGTCATTTTGTCTATTCTTCCGTCGACAAAACTCGTTTCTACGGTGTTCATGCTACGCTTGCTGATGTATACACGCCCATAGGGATGTAAACCGGTAAAATTCCCTTGGGAAAATACGGTAAAAAATGTTATTTTACGAAATTTACGGTTTTTACGGTAAAATATGGTATTTGCGGTAAAAAACGTATTAGACGTACTCATACAGTCATACCCATTAAAACACTACAAATAAGGAAGTGAGTATGTTTGTGTGTATCATGTGTATGTCACTACTTCACTATCTATAGTCTGTGACCAAATTAATAAAGAAAAAAATCGTCAGTGAGGTGTCGCACAACATGTGCAAGGATATAAGTACACATTACTATGCGTTCGCACCAAAAAACATTTAACATGTAGATGTTTCGAAACTTGTCACATGAAGCAAATCTCATTACTTGTTTTGTTGAACTTGCGTTCGCACTGCACGAAACATGAGTAAGTCATAAGACAGATGTTAAGATTTGTTGTTATCTGCGTTCGCACTGTCTAGAAACATACACAACAGACATGTTTTGTATAGAGATTTGTCACGTTTGCGTTCGCACTGTTGTTTGTTTAGGTCAAATTATGTCTCGCAACTTGTCTATTGCTTGATGTTTTGTGTTATCCGAGTATGGTGGTAAACATCTCGTGTTTATATCGAAACATGGATTGGTCCAAAGTCCAAAGTAGACACGGTGAAGTTTTTTTTAGAAAGTCGCGCATCCAGTATCTAGGTTTCTTCCTAGGTTTTTGCCGTTCCAGGTATGCAATACTGCCAGTATCAGCGCTTGACGTAAATTGACGTAATTTTAGTCGGCAAGTTTTTAATCACGTCTAAACTTGTATGGAGAGTGACAGGCGCTGATTAATTTGACAGGACTAAACTAAAATTTATCTTCTGTCCTTTTCTTAATGAAATAGAAAGAAAAAGATGCACTGAACTTAAATTTAGTTTAGTTTGTGAACAAGGGAATCGGCACCAGTGCCATCTTAGTGCTCTCAAACTAAAATATACTCAAGTTGTATCACTTTAGTCTATTTCAGAATGGGAAATCGTCGTTTGACTGGAATAAACGATATTTTGGTGATTTTTAGTCTAGTTAGAGGCATTTGTGACAAGCGAATCGACACCATTACCCAGTTAATAAACGTTGCAATATTTTTGACTTTGTTTAGTAAGTATATTTATAAGTAATTTTGCCTTCGCTACGATTTGGCCACAAGTTAATCACTGTTAACATCATTAGGATTCACAGAACATAAAAGGCCGCATTCCGACTTACGCCAAAAGTGATAATATCGCGAATCCGACCAAAGTTCAAAGTCACAATTAATACTCAATAACCCTTATATTTTGTGACTATTAAATTTGGTTGGATTCGCGATATTATCACTTTTAGTGTAACTCGGAATGCGGCCATAGTCGGCATGAAATGTCAAAACAAATCTTACAACATGTTGCTAGATTCATACAGATACATTTTGATACGAAACTGGTTTGTAAAAACGTGTGGCGAAACATGTCAAATGATAAGAAACGTCAAACATGTTTCGCGTCAACAAGTTGAGTGACAATGCGAACGCGAGTCGATACATTGACAGAAAACAGAGATTTCAACATGTTTTTATGTGAATGTTTCGCCAGTGCGAACGCACAGTGAAGTCGAGGTGTTGGTGTTTTATTCCACACGTTTTTAATCGCGATTAGAAATAGTTAGATTTAGTTAGACAATCAAAATTTTAGGTGAAAAACGTCAAATTCAGAATAGCGAAATTGACATTTTCACTAAATTAATCTCTCAATGGTACCGATTCTCTTGTGCACAAACTAAACTAAATTTAAGTTCAGTGCATCTTTTTCTTTCTATTTCATTAAGAAAAGGACAGAAGATAAATTTTAGTTTAGTCCTGTCAAATTAATCAGCGCTTGACGTAAATTGACGTAATTTTAGTCGGCAAGTTTTTAATCACGTCTAAACTTGTATGGAGAGTGACAGGCGCTGATTAATTTGACAGGACTAAACTAAAATTTATCTTCTGTCCTTTTCTTAATGAAATAGAAAGAAAAAGATGCACTGAACTTAAATTTAGTTTAGTTTGTGAACAAGGGAATCGGCACCAGTGCCATCTTAGTGCTCTCAAACTAAAATATAGTCCAGTTGTATCACTTTAGTCTATTTCAGAATGGGAAATCGTCGTTTGACTGGAATAAACGATATTTTGGTGATTTTTAGTCTAATTAGAGGCATTTGTGACAAGAGAATCGACACCATTACCTAGTTAATAAACGTTGCAATATTTTTGACTTTGTTTAGTAAGTATATTTATAAGTAATTTTGCCTTTGCTACGATTTGGCCACAAGTAAATCACTGTTAACATCATTAGGATTCACAGAACATAAAAGGCCGCATTCCGACTTACGCCAAAAGTGATTATATCGCGAATCCGACCAAAGCCCAAAGTCACAATTAATACTCAATAACCCTTATATTTTGTGACTATTAAATTTGATTGGATTCGCGATATTATCACTTTTAGCGTAACTCGGAATGCGGCCATAGTCGGCATGAAATGTCAAAACAAATCTTACAACATGTTGCTAGATTCATACAGATACATTTTGATACGAAACTGGTTTGTAAAAACGTGTGGCGAAACATGTCAAATGATAAGAAACGTCAAACATGTTTCGCGTCAACAAGTTGAGTGACAATGCGAACGCGAGTCGATACATTGACAGAAAACAGAGATTTCAACATGTTTTTATGTGAATGTTTCGCCAGTGCGAACGCACAGTGAAGTCGAGGTGTTGGTGTTTTATTCCACACGTTTTTAATCGCGATTAGAAATAGTTAGATTTAGTTAGACAATCAAAATTTTAGGTGAAAAACGTCAAATTCAGAATAGCGAAATTGACATTTTCACTAAATTAATCTCTCAATGGTACCGATTCTCTTGTGCACAAACTAAACTAAATTTAAGTTCAGTGCATCTTTTTCTTTCTATTTCATTAAGAAAAGGACAGAAGATAAATTTTAGTTTAGTCCTGTCAAATTAATCAGCGCTTGACGTAAATTGACGTAATTTTAGTCGGCAAGTTTTTAATCACGTCTAAACTTGTATGGAGAGTGACAGGCGCTGATTAATTTGACAGGACTAAACTAAAATTTATCTTCTGTCCTTTTCTTAATGAAATAGAAAGAAAAAGATGCACTGAACTTAAATTTAGTTTAGTTTGTGAACAAGGGAATCGGCACCAGTGCCATCTTAGTGCTCTCAAACTAAAATATAGTCCAGTTGTATCACTTTAGTCTATTTCAGAATGGGAAATCGTCGTTTGACTGGAATAAACGATATTTTGGTGATTTTTAGTCTAATTAGAGGCATTTGTGACAAGAGAATCGACACCATTACCTAGTTAATAAACGTTGCAATATTTTTGACTTTGTTTAGTAAGTATATTTATAAGTAATTTTGCCTTTGCTACGATTTGGCCACAAGTAAATCACTGTTAACATCATTAGGATTCACAGAACATAAAAGGCCGCATTCCGACTTACGCCAAAAGTGATTATATCGCGAATCCGACCAAAGCCCAAAGTCACAATTAATACTCAATAACCCTTATATTTTGTGACTATTAAATTTGATTGGATTCGCGATATTATCACTTTTAGCGTAACTCGGAATGCGGCCATAGTCGGCATGAAATGTCAAAACAAATCTTACAACATGTTGCTAGATTCATACAGATACATTTTGATACGAAACTGGTTTGTAAAAACGTGTGGCGAAACATGTCAAATGATAAGAAACGTCAAACATGTTTCGCGTCAACAAGTTGAGTGACAATGCGAACGCGAGTCGATACATTGACAGAAAACAGAGATTTCAACATGTTTTTATGTGAATGTTTCGCCAGTGCGAACGCACAGTAACTGTGCGTTCGCACTGGCGAAACATTTACAACGAAACATGTTGGAATCTCTATTTTCTGTCAATTTTCCATACAAAGTTTGACAGCCACTAGAGATTTCAACATGTTTTGTTGTGATGTTTCGCCAGTGCGAACGCATAGTTAGATAAACATAAATCAAAAGTAATAGAAACGATAAAAAACTTCTATGGAGAAGAAACAAATGATGAATAGACATTTTTCTACGGCAATTTTGTATTTTTTCCCAAAAAATACGGCAAATCAGACTGTGACATACAGCAGCTTAGATTTTTACGATAACAACACTGGTCTTAATCATATTGAAAGTTTTTGAAAGATTGACATTGATTGATTCCACATTGGCCGCATTCCGAGTTACGCCAAAAGTAATAACATCGCGAATCCGACCAAAGTCCAAAGTCACAATTATTACTCAATAACCCTTATATTTTGTAACTATTAAATTTGGTCGGATTCGCGATATTATTACTTTTAGCGTAACTCGGAATGCGGCCATTGATTCTAATCTTGTCAAAATAATGAATGTGCAGAGGTTCTGTATTTTTGCTTTTTTTTATACAACACGTGCAAAAAAGAGTATTATTACGTGATATATTATTGTTGTGACTTAAGTGTAAAATAATCTGAAATCAATAAGTACACCTTATCTAAGTAGTCAGTCTGGTCTACTGTGTAATACCAATACTGTGGTGCATTGCAGTTACTGCTTTTAGTAGGAAGCTCATAACATGTGGATCTTAGTGTCCTTCTTATTGATACTATAGTTATTGTTTTAATTATTATAATGTCTGACATAGAGGTCACATATCTAGTTGTTGGCGGCGGAATTGCCGGCGTTACTTGTGTCGAGACGCTAGCAATCTTACATCCCGAAGAAACACTTGTAATAATCACAGCATCTTCGTTAGTGAAAAATGTAAGCAATGTGAGTTTTTATGCTAAAACTATAGTAAAATTTGATGTAAACGAAACGGAAGCAAGCTCTTTGATGAGAATTCATCCAAATCTAAAAATTGTTTTTGATTCTCTGAAACATGTTGACACAAAAACTCAAATAGCATATACTCATGCAGGTGATAAAATTAAATACAAGGTCATATGTATTTGTACTGGTGGAATACCAAGACTAATCAGAGATTCTCATAAAAGTAAGAGAATACTTGGAATAAGAGATACTGAATCCGTTAAAGAATTTCAGGAAAAACTAAAAATGGGTCGCAGGATGGTTATCGTTGGTAATGGTGGTATAGCATCAGAAATAGTGCATGCCACAACTGGAATACAGAAAATATGGGTCATTAGAGATGACTATATTTCTGCTACATTTATTGATCCTGGAGCAGCAGAATTTTTCCAGAACACATTTAAACACAAAGAATTACAGCCTGATCAAAAGACTATTCTAAGAAGACATGTTTTCTCAGAGGAAGACCAAGTGGTTTCTTTGAATAAAGATTTAAAATCTGCTGCATTAGGTCCAGATTGGTACCGAAAACTAGAAGGTATAAAAGATGACAATGGTGTACAGGAGCTTGAGATCATTTATAAGGTTGAAATAAACTCAGTTGAAGAGACAGGTGACAAGGAGTATCCCCTTGAAGTAGTTCTTTCAAATGGTAGAACTATTGAGTGTGATTTTGTTGTGTCTGCAACTGGTGTCGAACCTGCTGTGAATTTCTCATGGGATAAAGAACCAGTGAAGGGGCCGGAAGGTGGTTTAGCTGTAAATGAATTTCAAGAGACATCAATAAAAAATGTGTATGCAGCTGGTGATGTTGCTCATGCAGCTTGGGATCATGCTCCACATTGGTTCCAGCTGAGGCTATGGACTCAAGCTAGACAAATGGCAGGAATGGCTGCTAAAGCCATGCATGGGAAACTCATGAATGAAGAAGTATTACAAGACTTTTGTTTCGAACTTTTCACACATTGCACTACACTGTTTGGTTATCAAGTTATTTTACTGGGAAAGTATAATGCACAAGAATTAGGAAGAGATTATGAAATTTTACTACGGATGACACCTAATAAAGAATATATAAAGCTTGTACTACAAAATGGAAAGTTACAAGGTGCAATACTAATTGGAGACACAGATTTAGAAGAGATGTGTGAAAATTTGATTCTTGATCAGTTAGATTTGAGTCCTCTCGCTGATCAAATTTTGGATCCGGATATTGACATTGATGATTATTTTGATTAAGAAAAAAACTAACTGTTCAGTTGTGTGATAAATGTGATAATCCAATGTATAAAGTATCATACTTATACAGGGTCAAATTAAATTAGCTAGCTTAACCTCGCAGATGTGATGGGTATCAATATCTAGCTAAACATGATAAAATAAAATTAATTTGATGATGTTTTTTTTTATTGGGGTCACCACCACCGGTGTCGTTACTTAAAATATCAGTTTAAAATCTTTTTTTTTGTGTAATCTTAACAGATGTGATGGGTATCGATATCTCAACATGATAAAACAGATGTTTTCAACTCACACTAAGTAACAACACTACCAGCGGTTACCGACCCCAAAAAAATCGAAAGCTTTTTATTTTGTCGTGTTTAGATATCGATACCCATCACGTATGCGGAGTTTCGCTAGCTAATTTAATTTGATCCTGTTTAAGTAAATATATTCTATGTATAGATACTAGTAAATACATCATTGTATACAGTAAATAAATATTGTTATGTTGTTCATTGATGTGCTTTAATTTACCTGGGAAACTGTCTAGTTTGGCCAAGGGGTGTTTGCTAGTGGAGGGTAGTAACACACTACCTTCCACTAGCAAACATTTTCCCTGCCTCAGGTTCATGACTATTACTATCTCTCTCTACTCTAGTCATTGATGTATTATTTAAATATTTATAGGGTCAGCGTAGTATATTTCTTTGCTCTATGTTCATGCATGAGACGATCACAAGAGGCTATTTCGTTAGTAGCTATACGTAGTATTATATTATCTGTGCTATTACACAGGTCACACCGGGGGGGGGGGATCCTCTCGAATCGAGTCCATCCTGTTCGGATTGGACTCGATTCATTCTTGTCAATCGTTGATATCACAGAGTACCAGAGTACAGACGCCAGCACATCAAGCTACCCGAAACTGTCAAATTTTCCCAATCAACTTTGAACCTTATACTTCAGCGATAAAGTTGAAAATCTATTAAATAAATTTGACAGATTGTAGTAGCTTGATGTGCTGGCGTCTGTACATTGTAATTTATTGTTGATATCTTCATGCGTTGTACAGACGCCAGCACATCAAGCTACTACAATCTGGTAAATTTATTTAATAGATTTTCAACTTTATCGCTGATGTCCAAAGTTCAAAGTTGATTGGGAAAATTTGACAGTTTCGGGTAGCTTGATGTGCTGGCGTCTGTACATACTCAATGTTGTTGACATTGACAACGATTGACAAGAATGATTGAGTTAGCATGCGTTATGTAACACAGATCGTTTTCCAAACGTTTTCACTAAGCGACAACGCAAACGTTACAGCCGACTTCCACAACGATCTATTTTTCCCAACCGTCTATTTTTCATAGGCCGAAGAAATGTATGTAAAATGAACTTTTAACACGCCTGCGTAATCATAATAATATCGAATGATAAAACTACTAGATTCTGCAGCCAGTCCTAGGCCTGGGCAACGTATGAAGGGAAGGAATTTCTTGCTTTATTTATGTTGAATATGCACAATAACGAATCGATAATATCACTCAAAAAATTAACCCGCTATTGTAAATAGGCAGTTGTAAAAAACGGAGCAAAACGAAACCTCTTTATAGAAGTCATTTTAAAATAGATTGTTATGAAATAGACGATTTGGAAAACGTTGTCCAAACGCAACAACACTAGAATGATTATGAGTCCTCGTTCAGACTGTCAATGTCAAATTTAAATGCCGGACTGACGAGTGACGTCAGTCGAAAATGATCGAATAGTGATGTTAAAATATTATTAATTTAGTCGAATGGAATCTTGATCAGGGAGTAATTGATTTGTTGATTTTAACCGATTAAAACTAGGAGTAAAATCCCAATAAACATGATAACATTACGACTGTAATCCCCGAAGGATTAGGCACAGGTGTACCTGTAGTACACGCTTATTTCACCTGTTATATTTAAGTCCCATGTAATAGAGGGCCATCAGCCGGGCACGAATCCAGACTCCGGGCTGTTACTGAGAAAATCTTGATAGAAAAACCCAATAACACTTTACCCGAACTAGGAATCAAACCCTAGGACTTAGGCTCAACAAAAGCGCTTGCGACCTCTAAACTAACGAGTTATTTATTTAGTATACAAGTACCATGTGTCTAATTGGGAATAAGCCTATACATATAAATCGAGCACATATTCCAGGCACTACTCTGCGCGCTACTAAATTGATTATTACGGAAAACCCATAAACATTGCTCGACTGCTCGGGGTTAACTCTTTGACTTCCCAGATATCACAACAACGACCGGTTTTTCTTGTCTTGTATTGTCCAATATGCAGTACGAGTTCTTAATAAAATCACTTTATCGTCTAAATAACATGTACAGACGCCAGCACATCAAGCTACCCGAAACTGTCAAATTTTCCTGATCAACTTTGAATCTTATGCTTCAGCGATAAAGTTGAAAATCTATTCAATAAATTTGACAGATTGTAGTAGCTTGAAGTGCTGGCGTCTGTACGTCAAATCTTGAATTGGTCGATTCCAATAGTATCATGCGTCCCATCACTAATATTCGTCACTAAAATGTATGGAGAATAAAGGTGATTTGACGTGTTCTGTGTTTGATGCGCGCATTGTTTTTGTCGACTTTACACTTTAATTATTTGTTCTAATTCATACCATTGACTTGCCAAGTTTTCAAGTCTTTCACCGTTTTGAAAGGAAGTATTTCCATCTGGGTATTGGATGAGTGTATCACTAAGTGTGTGTGAAAGTTTCTATATCGTGTCGTGTTCTCCTTTGTTTTTTTTTAATTCATCGACGTAATTGTTCAAAATGCCTATATTATTTAGTGTTGTGGCCCGAGGTACAGTGGTTTTAGCTAAATATGCAACATGTGCGGGAAATTTTACGGAAGTTACAGAACAACTACTATCGAAGATACCGCCCCACGATGATAAGTTGACGTACTCTCACGGAAATTATTTGTTTCACTATATTGCGGAAAACAAATTGGTTTATTTCTGTATTACCGATGATGTGAGTACAGTTGGTTTACTTACATACAACCTTGAATATAATATACTGAACAAGTATGCACATTTTCTTATTTTGATAACTTTTGTTTCAGAAATTCCAACGTTCGAGAGCATTCTTATTCCTCAATGAGATTAAGAGAAGATTTTCGACAGCATTCGGTGACACGGCCCAGACTGCCATACCTTATGCTATGAATGGAGAATTCGCCCGAGTACTAGCAACGGAGATGAAACATTACAGTGATTCAAAAGACCTTGACACTATATCTAGAGTCCATGGCGAGTTGGATGAACTCAAGAATATTATGGTTAAAAATATTGGTGAGTTACTCAAAGTACTTTCTGCAACCATTAAAGCTTGCAGCAGAAATGTTAATATTACATTATAGATATGTTGGAACTGTAATATTTTCTAAAATTCACTAGGTTAATTGTCTATCTTAAACATACACAGACAAACAGATTGCTTATTATTGACACATACTGATCATATTGATACCGGAAATTTCAATTGTCATAAAGGACATTGTATTCCCTGTCCTTTACGACATTTGAAATTTCCAGTGTCGATATCAAGTCATGGCTCCATAATGCTTGTTTACACTTCAATAATGTGGTCAACAAATATAGGAAATATTCCCAAATACTGTACATGTTTGTTCAGCAGTCAACTTTACAAATTACATTTATGACACTGAAAGTCAAATGTATAAATGAAACTCAATTTTTAAGTTGCCATTAGGTCTCTGTTGATCGGTTCGCAGACGGTAAATGAGACACAATAGAAGTTTTATTATTATGATGTCTATAATATTGACGTCAAGTGCGCAAGAAAACATTAATTTGAAGAGTATTGTAGCAATAGAACCAAGAATAACATCTTTAAGTTACTTGAGGTTATTGACATCCTTAAATGTATTGAATAAATCCTAGTAAAATCCAATGTTTTGCCTCCAAAAGTTAAACATTTCATTAAACTATGTGAATTGCGGTGTACAAACATTTTAATGAATAATAATCCTTTTAAATAGCACCATTAATTAATTATATTTTTGACCTAAAATAACAAATTACCCTAATTGTATGTACAAACCAATCAATTATTTTTCTTCTGGTTTTGATAGCAGATTGTTTCACACAAATAAAACTTATCAGCCCTTATCTTTGTTTTGCGAACAAACTGCATTATATATGTACCTTTTTATGTGTCATTGACAGTGTATGTAATGGAGAGGCTTATTTACTTGTAAAAGTGATGTATTTAATCTTGTATGGATGTCATTGCCATGTATTAGTAATTTGTTGTTTACTTTACATGGCAGGTGAATGTTATAGTTCCATTCCATTTTAAATATGCATAAGTATCAATACAGATGTATATTATAATTTCATTGAAATTTTAAGTTTTCTGCACATCAAATAGGTACTACATTTAATTGAATTTAATTTTTAATTAGGTACTTAAAGGAGTAGAAACTGGATGAAATATTCTTTTGTTTGAGAAACCTGAAGCATACATTGGTTTATTACAAGAAATTGTCATGTACAACAATTTTGAATATGGTATCTAATTAAATAACTTTTACCAAGTTGGTTACTTAGGTATATTTGACCTACTTTCTCCTATCAATCTTAGTACTTATTAAAAACTGTCTAAATTTCTCCATTCACCTTACAAAAAATTATGTTTCGAGGAGTATTTATTATTCAGCAGTAGTGTCCCTATGTAAAAAAGGTTAGGTTTTTATGGTAGGTAAATGTATAACTTTAAAATAGTTATTCTTTTTGCAAAGAATTATGAAAATTATTAAAAAGAAATACTAGTACAGTTTGGTATATTTTACTACAAGCTATAAGGCCTTGATAACATTTTATACTCAATACACCTGGACTGCACTTCCATCCACGGCCTTACAATAATACCATGATGTAATGATTCACTCATGAGCATGACTATACAAAATTAAAGTAATTACCTAAGGAAGGATTTATGTTTCCACTATGAATACTATATACAATATTGTTCTATTATCTACTACACTTACTGTTTTATAAACTATTTGCTGAAAAACAATGGATTTAGGATTGATTGTGAAATGAGAAATAACAGAAAGTGCAAGTTATTGTTATGTATAATTAATTATCTGTACAACAACTCCGAGATCATTCTAGAATGGAAAATATAGGATAGTACTACCTTAAGTTGAGTCATCTACAAACTTTTAATATGACGTTGAAAGGTGCATTACGTATTTAATAGAGAATTCACACCCACGATACTTTATCAATCCTTGTGAGGAACAATTCAATATATATATATAATACCTAGTAAAAGAAAAACTTACAAAATTATAGCATATCTTGTATGTACTTACTTATTAAAATTATCCATATATTTCTAATACTTACTGTATTAAAATGCTTATATGCAATATTTAACACAACTATTGTAAAAAGTTATTTACCCCGGGTACTAAATTAAATGTCTAACTTACTTACTAACTATACAATTATATATAAAAACAAAAGTAAGTACACTTAAGCGTCGAAATAGTCGTCCGCATCGCTATCATCCAGAAACATGCCCTTCCTGCCACGTTGAATAGCAGTGCTAATTCTATAAATAGGTACTTATTATAATCAAAACATACAAAACTGTGCAGGGACCTTCACTAAGATGTATAATTTTGTTAGTTGCTGCTAAAAAGTTATGTGGCAATTAGTTATGTAAATTAATTCACTGCAAATATATGAGTCTGGTGAATTAATTATGTATGTTTTAATTAATTTCAGATACCATGGCAATGCGCGGGGAGAAATTAGAATTACTAGTGAATAAGGCTGACAATTTAGCTACAGGCGTAAGTATTAAAATTACTATCAGTATTTGTCACCATTTCGCAAGTAGTCTTAGTTATTGTAATAAAACAAAAAAGTCTTAAATCTTTTCTTTCTTTAATAAATATGTAATGCATGCAATGCAAGGCTAATTCCCTACTTTGAATTAGTCACTAAGCATAATTATTATAAAAAGTATCACATGGTGAAACCAACTACTATGTTTTATTGGAATTTTCCTCATAACAATTTTTTTATAAAATCAATTATATTACTATTTCAGTCCGTAACATACCGCCACACATCGAGAACGTTGCAGCGTTCCCTATTCTGGAAGAACGTGAAGATGTACGTCATAATGGGAGGAGTCGCCGCGCTCGCGGTCTACCTCATCGGAGCGATGGCATGCGGTGGCCTGAAGTGGGGCAAATGCATCGGATAAACATGTACACACACTATTATTACAGCAGATATCAAATATCATAACCATGATTAATGGAGTCGTACTACCAGTTTACAATACGGCTGATATAACTTGGCAGTTCCGAACTTCGCGCAAAAGGCTGCGCAATAAGATTTTTTAGGAACCAAACGGTGACATGAGGCGAGTGTGAGTTAGAGAACATGCACGAAAGTTCGCAGAGCCTATGTTCAGACCTGCCAAGTTATATCGATTGTATTGTATGAGACACGCATTTGTAAACCACGATTGTTTTATAAGCGTTGTAATGGTAATGCAATAATCAATGGCCATACTATACATGACATGTGAGATCGCACACATTTGGTAGCGAAGGGCTTCTTCTGTACACACGGCTACACATCAAGCTATAAAATTCCAGTTTATGCTGATCTCGCATTGCATAGGATTTCCGTACAATGAGAGGTCAGCTTATACTGGAAATTTATAGCTTGATGTGTAGCCGTGTGTACTATGCAGACCCGATACATGATACTTGTTTCGAAACTTAAGGTATCGGGACATTTTCGTTAATCTGATATGATATTCTTTTATTTATTTGGGATAATAATTGCTATAGACTAAGAAAGTCGTATCTACTACTACCCCGGAATTGTTGTTTAACATCCTACGCCCCGAAATTAGGCATTTAGAATTGGTTCGGAACGAGAGTTTCGTTTCATACATTCTTGTTTTATGTCATGGGTTGTCCTTGGTCGTCTGGCCATAAAAACAAGTTATCGCGCGATATCGCTCGTCCAATTTGCATTCTCGATCTAAGCAATTTTTATTGTAAATTATATTTTTATTAATTCCATGTTTTTATTTGCGTAAAACTGAAGATGTAATTATTCCCTTCAGGATTGAATAGAATTGTTTTAGTGCACTGTTCACAGAATAATCAAGTCAAGGACTTAGAATCGAATATCAATAGATGTGTAAAGTTAACAGAAATTAGTGAAAATAATGACTTCAATTTAGGCAAACCCACGGGACCGCCATTTATATCGAACCATTAGTAAAATATATTGTAGACCAAGTAAAAACAAAATGTAGAGGATTTATAAAATAGTAATAATATTAATGAATTTTCTCTGGGTTTGATAAAAGTCTAAAAATAGACAAGCTTGTCTGCACTGTTAAAACTTGTTTAGCCTCGTTATGTCTGGTTGTTTAATAAAAAAAAAAATATAACATATCAGTTTCGTTTTTTATGCGAAATACAAAATTGGTGTAGATTTTTTTTCAAAAATGCTTGACTGTCGCCTTTAAAAGTGGCTGTTTTAAATTTTATGTAAGTAGAAAGGTTTGTTTTTATAACAAATATTGTTTCTAAAAGCATGGTATTAATTTAATAATGTCCTAAAATACTACAATAACGTCCCGAACTTGATCTCATATTTCACATAACGAACATATTATATTTCTTGATTATGTAAGTATTCGTAATGCCTACTTTAAAGCCTGTTTAAACATAATTTTATTCAACAAATTGTAGTATCGCTATTTAACATTTTGTTCTTTAACTTTTGATATTTTCTTGTTGCTAGCCGGTCACAACTCTACATGAGAAAATATGAGACATCGAATTTTATACCAGATACGCTTTAAGGCTCGTGCAGACCAGCGCGACACGCGACGCGACACAAAGGCACCGCTCGCCGCGCGACGAGCGGTACCTTTGTGTCGTGTCGCGTGTCGCGCCTGTTTGAATCAGCCTTTAGCGTGGCAGTAACGGTCATTGACCCACCTACATTTTATAGCATTCCTTATTTCAAAAACTGAAATAAAGTCCGATAACGTTGTAGCGGTTACACCGCCACATACAAACTACGCATCATAGACATGACGTCACACAAATCCTGCATCGCGCAATTAGAGTTTACCGAGCGATCGACATAGATACAAGATTTCAACTTCAAACCGATGAGCAGTTGCCCGCCAGGCATAACACCGGTCTGGTCGGAGGATCCTCCCATTTCCATGGTGGATGACTGAATTTTACACCCTGTTCCTCGTACCACTAAAACGTCTTCTATGTTCTATGGTTTGGTTTCCGTATTTAGTCCATCTGGTGGACCATTGTGCGTGGGCCACGGCGGCCGTTTGGTTGTTATTCCAACCACCCCACCATCCAGAAGTTAATCAAAACTCCTGGTCTGTTCAGAACATCTGTGAAAGATCTGGGTGACCCGAGGGTTTCTGTTCTAATCTGGGTGACGCCTGTGCATTCAAAGAGCACGTGCGCGACGGTTTCCTAAGCCTCCATGCACACTCTGCACAGAGGGCTGTCCGTTATGCCTATTGTGTGGAAGTTTTTGTTTAGCGAGCAGTGTCCCGTGATGGTCCCCGTCACCAGGCGCAGGCCGTTCCTGTCCAGGCGTAATAAACGCTTGGTTAGCCTGGGATGGCATAGCTTCCTTGGACTGCCTGCAGCCCGGTGTCGAGGTCCACCAGTACTCCGCTTGTGTGAGAGTGAACTCCTGTAGCCACCTGCGTATTTGGTTGAAAGGGATGGGTACGATAGGTTCCGGACCACAGACTGCCGTGCTAGATCATCTTCTAGCAAGTTCGTCAGCTGCGTCGTTACCTAGCGATCCGCTGTGTCCTTTTATTCATTGCAGCGTCACCGTGTTGCGACTAGATACCGTTACCTGTTCTAGTGCATTGTGAGATTCTAGTATTAAGTTTGAGGTAATATATTTTTTCTTCAAGGATTGGAGAACTGAGGCGCTATCGGAGAGTATACGAATGTGAGTGTCCGTAACTCTCCTGGCTTCTATGGCGTGGACCGCTTGTATGATGCCCACACACTCCGCCTGATAGACGGTGTTGAACATTCCCAGTGATCGGGATATCTTTATGTTGAGGTCGTACCGATAACGTCTTGAATTTATCGTGATCTTCAACATGTTCCAATAACGAAAAACCAAACATAGTTTATTGCTTGGGTTCCTACGGATAGATATCAGCGAAAGAGCAATGACCGCTATTGCCACGCTGAAGTGACTCGGGTATAGTAAAAGATGGCTTTGTGTAGAGCGCCGTCTCTGTTAGTCATGTCTTTGTGGCTGTCTCTTTCTAAAGTGTCGTAATATTAACACCCAGGTAGTCTATAATACTACCTAGGTGTCATGCATTAAATAACACGGTCTGCGAATTCGTGAGGTCAACTGTTTTGAATTATTTCAAGCCAAGGTGAACGAATTTTGATTTTTAAATAAATATTTGGATTCAATTTAATTGTATCCGAAAACGGGTCATAAGGTTTTTATCTCGATATATTAGTGTATTTATCCTAATAATATTGGGATAAAAATGTGCCAAGTTAATAAACAAACTTATATTAAACTACAGACAAGATATTTATCAGTGTGTTGTCTTAATAGGTATTTGCACCACAGCAGGAAACAGTTTTTATAAACTTTTTAACACTGTTAAATGGATGCACCCCGTAGGGATATTATTTTAATATTAATATAAAACATTATTAATGTTAAAGCCTCGTGCAGACTGACGCGATGCGACAGCGCGTCTCGACACTGGTAATTGTTCCATTGTGGTTTTATCATAAAATGTGTAACACACATGTGGTTTATAGTATGATGAATATGAAGCCGCATCCTACGAGACTAAAATTAGTCGGGCATTTCCGGAACATACCTGTCATATGTCTTTTTAAGTCTCACCGTGGAAACTCGGGTAAAGTGAGCTGTAATTTCACCTGATGCTAGGATCAACACTAAAATGACAGCTCATTTCACCGATGTGAAACCATTCACAATAATTAACAGTGTCTCATGGAAATTTTATTAAAATGATTTAATTAACTTTACGAAGACTAGGGCTTAGCCTGTCTTAATGTTTATTGTATTCGTCGAATTCTATATTATTAAGGCTAGTTTCACAGCTGTCCGGGAGACCCGTGCGGGCCGCCTGTACGGGCTCCCGGAACGGATACACGTGAGGCGCTAGAACATTATTTCACTGCGACGCAGATTGGTCCGTACGCGACCCGCTCCGGGTAGAGTACGTACAACGCTAGCAACCGTATCGTCCTAACTCCCTCGTTTCAGAGCACTGCAGGCGCTATCCGTACGGGTCTCCCGTGTGCGGGCGGCACGTGCGGGTCTCCCGGACAGTTGTGAAACCAGCCTAATTCATTCACATGATAGGATAAGATCATACCAAAATATTGAAAAAAAAAAAAACACCATTATGCATGTATAAAGTTGTAATATGTAGGTCCCTTTATGTCGTTGAGTTTTGGTAATTAATCAAAATTGTTAGTATTATAATAGGTTAATGTATTATTACTATGAAATGCCACATTTATGTGATATTTGCGAAGAGTTGGCAAGGGGTTCCAAGTTATTTTAAAGTACGGCACTTAAAAATTTATATTAATTTATGTAATTATTGAGTAAATTTAATCATAATTGACATTAAACACTTTTAAAATAATTTGGAATTTCAAACAGTTCAAAACATATAAGAGAAAGTGAAATTTATTTCGATCCAAGTGTACAATAAATAATTGATGACAGAAAAACTATTGTAATTTGCAAACTATATCGAACAAGGCATCACATGCGTTTAACGTTTAAATTATTACGTAGAAAAACTAATTAATAAGCATGTATCTCAAGTCCGTAGCCTTACGTTCCATATACTCCAACAAACATGTAAATTGTTTTAATAAAGACTAAAAAGTATTGTGATATTGAGTGTATAATTGAATTATGTAAGTATAATCACCTGTTTGATATGTATAGAAAGTATGTTATAAACTTGTATAGGTTACTATAATTGTTTCATTTTCAATGAGCCCCGCAGTTCGCATGTCGGACGGCGCTAATCCCATTTAGTTCCTGTTTCGATAATGTAGTGAATGGCACCGTTTTCCGAATATCGGGTGCCGGGTGCCTGTATGGCTGTGTCAGATTGATCCCGCGCCGTGAGCCCGCGAGGGTGCATCCCCCGCCCTGCCCGCGCCGCTGCGCTCGCTGCGAGCGGCAATCGCGCGCCAACCTCTGCCGCGGGAGGGCGCCGCCGACGCCCGTCGCGTTCCTATACCACGCACGTGCTTACCCTACTACAACATTATCGTGTATCGGTGTGAGTGACTGCCCGTTGAATTATTCCGTGTCAATACGCCTCCGCCTCCGCCGTGCGATGCGTGTCTAGCATACGTATCGCACGATTGGCTGTCGTGTGTAAATGAATATGTTTGTTCTTGGGCATTATTGTTGTTCCCGAGGGATCGGCAGCGATTGATATCGCTCACGGATGTGGTATTAATATTAATTTTAAACGTGCCTTATCGTTATCATAGAATGCTCTAAGAACGGACCCACTGTTCGGCGTAAGATTCTTGTTAGAATCTATTATACTTAAAAGCTTTTTTAAATTGTTATTGTTATCATCAATATGGTTAGTAGTGCGTGTAACAGGCTTATAGAGGGGTCCAAGGATAATTGATATTAATATTTATAATCCGGTCTGAAGAACTTATTTGTAACGAACGCTCTAATTTATTGTACCACTGACCAAAATAAGAGTCAAGATGTATTATTACCTGATATACATATTCATAACTTACCCGCCAAACAAAGCGTCGAGATTTGATTGATAGCACTTTCGGCAGTTTCGGCGGTCGTATAAGTTATTGAAAAGAAGCCGAATGGGAATAGGACTCACCGCTGAGTAGTGACGCACACAGATGTATTATACGGCATGTGTCCGTGTGCGTCGGTTATTAGTGGCACAGGAAGCGGTGTCGATTTTAGGGAAGGTTACACTAGGAACGGTTCACAGGTCATTGTTCTTTTTACGTCGAACCGGCCTTTTTTGTAGCGCGACAAGATAAATTGCTATTGTTTGTGTGCGAGCCCTTTTTGTTGCGTCGAAGACATTTGGGGTATTTTTTTATTACTTTGAAAGTTTGAATGGATCAGTTTTAATTAATTATTTCCTGTAGTACCTACCTAAGTTCTATAGTAGGTAATAACAATAATGCTCACGAATAAATTCCTGACTTAATTTCAAGTTCAACGAACGAAAATGGGTTAAATACACTTTCGAAATGTCGCACAAAGTGAACAGACGGTTCTGACTGGCTCTAATTATTCCAAGTGAAGGATGAGGGAAGAATAGTGTTAAAAAATGGATGACAGTTCACCGGACCTGTCGCTTAAGTTGCGACGGGGGTCCAGCGACTCCCGGGAGTCGTTTTACATGGACTTCGCGCAAGGTATCGACTCGGACATCGAAGAGGTGACGACGATTGAGCGCGTGATCCCAGAACACCCGGGCGGGAGACACGAGGGTGATGCCGACACGCTGGCGACGCCGTCTGGTCTCGA
The DNA here is from genome assembly GCA_963680765.1 of Agrochola lychnidis. Lineage (NCBI taxonomy): Eukaryota > Metazoa > Arthropoda > Insecta > Lepidoptera > Noctuidae > Agrochola > Agrochola lychnidis. Next base: position 16,225,864 of record OY796857.1, read on the forward strand.
AGAAAACAAGGATTTGGGGCAATGGTGCGTTTGTATTTTGTTTTGATATTAAGTAGACAATTTTATGTTGGTTTCTGGTAGCGTATTCAATCTCAACTGGTGATCAGAGACGCACCCTACCTAGAATGAAAAATACCTACTTAATCCAAGTTATTTATTAATCAAACTTTAATTGGTACCTTCTCACTTAGTCAGGTAGGTGTACAGTTTGGATTTGGTCGGTGACTCCCAAACTAGGCATTTACCTGTATCTTGGGTATGCAGCTTTAAGAAATTTGTAGAATTGAATTTTCTTATGGACCAAACTTTATTGTCTGATCGTGACTAGATGCGGAAGTAAAAGGATCGAAAGTTGTGTTGCAAATTGCAACCTGGGAGATCTTTTTATTAAAAACTGCCTAATTTCAAGATTGATTGGACGATTAACATAAGGACCTATGTCTACGTGGCTTTTTGCACTAACGTTATGCAAAAACAATACGGATACCTACTCTAATACGTTTTCCAGGTGGAACTTGGAAGCCTTAGTTCAACGCCGGGACACTACTAAAGATCAGAAAGTGTCCACGTTAATTAACACTCCACCTGCATTTTGTTTACACACTTAACACGACCAGCGATGTTGAGAATGCTGCATAAATGGCATCGACTTAATGCAAATTAATTAATCGGGTAGTGTGTTAAGACACGATTAGACACGAACAACAGTAATAGGGATGTAGGTACCTAGGTACACACGGCTACACATCAAGCTATACTTACATTTCCAGTTTAAGCTGACCTTGCATTGTATAGGATTTCCGTACATTGCGAGGTCAGCTTAAACTGGAACTATATAGCTTGAAGTGTAGCCGTGTGTACCTACTTGTAACAGGTATAGTCCAAATGACACCTATTACCTGGACCGCTGGACGTTATAAACTTTTTGTTAAGGTGAACAATTTAAGGTTGTAGGTATGTTGATCAAAATATGATTCGAGACCGCACCAAATATGTATTTACAGAATTACCTAAAATAATTATTAGAATCATCAATACAACTGTCTTAAGTAGAACTGACCTTAAATATCACGATTTCATGAAATAATCACTCAACAGGGTAATTTGAACTTAGCGAGTTGTACTGATGATTTTAATGGTTGTAATTTTGTAAATACGTCTATGTTACTGTCGCGAATCCTACTTTGATCAACATGCAACCTGAAACTGACCTGCAAATTGCAAAAAACGTCAAACAATTTGAATTTCGAGGGCTAAATAATATAGAATGACCTTTACTCTAGTAAAGGTCATTCTATAGGTAGGTTCAAATAAAAAAATCAAATTAAATCAAATAATTTATTTGCATAATACATGTTAAAAAGATGTTACAGGTATAAAAGGTATATTGTATATTTGTATTATAACCTAATGAGGTGTGCAAAATTAATAAGTATATTAAGTACTAATCGCAACATTAAATAAACAGAATAGATTATAAATTGAGTTACATTAAAAATATAAATTCTAAAATAAAAAAATACACAAGTCAAATCAAAATTTCAATAATCATTATATGAGTATCATTGTATGAGTTGTTGTGTGTGTGATTTATGAATTTGGATCTAATAGCCGGTTATATCGGAATAGACCTTAAATTGGTAAAAGGCTCCTGCAGACAGGCGCGACGCGATGGCGCGAAGCGATCAGGTGGATCAATTTCTATGAAAACTTCACGGAAATTAAATTGTTCTACCGGTGTCGCATCGTGCCTGGCTGCGGGAGCCTCAACAGTCAGTCTACAAACAGTCTACCTCGTCTAGCCTAGTACTTACTTATGCTAATAGTAAGTAGATATTCGGTACTGTAAACTTGTCAAACTAAATGGCTACCTAGACCTACCTACAAATTATATACGCCTTAACGTCAACAAACAAAGCAGTGCACTAGGAAATCCGAGACGGTTTGTCTTAGGACAGGCAGGTCAGACGTCTAGCCCGGAATGCCGTCTGGTTAAGTCTGGCTTATAATAATTATGAGATTCACTTAATCTACGGAACGGGACCACTTAATCTTAAGTTGAGCTAAATGCTACTCTGTCTATTAAGTTTTCAGGCTTGAATTATGACGGTAATTAGAAGAATAACTTAGTAGAACCGTAAAATTATTAATCCTGCTTAATCTTGAGGTAGAATCTACTTACAACAAAAGTAATATACGAAAGGCGCGAAATATGTTCCCAAGGTAACTTTCAATTTATCAACTGAAACTTATAACTACTCTCATGGTTATAAAATAAAATAATAATGTAAAATAAAACCATTCAGTCGGTAATTGCTTGAAGTATCCGATTTCCAAACGGATAAAATAATATCAATTTACAAATGTCAGTAATAGGTTTTTAAGAGGATTTGGATAAAAATACAATCACATCATTTCGTGTGTCCAATTCCGTCGGTTGATTTTACAGCCGTGTTTGATTTGTGTTCGCTACATTTCGTTTCTATACATTTTTAACTATAGCTTGACACCGGCTACACCGGGGAGCATCAATGATAGTCTATTTATTCAAATTGCTCTGAGGGTTACCGATGTATACGAGTATTATTATCTATAGGAGCATATGTATGGAAAATTGCGAATATAGCTATACCTAGGTACGCACGGCTACACATCAAGCTATACATTTCCAGTTTATGCTGATCTCGCATCGTATAGGATTTCCGTACAATGCGAGGTCGGCTTATATTGGAAATGTATAGCTTGATGTGTAGCCGTGTGTACCTACCTACCAACTTCTTTGACTACACTGTGTGTGACCCTTTCTGTTAGCAATTTCCACCTTTTTCTTTGTAGTAAGAAATTCCCTTTATGCATTCGTAGGTTCTACTTCTCTTCAGTAAGTAGTACAAAAACATATGATGTTAACAAAATATTTGAACACTGGATAACTGGACGGTAACTTAATTAAATAAGCGATCAATACCTACACATCGTGCACGTTAATAACGAGTTAGTAATTGACATTATGCTCATTGTAACGGCACTGAGCCAAATAAATGGCTGCTATTTGCGTTGTATTTCCGTTTATTTTGGAATCAGGCTGTATGAAATTCATATAATGTGTGTTAATGTTGCAAGGATTACATACGAGAAGATTTTTAAAAAAAGTGTCGGCACTCTGGGAGTGCGACAGAAGTGAAAACTTGAACAAGATCGCCTTGGTGGAAGAAAGAACATTGGTCCGTAATCTTATCTAAATAAAGAGCACAATCGCGTTTTCAAATATAATACTTCCGAAACCTTTGAAGTAAAAATACTTGCATAGCACATTGATCCGTAACGAATAAATAAAAAGCATAATCGCGTTTAGAAAACCTTTAAAGTAAAAATACTTGCATAGAACATTGATCCGTAACTTAATATAAATAAAGAACACAATCTCGTTTACAAAAATGAGGTGTCGTCATGGTGTCGCAAAATCAATGGTTTAGTCCCATCTCAAAAATGCCCAACACGCCTAAAGAAGTTTTCATTTCAAAAATCATGGTAGCTAATTGAAGAACTTTTTCATTATAAGAGGGTAGTAAGATTGAAACCGTAATCAGTCGTTTTCGTTTCAATTTTGTATATAGTGTGGTTTTTTTACTAACATTAGGTTAAGACCTTTACTAACAATTTATGGATCGTGTAATTTGGTCTGAAATAAATATTATTATTATTATAATCGTCCTAAGCATTTTTTAAGCATGACTGGTTCCAAATTCTATACTTCTCAATAAAAATGTAAGAGAAACCTTCACGATTGTTGAACAGCTACCTACAAGTAAATACAATCGCCGAAAAGGACCGGGATTTCGCGGGTCAAATACATTACGGGCACGGCGTAGTAAAGTACAAAGAAATGAAGCGGAACATGAAATGTGTGTCAACGGGACCCGTCAGACGGGTTGCTATGGGCTTTCTCTCGAACACCCCGGGGTCAGATAACAGACCACATGTCGTGCGGTTGCGCACCCGGCCTGACTAATGTCTGTCAAGCAACGCGTTCTAAGAAGCTGGGAAGTAGTTGCTCAACTATGTGGCTAGTTGGAAATGGGATTGTTTCGATTACGTTGTGGCTTTTTTATTGTTCAATTAGTCACGGTTGTAAAATGAGATGATTTTCTTGACTTCTTGTCGTTTGGATATTTTGGGTGCTTTGTTTTGAATTCGGCTAGGACCTACTAAACTTAGACCAAATAAAAAATAGGTGCTTAAAACGGTTTTGTAGTTCGTCGGAAGTTCACATCGATTCTCTTTATCCTTTTTTTAAGCATGTCCAAAGTAGGTTAATAACAGTGTCCTTCTGAAAGATACGTTCCTTCCTTCTTAAAGAAACAAATTCTCGCGATGTCGAAAAGCTGCTATGGGGTCCGCATCAACACAAACGTTTTCTGGTTTCAAAATGCGATAGAAAACGTGAAGAAACTCATACATTATAACCTTCATAAAATGTAACGGCAGGAGGTGGCGCCACCACCAACTTTGGCATCAAATTACCGACATAACGGGAATGTATTACCTGCATGAATGTGATGTGTAGGTGAGTGTTTGGGCCAAGAAGTAACAGGCCTTTGAAGGCATTTTGCCCTTAAAATTCCAAAAAGATAAAGGATGCTTGTAATTAGTGAAATTTATCTCATTTGTTCTCAGTCTATTTTTAAAGAAACGTCAACAAAGCAATATCTACTCTTCCAATTTGTCCCGGAAATAAAAATAAAGCGTCTATATTAGTTCTTTCAACTAACGTTCAAATTTTACAAGCTTTTGTCCCGTCTGTATTCTCCGTACCGACGCCCGGCGGCTTCCCCTACAGAATCACTCCAGCTCTCGCCTCCGCAGCTACAATACTTTTAACACTTCCATTCCCACTTTCAGTACGGAACAGTAATAAAGATACAATGCTCCAAAATAGACCACCGTCGTCGGAATTAAAAAGCGTGAATGGCGTCCCTTTAATGACTTTTTTACCGTCACTCGAACTGAATAATTTCGTCGTTTCGTTCCAATCATTCGTGAAGGGTTTTATTAGGGTGTCATTTAATTTTATTTTGGAGCATTAGGTACTAACTGCCAATTTGCAGTGTTTCTCCTCTTTATATAGAAAAGGGACAAATTTAATGAACAAAAATGAAATATCGTATGTTTATTTTCCGAATTCGTTCTAGCTAGACCAAGTTGAAAGCTCCTTTGTGTACCTGTACCTCCGTTAGTGCCTTCAGACACTCATAAATATGTGTATGATAGGTCACATCCTTCCTTTACTACACGTAGGTACTCTGAGAATGTTCGAATATTCGTTTACGAAACATGACGCTTTAGTGTTTTCCTTTAACTGATTTTGGTGTTCGGCGATGCTGAAAAATGTTCGCAATAACTTATGAAAAGATTTTGCGAAGTTCTGAGCGAAAGTCGCGACAATAGTCGATGGAAAAGTTTTAAATATAAAATCTATTCATACTTTTGCCTGACCTGGGGAAAATACATATACATCGTGACATTTTACTCGTCTTACAAAGGGCCACTCAATGTACCCGCCATAAAATACCCCTAGGAGCAATTAAAAAACAGTTTTTTTTATTGAATGTTTATCAGCCATTTGATACATGAAGTGGGCTACTTTTGCAAGACGAATAAAATGTCGCGGTGTATAGGGCTTTAAAATTTTTTGTAAGCAAGGAAAGTTTTGGCAATTCTTGTCCTCCAATACACTAGCTAGAGTCATAGAGTCCCTTGCTTTTTTCAAACGAATGCATTGTTAAAATATTGATCAATCAAAGTCTTTCATCAGGGGTTGATTTAAACACGAATCACGTGCTATAAATCATGTCTATAATGCCGAGGGCACGTTCAAGGGAACATATCTGTTAGGTAGTATGACAACGCACAAATTGTTGTTAATGCGCTCTACATTTCAAAATACACGTGTCTACGCCTACACTTCGATGTAAGGACTCTTTGAGATTTATTCGTAAGGCTCTTGATATCCAAGTGCAAAGAAGCTCTACAGGACGTATAGCTCCATTTCTTTTTCCCACTGAAGTAATATTGAAATAATACTGCTTTTGAGCTGGTGGTAGGCTCCCAGGTCTTCGTTGAGCTTATCGGATGGCTAAGGTCTCGTTAAGACAAAGTAGGCATATTCATCTCAAGGAAGTTGTACCTATTGCTAAAATAATGTCATTATTATGTCGTAGGTATTTGTGTTGTTTGTTTTATTATTTATTTATATAAAGGCTTGCCAACTAAATACATACACAGCATTAACCCACAATCTTTGCCATAATATAAGGATCTCGCATGTATTTAAATTGTAGGAAAGCACGGCACTATTATTGGTTAGCATACTTGTACATTATACAAAAGCAAATACGAGTACGTATATAAATATGTATATAAATTTAAAATGGCATGCAACGTAGGATTTATCATGTATTATTAAATGAGTAATATATGTATATATATTTGTAATCAAGTTCTCGAAAACGGCTCTAACGATTTCGATGAAAGTTGCAAGATCTAGGTAGTTCTCATATCTGGGAAAATTTGTTTTTTCTATTTTGACCCGAGCAGAGTACTAAATATTTAATAAGTAATAATAAAACAATGATATTTTTTTGATTAAGTACTACGTTTTTAGGTTATGTTGGGTTTATGTTGTATGTGCAGTATTATGTCGATTACCAATCCATTTATAAAGCTGCTCTATCAACTTTTTTGTGTAAGGAATCTGTTACCAAAAAAATAATAGCTGAACACTAACCACAACAACACGCGTCAAATAAATTCTACTATAAGTAACACTGGCAACACAGTAGCTGGCACACTCGGTCATTCCGAGTTTACTAGCCAACACACCGGTTAACCACAACAAGCCAAACAGTTGTCAGTTAACCCGTCACTCGTCTGATCCCTGCATGGTGATATTCCAGTCATTGACTTGACGCGAACATTCAGCTTCGCGGCTCGTTGAAACTGTGTAAAACCAATATTTGTACTGCATATTGAAAGATTACTTTCAGCTTTCATAGAAAGGCTTTATCATCATCATCAGCCTATACTGTTCCCACTGCTGGGACACAGGCCTCCTCTCTGTGAGAGGGAGTGGGCTGTAATCCACCACGCGGGCCCAGTGCGGGTTGGTAGATGTCACATATCTTCGAATTTTCGGTTCTAGGACATGCCGGTTTCCTCACGATGTTTTCCTTCACCGTTTTGAGAGCAGTGGTGATGAAATAATTTACACAAAGTAAAGCACCTGTCTGGGTTCGAACCTACGACCTACAACTCGTAAGTCGCGGCCGTTACCACTGGGCCACCACTGCTCTACTGGGCCACCACTGCTCTGAAAGGCTTTATAGTTAGGTACAAAAGAAGCAATGGGTGGTGAAATATGGCCAACAAAGGCTTTTGGCTACAGAAGTCTAAACGATTATTCCGTTTTTAGGGTTCCGTAGTAAATAAGGAACCCTTATAGTTTCGTCATGTCCGTTTGTCTGTCTGTCCGCGGTCTAGCTCCGAGACCCTTAATACTAGAAAGCTGTAATTTGGCAAAGGTATACATATTAATTACGCCGACAAAGTGGTAAAACAAAATTACGAAAAACTTTTTTTTTAGGGTACCTCTCCTACACGTAAAGAGGTGAGGTTTTTTTTATCCTTTAGTGTGGGGTATCATTGGAAAGGTCCTCCAAAAACATTGTGGATGGATTCAGGGATCCGTTTGCGAAATATTAAGCTTTAAAGTGCGAATTTTTGTTAGAGTCAAGTGTGTGTCCCCCTGCCAGCTACATGGTTGGTTTTGGATGTGTGAAAAAAATCACAGCAGTAGTTAACGAAAATAAAAGGAAAACTATCACAGCTAAAGAGGCTCTACAAGTTAACGAGTAATAATTGACCAACTTAACTTTGCAGTTGCAAAAACATGTATTCCCATACATTCCGTATGGGAGAACATGTTTATCAACTACAAAGTTATGTTTGTTTTTTTTTTGGGATAAATTCATCCCAACTACGGAACCCTTCATTGTGCGTAGTCCGACACGCACTTGGCCGGATTTTACAAACTTGTTAGTGACGGTTCGTTACTATACGTTCGCACTGGCGAAACATCACAACAAAACATGTTGAAATCTCTAGTGCCTGTCAAACTTTGTATGGAAAATTGACAGAAAATAGAGATTCCAACATGTTTCGTTGTAAATGTTTCGCCAGTGCGAACGCACAGTTACTGTTTGTGGGGTACCGTCTACTAATACATGTAGCACCGTCCGTAGTTCGCTAGTCTCTATTTGCGGCTTCGCCCGCATAAAACTTGTGTTGCCAACTGCCAGTTTATAGTTTATGGTAATTAGTTTACTTACATGCATACCTATGGTCTATGGAAACGCCGAGTCTATAAAATTTAAGTTTGTACTCAGCAGAAAATATGCTGAATTGTCGGATTTAATGTTCGATCTTTGTCACTTTGAAAAAGGTGAGATATCATGGCGAAGTTTTATTTCAGAACAAAGTTCTCTCCCGATATCCCGAAAGCCTATGAACTTTGGTTGGATAGAACCAGATGTTGGATTTCCAGTTAAAGCTAGGTACATATCGCGGGAATTCTGATGACTTATCGGATTCGGAGAATGTGTGATGTGAAGTTTTCTATTTATGACAACATATGGCTTTGAATCGGAAATATTTTCCTGTAGCTGTAGGTATAATAGGTATGTGCGTGGATTTTTCGATGATGTAGACGGAAAAAAAATGATTTCAAGTCTATGCATACATACCTAGGTTGTGAGATAATGGTGCCGATTCCCTTGTTCACAAACTAAACTAAATTTAAGTTCAGTGCATCTTTTTCTTTCTATTCCATTAAGAAAAGGACAGAAGATAAATTTTAGTTTAGTCCTGTCAAATTAATCAGCGCTTGACGTAAATTGACGTAATTTTAGTCAGCAAGTTTTTAATCACGTCTAAACTTGTATGGAGAGTGACAGGCGCTGATTAATTTGACAGGACCAAACTAAAATTTATCCTCTGTCCTTTTCTTAATGAAATAGAAAGAAAAAGATGCACTGAACTTAAATTTAGTTTAGTTTGTGAACAAGGGAATCGGCACCGTTGTGGTTGAAATTATATTAATTACCTAACTTATTTTCGAATTCGGTCATTCTTTAACGGTTATAGTATGACTAAGTCACGTGGCGAGTAAGTACGTGTGACTTTAATTCCATTATTTAGAGCAAATGAGTTCAACACAACAAAAGATTTATCCTCACTGTTCTACATTCACACAGAGTAAGTAATTTACTGACATTGGAGTCAAGCTCTAACGTATTTTTTTCATTTTGTTAAACAGTCACAGTGCAGTGACATATGGACAGGCACCGAGTAAAAGGCCTTTGTTATGGCTCGCTCTGGAAACATAAAGTACTCTATTTTGTTTGTAAGCTTTCGTTCTACTCGTAGATAAGGCACAACAGCTTTAAAAAGTGCACGACGAAAAACAAGGACGGGTAGTTTTCGAAATACAACGGATTTTTTTTTGATGTTACAGAATTTTGATGGCAAAGAGATGTCGCAGAATTGTGACGATTTGTAGAAAATACGACGTGAATGTGGAAGCTTTTCGTCCCCGAACTTCATTCATTTTGTCTTTCAGTGCCAGAATTTTAGCAAACAATTAATTAATCTTCCAATATCACTAATGGTACCTACAGCAATTCTCATACCTATCCACTTAAAAAAGTACCTACTACGAGTAGATAGCATCGACTTTTGATCACTTACTTAATACTAAAATCTGCCAAAAGTATCCGTCCGTAGTAAGTAACCTACCTACACAGGTACCTACGTCACCAACTTAAATACCAGTGATCTACAAAATAAGAGCTCCCAAGAGTTTCCACTGATCTTTGAAATTAAATCCGTATTTGAACATTTTTAAAACAGAGTCAGCTTGTTTCAGTCTGGAAACTTTAGGTTCATTTCGACAATCCTGATGTTCTCGTCTGTCTACACGCAACCATAGTCAAAGGTTGTAGCTATCATCAAACAACGTTCAACATTCAATTACCGACACATGTATCCGACAATAGGCAAAGCATTGTCAATATCCGCGCGATAAACTCTTGACGATGTGCAACTAACTTCATATCCGCTCGCTTTGTTAAGCGGAATAGTGGAAATGCTGTCATTTTATATTTTTTGGGAGATTTTCCGGTCTATATGCATACCAAACCTTTAAGTTATTCGATGTTCAATAAGGTTAGATGATCTCGCAAGATTTTTCACTACATTATTCAGAATTTCGTGTCAACTCAGTTTATTTCAGGCACAATTCTTTTAGGTTGTCTCATGAGCTACATTTTCTCGTCTTTCAGTTATATGTGATACCCTCCTTCTCTTTTCTGCGGTAGTACCTAACATCAAACAACGTTCAATATTCAACTACCGACACAATATTCGGTAATAGGCACAGTATTGTCAGTCCGCGTGACAAACAATCGTCGATGTTCAACTAATTTCAAATTCGCCCTCTTTGATAAGTGGAAAACTGAAAATGCTATCATTATACATTAATTGAGAGATTTCAGAGTGTTTATGCTTCAACTATTTTCAAGCTACCCGGTGACGAAAAAGCTCTCAAGTTTTTCCACAGCATCTTCAACACTAAATCTACGAATATTCTAACCTTACACAGGGCGAGCTTATTTCGGTCTCGAATTAATTTAATTTCTTTGAGTTTTTACTCGTCTATCAGTTATATTTAGATTCTTATTCTATTTTCTGTGGTAGTACCACTGGTACCTAACATCAAACAACGTATCTGCCAATAGGTATAGCATTGTCAATATCCGCGACAAACACTTGAGCGCGCGACGTGCGACTAATTTCACGGCGGTCCGCGTCGATGAGTGCGCTTCAAAATCACCTCGTTACGGCTGCCGTTTGATATGAGCTACATACTGGGATTAATTAGATGTGACATATAGTGGTAAGGGTTGTAGGTAGACACTAAAGCATTTTAGTAGAATCAAAATGAGGCAATAATGTCAAAAGATTTTGTAGGTTTTGAAACAAGTTTCGCAATAATTAGGTATACAAGGTACACACACACACATTCTGTGGGATTGATTGATTGTCATAATAATCATCTTTATTATTTCTATAACTAATAACATGTTTATATTTAGTCATTTGCGTGCAGAGCCTTTAATTAGCACTATTGGAGACTTCTGTACGGCTGTACCTTATCACTTGTGAAAATTAGGTAAGTACCATAATTGCGTGATACAACACAATCACATCCGTTGCTTCATAAGTTGGAAAAAAAATCTGCTCAACAACGTAAATAACGCAATGAATGTTATTGAACTGTCAAAATGAAACAGATCAGGCAAAATTGTTTACGAAAATAAGTTACGCAATTAGGGTACTGTTTTAGTTTAAAAACAGACCCTACCTATCCTTACGCAACTAATCAAATTAACTAATTACAGGTCATATTGGACATGTATGCGTTGATGTATGTATAGCAGACATAATCAATCCAATTCAGCATCGTGCAATCCCGGCTTATATGCATGCAATTTGTACCGTCAGCTTTTTCACACCGATCCATTTCACCGTATCGCCGACTAAATTGGAAGGTGAAACCCAAGCTTTATAATCAGTCAGTGGGAGAACAGGTTAATTTACATGACGAGCTAATTCCGCTTTGTGTACACGAATATAATTGTTGTAGTCAACTTTAGAACAACTACGGCGCAAAATTTCGTATTGTCGTGGAAGCTTGCAAATTGTTCGTGTATTTTCTTTGTTCGAATTTCCCCTGTTTACGCGACACGCTAGGAAGTAGGGGGGAGGGGGGTGTTAAGGGGGGCGGGGAGGAAGGTTAGACGTTAAAAGAAAGAAGCTCGGGATTGCAGGTGTTTTATTGCGGTCCGCTTGTTATGTGAAACCCAACAAGTTTTCCTTTTGCGTTTTTTTTGGGATACGTTTAGTTACGCATATACGACGTTCTGGGTCTTTGGTCACATCTGTGATAGGTACGTATCCAGTTACATGGTAGTTTTTATAATTGCTAATTAAAAAATAGCTTTTGTCTATTTCCATGATGCTTTTAATGAACTGTTCAAATCAAATCAAATCATTTATTTCTTTACAAAAATAGGTATAGTACATAGGTGTTATTATAATAAGGTTCTCCATATTTTACCGTCACGTGGGCATGCAAAGGTTTACAATTCCAAATAAAAAATAGCTGCTGTCTAGCTTTCAGAACTGAGTTTCAGCTTGAAAATTTGTAGGGAAACTATATCAATTCTAACAGTATTTCATTTTGCCAACCCTGAATTTGTAAGTAGGCAGCACTTACCGTGCCATTAAGAAATCGCAAACTTCCAACCGCCCTAATTGTCCATACCACAAACTCACCTTCATTAAAAACTGCTGAACCCAACAAAATTACGGCAGCATGAATATTTAGCAGTTATTTGCCTTCCGCACTTTGGACTGCTCAAATTGCACAAATAGTTGCCGCCGCCTGAGCCGACATTAGCATAAAATGAGCTTTTATTATGAGGATGCTAGCTTAGCAGATGGCCGCGGTAGACCGCTGCGCTGTCGCCCTGAGCCTGCTAGGCTGCAACATATTTAGTGTTTAATATTCTGAAGACAGGTTGACGATTTTGCTTTTGATATACGTCTCGTGTGGTGTGGGAAAAGCAGGGTTGACTCGGGCTGCTGACATTGAAATAAGATTAGACATTTAAACAAACCTTTTTTACAGTCCGTTCAACCGATTTTGACTTCTATACCGTAGGCATAAGGATGGCATTAAAAGCAAAAAAAGTGGTTACAAACCAACTGTTTACTGCAGCTGCCATTTGTCATGCGACCAACGCAATAGAAGTCAAAATCGGTTGAACGGACTGTAAAAAAGGTTTAGTTAAATGTCTAATCTTATTTCAAACGGAGTATAGTTTCGGGTGAAGTAAACATCAGAACAAAAACTTTAACCACCTAAAATGACCATGTTGCCTATCTATGGTCTATTTATTAGTGAGGAACAGAAACGATTCCCTCGAGTGACTTTTACGATTTGCGTGGGATGAAAGATCCGGTATAGGTCTGTTTTTTATGTCCCAGGTCAACGGGAAAGGAAGTTATTTACGGCGTACAATACTTTAAACGGCTTCATTCGATAGCTTTCCGCCAAATATAAGGATAAACTTTAAGATTCTAATACAATATAATCATACGGGTAGGTATTGTTAGCAAGCTATCAAAGAACAAGGCCATCATCATCCGCCTAGCCTGTTCCCAACTACGTTGGGGTCAGCTTCCAGTCTAACCGGATGCAGCTGAATACCAGTATTTTACATGGAGCGACTGCCTATCTGACCTCCACAACCTAGTTACTGGGTAATACGATACCCCTTGGTAAGACTGGTTGCCAGACTTTTGAGCTTCTGACCACCCGTAACGACTGTCAAAGATCTACAAATGACAGCCGGGATCAACGGCTTAACGTGCTTTCCGAGGCACGGAGGGGTCTTGGTATGCAAAGATGGTCACCCATCCACGGACCAACCTCGGCAAGCGTAGCTTAACCTGATCAATCAACCCGTGCGGCTGTTATTACTTAGCCACAAGAATAAGTCCAAAACACGTAACAAAAACGCTGTGATTTATCCGAAGACTATTCTATAAATTTCTTGCGTCCCGTTAGTAGAGGTTCTACAAAAACACATTTTAGTCCCTCAATCTTTTTTCCACCTTTTCCTCATTCAGCAAAAAAGAAAATCCACCAAATGAATCTCAATCATTGTACGATACGTCGGAGCGACGACGGCGAAGTTAACTTAGGGGAGGAAACTTGTTCATAAACTATAAGTTTCTGGGTGCTCTTGGATTTTCTAACCTTTTCGTCGAAGAAAACTTATTTTGAGAACGGTATAAAGTGTAAACATGGTTAGGATAAAAAAGTACAAAGAACATCAATCTGTTAGGTATTTTATAGTTCACCGCACAAGACCCTACTTGTAAGATGAATAATATACAAAATAACAAAACAAGAAATTCGTTAAAATGTTCTAACTTTGCTAATAAAGCCAACTTTAGCCAAAGTGGCCGTGACCGCATCATATATCTCATTTGTTTCATTTAACACGGTATCCAAATAGCCGAAAGTTCTCAAATGCGGTCCTATGGTTGTCTAGGGAAGCGTTGGATATTATTCTGGAACATAATGGTGATAAAATATATAAGTACAGAAGGACCACTTTACGTATTGCGTGAATTACAGCTCGACTTTTCATTCATCATCTTCATTTCCAGTTCTATGTCTTACAATCTGTACGAGTATGTCGTCTGCCAAATTAGCATGCTGCTCGGTCTAACGCAGCCTGTAGAATGTAGATCTTACTGGTTTGCAATTAAAATGCGGTCGTGCCGTCTAACGACAAGGCAGTGATAATCCTATTGTTTGCTATAACTGCTGCAGCTGGTTTAAAATCTAAACCTTGTCGATCAGAGGATGCAAAATTTGCAAGTAATGTAGGTACTGTATTTCTATTTTCTTAATGTACCTCGGGAATCATTGCATTTCCGAATACAAACGAATGCTAATTTCCATGTCCATCAATTATTAGATTTATCTTGTATTTGAATTTGGAACTAAGTACTTTATTGTTGTTTTGTTTTGATTTTCGTGTGAACTTATATTGAGCTGTAAAACTATTTTCCTATCTGTCGTGCCTGCGACTTTAGCAGCTTTCCTACCATTTTTTTAATAAATTACGTTTCAAGTTAAAAGAGTATTAACAACTCTATATACTTTCAAGTCGATTGAGAGCGTCCGGTCTGCACCAAGTGCAAAGGGCAACTGATAGAAATCCGACGACTGACGAAATACGAGGTTTGCCGAGGAACATTAAGAACATAGTTGTACTGTACCTTCTCTATCTTATTATTTAGTGATAACGTCGCGACCATCAAGCTTGGGGCTCACCGGGCGGACGGCGGACGTACGAACACATCGCAACAGCTGCTACTGCACCGACAAGACATAACTACCTCATATTGGACGTTTTATTGGACAGCATTAAAAATAAATCGCTTATGTATCAGATGCCTTATGCTTTCGTTTTGAAATGGAGTTCGCGCTGGTAAAGTATTCTGTGTTGCTGGATTCTTTGAATGTGTGGGTATGGATAGACCTTACATCCTTCAAGCCTCGTGCAGACTGGCGCGACGCAACTTCGGTAATTAATTGTTCTACCGTGAAGTTTTCTTAGAAATTGTTTTGTGATACTGGGGCTACATTGTCGCGCTATCGCGAACTTATACATCGCGCGTTCTCTGTTGCTCAGCGAGACGTCGAACGGTATGTGAGAGAGAGCGCGAGAAGTTTAGTTCGCGATAAAGCGACAATGTAGCCCTAGCATTAAAGTCGCGTCGCGCCGGTCTGCATGAGGCTTCATGCTTCAGGCGATGTTTATGATCGGAAATATCCCTTTGTCTTAAGTTGCTTCAAATTGTCTACGCGACTTCCTTGTCTTCTGCGTATATTCTAAACTAGTCGTAACATATTTTTCTAGATATTTGCTTATTCGCTTATCGTTTATTGGGAACAAAAAACAAATACATTCAAGGACAATCAATGTTAAACGACGATAGCTGGAATAGTTAAAACTGCGGAGCTACCAACGCCCGACTTCTAGTGAGAGGGGTAGGTTGTTCCAAGACTAATACATGACAAAGGTATTTAAAAAATATTTAATGAAAAGAATTTGATAAAATAATACATTTATTGGACATCCCTTTTAACAAAGGAAATTGGTAATGAGAACCGTCAATCAAGTTTTTGTATCATTAAATTCAACCCTTCTCTGCCATTAGGTTCATTCCATTTGAATTCCCACTCCGCCCAGTTACAACCCAAAAATTAAGCTTCAAATTAAAAGCGGGATTCTGTCACACAAACGTGGGCAATCCACGCTCGCATTAGGATTCAGACTTCATCTTACCATAGCTTAGCTTACCATAAAACGATATTCGTGGTCGTAGCTTGCACAGCTGCTGTCGTGATTATTCAAATTTTGTCGGCTCGTCGTTTGCGAGATGCCGCGGATAAATAGATATAAAACCAAATGTAGGCCTCACAGGCTTATTTGTCTCTGAATAAATTGAATACGTTTGCAATTTCTATTCTAATTGGATTTGATTCGATCTGACGTTATTAATTCCACCTTTTGCTTTTGATGTCGCTTTGTTTGTTTTTAATTCTACCTAGCATAGTTAAACTTTACATTAGATACAAAACACACATCATCAATACAATCTCGTCATAGTTACGTAAGCAGAAATGCTTCGATTTAGATAATTAAGACCTCACATCGAATTTATTCGATCAAATAATGTAACTTTAAGCTCCTACTTACGAAAACACACACGTCGTTCCTATTCAAAAGCGATTTGTTTAAATCATATTAGAAGTCACGATAATACAAGCTGACTGGCAGATAAATGGTAACGTGCGTTCAATTACGATTAAATTTCCATTACTTACATACAAAGCTGAAGTCTGGCTTTTGACAGATTACTAGAAAATGTTGAAAGGGTTAACGTACGGAGTGTCCAGTTTATCATGATAGGTGATGAAATTGAGACCTAGAGTGCTCGCAAGATAAGTTTGCGCGCGGCTGCAGTCGTTTATGTAAGGTGAAATTAAGTATTAAATGATTAAATTAATTTATATTAACATAAGAATAATAACGGTGAAGGAAAACATCGTGAGGAAACCGGCATGTCCTAGAACCGAAAATTCGAAGACATGTGACATCTACCAACCCGCACTGGGCCCGCGTGGTGGATTACGGCCCACTCCCTCTCACAGAGAGGAGGCCTGTGTCCCAGCAATGGGAACATCTATAGGCTGATGATGAAAAATAATAATATTAAGATTAATTATTAATATTAATTGAATATTTTAAATATTATAGTATTGAATTAAGCACGCCAGAGCACGATCGCTACCAGTCGCGCGCAGTTTTCTTGCATGCACTCTAAATGTTTATCGAATTTATTCGGATATATATGAATGTATTAGAAGATACTTACCGAATTTGACACTATTTTCAACCTGTAAAATACTTTTGGGCAATCAATTTTGTCTTAGGTGATGTCTCACCTAAGACAAAATTGATTGCCAGCATTGAAACAGCATCCGAAGTTAAGTCTCACCCTGTCGGGTGAGACTTAACTTCGGATGCTGTTTTAAAATCTTGTTTTTATGATAGTCGACCTCTGACCTTCGAGACGGTGGCGTAAGAGCTTTATCTTTCTATTTTGAGTGGGATGTTTGCTCCCGTATTTATATTTAGACAGTGTATTTAAGGAAGTCAAGCCGCCTCGCTGTCTAATAAGTTATACAAAAAATGTAGATGAAATAAATACTTCCTTATTTATACGTAAGTATTATTAAGTTGGTATAAATTAAAAGTGCTTGAGCACGTGTGTTTTATAACTAAGCAACCAAAATGGCTGACACATGGCACCCGTAACGGGAGTGAGTAAAAATTCGGGTTGCGTTGACTCATCGTTGATGAATCAAAACCGAAAAGAATATTATTACGTCACTCATTTATGGAGCTTTATAGGAAGTATTACACCGGACGGTGTTCCGTAACTTCCGTTCCCGACAAAGTAATATTTATAACTTTGGTAACTATAGGTTAAGTAGGTCAAGAGACCATGCTTTAAGCATGTCATGTAATCTATACTCCATTTAAAAAATCTTTTTTTTTTTGTGTAAACTTCACAGACGTGATTGGTGTCGATATCTAAACAAGATAAAACAAAAGAAAACAGATTTTCTCAACTCATACTTATTTATAAAAGATTTATGCACAAGTGAAAAAAAGTATCGTACAAAGGCGGACTTAATGCGTGAAGCATTTTCTACCAGTCAATCTTAGGATGATGCAGAGACAAAAAATGAAATAAGGGATTGATAACACTACTCAATACTCTCTATCACACTTGAAGTAACAACATTACCGGCGGTCGTTGACCTCCAAAAAAACACTTCAAATCTTTTATTTTATCGTGTTTATAGTGCTAGATAATTTAATTTGACCCTGTGTTTGACAACTAAGACCATAATTTCTCCAAGGACCAAAAAATATTGGAAGATCCCAATATTTTTGGTCCTTCGAGCCGGATATAAGCAAGTGATCTATAAATTACTATTTCCAAACCTGTCAATACAACCTTATAGTAGATTCACGGGCAAAATTAACTTTACGTACGATCCTCCCCCATCGTTTGCTACCGCCTTCATAATATTTTACTCAACAGGCTATCAGGCGTCATAAATCATCAAACATTGTACTTCGTACCGCAGGGATCTATTTATACCGAGTGACTAGGCGAAACTGTCCCTTGTATGGTAATGCTGACTTCTTTTGACGCGAGTTTCACTTCGGTAATTACCGGTAAACATTTGCTGTAAGGCGGTAGCGTTGATTGAGTAACGTTGACTTAGCGAATTTAATGTTGACATAGAATTAATGCTTTAATCGCGACAGCTAGGTAAGAAAGCTTTCTTGTATCGTGGTATAAAAATGGTATGACTACTATACTTCATGGGCTTGGGGCTTGTGGCTAAGTTAAGATGAATCCGCAGTTGTAGCCCGCGAAATTCAAATTTTCTTGTGGAAAAGTTCTTAAGGAACAAATCTAACTTAGAAAGATTTATTAATGATTTCAATGATTATAATTCTGTAAATATCTATCTATTATGGTCGCGAATCATATTTTAATCAAGATACAACCTAACACTGACCTGCAAATTGCAAAAAACGGAAGAAAATTTGAATTTCGCGTAATACCGGCCGCACGTGTCGATCGATCAGGTTAAGCTATGCTTGCCGCGGTTAGTCCGTGGATGAGTGACCATCTTTACATAGGTATCGAGACCCCTCTGTGCTTCTGTTGGTCCCGGCTGTCATTCGTGGGATCTTTGACAGTCGTTACGGGTTGTCAGTAGCCTGAAAGTCTGACAAACCAGTCTTACCAAGTGGTATCGTAATACTCAATAACTGGGTTGTGGAGGTCAGACTGGCAGTCGCTCCATGCAAAATACTGGTATTCAGTTGCATCCGGTTAGACTGGAAGCCGACTCCAACGAAGTTGGGAAAAGCTTAAGATGATGATGACTATGATACTTCAAATATTTTTTAAGATTAAGATCGTCAGCTTTGGAGCGAAAGAAAGGTTCCCAAATTCTGGCATTAGAGTTTATTAAACTTGAAAAAAGGTTTGGATAATTTTGATGAATGAATTTACATTGAGTCCTACGTACTCCCTTCTATTTATAGCTTTTTGGTAGCCTGATATTTATATCATATAAAATATTATGTTCTCATAAACCCTCCGTATCTACTTATCCGCGGAACCAAATGTTTACGGATAACATAAAGTGGAGTTGTGGGCGCAATAAAATGTTTCTTTAGGCTTATTTTATGCTTTCAGCCGCTGGGTACTGCCTTATTATGTCAGGGTTTTAGTATGGGGGTTCGCCATTATGATAATAACTAAGATCGCAAATAAAAGTGCCAATGCGTTTGTTCTTCTTTTCGTTTCGACGGTACATCTATGTTACTCACTGTTTGGGCTCAGTAGATGGCCATATTTATTGCGACGTCAGAGGCATTGCTCAGATCGTCAAGGGTGCAGGTGAATGGATATTTTGGGACACTCTAGCACAGGATTCACCAATAAGTTTCATTGGGGTCCATTTTTTAAATAATGTGATTTTCGCGGTCTGTTTCATAGACGATTACTAGCTAAAAAGATGAAAAAAAAATCTTTTTTTTTTTTTTAATAAGTATTTATTTATTTATTTTACTATGTTGTATGTATTCGATTTTTTGGTATGTATATTCGATTTTTTGGTATCTGAATGAATTCTATCAATTCAATTCAATTCATTCAATTCAATTCATTTATTCTGTAACAATTCACATTGTGTTCGAATATAATTTAACATGAAACATAAGCATACACAAAAAAATATTATTAAAATACATGCAATTCAATTTAAATGAGGAAATAATAATTCGATAAAAAATAAAATAAATGTAAAATACCATGCAAACACAATTAAAAAACCATGTGTCAAAAATCAACAGCAAGATAAAAGCAAACAATAATCAAAAAATAAAATATGACTGCAATAATTATAACCCATAGACAAATAATGAGACATGTCAGTTTTAACAGAAGACTATAAATCATCTAATGAATAGAGAGAGACATCTTTCCAACAGGAATGCCTTGAGCCTTGCCTTGAATGAGCCTGTGTACAGTATGCTTTTTAACTCAAGCGGTAATTTATTAAATATTTTAACTACTATCTACATTGTATTGCAATATCGGCACACAACATAAACCACAGCAGTAAAGTTATTAATAAACTATTTTGGGATAATTCTGGTGTGAACTACCAACACTGTATTCAACTATTCAATGGTGAGCATTGGTTAGCCAGTTCTGACAGTCAATTTGATAAACAAAATATATTCGACCATTCGTCTGACCAATTAATTGTGTTGCGCCAGTCCTACTATTTATTTGTGGTTTGTTTGCCAGACTTGATTCACTGAAAACAATATCATGAATTTCACTTATTTGTCCCAACTGTGGTCAAACAATTAGGTGTGAAAATCAATAAAATGGCACTGTTTTCGTAGCTAGGAAAACTTTCTGAGATGATTGTATGTAGTTGCAAAACAACAGGCCAAGTGCGAGTCGAGCTCGCACACGAAGGGCGGAATCCTTCGTGTGCAAGTCCGTATCACCGTACAATATTAAACACTACATTATTTTTTTAATACATTTTAACCCACTTTAATTTTTAACTTTATTTTATTACTTATTTGTTATTATAGCGGCAATAGAAATACATAGAGGAAAAGGTGGTAATGTGGCCCCCTACTTTGTTTCTGAAGCCTTATGTAAAAAATACGAGACTCAGAAATGTAATAAATATGTTATGTCGTTCCTTATTTATTTGCCTATACGTGCCTTATCATGTAATAAATGAAACTGCCACAGGATAATCAAAAACTTATGTATTCTAAAAAAAAACAAATTTGGCAACATGAGATCGAGTGAGGGTTATATGGCACCCTGGGGGCCATATTAAATGTATTAATTTAATTAAAACCTAACGGCAAAAATCGCAGACATAATATTCGCCTTCAGGACCTGCACAGGCTGTATGAGCCCATAAATTGCAACTCTGGCACTGAATCCACTCCTCCCCACTTCTGTCGTTAGAGTAACTGGTGTCACAGAATATGCAGATCGTATCTGAATTTTCAGGTACGCTATTCGGATAGACATTGTCGTCATATTCAGAGTCGGTTTCCACGACTGCCTCACTTTCAGAGCTACTGCTAGATGTAATGACTCTCTGGTGTCGTATAGTACTGCTACCGCTGCCCTCGCCATCTTGACTACGTCCGAGACCGCGTCCACGGACACGTCCACGTCCTCGTCTACGTCCCCGAGTCTCTGCTAAACTCAAAGATTCGATTAGTTGGTTTTTGTAAGGTGATGATGTGATTACTTTTGCTGTTGTAGCTTTTCTTCCACGATTAGAAGTCCTAGTCTTGGCCCTAGGGATTGGCTGGATCTCTTCTGGCAGAACCAAATCAGCCTGCAGCTCTTGTACCACTGTACTTACTCCTGGGGCACCTTGGTCAGCAATAACACTTATATCAGCAGTACTAACTCCTGGGGCACCTTGGTCAGCAACAACTCTCGTATCAGCTGTACTAACTCCTGGGGCACCATGGTCAACAACAACTCTTGTATCAGCTGTAGTAACTCCTGAGACATCATGGTTAGCAACAACGCTTGTATGTTGGTTATCTTGAGTGTGAGATGATTGATCACTGTTTGATGCTTCCGCTATAAAATCAACTTTCGTAAAAACTTGCGGATTGAATGGGTAAATGCCTGTCGCACGAAAGCCATTCACTGCAATTTCCCCCGTGGTACTTTTGAGATATGCTCGACCAAAAAGCTCAGCAATATCGTAAGGCTTGAGCATTCTTTCAGAATGCAAAAGAAACTTGCGTATCTCCTCACTGTAATGACTCTTAAGGGCGCCCATGAAAGTCTTGTCTAATGGCTGGAGTTTGTGCGTAGTATGTGGTGGGAGACTGACAATGGTGACATGTTTTTCGCGGGCTAGCTCTATTACTTCTAAATTGCGAGTGTGACTATAATGTCCGTCAAAGATGAGCAATACCGGAGAGGCTTCACTTGGATTCGTTTTTTCAATAAAATGCCTGAACCATTCGGTGAACAAATTGGATTGAATCCAACCAGATGGATGAACTTTACCAATCGATCCTGGTGGCGCACCTTTCATCAAAATATCCGTAAAGTTTTTTCTCGGGAATATCATCATGGGTGGCACAAAGATACCCGATGCACTCATGCAGCAAACAAGAGTACATAGTGACCCTCGCTCTGCAGCAGTCAAGGCTCCTATCTGCTTCTTCCCTTTTTTACCTACCACCTGTGGTACTTTTGACTGCACAATTGTCAACCCAGTCTCATCTACATTAAAAATCCTGTCAGGAGGGTAATTTCTTTTTCTCATTTCGGTTTCTAAAATATCAAAAAATTCTTTGACTGCTTCACGGTTAAATCCTTGAGCACGAGCATACGATGTCCCCATAGGTCTGCGTAATGATAAACTGTCTCTATGTCGCTTCAAAAAGTGATCCAACCAAGCACGCCCTGCTACTTCATTTCTAAAGTTATTTTCTATGTTGTTTTTTAATGCCAACTGATAAGCCATTTTTCGAACATCCATTCTAGTAAGCCCATAGTATCTAGACTCCATAAACAAAATATACTGTACTAACTTCTCTTCCAGGACAGATGGAAGTATAGGTTTCCTACCAAGAGGCTTATGCACAAGTAACTCCAAAGATTCTTGAGAGTCCTTCACTAATCGTTTCAGTGTAGATCTTGGCACAGAAAATATTTTTACAGCCTTTTTATAGCCCATGACCTTTGTCCTCACTGCTTCAATAGCCTTTTTCATTTGGTCAGGATCCCATGTTTTCCTTTTCTTTGAAGATGGAGATAACACACTTTGTCGTGGCATCTAAAAGCGAAAAATAAAAAAATAAGGAGATGATATAATGGTCATCCATGTTTTATGGCCCCCGGGGCTATAATACAAACAATGTGAGGGGGCCAAATTGCAAAAAAGCAAGAATTTATAAACAAACCATAACAAAAATATTCTATCAAATGTTTTTTATAATTACCTTTAAATTCCTGTAGAATAACGTTTATCGAACACAATGTACAAATCACCAAAGCTAAAACTCACTTATTTCCAGTAAAATTGAATAAACTGCAGAGCGGTAATAAAAGTTTGCCACTTGCGTGTTTCGACTGGTTTGCAGAAAAAGAAAACGTAACGCCCCCTCACGGATTTATTGGGTTAAAATCAACAATGTCACACGAGCTCCACGTTGCACCAAAAAAATTCTAGATGTCGTGTTTCTAAACTATAAATATCGAGGGGGGTCAATATACCTGCAGGGACCACATTACCACCTTTTCCTCTAATCTGTGCAAATTTCAACTGTCTTCTTGTTTCGGTTTATGAGATACAGCCCGCTGATAGACAGACGGACGGACGGAAGGACGGATAGCGGAGGCTTAAGTAATAGCTGAGGTTCTGTTTGGCATCCTTCAGGTACGGAACCCTAAAAACTTATGACTACGGAAAATAATTAAATTACTGTAATAAAGTATAGTATCAACTTTTACATTAGCTAGATTGGATGGATACCTAAACGTGTGAAAAGATAGGATTCTTAGACTAAATTCGAATTCAAAATATTTTATTTCACCTACATGGGCACTTATGAAACGTCAGAAGCTAGGTGCACGGTTCCAATTGGTCGCTTCCTATGGAGAAGAGCCGGCAAGAAACTCCACGGTTACTCTTTTACAATATTTTCTAATAACAGTATTAATAGGTATGGGAGGACAGTGTAGGCCTTTCAACAAGTAACAGGTACTTAACAAAATGGAAAATGAAAAGTACAAAATAAAGACTGATGGATAAGATAAGATAATATTTATTTTGTACAGTAAGAAGGTCTTATAATTAATATGAGGTGGCTACATGTTTTGCCATTTATGGCGTACAAAACTAGTTGCAATATAAAAACAATACAAAAAAAAATTAAAAAAAATTGCTATGGCAAAATTTAAATTAAATAGAAATTACAATGTCAAAATTTATTTAATTCACAAGATTATAGTGTAGCCTAGAGTTTCTCACGTTCTCGCAGAACACGTGATCAGTGTGTGTGTGTGTTTGTTACAGGAAGTCTTTAAAATTATTATTATTATGAAAGTACCTTCGGTGTACTCGGCTTTGTGAGAGAGACCTATTTACCTGCTCGATTAGCTGTAGCTAGATGAGAGGAAGTGGTAAAGATTCGCTAATTAAATTTAATTTTCCACTTCCCTCCAAGTTTTCTTTTAAGCCGTAATAAATCTTCAGAACCTATCTTAAATTCTTCTCGTTTTTAACATTCAAGTGACGTTGATGTTTCTTGAGAAAAATTACAAAATTCCCGTCACGTTGTAATATCATTTACATATAAATCTTTCTTAAGAAATGGGTGTCTTTGGAGCCGCGGTGCCGTTTATTAGATTTTTCCCGCTTGAAACAAAAGCCGACAAGGAATTTGTATATTTTGTTTAAAAAAAATAAGGCCCTGGCTCTGGGGGCCAACCGCCACCTCTTATAGCAGTATTATTTTAAAATTAATTCAGTATGCGAAATTAAATTAAAATTCTTTATTTAAAAAAGTGACAACACTGTTACAGATATTATATTTATAACATACAAGTGTCTTTTATAAAAGTCGTCACGTTATGTCGTTGATTATAATAAAAATTTGTGACAAAGAAAACAAAAGGCAAATTTTTTATAGATTTAGTACAATTAAAAGGAATAATTCCAATAACAATCATGAAATGTGTGGGATAATGTGTTGTGACGGAAAGAGATGAAGATATAATATAATGTTCTTTACCTATACCTAGTTCCTTCCTTTTCTCAAACTGAAAAAAAATAAAAATAAAAATGCTGCTTTACGAGGTAGGTACAGTCACTGGTCATCAATGTATTGTTTGTAATGCTTTTCTTTTTGACACATTAAAGTATTAATACCTCTATTTGTATGTGAGAGTTCTGTTAAAGTTTTTCCCCTAAGTAAGAACCGACCAACATACTTTGCTCGAGACCTAATCTTCCTTTTCTTTGTTAGCCTTTGATAATTTTATGGCCTCCATTCTTTGAAAGGTGTAGTGTGTTCCACAGGCGATTTTTTAATGCTATCTGGGTATCTCAGAGCTCATGTGCTAAAATCGTCTTATAAGACTTCAAGAGGCTCAATTCTTAATTTACGATATTTTATTGAACGTAGACACCTGTCTATGTGTATGTCTTCCTAGAGTATATAATTAAAGTTATTTATCTGGTTGTTTTGAATAATCTTGTTTATGGTAAACCAGACGACTGCCCCATTTCAAAACTTAGTAAGGACTTAAATCGAAATTTTACAGGAGAGCGCAAAAAGTCAATAGGTTCAGCCTTTGAAAAGTCCAGGTTTTGAAATGTTTAAAGTAACTTACTAGGTTTTAAAGTGGTCACGGGGCAGTGAATGGGGCACTTACTAGGTTTCGATGTTTAAATATATCTGCTTATAAGTGAGTTTTCAACGCTGGTGTTTTTGTATTTGGTGGGGACTTATTAGATTAGCAAGATTATGCAATAAAACGATTTTTGTAAAAAAGTGTCCCTTACTAGGTTTTGAATGGCTGCAGACATAGAGCTTTGAATATTTTTTCCGAGAGTTTCGATTCTAAATTTAAAAAATACAATATGGCTAAGAACAATATAGTATCCTCAACAAAAACCTACATAGAGGTTCTATACCACTTTGAACAATACCATGGCCTGGTGTATAATTTAAGCAAAGGGGTGGCAACAGTTAGCCTGCATTGTTCACGTGCTGGCCAGGCTATCTCGTTTATGCTAATACTTTCTTAACAGATTAAGGCTTTGTCGAGAGCTTGAACTGTTGGGTTTTTATTAACTTTGTACTTGAACTGTTCGTGTATTATTTTTGGTGGATAAATAAGTGTATTTCTTATTTAGTTTACGGATCCGTTTAAACTTTTCGAAAACGCAAACGCAGAAGTTTATTGGAGCGCTATATTTCCTACATTATTGTCTCAGTAAAATCCAATAATGCCGCATATTTCCTGTGTTATAAAGTTATAATAAGGTAACAAACCATGTGTAAAAATGTTATTCAAATAATTTACATTTCAATTTATTCCATTTCAGTTCTCACATAACTCCTCAATAAAACCTGAACATTTTATCACATTCGAGTAATATTCTTGTACTACGGAACCAACCTCACCGATCGATGGAGGCGCCCTCTTGCGGCTTTATGTAGCGGAAACCGAGTCGCCCCACGACTTGGTTTCATTGTTCCTCCATTGAAAAGTTAATGCAGAAGGTTTACCGCATAAACTTTAAAAAAATCTCATGGTAGGCTTAAAAATATTTTTGGCAAAGATTAGCACCTAAGGTTTAACCTACCTTTTAACCAGCCAGCAGCCTTAAAATGAGTAACACCTCAAACTTATTCGATCAGCAGCAGGCCCAAAAAGTTTGACACTCATTTTTGACGAACTGGGCCCGGGTGAGTTGAATTATGCCGAACAAGACCCTAAGAAGACCTTTATTTATTTTAATTGAAATGGTTAAAACAAATTAACCAGTCTTACCAAGGGGTATCGTGTTACCTAGTCACTAGGTTATGGAGGTCAGATAGGCAGTCGCTCTATGTAAAATACTGGTATTCAGCTGCATCCGGTTAGACTGGAAGCCGACCCCAACATAGTTGGGAAAAGGCTAGGCAGATGATGGTTAAAACAAATTACAATAATTACAGACACGAGAAAATAGAAAATAAATTAATAGTTTAAAAAACACTAGAAAAACACGCTTGAAACCTGATCGTGTTCAAAGTCCATTACGTGGCCTTTCTCACAAGTGCAAACACGATTATGATACGATATTCCATCATGGAATGCCAGTGCCTATCTTCCGGCTTCATGATCAGACACTGAAACCTAATCGTGGTCAAAGTTCATTACAAGACTTTTCTAAGAAATCCAAAACAGCTATGATATGATTTTCCATCATGAAGTTCCAGTTCATATCTTCCGGCTCCATCATCAGATCAGTTCGACAGTACCATATTATTGTATTGTCATCAGAACTACATACAGCTGCCAATTTTCATTACGACCCTTGGAAGATGGTTAAATTAGTTACCTTAGATTCCATTACATAGTTACATACAGGTCTACCTAATAAAAGCGTATTAATGATAAAGTTCAGGTTTAAACATAAAAAGTTAACAACACACAAGACACAACATCATCATCTGATGACCTTTCGGATAGGTACTATAAAGAAATGCAATCATGGCTTTTCTTTTTTTCTGTCGGGTAAGCTACACGAGTATATCTCGTGCGGTAGTAAAAAATTCATCCTTTGACTAGATTGGCAAGCAGTGAATTTTCCCAATTCTATGACTGATCACAAGATCCCGTAGAAATGACGTCCCAAGAAATTCTCCGTAACGCGCCTCGCTCGCGCCATTCGCCATTTGTGAATGTCCCGCGCCTAAGACTATCGTGAAAAATAAGTTTGTAGAAGTGAAACTTCTGACATTATTAACAAGTGGTTTAACAAACAGAATACCTACAGAGATATAGACAATGTTCTATTGTTAGAACATTGGCTATTTATAAAGAAAAATAGCTTTTATAAGCTTGATGATATTTTGTTTACTGCAGGAAAAGTTGGGCCTACTTAAAAGTAATTTGATTTTGTTTTCGTTTTGCCTTGTCATAAGTAAATTTTTCAAATAAAGAAACTGCATTGTGTTAGTTTAGCGATGCTTTTCTTTTCGTGTTAATAAATTATGTTTTTTTTATATTTAGCTTAAACAACAGCATTCTCTTACTTACTTTCAATCTGTGCCAAGTCTTTATGGAAGAAAGCCTTGGCATATCGGCTAACTTAATTATTTAATTAATTACTTTTCAACTGGTTCACAAACTTGGTTTTCCGCTTCAGCTACAGTAGCTTTTTTCCGGGTATTTGGAGGCTGGGGGAAAAGAACCGCTGTTATATCATTTTACAATGCCACCCGTGGGCATGTCACCGCCCGTAATTTAAAAAAAAATATTTTTAAATTTTTTTTCGGTATTCTTGATGATGTTTTTATGTTTTAGATTTTTTTTTAAGTCTTCGTCTCCGTGTTTTTTTCATAGTCGACAAATTTTAATATTTTTTTTTAGTTAATCCGATAAAATAACTCATAAGCTTTTGGAAAAAATAAACAGAATCCAATTCGCGCCAATATCATCGGAGATAATTACGGCAAACGCTACTTAATAAATAAAATATTGGATAACATGAAAAATATTAAAGATAGACCCCTTTTAAAGTTATTTCGATAATTTTTCATGAATATTCAGAAAAATACGGGCGGTCACATGCCCATGGGTGACATTGTGCCTATAGGTATTTGGTTTGATGTTAGGCTTTGATTGAATGGTTTCACACGACAAAGAACATAAAATTCACATTGATGAATACCAATTACAGTTATTTTTTTCAAGTTCCATCTCTTGACATCGGTGACATTTGACACTCCTCATTAATTTTAAAAGTCGACATCCACCCCCCTACACACGAAAAAACCTTCAAAATCAGTGAGCTATTTTTACAACCAAAGTAGATCGCAGCAAATACGTCTGAAATTGAATTTTCCAATTTCACGTCTACGACAAATTGGTTCGTAACATCCCCCGTTTGAGATGGCTCGATAGATAAGGTGTCACAATGAGCCACGAGCCACCCCTTTGGAGCGATTGGGTCAATGTTGTCTCACTTTCTTATCTGAACTTTCCACGTGACCGGTGGAAACCGATTTAGTCTGCAGTTCACCAACACTACTGTTATTTTGTCCCAATGGTACATGTCTTTCGGTGATTTGTTTAAAGGAGATGGAAAATGTTGGGTCCAAGTGTAATAAGTTAAGATATGATCTAAAAATTAGCCATATTTTTTTATCCTTGAATATCAAAAATCTGCTCAATTCTTTGTCTGGAAGCGGAGAAATATGATAAAGATAGTTTTCGTGAGATCATCGATTATAGTAATCGATTACATAACTACAAAAAGAAAACCTACCCACTAGGTAGCACTAGGTAATATAGATAACTCAAAGTAATTAAATGCACTATATATACTTTTATACAATATAGTGCATTTAATTTAAATAAAACATCATTAATTACTGAAAAACCGAAATAATTATTATCAATTTTATATCGATTAAAATCAGTTTTATTTTTTTGTCTATGTCACTAGCAGTACATATTCTGCACTGGCAGACTGATATTGACCATTTGACACATTAGTGGTGGGTCATTCTCGAATTTTTGGCGACCGAAACCGTTTTCCCGACGATGAAAACGGTTGCAGAAAACAGTTAAAGGACGAAACTTATCCAACATGGAATAGAATTGCGTTTTCGTCGAGCGCAGTTTCTTAAAACTATCAACGATTTGAAATGTATGAAATGGTTTTTTCGCATCACGAACGACAGCATTGACAACTGGTAATACATTACTGGCTGTATTTCATTTCAAAGAGTTCACTTTTTAAGAGTTCACTTTTTATTGGAAGGACTGTTTTACGAGTGTGATAGATAGTTGAATCATTTTACCCGACTGTATTTTTTTAGATGTAAAAATCGCACCAAGTAATTCGAAGACTGGTTTGTGCAATGAAGACTGTTTGAAGTTGAACTCAGGATGTAAAAAGGTTTCATCATCACAAAACGGTCTTTGTAAACGGTTCGTTGTCGCAATGCCCATCCCTACTAGAACTAGACAGCTGTCACTTATTTCGTGTTTTCGGATGTGTTTTGAGTGCTTTCCCAATTATTTTTCATTTTCAACGATCACTGCTTTGATTTTTACGGATTCTGACCCTGCCTTGTACGACCCTTGCTTTTACACTGGACACCAAAGATCGCTCACACGATTGACTTGGAATTGTTATAATGGATTTTACCGCCGCTTTGTGGATTGGATATTGTTAAAACTATGGATCGCTATGTGAATTGTGGGATAGCAATTAGTCACTGCAATACACTAATGTATATATGAATCTATAAATTCACACCATTCACATCTCGTTACTATTCAGGCCCAAGAGTGTATGTAATCGTTTCAGTCTCCTTTGGTACCTAATCGTCAGTAAATCTTTCTTGATTATTTTTAATCGACTTCCAAAAGGAGGTGGTTCTCAATTCGACAATATTTTTTTATTTTTTGAACTGAAAACTTCTTTAGGCGCGTTAGGCATTTATGAGATGGGAAAAAACAATTGAACTCGCGACACCGTTACCGACACCTCATTTTTGTAAACGCGATTGTGCTCTTTATTTAATAAGGTTACGGATCAATGTTCTATACAAGTATTTTTCTTCCACCGTGGCACTCCCGGAGTGCCACTGTTTTATTTATTTGTATGTTTTTACGCGATTACTCCGCCAATTATGAATTGATTTTAATGATTCTTTTTTTGTTTGGTAGGTCATACTTCAGAGGTACCACCATACCATGTAAATTTTGTTAACTTTGCTTGGGTAGTTTTTGAGTAAGCTTCAATAACACGTATTTTTTCCCATTTAGTAATTGAATGATATGATAAGTTCCTGTCATTGTTATTTACAAAGCAGGAAGTGGTTGGTATTCGAGTTTGTGTGGGGTAGGTGTACCACAACTAAAACGTGAAAAATATAAAATCAAAATACAAAAAAAAAACAACCGACTTCCAATAAAAACACTACAAAGTGAAAAAATACTTTAATTTCGGAAGTCGGTGGCAAAAAACGAAAATTCTAAACCAAAGACACCGACTGTCGAAATTAAAGTAATTTTTCACTTTGTGGTGTTTTTATTGGAAGTCGGTTGTTCTTGTTGTTAATCATTTCCATATTTACTATATAGGGATTTACTCCCATATTTGTAAACGTTGCCTAAAGTTAAGTTATTATTATCATCTGACTAACCATATTTTTTTGACGTTTAAACTTTTCTTTACTTTAAGCAACGTTTATAAACAAGGGGTTGTTCATTAACATTTCAGCATTTATACAGTGTCTTAAGGTTAAACTGCCCAGATATATCCTTTAATATAAAAGCTTGATGCCAGGACCAAAGGACCGAAGGGCTAAAGGACCATTTTAATAATTTTATGCTGACTTGATTAAAATGATTGGGTGTGGTAGACAATTTACATATAAATAGTTTTAAAGTTATCAGAGCATTAAATTGGTACCATGTATTCTCGGATAATAAATTCAGTTTTATTACTTTCAAATAATTACGGGGCAGTCAATATTTAAATTTATTTATTCTCTGCGCTTTGTCACGATCGATCTATATGAGAATAGCTCATGTCATGGTGATAAACCCAGAAAAAAGAAAATCCAGAAAACCGGGTTTAGAATGAAACGTTGCTCAGCGCGTTATGGAGCGGGCTATGCTTGGAGTTTCTTTGAAGGATAAAATCAGAAATGAAATTATCCGAAATAGAACCTAAGTTACCGACATAGCTTGCAGAGTAAGCAAACGTAAGTGTGTAAGTGTGTAAGTGTGTGTAAGTGGCAGTGGGCTGGCCATTTTTGTCGAAGGACCGATGGCCGGTGGAGCAGACGAGTCCTGGAGTGGAGACAGCGTATCGCCGGCAAGCGTAGTGTGTGGGACGCCCCCCTAGATAGATGGACAGACGACCTTAAAAATGTGGCTGGGACAGACTCGATGCAGAAGGCGGAGGATAGAGTGTTGTAGAGAAGCAGGTGGAGGCCTATTTATTTATCATAAGCACACCAACAGCACAGTCACTTACTATTCAAATTAAATAACATATATAATTTACATTTCAGTAACCATGCAAATGACAGGTATGCATGACATTTAACATATGAAAATTAGAGACAAAGGAAAACAATATAAAGTGTGTAGACATAAATCTACAACTCTACAAAACAAAACAGTTTGAACTAGACAGACGGGCAATCTTAACACTTTTTAAATATGAGCGTCTGTATGAAGCGAAGAAAATATCAATAGGGTAATCCGTAAAGTTGGACCTTTCATTATATTGCCTTGCCATACGTGTTAATGCCATACGGGCTATTAAATGTAGTATTCAAGATCAATGTAGGTAGGTAATTAACAAATACGATGATGACGGTTACTAGTACGTTGGCTATTGCGTAACTTATTTTCGTAAACAATTTTGCCTAATTTGTTTCATTTTGACAGTTCAACAACATTCATTGCGTTATTTACGTAGTCGAGCAAATTTAATTTTCCAACTTATGAAGCAATGGATTAGCAATCTGTTTCAAATCGAAACAAATTGTGATTGTGTTGCATTACGCAATTAGGTCTAAAGTTAAAATAGTTTATTAATTGTGCATCAATGGAACCGTTTATGATTTTATGAAGTAATAGTAAGTGCAGCAGTGCAATGCGATAGGTTGAGTTGATTGATTGTCTGTGTTCAAGATGAGGTTGTAGCTATAAGTTGCACATATTGTAGAAATACAACATAAGTGACTAGAGATTGTAAATTATTTACTTTTTAAAGGTACCTACGCTTTATTTCAACGATTAATTTTAAAAAAATGCCCACCTGAGCTATTCACATGAACAAAGGAATGTAATTAAAAGCACAGAGATTCTCATAAGCGCTTCAAGATGCCATTAATGCCTTTGATACTGAATTCCTTCGCATAATGAGGTAGAGTGGATGCTAAGATGTTTGTCCGCATTGAAGAGTCTTCGGTCTACAGATTTTAATAATCGATTCAATTGTATTTATTGGACGAGTACTTGAGACATTGTTAAAACTATTCAATTCAATTTTTCGTGACGTTACGATGGGATTTTGTTTGGAAATTAAATTGGTCTTTCTGGGCTAAAATTTTAAGATTTTTAAGGCCCTAATGCAAAACTACAAGATAATAGCATGTATTTAATTGAACCTCTAATAATCATTTTGCACTCCTAAAAATATTATTGAGCACTCTAATATAATGACTGCGCCTCTTTTTGTGAACCTCTAATAATTCTTATTTTGGGGACATATATAAAAATACTAAATAGCCAAGTAGCTGCGACTAACTTGGATGTAGCGCGGTTGGTTACAGTTCTTACCTAACCCATTTGATCGGGCAGTAACTGCGACCAGTTCGGCTTGCGCGTGGTTGGTCACAGTTCCAAGCTAACCCGACGTTTGGTCGGGGTACCCTAGCTAGGGAAAAGGCAAAAAATTAAAAAGAGGCTAAACTGTGTATTAAAAAAAAAATAGTGGTACTCCGGGAGTGCCGACAGAAGTGAAAACTTGAACAAGATCGCCTTGGTGGAAGAAAAATACTTGTATAGAACATTGGTCTGTAACCTTATCTAAATAAAGAGCACAATCGCGTTTCCAAAAAAAAAAAAAACTTCCAAAACTTTTAAAGTAAAAATACTTTCATAGAAAATTGATCCGTAACAAAATATAAATAAAGAGCACAATCGCGTTTACAAAAATGAGGTGTTGGTAACGGTGTCGCTAGTTCAATTGTTTTTTCCCATCTGAAAAATGCCCAACGCGCCTTAAGAAGTTTTCACTTCAAAAAAAGGTGCATTATTAGAATCGCAAATAGTTTTTAGAGGTTCAATCATTTAAAAAAGTGTTCATCATCAGAGGATCAGTTAAATATTTGCCGGAGTATATGGGAGGCCATGTGAAGGAATTTGATGTGAACGATACGAGACGTTTGATTTCATATTCAGTGGGCCGGAATCTAGCGAGCCTATGCTTTGGAATATTTTGTCGAAAGGGGCGCCTTTCAATTTATAACATGTCTTACGTAGGAGTATGTTTACTTTTGTATAAAAAAGTTTTGGATGTACATATATTCGAATACGGTAGCAATGTACAGTATTTACAGTAGCAATCCGGAGTCTGGATTTGTGTCCGGTTGATGGCAATAGGCTCGCCCTCTATTACATGGGACTTAAACATAACTGGTGAAATGTGGGTGAACAATATGTGCACCTCTGTCTAACCCTTTGGGGAAACAAGGCGTGATGTGTGGTAGCAGTTTCAAGACGTGTGCTAGTGTAAAGCACATTTACAAATGTGATGAATACCTAAATTTTGCCTAGGAACATGTCGACTGTCTAACTCTAGTATTTAATATTTTAACCAGTGGTAGTAGTAGCTAGTATTTAATTAAAGGATTATTTTTTAGAACCCGTCAATTGAATTTTTATAAAAGCAGACACGAATCAACCAACCAACTGGACTGCCAAGTCATAGGTCTCTTTTCGGATTCATGAAACGGTGAAGGAAAGCATCGGCAACGCCCGAGAGATATATTTCTCGACGGCATGTGGAGCCAAGGTAGAGGCCCATGGGCGGCTTTAAAACTCTGACACCAGGTTAGAACTACACGAAAAGAATAAGAAGAATTTGATACAACAAAAGTTCATATTTTTTATAATTTCATTACACATATGTGGGTGTTTTACAGAGGTTAAACATAAATCCCGGGACAGACGGATGAAAGGTCCGGTAGAAAGGACAGACGGACATGACAAATTATATGTGAGGATTTGTTTTACTACCGAAAACAAAAAACGAAGCCACGCTGAAATAACACAGCAACAGCATAGGGCAGACTTTTTGCGTTTTTTTACAGACTTTTAATAAATGTCACCACTGGTAGGATTTGCAAAAAGAAGGGTTAATCTCTGACATGAGCCTGTACACTCATGTAAGTAAAGACTATAAATAAAAGGAGTGTGTAGCTGAATGAAAGAAAATAATTATGATATATTATATAAAAAAACTGGCCAGGTGCGTGTCAGACCACGCACAATGAAGGCTTCCGTAGTTGAGATGAATTTATCCCAAAAACAAATTTAACTTTGTAGTTGAAAAACACGTTCTCATCGATAGGTATACGTCACGGTCAATTCTCCAACTGCAAATGTAAGTTCGTAATCGCAAAAACAATTTTTTTTGTGTGATCTAACTACAAATTAACGATTTTCGGACTTTTTCCTTTGTGAGACTTTGCTTCCTGTCAAACATGATTCTAGGTCAACGGAAAGTACCCTATAAATTTTGATTCCCTTGTGAGTGTCGAAATATACGTTTTTTGCAGGATAAACGGCCGTATCTTTTTTTTACGTTATCTTAGAAGTTTGATTTTTTCACAGCTTCAAAGGACTGTAGACCTGACTATATGGTATAATTTCAACTTGATACCTCCACGCGTTGCCGAGATAAAGGGTCTTAACAGACAGAAGTACAACAAATTGATCCTATAAGGGTACCGTTTTTTTTTCCTTTTGAGGTACGGAACCATAATTACAACATCCCATTATGAAAAATAAAAACCCGTTTGGTGGATAATACAAATTAAGGTATTTTGGGACTCGATAATGAGATTATGGACTTAATCATGACATTATAGGATCTACAAAATACGAAATGTTCAATTTAAATTCGCCGGGTTAGTTAATAACCCAACCCAAAAATCTGGAGAATTTAAATTGAAAATTTCGGGCAAGGACTTTAAACAATTTGATGGGTCACCGTGGCTTCCGTATAATTAACGCTTCGTACCTACTTCATAAAAGAGAGGTTTTTCCTCTCATTTTCCACACTTATCTACGTACGACACTAGTGGCTGCGTAACAGTGCTTGAATATTTTAAATCCGAGTAGCGCAGATATTTTTGAAACGTTAGTTGAGTGAAAATTATAAAGTGCTTTTTATGTTGATTTTATTTTATCTCGCTTCATAGGGTTGTTGCAAATGTGTGAATTTTGAAAGTTTTATTTTAACAAATTTATTCAAAATCCACACTTATGTAAAGTTTAACTACAGTTTTTTTTTCCTATTATTACCAATACACTATTAAAATCTTACCAACAATTAATTATGGTACCTTATACATAATTATAAAATGAAAATAACATCTTCATTAACAAACAAAACAACTCATTACTTCCGCTACACTGAGTGCAACCTTTCAGATACAAATGAAGCTGCAATGGACACTTTATGAAACGTTCAGAAACGAATTAATGAACCATTATGTCCGCCATTCGTTTTTATTTCATTGACAGCTTTCAACAAGAGCCGGCTAAAGGCTGACTAATCTAAACAAACAATTAGTACGACGTGACATGGCAGTGTGTTGACACTTTACAATCTGTGAGAAACAGAGGGGTGTGAACTTGTAAACTGCGTTTTGCTTTTAAAAGCTGATAACGGACAAGACAGAGTATTTGTATACGTAGGACATAGAATGTGAGTAGCAAAATTATTTTCATTTTTCATACTCGGAAAGTAGTTTGTTTGATAGTTTGATCTGGTGGAAAACGCTGCTTCCCATTTTAGGGCGGGAAAGACTCATAGTAATTGCTTCCCTCTCGGGAATTAATTTTAAAAATAGAATTAACTTTGGTTAGGTAGTCAGCCGGCTACGAAAAATTTTACAAGAAAAATACCGATTATAATAAAAATGCTGCGGTCTTGTGAGTGTATAAACAGCCAGTGTGAATCAAAAATAATACTAAAGCGGGACAGGCCGCGGCGGTGACGCGGTGTATTCCATAATTAAAATTTAAAAAAGACTTTCTATATAATTTGGCGGGATACTGTCTGTAAGCTGTACCGAAATTCAAAATCTCTTTTCTACTATTTTTAACTTTCCTTATATTCAAAATGAGTGTTTAACACGGGTGAAATTCATCAATTCCTACTTGGAATAAAAATCTACTAAGTATTTTCCTTCTGTTGTCTACCATTTTGGGGAAAATAGAAGTGTTTACCTACTAAATGTGTTACTAACAGTAGGTATGAAAGATGCCTATGGCAAAACATGAAAAAATATATTGCATTTTCAGGTTAAAGATATATCTCAATTCGTGTTTAAACTACAGATTATCAAATTGATAATTAATGTAAGATACCACAATAATACTACCATATACAGAATACATATAAATCCGAACTCGCACTCAAAACATTCATATCATGAGTAACTTAAACTGTGTGTTCATAGTCTGAACCAATTGAAAAGTCGTAAATGTTTATGTGGTCAGTTAAGATCTCGGAAATTAACGCTGTTAGTGGTCTAAAGTGTTGCTGGCGCAATCAATGTCACTTCACATTAGACTCGATAGCACTCGGTTCTCGATACGTTTGCGCTCCGATACAGTTTTCTGAAGTTAATTGGAATTGACTTAATCGGTATCCGGCTTGTGAATACGAATAGATTTAACAGTATCACAGCTGAAATTTGGGTTTTTATGACTGTTTTGCGATTTAGCATAATCCTCCAGCCTATAATTTTCCCACTGCTGGGACACAGGCCTTCTCTTTCTGTGAGAGGGAGCGGGCCATAATGCACCACGCGGATCAGTTCGGGTTGCTGGATGTCACGTCTTCGAATTTTTGAAGTGAATACTTCTTTAGGCACGTTGGGTATTTTTGAGATGGGAAAAAAACAATTGAAGTGACACCGTTACCGACACCTCATTTTTGTAAACGCGATTGTGCTCTTTATTTAGATAAGGTTACGGACCAATGTTCTATGCAAGTATTTTTCTTGCACCAAGGCGATCTTGTTCAAGTTTTCACTTCTATTGGCACTCCCGAAGTCCCACTGTTTTTGTTCTAGGACATGCCGGTTTGTTCACGATGTATAAGTATTATTTCTATTTGATTAATTGTTGCGATTTATTTCAGTTAATTCTGTCATGTTTTTAGGTAAAGACTTCTGTGTTATAATTATTTAATACCTAAGTAAAAGCGAAAGTTTATCTTTTAGCTAAAGTTAATTTATATACCTTATGAAAAGACTTATTCCTATCAAAGTGAAGAGCACAAAGGTGACAAAAGGGGATTAATGTCAAAGTTCATTCAGAATCTTGTAAAATTTACGTTTCAAATCTTCTGACTAAAAGGGTTGGTGCCTTATTTAAAAAATCATCGTACTTTCGTTATAAATTGAAAACGATAACTAAGTACCTACAAGAATTTAATTAAAGATATGATCCAAACTTATTCTAAGTTTGGCTTCGCAAAAATGGAGCAGACGGGGCGGAATCGGAGCAAAAAACGAAATTTTCCTTAATTTCCACGTTTTATCTCTACAAGATGTTGTTGATTGATTTTCACGAAGCTTTGTCTCCTAAATCTTTGGTAGTCAGGTGCTTTTTATTGCTAGTGTCCATTTATCTTGCTCCTTTTAGTATCGAGTCTGTAACCATTTCCTAATTGACATTTGGACAAAGGTACACGCAGATGTCTTAGCCGTCCCTGTGAACCTGATTAATTGTCCGCACATGTGTTTGACAGATCTTCTGTGAGAAAATAGGGAATACCGTGTGAGGGAGATAAGTAATACTCGTATCGTAGGACCAGATTCGAAGCTAGTCTATTTTGGTCTTTGTGATATATTAGCGCCTGTAAAAATAAATCAAGTGAAATACGAGCTACAAATGTAAGGGGTTCCTCCTCCATTTGTTGTTGTGAAAAGCACTTCAGAACCAATATGTTGGAGTAATGTATCGCTTGAAAGGTTTCTTAAGTTACGCGGTTTAAATTAATAACGTAAACAGTTACCCATCAACTTTGTTTGTTTAATTTTGATATGTGTTCTATTATAGCAAGTGTGATTTATGTGATAGGGCTGTGATTTTCTACTTCAATCGGTTCAGGCATTTAAAAAGGCACAAAAACATTCAGTTGTCAAACCGATTAACGCTGCTAGTAGAAGGAAATATTTTTTTCACTCCTCTTGCTCAAAAAGGCTGTCATTGTAGAGTACCAGAGCGGGGAAAAAAT
Organism: Agrochola lychnidis; assembly: GCA_963680765.1. Classification (NCBI taxonomy): domain Eukaryota; kingdom Metazoa; phylum Arthropoda; class Insecta; order Lepidoptera; family Noctuidae; genus Agrochola; species Agrochola lychnidis. The sequence goes on from OY796857.1 coordinate 16,265,036, forward strand.
AGCATTTCTTGCTCTAGGGGAAAAAGTAATTTCTTTTTAATTTTTGTCTGTTCCAACGAACCTTGAAAAACGAAAAAGTCTTTATTCTTATGTAGAATAATCATGATTATGGACTTGACTTATTACTGGTTCACAAAAAAAAAGAACATTTTATTTTTGAAAATGGAACTAAATGCGGCTATCTCTTCAGTAGAATACGTGCATTGCGTTGCAGCTACAGAAGAAATAAAAAAGGCATTGGCGCGAAATCTTTAGAATTTTTCTCTATTTACGAATTGAATTGGTGACCGTAATATAATTTACAACAGTGAAAATGTCATCATCTAGTGAGAACATCTTCACAGAGGACTGAAATTAAGTTGCCGGAAAAAAACATCTCGTTAAATATCCAGAATTGTACCTATAAATTGTACATTCAAATAAAATAAACTATTTAATATTGCATTGGATTATTTTATTTTCTTGCAGTCGTAGTGAAAAGTAGAGTGTAACATACGGCCCTAAAACCCATTATAACTCGGTTTCTATTTACTTCCTCGCTAAAGCTCGGGAGTAAAACTACCTCGATAGAATGATTTCTATTTTAGCCCCTCGTATAACAATTCCACTATTTGTGTCTGTATCTTGGGACGTTTGCAATCTTCATACCAAGCTTTAACACTTTCGACTCCACCCATTTTTCATAGAGTTCTGCATACGTCATGCCGCCATACATATTTTAAGTTGACTCCAGGAGGGTCACCGGCATTAAGTTTGGGCTAAAATTAACCCTCGAGGAGGTTTGCAATCTTGTTATTGATTTTATTTTCACAATTATAATGCCGAATTCGCTAAGAAAAACATACATTTAAAATACCTTCGACGAAGTCTCCCGGCATCCCATATGCGACTTGATTAAATCCTCCAGGAGGGCTCCCGGCACTGAACGTTTTAAAATATTGTGAGCATAAAGATCGCTCAGAACAGTGACGAAAATGATTAAAAACTCATTAACAGCTTCACAGTAAGTACACGTCACTTCCCACTCTCAACGTAATGACGGAACAAAATATAAAATTAATTAATTTCGAAAGATCAGACACACGCTGGTCTAATTAGCGCTAGCTACACCTAATTAGCTCGTAGGTCGTCATTAGTACAAAATATATAGGTAGGTGCAGACAGTCTGGGTGTCGGGCAGCCATTGTATGCTGGAGGGCCCTGGAGACATCTCGAGCGCGGCGTGTGTGCTACGCCTTATTGAGTTGTACTTACGGCGGTAGTGTTGTAGCGTGGGTCGTACGTGAGGCGTCTGCCGCACGCTTCGGGCATAAATTGCGGATTATGACCCAACACTAGTGTAGATTAGGGCTTTGAAAGCGTTTTGGTATAAATTGATAGTTTATGAAATATGGACTTGAATTGCTGTTTACACTAAGTGGATTGATAAAACTCCAAAGTTGGCGTCTCTGTATTTTTGTTCTTATCTGATAGTTAAGCCACCTCTTTTTCCCTTGTCTGTAGAACTTTTGTCCTACAAACCTAGGTACTACAGAATTCACTAAGCTATAAGATGTATAGTTACTGTAGCTTCTGGGTTCTTTGAACTGGATAAAATATTATGTAAACATCCACTTATATCGTAACGAATACATCCTTCCGCTCCTAAACGATGCGATTTATGTGAACCTTGCAAAATTATCCTTTAATGGACCCGTAGAATATTATCAACCTTGTTGTTCAAGAAGTAGGGTCCAAAATGTCTTTTTGAGTTTGTAAGGATTAGGAGTTCGAAGCAAATCGGTTGTCGCCCTTTGAGGAATGGCTCAAAGTGATAAATACAGCGTAACACCTTCACAAAATTCAGTATCGAATGTTTTTCTTTGTGTATTTATCAATATATAAGTATTGACAAATAAACTGAACTTTTGGGATTCCTTTTGATGTGAATATAAAGCGAGGAGGATCATAAAGGTGATGTGATATTTGCTGGATTGAAACATTTTACAAGTTTTCTCATATTAAACTGCCCAAGGGTTTAAAAAATATACGTATTCACAATATGTTCTTAGTATCATTTCATCTGATCATCTTTCTGTTACCTCGTGTTACAAGTATAGTGTTGAATAGGGACCGCTGAATTACCCGTCAATTTTTTTTTTTTTATATCATATAAACCTACATGGGCTCTTATGAAACGTCAGAAGCTAGGTGCACGGTTCCAATTGGTCGTTTCCTATGGAGAAGAGCCGGTCAGAAATTCAACGGCTATTCTTTTAAAAATAATTGGGTTTTATTTATAATATTTTCAAATAACAGTGTTAAGAGGTATGGGAGGACAGCGTAGATCTTTCATGAAGTACCAGGTACTTAATGAAATAGAAAATGGTCAGCAAATGTTCAGTCCATTAAGCCTACAGGCGTTCATACATTCACAAAATAGAAAAGAATCTATACAAAAGATAAATCTATATCTATACTAATATTACAAAGAGGAAAAATTTGTATTTTTTGTATTTTTGTATGTAATGAATAAACTTAAAAACTACTGGACCGATTTGAAAAAATCTTTCAGCAATGGATAGCTACATTATCAGCGAGTAACATAGGCTGTATTTTTTATCTCCGTACTCCCACGGGAACGGGAACTACGCGGGTGAAACCGCGTGACGTCCGCTAGTAAATTAATAAAAATAAAAAAAACCTATTTTAAAAGAAATGACATGATTGCTATTACAACTATAGCAAATCTGAATAATTCGATATCATGTTAAATTTAAAGGTCCCGTTAATTGCTATAGACACTACACTAGGCCCATAAACTAGCTCAACGCTGTGTTCAGACGGACGGAAGATACAGCTCCCAACTCACATACTCGCTAAATCCAATCTAGACTACTAGATCTATATTTAAATGTAGGCAGACTAAACAGCACCATCCTCTTACATTGTACACTTCCTTGCTCACGGCAGTTACCGCCGCGTCGTCTCCTCCGAACAGGATGCACGAGCTCTATAAAACATATATTGACATGATGGAGCACCTATTCTGAAGCTACAGTATCGCGAGAGAAGATTACCGATTTGAATTGAGAATTCAATCCCGTGTCTTAAAAACTAAGGTCACAGATCTATTGGCGCTCGAATGACGTTGACAAGAGGGCGCTGTCTGGAAACATTGTGCATGAAAAGTATTGAAAAATCAAGATGGCGGCGTTAGTTCCAACTTTGGACATGCGCCAAAAGAACCTTGTACAGCTATAGAGGTCACTAAAGATAACCAATATTGTATATTGTTTTTTTTTTTTTTTAAGTGATCGTTTTATAACGAAGTTCTTTCTCACGTATGTTTTAAAACAAAAACCAAATTTTTACTTCTGCTATCTTGGATTTACATTTTGACCCCACTATCGGCTTTAACACCCTCGAAAACCATGGAAACGATACCCATGATGAAAAATTTGAACATTTTCAGAGCCGCCATATTGGATTTACATTTTAGACAGTCGCAAGTATTAACGCTTTTTTACCCGACTACGGCAAAGCCAAAAGGAAGGGTTATGATTTTAGCAGTCTATGTATGTATGTTTGTATGTATGTATGTTTGTTTTTACGTGTGTTCCACCGTAGCGCCTAAACTACTAAACCGATTTTGATGAATGAGGTATCAATAGATTCGTAATAATGGTCCGGGTGACATAGGCTATATAATTTTTCCCTAAATTTAATTTGGTGGACTTTACACGTAAATTTCTAACCTCGAAAAAAATTAAAATGGGATAATCATGACATGTTTGGTATCAAAAGAAAGGTCTTGACGAGCACATTACAAATATGTATATAATATTATATTTTCAAAGTAAACAAATATGTTTAAATCGTTAAAAACAAGCAAAAGTGAGACTGCGCTACGTAGTATCGCAAGATGTTACCAACGTGCAGTTAATCAAATCTTAATAAGTAGTACCGATTTATAATTCCACTCTTATGAAGAAAAACAAGTACAACGAAATATTAATATTTTGGATTTCTTCGAAGCTCGATATCGTTATATGGTGTTGGCGTCGAAATAAATCGCTCTATGGTTTCGTTCAAAGCACTATACACTGCTATCGGAATTTAAAATAGGTTAATTACTGAACTATTGTATTACTCTACTCTTATTTACGTTTATCAAGTGTAAAAACGGAAAAGTATAAAATAAAAAAATAAAGTTTAAAAACTGTAACCCGACTACGGGAAAATAAAAATGATCTAAAAAGTACGAAACAAGCAAATATTTCAGACAGAAATCAAGACATAGGTACAAAAATGGTCAAGGTAAAGCCGTCGTCGCATGCCATTATAATTTTGTAGGTATTCTTGACACCAACATGGTATACAGGCATGCGACCACGGCTTCACCTTGACCATTTTTGTACCTATGTCTTGATTTCTGTCTGAAATATTTGCTTGTTTCGTACTTTTTAGATCATTTTTATTTTCCCGTAGTCGGGTTACAGTTTTTTAAACTTTATTTTTTTATATCGTGACTATTTCTGAAAGTTTACAAGCCGCGTTAAAGAACTTCGTTCCAAAAAGCTTGCATTCTTGGACTGTCTGACTGACTTGAGATTAAAGTGCTTGCTACACGGCTGCCAACCGCGTCCCCAACAGAGGTGACCTGGGTTGGCGACAGGCAGAGCTAATTGAAATTTGGTCGTAAACCACCATCTACATGGTTGTAAACCACCAAGGTCACCTCTGTTGGGACGCGGTTGGCAGCCGTGTAGCCTTATAGAAAATCACAGTAAAATGCCAAATAGGTAAGTACCTATAGTAAACTTACAAGGATCAACAATACCTACTTAACTATTTCAGGGTATTCCAGAATACCCCTCAACTGTTCGCCATAGTCGTCTTTAAGACGCGCATCTGCGACTGTAGTCCTGTAGCGTCGTTTTAATAAGATTTGTAGCGCAACCAACTTATCTCTCTTCACGATATGAAAACAAAACTATCTTTACAGGAATTGTGATGTTCTTAGAACTTGAGGTTATGAATGAATTTGCACAAAACGGTTATTAGCTATACAGGGTAAGTTTTTAACCAGTGCGCAAACTTAAACACGTGACTTCATTCATCATTATGAACAACTTTTACTATGGGACCAAACCTGAAATCGCGAAAAAAAAAATCTGCTGTTCCCTACATTTTATGTTCGCATAACTCGTCAAAATGTAGGGAACAGCTGATTTTTTTTCTGCGCACTGGTTAAAAAAAAATCCTGTATAATTATTTTCTAGTTTCTAATGTTAGGTACTTATATAAAGTTTCTATGTCACTGCAGTCTGCATGTAAGAAAACAGGTGAATTTAAGTCGTTTCTGAAAACCGATAAGCCGATGAATATTGTCGTGGAAATTGTTTCTTGTTTGTTTTCATGACAAAAGGAAACTTAATTGCGATGAACGAATGCTGAATCAAGGATCAGCGGGACACGCAAGAACAGTTCAAAGATTTCCGATGACAAAACAAAGAAACAATAATGGCTTTAAATTCAAATCTTTCCAAGTTTATCTTAGACACTGATATCGGTGTAGGAAAAAATCATGAGGAAACCAGTACTCTAATTACGTAGTACACGATCGATCACAATCTGTTTCGATTTGCTTCATAAAGTTGGAAAAAAAATTTGCTCAACAACGTAAATAACGCAATGAATGTTGTTGAACTGTCAAAATTAAACAAATTAGTCATATTCGTTTACGAAAATAAGTTACGCAATTAGGGTACTGGACTTATCTATCCAAACTAATATTTTAGAGAGAAAAGATTTGATTTTTTACGGACTTCAAAAAAAGGAGGTGGTTATCAATTCGACTGTATTTTTTAAAATGTTTGTTACCTCAGAAATTTTGACTGGGTTAACTGATTTTGATGATTTTTTTTTTTATTTGAAAGCTGGTGCTTCCCGTGTGCTTCCAGTTCTGACAATGGCATCAATGAGAAAACCATATAAGTCTTAAATTTACATTAAATATGTGCGCGACAAATGGATGAATAACTCTTCCTGTCAGTGTTATTTACATAGCAGGTAGTGGTGTTCGAATTTGTGTGGGGTAGGTATCACAACTAAAAAGTGAAAAATAAAAAGTTTTTACAAAAAAAAAAAGTTTTTTGTATGTTTGTATGTTTGTTTGTTACGCTTTCGTGCTAAAATGGCTAAACGGATCTAGATGAAATTTGGCACATGAGTAGACTATGACCTGGGTTAGGACATAGGATACGTTTTATCCCGAAATTCCTACGGGATCGAGACTTATGCGGGTGAAACCGCGGGGCATGGCTAGTTATAAGTATCTTAAATCGCCAATCCGCCTTGAACAAGCGTGGTGATCAAGGGTCGTGCCTTCTCTGTATGTGAAGAAGCTTTTGCCCCGCAGTGGGACAGTAACAGGTTGGTATTCAAATAATGACATCTCTGTTTTATGAACCCACACAACTTCCGAACCCATAACTGCATGTTGTGCGCATAGCCGCCCAGATTGCGTTGTCTCCGGCGCATTGAAATCGACAATATCCTCCGAGCACTTCCCTCCAGCCGCCCCTCGGCCCCACCGGCCTTCGATCGAGTCGCGTGATGCGCCATGTGACATTCGACTATCTGGCAACTTTTCCGTGACGTGGTGTGCGAATGGGCGTGAATTTTGACACTTTTCTGATGTATGCGCGATGTGGTTTTGTCGGATTCGTTTTTGGAATTAGAGTTGTCATTCAAATATTTCGATGTCGTAAGGATATTTTCAACGATGTTGCTTTTAGACACGTTAAGAAATTGAGTTTTTTATTATGAAGATATATGTTTTTAGGACTTAGCCTATTAAATTAAAAGACTATTGACTTTTAATTTTTTTATTTAACCATTTATGCACACACATATAAACAGACAAGAAGAAAGGAACAGAAAAATACGTACAAAGGCAATGCTTATTTCTAAAGAAATCTCTTCCAGCATACCTGCGACAGGAAAGTATATAAAAAGAGATGTCGACAACGTGTAAACAAATACATAAATCAAAGAAGAAAAAAAAATCAATTTACTAATTCCAATACCTATAAACATACAATATGAGAATATACTTACAAACTTTGTTTAGATGAAGAAGTTTTAGAAACAACACTGTTAAGCTTCAGCACCGGTTCGGTTTCCTTCCAAAGAATTTTACTACTTTAATACTCGTAATCCTCCAACAATCTCCTGACAATTCCTTTCCCCGCTCTAATTCTCAGAATAACATTTACCTGAACTACCGAGGATTTATTAGAATACTTGTGAAATCTTTAATTTAGTTATCAAAGGAACATGACACGTCCTATATCAACGAATAATTTTAATTTAAATGCAAAATACCATCCCAAAATACATCTTGGAGTTTCCCCATTTACATAGGTAGGTACTGATTTGCTAACTTTACATATCCCTGTGGTATTTACTTTAGATAAATATGTTGTGGGTACTGTATCACTATTTGAATTACCTTCAATATGCGATACATTTTTTGTCAATTGTATATCCTTATGTAAGATTAGAAAATATACTGACTCTAGGGCAAAGCTGGTCTCATTATTGTTCTGATGGCATTGCATTAGGGAGCGTTATCATCAACCGAAAATGAGTTACGCGACTACGGCAGCTAAGTGCCACAAACTATTTGTATTCTAGCTCACCTGGTCCTCTTTGACACTAGCTTCTGCCCGCGACTTCGTCCGCGTAAAATTACTTGTTAACATAAAATAACCTTTAAAAAAAAACACAATAGACGTGGATATATTTAGTAACTTGTTCCGCTTAGCTATTGCTAAAGAGCCATAAAAGACCCTGAAAGAAATCAATACGTGCATCAACTCTTAACGAGGCATCCTCAGGATGACGATTGACTTACCAAGCGTTGAATGCAGAGTCTCTGCGTTCAGCGCTCGATGTGGCAACACGCCGTGTTCGGGTTCGCGACAAGTCAACACACGTGTCGATTTCTTTCAGGGTTTTTTATGGCTCTTTAGAAATAGCTAAGCGGAACAGGTTACTAAATATATTCACGTCTATTGTATTTTATAATGGATTTCAGCAAGGTTACGCCTGAATCAATAAACTATAAAATATCGTATGACGCTCTGCAATGCTGTAGCTTCCCATTAGTGAAAGAATTTTTGGAATCAGATCAGTAGTTCCGAAGATTACCCCCTACATACAAACTCACAAATTTTACCTCTTGATAATATAAGTGTATAATTACAACTCACTGAACGACAGTTTACAGAAGTATGGGAAACTGGGACAAAATCGGGACGTATCATAAACAACTCATACATTTTTTCGGAATCCCAACCCTTACAATCTTCACGGGCGCAATTCTTTCAGTCATTCTACCCATACATGGTTCCTTCACGTATTATATTTTTGTGTTGAGCTAAAATCATAGCGCATTCAAAAATGTACTTTAGTTCATTTACACTTTATTGCATTCTTAATTTTTGCTAGAAAACAATTACCTATCACTTACGAGTATTATGACACACTTCTTTAATCCAAGGAATAATAGCATCAATAGACTAAAACGTTTTTTCTTTTTTTTTTTTCTTCGAGGGTGCACTGACACCGCTGAAAGTTTGTTGAAAAACTTTAATCAGGCTGGCAAGTCACAGCGAGAAAACGCGCGCGTTAGTTTGAAATATGTAAGAGACTGCACTGCCATGTCCCGGTTTTACCCCCACACCCGGTTTTGAACTAATCTCCCCTAGGTACTCACATTTCTCAGTCTCATTTATCATACCAACAACCCGTCAGTTTAAGTTTACGAATTGATACGATATTAGCCGAACGCCGCCGGCACTGCCCATTTGGCCCCATCAAGTGTCTATTTACTCATTTCGCCGGAGAGCCGGTGTCCTGCCCTCATGCCTGCAATAATAGCAGCACGAAATTGCAGCAATCCAGCCGTGAGCCGAGTATCATCGAGTTAGATCAGTTAATCCCCTGGGGACGACGGCGGTTAATTCAGTCTGCACTGCGCTTGCGACGAATTTGCGTGTACTTTTCATATATTTCTCGTTCTATCTGTGATTCTTTCTAACTTTCGCTTTGATCTATGTTTTAGAAATGTCGTATCAAATAGTTTATTTAGAATTAATTATTGTTAGTAATAATAATGTTCAGGTTTTGGATTAGATGTTAAAGTGATTTGATTGGATGGAAATAGTTACAATGAAGATTACGGAGAATGGCGTTGTTAGCTGCACCGAAGCGGTGGTCATTACAGTTCCGCCTGAAAGGTTAGTAAGGAGGTTAAGATAAGGCAAGCATGCAACCTTTTTTTGAGTATACTATACTGGAGTTAGCTGTTGTTAACAGACATTCAAGGGAGATAACAAGACTTTATTAAATACATTTCCTTTTACGAAAATCATTTATTTCGTAGACTATTTAAACAACACACTTCTTTATAGATAGTCTGTTTCTTCAAACTTAAGAGAACAAGAATCATTTATTTGCAGAAAATACAGGTGTTACCAGTTGTAAAAATTGGTGTTTTAATGCACAGTCCATATTTTGCCTGTTTAGGGCATGCAAATTAATTTTACACTAATACCTCATAGTTACCTACTTATTTTAATAAGATATACAGAATGTACAGAAAAATGCTTATGTTCTTAATATATTTTTTAAAATAAGATAAATTTTAAGTTACAATAAACACAAGTATACACATAACAAAACTTAACCTTGAAATAAAAATTTATGTAACAACAATTATTTAAAGTTTCATTCATATTATACATGGGGCACTCAGAAAGTTTTGCAATACTAAAAAAAATACAGGTTATATTTTTTAAATTATTACTTTCAAAGAACTCTCCATTGGCGTCTATACACAGTTTCATACGTCTAAACCAATTTTCATAACACATTTTCCAGTCTGCATCAGACACCTCTTTAACCCCCTTCTCAAATGCAGCCAGTGCATCTTCCGGTGATGAAAACTGTTTTCCCTTGAGTTGATTTTTTATTTTGGGGAACAAAAATGATAAATCCATCCGTAATCATATCTTAACCGCGTCGAGATGAGCCTGCTTCAAATTTTGCACCATTCTACCCGAACCTCCTTCTGAGCCTGCGTTAGATTTTGCGGTACCACCGTGAAACTATATCTTCCTTAACCGAAGATGCCCGTGTAGAATTTCATGCACACTTCCCGATCCAATCTGCAGTATATGCTGAACCTCTTCATATGTAATTTGCCTATTTTCTTGAATTAAATTTTTCATAGCCAGTACGTTTTCATAAGTAACAGCCGTCATAGGGCGGCCACTTCTTTCTTCGTCCGCCAAAGTTACTCGACCACGCATAAATTCGTTTCAAAATAAATAGAGTAGAGTCATCTCAATACCACTCTCCCTTGAATTTGTATATATAAAATATGTATGTATGTGTATTATAAGTTATAACCTATTTATGTACTGTTATTTTATTTCTAATGATATATTTTTAATTTTTTTTTTTCTTTGTTCCTCTCAAACAGAGCACCTGCCATCCAATCTCTTCACCACCCTTGGTTGACTGGTAGAGAATGCCTAAGGCATTAAGTCCGCCTTTGTACCTTTTTGTGTGTGAAAAGTTTAAATAAATAAATAAATAATAAAACAGTCGGTTTAGAAGGGCTTTTGTCCATTCGAAGTCTTTCAAACGATTCTTCTGGTTTTAGTCGACATTTGAAATCGTACAAAATCATCGCGCGAAAATGTTCTCGTTGTAAATCCATTTTCAGTGAGATGTATTTTGATTTTGCGCGTAAAAAAATGTGGAGGGAATTTCGAATTTGGAATGTTGTGTTTTTTTTTGTAATAAATAGTCATAAAACCAGCCAGTGTCCCATAGACAAAAACTGTTAGTCAAATATTCTGAGTGACCTGTGTACATCTAACACTAAATTATGTAAATTATGTACAAGTATACAAAGGCAAAAAAAAATTAATAAAGGAAGAGGTCATTAGAAATAAAAAAAATCGTCCGCATCGCTGTCAGTGGGAAAAGTGCCCAAAAGTTGGCAACGTTGACACGTTGGATGGCATTAAAGTTCTTGAATAAACTTAAACTAAATAAACACACGCCACAAAACATTAAGAAACTTAAAATAAAATAAAATGTTTATGTTGTTTATTTCTATCAACCATTACGCAGTTTAATTTGAAAATTTAAACAATATTATCGTTCAAGTAACAACAACCGTCCAGTTTCACTATCCTTGCTTGATACATATATTTTCGCCCGTTTTGTACATTCACAAATGGGAGAGATCTAATCTCGCACCGCTTTCAAAGTGAATCTGACTTGCAATGATAGATTGCTTGCATCCCTTTCCGCACTGAAATTGTATTCAATATTTCGTATCGTTATGTAGTTGTGGTGCAATGCGATTCGTACAAATTCTACGTATTGTAGGCAACACGACAGTTTGTCGCATCGATCGGTTGTTCAGTGTGGTTTAAGTTTGCATTATTAATTAGCGAATAAACTGTACAAAAAATCGATTTCCACTGTCGTCCGTGGGCTGGCACAGAAGGAAATGAAATATTCATCCATTTCGAAAAAGAACTGGTATATAATAATAATGGAAACATTTTGATTAAAAAACAGTAGAGGTATTTTTCGTATGTGAAAAAGTTTTAATCAATCCCCAAAAGAGGTTACATAACTAGTTCATCCTGGCCAGCAGAGAACAGCGTGATGTTTGCGTTCCCAGAAAAACAAAATACATATATTATTTGAAAATGGAACGTGCTTTTCCAACACCCAAAAAGTATGCATGTTTATTTTGTGAGCACCATTCCCTAAGGGTCTGTTCCACCGCCCGTTGAGTTTTTAACGGGTTTCAACCTAATTTTGTAGTTAGTTATTACTGAAATATTTTCCTGTACGGGTAGCCTTACCGTTGCTAAACGGGAGTAATACGGAAATTCTACTTGCTTTTAGTAGGCGTTAGTTTGCATTTGCTGTTTGCTTTGGCTGTTTTGAATAATAAGTTATGTTGGTGGGCAAATGGCAGTATATTTGTTGTGGTAGTCAAAACATTATGTTTATGTTTGTTGGAATAGGTTTTGAATTTATGCATAGGGTATTGGTAATGTAAGGTGCAAGTTGCGTTAGCAGGATTTAGAGCCATTTGTTTTCATATCGGAAAGTGATCCGAATTTTTACAACGATAGTCCGCCGCATCCTAAAAATTATATTAAACTTATTTAGGTCATGTCATATCTACGTCCCCCACAATGCCCTATAAAACATCCCGCGCCTACGCCATCCACGTGAACTGCTTGTCACCTAGTTGATTCACTTACAAACAACCGCGGTAATCTGCACTCAACCTTTAGCTTCCGACACGCAAACATTAAGACGTCACTTTACTTGCTACCCCATTATAAAGCTGACATCCCACGAGTGCACACAACAGAGAGATACATACGTGTTGTAATTCAAAAACAGTTGAATGGAGGATTAAGACCGCTTCTCACTGCCCCTCGCCCTACTTCCTGCTATTCCTTTAACTTTATAAACATTGTTCGTTCTAAATAGGCGGGTCGTTGACCCGTCGTGGGCTGTTGACAGGGGTGGCTACGATTAATTTTAAAATGCAGTGGTATGTGAGTGTTGCACGCTATGTGGACGTGTGATAGTGATTATTTATTTTGAATGTAAAACATGCGAATTTGGAAGGCTTAATTAATTACGTTTTTTTTGTTAATTTGTGTACGATTAATTAAACAAGGTTATATGCAAAAAAAACCGGCCACGTGCGTGTCGGACCACGCACAGTGAAGGGTTCCGTAGTTGGGATGAATTTATCCCAAGAACAAACTTAACATTGTGGTTAAAAAACTTGTTCTCCAATATATTCCAACTGCAAATGTAAGTTTGTACGCACAATGTTGAGAGATTTACCATGTTATTTTAAGACCATAGACTTCTTATAGGTTTTCCTGTAATCTATGAGTACAGAACCATTCTCCGTATTTTTTCAAAATTTTAGGCTCAGTGTGGTTTCGGAGATAAATGGTCAATTTTCATAAATTTTCTTAAATATCTTTAAAAGTATTTATTTAAAAAAATATAAAAGCAACAAGCCCTTTCATTTGATATGTCACAAGGTAGAGTTAGCAGAACTTTTTTTTTGTTCCCCAATAGTGACTCCATATTCATTTATTTACGTTACACGTAACTCATGTTTGGGTCACAAAAATACATAATCTACTTACCAAATTTCAACTTAATTGGTCCATTAGATTCGGAGCAAATTGTCTGTGAAAGACGGACAGACAGACAGACACACGAGTGATCCTATAATGGTTTTCTTTTTTCCTTTTGAGGTACGGAACAAAGAAAAAAATATTGTTTAAACAGGCCCACGTCTTAGCTTTGGAAACAATAGGTTGATGATAAGCGAAAAATGTAAAGAAAAGCACAGAACTATACAAAGTTTCAAATGAATAACAAAAGTGTCAGAAATGTCCTTTTGTGTCTAACAGCAACACGAATCAAAACTCCCAAAAGGCAACAAATCCAAGACTTGTTGGCGGGATTTTGTGAAAGCAGACACGAAGTCAACAGCCCAAAGGATAAGAGACAAGGCTGAGCCAAGTTAAGGAAACTTTGTCGCAAAACGGACCCACCCAGGTCGCCAGGCAGGATAACTTCGTTTATTTTTTTATTAAAGATAATGTTACCAAAGAGTGTCGAGTTCGCAGGGAAGCTGTATGGGTCGGTCCTCTCTATTTTTCCGTAAATTTAATATTCTTACGTAGAACCTAAGTAGATTTCATTGAAAAAGCTGCAGTGCCAGCAATATTTGAATATACAATACATATCGACGGTTGAAAGGCTTGATCTAAGCGACATTTTGTAAATCTTGCTCCTGCAATTTTATGAGTCGTCCTCCTGGACGGATAATAGTTATTTTGATGAAAAAAAAAAATCATAAAAAAACAACTATTTAATAGACTTTTATTTACTTAATAAATCAGTCAATCGTAATAAGATCTTATTATGATTTGAAAAAAAACAAGCAATCCATCCTCCTGCAAGTTTTACAAAATGTCGCTTAGATCAATTAGCCTTTCAACCGTCGAATATAAATACGAGAAACGTTCTTAATTAAATACTAGTAAATTTTTTAGTTTTGAATAATGACGCTTAATTTCTGCAAGGAGATAGAGGATAAATGATTGACAATCTGATATAGGTACTTACTAACCTAGTCACTTAGCAATCTTAGAACATGACTAAATAAGGAGATCTTAGCATGTAAAGTACTTTGTATAGACTGCAGCCTCATATTTAGACAAAAAGAAAAATGTTGATGGTCCCTGAAAAGAGCAGACGTCGTCAACACGTAGGTAGGTTTTAGTCAGCGATTCCATTTTGTACTATAAGTCAAAAATTTCCCCTTTTACAAGGCGCTTCCTTTAATAAGCGTTTTATATTTAATTGGGTTCTTTAAGATCTTAAGTAGAATGCTGAATCGCTCCAAGCTTCTGAGAGTTTTCACCGGGTCCAGGAAGACCCTTTCGTATATTTTAATATTCATAACACAGGAAGGTCTTACCTGATATTAAAAAGAACTTTAGACTTCATCTTTATACATTTTCTTTGAAACTTTCTTGTTTTCTTCATACAGTCGAAGTTTGTAACTAAGTTTAAATACTAAGTAATAATAGAGCACCTCTCGTAGTTTCAACAACATTGCCGAAGTATTATATGATGTATAATAATAATAAACAAACATGTAAGCACGTTAAGCACGCTACACACGAACTATAAACAATAAACAAGACTAATGTTTTGTTTGCATGTTTAAACGGATAGTGTATGAATTTAGAAGCTATTAGCTGATAAGCTTAGTTGAAATGACGTTTACGTAAACAAATCTACGTGGAGAAACTAGCAAGGATTGTCTTCAAGTTCAAAGTAGTTATGTGTGCATTGATTGCCCAAGAGTGCTTTATTCGAACACAATGGAAATATCAAAGGAATTACTACCTAGTCCTTAAATGGGCGCTAGACATGATTTGCCTAACCTTGGGTTACCGTCTTAATGTCTTAGGCCACATGTAGACTCAATGTTTGTGTTAATAGTTTCTATAGTGTTAAAGATTTAATTGACAAAAAATGTAAATGTACAAGTCGAACCAACTGAAAAATTTGCATGCTGATTATTATATTGGCAAAACATGTTTTGTTCTAAATTGTTCTTTTACCATTTTTTATACCGTGTTTTATTCAAATAAGTATATTCTTATTCAAAATAGAGAAATATAATCACTTTCGTCCTCAAAAAGCGTAAAAAGTATACTATAACTCCAATCACAGACTAAGATATCCCGTGTTTTCGCCACAAAGCTTATCTTGTACTTTCTTCAGTAAAAACAAAGTTCTTTGTACTGTCTTCGAAATAAACAAAACAGCCTTGCGTTGCAGATAGAAAAACGTCGAGAAATGTGTGAAATGCTCTCTCTTCGCTTGTTGGTTCGCACGTTGGTTGGTGTTTTTTTTCTCGTCTATTTTGTGCATATGAACAGACGTCCTCGTGCTAACAATTTATTCAGGATAATACGAATATTTTTTTATATTATTTTGAACCGGCTCTGTGAATTTTATTGTGGGATTTGTCGAGTTTTGAGTGTTTGGGTCTTTACTTGATGTTAGTGTTTGGGCTGTGTATTTTACTTGGACAGGTTTTTGATAGTTGTCTGATATAATTTCTTAACAATAAGGTACTTTATTATAAGGTTTATATAGTGTGATTCTTTATAATGTGCACATATCGAAATGAGGGGGAATCTATGCTTAATTTTATCGAAAAAAAAAAAAATTAATTCTCTTTGGCATCTTATTGATAAATTTTACAATTATTGTAAAAATGTATGAAAAAAATACAGATTTTTGCTAAAAAACATGTTCATTTTCAATTGAGGGTAGTTTTTTTTTCACAATTTTAATTTAATGAGGACGCCTAATTATTTCCAATCATTATGGTGTTTGTTTCATCGCGACAGATGATTTAGTTTAAATGTTACACCGTTTTGTTAAAAAAAAAAAAAAAAACCATGAAAAGTATTAAAAAAATACTTAGATTTTTTTAAATGTTTTTTGTGTCGTTAAAATTACGCATATATTCCTTCATTTCGATATGTGCACATTATGAAGAATCAGACTGTATTGTCAGCTACTGTGGTATCAGTTGAGGTCTTACGAGTTTTATAGTTTATTAACCTATTTGTGAATGTAATTTAGACGAAACATTTCATATCCATTTGAAAGGTCTAAAGCATTTTAAAACTTTATCAACAAACTCCTTGAAGCGAGATCAAACATAGGCAACATTCCTATAAAGCATCCATAAACCCTCCACTTTGATTTTCTAAACAAACTGTAGATACACAACTCTCAACCCCTAATTAGATATTGTTTAAAATTCCTCCCAAAAACGTTTTATATTCTGCCTCATCAAAGAGTTCCATAAACAATCCACTTGATGAACCTGGCCGGATTACGTTAACCTTTAAAAGTAAAAAGCGTTCCAAATTTAAAATACGCTCAGCGTGAAAGTAGTCTGGTTGTACAGACGTTCATTGATCAGCGGCCGCCCGGCAGCTTGCCAACGAAAGGGAACGTATACTACGATGCCACTAACAACTTCACAGATCGTTAACACTACAACATTGCTAGTCAAAATTAAATCAAACCCTTATCAAAGTAAGGTGCAGAGTTCAATGTTTGAGCAGTGGTTGTTATAACACCTTAAAATTAGAAAGTATTAGTATACAGTGTGTACAAACATCTAGCATCTAATAGTAATTGTAGCGGCGCTGAAAGTTGGGCGAGATTTTAGATAGCATTGTTCAGTTTCATTTATGGTTAGAACTTAGTCAGTTGTGATACGTTATTAATCTTTGTTATTGTTGTAGTTTCTATTGGAGATTAATGGCCCAATAGATACAATAAAGTCCGCAGACACATTATATAAATTACTGAAACAATTTATAACTTTTCTAATAACATGAACATGCGAACAGCTTCAATACTTTGCGTTTATGATTCTATGGTTTTCTGGGTAGCAAAATGAAATACAAAAAGGAACTTGTGGAAGCTCGTTGCGGTTAAGGGTAGGTAGGTTACACCACTACAACACTTACTTACAACACTTACAGGGTATCTCGAGTTTATCGGAAACTTCAACAGAAGCCTCACAAAAGCACCCAACTGAGATGTCAAGAACTAACCGTTTTCAACTTTCATATTAGTAAACATTTATACTTAAATCCAATATTATTTTATTTGAAATGAAATTGTTTACTGTAAATAGGATATCGGAATCAGTTTTACACGTAATATAGGTAAATTTAAAAAACAAAAAAAAAAGTGACACTCCGGGAGTGCCGACAGAAGTGAAAACTTGAACAAGATCGCCTTGGTGGAAGAAAAATACTTGTATAGAACATTGGTCCGTAACCTCATCTAAATAAAGGAAGCGACCAATTGGAACTGTGCACCTAGCTTCTGACGTTTCATAAGTGCCCTTGTAGGTTTATGTGAAATAAAATATTTTGATTTTGATTTTGAATCGCGTTTACAAAAATGAGGTGTCGGTAACGGTGTCGCGAGTTTAATTGTTTCTACTATCTCAAAATGCCCAACGCGCCTAAAGAAGTTTTCACTTCAAAAACTAGATGGAGTTGACATTTCCTATCCCCTGAGAAAAAATTGCGATCAAACTCAGGGATCAAAGTGTCTTTTAAAGTCCAGATATAATCTTGGTCAGATCATTTGAGGACCATTTAGAATAGTCTCTGAAATGATCTTATACAGAAAGAACCACACAGATTTGAGTGGACCTGTCCAGTCAGTGCAAGCATTTTATCTTTAATCGTGTAGCTCAACTCAGAACTACTACTATTTAAATATTTTTGTTGCCATCTAACCTTGTACATTCTATCTAAAGTATTTATGTTTTATCTTAAACCTGTCGAGATGGTTAACGTAGAAAATTTAACGACAGTGAAAGTTTAGAGCAGCCTGTTTCAGCTGCGTGTTCGGCTACCGGTAGCGAATTTTATCCTGAAATTGTTTCGGTTTCGAATATCGGTGGGTTGTTTAAACATTTTAGGAAAGTTTATCTTAACTTTAAATCGTGCCTGCAGTTCTGTATTGTTATCTAAAATTATTTGTTTATTTTGTTTTAAATTTTCTGGATCATTGTAGAAGTTTTGTGGGGGTTTAAAGACAATGGTTTTTAAAACTATGTTCAAAATTTTAGTTTTAATTACTTTTATTGTGAGTACCTAGGCAGTATGTATCCTTAATACATACTACTTAATGACAAGTCAGAATAACGATAGAAATATCTTCATGACTTAGCTTCAAAGCATTACACTAAACTTTGAACATGATAGCAAATTCAGCAAAATGCCGAACACTATTAGAAGTCTGAAAGCCACGACAGCGGTTCCTAGCGTGTAATAAAACCTCTTCAATTTTATCGTTAGCGAAATCGAAGTCGACTGGAGAATAGAATTCGAGTTTCTGGGATTCCAGACGACATAATAGTACTAGAGATTTAGAAGTTAGTTTCCCCTCGTTTCTAGTTCCCTGGTAGTTACTGTCGTCTATCATTAGTATTCCCGTGTTTAAATGGGATCGATTCGTGGTTATCTCGTCCGGTTTCATTATGGACTTGGTCGAGAACATGGACGTTGGCTGGTAATTCAAACTGAGCTTGTGACTACTTTCATAAGAGTTTAATTACTTCCTTCAATTATTTATTCTATAGACCTTTCCAATTTCATGACACTGAGGTCTATCCTCAAGTGTATTTAATAGCGCATACAAACACCAATAAAAGTTTTTTCAAGATTTTTTTACTTCATGTAGCTAGCTTGTGTGGTTTAGGAGATATTTAGATTTTTTGGGCATTTTGCAAGTGGCTTTTTTTAATTGCTCGTCAGTGTTGTGAAAAAAATACCTGGAAAAGCTTGTACTCTCCCCGGTCGTGTCGGATGAACTATAAGAGATTGCACCAGTGTTTGCGGACACATTTGTGCACTAAGTATAATATTACCTGCGTTGATCCTGGCTAATCTCCGTTGAGATTCGGTTGGAAGGATATTACATTTGTCGTCACAGGACATCGGGGAGGGATCATGCTTCCATGTTCTGACATTGTTGTGGGCTGTTTGTGGATCTCGGTCAATTAAAAGATGATATCAGCTTCTTACACTTAGTTTATACAGTTATATAAATAAATCACAATTAACAACTATTATTCTAACTAATCTTGTCCATTAATAAAATAATAAAACTTTGGATTAATCATTGTGCGCACGCGTTTCATGAACGTGTGACAGTTCCTAGGGCTGAAGGGTGACTGGTACTCCTCTTATTTCCCGCGCCCTCGCCCTCCGGTCCATAGACCCTGTCATAGTGCACCGACTGCATAGAGTTCTTCAGTTAGCAACACTGTATTTCATGCGACATATTATTAATTTATTATATAACTAACAAACCACCTTGCAAAGATCGTCACTCCGCCATTCCAGACGGTATCCTGTGATAGTTATCCCCCGTAGGCGCGGGCTTGCGGACGGTGAGCAATGGGCAGCTCGCCTACCGATAAGGACCAGGCCCGGGTCGACGGCGACGGCACGTTGTGTTTCACGCGCGCCTCAATGAGATGTCTGCAGAACTGACGGGGTCCACTAGGGCCGATGCCTGTCGGGGTTGCGGGAAAGTCCGAAAGGGATATCCTGGCCCCCGGCAACATGGCAACTGAAGGAACACGGGTGGGTTTTAGTCAGTAAGAGTCTGACACGGCCTCCCGCTCCGCTCAGAGCGGGAGAAGTTATTTGATAATTTCCCACTCAAAAAACTAAATAATAAAGGTGTGTGGTACATGTACCTATTCAGTGACTTTTCACTTTTTCATCTGACGATGATATTCATATTTCGAACCATCATTCAGCTACATGCTAAACAAAACCCCTGTCAAAAGGTTAAACGTATAAATCAACTCGCCACGAAACAAGCAATACAAGGTTACGAAGCAGTTTTCATATCCCATAATAAAAAATCACTACGCTTTTCTTAACCCTCCCTCGCTGCCTCAAGCTAAGAAAAACAGATTTAATCATGTCTACAACATTGGTATTAATATTGAAGACGATGTAGCAGGAGTATTATGGATGACAGGTAACGTGAGAAGATTTTGTTCCTCGCTTCATGTGATTGATGAGGTGGATCTACGCTAAATACTAAGTATATGGATAGGATAGCTTTATTGTCGTATTTTCTTTATTGTCTTAGTAGATTATTTTTTCTTTGTATACGGTAAAAATAAAAGGAGGTTCTGGAACCGATCTCAGCAAATGACGTGTCATTGGAATAGATTTCAACCAGAACAAGTCTTGGGCCATTTTAGATAATGAGACCACTAACGTCAAAGGTCTATAAATAAAATTCCGGAACTCATAAAAACGTTGTATTTTATCGTTCGTTTTATTTCTGAATCAATGCGGATTTAAATTGGAAAAAATAAACTGACCCTGTTCAGTTTTGGATCACATTAAATGGTTGCTTTTTAAATGGTTGGTTTGCTATGGTAGATATCCTGTAAGTTGTAAATTGAAACAAATCAAAAATTGTTTACTTTTTCCTAGTTAAATGTGCATTGATTCGGAAATAGAACGAACGATAAAACACAACGTTTTTTATGAGTTCCGGAATTTTATTCATAGACCTTTGATTTACGGTAGAAGAATTGCCAAAAAACACACATTCAGCTTTTATTTACAAATGTTTGATAATAAACTGTACCAATTCGAACAAAATAACTGAAACACGGAGCTTTTATTCGAGCTAACAACAAAAGAATCGACAAAATCCCTCTGAAATATCGTTACCCGTGGCATTCT
The DNA here is from genome assembly GCA_963680765.1 of Agrochola lychnidis. Classification (NCBI taxonomy): domain Eukaryota; kingdom Metazoa; phylum Arthropoda; class Insecta; order Lepidoptera; family Noctuidae; genus Agrochola; species Agrochola lychnidis. Next base: position 16,286,011 of record OY796857.1, read on the forward strand.
CGCAAAAATCCAGATGATCTCATATATTTGATACCCAAGCAATTTATTTTGATTTACATACATTGTGCTCGTATTTGAAGCGATCCAGATGGACGCAGGTGTAATCCCATGACCCGCGCAAGAAGCGAACATTGGTTTGATTAAAATAAACGCTGTATGTAATCCGAGGTAAACCGTTTACGCGGGAGACGGGACCGGAAATCGAAAGCGGCCATATTGGATGCGGAAATGTGCGACTGGCGCCCATCTCCAGTCACCGACGGACGCTGATTCGATTTGTGGCACTTTCGGTGCACAACGAACGAAAATTTCTTGGAATTATATTTTAATCCGATTACGTGTTCGTTGTCTCTTCTCGTGTCGATTGTTACGTTTGAGTTCTATTTCCCGTTTCCATTGTTCTGTGATTTCTGATTCATGGATGTCACAAAAAAAATAATAAGAAAAAATACAAAATAAAAAATGCGTCTGAATAGAACGCTATTCATTGAAACAGTAGCACAGTATCATCTGCCTAGCCTTTTCCCAACTATGTTGGGGTCGGCTTCCAGTCTAACCGGATGCAGCTGAATACCGTATTTTACATGGAGCGACTGCCTATCTGACCTCCACAACCCAGTTCCTGGGTAACACGATACCCCTTGGCAAGACTGGTTGTCAGACTTTTTGGGCTTCTAACTACCCGTAACGACTGTCAAAGATCTACAAATGACAGCCGGGACCAACGGCTTAACGTGCTTTCCGAGGCACGGAGGGGTCTTGGTATGTAAAGATGGTCACCCATCCACAGACCAACCGCGGCAAGCGTAGCTTAACCTGATCGATCGACCCGTGCAGCTATTATTACTTAGCCACAAGCCCCTAATCGTAACTAAGTCCTAATCATAACTAATCCTACTAATATTATAAATGTGAAAGTTTGTGAGGATGGGTGGATGTTTGTTAGGTACACTTTTATGCAAAACCTACCAAACGGACTTGGATGAAATTTGGCACATAGATAGTTTATAACCTGGATTAACACATAGGATACTTTTTATTCCAATATTCCCACGGGATCGAGACCTATGCGGGTGAAATTAAGGGGTGCTGCTAGTATTATAAATGCGTTATTGAATTTATTTGTTTGTTACGCTTTCACGCAAAAACGGTTAAACGGATTTGAATGAAATTTGGCACATGGGTAGACCATGACCTGGGCTAGGACATAAGATAATTAATATTCCGATATTTCCACGGCATCGAGACTTATGCGGGTGAAACCGCAGGGCGCAACTAGTTCGATTTAAATGTAGAAAAACAAGGGGTGCCACAATGCACGGTAGATTCAATTCGATTGTAAGTAATTAAATTTCCTAATAAATAGGTTCTAGGCGGTTTTAATTAGCGGTACTTAGTATCTATTATTACCTGTCTATCTATTAACGTAACGGTCGTCCTTAAGAAAAGGTTATCTACGATGGTGCGGTGCGATTGTCCAACGTTTACAGTTAGCCGATCATAGAATTACCGAATATCGAGATCTCCAGCGTAGGTACGATAACCTCCTCATTTATTAAAGTCGGTTAAAAAGAGCTTTTAGTAAGAAGCTGATGAAAATAAATAGAAACGTTATGCCTAGTCTAGTCTGTGTGTAATTTAGAATTAATTACTTACCAATTAAACCTCTGCATTTTTTTGTATAAACCACCTTACAATAAACAATGTCTATTTTAAGCCGGGTCTTTTGCGCGTGTTTTTACACAAAAACATTGCAACAAAGAGGCGTGGCCATACACATTTGTGTATGCAAACACAACGTTTAGAATGAAAACAAATGTTTATGTGTAAGGTTTTTTGTGTAATTTTTCAAAAATCCACGCGCAGGAGACCCCGGCTGTATGCTTTGTCTATGTACCTAACTATGTAAAATAGGGTATGTGAAACAATCACATACCCTATTTTTACCCACCACGGAACGGAGACGGTATATGCGTTTGGGGTGAGAGGATGTTTGTGCAAATCCATGTTGCCATTTTTCTCCAAAACTAATAATCCGATTTTGATGGAGTTTTCAGTTATGGGTTCGGGTTTGATTGGTGCATGTTCTTAGATAGGTGTTACGGTGACAACTCACCAGGGGGCGCTGCAGCAAACATTGTTTGTGCAAATGCCTGTTGCCATTTTTCTCCAAAACTACTAGTTCGATTTTGATGCAGTTTTCAGAGATGGGTTTGGGTTTGATTGGTGCATATTCTTAGATGGGTGTTACAGTGACAACTCACCAGGGGGCGCTGCAGTAAACATTTGTTTGTGCAAAACCAAAACTACTAGTCCGGTTTTGATGCTGTTTGTGTTTGATTAGTGAGGGTTCTTAAATAGATGTTACAGACCGTGTCGTGGGTTTTTCAAAAAATTTGATTTTGCTTTTTTTTAAATCAAATTAGATTTGTTACAGCTGTAGTGGCAATCATGTCATTTGGTTTAAATAGGTCCTTACTTTTATTTTGTTTATCTTTTATCAGTAACTTATCTTGAATTACCATAAAGACTAACTTAATCCAACTGCACGTTTAATATATTCATATGCCAGGAAAGTGACTTCAAATCTTCACAATAGGAAGTCTGAAGAAATTGCGATTCCGCGCAAGTGCCATCGTAGTTCATAAACTATGAAGTTGTGCCGTCTTGCCGTACTCGCTCCCGGTATCGGATTCTCGGCACGTTGGGGCAGGGCGACCATTTGTGAATATTATCTACGATTATTGCTTATTATGTTTTAATATAAGTAGAGTTGCAATGGGAAATTTTTCCGATTGTGCTTTTCATACAAAATAAACGGGCTGTTGTGAATGTTTAAGTATTATATTTTCCTACTTTATGGAAAAAATGCGTAGGATTTGTATTGTTTAGTTTTTAACGTGATAACGTCTCATAAATCGATGAACGCCGGCTGCACGCAAGAAAAAGTGTCACGTTCCGCCTGAGCCGAGCGTGCAAGCGAGAGCGCGGAACAAGCGATAGAGAGACTCGATCGGCCTAAGCGTTCGGTTTGTGACGTTATCACGTAAAATTATCGTCCGTAAACCGACTTTACAGACAACCAGTCTTTTATATCTATCTAAGATAATATTTACACACCATATTTAGACTATCTAACTTGTAAAATTAGATAGTTGATAGTAGTCAAAACAGTGATAGCCTAGTGGTGTGACCGTCGAATTGCCAAGTCATAGGTCTCGAGTTCGAGCCCAAGTTTTCGGATTCATTTGCGTATTGTATAATTTATCACTTGCTTCAAAAACGGTGAAGGAAAACATCGTGAGGAGACAGTCAAGTCAGAGGCAACATAAAAACTCAGCATAAAGACTCTGACACCAGGTTAGTCACAAACCACACTCAAAAGAAAAGAGAAAATAAAGAAAAAATATAGCTCTGTGTGAAAATACATTTAGGTGATAAGGAATCTTTACACGAACAGTTTACCTGCCGAAACTTTGTCTAAGTGTCTAGACCTCGATAAAAGTTAATTTCGAAAGTTTCAGAAGAAAAATGTCTGCAATACCAATCAGATTCCAGCACAAGTTACACCTTGACACCAAAGGCAATTTAGCAATGTTGTATGTATTTATAAAAAGTTGGTACATAATGTCGCCAGACGAAAGCGGAAAAGTGCACTCACGAGTTCATTGAACCCACGGTTGTCTCTGGACGAGATCCAGAGACAACCGTAGGTATCTCAAATGTTTTCCCGTGTAATAACTCACTTAGGGAGGAATCCTCGCGTACTCTTGATAACTCCTTGTAAAAGTTATCCTCCCAAATGTCATAGTCAGCATGATTCCTTGTGAAATTGGAGCGGTGAGGGCTTTCAATTTTTGCCTCATTTTCCCGTACCCATATTTGAGAGTAGGTAGGTACGGAAAGCGTCGACGGGCCGTAATGGTGATGAATTTGGAGGATTATATCTCCATTTACGCTGACGTAGGTAAGCACCGTCACCGCGCGGAATGGAGATGCTTTAAAATGTATGTACTTGTAATAGGTATTTACTTTACATAATTATTTGCATAGTCCCTTTGCTGATAGGTAAAAATATTATGTTTTAAGCGGAAAATATAGTTAATTATTGAACAAAGTTATTGACTTTTCCTACCTAGGTACTACGTACTTAATCTAACTAAACTATTTTTTCTAGGAATAAATATAAACTTTATGTCTAGGTAGGTTTTTTCTACCAGCATTTATTTAATAATTAACAAGCTAACCATAGTTTAAACTTCTAAAGGTTGCCGCGGGCAGACGCGACGCGATAGCGCGACGCGACATTAGCAGAACAATTTCTGTGAAACTTCATGGAAATTGGCAAAAAATGAATTTTGAAAATGGAGGTCACTACTAATTGTAGGGCAAATAAAAAAAAAAGTTTTGCAAACTGTACCGTGTGACATATCAAATGAAAGGGCTTATTACGAGGATTTCAAATAAGTATATCTTTCATAATTTGAAAATGAATACTTTCAAAGATATTAAAGAAAATTGACTATTCCGCGAGGAAAAAATTATCTCTGAAACTACTGAGCCTAAAGGCTCCTTCAAACAGGCGCGACACAAAGACATCGCTCGTCGCGCGACGAGCGGTGCCCTTGTGTCGCGTCGCGTGTCGCGCCTGTTTGTAGGAGCCTTAAAATTTCTGTGAAACTTCATGGAAATTGTTCTACCAAAATCGCGACGCATCGTCGCGTCGCCTTAATTTCAAAGAGGTGTCCAGCCAAATTCTCGTAGGTACTGTATGTACATATACTTTTCTATACCTATCTACAGTAGAGGCTTCGTTCATAGTTGCACGAAAAGTTAGTTTTTAATTAAAGGAGACAGGATGTTCTTTAATTAAAACGAAGTACCTACTTGAGGAAGAGAGTAAAGTTTAGAACGCCTTCCACATACTTTGTATTGTTTAGTGACACGACGTTAACACAAGTTTTTCTTATCGTTTGTCTTTGTCTTTTAGGACAACGAAGCTTGTTTATGGTCATGAGAATTTTCTTTTTAATAGAGACTATCTTGTTTAACTATTTTCAGTTAGTTATTTATCTTATTTTATTTTAATGAGGAGCCGTACGGGTCGATCGATCAGGTTACACTTGCTAAGCTACACTTGCCGCGGTTGGTCCGTGGATGGGTGACCATCTTTACATACCCAGCATATTAAGCCGTTGGTCCCGGCTGTCATTCTTGGATCTTTGACAGTCGTTACGGATTGTCAGAAGCCCGAAAGTCTGACAACCAGTCTTACCAAGGGGTATCATGTTACTCAGTAACTGCGTTGTGCAGGTCAGATAGGCAGTCGCTCCATGTAAAATTCAGCTGTATTCGGTTAGACTGGAGGCCGACCCCAATATAGTTGGGAAAAGGCTAGGCAGATGATGACTTATTTTAATCTTTACTAGACTCACTAAAGTTGAAACGAGATTAGTTTTTAACCAAACCTTTTAGCATCGTACACATCTAAGGTTTTATCCATTTTTTTGCTTCTGAGGAGACAAAGAAGTCTAGCGTTTAGTGCATTAGCACTGCTAATGGCTAGACTTCGCGGTCTGAAAAAAACGATTACATGCATTACAAACTGTAACTGTAAAACTTTCAATCTCTGAATAAGGCGTCCTTTTAAATAACAAATAACTTTATTTTCAAAGACTAAATTATTATTAGTATGATGATAATAAAAATCATCTGAATGTAAACAAGATTAAATACTACGAAGATAAAGCAACTATCAAAATGAAAAATATAAAGTATTTTATTTCACATAAACCTACATGGGCACTTATGAAATGTCAGAAGCTAGGTATACCTACGGTTCTTATGGAGAAGAGCCGGCAAGAAACTCCAGGGTTAGGTACTCTTTTAAAAATAATTGTTTTTTATAATATTTTCAAAGAACAGTGTTAACAAGTATGGCAGGACATTCCTCATAAGTAGCTTCCTTGTCGTCAACACTTACGACGCTTGACAAGATGACGAGAATAACTAAAACAACATAAATTAAGTATTTTTGAAGGAAAAGTTTTGATTAAACATCATAATCCAAGTACATATGTATGCAGTTTTCAACATAAGAATTATTACGGAGATTGACAGGATCGTCGATTTGAATTATCTCAGTAGTACACACGGCTACACATCAAGCTATACATTTCCAGAATAAGCTGACCCCGCATTGTACCGAAATTCTATACAATGCGAGATCAGCATAAGCTGGAAATGTATAGCTTGATATACATTTCCAGCTTATGACGTGCGACGTTTAAAAATGACAATGTGTTAAAATACTAGCTTCCACCAGCGGCTTCGCCTGCGTGATGTCTTTATAAATTATAGCCTATGTTACTCAGTGATAATATAGCATTCTACTGGTGAAAGAATTTTTAAAACCGGTCCAGTAGTTTTTCAGTTTATTCATTATAAACTAAAATACAAATCTTTTCTCTGCATAATATTATTAGTGTATATGAACAAATTCAACATAAGAATAATTATTATTACGGAGATTGACAGGATCGGTGTTTCGATTTAAATTATCGCACTAGTTATACGTTTGGAAATGTCAACGACATAAAAATAGTTTCATATACAAAGCACCTGGGAGCTGCAGAGAGCACTCCCGGCCGCAAACAACGCCACCTGGTGCTCATTACTAATTAAGCGGTCTCTTGGGTCTTGTTGTTGCAAGCGCAGCTTTCAGACACTGTGGCAAGAGTATCATTAACGAATTGAGCGACCTGTTAGGAGACAACATGCACCTGATAATCATAGCTGTAGAATAAAAATCGAGATAAATGTTACCACTTTTGAGATTATAGACACAATCTGTGTCATCATTGTCGAATACAAAATATCTGTAAAGATTTCCTCAACGATCGGTTAACTTTACTGTTCTCATTCAAAGACTACCCGTTGTGACCTTTACCAGGCTGCTTGTCCATCTGGTGCAAGACTGTCAACACTTCTACCAGTTTGTGAAGTCGACATTCCAGAACCTGTCAATCGCAACTGTTTTAGTTCTCTTTACAAAGCTAAAAGACATTCTTTTTGTTGCAGTTGCTACTCAATCCCGGCAAACAACATGTCGGGTGGGTCCCACGTCTCCCGCGCCACATTCGGGGGCGCAGACTCCGAGATATCAAGCGGTAGCGCTCCGCCCCTACCAAGTCCGGCTTCCGCGGGGGCTGCGCTGGTTTCTCCGGAGACCCTGAGCCGACACAGTAGTCCTCCGCCCCTACCACCACATCCGTCGTCGCATCACCATCCGGCACCGTCATGTTCTTCACATCGAGTGCATCTGGAGTCACCTTTGAGGTACTTATATCATTTGTTATTTTCCTTTCTCAATTTTTTTCCAAGACTGTTTCCTGGAATACATAGATAGGTATCAATGCAGCATCTAGATTATCTAGTTAAGTCTAATTAGTTCTTTAAGGTTGTTTAATTAGATTTTTATTTAGGAGAATAAGTATATTAGCTACCTTAGCAGGCGGTTTTTCTATGCTAAATTTGAGCGAAAGTCTCATACAAATTCTAGCAAAGAAAGCAAGCAGCGAAAACTAGACATAAGCACATACATTAATGTCCCTTTTGCTGGGAAAATCAAGTAAGCATGTTCGTTGGACGCAGATGCTGCTGTGATATAAGTTAATAAATTAATTAATTTTGTGCCGAGTAATTTCATAAACGTTTCATGTACCTAATATAATTTTACGTCCTACAGCATATAAGTAGAGCAAGAAATTTTACTGCTTTTTAAATTAAATTATACAGGTATGTAATCTACCTGCTTCGCATAACATTCTTTGATCTATTTCTCTTCTTCATGTTTCCAGGAAAACGTTTTAAAAGCGAGTTCATAAATAGGATATCCTTTCCTGGTTTATTTGTTAACAGTAAACTGTATTCGTTTTATGTAGTTCCTACAAATAGATAGCGTTCCAGTGTGAGTTTTGTAGGAAGTTAACACAGCAATAGGGTTTGCGTTAAATCTATTCGTGACACACTATTGAATACAAACGCAAACGCAGAAGTAACGCCAGACAAAACTTCAAATACAGATAACGTGGACCGTTTATCTCAGAAATGTTGAAGAGAACTTGTTTGGAACTACATATAACTAAGTAGTTGTTTGATCTTTCGTAGTTATAGTAATTGTTAACAAGGAAAACTATTTCCTTTAACAATTACGACGATAGTTTCTGAAACACCGAAAGTTATTCAAGGAAATGTTGGTTCAGAGTTCAAAATTGAGCTGTAAATAGATCTGCAATATAGAAGAAACCTCACTGCAATAATGAAGATGCAAGTACAAATGATGATAATGAACGCCACGATACTAAAAATAGCACAAAAGAAAATCCCAATTGCACATTTATAAGCGTTCCTGATATAATAAAGGCTGGTCGTGTTACAAAGGGAAAAAGAATTATGCATGTACATTGTACCTACAGTGGGTTGCCAAATTATTAGGGACAGTCACATTTTTTTTCAATTTTTTACTTTAGGCGCACTTGACTGCAGTTTTAAGTGGTATAAGGGTTCTAGGAATATATTATTTATTTTCGTTATGTCTCTGTTACTCAAATTTGAAGTGGATGTTGAGATTTAAGAGTATATTTTATTTTTTATAAATATTTAACTTACGTGAGAGCCGTGGTGCACTTTAGACGCTAATCAGTGAAAGACGAATTTGAATATTTTAACAAAGTTATTTTTAAATTTGTGTTACAAAATTTTGATAAAATGTAAGTATTGTTATTATGTTATTATAAAATTCAATTATTTATTATATTTTGGTAAAAGTTTTTTTTTTTTTAATTTTTTTGCTTTCAGTATGGGTCGGGGGTGCGAAATGACTCCAAAAAAAAAAAATCTGAAATAAAAAACCCTACTCCAGCATACCAGTCATTCCCAAAGGACAATAGCAGATATTGCTGGTGTTTCTAAGTCGCCAGTCAGTAAAATAAAAATTAAATTGGACCTTAATCAGCCAATTTAAACTATGAAAAAGGCAACTGCGGCACAAAACGCATCACTACCCCACGTTCGGATAGGAAAATTAGAGACATCTGTTTGCAAAACAGAAAAAAAAGTACTGCACTATTAACTCAGTTAGTCCAGGAGTCAGGAATACCAGTTTCCAAGAGAACAGTGCAGCGCAGATTGGCAGAGGAAGGCTTGACAGGACATCGTCCTGTGAAAAAACCACGGTTGACTGATGCAATGAAGAGGAAACGCCTTGCCTGGGCTTGGGAACACCGTCAAAAGATGGTTGAGGACTGGAATAAAGGCAGTTTGCATTATTACTGGTATTTTACACCATTTAAAATAATAATTTTCAAAATAATAAACTACTTATTATTTTTTTCAGGCGTGTTTGTCGGATGAGTCAACATTCAAGATTTTAGCCGACAAGAGCAGCTTCGTCAGGCGACGCTCAGGAGAAAAATACCACCTCGACTGCATCGTGGAGAGGGTGAAACACCCTGTTAAAATAATGTTGTGGTCTGTCATAAGCGCCAAGGGGGTTGGGCGCTTGTACATTGTCCAGGGAACCATGACACAATACCAGTACAGACAAGTTTTACAAACTCGCCTGTTACCGACACTTGAAGAATGGTTCCCTGATGGTGAGGAATGTATGTTTATGCATGATTTAGCGACATGCCATAAAGCCAGAAGCGTTACCAAGTTCTTGGCAGACCATAACATTCCAGTTTTACCTTGGCCTGGTAATTTTCCTGACATGAACCCCATCGAAAATGTATGGGAGATTACCAAGGCCGAAATAGCCAAAGAAATGATAACCACCAAGGTCAAACTGATAGAACAGCTCATCAGTGTTTGGCATCACAACCCTAAGATAAAAGAAAGTGCCAAACAGTGCATAGAAAGCATGCCCAGGCTTATAAAAGCACTAATTGAGGCGAAAGGAAATGTCATTAAGTACTAATCACTACTAAGTAACATTTATTTTCGTCTATTTATGTACTTAATTATTATTTTTAATGATTTTTTTGTTCTTATTTTACTTCTTTATGAACTGTTTTGTGTAATTAAAGCTTTCCTCATTCAAAAAATGTGTTTTTCTAATTAATTTAAGACTCGTACTGCACAACTAAAAAAAAATCCTGACTGTCCCTATTAATATGGCAACCCACTGTATACAAACCGTGTTCGTAATGAACATTGAACAGGTCCGCGGCGAATCGAAGAACTCTGTACCGTGGATTTGCGAGCTACCTACAAATAAGGTAACACGAAACCACGTGTTCCATGCGTTGCCACGATAAATGTTTTAATTTTAAACAAGGATACAGGAGACATGGAGCTTTTAGAGCTTGTATTTAGTTATTGATCTTTTCGACAAAGTATTGGTGAAATGATTGACATGAACTACGGGGCATGATTGTCCAAAAGTAGGTGACAACGGATAAAAAGAGTTTGTTTAAATTTTCCAATGGAAAACTGACTCAAGGTTTTTGAAATACTGATCAAGATTTGGTTGGTTGGCTGAAATAAGAGAATCCAAGTAAATGACTGGATAACATATTATTTAATTAAATGAACCTGAAGAAACGGACTCAAACAAAACCACCCTCGTTCTTAAACATTTCAAATTGTTATAAAAATAATTTCCAGGAGAAGCCAATGAACGCTTACCTCGATGTTATTATCGTAGCAATTACAAAGAACTGAGACTTTTTTAATCCGAATCACCATGGCAACTAAATCCACGTTGTTACAAATTTGAGGAAAATCGGAAAATTGGTCCACAGAGTTTGCTCATTTAATAACCGTGGAAAGAGAATAAGGGTGGAAATGTACCAAAATGTGCCTTCATTTGGTCAGTGGAAGTATTATTTGGTTAGTTAGACGGGTTTATTTGGCAAGTCACTGCGTTATTTGGACAGAGAAGAGGGGCTACCAAAGAGGGTTAACGCACTTCCGTGGTAGGTCTCATTTCGAAGTAACCTTCTTTTGTTTTTCGAAAATAACCTACAGGTAGTAGTCAATGAGGGTTTTCATGAAAATTCACGCCAGCAGTTGGCGCCACTTTGACAAAAGGTCTTCCATTTCAACAATGAATATAAAATAATTATATGATGACGTTCATCATTCTTTTCATTCATTCGTTCATCATTCAGTCAGGAATAAAGAAATCATAGGCTCTTTGACACTTTTGACAGGTGCCCAAACCTGACGTCTCAGTGCTGCCACCTAGTGAACGTCGTTTCAGTAAATCCTCATTGTATTCGAACGAAAAGGTGAATAAACAATGAGGATTGATTGGTCGATGTTTTACGTATAAACGTTCAAAGGTATGTTAAACGGTCTAGGAATATCGATCGCTGTTACTACTGAAGTTAAATAATTAAAGTGCTGTTTCCTAGTTCTACTTTATTAACTGGGTTGTTTGCTTTGTTGTAGGTATTTTGTTAACATAACGCTAATGTAAAGTTCAGTAAACCTTACTCATGAAGTTAAATTATTTTGAAAGAATGTTATGATTAATTATAAAAACATGTTCGGTCACAGACTTAATTCAAAAAGCCCTCAATAAAAATAGCTTTCTTTCTGTTCAGAACTACATGTTCTATTTTAATATATTCTTCATGCAGAAGCGGACTTAATACTTTAGAAATTCTTTGTTACGATTTCTTTTTCATTCTTGCATTTTATAAGCTCTGCATACCAAACGCAGCGACTTAGCAATGCCTTATTAAATAAAATACAATTTATCAGCAGAGCGTTCCGGAATAACTTTAGTACGGATGTACTAAGTAATCCGCGGATCTGTCAGAGATTTACTGGGTTGTAGTATTTCGCTGTCGGATTTAGGGAGTAAGCTACGTATAGTTAATTGTGTAGTTTCTTTACATGCCTCTTTATGCTCTTCGTTGGCGGTCCCTAAGTAGTATTACTAGTACTATTTTCTTTTATTGCTTTTCGTGATGTAGGATGATGTTTTTTATATGGAAATCTACAGATCCGCGGCAGATGTTAAAGTTATTTTATGATATCTTACTCTACCTCTCGCATTCCTGCAATCTGTGGGATTTCGTGAAAAGGGACGGAAGTGTGTAGCAAGAAGCTGGGGAAGCGCGCGCTATTTGATTTGACCAACGAGCGCGCGCGGTGCTAGAGTTGGCCGTCAGATGGTACCAACCGATTTTCCCAGAGGTTGGTACTATTAGCCAAGATATCAGATGTTACACATCGTATCCGACTGCTGTTAGACTCGCTCGTTTTTTTTTTTTTTTTCCACTATCTTTGTTAATACGTACCTAGGTATAATACCAGCGGCATGTATCTGTGTTACTATAAAGTCAAACAAAGTTTAACAAAGCTTTTTAGTTGGCTTAACAAGGATTTATCCAGTACCAGTTTACGTACTATCGAGTGTCGAGAGTCATTTACTTTTAAGGAGATATTCTACATTCAAAACTTCAGTGTGTTTATTTAATTGAAACATAAGTTTACAGTACTTACGATCATACCATCTTTGCAGAACCTGCAATCCTATGTTATATCCTGCCCTAGTAGGTACTTATCTAAATGAGTTTCTTTCTTCTTTATCATTTTGTCTCCCTGTACAGATTATCGAGTCCTCCATCGATGTCTCTGGGTGGGTCGCTGTCTCTCCAGCCAGTGTTGTACGGACCAGGAGGAACAGCGCACGCGCCACTGCCGCCATCAAGACGACTGTCACGACCGTCGGCAGCGATACAGACCATGCATGTTATAAGCGCGTAAGTAATTTTTATTTTATAAGGTAAGTTATCCTAATATAGGAAGATATGTCTTGGCTGTCAGTCCTGCTACTAACCTTGCTGTATGTTTCACTATTTCTTTTACCATGGCTTAAGGTGTGCTTGTGAAGCTCGTGCCATGAAAGTAACAAATAACAGCAGTTAATTGATTCAGGCGTGACCTTGCGGAAATCCATTATAAAATACAATAGACGTTGATATATTACACGGCGTGTTGCTACTCCGAGCGCTGGACGCAGACTCGTCTCGTCTCTGCGTCCAGCGCTCGGTGTGGCAACACGCCGTGTTCGGGTTCGCGACAAGTTAATCGTCATCCTGAAGATGCCTCGTTGAGGGGTGAAACACGTGTCGATTTCTTAGTGTTTTTTTATGGATCTTAAGGAATAGTTAGGTAAGCGGAACAGGTTACTAAATATACCAACGTCTATTGTATTTAATAACAGCAGTATTAACAAAGAATACTCCAAATTGCCTCGTTGGTCTAGTGGCCGCAAACGCGATTGCTGAGCATGAGGTCCTGGGTTCGATCAAACTGTTATTGGGTTATTCCATCTCAAATTTCTCAGTAACAGCCCGGAGTCTGGATTTGTGCCCGGTTGTTGGCAATAGGCTCGCCTCCTATTACATGGGAAATGTGGAAATGTGGATTTACTATAGGTACACCTCTGCCTAATCCTTCGGGGATTACAGGCGTGATGTTATGTTACTCCAAGAGGTGGATATTTTCATATTTACACATAACTTCATAAACTCACGACAGAACGACTTCTGCTGTTGCTTCGACATTTCCGTTTTCTTCAAAAGTCTCTGTCCACAAATCTATGGTCGTATGTCATAAAACTTAACTGTGCCCGTGGACATACCACAACTAAATATAGGTACATATACTGTCCCTAGGTATTTCAGACTTTTAGTATCTAATCTACCGAAGGCGGTCATTTCGCAAGGGCACCATTTCTCAAATCTGACTTACAAAACAAGTACAGTTCAAACTTACAATTCCTGCAATAAATCAGCGGTGTTCAAGATGACAGATTTGCATTAATTTAATTATTTGCATTAATAGGAACTAGAGTCAGTAAGCTAGCTGACCTCGCATTGTACGGAAATCCCATACAACGCGAGATCAGCATAATACCTACCTACTTTTGGAAACCAATATTTAGGTACTAGATTTAGCTGCCTCGTTGGTCTCGTGGTCGTAAGCGCGACTACTGAGCGTGGGGTCCAGGGTTCGATTCCCGGGTCGGGCAAAGTGTTATTGGGTTTTTCCATTAGGAATTTCTTAGTAACTGCCCAGAGTTTGGAAGTTGGCGGTGTGATACTCCGGTGCCTCGGATTAAAGCGTTGGCCCTGTGTCTAATCTCTCTCCAGTCGTGTCGCATTGCCGTCCTATCGGACTATGAGAGTGAGGGAAGAGAGAGTGCACCTGTGTCTGCGCACACACTTGTGCACTATAACAACTCCCGCGCCGAAAACTGGTCTCCGCTGAGATTGATCGCCATGGCCGAAATGGCCGAATGGCCGGTCTGGAGGACTATTATTAGATAAACAAGACAATGATGGTGGTTAATCTGATGTTAGGTACTAGACAAATAAAAAGGAATAGTTATTTATGCTATAAGTGCGGAAAGTAGATGATTTCCGACGAGTGGCATTTTTGTTCACGAGCGAGCGAAGCGAGCGAGTTTAAAAGTTGACACAGTCGGAAATCATCTTACGCACGTGTATCATACAACATTTTACTATGCATTGTGCGAGGACATAAAAAAAAACGAGCGAACCTTACAGTAGTCGCATATGATGTAACATCTGACATCTAAATAATATAAACAACATTCTTCATCATCATCCTCATTGCCATCGTCATGACTTTGACTTCGACTTTGATTTCGACTTAGACTTGTCATTGTCATCGCCATTGCCATCGCCATCGTCATCGCCATCGTCCATCATCATCATCTAATTTGTAAAACTTTTCTCAAATAATAAAAACTTTGCGTCGCGTCGGGCTGACGACGGAGTTAAAAATGAAAAAAACAAAAAGTAAATACTAGTAAAAAAAGCACTAGCACTAGTAAAAAAAAAACCGGCCAAGTGCGTGTCGGACCACGCACAATGAAGGGTTCCGTAGTTGGGATGAATTTATCCCAAAACAAACTTAACTTTGTAGTTGAAAAATATGTTCTCCCATACAGAATGTATGGGAAAACATGTTTTTGCAACTGCAAAGTTAAGTTGGTCGATTATTACTCGTTAAACTGTAGAGCCTACTTAGCTGTGATAGTTTTTCTTTTAATTTCGTTTTATAAACTACTGTTGTGATTTTTTTCACACACCCAAAACCAACTATTTAGCCGGCAGGGGGGGGGGACACTTGACTCTAACAAAAATTTGCACTTTAAAGCTTAATATTTCGCAAACGAATCCCTGAATCGAAAAATGATTTTCTCAAACTCACAATATTTTTGAAGGACCTTTCCAATGATACCCCTCATCATGGGGTAAAAAAATAAAAAAATAAACATCACCACTTTACGTGTATGAGAGGTACCCTAAAAAAAATGTTTTTCATAATTTTGTTTTACCACTTTGTCGGCGTAATTAAAATGTATATCTATGCCAAATTACAGCTTTCTAGTACTAAGGCTCTCGGAGCTAGACCGCGGACAGACAGACAGACGGACATGACGAAACTATAAGGGTTCCTTGTTTACTACGGTACCCTAAAAAAGTGACACTTTCCGCCTAGTTTGGCTGCTTGGAAAACGCTCTTTTCGAGCTCATACGTTGTAAAATCTTTTTCTTACTGCTAAGTAATTTTTCTTGAACTTTGCACAGTTTTTCACAGAAATATAGACATTATTATCCCCGACCAGGAAGCTAAATCATACCCGGCTAAGCAAAGCGAAATAAATGGAGTTTTAAGCTGGTGATCGATATGATTTTGATTAGCTGTGCGGGACATAAATCACTCTTTTTATTAACTTGGAAGTATGAAAGCATCGGTTGTAGTTATAAGGTGAGGTAGAGTGTTACTTTATAAAAAAAACCATTCGGCTTGTCATAACTTTTCCGATAAGGCTGGGCAAAAGTAATGGTGAACTTTTGATTCCTCCATAAATTGATGAGTTTTCTCCAGTTTTACACCTCTCTCTGATTTCTGGCCAATATCTAAAAAATCCAAACATATATTTTATATTAGGATATATCCTTAATATTATAAATGCGAAAGTAAGTTTGTTTGTTACGCCTTCACGCTAAAACGGTTGAAAGGATTTGGATGAAATTTGGCACATATATAGATGATGCCCTGGAAAAGAACATAGGATACTTTTTTTTTCCCACGGGATCGAGACTTATGCAGGTGAAACCGCGGGGCGCAGCTAGTAGAAAATAATTCAAATATGATTTCTATTTGCATAACATTTCGAAACTAATGAGGAATTAAATAATGTAAGAGTCCCTTCAACTATCATAGGAAGCGAGGAAAGCGGAAATTATATGAAGACGCCAATTTGCCGCGTTCATTTTACACAAGAATCTTTCGCATTTACCTACGCGCCGTATCCGAGCGCGCATGAAAGAGGAACATGAAGGTTTATCCGCCATTTTATAACTTAATTTTTCCTTTTAATATTTTACAATTTCCTCTCCGTGCTAGCACTTTCTATGTTGTCTCCTCGCTTTGATAACAAAAGAGATTTTTATGCTGATTATTCAAGCGCGTAATTCATGTCCTTCCTTTTCTTTCTTTATTTCTGATTGTCTCCTTTCTTTTCGATGGTCACGTCCACGTCTCATAAATTCTATAGTGCAATGGTCGGCAAACTCATTAGTCAATAGAGTCCAATATCGATACTATAACGACTAAGATTTCTTATGAGAGTCAATCCTTTCGTGTGGCCAAACTGTCTCAATACACTTTTCTTAATCCTTAAAACTCCCATCTTCTTTCACTCCACAACGCTTCCTAAATTAACTTGTTAAGAAGTAGGATGCCTTCATCATCATCATATCCGCTGATAATAATATCGTGAATGAGGCATCTTACTTAACAAAGTTAACCTTAGAAAACTTTGAAAGGTGCAGAAAATTATTAATCTGCGATGTCCTGTTAATTTTTGGTGAAAATACTTCGAAAATATATGTAATTTGAATTTTGAATAAAGCCCCCGACCCCCGCGCGTTTCTACGCTCGAACTCATCGACATTAGTATAGTACAGAGCTGCACTCTGTAGGGCAAAGAGCCGATTTGCCGACCATTGCTATAATGTATTATGTATACTCACTGTATCAAAGTTATTAATTATTAACACCACGTGCTCTACTTTAATTTAATTAGTCCAAGGAAATAAGTATTTTAAATGAACCACATTCATTTCCTAAAAAAGATTTCCAGATCTTTCCCCACAATTTCACACCATTCATTTCCCATGTGCTGCATTTGAGTTAATAAATGACCATTGAATTTGAGAGTTGGTGGAAAAAATGTGCTCGAGCCAATCATTGGTGGGGGCGTTGGAATTACCACAATGAAAAATGCTGGAGTGAGCACGGCGTAATAAATTACAAGAATGCGTAAAAGCTTGCAACGTAGCGCTCGCGGTGCCGCGGTGTCCCCTCGGCAACTTAAGTGCAGACAATTTTTTCGCACAGGTAATATCGGTGTTTCTGGTAGGGAGATGCAGGTACTTTTTAAAGTAGCTCGGAAATTTGTTATGGAAGTGAACGCTTTGGGAGATGAGGGATTGATGTGCGGTCAGAAGTTTTGGAGGATGGCGTACCTACTTATGTTGAAATTATGATTAGGTATGCAACAAAAACATTGAATAAGAAAAAAAAAATACACTTGGAAAATGTATTTCTTAGTGAGCCGTGCACAAAATAATATAATATCGACAAATTATAACAAGTTTCCCTTCACTAGAATCACAATTCGCGCAAGGGAAATTGCATTTTCCCTCTGAATGTGCACTCTAATGAAAAGCACTCAGAGCGGTGACACAATGTAGTCTAGTGCTTGGAAATTAACAGAGGTACACATTTACATAGAGCTACCATCTTGAGTGGCTGTGCTTATTTACGGGCACCGTGTTTCGGAAAAGGGAGCTGGAATACATTTTCGAGTTCCGTGTCGCTCTAAATACAAAGAACCGCAACGTTTTGTTATTTCTCGCCGAGTTTATTGAAACAGTGTGTTTGTTTGGCTCAAAAGGCTGTCGGGAATTCTGTTGGGCGTCAATATTAACAAAATTTCGCATTGGATAAAATAATGTGTTGTGTTTATTTGTCGATGTTGGATAAGTATGTGACTTTTCTGTAAAACAATATTAGTACTTTAAATATCCCACTTTATCCCCAATATTGAACTAAACAATTATCTTTTATTATTAATTCCCACCTATTATAATCTGAATAGGCCTACTCTAAGACAGTCTTGCCCAGAAACCATCTTGATGATAGGGAACAGTAAAGAACAATGAACGTAACCGACAATGAGGATGTCTAAAACCGAAGGGGTGAGTTCCACTAGTTGACCTAATTTGCAAATTGACTACGACGTTTGGCGTAATGGAATGAAACTCTTTTGTTGTTCGAGATAAAACGTGCTTATTAATTCGTTAATTTGTCTTGACAACAAAGATTCTTCTCGGGGTGCCGAATTCACAAAGGTTAATGACCTGGTGAAATTAAATAACAATTGCATAACGGAATAATTATTATTTAAATTTCGGGCATTTTTGGGTTTTTGCCCTTGGGGTCATAATAGAATAGAATGCTCTTTATTATGTAGAGAACTACATATAAATTACAGAGAATAAATTAAACAGATATAATAATTAGTTTTCATAAGATGATTTGTATCATCTGCGAATGATGTGATTGTTTGGAATCAAAACGAAAGTTTATTACTTATATAGTTTTCAAGCTATTACTTACAGAAAAGTCAAAATGATAACTTTAGACTTAGATATATTTGTGTGCGAGAATATCTATCCTCCATTGGATTGACCATAGAAATAGTCTTAGTGAGTATGAATAAGTATGAATACATTTCAAGAAATCCATATTTAGGCGCGACTTGTCCGAAAATCTATGTTTAACTTATGACAACATCATTGTATCCAAGTTTTCTCACTATGTTTTCCTTTATCGTCAAATTAAATTACCTAGCATAATTCCGTAAAGGTGATGTCGATATATCTAAACATGGCAAAAAAAAGTTTTTTTTTGGGTACAATGATCGAAAACCATCACATCTTTGTAGTTTACACAAACAAAACAGATTTTTAACCGACTTCCAAAAGGAGGAGGTTCTCAAAAAAGTTTTTTTTTAATGTTGGTTACGCAATTACTCCTCCAATTATGAGTTGATTTTGATGATGTTTTTTGTTTGGTAGGTCATACTTCAGAGGTGATTCCATATAAATTTTACTAACTTTGCTTGAGTAGTTTTTGAGTTAGCTTAATAATACGTAGTTTTTCTCACTTATTATGTGGATGATGTGATAAGTTCCTGTCGCTGTTATTTACATAGCAGGTAGTAAGTAATAGTGAAAAACAAAAACTTTTTTACAAAAAAAAAAACAAAGTAAAATATAACTTTTTATTTTTAAACTGATATTTTATGTGACTACACTATCGGCGAATGATGGCGCCAAAAAAAAAATCATCAATTAAATTTCTTTTTAACTGACTTCAAAAAAAGGAGGAGGTTCTCAGTTCGACTGTTTTTTATGTTTGTTACCGCAGAACTTTCGACTGGGTGAACCGATTTTGATCATTCTTTTTTATTTGAAAGCTGGTGCTTCCCGTGTGGTCCCATATAAATTTTATTAACTTTGCTTGGATGGTTTTTGAGTTAGGTTCAGTAATACGTATTTTTTTTTCCCACTTTGTATACGGATGATATCTTAAGTTCCTGTCACTGTTGTTTACATAGCAAGTAGTGGTGTTCGAATTTGTGTGGGGTAGGTATCACAACTAAAAACTGAAAAAAAAATCAACCGACTTCCAAAAAAAAAACACTACAAAGCGAAAAATAACTTTAATTTCCGTAGTCGGTGTCTTTGGTTTAGAATTTTTGTTTTTTGCCACCGACTACCGAAATTAAAGTTATTTTTCGCTTTGAAGTGTTTTTTTTTAGGAGTCGGTTAATTTTTTTTTGTAAAAAGTTTTTATTTTGTTTTATCATGTTTTGATATCGATACCAATCACGTTTGCGGAGTTTTACTAGCTTATTTAATTTGACTTTATATATCAGAAATAGTACTGACATACCATATTACTTTGAAAAGCCTTAATGGCAAGTAAGCCGCATGATTTCACCAATAGCAATAGCATATTATTGGGCATTTATCTGATGACTTCAGAAACCAGTAACGCTGTTAACATAACATAGGTTACAAACGGTGAAGGAAAGTTCCGATTTATTAATTAATAATTTTGATAAGTTTTGCTTATAGGGTTGGTGTAAGTACTTATATGGTGCCAAACTTGGTGTGACCGCAGAATCTCTTGTGGTTTGGTAGGTAAGGGTTAAAAGTTTTGTAATTATCCCTCCTGTCTCTGGCTTTGTGAAAGTCATACAAGACTTTACACATTATTCAGAAAATTTTAGGAGGTAATTAATGTTTGTCTTGATAAAATATGCACGAAACTTTCCGCGAAAGGTTAAAAGCTTCTGTTTTTGTTAAAGAACGTGAAGATATTATTGTGCTTTTTATCACCCAAATAATTCAACGGCCTGTATCTTCATGCATCTACCTATATTTCACAAAAAAATTAAAAAAAAAAACATGGTAAGAGTTAAAAGCCAAACTAATCTTCTAAAGTACATCTTTTCGTAAAAGTCACGAGCATTATATACGCAGTACTTCCCCATTTCCGCCTAACCCATGACGTCATAATTTTAGCAAGTCTACATATAAACAGAAGGCATATCATTGTCGGGAGCGGAACATTGCAACAGTAAGTAGGCACTGACGATCGTTGTGGGGAGCCAATAACACGCCGTTACCATGGCAACCGTGCGTGCCCGAGAGGGTCCCCTTCCCCCGAGGACCGAGCGCTTACGGAAACCAGAATACCGTGACATCTCCTCTTAAGAGCAAACCTGAAAAAATCATCTAAAAGTTAATTCCAATACGAGAGCACGATGGGTCTACCTTTTCTGGGCATCTATTATTTAGTACTTTTCGGTACCTCAGCGTGTTCTAAGATATATTGCTATCACGATTATCGTTTGTCAGCGATGGATTAGATTTAACTCAAACTAAGTTTAATGTTTTGACTTTGATTGGCCAGGACTGTTGGATCGGGAATCCAATTTATATTCGGATTTGAATTTGTAATTGCGTTTCATATCATTGGTTTTTCGAGAGCCGTCATCCTGTTGGCGTATTGCGTTGTTTATTAAACTGTATCGTAATAAAATCTACTTCCACTGCTATTGCTGATATTTCAATAATATCTTAATATTCGTTAAGGAAAAACTATACACTAACTTTACTGCATAAAATTCAAAATGTGCCAATTGCCTATTACGTATTTCTGGAGTTGTCGATTCGCTCACAAATAAATTAACTTCGTACGAATAGCCTCAAGAAAAAATATATAAGCGTCGATTTGCCTGTTGCGGTTGAGTTAATTCGTGCGAATCAATCAATAAGCCATATTAACAGATAAGTGACGTCATCATTCATTAACTGGAGTAGCTTTCAATTTCTACTCTCTTTTAGTTAATTGAATTTCCATTTTCCGTATCTCATAGAATCCCATAGAGATGAAAATATAAGCTATGATTGACGCTGCTTCAAAAATATTATCAACGAAACGTTTGTTGGAAAATCTTTTAACTTCCCCAATGCAAATGAGAGCGAAAAACATGGAATTATGAACGTGATTTCACGTCAAATTCACACAAGCCAAATAAATATAGGTACTTCCCGTGATAATAATGTTGGGAAAAAACGACGAATTGGATTTTACGTTTGAGTTGGACCGGTTGGAACCATCTTAGAATTGACACAAGACATGACATTTTTTTCTTAAGAAACTGGGTAGGAATTTTAATTTGAAAATTGCTTGAATTTCGAACGGCAATGACAAGGTTATAAAAATTCTTCGCCAGTAAAAGGAAACTTTTTGCTGAATTTTGGACCAATACCCAAATCTTTTGTGCGGTACCAATCAGGACTATTGTAAGTCTAAATTGCATGAATTCAGATATTAATAAAGGAAAAATGAAGGTGGATCTTTTTGGAAAATTCACTCCATCAATTTGGAACAAAAGACCATGCTGAAGGAATCTTAAAGGTGGGTCCAAGATAAAGAATATTTTAAAGATAAGGTTGTAAGCGTCGTTATGATAACTATCAGGAAAAACAGTTTCCCTTTAATTAAAATGCATTAAACTAGTTTGCAAGTTACATTTTATAAATTGAAGTGGATAGCGCATTGCCAGATCCAATAAAAATAAACTGATATCAATAGTAAACTTTGCCTATTGCAAATTCGCAATCCAATATTGGACTCAGGCCAAGTTCTGCTAACACCCAGTTTTCGAATCCAGCCAGTTCACGCTAGATTCTATTAACATACACATACATAAACTCACAACTTTTTTCCATGGGGCTGGGCAGATACTACAGCTACTTGCTACGATCCTTACATACTCAAAAGGAGTATGTATGGATCGTAGCAGGTAGCTTCGTTTACTTTCATACATCTGGTCATACACGCACGCCGGTTGCGAGTACTACGCACCTGACCATTCTAAAGCTGGCAATACATATCGGCCAAGCCTCAGCCAACGCGAGCGTAGGCAAATTGATACAAGGCGGGTGCTACGGTCTACATGTTGGTCAAGTTCGAAAGAGACCAATGCCAACTGCCAATGTGCACGAGTTTTTGTGGAGCTATCCACACGTTGGCCGTAATTGCCGAGGGTAGGCGAGCGAATAGCTTTGATTTGTGCAGAAAACCGACGCTGTTCCGAAGTGAGACGAGTCGTAGCGAGCGATCCCGAGTGGTGGCAAGGCTCGCCAAACGAACCGTTGGCGCTGGCCTGCACTCGGCCAGCTAGGCGAGCATTGACGAGCAATGGGCTGTATACACGTTTGTACTCGCCTATGCTCATGTATAGCCGGCTTAAAGTAAATCACCAATAAGTTCACTGAGGAGCTCGTGGCTCATACCTAATGACAGCTGCACGGGTCGATCGAAGTTTAAGCTATCCACATACCGAGGCTCTCCCGTGCCTCAGAAAACACGTTAAGCTGTTGGTTCCGGCTGTCATTCATAGATCTTTGCCAGTCGTTACGGGTAGTCAGAAGCCCGAAAATCTGACAACCAGTCTTATCAATGGGTATTGTGTTAGCTAGTTACTGGATTGTGAAGGTCAGATAGGCAGTCGCTCCATGTAATATACTGGTATTCATCTGCATCCGGGGTTAGATTGGAAGCCGACCCCAACAGTTCGGAAAAGGCTAGGAATAGATGATGATATTATGTCCTTCTAGCAACATAACAACAACAACAATACGTAACATAGCTACAGAATATTCTACGTAAATATTCGAGTAGTCTAGGTAGCTGTTAGACCCATTAAAATTAAACGCGAAAAATGGCCGACGCTGTTAATGAAAGCTCAAATTTAAGCGAATGCTAAATTACGTTGTAAATATGATGTAATTAGTGTGGCGCGCCTGATTTCAACGTGCCTCGACTATGTACGGTTATATTAGTTTAATTGAAATGTTTTTGGCTCGTAATACTGCGGTATTTTTGAGACCCAGACTTAGAACATTCACTAGTATATACGGCTTGGAGTTCAGGACATCCTTTTCGAAAATATTTTTTTGTAGTTTAGTAAATTTTTGAAGTGAAAACTTCTTTAGGCACGTTGGGAATTTTTGAGATGGGAAAAATCAGTTTAACTCGCGACACCGTTACCGACACCTCATTTTTGTAAACGCGATTGTGCTCTTTATTTATAGTACGTTACGGATCAATGTTCTATGCAAGCATTTTTACTTTAAAGGTTTGGGAAGTATATTTTTTTTTGTAAACGCGATTGTGCTCTTTATTTAGATAAAGTTACGGACCAATGTTCTATACAAGTAGTTTTCTTCCACCAAGGCGATCTTGTTCAAGTTTTCACTTCTGTCGGCATTCCCGGAGTGCCACTGTTTTTTTTTATTCGTTTCATCTATGACAGATGAAACGAATAAAAAAAAAAACTTTATTGTGTGAATAAATTATCTAGAATTATTATAAGTAGCAAAGGAAATAATCACTCTAATGTTCATGAATTTACTAGAAATGTTAACATGATATTGCAGGGTGCAGAAAACGCTGGTTTAGCATATACATAACAATATACCAAAATACATGTAGTTACTAGATTGGAAGCGCTTCTAACATGTATAGTCAGTAATATAGGCGGTCATTGTCATGACACGACAATATCCATTGCCTGGCTGAGTGGATAGATTGTCTGTTAGATCTAATAGATTCACACACAGCTGGCATGATAACGCTTAGATATAGTAAGGTCATGCCCTCTTTGTGTAATCTATCTAATGACATGAAATGGTTTCGTTTGAATACTTATCTCTACCGATTCATTGATAAGGGAGCCAGTACCCTAATTGCGTAACTTATTTTCGTAAACAATTTTGCCTAATTTGTTTCATTTTGACAGATCAACAACATTCATTGCGTTATTTACGTTGTTGAGTAGATTTTTTTTCCAATTTATGAAGCAATGGATTAGCAATTTGTTTCAAATCGAAACAGATTGTGGTTGTGTTGTATTACGCAATTAGGGTACAGGATGGATGCATTAAGGATAATTTTGGAATAGTCTGGAGTTTTAACTTTATATAATTATGCTCTACTGAGAATGATGACTATAGACAGTGAAACGTTATTAATGATATAATTCGTTCATTAAAATTGCAAATACATTTGTCTATGCAAGATAAACTGTTACCAAAAAGAAATGGCAGATAAAATCGATTTGAATGTTCCATTTCCACTGATCTGAAAGATATAGAATTCTAAAACGTTATGGCCATATAAAATGGGAGATATAGGGAAAATAAAACGACGAAGATGAGCAACATCCGCGTAAAAGTTACGATGTTCTTCGGCAATTTACTTATTTGTGACTGAATTCTGTCACTGCGGTGCGTAATAAAAACAAATGACTCTCTCAGCGTCTATTGGACATTACGGCGATGTTATTTTTCTCGTCGGCAGCTTCGTAAATGTTAGCATTTGCGGTAACAAATAGGCTAGATTAGTTTCTATCGTCCAATCCTATCTACTACATAGGTTTCAGTGCTAAGTTCCCATTGGGATTACTGGATTTGCTTTTGCTCCTCGGAATAGAGTGATGATAACATTTTGGAATGGGGTGTTTTCATTGGTGCATAGTTCACTAGAATTCGATCGGTCGAATAGTTGTCAAATTAATAGGCAAAGTTTCTATGCTAGCGTGGTGATAAACGATGTTCGATGGCCGAATTTATTAGGGAAATTAGTTCATTCTGCAGTTTTGGACTTCAGAATTTAGTAACATTATTAAACCTATAGTTTTAAAAGTTTCAGGTGATGCTTCTGCATTAAGTCCTCAGTTCTACTGTAATCCTTTCAACCAAGTAACAAATAGCTGTAGAATTTTCTCTCTTTGTGTTGCCATCAACAGCTTAGTATACAAAGTTGTTCACCAACAAAGAGCTTGTCGCAGCTATATCCCAGATTACCGGATCTCCCACTGACACCGTCATGGCGTCATCCATATTTATACGCCGTCCCAGTTAATCGGATTCAGCGGCTCTATGCCCCGGACCCGCTAAGTACTAGTACTTTACTGGATCTGGGTAAGCTCTTCAATGAAGGTGTTATGTCACAGTTATATTGATTGTCGCCAGTTACTATGGTAATTACTTTGCGTTTTTGGAGGATATTGACATTCACTGTTTTTGCATTAATGTGCTAGATTCGCGTATCAAATGGTTGCTCATAAAGTAGTCCGGCTTAAGTTTCGTAATGAGGATTTCATCTTTTGTTTTTTTTTTTTTTCCGTCATTATCTGAAGTCTGAGTATACATAGTGCAGAGTTAACTTTTTTTGAACATGCTACATTTTTCGTTACTGTGCCAATAGAATTTATAAGAGTTCTGTGATTTTCTTGTTTTTTTTTTTTAAACTCTACGACATCTTAGATGCAGTCTATTTTTGACTGTAGACTAGTTATTGCAAGCTCGTGTTGTACTTAAAAGTATATAGGTGTAAAAGTACTCCATTTTGATATTACTTTTAGTGCAGCATCCCATAAATATTCCAAGATAAATAGGTTCTCAGCTCCATTAATTCTCGTCTACGATGCTTGTGGGACATAGTGCGGTCTTCAAGCAGTGAGACGGTCTCCCGAAGGTCCTCCCTCGTAAAACAAATAGCGAATGTGTGCTTGCCTCCACATTGTATTGTAGTGTCCGGAATTCGATAAACTATCTCGTGTTATGTCGGTACCGTATTTGTGTTTCGAGTTTGGCTATTGTTTGTCTAGAAATGATTTCTAAGATAATAGTTTCTCTTCGGTACTGGTTAAACGTAAGATGTCGAATTGTTACGTGTGAATTCTGACTACAATATAATGTATTTCAGAACTGGTTGTGTTACTGAAAGTCTAGTTCAGATTAACTGATGTATTTAATTTCACCTGGACTATCGTTGTGATCGAAATTTTCGCAACTCCATAATTTGAATTGTAAATAAGCATCCGTGGTTTGAGGTGGGGTGGTCTAAACCATGGGCTCACTGCAGAATTAGCAATCTATTTCTAATTGTATTATTATAGAACTAGCTTTTACCTGCGGCTTCGCTCGCGTGGATGTCGGAAATTATCCCACGGAAACCCGTAGTAGTAGTAGTAGTAATAAAAAATAAAAAAATGAAATTCTGTAAGATAAAAATGGTTACAGTGGGTCATCCTTAGAAGATAGACATATGCTATCGCGGAATTTTTTGTTAAACGTTTTAAGATCTTTAATCCTGTAGAACATAAATTTGATATATCTCTTACGGCTTACGCAGCGCACGCCAGTAAAGCTCCCAGTCGTCATGATTATATCCGATATCTTCAACAATCATCGTCATATTTCAGCCAATTTACACAAAACCTTAATGAATTAAACACCTAAACCGTCCCCATGAATTAGTTCGTCCATTGGTGAAAATCGTATGAAAATCAGGGATGTAACGGATATCCGTATCCGCATCCGTAACTGCGGAGCATCCGCATATATTTGGATATACGCTAAACATCCGCATCCTCAACTTTTGATTTTAAAAGCTCCGCATCCTCATAATTTCTATGGGAATGTGACCCTACGTTGTTCGCACAAATAGTGATTTTTTTAAAACTCGAGCCGAGCTAAATGGGCGGGCTGATATGTGAGTTACGCGTTCCTATTGGCTGAATTCGCAATGTCCTTGATAGACGATCGGCTGCACGTGGCAGTGGTGGCATGACTGTGGTGTCTGTCACGTGTCAAGTTTTTTGCAGGCGAATTACGTTATGGTAACCTACCAAATGATTACCTATAATACAAATATAAATAGGTACCTACTATAAAAAACAAGGGCTATTTTTTGTACTACATCCGCATCCGCATCCTCAATAAGGAATTTTCCAATATTCGTATCCTCATCCGCATCCTCAAACCCGATTATCTCGATATCCTCATCCGCATCCTCATCCGTTATATGACATCCGTTACAACCCTGACGAAAATCCGTTCGGTAGTTTTTGAGTTTATCGCGTTCAGACAGACAGACGCGGCGGGGAGACTTTGTTTTACAATATGTAGTGACGTTGAGATAACAACTAATAAAATTAACAGGGCAAGTTTTCCTTCGAAATTTGCTATTCTGTTTGCTTCGTAAGCAAGCAAGTTTAAATAAGCATAAATAAAATTTGTGCTTATTCAAAACTTATTTGCATCCATACAAGTTTGCAACTGCGAAAAAGCTTTCCTAATAATGTAGAGTCTAATCCTTTCTTATAAATTGTTGAACTTACGAGTATTTGTTGTCCCTGTTTGCCTTTTCAGTAATATTACGATTGTGATGCTTTTTGAGCATTTATATTAGCTGCAACAAGCTAGATGTAAATGTCGTATACTAAATCATTACTGCCTTGGTTAGTATCAGGGTTGACTGCCCAAGGTGTGCTGTGCTTTGGTACTTCCTACATTTATCAGTATCGTCACTTGTTTCTACGCCGAATTATATCACCAATTTCTTTCTGCTTAAACAGGGGCGACGCCCTAGCAACGACTCTGTCGGCCCTCTACGGCAAGCTGCTCGTCGTGATGGGGATCGCCTTCCCCATGGCTGAGGTCATCTCCACATACATTCCACCCTCATTCTACGAGGTAAGTTATGACGCATTTTATTTAGAGTTCCTTTCTATTGTCTTTTTATGTGTTTTAAGAAGTTGAATTGCTGGTGACTATCAGAATTTACTGTAGTTTTCATATTAAAATAGCCTTTTACATGACTCAGATCGCCAAAACTGCTGAAGAATACCGATAATTAATAATTTATGTTACTTAAGGTATTCATTAGATAATTACAGACTGACAAACGCGCGTAGGTGACTACTTAACCTGTACCCTAATTGCGTAATAAACGATCGATCACAGTTTGTTTCGATTTGAAACAGATTGCTAATCCATTGCTTCATAAGTTGAAAACAAAAATCTGCTCAACAACGTAAATAACGCAATGAATGTTGTTGAATTGTCAAAATGAAACAAATTTATCACAATCGTTTACAAAAATAAGTTACGCAATTAGGGTACTGGTATGTCTCGGCTTTCCTCTTACTCTTGAATTAAATCTATTATTGATTAAAGATTATGATAACAACATAAAAGCTTCCTTTCCTGAAAAGCCTCATTCCGCTTTGAAAACCTGTTTTTCCAAAGAAACAGCGTAATGCTTCGAAGAATTCTGCATATTATAATAATATCGACTATTTTAATTAATTACCGCGCCATTTTCCTACATCCATTTATTATAAGGAAATCCTAATGACGGGTGCGAAACGTTGAGCGCTCCTGTCCAAATTGCGTAAGAAAATAACTTATTCATAAAGGAGGTTAAACGCTCAAATAAATTATGATAAGGGTAACACTGAAGATGTTGCAAAAATATAATGTTACCATGCGCTTATGTTTGAAATATTAATGAGAGATCTGTCATGTTTTCTTTCTTGAAATAAACACAAACAAGATAAAAATGTGACCATATTTTGTAGTAATTCTTCATAGCTTTAAAAATATCAGATAATTAAAAAAAAGTTTATAAATAATTAAAACATTTTCCTATGTTTTTTTTTTTAAATCTTCTGTTGTATGTATCACAATATGTCAAATTCAAGCAAATTAATTATTTGTATTTTATTTGTACCTTTGGGGTCGTAATTGCGGGTTAAGTGAAAAAGAAATTTAACTTCAAAACTTCGAGTATCGACTTCACAAATTATAAGTTTTAATTATTGCTGTAGGTGCCTATAGGTAAGAGTCAAGAATAACCATTAACGTTAAATTAATTGGGTGGGCGGGTCAGTGAACTTAATAGCAGGTATACAGGGTGATAACTTTTAGTCCGCCCCTTTCTTCTCAAAGTAGTCAGATAGGAAACGCCGAACTCATCTAGCTTATTTTTAATCATTTTTTTTTTTATATGACGTGTAAAAGTGATTCCTATATCTTATTTACAGAATAAACAATTTCATTTTTTCAGTGTTAACTATAGGCGTTTGTTTTGTCAATGTTCGAAATAGGTGTTTGAAAACTTTCTCATCCTGCATTAATTTGTCCCCTTAGAGACAGGAACAACAATTTTATTTTAATGTTATTATTCCTTTCATAAAGGGCAGCGTGTAAATGAGTTTTTTTTTTTACCAGGGATTCTACTTATACCTGTACATCGGCAGTATGGTGTTCCTTCTCTACATGTACGCAGCCCTCGCAAGGGACAGAAGGAAGTCAGAAGCAGCGGACACCACCGTTGTTGCAAGTTAGTACATGTAGATGTGCATTAAGGAGATAGATAGATACGTAGCATTGCTTTATTGTACAACAAAATGTAACAAAGCTCATTTCAGGAGCAATTTTTTAAAGAAATTAGAATAAAATACAACGTTCAGTGCTATTCTGTAAGATATATCGAGCTCGATTCTGTATCCACCGTAGAAACAGCAATATGACGAAAAATTCAAATTAAAAAACAGCAATATGTCGCAAAATTCAAATTCAAAATCAGTCAAATTCCAATACAATTTTATTCTGTAAAATCTATCGAGCTTATACGTACAACGTACACGCAGTACAAATAGGATTTGATGCGAATTTGAAGTGAGTTCCCTAGTGAGTTGTAACAAAATAGCCAGGCTGTTGTACCTATAAAACCAATCCAAATATAAATTGTAGGCAATCAAAAATTCATGAATTTGTTAACCTGTTTTTTTTTAAATCAGATATAAAAATATCGAGGTCCAATATAAATTCCCCTTTATCATCGTACTTGTTCGTAAACCTCTTGATTAGAACCTCGGGAGCCTTCGTTGCTCGTCGGCGTCAGGTCCAAATTGCATCATTACCAACACGGAGATGCTCTAATAGGAGAAGCGACTTCACAAAGTGCCCCGAGCAATTCACCCCCTCAAAGAACAATTTTTTTTCTTTTTTCTTGAATTGTCAAGTGTTGCGTCTGGAGGTGTGGCGGTGAAGTACCTATAAGTTTTCTTGCGAAAACGAGCGAGTTTTATTTGTATAGGTACTTGAGTGTCTGTGTTGTATGGAACTCTTATTAAGAAAATAACGAGGACATAAGGATACTAGAGTTTTGACATAAGAAATTTGAGCGTATGTTTAGGGTCTTTTAATAATTATATAAGTATGTGACAATCGAAAGAAAAATAAATAGTGACAATAAATTGAAACTATATTTTGCTCTACAGGGAAAGAGCAAAAACGTTTACAAATGCTTTACCAGTGCAAAACTCTTTGAATATATTATTCATCCGATAAGAAAATATGCATGAATGTTTCACACAAACACGCCTTGTCCTCAAAATAGAACAACCGAATCTAAAGCAGATTCGTAAAAGCCGAAATCGGGTAATGCGAGCACGGGGTATGTGACGTGAACGCACTCAACTTTTTCAAACTTTTCCTTGTTTTTATCTTGTATCCCGCCTTTATTTTTGCTCCTTCACGGTCGTCGTCGTGGAAACGGACGGTGATTTCTCTTTTTTCTCTCGCGATTCCACATTTTGTTATTTAAATGACGCGAAAAGCCCAGTGGAGGGCCGACAAACATGCCAGCTAATGCGCTAGAGTGGTGCCTGTTTCACGGATATTTTATGCCGCTATATTTCTTTTTTTGTTATGATATATTTTTGTGTACGAAAGGAGAAATTCACAAAAAGGGACGGCCTTTTTGTGAATTTCTGATAAGGTCAAGAATTTACATTTTTGTTGACGGAGGGTCGTTAAAATATTTAATTGTAAGATTGGATATTGACTCCACTTCAGACAAATATTTGTGTTTTTTTTTATCACGATTACAGTTTACGCTAGCATCATTCTGAGTTTTATTCACATTGAAAAAACGTCTACGGCTTTTCCCCCACTAATCGCAAACGGTGACCTAAGCATTGTGTTCATCGTAGGACAGAATCATGAAAACCCTTGTCTACGATTAAAACTAAAAATGTCAACCTTCAAAATATCGAATGTTTTATTTTTAATTTTTTTCAGCCATTTAATTTATTTTTCTTGTTTTAGAATCAGACTCAAGCTCATCCCCATCAGAGTCGGACTCCTGTTCATCTCGAACTGAGCGCAGCACCGCCACAGAAGCGCACATAACACCACAACTCGCCGCCAAGCGACTTTCGCTCGGCTTCGCGCTAGCGTCGCGCACGCATCACTACGGAAGCTTCTACCTGAGGATGGGGGCAGTTGGTAAGCTTTGTTACACAAGCATCTTTGGCAACAGACTCGTTTTTCCGTGTCGGATATGGCGCAGTACAACAACGTGAAAGTGAGCTGTCAACAGTGTCAATCCCAAGTATTTGGTGGAATGACAGCTCACTTCAAGCTCACTTCACCTTAGCGTTCACGGTGAGATTTTTACAGAATAGCACTGCTGGTTGACGCAAACTATTACATTATAGACTGCATGATATCAGGTATAAATGGCCATGTCATATCTTTTGCTTCGATTCATGCGTCGTCCATTATAATAAGGAGAAAAGCATTCTTGTTTTTGCAACACATCAAACCAAAGTGACAAAGAGATAAAACATGATTTTTTTACCTTAATTAAGTATTAATCCCTGAGAAGGCCACAACTGCACAAAACTATTGATCATTCTACATTGTTACCGACCTAAATAATATCCTCAGTAGCCTCTAATTCCTCTCACAATAATTCAGACTATTGTATCTTAATCTCACGGTAACTGGCTACAGTAATTGTTTTGTTGAATCAATTAAGCGTGTCGAAGTAAACAGGGTCGTTTAGCGAGCCTTTGTCGGAGTCATGGATTAGTTTGCTAACAAAGTTTCTGTGCGAAAGGCAAACTTGGAAGTCGGGCCTTTGGCGCAGAAAGTCCGGATTCGCAACTAGGCCGGATAATCTTGTTTATATCCATAAGTATACAGAATATGGATTGTCGAGATTATCTACGACGGTTTTGTTGTTTTTGGTACGTTGAATTTGCGGCTAGATTTTCAGTGCCAGTAAAGTAATCACAGATTTTATGCCGTGACGATAGTTGGGCTTATTTAGTTAGAAAGTTAGGGCTTTTTACAACGATTCTCATGTTCTCTTAATTTTTTTTTTTTCTTAGCTGTTATTGTCCCACTGCTGGGCAAAGGCCTCCCTACTCTCTTTTCACCTCTCTCTGTCTAGAGCTTCTAAGGACCTTTCTCTTAATTAGATACATCTTATTCAGTCTGATAGTATATATGAACGACTGTTTAAAACTGTCTGTGGCGAAAGTTTTATTTTACTTTGATCATAATATGTTCACACTTTAAAATACTTTCATTGCGCCAACCACCTGCCTTATCGTCTATTTAAGCCACGTACGTCATCGTGTCTGTGACGTCATAGACGAGCCCGTATTGTCTTACGTCATCATGTTTGTCTGATCGAATAGACTACGCCGCGCGACGTCACGAAATGTCAAGTCATACTATATTAAGATGCAGACCTGTCGTCTGTCTGGTGGTCAGTGTGCTACAGAAGACGCTGTTTGCGATAAATAAATTAAACATTTCTGAAATTAGGTCCAAGATAAATTGGTGCCGATTCCCTTGTTCACAAACTAAACTAAATGTAAGTTCAGTGCATCTTTTTCTTTCTATTTCATTAAGAATAGGACAGAAGATAAATTTTAGTTAGTCCTGTCAAATTAATCAGCGCTTGACGTAAATTGACGTCATTTTAGTAGGCAAGTTTTTAATCACGTCTAAACTTGTATGGAGTAGTGACAGGCGCTGATTAATTTGACAGGACTAAACTAAAATGTATCTTCTGTCCTTTTCTTAATGAAATAGAAAGAAAAAGATGCACTGAACTTAAATTTAGTTTAGTTTGTGAACAAGGGAATCGGCGCCATTGTAACGTGAAGTAAAATAATTTTTGTCAGAAAGAAATACATGCAATTACTGTAAGGGTTGAAATGCAAGGAATTTGTTATATGGAAAAGCCCGAAGGGGCCACCCTAGGACATACATACATGCATAAACTTATCTTATTGGGGATGTCCTTCAGAAAGGTCGGATGGGTCGTAGGCACTCACCAAAGGCACGCGTGTGTGATCAGTTGTATGAATGTGGACGAAGCAAAATTTTTTAAGATCGTAGGAGGTGGAGTATTGTAGTTTCAGCCTGTCCTGATGGAAAAAGAAGAAAGTTTGTGTGTATGTCGAACACCCGGTTTTTGAAAGCCTATTAAATATGTTGGCAAATATTATTTGGCTTTAGTTATTGTTATTTCGATAAGCCAGTCATAGCAGCACAGTAGAAACTGATTTTGTCGACGGAAGAATAGACAAAATAACAGATTTTGATTGTGAATCTGCCATTTTGTCTATTCTTCCGTCGACAAAACCCGTTTCTATGGTGGTCATACTACGCATGCAGTTAGCTTAAGTTTGACAGTCTGTTAGCTTTTTGTGTTGATAGCTTTTCGGAAACCGACGAGGTAATTGCGTAACAATCAATCGCAACGCCCACGCTCATTGCGTTATTTACGTTGTTGGGTAGACGAATTTTTCAAAACTATCAAGCAATGGATTCGACTCCACCCACTTTTCATAGAACTCATACACCGCATACGGCCATACATATTACAAGTGAACCCTCCGGGAGGGCTACCGGCATTACGTTTGCGCTAAAGTTAACCATCGCGGACGGTCAAAGGTTTAAAACCGTGTTATAAAACAATGTAAAACGAAGTAAAATTTTGTTTTCTGGGGGTCTTGTCGCTATACGTAGTTTTCAACCTTTTTAATTTTTTGAGAATATTTTATAACAGTTTAAAAAAATGCTGGTATTTTAAAACCAACGCATATACTAATAAATCTTGTTAAAATATATATCAGATATTATTTTCACGGTTTTGCTGTACCATATGCGGCTAGGTGAACCCTCCAGGAGGGCTCCCGGCACTGAACGTGTTAAGGAATTTCCTTCGAAGCCCTCGAATTGTGATTGAAAGTGTGTTACGCAATTAGGGTATAGGTTATGAAAGCCTTTTTCTTTCCTTTCAGCATTCGGTATCGGCTCCATGATCTACTCTGGCCTGGAGTTTGGCCAATATTGGGAGTTGGAGCGGAACACCAACTGCCACAATGTTTTGCTGGCGCTAACTCCTGCGACCAGGATGGCCTTCATCTTCATACAGATGTACTTCATCTTTCTTAACAATGAGGTACGTTGTGGCTCGATTGCTACGTTATTTATTACAGACAAACTATGTTCTTGATGTTCCTCGGCAAACCTCGTGTTTCGTCAGTGGTCGGATTTCTATCAGTTGCCCTTTGCACTTAGTAGGTACAGACTGGACGCTCTCAATCGACTTGGAAGTATATAGAGTTGTTAATACTCTTTTCACTTAATGTAATTTATTAAAAAAATGGGAGGAAAGCCGCTAAAGTCGCAGGCACGACAGATAGGAAAATAGTTTTACAGCTCTATATAGTTCATATGGAAATCAAAACAAAACAACAATAAAGTACTTAGTTCTGAATTCAAACGATTAAACATGATAAATCTAATAATTGATGGACTTGGAAATTAGCATTCGTTTGTATTCGGAAATCCGATGATACCCGAGGGGCATTAAGAAAATAGAAATACTGTACCACAGATCGGATACAAAGACGTTTGAGACTTGCGGAAAATCGAATGCACCAGTGTGATAGGGGTCTAAATTGATTACGGTAGGTAATCACAAGCATAGCATAATCAGCCTAAGATGATGGAACCACTGCCTGGTATTGGCCCCCCTTCTCCCTCAGGAGATAAAACGAAATATACTTAATAGGCTATTAATACAGAAAAAGAATAATAATTATTAAAATGTAATTAATTGTTTACGGCACTTTATGCTTCCCAAAGTTCTGAACACTTTATAGAGTTCGCGGTAAACCTGCGGCCGTGTTCGTTGCGAACAAAGTTTTATTTCGGAATGTAAGTAAAAATTTTTTTTAGGCTTCAGCAGTTCTGTACATAAAAGCGTTACGTTACGTTTGCCACACTTGAAATAACATTGTTTAACTAAAGCATACCTATAACCTACGCCTGTGTACGGTGGGCTGCATCAATTGGGTACCCCAGTTGTATTAAAATTTTAATACAACAGCACGCGTAGCTACGGAAGAATAGACAAAATGACAGATAAACAATAACAATCTGTCATTTTGTCTATTCTTCCGTCGACAAAACCCGTTTCTATGGTGGTCATGCTACGCGAAGAATAGACAAAATGACAGATTGTGATTGTTTATCTGTCATTTTGTCTATTCTTCCGTAGACAAAACCCGTTTCTATGCTGGTCAAGCTACGCGTGCTGGGGTACCCAATTGATGCAGCCCACTGTACCTACTTACCTAAAAGGTGACCGTTTCCGGTGATATTAAAAATTTGTGTAAATCCTGATACAGAGCACTTACGACACACACACGAGTTGTAAGTCGTGGTTTCGAAACCAGGCAGGCCCTTTGCTTTGTGTAATTTATTTTATCACCACTGCTCTCAAAATGGTGAAAGAAAATATCGTGAGGAAACCGGCATAAACTAGAACCAAAAATTCGAAGACATGTGGCCTCCACTAATTAGTACTGGGCCCGTGTGGTCGATTACAGCCCATCGCTCCATCTTGAAGATAGGAGGCTCGTGTCCCAGCAGTGGGAACATTATAGACTGATTATCTTTATAAAGAGTAGTATATCTACTCACAATAAAGCTACACAAAAAAACACGAATGAAAAAATCAGTTTTTCTTGTCTGAATAAATAACAAATATTTTTCAAAGTGTTTACCGACCTTACTAAGTAAATACGTATTAGCAAAATTAGATTCATCCAATCGAGTTGTTTCTATAGACTTTGCTAAATCGATTATAACTTCAAATTGACGACGTTGTATTTGTTGCCGAATTATTATTCAAGTGTGTAGGCAGCTCGATAATTTAAAAGCTTTTGATGAAATTTAAAAGGAATGCCGAATAAAAATAAGGATATTAAAAACTTGATTACCTATACCTAACTGAAAACAAAGGTTGTGTTTCATTAATTCACGAAAAATAAGAGCTACAAGTGTTATTAATACCTTAGCTTATGACAAGTATAATTTAAGTACAAAAATATTTATTTACTAATAATAACAACAGCATATACATTGTACACTAAATAATAAAAGTCAAAACATATTGGAAAACAATGGAAATAGACAGAAAATAGTAAAAGATTTTCCTATTTATTTTCTGAAAAATATGACCAATAGTACTTTACTACCCATCGATCACTTTGCATCCAACATTCCCATAAAATAAAATAGTGAGCAATCAATCAATTAAAATCACGGTCCGTCCAACAACTCCCATTGTGTACAAGCTATTGATACCATTCATCACCATCGCTCAATTTACAGATGAAAGTGTACAAGCACAAGATAGTGGCCCGGTTCGGTCTGATGCATATGGTTGGGACCAACTTGAGTGTGTGGCTGAATGTGCTCGTGCAGGAGACGAAGCACGAGATCCTGACGTTCTACGACCCTGAGAACAAGACCATTGGACTGTCGCATAGACTTGGTAAGTTAAACTATGTTTTTTTTTTTTCACTAATTTCAGGATCGAAACAATAATTATGACTGCAGTTAAAACTTTTCGTTCGCAAGATTGTTTTTTAAATAATTAATTTCCAACTTTAACATTGGCGGAAGTTCACCTTAGAAATTGTTTGTTCTTAAATCGTACCTATTCATGGGATACGTAAGAGAAACGAAAACCCCCAATCAATCTGCCTAGCCTTTTCCCAACTATGTTAGGGTCGGCTTCCAGTCTAACCAGATGCAGCTGAATACCAGTATTTTACATGGAGCGACTGCCTATCTGACCTCCACAACCCAGTAACTAGGTAATACGATACCCCTTGGTAAGACTGGTTGTCAGACTTTCGGGCTTCTGACGACTCGTAACGACTGTCAAAGATCCACGAATGACAGCTGGGACCAACGGCTTAACGTGCTTTCCGAGGCACGGAGGAGTCTTGGTATGTAGAAATGGTCACCCATCCACGGACCAACCCCGGCAAGCGTAGCTTAACCTGATGGATCGACCCGAGCGGCTGTTAGTACTTAGCCACGAGCTCCTCAGAAACGAGAAACGAAAACCCCCGAAGACCGAAAATACATTTATAATTTTCGCTAATAAAATGTAATAGAATAATTACAACCAAAGAGGTAGGTATACTTAGTTGAGTTTGTTTGTTTATTTAATCCAATCCATTACATACCGGTTATTTCCAAACTTTAGTAATCATTTGAGATGCACACCATAAATCCAAGTTATCAAGTGAATAAAAACTAATAAAAGGTTTTATTGTTTTTCTAAGCATTTACTGGCTGACTATCTAAAAAGTTTTAAAGATGCCATTAGAGTTTGTTTTTTTTAATTATTTTTTTTCTTTTGGTTATATGGCCGCTTAATTTTTTTTTTCGGGCAAAATCAGCCAGGTCTTTGTTCTATATTTAGCAAGGAGTTTTATGGATAAAATATCTACGTAATTTTTTTTTTGTATCGAACAAACTTCTTAATTCTTTTAAAATAATTATTAAATGCGTATTGGTCCGAAAATAAAAACTGGCACTATAAACGTTGTTTTAGTGAGCAAAATTAAAAACCATCATTAGTACCTACCCCTAACATAACGCAGGTGTTTTTAAAATATTACGATGGCAGGTGGCTCAATTATTGTGCTTAGTTTAGTTGAAAAAAAAAACAACGTGGTTTGTTTACAATACAAAAAAAAAAAAAATGCTAGCGTAAACTGGTATCATTTTTAATAAATTAATAATAGTCGAATAGTATTGTGTTTGATATGTGAATTTACTTATGTACTTAATCCTTTTGTACTGTATGTCGAAAATTAAACTTTTATTAAAAAATCATAAAACCCAAAATGCTTCTTTCACTTTTTGAAAAAGTAGAGGGAATCTATACTATGAATAGTTTCGATGGAAATACCTAAACGCGTCTTCCATAGATTTTAAACTACCTTTTCATACAATTCAATAAAAACATCAATATAAATTACGTAATATAGTAATAAAAGTACGCCTGCCATATATTGTCGCTCGGGTGGACATTTTGAATGACCTGTCGTGTGCCACATGCGTATACAACTTCCATTGTTGGCCGTCAATCGATAAATGTGTAAGTACCTACTCGCTTTATTTCTACATTTTATAATAATGTCAACTTTGTTTTGTTGCTTTTAAAACATTTGTTGTTAGGGAAAAGGCGTGGTGGAATTTTATTTGTGCTTTACGGAAATAAAAAGGATAAAATATGATAAAGATATATTTATTGCATACTGTGCACATCAGTTCTTATTTTAAATGAGAAACACGAGAGAACACGAGACGAAACGCGCAATTCTGTGTTTTGATGAGACTGATGCAGCTAGCATAATTGCTGAAAAGACCACAAATGTGCCGATAAATTCGAACTATTAACATAATATTTCTAGGTTTTTAGAGCATCTATTCATTCGATAATAGATTGCTAATCCAATGCAGCATAAGTTCGAAAAAACATCTCCTCAACAACGTAAATAACGCAATGAATGTTGTTGAACTGTCAAAATGAAACAGATTAGTCTTAATTCCTTTACGAAAATAAGTTACGCAATTAGGGTACAGCTACCTAATTGCGTAACACATTTTTGTAAATGATTACGACTAATCTGTTTCATTTTGACAGTTCAACAACATTCATTGCGTTATTTACGTTGTTGAGCAGATTTTTTTTTCCAACTTATGAAGCAATGGATTAGCAATCTGTTCCAAATCGAAACATATTGTGATTGATCGTGTATTACGCAATTAGGGTACTGTAGTGTTATTCTGTAAAAATCTCACCGTGATAACTTAGGTGAAGTGAGCTGCCAATAGTGTCAATCCTTAGCAACTGACAGCTCACTCCACGCTCACTTCACCTAAGATAACACGGTGAGACGGTTACAGAATAGCACTACTGGTGTTCAACAGAAAATCCACCTATATTGCTCTACTAAACATATTCGTCGGGGGTCGGGTTACCTCCTTCCCTCAAATATGGCGAGGGGGGTAATGGCTGATCTTTGCGTTATGCTCGTGAACGGGTGCTGCTTGTGGTGACTGGTCGTCTTGCTGATCATGGTTTTGTTATTGTAACTAACTGTTTATTTATTTTACCTCGACGGTCCTAGTTTATCATTTATAATAACTTCCAATTATAGCTTTAAATAGCTTTATGTAAGCGGGCACGCCCTTTATGCCTGGAGGCTTTTATTTAGATACGAGTATTTAGTTCTGACTACGTTTAGTTTTTATTTTTTATTTCTGCTTGAGTATAGTTCTCGATGTTTTTGGTTGGTATATTGGCGTGTGCTAGCTGACATATGGCGAATAATTTATCATTTAAATTATGTTTTGTGTTGCATAATGAACTTACATTATGCATTTTGCATACTATTGTATAGAATCATTTTTTCTAACTTGAACAGACAGCTGTGCTGCTGGGGAGTTTGTTGCGCCACTTCTTCTTCCCGGCTAAAGGCACTAGGAAGTGGTGAAGGGTGGGCGTTTTGGGGGACTGTCTTATGTAATTTTGACGTTCGAAAAGTGCTGATTCTCAGCCTAATTTGAATAAATGACTTTTGAATTTTGAATTTATGTTAGTAAACGATTCAAAACGCCTGAAATATTTAGTTTACTTTCGTTGGTAATTCATAGGTACTTTATATTTCAGGTGTTCAACATAAAGAAATTCTCCTACTTTTAGGTATTACTCTTATTATTCTCCTGCCCGTATCCAAATTTATTTCGTTTCATAACCATTATCAGCCTATAATTTTCCCACTGCTGGGACACAGGCCTTCTCTCTTTGAAAGGGAGTGGGCTGTAATCTACCACGCGGGCCCAGGGCAGGTTGGTAGATGTTACATGCCTTCGATTTTTTGGTTCTAGGACATGCCATTTTCCTCACGATGTTTTCCTTCACCGTTTTGAGAGCAGTGGCGGTGGGCCACCACTGCTCATCATTTTTTCCATTACATTTAAGTATTACGCTACTAAAAAATAATGTTACTAAAATACAGCAAAGCATAAAACCTGCCTAAACCTCTATGTAGAGTAGTCGAAAAATAATAACGCATTTGCCACAACACTGGACACACCTATGTCACCTTGCTAATAGTTTTAACCTGTTACATGACTTTGTTCTCTGTTTTCCAATAATTTCCTTTGTGCTGGTATAATTGGATTAATCATTGTCCCTGAACTCTCGCTTCAGCGGGATATTGTCACGGAGCGACACTCAGATTTGATTCTAGTGTTCAAGTCAATTGAGCGATTGTTTACTTTAGAGTTATTCGACTGGCAGAGCTTGCAGTTTGCTTTGGGGAAAATAAAATAAAAATCCACTGATGATTTAAATGTTCTTGACTGGCAGGTGACTTATAGGTAGGTAAAATTAAGTAGGTACCACTTTATTATTATTATAAATGCGAAAGTTTGTGAGGATGGATGTTACTCTTTCACGCTAAAACTAAATGAGGTACCAACCGACGATTATCCCAAAAATGAATAAAAGCTCCAGACGGGTTCGCACTGAACTGTACCCTAATTGCGTAACTTATTTTCGTAAACGATTATGACTAATTTTTTTCATTTTGACAGTTCAACAACATTCATTGCGTTATTTACGTTGTTGAGCAGATTTTTTTTTCCAACTTATGAGGCAATGGATTAGCAATCTGTTTCAAATCGAAACATATTGTGATTGATCGTGTATTACGCAATTAGGGTACTGATTTGGATGAAATTTGGCGCACAGATAGTTTATAACCTGGATTAATATAGTATAATTATATTTTATCTATACCGATATTTCCACGGGATCGAGACTTATGCGGGTGAAACCGCGGGGCGCTACTAGTCTAAGATATGTCTATCTACGAATAGCCACGTAAAAGTTGCCACAAAACATTTGTAGGTAATCAATCATTTAAGTCAGCCACTAACTGTTCTGCCACGCAAAATGTCAAACCGACACAATGAAAATAGAAAGACTCATCACATCGTCAAACATTTAGTAAACGATTCAGTAAACGTTTTCGTTCTGCGAACTAAATTAAAAACTAGCGCTCTGAATGTCTGTGAAAAAGCAATTGTGTCGACGAGTCACACGTCCTTTTTTACGGCTATAAAACGGTTTTGGTAGGAAAGTTACCGATTTCATTTATTTTTAGGATTCCGTAGTCATGAAGGAACCCTATTTAGTTTCGCCATGTCCGTCTGTCTGTCTGTCCGCGGCTTAGCTCAGAGACTCTTAGTATTAAACAGTTGTAATTTGGCATTCGGGTATACTTAATCATGCTGACAAAGTGGTAAAATAAAATAATGAAAAA
Source organism: Agrochola lychnidis (assembly GCA_963680765.1). NCBI lineage: Eukaryota > Metazoa > Arthropoda > Insecta > Lepidoptera > Noctuidae > Agrochola > Agrochola lychnidis. Next base: position 16,328,093 of record OY796857.1, read on the forward strand.
AAAAAAAATTTTTTTTGGTTTCCTCCCCTACACACAAAGTGGGTTTTTTTTCTCTCGTCTATCTCATGGTGTAAACTGTCGTTGGAAAGGTCGTTCAAAAATATTGGAAATAAATTATGTTTTAAAACTAGATGAGGTCGGTCCTAAACATTTATTTTTTACGTGTAAAAGCACAGATTTAGATAAAAGTGTTTGGAACCAATTTACAGACATAAATACCATTTATCGTTTACGATTATTTTCGAAACATAAGATTTTGCCAGGTTGTTGACCCTATTTAACTTCCCATTATTAAAAGTACCTATACATTTTCAAATTCCGATCCCAAAACATTGCAAACTCAATTATTTATTAATGAACGCATTTAATAAAAATATACCTAATACTAATAAACAAAATTATGGACGCATAATTCTCAAAGGGCCTAAGGTAATTCCTGCTACCCCCGAGACGTGGGGCACATGATTTGTTTCCTAACCATCCCTTTGTTATAATTTATCCACTTTTAACCCCTTCTGCAAGTTTGAAACACATTTTTTGGATATTTTATTGCGTGCCTTTATGTATCAGTATCATCTTTATGTAGCAGTATGCCTGTGTGTTTACGGGGTTATTATAGGAAGTAACACAATATCTGCATTTAAAGTAAAATAAATTCAATTCTTGAAATCATCTTCAATTTCCATTTCATTCAGGTCAAAACTATTATCCTTAGAGTTAAGTAACTGTATTAGAGAAACATTGGATCAAATTATAAACACAAACCGATTTTGCTGTAATCGAAACATAATTTCGCCTTTGGGTATTTAAGTAAAATGGCTACGTTATTACTTGTCAAAGCCAACTCCTTTATTGAAAGAAAATTTAATCATACCCATGTCTTAAATAGTGGTCTTAAGTCTCGATAGCTTATAAACAAAATATGGAAGTAGGTGCAGATTTCCAATTATAATTTCCTTCATCATCGACAAAATGTCACAGAGGCATGTCGATTGCGTTCCGCTGCGACCCACCCGGAAGGCATGGTGACCCACATTCCTGGCTGTCATGCCGATCGACGATATATTGGATCATTTTAGCTATGTACATCTAATACCGTTTGCTCCACTTAAGCTGGTGTTTGTTGGGGCACGATCCAATTTGGGGTATCTTAGTTATTGTGAATATGTTGGTCTAATGTTTGGACATTTGCCTTCGGATTTTTTTGCAATTTTGGTAGAGTTTTTTGGGGGATACGTTGGATCCTTGAATAATAGTGATGCTAAGTCGTCTTTTTTGTGATGCTTTGACTTAATCTTGGTCCAATGTTAACGTCTGTTTTCAACTATTGATGAACTTTTCTCTAGTTTTATTAGAGTTATAACGGTGTTCTTAGTATTTTCACTTATTATTTTTTGTTTTGATTCCAGCATTTCAAAAGGCCTTCGCATCATTTTCGACCGATGTGCCACCGTCTCACCCTGCTGCTGCTCACCTCCGCGTGCCACGAGGTCTTAAAGGCCCTCACCATATATTCGAGTGCCGTCGAACTAACATCATGGGCTCCCTGGTCCAAGATGCCTCCCCATTCCTCTTCCCTTGCACCATCGAGTACTCTCTCATCTGTGCTGCCATCCTATACGTCATGTGGAAGAATATCTCCAAATACCCATCAAAGGATGTCGCTGCAGCAATTGTTAAAGCTCGAATACTGGAAGGTCTGGCCTACAAGAAATCGCCGCATTTGTACAGCGTTGACTGCGCAAGAGCACATAAAGGCCTGTTCTTCGGAATCCTCGTTTTGGTACTAACTATAATATCATTGATATTGTTCTTCGTTCTGGTGTCAAAGAAGGATTATGCGACCCTTGCAGTTGTTGAGGTCAATGTTTGTGAATTAGCACTGTATGCCATGACAACATTTGCTAGTTTAGCTGGAATGTTTTGCGTTAGAAAACTGAAATACGATGGTAACCGAAATCTTGAACTGGACAACATCCTCCTCGTAGGAGCTCAAACCGGAATGTTCATCTATGGCACTTTCACTATTATCGGAGGACACTTCACGATAGAGAAGAATACCATTCTAATACTGATCACAGCTCTATCCTCACTAATCCAGACTACTTGTCAAACCATGTTCATTCTCGATGCAAGCCGAAGATCAGCGAAAACGGCCGAACAATTACGGAAAAAGCCTGGAAGAGAGATAGTGACGTTCCTATTGGTGACCAACTTGGCTATGTGGGCAATAAATACTCTTGAGAAGTCGAGAGCGGAGTCTCATCCAGTCCAGCTGCACTTCTATGGACTGTGGGCTTGGACGATCATAACCCACGTGTCGATGCCTCTGGCCATCTTCTACAGGTTCCATTCAACAGTGTGCTTATGTGAGATATGGAAACGAGCGTACAAGATGAAGCCCGCTTACATGTAGCGACCGGCTCGAAGGTACTGGAGCAGAACACTGTCTCTCAGAATGTGAACTGTGGTACTTTCGGAATCATACAGTAGACAAGTGGTAGTTCGATGTTAGTGCCATAGTTTCTTTCTAATCTCAGTGAACACCGGATCAAATACAATAATTAGATATGGATCATAATGCATAATATGTCTTACAAACTCATTAGATCATCTCCGGTGTTCACTATTTTAACCGCATCGTTTGAAAGTTGACTGCTGTAATGTTAAGTTATTGTATTAAAATATTTTAATGTGTTATTTATTTGTAGCTTTATTATACGCTTTAACTATCATAGCGGAACTGATACGTTGAGTCGCAGTATTTCACAATTAAACGGGTTGGATTTTATTGATTTTAGCGCTTTATATTTTAGATGTTAATTTTACTCCAAGTTTTAGTGTTAAATGTATTGTTAATATATTAAATGTGAACCTATTAATGATAAGTTATGTGTTCATACTTCATCTTGTTTAATTAGATGTATGTAGTATCAAATAGGAACTAGTTATTAAGTATTAGTAGAGTCTGTATCCCACATTCCAAGTTATAGTAATCTCTCAATCGCCGAGGCATATTGATTATATTCACGCACTTTGATTCAAAATGAATGTCTTCCATTAGGTTACATTGTTTTATACGATTTTTTTTACAATATATTCTTTTTCTGCTACGTTTAAATAGCATGTATTATTCCATAGTACAGAGGGAACAATAAATTCTATCGACCTAATGATATTTTTTTGAGGAATTTTGACATAAAATCAAATACATTGGTTACGATAATAAAGTACTTTTTACTATGAAACGCGTAATAGTCTGAGCAGATATTAGAGAGTTTTGTAGCGGATATTTTTGCGACGAAAATGTAGTAGTGTCAGTAATTTTGGATAAATTTTTAACTAGTAGCGATACCGTGGACTCAGTAGTTAGGCAAAATGTAACACCAAAGTCGTAAGAATAAGAAATTTTTGGAGCTTATTATGTGAGTAGTCCAGTAAATATTCGTAGAACATTAATGGTCGCCAAATGAATGATAATAGATGAGCTGCATGACGTTTTGATTGTCTATAGATATAGACTTAGTAATTTCGTCCACTTCTTATGAATATTTCAGTTTACGTTTTCAAAGACATATACGATGATTTTGTAATAACATTTTAAATTATTTAGTGGAAAGTTTAAAAGCAGATGAAAAGATCAAAGACTACCTTTTAAAGATTTTTATAATAGATTTTATTGTAAACCGATTTAACTTGGAAAACGATAGATAATCTTACCTATGATGTTAGCACGCCTGACGCAGCTGCTAAGTATTTTACAAAACCGAACAAACTAAGTTCAAACTAACTTTGTAGATCAGTCAGTTTTTAATTGCTCAAGTATTGTATGTGATTTTCATATTTATTATTTAAACTGTAGGGAACCAGATGAAAATATGTAAGTATCCGAATATATGCTTGTTGGTTCCGTTAGCCTCGTCTGTTATTAAAGATACGCTTTTTGATGATTCTATTAGTATATTAAAACTAAGCAGAATTGTATGGAGTATTTTCTATGTTTATCCTTTGATAAAATATGGTGCAATACTTTTCCTGTTTGTAAACTTTTTTGGAGAAATAACATCGATTTGGGGCCTACCACCAGCTCATAAAGCAGTATTATTTTAATATTACTTCAGTGTGGGAAAGAAATGAAGCTTTACAGGACGTATAGCTCCATCTCTTTCTCCCATTGAAGTAATATTAAAATAATACGGCTTTATGAGTTGGTGGTAGGCCCCCTGGCATAAACATGCACAATTTATATTATTTTTATGAATTAAAAAAACGACTTTTACCTACTGTTTTATACTATAGGAGTTTTCTCAATGTTGTAATTATGACATTTATATTGTTTTAGAATAGAGATATTGCTTTGCATAATACATCGCAGTTTCTGAAAGTGCTTTCAGAAAACGAAATAATTTTGAACGTTTTGTATATTAGTGTTAGAGTCCTTTATACTTTTTATATTATATATGTACCTACCTAGTATTAAGTATGTCCTAGGTATGTATTGTAAGTACATTGAATACTCAATATGAAATTTTAGCTTTAATTCATAAATGTGACATACCAAATTTATACCTACTTATAAATTATTGTAGAATAGGAGTGAATGTGCGATACGATGTACCTACTTTAATGAAAATTAAACAATGTTTTGGTTCAAAATGGAAAATGGTGTAAGTATGCCTGCGTTTTCAGATGTATTTGAACATAACAGCTTTTGCATACCTACACTACTATACTATGTAGATTTATTTATGTACGGTTATAATAACCGATTTATATAAATGTCAGCAAATTATTAAAATTCACTGTCATTGGAACTTTGTATCATTTATACAGATTTTTTTTATAAACAGGTTAAATAATACATGCATAATTTATACACAGTATACCTAGTGATAGTTATTAGATTTATTATGTGTTGTGGCTATAATTATTTTAAGATGAAAGCCATATTGAGACTCAAAATAATAAACGTCAACGGAATTGAGTTGTTCTTGCAGTTTTTCTAGAATACAGATTTATTTTAGCACTAGGTACGAGTACGTATGTTCCCAATACATATAATGCAAATTTTTTCAATATAGTTCGGACAGTTTTTAATGTCATAATATCCAATGTTCCTTATATTTTTACCGATTTTATCCCCGTCACTAAAGTGTATGTAAAAAGTAATATAGCTCTGTATAGATTAAGGTATATAATTGTTTTAATTTATACTTAGGATAGCTATTTTACCTTTGTACCCATTATACCAAATATTCGTTGAAATATCCTTTATTTAAAGTCAATCACCGGCATTTGTTTTGGTTCTTCTAAATTATGATGTAGCTTGAATCTTACTTGTAGGTACTTAGGACTTAGATCTTGAAAAGAAAAGAGTGTCACTTTGATTATTTTGATCAAGATTATTACCTATTCGAATAAAGAATTTGTTGTGTCTTATAACTATGTAGATACCAACAGTAAAAAATATTTTACGCATCTGCAGTAGCTCATCGAACAACAAAAGTGAAGAGCAAAAAATTATGTATGGAAGTGTATGTACCTACATATGTCTATGAAGGTATGAAGGCCCTTCAAATTCCTGCACTAATTACGTAACACACTTTCCATCACAATCCATAGGATTTTGAAGGAAATTCTTAATCCATTGATTCATAATATTTGAAAAATTCATCTGCTCGACAACGTTTAACGCAAGGAATGGCACTGTCATTCTGTGTTTCGCAATTACCTCGCTGGGTTCTTATGTATGAAAAATTTACTCAAATAAGATTCAACCGACTTCATAATTTGCAAGAACAGTTAATTAAAAATGCCTTTTTGTATAAATAAATAGTGATACTAGCGTATTGTTTTAATTATATGTTTGCTATTTATTTGTTAGGAGAGATTGTGAATAGATCGGGATAGCGGTAAAATTGTCTCCTTGGATGTTTAACGTTTACAAACAAATAAAAACTTTCTCGAAATTATCATGAATAACGTTGTTTTATTGCAATAAACCCAAGACTGGCAAATATTTACCTGTTTTGATTAATTGGGCAATATATATGTATGAAAATATAAAATATAGCTAACTAGTGAACATATATAATAACGAATTGCAATTATAACACTGAATTTGATGTTGTTTGTTCTGTTGTTTGGTGTTGTAACCATTTAGGTGTAAAAAGGGCATTTGGAAAGTTTTCAAAAACTATTTACTTTTAAAACGAAATATTCAGTGTTACGATATTAATTATTGCATTTCATAATCAATATTTTAGTTCACTAGTTAGCTATATCTCTTATTTCCATAGTGATATTGCCAAATTAATCAAAACAGCGAAATATTTGACACCTATTTGCGACGTTGCCCACTTTCAGAATGCACGCTCATAAACAGTTTACTTTTTGTTGACATAAGTATGATGGTTTTTGTTTTTCATCACCTCTTCTCTCTTCCAGCTATTTGCTATTCTTTTTTCAATTTTTTTATAAAGGTACGGTGTCTTTTGGTGCCATCAGCTGTCCCAGATATGTGTATTCTTCCACACACCTAATTCATTTTTGTTTCGCATATGCTAATGGTCATTATTTTTGTTATATCAGGATTCAGTTTTCGTCCTGCTTTAGCACTTTCTATGTAGGATTTCATTTATCATCCTGTTTAGGTCTTCTGGCGTTCTTGCAAACTGTTAATCTTACTAATTTGTTTTATTTTGACAGCTGCAGAACTTATGATTTTATGATACAATGGATTCGCAATCTCTTTCAAAATGATTCAGATTGTGATTGATCGTAGTATATTAAGTAGATACACAATTTGGAGTGCTGGTCCAATGACATTACCAAATCGTGTTAGTGTGCGACCGTCGATACTCGTCCTAAATTTTCCCATTCAAGGTTTCTGAAGATCATTTCCAGCACAGCTAAGAACAGTTTTGGTGAAAGGGGTTTCCTTGTCTTACTCCTTTTTGTATGTTAATTCGCCTTTCCTTTCTAGCTGAATGCATGCTGAGCTGTGATTGTAAACATCTTTAATTACCTACTTAATTGTCCATATTTGTGTTAATCCCTGTTCTTTTAGTGCTTAATGAGTATTAGTAGTAGTATATTACATAAGTATTAATGAGTCAAATGCTTTGTTGTAATCAATTAAATGCTATATACGCAGAAATTTTAATGGTTGTTTCCCGCAGCGACATGATTTTGTCTTGGTAGTACACACGGTTACACGTCAAGCTATACATTCCAGTATAAGCTAACCTCGCATTGTACAGAAATCTTATACAATACGAGATCAGCATAAACTGGAAATGTATAGCTTGATGTGTAGCCGTGTGTACAATCGATTTATAAAAAAAAAATAGCAGATTTGTGACAATTGTGTTAAACCAAACTTGAAAGCAGCCTCGAACGGTCGAACCAATAATAACTGACAGCGCGAACGGCTGAATGCGCGAGGCTGGCGCCAGCGGCCCGCGGTAGTTGAAACATAATGGTGCCGATTCTCTTGTTCACAAACTAAACTAAATTTAAGTTCAATGCATCTTTTTCTTTCTATTTCATTAAGAAAAGGACAGAAGATAAATTTTAGTTTAGTCCTGTCAAATTAATCAGCGCTTGACGTAAATTGACGTAATTTTAGTCGGCAAGTTTTTAATCACGTCTAAACTTGTATGGAGAGTGACAGGCGCTGATTAATTTGACAGGCCTAAACTAAAATTTATCTTGTCCTTTTCTTAATGAAATAGAAAGAAAAAGATGCACTGAACTTAAATTCGGGAATCGACACCAATAGTTAACTAAAAGTTATTCCAAATTTCCCTTCATACTTTTACGGGCTTAGGACCGTCATAAATACTTTTTTACCTAAAACCACACAATTTTTTAGCAGAAATAAACATTACAAAATTTACAATATTTTTTCAGAATTTCTTAGATAATAAAGTATTTAAGGCGTATTTAAAAAATTGGAATCAACTTGTTTACAACGAATTTAATGAACTAACTATATTTTAAATGTTCGCAATTTATAGAGGTACAAGTAGGTACTTAGTATTACTCTATTTTTATAGCCTAGATTCTTGGCTTAATTACACTTCTTACTCCTGAACATCGCATCTATAGAATTCATGTTAAGCGAACAAACAGGCAGTAGGGTTAAGATGTTGCATTTTATGAATGTAAGTAGGAAAGATAGGTAAAACAATGCTAGATTGATAAAGAACGCATTAATATTTTTTTATGTATTGGTCCTACACTAATTAATTTTAACAAAATATATAACGAAAACCATCTAATCGGAAATCTAGAATTTGTTTTACGACGTGGTTATAGTCTAGCATTGAGTAGTTTTTACGGAAACTTGCCAGGGTCTATAGGCTCGACCAATTGTCTTTCCATTCTTTTGAGTAGAATCTTTGCAAATTATATAGGTTCGACATAAGACTGATGGTCCGACAGTTTCCAATATCGTATTGGTCCCCTTTTTTTAACATAAGTATTATGTTAGATTCAGTCCATTTTGGTGTCAGTTTTGAAATTTTCAAAGATGCCAATCATTGAAAATTTCTGTGAGAATAAGCACTATTTTTGACTTTCGTTTGTTTTAGAATTTCTTTATTCATGTCATCTGGTTCTAGCACTTTGTCTTTCTTTTGGGTGTCTCTAGTAATTTAAATTTTTTCATGCATGATGGTTGAGTTCTCTTACAGATCTATTTCGCTTTCAGTGGCAGTACTCTCTCATAGTTTTGTATAGTATGATGTGGTAATTTTCAATATTTCTTGTCTCCGATCTGTCTTCATTCCACCATTTCTTACATCTTTACAATCCAGTCCTTTTTGTTAAATAATTATTTACGAGCGTTCTAGATTCCACCTTTCTGTTGAATGTGTTTTCTATTGTTTCCGTTCTACTTTGTTTCTTGACAGTTCTAATACTTTCTTTTATATCTTTGCAGATCTTCGTAAGTTGTTTCCCTCTTTCGTTGACATTTCTTTCATTGATTAAGACATGTCATTAATTCAGGAGGTTGATGGTTTTGGTTGTCATCCATTTGTTCTTTGTTATTGGAGCACTGATTGGTAGTATTTTAATTGTTGTTTCTATCCAGTTTTATTTTCTTGAAAATCCATATTTGTTGTCTCTTTATTATTTATGCTGTGAGTTTGGGTATTAGAGAACTGGCTATTTGGTCTATTTGATGTTTGCACGGCTTTAGATTTTCCAGGTTTCCTGTCGGTCTTGGGTTTTTTGGACGGGGTTGTCATTCGTATAGCTCGGATCATGTGATGATTGGTGTTAAAATGTAGGTTGCTGATGATAATATAATGTTTGATTTTTTGTTTTTCCTTCAGGCGATATCTAGTTCAACATTCTCTTTATGTTTTTCTTGAACAATGTGTTTAGAACGAAGAAGAGACATTTTTCCATTCCTGCTTCTTGTTTTTTTGCTATGTATACGTAAATGGCCCAAGAACTGTATATTCCTCGGGCTGACGTTCTCCAATTTGGCCATTAAAGTTGCCCATTACTATCAGGTTCTTTGGTGCATGTGTTTGTATTGTTTTATTTAAATCCTGCTGGAACTTATCTACTGTCACAATATCTGCTTGTTTTGTATGTAGGTGAGTAGATATGTGCGACGGTCCATGGATCTTTACATTCTGACAACTGTATGTTTAACATCCATCTGTATACTTTGACAGATACTTTTTGACCATAAATCCAACTCCATGTTTACCTTGGATCTTCCCTAAGTAGGAGAGCACATAGTCTGAGTAAGCAACAATATAATCTTTTTTTTTTGCGCTTCTCTATTGCTTCGTTTCAGTATTCGTGTGTAATGTATGAGAATAAGGTTTCATCTTCTTCTTAAATTTTGTATTTTCTTCTGTACTGTAGTAGAAATAAGAATTGATCTTATTTTCCCGCTGTCTTTTTGCCTAGTCACAACTTAACTGTATGTATATTTTGTTAGTGTTGTGTGTTAGTATCATCGTTGCTTACGTTTTCAATGTAAGGACCGCCTAAGGCGGTAAAAGCCTCCTCCAAATGCCTCCATTCGTCAAGAAATCGAACTTTGCTGGCCCAAAGGATCCCATTAATTTTGAAGATGTTGTCTGTCCACCCTTTAAAAGACCTGCCTTTTTTTCTCTTGATAACTCTAGGGGGTTCAGTTTGTCCCATCTTTATGTTCCTAGCCTCTGAATGTGGCCTGCCCATCTCTATTTAAGTTTATGTATCTGCTTGTGTCCCTGGATCTTGTAGCCTTCCTGGTCAACGAAGTTTTGACTCTGTCCTTTAGATTTATGTTGATGAAATTTTTGTTTTGCTGTCTTTTTGTTAAAGACCAAGTTTGACAAGCATATGTGAGGCATTGTATTAGGCAGGGACCCATAGCTTTTACTTTCAGACTAGGTGGAAACGAGTTTTTGAACATTTCTTTCATGGCCCAGTATTTATTCCATGTGGTTTTAATTCTTGTATTAATATTTTTTCACTACAATCCTCAAACGATATGACATGGCTGAGACAGGTGTAGTCTTCCACATATACTGTATTGGTATAACTAGAGAGTTGACAGTCAGGAACACGTTCTTTATTATTTATTAATTTCGTTTTATCTTGATTGACCTCGAGCCAAATGGCTTACTACATGTATTAAGGGACTCCATCGTAGCTCCGCTGGTTCTTCTGACAATATGACGATGTCGTCAGCAAATCTGAGCTGCGTTAAGTATTAGCCATCCATCTTAATTCCCATATTTCGCCAGTCTAGCATCCTAAAGACATTTTCTAGTACTGCGGTGGAAACCGTGATGTTGACTTGTTCTGTTAGTGACTGCCATGTAGTGTGATAAAGTCAAAGTCAAATAATGTATTTCAAATAGTCACATAAAAAGCACTTTTGAACGTCAATAGAAGGACTATTTCTGAATACGTCCGCTGTACGGGTATTGTTTTTCTGATTTAAAATTAAATTGAATAGTCTGTTGACTGGGGTGATAAGTTTTTCTATTCCTGCTACAATCATCACATTAGTCATGACGTCTGCGCATGCGTCTGAGTGTGCGTCTGCGGATTTATTCAGTCTTTAACCTTTTAATTGATAATTCCACTTTGCTCTCTAAGAAAGGTGGAACTGGGTGATTGTTGCCTGACCAGGTGATTGTATTCATATGTTTATTTTAACGAGATTCGCTGTAGAGTTCTTTATAAAATTGCGTATTCACTTTCATAATAATGTTCCTATTTATTACAGTTGAACTTTCGGCAGTGCATAAATGTGCCAATAAATTTTTGCTGTTGTTCTATTTTCTGTATATTTTTTTTTTGCCTCCGGATTTATACTTCTACAATTCTTTAAATTTGTTTTTATTTGTTTCTTCACTTCTCTATACATTTGACTAAGTTTTAATTTCTCTTATTTTATTTTCTTCAGTTTTGTAGTTCTACTTCCTGTGTTGTTAATGATCATTATCTAAATAGATAAATATTATCTTTTACTTTTGACGTTTTTGAGTTTGTAGTTTTTTTTAGGGTCGTTTCTATTCTGTCAGTGTTTATACTGTTTCATCTTTTGGTTCGAAAGATCCTTTTCCTTCTTCATTCCTTCCTTGTAGTCTATAGAACAATGGGCACTATTCCTGTATTGTGCTCGTGGATTCTTCTTGTTTTTTAAGGTTAGGTAACGTTATCCTAACCAATCTATGATCACTAGTGTGAAAACCTGCTCAGTACTTCAACGTTCTTTACGTTTCTAGTTTGGTTTTTTGCTATAAAAACAAATTTCATTTTCAGTCTTTCCATCAGGCGAGAGCCATCCATCATCATATAATACCATCAGCATATCCATCTCAATTTATCTGACTTTTTGAATAGTACCTCGAGATGGTGTTAGTGGCAAAAATTCAAAAACACTTGTCTTCTTTGGTTTCTTTCATCGAAACCGTAGCTGCCCATTGTCAGATGTTGGCCAGGTTATATTACCTTCATATTATCCATAAAGATAATAGATTTTGTACATTTCAACATAGCCGAGTCAAAGTCTGAGTAGAATTGTTTTAATTCTGAGTCGTTAGCTGTTTCTGTGGGTGGCTTGCAGTAATGAGTAGATTTTATCTTGAACCTTTACTTGTAGAGTAACGACTCTTTCCGATGTAGGGATAAAATCTTGCACCTCAATGTTTTTTTGATTTTTTTCCCAGAAAACCGTTTGGTCTTTTTTTGTCCATAGTAGTAGGTATAGTAGATAGCTACCTCTGTCTTCTATTAAGAATCCTTCTCTTCTCACTTCGAAGATTCCTATGTTATCCCATTTTATAAGAGAAATTGTATATTAGCTCAATATTTTTTGTCTGGCTCACTAATGAATGAGGTTTCTGTAGGTTGGTAGTAAGTATATTATGTTCAAGTTTGCCTTGGTTTTGCTTGGGTTTTGATTTTCTGATAGACTAGAGTGTTTATTTGTAAATTCATCTGGAGGTTTATAGTCTCCTTCTCCAATGATGACTAGCTGGATTAGGAGAGGGCCTATCCAATTGTTATTTAAATTATAAGATGTGGTAAGTGTGGAGAGGTCTGTCTCAGGTTTTCACACTTCTTCGGTTTTTGTAACGGAAGACAGTATTTTTTGTTAATTTGAGTAGATGGCCTTTGTTGGGGTTGTTGAGAACATACACATATGCGGTGGTGGTATGGAAAGTTGTATTTTATTGGTGTTCGTTCCTTTGTCATTTTGTTTTATGACAAGATTGACATATTTTATGCTGTTGTCTTTTAAGTTTTTTCCTTTTTTTTCAGAAATTTTACATGTCAGTGATGTAAATTTTTTTACCATCCAAATTCCTTTTCTTCTTTAAAATATTGATTTTTTCTCTAATGTTTTTACCAATTCTTCTCACTGACTGTATTTGAAATTTCGATATTTTTCCTTTTATTTATGTCCAGTTAAAGTACGACTTTTCGCTCTCATTTTCTTCTACTCCGAAAATAATATTGGTTTTATTTTCTAGTTTGTATAGGCAGTTTTCCTGGTCTTCAAATTTTTATTTCAAGACATCTAATTCTTTATATTCTTTCCCCCATTACATGGATCTTAAACATAACTGGCGAACAGGACACCTACAGGGACACCTTTGCTCAACCCTTTGGGGAAACAAGGCGTGATGTTATGCTAATTCTTTATTTATTTCGCCACTTAGTATTTAGATGTGTTGTTATTTTAGTAGTAATTTTATCTTCTAGCTGCGCAAGTTTTGAGTCATTTTCTCTCTCAAATCTCTGTGAAAACTCACTTTTCATTTCCAAAATTAGCTTTTTCAAATCCTTCATAGGGGGAGTAAGATTGTCTCATTTATCTTACAAGTAGCGTCCTCTATAGGTGAGCTGTCTTATAATTGTGAAAGTAATTAGATTGATATGCTGTTGATCGATATTGTCTCAAATGCTGCTATTAAGTTTCGGATTGTCAACACAGATGGTGCCTGCGGCTATGCGATAGTGAGTAGCAGAGTTGATGATTTTTTTGTGAGTTTATATCATGTTTTATTTAATGCATGTTATTCCACACTAAAAATCTTGTTTGTTTTAGTTAAATGCACTATGCACAATAAATCGTCTGATTTACGGCATTGTTCCATTTACATAACTGAGTGATGGAATTCACCTTTGGTTAAGGTAGTTAGTTCACTTCTCAGGGATTGTTTTCAATTTTCTATAGTTTTTCCTGTTGAAACACACTTCGTATTGTTATGTCTAATGCTTTTTATCTATGAGGTAGCACCTTTTATATTTTAAACTTCACTTTAATTACAGAACCAATGTAAACAGTGTCACTGTGGCATCCAGAAGTACATACAAAATGGTCAAATCAGTAGTACTTGTAACCGGAGTGTGTATGAATGTAAACAAAGCTAGTGGAATATGTAAGGATCGTAGCAGGTGGCATTCTATAGTTTCTGCCTACCCCCATGGGAAGAAGGCGTGAGTTTATTTGATGTGTGTTTAATTAATAGTATACACAAATGAAACACATTTTAACAGTTCCTCAAAGGGGTCTAAATGATTAATGGCTATTCGACGCCTCCATGAAAACTCTGTTAACCAGTCAGCAAAATTGTCTTTATTATTCTCCTTGTGGAAGGCCCTCTTTATAACTAGCCAGGGACTCTCTATTCGCCTTGGGTGTGTCGCACCTGGTGTCACTAATCTATTTTCTTTTTTATGTGTATACCCATGTTCGGAAAGGCAGTCATAAGCTCCCCAAAAGTCTGTCTGTAGAATAGAGCCTTCCCGAACATGTTTTTTTATATGGGCCAATACATCTGCTGATCCTTCATTATCAAGGCACAATTCCACACGCAGATCATCACAGCCTTCTTCTACCATTCCCAACACCCAATGGCCTTCCACTTGATGCCCTCTATTAGATTTCCTTGCCCCAAATTTGGATTCGTCAATATGTACAATTTTTCCAGGTCCTCCAATTAGAGGCCTTTCACTTTGGTTTTCTAGTTCATAAACTACTACTGTTTCACGACAGTAGTTGTACCAGTCAGATATTGTTTTAGTGGACAAAACTGTTGATCTTATATCATCTTTTGTGTCTCTTTGCACTGTTTCATATGAGTTATTGTGGCTAAATGCAAACATCAATTCAAAAACAGTTGGTAATGGTAAACGAACATTTTCAAACCATGTTCCCACAGCTCTGCTTTGGCCTTTTGTTCTGCAATTGCTTTTGCGACATCGGAACATTCCCAGCTGTCCAGAAATGGTTCCAATTGTCATGGGACGACGGTGTTGTCTACACATCTTCCTTGTGGGTATCATGCCTCTCTGTTCGGCAAACTCTATGCAAGATTCATGGGTGCCTAATTTTGAATATAATCTTTTGTAGTTCCATAGAGCACGAATCTCATCGCTATTCATCCGCCTGCTCGAGGATCCAGTGGGTCCAGCCAGTGGATCCTCAGAACTGGAACATCCGGGAAACACGGGCACAAGCGGCTCATCAGAGTCCAACACTTGCACAAAACAGGTTGCCTCATTCCTTGGTGCAGCGCGCACAAGAGGCTCACTAGAGTCCAACTCTTGCACGACACTTAACACTTCGGGAGATGAAGCAGCGGCGGAACACGAAGCGACGCACGAAACCGGGGGCTCCGATGAAGTGCGCACAAGCGGCTCATGAGAGTCTAACACTTGCACAACACTTGAAGACTCAATCCGTGGTGCAGCGCGCACAAGCGGCTCACTAGAGTCTAACACTTGCACGACACTTAAGACTATGGGATCGGGAGATGACGCAGCCGAACACGAAGCCGAGAATTTCGGGGACGCCATGGTGTCCATAGATAATACACTATAATATAATAATGGTGCCAATCAAAGCGTTGTTGTTGTTGCAAACAGCAGTACGATATGCGCTCTCGACTGTGATTATTTACGATGAGTGACAACTGACTTGAACTGACAACTGTCAAAAGTGTCAAACTGAGGCCGCATTCCGAGTTACGTCAAAAGTGATAATATCGCGAATCCGACCCAAGTCCAAAGTCACAATTTATAACTTAATAACCCTTATATTTGGTGACTATTAAATTTGGTTGGATTCGCGATATAATCACTTTTAGTGTAAGTCGGAATGCGCCCTGAAACGTTAACATGCATCTTAGGCCGCATTCCGAGTTACGATAAAAGTGATAATATCGCGAATCCGACTAAATTTAATAGTCACAAAACAAGGGTTATTGAGTAATAATTGTAACTTTGGACTTTGGTCGGATTCGCGATATTATCACTTTTGGTGTAACTCGGAATGCGGCCTTACATTCAGTGTGACCAGAAAATTCTGCTAAAGTCTGCTATTTTTTTTGTAATAAATGTCAAAATTCTGCCAATGAATGAAGTCTTAATTTGTACCAATAAAAAAAAAAACAGAAATATAAAAACCGCAATAAGCAATATGAAAATATTGGATCCTTCTTGCGCTCGGAACGATAGCTGTTCTGCTAGTCTATTCTATAAAATTATCAACGCGAAAACATAGGTGAAGTAAGCTTGAATTGAGTTGCCATTCCACCTGATGCTAGGGGTTGACACTATTGACAGCTTACTTCACCAAAATTTTCACGGTAAGAATAAAAAAACAAAATCCGCAATCATTTGAAATTCTTACATTATCTGTGGTAATATAATGTAAAAGAGAAAAGAGCCATGCAAAAAAGTAAGTAATGTAATGGGGTTAAAAACTAAAAGCTCGTCATAGGTGGCAGCACCGTAGTTAGTCCAGAAATCGCTATTGTTGTGTTTGTGTTTACCACAGGTGTTTACTGATATGTAAATCCTAATTAAGCGAAAACTAGATAAAAATGATGTGTGCGACTTGGATGTAGTGCAATAAAAGGCGACCTAAGGAAAAGGCAAGTATTTACCACTGGTAAAAAAGCGGCTTCAGTAGAAAGAAATAAATGTAGATATGTAACTTTTCTTTTTTTTTAATGGAGTTTTCCTGCAGAAATAACCTGATAGGAGTTGAATTTCTACCAGTTCTAGCACTGATCTATAATAATCCTACCAAATGTGTTGTGTGCTTGGATGTTTATTATTGCATTTGAATGAAATTTGGCACACAGATAGTTTATAACTACCCTAATTGCGTAATACAACACAATCACAATCTGTTTCGATTTGAAACAGATTGCTAATCCATTGCTACATAAGTAGGAAAAAAAAATCACTCAACAACGTAAATAACGCAATGAATGTTGTTGAACTGTCAAAATGAAACAAATTTAGCAAAATTGTTTACGAAAATAAGTTACGCAATTAGGGTACTGGATTGACAGTTTATATAATTGTTTATTTTATTTGAATTTATAAATCGATTTATTTTTATTTTATTTTATTGTTAACATAATCTACTCATTACAATGTTTTTGTTATGAATTGTATTGCAATTTGTGGTTAGCTAGCGACATCATATTATTTTTTTGCCTGAGCAACCGGCAGCAAGTTCGTCATGCTCCCTTACTGTGCATTTGCACTGGCGAAACATTTACAACGAAACATGTTGGAGTCTCTATTTTCTGTCAATTTTCCATACAAAGTTTGACAGGCACTAGAGATTCCAACATGTTTTGTTTGTTGTGATGTTTCGCCAGTGCGAACGCATAGTTAGATGTCACTGCTTGCGGTAGCGTCGGGGGTCGGGTTGCCTCCTTCCCTCAAATATGGCGAGGGTAATGGCTGATCTTTGCGTTATGCTCGTGAACGGGTGCTGCTTGTGGTGACTGGTCATCTTGCTGATCATGGTTTTGTTATTGTAACTAGTAATTAACTGTTTATTTATTTTACCTCAATGGTCCTAGTTTATCATTTATAACTTCCAATTACAGATGTATAACTTTATGTAAGCGGGCACGCCCTTTATGCCTGGAGGCTTTTATTTAAATATTTAGTTCTGTTTACGTTTAGTTTTTATTATTTTTTATTTCTGTTTGAGTATAGTTCTCGATATTTTTTGTGGTTGGTAAATTGGCGTGTGCTAGCTGACATTATGGCCAATCATTTAAATAATGTTTTGTGTTGCGTAATGTAAATTATTTAAATACTATTGTATAGAATCATTTTTTTCTAACTTGAACAGACAACTGTGCTGCTGGGGAGTTTGTTGCGCCACTTCTTCTTCCCAGCGAAAGGCACTAGGAAGTGGTGAAGGGTGGGCGTTTTGGGGGACTGTCAAATTGTTAAACCTTTTTTTGATTTCTGAACGCAGCCTATCTGTCAATGTCTAATGTCATTTTTGTTCCCTCCAATTTTACTTTTGTGAAAAAGCGTGTGACGCGCAAATAAAACATAAAACTCAAATTATGTTTAATTTCATCGGCCTCTGGCTTTAAATAATAACAGCAGAGCGTGGTTGATCGAGAAGAGTAAAATGACGTCGTCGGGAACATGTAATTTTCCCAAACTGAACGACAATATAGCGTTCTCCAACTGGAAGTTTCGCGTGAAGATTTTGCTAGAAGAAAGAAACCTTGCAAGCATATTGGATAAATACGACAAGGAGATCAAAGAAAATGTTGAAAGTGATGCAAAAGCTCGGTCAATCATTGTACAGTGTGTTACTGACCGATACCTGAACATAATCAAGAAATGTAAAACAGCGGCCGAAATGTTGACTTCTTTGGAAGAAGTTTTCGAAAGAAAAAGTGTGTTTAATAAGCTTTTCCTACGTAAAAAGCTAATCGCAATGAAATGTACTAGCGGTAAAAGTCTACAGGACCATTTCCTGCAATTTGATAACCTAATAACCCAATTGGAAACAGCTGGAACTACAATGGAAGACAGCGACAAATTGACACATTTATTCCTTACACTACCTGAGGAATACAGCACAGTGATAACAACATTAGAAACCATGAGTATTGAAAAAGAGCTCACCGTAGATTTTGTGAAATCTAGACTTCTAGATTCAGAGCTAAAATTGAAAGAAAAGAAAACTGAAGCTGTAGAGAGCAGTTTTTACTCCTGCTATAAATGTGGGAAAGAAGGACACATGGCATACCAATGTGACAAGAAGACCGAAAACAATAATCAAATACAGCGAGGCAGAGGAAAATTTAGATTGAGAAGTAGAGGAAGATCAGGATTCAGAGGAAAGTCCAGAGGACAAGGACATGTAGCGAAAGCGAATGAAAACTCTAATAATGATGAAACATTTATTGCTTCAAGCATGGAACACATATTGCATACAGATCAGGATGCATCGGAGATTATTTTTGTTGTGGACTCGGGAGCAACACATAACTTCATACAAGAAAAATATGAAAAATTTATGACGAATGTGACAGAACTTCAAGAACCAATTAAAATTAAAATTGCAAATGGAGAAGTTTTATGTGCCAAGAAAAAAGGCTATTTACGAACCTTTTATGAGGGAGACACACCTGTCACAACTGAAGGTCTCATAGTGAGTGGAATTGAAAGCAATTTACTGTCAGTAAATGAACTGATGAATAAAGGCAAATGTGTAATATTTAAAAATGGAGAGTTAATAATAAAATCTGAAAAACGAGTATATTATGGAGAAAAGAAGGGAAAGTTGTACATATTGAAAATGCAACTACCTAATGAAGAATATAAATGCCATTACAGCGATGAAGACCTGAATAGTGGTGATTTATGGCATATCAAACTTGGCCACCTCAATCGTAAAGCACTAAGTTTGTTGAACTTGCCTTACAGCAAAAAGGTATGTGAAGTTTGTATGAAAAATAAAAGTACAAGGCTACCTTTCAAGACAATTACAAAGTCACAATCAAAAGATGTAGGAGAATTAATACACTCAGATGTTGCTGGACCCATGAGAGTACCAACAAAAGAAGGCTACAGATATTACCAAACCATACTGGATGACTACTCACATTTTACTCAAACTTACCTGTTAGTAAACAAATCTGAAGCAGCAGACAACTTGATAAAGTATGTAAGGGAAATAGAAACAGAAAAAGAAATAAAAATAAAGAGAATCCGTTGTGATAATGGAGGCGAATACTCGTCAAACTATTTTAGAAAGTTTTGTGAAGAAAAAGGTATAAAAATAGAGTATACAGTACCTTATAGTCCACAAATGAATGGAAAAAGCGAGAGGCTAAACAGATCCATTTATGACAAGGCTCGAACTATACTGGATGAATCATGCTTACCAAGACATCTGTGGGGCCATGCTATTTTGACAGCAACATTCTTGATCAATAGATGCCCATCAAGTGCAATTGATTTTGAGATACCAGCAATGATATTTGAGAGAGAAATGGTGCTCAATAAATTGAAACCATTTGGATGCAAAGGATGGATGGTAATTCTACCAAGAAGAGATAAATAAGATTCAAGAGCAAAAGAAGTAAGAATGATCGGCTATGCTAGAAACGGATATAAAGTGTGGGATCCAATAACAGATACTGTTATTGTGACTAGAGATGTTAGATTTAATGAAAGAGATTTTAAGTACCAACAAGCCCAGATTAATGAACAAGAAGATGATAAAGTATACATTGAAGAAAAAGATGAGGTACAACACAATGAAGTAGAAAGAAAGAGAAAAGATGAAGAAGAAAGAAAGAGGAAAGATGAAGAAGAAAGAAAGAGAAAAGATGAAGAAGAAAGAAAGAGAAAAGAAGAAGAAAATAAAATTAAAGAGAGAAAGACAAATGAAGAACAAAAGGCTCAAGAAAGTACTAGCCAAAATACGAGAAGTGGCAGATTAATTACTACACCAAAACATCTAAGTGAATATGAAATGTATGAAGCATACTGCTTGATAAGTTCAGAAGATCCACAGGAATTTAAAGAAGCTATGGAAAATGGATGGGAAAATGCCATAAAAACAGAAATACAAGCTCTACAAAAAATGAATACATGGACAGAAACTGATTTACCTGAAAACAAGAAAGCCATAGATACAAAATGGGTATTTAAAACTAAAGAAAATAACTTGAAAAAGGCTCGATTAGTAGTGAAGGGTTTTCAACTAAAAGAAGACTCTGACTTTGGGAAAAATTATGCTCCAGTAGCAAGAATATCCTCAGTTCGAACAATCCTTGCACATGCAGTACAGAAAGGATGGAATATAAGACAGCTTGATGTACCCACAGCATTTTTGAACGGGATGCTTGAATCTGAAGTGTACATCAAACCGCCTGAAGGTGTAAAAGCAACAAAGTACAAAGTTTTAAAACTGAATAGAGGATTGTATGGATTAAGAGAAAGTCCCAAATGTTGGAACCAAAGATTTAATAGCTTTGCAGAAGAAAAGGGTTTCAAAAGATCTCAGTATGATGTCTGTCTATACAGAGGAGAAACATTGAATGTGTGGATGTTAATATATGTTGATGATATTATTCTAACTGGAACTGAAGAAGATATAGAGAAGGTGGTGAAATATCTGAAAGTGGAATTTCAAACTAAAGATTTTGGGTTTCCTAAGTCATTTCTAGGAATGGAAATTGAAAAGAAAGAAGATGGTCTTAAGATTACACAGAAAAGACAAATAGAAAACATGCTCATAAAATTCAACATGCAAGACTGCAAGAGCTCGACTACACCATTAACAAAAGGATACCAATTTGATGAAAATGAGCCAATAATATCTGATGTACCTTATCGCCAGTTAATTGGCAGTCTCATGTTTGTGTCAACAGTCTCACGACCGGATATTACCTATGCAACCTCATACTTAAGTCAATACCTGGATAAGCCTACAAAGAGCCTTTGGATACAGGCCAAGAGAGTTCTGAGGTACCTGAAAGGAACACAAGAGACTGGACTACACTACAAAAAATCTGAAAATATGGCATCTATAGAAACATACTCTGATGCAGACTGGGCAGGTTCACACACGGACAGAAAAAGTGTATCAGGATCTGTAACATTATACAATGGATGTCCTGTTGCTTGGTTTTCTAGAAAGCAAGCATGCGTTTCTCTGTCAACAGTAGAAGCCGAATATGTAGCAGCTGCAACTAGTGCATGTGACTTACTCTACATAAAAGGACTATACAGTGATTTGAATGGACTGAAAAGTGATGTGTTGTGTGTATTGTGCATGGACAATAGAGGTGCAATTCAAATATCAAAATCATTTGAAAATAGCAAACGTGCCAAGCACATTGATATAAAACACCATTTTTTAAAAGATATTATAAGTAAAAAATTAATTAATGTTGAATATGTCTCTACTCATAATAATGTGGCAGATGTATTAACAAAATCATTGTCGGGTGAAAAGCTGCACACCATGAAACAAATCTTAAATATTGTTCAGTAAATATTGTTTTTCTAATGTACCAATAGTTTTGTAACGATTTCAATCTATGACAGATTTTCAATCGAGGGGCAGTGTTAAACCTTTTTTTGATTTCTGAACGCAGCCTATCTGTCAATGTCTAATGTCATTTTTGTTCCCTCCAATTTTACTTTTGTGAAAAAGCGTGTGACGCGCAAATAAAACATAAAACTCAAATTATGTTTAATTTCATCGGCCTCTGGCTTTAAATAATAACACAAATAACTTGTCATTCAAGTTAGGATTTTAAAATCATCGTATGTAGTCATTCTTGTTAGGCAAACTGGAAAGTAGTGGAAAGTGGAAAAATTATTCGCAGCGCGTGATACCAACATGCCAAATTTTATGTTTTAATGAGATCACAGAAAAAAAGGTGAATCTAAAAATGTTACTAAAAGTCTTTTCTAATAAAAACAGATTTCTAGACCATAATTATAGTTTTGTCCAGTATTTTATTGATTCACATAGAACATTTCCGATAGAGAAATAATACAAACTCAGAAGAACGCTTCGTTTTATGTCCCTAGCTGGCCGAAGCTGTGAAACGAAACGTTTTGGTTGTCAAAGTTATTGTAATGTGTACAAACAGGCGGGAAGCAAAAACTTTTGTTTTGTGAATTTGTGTGTGATTTGGATTTGACTTTAATGGAAGGTGACTGTGAGTATTCATTTCAAAATAATACTGATTATTATATTAATCAAATCAAATATCGCACCATAGACCGGTATTGTTATTTTGTGTCTAACGTTTGCGACAAAAGTTTAAAGCATTAAATATTTATTACGACTCAATTGACGGTTACACACTCACGTCGCACTTGAATTAGCTACAATAAACAAAATGGTAAGATTATGTGACCACTTGTTTTATGGTGCAGATTTGTGCATTCTATTTACTTACTGACAAAAGATTTAGTCTAGTAAAGTGTTGTTTTAATAATACGTACGTAATTTAAAGGTCTAATGGAAGACACCAGACGAAATTCTACTTCAGTTCGACAACTGGACCTCCTCATAAAATGTTTTAACACGAAGCATATACTTCGCAACACGCATGTGTGAACAATGCGCGGATATTTTAAATTCGGAAGAGGTAAGACCTAAAGATTGGTCGAAGGTAACTGCTGAAATCCGCTCCATAAGACGACCCACTGACCAAGTTTTCAAGTTGATATTACTTATTCTTTAAAAAAATAAAAATACCAACATGGTAGGTAACAAAAAAATTCAAGAGGTGTTGTTGGAAACCCGGTTGGAACAAAGTTCCATTCACTATATAGGTATTATTTATTAAATAACAGGCACAATGAAATATCAAACAATGTTTGAGGGTAACTAAATAGAAGACGGTCAAAGTCAATGGTGGCTATAGCTTCTCCACTCTAAAATGACGCATCCCACTCAGTGCATTACCGTGTGCGTAGTGGCGTATTTTAAGATTCAGCGCCCTGGGCCTGTGAGGTTTGCCGCTCCATTAATTAATGAAAAAAAGCAAAAACTTTTACATTTTCAACTTCCACGCGAGCGAAGCCGCGGGAAAAAGCTAGTTTTACATAAGAATAAAGACTTTTTCGTTTTTGTGGGCTCGTTGGTTACAGAAAAAAAAACGTTTTCCCCTAGAGCAAGATATGCTATTTTTTCCCCGCTCTGGTACGTAGTTCAGACTTTTTGAGCAAAAGGAATGAAAAAACTATTCTTCTAAAAACGGAAAACGAACGATCCGCACTGCAATTTGTCACCGCAGTGCACACAAATATTTCGCGGTGGGCGCTGAAGCAGTTGGACCGGAAGCTCCTCCTGGAAGCCTCGATCGTGCAGGCCTGGGTGTCATCACCGGACAGGCCTGCTGACATCAACGACGAGGCGGAGTGGTTCCGGGAGGCCATGTCCGAAATATCATCATCATCATTTCGGCTGAAAGACGTCGTATTCGCTCTATGGATACGGAAGCCATTCAGGCGGAGCTGTACGAGGGGTACAGAGCGGCGAAGACCACTCTCCAAGCGGAGATCCTGCGGACCAGGGCACGGGCCCGCGAGGTTTCGCTGGAGACTGAACAGGGACCCGTGGGGACGCCCATTAAAGATGGTGCAGGAGAAAACTCCGCCCATGGGCTCCCCCGCTGACGCAGAGTCTCCGGCCCAAGCTTGTAGGGGAAGTGGTGAGCCTTCAAGAGGGGAACATACCCCCCGCCAATGGCTCCGCCTACGACGACGATGCTCCGGAGATAAATGAGGTAGAGATAAGAGTGGCGGTACGCAGGCTGAATGCCAAAAATACCGCCCCAGGTACCGACGGCTCGCCTGGAAAAGCCTGGGTCCTGGCCTTGGAGGGTCTCGGGCCTCGACTAAGGGGGCTCCCAAGCGCATGCTTGGAGAGGGGCCAATTCCCACTTCGTTGGAAGACGGGGAAACTGCTCCTCATCAGGAAGCCGGGTTAGCTCTGTGGACTCTCCGTCCGCTTATCGGTCCATCGTGCTGCTCGACGAGGAGGGAAAACTCTTTGAAAGAGTCATTGCAGACCGCTTCGTTGGGCAGCGGGTGGGGAGATTGGCGGAGAGCCAATTTGGTTTCCGCAGTGGGCGCTCTACGGTGGACGCCATCATGCGCGTGTGGGCCCTCACGACGGGGGATGCTATGGTCCGGGGTAGGGTCGTCTTGGTGGTTTCACTAGACATGGCTCCCAGACTGGAGCGGGCCGGGGCTGCTTTGAAGCGGCTCCTGCCCAATCTAGGGGGTCCAAACGCCTCCTGTCGGAGGCTCTACACGGGGGTCGTGTGGTCCATGGCCCTTTACGGAGCACCGGTGTGGCCGCGTTCTGTGAGGCGGCGGCCAGCCTGCCGGTTGAACGCGTCCCAAAGGGTCATGGCAATCCGGCTAGCCCGAGGATACCGCACGGTCTCCTGTGAGGCGGCGAGCCTCCTTGCCGGATTACCGCCATGGGATCTGGAGCACAAGTCCTCGCGCACATTTGGAAGTGGCGCGAGGAGGCGACACGGCGGAGCGTAACTCCGCTGCTATGAGAAATCACGGCACAGCGGACAGAGCTCCGGCGGGATCTCATGGCGTCATGAAGAGTGTGGATCGCCCGGAGGACACGGTGGCGGTCTGCTCGGCTTGGGCGGAGCATCGCCGTGTCCTCTTTGAGGCGATCGGCGGCGGTGATCTCTCGTGTCTAGCCCTGGTCCAGGCCATGGTACGGAGCGAGAGGGCATGAGAGGTCGTCACCTCTTTCTGCAAAGCAGTAATGCTCGCGAAGGAGGAGGCGGAATGCGTGAGGGAGAGGCAAATTTCGCGCCCTACGCCCCTAACCGCCGCAGGAGACGCCCTAGGCGTCGGGCATCGCAGACCGATTCCCGGCCACCGTAGGCGCGGGCTTGCAGACGATGAGCAATGGGTAGCTCACCGTCCGATAAGGATCAGGCCCGGATCGACGGCGCATTGTGTTCCACGCGCGCCTCAAAGAGATGTCAGCAGAACTGAACGGATCCAGAAGGGCCGATGCCTGCCGGGGTTTCGGGAAAGTCCAAAAGGGATACCGTGGCCCCTGGCAATATACAGGCAACTGAAGGAACACCGGTGGGTTTTAGTCAGTAAGAGTCTGACACGCCCTCCCGCTTCGCCCAAAGCGGGAGAAGTTATCCCAAAAAAAAACACAAATATGCGTCAAATCCTTTTGTTAAATTAAAATAAGTTTGTTTGGTTGCTTAAGTACTCAGGGCGACGACACCGTCGCTGCGCAACGTGAATGCCATGAAATGCGATGAAACTTCGGGAGGTTCATCACATTCCGTCTTACTTCTGCTTCATAGCGTGAGGTACAGCTTGCGCCGCCCCTCGCAGCCTGCCGCCCCGGGCCATGGTCCTTTTGGCCCTAGGGTAAATACGCCACTGCGTGTGCGTAAATGCGGTAGTGTGGCGCGTCATTTCAGAGTGCACAACCTTTACTGCAGCATTAAGTGCTTGCTACACGGCTGCCAACCGTGTCCCCGACAGAGGTGACCTTGGTTGGCGACAGGCAGAGCTGTTTGAAATTTGGTCGTAAACCACCAACTATACAGTTGTAAACCACCAAGGTCACCTCTGTTGGGACACGGTTGTTAGCCGTGTAGCGAGCCCTTGAAATATCTCTGCTATGACGGAATTCTCTAATGCTTTGACTAGCTAGGCTGAAAGTCTGCGTACCTATATATCTTCTTAGGCTGGGAATACACATCAGATTTATTCATCAGATAGTCGGATCCGATAGTCTGATCAGGCTATCAGAAGGCGTTGGAGCCATTGTTTTGTTTGAACATTCAACACACATCCGATCCTATAGTCGGATAGTTTGCATTGTTCTGATAGGCGGATCAGACTATCGGATCCGACTATCTGATGAAAAAATCGGACGTGTATTCTCAGCCTTAACAGTAAGTGTTTTATTTTAAAGTTATATTTTGTTAGAATAGTGAGTAATTGAGTATGGTCACAGTGATAAATTCAAATTATTTTATTTTACATAAACCTACATGGGCACTTATGAAACGTCCGAAGCTAGGTGTACGATTCCAATTGGTCGTTTCCTATGGAGACGAGCCAGCAAGAAACTCCATGGCTTCTCTTTAAAAAAATAATTGGTTTTTGCAATATTTTCAAATAACAGTGACAATAGGATAGCACAGCAGTAGCACAGCAGAGTAGTGATTGCACAGAGGTTGTATCACCAGTTTTAAATGCTATAGTATAAGTTATATATTTAAATGAAACCTTACACATCCATCTATTTACACACGTATAGACTATATATTGGATAGAATTATATATGCATGAATGATGGGTCATCATTCATGCGTATATAATTCTATCCAAGGCTGCCTTGCAGAAATCCTTGACCGCACATTGTGTAAGGTATATATCCCATATAAAGTAGGTATTCAAAATACCTAATATTTTTTTCGTTAAACAGTTCTGTCTATCTAAACTAATATTATAAAGTGAAAAGATTTGATCGTCTGTATGTTTGTTTGTAATGAATAAACTCAAAAACTCCTGGACCGATTCCGAAAATTCATTTACCAGTAGAATGCTATATTATCACTGAGTAACATAGGCTATAATTTATAAAGATATCACTCGGGCAAAGCCGCTGGCAGAAGCTAGAAACTATATAAAACTGGTTCATTCGTCGTGGTCTCAAGCGCGACTGCTCAGCCTAAGGGTCTCGGTTTGATTCCTTGGTCAGTCAAAGAGTAATTGGGCTCAGGACTTCCACATGAGTAGCCTGGACTCTGGATTTGTGCCCGGTTCATGGCAATAGGTTGTAGTGAAATGTGTATGTAGGTACTTGTACTGAACACCACTGTCTAGCCCTTTGGGAAATACAAGCGTTATGTTATGGTATGTTCTAGTTTATGTTTCTCAGTTGGCCCTACGCCTGATCGCTCTCTGGTCGTGGCGGATTGCTGTCCTATCGGACTATGAGAGTGAGTGAGGGAAGAGAGAGTGCACCTGTGTCTGCGCACACACTTGTGCACTATAATATATTCCGCGCCGAAAGCTGGTCTCCGCTAAGATTGGTCGACATGGCCGAAAATCGGTCTGGGGGACTATTATCTATCAATGTTCACAATATGTTGAACAAGCCCCCCTAGTCGGCAAGTGAAAACTGTTTGAGTGGCGACAATTTGTTGCCTCGCCTTATTTGTCGCAGATAAGTGGCTTGCCATACTTAGAGGGACTCTCACCCGTGCGTTCAGGTTTGAGCGTTCAACTCGATATCACACTAGTTTTTGTTTGTTTGCTTTTATAATCGCTAGATTTCACTGATGTACCTACTACCTGATTTGTGGTTTGAGTAGAAAGTTTGGTTGATACACGGGGGGAGGGAGTGTGAAGAGACCTGGGGGCCTACCACCAGCTCATAAAGCAGTATTATTAACCGACTTCAAAAAAAAGGAGGAGGTTCTCAATTCGTCGGGATATTTTTTATATTTTTTTATTTATGTTCCCCGATTACTCAAAGACGGCTGGACCGATTTGAAAAATTCTTTTTTGTTTGAAAGGCTATACTTTCAAGTTGGTCCCATTCTCATTTGGTCACGATCTGATGATGGGATCTTGGAGAAATCGAGGGAACTCTTCAAATATTAAAGGCACATCTATAGCGATTTGGGTATTTTTGATGAGCAGTTGACATAAGACTATTGTAACTTAGATAAATTACAAACCAATCCACTAAAAAGTGAAAAAAAAAACTTTTTTACAAAAAACATAACCGACTTCCAAACTACAAAGTGAAAAATAACTTTAAGTTCGGAAGTCGGTGTCAAAAAAAATTTTTACAAAAAAAAAAAAACAACCGACTTCAAAAAAACACTACAAAGTGAAAAATAACTTTAATTTCGGAAGTCGGTGTCTTTGGTTTTTAATTTTCGTTCTTTGTCACCGACTTCCGAAATTAAAGTTATTTTTCACTTTGTAGTGTTTTTTTGAAGTCGGTTGTTTTTTTTTTTTGTAAAAAGTTTTTATTTTTCACTTTTTAGTTGTGATACCTACCCCACACAAATTCGAATACCACTACCTGCTATGTAAATAACAGTGACAGGAAGTTATCATAATATCATCCACATACTAAGTGAGGCAAAAATACGTATTATTGAAGCTAACTCAAAAACTACCCAAGCAAAGTTAATAAAATTTATATGGGACCACCTCTGAAGTATGATCTACCAAACAAAAAAAGAACCATCAAAATCAATTCATAAATGACGGAGTAATCGCGTAACAAACATACAAAAAAAAAAAACATACAGTCGAATTGAGAACCTCCTCCTTTTGGAAGTCGGTTAACAACTAAAATACTGATCTGATCCAAAGACACCGACTTCCAAAATTAAAGTTATTTTTCACTTTGTAGTTTGGAAGTCTGTTATGTTTTTTGTAAAAAAGTTTTTTTAAATATTACTTCAGTGTGGGAAAGAGATGAATTTCTACAGGTCGTATAGCTCCATCTCTTTCTCCCACTGAAGTAATATTAAAATAATACTGCTTTATGAGCTGGTGGTAGGCCCCCTGGGAGTCTGACTCTTGACTATTTTCGGCTGTTATTACAATGATTCATCAGTCTCAAGTAATTCTTTGCCTGGGACTTTGAAGACATGTATTTTAGTGACGATATCAAATCCACAACATTTTTCGGGTTCCGTACCCGAAGGGTGCCAAACAAAACTCTATTACTAAGCCTCTGCTATCCGTCCGTCCGTCTATCTGTCAGCCGGCTGTATCTCATGAACTGTAATAAGTAGACAGTTGAAATTTTCACAAATGGTGGATTTCTATTGCCGCTACAACAACAAATAAAATAATAATTTTCATACAAGGAACTGGCTTTTTCGGCGTTTTTTTGTTGGAGCTTAATACGGTACGAAACGGTCGTGTGCGTGGGCGGTTTTTAACTAACTACTCGATGAGCATAATATATTATTACAATAATAATATATCCTCCCGACCTCATTTCAGTCACGGCGGCCAATCCAAGTCCCTACTTACGTACACAGGAGATATTATAGTTCACAAATGTGTGAGCAAACAGGCGCTCTCTCTGTTCCTTTAGGGCCTGTGCATACTGGCGGACGGCAGGGGAGAGCATTGAGGAGGATTCCTCTATCCGCCAGCGCACACTCACAAGAAAAATCGTCTGCGATACCGCGAGCGTCCGCCAGCTTACCAAGGCATCCTCCGAGTAGCCACCGCTCGCCAGGATTTGCTTATTCCACTAATGACTACACAGTCGAAAAGTTGCTTTTATCTTATTTCGATTAGATTCATAGATGAATTTAAAGTTCCCTGCCGTCCCGTTCGCCAGTCTGCACAGGTCATTACTCTCATAGTCCGAATGATAACTATTATTCTACCTCCAAATTCTTACATATTATAAAAACAAAGTCCCCTGCCGCGCACCGCGTCTGTCTGTCTGTCTGAACGCGATAAACTCAAAAACTTCCGAACGAATTTTCAAACCATGTAACCATGCATTCATGCGGAAGGTTTTAGTGTATAATTCATTACGGTTTTGTGTAAATTGGCTGAAACTTGACGATTATTGTTGAAGGTGTCGGAAAAAATCATGCTGACTGGGAGCTGGGCGTGCGCCGCGGAAATCATAAAAGTTACATAAAATGTATGTTCTACAGTATTGTTCATCTTAAAAAGAACAACAACAAACTCCGCGATGGCATATGTCTAAGTATGATCCACAGTAACCATTATTATCTTTCAGAATTTGATGAAAATTTTATTGTTATTTCCGAAGCTTTTTTAACTGGTATTTTAATCCTTATCCAATAAAATATGTTATGTTATTTAAATTGGGCATTTAATTTAGATTAAAATATGCATTGAAATCATATCATTTAAATGACTAGTTTAAAAGATAATTATCACAGTTTCTAAATTACGCGTAACTACATAATTATGGTCGACAGCGCAGCGGTATTAGCAATGGCATTTCCTCGGCTATTAGGTATGTAATTCCGGTAGTACGTTCCCGTGGGATATTTTTCGACATCCACGCGGGCGAAGCCGCGGGCAAAAGCTTGTATCAAATTGTATACGGTTATTTTGTCTATGTAATAATGAACTAATTGAATTAGCGTCTTCATAAAACAGATCATAAATTGTATGTATATACCGGTGACATAGTAATTTGTTAATGACTACTATCCACTGTTTATGTGACAATAAGGTCACACAAACGGCGGATAATGTGAAAGATAATGAAGTGATAATTACGGCTTATGAATGGTTAATTATGTTTTCTGAGTAATTACTGTTGTAGGAAGGTGTTACTGTGTTAGTTCTGTTTGTTTAATTAGGTGAAAGGTTGAAGAGTCGATCGAATTCTCCTTTCAAACTGGATTCTACATGGATTCCCTGCTCAAAGTTCATTGATAGCCTTTCGTTGTCCACTGCTGGCTATATGGCACTCTCTACAATGTAGGTACCTCAATACGCTCGTCATTACCAGTCTAAAATCGCATAATATTCTCATGGTTATTGAAATCATTCAGGGGGATAGTTCGGTGCAATTATTTTTTACGAACCGTGATTGGTCAACTCTAAACTAGTCACCTGGGGCCCAGGTCTGCTATTTTTATAAATTCGTCATTCCAACACGATCCCATTGTCATTTTGCTAAAAGTTCGTAATCTGCTAAATTCATAATGGTTGATCATTGGTCGGTCAATGGTCTCGTAATAGAATTGTGTTATAATGGCATTGTCGTACAATACGACTAATGATACCGCCTAAGTCAGTCATTCATTCGTCATTATGTACGAGATTACCAATAAGTGCCATTTCTTTCAATGGAGTGTCAGTGGCTGACCATTGGAAAGTCATAATGACGCCATTATATTAGTAGATTACCAAACTTGTCAAAATCAACAATTATGAAATCAATGATAGACCATTCTGACACTATTGTCATAGCAGACTTGAGGCCCTGGGCCCTTGCAACTGGTAGATGACGACGTATTTATGTCCTAATAGAACTACAGTTCAATCGTCTTCTTCACGAAAATTGAGCCGAACCTACCTATGTGTGCACTAGGCATTCGTCAAGCATTGCAATTAAACTAAAAGATATTTACAATTTAGTATGTTTGGAAGTAAAGAAAGAGTGGTGACCAAGGTCATGTCAAATGCCCATGTAACTAGGGATGTTAAAAATATTCGATTTTTATTTAAATCGATTATTATTTTCTAATAATCGATTTTTTATTGTCGATTTTTATTTTAATATTAATCGATTTTTAGTAAATCGATTATATAAATTACGTGTTTAAATCGATTTTCAGAAACAGCTTGTATCTATGAGACTAATGAAAAAATCTAGTAGTAAGTTTAAATTTTATAAACAGCGCCGTCTATGCGTTGGATGAAAAATCTCGAATTAATTTCATACGTATAAGTCGATTAAATAAAAACGGCGCCATCTGTAGGCATTTATTTTTTATTTGATTTATATTTTAGTTTTTGAGACAATAAGTTTGTCATTTTGTTGGGATGCTCATCATTAAATTTTTATTATAATAAATAAAACGTTTAATAGAACTAAAATTTGTTTCAATAATGCTATTTGGTTTCCTAATTCCTTACCTTGAAATTTTAAAGGAACCTTTGATTTTTAGTTTTGAATTGGTTATTTTTTTATTCATATAATTTTATTTTATTTTTATCTGAAAAATTGTTAATATGAATCACTTAGGTTTATTATTGGAATTTGAAAAGCATGTTTTTTTTAAATAATACAAAAAAAATCGTTTTTTTCGCAGAAATCGATTATTTATTTTTAATAAAATCGATTTTTGACAAATCGATTAATTTTGAATAAAGAAAAATCGATTTTTATTTAATCGATTATTTTCCATTAATCTCACATCCCTACATGTAACACCCACTCTCATGAAGATCGGAGACGCTACGTTCGAAGTGTGGACGAGTATGTTTACCTAGGACAAACTGTCCAGCTAGGTAGGTCCAACTTCGAGAAAGAGGTCAATCGTTGAATTCGACTCGGCTGGGCAGCGTTCGGGAAGCTACGCAATATTTTCTCGTTCCACATACCGCAGTGTCTCAAGACGAAACTCTTTGACCAGTGCGTGTTGCCAGTGATGACCTATGGCACTGAAACGTGGTCGCTCACAATGGGCCTTATCAGAAGGCTAAAAGTCACCCAAAGGGCAATGGAGAGGGCTATGCTTGGAGTTTCCCTACGTGATCGAATCAGAAATGAAGAGATCCGCAGGAGAACCAAGGTAACATAGCCCGAAAACTTATCAAACTTAAGTGGCAAATGGGAAGGGCACATTGCTCGCTGAACAGATGGCCGATGAGGCCAAAAGGTTCTGGACTAGCGACCGCGTACTGGAAGACGTAGCATTGGAAGGCCTCCCATGAGATGGACCGATGACCTTGTGAAGGCCGCAGAAATCCGCAGAACGCGGGAAGTACAGAATCGGTCGAAGTGGCGGTGCTTGGGGGAGGCCTATGTCCAGCAGTGGACGTCATTTGGCTGAAATGATGATGATGTTTGGAAGGGTTGTATGTGCTCGGGTTACAGCAGAAATTTACGGGAAAAGACTGTACAGAACGTTTTTTTGGACACAAATGATACAGACATACATATCTAATTCCACTACTCAATGTCCGTTCAATT
The DNA here is from genome assembly GCA_963680765.1 of Agrochola lychnidis. Lineage (NCBI taxonomy): Eukaryota > Metazoa > Arthropoda > Insecta > Lepidoptera > Noctuidae > Agrochola > Agrochola lychnidis. The sequence goes on from OY796857.1 coordinate 16,361,133, forward strand.
GGACCGAAGCGAAATAGGACAAATGAAATGCGTGCAATGTGTGCTTCCAAATGATGTCAGTGTCAAGTAGATGTTCTTCTCAATTTAGAATATGAAGTGGTCAATATAGAATATGAAGTAATAGCGTTCAGGCTCAGAATGTCCCTTGGTTTCAAAATTGAGGAATTATTTTTTCCCAGAATATACCTTTCCCGAAACATCCCTTTCCCGAAATGTCTCTTATAATGCTCATTATAACACCAGTCATACAAAAGGCACTTACTGGAATCCCTTGACTCTTTGGAATGTATTTCTATCCAACTAGTCCGTGACTTTGCCAGCGTGTAAGTCTGAAATAATCCCACGGGAATGTACTACCGGAATAAAAAGACCCTATGATCCTATGTGCTAACCCAAGTCATGGTTTATCCGTCCGTTCAGCTGTTAAGCCGAGAAAAGGTTAACGGCAAATTTATGTAATTTGTAATTATTACGTCTCTGCATTACCTAGCCATCTCAGACCAAATAAAAAACTAAGACTGCGCTGCGAACAATACAGTAAAGGATGCTAAAACTACACCTCGGCTCTGTGCATACCCGCTCACACGCACACATTTACAACCATTTACAATCAAACTACACCTCACTAAGTGCACACATGTTTATGAAACTGGCTTTACGTCACTGTAGACAGCGCTATGTCTTGGTTTTTTATTTGGTCTGAGCTAGCAATAGGACCGAATATTTAATTTGTCTGTGCACCTAAACTTTGTCTGCGGTTTTGTAACTAAAAATACAGCAACCTTGGTTTTGAACCGTCTATCGAACCGTATCGAGTGATACAATAATTTTTGAAGTGAAAACTTCTTTAGGCGCTTTGGGCATTTTTGAGATGGGAAAAACAATTGAACTCGCGACACCGTTACCGACACCTCATTTTTGTAAATGCGATTGTGCTTTTTATTTATATTACGTTACGGATCAATGTTCTATGCAAGTATTTTTACTTTAAAGGTTTGGAAGTTTTTTTTTGTAAGCGCGATTGTGCTCTTTATTTAGATAAGGTTACGGACCAATGTTCCATACAAGTATTTTTCTTCACTAAGGCGATCTTGTTCAAGTTTTCACTTCTGTGGGCATTCCCGGAGTGCCACTGTTTTTACCAGTACCTACACCTAGTACATTGAAGTCGCTTTTCGTGTGTCTGTGTGACCGCGTTGTTTTTTTAAATTACGCAACGAATTTTGCGGAATTTTGCGGAACAAACAAGTTTCACCAAAATTTCAGGTTATTGGTTTGTCCCCCGCCTGCAATACCAAAATCCTATAGATTATAATGCTTGTTTTTCTCTTTTCAGTTATGAGTTTTTGCAGTCCGGTTTTTTGTTTTTTTTTAATAATTTGTTTTATTTCAAACTTTTTAGTCTTATTAATATATAAATATGTATACCTATATACTTGAAATTGACTCATTACTAACTTTTATTTGATACCAATAATGTTGTTTTTTTTAAACCTACCCCTCCCTTTTTCTTGTATTTGCAGATGCAATACATAAGTATTATATAGCCTATGTCACTCCCACTATTAAGACGAACCTAACGACACCTCATATGTTAAAATCCATCAAGCCGTTTAGGCTACAGAGCGTGCCAACGAAATAAACATACATACATACAAACATACATACACACACACATACAAAGTCAAAGTCAAATCATTTATTTCAAATAGGCCCATGTATGGCACTTTTGAACGTCAAAAATTACAAAATAATAAAATTGATTCTAGTCGCCCCTTCCAAAAGGTAGTTTTCGTATGAAGAAGAATGGGCAAGAAACTCCACCGTTACTCTTTTAAAATGTTTTACAATATTGTTTGTATATGTACGTACATTTGTTAAATAATTATTATATGTGAAGACGATGCACCTAGAATAAAATTACTATACCACAATAGGTAAAAAGAATTAAAAATGAAGCAACGATAGATAATTTAATTTGTGATAGATACATGGTTCTCACATATTTACAAACATTGTAAAAGTAGACGATTTTCCTAAAATTTAAGTCAGTGTGTAAGGAAGTAATCACAGAATGTAAAATCAATGTCATACTTAAAACACAAAGTAATAAATTTTACAATTAAATTAGCAACTAGTTTGATTTTGTCTTGATTCTAAATTGTCCTATGGAGGACCAGCATGTTTCCAAGCACTCTTATCTTGGATATAATCCTCTAATTTGTAATATGCTTGTTTACAAAGTGTACTTTTTATATGAGTTTTAAATTTTCTTTCATTTAATTGCAATATGTCACAAAGTATTTTGTTGTAACATTTAACACAGTACCCCATAAAAGATGTATGTACTTTAGATAACCTGAAAAATGGTTGATCTACATACATAGGTACAAACATACATATACATACATACATACAAACATACATACATACTCTCGAAAAACATTACCCTCCTTCTGGGGCAGCCGGGTAAAAAAACCGGGAGGTATATGTGTATAATACATTCATATTAAACTTACATATAGGTAATAAAGTAAAATATAAATAAAATAAAATTTAATATAAATAATGACATTTAATATTTTGATGCGATTTTCAACATCATTACAGAAATTCCGGAAGGTTTGTGTGTATTATTACATTAAAATTTAACTTAGGTTTAATAAAAAAATCTTGATGATGTATAAACAGTGCGAAGTAGGGACGGGTCGCTAGTTCTTACTATTAAGTAAACTCGTAACATTTTACACAATTTAATGCTGCTAAGCTTAGTACTGGCTAACATAAACTGCTTTGTGGTTGCAATTAGGTATGATTAGTTGCGGCTTTTTAGAGTGTATTTACTGCGTATAACCGTTAATTATTGCTGTCCGTCATTAGTTGTTTGTAGGTAAGTAATTATAATGTGTTTAACACAGATTCTTGTGAGATTATTTCTGATGTTCTTGCATTCTTTGGAGTGGTCATTTATGAATGAAAATACGATGAGTTCATTGATTAGGTTAAGTATCTGTTCTTTACGGAACAGATGATCGTAGGTAGATTGCAGTAGGTGTTTATGATGAAGCACTGTTGTATTGTGGCAATTTAACATCACGCTATGACCCTTAGGAGTCGAGTAAAAAGAAAAAAAAGTCAGAAAGAACGCTAAGCGAATACGAAGTAATAGCGCGGGCGATGCGATACGACGGGGTGGGACTGGGGAACAAAAAATTTCACGCGGACGAAGTCGCGGGTAGAAGCTAGTAATATCATGCAAATTGATGCTACTCTATCTAGCATGCATTCGTTGATGATGGTTTTGGTCGTTCAATTAGCCGACGTTCGCACGGACGTAATAAAATCGCGCCGGTTTTTTTTCGTGCATTGGATTTTCATCGCTCTGCTTAGCGCCGAGAGTTGACAATCGAACAGTGTGTTTTTTTAACGCGCTGGGACGAGGGTGCGTCCCAGCGCGTTGGATTCTCAACGCTCGGCTTAACATCGAGAGTTGAAAATCCAGTGCGCGATAACATCCCGTCGCGATTTTATTACGTCCGTGCGTACGTCGGTTTATTCCTACATTTTACTTTCACTAGAAATAAGTAGTTCTCTTTTTAAGTATTTATGTACTTGGGAAATCCTTAAGTGATGCAACGTTTCACAAAAGGGAATAATCTAGGTACACTTAAGAGTTAACGTGATATGTAACAAAATTTTACTAAATAAATAGGTACGAGCCTAATTTTAGGGTGCCGAAATCAGAACCGCAATAACGTACCACAACTGTCTGTGGATATATCTAAATTGAAACGTAACCCGCTTGTGGTTGTCTGATCGGCTACCACAACTGTTACCGACCTGCCCAATTCTTGTCTCCATAATGCAATTCACTTGTTTCAAACATTCAAGAACAAGCTTGTACGAAAATCCTATGCAATACGAGATCAGCATAAACTGGAAATGTATAGCTTGATGTGTAGCCGTGTGTACCATTACAGTTAACTGAAAGAAAATTTAAAACTCACATTAAAAGTACTCTTTGTAAACAAGCATATTACAAATTAGAGGATTATATTCTAGATAAGAATGCTTGGAAGCATGCTGGTCTAGCTCCATAGGACAATTTAGAGTCTAGACAAAATCAAACTGGTTACTAATTTAATTGTGTAATTAAATATTATAACATAAATATTTTTTTTTTTACATTCTGTGATTACTCACACACTGACTTATTAGTATCACTTGTAATTTTTTTAGGAATATCGTATAGGTACCTACTTTTACAATGCTTGTAAATATGTGAACACCATGTATCCATTACATAATTATTATTTTTTCTGTCATTGCTTCATTTTTTATTATTTTTACCTATTGTGGTATAGTAATATTATTCCAGGTGCATCGTCCTCACATATAATTATATAATCAATGTATACAAAATATTGTAAAACATTTTAAAAGAGTAACGGTGGAGTTTCTTGCCCATTCTTCTCCATACGAAAACTACCTTTTGGAAGGGGCGACTAGAATCAATTCTATTTTTTGTTTTTGACGTTCAAAAGTGCCTTTTTGTGCCTAATTGAAATAAATTATTTGACTTTGACTTTGATCTGCTCCGTTATAGAATGGTTATGAAAAAAAAAAAAACAAATTAGAACCCTTTTAAGGATTTAAAAGCCACTTATGTTTTGGCAATGTAATCCTTTATGCTAATTAGATATTTCACCTGCTTAAAATAGTAATTAGTATTCATTTGGACAGGTGGGAGTTAGAAGTCAACTCAAAGTAACTTACCTACAGGTGCTAAACCGGATTTTAAGTCGACGTTAATTCTTTTCAACCCCGTTAAGTCGCATTGCAAGTTGTGAGTAGAAAAAACCGGCCAAGTGCGTGTCGTACCACGCACAATGAAGGGTTCCGTAGTTGGGATGAATTTATCCCAAAAACAAATTTATCTTTGTAGTTGATAAACATGTTCTCCCATACGGAATGTATGGGAAAACATGTTTTTGCTACTGCAAAGTTAAGTTGGTCAATTATTACTCGTTAACTTGTAGAGCCTACTTAGCTGTAATACTTTTCCTTTTAATTTCGTTATATAAACTACTGTTGTGATTTTTTTCACATATCCAAAATCAACCATTTAGCTGGAACTTGACTCTAACAAAAATTAGCACTTTAAAGCTTAATATTTCGCAAACGGATCCCTGAATCCAAAAATGATTTTTACAAACTCACAATGTTTTTGAATGACCTTTCCAATGATACCCCACACCATGCGATAAAAAATAAAACATCACCACTTTACGTGTAGGAGGAGGTACCCTAAAAAAAAATGTTTTTCATAATTTTGTTTTATCACTTTGTCGGCGTAATTAATATGTATACCTATGCCAAATTACGGCTTTCCAGTATTAAGGGTCTCGGAGCTAGACCGCGGACAGACAGACAGACAGACGGATAGACAGACGGACATGACGAAACTATAAGGGTCCTTGTTTACTACGGAACCCTAAAAAAGCGGTACCTACTTTATTTGCTTTTTAGCTAATCCGTCGTTTTAACCATTGCTTTTGCATAAGCTGAAGGGTCATTGGCTATTCGTGTGGGAATTTAATTGAAGCAGTATATTAGGGTATGTCAAAGTCCTACCAAAGGAAGCTCGCCAGTCACCAGCTAACATTTTGTGAAAATAGACTTCTTTGGAAAGTAGGTAGGTAGTGTTGTTAAAGGGAAACCACCATGTTGCCGTCCTTTATCTAGAAGGCCGTTGAGCCCAAAAAGTTATTTCCGAGAAAATGGCAAAAAACAAAAAACGCGGGAATCGTTGTTTCTTAAAAACTATGATTGTTGGACACATCAATTGATATTCTTTTCTGTTTATCATAAAGAATCCTTTCTGTCCAGAAACTCTTAAAAAAAAAAGTGTGGGTTAGTCGCTTTCTAGTGATGGAATCATAATAAATTGTGTTACTTAACGGCCTACAAAATTTTCATATCTCTGGAACTATTTATATTGTAAAAATGTTTCTTAGACAGAAAGATAGAGAATTTTGAACTCTATCACATTCAATTAAAAAGTTAAAATTGGTCATATGAGGGTTAACGGCTTTTTAGTCAAAGGACGGCAGTATGGCAGGAACCACCACCACCATGGTTGTTGGTAGGATCAGAACTTCACAGTACTTTGGATAACAAAAACAAAAAAGGAAAACACGAATAAACCTGACGCCCCCAACCTTTCAAAAAATCGAAACTACTCATAAGTAAGCTTACATAATACTTTATTCAACGCCATATAACACCCCTATTTTGGATGCCAACCCTCATTTTGCTCCCCAGATCGATATGGCACGGGGTGCACGAAGGAAGTGCAACCGGGGCAGTTTGCACTTAGAGTCAGGAATTTATTTGCGGAACTACGAATAAAGGAAAGGAATGATCTATCAACTTAATGATATTGTTATCTTGTAAGTAAGGTGATTAAGTGGAATAATCAGATAGCAAGTGGAAAAAGGTGGAGAGTACCTAGACATGCATCATCTGCCTAGCCTTTTCCTAACAAAGTTCGCCGGCTTCCAGTCTAATCGGATGCAGCTAAATACCAGTATTTTACTTGGAACCAGGGATGTTACGGAAGTCGTTTTACCGGAACCGGAATCGGAGTTTTTAAATTAGATTGCTCGGTATCGGAACCGGAACCGGAGTCGAAGGTGGAAGTAGAAGAAACACGTGTTATGGAAAGGCTTAATGAAACAATTGAAATATAATTCAGCCTCTTTAATCTGTCAAATATTGGCGATAACATCCACAAACATAACAATAAACTGAGACTTCGAGCACAAGTGTGTATAAAATAAACTAAAATTACACTGGCAACGAGTTAAAACTTATTTGTACGCGCTCTAGCCACGTGCATCGCTGCGTTTCGAACTTCGGTATAACTCCGATTCAAAATTATTGGAACAGAAGTCGGAATCGGAGGTGTAAAATTAATCGGAAGTTCCGACCTTTCGGAACCGGAACCGGAGCTCCGTAACATCCCTGCTTGGAACGATGATCTATCTGGCCTGCATAACTCAGTAACTGGGTAACGGATAACCATTGGTAAGACTGCTTTGTCAGACTTTCGGCCTTCTGCCTACCCACAACGACTGTCAAAGATCTACAAACGACAGCCAAGTTTAACGTGCTGTTCGACACACGGAGGGGTTTCGATATGTAGTAGACGGTCAGCCATCCCCGTACCGACCTCGGCAAGCGTATCTTAACCTTCAATCTACCCGTGCAATTGTTTTTATTTAGCCAGGAGCCCACAATTTATACGAGGTTTAGACAAGACATGCATAGTTGCATATATATCCAAGAAAATGAACAAAAGTGACAAGAGCGGACCCATGGGAGCGAAAATAGTAAACCTTCACAATTTGAAGTAAGTACCTACTTAGTTCTGATGTTTGAAAATAGTTTGGCCACAATGATTGTTATTTTGAGACTGCACTGAATGCCAATCCGCTGAATGCAATCAGACAATACGAATGGAATGTCACTTACTTTATTTCAAACAAACAAAATGCTTTGTAACTGCATTTACCTAAGGCAAAAAAAGAAAATGCCGGAAAATGCATCATACTTAATTATATTATTTCTCTTCATATTATCGAAGGCACCACGAGAAGGTAAAGTAAAAGCATGTTTGAAAGTCAACAAAGTGTTTGATCTTTTATATTGTAATAATATTTATAAGTAGAGTTTACTTCATGCTTTAACATTATAAGTTTGAGGTTGGTAAGGTGTTACGTCACGTCACGTCGTAGCAAGCCTGAAATAAAAATCTTTGGTATACTTATTACCTAGATAGAGTCTGGCCATAAGTCGGCAATGGAATAAACGGGCAACCCCAAAAAGTTTTAAAAATGATATAATTTCACATCAGTCAATTAGGTATGTCAGTTTCGGGGTTGTAAGTAGATCTAATGATTTTGATATTTTGCCTTTTGATTTTTGCATATTAGATTACTTATTTGTAATAGACTCTGTCGTACCTATGCTCTGCCTCCATACGATGACAAAACTGTATCAAATCCACACTGCATCGTGCTAAAGTAACTATTCTTTACCAGGAATAAATCAGTATAAAACAAAATAACCTATCAAAAACAAAAAAGACAAACAAAGTATCAAATTCTTTTTTCGTAGGACAGGACGGTGTTGCCGTCTATAGATTTCAAATTCCACCGTTTTTTTACTTATGCAGACTTAGCGTGGACAGACTCTATAAATATCTACCGGAAAAACAGTATCAATAAAAAAATCCTCTATTATATTAAAGAGGCAATTTTAAACTTTAACTGCTTTCATTTATACCTTCTTGTAACTTTTCTAACTGCATGTATGTATGTCTCGGGGCGCATCCTACCCCTACGATCTCGCCCCTCAACGCATGCGGCCTGCAACTAATGACGATGTTCTATCAAAACAAAATACATCGACTGCTAAACTTTAGCTGCGTCTCGCGATAAAACTTATCTATATATTTTTTCAACAAAAGCATCAAGACCCATTCGTCAGGAGTTTTTGTTCAATAAAGATAAAGTTTACTTTTATGAAGGATTGATGTCTCCGATCTCGAGATTTATGTCTTACTGCGGTAAAGTATGTCTAGCTATTGTCTGTCAGAGAGGGAAGAGTTAATTCAACTCGCAGAGGACATAAAACAAAAAAATCACATCTTCAAGCACAAAAAGGAGTATGTAAGGATCGTAGCTTCGTTCAACGTTTTGTAGTTTCTGCCTACCCCCATTGTTTATTATCTTCAAGCTCTCCAGCAAAACAAAAGTATACATTCACTAACATACTGCGAGTAACCGATAAAGTTACATCCATATTAATATTTAATTGTTGCATAGATATTTTAATGGTCTCATTGTTTTGTTAGTGTCGAATGATTAGATTTTATAATTATTCATAAAGTTTGACAACCATTTGGCGTGCCTACTATTAAGTATTATGCCACCCTTCCTGCGTATTCCAAGGCTTTTTATGTACAATAAGCCTCTTATTTATTTACATTAACAATGTAAAAGACTACCTATGTAAACAAACGATCGTGGAGTGAATTTCAATGACGATATCATTGACACTATAATAAAATATAAAATTTGAAGTTGATCGGTGAATAATTTCGAAAACCGAACCTACCTACCTATTAAGAAAATTTTCCCTTGTATCAAAAATAACGAAAATTATTTACAGTTAGCTGACCCAACAGACGTTGTCTTGTCCAAAAACTGATATACAAAAATAGAAAAAAGCACGTACAGTTTTAATATAAAATATTTCGGGAAACTTTTCCAAATTTTCCTTTTCGTTAAAACTCGAACTAATTCGGACTATTATGAACATTTTACAACAAAAAATAGCCGAATCGGTCCAGTTGTTCTCAAGTGATGCGCTTACAGCGCATTTAATTTTTTTAATTATTATACAGTTTTCTTAATTAATCTCTCCTTGCTAAAAGTCATTTAAACTAGCATGATGAAGTGTATATCATAAATTTTTAACACAGCACGTAGTCGTTCATCGGTTTCGTAAGTAGACACAACCTACTGGTAAACCATACCAAGAACAAATCAAGTCCTACCTGGGATTGACTGTCAGTGACCTAACAACACTTAGCTAAGTATGTGTGTACACGTGTTGAGTGGCCGTCTATTGCATTATAAACTAATAATAACAAGCCAATGACATTAGCACTTTCGCCGGCCGGTTCTAGGCCATGATCTAATTAACTGATTATTTTTAAACTAGAATGCGTGCGAAATAAAAATTTAACGCTATTTTTATCGGTGATTAATTTGTATTCGGTCGAGAATGGATTAATTCGGAACAGAATATTTTTAAATTCAATTTTGTAGATAAACAGTTGGATATAACTGTAAAAGAATTGATAGGTGTTTAGAAATCCATTGGAATTCACTTTCCCATGTAAATGATTGGAGTTTACTTGAAATATATCGAAAATTGATTCTAAAAATAAAAACACTGATCTCTGAATTCTAACAGATATTGTCCATACAGTATCGGAGTGTTAAGTAATTTATGTAAAGTAATACCCACGTTTGACTTTCAAATAAAACAGTCGAGCTAACAAAACGCCCACGTTGTCAGAATTTATTGATACATAAAAATACTGCATTCTAAGTCAACATGAGTCTGTTTACAAACAACTTCTAGAGTTCTTTTAGTCAAGTTCACGAAATTCTAGTTCAATGTTCGCTCAAAGCGGGGGAGGCAAAGCTATTCGTATAGCTATGGGTTTTGCTCGAGACAGGAGGGTTCGCGTGTCTGCCAACCAAGGTACCCAAGCACAATAGACCCCGTGTTTCATAGCTATGGCTATACTGAATGCAGCGCGCCATTCGCGAGTCGCTTGCGAGCTTCGGACTTGATCGGCCGTTTGCATTTGAATTTTAAACGCGGTTTACTAGTTCTTTTTTTAAAAGAGGTACAATAAATCGAATTTTAAATTTCGCGCGCCTTTTTATCTACGTGCTTACGTTGGTTGTTGACAAAAGAGTTTTCAGACAGTTTTTGTGAGGAGGCAGTGTGTGCACATCTTACAATTGCTGAATGGACACAATGGGACTTCTCCACAAGTAATTTTCGTCACGGGAAAATGTAAGCGTAAGCATTGTGTTCTGTTGTTCTCTTCGGGCGAAGCGCAGGAGTCCGGTTCTTACTGTGCTTAATTTCGTTTTTGGTCAGTTAACTTGGCGGCGTAATATGATTTTTTATATTAACTTTTATTTACAACAGTTGTCATATTGCGAAGGCCGGTAGACATGATAGGATAATTGCATAATTATTTCCACAGATATGTGCATTCATTCGTTCCTTAATTTGATGCAAGGTCGATTCTTATATTTTGTGAACCGCTCGCATACCGCTTGGGATATAATTTTCAAAATAGGAACACTCTTTTCAATTGTGTTTCGTCATCTACCCACATTTTAGTTTTTCTCTTCTTTGAAGTACATATCCAAGTGTGCATACAGTTGTCTTACTTGTCTTGTTCTTCGGTCAGTTACATTATTGAATGAAGTCGTTCAAGGCTCATATTGCGCGGTCAGCGAGTGCATAAGCCCTGCTCTATTTACCGCAAAACTTGTAAATGTAAGCCAACAGTCAAATGCAATATTGTACTTACAAAAAAAAAATCAACACGTTTGCTTCACATTTCTATTCACGACACATTGTGACTGATTGACATAATATTTTGTAATAAACACAATTGCTGGAACGTTTTGGGACAACCAGTGTGGTAATTGAATGATAATACGTACCTAGGTAGTTTGTGGGCATTGTATGTACCTACATTTGTAAACAAAACAAACATGTAAAAAAACTTTTACAGCTCACAATTTAGCGACAATTATATTTAATTGAAATTTATTTCGGACGTAATTAGAGGTCATTTTTGTATCCAGACTTGCATTTATATCTACGTATTTTTAGTAATAAATACCTATCATAATATTTTTAAATTCTTTGCTTATTAAATAAGTACAGCCTTTTAACCGTGTTACCTAGTTATAGGGTTTCTAATTTTCTATACGCATGAGACGAGACAAATCATTTTAATTTATTTTTATTTTGTAAGAGTAGGTAACTATCTCATCTCTTATAACTGTATATAATTATATCTTATATATGAAATTCTCGTGTCACAATGTTAGTTACCTTACTCCTCCGCAACGGTTTTACTGATTTTTACCAAATTTTATATGCATATTCAGTAGGTCTGAGAATCGGCTACTATCTATTTTTCATACCCCTTAGTGATAAGGGTTGTCCACCCCAAACAAATAATTGGCAAAACAACGTTTGCCGGGGTCAGCTAGTAATGTATAAAATAGTAACGAATAATTTTTGTCTGTTTGTCTAGATGTAGGTATGTTCATGATGGGCTAAAAAACGACTGAACGGTTTTGGCTGAAGTTTGGCACACAGATGGCTTATTACCTGGAATAACACATAGGGTACATTTAATCTCGGTAGTACGCTCCCGTGGGATATTTTCCGACATTCACGTGGGCGAAGCCGCGGGCAAAAGCTAGTCGTTCATTAAAACATTATCCGTTTCGCTTCGCCAACAATAGGTACCTAGGTATAATAAATTGTGTTAAGAAAGATATTCAACAATTAAAATGTTACAATGGATTAATTTCATAACAAAAATTAACGGACCGTGTAATTTTTTTCATAAAACGCGCATATTTTGTCCAATTTGGCTGCACTGCACTCGTCATTATCTTGGTAGGTACAATCAGCCTCAAAAAGATGTGATAGGTCGTCAAGTATTCATTTGATTGTCTACAATTTAACAATACTGTTTCAATGTGTAGCTACAATTAGGTACCTATGTCCCCAATGTGTAATATATTTTGGGGCTAATTCTTGTCGATGTATACCTCCATCTTTTTTGAGGCTGACTGTACCTACTTTTCTGAGCTGTTGAGCAGCAACTAATTAAGAGCAAAATATTTTAAATTATTTATTTGACTTTTAATGAAAAATTCTCTGCCGTTTGGGTTTTTCAACATTTATATAAAATATATTTATTTATATGTATATACTTTAGTGTACACCAGAAAATCCATAACAAAAAATAAATTTAACACTACAAAACATACAGGGGTTTATTTATAATCTTTTCTTAAAGTTAAGTGACGTTCAAATGTCAAAATGTATGGATAAACAGATACATAAGACCGTTATCGCTTTCTGCGATCTCTTCTTGCAAGCAATCTTGGAATGGACATTGCGTGGACATAAAAATGGGGTTGTCACTGGTAAAAAATGTTTTTTTCTTTTCTAAGATATGGACATGATCTCGCTACGATTACAGCGCCTAACATAAATTATTATTTGACTAGAAATTAAAAACACTCCTGTATCTTAATTTCTATACATAAGTAGGTATGTAGGAAATTTCTCACGTTTTTCCTAATAGCAGTAAAAAATCTATTTCTTTTGTCACCAGCTACCTATTAACCCATTTTTTTAGTGCACAGTAGCACTATTAAGTGACGCTCCATTCCTATTTAGCCGGACAAGGCCACTCCATCAATATTGTCCGTCCGTCGGTTTGTCCGTGTCTCGTAATGTCTGACAAGACACATCGTTTCTCGTTACACTAATGTTTATAACGCGTATGAAAGATTGCCCCGTATGCTATATCGTCGGATTTAACACGGTACTCGGGTCTTTAACCGGTTATATTAATACCGGTAGCTATTCCAGATATCTGTCTGAATTGATCACCTAGACGAGAGAGTGATCATGTTTAATGAGATTTCTTCAAATGAAAGTAAATTGAGAGTAGGTAAATAAGTAGGTATTAGTGTAAGTCAATACTTTTACCACAGTTTTATTTTACATATCTACTTGGCTTTTTATAATCCTATACTATTAAACGAGCAATATTTGTATTTGTATTGTATAAATATACTCACGTTCTCGAAATCGGCTCTAACGATTTCTATGAAAGTTGCAATATAGGGTTTATGGGGGCGATAAATCGATCTAGCTAGGTCTCATATCTGGGAAAATTAGTTTTCTCCGTATTTTCACCCGAGCTGAGCTTGGTCGCCCAAAGTTTAGAACAAGATAATAATAATGAATAATGACATGACATTATTGACATTAGAATAATGATCATGGCAGCATGGAATTGGTAAGTACCTACTATCATGGCAGTATGGAATTAGTAGGTACTATCCTATACTTACTATTAAATAAGCATTTTATATTTTCACCAAAGCAGAGCTTGGTTGCCCAGGAACTTTATTTTATATGATAAATTGATACATGCCCACCATAAACTGAAGTAAGCATGCAAATGGATTGGCATCTCCGAATAAAATAACAAATACACATAACATCAGGCCTGACGAAATGTGGGTGTAGGTACTATAGCTACACCTTTGCCCAACCCTTCGGAAATTACAGGGGTAACTAATAAAATACATTTAAAAAAAAACAATAAACCATTGAGGTAGATAGTACCTCAATGCAATAAAAGTATCCCAATTTCTTCGACTATTATACAACCCCATACAAAAGTCTTCAAAAAGAGTTACGACGCAAAAGAAATACAGTTGCGAACTCTCAACCAAAATTACTTGTCGTAACGAGATTGACTCCCAGACATGGCCATATATTTACGTAAAATACGTCCCAAAATGGTGCATTGTGCTTTTGAATGCGCCCGCGTCTGTCGATCACGGCGGTCACCATTCAAGGCCTGCACGATTCACACAGGAGCAATAAAACAGCAATTTAACTTCGTATTGTGTACCGAAAATGACAATATGTAAGTACTTATTGAAGCACGTAATAAGTTGTTATTGAGGCATTTAAGTTTTTGATCGTTTCTTGGAATGAAATGAAACGTTTTGAGAAGAATCTTTCAGCTGTAGCCTTTTTATGTGCTAGTTTTAAGATGATGACGTCACTGTGTCTACTGTCCATGGGGAAACAAAAGAAAACAGATTATTACTGCGCCGCTTTTCTCAATGGTTTAGTTAAAAAGGTGTTACTAATAAAATAACTCGGTGAACCTAGGATGGATAGATACAATTTAGACGAATATTTTGACGATATAGGACAATCATAAATCGAAATTATGAAACTTGTAGCTAAAACACTTACCTCGTTTCCTTTCGTCTGGCACGCAGAACCTGACACCGGTGACCACCAAACCGATCGACAGTCCATTTTGTAAATCACAAACATTTTGCATGCTTTATTCTGATACAAGCAATGTAATGCACCGTCATGATATCTAAATCTGATCTTGAAATGGACAGACAAAAACTGTACAGTAGCGCTATACATAATGTGAAATGGGCGCAGTAATCACACTTAAAACATAACAATTTAAACTTTAAAGAGGGTAAATAAAGTTGATTTTTCGGTAGCATCCTAAGTCTTTCATATACTGTTAGTGGCCTGTACAATGATTGTTAATGCCGATGATTGTCAACATGAATGTTCCCACAATTAACAATGTAGGTACGATTTAATACCGTTAATTATACCGGCTTCTCGTTAAACGAGATTTCGTACTGCGGGAGATCGGGGCTTTGTCAAGTTGTTCGCAGCATTAATACCTATGTATTTAACCTCACGCACCACCACCTTTCCTATATTTCTACAAAGTCGTTTTGGTAGGTAAAAGCCTCTGTTTTTGTTGCTTTGACAATTTCTCTAACTGTTAAACTGATTTATCGCATCTTGTGTCAGAAAACTGCCAAATAAACTTTATTGGACTGAAACAAAAAAACTTGTTGCCAGGTAAAGAGATTGCAAGTTTTCAAAAGATAAACTTGGCACAAAGTAATCATACAAACGCTAAACAACAAAGCAAAAATCTTCACTTTTAAATTCAAAGGCGTTTACAATTTTGCAAAGCTAGATCTTTGTGAAGCCTTTCATCAGCTTACCTTTAACTCAAGGCTTAGTTCAAGGCTCGGCTCCGTAGATGACATAATGGTTGTCGTAAACGTTCCGACAACGACGACGTTATAACATTAATGACATCGCGGTCAATGCAATGTCTTGACTAGTTCAACAAAATTATTTCTTGAAAAGAATTTGTTCTGCAAAGCTGTTATTTATTTGGAAAATAACTTTGTGGAATATACTAAAGAAGTGTTTTCCAACTTTTATTTAATATCTTTGAGAGATAATTGGCGATTAGTTGGAACAGTGTTCCTTTTGGGCAATTAGATATACCGATACTTATACAAGTGTAAAGTAGTTCCTTAAATAGAGTAACAAGTTTACAACAACGTTGATATTACGTCCTGCTTTAGACACAATTAAGTTTAACCTCAAAATCAATCTCAAGTTGGAAAACAATCACTACAGAGCGTGAAATTAACGAATAAATTAAACAAAACCCACTCTTCCCTATAAAGTCCTAATTAATCACAAAAAAATACCTTCAAACGAAGTACGTATATACCTACATCCTCATAAATAGCTGTAAAGTCCCCTTCCCATGAACACAAGTGCGGGCGCACAGCATGACGATCGGCTATCTCTAATTAATCTGGCTTATTGGACGTACCGAGGGTGAACCATGGTGTGTGGCTCGTTCACTGGAGAACCGTGCTTGACAGCGTTTATTTTTGAAGATGGTATAATTCAATGACGAGATTTGTTTCTTCAAACACGTGTTGGGACTTAGAAATGGTGATTTAGGTTCTTTGTGTGACGTAAGTTTTGTTTGAAAAATTAAAGTGGAATTGATTGACATTACTTCTTAAACAAAAAACTTGAAGTGCATTGGCGTTTTACTTCGAAAATGATAAGGTGAAGTAGAAATTTCCAGGACTGCAGTTATGCAAAAAAAAACGAAGACAAGACAGACAATTTTTTTATCCGTTTTCAGTAATTTTTGAGCAATCGTAGGTAAATTGTGTCTTAGTCAGAAAATCATAATGAGCGCTTCATATGATTTTCTGATAGTCAATTCTATACCAGGCACTAAAATGAAGGAAATTGACTATAAGCAATAAATTGACATTATTAAATCTGCCGATCTGCGACGTCTGCCTCTTGCGTCGGCGTCGTGTTCGGCTTCGGTTTAAATGCAATTACGAACCGGAGTCCCGTTTGATTCCGGATCAAATTGTGCCGTAACCGGAGTTAAAGGCGTCTTCCTGTAGTCCTGGCTTTAATATCGAATATATTGACATTGGATGTCCTTGTACGAAGGTCATGTAAAACCCACAAATTATAACAACGTTAGTGATAAACAACTCGATAACTTCTATGTTATAATTCCTATTGTTCTCAGTAACCAAGATTATTCTCTTAATAATAAATATGAGTAACACAATGATTTTCAGTTGTTTCGTAAGTACAAAGTTTCAGTAGAAATACCGACTTTCGCAGAAGGCTATAGGCTATAAAATAAGAGAAGTCATAAGTCTTGTGTTTGAACATCGAGTAGTTTTATGGATAAGGTTTTTATCTTCGGATGGGTCAAGGTTATCTACTTGCGGTGTTCATCTGTGTCGTCTTGAACTCTTGGTGCTCATTTGTTTTGTAACAATAGAGACAGCTTTGTGAGTTGTCACTTTGTTTGTGTCAAAACTTCATTTATATTGATTGTTTTTATTCGAGAATTCAAGACAAGGTTATCGTTTATGTCTGGAATGTGATTTCGATCATATGCTTTTAGTTGTATGTAAACGATAATTATATTTATGGTTTTTAATGCAACAAGAACTTTTCACCATAGAGTGAATTAAATTGGATATAATAATATGAACTCTTATTACTACCGTCTTGGGTACCTACCTAGCAAATTATTGATTCCTGAACATTATAGATTCTTATTTAAAGAGTTTCGTCTTAAAGATCCTTCAGGAACAGACAACGTAAGGAACCCTGTCATGTCTTTATTTTCAGGAGTTTTTTCTGGCAATCAAAACCATTGTTTATTCACCCCCACCAGACATCCCCATCACTCAAACAATACAAGTAGCAATAATGACGGTATCGATCGCAATAAGCCAGTGGTGGCTACAGGTGGTGTGGTGGTGGTCTTTGTTTTGGTGCGGTCATCGACCCCGGCTCCTGGGGGGCGGCAGGCTGTCTGTCGCACCCTCAGTGCATGCGCCTTGATGCCGACGTGCACGCATATTAAATGGGGTGGTCGTATCGTTCGTGTAATGGTAGCTTTAAAATTATTTTTGTTGTGACGCCATTTTTGTTTGATAGTGAGACGGTCTTTTGAGATTCGAATTGGCAGGCTAAGATTTTTTTTTGATATCTTTGTTAAGTTGTTGATCATTAGATAAGTACAAACATTTTTCGTGAGTCTGCATGCTATACCTATCTACTTATAGCAAAGACACGGGAATTCCGTCCAAATTTGGTATATTATTAATTCCGGTGGTTACAATATCTGATGCCAAAACATTTATGTCTACAAAGCATGAAAACTTTTAATTTGGTACATTAAAAGCTTAATTGTTTTAAGTCAGCAGTACTGTTCAATAAATTAACAATATATAATTAAAATATCAACTTACAAAGTTACCTTGCATAATTACGTCCACACGAAAGCGTCAACAAAGGAATATTAAAATCTCCCAGTCCCACATAATCGATTAGTCCACGAGACCGTTCAGTCGTGGGTGTAGTACACACTGGCTGGCAATATCCGGACTCTGGGCTGCATTAATGTTGCATAATGAGCCTTGAGTCTACCCTGGCCTTAGTGCACGTGGGACTTGGGATACCTACTTTTGTTTTTGTTTTTTTATGTCGTGGTGGTCCTCTGAGTAAACAAATAATTTTTAATTTGTTCTTTAGCTTTATGTAGTCCAACTAATTAAATGTCTATGTCTGTGTCAACTAAATGTAATTTTTTTTTTGTTGAAATTACATTATTGTACGTGGGACTTGGGATTCTTTTGTTTTTTACTGCCATATTATGGCGTGCTAGGATGAGTAAACAAAATAAATGTTCAAGAGCGTGCATTCTGAAAGTGAGTAACGTCGCAAACAGATGTCAAATAATTCGCTGTTTTAATTCCATACATACATACATACATAAACTCACGCCTTCTTTCCATGGGGGTAGGCAGAAACTACAGAACGCCACCTGCTACGATCCTTACATATTCCTTTTGCCTCGTTTACGTTCATACATCTGGTCATACACGCACGCCGGTTGCGAGTACTACGCACCTGGCCTTTCTGATTATGAATTTATGCAATGTTATGTTGTGTCAGTCGGAAGAGTAAACAAAGAGCGATTTAGTTTGATAGATAACTTTACAAGATTCATTCTAAAGTTGGATCAACAAACTATGGCCCGTATTACAGAACCTTACCACTCAACTCAAGCATTACTGAAACTAGTATTGGGTTGGTTGAAACTAAGTGAGGTTCTGTAATACGGGACTTTATGTCTATGTCAGGTAAAAGTCTATAAAATGAAACTATGCTACTTAAGTTAAGTACTTTTATAAAAAGTTACTGGGGGCCTACCACCAGCTTATAAAGCAGTATTATTTTAATATTACTTCAGTGTGGGAGAGAGATGCAGCTCTACAGGACGTATAGCTCGATCAAGAGCTGGAGCTATACGTCACTGGAGAAAGATCTCCCACTAAAGTAATATTAAAATAATACTGCTTTTGAGCTGGTGGTAGGCCCCCAGAAGTTATAATATCAGTTATATCCGTCGACAGTTAGTTTTATCTCGTCAGTGTTTCTTCTGGGACTAAAGGGGTGATGTTATATTGTTCAGTAACATTATCTGTTCTATTTCATTATGGTAAAACTTTTCGGATGCCTTGAGTGGTTAGCTTGCGTGTTCTGTGCTGAGCTCACGCAACGCGTCGCATCCAGCCAGCAATAGGACTTGCCCATCAAGGAGCGCTGTCCCAAATTAGACGCAATGGTGCCGATTCCCTTGTTCACAAACTAAACTGAAGTTAAGTTCAGTGCATCTTTTTCTTTCTATTTCATTAAGAAAAGGACAGAAGATAAATTTTAATTTAGTCCTGTCAAATTAATCAGCGCCTGTCATACTCGTGATTAAAAACTTGCCGACTAAAATTACGTCAATTTACGGCACGCGTTGATTAATTTGACAGGACTAAACTAAAATTTATCTTCTGTCCTTTTCTTAATGAAATAGAAAGAAAAAGATGCACTGAACTTAAATTTGGTTTAGTTTGTGAACAAGGGAATCGGCACCATTATTAATTTATTATACATTAATCAAAAGGTATTTTAATAAAACACATTTACTAAAAGTAATTAATTAAATTATCTTTAAAATGGTGAAGGTTTCAGAAAAATACGCTTGATAGTTTTTACGTGATTCTCAGTTTTTTTATCCACGTTAGACATAACTTTACAAAATAAATTACACGATGTAATTTAAACCTAATCTAAAATTTTCAAAGACTAAGTTATTAAGAAAATGCTCTTATTTAACATATGTTTTTTCCAAATCATTAACACTACTTGTTTAGACGTGATCTTCAGTATAGTCATTAAAATTCGCTTAGTGTCGCCTTAACTCTCTGAACAATGCTCGGTTTTTGAAACTGAAAACTTTTCATGAGGAATTTGAATCACAGCCAAAAAGCTTATTTTTTTACCTATTGTAGTTATTAACTACGGCAAAGCTTTTCCTAACTGCCAAGATCGAGTAGCATTCTCCATCATGTCCCGTGGGTGTCGTTAACTCACAAGAGACGACTAATCATACTGTGACCGCTAATGGGCTTCAACCATTATAGCTATATCCCTTGGGATTGTTAATTGTAGAGGTTAATGATAGATACCTGAGTTAGTAGAAGGAAATTTTCGTCCATATAAAGCTACTTTTGTGAGCAAGAAAGTAATGTCTGTGCTTACTTATTTCTTAACCCCTTTCGTATTCTTTGGTGGTCAATGGTCACATCTGCAAGTTGTTTTTACCCGACTACGGCGAAGCAAAAAGGAGGGTTATGATTTTGACCGGTATGTATATGTATGCATCGATCATAATTTGACAAATGAGGTATCATTGGAAGCGTCTTGATCGTCCACTAGTTATAGGCAGACATTAAATGCAATATGGGGCCCTGTAGAGGAAATAAAGTCGGAAACAAAAAAAAAAAAGATCAAGGTAAAGCCGTGGTCGCATGCCATTATAATTTTGTAGGTGTACAGGCATGCGACCACGGCTTTACCTTGATCATTTTTGTACCTATGTCTTGATTTCTGTCTGAAATATTATCTTGTTTCATACTTTTTAGAGCGTGATTTTTAAGCAGTCGGGTTTTAGTTTTTAGCAGTTAATTTTGTCGAAATGAATGAAGGTATACCAACTCAACATAAATAATTTGGTAAAGTAAAGATAAACATCTGCTTGAATTAAAACTTCTGGGTGTCTTGTTGTGAAAATAATGTAAATTGCAAAATATAACTTTTGAAAACGTAACCGATGTTCTACTGCTTTATTCGTAATTTTTTTCCATGAACGCTCTACGTAGGATATTTAATTAGGGAAAACTTCATTATTCATGCATAAAATTATCAGGAGCGCACTGTATGTAACGTACGTACGCCTTGCATAGTGATTAAATAAAACGGACAATGAACCCTTTTTCCGGCCGGATCTAAAGTTCTCAGTACGTGGTTATTTGAGAAACTATAGCTACTAAAATAAACGTAGATTTTGTCTGCGATTAAGTATTCAGTACACGATTTTGTTATTTTTTAAACGTGTAGCAAACAGAAAATAAGTTTCAGTGGATGTATCAATGGATGCTTGTATACAGGGTGACCATCGACGCGAAAACTGTTACCATGGATTCAGTACATGATTCTGAACCAGCCTGCATTGAAATTTTTCGTCGGCTATTTTTTTTTTTAATCTGCTGTTCCATATATTTTGACCGCGTAGGTATTGCACTTTTCTATGAAACAGCAATTTTTTTTATTATAACCGATAAAAATTTCAACGCAGGGGTTCAGAATCATGTACTGAATCCATGGTAAAAGTTTTCGCATCGATGTCCCTGCCACCCTGTATAATTGTCTAAGTTAGTAACTAACAATGTAAAGATTTTTTTAAAAATAAAAAATTTAGAAATTTTTGATTATAATAAACAATCTAATTAAATTAAAATCTCAATTTCTATTAAATTCAAAATGACTCAGACATTCACCGTCATTTGTTGTCATCTTTTCTCTTAATAAAGCATAATTGAAACCACGTACAATTTCTAATACCATCAAGCTATAGCTAATTTAAATTAATATCTCACTATCAGAAGAAATTACAGCTACATTGTACCTACCATTAATGATTAAATGCGTCTATCTCATAACAGAAAATGACTGGACAATTTATTTAAATTAAAGAAACGGCTTATCGAATTAGAGGCCGGATAAACCTCGTAAATCGACTAATTGGAATAATAATGTTACAACAGAATGTACATGTCACATCACTACGAGTTCCGGTTTTCTCATGCAGTTGAATGACATTTTTATTCTTGTTTACAGGAAATGACGTATGGTGGTACTTATATAAATGTATGCATGTGTAAGAAACCCGTTAGTCTTTATCATTTCGAAGTAGGTCACGACAGCGGAGTCGCTTTGGTTGTTTTTTTTATTTTTTTGACCGGAACGGCTTTTGATAGTCAAGTGATTATGGGTTTGGAAGAAAAGGAAAGCATTACATATGTGGAATGTTAACCATTTATTCTGAATCTCTTTATTTTATTGTTTAACTAATAGAGAAACCGGTATTTCGTTTTTACTAGACCTTGTGGTCAGAAATATAGTATATAATAAAGAATTGATATCAAGATCTTTTCAACATTGTTTTTTATTTTAGAATCTTAAGTTTGAAAAGCTTTGTCTTTGCTATCCAGCATTTGACTGTAGTTTAACTGAACTGGACATGAAAAAGTGTAGAAAAACTGCAATAATACATGACTGTGTTTTAGGTTAAACTACGTGTGAAATAATAAATAACTTGTTATAACTAGATTATTACAAGACATATAAATACTATGTAAAGACTATCATAAAGTTTTATAAGCAATAATATTACTTAACGGCAGGCAACTTGACCTCAAGGCGGAGTGTCTATTCAGCCATGAATGGTCAATACTGTCTGTTGACATTTAATCAGCACTCAATTAAGGGGACGATAGCTGACTTTTAATGATTTTATACTGAAGATGACGTCTAAACGAGTAGTGTTAGTGATTTAGAAAATATATATGTTAAATTAGAGCATTTTTTTAATATTTTAATATAGGCATATTTTTGATTATGTTTATATTACATAGTGAAATTAATTTGTAAAGTTATGTCTAACGCGGATAAAAAACTGAGAATGACGCAAAATTCATCAAGCGTATTTTTCTAAAAACTTCACCATTTTAAAGATAATTAAAGTACTAATCTTTTAGTATACGTGTTTTATTAAAATACCTTTTGTTTTACGTGTAATAAATTAGTAATGCGTCTAATTTGGGACAGCGCTCCTTGATGGGCGAGTTCTATTACTGGCTGGACGTACGACGCGTTGCGTGAGCTCAGTACAGAACATGCAAGCTAACCACTCAAGGTCACTGGCATATATCTGCGTCTTAATATACGAGACTCTCGAGTTTATTTGCCTATACTACTCAGTGAAAAATTGACAGGTTCTTGGCTACGAACAAGAACATAAAGGTTAGCAATCTTTGCAAATATTGTATTTATCTGGTAAATTAACAAATACATCTTGAATCGGTACAGGAACCGTTTGTGGTGAGGTTAAGATGACCTAAGACTGCGAAAAATTTGTTTTCCTTAAGAGTCGTAATATTCTGTGATGCTGAACTTGTCTCTAAAATCTGACAGGTTCATGGTCGCTAATTAAAAAGGTTTGCAATCACTGTAAATAATGTCTATTACTTTGTGAATATGTACATACCTGCCTGCATCTCGTATTTAATAATTAAATGTTGAGGTTACTAAACACTTGGTAGGTGCATACGACTTTTCATACGTCTCATGGTCGCAAGCGCGACTGCTGAGCGTGGGGTCCTGGGTTCGATTCCAGGGTCGGTCAGTGTTATTGGGTTTTTTCCTTTAGGAATTTCTTAATAACAGCCCGGAGTTTAGAAGTTGGCGGTGTGATACCCCCGTGCCTCGGAAAGCACGTTAAGCCGTTGGCCATGCGCCTGATCTCTCTCCGGTCATGTCGGATTGCCGTCTCATCGAACTATGAGAGTGAGGTAAGAGAGAGTGCACCTGTGTCTGCGCACACACTTGTGCACTATAGGTAATATCTCCCGCGCCGAAAGCTGGCCTCCGCTCAGATTGGCCGCCATGGCCGAAATTCGTTCTGGAAGACTATTAGGTGCATACGAATGATTTTTCTTACCAATAGTAGCAATCATTGTAGGTAAGATTTTCTTGTAAAAGCTTTTAACAGATTAAAGTTTGCATTATGCTAAGCTGTGCAAATTATGCTTCAATATTGGAGAAGAAAATATTAGTCTTTGGTAGTAAGAACTAAGAACCATTAACGTTCGAATTGGACATAAATGGCTTCAATTAAACTACAGACAGTTAATGGATGAAACTAACCTTAAAATACTTTCTAATAAAGTTCGATTTAGACAAACGCACTTACGCAAATGTGAAACTATGATTGTTTTCAATCAATAAGCGTTATTTTTTATTATTGATTCAAATCGATTCGCTTTAAATCGACTTAAGTGAATCGAATCAAGTTCTGATGATTCGTCTAGGTAATTTCACTTAAATGACTGCTAATGGCTAGCTAAACTATCGGTTTATTGATGCTGCACTTTATATCTGATCACCTGCACTAAATCCATAAACTGCACAGCATTTAATCGGTTTAGTATCTTACTGAGTTTTTTTTAAATTCACCAATAGAGTTAGGTAACTTCTTCACAAAACTTTCTATAGTTAAGTTCAACAAACTTCCCATGTCAACCAAAAGGCGTCTCAGTCAATCTGCCTAGCCTTTTCCTAACTATGTTGGGGTCGGCTTCCAGTCTAACCGGATGCAGCTGAATATCAGTATTTTACATGGAGCGACTGTCTATCTGACCTCCACAACCTAGTAACTGGGTAATACGATACCCCTTGGTAAGACTGGTTGTCCGACTTTCGGGTTTCTGACGACCCGCAACGACTGACAAAAATCCACGAATGACAGCCGTGACCAACGGCTTAACATGTTTTCCGAGGCACGGAGCAGTCTCGGTATGTAAAGATGGTCACCCACCCACGGACCAACTCCGGCAAGCGTGGCTTAACCTGATGGATCCACCCGTGCGGCTGTTATTACTTAGCCACGAGCTTCTCCTAAAGCCAAAAGACGTCTATTGCTTGATATCCTGGTTCTGGGTTCCTCAAAGAATTGACTTGACGACCGGCCCTGTGCTGCATCCAAGGGATCCCCGCAACTTTTTCCAGATCGTCGGCGTCGGTTCGCTTTGCTCATCCCGTTACAACAAATATAGGGGTAGTCTCTTACGAGTAACATAGGGCTGACTAGATTGAAAATGCCTTTCAACGGTTTCTACTCGGCCTTGCTGCATCTAACTTTAAAAGAACTTACTTAGGTAGAAGTAAAATATTTATTAATAAAGAGATGAAATCTGTTAGCAAGTAACACGGCTACTGTATGATGTTATGACAGCTGGTGGTCACGTAAACAGTTAAACAGCTAAAACGTGCGCACGCGCCGATGATAACGTCTGTTTGTGCTCACCGCCAGCCGGTCAATGGTACTGCGATTATGATCTAGATATGAATTAGGTAGAAACAGGTGTGGTAAGGTTTAGGAGGAAAGAGAAAATAGTGTGCTGACCCCAAATAAGGGCAGGCTTCTGATGATGCTTCATTGACTGGTAATAACTGAAATGTACCTTATCTGTAAATCAATTGTATTTGTCCTCTTTGTCAAGCTTTTACTAGGAGAAATGCTTATAATGAATTATCTTGATTTGTGTAAGGTTTTATGATTTTTTTAATTTGGGGTTCTGTTTCAGCTTTGAACCACTGTTGGGCATTTCCAAAGATCTGTGAACTATTTTCTCCACTACCTTGATTCGTCTACAAGTTGGTTTTCCAAGCAATCTACTTTTCTAGTAGGACCTAATCTCGATTCAAGATTCTTGCTCGCCGCAAGTACAATCTGCCGAGTGCAGCAATTTGTTCAGAGGAGCACTATCTAACGGAAAGAGAAGTCCGGGAAGTTTTCTTTAGTTAAAGAAAAGATCGAATAGCTTACTATTTAATATTACCTTTTGCCTTTCATATAAATGTCTAGGGACAAGTCCTAAATCCCTATGACTATCCTTATGTAATAATAATGAACCTTATACTTAAGGGTCCCCGAAACGATCAATGGCAATTAATTGTAAATTGTTACGTTGTTGATACACGTTGATGCACAAATTGATTGTCCACCAAATGCAATTGAAGCGATTGCAAATATTACTGCAATAGCAACTGATGGCAATTGATATGATCTTTATTTTTTGTTCTCTTACGGTGTTCTTATAAATGGTTCCTTTTCTCATACAAGATATCCATATTTGGCTGCCCTTTGAAAGTCTACTTCAAGCAGATAAAAGTGTGTCTAATTTCTTCGTTAATAAAACACTATCGGTTTATTGGAATGGGCCATAAAAGATATCTTTCATGTTCTCAACTGGACCGATAAAAATAGACTTAAAAACGTAGAACATTGCGTCGATTGTGTATGTTGTAATAAGGAATAGAATCTATGGTATTTTTCCAGAAATCTGTTCTTTACAAACTAGGATCCTTCCTCTATATTTATCGAATAAGACTGATGTTATGATGATAATCAAATTGAGTCGAAATAATTAGGAAACATGTGTTTATAATAATTTTTCGGGACATAGTAACATGATCAAAGAAATCTTTAATTCAAAACAAACGGGCACATGAAACTTCGTTACTTTATAAGATTAGTGGGTTGTGTAGATAAGTTCCGGTTAAATTATCTTCTGGCTTCATTCAAAGTCTGTTCCACTTTTAATATACATCTACTTAATAGTGCCTTTTCGGAAACCCGACGTTCAACGAGCTCAGTGACATTCTTGTCCAGAAATTCCGGATTTAAAAAGCTTCATGAAAATCAGAGCTTTTGTAAGTTTTGTAATAAATCAGATCCAGAATTCCTGACATGGTTCCGGATGCCGGACATGTGCGGTCCACTTTATACAGAAATGAGGTAGAAAGGGTCAGTAACTCAGTATACAATGATTGATGTGCTGTGATAGATAACAGCGGTTGAGTGTTGCTTACAAGACAAGGCAAATATATCTAAAAGTAATGTAGTCCATTTTTCTAGGAAATAAGTAGTGAAAGTGAGTGAATGAAGAAAAGATTATTTTATTTATTACGAATCTTACACAGTTTAATCATTAAGCATGGAAAATCAAAATTATAAAAAATTTGTGTCAATTTACAATTTT
This sequence comes from Agrochola lychnidis, assembly GCA_963680765.1. NCBI lineage: Eukaryota > Metazoa > Arthropoda > Insecta > Lepidoptera > Noctuidae > Agrochola > Agrochola lychnidis. The sequence goes on from OY796857.1 coordinate 16,388,198, forward strand.
CTGAACAATAATGAAGTACAATACCTTCTTATCTATTTAAAGTGTTTATTTAGGGACGCTTGCGTAAGTGTCTTTCTCATCAAGATTATTTTAGCTGTAATAATAATGTAACGAAGAACTTATCTATTCTTAGTTTATTTTAATAAGGGACGCTTACGTAAGCATCTTTCTCATCAAGATAATTTTAGCTGTATGACTCTCGTTGCTTTCAATATCGCTCATTCCATAAATCATGAATGAAACCATTTATATTCGTCGAATGGTGTGAAATGTGTTGTGGGACAATACGATTCCCGCATCACCCACCCCCATATGCTCACCATAGACTATAGTAGTCCACCATTAAACGTCTCACGGATGTAAGAATTATGTGGACCTTACAATAGATCCATACACAATAGGTTTTTAAATCGATGACCACATGTCAATTGAAGATGATGTCACTCTTTTTTATTTCAGGACAAATTAGAGGCCATTAATGCAGCTGGATGCCATTGTTTTTATTTTTTTGTTTGCAGCGGAATATTCCGACTATGCAGTAGTTTTTGTGACAATGAAGTAACTGCCTATTTTAAGACCAAACTGCAGTGCATTTATGATTCCTGTGTGAGGAGTTGTGTATAAACAATGTGAGTTAAAATATTTTTTAATTATTTTTTTAAAACTTTAGAAGACGTGGTGTTCATAGAAGTCGTTGACTTGTTCTAAGTTTTGACATGCCCTTTGTAATAAGTAAACAAATAGTTGTTGGTCACGCATCCCCTTGTTTAAAGTCACTAGGGTAGCGGTTTATACCTACGTTTGTATGTATAGGTATTACCCTATGGGGGTGGTGTTGAAATATGGCGTAATGGGGATTAATACGACCCTCTATTTGGAAAATGCCTTTACGATAGGTATTTGGCGTTATATTGGATACTGTGAATGTGTATTTATTACAATTTTGTTAACATTAATAATCATTTATGTCATTGTTTATTTGAAAACCGCTCCTAGAATTATTGTTATTAACACATTACAAGCTTTTATTTGCTTCATGTAACGTATTTGTTGTTAAAGTTTAAAAAAGTAACTAGGTACCTCTATTACTTAACTATCTTTTTTTTTTGTATCTGCTGTTAATTACACTGTGCTTTTTTGGTCTGTGCTAAATAAATGTATTTTCTTTCTTTCTTTTCTTTCTTTACTTACAGTTTTCAGTCGAATGTTTTTTTGAATAGAATAACACCATATATTTTTTATATGTGTAATATTTTTAAGAACCTACTTGGTCGTTAAACCCATAAAATTTAAGATTATAGAGCCAGACGGGTTGTTCAATCTCAAGACTTGATAATGCACGTGCCTCTGCATAACCATGAGATAACACCCTGTATTATACATACAAAATACCCTCACATAAAAGAATACCATAAATATACAAAAGAAACGTGCACATCCATACTACGCTGCCGCCCGAAGTCAACAGGCGAACGCGACGGAAAAAGCCGACGTTGGCCGAATGTTTATGGTGCTTTTTTTGCTCCGTCTCTCTCTTTCACTGTAACAAAAACACCGTAGTTCAAAGCTCAAAGCTTGAATCTTGCTTACTAGTTCGCCGCGTACAACGAACGTGCTCCCAATATCTTATGTTTATGTTTTAAAACGTTATTGAATCTTAACAACACTGTTGTGTTATAACAAACCAGTGTTTATAAAATAAATTATTTAGTTTCTGTTCTGTGGTTATTAATAATTGTTTGAAAATAACTTTGTAACGGGACTACGGGAGTTTGTTAAAATGTGAGTAGTATGATAAATCAGAGTAATTTAATAGTGTTTATGGTGTATAATAAAGTGGAATTAGGTGCCACGTTGTTTTCTAGAGTTTCTCCTGGATTGCTAGGCGTATCTACGATTTATTTACGTATTCAGCACAGATGTTTTAGTTATTCGGAATGACTTCCTGTTCCTTTTAAAAGTAGGTACTTACCTATTTATAAGCGTCTTTTATTATTCAGTTTTATTGCACACATGACTTTGTAGGACTGCGGTAATAATGAACTTAAGAAAGTTTTTGAAGTGAAAACTTCTTTAGGCGCGTTGGGCATTTTTGAGATGGGAAAAACAATTGAACTCGCGACACCATTACCGACACCCGACACCTTATTAAAAGTATTTCCTGCACAGTAAAATTTTTCAAATTTTCACTTCTGTCGGCACTCCCGGAGTGCCACTGTTTTTTTTTGCATTATTTTCGAGTTTATTATGTTTAAAATCCAATCTCATTTGAAAAGTTCAAGGATTTATTAAATATATTAAATGGGAATTACTGGTTAATGCATATTAACATTCAAACTTAATCGTCTGATTCAATTAACTTCTCGCATTCACTTTTAAATCGAAACTTTACACTAATCGCGAAACTTAATTGAAGATTTTTTCATTTAGACTTGATAATAACTGTACAGTTATTAAATTAAGTACGAAATTAAAACTAATACTTTCATCAAGTTTTAATAATAAAGTCGTATTGTTAAAAGGAATATTCAATTAGTGCGGAACCAATTGATGAAAGAGCGTGGCGACCTCTGTCGGTTTTAAATGGGAATAGGTCATAATTCTTTCCGCAGTGTTGGTGTTACTATGCTTAGAGTAAAGTAAGGTTAATAATACTCTGAAATAATAATTATGAATAGGTCGGCAGTGTGCTTGACTGTTGACTGTCTCGTGGGTCTAGCGGTCGCTAGCACGACTACTATCTTGGAATCATGGGTACGATCCCCGGGTAGGTTAGTTAGTAGTTTGGTAGTAGGCGTTCTTCTAATAGGAGTTATTACGCTGTAGGTTAGGTAGCAGCTCAAAGTCTGGATTCGTACCCGGTTTATGGCAATAGGCTCGCCCTTTATTACCTTATAGCTTCTGCCCGCGAAATCGTCTGCGTCCATAACCTATGGCACTAGCTTGTTATCAGTGTCTTATTTTTAATACTTATAAATTTTACCTCTTTGTAATATACTTGCTGCTGCCAGCGGATTCGCCTGCACGGACCCTAATTCTTTTTCTAACATAAAAGCAGTCTAACTTACTCCTTATAACATTAGTTATCTACCAGTGAAAGTCCCGTCAAAATCGGTCCAGCCGTTTCGGAGATTAACCGCAGCAAACAGACAGACAAAAAAAAAAGATTTTTTTGTTATAAGTACCGTATATATACTAAATTTTAATATACATTTAGTAAAAAGCTGTTATTTTGAAATTACAAACGGATACTTCAACTTTAGATTTTAGTAATATAGTAAAAGTAATATTATACTATTGTAGTATACTTAGATAACATGGGACTTTCAACATAGCTTATAAGACTTGAGAAATTTTGACTGTTCTTTGCATCTCTGTCTACCCCTTCTGCAAAATAAAAGCATGATATTGAATTTGACTTTGTGATTGCATTCACTTGTTATGACTTTAAACTGTTGTTCATCAACGAATATAGCCTTTAATTCACGCCATTACACCTAAAAGGTTTGGCAGAGCTCCAAGCTGTTAACAGTGCTATATAAAAAGCGGTAGAAGTTTGATATTGTTTTGTTTCGAACCGGTTATGTAAGTGACAGGAACTTAATAACAAATTTTCTCTTGACTGATTTTTATGATAGAGTGGTGACCGGGTGGTTGCCATCCGGTCGCCGCTCGACAAGCAGTTGGTACAATAAAGATATTTCATTAACATGAAGACATCATAGACATTGGTGCCGATTCTCTTGTACACCGAACTAAACTAACTAAACTATCACTAAAATTCCTTAGTTTTGACTATGAGAATCTCAAAGCTATTCTGCAAAATAAATTCTCTAAATTTAAAAATAATTTTGACACATCTAAATCGAATTTGACAACCGCGACTCCACACGTGACACCTAACCACGTGAATCTTTTTAGAGCCGGAGGCGCGCAGGGGGGGGCATCTTCGACGTGTTTTATATGGATTTTTCACTTTTTGTGTGCAAAATAAGAAAAAATATTACCTACATGTAGAGTGTTAGGGGTTTAAGGGTTTTATAAAGGGTGTCGAAATTTTCATTATTTTTGCGATTGGACACACCGTTTTCGAGATAAAAGCAAAAGAAAAAAAAATATTCAGTACTGTTTTTTCATCTGAAGTCGAGGTGTTTGTGTGAATTTTAGTTCATGACAACCAATTTTATTCCACATGTTTTTAGTCGCGATTCAAAATAGTCTTATTTAGTTAGAAAATCTAAATTTTAGGTTAAAAACGTCAAATTCAGAATAGCAAAATTGCCATTTTCACTAAACTAATATCTCAGTGCCATCTTAGTGCTGTCAAACTAAAATATAGTTAAGTTGTGTCACTTTAGTCTATTTCAGAATGGGAAATCGTCGTTTGACAGGAATAAACTAAATTTTGGTGATTTTTAGTTTAGTTTAGAGGCATTTGTGACAAGAGAATCGGCACCATTGACATTCCTTTTCCTGTTAATGGGAGAAGTATAATTGGACTTTTGTTGAGGTCTCCAACATTTTCGGGGGCAGAAATACTTTCATGATGGAATTTTTCAGAATTTTCTTTAGAAATTGTTCAATTAGGGGGTTGCCGGAAGGCAAAGGTGTGTTTATTTGCGATAGCTTTTTAGCCATAACATCATAGAGATAGATCCATCACAGAGAGAATTGTTATAATTTAGCCATAACATCATAGAGATAGATCCATCACAGAGAGGATTGTTATAATTTAGCCATAACATCATAGAGATAGATCCATCACAGAGAGGATTGTTATAATTTAGCCATAACATCATAGAGATAGATCCAACACAGAGAGGATTGTTATAATTTAGCCATAACATCATAGAGATAGATCCAACACAGAGAGGATTGTTATAATTTAGCCATAACATCATAGAGATAGATCCAACACAGAGAGGATTGTTATAATTTAGCTTTATAAATTATTGGTTAGCAAATAGCTTACATTAATTCACGTATATGAGCTAGCTTGTCGATTAAACTATTTTCTCGAAGTAGTCCACTTAGAGCACCTGTCCGAATAGCACCTGCGACTCAGCATCCTACTGCTGGGATGTATTTGTTTTACAGGACGTTATTAAATGAAAGATATCGATAAAAATCACTAGAATGTTTATTAATTACACATACGAAATTTGTTTTATCGATATCTTTCATTTAATAACGTCCTGCAAAACAAATACATCCCAGCAGTAGACTGCTGAGTCGCAGATGCTATTCGGACGGGTGCTCTAAGTGGACTACTTCATTTTCTCGACCAAGAGATGCAGAAAGCGGCTGTTCATTTTCTAACTATAAGAATTTCTTTTATGATTGATGTAGATTTAAGATTGCATACGTACGGCATTCCTTATGGAAACCGGTTCAACGGGTGTTTAGCATATTAGTGCCGACTCAGACAAACAATAAACAATTTTTTGACGCTAATAACGTTTTCATAGATTATTAGCTTGATGATACTCGTTTAATATAAGTAGTCCCATAAATTTTTAGTTAGTAGACAGCTTAATTATGCCGTTTTAAAGTAGGTAAATACATTTGGACATTTTTCAATTAAGTAGCTGTCACTATTGAATCAATAATTTAATTTTAAGAATAATGGTCTTATAAACCCATGGCACTCCATTGGCTAATGAATCTAGGGCCATAATATATAGGCATATTAGGTATGGGGCCGTGATAAATAGGTACTAAAATGGGGAACTCCAGCATCCTCGAATCACAATCCGAGGGTTTTGAAGGAAATTGCTAACCTATTGCTTCATAGGTTTGAAACATTCGTGTGCTAAACAACATCAATAACGCAATGAAAATGGCTGAACTGACAAAATTAAAGACCATCCATTGCCATATGTGTGTGGCAATTATCCCGTTAGACTGCATGAGCTTATTCCTTGGAGAACTTTTTTTTTGGGTGGTAACATATCAAATAACTTCTCCCGCTCTGGGCGGAGCAGGAGGGCGTGTCAGACTCTTACTGACTAAAACCCACCTCTTGTTCCTTCAGTTACCATGTTGCTAGGGGCCACGGTATCCGTTTCGGACTTTCCTGAGACCCCGGCAGGCATCGGCCTTAGCGGACTCCGTCAGTTTGGCTGGCATCTCTTCGAAGCGCGCGTGGAACACGACGCGCCATCGACCCTGACCAGTATCCTAATTGCGTAACTTATTTTCGTAAACAGTTTTGCTAAATTTGTTTCATTTTGACAGTTCAACAAAATTCATTGCGTTATTTACGTTGTTGAGCAGATTTTTTTCCAACTTATGAAGCAATGGATTAACAATCTGTTTCAAATCGAAACAGATTGTGATTGTGTTGTATTATGCAATTAGGGTACTGGTCCTTATCGGACGGCGAGCTACCCATTGTTCACCGGCCGCAAGCCCGCGCCTACGGTGTGGTAGCCGGGAATCGGCTTGTGATTCCTGACGCCTAGGGCGTCTCCTGCGGCTGCTGCTGCTGGTGCTGGAGACCTAACCTCAGCACAACCACTATAGAAACGGGTTTTATCGACTGAAGAATAAACAGAATGACAGATTGTGAATCTGTCATTTTGTAGCATGAACCTACCTACTAGACTAATACGTACTAGATATTTCTACATATTTATATTAGGTTTACCAAAATAAATACCCACATGCAAATTTTCTGTGAGTAGTTATGTACTATGTCTAAATAAACAAACGAACATATTAAGCTATAAACCGCAAATATAAAGCAATAAATCTGGATAAAGATTGATAGATCCACTAAATGGGACACCATATTGAATCTTATTTCGTGCGTATCATACCAAAAGAAAACGAAATCAATTTTGTTCGCTCTTCCGACACAAATTATATTTTGTGTTCCGGTTTCAGCAAATATTGATACAATTACTAGTAATAAGGTCGATGTCATAGTAATATTGACACTGAGTAAATATTTTAAGAGTGTTTACTTGACTATGATTAACCGAGTTTTTGCACTTAGGACTTCATACGCGAAAAAGGTTATCATTTTCTTCCCTCTATCTTGAAACTAAGTCAATATTTTTGTTTTATCTTCTTTATAAAATACGTAAAACTGTTTATAAAAAATGTTGTTTTTATACTTTAAAAAGCTCTGATTTTGAATTTTGCGTTGCACCAGTAACATGTTTGAAAGTAAAAAATAATTTCCTCTCTAAATGACATTAGGTACTCAATTTATTAGCTACCTTGCTTTGTACCTACTTAGGTAGTATTTTTTGAATGATCTCACAAACACAAACACAAACAACTGAGTAATTCATGTCCCGGGCACTCCAAGAACATTAAATTTTATGTTCCATGCTCTATATCTCTTACCCAATGGACTGCATAAGTGTGTGAAAGTCATACAAAGAACGCTTCAGTAGTCGAACTATTATAGCCGTTTTTAATAACCGACATTTCAGCAGTAAGTGCACTGCTGAGCAGTAAAGAAATTGCTAGAAGCTCACTCCGCCTATATATTGGTTTCATAAGTGTGTGAAAATCATACCCATATTCTGCTTCAGATTTTTTTTTGTACTAAGATTGTGGCCGTTTTTAATACCCTATCTTTATTTCATTGCTATTTCCGTTATTTAACTTGAAAAGAGATCTCTCTTGCTCCCAATTAAAGGGTACTAAATCATAACTGGCGAAATGTGGGTGTAATAGGTACACCTCTGCCCAACCCTTCGAGGAAAACAGACTTATTCAATAAACTATTTTATGCATGCATGAGCAGCCTATAATTTTCCCACTGCTGGGACACAGGCCTGCTCTCTGTGAGAGGGAGCGGGCCATAATCCACCACACGGGCCCAGTGCGGGTTAGTAGATGTCACATGTCTTCAAAGTTTACATAGTTCTAGCTAGGACGTGCCGGTTTCCTCACGATATTTTCCTTCACCGTTCTGAGCGCAGTGGTGATGAAATAATTTACACAAAGTAAAGCGCCTGTCAGGGTTCGAACTTATGACCTACAAGTCCTAAGTCGCGGCTTTTACCAGTGGGGTACCACTGCTCCCAAACTTTTTTATAAAACGTATAATTATGGTCATTCAGCAGTGGTCTGCCGAACTTAAAAGAAATTTCCTTAATCTCTGGCCGGTTTAATCAAACAGCACGATCTCGGATTGCAAGCAGACAAGAATTCCCGTTAAGTCTGAAACCCTAGGGATTATCCTGCTGTAATCCAAACCTTTCAATGTCCTATTGCGTGAAGTTTACACTGTCTAATGATTCGAGTTTTTGCATTCGATACACGATTACTGAAGATGAATATTGATTAATTCGGAGTCCTGATACAGCAGACAAACTTATTCAAAAAGAATCTGAATCAGTTTTAGGCAAAATTCAAGACTAATCTTAAAGTTTTTTTTCTTATCTACAAGATGGCTGACAATGGCAATGTTAACCTCATGATTTAATTAAATCAGTAGTGCAGGTCCTACTGGTGTAAATTAATTAAAGTCATAAGTCATTTATTTCATAACAAAATACATTATGTTGAAAATATTACAGTGATGATAAATAAAATAATAAAAAGCATTACATTCATATTTAAAATTCATTACGCATTTAAAATATATCAATTTCACTAATAAATAATTTTATGTCAATAATTCAGCAACAATAAATTAAATAATCAACAACATTCCATTTAAAAATTCAAAAATTCATTTCCCAGTACCTATTAAAAGAAAGAAAAACAAAAAAAGATTTTTTCAAATCGGTCCAGCCGTCTTCGAGTAATCGGGGAACATACATATAAAAATAAAAATAAAATAAAAAAATATCCAGACGAATTGAGAACCTCCTCCTTTTTTTGAAGTCGGTTAAAAAGACAAACAATAACAATACAACACACAAAAATACATAATAATAAAAGTCAACATCATCTGCGCCCCCCAACTAATATTCCGGCTTCCAGTCTAACTAATTATAAAAGTATGCATGCACGTATAATAAACATACATTTACGTGCATACTTTTAATTAGTTTTAACATCGGTAGGACTGAACGTGTCTCAAAGTTCTATACATACCTGCTTATTTCATGTTACTTCACAATTCCATACCATATCATTAATCATAACTTTATAACATTTTCACCCCTCATTATGTTCTCGACTCAAACGCCCAAAACAAATGAAAATCATTTCGCTCCCACTAACAATTTGGTTGACAGCCAACCACGTACACATTGGCCATACATAAGTTCGAAACAGTTCGACACAGTTTGGCGACACACCAGATCCAATTATTGTATGCTTGTACCGTTTCACACATTTATTTTACATACATACGGGCCATGGTTGTTTCCTGAAAGTAATTCCATTTAAACCGTTGTTTAACGGAAAAGGAATATGGAAATGTAGGACAAGAATCCTTGTAAGTTTTTGCTTGTTCTGTAAACTTGATTAAATTGTAGTTTTGTTCGGTTTTTATCCTCGAAGTTGCTCATGTTTTATTCACTACGACATTTTATAAGAACCAGCTAGAAAATTCACGACAAAGCTGAAACCTGAAAGCGCTTGAATAATGTAAAGGAGTTGTAAAGGCCTTCTTAACGTTACATTTTTCAGGACAGCTTAAAACGTGTATTTCAAGCCTAGGCATCAATTATGACAGTGTGTCAATACGTTGTCACCACGTATTCACATGTGTATGTATGTGTGTCATGTAGGTAAACCTATTAGCGTGCATCGGGGCCATGCATCGACCACTACTGGGAACGCGATTGTTTGTGCCATAGAGTTACCGATCGTTGTTCGTGACGATTCGTTGCTTACGTGTTGAATGTTTACACAACGATTGTCACTTGTACCCTTTGCATTCTCCAAATAACTGGTACCTCCTTATTTCCGTTAGGTCACGCCATTCGGAGGTTTGTTACGAGGCTTTTGACAGACGTGCTACGTCTTTTGACGGCGCAATAAACGAGAAACCGATTCCCACGAAAAAAGTTGAGTTGGGGTAAAAAATTGTTTCATTGTCGCGTCTTGAAAACTTAGCAGTACTAACTGCTGTGTTCTACTTAGCATTTGTAATGAGACTTGACGTGTCGTTAAATTCACGTTGTAAAATAGTACAATTGTAACTACCCGAGTAGAAATAAAAAAAAAAAAAACTATTCCCTAATCATCGTTAAAATAGCTAGCTAACTGCTAGTTGTTAAATCTTTTGATAGAAAATAAAATAATAATAACAACAACTTATCGTAACTGCTAAGTTTGAGTATTTACCACCAAATAAAAATGAATGAAGGTAATCTTTTAGTAGTAAGAAAACCTGTCGGTAACACCTGTCTAAAGTTTTAGGCAAACGACGCCGATTTCGGCAGAAAAAGCCTCGCTCGACTGCACTATACAACAAAACAATCCCACTCTAAGTCATAGTTAAAATTGGATTGGGCAACGAGCGAGGCTAAACAGATTTTTTTTGGTGGACGCAAGTGAAGCGAAGTTGTCCGCGGAGCGCGTACCTACAGTCCGCGCGGCGCGGTTGAAAGGCGCCCATCTCGGTTGAATAGCGGCCCAGCCCTCGCTCGCTATTTGCAGAACAATGCAGGCTTGATGTGCGCACGCCGCTACCGGGAAAGCGCGGAGGGAAAACGCGCGAAGTCGCCAGTCTCGGCCCGCAAGTGCGACCGGCCGCGCGCCGAAGCACGCACGACGCAAGCGCCCTGGCGCTCGACGCCACGCGCCGCGCTCGCCGCGGCGTTACGTTTTCCGAATCGACCGCAGACGACAACACTGCCACCGTGACAGAATTTCAGTGTCAAAAGGTTGGTGACCCCACTCTAGTGCAACCAAAATACCACCCAAACCCAAGGGTGCACAGCCTGGTTTCCTTCCACCCGCCCGCCTGACATCTGCTACTATGTGCAGTAGTAATTTCCTCGTGCGCCGCAAATGTCAAACGCTCTCGATTGAGTAGGAAATGCTGTTGGGGAGTGATTTATTTCCCTATTACTGAGGTTTCAAAACTACCGATTGCCTATTTCAAGATTGATTGATTTGACGACTGCTCTGTATAATAAAAGGTTGAATTATAGCTCTTTATTACCAATAGTTAAATTAAATGGAAATAATATAAATACATTATTATTTGAAACTGGTTCTTAACTTTTTAATAGAAATCACTGGAACTTTGGATAAATAAATATATTACATTTTCACAAACACAGAACCTTTAAAGGATATGCGCAAATCCTGGTGGACCAATGTCCTTGACACACTTTGAAAGGGAATGTCACCGAACACAAGAAAATTTTGTAAAGCACGTTTTCCTTTTGAGAACGGTTTCTTTTTGCACGAATTTTATGCATTGAGTAAACAAATCAACGGTATGACTGCTCAATGACCTCTCGATAACAGCCGAATCTGTGAACTATCGATGACAGCCGTGACGCATCAGTTTATTCAAAAACTCTCACCCTACTTTACGAAGATCATGACTCCGCTACTTCTGAAACTTTTACCAACATCTTAACGGTGTAAAAGGGCTCGCTGCGATCCAATTTTAACCATAATCGACAAACACATCTCCGATAGCTCCCGAGAACATCGAGAATCGATGGTACATCGTAATATTTCAACTCCAGTGTTTCTCAAGCTCGTAAAAAGAAATGGAGTACTGCGACCTATATATCGAGTCTTAAACTGAAATTAGATTGCGTTAATGCGTTCAGTAGGAATATAAACTGTGTACCAAACACGCCAAGGGAATATGTCATGCCCCAGAAATAATAGCTTGACTAGCTGTGCCACGTACCAAACTTCGGATCGATGAGATCATCGCATGCAATGACATAAGACATCATATTTAAATGCACATAATTGTGGAATAAGAAGTAACACGCAATTTGCCTGAGAATTAAACTAATGCTTGGCTTTGTAGGTGCCATTGAGGCTTGATTATTAGGCTCAAGGGTACAACATGGTGTGTCTGATTGTCTCTCCAGTGCTGTCAATTATTATGTAACACAATTACTCCTAAATAAGGATCGCCATACAATAATATTAGCTAAGAATGGAAAGGATTAGTTGTTAGAAGTTAGAACAGCATGCATAGAGTCGACCAACGATGTTAGAGAGTTCAGCAGCATTATACAATGCTATCATTGAGAGGGCAAAGCAGTCTAAAATGATTAGATGATTAATGGACTTTTTCATATATGAATGAAATACACTTTTTGTTTTAATTTAAAAAATTCATTGAATTTTCTCTAGTTTCTAACATAAACGTTAGATTCGTTTTTCGTTTGTTGATACATCATTTTGTTTGACAAAATATTTTAATTTACCTTCCATGTATATTGTATCGAACAAGTTTGCGAAGTCAAAGTTTATTAATAGCACGACATCGTGTGTTGTGCCAAAACATTTCAATCAGCTTCTAATCAAATTATTATTTCAGGTTGTCAATTAGTAAATTAATAATACGGTGCGGTATCAAATTAATAACACCTTGTATGTACCTAATTAATAGCTGTATGAGAACATGGTTAATTGATTGAAGACGGTTTTATATAATTTCCATGATCAGAGAAATTAATAATTAGCTTTCTTTTATACTCTTTTTTCCTTCCTGAATTTACTTACTTTCCGATAAGAATTCAGCACTTCGATTGTGTAACAATCACAATCCGAAGAATTCTGGAGAAAAACAAAAAAAAAAACCATTGACTTTTTTGTTATTCTGCACGTAAATATCGCAATGAATATTGTTATCAAAATGAAAGGCGTTACCATTGTAAGTGTGTTACTGCTATCATTTCTTCTTTCCTGACTAGAACTTGCTTTTATTCTGAAAGGTGAACTGATATTCTAATAACAAAACGTGCATGCCTCATACACAGATACCGTATTCATATTATTCATGCTACATTGTTGAGTCATGTTGGAAAAGCTAGGAGCTTAGCTTTCTACTATAAATTTTTTCTGGAAAAAACCGTAGAACTTACCTGAAAATTTTCTTTGGATCAGTTTTATAAAGAAAAAAAAAATGCTTTTCCAGTATTTCCCCCATTGCGTGACCAAAAGGAATATTAAAGACACTTGTTGTGCAGATATGGGTCAGTTAAAATAAAAAGTCGAGTTCCAATTACATAAAGTAAACACACGATTAATTTATTACTGAGTACACGCGATGTATTAACACCATATTATAACTTGAAAAATAATTGCTTTCACATGAATATAGGCATAGTAGAACTTGAAAGGAATGCTGTGTTGATTTTCTTTTTATTTATAGTACATTAAAGGAAGCTTTAAACAAACAACGTTGATGTTTCAAAGATAATCTAATAGTAATCAAAATTAATGAAATTGGAAGTTTATCTCCCAATCAAACATGAGTTCATTACAGGCAAACAGCTCTTCTGTCATTTCTATAGATATTATCAGTATCATAGTTTTTATGATACCATAAAATAATATCTTTCATCTCATTCCGAGAGCCACTCATATGAAAACATTTCAAAAATACATAAAAACAGTTCGCGTAGGATTCGCACAACGCGTTCTGACGAAATTTTTGTAAATAAGGCCTATTCAAGTTCCATTATTAAAGCTTTTGTGTGGGCTGCCCAGTGATTATAACGGTTCTGCCATACAATTATGAACCTTGGAATTCTTTCATACAGTTCGTTATTCCTTGGACGGTTAAACTAAAGGGATGATCAACAGGCAGGTGAATAAACGCTTTGAAAATCCTGGCTCCGCTTTTCAACGCGTTGCAAGTTTTATAAAGGTCTGGATTAAAAAAAATATAGGCACCGTCCGTGTCTGTTATTGCACTAACTTATTTACTATGAATCGTACGCCTGGGAGTTTTCAGTGAAGAATTCATTTTATCTTTTGCTTGCATTTTATGCTCGGATGGATGAAATATTTTTCTACTTTTTAAAGGCAGCTTTCAAACGTATTTATCGTTTAATTTAACGACTTTGTTAGCTACAAATTCTAATGCTAATTCTATATTCCTTTATGTTGGATTGTTTACTTAGGTTCAGTTGAAATATAACGTGTGTTGTTTAACTATTTAAGTACGCGTATCTTGTCTACATAGACATGAACTGGTTAGCAGGATGGGCCTTGCAAAAGAATGTTTATCCTTCAAATTCAGATGTCCATTAACAATCTATTCCATTTCAATCAATACTTTCGACCACCAAAATATTTATAACACAACTGAAAAAGCCTTCTCAACCTCCGTTATATTTCTATCATGTCTACTTGCCCGGGTCCGTCACCCGTCCTTTACATATTACGTGGGTAGCTTTAGAGGTACCAGACTTATTTATGTCGCACAACACAGCCCTTTGAAGTATCACAGTACCCAGGCAGACGATACCTACCCATAGTAACAGTATACCACTTTCATGCCTTTTATTTTTAATTCTTCGGTGCCGTAAAATTAGCCTTTGATAGATACTCTTTCATTAAAAACTTTAGAGATTAAAGGAATGTTGACAAGAAGTTTATGTCATGTGAATGAAGCCGTTAATATGGCATGTTTGTTAAGGAAATAGACGTAAATGCTCATGTTTATAATGATAAATGCAGCGGTGAACTTAATAACAGAAAATTATAGTTCTATTTACGATGAGCTTTGATGATAATAGTGACATGACTATACATAGAATAGTTGTGGTTATAAAATGTCTAATTTAGCGATAGAGTATGATGTTATTCCTGAAATTAACTGTAGTATGAAAATTAAGATTAGTGCTATTTGATATAGGAAGGGATGGTATATTTCCCATGGGAATAGTCTTGGAGACGTTTCAATCTGACTCGGTGGATGAACAAGTAAATTAGTTGACTGGAGTGTAAGCCTTTACAGGGTGAATGGATTCCAATCCAAGTAAACACTAGACCCCTTTAAAGTTAATGTTTTGAAAGAAAATATTGAAGATTTATAAGCTCTACTATCTACCGAACTAACAGTTTCATTTCGCAAAGAAAGTAATGTCGAAAAGGTTGATGAGGAAAAGACTCTATAAAAACTTAGCTAGAATAATAGAGGAACAGAAACATTATTTGAAACGACCAGAAATAAATATTGAAGCGACCCTTTTAAAGCTTCATACGATATGAAGCTATCTTATCTTAAGCTGCTTAAGGAAGGAAATTCTGTTGATATCACAAAATATACTTAAACCTTCTGAAGAAAATCTTGCCATTAAATGAAAACATTCACTAAGACGGGAAAGAGTAAGCCGTAAGGCATGAATTTCAATAAATTATTTATAGTCCAGTAACGATGTATACCATTAGGTGTTAATACTATTAATAGTCAGGAAGTTTAGAATGGGTTTGATCATAAACAAACACTATCTGATGGACGTGAAACACAGGGCTGGCACAAATTTGCCTTTCTTAGAAATTCAGTTCAACAATAATTAGATCAACCTACCAACGTTGTTAAGACTTCCGACATTTGGCATATCTGGGTTATTAAACATCCATTCAAAGACGAAATAGAAGAAAAATATAGTCTGTTATTCGGTTATCTTCCTACGCAAGCATTAGTTAATGGAAATAGGTTGCCATGGTGTGTAGGCGATAGGTGGGCAACCTGTCTATATATAATACTATTGCGATATAGAAGCTCAATACGTTTGAGACAACTAATCAATTTTAAGACATTTTGAAGCAATCACTTTACAAAGAATGGGGCCAGAATTTTGACATTAATATTGATTCTAATAAAAATAATGGAAACAATAAATACAATTCTATATATGTCCAAGATATAAAATGTGATACAGATGACACAAAGAAAAAGCCGATATAGAACCAGCTTGCAAAGTCTGGCACAGTTATGCTAACTATTAAAATATTGTAGGAAAACTAATAAAACTGCACAGATTTAGCGTAGCAGATGATACTGTTTGATATTCGACCTATTTTGAAGCGAGTTGCTCTGTTATCGTGTCAACGTTTATTTAGATTTTACGGAACGAAAGAAAAATAAATTTCATTTGGTATTTTATTGGCTTGTGTTTCTCATTTATTTTATATTTCTCAGCTTGTCCAAATATTGAACATGTATATACTTATTTCGTGACTTTTAAAATTTTCATGGTTTAATAGAATCACTACAGTTCAAGCATATTTATCTTCTCCTACATATAGATAAACAATATTCCAAATTTTATCTATAATTTGTCCTCGTTTTATTATTTTGCTCTAGTTTTCCTAATTAAATCTACAGCAACTTTCCACTACATTTTAATTATAAATCTGCAATGCTTTTCTGTTTTTATAAGCTTCAATGTCAGCTATTTCTTCCACGTCCACCCTTTGACTTCGTATTGCAATATTCGGTATGCGAAATATATATGTTTTGCATTTCATTCTCCAATACGTTTTGTTCAGTTTTCAGTTTGTTCACTTTTCGCTTTGATAGCATTCGTATATTGATTTTTACGTGCAATTTTGGCTGAATGTTTTGATGTAAACTATTCGAGATTCATTTTATTTGCGTATCTACTTGAATTTGGAATTTCGTGGAGTTGCCTTCAAATTCGCTGTAAATGCTTTACCAAAACTGCTAATGAACTTAAATGGAATCAATAAAATTCCTTATGGCAGTATCTACTCGAATTTCGAGTTTCTGTTTCATACAATCACTAACGTATTCACTTCAAATTATTCCCTACTTGATAAACAAATTCGAAAAGTAAACGTAGAAAACCATTCAAATTAGAATGCGGGCATTACCTTCGTGAAGACGCACACAAATTATGGCATCTTCGATCTGGTTGTTATGCAAATGCCCCAGGCTATCCAGCAAACACGGTAAATTACATTATCGGTGACTGGTGGCAGTGCCAATACAGGCTCGACGGTTTGTTGCCAAGCTGTATGGTTATCGGTTCCGACTTGAATTGTTTACAAGCTGATGTGCTGTGGGGTATTTTGTGCTCTAACATTATAGTGATATGTAGAAACATTGAATTTTGATCCATTTATGGTGTTCAAGTTAATTTTAGGTTGTTATATTAACTTAAGCTGCTTCGCCATTAATTTGATAAGAAGGTTTAGAATTAACTGCTGCTATTTAATATTTTCAAAAAATTTACTCGTTTTTCTTTTATGCAAAAAGTCGACGTGAAAACCCTTTCGTGTACCTTTGATTTTATCACACATCAGTGTCCAGGCTTTTTGCTGGCTACCGCGATCGTTATCAGTGACAGTTGTTGACGCGGCCATTTAGTTGTCCTTTGTTGATAGCGAGCCAAAAGGCCGAGCATTCCCGTAATTCTCGTACTAAAGCCCACCTGGCTTCAACTGAGTTCTGTTCCGCCGAATACTTTTATTTTTGTTGGAACAGTCGGCACAATACATTTTTTAATTGAGTTACAGCTCGTAATAAAAGTGGATTTTTGTCGAGAACAAGTTTTTAGACTCACATTTTTTTGAAGAAGTCAGTTGAATGTTTTATTCAATTATATACATACTACGAAGTATTTATTTTACCGTTGCTCAAATTTTCGTTTCCAGGAAAGCCACACACACCTCTGCCCTTTCATCTACCAACGAATTCTTTCTCAACAATAAAAGATACTGGATCCCATCTCAGTTGTCTGTTCCCAGCCTCGCCTGTAATCCGAACACTGCACTAATTAGAGCAACATGATTAACAGAATTGGGAGCAGTTCCTTCGTTTCTGGAGCAACGTGTAAAGAACATTAATTTCCTTGCTTCAGTGACGTGTCATGCAGTGGAAACCAACCTAGTTTTATTTCCGGTTTACTGGTTGTCTATTTGCACAGATTTAGAGTAAAACCTATTTGTTATATGTGACTGAACTGAACTGTTGGCGTGTTAGGTGGACTTAGTTCAATAGGTAATCTACGCTTTCTAATATATTTTACTTGGTAGTTTGTCAGACGCTGTAGACAGATTATCATTTTTGTTTACACTTTAATTTTATTAGTAGTTTGTGCCATTATTACTTGGGCAGCAATTGGGATTTCTTTAAACAAAAGTTTAATCAACCTAGCAATATTTCAGTTATGACTGTCCAATCTATATGACTGTTAAATCAGTAGCAGTAAAGGATCCAAATATGTAAATATTATCTATTATCTTTGAACCTGTTACTTACAAAGTTTACAGCCCACAAACCCACTAAAACGTCCTATCCTTGAAACAATTGAAGGCCGTGCAAATATTTGTCTCTCGTTCTGCAAGTACGGAGTTAGGGAGTGCCTCCACTAAAGTTCCAAGTGATTTATGTGCATGACGTTGGTCAGCTTAATGCCATTGCCTTTTATCACTATTTTCTTTGTCAACAAACTTTCTTTTTTATAGGCTACTATGCCAACCCGCTTCGCACGGGTGTAATTTATATGTAAAGACTATTTGGTTCACGACACGCTGTGCACAAGTTCTGAGCAATAACCTAACAAAAAGTACTGGGCTTGCATTAATGCAAGATAGTATTTTACTAGTTTTTCTTTTATTTCATTTAAACACTTATAAATTATATTTTTAAATATTAGAATAAAGAAAATATAAAATATTTTATTAGTATTATTAAGTACTTTTTTTGTATATACAACGTGTTCCTTTTGATGTCCCAAAACTCAAAGGTTATAATGATATAAGTAAAAATAATAAAGTGTTCCAAAAATACACTCTCTCTCCAAGTACGAGTGAATCATTTTCATTCAAACCAATCATTCATATTTAAAGCTGAGAAAACGCGACGTTGTATTTTTTTTATGGATAAAAATAGTCTGAATTAAATGTTTTTCTTAAATGTATTTCACGTAATTGTGTTTTACATAAATAACTGTAACTTTGCTGAATTATTTTGTATGAAAAATTTAAAAAAACAAAAATTATATGCCAGTTGATTCTTTGACATGGTTTGTTTGTTATGATGGGATATCAAAAGGAACACTTTGTATAAGTATACAAAATATAATTATGTATTTGCCTTTCAAATGGCGAAAGAGTTTTTAAATTAGGGCTGTCATTCAGAGGTTCCGGAGATTACCCTCCACATATACAGAAACTCACAAAATTTGCTCTCTCTCTTAAAATATTACTAAAGAGTAATATTTTTTTATAGTAATATTTATTGTCTTTAGTATTATTTTTTTTGGTTAGAGGTATAAAATCACACCATATATGAGAATATAGCAGCTTTATGGTGTGATTTTATACCTCTTCAAATGCAGATTTCGATCATAAACATTGTTTTATGTTGTATAATGTTGTGTGTGTGTGATATTGTGTTTACGCTTTCTATTTTGGGAACCTCTCTGATTGTTCTACCAAACGCCACGTTCAGAGCTTAGGAAAGATAGGGGAACTACACAAAGTTGTAATAACCGGTGGCAGAATGATATTTTCTCTTATTATTTTTAGCACATAGCTGTCATGTATCGTTATCTCACTCTGTCACCCGAACTCATTGCTTTTAGGCACTTTCGCTAAGTAATTGATTTTACCTGTTGATGTATCCTATTAGGGGACTACACGTGCATTTATTATCTATATTTTATTACGTTTTTGATATAAAGTTTGAGTTCAACCTGTTGTTGCCCAAACAAATTATGTTTATTAACAAACATTGATAATATTAGTCATTTACATTGCTTATTTTTATTACGTTGACTTATTTGA
Organism: Agrochola lychnidis; assembly: GCA_963680765.1. Taxonomy (NCBI): domain Eukaryota; kingdom Metazoa; phylum Arthropoda; class Insecta; order Lepidoptera; family Noctuidae; genus Agrochola; species Agrochola lychnidis. The sequence continues at coordinate 16,407,869 of OY796857.1, forward strand.
TAATGTAAAAGTTCAACCTATCCTTTTCGGCATAAAAATATATAGTACGTCTGTATTCAATACGAATTCTTCATCTTATCAAACATGATCAAATACTTGTTGCGTACCCTTTATTATTGATCTTCTTGTATAGCCTCCAGCAGTTTTGTATTATAAATCATATTTCTTGGTAAACTGCTGATGGCCATACAACAGACTGTTCTAAACCTATCCTAAATGTTTATGCTGTGGTTACTGTGCCGTAATATTGTTCCTTCACGTATGACCCAGTTTTTAACCCAAGTATCGCCTATTTTAGAGAGGTATGGGCGTCGTAAAATTTAAAATTGTTTTATTTACTACACGTTCATGGCTACGGTGGATCATAAAATTGAAATAAAGTGCATGAATCACTAAACTTGTTTTGTCGGAACTGTTCTGTGTTTTGAGGTAATTAGGAATACGTTACTAGGACTCTAGGTAACCTGAGGGTTAAATTTACAATAATATAAAAAAAACAAGAGTTTTTATTTTTGCCTACTTAGGCCGAGACCACCGAGGTCTTTAAGAGGGTTTATACTAAAAGTTGGCAATGTCGCAAATAGCTGTCAAATATTTACCTGTTTTGATTAATTTGGCAATATTACTGTATGGAAACATGAAATGTGGCTAACTAGCGAACTAGAATATTAATAATGAATTGTAATTATAACACTAAATTTGACGTTGTAACCGTTTTAGGTATAAAAAAGTCACTTGGAATGTTTCCAAATGCTTTTTTTATATCTAAAACTAAATATTCGGTGTTACGATATTAATTATTGCATTTCATAATCAATATTTTAGTGCACTAGTTAGCCACATTTCATGTTTCCATACAGTAATATTGCCAAATTAATCAAAACAGGTAAATATTTGACAGCTATTTGCGACGTTGCCAACTTTTAGTATAAGCCCTCTTAAACGTTACTTAGCTCGTGCTTAGACATATTCCCGTCTTTATCTTGCACTTGTAGTTTGACGGTTATGCGACAGTGACGGGAATAATGCTTAGCAAATTCAAATTCAAAATTAAAAAAAAAGTCATTTATTCAAAGTCATTTAGCCAAAGTACGTGCTAAGTAAAGGTTATAGATATCGGCTTTAATGTTATTATTTCGTAACCATACATAGATATACCTTTGAGACATTAATAGTATACTAGGCAAAACGTCAATGAAAGGAAATCGACACGATACAAAAAGGAGAGATGCTAACGGTCTATAACAACCACCAGCTGCATACAAAAATGCCAAATACACAGCCATTACGCTTACATAAAGGAAATCAATTAGCAACAGAACACAACCATTTAGAAAGCAAGCATAGTACAATTAGTGACTATTCAGACATTTCTGACTATTTTCTCACAAATGTAGAATGTAGAAATACAAATAAAATGAACCGCGAATTGTTCAACGTTCGCACACTTAAAACTGAAGAAAAGATCCGTAACAAAGAGGTTTCGTCTTAAGTACTGTGATGCAAGTGTGGAACCCGAGAGTATGAATACAAGTTACATAGCGCTAAGAACAGACTCGTATCTTATGCAAAACAGAAGCTAGATTCTACGTATGGCCGTAATTAAACGGGTTTTATAAAGGACCTTCTGACCTTTGAAGAACTTTTGTACGATGTGTGTGATCCATATTCAAGCAAACAAATAATTTCAGGACTAAATCAATAACTTTATAGTTTGCCTAGCTGTCCTACCTTTCACAAGTCTAACGGCTAAGTTGGCTCCACCGGCGTTTTACTTCCCACACGAAATAGATGATTGCTTTATGATTTTGCAAATGAATTTTTTCTATGTAAAAGCAGAAGGTTACAATAAAACACAGGGCAACGATTAGATAAACAAATCTGGTTATCGATTTCAAACAGTTTACAATCGATTATATAGAAACAGCGTTAAACTATTAATAACAATTCCTGAGCACATCTGTTATTGTATTGTGTTAGCTGTTGTTTCGTTACCATTCTCAAACTCAAAGCATTTATTTCAATTAAACCGAAAAACTCCACAATTTGATTTGTCTGGAGTAGGTCAGTCAAAAATATGAAGCTAGTTGCCCATTACAAAGCGTTAAAGGTTCCTATGAAGAAGAACGGGTATGAAACTCCGTAGAGACTTTTTAAGTAAAAAAAATATAAATTGTTACAAAAAAAAACATTACTTTTGCTAGCTTTATATAGCTTGTCTTATTCCTACTTCTTTGTCTTATTCTAGTGTTTAAGTTCACGAGTTTTGCCAAAGACTTTTAGCACGGGTTTTACTGTGCAAAAGAGATAACAAAAACGTTTGCCTTAAAATGTAAATTGGAACAATTAAGTGCTTCTTCATTTACATAAATAGGCAATTACTATGTAACTAGTATGTTGAGGCTGTGAACCTAGGTATTCTAGACCCTCAGAGTATTATTTTGTGCCTCGCAATGCTCTAATTAAGATACCAGTAGGTGGTAATACATTATCTTTTTGAGCGAGTTTTCGTTGAAATATTTTCCTGAAACATAAATATAATCTCTTTGACTGTGGACTTTCCTTTGAAATCTTTTCCTAGAATTTTCTTTCAGGTTAATTGAAGTCGTTAGCATAAAAGCATTTTTAAAATAATTTATATGGGTAAAGGAACATGGCAGTACTTAATTACTTTGGTTCAAGGGGCTGTTTCCCAGGCTAATAGGAAATGAACATAATAAAAGAGTAACCGTGGAGTTTCTTGCCGGCTGTCCTCCATAGGAAAAGACCAGAACCGTGCACGTAGCTTCTGACGTTTCAAAGTGCCTATGTACATTTATGTGAAATAAAATAATTTGAATATTAACCATTTTGTGCTTATTAAGGTAGCTTATAGCTTTTTCAGAGAGGTTTTCATAAAATATGTTATGCCTTTTTTTAGGCAGTATAAGGCATAGGTTGTATCTATAATCCTTCCTTTTATTTTTCTTACGAATACTTTTTAAATGGATTAGTGCAGAGCCTAAAGATAGCGACCAGGATACTTAATATGGTTAAAAATAACCCATCGGTAGGTTTTCTCTTAGTTAGCAGAAGCTATTAAGCAGTAGAATGCAATGCAATCACAAAATGAAATGAATGATAATTAAAGAATGAATGGTGATGCCATTAATCAAAAACTTATCTTGACTGCAACTGGGCAAATGCAGGCATGCAAGATGCCGATTACGATAAGAACCAATATAATAGTGAATTAAAAAAGGAGCGTATTTAGGTACTAAATAAATAAATAATAAATAAAATAAAAATCAAACTGCTTAGCCTTTTCCCAACTATGTTGGGGTCGGCTTCCAGTCTAACCGGATGCAGCTGAATACCAGTATTTTACACGGAGCGACTGCCTATCTGACCGACACAACCCAGAAACTCAAACAAAAAAATTATAAAAAAAAATATCACACCGGATTCACTAATCCAATTATGGCAATCAACTTCGTATCATAAATAACACTATTATTATTCATAACGACTCGTATCCAGTTACATTACGAAAACAACTGTTAATGAAACCTTCATTAACAGATAAATGTTTACATTTTAACATTGAGACAAATTAGGCCAAGTCTTAAGAGCAATATGATTGGATCAAATTCCTCAGCCTTGACGGATGCCAGTTCGATTTGGATCAAACTGTAAGTGCGAACGATGCGGTGTCAAGTTTCATGTAGTCACATTTGGGCCTTGCCCTGGCTCCTCTTTAGGATCAAGAATTTATTAGGAGGTACAAATGTGATAAATTGTTACCAACACAAAAATTATTATGCAGGTTTTCACAAACACTTAGCCATACCTATTTAGGTAAATATGAATGCCTAAATAAAAAGAATCGCTGTTGAATTTTCAACTTTTGGCGCTGAGTCGAATTGAGGGAAAACTGGCCTTTGTATGCTTTCTGGTTAAAAGAAAGGACATATTTTAAAGCAGTGTAGTTGGTACTCATTCATGTAAATGAACAACTCTTACTATGAGACCAACTCTAAAATATGAACAAAAAAATCTGGGATTATTCCACTTTGCCCCACCAATCTCCAATCTGTCCCACAAGTTAATTAGTGAGACACAGTGGATGACAAAATTGTGAACATTCCACTTTTTCCCACTGCTGGGGATATATTGGTGGGGCAAAGTGGAATACCTAATCCAAAATCTGCAGTTCGCAACCTTCTCATCGTGTTATAGTATTGCACTTTTGTATGGAACAGCTGATTACTGAGTAGGAAGAAGAGTGGGGCGCCTCTTCGTGGATGACACTATCTGTACCCTTAAAATATGTCCATTCTTTGATCGACTAAACTGCATAGCATTCATTTTAGCTGAGTTGAGCTCCACGATTACTGACAAATGCTTGCACTGACTGGACAGGTCCACTCAAATCTGTGTGGTTCTTTCCTCAAAAGACCATTTCAGACAATAATCTACATGGTGCAAGACCAAGACTATATCTGGACTTAAAAAGAGACTGCGACCTCTGGCCTTTCTTCTCAGAGTAGTCAGACAGGAAACGCCGAACTCATCTAGCTTATTTTTTTAATATGACGTTTAAAAGTGATTCCTATATCCTATTTACAGAATAAACAATTTTATTTCATAATTTGGGATGAAATTACCTACCATAGACTTGTGACTAGGTTAGTTGCTGGATAGTTTTATGTTGTTTTTACTCCCGATTATAATCTGGAACTCCACCCATTCATTCACCAGTAGGATCATCATTCAGCTCGTGTCTTTCAAAAATAATGCAAGTCGTAAAGTAAGTAATTAATCCTATACTTACCTACTTTCTCAAACACCCGTAACAGCTCTATTGACAGGTTGACCAGATATTAAAAACAACGGTAGACTAAACAGACAGACATTAACTTAATTTTACGCTATGTGAATGGTTCGCGAAGTTCATATACCTGATAGCCCCATTTTATTATATCGATTGTAGGTATACGTCGTTCTTATGCAGTTCAATAAGTATGTAGGGACTCAATACTCGGTCATAACCAAAACTGCTATTATGTATTATTTACTTTTGTTTTAGGTAGGTAAACACAGCTCGGCTATACATCAAGCTATACTTTCCAGTATAAGCTGAACGAAATTGCTTTACAATGCGAGATCAGCATAAACTGGAAATGTATAGCTTTGATGTGTAGCCGTGTGTAGGTATAAGGATTACCTACCTATCTGAGATCAGCCCAAAACCAAGATTTTTGGTAGCTATTATTTCATTCAAATTAATACCTAAGCGTTTTGGCACTATTTTTCATAATCAGAAAATCACTCCCGTAAAACTGTAGCAACAATTGCTTTATAACAAATCACCTTCCACAATTTCCTTACCACACACACCACTTTCAACAGTTTCAACATGTCAACTTTACGCCAACAAATCAACTTCAAACTTATCCTGTTACCTACATCAAACTGTATCTATTACTTTTTCCCTCGATACATATTTGTCACATAGACACAATTCAGCCAGACATGGTCAGACGGGCTCCACTACTCTATGCCACACACATAGCTGCCAGTATTTTCCCCACATAATGGTGGTTTCACTCGGCAAAAAACGTTCTGCATTCAGCCAGCTTTCCGAGCCGCGAGGCCAGAATTAATTCCCATAATGTGGCATAGTTAGAAATGCACCGTTTGTTACTTTTTAATTTGCTACTCTGTGGATTTTTAATTGACTTCCTTGGGAGTCGAAAGGTGGATGTTAATTGGGCACTTTCTTTGTGGCTACTGGCTAGGCTGTGGTTTCGAAGCTCGAGTTCTACTATTAAATAAAGAAACGATTTTTATTCTGCAAAAAGTATAGATTTGTTTCGTTTATTTTAATTAAATAAAAACTCATTGGTTGTTCAATTATTCACATAATTAGACAAGTAGGGTGATTCTTTGAAACACAATCGTGACATGATTTCTACTGAAGAACCCATCAAAATAATCTCCAATTTAAATATCGATTTCAGGTTTTATGGAAAAGGTAAATGTCTATCGAGGCCTCATGTAGCTAAATGAGATTTATTAAAAAAAACAATAATTAAATCTGCAGAAAACAGTAAAACCTAATTAATCTGACGTGTCCCAATGACGTTTTTTGTTGAATTATTTAATTTTCTACGATCAATTTTCGCAATATACTATAATTTGTAAATTAAACTGATATTTAAATATATGTTTCTTGATATTTTAATATTTAATGGGAAAATTATTGTATATTTTCGTAATTACATGAATTAATAAATTGTCCCCGACTAAAGTAATCATTCAGCTGGCGCAATTCGTTCAAGCATGATGTCAACGTAAATACAAAGTATTCGATAGAATAATAGCGAACTCGTGATTGGCCGCGCCAGTCAGTGCCGATCTGTATTACGGAGTGCTCGTGCGTAGTGTATTTTGGTGAAAATTTACGATCATAAAGACTGTGATCTGGCGTTTTACGGTAAGTAGTATAATTAATCTGTCTTCATTTACGGATTGTGTGTATTTACTTACGTTTTGTAACCGAGTCAAAGTCTCCTATGAGGTGGTTTATTAATATTAATTACACCTTTGATTCTATACGATTATAAATAAAGGAGCAGGATTTGAATATCTTCAAATTCCTCATTTGTCTGGCCCCCATTAGTCTGGTTTCATCTGGCTCTTAAGACCAGATGAATTTGAACAAGGCATATGAATTAGGTTTTATTCAAATTACGGTGGATCCCATAAGACCAGATGGATTTTTATTTGTCAGGTGAATTAGGTCTATCGAAAAAGTAATAATAAATTTGTTTTTGTTGAAGTTTGTTTGTGTTGTTTGTAATACCTACTTATGTTTACCACTCATTAAGCGGTCTTGTGATACATTATTTTATTAAATATGTAGGTACTCTAAAAAAGGTAGGTACTAAAGTACTAAGCTATATTTACTCTAGCTAGTCGCTTGAATCCCATTATCTTTTTTCAGATCTATATTTTCAAAATGGCAAAACCAAAGAAGCAAACTAGAGAAGAAAGGCTGAGAAAAAAAAGACTTGCGGAGAAAAGAAGATATGAAAGAATAAAAAATAATGATGACTTATGGAAAGAAAAACAAGAAAAAAATCGACAAAACTACATACGTAGAAAAGAGGAAAAGAAACAACTACCAATAAGTGAAATGAGTTCTAGACAACAAAGATTACAAAGAAAGAGATGGAGAACGAATTGTAAGTCATATTACCTAAGAAAGAAGCAAGAAAAAAGAACAGCAGCCCTACTTGCACAAAACACCCCTCCACAAAGTCCCAGCATTTTATCAGATACTGAACAATACAATAATAATGATCCACTTTTACATTACCAGTTTCTAAATAGAGAACCGGATTCATCTATACCAGGACCATCTAGGATTTTGCGCAGCATTTCTAAACAGAGTAATGAATTTCCCACTGATTTAGCAGTAAATACACCAAATACAAAATCTCCTTCCTGTTCTTCACCTATATCTTCTGCTGTAAGACGTATCCGTTACAAAAAAGAAAAAGAAATAAGTAATCTTAAACAAATAATACTGAACATGAAGCGACAAAATGAACGTTATAAAAAACAACTGCAAAGATTAGTATCGGCAAAAATAAATGAAGGACCCTCAGCTTTAGACATGCCTAATCAAAGTAGAATAGTCCCTAAAATAAAACACATAGTGAAAAAGTCAAATGAAACACCAAATCATAATTTAAATTCTTTGCCTGAACGACTGAAAAAAGAAGTCGAAATATTTTATGAGGACGATGAAAATAGTAGACTATGCTCTGGAAAAAAGGAATTTATATCAAGAAACAAGATACGTAAACAAAAGCGGTACCTCAGTGACAGTCTTCTCAATCTGCATAAAAAGTTTCTGAAAAACTCAGATTTTACTATTAGCTATTCAGCATTCTGTAAATTAAGACCTTTTTGGGTGCTGCTACCTGATTTTCGGTCACGAGACACTTGTTTATGCAAATTGCATACTAACATGGATTTAATCGTCCAGGGTTTGTACCAGAGAAAGATACTATCATCTAAGAACTCTCAAGATCTTCTCTCTTTGCTATGTTGCGACGTGTATGATGTAGATTGTTTGCATCGAACTTGTTCAGCATGCAAGAATAAGGTAGTATCTTATCAGGAATTTGATAATTCTATCGAAATCACGTACTGGCTGTGGGAGACTAAACAAGACATGATTCAAGGTACGGCAAGAAAAATAAGAACAACTGAGAAAGTTAAAAAAAGAGAAGAACCTAAGAAATGTATTGAAAAATTTGATTCAACACTAAATGAATATTTCATGCATTGTGGTAATATAGTTGCTCAACAAAAGGCTTTCAAATGTTTAAAAGAACATCTTCAAGAGGGAGAGTGTATTGTCCATGTTGACTATAGTGAAAATTATGCAGTCAAGTGCAATGAAGAAATACAGTCCTACCATTTTGGTGGTAGCCGTAAACAATTAACTCTACACACTTCAGTAATATATTTTCTGAACGATGAAAAGATACAGCAAGTACAATCTTTTTGCTCGGTGAGTGAATGCCTTCGTCATGACATTTCAGCCGTATGGGCTCACATCGTACCGATCCTCGAATATATAGGTGAAAAAAAGACAGGCATTCATACTATACATTTCATTTCTGATTCCCCGTCTAGTCAGTACCGTAATAAAAAAAAAAAATTCACCTAATTTCATGTTTGCATATATATCTGAGCTCTATCAAAGTCATCACGTGGAACTATAGTGAATCTGGTCATGGAAAGGGTGCCCCAGATGGAGTAGGTGCTGTTATGAAGAGAACTGCAGATCGTGCTGTTTCTCAAGGACAGGACATAAAAGATATGAATGATTTTTTAAATATCATGGAGCAAAACTTAAAGAAGGTAAAACTGAGAACTGTGTCTGAATATGATGTAAGCGAAAAGGACTTACTTTTCCCACAAAATGTGAAAGCTTTTCCAGGATGCATGAAAATGCACCAGATAGTCTGGAACTTCGATTGTCCTGTGGTAGCCGTTCGAAAACTGAGCTGTACAGATCCTAACTGTCTGTATCAAGCTGTCTATTGCAACCACATGAAACACCTTGGCTTTTATTATTTGCAAGACGGAGTTCAGCAAAACTTATCGGTCACACTGCTAGCTAATTCAACAAGACAACTAAGAGAAATAGGTGAATCCTTTTGGACAACAAGTAATGAAACAGACGCACGAAAGAGTAATAAAAACAATAACTTGACAGGAAAAAAACAAAAAGTAACAAAGAATATACCTAACATAAATCAAGAAAGTGAAGATGAGGAACTTGTGTTCAATATACCTCATAAACGAGCAAGAGATGGTAAATATGTACGTAAATCATTAGGAATAAGTAATAATATTGAAAAGAAAGTAACAGAAGAACATGAACATGTGACAGAAGAAAATGAAAAAAAAGGAAGAAGGAACGATAGTACTGAACAAAGCGTGGAAATGGCACAATATGCTGACTTCGATTCTATCTCAGAGATAACTTTTTCTAGAGATGGAAGTAAAAAATTTAGTATCGATTTAGAAAATATAAATCCATACTTAATAGACTCTGTTGATGAAGAGGATTTTAATATTTTTTAGTACGTATGTAGGACATTAATTAGTTTTCTATGATCTCATGCTATAAGCTTGAATTGAAATTAAGTTCATATTATATTATTACTTCAAAATTAAGTCTGAATTTGATTCTCATAAAAACATGATTTATTTTATTTTTCTTTTAAAATGTTCGTTTTAAACGTAAAACGAAGATTTTTATTATTTTTTGTTATTAAAAGGTTTAAGACGACTGTTTTTTGTGCCATTGCGTGTTATTTCAAGCAACATTTTATAGCATTAAAGATGATGGTGGTGATGAAGGTGTGATGTTTGATTTGACCAAAAATTTTACTTTAGTTTTTATGTCTTATTACATAAGTACTAATATTTTATAGTATACGTACGTATGTTAGGACATTAATTAGTTTTCTACAATCAGCTTAAGTTCCTAATTTAATATTATTACCTATTGCAAAATTAAGCCTGAATTTGATTCTCATAAAAATATTTTATTTTTCATTTAAAATCTTGTTTTAAACCTCTTAAATAACGAAAAACAATAAAAGTCATCGTTTTAAACTTAAAACGAAGATTTTTATAATTTTTTGTTATTAAAAGGTTTAAAACGAAGATTTATTGTGCCATTGCGTGTTATTTCATGGAAAATTTTATAGGATTCAATAAAGTGTTCATGTTTAATTCGACCAAAAATGTTACTTTAATTTTTAAATTGCCAACTTTTTCCAACATAGTAGTTAAGTAATATCTGAATTAATATACCAAAAACTAGATGTGGGAGTAATTATTTCCTTACTTGTTAATTATTTCATAATAAAGTTGATTTGAAAATAAAATGTAATTATCATTTATCTGCATAGTTCTAATTAACATGGTGCAAAATCTCATTCTTCTGCCTTTGTCATCATTAATCTGGCTCATCAATTAATCAGCACACTCTAAATCCTAAACTACTTGGCGCAAATCAGTGCGTTTGTTATATGTTATTACATTTAATGACTGGGACCAACTAATATGTTAATTTAGATCTAATGGTAAAAATAAATTTAAGCCATACGAATGAGTCAAATACCCTCCGTTTCAAAGAACCACCCAGTAACGGATGGACATTTACAGAGAATTAATATTTATTAAGTTATCCCTCATAAATATTAATTATTATGCATTTCAGTATCACATTTCCATTCCATATGCATTGTTTATGACAGGCGGATTTATCGTTTATTTATTCTTGGTTCTATAAAAAGTATATTTACGAAGGTTCTTCAGTGACGTCTGTCATTCGTACTGGCTGAACCCTCCCGCGCTACGTTGACACATGAAAACGCTTCGCGTGGCTGTTGACAAAGCGTCCTCTTGTCAGATACATCTCATTGTTCCCGATAAGAGCAGTCACTCATTTACATAGCTCTTGTGGTTGGAACACTACTGAATGGTTTGCCCAAAACTTGGTACAAAGTAGGATAGGTACTGTACTAAACTATTTTAATATAAAATGGTCAACCAAAAATTTTTGAAAAAATATTTAATTGCTATTGATTAAGAAAAATAAACAAACAACACGGTATCCGGTTTAAAAAGTACAAAACTGGATAATAGAAACAAGTTCCTACGCTTACGCCTACAAGCCATAGTAACCCACTTTCAACAAAGCGATTGGAACAGCAAATAAATCCAAGCCGGTAGGCATCTTTGTCAATATTCCTGCACAGGCACACACTTTATAGGTCGCCTGTGCCCAGACAGGTGTGATTTTCACACTTTACCGGCAAATAAGCACCTGCGATGCAATACCGACTCGAGTAGGTACTGTAGAGCCTTTGGCCTACTTGGTTTTACCATACCACCTTTATGAATATTTTATAAGTTGATAGCATAAAATTATGAAGTCCGCTTCACATTCTCGGCGGGATGTCTCGACGAGAACATTTGCCGAGAAGAACAAGACGAGACAACAACAAGAATATAGACGAATATTCCCTCTACGCTCTCGTATTCGGCAAATCTCGTGAAGTTTTGCTGTGAATGTGAAGCGGGCTTAAGACAAACGTTATTTCAAATTTAGAAGATTAGAAAATAATAGAGACTCATCTTGAAGAACTGACAGTGAGAATCTTTCATTGAACGACCCCGTTACCCCGTACATATATTAAGGCTCGTGCAGACCAGCTCGACACGCGACGCGACACAAAGGCACCGCTCACCGCAGCCTGTTTCAATGAGCCTTTATTATACCTAAGTATGTGCCTACAGTACATAGGCACATACTTAGGTGTGTGTTGGTATTGACCCTGTAGTAACAGTGATTATTATAATAATTGCGATGATAACAATCGATAGTGGTGTCAATGTCGACGATTATCACAACTGATTATCATACTTGTAACACTGTATCGTATATAAGGTAGAATTGAATAACACAATTGTTCATTTTCTTCTTTTATTTTAAATTAAATACTTAACACAGAGTGTTAGCAAAACAAGCAGCAAGATGGTTTGATAACTTTTTTAAATTGATGCCTAATTGGGACCGCTCTTGACTTCGATCTTGCTTGAAATAATAAAAGGACTTGTTGGAAAGATCTGAACGAGTAGGGTTAAAATAGGGAAAAGAGACGTTAACGGGAGAGAGGTTTAATTTACTTAAAAATTATCTTATAATGCCACTCACTGGTTTAAAAGGGTCTGCAAATGATGATTATAATTAGATGTGTGTTCATAATAGAAGTATAATTATTGTATTACTCGAAAAGCTGGGTTAGTGTTAGAGGAAACCTTTTGAGTGTTTAAAAAAATTACCATAAAAATTGCAAAACATGACCATTATAATATCACCAATATGATCTTTGGGGCCGTGAACTTAGCGGTCACGGCTCCAAAGTTCATATCGGTGACTTTTAGAAACTTCTGTACTTATAAAAAGTGGAATAAGTCCTCCATTGAGCTGTTCTGTAGACGCACGTAAGTTAATAAATAACAAGCCACCATTAATAACAAACTTGAAGTGTCCATGTGGGACACACCTGTTGGAAATAAATCTAATGACTTGACTTCGTCTCACACTAACAATTGAATTTTTCTTCTAATTACTTTTTGTCTACTTGAAGTATGTATTTCTTTGAACGAGATTTTCATAAATTTTGCAACTTGACAGTTTAGAAGTTAGACAGTTATCCGGGTAAAAAACATTTAATTTACTGTAAATTATTGAAGGTGGTGTAAACCAGCACCCGAATTGCGTAGTAAAAAACACTTTCTATTTCGATACGAAAGATTTTCAAGGAAATTCCTAATACATTGCTTCAATGTTTGAATGTTTTCGTCTGCTCGATAACGTAATACACAACGAATGTTGTTGAGTTGTCAAAATGAATGGCATTGCCATTGTGAGTGTGTTGCGCAATTACCGTAGGTACGCAAAGTAAGAACGCGCTAAGACTTGGATAGCGCTGAGGCTCTGTCTCACATAGGGTCGCATTGAGAGATTGTTTTGTGTGGATGTGACGCATATTTTCCCCCAAATTGTTCTTTTCGTGTTTACCGCAAATATACGTATTTTCTTTCTTACTTAATACTACTTAATACCTATAACTCAGCAGTTTTTTAACAAATTACATAACACATTACATAAAATCACGCCTTGTTTCCCCGAAGGGTTGGGCAGAGGTGTACTTGTAGTAGGTACACCTATATTTCGCCAGTTATGTTTAAGTCCCAGGTAATAGGGGGCGATCCTATTGCCATCAACCAGGCACAAATCCAGACTCCGGGCTGCTACTGAGAAATTCCAGATAGAAAAACCCAATAACACTTTGTCCGACCCGGGGATCGAACCCAGGACCTCATGCTCAGCAGTAGTAGCGCTTGCGACCACTAGACCAACGAGGCAGGCAACGAGGGTATTATTCTGTTATAAAGTAATAATGTGACCGATAGTTTAACAATAAATTGAACGAATCCAATAACCTTTCTCTAAAAGACCCAGCAATTACAGTCATAGATTCCAAATTAAGGTAAGCACGATCCATCAATTTTCTTACGTCAGTGACCAAAGAGGGGGATTGCCATAGGTTTCATAAGAACCTATTACGTATTCAAACCACGTCTTCACTCCGTATACAGGGTGTAATTTATTAAGCGTAGGCATTAGTACTAGGATATGGCGTATTCATTCCCATGGCGGCGAGGCTATGAACTTTGTATCCCGTATGGAGAATTGAATTAGCCTTGAATTATTGGATTTGGGTAGGATAGCTTGCTAAGGACTGAGATTCAGGGAAGGCGACAAACTGATGACAGTAAAGATAGGAGGTATGCCTCTGTCCTTCTGAATAGACGTAAATGTGGGTAGAATGAAGTTGTCAACGATATAGATTTGCGAACTAAAAACAATACAATTGAAGTAAATACTTATTGAGAAACAAGCATCTTAAAGGGGTGATAGACGTGCGAGCAAGTACGCGTACTTATTATGGCTCGGCGACCTTTCTCGCCCGGGCGTCATACTAAGTACGCGTACTTTAAAACCGCTGAGTAAGTTCGTCGGCGATCCAACAGGTTTGAAATTTTGCTCGTAGCCCGCCTCGGTTCGTAGTTTCGTACGTCTGTCATCGCCGCGAGTCGCGATCCGCCATTTTGTATCGACATTTGTGTAATCCTAAAATTTGACAACATCGCGATACAGTGAGCAAGCTTCACGTGTGTCACTGACAGCGAGCCGAATAAGTTCACGCACTTAAAAACCGCGTACTTTATTAAGTTCGCATGTATCCACTTTAAACAAACATGGTGAGAATCAAACTAATCACCAAACAAAAATAAAAAGTTAATATTAAGACCTCCTTGCTTATTCAAGTCAAATTACACCGGACTTAAACATGGCTGTGTCTATTCCGGACGAAGTTGCTGTAAGCCACAAATTGCATTAAAGCAAGTGAATTGGAAGCTAATTGGAGTAAGACTTGACGGGGCCGGGCTAATAAGGTACCTACTAGCACTACATAAAATATTAATATTATGCTTGTAATTCTAGAAGGGTTAGGTAGAGGTGTACTTACTAACGTACTTATGGTAGATACACCCAAATTTCGCCAGTTACGTTTAAGTCCCATGTAATGGCGAGCTTATTGCCATCAATTGGGCACAAAAATGAAAAACCCAATAAAACTGTTGGACCTGGGAATCGAACCCAGGACTTCATGCTAAGCAGTAGCCCTTGCGACCATTAGACTAACATTTAAAGAAACGGATTTATTATTAAATGGAAAAGTTTGCTGAAATGAAGAGCACATGCGTATAGTTAATGTAACTTGCGGGATGATTAATCGAATCACTGAGCCGGAAGACGGTGCCTTTATCACTTGAAGCTTGCAAGGATATTACATTACTCCTTATGTTTTATGCATTCTTTTAAACGTAACTTCATAGTAACATGATATGACACAGTTTTATTTTAGTAAAGACTTCAAAGAATTTTTATAGACACCAAAATAGGTCGTCAAATTGTGCAGTCTGATAAGTTATGTAGCGAAAAATGGTTGGTATAAAATTAGACGATCTCCTGAAAGCCTCTTTCAATATAGGGCCTCATTATAAATGCACGTATTTTTCGCAATAATAAGCTCAGTAGACTCAATTTAGGGAACAGCTACAATTTTGAATTTTTTGTTTGTTTCCATTCTTATTTATTGAAAACGAATTCATTTTCTTTTTTCAATAAATCGCTATAGTCAGGGAAATTAATTGTTTATCAAATAGCCATTTCTTACAACTGTCAAAGGATGACAGATGTGATTTGAATTTACGGACAAGATAAGTTTGTAGTCAATTTGGTAAACCATAAATTTCCCTAACTTGATCTACTTGTCGAGTGCATAATATCAACGTTGACGAACTTTGTTTCTTAAACTTTCCAGTGCTAACTGAACAACGCCCTCTGACGTTTTAATAAACGTGGCTTTCTGGGCCCAAACAGTTTAAACAACATGTACCGCGCAAATGAATAGAAGATGAGGACGTTTTAGCTCTACGTTTATTTTCTTTTCCAGGTGCGCGTACGCGAGTTTTACATCGCGATGCAGCGTTGCCCCTACATCCACGAGATGAAGGAGCGGCTGCTGGGCGCCCCTGTTGACGCGGAGAACAAAGAACAGCCGCGCGCGGCTCTGGAACGCGCGCTCGACCCTCAAGAAAACCAGGTCGGCACCATCGTCAAAGTGAGCTCATGTCCATTTTCATCTTCATATTAATTGCATTGAATATTCTGGCGTCAGATCAAGTTCTGATTGACGGCATGCTGGAAGATTAGGTGTTAGTTATCATCATCTGCCTAGCATGTTCTCAACTATACTGAGGTCAGCTGCCAGGTGTTAGAATTAGCACGAAACTTGGGAAAATTCTGATACCGCATTCCCGAGTTGTGTTAGTAGGACCGATTGAACCGTGGAACCGTAGGATTTTAGTCTTTATTTAGTTTTATTTGCGGATCAGTTTTGTAGGTGCACGTTGTCACAGTGCACTGTGTATTTATTCAAAGCAAAGACTCCCCTGGACGCAAACAGATGTTATTGGCTTAAATCAAACTAACGTCAATTTTCATTCCAAATATTTCGATAGTTTTGGAATGGTGAGTATTTGGACCATTTGGAACTTCACAAATATTAGTTTTACTAAGTAAAGCTTTCGTTTCCGGTTAGTGGGAGTTTAATCAAGCCAGTGTTACGATCGATTGAACTTGAAATTCGGTTCGATTGGCACTGTTACTTGGATTGATATCAGAGGCCGACCCTCTAAGTCCGTCGACGCAGATACGGGCCCGTTCGAAAGTAATTCGAATAATTAACATTTTCGGACGGGCAAAATCATATTCGGAGTAGGGACAACTGTTGAATCGTGTGTCATTCATTCTTAGGTCGGGAGCTCCGTAAGCGATACTGAGTAGCAACCACCCGTAATTTTGGCCGAAACTACGGATATCGCGCTAATGGAGTACACCTCCACTGGCTGTGCGTTCAGAAATGGTATGATTTCCAGTTCTTTAGGTAGGCTTATGTGCGTGCGAAGAACCTACAAAAAAAAATTCTAACTTCTAGACTAGGACATACCCGATATGAGGTTTGATTTAACTACAGAATATTCATTGCAGTTTTCATATTTAAGTATGATTTATAATTCTATATTATTTACCTGTTTTTCAAAATGTGTTTTCTTATTCTTACAGTTTTGTAAAAATCAAAGCAATAAGATTTGTTTTCGTCTTGTAAAAATTGTACAAATTGCTTTTAAATTAATTGCTGATCGTATGAAAAACGAGCCCAAGGCTGACGCTTCCTGAAAATCTAATTTGATTCATGTCACTTAGAATTCAGTGTTATTAAAATTTCAATTATATCTTGAATTTCAGATGACTTATATAATTAAATATCAATAACTTTGACATTCTTCTTAGGATTGATTTTCTTCTTTCGATATCTTTTTAGTATTTCATGATCCATGTGTAGATGCATTTTATTATTTCCAAATGTTTTCGTCATCATTCACCAAAAAGCACAAACAGTAGTAAAATTGCACAAACAATCAAATTTCGTAACTGGGTACATACAATACGGCATCTGTTTTGTTGCCACGAAATAAAATTTTAATAAGCTATGAATTTTATCGATGCTATCTAAATACGGATGGCCGATATTGGGAAACATCCATAAAGTTTTAGAAAATTTACGACATCAAACTTAAACACACATAGGCACAGACTTGATGCAACTTAAACATACGTAGTCATAGACTTGATGCAACTTAGACATACATAGACTAGAGACAAATAAGGACTGAGTTAAAATCAGTCTAGTTGAAATCGGCAACAACATAATTAGTAATGCACTAGGCATTGTTAGTGTTCTTTGTAGCATAAAAATCAGGTAGAGATGTTCTAGAGTTCGTCTGTTTGTGCATGCAGTAAATAGTATGCATCGTTTTATTCGTCCGTGACATCACCTTTACAGTTGTAACTTGCAAGTAGTGTAAAGAAACAACAATGGGCTCAACTAAGTAAAGTTTATGTTAGCAAGTTTTCATTGCTTAAGAACGTGGCGACGCAATTGTCCATACAAACGTAATACGTAAATCATTTGCAATTTGCGCATATTTCCATCTCCTACATCTTTTTTTTCTAAAAAAAGTTTTCTAAAATGAAGTTTAAACGAATTTAATTTCGCTTATTTTTACGGCTCTTGGAAAAATAATAGTTCTTTTTAGGGTTACGTATCACAAAAGAAAAAAAACGGAACTCTTTTAGGATCACTTGTGTGTCTGTCCGTCTGTCACAGCCAATTTGCTCTGAATCTAATGGACCGATGGTACACGTCCGTCATATGTATTTCTGTGACCCAAGTCGTGTAACGAAAATATATGAATATGAATTTTGAATATGGGGGTCACTTTTGGGGGCAAAATAAGAAAACAAAAAAGTTTTGCTAACTGTACCGTGTGTCATATTAAATGAAAGAGCTTGTTGCGCAGATCCAAATTTAAAAAATAATAAATTTAAAATAAATGTTTTTAAAGACATTTAAGAAAGTTTATGAAAATTTACCATTAACGCCCTTTTATCTCCGAAACTACTGAGCCTAAAATTCTGAAAAAAAAAAAATACAGAGAATGGTTCTTTACTTATAGATTACAGGAAAACATATAAAAAGTCTATGGTCTCAAAATAACATGATAAATCACTCAACATTGTGCGTACATACTTAGATTTGCAGTCGGAATGTATGGGAGAACATGTTTTTCAATTACAATGTTAAGTTTGTTCTTGGGCTAAATTCATCCCAACTTCGGAACCCTTCATTGTGCATAGTCCGACACGCACTTGGTCGATTTTTTCTTCCTGTATTCTTTGACAACGCCGTGTGAGCTGAGTACTTATTATCCTGTTACGTTTCTGCAAAAGAATGAGTGCTTCTTTTATTTGTGAATGAAAACAATTGATGGAATCTAAACTCAATTCATATCCAATTGTTTGTTTCTAAACAGAAAACAATCATTCGTTCAGTAACAATTAAGTATCCAACTCGACGACAGTCTTCAATGAAAAAGAGTTAATAAAATAATGTTTAGTTTGTAATACACCAATACAAATATGAAATTTACGAAACAGTGCAGTTTAAACTAGACATACCTAATATTAATTGTGATTGTAAAAAAAAAATCTAGGTTCAATATAAAAATAAAAAATAAATTGTGGTGGCACTCCGGGAGTAACAGAAGTGAAAATTTGAACAAGATCGCCTTGGTGGAAGAATAATACTTTTATAGAAAATTGGTCCGCAACCTTATCTATATTTCGTTTGAAATAAGATTAGACATTTAAACAAACCTTTTTTACAGTCCGTTCAACCGATTTTGACTTCTATACCGTAGGCATAAGAATGGCATTAAAAGCAAAAAAAGTGGTTACAATACCAATGTTTACTGCAGCTGCCATTTGTCATGCCACCAACGCAATAGAAGTCAAAATCGATTGAACGAACTGTAAAAAAGGTTTAGTTAAATGTCTAATCTTATTTCAAATGGAGTATAAGTAAAGAGCACAATCGCGTTTACAAAACGACTGTAGCAATTAACATTGTCGTATCTAAATTTTTGCGATTTTTATTTTCTTGTATTAAAGGTTAAAATTAATTATAAAAATGCCCCCGCAAAGATTTGAAGCAAAACAAAAACGCAAAAATGTAGATCCTACAATGTTAACTGCTACGGTCGAAAATGAGGTATCATCATGGTGTCGCGAAATCAATGGTTTAGTCCCATTTAAAAAATGCCAAGCGCGCCTATAGAAGTTTTCACTTAAAAAAATCAACCTCTCCTGTATCAAATTATTTTACCAATTAGGTAAATTACTAAGACGAAGTAAGAGTTTCCAGTCGGGAAACCTAATAGTACCTAGTGTTGCGTTAATGGTCTACCTATGTTTCGTTATCTACCCATTATGGATAATGTGTTGGTCCGGAGGAAAAGCGTTCCGCTTCTTGGGACCGAGGTAGTTGGTTTGGACCTGGTAAGTATCAATTCCTATCAATAAGACTATTTGGTTTATCATAGATATCACTGACGAACAGTGGAAATCAGTGGGGAAACCTAGAATCAAGAACCCATGCACGATCAATTACAATTGCTAATCCATTGCTTCATAAGTTGGAAAAAAATCTGCTCAACAACGTAAATAACGCAATGAATGTTGTTGAACTGTCAAAGTGTAACAAATTTGTTATAATCGTTTACGAAAATAAGTTACACGATTATGGTACAGGTTTCCGCACGATGTTTCCCGGTTAATTGTTTTCTGACTGCGCATCGCTCAGACAATAGGGATGATACCTGGGTCAAAAAAAGAAATTATATTTAGTCCGTCAGTTAGATAATAAAAAAATATTAGACACGTATTTTTTGCTTCATCATATTAGTAACAAATGACTTGGATAAAACGCATTAAAGTTGGGAAATCTACATACTCGTGACGTCATGGCACATTTTAACTCAATGTATCGCCGTAATCTTTTGGCAACGTAAAAAAAGAAAAAATACGTGTCGAATATTTTTTAATAATCTACAGGACGGACAAAAAATATTAAATCATCCCTTATTCTACTGTCTGAAATCGTCAACTCGAACTGAACAAACATTGTGATTGTTGCTCATTCCTTTTCCGTTTTAAAGGCTTTTGTCCTCCGGTGGGGCTCAGTCAATGGCAGTGCCTCACACTGAGGCTGGATTTATATCTAAGGCGTATCCCGCCTGGGATATGGGACGCATCATAAAATACCTTTTATGAAAACTGTACGTTCAACGTCTTGTGTAGGATTCATCTCAATTTGACGTCTGTTGAAGTTTAAAAAGCCTGATTAACACAGTGCGATTTGATTGCCTTTGGCATACCATAATTAGAAACAACGATAAAAGTTTTACCTTCTAAACAGTGTTTAGACGATGCAAGTCATTTGTTGCTTCAATTTTATTGCATGACACAGGCAATCAACTTGTATCGTGTAAATTGCGCTTTGAACGCAGTAAAAACAAAAGCACATCAACCATGCCAGCCTCATGGAATGACACCTAGTGTGAAGATCTCCTTGTCCTTGTCTCCAATACAACGTAATAGAGTATCTGACCATTCCAGCTGAATTCCGACGGGTACGGGTCGCACACGTCGCCGGCGCGGGCACCGCTCGTGACCGACGAGTGCGACGCGCTCCCGGACGAGACCGAAGCCCTAACTCCTACTGAGGTGGTGCTTCGGTATCGGGCCTGCTGCCAACCTGATGCTGCGCCTAAAAATGCAAAGTGAGTCATGATTTTTGTTTCATTTTACAGAGTCTATTGATGTTTAAGGAAAATGAAAACGCTTTCCATCTAAATATGTGTGTTATGTTATTACCTACGGCGAAGCAAAAAGGAGGGTTATGATTTTTACCGATATGTATGTATGTTTATCTGTTCCCTCATAACTTCTAGAAACTACTTATCATAATTTGACAAATGAGGTATCATTGGAAGTGTGTTGATCGTCCGCTGGTTATAGTTTATGTGACGTCACCCTATGGCGCCCCATGACTATGGCCCCCTCTAGAGGAAATAATGTCATGAACTAAAAAAAACCGGAGTCACATGTAATTTGTTCGATTTATGCCTACACGATGTGCGACTCCGGATTTTTTATTTGTCCGTCTGCGATGTCTTGTTTATATATTTTTACTTGCCGTTTTTTTTTTAATACTGAGGTAATGAATATGAAATAGAAGATGAAAGTCTATTCACGTTTAGTGAATAGACTTTCATATTCTAAAAGAATTGAAGTTTTAGCAACTGTTGACCACTAAGTATGTAAAAGTCATGCCATGTCTTCCGTTATCAATTAAATTAATAAGTATTTATAATGAAACTGCAAGCGTAGCATGACCACCATAAACGGGTTTTGTCGACGGAAGAATAGACAAAATGACAGATAAACAATCACAATGCTATGCTAAGCGTGCTGTACCTACTCGGAAATCTGCCGGGGAATTCTTAACTAACTTAGCTAATATGCTAGTCACACAAGAATCTTATTCAAACCAACCATAAAATACTTTGCAAACCGGCCAGCTGTTTAAAATAAAACCTTACTTATGTACATACCTGTCTAGCCATATACCTACCTACTCTAGTAGGCTATGTAAGTACTTATCACTACATAGAACAAAACAAAGTCGCATTCTCTGTCCCTATATCCCTATGTATGCTTAAATCTTTAAAACTACGCAACGGATTTTGATGCGGTTTTTTTTAATAGATAGAGTGATTGAAGAGGAAGGTTTATATGTATAATAACCCGGTTTATACCCGTGCGAAGTCGGGGAGGGTCGTTAGTCTACATAATAACAAGTTTATACAGGGTAAGTTTTTATCCAGTGTGCAAACTTTAAGGGGACGATAACTGACTTTTAATGATTTTATACTGAAGATGACGTCTAAACGAGTAGTGTTAGTGATTTGAAAAAAATATATGTTAAATTAGAGCATTTTCTTAATATTTTAATATAGGCATATTTTTGATTATTTTATATTACATAGTGAAATTAATTTGTAAAGTTATGTCTAACGCGGATAAAAAACTGAGAATGACGCAAAATCTATCAAGCGTATTTTTCTGAAAACTTCACTATTTTAAAGATGATTAAATTATCGATCTTTTAGTATACGTGTTTTATTAAAATACTTTTTGGTTTACGTGTAATAAATTGATAATGCGTCTAATTTGGGACAATGCTCCTTGATGGGCGAGTCCTATTACTGACTGGACGTACGACGCGTTGCGTGAGCTCAGTACAGAACACGCAAGCTAACCTTTTAAGGTCACTGTCATATATCTGCGTCTTAACACGTGACTTTACTCATTCTTATGAACAACTTTTATTATGGGAATAAACCTGAAATCGCGAAAAAAAATCAGCTGTTCCCTACATTTTGACAAGTAATGCGAACATAAATGTAGGGAACAGCAGATTTTTTTTTCGCAATTTCAGTTTAAACTTATCCTGTATATACCGGCTGATTTTTTTTACCGTCTCCAAATTTTTACAGGGTGTTCTACCCATGAATGTAAACATCTTTCACTATGGGAGCAAATCAGAAATCACGAAAAAAAAAAATCTGCTGTTTATACAAAAGTTCAATACCTACTTGACCAAAATGTATGAAACAGCAGATTTTTTTTCGTGATCTCATAATTGCTCCCATAGTGAAAGTTGTTTATATTCATGGGTAGAAAATTTGGAGACGGTAAAAAAATCATCCGGTATAAAAGGAGAAATTGAGTGATTGACATAACAACGCAGAGCCGAAACTGCTGGGACTAGGAACGTGAAACTTTGCACACAGCTTTCCTTTTCTAATGTAGGGGAAGCACTAAGTAGAGGGTTTTTTGAAAATTCTACCTTTAAGGTGGCGAAAGGGGGGGATTTCGTTTGTATGAAAAATCTAATCACTTGAAATTTAGCACAAAAAGTATGCAAGTATGTAAGTATGCTTGCATGAATTCAAGACAGTATTTCAATCATTATGTTATGCTCCTAATAGGATTTAGATGAGGCAGACAAATAGTTTATAACTTTACTTTTTATCCCGGTAGTACGTTTCAATGGGATAATTTCTGACTTCCACGCTAGCTAAGCCGCCAGAAAAAGCTAGTGTATCTATATTTGTATCCTCCAACACATGCATACATGTATACGCCGTCAGCTTAGTTAATCTATGTCTGAGATCCGTCAATGAATTATTTATGAACTGATCTTGCAATAAATCGCGGCAAGGGAGGCGAAAACAATAGAATTTTGTATTACCACCTACATTTGATTAAGTGGAACTAATTTAGTGCTTGTTTCGGCAACCTTTTGCGTAGTTTCTTAATACATAAACGTATACTAACAATTTATCAATATCTCGTTAATACTTATTTATGTCTGAACTTTAAAAGAGACTGTGACCTCTGAGTTGTTTTCGGCCTTTCTTCTCAGAGTAGTCAGATAGGAAACGCCGACCGCATCTAGTTTTTAAAATATGATTGACGTGTAAAAGTGTTTGTAGAAACCTACTTCTCCTAACAATTTATGAAGTATTTTCGGAAAATGACCATAATCGACCTATAATATTCCCACTCTGGGACACAAGCTTCCTCCCTGAGGCGGAGTGGGTAGTTATCCACCACGCGGGCCCAGTGCGAGTCGTATTGCTTAAATCCATTCTGCAGTGACTATCTGCTTTATCTGCTTGCTAATCCCATCATCAATATTTTTCCTCTTATGTGGATGTGCGACCTAGTAAGCTTTAGTTCATTCCGCATTGACTCTTAGACAAAGCTAATACTTCAGCTTAGCACTTGTCTTATGTGCTTAATACTCTCTTATTCTTGTGGCTTGAGGGGCTTATGGCTAAGTAATAACAGCCGCACGGGTCGATTGATCAGTACCCTAATTGCGTAACTTATTTTCGAAAACAATTTTGGCTAATTTGTTTCATTTTGACAGTTCAACAACATTCATTGCGTTATTTACGTTGTTGAGCAGATTTTTTTCCAACTTATGAAGCAATGGATTTGCAATCTGTTTCAACTCGAAACAGATTCTGATTGTGTTGCATTACGCAATTAGGTTATTGGTTAAAGTACCCTTGCCACGGTTGGTCCGTGGATGGGTGACCATCTTTACATACCGAGACCCCTCCGTGCCTCGGAAAGCACGTTAAGCCGTTGGTCCCGGCCGTCATTTGTAGATCTTTGATAGTCGTTACGTGTAGTTAGAAGCCCAGAAAGACTGACAACCAGTCTTACCAAGGGGTATCGTGTTACCTAGTAACTAGGTTGTGGAGGTCAGATAGGCAGTCGCTCCATGTAAAATACTGGTATTCAGCTGCATCCGGTTAGACTGGAAGCGACCGAAGAGTTTTTATTCAGAAAATTCAATAATATCAATCCCGCTGTGTCCAGCCAAACATACATTGGATGTTATTGGATTCCTAAAAGCTAATACATTCCACTTTTGAGTAGACATATTAAGGGTGTCGATATCTCCTTTTTTATTTTAGTCCCCGCGCGACTGGTAGTCACCGCCTGAGGTATGTGAGCGGTCTGTCAATTTTGTCAATGGCGCCCTCCCCCGTCTCACCGCTCACATTCCTCAGGCAGTGACTAGCAATCGCGTGCGGACTATATGTTAAATCTATTAGTTATATCCAGGGTGGTTCCATCTTTAATGTGGCTAATTCCAAGAGCTCTTGTTGTTATTGCTAATAACTGTGTTATTTCCATTCATAATAATCAACTTCTCAGTACATTGATTGATTGTCTTGTAGAACAAATAAACACAATTAAACAGCGCTTTGTCTTAGTTAAGGTCTCTATTGAGAAAGCTTATGATTTTCAAAGAGAAATTATAAAGTTAGGTACTTGTTTTGTTTGTGTGGTAAAAGCAAAGGCTTTAAGCACAGTATAAATAAGTACAGTATTCTATCTTCATAGAAAGCGCTCGAAACGACGCGCTTCAAAATTTCAATGTATTGATATGCAACAGTATCGAGAGCGCGACAGTTACGCGAGCCGTCCACCGCGAGCTAAACTAAGTTAATTTGCAGTTAGTTTAGTTTGTCAGTTTTTTATACATGTAGGTGGACGCACATGTACGAAAAACTAAACGGACGCGGAAGGTTTTATCTACCAAGCGACCGTAGGTAATTATTTCAAGGTCACTGCCAAGATATAATACTGCTACTTATTTGGTCTGTGGCTTCAGGCTAAGTATAGCGCTTTGTTCTAATTGTTTGTCATTTCGTTAATCTTAATTAGTATAATTATCAAAAGCACTTGGAGTGGGAATATTATAAGGCGATGATGACCGACTTTTAATGATTTTATATTGAAGATCACGTCTAAACGAGTAGTGTTAATGATTTGGAAAAGAAAATATGTTAAATTAGAGCATTTTCTTAATAATTTAATATAGGAATATTTTAGATTATGTTTATATTCCACAGTGAAATTAATTTGTAAAGTTATGTCTAACGCTGATAAAAACTGAGAATCACGCAAAATCTATCAAGCGTATTTTACTGAAACCTTCACTATTTTTAAGATAATTGAATTATTAATCTTTTAGTAAACGTGTTTTATTAAAATACCTTGTGTTTTATGTATATTAAATTAATAATGCGTCTGAATTGGGATAGCGCTCCTTGATGGGCGAATCCTATTGCAGGCTGGACGTCTGACGCGTTGCGTGACCTCAGCACAGAACACTCAAGGTCACTGTCATATATCTGCGTGTTAATTGAAGCAAAGGGAGTATGTAAGCATCGTAACAGGTGGGGTTCTGTAGTTTCTGCCTACCCCCATGGGAAGAAGGCTGATTCATGAAATAGAAGGATGAATTCAAGTATTTTTCATAATGTTGTATCCTGAAAGGCTGAATGATGTTACGGAGCTTCGGTTCCGGTTTCGAAAGGTCGGAACTTCCGATTAATTTTACACCACCGATTCCGACTTCGATTCCGATAATTTTTAATCGGAGTTATACCGAAGTTCGAAACGCAGCGATGTACTTTTACTTCCACCATCGACTCTGGTTCCGGTTCCGGTTCCAGATACGATTCCGGCTCCGACTCCGATCAAAGAAATTTGAAACGGCCGATTCCGGTTCCAGTTCCGGTAAAACTTCTTCCGTAACATCCCTGATCAATACCAGAAGACGGTCTTCATAAAACTAGGATCTTGCTGCATCATGAAGAAGACATTAATCATAATCATTCTACAATCGCTTACAAATCGCCAAATCAGAACTTACGGCACTTACAAAATCACACGGAGTTTTTCAGGATTCCGCAAGACTAATATGTAGGTATCTACTTATCTTGAGGATTCTTATGTGTACCTATAAAATAGCCAACAGCAGTGAGCAAAAGTGATGACAATATGCTTATTTGGTTTGTATTGAAGGAAATTGTTAAGAAAATTGACATCCTACATCAATTTGAATGAAAAAGAAAATACGTTTATTTGCGGTAAACATGACGCAAAGAAAGAACACAAAATAAAAATAAAACGCAAAACAGCCATCGCTCAGCATAATGCTGCGACCCTATGCGATACAGAGCCACAGCGCTGGTTTTCAGCAACAGCCCGCGTTGACGTTATGACATCGACCGGTGTAGCATACAATTACATATAATTATGAAATAAAAATAAAATAAATAATATATACCTACCTAATTTGTCGTGTAATGTTCCCACTGCTGGGACACAGGCCTCGTTTGTTCGAGAGGGAGTGAGCTGTTATTCACCACACATCTCCAGTGCGGGTTGGTACTCGTAGATATCACTTGTCTTAGAATTTTTGGTTCTAGGACATGTCGGTTTCCTCACGATATTTTCCTTCACTGTTTTGAGAGCAGTGGTGATGAAATTATTTAAGTACTTACACAAAGTAAAAGCGCCTACCTGGGTTCGAGCCCACGGCCTGTTCAACTCGTAAGTCTGGGCCACTACCCAAATGTCCTTTCTTTGGTAATGTTCATAGAGTCGTTGAGCTTCTTGAGTTCCGAGTTGAGCTCCACGATTACTGACAAATGCTTGCACTGACTGGATAGGTCCACTCAAATCTGTGTGGTTCTATCCTCAAAAGACCATTTCAGACACTAATTTACATGGTCCTCATATGGCCTAACCAAGATTATGTCTGGACTTTAAAAGAGACTGCGACCTCTGAGTTTGTTTCGGCTTTTCTTCTCAGAGTAGTCAGATAGGAAACGCCGAACTCATCTAGCTAATTTTTTTATATGACGTGTAAAAGTTATTCCGGTATCGTATTTGCAGAATAAACAATTTCATTTCATTTCTCTCCATTTTATACAACATTTCAAAGAATGACAGTTGAAATTTGAATAAACAACGGACAATTAAAGTTGGTAGTCAATTTGCTTACATCACCTGACTTTACATAATTCGAATCAGAGCAACACACATTTACGGAAACAACCTAACAAGCTATTGTAATACCAAATAGAGCGCTTTCAGCGACATAAATTGCGGTCTATTTAACCAATAAAGGACAAACTGGCCAGGACAAAAAACTCGATGAACAATTTAAAAATAAATAAAAGGGAGGAAGCTGTAATCAAAGCACTTCCACGCCGCTTGGATGGACAATCGATTAAATGGTTCTGTACATCCACAGGAGGCTGGAAGAGCACACGTGTGAGCATAAGCCACCGTTTGAAAACCAACCTTATTTGAATATTGAATAGAGTATCTTTTGTGTTACAAAGGAGATCAGGTGAGGCGTTTGATATAGGCAAAGAGGCTATTGCACGGGTCGAGGGTATCGGCACGGGATTGAACTATTATAAGTAAATGACCTGAGTCAATATTTAATATAATATGACGTGTTGATATTAGTAGGGAAAAGGTCGGAGTTATTGAGGGATATTTCTTTTGCGATAAGGGTAATGGAATAAAGATACGTTTGACAAAGACTCATACCTATGTATTTTTGATAAAGGATTTCATCCTACACGTGCGACTTGGCTTGAAGCATCTGCGACGAATAATCCAATCTGGCTTGATCTTTTTGACTACAAACATATAATTATAACAATTGAATCCCTCGAAGGAAATGGTAAATTAAGTAGAACGATAGTGCCATTCCTTTTCTTGTAAGTTGGAGGATACATTTTAATTTAGCTTTTCGTGTAATTTACTAAAAATATTTTACGAACTCAGTTTACAAGAAAAACCGTCTGCGATTGAACTTGGACGCTTAAATTCACATTGTTTTATTCAATTCTAATAAAAGCTAAAATGAATAAAATGTAAGTTGAATGTTTAACTTGTTTATTGGAGTTCTAGAATTTATTTATTAAAACTTTATGCACAATTAAAAAAAAAATACTGTACAAAGGCGCACTTAATGCCTCAGGCATTTTCTACCAGTCAAGTCGAAATTTCTTTAAATTTCTTGAGTTTTCACGTTTTTTGTCCATTATATTCTAAATAAACACAATCTTATCAAATAAACTAAAATGATATAAAACTTATGTCTACAATGAATACGTTTAATTAGTTTTCGTTTCCCAATATATATTATGACAAAATTACAATAAATAAAATTAAAGTAATATATTATATTCCGATGATGATAAGTATATTCCGCGTCAATTTAGCAAATTACACGAAAAGAATGTGTAACTTCAACTTATAAGAAAAACCGGCCAAGTGCGTGTCGGACCACGCACAATGAAGGGTTCCGTAGTTGGGATGAATTAATCCCAAAAACAAACTTAACTTTGTAGTTGAAAAATATGTTCTCCCATACAGAATGTATGGGAAAACATGTTTTTGCAACTGCAAAGTTAAGTTGGTCGATTATTACTCGTTAACTTGTAGAGCCTACTTAGTTGTGATAGTTTTCCTTTTAATTTCGTTATATAAACTACTATTGTGATTTTTTTCACAAACCCAAAACCAACCATTTAGCCGGCAGGGGGGGGGGACACTTGACTCTAACAAAAATTAGCACTTTATATCTTAATATTTCGCAAACGGATCCCTGAATCCAAAAATGGTTTTCACAAACTCACAATGTTTTTAAAGGACCTTTCCAATGATACCCCTCACTATGGGTTAAAAAAAGAAAAAAATAACATCACCACTTTACGTGTATGAGAGGTACCCTAAAAAAAAATATTTTTCATAATTTTATTTTACCACTTTGTCGCCGTAATTAAAATATATACCTATGCCAAATTACAGTTTTCTAGTACTAAGGGTCTCGGAGCTAGACCGCGGACAGACAGACAGACAGACAGACGGACATGACGAAACTATAAGGGTTCCTTGTTTACTACGGAACCCTAAAAAGAATGGCACTATTGTTATTCTTCATCATCATCATCATCATTTCAGCCGAAAGACAACCACTGCTGGACATAAGCCTCCCAAGCAACGCCAGTTCGACCGTTGTTACTGTAATCAAATAATTAAAATACTGCTGCTGAAAATTACTGCCTCAAAAATCATGAATTTCCGTTAAAAAATTTAACAGGACTCTAAATAATTAGTGGGTGCCTGCATAAAATATAACATAAAATGGAAGTAAAATCGTTGCTAAGATTAAATATACTATTGTCATGACCAAACATTGACCTGAAATAACCTTGAATCAGATTTCAAGGCCAGACAACAATATAAATCTTCACAAAATAATAAAACAATCTTTACATTTAAGTCAATCAATCTGCCTAGCCTTTTCCCAACTATGTTGGGGTCGGCTTCCAGTCTAACCGGATGCAGCTGAATACCAGTATTTTACATGGAGCGACTGCCTATCTGATCTCCACAATCCAGTAACTGGGTAATACGATACCCCTTGGTAGGACTGGTTGTCAAACTTTCGGGCTTCTGACGACCCGTAACGACTGTCAAAGATCCATGAATGACAGCCGGGACCAACTGCTTAACGTGCTTTCTGAGGCACGGAGGAGTTTAGGTATGTAAAGATGGTCACCCATCTACGGACCAACCCCGGCAAGCGTAGCTTGACCAGATGGATCGACCCGTGCGAGCCATGCTATCCCTCGAGCTCCTTCTCCTCCTTAATCTTTACATTTAAGTAGGTACAACGATATAATAGGCAATCATTAGGCAGACAATAAAGATGCCTTATTTATTTATTCAGCCATATAATGATGTAGGTACTACACGCATTGTATGCTGCAAGGCCGATGGCAATAGAGATTATGTCATAGATAGTTTTAAATGCAAGTAATTGCCATGTCGCGTCATACAATGTGGTGTGTATTGATCGTACGTTGTACATCATAATAATTTAGGTAGTGATTTGTTTGTGCAGGAATTAATTGTATTTCCGTGTTTTTTTTAGGGTTCCCTACCCGAAGGGTGCCAAAAGGAACCCTATTACTGAGCGTCCGCTGTCCGTTCGTCCATCAATCCGTCTGTCTGTGAGTGGGCTGTGAGTTAATATTTAAAGGGGGGCGACCCCCTTTAAATATTAACTCACAGCCCATACAAGAAACGTGTTTTTTCGGCGTTTTTTGCTCGATTTTGATACGGGACGGTACCCTTCGTGTACTCGCATTTGGTCGGTTTTTTATTAAGAGGTTTTATCCTAAAAGTTGGCAACGTCGTAAATAGCTGTCAAATATTTACCTGTTTTGATTAATTTAGCAATATTACTGTATGGAATTAAGAAATGTGGCTAACTAAGGAACTAAAATATTGATTATGAAATGCAGTACTTAATTAATATCGTAATAGGTACCGAATATTTAGTTTTAGATATAAAGTGTATTTGGAAATTTTCCAAATGCCGTTTTTACACCTAAAATTGTTGCAACATCAAATTCAGTGTTATAATTGCAATTCATTATTAATATTCTTGGGAACTAGTTAGCTACATTTCTTATTTCCATACAGTAATATTGCCAAATTAATCAACACAACGAAATATTTGACATTTCTTTGCAACGTTGCCCACTTTCAGAATAAACGCTCTTAAGTGCCCATGCATTTTATGCAAATTCACTTAAATTTATTCAGCTTTTATTGGAATCTTCATCTTCTCATGAAAATATGTATTGCCGGAATAGACTATAATTTACTTTATTGTCCAATGCTCTCTCAATTTCCTTTCAATTTCAAAGTTGATATACCAAAGTTTACAAGAGAGTAAATTGTGGGGAGACGAGCTTCTAGCCATTACCCACACAATTGCAACCTCAAGCAATTGAGATAGTTTCTTCAGGCATTATATATTAAATGGTTATGTGAAGCAATTGATATCGCCATTAAAAGCTCGAGTATTGAACGTTTTCCATGATAATAATCATATTTCACAGTTTAAACCGTGTCTTGAACTAGCTATAAAAGTCAAGTGCAGGAAATGAGACTATTTCGTAGCTCACGAAGGCAGAATATATTTTCTGAATATTTAATAGCTATAATAATGGAAGATTCACTATTTAACAATTAGGTAGGTACTTCTCTTGAAACCTTCGTGAACGATGTGCCATTTAAATCAAAATGTCAGGGAAGTTAATTGACAAGCAGATTTATAGCAAAACTAAAGTCAATATGCCGTATGTACCTATAATAGCCATTTCATAAACTGTCAAAAAATTACAATAATTGTGAATAGAATTAACGGTCAATTTAAGTGATTCCATTGAAATGAAATGAAATGAAATGAAATTGTTTATTCTGTAAATAGGATATCGGAATCACTTTTACACGTCATATAAAAAAATATTAAAAATAAGCTAGATGAGTTCGACGTTTCCTATCTGACTACTCTGAGAAGACTTGAAGATTGACTTTACGTACCTACATTTAAAAACAAATGTACTTACAGAATCATCTAAAAAGGTACCTATGTTGTGCAATATGTCCATAAATAAAAAAAGATGTAAATGTCAACCTCCAAATTGATAAAACAAACAACAATCACTTGAAATGTCAAATTAGTCTCTGAAATTAAAAAAAACGAACTTTAATTTAAAACAAAGAAAAACAGACATCGTTAGCATCAGCTGTTTATAATTCCATGCAAGTTGAGGAAAGCCGACGTAGAAAGGTTTACTACGATACTTAAACCAATGACCTGGCAGCCCGCCACTAAGAGCCGCCTCATACTGCAATTTTACTAGCTTTAAACCCGCCACCACATTAGCCTTTCAAATTGCATTTTGAGTCGTTATTTTTCAACTACGTTGTAAACTTTTAGTAAATAAAATACGGAGAGTATTTTGCTAAAAGTGACTGCCATAATCTGACCTTTGCAACGGTATTGACATTCGCTGAGAAAAATAAAAGAGAAATTGGCCGTTATATTAGTTCAGTTACACTAGGTGCAAACACTGTCATTTGACTACCTACACCTTTACATAGCTAATTAAGTAACTTATAGTTTCACGAAAGTCTCACAATTTTTTCTATGGCGTAAAAGCACATTTCTTTCAACATAACTGGTATCTATGATCCTCTGAATAAATAAAAAAGAAATGCACCCATGGCCGTCGAAACGTATAAAATATTCAGCACCCAATGTATCGCGCATCGTTCCGTAGATACGAAAACAGGGCAGAGAGAGAGATAAAGTGCCAAAGGACCGTACACTGTAAACAGAAGGCCAATAATATTATTCCTAAACCCTAATAAAATAGCATTATTACACAACCGGCTCATAAAATGGGTCACAGCGTTTGAATAAAAGTCTGCCGAGACAAAGAGCGAGATTATCATATTGAACTGCGTTGCGTATTGCTAAGCGTGAGTTCTATTCCAAGGTCGAGCAAGTGTTGTTGCAAAACGATCAGTTTTGAGCTCGACTTGAAAGAAAACTTAATTTTCTTAGTTAGATTTTCTCACACATTTCTATTTATATTTTCTAGAAGGTGATAACTGTTGCTATTGACAACTAACTTTACGCATGGATTGGTAATGATTAGTGTTATTGAAACTAAGTGTAATACAAGTCTCGTCGCTTTCAAGGTACTTACTTACTTCTTAAAAAATTGATGATGCATTTCTCCTCTCCAAAAAAACTACAAATTCTTTAAAACCGATATTCTTTTTGTTTTTTGAAGCGTACATTCAGTCTCAAAAATTCACGGACAAGTAACAAGTTTGATTTAACTAAGTCCAAAAGGGATCAACGTTTTCATAAATGGTGATCGTACCTAACCATTTCACTACTCCACTAAAACGAGGTCTTGATTCAAAACTGTCTGATTTCAAACTCAAATCTAGAAATTTTTGACAATTATTCAAGAGCTGCCTAAAGGCTCGTGGCTAAGTAAAGTAGTAATAACAGCCACATTGGTCAATCGATCAGGTTAAGCTACGCTTGTCGCGGTCAGTCCGTGGATGGGTGCCTCGGAAAGCACTTTAAGCAGTTTGTCCCGGATTTCATTCTTGGATCTTTGACAGTCGTTACGCGTCGTCAAAAGCCCGAAAATCTGAGAACCAGTCTTACCAAGAGGTATCGTGTTACCCAGTAACTGAGTTGTGGAGGTCAGATAGACAGTCATTCATGTAAAATACTAGTATTCAGCTGCATTCGGTTAGACTGAAAGCTGAACCCAACATATTTGGGAAAAGGCTAGGCAGATTGATCTGGAGCCGCCTAATCCTGCACCAAAAGGAGGTTAAACTTGCGCTAAGACTGGACCATTGCGTCACACGTCCACCGTTAGCAATGCATGTGGCGAATTTAGCGTCTGTCTGTGGGTCACCACTAATTATAGTGTCTTAATTAAATTCAGAACGCGGTATATGGCAGTCGTGGTTTCGCAATTACTGCATGGTTACGGTTCGCAACGGCTGGATTAGCTTTTTGCTTTTAAGTGGGTCATTAACATTCATAGAAGTGTTTGATAAGTTTAAGTACTATTAAAGATGCTTATAAAAAAAAGGCTGATGTAATACCTAGTTTTTTTTTTAGTTTGCGGTTTTAGATGTTGGTTATTACGCAGCATGAAACCACGAATTATGTCATTAACATCATTATCAATCCGAATCATCGAAATCTGCAATAATGGACCTGTGTGAAGCAAGGTCATAAGGCCTTTCTT
This sequence comes from Agrochola lychnidis, assembly GCA_963680765.1. Classification (NCBI taxonomy): domain Eukaryota; kingdom Metazoa; phylum Arthropoda; class Insecta; order Lepidoptera; family Noctuidae; genus Agrochola; species Agrochola lychnidis. The sequence goes on from OY796857.1 coordinate 16,442,162, forward strand.
TATCTCTGCACCTCGAGAAAGTTTGCTGATAGGTAACTCCGCAAAGGTGGTCTATGGACTTGATGAAGGTCGTGGGAATCCGCTGGACGTGGACAGCGCAATATTGGTCGATGTGACGATGCTTTGAGGAGGCCTATGTCCAGATAGCGTTGCCATCTTTAAATATCAGAAAATCGGGCTTACCCGCTAAAAAGCCGGACTTTTGGGTCCCACGGCCGGACGGACGCCAAAAACAAGGCTTTTTGACTAAAAGTTCAAATAAAACACACATTTTATAAGAAAGTTTAAATCGGTATTTCTTTGGTGGAAACGTGCTTTAAAAGCTCAACCTTTAATTTTATCATAAAACATTTTGCAAGTTATATGTCTTAAATTAAATTCCACAAATAACATTTTTGCAATAGTTTCCGATTTTAAACTGTTTCTTTGTTTCGTCCATTGCTGGCCTATTAAAGAGAATAAAAAGCCTAACAAAAGCCGGACAGGCCGGACGCAGTCAAATTGGCCCGGACAAGAGGTCATAAAGCCTAACACTGTCCGGCAATGTTTTTCCTGACATGATGAAAGTGTACCAACTACCGGTTTTTAAAAGATAACATAAGGACAGTTCTGTCCAACCTTTTGACACTTGATCGTCATTTACAAGATCCACTAGTGACAACTCTCAAAATGACTCGTACGTCTAGTGAGAACTGAGTTCATTGTATAATAAAAACATGATAACATTATATCACGGGTGCGCCAAAGTTCACCTAAATTTTCAACTCCGATAATTGGAAATCCGAAAATGTTCTTCCTAACATTTTTCATCCTAACAATCACAATTCCTAACTACTCTGTCTCTAATGTTCATAATTCCGAAGCATTCAACTTCATAATGTCAGTAGCAATAAACGTCTATTATACTTTTATTTGTTTCCCTATATTTTCTCAACATAACCATCTTTTATACTATTATTCAAAGTCATATCTTTTTTGTTTAGATAAAAAAAAAAAAGATAAGATTAAAGATATCCATAGGTTAGGTTAGGTTAGAACTGTGACCAACTACGCGCGAGCCGAGCGAGCGAAGCGAGCGGTGCCGCGGTAGCGGCCGGCGAGCGCTACATCGAAATTGGTCGCGAAATTTTTCTAAGTATTTTTTTCATAGTGCCCCCAAGAAACGAATCGTTGCAAACATGCACGTAATAATGATAATACACCGACATGAACTTAGCAATAGACACAACACAGTACGTTATGTAAAGCATACCCCCAAATAATAAATAATCAAACCCTCAAATTAAAACTATAAATATCATCTTCTACCCACATAAATTTTTTATAACACTTGGTAAATGTTTCTTTCTGAGTATGAGTGAAAATATTATGGTAATTATGTTTAGGGATAAAAGCGTTATGATAAAAAACAGTAGGAATTTAAATATATTTACATTAATGATATTATTAATTACAATTTTCGGAAACATGAGTGTTATGAACATCGCCGGTAGCACTACAAATAGTATGAATGAAAACTTTAGGATGAAAAATTTTAGGAAGAGTGATCATTCGGATTACAAATCGTTAGGAAGAACAATTTCGGGTAAAGAACTTTAGTTGAGCCAATATGGACCTTATATATATCACACTACCATTACGTCATCATACTAGTTCTACTACTAGCTGCGTCTACTCATAACAATACCATAAAAATAACAAATAGTAAACTTGGCACTACTTGAAATGGTTCAATGAACTCATAAGCTTCGGAGCATCGGATCGCGCATGCGCACTCTACTTTCATCCGGCTATTATAAACAAAACTTCTTTTATTGGTTCGCTTTTGATCAGCTAATTAATGATATTGTACCTACAGCATCAATAGCTAGCTAATTTATAAAATAACCATAGACAAATATCACCATCTTTTAAATTTCCGGAACAGTTTTCGCTCATAAGTGTTAAAAAACTTATCAGAATCAGTTCAGCAATTTTCAAGGTTAGCCTAGACAAACAAATACACAAATCTGACCACAAAGCTATTTCCATTGTCGTCCCGCATTTCATTCCTTTGTTTATGGGATTATAGAGGTATGTTATAATGTTGATATTACACGTGCATGTGCAGTTAAGGTTGCCAATAGTATTCGTGGGGTGTGTTCGGAGGTTGGGGTACGCCCGGGTCAGTGGGTCGCGCGCGCAGCCTCCCGGAGCTTTCCGGGAGAGACGCGCCTCTATCGACCGCGTGCGGACACTTTAGGGCTGCCCGAAATTGTTTTTGGATACTGTTCTTGTATTTTTGGCAGTACTTTTTTTGGGCAGATTGTGAAGATGTCCTGGTCATTTGATTGGGTATAGGGAATGATTCAGAAGGTACTGAGAAGAATCTAGTAAAAAAGATTTTGTAAAAATATAATTGAGGAAATAAGTATGTGCAATGCATTTAAAATGTATTTGCTGCTCTCCTATCTACATACTATGCATTATTGCTAATATTTTTTGTTTAAAAGATACGAACAAAAATAAAGTTTTATGTCCAACTAAAATATTAAAACATCATTCCACTCGAGATTACATTTCGACACTCCTTCCATAAACAGTACAAAGACCCTCTCGCTATTAAAGAGTGCAATTTATACAAAATGGGGTGCGCTCGGAGGGTCGGTGACGCCCCTGTTTTGGGAGAACAAACCGCGCAGCATCCACTACTGCGCAACTCTCGGCACACTCGGGACAGAGGCACGGTTCATCGCCGCACCTCGATACTTCCGGAGGTCTTTTATCGCGTTCCTCGGTCCTTTACCTGTCCTTAACCCTCAGCACTCCATTATGGGCACTCTGTAACTCCTCTTACCGCCCTAAGTGTTAAGTGATGGGGAAAGACAAGCATCAGCCTACGGAGGCTGAAGTGAAGGTGGCTACCGTGGAACTTGAGTCTGTGGATAACATGGCTACGTTGCCGGTCGGGCAGCATCGGCAGCAGGGCAGTGATATGGCGATCGCTGAGAAGCATAACAACGCTAACAAAGAAATGGAGCTGAAATGCGTGCAGCCCAAGCCGTCTAAAAAGTATGTCATATAGATGGTGTTTGTATGGGTAGTGGTTTATTACCTAATTAATTTGTTTCACCTAGATGAAATTTTAAAACAGCCGTACTTAAACGTTAATTTTTTTAGTTTAAATAAATAATCATTTGTTAGAATTATAATCGTTCGTGAATTAATTAACAGCCAAAGTTTAGTGGTCGGCTCATCATAAAATCATTTTGTATAATACATACTAGGTCCGCATAAATATTAAAAGCGAAGCAGGTAGGCAGGTTTCATTTAAGATGAAATCCAGGGATGTGATTTTTATACTACCTACAGGACAAAACTGAACTCAAAAAGTTTTCGGTACGCAAATACATAATTATTTAAAAAAAACTAATTTTTTTTACGGTTTTTGTGTTTTTAATATGTCTTCAATTAAAATAATTATTGTTATTAATTTCTGATAAGTGAATTAAGCACTAGAGGCAGAAGAAAATAAAAATTAAAAAAAACACATATACTACAAATTATATCGGTTGGTCGATTTGCAGAGTTGATATATCCCACTTCGAAAGTTTACAGCAAGTTAACTTCATTATGTATTCACCGAACTTCGCCGTGCCTTACCTTTTCTTTTGTTTCGTCCACAGAACTTCACTCTTCATCATCTCGAGTTTCATCTACGCGAAGCTCCTGGTTGTTGTGTGTATAGCCTACGTCATCAGTGATGTCATCACACACAACCTCCCCCTCTATTATTATGAGGGGTTCTTCACCTACCTGTATGGCATGAGCATTCTGTTTTTGTTGTACGTCTTCTGCTTCTTACTCCAAGGTACGTAATTAAACATTTCAAGCAATATTAGTTCCAGAATGGCTTGAATTTAAATACATTAAATGAGTGTCTTTGTTCAGAGAGTGCATGCTGCAGCGGAAGCCCTCCAAAACCGAAGCCTCCGCCAAAAGAGAAGAAGCCTAAGAAAGAAAAAGAAAAGAAAACCAAAGATAAAGAAGCAAAAGAAGGCAAAGATGGAAAGGAAGGCAAAGATAAAAAAGATGGAAAGAAGGAAGGCAAGTCTAAAGACAAAGGAAAGGACAAGGAGGAAAAAGAAAAAGCTTCCAAAGAGGCCAAGAAACAAAGTCAATTCCAGGTGAGTGGCACACATCACCCCACATTATCATACACAGCACATCCATTATTTTTGTATTTAACATTATTCCACATTCTCTTGTCGCTTTCGCGTGTCGTCCTGTGTTAGTTAACCACATATTTGTTTTATTAATTTAAATTACGTGATTTGTTTATTTAACTTTTTGTGATACGCACTCGTTCGCAATTTTTATTATTTGACCGTTCACTATTATCATGGTCAACGCTTCGTCCAAACACATCAGGCCGCATGAATCCCTTTTTGTTTACGCTGCCTACTTTTTTGTTTTTTCCATATCATTTGGGCAGGAGGTGTATCCCCGTAAGATGCGTGATAAAGTTCGTCAACAGCAATTGCAATTGCAAATGGCGCAATTGTATGCGTCTGATCAGGTGAGGTATCTTGACGCATCCTGCTTGAGTGTATCATATCATACGGAGTGCTTTGGATGTGCTGTCGTAGTTCGTCTGTTCATAAACTGCTTCTGTTTTCGCTACTGGATCACCTTGCTTTCATGTAGGCTTCGTACACACTTGGAAGTCATGTGACTTGACCTTAAGATTGTAGAATTGCATCGACATTTCCTGAGTTGAATTTGAAAATAACAAACGAATCCTACTTTCATTTAGTTTTACTAATTGTATTTGAGCTAGTTGCAACTGCCACCCTGTTTTCAGAAAAAAGATGTCAATCTCCACAAAAACTATAACCTGAAAATACTGCATTTCAAGGCATCTGGTTGGTCCTTGAGTTTTTGTACGTTTTGATTCGCATTTTATTAACTTTTTCACTTACAACAATTTCAGCAGCACCAACAGCAGGACATTGTGGAGCTGGAAGCTGGGCCTGTTGCGAGACCGGCTCGCAGGCGCAAAACTTCTCAGAATGACCACAGCCATGGCAGCTTCTTCCTAAGGATTGGCGCAATTGGTAAGTAAAATATCTTTTAATTTAGCGTTAAGACGTTCAAGAACAGTAGTTTAGCCCTTTACTTTGTTATCAGTTTTTCTATGTATTTCTTTTATCTTTCAGCCTTTGGTCTCGGTACCATGATTTACAATGGATTGGAGTTTGGCACATTCTTCGAATTGCCCTTGGAGTCGCCTTGCTACTTAATTTTGAAGGGAGTCAACCCTGTCTTGCAAATGGTGTTCACCTTCATGCAAATGTATTTCATTTTCATGAATTCCCGGGTAAAGATCTAGTACAATATTTTGGTGAAATTCGTAAGAAGTTTTACAGTTACTGAATTTTTTTTTTGTTCTTTTAGCTAAACATTCATCGATTCAAAGTGATTGCCCGATTTGGTCTGATGCACGTAGTCGCTACAAACATTTGTGTTTGGATTCGTACTTTAGTACTGGAGTCATTGAAGGAAATCACCGATTACCACGTTAAGAATCCTCATGGTTATTCCGGCGAAGGTGTGTTAGGAAGTGAGTATCTAATTTAAATCTGTTTGATTTAAGGCATTTTACAATATTAAGATCTAAGAGCATTTTGCATTTCAGTCCGTTGCAACTAACCTGCTTATATTTTTTGTATATCATTAATCACTTTTGTACATAATTTAATGGCTCCTTCGTCTTCAGAAGTCATCCGTAAGCACACTCTGAGGCATTCCGGCAAAGTGTTCGGTGCTGCTTCCACCGCTGCTACCTCTATCGCATCTACCGTTATAACCACCGCTAAGACCACTGGAGAGCAACTCATGAACGTTGTCACCTCCACAGCTGTTCCCATCACCACTCCCACCACAAGTTAGTATTCACGCCCATCAATGTTCTGTATCCCTGTTTCGCTAACATGTGCATGAATGTCAATTAAAATGTGTTTCGACTAATTTTTCAGCCACTACTATCTCATCATATAATATCGTGGGTGGTGGGTTACTTCCTAAGTCAAAACTGATCGACACTATAAAAAGTACGGTAGGTTATGACAACGGGATGGGATATGGTCGCGAGTTCAGAGAATGGCCCAATGACAATCCGTTCACTACGACATCTTTTGCACCACTAACCACGGAGTCCGATAAAGTGACTCAGACACAGACGGCCATGTTAGAAGTCTTCCAGTGGCTTCGCACTTCGACTCTGAAACCGATTCTTAACGGTATATCGACCATGATGCCAAGCACGACGTCCGGACAGATAGTAACTGATAGAGACGATTGGGGCAATAGTGTCGAAACTTATCGCGTAGATGAACCGCCACATTCGCCAGGTTGGTCGTTGGAGTGTCGCATTGAATTATTTCAAAAGTAAAACGCCGTTGCACTTTTTATTTGCGGTTTGTCAGATATTGTTTGTGTTCATTACGTATCCCACGTACGCGTCCGTTGCACATGAGTTCCCTCATATTTTATTCTTTAAGTTAAGGTTTCGTTGCGTCTTTTGCATGTAAATACTTATAGTTTATGCAGTCACCATTTGCTATGTTTAGATTTGCACTACTTGTACTTTGTCGAGTTTTTTTGCACTGATTCCTTGAATTTAAAGTTTCACTTAAATCTAAAATAGCAAAGGATGGCATAGTTTTAATGTGTAGATTAGTTTTTTTGGCAATCTCTTCCAACATCCGATCGAAATATTTGACTGCGAACATTTTTTTTTCAGTGCCCAACTCTTCAGAGATCTTCGAGTCATTCGACGGCCTCAATCCGGCTGCGCTGATCGCCAATATCGATAACACTACGGTGTGCGGCCGAAACCCAATTATGGGCACTATCGTAACCGACTCGGCGCCTTATCTGTATCCGTTCATCATTGAGTACTCCCTCATCGGCGCCGCCGTCATTTACGTTATGTGGAAGCACATTGGCCGCTACCCCAGGTAAATATAACCGTTTTGTATTATGCAAATTCCGTAACCCAATAACCGTAAATGTAGAGTAACATTAACCACAGTTTAGTTACCATTCAGCACCTCCATTAACATGAAGTTGCAATAACCGTACATAATGTTAACCTTTCGTAACCACTTTTAAATAGTTTTCTCTAACATTAGAGTCACGCTCCTCACCTAACACTAAAGCACGCATAGAGTAGATTGAGAATAAAAGAATAGCAACGCGTCCGTGACTTTGCACGCGTTTGGTTACAGCGTGGCCAACGACGAAGATCTGGAAAGACGTCTGGAGGCTGTTCTCTCCCGCAGGGCGGCGGCGCTCGCGGCGGCTCAGCGCGGGAACCGCGTGGACTGCGCCGGCGCCTCTAAGGGGCTCTTCTGTGGACTGCTGCTGCTCGTCGCCTCTCTTATCTGCTTGATACTCTTCTTCGTCCTGATCAGACACCAAGAGTTGAAGCGCCTGTCGATCTATTTGGCCGATGTATCCCACTGTGCTTTGATGGTTCTCTCGATATTGGCGATTCTAATTGGATTTATACGGTAAGAAATTCGATATATTCTTTAAAGCACATTTAGTTACCATTAATTCTGTGTCTGTTTTTTAGATTTTAGTTTTTTGTGTTAATTATTTTGTTATTATTTTTTCCGATTCCATTCATCCCCCTTATCCTATTCCTATCTGTACATCCTTTACTCCATCAACGGCTCCAATTTGTTTTTATGTTTGCACATCGACCGTGCTAACCCACATTATCACCATTCACAATTCCAATGTATTATCAATTGCATTTTTTCTGTTTTCACCACTTTGTTTTCTTTGTGTTGTCTTTTTGTTTACCATTTTTGGTTTTGCTCATTCTATAATATTAGTGGTCGTGTAATGAAATGGAGCAATTCTCCTCCTTCCTGTACCGAGCCTCTCCGCAGGGTGCAATCTTTGAAGTTCCGCTCCGAAGAACAGTCTGACCTGAACGACATCCTGCTTCGCGTATCTGCGTTTGGCCTCTTCGTGTATGCCGTGTTCAGCGTCATCGCTGGTGGAATGGGAGCCTTCACTCACGAGCCGAACCTTCTCGTCATGATCACTGGTTGCTTGAGCGTTCTTCAGGTAAACTAATGTTCCATTATTATTTATATGTGTTTCATTCTCGTCTTTTAAAGTCCCAAATGTATTTGTTTTATTATTTGTAAAACCAGGTGGTTCTTCAACTGCTGTTCATCGCCGATGTTTCCCGTCGTCGCGTTCACCTGCCTGAACAAGAACGCAGCAAGCCCGCCCGTCAAGCCGTCACCTTCCTCCTTATCTGTAACGTTACCATGTGGCTCATCTACACCTTCGAAGCACAAAAAGTCCTGGCTAACCCTGTAAGTATTACCAGCTCTACTTGGTACTTACTGCATCTTATACTTAGGTACTAATAATGAGTTTTCTCTTTCCAGGTGCAACTTGATTTCTACGGTTTCGTGGCTTGGTCTCTCGTACAGCGCTTCACTCTACCGCTTTGTATTTTCCACCGCTTCCACTCAGCCGTCACCCTAGCCGAAATATGGAAGACCAGCTACAAAGCGCGCCTGGAGTGAGCGCTTCAAGTTGACTAAGTTGGAGACCTAAGTCCAATCAACAACATCCTAATGCAACTAGGATAAACACTACGGATTTCGTCCTCATCCGGGACAGCAATTTTTTGTAGGTAGAACGGATAAAATTACTGCTAGTTTTCAAAATCATCTCGCTATTTCAAGTGTTAGTATAGGTGTGACGAATTTAGGATGGTCAGCATTGCATTTTACAATGTAGAAGTGACTAAGTAATTGCTCTCCCGGACAGTATTGTAGTTGACACGACATAATCACCTGGATCTACCTACCCTATGGATCATCGTTATGTTGGTTATTATTTGCTACGGTTCTTTCATACTTCGTATATCTTTCACATTCCATTCTATTTTAACAGGTTCAATAAAAATTAGGTTTCTTGAAAGACTGACTGTGGAGACTTTAAAGCGACCAAGCATACATATTTTCAGCTCACTTTCTTTAATAGATACGTAAACAGAATTGCTCAGATTTCGGAATTCTATACTTGCAAATTTTTTAAACTTTGAATGAGAGCATTTTAACATGATCTGATCGAAACACGATAATAAAATAAATCCCAGTTGTGAAAAGTTCCCTCCTTTGTTAGAAATAATTTGTGTGCCATGGTTTTAGGGTTAAGGCTTGATTAAAATTTGACAATATTTTACATTTCTGGAAACATTTCAATCTTAAAACAAATCTATCTTCTCTGCGACTGGTATTATTTGTTGTTATTAATTAATTGTAATAATTAATTGAATTTGAATCTTTTTGTCGATGAATTTAACATTTCAACACAAAATGGGAGCCGTTTTGTGTAATTAAAACCGTATCTAAAATATAAGATATAAAATTAATTAATGTAAAATTAATTACTATATTAAAGTTTCAGAAGATTTATTAGCCAACATAAATTTGAGGTAAACAAGTAGGATTATTATTAAAGTTTAATATTACGTGGTATCTTAAGACATTCTTAAGAGGGTAGTTGACGTGTCGATAAACTATATCCGATTAAAACGTACTTAACTTTAGAGAAAGAGTAGAGACCTGCTGCTTGAGCTGCAGAGCGCCGCTTTATACGGATCATTTGGGTATTTGAGTTTAGGAGACATTTTTATTGCAACGGGGCCATAAAAATGTAAATTTTTTATCACGATGTAACAAGCACATTTTATAGCGCTGACGTTAGCATGTTCAGAGATGTGGTAACACTAGATTTAGAATTAAGTAACAATTACTGGCAACATTATTAGATGTTGCTAGAGCATAACTTCTACCTATTAGTGATTATTATAATCGATTACAATTTGCGAAGTTTTAACATGGGACTAAGTTCACAGCGTCAAAATTATAAACGCTATGGTACGTTAAAATTTTTCTCTGCAAATATTTTCATAATGATTTTTGTGCAATCTATTTTTATAGGCTGACTAATTTACATACCTGTCTATTCGTGTAATGCAATGATCAACCGTGATTTACACGTGATATCATTTCTATGTTATGGATTTTGTATAATATAGTTCATACTCAATTATTTATATTTATTAATTTTGTAAATTAACTTTTAAGGTAAAATCGTAACTTATTGCTCTAGAGTCTGAGAGTAACGTGTGCTTACAACGTGAGATTTCGAGTGAATGTAGTTAGTTTTCGATTGATTTAAAATATTTTAATGTTTACGATTAGTAATTTATTATTAAAACAGTGGATGTAAAAAAAAATAAGTAAAAAGAGCTCAATCGTATTGGTTTTTGAGAAATTTAATGGCTTAACAATAACAGGTCTTGGCATGTTTATTGTTAATAACAGCAACCAGCGTGTTTGGCTTGTTTTATCACTGCCGATATTTTTAACAATAGATAATTGTTAGTAAGTCCTTTGATAAACCTATACTATTTCTAACTTGTTCAATTTTGTAGGTGATATTTAATGTGTACCTTGATGTTTGGAACAAAATGTACCGATGTTTGTAACTCTAGGTTTTAACATTATTATCATACCTATGTGGATACTCAATCAGTGTTATATAGATACCAAAAATTTGGAAATTCTACTTTAAAATATATAATTAATATATGTAAATGTCTATTTGAATAAATTAAATAATACTTATACGTGATTGTTCGTTTTATTGAATAACAACTTCTAATAAAATAATGTGCCAGCGCCAAACTATCGGAAAAACGCTAAGATTTCATGCTTTGGAGGTATTCCTCAGGGATCCAATTTAGGTCTGCTGTGCCGATTTTGTTGATTACTGATTGAGTTTTTCTTTTTTATGTATGGCTTCTCGCAGGTCAACCTAGGAGGTAGTCGGCTGCTTAACCGGACTTTCCTGTGGTCCGGTGCCTCAATAAATTAAGGCCTTCAGTCAGGGCATAAAACTTACAAACTAAGCGGAGGCCGCTAAGGGCACCCCCTGTGGGGTACGGACCTCACCTTAGGGCGTCGCTAGGGGAGAACAGGAAGGGACTAGAATGCATTTGGATTAATAAGGGACGAATTTAAAGGTACAACAGGCTGAGCGCCGCGGGCTGGTTCGAGCAAGGGTCGGGGCGGAGACGGACGTAAGGACGGCGCGGCGGTCGGGTCTTATATTTGTGTACAGTGCTGGGGGCCTTACTACTGTCTGGTTGGCGAATCCTACCTATGTGGGAGGGAGTGTAGCGGGCGGCCGCCCCTTGCTTGAGGTGCCAGCAGTTGTTGCAGCTGAGCACGTAGCTTTAAATTCCCCGACTAATAATCATGATCAAAACTTTGATCCAGCCCGTCCCATCCTTGATGTCCTCCCTCCGGTTGACGCCCTAAGCCGAGGTTCGTACCCCACAGGGGCTGCCCTTAGCGAGCGTTCACCTAGTTTTAATTAGCATAGTTGAATAAGTGGCTGGAGGTTTTAAGTGTAGTAGTTTAAGGCACCCACAGGAAAGCCCGATTAAGTAGTCATGATTTCAGAGGTCAACTACGAGATGCCCTAACTAAAAAAAAAAAAAGCGGGGGACGCCGCAATCTGGGATTGGGGTGTTTTACGTTTCATGAACTGCTGGATGGTGGGCATTTTGAGAACTAAGAGATCTAAGTGAAGATCCAAATTGCGAACAAAGGAGGGGGCTTCCGTATCTAAACTTTCAAAGAAAACGATTCTGGAGGGTCTGCATCCTATGGAGATGGCGTGGCTTAGCGTGTGTGACGATAGGACAGATGACCGCGGCATAGATGCACAATTTGCACTTGAGTGACAATTTAGTGCGTGCAGTCAATATAAACTGGATGGAGCCTACCGAGAGGTATATTATGTAATGTGCTCACTGAAGGTAAAGTGATGGGCTAGGATCACACCTAGGAATGTAGGTATTTAGCTCGCTTCTCCCAAGCGACTGGCTTGCCATACATAGTGATCGAGCTGGACTGACTGAGATTACAGTGATCATCAGATGAGTTCAAAGAGTAGAATAAGTGTACAAATGGGGATGAGTTAATAATAGTTATATGATTGATAGATCAAAATCAAAATCAGAATCAAAATATTTTATTTCACATAAACCTACATGGGCACTTGTGAAACGTCAGATCGACTTAATGTACGCAAGCTAAATAGCGGTCACGCCATAGTGATTCGAACGCAGGTAAATAAATAAACGGAATACAATACAAACTTCTTACTTCAACCACATACACATGGAGAAGTCAAGAAATAAAACCGGCCAAGGGCGTGTCGGAAGTCGGAAGATGCACAATGAAGGGTTCCGTAGTTGCGATGAATTAATTCCAAGGACAAACTTAACATTGTAGTTTAAAAACACGTTCTCCGACACATTCCAACTTCAAATGTAAGTTTGTACGCACAATATTGAGAGATTTAGAGAATGGTCAATTTCCATCTATTTTCTTAATATCTTTAAGTATTTATTTAAAATTTATAAAAAAATATGTGAGATCCTCACAACAAGCCCTTTCATTTGTTAAGTTACACGGTACAGTTTGCAAAAACTATTTATTTTAAACTCTATTTGCTCCCAAAAAGTGACCCCCATAAGCAATAATCATTTATTTTCGTTACACGTCCGTGTTTGGATCACAGAAATTCATATGTGTATCTTTAAACTAAATTGGTCCAGTAGATTCGGAGTAAATTGGCTGTAACAGACGGATAGACAGCCAGTCAGACAGACACGAGTGATACTTTATGGGTTTCGTTGTCTCACTCGGACGTTCGGTATCCAAAAAAAAGATATTTTTATTTCGTGGAATATTATTTATTTTATAATCGACTAAAACTACAGCGCTAGCATATTTTTAAAGTTGCAACTTCCACGCCTCTATCTGCTGTCAATTTGACATTTACAATTACAACTGACTGACAGACGACAGTTTGTTACATCAATCAACCTGATGCGTTGCGAATTTATCGGAAACTATCCACAAGTTTAAATTATAGTTATGAGGGAGTGATTCACTTCAAACTAAAACAGTGGTATCAGTTTATTGTGAAGGAACACCACGGAAATAATCTAACATGCTCCTACGTTGTGGTCTGTTGTTGTTGTGTTTGAACTGTGTGAGGACGACTGAGTATTTTGGTAGTGATGGGGGTCGTGTTGCCGAGTTCAATAGAAGGTTTTCGCTATGGCCTTCTGTCCACAATGCCGCGAGGTTGTTGAGAGTGAGGAGGGAAGAAGGGGTTGAGGCTGTTGCTCAAAGCGAGGGTGGACCCGTCGATAAAATTCTTCCGTCAGGAGCTCTGAACCCTGCTTCTCAGGCGGACGTAAAGAACGACATGAAGAGTAAGGTTGAGCCCGTGCTGCCGCCGACACCGCCGCCGCCACCCGCTGGTGGTAAGATTACACAATCAATCTCGTTATTTCACTTTTTAGTCCAATGTTTTCCTATAGGTATAAGTTTTTATCACTGCCTATGAAATGTTAGTTTCCTTATAGATTATGAAATGGTTACTTAGTTGTGCCTGCCTTTTAAGTTGCATTGATGAAATGTAACCATATCTGGCTCCATAATCTCAAACCAGCCATGAGCAAAGCCAAAGCAGTCAAAATCTGCCCCTAAAACGACACACTGACCATCAATTGGTAATGTGAAGCAACACAACTTATTGAACTTACTTTCTCTTAAATTATAATAAAGATTCTTGTACCTCAAGTATGAATTTAGGATATTTAAATGTAATACAACCAATTCAAAATTAACTTATTCAAATTAGGCTAAGAATTAGTAAAAACTTTTTTAAATGAAATGTATTTTAGACTAAGTAATTCTAATTTGAATTTTATGTTGAAATACTTCTATACAAGCAATATGTATAATAATCACTTGCTTAAAAAACGGGGAAGGAAAACATCGTGTGGAAACCGGCATGCCTGAGAGATATTTTTCGACGGCATGTGAAGACAAGTCAGAGGCCCATGGGCGACTTTAAAACTTTGACACCAGGTTAGTCACTAACCACACAAATAGAAGAAGAAGAAGCAATATCCAAGTAGTTTAAAAACAGCTAGTTTACTGTAGTTTATAGAGGTTGGGAAGATAATGAGTGGACTTGTTTATAAACAACAGCTTACAATAGCATCACCTGTTACTAAGTTTGTAAATAAATCTTGGAAGTAAAGTTTCACCCACTCCATACTGTTCATTTAGTATGTAATTTTATGGCCATAGAATAATAATTGGTAGGTGTAATCTACATAAATAAAAATGAAATGCTTTTAGTTGGTAAGCGCATCACTTGAGAATGGCAGGGCCGATTTGGTTAACTTTTGTTTGAAAATGTTTGTAATACTCCAAATAACGTTTTTTTGGGTAGGAAAAATTGTTAATAGTGCTATTATCTACACATTGAAATTTTGACAGCACAACGTCTGTCAGGTCAGTTATAAATAAAATTGATGTCATCTATGTTTGGGATTGTGATGCAGTTTGGTTTTTTATGCACCTTATTTTTATTTATTTATCCAGTCAAAATACTACAAAAAATAAAAGTCTGTATTACTGATATTGTTCAAAAAAAAAAACTTTATTTTCTTATATATTTCTATTTTGTTGTTCATCTCTTTTTCTATCGTCCTATTTATCTACTGTCTAGTGATTACAAACTCAATTAAATTTAATCTCCTTTATTGAAAAACAGATTAACATTGTTACATGACTACAGTTTGTGGTTAAATCACCTAATATAATAATAATAAAAAAATGAGCCTTTTTATTTTGAACTTTTCATAAATATGAGTACAATATGTTCTTATTATAATATTTTCCGAAGCTCAGTTTGCCTCTTTTAATAGGGCTCCTCTAACAATTTCCATTGGGACCTGTCACTTGCTACTCGTCTCGAGTGAAGTCCAGCCGTGAGTTTCAGATCATCTTCCCATCTTGTTTGTTGGTGTCCTCTGCTTCTCTCCAGCCATCTTTGGGGTACCAGTTGGTAACAATTTTACACCATTTCTCTTGTGGGTCGCGTAACATGTGACCTGTCCATCTCCACTTTTGTTGGTCTATCCGGGTTATATCCACAACTTTGGGTTTTGGCCCTTATTATGCTACATCTCACTCTGTCTAATCACCTAATATAAGTATTTGATATAAATTGGTAACCACCACCTCACAGGGCGCTGATTCATGACATGCCAATCAAATTAACACCTTATTCCTCACAGTAACAATGATTTGTTTATTTTCAGTGTTAGTAAATCATTAACACTTGATTACTAAAGTAATATAGACCATTACAATCAAAAATAATATTATTGGATATGCCATTTATGCAGCAATGAATGAACATGTGTGGCTGGCAGAAAATGTTTTGATAAAACATGAAACAAATGGCTTATTTAAATAAAAAGCGATTCAGACTCTTTGTAAGTTTAGGAGCTTGTGGCTAAGTAATAACAGCCGCATGTGTTGATCCATTGGGTCAAGTTATGCTTGCCGGGGTTGGTCCGTGGATGGGTGACCATCTTTACATACCGAGCCTCCTCTGTACCTTGGAAAGCACATCAAGCCGTTAGTCTCGGCTGTCATTCATGGATCTTTGAGAGTCATTACGGATTTTTAGAAGCCCAAAGGTCTGACAACCAGTCTTACCAAGGGCCTTTGTATTACCCAGTTACTGGGTTGTGGAGGTCAGATAGGCATTCGGTCAATGTAAAATACTTGTATTCAGCTGCATCCGGTTAGACTGGAAGTCTACCCCAACATAGTTGGGAAAAGGCTAAGCAGATTGACTCATAAGTTTAAAATAATAATGAAAGGTGAATAAACTTATGGTAGAAGGTCATTATAACCTTGTTATGTTTATTGCTACATAGCCATACACTTACAATGTCATTACTTTAAATTATGTTTATTATGATTTTATGTTACCATTGTGTCTATATTTTTTAGGGAGGCATTTCAAGCGGTAAATGGTCACTGACCTCAATTTTCTATTTTTAATTAATTAGATGCTGTGAACCTTATCCTGATGACAGCCAGTTAGATACTTTAAATGACTAAAAACCATTATTAATTAATTTAAATCTGTAATTTCAGGCAACGCAACAGTCAACACCAGTACCATAGCTTCAACTCCAGTCAACGAAACCAAGGTCAACAATGCAACAATTACAGAGAAGCCAATTAAACAGATTGATCTGAACAATCCTGGAGTATTGAAGAGAGGGTTCATTGTGTTTGGAGGATTTGCACTGCTGGCAGTTGCATATTTCATATTTTACAGGTAATTTATTTCCTTTTATAAAATATATGGCATTAAGTATGTCAATTAAAAAAAAGAAAGCAATATTATGATAATCATAACATTTCAGTTTTTGTTCTATGGCACTATTATATAATATATTAATACCATAGGATAATTTTACAGATAATGGTGCCGATTCCCTTGTTCACAAACTAAACTAAATTTAAGTTCAGTGCATCTTTTTCTTTCTATTTCATTAAGAAAAGGACAGAGGATAAATTTTAGTTTAGTCCTATCAAATTAATCAGCGCCTGTCACTCACCATACAAGTTTAGACGTGATTTAAAAACTTGCCGACTAAAATTACGTCAATTTACGTCAAGCGCTGATTAATTTAACAGGACTAAACTAAAATTTATCTTCTGTCCTTTTCTTAATGAAATAGAAAGAAAAAGATGCACTGAACTTAAATTTAGTTTAGTTTGTGAACAAGGGAATCGGCACCATTATCTTTATAATCACAAAGTTCATTTAAAAAAAAAAAATTGTTTTATAAAAGACTGAAAAGACCTCTTTTAAAAGTATTTAGATATGAAGAACGAAAACTTCTTCCGCTTGCCCGTCTCATTCTTCCAGCATGTAAAACTTTTATATATACCTAATGCAAATACATTTTTGCGGATGTTTTGTTTACATTTTATCTTATAAGGAAAATGAGTCATGTACACACATTATAAGACCACTGTGTTTACAATTTCGCGCCAGTTTACTTTAGTCTGGCGGAACAGTGCAGAGTTTTTAAAAAAACAAGTCTGGCACATATTACTTCCTTGAAGCAACTAATAGCACTTTAAATCCCCTCTTATCTTTTTAGATAATTAGGTTTTGTAACGGTATTTCCGTTCATTTATCTGCTATCAGTCATTTGGAAATTGATGGCTATATCTTATGAACAAGATTATTAAATAAGTATTAACTGATTAATGATTATCCATTTGGTATCACCATGCTTATTATTTACTAGCTTCTGCCCGCGACTTTGTTCGTGTGGAAGTAGGGTTGCCAACCGTACTATAATATATAGTATTGTACTATATTTCGAGTCTGCGTACTATATACTGTTGAATAAATATAGTAGTACGCAAAAATACTATATTTTCAACACCGAAATCTACCAAAAAAATATTTCATTAAAAAAAAAAAACGTTGCTCTATTACTCTGAAATAACAATAGCAAATGAAATCTTTGTAAAGTAAAAGAATGTAGTGAGTTTATTGACAAAACTACAGGCCAAAAATGGCAGCATATTTTAATAAATACTGAAAACAATTTATCATGTTTATCCCGCCACTTCGGCATTCACAGAAAGGATATTTTCAGTTATAAATTCGAAATGGCGAGAAGAAATAGAAGAGTATCTCATTAACAAAAAATATGCTTTTGATTAACATTAATTTAAACATTTAATGTAATGAAGCATTACGACACTATAATTTTAGATTTTTTTTTAAATAGTTAATATAGTTTTTATAAAAATAAATAAGTAACAAATACATCTTTGTCTATTTTTAGCTTTTCCATAAAATACTATATTTTTGTAGTGTACTATATTTTTTATTGCTTATTTTGAAAAATACTATATTTCGCCGAAGAAAAATGTTGGCAACCCTATGTGGAAGTCGTAAGACATACATAACACGTCCAAACAAGCTCTTCAACTTATTAGTATAGGTTTATAGAATAAAGTCTGTAAGTACAATCAAAATCAAAAGTCATTCATTCAAATTAGGCTGAGAAACAGCACTTTTTGAAATCCAAAATTACATAAGACAGTCCCCCAAAACGCACATCCTCCATCATCCACTTTCTAGTGCTTTAACTGGGAAGAAGTGGCGCACAAAACTCCCCGGGCTCCCCAATCTCTTCGAAAATCAGTATCTGTAATCAGTTCTTGTTATTGTAGCAAACATTAATGATATTATTATGTGCAATAAATCATGAATGATGTAATTTTCTTCAGTATTTGCTGAGGCAATTAATAATATTTTACGACTGTTTGTCTCCCACGTCATGGGAATAGCAATTTTTCGTGATAAGGTAATAAAGTGTGTTTATTCACAATAATGTATTAGGTACAGACGCCAGCACATCAAGCTACCCGAAACTGTCAATTTTTTTCAATCAACTTTGAACCTTATACTTCAGCGATAAATTCGAAAATCTATTAAATAAATTTGACAGATTGTAGTAGCCTGATGTGCTGGCGTCTGTACCTACGCAAGATTTCCTGAAAAGGGTATACAGTGGTGTTACATATTGGTGCCGATTCTCTTGACACAAATACCTCTAAACTAGACTAAAAATCACCAAAATTTAGTTTATTCCTGTCAAACGACGATTTCCCATTCTGAAATAGACTAAAGTGACACAACAACATTTTAGTTTGACAGCACTAAGATGGTACTTACTGGGGTATTAATTTAGTTAAAATGGCAATTTTGCTATTCTGAATTTGACGTTTTTCACCAAAAATTTTGATTGTCTAACTAAATCTGACTATTCCTAGTCACGATTAAAAACGTAGAATAAAATTGGTTGTCATGAACTTTAAATTCACACCAACACGCAAAAACAGTATTGTATTTATTGTATTTTTAAAATTCTTTTCCTTATATATCGAAAATGGTACGGACACACCATTCGCAAAAATAACGAAAATTTCGACCCCCCTAAATAAAACCCTTAAACCCCTAACACTTAACATGTAAGTAGGTAATATTTTTTTCTTATTTTCCATACAAAAAGTGAAAAATTCCTTAAAAAACACGTCGAGGCTGCCCCCCGTGCTCCTCTGGCTCTAAAAAAAATTTCACGTGGTAGGGCAAATCAGTACCACGTGGACTCGCGATTGTCAAATACGATTTTAGTTGTGTCAAAATTATATTTTAATTTAGAGAATTTTTGTTGCAGAATAGCTTTAAGATTCTCAAAGCCAAAAGTAAGGAATTTTAGTGATAGTTTAGTTAGTTTAGTTTGGTATACAAGAGAATCAGCACCAGTACTTTTATACATTTTTCCAGTTATGTTTTTGTTAAATCCCACGGAATTTACTGGTCACGAATACAGAACTAGGTCGGTTCATAATAACATAACACCAAGCTTGTATTTCCCCGAAGGGTTAGGCAGAGGTGTACCTAGTACACCCACATTTCGCCAGTTATATTTAAGTCCCATGTAATGAGGGGCGAGCCTATTGCCATCAATCGGGCACAAATCTGCTGCGGTTCATAATAATTATAAATAAACTTATTACAAAATCTGCGAAATATTAATAAGAGAATTCTATTTCTATTGAGCATGATCAATAAAATTGGCGGATTTAGTTTGAGACCTGCAGTAGTAGGTATAATGTTTGGGAGGAGCACGTGGCTAAGTAATAACAGCCGCACGGGTCGATTCATTCGGTTAAGCTACGCTTGCCGGGGTTGGTCTGTGGATGGGTGACCATCTTAACATACCGAGACTCTTCCGTGCCTCGGAAAGTACGCTAAGCCGTTGGTCTCGGCTGTCATTCGTGGATTTTTGACAGTCGTTACGGGTCGTCAGAAGTCCGAAAGTCTGACAACCAGTCTTACCAAGTGGTGTCGCATTACCCAGTTACTGGGTTGTGGAGGTCAGATAGGCAGTCGCTTCATGTAAAATACTGGTATTCAGCTGCATCCGGTTAGACTGGAAGCCGACCCCAATATAGTTGAGAAAAGGCTAGGCAGATAGATTTTAGCTGTGTAATGTTTTAAGTAGGCTTTAAAGAGATCATTACCTCCGAGTTTGTTTCCGCATTTCTTCTTAGATCTCAGCGATCAGTCAGCTAGAAAATGCCAGCGTCATCTAGTTTAAAGTATTGACCAAAACATGTATATGTAAAAGTGTCATAAAAGACCAGAAATAAAAATAATTTTATCATTTAAATATTAGTTTACGCGAAGTTCAAGCCTGTGACTCCTTTGACCACTCTGTTTATTATGTTAGTGTCATTTACCTATGTTAAAAGTTGATACTTTGAACTTTGATATAAGCCTTGATTAAGTCAGTGTTATCAGTCAGTTTAATCGTCTTTAATTGCAAGAGAGAATTTATAAACAGTGACAGGTTCTTCTGTAATCAATCACTCATTAATGAGTACTGTAACCAATAAGTTAAATAGAATACTTTTAGATTTTTCCCTGCGATAAATTTTGCATTTACAAATACAGGGTAAGTTTTTATCCAGTGCGCAAACTTTAACACGTGACTTTACTCATTATTATGAACAACTTTTACTGGGACCAAAAGTGAAATCGCGAAAATAAATGTGTGTGGGGTAGGTAAATCAGCTGTTCCCTACATTTATGTTCGCATAACTCGTCAAAGTCACGTGTTAAAGTTTGCGCACTGGATAAAAACTTACCCCCCTGTATAGACCATGATCTACCTAGCCTTTCCCCAACTATGTTAGGGTCGGCTTCCAGTCTAACCAGATGCAACTGAATACCAGTATTTTACATGGAGCGACTGCCTATCTGACCTCCACAACCTAGTTAGGTACTAGGTAACACGATATCCCTTGGTAAGACTGGTTGTCAGACTTTTGGGCTTCTAACTACCCGTAACGACTGTCAAAGATCTACAAATGACAGCCGGGACCAAGGATTTAGCGTGCTTTCTGAGGCACGGAGGGGTCTTGGTATGTAAAGATGGTCACCCATCCACGGACCAACCGCGGCAAGCGTAGCTTAACCTGATCGATCGACCCGTGCGGCTGTTATTACTTAGCCACAAGCCCCTCTATATAGACCAATGAATTACAAATAATCAACTTTTAATCTATGACTGCTCGAATATGAGAAAAGTCTTTTCGAAACAGCAGTAGTTACATGAAATTACATAATATTAATAAATACAAATGAGAACTCAATTTAAACAGTAAACTAACATCCATCATTTCGAAAATTTCAGAAGAAAAAGCAAGAAAAACGACTCAGGCGGCGCTCACACCACAATTGACGCAAACCAGTTCCGCTACGGCGTCCTCCAATCAGAAGACAGGAGAGACAACATGGAACTGTCCCGAGTACCGCTCACCATGGAATCTGATGAGGACGAGGACGAAGACTTGGAGATCTTCGACCTGGAACAAAAGAAGAAGTCACTGTCCTATGTCAACTTACAAACAAATGATGAGGATATAGTTTTCCCTCCAAATGAAAGCACACCCAATGATAGAGATAATTTACTCTTAGATATTGAAGATGTAAATTCTGATACGTTAATTAATTGGAGCAGTAACGGCAGTAAGTCTATATTATAATTCCTGTCCTGTATTTGTTAATTTTATGATACAAAAAGTTGAAAATGCGTGACGCATTTATATCCGCCATAATCTGAATTGATGTTGGAAAAATGATTAAGTTTGTTTCTCATAAAACTGCTGTTAGGTTGTTGAATATACAGAATCATAGTTTCTTAGTACTTTAGTATTATTTTAGTTTGGTATTGGTACAGTGTAAAGTAAGAGATATAATATTTTTTGATAACCTAACGGTGGTATTATGATGTCATTTAATAGTTTTTAATTTTATAGCAGTCATGACTGTTTGGTATTACTAAAATGTACTTATTTTAGTAAGCCTTTGTGTATTCAAATATTAAGCAAACCAGTGCAAAATTTACGTAGAACGCTAATATTACGCACGAAGAACAATTTAGAATGTTCATGATGCTTTTATGATAATTTTCGCCAAATGACTGCACTACTAATTCTATTGTAGGAGATGAACGTTTCACAAGGCCTTTCAAACACGCTATGTAAATGTAGAATCACATTATGACCGTATTGCATAACAATACGGTCTAGTGACCTTCACAAGTATTACCTAATGTTATCTGGAACATGTGTTAAACAAACATTGAGAAAACGATCTTAAAATTCAAACGAATCTTACTACGAATTATTTTTGTTTTACTGCATTTATTGATTTAGCTTATTCTTATGAAAACGTAAAATGCAAAAAAGTGTTTTATGTTTATTTAGTTAAGAGCGCTTACCCTAAAAGTTGGCAACGTCGCAAATAGCTGTCAAATATTTACCTGTTTTGATTAATTTGGCAATATTACTGTATGGAAATTTGAAATGTGGCTAACTAGTGAACTAAAATATTTATTAT
Organism: Agrochola lychnidis; assembly: GCA_963680765.1. Taxonomy (NCBI): domain Eukaryota; kingdom Metazoa; phylum Arthropoda; class Insecta; order Lepidoptera; family Noctuidae; genus Agrochola; species Agrochola lychnidis. The sequence continues at coordinate 16,464,650 of OY796857.1, forward strand.
GAAATACAATAATTAATATCGTAACACTGAATATTTATTTCGTTTTAGATGTAAAAAAAATATTTGGAAACTTTCCAAATGCCTTTTTTTTCATCTAAAACGATTACAACATCAAATTCAGTGTTGTAATTGCAATGCATTATTAATATTCTAGTTCGCTAGTTGGCCACATTTCATATTTCCATACAGTAATATTGCCAAATTAATCAAAACAGCGAAATATTTTACATCTAATTGCGACGTTGCCCATTTTCAGAATAAACGCTCTTTAAGGTGACGAATCGCTTGCTGGTAAATTAGAGATAGATTACTGCGTGCAACCTTGAATGGATCGATGACCGATTGTTGAGAGGTAGTGTCGAAATGCTTTAATGTTTCTGTAAACGTCTGGGGTAATAGATGTCGTTATAATTTCACAGTCAATGCATTTCCTATAAAGCGGTTCTAATCCGTTGACTTTCAAAGCAATATTATTGAAATTGTGAGGTGAGTGGATGTTCCTTAACAAAACTGGTATTTCTCTCTGTCTTCCTTCTTGTCTTTTAGTAGATATGATACGAATTTCGTGGAGTTATTAATATAGAAGTATGCTTAAAGTATATTCTTGGAAATATCTGCTTTAAAATTAATGTAAGAAAAATAGATACTTAAGGCATTTTGTAACATACTTCGGTTTGCTTTTAATGTTTGCAGTATATTCCAACAATTGCAATTTTATTTTTAGTTCTTCGTTATGGGCTTGATGTCTGATTATAATTTATATTAAACTAAAATAAGTGTACATGTAGGTATATTATAATATTGCATAAATTATTATTGTTTATTTTATTGTTCTATGAAAAAAATATGTTAAAAATGATTTAAAATCTCGTGTATTTGGTTATTTAGTTACATAGTTAAGAGGGGCCTGCGATTCTCCATACAATTTCAGTTGTCCGTATTCCCCTTTTTTCTTCCTGACTATTGCCTCTAGAACAATTTTATTTTTTCATATGATCAAAGTCTGCTGTAGGCAGGTCCCTGTTATTTCCTTTTTTTCAGCAACTAATTGGTAAAGAAAATGTGACCCTCCAAAAATTACAAAAATACCCCATTTTTACCGCTATGATTAGAGGATTACCAGACAAATTCGAAACGTTTTTAACATAAAAGAAAATGATAGGAACATAGACATAGTCTTTCTTAAAATTTTAATGTAAAAAATGATTGAATCGGCTCAGTTTTCGAGGAGAAAAAAGGGGAATACGAAACGTTGATCTCGTCAAAAAAATTGTGATTTAATCGGTCTGAGCTGCAGCTGTCCCTATCGCACTTTACAGGGGCAGACTTGAGGTAAGACGACGGCAATAGTTCCTTCAAAAAACAATTTTTCAAATTCCTCGCAGGCCCTGTTCCCTCTTAATCTGATTTTGGGATTTTAGTTGATAATTATTTATCTCCATTTTCATAGAAACATACAATGGTTCATTAAGGGTTTTTTTTTATTTACGCTGTTGTTTATCTTGGTATTAATGTCAAATTCAAATTATTTTTATGAAAATTGATTATTTTGAAAAAGTGCCATCGATACTTATTTTTTTTATTTACTATCACATTGAAAATAGTACTTACATTTATAAGTATCATTATTGGTTATTTTTCTATGAAGAAGCGTTATTTTTATTTGTTTTACTAAATTATAATCATTTTATTAATGCTTATTTCGAGAGATTCGCTCAATAATAATGTTTACTATGCTTTTAACGTGGATCGTTTGCTAAGTTCATCGCAATATGTGCGTTTAGTTGATTTGTGCTGCACCAACCGACTGGTAATATAAAATGCAACAAAAATTGATTATTTTACTCATCACCATTCGGATTTAAAGTATCCTACTTTAAATCGAAGTAGTGAGTGTAGTGCAGGTACAGTTTTTCTTAATGTCCCTCGGGAATCATCGCATTTCCGAATACAAACGTATGCTAATTTCCATGTCCATCAATTATTAGATTTATCTTGTATAATAATTTGAATTTAGAACTAAGAACTTTATTGTTGTTTTGTTTTGATTTTCGTGTGAACTATATAGAGCTGTAAAACTATTTTCCTATCTGTCGTGCCTGCGACTTTAGCAGCGTTCCTACCATTTTTTAAATAAATTACATTAATTAAAAGAGTATTAACAACTCTATGCAGGGTGTCAGGGAAATCGACGCGAAAACTGAAACCATGGATTCAGTACATGATCCTGAACCCCCCTGTGTTGAAATTTTTCGCCGGTTATTTAAGAAAAAATCTGCTGTTTCATAGAAAAGTGCAATACCTACGCGGTCAAAATGTATGGAACAGCTGATTTTTTTTTCGCGTCGATGTCCCTGCCACCCCCCGTATACTTCCAAGTCGATTGAGAGCGTCCAGTCTGCACCAAGTGCAAAGGGAAACTGATAGAAACCCGACGACTGCCGAAACACGAGGTTTGCCGAGGGACATTAAGAACATATTTGTACTGTACAGTACACTAGAAAAGTACAGAACATAATTGTCTGTAAAATGTTACTGATACTTATGTTCTTGGTTCATTAGAATAAAATTTGTGTCGATTTAATCGAATAATATATCTTTTTTTATTAATTATTTAAATTGCTATTCTTGTAGTTACTATGTATATTTTCACATTAACATATCAATAGAGTTAACTGGTTCAAGTAGTTTTTATCCGTAAAACTGTAGATCTAATTGCATTTTAATAGTAACTGACGTTTAGTACAAATAGTGCTGATTTGATTTGTTTGTATGTTGCACATTATTTGAAACAATTAAGTATTCTTAGCTTACAATTGTTGAACATTCGGTGAATCTTCTATTGCCAGCACGCGTAGCATGACAACCATAGAAACGGGTTTTGTCGACGGAAAAATAGACAAAATAACAGATTGTGATTGTTTATCTGTCATTTTGTCTATTCTTCCGTCGACAAAACCCGTTTCTATTGTGGTCATGCTAAGCGTGCAGGACAATACTTTCACATAATTTCAATTGTTTTATTTATTAAAATTTTATAATTGAGTAGTGCATTGAGTATTATAAAATATTTTTGAAGTGAAAACTTCTTTAGGCGCTTTGGACATTTTTGAGATGGGACTAAACCATTGATTTCGTGACACTGTGACGACACCAGCTTTTGACCATTAAAAAGACATCAACGCGTTGATTACCGCGGTGCCGATTTTTTTGAAGTTTTCACTTCTGTCGGCACTCCCGGAGTGCCACATTTTTTTTAAAGTGAACTGCTCAAGTTTGTTACATTTCAAGTTAGTATATGTTAAGAGTCAAAAAAATCAAAATTGTCGCTTAAATGTTAAGACACTTAACCACTTAAGAACTTAACCGAAGATAATATTGGAAGTTCTTTTATTACCTTTATTTCATTCATACGAATCTTATGCTGATTTCTTTAATGTTTTGTAAAAAAAATCATCGTTAAGCCTATTTTAAATTGAAATGTCCTGTATAATGTGTTGTTATTGTAGAACTATATCTTTAGGTATTATATTGATATTTTTTTATTATTATGTGTAAATTCATATGTTAAATTTCTGTACTATTTTCTTGGCTTAAATTTTGCATCCTTTTTTAATTTAATACAAAAAAAAAAATGCAGATTTTTTTAATATCACTGTTGAAGCTATGGACTGTGATAATAGAAGAGAGAGTAGAATATGTAAAATTATATATTTTTCGGAGGATAATAGCTATGTACGTATGTTTAGTTTGCCATCGCTCTCTGTGACTCTTCTGTACTTACGGATGGCTGTAGTATATTTTTATGTTGAAAGAAAGAGACAGATAGTGCGGGGATGGTATAAGAACCGTGTGTGTTAAAGAAGGACCCATAGATTAAATAAGGAACGCGGGCTGTGGTCGACTGTGGGCCGGCGCAGACCTGGCGAGGCGCAGCGCGTTTTTCACTGCCTAACAAATATCGATCTTGCGATAGTTGAAATAAAGTTGAAAATAAATTAATTTCCAATAGAGAGAGCATTAAAGCGGACAGAGTTATTTTTGACTGTATTTTAAGAATAGCAATGTAGATATTCTTTTGGCAGTGAAGTTTCAGGTCTTCGTCGGCCCAATAGGTTACATTATTTAGCTATGGCACTAAAAGAGAGCTTCACAGCGCCACCTATAAGTTCCATCACTAAATAATCTACCTGTTTTTACTAAAACTATTAATTTTTGCGAAGCACTCTCTCAAATGTAGGCCTATTCTGGAGTCTCTGTGAAATTGCTAGTTTTGCGAAGTTGAAGTAAGTCAGTAATGTAACTAGTGTAGAAATTAATTGTAATGTAAGGTTGTTTCTAATTTAATAAAGATATATAATATTTTATTAAACATTTTTTATTAAAAAGTCTGTAATCCATTTTCATAGAGCTTATCAAATTGATGTTTCGGAAAACGGTAATTGGATATGTTTTGTCATCAGGAATTTGCAAAACTTCCTTTTATTTAGTTGGTTTAGTTTTTGCAACAAAATGGAAATGCAAAAAGAGATTGGAGGCGCCGGGTATCGATCCCGGTACCTCTCGCATGCTAAGCGAGCGCTCTACCATCTGAGCTACGCCCCCTATGAAATTAGTATCGAAATACCCATTCACACTGCGTTGTTGTTCCACACAGAATAGATTTCACCACCAGCACTATCAATATTATTTATTCAAGAGATTGCGGAATTTCACGAAAACTAACATGAAACCTGGGATTAAGTGATTTCGAGAAAATAAAGGGAGCCCTAGGAGTGAGACGAAATTTGCTGATATTTATTAGGATATTATATATATAATAAATAATTAATTAGGATCATGACCACTGATAACCCAGGTTCATACCTCACGGCTGAGTAGTGCTGGGTTCATTGGATCAGGCCGTAAGGCGATTCGCACACTGCACCGCATCACGCAGCGTGGTGCGGGGCGGCCATAGAAAACAATCTGCGCGTGGATGCATTTTCTGTGTGTTGGACTGTGCGTGTTTTCTATACAAACGGAGATACTTACAAGCAACGCATTCACGCGCTACGCTGCGTGGTGCGTGACAGTGTGTTAATCGCCTAAGTCTTAAACCGAGAGAAAGCTAGCAGTGTGTCTACGGCGAGTAAAATAGGTAAGTACAAAAATGTTTATGTTACCTAATTTAGTTTTTATTAGATGTATTAAGTTTATCGAAAAAAAGTGCGTGTCGGAATACTGAAGGGTTCTGTAGTCGAGATGAATTTATTTATCCCAAGAACAAACATAACATTGTAGTTGAAAAACATGTTCTCCAACATTCCAAAACACATTCCAACTGCAAATGTAAGTTTACGCACAATATTGAGAGATTTACTTACCATGTCATAGACTTCTTATTGGTTTTCCTGTAATCGATAGTAAAGAGTCATAGGTACTATACTGTTTATCTTTTTCAAAAAAAAAACCAGTTGTTTCGGAGATAAGGAGGTGGTAAATTTTCATCGAATTTCTTAAATATCTTTAAAAATATTTATTTTAAAATTATTAAAAAAATATTTTTAAGATCCTCGTAACAAGTTTTTTCATTTGATAGGTATGTCATATTAGTTTTGGGCATCGATCAATTTTGCCTTAAATACAGCAGATGCTGATGACTCTGATTGGACTGCTTTTCTCTTTACTGGTTTTGGCTTCTTGGTATATTTTTTGAGTGTCTTTAGGCGCGTTGGGCATTTTTGAGATGGGACCAAACCATTGATTTCGCGACACAAACGCAATTTACCAACACCGTGGTGTAAAAAACATCAACGCGTTGATTACCGCGGTGCCGGTTTTTTTCAAGTTTTCATTTATGTCGGCACTCCCGGAATGCCACAGTTTTTTTTTGTTGTGATTTATTTTGAGGAACTTCTTCTGATATTCTAGTACTGCTAGCATCATTAACATCAGCAGGAGTGTCGTTGACCTCAATGTCGGTGTTAGGCTTTTCCGAAGCGTTGGATTCTATTGCATGATTTTCATCGGCATCATCATTTATTATCATTTATTTTGAAACGAGTAACCGTGGAGTTTCTTGCCGACTCTTCTCCATAGGAAGCGACCAATTGGAACCGTGCACCTAGCTTCTGACGTTTCATAAGTGCCCTTGTAGGTTTATGTGAAATAAAATATTTTCATTTTGATTTTATCACTTGTAATTTAGACGGAAACTTAAGTTTTTCTTTCCATGAAAAAGGGGGCCACACACGCCATTTCATTTTTCCATTTCTTTGCTGCTTGTCCGCTTTTTTTTTTAAAGTGCTTCTGTACCTATATCTTAGGCATTTGCCACCTTTGTTTACAAGCAACAGCTGTAAAATAAAATGTAATTATTGGAATTATAACATTACATTGGATTTGTATGATATGGTTGGTAAAAACGAACAGCTGGTTAAGTAGCAGGTAGTATGCGCTTTCGGTATAGATAGGTGGTATTTTGTCAAAATCAAAAATAGCAATAGCGATATTAAAAAATAAGTTCAATGTTCCTGATGATAAAAATCTTACTGAGTTGACGGTAAAGAAGCAAAGCTTCATCTCGTAATATAACGAGATGAAGCTTTACTTTAAAAAAAATATCTGTTAAGACCTTATCCATCACAGCAATCAATTACTGATTCTAAGAAACGCCAATTTAGTTATCGCCTTTGCCGCACTCGTGTACTTAGCCGAAAATACTTTTGGAATTTTAAGTATAAAATTCGGATTTATAATAGACATATTTATTGCATTTAAAGCCAGAGTATGCGAAAAAGATTGTTTTAACAACATGTATTATTTTTGTATAATTTCATAATAAAATTATACGGCGGGGAATTTATAACCTTCTCGGAGGCAACTATCCTGTAAATTCAAGAACTTGTGACGTCAATCCCTTAATAAGTGGGTATACTATAATATAATATTTGATTTATTATCATTATCACACATGGATAATATACGGAAATCTATACATATAATAAAATCGTAGCGAAGTCAAAACTGTACATTGAATATTTTTGAAAAAAAGTAATTGCTACGAGGTCTAGGATCGATTCTAATACCGAAAATATTTTTTTTAGAATTTTTGTCTGTTTGTCTGTATGTATGTTCCAGCATGGCGCAAATTCTACCGGACAGATTCTGTTAAAATTTTGCATAGATATTCCCTGTGTGTCTGGTCAAAATATAGGGTATAAACTATCACGCTATTTACTATGGGGGACGAGCAATATTACATTATGTTGTATTTTTATGTTCTAGCATGACGCAAATTCTACCGGATAGATTCTGTTAAAATTTTGCATAGGTGTTCCCTATAAGTCTGGTCAAACTATAGGGTATAAACTATCACGCTATTTACTATGGGGGACGAGCAATATTATATTATGTTCGTATTTTTGGAAAAAAACGCGCCAAAATTTTAGGATATTGTAGATGGTTATCGATTTAACTTTTTAAATGATTATCATCACGCTATACCTTTATGGAACTAAGCAGTCAATCATGAAATATATAGGAACGGCTATTTTAGACAAGTATCAACAAAGCAATTAGCTCAACGGTTGGGCGGTTGTTTTGCAAACATGGGGTTGTAAGTTCGATTCCCACCTACGGTTTTTTGCTTTTTTTTCACATTTTGTTATATGATTATTATTTTTTTTGATTATGTACCTATAATCTATAGATATAATAAAATCGTAGCGAAGTTAATTTTTTTAAAGAAAGTTATTGCTACGAGGTATGGGATCGATTCTTATGCGGAAAATAAAGTTTTTAGAATGTTTGTCTGTACCAAGGGCATAAACTATCACGCTATTTGCTATGGGGGATGAGCAATATTACATCATGTTCGTATTTTTCTCTGCAAATTGTAAAAGGATGCGCCAAAAGGTTGGGATATTGTAAATAGGTAGCTACCGATTTAACTTTTTAAATGAATATCATCACGCTACCTTTTATATAGGAACGGCTATTTTAGCTAACTTTCAACAAAGCGAATAAGTAAGCGGTTGGACGAATGATTTGAAGCCCTGAGGGCCTACCACCAGCTCAAAAGCAGTATTATTTTAATATTACTTTAGTTTACTTCAGTGTGGGAAAGAGATGAAGCTCTACAGGATGTATAGCTCCATCTCTTTCTCCCACTGAAGTAACATTAAAATAATACTGCTTTATGAGCTGGTGGTAGGCCGCCCGGGGTAGTAAGTTCGATTTACATCTGTTTTTTTTTAAACTCTTTTCGTAAAACGATTTTTTTTTTTTGGATTGTGTATGTAATATTTCATAGAATGTATTAATTCACAAAAAATGGAAAACTTCGTAAGCTATGGGAACCTACTAAGTTACAAGTACTTTACAGTCACAAAACATTCTAGGTTGTATTCTGATCATTTTAGAGCAAAAGACTGTAGGAATAAAATGTTTTTTTTTACAGATTTTGACAGCAGATTTGTCCAAGCGATTTTAAAATATGTATGTGTGTGGATCTTCTGGAATCGCTGCCACACTGCTTCCTGGTGGCAAAACAGCGCACGTCATGTTTAAGATTCCCATCGATTTAGAGAGCAACGAAACGCCTGTTTGTGGGGTGTCACGCAACAGTAACAAGGGATGTGTGCTTAGGGGATTGCGCTTCGTCGTATGGGATGAATGCATTATGGCAAAAAGGAAAGCAGTGGAAACTGTAAACAGAACCCTGCAGGACATCCGCAGAAACCAAGATATGATGGGTGGTGTCACAGTTTTGACAAAAAAAGTGAATACTTCGTTGAAAAGGTCGACTTTATGGTCGAGAGTTCATAAACTGCGCTTGACCATCATCATACGAGCTCGGTTTGGCGGTAATTCAAATGCTCAAGAATTCTCCGATGTTCTTCTAAAAGTTGGTGAAAGCACTCAACCAGAGACTCTTGGTAGAGTAGATCCCACTTTAGAAGATCTTATTCGTCTGATATACGAGGATATCAGTCAAATACCGTACCAAGAGAATTCTTAGGCGTGTTTCCGTTTTAACCGAAGATGATCAAGCTGCAGCGATCAACCACAGTATTCTCTCACAAATTGAAGGGAGTGAAGTGATATACACCTCCATTAATACTGATGTGGAGGAAGATGATGCCAAATATCACCCCGTAGAATTTCTCAATTCACAAATGGCAAGTGGACTTCCGGTTGTATATCTGTGTAACGGAAACCAGCTCAAAGTCATGTCTTTGCAGAGAAACGTCATCGAGGTGGAAATTCTAACAGGTTGTAGCGATGGTGAGACAGTGTTTATAGCGCGTACAAAGTACAAATTCCCCATAATTACCAGTTAAAGTGCGTGCAGTTCTCTGGGAGTGTATGCTTTGCGATCAACAAGTCACAGGGGCCGACACTGAAGGCTGAAGGCTGCGGGTGTCGACCTCAGGATAAGCTGCTTCTCACACGGACAACTGTTACGTCGCTTGCTCCCGAGTCACCATTCCTGACTCTCTGTATATTTTGGCTGCTGAGAATAAAACTACAAACGTAGTATACAGGGAAGTTTTATAAAAATATGGCTATTATTGTAGTATATTGTGATGTCTTACGATTTCCATGCGAACGAAGTCGCGGGCAGAAGCTAGTAAATAATAAAAAGCTTACCGGATTGTTTTAGAACTTGCACCTAAATTTCCTTCCATGCAATTTCTTTCTTGATAAGATTATCTAACAATATATTTCGGATATAAATAAATAATATACCGGGTGATTTTTTTTACCGTCTCGAAATTTTTACAGGCTGTTCTACCCATGAATATAAACAACTTTCACTATGGGAGCAACTCTGAAATCACGAGTTGCTCCCATAGTGAAAGTTGTTTATATTCATGTGTAAAAATTTGGAAACGGTAAAAAAAATCATTCGGTATAATATATTATTTCAATTCGTTTTTCGTCCTCCATTTCCGAATGCGTACATACGTGCGTCTTGTTATACTGATGCAAAAGACTTACATCATTGCTATCTACCATGGTATTATTCTCTAAATTCAAAAATTCAAACCAAATACCGAAACAGTGTTCTTCTAAAAAAGAAACTATTTCGTTAAACTTGTACATTTAAATTTCGCTAGTACGCTTCGTTACAAAAGTCTTTTATTTCAGTCTCGTACGGATCTGGCAGGCACGTTCGCATGTCCGTCTACGATATTGAGATAAACGAACCGGCGCATTGGCTGTGAATGTACCTACAACCTAGACTTTAGTACGCGATTTATTTTTATCCTATTTCTTATTGGTAGCTACTTGTGTAGATGTTGATTTTCTTTTATTTACGTTGATTTTCGTGGGGAATATTTAAATTCATAATATTCGAATTTTAAAGGTTTAGCATCTACCTATATCCACACTTCAAGTTCATCTTAGTTTTGTCTACTACCAGATGTAGGTCCAATTTGCCCATGTCCAGTATGTTCCCATCGGTTTTATTTTTGTCGGTTTATCAATGAGTACCTATTTCTTCACTTACTTAAATACAGTACAAATATGTCCCTCGGCAAACCTCGTATTTCGTCAGTCGTCGGATTTCTATCAGTTGCCCTTTGTGCAGACCACAGAGTACATTTTTATATAGGGAGAGTGCAGACCGGACGCTCTCAATCGACTTGGAAATATATAGAGTTAACAACTCTTTTCATAAAAATGGTAGGAAAGCTGCTAAAGTCGCAGGCACGACAGATAGGAAAATAGTTTTACAGCTCTGTACAATTTACACGAAAATCAAAACAAAACAACAATCAAGTATCTACTTAGTTCTGAATTCAAATTATTATACAAGATAAATCTAACAATTGATGGACATGGAAATTTGCATTCGTTTGTATTCGGAAATGCGATGATTCCCGAAGGACATAAAAAACAAATGCTGTACTTGCGTTGATTCGTGGTCACTAGGTCATGTTCGACCGATAGCTGTTGAAGCACCAACAGCTATCAGTCCTTACCCTAATTAAAAAAATAATAAAAATATAATAAAATATTTATTTTCAAGTAACATGGACTCATATCGTTAATAACAATTTGTTTACAAACTATGTTAGTAATATTTATAAACAACTAATTAGTAATTACCATGCTTGCTTGACGATTCTGTGATTCTGTCCATCACCTTACATCAACAATTTATAAACGGTGCCTGCAAATAATCATTTGCTAGTCGATTTTCTTATGTTTCCTGTTTCAGATGGTACATTACAGCCGCAGCCTGTCGTTGCTGGCATTGATGGACGAACGTGAAAATGTGTGCCGAGACGAAGCCGAGGCACTACATACGTGAGGCCATCAATGTCTGGTTGCGGCCAAGGCTTGTATAGTAGGTACTTTTCTCAAATAATGAGCGGAAATTCCAGAATCAATGACAAACAACGATATAATTTTTCACGCGCCAATACGTTCATTTATTCTTTTTTTTACTTTAAACAGCTCTATTTGCAAACCAAATCGAAATTTAAATAAAATCTTTGTAATGTTACCTCCTTGGTTGCCATGTTCCATTTTTGAATTATACGATAGATATGAGTTTTATTCGGCCGCTATACACGACAGATATGGATTTTCATAGTAACATTGCCGGCCGCCTACTCGGATGTACAGCATTTTTGATGTATTTCGAAGGTTGTTAAAATAATCCTCAAATTTACTAGCATGTTTGAGAAAAAGCAAGGCATTTTTTTCTTTCACGACTGACACCATTCGTTCCATAAGCACGAGAAAGCGAACGCCATTCTTTTTTAGGGTTCCGTAGTAAACAAGGAACCCGTCTGTCTATCTGTCTGTCCGCGGTCTAGCTCTGGGACCCTTGGTACTAGAAAGCTGTAATTTGGCATGGGTGTATATATTAATTACGTCGAGAAAGTGGTAAAATAAAATTAAGAAAAAAAATTTTTTTTTTGTGCCTCCCCTACACGTTTTTTTTTCTGTCCCATTGTGTGGGGTGTCATTGTAAGTTTAAAAACATTATGAATATTTATTTATTTATTCTTTAGAAAGCTTACAGTCTAATATCTATATACTATGTACAATAGCGCTTACGATTGCCATTTAAAAGCTTCCACAAATTGAAAACTATGTACCTAAAATTAAAAAGAAAGAAAAGATAAAGGATACAAAAATAAAAATAAAAACAAAATCTTCTTAAATATGACTTAACAAAAAAATTTCTTTAAACAAAACAAAATAAGTTCTTCTTTAAAACAAAACATAAAAAAAGATATTTAAATTTATGTATAATCGTGTCGTCTTTATTTGTTGTGCTAAAAACAAAAAAAAAAAAAAACAAAATGTACACATGTATTATATCACATGTAATAATACTACTCATTGCGGTCTATAACAAAGTATTCTTTATTTATAGTACGCCTTAATGTGCTAGGGCTGGTTATAAATAGATCAACATCTAAGTGAGAGGGCAGGTTATTAAAGCTTGCTGCGCTACGTAAGAAGAAGGCATTGCGTCGGTAGTTTGTTGATGCGAATGGAACGTGAAGAAGTGGTCGCCGTCTGTAGCCTACGTGATGGGTTTGGAGTGATATTTTGGAGAGAAGTTGGGGACAATCGATGGAGCCATTAGCAATATTTAAAAGAAAAGTAATATCGTTAGCATGGCGTCTGTTTTCCAGAGGTAGAAAATGGTATCGTTTGCAACGATGAGTGTAATCTGTTGAGCATTGCTTTGTCTTAAAATCTAAATATCTTAGAAACTTTTTCTGAATGTTTTCTATTCTTGACTTTTACACGTCATATTTTGGGTTCCACACTTGAGATGCATATTCAAGGTTGCTGCGTACGTATGAACAGTATAATACTTTGAGTGGTTTTAGAGAGCTGAAGCAAGTAGATGATCTGATTATAAAACCTAGGGACTTGGACGCTTTCTTCACTATTTCATCAATATGCATTTCGAATATAAGTTTATTGTCCTGGACAACGCCCAAGTCCCTAATACTGTTCACCTTAGTGATTGTTTGGTTATCCAATGCATACCCTGAACCAATTGTCTTCTTTTGCCGTGTATAAGTCATATGGAAGCATTTGGATACATTTAATTGAAGTTTGTTTAGTTTACAGTAATCTACAAACCTATTGAGATCTTCCTGAAGTAGTGATGTGTCAGATGAACAACGTACTATTTTTAGTATTTTCATGTCATCGGCGTATAATAGAATGTACGAGTTAATAAAACATTTCTTAATATCTGCTATAAATAGATTAAATAGGAGAGGTCCTAAAATGGATCCCTGAGGAACTCCAGATGGTATCAGATTCCAACTGGAGGTGAAACCCTGTAGTACTACTGCTTGTGACCTGTTTTCAATGTAGGAGGAAAACCATCGATATAGGTCGCCATGAATTCCAGCTAAGTAAAGTTTACGTAATAGTACCCTGTGGTCAATGCGGTCAAAACATTTACTGTAATCCGTATAAATTACATCAACTTGTGCACGTTGCTCCATACCTTCAGAAATAAATTCATTGGAAAGAATAAGGTTAGTGGTAGTAGATCGCTTGCGAAGAAAACCATGCTGCTCATCACCAAAGTCACATTTTAAAGCTGAATAAACTGCGGAGTAAACAACGTGCTCTAGTACTTTTGAGAACAGGCATAGCTTCGAAATAGGGCGATAGTTATCTACGACGGACTTATCACCTTTTTTAAAAACTGGTGTAACGAATGCAGATTTCCAGATTTTAGGAATAGTGCCTTCTGTTAAAGACCGTTTGAATATAATACAGACAGGCTTGGCCAGACTTTTCGCACAGTTGACTATAAAAATAGGCGGTATTAAGTCAGGGCCACCTGATTTAGAGAGATCAAGCATTTGAAGTAACTTTAGTACTTTTTCGTGGCATACCTCTATGGAGCTGATGCTCGCTGTGGATGGTGTTGTGGCTAGATCTAGATCCTGGTCGTCTATGTCTGGCTCTTGAAATGTTGACTGAAAGTATGTAGCGAACAAGTTACTGATTTCTTCTCCAGTGTCTGCGATTGTTTCTTGATATTTCAGAATATTAGGGAAGTTACTATTACTTCTCTTGCTTTTAATATAGGACCAAAAAAATTTTGGGTTCTTAATAATTGATGACTCGACTTTATCCATATACGTACGGTAACAAGATTTCTCCACTTCTGCAGCTCTATGACGCAATAAAGAAAAGGTTTGGTAATCGGATATATTTCCATAAGTTTTAAATTTTCGGTGATATTTATATTTTTCTTTGAGGATCTTAATTAGTGCAGATGTATACCAGGGAGGGTGTGATGAATTTTTAACAGTCTTTTTTGGAATATACTGATCTCTGATTTCATAGAGTTTGTTATAAAAATTATTAACAGCATTGTCCAGTGGCTCAGCACTCAGCAACTCGTCCCAGTCAACGTCATCAAGAGCGGACGTGATAGCGACGTAGTCTCCTTTGTAGAACTGATATTTAATGTTCGTTTTTTCTGACAGTGAGTGTATTTGAACAAAATCAGCCTGAATAGTAAAGGGTTTGTGATGCATGTCAATAGGTACTGCTAATGGGTCAAGACATTCTTGTATGCTCAAGGACCCATTAGAAAATGCGAGGTCTAGCAGTCTGTCATTCACGTTCCGTACATTATTAAACTGGGACAAGTTACAGATATTAACAGTGTCGAAGAAGTCAATAAGATAGCGGTTTGAATAGTTTTGTGGTAGTAATTCAACGCTGTCATTCGTATGACACCATTCTACTTCATTACCAAAGTTAAAGTCACCTAAGACAATAAATTTATCTAATGGGTTGGTCAACATTAAATTATTTAGATTATTTGTAAAACTCTGGAGCTGAGCAGCATAAGAATTACCCGTATGTTCATTACAAAGGTAAAGGGCACAGATATGTATGTTGTATGTAACTTGAGGTCTAGACCTCTTTAAGGTTATAGTTACCCAGATATCTTCAGCAGAACTGCGCCAGTTACATTTCTCAACAACAGTCAAATAATTCCGCACGGCAATCAACACACCGCCTCCTCGAGTTTGCGAGGTGCGACTGTAGTCGCGATCGCGTCTCCACACCACGTACCGCGAATCAAATAATTCACTGCTGAAGATACCTTCCACTAACCAAGTTTCTGTAAATACTACAACATCGTATGATTTAAGACAAATATTTCGGAATAGGTTGTTTGTTTTAGTACGGAGACCACGTACGTTTTGGTAATAAATATTAAGCGGAGCCATTGATGAATCCTTCACCAATATCTATGTTGATAAAATAGTAATAGTAGCAAGTTGAATAATTACGTCTGATCGAACCCTTAACATAATCTAACAAACACAGCAATGCCCAACGGACGACCTTCCAAAAACTTGCAAGGATTGTAAATAAAAATAGCCATAGGTAGCAACAATAAGACACAGGTGTCTGTAACACACATAGAACATTAATCTTTAAGTAGTTAGCAATATGACAATAAACTGCAAAACCAACAAATATTTTAGCGAATGTTGACCAGTACCAGTTAGTAACAAGCAGTAGTAAAGCACAATAGAAATTAAACATTAAAAAGAACATATTAAGATCGCATTTAGCAAAACAAGAACAAATTATAAAACAAAAATAACATTCTAAAAAAATATGCAGGTGCGTCGAACACGTGCACGAGTTAGGTAATTCTTGGAATCCGCAAGTTGTAATAAAACATTTTACCTTACGGTTCTCAAACTTTTGAGTCGCTTCAAATGAGATGTTACTTTTTGAGATAGCTATTATCACTATTTCACTTTTGAGAGATCCTTTTCTGTTTTTATCAATATGGTAGGGGAGGTGTCGTTTTTCTTGGTGTGTATCTTGGCATGCTTGATCCAGACGTATCGAAAATCCATCTCTGCGGCTGCTTTTTTAGTCTTGGATAGGAGAACCTTATTCTGTAAAGTCAGGTGGTCATTTACGTAAATCTTATGGTTACCGGGTAGTCCTAAGTGTGCAGTAGTTATGGCGGTGGATTTAGTCGCGTATCTGGCTGCTGCTATAAAGTCTTCCTTCACGTAACGATTACAGAAGCATACTATAATGGGTTTCGTGTTTTCTTTTTCACGCGTTGGTACTCTCGCGACAAAATTAACTTGATTCTTTGAGGTAGGATATTGTATCTTAGATCCAATGGTAGATAATATTTGATACAGGTTCTAAGGTAATATGTGGAAACCTTTTTTAGATTCAGGGATCCGTTTGCAAAATATTAAGCTTTAAAATGCTTTTTTTGTTAGAGTCAAGTGTCCCCCCCCCCTGCCGGCTAAATGGTTGATGTGAATGTATGAAAAAAATTACATCAGTAGTTTATATAACGAAATTAAAAAGAAAACTATCACAGCTAAGTAGGCTCTACAAGTTAACGAGTAATAATCGACCAACTTAACTTTGCAGTTGCAAAAACATGTTTTCCCATACATTCCGTATGGGAGAACATCTTTTTCAACTACAAAGTTAAGTTTGTTTTTGGGATAAATTCATCTCAACTACGGAACCCTTCATTGTGCGTAGTCCGACATGCACTTGGCCGGTTTTTTAAACATTTCATGTTCCCCGCGATAAAAGGAACGTTTAAAAAAATAACAGCTCACATACCCATAATGTCTGAAATAAACACGTAAAAGGGCTCACTGATGAGAACAACGGTGTTTGCAATTTTACACCCGTGCTTGTGATTATACCCCGCTTCCACCCAACTGGTATATTTTATAGGCAAGTGCTACGGGGAGAGCGGGGCGCGTTGTAACTATAGATATACGTATGAAAATGTTCAAGTTAAAGTGACTTCTCAGTTATCAAGGGGTGAATTTACGGCTGGGATGTGAATAGACGTAAATTACGAACAGTTTTACGTAATAGAGTAAATAGTAAACTGTTTAAATAGAAAGATTTTGTAGAACAATTTTCCTTTTTCTTATCGACGTCATTTTTAGAACATTTAATGAAAAAAATATACCCTAGCTTAGTTTAGCTTCGTTTATGGCTGATTTTTCTCGGAATAAATAATATCTTTATCAACTGCCTCGTTGGTCCAGTGGTCGTGAGCATGAGGCTCAGCAGTAGCGACTTAGGACTCAGGTTGAATTCCCGGGTCGGGCAGTGTTATTAAGTTTTTTCATCGGGAATTTCTCCATCTGGGATTTGTGCCCGGTTGATGGCAATAGGCTCGCTCCCTGTTACATGGAACTTAATCATAACTGAGGAAATGTGAGTGTATGTACTATAGGTACACCTCTGCCTAACCCTTCGGGGAATACTGGCGTGAAGTTATGTTATAAATATCTTGATTTATTTATCTTTTCAACCTAGACTCGTTTCTAATTATATTTTGTCTGTGAGGTTTGTTATTTCTAAGAGAAAAAAAAGAAAGAAAAGAAAGAAAAGAAAGAAAGGAAAGAAAAGAAAGGAAAGAAAGAAAATAAAGAAAAGGAAGATAAGAAAATAAACTTATTTAGCACAGACAAAAAGGCACACAACACAACAAAATGATAAAACAAGCAAAAAAAAAAGAAAAAAAACAAGCAAATAAAAAGTATAAAATAATAACTTATAGGAAAGAAAGACCGTGTTACATTCAAGTGAAATCCTAAATATAGTGTTAGGGTCACTTTCAACGCTAATTAGTAAACCACGGACTACCTTAGGGTTTGTTAAAATATTATTATTTTAGTCCGTTCCGTACTTACATAGCTTTATAGAGCCATAGAGTTATGTTTTTTGTGGTACAAGTGATACAAGCGGAGCGGAGAATGGAGACACGAGCGATGTTTCTTTAAAGAACAACATAATATCACGCTTGTAATTCCCTAAGGGCTAGGCAGAGGTGTACCTATAGTACATCCACATTTGGCCAGTTATGTTTCTAAAGAACATTGCTTAAAATGTCCCTATGAATCAACGCTGTTGATTGCTGTTGGTTATTCGGACGACGATGAATGGCGGCAGAGCAATGTCTATTGTTACTGTCATAAAATATCCTAGTTAAAATACCTCATTAGTTAATGCAAGTACTTTATGCTATAGATATTCAATTATGTATATCTTTTCGTAATTATCTTTGCGGTACATTATTATCTCGTATCGCTATATCTCAAGTTGTGGTATAATATTAGTCAGTAGGCAAGGCGGTAGGCAAGGGGGCTGACTGTCCAGTTACCCACTGTGGCCTTTCCTGTCATTACCGTACAGAAAAAAAAAACAGTGGCACGACAGAAGTGAAAACTTGAAAAAAATAGACACCGCAGTAATCAACGCGTTGATGTCTTTTTAATGGTCAAAAGCTGGTGTCGTCACAGTGTCACGAAATCAATGGTTTAGTCCCATCTCAAAAATGCCCAACGCGCCTAAAGAAGTTTTCACTTTAAAGAAAAGAGATATCAGTCTAAACATCAAACATCTGCTCGCGCTCATCTTGACGATCGTTCTGGAGACCGTAACAGCCTTGCACTGTAAGAATTTTGTACAGAACAGCCGGTTCTGAAGATATAACGGCTATTTGCGGATAAGACTCTTACAATAGCAATGCCTTTCATTTTGTCAGTTCAACAATACTCAATGCATTATTTACATTATTGAGCAGACGAATTTCCAAACATATCGGTTAGCAATTTCCTTCAAAATATTTCGGATTGTGATTTAAATTGTGTCACGCAAGTAATGTGCTGAAAATGTATGGTTCTTTAGAGGCATGAGGAACAGGGTGTAAAGTTCACTTATCCTCTATAGAAAAGGGAGGATTTTCAGACCAGACGGGTGTCGTGTCTGGCGGCACGACGGTTGATGTCGGATAGTCTTATACACCGTGAAATTTGAATCACAGTTTTGCTAGAAGAAACGTCGTTCAAACCATGGTCTACTACCATTCTACAGCATCCAATAATAAAAAAAAAATAAGTAATTGGTTTTTGAAAAAACACAAAAAAAAACAAAATGTCAAGATTATCGTTTCTCCCTACAACACATACACCACGCATGGGCACAGCATTGTTTACAGGGAAATGTGCCTCTATAGACGAAATTTAGTAAGCGGTAGATAATCTTGACATTTTAAACTTTGTCTTTTTGTGTTTTTTCAAAAACCAGTTTATGTTTTTTTTTTTTATTGGATGCTGTAGAATGGTAGTAGACCATGGTCTGAATAAAGTTTGTTCTAGCAAAACTGTGATTCAAATTTCACGGTGTATATGTCGTTCGCGCGGTAAACTCTAATTGCGCGATGCAGGATTTGTGTGACGTCATGTCTTTTTGATGCGTAGTTCGTATGTAATCGCGCTATAAGGAGTATCCCGCTTATCGCTCATATCTTACCTCCATATTACAGAGAGCCGCGCGGGACCGTACCCCGAGCCTCGAGGGCCGAGCCGGTCGGGGCGGAAATGAAAAATAAACACGTCCGGACGTCGCATGGCGCCGGCCGCGCAAAATGAAGGGCTGTCGCGCGTCACGCGTCGTGTCGACTGCGTATTAGATGTGGAGTGGAGTATGTGGGTGTAAGGCTGTTGGGCTAATCAAAGATATTGCAGGGAGGTAGTTTTTCCATGATTTTTTGTAAGATAGGCTTTTGATTTAAATGACTCTAGGTCTTTTAGCCCAGGAAAATAAAAGGAAGGGTTTTCGAGTCCTTTGATAGTTTTTTTTCTTACACATGTTGATTTCTCTATGAACTTTTCACATAGCATCCCTATAGTTGTTGGTTTCTTTTTTTATCCACAACGGGGAAGCTCTTAGCCTGCATCTGTGACAGTAATTGATGATCAGGCCAAAGGTGGAAGCGAGCTTCTTCTGGAATCCTCAACCGCAGAGGAACTGGCTATCTTACCTCTAACTGCCGAAACACAACAATGCTGTTCACATGATTGTTATGGCGACAGATTTAGATGGTGGTAGCTAGCCAGGTGGACTTAGAACAAGCCATACCACTAACCAAACCGAGCAGAAAATTTTGCCCCCACTGGGAATCTAGCCCGGGACCTCTGCGTCTAAGACAGGACAATGGTGTTGGTAATGTAATGGCAACATTAGTTGAAATCTGCCAACACTAATGTAAACCTTGCCACACTGTGCACTTCCCTTTCCGTCCACGTCCCTAACAGTTATACACTACATGTTGTAATTTGTGAAATTAAGAATAAACATCAATACCTAAACCCTGAATCATCATCATCATCATCATCAGCCTATAATGTTCCCACTGCTGGGACACAGGCCTCCTCTCTGTGAGAAGGAGTGGGCCGTAATCCACCACGCGGGCCCATTGCGGGTTGGTAGATGTCACACGTCTTCGAATTTTCGGTTCGGATGTTTTCCTTCACCGTTTTGAGAGCAGTGGTGATGAAATAATTTACACAAAGTAAAGCGCCTGTCTGGGTACGAACCTACGACGTACAATTCGTAAGTCGCGGCCGTTACCACTGGCCACCCTGAATACCTCAACAAAATGTTTTATTATCTTCGCAATCATCAATACTGGTAATAAACATAATTCCAGTGAAACCTTCACTAGGATTTATTTCACTGATTTTCTTTTAATTGATCTTATTTTCCTGAGCTACAGGTATCTACTGTAATTGGAAAATATGTCTACCTTGATTTTGGCAAGCAAGGTTTTCGTCATGTTCTATTGAATGGAGACCAGGGCCAGGGCCGTCTTTACCCCGGGGGTGCAAGGGGTGCGTAGCACCCGGGCGCAAGTTCTTAGGGGCGCAAGCCGATCGAGTCGATCGATTTGTATTGAAATCGAACCGATCGATTTGTATTGAAATCGAACCGATCGATTTGTATTGAAATCGAACGTAGATTTTAAAACAGACGACACAATTTTATTAAAAAGTTTGTCAACTTAAAAGCTAGAAAAAAATAATTTGATGTTTGTTTGTTTATTGTGAAGTACAATTTAAAAAAAAATAGAACACAAAAAATTAGGTTTTTTTTTTTGTTGGCAAGGGGGGCGCAGGCTGATTTTCGCACCCTGGCGCCCAATATGGTTAAGACGGCCCTGATAAGATCTCTTATCTGCCAGGGTTTATTTTAATCTTGTATTTTGAATTGTTTTTGATTTTTTTTGTTCATTGTTCTCACATATAGAAATGTGAAACAAAAAAACAACAACAAGAATAATGTACCCAGGATTTTGTAATATCTATATTTAAAAGAGTTTCCTTGGAGTTTCTTTCCCGTTCTTCTCCATAGAGATCTACGTTTTGGAATACGCAACTAGCTTCAACTTTCTGACTAACTGACCAATTCTTTGACAATTCAAAAGTGCCTGTAAATGGTTTAATTGAAATAAATGCTTTGAGTTTGAGTTCATAAGACCCAGGATATCTATTAAGTCATGCACGACTGTAGATCAATCGTTATATTGTAAGAATAAACATCCATTGTTAAAAAAGACCACTTAAGTTTGGTTCGCTTCAGCGAACCTGAGATGGATTGGAGATCATAATTAATAAGCAGCTACAAATACCTACTAGCACAAAATAGATAATAGTAGGTACTGATGTTAGGTACAGAATTATAAGAATAAAATCAATCTGCCTAGCCTTTTCCCAACTATATTGGAGTCGGCTGCCTGTCTTACTGGATGCCGTTGAATACCAGATTTTACGTGGAGCGACTGCCTATCTAACCTCCACAACCCAGTAACTCAGTAATACGTTACCCCTTGATAAGACTGGTTGTCAGACTTTCGGGCTTCTGACGACCCGTAACGACTGTCAAAGATTCACGAATGACAGTCGGGGCCAGGAGTCTCGGTATGTAAAGATGGTCACCCATCCACGGACCAACCCTGGCAAACGTAGCTTAACCTGTTTTATTATATGTAATGTATTTACCCTTTTAATATTCGCAAACGCAGGCAGTTCTAAATTATCGTCGAAATTTTGATTTAAAATTATCGATCCATTAACGATCCAATCTATCCAATCGAATTAGTCCAGCGATATCGCGCCTATTCATCACTGGAGAAACTACTCAAATACAAGATAATACCTGGCAGGTATTCCAATCAGTCGATCGTACATTTCTGTCAAACTAAATTAATTACTACTATTATTCGATTGATTAGCCACACGGCATGTTACTGATTTTGAATTAATTACGTCTTAATGCGAATGTTAGAGCTGTATATATTATGGCTGTGAGAAACCGTAAGGTTTTTTTTGTGTGGGAAATTATCAAATAACTTCTCCCGCTCCGGGTGGAGCGGGAGGGCGTGTCAGTCTCTTACTGACTAAAACCCACCTGAGTTCCTTCAGTTGCCATGTTGCCAGCAACGGTATCCTTTACGGACTTTTCCGCAACCCCGGAAGGCATCGGCCTTAGCGGACCTCTCAGTTCTGCTAACATCTCTTTGAGGCGCGCGTGGAACACAACGCGCCGTCGACCCGGGCCTGGTCCTTATCGGACGGCGAGCTACCCATTGTTCACCGTCCGCAAGCTCGCGCCTACGGTGCCGGGAATTGGCCTGCGACTTCCGACGCCCAGGGCGGTTCCTGCGGTGGTTAGGGGCGTGAGGGCGCGAAGATTGCCTCTTCCTCACGCGTTTTGCCTCCTCCTTCGCGAGCATTACTGTTTCGCAGAAGGTGGTGATGGCCTCCCATGTCGTCTCGCTCCGTGTACCA
Source organism: Agrochola lychnidis (assembly GCA_963680765.1). Lineage (NCBI taxonomy): Eukaryota > Metazoa > Arthropoda > Insecta > Lepidoptera > Noctuidae > Agrochola > Agrochola lychnidis. Next base: position 16,487,305 of record OY796857.1, read on the forward strand.
TGGCCCTATAAGGTACCTGTAATATGAATTGTCTGTTTCACCACCTCTTTGAGTTTGTTTCGCCAATTCTTCTCAGGAGAAGTCAGATAGGAAATTTCGACTCTATCTAGCTTATATTATCAGTTAAAATGATTCTTATATCACTTTTACAACGAAATTGTTTATTCTGTAAATACAGAATACACAATTTCATTTCATTTCTTCCAGATAAGTTCCGGTTAATTTAACCGGTGTACAATTTCACGCAAACTCTGTTACATATTTAATTTTATCTGATGAATTTATAGTTAGTGACGACTAGGTGGTACATGCCTGTTAAGATTTAATTTTCCTGACTGAAAACTACCATATGTAACTACAGGCACAAAGTTATCTCAGAAAAAGATATTAGAGAGTTAGTTCGGTAGTTCAGCTTTGAAAATAAAGCAAACTGATACACAGCCAAACTCACCTGCATATTGTAGGTTAGGTAAATTAATTAGAGCGTGCAGTGGCTCCTGCTAAAAACAGGTAAAGTTGCTGTGCTTGAAAACCAGAAACAACTAAAACTGAATTATTCTCATTATTTTGCCTTTAGTTGAATACAAAACGAATCTAAAGTATCTGGTATCCTACAGCAAGTCGTAGTGACCTTAAGGTTACTATTAAAAAGAAAGAAATATAATTCACTTGTGGCATGAAATGGGCTATGCTTGGAGTTTCCCTACGTGATCGAATCTGAAATGAAGAGATCCGCAGGAGAACCAAGGTAACCGACATAGCCCGAAGAATTGCCAAACTTAAGTGGCAATGGGCAGGGCACATTGATCGCAGAACGGATGGCCGATGGGGTCGAAAGGTTCTGGAGTGGCGATCACGTACCGGAAGACGTAGCGTTCGAAGGCCTCCCACAAGATGGACCGATGACCTTGTGAAGGCCGCAGGAATCCGCTGGATGCGGAAAGCACAGAATCGGTCGAAGTGGCGGTGCTTGGGGGAGGCCTATGTCCAGCAGTGGACGTCTTTCGGCTGAAATGATGATGATGATGCTGTGGCATGAAATAGGGGCCTCCTCAACACAGGCCTCCTCTCTGAGAGGAAGCCTGTGTGACTTGTGTCCAAGCAGAGGGAACATTATAGGCTGATTAAGATTATGTTATAATGCTTGTGCATGAAATGTCGACGCACGAAACCGAAATTTTAAAAAAACGTAGCAGCTATAGTTTTTTCTTTATTAACAAAAACAATTGAATACCAAATGCCTACTTTATATGTAATACTGCTTTTAAAATAAGCATACATTTTCTCTCGTGAATTCTCTCTGAAAATGTGAAAACACAGAAGCGGCGCACCTTATCTGATTGGGAGCCGGCTGGCAGTGTTTGTCGAAGGTGTACGCTATACTCCGCAACTCCTCTAGTTTGTGTTTCAAACAACTTTGATTGAAATTCACTTTATTCTCGCAAATTGGTAAAACTTTCACAATTGCTTTTCTTTTTCGAGTTCAGTTTTTCAACTCGTATCAAACTTACCGTTTAAAAGTGGGTAAGTATAATGTTTTCTTAATTTTCACTTTATAGTCGTGTTATACTTTGGAGTTATAGGTTACTAGCTTTTGCCTGCGACTTCGCCCGCGTGGATGTCGGAAAATATTACCAGGATTACATACCTAATAGCCGAGGAAAAGGTCATTCGACTCCTACCGCTGCGCCCGCGTTGCAGTCAACCATAATTATTTTGTTACGCGTAATTTTGAATCTGCGATATCTTTTAAAACCATTCATTTAAATGAAATGATGTCAAGGCATATTTTAATCTAAATTAAATGCTCAATTTATGTAACATAGTTTATTGGATAAGGATTAATATGATACCGATCAAAATAGCTTCGGAAATAACAATGAAATTTTTATCAAATTCTGAAAGATTAAAATGGTTATTGTGGGTAGATAGACAAATGCCATCATGGTCTTTTTGTTGAACTTTTTAAGATGAACAATACTGTAGAATATAAATTTTATGTAACTTTTACGATATCCGCGGCGCACGCCAATAAAGTTCCCAGTCGGCATGATTTTTTCCGACATCTTCAACAATAATCGTCAAATTTCAGCCAATTTACACAAAACATATAAATTATACATTAAAACCTTCTGCATGAATCACTCCGTCCATTGGTGAAAACCATTTGAATTTTATCGCGTTCAGACAAACTGATAGACAGACGCGGCGGGAACTTTGTTTAATAGGATAAGGGTAAGGACTCCTGTATAGTTAGTCGAAACTTCCTTTTCAAGACAATGCGTGTTTTTATTATTACCGTGATGATATTATTATCGTGGACGTTCACATTCATTTCCGAATTCATATAATCAGTATCAAGATTGTCATGTTCCTAATTTTCTTCCTATTTAGACCGAATGAATCCTTCTATCAGCATAATGTACCATTTTTCTGGCCATTAGCTACTGTCTGAGGTATCCTGCAATAGTTAGTAGATAGCCATCCAAATCTTCATCATGTTATCTTTAAAAACTTAAATACAATAGTAAATGCTCTATAAACAGACTCAAATTAAAACGTTCCTTAAGGGGCCGTGCACGAAATCAACAGATTTTGATCAATTTTGTTTATTGGTTGTGAGAAAGGGAAAAATAATTTAAACAAATAATTTGTGATTTGAAAAGTTGAGTTCTTTGTCTTGCATCTGGCTGAAAGGGATATTTCAAATAAATTAAGTATTCATGGAAAATCACTAATATTCGCAACAAGTTTCCGAAAAATTACGCGAGGCGTTCTATCATTTTGTTACAATAAACTACTTTTGATTTTAAAAATAAAAAAATATCATCAACATCATTATTTATGGTCTACTTGGCTGAACCACTTTTTTCAACTTCCGTACAAAATATAGCAGAAAAAATATGTTGCAAAAACCATTTTTTTTAAATAGCAAACCAAATTTTAAATCAGATATTATTTTTCAGCTCATCTTGAGATAAAATCAATTTTTTATTTTATGATTAAACAATATCTTCATTAAGTAAATCAAGGGCGAAATATACCACATTTCCGAGAGCGCTAAAGTGATGCAACTATTAACACGGCTGTGACTGACACGAATGGTTTAGCACCACGAAAAGTGTACTTTTACAGTCAGACACACTTAATCTTTCAATTATTTCAAGCTTTCTCACAATTAGATAAGTAATTGACTAAAGAGGGCTTTTTCGTGCACAGAGCCTTAAACGCAGGCTGTATTTGACCCTTTTTTGTCAAATAAAAGAGTTTTATTTCATCAAGATCTAGTTTAGAAATAAAAGCACCACCTAAATGAAATATCTACTTTAGTATAAAGAATCTGTAGGATCCAATTCGTTCGGTATCGCGAGTATTTTAATTATACGCTGACGTACGAGATGCAGCGAGTAAAAACGGCTCGCAATGAGAAAATAATAGCGGCAGAGGGATTAGCATTGCGTTCTTACGAGACTAGATAATATGGAGAGAGCCCTGGCATTTTATTTATATTTAGTTTAATTTAGCAGCTTTACATTGCTTTGTGGGTGTTAAAGATGAAGTTAAGGACAAAAGTAGCTAGTGATAGAGATTTATAAGTACGCAAAAAGCTGAGTGAATGATTGTTTAAAACAAACACCCCACGTGTAATGGCAGCTAACAAATGAATAACATATACAGTGTGAGTCCTTATAATATGCATATATCGAATGGGAGTCTATGCTTAATTTTATCGACGGAAAAAAAAAAACTTTTTTTTTCTGTTTGACTGCTTGATAAATTTTATGATAGTTGTAAAAAAATATGAAAAAAAAAATTGACTACATTTTATGAGGACGCCTAATTACTTTCAATCATTATGGAGTTTGTTTCATTGCGATAGATCATTTCGTTTAAAAGTTACACCGTTTTGTTACAAATTTTTTAAAAGTTCCGTTAAAAATATAAAATATTTAGATTTTTTAAAATATTTTTTCCATCGACAAAATTAAGCATAGATTATCTCATTTCGAAATGTGCACATTATAAAGACTTAAACTGTGTGATATCAATGATTATGAGAGAAAACTATCGTTATTACCATGCTAAATTAACTCACTATTCTGTTTTTTCCCTATAATAAGATTAGATTTACACCAATTAATTCGACAGCCGCCTTTTCAGATCAAGACATTTCGATAACCGGGCCAGTTAATAAAACATCCCCTCTTCAAAACTCCCCAGTAATATTTGTCGTCAAAAGTTTCCTCCCCTAATTATTAATTGGCCCTCAATACATTACCGATTGTAACTTCCAGACTTGGCAAACTTGGCCGCATGTTGTTCCAACTTCAGGAAAGTTCAGTTCCATATTACCCCGCCTTGCTTGAAGATCAAGCCAATCCTTTTAGAAGCATCGACCATTCAGATAACGAGATAGGGCTGCATTAAAATTAACTTTGCATTTTGCTGGCCTGTTAAGCCTCCTGTCTTTGAATGGGGTCCTGGTATAAGTACAGTTCCATTGTGGTTGTGAGCTAGATTTTCCACGTCGTTAGATTTTTTTTGAGGTCTTGTTAATACTGGCTAGTTGGGGATTTATTTTGAGTAAGTAGAGGTCTTATAGTTTTCTAAGTCGTGTAATTAGAAGGCATTGTTTGACTTTGTTCTATTTTCGTAATACCTACGTTTCTTTTAGTCAAGTTCGAAGTTTGTTAGTTTAGAATGTTCGAAACTAAGTTTCCTTTGTTTGTACATAGTTTGTTTTAAAACTAACCAGTACAAAAGCAAAACACGTAGCAGTCGAAAACTCAAACATTTCATTCTTATCTCATCTTTCCTAACATTTTAAACAATACTCCAACTCGAGCGAGAAACACCTAAAAATACAGCTCCATTTTAAAACCACCAGCAAAAATGAATGCAGGTGTCGAGTATACATAACTGCTTGAAATAAATAAGTGCAATCTTCCTTCGCTTAGTTAGAGCAAGTTTTCTTTTATCCGGTAAAGTCGCGACCAAGAAAAATAGTTGGTTTTACTCAGAAAACCTTGTGGTGCCACTAAACCGATGGAAATCCTGACAAAACGCCGTCTGCGAACTTTGGCGAAGAAATTAAAAATCTTACGACGAACATTTTTTGTTTGTGTTGTTATTAGTCGAAAGTTTGGAAAGTAGGTTTTGCGGTATAGAATTGATGTATTTTTAGTACTAGTTTAGGACTTTTTCTTCTGAGTTGTAGACGATATTTTTGTTCCATCGCATCTTGATATTATGTTAAAAATAACGGCAATACAAATCGATTGTTTAAATCCAACTGCAAGGCATCTTTATAATAACAATAATAAATTACCGACATAACTTGCAGAGTAAGCAAGCTGAAGTGGAGTGGGCTGGCCATGTTTGTCGAAGGACCGATGGCCGGTGGAGCAGATGATTCCTGGAGTAGAGTGTGGGACGTCCCCTACTTAGGTGGACCGATGACTTTAAAAGGTGGCTGCGGCAGACTCGATGCGGAAGGCGGAGAACAGGGTGTTGCAGCCTGCGAGAGTCCTATGTCCAGCAGTGGACTGCGATAGGCTGGGTTGATTGATAGAATAATAATATTTATAATAATATTATTTATTGTATAAAAACGTTTACAAAAAATGTATTTAGTCAATAGTAAGATTTCCCAAACAATTATAATGCCTAAACTAAAAATAAAATATGTTTATTACAAGTGCAAGTAATGATGGTTCGGAATTACAATGTTAGGTAGCGACCCGCCTGAGCTAGCTTAATTCAAACCTATGTTTCAGGCCATCACTTTACATTTGAATTAAATTGGAACACTAAAATTAAAATAAATAAATAATAAAAAGTTTATTTTGGAACAATAACACAAGATTAAGTACAAGTAAAACGATGATAGCTGCAAAAATATAAACTGTAGCGCAGCTAACAACGCCCTTCTCCAGATACAGAATGGTATGATGTTTCACGCAAAAAGGCAGGTAATTAAGTTAATTTAGTTAATTAATAATAAAAACAATTGAAATTAACTTTCAATTGTTTTTATTATTAATTATATAAAATAATTCTATTAACCACTATGAGTAAAAGCATATTGTTACATTAATATCTAAAACTAAACTTATGTAAATATACAAAAGTAAATACTTACGAGGGATAAATTATTATCAAGACAAAATTTCTAGAAGTTTTTCTGTGTCTGTGTAATTGAGTATCGCTAAATGTTCTGACAACATTTTATTACATTTTTTATAACTTATACTATAGAAGCTTAGTAACTTGTTAATACAGAAAAGGTCCTAAAAACACATAAAATCGATTAGCAAGAATAATAAATTAGGTAGTGTAAAAGTTACGTAACAGTAAATTCATTACAACTTCGAATACTTCCGATACAAGCCTACACGCAGTATTCATAAACATGAATAACACAAAACGAATGAAACACGTATCATAACGAATATTCCCAAAACTATTCATTTACAGTTTTTCCAGGTATAATGGGCAAAAGATTCATCCGCCGCGGGATTGCTGTGCTAATGAGAAAATGATTTCTTAGATATTACATCCTTTGGATCAGGTGCACGATAAGGATTTCTATTATTGGACAATTAGCTGTATGTAATCAGACGAATTCGTTATATTTGTTATTGTGATTCGGCAGTGAAAGAAAGAGGTTGTTATTTGTAATATTAATAACTTTATTTATTTCAGGGTATTCATTACAGAATATCCATATTTAGTACATAAAAAACAAAAAATCGTGTGTGTGGCACTCGGGGACTGCCGCGGTAAAGCTATTGTATAGCATTTGTAACCTCCATACTTCCTATTTATCAACGCTACACTTGGGATGATGACGTGATGACATAAAACAAAAATTACGTTCCCATGACAACATCACGTTGTCATGTACCTGTACGGCTTTATGTTTCTTAAACAATTGTTATCCATTTGTTATAGCTGTTGGTTCTCCTATAAATAAATAAATTATTAATTCGTAGCATTTGGTAGAAGACCTCTGGAAGTGCTACAATAAAAAATAACATTTACATATCATTGAGTTAATTGTTATGAGATGACACGAGAGAACGCAGCTGCCTGTCCGCTTGAGCTAGCTAAGTAAAATCCCCATATTCGTCATAAGAACATTATTTACGTGGCAAATGTTTAGGCCCAGCAATAAAAGGTTTTTGCTACCTGTAAGCTGGAAAGTGGAAACAACATAATGCTCACAGGTCATCTGTTGTTCTCTGTAGCCTTCTATAAACATGCTCAATTGCTCATCCTTAGAGCGTTATCACACTGACGATTTGTCAGCATGTTTCCAGCGAAGCGATTTGTGAACGTGCTTTCCGTGAGTGCAAAGTGAAGTAGCCGCGACTATGCGATGTGTTCTCAGCGTTTTCACAATATGTACTTTCATTTGTCTTGCTCTCTCTTGTACACTCACGTCAATCGCTCTCGTTACACAATCGCGGCAAACTCATTGCGCACAAGACGCCTGGCTATAAACACGCTCGCAAATCGCCAGTGTGATATATCCTTAAAGGTGACCACACACGTAACTGCAAGCATGACAAGCTTGCATGAACAATCATTTTGTGCAAGCATGTACAACTTCCCTATAGGCTGCACACTGTACAAGCAAGCTGAAGCAGCATCAATTTTTGTTTGAGCGATGAACGATGACGACGTGCTTGCTTTAGCTTTATGATTCCACAAGTTTAACCTGCATACACACGTTAAATCATGCTTGCATAAACGTGGCTTGTTCAAGCCCCATAAGAAAATTCTATCAATCTTCATGCCACTTGCACAAGCAAGATGGTTGCACAAAATCATCATACAGACGCTCAAGCACGTTTGCACAAAATGATTGTTCATGCAGGCTTGTCATGCTTTCAGTTAGCACTGCCATCTCTAAAAATCGGAAAACCGGACTTACTCGCAAGAAAAGTGGAACTTTTAGGTCCCAAGGCCGGACTGACGCCAAAATCAAAAGATTTTTGACTAAAAGTTCAATTAAAACCCATATTTTTGTAAGAAAGTTTTAATCGGTATTATCATTTTTTTTTGCATATTTTTCTTTGATAGAAACGTGCTTTAAAAGCTCAACCTCTTTAATAATTTTATCATTAAACATTTTCCAAGTTACATCATGTCTTAAATTAAATTCCACAATTAACATTTTTGCAATAGTTTCTGATTTTAACCTGTTTTTTTGTTTCGTGCATTGCTGGCCTATTAAAGAGAATAAAAAGCCTAACAAAAGCCGGACGGGCCGGACGCAGTCATATTGTCCCGGACAAGAGGTCAAAAAGCCTAACACTGTCCGGCTTTATCCGGACGGATGGCAACTCTACTTGCAGTTACGTATGTGGCCTCCTTTAGCCGTGCACATATAGTAGGTGCCTAATACCTACTTTTATGAAAGTCATATTCCTATTATCAATTCGTTTAGCTCACATAACCTCCAGCCCACGTAATTGATAACAATATTACTTATCTTGGCAAACAACTGAACATTTACTTCGCAATTCAACAGAAAATTCCCAACCCCTTTTAAAAAGCCTTTCCGACTTTACTCCTAACCAGTGCCTTTGTATTCAGGACGCAACAACAAATATCCTGCCCCGTTACTTGTCACGGAGGAACGATTATTTATTGTACAAATCGAGTGACGTGGGTCTAAGGATACAACATTATAAATCAAACACTTCGCGTCAGCTTGGACGTGACGTTATATTTAAACGCGTCAAATGTTGCCAACAAAAATATTGCGGAAGAAATTCTGCGAAGGTTTTAGTCCCGCGGGTGTCGTGTAAGGGATTATGGAAGGTTGGGCACACCTGGGCAATGATGACGTCATTGCTTCTTTGTCTTGGAAAGCTATGTTTTTTTAGGGTTTCGTACCCAAAAGGTACCAACAGGACCCTATTACAAAGGCTCTGCTGTCCGTCCGTCCGTCCGTCTATCACAGGGCTGTATCTTTCGAACCGTAATAGGTAGACACTTCGACACTTTCAGAGTATGTACTACTTTGAAAAAATACAGTAACAGTAAAGGGGGTCTCGTCAACGGCCATTCGAGAAGAATGATTTTTTAAACAAGTATTAAAACACCCCCTCCCCCCCCCTATTACATGGGACTTAAATATAACTGGCGAAATGTGGGTGTACCTGCTACAGGGACACCTCTGCCCAACCCTTCGGGGAAACAAGGCGTGATTTTATGTTTATTTAAAAAAAATGTGTTAAATATTGTACGTAAATATCGTACGGAACCCTTCGGGTGCGAGCCCCACTCATACTTGGCCACTTTTTTTGCTGTAATAAGAGTATTCGATAAATGTTTTGCGTAATATTTTTGCTCAAAGTAATGTTACTTACGCAAGAACGTAGAGTTGGTAGTAAAAATTAACAAAGGAAAAAGAGTGATGGAAATTACTTTATTCCGTATCTTTAAAAGAAAAAGCGTAAAGCAAAAAGCTATAGCTTTTGCTATCTTACACTGGAAGGGTAACCAGTTCAGCTCGCCGTCCGATAAGGACCAAGCCCGGAACGACGGCGCGTTGTGTTCCACGCGCGCCTCAAAGAGATGTCAGCAGAATTGACGGGGTCCGCTAGGGCCAATGCCTGCCGGGGGTCCGAAGAAAACCGATAGGGACATCGTGGCCCCCGGCAACAGGGCAACCGAAGGAACACGGGTGGGTTTTAGTCAGTAAGAGTCTGACACGCCCTCCCGCTCCGCCCAGAGCGGGAGAAGTTATTTGATAATTTCCCACCCAAAAAAAAAGGATAACCAGCTCAGTAGGTATGTAAATGATAAATGATAAATGATAAATGATTTTATTTCTGTAAGTAGGTTTGTACAAACACTTTTACACGTCAATCATATTTTAAAAACTAGATGAGGTCGGCGTTTCCTATCTGACTACTCTGAGAAGAAAGGCCGAAACAAACTCAGAGGTCACAGTCTCTTTTAAAGTCCAGACATAATCTTGGTCAGATCATGTGAAGGCCATATGGATTGGTGTCTGAAGTGGTCTTTAGAGTAAAGCATCACACAGATTGAGAGGGTCTGTCCAGTCAGTGCACGCATTTGTCATTTATCGTGTAGCTCAACTCAGAATTTAAGGAGCTCAACGATTTGACGAACAATACCAAAAAAAGGACATTTGTGTAGGCCACATAAATTACTCAAACTGTCAGACCATGATTAAAACTAACTGAGAAAAAATTAAAAACAAAACAAAAAGGAATGACCCATATAGTCTTCACATTCACAATAATTAAAATAATCTAATACTTTAAAAGTAAATATTCATGTCATTGTATATATAAAAATCATTAATGTCAATGTGTATATAATAAAATAAAAAACCCAGAAATAATCTTGGTCAGAGCATTTCATATGAGGACCATGTAGATTTGTGTCTGAAATGATCTTTTGAGGAAAGAACCATACAGATTTGAGTGGACCTGTCCAGTCAGTGCACGCATTTGTCAGTAATTGTGCAGCTCAACTCAGAACTTAAAAGGAGCTCAACGATTCGACGAACAATACCATAGAAAGGACATTTGGGTAGGCCGCATAAAGTACTCAAAACTGCCAGATTATCATTAGTAGTAACTGAGAAAATTAAATAAATATATATACATGAGCTACATAGTCCTCACATTCACATTAATTAAAATAATAATAATGTTATACTTAACAAAGTAAATATTCATGTCATTGTGTATATAATTTTGAAGTTTGCAAAATAAACAAAGTTCCAAAAGTAAAAAATAAAAATAATAATTGGAGCAGCTTAATCCCAAGCCTTTTTGTCCTCAATGTAATCTTTAACGGTATAAAAAGCTTTCTGGCACAACTTACGTTTAATGAATGATTTAAATTTATTAAGGCTTAGATCTTGTACGTGGCTTGGAAGTTTATTATAAAAGCGTATACATTGACATCTGAACGAGCCACCTATTTTCTTGAGCCTTGTTGTAGGTACAACAAATTTGTGTTTGTTTCTAGTATTTATGTAATTGTTGTTATCCCAAGCATTTATAGTGGTATATAACCCACACATGCATACAACCTGCGAATTAAACTACTTAAGACGTGCGTCCCCCTGTCTGTGGGCTGAGTCAGTCAGTCAGACAGTTCAAATACGATACGCACACAAGCATTTACTAACTGCGTTCTGCGTCATCTCACGTCACTTTATATTATACCTACTCTTATTAATGTTTATGAACCATGTTTAGTTATAGTAATTCCATCATTAAATTCAGTGTGAATGAACATTTCATTTCAACTATACAATCATCCCATTCACATCACACAAGCATACACATGAACGCACACATACACGCACACACACACACACCCCTACACACACTCACACCCACACACATACACCCTCACATCACACGTACTTTTTATTTAATTTTTTCATACTTTCCTCATTAACTCTTCATGGCAATCTAATTATGTTTACGACTTTAAATATGGCTACTAAATATTCACAGTTTATATAAGGGGATCAAATGTAATCCGAGATACAGGTTTACCACCTAGTTCGGATGCAGATAGTCCTAAACTTTGTATTTTACAAACTTTCAGCCATTATTTACTGTATATTGTCATTGTCAAATATTAAATTTTTGTAATACGTGTTCTTATTTTGGTGAATAAATTAAATTATAAATTATAAACTACTATGGAACCTATAACACAACCTAACAAAAGTTCTATACATTGATTTCAAATGAAATTCTATTAGGTACAAGTATTTATCAGTATTATAACCATAATTTTAGAAGAGCTTTCTTTCTATAGCCACGTTTCTAAGTAACAATAAAATGTGTGATCCTAAACATCACTTTCAAACTTTATTTCATGAACTAAAGAAAACAACAATATAAATATCAATATCGCAATAACCCGAAATGGAATCGTTCCGGAATCTTCTCTAATATCGATATCGGTTAGCCGTCTTTATGAGGACAATGTCCACTTTTTATGGCAGTCCGATACGTTAGCAGTTCAATAGTACGGAAGTTCCATATCTGCTGACTATTGTTCGGTTCACTTGCTCACTGATCTCAGTTTGTTGTGGATTTCTGCTTATTGGATTTTGAGGGGTCGTTGATCGAAGCGTGTTTTGTTTTTTTGGAGATGTTTTTTGGTATTATCTGTAGGTGTGTTGTTTAGAAGATGAAAACTGAATTTGGTGCTTTTTACGATAGACTTCAGCCGATCTATTCCGTAAAAATCGGATCACTGTGAAAACTTGAAGTGTGAGGTGTCATTCTAACGATCGCGATGCTAGGGATTGGCATGTTCGACAGCACACTTCAAGAAATGAAATGAAATTGTTTATTCTGTAAATATGATATCAGAATCATTTTTACACTTCATATTAAAAAATAAGTTAGATGGAGTCGACAGTTTTAATCTGACTACCCCTGAGAAGAAATGGCGAAACAAACTCAGGGCTCAGTTTCTTTTAAACACCAGATAAACTTAGTCAGATATCGTTTCACCGAACTCAAACTCAAAGCATTTATTTCAAATAAACCAATTACAGGCACTTTTGAATAGTCAAGGGGTCGGTCAGCCAGAAAGAGAAGCTAGTTGCCCATTCCAAAGCGTAGTAGGTACCTATGGAGAAGAACGGGCAAGAAACTCCACAGACACTCTTTTAAATCAAATCAAAACACGGTTACAAAATATTGGTCATATATCATTCACGTTAAAGTTATACATGTGAGAACGATGCAGAACTTTAAAAGCGTCCGTAATAAAAAATTAAACAGTAAAAATAAATAAGCCGTGGCAGCTATTACTGAGAGATTTTTACAGTGTACCGATTCGGTACCTTCTTTAATGAACATGGTTAATTCAAATGAGAGCCATAAAAATGTCATCAGACGTTTTATTCGTAACAATTAAAAGAAATCACAAGCTCTTTTTTAACAAAACAATGAAAAGACCATCTTCGTGCCAAACGATTTTAAAACAACAAGTAAACAATTGTTAAACTAACTCCTCATTCTACAGAAATTTCCATTCAAATTACTCTCATTGAAAACTGAACAAAGAACTAAAAAAAAAGAAAAAGAAAGAAAAAACAAAAAGTGTCAATCGTCCAATCCAAACACGTAATTGAAACTTTAACACCACTTTTATCCTACGTCCTACAATAAAAATAAAAAAACGGAATAAAGACAGTCAGTAAGAAAACAGCAGATCGCCTGAACTTAGGCTATTATGACGTACAAAAATAGTTGGCGGAACTTGGGCAAAGTTGGCAACCAACACTCCTCGTTATTGCCTTAGTTGGGCAATATTTTCGCCTGGACAAAGATGGCCGGTTGTTATAACAAACTATTGTATTGCCAACATATTACTTGTGTGTGGTTTTGTCTTCTTTGGATTAGTTTGAGGATGTTGTAATTGATGTTATTTTATTATTGATGTTAAAATTGATAAACGAATTACAGGAGGATGCAAAGAAAACCGATATGATTTACTTAAAGGATTTAACTAAAATAATGATTACAATTAGATCGGTAAAACTAAGATACGCGACAATTGTTCGACATGAGAAACAAGAGTGATCGACCAATCTACTAAATCAATATTCATCACTGCTATTGCACAATCTTCGATCCCAAGACATCGGATTGCTGAGAAGGCGAATCTCACGTTGCTGAGCGCAATGCGGTAGGTATTAGTCATAAGAATTTAGGGTGCCGCAAGTAGCGACATAACAAACGGGTGATGCCTTTATTGATTTGATTACAAATACTTTGGTAATTTAACTAAATAACCGAAATTATGATAAACTTTCGTTTTTGCGGAATAGTTGGATCGAATACAAAATTAAATACTTTTACCGGTGGAAGACGACATTGTATAAAATCAAGATTGACATTGAACATCTGTGACGACCAATTCACAAACTAATGCAACGCATTGGTATTTTGATTTCTTAAGAATGATAAATGATAAATTTTTCCTTAGTTTGTTTTTTTCCATAAAGTAAATGACTATTTTTTTCTGCCGTTCCATGTGCTGCTGTCATTGTTGACAAGGTGAGTCGTTGCAAGAACTACCTAATTATACATTGTTCTTTTGCCTTTATAAATGTTTTCATTAGGTACTCCTGTGAAGATAGGAAGATGATCCTAGCTGTTAAAACAGCTGTTAGACTTAACTTTAATTTTAATCGTGTAAATGTCTCTGTAATTTAATATTCAAATCAGTCTTTCTTGAGGTCCACACAAAAAATAAGCCAAAAACCGTCCCCGCCCCGAGCACCCTAATAAAAGTAATCAAAAAGTAAAGGTCAAATCAGAACGCCATATTAATTCCTGGTCCATAATAGCACCCGATATGTATGTATGTAATGAAGTCCATATCTCCGCCACAAAGGCTGTCAGGGACAGGGGTCGCATCGTTCGAACAGGTAGGCAAATTAATCCGATGCAATTTTATCTAGTCGCTTCGGGGTTGTGTCACAGTGGGCACTGTTTTCATTGCTTATTACGAGAAATATGGGCGAAATTATAGCTGGTTAGACTGGACACTGGTTAAGCTGGACACTGGTTAAGCTGGGCAATTGAGCATTTTGAGATCAAAATTGTAGTGACCACAATATTCTACATAAGTTCTACATAAGTAAAATGCGTTTAATATATATTTCGACGGTGAAGTATCAATATCTTATAACTAACATTTTTTCGGTTTCCTACAATTTTTTTAAATAAAAGTAACTTTTTGATTCAAATGTTAAAAACTATAGAAATTAAACGTTTTTTCGCTTCCTGTAAAATCATGGTTTTGTAGTTATTAGATATTGATACAACACCGTCGATTTGCTGCCTGCCTCGTTGGTCTATTGGTCGCAAGCGCTAATGCTGAGCATGAGGTCCTGGGTTCAATTCCCGGGTCGAGCAAAGTGATATTGGGTTTTTCTATCTGAAATTTCTCAGTAGCAGCTCGGAGTCTGGATTTGTGCCCAGTTGATGGCAATAGGCTCGCCCTCTATTACTTGGGACTTAAAACATAACTGGCGAAATGTGGGTGTACCTGCTACAGGGATACCTCTGCCCAAACCTTCGGGTAAATAAGGCGTGATGTTATGTTAGATTATATTTGCTTAGATTTAATCTACAAGTTAACTTAAAGTGCAGTTTAAGCCGATGGAAAACGGACAGACCACTCTGCCTGTCAGCTGAAACATCTCAGACCGGAAGTAAGCACCACGCTTGTTCAACTTTGAACAGTAACTCCCTTTCAAGAGATTTTCATAGTGTGATTTCATTAGGTAAGTACCCAATCGGAGTAGGTACACTGGGCTTGATGCAGCCCACTGTACATAGCTATTGCAGTAAAAAAATAAAAGTTTAAAACTCAACTACGACAAAAAAAAGTCATCGAAAAAGGTATACACAAGACATCACCAAAGACAAATTAAAAATCCGGAGTCACACGTGTTAGGGCATAAATCGAACAAATTACGTGTGTCTTTCGGATTTTTATTTGTCGGTCTATGACGTCTTCATTTAATGTGCGACAAATAGCCTATTACCAGCGGACAATCAAGACGCTTCCAACGATACCTCATTTGTCAAATTATGATGAGCAGTTTAGAAGTTATGAGGAAACAGATGTACATACATACATGCCGGTCAAAATCATAACCCTCCTTTTTGCTTCGTCGTAGTCGGGTAAAAAGAAAGTATAATCTGCGAGTGGAGACCGCCCGGTGAACAATTAAATGGTAAAGTTGTTGCATACTATATATTTTTACCAAAATCTTATTTCTTATAAGTTAACTTGAATATTTCTGAGGTCCATTGTAGAACATCAGTCCTATATTTAATTGGTCGACCATAGAATAACGGGCATCCGCGTTGTCCTTTTGTAATATGATGTGACCCCCGCAAAAGGGTTTGTTCTCAAACTAATTGAAATTCACAATATTTTGCGCTCTATTTAATTGGGGGGAGTAAGATAGGCCGACAATACAGGCTTTTGGTTTAAACGCTTCTATTCTACCTAGTTGATAACATACACGAGTTTAATGTCAACTACCCGCCTGTGTATGGCAATTAAGCAATGGCACGTAAAATTTAATCGGAGAGGCAACCGGATGGCGAGTGGTAATATGGGTTTTGAAGTGTTAAGCCATGCGTCATGTTCGTGAACGGGCGCCGTCAGTTGGACTGGTCATTTCTTAGCTGCCAGGGCTTATTTTAAATTTTTTGAATTGTTCTTTTCTTATCTTTTTATTACGGACGCATGTGCACGTCTTTCTACATTGTTCTCACATGTATAATTTCAACATGAATGATGTAACCAATATTTTGTAACAATTTTTTATTTATTAGAGTGTCCGTGGAGTTTCTTGCTCGTTCTTCTCCATAGGTACCTACTACGCTTTGGAACGGGCAACTAGCTTCATACCTATTTCTGACTGACCGATTCCTTGACAATTCAGAAGTGCCTGTTAATGGTTTAATTGAAATAAATGATTTGAGTTTGAGTTTGAGTTTAAGATGAAGAACTGATATATATAATGCTTCTTTTTGTTTTGCTGTGGAAATGCGTTCCTCGTGAAGCATGTGTGGTGTGACTATGAATGATAGGCTGAGGAATGATGTGATAAGACAATAACGGTGTGGTTTATAAGAAGATGTAGTGACAAAAATTTAAAAGACTATGCTTAGATGGTTTGGTTATGTTCAGAGGATGAATGGAAGGCGACTATCAAAAGGTATTTATTTACAAAGAGGAAGGGGACGTCCTAGGAGGACAGAAACTGACCTTACTAGCAATACCCCGCGGTTTCACCCAAATAAGTCGCGATTGCGTGGGAATATCCAGATAAAAAGTATCCTATGTATTAATCCAGGTTATAAACTATTTGTGTACCAAATTTCATCCAAATCCGTTTAGTAGTTTTTGTGTGAAAGAGTAACAAACATCCATCCATCCTCACAAACTTTCACGTTTATCTTTATATATATAATTCTTCTGTGAGTGTGTATGTCACTGAACTTCTCTCAAACGACTGGACCGATTTTGATGAAATTTTTTGTGTGTGTTCAAGGGGATCTGGGAATGGTTTAAATTCACAATCGGACCCGATATGTGGCGGTATTCGGTCAGGACAACGTCTGTCAGGTCCGCTAGTGTTATTATATAATTATATACTAGCGGATCCGACGGACGTTGTCCTGCCCGAACAGCGCTACCTACCGGGTCCAATTGTATTTTCAAACCATTCAGGGACCCACTCAAATATACACACAAAATTTCATCCAAATCGGTACAGCCGTTTAGGAGGAGTAATGTGACAAACACACGACAAAAGAATTATATTTATGTACTAGCTGACCGAACAGACGTTGTCCTGTTTCCTATAACTCGATCGCAGCGCCACCTACCGGGTCCAATTGTAAATCTAAACCACCCAGGGACTCATTCAAACACACACCAAAAATTTCATCAAAATCGGTTCAGCCGTTTAGGAGGAGTTCAGTGACATACACACTCACAGAAGAATCACTACATAGTATAAAACAAAGTCGCTTTCTCTGTCCCTATGTCCCTATGTATGCTTAAATCTTTAAAACTACGCAACGGATTTTGATGCGGTTTTTTTTAATAGATAGAGTGATTGAAGAGGAAGGTTTATATGTATAATAACCCGGTTTATACCCGTGCGAAGCCGGGGCGGGTCGCTAGTTATATATATAAAGATATAAAATACAAATAATATAATAAAAGTAGGTTGGTGACGTTCTTCAGAAAGGTCAGGTGCGGTGTACTCGCAACCGGTGCGGGCGTGCGTGTATGACCAGATGTATGAACGTAAACGAGGCAAAAGGAGTATGTAATGATCGTAGCAGGTGGCGCTCTGTAGTTTCTGCCTACCTCCATGGGAAGAAGGCGTGAGTTTATGTATGTATGTATTTAGGTACCTACATGTTTAATTTTGGCGATTTTCCTCATCTACATAGAAGCTTTTATTGGGTAGGAATAATACTTTTCTAGAAACATTTAATTAGTTATTTATGCAACTGTTGTATATAAGGGATATTAAAACACGAGTGTGATAATAGTATCACATGAGTGTTTTAATACTAATTATGTACAGTTGCATACAAAACTTTATCTACACATGATATGAATCTTTTATAAAACGTTCTGATACCATAGGGTATATTGTACAATAATGTTTTCTCGACTTTTCTGGTAAATAATTGATTAGAAATGTCCTTTGCTGCTTTTGAAATATCTGGTGATGTGTTATGAAAGCTTGTATCACTTATTTTTGTAAACAACAATGTAATAAATTTACTATTTTTTTTAAACTAAAATGGTGGGATACGACATGAATTTTAATAACCTATAAGTATTTTTTTTAAATTACGGCGCTGTAGTAGTGAAATGCGCGTGCATGACAATGTTTTTTTTTTAATTCGAGTTGCATAATGAAATTTAGTACTCAAACTTAACTCAAACACAAAGCATTTATTTCAAATAAACCAATTACAGATACTTTTGAATTGTCAAGGGGTCGGTCAGTCAGAAAGATGAAGCTAGTTGCCCATTCCAAAGAGTAGTAGGTACCTATGGAGAAGAACGGGCAAGAAACTCCAGGGACACTCTTTTAAATCAAAATATTGTTACAAAATACAAAATCGGAACATTATAACACTTGTTTGGATGATACTATGGTTACTATGACACTGGCTGTTTTAATGTTGGCAATAAGCTGTTTCAGAAACTTCTGTGGAGGATTAATAGCATGGGTTTAGATAAAATAAATAAAAAGTTTATCAAAGTACTTAGTTAAAAAACTAAATAGACAACTAGGCGTAGGTACAGGCACCTTTTAGCACGATCACTATTGCACCTGCATCCAACTAGTACCACAGTCCATCCACGTCGCCTAAAAGCCTCCCTTAGGAAGTCAAACTCCGCACATAAGTGAAACATTTCCGAGGTTTTCCCACTGTTCCATATTAATACTGTGACTTGTGCCACATCGCTAAGATTCCCAAGCGTGGACATAGTTGAAAGTGAGTTGTTTTTATTGAAAACAAGGGTTGGCCCTGTCTCATTGGCTTCCAGATCACGAACACACTTTGTTAACAAAACAGAGATCCCTTTGACGTATCGACTAGATTTTTTTAATGCATAACTTGAACGGAATTATTGATAACTACAGCGTGCAGCGGATCCGGTCGAGGGATTTTGCCTTTGATATTTGCTTTCAAAGATGTGTGTTTTTAATGTTTTTTATTTTGAACATTCGGTTTGAGCTTGTTATCGGGTTTTCCTTGTACCGGCTAATGTTTTTGTTTGCGTTCTGTGTTTGTTTATGGAGGGATATTTGTCGACAGTTCTGATTGGAATAATAAATAATTAAATATACAAAGAATTGTTATGGGGAATTGGGGGAGATAGTCTTCGTGAACGTTAGTTTTCATAATACATTGTCAGATCTCTAAAATAATATTCATTATTTAATTAATTCGATAGGCTGAAGTAATTTACATCTCAAGACACTTCCCCAACTTCCAATCAGTGCCTATAAATTATTCCAAAATAATATTACCTGAAAAAGTATTCTTTAAATTGCTTCAGTTAAAAAAAAGAACATCGATTTCCAAATTCAAATAAGGGATGTCATATCAGAATTAGGGGTATCGTCTACAAGAAAATTACAAGTCGACTCTAAAAACTCGACGTCGAAATTGAATAAAAACTTCAGTCATTTTTCAGTGTAACAACACAGAAAGAAGAGAGAGTTTCGATATCCGAATTTCTTATCCTACGTTCATTAGCAAGTTCAATCAAGGGTCCGAGGACTGTGGTTATTTATTGCCTTGCATCGGCCCTCACAATTACCGCTGAAGGAAAAACTTTTGCCATTACGGGCCCCTGAGGCTTTCATACAAAAAATAAATTGTACACGCCAACGTGTAGTGCGTAATGGATTCCGGGTTTCGATTTCGTTCGGCCATTGTATCGGAAGGTATCGGGAGTACGGCCGCGTGCGACTGTTTATATGTATATTTGTGTGTAAAATGTTTATTTGATTCGGGCGCACGACGTCGATTTGGTACGTTTGTGAAGCAGAAAAATTCGTTTAGCATTTTAGTCTGTAAAAATGAAATCTTATTTAAATGAAAAGTAGTTGAAAAATAACATAACAACCTGTATTCCCCGAAGGGTTAGGCAGAGGTGTACCTATAGTACACCCACATTTCGCCAGTTATGTTTAAGTCCCAAGTAATAGGGGGCGAGCCTATTGCCATCAACCGGGCACAAATCCAGAATCCGGGCTGCTACTGAGGAATTCCTAATCCTAGTTCCTATTCCTTTTCTAGTTGAAAAATGTTTGTCTATAATTATCATTTAACTAGTTTCTGCTTGCGACTTCGTTCGTGTAGAAGTCGTAAGATACACAATATCTAAAATAACAGCCACATTTTTGTAAAACTCCCTTGGTCTAAGAACCACGGCGTCGCATCGCAACGCCCGCTTGCGCTGTTACTTCGTTTTCGCCTAGCGTTCTTTTCGAGTTTTTTTTTTTTTTGCTCAGCTCCTGAAGGTCATAGCGTGATGATAAATAGCCTATACCTAATCTTCCTCAAGAATTGCGTTATCAAATGTAATTTTTTTTTGTAAATCCGACTGGTAGTTCTAGTGATTTTCGCGCGGAAACAAAAAAAAAATCAGAAAACAGTGGCACTCCGGGAGTGCCGGCAGAAGTGAAAACTCGAACTACTTCCAAAACCTTTAAAGTAAAAATACTAGCATAGAACATTGATCGCGTTTACAAAAATGAGGTGTCGGTAACGGTGTCGCGAGTTCAATTGTTTTTTCCTATCTCAAAAATGCCCAACGCGCCTAAAGAAGTTTTCACTTTAAAAACAAACTCTTCAGCATTATAATATTATTATATAGTTTATAGATAGATTGCTAGGGAAGACATTATTCCGTATATCCTTGTAATTACATAGACATCTACGTTTTACTGAAATAATATCGTATGTGAATAAACGCTTCACGTACAAATCGACGCGAAACATGGCGATAAGTTGTGTAGAAGCCGAGTACACAAAGCCTGAGTTAGACGTGAATATATCGGTACAAGCAGGAACTACGCTGATTGATTATGAATTAGTTGCAATAGGCGAGCTTGATTAGAACACAGGAATATGTTGTATTAATTATTTTGAGATACGTGACTAGGTATGTAGGTAGATTATTTATCCATAAAAAATGGATGTTGGTGTAATGGTGGTATATATGAGATTGATAAAAAAAAATACAAATCACCATGAAAATTGGCGTATGTTTTTTCATCGAGTAAGTTACAATATGTAAAAAAACCGTGTCCGATCCGAAAGGGGCACATAGGTACTGCAATGACATTACCAATTTTATTTTATTTATTTAAAATAAAAAATATTGGTATTTAAAATTTACATTTTTAGTACCAAAATTACCCCAAATCCATAAAAAATGTGAAAATTTTTCAACAAGGGTCATAATTTATGACTTGTAGACACCCGCTGAACGACAGCCGCCCTCGCTCCATGTAATAAACTGGAAAAATTCCCCATTGCAAAAAAAATGTGGCGATGTTTTTTCCTGAATACCACTTTTATACACTCTCAGAACGATACCTGACAATACCCTCACGGATTGGACAGGGTCTTTTTTTCAATTTTTATATAGTTTTTTTTTTATTCCACGCGGACGAAACCGTAGGCAAAAGCTAGCTAACACTTAACTTTTTTTTTAGTTTGTTGGGTACCTCTGTTCTGTAAAAAGGAAATATAATTGCAAATTATTTATATTGAATACATACTTAAAAATTATGCAAATATCAATTCACTTCAATTTCACGGAACTGTACTTAAAATGTCACAGTGGTTGTGATGTGAAAACTTCCAAGGAATTTGCTTATTGAAGATTCATTTTTATTATTAGAATATTAAGTTATCATTAATTCATTTCTTGTAAGGCGCTGTAGCTTTGCTTGAGATTGAAGACTATTAGAGTTTCAATGAAATTACCTAAATTATTTTTCAACTTACCAATACTTCTGACAAGTTAGGGCATAATTCAAAAACATTTATCTCCACTAATATTCTCTTCTACGACTACAATAGATTTCGCGCATCTCCTCTGACACATCGTAAATTGTGAGCGCCCGAATAAGGGAAGTTTTATTAAATTTCAATGTGTAGACTTGTCTTCGGATTGTCGGCACACCTGCGAACTGAATTACGGTTTACGTGTTCAGCAATCGGTATAACCTTATAACCGTTAAAGCTGAAGATTTTTACCGAAACGTTTCGGACGAAAATCGACGTAAATTGCGCTTGTGAGTAGTTTGTTTCTGGCTGAGTTTGGATGTAGTTGATGTGTTGTTGAAGTAACATAACATCACACCACGCTAGTTTATCTTGAAGGTGTTGGCAGATGTGTAAAGCAAAATCACATTCGTCAGTTTTAAATCATAGTACGGAGCGACTCTATTGTTACTAACCGGGAACATATACGGGGTCAAATAAAATTAGCTAGGGAAATTAAGCAAACGTGATGGATATCGATATCTTAATATGATAAAATGAAAAAAAAAAAATGTTTATTTGATGAGTTTTTTTTGGGGTTATCAACCGTATGTAGAAGTCACTTGAAATATCAGTTTTAAAAAAACAGTATTTTTGTGTAAACTTCACAGACGTGATAGGTATCGATATCTAATGAAAGGGCTTGTTTTGAGGATCTCAAATATATAATAATAATAAATCTCCCGGGAGAAGTCTTGTTCCTCACCTCTGGCTTGCCTTTATTGGCCGGCTGGAGTGAACACTGACGAGGAACAGAGCTCCCGCCTCATTCTTGCCTTAATTGGCCGGCTTGAGTGGAGATTCGCAAGAGCAAACGTGCTCGGAGGAAGGAAGTATTCCAGTAAGATGCTGGTAGGGATCTTGACCGTACTTCCGGGAGTGTCCTGATAGCCGTGGCCTCATAAGCACCTCAGGACGTGTTGCTCCGGCGGCGGTGATCTCTCGCGTCCGGCCCTGGTTCAGGCCATGGTACGGAGCGAGAGGAAATGGCAGGCCGTCACCTCCTTCTGCGAAGCGGTAATGCTCGCGAAGGAGGAGGCGGAACGCGTGAGGGAGAGGCAAATTTCGCGCCCTCACGCCCCTAACCGCCGCAGGAGGAGACGCCCGGGGCGGGAATCGCGAGCCGATTTCCGGCCACCGTAGGCGCGGGCTTGCGGACGGTGAGCAATGGGTAGCTCGCTGTCCGATAAGGACCAAGCCCGGGTCGACGGCGCGTTGTGTTCCACGCGCGCCTCAAAGAGATGTCAGCAGAATTGAAGGGGTCCACTAGGGCCAATGCCTGCCGGGGGTTCGAAGAAAACCGATCGGGAAATCGTGGCCCCCGGCAACAGGGCAACCGAAGGAACACGGGTGGGTTTTAGTCAGTAAGAGTCTGACACGCCCTCCCGCTCCGCCCAGAGCGGGAGAAGTTATTTGATAATTTCCCACCCAAAAAAAAAAAAAAAAAAAAAAAAAGGACGTGTTGCTCCCTTGTCGCTACGACACTATGTGCTAGCAACCGTTTTCGGGGGCCCATTATTGAGCGTGCAAGTCACCCCCCGCCATTTTATCCATGTACATTTAAACATTGATCAGGCAGGGGCCATAGTCCTTCCATAGCTCCAGGTAACCAGTCCACTTAAGCCACCCAAACCCATAATCCAATATCTTTGTTTCCATATTCTGCAATAGTCCTACACCAACCGGGGGTTGTCCTTGGATGCCCTTGCATAGTGCGAACAGGGATAATCGTTGGTTGGTGCCTCAATACTTAAAAATGTCTAAGGGGCCTCTGCGAGTTGGCTTCGGCCCCTCATACGCCTTCCAAAGGTCCGGGACCCCAGGGTCCCGAGATATGTCAAAGACATTTAATAATAATATATATTTTTTATAATTAAAAATAAATACTTTTAAAGATATTTAAGAAATTTTGAAAAAATAAATTAAAAAAACATTACCCTTCTTCAGGGGCAGTCTGGTAAAAAAAAGTTCATTTGATCAGTTTTTTTTGTTATGAGTCATCAATCGCATGTAGAACTCACTTGAAATATCAGTTTAAAAAAAAACAGTATTTTTGTGTAAACTTCACAGACGTAATAGGTATCGATATCTAATGAAAGGGCTTGTTTTAAGGATTTCAAATATATATTTTTTATAATTAAACAATAAATACTTTTAAAGATATTTAAGAAATTAGACGAAACTTTTCCATTACCCTCCTTATTATCTTCGAAACTACCGAGCCATACATTTTGAAAAAAATACAGAAAATAGATCAATACTTTAGATTACAGAAAAGTCTATAAGTCTTAAAATAATATAGTAAATCTCCCAGTATTGTGCGCACAAAGTTACATTTGCAATTAGAATGTATCGGAGAACATGTTGTTCAACTACAATGTTAAGTTTGTCTTT
The DNA here is from genome assembly GCA_963680765.1 of Agrochola lychnidis. Classification (NCBI taxonomy): domain Eukaryota; kingdom Metazoa; phylum Arthropoda; class Insecta; order Lepidoptera; family Noctuidae; genus Agrochola; species Agrochola lychnidis. Next base: position 16,511,862 of record OY796857.1, read on the forward strand.
GGGATGAATTCATCTAAACTACGGAACCCTTCATTGTGCGTGATCCGACACGCTCTTGGCTGGTTTTTATTTTGTTTTGTCGTGTTTAGATATCGATTCCCGTCATGTCTGCGGAGTTTTGCTAGCTTATTTAATTTGACCCTGTATAATTAGTTTTGCTAGCAAATTTAATTTGACCCTGTATAATTAGTTTTGCTAGCAAATTTATTTTGACCCTGTATAATTAGTTTTGCTAGCAAATTTGTTTTGACCCTGTATAATAAGTTTTGCTAGCTAATTTAATTTGACCCTGTTTAATTAGGCTGTCGGTTGAGATTAAAAAACAAAACTATATTATTATTATTATTGTGATGAGTAACAATATCTTCAGAAACACGTTCTATTTAAAACGATATAATAGACTTTCAGAGAATTATAATGAAAGACAGTAGACTATTCATTCAGTATCTTTTTCATAGAACAAAAGCGTTTTTATTAAAATTTCGCGTTCTCATTTTCATGACAGGACAGAACAATTTATTTTAATTTCAGCAATTAGTTACGTCATCATTTACCACGATTTATATGACCCATATAAGAAGCGCCATCTTTCACGCTGAACGCGAATTACAGTTACAAAGGAAAGGCGCCCACAGACAGGCGTGATGCGATTCTGGTAGAATAATTTCCACTAAGTTTTCATAGAAATTGTTCTACTATAGTCGTGTCGCACCTGTCTGCGCGAACCTTAAATGTTTTGCCTTCGTGTACTAGTGTCTTTTAAAATAGTGTCTGAGTGTGGATAGCATAGGCGAGAATAAACTGTTTACTTTCGTGTCCGAAGTACTTAATAAAATAGGACTTAGGGCTAATATTCTAAGTCCGTTTGAAGAAACTTCGTCGACTCATATTCGACTTAGGTCGCCATGAAAACGGCTGCAGAAACGCTCCATCAATGGTATTCTTAATTTCTTAGTCGCAAGCAAGGGTTTTGATATCAAGGTGTTTGGTAACTCCACAAATACGCCCCTGAATAGTATTTTTGTCAACCTCAAAATTTATGAATTTTTTACTGAAATACCATCCATAGACGATAGATATAAGTTATAACATACAAAACATACTTGTGCGTATATGATTGATTGGATTCGCAATTGAAGCGCTGCCCATAATGTCTACGGAGCGTAGCATTGTTGCTACGGCGTAGCGTCACGGCTACGCTTGCTACGTTCGTAGCTGATGATTTGGTAAACATTAGTTACGTGTTGACTAAAATATTTTGCAAAGAGGAAGTGGCTAAAATTAGAAACAATCCTATTCCAACACCAACTAATTTGCTGCTCCTCTAAAGTGGAACATGCAGACACAAAACTTACATAAACAGGCATGCTGACCCATAAAGTTTTAAGATTACACAGGCCGTCGCCGCAAGATAGTAAATTGGAATATTCACAGCGAGAGGGCCGAAAACGGGCCACCTGTGCGGAAAATGTTATTATCTCATTAGAGGAGCCCTTTCCGTTTCCTCAATTTGTTACAAACAAACGGAATTTTAATATTATCTTGGTAATAGGTTCCGTTGTTGATAATCCTCGGGCGCTTTGTCGTTCTGTTAAATAAACTGGTAGAAGAGAAATATACTTTGCCGTTTGTGTTTTGTTTATACTGGTTAATTGGAGTAGATACTCCTTTTACTGGATAGTAATTACTATGGTTGTGGTTTTGCCTGGGGGTGCGTAAAACTATTACGAGAAGTTCTTTAGAGGCGTGTGTTAATTCCATTTTGTAATCGTGTTAATGTTCTCGTTTACTTTTAGGTTCAAAAGCTTAAATTATGAAAAGGTTTTTTATTAAGCTGCCGAAAACATGAATTTGACTATGGAAAAGATTCTGCTGTAAGCAAAAATCATTTGAACAGTAATGGACTAATTATACACTTTTAGATTATTATTGTTAAATCCTTAGACATTTATCGCATTCTACGGACATAGCAACTCACTTCAAGCTATCCATAATTTTATGAAAATGAACTCCGAATTCAAAATAATTTTCTTATTCTCCAAAAGAACAAGATACAACTGCTATACCAAAACACAATGATAACGCAATTCGCAAATGATATGAAAACGTTAGATAATTAAACCAGGACAGGCCCGCGGCTTGCGTGCTTATATAAGAACATTGCGTGCTTATGTAAGAATATTGCGTGCTTATGTAAGCATATTGTGATGCTAGTCATTCTATCACGAACATCATAAGAGCTTCAGATTGAGTAAGCGTGGTTAAGGGACAGAGTCACTGACTCTAATAGTTCAAAATGTTGGATTATAAACCAAAAGCCTTGAAATACTTTCTCAGAGTTATCTTTATTAATATCGGGCTTATGAAAGCCTTTCTTTCTACTGGGGAATTATAAGCTCCTTTTTGGTCGTTATTTTAATCATTATAAGAATCATATTTATCTGTCATCAGGAGTTGCCATCCGTCCGGATAAAGCCGGACAGTGTTAGGTCTTTTGACCTCTTGTCCGGGCCAATTTGACTGCGTCCGGCCCGTCCAGCTTTTGTAAGGCTTTTTATTCTCTTTAATAGGCCAGCAATGGACGAAACAAAGAAACATGTTAAAATCAGAAACTATTGCAAAAATATTAATTGTGGAATTTAATTTAAGACATGTAACTTACAAAATGTTTTATGATAAAATTATTAAGGAGGTTGAGCTTTTATAGCACGTTTTTACCAAAGAAAAATATGCAAATGAAAATGATAATACCGATTAAAACTTTCTTATAAAAAATAAGGGTTTTAATTGAACTTTTAGTCAATCAAATGATTTTGGCGTCCGTCCGGCCGTGGGACCTAAAAGTCCCGCTTTTTTTGCGAGTAAGTTCGGTTTTCTGGTTTTTAGAGATAGCAACGCTAAATCAGTGTGATCTCTTAATTAGTAACGAGACCTTAAGCTTCTGAACTTATTAAGAGAAATCAGTGCTTATGTTACATACATACATGACCAAAGAAACGATGGACAGACTGTGTGAAAGGAAAAAGGAAAGTGTGAAAGGGGAAAGGGGGTGACTACCGAAATGATGACTAATATACACCGTGAAATTTGAATCACAGTTTTGCTAACACAAAAGTTGTTCAGACCATGGACTACTAGCATTCTACAGCATCCAATTTAAAAAAAAACATAATTGGTTTTTGAAAAAACACAAAAAAGACAAAGTTTAAAATGTCAAGATTATCGTTACTCCCTACAACACAGACACCACGCACGGGACACAGCATTGTCTACAGGGAAATGTACCTCCATAAACGAAATTTAGTAAGCAGTAGATAATCTTGACATTTTAAACTTTGTATTTTTGTGTTTTTTCAAAAATTAAGTTTTTTTATTTTTTTATTGGATGCTGTAGAATGGTAGTAGACCATGATCTGAACAACGTTTGTTCTAGCAAAACTGTGATTCAAATTTCACGGTGTGGACTTCAAATAAATTGGGGTATGGGCAGGAGAATGATGATGTGAGTACTATCGAAGAAACGCACAGGTATCTAAGCAGTTTGAAAACAAAATCCCGTGAACACGATGAACACATCTGTTTAACGGCCACTTTCTATGTCGGCCGAGCGCTGCAAGCAGAAATAGTCCTTACGGTGTACATATATGCGTTTCTTCGATAGTACCAAAAGATATTAGGAGATCCAGTTTTTTTTTTTTGTGAATTTACCACATAACCGTAAGCATTTCAACTACCGAGATTTCTTCGTCAATAAAATTGAACGTTACAATATTAAAATTCACAAACAATATAGGCTTTAATTATTCAATTAGCACTTAACAATATTCTGTGAAATATCGCAGCAATCCACCTAAAAGTGTACTGGCAACCCTATATGCCCCACATTCCTTCTTATTTACATTTCATTTGCGGAAATGCGACTCGAGATACGAGACGTATGTAGCGAGAACCTTAATAAAAAACCTAGGTATGCAAATTAATAAGACACAATCAAATCAAATTAGAAATAAAACAGCATAAACTTTCTGCTTTTGTGGTCAATTAGGAGTTTAGGAAAACAATTAATCTACCTAGCCTTTTCCCAAATATGTTGGATAAGCTTCCAGTCTAACCAGATGCAGCTGAATACCAGTATTTTATATGGAGCGACTGCCTATCTGACCTCCACAACCCAGTTACTGGGTAACACGGTACACCTTGGTAAGAAAGTTGTCAGACTTTTGGGCTTCTGACTACCCGTAACGACTGTCAATAATCTTGTCGCGACAACTAAAGTGCTTACCGAACATACGATTGATTTAATTATCAAAATTAATTATTGTGGTATCTAGCTCATGGTATCAAGCCATTTCAATAAGATTTGGTCAAAGTGCAGGCTGGATCAATTGAGTTGGCACAATGCGTGCAGTGAAGCGAATACAGGCTAATGTCTGGGGTATTGATCGCATGAGCTACTGGAGGGAATCCGGTTCCAATATCAGCTTAGATTATCATTGTTGGGATACGATTCGTAAGCTATTTATTTATTTATCTACACCCATGCTATAAAACCTCTTTAAAAGTTTCTGAAACAGTTAGCTTATTAATAACATTAAAAAAACCAGTGCCATAATATCATCGAAATGACTGTTATAATGTTATACTAAATTGCATTATGCAACTTGAATTTCAAAAAAGAACATTGTCATGCACGCGCGTTTCACTACCACAGCGCCCGCCGTAATAAAAAAAATAAAAACTTATGGATTATTCGAATTCACATCGTATCCCGATAGTTTTAAGAATTGTGAATTCGTCACTTTGATTTATAAAATAAAGTAGAATTAAAGATGAGTTATGGTCACAAATACTATCGGAAATACAAAAATATTAAAAAAACGAAAAATATTAAAAAACTAAAAATATTAAAAAACTAAAATTTTGGCTGACAAAGAAGGGAATGGAAGTAAATTCAATAAATTAATAGGCGCTTCGTATTGCACAGACGACTCAAGATTCCGAGTTGCTTAGAAATCTAGTAATTAGATATAATGGTATAACAAAATCGTTACGCATTTATCTCCTATTTTTTTATGCACAAGTTAGAAATGAATTAAGTTACCTATCATTGCCCAGTTATAACAGCGTTTTAAAAGGGCAACTTCGAAAAATGTACTATTGAAATAATTTTATTAACATTAGTCGGTAATTTAACATGAAAATTAGAAAAACCGACGAAATTTTAAAATAGTAGTATAGTCGGGAAATTCGCGCAGCTCCTATTAATAATACTCTAGACGAAATAAAAACCTTTTTAGAAATATACACATATCATAACACCCAGTATTCCCCGAATAGAAATCATTTATTTGTCAGTAATGTAGGTATGATGGTTATTTTGATAAGAATCCCGATACATTTTGCCTTAAGGCATGCAAAATTATTTAGTATAATACATTTACTAGACAAACACATTAACAAACATAAAAAGAAAAAATTGATTGTCTGTAAAGTCGGTTTACAGACGATAATTTTACGTGAAAACGTCACAAGCTGAACGCTTAGGCCGATCGTGCCTCTCTATCGCTTGTTCCGCGCTCTCGCTTCACGCTCGGCTCAGGCGGAACGTAACACTTTTTCGTGCGTGCAGCCGGCGTTCATCGATTTATAAGACGTTATCACGTCAAAAATACAAAGAAAACAAAAAGTATTCCATTCGAAAGCAACATTGCTATCATTATTAAAAATACTCGTATTATTCAAAAAACCTTCGGAATTAGGCACAAATGTCAAAAAATTAAATAAAAAAAAGTGTGTTAGGCAGAGGTGTACCTGGAGTACACTCACATTACGCTAGTTATGATTATGTTCCATATATACAGAATGTTTGGCAGAACGTTGAACATACGAAAATGGTGGATAGGTGGGGTCATCTGCTACTTACTCAGCCCTAATTTATTTGGCCCTGGCCTCCTGGATATTTTTTTTTAATGCAAGCTGAAAATAAGATTTAAGTATTTTTTACATCTTTCTGTAAGTTTGAGGACTCATAACTTTTTTCTAGCTACCATCTGAATAAAGCAATAATTTTATAAGAATCTGCCAACATTAAAGATTAAAAAAAAACAATAATAGGCAATATTATTGTTTTAAAAAAAATCTTTAATGTGTTTTACCCATTTTTAATAAAAAATACACTTAAAAGTTAAGAAAGTGGTGAAACTAGAAGAAAAAAATAAAAATTAAAAAATATCCAGGGTACCAGGGCCAAATAAATTAGAGCTGAGTAAGTAGCAGACGACCCCACCTATCCACCATTTTTGTATGTTCAACGTTCTACCAAACACCCTGTATAATGGGGGCGTGTCAGTTGCCATCAACTGGACACAAATGCAGACTGCGGGCTCCTACTGAGAAATTCCAAATGGAAAAACCCGATAACACTTTAGAAACATATTGTAACCAATAAGCAGTTTTGCATAGCCAGAGGCCCAAAAAAGCATCCAAAGTCTTCTTCTCACCTTTAACAAAACATTTCGATACCCGCTATTACCGAATCGATTCTTTTCACCCGTTCTCGATGTTCTGTGTAAATTGCATTGTTATCTAGGACCCACCGTCCACTTCAGCTGCCTTATCTCGATGCAAGTAAATCTCAATGGTAGCTAGGAGATTGTGAAATATTGCCTCGGAAATTGCTTCGGATTTGAATAGAATGAGGCAGGTTCCCTTTGAAAGGATAGTTTAATCGTGAAGGATTGGTGCCTTTCGTTTGGTTTTGTAGGAGGTCGTGGGATTGTTTGCAGGGTTTTTTAGGGCTCCGTAGTAAACAAGGAACCCTTATAGTTTCGTCATGTCCGTCTGTCTGTCTGTCCGCGGTCTTGCTCCGAGACCCTTAGTACTAGAAAGCTGTAATTTGGTATAGGTATACATATTAATTACGCCGACAAAGTGGTAAAACAAAAATATGAAAAACATTTTTTTTTAGGGTACCTCTCCTACACGTAAAGTGGTGATGATTTTTTTTTATCTCATTGAGAGGGGTATCATTGGAAAGGTCCTTCAAAAACATTGTGAGTTTGTCTAAACCATTTTTGGATTCAGGGATCCGTTTGCGAAATATTAAGCTTTTTAAGTGCTAATTTTTGTTAGAGTCAAGTGTCAACCCTGCCAGCTAAATGGTTGGTTTTGGATGTGTGAAAAAATCACAGCAGTAGTTTATATGACGAAATTAAAAGAAAAACTATCACAGCTAAGTAGGCTCTACAAGTTAACGAGCAATAATTGACCAACTTAACTTTGCAGTTGCAAAAACATGTTTTCCCATACATTTCGTATAGAAGAACATATTTTTCAACTACAAAGTTAAGTTTGTTTTTATGATAAATTCATCCCAACTATGGAACTCTTCATTGTGCGTGGTCCGACACGCACTTGGCCGGTTTTTGTTATGTATTTTTTTCGAAGTGTATTAGCTCAAAATATTACAAAATGTAACTCCCTTAGATTTACACTTTGTAATAGAACTGAAATTATAAATGTGAATCCAGATTCACATTGATAATTTATAATTATAACTGGCCAGGCTCATTGAGTTCATGAATCTCGTTAGTACAACTTTTTTCATTGATGTATTGAGCTTTCATAATTTAAATATTAATCTTTATCTACTCATAGGCAGAAATAGAAAAAAAAAAGTTTTAACTTCATATGCACACTGTTTCAACATCACTGGCACGTAATAATATCCCTTATCCCTTCATAAGCACAAAAAGGCACAAAAGGAAAATAAAACACTTTTATTTCGAAAAAAGAATTGCCCCATGTTTATTCTCGCACAACTATTGCCACAGAATAAATCAATCAGGCACATAAAACGAACGACTCTTGACATATTCCGCGGAAAAAAAAGAAGAAAATAATCCTAGCAAGTCTTCCTCAATATCTCGTAACATTGTCAGTTGACTTGATTTTCTGGTAACGCGAGTGGGACGTTTCCCGCTTACGTGGAAACGTAAATGTTGCCGGCGTCATGTTTCGCATGCCAAGCATATGCCAAGCGGACAAATTGAGTACGTAGCGTGTTGGGACATTGTGCAGGTGAATTGCAGAAGTGAAAAATGGAATGCTAAAGCTGCATTATGGCACCATTGAGGGTAATTTTTTTGATCTGTTGTCAAATTCGTCAGTAGGTAACACAAGTTGTGTTGAGAAACTACGAGAGTGAAAGTCTTTTAAGGCGAAAGCGTCAGGGTAGCCCGCGAAATTCAAATTTTCTTAGGTTTTTTGCATTTTGCATATCAATGTCAGGTTGTATGTTGATCGTTGTTAATTGATATGGTTCCCGGCCGTATCAAATGTTTATTTATAGAATTATAATCATGAAAATCATCAATACAACTCTCTTAGATCATGTAATCCAATTGAATGACTATTTCATGAAATCATGACATTTGAGCATTTATGCTAACTTAAGGAAATGGGGAAAATGGGGATGGGGGGAATGGGGAATTGGTATGGCTGATTCTAATGATTATAATTCCATGAAGCCATATTTGGTACGGTCACGAATCATATTTTAATCAACATGCAACCTGACACTGACCTGCATATGGCAAAAAAACGAAAGAAAATTTGAATTTCGCGGGCTATCTTAGGGCATCCCCCTTAACGTAGGCTATAAGATACAAATATGATAGTTTTTCTTCTTTGAAGTTGATTATGAGTTTTTTTTGTGACACGCACAGGACATACAAACAACAAAAAAACGATAAAATTAAACTGTAATAAGCTGAACTTATCAGGGACTTCCGAAAACATAAATTAATATTAAAATAACCGACTAGGCGATCGTTAGTTAGTTTTATCATCCTAAACTTCTATAGGTTATCTACAGCATGTCTCAGTGAGAATCTCGCTCGTGAGAGATTGAACTACACGAGTTTGCGATGTGACTATTTTACAGCTGAGAATTTTATGTATCGGTCCGCGCGGACATCTGCGGCCGGCTCGGCACGTTCTCGATTGGACGCATTTAGTGGTATAAATTCGCGTATTGATGGTATACCTATAGCGTATTGACTTACGGAGTTTCATTCGTTTTCTGTATAGATTTTGTTCTACAAGCTGCTGTTCATTTGTTTTCCTAACTAAGGAACTGTTTATTACACAATCTGCCAAATAAATTCAAAATGGAACAATTTTTTTCGGAATCTTTTAAGCTGGTTTCACAGCTGTCCGGGAGACCCGCACGGGCCGCCCACACACAGGAGACCCGTACGTGTAGCGCCCGCAGTGCTCTGAAACGAGGGAGTTAGGACGATACGGTTGCTAGCGTTGTGCGGGCTCTACCCGGAGCGGGTCGCGTATGGACCAATCCGTGTCGCTGTGAAACAATGTTTTAGCGCCACACGTGTGTCTCGGTTCCGGGAGCACGTACGGGCGGCCAGCACGGGTCTCCTGAACAGCTGTGAAACCAGCATTATAGTTATTTCTTGCGTTTGAACACTTTCTTAGGTCTGTTCGGTAAATTGATGGCTTCTGCAGCTTGCTTACTCTTCGAGTTGTGATGTCTTTGGTAAACGTTGATGCGGTCAACAATTTAAAACTGTAATCAATGAGGCTGCCGAAAGTAATAGGTAGCACCAGCCTGTATTGTCCCATAGTAGAACACAAAAGCCTATTTCTATTCAGAGAAGAACCTGCGGGTTGGTGATATCAGACATACTTATAAGTGTAGTTTTCATATGAAAGAAAGAAGGAAAGAAAGAAAAATAGGTTTATTTGTCACAGAAACACGTGCATACATAAAAGACAAGAGTAATCAGAAAACAACAAAAAGTACATAATAAATCACGAGCATAAAACAGAAATTAGTCGGCAGCTACATGACATGACTGTGACAAGAAGGCTTCCTCTCAGCATGATGGTGTGCTATGAGGGACCCACACTGCCGTATTTTGGTCAAACTGAGATAATTGGGATTAAAGTTTTAACTATATTCTGCTTCATAGTGTGGAAAACTATTGCTTAAAAGAAAAAAAAATACTGATGATATATGCGTGAAGTTTAGTACTATTTATATTTTTTACTTTTTAGTTTTTATATTTAATTAATTATTAAATAAATTCAAATTATTCCTTTCAACTTAAAAAAATATATTTAAAAAAAAAAACCACTTACTACTGTGATCTCCGAATTCCTTGAAGATAAAATTCTACAAAAAATTGAGCAGATGTGCCTTTTTTTCTTATTCTAAATATGTATGTAACTCAATTTTATAAAAAAAAATTAGTTGTGCCCTTCTCTCGTACGAAGGCAACACAGCATATCGCTTATTATCAGTGGTCACCCGATAGTCGGCATCTTTCCTTCCTTAACTACAAAATACGGTGCAATAACGTCATAAAGACCTTACAATCGACCAACATCTCCGTCTCAAACACTTTCAGCACCTTACCTGTACACTTCCTAATTACATTTTTCAGTTCTGCAACCAATACTCCCTTACATTAAACCAGTAACACGGGAGGACGGTAGTGTGAAACCCAAGTAGGACCCATGTCCATAGCACGTTTGACGTTTATGAGGGTAAACTAACATTGTGGTAGGTAATTCGATCTGTCTATAAAACAGACCCTCGAAATTTATTAGCGGATGTGCTGTTTATATGGTCTTAGCGTTTAATTTGGGTTTTATTAGAAGTTTCATTAAGATGCAATTGATTTTATATGGTGGGTTCTGTGGGATTTATTGTCGACTAGCTTCTGCCCGCGACTTCGTTCGCATGGAAATCGTAAGACATCACAATATACTACAATAATAGCCACATTTTTATAAAACTTCACTGTATACTACGTTTGTAGTTTTATTCTCAGCAGCCAAAATATACAGAGAGTCAGGAATGGTGACTCGGGAGCAAGCGACGTAACAGTTGTCCGTGTGAGAAGCAGCTTATCCTGAGGTCGACACCCGCAGCCTTCAGCCTTCAGTGTCGGCCCCTGTGACTTGTTGATCGCAAAACATACACTCCCAGAGAACTGCACGCGCTTTAACTGGTAATTATGGGGAATTTGTACTTTATACGCGCTATAAACACTGTCTCACCATCGCCACAACCTGTTAGAATTTCCACCTCGATGACGTTTCTCTGCAAAGACATGACTTTGAGCTGGTTTCCGTTACACAGATATACAACCGGAAGTCCACTTGCCATTTGTGAATTGAGAAATTCTACGGGGTGATATTTGGCATCATCTTCCTCCTCATCAGTATTAATGGAGGTGTATATCACTTCACTCCCTTCAATTTGTGAGAGAATACTGTGGTTGATCGCTGCAGCTTGATCATCTTCGGAGTTAAAACGGAAACACGCCTAAGAATTCTCTTGGTACGGTATTTGACTGATATCCCCGTATGTCAGACGAATAAGATCTTCTAAAGTGTGATCTACTCTACCAAGAGTCTCTGGTAGAGAGCTTTCACCAACTTTTAGAAGAACATCGGAGAATTCTTGAGCATTTGAATTACCGCCAAACCGAGCTCGTATGATGATGGTCAAGCGCAGTTTATGAACTCTCGACCATAAAGTCGACCTTTTCAACGAAGTATTCACTTTTTTTGTCAAAACTGTGACACCACCCATCATATCTTGGTTTCTGCGGATGTCCTGCAGGGTTCTGTTTACAGTTTCCACTGCTTTCCTTTTTGCCATAATGCATTCATCCCATACGACGAAGCGCAATCCCCTAAGCACACATCCCTTGTTACTGTTGCGTGACACCCCACAAACAGGCGTTTCGTTGCTCTCTAAATCGATGGGAATCTTAAACATGACGTGCGCTGTTTTGCCACCAGGAAGTAGTGTGGCAGCGATTCCAAAAGATCCACACACATACATATTTTAAAATCGCTAGGACAAATCTGCTATCAAAATCTGTAAAAGAATCATTTTATTCCTACAGTCGTTTGCTCTAAAATGATCAGAATACAACCTTGAATGTTTTGTGACTGTAAAGTACTTGTAACTTAGTAGTTTCCCATAGCTTACGAAGTTTTCCATTTCATTACATACACAATCCAAAAAAAATAAAATCGTTTTACAAAAAGAGTTTAAAAAAACAGATGTAAATCGAACTTACTACCCCGGGCGGCCTACCACCAGCTCATAAAGCAGTATTATTTTAATGTTACTTCAGTAGGAGAAAGAGATGGAGCTATACATCCTGTAGAGCTTCATCTCTTTCCCGCACTGAAGTAAACTAAAGTAATATTAAAATAATACTGCTTTTGAGCTGGTGGTAGGCCCTCAGGACTCCAACCGCTTACTTATTCGCTTTGTTGAAAGTTAGCTAAAATAGCCATTCCTATATAAAAGGTAGTGTGATGATAATCATTTAAAAAGTTAAATCGGTAACTACCTATCTACAATATCCCAACCTTTTGGCGCGTCCTTTTACAATTTGCAGAGACAAATACGAACATGATGTAATTTTGCTCATCCCCCATAGCAAATAGCGTGATAGTTTATGCCCTACAGTTGGTACAGACAAACATTCTAAAAACTTTATTTTCCGCATAAGAATCGATCCCAGACCTCGTAGCAATAACTTTCTTTAAAAAAAATTAACTTCGCAACGATTTTATTATATCTATAGATTAAAGGTACATAATCAAAAAAAAAAAAAAAATCGTATAACAAAATGTGAAAAAAAAGAAAAAAAAACCGTAGGTGGGAATCGAACTTACAACCCCATGTTTGCAAAGCAAGCGCCCAACCGCTGAGCTAATTACTTTGTTGAGACTTGTCTAAAATAGCCGTTCCTATATATTTCATGATTGACTGCATAGTTCCATAAAGGTATAGCGTGATGATAATCATTTAAAAAGTTAAATCGATAACCATCTACAATATCCTAAAATTTTGGCGCGTTTTTTTCCAAAAATACGAACATAATATAATATTGCTCGTCCCCCATAGTAAATAGCGTAATAGTTTATACCCTATAGTTTGACCAGAATTATAGGGAACACCTATGCAAAATTTTAACAGAATCTATCCGGTAGAATTTGCGTCATGCTAGAACATAAAAATACAACATAATGTAATATTGCTCGTCCCCCATAGTAAATAGCGTGATAGTTTATATCCTATAGTTTGACCAGACACACAGGGAATATCTATGCAAAATTTTAACAGAATCTGTCCGGTAGAATTTGCGCCATGCTGGAACATACATACAGACAAACAGACAAACAGACAAAAATTCTAAAAAAAATATTTTCGGCATTAGAATCGATCCTAGACCTCGTAGCAATTACTTTTTTTCAAAAATATTCAATGTACAGTTTTGACTTCGCTACGATTTTATTATATGTATAGATTGATGAGTGTGTTGAGGAGCTCGTGGCTAAATACTAACAGCCGCTCGGACCGATCTGTCAGGTTAAGCTACGCTTGCCGGGGTTGGTCCGTGGATGGGTGACCATTTCTACATACCGAGACTCCTCCGTGCCTCGGAAAGCACGTTAAGTCGTTGGTCCCGGCTGTCATTCGTGGATCTTTGACAGTCGCTACGGATCGTCAGAAGCCCGAAAGTCTGACAACCAGTCTTACCAAGGGGTATCGTATTACCCAGTTACTGGGTTGTGGAGGTCAGATAGGTAGTCGCTCCATGTAAAATACTGGTATTCAGCTGCATCCGGTTAGACTGGAAGCCGACCCCAATATAGTTGGGAAAAGGCTAGGCAGATTGATTTTGATGAGTGATGTGATGAGTGGGTTATAGTTATCTGGAGAGTAAGCAAGTCTGAAGTGGCAGTGGGCTTGCCATTTTTGTCGAAGGAGCGATGGCTGGTGGAATAGACGAGTCCTGGAATGGAGACCGCGTATCGGCAAGCGTAGTGTGGGACGCCCCCAGCTAAAAGGACCAACGACCTTGAAAAGGTGGCTGGGACAGACTGGATACGAAAATGCAGAGGACAGGGTGTTGTGGCGCAGCCTGGGAGAGGCCTATGTCTAGCAGTGGACTGCAATAGGCTGAGTTATTTGTTGATTGATCTTATAAACGCGTGTGCTTTAACTGAAGTTAGATGATTCGCTGCATCTGACAGCGCGCATAGACGCATACATCAAATGCAGGCTTTTCAGCATGCATCTGATGTTTCCCGCATGAAATGAATATGTCGGAGACGGGTATGTGACTCTTTCGTTATTATCAGCGAAATTTTAACAACTGTGGGCGTAGTGTGGGTAGTGTTGGTTATTGCGCAATAGAAAAACAGTTTGCAGTTCAGATCACATTATAATTTACTATAAAATTAATCACACTAGCTAAATTATATACACACCGGGTGCGACGGCGTTTATTAAAATCACCAATTAACACAATGATCTCAAATTACAACTGACACAATAACTGAGCACCACGAATCGAGAACAGTTCCGCGACGTCTTAACTCCGATGCGATCCGAAGCTGAATCCCTCCTCGCTGTGGTGTGGGTAGATCACTTGATGTCGCTAGTGGCGTGCTTGCGATTCGTTTCGTGTCCGTACTAATGACCGGATCCGACATATATAAACAAGCATGTACTACTAGCTTTAACTTTCTGACTAACCTATCGACTCTTTGACAATTCAAAAGTGCCTGTAATGGTTTAATGTAAATAAATTTAAGTTTGTAAATTACGGGTTGAAACATTATTGAAATTCAAAATGTTGAAGACGTTATAATCTAGTTTTATTTACCTACTCTATACTTCAGATTCTTGAAACGAACTAGAAAGGAAGAAAGACAGTGTAGTAATTAGTCAGTTTAACCTACGCAGGTGTACCCGCGGCACAGAAAAAATGCAGATTTTCCATTCAAAATCAATATAGCGTAGTTACGTTAAATATCAGAAACAACAGTGTCACGGTGGCAAAAGTCATTCTGTAGTCGATAGCCTGCGTACAATATGGACGTGGAGTATATTTTTATCCGACATCTGAAAAAAAAACTTTTCGATTCAATTCACATTCGATTCCGACACGCGCAGCCCTTTTGATTTTCATTTGTTTTAATAGAATATTTTTTTATGCAGCACCAACATTAATTGTGTTTTCGGTTTGAGATACCTCTATGAATGGCTGGAACACGACGCATGGACAGTAATTAGCTAACTAACATACTTACTTTATCTATTAAATATTTGCATGCCTACATGGCGGAACGTGTCTTTACACTGAATTTTATGTGTAACATCTTTTGTACCTACCACAATTCGATTTTTTATTTGAAATGAAATATGGGACACTATACGCCTACGGCGTAATAACGAAAAAAAAAAAACACTCCGGGAGTGCCGACAGAAGTGAAAACTTGAACAAGATCGCCTTGGTGGAAGAAAAATACTGGAATAGAACATTGGTCCGTAACCTTATCTAAATAAAGAGCACAATTGCGTTGACAAAAAAAAAACTTTCAAAACCTTTAAAGTAAAAATACTTGCATAGAACATTGATCCGTACCTAACGTAATATAAATAAAGAGCATAATCGCGTTTGCAAAAATGAGGTGTTGGTAACGGTGTCGCGAGTTCAATTGTTTTTACCCATCTCAAAAATGCCCAACGCACCTAAAGAAGTTTTCACTTCAATAAAACTTCTATTGTGTCTCATTCAGTGTCCTTCAACCGATTATTTAATTTTAAAACAAACATTTCCCTAGTAAATTCAAAGTATGTAACATAAAAAGTTATTGCGTCATTGCTATCAAATAGAATTTATTTCGTGCTAGCTTTTAGTAAATGCGAACGATTACAAACTAACAAATTACAAAAAAACATCAAAGAAATTCGCCTTTTACAAAAACATTTTTAAACCTCTTCCACAATCACATGAAAATTTAACACATTTATACTTATACCATAACAATATTCGCAATGAAATTCGAGTAGCGGAAACGTAATAAAAGCAAGAGTTGTCGGCCTCCAGCGCTGAGTGAGTATCCATGTACGCTTTGTACTCTGTGTACTCTCAAGTACTATGCGCTTTAAAACGTGTCTACTATCTATTTTAATGCGTGTTGTGTTTCATTGTACGTGCGTATTGCCGAAGGCGTTAACAGGTACATCTAGTGGCAAAAGTGTTGTAATGTATAATGTAGGTAAAGCAAGAACAATTTGGTATTAAAATTGTAATTTCAGGTTTATCATATTATTTTATAAATAACATAACATCACGCCTGTATTTCCCGAAGGATTAGGCAGAGGTGAACCTATAGTACAAACACTTTTCGCCAATCCCATGTAATAGGCGGCGAGGATATTGCCATCGACCGGGCAAAAAATCCAGACTCCGGGCTGCTAGTGAGAAATTTTATACAATAGTGTGTTTTACATTTTATTTTTGGTAATTGACAGTTTGCCGCCCGCAGATTTTTCCACTGCTGCTGTATTTGACAGCGCACACGAAAATTGATAAGTCACTGTAAAGGTTTTCGCCTCGTACAGTCAGCCTCAAAAAGATGTAAACATTCACAATAAATTATTTGTATACAATTTGTGTTCTATAATACTGTATTAATGTCTAGCTAGAATTCAGGAACCAATGTGTGAAATATTTTGTGGCTACATATTCATAAAATATTATGAAACAAAAACTATAGAAAATAAAATTTATTCTTGTCGAAGTTTTCTTTTTTTGAAGTGAAAACTTCTTTAGGCGCGTTGGGCATTTTTGAGATGGGAAAAAACAAATGAACTCGCGACACCATTACCAACACCTCATTTTTGTAAACGCGATTGTGCTCTTTATTTATATTATGTTACGGATCAATGTTCTATGCAAGTATTTTTTCTTTAAAGTTATTGGAAGTATTTTTTTTAATTGTTTAAGTTTTCACTTCTGTCAGCATTCCCGATTTTTTTTAAGCTGACTGTATCTATCACAGAATAAAAAGCACTATTTTTTTTATTCAAACTCAAAGTTTGCTTTGAGTTTGAGTAAAAAAAAACTCAAAGCATTTATTTCAATTAAACCATTTACAGGCATTTTTGAATTGTCAAAGAATCGGTCAGTTAGTCAGAAAGTTGAAGCTAGTTGCCTATTCCAAAATTCCTATTCTCTATGGAGAAGAACGGGAAAGAAACTCCAAGGAAACTCTTTTAAATATAGATATTACAAAATCCTGGGTACATTATTCTTGTTGCTTCTATATGTGAGAACAATGTACAAAAAATAATCAAAGCAATTGAAAATATAAGATTAAAAATAAGCCGTGGCAGATAAGAGATGACCAGTTCACCCGTTCACGAACATGACGCGTGGTTCAGCACCATCCAGCTCAACCATTTTGTAGGGAACCGAATGATCCAACACATTTTTTCATATTAACTGTCAAATAAAATGAATGACGATTTCTATTATAGTTCATTCCATTGTAAGGACATTGTTTCGCAATTTAAAAGTACCTAATTATCAAATTAAAAATAACCTGCCATATAATTTTACCTTATCTTGAGATGATACAAGAGACCCTACAAATATTATCCATTGACGAAAAGCTCTCAAACATACAAAAAATAATCCCATGAACCTGCTTTTTGAAGCAAAAATTATTAACAACGACCGCCAAAGCCTTTCAGTGGATCTCAGCGAAGTGTCTATTGTGAGGGACACAATGACTTTTGACAGAGCTGTGTCACAAAACAGGATAGGTACAGAAGTTCGGGTTATTACAACGAGAGAAAACGTACGCACACATAAACACGCTTCATGTGCAAGCGCACTAACGACTGGCTTTCGATTGAGATAGTTTGAGATCTCCGAACATACAGTTACCTCAAGAAAATTATTCGCTTCGGGAACCATCGTCTATCTTCGGAAATATAACCGCGCGATGATGAGCTGTTACAACCATGGATAGTACTTGTCTATTTTGTATTACCTACCATGATTACCAAAATTATGGATTAGCAACACTATAGAATTTTAAAAACTTTTCAACACTTTTAAGTGACATATTATGACGATATAAAACTTAGAAAATTTGCCTCTGCGGGGGGTATATACTTCTGCGCGACGTTCGTGCTGATTCGGAAACACGAGGATTACCGAAGTACCAACTTTTTCTGGTTTACCTGTAAGTGTACGTATGCGTCTAAGTGTGCGTGCGCCTGTTTCCGCTCGTTTCTATGGAGTTGACCTTCTGTACCAATCTATATTATGGTTGTATCCTTCAACAATCCACTGTTGCAATTTATTACGTAATTTTTATCATCATTTGTCGTTTCAAATCCATTGTTCAGTAATTTTCAGGTGAATCTTGAATAATGCAAGTGAATTACTGAGTAGAATATTGGATTAATTCATTTGGCTCGTTATTCTCTGGGTTTCAAGGAAACATCTGAATATTGTTTGCTATTAATGTCAAAGGATAGTTAATATTATTATGATTTCGTGGAATAAACTAATAGCGTTTGTGTGAAGTTGTGTGTAATTTATATGTTTTTTTTATGGGTTCCGTACCTCAAAAGGTAAAAACGGAACCCTTATAGGATCACTTCGTAGTCCGTCTCTCTGTGTGTCTGTCTGTCAAGACCCTTTTCCAGGAACGAGTGGTGGTGTCTAGTTGAAATTTATATCAAATACGTATGTCTTTTTTTTCTTTTTTTTGGGGTGGGAAATTTTCAAATAACTTCTCCCGCTCTGGGTGGAGCGGGAGGGAGTGTCAGACTCTTACTGACTAAAACCCACCCGTGTTTCTTCAGTTACCATGTTGCCAGGAGCCACGATCTCCTTTTCGGACTTTCCCGCAACCCCGGCAGAAATAGGTACGTCTGACGTCTCTTAGAGCTCAAAATCAAGCTTTTAAGTAAACGCAATAAAAAAATACGGCCATATATGCGACAAATTTTGATACTCGCAAATAAATCAAAACCCACCCCTTTTACCTACAATCATGAAATTTATCTCAAAGTACAAGTAGGTAAAGGAAAAAGTCCGAAAATATAATTTTTTTTGCGATTTCAAACTTACATTTACAGTTGGAGAATTTACCGTGACGTATATCGATGTACGGGAGAACATATTTTTTAACTACAAAGTTAAGTTTGTTTTTGGCATAAATTCATCTCAACTACAGAACCCTACATTGTGCGTGGTCTGACACGTACTTGGCCGGTTTTTTTCTCATTTTGACAAACCGTGTCTGTATTATCATCAGACAATACTAACATGTTTGTATTGTTTAGGTAGGTATAGGTAAAGTTTTTTTTCATAAAATTTATCACAGTCAATTCAATTTAGTAAATCGCACGATTTTCATGCACCGTAGGCACACGGTCCCCTTAACGCGCAAAAATAATTACGTCAGGGCCCTTTTTATCTGAAGAGCGCATAGACAATCGTTAACTCTATGATAATGTGTCAGATTTACATTTCCCTCGTTATTTTAACGTTTCATATGCCTCTGACGCTCCCTTGTCCTGTGTTTTGTAATCATCAAGCTTATGGTAGGGATACCATGGGGACTAAGACAAATCAAGGACATTTTAAGGATTAAAAAAAAAGGTTTTAAAATAACATGGATTTATAAAAAATAGAAAATACTGCCTACAAAGCCGACACGGGCTTACAATATCACCTTTGAGTGCGGTTTCAGACCTAATAAAATCCTCATTTTATAACTTTGTCTGGAAATTACAAGGCCAACGCATTAAAAACTTTAGGATAGCCACGATTATCGTCATTATCGTTATCAAGACAAGTGATCCCCTCAACAAAGATACGTCAATAAAATAAAACTGGAAAAGTTGGAAACCCAAATAAACTAACTATGTAAATTAACAATGCAAAATTAATGTTACATCTTCAACAAAACCAAATACAATCAGTCTTAACACTGCACATACTGCAATTATCTCGACCATCCAATTGTTTCATAGAATTAGAACGTCAGTACACCTCTACTCAGAACGGATCGTGTCCGCAGAAATCCGTACACATGGCTATCCTAGTCAAAGCGTATGACAGACGGGGGAATCCCTGTAACTAAATTATTCGTGGTCACGTATTCTGCGAGGTTTCAGCTTTGTACTGAAATTTTAATTATACATCGGACCAGCGTTGCCAGATGAACTTATGCGGAAATAATTAGTTTTAGTTGATTTTTAGGGTTCCGTACCTCAAAAGGAAAAAAAGGAACCCTTATAGGATCACTCGTGTGTCTGTCTGTCTGTCTGTCTGTCTGGCTGTCTGTCTGTCTGTCTGTCTGTCTGTCTGTCCGTCTGTCACAGCCAATTTACTCCGAATCTAATGGACCGATTAAGTTGAAATTTGGTACACATATATATTTCTGTGACCCAAACACGAATGTGTAACGTAAATAAATGAATTTTGAATATAGAAGTCACTTTTAGGGGGCAAACAAGAAAATTAAAAAAAAAAGTTTTACTAACAGTACCGTGTGACATATCAAATGAAAGGACTTGTTATGAGGATCTTAAACATATTTTTTATATCATTTTAAAATAAACACTTTTAAAGATATTTAAGAAATTCAATGAAAATTGACCATTCCCCCCCCCTTATCTCCGAAACTACTGGACCAAAAATTTTGAAAAAGTACATAGTATGGCTCTTTACTCATACATAACAGGAAAACCTATAAGAAGTCCATGGTCTTAAAATAACATGGTAAATCTCTCAATAGTGTGCGCGCAAACTTACATTTCGTCGCTCGGCATCCAATAGGCCCATCTCTCTAGCTATTATAATACCAACAACAAAATATCAAAAGTGTTTGACAGTCTGCTTAATACACAACTAAAAAATAAAACTGTAAATGTTCATGACAACCAATTCGGGTTTCGACGTGGTTTGTCAACAGAAAGTGCAGTGTTGTGTCTTAAGCATACTGTCACATACTATATGTGTATAGTATGTGACAGTATGCTTAAGACGTGGACGCAGATTTATGTTAGCTTCCTTGACTTATTCACGGCTTTCGATCTGGTTGCTTATGACGTGCGGAGAAAGATGGAGAAGGATAGATTGCCAACGGAGCTTATAAACATCTTTAAATATTGGTATGGTAACAAGATCAATAGTGTATGATGGGCTGGAATTTTTTCCAGGCCATACAGGTTGGAATGCGGGGTGAGGCAGTGAGGGTTGAGCTCACCCTCGCTTTCCGAGCGAGCTGATTGGCGAGCTCAACAGCACTAGAGTAGGTAACTATATAGATGGTATTTGTGTCAGTAATATCAGCTATGCAGACGATATGGTGCTTCTGAGCGCGTCAATCTGTGGTCTCAGAAAGTTGGTCGCCAAATGTGAGCAGTATGCCAAAATACATGGTTTGATGTATAACTCCAATAAGTCGGAGATCATGGTCTTTGAGGCTTGGGGTAGACCAGGTTATGTACCACCTGTATTACTCAATGAGACTCCACTACAAATAGTATTTACGTTTAAATATCTTGGTCATATATTGACCCCTGACCTCAATGACGGACTCGATATTGGCGGGAACGAAGGGTGTTGTCGGTAAGGGCGAACATGCTGGCTCGCAGGTTTGCACGCTGCTCACTTAAAAAGTCAAAATTACTCTGTTTTGAGCTTATTGTACAACGTTTTACACGTGCAGCCTATGAGCTAGATATACCCAAAGGTCGTGCAACCCTTCGTGTCCAATATAATAACGCTTTCAGGGTACCTATTGGTGGGGCTGCCCCGTTTTTGTTGCGCATCGGGAATGTTCGCAGACGCACATATTAATTGCTTTTACGCAACGATGCGAATGAGGTGTGCATCCCTGTTGCGCAGAGTGCGGGCCAGCTCCAACAATATCCTAAAAATGATCACTAGCAGGCTGGATTGCATGTACATCAATCACTGCAGTGCCATCTCCCATGGGGTGAAATAAATTGAAACTAGATTACGTGGGGCCACTCGGAAAGTTTTGCGATACTAGAAAAAAATAAACTACAGGTTATGTATTTTTTTATTATATCTTTAATACACAGTTTCATACGTCTAAACCAATTTTTATAACACATTTTCCAGTCCACATCAAACACCTCTTCAATCTCCTTCTCAAATGCAGCCAGTGCAGCTTCCGGTGATGAAAACTGTTTTCCTTTGAGTTGGTTTTTTATTTTGGGGAACAAGAAATAGTCGCACGGAGCCAAATCGGGACTGTAAGGAGGATGACCTATAAATTTGACCGGTGTGCTGTCCAAAAATTCCCTTGTTTTGAGCGCCGAGTGAGTCAGCGCGTTGTCATGGTGAAGCAGTAGCCCACGGAGGCCAGTGTTCGGTCGCTTGCTGCTTGCAGCAGTAAAAACTTCTGGCAAACATTTGGTAACATATCATTTAGTATTGATACTCCTTTGATCTCGAAAGGGTACTGACACCAGATAAACCGTCAAAGAAAAAGTTGGAATGTATGGGAGAACATGTTTTTCAACTACAATGTTAAGTTTGTTCTTGGGATAAATAAATTCATCTCAACTACGGAACCCTTCATTGTGCGTAGTCCGACACGCACTTGGCCGGTTTTACTTTTAATTGAGTGTGTGGATTTGTTGTGTTTTGGTTGGGGTTGCATGACATTGAGGCTTGTCAGACTCCGATTTATCAGTGACTCAAAAATTCAATGATAGGTACCTAAATGAAAAAAAATAATTAAAAAACAAAAAACCCGACTGCAAAAACACAAAACTGAGAAGATTGCAGGCGGGACAAACAAAATTTACTTTTTGTTTGTCCCGCCTGCAATATCAAAATTCTATAGATTAGAATGCTTGTTTTTCTCTTTTCAGTTATGTGTTTTTGCAGTCGGGTTTTTTGTTTTTATTTTTTATTTTTTTATTTCAAGCTTTTTAGTTTTATTAAAATAATATGTATTGACTCATTACTTTTATTTATTTATTATTTATTCCTTTATTTGATACCGATAATGTAGTTTTTTTTTAAACCTACCCCTCCCTTTTTTGTATTTGCAGATGCAAAATATAAATATTATGTAGCCTATGACACTCCCACAATTAAGACGAATCTGACGACACCTCACATGTTAAAATCCATCAAGCCGTTTATTTAGGCTACAGAGCGTGCCAAAGAAATATATATACATACATATATACATACATACATACTCTCGAAAAATCTTCCTTCTGGGGCAGTCGGGTAAAAATTAGAGTGCTTGCATACAGGTTTTCCGGTCCCGAATTGTCGGTACCGGTCTGTACTGATAGGTACAACCCACGAGTAGGGTTGCAAAATTACGTAATTTTACGAAAAACGCTGATAAATTACGGGTCATTTATATAAATTACGATAAAATTACTGGCGACATATGAAGTTTTAAATTTTAATTTGTGCTGTCCTCTGCCCTGCCTCTGCACATAGATTAAGAATTGAATTAAGAATTAAGTTTTAGGGATTTTTAGTATGCATGAGTCGCACGAGCCCAGTATTATGTTTTTTTTAAGTTCCAATGCAAGCAGTATATCTCTGGCAAATTTCATTCAAATCCATTTATCCGTTAACAGTGAAGTAGTGACATACACATGATACAGACAAACATACTCACTTCCGTATTTGTAGTGTTTTAGTGGGTATGTGTTCGTATAATACGTTTTTTACCGAAAATTACCATTATTTTACCGTAAAATACCGTAAATTACGTAAAATATATTTTTTTACCATATTGTACCAGGGTAATTTTACCATTTTACATCCCTACCCCCGAGTGCCCGGTACTTGTAGTCGGCACCGACAAGTTTCAACCTGTTTCTTTATGTGCGAGCGCATACAGAAAGTATGGGAATATTTTATGATTATGATCGATACCGATGCGTTTTCGCTTGTCCGTACTGGGAACCTGTTTTTTTATGCAAGCGGATTTGGCGTGATTATAAAATGCTGAATGTTTTATATAGCATTTTGAAAACTGCAAGATACTGATTTTAATTTTTACACGCTCATGCGCAATCGAGTGCAGTGTTTATTAAAGAGGTAGCAAACAAAATTAACCTATTAGGCTATTATTATTGGGTAGCTCGCCGTCCGATAAGGACCAAGCCCGGGTCGACGGCGCGTTGTGTTCCACGCGCGCCTCAAAGAGATCTCAGCAGAATTGACGGGGTCCGCTAAAGCCAATGCCTGCCAGGGATTCGAAGAAAACTGATAGGGAAATCGTGGCCCCGGCAATAGGGCAACCGAAGGAACACGGGTGGGTTTTAGTCAGTAAGAGTCTGACACGCCCTCCCGCTCCGCCCAGAGCGGGAGAAGTTATTTGATAATTTCCCACCCAAAAAAAAGGCTATTATTATTATTACTAGCTTCTGCCCGCGACTTCGTTCGCATGGAAATCGTAAGACATCACAATATACTACAATAATAGCCACATTTTTATAAAACTTCACTGTATACTACGTTTGTAGTTTTATTCTCAGCAGCCAAAATATACAGAGAGTCAGGAATGGTGACTCGGGAGCAAGCGACGTAACAGTTGTCCGTGTGAGAAGCAGCTTATCCTGAGGTCGACACCCGCAGCCTTCAGCCTTCAGTGTCGGCCCCTGTGACTTGTTGATCGCAAAACATACACTCCCAGAGAACTGCACGCGCTTTAACTGGTAATTATGGGGAATTTGTACTTTATACGCGCTATAAACACTGTCTCACCATCGCCACAACCTGTTAGAATTTCCACCTCGATGACGTTTCTCTGCAAAGACATGACTTTGAGCTGGTTTCCGTTACACAGATATACAACCGGAAGTCCACTTGCCATTTGTGAATTGAGAAATTCTACGGGGTGATATTTGGCATCATCTTCCTCCTCATCAGTATTAATGGAGGTGTATATCACTTCACTCCCTTCAATTTGTGAGAGAATACTGTGGTTGATCGCTGCAGCTTGATCATCTTCGGAGTTAAAACGGAAACACGCCTAAGAATTCTCTTGGTACGGTATTTGACTGATATCCCCGTATGTCAGACGAATAAGATCTTCTAAAGTGTGATCTACTCTACCAAGAGTCTCTGGTAGAGAGCTTTCACCAACTTTTAGAAGAACATCGGAGAATTCTTGAGCATTTGAATTACCGCCAAACCGAGCTCGTATGATGATGGTCAAGCGCAGTTTATGAACTCTCGACCATAAAGTCGACCTTTTCAACGAAGTATTCACTTTTTTTGTCAAAACTGTGACACCACCCATCATATCTTGGTTTCTGCGGATGTCCTGCAGGGTTCTGTTTACAGTTTCCACTGCTTTCCTTTTTGCCATAATGCATTCATCCCATACGACGAAGCGCAATCCCCTAAGCACACATCCCTTGTTACTGTTGCGTGACACCCCACAAACAGGCGTTTCGTTGCTCTCTAAATCGATGGGAATCTTAAACATGACGTGCGCTGTTTTGCCACCAGGAAGTAGTGTGGCAGCGATTCCAAAAGATCCACACACATACATATTTTAAAATCGCTAGGACAAATCTGCTATCAAAATCTGTAAAAGAATCATTTTATTCCTACAGTCGTTTGCTCTAAAATGATCAGAATACAACCTTGAATGTTTTGTGACTGTAAAGTACTTGTAACTTAGTAGTTTCCCATAGCTTACGAAGTTTTCCATTTCATTACATACACAATCCAAAAAAAATAAAATCGTTTTACAAAAAGAGTTTAAAAAAACAGATGTAAATCGAACTTACTACCCCGGGCGGCCTACCACCAGCTCATAAAGCAGTATTATTTTAATGTTACTTCAGTAGGAGAAAGAGATGGAGCTATACATCCTGTAGAGCTTCATCTCTTTCCCACACTGAAGTAAACTAAAGTAATATTAAAATAATACTGCTTTTGAGCTGGTGGTAGGCCCTCAGGACTCCAACCGCTTACTTATTCGCTTTGTTGAAAGTTAGCTAAAATAGCCATTCCTATATAAAAGGTAGTGTGATGATAATCATTTAAAAAGTTAAATCGGTAACTACCTATCTACAATATCCCAACCTTTTGGCGCGTCCTTTTACAATTTGCAGAGACAAATACGAACATGATGTAATTTTGCTCATCCCCCATAGCAAATAGCGTGATAGTTTATGCCCTACAGTTGGTACAGACAAACATTCTAAAAACTTTATTTTCCGCATAAGAATCGATCCCAGACCTCGTAGCAATAACTTTCTTTAAAAAAAATTAACTTCGCAACGATTTTATTATATCTATAGATTAAAGGTACATAATCAAAAAAAAAAAAAAAAAAATCGTATAACAAAATGTGAAAAAAAAGAAAAAAAAACCGTAGGTGGGAATCGAACTTACAACCCCATGTTTGCAAAGCAAGCGCCCAACCGCTGAGCTAATTACTTTGTTGAGACTTGTCTAAAATAGCCGTTCCTATATATTTCATGATTGACTGCATAGTTCCATAAAGGTATAGCGTGATGATAATCATTTAAAAAGTTAAATCGATAACCATCTACAATATCCTAAAATTTTGGCGCGTTTTTTTCCAAAAATACGAACATAATATAATATTGCTCGTCCCCCATAGTAAATAGCGTAATAGTTTATACCCTATAGTTTGACCAGAATTATAGGGAACACCTATGCAAAATTTTAACAGAATCTATCCGGTAGAATTTGCGTCATGCTAGAACATAAAAATACAACATAATGTAATATTGCTCGTCCCCCATAGTAAATAGCGTGATAGTTTATATCCTATAGTTTGACCAGACACACAGGG
Source organism: Agrochola lychnidis (assembly GCA_963680765.1). NCBI lineage: Eukaryota > Metazoa > Arthropoda > Insecta > Lepidoptera > Noctuidae > Agrochola > Agrochola lychnidis. Next base: position 16,538,586 of record OY796857.1, read on the forward strand.
AATATCTATGCAAAATTTTAACAGAATCTGTCCGGTAGAATTTGCGCCATGCTGGAACATACATACAGACAAACAGACAAACAGACAAAAATTCTAAAAAAAATATTTTCGGCATTAGAATCGATCCTAGACCTCGTAGCAATTACTTTTTTTCAAAAATATTCAATGTACAGTTTTGACTTCGCTACGATTTTATTATATGTATAGATTTTTCCTTCACCAATAAATAATTTGTCTAGAGTTTGAAAATTGACCATTGTAATGTTAATTAGATTAAATTCGGGGTGAGAGCGTGGTGATCCGTCACACAGGGTATCCTAGTATGGACGCCAGTCTCTCGCAAAGGATCATTTATATGCATTTTTGTCAAAACGCTTTAATTTTTGTCTCTATGTTATGTCTATGTGAACATTTGTGAAGAGAGAAATAAAAAAATATTACCATTACTATTAATAACAACAGCAGATTCTTGCTATAACTTGTTTATGAAGACCATTAAAACACAAATTATTACGCCATTCCAAACTCCCAATAAACACAACATAATATTAACCGATATACCATTCAATAAATTGTAAAACTTTTTCTAATAAACGATATTTAGGGCTAACACAACTCGGTACCAAGTTGTTCGAGCAGTTGGCTCGATGGGCTTGTGGTCGCCACAACTCAATAACTTTGCTAACCAAGTGACGTTCGAAACGTCTCGTGGTAGAGAGGAGAGAAGGGGGTAAGGGGGTGTGTTGACTTTAGAAAGTTAGTCCCCATTACGTCTGTGGACGTATCTGTTCTACGTCTTTGTTAGGTGGTTTAGGAATTGAGTTTGTATTCATAGTTTAGAGTAGTAAGCAATGCTGAACAAAGACGTATCTGCTGCTCGACTCATCGAACTACACTTTCGGCATTTACCAGCGGATTTGATTGGGAGCGACCAGATATATGTAAAGGAAATGCATGCTTTCATCATGTAAGCCAAGTAAAACAGCGACTATAAACACTACCATAACCTAATGACGTTCTTGACACCTGAAAACATAAAAAAATCTTACGAAAGTACTTTGGAGTAAAGCGAGAAAGTTTCTCAACATTTTTTTTTAAGTACGCATGAAAATGGTAAAAATAAATGTCTCGAAAAAAAAGTCTTTTTGACAAATGAACGAGTTCCGAAACTTTTAAGGAAAATGTCGGACCATTTTTTCTGTTACAATGTTGTCAATCAGTCACAGGACTCATAGGCCGAACGGTTTTCCTTTGCCGGTTTCTCTGCTTGCGTTGATTTGATTGAAACTCCCTTTCACACACCTGAGACGGGGTACAAGCTATAGGTATTAGGCAAATCTGATGGATGTGGTAATCTTCGTGATTATTCGTAATTGGAAAAATTTCGGAAAAACTTTCCAGAAAGTAAAAAAAAATGTATTTTTTTAAGCGCCGGTAAAGGACATTGTGTTGTGAAATGCATAGCGTTTTATGAACTGCTTTTGATGTGAAAGCTGGGTGTTTTAAAATAATACGGATGCAAATATTTAAATATTTTTACGCTTTGTTTGATACCGGGTTCTGTCGACCTGCAAACGCCTCTGGGCGAAACTTATAAAGCACTTGTGTGCCGGACTGTAAAGCGCTTTTAAGTTTTTATTTGTGCTGCAGCAATTTTAAACCAATACCGATTTTAAACGAAATGTAAGAATATGATGATACTTTTCTTGGTAGACTGCCTCGTTAGTCTAGTGGTAGCAAGCGCTACTGCAGAGCATGAGGTCCTGGGTTCAATTCCCGGGTTGGGCAAAGTTTTATTGGGTTTTTCTATCAGAAATTTCTCAGTAGCAGCTCGGAGTCTGGACTTGTGCCCGGTTGATGGCAATAGGCTCGCCCCCTATTACATGGGACTTAAACATAACTGGCGAAATGTGGGTGTACCTGCTACAGGGACACCTCTACCCAACCCTTCGGGGAAACAAGGCGTGATGTTATGTATGTTATGTTTTCTTAGTATTAGACTAAGTTTAAATAGTTGGGCATCATACGGAGACTGGGCAAAATTGGTCAATGTCATGAAAGTGAAAATGATATCATTACTTACCTTTGACCAGTGTCCCATTAGTATAATTTAGAAAGCTAGTTATTTCCGTGGTTGTATGACTTTAACAGCCGATATCATACTGAGATTGTTTCAGGACGCCGATCACGTACTCAGTACGGCATTAACTTTCTTAGCGTTTGTTTTAAAATCACGTCCGTTATACGTGATCGGTGTGTACAGTAACACTTTAAGCTACTCATACATGGATGATTCACGGATGGGAGGTGCGGGGTGTGGGCGGTACAAGCGATCTAGCGCCGCGCGGCGCAATCGCTCCCACGCTGCTAACGCGAGAGTACATCTATTTTCGTTTCAATGTATCTACTTTTCGTCGCACATATTTTTATTGGTTTTTTCATTTTTACATTACACAAATTAAAAAAAAAATGATACATTCAAAATGATAAAATGTACATGTCAGAGTTTTTTACACACTATTTTTAACTATTTTTTTACTGAGATTTTGAAATAAAAATAAATAATTTACAAATGTTTTTTATTTCTATCCTAAAATGTAAAATATATAAGATCAATGCATAAAAAAAAATTATAGATGTATCACAAATAGTTTTTATTTTATAAGGCTTACAATATCGGCAAAAATCGCCTGCGTACCTTGGAAAGGTGCCTTTAAAATAGTCTGCTGTTAACGAAGTATACAATACATAGCTTGGTACCCCAAAGTGAGGACGTAACAACTGGCGTCTTCCACACCCCGACATCTGTGCTTACCGCACACATCCTACCTAGTCTACACCCTGGTTAGCCTTCAGTCACGATACTGGCATGTAAATAATTATTATCGTTATCAAGTCAACTAGAACACGGCCATTACTTACACCTCCCCCTTAAGTAAAGGAAATTGTTGTAACACTTCCAAGTAATTCGATAAATTGCTGTAATTACTTTGATTACTATGTAGTTAGGTACTATGACATAATTTTACAGGTGTCTAATGTTTGATGTTCAGTTCCATTTATAACAAATGTTATGATTTACCATTTTTACATGCTTTTTATTATAACTTGCTGCGTTCGCATGTTTTCGGTTATTTCTCTTTGTCTTCCGTGTTACGTAATAAAAGTGTCGTGACGGTGACAATGTTATACTTTTTTCGATCTACCTCTCTTCGACCTTGTGTGCAAAAGCGAAAGGAACTTTTTCTTTTTGCTTAATTTTTAATTCTTTTTCCCTATTGTGGTATAGTAATTTTATTCTAGGTGCATATTCTTCACATATAATTTTTTAACTATCATGTAGGTATCTATACAAACTATTGTAAAACATTTTAAAAGAGTAACGGTGGAGTTTCTTGCCCATTCTTCTCCATACGAAAACTACTTTTTGGAAGGGGCGACTAGAATCAATTCTATTATTTTGTAAATTTTGACGTTTAAAAGTGCCATACATGGGCCTGTTTGAAATAAATTATCTGACTTTGATTTTGATTTAATATTTTAATGAAAACGATCAAGACCTTTTGATATTGATAGAATTTAAAAACATTTTTTATTAATCAATTCTTAATGTGATAGGCTAATATTATACAAAAACGAAGACACAGAGATTTAATGGAGTGTGACAAAAACACTTTACAAGACAAACACGTGACCAAAAACTCATTGATAACAAGCCAAATTAAAACAAACAGAAGCTCATTAAAACTGGGTTTAACGGCCAAAAATTTTACCTCCAGGCCTGAAAGTTAAGCATGGGTTAAAATTGTTCGTTTAAATTCGTTTATTTCCTCCCCACTTTGGGTAACAAACGTTACGATAGCCCCCAAGAGTATGGGGTTCGCGTTAACCCGGGTTTAGAACGACTGCTGCCGAAATTAGGGCAAGTGTTTGATATTGTGATTTTCTTGCAAAATTGCAGGTGGGGAAATTTTAATTTGGAAAATTGGGTTTGGGATTTGAATGTAATGGTATTGTGTGGATGAAAATTCGGTAGGAAAAGAAATTAAAATTAAGTAAGGTTACACCACTTCATATTAGAAGTAATTAAGTGCTATAAAATAAAAATAAGTTTTGTTCTTGAACATATTATCGCATTAATGAAAAGAAGCTGTTTACTGATTTCTCCTAACTTCCTAAATTTATAGTATTTGCTTAAGTAAAAGAACTTTGTGTCTAAACAGTGACCCTAATTCAGAGTTAAAACCAGATACAGGACTCACTATAACTATACTATTGTGATATTCATACAAGACTCAAACCTCTTCCAAGTATTCTGATCTCATTTACGATTCCCGGGACGTCGGTCGTCGCTCACTTCGTAAACTTTTATAGTTTCCCGTTTAAACTTTCATGAATTTAATCAATGCAGGACATTTTGTAATAATTTTTATGAACTAACTTTTGGTAGAATGGTATGAATATTTACGTGGCCGCTGTCTCTACACTCGGGGAAGAGGTTTATGGAGGTTTTAGAGCTTTTAAAGTTTATTAATGAATGTTTATCATATTATTATGAAGATGAGACTGTAAAGTGTCCAGCATTGTGTGTATTTAGACACTTCAAAGTGTGTAGGTATGTGTTAGTAAATGGTTTATTATTTTGATTACTCATGTCCTTTGTATTAAGTATTGATAAAAATCTCAACAGATAAAGTGTGACACTCCCTACTCAAGCTACGCCGTCGTAGCAAATGAGCTACGCTGTCGTAGCAAGTAGCGGGTTTGCTACGGCGTCGTAGTAAACAACCGATTGCTACGTAGGTCATCAACCCATTCTATAAATTTGTGGACTATGTCTAATATCAAATTGACAGTAAATATCTGGGTGATTTTAGGTAGCGATTAAAATGGTAAAGTGTTTTTCAAGAAATCCAAGTTCGCCTGCATACATTTTAAATCTACTCAATAAGAACTGTCGAGAATAAAATCGAGTGCCAAGAATTCATCACTGTGATCGTAATGCGATAAAGTCCACTCGTTTTATACGTTATTTAGATATATTATATTTAAATTCGAGTAACCTACTTCACTGACTTTCAATGTAAAACTTAACGCTTTAAAATTGAATGCAGTTAAATAATTTGTAGGTATAAACTATTGCAATGTAATAATTGTTTCTCAGAATAATTGTTCACTTGTGTTTTCTTTATTCGGACACTCGCATTCACACTTCATCTCATCGTCAAACAAAAAACAAAAAAAAAGTGAAATGTTTCATCTCAATAATTCATTTGAAATAATTAATTACGTCATGATTTTTGACGTAACCAATTTTTTTATAAAACAATATGTAACAAAAGCAACAAAGGGTTGATAACTAACTACCTATTCTAAAATTAAAAAACAGCAACCCGTTTTATTTTGAAAACCGTAAACCGTAATCTAGTCGCATCGTCAGCACAAACACTCGTTATTTAAATTGTGTTTGTGTTATTTGCTCAGTCTCTTAGGACTATTGGGGGATTCTCACCTCTTTGGGTTCAGTACAACTGTATTGTTTACACCCTGTATACGGAAGTGCGGCATTTTACTTTTATTTTTAAAGTTAATAAAATGAGTGGGGACTGAAATAGGGTAGGTGTTAAGTACTTTTGTATTATCAATTAAAATGGACCGGATCCTGAAGGGATTCAAAATTTAATTCAATGAGAATGTAATTTGCTTTATATGTAGGTGGTCCAATATACTGTATATTTTTGGTTCTGTTAGAAAGTAAATTCATAAGGGATTTTAAAGAAATATTTTGGTGAAAAAAATATAAACCTCTAAAGTACTGAAATATCATTGAAATAATGTTCACAGATAATTAAGGTAAAAATGTTTTTTTCAAAATTATTCCTATCCATCCTTTGAAGCTACATAAAGAAATATAGTAAAATGCACGTTCTTATTCAGCTGAAGAATTGAAACCGACTTTTGAAGTCGAACTTCGCTACTTTCGCCCAAAAACTTTAAACGACTATTAAACTTTACGACGGGCGTTATCACGGGGCAAACTTTCGAATAAATTTGGTCGTCCGTAACCTGACCTAAGGTACAGACAAACAAGCTATTTGGTATGCAGGCAAAAATATTCATTTTTCTAATACTCTGTCAAGTAATAATATTTTAAGCTTAAGATACACTTATAAAGAGTGATGTAAAAGAATCGACTACTCAGCACACTGATAATATTATTTAAAAGTATTTGTAAGTTAGCTGCCTGTATACTAATCTCTTTGTTCAACTGTACGTCAGTTTTGGGGCCATTTCTCCATCTATCAGAGTGACACGCAATCAAACAATACAATAAAACTTCTCTTCCGAAAAATACTTGAAAATAATTTCCTCGTTTAAATTCAGAAGGGGAGGTTGCCAGTTCGCACAAAGGTTTGCAGGGTAGGTAGGTAGGTAGGTAATAGCAGAGGTGCTTGGTACATTGTATGATGAAAAAACGGTAATGAGACAGGAGTGCAGTGTGTTTTGTACTTTTGTAGGAACGATGTTTGTTTCAGAAAGCCTTGTCGGAGAATTCATGGGATGTTCTTGCTCTTTCAGCTTTGAAAAATAAGAGATTACGATTTTTGATATGGGCAGTGAAAGTCGGTTTACACAGTTAATTTTGAAGTGAAAACTTCTTAGGCGCGTTGGGCATTTTTGAGATGGGACTAAACCATTGATTTCGCGACACTGTAATGACACCTCATTTTTGTAAACGCGATTGTGCTCTTTATTTACATTATGTTACGGATCAATATTCTATGTTAGTATTTTTACTTTAAAGGTTTTGTAAACGCGATTGTGCTCTTTATTTACATAAGGTTACGAACCAGTGTATACAAGTATTTTTCTTCCACCAAGGCGATCTTGTTCAAGTTTTCACTTCAGTCGGCACTCCCGGAGTGCCACTGCTTTTTTTGGCAATGTATGAGTTGAAACAACATTATTAGATACCCGGGTTTTTAGTTACAAAAAACGTTTTTACTACATCTTACGATTTTTGCAAGTTTCAATTCAATCTCTTCATTTCATTGGCAAAAGTTTAAATTAATTTTCTTCTTTTAATCGCCTATAAACGTTACTGGATTGTGGAGGTCAGATAGGCAGTCACTGCATATAAACACTGATATTCAGCTGCATCGGTTAGACTGGAAGCTGACCCCAACATAGTTGGGAAAAGGCTGGGCAGATGATGATGATGAATCGGCTATAAACATATCTTTATACCAGCAATAAACTTTCCCCGCTGATCTAGAACCATCTACCTGACTGTAATCTTCACATACCCAGCGATATAACTACAGCGACCACAAGGCTGACTGTTGACCGCAATTCGATGTCATTAGGTCCGACCTCCATAAATGCAGCTGCCTATCCTCTAGATATAATCCCTTAATCGCTTCTAACCGACTGCAAGTGGTGGGGTGCCTTATTCATAGTTGAAACAGCATGGCGCGTGTTATTGCTGCACTGCTATGAATTGAAAAGAAAAAGTTGAGAATGTTTAAGTTATATACCGCATAAAATTATCCTAAATTCTTTAAAATATTGCTTATTTTTTATGTAGATATTTTTGTGTGTAATGTAACTAAATGATTAGGAAAATATGTTTCAATATTTGTGCAAAAGTGTAAAGTGTGTGAGGAGCTCATGGCGAAGTAATAACAGCCGAACAGTTTGATCCATCAGGTTAAGCTCCGCTTACCGGGGTAGGGCTGTGGATGGGTGACCATCTTAACATACCGAGACTCCTTCGTGCCTCGGACAGCACGTTAAGCCCTTGGTCCCGGCTGTCATTCGTGGATCTTTGACAGTCGTTACGGGTCGTCAAAAGTGCGAAAGTCTGACAACGTCTTAGCAAGGGTATCGTATTACCCAGTTACTGGGTTGTGGAGGTAAGATAGGCAGTCGCTCCATGTATAATATTCAGCTGCATCCATTTAGACTGGAATCCGACCCCAACATTTTTGGGAAAAGGCTAGGCAGATAGGAAGTTACCTTATCAAGCGTAATTTTGTTTCAAAATCGCACGTAAATTCCTTTCAACTGCGAAACTCTCTCGGCAAAATTCCGTCTAATGTTTTTTTGAATAAAATCTGAATATCCAAGCGAGAGATCAAGGTAATAGAGTTTTTAGTCTAGATCGTAATACCGCCTGAATCTGTGCACAGATGTGGGCTATCATTACTGCCATAACGGTTATAGAACTCATCATCGCAGACATTATAGTAATCGTTTTGGAGGTGCGTTCCACCGTGCACTGTGAGATTGTGAGCCATAAAAATATTTTTGTATGGGAAGTATAAAATTTGATGGGAAAATATTATTGACGGAATGAAGCGTTATGGTAAGCTTCATGGGCTAAATCTGCAGCTATTGTTATTTAAATAATACAACAATGGTGGTCAAGTGGGAACGGCTGCGACTTACGAGTTGTAAGGTCGTAGGTTCGAATCTTGACAGGCGCTTTATTTTGTGTAAATTGTTTCATCACCAATGCTCTCAAAACGATGAAGGTAAACATCGTGAGGACACTGACATGTCCTAGATCCAAAAATTTTAAGACATATGACATCTATCAACTCGTACTTGGCCCGGGTGGTGGATTACGGCCCACTCTCCCTCTTACCGAGAGGAGGCCTGTGTCCCAGCAGTGGGGACAATAATACAGGTGTGAAATTGTGGAAAAAATCTAAAAAGTTGGTGCAATTGATGAATGAAATAAAAAGGCTTTATGTTATTCATTAGCTTTTACGATGAGTCCTTTTATAACTTCTCTCGCTCTGGGTGGAGCGGGAGGGCGTGTCAGATTCTTACCGACTAAAACCCACCTTTGTTCCTTCAGTTGCCATGTTGCCGGGGGCCACGATCTCCCTTTCGGACTTCTTCGCAACCCTGGCAGATTTACGATGAGTCCTGGAGTGGAGACTGCGTATCGGCAAGCTTAGTGTGAGACGCCCCCCAGTTGGATGGACTGACGACCTTAAGAAGGTGACTGGGACTGGATGCGGAAGGCGGAGGATAGGTTGTTGTGGTGCAGCCTGGGAGAGGCCTATGTCCAGCAATAGGCTCAGTTGATTAGCTTTTATTTTACAATAGCGCAGAACTAACTGAGTAGTTTGGTGCCAATTGTGATCCACCTTTATTTTTTATAAATGCATAGATTAAGATATTTAAATCACACTAATACAAACACTACCTTCACAAAAATCTAATAAATGTTTACTTTAGATAGATTTGTTACACATTACAATGTTTAGTCCATATTATCACAGAATATAAAACATTATATATTTATTTAGGAATATATTTATAACAGTTATTGTAACATAAGGACCTCTGCCTTAACACTGTAATTTGAAAACATTGTAAATACCATTTATTTTTAAAAGAGTAACCGTGGAGTTTCTTGCCGGCTCTTCTCCATAGGAAGCGACCAATTGGAACCGTGCACCTAGCTTCTGACGTTTCATAAATGCCCTTGTAGGTTTATGTGAAATAAAATATTTTGAATTTGAACCCTTCGAGGAATTACAGGTCTGATGTTATGTTATTAAATAAAAGAGAATAATTTTCAAAAAGGTTATCTATCTATGTTAAAGGGTTTGGTTTCCGCACTTAGTCCGTAAAGTGGACCATTGTGCGTGGGCCATGGCGGCCGTTTGGTGGTTATTCCAACCAACCCACCTCATTCCAGAAGCTAATTATGTAAATCTCCTAGTCTGTTTAGAACATCTGTCTACACAGATGTTCTAAACAGACTAGGAGATTTTAAACCCTTGGGTCACCCAGATCCTACGATCTGGGTGACCCAAGGGTTTCTGTTCTAATCTGAGTAACGCCTGTGCATTCAAAGAGCACATGCACTACGGTTTCCTCAGCCTCCATGCACGCCCTACATAGAGGACTGTCCGTTATGCTTTTTGTGTGGAAGTGTTTGTTTAGCGAGCAGTGTCCCGTGATGGTCCCCGTCACCAGGCGCAGGCCGTTCCTGTCCAGGCGCAGGCCGTTCCTGTCCAGGCGCAATAAGCGCCTGGTTAGCCTGCTATCCAAGGATGGCATAGCTTCCTTAGACTGCCTGCAGCCCGGCGTTGAGGTCCACCAGTTCCCCGCTTGTGTGTGGGTGAACTCAAAAAGGTATAATTACACTACATACTTAGGTTAACAAGGTTAGTATTAACATTGCAAATAAGCATACCTATGTTGGTAATACGATACATTTACCAAAACACTGAATTCTTGCTAAGCCATTAATGTAGCTATAACTTACAAACACAACGCAAACTAGTACGTTCCAAGTATTAGCACTACCTCTTAGTTAACATGGTTACACACTAGTGGATCAAGGCGGAACAAGTCCCCGGAGATGCGTATCAACACTGGTATATTACAGCGATGAAGGCGATAATCGCTGTATGTAGATTAGATCGGATTGTTCTGAATATACATAGGTGTATGTACTCGTGTGTTGTTTGTTTTTTACAGTAGGTATTTTGGCGCAAAAATAAAACTACAGTGGCACTCCGGGAATAACCACCGCGGAATCAATGCGTTGATGTCTTTTACTCCACGCACTGCGGTAATCAACGCGTTGATGTCTTTTTAATGGTTCTTTTGACCATTGAAAAGACATCGACGCTAGTGTCGTCACAGTGTCGCGAAATCAATGGTTTAGTCTTATTTCAAAAATGCCCAACGCGCCTAAACAAGTTTTCACTTCAAAAATAAGTACGGTACGTCATTTTCTAGAGACTGAACCCTCTGGTTAATACATTTTTCAGCTGACTTAGCCCAGGTTTGGACGAGCGATTTTTTCCCAATTCGACTATCGACGACTATCACAAAACTAAAAATAATTATAATTTATTTTATTCAAAAATATACAGCAATTTAAATAATAATGGTGATACACTTTGACAGTTTATACTACGATAAAATTTTGAACATCCTTGTCTGAACTAGGTATAAAATGCTTGAGTCAGACATCAACTGATCAATAATTTGCACCTAGAACAAAACTAAACAATAGCTCTTAAGAACTACCAACTACAGGCGGTGAACAACCGCGAACGGTTTATTATAAATTTATTAAAGTAACTTCACCATTCCCTACTGTGTTTGCGGCAGACTTCCGAGACTTTGAAGTCTAGACTTTGTCTTGAAGCCTTAAGTTTTTATAAGACAGCTTCCTGACTTGCGATGTTCCTGAAATAAAGTAAGGCGTAAGTTGTGTGGTGAAAAAGAATATTGTTGGTTGGTACAGTCCGTGGAATCCACGAAGACGCGCCCCACTCCGCTCCGCGCCGTACTAGAGTTCAGCTTACAGTACAGTAATCGCGGAGTGGGACGCGTCTTCGTGGATTGCACGGACTATACTTAGGTACTCTTGTGTTCTTGTTTATTTTTTTGTTTGACTCTCGAAAGTTACGTGGTAATGAGGCGACCTATAGAACATTGTCCAAGTACGAACTATAATATAATATTATTATCAATTGCGGCAACAAAACTATAGTATCAATCTCTAGCTGTATGGATGTTTTTTTAAATCTTTCAGAGCAGTAATAACTATAGTTTTCTAGAAGTTCTATTTAGCACTAGGAAGTGGTGAAGGGTGGGCGTTTTTGGGGGACTGTCGTATGTAATTTTGACGTTCGAAAAGTGCTGATTCTCAGCCTAGTTTGAATAAATTATTTTTGAATTGAATTTAGAAGTCAAAAATGAAAACCAATGGGTTGATGACACTCACCACTGTCTTCTTCACTGTCACTATTTGTCATTAGAGAGCATTTTCATTTCAAGGTTCAAATGCAAATGTCCTCATATATTAAAAAAACTGGCCAAGTACGTATCGGACTACGCACAATGAAGGGTTCCGTAGTTGGTATGAATTTATCTCAAACACAAACTTAACATTGTAGTTGAAAAACATGATCTCCCATACATTCCGACTGTAAATGTAAGATTGTACGCACAATATTGAGAGAATTACCGTGTTATTTTAAGATCATAGACTTCTTATAGGTTTTCCTGTAATCTATGGGTAAAGAACCATTATCTAATTTTTTTTTCAAAATTTTCGTCTTTATAGTTTCGGAGAGGATGGTCAATTTTCATCTAGTTTCTTTCATTTCTTTAAATGTATTTATTTTAAAAATATGAAAAAAAAAAAATTGACATCTTCGCAACAAGTCCTTTCATTATATTCATACACACGGTATAGTTTGCATTTTTTAAAATTTTCTTGTTTGCCCCAAAAAGTGACCCTCATATTAAAAATTCATTTATTTACGTTATACGTCCGTGTTTGGGTCATAAAAATACATATGTGTACCAAATTTCAACTTAATCGGTCCATTAGATTCGGAGCAAATTGGCTGTGACAGACGGACAGTCAGACAGACAGACACACGAGTGAACCTATAAGGGTTCTGTTTTTTCCTTTTAGGTACGGAACCCTAAAAACCGGCAAAACACGAAGGGTTCCGTACCACCGTACATTATTTAGCAAACAAATGAAAATACTAAACGAAGAATATTATTATTTGTCATCTTAAATTTTAAAAATCGCAAAATAATATGAATTACAAAGTTATTTTTGCAGTTGCAGAAAATCACCCATATTTAAATAAAATACATTATGAATCGTCGTATTTGTTGATTGTATACGGTACATAATATACAGAAGTTTCAAATTCTTAACTTGTTTAGTTGTTGAGATCGAGCTCGTATAAAAATGGCCTTTAATTTTTAATTTAACCCTAAAAATAATACGTGCAGATTCCAAAGATACATTATCATAGTAACCCTCGGACGTCTAGACACATTACCTTGAAACTTAGTAAGTAGTTACCGAGTAAATGTCTTCATAGTCACCTACCTCTTCGAACTTAATTGTTTAGAGATTTAAATACCTGTTATATTTTAACATATGAACCCATTATGTCTTCGGTTCGATATTCTTCGAAATTGGCCATTACGTAAAACGATCTTAAGGTCGATAGTCCTTTAATCACGGCGTCTGGGTAGGTGATTGGTGATTGCAGTAAAATTTTATGTCCTTTTATGAATGTTATTGCTAATTTATCTGATAGTTTCGATATAATTATCGTCTTTTTAACCGACTTCCAAAAGGAGGAGGTTCTCAATTCGACTGTATGTTGTTTTTTTTTTTTGTATGTTTGTTACGCGATTACTCCGTCAATTATGAATTGATTTTGATGGTTCTTTTTTTGTTTGGTAGATCATACTTCAGAGGTGGTCCCATATAAATTTTATTAACTTTGCTTGGGTAGTTTTTGAGTTAGCTTCAATAATACGTATTTTTGCCTCACTTAGTGTGTGGATGATATTATGATAACTTCCTGTCACTGTTATTTACATAGCAGGTAGTGGTATTCGAATTAGTGTGGGGTAGGTATCACAACTAAAAAGTGAAAAATAAAAACTTTTTACAAAAAAAAAAAACAACCGACTTCAAAAAAAACACTACAAAGTGAAAAATAACTTTAATTTCGGAAGTCGGTGACAAAGAACGAAAATTAAAAACCAAAGACACCGACTTCCGAAATTAAAGTTATTTTTCACTTTGTAGTGTTTTTTTTGAAGTCGGTTGTTTTTTTTTTTTGTAAAAAGTTTTTTTTTGCGTTCTTAGGTGATAACCTTGCTGACTAGCTAATAATGATAAGTTTATTTATTTTCTCTTACAATGGTTTTGTAGCACTTAACAGTTTTTAACTCTAAAAATTCACATTGTGAGAGCTGGTGCCTGATGTAGGTTTATGAAAAACCTAAGTTACAGGTCACCAGGAATATAGCTAATATTTATACCATGGCATGATGAATTCCCAAATGCTTTGTAAAGATACGAGAGAAGAAGGTATCATTAGATACGATCCAGATAAGATGGATCTGAATTGGAACTGAGACTAATTTACTATCGATGTGTCATCGCATTCTAAATAGGTATACACAAATATAATAATGTAAGGAAAAATCTAAGTCTTTTCAGTAAAAGAGGTGATAGACACAATTATAGGACTAGAAATAGGGACCAATTAGTTCAACCGGGTTTCAGACTGGCTAAAGTAGATTCATCCTTCATGGGGTGCTGTTTAAAATGTTATAATAAAATACCTTCCCAAATACTCCAACTGAACGAAACGAAATTTAAATCATGTATAAAATGCACACTATGCTGCATGCAAGCATATTATAAGTTGGGGGATTACATCACTGATAAAAATGCTTGGCTCAGCGCTGGTCCAGCTCCACAAGGGCGCATAAACTAATTGATTAGCATTCGAAAGTATTGTTGCAGCTGCTGAAGATTGTAAAACTATCTTTCCCTTGTATAAATTCAATTTCTTTGTATTGTATAAATGCATATCACATGTGTGAGCACTGTGACCATGTTGTACATTCCATAAAGCTACCATTTACGGGGTACGTCTTTCATGGACTTGAATTTGCCCTGGCGGCTGAGAGTATGTCATGCTCACTCAAATGTCTCGCTGATGGTGGCGTGTGTGTTGGATCATTAGCTGGGATTCATTAAATGTATAGGTTATGTTTACTAACATAGTTGTTAAGATATATTGTTACTAACATTTCTGAGTCTTGTTACTTGTTAATTTAAATAAAATAAATTAAGTTCCCTTCAAAATGGATGAGCTAAATGGTGCTGATCCATGCGTCATGTTCGTGAACGGGCGCCGTCAGTAGGGACTGGTCATCTCTTAGCTGCCACTGTTTATTTTAATTTATTTAAATTTTTGAATTGTTATTATATTTTTATTACTGACGCTTTTAACGTGCACGTCTTTCTACATTGTTCTCACGTGTATAAGTTTAACACGAATGATGTAACCAATATTTTGTAACAATATTTTGATTTAAAAGAGTGTCCGTGGAGTTTCTTGTCCGTTCTTCTCCATAGGTACCTACTACGCTTTGGAATGGGCAACTAGCTTCATTTTTCTGACTGACCGACCCCTTGACAATTCAAAAGTACCTGTAATTGGTTTATTTGAAATAAATGCTTTGAGTTTGAGATATACGACGCGAGGGATTCATCATTCAAAATCTACTTGCAATATTATCTCAGCAACAATCAATGTCAAAATAAAACTAAACAAAACACAACTAAAATAAACAAAACTATATGTAGGTAAATTACAAGTATTTTTGAAAGATTGAAACTGAAATTAGAATGTGAAATTTCTTAAAAAATACGTGTATTGCCCATACGAAGTAAGTTTGGCAGCTAAAACAAAACAATTCCCGAAATCGTCAATAATATTATTATTCTTATATCTATCGCGTACCAACTACTTATATACTCAATTCCTGTAATATTATGTATGTACGTGTATGTATTAAATTCAATTATACTTAATGCTCTGCCATAACAATCTTCGCGTTTGCTGGCTCCATGTTTGCATTCAATTTGCGTGAGATGAGCCTAATATTGGCGGAAAATTTGCTTTTAATCTAAATGTTGCCAGTGGAAATATTATAATGTTGTGTTTGCATGTCATTACAGAAAAAAAAAAGTTTGGTTTTCTTTTAACGAATTCTATGCATATTTTTAAACTTCTCATAAGCACTATATGTATTCATTCGCCTGTCACTAATACGCACCTACGTATAAGGTACAATTAGGATTTAATAAATGAACATTTACTTGCCTGAATATTTTTCATTCTATTTCAACATACTAACTGCATTCCATTGTAACTTCTCAAATGAAAACACACGAAACATATCCTCTTTTATATTTCAATTTCAATGCCCCGCGTTATTTTAAAAGACAAAATCCGACAAGCAACTTACTGTAATATATATCTAAAATTAGATCCCCAGGTACACGAGCGTTGCAGTCTCTAGAGGCTGAAGTACAATTAGACGCAGTCCATACTAGAAATGGAATAGAAAAGCCGATTACGATGTACGGAATCGAAGCGATGACACAGAATAGTTAGGTACAGAATGTCGGCTCTGTATCAAAAAGGTTTAATCAAAATTAAAGGTGATGGAAAAATAATCAATCGCCCCATTAAAAAATCTTCAATAACTGCTCGACCCCATGTATGGGACGACTGATAATTTATCACGATTACGATGATGGTCTCATGGAGAAAGTTATTAATTTTCATGGTCTGTACCACCTTTGTTTAGACCCCACCTTTCTGATACACGCTGTATAGTGAGCGAAAATTTTGCATGCACACATAAAAGCTTACCTACGGAAATATCAAACAAATGCCAGTCGCGAGTGCGCTTGCACTCGCTGTACGTGAAGCATGTCTATAAGTGCGTGCGTTTCGCTCGTTCTATGTATAAAGTCGAGCTTCTGTATTTATCTATTTTGTGTCAGTGATTTGTTCCCCAGTCTCCCTATACCGTCGAACTTGTCATAAGGTGCTCAGAAATTAATAATGAATAGAACTATTTGTTTCAATTGCTTGTAAGAAGAATAATCTGATGGGTTTCTGATGATTGCTGTCTGGGGGTCGAAAGAGGATTATTTTTGTTCTTTAAAATAAGTGTGCAGGGAATCAAATTGTTTTGATTGAATTATTGAGTAGGTAAATAAAATAAATAAATAAATAAAAATTATTTCAGAAAACAATGTGGCTCACAAAAACAAATTTTCAAGTAAAATAATGAACATTAAAAAAAATGTGTATCGTTGGTGACTGTACCAAAAAAAAAAAAAATTGTGTTACAGACACCAGCGCAGCGCCTTACAAACTAGGTTACATAAAATAGGTATAAAAATAATGAAAATAATGTTCCATGCGTCTATTTGTTCAATTTTACAGTCGACAATAAAAGTCGATTAACACTGTTCCTTTTACATTAATATCTAAATTGATACAAAATGATTCGATACATTGCCTTTCAGCATTTCATGCAATAGCGAAGAGTTAATACTAAATTTAAACATACTTTAATTTGAAGGCCTTCTGCTATTTTAACTTGCATGCTAATAAGTTATTTTCAAAAGACCCATTATGATAAAAAATCGCAAAAATATTCACTTCCCATTGCGAAGTCAGGAAAAAGAAGAAAATAATGATATCGTAGAGAATGTGACAATAATTGAATAGTCTGCGTAGGTACAAGTCCTCAAAATTCA
Organism: Agrochola lychnidis; assembly: GCA_963680765.1. Taxonomy (NCBI): domain Eukaryota; kingdom Metazoa; phylum Arthropoda; class Insecta; order Lepidoptera; family Noctuidae; genus Agrochola; species Agrochola lychnidis. Next base: position 16,555,747 of record OY796857.1, read on the forward strand.
TGCACTTTGTCCAAAATGAGTTTCCATTAAAAATGCAGTCCAGTTTCACTGCACTTATTGTTGAAAAAAATTTAAAAAGTTGGAACTGTTTTCACAATGGATTCAAGCTCTTTACAAAATGGACTTGTCCCAGTTAAAGCTTTCAAGTCTCATTTTATAAACGGCTCTCGGCACCGTTTTATTGTAATGTTTTTCATTTATTATGTATGTGTATTAAGATAATGAAAGTGAATTGTTTTTTTAGTTAATAATATTTATGATGACAGTAATATACAGGGTGTCCCGTAAATAATGGATCGAACGTAACGGGTAGGTAGCTTACCTCATTTCCAACAACTAATTTGAACAGTAAAAAAAAAACCGGTAAGGTAACCAAGATATTATTTTTTTTCGATTTTTACTATTTTCTGTACCAGCATTCAGTGTTTTAATGCTGTTGCTGCAAATGGTATCATATTTAGGTGTGATTTTTGTCAAACATTTCTGAATAGTTTACTAATGTTATAAGATACCACTTTTTTAAATAACATTTTATTAGCCTTAGAAAAAAAATCTTGAATTGAAAAGTTTTGTTTTTACGATGAAAAGACCAGAATTGGAAACATTCTCCTGTAAAAAAAATGTATGACACCAAAGTGTACCATTATTTTAAAAACTTGTAAAATTACTAAGGTTTGCAAATTGGTATAAAACTTACGCCTAGTCTTTGTCGTTACAAAGATATTGCTATGAATCTGACAGAGGTGCCAAATTACGAAATAAAATAAAATTTGAAAAAGTGTGTACAATTCAACTATTTTCTTAAAAATGTTTAGGTATCTCAGCGTATGAAAAAAATGAGGAGGTTAAATTAAAAAAAAAAATACAAATAAATCGTTTATTTTGTTTTTACAGTAAATGTTCAAACTGACGTCCCCCTACGAGAATGCAAAGTCTGCACCTCCTAATAAAGGAAGCTCTTATCCGACGGACAAAATGGCTGTTGTTTATTTCTGATACAGCAGATTGGATGCGCTGACGTAATTCTTCTTCCGACGTTATTCCTTGTTTGTAAACTTTGTCTTTTAAACATCCCCAATAAAAAAAATCTAAGGGATTTAAATCCGGAGATCGCGGAGGCCACAAAATTGGTCCTAATCGGCCGATCCATCTGTCAGGGTAAGTTTCATTGAGTTGCGTCATTACTGCCGTCGCATAGTGAGCATTCCGAGCCGATGACGTCATCTGTTGGGAATTTGGGACCGCTACCTGCGGAGTTGCACCTCACTCAGTGTGAAAGGGAGAGATAGCGCCGCTTTTGTATTTTTGGTAAATCGGTGTCTTTGTGCAGGTATTTTTTTTCCTTCACCCTTCACTCATACAGGGCTTCATTGTTGCATGATTTTATTTGTTTAGTTGACACGAATCTCTCTTCGAGTTGATACGTACGTCAGACTACTTTCGCTCCCGCTGTGCCTAACTGTTGTGTTCCTTAAAATTAAACTTGTGCTGTGTATTTGGACTTTGCTTTGCCTAACGATTTGGAACTGTTTGTGTTTTGGACGAATAACTTGGCAATCCTACGGACTTCGAAAACAATCGTTTGTGTGAGGTTGTACGTGTGTGCAGTAGTACGATGCCTCGTTACGAGTACACGCCACGGGAGTATGCCGAAATGCATTTTGTCTACGGAGAAGCAAGAGGTAATGCCAGGGCGGCCGCAAGATTGTATCGTGAAAGATACCCGAACCGGGATCGACATCCCGACTATCGCGTATTCATTAGAGTGCATAACGCGCTTCTTGAGGGAAGAATTCTTGGCACCGGAGTTGGGGGTGCCAGTGAAGGGCGACCGTCACAAGTCAATGACGAAATTATTATTCGAGAAATCGAGGAAGATTCGTCGGTCTCAATTCGCGTCATAGTGCAACGCACAGGTATTCCAAGATCGACGGTGCATCGAGTTCTAAAAAGGCACCGGTTGCACCCATATCACGTGCAACGTGTTCAAACGCTGACGTCACGTGATTACCCGCAAAGAGTAGCATTTTGCCAAAGGATGCTTAGAATGATACGGGCAGACCCACAGTTTTTAATAAAATTTTATGGAGTGACGAGTCTTCATGCCGGCAAGATGGATATCTCAATTTGCATAATTTGCACAGTTGGCAGCTGGTAAACCCACATTTGATGCGAGAGGACAGGAGCCAACATCAATTTAAAATAAATTAATGGGCAGGAATAATAAATGGGTAAATAATAGGGCCCTTTGAACTACCAGCAACTCTAAACGCCGAATACTATCTGCATTTTTTAAGGAATGAGTTGCCAACGTTATTAGAAAATATTCCAGAAGACGTGCGGCAAGCAATGTGGTTACAAAATGATGGTTGCCCCGCTCACTATGCGACGGCAGTAAGGGCGCAACTCAATGAAACTTACCCTGACAGATCTCCGGATTTAAATCCCTTAGATTTTTTTTATTGGGGATGTTTAAAAGACAAAGTTTACAAACAAGGAATAACGTCGGAAGAAGAATTACGTCAGCGCATCCAATCTGCTGTATCAGAAATAAACAACAGCCATTTTGTCCGTCGGATAAGAGCTTCCTTTATTAGGAGGTGCAGACTTTGCATTCTTGTAGGGGGGCGTCAGTTTGAACATTTACTGTAAAAACAAAATAAACGATTTATTTGTATTTTTTTTTAATTTAACCTCCTCATTTTTTTCATACGCTGAGATACCTAAACATTTTTAAGAAAATAGTTGAATTGTGCACACTTTTTCAAATTTTATTTTATTTCGTAATTTGGCACCTCTGTCAGATTCATAGCAATATCTTTGTAACGACAAAGACTAGGCGTAAGTTTTATACCAATTTGCAAACCTTAGTAATTTTACAAGTTTTTAAAATAATGGTACACTTTGGTGTCATACATTTTTTTTACAGGAGAATTTTTCCAATTCTGGTCTTTTCATCGTAAAAACAAAACTTTTCAATTCAAGATTTTTTTTCTAAGGCTAATAAAATGTTATTTAAAAAAATGGTATCTTATAACATTAGTAAACTATTCAAAAATGTTTGACAAAAATCACACCTAAATATGATACCATTTGCAGCAACAGCATTAAAAACACTGAATGCTGGTACAGAAAATAGTAAAAATCGAAAAAAAAATATCTTGGTTACCTTATCGGTTTTTTTTTTACTGTTCAAATTAGTTGTTGAAAATGAGGTAAGCTACCTACCCGTTACGTTTGATCCATTATTTACGGGACACCCTGTATATATAATAATATTTAATTAACGTTTAAATTATTTAACGTTTGTCAACTGTTTTCCTAGAGTGACAAATATAGCCATAACTAAAATCTTTTATCATGCCATGTTCAGCAAAAAACTGCGATAGTTTAAGTTCGCTATTTCATTGAGCGAAAGAATAAGGGGCGAAACATATATTTTTTATCTTCTTTTGTTAAAAAAAAACATTTCACGTAAATTGAATTACAAGACTTGAAGACAATCATTCTTATTCAGAGCAATAAAACACTTTAAAAAAATAACGCAATCATATTTCCTCCTTAAAAAAATATATTCAAACCACATCCGACACAGGCGCTGAAAGTGGATGCGCGCCATATTTCATGGTCTCTCATCTCTAGTGCATATTGAATCTGAAATAAACCGCGGTGGAGGGGACGCACCACAATGGCGCGAATGACAGCCTCAGAAGGCTTTCACCTACCTTAGAGCACGTTTACACGAAGAAGAGCTATAAAAAGGTTGGAGAATCCGGTTTTTAAGATTCGTTATTTAAACTAGTGGTCAAAAGATCCGGTTTGTACGTCTTGGATAGGAAGTTGTTCATACCGGATCAGTTTTGCTGGACCTTAATAAAATGTGATACGGGGTAATTTTGCTAATAGAAAATGGATGCAGAAACAATCCTCCACGTTTTTTTTACAAGAGGTATGATCTCGATTACACTAAGGGACGTCTTTGTCAGACCAAAATAAATGTCTACATTTATATCTGTTGTTTATATGGTACACACAATAAAAAGTATTGTATTCTATTCGAGGATGTCTCTTATTATATTTATGAAGGGTATTACCCATTTATTTTTTACTCAATTTTCTGTCATTCGCTGTTTGAATATCGACCTCCTTCTTTCTCCTAATGGTAGAAAAGCCGGTACGGCAAGACGGATAGTGTAAATGCACTCTAACGCACCTCTACGTACGTTTGCGTACCTTTTTATTATTTACATCGCATTTTCAACGAGTGTTTGCTTTGAGTCTTACTTTGATTTGGAAAGTGGCGTGGGTGATGTGATCTGAATACAGGGGAGGTTTTTGTACTTGTGGGATAGTTGTGGACTTAGTTCGTGTAGACATTGTCGGTTTTGATGGAAGGTAGGGTGCTTTGGTTGTTTTTTTAGAAGTATTATGCCCGTATAGAAGAACTTTAATTGCCATAGGCTTCTCTAAACAAAGAGAAATCGTGTTCAAAATCTAGTCACAATCCTTTGTTGAGTGACAAATAAACAGGTACCTAACATACCATAAAAATTTACAGACACTTTAAATAATCAACTCAGAATTTTGGTACTGGGTATTATAATTGTGGGTACTAATCTAATCCCTGGAACTAATACCCCAAAAGACCTCAACCGTCCCGTACAGGATCAAGTTATTCCCAAACACCCAAAATGAACAATCGGTCGAAGATTCACTGAACACATATCGAATTAAATCGTGTTAGAGCGGGCGCGTAAAATCACGCTGTTATTTGTAACAGTTATAACTTGGAACAGGTTCTGTTCTAAATGAACAGTTCCACGTAAGAGAGCATTTAATCAACTCCGCGTAAAGTACGGAATCCACTCCGGTGCACGCAATTATTGTCAAAGAGTAATTGGTAATTTTTTGAATTGGTTATTAACAATTAAAGGTAAATGAAAATGAGTTACCCACAAAAAATTACCTTAGTTTAAATAAAATATTTTTTGAACGGGTAACAACGCAAAAAAATAAAACAATTAATCTTTGACATTATGCCTAAGGATATTTAAAAAAACGTCCTACCTTTTTGCATGTAGATACAAAACTGTATTGTGAAGTATTCACGGACATTTTGCAGACACAGTTTTCAGAAAAAAACAACGTAATATTCAAACTAAAGTTTAAAATGTCATCCAATCAGGAAACCGTGTAAAATGAAAAGCTACTACGTTTTTCCGCCATTCATTTGTCTCTGAAAAAACCGAGTTACAAAACAACTGACGACACAGAGTAACGTTTTTGTGCGAGTGATGTACGACTGAAATTAGTTTACAGAACTTTGTTGAAATGAAAAACCCATAGAACATAAATGGTTTTGGTAAACTCAACCATTTTTATTTGTATTTATAAATATGGCATTTTATCCATAAGTATGAATCATTTTTGAAATAAAATAAATCGTCAAGAGAAGGGTATCTACTCCAACAAAGAATAATTATTATAATATAGCTTGTCCATTGTAAAATAACGCGCCCCACTACCTACCGCATTTTATGTACACGGCGCCGCGGCGTACTATACTCCTACTAATAATATTCTTTACATTTTAGACCCCCCTCACCCCCTATTACATGAGATTTAAACATAACTGACGAAATGTCTCAGGTCTCGTGGCTCTGCCTAGCACTTCGGGGAATATAGGCGTGGTGATATCGACGGTTGAAAATCTAAGCAACATTTTGTAAAACTTGCAGGAGGATGGATTGGTTGTTTTTTTTTAATCATAATGAGATCTTATTATGATTAATTGATTTAAGTAAATAAAAGTCTGTCAAATAGTTGTTTTTTTATGAATTAAAAAAAAAAAAACTATGATCCGTCCAGGAGGACGAATCATAAAATTGCAGGAGCAAGTTTTACAAAATGTCGCTTAGATCAATTAGCCTTTCAACCGTCGATATGTTATGTGTATGTTATTTTATACCAAAATAGGGCTATTAAAAACTAAAAGTTATAAAAATGAACTACTTTGTCATAAAAAAACATATTATAATACATTACATGCGTGCCATTGCATCTATGTGGCTTTGTTTCAGTCAAAGCCAAAAGCTACCATATAATCATCAGAGATATCATATCATATCATACCTTAAAACAGGGCTCGGAAAGTTATTTAAAATAACGTTATTAAAACGTTGATAACAGTTCTCGTTCTTCTTTGTATAACATTTTGTTCGGAACGAAAACGAAATGAGAACGTTTTCAAAAACCGGTTAATTACCGGTAACCGGTAACTGGTTAGTTTTGGTAATACCGCAGGACGCAGCCACGTATGGGGCGTGTGCCGACAAGCATGAACTTGTTTAGTTAAATTGAACCTTATCTTCATTTCATTACATCATTGATTCCAATGCTCTTGCTGCTTACGTATTGATTAGGGTTGTGTTGCGAGTTTCCTATCGATCATCCCAAAAATGAAAAAAAAAAAAAAACGGTTATAAACGTTTTATTAACTGAGAACGATAAAAAATTTGCTCTTCTTCAAAAACGTTTTTATGACGTTCCGTTCGAACGTAATCGAAACAAATAGTTTCTTAGGTTTTTAAGACGAAAAAGTTTTGGAAAATATACCGTTTTCCGAGACCTGCCTTAAAAAGGCCTGTCACATCTGTGTTTAACTGGTCTACGTGTGAAAATCAACGCAACCGGCTCTCAGAGCTGTTCATTTGTCACTGGTAACACAAAAAGCTTGTGGTTACCGCCACGGAGTACTGTCGCCTACATAATGAGTTTAATTTCGTCAACTCTAAGCGGTATTCATTTTAATGTTTCGAAACAATTAATTAATTTCGTAAAAGTATCTAGGATTTTGGAGTTTTGTTGCATTATAGAAAAGTTTATTTATCTTTTGTAAATTTTTGTTAACGGTTTTATTCTGTGAATGTTTCGGGATCGCTTGACTAGTTTTGAACTCACCCGCTGTAGTCTAAGCATGAGCTAATCACAAGGTTACTATACAATCCTGAATTCGTGACTGAAAACACGAATGTGTCTATCAAAAGTTATATTAAAAATAAATAGAAGACATTATACATAAGGGACATCGAGGCACACTGTCAGCATGAATAAATCTAAATAGAAAGAAAGAAAAAGTATTTATTGAGACTCGCACAGGAAATCACAAATTAATAACTAAACACCTTCAATAAGAACATTAATAAAAATAATAAAAAAAACAATAAAAAAACAAAGTAAAATTAAAATAAAAGCAGAAGGTCCAGTACGAGGCCAAAAGGCTCCTATCTCAGCATAATGCTGCGACACTTAAAAATAAATAAATGTCGCAGCGCTGGTATTCTGATAGGGCCCGCAGTGATGTCACGGATAGATAGATACAGAAAATATATATATAATAAAATAAAAAATAGATACCTATGTGAAACACAAAAAAAATACCGAGAAGCAATAAATGTTTATAGACGTACACACGGCTACACATCAAGCTATAACTTCCAGTTTATGCTGATCTCGCATTGTATAGGATTTCCGTACGATGCGAGGTCAGCTTATACTGGAAATGTATTGGTTGATGTGTAGCCGTATGTACCAGCGTAAAAAAATTACGTCTGTGTTTGTCGATGGCAATTATAATTATTGTCAGCCCAGAATTTGGTTTGACGAGTTTGGTACCTTCACTAGCGTCCATGAGCTCTTGCATCGTGCAGGCAACAGTTAATGAAATAAGAATTAGCTGTTTGTTCCATACATTTTGACCGTTCAGGTTTTGCACTTTTGTATGAAACAGGTGGCCGATGGGGCCGATAGGTTCTGGAGTGGCAACCGCGTACCGGAAGAAGTAGCGTTGAAAGGCCTCCCACAAAGTGGATCGATGACCTGGTGAAGGTCGCAGGAATCCGCTGGATGTGAGAAGCACAGAACTGTTTGGAATGGATGCCCATGTCCATCAGTGGACGTCTTTCAGCTGAAATGATGATGATGATGAAACAGTAGTTTTTAGGATTCCGTACCTCAAAAGGAAAAACGGAACCCTTATCGGATCACTCGTGTGTCTGTCTGTCCGTCTGTCACAACCAATTTGCTCCAAATCTAATCGACCGATTAAGTTGGAATTTGGTACACATATGTACTTCTAAGACCCAAATATGGACGTGTATCGTATATGAATTTTGAATATGGGGGTCACTTTTGGGGGGCAAATAAAAAAATAAAAATAAAAGTTTTTCAAACTGTATCAAACGAAAGGGCTTGTTGCGAGCATCTTTTTTTTTTTAAATAATTTTAAAATAAACCCATTTAAAGATATTTAAGAAAATTGATGAAAATTGACCATTATTATTACCTTATCTCAGAAACTGCAGCGCCTAAAATTAAAAAAAATGATACAGAGAATGGTTCTTTACTTATAGATTACAGAAAAACCTATAAGAAGTCTATGGTCTTAAAATAACATGGTAAATCTCGCAATATTGTGCGTACACACTTACATTTGCAGTTGGAATGTATGGAAGATCATGTTTTTCAACTACAATGTTAAGTTTGTTCTTGGTATAAATTCATCCCAACTACGAATCCCTTCATTGTGCGTGGTCCAACACGCACTTTTTTTAAATAACTGGCTAAAAATTTCTACGCTTAGGAGTATATAAGCTGAATTCATGGTAACAGTTTACGCAACGATATCTTTTACACCGTGTATATAGGTACCTACTTTATAGACTTAGGTAGTTCTCACATTAAACCAAAATTTGCATAACTAGGACACTTGGCTTAGTGCGTCCTGTAACCATGGCACGAAACTTAGTTCCTAAAATCGAGTTCTAGTTTCGTAGTAAGTACTTATAAACAGCTTAACCCATAAGTTAGTTGGAGATTAAGGATCTTGAACCTGTCTCAAGAATAGTGCTATTTTTGTGTTGAACTAAGGAAGTTGCTAAGTTACAAAACAATCTGATGATCTTTATCTTGGTACTAGAAGGACGATATTAGTTTGCTAGAATCTGTTCTTATGTTTGACTAGTTTTCGCTCGTGGCTTTTGTCGCGGTATGTCGATAAAAAGTAACCAATGTCCTTTCCCAAGGTTCAAAGTATCCCCATACCAACAAACTCACATTCGCACATTTTATAAAATATTCATGTTTGATTAAGGCGGCGATAACCGACTTTTAATGATTTTATACTGAAGATCACGTCTGAACGGGTAGTTGTTAATGATATGGAAAAAATGTTAAATTAGAGTATCAATAACTTAATATGTTAGATTATGTTTATATTATAGTATAGTATAGCATAGTGAAATTATTTTGTAAATTTATGTCACTGAGAATCACTGCAAAATCTATCAAGCGTAGTTTTCTGAAACGTTCACCATTTTAAAGATAATTTAATTATCGTTCTTTTAGTGTTTTATCGTGTTTTATTAAAATACCTTTTGTTTTATGTGTAATAAATTAATAATGCGTCTAATTTAGGACAGTGCTCCTTGATGGGCGAGTCCTATTACTGGCTGGACGTACGACGCGTTGCGTGAGCTCAGTACAGAACACAAGCTAACCACTCAAGGTTACTAGCTTATATCTGCGTCCTAAGTCAGTAGTCAACCACGGATAGCAGTACTTACATACCACTGATTGAATTAGAAATCTCACGTGGGTGTAAGTTCGATCAATACTTGTTATGTCAGAACTACTTAATCGTCATCATCATCATCATCACCATCGTCGATTATATAAATAAATGATTGGGCTTAATTAATGTAATAATTCTTATAATTAAGTCAAACGTTCTATTTATTTTTTGTAAGTACCTTAGCAAATTAATTTCGGAAATTATACATCGTCAAATATGTACATATAACCGTATTAGTTACCAAGCTAATAAATAAGTCCCCTATTTATCATAATTACCAATATTATCCGATTTCCTCTATGGCGAATTAAATGAGGATGGGAATCACTGAGCCCGCGGGATTCTTCCCCTTCGAATTATCTGTTTCCGATTAGAAATAGGAATAAATTTTATTGCAGGCACATCTAAGACAAAAGGGCAGAGTCGGGAAACTTTTGAAGATTAATTCTCTCGATAAAATTTCACGCTTGAAATCTTGTAACTAGGTAGCTCGGAGGGCAGCCCGTGGGCCGATATCGGTTGGTTGCTGTAGAGTTAGGAAGAAGTAGAAATGATTTTGTTTCAAAAGTCGGAGAGTTGATTTTAGAATCGTCTTTAGTAAGTAACCGTTTCGTGCATCCTGCTACGCTGTTCAGAGATCATGTCTAAAGAAGAAATAAGAAATCAATCCAGAGCTATATAGCAGTGATAGCCGTCGGACTGCCAAGTCACAGGTCTCGAGTTCGAACCCAAGGTACCTCTGACTTTTCGGATTTATGTGCGTATTGTATAATTATCACTTGCTTCAAAAACGGTGAAGAGAAAATACATCGTAAAAAATTGGCATGCCTGAGACATATTTCTCGACGGTATGTGAGCCCAAGTCAGAGGCATAAAAACTCTGACACCAGTTTAGTCATTAACCACACGAAAAAGAAAATAAGAATCCAGAAGTTTACTGTCTCTTCAAGCTAAATATTATATCTGATGTAATAATGAAAGAAAAAAGAAATGTAATTTGTTTCGTAACACTGGGATAATAATTTCAAAATGAATTTAAAAGTGGAGCATTTTAAATTCATGCAAACGGGAACTGTTTAAAAAAATATTCTTCTTTCAAAGAAATTCTTACCTAAAACGACACTTCCTACGACTGTCCACTCTATACTTTAATCCGGCTCGAAGGACCGACTCAACTCCGTCCCCAAGGACTCGCGGGTTCCTGCCTTTTTATGGCCTCTTCCCAGTCAGACACTGCTTTAATGTACGCTAAGGAACATTTTATCTTTTTTAGTTTGTCTCTGAAGGAAAAGGGTTCATTTAGTCTGTGACACACTTCTGATGGTCGGATAAGATAAACCCATTTCAGTTTTATCAAGTATTTTCCGCTTCGCCGGATTAGGGGTCAGAGGACCACACGTTATTAACTATATCTACTTTAGATTTGATATTGAAGGACTTCGTTTGGTATTTTTGGAATGTTATTTATATGTGGACGAAAAAGGTATAGCCATGTATTTTATTGATAAAACGGTACGGAATTACAATAGTTTTAATTTGTTTTAAAGCTACATCATCATCATTAATTTTCTTGACATATTTGACACACACAACACATCATCCAACCACAACACAACACGCAATAACAAAACCATACACAACAGCACACAACAACATAGCGCAGCGCAGTTTTGTTTCCACATAATAACTTTCAGCCTTCACGTAAGTATGTCCTTGTCATCATAACACATCTTCTGTTCTTTCATTGCCAGGATTCCCCATTCTGTCGTGTTCCCTTCACCTTAAACAACGGTAAAACAAAATTAAACGAATATTTTACCCTCTTCGACGTAACGACTCAACAAACAAAATAAAAACAGCCATCCAACAACTGGGCTCGCTATGATTGTCCTTTATAGCTTGAAGGGATGACCAGAGCAATAGGGGTCTGGCGCCTGCACAGCTTGATATGACATTATGTTGTATTGATACCAGTTATTCGTAATAAAGTACCGTATTGTAGGAAAATCTGTGCCATTTCCATGGAAATTATGTCTTGCTGTGTGTACTGATGGGAACAGAAGTGAAATGGGAACAGTTATTTTATTTTAGGTACATAAATAAAGTAATAGAAACTCGACCGTACCAAATGTTTGGTAGAAATGTGAGCGCGTAAACTATATAGAAATTATTGAAACTCACAACTTATGAGCAATTTTGTGAGTCTGTTACATTTTTTTTATAGAATAGTTAAACGAAATCAGTGAAATATAAATTATATTGAGACTGACATAACATCACGTCTATATGCCCCGTAGGGTTAGGCAGAGGTGTACCAATAGTACACCCACATTTTGCCAGTTATGTTTAAGTCCCATGTAATAGGGGCTGAGCCTAGACTGTTTTTATTTAAATTAATATAAATTATATATTGAACGGAAGAAAATTAACGCAAATTAGTATTACCTACTAATTCACTTTACTCTAGGTACTAAATGAAATAAGTCGAAATAATTACCGATTCCTGACCGATGCTTGAGATTCCGATTCCAGGAACTTGCGTGAACGAATGTACTACTGTAGGTATTATTTACTTATCATCAAATCAATTACTCCCAACTGTCTTATTTATTTACCAACTCATCAATCATAAACTCATAAATCAGGTATATACCAACCTAAGTACCTTCCAACCCACGAGAGTACTGATGGGAACAGAAGTGGAATGGATACAATAATTTTATCGTTGGGAGCATATCAAATGTTTTTTAGAAAATGTTACTAGATAAACTACAAATCAACAGCCATTTTGGTTCGTCTACTTTTTCTCAAATATTTTCAAAGAAATCGAAATAAGTAATATATAAAAGCAATTGAAAATGTTTTTATTTAAATTAAATCGTCATCATTTCAGCCGAAAGACGTCCACTGCTGGACATAGGCCTCCCCCAAGCACCGCCAATTCGACCGATTCTGTGCTTTCCGCATCCAGCGGATTCCTGCGACCTTCATAAGGTCATCGGTCCCTTGGTTCTCTTGCGGATCTCTTCATTTCTGATTCGATCACGTAGGGAAACTCCAAGCATAGCACTCTCCATTGCCCTTTGGGTGACTTTTAGCCTTCTGATAAGGCCCATTGTGAGCGACCACGTTTTAATACCATATCACTGGCAACACGCACTGGTCAAATTAAATAAGTTCAACTAATTTCTGATTCCAGTAACCTGCGTGGATGAATGTACCTATGGACATAGATACAATTTACTGTTATCGGTTATCATCAAATCAATTACTCCCAACTGTTCTATTTATTTGTCCATTCATCAATCAATTACATATTCATAAACAGTTATATACAAGCCTAGGTAGCTGCCAACCCGCAAACTAATTTAGAATTCTCACTAAGTACGTAGAGAATAACAAAAACAATCCTAAACAAATATAACAAATGGTATTCCCGGGGCGATTGCTAACTTACTTTGAAATTATAATTTTCAGTATTGACATAAATTATATTAGGTGACTACAGCTGTGGTAGAGTTGACGGTACAGATAGCCTCAAAAACATGTATTATGTCACCGTAAGATTGGGAGAACCGTAAGTTTATAAGTTATCGGCATTATTTCCGTTAGATTAACTGTCGAAATATTATGAATTTTGTGAAATGGATAAGGTTAGGTTAGGCGCGAGCCGAAGGAGCGCTACTTACAAGTTGCACGCAGGTAGGAAGGCTATTTAGTGTTAGCGCAAGGTGTGTTACGTCGCAAGCAAGTTTGATACCAGTTCACAATTGGTCGGTTTCCTATGGATAGATATAATAAACTATCGAAAAAATAATGCAATAAATTGTAAGTGTGTTGTTGCAGTTCACAATTTTTTGACAGTTTGTAAGCTAACGGAAATAATACCGAAATATTATAAACTAACAAAGTTCATAATTATAGGGTGACATAATTAATTTGACTTTCTACAATTTGTGTTCCATAATAGGTACTGTATTAATGTGTAGCTACAATTAACTACCCAAAGTTTAATATGTTTTGTGGTGACACATTAATATAATATTGTGGAGCAAAGATTGTAGACAATTAAATAAATTCTTGTCGTTGTTCACATGTTTTTGAGGATGACTGTACTAACCTTGGCAGTTGAGTATTCTGCTGGGTCAGTTTGTTTGATCTATATTTTGGTTGTTTGGCTATGCTAAAAGTGATTAGGTCAGCTGCTACGATAGTTTGGATTAAATACTTATAAGTATTTACGTCTGCGTCAATTGCTTTACACATCTATACTTATATATTGATACTAATACAGGGTGTTTGGTGCATCGTTTGCCAAATTGAAATTAAAAGCTTATAATAAAAAAACCAGTGTGACAAGGAATGGGTTATTGGGCTTGAAGAGATAGCAAATGACTTCTCCTATTGGCCAATTCTATTTGGCAATCGTTGTTCCAAACACCCTGTATGATGAAGCTGAAGAGTTTGCTTGTTTGATCGCGTTAATCTCTGGAACTACCAGTAAGATTTGAAAAAAAAAATCAATGTATTTTTTAAAAGATTTGAAAAATAATAATAATTTATTGCATTTTACTGAACATTTTCATCTCAACAAATGAAAAACGACACCTTTCAACCTGTCTTAGCGGAGCCACTGTAAATAAAATACCTGTAATTTTAAACCTAACCATTTATGTGGGAAACTGGGTAAATAAAAAGCCTCTTCCCTGTTATCCCGGTTTAACTAAAATACAGTAAAAAAATCAGCATTTCTTAACTTAAAGCTCTCACCGAGACAACTTAAACCTCTTTTTTATAGAACTTCCTACAAACTTAGTTACGCGGATCAACAAAAATAAAATCCGTCTGGCATCTAGTCTGCAATTGTTTCTTTCTTTTTTCAATGTATTTCTGTTTGAAACAAAGAGCAGACAGCAAAGACCAGTAATGAGAAAATGACAATTGAATTTGCTTTGTCAGCCAGCCTTGGAACTATGCAAAAGGGATGAAGATGTAAAAGGACGAACACGAATGGTTATACGTAATTATTGCTTTTAATTAGTTCCGATGAATGTACTTGCGGTTCTGGTGGTACTGTTAAACGAAATTGGTTTTTTACCGAATTGTCTGCAGTAATGTGAATGGTTGGGGTACCTACCGTGTCAAAAGATCGTTGAAATGTTGCATTGTGTTTGATCATTTAAATCTAAATTAATTCATTGTTTGTTTGTAAGAGGTAAACTCTGGAGTGCCATAAAATAAAATATTTTATAATATACTATACTTTAGACTGACTTCCACGTGGACGAAGTTGTGGGCTAGCTAGTAATTTATATTTTCTGTAAGGAAAAAGGTTAGGATTTCTAACTGCCTTTGTTTTTTTTCTTATGGAAACTGAGAAATTTACTTACATAAAAAAAAAAAACTAAAATAAAAAAAACGTGTGGCACTCGGGGACTGCCGCGGTAAAGCTATTGCATAGCATTTGTAACCTCCATACTTCCTATTTGTCAACGCTACACTTGGGATGATGACATAAAACAAAAATTACGTTCCCATGACAACATCACGTTTCCCATGACAACATCACGTTGTCATGGGAACCGTCATTACATGGTAGGCGGAGTGGGGGGTGTTAGGTTTTATTTTCGTTACGTTACGGAATTTCTTGATTCGGTCGCCGCGCTCAAAGCCCGCGATAAAAGCTATGCAATAGCTTAAAAACTTGTGATTTTCATATATAAGGGCGAAGTCTAATCAAATTTCTTCTTTCTAGGTGTTCTAGTTAATGCAGAATTCAAATCCAAATGTTTATTGCTAAACACAGTACATAATAATACAGTTCTAGATGTCAAGTGAATGCGCAGTCCACTGTGTTGTACCAATTCTGTTGCAAAATTATCATTAAAATTATACCATGTCATAAATTCCAATTAATACCATAAACAATTTCATAAGTAAGAATGAACACAAAAGGTTGATACTACATACATACTTCTTCTTCTTATCGTATGGTTAGTAACTAACCTGGTGGCAGAGTTTTAAAGCCGCCCATGGGCCTCTGACTTGGCTTAATATGCCGTCGGGAAATATCTCTCAAGCATGCCAGTTTCCTCACGATGTTTTCCTTCACCATTTTTGAAGCAAGTGATAATTATACAATACGCACATGAATCCGAAAAGTCAGAGGTGCGTGCCTTTTTTTTTTGGGTGGAAAATTATCCAATAACTTGTCCCGCTCTGGGCGGAGCGGGAGGGCGTGTCAGACTCTTACTGACTAAAACCCACCCGTGTTCCTTCGGTTGCCCTGTTGCCGGGGGCCATGATGTCCCTATCTTCTCTTCGACACGGCGTTGCTCCGCCCAAGCTGGGTAGACCTCCACCGTATGCTCCACCGTGTCCTCAGGCCGATCCACACAATGGTGACACCCGGGTGTTTCCTCCCGCCTTATCCTGAACAGGAACCTCCCGAAGCAGCCGTGTCCGGTGAGGACCTGCGTCAGGCGGAAGGTGAGGATGCCGTGGCGTCTCTCAAGCCACTCCTCAAAGAGGGGTCTTATCGCCGCAATTGTGGCGTGCCCAGCGCGGGGTTGCGACAATCGCACTCTTCATGAGAGGTGCGTGCCTTGGGTTCGAACTCGAGACTTATGATTTGGCAGTCCGACGGTTACACCATTAGGCTATCACTGTTGATACATATTTACGTAATAAAAAGGCTATACATACGCGTAAAGTACAAACATACGGTAACACGATCCCCTGCTATTGTTTTTGGCTGCAATTGAATAATTTAATTATTTTCGACAGGTTGATCTCGTTGGCGAAACGAATCGCAATTAAACCTAATTAACATATTGAATACATTTACTTTTTGTGAAAAGGCCATCTGAATACACAAGATTGGATATTTTTTATGAATTTTAATTAGAAATAATGGCGGGGTGAATATTTGGGTTTTGTTCTTTTTCCTTATTTTTGATGCCTTTTTTCGTGGGTGAGTGTTGAGGGCAGAATTCAACATTCATTTAAATGGTAAAAAGTGAAAACATACATTGTTTTAACCAGTCGATGATCGATATGATAAATCCATTTCAAATTTATCTCTTAGGGCGCGTTCCCACTATGTCGTGACGACAGATTATCTTGTCGTTTAAAGCGTCGTGACTTGTGTATTTAAATGGAGATGTTCACTTAAAGAAGGCTAAAAGTCAACCAAAGGGCAATGGAGAGGGCTATGTGGGCTATTGGAGTTTCCCTACGTGATCGAATCAGAAATGAAGAGATCCGCAGGAGAACCAAGGTAACCGACATAGCCCGAAGAATTGCCAAACTTAAGTGGCAATGGGCAGGGCACATTGCTCGCAGAACGGATGGCCAATGGGGTCGAAAGGTTCTGGAGTGGTGACCACGTACCGGAAGACGTAGCGTTGGAAGGCCTCCCACAAGATGGACCAATGACCTTGTGAAGGCCGCAGGAATCCGCTGGATGAGGAAAGCACAGAATCGGTGGAAGTGGCGGTGCTTGGGGGAGGCCTATGTCCAGCAGTGGACGTCTTTTGGCTGAAATGATGTTTACTTAAAGGATGATACGATTAACTTAACTTAACTAACTTTTCCAACGATAAATTAATCGTCACGACATAGTGGGAACGCGCCCTTAGTTGTTTTCTATCGACACATTATCTCTCACTGTTTGACAAAGGGTCACAGTTCCGAGAGACTCCCTTCAGAAAAAAATTGTGTGGTCAATATAATAATACAGGGTCAAATTAAGTTAGCTAGTCAAACTCCGTAGACATGACGGGAGGGGATATCTAAACACGACAAAGAAAAAAAAAAAAATAAAGTTTAAGAAACTGTAACCCGACTACAGGAAAATAAAAATGATCTAAAAAGTACGAAACAAGCAAATATTTCAGACAGAAATCAAGACATAGGTACAAAAATGGTCAAGGTAAAGCCGTGGTCGCATGCCTGTATACCATGTTGGTGTCAAGAACACCTACAAAATTATAATGGCATGCGACGACGGCTTTACCTTGACCATTTTTGTACCTATGTCTTGATTTCTGTCTGAAATATTTGCTTGTTTCGTACTTTTTAGATAATTTTTATTTTCCCGTAGTCGGGTTACAGTTTTTTAAACTTTATTTTTTTATTTTATACTTTTCCGTTTTTACACTTGATAAACGTAAATAAGAGTAGAGTAATACAATAGTTCAGTAATTAACCTATTTTAAATTCCAATAGCAGTGCATAGTGCTTTGGACGAAACCATAGAGCGATTTATTTCGACGCCAACACCATATATCGATATCGAGCTTCGAAGAAATCTAAAATATAAATATTTCGTTGTACTTCTTTTTCTTCATAAAAGTGGAATTACAAATCGGTACTTCTTATTAAGATTTGATTAACTGCACGTTGGTAACATCTTGCGATACTACGTAGCGCAGTCTCACTTTTGCTTGTTTTTAACGATTTAAACATATTTTTTTACTTTGAAAATATAATATTATATACATATTTGTAATGTGCTCGTCAAGACCTTTCTTTTGATACCAAACATGTCATGATCATCCCATTTTAATTTTTTTCTAGGTTAGAAATTTACGCGTAAAGTCCACCAAATTAAATTTAGGGAAAAATTATATAGCCTATGTCACCCGGACCATTATTAGGAATCTATTGATACCTCATTCATCAAAATCGGTTCAGTAGTTTAGGCGCTACGGTGGAACACACGTAAAAACAAACATACATACATACATACATACAAACATACATACATAGACTGCTAAAATCATAACCCTTCCTTTTGGCTTTGCCGTAGTCGGGTAATAAAAAGGAACTGGTGTCAACGACCGCTTTTGGTGTTGTTACTTGAAGTATGAGTTGAGAAAATCTGTTTTTTTTTTTTGTTTTTTTTTTGCTTAGACTCATCACGTCTGTGAAGTTTACACAACGAAAATTGATATTTAAGTGACGACATTACCTGAGGTTCATCATCTGCCTAGCCTTTTCCCAACTATGTTGGGGTCGGCTTTCAATCTAACCGGATGCAACTGAATACCAGTATTTTACATGGAGCGACTGCCTATCGGACCTCCACAACCCAGTTACTGGGTAATACGATACCCCTTGGTAAGACTGGTTGTCAGACTTTCGGGCTTCTGACGATCCGTAACAACTGACCAACGGCTTAACGTGCTTTCCGAGGCACAGAGGGGTCTTGGATAAAGATAGTACACGGACCAACCGCGGCAAGCGTAGTTTAACCTGATAGATCGACCCGTGCGGCTGTCATTACTTAGCCACAAGCCCCTTTGCCCCAAGCCCACGACACTACCTGCGGTTGATGACCCAAAAAAACTATTTTTTTTTTTGATCATATTAAGATATCGATCCCCATCATGTTTGCCGAGTTTTGCTAGCTATTTCAATTTGACCCTGTATAACATGTCCGACATGCCCAGTATAAAATTATGACACAAAAACTACAAAACTTAATTACTTAAACATTACTGCACTCTAATTTGTGCACACAAAAATTAATCCTAATAAAGCCTTTTATCAAAACACTGTCATGGGGTGGCATCCATTGTCATCAGCTCGCCATTTTGCAGAATAGCCGATAATGGAAGCAATTAAAATGTATGGAGGCTTAACTGCAGTGTCCTGTGCCGAAATTAATTTATAGTCGGCCAAAATAACCTCGGGGTAGCTACCCCTGTAGATGTAAACGGTGCGTTTAGGTTTTCATGCGCGCGTTCAAGACCATTCAATTATGATGGGTCTTTTTTGTGAACGTATGTGTAATGTGTGTGTGTGAGTGAATGAGTGGTCAGTGATGTGTGAGTGAATGTGTGCTTTGAAGGTTTTCGTGTTGTTGTTCTGTAATGATTTTGTTTGTTTTGTTATCGTTACCAGCGGTGTTTTGATAAAAATTAATACGAAAGGGAAATTGCGTTTATTTTCTATGGTTTTAAAATATAATTTCTTGCAATAAGTACAATGGAAAAATAACAAATTAGGTCATTTAAGTAACTAACGTAACTAAAGGAAGCCCTTTACGTGTGTATTAAAATATTTCCTATATTGTGATTGCCAATAGCCAATAAATGCAGGTACAAACAGTGACAGATAAAATCTTCATCCCATTGTTTCCCCAGAGCGTTTCTAGTGTTCGATTGGCTAAAAAAAGGAGCTGTGCGTTCATTAGCAATGGGGTGACCAGTCCTCACAATGTTTTCTGTTTCATTTGTGGAAGTCCTGGTTTTATCTAGAGCTAGACAGAAACCATAGTTTTGATTACATATTGCATTAGCTTCTGCCCGCGACTTCGTCCGCGTGGAATAGTTACTTTAAGCGTATTTATTTGGATAAGGATTAATATCATGTTTATAAAAACACCATCGCAAATAATGCATTATTTTAGAACAAATTTGGTTAGCATAAAAAAGGTTATAGTGAGCCAAGCTTAAAAGATAGACATATGACACTGTTACAGACTTTTTTTTAGAACTTTTAAAGGGAAGCAATTCTGTTGTACATGATTTTTGCGAAACTTTAACCGTTTACGCAGCGCACGCAGCGGAAGCTCTCAAAAGGAAAAAAATCTGATTTTGAAACATTCTTCATTGGTGCTTCGTTCCTATTGGTCTTAGCCTGATGATATATATCCTATAGCCTTCCTCAATAAATGGGCTATCTAACACTGAAATTGGACCAGTAGTTTCTAAGATTAGCGCGTTCAAACAAACAAACTCTTTAGCTTTATATATTATTAGTAGGTATATTTAGAAGATTATTCTTTCGTGTTCTTTCGTAATTTGCTATTATCATTCTTTAAAAAAAAAATGTATTTTGCCTTATTTAACTAGTGATGTAGGTGATAAGTAAATTATATGGGCCTTGTTTGTGTTCCATACTTATAAAAAAAACCACGAGCGCGATTAAAAACGTAAAAAAAACAATTATAATAGGTACGAGTGTTTTAAAAATTCACCGCAAGCGCCTTTTTCAACAGAAAATTGTAAAGACAGGGTGACAATGTCAGAGGCGACAAAAGCAGTAAATAATGCCTAATTGATCCATCATAACCAATAATTAAATTCCTTGCCCCTACGAATTCAAATAAACACTTAAACACCGGTTCTGCGGGTGGCGCGGCCTACACCAACAATTGTTAAGAAAACATAACCACGTAGGGTGAACGTACCCATTCTCGGCACTTGCCACCATCGGGCATCAGTAATTAAAGCAATTGTGAAATACGTTCGGGGTTGTATGGTAATTTCCCTCGGCCGGTATCAATTTATTGTCACCCTAAAACAGCAATTTGTCCCTTCACCTCCCTGTCCTCACCCAATTAGTGGGTGCGTCCACGTTAAATGTCTCAATCAAGTGTTAGGGCCATCTAGACGACTTTATAGGACCATTGATAACGGGTATCAAATATAATTAGCTATAAAGGTTTATTATTTCAGGCACATAGCTGTCGGTGACTCTAGATTTCTATGTACTTAATAGTTTATCTTCTTCATCTTAAAACGAAGTAAAGCAAATGAACTGTACCTATTTCGTGTCATTTGGTTTAAATAGGTCCTTATTTTTATTATTTTGTTCATCTTTTCTATTCCGCCACAGATTCTTTTCTTTTAGATTTTGTGAATGTGAGAACGTTGTAGGCTGTAGACTTGTGGGCCATTATCTATTTTACTAAGTACCTGGTACTTGTTGATAGGCCTACACTGTCCTCCCATACCTATTAACACTGTAATTTGAAAACATTGTAGAAACAATTTATTTTGAAAAGAGTAACCGTGGAGTTTCTTGTCGGCTCTTCTCCATAGGAAGCGACCAATTGGAACCGTGCACCTAGCTTCTGACGTTTCATAAGTGCCCTTGTAGGTTTATGTGAAATAAAATATTTTGATTTTGATTTATTTCTACGTATTGCGAACTTGGCTCACTTTGTAGCAACTGTGGCGCGCAAAGCAGAAACAGCCTGTGTTTTTCATATTCTTGAATGCAGTACGGTGACTTAACCAAGACAATAAGCTTCAATTGTCGAGGCACTACACGATACGCCTACGGAGAAGCTCGTAGCTAAGTAATAACGCTTTCCGGGGTTGGTCTGTGGATAGGGCCTCGGAAAGCACGTTAAGCAGTTGGTCCTGGCTGTCATTGGTGGATCTTTGGACAGTCGTTACGGGACGTCAGAAGCCCGAAAGTCTGACAACCAGTCTTACCTTCTATACTTTTTATCATATTTATTTTAATTTAAGTAGCTTGTGGCTTAGTAATAACAGCCGCACGGATCAATCCATCAGGTTAAACTACGCTTGCCGGGGTTGGTCCGTGGATGTGTGACCATCTTTACATACCGAGGCTCCTCCGTGCCTCGGAAAGTACGTTAAGCCGTTGGTCCCGGCTGTCAGTGAATCTTTGACAGTCGTTACGGGTCGTCAGAAGCCCGAAAGTCTGACAACCAGTCTTACCAAAGGGTATCGTATTACTCAGTTGCTGGGTTGTGGAGGTCAGATAGGCAGTCGCTCCATGTGAAATACTGGTATTCAGCTGCATCTGGTTAGACTGGAAGCCGACCCCAATATAGTTGGGAAAAGGCTAGGCAGATTGATACACGGTACGCCTACGTGTGATTATGCCTACAAACTTCAATCGCAGATTATATGAACTTTGATATCTATATCTTGGTGATATCTAGTCTTGTCCTGCCGGTCTATTCTGGTAAAAACTCCCTGTGAATACTTATTTGAAGTGAGTTGTCATTCCACCTGATGCTAGGAATTTCTACTATTGACAGGTCACTTCAAGCTCACTTCACTAAGTTTTCACAATATTTTGTTACAGAATAGATCAGATAATTTATACCAATATTTTCGTAACTGTTCACTGAGTAAAAATATTTGGCAAAACCAAAAGTGCATAAAGCATATTCGAAAACAGAAAAATACTTAAACGACTTTTATGAAGTATGTTTTGACTGCTTTTTTACCCATCAATATGGGTAAAATTTCTCACCTCGCAATCTTCACGTACTGTCAAAGACTATTTAGGTTTGCTTTGTTGGTTGCTAGGCAACAAAAGAGGGTCGAAGTTGGTTATATAGATATAGATCTTAATATATATAAATTACGTGTCACGTTGTTTGTTCGCGATGGACTCCTAAACTACTCAACCGATTTTAATCAAATTTGCACACCGTATGCAGTTTGATCCAACTTGAAAGATAGGATAGGTAGGGTAGGTAGGGTAGGTAGGGTAGGTAGGGTAGGTAGGGTAGGTAGGGTAGGTAGGGTAGGTAGGGTAGGTAGGGTAGGTAGGGTAGGTAGGGTAGGTAGGGTAGGTAGGGTAGGTAGGGTAGGTAGGGTAGGTAGGGTAGGTAGGGTAGGTAGGGTAGGTAGGGTAGGTAGGGTAGGTAGGGTAGGTAGGGTAGGTAGGGTAGGTAGGGTAGGTAGGGTAGGTAGGGTAGGTAGGGTAGGTAGGGTAGGTAGGGTAGGTAGGGTAGGTAGGGTAGGTAGGGTAGGTAGGGTAGGTAGGGTAGGTAGGGTAGGTAGGGTAGGTAGGGTAGGTAGGGTAGGTAGGGTAGGTAGGGTAGGTAGGGTAGGTAGGGTAGGTAGGGTAGGTAGGGTAGGTAGGGTAGGTAGGGTAGGTAGGGTAGGTAGGGTAGGTAGGGTAGGTAGGGTAGGTAGGGTAGGTAGGGTAGGTAGGGTAGGTAGGGTAGGTAGGGTAGGTAGGGTAGGTAGGGTAGGTAGGGTAGGTAGGGTAGGTAGGGTAGGTAGGGTAGGTAGGGTAGGTAGGGTAGGTAGGGTAGGTAGGGTAGGTAGGGTAGGTAGGGTAGGTAGGGTAGGTAGGGTAGGTAGGGTAGGTAGGGTAGGTAGGGTAGGTAGGGTAGGTAGGGTAGGTAGGGTAGGTAGGGTAGGTAGGGTAGGTAGGGTAGGTAGGGTAGGTAGGGTAGGTAGGGTAGGTAGGGTAGGTAGGGTAGGTAGGGTAGGTAGGGTAGGTAGGGTAGGTAGGGTAGGTAGGGTAGGTAGGGTAGGTAGGGTAGGTAGGGTAGGTAGGGTAGGTAGGGTAGGTAGGGTAGGTAGGGTAGGTAGGGTAGGTAGGGTAGGTAGGGTAGGTAGGGTAGGTAGGGTAGGTAGGGTAGGTAGGGTAGGTAGGGTAGGTAGGGTAGGTAGGGTAGGTAGGGTAGGTAGGGTAGGTAGGGTAGGTAGGGTAGGTAGGGTAGGTAGGGTAGGTAGGGTAGGTAGGGTAGGTAGGGTAGGTAGGGTAGGTAGGGTAGGTAGGGTAGGTAGGGTAGGTAGGGTAGGTAGGGTAGGTAGGGTAGGTAGGGTAGGTAGGGTAGGTAGGGTAGGTAGGGTAGGTAGGGTAGGTAGGGTAGGTAGGGTAGGTAGGGTAGGTAGGGTAGGTAGGGTAGGTAGGGTAGGTAGGGTAGGTAGGGTAGGTAGGGTAGGTAGGGTAGGTAGGGTAGGTAGGGTAGGTAGGGTAGGTAGGGTAGGTAGGGTAGGTAGGGTAGGTAGGGTAGGTAGGGTAGGTAGGGTAGGTAGGGTAGGTAGGGTAGGTAGGGTAGGTAGGGTAGGTAGGGTAGGTAGGGTAGGTAGGGTAGGTAGGGTAGGTAGGGTAGGTAGGGTAGGTAGGGTAGGTAGGGTAGGTAGGGTAGGTAGGGTAGGTAGGGTAGGTAGGGTAGGTAGGGTAGGTAGGGTAGGTAGGGTAGGTAGGGTAGGTAGGGTAGGTAGGGTAGTCAGTGATAAAAATGGTCCACCCCAAATATTTATATGGCAAAACAACGTTTGCAGGGTCAGCTAGTATTTATATAAGTTTTTTATTAATTAAAATTAAACTACTTTGAATAAAAGAGCCATTTTCAATAGAGTTCCTCCTAAGGCTAAATGGAAAATATTGAAAAAAACAAATGACTCAATTAATTAATTTTTTCGCAAGCTAAAATGTTTTAAGGTTTCACACTTGATTGACAGGATTTAAAAAAAAAACTATTTTGATGTTTTTCGTTTCTGCTGCAATAAACCAATTTTTGAAAAGTACAGTATTAATCTCCATTAAATTTTCTATACAATGGTATATAAATTAAGTAGATTCTATGTACTAGCAGGAGTGTAACAATAAAAACAGTTGCAGAAAGGAGGCAAAACAAATTTTTCGATCGCAGAGCACTCCAATGCTTCGAATTATGAGGCGTGCAAAAGAGTGAGAGAGACAAAATTACTCCATCAATATTGCCCCACAATTTATTTCAAAATAGACAGCAGTACGCTCCACCTGATTAAATGTGGACTACTAATCCCAACCCACTTACATAGCGGCCATAATGAATTACAACTGGCTGCAAATCTGTTGAATGCGATGCGCGTTGATTAAATCCTCGATTGAGGCCGTGACTAGTGCCAGGGTTGATGGATGACCGCTTTTCAGCATTATTATGCATATTCCTGATATAGATGAGAGTATTCATGGGAATATTCCCAATTTTGTAATTGATTTTCATTAATTATTGCGTCATTGGATGTGCATGTGTGCGTGGGTTGATGGTGATCGGAAAATCAGTCGCTGATTATTCCGTGTCGGTTATATCGACGGCCACCACGTAAAGTATCGAAACTGCAAAACCTCTACTTTACAGGAGAGCGATTCTAAGTTTAGGTTTAGATTTTTGTCGAACATGAAATTCGAAAATTTTAAATTACTGATGTATCTAAAGTGGAAAATTTTACTGTTTTATATTGTCTACTATAGTTTTTGATAATTATTATACTTACTTTTTCTAATATTAGACATTTGATAGTTTACTTGGTTACTGCTGGTTACTTTTTTACCGAATATGCCAATTTGAATTTTGTTCAATTGAAAAACAATTGAGGGTATAAAATTAGTACATAATTTTTATATGAAATCATACATCTTTATCTCTACTTGCTATTAGTGCAATAAAACGAAAATGGCTTTTTTGTAATTTCGATAGTATACGTGGGGGCCGTCGATATATTTTGTGACGTAAATGCTACATGTTACTTTTCGTTACAAAGAAATGTAAAACCAAGTAAGTCTTCTTAATGTCCATAATTTTTAGCCAAACATTAATGTGCTAGCCACGGTTGACAACACATAATTTTACGTGATTTGTAGGTTTATCAGTCTTTTAAATTGTTTTAGTTAATTTACCTAGAAATATCTAAGACATACCTGATAAAACTTAAAAGCTTCTAATATCTTCCTACAAAGACTGTATTAATTTTAAAAAAATAGCGGCATAGGTAATTGGCTTTTCAGAGACTCTCCAAGAACCTTATTGCAATTTAATGAAAGTCTAACAAGATAGTTCTTCAAAGAAATCTATCTATACAGAGCCACAAAAAGTCGAAGATAAATATTTTCATAGCGAGCCAATTAAGGGGAAGGTTGTATTGAGCAACAGATAGGGGATCGTGTTCTACAGTAATTCTATTAAACGATTAAATAATTCAGACAAGTTCAAAGGCGATGCGCTTTGAAAAGCAAAATGGAGAAAATCACATCGTAAATAGAGGGGGGTGAAAAAATGCGGACGCATCCGTTAAATGCGGTGGCGGATAGAGATCACTTGTGTCGATAAAATGTTTTATTTGAAATAATAAATTATGATCTTTATTCGATATTCAAAGCAGTATTCATTTTTTAATAAATTAAACACGTCATGTATTTTCTGAATGGAAAGGCGGAAAGTTACTTACCTAGGTCTATACCTCAAAATACTACACACTTTTTGTGTTCCTTGCTTTCGACTATTAGAACAACAAATTGTTTCATCCTTATTGTTGTATAATTACAAGTAGAAAGGTCTTATTAGTGTGCTAATTAATCATGACCTGACGTAGAAACGAACAACTTAATTAATTTCTGAATAAAGAAACATTCTAACATTAGCATAAAAAATGCTCTTTGACCTTCCTATTGGCCTACAAAGAAAAGGTCAGGCGCGTTTTATCTCGAAATATTACGTAATTCCATTGGGATAGCTTCTGGGTCTAAGCCGCCAGGAAAATATTAAGGTGGTTCAATAATAATTTCGCACTCTCTACGGAGTTTTGTAAATAAATATTTAAATTCCGGGTAAACATCTATTACGTAAGTAGGTACTTTTTTTTGGACTGAGTAAGAAGATGATTCTGTAACTGAAATTATAGTGTTTAGTAGAAAATTATTTCTAATCGGTAAATATAAAAATATGTATATTCAGAGCTATTTTAAGGACTGAAAATCTTTCTACAACATAACAATATTTGGATTTAAAAGAGTGTCCGTGGAGTTTCTTGTCCGTTCTTCTCCATAGGTACCTACTACGCTTTGGAATGGGCAACTAGCTTCATTTTTCTGACTGATTGACCCCTTGACAATTCAAAAGTACCTGTAATTGGTTTATTTGAAATAAATGCTTTGAGTTTGAGTTTCTTTTTTTCTTTTTATCACTTTACTTAAAAAACATATAATGTTTGCATGATTTTTTTAAAGTTAAATGTTATGTTGTTGACTTGCTGCGCGCTTTGGTGTTTACTCTAAGTGCAACAAGCAATTGTTATATAAATAAATAAATGCTACCTACTATTTTATACAAAACTATCGACATTTCTCCTAATTTCATCGACAATCACCGTCCACCTCTAGAATACATCCCGACGCAGTGGCTTTGAAAAGGGGCTGCAATAAGGTGCACGGCACAAATTAGAGCAATTTAACTTTAGAACGTGTCTCCCACGTCATACATAATGGCTGCCTTGGATGATACGTTTAATTGAAATCATAGTGAGGGAAAATTTAATGGAATTAATACTTTACGGGTTGTTACCCTTTTAGGAATACTACTTTAGTTTTAAGAGGGTTTGGAAGTAAAATATTTAAGATGGTAAACGTAGTTATTGCATGAATATTTTTAATAGATTAACTTGATAAAGCCAATAAGATTCTTGATAATTTTTAAGTAAAATGAACTTATGGGTACTCTGAAGCTGGTTGCTAGATAATTACCTACTCGAAATCACCTCAAACAAATGAACTATTTATTAATTAGCTTTTGCCCGCGGCTTCGCCCGCCTAGATGTCGGAAAATAACCCACGGGAACGTAATACCGAGATAAAAAGTAGTCCCGATTTATTAACTATCTATGTGCCAAATTTCATTCAAATTCATTCAGCCGTTTTTGTGCCAATCCGGATCATACGTCCAGATAAACAGACCAACGGACAAAAATTCTAAACGAGTCTGATAACGAAAACTATATTTTCGTCATCACATTTCCACACCTCGTAGCAATTACTTTTTTTCAACAATATTAAATGTACAGATTTGAATTCTTTACTATGTTATTATAATTATGTATCTATGTATAGATATGTAAAGATTGGTTTGCAAAAGGAATGCTGAATACCTAGAGATATGTCGGATAAAAACAAGGCTCAAAAGATAAGCTAGGTATAAAATAAACCTCCTAAATCAATACATCTTTTTAATTGCGCAAAAAATTTCCCCGCTTAAAGAAAACCGTTTCCTGCAACACCGATACAAACTCTAATATAAAATTTATATAATTAAAATTTATATATTTAAATTTATTTAAAATAATAATATGCTGGATGTGGGAAGCACAGATTAACCGGTCGTTGTGGCAACCCTCGGCCCGAGACCTATCTCCAGCATTGCTATTCTTATGATATTTGTGAGTATTTAGAGGATAAAAAATACCCACCTAGTAACTCAAAGTATTGGACAAACACAAGGCTCAAATATGTCAAAGTTATGGTCACATCATTTATTTCAAATAGGCGCATATATTTATCAAAAGGCACTTTTGAGCGTCAAAATGTACAAGAAAATAGAATTGATTCTAGTTGCCCCTTCCAAAAGGTAGTTTCGTATGGACAAGAATAGGAGAAACTCAACATGTTTATCAAGTTGAGTTTCTTGCCCAGCATTCTTCTCCACATAAAATAAATCTCCTAAATTAATATTCTTAAAATCCCAGACAATTTTCCCAAACTGAAACACATTTTTTTCGTGGCTCAAAAGAAAATCTCCTGCAACACCGTTACAAGCTCTAATGTAAATCACCTCCAATCTATTAGCGCCTTATCAGAGCGTTTAATCACCCAGAAGCCAGGGGTGCTAATTATCATTCAATCTGTGCCGCGACTGAATAGGACCCGTATCTTAGGCTGATTATATCGAACCTAGCTTCTTTGAACCTTCAGCCCTTGTCAGGTACGGTCGTAAGGTGTATCAATTGTAGGGTACGTACTAAGAAGATTATATTTTGTGAAAGGGTTAATGACGTCTGATTTTGAGGAGGAGGATTATTTGCAGGTTGGGGAACAGCGTCGTTATGTTTAAATGTATAGGATCAATGTTTTTATTACTTGGACTAAATAGATATTTAAAATATCATCATTTTCCACTGGGTGAAGAAGTTTTTTAACCATTGAGGTGATTATTTATTTATATACTCTCTTCTTCTGGAAACGAATTTTTTAAAGAAGAAAAATATAAAATTTAAATATTTTTTAAACATATTATTTTTATTAAAATAATAATTAATTAATTTAAAAAAAAAATACCCCATACTTACTTTTATAAACTTAGAAGATCATTTAAGGAAATACATACATAACATCACGCCTTGTTTCCCCGAAGGGTTAAGCAGAGGTGTAACAATACACCCACATTTCCCAGTTATGTTTAAGTCCCATGTAATAGAGGGCGAGCCTATTGCCATAACCGGGCACAAATCCAGATTCCAGGTTGCTAGCGAGAAATTCCATATAGATAAACCTAATATCACTTTGCCCAACCTGCGAATCGAACCCAGGACTTCATGTTCAACAGTAGCGCTTGCGAACACTAGACCAATGTGGCAGCCAAGGATATACTTTTTAAGTAATAGGTAAAAAAAAATCATTACCTACGTAATTTCTCATCACCACCGCCATACGGTAGGTACATTTGCCTCACCAAACATTTAGGCATAATTAAAAATTGTTGTTCTAAACCGCGTTTAATTTTTAAATCATCCGGAAATCTTTAATATTCTTCAGAAAATTATTTGCATCGTTCCTTTTTAGAGTCGGTTCACCGAAACGCCTGAAGCTGGATGGCGCGGTAATTAGGTGAAATTTTTCTTTGAGATCATGGCACAAACATCCCATTGAGGCCAGATAAAAGATTTTTATCTTCCGCTCTCCGATCGTTGATGTAAATAACGAACTCATTTCTCTTTGGTTTTATTAAAGAAAAAGGGGAACCTTGTTATAATTTTCTTGTAATAATTTGGACAAACGACCGAATGTTGTGTTGTTTTGTAATATGATATTTGGGTATTCATTTAGTTCATGCCTCTTTGTTCGTTTTTCTTTGGTTATGTTTTCCTTTTATTTTTAAAAATCTTTACTGACTATATTTTCTTTCGTGTACGTTATGATTGTAGGTACCTGGTTTTCCGCTTAATTTTTGATCATTTATTTAGACGTTATTACTCTTTGAGTAAATGAAAGTTTGGGTTTTCATAACGTTAATTAAAACGAATACACGCAAGCATTTCTACTAATTGTCAATTAAATGATACATCTCATCTGCCATATGCCATGCTAGCATTTATCCAACTATGTTTGGGTTGCCAGACCTTACCGGATGCAGCTGAATACCAGTATTTTACAAGGAGCGACTACCTATCTGACCTCCACAACCCAGTTACTGGGTAACACGACTCCCCTTGGTAAGACTCGGAGAATGACAGCCAGTTGATTACCGTTAATAGCTAAAGTATTTTTCAAATGTAACCTGAATATTATGGAAATAACCATTTACATAATACAGGGTGTTAGGCAGACGGTTGAACATACAACAATGGCGCATCCATGAGGCCGTCTGCTACATGTTTAAGCCCATTTACAAGACCCAAGGCACACGGATTTTTTTAAATGACTTTTTTAAATATTATTCGTAATTCGTCGTTGTTCAAACTTCAAACGTCAATAATTTCATTTAAAAATAACGAAACTGGCTACATTTTATTATTATTTTCATCTAGAATAACTGTAAAATTTTACATGATTCGTATTTGACGCAGATGATTGCTTGAAATTTAAATACGAGCCCATAGACAACAAACAAATAAAAAATAAAAATACTGAAAACCTGTATACATAACTATAACCCTTATGATAAAAAGAACTCTGTCAGTATAAGTGAATATTATAGCTAGCTCTTCCCTATAAACTACTTAACTACAATTGAGCGATTTAAATCGTACCGACTCCTACGTTACAGGGTTCAGTTTCAAAGGTTCATATGTTAATGTTATCATTTGAAACTTGAACCAAGTGGAAAGTTTAATTTAGGTACACAATGGCAATTTTAAAGTTTCGCATTACGCAATTCAAATTCAAAGTGGATTTCTGAATTAATTCGATTTTTGTTCAACTTCACAGACAGCTTTGGTTTTTAAAGATTTAACTTTGAACTCTTACTTTGCCGCGTTTTATCTGTATTGGAGACTGGTCGGTAATTAATTCGTATTAAATTCGTTTGTTTCTTGATTGGGAAGTGGTCATTGATAAGTCTTGCATTGTGAGTTCATTAATTTGTTAAATTTTTAAAAGTTTGTCAATTTGATTAGTAGTCGTACCTAATTGAAAACCGGCCAAGTGCGAGTCGAACACGAAGGAATAAAAAAACGAAAAAAAAAAAAAAAAATTTTCTTTTTGCGTTTTATTTATTAACTTTATTCAATTTATATTATTTGTTGTTATAGCGCCAATAGAAATACACAATCTGTAAAAATTTGAACTGTCGACCTATTACGGTTCATGAAACACAGTCCGCTGACAGACGGACAGACGAACAGCGGAAGCTTAGTAATAGGGTTCCGTTTAGCACGTTTCAGGTACGGAACCCTTCAGGGATCGAAGATTTGAAAATTCTTTTAAATTCAATAGGGTTTGCACTTTAATTTGTTTACTTTACCTATTTATGTGGATAACCATATTCCAAGCCATTTTATCTTTACTACCGCAGTCCACAAAACACAAAAATCACCAAAACCTCATCACTCACTCACTCACACACAAATTAAGTCACTGCCAGTACCTCCTGTCAGAAGAAACCGAAAGGGTTGGTTAAGGCGAGGTACGCGGTACGCAAGAACATCAGTCCCCTGGAAGGCTATAAATTGTCGCGTATTTAATGAGGTTCCTCCGTCGTTAAGCGGCGTCCCCTGGCAATAATGCAACGCTATCATCGCTCGACATTATCTGGAGACGAAACATATGTGGGTTCAGCTGATGTATTTTTTGGGGTGACGGTAATATGAAGTGGTGGCGCGAATTTGTAATCGGTGTCGGGAAAATGGAGTTGTAAGTATTTATGAAGCAGTCAGGATAAAGGTGGCAGGAGTAGTACGGATTCTACTTCTCTTTCTTTTCGTGTGGTTAGTGACTAATCTGGTGTTAGAGTTTTAAAGCCGCCCATGGGCCCCTAACTTCTCATGCCGTTGTTTTCCTTCACCGTTTTTGAAGCAAGTGATAATTATACAATACGCACATGAATACGAAAAGTCAGAGGTGCGTGCCTTGGTTTCGAACTCGAGATCAGACTAGTGGTGTGCTGTCGGACTTGTCAGTCCGACAGCACACCACTAGGCTATCACTGCTATTGGAATAAACTAAGTAGGTAAAGCTTTAGTCACTCAACAGGAAATTGAATAAAAATTGCGGTAAATAAAAACAAATTAAATACGTACTTTTGCACATGTTATCAATTAAGTGGAAGCATTTCTCTAAGTAAGATGTTAAATTCGAATTTCAGAAGCTTATCTAAAAACAAAATGTACAGTTTACTATGTAGAATACGGTCTATGAATTACGGCCAGTCCGAATTTTACGCTGCTAAATAACATTTTTAGAAAGAAAGAAAATACACTTATTTAGCACAGAAAATACATATAAAGGGACTTCGACGCGAAAATTGTTACCATGGATTCAGTATATGATTCTAAAGCCCCCTGCGTTGAAATGTTTCGTCGGTTATTTAAAAAAATATCTGCTGTTCCATATATTTTGACCGCGTAGGTATTACACTTTTCTATGAAACAGCAGATTAAAAAAAAATTACCGACGAAAAATTTTAACGCAGCGGGGTTCAGAATCATGTACTGAATCCATGGTAACAGTTTTTCGTGTTGATGTCCCTGCCACCCTGTCTTTAGGAACCAATTGGTAACATAAGGCAAGTGTGAGTGAAAGTTCGGAGAGCTTACGTTCAGACTGGCCATGATTCATCAGCCGCATTGTACCTAAAGGTAGGACAATATTTTTTATAGCAGGCAATAATTTGCTCAGAAATCACCCACAATAGCAATAACCCCTAAAGCAATAAGTACCGCCAATCGATCACAAATATTTTAATTATTCAAGCTTATTGCAGTAGCGCAAGCTCGGCAAGTTGACAACTAATGACAGCTAATAATAGAGTCGTCAAGCCAACGAGGTCTATTGGATTAACTACTGAAATATTACCGCTTGAAGTATATGCTTGAGTAATTTGCGTGTCAACGGACTGGTACCTACGCGTGTTGTGGGGAGGTTTCGGATCCAGAAAACAATGGGACGGTCTTTTTTAGTTACCTTTTTATGAAATGAAATGAAATGGAATTGTTTAATTTTTGGCTTAAAACGGCCGCTTTGGCAGAATCATAAATGATAATATTATGAATCACACAAACTGAAAATTCATAATATTATCTGCGTTCAATTCATATTACGCAATTCATCTATTTGACAGTTTTGTGTTTTAATGAAATAACATTAAAGCAAGTAAAATAAAAAATAAAAATCTCATTTGATTAAAATTACGGTCTTCATTTTTTTTCATGCGGCAATATTTACTCCAAATATGATTTTGATATGAATTGAACTGAATATGATTCAGCTAAAATTTGTGTCACCACAGAGGAATTGCTGGGAATTCAGAAAATGAATTGCTTTTAGAGGAATTGCTTAATGTGGCCGTTTTAGGCCCCAGAATCACTTGTACACGTCATACTAAAAAATTAAATAATAAGCTAGATGAAGTTGACATTTCCTATCTGACTGGGTCCCTGAGAAGAAATAGCGAAACAAACTCAGGCGTCGAAAGTCTTAAAAGACTCTTTAAAGAAAAGGAAGTCTTTTTTAAAGTCTAGACATAATCTTAGTCAGATCATGTGAGGATCATGTAGATTAGTGTCTGAAATTGTACTTTGAGGAAAAACCACACAGATTTGAGTGGACATGTCCAGTCAGTGCAAGCATTTGTCAGTAATCGTGTAGCTCAACTCTGAGCTTAAGGAGCTCAACGACTCGACGAATGGTATTGGAACGGAAAGTTTAAAGATTAGTTACAGAGATTTTGATTAGATGTAAATCATACGGGATAGAAAAGCTAAATATTTTCACGCACATGTAATTTTAGGACTGCACACGGTTATCGCAGTCCACTGCTGGTCATCTAGGCCTCTCTTATCCTCCGCCTTCCGCATCCAGTCTGTCCCAGTCACCATCATAAGATCGTCGGTCCATCTAGCTGGAGGTGTCCCACACTACGCTCGCCGATACGCGGTCTCCACTCCAGGACTCGTCTGCTCCACCGGCCACCGATCCTTCGACAAACATGGCCAGCCCAGGTTATGTAAGCAATTAATTGGTAAGAAACTAAGAAAAACAAAAGTGTTTTGACTAATGAAACACAAATAATTTATATTCTTTACGTTATTCCCGAGAGGCACACATGCAGCGTATGAATTACGACAAAGATTGTATTAAAATCAAACAAAAGCAGCGGAATTAGTACAAACAATAAATAATTCTCTGTATATTATTATTTCCTTTTCTACTTGACGTACAATGTGGTATATTTCATCTATTCAACTTATCAAGAAGACTTAAGGAGTCTGTCAGGTTGTTCAAAGGAGAGGTGCGTCGCCTTCATGGCTCCGCGTTGATTAATTCGAGGGGCTCATAAGCCAGATTAAAAGTTTCCCTATCAGGGGAATGTATGAACTTATTACAGACAATTATTTCGGGCTGCTTATTATGAATATTGAATAATTTCTTAATAACGTGTTTTGGGTAATTAGTTTAATAATTGTAGGACCGAAGTCGGCTTGAAACGGTTTTAATTTAAAGTTGGAGTTTAAGTGGAATTATTTTTCTTTAAATAAAGTTCAATTAATATTTCAATACCTGCTGATGTTTCTCTTTAAAAATTCATAGTAGATATTTTTGTACTGTGGGAAAGTTCGTTGTTATTTCAATTCGACACCGCCTTGATTTGTAAGTACTAGAATATTAGAATATGGCTATGTGACCTGTAATAAATTCGAAATTACGTCTCTTTTGCGCAACTTTACCCATTATTCCATAAAATATTTTCACTCATATTATTCCCGAATATTTCCAATAAAAGCGGTTATTAAAAGCGCTGATTTATCTTTTTTAATAACGGTACGAAAACTTTTTAACCCATTAGCCGCTAAAGCGCTTTGTCGTAAACATACTGTTGGCGGTTGCTGAATAAAATTAAAATTGACATTTTGTGTTGCCATCGAGCAGCGGAGTAGAGCGATTTATTTTATTACTTTATTAAAGAGCATACAAACGATTTTATTTAATAGGTAGAATGCATGTTTACAGACTGTGATGTGAAATCGATGACTGTTCTTCGTTTTTTTTTTCAGAAGAAAATGCATGTTTATCGTTTTATTTTTAACTCAGATCAAATAAAAAACCAAGACAGTGCTGTCAACAGTGACGTGAGGCCGCTTACGTAAACATGTGTGTACTTAGTGAGGTGTAGTTTGATTGTAAATGTGTGCCTTTGAGCGTGTATACGCAGAGCGGAGGTGTGGTTTTTGCATGCTTCACTGTATTGTTCGCAGAGCTGTCTTGGTTTTTTTATTTGGTCTGAGAATAATACCGGCCTATTATTGTCTCACTGCAAGGCAAAAGCCTCTTCTCATACGGAGAAGGCATGAGCATTGGTCACCACGCTTGCTCAAGACAGGTTGGCGATTTCAGACTTATATTAACTATAAGTCCAGGTTTCCTCACGATGTTTTCCTTCACCGATGTCAGTAATGTCCAAGATAAACTCAGAAAGTACAAATGAATTGAAAAAGTCACTTTGGCACTTGCCCGTGTTTGAATCCATAGCCTCGTGCATGAGAGGCGAGGTTAAGGCTGCCTGTCTGGAGAAGAGCGAGGCAGCTGAGCGGAGAAATGTGCCAATATTAACCAATAGAATCTAAGCTCCGCTTGAGATCTCCGCTCCTATTGGCTAATATTGTCATATTTCTCCACTCCGCTGCCTTGCTTCGCTCGAGTGGACCGGCAGCCTTAATCACCTAGTCCCCCAATCATAATTCACATATTTTTTTGGAATCTTAAATGCTTCGTTGCAACTGTACTCTTACTTTTTTCTATGAGCATTTATGAAATTGTGTAGAGGTGGAATCGGTGAGAGTTGGGACGAAGCCGTTTTAACCACACAACATCGAAATTGTTGTTGTTATTTCAAGTTACATTCATCGTGACTAAAAAAAATCAGTGGCACTCCGGGAGTGCCAACAGAAGTGAAAACTTGAAAAAAATCGGCACTGCGGTAATCAACGCGTTGATGTCTTTTACTCCACGGTGTTGGTAACAGGTCGCGAAATCAATGGTTTAGTCCCATCTCAAAAATGCCCAACGTGCCGTTTTCATTTAAAAAATGTACGCAATTTTTGGCACCTGATTCTTAAAGAATTGCGAACTGAATGAGACAGTCGTAGATGCAAGCCTAATGATTGCCTTCCGAATACCTTTAAGCAATGGAAATCCTGGCAATGGGCCAAAAATACATACTATCATGAATGTGAAGGAACTCATTTTGGTCACAGAGTAAAAAAAGTTGTTCAAGTATACAAACTGTCATTGAATTGCATTATTAATGTCAATGTTTATTAACAATAATTGCGTAAATAATACCACAGTGGGACTGCATTACGCATCAATTAGCCAATTAAGTAATTAATGAGCGAGAATAATAAATAACTGTGGACGTTTATTTATTACTGGCAACATAGGTGGCACAACGATGTAGCCATGTTCATGATGCTTGAATAAGTGATTTATTAATTTTTAAGTACGTTCATGTTTTATAAGGCCTAATTATAGTACGTGCTTGTTTTATAATAATCACACTAATATTGGCGAAAGTTTTTTAGTGTGTGTGTGTATGTTTGTCTCTTCTTCACGCAAAAACTACTGAACGGATTTGGATGAAATTTGGCACACATATAGTTTTAAACCTAAATTAACATATAGAATACTTTTTATTCCGATATTCCCACGGGATAGAGACTTCTGCGGGTGAAACCGCGGGGCGCAGCTAGTCTTATATAAAATTCTGAAACAAGTCTATAAAGCTAATTTAAGATTTATATTTTCTAATTTTAATGTTAGAAAAAGCATCTAAACTTGTTAGTACAAACAAAACTTTTCTTTGTTAGATCAATTAAATAAACACGACTTTTGAATTTTAATTAATTCTGGACGAATGAAACAGACACTCTTTTAGCCGACTCCATGAGGAACCAATATTTATTTAATAAACAATGTGAGGTAATTTCTTTAATACATATGTAACTAATATTCATGAAAACATTACAAAAAAAAACCCAGGTCTTTACAAATTTAAACGATTCCCTTGACACTCACAGTAAAAGCACGAAAATATCATTACACAATTTCGTTACTTAAACGTTTCATGAAACGTATAGTTAGCAAAATGTTTATTTGAGCTAAGCTTCTGCCGCAGAGTACATTTAATTACCAGTGGTCCAACGAGCCGTATGATTGTCAAGTCAGGGCGTAGGCTGTGTCACAAGCAGGGCTCATAACCTTGGTTGTACGTATACCAGCCATCTGAACGTTTAATACAATTACGTTGTAAAATCATTTTGGGATTCAATTTATGAGGAAGGTTTTATAATTTACCTAATTCTTGGCTCTTTACCGCATGAAAACGGTTTTTTCGTTTAGAAAATAGGTTACAGTAATATGCATGAAAAGTACAGCATTATACGTTAAAGTCAAAGTCACATCATTTATTTCAAGTAAGCTATTAAGAGGGCTTATACAAAAATTTGGCAACGTCGCAAATAGCTGTCAAATATTTACTTGTTTTGATTAATTTGGCAATATTACTGTATGGAAATATGAAATGTGGCTAACTAGTGAACTAAAATATTGATTATAAAATGCAATAATTAATATCGTAACACCGAATATTTAGTTTTAGATATAAAAAAAGTATTTGGAAACTTTCCAAATGCCTCTTTTACACCTAAAACGGTTACAACATCAAATTCAATGTTATAATTGCAATTCATTATTATTATTCTAGTTCGCTAATTAGCCACATTTCATATTGCCAAATTAATCAAAACAGCAAAATATTTGACAT
Source organism: Agrochola lychnidis (assembly GCA_963680765.1). Lineage (NCBI taxonomy): Eukaryota > Metazoa > Arthropoda > Insecta > Lepidoptera > Noctuidae > Agrochola > Agrochola lychnidis. The sequence continues at coordinate 16,593,903 of OY796857.1, forward strand.
CGATTTGCGACGTTGCCAAATTTTTGTATAAGCCCTCTTAAAAGCACTTTTGATCTTCAAAATGTATAAGATAGCTGAATTGATTTTAGGTACCTCTTCCAAAAGGTAGTTTCGTATAGAGAAGAATGGGCAAGGAACTCTATAGTTACTCTTTTAAAATGGTTTATAATATTTTGTATACATTAGCCTGTAGTTATTATGTGAACACGATGTCCTTAAAATAAAATTACAATACTTAAATAGGTACAATTAGCTACCATGCAAAAGGTTCACTGGTATTTTCACAATTTTTGCTTGAACTCGTTTTATTTACACGCTTCTATTATCAAACTAAATAAGAGACTACTCACAAACCTCAACAAAAAACCAGAACAAATATCAAGTTAATCAGAAATTCACGGACAAATGTAGTCATTTTTGGTAACAGTTAATTGTCCCGTCAGAGCTAGGGCTGCAGCCTGCGTAATTACAAAACCGGCTTGTTTCAGCTATGCAATAAATTGTTCAATGCAATTAAGCCTGGGATATGTGGTTTGTGAAAGATTGCCACCAACAGTACCTTTACACTACCTTTAATATGTCATCGTATAAATTTTAGCGTAGCCAAGTGTCCCGGAACGAACATTTAATCGTTGCTTCCGGCGAAAATTACTAGATGGCGCTGGTCGTTAAGGAGCGCCGGTGGCCGGGAAGACGTAGTAGTTTTCGCAGAAATAAACGAGTACTAGAATTGTGGAAAATCGAGAGAGAAATCTGTGATATTTCTTATTAGTTACGATCTTCCTTTTCTCGTTTGGAGTTCGAGTCAATGTAATTTGTGAACATATGCTACGATACGGGAAGGTGTCCAATTTTAGGATCGCTCGTATAAAACTCATCACTTGTAAACGACAGGATTTTGCTGAGAACGTTGCTGCATGGTTACTGCAGAAGACGATTGGTATTCGGACAAGGTGAATTTTACACGTTCAAATCTAAATAGCTCTGCAGTACATAACCAGGATGTAACTCCTAACTTTCTGGAATACTTCCCCTTGGCAAACACACCTTCTATTAACACTCTAGCCTCGTTCATTTCATTACAGCGCACGCAAAGATCAATTGCTAACTTTATTAGGGCTTAATGTCGGCGAGCAACTATCAAATTAGCGAATTACACGAACAACTTGTTTCGTTCACTCGTACATTCGGAGTTACCGCGTAATGTTTGTATTCAGTCCGCATATAGTGGGTTTTATCTCGTTCGGAAAGTTGTATGGTTAATTAAGTAGAAAAGCCCTCGAGTTTCTCACGCCGCGGGCACCTTGTTACAGCCTGTTAGAGGTTTCTTGCTAAAAATACCGTGACGTGGACTCAGAAGTTTTGTATGTTTTTGTTTTCTTTAAACAGGTAAGCGAGTTATAAAGGTAATGTGAGGGGTTTTGCTTAAGGAAGCACGGTGTTTTAAGAAAATAGGCATAGTTATATTTTATTTTTGTGTCCGCGAGAGCTGCCTAAGCTGCGAGAATAATTGTTCATGACATGGTAAGAATACCTATAAGTTTAAATTAGTGCAGCATTAGCTGCTGCTTGCGCCGCCCGTGGTTTCGCCCGCGTGGGCCCTAATTCTTTTTCTAAAATAAAAGTAGCCTGAGTTACTCCTTAAAACATCAGCTATCTGCCAGTGAAAGTCCCGTCAAAATCGCTTCGGTTGAGATTAGCCGGAACAAACAGACATACACAATTTCAAAATAGTTTTTTTGTTAAAAGTACGTACCGTATATATTTTCATATGCATTTAGTAAAAAGCTGTTATTTTGACATTACAAACAGACACTTTAATTTTATTTATTTGTAGTATAGTATAAATTAGGAGCTAAACTTGCTTGCTTGCTTAGTAATTTCTGCTAAGATTTGCATGCCTTGATAGGTATTTCTTTGTTTGCTAAAATTTGTTTTACTATTTAGCACAAAAAATGTTTTCTAATTAAATTATTGTAGTTTGTTAGTTTTAATTTTAAATAGCATGGTTTGTAAAGTTTATTTTTTATTTGTATTCCGTGGAAAATGTTGTTGGTTACACATTTGGCAGTATTTTTTATTTATTCGTATAAAATGTAATGTGTCACTGTTTGTCTTCCCAAATGAATAAAATAAAATGCTTTTTATCTAGGTACTCAATAGGTACCTTAGCATTGAGTAGATTTTATTTTAGAAGAGAACCAAAATGTTTTCTACTTTTGTAGCAAGGTCATAGTGTGAACCTTTTCGAATCCAATTTTGGTAAAAGCATATTTAGTTCAGGGTATGGGTTTAATAGTAAATAGGATGATGTACTGTAAAGTTTTATTATGTGTTTTGTGTTCATGATGTTTTGCAAAAACATTAAAGTTTTACATAATGTGTTAAAAGAATTCAATTTTTTTTTAAATCATTCCGTCGTTAATGGGTCATTTACAGAGCACCTGCATTTAGGGTTCCGTACCCAAAGCATTACACGAATGCACACATGTTACAGCCGACAGAGAAAGATGGCGTCGTATCGTGAGGCAAATCACGGCTATCCTAAATCACTGCAACGTGATCCACGACCGTTCTGTCAAGAGTGCACTGACAAAGAAGAAGACCCAAAGCGTACTAACGGGACCCTATTACTAAGGCTCCGCTGTCCGTTCGTCTGTCACAGGGCTGTATCTTTTGAACCGTAGTAGGTAGACACTTGATATTTTCACACAGGGTACGATCAGTACTCTGCATTACCTGACCATTCTTACAAAGAAGAAGAGGGGTCGGGTTATGCAGTTCACTGGTTGTACTACTATAGCCGCTATAACAACTAATAATACAAATAACATTAAGTTCAAAATTAAAAGGGTCTCCATACAAGTAAAATGATTTTTTCGGCGTTTTTGCTCGATATTAATAATCAATGTTAATGCAATGTTAAATATTGTAGGTACTGTGGTACGGAACCCTTCGTGTGCGAGTCCGACTCGCATTTGACTTTTTTATGTCACCACATTGACCACAATGTTCATAGCAAATAGATAGTTTCATATAAACAAGCTATTAGTTATAAATACTATGTTATTTTTGAAGTGAAAACTTCTTTAGGCGCGTTGGGCATTTTTGAGATGGGACTAAACCATTGATTTCGCGACACCATGACGACACCTAATATTTGTAAACGCGATTATGCTCTTTTTATATTACGTTACGGATCTAAGTTCTATGCAAGTATTTTTACTTTAAAGGTTTTGTAAACGCGATTATGCTCTTTATTTATATTAAGAATTAATGTTCTATGCAAGTATTTTTACTTAAAAACTTTCGGAAGTATAATATTTTGTAAACGCGATTGTGCACTTTATTTAGATAAGGTTACGGACCAATGTTTTATATAAGTATTTTTCTTCGACCAAGGCGATCTTGTTCAAGTTTTCACTTCTGTCAGCACTCCCGGAGTGCCACCACTTTTTTTTAACTTTTTTGTACACTTATATAGTCAAAACAAAACACTTTTCATTACGTTCAACAACACTAAATAAAATTATACGCGTATCCGATCATCGAAATTCCCCCTTTTCTCTCTCACAACACTTTTTACAAAATGTCGTCGAACTGTCAACGTTGCAAGATAACCGTTCGGAAACATTGCAAGGTGTTACACATTTTTCAGTTACGCTTCAGTGCAGCTCGTTTCCGCTGCCAGTATTTCGATGTATGACGGCAATATTTTTTTGCTGACTGTTTCAATGGGGACGTGAGCCTAATTTAGACGTGTTTTGTGGTGAGGTAAGGTTATTGTAGCTGTTTGAATTTTGATGGGGTTCCATTTTGCGACATTTAAATGTAAAAATCGCAGTATTGTGTTAGTGTTTTTAATGAGTTGAATGTGTCTTGTATTCTCTCTTTAGTCAATTTATATAATACTCACATTCCCCATTATAAAAAAAAATGCTAAATTTAAACCTCGACAAATGTAGGTATAGGTGTCGGTGTGTCGTTGCTGTGTCGTCGCCCGAACAGTCAGGCCCCAAGAGAAGACACGCAGTGTTCCATGCGCGCCTTTATTGGGACGTGCGGTTGTGGGATTGGCCGCACTGGATGATGAGACCCGCTGCCCATAGTGGGCTAATATCAGTCGGGGGTGCAGTGAATGTACAAGTATCTCCCGGGCCCCCGACACATGGTAGTAGTAAGAACAGTGGGGTTTTAGTCGGTAGGAGTCCGACATAATCCTTCGTTCTTCCAAGACGGAAGGTATCTATGAGGATTTCCCCAAGAAAAAAAAAGGTTTAGGTGTAACTTTGCTACGGGTTTAATTATCCTGAGGTATAGCTATGCTTAGTATCTACTTATAAAGCAAACCTCTGATAAAAAAATAATACCTTACCTACAAACTATAAAGACAAATGTCAAAATTATAAGCAGGATAGAGGACCGCATGCAAACAACAAACTTCTCTACCCCACTAACCATCTTAAACTCAAACAAAATCCAACAAACGCTACAAAAAGAATAATAAAAAGAATAACATTAAACCTCAACAAACCGGTTTTCAAACAGAAAAGAAAGAAAAATAACAATGAAAAGAATCCAATTAAACAAATTGATAGATCGTTGTCCGAGCTGAGATCGGTTCCATTCTCCATGTCTTTGTGATCGCGGTATCTTCGGCCATCAATACGGAGTACAAAGGGTTTCTGCCAAGCTCTGTGATTGTATCTGCGAGTTCGATTGTGTTACGTATTTTTGCTTTTTTAAATTCTGTTCGCGTGATTCTGCGATGTTAATGAGTTTTGATCGGGGTGGGGTAGCTGTATTGGTTGTTTTTTTTCTTTTAGATTTGTTTGATAGGTATCAACCAAGTTTATTAAGTAAGGTAAAGATAATGAGACTTGTTAGTTCGCACTACCCACCCCGACCCTTGCTCGAGCCAGCCCACGCCTGTAGCTTTAAATTCGTCCTTAAATAATCTAAATTCAACTCAGCCTGTCCTTTGCTGTCCTCCCTCAACGACGCCCTAAGCCGAGGTCCGTACCCCACAGGGGGTGTCCTTAGTATGTAGTCGCTTAGTTTTTAAGTTTTATGCTCTGGCTGGAGGCCTTAATTTATTGAGGCATCCATAGGAAAGTCCTGTTAAGCAGTCGACCACCTCCTAGGTTGACATGAGAGGTACCATTTACAAAAAAAATAGTTTGCACTCCATAAGGACACGGTTCACGCCTCGGTATGAGAACATATACCTACATATGGTAGTAGTGTCGAGCTAACCTGTACATATTATAAATTATGTAAAGTTGCTTTTCATGTCTGTATGTGTGACCGCGTCATTCTTCTAAACTACGCAACAGATTTTGATGCGGTTTTCACCATCAATTAGAGAATTTATTCTGGAAGGTTTGTGTGTTTAATACATTAATAATACTCATAACGCTCATTCAAAAACAGAAAAATAAACAATTTATTTAAACGACTTTTCATGAAGGATGTTTTGACTGATTTTTTATCCATCAATGTGGGTAAAATTCCTCACCTCGCAATCTTTACGTACTGTCAAAGACTATTTAGGTTTGCTTTGTTGGTTGCTAGGCAACGGAAGAGGGTCGAAGTTGGAAATATTATATTAGTTAGTTTTTTATTTATTATATTTAAACTGCTTTGAATAAAAGAGCCATTTTCAATAGGGTTGCTATGGCTGAAACGAATCTATTAAAAGAAAAAACTTAATTAATTGAAATTCTCACAAGGTACAATGTTTTCAAGTTTCATACATTGATTGACGGAGTTTTTTTTAACATTTTTAAATGTTTTTTTCGTTTCTACTGCATTAAATAAATTTTTGAAAAGTACAGTATTAATCTCCATTAAATTATCTATACAATGGTATATAAATTAAGTTGGTTCTGTGTACTAGCAGGAGTATAACAATTAAAACAGTTGCAGAAAGGAGGCAAAACAATTTATTCGATCGCAGAGCAGTGTCTACTAAAGCTTCGCATTATAGTGTGCAATATAATAAAGAAATCTCGATGTTTGTCAAGTCGTATAAGTGTGAAGCAGGGGCGGGTCACTAGTAAGGTATAATTGCTATCTGTAAAAGAAAATGAATGCTAGTTGTCTCCACAACTAATTTTATGTATCTACGAGTCGTTCATCGAAATATAAAGAAGTAGCTGCGCCCCGCGGTTTCACCCGTATAAGTCTCGATCCCGTGGGAAAAAAAAAAGTACCCTATGTTCTTTTCTAGGGCATCATCTATATATGTGCCAAATTTCATCCAAATCCGTTCAGCCGTTTTAGCGTGAAGGCGTAACAAACAAACTTACTTTCGCATTTATAATATTAAGGATTAAGGATGTATCTATTTAAATGGCTGCTTACAGTTTGCTTCAATAAAGTTACCTCTGCAAACATTATTAGGTACGTCCGTGGCATAATAAGATAAAACTCAGCCCCCTTTTTTCAGTCACGAAACATTCGGTGCCAATATCGCTTCGCTATTTCTATATCTCATTTCGGCCACGCAGGTCATTTATAAAGAGGCGAGGCATAAATCGCCCGAGGCGCGGTGAGATTGAAAAATACAGGCGAAAACATCTGTCGCCTAATATTATCGAATTACCCCCGTGCTGGTCTACGTGAGGAGTTCGAGATGAAACAAGTTGGTGTGTTGGTGTATTGGTAGATTGGAACGTTTTCAGATCGTGTTTTGTTTATTTATTGGGAATTTTCTTGCTTGAGACATCTTTTGTTTTTGGGAATGTTGACGAAAATAATATGTGATTTGTATTGGTTTTAGCAAAAGTACCTTTTGTTAAAACTAATACTTTTTTTTTCTTAGCCATTGTTGTCCCACTGTTGGGCAAAGGCCTCCCTACACTCTTTCCACCACTCTCTGTCCAGAGCTTCCAAGGACTAATCTTTCTTAAAGGAGTCCAGCTCATCCCGCCATCGCCGTCTGGGCCTGCCGCGATATCGTTTGCCATTAAGCGGGACCCACTGGGTCGTAAGTTTGGCCCATTGATCGTTTGACATGCGGCAAATGAAAACCATAATTTAATACATAGGTTAGATTTATAATAAGGATGATGAAAAATTTTTTTTTCTGTCACGTAGATTATTAAAAAATATTCGACACGTATTTTTTCTTTTTTTACGTGATCAAAAGATTACGGCGATATATTAAGTTAAAATGTGCCATGACGTCACGAGTATATAGATTTTATACTTGTGACGTAGCGACCCCTACTCCCCAGCTTTAATGCGTTTTATCCAAGTCATTTTTGATTAATATGATAAAGCAAAAAATACGTGTCTAATATTTTTTATTATCTGGCTGACGAACTAAATATAATTTCTTTTTTTTCATCTTGGCATCATCCCTATTAGTCATGTGGCAACACTGGTTTTGTGCCCGAGTTTGTGGCAGTTACTGTAACGGATGTGGTGTATTTTTTTAAACAGTCAATAAACGTGGTTTTTCAATGAATCAATTTGAGTGTATTAATTAATTACACTTTAAGAAATCACGATACAACAGTACCAATTCTGAAATGGGAAAAAAATATATTCATTTGTTTTGTTCTAAAAAATGTTTGAAACACCTTACATTTTCCGACCGGACGCAAAAAAAGTTTGAACAGCGAAAAATTCCGGACGTTGCGCTTTGTCAAAAAGATTCGTGAAATATTTAAAAAAGAAAGCATACCCTAATATCCATTGCCGTAAAACCCGCTAAGTCCAAAGTTTCATTCGTTTTTTTTCGCGAAAAGTAATTTTTTCTACAAACATCAATCTTAGTTGAAGGGAAAAGTTTTTGAAATGAGGTCACGGTTCCCCGCGAAATGCTGATGCCGACATTTTAAGCATTCTTTTTTACAAAACGCGAGGAATTTGTGAAAAACTTCAAAAAGTAGCTAAGCTGTTAGCTGTTTGCCGACCAGCGTGTTTTATCTGTTTATATTTATTTACCGCCACTGCCACTGACAAAGAATCCTTGCAGGTATGTTTTGCCGCAACTTTTAATTTTTTGGCAGACGCCTCTGAAGAAAATATTTTTAAACCTTGTTTAAAAAAAGGGATTTTTTTAGATATTCAATTCGCAATAATAATGGGTACTAGAGAGGATCTTTTTTATTTAAAAAAAAGCAAATAAATATTACAATGGCTTGTGGTACCAATAAAACCAATCTTTTTAGTATAAAAATAAACAGACTGAAGTCGGCACTCTAAACCAAATCGCCCGATTTCATTCCATTTTGTGCACAAAATAAGAAAAGGTTTTTTTTAATATTTCACAAGTCCCCTTTGAGAGAAACCAACAGTAACTGTTTTATTTTACCGCGATTACAATTTTATGATTTATGAATGATTCATCCATCGAAAAAACCCAGAGGTGTGATTATATTTTATTACAACAAATGCTTTTCCTTTATCTTTATAACAATGGAAGATATCAGAAAAGAAAAGGTGCGAAAAGTTATTGTTTGGCGAAATTAGCTGTCCGACCGATTGATGTATGAAGCTCCTGAAATAATATGGTGAAGACTAAGTAGGTTTTAATTGTATGCGATTAATTTCATTTTTATTAGCTAAGATTATGGATTTATTTTTTGACAAGTTGAAGCTAATTAAATATTTTATAGCTAACACAAACTTTCATGAATTTAAGCATCATCATTTCAGCTGACAGACGTCCACTGCTGGAAATAGGCCTCCCCCAAACCTCCAAGCATAAGACAAATAACAATAAATATAATGAATTTAGGTAAGACAATTATTCAAATTAATATTTTCTTTTAATTTCCACAATCCACCAATATCAAATTGACAATTCCACCGTTCATGAAACATAAACCAAAAAATAATAAAAGCAACAGAAATCCTGGCCACCAATAAAATCACTTCATACAGCCTAGCCGTCACAAAAGGCATCCATTAATATGTGTAACCTTAATGAAGGCCCATTAGGGTTCCCACTTTGTCATTATTCTATCATAAAGCGTTCGATGACAACCCTGACAGGTAATAGACGATTGATTGATCGGGAAATGGTTTAGAATTTCAATTGCGATTCCAATTTCGATTTTTGATTGAATTAAAAATATCGATTCCATTTTTCATGAGTGAATGGTTTTTGTCGCAGCTAATGTAGTGTTTGGGGATTTGATTAATTGACTAGGAATATTTTGGTACTACCGTTGATAACCTTTTAAAAAATGATGAAATATTTTGTATCGATTTAGGACCTCTACCTATACAGCATGTATCAGAAAAGTGACCATCAAACTGAACAGGTTTCTCCAACGGACCAAGCAAAAAATATCGACTGTCTCATACAAAACTTTAATACCTACTCGACCCAAATATATGAAACAGCTGATTATTTTTCCGTAGTATTCAGGCAAGATTTTATAACTTACCGTGTACTGAATGTTTGTAAAGTAAGTTTTTATAATCAAATAACCTTTCAACTGATAGTACAAAAGGGGTGGAGCCACGCCAAGGTCACGGGCAGACTTTTTTAATGCGTTTGACAGCTGTCAGTTGAAGGGATGTGTTCTATTTTTAATAATGTACACGGTACAAAAACAAAATTTTGCTCTAACAGTCACAAAAAAAAAAAAACAAATGAACAAAGATAACACAAGCAGTCACGTTTGTTTTGTCCTCGTTACAGAAAAATATGTTTCGTGTTTTAAAAACAGCGAGAAGTCTAAATTACACCCAAGAGGCTTAAAAGAACTAAACTTTAAACATTACAGTGATGAAGCAAAAAAGTATTCAAAACTTTTTAATGTTCCTCGGAAGCTCCGAGGTTTGTTTGTGTCAGCTAACACGGCTTTTTTATTTCGACTGCTATACTAATATTTTAACCGGGACCTTCTTGAAAATACCTCATTTAAAGTAAATATATAGGCAGGATATTATGTCATGTTATGTGGTTAAAATATTGTATCAAAGCAACTGCAATATCTAACACAGTTGTACATTATAAAATTGGTGGAATTTCCAATTTTAATAGCATGCTGCATTAGATATAATAGTCGGTACTTAGATTAAAAAAAAACAACGATATCATCTGCTTACTTTCTCCATTACAATGTTCGCATATAAAAAAAAAACATGTATCATCACTTCATGACAGAAAAATACACTAAATAATAAAAATACGCTTGTTATTAGGATGCTCGTTCGCAAACTGGCAAAAGGTCTAATGGCAGAACTTATCCGTCGCTAATGTTTCTTTAAACACTTGCTTCGGACCCATTACGAACAGTAAGTAAATGTCGCTGTTGAAATATAGAAGCCGAGTTCTTTTGGCATAATTATGTAGTTTAAAATCGAAATACACATAAAATTACGCCTTGGTTCCCCGAAGGGTAGGACAGAGATCTATAGTATGATCGTAGTAGATAGTATGATCTTATAGAACATACATCCACGTTTCACATTTCCACAGAAATTGCTAGTTGAACACTATATTGAAGCAAATTGGTATCTTTCTTAGAATACGATGCTCTAGATTTTCCAGGAGCTTTCAGCAATATATTCATCATCATCATCATCAGCCTATAGCAGTCCACTGCTGGACATAGGCCTCTCCAATTGCACGCCATTCAGCTTGATTCTCGGCAACTCTCATCCAGCTGCTATCAGCCACCCTTCGAAGATCGTCACTCCACCTAGCCTGAGGGCGTCCTACCTTACGTTTGCCAATTCGCGGTCTCCACTTAAGAACACGTGTACCCCAACGATCATCGGTTCTACGGCTGGCCGGCCCACTGCCACTTCAGCTTCCTAATTTTGTGAGCTATGTCGATAACTTTGGTTCTCTGCCGGATCACTTCGTTCCGGATTCGATCCCTCAGAGAGACTCCAAGCATAGCCCGCTCCATGGCTCGCTGAGCAACCTTAAATTTATGGACCAGCCGTACCGTGAGTGTCCACGTTTCGGCTCCGTAGGTCATAACAGGTAGGACGCACTGATTGAAGACCTTCGTCTTTAGGCTCTGTGGAATACGCGACGAGAAGACTCGACGAAGTTTCCCAAACGCTGCCCAAGCAATATATTGATGAATTACAATTAAATAAAATATAAATTTATTATATTAATGATTTGTGTAAATATAGGTATTTGACGACGTGACGTATAACGAGCAGTGAGTGTATGATAACGATGTATGTAGTAACTTATAGAATTCTCAAATAAATATCTGGAAAATGTCATAAGATGCCACGCCATGTGGGCGTCCTAGAGGTATACAGGTGTACCTTTAGGACATCCACATTTCGCCAGTTATGTCTAAGTCCCATGTAAGTGGGGGCAAGCCTATGACCATCAACCGAGCACAAATCCAGACTCCGGGCTGCTACTGAGAAATTCCAGATAGAAAAACCCAATAACACTTTGCTCGACCTAGGTATCGAACCCAGGATCTCTGCTTAGCAGTCGCAGGTCGCTTGCCAAGGAGGCAGAAAATAATTAAGAAGTAAATACATATAGATATCTTCATGAGTATCTAGAAACTTTATATTTCTAGAAATTTCAGCAAGTTACAAATCAGACAAGAATGGTAAGTACACATATATACACCGCATGTTGTTTCCCACGTTTATGAGAAAACTAAGAATGGAAATAGATTAAGAAAGTTTGCGAGAGAATCGTTGTCTGTAATGAGGTTTGTCTGTTTAAATTAAACGCAGACATCGAAGTGTACGGTACGGTTCTAATGAAATGTCGGATTAGGTAAATAAGCAGAAATAATATTGTTACATTTTGTCTCTTTAATTATCATTTATAAGTTTTATATATTTTCGAATTACATCGTTTGGGTGACCGACGGCTAAGCAGTACCAAATCATATTTTTATAATAAACACTTCTTAAATAAGTCTTATACTATTAAAAACATATATAAATATATATTTTGTAACCACGTTCTCGAAAACGACTCTAATATAGGGGTTTACGGTGGCGAAAAATCGATCTAGCTAGGTCTAATATCTAGGAAAATTCGTTTTCTCCGCATTTTCACCCGAGCTCGGTCGCCCAAAGTTAAAAACAAGATGGCTACCTTAGAATAATGATATGGCAGCATGGAATTAGTAAGTACCTACTATCATGGCAGCATGGAATTAATATGTACTACTATAATAGCAGCATGGAATTAGTAATGTACTAGTATAATGGCAGCATGGAATTAGCATGAACTTTCCTATGCTATTAAATGAGCATTCTCTATTTTCACCAGAGTAGAGCTCGGTCGCCCAAGTACTACTTCTTAATACTGCTAAATGATAACAGCCGTACGGTTCGCCGCGGTACGTTCGTGGATGGGTGACCATGCATTACATATCAAAACCCCTCCGTGCCTCGGAAAGCACGTAAAGCCGTTGGTCACGGCTGTCATTCGAAGATCTTCGACAGTCGTTACGCGCAGTCAGAAGCGTAGAAGTCTGACAGCCTTTCTTACCAAGGGATATCGTATTACCCGGTTACTGGGTTGTGGAGGACAGATAGACAGTCGCTCTATGTAAAATACTGGTATTCAGCTGCATTTGGTTAGACTGGAAGCCGACCCCAACATAGTTGGGAAAAGGCTAGGCAGATTGAAATACTCAATTCTGAATTTAAAGACAGTTCCTTAAAATAATTAGATAAACAACATTGCACTCATTTAATATTTTTCTAACAGCATTTTCATACCGATTCACCTCGTAAAATATCAAAAACTAATATCGAAAAATTCTCTGGAAAAACAACAATATAAATACATACACAGCAAGAGCGTCCCAACAAACAAATATTGCGATTTCTATTTACTTTCATATATATACAAAAAACAGCAACAGCGCATCCCGAACTATTTACTTTAGTTTCCATAGTAAATATTTCTGGTCGATCGTAAACTTGGCCATTCAATTTCAGGCACAAAAAACTGGCCACTGTAAAATAAACCTTTTGATGTGCTCTGCCGAGTAAAATGTATTGACATGTACTGCGCTTCAGGCGGTTTCAGGCATGCAATAAATAAATTACAAAAGTTTAACATACAAAAAAACAGTGGCACTCCTGGAGTGCCGACAGAATTGAAAACTTGAACAATTTTACTGTGCAGGAAATAATGTATCGCGCGTTGATGTCTTTTTAATGGTCAAAAGCTGGTGTCGTAACAAGAAACAAGTTTCGTCTTTAGGCGCGTTGGGCATTTTTGAGATGGGACTAAACAGTCCCATCTCAAAAATGCCCAACGCGCCTAAAGAAATTTTCACAAAAAAAAAATTGTTAGCACACCTCTCTTGGCTAAATAATAATAGCCGCACGAGGCGATCAAAGGTTAAACTACGCTTGACGCGGTCGGTCCGTGGATGGGTGACCATCTTTACATACCGAGACCACTCTGTGCCTCGGAAAGCACGTTAAGCAGTTGCTCCCCAGCTGTTATTCCTGGATCTTTGACAGTTGTTATATCAGAAGCCCAAAAGTATTTTTAATTATACCTGTCATCCTAAATCTATCCAAACGGCTTCTCTAAAGAGATATAAATCTGTCGAAGTATTCTATAAATATCTCATGCTCTCAGTGAGCTTAAAGTTAGCTGTCATTCTAAAGGTACCATTCCGTACCCGATCGCAGGAGGCAACTGCAGGCGACGTGTCGCGGCAACACGTCGCAGCGTCATGTTGCTGCAGTCATGATTCCGAACCCGACCGCAGGCGGCAACTACCCGTATTCTCGTCGGTAGATAGAAGATGGAAAAACGTGACTATCGCTCGAGCGTTGGCGGTACTACTGGTCTGCGGTCGGGCTGCACGTGTCGCTTGTCACTCGCCCGTAGCTGCCAACGACGTGTTGCTAGCTACGGAAGGTATTTAACACTTTGAAGGACACTATATGCCCATAGGCGTCATAACAATAAAACTTCTATTGTGTCTCGTGTACTGTCCTTCAAAGTGTTAATAGAAATTCATAGAAACCAGTCATGGCGCTACGACACATTGCCTGCAGTTGCCTCCTGCGGTCGGGTACGGAATGGTACCTTAACTGATGCTAGGGATTGACTATTGACAGTTTCTTTATCTCACTTCACCTAAGTTTTCACGGTGAGATAGATAATCCGGCTGAGACTTCCTAAATGTCAGTTTCTTGTTTCTAGGAGTTGTTCAAAGTGGAATTTTTGGAGTGGTTTTTCTGTAATCTTTTTATCGGTTTTCAACCCGTCCAACTCTCCTCTGTTAAGGTTAATTTCATCATCGAAAAAGGTTTTATTTAAATTAAGCGTGTTTGCTCAGTTATTTTTTATTTTCATTGTGTTTTAATGGCCTGGGTAATTAAAACTGATAATGTGCGACAATGTGTGATTACGTCATTTACATCGTTGTACTGCTACATTATTTTAAGCTTGGTAAAATGGAAAATGAGATTTTCCTGATATCAACTTTTTCTAAAATTGAATTATTTTTGTTTTTAGACGTTAGACTGGAAGCCGACCACAGCATAGTTGGGAAAAGGCTAGGCAGATTGATTGAATTGTTTTCGTTTTTCTTGAATGTTTTCGCAGAATACGTAATCTGAAATAAACGGTAAATATTTAACAATTCAACTGCTAAAGCGATTATTACGCCAATGGTATGTAAACACAGAATAAAATGAAAATACTGTAACAAAACCTCCACCTCTCATCCTCACGTAGTTATAAGCCCATAACCCTTAAACTAAAAATAGTTCCCATTTTCCTTCTTGGAACACAAACCATTACATAGGAAATACCTCTTAAATCCTGCCACCAAAACAGCGCTGGCGAAACATTAACATTCGCTTGTTTCGTTAATTTCGCACAAAGCAGAACATTAGAGTTCGTTTTCAACAGAATTTGGCCGCGGGCTAACGGACTCGGAGCGACCGCAACACAGCGGCTTGTTTAGACCGAAACAGCTAAAACTACAATTGGATATTTTGATGTAGACACACGTTTATTAGGACATTCTAGAAATGAGATGAGAATGGAATTGCTGTTTGAATTTTGATGGTTATTTTGAAAGAGCAATTGTTTAAATTCGAAAAAAGAATTCACGTGTATTCTAAAATTAATTTACAACTTAAAAGTTTTGATTCATTTGTTTTATTCAGTACAAGTACAGAAAATCTATTGCGACAATTAATTTTGATCATAGAATATGTATAAACAATTGTTTGTACATCTTTTATGATCAAAATAATCAATCTGTTTAGCCTTTTCCCAAATATATTGGGATCGGCTTCCAGTCTAACCAGATGCAGCTATCGGATCTATCTAAAATACCATTACATGGAGCGTCTGCCTCCATAATCCAGTACCTAGGTAATACGACTGGTTGTCAGACTTTCGGGCTTCTGACGACCCGTAACGATTTTCGAAGATGACACGAATGACAGCCGGGACCAACGGCTTAACGTGCTTTCTGAGGCACGGAGGTGTCTCGGTATGTAAAGATGGTCCACGGATTAACCCCGGCAAGCGTAGCTTAACCTGATGTATCAACCCATGTGGCTGTTATTACTTAGCCATAAGCTCCTCATCCTCATCATAATATGCATAAATGTGATATTAAAAGAAATGGACATTTTGATGAAAATACCTGTTTAAAAGGTCAATATAGAAATTCAATGTGAAATGAATTGAATGGCATTTTGGTATTTTGATGTGATGAATTTATTTTGAAAAGAACTATTTCGATTTTAATCTAGTTCCAAGAATGAATACCTACACTGTACCAGTATCCATTACATAATGAATTGGTATATTGGCGGTATTGATAATTCATTATAATTATTATGCAATGGATCGGTAGTTACAGTATATAAAATAAAATACAAGTTTTATTTCGTTCGTTGCATTCGAAACCACAGAATGCCTACTTACTACAGTACGCGTAAAACTTTATGGCTGTGAAGTGAGCTATTCGCCGTGCAGTACCCCCTCACCCCCGCTGAAGCGTGAATTTGTTACTGCGCAGCGGCTCGCCTCATGTTCCGAGCAACTATAAAATTTGAATTGTACTCATTAGGTTATTGTGATCGTACCAGTCAACGCTGTTTTGTGTTTTTAACATTTTTTAAAAATATACTCTTAGAAGATGTTTCTTTAATTGAGTACCTATGTGAATGTCGTGTACACCTGTAAATTGGTTTTAGATAGACATCAGAACTTATGCCTATGTGAAATGTATTTATTGTTTGTGCACCTCATCATTATCTTCATCATTTCAGCCGAAAGACGTCCACCGCTGGACATAGGCCTCCCCCCAAGCACTGCCATTTCAACTGGTTCTGTGCTCTCTGCATCCAGCGGATGCCTGCGGCCTATCTATTTTATTTAGATAAATAAATACTGAAAACGTTACAACGAAGCATGTTAATTTTGTGACAGCTAAATCACATGTTTCTCGTCGGTAATTTTCTCACTGACGTCTCACGTACATAACCAAGTCTCAGTTGTTATAACAATAGTTTACCGAACAGTTTCAGCTCAAAATAAACTCCAAGTTGCGGTAGAATTGTGTTTCACATTGTTTATTCTATGTCTGCAGGCGTCGAACTCTTTACCTTTGTTCAAAACTTTAGCACTACCTTCTTTCCAGACAATTTCAGTGGAATAATATTGAAAGTTAGAAAAATAGAGATATTTTTAAAAGTGTAATAAAGTTATGTTTTAAATTTTAATGTGATATTGGAACGATTGTTTTCATTGACATTAACTCACAAACCATTGCCATGAATTCAGCATATGGTTCTAGACCTCACAGCGTAGTTATTTTAATTTAAAAAAGTCTGCTGTTTCATACAAAAGTGCAATAGTCCTCCAGATAGAATTTCGGCAATCGGATACGACCCGAGAGAAATCAGACGCAGAGCCAACGGCTTAATCTGGTTTCCGAAGCACGGGGGTATCATACCGTCAACTTCCAAACTCCGTGCTGTTATTAAGAAATTCCTAATGGACAAACCCAATGACACTTTGCCCGACCCGGGAATCGAACCCAGGACCCCACGCTCAGCAGTCGCGCCTGCGACTACAAAACCAACAGGGCAGTCAATACCAACACGTTCAAAATGTATGGAAAAGCAGATTTTTTTTAATAACCTAAAACAAAAAAATACAATAGACGTGATGTTGTGTGACATGGCATGTTCGGGTTCACGACAAGTCCATCGTCATCCTGAGGATACCTCGTTGAGAGGTGAAACACGTGTCGATTTCTTTCAGGAGTTTTTATGGCTCTTTAGAAATTGTTAAGCGGAACAGGTTACTAAATATATCCACGTCTATAGTATTTTATAATGGATTTCCGCAAGGTCACGCCTGAATCAATTAACTAACCTAAAACAAACCGAAATTTCCATCTCTTGTGGCCTCATGTACTGAATTCATAACGGTTTATGCGTTGATATGCCTTACATCCTGGTATGGGCATCGTTTTTTTTTCCTTTATTAGGTGGCATTGATGTTTTTCCGTTCAAAATAATTGGAAAATTACAGGCACACTAGACTTTTTAACACTTTACGGGCGCTATATAATAACACGTAGGGTATGTTGTAGCCACGTGGACGTAATCTGACTTGTACTGGGCAAAATTTCATTTCTTAGCTAATTTTATTTTTACCATTTCTAGATACAGTAATTGTTTACTATTAGCGCAGAAGGATCTACCCTCGGAGGAGCTCGTGGCTAAGTAATAACAGCCGCACGAATTGATCCATCAGGTTAAGCTAAGCTTGCCGGGGTTGGTCCGTGGATGGGTGACCATCTTTACATACCGAGACTCCTCCGTGCCTCGGAAGGCACGCAAAGCCGTTGGTCCTGGCTGTCATTCGTGGATCTTTGAAAGTCGTTACGTGTCGTCAGAAGCCTGAAAGTCTTAGAACCAGTCTTACCAAGGGGTATCGTATTACCTAGTTACTGGGTTGTGGAGGTCAGATAGACCATCCATCCATGTAAAATACTGGTATTCAGCTGCATCCGGTTAGACTGAAAGCCGTACCCAACATAGTTGGGAAAAGGCTAGATAGATTTTTTAGCGCAGAAGGATCTATCTTGCGTCTACATCATATTAATGACGACTGAAAGGAATCTTTCGTAGCACAAGAAAATTCTATAAACTGTACATTAAAAACCCCTCGGTATCGAATCTTCTCGGAAACGACTGAGTCAAAGGAAACATTTATTTATATAAATAATCAAATACAACAATTTTTACAGGCAAAACCCAATGCAATAGTGATAGTATATATTTATAGATGAGTAGGATGTACGTGTAGGTATCTTGAAAGGAATATTCTAGGAAAACCATGATGCAGCTGTAAAAAGGTGCCTTAGTCCCGTGTTACAAAACTAGAATTCATAGAAATATGTAATCTTATACACGTTTTTCAGTAAGGCGAAGTTTATTTAAAACCTTTGGATATGTCGTAGAACAAAACGTTGGTAGAATGTGGCAGACATTTCAATACAAGTTCCAGAAGTTGAAGACAGTGACAGAAAGGTTACTTTTTAATTACAAAGAAATAAAGTCTCTGGATGTTGTTTATTTTTTGTGACATTTTAATCAAAAGATTTAAATGTGTTGTGGACAGACATGTTAAACGGTTTTAGTTTGTCTAAACTAAAGAGAGATTTAATTTTTTGTATGTTTGTTTGTTCTACTTTCACGTTAAAACGGCTGAACGGATTTGGATGAAATTTGGCACGTGGGTAGACCATGACTTGGATTAGGACATGAAATACTTTTCATCCCGATATTCCCACGGAATCGAGATTTATGCGGGTGAAACTGCGGGGCGCAGCTAGTTAGAAATAAGTTGCAAAAAATTATGTGTGTGTCCAAAAAACTTAAATAAATGTTTTTTGTAACAAACATAATTTGTTTGGTCTGAATATTTGTGATGATATTTTTGAAGACAGTTTTAGGAAGTAAAGTTTTGGATAGAGAAATTAAATGTTAAGAAAATTTACTACCACTTAAATTGTCCAGATATTCAAATCCAATTTCAATATGTGTCTTTCTTTGTTTTTAGTGTGGTGACTAACCTGGTGTCAGAGTTTTTATGCCACCCATGGGCCTCTGACACGGCTTTATATGTCTTCGAGAAATATCTCAGGGATGGCCGGTCCGTCGAGAAATATCTCTCAGGGATGGCCGGTTACTTACCTTATTGTGTTTTCCTTCACCGCTTTTGAAGCTAGTGATAATTATACAATACGCACATGAATCCGAAAATTCAAAGGTACGTGCCTTAGGTTCGAACTCGAGACCTATGTCTTGGTAGTCCGACAGTCACACCATTAGGCTATAACTGCTGACAGTTGCACGAAATAGCTCGGAAAATTGACGAAGGGTGTCAATTTGCTGAACAATTAATTTCACAGATCAACGTCATTCATTTAATTGAAGTCACAATTATTTTGATTTAAAAAACGAAAACCTTGCTGAAGGTAAAATTATTACAAAGACATTTCCAGCCGCCGCGCCATATTTCTCTAATCTGCGGTGAAGGAAAGGGTCAAGCCTGCATATGATATATGAATAGATGTGCCCTTTCTTTGTCCGGATTAGATAACCGGCGAGGATTCGTATTGTCGCTCAGCACATTAATCATTAAAATAGCTCTGAGGTTACCCTGCAAAGTTTGGGGACGTTTCAAATGGATTGCCTACTTGCTAATACGGTTCTGTGACGTTGACATCGTTCTGGTGATTTGTATAGACGTTTTGTCTAAAAATTTTGGAGGAAATTGAAGTCGAAGGTTGTTCATGAAACAATATCCTACTTTTGTTTCAAAGGAATTTATATTTGCCCTCGGTTTCCTGTTACAGTACAACACAACTTACATGTAGCATGAATTTTAAAATTTGCATTTACAACGTGTTTGGTTATATGTATGTTACGTGTTTGGCGAAGCCTCTGGTAAAAGCTAGTCAATCTGCCTAGCCTTTTCCCAACTATGTTGGGGTCGGCTTCCAGTCTAACCGGATGCAGCTGAATACCAACATAAAAAAAAAAATTAAAAGATAGTATAACCATAAAACTAAATACTGGCAGTACTAGTGCATAGGAGTCTTTTGAAACCTTCAAATACCTAAATCTAAACATCAAAATTAAAAATACAGTAGACGTGGACATATTTAGTAACCTCTGCCGCTGAGCTATTTCTGAAGAGCCATAAAAATCCTGAAAGAAATCGACACGTGTTTCACCTCTCAACGAGGCATCCTCAGGATGACGATTAACTTTTCGCGAACCCGAACACGGCGTGTTGCCACACCGAGCGCTGAACGCAGAATCACGCAAGGCCACGACTGAATTAATTAACTATCAAAATAAAAGTTTTAAAACAATCTATATAGTAGTGATTCGCCGACTCTGTCAAACAGTGACTAATTGTATAGTAATTATTTGATTGAATTTTTATTATTTGTCTACTGGGAACGTCATTGGATACATGTACGAAGTTTAAGGCGCAGATATACGACTTCTAATGATTTTAAATTGAACACCACATCTAAACGACTAGTCTTACTTCTTTAAAAAAAATATATGTTGTACTAGACAGTTTTCTTCGTAATTTGATATACGAATAATTCTAATTATATTTTTATAACATAGTGTAATTAATTTGTAAAGTAATGTCTAACGCGGACAAAAAACCGATAATAACGCAAAAGCTATCAGGCATATTTTCATGAAACTTTCACCATCTAAAAGGCAATTTAATTAAACAAATTTTAGTATACAGCTTTTATTTGTATTGTGTTTGATAAATCAATGTGGGTTGTTTTTCGAATAAACTTGGTGCGCGTTAAAACCGGGGCTCTTGCGGGCGACGGGCGGCAGTGCATCGCTGACCACTGTCACGGGTAGACGCTAACGCTCGGAGCAATTTTATTCGCTTTTAAATTTCATGCTATAAATGTCTGGTAAATCCAAATTATTGAAAAAGAAATGCCTTACACTGGCAAAAAATAGATTACTGAAGTAAGTAACGTACCTATTTTAATCGAAATAAAATTATCATTAATCTCTATCGAAAGTTTGAATTATTTTGAATTGTAGTAACCACACTTTTATTTAATTTAAATAATTGTGTTATTTTTGTTTTAGGACAACACCAAATAAAAATTCTCTAGTCGTAAATTCAGAGACGAGGTTTTTTTTGTAATTTTTTTGTAACCATACTACATCGTTGTAGGGACAGTCCGGATTAGAGTTTCAAAAAATATTTGAATGCTATTATTGACATACAAGGTTCGTAAGTAGTATGACCTTGACTGCGGAGATGTAATTACCCGACTGTCCCAGAAGGAGGGTAATGTTTTTCGAGAGTATGTATGTATGTACTTATGTCTATTTCTTTGGCACGCTCTGTAGCCTAAACGGCTTGATGGATTTTAACATATGAAGTGTCGTTAGGTTCGTCTTAATAGTGGAAGTGACATAGGCTATTTAATATTTATATATTGCATCTGCAAATACAAAAAAAAGAGGTATCCCTCTTTTTTTTGTTTTGCCCTTTTAACCTATCGGTTTAAAAAAATAACAACAAATAAAAGTTAGTAATGAGTCAATTCCAAATATACATATCCATATTAATAAAACTAACACATAACATAAAACATAACATCACGCCTGTAATCCCCGAAGGGTTAGGCAGAGGTGTACCTATAGGACATTTCGCCAGTAAAATAAAACTAAAAAGTTTGAAATAAAACAAATTATAAAAAAAACAAAAAACCCGACTGCAAAAACTCATAACTGAAAAGAGAAAAACAAGCATTATAATCTATATAGGATTTTGGTATCGCAGGCATTTGGACAAACAAAAGTTTCACCAAAATGTCAGGTTATTGGTTTGCGCCTGCAATACCAAAATCCTATAGATTATAATATTTACAATGCTTGTTTTTCTCTTTTCAGTTATGAGTTTTTGCAGTCGGGTTTTTTGTTTTTTTATTTTTTTTAGTGTCCATTTTGCGAACTTAGTCGACGTTCACACGGACGTAATAAAATCACGGTGGGATTTTATCACGCACTAGATTTTCAACTCTCGGTGTTAAGCCGAGCGTTGACAATCCAACGCGCTGGGACGTACTCTCGTGTGGGCACGTGCACGAAAAAAAAAGCGCCGCGATTTTATGACGTCGGCTTACAGTACATTGTGCACAACTATTTCCCTACTTTCGCCCATGCCTTTACTTTCATGCCGGTGCCTATATTTAGATACATGTCGCAGAGTGATACCGCCTAGTTTGGAAGAAAAAAGTTTGATAGTTCCATAATTTACAACAAAAGGATTCCTCTTCAGTAAATGTTGTTTCAATCACTTCAGAAATGAAAAATAATTGAAATTAGTGAATTGGTTTTTTTCTTCTTCTTTGATTTATGTTTTTGTTCTCTCTTCTATGGTTACACACGTTGTCTACATCTCTTTTTATTTACTTTCCTATCGCAGATATGCTGGAAGAGATTTCTTTAGAAAAAGCCACTGATTTTTAAAGGAAAAGAAAAAATACGTACAAAGGCACTCCTTTGTACGTATTTTTTCTTTTCCTCTCTTCTTGTCTGTTTATATGTATGTGCATAAATTTGGAAATATAAAAAAAATTACACTGATAAATAAAACGAAACAACCTAGGAGTGAATTTGTACCTACATTATCTGTTGCAATAACAACAAACAACACAACAACAACAAATGATTAACGTATTATTATTACGTTAATATATTGTAAATTATGAAACCATTAAACTTTTTTAACCAATATTATATTAATCCGTACCTAATAAAATATGTTATTTAAATTGGGCATGTAATTTAGATTAAAATACGCCTGACATCATATCATTTAAATTAATGGTTTAAAAGATATCACAGATTCAAAATTACGCGTTACTACATAAATAAGGTTGACGATAACGCGGGCGCAGAGTATTAGTCAATGACCTTTCCTCGGCTATTAGGTATGTAATCTCAGTAGTACGATCCCGTAGCGTAGGATATTTTTCGACATCCACGCGGGCGAAGCCGCGGGCTAAAGCTAGTAAGGCTATAATTTATATAGATATATCACCCGGACGAAGCCGCTGTCGGAAGCTAGTGAAAAATAATTTAAGTAACCTTTCGATGGATATTGGTGCCGATTTTATTGTCACAAATGCCTCTAAACTGGACTAAAAATCACCAAAATTTAGTTAATTCCTGTCAAATGACGATTTCCCATTCTGAAATAGACTAAAGTGACACATCTTAACTATATTTTAGTTTGTCAGCACTAAGATGGTACTGAGATATTAATTTAGTGAAAATGGCAATTTTGCTATTCTGAATTTGACGTTATTCATCTAAAATTTAGATTTTCTAACTAAATCTGACTATTTTTAATCGCTACTAAAAACGTGGGGAATAAAATTGATAGTCATGAACTTTAAATTAACACCAACACCTCGACTTCAGATGCAAAAACAGTACTGATTTTATTTTTCTTTTGCTTGTATCTCGAAAACGGTGTGTCCAATCGCAAAAATTATAAAAATTTCGACCCCCTTTATAAAACTCTTAAACCCATACACTCTACATGTAGGTGATATTTTTTTTTTTTCCATACAAAAAGTGAAAAATTCCATATAAAACACGTCGAGGCTGCCCCCTCTGCGTGCCTCCGGCTCTAAAAAGATTCACATGGTTAGGTATCACGTGTGGAGTCGCGATTTAGATGTGTCAAAATTATTTTTTAATTTAGAGAATTTATTTTGCAGAATAGCTTTGAGATTCTTATAGTCAAAAGTAAGGAATTTTAGTGATAGTTTAGTTCGGTGTACAAGAGAATTGGCACCACTATTGATAATATTAGTTCGATTAAAATAGGTACGTTACTTACTCTGTAATCTATTTTTTGCTAGGCGTTTATTTTTCAATGATTTCGATTACCACCAATTTTTAGCACAAAACTTAAAAGCGAATAAAATTCCTCCGAGTATTAGCGATGCACTGCCGCTCGTGCCCACAAGAGGCCCGGCTTCAACGCGCAGCAAGTTTATTCGAAAAACAACCCACCTTGATTTATCAAACTCAATACAAATAAAAGCCATTTAATAAAATTTGTATAGTTAAATTGTCTTCTAGATGGTGAAAGTTTCATGAAAATACATGAAGATAATAATTTCGAGAAATTTTCAACTGTCTACCTATTACAGTTCATGAGATTTAGCTCGCTGACAGACAAACGGACATTGGAGGCTTAGTAATAGGGTTCCGTTTGGCACTCTTCCAGTATGGAATCCTAAAAATTTACTTTACAAACTTGTAAGAGGTGCTTTAGACCATTGAACTGAATAACTTGCTATAGCAGCAACTTTGAAATCGCATTAAAAAAACAGCTGTCCCATACAGTTTAGAACACCTTATAAATATATATATATAATTCACATGTTTTATTTGATCATGTTAAATCTTTTTAGATAAACAAATCCATTCTCCATTCCATGCTCCATTCGTTTCCCATGGACGCCAACTGCTACGATCTTTATATAGTTACCTATTCTATTTACTTCGTTTACGTTTATATTATCTGCTATCTAACCTTTTCGTAAATGATTAAGACTATTCTGTCTCATTTTGCAGTTCAACAACATTAATTGCGTTATTTACGTTGTTGAGCAGGTTTTTTTTCGAACTTATGAAGCAATGGATTGGCAATCTGTTTAAATGATTCAGATTGTGATTGATCGTTTATTATGCAATTAGGGTGCTGGTCATACACGCAGACAAACCACACATCTTTGTTTTATATTTTTTGTCATCTTCTGTTATTATTTTAAGTAGGTATGTCCTATTCATGTATGGACACATTTATTATTTACGTAAATATAATAAACCAACTTATTCAATGCAAACTATTAAAATAATATGATAACAATCTTAAATTATTATCAGAATATTAGCTTACTTATTAACAATATATTGAAAAAAAAATTGGTTGGTGATCTAAAATCAGACAGGATAGTCCTCAGTATCTGAAACGTATGGTTAGCCTACGAAATTACGTGCGTGCAGTTGCGGGGTCGCGGGGAGGTGACGCGTGGCTCCGCCCACTCGCTCGAGGTCGCTGTCACTTATTGTCGTCTTAATTTAATGTCGTAGTGACGTCCCACCCTGTTATCACGAAAAGCTAAATCCGACTTCATAACTCACCCCTTTCAATATTCCCCATTTATTTATATTTCGATACGAACGTGTTAATGAGAATATATCACACGGTATCGTATGTTCCGATTGACTGAAGATTTTTCTTGAGGGGATCAGTTGTTTACGGTCCATGAGGCAGTCAATTTGTTTCTCCCTAGATAAGTAATGCCGAGAGCGCTCATACGTTTCTTTATTGCTGTGAAATATTGTTTTAATCTTGATTGATATTCAGCAAGAAGTATTCTATGGTGTTATTCTGTTTTAGAACGTGGTGGCCCGGTGTTATTGGCGGCGACTTACAAGTTGTAGGTAGTGGATTCGAACCCTGAAATCATTCTTCATTTTTACTTCATTTTTAATTATTTTTACCTATTGTGGTATAGTTATTATATTCTAGGTGCATCGTCTTCACATATAATTATTTAACTAATGTACCTATACAGACTATTGTAAAACATTTTAAAAGAGTAACGGTGGAGTTTCTAGCCCATTCTTCTCCATACGAAAACTACCTTTTGGAAGGGGCGACTAGAATCAATTCTATTATTTTGTAAATTTTGACATTCAAAAGTGCCATACATGGGCCTATTTGAAATAAATGATTTGACTTTGACTTTGAAAGGCTCTTTACTTTCTGTAAATTAATTTATCACCACAGTTCTCAAAATGGTGAAGGAAAACATCGTGAGGAAATCGGCATGTTCTAGAACCTAAAATTCGAGGACATGTGACATCTGCCAACCCGCACTGGGCCCGCGTGGTGGATTACGGCCCACTCTCTCTCACTGAGAGGAGGCCTGTATCCCAGCAGTGGGAGCATTATAGGCTGATTATGCTATTATGTATGATTAAAGCAGATTTTCTTGATAAGGGCAAAAATAATGGGTGTGTATTCTTCATAAATTAGTGTAGACTCTGTATTCATTTTTTCTTGTGTACAGATAGAAGTGGTTCTCGGGGTATAAGTTCGGTTGGAGTGGACCTATACTCGCTAAACGCATCCTCCAGTGGGGTCCTCAGTCGTCCTCCTCGTCCTCCACAGTCGGACGTTGCACTGGTTGCTTAAGGTAGCAACCCTATCATCAAATGTGCCAAATATTTTTTTTTGATGAATCAAGAGATAAAGAAAGAATAAATGTTTTATTGTCACAGATACGCGTGCATTTATAAAAAGACAGGTTATTCCTACTTTAATCTTTAGGCATTGTGATTCTAAACAATGAATTAGTTGTTAAAAGTGGAATAAAAGCCATCTAGTGTCACAATGTATCTTAAGGGTTTTTGCCGTCAAATCCTTTAGAAATTAATATCTTTCTCTCATCCAAGTACTACTTGACCCGTCATGTAGTTTCTTTACTACATTTAGACGGGCACACCCACCCACATTAGACAAGTACAGGAAAATTAATAATTATAAGCAAATTGACACTACGTCAATGTGCCGTGTTATAGCCATTTGTTCAAAGAATGACAGTTGTGATTTGAATATACGGACAATTTAAGTTGGTTGTCGATTTACTTAGATTTTTTCCTTGGTTTTACATCAGCCTGCAGTTTGTTATAACTGCTTACACTCGCAGTCTTAAACTTCCTAGAGTGCCTACATCGTAAGAGAGAAGTTTAATGAAAATTTAAAGCGTGGAATTTCACAAGGGAACGTTTCACCTTCGTGTTGTTTGTTTTCGGCTTTATAACTCATCAACAGGTGAATCTGTTCTGATGCGAAGTTTTGTTAAGTGCTTTTAATTAAAATGTTTCAATATTTTTTGTGTATAGGATGGCTTGTTTTGTAATCGTATTTTAGGAACGAAGTTCTTTAACGCGACTTGTAAACTTTCAGAAATCGTCACGCTAAAAAGTGTTAATATTTACGACCGCCTTCTTCTAATTCAAAGAGAAAGAAAGAGAGAGAGAGAGAACGCCGGCAGAAAAAAAACAAATGAAAAACAAAAGAAAAGAGTAAAGTGATTACAGTGTCTTGGGATAAAATTGAACACATCAACCCGAGTACACTGCATGCCGGAGAGAGAAAGAGAAAGTGTGAATTTAGTCAAAATGAGAATTCAAGATGGCGGCTACGAAAATTTTCAAACTTTTCGTCATTGGTGTTGTTTTCATGGTTTTCGATGGTGCTGAAGCCAATAGTAAGGTCAAAATGAAAATCCAAGCAGGCGGCCGCGAAAATTTTCAAATTTTTCGTCATAGGTGTTTATTACATAGTTTTTGAGGGTGCTTAAGCCGATGTGAAGTCAAAATGTAAATCCAAGATTGCGGCTGCGAACATTTTGTTTTAAATCATACGTGAGAAGGAACTTCGTTTGTGATGGGGTCCCCCGACCACACACGTTTTTTTAAACATAATTTTATACAATGAAATATTACAGTTCTGTTTAAAGTTCAATTTGGCAACTGAAATTAATTTAATTTTATGTTATGAAATTAACTTTCAAGCAGCCAGCACCGTCATCTGGGAAACCTTTCTCATTTAGAGTTTGTTTTTAAACTGTAGAAGAGAGAATTAGAATCTATTTATAACAAAACCTGTCAAGTTAACTTTATACAGCGCAGTACAGTGACCGTATTTTAGTCGATTTTCTGTGTTACAAAAACACAGTATTAACATCTTTGTAAAAACCTCATAAAATTGACTTTATTGCGTGCAAAAACATCGCAACATAAAGATAAGAAGTAAACAGCGAAATTGGGACATCATTCAAAAAATTACCCGTCGTCAACCTTGTGAAGAAGCCTTGCAATGATGGCAGAAGTTTTGGTACAAGTCAGGACATTATGCAGTTTATTTTATGAATGCCGTTTTTTCTCCTCTCATACATAAATATGAATAAAATCTCAAACCTGAACATAAGAATTAAATCTGTATTTCAACGGAGTGCATGTCTGTCTTGCTACGCTGAAGCTACGGCGTAGCTACGTAGCGCTACGGCGTAGGCCCCATTCGAACTACGCACGCGCATGTTTTGCGTTTTATTTGGGATTATTTTCTTTCAGGCTGTTTAACCATTCAACCACCACCACCATTCAACTACTCCACCATTTGTTTTCTTTAAGGCTGAGCTAAAAGTAACTCCACTCCTCAATTCTCATATTATCCTTGCTTCAACCAAAGATCCGCTCATTCCTTGTACCCCAGCTAAAACATTTCGGGTTATCCGGTATTCGGGTCACGAGTTCCGGCTATGGGCCGTGTCCGATGGATGGCTGCTCATCCCAGATCAATCGCCGAACGGAGGTGTTCTTAATGGAGATTTTACACGTGATTTCCGGAGACGTTGGCGTTTCTGCCAATACGTCTATGGCGGCCATTAAATTGAGAAAATTGGGCTTTTTATGGTGGTGGGTCGGTTTTGTTTGTGTTAAGTTACTGAGGTTTGTGGGGGTGGGGGTGTCAGCGGGTATGGTATTTATTTATATTTTAATAATCACCTGTATTGAATTCGAGGCAACTTTAATTATGTATTATCTGCAATTAACCCAATCTGCAATTAAAAGACGATTCGGTTAGTGAACCAAACTTTTGTATAGGTAGACCTTTATATTGTTTATACCAAGAAGTTTTAAATCATCACATCACTATGCCGAAACAGATAAATAAAAAAAAACCGGTCAAGTGCAAGTCGGACTCGCACACGAGGGGTTTCGTACCGTATTAAGATCGAGCGAAAAACGCCGAAAAAAACACGTTTCTTGTATTAATATGTATAAAATTTCAGTAAAGTAAAAGTAGTAAAGTAACGGGTCCCCCTTTAATTATTAACTTTATGAAATTTTTATTATTTGATGTTATAGCGGCAATAGAAATATAGAATCTTTGAAAATTTCAACTGTCTACCTATTACGGTTCATGAGATACAGCTCGCTGACAGACAGACGGACGGACAGCTGAGGCTTAGTAATAGGATTCCATTTGGCATTCTTCGGGAACCCTAAAAACACAATATTAAAAACCAAAAATGATAAACGACGATCCCTAGAACAAAATACCTTCTTTCTCATAACGTAAGCGAAATAAGTTGAGTCACGGTTGCTTGAATGACGTTTTGTTGAAGCTGTTGCGGTTAACGCAGATTTCTGAGCTTTATTTTTTCAGGTGATGGATTGCCCGTGTTTTCTTGTGTAATTTCCGGGCACTAATTGCTGTGGGCATCCGTCACGGTTGCGGGCAAATGAGGAAAAGCGGAAAAACGGAAAAAAACCCGCTAATGCCAGCCACAGCTGATAGTAAATAATTGTCTATGCTGCGGTACAGGTAAGCGCTTGTCGGTTTGAGCTTCTGAGATAAATTAGTTCGTGGAAATTGTGAGAAAAGAAGGTACAGTCCGCTTCAAAAAGCACACACTGACAATAATTAATTTAATAGTCCACAATCTTTGTCTTATAATATTGTATCAATGTGTATCCGCTAAGTATAACAAAACGTATGTATTACACATTGGTTAAGTACTTAATTGTTGCTATACATTAATATAATATTATGGAACACTAATTGTAATCAACTAGTGAACAATTAGTGTTCACACTAATTGTAAATCTGAACACTAATTTGCTGAGGAGTTTGTTGCGCCACTTCTTCTTCCCAGCTAAAGCACTAGGTAATGGTGAAGGGCGGGCGTTTTTGGAGGAATGACTTATGTAATTTTTGACATTCGAAAAGTGCTGATTCTCAGCCTCTTTTGAATAAATGATTTTAGAATTCTTGTCGATGTATACATAATATACATGTATACATATTTTTGAGGCTGACAGTATCTACGAAGCAGATGCAATACAAGGTAGTTAACCTCTTAAAGTAAGTACCTAGTTATAATAATACCTATGTTATTACAGAAATTGTTAGTTGAACGCTAAATTGAAGCAAATTGGTATTTTTCCTAGAATACGATGCTCTAGATTTCCCAGGAGGTTTCAGCAATATATTGATAAATTATATCAAAATCAAATATCAATTTATTATATTAATAATTTGTGTATATATCTAATCGTTTTTTTTTTGACGACGAATAACGAGCAGTAAGTGTATGATAACGATGTATGTAGGTACTTTGTTTCTCAAATAAATATCTGGAAAACGATGAAAATTACAAAACATAACAACAGTTATGTTTAATAATGTAATAGAGGGCGAGGCTATTGCTATCAACTGGGCACAAATCCAGACTCCGGGCTGCTACTGAGAAATTTCAGAGAGAAAAATCCAATAACACTGGCCGACCCGGGAATCGCACCTAGGACTTCAGCAGTACAACGAATGAAGAAAATGGTCCTTGTTTTAATTTCTCTAAGATAACAAATCGCGTGACAAACACCAACAATACTCAGAATAATGTACCCACGAGTAGGAACAGCAATAAAACAGGCAAGTCGTTTAAGGTACGACCAGACGTATTATTAAAAGATAACATCTCGGCCGGTTATAAAAATATTAGATTGGATTTACGTTGTGAGAACGAGACAGTTCTTGTTTTGATTGTCGTCTGGGATTTATCTTGATTCTCCTTCCCTCTTTTCTGCTTTGATCACACGTACCGAGTAGATGGGAGAGACAGCAAAATAATATTAGGCCGAGAGAGTTGGGTGGACGAGTAGGTGTTTACACGTATTTTTTACTTGGCACCCAGTCAGTCTATCGGTGAGCGACACATACGCACCGAGTGCATATTTGTACCTGCCGAGTGGGCAAGTGAGTCAGTGCGGGGAAGCGCAGGGGTGGGCACTCGGTATAGTAAATAGAACATGGTCCCAGTGACTGTCTTTCTTTTTAACTCGGCTGAGCACCCGGTGATGTGTTTATACGTACCGAGCACTCGGCCGAGAGCACTGTCTCGCTCATCCACTCGGTACGTGTGATCAAGGCATTAGGGATAGGTGGACTGAGGCTTTTACTAATGTTTGGTTCAATGGAAAACTTTTTATATACGTCCCAATAAGGTTTCGTTAAAAATGTTTTCGTTTCCAGTTTGCGACTTAGCTCAGTGAGCTCAGGATTCTTAGTATAAGTCCTACGAAAATTTATTATTAAAAAAAATTATAACAGTATGAAAGAAAAAATTAAAAATCCTTTTTAGTTTTTATCTCCATTTGCTGTATTCTTGACTGGGACTTCATCTGCGTGAATTTTTTATTTTATACAAAATTAGCTGACCCGACAGACGTCCTGTCCAAATTTCAATACAAAAATACCATAGAAAAACGGAGTTCCTATTTTTCTGGGCACAAATTCAGACTCTGGGCTGCTACTAAGAAATTCCATATGAAAAACCCAATAACACTTTGCCCGACTCGGGTATCGAACTCAGGTTTCATGCACAGTAGTAATTTGTGTATCAATAAAAACCAGAGAACGTTAATAATGTTTTAATAATTTAACAGCTATGTCATTTGAACAATGTCTAATCTCCTCCCGGGATAAGAAAAAGAGAGTTGTAAGCGGAAAAAAATCTTGGAATAAAGGAAAAGTATTTTCATTTAAATTGCCAGTAAACTTTGAATTGAGTTTCGTTCAAGCAAGTAATCTTATTCTTGAATAATTCATGTAATAACGATTACTTTATAACTTTCGTCGTTTGAAATATTACGTTTTAATTGGTAAATTGGAAAGAGTGTTGTAATAGTCGCATTTCGATTACAGCTGGTCTAGTCTGAAAAAAAAAAAACCGTAAGAACTTAGGTGAAGGGAGCTTGAAGTATCGTAAGTTCGAGGTATCATTCCACCTGATAACCTGGGTTGATTGACAGCTCACTTCACCAAATTTTTCACAGTGTGATTTGTACGGAATAGATTGGCAGGTACGGTGGAGCATACGAAGGAGGTCCGCCTGGCTTGGGCGGAGCATCTCCGTGTCCTCGTGGAGGTGATCGGCGGCGGTGATCTCTCGCGTCCGGCCCTGATCCAGGCCAAGGTACGGAGCGAGAGGGCATGGGAGGCCGTCACCTCCTTCTGCGAAGCAATAATACTCGCGAATGAGGAGGTGGAACGCGTGAGGGAGAGACAAATTTCGCGCCCTCATGCCCCTAACCGCCGTAGGAGACGCCCTGGGCGTCGGGAATCTCAGGCCGATTCCCGGCCACCGTAGGCTCGGGCTAGCGGACTGTGAGCTCGCCGTCCAATCAAAATCAAAAATTAAAATCAAAATATTTCACATAAACCTACATGGGCACTTATGAAACGTCAGAAGCTAGGTGCACGGTTCCAATTGGTCGTTTTCTATGGAGAAGAGCCGGCAAGAAACTCCACGGCTACTCTTTTAAAAATAATTGGCTTTTACAATACTTTCATATAACAGTGTCTCCAGGCATGGGAGGACAGTGTAGGTCTTTCAATAAGCACTAAGTACTTAACAAAATAGAAAATGGTCAACAGGTCACCAAGCCTACAGCGTTCTCACATTCACAAAATATGTAGAAAAGAATCTATACAAAAAATAAATAAATTAATAAAAGTAAAAAACCTATTTTAATAAAACGCAATTATATGATTGCTATTACAACTGTAATCAATCTGAATAATTACCATGTCCACAAAAGTCACTAAAAAAAGTTGAAATTAAATCGTAGGTAATAAGAACCAGGCCCGAGTCGATAGCGCGTTGTGTTCCACGCGCGCCTCAAAGCGATGTCAGCAGAACTGACGGGGTCTGCTAGGGCCAATGCCTGCCGGGGTTGCGGGAAAGTCCGAAAGGGATACCGTGGCCCCTGGCAACATGGCAACTGAAGGAACACGGGTGGGTTTTAGTCAGTAAGAGTCTAACACGCCTTCCCGCTCCGCCCAGAGCGGGAAAAGTTATTTGATAATATTTCACCCAAAAAAAAAGGTACGAGTCCGTTGTCTAGAATGATTTAATTTTTGGTATAGTTCAGCTGTTGCTTATTAATGAAATTGGAACTCTTAAATTACAAGATGCCAAGTAATTCAGCTGTCATAATAGAGTGCCAGTGGAGTGGAGGGGCTTGTGGCTAAGTAATAACAGGTGCACGGCTCAATCGATCAGGTTAAGCTACGTTTGCCGCGGTTAGTCCGTGAATCGGTGACCATCCATAACACATCGAGATCCCTCCGTCGATCTGTCATTTGTAGATCTTTGACAGTTGTAACGGGTCGTCAGAAACCTGAAAGTCTGACAACCAGTCTTACCAACGGGTATCGTGTTACCCAGTAACTGGGTTGTGGAGGACAGATAGGCAGTCACTCCATGTAAAATACTGGTATGCAGCTGCATCCGGTTAGACTGGAAGCCGACCCCAACATAGTTGGGAAAAGGTTAAGCAGATGATGATAAATAATAGAGTGCCAGATAAGTTTAAAAATGTACTACGTAACGATCTACACGTAATGGAGAGCATAATATTTATTTTTGTGAAAAAATCTATGTTGAATTTTTTCCCGACCGCAGCGAAACCCAATGGGGGATAATGTTTTTGCATGTCCTATTTAAAATACTTTTAAAGCTTTTTGGTGGCTACAGTATGCATATTTTTTTAAACAAAATAACGTACAATTTTCATTGGAAAATACCTTTTTTTACTTTCCAAAAACCTCAAGTACAAAAACACTTCATGTATTTTCATCGGAATACACAAGTTGAAATCCCGCCCTTCCTCTGTTAAATGCAAATAAAAGTGTTCTTTGAATCGATACCGCATCGTTCTGCTTGAAATTCAGCTCTCAATACTTCAAAGACATCATTACGGGAAATCATTTCCATACAGATATGGCTTGGCTTTCTATCCTCGCTTGAAAATGTAAAACTCTCAATTTCAATATCGAAATTGGTGCGAATTTTATCATAATTATTTTAGTAGGGATGCCATTAGTGCGCGAGTGGTTAGGGGCTTGTGGCTAAGTAATAACAGCTGCACGGGTCGATCGATCAGGTTAAGCTACGCTTGCCGCGGTTGGTCCGTGGATGGGTGACCATCTTTACATACCAAGTCCCCTCCGTGCCTCGGAAAGCACGTTAAGCCGTTGGTCCCGGCTGTCATTTATAGATCTTTGACAGTTGTTACGGGTAGTTAGAAGCTCATAAAGTCTGACAACCAGTCTTACCAAGGGGTATCGTGTTACCTAGTCACTAGGTTGTGGAGGTCAGATAGGCAGTCGCTCCATGTTAAAATACTGGTATTCAGCTGCATCCGGTTAGACTGGAAGCCGACCCCAACATAATTGGGAAAAAGGCTAGGCAGATGATGATTTTTTGTTGACAAACGTCGGTACTTCTAAAATTTTATAGATATTGTAAGTGAAAAATTTCTACCTTAATTTTTTATTATTCACTTACCACGCTAGAAGTAGGAACTAGCTCTATTAATTTTCGTCTAGAATAATCAAGTACTTTCGTATAACTACCAATAAACCAGTTATTGGAAAACTATTGGTTTCATTTGAGCGCCCTAGAGCTCCAGGTTTCTATAAGAAACATACACAAACACACAACACTTAAACATACTTTTCATGGAATTACGATTATTTTGTTAAGTGAAAAACTTTTAATTTTATTGTCACTATAAATTCCTTAATTTATTGTTTTATAACTGACTACCTGCGTACCGCGGTTTCACCCGCATTAGTCTCGATCCCGTTGGAATATCGTAACCTAACCTAACCCAGATCATGGTCTGCTCATGTGCCAGATTTCATCCAAATCCGTTCAGCCGTTTTAGCGTGAAAGCGTAACACAAACAAACTCACTTTCGCGTTTATAATATTAGTTATTTCCGATTATATTGTACTGTTTAATTTTTGAAAAGTAATTAAACAATTCGCCATTTAAATAATCGAGATCTGTTTGCTGGTCAAAATAACGCAGGTTAAGTTTTGGTAGGTATTAAAAAAACTGCATGTCCTAACATGCTCCTATCTTTTTAATACCTACATGCATATCTGCAATCAAGTACTTGCATAAATATGTAAACCTCCACAGAATAAGCGATTCAACCACAACTTCACAGTTCCACCAAGGCTGCATAAAATCGAGTATGTATCAACTCAAACTTTCAAGCAAACAGCCCGGAGTTGGTCAGGTTTAAAATATGAATATAAATTGCGAAACTTTAGGGTTGCTCAAATCCAGTACCAACTTTAAAATTATTAACACGACAACCTTACAGATTTACGTGCTATAAATCTGTTTTACTCTCCACAGAATAGTGTTGGCTGAATGTAATGTGATACGCTGTATTCGAGAATGTTCTGTTGTTCTAACTTTGGGGAATAGTTTTCAGGTTAGTGTGATTCTTGCATGAGGAAATGTTAACTTGAACGTGAATAGAATACAGTTCTTCATTCAAAAGCAGACTTGGGTATGCAGATTGCTTAGTTATGACAGTAAGTAGGTATATAATAGTGTTACCACCGCACCGTGAACCGTACGTCAACAAAAACGAGATGACGACGCCGAAGTAGCAACAGTAGGTACATTTACTATGCCGGGTGTCACCATTGTGTGGATCGCCCGGAGGACACGGTGAAGCATACGGTGGGTCTGCCCGGCTTGGGCGGAGCACCGCCGTGTCTTCGTGGAGGCGATCGGCGCGGTGATCTCTCGCGTCCGGCCCTGGTCCAGGCCATGGTACGGTGCGAGAGGGCATGGGAGGCTGTCACCTCCTTCTGCGAAGCAGTAATGCTCGCGAAGGAGGAGGCGGAACGCGTGAGGGAGAGGCAAATTTCGCAACCTCACGCCCCTAATCGCCGCAGGAGACACCCTGGGTATCGGGAATCGCTGGCCGATTCCTGGCCACCGTAGGCGCGGGCTTGCGGACGATGAGCAATAGTTTGCTCGCCATCGGATAAGGACCAGCTGGGGTCGCGGTGAAGTCCGAAAGGGATACTGTGGCCCTGGCAATATGGCAACTAAAGGAACACGGGTGGGTTTTAGTCAGTATGAGTTTGACATGCCCTCCTGCTCCACCCAGAGCGGGAGAAGTTATTTGATAAATTTCCAACTATAAAAAAGGTTCATTTAGTTAGTATGGCCGCATAACCTCGCTACTCGTTAACGTCCTGTTCACGGTGCGGTGGACAAACAATATTAGTGTTTTAATCCGTTTTATAAAATATAATGTTATGACTATGAGCAGCTTTTGGCATTGGCAAAATACAAAATCTTTGTTTAGATACGCCACGAATTCGTAACTTTCACCCACCACTAGAGTACCAAACCAAACACACTTCAAGATCCTAGACGCTACTAAATATTGGTCGCACATTTCAAATAAAAGTTTAGTCGAAATAGTTCATTCCGATCACGTGTGCTGTGCGCGAGTGAACGAGAGTGTACGGAACCCACCGACGAATCGGTGAAGACGGGAATTTATTTGTGTCCCCAATCAGCCCTCAGACATTTGAAGACAAAGCTCTTTCTAGAATGCACGGAATTACTCAGACGTTTTGTTTCTTCTTTCAATAAACGGGAGTTTGTTTTTTTTAACAGTAAAAAATCACTCAAATTATTTTGTTATGTATACCATAGTGTCTCAAGATAAAAGTTTTTGACCAGTGCGTGTTGCCAGTGGTACTGACACGTGGTCGCTCACAATGGGCCTCATTAGTAGGCTGAAAGTCATCCAAAGGACAATAGAGAGGGCTATACTTGGAGTTTCCCTACGTGATCGAATCAGAAATGAAGAGATCCGTCGGAGAACCAAGATGACCGACATAACTCGAAGAATTGCCAAACTTAAGTGGCAGTGGGCAGGGCACATTATTAGCAGAACAGATGGCCGAAAGATTCTGGAGTGGCGACCGCGTACCGGAAAACGTAGCATTGGAAGGCCCCCCACAAGGTGGACCGATGACCTGGTGAAGGCCGCAGGAATCTGCTGGATGCGAGAAGCACAAAACAGATCAAAGTGGTAGTGCTTGGGGGAGGCCTATGTCCAGCAGTGTACGTTTTTCGGCTGAAATGATGATAATGAATTTAAGAATATAAGTAGTAGTTAGAAAACGAAACAGTATTGTGACATACTAGGTAACAATTGATTTTGAAAATTATGCACCAACAAAATATACTTATAATTTAATATAGATTCCAAACTCCCCATATTACTTTCCCAATAAGGCAATAATAATATAATAGACAGGCCAGGTTATTAAAACCAAAAAAAAACAATAGTCATCTATCAAAAGTATCGTAACTGGGTCAAATACCTCGCAAAATATATTTTTTGTTTTTTGCAACCGTTCATACATCATTCCTCTGACGTCCAATTTTCTCTTCCTAATTTCATTTTGTACGTTCGACTCGTAGTTTACCTTAATTTATAATATTTTATTATGTTATGGTATTCGCACAGCAATCGATATTTTCGAATTATTTTCTCCATTTTGTCTTAGTAAACTAAGATACCTCATCTCTCATTCAACACTATTTTGTAAGTAATTAAATAGTCTACCACATTTTGCGTTAAAGCTACGGTTTTTTAGAAGAGCGGTGACCGTCACATACCGTCCGCAATTTACCGGCGAATAAAGTCACTGAAACGTTATTTACGAAAGTATAGTATTTCTATTTTCTTAAAGTGTCCCTCGGGAATCATCGCATTTCCGAATACAAACGAATGCTAATTTCCATGTCTATCAATTATTAGATTTATCTTATATAATAATTTGAATTCAGAACTAAGTACTTTATTGTTGTTTTGTTTTGATTTTCGTGTGAACTATATAGAGCTGTAAAACTATTTTTCTATCTGTCGTGCCTGCGACTTTAGAAGCTTTCCTACTATTTTTTAACCGACTTCAAAAAAAGGAGTTTACTCAATTCGACCGTATATATTTATATATATTTTATGTGTGTTCGCGGATAACTTCGTCGTTTATGAACCGAATTTGATGATTCTTTTTTTATTGGAAAGGAGATATCCCAAGAGTGGTACCATGATAAGAAAACCAGGATCTGATGATGGAACTCTTCAAATATTACAGGCAAACTTATAGCGATTTGGGTATTTTTATAGTAACTTGTACAGTTGCTCTTGGAAAGCACCATTTAGTTAAGTGGAACTGATGATGAAGACCACAAATAGCCACCGGAACTACTCAATAATAAGTATTTCACGGGTTGCGATTCGATTACTTTAATATGGTTGCAATGCAATTTATGCTCGTCACAATGCATATGGAGAAGTGGAGCTGGTGGTGAAGTACCAGGAGAACTCCTCAACGATGAACGTTCCTGAATCGGGAAAAGCAATATTTTGTAAATGGTGATGAGCAGTTGGCATTAGGCTAATGTAACTTAGATAAATTACAAATTGACCCACCAAAAAGCGAGAATAAAAACTTTTTTACAAAAAATACAACCGACTTCCAAACTACAAAGTGAAAAATAACTTTAATTTCAGAAGTCGGTGTCAAAAAACTAAAATACTGATCTAAAGACACCGACTTCTGAAATTAAAGTTATTTTTCACTTTGTAGTTTCGAAGTCGGTTGTATTTTTTGTAAAAAAGTTTTTTTTAAACAAATTGCATAAAGTTAAAGGAGTATTAACAACTGTATATGCTACTGAGTCGATTGAGAGCATCCAGTCTGTACCATAGATAATACGCTGGTCTGCACCAAGTGCAAAGGGCAACTGATAGAAATCCGACGGCTGCAGAGCACAAGGTTTGCCGAGGGACATTAAGAGCATATTTGTACTGTAAGTTGGTGTGTTTTCCTAGAGAACGTTGTTGACACCGTAAAGTCAAACATGGCTGTCATCATTTTCATGACAGTCATTGCGGCCGTTATTTGGGGGCCACAGGTCTTCTAGGAAACTGTAGCTTTAAGATCCATTTAGCTAAGCCAAGGTACTACCTATCTAGTGCGTAGAAATACGTTTTTGAAGTAAAAACTTCTTTGGGCGCGTTGGGCATTTTTGAGATGGGACTAAACAATTGATTTCGCGACACTGTTACGACACCAGCTTTTGACCATTAAAAAGACATCAACGCGTTGATTACCGCGGTGCCGATATTTTTTCAAGTTTTCACTTCTTTCAACACTCTCGGAGTGCCACTGTTATTTTTTTTCTTCTTTTTTTACCTGACTGCGGGGTAGCCGAAAAGAAGGTTCATGTTTTTAAAGTTCATGTTAAGTATTTATGATACCTAGTCAACATTTCTAACATTAAAAAACCAGTTGTATAATAAGGGCACGTGATACAGCTTAAATTAAACTTGAAGTAATTTGCATTTAGCTGTAACTGAGCTTAAGTTACGGGCCCCTGCTTCCGCTGTAGGCTGCGCTGCGGTCGTATTATATGGCCCAGGAACATTTCTTCCTGTAAAACATGCTGGTTACTCCTGTACTTGACTGACTATTAAATTCTGCAAGCTGGCCTAAAAACTATTATTTGAGGACTCAACATAGATTTGTAGCTTCTACATTGTTATGACAAAACCAGGGGGCCTACCACCAGCTCAAAAGCAGTATTATTTAATATTACTTCAGTGGGAGAAAGAGATGGACCTATACGTCCTGTAGAGCTTCATCTCTTTCCCACACTGAAGTAATATTAAAATAATACTGCTTTATGAACTTGTGATAGGCCCACTGGTCTTTGATTTTTTGAAGAAAAGTAGCATAAGCCTATCATAACCAGCCTATAAGATTCCCACTGCTGGGATGTGTCCCAGCCTCCTCTTTCTGTGAGAGGGAGAAGGCCGTAATCCACCACGCAGGCCTAGTGCGGGTTGGTAGATTT
Source organism: Agrochola lychnidis (assembly GCA_963680765.1). NCBI lineage: Eukaryota > Metazoa > Arthropoda > Insecta > Lepidoptera > Noctuidae > Agrochola > Agrochola lychnidis. Next base: position 16,633,811 of record OY796857.1, read on the forward strand.
CAGATATCTTCGAAGTTTTTGTTCTAGGACATGCCGGTTTCCTTACGATGTTTTCCTTCACCGTTTTAGAGCAGTGGTGATGAAGTAATTTACACCAAATAAAGTACCTGCTTGGGTTCGAACCCACGACCACTGCCACTGTTCACCACAGCTACTGGAAAAAGTACCTACTCCAAAATCAAATAAATTCTGTAAAAGGATCTTGCTGCAACAATGAACTCTCACCGAAAACTCTCATATTGCATTGAGAGAATCTATACAGTCTGCGAAGGTGTTACTGGTTTGCCTGCAGTGTACTAGAACTTAAGTGTTTAAACCGCTTAGTTTTCTGCTGATCTTGTTAAGACCCAAGCTTGGCGTTATTTCCTCGATTTTAGTATATACTTAGCAGTTTAATCGTATACAATGTTGACAATCCTTCGTGAAGCTTACGTAGCGATGTGCATGCGGGTCATGCTAATAAAATTAAGGTTTTGTTTGAGTGGCAACATCGTTAAGGAGGCAATATTGCCCGATAGCGTGCTTTTAATGAGTCAGCTTCGGTTGGCGATACTGTCACAATGTTGTACGTACTTTGGGTTAGTAGGAGTTTCAGTAAATTGCAAAATTATTTTCTAGCGACCAGTCCCTGCTTCGCACGAGTGGGATATTTTGCCACATCTAAGTAAAATAATAATGAACTCAGAAACAGAATAAATTCTCTTAAAGATGGTGAAAACCGTATCTAAATCCAAGGTGTAGTTAAGAAAAACTTTAGCCATCACATAGTCAGACAAGAAAAGCGAATTTGTTTTATAATATTGATATAGCAATGTTTCGATTACATTTAATTGACCGAGCGAGCGTAGCGAGCGAAGCGTCTCTGGATCAAGTCTGGCAAAATTTGCTTTCGTGTGTCAGTTTGTACATACTCCTTTACAGGTCGTATTTTACAACCAGTTTGGACGAATTTTAATGTAAGAAAAAAAAAAAAGAAAGAAAATACATTTATTTAGCACAGACCAGAAAGCACACAATATAATTAACATCATCATCTACCTAGCCTTTTCCCAACTATGTTGGGGTCGGTTTCCAGTCTAACCGGATGCAGTTGAATACCAATATTTTATATGGAGCGACTGCCTATCTGACCTCCACAACCCACTAACTGGGTAATACGATACCCCTTGGTCAGATTGGTTGGCAGACTTTTGGGTTTCTAACTACCCATAACGACTGTCAAAGATCTACAAATGACAGCCGGGACCAACGGCTTAACGTGCTTTCCGAGGCACGGAGGGGTCTTGGTATGTAAATATGGTCACCCATCCACGGACCAACTGTGGCAAGCGTAGCTTAACCTGATCGATCGACTCGTGCGGCTGGTATTACTTCCCGACCGTTCTGAAGGGTTAAAACAATGTTACGTTACGCGTAGTTCTCCTGCCACCTCTGTAACGCATCGTAACGTTTCAGAAGACCCCCTTCCCCCAAATTCGTTGCTCCAATACTTGAACGCTCCCTTACACGTAATCTATTATGCAAAAAGCAGAAGGCAAAATATCAAAATTTTAGGTCTACTTACAACCCTGAAATTGACATAATTATCTGACTGATGTAAAAGTATACCATTATATAAAACTGTTTGGGGTTGCCCATTTATTCCATTGCAGACTTAGCGTGGCCAGACTACATACGCATACCAGCGAGTACTTGCTCGTTGTTCAACCAACTCGTTTCTCATTAATCGCCGGCGGTGGGACAGGTGCCAATCTGTAATCTTCTTACCACGACATAAGATATTTGTGTTAGCTCGTGACGGGACGGTGAGCAATGGGTAGCTCGCCGCCCGATAAGGACCAGGACCGGGTCAACGGCGCGTTATGTTCCACGCGCGCCTCAAAGAGATGTCTGCAGAATTGACGAGGTCCGCTAGGGCCGATGTCTGCCGGGGTTGCGAATAAGGCCGAAAGGGAAATCGTGGCCCCCGGCAGCATGGCAACTGAAGGAACACGGGTGGGTTTTAGTCAGTAAGAGTCTGACATCCTGCTCCACCCAGAGCGGGAGAAATTATTTGATAATTTCCCACCCAAAAAAAGATCGTGACGTCTTAAAACGAGTAAATGTAATATTGCTGTCTCTACTTAAAGGATTTTTAAACGCAGTAAGACATGAAGGTGGCTTTCTATTAAAGTGACATAATAAGTACCAACCTACCAATGCAAACATCAGTAGTTTATACTCCTGGCATTATAGCGAATTGCGAGAATCGAATGTAGGGCACAGACTAGTGTATAATGAATGCTTTGTTTACTATTTGGCCAGTAGGCTGCCAACTTGTCATTACTTATGGTTATGACCACATGCGGCTTTGTGCGCTGCCAATGCAGTAGTAATTTAGATTATCCCTTAAGTAGGAATGAGCATACATAACGATATAATTTAAATGAGTTTTTAGATGAGAGATTTTGATTATGTTTTAATTTTTTTTTTTTAAATTATCTATTATTATCATAACATTTTTAAATAATAAGACTCGGAGCGACTTTCTAGTTTATTTTATTACTCGTAATATTTGCATGCCATTATTTAAGGCAAACGTGATAATCTGTTTTTTAACTGACTTCCAAAAAGGAAGAGGTTATATGTTCGTAGCGTATGATTGTTTTTTTTATGAATGTCCACCGATTTCTCCGTCAATTGTGGACCGATTTTGATTTTTTTTTTTGTTTAACAATATATCTTGAGGTGGTCCCGTATAATTTTATTAACTTTGCTTGGACAGTTTTTGAGTTAGCTTCATACGTATTTTTTTTTAGTATGTGGATGATATAAGTTCCTGTGACTGTTATTAACATAGTGGAAGTGGTATTCGATTTTTTGTGGGGTAGGACCACAGCTAAAAAGTGAAAAATAAAAACATTTTACAAAAAAAAAAAGTTTTTAATCTTTAGTTTTAACATCTCATGCATGCTGACAATTTGTGTTGTATGTATTGTACTCATGTTTGAGCAAATAAATGATTATCTTATCTTATCAAAGTATCAATATAGAAAGTTTATTTTGTTCCCATCTGTGGTTTTTGTTAATGTTATCTTTAATATCAAACTAACGTCACCAAACCGTTCACCAACCTTTGAGTAACCTGTAACCTTTAGTTGGCTTTTACGATATCTATAAGATCTATTAAATTTAACAATAATTTCTACCTCACGGTAAAGTACATAACCAGTAGCAACAATTTCCAAATAACAGTACATTCCCTAATCCAATTTCACAGCTATCATATTCCAGAAACTTACACCAAAATCGCATTAAATGCTCGCTTCATAAACAAGGCACAATATTAAACTTGTATTATTTACCACAAACAGGATCAAACTACCTTAAATGCGAATTCTGTACACAGAATCCCATTCCGGACTCTACATAATCACGTTCAAAATCGTATAGAGAACATTTACATAGAAGTAAGCCACAAATATGCTTAAGTTTTGGTCGTTATACCTACATGAATATCGAGGACGCATTACCTCGAACGCTAATAGCCAATATCTGCCGCCGAAATTGCCTTCCTAACGATATTTCTGCTGCATGTAATAAAATCCATAATCCTATTACGGAGTGGAATCGTTTTTGCCCCACGTGGACATAATATCGGTCATAATATGAAAAAAATATTACTTTTAAATGGCGATGTGTAGGACATACATACATAACATAACATCACGCCTTGTTTCCCCGAAGGGTTGGGCAGAGGTGTCCCTGTAGCAGGTACACCCACATTTCGCCAGTTATGTTTAAGTCCCATGTAATAGGGGGCGAGCCTATTGCCATCAACCGGGCACAAATCCAGACTCCGGGCTGCTACTAAGAAATTCCAGATAGAAAAACTCAATAACACTTTGCCCGACCCGGGAATCGAACCCAGGACCTCATGCTCAGCAGTAGCGCTTGCGACCACTAGACCAACGAGGCAGTCTGACTTTGTTATTGAGCTATTGCCCGATGGTTATTGCCCAGTGCGCTAAAAAGTAATTTAGGTTTAAAATCTCTGCTTAGCATAGTGATACTACCGAATAATAAGGGTTAAAATCGTGGTTAAAATCCAAAGTAGGTATTTTAATTATTCAATCCACAGCTTCTCCAAACTCAACCTTAATTTTTGCATAAACTAGTGGGTTAAGAGATTGATGAAACTAATTCAATTTGAACCCAACTCTAACGAGGTAACCGCTCTTAGGGAAAAATGTAGACTAACAATGCGCTTCGGTTTGTATGGAGGATAAAATTGTCAGAATAACATTCTATTTGTGAACTTGTCTAAGGAATAAAATTTATGCAATTTAGGCTGAGAAAGTTACTGTGAACAAAACAGAAAGTATAAAAAAAACACATTTTTATTATATCTAAACATCCTACATAAATTTCTAGCTTGTGAAAATCACAAATTAAACTAAAACACAATGATTAAAAATACATAAAAAAAAACTAAGTAAAATTAAAATATAAGCTGGTTTATGCAGGCGATGTCGACGCCTTAATGACGATTATGTCATTGCTACGCGGGCTATGGTGCAGTTCGCGTAAGGTACGGTTACCTAGAACAGCGGTGGCCGACACACAACTACCGTGGTGACGGCTATCATGAAAATTATGGCAGCGAGGTTTGACTTTTTTTTGACTAGCCTTTTCTGTCCCACTCCTGGGCAAAGGCCTCCCTCCACTCCTTCCACCTTTCGTGAGCCCGCGCGTCCTCCTTCCAATTTTGATGGAACTTATCCAGCTCGTCCCGCCATCTCCTACGTGGTCAAGAAGAAACGCTCTCTAGGAAATCACACCAACTTACTTTCATAAATAACGTTTCAGTGACGTCATTCCTGGTAAATTACGGACATAATGTGGCGGCCACCTCTACTAGGAAACTGTAGCTTTAGCGTTACGATCTCTTGTAATCAACATGCTCTGAAGTTATCATATCCAGTAGGAACCTGGGCGACCAAGCTCTGCTCTGGTGAAAATAGAGAATGCTCATTAGGATAGTTCATACTAATTCCATATTGCCATGATAGTATGTACTTACTAATTTCATGCTGCCATGTCATTATTCTAATATAATTATTCTCACGTCATTATTAATTCTTTTGTTCTAAACTTTGGGCGACCGAGCTCTGCTCGGGTGAAAATACGGAATAAACGAATTTTCCCAGATATGAGACCTAGCTAGATCGATTTTTCGCCCTCGTAAACCCCTATATTGCAACTTTCATCGAAATCGTTATAGCCGTTTTGTAGAACGTGATTACAAATATATATACATATATATATTATTTATATAATATTTTCGACCGTTTAAAATTACGTATAAAAACAAATCCATTTATACTGTCAAGTTTTAGTATCATAAAAAATTTGCCACAGTACCTGACTACGACAACCATAATATCACTAATTGCAATTTAATGGACAAACAAACATCCTGACCAAAGTCTCGTTAGTAGCGAGTGATATAGTGTATAATCGATCACAGTAAAGGTCAGGCTCTCATTAACTTCTTAATTAAGGGCCAAGAACGTGATCCGAACGGTAATTTTTAACTTTAACAACCGGGGAAGCGGCTTTGATATAATTTGGAAAGTTTTATTATTTCGTGTAAGTACTTAAAATTCTATTTGAGTACGAAATAAAAAGTGTAATGAAAATTTTGTTAAAGGTTTCCGAATTTATATGCTGATTGGAAATGGGAATTAAATAGTTACGTTGGTTGAATACAATACGGTATAGGTTCCTTATCATTGGGAAAGCTGAATTTAGGAGATGAACGACACTTTTGGAAGTGAAGGTACACCTACCTTAAGGTTCCATTAGTCGACGGCTCGAACTCGTTGGTGGCGTGGCTAATATGTATGCTATTTAGTACAGTTATTTATTTCTTTAGTATTTATTTATCTAGATTTTATTTATTTAGTTTTTTTTTGTGTTTTTTTTTGACTGCCTCGTTGGTCTATTGGTCGCAAGCGCTACTGCTGAGCATGAGGTCCTGGGTTCGATACCCGGGTCGGGCAAAGTGTTATTGGGTTTTTTCTATCTGGAATTTCTCAGTGGCAGCCCGGAGTCTGGATTTGTGCCCGGTTGATGGCAATAGGCTCGCCCCCTATTACATGGGACTTAAACATAACTGGCGAAATGTGGGTGTACCTAGTACAAGTACACCTCTGCCCTACCCTTTGGGGAAACAAGGCGTGATGTTATGTTATTTATTTATTAAATTTTTATTTATTTATTTAGTGAAATAGACGATGATTTATAATGAAAACGAGTACGTACAATTTCATGAACAGACGTGGGCGTATAGATATTATGGATAAACTACTGGATGTATCTACTCAAAATTAAATAATTTGAATTTTTAAATAAATTATTTATCTCTGTACGGTTTTTATTTTGCCATTTTCGTACTACATAACTTATTTATTTGGGCCTAAAGATGAGTTAAAATTAGTGTTGAAATATGGAAGTTTCATCGCTCATAACTTCCAAACTAATACCTTTTCCCAATTCTAATTTCATGCAGGGCTAGATAATGACAAGACAAATTGATAATAATCTTTAGTTTTGAACGTACATCGTCAGACAGACGAGTAATCACCATACTACGTTTGTATGGAAGAATTACCGATTAGTGTACTTCAAGAGGAGGCTCCCTAAATTGTATGTTAATTTGCATTAATATTCTGAAAAAGTCACGCATACAATCAAAATGGAACTTTAGTAAATGATATATTGGATCTTTTTCTTTCCATGTATAAGACAGTTACGTAATTGGAACATTTTAGCTCGATCCATTTTTGTTCGAAAATCATGTCTTTTTTAAAGATTATTTGAAACAAAAACAAGATTACTCGGCTTTTATGTCTAAAATAATTATTGACAGTAAAGAAATAAAGTTTATTATCCAAATATAAGAATTTTTTTCTCTAGATCTATTTTTACTTTAGTTATAAACGAAATAAGAATTGAGACTTACGACATTTAGTTCCGTGCTTGAACACGATCAAAGAGCGCACGCGATATTTAACTTTATTACTGATGTGTTAGCGTTTAGCACATAGTGGAGTGGTCTTTGGAGTTCCTAGTCTTAGGATGGGTAACTGATACTGGCAAAGTAGTCGACATTGGCTCGTTTATAAGAGCAATAGGAGGTGACACATATTTTTGAAGCCGATGCAGCATCCTATGTTGACGCCGCTTTGCTTGTCAGATAGTTTTGGTGTTCCTTCGATGTCACATATTTGTGCTGCCGCTTGTCTTCCACAAATGAACACATCTACTTGCCGTCATCTTGACCACAGATATTAATGGAATAATCATGAAGTCAGATATTATTGCTGAGTTGTTCATAGTAATATATTTTTATGGTAGTTCACCTTTATCATTGAAATTGAAATTGAACACGATAATCCGTTTCGACAATTCCAGAGTTCCAAACCGTTCAAAAACATAAATTGCATTATTTACGTTGTTGAGCAGATTTTTTTTTCCAACTTATGACGTAATGGATTCAAATCGAAACAAATAAAACAACTTGTGATTGATCGTGCATTACGCAATTAGGGTACTGTTCCGTTTAGTTATTCCTAAAGAGCCATAAAAAACCATGAAAGAAATCGACACGTGTTTCACCTTTCAACGAGGCATCCTCAGGATGACGATTGACTTGTCGCGAACCCGAACACGGCGTGTTGCCACATCAAGCGCTGGACGCAGAGTGATCGCAGAGTTCTGTAGTTTATTAGGAGCTTTTGCCCGCGACTTCGTCCGCGTGAAATTTCTTGTCCCTGCGACACACCGCGTCGCATCGCATAGCCCGTCGGCGCTACTAAAGCGTTTCGCTTAGCGTTCTTTCTGACTTCTTTTCTTATTACTCGTCTCCTAAGGGTCATCGCGTGATGTTAAATAGTCCATAACCTTCCTCAAAAATTGGGCCATCGATTGCAATTTTTTTAAGGTATTTCCTAAGGTTAGCGCGTTCAAACAAATAAACTTCTCAGCTTTATTACATTATTAGTATAGATATTCCATAGCCATAGATTTATCAAAACCTATGCTACATTCATTTTATAGGTACAAAACACTCACAAAATCAATACAAATCCAAATATCCGGGAAAAAGCAATTCCAAATAGTCAATCGAGTGGTCACGACTGAGCTGGCCAATTAGCGAGGTGTGTCGAAATCTGTTGGGTACCGTGGCTAGCACATACCTCGTTTTATGGTTACTACTAACTTTTCCCCCGGTTTTGATTGTGTGAACTAATGTTGATGTTGGTACTAAAAATCGGTAACTTGGTTTTAAAATCGAAAGAAAAAATAGTTAATTGATTTAGGCGTGATCTTGCGGAAATCATTTATAAAATACAGTAGATGTGGATATATTTAGTAACCTGTTCCGCTTAGCTATTTCTAAAGAGCCATAAAAAACTCCTGAAATAAATCAACACGTGTTTCACCTCTCAACGAGGCATCCTCAGGATGACGATTGACTTATCGCGAACCAGAACACGGGGTGTTGCCACACCGAGCGCTGAACGCAGACACACTGACGCAGACGCACTGAGTGCTGATCGAAAGAAAAACTATAATCAAGTAAATTGGATAAGTGGTTTTTGAGTTATAGGTGTACTAACGAACAGAAAAATAGATGTTAGTTAGAGTACTTCATCAGTAAATATAATTAATAATAACCTATACTATATTTGATACTTATTAAAAATAATTGTTTTATGTTCTCAATTGTATTGTTTCATTTTAATAAAATATGTCACTATGCCCTAACAGTTTTCATAATTTGTTTTTATGGAGCATCTTATATACTATATCTACAATGAACTAAATGAATAGGAATATGAATATTTTTGCCTATGATTTCACTCAAAAATTTCTCAAAAATGATCACTGATTAACTCTTTTTTGTCACATCCAAATAAAATACAGCATATTATTATTGCCCTTGTACTACTGCCTTTAATACAAGTTATTTTATAACTTAGTAAGGGTGCTGGTTGCAACACCTACCTGTTTTGTTAACTAGCATAAGTCAAGTGTACCTACAGATGATACTATTTAATGTTAACAATATTATTTGATTCAATAAATTATTATTTTAGTTGTTTTACATTTCTCGGGACCCTGGGGTCCCGGACTTTTGGAAGGCGTACGAGGGGCCAAAGCCAACTCGCAGAGGCCCCTTAGACAGTCCTATATGAAATGAGGCACCAACCGAAGATTATCCCTGTATGTACTATGCAAGTGCACCCAAGGACAACCCCCGGTTGGTGTAGAACTATTGCAGAATATGGGTTTGGGTGGCTAACTGCCCAACAGCTCGCCACATGCTGCCCTGCGGGTTTTTGTATCTCTCTTGGTCTGGCTCCTCATCCCAGATCCGTTCTGGCAAAGTAAACTCTACCGGCACAGGCCTAGAGTTCGGAGCGCGCAAGCCCCACCACGACGTCAACGTAGAGATACGGCGGTGGGGTTATTATTATTATGCTCATCCTTAAAATTCAGATTAGGTAGTTTTAATCCGCAATTTTTTTTATACGCACTTTATTTTCACAGGTTACTCTCGACAAACAAACAAACTCACAAACATACTCTAGGTATGCAGACATAGGTGTTTTAATTTGCCCACTCGTCCGTTTTATACTAAAGTTTTGGTCCCAGTACGATAATTATACGGTAGACTACTGCGTTTCCGTAATTGCCGAACGAATTTTCTGGTCAGCACTAGCCAATCAGTTATGCTAATGATGCGAACGATGCTATTGATTGGTCAATCAGTGTGCTCATAACATCATGGGTTATGGAGACAGAATGGTCGTTTTTATAAATTCTGACGTGACGATATTATTATGGACGTCCACGGCACCACGATAACACAGGGAAGTAGGATGTATGGAATTATCTGAAGACGCTTTTAAATTTCCGTACACGATAATGTCGTCACATAAGAATTTATAAAAGCGCGCATTTGTTTTAAAAACAACATTGTAGTTGAACAGTTTCTCGTGATAACTTCTGCCTGGGTAATAATACTGTTATATCTTATCTATAATATCTTTGACTGCTTTACCTATATCGTGGGAGTTTATAATTACTGAATGCTTGCTTTTTGTAGAGCTTCCTTCTTTATACAAATTGCTGCCTGTGTTTATTGGAATCGATCATTTTATCGATTGTATTAATAGTTAAACAATTGATTCATTAAAATTAAATTGATTTTTGAAAGGTCTGTTTTTGGCCTAAAATTATCAACGAACTATTTAAATGTTCAATTTCATTTATGTGGTTTTTGTATCTAACCCAAAACTTCTCCCAAACATACTAAAAACAACTACATTCCCCAAACATTCACAAAATTTAAGCGCTACGGAACAAAACGTACGTCACAACCGATCCCAAGGGCGCTCCCGAATAACATCACTAAAGTTATCACACGATTCGTTGCGCCCGTGCTAATGAAATTAACCCCCATTTCGGACGGAATGAAACCACATGAGTAAAGATAGAACAGAGACTAAACACCACACAGTCGCATTGAAAGAAGTACTTTGAGTATTTAAGCTAACTGATGTCAATGAAGAAGGTGCTAGCTTGTTGTGTAGCTGAATCTTGCATTGTTGTTCTACATGAAGATCACGAATTGATTCAATCACGACACGATGCACACGCGATTTGATTGGATTCGGTTGATCATTTATTATCAAGGTGTACTGTGTTACAAGTAATTGTGTAGTCCTGGATTGGGGGTTATTATTGGTCTACTTGTAGTTTCGCACCGCTGTCAGCAATTGATGAGTCGGTCGAAAATGTTGTTACCACTCTAAGATTGAACTCTTTTTATCTGACGTGACACAACTAATTGCCTCAGCAAATCTTAGGTGGTTGACAATCTTTCATGGGCAACAGTCTACCTATCGCCGCAATTGTACAAAGTTCGGACTCTGTTGCATATCTACTCTTGCGCCGGGATGCTGTAAGGCTGGTAATGAGTACGAAATACTGGTAATGAGATGTTCGTTACAACATACGTGTTGGACTGACTGTTGATATTAACGGAATGGAAGCACATAAATGTTGGCTTTGTTGCGTAGTAATGTCTTTACAAGGTAACTAGTTTTCTTTTGTTTCTTACTATACAAAATGTTTTTGGTACAAATAGGACAACTGTAAATTGTCTGTTCAAGGTTTATAGCCCTTGGGAACAATGTTTTCTGAAAGGTCAAAGTATGCTTTTGGCTTTTAGGGTTCCGTACTTCAAAAGGAAAAAAAAAACGGAACCCTTATAGGATCACTCGTGTGTCTGTCTGTTCGTCTGTCACAGCCAATTTGCTGCGAATCTAATAAACTGATTAAGTTGGAATTTGGTAGACATATCAATTTCCGTGACCCAAACACGGACGTCTAACGAAAATAAATGATTTTTTAATATTGGAGTCACTTTACGGGAGCGAATTGAAAAATAAAAAAAATAAAAATTTTGCAAACTGTGGCATACAAAAAGAAAGGACCCGTTGTGAGGTCCTCGATTTTTTTATAATTTTAAAATAAATAATTTTAAAGATATTTAAGAAAATAGATGAAAATTGAAAATTCTTTCTCTTTATCCCCGAAACTACAGAGCCGATAATTTTGGAAAAATAAAAAATATAGAAAATAAAAAAGAAAGAAAACTTGTTTATTCTGCAAAAACAAAACGCACATTTTAAAAAACTAAACATAAAATACACACAACAAAAGTAGCCAAAAGCCTCGTATACAATAAAAAAAAAAAAAGTTTGAAAATGTTGTTCATAATCAAAACAAAGCTAAATAACAAAAAATAAAAAAAACAAAATAGACAAAATAGTTCTATACTTATAGATTACAGAAAAACCTTTTAGAGGTCTATAGTCTTAAAATAACATGGTAAATCACTCAATATTGTGTGCACAAACTTACATTTGCAGTTGGAATGTATGGGAGAACATGTTTTTCAACTACAATGTTAAGTTTGTCCTTGGGATAAATTCATCCCAACTACGGAATCTTTCATTTTGCGTGGTTCAACACGCTCTTGGCCGGTTTTTTAAATGTATTTGAAGGCGTATCATACAAAAATGTTTACTGTAAACGATACAAGGCATGATACAGTTAACGGAATAACTATTTGTATTTTTTTGAGTTTTCGAGTATTTTCCAAAAATAACGTGAACCTATCTCACAAAAATAAATTACTTTGTTAAGAACCTAAAATGTTATTTCAGAAGCACATAAAAACGTGACGTAAAAACCTTAAAGACCTTAATAAAACCTGAAATACCTCATAACAATAATAATAACAAAGTAAAATTATCCGTAATTCCTTTTCAAAAATGTTCAGCCGCCATTACTGGGTATTAACGTCGTACTTAATCTCGAGCTGTTATTCTAAATTAAGTAAAGATGTTGATGAGTAGCTTAAATATGAATAAAAGAGAATTAATTAGTAAGTTGGCTTCCGTAAGGAAAACAAATATTCAACGTTTGAATAACAGATTAGCTGGAGGCAAGAGCGTATGGAGGTAAGGCGGTACACACACTGATAGTAGTAGATATGCAACAAACATTTCTCAGGAAGTCAAGCAATGCATAATTATGTTCTGAGCCTTTTGATAAAGGTGTGATTCAATGTAGGTATATACATAATTCTAACTTATCTAAACTAATATTTTAAAGAGAAAAGATTTTTTTTTTGTATGTTTGTTTGTTATGGATAAATTCAAAAAATACTTAACCGATTTAAATAATTATTTCACCTATATAAAGCTAAATTATCTATGAGTAATATGGGCTATATTTTATCGACTATCGAACGAAGACGCGGACAGAAGCTAGCAATATTATAAATGCGAAAGTAAGTTTGTTTGTTACGCCTTCACGCTAAAACGGCTGAACGGATTTGGATGAAATTTGGCACATATATAGATGATGCCCTGGAAAAGAACATAGGATACTTTTTTTTTCCCACGGGATCGAGACTTATGCGGGTGAAACCGCGGGGCGCAGCTAGTAATATTATAAATGTGAAAGTAAGTTTGTTTGTTACGCCTTCACGCTAAAACGGCTGAACGGATTTGGATGAAATTTGGCACATATATAGATGATGCCCTGGAAAAGAACATAGGATACTTTTTTTTTTCCCACGGGATCGAGACTTATGCGGGTGAAACCGCGGGGTGCAGCTAGTAATATTATAAATGCAAAAGTATGTTTGTTTGTTACGTTTTCACGTCTTAACTACTCAACCGATCATCATAAAATTTTGCATACTTGTTTTCAGGGGTACAAAAAAGTACATAAGGTACCTTTCATTTAGAAAAATAGTACTGTTCCCGAGGGATAGAAAAATAACTTTTAGACGCGAGGGAAGCCGCGGGCAAAAGCTAGTAGTTTAATATTTTAGAACGCGTTTGAGGGTTTTACGGCATACTAAGAAATAAACTGTCTGAGCTAAAATATGTATATCCCCCCATCATGGGGGATATACATATTCTATTAGACATATTATTCACAGACTATTTAACTGTCTATCCTTTTGAAATTATAATCATTCAACCGCTTCTCACGTAGACAGCCAACGTAACAAAGCATATCAGACTAACATTGTGTTGCAAATAAACAGCAATAGCGGCTACAGTGTGCAATCTACCTAAACGAATTTTTTCCAGATTAATTAAGCTAAACCTTGTTTGGACGTGAACATAATTCATGATCGTCCCAAAGGAACAAACTTTGTCTAACTTGGTATTTTTATTTTCTTGTTTATAATTTTGTTTGTTGTTTTGTATTGGGAAAAATCAGTTTCGGTTAAATTAATAGCCAAATGTATAACAAAAGTTCGACTAACACTATTGGAAATATTAATAGGTAATACCAAAATACCTACCTATTTGTAGATCAACATTATTCTGAAAATAATTTCTTAAAGACTTTCTTATAAAGGAAATTCAGGTTAATACTGAACAATTGGCCCATTTCCTCAATTCCAGTCCGTTTTCTAAACTTTACAAAATGCAGTCCATTGTCAACGCCTTCATTCAAAAGTTGGGGTGCCAAATTAATTATGAATTTTGATCCCGAAAAAAGTTTTTCTAATCTCTTTGAAAAAAAAACTGATCCATTAGATCCCTTTCAATTTTGTTTGACGCCTTCATCGCTAAGATGTATTGTGTCCAATGGGGGGAATAATGTGATGGATTTCTACAGAAAAATCCATTATTTTATTGGTATTGTATTTTTGATGTCGTTGGATATTAAAATGGGAAAGTGGCTTTAATTTTTATCTGAGAGTATTTCTTTTTTTTTTCTTTGAAGGGTGATAGATTTTCAATTAGTTAAGTGATAGATTATGATCTGTTACTTTGTAAATTCGCTTGAACTGGTGAAAATCTACTGTCACTAATTAAGTTCAATTTAGGCATTCAACGAAGCTGAATTTTATTAAATATCAAGATCGATCGCTCAGTTATTTGTTACTTTGCTAATAAAATGATTCACCTCTTGGACAACATAACAAAAAAAATCTTAACTTCTTAGATCTCTGCATTTATTTGACGATATCACAACAACTTAAAACTTGATCTATGATTGAACTCAAAACATAACGGACACATCTCAACTATAAGTTCCAAAAACAAGTTCCAACTAATCGCTTGTTCCAACGACATTTTCCCAAGAGACAGCTAATAGTCTGTAAGTATCCAAAGGATAGTTTTAGACGACTTTTCGACGTCATTCAGCCTCAGCAGTCGAAGACAAAGACCCAGGAGTTCCCTAAGTCTTCGTAGAGAGTATTAAAGTCAAACCATCGAGCTGAAAGCTAAAATGCTAATAGTAACTTATAATGACTGAAGGTACTACAAGTTAAGTTATTCTTTCAATAAATTGCAGTTCAGATATTTTTGCTCCATAAACTTTCTAGACATAACAATATCAATCGGGTTTGTTTTTCTCAGCATGTTCAATGTTGTTTTTGTTATCGTCTGGGAAGGTTGAATTTTTCTTTGTTTCAAGACATTGTTTTTTTTTCATTTAAATTTTATGCCAGTACTTTTTCAGAAGGTCAATACTCGTACTTATCGTCGGCATAGGTGGAGAACTAAATAACTGCGATTTTGGTCAAATTGACTTTTCACCATTTTCGCAACACCCAAATCATGCCGTAAAAATAAATCGCAATTTTCTCCAAACAATACTTTTTTTGTTATTTAGTTCTCCACCTACGCCAACGTTATGTAATGCTGAGAATTATGGGAAAATGGTACATTTGAAAACCCAAAAATCATCCTTTAAATTAAACCACAAATCTTTGAGCACATGTTTCATACCGATACTAGGTTCCTTAGTGACTTGGTCAATTTCCTTTAATTCGCATTTCACAATCTCATCTCAGCGACAATCAATGTTAAAAATTTGTCCAAAAAAAACGGGAAAAGAGCTTCCTAAAAATATATACATTGCCCCTCAGATGTAAAATAAATCCGATAGCTTACACTATGTAAAATGTTTTAAAATTTAAATAAACACAAGTAAGTATCTGATCTTAACAATGGATCCATGAGTTTGTCCCTCTGTCACGTTATATTTTTAACCGTTATTCGTCACATACCATTTAAAGATTATATACAGTACTGAACCATCTCAGCACCGTTCGCATGGCAACCGTGTGTACATGAAAATGGCCTTAAGGCATCAAGAACAAACGCCAACATTCGTAACTTATTTCACCCTGTACCACTGTGCACCAGTTTCTCCTTTTTACCTCCATAATACGTTAGTTTACCCTGTTGTACTGCTTTAGTTTGACCTTTCAACCACCATAAAGCTCTGTCCAAACTAAGGCGAGCGTGAGAGCGGATGCGGGGCTAGACTTAGGGTGAATTTCACCAATAAAACTGAACATGATCAGCACTTCTAAAACCCGTTCAAGAGTTGTCAGTGTCAAAATTGTTATGGAAAATCGACACGTATAAATCTGCACTTACTCGCGCCGATTATGACAGTTAACTAGAAAAGGGCCTGTTAGAAGTCAACATAAGAACCTATTACAAAATGGTAGTTACAATACAGCTTTACTAACGAAAAGTGTTTTCGGCATGGGTCCCACCATTTATAATAAAATACCAAATATTTTTAAAAATTACCCAATCCAAATGTTTAAAAAGAAACTGACAGCCCTATTGCTTGATAAGTGTTACTATTCAATTAATGATTTTTTAAATGACCCTAATCTTTAGATTTAATTATTGACATTGTGTATTTCTTTATTATTATTATTATGCTAGTTTTAAATTCTATAATTTTTTTGATTAATTTATTTTTTTGCCAATTTTAATTTGACTCTGATAACTGGATCTGGCTTTTTAAATGATAAAAATATATAAATATAAAAAATATAAATGTCATATACGATAACTTATATTATATCAGAATGACTTAATTATTAATATTGTTAATTTAGATAAAAATTGTATCGTTAGTTTTTACGACTGCATGATTTATTTGAAAACTGTATTTTTTTTAGTTTTTACGACTTTGCATACCGTAAGGTAGAATGTAGCGGAAAAACCATCTTATACCTGTACCTACATTGTAGGCAAAATAAATCTGAATCTGAATCTGGCGTCAACAGTCACGTGACTTAACGTGACATCCCTATCATTAAAACAATCGACACTCGCAGTCGCGTCCCGCATCCCGCTTGCTCGCTCGTTCCAGTTTGACCAGAGCTTTACTACACCTTAATTTAACCCTTATTCACCTACACATCAGTCACACGCAGTACCTACCTTCCTCAAGACTTAGCTGATCAAAGGGTGCGTAAAAAGAAACATTTGTTAAGACCAGCGAGATGGAAGTGAGGCCCTTTGAGAGTAGATAATAACGTTTCAGACACAGACGTCGACGGGAACGTGGCTAGGATTTGGTTAGGGTAGTATTATGGAAACTGTGCGATAAGGTGGCGAGTGGCTGTATGGTGAAGAAACTATCGCACGGTGCAGTTGTGCGGATGAAAAGAAAGACAATTCTTTTTTCGACACTTACATTACAAATAAATGTAGGTATAGGTGTGTACCTAAATACAACGGATTTTATTTTTAAATTTCTTCTTTTTCCTACAAAAAGGAAATGGTACCAAACTTTTTTTCTTTTTTGTAGGAATGACTCTTGAACAAGTAGTATTTGATAGAAACAACACTCCTTTTTAGGATTTTGTAGTCCTCTAGCTGGGATTTTTTTGGGATTTTAATCAAACAATCATCTGCTGTTAAAACCGAACTCGGCCATCATGACTAGCAGCGCTCTGTGGTTTTACTCGGATAAGTTTCGATGCCGTAGGAATATCGAGATAAAAATTATCTTATGTGTTAATCCAGGTTATAAACTATCTGTGTGCCAAATTCCATCCCAATCCGTTCAGTCGTTTTTGCGTAAAAGAGTAACAAACATCGCATTTATAATAAAAATAAAATATATATAAGTAGGGTTAGTAGGAATTTTATATGTTTGAAAGTTGAAGACATGCTATAGCCCCAAGAATATATAAAAATAATTTCGATGCTGCAAAATATACAAAAAAATCTACATCTTTATTTTACTTAGATTCTTACTGGATCAGACTAAAAAAGAAAATTCAAGAAATAATAAGACACTCAAGTCGCGTACGCAACTCAAACTTCAAGAATAGCCACAAAAGTCTGAAATCGCGGCACAGCCCCGGGACAGACGCCTTTGTTCTTGTGGATTAACTGCGTCTTATCTACCCTAGACTTATCGCGTGCCTCTGACCGTGATCAGTTTAGTTTTAACTGGAAGATATAGTTACTGTTTAGTAAGTGGTTTTGAATAATACTGTGCTGTTTCTATGATTAATTAACTGAATTTAGTTAATAAGAAGGAGAAACTCTTGCAATGGATAGAATCTTTGATATGATGGCATAGATGGGAAAATGTCGTGAGGAAAGTTTCGAGTATAAATCTTGACGGCTGTACGAATAGGGGAAGACCAAAGAAACGAAGAGTGGTCTGTGTGAAAGATAATATGGGGTGACTCCGGAGATGACGAATAATGAAGAAGTATGGATGAAGATGATAGGCTGCGCAGACTCCAAATCAACAGGAATACAGGCACGAAAATTATTTAATTCTGTAAAAACAACGAATTTATTTATCATTTTATTTATTTAATAAAAATACAAGTTATCAAACTAAAACCCAACTACGACAAAAGATCATCTAAAAAACAGTGGAGTGCCGACAGAAGTGAAAACTATAAAAAAATACTTCCAAAACCGTTAAAGTAAAAATACTTCCATAGAACATTGATCCGTAACTTAATATAAATAAAGAGCACAATCACGTTTACAAAAATGAGGTGTCGGTAATGGTGTCGCGATTTCAATTGTTTTTTCCCGTCTCAAAAATGCCCAACGCGCCTAAAGAAGTTTTCACTTCAAAAAGGTAAACAAGACATCATAGACAGACAAATTAAAACTCCGGATTCACACGTGGTATGGCATAAATTGAACAGATTACGAGTGACTCCGGATTTTTAATGTACTTATAATCAGCGAACGATCAAGACGCTTCCAACGATACCTCATTTGTCAAATTATGATGAGCAGTTTAGAAGTTATAAGGGAACTGATGGACATACATACATACATACCGGTCAAAATCATAACCCTCTTTTTTGCTTCGCTGTAGTTGGGTAAAAAAATAAAATAATACTTCTAATACTAATATGAATAACCTAAATGTTGCTTTATATTTTTAACGTACAACTTCAATTTAACTAGGACCACGAATTCATGTTTTAGCACGAATAAACACAAACAAAGTTGGCTATTTCAAAGCTAATGACGCGAAATGTTTATTTGACTTAGTTATTTAAATTTATACAGACCATTTGGTATACAAGTATTTAGAGAGGCCTGCACTAAATTATGTGGATGGGATATTCAATATTTTCATTGCTAACATTTACTTTTACCGTAAAACATTCTGCCTGTTCGCTTTTATATATTGTTTTAGTCCCAGGCAGCTGCCTGGGACTTCGAATGCGTGTATTTTGAATTTCATAATTTTTATAACGTTTAGTTCAGTATCTTAGGTGTGAAAAGGTAACAGACGGACAGATACCGGGCACAAATCCAGATTCCGGGCTGCCAAGAAATTTCTAAAGGAAAACCCCAATTTTACCCGACCTATGAATAGAATTCAGGACCTCATGGTCACCATTAGCGCTTGCAATGACTAGATCAACGACGCAGCTAACAATAATTATGTATGCATAAAATACAATCATGAATACATTTATTGCGTGTGATGTTTGTGGCGATTTCTCTTTTGATTATTCATTCGAAGGCTCTTGTTCAGCAATAAAGAAAGAAAGAAAGAAATAAAAAAAAGAAAGAAAAAATAAAAAGAAAGAAAAATCGTGTGGCACTCGGGGATTGCCGCGGTAAAGCTATTGCATAGCATTTGTAACCTCCATACTTTCTATTTGTCAACGCTACACTTGGGATGATCACGTGATGACATAAAACAAAAATTACGTTCATGGAAACTTCGTGTTCCCTTGACAACATCACGTTGTTATGGGAACCGTCATTACATGGTAGGCGGAGTGGGGGTGTTAGGTTTTTTTCGTTACGGAATTTCTTGATTCGGTCGCCGCGCTCAAAGCCCGCGATAAAAAATAGGCAATAGCTTAATAAATAAAAAGAAAGAAAGAAATAAATAAAAAGAAAGAAAGAAATAAATGAAAAGAAAGAAAGAAATAAATAAAAAGAAAGAAAGAAAATACGTTTATTTGCGGTAAAGATGACGCAAAGAAAGAACACAAAACAAAAAAAGAACAATTTGAGTGAAAATATGCGTCACATCCATGCTAAAGCAGTAGGTTTCTATGATCTAACTTAATATGTGTGGTGACGTACCTACCTTAAAGATGCCACTGCAATTAACAAAACAGACACCTCAAACTTGATTACTTCCGAACTTAAACACATAACCTCTTACGACCGAAAGTTTCAAAGGTTATGACTAAACATAATGCAGTACAGTTCTAACCTCGAATCCCTTAGGTGGCCGTGTACAATACGCTCAATTACATACATATGTACAGTCAGAATGGAACGTATTCGCATGCGGCTAATAAATCATGCGAGTGCGGTTTGCCTACCAGTTTCAATTTAACTTTTGGCCCAACAGTTGTACTGTAACGTGACGTCATAAAATTGGAAGTTTGATACTAAATTCGTTGTACGTCAATGTGTTAGAGGCGGCTTGGGTTTGAATATGTAAACGATGTTTGTGTTCAGGGAAGTAACTGGTGTTTGTTTGAAATTAAAGCTATGAATATGACTTTGTAAGTGAAAAAAAAAAATTTGAGTGCAACAAAGCGCTCGTTAAAGCGAATCTACATCTTTATACACATCCAAGAAGGACACGATACAAAAAAAAAAAAAATGCGTATGACGTTATAAAAAAGCAATATTTAATAAAAACATTTTCGGCATGGCACCCAAAATATACAAAAATTAAAAGTATCACAGACCTACAAAAAATGGACCAATTCAAATTAGGTTTGCACGAATTTCTAGGTGCAAAATGTTACTATTCAATTAATGACTATCTATATAAAAGATGACTGATCTTATAATGATTTTATAAAGACAAATATAATGATTATTGAAATTTTTATTTTACTTATGTATTTTATTTTTGAATTTCTATTTTTTATGTAACTCAATTTATAATTTATTCTGTATATTTAATGTTGTAGGAGGCCTTCCAACGCTACGTCTTCCGGTACGTGGTCGCCACTCTAGAACCTTTCGACCCCATCGGCCATCCGTTCTGCGAGCAATGTGCCCTGCCCATTGCCACTTAAGTTGCAGGAATCCGCTGGATGCGGAAAGCACAGAATTGGTCGAAGTGGCGGTGCTTGGGGGAGGCCTATGTCCAGCAGTGGACGTGTTTCGGCTGAAATGATGATGATTTAATGTTGCGATTAGAACCTAATATATTAGTTTTGCACACCTCATTAGGTTATAATCAGTGATCGGATAATCGGATGCATATTTACGTAAAGTTCATTTTTGGTTAGGAAATTATGGAAGCGGCTTCTTAAAACATATATTTTTAAATATAAATCCCGGGATTCCAGAAAATTCGAAACTAGTCTGTAACATGATGAGGAAACGTCGTCTTTACCATGTGGTATTTATTTAAAAAACAGGGGATTATATAATTATTAATATGTATTTACTTGAAGTTAATTTTAAGCTCCCCATCAATTTATGACTATGTTGAGTGTAAGAGGAATAGTAGGTAGTAGGTACCTACACACGATTTGACACTATAATAAATACAATAAATATTTGTTGATTCCGAAATCCCGGGATTTTTTCGATACAAAAGTGCATTCCATAATATTCCAACCATTGATGTAAATCGATGATTCCAACACCTTAAACTAAGTAAATATTCCTATACCCGATTTGATTCTATAGTAAAAAAAAATAAAGTCGATTCCGCATTCCCGGGATTTTTTCGATACAAAAGTGCATTCCATAATAGCCAACACCTACACTTTAGGTAAATATGCATCCGATTATCCGATCACTAGTTATAATACAATGTACCTTTTATACCTGTTACACCTTTTTAACATGTACTAGGCAAATAAATTATTTGATTTGATTTGATTTGACGTTATAGCTCGATGATAAGTTCTTTAAAAGCATCAATATCAACACTTGAATAACCAAAAAAAAAAAATGAGTTATGATTTTTGCAAAATATCGAGTTTTTATTTTCGTGATGGCCCAGTGAAGCCTCGCCTCTCATGCATGAGGTTGTGGGTTCAAGTCTGGGCAAGTACCAATGTGACTTTATTAAGTCATATGTACTTTTAATCTTGGACGTCACTGACATCAGTGGAGGAAAACATCGTGAGGAAACCTGGACTTAAATCTGAAATCACCAATCCGTCGTGAGCAAGCGTGGTGATCAGTGCTCGTGCCTTCTCTGTATGAGAAGAGGTCTTAGCTCTGCAGTGGGACAAATAATGGGGTGGTATTTAATTTAATAAGTGTATGACGTGCCACATAAAACTTACCATTTATCTTGCACTTGCACCTAAGCTTTTACTGACTGCGCCTTCCGGTTTCACCCGAGTGGGTTCCGATCCCTTGGGGGCGTCGGGACGGTACTGTTGTCCTAACCCAGCGAACCCAGACATGGTCTACCTAAGTGCCAAACCTCATCCGGATTTGTTCAGCCGTTCTGGCGTGAAGGCGTAATAAGCAAACAAACACATAAATACCTAATAAAAATAAATAGACTTCTGTATTTACATTTGATATTGGGCAGGATATTAAAGGATAGCACATATAACTAAATATGCTAATTATAACTCACACACTACACACCCTCACTCTTCACACTCTCATCCATACTCATACATAATCACTCGTAAACGCGCGACTTGGCCTTGGATTTTTCATACAAACAAAATCCCCCCTTTTCACCTCTTTAAAGGTCGATTTTCTAAATCCCTTTCTTACTGGATGGCTACGTCATATTATCAACCTGTGTGCCAAATTTCAGCCTATTCCGTTCAGTGGTTTGAGCTGTGCATTGATAGATCAGTCAGTCAGTCAGTCAGTCACCCTTTCCTTTTATAGATAGATATAGATTAACTGCATTTTTTTCAAAATTTTAGGCTCAGTAGGTTCGGAGATAAGGTGGGAATGGTCAATTTTCATCTATTTTTTAAAATATCTTAAAAGTGTTTATTTTACAATAATAAAAAAAAAAAATGATGTTCTCCCAAAATGTCCTTTCGTTTGATATGTCACACGGTACAATTCGCAACTTTTTTGTCTTCTTGTTTGCCCCCCAAAAGTGACCCCCATATTCAAAATTCATTTATTTACGTTACACGTCCGTGTTGGGTCACAGCTTTTGAGGTACGGAATCCTAAAAATCTAGTTAATATCGGGCTTTTTCAAGCTGAACATAATATAAAAACATATAACATACGTGTAATAATAACATTGTGTCTATGTACCTAAAAAAGCAGCAGTTCTTTTTCGGTTGCTATCACAAATATTTTTTTCCTTTTTTCAAACATCGAGCCCTAAAACAATACGGGCGTTTGTACAGTCGTTCACAAAACGTTTGGCTATACGACAATAACAATATGGTAAGGTTTGACTATTCGTGATACATTTTATTTGCTTATAGGATTCGTATGAATTATAAAAAATATTCCTTTGCATGAGTACTATTTATAATTCCTCGTGAACTTGAGGTCCCGGACCTTGGGAAGGTGTACGAGGAGTCCAAGACAACTTTCAGAGGCCAGTTTTTAATTAAATGAGGCACGAACCGACGATTATCCCTGTTCGCACTATACAAGTGCACCCAAGGACTATTGCAAAACATGGAAACAAAACATATTGGGCTATGGGTTTAGGTGGCTATATTACTCGTAGATTTGTTACCTAGAATTCTATGTCTCCTGTCTGATTAACTATTATAATTACAACTATTATAATTTATTCAATTCCGTAAATTAACAAAAATAAATGTCTCCATTTTCTATACATACATACACACATCATATATTTATACATATACAAATAAATAAAATTTAATTGTCTGTTTGTATTGTCAAAATAACAGCTTTTTACTAAATGCATATGAAAGTATATACGGTATATACAATAAAAATACAATTAAAAAAATTGTCTGTCTGTCTGTGTTTTTGACGGGACTTTCACTGGAAGATAGTTCATGTTATAAGGAGTAACTTCGGCTACATTTGTTTAAAAAAAGAAATAGGGTTCCGAGCAAAAAACTAAAACCCATGAAATCAATATCTATACAAATAAATAAAATTGAAGTGTTTGTAATGTCAAAATAACAGCTTTTTACAAACACGATTTTTTTTGTCTGTCTGTCTGTTTGTTCCGGCTAATCTCCGAAAATTTTCACTACTTCAAAACTTTCACTGTCAGCTATACAAATTAATAAATAAAATAAAATTATAGAACTCCTTGTGGACAAGGTCACGGGTAACAGCTAGTACTTAATAAAATTGACTAAACTGTTGTCAAAACGACATAAATTTTGATATAGCGTAAATTATCGCAAGCTTTTAGTGCACTATATTTTCAATATCCGTTTTTCTCTGCACCCCAAACCGAAGTACATACCAAAAAACAACCGCGTTGCGTACAGCCGAGCACAAAAACGTTACCTATACAAATTCAGATTTATGTTTGCTTCGGGGTATCGTGCGCAGGTAAACAATGGCTAAAAGCCGAAAGCCGCATCAGAATTAAGCCCATTACGGCGGGACCGCAACAATCGGACAATGTTTCCGGTGTAATGCACCGGCCGGCCGTACCGATGCCGCACCGCAGCCGCACCACACCGCCGCTGCAACGATGCTTGGTGATTTTGCGACTTCTGCTAACCGATATTTGAATTAGACTGGTAAACAGTGCTTTGTATAGTTGTAGGTTCTGTATTAAGTATGTTAGTAAGATTAAAAGTTAAGCCCACGTACGCACGGACGTAATAAAATCGCAGCGATTTTTTTTCAACGCTCTGCTTGGCGCCGAGAGTTGAAAATCCAACATTGTGTTTTTTCAACGCAATGGGACGAAAGTGCGTCTCAGCGCGTGGGATTCTCAACGGTCGGCTTAACACCGAGAGTTGAAAATCCAGTGCGCGATAAAATCCCGCCGCGATTTTATTACGTCCGTGCGAACATTGGTTTACGGTCTATCTTTTTTCATATAGATAATCCGTATCACTGACGTTTGTTATCATCATAGCGATGGTAAAAACCACTGCTAAGATTACTATAAATTATAGGCAAAAAAAAAATAAGAATAATCCTTTCAAAAATAAAGTATGTTATGTAAAGCCAATAAGAAATGTATTTATCGAACAAATGATTAAATAACAAAACAACCCTTTCTAATAACTAAACCTCATCATGTTTAGTCGTATAGCATACCGCTACGGCGTAGCACAGCTACGACACCGCTACGACACCGCTACGCCCCGGCTGGCCATGACAAATTGGGCGCGTCTCTTGTGTGTCGCCTCGTTAATTACATGCTGTAAATAGCCAACTACAATTATTGTTAAGCTGTACCCTGGCGTGCGCTTTACCAGGCTAATTTGCTAGGCTATGCAGTTTGTAAATTAATTTTATGTTTACAGGTTTTTGAACGTTTTACGTCTAGAATGATGTTACCTTCTACGATAAACACGGAATAAAATATTGATTACGTTGCATTCATTCAGCTTGAATTTGCTCTACCATTTGTAATGATTTGGATAAGAAGTATTCTAGAATATTACGTATACCATATTATTATTTTCTCCAACTTTTTAAAAGTTTTCTGTTGTTTCGAATATAATTGCCTGTATTGTGTAGTTACTTTTGATCCCCTTTTATAAAAGTAGCAATTAGGAATTATTTAACAATTGGTAAATAATCTTTTATTTTTTTATAGTAACAATGATTTATAAAAAGATAAGTTCAAATAAAGAGACGAAACGGTACGGTCATATGAGACAATCTGAACGTTTTGCCTACAAAATAAAGGAAAATTTTTTGCGATCCCAAAAATCGTAAAAACAATATACATTGTTGCATCGAACTTAACGTCCATTTATTGATCCGATGGGTGTGGACTAAATATAAAGTTCAATAAAAGTCCCCCAAGCCATAGCAAGTCCCGGATTTATCGGCTAACCCCATGTAAATAAATAAAGTGGAAGAGCATGCATTTCTTATGAGCACAGCGGGTTAGAAAAACGATCGATTTGTAGCTAGAAAAATTTGTTGTTATGATTGACAGCGAGTTTTATGGCTCGTAACCGGGAAGATATTTTTTGAGCCGATTTTCATTTTTGTTTATTTTTCTACATTTTCCGCCTCTCATTTTTTTATTGATTGGCAAAAATAATGAAAGAAATAAAGAAAAAAGAGTTTATTTGTCACAGAAACACGTGCATAAAAGAAGAGAACAATAAAATAAAACAATAGATTTAAATATAATCACGAGCACAAAACAGAAATATGCGGCAGCTGCTGGCACGTCATGACTGTGACAAGAAGGCTTCCAGTCAGCATGATGCTGGGCTATGGGAACCCACAGCATAGCGCTGATTTTCACTGGTCACCCGAACAAGACGTATGGAAACCAAGTTAGGTTTAATGAATTAAATATAAATAGATAATAAAATAAAATAAGTAGTACTTAGAATATAATGCTACTTCTATAAAGACGATAATGAGTCAGATTTTCGGAAGGAATTTAGGATAACATCACATCAGTTATCAGATTAGTGGCTGCCAGAAATGCTTCAAATTCGTACATCAACATTTCTTCTTTGAATTGTTGTAACCTTCTGAATTGAAAACAATATGGTGTCACAACAGATTGACTGCTACAATTGTACTCTGAGTGAATAAAACGGGCCAAATTTTGTAAAATTACTCTTTGTTGTTGATAATTATATAATTGTAACTCTAATCTTAAATGTAACTAAAACTACACTATTGTATTAGGTAAGCCTGTGATGATAGTTGTATGTGTTTTAAATAAATAATAAATAACTTAAGCCTATTATTATGGGGAAATAACGTTACATTATAATTTCTCATAGGGTACAGAAATTTCGGTAGGCTTAAGTTCATTTCCCCCCTCGGATTTAAATGTACACTAGTCAGTTGCAAATACTTCAAATCAATCTCCCACACACTTCACAAATGCCATTAAAAGCACCCAAAAGTTACATTTTTCATTAAAAAAATACGATATATCACAACACAATACCTGCTTTTTACAACTTCCGACATTTTAAAACCGATGTCGTTTACTTCACCCGATTTATCTAAGTCGCGAGTTCAATCAGATTAAAGTACATTTAACTGTAGGTAAAAGTTCAATTTGGGGAAAACCGGAAAAGAAATATGGCGTCGGTAGAGGGGATTCAATTCAATCAGTTCCCTTGGTACCTACCTACCTTAGAGATGTGATTTGATGGGATTGTTGAAAACGAAACAGCGAAGTGTGGAGTATTTACGTAAGTAGGGGATATTTTGATGCAAGTGATAGAATTGCATCAGTAAGGGAAAACAGTGTGGTGGATACTTTGGCTCTCATGATTTTAGATTGTTGGAGTTAGCAAACAAATACGGTCAAATAGGCTTTTTGTTGTGGTTCTTTTCCAACAACCTTTAACCTATGTTAAAAAAAGAAATAAGTTCCACAAAGTCGTAGTAATAGGTGTTTAGTCATTCGAAATTCTACAAAGGAGAAAGAAATAAAAATAAAACTTTATTTCAAAAAAGTTACAACTTTGTTACATACATTATATTTACAACATACAGAAGAAGTGTCTTAAACATGGGTCCCCTGGCTCCCAAACTAGGTTTATACCTGTGACTTGGAAGTCAGTGTTCCTCCATTATAAAAGTCGTTACGTATGGCGTTGGTTGTTAAAAAATGTAGTGAAAAAGAAAACATAAGACATTTTTTTTCTAGACAAAGTACAAAAAAAATAACAATAATGAAATGTGCAGGAAGGTGTGTTGAGAGTGTGTGTGTGTGTGTGTTTGTTGAGTGTCAAGCGTGTGAATGGAAATGAGATGTTTGTGAATTGAAAACCATTTTTGTAATGATATTTTGCTTATTGGTTTAAACGCAAACAATAAAAATATAGGACTTGACCACTGGTGATTATCTCGTTATTTACCAATTACAGTGTTAAAATCAACTAGGGGCTTGTGGCTAAGTAATAACAGCTGCACGGGTCGATCGATCAGGTTAAGCTACGCTTGCCGCGGTTGCTCCGTGGATGGGTGACAATCTTTACATACCAAGTCCCCTCCGTACCTCGGAAAGCACGTTAAGCCGTTGGTCCCGGCTGTCATTTGTAGATCTTTGACAGTCGTTACGGGTAGTTAGAAGCCGAAAAAGTCTGACAACCAGTCTTACCAAGGGGTACCGTGTTACCTAGTCTCTAGGTTGTGGAGGTCAGATAGGCAGTCGCTCCATGTAAAATACTGGTATTCAGC
The DNA here is from genome assembly GCA_963680765.1 of Agrochola lychnidis. Taxonomy (NCBI): domain Eukaryota; kingdom Metazoa; phylum Arthropoda; class Insecta; order Lepidoptera; family Noctuidae; genus Agrochola; species Agrochola lychnidis. The sequence continues at coordinate 16,661,994 of OY796857.1, forward strand.
TGCATCCGGTTAGACTGGAAGCCGACCCCAACATAGTTGGGAAAAGGCTAGGCAGATGATGAGTGTTAAAGTCAACAAATTTCGTAGCCAAACATTATTAAAACATTTAATAATGTTTGGCTACAAAATGTGTTGGTACTGTAATTTTAAAGAAAGCACACTATTTTGTAGTAAAACCCATATAAAACTAAGTATTTATTATTTATTTTCATCACAAAATGACGTTACACCCCAGATGACGTTGCATAACAGTGCAGTTTAAGAAAACTTACGTCCCATTGGCTAATGGAAATCCTGTGTTGGTCGGGACTTAGAACCGACTACAAAGGTACATGCAAGTAAAGTACTTATGCAGATACTAAGCGTGCTTCCGCTTTATGACGAAAATGTGGTGATATGAAATATAACACTGAAATATAATAGACTTATGGGGATGCCACTTAGCGTAAGCAGTTAAATAGTGTACTTGGAGTGGTAGTTTAAAAAAGGTTAAAGTTGTAAACTAATAAACCAAAAAAGTGTCTACGAAACAAAAAATAGATATAATGACAAGGACGATACCATGGTACAGTCCTCTGCACCATGGTATCGTCCTTGTCATTATATTTATTTTGTGTAAAATACGTTCAGTGTCTTCATTTACTGTCGTAATGAGGACAGTAAATGAAGACACTGAACGTATTTTGAAATCATGAAATATTTAGATCGAAATATTGAAATTTGAAAAAAAAAAAAAAAACTATGTAAATAACAGTAATAGGCTAGGTCACATAGTGACGTAGTGACAAGGGGGCAACACTTTCTGAGGTACTTGAGGAGTGGAGAGGTATTCCACGACTATCAGAACAATCCCGGAAGTACCGTCAAGATCCCTACCAGCATCTTATTGGAATACTTCCTTCCTCCGAACACGTTTGCTCTTGCGAGTCTCCATTCAAGCCGGCCAATTAAGGCAAGAATGAAGTGGGAGCTCCGTTCCTCGTCAGCGTTCACTCCAGCCGGCCAATAAAGGCAAGCGAAAGGTGAGGAACAAGACTTCTCCCGGGAGATAGGGTCCGTGGGGTAGCAACTGCCGTTGTCGTTTTTGTATCTTTCTTGGTCTGGCTCCTTATCCCAGACCTGTTCCGGTAAAGTAAACTCTACCGGCACAGACCTAGAGTTCGGAGCGCCCAAGCCCCACCACGACGTCAACGTAGAGATGCGGCGGTGGGGTATTATTATTATTATTTGATGGAATGTTTCTTTGTAGACTGGGAACGTCATTAGTTAGAATTACTAAGTTTTTACGGTCCTATTGACGTCCCCTACTCTCTATAGATCAGTAATGCCTTAAATGGAAAATCATTACTTAGACAAAAACGTTAAATAACGTCATCAGTGGTCAGATAGACCAACATTTATTTCCTGGTCAATAAATTCAAACAGCATTGTGGTTACCTATTGCATACAAAATTAAGTTCAAAGGTACCTCTTAAAGCCGGTAAGCCAAACCACTGAATAATTAAAATACCAAAACCCGTTTAAATTCATAATTATAGCTAAGGACCTAATCTGTAATTTGCTTCATCTTAATTTACATGATGAGCCGGCAAATCAAACTTTGAGTTTACATAATTATTATGTTTACGTAAACAGAGAGTAATTATGATTAAATTTAAATTAACTATACATAATTAATTTCAGAATCATGGCTACATTTTGTGTATTAAATATTTATAACATAACATAACATCACGCCTTGTTTCCCCGAAGGGTTGGGCAGAGGTGTCCCTGTAGCAGGTACTCCCACATTTCGCCAGTTATGTTTAAGTCCCTTGTAATAGGGGGCGAGCCTATTGCTATCAACCGGGCACAAATCCAGAGTCCGAGCTGCTACTGAGAAATTTCAGATAGAAAAACCTAATAACACTTTGCCCGAGCCGGGAATCGAACCCAGGACCTCATGCTCAGCAGTAGCGCTTGCGACCACTAGACCAACGAGGCAGTCAAATATTTATGTTATAATAAAGTAATGTTAACATAATTGCTTGTATGATGGTAAAATTGTATCCATTTTATACAAACTAACATAGTAACACGTAGTATGTCTATTTATAATTAAAATGAAATAAAAAATTCGTTTAATTCACTGTTTAAATTTTCATATTTTGTTATTATTTTAAAACTATGTTAGTCATGATGAGATCAATTAATGTGTTTTTGTATTTAACATAAAAAAGAAATAAGCAGTTGAAAATAAACTAAAATGAAAATAAAATTTAAATACTTAAATTAAACATATAGAATTATCATTATGTTATGCATATTAAAATTAGACCTTGTTAAGCAGATTAGATCCAACCAATATTTTATTAGATTTGCGTAAATGCGATTTGAAGTTTGTAAACAAAAATATCAGGCCAATTTATAATCATCTGGTAGTTTTTGTTAGGGCAATAAATAAATAAAATAAAAAATTGTTGGTTGGATCTATTTTGCTTAACAGGGTCCAATTATCCAAATTTGTCTAAATTTTTGCTACAAAAGAGGTACCTAACATAAATACCCACAACAAAAACATTGCACATTCATCAATTTTATTTCAAAATCAAACAGCAACAATGTGCATACAGATAACGGATGAACTTTTATCGGATTCATCGAAACACATCGAGAACTCGCATCGTTAGAATTTATCGAGAACTCGAAAAATTCGAGTTTATCGAGAACTCGCATCGCTCGATAACTGTAGCTAAAAGATCGAACATCAAAAAGGCGGAACAGTGTGGCTGGTCGATTTGTCAACATCATTGTGGTTATCCGGATGTCGTCCAAATAAATTGGATGGGGTTTAAAGGTGACTAGATGTACTGTATAATAAATGAGAGCTGATTTATTTTGTGTTTTTTATGCAGCCATTTTGATTGCTTTGTGACGTTTTAAAAAGATTAAAAAAATACTTTAGTGGCTACCATTCACAGCATCATTCAGTGACATGCAGATTATTCATAGTGTTTTCTATAAAACTAAGTGTAGCTCTAGGTTTTTGGAATGCACTGCTATTTATGTAGGTATAGCTATTTGAAAAGCCAAAAAATGTTTCAGTTAGCACAAATGAATGAATTAAGGAAATCCTTAAGTATATCAAACCACACAAATAGTAAATCTAATTTTTACTCATTCTGTCCGAAATGTACCTAAAAATAATCGTATGAAAGACAATTATAATCGTTTGAGTGAGGTAGGTGCAGTTTTTCGATTTCAAGCTTTAATTTAAAAAAAATATCTAGCTACTGCTCGCGGCTTTGCCTACGCGGACCCTCCCCTTTAAAATAAAAGTTACTTCTTATAATATCACCTATCTGCCAGTGAAAGTCCAACTGTTTCAAAAAAAATCGGTCCAGCCGTTTCGGAGATTACCCGGAACAAACAGACAGACAAAAATGTTAAAAAATATTTTTTGTTATAAGTATTGTATTTAAACTGTATTTATTTGTATAGATCTGCCTAACTTTTACCTATCCTGTGAGTATATAAAACGCAAAATATCTCTTCACATAAGTCAACAAAAAAATAAAACAAGCAGTCCGATACAATCCAGTATCTCATTCCAGACGTATCGCAACCAAAGGGTTCCGTATCCCCAACCGAGGGTTACTACGTGGTCTAAATGTTTCAGGCTTGAATTTACATTGCACATAACATGATAGCAGTAGCTCGGTGAATATTTATTCGTCTGCTGGCCGCTAGTTTTGGGGTTGTTTTGATAGGCAAAGGAGTTTATTTTACGTGTTCTACGACGAGATACAAGCGACGGATTGTTGAATTTGTAACTTTGACCATATCTGTCTGTCGGTCACGTGTAATTTTTGTGATACTCACACACAACCAATTCAGAATCACAAGAGACCATCTCTTTGGACTTAGTTTTTTAAATGAGCCAACCAACAAACGATAATTACTTTAGAAAACCCCGGTATTGCAGTGCTTCCGTAATGTTTGCGGAGGCATCCATTGATGACTTCTTTGCCATCATAAGGAAAAGAACTTCATCGATGATGAGCAGGGTCCGTGGTAGCACCAACACTGTCCTCAGAACGTTAGCGTGCAAGATCAACCGTCCTTTTAATGTGTACTGGACAGGTGTACACCTGCTTAGAAACACGAAGTAGACTTTGGTAATGAGTGTGTAACTTATTTTGTTTACTAACAAATTACTTACATCTTTTATCCGTATTTTTAACCGACTTCCAAAAAGGAGGAGGTTATATGTTCGTCGCGTATGTTTTATGTATGTCCACCGGTTTCTCCGTCAATTGTGGACCGATTTTGAAAATTCTTTTTTTGTTTGAAAGGGTGTGCTCTCGAATTGGTCCCATATAAATTTTATTAACTTTGCTTGGATAGTTTTTGAGTTGGCTGTAAATACGTATTTTGTAAAATACGTATTTTTTCCCACTTAGTATGTAGATGATATGATAAGTTTCTGTCACTGGTAGCAGGTAGTGGTATTCGAATGTGTGTGGGGTAGGTACGACAGCTAAAATGTGAAAAATAAAAACTTTTACAAAAAAAATAAAACAACCGACCTCCATAAAAACACTACAAAGTGAAAAATAACTTTAATTTCGGAAGTCGGTGGCAAAAAACGAAAATACAAAACCCAAGACACCGACTTTCGAAATTAAAGTTATTTTTCGCTTTGTAGTGTTTTTTTTTGGAGGTCGGTTGTTTATTTTGTAAAAGTTTTTATTTTTTTAGTGTAATATTAATAACCCTTACTAACGCTATCTTTGTAAAAATATGGACTGTATTGTATACCTATCTCTGAAATAAAGATATTACAATATAAACAACTTTAGTTAAATGCGTCGAACAAATTCAATATTCAAAATGTAATTTATTACTATCCATTCAAATCAGTCTAATATACATCCAAAACTTATACTTAGAATAGATTTTAAAATAATCAGTGTTTACTATCCAAAATGATTACAATTACTTCGAAAAATGGCAGAAATTTTGATGTGGGTAAGTTCGTTTTGGCAGAACTAAGCAAGAAGTGCATGACTTGTTTAAATGTGTGTATTTTGATCAGTGGTCGCTAAACGTTTCAAAACAAAAGGTTGAAAATTACATAACCATTCGGCATAAAATTGACATTAGTGATCATATAACATTCTGAATATTTAAATGGACTTCCAATACCAAATCGATTATCCATCTCCAAGATGCAGTAACAAACTTTTTCCTTCAGTAAAATTCGATAAATCTAGGTTCCGCTTTCGTACCAGCTGCTGCGAGTTACATACCATGGTTCTTTGTGCATTAAGGCCGCCATACTTCACTTTGTTTCCTTCATTCGCTTCTAATGGTCCAAAACGAAGAACGCCCCCGTATATACTTGTGAGGTCCATTTGCCTCACGTAGCGAAGTAGTCCCCGAGGCAAGGAATTGCATTCGATGGCATCAGGTGTCACTTTGAATAGCGTTCGGATTTGTATATTGTGAATAGGTGTGCTGTGTCTGTATACCTTATGTGTTTAGAATAGTTATTGGAATATTTAGTTAATTGATAAACTTTTTTCTAAGTCGTGACAATTGAAGAGTGGGTTAATTAGGAAGAAAATGAATGAATTTCTAAAACGCGACTTACTAACGCGTTATTAACTTGTGATTGTGTCGTGTTGATAAGCACTGATAGCCTAGTGGTGTGACCGTTGGACTGCCAAGGCATTGGTCTCGAGTTCGAACCTCTGGCACGCAACTCTTATTTTTCGGAGTCATGTGCGTATTGTTGTTGCTTCAAAAACAGTGAACAAAAACATCGTGATGATTTTTTTTTTGGGTGGGAAATTATCAAATAACTTCTCCCGCTCTGGGCGGAGCGTGAGGGCGTGTCAGACTCTTACCGTCTTATTACAAAAAAGTGCTTAGGTACTGGTTTAAACCAAGACTTATAGGTCTAGGATTGTTACGGTAATAAAGCTAGTACCATACTCAAAAAGCGTTCTTATTACAAAACGAAGACTTTTCAAGGATCAGTTAGTACCAAAGAAGGTTCATAGTTTAAATAATATCCACAGATAAGCAACAAAAATGGCATTCTTTCATTCGTTCACACAGGCTTTATTTGAAGCAACGTTCTGTTTCTCTAAATGTTGATAATACTAGTATTTCTGCGAACAGTAGACCTCGCGAGCACAAACATTTTTACAACAATTAATATACCACAAAAGTTATTTACAACGGGATATTTACCATGTTTTTTGTTTAAAATAAGATGTTTTGTTTAATATACCTATCCAACTTATATTTTATTATTAACATTGAAATAAGTTCTCCTTGATACATGTTTCTTATAACGGAATGCATGGATGATTAATTGTTAATGTCAACGATAAGATGTCACGTCAATTAAGTCATAATTTTATTGTTTGTTTACTTTGGCTATCTACATAAATTAAGTAATTTTACAAAAACAGAATAACTGAAATAACAATGCTATTATAAGTGAGCTGATGACTATCACAATAACATCAAGGGTTATCAAGATCGAGAAAAAGAAGAAGTGTGGTTTTCGTAAAAAGTGCGGCACTGGGTACTGCACCAACGCTGCTGTACTTACATACAAACATCTATCGAAATTCATGAAGACTGCGCGAGAGGTGAAATGGTGATTCCTAAGCTCGCGGATAGCGCGCGATACATGACGTCGACTATTCGTGTGAACTTGTGAATATTGTGTATAATGTATTGTTTACGTGTAGTATTTTTTTTAGTTACATATGATTTACATTGAAAAAATTAAAATAAAAACATTTGAAATCTTTCGTTTTTTTAAATGCTTTTGAAACAGTGCATCATGTTGGTGGTACAATAATAATAGGCGAGTAGGGAGGTATATCATTTGTTTCTAGTGATAAATACCTTACAGACTCATAAATAAATTCAGTGTACACCCAAGTATAAACAACAAAAACGTATTCACACCACACATGGGAGTTTAGTTTTGGTCTGTAACACTAAACACAACTCCAGCCGGCCAAAATCCATTTAGCCTTTCAACTGTCATTAACGAGACACAATAGAATTTTAATTGTTATCCACCTTAATGAGGCGTCGTAACAGATGATGGGATAATACAACAAGGAATTACAATATTTACAAGCCCGCCGTACTGCCGTTCTGACCCGTGCCCGACAAACCCGCCTTGTGTGTGTGTTGAGCTTTACTGTGACATGGTTTGTTCGCGAGTTGAATCCAACTTATCTACGTAAAGAAGGGAACAAACAAAGACACCTGTGGCGAAAAACCACCATCACCTTCTCCTGAGGACTTGGAAATAATGATGATTGCTCCTCACGTCATTGAAGTTGTCTGGATACTAGATTTGTGCTCGGTTGATGGCAATAGGCTCTCCCCCTATTACATGAGACAAACATAACTGGCAAAATGTGGGTGTACTATTTACATGGTACACCTCTGCCTAACCCTTCGGGGAAAACAGGCGTGATGTTAAATGACTACGATAGCAATGCATTGGTAAATAAAATTTCATATACAGTTCATATAACATTTAATTAAAATTGATAAATTTTAGATACTTTACATTATTTATGTAGGAAATGTGTCTGTGTGTGAATATGTGTCCATTCTATTGACCCAATTACTGTAGGAAAATAAGCAATACAGCGGAATTTCCTAATGCTTTCCTCCTGCTTATTTGGAGTAATAGGCATTTTATAAATCTTCGGGACATCCGTGACGAGTTTTTACATGTTTTGCTGGAAACTAGTTGAGACACACCATGTTAATCAGCTGTATCGTCTTGAATCTACGAATAAAACAATAATATTAGTATATTATTTGGATTTTGTCTAATTTTAAGTTAGTATTAACCAAGGTTAGGTACTTACATACTTAATGGCGAGCCCAGTTGCGTAATGCGCAAACTATAATACTTGCACTTCAGGACTCAGTGAGCATCCTCGAGGGTCGTGAGATAAATCCTCATGTAAAAAATCCACTAGTTTTTCTCCAAAACGTTTTGTGAACCTACACTTAATCTAAAATCTTCGTCACTCAATTCAAAAGGATTCACACGACGACGATGTCTGTAAAATTGCCGAGACGTCCCCAGCATATCCAAATCTTCAAAATCCATCAAGATAACCATATTATTATCCATTTTTAACGTTTTTTGTATTATTTGACACACAACAATAATCAACGCAAACGTCAAATAAATAAGTACCAAAGATAAACTAGGGGACTCGGCGGACTAACTTTAGTACCATAGATAGTTGAGGAACTATAGATAAACTTCATTTTATAATAACGTTTTATTTAGTCATGGTACTAAAGCCAGTAATAATCCCAGTACCAAATTTAGACCGTGTTTTGGAATAAGGCGGTTACTGACTAAAACCCACCCGTGTTCTTTCGGTTGCCCTGTTGCCGGGGGCCACGATGTCCCTATCGGTTTTTTTCGAACCCCCGGCAGGCATTGGCCCCAGCGGACCCCGTCAATTCTGCTGACATCTCTTTGAGGCGCGCGTGGAACACAACGCGCCGTCGACCCGGGCTTGGTCCTTATCGGACGGCGAGCTACCCACTGCTCACCGTCCGCAAGCCCGCGCCTACGGTGGCCGGAAATCGGCTCGCGATTCCCGCCCCGGGCGTCTCCTTCTGCGGCGGTTAGGGGCGTGAGGGCGCGAACTTTGCCTCTCCCTCACGCGTTCCGCCTCCTCCTTCGCGAGCATTACCGCTTCGCAGAAGGATGTGACGGCCTGCCATTTCCTCTCGCTCCGTACCATGGCCTGAACCAAGGCCGGACGCGAGAGATCACCGCCGCCGATCGCCTCTACGAGGACACGGCGTTGCTCCGCCCAAGCCGGGCAGACCTCCACCGTATGCTCCACCGTGTCCTCAGGCCGATCCACACAATGGTGACACCCGGGTGTTAAACTGGCATGCTTGAGAGATATTTCTCGACAGCATGTGAAGCCAAATCAGAGGCCCATGAAAAAGAAAGAATTGGTTGCGTCATGTATGGACTGCCATTGAATTACTAGAGTTGTGATATTTTGGCTACTCATTGATCATTTGAGTTTAAACAAGTTACTTTTGAGCAGCGTCGTAGGTTTGATGATGATTTAGTTTTTAAAATAAACGAATGGTATTACTACTAGAATCTCTTCGGCATTTTTATAAACATACATAATACTAGCTTCTGTTAGCCGCTTCACCCGGGTGATAGATAGTATTATAAATTTTAAGCCTATGTTACTCAGTGATAATATAGCATTCTACTGGTGAACGAATGTTTATAATCGGTTCAGTAATTTTTGAGTTTAATTATTACAAACAAAATACAAGATTTTCTCTTTATAATATTAGTGTAGATCTAATGTTACAAGATATACTTAAAACTATCACCTGACAGCACTTAAGAAGTACAAAGTTGACTGAATTAAAATGGCGTATTCTTTGTAAAACAGCCCAGTATGGAGTAGATATCGCGCCAGTAGGCACCGGGGTGCAATGAAACGAATACTATTGCCCATTCGTAAAGTTCTCCGCGTAAGGTCTCGAGATATGGCGGTCATGGCGTATGAAATAGACAAGCTGTATACAGGTTGGTAGGGACAACGACGCGAAAACTGTTACGATGGATTCAGTACATGATTCTGAAAAACGAACAATGAAAAATTTAAACGCAGGAACGTTGAAATTTTTCGTCAGTAATTTTTTTTTATCAGTGGTTTCATAAAAAAGTGCAATAACTACGCGGTCAAAATGTATGGAACAGCAGATTTTTTTAAAATAACCAACGAAAGATTTCAATGCAGGCGAGTTCAGAATCATCTACTGAATCCATGGTAACAGTTCTCACGTCTATATCCCTGACATCCTATATATGTCACTAGAACGGTATATTGATTGGTCCTGGGAAAAAATTGAGTTTGGAGTCTGCTGCTTTATTAACATTACGTTAATGGATCCAGCCGATATATTATACGCACAACTTGAAATAATTCAGTTGGTGACTGCACCCCTAAGTATAACAGCTGAATGCAATGACATAAATAGGGACGATGATTAAAAATATTTTTTTGTTCGTCAGATAGATATTATTAGTAAATATTGGACATGTATTTTTTATTTTTTTTACGTAATTAAAAGATAACGGCCATACATTGAGTTAAAATGTGCCATGAGTATGTAGATTTTATAGGTGCGTACTTGTGACGCAGCGACCCCTACTCCCCAACTTTAATGCGTTTTATCTAAGTAATTTTTTATTAATTTGATAAAGCAAAAAATACGTGTCTAATATTTTTTATTATCTGACTTTTTTTTTACCCAGGCATCATCTCTATTATAGTAACGGCACATTAATATTATTTTTTCTATTCCTGTTTGGCGTCATGTACAAACGTCTACCAAAGCGCTCTATACCTTATTCATTCTCCTGTGTGGTAGGCAGTAGACACAGGGTTACGATCCTTATGGGACCGGTGATGAAGCTCAGCTTATGGGGGGGCGTCAGTGTCAAACTGCCGCTTTGAGGACCAAAATCTGTAAGAAAAGAGTTTTCTTTTGTGGGTCAAAGTTTAGGAGCTTTTGTGTTTTGTATTAGCATATTTAAAGGTTTGAAGTTGTATCTCAGGTGAGATTAACCTAACCAATATTATAAATGCAAAAGTGAGTTTATTTGTTTGTTTGTTACGCTTTCACACTAAAACAGCTCCACGGATTTGGATGAAATTTGGCACATGGGCCGACCATGATCTGGGTTAGGACATAGGATACTTTTTAGCCCCATATTCCTACAGCATCGAGACTTATGCGGGTGAAACCGCGGGGCGCAGCTAGTATAATAATAAAATTATACGGCAGTAAAAAGAGAGTTTCTGCTGCTTTTGTCTACTTTCATGGGGAAAAGGCGTGAGTTTTTGTATGTTTTATGTATGTATAAAGAGAGCATAAAGGAAATCGAAGCGGAATAGTCTGATAACTGGAATTAGTTTGTCGATCCAAAAGTTTCAGTCTCAACCTACTCCTCAATGACTATACCCAAATGGCTTTAGCGTGGCAATAACGGTCATTGCCCTTTTACTAATATCTCGCCGTAAGAACCCAAACAATAAACTATATTGTATGGTTTTTCATTATTGGAACATGTTTAAGATCACGGGTTAGAACGTTGACGAACTTTATTTTAGGTTTTTAAATAACAAATGCTAAAATATGTCATTGGGTCAATGACCGCTGTTGCCACGCTAAAGCGATTCGGGTGTAATTAATAGGTATTGTATTTAAAGTCAATAAGTATTAAAAGTTTCTACAAAAGTGCTCGTAAAAGAGTTGTCTTTTACAAGTGGGGTAGGTATCTATATTTCTGATATTTGTAGTTATCCTCCCCCTGTCTAGGTAATAGAGTCAAGCAAATCCGATGCCTATCAGAGCCTTCTCGGCAAGTTAGCCGTTTGGGAAAACTTATATTACTTCCCCCTTTATACACCGTCACATTTATGTACTTTTTATTACTGCCTAATATGAATAAGTTATACCTCGTAGACGCCATAAAACTTTATATTACTTACATCTTCCGAGACCAGTGTAATTCACTTTCAAAGATTAATACTGGAAAATGAATTATGTATTAACTTGCCATTGTTACCGGTAACTGAACAAAAACACATTTGTGGGTAGTTGTGCAGTGGGTACATTATTACAGGAGTTTGTGTTAAGGATTTGTGGTTTCGTTGACTTCCTGTTGAGTATTTATAAGCTAATAATTTTGCTGCTTGTACTAGTTTGCTTTGGGTAAATTGTGTTGGTTGATAATAATTTTATTAGTTGTACAAGATAGGTAACATCTACTAGCAAGCGGGAATACAGTATGTTAAATAACAAATAGACTCGTTAATCTATATAATTAATAGATTAAAAATTAAAATATCAGCATAGAAAAATAAGTTTAAAAAATTCGATTTCAAAATAATTAAATTAATAAATAATCATTAAATGACAATAAATTCGAAACATTATGTTTAAAATCAAAATAGTACCGCGGAATAGTACTTACACGTTAAAAGACAAGTGCGCGTATACAGGGTGTTTCTTTTACATATCAATTTAATATTTTTTGCAAATAATTAATTAACAATTTAAAAAAAAAACTTTTTGTGTTTGAATGGTTTTTTTTTTGCACTTATTGACGCTATACTATTGTGGGTTATCGGAAACGCATTTCGTTAATTAATAAAAATATATTCTTTTCCAGTGTCATCGGCTTAGTTAATTCAGTGGTTGAGCAAAGGACCTTTACGTTCTAGATCGCGTGTTCGATTCACGCACAGAAACAATATTTTTGTTTAAAGAGAGCAAGCAGGAATCCTTTTATTTTTTGGTTAAAAAATTGGCGCTGATGGAATTATTGTAAATTATGTATTAGCGTACCTAATCATGGTCCTACTGCTTTCAAAAGACGAACCAATTTTCTATACGAACCTTTTAAAATCAAGCCATATTCAATATAACAGGGTTATCCCCAATATTCTATCAACTTATCATAAGTTCGTCCTTCATAAGCCAGTCACATTAGTGGCTTACAAGCGAAAGCTTTCCGTTCCTAAGGCGACCTGTAATCGGCTTTCTGACCCTTCCCCATATATAAATAGTTTTGTGATATCTGTTGCCGTAAAAACATGAAAGTGGTATGTTTGCGTAGATACTACTCGAGCACATTGTTGTTTGCTATACAGTCTCTATTCACGACTCCCGACAAAGTCTAAAGGTTGTCGATAATTCGAACCAGAGATATTAAGGAGCTCCGTAACCATAACCGAAACTATCGGATATCCGAAATGAAAATCTATCCGTAACCGTAACCGTAACCGAATCCGTTATAAACGTTTCGGATAATTCCGGATTGGGGCGGTCTAAATGAGACACATTATGACAGGTTTTTCTGTCCGGCCGAGCAAGTACAATAGCCGCGCGCGTCACTTTCATGTTTGTTTATTATTGCTATTATTTAGTCATTACTAGTCAGTCATTGCAGGATAATATTATAACATTACAATTTCTTAAAAAATCTAATAATCCGGAACTATCCGAAACTAACGGATAATCCGAAATAATTTCATATCCGTAACCCTATCCGAAACCGGTATAATATCATTTCTATTTCCGTATCCGTATCCAGATCCGAAATTTCATATCCATAATATCCCTGTTTCGAACTTATCAAGTAATTTTCGAATACAATTTAATTGAAGCTTTTTATTATCAGTATTGTCAATATTTAAAGACAATCGTTACTTGTAGTCAGAAGTCTCATAAATGTTCTAATAAGTGTAGGTATTGCTCTGCAACTGTAGGTCAATGTCAGTCGCTTCATGTTACATAAATTCACTGAAATTGAATCGAAAAGGCTTGACAGATTGTCAATGATTATTATAATTATAAGCTTTTTATGAGCCATTCGTGTTTATTTATCATGTATGAACGCGGAAACAATAGGTAATATAAACTCATTGGTGGTTAAATTAAATCACCTTGTAAAGAATACGCCAGTTTCCCTGCGGGAAAGGTACTTAATTGTATGACAATTACCGCGGTGAACGTTTGACGCAGTCACGCAAAATTAACGTAATTAGTGTGCGTCACACACCGATGTGTATAATATTTAATTGGCCATTGTTTTTTATAAATTATGTCACTTCAAGAGTTATTTCATTACCTACCTCAATGTTTCGCTGAAAATATATAGATAGGGATACTTTTTTGTCTGTAGAGTTGTAAATAATTAGTAGGCGGTAGTAATTTTTTTAACATTTCATTACAATTTATAGTTAAGTGTAATCTAAGTATAGTACGACACAACTTAGATGTAGCATAAATTTGAAAATTGGTACTCATTCATTTCAATTTTACGAATGTATTTAGTTATATGACTTTACAAGTCATTGCGTTTGCGTAAAGATCATTTTCACCTAAAGCAATAATAAAGATTGGTAATTTTGAAGCCGCACTAAGTTCGGATTGTGATCGGTTTTACGAATTTTGCCGATATTACATCTAAGTTGTGTCGGACTGTAACTGCATTGATATTATTGGTTATCTCGACCTAAACCTTAGAAAAAACGGCATTCAGAAATATTGTTAAAATTGATTTTTTTCTGTCATCAACCACCACGAATGCTTTTTACACCATGAAGTATTCAAACTAGTAATTTTACAAAACGACAGAAATAATTTTCAGCTGCGACTCTTCCCCTCAAAAGATTTCGATGCACTATGCACTGGTGAATAACGGGTTAAGTGCATGCTACGAATTTTAAATCGGGTTTTATAGTGCGATGAATTTTACATGTAGATATTTTCAGCTCGAGTAAAAATTGATAGTGGTTTTATAGATTAGTTATGGGTATTAAATCGACAATGTACTTTATGCAATATGCTGTTAAGAATGGACCATTCGTTTTTATCGTAATCTAAGGATGTTTTTTGGAGTCGAAGCTAGTGATGATTGGCATAAAAATTGAGAGAGATTGCTTTGGAATCTTTTTTTTTATTAGTATACAATGTGTTCAGTGAAATCAAATTAAATCAAAAGTTATTTATTCAACCCAGGCTGAGAATCAACACTTTTCGAACGTCAAAATTACATAAGGCACTCCCCCAAAACGCCAGACCTTCACCACTTCCAAGTGCTTTGGTTGGGAAGAAGAAGCGGTGCAAAAAATTCCCCAGCTGTCTCATGATATGAACGATTTTTTGATACAATATACAAAGTAGGTAGGAGACTTTTTTTATTTTGGTTGGTGTCTTTAGTCACTAGGTCTTACCTACAGCAATTTCTCAGCAGCAGCCCGGATTTCAGATTTGTGCCCAGTTGATGGATAGGCTTGCCCCCTATTACATAAGACTTAAACATAACTGGTCAAAAGATAAGGTAAGATAATTTATTTACGTAAAACATGGTATACATAGGTGTAATTAAAGCACATGAGATCATACATCGTCGCCTTCCTCGCTAACTGTCGTATCTCACAAACTGACGTATCTGCACTGACATTACCTACGTGTTCAGAACTTTGTTTCGAAAAAATTCTCTCTAATCGTCATGTCTGTGTCGTTTACCGTTTAGAAGATAATCACGTATTTTGTTTTGCGTGTGTTTTGTTTGAGGGAAAAAATATTCTCACCACCTGTCGTATATGCACACATCTACAGTTAATGAGTTAAAGATTAAGTCAAGAGCTATTTATAAAAGTTTTTAATTCATTAATAAAGCCACAGCTAACGCAACTATATTAACATGATTGTAGCGCCCGACCGAAAAACTGTTGCCCTGGAAAATTATCAATTGCTAGTTACGACAGCTAGCGGGGAGGGCGCCGACATGTTCTGTCTAAAAATTAAAGCATGCAAATTTCAACGAATAAACAAATTTCAATTTACATAAATTATGATTAATGTTAAAAAAATCCTTAATATTGTAGACATTATTTTCATTCAGCCATTTATGTAATTTAAATTTGTTTATTCTGCAATTTAATATTTTTTGTTTTAGCCAGACAGTTTTTACTATATTTTGCTAACCTAGGGAGTTCATCTAGTACAAGTCTGTATTGATCACGGCGACTTCGAGAACTTATTTCCTCTGCTGTTTTGAACAATTCTTTATATTTCCTAACAAACATACATGCTTCATACAAATATAATGAAGGTAATGGCAGCAAACCAAGTCTTTTAAATATTGGTTGACATGATTCATCAGATGGAATCCTGTATATGGCCCGTAAACATTTTTTTTGGGCGACAAATGCTCTATTGTGGTCAGTACTATTTCCCCACATAATCCATACCGTAACGAGGACTCAACATATATTATTATGATGTTGGTGTACAGTTACACCTCTGCCTATCCTTTCGAGTTTTTTGGGTGGGAAATTATCAAATAACTTCTCCCGCTCTAGGCGGAGCTGGAGGGTGTGTCAGACTCTTACTGACTAAAACCCACCCGTGTTCCTTCGGTTGCCCTGTTGCCGGGGGCCACGTTAACCCTTAATAACCCGTTACCCGTTAATTAAGCTATAAATTCAACACACATTATATTCTTTTTAGTTTGAACAGTTTAGTTCGTATATAAAAAAATGTTTTATTTATGCTTCAATTTATAAAAAAGGGTTTCGTATTTGGAGCCTCCTTTTAAGCAAACAACAACCCCGACTGTGTAACTCCTAGAAGAGTAGTGATAGCTCAGTGGTGTGACCGTCGCACTGCCAAGTTTTAGGTCTTGAGTTCGAACCCAAGGCCAAACCTCTGACTTATCGGATTCATGTGCGTATTGGATAATTTAATCACTTGCTTGAAAACCGGTGAAGGAAAACATCGTGAGGAAACTGGCATGCCTGAGAGATATTTCTCGACGGCATGTGAAGCAAAGTCAGAGGCCCATGAAAACTAAAGAATTAGTTGCGTCGTGTACGGACTGCCATTTAATTACTAGGGCTGTGATATTTTGACTACTCATTGATGAGTTCAGTTTATAACAAGTTACTTTTGAGTAGCGTCGTAGATTTGATGGTGATTTAGTTTTTAAAATAAACGTAACAATAATAGTACCTACTCTTCAAGAATTACTACTACTAGTACCTACTCTTCGGCATTTTCAAAAACATACATAATATCTAATAAAATACAAAACAAACTTGACAGCACTTAAAAATAGAAAGTTGACTGAATTATGCCTGAGAGATATTTCTCGACGGCATGTGAAGTCAAGTTAAAGGCCCATGGGCGGCTTAAAAACTTTGACTGCAGGTTAGTCACTAACCAAACTAACAAGAAGAAAGAAGACCTCTAAAAAACACACAACTTTCTTTAAAGTTCCGAGAAAGTAGCACAAAAAAATATGAAAACAAAAACAAAAGTTTACCCAACCTCCTGGCTATCACATGGCACGTTTCAACCAAGTTTCGTAACGTTCACTTTACGTTAGAATCAAAGCGATGCTCCGAGGTAGTTGCCGGAAAATTACTTGTAAATAATAAAGGGAATTCGGGCCTCACACTGAAACCTTTTTCTCGGTAATGTTATCTCTTTCAACGAGTTGCGTGCGCTGTTTTTGAAGTTGGTTATCTATTGTGTATTTGTAGGTGATGATTTTATTTAGGTTAATTTGAGGAATAAATTGATACTGTGTTATTATAGCAGTCTTAATATTATTTGCCATTTGCTAGCATTGCTTTTTACCTATTATTAGCACTGGTAGCTGTTGCTTGTCTAGGATTTTAGCTGAATGGTCTTCATACTATTTATTTTAGCCTGTTTCGACCTTACTGTACAAATAATCTAATTCTACATAGCGGAAATTAGCATTGATCTCAGCTTGTTCGATGTGAACTTTTAATTCGATTACATACAATCTTAGGCCCGAATGTAACGAGATGAAAATGCTATAAATTAATAGATTCAAACATATCAGTTCCTCGCTGAAAATTCTGTAAGTTATGCCAATCTAAGAGCTGAGTTATTAGAGGTTAAGTAAAAGTAAGATTATGTAATAATCTTTAACTAATAATTGAATTCTGCAAAAGATGCTCTTTAAACACTACTGTTTATGATATTAAGCGGAGAATGTTTGAAAAGTCTTATGAATGAACGTCAGTGACTTTGAAGTCATAGATAGGTAACAGGTACGGAGTTATAGAAAGGACTTCATAAAAACATTTAGTATTTAATTCATCTTCTATTATAATTAAAAATGTAGTCTAGGAATTGTGTAGGTGGAACAATATGATCTTGGTACCTAGCCCACCTAAAGTACCTATCATTAATGCACATATTATTAGCGTAGCAGTCTATAATTCGTCTGCCTACAATGAAATTACAGGAATGCACAAGAATAACATCCTTTCCTCTACGAGAGCTGTCGACTAAAATATAACTTAAATCAGTCTTTCGACTTATATGTCGGAATTGCCTGCAAATCCTTAGTAGACAGAAAGCATTGGCAGCTGACAGCTCTCGAAGAAGGCTACTGCTGACCTCCCTGCACACTTCTGTTATTTATATTTAAGTACTTACAGACTAAGGTGCTGAAACCATTGCAGAATCACTGACAGAATTTATTGCCTAAGGGTCGTCGGCCTAGTGTATTTCAGTGACTAGGTGCTATTCCACAATTCACATAGCAATCCATAGTTTCAACAACATCCAATCCACAAGACAGCCGTAAAATCTTAAACAACAATTCCAAGTCAAAAATGTGAGCGATTTTCGGTGTCCTTAATTCCTCCTCTTTTCTTTTTCTTTGATTTTTTTCTTTTATTTATTAAATTATATAAATAAAGGAAAAGTCAAACAATTGTTTTTTTAAGGGTATTCGGTTTGTTTTTTAAATCTTAGCTGAATACAGCAAAGTAAAATGTTTTACTTTGAACGTCGCTAAACTATATAATTCACTATAGTTGCCTACTGCCGCCAATAAAACTATAACCGAACCTACATCTACCGACATCACCTTCCCGAAATCATGTTTGCATCCTTCTTAGGTGTAATCTGGTAGTACGTGAACTTTCCAGTTTATTTTCTCTTCCAATTTCGCAGGAGTGCCTGCCAAGGTGTTGTCTGATGTCGGCTTACGGCACACAATATACGGACTGATATTACAGCCTGCAATACGCGACGAGCTATAAACTAAAACTGTTGCTTGTGTATCTGTATTGATATTGTGATCGATGTTGGTGTCATGTTGTTGTTTCGGTTGTGTGTGAATTACTTTTGTATGGAATCTGTTATCTTCGTAATGAAAATCATGAACCAATAGACGTATATTTATATGCATTGAATGGTTTGTGTAAAATAATGATTTGGTCAATATGTTGGACCAATCTTGAATAGGTAGTGACAGGGAATATGTAAAAGTCACTAGCTTAAAAATGAATGAGACATGAAGGTACAATTTCGTAGCCGACTGCAGGCAGCAGCTGCAGTCGACGTGTCGCCGCGACACTATGTACTGGTTCCTATGTATTTCTATGAAATACCTTCCATTATCGGAATCGGTCGAAGTGGCGGTGCTTGGGGGAGGCCAATGTCCAGCAGTGGATGTCTTTCGGCTGAAATGATGATGATAACCTTCCATAGCTAGCAACACGTCGATTTGACTTGACTTGTACCTTTAGCTTTCAAAATCATAAGGATCAACAGTGTGAATAATAAGAAATACCAATTTCGGCAAATACTGCCTATGAAATTAATGTCACTGTGATTCTCCTTTCCAGACATTTTTATAGGATTTTTCAATACTTATCATAAACAAATAAACCATGCAGTCATAGTTCAAGTAGGTAAATTACAACCCCGTACGTACACTGACTTAACCAGCTTTTAAGTTTTCTGGCAGTTTCACGCCAGCGAACAACTTTGTTTTTAAAATCTACAAACTTCGCGGCTAGTTCTGTTTACCTTTATTGTAGTCTGAATAATCAAGTTAAATTGAAAAGGCGTTCATCTTTTTAATTAGTTTGTACTGTGAATCTTGGCTTGGATATTAATATTCTCTGACGAATAAATTGGCACCAAACGCAGATGCCAATTTTGTATGAAAATATTTTGTAGGTATTCAACATAAGGTTTATTTTACCAACAAAACCAACCCAGAAATTATACGACCGTCCAGCCAGTGCAAGCACTATTCAAGTTCTTACCGTGGGTCCGCACCTGCGTCTATCGTGACAAAGCAATGCGTGCCGAAGATTCGTATGTTTTGCTCGCTAAAAAGTTATCGCGCTAATACCACACGGTGGTCACTTTAGCGGCTTCATAATTTTAATGAATTTTCGTGCTATAATCCAAGATGACTCTCCATAATTTCGACGGAGCGTCTACGCACTCCAGAAACAACAGTCAAAGTGAGCAACGCTAGTCCGACCACGCGCCACGCTTATTATGTACCGCCACCCGGGCGATAAGTGTTACGCAGCCCGAACTAGCGTGACGATAACCGATAATGGTTGGTCACATCTGCCTGTATCGTATCAGTATGCTTCGTCACGATAGACGCAAATGCGGCTCCAGCATTAGAAATACAGGCATCGTACATCTTTTATAAGGCATATTTTAAAAGTTTCTACTCCACGGAACTGAAGAAGAGGCTCACTTTTCAAGGAGTAAGGAGTTACTTTCTTAAAATTTAAGTGATAAACCCATTTCTTATTTTTCTCTTTTAAACGGTGATATTTACATAACATAATATCACGCCCGTAATCCCCCAAGGGTTAGACAGTGGTGTACCTTAGTACACCTACATTTCGCCAGTTATGTTTAAGTCCCATGTAATAGGGGGCAAACCTATTGCCATAAACCGGGCACAAATCCAAACTCCGGGCTGCTACTGAAACATTACTGATAGAAAAAAGCCCAATAACACTTTGCCCAACCTGGGAATTGAAACCATAACTGAAATTTTAATTTAGTTTATTAGAAACTAGCTTCTGCCCGCGACTTCGTTCGCATGGAAATCGTAAGACATCACAATATACTACAATTATAGCCACATTTTTATAAAACTCATTTTTATTCTCAGCAGCCAAAATATACAGAGAGTCAGGAATGGTGACTCGGGAGCAAGCGACGTAACGTTGTCCGTGTGAGAAGCAGCTTATCCTGAGGTCGACACCCGCAGCCTTCAGCCTTCAGTGTCGGCCCCTGTAACTTGTTGATCGCAAAGCATACACTCCTAGAGAACTGCACGCGCTTTAACTGGTAATTATGGGGAATTTGTACTTTATACGCGCTATAAACACTGTCTCACCATCGCCACAACCTGTTAAAATTTCCACCTCGATGACGTTTCTCTGCAAAGACATGACTTTGAGCTGGTTTCCGTTACACAGATATACAACCGGAAGTCCACTTGCCATTTGTGAATTGAGAAATTCTACGGGGTGATATTTGGCATCATTTTCCTCCACATCAGTATTAATGGAGATGTATATCACTTCACTCCCTTCAATTTGTGAGAGAATACTGTGGTTGATCGCTGCAGCTTGATCATCTTCGGAGTTAAAACGGAAACACGCCTAAGAATTCTCTTGGTACGGTATTTGACTGATATCCCCGTATATCAGACGAATAAGATCTTCTAAAGTGGGATCTACTCTACCAAGAGTCTCTGGTAGAGTGCTTTCACCAACTTTTAGAAGAACATCGGAGAATTCTTGAGCATTTGAATTACCGCCAAGCCGAGCTCGTATGATGATGGTCAAGAGCAGTTTATGAACTCTCGACCATAGAGTCAACCTTTTCAACTAAATATTCACTTTTTTTGTCAAAACTGTGACACCACCCATCATATCTTGGTTTCTGCGGATGTCCTGCAGGGTTCTGTTTACAGTTTCCACTGCTTTCCTTTTTGCCATAATGCATTCATCCCATACGACGAAGCGCAATCCCCTAAGCACACATCCCTTGTTACTGTTGCGTGACACCCCACAAACAGGCGTTTCGTTGCTCTCTAAATCGATGGGAATCTTAAACATGACGTGCGCTGTTTTGCCACCAGGAAGTAGTGTGGCAGCGATTCCAGAAGATCCACACACATACATATTTTAAAATCGCTAGGACAAATCTGCTGTCAATATCTGTAAAAGAAACATTTTATTCCTACAGTCTTTTGCTCTAAAATGATCAGAATACAACCTTGAATGTTTTGTGACTGTAAAGTACTTGTAACTTAGTAGTTTCCCATAGCTTACGAAGTTTTCCATTTTTTGTGAATTAATACGTTCTATGAACTATTACATACACAATCCAAAAAAATAAATCGTTTGACAAAAAGAGTTTAAAAAAACAGATGTAAATCGAACTTACTACCCCGGGCGGCCTACCACCAGCTCATAAAGCAGTATTATTTTAATGTTACTTCAGTGGGAGAAATAGATGGAGAGCTGAGGATGTAGAGCTTCATCTCTTTCCCACACTGAAGTTAACTAAAGTAATATTAAAATAATACTGCTTTTGAGCTGGTGGTAGGCCCTCAGGACTTCAAATCATTCGTCCAACCGCTTACTTATTCGCTTTGTTGAAAGTTAGCTAAAATAGCCGTTCCTATATAAAAGGTAGCGTGATGATGATCATTTAAAAAGTTAAATCGGTAACTACCTATCTACAATATCCCAACCTTTTGGCGCGTCCTTTTACAATTTGCAGAGAAAAATACGAACATGATGTAATATTGCTCATCCCCCATAGCAAATAGCGTGATAGTTTATGCCATACAGTTGGTACAGACAAACATTCTAAAAACTTTATTTTCCGCATAAGAATCGATCCCAGACCTCGTAGCAATAACTTTCTTTAAAAAAAATTAACTTCGCTACGATTTTATTATATCTATAGATTATAGGTACAAAATCAAAAAAAAAAATCGTATAACAAAATGTGGGAATCGAACTTACAACCCCATGTTTGCAAAGCAACCGCCCAACCGCTGAGCTAATTGCTTAGTTGGAACTTGTCTAAAATAGCCGTTCCTATATATTTCATGATTGACTGCTTAGTTCCATAAAGGTATAGCGTGATGATAATCATTTAAAAAGTTAAATCGATAACCATCTACAATATCCTAAAATTTTGGCGCGTTTTTTTCCAAAAATACGAACATAATATAATATTGCTCGTCCCCCATAGTAAATAGCGTGATAGTTTATACCCTATAGTTTGACCAGACTTATAGGGAACACCTATGCAAAATTTTAACAGAATCTATCAGGTAGAATTTGCGTCATGCTAGAACATAAAAATACAACATAATGTAATATTGCTCGTCCCCCATAGTAAATAGCGTGATAGTTTATATCCTATAGTTTGACCAGACACACAGGGAATATCTATGCAAAATTTTAACAGAATCTGTCCGGTAGAATTTGCGCCATGCTGGAACATACATACAGACAAACAGACAAACAGACAAACAGACAAACAGACAAAAATTCTAAAAAAAATATTTTCGGCATTAGAATCGATCCTAGACCTCGTAGCAATTACTTTTTTTCAAAAATATTCAATGTACAGTTTTGACTTCGCTACGATTTTATTATATGTATAGATGTATAGATTGGCATTTTAATTTAAATTTGTTTTATTTTTTTTATTACGGACTCTTTTAACGTTTTGCATCGTTCTCACATGCATAATTTCAATATGAATGTTGTAACCAATATTTACTATCCTGTTTTTATTTTAAAGAGTGTCCGTAGAGTTTCTTGCCCGTTCTTCTCCATAGGTGCCTACCTACTACGCTTTGGAATGGGCAACTAGCTTCATCTTTCTGACTGACCGATCCCTTGACAATTCAAAAGTGCTTGTAATTGGTTTATTTGAAATAAATGGTTTGAGTTTGAGTTTGAGAAGTATCAGACCACTAGAACAACGAGGATTTGATTTTGATAGATTGATAGATTTTTATATCTAGACTAGCATAGTGGTTTTTTTTTCAAAAAAAATTGACAGAATGTAACATAATTACCTACCTATCTTATTAGTGACAAATCTTTCTAATATGTTCCATTTACAGGGATCTTAGAACAAAGTGGTAAATAAATTCCTACCTTTGTATTTTGATAAAATAAAATAACCTTGTATATTTGATATTACCGTACGGAAACGAAACTGTTTCATATTAATGAAAGTAAGACAAATATCATATCGTTTCTCGGTCATAAATAAAGAGAACAGTATCTTAATATTATGACGACCTTACTTCATAAATAATGTTATTTCTTCTAATGGAAGTCGTAAGTCAACGTTATTTATTCGTAGAACTATCTATTAAGTTGGTAGCGTGGGCGTCTGCGCCTAGTTACGTAATAAAGTCATTATGTCAAAAAGGTGAAGTGTGATCATTATGGACGCATGAAACTGAATACGTTCCAAATGGCCACAATGTATACATTATCTTTTTTAGATGTTTGCCACACAGATAGGATACTTTTTGAAGTGAAAACTTCTTTAGGCATGTTGGGCATTTTTGAGATGGAACTAAACAATTGATTTCGCGACACTGTTACGACACCAGCTTTTGACCATTAAAAAGACATCAACGTGCGATACATTACTTCCTGCACAATAAAATTGTTCAAGTTTTCACTTCTGTCGGCACACCCGGAGTGGCACTTTTTTTTTTGGCTTGTCTGCACTTCGTTAGTAGCAACTTGGAGTAGATTTGTGCCCGGTTGATAGCAATAGACTTGCCCTCTATTACCTTAAACATAACTGACGAAATGTAGGTGTACTAGATGTACGCCTTTGCTTAACCCTTGGGGGAACAGGCGTGATATTATATTATATTTTAATAGGATTTCCTGCAGGAGGGTACCTATGTTTATGCACATAACACCAAAGTCCTCATCTATAGTTCAGACAGCCGGATACTACAAAGCAAAGAGCCGTCCACACACAATCCTTGACACTTATCCTGCAACATTGTTCATGTTAAATAAAAGCCACAGCCTCCCAAGAGTTGGGTGCGACAGCTTCAGGTCAGTAGCCCGAGGGATGATGAAGGCGAGTAATTTACTGCGTCCCGGTTACACTGTGACAGATGGGCAGTGGTGTCGCATACGGAGGCATGGGAGGTGAGAAAGGAGGTATCGTTTGGATGCGGTTGTGATGGTCAGGATTATTGTTGAGGAGTATTTTTGATCGCACTTTGTTGGAGTTAGTTACAAGTTCCGGGGGAAGTGGCTGTATATATACCGATAGTACCACTACCGATTTTATTCTAAGTTTTATGCCCTGGCTGAAGGCCTTAATTTATTGAGGCAGCCACAGAAAAGTCCGGTTAAGCAGCCGACAACCTCCTAGGTTGACCGACAAGATGCTATAGGTACAAAAAATAAAATTACTAATGTTATCGAACAAGTGTGTGTTTAATTAAATCTTTAAAAAAAAATAACTATTTGAAATCTTTAAAATGGTTATAATATGAAGTTGAGAAAGCTACTTACGTTGGACAAACTGTCGAATGGATCTTAATTCTCATTTACGGTACACTTGAACTAAAGATTGGTTGGTATCTTTAGTTCATGTGTGACACGTTTACGAACAACTTCTTGTACGCTACCGATTCTTCCTCATACTACTGCAGTAACTAAATATTCTTCCTACGATGCCTTCTCCAATCAAAGTGATGTCCAAACATCTAATGCTTATTTCGCAGCTCCATCACAAACGTAGGCCTCATTTACTAAAATATCCGGGCCATCTGCGACCTCATGACTGTTTAAGGATATTTGTCATTTGTGCCGAGCCGTTTCAGGATATTATATTCTTAGATTGCAATTTGTTTGAGTGCTTTATATGAATTTAAATATTAGGTGATTTGTTAAGTTCTTTTGTATGAATTTGTTGGTATTTTGTCACTGGAATTTTCAATTTATTTTTGGAGATTGCGGTTAGTGTGCTACGTCCATGCAAAACGCACAGGATTTACACAGATCTGTAGTTGACTACAACTTAGGTTCAGTTTTACCGCCTAAACAGGCCTTAAAATTGTCAGACACTTTCCAGACACAGACCGGACTGCCCCATCCAAAGGCACTGGGTAAAAATAGCAATAGGTTTGTGCTAAATCGAACTAATTAATTATATTACTGACAACACAAATATAGTATATACGCACAATCTGTTACTAACCACTATCAACTTATGGACTAATTTAAGTCTGAAATATAGTTTTTTTAGTGAAAACTTCTTTAGGCGCGTTGGGTATTTTTGAGATAGGAAAACAATTGAACTCGCTACACCGTTACCGAGACCTCATTTTTGTAAACGCGATTGTGCTCTTTATTTATATTACGTTACGGATCAATGTTCTATGCAAAGTATTTTTACTTTAAAAGTTTTGGAAGTATTTTTTTTTGTAAACGCGATTTTGCTCTTTATTTAGAAAGATTACGGACCAATGTTCTATACAAGTATTTGTCTTCTACCAAGGCGATCTTGTGCAAGTTTTCACTTCTGTCGGCACTGCCGGAGTGCCACTGTTTTTTTCATAGTCAAGAAAAAAAAATGTCTGTTATTCTGTATTCTATAATTCTGAATATGTGACCTTGAGACGCACACCGCACCTTATATAGGTATTTGATTATTCTGAAGTATGTCATAATGTCACTCCATTTCTATAAGTATGTTTTTTTCTTTTTTGTATATTGGCATCTTGTTTTTATATATCCATGTAATTTATTATCATTTAATTGTGTTTATGTGTGTCTTTTGTGTGCACTAAATAAATGTTTTATCTATCTATCTATCTAAGGGACAACTGTTGGCAATGGCAACTATTTCAAAAAAATATGGAATACAGAAGAAATTCCAACTAAATACCTATCAGCCTAGATTTCTTCGTGGAAGCTAAAAATAACTAAAGGAAAACGGGTCACTTGCTGCTTACTCGGCTAGACCCAAATTCGTTATTAATATGTGACCCAAGCGGCACCAAAATGTTGCGCCTTCAATATTCTTAGGTCAGTGTTATCAGGCTCGTGTCTTTTAATAAAGAACTGCTCTATTGATTGGGTTATGTAACCCGGTTCCAGGTTTGATAAAATAAATAATAATGGCCAAAATGCTTAAACATTGCTAGTGATATTTATTCTTTAAATGTGCCTAATTCTATGATGTGATAAGACAGCGGTGTGATTTAAAAGAAGATGTAGTGACAAAAATTTAAAAGGGTATGCTGAGATGGTTAGGGCATGTTGAGAGGATGAATTAAAGGCGAATAACAAAATGTATTTACAAGGCTGATGTGAAGGGAAAGGCCGGGCGGGGACGCCCTAGGAGGACATATACTGACCTTATTGGTGATGTTCTTCAGAAAGGCCAGGTGCGTAGTACTCGCAATCGGCGTGCGTGTATGACCAGATGTAGGAACGTAAACGAGGCAAAAGGAGTATGTAAGGATCGTAGCAGGTGACGTTCTGTAGTTTCTGCCTACCTCCATGGGAAGAAGGCGTGAGTTTATGTATGTATGTGCCTAATTCTAATTTGATATTATTAGATATTAGGTATAACCACGAGTTATAACAAAAACCAAACAGACTAAAAGTTTCAGTAACGAGAAAACTTGCTAGTATTCTGTTTTCAAATCGTGGTATTTTTGTTTTTTGCATGATTAATATTATAGTGAGACTGTCTATCCAGAGTTCTCGCATCTAGTGGAGAGACGTTTTATTTCATCCCAACTGCACGGCGCCTTAATACGTGTAAAACTATATTTACCAATAAAATACACTCATATTGGTAATTTAATTTAAATTCGAACACAGTAACACCAATCTTTCACAGTCACACAAAATAAAATTGTATAAATAAACACACAAAGTTCCAATTCTCTTATTTCCGCCATTCAATGAAGGGGATTTAGCTATACAAAACGGAATAATTTCCTGCTTGCAAGGACACTGTAGCGTGAAACTGCTCGTTATTAAAATGCTACTTCGGATAGCGTGACGTAATTCCTTGTTCCTCTTCAAGTATTGCTTTTGTTTGAAAATAACAATATTTTTTAAATAACAATTCTTTCTCAAATAACAATTTCTTTTGTTTGAGATATAAAAGGCTGAGATTCTTGATTAACGTCGTCTTAAGTCAAAGAATTAAGGTCATTGTTGAACTTGGACTAATAAGTCCTGTTGTTTCTTTACTACGAAGGTTCCAAAACCTTTTCAGGGGTCCGTACGTAATGGTCACGACGAAAATCTCATTGTCGTTTTTCACTTTCTTATTTTGTATTTGGAGTTCATGAACTGTTGCTAAATAAAAGATATTCTTTCATTCTTTTTTTAAAAGCCTGTTTTTTATGAGTAACCTAAGGTAGTCATATAGTGAAACCTAAACTTTCGTGAAATGGCGACGGTGACTCACGCGGCTTAAATCTCAGTTTTTTGTTTTAAATAAGGGATAGTATAGTCTGTGGGCAGTTTCACTCTATGGCCTGACAGACTCTCAGATTTTTTTTTTGTTTTAAAAAATATCGAGGTATTTTCCGTGTCGCGCCGTGACGTGATTTCTGGACGTTTATCGGTTAAGCAGCTATTGAAATTCATCTTCCATTTACAGCAAATGTGTAATTATTCTGATTGCTTCGCGGTCAGTTAACGTGGACAATAAATAATAGTTTAAATAAGTAGATCCCGACAGATTATAAGTAATATGAAGTTTACAAATAAAACAATCACCTATAGATCTCTCACCTTCAGAAACCCTGCTTAACTTGCTAGACAGATCGATCTGCCCAGCTTAAGGTTCGCCCCTCACGTTACCAACAAACTGCACATCTATTTATTGGCTGAGCACACTCTGCGTAATTGGCAGGTACGCAGGTAGTGGCAACCAGCCAGCCGCCGACATAAACTAGTGAAAGTTAACGAAAAACACGTGAATATAGTCGTATGTTGATGTAGTTAGCGTTCTCTGTTGTTTGTGTGAAATTAAATGGGGTGCTTCTGTTTATAGTAATTTGTCATTAATAAGACATTTAAAGTGTTTAAGACGGATGTCAATGAAGACTGATCTCGCGGATCAGTCTTTGAAAAACCTTTTACTAGAACTGTACGCAACTCTTATGTCAATTTGTAAAATTGGTTGCAGTATTTTTGGTCAAACTATAACTCTGCTGTTATAGTTTGACCAAAAGTTTGATCTTGTCTTGAACGTGGACGATTACTTGTACCTATCTATATTTTCAGTTTTCTTTTGTTACTTACAATGATACATAATCACGTAGTTAGTATTTTTGAAGTGAAAACTTATTTAGGCGCTTTGGGCATTTTTGAGATGGAAAAAACAATTGAACTCGCGACACCGTTACCTACACATTTTTGTAAACGCGATTGTGCTGTTTATTTAGATAAGGTTACGGACCAATTTTCTATACGAGGATTTTTCTTTCACCAAGGCGATCTTGTTCAAGTTTTCACTTCTGTCGGCACTCCCGGAGTGCCACTGCCATTTTTTTTTAGGTGGTTATGGTATATAGCTTTTCTATTAGCTTGAATTGATTTTTTATTTAATTGGACAAAGTAATATTTTGGAAGGTCCTGCGATCCTTTTAAAAAAGCGTTTGATCAATTGAAACAATAAACTCCTACCACGAAAACTCAACGTAACAATACACAACACTCTGCTTCACTATACACTGCTTATTTTCATCAACCACGCTTCTCAATTACACCCTCCTTTGCTAAGCAAAGCGACAATGGACACCGAAACAAAATTTCGAACGTAAAATCAAAATTTCCGGTTACCAACGTCTGATAGTGATGCGTTAAGGAATGCTCAGTGTTGCATTGACAATCCCCTCTATCTCCGTGCCTCACGCCGCTTCAGAAGCGAATTATCCAATAAACATAATGAAAATTTAAGCCTACAGTCGCTGACGATACCGTCGGGACGTCTCTTACAGATAATCCTTACACAGCTTCTGTCTGTGCGGAAATAATGCGCAAATTATACTGAAATGAAACGCAGTTTGTGATAATAATGACATCGATTGTGCGACAGCCGGCGCGATTGTCAATTGTTTTCGAGAACATTTTGAGGTAAATATATAATTGCGTAGACGTTTTATGTTAATTCGAGTGTTTTATGTTTTTGGTTCCGGCAACAATATGATTAGGATTTTCTATAATTTGTGATCCACAGATTCTAAAGCCATTTTAGCAGCTTGATAAAATCTTTTTGTAAGTAAAATACGTAGTACTGAAAAGGTTGTCTGCAAAAAGGAACCTAGCTTACATCGTGCAGGCTGGTTGAAAAATGACTCTGATTTGAATTTAGAATTAGTATCAAATTTGAATAAGCGGCGATTGTTTTGTTGAAACAACAGTTATGTGATTGGCGCGTGAAAGTGAGCACGTCCTCTTGAAATACATAGCGAAAATTCAGCATTGCTTCTTATTTCCTTATGTAGCGCCTACCCCTTAAAGATTCCGGTACGTAAGCGTGCGCAGCGCTTACACTACTTTACTCATTCATGCCTGTAAAAAACAGTTGTTTTCTAATATCTATCTACTGATTGGGTTAAATAATTAATAGTATTTTTTTAACAAACTGTATGTCGTCGAAGATAAAAATAACTTACCGAAAAAAAAAACAGTGGCACTCCGGGAGTGCCGATAGAAGTGAAAATTTGAACAAGATCGTCTTGGTGGAAGAAAAATACTTGTATAGAACATTGGTCCGTAACCTTATCTAAATAAAGAGCACATTCACGTTTACAAAAAAAAAAAATACTTCCAATACCTTTAAAGTAAAACTACTTGCATGAAAAATTGATCCGTAACGTAATATAAATAAAGATCACAATCGCGTTTACAAAAAGGAGGTGTCGGTAATGGTGTTGCGAGTTCAATTGTTTTTTCCCATATCAAAAATGCCCAACGCGCCTAAAGAAGTTTTCACTTCAATAAAACTATCTTATATCAAACCACGACAATAACATAATAACTAAAACATAATTGATTGCTTCGAATTAATTGCGAGCCTGTAACACACGACGTGACATGATTACCCTAATCCGAACTCTCGTTAACGAATAAAACATTTACCAGGGGGTTCCAGGACGCACCATGAATATTAATACTCTACTTTCTCTCGTGTACCTGAGCCCTGAAAGTTTATTTCATTAGTGAAACTCTATGGTATGGCCGGTATGCTATTTCGTGAAGTTGCGTGTTATTAATATAAGTTGGGTTTGGGTTTTTGGTTTTGAATGGGTGGAAATGAAAGGTTTTTTGAAGGATTGAAATATTCCTCTTTGTATTTGTTTTGTTTTATGTTAATATGCAATGTGGGTCGATATTATTAATTCTCCTGATCCTGTCCTGTTTTTCCTGTTATAAGGGAAAAACTTGATACAAAATCTTATCCCGCGAATAAATTTTAAATTCTTGATATTTCTCCCGTACAAAAAAAAACTCTCAGACGTCTGGGTTTGGGTTTTTAGTTTTGAATGGTTGGAAATGATAGGTTTTTTTAAGTACTGAAATATTCCTTTTTGTATTTGTTTTGTTTTATGTTTATGTGCAATGTGGGTCGATATTATTAATTCTTCTTTTCCTGTCCTGTTTTTCCTGTTATTAGGGAGAAACTTGATACAAAATATAAAATCTTATCCCGCTAGTCAATTTTGAATTCTTGATATTTCTCCCATACAAAAACTCTCAGACGTCAATTTTATTCCAATAAAATTTGTTAAAATCATCCCGCCATACCTAAGCTAAATTAATTAAAACTAAACAGCTGTTACTGAAAATCTAATTCTTAAACCCGACCTATAAAGGATTTACTTCAAAACTCAGTTCTTCAACTGCACTGCATTATCAATCATCTTTATAGTTTTGACTGCGTGAATAACCACGCAAACGTTATAATTGGCAGAGTAACAGAAAATGTTATCATTCTTTTGAGTGTAGTATTTAAATACGTCATCTATGTCTGCTAAACTCTTCGGGAAAATAGGCATGATTTTATGTTTAACAGATCATTTTAATGTAGGTAAGTTTGCCTACACAAGAACATAAATTAACCCACCTACTTATCACAGTATAAGCTCACAAACGAGGTGTACTTGCAAGCTCAGTATCGTGCCGTTGTTAACACCAAACACGGCGCGGGCTATTTAATTATGCCTTATTAACGTAATGGCTATAGCAGCCTAACTTGATAATTTATTAGCACGCACTTAGGTACGAGGATTAAAGAAACTTGGTAGAAGTAAGTGGGGATTAATGAAACAAGTGTTAGTTGGAACTGAAGAGGTGTAATGTCGAGTGTTGGGTTTCATATACTTAATTTATATAACTGTCAGTGATAGCCGTGATAGCCTAATGGTGTGACCGTCAGACTGCCAAGTCATAGGTCTCGAGTCCGAACCCAAGGCACGCATCTCTGACTTTTCGGATTCATGTGCATATTGTATAATTATCACTTGCTTCAAAAACGGTGAAGGAAAATATAGTGAGGAGTCATGCCTGAGCGATATTTCTCGACGGCATGTGAAGCCAAGTCAGACCTTTGGGTGGCTTTAAAACTCTGACACAAGGTTAATCACTAACCACACGAAAAGAAGAAGAAGATATTATGAATATGATAATAATAATAATAAGCCCGTATTGTCCCACTGCGGGACAAAGGCCGCCCTTTCCTTTTTCCACTCAACTTGATCCTGAGCCAATATGGACCAATCCCTCCTTTAAACCTTCAACTGTCCTTAATGAGACACAATAGAATTTTAATTGTTATCGATCTCCAGGAGAGCACCGGACTGTCAAGAGGGTCAAGTTCGTCCCGCCATCTACGCCTGGGTCCGGGTACGCGACGCCTTGGACGTTTTCAGGAACCCATGTGTGATGGTCTTAGCCCACAATGCATCCGATATGCAGCAAACGTGTTCGGCCCGGTGCAGTTGGCTACTTTTTGGGTGACGTCTGCATTTTAAAGCGCAGTTTCGTCTTCCATATCCGAATATGGATATGAATGACAACATAATATTTTGCAAGAACTAGTTTTAAAATGTGTTGTATGAACCTGTACAGTTGCATGTAGCCGTCAAATGCACTCAGTCTTGAAATTAATCGTGAATGTTCCAAGCTCACAATTCAGAACTGGAAATTATTTCACAGCTGACATTTCCTGCCATTGAGGGTTATAAGAGATTAATAACTACTCGGCAAAGTAACCGCAGTTATTGAATGATAATGGTATAGAAATGAGTCACCCAAAGGGCAATGGAGAGGGTTATGCTTCTAGTTTCCCTACGTCATCGAATCAGAAATGAAGAAATCCGCAGGAGAACCAATTTAACCGACATAGCCCGAAGAATTGCTGGCTTAACTGGCAATGGGCAGGGCACGTTGTTCGCAGAACGGATGGCCAATGGGGCCAAAAGGTTTTGGAGTGGCGACCGTGTACCGGAAGACGTAGCGTTGGAAGGCGTCCCACAAGATGGATCGATGACCTTGTGAAGGCCGCAGACATTCGCTGGAAGCACAGAATCGGTCGAAGTGGTGGTGCTTGGGGGAGGCCTATGTCCAGCAGAGGACGTCGAGGACGGTGATGATGAATGGCAAAGACAGTTAAACATTCACAGTGTCTGCAACGCACAGAAAGATGTGAAAAATAGCATAGGAATAAGCAAGTGCATTTGAAAGTGGACGAAATTATGTGGGTGCCTAGTCAGTTTAAAATACTCAACAGGAAATTTTAACCTACCGCCTGCGCACTACACCTGCAGATCAGGAAATGCGGCCATTATTTCACTTGCTATCTACTAGATAAATCTCTTTTGATAAATACGCTTTGGTATACACTAAGTTTTGCTGGATGAAACAGAAAAGTACCTAGAAAATAAGGAAAACAGAAAATACTGAAACTTACGGTAATATTTTCGTCTAGGAATTTCTCTTTGAGTGCGTGTACTGACAATTCTGGGAGCAGCGTTCTTGTTATCAATGGGTTTATTCGGAAACATGGTCCTTAGGGTATAAGAGAACTTTGTTGGTGATGAAAATGGCCTTCGAAGAACCGTATTTATAAGAAAACTAGACAATCCTGAATTATATTAAGATTAAAAGCACTTTGCGGTGTCCAGAAAGACGTTTCTTGTTTCAAAAACTTAAGAATGCGGCGACGCATGAATTGTTCATACGAACGTAGTACATAAATCATTTGCAATTTGAGCATATTTCCACCATATTATATTGATATTTATTTATTTATCTAGGCTCCTACGTCTTTTTATTTTCAAAAATTTACCTTTAAATGAAGTGTAAGCGAATTGCATTTCGTACATTTTTACAGCGTAAATGACATGTTTACATATTGTCTTTTCTGTATTATAAACAACAATATTTGTAATATTGTTTCCGCAGAAGCATAGTTTATGTTATCAAGTTACAAATTATCGAAAAAAAAATGGAAATAAATTATGTTTTCATTCATAATTTTTTGTATTACGGAACACATCCAAATTTATCATAAATTTTCGAAAGCTAGTAGTACTATCGCGTCAAGCAATAATTGTCAATGTGTGCGTGGTAGTATTGCTCACTGTAGGTGTATATCGGTCCGACAGGCACTCACACTAGCGCAACGTGCTTGGAATTGAATTTTGCAAACATCTCGATTTGTAGTTGCGAGCCGTGTCGCCGGCCTCTTAAGAAATAATTGTATTTCATACCAAAAGATTGAAAGTGACAGAGGAAGAGGGGTAGCGAAAATTAAATAACTTCAAACTAATATGGAACTACAAAATCCTAGCACAAAACATATCTAACCTAGGTTACATATTCTCGCTCTTGTTTACCTAACTGTGTTCTTCAAACTGTCCACCATTTTGAAATTATGCACAGTTCCTTGCTCAGCCTGACGTTATCTGAAATTAAAAACAAACTAAGCATCGTGCGAGTCCATTATTGTGCAGATGGTACAGGAGATGGGATTCCTACATTTAGAGAGCATGTGAGATAATAAAGCTGTGAGTTTCAAATTACATTCGTGTTTGTGTTATTTTAATAACAGGTTGTGTTAATTTCACCTCTAATTGAATATGTAGCTATTGTAACTGTATGGCTTTTCTATGTA
Organism: Agrochola lychnidis; assembly: GCA_963680765.1. NCBI lineage: Eukaryota > Metazoa > Arthropoda > Insecta > Lepidoptera > Noctuidae > Agrochola > Agrochola lychnidis. Next base: position 16,696,650 of record OY796857.1, read on the forward strand.
ACCATGGTAGTTCTAATTTACAGAATACAAAACCGAAAGGCACTGGCGAGTAATGAAATTATTTTAAATGACGTATTCTGCCATTAAAACAAGCCTGTCTAATAATTTTGAGAAGAAAATAAACTTGGGCAACTGATCGCCTTAGTAATTCTAATATTACTATTCGTCATTCAAACTTCAGTAAAAAAATAAACAACTATAAATCCATTACCCGTTATGTAAACATAGCTTTAAATAAAATAAGCAGCACAGGTAAACTAACCGCTATCTAAAATTAAAAACAAACTCCACAATATTCATAGTAAGACCAACTTATTGTCTAGATACTGTAGACGGGTACATCCACAATAAGGCTATAAAAACTTGAAATTACGCCAGGCCTATTGTTGTCGACAGAAGTGCTCTTAGGACTCCTCGTCCCAGACAATATGCATATTCACAGTACTCCCGTACTACGAGGGACGCCCTTGTGTGGTGCGTGCCTATATCCCGGGTTGCATCTTGGAGGAATATTTTTTAATAAAACCTCTCTTCTTAGTTTTGATGACGTTGGTGGTTGAGATGTTGTGGGTAATTTATGTGACTTGAGAAGACAGTTTGTTTATGGGAAGATGCGTTGTATTGCTTCGTGAAATAGTCTATGCTAAGGAGTAAAACTTTGTAGTGTTGCCAATGATTTCGATCGTATTATGTGTTAGGTTTCAATTTATTAATACGTAATTGTTGGATATTGTATTGACAACACTCAAAGATTCGATGTGTCAAAAGTAGCGCGGGAAACTAACTTCTGGGTCGGGCGCTCGTGACGGTAAGACGTGCTTAGTGGCTGTGTCAGTAAAAAGATAGATTGGCATAGTATTAGTTAGAGATCTATTGTAAATTAAGGTAACCTATTAGTTTTATGGTAAATATTAGAATACTGATTGAATTGTGATATTATGTGGGGAATAAGAGATGTGATAGTATGGTGTAGAATATTGAATTTGATGTTGGCAAAGAAATATAAATGACAAAATGTCTTGGTGTTTCATATTATTTTCCTTATCCCTGAGATATTGTAAATATATGGTTTTATTAAACAGTTTTAGATTATGATAATGGGGTAACGACTTTAAGATTGATTTGGGGATTAGTATCTATTTTGAGGTTAAATAATTATACTCGGAATTAAATGAGTTATTTAAGAGCAAGGATTGTTCTTATTATATATGTTTACACCTTTAAATTATTTTGCTCTCTTCTCTATTTTATTTGTTTTCGGTCCACTCCCTCTCACCAAGAGGAGGCCTGTGTCCTAACAGTGAGAACATTATAGGCTGATTATGCTTATGCTATTTTCTTGCATGGGTTGGTGTGCTAACCATATAGGTATATCTATAAAAAATCTACATGACGTGGGTGTTAGGAAGTGCATCCAACCTACTCTACGCTCCGTGAGGGCGTGACTCAATCTTCCTTTAAACATGCTAAAAGAAAATTCATTAAGTATAATCGCTAATGTTGTTACATAACACGTTAGCACATGTGCTAGTTACTGCATAATTATTGTGGTAAAGCCCGCTGTGGCCAGCTCGAGCAATATTTTCTAATAAAAGAGCCTACAGGCTGGGCCAAACGGGGCAATTATGAATTATATATGGTCGATTTTATGGTACGTGCATAGCTATATTTTATAAATGACTGTAAACGCGATCGTTAATATTTTGAAGGTTGCTGTAGATAATGCTCAATTTAGAAAACATGTTGAATTATAATATTCAAGCAAGGCAGTTATTACTAACGAATGTTGCCTGTAGGACATAACTCAAATCAATACAAAATTCTAACTCAAAAAGTCAGTAGATAGGTATCAAAACTTCATAGCTCAAATCACTGCAGTTAATTTGTGTAGCAGTACAAATCTTTAATCCATGTCAAAACCACATTGAATACAAATAGCACACCAACCAAAAATCTACAACAAAGGAAGCAGCCAAAAGAAATCTTAATACCCGTCTATATTCTAACTTAGTGCCGTTAATACCGTCCCTACACTTTTATTTGTCGCATGGCGTACCACACCGCACGTAGCAAGGAGCACCAATAACCTTAGGTAACGACATAAGCCCACCACGTATGGTATCTACTTATAAGGCATTTACATTCATACAACCATATTTACATAGGATCCCCGGTGTAATGCTGGGAAGTTCCATTTCTAAGGGTTTTTGTGAAATACAACTGGGAGGGTAAACCGATGTCGATAAAGATAGAAATCAGTAAGATTTGTGTGTTTTGCTTTTTGTTTTTTTTTTGTATGGAATTGTAGTTTAGATAAGAGGAATAAAGAATGTTGTAGTGTATTTGAATTTGGATTGCGAAGTAAATTGTCTGTACTGTCCCTTGGTTGTGCGATATCTACATACAAAAAAAGTTCAACTGAGTTAAAATATTCTGGTTCTTCAATTTCTATTTTGATTTACCAAATTGTTATATAGTTTATTGAAATAATGGATTTACAAAGATATTATAATAATAGGGCCTTAAATTAGAGATATATAATAGTTGGATTCTACCTGAATTAGGAATAAACCTATATCTCAGGTATCTCACTCAAGTCCTGCACAAAGTATTTTATAAGATTCTTTAAACAAATAGTAAATAAACAACTTATCCGACTATAAATTATAGTTTTAATCAAATTAAGAAAAATTGTTTGCTTAATCAATTTCTTTTCATCATCATTATTAAACTTAAAACATATTTTGCAATCATGTTCTATGATTATTTTTGCAATGAAACGGTTTTAATGCATACAAACAAGGTCGCGTGGCAGAAAAATTTGCCAAAAACCAATACATTAACAATAATACCTTTATACACTTCTGCTCAACCCTCCGGGGAGTTATGCTATGTTATACAACCTTAGTATTTGTTTACACTAAACCTCTTAAGTGATCATTGTACTCATCATAATGAATAACTTTCACTATGGGACCAAAGCTGAAATCGCGAAAAACAAAATCAGCTGTTCCCTACATTTATGTTCGCATATCTCGTCAAAATGTAGGGAACAGCAGATATTTTTTTCGCGATTTCAGCGTTGGTCCCATAGTGAAAGTTGTTCATAATGATGAGTTCATAATGACCCCTTAAGAGGTTTAGTGTAAACAAAAACTAACGTTGTATAATACCTAAATCTAATGTTATTAGTATTCTTAATAAACACACACACGCGATTGATAATACTGAAAATCAATCATGTCTTCCAAATATACAAATAGGGGTAAAAAGGGAAAATGTGTCTAATCCAATCTTCCCTTCACCCCTTTATTTGACCAATAACGATATTACTACCCAAACAATAACAAAATGATCAGAATCATGTAACTTTCCAATGAAAACTGCAACGATATATTTTTACCAGGTCCTATAACATATAAAACTCTTGAAATACCTATCATATCAATCGAGTAGCAATAAAGATCACTGTTTCCAATACGTGCGGTTGAATTATAGATACTAGAGAAATGTAGAAAATGCAATAAGAATGTAATATTGAACATAAGCACTTGAAATATTTTACTCGAGAATTTTATAACCAAGCTACTGCGACGATATGGAGACTATTTTTGAACAAATATTTGTTTATTGGGTACAGTTTATCTGAGGAAAAATAAAATAACATGGAACACATACATAATAGTGTACGCAATTAATAAAATAAAATAAAAATCTTTCAATTATACTGTTACGAGAAAAAAATACATCATTTATCAAAACAAATGATGATTAGATTAAAATGCTGGTTATGAGAAAATTAGATACTTAGAGAAAGAAAAAAAAAATCGTCTCAGAAACACATGCATATAAAAAGATAATTTAACTCGAATTATGTTTTTTAGTGAAAGAAAACAAACGCTATAAGAACTGGAACAGAAATAGTCAATCGATTGATTTATTTATTAATTTTACGGCTAAAAGTTATCATTCAAGTCAAAGTTCATTGATAAAGTACTTGATATAGAGCTTCAAAGAAACCTAGATTTTTCTAAATATTCCAACAACAGTCTGTAAAACTTTATAACCAGATAAAAATATACGGCAACGTAGGACAAATTGATTTGTCAAAAAGCGGATCCAATTCACTGTAGTTGTACCATTAGCGAAACGAGAAGTCGTCTGGGTGCTATGGACGTGAGCTAAAAATAACTGAACGAGAAAACGTACAGTGTGACAAGTTCCAAGAATTCAGAAGGAAAGTCACCTTTAAGTTATAAGTAAAATTGTGTTTTTTTTTTGCTTCGGAGACACATGGCTATCGTAATCCGTCAGTGAAATATACCATTAACCTCAATGATAATGTTATTTTGTTCTAAAAATACCATTACCTAACCTTTAGAAGCAGTGTCAACACTATATAGAAAATGCTATATCAGCTACTTATACTTATCCAATTGTTCATTTAGAACAGCCTCGAGACGGAAGGAATGTAATAAGTACGCAGCTAATAAATAAACTGTTCACAAATCCCTATAACTTACCATTATATTGCCAAGCTAATTACTAAATAAAAATCCACATTCAAATAAAATATGTATCATAAATTACTCTCTGCAAAAACTGCAGAATACCACTTTTAATTAAATACGGAACAAAAGCAAACGGGATCACGTATAGGAAAAAAGATAACAAAAAGCTATTAGAATCCTTAATAAAAACACGAGAAAAAGTTCTAGTTAAAGAAGAAAAAGAGAAAGCAACGTATGTAATAGAAGCTGAAGCTGATAATAATATTACAATGTTAGTTAGGGAAACAACGTTAGAAAGCAATTTTGGCGACGCATATTGGCTATTATCAAGTACCGATGTTTTGTTTCTTTATTATTTTCGATGGCACCCTGAATGGATAGGGGTTTGATGGGATAGCGCGTATCAAAATATAGATAGAAATATGAAATATGACTATCAAAAGTGTAAATATTATGTTATATTGGTGTATAAACATGTTTAGGTAAGAATTTCTATATGTAGATGATTTGTTCATTCAAAATCCAATAATTCAGACAGTACAAAATACATAGGTATATTGAATGTTAGAACATAGATTTATTGTTTTGCAAAACATTTTGTAACTTTTATTAAATTATTTCATAGCAGTGTTACTGAGTCATAACAATCCGTTAACATAAAATTTATTACCACCAATACATTTTTCCTTCCAAAAAACAAGACGTTACTGACAGAAAGTAATATTAAGCATACGTTTAGAGTGGAGTGAGTGTTAAATTATGACGCAATAAACGTGCCACATCGTTGAATAGGCCGCGTTCACAGTAAATAATGGCTCGGAGATATAAGATTCTGAACAATACCTTACGAGGTGCTATCTGCGAAATGCTCCAACTCAATTCCCTTACAAAAATATGGCAACTTAGCAAATCGTCAGCACACCTGCGCTTGAATAACGCTTTCCCATTTTCCTGTAATATCCTTAATAAATCTGAGTAAAGTTGAGAATATATTCATATTTCTTTTATGGTTATCAATCGCGAAAAAGTTTGAGCTTTTAAATAATATATCCTGTGTCACACTCGGTTAGGTTCGAACCAATTTTGTGTTCCGAATATTTTGTGCCGAATAACTTTGTTGTGATTCAAACAGGAGTTGATTCTCAGTGAATAATTAAAATAGTTGTTTTAAACGAATGCATGGATGTTGACCGCATATTTTCAACACATACCGGTTGATTAAAAACCACAGACGGAATTAATTACAAAATACATCATCATTTTGTTGGACTTTGTACACCTTTGTGTGTTCAGGTAATTATATAAAGACAAATTGATATTCGATAATAATGAAGCATGTATTTTTAAATTTAAAATGGTTGAATCGAATTCTGTTGCTATTATGACATGCAAATGTAATATTTGTATTCAACACGATGTACTTTCGGTTAGTACTTTCGTAAATTACTAACAGAAAAAATCTCTTGACAAAAGTAGTGATGGATGAATGGACACTAAAACCTTCACGGTAAAAGGTTTCACATGTTAGCTTTTTTAGTCGGCTTTACACGCAAAAGAATAAATAGGTCCACCAAAAACGACTAATCAATAACGTATGTACGATATATTAATCAAAAGATATCCCGTTTTTTGCAACCAAAGGGTGAGTTTGAATGGCACCCCTTCCAAATATTGGTTTTTGTCGGCTATACCCGTCGTCCAGTAAGAGCAAAGCCATGTTTTTCCATTTACTGCGATACGCACGTTCGCGATATCTTACGCATTGGATAAAGGCTTTCACTATGTTTTATAGTGCTATGTCATTAAGCTGTGAATATAAAGTGGGGGTATGACAAAACATGAATTAATTTGAGATATGTCGCACGGTACGATGCACACCCTAATATGTGATACACACGAGCTTGAATTTTTTTTGGCAACAATTGAATCGCTTTGTGGAATTTGATGTCATACAGGTTCAGGGATAATTATACAAATAAACCATGCAGATATATAGGTTATATCCGTAAGTCGATAAAAGTAAAACAGAATATTCAAAAGATTTGAAATTCACCCAAAAGGTTATTTATACACACACACACACACACAATAAATCAAATAATTAATCAAAGTATGACGGGCTCCATTGTTACAGAGTAAGTTCGTATCAAAAGATTTATTAAGAGTTCTGAAAACTTTATAAAGTTGATAAATGAACGCCGCGCCGCAATTACATAACTAACATAACTATCACTGAATAATGATGACATCAAGCCTTTTCAAGATTCGAAGCCGATCCCAACTTGGAAAAAAGCTAGGCAGATGGTGTTGACTCACTGAAAAGCAAAAAACACGAATTTCGGTGCTGTGTGTGTGCTTATTCATTTATAAACCGTTACACTTTTTTATGTCTAAAATCTTTCCTCTCGCTTTCCTGCAATTAAAATCTAAATCTAAACAATCAAATCTGTGGGAGTGATTTCGTGAAAAGCGAAGGAAGTGTGTAACAGGAAGTCAGAGAAGCACGCGCAATTTGATTTGACCAATGAGCACGCGCAGTGCTAGTGTTGGCCGTCAGAAACGACCTTGACGAGGTTCCGGCCCCTTTAATGTTGCTTATTACCAAGGTGAGATGTCAGATGTTATACATCATATACGACTACTGTGAGGCTCGATGTTATTACGCTTGCCATACTCGAAACCAGTATGTCACTATTGTTGGTATGCACGATAACACCTCCCTATGAGGGAAGTGAGGAAATTCGCTCAATTATATCACCCCGCTACTGCTTTTTAGCTTATTTATCAATCAATCTCCGATCTAGGGTTGATAAACAACACCTCAATGTCAACAGTAAGTTTCGTCGAATCACTAGAACTAATGGATTTTCATTATATTATTGTAATGCTTAATGTATTATAAGGTGCAGCCCTATTACGTCGAATATTGTGAGGGATTTTCTTATTTGCATGTCAATGTTTAAGTGGCACGAAGAGAGGAGAGTCGTCCTTTAATAATATTTCAGTACCTGGTCAACCGAGCTCTGCTCGGGTGCAAATGGATAAACACATCGTCCAGATTTACAAAGTATCACAATCCCAAGGCTGTGAAAATAGAGGAAAAGAATTTTCTCAGATATAAGACCTACCTAGATCGATTTTTCACCAACTTTGCAACTTTTATCGAAATCGTTAGAGCCGTTTTCGAGAACGTGATTACAAATATTGCTCATTTAATAGTATAGGATACTTACGGATTCAAATACAAAGGAACTACTACCTATATTATTATTTTCAGCGAGCAAAAGTAGCTTAGTTTTGAAAACACTAGCAATAACAAGACCGTACAATATTTTTCGTATCATTTATTTTTCTCGTGCCCGTGTTATAGGCATCTTGAATGGGATTGATATATCTACCCCCCTGCAAAATTCAAATCTGCACTAAAAATATCAAACAGAGTATATAGGTACTTTAATAGCCTGTGTATCAAAACCCTTTACTTCTCCGATCGCCAAAATAACAAATCCGTCCTGCCAATTTGTCGAGCACTCTAGACACGCTATTACACATTAGAGGTTATGTCGGCGCGTGCAAGACACGTGTCCCGACGAGAACACGTCATTAGCTTCACGACTCGTCTCTAGGGAGGGACTACGACAGTTTTTTGTTCATAACTAGTGATGGTGCAAGATAGGAATGGAAAGCGTTGAGGCTGTAGCGACTGTAGTCAAAAAATGACAGCAATAAATGTAATAAAAATAAGGACGAAAAAGTCCTGGAGTGGTGATCGCGTACCGTAAGGCGCAGCGTGTGTAGCTCGCAAAGTGAATCGATGATGATGAAGAAAAGAAAAGAAAGAAAGAATATAACATTTACTTGGACATATCACACACATAACATCACGCCTTGTTTCGCCGAAGGGTTGGGCAGAGGTGTAGGTACCTGTAGTAGGTACACCCACATTTCGCCAGTTATATTTAAGTCCCATGTAATAGGGGGCGAGCCTATTGCCATCAACCGGGCACAAATCCAGACTCCGGGCTGCTACTGAGAAATTCCAGATAGAAAAACCCAATAACACTTTGCCCGACCCGGGGATCGAACCCAGGACCTCATGCTCAGCAGCAGCGTTTGCGACCACTAGACCAACGAGGCAGAACTTGGACGTAGTTCGTGAAATACAAATAACTTACTTCTCTGGTTAGGTTTCAACACTTTCAGAATATATTTGTCCCCTTGAACTGAACTACGGCTAATCTTGTAATTATAACCGTTTACTTTCATTCCCTCTTTTTCTTATAACTTGGACCTTCACAAAAGTTAGGAGTAAAAGGGAGTACCAGCTTTTTAAATTTCCACCGGGGCGATAGTTGGAGTGCTCTCATTACTTTGTAATTTAGTAATTAATACTAGCTGAAATGAGTTTCTAAGTATATTTTATTTACTGGACCTGCTAATTGGTTTATTTTTACTACGGTTTTAGGTTTCAATTAGAGCTTATCACGGCATTTTCTATTAAGAACTTTTTTTAATATTTTCATAGACTTTTGGTTTTTACTTACTTTGAGAGGGGCTTGTGGCTAAGTAATAACAGCCGCACGGGTCGATCGATCAGGTTAAGCTACGCTTGCTGCGGTTGGCCCGTGGATTGGTAACCATTTTTACATACCAAGACCCCTCCGTGCCTCGGAAAGCACGTTAAGCCGTTGGTCCCGGCTGTCATTTGTAGATCTTTGACAGTCGTTACGGGTAAATTAGAAGCCCAAAAGTCTGACAACCAGTCTAACCAATGGGTATCGTGTTACCTAGTAACTAGATTGTGGAGGTCAGATGAGCAGTCGCTCCATGTAAAATGCTGGTATTCAGCTGCATCCGGTTAGACTGCAAGCCGACCCTAACATAGTTGGGAAAAGGCTAGGCAGATGATGATGATGATAATGATTGGTTTTGACTTTCCCAATTGTAATATTGAGGTTTCGTTCTTTCCCCTGCTTACGCAATCAATACAATGTGCTGATTTTCACATAACATAACATAATATCACGCCTTTAATCCCTAAAGGGTTAGGCAGAGGTGTACCTATAGTACACCCACATTTCGCCAGTTATGTTTAAGTACCATGTAATAGGGGGCGAGCTTATTATCCTCTTGACAGTCCGGTGCTCTCCTGGAGATCGATAACAATTATAATTCTATTGTGTCTCATTAAGGACTGTTGAAGGTTTATTGCTACCAACCGGGCACAAATCCAGACTCCGGGATGATACTGAGAGATTCTGGATGGAAAACCCAACAACACTTTGCTCGACCTGGCATCGAAACCGGGACCTCATGCTCAGCAGTTGTGCTTGCGACCAACACACCAACGAGGTGATATTACATTTACAACATACAGAAGAAGTGTCTTAAACATAGGTCCCCTGGCTCCCAAACTAGGTTTATACCTGTGACTTGAGAGTCAGAGTTCCTCCATTATAAAAGTCGTTACGTATGTAAAAAATGTAGGGAAAAAGAAAACAAAAGGCACATTTTTATAGACAAAGTACAAAAAATAACAATTGTGAAATGTACGGGAAGGTATATTGAGAGAGAGTGTGATATGGAAATTATCATTCTTCTAATGCTTTACGTAACAGCAGAATGTATTGATATGTTGTCTCCTTTATTGAACACTTTCAGTACTTACTGTCTATTGCATCTATCTGCCTAGCCTTTTCCCAACTATGTTGGGGTCGGCTTCCAGTCTAACCGAATGCAGTTGAATACCAGTATTTTACATAGAGTGACTGCCTATCTGACCTCCACAACCCAGTAACCGGGTAATACGATACCCCTTTTTAAGACTGGATGTCAGACTTTCGGGCTACTGACGACCCGTAACGACTGTCAAAGATCCACGAATGACAGCCGGGACCAACGCCTTAACGTGCTTTCCGAGGCACGGAGGAGTCTCGGTATGTAAAGATGGTCACCCATCCACGGGCCAACCCCGGCAAGCGTAGCTTAACCTGAAGGATCAACCCGTGCGGCTGTTTTTAGCTAACCACGAGCCATTGCATCTATGAATAGTATAAATTAAATCGCTTTTCATGTCTGTCTATGTGATCAATTAGTTCTTCTAAACTATACAATGATTTTTTATGTAGTTTTCACCATTATTTAGATAATTCATCCTGGAATGCTTATGTATACGAAGGTTTATTTTAATTTATTTAAATTTTTGAATTGTTATTATATTCTTATTACGGACGCTTTTAACGTGCACGTCTCTCTACATTGTTCTCACATGTATAAATTCAACACGAAAGATGTAACCAATATTTTGTAACAATATTTTGATTTTAAAGAGTGTCCGTGGAGTTTCTTGCCCGTTCTTCTCCATAGGTACCTACTACGCTTTGGAATGGGCAACTAGCTTCATTTTTCTGACTGACCGACCCCTTGACAATTCAAAAGTACCTGTAATTGGTTTATTTGAAATAAATGCTTTGAGTTTAAGTTTGAGTTTGAAGCATGTGTGTTAAAATTGAACAAAAAGCACCTGCCTGCAGTTGAACCGTTTGTTGTCCAGATTGGCTTAAAATTTGAACAAATTGGATTAAGACTGAACAGAATTAACCAACGTTGAGGGAATAACTGGGTACAATAGAATGGAAATCATTTATTTTGCTTATAATGTAGGTATATAGCTAAGAATCAGATGTAACTTAGACTATGAGGGAGTAATCATTTTGTATTTATTGTGGGGGCTTGTAATTAACAATTTAGTTATACATTATTGTTATTATAATTTTATTAGTCTGTAAGAGTCCCGAAAAAAAAATGTGTTGGTACTCCGGGAGTGCCGATAGAAGTGAAAACTTGAACAAGATCGCCTTGGTGGAAGAAAAATACTTATATAGAACATTGGTCCGTAACCTTATCTAAATAAAGAGCATAATCGCGTTTACAAAAAAAATACTTCCGATACCTTTTAAGTAAAAATACTTGCATAGAACATTGATTCATAACGTAATATAAATAAAGAGCACAATCGCGTTTACAAAAATGAGATGTCGTCACAGTGTCGCGAAATCAATGGTTTAGTCCCATCTCAAAAATGCCCAACGCGCCTAAAGAAGTTTTCATTTCATTGACAAGTCGTAAAAACCGAGCAAAGCAGGGGAGGGTCGTTAGTTTACACTAATGTTATAAAGAGAAAATATTTGTATGGTGTTTGTAATGACTAAACTCAAAAAGTACTGGACCGATTTCAAAAATTCTTACACCAGTTGAATAGTATATTATCTATGAGTATCATAGGCTTTACTATAATTTATAAAGATACTAGCTGACCCCGGCAAACGTTGTTTTGCCAATTATTTGTTTGAGGTGGACAACCCTTATCACTTAGGGGTATGAAAAATAGATAGTAGCCGATTCTCAGACTGAATATGCATATAAAATTTGGTAAAATTCAGTAAAGCCGTTTCGGAGGAGTAGGTAGTAGGTAGGTAACTAACATTGTGACACGAGAATTTTATATATATGACCACGCGGGCGAGGCCGCTGGTGGAAGCTAATAATTAATAAAACAGTTTTCTCTCACATCTCTTATAAGCCCATCCACAATCATTCACAAAGCGAGATAAATAACTCATTACAGCCCACTTTATATCCTATCAATATCCTAATAATTCATTACACCTTATCGCCAACTACCGGGATATCGCCAAAAATAACAAGAGCCATAGAGTGATGACGGAAGAACTCCTTTCCTGAATAATGGGTGTCGACTTCCGGCGATATATTTCCGCTATCTCGCCGCCAACATGGCGTCCGCACTTCCGGTTGACCGTTATGGAGTGTTAATCGAGCATTATGTCTGAACAGATGAAAAACTATCTTTAGAGGCGCTCGGCTGGATGATTTTCGTTGATAGGTGTGTGGCTTTTAAGTTGTGGAACCTTTTACATGTAAACCTTTTTAATAATACGTGTTCTTTAGTCAGAATGGTAGTGGAGGTTTTGCACACGTTACATACTTTGGCAAGACTACACTGAAATCGTTACTTACTTTTTTGATTTCCTATTTCTATGATTTCAATATGTATACCTATTTATTTTTTTACTCAGAAATTTCAATTTATTATTGTTGTTTAAATACATAATCAATCAATCTACTTAGACTTTTCTCAACTATGTTAGGGTCGGCTTCCAGTCTAACCGGATGCAGCTGAATACCAGTATTTTACAAGGAGCGACTGCCTATCTGACCTCCACAATTCAGTAACTAGGTAATACGATACCCCTTTGTAAGACTGGTTGTCAGACTTTTGGGCTTCTGACGACCCGTAACGACCGAATGAGAGCCGGGACCAACCGGTTAACGTGCTTTCCGAGGCACGGAGGAGTCTCGGTATGTAAAGATGGTCACCCATCCACAGACCAACCCCGGCAAGCGTAGCTTAACCGGATGAATCGACCCGTGCGGCTGTAATTACTTAGCCACGAGCTCCTAGTTTAAATACATAATTAAAGAATATATTTTTAGATACAACCAACTTGATAAATATTTTCAATGCACAAGATTTTTGATAGGTTTATTCAGGCATACAGTTATAAAATAACTATTACCCGACTTACGATATTTTCCCCTATTTGGCATAAAGTTTCCTCAAAAATTGTGTTTACAAAAAAAAAATAAGTAACCCGATGCACACAAGCTCCACATCATTTCATAATTAGGCATTCTTTAAGCTTTTCACATCGCCATCGATTCTGGATGACGTGAATGGGAAACACCATCGAGCTATGGTTTTATAGCAGACGTCATTGTTTGCCTCCCCTGCGAGGCTTTTGTTACTCAGCCTTCCCTTCAAACAAAAGAACTTCCTAGATGAACAAAAATGTAATTACAGGGAAGGGCTGAAAAGGAAAAAATCTTAAGATTATTATCTAATTTTTCACCGCTATCCTTAACATAAATGTTTCTTTTGTAAAAGTATTTGATAAAGGAAGGATCAAAAGGTGATTTTTTTACTTCAAATGTCTTTGTTTGCTTTGTTGAAGTTTTCGGTTTTGATAAGATTTTGAGAGTACATAACGCAAGCTTTTAGGGTTTAATTTTAACTTTCTTAAAAGGTAATACAAATGGCCGTACGGTTTCATACATTTCAGGTCGAAACTGTAAAGCAAAAGTCGGGCTCTATCAAAAACTACGACTAGTAGTTAACAAAACAAATCGTTTGTTCCGTTACATAGCAATACTTTTTGCAGCAATAAAAATCAATTGCAGTTGCAGTGTCAGAGGTGATCAACCTTTGACATCGTGGGTATGCTTTAGCCCAGCGCGGGTTGTTCAACAATTTTTCCAATTACGCCATCGTTCATACTCTATAATTTTGCAATTTTATACTAAGGACGGCTTCCTTTGAGCGATTACTTACGTCTTTAATATTACTTATGCTGCTTGTTAGCTGCTTCGTGTAATTTGATGGTACGACAATGAACAGTAACAGTTCCTACTTTATTGCTGGTGAAATGAAAATTAGCATGTTGGTTACGGCATCGGCAGTCCTTTGTCGTGCTCGCTAACTTATTTTAATATAATATAATATTTAATCTCGTGCTTTTATCACTACTCAAGTAATGTATTAAAGTTAAAAAAATATATATATAAATTGGTAACACTGGTTTGCTGAATTTATTCTATATTGAATTTATTAGGCAAGTAAATAAAATGATTTTTGTAGGTAAGTATAGTATTATGAAATGTTATACGACGAACTGTCCTTTAATGTTACCGTAATCATTTTGGTCTATTAAAGGTAGTTTTTACACGACTGCCCAAAAAGGAGTGTAGGACCTCTCATATTAAAGTGTTCCACACAATGACACAATGGTCCCCCTGCAATGACAATTTTATTTATCTGTTTAGTCAGCAAGTAAATGAGTGACCTTCCGCTTTGTATATACAGATTAACTAATACAACTTGTTTATTACTTTTCAGTTCGTTTTCTGGCAGGGCAGTTGTGTTTTTTAAAGCCTGAAAACTGATAAAATGCAGCATTTAATACAGTTTTTAGGCGAAGTTCGAAGGTGAGCTAGTAGCGAGCTGAAATGTTTTTATTTCAATTTCTGTCGGCTGCCAGTCCCGCCCCGCGGCGGAATCCTGTTAGATATGTTATACAGAAAATTGAATGATATAAAAATTCCATACTATTTCCGACCTCGATGCTGCACATACTGAAAAGTTTATTTCTGGCTTACGTTTATCATAAACATTTTGTTTAAGCTCAGAAAGATATCATGAAGAGTACTGACTTATTATTGTTATCTGAGAGGTAAGAATGTGGTCCAGGCAGAAACTATTGCCGTGCTTTTCGGGACTATACAAAAATTGTGTTCATTGGAACCAAAAAATAAGGTACTGATGAAAACACATTTATTAAGATGGCAATGAAGCTTCGTTGCAATATGAGACATTACGCAACTGTCGTTTTCAGTGTTAAGTTAACATTTATTGTCTTACGTGAAATACAAAACACGCCACAATATCACTTACAAGTCCACCCGTCATCAACATCCAACCACAATCGGACATCACTAAATTCGACTCCGAAAATGCGACCAAAATCTATGTAAATGCGACCTACTTTCAACTCTTAACATTACGAACCATACATTACCGTATGAATATTATATTAAACACTCAGAAGGTCCGTTGTTGGATGATTTATAATTCTGTTTGACCCCAGGCTGCATGTCAGAGCCCAGAGATACATAGGAGATTATCCTTATGCTGTCCGGACGGATTGCTCCGTGAAAGTACGCACGAACAAAGTTCATGATATATTTATAGAACGGCCGCTGGTTTAGGTTTTTGAGAGGCATAAGTAGGCTTTTCCATATTTGTGGAATTTGCATAATTATGTACATTGTGGTCGCAGGTTAAGTAATGGTGATCTGTTGTTGTTTTGTGGAAGTTGGCAATGTATCATGTAAGCCAGAGAATAAGCTGGACGCAAGCTTGTTGGTCCTTGTATACACACGTTGTCTTTCCATAACTATTAACACTGTAATTGTCATTTTTAAAAGAGTAACTGTGGAGTTTTTTGCTGGCTCTTCTCCATAGGAAATGACATATTGGATCCGTGCACCTAGTTTCTGACGTTTCATAAGTGCCCCTGTTGGTTTATACGAAATAAAATATTATGAATTTGCTTCTTTTCATTGTTCGATCCTTTACTGCGTTTTTGCGAACTTTCTTGGTTAAGTCAGTTTTTTGGCAACCAGTTCTGTCTCAACGTGTATTATGTACAAAGAGTTGTGAGTCTGTGTGTTTCGGTGTACAATAGCATATTCTATGTTCTATCTATCTAACGTTTATACAACATGTCCCGGAATTAACGCACATCATCAAACACCCCAATTAGAATACTGTTATAATCATAATACATACACTGTTTTTTTTTTGTATGTAAAAAACATTTAACCTGTAGTCTGGTTTCTTTAGGTTATAGGTAAAATAATTATAGGATTTTAAACTGACATGGTTATTTTCAATAATAAAGTTCTTTAAAATGATACCATATATTACCATACATTTACCATGCTTTACCATACTTTTACCATATATTTACCATGCTTTTTATTTTTTTAACAAAATAACGCGTTTTAAATAACTTTAGTGGTATATTAATTGTTGTAAAAAAGTTTGTGCTCGCGAGATCTACTAGTTATATTGATTGTAGAAGAAAATTATGGTCACAAATATGCACAGTCGCACACGTATAGGGTCCTTCATCCTTGTTTGTTTTGACTGTACAGTGAAAGTGTGACTGTAATTTACGTAGTTTTCATTATTTTTGGGATAAAAATGACAGAAATCGATTCAGTACACGATTGTGAACAAACTTTTTCCATAATGTGCATTAATTCAATTACATATTGCATACGAGTACACGACGGGAATTGTAGATTAGAATTGACACGAAAGTGGATTGTAGGAGGCTATTTAGTTAAATAACCTTCTACATTTTGCTCCCCGGAAACTTAAAGGAGTCGGTAAACCATAATCCACTTAAACATACGCAGGACATATTGTTATAACATTAAACTAATCCATACACAACTTACTGCTTCTAACAACCCAACTAAGACCTTAAGGCTAGACTTACCTAACCTAATCCCACATGTGGGCCTTAACTTAGAAGGAAGGCTTAGTACCTACTGCTACTGCTGAGCATGAAGTCTTGGGTTCGATTCCCAGGTCGAGAGTCTGACACCCTCCCGCTCCGCCCAGAGCGGGAGAAGTAATTTGATAATTTCATACCTAAAAAAAAGATCGGGCAAAGTGTCATGTTTTAGTTTAATTTAATTTTGACATAATTTTAATTTGATTTAGATTTTTAAATATTTAATTCTGATTTGATGTTGTTTTCATTTTGTTTTGATTGTAATTTAATGTAATTTTAATTGTAATTTTGATTGTAATTTTGATTTTAATCTTGATTTTAATGTAATTTTTGGTTTTATTGTAATACTCTTTTGGATTTTAGTTCCACTAACATATTTTTGTAAGTTCTTATACTAACACAATATGGATGTTTTTCCGAAATAAATTATTTGAATATTTGAAAGTGTTAATGCGTTTTGCTATCTGTAATTTCTCAGTAGCAGCCCAGAGTCTGAATTTGTGCCCGGTTGATGGCAATAGGCTCGCCCCCTATTATATGGGACTACTGGTGAAATTTGTATGTATTATAGGTACACCTCTGCCCAACCCTTCGGCAAAACAAGGTGTTATGTTATGTATGAAGGCTTAATACAAGTCCCGTTGTTCTCTAAGCAGACGCAAGAATTCTTTGTATGGGTTCGTCTGAAAGTCGTAATTAGAAGCCTCATGTCTAATTAGGCTAGCGAGGCACAATGCGCTCAGAACTTGTAAGACAGTTAAGGGGAAGTAATTAAAATATTACCGTACCGGTCTGATATTTTCGTCCGCTTATTACAGAGGTTCAACAAGTTGGACTTAATTCTGTATAGGTGGCTCGTTTGGATTGTGAAAGAAAATTTTCTGTGGGTTTTTTGTTTGAGGTGTGCTGAAGTGGTTATGTTGTTTCTATAGAAATGTCGTAAAACACCATGATTAAGAAAGAAAGGAAAGAAAAGAACGAAAAGAAAGAAAAGAAAGAAAAGAAAGAAAGAAAGAAAAGAAAGAAAAGAAAAAAAAAATATATATTTGACCCAGGTTAAAGCACACAATATTAAAAAACAAAACAAATTTAAAAAAAGATATGCTCACTCTTCTTCTTTGTTTGATTTTTGTTTTAATTGTGTACCAACTTACCTGCCCTAGCTGTTAATATGTAGGTAAGTACCTTTTGTATTCACAAAACAGTAACTATAATAATATTTTCTCAAAGTTTCCTGCTCAGATCACACTATTTTTCAGTTTTAATGTTCGAATAATTTTTCAGCTTTTCCTAATAAAAACAACAGCGAACTAAAGGTTGTTTTTATCATTCCGTGTCACGATGTTTTTTATTCATAGCTCGTCCCACTAAAGCGGTAACCTATTTCATCTGGTTAACCCACTAAGAATTTCTCTTTCATATCTAAAACAAAAACATGAGTAACGTCAACAAGCCTTATTTTTGCAATTCTGTATTTTTGTAACGGCACAAAATTTTCCGGTGGTCGGGCCGGTGGTGCCGCGCACGGTTGTCTCTATTTGCCCACGTGTATGGTCCCACGGGCGCCAATGTTAGCATTATGCTAATTCTGTACATACACCCAGTATTATTGTTACAAACTTTTGTGCGTGACGTTACTTTTTGCGCGTTTTAATTTTGTTATTTCGAGGCCTTTATGAACATGTCGGGTAATTGTTTTAGAGGTAACGGTCATTACCTTTTACATGATCAAAAGGTTATATTTTTTGTAGGTATTTTTTAACCGACTTCCAAAAGGAGGAGTTTCTCAATTCGCCTGTATGTTTTTTTTTGTTTTTGTATGTTTGTTACGCGATTACTCTGCCAATTATGAATTGATTTTAATTATTCTTTTTTTGTTTGGTAGGTCATATTTCAGAGGTGGTTCCATATAATTTTTTATAATTTTGCTTGGGCAGTTTTTGAGTTAGTTTTAATGATACGTATTTTTTCCCACTTAGTATGTGGATGATATGTTAAGTTCCTGTCACTGTTATTTACATAGCACTTAGTGGTATTCGAATTTATGTGGGGTAAATACCACAACTAAAAAGTGAAAGATAAAAACTTTTTACAAAAAAAAAAAACAACCGACTTCCAAAAAAAACACTACAAAGTGAAAAATAACTTTAATCATTTCGGAAGTCGGTGGCAAAAAACGAAAATTCAAAAACAAAGACACCGACTTCCGAAATTAAAGTTATTTGGAAAATAAACACTTTGTAGTGTTTTTTTTTAGAAGTCGGTTGATTTTTTTTTTGTAAAAAGTTTTTATAACTCGTAATTAAAAACCAGTGTGTCAATACCTTTATTTCGTATTTTATTCAGTGTATTATTGAACTCGAATTCGGTCAATTCAACGTATCACGTTATTGGAATCATGCCCAATGGATCAAATTGGTCGAATGTGGCACACGTTAAAATGATTCCGATATTGGTTTTACATCGATCACAATGGCTAACTACTCCGATTTCGGTCATTATTGTGGGCATATTAACTTAACGATTTTATCTAGTAGAGTGAATAAGAAATAAATGGGTTCAACAAAGCATGGCTAATGGCGGTGTGACCTGAACGGTTCAAGTCGACGAAATATGGTCGTTTCGGATGTCTAGTTTATTATGATTCTCTTTAACCACGTTGTTCTTCTAAAATACGCAACGAGTTTTGTTGCAGTTTTCACCAACATTAAAACATTATGAGGATTTATCCTGGTTAAGTAATAATAGCCGCACGGTTCGATCCATCAGGTTAAGCTACGCTTGCCAGGGTTGGTCCGTGGAAGGGTTACCATCTTTACATACCGAGACTCCTCCGTGCCGTTGGTCCCGGCTGTCATTCGTGGATCTTTGACAGTCGTTACGGGTCGTCAGAAGCCCAAAAATCTGACAACCAGTCTTACCAAGGGGGTATTACCTAGTAACTAAGTTGTGGAGGTCAGATAGGCAGTCGCTCCATGTGAAATATTCAGCTGCATCCGGTTAGACTAGAGGCCGACTACAAAATAGTTGGGAAAAGGCTAAGCAGATGACGAGGATTTATCCTGGAAGGTTGATGTGCATTTAACCTACCTAAGTCGTAAAATTTGTGCGAATCACGGGAGGGTCGCTAATCCTTAACTAATATTATAGATGCGAAAGTGAGTGTTTGTTACGCTTTCACGCTAAAACGGCTGAACAAATTTTGATGAAATTTGGCACACGGGTAGACCATGACTTGGAGAAGGACATAGGATACCTTTTATCCCGATATTTTTATGAAATCGAAACTTATGCGGGCGAAACCGCGGGGCACAGCTAGTACTTTATGAAGTGATCCTTAGAATTAGAAAACTATCCGTCCTATGTAATTAGAGTTGCCATCCGTCCGGGTTTCCCCGGATTTGTCCTAGTCCGGGGAGCGTCTGGGCGGAGTTTTAAAAAGGACACTTTGTTCAGGGGTAATCAAATTAATTGAATTATTTGCAATAAATTAAAGTGTTATCATAGTTAAAAATTTGTCGCGCGGCAAATGACCCATTTTTGATGCCAAAAAGACGAGCGTTCCTAAATTTTACTTTTGTTACCATAATACCTCAGATATAGAATAGTGTAAATACAATTGATTAGTAAATTAAGCCTTTTATTTCTATGGTTGAGGCTTAAGTTGATATTCGATTAATAAAAAAAAAATACTATAAACTTAACGATGGTTTAATTTATTGTGAAAAAAATTCGAGGGCGTCCGGTGAAAATTTTTAATTTCACCCAAATGTCCGAGATATTTGAAGTTTTTGTCCGGGGCCCGTAATTTAGGTGATGGCAACCCTATATGTAATCATCCCATAGATACATCAAACAAAGAATTGATATCATCCAAGAAAGTTACCAATAAAGAGAACAACCAGCCGTTTTCCGCAACAATCACTAGACTACTTCTTCTTCTCCACATCCGAACGCTTCTCACTGTCGAATTAAACGTGTAAAGGAACCAAGTTCCCGCATAACCGTCAACCCACAATACAACTTCCTGAACAACTTTTGTGACACGGAGTGGGAGCGAATGGAGTGAACACCAATTAACACGTGAATACTATGAGCAGTCACTATCAGGAATAGGTAGTCTAAGAGATAATTGCGTGGTATGAGACACATAAAAAGTATCGCATAAGTAGAACAGTCAGTTATTAGGAGTGGGCCGTAACACGCATTGGCGATACTGTAACGTATAACGTTTAGTTCACTCTTGCATAATTATCAGTCTCAACTCCAAGACGGAGATATTTGAGACACATTATTAATAGTCAGTGCAGCCCTGGATCTAGAATGTTTTTGAAGCGGGGCAAAAACTGCCGTCTGCCGCCCCCCGCCAATCTTTTATGGGGATGCGCTAAGTTAGACCCCGCGAAATCAAAATTTTGTCAGCAATATAATTAATCAAATTGTATCGATCGATAATGCGCCAATTCAACAGGGGCGCCAAAACTATTGTAAAAAGAAAAAAAATATTTAAAGATTATAAATGTGCTGCGCGTCTCATTTATTGCAAAATTGCTGTATGCTGGGTGGTGCACTTGTCTACTACGCTTGAATTTGTCGCCCCCTGAAGTTGGCACCCGGGACACGGGCCCCGGCTTGCCCACCCCTAGATCCGGGGCTGAGTCAGTGCAGGAGCCCTGTTGTTTCCTCGTATAGGTCTGTCTTATTCAGTTTAAGCACAAATTAGTACAGATGGGACACTCCGCAAAATCATTTAAATAAAAAGCGACTCTTGCTACGACACAATAAAGTGTAATTCAGGTCGCACAGCACTAATTACCTTCACCTAAAAGTTGCTTCTCTGTCTATCGTGTAACTCTTATTTCTTCTGACCACGTTACGCCCACTAAATTCGAAAAGTCGAGCCCGCCGCGTACTACTTATAGCTTCATACCTAAAATGTGGAGTGCTCAATTTGTATTCATCTGTGGTTTAGGATAAAAGAAAGGGAGACTAGTTACTGGTCACACCAATATTGATTGTCACGCGTGATAGGCTCAGTTTGTAAAAGACAGAACATTACGTTTGCCTGGTCTTCCAACGGCCACGCGATGAAATGAAATGAGACAAAGTCGAGTACTCCATGTACTTTCTATTCCGTGTCATACGACGACAAACTTCTCCGTATATAAACAATCGATGTCTTTGTATGTGAAGGGATAGAAGTCGATCGGGAAATTGGCGTTCGTGCTCAGGTTTAAGCAGAGTTTTGATTCGTGTGTGCTGACTTAAACTGTAGTTGCATGCCTTTCATAGATGGAGTGCCGTCTTCGTCTAGATGATTAATTGGAGTGATATAGTTATTGTATTAGAGGTTTATTTATAAACGTTGCATAGACATTGAAACTTTAAAAGAAAATGGTTACGCAGACGTTAATCATTACTTAATGTTAAGCAACGATTCTAAATAAACCCCTTAAAAATCGATCGTGTTTTGTTATGTGTATGTGTTCCATAGAATAAAATATGGTTCTTTCCGAGGACGTGATGTGGGCTAGCTAGTAACTTTCAGCCTGATAAGCCAATTAACTGATAATGGTAATAAAATGGTGGTGGTTGGTGGTAAAAAAAATGTGTTGCTGTTTATTACCGTTATTGTATTTTTTTTTATTTGCATCTCAGCAGATGGTAAGTGATGATCAGGCCGAAGGTGGAAGCGAGCTTCACCCGAAATCCTCAACCACAGAGGAACTGGCTATTTTATCTCTAACTACCGAAACACAACAAAGCTGTTAACATTGTTGTTATGACGACAAGTAAGACGGTGGTAGCTAGTCAGGCGGACTTAGAACAAGCCCTATCACCCAGCAAACCGAGCAGAAAATTTTGCTCCCACTGGGAATTGATCCCCGGACCTCTGGGTCTGAGACAGATTGTCTAACCACTAGACCACAGAGCCTATAAAGCGGCATTATTGTACTGCTCTTTTAAAAAGTGACACACATTGCGAAAGAACCTATCTCCTTACGTAATGTTATATCCAACATCACAAAAATGGGCGACTCAATTACCTACTCAACCTAACATTTTTATACGATTTTTATAACAGGTAAAACCAGTGACTTAAGCGTCGAGATGGGGTGTATAAAATCCGCTAAAACGTGACGCGACTACGTGTTGAAGTTAGTCTTTCACGATCACGAGCATTAGCGCTTAGACCCTGGCTTATGTAGAAGTATTCAGGTGTTCCTTGCTGAAGGATAATACAGAACTTTAGATAAAGCAAGGACGCGTGCGCTTTGTTATTTGAAACAGTTTGCAGGTATTTGAAATAGTTGCGAATCGTGATCTTTTGTTTTTCAAAGACGAATTGGAACAGTGACAAGTCGGGCATAAGGCTGACTGTCCACTGGAGTTGAGAGGAGAGGAGCGGAGCGGAGCAGTGCCAATATTAACCAATGGAATTGCATTAAATTTCCGCTCGCCACTCAAATATCCTGGCAAACCACCTAATGGATAAAAAAGGAATACGCAGGCTAAAACACAAAATTCCACAGGATTTAATTGGACAAAATTAGCTGTTGCTTCATGAATACTAGGATGCGTCATAGGACGCATACCAAGCAAAACGATAATAGCTCGTCATAAAAATGACTGAATGTCCTATAGTGACAGATTGTAAGAAAAAGGAGACAAAAAAATAATTTGCTCCGCGTCATTGGACAGGGATTTGCGAACTACTTTAAAAATTCATACAAAACCGGGAAGCAAAGTGGGGGGGACGCGGAAAAAATTGGCCGCGGGGTATTGCAGCCCGCTCAAATTACTCGTCGCGTGAACTCGGCCTAGCTCCGCAAATCCGCTCCGTATCACTCCCTCGCTCCGCTCCGCTGTCTCGCTCCGCATCAATGGACAGGCAGCCTAAAGGTATCATTCCGTAACCGACCGCAGACGGCAGCAGCAGGTGACGTGTCGCCGCAAGGCGACTGGTTTCTATGAATTTCTATGAAATACCTTCCGTAGCTAGCGACACGTTGGTTTCATAGAAGTACATAGAAACCAGTCGTGTCGCGGCCAGGCGTTGCCTGCTGCTGCCGCGTACGGTCGGCTACGGAATTGTACCTTAACTCATGTACCCGTGCATTTCGTAGTCAAAATCTTTTCGTTTTCTTCTCTCCGATTTTTATACTATATGAAAATGCTTTTACCTTATACCGTCGTAAAAATATTTTCCAGTAAGCAAGGTAGCCAGTGCTAGGGTGCGCAGGGCGAAGCCGTCACCTCCTTCTGCGAAGCAGTAATGCTCGCGAAGGAGGAGGCGGAACGCATGAGGGAGAGGCAAAATTCGCGCCCTCACGCCCCTAACCGCCGTAGGAGGAGACGCCCAGGGCGTCGGGAATCGAGAGCCGATTTCCGGCCACCGTAGGCGCGGGCTTACGGACGGTGAGCAATGGGTAACTCGCCGCCCGATAAGGACCAGGACCGGGTCGACGGTGCGTTGTATTCCACGCGCGCCTCAAAGAGATGTCAGCAGAATTGACGGGGTCCGTTAGGACCGATGCCTGCTGGGGTTGCGAAAAAGGCCGAAAGGGAAATCGTGGCCCCTGGCAACATGGCAACTGAAGGAAGACGGGTGGGTTTTAGTCAATAAGAGTCTGACACGCCCTCTCGCTCCACCCAGAGCGGGAGAAATAATTTGATAATTTCACACCCAAAAAAAAAGGGTGCGCAGAACTGAAGGTTATTTCAAAAAACCCCTCCATTTATTTTAGTGTGCCGAGAATATTGAAAGATGTTGCACCAATTGGAAATTTTAATTTGGGGATCACACTGTTTATTGAGTAGGTACCTATTATTTGGGAATAAAAATACTAAGTTTTTCCCCCAAGTGAATTCTAATGCTGACAAAGTAACTGGTGCAATATTGCGCAGCGTTCAATCTCACATAAGGACCGACGGACTATTATTTGGATAGGTGTAAATTTACCCTCTTAGAAATGATTTGGTCCGATACACAAGCTGTAAGCGATAAAGAAGTAACATATCTTCGATTTTTTTAAATTACAAATAGTATCTAGTTGGTAAGATGAATCATTATCACAGTAGGTAACAATTGCCGGAAATGATGTTATTCAAAGAAAAAGAAGATGTTCGGCGTAAACCACTATAAAATTCAAATAAATCCGAATATCCGAACATACCTGGCCGAATGGCTGAAACTTTTCAATCACTTTTTAACGTGTAACATCTTCCCTTTCGATTTCCTACAATCTGTGAGAGTGATTTCATAAAAAGGGACGGAAGTTTGTAACAGGAAGCTAGGGAAGCGCGTGCTATTTGATTTGACCAATGAGTGCGCGTGGTGCTAGAGTTGGCCGTCAGATGGTTCCAGCCCATTTTCCGAGAGGTTGGTACTACATATCAGTCAAGATGTCAGATATTACACATTATATGCGACCAATGTAAGACCCGCTCATTGTTTTAAAATTAATGTTAAAATACGTCTTCTTTCGAATCGGTACATAGCATTTGAGGATGGCTCAGGCTATGCTAAATATGAGCCAGTCAGCAAAGTACTCGTAGATCTGACTTTTCCGATTGTGCTGTACAGTGTACGTGTTTAAGTATGGAGCCTGTTTTAAAACAATAAAAAAGACTCGCTACAGTTTTACAACTAGACCACTCCTCAAAACTTACCGTTAGTGCAGGGGCACATCAAGCCGTCTCATTTGCCACAGACAGCGAATAGGCGGCCCCGTCCGACAGCCGCGCACCGACTGTTCACTTATTTACGATAATTGACGACCGCGCTCATACGGTAAACGGTATCGGGAATGGCGAATCATGAACTGTTGTCAAAACTCGTACTGTTAAAGGAATTGTGCTGTGATTGTTTCTATTTTTGAATCAGGAAAACTTTAACGTCTTTGAACTTTTTAATGCTAATTTCTTTTTAATTGTGGAAAGTCATTGAAATGAAATAATATTGTGGCTCCATCCATCTAATTAGCTATTGATGTTAGCTTAAATGTTTCAACCTCTGCTCCTCGACTAAGAGGTTCTGATACTGACGATTATTTAACGTCATCATCATAATCGTTACCGCCAGATAGATAATCAGCTTATAATATTCCTACTGTTGGGACACAGGCCTCCTCTCAGTGAAAAGGAGTGGGCCATTGTCCAACGGGGGCCCAGTGCGGGTTGGTAGATGTCACATGTTTTCGAATTTTTTATTCTAGAACATCCTCACGATGTTTTCCTTCACTGTTTTGAGAGCAGTGGTGACGAAATAATTTACACAAAGTAAAGCGCCTGTATGGGTTCGAACCGTCGACTTGTAAGTCACGGCGGTTACCACTGGGCCACCATTGCTCTCGTTACCGCCAGAACTACACCATAAACTACAAATCCAGTAAATCATTACCAAATGAACACTTCCTCAAACTATTTCTCTTCAAAGACACGTGCTACGCATAACGTGTTGTCCAAAGTAACAGTCGCAGATTGCGTATATTATTTATTACCAGTACTCGCGACCCCAGCAATTTCGTCCTGAACTTTCCCTTCCGTCCTTTTATACCAATTTCGCGATGTTAGAAAAAAATATGACGATATTATTGGAAGAGTCGAGTTATGACGACCCGCGGTCAAGCGGAAGGGCTTTTATTCAGATTCGTGACGAATTTTTTAGACGTCGCGTGGAATGTATGGTTATTAATCTGATATTGGTCAGATGGGCTCGGGTTTATAGGTTTTGGTTGGTCACGATCTGGGAAAGCTGATTAGATTATGTAATGTTGATAACTTCTTGGTTTTATTTGATAACAATATTTATCTTGACGTTGTGTCCTTCCGTTCAACGCTAGTAAATTCAAATATAGACTAGAATAGAATATAATACTACGAATAGTCTAACAGCGGTCGGCAACCTTTTGGTAGGCAAGGGCCACACAGTGGCAAAATAAACTAAAGGCGGGCCGCACTTGTGATATTAACCCTAGAAGCCCAATATACCTACCTACGTATAATTGGTCATATACTATAGAAAAAATAAAAATGCTATTAAAAATTGTTAAACCATACGGAGTTTAATTCGTACACGTTATACTTACATTATGTTTATATGTTTGGGCTTTATAGCTAGAATTATAACCACCGTAAATAATTCTGAAATGAAAACTACAAAGTACCTGAATAGGTAACCGATTTTATACAAATTTCAGTGTGATGTCTGAGGTTGCACTTGGGAGGCTATTTCTTGTATGTTAGCTGTCAAATTTGTAGTTGCAATTCATAGAATGGCTCTCAAATGCTCATCTGTGAGAGAGCATATTTATTTTTATATAATTTACAATTGAAAAAGTTTGCGCGTTATTTATAACTTATTTACAAAAAATTCACGGGCCGCAAGTAAGACGTCCGCGGGCCGCATGCGGCCTGCGAGCCGCGTGTTGCCGACCGCTGGTCTAATGTAAGTAAAGTAAAATTTCGATTTTCAAATGCTTAACCGTGCTTTACCAACGTATAATAGACTCGCCCCCTATTACGTGGGACTAAACATAACTGGCGAGATGTGGGTACACATCTGCCTAACCCTTCAAGAATTATAGGTGTGATGTTTATGTATATATGTATTATCTAAAAATCACTCAACCTAATTCTGAAATTATTATATTTCAGCTCAAAGCCCGCCTAAGTTAATTCTGGCCCTAAACAATAAATTATAAGAACGTAATCTTTTGTGTTGCCACATTTTAGTGACCAAACACTCTATGAAAAATCCACGTTTTCCCCTTCAGACCTCGTCGCATCTCCTCTTTTATTAAAGGCATCTTGTTAACCCTGCTCCCTTCGGCCGGTATCCAAATTATGTTTTAATATGTTTCAAGGCAGACTCGACTCTGTTATTTTAAAATTAAACTACCCACTTATTTAATACCAGTAGCGATTCTAGAGTAAATTAAATTCCAAGAC
The DNA here is from genome assembly GCA_963680765.1 of Agrochola lychnidis. Classification (NCBI taxonomy): domain Eukaryota; kingdom Metazoa; phylum Arthropoda; class Insecta; order Lepidoptera; family Noctuidae; genus Agrochola; species Agrochola lychnidis. Next base: position 16,724,275 of record OY796857.1, read on the forward strand.
GTCCTCTCTCATACCATAAGCAATGGTATTTTTAAAATAAATAAATACAAAATTTTAAATATTCTTTGCTTCTGATACGGGGTATGGAAAGAATTTAATAAATAAAGCCAAATCGACATTTTGCTGAGACAGAGGACGTTCCTTTTGACCTTTAAAAAGTCTTGAATATTTTTAACGTGAATGAATCTTGTGCACTTACTTTGAGGACAACCTCAATGGCGTCTGTTTTCGAGATAATAATCTCCTCTTTTACAAACATTCAATTTTGAAATCAATTTCTTTGAGACAGATTTGTAAGATTGATATGCTTGAGAAATTGATTCTCTGAAGTATTCTGTAGAAAAACTCGTAGGCACTAAGTGCTTCTTTTAAAGATTTTTTCTGTAGATAGTTTTCTATTTTTTAACTTAACTGTATCATCATGTCTGTTTGTCTGTTTTTCAATAAAGCAGCCTGTATCAATGACTATTTAAAATCAAATCAACACCCAAACTTGATCAGTCTGTAGCGGCCCAGTGGTATCGGCCCCGGCTTACGAGTTGTTGTAGATCGTGGGTTCGAACCTAGGTAGGTGCTTTAATTTGTGTAAATAATTTCATCACCACTGCTGTGAAAAAATTAAGGAAAACATCGTGAGGAAATTGACATATCTTAGAACTAAAAATTCTAAGCTATGTGACATCTAGCACTGGGCTCGCGTGGTAGATTACAGCCCACTCCCTCTCGAAGAGAGGAGGCCTGTGTCCCAGCAGTGGGAACATTATAGACTGATTATGCAGCAACACCTAAATACCCTTACCATCTTCAACCAACTTACTACCGATTTCAATCACAATTTCCACTTAATCAACCACAGATATAAACCAACTCTAAATTCAAGTTGACCTGTTTACGAAAGGGAACCCAGGATACTTTGCATAGCTCGCGGAGCGCACCATTACATATTTATGAACCTTCTAACCGAGATCGCAGGGAGAAAGTCAAACATTAATGAACGCTAAAATATTCCGTACATGTATATAAAGAAATGAATTTTTACATCATAATAGGACAACGGAAGTATTGGAATGTAAATTGAGTTTAGTTCTGGTCTGTTCTGCTTCAGCTTTGGTTTTGCTTTTTGGGATGTGGGGCAGTTTCATCCATTGGAATAGCCAACAGATTATGGTCTTTAATAACATTTTATGGTTTATGGATTCGTTTTTAACTGATAGGCTCGAAAACCAACATAGAATGGAAAGGTATGGGGAAGATTTTTGCCCAGCAGTGATTATAAAAAGGTTAATAAAAATTATAAAAGAACTGTTTATAGAATAGAAGAATAGAATTTTTCTTTATTCGAGTAACCAAGACTCAACAAGATTGTTAGTAAAACTTACGACTATGTTAGTAAGCACAGACACTAAACAAAAACAAGAAAAACAATACAATCGGTTGGTCACCGCTGCGACATCCCATGAGAGAGGGCACAACAATGACCAACGTATTCACAGTCCAGGCGACTCGCAACCATGCTTAAGACACTGTTGGAGCTGCCCCACACCCTGCGCACCAAGGAAGCGCACCTTTTACGCATTGTTGCGTAAAAGCAATCCACATGCGCATCTGCGAACATCCCTGATGCACTACAGAAACGGGGCAGCCCCACCAATATCCTAAACGCATTGTTTATGATCTTAGTCTGCAGGTGTTTGATCAATTACAACATTCTTTGTAGAGTTATCCTACTAATATTATAAACGCAAACGTTTGTGAGGATGGATAGATGGATGGATGTTTGTTACTCTTTCACGCAAAAACTACTGAACGGATTTAGATGTTTGCCACACAGATAGGATACTTTTTGAAGTGAAAACTTCTTTAGGTGCGTTGGGCATTTTAGAGATGGGACTAAACCATTGATTTCGCGACACTGTGACGACACCAGCTTTTGACCATTAAAAAGACATCAACGCGTTGATTACCGCGGTGCCGATTTTTTTTCAAGTTTTCACTTCTGTCTGCACTCCCGGAGTGCCACTGTTTTTTTTTATCCCGATATTCCCACGGGATTGAGACTGCGGGTGAAACCGCGGGGAGTAGCTAGTATTTAATAAGGTTACAATTTATCGATGCGTGGTAGTAGGGTTCTTGTTGAAACGTTATTTTCTCATCACTTAGATACAAAGTATGAGTGCAGTATTAAACATGAGTCTTCTGTCTAATGTAAGTACTTACTCTCTTGGGAAGCTAAGCTAGGAGAATTGAGTAGAATAGTTATTGAAGAATGTATTGTTTGCACAATATCCACATAGTTAGACTACCGTGTTATAGTATCTATAGTGCTACATCACTCAACTGCTTATAGAGATCGTCTGTTGATATTGCGTTTTATTAAAATAGGTTTTTATTTTTATTAATTTATTTATCTTTTGTGTAGATTCTTTTCTATTTTGTGAATGTGAGAACGCTGTAGGCTTAGTGGATTGTAGATCTGTTGACCATTTTCTATTTTGTTAAGTACCTGGTACTTATTGAAAGACCTACACTGTCCTCCCATACCTAGTAACACTGTTATTTGAAAGTATTTTAAAAGCCAATTATTTTTAAAAGAGTAACCGTGGAGTTTCTTGCCGGCTCTTCTCCATAGGAAACGACCAATTGAAACCGTGCACCTAGCTTTTGACGTTTCATAAGTGTCCTTGTAGGTTTATGTAAAATGAATTGAATTTTAATTTGATATACATACCTATTGGTACTATATCTAACTATAGTTAGTCAAAGCTCTGTGGTAATGATATTGTATTTTAATACAAATATTAAATCACTTAATTTAACTTCATGTCCACACCATTCCTTTCTCTAAACATCTAAACAAAACACTACCTAATCATTAGCAGTTATCACCAAAAATATCGAACTTGCAATAAATAAACACTATAATTTTCTCTCCCCTTTAACGTCCACAGAGGTCCATATCGAGCTAAAAAGCTAACAAGACATTAGAGCATCCACTGATTAGCTATGATTCATTGAGCGGTCAACTGTCCGTGGCGATCGGGCACACACAACCGGAAATACATTCGCCGGATGTGGTCCGCCATAACTCAAAGAGAGAACGTCCGGGTTGCAGCTGATAGCGCATCCTAGTTCGACCTGAGAACCTCCTTTTGTGGTTTTAAACGCTTTTTGAGGCTTTGATTTTGTGTGATCAATGGCTGGTTGGACAATTTATTTTTCTCGGAAAAGGATGGTTTTGAAATTTGTTTTTCAAGCTTGTTTTACAAGCTGTTTGTGTTAACATGTATAAAAATTATTGAAACGGGTTGTATTCATATTTTTTCTGACCAACTTTTTCTAATTGTGAAAAAGTATACAAAAAAACCGGCCAAGTGCGAGTCGGACTCACACACAAAGGATTCCTATTACGGTTTATGAGATACAGCCCGCTGACAGACAGACGGACAGCGGAGGCTTAGTAATAGGGTTCCGTTTGGCACCCTTCGGGTACAGAACCCTAAAAAAATAAAGTACAATAATAGAACAATTATTTACTGTAACGAAGATAACCCATTTTAAAACGTTATCTAGACCATTTATAAATAGCACAAACAACAAAAAAAAAAAAAAAAAAAAAAAAGAACCAAAATACTCAAAGATAAGAAGAAAATTGTAAAGAGCACTCCAAACATATTAACGCCATACCTAATTTAACGTAATCTTAAGGAAAATCGCTTATTTTCTCCACGTTTTTTGCTCACAAAAAATAAAAATGTTTTTGCAACAGGGACTTTTAAATAATTACCTACGTGTTGTTTGACCCCTCGTTGTGATCTAGAGAAGGAATGGCTTGCAGGTGTTGCCAGGTTTTGTGTCTTCCCTGATTTAAAGGACAAAGAGATAGGCAAAAGGTTGTAAAGGGTTATTTAACTAATGTAGGTACCTATACAAAATATTATAAACATTTTAGAAGAGTAACCGTGTAGTTTCTTGCCCATTTTCCTCTATACGAAAACTACCTTTTGGAAGGGGCGAATAGAATCAATTCTATTATTTTGTAAATTTTGACGTTCAAAAGTGCTATAAAAGGGCCTTTGAAATAAATTATTTGACTTTGACTTTGGGTTAAAAGTAGTTTTACTTAATTTCTGTAGTTTTAGAATAGTAGGTTAATTATGATAATTTAATGAAAAGAAGAAGTAGTATCTTTTTTTTACTTGCTAAAACATGTTTGTTTTTCTAGCACCCAACAAATTACTTAGTCCATTTCCTAAATGTAAGCTTCCAACTCAACAAACGTAAATGAATATTCACATCTACCACATAGGGGAAAATTAAATAATGATAAATAAGTCAAACATGGCATATTCTTACTTCTGCTCTGGCAACCCCGTAAAGCACCGTTCGTGCGTAACAGCTTGCTGTAACAGTTATTTATGAACGGACCCCGAGATTTGGGCAGTTAAAAAAGTTTTTCCATTACCAAACTTAACCGAAATACGGTGCAAGATACTGAAACATGAATAATAATTAAGTACGATTTCGTTTTAAATGTCAAGTTACAGCTGCAAGTTTGATAACGCTACCAAAAACTTTTTACAACGAAATAACTGTTTTTGTTGAAAATCTAATCTCCTACACGAGTAGGTATCTACAAACTGGAACAAAAAAAAGTCAAAAGAACATAGGAATAAAAAACAACAACGCCTGACCATATTTTAATAGCAAAGTTGTCAACCAGTGTTATTCATCCAACATCCATACTTCGGAAGGCGTTATTTACTTGAGTATCCAACCGCAACCACCTTATTTGAAGGCTTCTTCAGAATGGTAGTGCCTTGAATAAAACCAGATGTGCCCTACGATGAGCAGGCCTCACCCTAGCACATAAATTATAGCACGTTGGGCCCTCTTTCCTACTTGAACGATGTCGACAATATTCTATGTAATAACAGCCTGCTGAATTACAGTGATGAGATAACGATATTTACGTGAACTTAAGACAAAATTCATAAATATTATTATCTTGAAGCACATTTTTATTTCACCCTTTTTTACCGGCTACATTTTTTTAATGAACCTTCCCTTGAGTAATTGATATTTTTTTGATAAATAAAAATAAGCTCGCCGTGGAAAAGTCGGGTCAAGATTTTGGAATCTGTAACTAAACTCTAATTGTTTTAAATATTAACTAAAAACAATTACGTCCCTCATTCTTGCATATTTACGTTCTATAATACAAACACTATGGTAACCTATTGTTTAGTAGTAAAACAAGAGATTGTGTGTAACTGTCTAACAGTAATCCCAAAACAGCTGTTGCCTTTCCGAATGTGCTGCGCGATTGCACTCACAAAAACACTCTGAAAGTTTCCTCATGTTAGTTCTAACACATAAAACTGAACAAAAACTCTATTAACATTTAACTTCTGAATGCTCATACAAAAATGAGTCCTTTTCCCAGAAAAAATTGTATTAGTTTGTGTGCCAAAAAGTATAACATTACCAAGTTTGTGCTAACTAAGTAGCGGGCGTGTTGTCTGGCTAATTGTGTAAAATAACATGGCGGCTTGGCTCATAGCCTCCGGTAGCGGCAGTGGAGTAGGAAGTTTCTCAGAACTTGCTCTAAGATGAAGGTGGGAAAAACTTGTGTCTTTGTTGGTACTTGGTGGGGAAATAAATTTGTTGGCTTTGATAGATTAATAATTTATATCTTGTAATGTTTATAAGTGCTGGAAAGTCTACATTAAAAGCATGACAGCAACGATTATTATGTAACCAAGAATCACACTGGTACCATAAATACTCAGACCTGGTACCAACCTTACAGACTTTTTGATCCCCACTTGTGACATTATTCTCATTGGTGTCTATCTCTTGCCGAGAGTAAGATAATATCATAATAATCGTTTTAAGACGTTCCTTTCTGGGTATAACATCGCATTTACGATTTGCTGTCTGATGTTTTATTTATCTAGTCAGCTTTAAAGGTAATTTAATATGAATAGTTTTCATCATTGGGTGTTAGTAACTGCACCACAGTTTTAACTATTGCAGCTATCATCGTTTAACATTTTTGTCTGTGTATGTATTTTTTTGTTCCCAATAAACGATTGTATTATATTATTATTTATAATCATTCTCTTGCCCTAATAAGGAGAATTTTCGTCGAAATCTATCTTACGTCACTACAGTATTTGTCGAGAACTACACGGAACAACGTAACATTATAATAAAACATTCCGCACAAACTCATAACAGTTTAAAGCAGGAGCAACAACAAAACAGTAGTTTTCAATTTGTGGCTCCATTAAGCTCTTAATTCGATTGTTTATCTACAGTGCGCATAACAGAAGTTGTCTAAACGACTTAGAATTACCGATGCACGGTTTAATTCTCTTTACTTACCGTTAATGGGTGTTTTGTGGGTCCTATTTAGTATCAATTTGCTGCTTCGAGGTCAGTCTTTGTTTGTGTAATAGATATTTTTAAGTTGAGGCTCAATGGAAGGGTTTAAGTCTATGTTTATGACTACTATAATTTCTTCTTTCAGCTTTTTCAGAGGGAATAAAATAACCGCTGATTTCGCTCATGTTTTAACTCAATTAACATCGGCTGAGTAAAAATAGCAAATAAACAAAATTTGGGCTAGCAAATAACCAAAACCACACCATAATGAAGGGAAAAGGAAGCAAAGAGGTTAAGATATTGACTGGAAAATAAAACAAAAAAAGGACGTAACGCAAAGCAAACGAAAAAAAAAAGGTGTGCGGTCGGGAGATCCCGGTCAGGAACGTCGCAGCCGTCATCTTGGATTTACATGACCTCACTATCGGCTTGAGCACCCTCGAAAACTATGAAAACGACACTCATAGCGAAAAATTTGAAAACTTTCGCAGCCACCATCTTGGATTTTCATTTTGACCAAATTAACACTTTCTCTGTCACTCTCCGGCATGCAATGTACTCGGGCCGATGTGTACAATTCCCACAACACTGTAATCACTTTACTCTTTTCTTTTTTCTGCCGGCGTTCTATCTCTCTCTCTCTCTCTTTCTTTCTCTTTGAATTAGAAGAAAACAGTTGCAAGTATTGACACTTTTTATCGTGACGATTTCTGAAAGTTTAGAAGCCGCGTTAAAGAACTTCGTTCCAAAAACACAATCTTCCTCAAGTAGGTAACTTCACAAAAATAATTTTTCCCTTCTAAACTTAATAGACATACATTTATGTAAACAGCTTTTGAAAATGATCTAGAAAATAATAAGACGGCAGCTTAGCTCTAAGCGAAGGCAAAACGTAGTAAGGTTACGAAGGCCTTCTATCTCTGGGGACTCGTAGCGCCAGCTACGACCCGTAGCACAGACGTAGCGCTACTGCTACGAAAATAGACTGAGCGAAATGGTAGAAATGGAATAAGAAAACGCTTATTTTTCCGTTCAGTTAAAGATATCTACAATTCAATCTGGGATTAAGATTTGAAGAATGTTAAGATAAGATAAATATTGTGAATAAAAACTAAGGTTGTATTGTGCCAATTAGGTCAGCAGTTGTACTTTCTATTTCTTTGGCTCTGATTGTGTCTGGTCTTTAAAATCATCACAAAAATCAATTACTGATAATAATTGATTTCTTCTAATCACACGTGTCTAGAAATTTTCTTGGTCGCTCCGTTCCAAAGATGAAAAAAAAAAAAAACTAAACAATTAAATCCGTTTAAAAACATACAAAAGAAACCTTTCCTAGCCTTTTCCATTTGTTTTAAAGAAATAGTCAACTCTAACCCAGTCATAAGTCTTTACCGAGACGAACGTAATCAGTATCGTTCATCGCCCCACGCAACCGGTAGTTGGATTTCTTGAACCGTGAAATTTTATCAAGAGAATTAATCTCGGGAAACTTTCCCCCTGGACATCCACTCCTTTTATTTTTTAATTCAAACGAAATTGATTTCTGTATTTTGGAAATTGACCTTAAAATTGAGGATGCAGAGGTCAGTCTTTGAAGTTTGAGGAAGATGAAAGTATTAGGACGGGTTCTTGGGATTAATTTTAGGCTGTGTTTTTTGAGTGGCTGATAAAAATATTAATCCCGAATTTTAAGCGCGTATATTTTTTTTTGTTTTATCTTGCCGGCTTCTGAAGGCTATACTAAGCTGTAAATCTTGGCAATCTGTTTGAAATATTTATATTTATCGGAATCCGATAGGATTAAAAGGAGACGCCAATTTCTTTGAGAATCAAAGTTAAAGTTTTTATTAATGTTAAAATATAGGTGTTATAAATAAATAAAATAGGTACAAAGATATATATTTTGCCGTTAACGTCGTACAAATATCAAATAGTATATAAAATTACAATTTAGTAACAGAATCAAAGACTTTGATTTCTTTTGAATCGTTAGATTTACAAATCAGTATTTGATACACAAGATAAGTAAAGTTCATTGCTTACTTGCGTACATGATATCGTGTTTTCCTTGGTTCATGCAGGCACAAGAATTTACAACACGCGTGGGACTACAGCCAGCTGACATACACTTGTTTTTCTCTTCAATTCCTGAAGATTTTCATACAATCGTGTTGCAAAAATGTAGAGAAATAGTACAATAATATATCTCCTTTGTCTGTATGTAGGTATACTATTAACTGTGACTTTAAAAAAAATCTTTTTAACCGACTTCAAAAAAGGAGGAGGTTCTCAATTCGACTGTATGTTTTTTTTCGACTGGGTGAACCGATTTTGATGATTCTTTTTTTATTTGAAAGCTGGTGCTTCCCGTGTGGACCCAAATTTTATTAACTTTGCTTGAATGGTTTTTGAGTTAGGTTCAATAATACGTATTTTTTTCTCACTTAGTATATGGATGATATCTTAAGTTCCTGTCACTGTTATTTACATAGCAGGTAGTGGTGTTCGAATTTGTGTGGGGTAGGTTATCTCAACTAAAAACTGAAAAATCAAAACTTTTTACAAAAAAAATCAACCGACTTCCAAAAAAAACACTACATAGCGAAAAATTTCGGAAGTCGGTGGCATAAAACGAAAAGTCTAAACCAAAGACACTGACTACCGAAATTAAAGTTATTTTTCGCTTTGTAGTGTTTTTTTTGGAAGTCGGTTGTTTTTTTTTGTTATTTTACATTTTATTTATTATTTTCTGCATCGATAACTTATTTCCTTTATTCACTCCTATCCTTTTTAATCTCGTCAACACTTAAGTTTACTTCTTCAATTTCAAACAATTTGCAACTGTCAGAAATACACCTCTCTAATAATTATTGTCACTCCATACGTTTCTTTTACATTTCATCCAGGTTAAAGCACGGACTCCACCAAAACAGAGACGAGGTGAGAGGAGAGAAGATGTGTTTTAAACAACCAATAATACATCTCGTCTTCACTCAGCTTCAGTGGAAACCACTGAGCGGAGATGTGTCATATTTGTAGGGTGCAATCGAAGCGGAGATGTGAGCTGTGCCTCGCCGAGATTGAGCTGGGCAGCGGTATGAAGCGGAGATGTGAGCTGTGCCTCGCAAGCCGGCGATGATGCGCAGCGGAGATGAGAAGAGATGTGAGCGGCGTGCAGTGAGCGGCGCCGCTAGTTCCCCCACGTCGCACAAACCCATCCGCCCGCTCTAGTCCGCACAGCTTCGGTGGATATGTCGTGGCCAGATCTTAGAATTGATCATTTCATGAAATGATTGACCATTTCATGAAATGGTTGCATTTCATTAAATAAAACATCGACTGCTGGCCACATCATGATGTGGTCTGGTCAGATCATTGAATACTCAACGTTTGACGATATGATCAGTTAAATGCACGACTATTTCATGATGTGGCCAAACATTAGTGATCATATCGTAAAATAATTAGATTATCCACCGGTAGAGGCGTTAAAGTCGTTTTGTTTTTGTTGTGCATCATGCCGGCGGACGATAATTCGATTGAAAAAACAATTATAAATATGCAAATGGAAGATGAAAGTGCAGTGAAGTATCGTTATTAAACCAAGCTACGTGACTTTTATAAAATTCACTCGAAAAACGAGCGCAACCTTAAAAAACGATGAAGTTTGGAACGTATTTCACAGGTTAGTTTTTAGCTATTCAAATCTTATTCATTATTATTTTTCTTCTGGAATGAAAGCTATTTAAAATGTTTTATTTATCCACTGACCCAGATTACTAAAATTTAATGAATGCCAGTAATATTTACATGGATATTACTTAATGATATGGCTAAACGTCGACTGACATATCATTAAACGTTGACGTTTGAACGATATGGTCTATTTTAGCTGGCCATTTCATGAAATACAACCATTTCATGAAATGGTCGATCATTTCATGAAATGATCAATTCTAAGATCTGGCCACGACAGATACATCCTAGCTGAAAAACATCTCTTCTCGTCTCCGCTTCGGACATCTCCGTATATTTCCGCTTTGATGGAGTCCGGGCCTTACAGGTTTTCCACATTTGTCACGGAATATATAAAAAAAAAACATATAAAGAATTATTGCAAATAAAACAGTCGCATTTGACGCGACTACCTGCTAGTTAACTAGTAAACGTGTTCGTAATTATTATTTGCGACATGCAAAAGGCGTCGCTGTTTCCTTCGGTAATGCAGTTAAAAGTCCATGTATACTGGCGTAAAGTTGATTTAGTTTAAATTATAATTGATTAACTTCACCGTGAGTTATGATGGAAGTAGAAACTGCATTTTTCTTTGAAGAAATTGTAATGTGTAATACCTCCACAATTTTTGATGAAATGTTTGCTTTAACAGTTAAGGCGTCACCTAAATCTGGATATAGATGAAACAAGCGAATACACATTCTATCCCCACTCTACCAAATTCTTTTTGTGTAAACAGAGATAGAACATTTCTTTGTTGATCTCTCCCTAGTAAAATGTCAAGATAATCAATAAAAGAACGCTCTAGCTTTTGTTTTAGTTCTATGTTTGTTTAGTCTAAATCCACCTTAACATGAATCTCACAATGCACAAAAACGCAAATTCAGAACAACTCTTTGTAACCAACCTATTAATGTTTGTTGCTTCAAAAACAGTGAAGGAAAACATCGTGAGGAAACCAGCATGCTTGAGAGATGTATTTCACGACAGTATGTGAAGCCAAGTCTGTTTCGATTTGAAACAGATTACTAATCCATTGCTTCATAAGTTGGGAAAAAATATCTGCTCAACAACGTAAATAACGCAATGAATGTTGTTGAACTGTCAAAATAAAACAAATTAGGCATAATCAATTACGAAAATAAGTTACGCAATTAGGATACTGGTTAGTCTCTAACCACACGAAAAGAAAAAGAAGAATGTTTGTTGAAACCAAATTAGTCTAGAAGAACGGTTCCGTCATATATAGGTAACGGCCGTCATAACAATCTATAACTTTCAGCAGTATTTGACATAATGGTGTCAAAAAACCCCCTGTTTTTGGACCCCCTGTTGTTGTGTGATTGTTCATCGTCTTAGAAAACCAAAATGTTAAAGTTATGATTCGGTCAATCTATTCCATAACATACATGCCTGTGATATCGTTAACCCTTTTTAGGGTTCCGTAGTAAACAAGGAACCCTTATAGTTTCGTCATGTCCGTCTGTCTGTTTGTCTGTCTGTCCGCGGTCTAGCTCTGAGACCCTTAGTACTAGAAAGCTGTAATTTGGCATAGGTATACATATTAATTATGCCGACAAAGTGGTAAAATAAAATTATGAAAAACATTTTTTTTTAGGGTACCTCCCATACACGTAAAGTGATGATGTTTTTTTTAATTTTTTTATCCCACCATGTGTGGTATCATTGGAAAGGTCTTTTAAAAACATTGTGAGTATGTTAATACCATTTTTGAATTCAGAGATCCGTTTGCGAAATATTAAGCTTTAAGGTAAAAAAATTTGTTAGAGTCAAGTGTCCCCCCCCCTGCCAGCTAAATGGTTGGTTTCACATATGTGAAAAAATTCACAACAGTAGCTTATATAACGAATTTAAAAGAAAAACTATCACAGCTGAGTAGGCTTCACAAGTTAACGAGTAATAATTGACCAATTTAACTTTGCAGTTGCAAAAACATGTTTTCCTATACATTCCGTATCGGAAAACATATTTTTCAACTACAAAGTTAAGTTTGTTTTTGGGATAAATTCATCCCAACTACGGAACCCTTCATTGTGCGTGGTACGACACGCACTTGGCCGGTTTTTAACTTTCCCGTAAAAGAGTAAAAAATTAATCGTTTTATAAAGTTTTACACAAATGTGACAGGTCCGTAAGAACGGGGGCGTGAACAAAATCACCCCGTGTGAATACGCATCAAACATGTTATTAACTGTCAGTCCTGCTCCTCAATCATATGTCTTTATTGTGCGTTTTGAACTTCAGTCGCTTATTATTGTTCTAGTAAGGGTGGTTTTTTCAATGGAATTTTTGTGGAGGTAATTCAAGCCTTGGAGTTGTTACTATTTTAATTAGCTGTCAAATTAGGTTTATTTCAGACGATACAAATCTTCCTTGAGTACTTTTAAAAAGACTTGAAAGATAATTTATTTAAACGGGCAAAGTAAGTGGTAATCTTTTCCTACTAGATTGACAGATGCATATTTTTTTTGTTTTTTAATTTATTTTAGGGTTTTGTCGCTTAGCGACAACATCGTCCAGTGCAGAAAAACACAAAATTGTTGATCACGATCTACCTTATAACTAACTTGTACAATTGATTGGAAAAGGAAGGGTGGTATTATAACAGCCAATATCATACCTTTTATATCGTCCGATTTTTTTAAATTTCTTAATTGATATAAAAGGAAGACTTTATTAATAAACTCATTATCGTTTTTTTCTTAGAAACTTCTACTTAAATCACAAAAAGACTGACACAAAAATAACAAGTCGAAGGAAAATTCACCATCAAAACATTAAAAATTATATTTACCCAACATTATTCGGTAACTTGTTTTTATTTTCACATTAACAAACCTTAAGAGACTAACATAAAGCTTTTGTTCCAGCATGAAGGGCTCATAAATAACCCTGAAGACGTTGAATATTTTATAAATCTCCGGCATTATCGGATAGGGTAAGGATGTCCGGGTTCGCTTCGATCCGGGAAATCTGCCGTATTTACTACGTGTGCTTCGATTGTTTCGTGTGTTTGTGCCTAATGTCAGGACTGTTCCAGGAAAATATGACGAGTTATTTTGATATTTCTGTAACTTCTTGTTGTCTGATTGTGAAGGAATTCTAATAGCTGTGTTGGTTGTATGATAATTTGTTTGAAATGAAAACTTCTTTAGTTGGGCATTTTTGAGATGGGAAAAAAAAAATTGAATTGATCCGTAACGTAATATAAATAAAGCACAATCGCGTTTACAAAAATGAGGTAAGGATGTCGCTCCTTACCTCATTTTTGTAAACGCGATTGTGCTTTATTTATATTACGTTACGGATCAATGTTCTATGCAAGTATTTTTACTTTAAAGGTTTTGGAAGTATTTTTTTTTTGTAAACGCGATTGTGCTCTTTATTTAGATAAGGTTACGGACCAATGTTCTATTTAAGTATTTTTCTTCCACCAAGGCGATCTTGTTCAAGTTTTCACTTCTGTCGGCACTCCCGGATTGCCACTGCTTTTTTTATCAAAATATGTCTTAGCACTCATTTCTTCGAGGATAGGAAAACAATAACAACTTGTTTCTGTCCTTTTTAATGTGGCGTTGCCATTAAAAATTGCGTACAGTGGGTTCTTGAAGTGGCATGATATCAAGAGATGACAAAAAAGCATTAATGCTACCTGAAGTAACGTTAGTATATAGGTATAAACTTTGAAATATTGCTTTGCTCAGTATAAAAATAGCATAAATTAAAACAGTCATTTGAAGAAAAGAAACAAATCGAACTATCAATAAAATCCAAGCATCCGAAAAAATCAACCTTCAAACGACGTTATAATAATATCTTCCACCGTATCCCGTGCCCTTGGCGATAGAGGTGTGATCGACCCGGGTATCACCGAGCGACTTATAAAACATTCATGACCTCTAGCGTTACTCATTCATGATACCCCAGCCGTCGAATCCCGATCACAAAGCGTCCGGGATAACGCGACGGTTATCCTAGCTGTATTTAAAGTTCGGGACTTTTGTACCATTTTTTGGACGCAAGTTTTGACGGGTTAAGTTTGTGATCGTTTGGGAGTTTTGTAGACGAATAAGTAAAAAGGTTGGCTAGACTTTAGATAGGACTGAGGTTACATTGTGATGTTGAGATAAATAAAGATTTATGATTTTATTTATACGGGCTGGTATCCGCAAGTCCACGTCAAAGAGCGTATTTTGCGTACTGGTGGGAAAATCGCTTATTCGATTCACCCCAGCTCCTCAAAGAAGGCCAGCAACGTCTTGGTGTTACTGACAATCTCACGTAGGGTACCTGGGTTACCGAAGTACTTTGCAATGTATGTGACGACCGCTGGGCAGTATAGCAGCTTATGAGCTGCTGTCTCGTCGTCCTCCATGCAGGCTCTGCACAGCGGATTGTCTGTGACTCCTAAGACAAAGAGGTGTTTATTAAATGACCCATGGCTAGTTACAGCTGCTGTAACTGTACGCAGCTGTTGTTTCGTTAGTCGGAGGATATTATTATAATATACATGCTAACATTATTCTGTTTTAATGCTTGTGGCTTCGAAAGACAGGGTAGATAAATAGTGGTGCCGATTCCCTTGTTCACAAACTAAACTAAATTTAAGTTCAGTGCATCTTTTTCTTTCTATTTCATTAAGAAAAGGACAGAAGATAAATTTTAGTTTAATCCTGTCAAATTAATCAGCGCTTGACGTAAATTGACGTAATTTTAGTCGGCAAGTTTTTAATCACGTCTAAACTTATATGGAGAGTGACAGGTGCTGATTAATTTGACAGGACTAAACAAAAATTTATCCTCTGTCCTTTTCTTAATGAAATGAAAGAAAAAGATGCACTGAACTTAAATTTAGTTTAGTTTGTGAACAAGGGAATCGGCACCAGTCACTGCCAAAAAAAAACAGTGACTCTCTGGGAGTGCCGACAGAAGTGAAAACTTGAACATGATTGCCTTGGTGGAAAAAAAATACTTGTATAGAACATTGGTCCGTAAACTTATCTAAATAAAGAGCACAATAGCGTTTACAAAAAAAAAAAAAACTTCCAAAACCTTTAAAGTAAAAATGTTTGCATAGAACTTTGATCCGTAACGTAATATAAATAAAGAGCGCAATCTCGTTTAAAAAAATGAGGTGTCGGTAACGGTGTCGCGAGTTCAATTGTTTTTTCCCATCTCAAAAATGCCCAACGCGCCTAAAGAAGTTTTCACTTCCAAAAACCATCGCTTGAGTAAATACGCAATTTACAATCTACACTTACTGATAACCTCTCCATCAGTTATTTTATGAAAAAAAAAAAGACTTGCTAAAACTGCAAACAGTCCTGCATCGAGGCGTACTTACAGAATAAAATGATTATGATTGCCACTGTCTTAGCGGCAACATTGCGTAAAGTTTTCTGTCTCCAAAGGCAATTTATTGTGCGGTAACTGGAGGGTAATATTCGCCTAATTTATTGAATAAGGCGTTTCTTTGCGGAAATGCATCGTCACAATAATGGTTTGGGGGAAACATTTCACCCTCGGAATTCCCCACTTTAGCGATTAACAAATCATATCAAATAAGTCGCCAAATCTGGTATGCGGGACATTTTATAAGGTTGAATTAGTAAGTGAAAAGTTTACTTTGAATGGGTTCGAATTAGTGATTCTCAAGAAAGATTTAATTTATAATTATCTGAAATCATAAAACGATACTAAGGTATATGAAGTAGGTATTCGTTGTAGCTATAATAGCATACTTTTACCTAACTTGTAATTCTAGACGACATTTATTTTTATTTGTTTTTTTAGAAAGAAAAAGTATTTATTGAGACTCGCACAGGAAATCACAAAATTAGTAAAAAAAAAGTGAAATTGAAATAAAAGCAGAAAGTCCTGTACGAGGCCAAAAAGCTCCTATCTCAGCATGATACTGCCACATTTAAAAAATAAATGTCACAGCGCTGGTATTTTGATAGGGCCCGCAGTGATGTCACGGATAGATATATACCTACAGAAATATATACTAAATAAAATAAACACAAATCACATCAATCAATCTACCTAGCCTTTTCACAACTATGTTGGTGTCGGCTTCCAGTCTAACCGAATGCAGCTGCATACCAGTATTTTACATGGAGCGACTGCTTATCAGACCTCCACAACTTAGTTACTGGGTAATACGATACCCCTTGGTAAGACAGGCTGTCAAACTTTCGGGCTTCTTTACCCGTAACGACTGTCAAAGATGCGTGTGTGTGTGTTTTTTTACACACAAAACACTACATAATTGAGAAAAATATATAAACATAGAAGAGCACAAAATTACTGTTTATTATTATATTTTTCAAGATTATTCCCAAGCAATAAAAATTATGCCTTTATCAGGCAACGTGCAAAGGATGCCAAGCAGATATTAGTAACCACAGATCTATCTATATTTTTGGTCATAGCAATCCTTGCATAGGTTAACCAAGCATAATGTAAGCTGGCTGCGGGTAGCCGTTACTTAACAATGCTCTTGGGTTAATACATTATTAAGTACAGCTGACGGACTAACGGACAGTTTGCAGTTAGCCAGATGTTTAGATACATGCCTTGTTGTCCCTTTCTAAGTAGGTATTGCTGACCTCAGGTCTACTTGAGAGTATCTATGGCGAAGATGCCCGTCAGGAGAATTACAAGAGGTATTGCAGGACGTATTCATGATTTGAGCTGTGGTTTATATTTTCAATGATCATCCAATTGCCGTGTGAAGGCCGCAGGAATCAGCTGGATGCGGAAAGCACAGAATCGGTCGAAGTGGCGGTGCTTGGAAGAGGCCTATGTCCAGCAGTGGACGTTTTTCAGCTGAAATGATGATGATGATGATCCAATTGCCTAGCAAGCTTGTTGATGACATAATTATCTACCAAAGATCACTTTTGAAAACTGTTCATAAATAGTTTGATGTTTGACTAAAAACACTCTTCTTTTGTTTATAACCACACAGACTGTCGATTGGTAAAAGTTGACCTATGTTTTTCTGGATTACTCTGTTTTTTTTTTTTTGCCTATTTCCGAAATTTTCTAAAAATCAAAAAAATAAACTAAAAATCTCAAAGCAACAAGAAAACAAAACTTCTCAGATTAATCAGTCACAATTTTTCCAATCCTTCCGTCATTCAAAGGAATCGGATAACCAAACAAGAGTAAAATCCGAGTCGAGACGTCTCGAATTTTCATTACCAATACCGAACGGATCTGTATGGGGAAGGGGGAGCGGGGTAGCGGGGATTATAAATGCAAGACCGGCTTTATTGCCGACTTATTACCAAACAGTATGAAATGGAGTGTCTGGCGCATCTGTCTATCTATTGTCTTTGGTTTTGCTTGGTGAGCGGAAGTCGAAATTAACACTTATGTTGGATAATGAAATGGTGAATACACTAGACATGGATTTTTATGAAGGTATTGAACGTCAACGGAACAATTAATAATTTAAAATTAGATGTTGACGAAGAACTTACGTGCTTATGTGTTATATATCTCGTAAAATGAGAAAGTTATAATTATGCACACGGCTACACATCAAGCAATACATTTCCAGTATAAGCTGACTGTACGGAAATCCTATACCTTTTTGTTGTTTGTTTCTGTTAAATTTCATATGTTATATTTGTACGCCACGCCGTTAACGGCAAAACATAGAGATCTCTTTACCTATTTTATTTATAACACCTATGTTTAACAAATAAAAACCTTGCCTTTGATTATGACTTTTATTTCTAACTGCACTATAAGATAATTAAATAGGTTGATAATTTTTTGTCAGTCATCGTCCTCTTGCTTATATTTCAATTGTATTATAGGAAATTGCCAGATTATCAGCAACTCGAACAAAATCTTCCAATGAAAAATCACAAATTTCCACAAAACATGGATGAGCGCAAAGCCAGGCTTGTTCGCTAGTCGCAAATATTTAAGGCACTAGAGAATGTTCAATTATATCGGCATGTGGAGCTAATAGAAGCTGTTGTGAAGAATGTTGCCTGCCAGCGAGATTGGCGTCTTCCATCCTAATAATGCATAATGGAATCTTAAATAAATAAGTAAATATTTCCTTTTGGATCTTGGAATGACGCTTTACTTGTTTTCATTATTTTGTATTGGGGCAGCTGAAGCTACATTACTTTTGCATTCCCGAAAATAGATTAAAAACAAAAAAAAAACTATTTCACAACGACAACTCTATTGGGTCAAACCGTGGAATTAGTCAAAACTGACACTCAAAACCGTGAAGCATAACATCGTGAGGAAATTTGAAGACATTGTTATATCTACCAATCCGCACTGGGCCCACGTGGTATATACATTACAGCCCACTTCCTCTCGAAGAGAGGAGACCCCAGCAGTGGAACATTATAAATGCTGATTAAGGTAAAGATACCTTGGGTAAACAACACACAACATAGAAAATTATAGGAATGATAACTTTACTAAACTAAGGCACTCGAAGTCAAAAGTGTGTTAGAATGAAAGTAGAGTAGAAAAGCGAAAAAGAGTAATAAAGGCTGAGTAGTTAGACGACTTTTTAGAAAAAAATCTACGCAAGAAATCAGGAATCCTGTCAACAAAATAAGCTTCAAAAAGCATGAAAGAAGTCACTGTCTTTTCACAGAATTTTATAAGAAGCTACTTACTTAAAAGCCCTCAGACACCAACTAAAAGGAGACCAGCAGAACTAAATTAAAAACCTAAATAAAACAGAACTCAAATGAAAAAAATAGAGGAAATATTTTCGCCAACTACCAAAGTCGCCAAAGTGTAGGAAAATTTTAATTAATTAGCCACACTTTAACGGTGAGGGGGAGTCTTTGAGGCGCGCTGACTATTTATTTGCACCTTAAAAAGGCAACTCCATTAGCAGAATGAACTGGGATGAATAGGTCATTCAGGAGATGTCGTCTGTCGCGCAGACAGGAGGGCGTGTGTAGAGAAGTATGCTTTTCACTGTGTACTGAATCAGTTTGATGTCTCCCTGGTTTTTGTATGGGGTTGAAGAAAATGTATTGGCAGGTGGGATAGTAAGAAATAAATACCTCATTATGGAAGGTAATGGAGTTCATGATTTGGTGCTATTTGAAAAGGGAGGAGGGAGAGAATTACCCATTAATTTGGGAATAGTTATTTCTGTTGAGGATCCAAAAACAAATTGTTTGAACCATTTCATAAGTCATCAACTTTTGAGCAGTTTATTTCCATTCTTATACATGTCAAGATTGACTGCTTAGCTCTTTGTAGATATAGCGTGATGATATTCATTACAGAGATTAAATCCGTATCTGTCTGCAATGTTATAACATTGTTTCTCGTCTAATGAAATCTCGCGCAAACTGTTGAGGAATACGGATATAATGCAATATCGTTAATCCCCCATAGCAAATAGCTTAATAATATATAGCCTATTCGATGACCAGACCCTTAAGGAATATTTGTGCAAAATTTGAATAGAATCTATTCAGTAGTCTATCAGAATCGTTCCCACACCTCGAAACAATTACAACAAAAATTGTAAATCACAAAAAAAAAACAACCAACCTCCAAAAAAAATACTACCAAGTGAAAAATTACTTTAATTTCGGAAGTCGGTGTCTTGTGTTTTGTTTTTTTATGTATGTCCACCGATTTCTCCGTCAATTGTGGACCGATTTTGAAAATTCTTTTTTTGTTTGAAAGGATGTGCTCTCGAATTGGTCCCATATAAATTTTATCAACTTTACTTGGATAGTTTTTGAGTTAGCTACAAAATACGTATTTTTTTCCCACTTAGTAAGTAGATGATATGTTAAGTTTCTGTCATTGGTAGCAGGTAGTGATTTCGAATGTGTGTGGGGTTAGGTACTACAGCTAAAAAGTGAAAAATAAAAACTTTTTACAAAAAAAAAACAACCGACCTCCAAAAAAAACACTACAAAGTGAAAAATAACTTTAATTTCGGAAGTCGGTGGCAAAAAACAAAAATACAAAACCCAAGACACCGACTTCCGAAATTAAAGTTATTTTTCACTTTGTAGTGTTTTTTATGGAGGTCGGTTGTTTTTTTTTTTTAAAGTAACTATGTCAAAACTGTATATCTATACTAAATAGATATACAGTTTTGACTTAGTTACTTTTTTATTACAAATATAGATTACTAGGTACCTATAGGTAAGTATCACATTGATAAAGTATCCGTCACCAAAAATTGATAAATTCGCATCAGCATTTTTTATTTCCAAAATAAACCTTGAATTTCGCCGTATAGCCTCATTTGACGTCCATTTTTTGACCCAAAAATAATGGCACCCATCATGATGGGACATCACAGTAGATTGGAGTCGCGATCGTCAATAAATCAATTTGTGTCAGACATTTATTTACCGAGAGCGACTGACATTTGTTACTCACTGCGTATACAATGAACTGGAGGTATTGTTAGCGGTGGGACATAACGTGGACACGACTGCGATCAACCGTTTGTGTTGGATTATTTATTTAGATTTTTAAAAGACAATGACCAAAAATGGTGCCGTTTTTTTCAGTGACCATTATCGAAACTTTGTAAATGATAACAATAATTTTAGGTTTATTTTGTAAATTGACTACAAGTGTTGCTCTCATATATCATCAAAAAAAACAGTGACACTCCGGGAGTGCCGACAGAAGTGAAAACTTGAAAAAAAATCGGCACCGCGGTAATCAACGCGTTGATGTCTTTTACTCTACGGTGTCGGTAACAGGTTGCGAAATCAATGGTTTAGTCCTATCTCAAAAATGCCCAACGCGCCTAAAGAAGTTTTCACTTCAAAAATCTCTATCTCATACTGTGTTGGGTGCTAAATAGGCAATTGATGTTTTTTTTTTAAACCGTAATTTACAACTTCGTACCTCAATTTTTTTCAAGCGCGTAAAATTTTAAAGAAACAAATATGATGTGACCCGGATAATAGGAAACTACTATTTTATTTAGTTACATCCTCATAATACTGTAAATCTCAATTCATTTACCTACCTACCGCAAACCTTTATTTCTAGGCAACTTCAGCAAAACATCTTAACATTCTCCTCTTCTTTCCGTCGTATCTCCCCTCAAACAATGCTATAATGCAAGTAGGCAGTTCGGATACGGATATGCGATAACGAATGCAATTTTCCAACTCCGTGAACAGAGTTTAGGCGGGCCCGTTCTGATCCGGCCTCTTACGGGCTTGCTACCTGAATGTACAGAATGCAATGGCTGTTGTGTCGTTGTGTCAATGGGACATTGTGTATGAGTATAAACGGCATTGATTTAGTTAGATGTTTCGGGCTTATAGATTATGTAATTAAGTAACGTATTCTTTTAAGGACGAGGCTTGCAGTTCGTTATTCGATGGCCGAGTTAAAATATAGGATCACTTATTTTTAACCATCTTCCAAAAAGGAGTAGGTTCTATGTTCGTCTGTATATTTTTATTTTTAAGCTATTGCATAGCTTTTATCGCGGGCTTTGAGCGCGGCGACCGAATCAAGAATTTCTGTAACGAAAATAAAACCTAACACCCCCCCACTCCGCCTACCATGTAATGACGGTTCCCATGATAACGTGATGTTGTCATGGGAACGTTATTTTTGTTTTATGTCATCACGTCATCATCCCAAGTGTAGCGTTGACAAATAGGAAGTATGGAGGTTACAAATGCTATGCAATAGCTTTACTGCGGCAGTCCCCGAGTGCCACACGTTTTTTTTTAAATTTATGTCTATCGAAATTTTTGTCAATTGTGGACCGATTTTGAAAATACTTTTTATCATATTTATTTTACTTTGAGGAGCTTGTGGCTTAGTAACAACAGCCGCTCGGATCAATCCATCAGGTTAAGCTACGCTTGCCGGGGTTGGTCCGTCGATGGGTGACCATCTTTACATACCAAGACTCCTCCGTGCCTCGGAAAGCACGTTAAGCCGTCATTACGGGTCGTCAGAAGCCCGAAAGTCTGACAACCAGTCTTACCAAGGGGTATCGTATTACCCAGTTAATAGGTTGTGGAGGTCAGATAGGCAGTTGCTACATGTAAAATACTGGTATTCAGGTGCATCCGGTGAGACTGGAAGTTAAGTTGGGAAAAGGCTAAGCAGACTGATATTTTTTGTTAATTTGTATCAAACTATTGATTTACTCAACGAAGTATAAACAAAATTGCGACTGTTTATGATAAAATTTTATTGATTTTTTTCAGTTTTGAGACATTATGATTTGACGTTGTCAACTAATTTTAATAATAATAATTAAATAATGTAAAAGAACACTATTAAAAACTACCGAATCGGAGGTGACATGACAGATGTCACCTCCGATAAAACAACATTAAACTGAAAATAAAATGAAGATGAAATGTTGACAAGATCGGCTGCACGCCTAGCACGCCTACCACCTCCGGACTCGCCGCTCAGCTCCGCCTCGTCGCCGCCGGTACCCAGCCCCACTGTGAGCGCTGTGACGACACCGGCCGCGGCAGTTGCGTCGAGCTCGAGCGACGAGTATTTCTCTCCGCCCACGACGCTACCACCTGCTCGTCGGCGGGGAGGACGCCGGCCGCCGGTCGGCTTAGGACCTCGAGGCCCACCGGCCTCTGATAGGGTCCCAGCTCCCGGCGGAAGTATGCAGCGCATGAGATGGACACGATCCATTAACGAAAACGTCATGCGCTCATACTATGGGGCTACAGAGGGGGGAAATAACCTGACCGCGTACCGTGTTCGGATGCTCTCTCTTTTTCAGGCGCTTGAGCCAGCTGTCAACGTTTCGGCACAACGACTGTCGGATCAGGTGCGGGTCATCCAGCGTCATCATATGTTGGATGACACTGTACTTGATCGCCTGCGAAATGAAATGCGAAGTAGCCATGTCATCGCTCCCCCGTCGCAGAGTGTTATAGCACCAGCACAGGACACTACAAGCCAAGCTGACGAGAGGATTGATGACAGGGCTACAAACGTAAGTACCCAGTGCAATGAGGAATTGAGGAGTGCTTTGGAGGGTGCAATTCAGGAATATCGATTCATGTCGCCCGAACTTAGACCACGTTTACCTCGTTTGCCCATGCATAACAAAAATAGGGCGCTGGTGGCGGTTCTGGATTCGCAGTTGTCAAACTATTTTGATGACTGCGCAGACCTCACTGATACTCACTCAATTCTGTACTGCGCAGCTGTAGCGGCATGTCATGTAGCTCACGTCAAATTTGCTAATGACTCAAGAGCTACACGACCGAAACCAGCCGTGCCAGCTTGGCAGTGCAGAATTGAGCGCCGTATTGGTGGGGCCAGAGCCCTCATCGGCAAACTAATCTGCTTCAGGGAGGGCAATACTCGCCCTAGAATGTTGCGCTTTGTGAGGCGGGCGTTCTTAGGGACTGATATCTGCCCACAGGAATATATGGCCCATGTCACAGAGCGCATCGACTTCCTGAAGCAGAAAGTGTATGCATGGGCAAACCGTATCCGTAGGTATAAGCGGCGAGTAGATCGATACACTCAGAATCGCACCTTCCAGAGAGATGAAAGGTGGGTTTATAGGGCTTGGGAGCGACCGAACCAAGGTGTGGCTGACACGCATCTGCCAGATGATGATGCCATGTGCTCTTTCTGGCGCAGCATCTGGTCGGTGCCTGTCAGTCACACCGAAGGTGATTGGACTCGAGAAGTCGAGCGAGCCTGCGATCCAATAGCAGAAATGGGGGCCATTACCATCTGTCCCCAAGATGTGGCTCGTGCAGTCCGTCCGTTGCCTAACTGGAAGTCTCCAGGGCCGGACGGGCTGCACAATTTCTGGATTAAATGGTTTGTAAGATCACACGCTCGCTTGGCGGCTCAGTACCAGACTGCTTTAGAGTCTGGTTCGCTACCCCAGTTCCTAAAGACAGGAGTTACCCACCTGCTCCATAAATCTGGTAGCACCGCGGAACCCAAAAATTATAGGCCGATCACGTGTTTACCAACGGTCTATAAAGTTCTTACCTCCATTTTGAGAGCTAAAATTAACAAACATATAGACACCAACTCCATCATGTCTGCCTCTCAAAATGGATGTAGGAATGGGTCCCGCGGTACTAAGGAGCAACTCCTCATAGATATGGCCATTAGCCAACAAGTTCGCCGTTCCCGAAAGGATCTGTCGACATGCTGGATAGACTATAAGAAGGCCTATGACTCGGTGCCACATACATGGCTCATGAGGGTGCTGGAGTTGTATAAAGTAGATACAACTCTGCGCACCTTCCTGATGTCGTGTATGGGGCAATGGAGGACGGTCCTTCGCTATCCAGGATGTCGAAATATCCAGAGGAATAGTGAGCCGATAAGGATTGAGCGAGGTATATTCCAGGGAGATAGTTTGAGTCCGCTCTGGTTCTGCTTAGCCCTGAATCCTCTAAGCACACTGCTGGAGGATTCAGGTCTTGGCTATCGGCTGAGGAGAGGTGGTCAGGTTATATCTCACCTCCTCTACATGGATGACCTAAAAATCTTTGCCCCCAACAATTTGCAACTGATGGAGCTACTGAAAGTAACTGAAACTTTCAGTAGCGCCATCAGGATGGAATTTGGTGTGGATAAATGTGCGGACATGCATGTAAAGAGAGGGGAGATTGTGGAATCCGCGGGAACCCAACTCTCGGATTCCATAAACCTTAGAGCCCTCTCCACATCCGAAACCTATAAGTATTTGGGTATGTCGGAAGCGTTGGGCATCAATGTTACTGACATGAAGCAATCGTTGAAGGAGCGCTTCTTTGGCCGCCTGAAGAAAGTATTTAATAGTCTTCTATCAGGCGGAAACAAGGTGCGCGCCTTTAACGGCTGGGTCATGCCGGTTTTGATGTACTCTTTCGGCATATTCAAATGGACTCAGACCGAACTCGACGCCCTGGATAGGAGGGTCCGTACGCTGCTAACTGCATTTCGAATGTATCACCCACGGTCATCGGTAATGAGACTGTATGTCCCGCGAAAATGTGGAGGTCAAGGCTTTTTAAACGCTAAGACACTCCACAATCGCGAGATATGCAGTCTCAGGGAATATTTCCTAGAAACCGACGTGGGGATGCATCGAGATGTGGTTGCGATAGACAAGGGCCTTACCCCGCTCTCCTTGGCTAAAGAGAACTGGCGCAAGCCTATAGTGCTTGACACTAACGACCGCAGGGAGATATGGCAGAGCAAGGAGCTTCACGGGCGCTACTTCCAGGCCCTGCATGGGCCCGATGTAGACTTACTAGTGTCCGTAGCCTTGCTGCGCTTTGGTGACCTCTTTGGGGAAACCGAAGGTTTTGTCTGTGCAATTATGGACGAAGTTATGATGACGAACAACTATCGGAGATTTATTGTGAAGGACGGCACGGTTGACATCTGTCGGGCATGCCACCGTCCGGGAGAATCAATCCGACATATTATCTCCGGGTGTTCTCGTCTAGCTAACGAAGAGTACTTGCATAGACATAACCTTGTAGCCAGGATTATCCATCAGCAACTTGCCCTGAAATACAGCCTTGTGGTATCGGAAGTGCCGTACTACAGGTATGTGCCCGACCCAGTTCTCGAAAATGGAAATATCACATTGTACTGGGATCGATCCATCATCACTGACAGGACTATTGTTGCCAATAAGCCTGATATAGTGGTGGTGGATCGAGGAGAGCGGCGCGCAATGATTATTGACATAACGGTCCCGCATGACGGAAACCTCGTGAAAGCCGAGAAAGATAAACAAATCAAGTATCTTGACTTGGCTCGCGAGGTTGTCGACATGTGGGATGTGGACTCAGCAATCATTGTGCCGATAGTCGTATCAGCCAATGGCTTAATTGCCAAGAGCCTCGACCAACACCTAAGGAGGCTCTCGTTGGGCAGCTGGATTAAGGGCTTGATTCAGAAAGCGGTACTCCTGGACACGGCTCGCATCGTTGGGAGGTTCCTCTCTCTGGAGCCCTGACCGCCGGTAGCTTGGACCCTGCTCCCGATACCGGTGGGACACTATTTTTTATATTTTTAAATGTTTTTATATTATTTTATTCTAATATTTAAAAATATAATTTATATGTAAATAATGAAATAAAGGAAATTAAATAAAGGAAATAATGATAAATTTCCTTTTATTCAAAAAGCCAAATACAATTTCTCCATCTCAAACAAAACATACGAACGCACTATATGAATACATCGCTAAGCATTATTTGAGACAGAGTGAACGTCTGTGTCTGTGCTAGTATAAACTGTGTTACAGACACAGGCGCCTTCCTCTTACAATTCATTGACAATTTGCTGCACTATTGTAAGCATAAACTTAGTTTATCTTAAGTACTAATCACTGATCATTTACATTTTTTTTATAAATTTTTTTCCTTATTTCTTTATTTATAATTATGTGAAAGTTATGACATTGTGACTGTTTACGGTGCTATTCTAGACACCTTTCCAACCCGCACTGGGCCCGCGTGGTGGATTACGGCCCACTCCCTCTCACAGAGAGGAGGCCTGTGTCCCAGCAGTGGGAACATTTATAGGCTGATGATGATGATGAGACACCTTTCAAATGAAAACAATCACTTATAATTACTCACACAAATAATAATCTAATCACATTAAAACATCTGAAAAGAAACTTCACATTTTAACTGGCCATTCATTTAATTTTCATAATTCAATAAATGTAACGAACGTATGGGGACATACTCCAGCATATTACAATATACTTAATGCCCAAGGGACCACTATTCCGTATAGATAATCCCCTTTTACAGAAAAATGAATCGCCGATACTTTCATGTAAATTAAATGAAGGGATCGCATGTGCCTTATGTTCTAGATAAGTGAGGGAGATCGATTATTTCCTTTAGAATAAGTGAGGGAGATCGATTATGTCCTATAGAATTAGTTGTAAGCCCACTAATACCGACCAACTGGGCCGGTTTTGATCGATTTAATTCTTTCTCGTTATGGCGTAAGCTTTTGCGGATTATACGACTGTGCTCTAAGTGCTGTGTTTAATATTTTTATTTTATTATTTTCTAGGGAAGAAGAATATCTTTTTGTTATTAATTTTTATAGTGAAACAAGACTTTCATTGACAAGATTCACTACTTTGTAAAAGGAAAATTTATGATTAAGTAAAAAAAAAACAGTGGCACTCCGGGAGTGCCGACAGAAGTGAAAACTTAAACAAGATCGCCTTGGTAGAAGAAAAATACTTGTATAGAACATTAGTCTGTAATCTTATCTAAATAAAGAGCATAATAGCGTTTACAAAAAAAAAAAAAACGGTGACACTTCGGGAGTGCCGACAGAAGTGAAAATTTGATCGAGATCGCTTTGGTGGAAGAAAAATACCAAATAAAGAGCACAATCGCGTTTACAAAAAAAATAATACTTCCAAAACCTTTAAAGTAAAAATACTTGTATAGAAAGTTGATCCGTAACGTAATATAATAAAGAGCACAATCACGTTTACAAAAATGAGGTTTCAGTAACGGTGTCGCGAGCTCAATTGTTTTCCCATCTCAAAACTGGCCAACGCGCCTAAAGAAGTTTTCACTTTAAACAATTTCCAAAACCTTTAAAGTAAAAATACTTGCATAGAACATTGATCCGTAACGTAATATAAATAAAGAGCACAATCACGTTTACAAAAAAAAAAACAACCGACTTCAAAAAAAAAACACTACAAAGTGAAAAATAACTTTAATTTCGGAAGTCGGTGTCTTTGGTTTTCAATTTTCGTTCTTTGTCACCGACTTCCGAAATTATAGTTATTTTTCACTTTGTAGTGTTTTTTTTTAGTCGGTTGTTTTTTTTTTTGTAAAAAGTTTTTATTTTTCACTTTTTAGTTGTACCTACCCCACACAAATTCGAATACCACTACCTGCTATGTAAATAACAGTGACAGGAAGTTATCATAATATCATCCACATACTATGTGGGAAAAAATACGTATTATTGAAGCTAACTCAAAAACAACCCAAGCAAAGTTAATAAAATTTATATGGGACCACCTCTGAAGTATGATCTACCAAACAAAAAAATAATTATCAAAATCAATTCATAATTGGCGGAGTAATCGCGTAACAAACATACAAAAAAAAAAAAACAACATACAGTCGAATTGAGAACCTCCTCCTTTTGGAAGTCGGTTAAAAATGAGGTGTCGGTAACGGTGTCGCGAGTTCAATTGTTTTTCCCATCTCAAAAATGTCCAGCGCGCCAAAAGAAGTTTTCAATTAAAAAAAAAAAAAAAAATATCTATTCATATTTTTTTCCACTGTAGCGTGACTTCATCAAACTGACTGTTATCTCACTGTAATCTCCATTTGCATTCTATGTTTATATCAAACAACAATGAAACAATACCACAAAATAAGCGTTACGATTAAACAATAACAAACACCAGTGCATTAGCCAATATATCAGTCTCCTCAACCTATCACCACCGGCCTCGGTATTATTCCCGCCGCACGCATACTTCCCCTTAAGCCCGAAAATCGATGTCGACGGTGTGGCCTGAAGAAACTTTCTAACGACATAACCGCGTGCTATTGATATGCCCCAAGAGTAGGACCCATTGTAAAGAAAGGAAAATCCCGATCCGAAAATCTTTCAAGAGTTAGGTGCATCAGTATTCTGAGGTCGTACAACACCCCGGTGTCGGTTGCTCCCCCTTCCACCCTAGATGCGGTAAACTCCTTCAGTAATTTGACTTTGTTGTTATAACTCAGTTTTAGTTGTTTGTCGTCGTTGGCAGATTTATTGCCTCAGTGAAATCCTTTAAACAGTGACAAGTATTGTTGGGTTTGGATGTGTTTTGTAATTGTTTAAATGTAAGCGCTGGTTTTGAATGAAATTGTTGGCGAATTATAATGAGTTATGTTCTTCCACGTCAAATGTAAAGCTTTTTAATCAGCGTTTAAACTAAATTCAACTGCATAAAAGACTGTCATGAAGGGGAAAGAGCAATAAAATGTTTAAATCGATAAAAAGCGCACTCCAGGGATTACTTGGCAGACGCTGCTTAAAATATATAGTTCGTGGATCAATATACTTGTGTTTGACATCAACTATTTCGATGAACCGTACCAAATTTTATCACGCAACGTAGATGCCTTTATAACCAAATTGATTATATTATAGTAACCTCGTCACACACCTTTGTGTAAGAATTCCTATCAACCCAAATTCTGCCTTTGATCATATCTTAAATTCCCCAAATATTAACTCAATTACTCTACGACAAATACGCCGGAAACAAGGCTATGTCATGTAAACCGGTATTTCGGTGCGGTTCTATTAAATCACAGTATTGTCGTGGCCAATCCTATTCAGTTTGAATAGCGTACACCGCGTTGGCTTCATCAAATTGCATTCAATGGACGTTAGAGTACTCATCGAGCATGCCTAGCGTTCTGAGGGTAAAAATTTGAATGGAATATACGTACAGGGTGGCATGAAAGGGACTGGTGACGCCCACCTCGGCTCATCGTGCTTACTTCCGACCACTCGGACGTATTTCACAATAGATCGGCACGGACTCGATCTGATATTGAAATTGGAACTGAACTAACGTCGATTTTCTTTTATACGTCCCATGGTTTGGTACGGAATCCAATCAGTGGATATGTAATAGAAAAAAAAAAACTAAGGGCTTGGGTTTGTATTGTTAGGTTAGGAATACAAGTAAAAAAAAAAAAATTGTGGCACTCCGGGAGTGCCGACAGAAGTGAAAACTTGGAAAAAAAATTGGCACCGCGGTAATCAACGCATTGATGTCTTTTACTCCACGCACCGTGGTAATCAATACTTTGATGTCTTTTACTCCACGGTGTCAGAAAACTCGGTAACAGTATCGCGAAATCAATGGTTTATTCCCATCTTAAAAATGCCCAACGCGCCTAAAGAACTTTTCACTTCAAAAAAATCGCCTCTTTTTCACAATTTATTCTTGTAGTAAAAGATAAGCTTTTACTTTTAAAAGTTTCAACCAATTGCTATATAAAGTCAATTATAACCAAATTCAATATGGTACCAAACTATAATAATCGAGTCCAAACATTTTTGAAACTTCCAAAATTGCCTGACTGAAATCTTATAAGCAAACTGTTTTGAATGACGCTCAATGCATTCAAAGTCACGGAGGGTCCCCGATCAAGTCCCTATCATTAATGATGCCATCCCTCATGGTAAGCAGTAATGTAGGTTACTGTGCAAACAGTCCGGGGTGGTTGCCCTTTACGTAGGGTTTAAGACGGGCGGCTTGCGCGGATAAAGTTTATTGTCTATTTTAATTATGGGATTACAAAGTTTGTCTCTGGATTTAGTTTAGTGACGAGTAGTCTTGTATAGGTACTTTAGCAGATTTATATATTTTATATTAGGAAAATATTTACAAAAAGTCATTTGTCGTGTAATGTAATTTTCGTCAACCAGTAAAGGTAATGTAGAAAAATACTACTTTAGTTGACTATGGAAATACTTATGCCCATTTTGAAGGTGTTCAGTGAAATTACGAAAAAAGTTGCTTTGGAGGACAACGGAAATGAAAAATCTGGTTTATCAATCAACAGGTTTTATGTGGAGTCAGAAGTAATTAACAGTAATGTAAATAATATCAAAAAATATTTTGTTAATATCTACGCTTCCGGCACTAACTAAAAAGTTACTCAAACTGTCAGAGGGAACATGATACACAACACACAGCCAAACTGGGTCGAAGAAACAACGTGAGAGAATCATAATATTATTACGTATGCAAGATAAATATTTACCCAAAGTAATATATTACTGAAAACAAGGAAAACGAAGGGTTAGTTTACTCATACGATCCCCGAACGCGATATCTTGTGTTGCGGCAAAATTTATAGCTGCAGAAAATAAAAGCGGACTTAATTGAACATAAAATATATAAGATAATGTTGACAATGGATAATCCCACGTTCTTTCGGACCATAAATTAAATGCACTCGTGTTTTGAACTTCTGAACGAATGCAGAAACCATTAGACGCCCCACGCAATAGATGCGTGCACAACAGTTACCCTAGCCGTGTGCGCATTTTTTTTCATACAATGCAACTATCATTGAAAAATCTACCATAAACTTTGCTGTCAAAGTTGAGTTTTGATTGACGTTGCATTGGAACATTAGGATAGATGGAAAAAGAACTATACGTTGATCAAATAAGGTGGTATTTCGAGTGTTATCAGCCAATCATAGATATAGCATAGTGACCTACATCTCTGGAGAGACTAAATAGCATTAGTAGTGTCTACTGGGAATGATATTTATTGGGTGCATAATGCACATGACAGTTTTATGTTTTCGGCATTGCGTTTGATAGAGAACTGTTGTTGCAAGATTCCTTTTCATTTGTGCGACTTCGTTTGCAGATTGTATCATTAATCATTTTCTTTTGTATCTGTTTTAGAGTTTATAGATTATTGATTAACGAAAATTGTAGTGTTGCTTTTGTTATCGATGTTTATTGAGTTCCTATTTAGTTTTATCTGCTGTATATTTTCTCATCAAGAGGCATTGTTAATTTAAAGTTTTGCAAATTTTCAATAGGATTTCTTTGTGGAAGTTAATAATAGACAGTTTGAAATCAGTTTACAGGTTGAGAATTCGATATTATAGCCGAATTAATTAAACAAAGACCGTCTGCTATCTTTTGTCTAAAATTTCCTCAAAATTAACTTGAATTCCGGCTTAATCTAAGACCCCTCGAGAGCATTTTCGGGAATCAGGTGCTCTAACAAGAAAACAATGAAGCTCTTGACAGTAGTTCTTGACGAAAGCAAGAAATTATTGTTTAATTCTTGTCCCCAAACTCAGAAGGGATGACGCAGCTGGTACCCAATTGTCTCCCAAATTGCTGTTTGGATTTCACTACAATGTTATTTGCACATGCAAATCAGCATTTTGTTTTCATCTTCAAGCGAGATGACGTCAGAGAGGGATGGGAGATTTACACAGGGACCGTTTGACACAGATTTGCATAAACTATTAAGAATTAGCAGCTGAGCTTAACTAATATATTCTCGTGTGTTTAGGAGACACACAATTTTAGTCCAATTTGAGTGAATCGAGCATGTGCGGACCGAAATAGCTCCCTGCTTATACGTAATATTTTACTGAATTAATTAAGTAAAACAGAGTTTCAAAGGAAACAGTTAAGCTTAGGTGATAAACATGCCTAATTAGGGTAAATAAAACCACGAAATTAATTAACAATTGCCAGTTTAGGTGATGTATTAAAGTAATAAAGTTTTGGAGTTCAAATTATCTGTTGGAAACAGTGTTTACTTATTCAAATATCCATTAAGTAAGCTACGTACATGCGTGGTCGTAATTAAGAGGAACTTTGCTACCAAACTCATTACGGTCCGTGATCGGTAAGGTAGTAACTTACCTACAGTTATAGGAGATTAAACGTTTGATAGGATTAACGTATTTCGATATCATACTAATTGGGATAATTCTGTGTCTATTTGACCACACGATTATAGTGTGTGGTTAATTTAGAAGATAATGCGATGTGTAAGTAAGGATATGTATGTTATTATTAGCTTAACTGTTACTATCATCATTAACTCTACCTTTCTCAAAGCATTACTGGAAAAAGGTAAAAAATCCATAGACTGATGTCAAAATCATCAAGTAAAATTAAAAAAAATCGCGTTTTTCAAAACAACAAAGCTACATCACAATAAAGCATTTTCATATCAATAAATACATACATACATACCATCACGCCTTGTTTCCCCGATGGGTTGGGCAGAGGTGTCCCTGTAGCAGGTACACCCATATTTCGCCAGTTATGTTTAAGTCCCGTGTAATAGGGGCCGAGCCTATTGCCATCAACCGGGCACAAATTCAGACTCCGAGCTGCTACTGAGAAATTTCAGATAGAAAAACCCAATAACACTGCCCGACCCGGGAATCGAACCCAGGACCTCATGCTCAGCAGTAGCGCTTGCGACCACTAGACCAACGAGGCAGTCAATCAATCTTGGGGATATCAATCTTGGAACTATTATAAATTGAATAGTTTTTTTTTTATTTGAAAGTATCCATTTTGGCACTAAATAACACATCTTGTCTTGTGGTTGTGGACACCACAACTTGTATAATTTTTTCACAAAATTCTACATAGTTTTGAGAGTTGTTTACTGCACAAATCTATTATTATTTTCCAAAACAGTATTCAGGGGAAGTTGTTGCAAAAGTACATGGAAAATCAATAGAATATTGCGTCCCCCTAATGCAATGATGGATAGCACGCCACTTATCTGTACGCGACATCACTGTCCGACGCGTGACGCTAAGCAATTGTCCCATGTGGAAAGAAATGTGACAACGCTACGTGAAGCGATAAAAGTAACTTCTCCTGAATCTTGTAAGCATACGATACCGGAGTCCTTTTCTGTGCGTAGTTAGACACGCACTTACAATCTATCGATGTCTTACAATTGGTAATGTCTTTAAGGCGACGATAACTGGCTTTTAATGATTTTATACTGAAGATGACGTCTAAACGAGTAGTGTTAATAATTTGGAAAAAATACATGTTAAAATTAAAGCATTTCCTTAATATTTCAATATGTGCCATGTGTATTTTAGATTATGTTTTTATCACATAGTGAAATTAATTTGTAAAGTTATGTCTAACGTGGATTAAAAACTGAGAATCACGCTAAATCTAATAAGCGTATTTTTCTGAAACTTTCACCATTTTAAAGATAATTTAATTATTGATCGTTTAGTATACGTATTTTTTATTAAAATACCTTTTGTTTTACGTATAATAAATGAATAATGCATCTAATTTGGGGCAGCGCTCCTTGATGGGCGATTCCTATTACTGGCTAGACGTACGACGCGTTGCGTGAGCTCAGTATAGAACACGCAAGCTAACCACTCAAGGTCACTGTCATAGATCTGCGTCTTAATACATACGTCCCATCACAACGATCTGTATGCAGGTGCCATTCGGAAACTGAAAATAATATTAATAAACTGTTCCTCCGAACCGCACTTATTAAAATTTTGTTTCTGTGCGATTAGTGGATGTGTTCAGGTGAGGTTCGGGCAAGTGTTGTTGAAATCAGTGCTCTGAGTGGAATACCTCTTTTTCTAAGATGAAATCGTGAATCTGTTAGAAAAATTACATTAGGTACACGTTACATTAAAAAATCATAATCAGCTAAGGACTCATTTCTAAGAAATTTGCATATCTGAGGCATCAGTAAAACAAGATCGGGTTAGCTTCCTTCTAGGTTCTAAAGAAACAGAGATTCTCAATTGGACTAACTTTTTTTTAAACGGTAGACTGTTTACATATTACCATTGAATATCAGAAGGTTTTCCCTAACTTGCCAATACCAGAGACCTTAACTGAAAAGGTTGTCTTGGAGCCCATTTAAGGTACTTTTTTCGGTAGTCGGTAGTCCAACCCGCCTCTCCGTCCGACACAGAATGACATCCTGGACGACAACGTGTTTTTATATCGTATCGCATCGCATTTGTTGCCTACGTAGGACATCAGGTCAAGTTGTCGTCCTTTTGTAGAGGCCAGCTCATGTTTGGGTTCTGTTAATCAATCAGGTGAAGGGGTTTCATTTAGTCGTCTATCAAAGACGATAAAATAAAAAGAGTCCGCCGTACCGTATGGTGCAGTGAAGGGGTGAAAATGAGAGGGAATTTGTACACCATGGGTTGATATAGTGACATCAGCTGGTCCTGAATTACGAGAGTCGATTATTGAGCGTCTAACTTCTTTCAGTTTTGTGTTAAATTACACTTAGATAATGCTACTATTTCGTGTAAAAGTTGTACATAATATGTACAGGCTTGTCATCAAATCAAAGGTGATTTCGTTTCTTTCCTTCCTGGTGTTGGCCTTTCATTAGGTACGTATTTATTCAAACCAAAATATTTAAGGTACCATTCCGTAGCCGACCGTAGGCAGCAGCAGCAGGCGAAAGTATTTCTATGAAACCGACGTGTCACTAGCTATGGAAGGTAATTCATAGAAACCAGTCGTGTCGCAGCGACACGTCGACTGCTGCTGCTGCTTGCGGTCGTCTTCGGAATTTCACCTTTAATAAAAATAATAAAAAAATTAAACACAATTGCAACTCGCTAAAATCCATCTGGCAGATACCGCCAACACCGCGCACTGAGCTAAAACGAATTAAACACAACTCGTTATACAAAATGTGGAGTTCCACCGCCATTCAAAGTTTTGTACAATGAATAATTACAGTCGGCTAACAAATGTATGTCATACTAGCTTCTGCCGTCGAGTTGATCCGCATGTTTCTTGTTTTAATATAAAATATATCCTATGACACTTGAAAATACTGAAGCTTCCTATTAGTGTAAGATTATTCGGAATCAGATCAGTGGTTCCGAAGATTACCCCCTACATACAAAATTACGTTAAAAAAAAATTATGTTATATTTATTTTATTTTTAATTATATTATATGTCGTTTATTTTTTTTTGCAATATTTCTTACACTAAAAAGATATAAAAAAAAACATACAAAATATAAAAAAATAGAGGTCCGCCGGTGTCGGGAGCAGGGTCCAAGCTACCGGTGGTTAGGGCTGCAGAGACAGGAACCTCCTCACAATTAGAGCCGTATCGAGAAGTACTGCCTTCTGAATTAGGCCGGATATATTATTATAAGTCAATTAATAATAACAAGCGACTCGCCTCTGTTTCACACGGTTTTTGAAACTTGACAAATCATTGAGATTTCTTTAAGTTTAATATCAATGTACCTATAATTGCACGAAACTTTGTCAACCGCCTCCATTTTTACAATTTAACGGGCTCATTTCAGTGACATTATAATTCCACTGGGGTCACGTAGTGATATTGCAAGGCAGTAGTAATATTTTGATAATTTCACTGTGTGCACAAGTCCATTAAATTGTGAGATGGTATTGACCATAAGTAAGGCATGACATTGGAAACGGACTAATCATTGGATTAGTCCGTTTCCAAGGTCATGCCTTACTTATATCATAAAATGAATAAACTTCTACACGTTATTATGTAGATCTTAAAGGCGGATGAAGAAGAGTTGACTAATCAACGCATGAAGACTCCACTACTAACTTGACTCATAATATAACTAGGGTTATTATAAAATCACTACAGCGTTTCCGTGAAATTATAATAACACTAAAAAAAGTCCGTTAAATTGTGAGAAATGGAGGCGGTTGACAAAGTTTCGTGCAATTATAATTTCACTAGTGAAATTATAATATCACTGGTTTGATAATATCCCTAATTCCCTGCGATATAAAAAAAAATATATAAAAAAAAAAATATATATATACGATATAAATTTACGTGTCTAGACGCAGTGAAACGAACGACAAAGTTGTGTCGACTTAGAATATTGTTCTATTTATTGGTGACGTTCACGCAATATTTTTCGTACGGTGACACAATAGTTGTGTGCGGAATGTCTTTTGTGCTTTGATGGCTTCTGTTTACGCTGACTGTACTATAAAGGAGGGAAATAGGGAAGAATGGCGTTTAGTTATGCAATATATCATTTTGATTATTTTCGTAGCCTTATTTATGTGATGTGGGCACCATGGTCTATCATGGCACAAGAAAAAAAAAAACAGTGGCACTCCGGGAGTGCCGATAGAAGTGAAAACTTGAACAAGATCGCCTTAGTGGAAGAAAAATACTCGTATAGAACATTGGTCTGTAACCTTATCTAAATAAAGAGCACAATCGCGTTTAATTTTTTTTTAAATGAGGTGTCGGTAACTGTTTCGCGAGTTCAATTGTTTTTTCCCATCTCAAAAATGCCCAACGCGCCTAAAGAAGTTTCACTTCAAAAATATGGAGTTATGGAGTTTCTAGCCCATTTCTTCTCCATACGAAATTACTTTTTGGAAGGGGCAGCTAGCATCGATTCTATTTTCTTGTAAAAGTTGACGGTCAATAGTGCTTTAATGTCATAAGTACTTGAAATAAATGATTTAACTTTGACTTTGAAAGAGAAAACCTGCCATGTTGGAGTTTAACTACGCGAGTGCATATTAAGTATTAAAACTTTTGGCTACATTTTTTTGTAATTATTACACGATTTTTCCTTTTTTCTTTCAATGCCGCAAAAGCTTAACATTAAATGATAAATAATTTTATTTCTGTAACCAGGTTTTGCACAAACACTTTTATACGTCAATCATATTTAAAAAATACTACTCAGAAGAAGAAAGGTCGAAACAAACTCAGATAACACAGTCTCTTATAAAGTTCAGATATAATCTTGGTCAGATTGTGTGAAGACCATGAAGATTGGTGTCTGAAATAGTCTTTTGAGTAAAGAACTACATAGATTGAGTGGACCTGTGCAGTCAGTGCACGCATTTGTCAATAATCGTGCAGCTAAACTCAGAACATAAAGAAATACATCTCTCAAACTTTTAGGTCACGACTGTCATTCAAGGCCGCAATGAAATCAATATGGCACCGAATTCACCAGAATGACCCAACAAAAAAACTGTTTAAACACAAAATGATACAACATTTTTCGCTGACACCAAATAACGAATATAACAAAATCTACTTGCCACTTAAATACTTCGATCAGATAGCAAGTTAAATTTCAGCGGGCCACTTCGTGCTCATATTTCGGAGCAGCCGTCGGAAAACTTTAATACGATGAAGTTTGGCAGTAATAGAAGCTTGTTTTCTAACATTTTCGGTTTAATCTGGAGCTCGGACAAAATCTGACCATTATTGTGATGTACTTAGTTGCTAACTTGCAAATTGTGGCAATTTGTTCGTTATTTTACAGGGGTATTTGATCACTGTAAAGCGCAGGAGACACGGGTCCTACTTGTTTGGCTCTTGAAATGTTTAAGGTGATGATGACCGACTTTTAATGATTTTATACTGAAGATGATGTCTAAACGAGTAGTGTTAATGATTTTGAAAAAATATATGTTAAATTAAAGCATTTTTTAAATATTTTAATATAAGCATATTTTAGATTATATTTATACTAGCGGACCCGACAGACGTTGTCCTGTCAAAACATTGTCCAGCGGACAAAATTGTGAATCTAAACCATTCCCAGATCCCCTTGAACACACACAAAAAATTTCATCAAAATCGGTCCAGTCGTTTGAGAGAAGTTCAGTGACATACACACTCACAGAAGAATTATATATATAAAGATTACATAGTGAAGTTAATTTGTAAAGTTATGTCTAAATAAAAAACTGAGAATGACGCAAAATCTATCAAGCGGATTTTTCTGAAACCTTCATCATTTTTAAGATAATTTAATTATTGGTCTTTTAGTATACGTTTTTTATTGAAATACCTTTTGTTTTACGTATAATAAATTAATAATGCATCTAATTTGGGACAGCGCTCCTTGATGGGCGAGTCCTATTACTGGCTAAACGTACGAGGTGTTGCGTGAGCTCAGTATAGAACACGCAAGCCAACTACTCAAGGTCACTGTCATATATCTGCGTCTTAAGTAACTTAGACAGATCTATTTCGCATTTACATTAAAAATAACCAGTGGCCCGCCCTTGTTTCGCAGTAGTTTAATCTACTAATGTGGCGACATGTCAAAACATGAAGATTTCAACACAATATCTAAGTTAAAGTTAATATTGTAGTACCTAGTCGACGGAGTTCTGCTCAGGTGAAAATAGATAAACATATCATTCAGGTATACCAACGTTGTATCACATTCCCGAGACTGTGAAATTATAGAAAACTAATTTTCCCAGATATGAGACCTAACTGGATCGATTTATCGCCCCGTAAACAATTGTCAGTCTAACCAAATGCACTACCTGACCTCCACAACCCAGTTACTGGGTAATATGATAGGATACCCCTTGGTAAAACTGTTGTCAGACTTTCGGATAAAGATATAGAATAAATAAATGAAAACGTAACTGAGGAAGTGTCTGAAAAAATGAGCTAACAAAGCACACGAAAATTACACAATGCAAAATTGAAAACAATGGAGTGCAGACAACAATGTAAAGGTGGAATCATTTTAGGAAACCAGATTCACTGCAGGGAATGAAAGGGGTTTTAAAATGGAAAATTAAATACGACAATGAATGGAATTTGTCTGACTAATGTTGTTTAATAAATTATGCTGTCTTAGAGCGGTTTTGCACTACGTCCGATCCGAATCCGAGAAATGTCGGTCCGAAATAGCCATAGTACTATTTGTATGAGGGGTTGTGCACTAGATCCGATCTTTATGCGTCCGAATTTTGAACATTTCCAATTTGAATTCGGATCGGACGTAGTGAGAAACCGCTCTGACTATTCTCTTGGATGTTATGAAAGTTGAGTGTCCGATTTATCAAGGATAGGATAGTTTCCGGCTTCAGTTAACCATGGTTTACTTAGTCATTTACAATAAAATGGTCAAAGCTTAATTAGCCTAATGTCCCCACTGCTGGGACACAGGCCTCCTCTCTTTGAGAGCGAGAGGGCTGTAATGTACCACGCGAGCCTAGTGGGTGTTGGTAGATCTAGGACATGCCGGTTTCATCACGATGTTTTCCTTTACCGTTTTGAGAGCAGTGGTGATGAAATTATTTACGTTAAGAAAAGCGCCTGCCTGGGTTTGAAGACACGAAAGACACACACACACTACACCCCCCCCACATACACACACACACATTCTCGTAAGTCGGGGCCGTTTTCTGTTCTCTTCAATTACAGCTATTTCTTAGTTATGTTTTAACACATGGAACATGGAATATTCTTCCATAAATATCACCAACTTGGTACAAAGTAATTAATGAAGAAGCTTTCACATTTAATTTTCTTTGTGCCATTAAAACAGCACACAGTCATACATAACCACCACACGCGAACGCCATCCATTCACCACCACTTTTAATACCAAATAACACATAGATTTCATAGATAATCCCCAATTCA
The DNA here is from genome assembly GCA_963680765.1 of Agrochola lychnidis. NCBI lineage: Eukaryota > Metazoa > Arthropoda > Insecta > Lepidoptera > Noctuidae > Agrochola > Agrochola lychnidis. The sequence continues at coordinate 16,764,411 of OY796857.1, forward strand.
ACCCTCCGATATTAACCCGTCCGAGCTAACGACTTCACTATCGCTCATGGGCATACACATGCGTTTGACAGAACTGTTATTACGTCATTAATAAAATTACAAAAGTACGGGCACAGGGCCCATGTGCAGGGTACTGCGGGGTGACTATCACCATGTCACTATTAAACTTTAGAGTCCGTTTGCCCCATCGCATCGGAAGGGTTGGCATGCAGTGACGTAATTAGATTTGGACGATTGTCGCAGGGTTTGTAAGGACGTTCGTTGACAGTGACCCCAAGTGAGAATTAAGTAAATTAAGTTGAGACATGTTTGTCTCGGGATTTTATTGTGTGATGCAGGCGTGACTCGCGCTTATTTAGTGCGTGTTGACTTATTTGTGTAGCGAGTCGTCAGTTTGTTTTAATGTAGTCACTATTAGTAATAGAAGAAACTGTATGATGGCACAGTTTCCCTTCCGATACCAACCTAAGTCAAAGTCACATAATTTATTTCAATTAGGCACATATAAGGCACTTTTGAACGTAAAAATGTACGAAAAATATAATTGTTTCTAGTCGCCCCTTCCAAAAGGTAGTCCTCGTCCACAATAGGTAAAAATAATTAAAAAGGAAGCAATGACAGAAAAAATAATTATGTAATGGATACATGGTGTTCACATATTTACAAGCATTGTAAGAGTTAAAAATATTACAAGTAATACTAATAAGTAGTAATACTAGTAATCACAGAATGTAAAATCAATGTTATAATAATTAATTATACAATTTAATTAGCAACCAGTTTGATTTTGTCTGGACTATAAATTGTCCTATGGAGCTAGACCAGCATATTTCCAAGCATTCTTATCTTGGATATAATCCTCTAATTTATAGTATGCTTGTTTACAAAGAGTACTTTTAATATGAGTTTAAAATTTTCTTTCAGTTAATTGTAATATCGCTGTCTTCGGCGAATAAAATGGTAATCGTAAAAACCCAGGAAAAATAAAAAACATTTTTTTGTGAAAATCTTATTAACAATATACATAGCGGAATTGTTCAAATATCAAAAGAAAAGTGATTTTTTACATTCATTACAATACATCTTAAATTCTTGTAACTTCTGAAATAACCGTAGGAAATTAATAAAAAAATTGACAGAGTGTAATCGGACCTCTTAATATCGAATATGCAATAACCTTAAGCACAGAATCGGTCGAAGTGGTGATGCTTGGGGGAGGCCTATGTCTAGCAGTGGACGTCTTTCGGCTGAAATGATGATGATGATGAATAACCTTAAAACTATCGTAGTAGCACATTACCATTTTATTCGCCGGGGACAGCGATATATCCCAATGTGGTCATAGTAAATGTACTTTCGCTACTTCGATGTTGTCATCTCGTTTTCGTTATCGTCCTGTTCACGGTGCGGTGGACAAAAAACCTGAATAAGCTTAACTCATCAACACAAAATCACATAATTACACTCCTAACCCTCCCAATATTCCCTTTCCATACAGCCGACATTAAGCCGCATCCACAAACAACACATCCAAGCAAGTATTTACAAAAAGAACACCTGATTTAACTGCAAACGCCATTAAAAACGGCAACAGTTAAGAGATCCGATAAGCACGCGTCTAGGGGTGCGATATTAAAAGGCTTAGGAGTGTTGCCCTGAAAAGCCGCTGAACATTTTCTGAAGCTTGCCCACTTAAGCACAGTATTAAGGGCACTTTTGGCTTAAGGGCCACCGTATATTATGGCTGCTTTTTCCTATATGTGGCTCGGATTTTATATAAAATGCACATGATTTTTTTTCTTTAATGTGAAAGAGGATGTCAGGGAAAAGAGGCTTTCGACAAATAAATGTGATATGCAAAATGGCTTTTGTTGTGTTTACTAGAGTTCTTTGTGGAAGAGTTCTATAGATCTTTCTGTAGAAACCATTTATTTTGAAAAGAGTAACCGTGGAGTTTCTTGCCAGCTCTTCTTCATAGGAAGCGACCAATTGGAACCGTGCACCTAGCTTCTGACGTTTCATAAGTGCCCTTGTAGGTTTATGTGAAATAAAATATTTTGAATTTAGATTTTTTTTTTGATCAAGTACTGATGAACCATTCTTGCTACCCAGCAGCATTGTTATGTTCCATTTTGAAGGGTATGAATGACATTGCAGTACATAAATTAAGTATTAGTAACATGCGGAATGTGAATAGAGCTTGTCTTAAGTCTTAGGTATACGTGACGTGACCATTTATTTTTTTACTCAAAACGGGACATCGGTTTATTTATCTTAATTAGTAGTAGGGCCGATTCATAAAGGAAACTCAATTTTGAGAATACCAGCATAAGTTTTAAATGAAAAAAAAAAACTGTTTAAAAAAAACAACTAACTACGTTGCAGCACAAAAAGTTAAGCAAGATAAATTGTCAGTCATTTTTATATTTGTCAGCAGAAGAAAGTTCTAATGCAGCTGGTGATGATTTTAACTAAGAATAAAATTCCTGGCACGTTTTTTTAATATTCACCTTAGTTATCAATATCGCCATAAGGACCAGAACCAGTAACTAGGTTTTTTCAGACGTCCACAATTTATTCATTAAAGAAAAGACTATTTGTGCATTTGAATTAAAATATATTTAATTAAAATACAAAAGTTTGCATAGATTATGTGTGGAAGTGTTTGAACACCCAACGACAGTTCCTGAAAACGGGTTTTTCTCGGGGACACCGGGACGAAGAACCGAAAAAAGGGACGGTCCCGTTGGACGTATGGTCATGTTAGGTATATGCGACATACGAAGTATGGTATGAGTGAGTAATAAAAAAAAAAACAAAATTCAATATATTTTATTTCACATAAACCTACAAGGGCACTTATGAAACGTCAGAAGCTAGGTGCACGGTTCCAATTGGTCGCTTCCTATGGAGAAGAGCCGGCAAGAAACTCCACGGTTACTATTTTCAAAATAAAATTCGGATTGGTTACTGTTTTTTAACACTTAATGTGTGCGTAAAAAAGGGTTATAAAAGTAAAGAGTTTTGATCTGTTATGAAAAGTTATTCTCAAATCATACCATTAACATAGGTTCATGGACTATTCATTCACTAATGAACACATAGCGTGGTCCATAAAAACACAATGCCATCTGACCACCTGAACCTAGCCTCTAAACAAAATGGACCCTAACAATAGGCTCTAAAACGCTTGGATGAAGAATTGCATTTCCCGTTCTAAATAACACAAAAAATAAAGCAACAAGAAAAAAGTATTAGAATGGTCCATTGTTTGAAAAGTGATTTTGATATTAGTGGTCACTCTAATCCTTGAAGTAATCTTTTATGTACCTTAAGCTAAATTAGAGTTTGACAAGGTCTTAACTAATTTTTCCGGCTATTTGTTACAAAAGTAGTTAACTCTGCAATTGGCATTTTGTTTTTGTTATGTTTTTGTTTTGTTGTCATTTGCCAATGTTGCAGTAGTAACAGTAATTACGCAATATTGTCTTTGGTCCGTGGCCTTGATATCAACCAATGAACCAGTGTAACTATGCGTTCGCACTGGCGAAACATCACAACTAAACATGTTGAAATCTCTAGTGCCTGTCAAACTTTGTATGGAAAATTGACAGAAAATAGAGATTCCAACATGTTTCGTCGTGAATGTTTCGCCAGTGCGAACGCACAGTTATATTTAAGCTATAAACAACAATGTCAAACTTTTTTTTTTGGATTGAATACGAGGCTTTTGGCTATTTTTGTATTGCGTGCATTTTATATCTACTTTAAAAAAATGTGCGTTTTGTTTTTGCAGATTAAACAAGTTTTCTTTCTTTTTTTCTTTCTTAATTTTCAATTCAGAAACAGGGTGTAAAATTGTTGTTTAAATGCTTCACAGTAAATTATGCTTCTTGATTTAAACATATTGTGATATGTATGTAAGCCTACTGATATATCGTACTTACTTAGGTATTTGTATTACCTCCTAAAGTAAAATAACATCACAAAAATCAACAAGTCGACCAAAAATTGAAATCTGCGCACTTACCACTAATTGATTGACAACAATTCATCAGATCACTTTTACAACCGTCCACTTATTCCCAAATTGGGTGGCGACTGTCCAGTGCCCAGTTTTCCATTACCTTAATTGGCGGGCCACACGCCTTTCTGACAAAATCATATATCAGGCAAAAGGACAAAGTGCGATGACACTTAATTTAGCAATTAACCCCTAATTTGATTACATACGTCATTGGCTCTGACATGAGTGGACGATTTGAGGTCTACCGATGTGACTGGGCGAGTGGCAGTTGATTTATTTTTCGGATTGTGAAATTGATTGTTTTTGGTCTCGGTTTTGTGTGATTTTTGTGAAGTTTGACTACGTTTTATCGAAATAAACTTTTATGTTCGTTCCTCAGCATTGAAACGCTAAAAGATGTTCTACCTTAGTTGATGCTCTTCGTGTAGGTTATATAATTTCAGCAGCAGTATAGAAATTCCAATTTCGAATACAAAGCTCAGGTTCTGCGAGGCAACGATTCCACAAATCATTTCAACTGACACAGTCTAGATTCCATAAAAATATGGAGCAGTTGCACAATAGAAAAGTGCGCGCTACCGTACTCCACAATCACATATTCTCGAGCATTCCCGAGCCCTGCCATGATCAGTTAACTTTTAAAGCTCATTAAAATAGATGGTTCATTCGTTTCGTGTAAATTTTCAGGCTGGCGGAAAATTAAAATGGCACCCGGGGCGCAGCACACACCGGCGGGATACCTATTGTACTGTGGGTATGAAAGTAGAACGAAAGAGAAAAACTTCGCGTGTTTTCATACGTTTACTTTGCTGTAAAAAGTTTATCGGTTCGAGTTGGACGGATTTCGCTTCGTTGTTTGAATGTTTGCGAACTGCACTATGTTGGGGTGTACAGGGACATGGTGATATGTTTCCTACAGTTCTGAAGATAAACTATTCATCACTCAATGCTGTGGCCGACTTGTATCCAAAACTTGATAATTCTAAATTCTAATGCCTATCGAATTTCGGAGGGATTCCAAAATATTATAAATACATGTAGAATTAATCTGTTTTAAATTCAAAAACTTACTTTCGTATACACTCTTTCCTACATATCCATTAAACAACGAACGTTAGCATTATACCCACCTAAGACAATACCCTATACTATAAAATGAGCAATATTTGTATATATATACCTATATACATATATTTGTAATCACGGTCTCGAAAACAGCTCTAACAATATCGGTGAAAGTTGCAATAAGGTGTTTACGGGGCGAAAAATCGATCTAGCTAGGTCTCATATCTGGGAAAATTTGTTTTCTCCGTATTTTTTACCGGGGCAGAGCTCGGTCGCCCAAAGTTTAGAACAAGATGGCTACCTTAGAATAATGACATGGCAGCATGGAATTAGTAAGTACCTACTATCATGCAGCATGGACTTAGTATGAACTATTCTATACTATTAAATGAGCATTCTCTATTTTCACCAGAGCAGAGCTCAGTCGACCAGGTACTGGAATCTAATCGGCATGTGAAGCTATCTGCAGTGTACAGTACAGACAAGTCCGCAGCCGACAAGCTATGTGAGCCAAATACCTTGAAAATCTGACGTGAAATACACGAACAGGTACAGTACCTTCAGTTAAAATTCTTACCAGCTTTGTATATTCTATAATGGAACTTCTTCTAAACTTGTTGATGTTTAGGTACCATTTTTGTCAAGGAATGTAACAACAATATTAAATCTTCACCTGCTATTGTATAATCCTTAATCTCATTGCTTACAACATATTTAGTATTCGCATTTAGTATTAACATTGATGCAGACATACATTAAGTTTGGATTTCACTTAATTAAAAATATCACAATTTCGGATACAAATCCACACATAATTTTACAATGCAACCAAGCCCCCACACTACAAGGCAAAGCGGAATCCAATCGGCATGTGTATTAATGTATGTTAGCTATCTACCGGTTACAGACGAGCCGGCTGCCCGCTAGCCTGCTAAATACCAATAATATACTTACGAAGAGTGTACGACAGAGATTTGCAGCCATAAATTGAATGAGCCGTCAAACAAAGCGTCCTCATGTTTGGCCCGATTTAAATTTTCATTCATACGTAATGCTTTTGTTGGTGGCTACCATTGAATTTAATTAATGGGAGTTAGATAAGGATGGCTGTGATGGCTTTTGACCGCGGATTTACTGGCACAGAAGTGATATTTTTAATCGTGTTTGAGTGTCATAAGGACTCATGTTGAAGTGACGCGTGAGCGGTTTTGCAAAAAAAGACTAATGTGGTTTTAAGTTTAATTTATGAGATTTATATATTAAAATCATGAATCAAAATTTTAACGTGTTTAATATTAGGCCACTCATTTTTTTGGCTTGTACATTTCTTTTTCATTTTATAAGAAAATTCAAAATAGTTGATGTGTAGAAAAATTTGTCAAAAGATGAACTATGGTAAGCTGATTAGATTTGTTCATCAATTGAATCGATATTTAAAAATGTATCAATGAAACACAATCGACTCAATTAATTGGCGTTTTGTCTGCGAATGACAGTTGGGCCGTTACCGCGACCGAATAGTTTTGTCGAACAACCGCGTTGGCCGCCAACGGTCTAAAATATCATAGAATTTCACCCCCAGGGGTCAAACTTTATGCTGTTTTAAATGAAAAGGACCGATTCGACTGGATTGTATTGATTGAGCAACTATACAATCGTCGTTCAATGATTTTTCGTAGTTTTTAGGATTCCGTACTTCAAAAGGAAAAAAAAGGTACCCTTATAAGATCACTCTCTTGTCTGTCTGTCCGTGTGTCACCACCGATTTTCTCAGGAACGGGTAGACCTAGCAAATTGAAATTTATATCAGATACCGAGGTCTATAGTTCCTATTAGGTGTATAAAAAACAAGTTTCTGAGTCAACACGATAAAAATATATGGGCAAATTTAGATTTTTGCGAAAACTTGTAAGTACCAACATTTTCCTTAATTAGAAAAAAAAACATATATGGTAATTCCCGTTGACCTAGAATCACGAAATTTTGCAAAAAGCAAGGTCTTACAGCACAATTAAATGGAAAACTTCGAAAAATAAAAAAAGTTGAAAATCAAGGTAAATTTTGGTAAACATGTTTTCGCGAAAATCTACTTTTTACCAATAAAATTTATGCCAATTTTATTATGGCGGTATAATGGGTAGGTACGGAACCCTCGGTGCGCGAGTCCGACTCGCTATTGACAGGTTTTTTTTAAAATCATTTACTGTATCCATGGTAATAGGTTACACGTCGATGTCCCTGCCAGCCTGTATAGTCCTATTGCAAATGATATCCACTATGATCATTATCGATCACACTATAGTATTGTTATCTGGGTGTGTTTTACACCTGTACCTACTTACTTACCTAGCCCAACGGGGATAGACATCGATACTACAGTGTATTGGTAGCGCTTGATTCAGGATTGAACTTTTGATACCGTCTGATGGTAGATAATTATCATGTTAATTATCAGCCACGCCCTGTTATTTTGTTTAATATCGACAGACCTCATAGGTTTGACTAACCAACCAATCAGAATCCAGAAGGTCCTAAATATCTGCCTCATTTTCATTTTATTCATTGAACAAGCGTGGTGATCTATGCTCGTGGTTTCTTTGTATGAATTAGAACTATGCACTGCAGATGGATAGTCATACAACTGGTTTTTGAATTGAGAATTTGAAGTTGAGAACTTGTCAAACTCTACTTTGGCATTTATCCTAAAAGTTGGCAACGTCGTAAATAGCTGTCAAATATTTATCTGTTTTGTTTAATTTGGCAATATTACTGTATGAAATTAAGAAATGTGGCTAACTAGGGAACTAAAATATTGATTATGAAATGCAATAATAAATATCGTAAGAACGAATATTTAGTTTTAGATGTAAAAAAGTATTTGGAAACTTTACAAATGCCTTTTTACACCTAAAACGGTTACAACATCAAATTCGTTATAATTGCAATTCGTTATATTCTAGTTCTCCAGTTAGACACATTTGTTATTTCCATACAGTATTATTGCCAAATTAACCAAAACAGCGAAATATTTGTCATGTATTTGCGACGTTGCCCACTTTTAGCTTTTAGAATAAACGCTCTTAAGGTGATTCCTACAATGTAGCCCGCGAAATTCAAAATTTATTTGCAAATAACGTAAGAAATATCGAATTCTTAATTTTAAAAACCGAATGATATACTGGTACATTTTTTTCGTATACCAGGTTATTGTGAAACATGTTGATCGGTTCTTTAAGTATAAACATCCTTTGTGCCGGTTTCTGGCAAATAAATTACTGACTTTTCAGGTTTGATATTATAACGGTATGGGCATTAAATTAACGAGCCAATGAATTCTCTTTCATATTGTTTCTACTTGTCTAATTCTGTACCCTAATTGCGTAATGCAACACAATCACAATTTGTTTCGATTTGAAACAGATTGCTAATCCATTGCTTCATAAGTTGGAAAAAAAAATTGCTTAACAACGTAAATAACGCAAAGAATGTTGTTGAACTGTCAAAATGAAACAAATTAGGCAAAATTGTTTACGAAAATAATGCCCGTTTTCACCTACATTAAGTGACACTTAAATGAATCCCTAAATAAAATTGCACCGTTAGATTTTCAAATCTTTAATGCTGAGCCTAGCGTTGAAAATCCAACAGTGCACTGTTATTTAGGGATTCATTTAAGTGTCACTTAGTGAAGGTGAAAACGGGCATAAGTTACGCAATTAGGGTACTGGTTAGCATTCGAAATTTAAATATAAATATTAAAGATATTATGAAACTCCAAGATATCAAAATGGTGATGGGTGAAGGTGAAATTGAATAATTTAGGTAAATGAGTCAAATAAAATGCAATATTATTAGTATTTAAATTATTTTATTAAAAAATAGGTATCCAAAGACTAATACAAAAATTAAAATCCATCAAGTTTATAATTATTGTGTTGTCTATTTCAATGAATGGTCGTGGCATATCGCACATAAAAATAGGCCTTTTGGCTTGTTACAATGTTTCATGTTATTTTAGTACAATTTTCAAATATGACACCTTGCTATTTTATTTCAATTTTTTTCTGTTTATTTGGTAATCGCATTAAAAAGGCCACTGCACATCTTCGTTTAAAGACTTTTTTATTGGTTACATTTTTTGTTTGATGAAGTGAATGAATATTATAAAAATAATTTTATTTTCGGCAGTAAGTAGCTTAGCTATAGTTCTTGAAACACTTTGGATTTTTTTTTCTTTAATAAATGTAGGTAGTTACCGTAGAAATACATTTTGCGCTCGAACTTATTAAGGCCTGTACTAACACTAAATTAGAGTTAGATTATACTTTATACGAAGATGTGTAGAAAGGCCCTTAAAAAGTAACATAACTTAAAAAAAAATATGATCTAGAACAGCTGCTATACTCAACCTGCGGCCCGCCTGGCCTTTGTTATTGGCCCATCTGAAGTTATAAATTTATTGTAAACCATTTTAAATTTTGCGCCCATCAAAGAATGGATGTTTCAGAACGGGAATGTTGAAATTACGTTTTAATTAAGACCTAAATAATTTTTGTTTGCGGCTCTCGACACCATGCTTGAAACGTGTTTGTGGCCCCTATAAAAAAAAGGTTGAGTATGGCTGATCTAGAACATTCGAGATTTCTTTGATCCATAAACACAGTCGTTCAATTTCAAGTTACAAAAAACAAAATCGCGTTAATAAACACGTATCGAGCCTCATTTTTATTTATGAATACATATATGTAATAATAATAAACAATCTTTTATTTTAGTATTATAATGTGAAATGCCTATTGCCTTTATTATTTTTGAACAGAGTGCGAAAATAGGAACTACGAAGAATTCTGTTCAAGAACCTGCAGTCTAAACTCTACTTTATATGATTTGCTGTACATAGCAAAGCAAGGTATCTAAATTAGGGCAGGGATAGAAGAACACGAGTGGTGACTTTACACCAGTCGGTCAGTAATAACATCAATTTAAATGACAACGTGAAGTTTCTTGACAAACGTGCTTTGAAGAATTCAGTGAGCGTTCTTCATTTAGATTAATGTCTCCACCGTTTGGCCCTGTCACCACAACTCGCAATCTTGTGATCTCGGCCTAAAATAGTTTGTTTAACAGTCGACAGAATAAAAAAAAAACAGTTGATACATTCAATTTGAAGTATAAAAGGCGAGTCAACTCCATTTTATATTATTTACAAAATGAAGGACAAATAAGTACACATTATAATAATTTTGTTTCTCAGATATGGAAGCGTCCTAATTATAATAACATTTTTAACTATTACATGACTAATACATTTGATATGCAATACAAGTCGTGCTATTTAATATTATAACAAGTGGCTATAAAAACTCATATCACATGATCTTACGTAGATTATAATTTTAGTTTTGTAAAAGCTTCATTTCAATTTTATCTCACAACTCCAATGTTACTTTATTATTATTTAGCTATGATTCCTACATATGGCACGTGAAATAAACTAAATAATAATACTAATTAAATACAGTTAATAGAACTAATAATAATATATTTTTATTTGAATAAATTATTGTTTTATGAATGCAGTATTACCAAACAAAACACTATTATTCGAGTTTCAAGTCTATTATTATTATTATTTACAATGCTATGAATCATTTTAATAAGGTTATGTTATTTCAAATTATTGCCAAGCGTTAATTTGTTTTTCTATTTTTATTTGTTACTCTTACACTAATGATATAGGATTACAAATTCGTTTATTGATATTCAGACGGACATATCAATTGAATTTCCAATTCCAATATTAACATTGTAAACATTTATCAGAATTGATATTAACTTCACCAAGTTTAGTTAGTTCAAGAACGTTATTCGTATTCGTTAAATTTATAATAGTTATTTACATAATTTACAATAATCTATAATTACAAAGACTAGGAATACTTCAAAATATATTATAAGAAATTTCAGATAAATCACTGTCAGTTATTGTGCGCTGTAACATAATAGGCCAGTCACTTTTAAATCACAATTTTAGGCCTTTGCAGTCCGCAGAAATCAGAACTTAAAATCACTCACTGTCACTTTTATCTTCAAAAATAAACCAATCACGATCCTTACACGAGTATACTGCAACTGTACAACGTGAGGAAGAACTGCGATCTCAGTGACGTCACTACACTACTAGGAAAGCTTATCGGTCTAAACGTCCGTTTGGCACAGGTCGCCGAAAACCGGCAAGGCGTGATACTACCGAGTCACAGAGTCGATGCGGGGATGAGGCGCTGGGGGCGGGTGCGAGGGGGCGAGGGAAAGTTTGGCACCACCAGTCAACCCTTGCCCATGCCTGAATGACGTCAGCCGGGCCAGCGTCCTCGTCGCATCGTTGTCAAAATTAGGCCTTTCGTACTGATGCTGTGGTCTCTGCCGCTGCGGCTGCATCGCTTGCAACTCATCGTAACCACCATCCTCTGGATAATTTTCTTCATCTGTTTCCTCTTCACCGAAAGCTCTGTATGTCGATTCCGTTTCGGAATTTTTCCTAGAACTTATACCATAAGTGCGACCTATAAGCGATTGTGTTGCATCAGTCTTTGAGTTTTTATCGGCTTTTCTGTCGTCTAAACTTTGATTGTATCGTATTTGAGCCTTCTGAGTTTTGTCTAAAGAGGGCAAGTCGTAAAATTTCAGGACGTTTGGATGACCTTGGAAGTATTTTTCACTGTACACATTTCTGTTATAGTAGCCTCCGTTACTGGCTGGATACATTTCCTCTTCAGGGGCATACCGATTGTCGAAGGATTCGACATTCTTGCCAGTTGGAGGGAACCAGCCCTGTGGAAAACACAAACAATGATGAATACTTCAAATTAATGTAATAGCTTGCTATTAAGATAAGTTTGGCAATCTGCAGGCTTCAATTACATCCCAAACAAGTGATACTTCACCAACTTGAGGCTTCGACAGGTGAGTGAATAAATTAAATGGTACAAATTCCAAGTTGGCAGAGCTTCAAATTTTCGAAATCGAGAACATTATATAATTGGACACTTACCAATGAACTTACACATTGCCTAGTATTGGCAACTAAAGTAACCGAGGCATACGCCGCCGGTGAAGTTGCAGTTTTACTTGTGTTCCATTCATTTGCATTCGCTCGTGAAGACGTTACTTCAGCATATTCAGGTAATTGGTGAGCAACTTTGTCGTACTCGGAGTTAGTTTTCTCTTTATTCTGATTAGTTTGAGTGCCGGACATACATAATCCCGGCTGATTCTCCATCCACAACAATGACTCAGTTTTCGTCACAGTATTCTTATTGTAACAACTGCTGAGAGGATGTGACAAAGACACTGCGGCTTTTATGTTCATTTGAGTCACTAAGCTCGTTCCGTTGGAATCTAAAACAACAGCACCAATTAGGCATACCAGGGATTTCCTCCATTATAATACCGTTTGACAACCATTTCATAAGCCGCATGCAAATGATCTCGTTTACTGAATACTTAAAAGATGTAAAACGCAATATAAAACAAACAAAGCGAGGGAAATTGGCTTAAAGGTAACTGGGTGAGTCAACAAACGAATCGCCCGGAGAAAACAAAATAGAAAACATTTACATTTACTGGGTCTTTATTTCTCGAATTTGTATCATTCCTTTGTGCCCCGAACGTGAATGCAAAGTGAAAGAGATCCACTGCGCTCACGAGAGGGCTCGCGCTACCTTTCAACTCGAAAGTAATCTAGCTCCCCTCCCTTACCGTCGCATGGCAAAGCCTCCATCAAACAAACGCTCGGCGCCCTGCACCACCCCACGACACCCGAGGAATGTTTTTAATTTTGAAATTCTGATGCTGATTCCTCGGAAAAAATAGCGTTTCGAGATAAGCTGAATAACTGTTTATTTTCGAGTTAGCGTCGTCGGTTGTTTTATGTGAACGCGATCCGCCCCGAACAATCAAAGATATACGCGGAGCATTTATTATTATGTTTGCTGTGCAGGGTGGCACTCGACGATATATACTTACACTTACCATAAATGTTAGGGAGCGCAGACTTTTTGGCGAAAATGTTGTGCTTCCGCACATAAATAATGCCGCCAATCACAATTATTTTGAACAGAACAATCGCTCCAATCAAAAAGTAAAACCATGTTTCCATAACAAAGTCCCCAGCCACTATAGAGACCTCCCCGTTTATCGGGTATCTGAAATAAAATAAATATGTCAGAACGTCCGTCCGATGTTACGTGTAATAACATTTCATTTGTGATTATATTCTGTGAAGTTATTTCGGAAATGAAATTACCTGGATAAAGGGTCGAGTCCAACGGAGCGAGAGTCGATATTTAAATACACTTTTTGGCTGAATGGACCAAACCCGACGATAGTTTCGGCAGCAATTTGGACCGAATAGCTGACACCAGACGTCAAATTAGTCATAATTAGACTGGTGGCTTGATGAACGGTCGTGTTGATAGCCACCATGGACTTGTTCGCAGGTATGTCCAACCAATTAACCAGCACGTTGTAACCAGTAATAATTCCGTTTTGTAAATGGGCCTCCGGAGGGGACCATTTCAAATGAACTGTCGTGGTATTTAAAATGAACATTTCTATGTTAATTGGTGGACCGTCAGGAACTGTAAAAAATAATAAAATGTAAGCAAAAATGTGAAAGGTACAGTAAAGATATAAAATGCAAATATTATCTAGGTATTTACCATCATCCAAAGTTTGAGCCACTCTGGAATTTGACGGCTTCCCCTCGAATTTCTTATAGAATGGTATGAGGAAAAACTCGTATTTTGTATATTTTCTCAAAGACGTTATTTCATAACCGGAGACATCGTTGGAATGCAAAATAGTTTTCATTTCATACTCCGTCGTTATATTGTCTAGGGGTCTGAAATATATGAATAAGCCCTCCAAGTAGTAAAAGTTCAGTATTTCCCACATGAGTTTTATAGTTTTTGAGTCTATCGGTGTTGCTTCAATCAGTTCTACAATATTGTCGGTTAGAATGTTGTTTCTGAATTCCGTATTATTCGAAAATACTCCGGTTTCCCATAAAGAGTTTGCATCGTCACCAATAGTGACCGCATCGGAGACAAGACTTGGACCAGACAGCCCATGGGAATTTTCCGTCCGAACTATAAACATGTAACTGACCCCAGGTACTAAAGATTTTGCTACGAATTGTGTATGATGGACCCGCCTCGCCAATACTACCCAACCCCTTGAATTCCGCGGAGTGCTATTCCCCGACAAAGTTTCTCTAGAAAATACTTCCACTTGGTATCCGAGTATGGACGACGATCCTATTTTATTATTTTGATTCCATGTTATTGTAACGCTTGTTTCTGTTATGTTGTATATCAAAGGTTTTGTTGGCGGTCCGGGCAATGAAGATACATCGGCAGCTCGAAAAAAATGAATGTTTGGATTTATCGGGCTATCCACAAGCAACACGCCGCTCCACACATATTTCCCATGATGCGAGGACGCGACGCACGTATAAGTGCCGCTGTCTATTTTGTCCAAATCCTTCAATATGAGAGTACCGTCATTAGTAACATTCCGTCTATGATTTTGTATTAATGCTTCCCCTTCGAAATACCAGGCGATGATTGGTTCAGGTGTACCGACGGCTGTACAAGGGAAAACTGCCATCGATTTTATAGGTAACGTTTGGTTAGAGGGCCCGTTTGTTATGATTGGCGGTGGGCGGTCATCGTCTGACGTCACGGTTAGTTTCCCTCTGACAAACGAACTGCCAGCGAAGTTTACCGCCGAACAAACTATCGTGTTTCCACTATCGTTTTTATTTGTGTCGTTGATTGTTAGTACAGTCACCCCATTTAGTACTGTTGTTGCGTGGTATTTGCCTCTGGATGTACCGGGAAATATGATGGTTCTATTGCCTTCTATACTCCAGAACATGGTCGGTTCTGGTCTCCCGGTGGCAGAACATGTGAATGTAGCCATTGTTCCGGTTTCAACGTTCACTGAATTTGGTCTTAGTGCAATTGAAGGAGCATCTGCAAATAAACAAAAATATTAACGCAATGCAAAACGTTGTTCATCTACAAAACCCAAATTGTGATTAAATTGAAATTAAAACAAAACGTATCGATTATAAAACCCACCGTATACAGTCAAGTATCCACTAGCACTCACAGCGCCAACTGAATTGTCAGCTTCACAAGCGTACTCTCCCTCGTCCCCTAGAATAACGTTGTCGAGTCGCAAGCTCCTGTCGTCAAGAACTTTGACGCGGCCGAGTGGCATGTTTCCACCTCCAGCGCTCCTTCGCCACAGCACGTCCGGGAGGGGATCCCCACCCACCCGGCATTGGAATGTGACGCTGCCTCCAGTCTGCGCCACAACGTCCTCCGGGCCCGTGATTAAGTACGGCTTAACTGTGCAGTGAGAAATGTCTCTCTGAATTACACGACAAAAGAGGTGTTCGCGGGAAACGGCTCACAAACGTCGAGTCGCAAACAGAAATTACAGAGTTATGAATTGAATTCAACAAATCTTTGCTAGTTGCAAATTCGAGGTACGAAATGAATTGTTACTCACTGTGTATTCTGAGCATCGCAACGGCCGATTCCCTCGTTCCCGCCGCATTCCTCGCGATACATTGATATCTTCCGGCGTCGGTTTGCCTGGCGTCTTGTATTACGAGATTGCCACCGTCGACTAAATGCATCCTGGGGTAATAAAGCATCACAGTTTAGCATTGAAAGTAAACAATTGTTCCAATATTAATAATGAAGCTTTTTATTCCTTCGAACAAAGTGCATAGTAACAAAGTCATTCAAATGTGGGGCGGAATATTTCAATGGGAAATTAACATTTAATAAAGGGTCCGGTGAATCAGAACTATTGAGATTTTTACTTGATTGCTTGTCGAGCTCTTCAAATATCCCCTTCTTTTATAACTTTGATGTACCTCCCTCTCTGCGTACGGCTGTTAATTATTTTTATGCTTCACCATACGTAACTGCGCGCCCTCAAGATGTGAAGCTCATAAAAATTCATAGAGAGCGAAGTGAAAATTGGCAATATAACTTTTGAGCGAAATTCAATTCACCGCGTTAAGATTTATCTCATTTTTAAACAATGTTGAGCGTGTTAGTTTTACTTTGTAATGCCAAGAGTTTTGTTAAAGAGGAAACGTCGATAATTTACTTGAAAAAGTTTTTCGGATCTTAAGACTGAATAAAATGTAATAAAAGTTTCAACCCTGTAAACAAAATGAAAGCAAAACCATGGTCGGAAGATCATGATCAGGTCCCCAAAGACTCTATAAATATTCTCAGACACTTAATTGCCATTACAAAGTCGCGCTCGTAAAAGAATGTTTGCTCCCACAGCTAAGATCCGCATAAATTAATACCTGGTTTGATTGCCCGTAAACACCGAGTAATCAGAATGGAGTGCTAATGGTACTGATAGTCTTTTTCCAAAAATCAAATAGGGTGATTTACGAGGGGGCGAATTTTTTTAGTAAAAAGTACTTCAGACCTTGTCAGTTTTTACTTTTTCGTTAGTTTTTTGAAGCTTGTCAACGGAATCGTAATTTTTTTTTTTGATATTTCGGCATCAAATTATCATGAACTAGCGAATGTTTCACGGTTTCACCCGCGTAGTTCCTGTTCCCGTGGGAGTACGTGGATAAAATATAGCCTTTGTTACTCGCTGATAATGTAGCTATCCATTGCTGAAATAATTTTTCAAGTCGGTCTAGTAGTTTTTAAGTTTATTCGTTTATCATCATCATCAGCCTATAAATGTTCCCACTGCTGGGACACAGGCCTCCTCTCTGTGAGAGGGAGTGGGCCGTAATCCACCACGCGGGCCCAGTGTGGGTTGACAGATGTCACATGTCTTCGAATTTTCGGTTCTAGGACCTGCCGGTTTCCTCACGATGTTTTCCTTCACCGTTTTGAGAGTAGTGGTGATGAAATAATTTACACAAAGTAAAGCGCCTGTTTGGGTTCGAACCTACGACCTACAACTCGTAAGTTTATTTATTTAAACTTTTCACACACAAAAGGTACAAAGGCGGACTTAATGCCTTATGCATTCTCTACCAGTCAACCAAGTCGCGGCCGTTACCACAAAAATTATTCGTTACATACAAAAACATAAATCTTTTCTCTTTTTAATATTAGTATAGAAATATATGTAGATTGGTGAGAATCCGTACACGTAGAAGTGTGAATACAAGACGGCACGTTTCAGCGAATTTTACATTAGTTATTCATCTCAAAGACTTTAAAATTAGCACTCCATTTGTTCTTACTCCATGCCTGAGCTGTGCGGTAGAATATATGGAGATATCCGATATCAAACGACTGTTCGAGTGGCTATTCAAGACTATCATGTTTCCACCATCCCACTTTGCTACTATGAACTGAGCACTTACTACCCTCGACTTTGCCTCAAACTACCCTTTATCACAGACGCCGTAACTTTGGATAACTTCATGTTCTTTTAAGTTGTAAGTTTATTTGCATGTAACGTTAGATTTGTTGAAATTAAACGGTTTGAGGTTTGTTTGAACTTTAATTTGATTCCGGATTCAATATTTTTAGTCTATACATACAAATCAAAATCAAATATGTTTGTAATGTTAAAATAACAGCTTTTTACTAAATGCATATGAAAGTATATAGTATATAGAAAAAAAAAACATTTTTGTAATATACAGGATGTTTGGCAGAACGTTGAACATACGAAAATGGTGGATAGGTGGGGTCATCTGCTACTTACTCAGCCCTAATTTATTTGGCCCTGGCGCCCTGTATGTATAATAACAAAAATAACTTTTTTTTTCGGTCTTCCTGTCTGTTTGTTCCGGCTAATCTCCGAAACGGCTGGACCGATTTTGACAGGACTTTTACTGGCGGATAGTTGATATAAGAAGTAACTTAGGCTACTTTTATTTTTAACCGACTTCCAAAAAGGAGGAGGTTATAAGTTCGTCGCGTATGTTTGTTTTTTTTTTTTTTATGTATGTCCACCGATTTCTCCGTCAATTGTGGGCCGATTTTGAAAATTCTTTTTTTGTTTGAAAGGGTGTGCTCTCGAATTGGTCCCATATAAATTTTATTAACTTTGCTTGGATAGTTTTTGAGTTAGCTACAAAATACGTATTTTTTTCTCACTTAGTATGTAGATGATATGATAAGTTTCTGTCACTGGTAGCAGGTAGTGGTATTCGAATGTGTGTGGGGTAGGTACCACAACTAAAAAGTGAAAAATAAAAACTTTTTTCAAAAAAAAAAACAACCGACCTCCAAAAAAAACACTACAAAGTGAAAAATAACTTTAATTTCGGAAGTCGGTGGCAAAAAACGAAAATACAAAACCCAAGACACCGATTTCCGAAATTAAAGTTATTTTTCACTTTGTAGTGTTTTTTTTGGAGGTCGGTTGTTTTTTTTTTTGAAAAAAGTTTTTATAGAAAAAGTATTAGCAGCAGCTAGTTGTAAATAAATCCTATGATAAAGTAATCATAGGATAAGGTTTTTGGCACGTGATTCGCTCAATGGCGATCATGCAAACTTCGCAAACTTTTCTTCGTCTTTGCCAACTTTTGGCTTTGTTTGTGATCCAAGTTTCCAACAAAATGTAGACACATTTTCATTGGTTTTTGTAATGCAACTAACGAATTATAATCACTGACCTGGAGTCACCATCAAAATGCAGCATCTGTCCGTTCTTCTTCCAGTAGACGTTAGGTTCAGGTGACCCTCGCGGTGGAGAGCACTCCAGTATCACAGTCTCGCCCTGTGCCGACTGCGTCGATACCGGTTCCAGTCTGAACTCTTCACGGAGGACTAGAGGAAAAGAAGTAGACTTTAGAAACTTTAAGAGGTGTTTTACATCATGGAACTGAATAACTTTTACTATTGTACCAACTTTGAAATCGCGAAAAAAAAACAACTGTTTCATCATCAGCCTATAGCAGTCCACTGCTGGACATAGGCCTCTCCAATTGCACGCCATTCAGCTCGATTCTCGGCAACTCTTATCCAGCTGCTACCAGCCACCCTTCGAAGATCGTCACTCCACCTAGCCTGAGGGCGTCCTACCTTACGTTTGCCAATTCGCGGTCTCCACTCAAGAACACGTATACCCCAACGGTCATCGGTTCTACGGCTGATATGGCCGGCCCACTGCCACTTCAGCTTGCTAATTCTGTGAGCTATGTCGATAACTTTGGTTCTCTGCCGGATCACTTCGTTCCGGATTCGATCCCTCAGAGAGACTCCAAGCATAGCCCGCTCCATGGCTCGCTGAGCAACCTTAAATTTATGGACCAGCCGTACCGTGAGTGTCCACGTTTCGGCTCCGTAAGTCATAACAGGCAGGACGCACTGATTGAAGACCTTCGTCTTTAGGCTCTGTGGAACTGTTTCATAGTAAAGTTTAATACCTACTGTTCTAAACTATATGGGATAGCTGTTTTTAGTAAACATAGTAAAAGTTATTCATTTCTATGATCTAAAGTACCTCTTAAGGTTTCTAAAGTTAATTTATTAACACCTTATATTAGTATTAGTTTTTTCTACTTGGGGGGTTGTAGAAAGAATCACCAGAGAATTTTAAGAGTCAAGTTAATAATAATTATACATGCCATTTCTTTATTTTTGTTTGGGAAATTATCAAATAACTTCACCCGCTCTAGGCGGAGCAGAAGGGTATGACAGACTCTTACTGACTAAAACCCACCCGTGTTCCTTCAGTTGCCTGTATGTTGCCAGGAGCCACGGTATCCCTTTCGGACTTTCCCGCGACTCCGGCAAGCATCGGCCCTAGCTGACCCCGTCAGAATAATACATGCCTGAATTAAAGATGGGTTTTTAGTCAGAGGATGTCGATAACCCAACCCTAAGGTGGATGGGTATTCATGACGCGGCAAAAAAAGGCTACGACAACGACAACCCACATTTGCACATTACATGACTTAGTGACTATGCAATCATGTGAACGGGGACGCTAATCTCACGAACATCTGACCATCCACACCGAGGTTAAAAGTTCACACTCCTACATTTTTAAACTGTTTGCCCCACTTACAAATCAAGATTAACTATGACCCGTGCAAGAAGAAAGCAAGTACCCGTACAATTACAAAATTACTGAATAATTAAAACTGACCTGCAACATGCAACGTTGCGTTTCGACTCCTTGCTGTTCCATATGGATTGGTGGCTTCACACCAGTAGACGCCAGCGTCTGAATGTGCCCTTCCATGAGTTGTTCTTAGGAAGAACAGTCCCCCGGCTGGAAGAAGGCTTCGGTGTGTGTCGGAGACGACGAGTACCCCTCCCTTGTACCATCGGATGGTTGGAGGGGGGGATCCTCCGGCTCGGCAGTTGAGGGTCGCAGGCTGATGGCGCGCTACTGTGACGTCGATTGGTTGTTCTATGATATAGGGTGCTTCTCCGGTGCTGACGTAGTCATCGCTCATGCCACCGTTTACAGGACCTGTGGAGATCAAAATGGTTAGAAAACTCAAGTAAGTAGTATACTTATACTAGATGTCTCACAGCAATAATATTACAGTTAAATTAGTCAGTCAACTATTTTTTTTCCGCTAAATTTACCGTCGTGTCTAGTGGTATTGCAAAAAAATACCGGATTCTTTGTTTTGATATCGAACATTAGCACAGCTACTTCTCGTCACATCGACCCTAACAATATAAATTACTGTGTAAACACTTATGTTCAAGTGTTTATGCAGTGGCGTGTTGAGCAAGGCTCGTGAAAGGCGACGTTCGATGCCACCCACTGCAATTTCTCACCAACACAAGCTTTATTTTAACATTTTCCCTAACAAAAGCCCTTTCTAACCTACGGTTTATTTTAATAATAGGTGGAGTATGTCATTTGCAGTTACTCTAAAGCGTCGCACAATAATAATGAGCTATAAACACAGGCTTGCCCAGAGTCTGAGGGTCCCCTTCGGATGCTGGGGTACCCCAAGACCCCACTATTTTACTCTGTTTACAACGAACGCGCAGATGTTAGTTTTTGACACTCGAATTGATGTATGTCTATTGTTACTGCGCGCTATTGTAGCGCAGAAAAAATCGACGAAAAAAATATTCGATTCGGTGTCCGATTTTAGCAAAATGAACCTTCATAATCGATATACGAGTCGATTTCATAGGCGAACTTGTATTTTGCGAACGAAATCAATAAGGATTACTCTTTTGTGTGACGTAATTGTGTTTATTTATTCACGTGTCCCAGAGTTGTGAATGTGGTACGTTACAAGGGCTAATCTATAATTGAATCTCCATTCGATTTGCTATCTTTCGATTTTTGTGTTCACAGCCCTATTTTTATAACGTATTTTCGGAAAGTATTCGGGTGACCTAATTGCGTAAAAATAATAATACTTATTGGAAAAGAATACAATGAGAATAAAAGAGGATAATTAACTAGAAGTCCTTTGTTATATTTTATTATTGAACGTTGATACAATAATAAAGTTTGTTGGTCTGTAAAATACAGACGTATAGATTATACGTAGGTTGTATAGCTCGCTCTTTAATATAAAGCTTGACGTGTTTAGCTATCCTTATTCTTTATAAAATACGTTTTCTAAAAAAAAAACATGAGACCCTTCAAAACTCTTAAAAAGTTGAAAAAAACTGTCGTCGGGAATGGCGATGGTGACAAAAATAATGGCTTTTTCGCGTGTTTGTTTTCTTTTAAAAAGTTTCTTTTATTTTCCATAGTTACAATAGACGATTTTCTATAACTCAAAAATAAATATTACTCAAGTTTTGAATTAATTTTCTACTTAATTAGTCACCTAGAGTAATTTTTAAAAAATCCTATGATAGTTAAATAATGTTAGGTTATTTTATTTTTACTCATAAAATTATTCATTTATAAAAAAATCTTACTGTTATTTTTTTGACAAATCTTACATATTTCCAATGAGAAAAAAATTAAATTATTTTTACATAACTCATAAAATTATGCATTTATATTTTAAAAAAAACTTATTCATATTTTTTTTGCCAAGTCCTTATAATCAGCAATACCGCAGCAAAAAAAAATCCTCTAGAAAAATCCTTCTTATTCGACGAGCTTCTCGCTCCTCCAAATGCATAGAGTAAAAACACTCAACTTTAATGACTATTGCAATACGGAAACAGGTAAAGCACTATATTCCTTTTCTCCAAATCAGCGAACAAAAAAGTCTTTCATAACTCTCCTTATAATAAAAAAAATATAACCCATGATAGCACCAAGTCGCCATATGAATGGATATAGAGCAAAAAATATCGACCATAGACCGGCAGTATGACAGCTATAAATTAAGTGTCGCCATCGTAAAGAACACACAGATATGATACGGCTCACTACATAGATACTAGTATGAGGCTGTAGAATCAGCGGATGTGTGAGCGATTTTGAGAACAATTGGCTTGGCCGTTCTATTGAACTACTGACAACATGAAAGACCATTGCCAAGCTCCTATGAGTGTCTGTGCGATGGCCGCGAAACGGCCAAGTCAAGCATTTTAGATGTAAGGTTTGTAGAGTTAGGTCTTGTAGAATTAGGGGCCTGGCACTACATTCGATCTGATAACTTTGTAACAGTAAAAGCCTTGGCAATCTACTTTACATGAAATATTTTTGGTGGGATTGAGATTTTCAGTTTCTGTCATCTAAATCTAAACTAATAATCACACTAATATTATAAAGGCGAAAGTTTGTGAGTTTGTTTGTGTGTATGTTTGTCTCTTCTTCACGCTCAAACGGCTGAACGGTTTTAGATGAAATTTGGTACACAAATAGTTTATAACCTGGATTAACACATAGGATACTTTTTATCCCAATATTCTCACGGGATCGAGACTTCTGCGGGTAAAACCGCGAGGCGCAGCTAGTAATATTATAAAGAGTAAAGATTTGATATTTTGTATGTTTGTGTGTTTGTTTGTAATGAAAAAACTCAAAAACAACTGGACCGATTTAAAAAATTCTTTCACCAGTAGAATGCTTTAATATCACTGAGTAACATAAGCTATAATTTGTAAAGATATCACGCGGGTGAAGCCGCTGGCGGAAGCTAGTGAATCATATACCTATGTGAACAACCGCTGATTTCATAGCCCCACATTCCAAGTCGTGCAGAGATAAAAATAAGATTTAGCAGATTGCGAGTAACATAAAATATTGTTTATGTTTATCTCGATACGTTACTTTATCGCACATAAAACTAACTTTATCGCATAGTTGTGCGTTAGAACTCTATATATCGATTATTAGATATTTACTCGATATTTCCTTCCTCGGGTTTATGTGTATGACATAAAGTTTTATTATGCGATGTATAAAAATATTTATGTAATTTTAAAAAATATGTGACCCATTTTTAAGATTTATGTCGGTTTTAGTTCTTACTTTCTTGGAAACTTTGGACGATGCAATACGATATGGGAAGTTTAAACTGCAACTTTAAAAGACTGACCAATGTTATCTTAGAATCGGTAATATGTAGTACGTAATCAGTACCCTAATTGCGTAACTTATTTTCGTAAACAGTTTTGCCTAATTTGATTCATTTTGACAGTTCAACAATATTCATTGCGTTATTTACAATGTTGAGCAGATTTTTTTTCAACTTATGAAGCAATGGATTAGCAATATGTTTCAAATCGAAACAAATTGTGATTGTGTTTTATTGCGCAATTAGGGTACTGATTTCGTAAGCCTTCACGAACTTTTTGCAAAAACCGTGCCTCATTTTGCAGAAAGGCCTAATTTGTCTTTGATAAATTTAACTTTAGAAATCGCTACAGCTCGTAAATAATAAGTGTTGCTACTCAAAAATAAGATATTTATTTATGTCCTACCCACGGAACACGCCAACGCCGCCGGGAGTGACTTTACAACTCACACGCTAGTAGTTACGGCTATTGTTCAAAAATCTTTGTTAAAAAGTTCGCGAGGGTGATTCGTGTCCCCTACTAATTTACTACAGGCACATGTCGACACGCGTTGCAAGAGAAAAGTAAATAAAAAAATCGGTTATACAGACATGGTTTTCGCATTTAAGGCGAGTGACACGCGGCCAACCAACTCCAAACTGTTGCAAGTCCGTTTCCACTGATCCGTTAATGTTTTTTGTCGGTTGGAAATTGATAGCTCTCGCATACGTGAACTAATAAATTTTTAGAACATACGATTGCACTCAGTTCAATCGATTTGGGTTTATAGCAATTTAAACTAACGCAACTTTCGATTTTAGTACATTGATATGGCAATAAAGCTGTCAGTGGGCTCGTAACACCATCAAAGCTAAATCCCTTTGATCGTTCGTAATAAAACTTATTTACGCAGAAAAAATCACATTGCTCCATGTAATTACGTAATTACAGACTGAGTGCACATTTTCAAATGCCCATAACTGCCAGAACTGTCACCCCAAGTAACTTGATAGCCGTTTGAATTTCGAATATCTAATTCTAATAGCAGTGATTGGCTCCCTTAGGAGGTAATCATGATTTTTCGAACGAACACGTGTTCAATTTTGGAACCCTTTGCAATATGATGCGTTTGAAGTTATTAGTTGTCAGTGGGTTCATGACGTTACAAACTGACTGCACGTAGGTAATTAGTTCGAAATTAAAGCATATTTTTCGAAGTCGTTTTCGCCTTTGTTCTATCCCCCCAGGGGCAACACTGTATGAAGTTATTATTGCGAATGTTGTCACGCGTCTAATTAATTTATGTTCAGTTTTTTCAAACTGTCACGAGGAAGAAATTAAATATTTTTATGAATAACCAATTACCCTGTGTCTACGTAAATATTCTGTACTTTATTAGGGTTCCGTTAAAAAACGGAACCCTTATAGATTCGTCATGTCTGTCTGTCTGTCCGTCCGTATGTCACAGCCACTTTTTTCCGAAACTATAAGAGCTATGCTGTTGAAACTTGGTAAGTAGATGTATTCTGTGAACCGCATTAAGATTTTCACACAAAAATAGAAAAAAAACAAATAATTTTGGAGTTCCCCATACTTAGAACTGAAACTCAAAAAAATTTTTTTCATCAATCCCATACGTGTGGGGTATCTATGGATAGGTCTTCAAAAATGGTATTGAGGTTTCTAATATCATTTTTTTCTAAACTGAATAGTTTGTGCGAGAGACACTTCCAAACTGGTAAAATGTGTGTCCCCCCCCCTGTAACTTC
Organism: Agrochola lychnidis; assembly: GCA_963680765.1. NCBI lineage: Eukaryota > Metazoa > Arthropoda > Insecta > Lepidoptera > Noctuidae > Agrochola > Agrochola lychnidis. The sequence continues at coordinate 16,789,742 of OY796857.1, forward strand.
TAAAATAAGAGAATAATAAAACTAAAAAAAATATATGATGTACATTACTATGTAAACTTCCACCGAAAATTGGTTTGAACGAGATCTAGCAAGTAGTTTTTTTTTAATACGTCATAAATCGTAAACTTATCGTTACTTGCTGCTACGGAACCCTTCATGGGCGAGTACGACTCGCACTTGGCCGCTTTTTTGGGTATGAGTTCGTATCATAAACCATCAAAAAGATTTATTCAAAACCGCATTTCCTAGATAATCTGGCTAATAAATCCCGTCCAAAGCGCCCAAAATAAAAACGATAACAATAAAATCCATTATCCAACTTTAAGGTTTTATTAGAAGCGTTTTCACACATCAGACGTCACACGAACACGTGAAACTGACGCCATGTCGGCTCGTACTAAATGAACAACGAACGACACGGTTAATGAAATAACACTTATATTTTACGGTGCAAAAAACACGCACCATGTGCTAAGAATTAGCTCGACGGATGGACGGATTACTGAAATGTGTTTTTCGTGAGTTTACCATGTTTGTCTTGTAAGGCGTTCTCCTAATGTACGAAGGGACAAATTGTTGACACAGTGTCATCTTTCTTGGGGACCGATACCTGGCTGGAACTGGGGCAGCTATCCGTGCAATAAATGACACCGAATTAGTTGTCAAAATGTTGCTGTTTGAATTTCAACCTTGTTTTGTTGTGTCAGAAGTTGGATTTGTTTTGAAGTTTGTGGTGTGTTGTAAAGTTTATTTGGTTTCGCGAGGTGTACCCATTTGACAGCGGTGTTTACGGAAATGCGTCGGCGACAGTCGCGCCGTCTCTAAAGGACGGTTTGTTGTTGTGTCAGTTCGGCGCGTGGGCAGATGGAATAACAGATTTTGATACTACACAAAAAGTTGTTAGATTTTAGATATACGGTTCGTGTAATGTCGAATCTTTCATGTAGTATTGTGTTAGACTCCCACAGATATTGTACTTTTAGAGTTACAATGCCCCATAAAATTTTTAGATGCTCGGAGATGGTCATCCAAAACGAGACAAAACAAGAACGTGTAAAACATAAAATACGGAAGAAGCGTTTTAAAATAAATAATTTATCAGTCAAAATCTTTCAATCCTGTCTGTTACGACCGGGACAATTTCGAAAGTACAACGTCTAAGAAATCTTTAAAAAACCAAATCCAGCTTCCATACCGGTCCAAATAGAAGCTAAAAACAAAATACAAAATCGGAAGCCATTATTTAGAACCAGGTACTTCATCCAAAAAATACAAAAAGGTAGTTTGCGAACTCAAAGTTATCTGATCTTCGAAACAAAAAGTTCTTTAAAGACGCTCCTTGCTTACTGATTAGTTAGCGACGACTATATTTAGATGCAAGATAAAAATCTGCTGCGAATTTTACAAAACACTTTTAGTCCTTTTTTTCGTTTTATAATATAAATAGTTAATATTATTTGCAAGCTTAGATATACAGATATAGTGATGTCCAAACTTTCCTGACTTACGGCGAAAGAAAAAATCGTAAAGAACTTTTAGACCTTGACCTGAAATAATTAAATTAAATTCATTTATTTCAGGTAAATAACACCCATAGCCAAACATAGATTAATAAATAGGTATGACCAATAAAATACAATAAAATCAAACATCAATTAAAATAAAATCAAATGAAAATAAATTCGTAACAAAAGAAATCAATTAATGAAATGAAAGCAAAATAAATCAATCTAAATTAAATCAAATAATAGGTATTTAAAATAAATACATATCACGTAGGTACATAACAAGTATAGACAAAAATGAACACTCACACGGTAACAATATGTCTGCTAATGCATAGGTAATCAACATGAATCTACGAAGCGTAATGAGCAATGTCCCAATGCCCATGCCTTCTTCGTATAGGAAAAGGCCTTTGTCCAGGCACAGGCCTCTTCCCATTCGCCATACGCATACTGGGCAGGGGGCTATGCTGGCATTAGGACCTTATAAGACCAGCCTTATAATATTACCTATAGGTATATGGAGTGATCGATTATTATAAACGTTAAACAAGGCTCAATAAAATATTTGTGTTACAATGAAAAAGATATAGTTTGTTTCACAATAAGTGTCCCATTTAGTAAACAAACATGGCAGTGACTAAGGCACTGTGGACAATGGATAGTGTTGTCATACACATAACAACGGCTCGGTTCAATATTAGATATTTCGTTTTATGAACAAATCTGCAAGCAAACGAAAAAGAAGAAGAAATAAAAAAACAGTGGCACTCCGATAGTGCCGACAGAAGTGAAAACTTGAACAATTTACCGTACAGGATCGCCTTGGTGGAAGAAAAATTCTCGTATAGAACATTGGTCCGTATCCTTATCTAAATAAAGAGTACAATAGCGTTTACAAAAAAAATAAACTTTCAAAACCTTTAAAGTAAAAATACTTGTATAGAACATTGAATAGCGATTACAAAAAAAAAAAAAAAAAACTTTCAAAACGTTTAAAGTAAAAATACTTGCATAGAACATTGATCCGTAACGTAATATAAATAAAGAGAACAATCGCGTTTACAAAAATGAGGTGTCGGTAACGGTGTTGCGAGTTCAATTGTTTTTTCCCATCTCAAAAATACCCAACGCGCCTAAAGAAGTTTTCGCTTCAAAAAAACAAATTAAATTAAAATGTACGTATTAGGTAGGTCCGTACGTTTTCTTGCATAATAACAGAAACCACTTCCAATCAAAAAAATTTATTGGTGCTCATTTGAACCAAGGAACAGTGGTTCATTCTACAAAAATGGCGGCTCAAATTCGAAACATGAATGCAGTCAATTTCGGTCATAACTTAACGAACAAAGCTCAATTTACACTGATTTACATCATACCTATAACGAACGGAATTTAAAACTAGAGTTTTGTTTTTCTAGCTACGAAAAAAGTTGTAGTTTTATTAGGGGTCACACTCACGTGTCAGCATTCATAAATGTCATAGCTTTGTTTAGACCAGTGTTTGAGATACGAACCGTTTTTCAAAATGTCGAACAATGACGTCTACTAAACGAACAAGCCCTTTGTATCCATGGCAACTGTTTTTTTTGTGTACTTTTATGTTGCCAGCATTAGTCCTAATGTTTCCCTGTGCGTCTTAATTTGAGATTTTCTGTCCAAACTCTAGAACAATACTCTAGAATCGATCTCTTTTCAAATCTGATCGATTCTGAGAAATCCGACTGGTTTTGAGGAGAGATCAATGGCGTATCGTTCAAGAAAAGGGGTTTTTCTTTCAGGTTAGGATAAGAGAAACTAGGTATGTCTATGTTTATGTTTATCTTTATTGCAATCCATAATGTACACATACAGGTGGTAGGGAAAAATAAATTAAAACAATTATGGACCCTGTCGGGCACAGCAAAATTATAAATAAGTAGGAGAGAGGAAGCTTATTACTAAATATTTAAATTATGTCCTATTTGTCTATTTTTTTTTTTGCAGCAGTAGTAGTTATTATATTTATGTCATCATCATCATTATCGTTTCAGCCGAAAGACGTTCACTGCTGGTCATAAGCCTCACCCAAGCACTGCCACTTCGACCGGTTCTGTGCATCTCGCATATAGCGGATTCCTGCGGCCTTCATCGAGTCAAATCATGGGAGGCTTTCCATCGCTACATCTTCCAGTATGCAGTCGCCACTCCAGAACCTTTCGGCCCCATCGGCCATCTGTTCTGCGAGCAATTTGCCCTGCCCACTACTACTAAGTTTTGCAATTCTTCTACTAGGTAAGTATCAAAATTTATTAGAATTTTGATTTACAAAAAATAATATTTCATTGTTGCTTATCTATGCTTCTATTCAGGTAGGTTCGGATTGGTAATCTTATTAAGGCACTTTTATCATGGCTTCGGCAGTGTATCGAACAAAGTATACAAAACGTATGAAACAAAGTTCCGTCACAGATCTCTTTGTACCCGGATAAAGCTCCAACGTGTATACTCCATAATGTAATTTTGCCATAAACCCTATCGATGGAAGCTATCGAAGTAACGAACAGAGAAAGGTCCATTAATACTCCACCAATCCATTTAAGGGGATGTGTAAACAAAAAATGGAACTTAAATAAGTAAACTGGAGCATGCAATATTTTGTAAAGGTAACAAAGGATAGCAAACAAAATGCGAAAAAATTGTCTACTCATACCGGAACTGGAGAACTCTTTGCCTATGATATTTGACATCCGTCGCTCATAATAATAATTAGCCTTATGGACCTCTTTTGGGCATAGACGTTTCCAATTGCATGCCACTGAGATAGATAGTATATACTTTACTATACACCAAAATTGTTACACAGCTAAGACTGTGTAGGGTGTAAAATGTGTGTGAAAAGTACAATATTGCTAATATTTATTTATTCATAAAGTTGCACCAAAGCTTCTGTATTTAATATATCTGTACTTTATGTAACTATAGCCTCGGACTTACACAGTCGCCAATATTGAATAAGATTAGAAACGATAGAGCGGAACAAGGGCTCCAAGGTTTTTGCTAAAGATTTGTCTGTTGGACAGAGCCAGCTTGCAAAACTGAAGACCGATGATGGCAGAATCGTTTCCGCCAAACCTGAACTGTTGAGAGAGATCGAGAGTTTCTATGGACAGTTATACACGTCAACCAGTAACCTCGTTACATCCCGGACGTCAGCTTGTATGAGATTAGGATGGCTCTATAGCAGCTTAAAAACAACAAGGCGCCGGGTGATGACGGAATTACGGCCGAACTCCTGAAGACCGGTGGAAAACCCGTTTTTAAGGCCCTCCAGAAGCTTTTCGATTCCGTCATACTCAAGGGTCAAACGCCACAGGCATGGAACAAAGGTGTAGTGGTACTTTTCTTGAAAAAGAGCGACAATGCCCTGCTTAAGAATTATAGGCCCATCACACTTCTGAGCCATGTCTACAAGCTGTTTTCAAGAGTTATCACGAACCGTCTCGCGCGCAGGTTTGACGACTTCCAGCCTCTCGAACAAGCCGGATTCCATAAAGGCTTTAGCACCGTAGACCACATACATCCGCTGCGGCAGGTTATACAGAAGACCGAAGAGTATAACCAGCCTCTCTGCTTAGCGTTTGTGGACTACGAGAAAGCCTTCGATTCCATCGAGACATGGGCCGTGCTGCAGTCTTCAACGGTGCCAAATCGACTATCGGTACATCGAGGTGCTAAAGTGTCTGTACGAAAACGCCACTATGTCAGTCCGACTCCAGGACCAGACCTCGAAACCTATCCTTCTGCAGAGAGGTGTGAGACAGGGAGACGTTATCTCTCCGAAACTGTTCACTGCTGCACTGGAGGATGTCTTCAATGTTCTGGATTGGAAAGGGCTAGGCATCAACATCAATGGCGAGTATATCACTAACCTTTGGTTTGCCGATGACATAATTATCATGGCTGAGACCATGGAGGATCTCAGTACAATGCCCGATGACTTCAGTAGAGCCTCCGAAAGAGTGGGTCTTAAAGTGAATATGGACAAGACAAAGGTCATGTTAAATGCCCATGTGACACCCACTCTCATGAAGATCGGAGACGCTACGCTCGAAGTTGTGGACAAGTATGTTTACCTAGGACAAACTGTCCAGCTAGGTAGGTCCAACTTCGAGAAAGAGGTCAATCGTCGAATCCGACTCGGCTGGGCAGCGTTCGAGAAGCTACGCAATATCTTTTCGTCCCACATACCACAGTGTCTCAAGACGAAAGTCTTTGACCAGTGCGTGTTGCCAGTGATGACCTATGGTACTGAAACGTGGTCGCTCAAAATGGGCCTCATCAGAAGGCTAAATGTCACCCAAAGGGCAATAGAGAGGGCTATGCTTGGAGTTTCCCTATGTGATCGAATCAGAAATGAGGAGTCCGCAGGGGAACCAAGATAACCGACATGGCCCGAAGAATTGCCAAACTTAAATGGCAATGGGCAGGGCACATTGCTCGCAGAACGGATTGCCAATGTGGCCGAAAGGTTCTGGAGTGGCGCCGCGTACCGGAAGACGTAGCATTGGGATGCCTCCCACAAGATGGACCGATGACCTTGTGCAGGCCGCAGGAATCCGCTGGATGCGGAAAGCACAGAATCGGTCAAAGTGGAGGTGCTTGGGGGAGGCCTATGTTCAGCAGTGGACGTCTTTCGGCTGAAATGATGATGATGATGAGAACCGAAATCTTCCAGAAAACCTTTGGATAGACTGAATGAACATAAAATGAACAAGGGGGGCCGTCAGTGGTGACCGAGTTCATCTTAGAGCTTCTTGATCAAACTGCCACTGCCACTTCTTGAAGATCGTGGGTTATCTAAGCTACATAACATTTGCTGTTTTGCTGTATTCACCCCAGAAAACGTCTATCCCTACGGTTTTCGGTTCAATGGGTAATTGGGCCAAAATCCGAATTGCGTAACACTCTTTCAATCGCAATCCGAGAGTTTTGAAGGATATTTCTAATCCATTGCTTCATAGGTTTAAAAAATTCGTCTGCTCGACAACGTAAATAACGCAATGGACGCGGGTTAACTGTCAAGATGAAACCCATTGCGATCAATTGTAATTTTTTGTGTGTAACGCAATTACCCCGCTTTTATTGCCACTCCAATTTAAGGGTAAGGGGATCTATATCATTGGCTAGTTTACAGTTTGCTTTTCTACGTTCAAATTAATAATAATAATTTTTCCGTACAATTATCGCTAAAAAATCACAATGCATCATTTTGATACGCTTCCATTGTATGTATTTTTTTTTTCATTTGTTACAAAAGATGGGCGTCGTTTGACATTAGCTTAACTTCTTTACGGTTTGATGGGTAACACGGGCGAGTCCCATTTGGGGTTCTCTTAGGGAGATAGTGGAACCCTGTTTGTGATTTTACTGATAATTCGGTTACTTACAAAATTGAATATTGCAAAAGTGAAAAAATAATATACACTTGTATACCTAAGTATGAGATGACGAAAATTAAATACGTGATATTTTTATAACATTATCACATACATTGGTGGACTTGTTAATTTCATTTATTTGTATGAATGAAAACTTCACGTGAATACCCCACTAGCTCTTGTCTTTCTTTACGTAAACGCATCAACTTCCAAACATTACCTACTTGTGTTTTACTTAATAATTATTATTTAAAGTATCACATCTCCAACCTCTTTTAACATGATCGCTGTCCACAGCCTAAATAACCACCAAAGAGGCCGCATTCATCCTTAAAAGTTCGACAATGACCAGATACGGTATTTATGTACGCTGTTGATTGTAAAATATGCGATAGACAGATGCGGGATACACATGTGTTTTGTTAACCTAATGAGATTTGTCAATAAGTTACGCTTCCCGCTTTGCATTAGTCCCCGGAGTATCATTTACTGTGTTTATTTGTAAAACACGATTTTTAACGCTTTGAAACCGTGGTCGTGTTTTTATTGAGTGTAAAACGTCCTTTAGTTTGTTTCCTTATTAGGTAACGTTTAATGGAGTTAAACTTTGAGGTTGTCACTTGAAAGAATGACTGAGTACCTAACGAGCTTTAATATTATTATTCCTTTACTACATTTATGTACATAAAATTTAAAAACAAAAAAAGAAACATTTAAAAATATAAAATTGTGGCCTATTGGCATCAGGAACAGGGTCCAAGCTGCCGGTGGTCAGGGTAGACATATTTATTGTTTTTATTTGGTCTAGCTGCAGTGACTTTTTGAGTTCAGAGCAATATAGTCCTAAGTTAAGGCGACAGCCTTTTAGATCTTACAGAAATAATAAATCGAAATAAATTGTTTCATAAGCTAAATACGCGCGGTGGCAGGTCTAAGCTGCATAATATAATCTAGATCGACTTTTATCGTCCCTTCAAATCAAAAGCCGCATCGTTTATATTCTGATTCAAACATTAGATAAAAAAATTACTACGTCGTAGCCCTAATCAAAAATAGACCAATTATACAAAAATACACCCAAATTCAATCAATCTGCCTAGCTTTTCTTAACTATGTTGGGATCGGCTTCTAGTCTAACCGGATGCAGCTGAATACCAGTATTTTACATGGACCGACGGCCTATCTGATCTCCACAACACAGTTACTGGGTAAGAGCGGTTACGCACTACGTCCGATCCGAATCCAAGAAATGTCGGTCCAAAGTAGCCGTAGTATTCTTTGTATGAGGGGTTGCGCACTAGATGCGATCTTTGTCCGTCAGAATTTAGAACATTCCCAATTCGGATTGAATTTGGAACTTGAATTCGGATTGGGATCGGACGTAATGCGTAGCCGCTCTAACACGATACCCCTTGGTAAAACTGGTTGTCAGACTTTTGGGTTTTTACACGTTACGATTGTCAAATATCTACGAATGACAGTCAGGACAAACTACTTAACGTGCTTTCCGAGGCACAGAGGGGCTTCGATATGTAATGGATGGTCACCCATCCACGGACCGACCGCGGCAAGCGTCGCTTAACCTTCGATTGACCCGTGCGGTTATTATTTGGCCACAAGCCCCCCTCCAAATTAAACATGCAACCAAATTATTCAAAAGAATAAGTAATGTCAAGGTTCACCTCTATTAGCCTTGGTCCCATGGGGTTGCGATCCCCCACAGATATAGTGCCTTGCCGTACCATCTTAGATTTGTGGCAACACTGCCACGAAAATAACCGTGTCACTCTCTATTGCTTTTATTTACCGCTGTGCCGAAATAGGGCTGTTTTGAAACGAATTTGAATACGTAAATAGTTTGAATAGATATAAATTGCATGCGCACACTTATCGGCACTTCTGTTTTGTTAATTGGGTATATCTATCACGACATGACGGCCTAGTAGTTTGCATGTTGTTTAGATAAAGTCAAAGGTAAAGTAATGTCATTAATAGGGGTTTATTTAGGGTGATAATAGCAAGATTAGTTAGTGGGATCTTATGTAGGTACAAGATGTGAAACGATATCTGATAAAAGATGATTAAGAGCGTTTATTCTGAAAGTGGGCAACGTCGCCGATAGATGTCAAATATTTCCTTGTTTTGATTCATTTGGCAATATTACTGTATGGAAATAAGAAATGTGGCTAATTAGTTCCCTAGAATATTAATAATGAATTACAATTATAACACTGAATTCGATGTTGTTGAATTTGATAATTTTAGGTGCAAAAAAGGCATTTGGAAAGTTTTAAAATACCTATTTTACATCTGAAACTAAACATTCGGTATTACGATATTAATTATTGCATTTCATAATCAATATTTTAGTTCCCTAGTTAGCCCCATTTCTTAATTCCATACAGGAATATTGCAAAATTAATCAAAACAGGTAAATATTTGACAGCTATTTACGACGTTGCCAACTTTTAGGATAAACTCTCTTAATACTTACTTTCAATCATTTTAGACGTGCTGGTTTAGAACCAGCGTCCGATAAATGGAAATAGACCCAGTCATTGGGTAAGATCTTGCAAGTACTATGGCAAATTGTCGTTGTAAAATAGGTAGTTCAACTCCACCTACGTGTGAGTATTTATATTATTATGCAAACGACCGCTTAAATCAATGTGAGCAATAGCTTCCATGGATAGTTCCTATTACTTTCAATATTACGTAATATTTGACGCTTTTGATTTCAAGTATTATCATAAAGTACCTGGGCGACCGAGCTCTGCTCTGGTGAAAATAGAGAATGCTCATTTAATAGTATAGGATAGATCATACTAATTCCATGCTGCCATGTCATTATTCTAATGTCATTATTTTCATGACATTATTCATTATCTTGTTCTAAACTTTGGTCGATCGAGCTCTGCTCGGGTGAAAATACGGAGAAAACAAATTTTCCCAGATACGAAATCACATCCTACAAGGGTATCATTTTTTCCTTTTGAGATACGGAACCCTAAAAATTAAGTAACTTCTCACCTGAGCAGAAGCAAATCAGTCCAAGTAAAGATGTCACCACGGTCAAGGTATCCATCGTGGCAACCACTACCACATCTTCAGCTTGAGGAGTGTTGTTCCTTGATGATAGGTCTCTTCAACATTTTCTTGTTTTTCAATCATCTGGAACAAAAGAGAGTTACATGAGGATCTGAAGTCGTATTTTTTTTTTTCAGGATTATGTTTGAGGATGTTTCTGAATATAAAGATTAATTAATAGTTCCTTATTTAATGAGTACTACATAAAAAAATGGTTTAATAATGAAATAAAGATTTAGTAAAAAAAATATGTAGAAGTAAGTTAAAAAAAGAAGTTATGTAGTTTCACGTTTAATTGATTTTCGTGCATTTTAAATGATTCAAAATCATAAAATTGATGAACTGTCTTGTGTTCAACAAGATACTACTACGCATTTCATAAAATTTACACGAGTAAGCTTCAATAAAGCCAAAATTAACTGTACCTTCACCTAAATTTAACTACCCCTTACAAATAACTCCATTTTTCGACCCAAAATAAACACCTTGAACATTTTATTCAAATAGCCGCTCTAATTTTATTAAGTTCATGAGTTTAGGGCCTTTTCATAATTTACTTTAGTTACACGTTGGATTTCGTAAAACCCCTTACCCCTTTATTCAATAATGTAACGAGATAACAGGACCCATGGGCTTGTCCCTTGTAAATTTGAGGAGAGGAGTGGTTTCGATCTATCTATTACGAATTCTTTGGTCGAAAAGTATTATTTCATCTAGGATTTATTATTTTCTTTAGCTTCTAGGTACTTAATAAAAACTTAAATTCACCAACAGACAATGCACAGCCTAGACCGCTTCCATAAGAGTTCCTTATATAACGAAGGATTTTTGAAAATTCTGCCCCTAAAGAAAGAAAGAAAAAGTATTTATTAAGACTCGCACAGGAAATCACAAATTAAACTAAAACACACTCATAAAACATAAATACAAAATAAAAAAGATTAAAAAAAAACAAAATAAAATTAAAATAAAAGCAGAAAGTCCTGTACGAGGCCAAAAGGTTACCATTTCAGCAAAAAAAAGGGGAAAAAGGGAGGAATGGGGGGTTAAATAAAGATTTTTTGATAAAAATTAGTAATTTTTTGCGAAGGGAAATTCCATCGGACAGAGGGTTCGTCTATTAAAAAAAAAAAAACAAAATAAAATTAAAATAAAAGCAGAAAGTCCTGTACGAGGACAAAAGGTTACCATTTCAGCAAAAAAAAGGGGAAAAAGGGAGGAATGGGGGGGGTTAAATAAAGAATTTTCGATGAAAATTAGTAATTTTTTCCGAAGGGAAATTCCATCAGACAGAGGGTTTGTCTTCACAAATCTGTTATATTAGTTGCATCTTATATCACAGGTATGTTAGCACGTGAATGTACTGGCGTGTTGCCAGGTTTACAGTCGTAAAATGTATGCAACAAAAACCCTTTGCGACAGACGCTCTAAGTGGTGGTGAATACAGTATCAAAAGCCACTTCGTTTTGTAGATTAGTCTGGATATGCAGATAGTCTCGAGAAGTTGTTTTGCTGTATATTTCTTTACCGTGTTCCACAATTATTTCTGAAGCTACTGCTTTGCCTTGTAATGAAGATTACGGAATAAAAATTACGAATTGGCGGAAGGTAAGAATAGCATTGTTGCCATCGGAAGTAAAACTTGGATGAGGGTGGCACAGACGCGTGAGGTTTGGCCCAAGCAAAGAGAGGCTTTTGCACAGCATTGCGTGAATTTGGGCTGATGATGATGATGATGATGTAGAAAAGCATTGACCACCACGTTTACTGAATTTTATACTACTTAATTCAGGTTTCTTTATGACCTGTATTTTTTATGTGTATCATCTTTTCTCTCACTTTCCTGCCATCTGTGGGAGTAATTTCATGAAAGGGACGGAAGAGTGTAACAGGAAGCCGGGGAAGCATGCGCTATTTGATTTGACTAACGAGCGCGTGTGGTGCTAGAGTTGGCCGTCAGAAACGACCTTGACGAGGGGCCCCTTTAACGTTACTTATTACCAAGGTGAGATATCAGTTGTTAACATCATATGCGACTATTGTAAGGCTCGCTCTTTTATTTTAAATCTCTTTTAGTCAGTGGTGTGAAAAAACCAGCATCAATATAAACAAAACCAACAACTAAAACTAAACTATCAGTACAAAGTTCAGTCAAATATCTAAAATTCTAACTCATTCAATCATTCAACTTTGAGGGACCGAGTAGCCACATCTGTGCCAAGCACCATTGTGCCTCCATAATCAAATTATACAAACAAAATAACGAGCATACCAGCGACACTTCTCTCCACATAAATGTAAACAACTTCATAATATTTGTTTGGATTATCAAGAACCGTAAACAGCTGTCAAGAAAGATTTGAAACTCTTAAATCTGTCCGAAACGAGTCGTTGAAATTATTTTGTAAGTCAAATATACACTGAAATATAGAACTTAGTCACAGTATTTAATGATTTTTGAGCTTGGAATTAGCATAATACAGTGTGCAGACCGCGGATTATATTTCTACATCGGGACAGAATATTATTTTGTATTACCTACAGATTTACGTATACGTTCTTTATCTAATCCGTATCTTACCTACCTTTCCTCCCCTCTCTTTTTCCTCTTTCTCTTTTCCTCTTCTTTTCCCTTTTACGCTATACTTAAAGATATCATAGAAAGAGGAAGATCTAAAGTGTGTGCCGCAAATTATTAGTTCTGAATTCCCACTGAAATCAACTGTAACAGACTTCGAAACCACCAATATCAACAAAATATGTGAATATACTTGTATCTAGTAATTACAAGTTTCTTTCATCTAAACTGTTATTAATAACATGTTTGTAAACATTTAATCGCGAATATCGGCCATGTTACAACATGTATTTATTCAATAAATGTCTCAAATGTCAGACGACGTTTCAGAAATATCTGATGTTTACGAAATTTACGAAAAGGGGCACATGTCGGAAGACATTAAAAACTAACATTATTAATTTTCTTTTACGGAGTTTCGTCTACTTTTGAAACGCATTGGGCAACATTTAGCAATGTTTTGTTTATTTTAACTGGTTGTTTATTATAAATATTGGAGAATATGTTGGAAATTTTATCAGATGTGACAAATTAGAGTTATTTTGAATTGATGAAAGAAAATAATTTTCGGAGAAAAACTGGCTCGGGAAAAGTACTAAATGCCACTTTGTTTTTATTTCCTAAGTTGCTTTTGCAAACAACTGATTGTGGGTTTGTTTAAACCTCAGGATGTGTCACATTATAATACATCGATCATCTCAATATTAAAGGTAGGCACCGCTCTTATTTTCCTTCACGACTTCAGTAAGGCTTTTGGCTAGATACAAGAAAAGTAGACATCGTTTGATCCCGGTGTCTCAAAAATATGTTTTTCAGGAATATTGTTACATAGTACAGACTACTGACATGTCACGGGTTACTTAGTTGTCGCCCACGTCTTTGGGTAAGCTGTTTTATATGCGGGTAAAGGAGAACAAATGACAAAATAGTTACGGTTTTATTAAACCTCATTAGATCATGACCCAAAATAGATTTAGACCCGGAATTGTATCAGAAACTCTTACCCTTCTCTTTAACATTTTCGATAGACTTTTTCATATTGTTTCACTCTAAAAATAAGTCTTAAAAATCTCTTTGTATCCATATAACATCACGCCTGGATTTTCCGAGGGGATAGGCAGAGGTGTACTTATATATAGTACACCCACATTTCGCCAGTTATATTTTAAGTCCCATGGAGAGAGCCTATTGCCATCCACCGAGCATTAATCCAGACTCCGGGCTGCTACTGAGAAATTCCATATGGAAAACCCCAATAACACTGACCGACCTGGGAATCGAATCCAGGACCTCATGTTCAACAGTCGCGCTTGCGACCACTAGACCAATGCCTGATATACCTTAATCGTTTATCCCTAAAAATCTCTGAAAAATATTCTACACAGGCAAAGCTACCGGGACTTCTAGTTAAGACGCAGATATATGCCAGTGACCTTGAGTGGTTAGCTTGCTTGTTCTGTACTGGGCTCACGCAACGCGTTGTACGTCCAGCCAGTAATAGGACTCGCCCATCAAGGAGCGCTGTCCCAAATTAATCGCATTATTAATTTATTATACTTAAAACAAAGGTATTTTAATAAAACAATAATCAATAATTAAATTATCTTTAAAGTGGTGAAGGTTTCAGAAAAATACGCTTGATAGATTTAGCGTGATTCTCAGTTTTTTATCCGCGTTAGATATAACTTTACAAATTTCACTTTATAATATAAACATACACATACATAAAATGTTCATATATTAAATTATTAAAAAAATGCTCAAAGACATATATTTTTTCCAAATCATTAACACTACTCGTTTAGAAATCTTCAGTCATTAAAAGTCGGTTATTTATCATCACCTTAATGAACAACTGAATGAACCTTCCCACATAATCCATGCCCTTACTTAGTACAACCATAATAACTGAAGCACGCAAACACTCCGATCCACTCCAAAATTTCGTCGAACTTCAAAAGCAATCTGATGACTGACAAGGATGTTTCAATTAAATATGACAGCCTCTCCATTGATCCAATAATATTGATATGTCTGATTGGTAACAAATATTCAATACTCGTGTTAAAGTGAAAAGCGTTGGACTGATCCTTTGCAGGCGCAAAGGATTTTATACTTTAGCTTTAGAGAATAAGGTATGATATCGGTTTGGGAGAAATAAAGTGTTAAGTTATATTCTGCGGGTAGCTAATAAGTTATCTATGAAAGGATTTGGCAATTTTACTTGACAGACAGAAAGGAAACAGTAGTTAAATGAGACAATAAACATGTTTTTCGTTCAGTAAACAGCAAACTGTCTGAAAAGATTTTTTTGTTGTTTGTTACGAGACTTTAACTGTTATTTTTCCTCTCTAGATTCCGTGGTTTAAAATATTGTCATATCTTCTTCTTATTAAGTATCTGACTGCCCCGTTGGTCTCGTGGTCGCCAGTGCGACTGCTGAACGTGGGTTCCTGGGTCGGGCAAAGTGTTATTAGGTTTTCCATTCGGAATTTCTTAGTAACAGCTCGGAGTTTGGAAGTTGATGTGCCTTGGAAGGCACGTTAAGCCGTTGGTCCTGCGCCTGATCTCTCTCCGATTGTGTCGGATTGCCGTCCCATCGGACTATGACAGTGAGGGATGAGAGAATGCACCTGAGTCTGCACACACACTTATGCACTATAATATCTCCCGCGCCGAAGGCTGGTCTTCTCTGAGATTGGTCGCTATGGCCGAAATTCGGTCCGGAGGACTATTTATTACGTATCGACGGTACGTGTACTCATATTGCTTTAGCCCATTACTTGGTCAGGTTTGGGGTCATATCATGATAATGGCACCTTTTACCAAATAATTTGGAGCCAAAACTCGTGAAAAAAACGAGTGAGGCTTACAGTAATCGCATATGATGTGTTACATCTGACATCTCACCTTGGTAATAAGTAACACTAAAAGGGCGGGGCCTCGTCAAGGTCGTTTCTGACGGCCAACACCAGTATCAAGCGTGCTCATTCGTCAAATCAATTAGCGCGTTTCCCTGGCTTCCTGTTACACATTTCCGTCCCTTTTCACGAAATCACTCCCACAGATTTGATTACTTACATTTTTTTTTAGATTTTATTTTTGATTGTGGAAAAGCAAGAGGGAAAATGTTACACACCAAAACTATTTTTGTTCTTCCCAAAACAAAATATCACCTAAACTACTGCCTATGAACCTGCCTATCTTACTCTACGAAACTATCGACCGTATGACCCTGATTTAACTTTTGACTGGTTCAAATTAGTTTATCTGAACTCAAGTGCTCTTGACAACTTCCGTGGCGGGTAACAACCGCTTATTGGCTACATGATTCGATATAATATCATATTAAATTGTGAATATATTGTTTGATTATTCAGATTGAGTATGGGTGTTATATTTTATATGGAGATATACGTTCTCACTTTGTATGTAGCTTAGAAGTAGAGTTGTGCATTAGTGCTTGCTGTTCCCCGAAATATTGCTCGAAACTGTTTCTGGTTTTCAGTATTATCGGAAACCTATAATGTATACTATAATTATTATTTCATGATGAAAAAAACAAAATGCTATGGTAAATGATTTTATTTTTGTAAGTAGGTTTGCACAAACACTTTTACATGTCAATCATATTTTTAAAACTAGATGGGGTCGGCGTTTCCTATCTGACTTTTCTGAGAAGAAAGGCCGAAACAAACACAGTTTCTTCATAATTTTGGTCAGATCATGTGAAGACCATGTAGATTGGTGTCTGAAGTAGTCTTTTGAGGAAAGAACCATACAGATTGAGAGGGCTTGTCTAGTCAGTGCACGCATTTGTCAGTTATCGTGCAGCTCAACTCAGAATTTAAGGAGCTCAACG
This sequence comes from Agrochola lychnidis, assembly GCA_963680765.1. Taxonomy (NCBI): domain Eukaryota; kingdom Metazoa; phylum Arthropoda; class Insecta; order Lepidoptera; family Noctuidae; genus Agrochola; species Agrochola lychnidis. The sequence continues at coordinate 16,806,194 of OY796857.1, forward strand.
ATTATGTTATTAATTACATACCATGATGCAAAATCTTCTTTATTTGTAGTGTTCATGAAGGCTAGTGACTAATGTTTCTGCCATGCAATTTACTTGTAACTTGCAACTTGTGTGCAAGCTATTAAAATAATATAAACTTGGCTTAAGACAGTGGAAGTTAGCGTCATTTCAGATTTGAATAAGAGCGCGTTTTGCAATTTTAATTTCACGGAACTTGGTGTAATTAATGTCGTACATTTGTGTTTTTCTCTTTGATAATGGCTGTTGCTTGATGAAAATGAGCTGTAGTACTGGAATTTATATTTTGGGAAAATGGGGTACAAGATGTACTCAATGATAGCTTAAATCTTTTCCGCTATACCTGCTATGTTCTAGCCTGTTTGTCTTGAGAGTCTTGGTAAGATAAGTTAAAGTTGACATAATTATCTGACAAATTATTTTAAACAAGTTCAATTGCATTTTAGGCTGGGTTCAGATAGGTGAAACGTAACACGTACACACGGCTACACATCAAGCTATACATTTCCAGGCTACAGCTAAAAATAAATGTGGTTTTTTATAGTACACCTAATAAATAGGAAAATAATATTTAGGCTCTGTTTCACAATCTCTGGATAAAAACTGAACTAATAAATACACTCTAATGCCGGATACAGATTGGTGAAACGTAAGATGAATTAATGTAACACAACAACTAGGCGAGTATGTTGCCACATGTGTAGAGTCTAGCCACGCTAAGTCTGCATAAGTAAAAAACGGTGGAATTTGAAAATCCATAGACGGCAATACCATCCTGTCCTACGAAAAAAGAATTTGATACTTTGTTTGTTTTTTTGTTTTTGATAGGTTATTTTGTTTACATTCTGATTTATTCCTGGTAAAGAATAGTCACTTTAGCACGATCCATTGTGGATTTGATACAGTTTTTATCATCGTACGGAGGTACAGCATAGGTACAACATAGTCTATTACACATAATCCATTATGCAAAAATCAAAAGGCAAAATATCAAAATCATCAGATCTACTTACAACCCTGAAACTGACATAACTGACTGATGTAAAATTATACCATATATAAAACTTTTTGGGGTTGCTCATTTATTCCATTGCAGACTTAGCGTGACTCTACGTACACACGGCTACACATCAAGCTATACATTTCCAGTTCATGCTGATCTCGCATTGTATAGGATTTCCGTACAATGCGAGGTCAGCTTATACTGGAGCCGTATAATATTACTTTATTTTCATATTTATTAGGTGTACTATAAAAAAATCACATTTATTTTTAGCTGTAGCAACATCCTTGCTATAAAAACGAAATCAAACTTTTATAGCGATGTTCAATTTTTTGTGTAACATCTAAATTGGAACACTATGATTGGGGCCATAAGTTATTCTTTCGAAAATATTTTGTTATGATATTAAAAGCTCTTGTAATAAGATGTTGCGGCGCAGATAAGATAGATACCGAAAACGGGTTGTAAATATAAGGATTAGGGTTACATCTTGGGTTGTTACGTTATGTAACAATTTAATTAATTAGATAGAGACACTGTAAACCTACTGGAAAGTTAAAAGAGTAAAAAACTAAGGAGGAAGTAGTGTTGTGAAGGTACGTAGGGTTGGCTAGATTTCACAATGGTATGGATAATAGGTAACTACAATTAGGGTTGCAAAATTACGTAATTTTACTGTACGACGCGAAACGAAACGCCGGTAAAATACGGGTATTTTACGGTCATTTATATAAATACCGGTAAAATTATCGGTGACTTATGAAGTTTTAAATTTTAATTTGTGCATAGATATTATTATAATCCATGACATGGTCTGATTCATATCTTGATTTCTTGACTTGAGAATTAAGTTGTAGGGATTTTTTATTTTTTTTTCCAATACTGCTTATATCTCTGCCAAATTTCATTCAAATCCATTTATCCCTTAATAGTGAAGTAATGACATACACATGATACACACAAACATACTCACTTCTATATTTGTAGTGTTTTAGTGGGTATGACTGTAAGAGTACGTTTAATACGTTTTTTACCGAAAATTACCATATTTTACCGTAAAATACCGTAAATTACGTAAAACATTTTTTTTACCGTATTGTACCAAAGTAATTTTACCGCTTTACGACCCTACCTACAATACATAAGCGTCAAAAATATAACTATTGCAGATTCTAAGGAGACCAAGCAAAATAGAGCAATTAGAGACAATGATAAAAGCCTGAATTATAATTTCAGTTACGAAAACGAAAAATTATAACAAATCTAACTGCATACATAATTTGGAAATTTTCTTAGACGAGAGGTAGTCATATTTTCATATTTCTAATTTGGTACACTTCCTATTTCAAGTAAATAACAGCACCACAGCCACAGTATACATGTTAAAAATGTCGCCCAGCTTAGAGGAAGCATCCATAAAGCCAGCAACACACTGTAACGGACACGATTCAGTTTAACGAGACATTACACAGCAATGGGAAACTATTAACATCCAATAAACCTGATTGTATCAAAATAGACGCAGCACTATGCCCAGTATTCCCAGTAATCACGGATATTAGTTCATTATCATGATGGATAATCCGGCTGTTTGGAATCCAATCTGAAATCAGTTACAGTGTATTATCGATTGGTCTGGTTATAATTTAGAAGGCTTTATTCACCATATCGTCGCTTGGCATCCAATACCGCGAATGTGACATTTTTGACGAAAGTCAGATTTTTGTTTTACGCGTTCAAATGCGTGCATTTAAAAATGATTTTTGTCAAAAATGTCACATTCGCGGTATTGGATGCCGAGCGACGATATGTTTCAATAGATTTAAGTTATGTCATGTGTACATTTATATGAGAGAATAATGTATCAATTGACAGGTTTTACAAAACGAGTTCATGTCGGATACATACACGTACCATCGCGAAAAGCCATAACTAATCACCGTAAGGACTATTCTTGCATGCAGCACTCGCCCGTAATAGAACCGGGGCGGTCACAGATTTGGTCATCGTGTGCACGGGATTTTGTTTTCAAAGTGGTTAGTTAAAGGTGTTCGCGATGGTACATAATCACGCCTTCTTCCCATGGGGGTAGGCAGAGACTAAAGAACGCCACCTGCTACGATCCTTACATACTTTTTTTGCTTCGTTTACATTCATACATCAGTACCGTAATGGTGCACGATCAATCACAACTTGTTTCGATTTGAAACAGATTGCTAATCCATAGCTTCATAAGTTGAAAAAAAAAATCTGCTCAGCAATGTAAATAACGCAATGAATGTTGTTGAACTGACAAAATGAAAAATATTGTCATAATCGTTTACGCAATTAGGTTACTGGTCATACACGCACGCCGGTTGTGAGTACGATGCACCTGACCATTCCGAAGAATATTATTATTACCAATAAGGTCACTATATTCTCACCTAGCACGTCCCCCCCTTTCGGCGTTTCCAGTCACATCTGCGTTGTAAATAGGTACTTAGTCACCTGACATTCATCCTCTTAACATGACCAAACCATCTAAGCATACTGTTTTTTATGGTAAATTTATTATTTACACACACGTATTTACATTATTTAAAAACTATCAGACTTAAAATAATAATATGTACAAGTATATAGAAAAGGGGGAGGGGGGGAAATAATCATAGGTCATCAAAAAATTCGTTCGCATCGCTGTCAGTCGGAAAAGTGCCCAAAAGGCTGGCAGCATTGCCACGTTGTATGGCAATGCTGATTCTTTGACCAAAGAATAGGCCAGCCCTCCGGTCACGTGAAGCATACTGTTTTAAATTTTTGTCACTACATCGTTTTTTAAACTGCACTGTGGCCTTATCATATTCCTCAGCCAAAAATGATGTGACAACCATTCATAGTCACACCACATAATACTTCGCAAGGAACGCATTTCCACAGCATTTATTCTACTTTCCTGCTTCTGTCATGTTGGATATTTTCCAATAATCCTTTTAAAGCTACGCATATACTGCTACATGCATGTATTAATTTGTTCTGGGAAAATGATAGAATATTGTGTAACAGAAAACCTATCGTGTACACATTTCTAAACATTAATATTTGTATTAAGTTAGTTTGTAGAACTTAGGAACTTTATACAGCTCACATGAATCTTCACGTAACGTGTTATAAAAATGTGCCCGCCGTGATTGATTCCCAAACCACTAAAAATACCCAGTGGGTTCTAAAAACAATCAAATACCCGAAAATACATAAAAGTAACCTCTCTATAAAATTCTCACGACGCACATATGCTCCTGCGCATATGCGGGGTTGAATCGTCTAGACGCTGAACGAAAACAAACGTACCCAAGGTTAAGTTTATAATTTATAGCCACTTCAGCGATGACAGGCCACTGGTTGAAAATAATTATCTGATAAATAAACAATGCACTCTTTGGTGGCTACCATTCAGAAACTGTACCATAAAAGTAATTAAGATATTTCTTTTACGATACTTATTTATGTATTTGTTAAACTTTACTGTTTGTTTTACAAAGACCTCTTTATGTCACCGAAGCTATAAATAATTAATAATGTTATATTATTTGTATTTCGTGATAAGGAAACATTTTCGTAGCAAAAAACACAAAACAACTTTTTCTCTAGTAGTCCCTGTAGCCATGTAAGGCTTTTAAGATGTTTATTTTTTCGAGGTTTAAAAGATGTGTGGGGTTCGACAATGCAATCTTGAAAATTACTAAGAAAAACACTATATCAAATTCTCTTAATATTTTCGTTTCACGTAGATGTCACAACCAGCATTGTTAGTTCGGACGACACTTAGAGACATAATGATACTATTGACATTTCTACTTTCCAGGCGCGACCCAGAGATGGCTTTAGCAAACGTTTTAAATGGTTGGAATTCAGAGACAGTATTTACTCTTCACATAGTTACTTCGAAAACATTGTATGCAGAACCCATTTATGTAGCTTACGACATCAAATCCCTAAAATATCACCAGAATTTGCCCATGCTATGGAAATGTTGAAGTGTAATATTTACTGAACGCGGCCTTATAAGTCATGTCGTAACAACATAACATATGAAAATATTTTGACTGCAACCTTTAAGTTTATAGGTAAGTCTCACGAAACCTGCGCGCTCGCACGATCACACGCGGTTGCCTCAAACGTGGGTGTTATATAAAAATAAATGAAAACATCCACTGAATAATGTTTGTTTTGAAGGGCTCGGCGGAGGCGTGGACCCACACAAAGAGGGATTGATCGCTCCAAACTTGTAAAATATTAACCGCTCTACTTTTTGAATTGATTAATTGTCAGTTGCGCGCACAAAACGCGAGTGCCTATTCCAATTTAAGAACAGTCTCAAATGTCTATTTGTCGACGGCACAGCTAGTTTTTTAATTGCTGGTACCATCAATCGCTCAGCCGACGTTGATTTACAAGCTAACGATCCGTCCTAATGGACAATTGGAATTCAAAATAGACGTTTCGTGTGAAAAGTGTTTGACAAGGGACGATTACTTTTTTGGGCGTTTGCGACATGGTAAGGAGGGTATTGTCATTGCGTCGGTGCGTACAGTCGAAATTGCACAAGTTTTTGCGAAAGTTTTGTACAATGCGCGTCTCGTCGTTCACAATGGTATATTTTTGTTCGTGCGGTCTGTACTGACAGTTCGCGTGATGTATTGGGCTCGGGCAGAGGATTATTTTTACCCATTTCACGAAGTTTGCATGCATCTATTGTGAACGGCGGAAGCGGCTCCACAAAGCTCCCGAAAGATTATTGTTAAGAGGGAATTTGGGATGTTCGTGAATGATTGGGGATTTGAAATATAATATTTTGCAACGGATAATCAGCTTTGGTCGTTTGTTTTGGTAAATTGCCGTACTTAGGTCCGAATATTATAAAATAAAATCTTGCTTTTATAAAATTTGGAATGAAATAACTGCCCGTTCTTTTTTTTTTTCAAAAATGCAGTTTAAACTCATTTTTAACAGTTTATGTACACAAATATAAACAGACGAGAAGGAACAGAAAAATACGTACAAAGGTGATGCTTATTTCTAAAGAAATCTCTTCCAACATACCTGCGATAGGAAAGTAGTTAAAGAGATGTAGACAACTTTGATTAGCACAGGAAAGAAAGTTTGAAGTAACTTACAGGAATAGAACAAAAATATATTAATACACTTTCAGTTAAATATACGGTTTAAAAAGTAAAAATATCACAAATAACCATGTGGAGTAAGTTTTCTAGTGAAACGTTAAAATTCTCAGCACAACACCAGCAATAAATAAAGCTAATCCCAGAATTACAGGCAACAACTCTCCCAAAAAAACCCTAGAGCATCCCGTCAAACTTGGTAAGTAAATAAAAGGAGATTATTAGCGGGGGCGTCAAAGAAAACTTGCCAAGTAACAAAAAATCAACAATAGAAAGGACAAAGTTAACACCCCCTGCTTAACTTAGGACTAAAGTTTTATAATGTTGGTATAGAAATAACGTCGATGTCGCACCTGGGACAATGTTATATTCTTTATTCTTTAAACGTTGCGCCTTTTTTTTTTTGCAGTTTCTGTAAAAGTAAATCGCCCATGAAAATGTCGTGCTATGTCATGCATGACTTTTTTGCATGTCATGTGAATAATGCTCTTGAAAGGGAATACATATATGATTATAGATTCTTTGCGTTTTTAAGGTTCCGTACCCAAAGTCTGCCAACGGGACTCTATTACTAAGGCTCCGCTGTCTGTCCATCCGTCTGTCATACGGCTGTATCTTTTGAACCGTAAAGGTAGGCACTAGGAAGTGGTGAAGGGTGGGCGTTTTGGGGGATTGTCTTATGTAATTTTGACGTTCGAAAAGTGCTGATTCTCAGCCTAGTTTGAATAAATGACTTTTGATTTTTTAAATTTTAGACACTTGTAATTTTCACAGAGTGTGTAATACTATGGCCGCTATAACAACGAACAATAAATTTAAAAAATTAAGAGGGTACCCATACAAGAAACTTTTTTTTTCGGCATTTTTAAATAATATGTGGTGTTAAATATTTTAAGTACAGTGGTATAGTACGACACAACTTCGGCAAAATTCGTAAAACCGATCGTCATCCGAACTGAAGGCGCCTTCAAAATCATCAATCTTTATTACTACTTTCGGTGAAAATGATCTTTACGCAAACGCAATAACTTGTAAAGTCATATAACCAAATACATTCGTAAAATTGAAACGAATGAATGCAAATATTCAAATTCATGCTACATCTATGTTGTGTCCTTTCGTGTGCGAGTCCGAGTTTTATTTTGTTCATTTTGAATAAATTGTTACACATCAAAACTGTCTGTTGGTTAAATCAATATTTTTAAATACATTTCCACTTCAAAGACGCGTTATCATCGCTCTGATTTTTTATTATTTTACAAACTTAAAATTACAACTAATCGCTTTGCCAATGACCAGACATAAAATTTTATCGTGTAATAAAAACAAACAACTTCTTCGCATATCAAAACATAAAAGACACATAACACTACAAATCGAAGCGCCATCGTGTCTCAAGACATAAATATTATATATAACGTTTGCTAACTTTGAAGTCGCCCTGACTTGTCAAAACGTCTAAAGGAGCAAAAGTTTATGTTATTATGTTGGTATACCGATCAAAGTTCTGGATTCCTTTGCGGTAGCTTGTGAAACTGCGACGTGATAAATATATGAAGAATTTTACGGTATAGTTTAATTTTATTAGGTTGCGACACTTTGATTGACGACTGAGCGGCTGTAAAATGTATAATTTGTGTTTTATTAACTTACGACTTTTCTCGGTGTTGTGTGAAAGCATTATTTGTGATTTATACTTTACTTTTAGTGTTAGAAATACCTGCAGTATTTATCTTCAAACTAAGTACCTAATTAACTACAAAAGTTTAAAAGAATTTTACATTTAAATTCGTTGATTGCAACGTCAAAAACTCTGGATTACCATCAGTACCTACCTAGCTATTCAAATTGTGAAATACCTATCCTCCTAACATTTTATCAGGCTACCATGTCAAAAAATAATAAGAAGCAACAATAATCAAAAATCAATCAATCTACTTTGCCTTTACTCGTTGGGATCGACTTGCAGTCTAACCAGTTAATTTGTTTCATTTTGACAGTTCAACAACATTCATTGCGTTATTTACGTTGTTGAACAGATTTTTTTCCAACTTATGAAGCAATGGATTAGCAATCTGTTTCAAATCGAAACAAATTGTGATTGTGTTGTATTACGCAATTAGGGTACTGATGTAGCTAAATACCAGTATTTTACACGGAGCGAATGCCTATCTGACCTCCACAACCCAGTTACTTGGTAACATTGATACTCCTTGGTAAGACTGGCACGATTGATGATACCATATTAAGCAAAAATAAACAACAAACGTCCTATATTTATCAGCAGTTTTCCAATTATTATCATCATTGAATGTCATTCAATTAGCATTTAATTAGCACTGTAAGTACTCTCAAATTAATACATTACATTATTGATACGTTTATTGATTTCACAAAATGGCTCTCATTGAGGCAGTTCACGGCTCAACAGACCTCTGTTGTTACAAAATGTGCGACATTATTCATTTAGAGATAAACTTAAATAAACTAATAACTAATGATATTGATAACCTACAGGACCAGACAGGATTATCTACGGTTATCGGGAAATACTTGATCCGTTTTGTCACAAAATATTTTCTATGTAGATTAATAATAAACAATCGTTTGTTTATTATTTCTGGTGAACACCTCATCGTAAGACTTGTGAAGATTGACTATAGAATTCGATAGATAGAAAACAAGTAAGCTAAATACCTGTCATAATAGTATATGGCCGCCCTGAAGTACGCTACTCACCGCGCAGTACCCCACCCCTCACCCCCGATGACACGCGAAATTGTTGCTGCGCAGCGACTCGCCTCATGTTCCGAGCGGCCATAAAGTTTGAATCGGGCTGTAACGCCATTTGTTAATCCACTGAGCTGAAGGCTGAAGTTGCAAGCTTCCAATTCATGCGTTAAGTAGTAGCTACAATTGCACATACTTGACCATCCATGGTAGTAGATATACTGTAAGTAGTCTAACTGTAAAAAACCGAACAAGTGCGTGTCGGACCACGCACAATGAAGGGTTCCGTAGTTGGGATGAATTTATCCCAAAAACAAACTTAACTTTGTAGTTGAAAAATATGTTCTCCCATACGGAATGTATGGGAAAACATGTTTTTGTAACTGCAAAGTTAAGTTGGTCGATTATTACTCGTTAACCTGTAGAGCCTACTTAGTTGTGATAGTTTTCCTTTTAATTTCGTTATATCAGCTACTGTTGTGATTTTTTTCACATACCCAAAACCAACCATTTAGCCGGCAGAGGGGGGGGACACTTGACTCTAACAAAAATTAGCACTTTAAAGCTTAATATTTCGCAAACGAATCCTTGAATCCAAAAATGGTTTTCACAAACTCACAATATTTTTGATGGACCTTTCCAATGAGACCCCTCACTATGGGGTAAAAAAATAAAAAAATAAACATTACCACTTTACGTGTATGAGAGGTACCCTAAAAAAAAATGTTTTTCATAATTTTGTTTTACCACTTTGTTGACGTAATTAATATGTATACCTATGCCAAATTACAACTTTCTAGTACTAAGGGTCTCGGAGCTAGACCGCGGACAGACAGACAGACAGACAGACAGACAGACAGACAGACAGACAGACAGACAGACAGACAGACAGACAGACGGACAGACGGACATGACGAAACTATAAGGGTTCCTTGTTTACTACGGAACCCTAAAAACGCATATTTGGGAGCAGAGATGATCTTCTTGGTCGAGTCCCCAAAAACAAATGATAATGACATACAACAAACGAATTGAATTTCGAGGTTTGCAACCAATGCAAAAAGTGAACACTAAAAATGCATTCAAAAGACAGGAGTGCAAGCTACTCTCCCATTCTTTATCTACTGAGCCTTTTAATCGTTCAAAAATTCACCTAAACACCTGCTATTGTTTTAAATTCCCATGGGAACTTTCATTTTCCCCGGATGTTTTAGAATGCATGTTCATCTGGTAGTAATGTATTAGGATCGATGAAAGTTTGTTCAAGATTCTATCATACGTTGGCAGATGGGTAGGTAGTAAAACATTTAAGACAGCTTTTTAAGGATACAAAAACGCGAATGTAGTAAAGTATTTGCAATCCTCATGTTTTAGAACATAAACTTTTAAAGGTCAATTACTTATTGAATAATCAATCTGCATTATATTCCGTGCGCGACTGGTAGTCACCACCTGAGATATGTGAGCGGTGAGACGGGGGAGGTAGATAAAGGTCAAGGTAACTCAGTCTGCCAATTCTGTCAATGGCGCCCTCCCCCGTCTCACCGCCTACATACCTCAGGCTGTGACTAGCAGTCGCGCGCATTTTATACCATAATTTTAGATCTGAAAGTAATCTTACTCAGTCAAATATTGAAGTAGGTTACCTAATAAAAAAAATATCAGTACACTGCAAAAAATGCAAAATGTACGTACCTACACTGTACTGTAGATACACCTCTGCCTAACCCTTCGGAGATTGCAGACGTGTTGTCATGCGTTATGTGCAAAACTTTCGTGATTATATTAAAAACATAGTTACAAGACTAAAACAAAAGAAAGAAAAAAACAAAATCGCATTCCAAATCAAAAGTTGTGATATTAAAACACGAACAACAGTTTAAAACAAAAACTTAAGAATTTTCATTTAGCATCGTAAAGTTCAGGTGAAATAAAAATTGTAATTTATTGTACCTCTGTGAGTTCAGCCAAGTGAAATTATCAATAAATAAATGAAAATATTTCTCAGTTTCGTACTAAACCATAAGGTATAGAAGTTAAGACCTATTGTGAAGGATATTATTTTGGTTTTATTTCAAATTGTCTACATAGGTGGTCTGTCTACTTAGTGGTCTCACGTTTCTATAAGTCTTGAATCTCATTTATTCATATTCCTCATGTTTATACCGATCATGAAATGTTAATCAATTTGAACAGATATTTATTAAAAAAAAAAATTTTCACGTGAATTGGACGGCGGAATCCTGAAAGTGGTAAGTCTAATGTACAATATTATAGACTCAAGCGGCACCTTAATTGCGTAACTTATATTCATAAACAATTATGCCTGATTTGTTGTTTTAAACATCGTGAGGAAACCGGCATGTCCGAACCGAAAATTCGTAGACATGTGACATCTACCAACCCGCACCGCCCGCGTGGTGGATTACGGCCCACTCCCTCTCATAGAGAGGAGGCCTGTGTCCCAGCAGTAGAAACATTATAGGCTGATGATGATGATTATGTTGTTATTTTGACAGTTCAATAATATTCATTGCGTTATTTGCGTTGTTGAGCAGATTTTTTTTCCAAGTTATGAAACAATGGATTAGCAATCTGTTTCAAATCGAAACATATTTACTTGATAAAACTGCATATTTATCTACATTTCCTTGATTATTTTTATAATTATACAAAAATTAATTTACAGGTTTTAAGTGTGGTATTTAAAAAAAAAAACAGATAACGTTTCGAAAAACGCATTGAATGGGTATCTAGTTTGTAATTTGTAACTGATGACTATGTTTTAGTATAGTTCTCAAGTAAGCGATATGTATATATGTCTTTATTGAGAATAAAGTTTCTTTAAACCACACGTTTACCAGTTTGCGGTTATTCGATAACTCTGAAGCCGACCATTGCGGTGGTATGGTTAACCATAGCCACAACCATACCATAATAAATTAACTACAAACAAGTCTTGAAAGCAAAGCAAACAAAAAGTTAGGTTACTGTAATAAACTGCACACTTCGCGTGCACCATTTACGGCTTTTTAATTTTAATAACCATGTAAAACTATAGCGGAGCTATTCACGCAATTTACATGAGAACATGTAATATGCAAAATACTTGATATAAAATGTAAGGCGGTGTGTTCACCGGCGTTGCCACGAGGCAAGCGAGCAAGGCACCGACTCACCGAGGCAGCTGTGTGTAAATCTCTCGGGCCGTCAATAAAATTCTGAATAATTTGACTCTCGCCCACCGCCCTCGGCCAAGTGTCAAATTTTCCACGTCATTAAACCATGCCTTTTAACTTTAAAATTAGAGTTTTAAAAATTTACAAGCGTTTTTGATTCGCGCCGGTCTCGTAATCAATCTAAATCGTGTTACGATGGTTTGCGAAATTGGATGTTTATTATTAATTGCTGATTTTGATGGAAGAAGATTATTTTGTATTTTTAATGGATATAATAGAATATTCGACTACTTAAACCCATAATTATTTTACGCGAACATCGTATAAAATTTTCTTAATTTCTAGCATAATTTAGAGCCGGTAATTATGAACGACGTACAAAATCTCTCCAATCAAAATATCTGACATTCCGAGCGATAAGGTACAAAATATAAAATCGAGTTCCGCGAAACTCCCGCCTTTGATGTACAGGAATTTCTCGAGTTAGCGGTTGATTCATCGCTGAGGATATTTCTGGCGCCTGAACCCCATGACTTTACGTACGCGCGTGGCGAAAGCGCGGTTACATTTGTTTTGCCGAGGCGAGCAGTTATACATGCCGCAGCGATTAAATACCCATACAGTGTTGCTCAATGTTTGACCACATGTTTCTACCATCATCGCACCACGCGCGCTATCAAAATATTGACCCTCTTATCCGCAGCGCGCTCTGTGCGCACTTTATACAAGTGTGTCCACCTCCTTATTTGCTTACCCTATTAACAGGCACTTAATGGCCAGTCATGCGGCATTAAAAATATTGATTTAAGTGGCGTCTATACGGCAACACTGAAAGAATTTCATCTTATCACACACGAATTATGACCAATTACGGCTACCTACTATTAGTTTTTTGTTCTGTCGGAGCTCCAAATCGGCTCGTTAGGGTCATTTATTTAGGATGATTTTTTGTCAAAAAGGGACGTGCTTAACCCTAAAGGGTGGGCTGTAACAATTAAGGAGCCGTTAGAGTTAAAAAATGTCACCCCTTCAAAGGCTCTTCGCGTGTGCAGTGTCCAAAAAAGTGGACACTTTTTTATCACCTGGGTTGGAAGTCACAAAATGTTTATCGCCACTCGACGGCATGTTGATTTATGTTTCCACCCTAAACGGGGACCGACCGAAATGAATTAGATTGTTTAATTGGTCATTTATTTTCGATGATAACGCGGTCGCAGCGTTGAGTGATATGAGGTCACTGAAGTGGTGCCCCAACGAAAATCAAATATGATTTAATATTTTTAAATTACCGTACATTTTTAAGCGTAAGAGCTTCAATGCATACAGAAAATAAAATAAATTTTGGCATCAGCTGTTGATCTAACATGTGATTTATTACACATAATTGCTATGAGGAGCGCGGTATCTCATGTATTATGGATTATGCCGGAGAAATATGGTGTGTAAGACAAAAGGTAAAAGCACTTACATAAAAAGTGGCTAATGACCGCCCTACACTTTCTTTAGGCCACCCGTGACGTAGAAATTAAAGGGTTATCTTAAAATTATGCTTAATTGAAGGGTCTAAAAATACGGATTGAATTTCAAAGGGTTTGATTGATAGCTTTTACCTTAACGTAGTGTTTCCGATAATGGTTCATGTTTAAATTCCGGAATTTATTATCCTAATTATCATAAGATAAGTTACAGTGCACGGTCTCTGGATCAATAAAAATGTTTTATATCGATACTGAAGGTGATTAAATTAAAGAAATAATAAAATTTAAAATAGTTTCTTATGTGGGAAAGTAATATTGTATCATATATACAGGGTGGCAGGGAACATCGACGCGAAAACTTTTACCATGGATTCAGTCGATCTTTCTGAAGGGCCCTGCATTTAAATTTTTCGTCGGTTATTTAATAAAAAATCTGCTGTTCCATACATTTTGACCGCGTAGGTATTGCACTTTTCTATGAAACAGCAGTTTTTTTTTTAATAACTGACGAAAAATTTCAACGCAGAGCGATTCAGCATCATGTACCGAATCTATGGAAACAGTTTTCGCGTCGATGTCCCTGCCACCCTGTATAATATGTAGCTTCAAAGTTTATTTCTGAATAGATTAAAATAACACCTACCCGGGTGCTTTCACCAAAATCTGTCCAAATAGATATTAAAAATAAAAACTCGATATCGATGATAATTGATAGAACATAAACCTCATTAATAATAATTAATTCATATGCCTCGTCATAATCATATTATTCTAACTGGGTGGAAATTGAAATCTAAATGAAAATGTACATTCAAAATGTATGCGGAATTTCACCAACGCAATAAAATTTCACAGAGTAGCAATGTAACAGAGACCAAACTTCATACTCATGTAATCATGTCACTATCTCAAAACGATTGTGGAAAGCTCGGTCTCTGACAAATATCATACTCATGTAGTATCCGCGAAACGCCAACAGAACTCAACACGACACACCACATCACAGGGAGCAAATCGCACTTAAGTGCAACTTTAGACTATTTAGTGACAATACTCAAACATGTCACTTACTTTAAGAAATACAAGACACGTTTTGGTAAATGAAGTTGAGTATTTTCACTTTGAGTAAAATCTTTGCTCTACATGAGACTTTAGTATTTGTGGAAGAAATAATAATTTAACTCAAGCTAAGTTTGTTCTTTGTTTTTGTACGTTAAACAAAAACAACACTCCTTTAAAAAACAGTAGGTTATAGCGTCTAGGTTGTAAAATTTATTGGATAGTTGGCTGTATACAAATACATCACTCTTTATTCACAAAACCATTCCAAAGAATTGAGAACCTGCTCCTTTTTTTGAACTCGGTAATAAGTAATTGCCCCACAAGACACCGACCAACTTAAAACAGCTTAGACACGCTAAGTAAATATAAAGTTTTTCAAGACATCGTCAAGCGGTTGGTCGACTCTTCACCTGACCCGGCTGGCCTATTCTTTGGTCAAACAATCAGCATTGCCATACAACGTGGCAATGCTGCCAGACTTTCGGCACTTTTCCTGTTGACAGCGATGCGGACGAATTTTTTGATGCTCTATAACTATTCCCCCCCCCCTCTCTTTTTATATACTTGTACTTATTATTTTTAAATGTTTAAATATCTCGGGACTTTACGGTCCCGGTCTTTTGGACGGCATACGAGAGGCCGAAGCCAACTCGCAGAGGTCTCTTAGACAATTTTATATGGATTTTATTATTTTGTAATTTTTTGACGTTCAAAAGTGCCATACATGGGCCTATTTGAAATAAATGATTTGACTTTGACTTTTGACTTTGAATGAGGCACCGACCGACGATTATCCCAGTATGCATTATGCAAGTGCACCCAAGTACAACCCCCGGTTGGTTTAGGACTATTGCAGAATATGGAAACAAAGCTATTGGACTATGGGTTTGGGAGGCTTAAGTTGTTTTTTTTTTTAGGTTGGGCATCTCGTAGTTGACCTCTGAGATCATGACTACTTAACCGGGCTTTCCTGTGGGTGCCTTAAGCTACTACACTTAAAACCTCCAGCCAGGGGTTATTCAACTATGCTAATTAAAACTAGGTGAACGCTCGCTAAGGGCACCCCCTGTGGGGTACGAACCTCGGCTTAGGGCGTCAACCGGAGGGAGGACATCAAGAATGGGACGGGCTGGATCAAAGTTTTGACCATGATTATTAGTCGGGGAATTTAAAGCTACGTGCTCAGCTGTAACAACTGCTGGCACCTCGTTATCGAGCAAGGGAGCTTAAGTTGACTGGTGACCTGGAACTATGGACAGACTATGGCCCCTGCCTGATCAAATACATATTATTATTAATTATGTAAAAGAATCTTATTTGCGTGATCAATTTGGAGTTTGGACACTAGCTACAAATAACGACCATTTCCATGCACATGATTCTTTGAAACGATCCATCTTTGAGAGGACCCAGTTTCCAGAACAAAGGTTATATGGTAGGTACAATTTTTTTTTATTGAACTGAAAAACAAAGCATGCAAAATGTTTCCTTCTATCTTCTAACCCTACTATAAACAGCATCTGTATGCGTGAACTAAAAAAATACAGTCTACATTTTTTCCTACTCCGAAAAGGTTTCAGAGTCGTAATCAAATCCTGTTAATATTCAGAGCTCCGGTTTCAAGCAATGCTTTATGAATTCGGTTTAGAGATTCCATTATGTTATTTATGGGTCGAATCGACCGGTATTTATGGCACAACTAATTACGAACATTTGCATTTTAGTGTTTGTTTTCCCACAGTGCGTTTATTTCCTGTTTTAGTTTGTGTGTGTGTGTCGGTTTTTTCCCTTGCGGATTAAGCTTTAGTAATGGCGATAATCTGATTTAGATTTTGTTTGGTTAGGTGTGAAATGGATTTGTTATCGCAAATACATTTCGTTGTAATAAATCATCATTAATCTAACATTTGTATGTATAGGCTGGACTGTTTTCACATCCTACTGACAGCGAAAAGTTTTATGTGTCAGATATTTTACGTAAATGCAACAGGATATTAAATATCCCCCAACTAAATAGAAAATGCTAGAGGAGGCCTTCACCCATGATGGGGTTCAAATCTCAAACCCAAATATAGGAACTGCAAACTAATAATACTAACAACTGATGTAAGCCACACTAACACACAACACACTATATTCCATTTGAAATAAGATTAGACATTTAAACAAACTTTTTTATAGTCCGTTCAACCGATTTTGACTTCGATACCGTAGGCATAAGGATGGCATTAAAAGCAAAAAAAGTGGTTATAATACCAATGTTTACTGCAGCTGCTATTTGTCATGCCACCAACGCAATAGAAGTCAAAATCGGTTGAACGAACTGTAAAAAAGGTTTAGTTAAATGTCTAATCTTATTTCAAATGGAGTATAGATGTAAACCACTAAACAATATTCTAACATTTATATTTTATTATTTAAAGTAAGGATGTAACTAAGTATGTAACGATTCCGATTCCGATACCGATATATCGGTATCGCCGATTGTTTATCGGTTATATTAACAAGTTCAAAAAGCGCGCGAAACGATGCCGACGCCGACGACGCGCGCGCAATATTATCGCTCCGTCGTGGTTACGTATCGTTATGAAATTATGTATCGATAACAATACATAATTTTCCCGATAAGATACCGATACCGATTATTGTAGTAAATAATCGGCGATACCAATACCGATATAAATCAAATAAATAATGAAGCATATACCTCGGGCGTTTCTATGTCTTTTGTATTATGTATGTCGGGCACAACTGTTTAATAGTGCATTATAGTCTTCACTTCACTGTGTTGGCAAACACTGCCGTTTGCTGTGTTGCCGCGACAGAGCGACGGAGCAACAATGTTGCGCACGCGTCGTCGTTTCGCGCGGTTTTCGAACTGTTTAATATTGGTTGTATATAATCGGTGATACCGATATATCGGTATCGGAATCGAAATTGTCGCATCCCTAAATTTTTTAGTGTCATCTACTATGTAAGATAAGAAAGAAATAAAGGCTTATTTATTAAATATCATCACAACGTTACCAAAACACTACATAAAGAGCTCTCCACAAACTGAAAACAACAATACCACGTGAAATAATCCCTGAATGAAACAGTTTATTAACACAAAACCCCCACATTTAAGTCGGGAACAATAGAACATAGAACATTGTTCGCAACAGTACGCGCACTATTCTCCCTCCTAATTCCTTAAATCTTCTAAATGAGGGCCGCTTGAGTGATCCGTGAATTTTCAATACACACAAGAAACTATCGTTTTAATTAGTTCAACAAAAACTGGCACTCAAGCATAAAGGTGTTTTACAACAACAGATGTTGGAACAAAGAGCGCCGTTTACGATGTTTTGCTACTGGACGTTTAAGCAAACGCATGTGTTTTTCTTGAAAGGTTTTTTGTGAAATTCTGTTAGCAAAATGGTCTTGTTGAGTTTGAAGTAGCCTACTTTAGTCTGGTACTTTTAGCAAGCTCTCGTTTTGTTTTTAGTGGCGTATTTGTTTTTTTACGAAGGTAGCTACAATGATATTACATGTTACGTTTCTCGACGGCGAAAATTCAGACGCTTTTCTTGGGTAAATGTAGGTATATAACTGTATGTTCAGTTTTCTCTGATAACTATAAACGAAGGTAGGGAAAGTAAGAGGATAAAAGTGATAGAGAAAAGGTGAAAACTCGAAAAGCGTCAGGTTCAAAATAGGAAAGTTGAATTATATTGACTTTTTAGCACGTACTATCGGAGAAACGCATATCTAAGCAGTTTGAGAACAAAATCCCGTGCACACGACCCTTTTTTTCGTAGGTAAGCGTTACGATGCGATGGTACCATCGAAGAAATGCATACCTATCTATACACCTCAAGGACTATTTCTGCTTGCAGCGCTCGGCCGATATAGTATATATATCACCGTAAGATTGTGAGAACCGTTAGTTTATAATCTATCGGTATTATTTCCGTTAGATTTTTTTTTGTTTGCCTATATTGTGTCCCACTGCTGGGCAAAGGCCTCCCCTATTTCCTTCCAAACCTCTCTGCTTTGTGCGATTTCAGGCCATGTTGGCCCCACATTGGCATTGTTGACTCGATCGTAACACCACCTTCGTCGCGTTAGATTATAAACTGTCAAAAAATTGTGAACTGGGTGAAATGGGTTAGGTTAGATTAGAACTGTGACAAAAAGCGCGTGAGCCGAGCGAGCGGAGCAAGCGGTGCCGTGGCAGCGGCCGGCGAGTGTTACTTCCAAGTTGCTCGCAGCTAGGCTGGCTATTTAGTATTAGCGCATGCGTTACGGTAGTTTGATACCAGTTCACAATTTTTCGGTTTCCCATGGAAAGATTATAAGCTAGCGAAAAATAATGAGTTAAATTGTAAATGGTTCGTTGCAGTTCACAATTTTTCGACAGTTTATAATTTAACGGAAATAATACCGCTAGATTATAAACTAACGAAGTTCATAATTATACGGTGACATAATATACACCGTAACGCTTACCTACGAAAAAAACCGGCCAAGTGCGTGTCGGACTAGGCACAATGAAGGGTTCCGTAGTTGGGATGAATTTATCCCAAAAACAAACTTAACTTTGTTGTTGATAAACATGTTCTCCCATACGGAATGTATGGGAAAACATGTTTTTGCAACTGCAAAGTTAAGTTGGTCGATTATTACTCGATAACTAGTAAAGCCTACTTAGCTGTAATAGTTTTCCTTTTAATTTCGTTATATAAACTACTGCTGTGATTTTTTTCACACATCCAAAACCAACCATTTAGCTGACAGGGGGGGGGACACTTGACTCTAACAAAAATTAGCACTTTAATCTTAATATTTTGGAAACGGATCCCTAGATCCAAAAATGGTTTTCACAAACTCATAATGTTTTTGTAAGACCTTTCCAATGATAGGGATAAAAAATTAAATATCACCACTTTACGTGTATAGGGAGGTACCCTAAAAAAAAATGTTTTTCGTAATTTGTTTTACCACTTTGTCGGCGTAATTAATATGTATACCTATGTCAAATTACAGCTTTCTAGTACTAAGGGTCTCGGAGCTAGACCGCGGACAGACAGACAGACAGACAGACAGACGGACATGACGAAACTATAAGGGTTCCTTGTTTACTACGGAACCCTAAAAAGGGTCGTGTTCACTGAATTTTGTTTTCAAACTGCTAAGATATGTGTTTCTTCGATAGTACATCTTTATGAACGTAATTTTCTTTCAAATATCATTTACGCTAGTCTAAATCAACAGCAAAACTAAAGTGGCCGTATTAGTTTCACAATTCCATGCACAGAAGCACACTTCATAGAGGTTCAGTTATTATCACAGTTCAGGATCAGCAGGCGAGACAAATTCAATAGAGCTCCATAACTCTCGCGAAACAGCCGAGAAAACTCTGGCCAACATCAATGGGGCGAATGGACAAAATGGAGATGGCCATCGGATGTGGGTGGGAATGAGACAGTTAATTCTAATTATGACCGTATTGTGCGGCGAAATTTTATTGCTATCTCATTCGCGCTCATTACGACCGTCGGCCAGTAATTGTGTTCTATTGTACTGTTCGGCAGACGACAGTTTTTCTGTGAACCGTGTGAATCTAGGACAGGGGTCGTAATTTGCGTGAAGGATTGCTGACTCTGGACTTAATGGTTTTATATTGCAGTGGTTGTGATTTTAGTTTGTATTGATTCGTGTGGAGTCATATCATTAAGGGTGAATTTTAGGGATATTTATATACTGTAAAGGTTGTCAGCAAAAGGGAACCTTACATCATGCAGAATGGCACAAAATAAATGGTTGCATTTGATCATTCAAGCTAATTTAGAAAGAGTTTCGCGTTTGTTTTATAATAAGACACAATTATTTTAGTCGATTAAAAGTCGTCGATTAAAACGTCCTTTGAGAATAAGTAGCTGAAACTCATTAGGTACCTACTACAGTATATATGGGTATAGATCCCAGAGGACAAAGTGAATTATCAAAAAGTAATTTATTTATTTATTTAAGGAAAAACAAACAGTAGCACAATAAAAAACAGTCACAATATCTTAAATATAACATTTTGAACAATTATGCTACCCACTACGTTTTCCACAGATTACAATAGGAAGTATTTAAAGACTAGCTAGTAACACAGATATAAAAGCTATACAAACGGCTTTATCCTGGAACTCATATCTGGATTATTTAATAGATATTCAAATAATCATAATTCAAAATCATAATCTCAATTCAAAGAAGTTTCGACCTAGTAACCTATCGACGCGACCATGCACGAATGAAATGAAATGATTCATTGGATGATTGGATTCAATACAAAAATAAAACTTTTTGGATTCTCAAAATCCGTATCGGAAAAAAAAACTACAAGTGTTTTACATTACAACACCCAGTAATCCGACAAATCGAATCCATAAATCGGCGTCGCTTCCAAAATCCTTAAACCAACAATCGTATTCTGTACGTTAAAAGTAACGACCTCTTGGCTTTCGCTAAAAGGATAACAATATAAATAACTGCGTTTATTGTGTATCTATTTTTGAAAATGTTGGCCTTTTAGAAGACCACTGATGGATTCTAAAGTTTCATCGCGGCCTGTCGGAGCGATTAGCGCCCTGACAGCTAATTTATATACTCAACTTACTGATCTATTTTCGGAGGGAAGGTTGTAGACCTCGTTACACGTAGACACGGCAAATAAAATTAGGCGAGCTGGATTCTGTAGTTGTAATGCTTTATGTGTGTATCTGGTATGTTAGTTTATTTTGCTGAATAGCAGCTGTGCAGTGTGAAATCCGGATCGAAGGACCACCATGAAGAGTTGTTAATATTGTTGTTAAACGAATGACATTGAAACTGTCTCCCATACCTATTATTTGAAAATATTGTAAATGCAAATTATTTTTAAAAGAGTAACCGTGGTAATCTTGTCGGCTTTCCATAGGAAACAACCAATTGGAACCGTGTACCTAGCTTTTGACGTTGCATAAGTGCCCATGTAGGTTTATGTGAAATAGAATATTTTGATTTTGAAATTTTATATATTTTTTTGTCTTGTACTTAAAAATACACACATCACAACTATAAATAATAAATGCTTTTTAAGCATAACATCATAATTCCTGATAAAATAAGCCTAATGGCTGAAAACAAAATGAGATTTCACTATGCCCCTCACTATTAAGCCGCAACCGCTAACGGCCTGCTTAATAAACATACATAAGTGTAACGACCATATTAATTTCCACGACAGCCAATTGCCATCAGTATCGTAAATTCAGCTAAAACCAGCGCGTTATGCAACAAACGATCATTATCGGGTACAATACTGGCAGATGCGCGACGCTCACACCTCATTGCCTTTTCCGTGACATTGCGCGATGCCATAAAAGATATGGAGTTTTGTAATAATATTAAAGTATCGTGTTGATTTATGATAGTTTTGAGAGTTTCTTTACCCTCACATACTAAAACGTGTGCACTCGTATCTATTGATTTTAAAGTTGAAACATCAATATTTCGGAGGAAGGACCAAAGATTAATTTTGGTCCTTTTTCCCTTTTGTTCGAGAGACTTAGTAAATCGATTGGAATTTCTTTCCGGTGGTCTTCATGTCAAGGTTATCAAGGCTTCATTAATTCATTACGATAGTTAATTACTCACATCAACGTTTACTTTATTTATTATAATTAGTCATCGTTATCTGTCTTATTTATGACTTCATCTGGTCGTCTGCTCAATTATGAAGGATAACATAAAAATATATTTCAAACGTAGATTCATATTGTCTTTCTAGTCTCAAAATCAAAGAGCTTTAGGTTTTCACGTAACCATTCTACGAGATTAGTCTTGCTTCAGTAGGAGACATTGTCACAAATCCGAACATCGGTACTTTGGAAGCGCATTTGAACCCCTTTAGCTCTAAATCTGGAACAATTTTCGGAATGGACCGCCTTGACAAATAATTTGAGGACAAATTGGTCCAACAGTTCAACTATGAAATGGGTTTGTTTTTGTAGTTAGATATTTCACGCGCCACATATGGAGAAATAGAGCTTTCTCTTTTATTCTCCTTTTATGTTCATGGAATGTTAGTGTGTAGGACATGTTAAAGACATTAGCAATATGTTGAGGATTAAATATAGATATTGGACTTTCCTGCATCTGTGTTACTGCGTATTATTTATAAGAATAATTATTAATAATGATATCAGTCTTATCTTATCTCCCTGGTTTTACAAAAAGACGACTGTCTGATGTTTTAAAGCAATACCTATGTTTATTTATACCTATTACTTGACCATTAAAAGCATCTCTATTCAACTAAAAACAATAATTTCATTGGTTGGTGTCGTCTTTGGTAATAAATTCGTTTGCCTCTATTATAATCGGACAACACAAAGTAAAAAGTTCAAAGCCGGACCGCTTAACAAAACCAAAACTTAATTCAATTAAGTGTTCAGTAATAAGTTAACTATAGATATTAGTTCATTGCCGCAAGCGTTACCACCTACCTTACTAAACACCGTAATTTCATTTAATATTTAGATCACTATCAAGATATTTACGAAAATTTATAAAAGGGCCAAACAGTTAATTTCATACCGTATATTTCAAACTGTGTACTCCACAACGCGTATGTGAATATCTGAGTGCCATCACTTATCATCTTTACAGAGACATAAATTCACGAAAAATCGTTATTCCAGGCCATCACCCTAAAAGCAGGGATGCTTGTGTGCATTGCATGCTCGTAAATTACCCTACGACGACGCACTAAAATAGCGTAACACCCCAATGCCATGGGAACGAAGGACCCACCCTACGACCTCACGCTAAATGCCTACAAATCTGTCGTACGAGCACGAATCAAAAAGACATCGAGATAGACGTAGCGACGCGATTAGAAACGCCCGTTCAATAAACAATTTATTGGGGATAAAGAAATTTCTCAAACACGAATGATAAATGCATCAGTCACGCGATGAAAGAGCTGCGTAAATTGGAATGAGGCGGAAGGCTGAACAATGAAGGAGCAGGGACGCAGCCGGAAGCATCGCGGATTTTTCCCTGTTATCCCAACAACAATGGAAGTCAGTCTCAATACACACCTAGCCTGCATACCATCTTTTGTTTAATTAATTATCCAACGGACGGAATAATTAAGCTCGAATTCGAGGCCGTGATTAAATCCGCTCTATTCTAAAATATTAATAATATCAGGTGTACATTGTTTGGTTGTTAAATGGAGGTAATTATCTGCGTGCTTCGTGTAAATTTATTGCACAAATTTTATGAAAGACCACCCCAGAGGAGAATAATTCGAACGTATTTGTTTAGTAAAATACATATTTTCATATTTATTCAGTGCTAATGCGAGCTGTATATCAATTAGGGTTGGTGTCGATAGGTATGAATGGAGTAGTAGCGGAATCGGTGATCGGTCACTCAGTGACAGTGGTCTCGATAGACTAGCGTCCAATGGAGCGGGAAGCATCTATGGTTTCATGGCACCAGCCGCCATCAATCAGAACGTTTGCAATACGGCCGATAATGTATCGCCAACAACCCAACATTTAATTGTTGATGGATCGCTACGAATCCCCGACAGGCGAATTACACGGCCGAATATAATATTTTCGTGCGAAGAATTTTTTCATTCGCTCCAGCCGTGCATATTCGATACGGATTTATTATTTTCATCTTTACATCTTACCCTCTTTTGGGCTCGGAAGCGATACGTGAAATGACGGAAGATATGAAGGGCGGTAATGGAGGAAAATTGTACTTTATTCGATTTTGATAGACTTGGATGGTGGATTTAGGTCCCGATGTCACTGAAGGGTCTCGATGAGTTGTGATACGTTTTCGATAAGACGTAATTTTACGTAAGGAACAGACTGCGACTTACTAGGAACAGAAATGGTGAATCGTTTCTAAAATTATTTACTGGCAGCAAATTAAGCCTTACAGAGTTTTTATCTGTTTAAAATTTGTTAAAATAATACAACTTACTCATATCTTTGAACTACATCCCCACATTGCACGTTGGGTGTCCTCCGCCATAAAAGTATATTTTTTTAGACAACACTATCTTACTTCAACAAAGACAACTTCTGAAGTAGCATTTTGATATATTTGTCCTTCTAAAGATAAGCTACGGACTCGAATGTTACAGCCTACATCTTGAAAGTGGGTAAATAGTTCTTTGAGTAACGTTTTTTATATGAAACAGGTCATCATATCTTATTATCTCGACTGTATTGTGGTCCTTGCGTTCAAAAGTACAGCTGTTAAACATGTCACTGTCATTCTGTGTGTGACTCCTAGGGCCAGAAGAGTTGTTAATTTCTTGTTTGTTTTAAGAGACTTGTTGTCAGTGACAGCTGAACTAAGTTCTCCAAAGTTGTGCAGCAACACCAGATTTTCTGTCTTACGCATTCTCACGTTTCGCCTTGATGCCTATTCGAGTTAGATGGTCTATTTAGAAATCAATACTGAACCTGACTATAATTTAGCTCCATGAAGAACATTAGGTCCGAAACAACATGATTCTTAGCAACAAATGAGTGTTCAACAAAACATTTCAACTAAGAGAAAATTATAATCTTAACTCACTTTTATCATCTTTTCTGTACTAAAGCAGAACACTGACCTCCATATAAAAGCTTGGATAGAATGTAGGTCCATTATCAAGCATCTCTGACAAGTGCAACGCTGTCAATCATACTATCGTCAATGTCAATTTTGTCATCTTACAAAGCTAATATAGAAATTATGTTCAAGTAATTTGTAGAGTTGATCTTTGAAGTAATAAAAGTTAATTAAACGACAATTATGATAAAAGTAGAAAACACTTTGTATACATTTACTTAAGTTTTGTGTTTGGGTTTCTAAGCACAGGGAAAATAGACTATAGTTTCTCAGAAAATCCGTTACATTCTACAAAAAAGTCGAAAAATACGGTCTAGAAACTTAAAAAAAAATAGGTACGAAAAATCAATCTGCGAGTTCTGGTGGCGTGAAAGAAACATAAAATAAAATAAATTCAACCCCCCAAGGTCACATAAAATGAATGAAAGGGACAGATTTGTATCATTTTGTCCAAACCGTGATCGAGTTTAGATAGTATAATTTAATTTATACTCGCATATCGATAACCCATGCGTTATGGGAGCGGTCGCCCGCACTCCCAATTACCTATACGATAAGCGACTTATTTACGAGTCGACAGTCGCTCAAGGAATTAAAATTCATTGTTTCTTATCCTGAAAATACATACCTAAAGATACACTAAGGTCAGAAGATATCTCCGCTTTATCTGTAACAAGAATAGGCTTTTAAAACGAGAGGCGCTTGATACCAAGTGGAATAATTACGTGACCTCTTGAAATTGGAAGTTTTCGAGCGGACAGGACTCCCAGTCATCCATTTGTTTCAAAGTTAAGGTGATATCGGATTTCGTGAATGAATTCAAAGTTTTCGATTATCGGGTGTTAGATAACAATAGAAGATAAGGGTCGCTTTTATAGCACCGAAATTCTCGTAAAGCGGCGATAAAAGTTTCATTTCATAGAGTGAAATGTTTATCGCGACTGATTCTTTGTATGGCTTTTTTATTTTTGTGATAACGTTAATACTGTTTGGCTACTCTGAAATTTTATTTATCCGGGTGTTCTCTAATCCTGTCAGCGCTTAATTTATTAGAGTGAAGTGGTGAACCGCCAAAAGTATCCACGTACGTGCACTATATTTCGAAGCGCAGCAGAGCGCTCTAAGCGCTTTGCAGGGTACAATTGCACGCAAAAACGCGTATTGCCGTGTTTGTAAAGCCATGGGCAACATTTTTTTTTGTAACAGTAACGATGAAAATAAAAGTTCGACAACCTGCCAATCGGTCGATGTGCGATTGTGAATTCTTGCAACTTTCTACGTTCATGCGACATACGTTTAGTTTATTGCGCTTAACCAACACAGACAAAGTTCACCTATGTTAAATAACCGGTAATATGGAACTGTCAATTTTGTCCCATATTAGCATAACCAAACGAAAACAATGATGAATACTAATTAGAAATCACACGTGCATAAAACGTACCCAACATATTTTTCTTAATTTCCCCCTTCATTTTGTAAACAGCACGGGGTTTTAAGCAGTAAAGTGGGCCGACGGTGATGCTGCTAAATATTCGCATGTTACAGTATTGTATGTTAAGTGATGTGCGTTGTGATGACCTAAGAGGCTGGGCCACGGGTGCACTGGGGGACGGATTCGACCCATTAGTAGTCCAATATAACTGTCTCGAGATGGAATAATTCATTGATGCTTGAAGACCGTGCACGACTGTTCAAATATTGTTTTGTTTCTATTTGAAAAAAGAAATTCGGTTCATAAAACCAACGGCAATCATGATAGTTATTCTAAATTAAATTTTGGTTTCGTTCCTAACGATTTAATTGAAGTGGGTTTATTCATTTAAGAAATTAAATTGTTCGTACTTTAGGGGTATGAGGAACAGGGTGTAAAGTTCACTCATCCACCATAGAAAAGGGAGGATCCTCCGACCAGACGGGTGTTGTGTCTGGCGGGCAACTGCCCATCGGTTTGAAGTTGAAATCTTGTATGTATGTCGATCGCTCGGTAAACTCTAACTGCGCGATGCAGGATTTGTGTGACGTCATGTCTGTGATACGTAGTTCGTATGTGGCGGTGTAACCGCTACATCACTCCCCTCCGGAGACCGGAGGTCGATAGTGGGCTGAATCTTGCGATGCTTCACGGTGCCAGCTGTGGTTCCAGTGAGTCGGAACCGGATGCCACATAGTTCGCGGTGAGTCGGAACTGTCTGTGGTGATTCCCCAGTGAGTCGGGGTGATTGAGTTGATTCCCCAGTGAGTCGGGGTGATTGAGTTGATTCCCCAGTGAGTCGGGGTGATGAGGCTGAGGGTGATGACCAGGAATGCGCGTTCGCTGCATGCTGGTGGTCAGGATACCCGTTGAAGCCGTGGGTGCTGGCCGGCTGTGTGAGTCGCCTCACGAAAGCTTGCGGGAGTGATGATGATAATGACGTCACGCCGAAGTAATTGCTCGAAGGCTGCGCTGACGTTCATCACGTGGGGTCACCAATTTAGGGGTATGAGGAACAGGGTGTAAAGTTCACTCATCCACCATAGAAAAAGGAGGATCCTCCGACCAGACGGGTGTTGTGTCTGGCGGGCAACTGCCCATCGGTTTGAAGTTGAAATCTTGTATGTATGTCGATCGCTCGGTAAACTCTAACTGCGCGATGCAGGATTTGTGTGACGTCATGTCTGTGATACGTAGTTTGTATGTGGCGGTGTAACCGCTACAGTACTTATGCTTGAGTTCCAAATTCAAGAAAGTTACAACCCCTTTACTCTTTACAAAAAATATTTGGGTATAATGTATTCAAAATTACATGGGACTTAAACATAACTGGCTAAATGTGAGTGTACTATAGGTACACCTCTGCCTAACCCTTTGGGGATTATAGGCGTGATGTTATGTTATGTATTCAAAATCAGCTGCTCTCTATGTTTATTTTAGGCAGAAATGAAAGAAATGTTTTGACAACTATTGACAAGGGACAAATTAAATTTTATAACTTTCTATTATTGTAACAGATAATACTATATTTTTTACTATAGAAGGTTAATATTTAGAGAGTGTGCAAACATACGAATTCTTT
This sequence comes from Agrochola lychnidis, assembly GCA_963680765.1. NCBI lineage: Eukaryota > Metazoa > Arthropoda > Insecta > Lepidoptera > Noctuidae > Agrochola > Agrochola lychnidis. The sequence goes on from OY796857.1 coordinate 16,834,544, forward strand.
TATGAATATCCTAGTTAGTTCTACAGATCTTTTTTAAGACCCCGAAGTCGAATAAAATACCGCAATAGGTACACCTACCCAATTATGAGATAATCTTTACAATCAATTAATAAAATTGGTATCAAAAGACCAAATTATAAATGCTTGTTGGTGTAGGTACTTAAAGGACCAAAAAGATACCCGTGTCAACAAGACAGTTACAAAAAGATTTACATATTTTATTTTTTTATTTCCGTCGCAGTAAGTGAACACAAAATGGAAGTATCAGATGTTACGATTACAAGAACTAATGTATCTATTTGTAACTTGTGTATCCGGCTTTTTACTATCTCGACAAGGAACTCGGAAATTACAAGGATTCTTGTACTGATTCAATAGTGTTTTTTGTATCCAATACTCTTTGTGATCTACCGGGTTGTAGGTTTATAAATAATATTATGTTTATCGAGTCTTCGTTTTTTATATAGGCTTTTTTTTAATAAAAAAATACATGTCATGTAGTACCCAATAAGACCCAAAAGTATTTTAGTGTCTAAAAGTTCAGTGTCTCAAAGGAGCAAAATATTTTTAATTTTGTCAAACCAGCTAAAATCTTTTTAATTTTAAATACACCGCATTTCAGACATCAACTTCCCGCACCACATACTTTCTGTACATTTTCGCTAATTCATCGCCTCTCTTTGGCGTCGATAAGTGGTCGACGGCTCGGCCGGAACTCGGTTTTTTCATCCCGCAAACTCTCAAGAGCCCCGCAAAATGTCTTCGAAATGACTTTTTCTCTTTTTAAGTACATTTCAACATTTTTTTTTACAATGGGAGCACTTAAGGTTTGTAGTGTTGGGACCAATGTTTGTAGAACTCATTGGCAATGAAGGAAATTTTATCTGGTTGCGGCTTTATGTGTCTTTGGTTTGGAATTAGTGGGTCCTTGAAGGATAAGTACTGTTTGGATTTGTATTTAGTGGGTATTGCTGTGTACTGAGAGGGTCTTTTCCTTACTTAAATGTAAATTAGGCACATATTTGAGAAAAGACAGGTTATTGTACCGATCTATAATTAATTAGACAAACAATTCAATATTATTTTATTACAAACTTTTTAAATGATCATCTTATTGATAAATATAGACAGAAAAAAAAAATACACACTACCATAAAATTTAAAAATAAATCAAAATAATGCTTACTTACATTAATAATAAATCCATTTCAAGAACAAAAGTCTACAGTCAATCACTAAAACACTCAACGATCCACTAGAAATTACAAATTCAAAAAAGTCACGTAGAAACGCACTGACGTTCAAAATTCGCGCCAAACACACGGAGAGCGCGACACCCTTCCCGCACGGACGATGGGAATGAACTAAATCGGTCTCGGCGGTAGTCTAGACAAGGGCGGCAGGGGGAACGGCAAGGGAGGGGGAGGGGATAGGGCGAATCAACCCCGGCCAACATTTGCCCAGAAAACGGCCAAGCTCAAACATAAATAAGGAAGTATCTTATTATGTATTAATAACGTCGACTTTGTACTTCAATTAGATAAAATCATTTGACGTGATATCCCAAACAGAGATTGCTGCAGGCGATTCCGAAGCAAGATAATTAAGGCACTTCTCGTATTGAAAACTTTTTGCCTGTAAGCAAAGTTAGAAGTTGCAACTTTATTTATTCTTCGGTTAGGGTGGTTTGTGTTCTTTGTTTTTCGGTTTTCAGGTACATTTTGCTACAATCGAGACTGGACATTGTTGAAAAGTTAAGAAAAATCCTTAATTTAAGGTTAGATGATTTTATAGGGGATACTATATTAATCGTTGTTATTTATCAGAATCTTCTAATATCTATTACATATTAGTGTTTTCAGCCCACTTTGAATACCTACCTATATGATCGTAACTTTCGCCTCGCACTGATAAGTTTTTCGCAGTATAGGAACTAATTTTCTATACCAACCTCACATCTTAAAATACAATTTTCACCTAAAAAGTACTTACTAGTTAGTAAGTAGAACCGTAATACCTAACAGATTGGTGGCAAATTGTGCTTTTCTTCAATAACTGACGATACAGTTTTCGGTCTGAAAAAGAAGCCGAATTCTGCAATAGGTGTAAAAAAATGGGGACTGAGAAATGACTTATAAAGTTTCGTGCAGATTGGCGCAAAGCGGCGGCGCGACGCGACACCGGTAATTGTTTTTTGTTGGAGTCGTGTCGCGCCAGTCTGCACGAGGTTTAAGACACGTAGGTAGGCATTGTAAATAATCCCAAAATTTTGAATACAAGAAATAGACTTTCTGTAAATAATCTCGAAGTCAATGACTCGAAACGATAACATTTGCGAAAACATGTGCTGTATATTATTCTTTGCTACGTATTTACGTAAACAAATTGAACGATTTTTTTATTTTTGAACTCTTGTTTCAAATCCGACCAGACGAAAATAAATAAAATTAAAAATAATATTATTAGTGAAACGATTTTTCGTTATACTTTTGTTGCGTAGCTGAATAGGCATAATAATAGTTATAACATCTGAGGAGGCTCTTGTTAGGCAGTTGAATTAAGGGCTTGATTCAGAAAGCGGTAAACACATATTTCTGGACACGGCTTGTATTGTTAGTAGGTTCCTCTCTCTGGAACCCTGACCGTAGCTTGGACCCTGTTACCGATACCAGTGGGCTACCATTTTTAATATTTTTAAATGTTTTTATTTGTGTTTTATAAAAATATTTAAAAATTAATTTGTGTCTTTAAAGTGTACTAAAGGGAGTAGTAATACAAAATAAAATTGTCATACCTAGGATAAACATGCATCTGTTTTTACCAAAAAGCTGGCATCTACTATTATTAATTAGTATTATATAATTATACTAGCTGACCCTGCAAACGTTGTTTTGCCATATAAATGTTTGGGGTGGACTATCTTTATCACTTACTACCTACCCTACCCACCCTACCCTACCTACCCTACCTACCCTACCATAATTTATAAAAACATAATTTTTCTTCATATCTTTTTTTTTCCTAAATTAAGATGTAAGCTATCCTATCTTTCAAGTTGGATCAAACTGCACACGGTGTGCAAATTTGATTAAAATCGGTTAAGTAGTTTAGGAATCCATCGCGGACAAACAACGTGACACGTAATTTATATATATATATATATTAAGATTAGTATTATACTTTGTCCATAGACCTAAGTCATAAACGAAATCCATTCATGGTTCACGTTAAGTGCGTTACTAGTTGGCAGAAATAACTATTGCTGTGGTAAACAGTACAGACGCCATTATTTTGAGTATTTAAGAACTACCTATTCAATTCTTACAAACACTAAATATTTGTGCTACATAGAATTCCAATGTTCTGACTAATTTCTATTTCATAAATTGGTCACGAAAGCTTTCAGAGGTTTACACAAAGGCTTAGTAAATATAAAAAAGTAGGTTGGAGTTTCATTTCCTGCGAAATGTATAGGATAAGTTTTGATGTAATTTACGACTTTTCTAGTACTCAAAACCTCAGTTGGTCCAACAGAATTTCTAGATCCTTCTAAGAAAAACCGGCCAAGTGCGTGTCGTACCACGCACAATGAAGGGTTCCGTAGTTGGGATGAATTTATCCCAAAAACAAACTTAACTTTGTAGTTGAAAAATATGTTCTCCCATACGGAATGTATGGGAAAACATGTTTTTGCAACTGCAAAGTTAAGTTGGTCAATTATTACTCGTTAACCTGTAGAGCCTACTTAGCTGTGATAGTTTTCCTTTTAATTTTGTTATATAATCTACTGTTTTGATTTTTTTCACATACCCAAAACCAACCATTTAGCCGGCAGGGGGGGGGGACACTTGACTCTAACAAAAATTAGTACTTTAAAGCTTAATATTTCGCAAACGAATCCCTGAATCCAAAAATGGTTTTCACGAACTCACAATATTTTTGAAGGACCTTTCCAATGATACCCCTCACTATGAGGTAAAATAATAAAAAAATAAACATCACCACTTTACGTGTATGAGAGGTACCCTAAACAAAAATGTTTTTCATAATTTTGTTTTACCACTTTGTTGACGTAATTAATATGTATACATATGCCAAATTACAGCTTTCTAGTACTAAGGGTCTCGGAGCTAGACTGCGGACAGACAGACAGACAGACAGACAGACAGACCGACAGACGGACATGACGAAACTATAAGGGTTCCTTGTTTACTACGGAACCCTAAAAAGGATCGATTGGCATCAAAAAAGTTTTTGTGAAAACTGCCTATTTTCTTGCTAACAGTACTTTTTTTTTTTCAAAATCTGTGAATCCAGATCAAAATGTCTCAATCTCCTAAGACCGTTTTCTTGTAGCGACAACGGTTAAGGTGCCTGTCCTTGCTGCCCCATCTCAAAAATCCGCCCTGTTTATTGACTGTGATCTCTCGAGTCCGTTTCGGTGTTTCTTTTCAGAGTAGTGAGATAGGAAACACCGACCTCGTCTAGTAAAAGTATTTGTACACACGGCTACATATCAAGCTTTCCATTCCCATTATAAGCTGACCTCTCATTGTACCGAAATCCGATACAATGCGAGATCAGCTTATACAGGAAATGCTTGATATGTAGCCGTGTGTACAAACCTACTTACATAAATTAATATGATTATCATAGGATTCATAGGAACATCATAATCCACTGAAAACATGAATGAAGTGGACAACTATCGATTGCTACCGATGGAAACTTTAGTAAATACTTTGTGGAACCAATACTTACCTTTTTTTTTGGGTGGAAAATTATCAAATAACTTCTCCCGCTTTGGACGGAGAGCGTGTCAGACTCTTACTGACTAAAACCCACCCGTGTTCCTTCGGTTGCCCTGTTGCCGGGGCCACGATTTTCCTGTCGGTTTTCTTCGCACCCCCGGCAGGCATCGGCCCTAGCGGCCCCGTCAATTCTGCTGACATCTCTTTGAGGCGCGCGTGGAACACAACGCGCTGTCGACCCAGGCTTGGTCCTTTGCGAACGGCGAGCTACCCATTGCTCACCGTCCGCAAGCCCGCGCCTACGGTGGCCGGAAACCGGCCTGCGATTCCCGACGCCCAAGTCGTCTCCTCCTGCGGCGGTTAGGGGCATGAGGACGCGAATTTTGCCTCTCCCTCACGCGTTTCGCCTTCTCCTTCGCGAGCATTACTGCTTCGCAGAAGGAGGTGACGGCCTGCCATTTCCTCTCGCTCCGTACCATGGCCTGAACCAGAGCCAGACGCGAGAGATCACTGCCGCCAATCGCCTCCACGAGGACACGGTGTTGCTCCGCCCAAGCCGGGCAGACCTCCACCGTGTCCTCCGGGACCAATACTTACCTAGCAGTGAAAAAAAGGAAAATGGAGGAAAAAATATGTACTAATTAAACTATAACTAGGTACCACTTTTCTTTGATCTCGACACACACACTTCTTTCTGATACAAGCCACTCTAGCTAGTTTGAAAATTAATCAAACTATCATAAAATGAATACCCTTCAAATACATCTATAAAAAAATAGATAAAAGGATTCCCTCCTCAAAAAGCAAAGAGAAAAGCAAACCAATTTTATTAAAGCCCAAGTCTACGATCTCATCAGTTAGAAATAGCTAATAGATAGATGTTCTATTAATAAAATGTCTGCTTCGCCATTGCACTGTGAGCATAATCCGTATTGATCTGGTTTAAATTTAGTTCCGTACTCCAAAAGGAAATGCTCTGAGCGCAGAATCACGTAGAACCCGATGTGAAAATCGTTTGGAGTCTGTAATGTTTTAGTTAATTGCTTATTGGACTTATCTGCTGTGTCCTGCGTCTTTAAATAGAACCTTGTTAAAGTAAAAGGACGGATAAAGTGGTGCTTTGTAGTTAAAAGAACATTTTCGCTAATAATAAAAGTTAATTGACTTGAAATGGCGAAAGTTTTGTATTGTTTTATTTTGCATTGTATCTAATCTCACTGTATTTTAAAATAACTCTAGAATAAACTTTTTAGCACAATAGAAATACGACTTATTTACTTTTTTATAGGAAAAAGGACCAACCAGCACTAGGCCCGCGTGGTGGCTTACGGCCCACTCCCTCACACTGTGAGGATGCCAGTGTCCCAGCAGTGAGAACATTATAGACTGGTTATGATGAAGAAAAAGGAAATTATCATCTTCTTGTACTGTCAAAACACAGCCTTTTACCAGGCATATAAACGATTACTATTCGTCATCATCTGCCTAGTCTTTTCCCAATTGTATTGGGATCAGCTTCCATTCTAACCGGATGCAGCTGAATGCTAGATTATTTTACATGGAGTGCCTACCTATCTGACCTCCACAATCCAGTTACTGGGTAAAACGATACCCCTTGGCGAGACTGGACATCAGACTTTCGGGCTTCCGACTACCCTTAACAACTGTCAAAGATAGCGATTACTATTAATATAAAAAAACAGTGGCACTCTGGGAGTGCCGACAGAAGTGAAAACTTGAAAAAAAAACTCGGCACTGCGGTAATCAATGCGTTGATATCTTTTACTCTACGTACCGTGGTAATCAACGCGTTAATATCTTTTACTCAACGATGTTAGTAAATTGCGTTACAATGTCGCGAAATCAATGGTTTAGTCCTATCTCAAAAATGCCCAACGCGCCTAAAGAAGTTTTCACTTCAAAAAATCCTCTATTAGAGTGTGACCATGCTTTAATTAATCCGGGCTTATGATGATGACAATTGTGTTTTTACAACTCTACTCCATACAACAAGATATGACAATACTTAAACTTCATTTTAAAAACAAAACACAAAATTAAGACCAAATCCCACGTGATCCGCCTCAAACAGGAGATGCGGGTGTAATGACAAATTGATGCACTTATGACGCGTCGTTTTAATACAACGCGTGTACTGGCACTGAATAATAGACTCGTGATGATGGGGCAGAATTTTGTATATGTAAGCTATGCGGCGTTCAATGTTCTTCGAATTTAGAAAAAAGAAAGAGGCGATTACAAAAAGTACTGACAGTGTTTTGTTTAGAATTTAAGATTTAGGCCCGCTTGCACTATAAATTACTAAACACATTTATCGCTAAATGAATTTAAAACATCGTTCTGTTTCTGTTAATCGTTTGATAAAAGAAACAACATTTTTTTTCTTTACTTCTTGAACGATGAATGAAAACCTTCCGAGGTCGTTTCACCAAGCAACAAACACAACAATTATGTCATCTTTAACTTTATGTCGTTTGTTGACAAACCGACTGACTGAACAGACGTCTTGTTTTCATACCAATGACCAACCATGACTGTACACCTACAGGCATAACATAGCATTTAAATCAATGTTTGTGTACCGAGCTACATGCACAAACAATCCATAGCAAGAAAGTACAAACAGACTAAACAGCTCTGTCAGAACTGTCGATAGAACCATTCAAAAAGAGAGAAAATATATTTGTTTAGCACAAACTTAAAGGCACATAACATATTTTTTTCCTGTCACTATGTTTTAGGAAATTTCATGGAAATTTAATATTTTTATGACTTTTTAGACGTCTTGCTAGGTTTGCGTCATAATCATAAAATAAATAATATGTCGGATCCGGTCATTAGTACGGACACAAAACGAATCACAAGCGCGCCGCTGGTGACAGGACGTGATCTACCCATATCTAAAGCGAGCGCTTCTACAGAGTCGTGATGTTTTAAAGGCCACGGCGAGGAGGGATTCAGCCTTGGATCGTATCGGAGTCAAGACGTCGCGGAACTGTTCTCGATTCGTGGTGCTCAGTTATTGTGTTAGTTGTAATTTGTGTTAATTAGTGATTTTAATAAACGCCGTCACACCCAGTGTGTGTATAATTTAGCTAGTGTGATTAATTTGATGGTAAATTATAATGTGATCTGAACTGCAAACTGTTTTTCTATTGCGCATTAACCAATATTACCCACACTACGCCCACAGTAGTTACAATATGCCTGAAAATAATGAGAGTCACATACTCGTCTCCGACAAATATATATTAAAAAAGAAGTGTACCTAAGTATACTGTTCAGTACCTACCCTTAGCATGAACATTTTGGGTTTACTTCAGTTTCTGATAACGTGTTTCTCAAGATACTTATGGTCTGGTTTAGATGCAAAACATTGGCTAAATGGTCCCGTTGGCGGGGCAAACTAGATGCGGAAGAATAGTATATTGTTCCACAAATTTAAAGATCCTTATATTACAGCAGTACCTACCCATTTAAATAATAATATAATAACCAGGTTGGGTTAACATGTGCGTAAACATATAACATATATTGATGGATGTATAAGTAATTATGGATGTATGTCTCAAAAGACTCTTACTACTACAATTTATTTAGATAGGTACCTACTTCGATGGTGACACGATAACGGCCAGAAAACTATTTGCTTGGTACTCGTGCTACACGTCTGATCAACAAATTAAACCTAAAACAAGCCAAACATACCACTTCTATCAAAACCGTCGATACGACAGTTCCTAACAAAACGAGTCTATTCTTAGAAAACGACACTAAATGTTTACGTAAAGCTGTAGTGACGGGTAATAGACGGGTTAATTCGAAGTTTGCTCAAAGTACTAGTTAATCAGTTAATCCTCCCGTCGAGGTAAGCTAACAGAATCTTAAGATAAAGCTGTAGCCGGCCTTACAGGCGCCTGCCTGAACACGGCATTATCTTTTGTAAGCATTATGCATTAGAGTCCGACCAAAAACGGTTTTTTTTTTCGGCCAAATTCGAAAATGAAATTCGGTCCGATTTGCATTTTCGGTCAAAAACCGAAAACGAAAAAAAAGTTATTTTGTTTATTAGGTTTTTCTTTGGTAAAAGTAAAAGAAATGCAGTGTTAATCTATTACGGTTAAAATTTAATGAAACTTTATACTTTCCCAAAGAAATAGTTATTAATCACACAGTCTGATGTTTTATGCAAGAAAAAGCATTTTTTCTGCATTTTCACATTGATTATTTTTAGAAACTAACTATTTTCTCTGAATATATGAATTGAAAGTATTAAATTGCCTTTCACGCCCTCACGCCCCCCCCTAACCGCCGCAGGAGACGCCCTGGACGTCGGTAATCGCAGTCCGATTCCCGGCCACCGTAGGCGTAGGCTTGCGGACGGTGAGCAATGCGTAGCTCGCCGTCCGATAAGAACCAGGCCCGGGTCGACGGCGCGTTATTTCACGCGCGCCTCAAAGAAATGTCAGCAGAACTGGCGGGGTCCGCTAGGGCCGATGTCTGCCGGGGTCGCGGGAAAGTCCGAAAGGGATACCGTGGCCCCTGAAGGAACAAGGTGGGTTATAGTCAATAAGAGCCTGACACGGCCTCCCGCTTCGCCCTGACCGGGAGAAGTTATTTGATAATTTCACACTCAAAAAAAAAAGTATTGATTTGCCAGCACTTAATTTTATCAGTCATGGCCCTATAGGATATATTTTTTTCGACCGAAAACGAAAATTGCCGAAAACCAAAAACGAAGACTAAATTCGGTCGGACTCTAGTAAGCATATAGGCATACATCACTATTTACATAGGAGGTAATGTTCAAATGTAGAGTATTAATTAGTGAACCTATTAATATGTAATTAAATCCGCTGATTTGTGTAATAGAATTGTTTATGATTTTAATTAATAATGCATGAAAATGTTTGCGTTTGGATTATTTTATTATTAATTTTATTTTGAACTAGCGGATTAGCGCACGTCCATTAAACGGTACCTAGGAAGTGTAAACCCGCTTCATAAATATTTAGCAAAAATGTATTATTTAAAATGAAACTATTTAAATGAATTTTCAAAACCATAATCAGCCTATAAAGTTCCCGCTGTTGATACAGAGGCCTCCTCTCTTTGAGAGGGAGTGGGTCGTAATCCACACGGGTCCAGTGCGGGTTGGAAGATGTCATTGAATTCATAATGTCTTCGAATTTTTGGTTCTAGGACATGTGTTCTTATGATGGCGATGTTTTCCTTCACCGTTTTGAGAGCAGTGGTGATGAAATAAATTACACAAAATAAAGCGCCTGCTTGGGCTTTCTTTTTCAGAATCGTTTAGCTATAATTACCTACAAAAATTTATTAATAGACAAAAAAAAATTCACTTCCCCAAAAATACACCCACCGTTTGATCTGCTTTTTCACGTCGCATCAACACTCTCATTTATACTTCTCTCTGTGCTTCATCTTCAAGCATTATACAGTTTCCTATTAATACCGGTCACTGTTTCAAAAGAAACATTTTACGTCAATGCCAGTTAAGTGGCAGTCAGCAGTCGGTGGCTATGACAATAAAACAATGGACCGAGACGCGGTCGGAAACACTTCCTTCCTAAATCCATTAATTTAACAGCTGTAGACAGATTTAGGATTTATAATAAACTGATTTGAAATTATCTTTTCACTTTAAGCTTTTTACTTTCGTTAGTAGAGTGTGTGGACGCCCTAGGAAAACATATAGTGCCCAATCGGAAACGTTCTTTAGAAAGGTCAGGTGCGTAGTACTCGCAACCGGCATGCGTGTATGACCAGAATAAACACACTTATAGATAGATAGATAGATAGAATATTCTTTATTATGTACACCATAAAAATTACAGACATTAATATAGACATTAATATACTTATACTACATATAAACTTACGCCTTCTTCCCATGGGGCAGAAACTATAGAACGCCACCTACTACGCTCCTTACATACTCCTTTTGCTTCGTTTACGTTCATAGATCTGCACCCTAATTGCGGAACTTAGTTTAATTAACGATTATGGCTAATTTGTTTCATTTTGACAGTTCAACAACATTCATTGCGTTATTTACGTTGTTGAGCAGATTATTTTTTCCAACTTATGAAGCAATGGATTAGCAATCTGTTACAAATCGAAACAGATTGTGATTGATCGTGTATTACGCAATTAGGGTACAGATCTATGAACGTAAACGAAGCAAAAGGAGTATGTAAGAGGGTAGCGTTCTTTAGTTTCTGTCCCATGGGAAGAAGGCGTAAGTTTATAGGTATGTAGTAGTATAAAATCGATCAATCAATACGTTTATTTGTGAAACAGGTGTTTACATAGGTGTTTACATAAATAGGGGTGCGCTATGTTTTGTCATATTTAAGACATACAACACACACACACATACACACACACACATACATACATTGTTTATTGTAGATAGATACATCATAACTTGGTAACATAGTAACTAAACTCATTATTTCAAAGTACATAACTAAAATATTGTCAAATGAAAAATAATCTGCGTTGTTGGTCTAGTTGTCGCAAACATAACTGTTGAGCATGATGTCCTGGTACGATTCCCAGCACGCGTAGCATGACAATCATAGAAACGGGTTTTGTCGATGGAAGAATAGACAAAATGACAGATTCTGATTGTTTACTGTCATTTTGTCTATTCTTCCGTAGACAAAACACGTTTCTATTGTGGTCATGCTAAGCGTGCTGGTCGGGCAAAGTGTTATTGAGTTTTTACGTCAGGAATTCTCAGTAGCAACCCGTAAGCTGGATTAGTGCCCGGTTGATGGCAATAGGCTACTGTTACATGTTACTGGCGAAATGTGGATGTACCCACCTACACCTCTGCCTAACTCTAAGGGGTATACAGGCGTGATATTATGTGTATGAAAAATAATCTATTCCTAACTTATCCATGTAGAGTGTGAGAGTGTGTGGGGGTGTGTGTGTGTCTGAGGTTGTAAAGTGCAGAAATAATATTGTAAAAATCGCAATCCATCCTATGATCCTATTTTCAAACAAAGGATTGTCCAATGTCTCACGGAGTTAACTAAACTTTGTCCAATCAGACATCAGACAGGTACATTTTCTGTAAAATTAAACAGTATCTTAAGTAGCTCGGATAATTTAATTAATGTTCCCTGAAAAGTTAATTAAAACTTAATTCGACAAAAGTTTCTAATCTGAAAGCGGTAACGATTTATTTTAGGAGAAAAGCGATAATCTTACTTTTTGACGTCTTCATGAATACATTATTTTTAAACTAAATAACTGGAGGAAGTAGATGAGAAATTATGGTACGTTGTAGTTGCTTCATTTTAAATTCTTTTTAATTATTTGGTATAGTCATTTTATTCTAAGTGCATCGTTTTCACATTTATACAATTAATGTATACAACATATTGTAACCCATTTTAAAACGGTGGAAATTCTTGCCCATTCTTCTCCAAACGAAACTACCTCTTGGAAGGGGCGAGAATCAATTCTGTTTTTTTTTTTTTGTAACATTCACCGTTCAAAAGTGTCTTAAATACCTATTTAAAATAAATTATTTGACTTTGACCTTGTTACTTACACAAAAATATTTTTTTGTCTTTCACCATTATGATCTAGCTAATCTTAAAAAATGACCTATTTACATATATGTTTTTTTTTTTCTACAATGAAAAATGAGTAGGTTTTCCTGACACGAGTCCGTCCCGAATTTAGCGTATACATCATCATAATCAGCTTATAATGTTCCCACTGCTGGGACACATGCCTCCTCTCGGTGAGAGGGAGTGGGCTATAATCTACCACGCAGGCCCAGTGCGGGTTGGTAGATGGTGGCATTGCTAGAACCAAAAAATTCGAAGACATGTGGATGTCTTCAAATTTTTTGGTTCTAGGACATGTCACGATGTTTTCCTTCATCGTTTTGAGAGCAGTGGTGATGAAATTAAATACACAAAGTAAAGCGCCTGCCTGGGTTGGAACCCACGACCTACCACTCGTAAGTCGGGGCCGTTACCACTGGGCCACCACTGCTCATATATATACTAAATATTAATGAACACTCAACAATATGCATGCTATAAAGAGACTAATGACCAGTTAAAAGCACTTTAATTTTAGTTAATTAGTTATCGAGCTTATTATTTAATGCAATTTCACGCTCCTATACTGAAAACTAAGCGGCTTGTTCCCGTAGCGACTCAATAAGCGAACGTGCAACTTGTTAATGCTCAACTATGCTCAAAGTCGAGTCGTCGAGCATCGAATACTCCGCGACTGAACTCGACGCGTGCGAAATTCCCACCTTGGGTAGTTAATTTTATGAGTAAGACGAATTTTATGAAAATTAATTTCGTTGAAAGTGTTACATTTTCTTTTGATTGATATTTATGTTGGTATATTATACGGTTTAATGTACACGTAGATATGTAATCATAAATGAGACAAAGAATAATAAATTTTACTTAATTGACATACGAATTTTAGTGCTTTTCGACCCTAACTTTCATTCTGCCTAGCCTTTTCCCATCTACGTGGGAGGGTCGGCTTCCAGTCTAACCGGATGCAGCTGAATACCAGTATTTTACATGACACGACTGTCTATCTGACCTCTATAACCCAGTACCTAACTAAGTAATACGATACCACTTACTAAGACTGGTTGTGAGATTTTCGGGCTTCTGATGACCAGTAACGACTGTCAAAGATCGACGAATGACAGCCGGAACCAACGTCTTAACGTGCTTTCCGAGGCACGAACGAGTCTCGATATGTCGAAATGGTCACCCATCCACAGACCAACCCCGGCAAGCGTTGCTTAACCTGATGGATCGACCCGTGCGGCTGTTATTACTTAGCCACGAGCTAACTAACTACATATAGTAAAAGTAACATACGAGTACATGGATTGAGTACTTGAAATAGGTACTGATAAATGGTCCATATTAGCTTATTATTTTTGTAGAATAGCTTTTTTATGGTTTTTAACCGACTTCCAAAAAGGAGGAGGTTATATGTTCGTCGCGTATGTTTGTTTTTTTTTTTTTATGTATGTCCACCGATTTCTCCGTCAATTGTAGACCGATTTTGAAAATTATTTTTTTGTTTGAAAGGGTGTGCTCTCGAATTGGTCCCATATAAATTTTATTAACTTTGCTTTGATAGTTTTTGAGTTAGCTACAAAATACGTATTTTTTTCCCACTTGCTATGTAGATGATATGATAAGTTTCTGTCACTGGTAGCAGGTAGTGGTATTCGAATGTGTGTGGGGTAGGTACCACAACTAAAAAGTGAAAAATAAAAACTTTTTACAAAAAAAAAAACAACCGACCTCCAAAAAAAACACTACAAAGTGAAAAATAACTTTAATTTCGGAAGTCGGTGGCAAAAAACGAAAATACAAAACACAAGACACCGACTTCCGAAATTAAAGTTATTTTTCACTTTGTAGTGTTTTTTTTTGGAGGTCGGTTGTTTTTTTTTTTTTGTAAAAAGTTTTTAGGACCCAATTGAATTATGCTTAGATGAACACATAGTGAACTGCGCATTCACTTAACATCTTGAAATGTATTTATACATAAGTACAGTGTTAACCAATAAAGATTTCCCCTGGCTGGAAATTTTAAGTGTAGCAGCTAAAGGCACCCACAGGATTGACCGGTTAAATAGTCATGAGCTCAGAGGTCAGCTATGAGAAGCACTAAAGAAAAAAAAAAACGATCTAGTTTGCAACATCATCTATTATTGTCTAAATATGGAATTGTTTTAAATATTGAAAACCAACCAGAGACGATGCAGCGCCATTTATTAAAGTGCAGTTTACAATTAAGTCAATTGAAAAAATAAACCTGACTAGAGAAAGTACTTTAAGAAATTGTCTCCGTATCTACACAAACATTGTTTTTGCTTTTACCTTTCATATGTAAATAGAGAAAATATTCAGAATGTAACGCCAACTCACATTTTGGTGGAACAGGCTTTATCTTACTAATGCATACATGTAATATTGTAAAAGGAGTTCGGAGAGACATCTTATTATGTGGCGTAATGTAAAGTGATATTTTACTAGCACAGACGTTTTACTCGGTTTTACACAGAGATTTACTTGTTACTCTAATGTATCTACATATCATTTGGTAACTAAATATAAAGTGCGAGTCAGTAACGTTGTTATTTAAATTGGTTGTGTGACATGCGAAAAACAGATATACATTTTAGAATTTCTATTTCGTTGTAGTGGATATTATGTTCCTTATGAATTAATAATTGAGTTGGAATACTAATTATAAAGTTAGGTACACTTTGGATCTTTTACTTTCTAAAGAGCAAGTTTCAGTTTCTAGAAGCCCCGATCTGCATACTTAATCAAATAAGTACGCACCGGGCCCGCGTGGTGGATTATGGCCCATTCAGTCTCACTGAGAGGAGACCTGTGTCCCAGCAGTGGGAACATTATGGTCTGACTAGCTGCGCCCCGCGGTTTCACATAAGTCTCGATCCCATGGGAATATCGGGATAAAAAGTATCCTATATCTCAATCCAGGTCATGGTCTACTCATGTGCCAAATTTCGTCTAAATCCGTTCAGCCGTTTAGCGTGAAAGCGTAACAAAGAAATAAATGATACGAGCACGATCTAGTGACATAACTATTAGGGAACTCCGACCAAATAGGTTAGGTTAGAACTGTGACAAATTACGCACGAGCCGAGCGAGCGGAGCGAGCGGTGCCGTGGCAGTGGCGGCGAGCGCTACGTCAAAATTCGTCGCAGTAATAAAATTAGGGCATTCCGACAGTTATGCAACGCTTTCATATAGGTAACTATATTACGGTATATACATAACTATATCGCTAGGAATATAACTATATCACGGCTTTAACCATCTTACTGCGACATATACACTGCAGTAAAATCCTCTACTACCTGCTGCGTACCGCTGAAGGGTAATTTTACTTGATGCATTTGCAAGGCAACATTTCATAATTAAAATAATAACTAGTGCTCTGCCAACGTTGGTAGTAAACACAATTTTCCTCGCAGCGGTCAAGTTCTACTGTTTACAAGACAGCCTGGAAGCCTTCCAAAGTTTCACTACCAACTCATTAAGGGACTAGTGTTAACTGCGAATGCCCGTGAAATCTTTTAGTGGGCACTTCACTTGCCCGTTTTAATTCTGCCTCTACATTCACTTACCCGTTTTAATTCTGTCTCTACATTGCGTGCTTCGTTAAACTCGAGAGGCTATTTGGCTCATGTTTTTGAGATAGAGGGCTGGTCATTATTTTTCGTCGTATGAGCAAATTATGTGGAGTTATAGCGAGTGCTTAAATTTTGAGAGTTGATGGCAGACGGCACTCGCTACGTCTCGTCGACAACCTAAAATTCACAACTTTTAATATGGGAGTGGGCAGAGCCAGATTTGGAATGTTTTATATTCTGTCTTTTTAGATAAAGGTGTCTTTGTAACGTCGCCTATTTGCTACATAATATACGAGAAAATCTACTTTTATGCACACCATAAAACAAGACACAAAGAAAAATTCAACATCTCAAAAAACTCTAAAATATAACCAACATCAATTTAAGTTTTACTATCATCATTCAATAGACTTTATCAAAGCACATACCTCATTTCGGTCCGATAGACATCCTCTATAAAAACACAGCTGCCATCGACAAAGAGTCTATTCCCGATGGTCACTTATTGTTCAACACCGACCATGGACAATAGAGGACATCACAGATCACCCGTCTCCGGGCAACAATACGATTTCGGTTTTGTAATAAGCTTTAGAATCGATCACAACTATATATTTCTAACAATAACATAAATACTTTTTTCCACGTAACACTCTTTTGGACACAGAGTAAAATTGTTCCTTCTAAACATATTGGTATACTGGTGATTTATACCATACCATGTAAGGGGTTTTTTGATGTGTGATGTCCCCATGTTACGCGTAGGTCGATGTCGTTTTATTTTGACAAACGGACGTGAATTCCCTTTGTTGTCTTTAGTGCGATATATCAACGTTGACACTTAATTCTATACGAAAAAATAAAAATTGAATGGAGCTTTTTTGAACGTGAATCGATAAAGTTTAAAATGTTCGATTATTCAATGGAACTATTTCAATTTTTATCGATTTGAAATGTTTCCTTCGCTTCACTGCCTGCATTCATAATTCAATTTCTAAAACGCTTTAAAATCATAAAGCGTACGTTACCGCTTAGGAGCAGAGTGATAAGAAATGGTTCGATTAACATAAAAATGTCACCTGTTGTAATTGAAATAATTAAAAGAATCGTTTCTAATAACAGTTGATTTATCATCACGCCAATAGAATTTCAATGGACACGACCACCCGCCGTAGTCCCTAACGATGTCGTTTTGGAGACAATAGTGTTGGTACAATGCAAGAATAACGACCTTCCAAGACACTCTGCCATTGATACTGATGCTAGCTAAACATCCAAAAACAAAAGACGAATATAAATCACAAGGGTCCCGTACACGAGTTTGAATGCAAATACATCTGTCTACCATCAATCAACATTACACTCTACAACGACACAATACGGTGTCTTATCCTCTAATCAAGTTAGCGGGGTACACAACATTTTAAATCATAATGGCCGACTGTAACCGCTTCTATGTAAACAAAGGCCGTTTACAATGTTACATTATTACGGTGGTAACATAATTATTGACCCATTGTTGGGCATACGATTCCCAAAAATGCTTCATGGGTGTCAAATGGGTTTACAATGCTTTGCTAGCAGAATAAAGTGGACAAAATATTTTTACCACGACTCGGAACGAATTAATTGTAAGAAGGTTCGATTGTTCCTTTTTGCAAAGGTTTTTGAAGCAGTAAAGAGGCTTTGGAATACATTGAACGTGATTTATGCATATTAGTATTACTAAAGAGACAATGGATTTAAATAAAGACTTTTTAGACAATCATTGATGGATTTATGACCGATTTTATTAGTCTTTAGTACTAATAAAACGTCTCTCGGTAAAACCGTTTTTCCCTCTCTTACTTACAGTATTGGATGATGTAGAAAAAAAACTTTTTACAAAAAAAAAAACAATTGACCTCCAAAAAAAACACTACAAAGTGAACAATAACTTTAATTTCGGAAGTCGGTGTCTTGTGTTTTGTATTTTCGTTTTTTGCCACCGACTTCCGAAATTAAAGTTATTTTTCACTTTGTAGTGTTTTTTTTTTGGAGATCGGTTGTTTTTTTTTTGTAAAAAGTTTTTATTTTTCACTTTTTAGTTGTGGTACCTACCCCACACACATTCGGATACCACTACTTGCTACCAGTGACAGAAACTTATCATATCATCTACATACTAAGTGGGAAAAAAATACGTATTTTGTAGTTAACTCAAAAACTATCACAGCAAAGTTAATAAAATTTATATGGGACCAATTCGAGAGTACACCCTTGCAAACAAAAAAATAATTTTCATAATCGGTCCACAATTGACGGAGAAATCGGTGGACATACATAAAAAAAAAAACAAACATACGCGACGAACATATAACCTCCTCCTTTTTTGGAAGTCGGTTAAAAACATCTTTTTATGTGAAAATTCAACAACCCGCACTGGGCACGTGTGCCGGTTTATGGCCCAGTCTCTCTAACAGAGAGGAGGCCGGGGCATACCCCAGAAGTGAGAACGTTGCAGGCTGATGTGAAAACTTAAGAATACAAAATAAAAAAGATTACCTTAAAACTCAAAAACATCAAAACGTAACTCCTTAAAGTAATTAAAAGCAATTAAGGATAATTTACGTAAATATTTTCAGTAATAGACGCGAGCGACTGAGTAAACTCGTAAACCTGACCACAGCCCTAGCCTAATTACCCTAGCTTCGTCCCTCTCAATGTCTGGGGAAAAGACAGGGACAGACAATTCGATAGACACCCCTTCTCAACAATTTACGGGCGTCGAGCGTTCTGGCTAATCTAATTGGCGCTTTCACGTTTAGTTTGGCGTTGCCTTGACCTTTTGTAAATGCATTTTGTATGTTTTATGTTGTTGGCTTTTAACAATTAAGCTATTTTACGGCAGGGAATTTTACGGGTTAAATGTTTGATTCTATACATTGATTGGATGGGTAAGGGGTTAACTACTTGGATTTATTTCAGAGGGTTTCCTTAATTAAAAACATGAAAGGATTGGAAATAAGAAGGTAATAGATTGTCATATTATGTAGGTATTTAAAAGTACATAACATTACACCGAAAAAAACGTTAAATTGATCACAATACTTAAGTTGAATAGATACAGTTCTTTTTTTGGTAAATAATATTTTGTAACCTAGCTATAGGTAATATTTTAATGTCGTCTCAACTTGGTGTTAACCTGTAAACCTACTTACTGTATTACCTGGACAATAAACTATTTCTATTTCTATTTTTAACCGACTTCAAAAAAAAAGGAGGAGGTTCTCAATTCGTCGGGATATTTTTTTTTTTTATGAATGTTCCCCGATTACTCAAAGACGGCTGAACCGATTTGAAAAATTTACACGATCCAAATTCACGATAAGGTAAGTAATTAAGCAATCCCCCACACACAAAAAAAGAACACGCCATCCATCAGACTTTCCAAAAGAAATACATCCAAAAGTGATTAGAAGACCACTTTTTTTTCCTCTTACACGCAAAACGTAATTGCGTGCGTACCTTTTGTGAGGAGTGACGTACCTCTGTGAGGCCTGACGACCCTCACAATTCGTACATTGTTGTTACTCATCGCATGACAGGCCAAATTAACACATCGTCCAATCTATGACCCCTCCGAGTGCTCGTATGTACACAAGAAAAGTTTTGTTATAAACTGATTTGATGGGTACGGTCCAATTAGAATCGTACCTGGTAGTTTTGGTAAATGTTGGGGATACGTTATAAAAGTGCTTGTAATATTGGACATCTGTATTTTGTACATAATGTTCTTTAAAGGCAGTTTAAATAGTTTTAGTGGTTTGTATATTAAGTACAAAAGTGAGTGATGGCCACCGTGGTAACGCTGCAAAGCGAGGATTTATTCATATTCATTTCAACATTTTGTTCGTCTAGGTACCGTTATATATCCAAAATTCAGTGTTATCTATATTATTTGATAACCACTGAGATTTTTTTTCCTGAATAGTACTACTGTTCCTACATACTTTCTTGTTGAACTCTACTGCTAGTAGATAACTTTCTGAACTCCTATTAGCCTTGAACGCCTTGAAAACTATCATCAAAACTCTAACAAAACAATACATCCACTTCGCTAAACTGTAACAAAACTTTCCTAACAACGAAGATGACCAACCAATTAATTACGAAACTTAGTTCTAAGTTCTAACAAATGACGATCAACGCCATAACTCAACCACGTCATGATACATACCACCGTGAGAAAACTTGCTACGTAATGTGGGTAGTAGAAAATTTTGGAATCGCGTGCGGCGAGCGCGAGCGCAAAGACCAGGGGTGCCGCACGCGATACCGTTTTCCTCCGTAAAGAAAACGGTGCTTATGATTTAGTGGCACGCTTGGAAATGGATGTTTTACTTATCTAAGAAAGGATTTGGAAGATGGATTTTTGCGTAGGATAGTAATTTGTTTTGTGGTTTCTGAGATATTTATTATTTTGCTCTGATAAAATAATGTTTCTGCTAAAAATATTTTTTCAAGATTTATGCCTGGTATTCGATAATGAAATTTTGGCTTAGAGGGTTACGGAACCGATTCTGTGTTCAAAATTTGGCACGTGGCAAATGTTATGACACAGAACAAAACGCCTGTATGCGCCTGCCCTGCATATTTTAGCAGAACTGACAGCTGTGGCTTATATAGAAAAAAACCTAATGAATGTTCGATCCTCGCCTAGATCAGAAAAGGCAAAATATGTTAAGGTTGGCAAGTCATCAAAAAAAGCAGTGATGTATAAAAGATACAATAATATTTTCACCAGTTCTTCCAGAAGACATTGTTATTCCTAATTTTATGAAACTGTAGTCTGAATTTATCCAAGGTGGTTTTCAAGAAAAATAACAATCACAATCAGAAAAAATAACAAAGAAATGGAACTAAGACAAGGAAACAGCTCCTTTTTACTAAAAGTTAATTTAAAACAACAAACCGTTTACCTTTCAGCATAGCACTTACGCAAAAGAAAGGCCAAAACCCGTGCTTACGTAAAGGTTTCCAAAAGATGTTTTTATAAAAATAGCCGCTACCTAAATCAATATTTTGTTATACTTATATTTGGCTGGAACTTTTCCGTAAAAGGTAAAACGTTCCGAAGTTTGACCTTCTTCCGCAAAGTAAAATTCATTGCATATTTTAACGCTATGTTTAAAAGGCCGAATATAGAAAAACTTTTGCCCATTCTTCTCCTACTAATGTAAAAGAGCCGTTTTCTAATATTCAACCTTCAGTCAATATATTAAAGAGACCCGCTTTCATCACAGTATCCATAGCATTATGTTTTCCTATTACTTTCATAATATTTATTTTACATGGTCCAACTACCTTTAACTGAAATTGGACTTTATTTTTAATATCATAAAGTTCCCTTTCAGTGAAATATAAAGGTATATTCAGTACTGTTTCAAGTTGAGCGAGTCCATTTCTTTCGCCGCCCATAATAATGTTTGGCGATTTATCAAATCGCAATATCGTAATAGATACCCGCTTGATGTGAAAGATGATAAAAAGTTATATATTGTCCCTTCGTTTAGGCTAAATTGAAACGGTCATTTGGTCAAATAAGTGTTTAATACTAATTTCGGTAATGCTTAATTTATTGGTTATGTTTCGTAAAAATGTGCCTATATTTTACCAAATATTTTGTTCATTAATTATTTAGATACCCAAAGTAAATTTGCCTGCTATAGTCACAGATGAAATGAAATTGTTTATTCTATAAATAGGATATTGGAATCACTTTTACACGTCATATTAAAAAATAAATAAAAATAAGCTAGATGAGTTCGGCGTTTCCTATCTGACTACTCTGAGAAGAAAGGCCGAAACAAACTCAGAGGTCGCAGTCTCTTTTAAAGTCCAGACATAATCTTGGTCAGGCCATATGAGGACAATGTAGATTAGTGTCTGAAATGGTCTTTTGTGGAAAGAACTACACAGATTTGAGTGGACCTGTCCAGTCCAGATATTACAATGATTTTAAAAGTATTTATCATGACTACAATAGATTGAAAAGCAACCTAGAAAAAAAGAGTGAAAGCACATCATCATCATCATCAGCCTATAATGTACCCACTGCTGGAACACAGGCCTCCTCTCAGTGAGAGGGAGTGGGCCGTAATTCACCACGCGGGCCCAGTGCGGGTTGGTAGATGTCACATGTCTGCGAATTTTCGGTTCTAGTTCTAGGTGAAAGCACAGTTGATAAAAAATCCATTTACATTTATCAGGAAATATCTCAATACCTTATTTCGAAGGTTTAATTGGTAACGGGCCATCAGGAACAGGACTATAATAACCAATTGTACATTACACAATGTATTATACATAAACGTAGGCGGCTATATTTATACGCAATAATATCTTTTGTTATAGCCTTTTGTGCCCCGCTATCTGTTTTATCGCTACCTCTTTGTGCCAGAACAACTATCATGACACATCCAATTTTTTACCCCCTATCCCAAAGGTCAGAGGTATAAGGTTGATTTTTGAACAGCAACAGTTTTTTAACCCACATTTCTTTGTTGTTTTCTTCAGTGATACACCAAAGATGACAATAGATTTAAATGACTTTATTCCTGATGGTTTGTGTCCGGTACTGTCGCGTTCGAAGGCGTCCCAGTAATTTATGTTACTCTTTTTAAAATTCTTGTTAGACGTTGTTGATACAAGTGAAACAGATAGGGTCTAAGAATAATATTTGAATAATCGTGAGTCGGATCTTCGAGGGTTATTTTTGTTTGGCGATGACCTTAGCTTTTGTGCTCACGAAAAGAGTTAAATGTTGGTTTGTGCTGCGTGAGGTACAGTTTTGTACCTTTTTCTTTAAATTTTTAAGTTTTTTTTACTGAATCTGAATGCAGGTACAAAATTTATTTCAATATAATTCGTGTGAGGTCGCTGATAGCTTCATACAACACGAATAATTTGTTAGGTTCCTAAAAAAGTGTTTGATGATTTATTCAAGTGTTTATTTTTCTTTTACTTACACGCGATCAAATACATTCGTTTTAATTATACTGTTGCTCCCTTTCGAATTGAGTTCAGTGAATCGTCTGTAAATTCTGTTTTCACAGCATATTAAATAAAAACATTATTGTTAATAG
The DNA here is from genome assembly GCA_963680765.1 of Agrochola lychnidis. Taxonomy (NCBI): domain Eukaryota; kingdom Metazoa; phylum Arthropoda; class Insecta; order Lepidoptera; family Noctuidae; genus Agrochola; species Agrochola lychnidis. The sequence goes on from OY796857.1 coordinate 16,857,652, forward strand.
CTTCACTATAATAACAGGACTTTTGACACGCTTTGATTTGCTTTTATTTTAGATACTTACCTACTTATATTATAAAAAACAAATGTAAAAAAAAAATTACACAGCATATTTTTTACTCATCAATAAATTATTGAAATAAATAACAGTCGGTAAAAGATAATTTGTTCATCAAAAATAGTCAAGTGATTACTGGTACCTACTTACAGCTATTTACATAAAAAATACACATGTTTAGCTAATCATAGTAACAATTATAGTAGTAGTTCATAAATTATATTTTACTATCCATTCTAAAATAATATCACGCTACGCTTTATGCCTTTATTTGTCGTAACCACGCGAAAGTTTATAATTATTGTTTGTACAAGCAATAAAATGCAGTTTCCTTTATTTGTAGGTACTGTTTAATGAGGTTTGTTAATTGGACAAAGTAATTACTTTTAGACATGGTGTACATTTTTGTTTATTATTTTTCTTATTGGAATTTCTTATGTTCCTAATTGAAATCTCATTAGATGTACGCGAGTTCCATCACCATTTAAAAATATAATTTTAGTAATCATTTTAAGTCCCTACTCATTATACGAAAAATGTAAAAAATCTAGTTGAATTTTCAATCTAAACTCAATTCTACGAATAAATATTTTCCAAAAAGAAAAAAAAACATTTTCACAAAAAAAAATCCTTTTATAAAAAAAAATACTTACACCAATCCAATAGATCCATGAACAACACAACAAGTCCAATCACAAAGTCGTTCCACAACACAGCACTAGCAAAAAAATTACCGGCGTTACGAATTTTCCGTGGGCGGATTTTCCGCCCAAACGCGTGCACCCTCCCTGGCAGTTGAAACGGTACTGAGGGGAGGGATACCTTCGGGACAGCTCGGGACTTCGTGAGGCTACAGACGCGCGCATCTGTACCTTAAGCTGTGTACATGTTAAGGGAGCTTTCATATGTTAGGTATCAGGTAGCCAGGATTCGAAAATGGAACAGCTGTTTCTTAAGTTTATGGCGGTTGAGAAGTGTTTTAGCTTGAATCAACTTAAGGGTTTAGTGGAGTTGAGAAGTCTTCATTAAAGGTTTCCATTTTCTTTGTAAAAAAGATTCGCTCTTTAGAGAATTTAATCGTGAACTCTCTGTCCTATTTTGGAATTGGAAGGCTTGCTTTAAAACTAAATAGACAGTAAACTAACTAAAGATGAGACTAAATAGAAATATCTATTACGTCAATAAACATTTTATGTACCGAACGAACTATTACAACAAAACAAATAAAACTAACAAGCCGTTCTTATTGTCCACTAAAAGAAAAACAAGAAAAAGTAACAAAAGCGAAACTAAGTTGAAGTACTAAGGCTCAAGCACTTAATTAATCGCCCGGAGAAAATCAACGGACCATCATTTTTATTGCTCTCACAAAGATAAATGCGTACATTGTGTCACATGTCGACGGTGCGAGCAATATATTTCCCGGGCAAGGAAAAATTACGCACAATAAAAACTGGAGTTCCCGAGAAATTAACGATGTTCCCAGTTGACAGCAACTCAGCTTATCTGCGGCTTTTAATGGCCGGGGAAAGTAACCGAATAAGTGTAGGTGTAGGTTACGCCACGGGAAGTGATGCTGGTATAAATTGTATTTTTTTTCACAGCAGTAATTTCTACTGTTTCATTGGTATGAAACTCTAATTTGACATGGACAAACGACATCCACACACCATCGCACCTGAAACAGTTCTTTCGCGTCTGGTTTTTTTTGTCTTTTAAGTTTCATGATTGCACTTTCGATTCAAATTCCATTTTCCAGTTGCAGATATAGAAACAAGAAAAATAAACAGTGGTACTCCGGGAGCGCCGACAGAATTGAAAACTTGAAAAAAAAAATCGGCACCGCAGTAATCAACGCGTTAATGTCTTTTACTCCACGGTGTCAATAAATTGCGTTACAGTGTCACGAAATCAATGGTTTAGTCCCATTTCAAAAATGCCCAATGTGCCTAAAGAAGTTTTTACTAAAAAAAAATACACAACAGCAGGTACATTTCCCGCTTAAACTGTCGTAAGCTAAATCTGTTTCAGGTTTATATCTCAACGTTTTCACACCACACCATTAACTGTTTTTCTTTTTTCCTAATGAAATGTTTTCCACCATTTTAATTCTTTTATTTTTGCTGTTTGTGTACTGTTTAGGCCATTAGTCTTAGATATTCTGAGCGACGACAATAAGAGGATTGTGCCCTTACGATAAAAGCTTGGAATCTTTTTATAAAAACGGGAAAATATATTCTGAAAATAACGTTTTGAATGTTAAAGGTAAACATTTGGATTACGTATCCATTATTGAAACAAGGAAATTTAATTCTTACAACAGCGGCAAGTTTTCTACAAAAAAAATCATAGTAAGTAAAATGCAACTACGCGATGTACTCCTACGCTCCTCAACTCGATCGTACTTACTCAAGATGTGGACCTATTCACTGACAAACTGTGCAAAATTATATCTGCGGTAAATGTCCACCTCACACAATGTCATGCAGGCTAGCTCATCGAAGCTGTATTCATTATAAGTTAGTAGTTAAGCATTAGTATTTAATAATATAATATGTTAAGCTCAAATTGTAACTGTGCGCGTATATTACGAAATGTAACTTGTTTGTAGACGCCTTGGGTTGACCTGTTAAGTATACAAAATGTTCAATAAATAAATAAATAAATGGCGTAAGGTTCGTAATGTTAGTATCATTTTCATAAGTATGTTTTGTTTTTTTTTTGTTTATTTAAACTCACCAATTCGCAGTAACGATTTATGCTCTTTTAAATGTAAAACTCTTTACTTATGTATAAAATAACGTAACCTCATTCAATTTAGCTGAAGCCCACGAACATAAACTTCACCGACATGTAAATGTCGAGGTAATACAGCTGCTAAACAACACGGCCATAGTAAGTAGGCTAGTGAGTGAATAATAGTGAAAATGCGGTGTTAAAATGTGACACATGAAGAAGGTGTGTTCGAAGTGAAAACTTCTTTAGGCATGTTGGGCATTTTTGAGATGGGACTAAACCATTGATTTCGCGACACTGTTACGACACCAGTTTTTGACCATTTAAAAAGATATCAACGCATTGATTACCGCGGTGCCGATTTTTTTCAAGTTTTTTCTGCTGTCGGCACTCCCGGAGTGCCACTTTTTTTTTTAAAATCAAATATCAAACCCTAAGAAAGTGTTCGAAATTATGTAAAAGTTTTTTAGTTATAACATAACCTATAATAATAAGTTACAGGTAAATTACTTATATTAATTAGTCTCTAGTAGTTCATAGTAATCCAGAAAAAAATACCCAATTCAACAAAATGTTGCAAAAAGGAACCACACAGAAAATTAAATAAATATAAACCACACACCACGCTTTCTACCAAAAAGCCTTTAATACTAATAATGTGGCAATGACACAAGCGATTTCCTTTAGAGCTCTCCTACCGAACTGAACGCACTTTTGAAAACACTTCGGTGACCAGCCAAACCAGACACGTGATCATAGTTCATAACTCCCCGGTTCCATTAAAACTGTGAATGACGAAGAGGGGAGAGGGAGGTCTTCCTATACTGGCCGTGAAATAAAAAGTGAGATACATGTGCCTCTTTTAGACTATTAATCAATGTCCCCTAAAAGCCTCTGTGCTACACAAAAAATTAACGCAGTACAATTGTATGAGAGAGAACATTCTCATGTGGTCGTACCATTGTTAGACAGTATTTTATCATTCTATAGTTATGTATATTAACCGTTTTGCTAGCTCCTAATGGTCAGTCGTGGAATAAAACGGACAAGAGGTTACTTGCTATATGTTCTCCGATTTTTACCCGACTAAGGTGAAACAAAAAGGAGGGTTATGATTTTGACCGGTATGTATGTATGTATGTTCATCAGTTACCTCATAACTTCTAAACTGACGATCATAATTTGACAAATGAGGTATCATTGGAAGCGTATTGATTGTCCGCTGGTTATAGGCTATATGACATCACATTAAATGCAATATGGCGCCCTCTAGAGGACATAAAGTAACCAAATAAAAAATAAAAATAATTGAATTGTTTCATGTTGGGTATCAAATACTCAATCAAGGTGAAGCCGTGGTCGCATGCCGTTATAATTTTGTAGGTGTCCAAGCATGCGACCACGGCTTCACCTTGATCATTTTTGCACCTATGTCTTGACTTCTGTCTGAAATATTTTCTTGTTTCATATCTTTTAGTCGGGTTTTAGTTTTTAAACTTACTTTTTATGTGAAGTGCTTTCGGGATTTTGAAATTAGATTTAGAGGTAGTCATTTGTTTTGGCCTGGTTATGTCTGGCTTTCTTGTACTGCTATTGGTTGATGCGGTGTTTTATCTTTTCCGTGGGTAGTGAGAATGGCAAGCAATGAATTCAAGTTTTGCTATTAGTCAGTCTCGTATTACAACAATCAGAATGATTGAAAATGTTAACTTGTGGTTTTAATGAGATGTTAAATTAATCCGACTATGTGGAGGTGTTTTTAATCTTATAAAAAAAACCAAGGCTAAAATAGGAACTACAGTTTTTTTACAGTACGAAATTTACGGTATTGACCAATCGTGGCAATGGGCCGGCTATATTAGCCGTAGAACCGATGACCGTTGGGGTGGACGTGTTCTTGAGTGGAGATCGCGAATCGATAAACGTAAGGTTGGACACCCTCAGGCTAGGTGGAGAGATCTTAGCAGCTGGATTAGAGTTGCCGAAAATAGTAATAGTATAGTTGAATGGCGTGCAATAGGAAAGGTCAGCAGTAGACTACTACTGCTATGATGATGACCAATCCGTCTGTCAAGCACAGGTTTAAGACCAGGCACTCCAAAGACAATTTCCACGCAAACTCCGCCCCAATGCACGCTACCACTCCACTATGCACTAAACGCTAACACATCAGTAGTAAAGTTGAATATCGCGTGCGCTTTTTGGTCGTTTTCAAGCACGTAACTAAATGTCGTAAGTCTCAATGCTTATTTCGTTTATAACTAAAGTAATAATTGATCTAGAGAAAAAATATCTTATATTTGGATAGTAAACTATATTTCCTTACCATCAATAATTATTTTAGACATAAAAGCCGAGTAGTCTTGTTTTTGTTTCAAATAATCTTTAAAAAAGACATGATTTTTGAATAAAAAATGAATCGAGCGAAAATGTTCCAATTACGTAACTGTCTTATATTTAGAAAGAAAAAGATCTAATAAATCATACACTAAAGTTCCATTTTGATTGTATGCGTGACTTTTTCAGAATATTAATGAAAATTAACATACAATTTAGGGAGCCTCCTCTTAATGTTATTGTGTCTGTGTAAAAAAGTACTACACTAGTGTAGTATGAAAATATGCACAACACTATTGATGAAGGAAACGGAAATAAATTTCTATTCGTTGCAAGTCAGCATGTGTTTCACTCGATATTTCTACATTCTTCTTTATTTCTTCTATTTCTCTTAGCTGCATACATCTGTAGGTTTCGGTCAGGAGGTCTACGTAAAGTATAACAGGAACACACACACACACACACACAGGAATTAGTTGTGTAATCAGTTTTGTTCCAGTGAAATAAACTGTTCTCATTAAAACGGATGTAGAGAGCCATAAAAAACTTCTGAAAGAAATCGACACGTGTTTCACCTCTCAACGAGGCATCCTCAGGATGATGATGGACTTGTCTCGAACCCGAACACGGCGTGTTGCCACACCGAGCGCTGAGCGCAGACTGACAGTCGCAGTCAGTGCAGTCTGTGCAGTCTACGCTCAGCGTGTTCGGGTTCGTGACATGCCCATCGTCATCCTAAGGATGCCTCATTGAGAGGTGAAACACGTATCGATATCTTTCAGGAGTTTTTTATGGCTCTTTAGAAACGGCTAAGCGGAACAGGTTACTAAATATATCCACGTCTATTGTATTTTATAATAGATTTCCGCAAGGTCACGCCTGAATCAATTAACTAAGAATTCAGTAGGTACGTAACATTATTTCTTCGATGTAGGAGTCACACTAGGTAAAACAAAGAACTACCGTAGAAGTACCCTTTTCATTCGTTATAAAAAGATCCTTCTGTTCCAATAATGTTAAAACGGTGCGGGTGGATTACATTTCGACATCACAATGATATTTAATCCATTTACTTAGTCTCGACCATTCTAGACTGTGCACTGTAGAAATTTTGTTCAGTAGGTGGATACTTAAAATAGATAGGTATTTTAGGTAACCCGTTTTAAGTTAATAGATGCTGTAACCTTATAACTCTTTTGGATCAATAGGGTCGCCGTCCGATAAGGACCAGGCCCGAGTCGACGGCGCGTTGTGTTCCACGCGCGCCTCAAAGATATGTCAGCAGAATTGACGGGGTCAGCTAGGGCCGATGCCTACCGGGGTTGCGAAGAAAACCGAAAGGCAGATCATAGCCCCCGGGGCCCCGGCAACAGGGCAACCGAAGGAACACGGGTGGGTTTTAGTCAGTAAGTGTCTGATACTCCCGCTCCGCCCAGAGCGGGAGAAGTTAATTGATAAGATTCCATTAAAAAAAAAGGGTCAGGTATTTTTGGTAAAGATTTTTGTCAAGTATCGTGTTAGTACCATACAGACAAAAAAGACTAAGCAAATGATGATGACCAAAGTCAATCTACGTTTTGTTGTAAGACAGCAAAATAAGATAGGAGCAGTGGTGGCTCAGTGGTAAGCTGTCGGTCGTAGGTTCGAACCCTGACAGGCGCTTTACTATGTGTAAATTATTTCATCACCACTGCTCTCAAAACGGTGAAGGAAAACATCGTGAGGAAAACGGGATGTCCTAGAACCAAAAATTCGTGAAGACATGTATCATCTACTAAGCCGCACTGGGCCCGCGTGGTGGATTACGGCCCACTCCCTGTCACTGAGAGGAGGCCTGTGTCCCCAGCAGTGGGAACATTATATGATAATATCATTGATAAAACAGCAAAACTTCACTAATGTGCAAAACAAAGCTAAGATTGATTAGATCTAGTCATTTCGTGAATTCCTTTATAGGGTGCTGTGTCCGAAGGATGCCTAACAGAACCCCATTACTAAGCCTCCGCTGTCCGTCCGTCCATCTGTCTGTCAGCCGGCTGTATCTCACGAACCGTAACAGGTAGATAGTTGAAATTTCCACAAATTGTTAATTTCTATTGCCGCTATAGGAAATAAAATAAAATAAAGTAAAAAATTAAAGATCCCGATACAAAAATCGTGTTGTTTTCGGCATTTATTGCTAAATATTGCACGGTGGTATGGAACCCTTCATGAGCGAGTCCGACTCGCATTTGGCCGGTTTTTTAACTCTAATAATACCTAACTCATTAAAAATTATAACCCTCCAAAACTCAAGTTAAATGCACAAATATATTTTGCTCAGGACAAATAGTATGTAAACGGGTGCTTCATTTTGGATATAAAGCGAGGTGGAGTAAGCCCCACTCGGCGGTCGCAAGCCTATCCCCATTACGATGTCTGGCGGGACAACGCTGCCAGAAAACCGCCGCTTTAGACAACTCTATATGTAAACGAAAATGTCTCGGGAAAAGTATTTAGAAAATCAAGATTGTTCGAAAATTTATTGTCTGTTTTTCCAGTAATCACTTTATTTTTTAACATTTGATCAGATCAGATGTTCATTCATTTCACATTATTTTGAAGACTTATACACACACATAACATAACATCACGCCTTGTTTCTCCGATGGGTTGGGCAGAGGTATACCTATAGTAGGTACACCCACATTTCGCCAGTTATGTTTAAGTTCCATGTAATAGGAGGCGAGCCTATTGCCATCAACCGGGCACAAATCTTGACTCCGGGCTGTTACTGAGAAATTCCAGACAGAAAAACCCAATAACACTTTGCTCGACTCGGGAATCGAATCCAGGACCTCATGCTCAGCAGTAGCGTTTGCGACCACTAGACCAACGAGGCAGTCCACACACGAGGTACTATAATAATAATTCTAGTTTGAAAGTGTTCTACTAATAAAATTATTTTAACGTTTACGTAATGATAATATTCAACGGCTGAAAAAACGAAATCACAATCCGAAAAAGTTATCGAAGCAAAACATTAACGCAAACGCGCACGTTAATGTAAAATACCGAATAAAAATGTTAATGGAAAACGTTCGTAAAGATAACAAAAGATTTATGATAACCAAACAGGCAAAATAAGAATGGACTGAGTTTGGAAACAGACTTGTGGAATGTATTTTTGTGAATAACTAAGTCATTTGTGTAATCTGATGCTAAAAAAAACGGCCTATCATTTGGTGTATAATGTCTTTATTTGGTAACACTTTTCTTTTGTTTTTTTTTAATCTAATAAAAACACCGCATACTTACTGTTATATACGGTTATTAGGTTCAAGACGTTCGTGGTGCGTATATCAAACTGTTATCTGCCCCTGAACATGGAAGAAGACTTTTGGCTGCAGCACACGTAGCATGACTGCCATAGAAACAGGTTTTGTCGACGGAAGCATAGACAAAATGACAGATTGTGATTGTTCATCTGTCATTTTGTCTATTCTTCAGTCCACAAAACCTGTTTCTACGATCGTCATGGTACGTGTGCAGGACGTGGTGTTCCGTCGCGTCCACGGACAAGTTCCACAGGACAGGACAGACAAGCTAGTGCAAAGTGAAGTGCTACTAACATAGTTTTAAGCCTTATTTACTATCACAAGTTTTGTTTACATCAAAATATGTAGGTATGGTTAGGTTAAGGCAGGGCTTCCCAAACTTATTTTTACTGTGACGCCCATGTGAATTTGCTATTTTTTTGCGACGAAAACACCAGCCAGGAAAACTCCAAATAACAATTACATTTTTTATTAAAAAATAAGGACAAAAACAAATCATAAGAATAAAAATTAAAAGATGTATTTATTTTACTTTGTTGGCTGGCTACTAATGAGGATGTGCTTGCTTTTCTGAGCATAGCCTCTCAGTTTCTAATCTATGTAGATCGCCTCACGACGCCCCTGGGCGCGCCCCTGTGCGTCGCGACGCCCCAAGGCGTCGCGACGCACAGTTTGGGAAACCCTGGGTTAAGGTATTTATCTATGCCTTGGCCTTTGTCGCCTGAAATAAATGGTTTATTGTTATTATTTATTATTGGAAATGTTCAAAGATGTATGATAAACACTAGACCGTAGCAATGACAGATGTTATTAGTATGGTAGGTAAATGAAAATTTTAAACAGTGTACCTAACCTGCGTTCGCAATTTATTTGCCAAACATGTAAACAAACTCGATTTTTAGGAAAAACAACCGTAATGCCTACACATAAGAGTTCAGTTTGTGCTACAACTTCATATTTTTCACGAGTTTGTCAACAGTACTAGCCAGTTTAAAGTCAACTTTATTTACACTTGCATAAAGTTGATGTTTGTTAAGTGGAAATAATATCAATTGGAAACAAGGTTATAAATGAGACATTACACACAATCATAGTCTTCTCTGACTTCATCATTCTCAAATGATTTTGAAGGACCTTTCCAATGATACCCCTCACTGTGGGTTAAAAAAAAAAACATCACTTTACCTGTAGGAGAGGTACCCTAAAAAAATTTTTTTTTAATAATTTTGTTTTACCACTTTGTCAGCGTAATTAATATGTATGCCAAATTACAGCTTTCACAGACGGACATGACGAAACTATAAGGGTTCCTTGTTTACTACGGAACCCTAAAAACTAAGTTCTTAGCCCTCAGCTCCTCTCGCTTATCCCTTTAAAATATAACCTTCAAGAAATAACAAAAGCACATCGGACTCCCCTAAAACTTTCATCACAGAACGAAGGGTTTAACTAATTAATAAGGTGTACACTTAAATACAGAACTCTGCCTGAAAGGACCAAAGTTTCCAACACTCGCCTATAATCCATCGCGGCCCGTCGAAGCTCGAAAAAGTGTTGCCAACCGTTGAAAATTGGGATTACTAAAGTACTTCTAACGGTAAATTATTTTCCATAGTGGTAATAACTAGGTACCGCAATAATTAATCTCCTACTGTTGGTCAGAAAAGTGTAATCAGACTGTGCGGATACTTCATGTGTTAAACATGGATCAGACCATGAATAAAAACATCAAAGAATTCAAGTGTGTTCAGGTTACAAGCAAAAACCGCTATAGTCAATAGAACATAAATTAATCATATTTTTGATCAGCAGAAACCAATGAAACTGGTAATCAGCATTAAATTCCAATTTCCATACAACCATTAAAACAAAGCCAAAAGCATTCCAAACGAACAATTTTACAACTCACTTTATGTACTCAAAAACATTTCATATTGAAAATTAATACATTTATAACTGTACAATACATTATTTATTATATATACCTCGCTCATCTCACGTCTGCAATTAAATTTTGAATCCCCCTGTTTATAAGTTTGAAGTACCACCTACACGCTGGAAGGTGAAAACTCGATACAAATTGCGTTAAAACGTAATAGAACTCGTTTCCCGTAAAAGTTTCCATCAGATTACGACGCAAATTCAATATTTAAGATTGATTTGGGCAGATGGCTGAAGGGCATCGTTTTTCGAAAAGGGCAAATGCGTTTATGTGTGTGTTATATCACGTACCTTTTTTGGTTTCAAAGACTTTGGTTTTTGGTCCTAATATCCGATGTTCTTGAGAATAAGGACCACAAGTACTTTTTAAATATGTTAAAATATTAATTTATTCACTGCATATCTTTACCTCAGTCAGGTTTTATGAGTTAGCAGAACTTTACATTTTACTTTGTAAGATAGACATTTGTTAGTTTGTTGCCAAAAAATTCTCTTTTCGTTGAAAAATACTACTTATACAAACTCAAAAGGTCGTCTAGGTACACGATAATCGCTTATCCAAAAATAAAAAACTTAAAGACGTCTTTCATACGACCTCCATAAAAGAAAACAGCTTAAATAGAATACAGTATCAGCCTCATATTCTATTACAAGCTGTTTGGAGCCATTAGGGTCCTCATTTTAAAAGTATAATGTACCAAAATTCTCAGTCAATTAAGCATTCTGCTTGGAAAATAGTCGAGCCTTTGTTAACATTGTAAGCGAGACGAATGTAAAAGCATTTTTACGACATGACCCAAAACCTTAAGAAAATGAAAGGAAAAAATAAAACGAATTTCATACTTAAACTTAGTGAAGAGGATCGTATAAATACGGGTTTCGGAATCGGGCCAACTCGAATGCTAATTTCATATCAGGACTTGGAAATCTAGCCAGCTTAAATTTAAACGAATCACTAAGTTCACGAATCTAGACTAGAATTCAGTATACCGTCCCGTATCTGATTAAAAAAAGTTTTATGTTATCAAGAAACTTATTTTTGTCATTGATATTTTTTCAGACAGTCTTCAGTAAAACAAATCCACATCATTCATACCACTTCTTCGTCTTTCTCGATTTCAAATTATACTTTCAAGAAACGATTGTATCGAGTCAACTCGATTCCTTCTCCTCTTCGCTTCCCTACTTGAACTCGTGGAAATTTGCATGATATTACAGCTCATCTGCCCACCGAGCCTGCCTCGCGAGCCTTGTGTACAGCGGTAAACGATCCGAAACAGAAATTTGAATTTTTTCCTTTGTATTACTGAAGAATTGCTAATTAGATCGACGGTATTTCTGTACGGGAATGTTTTTTAAACTGATTTGGACTTAATGGTACCTCGCTCGGTATTTCGTATTCAAAAATATTCTGTGCAGCTTTGTTTTGTTGAATGAATATGAAACTTACCTAGAATATTTCTTTAGTTTATGAAACTCAGGACCAACTTCTTGGCTTTTTAGTTTTTGCCCTAACCAACGAAAAACTTATGAAATCAATTCCTAGAAAGCAAGAAGATTTGAAAGAGGAAAGATTTTCCAATCCTTTTGCTTTAACCCCTGCACGCACACAGCCAAAACTATCCCTATAATGTATAGTTTCTGGCCACAAGCTTGCCAACTCCCTCGACAAATGAAGCGTGTCATCGCCGTTTGTACATCCCGCCACCCACACATATACACATTCTAATTCCCCATTCTTTTTGTGTGTAAACGCCCCGAAGCGTCCAATTTACAGAAAAAGAATCCCACAAACACAGTGTTTCTCGCTTCAGATCACACCATGCACTATTTGAATTTTCTCCCAAGGGAGGGTGGAATCAATTTAAAATTTTAACTCACACTTAATACACCCTTGTTTGGTGTCTAAGTGGTGTGTTTGAGGCACCCTCTGTTTGGAACGAATAATAAGTTGGGAAGACAACGCTGGTGAAATAGTCCAAACGAAAATTCTTTGCGGTGCTGCTGGTATTTGTTTTGTGGAGAAGCTAACTAAAATACTTACTTACATAGTTGTACGAATATACGTGCAGTGTGCTCTATCATTATTACATTTCCAAATGATTTAGTTACCTATGCAGTGAAGTAAACTTAAGATCGAGTAACATTGAGGATGCATGCGGAATGAATTCGAAATGTCTATATACAACGTGTAACGTTAAATGCGCAAAACCTCAAATACTCCAACTGATTTTTAATTCAAACTCAAACATTTTTGTTTGTAAAACATAGGTAAATAAAAAAGTACAGATATTAATAATAATAAAATGAACGCTATGTCTTGCCGTCAACGGCGCACAAATATTCTGATTACAATAACAAATAAATTAGTAATAAATACAACAAAACATTTATATTAACAAATAAAACTAAATTTTAACAATTCAAAATTAATAGATACTTCAGAACATTATTCATTGTCATTGTTGCTGTGTTGTATTTTTAACCGACTTCCAAAAGGAGGAGGTTATCAATTCGACTGTATGCTGTTTTTTTTTTTGTATGTTTGTTACGCGATTACTCCGTCAATTATGAATTGATTTTGATGATTCTTTTTTTGTTTGGTAGATCATACTTCAGAGGTGGTCCCATATAAATTTTATTAACTTTACTTGGGTAGTTTTTGAGTTAGCTTCAATAATACGTATTTTTACCTCGCTTAGTTTGTAGATGATATTATGATAACTTCCTGTCACTGTTATTTACATAGCAGGTAGTGGTATTCGAATTTGTGTGGGGTAGGTATCACAACTAAAAAGTGAAAAATAAAAACTTTTTACAAAAAAAAAACAACCGACTTCAAAAAAAACACTACAAAGTGAAAAATAACTTTAATTTCGGAAGTCAGTGACAAAGAACGAAAATTCAAAACCAGAGACACCGACTTCCGAAATTAAAGTTATTTTTCACTTTGTAGTGTTTTTTTTGAAGTCGGTTGTTTTTTTTTTGTAAAAAGTTTTTTTCATTATTAAGGCTCCGTGCCGCCGCACCGCACGAAATCACTGATTTTGATCAATTTTGTTTATTCGTTGTGAGAAAGGGGACGAGAATTTAAACAAAATTATTTGTGATTTGAAAAGTCCAATTCTTCGTCTTGTACATAGGGGAAAGGGATTTTTGAAATAAATTAAGGATTCGTGGGAAATCACTAAAATTCGCAACAAGTTTTCCAAAAAATGACGCGAGACTGACGTTTGATCGTTTCGTTAGAAGAAACTGCTTTTGATGTTGAAAATTAAAAAATATCATCAACATCATTATATGGTCTACTTGTACATAGGGGAACCACTTTTTTCAACTTTCATACAAAATATAGCAGAAAAAAAATGTTGAAATAATGTAACTTTCTCAAAACTTCAAGCCAAATAAATATTTTTTTCTAATACTTAGAAACACTTTTAAGAAATTTTAAAAATTATATATTAATTTTAAATTAATTGTTTAATAGAATCTAAATTTTATTTTATAAATAAACAATTACTTCATTACGTAAATAAATGGCAAAGTGAACTATATATAAACGATCGCGGAAAATCTATTCCGTCAGTAGCGAACGGGCCTTCCCAGCGTGAGGACGTATCACTTTGCGTCGCAGCACGCACACACGCACGTACGTGTCCGATGTTAACATATTCCAGAAATTGTACGTCGACTACCACATTTTGATCCGCATTTTATTTTAAAGTACTTTGCTTGTTTTTGAAGAACATTAAAATTTTGCATGCCTGGCAATAAATAAAATACCGGTGTACGTGTGTTCGTAATTCGTCTTATCCTAAACGGCTTGACTGATTTCGATGTTTTTTTTTTTAATTCTTTTTGTGTAACTTGGATGGTTCATAACTATAGTTGGACTCGCGTGGCGCTGTTGTCGCAGGACAACATCTGCCTGCAGGGTTCACTAGTTATATTTTGACTTTAGATTTCATAGTTTTGAGTGATTTTTGATAGGGGAAAAAGTTATGGGTTCGTGTCACCGATATGCCCGCGCCTATATGCTGTTGTAGCAATAAGTGAAGTATTTTTGGAACGAAGTTTCTTTAACGCTACTGAAGACTACTTTAAGTCAAAATAAAGATCCAAGATGGCGGCTGCGAACATTTAAAAATATTTCGTCATGGGTATCGTTTTCATAGTTTTCGAGGATGCTAAAGCTGATAGTGAGGTCAAAATATAAATCCAAGATGGCGGCTGTGACAATATTCAGATTTTTCGTCATGGGTGTCTTTTTCATAGTTTTTGAGGATTCTAAAGCAGATTTTGATGTCAAAACGTAAATATAAGATGGCGGCTGCGAAAATTTTCACATTTCTTCATAACATCACGCCATCAATTTCAAAGTGTTGGGCCCTTTGAAATTGATGGCGTGATGTTATGAAGAAATCTCATTTCCGCAACTTTTTCGCGCAAGTGGGTTCGCGCAAGTGTCTTTCGCGAAAATGTATTTCGCGCAAGTGTCTCAGATCCCTTTATGGATACTGGTGCCAATTCTCTTGTCACAAATTAATGCCTCAAAACTAGACTAAAAATCACCAAAGTTTCGTTCATTCCTGTCAAACGATGATTTCCCATCGTGAAATAATTATAGAATATATTTTATTTTGACAGCACTAAGATGGCAATATGGTGCCGATTCTCTTGTATACCGAACTAAACTTACTAAACTATCACTAAAATTCCTTACTTTTGGCTATGAAAATCTTGAAGCTATTCTGCAACAAAAATTTTCTAAATTTAAATATATTTTGACACACTAAAATTATATTTGACAATCGCGAGTCCATGTGGTACTTGTTTGCCCTACCCCGTGAATTTTTTTTAGAGCTGTAGGCGCACAGGGGGCAGCCTTGACGTTTTATATAGAATTTTTACTTTTTGTAAGGAAAATAAGAAAAAATATTACCTACATGTAGAGTGTCAGGGGTTTAAGGGTATTATAAAGGGGATCGAAATTCTCATTATTTTTGCGATTGGACGCACCATTTTCGAGATATATGCAAAAGAAAAAAAAAAGATACAGTACTGTTTTTTGCACCTGAAGCGAGGTGTTGGTGTGAATTTTAGTTCAAGATAACTAAATTTATTCCGCACCTTTTTAATCGCGATTAAAAATAGTCAGATTTAGCTAGACATGGTGCCGATTCTCTTGTCACAAATGCCTCTAAACTAGACTAAAAATCACCAAAATTTTGTTTTATTCCTGTCAAACGACGATTTCCCATTCTGAAATAGACTAAAGTGACACAACTTAACTAGATTTTAGTTTGACAGCACTAAGATGGAACTGAGATTTTCATTTTGTGAAAATAGCAATTTTACTATTCTGAATTTGACGTTTTTCACTTAAAATTTAGATTTTCTAACCGAATCTGACTATTTTTCGCGATTAAAAACGTGTGGAATAAAATTGATTGTCATGAACTTTAAATTCACACCAACACCTCGATTTCACATGCAAAAACAGTACTGAATCTTTTTTTTTCTTTTGTTTATATCTCGGAAACGGTGTGTCCAATCGCAAAAATAATGAAAATTTCGACTCCCTTTATAAAACCCTTAAACCTCTAATACTCTACATGTAGGTAATATTTTTTCTTATTTTCCATACAAAAAGTGAAAAGTTCCATATAAAACACGTCGAGCGTGCGCGCCTCCGGCTCTAAAAAGATTCACATGGTTGGATATCACGTGTGGAATCGCGATTGTCAAATTTGATTCAGATGTGTCAAAAATTTTCTTAAACTTAGAGAATTTATTTTGCATAATTGTGCCGATTCCCTTGTTCACAAACTAAACTAAATTTAAGTGCATCTTTTTCTTTCTATTTCATTAAGAAAAGGACAGAAGATAAATTTTAGTTTAGTCCTGTCAAATTAATCAGCGCTTGACGTTAATTGACGTAATTTTAGTCGGCAAGTTTTTAATCACGTCTAAACTTGTATGGAGAGTGATAGGCGGTGATTAATTTGACAGGACTAAACTAAAATTTATCTTCTATCCTTTTCTTAATGAAATTGTAAGAAAAAGATGCACTGAACTTAAATTTAGTTTAGTTTGTGATCAAGGGCACCAATAGCTTTGAGATTCTCATAGTAAGAAATTTTAGTGATAGTTTAGTTAGTTTAGTTCGGTGTATAAGAGAATCGGCACCAATCAAAATTTTAGGTGAAAAAAGTCAAATTCAGAATAGCGAATTTTTCATTTTCACTAAATTAATAACTCATTCAGTTGCAAAAACTGTACTTTATCTTTTTTCTGTTCTTTTGCTTATATCTCGAAAATTGTGTCTTATCGCAAAAATAATGAAAATTTCGACCCCCTTTATGAAACCCATAAACCTATAAAACTCAACATGTAGGTAATAATTTTTCATGTTTTCCATAAAAAAAGTATAAAATTCCATATAAAACAGAATTGTTATAAATATACTAAACGAATATACACAAACATTCCAGACTTATTTCATAAGCGTACCTACGTAACTTAACAAAATACCGTCTATAGGTGCAGTCCGGTTTTGACCGTGAACGCGAGCGCAAGCAAGATCACGCATCTCGGTTGCAAAAATGGATAACGTATCTAAGAGACTTAAATGTGCTAGTTGTAACATTGTGATAAGTGAGGTGTTGGCTTTTATCCAAAATAAACAGGATGTAATAGACGAGCAAAGCCTTGTGCAAATATGTGAGAGTGCTTTTAGTACGGCGGACATTCAATCAGCGAAGTCGTTACTCTTTGAATCATTAAGCAAGCGGCCGACGACGCGAAAGCGGCAAGGAAGAACCTTACGAGACTTGGAGGACATCATCTGTTTATTTAAGGAGACAGATCCTGAAGAGATTCCGATTTTTGTGGCCAGAAGATTAGAAAAATTGCCGCCTGTCACGTTCGATCATATCGATGTTACAGTGTTGCTCAAAAAGATAGTTCTACTTGAGAAGAGTGTACAGGATTTTCAATATCAGTATGCTACCAAAAGTGAATTAAATGATCGGATTAACGAATATTATAAAACCTCGTCTTTTATAAATAACGAGAGAAATGTCAACACGAAGAGAGGAGGAAGTAGATTTAAATTGTTTGACAGTGGGCCGATGGCACTACCTACATTATGCG
Source organism: Agrochola lychnidis (assembly GCA_963680765.1). NCBI lineage: Eukaryota > Metazoa > Arthropoda > Insecta > Lepidoptera > Noctuidae > Agrochola > Agrochola lychnidis. The sequence continues at coordinate 16,875,192 of OY796857.1, forward strand.
GTGATGAATCAGAGGTCGAGCGCAATGTTTCCGCGAGCTACCCATCTCTTTCCCCCGTGCAGCAACCGCCGCCTGTGTCGTCACCGGCCTCGGCGAGCGAGCCTATGGCGAGTGAGACTAAGACAAATGGATGCGTAATATTATCAACTGATAAAGAGGAGCTGTCGGCGTCGCGTACCTACTTTGCACCGCGATCACCTGCGCCGATTAACGAGGTAGCTAATCAATGTAAACAAATTAATGTTACAATTGAGAAGCGTCCCTCGTTTTCTGAGGTAATTCAGAAAGACGGTGAATGGAAGGTATTGAATAATAATAATGAATGGACCGTGGTGCAGAAACGGAGACATAAAAATCGATTTATTAGCCAAAGAGGGAGTGCAGTGGTTGATGTTGAGGAGAAAAGTGCACAGTTTAGAGCGGCGGATACGAAAGTGCCATTATTTATATCAAATGTGCATTTGGCTGTGTCAGAGCAGGCTATTGTAGATTACGTGTATGAGAAGACTCGAGAGCGAGTTTCACTAATTAAAATTAAAATGAAACAGGAAAAAGACTATAATGCTTACAAGCTTTTTGTAACTAAGCATAAAATTGATACTTTTTTAGATGATAAATTGTGGCCATCGGGAGTATCATTTAGACGTTTTGTACACTTTCATATGAGGCGAATAAATGAAGATGAAAATAAAAATCACAAAAATGGACAGTCTTAGTAAGATAATAAGCTTCAATTGCAAATCACTCAAGAGGTCTACGGAAGGAATAAAAGAGTTATGTCGGTTGGCGGACGTGGTAGCCCTTCAAGAGACGTGGTTGCTGCCACACGATCTGCCGTTGCTCAGCGCGGTTGATGACAGCTTCGGGTGCACCGGGACGTCTGCTGTGGATACTTCAGCGGGCCTTTTGAGCGGGAGGCCATACGGTGGCGTCGCGTTACTGTGGCGTAAAAGTGCGTTCGAGACAGTGTTGCCGATAGAGTGTAATAATGTGCGAATGTGTGCGGTCAGACTAACCGTAAGTACTAGATCTGTAGTGGTTTTCAGTGTCTACATGCCAACAAACTCGAATGATAATCTTCCGGAGTTTACAGCCTGTCTTAGTACTATTCGCTCAATAATAGAAGTAGAGGAGAATAAAGGAGTTGAGGCCTTTTACATCATAGGAGACTATAATGCACATCCTAATGAGTTATTCTATAGTGAAATGATGAATTTTTGTTCAGAACAAAGTTGGGTCTGTGTAGATGTGAATTTGTGTGACAGTAATACATACACTTTTACAAGTGAATCGCATGGCTGTAATAGATGGTTGGACCACTGCATCGTCACAAAGTCTGCGCAGCAATCCGTCGTTAATGTGACAGTAATGTATGACTTGTATTGGTCCGACCATTTCCCGATTGTGATCGAATGTGACTTGAATAAAATAAATTGTAAAATTGTAGATAACAAACTTGACGATAATCTTGTTAATCGTGTTGCATGGGGCGAGAGGACGTCGGAGCAGATTAGCGAATACCACGACCTCTGTCACTCTAAGCTGAGACTTATAGATATTCCTCGGGAGCTGAGTGATTGTTGTGATAAGATCTGTGATCACAGAGAACATTGCTCAGCTCTTGATAAAATGTATTTCAATATTGTAGATATACTGGTACAGGCCGCCGTACATACCTATAAGATAAAGTGTCGGAGGAAGGGTGGCTATGTCACAGGGTGGAACAAACATGTCGCTGACGCTCACCGCGAGGCGCGGCTTAAATTTCACGTGTGGACGATGGCTGGTCGCCCGACCAGTGGTCGTGTCTTTTATGGTATGGCGGAGGCGAGGAGACATTTTAAGGCCAAACTCAAATGGTGTCAAAACAGGCAGGAACAGCTTAAAATGGATCTCCTTGCTTTCAACCAAGCCAACAAAGACTTTAAGCATTTTTGGAAAAACACCAGTAAAATGAATGTGAGGCCGAGTCTCCCGGTGAGTGTCGGTGGCGTTACTGACCACAAGAATATTGCTGATGCGTTTAGGGAGCACTTTACAGTGCGGTCACTCTTAGGCTCGGCATCTCATGGAGCGACCGGTGCTGAGACCATTGTGACAGAGCGGAACGCAAAGATTCCAGCCAAGATTGTGGCTAAAATTATTTCAGGAATGCAACGTGGAAAGTCGCCGGGTCACGATGGTCTCAGCATCGAACATTTTAAACATGCGGGAGTTCATCTACCTAGAGTATTGTCGCTATTTTTCACTCTGTGCCTGGGTCATTCTTATTTACCGGAGCCACTTATGCGGACTGTAGTGGTTCCGATAGTTAAGAACAAAACTGGTGACACATCCGACATGAACAACTATCGACCCATTTCGCTAGCCACCACCATGGCCAAGGTGCTTGACGGTCTGATGAAGGGGTGCCTCTCAGAATTTGTTAAAGTGCATGACGCTCAGTTCGGGTTCAAGGCGGGAGTGTCCACGGAGAGTGCCATCCTCAGCCTGAAACATACCGTCAAGTACTACACCGCGAGGAGGACGCCGGTGTACGCGTGTTTCCTCGATTTGTCGAAAGCTTTCGATCTCGTCTCTTATGACGTGCTATGGGACAAGTTGAGGGGCACGGGTGTACCGGCGGAGTACACAGCCCTCCTCAGATACTGGTATGCTCACCAAACAAATCGGGTAAGATGGGTCGGTACTCTGTCGGATGAATATCAAATGGAATGTGGCGTAAGGCAGGGGGGGTTAAGCTCGCCCCTGTTATTTAATTTGTACGTCAATCAGCTTATCGAGCGACTGAGCAGCACACATGTCGGCTGTCACATAGACAGTACATGTGTCAATAACATAAGTTACGCGGACGACATGGTGTTGCTCAGTCCATCGATGAGCGGATTGAGGAAGCTACTCACGATCTGTGAGACGTATGCGGAGGTGCACGGCCTTAAATATAACTCAAAAAAGAGTGAGGTCTTAGTGTTTACGGTACCTAAGCAACAGCCCCGTCGTGTACCTCCGGTATATCTCAACGGCGTAGTACTTAACGTTGTGAATAGTTTTAAGTACCTGGGTCATGTTGTCACTAATGACCTACGGGATGATGGCGACATAGAGCGCGAGCGCAGGGCGTTGGCGGTGAGGAGTAATATGCTCGCCCGTAGGTTCGCTCGCTGCACGGCAGACGTCAAAGTCAGTTTATTTAAGGCGTTCTGTCAGTCCTTCTACTCGAGCGGCCTGTGGGTGTCATATACGAGCCGAGCCTACAATGTCCTGCGCGTGCAATACAACAACGCTTTCAGGATGCTGTTGCGGTTGCCGCGGCGTTGTAGTGCGTCTGGAATGTTTGCTGCAGCGCACACGGATGGTTTTCACGCCATCATGCGCAAAAAAGCGGCTTCCTTACTACAACGCTTGCGTAACACTCGTAACGGTATCCTGAAAATGATTGCTAGCAGACCGGACTGTCCCATCCAAAGACACTGGGTAAAAATAGCATTAGGTTTGTGCTAACTAATTAATTATATTGCTAACAACACTAACATACTATGTAAGCACAATCTGTTACTAACCACTAACAACTTATGGACTAATTTCGGTCTGAAATAAAGATATTTTATTTATTTTATTTATTTATTTATAGGATCAAAACTGTTTAAGCGATCACTACGCTCGATGTTTAGGCGTGTGTGCGTGAACGGTGCACACAAACATAGCATCGCAAGAATTTACCTAAACTCTGTCGAGTGAATTCACAGCCAGGAGCCTTAATTCAATTGACCTATTTCAGAGAGAAAAAAAAAACGTGTGGCACTCGGGGACTGCCGCGGTAAAGCTATTGCATAGCATTTGTAACCTACATACGTCCTATTTGTTAACGCTACACTTGGGATGATGACGTGATGACATAAAACAAAAATTACGTTCCCATGACAACATCACGTTGTCATGGGAACCGTCACTACATGGTAGGCGGAGTGGGGGGTGTTAGGTTTTTTTCGTTACGGAATTTCTTGATTCGGTCGCCGCGCTTAAAGCCCGCGATAAAAGCTATGCAATAGCTTAAAAAAATATTTAAAAAATTTAAAGGTTTTATGTGCCGTTTTAGTTCGTAATATTCGTATTTACAATTAAATAAAAGCTATTATTATCCCGAGTATGAGAAAATTTAAATTGGTCGACAACAATTTGTGTTTGTTTACCTATTTTGACGGGTTTGCGCATGTGATCGCTTGAGCTATTAATAAATAGACACGGCAATGTTTTTAGTGAAGATTTTTTGAAAAATGTGACCTATATTAAAAAGTGGTTCAATTGATTCTGCTCGTTATTCTGATCAAATTATTTTCAGGTTTTGCGCATTTAACGTTACACGTTGTATAATGAAAACTGAAAACATGTTTGACACACTCGACATAAAATCACTTATAAAAACATCTAGATACACACCTAGTTATTAGACAGTACATAAATTCTGAACTTCACTTATCAGTTCATACACGTCACATTATATCCATTCTACATACACAACCCTACACACTCATTCATTAGACAGGCATCGGCCATTTTGAATGCAAACAAACATCAACACATTTTCCCGTTAAAAGATCGCTGGAATATCAACGGAGTAAATTGTATTCACTAAACTGTTATGTTGCTAGCATGCATTGCAATCAACGAACGAATAAGCACAATCCAAATAGAAATAGTGAATTTCACAAGTATTCTGCCAACCCGGCTTGCTAGTATTTTCTTGGATGACCTCTCTGTATATAAATCTGGGGTGTGTAATGAAAATGTCGGGTTTATAGTTTGGGTGCGTTTTGTACTAACCCTGGACTGAATTAAACGCTTCCTTTGACATCCGGTCAGTTAGTATCTATTATTCAATTGTAATCGTTAACAATGTGTTTGTTGGTGGGTAAAAGCTGATAATATGACGAACACCCTGATCTGGTCATTGTTTGTGAATTCATTAAAACTTTAAAAGTTTTTAACTTGGATCTTACAACGTATCAATCAATCTGCCTAGCCTTTTCCCATATATGTTGGGGTCGGCTTCCAGTCTAACCGGATGCAGCTGAATACCAGTATTTTACATGGAGCGACTGCCTATTTAACCTCCACAACCCAGTAACTGGGTAATACGACACCCCTTATTTTTTTAGGTGGGAAATTATCAAATAACATTTTCTCGCTCTGGGCGGAGCGGGAGGGCGTGTCCGACTCTTACTGACTAAAACCCATCCGTGTTCCTTCGGTTGCCCTGTTGCCGGGGGCCACGATCTCCCTTTCGGTTTTCTTCGCAACCCCGGCAGACATCGGCCCTAGCGGACCCCGTCAATTCTGCTGACATCTCATTGAAGCGCGCGTGGAACACACCGCCGTTGACCTGGGCCTAGTCCTTATCGGACGGCGAGCTACCCATTGCTCATCGTCCGCAAGCCCGCGCCATGACGAATACCCCTGATCTGGTTCATCATCTGCCTAGCCTTTTCTCAACTATGTTGGGGTCGGCTTCCAGTCTAACCGGATGCAGCTGAATACCAGTATTTTACATGGAGCGACTGCCTATCTGAACTCCACAACCTAGTGACTAGGTAACACGATACCCCTTGGTAAGACTGGTTGTCAGACTTTTTGGGCTTCTAACTACCCGTAACGACTGTCAAAGATCTACAAATGACAGCCGGGACCAACGGCTTAACGTGCTTTCCGAGGCACGGAGGGGACTTGGTATGTAAAGATAGTCACCCATCCACGGGCCAACCGCGGCAAGCGTAGCTTAACCTGATCGATCGTCCCGTGCAGCTGTTATTACTTAGCCACAAGCCCCTCATCTGATTATTGTTTGTTAATTTATTAAAAGTTTTTAACTTAGATCTTACAACGTATACAGTGACATAAATCTCACCTTCTTTTTAATCCTTCTACTTACCGTGTGGTTAGTGACTAACCTAGTGTCAGAGTAATAAAGCCGCCCATGGGCCTCCGAGTTGACTTCACATGCCGTCGAGAAATATCTCTCAGGCATGCCGATTTCCTCACGATGTTTTCCTTCACCTATTAGAAACAAACTACCAAGCATTAAGTTTTTGTCTTTAATTCATGATCATATCATCACGCTTGTATTCCCCGAAGGATTAGACAGAGGTGCACTGATTCTATTCCCACATTGTGCAAGTTTTGTTTATGTGACTGGGGGCGAGCCAATTGCCATCAACCTGGCACAAATCTAGACTAAGGGCTGAAAAATTCCAGATAGAAAAACCCAACAACACTGGCTTACTAGGGAATCGAACTCAGGACCTCATGCTCAGCAGTAACGATTGCGACCATTAGACCAATTTATTATTTTAAATATTCACTTTAGTCAAATAGGACTTCTAGACTCCTAAATCGAGCCACCCTGCAATTTTTATGTGTTTTATGTGTTTTTGAATGGTCGTTAATTCAAATTTAGAACAATGATTACATCAAAATGACGTATGTCGGCTTTGAAGCCGACAGACTTATCTTGCGGGCATTCTAGTCTTGAGACTAGAATGCCCGCAAGATAAGTCTGCGCGCGGCTGAAATCGGAACTAATAGGTAAACTGCCGTATTGTTTATGTCACGTCAAATTAATAGAATTAATTATTTACATTAAGTTTAAATAATTATTATTAATATAAGATTAAATGATCATTATTAATATAAGATTAAATAATCATTATTAATATAATATTAATAATATTAAGATGACATAATTGTTATTTAGCGCCACTTCACCACCACATCAAAACATTTTCTTTGACACAATTATTATTTTGACGTTTGAGGCCTTTTTGTAAAGAAAGTTCAAGTAATAAAAGTTGTTCAAAGACCAAGAATACACCTTATCTTAATTATTTTACTCCCATTAATTAACATCCCACTTAGACGTTTAATTGCTCGCTAATTGAGCCGATATAAAAACTTCACTCAACGCCACGCATTCTGATAAATACAATTAGTTTATGGAAGTTAAATTAATGTGGTTTCTGCGTACGAGTTCATTAGGCGAGAGAGAAATAATTGTTTGTATGACAGTTATTTGAAATGTCTCTGTTTCATAGATTCAACGTAGTTGATGGGTGGAATCTGAAACAATTGGTGATAAATTAATTAATTTAAATTGTAGTCTTGGCCACATCAAAAACCGGCAAAATGCGAGTCGGACTTGCACACAAAAGATTCCGTACCACCGTACAATATTTAGCAAATAAATGAAAATACTAAACGAAGAATATTATTTCATCTTAAATTTTAAAAATCGCAAAGATAAATTCATATTTCATAATGATACTATGAATTACAAATAAATTTTTGCAGTTGCAGAAAATCACCCATATTTAAATAAAATACCTTATAAATCAGCATTTTCAGTATTTGTTGATTATAAAAGTATATGGTACATGAACAGAAGTTTCAAATTCCTAACTTATTTAGTTATTGAGATAGAGGTTGTACAAAAATGGTCTAATGCCCGTTTTCACCGACATCCCCTAAGTTTAAAGGATCCCTTAGCATGGTTAGGGGGCTGTTAGAAGGTGGCAGGTGGTTTACCAACAGTAAGGGGTCAGTTAAAACGTTAACTTTTAACTGACCCCTCACTGTTGGTGAAACAGAAACCACCTTCTAACAGCCTCCTAACCATGCTAAGGGATCCTTTAAACTTAGGGGATGTCGGTGAAAACGGGCATTAAACTGACAACTTTTACGGCCCCCTTTTTGAAGATAAAAAAATTGTTCTCTACTCGATGAGCTTTAGACAATGACACCCCTGCTACACACATGCCAGGATTCGATTTTTTTTTTCAAATTAGAAAGTTTATTGTATGGAGACTCCCCTTAAATTTTAACTTAATTTAATTTTTATTATTTGTTGTTATAGCGGCAATAGAAATACATAATCTGTGAAATTTTCAACTGTCTACCTATTACGGACGGACAGCGGAGGCTTAGTAATAGGGTTCCGTTTGGCACTCTTCGGGTACGGAACCCTAAATCATGTCATTAGCTCTCCTACAAATGTTATAGTTTTAGATTTATAAAATAAATTATAAAAAAAAATTAGAACAATTACTTAGTTATTTCATCTTCGTTTTAATTTATTTTAGACTCAAGTCCCAGGATGCTTTAATTTATTTTACAAAAAAGCATTTTCGCTCGTGTCTTCCGTATCATCTTGATACATTCATCAAACTTCTTCAAAGGCGGGTAGGCACATAATTCGCTCGTTCAATTTTCCATGGTAATTCGCCATTGAAGTGAGAATGGCCCATGAATGCAGGCGGAGGCGCTCTGCAATTGCCCCGAGTTGTTTAGCATAATACGGTCATACTGCTATGTACAAAAGGCCCTGTTCGAGAGGCGACTTAAATTACTAGTAGGTACTGGAGAAAACGTTGGAGTAAATTCAAGTAAATTTTCAGAATGAAGTCGAATGTTGAACGCAACTTAAAATTGGTATGGTTATGCGAGATTTTTACTAAATAAAAGCCCTCTTTTTAACCGACTTCCAAAAGGAGGAGGTTCTCAATTCGACTGTATGTTGTTTTTTTTGTATGTTTGTTACGCGAGTACTCCGTCAATTATGAATTGATTTTGATGGTTCTTTTTTGTTTGGTAGATCATACTTCAGAGGTGGTCCCATATAAATTTTATTAACTTTGCTTGGGTAGTTTTTGAGTGAGCTTCAATTACGTATTTTTTCCTCACTTAGTATGTGGATGATATTATGATAACTTCCTGTCACTGTTATTTACATAGCAGGTAGTGGTATTCGAATTTGTGTGGGGTAGGCATCACAACTAAAAAGTGAAAAATAAAAACTTTTTACAAAAAAAAACAACCGACTTAAAAAAAAACACTACAAAGTGAAAAATAACTTTAATTTCGGAAGTCGGTGACAAAGAACGAAAATTGAAAACCAAAGACACCGACTTTCGAAATTAAAGTTATTTTTCACTTTGTAGTGTTTTTTTTGAAGTCGGTTGTTTTTTTTTTTTGGAAAAAGTTTTTTTTGGAAGTCGGTTGTTTTTTTTTTTTGTAAAAAGTTTTTTTTCTTCTCGTATAAAGTATCAAGAATAAGGGATTAAGTACATTGTTAACCAGTTTTTTTAACCCCAAATTAACTAGGTTAATTTACGTGAGATTGGTCATAAAGGACAATGGAAAGCTATGGGGGAGACCTTTGCCCAGCAGTGGGACAATATTAAGTTGAATAAACAGAAAAACATCCTATTTCTTTACATCGTGGCGCCATTCGATGCAAAATAAGATTGAATTTTATGAAGATCAATGAGCACTAAAGGTTTCGCTAAGAGGCATTCTAGGTAGGTACTTATCTGCCACTAGGCTCCACAATTTCTTAACCTAAGTACCTTATTATTAAATTCTCATTTGTCAGTCTGCATGACCTTCCAAAGTTAAGTTCCAAATAAATGAACGCAGAAAAAGCCAACAATTCTCCCACAAGCCATAAGAATACAATTATAATAACAATGATAGCATTTTGAGTAGCTAATGGCCACTTAAGTGCCGTGTGCAGGTGCTCGACTATTTATTTATTCAGAATTTAACCCGTTAGTCTGTGTGTGCAGTCGCGAGTAATGTCGTGGGAGGAGCCTTGTTTTCATTATAGTCGAGTTCTGGTGTTTTCTTTTGCGTCATTATTAAAATTTACGCCCTCGTGTTTTATGGAGGAGACGGTTTTGAAGTTTAGTGTGAGTGTTGTAAGGCTCGGTACAGATGATACGACTTCGACTTCGTCTGCGTGGACTTCAGAATTTGGTTCAAAGAGAAATAAAGCGTCATATACCGGGATAAAAAGTATCCTATGTGTTTTAATAATTTCATCCAGATTTCATCCACATCCGTTCAGCCGTTTTTGCGTGATTGAGTAACAAACATACAAACTTCCACATTTACATAATTTCCAGTAATTACTTATGCTCAATGTGATGACTATGACGAATTTTGAGAGCAGACTTCGAATTAAGGTGAGGTTCGCATTTACAGAAAAAAAAATGCAGTTATGTGGAACAGTTTCGCAGTTATTGCGTGCAAAGAGGTTTCAATGCTGCAATTGCTAAATCAAGTCGTAGTTTTTTTATCTTTAAATAAAATGTTTTCTCACTAGAAATTCTCCCATTTTCCGATAAGTATTGGAATTCCAGCTTTCAGTTAGAAACAACGATTCTATTGTAAAAATCTTTTCTACAATTCGAATCAGCGAACCGATTCGAAGTCTAACAGAAAAAAAACAGATATTCAAACGAATTTACGAGCTGCACTATAAGTTAGCTGGGAGCGATTCTGCCTCGTTCACACTTGTATCCTGATCATTCCATTTATCAGATAGATCCGGTACACGGAACACTACTTCGCAGGTAAGTGTGAGAAGTGCCTAAGGACACATTGGAGTCCTGCTTTTATAGACGGGCGGAAAAAAACCGATTCGATTTTGTTTTCGAATTCTCTGAGGACGTTTTTAAAAGTGGGTAAGTAACTGTCAAATTCTAATGCTGTTTGCACTGTGATTGGTTGAGACAGGCGAGTTGAAAATGCTGTAGCAGTTTTGAAGGAGTGTTTATTTTTTATTTTGGTTTATTGTTGAAATTGCTGATATGTAAACTAGTATTCAGAAAACTTTGCACAAAAATTTTCAATAGGGAAATATCGTGTAGCTTTTCGCAACTTTCTTAGCGATTTGTTAACCGACGATAAAAAGGAGGAGGTTCTCAAGTCGACGCGTATATTTGTTTTTTTAATAAATATTATAATCTTACTCTGTACCGAAATAAGTATCGCCCGTCTACATCTTTATTGCAATCAACTTTATTTCGATAAGAGAAGCGTTAATTGAAAGCTGTTACTGCTGTTAGAAGATAAAAGATCACGAAAAAGATAAGTTTAAACTGCCTGATAAGTATTATAAAAGAAATAAGATAAGAAATAATACAACTAAGTAAGATTCTTTTTATGTTTGGAGTTAAGTTATTATTTCCACGTTTTGAATATTAAGTTATTACGAAAACTTGTCGGAAACTGATTTTGATCGAAAAAGTTCTCGAAGTATCAAGATCTAACTGTTCTGTTATGAATTTAAAAACCGTGTTTGGTCTAGCTACGAGTACAACAGATCCTGAGGTCTAGGGACCTTGGGTTGGAAAATTGTTATGGAGTTATCCATTACGAATTTCAGAGTCTAGATTTGTTCCTGAAGAATAGCAATAAGCTCGTCCCCACCACGTGGTGACCAAGACTGCCAAAATATGGCTGTGTCTACCTAGGACCTACTATTTAAACCTAACCCTTTGGAATATGACCTGTTGATGATGATGATGTCATCTAGCAGATTTAGGCCACAGCGACAGCATCCAATGATTTCTCAGGGTGTCGGAGAGCTTAGATGAGCTTTGATGTATATTATTCTGAGCGATAGCTGTTTTGCATGGATGTGATGCATATTTTCCCCCAACTTGTTCTTTTACTGCAAAATAAACGTACTTTCTTTGCTTACTCGAGGATGCATATCCGGTATGGCTCGCAAATCCCTCCTTATCCTAAGGGCACGTCTTCCCTACCATTACCGCGCCCTCCAGTCTACTCCTTGATATGCAATGGCTTCTGTAGTACCATGAAGCATGAAGCTCCAGCGGCTAGTGCAAATCTCGGGGTTCATTCGATTTATCGAGTTTGGTTAAACCACGCTGTGGTCGGTGCATTTCATTTATTATATATTACTCTTTCATGTGCAGGCAAGTGACTAGCAAGGTGGAAGACATCGTGGAGTACGTGAGCTAAAAGACGAGGTACGCGCCGAGGGTACAGTTATTAGAGTCGCACCGGAACGTCAATTTCAAGGCGTTCGTCGTGCGTGTACCGAACTTTTATCTGCCCCTCGTCATGTAAGAAGACTTTTGGCCACAGGACGTGGTGTCCCGTCGCTTCCGCGGACAAGTTCCACAAGACGGCACTAAGTCAAGCTAGTGCATAGTGAAGTGCTACTAACATAGTCTAAGCCTTATTTATTAACACAAGTTTTGTTTATATTAGAATATGTATGTTTTTGGTTAAGGTATTTTTCTATGGGCCTGTGTCGCCTGCAATAAATGTTTTTTTTAATTTTTATATTTAATTAAATATCTCGGGACCTTAGGGTCCCGGTCTTTTGGAAGGCGTACGAGGGGCTAAAGCCAATTCGCAGAGGCCCATTAGACAATTTTTATCAAACTTTGGCCGAAAAACTCCGAACACAAAGGCTGAGTAGCTATTAATGAGCTCAAGAATACTCTTTACATTATACTATCGATCTTCTCAGAAAACCCTTCTCACACAGTTAGGTCAAGGTTGTACATAATGTAGGCTGTCGTCTACATATCGTGCCTCCAGGGATTCCGTCTAAGTGTCTAGGATTACATGATTACTGAAGTAAGTAGATATTTTGCGGATCATATTATGTTGATATTAAGTTGCTTATGAGTTCATGTGACGATGTATTTTGTGGGAGACTTGTTACTGTTATAATGAAAACAGAGTGAGTTGGCAAGGGAAACATGTTGCATATTTTACTTGTGTCTTTGTATTACTACCCTATTGTTAGAATGTGTCGACTTTATAATGAAATTACAAGGGACAATAACAGTATCGACATCTTCGATTCTCGTGCCGCTGCTTTCAAAAGACATGTGCGTACTCTTTCTTTTTAATTTTTTTATTAATCTTGTAACGCTTTAAATAATGTAACGTTGTGTCACTTATGTACTTTACCTGGTGTGTTTGGTCTCCTACACATTCCTTGCCTAAGCAGAAGTGTGTTGGAGGGCAGACGCATAGACCTAGCTGTAACTTTGTGAACTAAGCTTTTTACTGTAGTTGTCATTTTTTATTATTATTGTTGCTAATCATGTTGTGCGATTACGCTTTGGCTGATAATCAGGTCGAAACCTATAATGTGAACCTAGTGATATACTGTGATTGTTACCTGTTGTAGTTGCCTTGTGAATAAATAAATAAATACTAAAATCTCAAAAATAATCATGCTCTGAATAAGAGGAGGGATCATGTCAACAGTCCAAGAATTCGACCTCACTGTTTCTCCTTCATAGCACCAATTTCTTTATTATTTGACTATTAACATTTACAATTGAGGTCTTCTTCTTCTTTTCGTCTGGTTAGTGACTAAACTGGTGTCAGAGTTTTAAAGCCGCCCATGGGTCTCTGACTTGGCTTCATATGCCGTCAAGAAATATCTCACAGGCCTGCCGGTTTCCTCACGATGTTTTTCTTCACCGTTTTTGAAGCAAGTGAAAATTATACAATACGCACATGAATCCGAAAAGTCAGAGGTGCGTGTGCGTATTTCCAATCTGTCAAAAGATTTTAAATATACAGCTTAATAAAAAAAAGAACAAAAATGTGAACAGGGTTTAATGGATTAGGTTAGGTTAGGTTAGAACCGTGACAAAACGCACGCGAGCCGAGCGAGCGCAGCGAGCGGTGCCGCGGCAGCGGCCGGCGAGCGCTACTTCCAAGTTGCTCGTAGTCAGGTAGGCTATTTAGTATTCGCGCAAGGTGCATTACGTCGCAAATAAGTTGGATACCAGTTCACAATTTGTCGCAATCTATACACGATTAGTCCGTTTGCGTACTGGCACTGTATGTTATGGAATAAGGTAGTTAATAAGGTCTCTACGAAGTATACGCGATTATTTGCGTACTACTCTTATATAGATTGGAAGACCGTAGTAAAAAAGTGATTTCCAATCTATACGCGAGCAGTTTTCTATGGCTGCGTTCTGGCCTTGTACAGAATGGAAAGACGCGGTGCGTGTACCTATGACTTGGTAGTCCAACGGTCACACCACTAGGCTATCAATCAATCAATTTCGGTAAATTGTAATTATATTCAAAAAGTGGAAGAAAAGAATATAAAAGAGTAAATTTAGTAGATAGAATAAACGTGGTTATTCGCACAAGTGAGAAATAAATACTTATTCAGGGTCGCACAGGTAGCTACAAACATAGAAATAACACAACGCACTAAATATGAATTTCCTTCAACTACATACCTACTAGAAGAGATTCTCTTGTGTACTTTGAATCAAACAAAGTTTTCTAAAAGTTAATAAAGTGGAACTATGTAGTGCCAGTTGCCAGCTTGCCACCACATACTTTATCTTTTAGTACAACAAAAATCTTGTTGAAATACTTATTGTTTTCTTTATTCCTGAACCATGTAATAAATAACTTATAACAGCATATTCTTCTATAATATTCTAGCGCGTGACGTATTAATAATAATAATATATTTATTTCAGACCAAATTACACGATCCATAAGTTGTTAGTAAAGGTCTTAACCTAATGTTAGTAAAAAACCACACTATATACAAAATTGAAACGACTGACACCTACGTGTGCAGTCGTATCCAGTGAGCCAGCATGGGGCTGTCCCACTTATCACGCAGTACACTCAGGATGCTGTGGGAGCTAGCACGTATTCTACCGAGAATAGAAGCGCACCGTTTCCGTATAATGGCATGAAAACCATCAACCCTGGCCTCGGTGAACATCCCGGAAACGCTACAAAAGCGTGGTAGACCCAACAGCATCCTAAATACATTGTTATATTGGACACGCAGGGCGTTGTATGCCCTCAGCGTATACCTGACCCACAGACTGCACGTGTAAAAAGACTGGCAGTATGCTCTGAAAAGGGTTATTTTGACTTGCGTCGTGCAACGTACAAATCTGCGGATCAGCATATTACCTCGGACAGCCATTAAATAAATACCTATACCATCTTAATACTTGACGATAACTTAATAGTATTTAAATAAGCCTTAAACTCTAGCACCATATAATTTGAAATTTCTCTTAAACGGAGATTAATACATTCATCAGTTGCTGAAGGCTCTCGGTTTACGTCGGAAAGTCGATTCATTATTCTGACGAAGACGTATGGCTTTTGAATAATGCGAATTATTAGATGCGAAAATATATTTAGAAGAGCTCTCTACGGCTCATGATATTCACTACTATAAAGTTTTTTTTTTTTTTTGGTCGACATTATCTTAAACTCATTGCTCAGTAATTATACGACTCGCGTGTCTTCAAACAAAATTATTGTTGTTATTATTGTTTTTGTCTTTAAAAGATTGCTTTTAGCGATAAGACTGCCCATTGTGTCACCTTTCAACATTTATATCTGTAATTCATAATGGTGTACTTATTAAAGAGTTTTCTTAAACATACTTGGAAATTCGAACATTATTTTGAGAATACGAAAATTCAAGAATATCTAAAGCGACTAATGCCCACTGTTGAATCTTGGCTATGACTTACAATCATGATATTTTATGTTTATTATCTTTTTGCATTCAATATTTTTGATGCTACTAAACTCACAACTTGTAAAGATGCAAAACACATAAACACTTTACAACTCAAATATATAATCCAGCAAAACCGAACAACTGTTTCATAACATCGAACCACAAAAAAACAACCCGATAACACCGAACAGCATCTTTGTTTTCACCATCAAAATATGATCCATTAATAAAAATAAACCAAGGTTTCTCGTAAAAATTCAGATAGATATAAAACAAGAAAATAAAATTCATGCCGCAGCATTTCTTTTATCATGAGCCATTCAGTATTACGAGTAAAATAAACCGCAGTACGAACTGTGGAAGACAAAAAGCCTCTTTCATTAGTACCCGAGAGAAATCTGCTTTTTTATTCCAAACGACAAAAGTTTTCAGCCCTTACAGTTTGCGTCTATAAATCACTTTAATTTATAGAGACGAAAGCGAGGAACACTCTAAGTTTCGGAATTACAAGGTTGCTATTAAGGTTGACAAATGTTGCTTTGGAACGACATACGCCCTGGAAGTTGTTATATTAATTGGTTACTTTTAAAATTGACGCGGATTTGTTGAGCGACAAAGTTTTGGCATCAATTTTGGTTGTAAATAGGTGTTGTCGTTATTATAATCGTTTTTGTAATTGGAGTTTTGTACTTTTGTGGGAAAAAGGAATGACAGCATTTATTTTGTAGACGGAGCAAAAGAGGTAATATTATGACTGCTAAATAAAATATCGATTAATTCTTTGTATTTACTATTAAGCAAATTGAAGTAGTCCACTTAGAGCACCCGTCCGAATAGCACCTGTGACTCAGCAGCCTACTGCTGAGATGTATTTGATTTACAAGACGTTATTAAGAAAGATATCGATAAAAATCACTAGAATGTTTATTAATTACACATACTTACGTACATACGAAATTTGTGTTATCGATATCTTTCATTTAATAACGTCCTGTATAACAAATACATCCCAGCACTACTGCTGGGATGTATTTGTTATCGATATCTTTCATTTAATAACGTCCTGTATAACAAATACATCCCAGCACTACTGCTAGGATGTATTTGTTATACAGGACGTTATTAAATGAAAGATATCGATAACACAAATTTCGTATGTACGTAAGCACCCGTCCGAATAGCAGCTGCGACTCAGCAGCCTACGCTGCTGAGTCGCAGGTGCTATTCGGACGGGTGCTCTAAGTGAACTACTTCATCAAATTCACCTTGCACGTTGGTGGCTATGACGAATTGCAGTTTTACATGATTGTACTTAAGTCCCTACCGTAGATAAAATTTTAAAAAGTCTCAACCAATCCGTGTTATCTACACTAATATTAGAATAAGAGAAAAGATTTGTATGTTTGTTTGTAATGAATAAACTCAAAAACTACTGAACCGATTTAAAACATTCTTTCTATAGAATGCTATATTATCACTGAGTAAGAATATAGGCTATAATTTATAAAGATATCATGCGAGCGAAGCCGCTGGCGCAAGCTAGTACAGTATGCTGTTAAAAATCATACTGGTAGTCTATTTATGTGGTAATTTTCTGAAAAAATAAAAAAAAAACACCGCATTTTTGAAGTGAAAACTTCTTTACGCGCGTTGGCCATTTTTGAGATGGGACTAAACAATTGATTTCGCGACACTGTTACGACACCAGCTTTTGACCATTAAAAAGACATCAACGCGCGATACATTATTTCCTGCACAATAAAATTGTTCAAGTTTTCACTTCTGTCGGCACTCCCGGAGTGCCACTGTTATTTTTTTTTCAAATGGGGTTTTTTTCCGGGTTATTTACATGGGGCGCGGGCGGCCGTCGTTTAGCGGGTGTCTACAAGTCATAACTTATGTGACCCCTGCTGATATTTTTTTTTATGGAATTGGTATAATTTTGGTATTAAAAACGTGAATTTTAAATAGCTTTAACTTTTTCATTTTTAATAATAATTATTTTTGTTTTATTAATTTTTGGTAATGTTTTTGCAGTTCTATGTGCTATTTCGGATTGAACAGGGTTTATGTTACACATTGTATAAACAGTTTTCGGCAGAACTTTATCCAGCAGTAGACTGGGGTAGCTAGTATTGATTAGTCTTAATGGAATACCAAAAAACCTCGAACAACTCAAAGTAATTACAAAAATCTTTTCATCCAAAACAAAAATCATTTACTCTCGGTTAATCGAAAAGTTGCAATTCACTTTTTTCCTCTCGAAAATGTCGTGGAACTCAAACAAATCAAGCGAAGCACTTAGAGCAAGCTTTGGCTTTTTACTTCGAAGACGTCAAACTTTAATTGTTCGCCGGTCTTGTTACGTTAACCTGATTTCAAGTTTCTTTTGTAAGAGCTCAGGGATGTGTAATTTAAAAGTAACAGCGTAGAGTACTTGTGTGTTTCTTTTCCAGTGTTTTTTAACTTATTTACTTACGTAACTGTTGAGTTTGTAATGGGAGTAAGCAGAGATCGTATTAGTCCAACAAATCGTTTCAGACGGACCTCTAATAACACATTGTCTTGTATTCAAAACCGTGCCCGATTTTGAGTTACCTATTCTTGGCAGTCGTAAAGCGTATATGGCATATTAAGCTCTTGATATGCGGTAGACATTGCAACTATATCTATATTCCAGTTTGATATTTGGAGAGTTCTTATTAATTGGAAAGTAGATTTCGTACAATTGTACTGCAATCGTTTCGTAAAATATTTTTTGGATTCTAGGATTCATAAAAATTGCATTTGGTTTCGAACAATAACTTGAAGTAAACTGTCATTCCACCTGGTGCTAGGGATTGACAGCATATATTATTTAGTAACCTGTTCCGCTTAGCTATTTCTAAAGAGCCATAAAAAACCTTGAAAGAAATCGACACGTGTTTCATCTCTCAGCGAGGCATCCTCAGGATAACGATTGACTCGTCGCGAACCCGAACGCGGCGTGTTGCCACGCCGAGCACTGAACGCAGAGTGTATTTTATAATGGATTTCCGCAAGGTCACGCCTGAATCAATTAACTAGCTCACTTCAATCTCACTTTACCTAAGTCTTCATGGTGAAATTACATAATAGATAAGCAGGTTTTTTTGTTCTTTTCTTCGTTTTGTTCTGTATATCCAAAGTCTATTTAGTTGATACTGATTGTAAAGTCTGAATACCGTTATGGTCCTTCGATTCGAACTTCTCCAAAACAATATGAAATAAAATATATAATTATGTGGTGGTGTGTGTTGGTGTGGTGTGTGGTGTAGTGTGGTGTGTGGTACGGTTGTGGTGTGGTGTGATTTGGTGATGTGTAGTGTAGTGGTTTGTAGTGTGGTGATGTGTGGTGGTGGTGACTGGTTGGTGGTGGTTGGCAATATATATATGGTTTATTTTCAATAAATAAAATAGTGGGGCTTGTGGCTAAGTAACAACAGCTGCACGGGTAGATCGATCAGGTTAAGCTACGCTTGCCGCGGTTGGTCTGTGGATGGGTGACCATCTTTACATACCAAGATACCTCCGTGCCTCGGAAAACACGTTAAGCCGTTGGTCCCGACTGTCATTTGTAGATCTTTGACAGTCGTTACGGGTAGTTAGAAGCCCAAAAAGTCTGACAACCAGTCTTACCAAGGGGTATCGTGTTACCTAGTAACTAGGTTGTGGAGATCAGAAAGGCAGTCGCTCCATGTAAAATACTGGTATACAGCTGCATCTGGTTAGACTGGAAGTCGGCCCCAACGTAGTTGGGAAAAGGCTAGGCAGATGATGATTTTGAATAAATAAAAAGTACATAAAAAAGTCCTTACCCATATATTCAATTATCAGACATTATATTATAGTGCAGTACACTAATTATGACCGCGTTAGCCGGAGCAGACCGTAGGATGTTTCAATTTAACTTTTTGCCTCGCCCTCGAACCTCGTTGTATGGCTTGCGGCTTTTTACTCTCTAGTTTTGTTAGGGAACCGTCACACGCGAACGGACTTGATTAGTTCGAGCCGGAAAAGTTTTGAGAGGTTAAATGTCCCATTTTTGTGTTTATTCCTTTGAAGTGAGTAGGTAAAAGCGTTTATTTCAACATTTTATAGGAAGAAGTGTAAAAAAGTTATAGTATAGTACTAGTTGGTGGTTCATCATTATCCACTAAAGCAAAGGAGTGAGGTGATAATATAGACATTTCCGTACATCCTCTGCTTTAAGTCACTACAATAAAACACAATTATATAAGACTCACGTAGTCGATATCATTCATGAGGACCATGAGGTGCCATTTTGATACGGTAGTTGCTTAGGTAAAAAAAAAAGAAATTAAATTTAGTCCGTCTTTCAGATAATAAAAAAATATTAGACACGTATTTTTTGCTTTATCATATTAATCAAAAATAACTTAAAAATCACGCATTAAAGTTGGGAAGTGCCGGCTCGCTACGTCACAACGCAGTATTAAATCTAGCAAGGCGTGACGTCATGCCACATTTTAACTCAATATACTCGTATAGCCGTAATCTTTTGATTACGTCAAAAAAGAAAAAAATACGTGTTCAATATTTTTTAATAATCTACAAGACAGACAAAAAAAAATTTAAACACAGTCCTATTTCTAAGAGCTTTAAATAATTTGCAGATACCAAAAAGACTATGAAAATTTTAACTTCATAATTACTTAATGTATATCGACGGCAGAAATTTCAAATTTAGCCCCATGCTTTACCATCTCTCGGTTGCTGCCGTAACGAAGCGACCAAATCTAACTAGTCTCTAACCCCTTAACGAGACGTAGGAACATTTTTTGTTCGTGCCCATGTTATGAGTTTTGCAAAGGCAAATATAATAGAAAGTCACGTCACGCGTTGACACTTTTTTGCGACATATTCACAGCTTTGTGCCTTAATTTTTTGTCTCCTCTGTGACCCTATTGTCGTTGTAAATAATGTAAACCAGGCTAAAGTTGGTTGTTTGTTTACATAATGTAAAGAGCAACATTGTTGGGAGGATCTTGTACATGCATCTATGTTTATTTACATTGTACGTAGGGTGTTGTCGAAACAGAGATATGGTGTGTACATGTAACGTAAGCAAGGGTGTGTCGAACGTTATGATTATTCATAAGTTACAGTACGACACTTATAACTCGGTTAGGCACGATGTTGTGTCCTAACTCGACCAAATATTGTACTTCAAGAAAAAACAAATTAACAAAAATGATATTCTTGTCAATCTCGAGTCGAAAATAGAATGTTTGATTGTGTTTTGTTTTTTGACAGCAAACGACTTATGAAACTGATTTAGAAAACAAATTGTACTTTATTTAGACATATTTATGTTAAAAATCAGCAATAGATACGTACTCCGTAAATATCACGTAAGAAAAATTAAAAGAAAACTCCGCTTTCCTTTGGATAAATAGCATCATTAGAAGAATATCGCCAGTTACTTTTAATTGAGGACCGGAGTCAATTAGGTTCGTTTGATTCCGAGTTAAAAGATATAATTAGTATCGTTATCTGCTACGGATGTAATTTGTTGCAGAGGTCTACGGTTACTACGCCGTAGCGTAGCGTAGACGTCGTAGGCGATAGATGATAGATATTCCCGATGTTTTTAGTTGGTATATTGGCGTGTGCTAGCTGACATTTGGCCAATAATTTATCATTTAAATTATGTTTTGTGTTGCATAATGTAAATTGTTTTGCATACTGTTATGTAGAATCTTTTTTTCTAACTTGAACAGATAGCTGTGCTGCTAGGGAGTTTGTTGCGCCACTTCTTCTTCCCAGCTAAAGGCAAGTGGTGAAGAGTGGGCGTTTTGGGTGACTGTCTTATGTAATTTTGACGTTCAAAAAGTGCTGATTCTCAGCCTAGTTTGAATAAATTATTTTTGAATTTGAATTTGATGTTGTCATGAAATGTTAGTAAATCTATAAATATTTACATAATATAATTTTGTGAATTAAAGTCTCTTTTCTTGTCTGTCTGTGTGATCGCGTTGTTCTTCTAAATAACGCAACGGATTTTGATACGGTTTTCACCATCATTTAAAATAAAGAGAATTTATTCTGAAAGGTATATAATACATTAATATTAAACTACATACAAATCATACAATATATACATAATTACATACTATAAAGAAATCTTGATGTTTTGTCAAGTCGTAAAGACGGTGCGTTTTGACGACTCATTAACATTTTATTAACTCAAGAATATTTACAATTTGGGTTTGGTAACAAGACAAAGAGAAATATATTTAAAATCACACCTTTTTCACTCTACTTTTATTAAATAATTTTCCGCTTCTCCTCACATCACGAGCAGATTTTAAGGGTGTGCATCGACGCACCTGATGTTATAATCCCCGAGGATTCAACGCACCCTATTATGAAAAGAGGTGCGCGTATGTAAATAACTTATAAGTCATGTGACAATCCAGCTTACCTTATTACATTTTTTGGCAACTAGAATAAGCGTATAGACACAAAAATTTATTTAATTTCGTTTGAAATTTCAATGCCTACGTATCCACTGAGTTGTGAGGGTACGGATCATGGAAATCTAAAAACAAGCCTATTGACGTTGTCGTGCAACAAAGAGGTATACAATACAAATCCGCTTCAGAAGGGCCTTACGCAGTTTTTTAATTGAGAAAAATTTGCATATCATTATGTTATGATTAAATATGTTAAGCTACTATCATAATACCATTGTAAGAACTTTTATAACCATATTTATCTGCAAATAAATCTTTGACTTTGAAAGAAACTACAGAACACGACATGCCTCGATCCTTTTTCGTACTTTTGTGCAACCACAAAACGGCCTCAGAAAAATAATGTAAAAAAACAATTGGCATGAAAACAATTTGGCAGTAATACAAGGAGTGTGTAACATCGCCTTATAAATAAGGCTAATACATTTTTTTTAAACAATGTAATAACAACTGTCCGCTCATATACATACGCAGCCTTATCTTACATAGAACTTCGTAAGACGCATCCTCCTAATGAAATGAAGACGTACCATGTTTACATGGCGTTTGCAGCACAAGGGTGGTTACCCGGCTAATTTGAGTGATGCTGACATTACTTCACATAGTGGGGTATAAAGCTGCTTATTATTTTGTTGGATTATAATTTCTTTTGAAGTTATAGGGCTTAAATGCGGCAATGTTTTGAAAGATTTATTTAAAAAATGGTTTATTTATCTTAAAATTTAGAATCAATTCAACGAGTGGCGTGATGTTTTATTTTTTAAAGTAATTTTTACCTACTAAAAGACTCACTATCCATTTTATCAAAAGTAAGACTTGGATTTTGTATTGATCTCTCACCAATCGGTGACACAGTACAAAACGTAAGATTTAGACTATGAATACCTGCTGTTAAATAATCGTTATTAAAAACGGTTATGCAAAAAACTATAAGCGCAATTTCATCCTTCGTTTTCCCACGTTATATAAAGGTTGTTCTTGCAAGAAGCACCGGCTGATTTCCTTGGCATAATTTTTCTCCCGGCTGCATATTGTCGAGGGCAGGTAATTCTATTTGCCAGCGAAAATCTTTAGTAAATATCTTTTCGGTTGGAGAAATTGTGAACCTTGTCGTCGTTTATTATTAAAACACCTTTCCGACAATTTCCGTGCTGGTAATATGGGTTTTGAAATTATTTATGCGGGTTTTCAGGTAATTGATTTGACATTCTGACACTTTATTTTTTAGCATAGCTTTTTTTTTCAATCTTAATTGTACCACTGCTGGGCAAAGGTCTCTCTTATAACTTTCCACAGTTTCTTCACTTTAGTAAAGTCATATGATATTATTTTGAATTTTTACTTTCACTTAGGATATTCGGCTCGAAGGACCACAAAATAATGTTTTAAAAATTTAACGTTCTAGACTTGTTTATTGGCGATAAGGTGAGAGAGTATTAAATCAGGCTGTACAGTATCAGTCCAATTACCTTGTTATGGGTTGTTTTGATTAGAATACCTATGTTTTATTTGTTGTAACTATACCGTATTCCCCAAGGTTTAGATAGATAATTAATCATGTATGACATGTTGACTCATGTTTGACAAATTCGGCCTACCTATAAGGTAAATATAACATCATTACGTTTGCATGATTATGTATTATGACGATAACAGATATATGCATAGTATGTATATATCTGTCAGCGTCGTCAATATTTTGTAGGTGTTTTATTTACCTTGCTTTAACTCGTGGCTAAGTAATAATACGCTTGCCGGGGTTGGTCCGTGGATGGGTGACCATCTTTATATACCGAGACTCCTCCATGCCTCGGAAAGCACATTAAGCCGTTGGTTCCGGCTGTCATTTGTAGAACTTTGACAGTTGTTACGGGTCGTCAGAAGCCCGAAAGTCTGACAACCAGTCTTACCGAGGGGTATCGTGTTACCCAGTACCTAACTGGGTTGTGGAGCTCAGATAGGCAGTCACTCCATGTAAAATATTGGTATTCAGCTGCATCCGGTTAGACTGGAAGCCAACCCCAACAGGAAAAGGCTAGGCAGATGATGAGTACTACAAATTAATATCACGATGATTATGTAATTTTACTTTTTTTTTACATTCTTCCTTGACATAATTTATTGATGACTAGCTTCTGCCCGCGACTTCGTTCGCATGGAAATCGTAAGACATCACAATATACTACAATAATAGCCACATTTTTATAAAACTTCCCTGTATACTACGTTTGTAGTTTTATTCTCAGCAGCCAAAATACTTGAGCATTTGAATTACCGCCAAGCCGAGGTCGTATGATGATGGTCAAGCGCAGTTTATGAACTCTCGACCATAGAGTCGACCTTTTCAACGAAGTATTCACTTTTTTTGTCAAAACTGTGACACCACCCATCATATCTTGGTTTCTGCGGATGTCCTGCAGGGTTCTGTTTACAGTTTCCACTGCTTTCCTTTTTGCCATAATGCATTCATCCCATACGACGAAGCGCAATCCCCTAAGCACACATCCCTTGTTACTGTTGCGTGACACCCCACAAACAGGCGTTTCGTTGCTCTCTAAATCGATGGGAATCTTAAACATGACGTGCGCTGTTTTGCCACCAGGAAGCAGTGTGGCAGAGATTCCACAAACATTCTAAAAACTTTATTTTCCGCATAAGAATCGATCCCATACCTCGTAGCAATAACTTTCTTTAAAAAAAATTAACTTCGCTACGATTTTATTATATCTATAGATTAAAGGTACATAATCAAAAAAAAAAAAATCGTATGACAAAATGTGAAAAAAAAGAAAAAACCGTAGGTGGGAATCGAACCTACAACCCCATGTTTGCAAAGCAACCGCCCAACCGTTGAGTTAATTGCTTTGTGGAAGCTTGTCTAAAATAGCCGTTCCTATATATTTCATGATTGACTGCTTAGTTCCATAAAGGTATAGCGCCACTATGTCAGTTCGACTCCAGGACCAGACCTCGAAACCTATCCTTCTGCAGCGAGGTGTGAGACAGGGAGACGTTATCTCTCCGAAACTGTTCACCGCTGCACTGGAGGATGTCTTCAAGGTTCTGGATTGGAAAGGGCTAGGCATCAACATCAATGGCGAGTATATCACTAACCTTCGGTTTGCCGACGACATAGTTATCATGGCTGAGACCATGGAGAAACTCAGTACAATGCTCGATGACCTCAGTAGAGCCTCCGAAAGAGTGGGTCTTAAAATGAACATGGACAAGACAAAAGTCATGTCAAATGCCCATGTGACACCCACTCCCATGAAGATCGGAGACGCTACGCTCGAAGTTGTGGACGAGTATGTTTACCTAGGACAAATTGTCCAGCTAGGAAGGTCCAACTTCGAGAAAGAGGTCAATCGTCGAATCCGACTCGGCTGGGCAGCGTTCGGGAAGCTACGCAATATCTTTTCGTCCCACATACCACAGTGTCTCAAGACGAAAGTCTTTGACCAGTGCGTGTTGCCAGTGATGACCTATGGTACTGAAACGTGGTCGCTCACAATGGGCCTTATCAGAAGGCTAAAAGTCACCCAAAGGGCAATGGAGAGGGCTATGCTTGGAGTTTCCCTACGTGATCGAATCAGAAATGAAGAGATCCGCAGGAGAACCAAGGTAACTGACATAACTCGAAGAATTGCCAAACTTAAGTGGCAATGGGCAGGGCACATTGCTCGCAGAACGGATGGCCGATGGGGTCGAAAGGTTCTGGAGTGGCGACCACGTACCGGAAGACGTAGCGTTGGAAGGCCTCCCACAAGATGGACCGATGACCTTGTGAAGGCCGCAGGAATCCGCTGGATGCGGAAAGCACAGAATCGGTCGAAGTGGCGGTGCTTGGGGGAGGCCTATGTCCAGCAGTGGACGTCTTTCGGCTGAAATGATGATGATGATAGCGTGATGATAATCATTTAAAAAGTTAAATCGATAACCATCTACAATATCCTAAAATTTTGGCGCGTTTTTTTCCAAAAATACGAACATAATATAATATTGCTCGTCCCCCATAGTAAATAGCGTGATAGTTTATACCCTATAGTTTGACCAGACTTATAGGGAACACCTATGCAAAATTTTAACAGAATCTATCCGGTAGAATTTGCGTCATGCTAGAACATAAAAATACAACATAATGTAATATTGCTCGACCCCCATAGTAAATAGCGTGATAGTTTATACCCTATAGTTTGACCAGACACACAGGGAATATCTATGCAAAATTTTGACAGAATCTGTCCGGTAGAATTTGCGCCACGCTGGAACATACATACAGACAAACAGACAAACAGACAAAAATTCTAAAAAAAATATTTTCGGCATTAGAATCGATCCTAGACCTCGTAGCAATTACTTTTTTTCAAAAATATTCAATGTACAGTTTTGACTTCGCTACGATTTTATTATATGTATAGATTTGACATTACATACCTACAATATTCTATTTTTTTTTATTAGATTTGTTACAGTTGTAGTGGCAATCATGTAATTTGGTTTATGTAGGTCTTTATTTTTATTATTTTATATATTTATCTTTTATTCCTTACTTTTAGTTTTTGTGAATGTGAGAACGTTGAAGTCTGTAAATTTGTGTATCATTTTCTATTTTGCTAAGTACCTGGTACTTATTGATAGGTCTACACTGTCCTCTCATACCTATAATTTCACTATAATTTGAAAACATTGTAAAAACCATTTATTTTTAAAAGAGTAACTGTGGAGTTTCTTCCCGGCCATCCAATTGGTTGTTTCCATAGGAAACAACCAATTGGAACCGTGCACCTAGCTTCTGACGTTTCATAAGTGCTCTTGTAGGTTTATGTGAAATAAAATATTTTGAATTGAATTGAATAATTTTAGTTACAAGTTTAAAAAAAAGAAATAATAACTTCACTCCTACCTTGGTATTTACTTGCTTATTTCAAGACATCGAAAAACACACTTCCTAATCCTCAAAAAATTATCTTATAATTAATATATCCAACAATCTGCTCACGTCATAATCTCCATAATAAATCACATTCGATTATAATAAGCCTTTGTAAATTACCCCAACCATTGGAACTCTATCGAACATCACGCGCGCCGACGTAATACATTTAGGCAGGGAAATTGTCCTCGGGTATTAGGAAATAATGTCATTAAAACACTGCTTACTACAGACTTGATTGATGTGAGTTCGTTTGTTCTTCGTTACCGGTTTGAAATGACGGTAATGATGTTTCTGGGGAGTTCGATTTTGTTTTGTTACGGTAAGAAAATCAAATTCGATGGGTTTTCGGTTTGGAATAGTATTATTTGTGTTAAAAAAAACCGTGTTACTAGAGATAGCAAATTGACGTTAGGTATTCCATTTGTGACTGTAACAGAATCAGAATAAAAACTGCGATGATAATTAGAAAAAACGTGACGCAGTTCTTGTCCTACAAAATGTAACATTTATTTTGTAGTAAACCCCACGACAGGGAGAAAAAGAGTGCCACTTTCTTAACACCACGCAGACTTTTTGTGTGGATTGTTGACAAAGCATATCTGCAATGCCCCATAATAAGTCAGCATCTATATACACAATTTTGGCAATTCTAATATTATAAATGCAAAAGTGAGTTTTGTTTGTTATGCTTTCACGCTAAAACGGCAGAACGGATTTAAATGAAATTTGGCACATGAGTAGATCATGATCTGGAGAATAATATAGGATACCATTTATCCCGATATTTCCACGGAATCGAGACTTATGCGGGTGAAACTGTGGGGTGCAGATACGGACACTATAGAAGTGAAAAATTATATATAGGTACCATCGAAGAAACCCATACCTAAGCAAATCGAAAACAAAATCCCGTGCACACGACCCTTTTTTTTCGTAGGTAACCGTTACTACATCGGCCGAGCGCTGCAAGCAGAAATAGTCCTTACGGTGTATAGGTATGGGTTTCTTCGATGGTAGGTACCTATATAGTTTATCTGTATCTACACAATGAGTATTCTTGTAAAACACTTACATAACTTTTAAGTTGTTTTTTTGTACCTAACTAATATATGCATTATTATTGTCTAAGTAAATTAATTAATACTTAAATTGAGAAATAAAACCCAACCTAAGATTGGCTTAAATGACAGTTTAAAAGAGCAGGTACTTTACTTATGAAAGAGGACCTGACCGACTACTCTTTTTCTCATCTTATCAATACAAAAAACAGGAAAGTCGATTCTCCCAAAGAGCTATTACATTATGTAAAGAAAACACATCAGTCACCGGTGTACCTACACTTTCTTACCCTTTCAGCAATATTAAATTGAAGAGAAAGAAACTTGCAACTCAAATGTATTAGTTCCCTTTTATGAAAGAAGTTTGGACCGGTTTGTTGTTTTTTCTTATATATTTTTTTCTATTTAGCATTTTGTTTCGTACTTTTTGTCTTTATTGAGGTTCGTCTGTATAAATATATTTACGGGACTACGCCAAAATTCCAACCGTTCTGTAAAAAAATACAATAGACGTGAATATATTTAGAAACCTGTTCCGCTTAACTATTTCTAAAGAGCCATAAAAAACTGAAAGAAATCGACACGTGTTTCACCTCTCAACGAAGCATCCTCAGGATGACGATTGACTTGTCGCGAACCCGAACACGACGTGTTGCCATACCAAGCGCTGTTTTCTGCGTTCAGGCAGTCGCTTGAATCAATTAACTAACCGTTATGTTTATAAATTTCTGGCTATCTACTTAGGTACCTATCTATATACCTATATGATAAATTTGTAACGTAGTCGAATCTGTACAGTGAATATTTTTGAAAAAAAAAAAATTGCTTCGAGACGTGGGAATGAGTCTGATGCCGAAAATATAGTTTTTTGATTTTTTTTCCATTTGTCTGGATGTATGTTTTGGATGTAAAGGCACATAGACACAAAGGATACTTTTGATTCCGGTAGTACGTTCCTATGGGATATTTTCCGACATCCACTAGGGCGAAGCTGTGGGCAAAACCTATTATCATCATCATCTGCCTAGCCTTTTCCCAACTATGTTGTGTTCGGCTTCCAGTCTAACCAGATGCAGCTTAATTACCAGTATTTTACAAGGAGCGACTGCCTGCCGCTGGCAAAAGCTAGAATAATATAAATTCTTAGAACAAATAAGGCCTTCTTTTTATTTTAGTACAGACGCCAGCATATCAAGCTACCCGAAACTGTCAAATTTTCCCAATCAACTTTGAACCTTATGTTTCAGCGATAAAGTTGAAAATCTATTAAATAAATTTGACAGATTGTAGTAGCTTGATGTGCTAGTCTGTACATTATAACTCTTGATAACATTGAACAGGTTGCTAGCTTATTTTTTCCTAGCGCTAATTCTTGTAACACGATATTATTATTTTATTCCTTGAATACCTCGTCTTGACAGCTGGCGCTAAAATTGTGCTTCTTTATTTTAAGAACGAAATAACGAGAAAATTTTCAAGATTTTTGTATTAAAAGACCATACAAGTAGGTATACGATCAGCAACCCGGGCTGTCAAGCGCGGTGATTATGTGGTGTTTACTTCGACCGTTCTTTCTGACATGATTGTATTAACAAAATATTTTTGAAATAGAATTTATATATAAAAAAAACGGCCAAGTGCGTGTTGGACTACGCACAATGAAGGGTTCCGTAGTTGGGATGAATTTATCCCAAAAACAAACTTAACTTTGTTCAAAACATGTGGTCCCTTATATCGATAATATACGTCACGGTCAATTTCCCAACTGCAAATGTAAGTTTTAATCGCAATTTTTTTTTAATGTAATGGTACTACATATTTACGATTTTCGGACTTTTTGCTTTACTTGAGCTGTGAGACCTTGCTTCGTGCCATGATTCTAGGTCAACGGGAAGTACTCTGTAGGTTTTGATTTATTTGGGAGTATCAAAATATGTCGCATAAATGGCCGTATTTTTTTATTGCACTGATTTAGAAACTTGATATTTTTAGAAGTCCAAGAGACTACAGACTTACGTATTTGATCTAAATTTCAACTTGATACCTTCACGCGTTCCTGAGAAAAAGGGTCTTGACAGACTGACGGACGGACAACGAAGTGATCCTATAAGCCTTACGATTATAGTATAAGGGTTCTGTTTTTCCTTTTGAGGTACGGAATCCTAAAAATGGTTTTATTTAGTTATTGATCACATCTGTATTTTTTTTTCAGTATCACAATTTAATTTGTCATCTAATTTACATTGACCTTCACAGCAGTGTCGTTTTTACATCAAATTAGGCAGCCCGGGTTGACACTTATTTTTCATTTATATATTTACAGGCCAACTTAGCGGTTTGAGCGACGTAATTAGAAAACTTTTTTACATCATAATTACGAATGGCTGCGTCAGAAATTTTAGTGAAATTCCCTAATAACTTTAGACGGGAAGTTTGTGATTTTAAATTGCAACATTTACCGAACTGTTGGTCATTTGGAAGTTGTTTTGCATTTGAAGTACTCGCTTTGCTTGAAGTTTTGTGTGTAATTGATTCGATACTTCGGCGAGCTTCGACATACAAAATTGAAAATAAAAGCTAGGTTAATTATTTTCTTTAAATGTCAAATTAATTGATTAAATAATTCTTTCTTTTTCTTTTTCGTCTGCTTGGTGCCTAACCTGGTGTCAGAGATTTTATGCCACCCATGGGCTTGGCTCTGACTCTCAGGCATGCCGATTTACTCACGACGTTTTCCTTCACTCTTTTTGAATCAAGTGATAACTATACAATACAATAATAATTAGTGATAATTGAATGCGATGTATACTTTGAGCGCTTTGTTGAATCGAACAAAGAGAATATCACGATAGAATAAAGACCAAAAAATGTCCTAGAACAATTTTACAAAGTAAACAAAATTAATATCAATCTGCCCTAAATAATCCCAATTTATATTTACAATTTGGTAAATTGCACAGCGAGCTATTAATATCAACCGGGGCCTTCGGTGCAAGAAGTAATCGGTAATATGATAAATCTCTCCCCTCGTCCTAACTTACGCATACTCGAAGCAATTTCCCCAAAAAAAATTGAATTAATTTTTGCCAAACAATTGAAGGCAGCATCAATATTAATGAGCAGAGCTTTTTGCTCATTTATTTGTATGACGTATGTGGTATTAAATAACATTGGGATTTTAGCAGTGATTGGATTTTTGGTGGATGGAAATGTCTTTGTATTTTCGTAAACAAACATAAATGTTATTAACATATTATTGATATTTCGTTTGAAATATCGATTTGAAGAACCAGAAAGTTAATCCGCAGCGTACAGGTTATTCGCAAATGTATAAAAAAAAAATTAAACTTCGCCCGATGCAAAATTCACACAGAAAAAAACTGCACATAAAACCTGGTAATTAAACGACATGATCCCGCATATCAACAATTTCAAATCTGCAACATTACAATCAAGCTCCCAGACTCCCTCACTACAACGTTTAGTATTACATCTCTTATCTCCCGTGGACACGTGCCATAGACGTCGATACAAGCTTAATCCATCACCCCCAAACTCTTTGATGGTATAACACAATGGGGGATATTTTTAGTTTCCCCAACGAGATAAAAGTTTGCGTCCCGCCGACACAGACGGATAGATTGGCAGTGTTGTACAAACAATGATGGTGGTTGAAAAATATGTTGTTATGTAGTACAGAGTTAGATTCATCCGACCCAACAAAAAACAAAATAAAGCAAGAGATTTAGGGCCTGTTTTTCGATAGTGTTCCACCAGATAAATTCAAAAGTGAAATTATCTGCTGGATAAATAAATCTAAATTTTACTGGAGGTAGGTTTTTAAAAGTATAAGATGGGTTTAATATTTAGCTACAAATTTAGTTTGGATAAGCTAAAATGCATGTACTTATTACGAAAAAAAGGCAAGGTGACATCTGCTCACGCTTTTCATTAGATAAATCTACTATTGCGTTGATTTTCCTTTTGCTTTTGACAAATTACGAAACCAGTCGAGATAATATTTAGAGCCCCTAGTTGCTCAACCCCACGTACAATTATTAAAATTTGATAATTTTTGAAGCATCGAAAAGTCATTTTAATACTGCCTTGGGCCATATCCACCCTTATAGTATAAAAACCTTGAACAGTAAAGATAACAAGAGCATAAAAAATATACAATTTATAGGATGCTCGATAATTAAGATCAAAATTCAAATGGTAAAAAAACATTAATAGTTGAAATGGGGAAAATGAAAATGGGGGCAATTCAAAATGGGGAAATTCAAAACGGGGACACTAAAAATGGCCCACAAGACAAGACTAAAAACGTAATGCTTTATTACTCATTTTCTTGTTTCCCCACTGAGCTAAACGTTATAGATACCGCGGATAATCGTTGCAAAGCAATGTTTTTATTCGATTCAATAGGGGTGGAAACAGAGGGTGTCCTGTGTCACATTGACCGTCTCATGTCTGTCTATTAGGGCACATAAACGCCAATGAGTATCGTAATGTGTGATTTGAAAGACGTGAATGTGAATATTTTAGGGTTATTATTTAGTTATTTTACTTTGATTAGATTATCAGGGTGTAATCTGATGTAATCCTGCTCATAAGTGACAATAATTTTTTGTTACGTATCCTATAGATTGGCTAGAAGATAATACCTTGTGTATAGAAAGAAAGAAAAAAGAAAGAAAATTCGTTTATTTGCGGTACACATGACGCAAAGAAAGATAAAAAAACACGTAAATATTACATGGGACTTGAACATAACTGGCGAAATGTGGGTGTACCTGCTACAGGGACACCTCTGCCCAACCCTTCGGGGAAACAAGGCGTGATGTTATGTATATTATGTTAAATAAGAAATTAGGGGAAAATATGCATCACATCCACGCAAAACGGCCATCGCTCAGCATAATGCTGCGACCCCATGCGAGACAGAGACCCAGCGCCGGTTTTCAGCGATAGCCGACGCTGACGTGATGGCGTCAATGTATCCCCAATGTGCATCAATATATATACTATCTATAAAAAAGTGCGTGTCGGACTACGCACAATGAAGGGTTCCGTAGTTGGGATGACAAACTTTGTAGTTGAAATACATGTTCTCCGATGTATTCCAACTGCAAATGTAAGTTTGTACGCATAATATTGAGAGATTTACCATGTTATTTTAAGGCCATAGACTTCTTATAGGTTTTCCTGTAATCTATAAGTGAAGAATCATTCTCTATATTTTTAAAAAAAAATTAGGCTCGGTAGTTTCGGAGAGGTAAATTTTCTTAAATTTCTTTAAATAAATTGATTTTCAAATTATAAAAAAAATACATTTGAGTTCCACGCAACAAGCCTTTTCATTTAATATGTCACACGATACAGTTTGAACCACTTTTCTTTAAAATTATCTTATTTGCCCCTCAAAAGTGACCCCAAAATTCATATATTTGTGTTTGGGTCACATAAATGTGTGTACCAAATTTCAACTTAATCGGTCCATTCGATTCGGAGCAAATTGGCTGTGACAGACGGATAGACGGATACGAGTGATCCTATAAGGGTTCCGTTTTTTTCTTTTTGAGATACGAAACCCTAACAAAGTCGTGTCTGTCTATGTGACCGCTTAGATCTTCTAAACTACACAATGCGTTTAGATGCAGTGTTTACTATCACTTAGAGCATTCATACCGAAAGGTTTAAGCGTCATCATGATCATCATTCCCTTGCCCTTATTTCAATTGATTTAAGATATTATATTATACTTAGATAAATCACTGTAATGTTTTGACATAACCTCATTCGACCCGTACGAAGCAGGGGCGGGTTGCTAGTATTTGTAAAAAGAAACTGAACCTACTTTGTATTCAGTAAGTTTATGTAAAGCATGTTTTTGTTTATCCAAAAAGTCTGGTCGTATAGCTACAATCTTTCGCAAAATATTGTCTTGTCACCTGATAAGATTCGCTCGAGGCGTTTGTCCCAAACAAAAGTAGATATTTGGGCCAAACTGACAGCTCAGTTTGTTCTCGACTACTAATGTCGCTCTCGAGACGTCTCAGACGTTTATATCTGCGATGGCCGACTACGTAACGAAGGGGTTAAGGGACAACGCGTAGTAGGAGGCTTGGGAATATTTTTTTACATTTACTAAAACGATAAATAAAATAAGCAAATAAAAATACCCAATGACATGTCTATTTGTGCAACAGAGGTTTTAAGTTAAAAATAAATAAAGTTTTTGACCGAATTTGAAGCTATTTCAGTGCTGCTTGAGTACGTCGTGGGGACTGTTCGTGTTAAAGAAAATTATCTGTTATTTTGCATGACTTTCAACGAGTAAATATACTACAACTGTCTTCAGAATGCAGAGAATCTTATTAGTAACGATCATTAACATTGGGTTTGAGGGGGATGTTGATGTTTTATCAGGCGAAAAAGAAACATTTATCCTTAAAAATACCTGCCTACATCCATTCCGTATACACATAAGTCCAAATTCATCCGGAACTGTACTTTCAGGCCCAAAGTGCCCAGTGTCCGGGGCACTTAAGAGAGCGTATCAAACCGCGGCCCGAGGCTGGCGCGTATAACTGAACGGGGCCACGTGACCAGCCTCCCAACACCCAGAGAAATGGTTGGAACTAGTCCCGACTCCCGCCCGCCATCATTCTATTGCTGTGCGCTAGTTTCTGTATGAACCTGGTGGAGTTATTGGATTTGTGTTGATTTTGATAATGGTGTGATTTTTTTGTGATTGGAATGTGAGTGGAAGAATATTGGTGGAAATATAGGTTTCATAATTTATATAATTCAAGTGCTTCAAAACGATTGTGAGAGAAAATAAATAAACTTTTTGAAGGACCCGCTTATACAGTGTAAGTCTTTATAATGTGCACATATCGAAATGAGGGAATCTATGCTTAAATTTTAACGACAGAAAAAATATTTAAAAACATCTAAATATTTTTTAATACTTTTTATGGAATTAAAAAAACAGTAACAAAACTATGTAACTTTTAAACTGAATCAGCTATCGCGATAAAACAAACTCCATAATGATTGGAAGTAAGTAGGCGTCCACATAAAATTAAAATTGAGAAAAAAAACTACCCTCAATTGAAAATAAACATGTTCTTTTAGCAAAAATCAGTACTTTTTGTATCAATTTTTACAATAATTGTAAAATTTATAAATTAGATGCCCAAGAAAATAAAAATAAATTTTTTGGTACAAAAAAAAAAACATTTTTCCGTCGATAAAATTAAGCATAGATTCCCTCATTTCGATATGTGCACATTATGAAGACTCACACTGTATAGGATGGGAATGGTCCTTTTATTTATTTAATACACAAATATACAGAGGCGGACTTAATGCCATAGGCATTTTCTACCAGTCAACTTTTGGGTAACCCTTTACCCCCTTTTTTTGGGTGTCCCTTTTAGACAAAAGGGATATGTTTGGAGGACCAGTCTATAAGAATAAATTGCAAATTGTTTAATTTTCAGGAGATCCGATACAGAACTCGTAATAGGCGCGTGAGGACAGCAAATCATGAGGATTGCAAACGGCGATTACCGATTACCTTCATCTTTTATTACACAATTACGTCTAGGCTTTTCTAGACGTAATCATCTATTGAGTCGTTTAAAAGAAAGCTTTATCGCCTCCAAACACTATCAATCGTTCTAATGCAACCCCGATAATCACCAAACTTCAGCGACCTTTTTAAACAACAAACCAGCTACCTGTACCAATATTTTTTAACTAAACTTGGCACGGGCGGGCATAATCCTAAGTAAGATTAACGGGCGAGGCGGCGAGGGCAGTAATTACAGACATTATTGGCAATCGATGGGATCCGCAGATTTAGTACGCCGACTTACGACCACGAGATTTGGCGAAATACTCGTATTGTAGCTGGTTTAGATTGTGTTTTGTATTTAGTAGGAAGTAATTACATGTTCTAGTTAAAGGAGTGTTCCATTATTGATGTTTTAAAAGTACGCGTATTTATTTTTTTGTAGTAGAGATTTTAAGTCTATTAATGAACGTAGGTTTCGCTTTAAACGGAGTTATAAATCTAGAGCAAGTATACTCACAACGGTATGACTTGCCTGTCATCGTTTTAGAAAGTTCTCTATCACAGCGCACAGTCAGGTTATTTGTAGTGCTTTATTTCATACTAGCTGCGCCCCGCGGTTTCACCCGCGTAAGTCTCGATCCCGTGGAAAAAAAAAAGTATCCTATGTTCTTTTCCAGGGCATCATCTATATATGTGCCAAATTTCATTCAAATCCGTTCAGCCGTTTTAGCGTGAAAGCGTAACAAACAAACTTACTTTCGCATTTATAATATTAAGGATAAATAAATAGATATAATGGAGTGACGTGAAACAGTTGGTTTATGAAATTCCTTAGATCTTATCCACCACAGTTTGAACACCAAACTGCTTTTATTTCAATCCCAAGAAAAACAGACCTTCTCCACCTTACAAGCTCACAAAATATTTGGTCCTTTGAGACTACTATAGTAGCCAAAATATACAATTTCCTGCAAAACCGCCATAATACGAATGCAGATCCATAAATCATTGGGCCGTCACATTATTCTTGACCAGTATTCGTGACCACGTTTTGGTACGACACTTTATCTTGCCACAAAAGCGGGTAGGAATTATTCTGCCCGCATCCCCGGCTGACGACAACCTTCACGGGCAAGTGGACAGAGACTGGAACTGCCAAGTCTCGTGTGAGGAAATCTGGGATTTAGGCGGTTTGGGTTGAATATGGGATAAAATATGAGTAATTTTAATACGTACAGACCTGGAAAAGGATTATAATGAAGGGTGCTATGTTGATCCATTGAATATAATAGATTGAGATTTCCCCGTGGTTTGTGTAATTAATGTTATCATTATAGTTTACAAAGAATTTAGCTGTAAGAATTGCTACATTACATAATATTTATCTCCTTAAACAACTCAAAGTATTTTCCGTCCTAAAACATCCAAATAAGATTTTTAGGTTCAGAGATCATAAGAAATCCAAAACTTAAACTACATTCCGCTTATCTGTGAGAATGGTAACGTCTGTGAAAATATCACTGACCGTTGATAGAAAGCTCTTATCTTTGCCGACAATTAACTAGAGCCTTTGGATGGATGATATCCTTTGACAAATTATCACAACTAATTCTATACACATTATATACTTTGAAGCTTTATTTGCTACTTATATACTAAGAAGAACCTCTGCAGTAGAAAACTGGCAGAACACTGAAATAAGTAAGTTGTTCAGGTTAAATAAAAAACAGGTAACTGAAACATAAAAGCTTCACGAGCGGCAGGTGTTACTAAATAGAGCTCCGTAAAAAGAAAAAGCTCACTTGTTCGCGTGCACTGAAGAAAAATATTTCCTTTATGGTATAGCTTTTAAATGCTCGCCTATCACAGTAAATAAAACACTATTCTAAAAGAAGAAAAAAGAAATATTAAATTATAAATATTAATACATTTACACATATTCTTTTTTTTTTGTCGTTTATTTATTTTCTTTCATATAATTACATTTTTAAATAATTCTTACATTAAAAAGATATAAAGAAATGAAGTCCGCTGGTGTCGGGACCAGGGTCAAACCTACCGGTGGTTAGGGCTGCAGAGACGAGAACCTCCTCACAATGAGAGCCGTATCGAGAAGTACTGCCTTCTGAATCAGGCGCTTGATCCAACCGCCTAACGAGAGCCTCGAAAGATGTTGGTCGAGGCTTTCGGCCATTAGCCGTTACGACAATCGGCAAAGAGATAGCCGAGCTCACATTCTATATGTCAACAACCTCGTGTGCTAAGTCGCAATATTTTGTTTCTCTTTCTCAGCTTTCACGAGGTTCTCTTTATCTGGAATAGTAACATCTACTATCATTGCGTGGTGCTAATCGATCGGCGCGCTAATTATTTACATTAGTATAAGAACTCCTATTACATGGGACTTTAACATAACTGGCGAAATGTGGGTGTACCTGCTACAGGAACCCCTCTGCCCAGCCCTTCGGGGAAACAAGGCGTGATGTTATGTTATGTTATTATAAGAAATAATATTTTGAAGGATTGTCACGGAGATCACGCCTGTCATCCCCGAAGGGTTAGGCAGAGGTGTACTTATAGTACACCTACATTTCGCCAGGTATGTTTAAGTCCCATGTAATAGGGGGCGAGCCTATTGCCATCAACCAGGCACAAATATAAATAAAATAGTGATATAATTGTGGCGGCATCTATATCGCCACATGCAAACTACACATCAAAGACCTGACGTCACACAAAATCCAGACGTCACACAAATCCTGCATCTCGCAATTAAAGTTTACCGCGCGAACGACATTTATATGACTATCCGACATTACTAGTTAGACAGTTGCCCGCCAGACATGACACCCGTTTGGTCGCAGGATCCTCTCTTTTCTTTAGAGGATGAGTGAACTTTACACCCTGTTCTTCATACCTCTAAATAATAAATAATAAAACTTATATGTGACATGGAAAAAAATCAGGAAGTCCTCAATCAAAAATCGACTCCACAAAGTATTGAAGTTGAACGTCGCAACACATCAAAAAATATTCATCAGGATAAGAGTTGAGCGAAATACGCAGGAAAGCACTATCTAACGCCTT
This sequence comes from Agrochola lychnidis, assembly GCA_963680765.1. Lineage (NCBI taxonomy): Eukaryota > Metazoa > Arthropoda > Insecta > Lepidoptera > Noctuidae > Agrochola > Agrochola lychnidis. The sequence goes on from OY796857.1 coordinate 16,913,734, forward strand.
TTCCACCCCATTGGCACACCCCACGCGAAGACACGATGATGCGTGAAGAATGGAACCCCTCAACTTACAGGTATTAGCTTAGAGATGAGATTTGAAAGCTTGTAACATTCATATATGTCAAGCGTTGAAAAGTTTTGAAAGTGTAGGGTTGGTCCTTCGGTACAAACTGAAAGGAATCGAATAGGAATCGAATGAAAAAAATATTTCTGCTACCTACCCACTTACTTGTTATAAAAATAAAATTTAAGAACTTTTATAAAATTTCTCACGGTTCCGGGAAAACGTAATCTGTATGACAACCGTTAAATAAAGTTTCCAAGCATTTTTAATGGACCACCATCTTTAGGTACTCTTGTAACATTGCGTAAAAAAATACCTTTTTTGTATACCAAGTCGTTTATCATATTTTTATTAAAAAGCTTTTTCTGTATCTTAGTCTTTAAGTAGGACATGAATTTATCACGCTGTTACCCAAATTACTTATCCTAAATAAATTCCATTTCTATTTTTCACAAAGCGTTTTAGCGAGAAATACTTTGCCTGTCCATTAGCTGCTTTACTCTCCGAAACTAAGTATTTCTATTGAGTTTATTCTTAAGCAAACTAATAATTTATTATTTGTAAAAATCTTTAAAAAGTCTAACAAATAAGTAATTATTTTTGGGACTAAAAAAGACCTGTAAAGGTCAAGGATCAAAGAATATTTTCAAAAGAAAACTGTTACTATTAGCCTTCATCACCCTACTGCTGAGCAAAGGCGTCTCCCCATGACTTCCAGCTCTTTCAGATCCAGGTTTAATACAAATACACTAAATACACGCGAAGCATGACTACAACAGGTTTTGTCGACGGCAGAATAGACAAATATTCTATTCTTCCGTCGACAAAACCCGTTTCTATGGTGGTCATGCTACGCGAGTTGGTCGTTTGTTTTCTCCAGATAAGATATTCTAAGATAAATGCTTTTAAAAATTGGTCCTTCTAGACGGAAAGTCCTGAACAAATTTATCCTTTTCTCTGTAACTTCGTGAATACTAAGAAATTGTTCTAAAAGAGCTTCAAATACTTAGCATAAATCACGGCTGTAATCACAGAATCCCATTAGTTCCATGTCCGAATGTCCTTTCTAGCTTGCAGCTCGAACAAGAGGTTTTTCCTATCTAAAGCGTTGCTGGCAGACTGCCAGATATCGAGCTCCGAACCCTTATTTATGGCCAGTTAATAATTTATTTCAATTTTTATGTTCTGAGATCGATGTAATAATACTCGTAATTCTCGATTGCTTCTGATACAACTGTTTCTTCGGCTTATTATTTTTTGTTGAGCTGCATATTTATTGGCTGGATATTTTGAATATAATATTCTGTAATATATATTTTTTTTTTTTTAAATAGGTACCTGGCCATTTTGGAGCCGACTGCAGCTGCAGTCGGCTCCAAAATGGCCAGGTCAGAATGGCCAGGTCGGGATCAGAGGCAATGCGCAGGCCACGGATAGCTATCCGTGGCCTGCGCATTGCCTCTGATCCCGATTATTTAACTTCTTTTATTTTCAAATTATTTGCTGCCCGCGGCTACGTCCGTGTGGACCCTAATTATTTTTCTTAAATAAAAGTAATCTAATAACATTAGCTATCTGCCAGTGAAAATCCCTTCAAAATCAGTCCAGTCATTTCGGAGGTTAGCCGGAACAAACAGACAAAACTTTTAAATTTTTGTTTTTAAATTTAATATACGTTATTTTGACATTACTGACAGACACTTCAATTTTATTTATTTGTATGGATGCTTAGATATAGATAACAATGTGTTACCAATAAAATGCCACGCTTTTAGCTTGTAGATACATAGTTTTGTAGTAGGAGTCAAGATAAGTATATCTAGAGATGGAATATTATGATCAGAAAGGAGCAAAGAGATAGCATGGATATAGTCTTGCTACAACCTACTTCAATACTAGCTTATTATCCATAGACATAGAGAATGAACTGAGCGTTCCTTAATCAGGTGTGCAGTAAATACAGACCGAAAAGTACGAGATAGACAACGCGAATTTGCGTCCAGTAGTTTTCTCTTTAGTAGTACTACAGTATTTTTATTTTCTTAATGTCCCTCGGGAATCATCGCATTTCCGAATGCAAACGAATGCTAATTTCCATGTTCATCAATTATTAGATTTATCTTGAATAATGATTTGAATTCAGAACTAAGTACTTTATTGTTGTTTTGTTTTGATTTTCGTGTGAACTATGTATATAGAGCTGTAAAACCATTTTTTTATCTGTTGTGCCTGTGACTTTAGCAGCTTTCGTACCATTTTAAAGTGAATTACATTAAGTTAAAAGAGCATTAACAACTCTATATACTTCCAAGTCGATTGAGAGCGTCCAGTCTGCACCAAGTGCAAAGGGCAACTGATAGAAATCCGACGACTGACGAAACACTCGCTTTGTCTCTTTCCAGAGAGTGGTCACTCTGCCCAATTCTAAATGGCTATGGTTATATCTGACTTATATGAGTGATATCCGAATAGGCTGTCAATAATAATTAACCACCACGTTTAATAAAGCTTCTACAACTCAAACGAGCCAAATCCCGCAGTCATTATGAACACAGTACACAGCGATCGCATTCAAATTACTCCTGTAGAACGTTCGCTACGTGCCCAGTGTTTCAGAGTTCGTCCGATAAATCAAATTCTTGTAATGAAACGTCCAAATTTAACCGATTCGCTGCTCACTAACGTGGTTAACAAGTTTGGGTGTATTTTATTCAGGTACTGTGAGCTAGAAATTAGAATTGTTGGATTGGGTGATTCGTTTGTGTTGTGGACACATTTTAATTGAGAAATGGAAGAATAAAAGGAAAGTACAATATTTTCTGAGACCCATAGCATGCTTATGCCCATAGAGGGGCTTGTGGCTAAGTAATAACAGCCGCACGTTTCGATCAATCAGGTTAAGCTACGCTTGCCGCGGTAAGTCCGTAGATGGGTGACCATCTTTACATACCAAGATCCCTCCGTGCTTCGGAAAGTACGTTAAGCCGTTGGCCCCGGCAGTCATTAGTGGATATTTGACAGTCATTACGGGTCGTCAGAAGCCCGAAAGTCTGACAACCAATATTTCCAAGGGGTACTGTAACTGGGTTGTGGAGGTCAGATAGGCAATCGCTTCATGTAAAATACTGGTATTCAGCCGTATCCGGTTAGACTGGAAGCCGACCTCAACATAGTTGGGAAAAGGCTAGGCTGATGATGATCCATAGGATGCTTGCTAAATGAACATGAATGCTGTTTGAATGAGTTATATTCGTCTTTTTGAGAAACAAAAGAATCTCTCTCTTCAATGATTTATTGTTTCTTTATTTCGTAAAAGCCGACTTATTAAACAATTTGTTGTACTAATGCACCTCTGCCTAACCCTTCGGAGAAAATAAGCGCCATGTTATGTTAAGGTGTGACAAACTATCTTCTAAATACATATAAAAATCAATTTCCGTACATTAGTCTCGCAAAAATTTGAGAATGGCTCGACCGATTTGATTTTTGTTTTTCTTTTGTTCACCTTAATACTGGGGGTGGTACAGTTTAAAAAAAAAAAAGAAAAACTCAAAGGAACAGCTGCAAAATCGAAAAAATCAAAATTTTGTTCACCGGGTCATCTAGTCAATTATAAATACAATAACATTGTCAAGAATTTAACCAAACACAACATGATTTTTTCAGTCGCGTAAATTTCATATATACCATCACAAAGAATTCTACAAAAATAAACAAAAAATATTTGTAGAAACAATTGACACTCGGGTGAAATATTTATTCAAGTCCCATAAAAAATCATGTTCTACTAAAATATTTTTCCAATTACTTCGTACAGAAACATACGGGGACATAAAACGCGAGTATATGATAATTTTAAAGTCTACGAACGGTACGCCTGACGCGAATTAACGGCGGTATGTACCCTGATTGTGTAGCGGTAATGGAAAACAGTTGTGAACCAATCAATATACCTGTTTTGTGCAGATTACAACGTCGTACTGTATAGGTATTGAGATATTTCAGTGAGATGTTTGGAGGATTAGTTAATTTATATCTGAACTAGTTAACATATATAAACTCACCCCTTCTTCCCATGGCGGTAGGCAGAAACTACAGAACGCCACCTGCTACGATCCTGACATACTCCATCCGCTTCGTTTACGTTCATACATCAGGGGGCTTACCACCAGCTCAAAAGCAGCATTATTTTAATATTACTTTAGTGGGAGAAAGAGATGGAGCTATACGTCCTGTGGAGCTTCATCTCTTTTCCACATTGAAGTAATATTAAAATAATACTGCTTTATGAGCTTATGGTAGGCCCCCTGGTCACACACGCACGCCGTTTGCGAGTACCTACTACGCACCTGACCTTTCTGAAGAATATCACGAATATGGTCACTATATTGCGTATGTCTTGAACTAAATACACTTACACAGGTAAAATTGATTAAATTACAAGCAAACGTTATAAAGCCACCATAAATGATGATATAGTTAAAATAACACTGTTTGCCAAATCTCGATTTCAGCATGGATATAGTCTGAATGAAAACTGTCCGATTTCAATTTTAATGTTGGTATAATCAGTACCCTAATTGCGCAATACAACACAATCACAATCTGTTTCGATTTGAAACAGATTGCTAATCCATTGCTTAATAAGTTGGAAAAAAAAATCTGTTCAACAACGTAAATAACGCAATGAATGTTGTTGAACTGTCAAAATGAAAAAAAATAGGCATAATTGTTTACGAAAATAAGGTACGCAATTAGGGTACTGGTTTCCTATTCTTCTTTTGCCATTTTAACATTATTTTATGCAGTAGCTCCAAAAAATTCACAATCCATGAGGATTGTCCTGACCATGTACATATTTCGTTCTTCTTCTGGATTTTCCCGCAGAAATGGGTAACCCTGTCACAAAATTTGTTCCATAGGTTCTATCCATTATCACTTACAAAATTCCCAAAATTACAAACAAATTGGCTTCATTCAAACATTCAACCCAACAGGTATAAAACTATCAACTTATAGCATTAAGGTAATGAAATCCTTCGTCTAATAATTGGCCTCGTATCAATTATGTTCATTTACTGGGCGGACTAGGGCGTGCCTGTGTCTACATAGTTAATTAGTTGTCTAGGCATGTGCGTCGGTACTTTGATACATGTGTTCCTTTGTTGAATCTGTTTTACAAGTGCTAGATTGGGTACTTACATATACTTACCTATGGGAGCTGATAAAAATGGTTCTTAAGAATCACGTGATTGTTAGAACAATTGTTAATCAGCCGTTGCCGTTAATGGTTACAAATCATGTTATACATAAGCTTGTAAATAGACGAATCTACGGAGTCAAAGGTCCATGGGCAGCTTTAAAACTCTGACACCAGGTTAATCTCTAACCACACGAAAAGTAGAGAATAGATATGTAGCATATAAGGAGCAGTGGTGGCCCAGTGGTAAGGGCCCCGACTTGCGAGTTCTAGGTCGTGGGTGCGAACCCAGGCAAGCGCTTTATTTTGTGTATTTAATTTCATCACCACTGCTATCAAAACGGTGAAGGAAAACATCGTAAAGAAACCGGCATGTCCTAAATCCGCACTGGGCCCACGTGGTAAATTACAGTCCACTCCCTCTCACCGAGAGGAGGCATGTGCCCCAGCAGTGGGAATGTTATAAGCTGATTATGATGATAAGATGAATGTAATTTTTTTACACCTGTGATACCTTATCTTGCTTCTCCCACCACGAGGGCTAAACGAATGGATGATCCCTTTTTTATAGACCACAGAAAAATGGTGCTACCCTTCCAACCATTAACTACCCTTAGTTCACCATCATCATTTCAGCCGAAAGACGTCCACTGCTGGACCCAAGCACCGCCACTTCAACTGATTCTGTGCTTTCCGCATTCAGCGGATTCTTGCGGCCTTCACAAGGTCATTGATTCATCTTGTTATCTTGTCTTGGCCTTCCAACGCTACGTCTTCCGGTACACGGTCGCCACTCCAGAACCTTTTGGCGCCATCGGCCATCTGTTTTGCGACCCTAAATTACCAAAACGATACTCACCAGATTGATAGGATGGCTCTTATTTATTTATTTATTTAAATGCCTTAAAACTACCATTACAGGTCTTAACCTAATGCGATAGCCAAGTCACACAAACAATACGAAAGAAAAAATTATAGATAATTATTTATAACATAATGTAAACAACAGTACTTTTGCGAATTCACCCCAGTAACATGTAAATATATCAATTTCTAGCTGAATACTGTTGATGGTGCGAATTGCTCGAGTCAGAGGGGTTTTAGCCAGTAAGTTGGTTCTGGCTGATGGTACGACCAGCAGTGGCGGGGTCCGTCGCCTCCACACATAACGGTCGGGTACGTACAAGTGCAACCGCTGCAGACTTTCGGGTTGTGCACTATGCCTCGAAGCAGTTTCACTATGTACGACACCAACGCAATCTTGAATTGTGCGACAATGCGACATCTTGAATTGGTACGGAAAAACAGCATAGAAGATGACGATATCCTTTCAATACCTTATGTCCTTAAGGTCCTATATGTACAATTTGGTCGATATAACTTGGCCGGTCTGAACATAGGCTCTACGAACTTTCGCGCATGTTCTCTCACTCACACTCGCCTCATGTCACCGTTTTGTTCCTAAAAATTGTTTTTGCGTAGCCTTCTGCGCGAAGTTCGGAACTGCCAAGTTATACCTTGTACTGTATTTCTATTTTCTTAATACCCCTCGGCAAACTTCGTGTTTCGTCAATTGTCGGATTTCTATCAGTTGCCCTTTGCACTTGGTGCAGACCGGACGCTCTCAATCGACTTAGAAATATATAGAGTTGTTAATACTCTTTTAACCTTAATGTAATTTATTTTAAAAATGGGAGGAAAGTCGCAGGCACGACAGATAGGAAAATAGTTTTACAGCTCTATATAGTTCACTCGGAAATCAAAACAAAACAACAATAAAGTACTGAGTTCTGAATTCAAATTATTATACACGATAAATCTAATAATTGATGGACGTGGAAATTAGCATTCGTTTGTATTTGGAAATGCGATGATACCCGAGGGACATTAAGAAAATAGAAATACTGTAAGTTATCTTTTCCGATACCCAGCACAAGAGACAGGGTAGCCATTTCTGTTAGAACTTCTACAAAAGCAATTCTAACTACTTCCTATAACATCACAAAACCACTCAACTTTGAACATTAGGAGTGTTATTCGCAAACATAATCCAACTTTTTCTTTACGACAGTGTACACGTTTCTTATTACGTTGGTACTATAGTCTGTTTCACGGAAGTTGGCCGCTGTTTTATTGGCCACTCGACAGGCGTTCATCCGTGCAACTTGGAAGAATAACTCTTGTACCGACGTAAGTACGAAAAACAGGTGAAGAGGAAGTTTTTTAGAAGGATTTTTAAGGTAAATTATGTTTCAGGAAGATAGTAAAAATATTTGTTATTTTTTTGTGGAAAATATACTTTTGCCTTAGAAACCTCTTTCTATAAATAGGGTACGCAGCATTATGTATTAGAGAGAACTGAAACAAATGAAAGAAATTAACAGAGGTTATGAGTTTATTTTGGTGTTTCTTCTCAGAGGTTAGGAAGGTGAGAAAGAAAATGCGTTTATTTGCAATAAACATGACGCAAAGATAAAACAAATAAATAGACGAAAATAACAAGTTGGGGAAAATATAATAATATATTGGTTTAGGTTAGGAAACACGTACCTCATCCAGATAATTGTTTTTAAGTGAAAACTTCTTTAGGCGCGTTGGGCATTTTTGAGATGGGAAAAAACAATTGAACTCGCGACATAGTTACCGACACCTCATTTTTGTAAACGCGATTGTGCTCTTTATTCGTATTACGTTACGGATCAATCTTCTATGCAAGTATTTTTACTTTAAAGGTTTTGGAAGATTTTTTTTTGTAAACGCACTATTTAGATAAGGTTACGGACCAATGTTCTTTACTAGTATTTTTTTTCCACCAAGGCGATCTTATTCAAGTTTTCACTTCTCGGCACTCCCGGATTGTCACTGTTTTTTTTTTTTTAAGTTGTAAAAGAATTACAGAAAAAAAAATACTACCAACATCAACATTTCAAGTCTTTTAGCAGCCGTTATGTATCTACACCTTGCCGAGAACTTATTAACACAGTTTCAGCTGATCAAAATCAATATGACCTTATTAACACGAACTGTGCTTACCTACATACTAACCCACCATTTCGGCCCCACCTGCATCTATTTACTACCCCTTTCAACCCCTGAGCTTGCACGTTCAACCACTACAATTTATAAAGCAATTTTAAACATCGTCGATCCTCTATAAATCAATGATTTACCAAACTAGCCGTCCATTTATTATGGTTAAAGGATGAAAAACACCAATACATTTTCGTAACCAGTTTATTTAGATCCTTCAAAATGTACCGACCAAGGGGGTCGTAGCTAAATTATAACGGCCGTACGGGTCTATCGAGAGGTTTTAAGCTATGCTTGCCGCGGTCGCTCCGCGGATGGGTGAACATCCATAACATAGCGACACCCCTTCGTTGCTCGGAAAGCACGTTAAGCAGTTGGTCCCGGCTGCTTTTCGCAGATCTTTGACAGTCATTGCATAGTCAGAAACCCAAAAATACTGACCCTCACGCGTCTTACGTGTTACCCAGTTACTGGGTTGTTAAGGTCAAATAGGTAGTCGCTCCATGTAAAATACTGATATTCAGCTGCATCTGGTTAGACTGGAAGCCGACCCCAACATACTTGGGAAAAGGCTAGGCAGATTTAAATTGTATCGACAAATCATTGTATGACAGACGACGAAGTAGGAGGCCTAACTAAGTGGTTATATCGGGAATTGCCCATGCTTACTTATATGTACCTAGATGCTATGTATAAAAGAAAAAGCTCTTACGTGTATTACTTTTTCGTTTAGTGCCTATTTCCATTTTCGTAGTGTTTATTTAGATTCTATTTGGACTAAAAGTTAAGGCTATATTCTCTAGACAGTGTAAATCAATTTCGAAAAGTGAAGTCTTTAGTTCATAAGAAATATAACTGTAGTAGGTAAGAAGGCAGATTGTAAAATATAGGGTAGGGCAATTTTTCACTTGACCAGTCATAGCTCCTTAACGATAAGTTTTAATGGCTTGTTATTTATACTAGTGGGTAAGTATTTTATTCCTTTCCAAAAATGGACCCAGTATTTTTTTTCTAACAAATCGCATTTAAGAGCTACAGCTATTTAAGTGAAGAAAGTCAGAGATGTTCATAGTACCCCTTAGGTGAGGTAAGTTAAGCAAGGGTATGGGGCAAAACTATATATTTTACAATCTGCTGATTCAAAAGTTTTGAAAAGATAGTAAATGTGACATCGTTTAAAAGAAATGTCCGTAGAAAAAGTGGAGATATTTGTGTTTTATCCTCTTGCAAACGTTGGGTGAATGTTAAAGGATTAAATAACTATTCTGTGGAAGAAAAATGTTTGTAGGAAATACATTTTCTTAACTGATGACGAGGAAAAGAAAACATAAAATCTAGAGAGACTAGTAGTTTCAGAAATTGTTGTGTCTATTAGAACATGAAAAGTGACCTACTAATGAACACTAAACTTTATTCTAAACTTAGTGTTACCATCACATCTTTTAGAAGCCGATGCAGCATCCTATGTTTTGGCGTCGCTTGTCTGGTCAGATAGTTTTGATGTTCGATATCACATATTTGTTCTGCCATTTGTATAACTGCCTTCCACAAATGATCACATATATTTGCCGTTATCTTGATGACAGATATTAATGGATGAACCAAGAAGTCAGATATTATAGCCGAGTTGTCCATAGTAACATATTTATGCTCGTTACTGTACACTGCTTCTCCAAGTTCTTAACATAAATAACACCAATAGGTATACCTCTGTTATTATTGCATGTGACACCAATATTCCTTAGCAAATCGCTTCAAGCTGTGATTTCCTCGCAAAGAAAGAAAAACAAAGAAAAAAAACATCGTGAAGAAACACTCGGATTGAATAATAAATTCTAAGCGTGTGCGATAGCGGGAAAACGACCGTGGCGCCATCTGTTATTTCGAGCGTCAACTAGTTTGTACAAACAATATAGTCATACATACACTGAATCCATATAGGTACTTACCTACATCTGCCTGGGATGTGTATTACGTCAAATAAATCATAACTTTCCTAAGTTTGTGTGGAAGTGAATAAAAAAACAACTTTCAATAGATTTCATGTATGAATCTATGCAGTAGATTTACTCATAGTGATGGACGCTGAGGGCCAATCCAATAAGACTCAAACTTTATCGGTTTTTGCTACAAAAGCCCTATTACATACTCCTTGATCAATGATGCTAATGAATGATTATGTCGCCCAAAGATTATTAGTATTCAAGCTTATAAGTAAGAATTTTTTAATCTCTCCATCAGGCCCGGACACCACCAAAGAGGAGATGTGCGGAGATGTCCAAAGCGGAGACAAGAAGAGATGTTTTCACCTAGGGTATATCCACCGAAGCTGTGTGATGGTGCGTACTGGTTAGACTGGAGCGGAGATGTGTGCTGTCTAGACAGCGCCGGCCCGAGAATTCCTGGCGCCCTAGGCGAAAGGCTGGAACGGCGCCCTTTTAAGAAAATTCGTGACAAAATAAAACAATGTTCTTTCTTTTTCGTGTGGTTAGTGACTAACCAGGTGTCAGAGTTTTAAAGCCGCCCATGGGCCTCTGACTTGGCTTCACATGCCGTCGAGAAATATGTCTCAGGCGCGATCGGTACAGCGATCGCGGTCAAACTACAATAGACATAGTCAAATTAATTTTGAACAAAATATTATATCATACAACAAGAGAAGCAATAAATTTGAGATCGCGATTTTTTTAGAAATGGATTGGATTCAACTCGCTTTTGATTTCCAGATGAACCGTACCGATGGTTTCGTAAATGTCCATGAGCGCAATTTGGTAGGAAATTTGCTAAAAAATTGGGAGTATTTTCAAGTTGTAGGTAAATAAAATAAATAAAAAATGTACTGTTTTAAGTTTTAATTTCGATGCCGCCGATTGCCGCCCCCTAATACGAGCGCCCTAGGCCGTCGCCTAGTTCGCCTATATGAACGGGCCGGCCCTGTGTCTAGAGCGGAACTGAGCTGCGTGGGGCGGGCGTTGAATGTTGAGATGAACGCACAGTTCCGCTTACTGCACGCCGCTCAAATCTCTTCTCCGCTGCGCGCCGTCGCCAGCTTGCGAGGCACAGCTAACATCTTCGCTTCGATCGCGCTGAAGCTAAGTGGAGACGAGATGTATGAATAACGAAATTCTATTGTTTGCTTAAAACACATCTCTTCTCCTCTCGTCTCCGCTTTGGTAGAGTCCGGACCTCAACAATAATACCAGCCTATTATTTCCGTGCTTCGTGCTCGTGCCTCAAATGCAACGCGTGTATGCAAAGACCTTTTCTCATACAGAGAAGGCACGAGCATTGATCACCGCGCTTGCTCAAGACTTTATATTGACTATAAGTCCAGGATACTTCACGATGGTTTCCTCCACTGATGTCAATAATGTCCAAGATAAACTCAGAAAGTGTATATAAAAAGTCACATTGGTACTTGCCCGGATTTCAACCCACAGCCTCACACTCTGTAATGCAACAAGAAATTAAAAACATGTTCCAAAAAGTTAAAAAATAATAAACAAAACTATTTTATTTCGGATAACACAAAAAGATCGATAAATTGTTAGTAAATTTTTGCACTTAAATCACTATTGTTAGTAACTTAAACTAAAGACGAATTTGTGAGAAGACCACCCAACATCTAGACACAACGAGAAATGGTAATGGTCCAACTAAGGTTAAGTCTTCGCACAAATTACCTTATTATGGCGGCGGAAGTATCTGCCGCCACAGCCTTTACTTCCATTTACCTGGAACCTAAAATCACAAGAGAAAATCACAAAGGTCACAAAGTTTATTCACTACAGTTCAGGTAACTTTTAAACTTTACTACAATATTTTGTTAATGCAGCTCCAAAAGTTTAGTTATTGTAGCAAGTGCTGAACCAATTTAATATGCATAGGAAGGTAATATCGTAATGTTGTCTTACTATGCATATTAATGAAAACAAACATATAAAATGCATTAGAAAGGAAAAGTAGAATCGACGAAAGTTCTCCCAAATGTTTACTTCACCTGTGTAGTACACTCTAATTCTAGAAATTGATGCTTGAAAGACCGACAGATGACTGGATACTCGTCAACCCATTTGCCCACCCAATTTATTTCCTGATGACTGTTTAGCATAGCTAAATGGTAAAACTGGTATTTTAACTGCATTATTTCCACTGTGAGATTAGTTACACAATAACGGAAAACTGAAAAAATTATGCCTGGGTATGTTTAGAGTGAGTTGAGCTCCTAAGTTCTGAGTTAAGCTCCACGATTACTGACAAATACTTGCACTGACTGGACAGGTCCACTCAAATGTTTGTGGTTCTTTCCTCAAAAAACCATTTCAGACACTAATCTACATGGTCCTCATATGGCCTGACCAAGATTATATCTGGACTTTAAAAGAGACTGCGACCTCTGAGTTTGTATCGGCCTTTCTTCTCAAACTACAGATAGGAAACGCCAAACTCATATAGCTTATTTTTTTTTTATATGACCTGTAAAGGTGATTCCGATATCCTATTTACCGAAAAAAACGATTTCATTTATCATACCCGAAAACCCGCGTATCTCACACGTGTCTACACATACTCCTGCCCAAAAACCACATTTCTACTTCATGCCTACATATACTCCTAAATCTTAATCTCAGACAGGCAACACGGCTTTTAACGCCTTCACATATACGAGCCTCCGTCAGTAAATTCCATCATCGTATAGATCGATAGCTGCTAGACGCGACGCCTCGTTACAACTACGTGATCGCCATCGGTATTGCCTATTTATACACATTGTCGGCTTCAACGGCACTCCCGACTTCCACGGACATAACCAGCATACAACGACCCGCCATAACTTCCACCTTACCTTCAACTGTTTGAATATCCAAGAGCGCGGGAGGTTAACTATAACTGGGTGGTTTGAAAAAAAAATTGCGAAATGAAGCAGTTTTCGCGAATTCGATCGGCCCTCGCAAAAAAAGTAGAATGAAACTTAGTTGAACGTTAACTCTGCTATGAATGGGAACTTTTCATACGGACAGTGATTACTCTTCAGTTCTTTATTTTTACATTGAATGGAATCGGATATGGACTCGCGAGTGCGGATATTAAAAATAGGGGATTTTTATCTACTTTGACTCGAGTGTGGTACGAATAAAGATAGTTTTGCTTTGTTTAATATTACTAATTAGTCATCTAACGAAATCAACAACTAGATTGAGGCTCACTGGCACCAAAAATCACTAAATATGTTTAACGCTAAACGAATTTAAAACATTGTTCTTCTTCTCTGTCATCTTCAAGCGATTGAAAAAACAAAACGTTATTTTAAAAAGTTTAGCGCTAAATACATTTAGTGGTTTGTGGTGCAAATAGGCCTTTAAGCGTCAGTGAGACAATTAAATCCCATACATTTATGTATAAACTAAAGCTACAAACTAATGCATATCTGTGTAATTAATAAAAACCTACCAATTACACTCTTAATTAATTCCAAGCTAAATCAACCAGAAACAGCTCCACAACCCGCCATTACGTCATTCAAATAATTACTTAATTAAAACCATACGCATTGAAAACCGTCCAATCAGTACGCTGCATTCAAATGAGAGCGGTCCACCAGAGCGTTTTTGGACGACACAAAACGCACGTAGGATTAATATAATCGGGCTTTCGGACCCAGCAGACAGAGGTGCACGCAAAATGACCTGACTTGAATACTAAATCGGAAAATACGTATGTTCAGTAATACATTCGGAATATGTAGTATTGGAAGGGTTAAAAGAGATTAGCGTTCATAAAGGCGGATGTAAAATAATGTAAAATGGTGGACGGAGATTGGAGCCTGAAATAAAGGATGTAGTTTTATAGCACGTCAATTAATAAAAAAAAGCTATAACTTTTCTAAGCTAAAAAGTAAAAGTTCTTACTTTTACTCATCGCAAAGAACTAATAATGACTTTAGAGAGCTATGCAACATTTCACCCAGTGCAGATTTGCTTCCGTCTGACCAACATGATTTTCTTCTCGAAAAAATTACAACAGTTTCTGTATGGCATCGTTTAAATAAAGTACCGCTAAACATAAATTTTATAAAAGAAACTGGTAAAATCTCTGCAACATTAACCCATAAAATGTCCAGTGGTAAAGTGAGTCTGCCCATGGGACCGACAACCCCAAAAGATCGTACGCAGAGGATAATACAGTAATCACTACGCTTAGCGAGCAGACTGGTAGGTAAATATTGTTTGCTCACAGCATATACAGGAATGCTGCTGTGGATTGAATTTTTATGCCCAGTTGTTACAGTCTAAAATCCGATCGGTTCGTAACTTTTTGAAAATGAGTAATTTGGAATTTAAAACAAAAACTGGTGGCACTCCGGGAGTGCTGACAAAAGTGAAAACTTGAATGAGATCGCCTTGGTGGAAGGAAAATACTTGTATAGAACATTGGTCCGTAACGTAATATAAATAAAGAACACAATCGCGTTTACAAAAAAAACTTCCGAAACCTTTAAAGTAAAAATACTTGTATAGAACATTGATCCGTAACTAAATTTAAATAAAGAGCATAATCGCGTTTACAAAACCTTTAAAGTAATAATACTTGCATAGAACATTGATCCGTAATATAATGTAAATAAAGAGCACAATCAAGTTTACATAAATGAAGTGTCGTCATGGTGTCGCGAAATCAATGGTTTAGTCCCATCTCAAAAATTTCCAACGCGCTTAGAGAAGTTTTCACTTCAAAAACCTTCTCAAACTGTCCTGTTCAAACTAGAGTTAGAATTTACCGAGTAATCAGTGAAAAGTATTTCGAAATAGAATATAACCGATGCAAACTCGTGCAATAAAAATAATAGTTCCTTCAATTCGAAATTCCCACCTGATATAAGTACCCTCACGTTCTCATATACAGAATTCTAGAACACAAGCTCCAAATATTCTGGAGCTGCAGTGCTCAGCATTATTGAAAAAGTGGAATATTACAACGTGCCAAGTGCGAGCGTTGTGTTCGATGCACTGGCCCATTGTTCGCATGTCTTCGAAGCATTATGCCAAGACGAACCTCTTGGGAGCTGACCTACTTCGGGCCATATCCCTAAGTGCTTACGCATCTAGGTTATTGTGCTATAACAGATCTGTTCCTTTTGTATTTGTTGGATGTGTCCGTCGGGAGGTATTATGAAAGATATTGATGCAGGTTGGAAAATTATTGAGGTTGTGGTGAAGAATTTATAAAAAATATCGTTTACACGTGTTTCATAATAATGGAATTTTAAATGGGATTATTCATCATGATTGAAAACTGAAATGTATTTAGTAAACTTCATTTTAATGTGGTTGCATATTATCTCTAGGTAGTATGGCCTAATTGCATGGACTTAGATGGATCTTCAGAAATGAGTAATTAGTAGAAAAAATAGGAAGAAAATTGATGTCTTCTTGTCACTTCAATCAAGGGAACATCTTAAGAGGACGACATAGAACAAATCCCTGTAACAGTATTGAAATCGATAGGAGGTTGATAATAATATACAGTATCGAGTATCGCTCGCTTTTACCGCAGATTGCGTAAATGGAAATCTGGCTTTCGAGCAGAAAAACAATATGCTCTTGCCAAATCGAAGCGGTTTTGCCATGAAATGTAAAAAAAGTGATATTTTTTCGCGACATTTTACACGTTTTTGTAACCCTGCGTGGCTTTTGGTTTTTGTATTCGTGAGTCGAGTTTTGTTGCACTTTCGATCGCCCTTTCATTTTTTTATATTTATTTGCGATAGTAAACAGACTGGTGAAGATAACACAAGTCTAAAGATAACTAAATACCAATCTTTAGACAAAGTTTAAAACAAAACCTAGAAAAGAAGGTGCTTATAGCAATACTCATTGAAAACTCGTAAAACTTTTAAAACAACGATTTTCGGTTCAAAGTCTTTGGCCAAAATTAATAGCACAGCTCCCTACTTGTATGCAGAATAAGCATTATGTTCACATAAGGGGAGTGACTTGCAAACTTGTGCACAGACAAAATCACAGGCAGATTGCAAAAACCCAATACCCCGCCACTTAGCAAACAGCCTTATCTTTGCTTTTAAACGCTTACTAGTAAGAGATACCCTATTACACGGCAAATCCCATGATAGTTCAGACTAGTTGCATTGTCAACTCTCGTTATAAACAAGGATAACTTTGCACCCACTCAAATAACTGCCAAAGGATTTTCACCCTCATGTGTGTGGTGATAAGGTAATATGTGAATGTTTCGAGTAGCAAAGTAAAGTTGGCAATACAAAGCAGACTAATGCTGCCACGTGGCGCAGACGCAGCCCTGTTTAATCTTCATCCCTTGCCTTTGATGTGAACGGTCCCCATGTTTGTCTAAACACAAGTTTAATTACAAGCTCATTAATTTTGTACTATTTACCGTTGAAAGAAGTGAGCTTGGACGTTTTGGTCGTGATGTGGTGGCGTTGAATGTTGAATTACGATGCGGTACAATTTACTTAGGTGATACTACATACTTATACATACCACCTAAGTAAATTTGGCGCTGGCTTTCGTGTTGTCTGACAAACACGTTCCTAGATAAAATACACAGGTATGTTAGTGCTTCGTTCTATTTGAGATGCGGTTTATGTAAAGTAACGTTCTCTAGTCATTAATAAAATTAAATGGCCACCGTGCAAATTTTGGATTAACGTTAGATAGGTACTGTCGTATCTTGGCATTACTGACAATTGCGCACGCTTTTATCTGTGATGACTGGACAGGTCCACTCAATATGAGTAGTTCTTTCCATAAAATACCATCTCAAACACCAATCTACATGATCTGACCAAGATTATGTCTGGACTTCAAAAAAGACTGTGATCTCTGAGTTTGTTTCGGCCTTTCTTAGAGTAGTCAGACTAGTTTTTAAAATATGATTGACGTGTAAAAGTGTTTATACAAACCTACTTACAGCCGCACGGTTCGATCCATCAGGTTAAGTCTGTAGATGGGTGACCATCTTAACATTCGTAGATCTTTGACAGTCGTTACGGGTCGTCAGAAGTCCGAATGTCTGACAATCAGTCTTACCAAGGGGTATCGTGTTAGTTACTGGGTTGTGGAGGTCAAATAGGCAGTCGCTCCATGTAAAATATGATATTCAGCTGCATCCGGTTAGACTGGAAGCCGACCCCAACATAGTTGGGAAAAGGCTAGGCAGATTGATTGACTTACAGAAATAAAATCATTTATCACATGACATGAAAAAGTAACAAAATAAAATCAACTTTTTGCAACATAGTTCGGTCCACTCAGCAATTAATTTTCCTGTGAGTGGTATTCACCCTCAAAATGTATAAGCGACTACGTTTTAAAATGCGCCCACATTTTGGCAGACTCAGACGTAGTCCACGACAAAACGTAAATACTTAAGCACGTAGATAACAGCAGGCTCTTACTTGAAAATTGCTTGGATGACAACTTCATTTATAGCTTAATAAATAAGAGTGGTCAAGTTTGGCAGCACTCCAAACATGAAAATTGCCATACTATGAATGCATGTGCACTCGTGTGTGAGATAATTCATGTAGTGTCTGGGTCTAGACCAACTCCTCAATAAACCTATCTTATTATGCAATCTGATCCTTTAGAATCATCAGCTTTATAGACTTTTTACAAGCATTGGTAATACTTCGCTATTCTATAGCAACCATTGAACGGACTCGAAACATAATTACGCCTATTTTTGCGCGAAATAACAGTTTTTATTTATTGTTTCCTTTTTAGGGTTTCGTAGTAAACTAGGAACCCTTATAGTTTCGTCATGTCCGTCTGTCTGTCTGTCCGCGGTCTAGCTCCGAGACCCTTAGTACTAGAAAACTGTAATTTGGCATAAGTATATATTTTAATTACGCCGACATAGTGGTAAAATAAAATTATGAAAAACATTTTTTTTTAGGGTACCTCTCATACACGTAAAGTGGTGATGTTATTTTTTTCTTTTTTAACCCATAGTGAGGGGTATCATTGGAAAGGTCCTTTAAAAACATTGGGAGTTTGTGAAAACCATTTTTGGATTCAGGTATCCGTAGAGTCAAGTGTCCCCCCCCTGCCAGCTAAATGGTTGGTTTTAGATGTGTGAAAAAATCACAGTAGTAGATTATATAACGAAATTAAAAGGAAAACTATCACAGCAAGCTTTTCAAGTTAACGAGTAATAATCGACCAACTTAACTTTGCAGTTGCAAAAACACGTTTTCCCATACATTTTGTATTGGAGAACATATTTATCAACTACAAAGTTAAGTTTGTTTTTGGGACTATTCATCCCAACTACGGAACCCTTCATTGTGCGTGGTCCGACACGCACTTGGCCGGTTTTTTTAACTTTATGAAAGGAGATCTTCCAATTTGCCATAAACGCAAATTAATGGACATGTGCATTCTCTCTATCCTTACATACGGCGATCAAACCTGTACCCTAATTGCGTAACTCATTTTCGTAAACAATTTCGCGAAATTTGTTTCATTTTGACATTTCAACAACATTCATTGCGTTATTTACGTTGTTGAACAGATTTTTTTTCCGACTTATGAAGCAATGGATTAGAAATCTGTTTCAAATCGAAACAGATTGTGTTGTATTACGCAATTAGGGTGCCGGTTTTTGACAGTTCAACAGAGGACCGGGCTCGAGGTTTGCCAGCGAGCGATGGAGCGCAGTATCCTTGGAGTTCGACTTACCGACCGGATACGGAACACGATACTGCGCTCTAAGATACAAATCGCTGACGTCACACAAAAAGCAGCCAAGCTCAAATGGAACTGGGCCGAACACGTTTGCCGCATGTCGGATGCATTGTAGGCTAAGACCACTACAACATGGGTTCCTGAAAACTTCCAGCGGCATCGTGGAAGACCCAGGCGTAGATGGCGGAACTAACTTGACGCTTATAGGAGGGATTGGTCCATATTGGCTCAGGATCGAATTGAGTGGAAAAAGGAAAGGGAGGCCTTTGCTCTGCAGTGGGACAATACGGGCTAATTGTTATATTTAATAATTATTTTTAAATTTGACTCACAAACTATTTATTTTTATACTACGGTTGTGTAAGACACAATATTCCGATGCACAACCACCCTTGCCCAAAAACAAAACACACAGTTGCACAGCAATTTTTTAATCGACTTCAAAAAAGGAGGTTTCTCAATTCGACCGTATATTTTTTATTTTATGTTTGTTCGCAGATAACTTCGTCGTTTATGAACCGATTTTGATGATTATTTTTTTGTTGGAAAGGAATTATCCCAAGGGTAGTAAGTATCATGTTAATAAAATCAGGATCTGATTATGGCATCCCAGAGAAATCGAGGGAACTCTTCAAATATTACAGGCAAACCTAAAGCGATTTGGGTATTTTTTATAGTAACTCGTGCAGTTGCTCTTGAAAAGCACGATTTGGTTAAGTGAAACTAATGATGAAGACCACAAATAGCCACCGGAACTACTCAATAATAAGTATTTCACGGGTTGCGATTCGATTACTTTAATATGGTTGCAATGCAATTTATACTTGTCACAATGCATATGGAGAAGTGGAGCTGATGATAAAGTATCAGGAGAACTCCTCAACGATGAACGTCCCTGCATCGGGAAAAGCAATATTTTGTAAAAGGTGATGAGCTGTTGGCATTAGGCTAATGTAACTTAGACAAATTACAAATTGACCCACTAAAAAGCGAGAAATAAAAACATTTTTACAAAAAAAAAAACAGAAAAAAAAGTGGCAAATAACGAAAATACAAAACCAAAGACACCGACTTCCGAAATTTAAATTATTTTTCACTTTGTAGTAGTTTTTTGGAAGTCGGTTGTTTTTTTTTTTGTGAAAAAGTTTTTATTCTCTGTGCGAATCGAATCCGCAAAACGTAACATAGAGCCAATCACGATTTCAGGATTTAAAAAAAAAATTAAAGCGATTGCTTTCATTCTTACCTTCAATCCTTACTTCCACCATCTTAAATTATTTACAAAATGCAAGACACCGACCAGCCTTAGCTGCGCAGCGAGACGTGTCAAATCACTATAATTATAACAAATTTCGTTTGTCGCTGTGTGTAAACAATGCTAATTTGGGAACATCTGCCTGTTCTGCATGCAAGGCAAGAGCGCAATTACAGGGATTATTGCGTCGGGAGTCGTCTGCCCATTAAATAAACGTTACAAGTTTACCGTTTTTGTTTTGGGGTGAGTACGGGTGACGCTGCATCCAAGATGGCTGTGTTTCTGTATGCAAATTGATTGTTTTACTTTCTTGGTGCTTTAAGGAGGTTTTAATTGTTTGTTTTGCGAATGCTGTTTGAAATGCAAGTTTGCTTTGAAGTTTCGAAAATAATGAAAAAAAAATTAGAATAAAACTCTTGTCAGGTTAAACTTAGATTGGATGGACGACGACAAAAAACTTACAATTTTTTCCCGTTACAAACATTCCTCATCCATTTCAGCCGTTCTATTTAAATGACATATAACTTACCAGCAACTTACTCCGTCTACAAAGTTTGGCACAAAGACTTGAGCATCATAATCTCCGGCGCTTAATATTCGCCCCCATTACGTTATAAATTACAAGTAATCCTATAAATCACACTCTAACCCGTGCAAGTTCAGTGTCATTACAAAGTCTTATTAATCAAAATGAATCAAAATGTCGAGTGAATTAAGAAGGCTAGAGACTCTCGCATTGCGCGTGTTATCTCGCAAAACCAGGTGACATTTTAGGGTTGACGGCTTAGAATCGATTCTTTAGAAACCGATTTTTTTTAAATCGATCCATAATAGTAATCATCATTCATATTTACTCCCATCGTTCTTCTAAAATTTCACAATGCAAGGTCGTATTATAATTTGGTTTCGATTATTGGAAGATCTCGTTGTGCTGTCACGGCGCTTTAATCGATTTTTATGGTCATGCAGAACGCAGCATCTAATTTCAGATCACTCGAGACAATACCTTTTATTAAGTTACTTGAGGGACAAACAGATGTTTTTGTTTATCGCATAATGCGAAGCTGTTTTTAATAAATATCATCAAGTCCTATCCTATTTCACATTATCCTCCAAATCGATTCTACATCAATCGATTTCTTCCAACCCGATTTAATGACAGAACAAGTGGTACAACCCTAAGGTAGAGCGAGAAAATAAAGTCTGTGGCAGTAGTGTTGGACATCTCGCGACATTATTCATGTTTATCGCTCCAATGCCCGGCCGTGCGACGCCGCAATTAGAGGATTTTCTTCTACCCACGTTTGGTATACAAAGCGTTTAAAACCTTTTGTATTTGTTGTTTTTAAATACGGACGGAAATGGCTGGTATGAAGAATGTATTTTCAGAGATGTGCGGGGAAAAATAAATGGAAATTCGGATGGTTCTGGTTGCTATCTTTTTTTATGTGCTTTTTTGTAGTTATCTTAACCGCAATACGTAGCATCTTCTGCAACGATATTTTCTACAATGATTGACAATAGATTGACAGAACAAAATCAAAGTTTTGAAAAAAAATACATAATAAAATATTATAAAAGTTCAAAGTCGCTGGCGACTTTGTGTATACTTACCTACCTCAATTACTTTGTTAAAAAATATTTCAAATATTTCAGTTTTGGCACTACCTACCTATGAAAACATTCTAATCTAAAGTAATTTTGTAACTCCCTTTTATTTGTTGCTGCACACAATTTAATTAGAAGCCTCCACCTTCCACCTAATGGCTTACACCTTACGTACATGGACAAGCTTACTAATTAAAACAAAAACAAAATGGTCACTGAAAACAAAACACGTTCGACAAAGTTAGAATATTAATGTACCCTATCTCGAACGGTTTGGTCCCCGACTAGTGTTGTTTGTGTCGTGAATTTCCGGGATGTTTGCTATCCTGGTTTGTGGATAAGCTGGAGTAAGTACCTACTGTATTTACTGTAATGTTGTTCCTCTCATAATAGGAAATCGAATACATTTCGGAATATCGTTAGCTTAGGTTAGTACAATAGTTGTAACATGTTGCATTGTGAAATAAAAACAGTTTCGTCACTTCATTTTTCATTTTCTTCGTAATCAAAATTGTTTTTCTTCGTAGAGTAAATCTGACGAAGAAGTTTATAATTAAACACAGCAATTAATTTGACTCTGTCTTTGATAAGGACATCTGTAAACAACAGAAAATCGGTGAAAGTTAGTACTTTCACTTTTTTAAGTTAGTAAATTCATTTATTTTTTTATTTTCTTTTGCAAGTCTAAAACAACTCGCGGTTCCCAACATATTAGGTATTTATTTATTTAAACTTTTCACTCTCAAAAAGGTACAAAGGCGGACAATTAATGCCTTAGGCATTCTCTACCAGTCAACCAAGGGTGGTGAAGAGATTAGATGGCAGGTGCTCTGTTTGAGAGGAACAAAGAAAAAATTATTAAAAATATATCATTAGAAATAAAATACGTAGGAACAACAGTACATAAATAAATTATATCGTATAATACACATAGATTCATGTTTAATATAATATATACCTGTATTATATAAACACATTTATACAAATCCAAGAGAGAGAGGTATTGAGATGACTCTACTCTATTTACTTTGAAAAAAAAAAACTCTGTAATTAGAGGTATTCTCATTTTTCCGGGAATTGCAACTCAAGTACATCACTAGTCACCCGCGGTCCTCACTAATACCGATGATCACTCTATTCGAGGTAGTGCCGACCGGATAAATCCTCGGACAAAAGCACCGGAACATCTAATAGGATTATACCAACTTTGTTTTTGTTCCTGCATTAATTATGGCAACAGTAATGTTTTAGGTATTTTTTTGGGGATTATCGTCGTTAAATTAGGTGGACGGGATTCAGGTGGTATTATAAAGTGCCTTCAGATTAATGAATACTAGGTATGAGTTTACTGAATTACTAATTAAAAAAACCATAAAAAACCATAATCATAATTTTTATTTTCGGGCGTTTATTTTATTTATTTAGATTTATCAACGTTAAATACTGCAGAATTATACATAGAAAGTAAATAACTAAAAAAAACTAAACGTTTTGTGTAGCAAATCCCGAAATATTTGTATCTAGTCTAAGTGAAGATTTGAAAAGAAGTTATTAATTAATTATTCCTAAACTTACTTGAGTGAAGACTGCACCTTTCTCCCGGTTTTCTTTGAGTTCAGCTACCTTTAATTTTTAAAGCTACATAAAATACAAACACCAACATACTTCAAAGACTCCCAAGCAATTCTCCTAAGGCTCTATCCTTAAGTAAAATGAACAGGCGACACCACCGCATTCCCCTTATTTTCATAGATTAACAGTCACCTCACCTTAGGGTAGGATAATATAATTACGACCAATCGATGCTTCCCTAAGTACCGCACAGAGGGCTGCAGGCATCATGCTGGGATATTTATAGGCACATTTTAAAAACACAGGAAATAAAAGTCATGTTGTCTTGGTTTTTCTGCAATCAAAAATCAGTGCCATCTTTTCTCAATACTTAATGTGCTAGATTGTAGACAGGGTAGGTACTTGTTGCAAATAAGTTATATTGTATCTTACCTCTATTTAGGACTAGGTTGATTGTTTTAGTAAAAATAATGCCATATAGGGCAATATTTTTTACCTGCTTTACCTGCAACATCATCATTTCAGCCGAAAACGTTCATTGCTGGACATAGGCCTCCCCTAAGCGCCGACACACGGCCTTACCTTTACGTTAAGATAATTACAATTATAGCGAATCGATGGCTCCCTAAGAAAGAGGGGCTGGAGGCATCATGCTGGGATATTTATAGGCACATTTTAAAAACACAGCAATAAAAGTCAACAGCAAGATTCTCTCAATTACAACTGCAATTTTTCTTGAGGTTGCTGTTTTATTAATTTTAGGGAGTAAAACACCTGGGTGTTGAGTGGTTCATATAATTTTAATTAATTGGATTATCTTAGAATCTTTAAGTCTAGTTAATTTTATTTTGCAATGGTTTTGAAAGCTTTTCACAGCAGACTTTTATGGACATATTATATTAACTTACCAACATTTTTTTGCATGTTATGTTAATATTTTAATTTAAAATGCAGACTGGATAATAGAGGTCTTTGTAAAAAAACATATTTTAATAACAGAATCAGGGAAATTCTCTAACATGACAAAGTTTTAAAATTTGTGTCGCAAATTATTGGTAAAAGATATCCATTTAATTTTGTTTCTAAATTATTACTGCAACATCCATTCATAACCACTAAAACATTCAACTTCCAACTTCACGCACCATCTTTCAACTCTAGAAAAACGTTATTTATTCCAAGATATTCCTCAAAAGATCACGATTCTAAGTACGAATGAAAAGAACAACATCATTCATCATACAAGACGGCTCAAGGGATTCCCGGTCTATTCCATTCACGAGTGAACCAAATCTTTTGCGTGGTTCCCTTCGACATTGTACCGCCATGACGAATGTGGAGACGTGAATGGGTGTCACTCTTGGCAATGTAATAGGCTTTTGGGACGCCTCTTAACTTATTCATAGTGATGTAAGTAGGTAGTTTTCCTTGGCGATAAGTTTTGGAAGTTGTGTTTTCAGAGATGTGTGATTTTTTTTCTTTTGAGGTGGTAAAAACATAATTAGCTGATCATAATGACGCATATAGTTATAATAACAGACATGCTTAGTTTATCATGTAAGCCATACCAACAAACGATATAGAAACCAAAGTTATGTCTACCCAATTTTCTCATAACACGCATTTAAAAAATCCGGTATTGATTTAGTTTCAAGAATATCACACTTATCTTTATGCAAATTTTTTCTTTTTGTCTCTTAATTTAAAATTAACTTGTTTCGAAATTTATTTGACATGTTTGAAATTTATTAAATGATTATTTTACTGTGTGTGTGATTTTATATCAATTTTATGTTTTAATTTAATATGTAATGTTTTATCGACTTTGAGAATAAATGAATTATTATTAGTATATTAATTTATATTTGCTTTAAAATCTATTCGATTTATTATTATCTAGAAGAAAACTAATCACCATTGCTGTTATGTTTCATAATTATTCTTTGAAATGAGGTCACAGTATCAAAACAAATTAAAACCAGGAAACTAGCAGAACTAGCTCAAATAAAACAGCAGAAACTAGCAGTTTTAAATTAATTTAAAACGGAAAATATCCTCGTTTATCTGAAGTGGTGCGCAATGAGCAAAATATTGCGTTCTGTGCAGGTGTCACATTGGATTAATTTGTCACCCTTATATTTATTGCAGGATATTATTATGAAACTCAGCAGTGTTCTTTTCATTGATATTTTATTGGTTATTGTAATTTTGTCATTGTTGAGAGCGAGGATTATTTGATCAAGTGTGAAACGTGTCGTAAAATGTCCTGTAGGTCATCAATAATATTTTTTATCTCTTCTCCTTCTTTTCGTCTGGTTAGTGACTAACCTCATCATCAGCCTATAATGTTCCCACTGCTGGGACACAGACCTCCTCTCTGTGAGAGGGAGTGGGCCGTAATCCACCACGCTGGCCCAGTACGTGTTGGTAGATGTCACATGTCTTCGAATTTTCGGTTCTAGGACATGCCGGTTTCCTCACGATGTTTTCCTTCACCGTTTTGAGAGCAGTGGTGATGAAATAATTTACACAAAGTAAAGCGCCTGTCTGGGATCGAACCTACGACCTACAACTCGTAAGTCGCGGCCGTTACCACTGGGCCACCACTAACCTGGTATCAGAGTTTTAAAGCCGCCCATGGGCCTCTGACTTGGGTTCACATGTCGTCGATAAATATATCTCAGGCATGCCGGTTTCCTCACAATGTTTTCCTTCACCGTTTTTGAAGCAAGTGATAATTATACAATACGCACATGAATCTCAAAAATCAGAGGTGCGTGCCTTGGGTTCGAACTCGAGACCTATCACTTGGCAGTCCGGCAGTCACACCACTAGGTTATCATGCTGTAATATTATAATTAAAATGAAAACACTGATTCGTTTATCAAAAATTCTTCAGATATATAAAACATACAAAACTAAAAAGCCAGGTAGGATCTATTCCGCATCTCAATCAATCTGCCTAGCCTTTTCCCAACTATATTGGGGTCGACTTCCAGTCTAACCGGATGCAGCTGAATACCAGTATTTTACATGGAGCGACTGCCTATCTGACCTCAATAACCCAGTAACTAGGTAATACGATACCCTTGGTAAGACTGGTTGTCAGACTTTCGGGCTTCTGACAACCCGTAACGACTGTCAAAGATCCACGAATGACAGCAGGGACCAACGGCTTAACGTGCTTTCCGAGGCACGGAGGAGTCTCGGTATGTAGAAATGGTCACCCATCCACGGACCAACCCCAGCAAGCGTAGCTTAACCTGACAGATCGACCCGAGCGGCTGTTAGTATTTAGCCACGAGCTCCTACGCATCTCCGGATCTATTCCGCATCTGATAAAGGAATTTTGATGCTCCACCATTTTAGAAGGGTTACATTATGAGGGTTAAAAGTTTCATGTGAATATAATAAATAAATAAATAATACATTTTTAACTCTCTCTCCACAAAGGTTGGATTTGAAATAACATCTTAGGACTAGATATATCTATATATATAAAAATCAATCCCTATTTCCCTTGGTCACGGCATCACGCTAAAACGGCTGAACAGATTTGGATGAGATTTGGCATATGAGTAGACCATGACCAGGAGAAGGACATAGGATACTTTTTATCCCGATATTCCCACGGGATCGAGACTTATGCGGGTGCAGCTAGTTATAGAATAAATGTAGACAAAAGCTCCTTTGCGAGAGACTGAAGTTTGTACTAGGGAAACCCTGTGTTATGGATTTCCAGGCTCTCAGTGTTTAGGTCATCATTAGGTACATTGTAGAAGTTTAAAGTACGAGCACAATCATTTAAGTTTCTATGAAAGAGAAGCAAATGAAGGAAAATAGTTTTAAAAATGCAAAAAAAAATTGTTTTTGTTTTTTGTTAGTTTATATGTAATGAGGTGCATGTTCGTGTGTGGAGTGAGGCGTTGTGTCCAGCTTACCTCCATTAAGTTCAGTATCCCTTCCATTGTAGGTACAATGGAAGATACATAACTCCAAAAATATAAACAATCCCCATCTTTGGTTGTTGGCTGTCTTATAAACGTCAATAAATCGATAGAAGAGAATAACAAAAGTTAGGAACTTCCTCGTCATTACCCGACACGACCCTCCGAGGTCACCGACCTTGACATTCGACAGCAAACAAATTTCAAAGTATTCAAACCTTTCCAAACACAGCCAGTTTAATCGCCCATATTGTGCGTTAATGCAAAAATATCTGACATGAACAAATAAAAGGGTTGCGAGGGTGAAAATCTAAATACACGAGCATTTAGAGTTCGCATTTAATCCTTTATTTACGGCGTTCGTCAGTCTAAATAATTTTCGCGGGCCGGACATGCCGCAGGATTAATTCGAGCACAGAATCATAATGCTGCGTACTGGCTGCCAGGTAGAGTTAAAACTTCATTGCAAGTTGTAGCGGGCAGCAGGATTATTGCGTGTTGAATTATATAATGCGCGCTGCATCTTAAAAGGGTAGGCAGACCGATTTAATAAATTATGTTCGTTTATTATGTACATTTTGGTTACGCTGTTTTTGGATTATATGGATTTTGTGGTTTATTGTGTTTGGTTTTGAGTTAAATGCACCCTTATTTACTTTAGGTAAACTGTAAATATTGCGGTTTGATAATATTAATTATAATAACGCTTCGATGTTTTGACATTTATAAACCAAAGTGGTGAAGGTTTTACTTTACTTTGCTATTGTTTTTGGCAAACAAGAAAGAGAGAGTTAAGTTGGAAGTTGCGTAGTTCGCATTTAGTTTCTTACTGAGTTTAACATAGTTACAGTGAGACTTAGTAACCAAGTTACAAACAAAGTAGAATACTAACCTTAAGTTAATTGGTACATTTTGTTCGAGGAAACAGCTGACCTACGCAGACGACCGACGTTTGTAACAAATCAGTCAAAAGAACCGTCTGATATTCTTTCCATGTTTCAAAAACAGAATTGTATTTGTAAAATTCCATTTTGACACCAAGATATAATTTTATAATATGCTCAGGGCGCCTACCACCAACTCATAAAGCAGTATTATTTTAATATTACTTCAGTGTGGGAAAGAGATGAAGCTCCACAGGACATATAGCTCCATCTCTTTCTCCCACTGAAGTAATATTAAAATAATACTGCTTATGAGTTGGTGGTAGGCCCCCTGGTCAGCATAAAACCAAAATTTAAAGAGCCTCTTTCAAAATTCGAAACTTCAATAGCATGTACTCGTAAACAATACCTATGTGTATGTGATTTGGTTTTTGAAATAAAAGCAAATCACGTTCATGCAACACAAATAAAATATTCAAGTGAAAATCTTGGCCATCAACCGGCAAGCGTCACGTTCGGGCAAGACTTTATAGGGGAGAATAAGACGGGCCTGAACGGGCCTGAACGGGCACGGCTTGATTTATTCGACGTACGCTTCGCACGGTGAAGGTACCGTGTCGTAATTCGAACGAGAGCGTAAATCTTGTTAATCGGAGAGGCAAAGTTAGCTGGATAGGGCTTGTGTTCGTAGGCTTGAAAGTGAATCGCACGCCGATTTCCGGCCATCGTAAGCTTGGGCTTGCAGACGGTGAGCAATGGGTAGCTCGCCGTCCGTGTCGACGGCACGTTGTGTTCCACGCGCACCTCATAGAGATGTCAGCAAAACTGACGGGGTCCGCTAGGGCCGATGCATGCGAAGAAAACCGAAAGGGAAATCGTGGCCCCCGGCAACATGGCAACTGAAGGAATACGGGTGGGTTTTAGTCAGTAAGAGTCTCGCCCTCACGCCCTCCCGCTCCACCCAGAGCGGGAGAAGTTATTTGATAATTTCCCACCCAAAAAATAAAAATAAAACGCTTGAAAGTGAAACGTGAACCTTCGTAAATCACAGCTACGCTTATTATCAAGTGGTCAATAGCGAAATTTACAACAATTTATTAAGAAAAAGAATAAATTGAACCTATGGATTAATCTCTGGAAACCAACTGGACGCAATCTAAGTCTCGTATTTAGAAGATACACTAAGTGCATGGTTCGACGTTTGACAATCAAAAAACTAAATGTAGCATACGATATGTGCAAAGAATAAGTTTTCTTTAACGGTCAAGATGTAATTCTCACAGTGGCTGAGAATAGAGAAGTAATTGTTTGTGTTATAAATAAATTTAAAACAGTCATACAAACTGAAACAAATAATTTAGTATACTTCTAACTACATTAATAGTTTTTTTTACTCAGATGTCCAAACAAAACAGAATTACAAACTTTTATAAAATTAAATGACCTACTTCATTGAAGCTTACGTAGATTCAAGTAGGTACCCTCTTAAAATTAATTTTCATAGTACAGAAATTAATTAGGGACGAGCAAACTCTAATATTTGCGTAAGCATTGTTTATTACTAAATTAAAATTAAATTCAGGGATTATATTGTGTCTGCTATTTACCCTGCGTTTATTTCTATGAGACTACTCGGGAATAATAAAGCTTGTGGTGTACAGAGCATTAGTTGGTAGCGGTATGGTGGGATGAAATGAAAAGCCACTATGAGTGACATCACACGACACCGAGAACCTAGGATCGCCTCGTTCACACTATGGCACTTGAATGTATCTGAAACAATTTTGTTTTATTTCTAAAGGCCGACTCTCGTAATTAAAAACGTTCAAAATCTTCTCGCAAATTCATTTCAGCAAAAAATAAAGCCACCAGTCGGAATGCATTTAAGCGGAAATTGCAGTTTTTTTTTTTTCAAAATAAATAGAGTATAGTCATCTCAACACCTCTCTCCCTTGAATTTGTATAGGTATATATTATATTAAATACTAGCTGACCCTGCAAACGTTGTTTTGCCATATAAATGTTTGGGGTGGACCATCTTTATCACTTACTACCCTACCTACCCTACCTGCCCTACCTGCCCTACCTGCCCTACCTGCCCTACCTACCCTACCTGCCCTACCTACCCTACCTGCCCTACCTACCCTACCTACCCTACCTACCCTACCTGCCCTACCTGCCCTACCTGCCCTACCTGCCCTACCTGCCGTACCTACCCTACCTACCCTACCTACCATTTTTTTTTTTCCTAAATTAAGATGTAAGCTATCCTATCTTTCAAGTTGGATCAAACTGCACACGGTGTGCAAATTTGATTAAAATCGGTTAAGTAGTTTAGGAGTCCATCGCGGACCAACAACGTGAAACGTAATTTATATATATTAAGATATGTATATATATTATAAGTTATAACCTATTTATGTACTGTTGTTCGTGTCCAATATTTTTTATTTTCTGAAAGACGGACTAAAAATAAAAAACTGGACACAGGCCTATTGTAAGACTCAGCAACTGTTTTATTTTAATGCGTTGCCTTAATACCGAGAATATTGGTCTTTGTTATGCCGTATCGGCGCGAACTTCAATAGAAAAGTTCATCCTTTAGATTAAAATATTTGCCAGTCAGCAATGTAGCTCTAAAAGTTTTCATAATTTGTCGCGACAACGAATGCCCGCTTGCCATCTTGACTTTTTTTTTTGTTTTCAAGTTCCCCCTATGATTTTATAAACGTACATTTGTGTTTTTTTTAAAAAAAACACTGTTTGCATTGTTGTCAAATTTTAATAAAAATGTTAGTTTTAGTTAGTTAATCCGTTAAAATAATTCATAAGTTTTTAGAAATAATAAACAGAATCCAAATCGAGCCAATAACATCGAATATATGGCAAACGCTACTCAAAACATAAAAAATTTAATAACATGAAAAATATTAAAGATAGACCCCCCTTTTAAAGTTCTTTTTCGATCATTTTTTATGATTATTCAGAAAAATACGGACGGTCACATGCCGATGGGCGACATTATATATGATTATCTGACATCAATCGTTGGGCAGTTGCCCGCCAGACACGACACCCGTCTGGTCGGAGTATCCTCCCTTTTTTATAGAGGATGAGTGAACTTTACACCCTGTTCCTCATACCTCTAAAAACCAAAAAACAAAGTTATACCATCTAGAACGTATATTTCTACGTTCCCCTGCCTAACCACTGACGGCGGATATTTGTAGGAAACGACAATACACTGTGATAAACTGTTTGCCCCGCAGACACTTACGCCTCGTTAATAGGACCCCTTACTATTTGATAACTGTGTACTATATTAATTACTTATGACATATGTTTACGTTTAGGATGAGTAAGTTGGGTTAAATGTTAATACTACAATATGAATGTGATAAGTAGATAGAATTTTACTGATAAATTATTTAGAAAAATACTTTTATTAATTAAAACCGGACAAGGATCGGACCCCATGCAAGTTGAGTCAGTATTCCAAAAAAATTGTTTCACAAATATTTATAATATAAACTAAAGTGGCAATGGGCAGGGCACATTGCTTGCAGAACGGATGGCCGATGGCGCCGAAAGGTTCTGGAGTGGCGACCGCGTACCGGAAGACGTAGCATTGGAAGGCCTCCCACAAGATGGACCGATGACCTTGTGAAGGCCGCAGGAATCCGCTGGATGCTGAAAGCACAGAATCAGTTGAAGTGGAGGTGCTTGGGGGAGGCCTATGTTCAGCAGTGGACGTCTTTCGGCTGAAATGATGATGACGATGATGATAGCTCCGGACATAAAAAATCTAATTCAGCTAGTCTCTGCGTTCAGCACTCGCTGTAACAACATGCCGTGTTCGGGTTCGCGACAAGTCAATCGTCATCCTGAGGATACCTCGTTGAGAGGTGAAACACGTGTCGATTTCTTTCAGGGATTTTTATAGCTCTTTAGAAATAGCTAAGCGGAACAGGTTACTAAATATATCCATGCCTATTGTATTTTATAATGGATTTCCGCAAGATCACGTCTGAATCAATTAACTATATAATTTGTAAGTAGTTTACACGGACACGTACTGTTATTATATACAAATAAATAACCATTTTACCCTATTTGTAACTCCAATTCTTATTTCTAAATGGCGAAAAAAAAATTTGATCACAAAAATCCACGTGAGTAACCTTTAAAGTTCTTTTATTTTGTATTGAATTTTATTTCACTAAACTCCGCCGCTTTTCATTTGAAAGTTTTACAACTACGCACGTTTTTGCGAAGCCACCTAATGACGTAATTGCACAATTAACTCGCCTGTTTAAAAACTGCTACAAAGGGTGCTACGGCGTAGCAAGTTGCTACGAGCGTTTATAGCTTTCGATTTCATTTTATTTTGAGCTTAGATAGTGTTGGCACTTATTGGATAGTGTACTTTGTTTTTCTATATTTTACGTACATAATAAATTCTAATTATCTACTATGTGTAATAGATTTTTTGTCTCGATCTTAAATGGCCACGATATTAATTCGGTATCTTATGCATATGCCAAAGTTTTGTACCATTTTCAACTTATGTTCATTTTTTTTTTTTTTCATTTGAATTTCTTTGTATGCAGGCATCTATTTAAATGTATATATGTTTATTTTATTTAATAAGTGAATTGTTTATTTTATTTTATGTGTTTTGTTTTCCACATCATATCATTGATTTTTTAATACATCTCTTTTAATCCTCTGTCCTATCGCAGGTACGCTGAAAGAGATTTCTTTAGAAAGAAACATCACCTTTTTACGTATTTTTCTGTCTTGTCTGTTTATTTGTGTGTACATAAATGGTCAGATACATAAATAATAAATAAAATGGCCTTGTTTCGAGTTGCCAGCTTTTTACGCTTTACAGCTATAAAAGATAAGTATCCTAGCAAACATAGAGGCTCTAAAACAAAAATAAAACTTGTCATAAAACAAAACACTACGCGTAAGCCAGCAGGAGCCATATTATATAATTTATACAGTAGCTGCGATACTCGAAACAAGGATATAACACTCGGCAAGTCTTAAACGGTGTTTACGTCTAAATCGACAAAAAATCCCCCGTCTCCCCTCATGGGGGAGGGGGGAGTATGGGGTGTCAGAGTACCCCAACTTTCTCCGGGCGACACCTGCGTTGCAAGATGCTCCCTGATGTACTAAGACGTTTAACTTTCTCTGCATCTGTACTGACGTTATTTTTCTTGTGAATGTGAAGCAAGAAGTTTAGAATAAGCTCGGCTTTCGAGTTTTGATGAATAGATTGAGTCGGAAACGTAAAGTTTGAATTGAAAATATATATGCATGTTAGTGCGTCTGATGATCTTAAATAAAACGGTATGTTTTGTACTTTCCTGATTGCCTCGTAGCGTTTCATTACCAGGAAAATAAATAACTTGGTAAGTAGAATGCAATAAGTAGGGTCTTCTGTAAACCTGCTATTGTATGCATGAAATCAGGTTTTAAAAGCAATAAATCTTTTTTTTTTTTTTGGTTTCTAATCCAGGCAAGTACGAATGTGACTTTTTCAATACTTAAGTACTTTCTAAGTTTATTTTAGACATTACTGACTTTGGTGAAAGAAAACATTAAATTTTTCTGTGATTACTTCCTCACACACTGACTTATTAATAAAAAAAAATTTAGGAAAATCGTCTACTTTTACAATGTTTGTAAATATGTGAGCACCATGTATCTATCACATATTAAATTATCTGTCGTTGCTTCATTTTAAATTCTTTTTACCTATTGTGGTGTAATAATTTTATTCTAGGTGCATCGTCTTCACATATAATAATTATTTAACTAATGTACGTACCTATACAAACAATTGTAAAACATTTTAAAAGAGTAACGGTGGAGTTTCTTGCCCATTCTTCTCCATACGAAAACTACCTTTTAGAAGGGGTGACTAGAATTAATTTTATTATTTTGTAAATTTTGACGTAAAAAAGTGCCATACATGGGTCTATTTGAAATAAATGATTTGACTTTGACTTTAAGGAAACCTGAACTAAAAATTTATATAAGTCAGAAATCGCCAATCCGAAATGAGCAAGCGTGGGATCAATGCTCATGCCTTCTCTGTATGAGAAGAGGCTTTTACCCAGCAGTGGCATCGTAACAGGCTGGTATTGTATATACTAATAAGCCAAAGACTTTGTTTTTGTTTGTTTGAACGCGCTAATCTGTAGTTCCGGAGATTGGCCCGTCCAGTTCAGATTTGAAAAATTCTTTTTTTCATTTCATAGCCCAATTTTTGAGGAAGGCTAGAACCCTTATGAGCTGAGCAAGAAGCAAAAGAAGTCGGAAAGATTAAGCGAAAATGAAGTAATAGCTTGGGCAGGCGATGCGATGCGACACGGTAGGTCGGGGAACAAGAAATTTCACGCGGATGAAGTCGCGGGCAGAAGCTAGTTATTATTGCAAACATACAAACATAAAACAACGACGTTTATTATAATAAAACTCGAATTCTACAATTACTTCAGAATAACCCGGTTTGGAGCTAACAAAGTTAGGGTATTTAAACTTGTGATCCTAACCTAATTGTTTTATATTGTTTTATCATCGTTTTGGGTCAAACAATTTGAATAAATATACAGAATGCGAGTTTCAGTAAGCCTTGTCATCCTGAAAGTTAGTCTTTGTTAGTAATTGTGTCTAAGCACTATTTAAAACTTTATGGTCCTAGTTTTTAATGGTGGGCGTTTTGTTGTCTCTCATTCGGTCAAAACTTTCAAGGTGACAATATTTTTTTGTAGGTATGTTGTATCTTACAACATACTATACTAAATTTAAAAAGGTGTTGTTATCCCTTAAGTTTTGAGAGAGATTACTTAAAAAAAGCACCCCAATTTTTTTTCACTATATTTTTTCAGTAGATTGTTAGAATAAAAAATGGCGTTATGAAACAACGATTTACAAAAATTATAAAGTTCATAAACAAGAAACCACCAACCCTAATATTCTACCTGGCAATAAACTTTAAAAAGCGTAATTATCAACAAAAAAAAAATATACACAGAAATAAAAAGCTGTATTTCAACGAAAACTTTCTTCATACATTCATGTACAGTATGCTCACATACGTGACGCGGGGGCAGTCGGCAATTTTCTACCCTCTTCCCGTGATGATGTGGCAAGCTGTGATATTTCCTCTTTGAAAAATGACTTTGAATATTAAATGATTGTTATAGTGATTTACGCACATAATCTCAATTTAGACGATACTCGTATTGTATGAAACCTAAAACTCTGAACCTAATATGTTGTTTAGAAGTTATTGAAAACAAAATATCGGGAGAAGGTATTGTTTGATCCAAAGAAACTGCATTTAGAGATTTGACAGATAATTACGGGAATAATTTTATAGGTGCCGTAAAACTACAAAGTAGATACCGCAGGACAATAACTAATTTTGATACTCTGGTCACGGAATTACCCATTATGATTAAAGAAATTTTAACGACGCGTATTATTTAATTAGAAAAGGTTTCATGACGTCAAGTCCGCCCAGTGACAGCCCACCGCATGGCAATCGAGCGTTTAGTAAAAGGGATTTCACGAACTGGTCTGCGCGCAGTTCTCAACGAATCCACAACTGTCAGTCTGTGAAAAAGGGTAACAAGTCTCAACGTGTGCATAAGTCCTACATATTTTGTAATTCCTAAATTAGTTTGATTGTGGCAGCTAAGTATGTGAATTAAAGGAAAATTATTAAATGCGCAGAAAATGATTTGAAATGTCATTCATTATGGATTTTGATAACATGTATGTGCTTATATTAAATGAACATTTTTAATAATCTGTGTTATTTCCTACTGGAAGGAATATAATCCTTAGACTATAGCTAATATTCAAGGCAATAAAAAAATTGACACCAATTACTTGACAAATAATATCACGCCTGTTTTCCCCAGTAGGTTAGGCAGTGGTGTATCTATTGTACAAATGTACACCCACATTTCGCCATTTATGTTTTAGTCCCATGTAATAATGGGGGCGTTTTTTTATTTTTATTTTATTATTTTATAATAGGGGGCGAGCCTATTGCTATCAACCGGGCAGAAATCCAGACTCCGGACGAGGAATACTGACAAATAATTGTTGACATTAACCACAACCTCGTAAGGCCCTTTATACACAGCACGGTTTCTATACGGTGCGGCGTATGAACCGCGCCGTAGAAAAAACGTGTCCGTCAACAAGCTTCCATAGTGATCCATACAAAAGTTGTGGAAACTTAAAACTAGTCCAAGCAGTCACACACACCTTCGCTCACACACACACATGCACACACCCACGCTCTTACTCACACACACCCGCACTAATACTACTCCACACTGCACCACACCTACCAACATACAAAGTTTGCATGTCTTTTATGTCTTTTACTATTGATTTTTGCTAAACTGTACCCACGTCACAGTTTAAGTTTGGAACATTGTGTATCTTATGTTTTAGACGGGCGTTGATAGCTGCGACACAGTTTTTTTAACTTTTGTGCTATTATCGTTTCCATTGTAATTTATGTCAATTTGTTGTGGTTCCAAAATAAAAACTTTTACTTTTTTTACAACACTCACAACCGTGCTTACACACGGCGCGCGGCGTTTAAATCGTGCCGTAGAAAAAATTGTCTGTCAACAAGCTTCCTTAAATTATGTCACAACAGTTCTAATTTATATTTGCTACGACAAACTACTAAAACGATTATGAAATTTCTATCTATAATAATAATCAATGTACCTACGTCCTACGTACCAATTTATCGCTCACAAGTAAATCACTTCACGTCACCTGTTACATTGGACCAGCTTAATTAGAACTCGCCGTCTTCGCAAATTTTCTCCCCGTTCTTGCAAAATTGTTTGATTGAAGGGAGGTGTGGGAGGTCTAGTTAAAATGGTGCTTCGATACCGATATTAATAAAATTAATTAGTACAAGATAACGCCTTCGTACGCAATACTCGGGTTTTCGACTTGCTCAGCCAGGATAGTTAGGTAGTAGTTTGGCTGTGCTACAACATTTAGCGTTAGTTTAGACTTCCATTTTGGCTTTTAGTTCGTAACAATAGTTTGATTGATGGTTGAAAGCTAGTCTAAATGTTAGGGAAGCTACGTCATTCATAATAATTATTATAAACGGGAAGGAAAAGTAGGTACCTAAGGTTTAATTTTTTATATCAAATAGGTAGGTACAGTGAAAGTGATCTGCATTTTCTTAATATTGTTTTAAATTTTTAACAGACTGCCTTATTGGTCGAATGGTCAAAAGCACTACTATTGAGCACGAGGTCCTTTTTTTTTGGGCTGGGAAGTTATTAAATAATTTCTCCCGCTCTGAGCGGAGCGGAAGGGCGTGTCAGGCTCTTACTGACTAAAATCCACCCGTATTTCTTCAGTTGCCTGTATTACCAGAGGCCACAGTATCCCTTTCGGACTTTCCCGCGACCTCGGCATATTGGTTCTGTTGACATCTCTTTGAGGCGCGCGTGGAACACAACGTGCCGTCGACTCGGGCCTGGTCCTTATCGGGCGACGAGCTACCCATTGTTCACCGTCCGCAAGCCCGCGCCTACGGTGGCCAGGAATCCGCCAGGATTCCCGACGCCTAGAGCATCTCCTTTGGCGGTTAGGGGCGTGAAGGCGCGAAATTTGCCTCTCCCTCATGCGTCCCGGTGTGACGACCTCCCATGCCCTCTTGCTCCATACAATGGCCTGGACCAGGGCCGGATGCGATAGCTCACCGCCGCTAATCGCCTCCACGAGGAGCATAAGGTCCTGGATTTAATTCCGAGGTCGAGCAAAATGTAATTTGGGTTCCTTCATTAAGAATTTCTCAGTAGCAGCCCGGAGTCTGGATTTGTGCCCGGTTGTTGGCAATAGGCTCGCCCCCTATTACATGGGACTTAAATATAACTGGCATAAATGTGGAGGTTACTATTAGTACACTTCTGCCTAACCCTTCGGGGATGACAGGCGTGATGTTATGCTATTTTCAATTTGTTTTAAAGTTTTGGGATATCTCCTATTTTCATATATTACTTGGAGTATATTTAATATATTTCTCTCTAGGAAGCAATGCTTCGGGACAGGCCACTGACTTTAAAACTTTCCGACTAGAAAGTGCATATTGTTAGACCACACACGTTTTTCTAGTACACGCGTTTTTCTTGCCGTGAAAAACTACGTTTTATTCACCGTGTGTAGGCACGGTCATCAGTGTTGTATGGATCACTATGGAAGCTTGTTGACAGACACTTTTTTTCTACGCCACGGTTTCTACGCCGTGCAGTACAGTAAATAAATCGTACAGTATACAAAGCGCCTAACAGAAAGTGTATAATATTGTTAGTCTCTTTGTATATGTATACGTTTTTCTTGCCGTGAAATACACCGGTTTATTCGCCGTGTGTAGGCACGGTCGTCAGTTCTGTATGGATCACTATGGAAGTTTGTTGACAGACATGTTTTTTTCTACTGCGCGGTTATACGCTGTGCCGTAAGAAATCGTGCCGTGTACAAAGGGCTTAAGATATAATTGAATGATTGATTTTAAGCATTTTTTATTGTACCTTACCGGTTTATATTGTAAAATCTTTATCACAGATGTATTTCTGTGGAATTGCTTAGTGAATGTTTGTGAAACCTTTCACTTCCAAATCTCACCGCGCAGTAGTGAATTTAACGTTTCTATTTCCGATGCAACGTTACGCTGCACAGTGGGGAAAGTAAATTGAGTAGTGGCAAAAAATATGTTTGGCGGAAAATATTACTTTTCTTGGTTGAAAATTTTAATGTATCCGACAGATGTCGTAACTTTATAATAATAAGTGTAATTAGATAATAATACTTAATTCTATTAGTTTTATTTTTAATTTAATTATAAATGCGAAAGTAAATCTGTATGTATTACCTTTCACGCCTAAACAGCAGAACGCATTTGGATGAAATTTGTCTCACGGATAGACCATGACCTGGGATTCTGTGGGATAATTTCCACTCATGTGGGGCGAAGCAATGGGCAAAAGCTAGTATTTCGAAACCATTTACAAAATTATCAAACACTTTTGAGAAAAACGCATGCATCATGATATTTTTGAAGCGAAAACTTCTTTAAACGCATTGGGCATTTTAGAGATGGAACTAAACCGTTGATTTCACGACACTGTGACGACACCAGCGTTGATGTCTTTTTAATGGTCAAAAGGGCCATTAAAAAAACATCAACACGTGGATTACCACGGTGCCGATTTTTTTCAAGTTTTTACTTCAGTCGGCACTCCCGGAGTGCCACTGTTTTTTTTTTTAAGTAAACCTCTAGCAGATTAACATCAAAAAAACATCACAATAAAATCTAGTGTTTTATTCTCTCAAAGCTACATCAAGCCCACTGTGCATCGATTGCACTGTCAATCACTAGTTCGCGGGAAGCCGTAGGGACTATCACAGTTCGTCATCAACACTGGGTGGCTATATCCGTCCCTTTCTCTCTCAGGTAGTTACATAGAGACAGAACGACACGGGTTCAGTTGGCGGCCGGATATTTATTCCGGATCTTATTTACTGCTTCAACAGCTTGCGAGTAGGGATCGAATCGAAAGTATCGATATTTTTCTCATTAGTCGTAGATATTATTGTCATAAAAGTATAAAAATGTTTTGCTCATTATTAGAATCGTAAAAAAGAATATAGCCATAGATCTCCTACAAGTTAATTTAGTAACATCCACATAAAAATATCGATACTATTATCTCAATCAATCTGTCTCTGTACATTTGTGTACTTCAAGAATACCTCTAGTACAGTGGTTCCCAAAGTTGACAGGACCGCGACCCACCTAACAAAAACTTCCAAATTCGGGACTCACCTCTTGGCTGTCATGGTAAAAAGGGGCATACATAACTATTTGAATGAAGGACTGTTCAAAAAAGAAAAGAAAACTTTCAATTACAATCAAAAATTTTAATACGTGATTAAATTCAAGGAGTGCTATTTCAATGAGAAGGATGTATAGGTAGGTTTCCTATTTTTTTGTCATTATAGGTGCTCGCGCAAGTTTTAGTAATAAGTTTTTTTATTATAATCCGAACGCAGTTTTGAGCTATATTCCTTCCTTCCCAATTCCCGTACAACGGAACGCGACGGACGCTCATCGCACGCACCAATCAGAGGCGCTGTAGCGAGAGCCAATCGAATCTCCTGTGATTTGAGGGGACTTCTCAAATTTTGGACACTTGTCAGTGACCGCTCACCGCTAACGCCCACGCGCCGCGCGCACACCGCGAAGCGCACGCACCGCACCGCCCGCAAAAAATGGCCGATACAATTGTGACATTTAAATACCCAATAAGTGCACCACAGTGAGTTGAATCAGTGAACACCAGGATAGCCAGAGCTGTCCTTGAGTCAACGTGTTTCGTCCAGAAGATTCCCAAGTAAGTCCATCCATTCCTATTCCTTATTCATACCTGTGTGTAGCTCAATTCTGTGTCGGCTAATATTCCACCCCACGTAAATTATTTTCCCGCGTATGGTCCTTCGAGAGCCGCTTCAACTTATACACCATAAGTTTTTGTTCAGCTGGATTATAATTATTATTAGATAAACTAGCGGGTACCTCACCTCCCTGCTGAACTGGAGTGTGAACAGCTGTACGCTTTTGTTTATTAAAACTGACATGTACAAAAGAGTGACAAAACATGATCAATAGGTTTAGCATCAACTTCAATTTTAGTTACTTTTTTAATCGTATTTAGTTAATCATAGCTCAAAATCAATTTTGCAAGGCCCACCCAAAATTCGCTCGCGACCTATAGTTTGGGAACTGCTTTAGTAGATTGAGGTAGGTATTGCTTATC
Organism: Agrochola lychnidis; assembly: GCA_963680765.1. NCBI lineage: Eukaryota > Metazoa > Arthropoda > Insecta > Lepidoptera > Noctuidae > Agrochola > Agrochola lychnidis. The sequence continues at coordinate 16,954,907 of OY796857.1, forward strand.
TACATAGGACTTAAACATAACTGCCGAAATGGGGGTGTACTAATAAGGACTACCTTATAGTACTGTGTTCCCCAAAGGGTTGTGGGTGTACACAACTAGTACACCCACAACCCTTTGGGGAATAAATAGGTACCTATGTAAACCAGTTAAACAATTACCATCTAGTATCTACTCGTTTCAAAGTATCGTAAAAATACGCAAAATATCGTACCTGATCTGATTACCACTCAAGTATCGATACTTTTTCGCATCCCTACTTGTGAGAACAGATTTTCATTTTCATATGCATATTGATGCATGTTCTGCACACGTGTTAAAGTCCTTACAGCGTTGGCGCTCAATGGATTCAATTTACAAGTTATATGAAGTAATCAAATGTGAAATGAAGATATAATGAATTGTTGATCGAATTTTGTGCAAAAAATAGGGGGTTATTTCGATTGGTCGATGAAAATATTTTGCACATAATTTTCGAAAAGAAATACTTTTATTTTGTAATGTATGTGTGGACCTAAGACTAAACTTCAATGTCAAAACTAAATTCACAACTATAAGATAAAGAAATCCTGATAATTTATTATATAATGGCGTTATTTATTAAGAATTAAAATGAACTTTATATAAATAACAACGTATACCTAATTAATTAATATAGTATCCTAACTTAACTAAAACTATTAAAAAACTGAATTATGGCGTCGGAAAATTCGTCCGCATCGCTGTCGACTGGTAATGTACCCAAGAGACTGGCCGCATTGCCACGTTGTATGGCAATGCTTAGCCTCTGGCAAAGGTAAAAGCCAGTCCTTGGGTAACGGGAAGTGTCAACCAGCCGTTTGGAGACATAATTGAAACAGACCATGAGCATTTGGACCCCACGCCAAGGCTTTCAACCCCAAAGAAATCCTTGATTTCATTGGCATAATCAGCCTTAAATGTTCCCACTGCTGGGACACAGGCCTCCTCGGTGAGAGGGAGTGGGCCGTAATCCACCACGCGGGCCCAGTGCGGGTTGGTAGATGTCACATGTCTTCGAATTTTCGGTTCTAGGAAATTCCTGTTACCTCACGAGGTTTAATTATTTCGTTGGCACCAATATCAATATCTTACGTTTGCATACTGCAGACGAGGATGCAAAGAAAATCGATATGATTTACTTAAAGGATTTAATTAAAATAATTATTACAATTAGATCGGTAAAACTAAGATGTGCGACAATTGTTCGATATGAGAAACAAGAGTGAAACACCAATACACTAAATCAATATTAATCACTGCTATTGCACAATCTTCGACCCAACGCCATCGGATTGCTGAGAAGGCGAATCTCACGGTGCTGAGCGCAATGCGGTAGGTAGTCATTGTCAATGCGGTAGGTATTAGTTATAAGAATTTAGGGTGCCGCAAGTAGCGACATAACATACTAATGCAAAACAAAATAATAACCCAACCGAACAAGTAAAAACAACAAATAACTGGCACTAACAAGTCTGCTAAATGACTCGAGCGCAGTTAACCAATGTAACTTGTTCTATGCGAGTTTTTCTTTCAAACTACAGTTACCGTCCGTTGCTCGTTGCACATTATACCACCGGTTTTAAATGTCAACTAATGCAATGCAAGTTTTTAAGAAATACTGTGGTCTTGGAGAATTCTTTGTTTGGGTCGTAAATGAATTGCATTGTAGAAATAGTGGAAATATAGAGGATTATAAAAACACGCACCGATAATATGTAAGAAAGAAAGAAAGAAAATACATTTATTTATGTGAAATATTAGAAAAAATAAAAACTGAATAAAAATCCATAGATGTAGGAAAATCCATTTATTTTGTTTAAAATATCTTAATTAAGTGGTAAATTCAAATTAAACTGATAATAAAATTATTATCACTATCTGACCCAATAGACGTTGTCCTGTCCCTTCAATTAGTCATACAAAAATCCCATAAAGAAAGAAAGAGAGAAAAATATTTTATTTGGAACACGCACAAAAAATACGAACAATAATAAAAAACCGGCCAAGTGCGAGGCGGACTCGCGTACGAAGGGTTCTGTACCATTATCTATAAAAACGGCAAAAATAATAATGCCTGTTGTATGGGAGCCTCCTTAAATATTTATTTTATTCTGTTTTTTTTGTGTTTATTGTTATAGCGGCAACATCATCTATGAAAATTTCATTTGTCTAACTATCACGGTTCATGAGATACAGCCTGGTGACAGACGGACAGACAGACGGACGGACAGCGGAGTCTTAGTAATAGGGTCCCGTTTTACCCTTTGGGTACGGAACCCTAGAAATGAAAAATAAGAAAGGAACCTTTTAAAAAAAAGGACGTTCCGGTTTTCCCGAATTTGAAAGTTTTCCGGGAAATTTTTCCATAACCTGATTACTATTACGAACATTCATCATCATCATCATCATCAGCCTATAATGTTCCCACTGCTGGGACACAGGCCTCCTCTCTGTGAGAGGGAGTGGGCCGTAATCCACCACGCGGGCCCAGTGCGGGTTGGTAGATGTCACATGTCATCGAATTTTCGGTTCTAGGACATGCCGGTTTCCTCACGATGTTTTCCTTCACCGTTTTGAGAGCAGTGGTGATGAAATAATTTACACAAAGTAAAGCGCCTGTCTGGGTTCGAACCCACGACCTACAACTCGTAAGTCGCGGCCGTTACCACTGGGCCACCACTGCTCTCAAAAATTTGCCGGCTCGGCCCAGCCGTTGTCAAGTGATGCGCTTACCAACGAACAGCATTTCATTTTTATTTTTATGGAAAGAAAGAAAGAAAAAAAAATTGTTTTTAATGAAATGACAAAATACACACATACAAAGTATCCAAAAACCTCGTGTTCAATAGAAGTTTCACAATTTTATGATCTATTGTTTGATGTCAGGGCCATTGACATAGAAGATTATCAGTACTTTTAAGTAATATCAAACTGACTAGGTAGTGCCTAGTTGCAGTAGTTTTTATTAATCCCTTGTATCCTTAGGCTGCCTGTCCACTGGAGCGGAGCGAGGCAGCGGAGCGGAGAAATGTGCCAGAATTAACCAATAGAATCTAAACTCCGCTTCAGAGCTCCGCTCCTATTGTTAGTATTGGCACATTTCTCCGCTCCGCTGCCTCGTTCCGCTGCAGTGGACAGGCAGCTTTATGGTCTACAGGTCTATTGATAAAGCCAAAAAAAAAAAACAGTATTGTACAATAACATTCCCGTGACATCAAACACAGTCGTGTACTAATTTTGATTTGTTCTGTGTTGGAGTCATAAAAACTGATAGGAAAAAAGGATATAAAATTCTGCAAAATAAAATAACAATGGTATTAATTTAACATGAGGTCGGTACGTTAAAACCCGGACATGTTTATACATATTTTAGATACATCATAAAACATTACATACCATAAAGGTTCATTAGAAAACCAGCGACAGACAGCATCCTGTGTAGCATTAAAATGTTGAAATGAACCTTTTTGGCATAGCCGTGAGGCAAACACATGTTGTTGAAACATTATTTTACTTTTTATTTTGTTATTTGTTTCACGAACTGTGTCCAAATAAACGTTATTCTTTCTTTTTATTTTCTTTACATACTGATTTTTAATTCAAAATTCAAGCATAAAATATTTCAATATCGGTAACAAAATCAAAAACTTCAAACAGTTTTCTACGAACCAAGAATGCGATCTTCAAGAAAAACTATCATAACCACGACCCCTCAAAAATTCTATCATATCGGTATACAATATCTTCTTGAACCGGAATTCGCTAAGCAAATACTTGCGTTGCCCTTTATAGAATATCAGTCAGGTCACCAAAGCCGACTTGCCTTGCTTTTAGGTCAGAATATTTATTGAAAAACTACACGACCTTACCGACAAAATAAGTGCATTTAAATCCCTCTTTAAAAAACATATTTTTGAAGTTTTACTATAAAATAACCAAAAGAACCAGTAATATTTTCATCTTAAATTGTACTTACATCAAAATTGTTTTGAGTTTTCGTGATAAAATGACATCATTTTCGCTTTGTCCGTCTATAGAAATTCAACCAAAGCTTTTAGTAGCACAAAAAGGAAAATTACAAACATCCGACCCCGGGGCACTGCGACCATAGACTGCATTCGGTAATGAATGCGACTTTACTGAACGTTTGACAGATTCTAATTTGTACGGAAACAAACGAAGCTTGAATTTGGAAAATGTTACCTTTTGACAAATGGATTTGGTTTGGGCTGGCCGAATGTGCTTTCGTGATTAAAAATGTAATTCCACATTTGAAATTGCTTTTTTACTTACCCACATTTTCAGCTGTATTGCTTTCACAGAGTATTTATTAAAAACTTAAAAAGTTTCTGTGTTTAAACTTTCAACATTGGCTTTGATATTTAGCTACTCTTAAAAAGTGTTTTCATGATAATGAAATGAAATTGTTTATTCTGTAAATAGGATATCGGAATCACTTTTGCACGTCGTACTTATTAAAATAAGCTAGATGAGTTTGACGTTTCCTATCTGACTACTCTGAGAAGAAAGGCCGAAACAAACTCAGAGGTCGCAGTCTCTTTTAAAGTCCAGACATAATCTTGGTCAGGCCATATGAGGACCATGTAGGTTAGTGTCTGAAATGGTCTTTTGAGGAAAGAACCACACAGATTTGAGTGGACCTGTCTAGTCAGTGCAAGAATTTGTCAGTAATCGAGCTCAACACAAAACTTAAGGAGCTCAACTCGATGAACAATACCAAAGAAAGGACATCTGGATAGGCCGCATAAACTACTCAAACTGCCAGACCATCATTAAAACTAGTTGAGAAATAAAAATAATAATAATATCCTCACAGTCCTCACATTCACAATAATTAAAATAATATAATACTTTACAAAGTAATAATGTCATTTTGAATATAATTTTCAACTATGTCAATGTCAATGTGTATATAAAGCCGGTACATTTAGATGATTTTACATAATAAAATTTAAATGTTAAATTTTACTGTTTTATCACATTATACTCATGATATTTATGCAGATTTCATCTTCATTATTATTATCACATAAATCTTCCAAAGTTAAATAAGTGGTAAAAAGTTCTTCATAACATTGCATACCTACTCAATTAGATTTTATTAAATACTCAGGCTTTGTTAAAATAATCTCTACCTGCTATTTTACTCAGGAATATAAACTACTCCGTCGTGACTTCCTCACTTTTCAACATTACACTAAACTTCACAAGTTCTAAGGTTTTCCCCATGCCCCATGACATCTCTCTTGACCATCATTTAAAATTCCTTAACCGGGCATAATTTTGCACAGAAACATGTGTACCTACATATTTAATAGTCAGTGAATTAAATTTAACTATCGGTAGCCTTAAAGAGCAAAATAGTAAGTTGACACAAAGTGTGGAGCTCATGTCAAATAAGTACGACGAGTTTTTGTCTAGAATTTCGCAGCTTGAATGTGAGAGGCGAGTGGACAAAAACACTATCGAGTCTCTTGAAGAAAAAATCGAATATCTCGAACGCAAGTCTAGATCGACCGGTATTGAAATTCGCAACATACCAAAAAAAGCGGGTGAAACTAAGCAGGATTTATGTACCCTACTGGAACGTGTTGGACAAACTATCAAAGTTCAAATTGACCAAAATTGTGTAAGGGATGTTTACAGGATAAAATCGAAAGACGCATCTAACCCAATCATCGTTGAACTTACAACCGTACTGCATAAAGAAGAGATTCTTGGGAAAGTAAAATGTTACAATAAATCGAAGAAACCTGGTGAAAAATTGAATACAACCACCCTTTCTTTACAAGGTCCAGTAAAACCAGTTTTTATATCGGAGACTCTCACTGCAAAGACACAAAAACTTTTTTATCTGGCCAGAACGTTTCAGCAACAGCACAATTACTCCTTCTGCTGGACATCACATGGTGTTATTTATCTCAGGAAAAAGGAAAAAGACTTACATATCAGAATTTCTTCTGAGAAGGATATTGATAACCTGAGGAAAGCTGACTGACTATTTTATTTGGTAGTAATTCCTTTTAACGGATTAATAAGGTTAATTTTAAAATTTTCTTTACTTCTACGTTGTGGTTATAATCACATCTGTATAGTTTGCATGCAAATAAAATTTTACTATGTTATAAGTACACATACTACTCTTTTCACATTTGATTATGTACCTGCTGTAGATTCTCTCAGAGTGAATGTCTTATTCACTGCCGCCTTTATATTCATAAGAATGCAATTTATTATTAAAAAATCCCACAAGTTTCTTTATAATTTCAAAACTGATAAAAACTTTCAATTGGATCATAATTACTCAAAGTTGAAAATGATTTCAAAATTTTCACTGGAATATTTTCAGCTTGATCATATATGTTACTTCCCTACCAATGCTTGATTTTGATAATCTTTCAAATAACATCGATGATTTTGATGTATCGGAATCTTGCGAATGTGAAGTTGATCATTGTAAAAAAATATTCCCTTCACATTCATCCCTGTCAGTTATTACTCAAAATATTCGTAGTTTGAATTGTAACTTCTTAGATTTTCAGGTTTTATTAACCAGACTCGGGTTTGATTGTGACGTACTCATTCTGACCGAGTGTTGGCTGACTTGTGTATCTTGTATACCCGCAATTAGTGGATATTGTTCATTTTTTACTGCATCAAACCCTCTTCAAAATGATGGCGTTGTCGTGTATATAAGGGAAGAACTAAGCTTTTGTGTTGAGGAACCTAATATACGAAACTGCAATTGCCTCTTGATTAAGATAGGTAACAATGACACGGCGTTACTAGCTCTCTATCGGTCTCCCTCTTATTCTAACATCGACCCTTTTTTGACCTCGTTAGATGAAACGTTGGTGACATTATCTATTTTTAAAAATATCGCAATAATAGGAGATCTAAACATAGACATAATATCCGAGAATCTGAGTACGTCTTCCAATCAATATCTGGCTCTTACAGCCTACCACGGTCTATTGCCAGCACATTATTTTATCACCCGTGCCGCTAGTGATTCTTGTTTAGATCATGTGCTTTTGAAAACCAAGCATCCTTCCATTACCATTGTTCCACAATCTACGCTTACAGATCACAAGTCTGTCATACTCTGTTTAAAAAAACAACCGTTGCGTAAGTATGCCATTTTAACGCGTACTAAAATAGATCAGGAGGGATTAACTCAAGACATAAGTAAAATCAACTTTACCCCGATTTATGAAACGGATGACTGCGACTTTGCAGTCAGCTACGTCATTGGTGAATTAAAAACCGCTTTGAGTATGAATTCTGAAACCATTATACTTCCACGTCGCAAAAGAATTATCAAACCGTGGATAACACAGGGTCTGCTGCGCTGCATGCGCAACAGGGATAAACTCCATAAAAAATCAAACTCGTTTCCAGATGACCAAATACTAAAAAAAACCTATATTCGATACAGAAATTTTTGTGGCTCAATCTTAAAGAAAGTTAAACGTAATTATGATAGAGAACTTGTTCAAAAAGCTGGTAAGGATAGTAAAAAATTGTGGGATACAATAAAAAATATTACTAATTCAGCAAAAAATGTTAACTACCCAAAGGAATTGCTTACAATATCGGATACTCCTCAGCGCTCTGTGAATGATGTAAATTACTTTTTTTCCAATGTTGGCAAGTCACTGGCTGAACAAATAGTGCAACTACAAGCCCCGGCCCCGAAAGATTTAAAAAATTCCCTTGAGCAAAATCTAGATTCTCTTGTACTTTTTGACACTGATGAAGATGAGGTTTTGAGCCTGATAGCTACACTCAAAAATGATTGTTCTGTAGGTTGGGATAATTTGTCAAACCAGTTATTGAAAGATCATAAAGCTATTCTTGTGCCTCACTTAACCTACATTTTTAATATGTGTCTAGAGAATGGTAGCTTTCCTAAAGACCTTAAAAAATCTCAGATCAGACCAATTCACAAGGGTGGGGCCAGAGACCGTATCGGAAATTATAGACCTATTTCAATATTACCTTCGCTTTCAAAAATACTAGAAAAAATTATTAACAGACGCTTAGTAGATTATCTCGAAAGTAAACACATTTTATCTGACCAACAGTTTGGTTTTCGTCGTGGTAAATCCACCGATCACGCAGTTAGCAATTTAACAGATTTTATAACCTCAAATTTAGATAAAGGTAATAAATGTATATCAATATTTTTAGATTTAGCAAAAGCTTTCGATACGGTTTCTGTTCCAATCCTTGTACAAAAATTGGAAATAATTGGCATTAGGGGGAAACAGCTTAGCCTTTTGACCGATTACCTAACCGACAGAACTCAATGTGTTAAGGTGGGTTCCTACACTAGTACAGATCGTCCAGTGACTTATGGCGTTCCGCAGGGTAGTATTCTTGGGCCGACCCTTTTTCTCGTTTACATAAACGATCTCCTTTGTCTAAACTCATTTCATGGAAAAATTATCTCATATGCAGATGACACTGCCCTCATTTTCGCTGCTAAAACATGGAATGAGACTTACCAGCTAGCCCAAAAGGGTTTTGATTTGGTAAAGAGATGGCTTTATGATAATTTGCTTACCCTAAACGTTGAGAAAACGAAGTACCTGACCTTTTCGATCCGTACTTCTTCACATACGAATCTAAATCTAATCGCACATAATTGCTCCCTTGACGCTTCGGGTTATTTGAAATGTTCATGCAATCCTTTGGAACGTACAAGGACAATGAAATATTTGGGCGTCGTAATTGATGAAAATTTTAGCTTCAAAGCACACATTCAACTGCTGAGTAAAAGGATTCGTAAGCTTACCTACATTTTTAAAACATTGAGACATGTGGTCACCCCTATAATCCTAAAACAAATCTATTATGCGCTTTGTCAGTCACTGATTACTTATTGCATACTGTCTTGGGGCGGTGCACCAAAGACTACGATAAAGCAACTAGAAGTTTCACAGAGAACGATACTGAAACTATGTACTTTTAAGCCTTTCCGATACTCTACCACACTTCTTTATGAATACTGTGAGGTGCTGACTGTGCGACAACTGTTTGTATTAAGCATTGTTTCAAAACAGCATACTATCTTGGAGTACAATCCAACCCTAATCAGGCGGAAGGGTTTACCTGTATGCAAGAGAGTAACACACTTAAAAACGGCCTTTATTCGTAAATTTTTCCCCTTTTTGGGCCCTTATTTATATGATAAAATTAATAAGATTCTTGAAATGTACTCTATGAATAAAGTTACGATGAAGAAATCGGTATCTCTGTGGCTTTGGAAGTTAACGTACGATCAAACTGAAAATATACTTACCATCTTAAAATAGTGATACAACTAATTGTTGGCTTTATATACTATGGACACTATAAAAGAATCTACTAGCTAAATCTATTTAATTCTCTACACACCCTCTCACACACATACACTCACCTTCACCTTACACACTCAGAGGACAGCAACCCTTTCATTTTTCTTTTTTAAGTAAATTAAGTTCATATTTTAAAATAAACTGTTTCCTTTTGTTCGTAAGCTCATACTTGCATATCCAGTTCAAGGGCTTGAGGCGCTGCATGCTGAATCACAGGCTATAAACCTAGTTCGGCTGCAGATGCTAATAATTGGACACAATTGTTACTAAATTAATTTAAGCATAATAATTTTAAGTAGCTAAAACAAATTGTGTTACATGTTTACTATTTCTGGTCTAATAAATAAATAAATAAATAAATATGTCAAAAGCTCTCACAAAGGTTGGGTTAGGTTACGCATTCATTACGAAACTGTTTTATAAATTAACTGTAAAATAATCTGAATTTTAAGCAAAGAAAAGGTTAGAATAACTTCAGGTAATACAGATAATGAAGAGATCCGCAGGTGAACCAAGGTAACCGACATAGCCCGAAGAATTGCCAAACTTAAGTGGCAATGGGCAGGGCACATTGCTCGCAGAACGGATAGCCAATGGGGCCGAAAGGGTCTGGAGTGGCGACCGCGTACCGGAAGGCGTAGCGTTGGAAGGCCTCCCACTAGATGGACCGATGACCTTGTGAAGGCCGCAGGAATCCGCTGGATGCGGAAAGCACAGAATCGGTCGAAGTGGAGGTGCTTGGGGGAGGCCTATGTCCAGCAGTGGACGTCTTTCGGCTGAAATGATGATGATGATGAATGCAGCTACAATAGCATTCATTATGAAACTGTTTTATAAAATTACTAGCTTCTGCCCGCGACTTCGTTCGCATGGAAATCGTAAGACATCACAATATACTACAATAATAGCCATATTTTTATAAAACTTCCCTGTATACTACGTTTGTAGTTTTATTCTCAGCAGCCAAAATATACAGAGAGTCAGGAATGGTGACTCGGGAGCAAGCGACGTAACAGTTGTCCGTGTGAGAAGCAGCTTATCCTGAGGTCGACACCCGCAGCCTTCAGCCTTCAGTGTCGGCCCCTGTGACTTGTTGATCGCAAAGCATACACTCCCAGAGAACTGCACGCGCTTTAACTGGTAATTATGGGGAATTTGTACTTTATACGCGCTATAAACACTGTCTCACCATCGCCACAACCTGTTAGAATTTCCACCTCGATGACGTTTCTCTGCAAAGACATGACTTTGAGCTGGTTTCCGTTACACAGATATACAACCGGAAGTCCACTTGCCATTTGTGAATTGAGAAATTCTACGGGGTGATATTTGGCATCATCTTCCTCCACATCAGTATCAATGGAGGTGTATATCACTTCACTCCCTTCAATTTGTGAGAGAATACTGTGGTTGATCGCTGCAGCTTGATCATCTTCGGTTAAAACGGAAACACGCCTAAGAATTCTCTTGGTACGGTATTTGACTGATATCCTCGTATATCAGACGAATAAGATCTTCTAAAGTGGGATCTACTCTACCAAGAGTCTCTGGTTGAGTGCTTTCACCAACTTTTAGAAGAACATCGGAGAATACTTGAGCATTTGAATTACCGCCAAGCCGAGGTCGTATGATGATGGTCAAGCGCAGTTTATGAACTCTCGACCATAGAGTCGACCTTTTCAACGAAGTATTCACTTTTTTTGTCAAAACTGTGACACCACCCATCATATCTTGGTTTCTGCGGATGTCCTGCAGGGTTCTGTTTACAGTTTCCACTGCTTTCCTTTTTGCCATAATGCATTCATCCCATACGACGAAGCGCAATCCCCTAAGCACACATCCCTTGTTACTGTTGCGTGACACCCCACAAACAGGCGTTTCGTTGCTCTCTAAATCGATGGGAATCTTAAACATGACGTGCGCTGTTTTGACACCAGGAAGCAGTGTGGCAGCGATTCCAGAAGATCCACACACATACATATTTTAAAATCGCTTGGACAAATCTGCTGTCAAAATCTGTAAAAAAAACATTTTATTCCTACAGTCTTTTGCTCTAAAATGATCAGAATACAACCTAGAATGTTTTGTGACTGTAAAGTACTTGTAACTTAGTAGTTTCCCATAGCTTACGAAGTTTTCCATTTTTTGTGAATTAATACATTCTATGAAATATTACATACACAATCCAAAAAAAAAAATCGTTTTACGAAAAGAGTTTAAAAAAAAACAGATGTAAATCGAACTTACTACCCCGGGCGGCCTACCACCAGCTCATAAAGCAGTATTATTTTAATGTTACTTCAGTGGGAGAAAGAGATGGAGCTATACATCCTGTAGAGCTTCATCTCTTTCCCACACTGAAGTAAACTAAAGTAATATTAAAATAATACTGCTTTTGAGCTGGTGGTAGGCCCTCAGGACTTCAAATCATTCGTCCAACCGCTTACTTATTCGCTTTGTTGAAAGTTAGCTAAAATAGCCGTTCCTATATAAAAGGTAGCGTGATGATAATCATTTAAAAAGTTAAATCGGTAGCTACCTATCTACAATATCCCAACCTTTTGGCGCATCCTTTTACAATTTGCAGAGAAAAATACGAACATGATGTAATATTGCTCATCCCCCATAGCAAATAGCGTGATAGTTTATGCCCTTGGTACAGACAAACATTCTAAAAACTTTATTTTCCGCATAAGAATCGATCCCATACCTCGTAGCAATAACTTTCTTTAAAAAAATTAACTTCGCTACGATTTTATTATATCTATAGATTATAGGTACATAATCAAAAAAAAATATAATCATATAACAAAATGTGAAAAAAAAGCAAAAAACCGTAGGTGGGAATCGAACTTACAACCCCATGTTTGCAAAGCAACCGCCCAACCGTTGAGCTAATTGCTTTGTTGAAACTTGTCTAAAATAGCCGTTCCTATATATTTCATGATTGACTGCTTAGTTCCATAAAGGCATAGCGTGATGATAATCATTTAAAAAGTTAAATCGATAACCATCTACAATATCCTAAAATTTTGGCGCGTTTTTTTCCAAAAATACGAACATAATATAATATTGCTCGTCCCCCATAGTAAATAGCGTGATAGTTTATACCCTATAGTTTGACCAGACTTATAGGGAACACCTATGCAAAATTTTAACAGAATCTATCCGGTAGAATTTGCGTCATGCTAGAACATAAAAATACAACATAATGTAATATTGCTCGTCCCCCATAGTAAATAGCGTGATAGTTTATACCCTATAGTTTGACCAGACACACAGGGAATATCTATGCAAAATTTTAACAGAATCTGTCCAGCAGAATTTGCGCCATGCTGGAACATACATACAGACAAACAGACAAACAGACAAACAGACAAAAATTCTAAAAAAAATATTTTCGGTATTAGAATCGATCCTAGACCTCGTAGCAATTACTTTTTTTCAAAAATATTCAATGTACAGTTTTGACTTCGCTACGATTTTATTATATGTATAGATTTATTTCGGAAAACATCCATATCGTATTAGTATTAGAACTTACAAAAATAACTATGTTAGTAGCACTAAAATCAAGAACAACATTACAATAAAACAAAAAATACAATTAAAATAATAATTAAATAAAAATTAAATTACAATAAAAACAAAATTAAAACAACATCAAATCAGAATAAAATAAAATAAAATTAACTATGCAGAATGAGTTTCATTTTATTCTCTGAACGCTACACCGCACCGCTGGAGTTCTACTTACCCTTAAGCCGAAGGAGGATATAAATACTAATACATATTTACACTGTTGCTGCTTGCTTTACTTTCCTAAATAAATACCATAAAACATACACCCCTAGGAAAGGGTGGACAAAAATTTGATTTAAAACGTAAAGTGCAACCTCGTAAATACGATCATTTATGACCGTAACCATAGACTATGATATAAAATAAATGACCAAAAATATTGTGAAAACCTATCTGTGTTTCAGGTTGTAAAAATTCACGAGTGCGTTTGGTAGATCGTTATTTAAGGGATGTGTTTCAAGTCTTTTTCATACAAAATGTTTTATTAATCTTTGTCAGAATTATAGACGTTTTTAGGAATTACTGCTGGCTCATTTTTATGACGCACTTAGTATTGTAGGTATTTAGCTCCGATCAATATTTTAAAACAATGCAAAATTCCTTTTGACCCGCAATCTTTTTTCTGATGGACAACCGAAGCAGCGTCACAAGTTTCAAAAATACGAATAAAATATAAAAATAATGAAAAAAATTTAACCCGCCTTTTCCAGAAAAGAAATTCGTATGGAGAGTAACCGAAACACTTCAGTCAAAAGCGTAGGCTTTTTCGCTGAAATTATGACGGATGGGACCCGGAGATTTCGCGGTTTCGGCTTTGCGTGCCGGAGCCAAGGGGATCCCTTGAGCCTTCCCCGTAAGACGCCACTTCCCCTAACCCTCGGACCAGAAGTTTCCCTTTCATTCGAACCCGAGAATTGTTTAAACTTGTTTTGATCTCGATGGCCGGATTTGAAAGTTTTGGTTCCAGATTTTTGCCAATTCTTTTGTGTTTGGATTGTATTGGGCTTTTATTAGCGAATAAGAGGTTGGATATAATGATTTTGTTGTATTAATTAACTGATAGAAAAAAATGACCTGCTTAAAATTATTTGTTTATTATAGAAACTAACCTAGTTAAAATGTTCAACCATCATCTAGTCCATAATCAGCACATCACATCAGCATCGTTAGGAATAGCTAAGTACTCACATCAAAGCAATGCATTAACAAACAATAAATTGAAGCAAATATTTTACGCAAATTATGGTACGCTTGAGAATTGCTCTCGCTCTGCTAGAATAATAATTAAAGAAAAATAATGAGTGCATTCACACTTTCAATATCTCCACAGTCAACCATATCGATACAATGTAAATGAGATGTCAAGAAAAATGAATGCGCGACTTTCCTAGAAAGATATCAATTTAAGAGCAACATCATTATTATATTGTATGAATTGACACTTATTTTCCATACAATAAATGAGACGAGACATCTTCTCAGATCACGATTAAAAGAAAACTTCAATAGAATATCACGTTCAGCAAATCAGCAATAGCGAATCTCACGTGGAACAAGTGAACAGCGATAACAATATCAGCAAAACACAAAAGACAAATAGCGGCACGCCGAAATGAAATAATGCTAAATAAGCAATATGTAAAGTGTTGGAGAAGGAGTGCAGAATCAATAGGATGAGCGACTCAAGTTAGGAGCTTAGTGCGTTAAAGTGCGATTCTATTATGACGAAAAGCGTGTTGATACAAAAAAGCCGTAGGCGCTGGCAGTGAAGCGCCGGAATGCTCATTTTCCAAAATTATACAATTGTGTGGCTATTAAAGGCTCTAATATTACTTACGAAAACAACAAATTAAAAATTTGTACAGGAACTTCTAATTATACAGTAGGTATAAGAAACTAAAATATCTAAAATAAATTTCAAGTTGGCAAAATATCTCTTCTATAATATTGTTTTCAGTAACTATTAATTACTTCTGTTTTATACTTATTGCTAAAGTCATAAAATATTCCCCTCGTATCTCAGCAAGCCTAATGGATAAGTTTCAGGAAACTAGTTTCATGATAAGTTTAAGACAACACGTTCAACCACTAAAATGTTTAAGTGAGTTATAAAATATTTTCGAACTGCAGTTTGCTAGGACATAAAAGTTTCACAACAGAAATGGGGTGAACCGGCACAATACGGACAAACTTTTCCAAAAGTTTTTTATTTTTTCTGCAGTTCCGCTATTCTGTCATCACTTAGATACAGGCCCTAAAGGTTAGGTTAAGGGTAAAGGAGCAAACAGCTTCAGGGTAAGTAAATACGCTGACGAAGACACGGGTACACCGCGCTACCAAATCCGACGTTTTTATCTGTCACCGGCAGCCGTGGGCAGAGTTTTAGTGAGTCCTTTGATAGCGTTGACATAACCAAGTTTCCCTATCGCTAGTTTACTTTACCTTTTATACCATACCTTTATTTCGTAACGCCTACATGAATCGCTAAACCGTGCGGGAAGGATTGTTTGCTATTCGCAAAGTTGTAGGCGCTTTTGCAGAATTGAATATGTTTTATGAATTTTTAATCGTGTCAGCATAAGCGTGGGTAGTGTGTTCATGCATGGTTTCTATCCATGTTTGAATTGCTAAATACAAAGTGTACCTAATCACACGTGTATGAAATGTGTTAGTGATACCCAGATGGTTTTGATCAGGGACCGAAACCGGTATGATAAACACGGGTTTTTTCGGTTACTACATTTATATTTTTCCAGGTATTTTAAAGGTTACCTTTAAGTGAATACAACCAGTATAAATACCGGTTACCGGAAAAAAAATTACCTCTATGTTACACGTGCCGTCAGCATTAGTCAAAGGGCGCGCATCGCCTGTGTTTGTGTAATCGGTATTAAAACGGTAACCTAAATGAGGTAACATGTTTCTTCTTCTTGGGTACCCAGATAGTGGTAACATTAGTCGTAGAAGTAACCAAAATTATTCGATACCTGTACCGTAATTTATAAAGGTTTTCGGTCGGACCTTGATTAGTCAGAACTCTACCGTGTTTGCTTTATCTCGGGCATGCATATTTATTTCTAGAATTTAAACGGTAATGCCCAAAAAGTGTTGTGGTTTCAAAACATTCACATCATCTGTAGCTGCCAAATCATCAAAACAAGCGCACCCATTGCCTCGATCATAGCTCATGCAGTCGACTGAACTCATAGCCCATACAAAACACTCGAGCACGCTATAAGGGGCCGTCAGTGGTACAAGCTTGTATGCCGCGTCAGCGAAGGCCGATTGAGAGGGCGTCGCAAGACCCTAGGCATTTAACGACCAATCGGGTGAGGGTGACTTACGTCTGCTTGTCAATTTGAGGTTAGAAATATGAGTTTGGGATACTGGTTGCGAGAAATAGGTCTTCTGCTGGCTGGTCTAACGCAGTGGTTTAATAATAGAAGAGCTACTCGCGAAGGAACTGTAAAGCTTTAGGCAAACTGTGGCAAATCCCGCACGGGATGCAGGATGAAATTCGTTCGCGCCGAATATCGCTGTCCCCGGGGAATAAAATGGTAATGTGCTATTACGATAGTTTTAACTTTATTGCATATTCGATATTTAGGAGTCCGATTACACTCTGTAATTTTTTTTTAAATTCATTTCCTACGGTTATTTCAGAAGTTACGAGATTTTAAGGTGTATTGTAATGAATGTAAAAAATCACTTTTCTTTTGGTATTTTAACAAATCCGCTATGTATTAAAATTATTCACAAAAAACAGATTTTTATTTTTTCTGTAAAATTTAGTTTTTACGATTATGATTTTATTCGCCGGGGACAGCGATATGTCAACAAACTTGAATATGTTCAAAGAGGCGTGAATAGTCGCGTGACTTCCTAATCATTAAACTAATCGACGCGTGCAGTCGCGTCCCGCGTCAGTTTGAAAAGTCTTTAAGTGCCGCCAGGCAGCATTACTGAACTTTGCCGATTTGAAATGAGAAGCAATAAGATTGGGTCAATAAGATAAAAAAATATTAGGAGGTAATTTACAAAGCATCAGTAAGCCCCTTGGCGATGCATGTACACGTAGCTTGTAGTGTACCATGCCGCTATATTGCTAAGCAACATCATCTGCATCACGTTTTTTGTTTCAACCGCGTTATTTAGTCAGGGACGGATTTGGCAACAAAGACGAATTTTTTTGTAAAATGTTTACCATTAAATTATCAAACAGAGCTTCAGTTTACTTTACGATTTTTTAAATCTTTTTGGTGACATTGTTCCAGAATACTGCAAAGTGCAGATTGTCAGTGTACACACATGCTTTTGTAATAAATTATAAAATGAATTATATTACCCTGTATCTGTGTGATGGAAAACATGAACATAGGCATACTTAGGTATACATAAATAGGCTACTCATATAACTTTGAAATTTCATTCGGCAGGTAATAATTGATTGATTGACTTTATTGCTAAGTAATTTACACTTCTTATACCCAAAGAATATCAATTTTCGCGGATTTTCAGTAAGTACCTATATCGGTTGTTTCAACATCGTTAGAATTATCTAACGATGTTGAAACAACCGAGGTATTAACCGGCAACCGGCCCTGTATAACAACATTCCCTATGTGTGCGTAATGGCTACGCAATTTTTAGCAAATGTTTGGTCTGCTACTCTTTATACGTCTGAGGTATTATCCCACTAACAGGATTTGGATGAAATTTGGCGCACAAATAATTTATAACTAACAAAAAGTACTAAGCTTGCATGTATTCACGTTTAGTTTATTTTGAGTACATGAATGCTATGTAAAATAAAAGATCATCACTAGAGAATGGCTCAACTGATCTAGCATTTTTTTTTTGTGTATTTATTCGTAATTGTCTAGATAAGGTTTGCATGAAAGAAAATTTTGGAAAATCTACCGAAAATGTCGAAATACATCCGGGCACGAACAGCTAGATAAGAATAAAAATGTCAATCATTTGTCAAATTATAATAGAAAAATGTCATGTAGAACTAAACGATAAGAAACCTTTAAGGAGAAGAAACAAATGATGAATAGATATTTTTTAAAATAAATACGGCAATTTATTATTTTTTCCCTTAAATTACGGCAAACCAGACTGACATACGGCAGCTCAGATTTTTACGATAACAACACTGGTCCACTGCTGGACATAGGCCTCCCTCAAGCACCGCCTCTTCGACCGGTTCTGTGCTTCCCACATCCAAGGGATTCCTGCGGCCTTCACAAGGTTACCAGTCCACCTTGTGGGAGGCCTTCCAACGCTATGTCTTCCGGTACGCGGTCGCCACTCCAGAACCTTTCGGCCCCATCGGCCATCTGTTCTGCGAGCAATTGGCAGGGTATGCCCATTACCACATAAGTTTGGCAATTATTCGGGCTATGTCGGTTACCTTGGTTCTCCTGTGGATCTCATTTCCGATTCGATCACGTAGGGAAACTTCAAGCTTATAGCTCTCTCCTTTGAGTGACTTTTAGCCTTCTAAGGGCCATTGTGAGTGACCATAGGTTTTACTGGAAACACGCACTGGTCAAAGACTTTCATTTTGAGACACTGCGTATGTGGGACGAGAAGACATTGCGTAGCTTCCCGAACGCTACCCAGCTGAGCAGAATTCAACGATTGACCGCTTTCTCGAAGTTGGACCTACCTAACCGGACAATTTATCCTAGGCAAACATACTCGTCTACAACTTCGAGTATAGCGTCTCCGATCTTCATGAGAGTGGGTGTTACATGGGCATTTGACACGACCTTTGTCTTGTCCATGTTCATTTTAAGAGCCACTCTCATGCACTAGCCTATAAGGGTCCGTTCACACGTACCACAACCACACCACGTCGTAGCGACAAAATGTGGGCAAGCAGTGGTTACGTGTGTATAGTATCGCTGCAACTTCTTGCAGTTACGATGTGGTTACGTTGTGGCTAGTTTTTGCAAGAAAACAGATCGTTGTGGTTACGACGTAGTCGGTATCACTAACACTGTTGATTTTGACGGCAAAATGTAGTCCGTGTGTATAATCTATTAATTTTCATACAAATTAGCGCCCGACCACGTGTTATCGTTGTGGTGTGTGTGCTTGCGGTTGTGGTGTGGTTGTGCTCATGTGTGATCGGACCCAATGGCGTCAGCTTGACGTCAGTCATCAACCAACTTATAGCTTTTGGTTTCCAAGCTATCCGAATTTTGTAGTACTGAAACCTCATGTTTCTTATTAGCAATGTCTAATTAACTTCCCGCCTCATGTTCCATAAGCCAAAGGACACGCTTCATTGCTCATCCTATTTCAAACACGTGCTTTTTCCTTAAACAATGCTATACTAAACTTATTTAAAAAGTATTTATGCAGTTTCTTGCCCATTCTTCGCCATATGACACCACTTTTTAGAAGGGGCAACTAGAATCAATCGATTTTTTTTGTTAACTTAACATTCAAAAGTGCCTGCTTGCGTTACATTCAGAAAATCGAAAATACGAAACAATTATTTAAAACCGAAATTATATTAACTTAATTAAAGCTACACACCACATACTAAAATATAGCATCGAAAAATTCGTCCGCATCGCTGTTGACTGGTAATGTACCCAAGAGACTGGCCGCATTGCCACGTTGTATGGCAATGCTTAAGCCTCTGGTCATGTGAAAAACCAGCCCATGAATCACGGTAAGTGTCAAAGAGCCGTTTTGAGATTTCACAAAAGAAGCCATGGGCACTCTGACCCCACGACCCAAGGGTTTCAACCCCAAATGGCTCAAAAATATAATTACTAATAAGGTTATTATTAATTATTATAAAATATTACTTACGCCGCTTGAGGTTTACTGCAGCTGCAGCAGCAGCACCAGCACAGCACGCCGAGCCAGGAAGATGGGATGGCGCAAGAGTGTCGACACAGGTTACATCCCACACTAAAGGTCTACCCACCTTCCATAGAAATAAAGACATGCCGTCCGGTCTCTTACTATCGTCGCGTGTCAAGCCATTGGGTTCTAATACAGTTGGAACGCCGGAAAAATTCATCAAGCGTATTATAGCTATTATGAATTTTTCGATGCTATATTTTAGTTTGTGAGTAGCTTTAGTTAAGTTAGTATATAATTTTGTTATTTTTATCAATTAATTAGTAATAAGTTGTTACTTACTTATTTATACAGGGTAAGTTTTTAACCAGTGCGCGATCGCGTTTTTCGCGATTTCAGGTTTGGTCCCATGGTAAAAGTTGTTCATAATGATGAGTAAAGTCACGTGTTTAAGTTTGCGCACTGGTTAAAAACTTACCCTGTATAAATAAGTAAGTACCTAACAACTTGTCTCATTACATTAATATGTTGCTTGTAGAATAATTTAAAACCACATTCAACTATTTCTGAACTTCAGGACCTCATTTTGCAGAAGTTCATGAAATATTTCACACTCCACACCGCAAACAAAAGTTTGTGGAACAGTGACAACGATTTAACAGAAACTGTCCGGTTTAAAACTGGGGTGTTCCGATGTCCGAAAGAATTTTCATTAGCGTGTGTTAGGGTGACCACGGGGTACCCACGTCCGGCCGTGTCACTAAAAGTACCGGGAAACGTGAGCCTATGTCCGGATTCGTTATTGTCATTTCTAAATGACATTCTGGTATTTGAAGACTTTGAAATGAATGTACTTCCAGCTTCATAAAAGCTACATTTTGATGGTTTTAAAACGGTACGGTTTTGTTAATATTAAGACTTCATTACACTTATAAAGTTATACAAAGCAAATTAAGTAACAAATAAAAAGTTTCACTACAAAAAATTAAAAATATTAAATAAATTATTATCATTTTTTAATTTACAAATGTTAATTTATTCAAAAAAACATGTATTTAGTTATTTAATTTTCTTCATTTCTTACTTATGTAGGTATATTATTATTTATGTATGTCATAAAATCACGAAGGTATTCCCCGAAGGGTTGCGCAAAAGTCCATATATAGGATGATTGGTAATTAATGACAAAAAAGAAATCTGCTGTTCCCTACATTTATGTTCGCATAACTCTTCAAAATGTGGGGAACAGCTGATTTTTTTTCGCGATTTCAGGTTTGGTCCCATAGTAAAAGTTGTTGAGCATAATGATGAGTAAAGTTACGTGTTTAAGTATCGGTCACTAATTACCAGTCACCCTATATAGTACACCCCATTCCGCCAATTATATTTTATTTTAAAATATTAACATTTACAAACACATAAGTACAAATTAAAAAAAAAAACCCATGTTGTACACACGGCTACACATCAAGCTATACATTTCCAGTTTATGCAGATCTCGCATTGTATTTGATTTTCGTACAATGCGAGGTCAGTTTATACTGGAAATGTGTAGCTTGATGTGTAGCCGTGTGTACATCTATTTTATTTATTATTTAGGTACCTACACTCAAAGACAAGTGTGTCGTAATTCTTCTAACAACAACAGGGAGGGTGACCGCTGTCATTTCAATAGGCTTTATGCGCTGCGCCTAATTCCGGAGGAGATGGCCGGTTTTATGAACACATCTTGTAGTGACTGTTAGCTCCTTTTTTATTGGTCTTGTGATACATTTGTTTTGTTTGAAGGGTATTCACTTTATCTGCCATTTTCTTATATTGTTCTGAAATAAAGTTTTTGTAACACAGTTATTTGGTATTTAAACTAATATTTTCATTCGAAATACTGACTTTTGGACGCGATAACAACTTCTTGTCATTTGAATTACCCAAATTTAAATATTTGAATTATTTTTTCATAATCTCTTCGCATTAGAAATCAGTAGTTTTTCCGCAGAACAAACAACAATCTCGTTGAGCAATCGTTGAGCTCCTTCAATTCTGAGTTGAGCTGCACGATCACTGACAAATGCGTGCACTGACTGGAAATGCGTGCACTGACTGGACAGATCCACTCAATCTGTGTGGTTCTTTCCTCAAAAAATCATTTCAGACACCAATCTACATGGTCTTCACATGACCTGATTAAGATTATGTCTGGACTTTAAAAGAGACTGTGACCTCTGAGTTTGTTTCGGCCTTTCTTATCAGAGTAGTCAGATAGAAAACGCCGAGGTATTCCACTCAGAGTACTGATTTCAACAGTACTTGCCCGAACCTCACCTGAGCTCTTCCACTAACCGCACTGAAACAAATTTTTTATGAGTGCGGTTCAGTGAAACAGTTTATTAATATTATTTTCAGTCTCCGAACAGTACCTAGCACCTCATTTAGTTTTTAAAAAAAGTGGTGGCACTCCGGGAGTGCCGACAGAAGTGAAAACTTGAACAAGATCGCCTCGGTGGAAGAAAAATATTTGTATAGAACATTGATCAGTAACGTAATAAAATAAAGAGTATAACCGCGTTTACAAAACCTTTAAAGTAAAAATACTTGCATAGAACATTGATCCGTAACGTAATATAAATAAAGAGCACAATTGCGTTTACATAAATGAGGTGTCGTCATGGTGTCGTGAAATCAATGGTTTAGTACCATATCAAAAATGCCCAACGCGCCTAAAGAAGTTTTCACTTCAAAAATATGATCGACGTGTGAAAGTTTTTTTACAAACCTACTTACAGTAATAAAATTATTTGTCATAATCTAAAGGCAGGGGGCGTTCTATAGTTTCTGCTTACCCACATAGGAATAAGATGTTAGTGTATGTATGTAAACAACAATCTTAGGTAAAAAAATATTTTGAGTTATTGTTATTGATATGCTCTTTAATGGTATACTTGAGATTCAAGCTACCTTATAACAAAAAAATACAATACTCAAGCTTACAATAACAAACACATACCCAACATTAGTTGTTACCATATTCAACTGCTCCATAGGTTTGTTTACAGCAATACAGACAAAGCGGTTTTAATTAATAATCAGAATCTTGAACCTACATAGATTTGAAAGCATTCCTCACCAATTGAAAGTCACTTAATTGGAAATCACGAACATACTCGCCAAAAATTAATAATTCCGCGACAAAAATAACTGAGGCGAAAATTTTATAACATATTTAAATATACAAAAAGTTTTCATCACCCACGTGAAAATTAATATAAAATTAATGAAACATTTTCATATAAACAAGATGGTTAATAAGAATGGAGTTTTAATTAATTTTCCAATCATAAGTTACATGCTTTTGGAGCAAGTACGAGCCCGTTGTTTGGTTAGCTAACAACAATATTTGTTGATGGTAGCACAAGTTATTCTATCGTAGCGCTACGTGGACGCTTGTTTGAGCTACGAACAGCTACGCGCGCTACGGGCTTGCTACGACATAGAATAATTTAGTACTTAAATTAAAATGCATGTCAAGTTATTTTTGGAATTTATTCCTTTTATGTTTTTAGAAAAAACAGAGAGTTAAGATTCCGGAGTCCGGATTCCAAAGTCCGGATTCCGGAGTCTGGAGTCTGGATTTATGCCCGGTTGATGGCAATAGGCTCGCCCCCTATTACATGGGACTTAAACATAACTGGCGAAATGTGGGTGTACCTGCTACAGGGATACCTCTGCCCAACCCTTCGGGGAAACAAGGCGTGATGTTATGTTATATTTTTAGAAAAAAATAAATTTGTACAAAGTATCTGATTGAACAGTTACTTTGTACCTAATTGTACATATATCGTCTTAGCGTAAAATAATTATATTGGTAGTTAATAATACAAAATAAAATAGATAATTATACATTTCAAAAGAGATGGTATGGAGTTTTTTACTTATTCTTCTCCATATGAAATTACCTTTTAGAATAGGCAACTAGAATCAATTCTATTTTCTTGTATATTTTGATGTCCAAAAGTGCCTTTAAATGGCCTTCCTTAAATATGTGATTTGACTTTGACTTGACTATGATATGAGTTTTATACAACTTCTACCGACGAGTTAAAAATAACTAAGTTGTCATAATTATCTGTTGTCACTCTTTGATTTAAGATTAACAAAAGGTTCGGCACGTTTTTTTATTACGTCAGCAATTATTGAATACTTTCCTGTGACAGATTATAGCAATTAATTGAAAAACTTTTTATCAACGAATATTAACTTGTATAATCATAAATGCTTGCTCAAACCCCTCTGCACTGCCATAGTCCAATCAAGAATCTCACAAATACCTACACATTTACAAGATTAAAATTGCTCTATCATGCCATAAATATCACATTATTTTATGCTCCCTAAAAATAAATCTTTTCTAAACTAAATGCAGCCAATTGCGGCCGGAATTAGGATAACATAAAATAGTCCGAGATTAGAATCTTTATGTGCTTGTTGAAACATTCCCCTTTGATATAGTCTGGGGAAGGGAAATATTAGGAACGTTGAATGTGACGTATGTATGTTGTCAATTTATATGTCTGGCGCATAGATTACTGTTATCTATGGTCTGGCGCCGTTTTGTCACAGACTAAGTAGTGATATCGTCAATAAGTATAAAGCAAAGTCGCTTTCTCTGTCCCTATGTATGCTTAAATCTTTAAAACTACGCAATGGATTTTGATGCGGTTTTTTTAAATAGATAGAGTGATCGAAGAGAAAGGTTTATATGTATAATAACCCGGTTTATACCCGTGCGAAGCCGGGGCGGGTCGCTAGTCGTCAATATATCCTATACTTTTAAACGAGCAATATTTGTATATATTTAAATAATAATAATATATATTTGTACTCACGTTCTCGAAATCGGCTCTAACGATTTTGATGAAAGTTGCAATATAGAAGAAAGAAAGTAAACACATTTATTTAGCACAGACCAAAGAGCACACAATATAAAATTAATAGCAGATAAAAAATATAAATAGGGGTTTACGGGGCCGAAAAATCGATATAGCTAGGTCTCATATCTGGAAAAAATCGTTTTCTCCGTATTATCATCCGAGCAGAGCTCGATCGCTCAGAGTTTAGAACAGGATAATGACATGAGAATAATGACATTAGAATAGTGAATTTGGAATAATGAATTTGGAATAATGACATTAGAATAATGACATTACAATAATGACATTACAATAATGACATTACAATAATGAGCATGGAATTAGTAAGTACCTACTATCATGGCAGCATGGAATAAGTAGGTACTACATGGATTAGTATGAACTATCCTATACTATTAAATGAGCATTCTCTTTTTTCACCAGAGCAGGGCTCGGTCGCCCAGGTACTTTGTATAAAGACGTGAATTACACTGCAATAAGGTTCTTATTTTTTCGCTCAAATGACGTTGATAAGACGTCGCTGTTGTATAATCAACCTTTAATGTTTCCACTGCTGGGACACAGGCCTCCTCTCTATTAGAGGGAGTGGGCAGTAAACCACTATGCGGACGGGCCCAGTGCGGGTTGGTAGATGTCACATGCCACCGAATTTTTGGTTCTAAGACATGCCGGTTTCCTCACGATATTTTTCTTCACCGTTTTGAGAGCAGTGTTGCCTGTCTAGGTCCATCATGGAGTCTAGTGGTGGTCCATTGGAAAGGGCCCGACTTGCGAGTTTTAGGTCGTAGGTTCGAACCCAGACAGGCAACATTGCTCTCAAAACGGTGAAGAAAAAGAAAAAGTAGCCTGCTCATTATGCATCAATTTCATAAGGGGAATAATAAGTATAAGAAACATTCCTTTTCTTACGACCCACCGTGAAATGGACCCTTTCTTTACCTGCAAGGGCCAGTAACGATACCAACTCTTGATATACATCATTGCATTCTAAGCAGGCACCACCAGTACCAAATTTGCTGACTGGGGCTTAAAGTCAACCGACAAGCAATAATCCGACAATATTACAAATTTCTTCAACACCTGTCGTGAAAATGTATCAACTTTGTCCTTTTTAGGGTTCCGTAGTAAACAAGGAACCCTTATAGTTTCGTCATGTCCGTCTGTCTGTCTGTCTGTCCGCGGCTTAGCTCAGAGACGCTTAGTACTAGAAAGTTGCAATTTGGCATGGGTATAGATACTAATCACGCCGATAAAGTGGTAAAATAAAATCATGAAAAATATATTTTTTTTCAGGTACCTCCCCTAGACGTAAAGTGAGGATGTTTTTTTTTTTCTCTCAATAATCCCATAGTGTGGAATGTCATTGGAAAGGTCGTTCAAAAATATTGGGAGTTTGCGAAGATCATTTTTGAATTTAGGGATCCGTTTTCGAAATATTAAGCTTTAAAGTGCTCATTTTTGTTAGAGTCAAGTGTCCTGCAAGTTTAATGGTTAGTTTTGGGTCTGTGAAAAAATTCACGGCAGTAGCATATATAACGAAATTAAAAGGAAAACTATCACAGCTAAGTAGGCGTTACAAGTTAACGAGTAATAATCGACCAATTTACATTTGCGGTTGCAAAAAAATGTTCTCCCATATAGAATGTATGAGAGAATATGTTTTTCAACTACAAAGTTAAGTTTATTCTTGGGATAAATTCATACCAACTACGGAACCCTTCATTGTGCGTGGTCCGACACGCACTTGGCCAGTTTATGAAAAATATGTCGCTGATGTCGCATTGTCAATTATCTTTTACCAAAACTCGAGCTTTTTACGTGCGGCTCAAAACCAGGAAAATGCAATTATCGGAAAATTATTACTATATCAGCTTATAATTAAAATTCCGAGTAATTGCTTTACGATATGTGATAACATTTATGAATGTGTTCCCTTATATTATCATCCATATGCGTTTTCCTGTATTAACAACCATAATAAGGTAAATAAATTAAATGCATGCAGTAGTTTCTTTGGGAACTCAGCTCCTCTAATTTAACCTGCTTAAATCTTTTACCAAGAAAGAAAGAAAACTTGGTTTATTGTCACAGAAACACTTATAAAAAGATAAGTTAACTCGAATAAATGATAAAAACATACCTCAAATAACGATATGAATCTGTTATTGTATAAAACGACAGTAGATTTTTGCACAAAAAGAGGTTTCCCACTAACTAAAAATTAAAACAACAAAATAACCACCAACAAATCAATGTAACGAACAAAATAATTAAATCAAACAATTAAATTAAAATTAGGATGGTAGTTGGACCTCAGACGTCGGTCATTAGTGATCTATAATGATCCGAACGTGCTTAATGCGTATCGGAGCCAACCTAATTGGATTTGCAAACCAATTAATGTTGAACATTCCCTCATTATACGTGTATGCAGGTACATATTGTAAAGTCAATACGGTGCTGTGCTGATTACTAATTGATTAGTTTCCGGAACAATGGTCAGGTTTCTAATAGGCGAGCGGTTTTTTTAAATGATTTGTGATAGGTTTATGATATTACTAGCAGCGCCCCGCGGTTTCACCTGCATAAGTCTCAACCCCGTAGGATATTGGGATAAAAAGTATCATACGTGTTAATACAAGTTATAAATTATATGTGTACCAAATTTAATCCAAATCCGTTCAGTAATTTTTGCGTGAAAGATTAACAAACATCCATCAATCCATCCTCACAAACTTTCGCATTTTAATATTAATAAATAAATATAATAATAATGTAATATATTTAAGTAGGATAATATAAAATAAATTATATAAGTAGGAGTAGTATATTATGTTTGAGTACTATTATAATATCATACAGCCTCATTGGTCTAGTGGTCGCAAGGCGCTACTGCTGAGCATGAGGTCCTGAGTTCGATTCCCGGTTTTGGAAAAGTATTATTGGGTTTTTCCATCAGGAATATTACAGTAGCAGCCCGGAGAGTGATGGCAGGCTCGCCCCCTATTACATGGGACTTAAACATAACTGATGAAGTGGTGAAATGTGAGTATATTATAGGTACTCGCACACCTCTGTTAAACTCTTCGAGGGATACAGCCGCGATGTTATGTTATTACGTCTTGGTATGGATATGTGATACGAAGAAATGAGGAGAGTTTTGTGTGTGAATGAGGACGATTATAAGAGTAAGGGAAGACCAAAGAAATAATAAATGAAATGTGTGAAAGATGATATGGCTGGAAAGGCGGTGATTATCGAATTGATGAGTAATCAGACTTTTTGGAAATTGGATAAAAAAGGGTTGACTCACAGCGCTATAAAATTAGAAAGAAACAAATAAGAAAGTATTTATTGAGACTTGCACAGGAAATCAAAAACTAAACTAAAACACACTCATAAAAATATAAATAAAAAAACAATAAAAACAAAGTAACGGTCGGGGGACCCCCGTCAGGAACGAAGTTCTTTCTCACGTATGATTTAAAACAAAAACAAAATTTTTACAGTCGCCATCTTGGGTTTACATTTTGACCTCATATCGGCTTTAGCACCCTCGAAAACTATAAAACGACATCCATGACGAATTTGAAAATTTTTAGCCGCTATCTTGGATTTTCATTTCGACTAAATTTACACTTTCTCTCTCTCTCTCTCTGGCATGCAATGCACTCGGTCCGATGTGTACAATTTTATCCCATGATACTGTAATCACTTCACTCTTCTCTTTTTTTTTATGCCGCCGTTTTCTTTCCCTGTTTCTTTCTTTCTCTTTGAATTAGAAGAAGATTGTCGCAAGTTTTAACATTTTTTTGCGTGACGATTTCTGAAAGTTTACAAGCCGCGTTAAAAAAAGAACTTCGTTCCAATAAAAGCAGAAACTCCTGTACGAGCATGATGCTGCGACATTTGAAAATAAAATGACCAAAAAAACGAGAAAATGACGAGGTAATAATTATATTAGGTATTTATTAAGGTAAGTAGGTTTTCTTACATTACAGGCCTAGTTTTTCCCCAAATATCTGTAATACCCGTAACTGTTAGTCATTGACACGAAAAGCTGACTATCAGTCTATTTTTATACGATATCTAATCGATACTACTGTTTGAATTGCGTGAGTCAGTTGAATAGTGTTTACTTGTAAAATCAATAATTCCTGTTACCTATTGGAAGTTAGCCTTTAGCGAGGGCAGTTTTAAATGACCGGGAAGTAATAAACTAAATGAGGACAGATCTTATAGACTGGGTTGAGTACCTAATGCCTCATTACTAAAATATCGAGAAACAATATTGAGGGATCAGAATTCCTAGGCTAGGTAGGACCGATGCCTGTCAGGGTCGTGGGAAAATCTGAAAGGGATACCGTGGCCCCTGGCAACACATAGGCAACTGAAGGAACACGGGTGGGTTTTTTTAGTCAGTACCTAAGAGTCTGACACGCCCTCCCGCTCTGCCCAGAGCGGAAAAGTTAATAGATAATTTCACACTCAAAAAAACAAAGGATCCCAAACACGAATTCCGAAACGTACGCGAAGTAGGTACTAAAATTTACAAAAGCTATTCTCCTTTTAGGGTATTGTGTTGTGGTCTAGCCCTGAGATTAACGGATCTATTTTTATCTCACTACTAGTTATGCCCCGCAGTTTCACCCAAATAAGTCTCGATCCCGTGGGAATATTGGTATAAAAGTATCCTATGTGATCACCCAAGTCATGCTCTACCCATGTGTCAAATTTTATCCAAATCCTTTCAGCCGTTTTAGCCTGAAAGTGTAACAAACAAATAAATAAACAAACTGACTTTCGCATTTATAATAGGTATTAGTTGGGATTACGAGGTCACAACTTGGGATCATTCTAAATACCGATAACTTGTGTATAACACAAGAAGAAAATACTTTCTATATATCAAATTAAAACACAACATATCGTACTTTCATTTGTAGATTTTTGACAGTCGTTTCGAGTACTACGGGTCGTCAGAAGTCCGAAAGTCTGACAACCAGTCTTACCAACGGGTGTCGTGTTACCCAGTAACTGGGTTGTGGAGGTTAGATAGGCAGTCGTTCCATGTAAAATACTGGTATTCAGCTGCATACGTTTAGACTGGAAGCGGACCCCAACATACTTGGGAAAAGGCTAGGCAGATTGATTTTGCTTGAAACACATGACGTTTTCTTCTACCATTTTATATAAGTAAGTTAGGAAATATGCATTGAATTTATGCTCGTTAATTCTCGATACTCTATCTTGGGCCAATAACACTTACGAAACCACTTCCCTCCATAATCTAAGCAGAATTCAATAAACCGTTTCAATCTGCGGCATATTAATAGGAGATCGATGCACAAACGCGTTAGCTTTGTCCGATACGCACTCGTGTCAAATGGCGAGTAATCAACACTGAATATTGCCTTACACTAATGACTTGGGCTAAAAGCCGTGATGCCCGGGCATTGTGGCTATAGTTATCATGTGAGCGGGCACTTATAGTTATGTAGATTTCTCGTGTGCTTGAATGGACGGTTTAAGTGCAATTTGCGTGAAAGGATATATATAAAGGTGTAAAACCTGATAAATAAGGTAGTCCTGTATTTCTATTTTATTAATGTCCGTCGGCAAACTTCGTGTTTCGTCAGTTGTCGGATTTCTATCAGTTGCCCTTTGCACTTGGTGCAGACCGGACGCTCTCAATGGACTTGGAAGTATACAGAGTTGTTAATACTCTTTTAACTTAATGTAATTAATTTAAAAAAATAGAGGAAAGCCGCTAAAGTCGCAGGCACGACAGATAGGAAAATAGTTTTACAGCTCTATATAGTTCACACCAAAATCAAAACAAAATAACAATAAAGTACTTAGTTCTGAATTAAAATTATTATACACGATAAATCTAATAATTGATGGACATGGAAATTAGCATTCGGTTGTCTTCGGAAATCCGATAATACCCGAGGGATACTAAGAAAATAGAAATACTATATTTTAGTAAAAAACAAACTTGGTTTAATGATAATATTGCAGTAGTAAGTCTGGACTTACTACCCGAATTGAAAATTCAGATTTGTCAGAAAGAAGAATGTATTAAGAGGTAATTTTGGCCGTCACAAAAAAGAGCCGAAAACATCTTTATGGGCTCCACCACAGTCGGGTAAAAAGGAAGAGCCAAAACTTTTTTATAGACTTTTAGGAAATAATATTAGTCTTTGATTTCGACACAGACAGACAGAGTTGCGAGCATAACTGGATTCAAACTTTACCTGTGTCATGTTATCTATTATTGTAACATACAAAGCAACAGTACCTACCTACCAGTAATTCGAAAATTCGACATTCAAACCAATCAGTGAATCTCAGAGCTAAATCAAAGTAATGTATTAATATCGTGGATGCAGAGCAAACTGTTCGCGTGTTTGTTCGACTCAAGTGCCTGTTTACTCTCTGTATTTGATTACAGAAAGCGCCCTTGCGATTTTCATGCTTGTCTTGCTGTGACTGTCTGTCATTTGCTCCTATTTTAATAACAAAATATTATAATTATTTTAAAACCAGCACATGGTTCAACTCAACTTAGAAACACATAAATTCTCTATTTAATGGGAAACAAACAACGAAAAGGTCGAATGTAATATTTCACCGAATTCTAAAGAAATAGTAAAATATCCAATTTCTAATCTCGACTCACAATACCAGAGTCAGCATCTGTTAACGATTAAGTTGGGCTCCGGCAATTCAAATGGACCCTTTTAAAACAATTGAGAAATTGTACAAAAACGGCCATAAAACTATTCTGCAAAAGTGTGGGAAGATGGGCCAAACGTGTTTTTTTAGGAATTGACGGGGACGGAGGAGGAAAGTCAGGGGACTTGGTTTTATACCACGATAGGAGACGGACGTCCGAATCTAGGCTAGTTAAGTTAGAAGACTTGGTGAATGCCAAGAGGCCATGTCCGAGTGGGCTGTCGCAAGACAACAAGTATTAGTTATTAAGTTAAATATAGTTGGGTGAAAGCCCAGATTAGACTAATTTAGTACTTAATGTAATATGTGCTTGTGTGTGTGTGTTGGTGCGACTGGGTGAGTCTTTCATTATAATAATTATCCTTGGCTGGTAATATATTTGTTCAGCTCTTGTAATTAAACAGACAGAGACGTGTTGCTGGGGAGTTTGTTGCGCCACTTCTTCTCCCCAGCTCAAACACTAGGAAGTGGTGAAGGGAGGGCGCTTTGGGACTGTCTATATACCTTCAGGAGAGTTGATCCACAACTCTATTAATTCATGATTCTAGAATTATGATTCTCTACTCTATTATCTAGAACCTAAATCTTGAATTCGGTATTCTTTACCTCAGACCAATTAAAAGGACTTTAAGAGAGATTATCCAAAACTCTATTAAATAAATAATAATTCTTGAGTTTCAATTCTCAACTCTATTAACTAGTAATTCTTGAATGTTGTATTCTTTATCTCAGACCAATAATTCGGTCAGACTGACATGAACACGTGTCTTGCAGATATGCTTGTTGTGCAAAGGGTGACCTTCCAGGGGTTTGGGTGACCACATCTATCTTATATTCAGTCCAAGGACTGATAGGGACCATGTCTCCTAAAGAGCATGATGCCGACGAATGTCGCTGGAACTAGCCGCTCCGTTGTTAGACAAGGCCGGTCACACGGTTGCCGCAGGGAAAGCCGCTTCGTCACGTTATCAGTTCGAAAGAACTGCTAGGGACCATGTCTCCAAAAGAGCGTGATGCCGACGCAATGCGTCACTTATGGAAGTGTTGCTCTAAGTACTCCGAGTGCAGATGTGAGGTATCGTGCGAGTAATGACTGACCAAATACCTGTTACGCTAACGTAAAGGTTACTCACAAGTTTATATAATGATATACTTTGCATCCCTCTATTATTTATTAGATTTCTAAAACCACATCCAATGCATTTCACAACGATGAATTCTTGTCTTATTACAATCTCATTCAATCCTTTACTTGCCTTATTAATAGGACAAGGTATCGGACTTCTTATTTGAGAATTCATTTCTTCCTACACATATCGGTGGGAGAGTGTCCAGTCCGGAGACGAGCTCTACAGGGCCGTACGGGGTGGGGTGCGGCCTTCCCCCTAAGGGGGGAACCGACTTAAACACTAATATTAGCATAATTAGGAAAAACGAAAATTTTATCAGCCTAGGGTAATTCTCGTACAGTCACATGTGGTGCAGCGTGACCAGGATTCTCGTCATTAAATGTACTGATTTACTTCAGTACAACGAGAAAGAACTTATAGGTTACTACAAAAATAAAAACACAACGTAATTTTATGGTCCTATTAATTATTATTAGAAACGGCGAGAGAATATAACGTTACAATAGCTTATGTTTAATTAAGTTACAGGTTGATAATGGTGGTTGAATTCTTCAACTACTGGTAGTGGGTTCAATTCCCGCATAATTTATTAGTTGATGTGATTAGATTTGTGTAAACGAATCTTGAGTTCGATTCCCGCCTTATGTATTTGTTTATAAGTGCTTGGATTCCTGTGTCACGGCTTGTGGGTGCAATTCCCGCATGAATAGGTAATTGTAGGATTTTGTTTCCGATGCAACTGATAGTGGGTTCGATTCCCAGATGCACGGACGTATTCTTATGTAAGTTATGGTATGGTTGTTGCTTGGGTTCTTGTGCTACTGTAATAACGGGTTCGACTCCCTGCAAACGTGAGTTTATATTTGGCAGTTTGTGAATATGAAATGTGTTTGCGTGTTTGAGATTGATATGTGTGTGGAGTGAGCTTAGGTATAAGACACCCTTATTTTATGGGTAAACCTAATATTATTAATAAGTAAGACCTACGAAGCGTGAAGCTTATAAATTGACAATTAATTTACCAAGAAGGTACATTAACTATCGTAATTAGAAGTAAACATAAAACTTTCCAACTCTTCAGTTGGCGGCGTATGTCATATAAATGAACAGATACTCGTGTGGCCTTATTTCAAATTCCAGGATATTTAAGTCTTCACTTGGCTGCGCCTACGCTATGTCTAAACCATTGGTTTGTGAGAGCGCTTGGTTTAAAGTTTCCTGGAAATCAGCTGACATCGGCTGACTTCAACAGCAATGGCTGTAGCATGGCTCCTGTTACGAAGCTAAGTTACACTTTTATTAGACACGTCAGTTACTCTTAACTACACGGTATGATTTTTGTTATCTCATTTAATAATAATATGTTTTAGGGCTAGTATAGTTATCAGTTCAAATATTCCAGAGAATGTTCTTGTCAACATGGTTATATTCAGAGGGGATAGTTTGTTAACTATCCACATAACATTTGAATAGCATTGTGTCCTAATAAGCCAATAATTGTTTGGACAATCTAGGATGCCTATATTTTCTAATTAACTTTCCAACTCTTATTAGATTTCAAAACGACTCTAACCTCTTAGAATCAGAGGGGGGCGACCAATTGGAATACAATCTAATATGTTCATGTGCGGACTATTTCAGCTATTCCTGGATACGACTGCGGGCAGCTGACTTAAGCTGACTCAGCATCGAGGCGCATAAGGAAAGGCCTCTGTCCACCGGCAACTGCGATTAGCTGAGTTTAGAACGAGAGAGCACTGTAGGTAGTGTGCCACGATAAAACAAATACTCTTAAAAGAGACCCTGGTATGTAAAACTACATTATAAGCATGCACAGGTTTTCTGAACTTAACTGTGGCGCGATAATGTTCATGTGTTTATCATGAAAAGAGTATTTGCAAGAAGAATAATAGTTCAAATATTATAGAACAATTATATGTGTATCGATTGAAGATGCTTCTGCGAAACAGTATTAAATTCTAGCAGACCTTGCATCGTATTGTGATCTTATTGGATTCATGTTCCAACTAGAATAATAATAATTATTTGATTAGTTGATCATAGCAGATAGGTCTATAACGCTTTCATGGAAAGGCAGAGCTCATCATATTGTGAAAGCTCATCCGCTGTACTGCGTCACGCGTCTGATTTTCAGAGGGGGGAATGTGACTGTCTGTCATTTGCTCCTATTTTAATAACAAAATATTATAATTATTTTAAAACCAGCACATGGTTCAACTCAACTTAGAAACACATAAATTCTCTATTTAATGGGAAACAAACAACGAAAAGGTCGAATGTAATATTTCACCGAATTCTAAAGAAATAGTAAAATATCCAATTTCTAATCTCGACTCACAATACCAGAGTCAGCATCTGTTAACGATTAAGTTGGGCTCCGGCAATTCAAATGGACCCTTTTAAAACAATTGAGAAATTGTACAAAAACGGCCATAAAACTATTCTGCAAAAGTGTGGGAAGATGGGCCAAACGTGTTTTTTTAGGAATTGACGGGGACGGAGGAGGAAAGTCAGGGGACTTGGTTTTATACCACGATAGGAGACGGACGTCCGAATCTAGGCTAGTTAAGTTAGAAGACTTGGTGAATGCCAAGAGGCCATGTCCGAGTGGGCTGTCGCAAGACAACAAGTATTAGTTATTAAGTTAAATATAGTTGGGTGAAAGCCCAGATTAGACTAATTTAGTACTTAATGTAATATGTGCTTGTGTGTGTGTGTTGGTGCGACTGGGTGAGTCTTTCATTATAATAATTATCCTTGGCTGGTAATATATTTGTTCAGCTCTTGTAATTAAACAGACAGAGACGTGTTGCTGGGGAGTTTGTTGCGCCACTTCTTCTCCCCAGCTCAAACACTAGGAAGTGGTGAAGGGAGGGCGCTTTGGGACTGTCTATATACCTTCAGGAGAGTTGATCCACAACTCTATTAATTCATGATTCTAGAATTATGATTCTCTACTCTATTATCTAGAACCTAAATCTTGAATTCGGTATTCTTTACCTCAGACCAATTAAAAGGACTTTAAGAGAGATTATCCAAAACTCTATTAAATAAATAATAATTCTTGAGTTTCAATTCTCAACTCTATTAACTAGTAATTCTTGAATGTTGTATTCTTTATCTCAGACCAATAATTCGGTCAGACTGACATGAACACGTGTCTTGCAGATATGCTTGTTGTGCAAAGGGTGACCTTCCAGGGGTTTGGGTGACCACATCTATCTTATATTCAGTCCAAGGACTGATAGGGACCATGTCTCCTAAAGAGCATGATGCCGACGAATGTCGCTGGAACTAGCCGCTCCGTTGTTAGACAAGGCCGGTCACACGGTTGCCGCAGGGAAAGCCGCTTCGTCACGTTATCAGTTCGAAAGAACTGCTAGGGACCATGTCTCCAAAAGAGCGTGATGCCGACGCAATGCGTCACTTATGGAAGTGTTGCTCTAAGTACTCCGAGTGCAGATGTGAGGTATCGTGCGAGTAATGACTGACCAAATACCTGTTACGCTAACGTAAAGGTTACTCACAAGTTTATATAATGATATACTTTGCATCCCTCTATTATTTATTAGATTTCTAAAACCACATCCAATGCATTTCACAACGATGAATTCTTGTCTTATTACAATCTCATTCAATCCTTTACTTGCCTTATTAATAGGACAAGGTATCGGACTTCTTATTTGAGAATTCATTTCTTCCTACACATATCGGTGGGAGAGTGTCCAGTCCGGAGACGAGCTCTACAGGGCCGTACGGGGTGGGGTGCGGCCTTCCCCCTAAGGGGGGAACCGACTTAAACACTAATATTAGCATAATTAGGAAAAACGAAAATTTTATCAGCCTAGGGTAATTCTCGTACAGTCACATTGCCAATGTATTAATGAACAACGGGATTACACGGTACATGAGAAGAGTAAGTACTCGTACTGATATGAAATATTCAGCGCCGTACTTTGCAAAAAACGTAAGACCGGGCCCTATCGGAATATCAGCGCTACGGTATCTGTTTTTTCAAATATCGTAGCATTATGCTGAGATCCGTTCTGCGAGCAATGTGCCCTGCCCATTGCCACTTAAGTTTGGCAATTCTTCGGGCTATGTCGGTTACCTTGGTTCTCCTGCGGATCTCCTCATTTCTGATTCGATCACGTAGGGAAACTCCAAGCATAGCCCTCTCCATTGCCCTTTGGGTGACTTTTAGCCTTCTTATAAGGCCCATTGTGAAGGCCGCAGGAATCCGCTGGATGCGGAAAGCACAGAATCAGTCGAAGTGGAGGTGCTTGGGGGAGGCCTATGTTCAGCAGTGGACGACTTTCGGCTGAAATGATGATGATGCTGAGATAGGAGCCTTTTTGGCCTCGCACAGGTCTTCTTTTTTGAATACACAATTTTTTTTATTTTCATATGTTTTTCTGAAATTGTAATTGTTTTTATTATTTTCTTAGTTTTAATGTTGTATTTCCTGTGCATGTCCCAAATAAAATAAAAATATTTCTTAATTTTCTTTCTTTCTTTTCTTTATTTCTTAAATAAAAATCGCGGGTTACGTTGAAGTAGTCACCCTAAGAAGAATGGTTCACAGGCAGGCTCTTCTGTCTCCTAATAATATCTGTTGGCCCCAATTGGTGATTATGGTTACATTACCAAAAGTCGTTCATTGCATCTATTAAAAACCCATGCCCATGCATCCTGCAGGCTGATATATGGCGTGGCTGCTTTATCTTTCGTCCATGACATAATTGACTTACGTGCCTTAACTGAATATCGCACCATTATACCTATAAATAATTATATCATTTCCATTATCAAAATACGTATTAATATAACTATTTGATAAGATTGCTGTCCGCGGCATTAAGTTTCCTTATTTTCGTTTGTTTATTACAAACGCAATAGGTACCTGATTAGTACTAAAAATACATTATTTAAAAATAATAAATAAAAACAATAAAATACAGAAATATTGCAGATAGTTACAAATTTAACGTATTAAATGATTATCATCACGCTATACCTTTACGGAGCTGAGCAGTTAATCATGGCATATAATAAGAAAGCCTATTTCAGTCAATTATTGTCAAAAAAGAAAATAGTAAAATAGTTAGCGATTCGACGACTGCTCTGCAAACCTCTGGTTTTAAGTTCGAATAAAAAAAAAAACGTGTGGCACTCGGGGACTGCCACGGTAAAGCTATTGCATAGCATTTGTAACCTCCATACTTCCTATTTGTCAACGCTACACTTGGGATGATGACGTGATGACATGAAACAAACTTCGTTGTCGTGGGAACGACACATGACAACATCACGTTGTCATGGGAACCGTCATTACATGGTAGGCGGAGTGGGGGGTGTTAGGTTTTATTTTCGTTACGTTACGGAATTTCTTGATGCGGTCGCCGCGCTCAAAGCCCGCGATAAAAGCTATGCAATAGCTTAAAAATGGTTTTTGAAAAACTTTTACTTACATCGATTTGTATACTTATTATTTTAAATATTTTAGAAAATATCATAAGTAATTAATAAAAGTTTACAAATTCTAAAGAAATCCAATTCTAAGAAAGTTCAGACAAATCAAATTGGAGCTACGCTAGGAGTATTTTTCAGGGTAAAAAGGCATCAGTGACAACTCGAAGAGTATGCAAGATGCAGAAGCAGTAAGATTGCCGTGGAGTTCCCAAGACACTTTAAACATATTGATTTACGCGTGTGTATTTTTCTACTATCTTAGGGCACAGAACACGGAATCGCCGCGCCGACAGTGTCTGGAAACGGCATTACTAATAAAATTCGTGACGTCGAAAGTGTGTTGAGCTTCTATCACGGAACGCCATTCAAACACGTCAGTTTCTATAGGTCATTTTGTGTCGTACTACGAGTAAAGTCATTTGAGTCATTCATTGCGTTATTTGCGTTGTCGAGGAGATAATTTTTTAAACCTATTATGCAATGGATTAAGAATTTCTTTACCCTCGGATTTTCATTGAAAATATGTTACGCAATTAGGGTGCCAGTACGCAAGTGGACTGTGATGACATAGAACTTCAATCGAGTTTCCTTATAGCGAATATATACCATGAGTTCACGTTTCCATTGACTTATACCAAATGCCAAAAGAACGCACAGTCACGTGCGTGAAGCCGCACGTACAGCTACCCTACAATAAGTACAGTATTTCTATGTCCCTCGGATATCATCGCATTTCCGAATACAAACGAATGGTAAATCCCATGTCCATCAATTATTAGATTTATCGTGTATAATAATTTGAATTCAGAATTAAGTACTTTATACTATAAAGTACTTAATTCTGAATTCAAATTATGTTTATATAAATATATTTTGTTTTGATTTCCGTGTGAACTATATAAAGCTGTAAAACTATTTTCCTGTCTGTCGTGCCTGCGACTTTAGCGGCCTTCCTCCCATTTTTTAAAATAAATTACATTAACTAAAAGAGTATAAACAACTATATACTTCCAAGTCGATTGAAAGCGTCCGGTCTGCACCGAGTGCAAAGGGCAACTGATAGAAATCCGACGCGACGACTGACGAAACACGAGGTTTACCGAGGGACGTTAAGAACAGTTTGTCTGTACGATATTATTTATTACTTGGGATTCCCCGAGTAATAAACACACTTTGTGATGTTATTATTTTACCTGAGGATATAAAGCGATTTGTGTAAAATTTTACCTACACTAAATCACCCAAATAAATGGGTCAACGGATTCGGATCAAATGAAGCACACACATAAACCATATATCGAATTACCTAACACATAACATAATATCACGCTTGTAATGCCCGAAGGGTTATGCAGAGGTGCACCTTATATAGTATACCCACATTTCGCCAAATACGTTTAAGTTCCATGTAATAGGGGGTGAGCCTATTGCCATCAACCGGGCTGCTACTGAGGTATTCCTGATTAAAAAACTCAATTACACTCTGCCTGACTTGGGAATCGAACCTAGGACCGCATGTTCAACAGCGGCACTAGCAACAACTAGACCAACGTGGCAATCACACCACCATTTACCATATTATTTAGGGTTCCGTGTGTCCGAGTGAAAAAATGGAACCCTTAAACAATCACTTGTATGTCAGTCTGTCTGACACAGCCAATTTGCTCCGAATCAATGAACCGATTTGCAATGAACCGATTAAGTTGAAATTGGGTACACATATCAATTTCTGTGACTCAAACACGGACGTATTAATATTTTATTTATATATATATATTTTATTTATTATTTTTAAATAAATAGTTTTAATTAAAAATCTAGATACTCTACTGTCTCTACTACCTACACGAAATATCAGGAATTATCTTCCCAGCTAAAGGCACTAGGAAGTGGTGAAGGGTGGGCGTTTTTGGGGGACTGTCTTATGTAATTTTGACATTCGAAAAGTGCTGATTCTCAGCCTAGTTTGAATAAATGACTTTTGAATTTTGAATTAAATTTTGAATAGGTCTTCCAGTATCAATTACGTAATAATTACAATTCTATGGAACTATTGTTTACCATTTTTCAAGTGTTTCAAAGGAAATTAAATACCTACGTTATCAACGAAGTATCTAATTGCAGTCGATGACTAAAACAATAATCACTTTAATGATTTATATTGAAGTGGATTGTATTTTATAAGTGTAACATTACTCACTACATAACAAAATACTCGAGTGTCGTGATTCATGCGATACAATGGAAAATTGGTGTTAGCTGTGACGTCACGGTCGCGGGGTCAGCTTAGGTCTTTTTCTATGATTAAGGCAGTTGTTCCACCGCCGGCAAGGAAAAAACTAACTATCGGCTATTTTATCGCTCAAGAAGCGTACAATAGATATAAAAACATAACATCACACCTTGTTTCCCCGAAGGGTTGGGCAGAGTAGGTACCTGTAGTAGGTACACCAACATTTCGCCAGTTATGTTTAAGTCCCATGTAATAGAGGGCGAGCCTATTGCCATCAACCGGGCACAAATCCAGACTCCGACCTGCTACTGAGAAATTCCAGATAGAAAAACCCAATAAACACTTTGCCCGACCCGGGAATCGAACCCAGGACCTCATGCTCAGCAGTAGCGCTTGCGACCACTAGACCAACGAGGCAGTCAAACAATAGTCAACAATAGATATACATTCCGTGTAAACAAAAGAGATGCATATATTAATGTAGTTAATCGCTGACTGTTCACACCGCCAGCGAGGACTCGCTCCACTAGTTTATCGCTGAGTGAAAAGAGCTATCAAAGATGATACTCGCTCAGCGATACTTGCTCAGCGATGCTCGCTTTGCGGTCAAAACTCACGCCGAGAGACCAAACAGCGATAATGTCGCCCCGAGCGAGTGGTGCGAGTAATCGCCCGTCGCACTCGGACACTCGCTGACAAAACTATCGGAACTACACACTCGTTGCTCGCCAACTCGTTTTCAGTTGCTAGCTCTACTCGCTACTCGTTAGTCGCTGGCGGTGGGACAACTGCCTTATACCCGTTTTCATTAATATTACGCCACATATAAATGAATCGCTTAACAAAAGCACACTATTGGATTTTCAACGCTCCGCGCTCGGTTTAGCGTCGTAAGTTGAAGCGCACTTTTATTTAGACATTTATTTAGGTGTCATCTAGTGCTAACACTAATAAAAACACATCCACATACATAAACACATACCTTCTTGTCTTCTCCATGAGGGTAGGCAGAAACTACAGAACGCCACCTACTACGATCCTTACATACTTCTTTTGCTTCGTTTACGTTCAGTATCTGGGCTACCGAGCTCTGCTCTGGTGAAAATAGAGAATGCTTATTTAATAGTATTGGAAAGTTCATACTAATCCATGTATAATAACTTATTCCATGCTGCCATGTCATTATTCTCATGTCATTATTCATTATCTTGTTCTAAACTTTAGGCGACCGAGCTCTGTTTGGGTGAAAATACGGAGGAAACGAATTTTCCCAGATATGAGACCTAGCTAGATCGATTTTTCACCCCGTAAACCCCTACATTGCAACTTTCATCGAAATCGTTAGAGCCAATTTCAAGAACGCGAGTACAAATCTAAATGTCGTGGCCACATCTTAAAATTGATCTTTTCATGAAATGATCGACCATTTCATAAAATGGTTGCATTTCATGAAATAGAATATCGACCGCTGGCCACATCATGATGTGGTCTGGCCAGATCATTGAATACTCAACGTTTGACGATATGAACAGTTAAACGCACAACTACTTCATGATGTGGCCAAACATTATTGATCATATCGTAAAATAGTTAAGACTATCCACCGGTAGAGGCGTTGATGTCGCTTTTTTGTTGTTGAGCATCATGGCGGCGGACGATAATTGGATTAGAAAAGCAATTATAAATATGCAAATGAAAGATTAAAGTGCAGTGAAGTATCGTTATTATACCAAGCTACGTGATTTTTATGAAACTCACTCGAAAAACGAGTGCAACCTTAAAAAACCATGGAGTTTGGAACGTATTTTACAGGTTAGTAAACTATTCAAATCTTATTAATTATTATATTTCTTCTGGAATGAAAGCTATTTAAAATGATTTATTTATCCATTGGCCCAGTTTACAAAAAGTTAATGAATACCAGTAATATTTGCATGAATACCCTACTTGATGATATGGCCAAACGTCGACTAACATAATATATTATTATTAAACGTTGACGGTTGAACGATATGGTCAATTTTAGCTGGCCATTTCATGAAACACAACCATTTCATGAAATGGTCGATCATTTCACGAAATGATCAATTCTAAGATCTGGCCACGACATAACAAACAAATATATTTACAAAAATTGCTCGGTTAATAGTATAGGATACATCTGGGATTCTGGTCATACACGCACACCGGTTGCGAGTACTACGCACTTGACCTTTCTGAAGATCATCACCAATAAGGTCACTATATGAGCTCCTAAGGTGTCCCTTCCTGGCGTTAAAACGGCCATTTGTTTACTAGAAACAATCAATGATGGCTTGACAACCTTTTACTTCCGTAAATATGGAGTTAGCAAGGCAAAGTTGCTCCATTAACTAGGGTCGAATT
Organism: Agrochola lychnidis; assembly: GCA_963680765.1. Taxonomy (NCBI): domain Eukaryota; kingdom Metazoa; phylum Arthropoda; class Insecta; order Lepidoptera; family Noctuidae; genus Agrochola; species Agrochola lychnidis. The sequence continues at coordinate 16,997,628 of OY796857.1, forward strand.
TGTGATAATAGCTGATAATAGTCACAGCATAATGACCCTTCTGTCTATGCTCTTGACGGTACGTTATGATAGTGATTCTTTGAAGTTGACCGCGCTGTTGTGTTGAACACAATGTCAACCATTTTTCAACTTCACATCTGTTTGTGGCCGAAAGGTTTTGGAGCGGCGACCGTTTACTTGATGGCGTAGCATTGGAAGACCTCACAAAGTAGACAGATAACCTTGGTAGACAGAAAACCGCAGGAATCCGTTGGATGCGAGAAGCACAGGACCGGCAGATGTCCTGATATGGTGTTGATAATCTGTTTGTGGAACTATTTCAAGTTTGGGACTCTTCTATCTAAAATGTGTGCTTGCAACCACTAATTAAATTGTTCAGGGTCGAAGCGTCGCTTGGGCGACTAAATGATTATTGAATAATTCGCGTGAATTCCATTCAGTTTTTTTTTTTGCCTCAACATTTGTTTCGCATAGTTTTTTTTCTAAGAGATTGTTGAAGGTTAGCCGACAATTTTAACCATCGCTTTGGCGTCTAGCCAAATAAAACAACTCGTGGATATTAGCGATGTTTGCAATTTTTTTGGTATTATAAACTATCGTTGAGTTATGCCATGATTACGAAACAGTTACCTAAGAATGTCTGCAAATAAGAGTATTTTCTATAGGATGAATAATATTATAATTATCACAAGACGAACTGTGTTTTAGGGTATCAGTTTATGCGGATGGTATGAACAATACTATGAAAGAGTATATTATACACATTTGAATATCAGTGAAAATATATAAAAAGTTTGCGAAAGTATTGCTGAAAAAAAAAAACAACTTTTAAAATGGGACCAACTCTGAAGTATGAAAATATAGGTACACACATTTTATTGAGTTAGAATGAGGCGTCATTAGTGTGTACCATTGCGTCGTCGCAGCGGATCAATGCATTGTATTCCACACTTGCGTAGCGACGACGCACGACGTCGTTTGCCCCTCTAGCAATCGAACACTGTCCGTCGTCGTACCGGAGCTCCGACAGCACAGCGCATCACCCTCCCCCCTCTTCGTCACTCATTCGTCGAATGTGGCATGTCACTAAAAATATATGGTAAATCGACGCAGCGTTGACGCTGCGAAGACGCAACGCAACGGACTAATGAGGCCTCACTCTTAAGCGAACCCTAATTTGTGCATCAGCAGTTTTTTGAAGTGAAAACTTCTTTAGCATCGTTGTGATTTGAAAGTCGATGAAACGAAAAAGCGACAGTAAAAAGAGACAGACACATAAATTCATAAGATTTAACGTGGGAGAAAATGAGATAGGAAGCATTATAGTGTGTGGGGGGGAGTGTGTCTGAGGGTGTGTGTGGGGGTGTGTCTGAGGGTGTGTGTGGGGGTGTGTCTGAGGGTGTGTGTGGGGGTGTGTCTGAGAGTGTGTGTCTGAGGGTGTGTGTGGGGGTATGTCTAAGGGTGTGTGTGGGGGTGTGTCTGAGGGTGTGTGTGGGGGTGTATCTGAGGGTGCGTGTGGGGGTGTGTCTGAGGGTGTGTGTGGGGATGTGTCTGTGTGTGTATGTGTGTCTGTGTGTTTGTGGGGATGTCTGTGTGTGTGTGGGGGGTGTGTGGGGGTGTGTCTGTGTGTGTTCTTATGTTCGTGGTTCTCTTTATACTCTGCTTCGTACCCCCTCCACTCGTGTTTACCAAGGCATAGTGGGAGTTTGCTAGGGCCTCAGCGTTGTACACACGGCTACACATCAAGCTATACATTTCCAGTTCATGCTGATCTCGCATTGTATAGGATTTCCGTACAATGCGAGGTCCGCTAATACTGGAAATGTATAGCTTGATGTGTAGCCGTGTGTACGTGTGTTAATACGTGTTTGTGCGCATACAAAAACATATTTTTTTAATTTTTGAAGGTTTCACTTCTACCACGTGTGAATTGCACACATGTTTTTTTTTTGCGATTTCAGCCTTTGCCCCGCACTAAAAGCTGTTCATTTTCATAAGTAGGTAGGTACTACACTCCCTTAAAGAATGTCTCTTGTTTACCCTAATACACTGTAGGCATCTTCAAAGAGATTGAACTGTGCAACGACTTCTAAAAAACTAAAAAAAAAAAACACAAACTATAAACACTGTCAAATAAATACTAACATTCATTGATGTTTGGTTCCCGACCACATTAACAGGTGGTTTTGTTACACGTTTCCCCAGAAAACAGGTGCTTATTGCTTATTTTTGTTTAGAAGTTCACTGTAAATTCTTATTGCGGATATAATTTAAAACTACCGAGACTAAAAAGACTACACTTTATCGATCACTAAATAGCACCAATTTTCAGCATTTTCTGTCATAACGCCAGTCTAAAATGCAGCGCTGCAGCGCTCAATTTGCCAAATGCCTCAAAAATGCCGCTTGAAACTATCGCTGCCCGTGATGCACAAATACTTTGGCTACTAATTCATGTTACCGTGCAATACGCGCGTGATTTGTTTTGTTTTGACATTTAGCTTTTGTTTTTATTTACGTATCATCATAATCAGCCTATAATGATGTTCCCACTGCTGAGACACAGGCCTCCGCTCTGTGAGAGGGTGTGGGCCATAATACACCACGCGGGCCCAGTGCGGGTTGGTAGATGTCACATGTCTTCGAATTTTCGGTTCTAGGACATGCCGGTTTCCTCACGATGTTTTCGTTCACCGTTTTGAGAGCAGTGGTGATGAAATAATTTACTCAAAGTAAAGCGCCTGTCTGGGTACGAACCTACGACCTACAACTCGTAAGTCGCGGCCGTTATCACTGGGCCACCACTGCTCTCATTTACGTATACGTTTACGAAATTATATTGGGCGTCATGGACTTCGGGACACTATTGATCCCAGTTTAAAAATGTACCTATTTGTGTGTAGAGAGGTTTGATTGTCAGTACCTGAACCATGAGGGACTTTCCTTGCACTCAACCATTTGACAAAAAAATAATTTACCAGACTTGGTTCTTTGACCATCGACTGTGGGTACTCATCTCATTCTCATTCATATGGCGATTGTTTCTTGAGAAAGCCGCTTTATTTTACTCAATTCAAACTAGTGTGATAAACATTCTAGATAGGTTAGTTTTGGCGACTATCCCACCTAATGTTGTCGAAGCGGTTAACGTTTGAACACTGTTTCTATTCTAAAACTCTATCTAAATCTAAAACTGTTTCTATTCTAAAGATAGATACCGATAGCATGTGATCGGGTAGTATCATGCCGCGGGAAACCGGCGGCAATGCAAATAGTGTCCTTTGACTGGCGAAACACACGACAATTTGTTGTCAAACTGCTGAGCTGATAAAAGAAAATGATGTTTTATTCAAAATGTTGCATTACCTGGTGATATGTGACTATTGGGTGGAACCACGATAGCCAGACTACCTTTGGAGTAGAAAGGAAGCACGTCGTGCCCAATCCTTTAAACGTATAGCATAAGGAAGCTACAAAAAATTTATTGAGATTTCACAGCCATTGGTGCCGATTCCCTTGTTCACAAACTAAACTAAATTTAAGTTCAGTGCATTTTTTTCTTTCTATTTCATTAAGAAAAGGACAGAATATAAATTTTAGTTTAGTCCTGTCAAATTAATCAGCGCTTGACGTAAATTGACGTAATTTTAGTCGGCAAGTTTTTAATCACGTCTAAACTTGTATGGCGAGTGACAGGCGCTGATTAATTTGACAGGACTAAACTAAAATTTATCCTCTGTCCTTTTCTTAATGAAATAGAAAGAAAAAGATGCACTGAACTTAAATTTAGTTTAGTTTGTGAACAAGAGAATCGGCACCATTGTAGCAGTCAGATATAGATTTGACTGCTACAACGGCTGTAAAATCTCAATAGCATTTTTTGTAAATAACCTACTTTTTATTTTAGAGAAAACTAAAATGGTCTGAACATCCTTTTTACCAAGCAATCTTCTTTCTTTTGTGGCGAGTGACTTCCGACTCTTCCCGACCGAGTAAGTAGCTATCTGAGGGTTTGAAGGCCAAGAAAAAGTGACATTCTCTCAGCGATGACGATGATGGAAAAGTCTGTATGGAACTAACGTAAGCAAGAGTCTGCGCCACCACAGCTGAAGTCCAGCAGAAAATTGTGCAACTACACTTTTTTTGAGCAATTTTTGTAATGACACTAGACACTAGCACCGCGTCTATCGGACTTGAGTGGTGGCGCGGACTCTTCTGAAAAGTGAGTAGTGATAGTGTTGAAAGTATTTGTAGAAATACGAAATGCTTTAAAAGCAATTGCCACTTGTCTAGCCCATCTGGACAGCTCCGTCATTTGTTTCAAAGGTACAATTGGTTCCAAAAAAAGTTTGCAAGCCATAAAATGGAAATTAGCGATTGAGCGTTTTAGCGATAACATTTATTTGTGTATTTCAGCCCACGATTCAAAAGACATAAGCAGCAAAAATAAAAAAAATATAGAACTGACCTAACATAAAATCATTCTCAGTTTTTAAATGACGGGATTATTCATAATTTAATCAGAATGTGACTGCAGTGTATTATTTGCTCAGTGTCCGGAAGCCTGCAAAATACGATAATGTATTTCAAAAGGATAGGACTGTGTAGGTAGGTACTGTTGAATACAGTAGACGATGTGTATTTTTTCTAACTCGCAGGAAGTTCAGGAATATGTCATAATATTATGATAAAGCATTATAAAAAGTTAATATTGTATTTCCCAGGATATAAAGAGTTATTATTCAGACGAAACTAAGAATTTGTGGGAGTGAGACTTCATAGTATCCTATGACCATCATTGTATGTATTTGGCAAATTAAGAGTGATGTATGGAATCATTCATATACATCCGTGCAGTGTCAGGATGACCGGATATCTAGAGCAGCAGACTTACATCATGAAGGTACCAACCAATTCGTTTATTTCCTTCGGAAAGAATTTAAAAGGGGCGCATGCATTCATGTCTTGAAGGTTCTTTAAAGTGCAGCACTTCCTTTGAAAACGGAACCAAGAGGATCTCAAAATTATGATAAAATAGTACTTAGTAACCTCTTCTCTATCCAGTTATTTATTTATATACACACAGTAAAATACATACAGATACGATATAAAAAATATATATTTATAAATCAATTACACATAACATCACGCCTTGTTTCCCCGAAGGGTTGGGCAGGGGTGTCCCTGTAGCAGGTACACCCACATTTCACTAGTTATATTTAAATCCCATGTAATAGGGGTCGAGCCTATTGCCATCAACCGGGCACTAATCCAGACTCCGGGCTGCCACTGAGAAATTTCAGATAGAAAAACCCAATAACACTTTGCCCGAAATCAATTCATCATCATCATTTCAGCCGAAAGACGTCCACTGCTGAACATAGGCCTCCCCCAAGCACCTCCACTTCGACCGATTCTGTGCTTTCCGCATCCAGCGGATTCCTGCGGCCTTCACAAGGTCATCGGTCCATCTTGTGGGAGGCCTTCCAACGCTACGTCTTCCGGTACGCGGTCGCCATTCCAGAACCTTTCGGCCCCATCGGCCATCCGAAATCAATTAATCAATTACATTTATTATTATTATTATCTCATATTCTTGTACGACTGTTTTACTATTGCCACAGAATTATACTATTGTCAGTATTGTTGTTGTTCTCAGTAGCAGCCCGGAGTCTGGATTTGGGCCCGGTTGATGGCAATAGGCTCGCCCCCTATTACATGAGACTTAAACATAACTGGCGAAATGTGGGTGTACCTGCTACAGGGACACCTCTGCCCAACCCTTTGGGGAAACAAGGCGTGATGTTATGTTTTATATTTAGTACTATTCTTCTCAGACAGTAAACCTGTACAACTGTATAACAGCTGCATCCCTGACAATCCTGACTGACTTTGACAAATTCTTTGATAATCATGATTCCTCTTCCAAAATACTTCAACCAATATTTCAATTCCTCCACGTCATCGTCGGTGGCAGCGCATAAATAGATGATAATGAACTTAGACATTACAAACCATTCTGATAAGATAATTTTTTGTGTGATAAGTGCAAAAAATATTTGAGTTATTTAAGATAATATCAGTATTATCTTTTTTATTGCATGGACGGATAACTCAAATATTTTTTGCACTTATCACACACAAAATTCAAAACCATTCATTCACCGTAGCCGGATGTTATATTATGAATTTATGACTGAGAAACATAATAATTTACAACTGATAGAATTCTCCTTCTTTTCGTGTGGTTAGTAATTAACCTGGTGTCAGTCTTAAGAGGGAACAGGGTCTGCGATTCTCCATACAAATGTATTCCCCTTTTTTCTTCCTGAATAATGCCTCTAAAGCAATCATTTTTTTTTTAATAAAATCAAGGTCTGCTGTAGGCACGTCCCTCTTATTTCCTTTTTTTCAGCAACTTATTGGTAAAGAAAATATGACCCTCCAAAAATCACAAAAATGCCCCATTTTTACCGCCGTGATTACCAGACAAATTCGAAAAGTTTTTAACATAAAAGAAAATGATAGGAACCTAGACATACTCTTTCCTAAAATTTTAATGTAAAAATTATTGAATCGGCTCAGTTTTCGAGGAGAAAAAAGAGGAATACCAAACGTCGAACTCGTAATTTTTTTTGTGATATAAATCGGTCTGAACTGCAGCTGTCCCTATCGCACTCTACGAGGGCAGACTTGAGGTAAGATGACGGCAATAGTTTCTTCGAATACCTATTTTTCGAATTCCTCGCAGGCCCTGTTCCCTCTTAAAGCTGCCCATGGGCCTAGGGGACTTGGCTTCACATGCTGTCGAGAAATATCTCTCTATCCTCACGATGTTTTCCTTCACCGTTTTTGAAGCAAGTGATAATTGCACATAAATCCGAAAAGTCAGAGGTGCGTGCCTTGGGTTCGAACTCGAGACCTATAACTTGGCAGTCCGACGGTCACACCACTAGGCTATCACTGCTATATAATTGATACTGATAGGATTGAAAAGCTTTGAAAACCAGTAATAGATACAAACAAAATTTTATCTATTTACCACTTACAATAAGGAATTTTTTACCTTTCCTGAAATATCTCCCACCAAAACAGTCAAAACCAAAATGGTAATACTAAGGAAGTTCCTTATCCCGTGCACCTAACTAACGTCATTGAACACACCGACGTACAGAGATGCTCAACTTGCTAAAATCATTTCCATAGCCAGCAACATCAGCCGTTGTACCCTCGCCTTTGAACCAGCAATAATTAAATTGCGAGGTCTCCTTGCTAGCGAGTTGCGGCTTCGCTTCAATGGACAAACTTTATCGCTAACCGACTTAAGATCTGTGTAAGATGCACTACATGGTGTTCCAGGAATGTATTGAAACTGTTTCAAAGCTCAAAGGAGTTTGAGACTGTGGTGAAGTGAAGATCAGCAGTAAATAAGGCTAAAATAACATTAGTACTGTAATTGTAAAATAGTAAGCAGTTTGGAATCTCGGTTTATTAAAAAGAACAAAGGGGAAAATTCCCGTATTTTGAGTACGTTCACATTCAAATCTCAGTCCCAATCTTTAAAAAAAACATAGTTATTTATCACTATCACTAAATTATTATAAAACAGTCTCTGCCGTGTCTATCTGTCTGTCTGACCGCGATAAACTCTAAAACTACCGAACGGATATTCATACGATTTTCACCTGTGCGAACGTCGTTTAAGTGATTCATGAGGAAGATTTAGGTTTATAATTAATTAAATTGACTGAAATATGACGATGATTGTTGAAGATTTCGAAAAAAATCATGCCGACTGGGAGCTTTCTGTGTTTTTTGTACAGCACATACATAAAACATATCTCTGATTACTAAACACGACACAAAAAATCTGTCTTTTGCCAACTGTGCCTCGTTTAGTTACTACCGGCTAGATAGTACCTAACCACATGCCAGTACTCTATCTTTAGAATAGAAACCGTTTCTATGCAAGGGCTGTCGCATAACAGGTTGATAAATGAAAATTAAAACTCGTTGTAAATTAATGTCTTGCTAAAGTTTCATCTTATGTTCATGATTTTTTTGGGATTTGATCAATCTTGAAGTTGTCATAATTGTACAGCAAATTAAGTGGTCCCGATGTTCAAATCACAATTGTCATTCTCTGATAAGGAATGGTTACAACACGGCAAATTGACGCAAAGTGTCACTTTTCTTAGCAACAAGTTCCTTGACTGTACTTATCAAATACTTGATGACATTATGTTTTTGAATATCTATTTAAAAAAAAGTCATCATCTATTTAATAGAAACACAAGTTGTCCACACAGCTCACAGAATAAGCAAGCTGAAGTGGCAATGGGCCGGCCATATTAGCCGTAGAACCGATGACCGTTGGGGTAGACGTGTTCTTGAGTGGAGACCGTAAATTAGCAAACGTAAGGTAGAACGCCCTCAGGCTAGGTGGAGCGACAATCTCCGAAAGGTGGCTGGTAGCAGCTGGATGAGAGTTACCGAGAATCAAGCTGAATGGCGTGCAATAGGAGAGGCCTATGTCCAGCAGTGGACTGCTATAGTCTAATGACGATGATGATGAAATAATAGAACGTCATTCAATGGTGAACCCTTCCTCTTAACTAGTCCTACTTCTGATTTTTTTATATCATGTTGACTCATTTCAAGATGTTGTTTTTTCAGAGTTGTTGATAAGGCGTTCGGTGATCTTGATCCAGTATCATTGGGTCATTGCCCCGTGACAGATAAATTGAAGAATGAGACAACTAAGATAACTCCAGATGATGTCATTTTCAAGGTTATTTAATTGTTGTTTACACTTATGAATCATGTGTGTTTTTACATTGACATTATTGTTTCTGATAGTTGCAATCAATAATTGTGTTGATACGTCTACACATAGGCACGATGCCAAACAATACAGGTTGGCAGGGACATCGACGCGAAAATTGTTACCATGGACTCAGTACATGATTCTGATCCCCCTGCGTTGAAATTTTTCGTCGGTTATTTTAAAAAAAAACTGCTTTTTCATAGAAAAGTGCAATACCTACGCGGTCAAAATGTATGGAACAGCAATTTTTGACGAAAAGTTTAAACGTAGGGGGTTCAAAATCATGTACTGAATCCATGGTAACAGTTTTCGCGTTGATGTCCCTGCCACCCTGTATAATATGTCGCATTCATGTAATTTTACGTAAATTAGCAGCATTGGGACCCTGTTAATAAGCATAACAGTTATTCACTTTAATAATATCTTATGTCAATCTTATACTAACAACCCTACCCACCTCGATCGTTTACATAAGCCTCGCTGTTCCACCGCGACGCTAGCGCCGCACCGCGGCCGGACGGGGAGGTGCGTGACAGATATTTTTATGTGCGGAAGCACTCGGCTCAGTTTATTGCGGAACTACCCTCAATGCTGCCGTCTTCGTGATGTCACGTTCATAGAAAAACTTGGATATCTACGCACGAACAATTTTCGCGTTAAATTATGTTTTCTTTTTTAAATTGTTTGGTAGTCGTTTTATGTACACTTTTCTTTATCGTCACCTTTTTAATGGTTTTGTATCAATATAAAGCGCTACAACCATATAAATATAGCGACTACGCAAAAATACAATAATTTGAATAAAATATCAATAAAAATGCTTACAATAATGAAATAAAATACGAAAATTATCTGGTTCACAAAATGTTTATTAAAAAAATAATAAAGTCGATTACAATTTTATTCAATATCTGCTTAAACCACTTTCTCTACCGAACTAACATGTTTTAATTTCCAAAAAATTGCATTTATGGGCTGTGCTACTGGATGATTAATAATATCATAGCATTGTAGACTTTATTTCTTTGAAATAAAGATCATAATACTTGGGTAGCAAGCGTTGCTCTGTGGTTGAACAAGTCACAGTTTCGAAGCGAGATATGTAGGTAAGGACTTACAATATCTTCTGCATTTGCATAAGTAATTCATGTAATCTCTTAATATCCTTCTCAAGTAGGTAGATAAATCTATTTACTGCTTTAAAAAAAATATTATTGAAATAAATGAGTTGACATATCGTATCGTTGATAAACCAACTCACTGGTTTTTTTTTTGTTATCTTAACGAAAACTCTAGGATTTGTGATGATGGATTTCTTAATGATGAAAAAATAATATAGGTAAATAAGAAATAGAATAAGAATAGAGTAAAATTGTGGATAATATTCTCGAAAAGAAGAAGATGGAAAAAACAGTGCCAGCTAACTCTTGAAATTGTGTGCAAAAACGTTTTCTTTTATAATCACTGGGTACAATGTTACAGGTCTACAAGACAAACACGTTAAGTACAATTTTTTTATATGTTGGCTTTATTTACCCTCAACGGAAAAGATACCATTAATTTGATTAGTGGTACCCAATTCTGTAATTATCATGTTTGTCCTCTGTCACTGATAATAATTATAGTTACAAAATTGTGCGTCACACGAAAATTTCGAACATTTGCAGTCACACGACTTATTTTACATAGATAAAGGTAAAAATTACACAAATAGACTTACATTTGCATTGACCGTTTTGACATAAACTTCTTACCGTTTCATTTCCCCCTTTTTACTCTCACAAGATCTACGTAGGTATTTTTTTCTACTTCATAATTTATAGGGATAATGCGGCTGAATGGAACACTTTAAACTTCATTTTATAAGTACGAAATACGGTTAATATTTGCTTATAAAATACTTAATATTATAAAACATATAAAATAGAAGATCTTCCGTGAACTATCGCTGGTAGGTACCTAAGTAGGAGTTGCAGTTGGGGCAGTAATGGTCGGCGTTCTGACAGGAGTTCGTGCAATAAGGAACGCAGATGCATGGCCAGCAACTGTAACAAAAGAAAATGCAATTATTTTAGATACTTTCTGAGAAATTTTTAAAACTACACTATTCTCCATTTACTGAAAGACTGTGATTATTTTAATTATTCTCATAATTATTAAGGTTGATTGGTAGAAGAGAACCGTTTAAAGTTACTAATAGTAAAAGATACAGGAAAAACAAGTCGAAAATTGCTTTGATTTAAAAAACGTAACGTAGAAGAAATTTTATACATTTTATTTGTACGTAATATAACTTTACAAAATAATACAACTTTTTTTTTTTGTATTTATTTATACAACAAATAGTTAGTTAGTCTTTTAATTTAGTATCTAGTGTAAATAGTTAGTTGTGTTAAAAACTGTAAAGTTATATTACGTAAAAACGTAATTATGTCAATGATTATGAACATACACAGTTATTTCTCTGTTCCAATGAATCTAATTTATCTTTTAGTTCATGTAGTTGCATAAATTTGCCAGTCAACATGGTTAATAGCGACGCTGTCTGTCGCCCTAGGGCATGCCAGGCCCACATATTTTTAAATAATCACACGTGGCAACTAACTATTATCCATTGCATATTAGTTTGCATATCCGTGGAGTTTCTTGCCCGTTCTTCTCCATAGATACCTACTACGCTTTGGAATGGGCAAGCTTCATATTTCTGTCTAACCGACTCTTTGACAATTCAAAAGTGCCTGTAAATGGTTTAATTGAAATAAATGCTTTGAGTTTGTGTTGAATTATAGTAGGTAATTAAATAATTCGCAAGCTTTTCCTTGACTCTCCACCTACGCTCATCGAGTCAAATATAAATTCGATATTCATAGAATTTGCTACAATAGGTAAGTAGGTATCCAATAATTTTTCTTCAAATAATTGTAGTTGACGTCACCCACCATCTACAGACTTGCCTGAAAAAGGACTTTTGGCTGAAAGGTGTCGTATAGCGACGTTTCCGAGGACGGTTACGCGACACCACGCAGCGATACACGACGCCGTCAACATTACGTGTATAGTCATAGTTATTTAAGGTTTTTAATATGTATTAGTTTATTATTGTATAAGATTATTTTGTGTATTCTATTTATGGGCCTTAGTTGCCTGATAATAAAATGATTATTATTATTTATTATTATCAGTCATAATTATTTTTATATTATTTTAAAATTTAAAATAATCCTTAATATTATAAATGCGAAAGTAAGTTTGTTTGTTAGCCTTCACGCTAAAACGGCTGAATGGATTTGGATGACATTTGGCACATATATAGACGATGCCCTGGAAAAGACCATAGGATACTTTTTTTTTTCCCACGGGATCGAGACTTATGCTGGTGAAACTGCGGGGCGCAGCTAGTATAAAAATAGAACTACGAAGAAGAGTACCATCGACACGAAAAGAAAAAGTCAATAAGCAAAATGACATGTACCTATGGACCTGCTTTGTTATACCTACATACATGATATTATTTAACTATGTATTCTTGTTAAGAATACTTTTCCTGTAATTCTAGTTGGTACTAACTACAAACTGTCAGTATTATCTACCCAACTGACATCATATTAAAATATTCCTACGCTACGACCTTGGGCACATCCTTAGTATTATATATATCTATATATACCTATTATGTGGCTTCAATTGGAACAGTTTTTGATAATCATTAGCGCAATACCATAGTTATTTATTCACATCTTTTTCTTACTATTCTTGAAACAATAGCAAATTTGACATCTGCGAAAAAATGCTTACATCATATTTACAATTTAAATAAAGCGAAAAGGAAGCAAATGTGTTAAAAATAAGTCACACAAGTCGATTAATGCGACCGGCCAATCATGGGACCTATTTAATATAAGTAGCTGACAAACCGACATATAAAAAAAAAAACATAATTGTCATATTTCCTTGACAGGTGCTATTCTATTCTATTTTTTTTAAATGGCAAGCAAAGCCGATGTCGACTATTCTGCCAATGTCCAAAGTGCATTGGAAAGACAGGTGCTGTTGAATAAAGCACGAAATTTCAGAAAAAATAAATAAAAAATTATAGGTGATTCGCATGTCACCTGTCACGTGTCGGTTTTGTTAAATAGGCATTCAGCTTAGTAACCAACCATAGGTATTGACTAAAAGATAGAATTAGCTTTTAAAGAAAAAGACTGGTCCTGGTATTTTAAAACCTAAAAGGAAAACTCATACAAAGACGTTTAATAATTAATAATTGCCATAACTTTGTCTAGACGAAAACTACGTAAAAAAATAAATATCAAGGTTATTTAAAACTTGTAAACAAGTAGATGAACCAAGTTGATCTATTGTTTTTTACCTCGTTGTCATGTCAACAATCTGATAAAGTAATGTTGAATTGTCACTATATAGACCAAGGTCAAAATTGGAACTACTGACACCATACGTGTCGTCAATAAAGTCACGAATGTTGTAAACTTGTTTCTTGGTATTCCAAATATGAATGTGCGCTTATTAATCGACTTCTAAAAAGAGGACGATGTTTTTTGTTTAAATGTATTTTCGGCCTTAACTCCGTCATATATATGGACGGATTTGCAAAAATATTTTTTTCTTTGAAAGGGTATCCTTTCGAGATGATCACAATATATAATATAGAGAAGTGGAGCTGCTGGTGAAGTACCAGGAGAACTCCTCAACGATTAAATAGATGTCCGCCGGTGTCGGGAGCAGGGTCCAAGCTACCGGTGGTTAGGGCTGCAGAGACAAGAACCTCCTCACAATGCGAGCCGTATCGAGGAGTACTGCTTTCTGGATCAGGCCCTTGATCCAACCGTCTAACGAGAGCCTCAAGAGATGTTGGTCGAGGCTTTTGGCCATCAGGCCGTTGGCCGTTATGACAATCGGCACAATGGTGGCCGAGCTCACACTCCACATGTTGACAACCTCGTGTGCTAAGTTGAGATATTTTATTTGTTTGGTAAAGCAATATTTTGTAAAAAGCTGTTGAGCAGTTGACATTAGGCTGTTGTAACTTAGATAAATTATATATTGACCCACTAAAAACCGTGAAATACAAACTTTTTTACAAAAAAAAACAACCGACTTCCATAAAAAACAATACGAAGTGAAAAATAACTTATATTTCGGTAGGTAGTCGATGTCTTTAGTTTTGTATTTTTTCGTTATTTGCCATCGACTTCCGAAATTTAAGTTATTTTTCACTTTTTAGTGTTTTTTTTGGAAGTCGGTTGTTTTTCTTTTTCAAAAAGTTTTTAATTTCTTTAACGTTATCGAGGACGGAAATTTAAAAGCATCTTCATATAATTCCAAACATTTTACTTCCCTGTGATATCGTGGTGATGCCGTGACGTGGACATGGACATCCACAATAATATCGTAACGTTACAAATTATAAAACTGCACAATGAGTAACTTTTCTTTATGATAATCCTCTTATAGCAGGCCAGTACCCTAATTGCGTAATACACGATCAATCACAATCTGTATCGATTTGAAACAGATTGCTAATCCATTGCTTCATAAGTTGGAAAAAAAAATCTACTCAACAACGTAAATAACGCAATATCGCGTTGAACTGCCAAAATGAAACAAATTAGTTACAATCGTTTACAAAAATAAGTTACACGCAATTAAGGTACAATTTGCTATCGGACTTAAGCCTTTTACGATCGCACGCAATTTATCTCCATCCTTGGTTATCATCCTAAAAATGTATTTTTTTAAACACAAGTAACAAATAAAATATGGAATGCTAACAGGCCGTCATATTGTAATCAGTGATGTAACTATTCTAAAAGAGCCCCAATTAACACATTTTTAGATTAAAAGCCAGACTTCTGGCAATGGCAGGATTGATTATGATATATAACTTAACTTTACTGATAAATTAACAAAAACAGGTTGGTAACCATTTGACATACGTGTTACAGTTCAAATTACCGCATTAATTGACATTGTGCTACAACTAATTAGCAAATATATTGACATTTTGGTTACCTATGTCGGTATAGCTTAACGTTTCTGGAATGGAAATGGAACATTTAAAAGATCACTTTCTTGTCCGTCCATCACACGTTTTTCAGAGGCTAGGGGCGCGGTCAAATTCAGAGCTACAGACTTGTCCGTTCTATCACACGTTTTTCAGAGGCTAGGAGCGCGGTTAAATTCAGAGCTACAGACTTGTCCGTACTATCACACGTTTTTCAGAGGCTAGGGGCGCGGTCAAATTCAGAGCTACAGACTTGTCCGTTCTATCACACGTTTTTCAGAGGCTAGGAGCGCGGTCAAATTCAGAGCTACAGACTTGTCTGTTCTATCACACGTTTTTCAGAGGCTAGGAGCGCGGTCAAATTCAGAGCTATAGCTATCATATTGTCATTTCACTCTAACCTCGTAAATTAAATTGCAATTTAGCTCTTTCGAAACTATTCAAATACACTAGTTGACGGTCAATTTGATCGCCCGAAAACTGTATAAACTGTTGTGTGTTGTGTGCATTTTACATAGAAATAATCACTAATAGATTAGGTATATGTTATCATATACGAATACAAAAATAAATTGAAAAATACTGATAATAGTGTTATTGACCGAGTCTCTGAATGACAAGCCAAACGATTTGATCGTATGGTTTGTCATTCACACATGAAACTTAACACTTTAATCAAACATGTGGTTATGTTTTATGATAGTATAATGTTTTCGAAAGAAAACTGTTATACACACTTAGCGAACCTATAGTTTTATGAAACCTCGTGAATTGACTGATTGCTTTGGCAACTTGTCCAAGATTCAAAAGATCTGTAAATGACCTATAAACAAGATACAGAACGTAGTCAAAATAGGTGGTATGCAAAATAATAAATTAATAATAATAAAGGGAATTTTTTTAGAGGCAGAGAACTTTAAATTGAAATATACTTCACAATGTACAATATGTCAAATACAATTCACACTACTTTAAATGTTTTTTTCTGTAAATTATCCCAAAAAAAAAATTAAGCTTTCAATAAATTAGGCCTTCGCGTCAGCCGCGGTGGCCACACGCCCGAAATCATCATATTCAAACATTAATGCCATAAAATTATCTGTCAAATAAAGCCAATTTCATGAATATAAAAACATTTTACAGTTCATAAGTTTCAATTTAAAGTTCTCCGCCTCTAAAAAAAACACTCGATAATTATTTTATAACTTAAGGCATAGAAAGAACTGCTGCCATTATATGTCTCTCAAAAATCGTCAGTAATGAGCAGACGCAGCAACCCAACAAAAAATCCATCCCAGAATTTTCACTGCCCGGTAATTAGCCCGTGGAATTTCTTGTGCCTTTATTTCTATCCGATTATAGTACAGCTGATGCCAATCAAAATACAGAACAAATCTGTGACAGTGCTATACTATTACCTATTAACTGACCGAAGACACTGTTAATATCCTTAAATACCTACCTACTGGCTGTTAATACATTGTAATTTGAATATCTCAAATTGGCGTAACCACTATCACCATATAACTGGTATTACGAGGATTTTATTAGTTTGTTCAGCACATGTTTGTAACCGCAGCATTAGTGTCACGGTAAATATTGTTATCAAATTAGTGTTGGTATTGCGATAAAATGTACAAGCGTTTGCAAAACATTCTAATGAAAAATGAAGGAGACTACTTACACTGTTATCTATAGTATTAGACAAAATGTAAAAAAATCCTCCGATCCGTGAGGGTGTTGTTAGGTATCGTACTGAGAGTAGTATTAAAGTGAAACTTTTATTACATCGTCTCGAACTTTTTCGTCTGTGTGTTGCATGTCGCGTGACGGTCGGCCGCGGAGTAGGGATAAAGTGAACGGCGCTCGTCAGAGCAGCCAAGGCCAATATGGCGGCGCCTATAGAAGTTTCACTTTTACCATGGTTTCATAAAACCACACAACGCTTTTTTTATGTAGAACTACTAACTTCAGGAAAAAAGAACAAAAAATCGCCACATTTTTTTTTAATGGGGTATTTTACCGGGTTATTACATGGGGCGCGGGCGGCCGTAGTTTAGCGGGTGTCTACAAGTCATTACTTAGGTATGATCCCTATTGAAAATTTTCATTTTTTTTTATGGAATTGCGGTAGGTACTTAATTTTGAAATAAAAATGTGAATTTTATATAGTAATATTTTTTCAATAATAATAAAATAAAATATTACTTATTGCAGTACCTATGTGCCTCTTTCGGATCGGGCAGGTTTTTTTTTACATATCGTAGAACTTAGTGCATTTGATGCAATAAGTTGTTACACTGTCAGCTACATTCTTTTTTAATTAAGTTATAAATTGAGCTACACGATTACCGACATATGCGCGAACTGACTGCACAGGTCCACTCAAATCTGTGTGGTTCTTTCCTCAAAAGACCTTTTTGGACACTAATCTGCATGATCCTCACTTGACCTGACCAAGATAATATCTAAGTCTGCATATGGCCTATAATTTATCTTTTGAATTATGTTTTGTGTTGCATAATGTAAGTTATTTTGCATACTATTGTATAGAATAATTTTTCTAACTTGAACAGACAGCTGTGCTGCTGGGGAGTTTGTTGCGCCACTTCTTCTTCCCAGCTAAAGGCACTAAGAAGTGGTGAAGGGTGGGCGTTTTTGGGGGACTGTCTTATGTAATTTTGACGTTCGAAAAGTACTGATTCTCAGCCTAGTTTGAATAAATGACTTTTGAATTTTGTGTTAGCTTCGGTGGTTTTTTGTTTTTTTTCAGTGAATTTGGCTAGAAAACACCGATCATCTAATTTAAAAATATTATTATTTCTTTTTGACGTGTTAAAGTTTCTTTTAAATCCAATTTACTTACAAAAATAAAATATTATTTATCATGTACACATCAACTTGCTGACCTGATCTTTTCATCGACTGTCAATAGGTTGGTCATATCAAAATACGGCAGTGCTTTTTTTTTGTTTTTTTTACAATTATAAACAATATTTTATCCTCAATTCGATTTTTTCATTGCCTAGTGAAACTTTTCAGGTAGCCAGACGTTTTTTTTCGTGGCTACTACTTTAAGTTTTCTATTGTAAACATTAAACTCATCTTAATTAAGAAGTCAAGGATACTTACAGGAACAAACATAGGAGGAGTGCGATCACATGGGTCTTTGTGGTGGCCTTCCTTTCGACCCTCGTGACGATGGTGGCTCGACACGATGGGCACGTGATCTGGGAGGGCTCAGGACCAACTGGTACGATGTTCATGGTGAATTTCTGTAAATAAAATGTATGGTGAGCAATATAGTCGACAAGCTTGTTGGTTTCGCGTGAAAGTTGAGACTGGGTATTTGTAATCGTTGTGTTGATGTAAAGTCAGAAAAATAAATGAGTTATTTTCCTGACTTGGAAAGAAAGAAAGAAAGAAAAATTGTTTATTCTGTACAAACTAAACGCACTTAGCAAATTGAATATATAGGTAAAAAACTACAAAAAGAAAATCACAATCTCTACTTTTTTGACAGTTGTATACAAATGGCTATACCTAACACGGCAAATTGGTTTAATATTTCAATTTGATAAAAAAAAAATATCCCAACTGCACCTGTTTTTGGTGAATCTGTTATCGTGTTGTTCATTTTATGCACAATTCAGAATACCTAAGCGCTTACGTCAGTATTTAATTATAAAAATGAAGTGTTTGCAATAAAAAAATAAGCTTGAACCAAGCAGATAAGGATAACAATGTTTGTGTTGTGGAGTTCGCCACACCTTTATAAGAAAAATGTTTAATTTTATACTGGTGGACGATAACCGACTTTTAATGATTTTATCCTGAAGATTACGTCTAAAGTGATTTGGAAAAAATATATGTTACATAAGAGCATTTTCTTAATATCTTATTATATGAATATTTTAGATAATGTTTATATTGTGGGTTAACTTCACCCACAATATAAACATACAAGGTGGGTTTACTTCACCCACACTTTTCAATCTCTACATGGATGCACTTCATCGTCGCGCTCAGTAGTCATCCAACAAAACAAAACTGAGTATCACGCAAAATCTATCAAGTGTATTCTTCTGAAATATTCACAATTTTAAAGATAATTTATATATTGATCTTTTAGTATACGTGTTTTATTAAAATACTTTTTTTTATGTATAATAAATTAATAATGCGTCTAGTTTGTGACAGCGTTCCTTGATGGGCGGGTCTTATTACTGGCTGGACGTACGACGCGTTGCGTGAGCTCAGTACATAACACCCAAGCTAACTCAAGGTCACTGGCATATATCTGCGTCTTAAGAAACCACCATTTTTTTTAATCATTATGCTAATGTAAAGTATGTAATATGCTCCATATGTTGAACTTAATGAATTTCACAATGTCATGTTGTGCCATTTTATTGTGTGCACTAAATATTTATATTATTTATCTATCTGTGTGTAAAAAAAAAACTTTCTCTATGGGGCCAACGTCCCATAAAGTTTTTTTTTTAACTTGTGGTTACATTGAAGGATGTGGTGTAACCACACCTTTCTGATAAATGATGTACCTATAACTTATAATTACATTGTACTCATAGGCAGTCATAGGCTGTCCTAGAAAGGGGATCAAGATACTGCATTATCTTATCATTGATACTGATAATGTATTTTAATGGTTTTTTTTTAAATTAAGTACCTACGAAGTTGTAGTTAGATAATGTTTTAATTACGTATAGTATTTAGTTTAGTATGTAAGCGGTAAACTTAATAAGAATTGATTTTATTGATTATTTCGATTTTTTTATGACAACATATTGGATTTTAATGACTAGTAAAGTAAGTATGGATAATGAAATAAATCAATAGTTGAGTAGCTGTTTTAATTTTTTTTTGTTTTTGTGTGAATATTGTGTGCCTGGGTCAAATAAATTAACTAAAGTAATAATATTGATCTAGAGATAAAATATATTGTGATTGTATAATAAAATATATTTTATTACTGTAAGTAAGTAATCATTTTATTTACCAAAAACTTAGCCTAGATAACATCAGTGTAGTTTAAACTGTGGGATGGGTATGGCTATTACAATGAGTAAGACCCCTTTTTTTTTTTTTTTTTTTTTTGGGGTGGGAAATCATCAAATGACTTCTCCCGCTCTGGGCGGAGCGGGAGGGCGTGTCAGACTCTTACTGACTAAAACCCACCCGTGTTCCTTCAGTTGCCGTGTTGCCAGGGGGCCACGATTTCCCTATCGGTTTTCTTCGAACCCCCGGCAGGCATTGGCCCTAGCGGACCCCGTCAATTCTGCTGACATCTCTTTGAGGCGCGCGTGGAACACAACGCGCCGTCGACCCGGGCTTGGTCCTTATCGGACGGCGAGCTACCCATTGCTCACCGTCCGCAAGCCCGCGCCTACGGTGGCCGGAAATCCTCTCGTGACTCCCGACGCCCAGGGCGTCTCCTGCTGCGGCGGTTAGGGGCGCGAGGGCGCGAAATTTGCCTTTCCCTCACGCGCTCCGTCTCCTCCTTCGCGAGCATTACTGCTTCGCAGAACGAGGTGACGGCCTGCCATTTCCTCTCGCTCCGTAGCATGGCCCGAATCAGGGCCGGACGCGAGAGATCACCGCCGCCGATCGCTTCCACGAGGACACGGCGATGCTCTGCCCAAGCCGGGCAGACCTCCACCGTATGCTCCACCGTGTCCTCCGGGCGATCCACACAGTGATGACACCCGGGCGTTTCCTCCCGCTTTATCCTGAACAGGTACCTCCCGAAACAGCCATGTCCGGTGAGCACCTGTGTCAGGCGGAAGGTGAGGACGCCGTGGCGTCTCTCTAGCCACTCCTCAAAGAGGGGTCTTATCGCCGCAATTGCGGCGTGCCCAGCGCTGGGTTGCGACAATCGCACTCTCCATTCCGCCATGAGATCCCGCCGGAGCTCTGTCCGCTGTGCCGCAACTTCTTGCGGCATCGGAGTTAGGCCCCGGCGTTTCGCCTCCTCGCGCCACTCCCAAATGTGCGCGAGGACCTTTTGCGTAATAATTCTGATGTTAACAAATTAATTGAATGGATTTACTGGTTAATTGTGTGTGAGTGTGTTGCTATGGGGTTAAACTGATTTGTTGGTGTGTGGTTGTGTGTGTGTGTGTGGGTGGGGGTGTGAACACTTATTTTAGACATAAAAGCCGAGTAATCTTGATTTTATATAGACCTTTAAAAATTGCATAATTTTCGAATAGAAATTTATCGAAAATGTTACAATTACGTAATTGACTTGTACATGGAAAAAAAAGATCCAATAAATCATATACTAAAAGTTCCATTTTGATTGAAAACGAAACTGTTTCTGAATATTAACGTAAATTAACATACAATTTAGGGAGCCTCCTCTTAATATTTAATAAAAACCAGCCAAGTGCGTGTCGGACCACGCACAATGAAGGGTTCCGTAGTTGGGATGAATTTATCCCAAAAACAAACTTAACTTTGTAGTTGATAAACATGTTCTCCCATACGGAATGTATGGGAAAACATGTTTTTGCAACTGCAAAGTTAAGTTGGTCGATTATTATTCGATAACTAGTAAAGCCTACTTAGCTGTGATAGTTTTCCTTTTAATTTCGTTATATAAACTACTGCTGTGATTTTTTTCACACATCCAAAACCAACCATTTAGCTGGCAAGGGGGGGGACACATGACTCTAACAAAAATTAGCACTTTAAAGCTTAATATTTTGCAAACGGATCCCTGAATCCACAAATGGTTTTCACAAACTCACGTTTTTGTAAGACCTTTCCAATGATACCCCACACTATGGGATAAGAAAATAAAAAATCACCACTTTACGTGTTTGGGAGGTACCCTAAAAAAAATGTATTTCATAATTTTGTTTTACCACTTTATCGACGTAATTAATATGTATACCTATGTCAAATTACAGCTTTCTAGTACTAAGGGTCTCGGAGCTAGACCGCGGACAGATAGACAGACAGACAGACAGACGGACATGACGAAACTATAAGGGTTCCTTATTTACTACGGAACCTTAAAATTCAAGTACCGTAGAACATTGTCTATGCTTGAGTTAGTTTGATCTTTGGCTATTCAGGATCTTTAACAGATGAATCTGTTACCATTAAACTTACTTGTAATTCTAAAAAAAATGTAAGTAGATAGATAAAACGTTTATTTTAAAACTTCGTTGTTATTATCATTGTCCTGCTGCATGACGAAAGAGCAGACTTGACCGGATGCTCAATATCACAATTATCATTATTTTTATGAATATATTTTGTAATTTAGTATAGAGTGACTGGTCATGTATGATATAACCCTACGATACCTCACATATTATTTTGACCTTGAATGTGATATTTGGATGTTGTGTTTAGCATTAATTTCTACTGATTGTTATTTCTCCTGACCCCTAATATTTTATTTATATCTAGGTATTTATTACTATTTATTCTTGTACTTATTTTATAGTTATTTTTGACCTATCTCAGTCTTTCATATTATTGCACCTGCCATGTTTTGTGTCTGCATCACCCTAAGGTTGACTGGTAAGAAATGCCTCTAAGTCTGCCTCTCTTATACTTACAGTATTTTTTACTTGTGTATGTTTCAGTTTAGTAAAAATAAATAAGTTAATTTTCCTCTTATTATATTATTGATCAGTCAATTTTAGCACGTATGGGCATTTTCGAGTCATTAGACATTTTATATTTTGTTTCATACATTTTCATATGTCAAATTACTCGAAAATTGTTGACATTGGCATAGAGGTCATCAGAAATAATTTGGTTGCAAATGACCTCTCCTACATCCCCATAATGGATTGCCAACGTATAATCAACAACCCTGTATATACGTTTAACTTTATTTGAATCGGGACCGTTGCAGTTCTCTATTTGTAGGGCAAACCCGAAACAAAAGATACGTCAGTAGGAAATATTAATAATCTTAACGAAATAAAATCACGCCTGTTTTATTAAGGGTTAAGTTAAGGTGTACCTTACAGTACACACACATTTCGCCAATTATGTTTAAGTCCCATGCAATAGGGGGCGAGCCTATTGCCATCAACCGGGCACTAATCCAGACTCCGGGCTGCTACTGAGAAATTCCAGATGAAAAAACCTAATAGATAACACTTTGCCTGACCTGGGAATTGAACCCGGGATGCTCAGCAGTAGCGTTTACGACCACTAGGACCTCAAATTGGTTAGGATGATCCTTCTTTATATCGAAATAATGCATTATTAATTTTGAAATAAATATATGGTAAAGTAATTGAGGATTAATGTTAAGTACTTACTGTGTTTGATGAAAATATGATTCCATAAAAATTTCTCAATAGAAAAAAATTACAAAGTTACATCCAAAGTCCAAACTGAACAAGAAACCGCTAGTAATAAAAAAAATCAAATTAGGTCATGAAACTTTGCATAATAACTGAACTAAATATAAGCAGATATTACGTTTATTTTTATTATTTTATCAATTAAATTTCACCACAAAAAGAAACTACCTAAACTGTCGGCGCCGTGGAGCCTTCTCCCAGTCACTCAGTTTCGCTTTTACTCAGCCTGCAAGCAGTATTGTCTGAACGAGATAAAGCGTAAACATGAGCTGACGTATTATTGACTTTTAATATAATCATTGACGTGATTTCAAGTGTTTTCAAAGAGCTAAGTTTTATTAGTCACCGCTTCATGGAAATTAATATCTTCTGCGAATTCCACTTGCGAGACTTCAACGTCATAGACTACAATATGTCTGCTTGAACATCGGACAGCCGGCTGTTCAATGTTCCTGCTATCCTATCTTCACTAAAGTAAATTCATGTTCATTATAAAATATCGCGAGGTCTTCTATTTTTGGACGGTAATTTAATTGCATAATATAAAAAAATATTCAAACTTAAACTCCCACTTAAACGATCAAATAACTTATATAATACCAAATAATAACATTTGCCTCGTTAGTCTAGTGGTCGCAAGCGCTACTACTCCCGTTCGATTCCCGGTTCGGGCAAAGTGTTGTTGGGTTTTACTATCTGAAATTTCTCAGTAGCAGCCCGGAGTCTGGATTTGTGCCCGGTTGATGGCAATAGGCTCGCCCTCTATTACATGGGACTTAAACATAACTGTCGAAATGTAGGTGTACCTACTACCGGTACAACCTCTGCCCAACCCTTCGGGAAACAAGGCGTGATGTTATGTTATGTTATAATATCTGCATCGTCTTCACCTAACATTATATAATTAATGTGTACAAAATATAGAATTGTTAAACATTAAAAGAGTACCTAACGATGGAGTTTCATGCCCATTCTTCTCCATATGAAAACTACCTTTTGGATGCGGCGACTAGAATCAAATTGTCATTCTTTGACAATCATCTGCCTAGCCTTTTCCCAACTATGTTGAGGTCGGCTTCCAGTCTAACCGGATGCAGCTGAATACCAGTATTTTACATGGAGCGACTGCCTATCTGACCTCCACAACCTAGTGACTAGGTAACACGATACCCCTTGGTAAGACTGGTTGTCAGACTTTTTGGGCTCCTAACTACCCGTAACGACTGTCAAAGATCTACAAATGACAGCCGGGACCAACGGCTTAACGTGCTTTCCGAGGCACGGAGGGGACTTGGTATGTAAAGATGGTCACCCATCCACGGACCAACCGCGGCAAGCGTAGCTTAACCTGATCGATCGACCCGTGCAGCTGTTATTACTTAGCCACAAGCCCCTCATTCTTATTCTTTGACAATATTCTATCGAATGGCTATGAACACGGCAAATCGGTGAGGTGTGTTTATTTGATAAACAATTAATTTCCCAGACAATACATGGATACAATATACACAAAAAACCGGCCAAGTGCGAGTCGGGCTCGCACACGAAGGGTTCTGTACCACCGTATAATATTTAGCATAAACGCTTTAATAAACAAGTTTCTTGAATGGGGACCCCTTTTATTTTAACTTTATTTTATTGTTTATTACCTATTAGTTGTCATAGCGTCAATAGAAATACACAATGTGTGAAAGTTTCAACTGTCTACCTATTACGGTTCATGAGATACAGCCCGCTGACAGATAAATGGACGGACGGACAGCGGAGGCTTAGTAATATTGTTCCGTTTGGCAGCCTTCGGGTACGGAACCCCAAAAACGATAGATATAAGTAAACAAATGGGCTTGGCCTTGCACATCGCCTTGAATACAATTGTAATCGATTTTTTACTGATACGTCAATCTGATAAAAAAATGCCGGTTGTTACCTACATAAAAACGTCAAATCCTCGCAACATAATTGACTCTAGGAACACTATATTTTTGTATTTTATTTACCACTGGCTTCTGCCTGCGACTTCGTCCGCGACCTTAGAAACTTCCTCAAGAATCGGGCTATCCAATACATAAATAATTTTTCAAATCCGACTTGTAGTTCCGGAGATTACCCCCTACATACAAACTTACTAACAAATTTTACCTCTATATAATATTAGTATAGATATAGATATCTATAGCGACTCGAAGTCTGAATTTATGCCAGTTACATGGCAATGGTCAAACATCGTGAGGAAACCGGCCAGCATGTAGAACCAAAAATTCGAAGACATGTGACATTTACCAACGCGCACTGGGCCCGCGTGGATTACGGCTCACTCCTTCTCACAGAGAGGAGGCCTGTGTCCCAGCAGTGGGAACATTATACGCTGATTGCATATGCATTGCAATAGGCTGGGACTAATAACTGACAAAATGGGGGTACCACTGCTACCCCCTTTGTAATATAACAGCCGTGGTGATGTTATGCTATGTTAATTTATACGATACGACGTAGTTTTATCAGAAATTCTTCAAACCTTAGAGTAGTTTCAAATTAGACAATCTACTAGGTACCTACCTACTTTTCAACCAGTGCCATTAAAATTTCATTCATGAATCATGCTCATTTATCAAGCTATAAGTACCTATATTATTGTTTTTTAACATATCTCGGCACCCTGGGGTCCCGGACCTTTGGAAGGCGTACAAGGGGCCGAAGCCAACTCGCAGAGGCCCCTTAGACAATTTTTTATGGAAAAAGGCACAAACCGATGATTATCCCTGTTCAGACTACGCAAGTACGCCCAAGAACAACCCCCAGTTGGTGTAGGACTATTGCAGAATATGGAAAAAAGCTAGACTATGGGTTTGGGAGGCTTAAGTTGACTGTTGACCTGGAACTATGGAACGACTATGACCCCTGCCTGGTCAATGTTATTATGTATACGGATAAAATGGAAGAAGGTGACTTGCACACTCAATAATGGGCCCCCAGAAACTTTCGCTAGCACATAGTGACGTAGCGACAAAAAGGCAACATGTCCTGAAGTGCTTGAGGAGTGGAGAGGTATTCCACGGCTTTCACAACAATCCCAGAGCCCGGAAGATGGTCAAGATCCCTACGAGCACTTAGGTACTGGAATACTTCCTTCCTCCGAGCACGTTTGCTCTTGCGAGTCTCCACTCAAGCCGGCCAACTAAGGCAAGAATGAGTTGGGAGCTCCGTTCCTCATCAGTGTGCACTCTAGCCGGCCAATAAAGGCAAGCCAGAGGCGAGGAACAAAACTTCTCCCGGGAGATAAGGTCCGTGGGGTCGCTACTGCCCAAGAGCACGCCACATGCTGCCCTGTGGGTTTTTGTATCTCTCTCGTGGCTCCTAAACCCAGACCCGTTCCGACAAAGTAAACTCTACCGGCACAGACCTAGAGTTCGGAGCGCGCAAGCCCCAACACTATTATTCACAAGCCAATTTAATTCATGCCTTCTTATAAATATATAAAATAGTACATAACAATAACTCAACAACTTGAATTAAAAACAAAGGTACCTATAATTAGAAATTTTTCTATAGCTAAGTTAGAATCGTTACCGAGAAGTTTTTTAATGCAAATTATCCGAGATGGGGTTTACCCATCGACAAAAATATGTACGTTAAAAACAAGGAAAATAGTCAAACTAGCATGTCTTTAAATACAAATAAATTAAATGATATAGGTAACATTCATAGAAATAGATAGATAAAATATTTATTCAGTGCACACAAAAGACACACAAGCACAATAAAATGATAACAAATTACATGAATATATATAAAAACAAGATGCCAATAAACAAAAAATAAAAGATACGTATAGAAAATTAGAAATGGAGTAACATTATGACATACTTCAAATCAAATATACAAGGTGCGGTGTGCGTCTCAAGGTTGCACCAAATGGGAGGAGTCCAACTCAGCATGTGTCAGGCAAATATACCTGACGCTAATATTCTAAATAGTTATCTTCTTTCTTATATCTATGGTAGCATTGTTTAACAAAAACCGGTTCTTCCAAACAGGTTGGTAGGCTAAACAAGCCTGTTGAAGAACGATGTCTACGTCTTTAGGTACATTAATAACAGTGTAGGAGATTTATTTATAAACTTTGCTTAAATTTGCGTGATATTCAAACGTCAAAAATGTATGGCTAATCATTAATTAACTTTAAGCAACATTTATAAACCCCATAGTCTATATGTTTAGTTTCTATAATAGAGCAGTGGTGGCCCAGTGGTAACGGCCCCCCCCAATTTGCGAGTTATTGGGTTCGAACCCAGGCAGGTAGTTTACTTTGTTTTAGCACAAAGTAAACAGCATCGTGAGAAAACCGGCATATTCTAGAACCAAAAATTCTTAGACTTTTGGAGTATATATATATTATTGTCAGGCATCAAGGCCCATAGGGTGTTAGTATTACATCTGATTTAAAAAACTATATTAGTAGATAACATGCAGGAACACAAAAACAAGAAAGAAAAATAAAAATCATAATCACAGGAAGGTTTAACAAGCTTTGTTGCCAACATGAAACTTGGTAAACCTCCCCATTGTAGGCCCATCCAGCCTCTCTGCAAAAACCCTCAGAATGCTGTTGCTGCTCCCCCTTTTTTTTTTTGGGTGGGAAATTATCAAATAACTTCTCCCGCTCTGGGCGGAGCGGAAGGGCGTGTCAGACTCTTACTGACTAAAACCCACCCGTGTTCCTTCGATTGCCCTGTTGCCGGGGGCCACGATTTCCCTATCGGTTTTCTTCGAACCCCCGGCAGGCCTTGGCCCTAGCGGACCCCGTCAATTCTTCTGACATCTCTTTGAGGCGCGCGTGGAACACAACGCGCCGTCGACCCGGGTTTGGTCTTTATCGGACGGCGAGCTACCCATTGCTCACCGTCCGCAAGCCCGCGCCTACGGTGGCCGGAAATCGGCTCGCGATTTCCGCCCCGGGCGTCTCCTTCTATTGCGGCGGTTAGGGGTGTGAGGGCGCCAAATTTGCCTCTCCCTCACGCGTTCCGCCTCCTTCTTCGCGAGCATTACCGCTTCGCAGAAGGAGGTGACTGCCTGCCATTTCCTCTCGCTCCGTACCATGGCCTGAACCAGGGCCGGACGCGAGAGATCACCGCCGCCGATCGCCTCCACGAGGACACGGCGTTGCTCTGCCCATGCCGGGCAGACCTCCACCGTATGCTCCACCGTGTCCTCTTGCTGCTCCCCCTCACCCGGGATATTACTGAGGCAACTTTCTTCCGCATTATCGCAAAGTAGTTGTCAGTGTACGCATCAGCGAACATACCTGACGCACTACAGTACGGTGGAAGTCTCAACAGCGCCCTAATGGCATTGTTGTATTGAATGCGCAGGGCATTGTCTGCTTTTAGGGTATGGTTATGGTAGCAAAAACAAATCGATCCTACTCCAATACTTATAATCTTTCTCTTTCTAACTCATAGCTATTACTTTTTAGAATCCGAGCCCACCCTGAACCACTTGATAAAATCCTTACTTTCTCACAGTGACTGTACTATACTTTAGCCTTGTGTGGGATCACACGTCTCCTATAGTACTAGTAAAACACACCTTCCAATATATAAAGAAAAGGATAATAAATATAATATTGAAATCCTTAGAACAGTCTTTCTTTTAGTATCCAACCTTAAATAACAAAGACATATGCCATCTACCAATTTACTTAGGGCCCGCGAGGTGAATAACAGCCCACACTCGCTCTCAGAGAGGAGACCTGTGTCCCAACAGTGGGAACATTATAGGCTGATTCATCATCATCATCAACCTATAAATGTTCCCACTACTGGGACACAGGCCTCCTCTCTGCGAGAGGGAGTGGGCCGTAATCCACCACGCGGGCCCAGTGCGTGTTGGTAGATGTCACATGTCTTCGAATTTTCGGTTCTAGGACATGCCGGTTTCCTCACGATGTTTTCCTTCACTGTAGGCTGATTATGCTATACATATATACCTCAAATGCTACATTACTGTACTGTCCAAGTGTCCATACAGATTAACAGAGGTCTCATAACAACAGAACAACAGTCTATATTATGACCCATTGTCCAAAATGACCCGACAATTGTTTTGAGAACAGACATCGTTTTCAGAACACGTGCGTCATGTTCCAACCAATTTTGTCAACCTTGAAATGAATAATTTGACAATTAGCTCCTAATTGGAGCTAATTGTCAAATTTTAAATTAAACTGATGCATACGGCCATAACAAAACAAGGTAGATATTTCTAATTCACTTGGAACAGAGAATTTTAATAGAGTTGCAGGAGAAAAATGTACATAAGTACTTAGTTAATTACATTATATTGTGATTATTCATATAGATAAACAACACGTTATGAAGAGTCAAGTTTTTCAAGGTATTTCCACTTTATAAATGTATCTCAGTAAGTATAGCATTATAGATTGGTAATGATACCGAGCTAGGTTGGAATTTCCATAGTCCATAACATGGTCCAAAGGTATGCCAAATTCCATCCATGTCCGTTCAGCCGTTTACGCATGGTTGAGTAACATTTCTACATCCGATGTTCACAAACCTTTATAACATTTGTTCAAATATAGTATAGGTAGGTCGATTAGTGCGATTAGTTCAAGAATATTGTTGAACTCGTGATGGTAAAGGTAGGTAGAAGACACCTTAATTACTTTAATCACTTAACACCACTCCCGTGAATTAAGTTACAATTTCTGACGTAATACTAGGAGGGGACCAACACACAGATGTAAGTAATGTCAACACCCATTTGTGTCTCACTTTCACCACGAAACACATACAAAGACATTCGCAAAACCACCTAGATACTAAAACTTCTTAAATAACATTACACGTGCGGTATCTTAAGATTCAATAACCTCGTCTACTTCCGTGTATAATTATAATAATAGAATTTATACGAAATACGCTTCTTAAGACTCGAGTCTTCTTGCACTTGAAGGAAAATAAGTAATATAAACACGGCACTTACCTAGAAATACGTTAACACAACAGAAAATACACTTGTTTAATAACAACAAAATGGAGCGGGTAACCTCTAGCAATATCAACACGCAACTGAGAGGCGAGCTCAGCGCACTATAGCCGGCTGAGCACGATTCATTTCATTAGTACTCACAACCAAAGTGAGTCATCGCCATCGGTTACGGTTGGCTTACACTAGGCGAAGATCGCAAACGACCACGATTTTTTTTTCATATAAGTAAATTTAAAAAATAGTTCCTGGAAGACATTGGTGGAGGCGTTTGCCCAGCAGTGGGACAGAGTAGGCTAAAAAAAAAACATTGAAAAAATTTGGTCTTGATAATTAGCACGTAGTAGATACGTCTTATCTTATAGCAAAATATTTTTTCTACAAACACTATGCTCCATAAAAATTTATTGTATGGGTGCATGGTGCATCAGTAACATGCCTGATTCAACTTTTCTCTGCTGGCAACACATCAGTAATTCTCTTAGCGATGCATGTGTCCATAAGCGGCATTTACTTTCCCTAGGTACATTTCCATATAAAACCAATAGCGGCCTTGCAAATATAAAATAGGCGTTCTAATATTATTAGTAGTATTTAGGATCAAAAGAACACGACGGGTTACGGTTACAGTTGGATGATGATTGCAGATAACGTGTAGGAAAATAAGGAAAATTATGTTGTATTTTTTAAGTTTCTTAGATGACGACGGACTTATTCTTAGTCCTGTATCTATTTTCTAAACAACACGTGATGATATAAATTTTTGAAACCTTAGTGAAATTCTAAGTAAATTAATAATAAAGTTTACTAACTTTTTCTTTGTAATTTCTTTGTTTAAATACCTTCTGCTATTTGTTAGAACTTGATTAAATCTCCCCGATAACCCATTACAGTGTAAATTTAATTTACCTTGTAATAAAATCTTGTGAACTGGTTTCATTTTATTCTAGTACAATTTTCGATTCTTTTATTGTACTTTATGAATAAAACTATAGTATTCTAGCTCTACGATTTTGTTACCTGACCTCCTTTACAAATAGTAGTAAGTTTTATTTATATTTGTTTTAAAAAAAATTACTCCGTTACAAAAAAAAATTACACGTCATCACGCATAGTGTGAACCGGCCTTGTCCCACTAATGTTTTTCCACAGATAGAATAAAAAAAATATTTGTACCTAAAAACAATGAATGTGTGTCGACGTCCTGGCAGCAGACTATCTGATGACGTAATTCCTTGTTCCCTAGCCCGTATTGCCCGTAACAACATTATTTATAGCTCTTAATACATAATGGCTGGGTGGATCTTCCGATTTTTTTTATACCATATTAAAAAACTTTTTTTTATCGTAGTCGTGATTAAAAATAGAAATCTCAGCTAAAGATCATCCGAGCTACATTTTTGTTTGCATGAGAATCGAACCCAGACCTGCGGTCTGTGGTTAGAAAGCTAACCATGTAGCCAGCCTCAAAGACTTGCTACACGGCTGCCAACCGCGTCCCCGATAGAGGTGACCTTGGTTGGCGATAGGCAGAGCTGTTTGAAATTTCAAAGTCAAAAGTCAAAGTCACATAATTTATTTCAATTAGGCACAAAAAAGCACTTTTGAACGTCAAAATTTACAAAAAATAGAATTGATTCTAGTCGCCCCTTCCAAAAGGTAGTTTTCGTATGGAGAAGAATGGACAAGAAACTCCACCGTTACTCTTTTAAAATGTTTTACAACATTTTGTATACATTAATTATACAATTATATGTGAAGACAATGCACCTGGAGTAGGATTACTATACCACAATAGGTAAAACTAATTAAAAATGAAGCAATGACAGAAAAAATAATTATATAAGTAATGGATACATGGTGTTCACATATTTACAATCATTGTAAAAGTAGGTACCTATACGATATTCCTAAAAAAATTACAAGTAATACTAATAAGTCAGTGTGTGAGTTCAAGTTATTTGGTCGTAAACCACCATCATCTACACGCTTGTAAACCACCAAGGTCATCTCTGTTGTGACGCGGTTGGCGACCGTTTAGCAGGCACTTAAAAGATTTTGTAAAAAAACTAAGTTCTTACAGTTTTTCTAGAAAATGTTTTTTAGGTAGGTACAAGACTTATCACAAGCGTTTTTCCTTATATTCTCAATTCGTCGATATTATTTACTAGCTTTCTACCCGCGACTTCGTCCGCGTGGAATTTCTTGTTCTCCGTCGCGTCGCATCGCATCGCCCGCATTACTACGTTTTCGCTTAGCGTTCTTTCTGACTTTTTTCATTTCGCTCGGCTCCTAGGGGCTGTAGCGTGATGTTAAATAGCCTATAGCTTTCCTCAAGAATTGGGCTATCAAACGCAAAAAAAACATTTCAAATCCGACTAGCAGTTTTGGAGATTAGCGCGTTCAAACAAACAAACAAAAACCAACTGAGCTTTATTATTAGTATCGATAGATTGTTTTTTTTTTTTCAATGGTGACTAAAATACCGATACCATTAACCTTCGATTCCTTTGTTGTCATGGGCCAACCCCATGAAAACAAATCATTATCCCAGTACATCAAGGAAAAGAATGACGCATGACACCAGCTTAATTGGGGACTACACGTCTTCGATGACGTCAGTCTTCCGCGCCTGCGTCCCGAACCGAGGTCAAGGTCAAAGACACCGAACAAGGAAGTTTAGTGGGAACTATTATTAAGTTTTTGTATCACTCAATCTCTTTACTAAATACCTATCCGCGTTGAAAAAAAACAGCGTCTGACAGAATTTAGCACAATAAGCCCATAATTTTCCCACTGCTGGGACACAGGCCTCCTTTTACTGTATGAGGGAGTGAGCCATAATCCACCACGCGGGCTCAGTGCGGGTTGGTGGATGTCACGAGTCTTCTATTTTTTTTGGTTCTAGGACATGCTCGTTTCCTCACGATGTTTTCCTTCGCCGTTTTGAGAGCAGTGGTGATGAATTAATTTTACACAAAGTAAAGTGCCTGTTCGGGTTCGAACCCACGATATGCAACTCTTAAGTCGCGGCCACTGTCACTGGGCAACCACTGCTCTAAGTAAAGATGGTCAACCATCCAGCGCTAATAATTTAATGATTTGTGGTGCAAGAGGACCTTATCAAATTTTACAAATATTCGTAATGAGGCCTACAAGATCAAAGGCAGCTAAATTCAAGTCTGTCAAATATTCAGAAAGCTACAAAAACTGATATTTTTGTCTTGCTTTTGATTCTTATTGGTTGGCATGTAGCTGTATTTGATGCCAATATCGGTTTTTGAACTGAATTTGCTAGTAACCTACATTATTAGTAACCTACATTATTAGTTGGACTACATTTATTAGTAAAATGAATACACCAAAGCATGTCCAAGTAACTAAATCAGATGGCGCCATAGTTAACTCATTTTACAACTTGAAGGCGTTTAGCTACCTTTGATTTTATAGACTTCAACAGATTCATAATAATAAGACCGGTTTCCTATTCCGATAAGTTTATTGACCCTGATTTGTATATTACTCTGAGCCTCAACAGCTAAAGTGCGGTCACTGTGCATAGAAAGAGAAGCACGATGACACAACGCTGGTAATTTATTGAAAAATAGGAAGCAATTATTTATTTACAAATAATTTATTGATTAGGGATGCGAGATTAATGGAAAAGAATCTATTAAATAAAAACTTTTTACAAAAAAAAACAACCGACCTCCAAAAAAAAACACTACAAAGTGAAAAATAACTTTAATTTCGGAAGTCGGTGTCTTGGGTTTTGTATTTTCGTTTTTTGCCACCGACTTCCGAAATTTTGGAGGTCGGTTGTTTTTTTTTTTGTAAAAAAAATTATTTGTCACTTGTTAGTTGTGGTACCTACCCCACACACATTCGAACTACCTGCTACCAATGACAGAAACTTAACATATCATCTACATACTAAGTGGGAAAAAAATACGTATTTTGTAGCTAACTCAAAAACTATCCAAGCAAAGTTAATAAAATTTATATGGGACCAATTCGAGAGCACACCCTTTCAAACAAAAAAAGAATTTTAAAATCGGTCCACAATTGACGGAGAAATCGGTGGACATACATAAAAAAAAAACAAACATACGCGACGAACATATAACCTCCTCCTTTTTGGAAGTCGGTTAAAAAATCAATTTTTCTTTATTAAAAAAATAAACTAAAATATCTGTTAGATACGAGCTGTTTCTGAAAATCGATTTAAACACGTTATTTTATATAATCGATTTACTAAAAATCGATTAATATTACTATAAAAATCGATAGTAAAAAATCGATTATAAGAAATCGATTTAAATAAAAAAACGATCATTTTTTAACATCCCTACTATTGATTGGACTAAAAACACTTGTACGTTAATATGTTGCTTGTAGCATAATCAAACAAAAAATTAGAATGATTGCATGTTTAATATGGTTTATAATCATTAAAATATTTTTTTGAGGTATCTTCGTGATTTTTTTCTATCGGCATCTAATTAGTTGTATTTTGTTTTATTTATTTCAGCAAACTATCTAACTAGCATATTTTCTGAAGAATATCTTTTTTTTTTTTTGCTGCAGTAAGGTACTATAAGGCATTATAAAACTTGCGTCTAGCTCCTGTAGTCCCCTTAATAGATGTGATTGCTAAACTAAATCTGGCAGGCGTTAATTTATTTACAAACTTTTGATTAATATGATTAAAGTTATACCCGAGTTGTTTTAGCATTGGCAACAACGGTCATTGCCCTTTCCTTAGTATCTCGCCGTAGGAACTCAAACAATAAACTATGTATGGTTTTTCGTTATTGGAACATGTTGAAGATCTCGATAGATATTGATTCAGGACGTTAACGGAATTTATTTCAGTTTTTGAAATACATAAGTAATGCTAGAAAATGTAGGTGGGTCAATGACCACTATTGCCACGCTAAAACGCGACAACTATACTTATCTATACACCGTGACATTTTAGTCTTCTTACAAAGGGCCACTCAATGTACCCAACATAAAAAACCGCTAGGAGCGATAAAAAAAACGTGTGGCACTCGGGGACTGTCGCGGTAAAGCTATTGCATAGCATTTGTAACCTCCATACTTCCTATTTGTCAACGCTACACTTGGGATGATGACGTGATGACATAAAACAAAAATTACGTTCCCATGACAACATCACGTTGTCATGGGAACCGTCATTACATGGTAGGCGGAGTGGGGGGTGTTCGTGATGACATAAAACAAAAATTACGTTCCCATGACAACATCACGTTATCATGGGAACCGTCATTACATGGTAGGCGGAGTGGGGGGTGTTAGGTTTTTTTCGATAAGGAATTTCTTGATTCGGTCGCCGCGCTCAAAGCCCGCAATAAAAGCTATGCAATAGCTTAAAAATTGTTACATTATATATAATTTTTTTTAAATAAATGTTTAATAATCATTGGATAGATGAAGTGGGCTGCTTTTGTAAGAGACTAAAATGTCACGGTGTATATCGGCAAGTTTTTTGGGAAGTTTTGCCAAGTATCTAAATTGTTGTACTTTTGCTAATTTTGATAAGCCACAATACTAGATTGGCAAACCACTGACCTAAAATTTGCACCAATTTTTTTACTGCCAATAAAATTCTAGTCCAAATAACATAACATCACGCCTGTATTCCCCGAAGAGGTAGGTAGAGGTGTTCCTATAGTACACCCACATTTCGCCAGTTATGTTTGAGTTCCATGTAACCTACTGCGATCAACCGGCCACAAATCCAGACTCCGGGCTGCTACTGAGAAATTTCAGATGGAAAAACCCAATAACATACCCTACTAATTATGTAACATTGCACCTAAAATTCAGGACATAACTCCATAGATAGATTAATTTAAAAAATACCTATTCTTCATTTGCGGGTAAATTTTTGTTGTTCTGAGAACTGATAACTGATTTAATACGTATTCCGGTGCACTTTTATCATAATATATTAACAATAAGTCATTTATATTGGCATGGACATAAATAATGATAACAAGTCCACTGTTATCACTATTATCGGTTTTGTTAGGTAAGTATGTCTTTATCCACATAGGCAAAATGTTTGGTAGATAATTATATATGTTTTATTATTCATGATTGGTTATATTGATGGCTACTTAAATGTATGTCGGAGACGGGTAAGTGACTTTCGTTATAATCAGCGATTTTTTAACTACTGTGGGCGTAGTGTGGGTAGTGTTGGTTAATGCGCAATAGAAAAACAGTTTGCAGTTCAGATCACATTATAATTTACTATCAAATGAATCACACTATCTAAATTATACACACACTGGGTGCGACGGCGTTTATTGAAATCACCAATTAACAAAATGATCACAAATTACAACCAACACAATAACTGAGCACCACGAATCGAGAACAGTTCCGCGACGTCTTGACGGCACGGTTGGCGCAGTGGTTAAGCGGCTGACTGCTGCGCTGCGTGTCGCGGGTTCGATTCCCGAACGGAACAAATATTTGTATGACCTACCAGTAGTTGTTCCGGGTCTGGCTGTTTGTGAGTTTATATGTTTGTAATCGCACCCACGATACAGGAGAAATTCCTAGTGTGGGGCAACGTTTTAAAAAAAAAAAAAAAAAAAAAAAAAAAATGCGACCAAAGGCTGAATGCCCTCCTCGCCTTGGCCTTAAAACATTCGATAGAACTCTCTTGATGTCGCTAGTGGCGCGCTTGCGATTCGTTTCGTGTCCGTACTAAGGACCGGATCCGACATGTATTATCTTTTCAAAATTGAGGGACATTAAAATTGACGGTACTGATCACAAGAAGGCCTTGGCGGCTGCTGCTAGAGGTGGTATTATCAACACTTTCCATACAAACGAAGCGTGTCACCTTTTACTTGCACTTCGACACTTATGTCGTATAGAAACTGATGGCTTTGAAGGAGGTTCAGCACACGCAATTTGGCACAACGAATTTTATAAGAACGTCCGTCTATCAGTTGATCTACCAAACTGCTTTGACAAGCAGTGTTTTTTTGTTTAAACCATTCAATAAACCCTCGTACTGGTCTCTTCATGTTATCTTATCACCTTTTACAATTTAGCCAAGATCTTCAGTTGTACCTAGCTGGTTCTATGCCATATAAAGTAGGCATATTTAAAATAACAATAGTTTAACAAGAACAGTGTATAGAAATTACCACAGATAACAATAGAATATGTAATTCAAATCACATCACATTTTAAAGACTTATTTTAGTCTGTTAGCCTCAAGCTTTCTGTAATTTTTTGCACTTGGAATCACGAAGTTAGAAGATTGTATTTTTAACATGCATAAGATAAGATTAGAACTAATTAGAACTTATTTAAAAAAAACGAGCTAGCTTTACAGTAGGCGAATATGATGTGTAACATCTGACATCTCACCTTGGTAATAAGAAACAACAAAGGGCCCGCCTTTTGTTGTTTCTTATTACCAAGGTGCCTCGTCAAGTTCGTTTCTGACGGCCAACTCTAGCACCGTGCGCGCTCATTGAACAAATCAAATAGCGCGCGCTTCCCCGGCTTCTTGTGACACACTTTCGTCCTTTTTCACAAAATCACTCCCACAGATTTGATTATTTTGATTTATTTAGATTTTGAGTTTGATTGCAGGAAAGCGGGAGAAAACATGTTACACAGTAAAAAAATATATGAAAAGATGTTCTATCGTCTGTAGGTCCCCAAATAAGTTTCGCAGTTGGGGCAGTAGTGATCAGAATTTCTGCAGGAATACATGCAGTATGAGATCCACAAGCATAGCAGACCGCAACTGCAATGAAAGAATGAAAATGTTTGTAAAACTCCCTTACTCCAAAACCTCTTCTTGTAAAACTAGCTATTCCTCGGCATAATATTTTCTTAACGTATCGATGGCAATCTAAATGGACTAGGCCCAGAATTCGGCCACGTGTTTGACGCCATCACTAGCGTCCATCAGTTCCTGTATCGTGCAGCTGACAGGACACGCAGGACGATAGTAAGTGGCCCATCGCTTCTGGAACAGCACCACATTTATACTCGAAGACCGAGTCTTTTATATGAATCTCCACCTGAACAGGTTTTCCGGCCAACCTGGGTCCGGACTCTGTATAATAT
Source organism: Agrochola lychnidis (assembly GCA_963680765.1). Taxonomy (NCBI): domain Eukaryota; kingdom Metazoa; phylum Arthropoda; class Insecta; order Lepidoptera; family Noctuidae; genus Agrochola; species Agrochola lychnidis. The sequence goes on from OY796857.1 coordinate 17,035,972, forward strand.
AAACATGTATTTGATGTTGTCTTTACGTCTCTTTTAAAACAGTCTCTTTGTGAAAGAGGTAAGACACCTTACTTAACATCATTATCATAACATCACGCCTATATTCCCCGAAGGATTCGGCAGAAGTGTATAGTACACCCACAATCCGCCAATTATGTTTAAGTCCCATGTAATAGGGGGCGAGCCTATTGCTATCAACCGGGCACAAATCCAGACTTCGGGCTGCTACTGAGCAATTCCAGATAGAAAACCCAATAACACTTTTTCAAACCCGGGAATCGAACCCAGGACTTCCCTCATGCTCAGCAGTAGCGCTGTACGTCTTTTGGCATCGGTAATGAGTTAAATATTGGTGGTAAAACAAAAACAATACGAACAATCGTATGGATAGTAACAAAACATTTTTAACGATATTTGATAGTTTAATCAACACTTGAACGCACATTTTGAACAGGCAAACTGGCAATCTCTTTAGCATATTTACAAAAATAAATAATAAAGCTTACCCTCGTGTGCACGACAAAAGTCGAAGTAGTGTTATACAAAACTAGCATGGCTACCGTCAAGGTATACTAACTTGCAACTGAGAGTCTCAACACACTAACCACTTTTCGTTAAGTACTTACAAATGTAATGGATCAGCTGTTTCAAATAACACCTGTGTAGTCCACAGCAAAAAAAAGGTGTTTTTTGGGTTTAGATAGTAGCTCTATTTCCGAAAGAGGGGGTTCACGGTGTGACGGATTATTTAATTAATATACTCATGAACAAAGTTAATGCTTTTATTTGTACTGTATGGCCCGTACTCACACACGGCCTCGAGCAATTTGATTTGCGTTGCGAGGTTATTTGCGTCGAGCAACACGCGAGAGCGTCATCTGTTTCTGTCCATCGCTCCGCAAGTCGCGTGTCGCTTGAGCGTGTATGTCGTGGGCAAGAGGTAAAGCCTCGTACGGGTAGCTCAACCACCAGGTTTTTTCAGCGGTCAAGCAGCTTTGCATATGCTCATGTTATTAAAAGGCACATGACATATTTGAACTTTGTTTCTAGTATTGACAACGCACCAGCAATGCCTTTAGTTTTGCAGATATCCTATGTCTACAGTAAATCCACTACCTGACGATAACTGCTTACCGATTACATGAGTCTGCTTATTTGTCTTAAAATATAGAACGAAAAGAGAGTTTCGATATTCAACTGACCATAAACAATGTTAAAACAGGGAAACATATCGAATTGTTTACTTTTACTGTTATGCTAATTGGTATTCAGCTGCATCCGGTTAGACTGGAAGCCAATCCCAACATACTTAGTTGGAAAAAGGCTATTACAAATCAAGCTAATACCTGGACAAATCCATAACTGTTAAGTCGTGGCGTGGGTCAAACAATAGCAGTTTTATTGGGGACAGAATTCTGCCAAACTTCTTTATTAAATACCCCAAATAAAACGAGAATTTCTTTAACCCTAAGGATTATCAGGGCTTGAATAATGAAATGACATAATTTATTCTATAAATAGAATATGGAAATCACTGGCAAAACAAACTCTCAAAGTCTCTTTTAAAGTCCAGACATAATCATGGTCAGAACGTGTGAGGACCACATAGTCCTCAAACTCAAACTGCCAGACCATCACTAAAACTAGTTATGCGGCCTACCCAAATGTCCTTTCGCTGGTATTGTTCGTCGAGTTGAGCTCCTTAAGTTCTGAGTTAGCTCCACGATTACTGACAAATGCTTGCACTGACTGGACAGGTCCACTCAAATCTGTGTGGTTCTTTCCTCAAAAGACCTTTTCAGACACTAATCTACATGATCCTCATATGGCCTGACCAAAATTATGTCTGGACTTTAAAAGAGAATGCGACCTCTGAGTTTGTTTCAGCCTTTCTTCTCAAAATAGTCAGATAAAAAACGCCGAACTCATCTTGCTTATTTTTTTTTATATATATATGACGCGTAAAAGTGATTCCAAAATCCTATTTACAGAATAAACAATTTCATTTCATTTGTAGTGTCTGAAATGGTCTTTTGAGAATTTTTGTTTTTGACTCGTCTTGGCGAGGGCACTACCGCACTCAGATTATTATTATTTACTTCCAAAATGTTATGTTACAACATCTACCGGTGATTATTTGTGTTCCCGATATTTCAACGTAACGCATCATGGCCATCGTTTTTAACCTCTTTTAGTTAATATTCCATCCATACAAGTATTCCCAGGGCCCTTTAATTAATTTTAAACAAGGTCAGAAATCAAACTCACTATATTAACTCTTCAATAACCATTTTCTAGTGATTTATTTATTTATTTATTTATTTAGCAACAACGGTTGTGTTAAACCAATTACAGTAACTAAACATAAAAATGTAAAAAATAAAAACATGAAAACTTAAATATAAAAAAGCAAGTTACAACACATTCACAAATTCCATTCACAGTACTCCTGACATATCAATAAAAACTTCGTCCATCCATCCGCAAACAGGTCGGTTGTAGGATTAGAATCCAAGAGATCATTAAGCGCAGCCAGATTGCGAGGAATTGGCGACTTAGCACGTGCAACAGTACGACATGGAGGCTCGGCAAACAGCCTGTGCCTTCTGCCCCGGCAGTAATTGTCTGGGACAAAGAAGCGCGCCAGCACATCAAGCAGGTCAGGAGCGTCAATAGCGCCACGCAGCGTCTAACAGGCTATTGTGAGCTGAACTCGAGCTCGCCTTACCTCTAGCGAGTTGTATCCAAGGCAACCGAGTAAGAATTTAGTCGGATAGTGGTAAGGATAGTAGCCGTGCTTCTGCTTATATAGGTACCTAAGGAACGCTTTTTGTACCTTTTCTAATAAAAGTGCGTAGGTACTTTCATGTGGATTCCACACGCAAGAGCTGGTTTCCAGCTTGCTACGTACAAGTGCATTAAATAATATTTTGATGGCATGAACGGTGCGAAAATCGCGGCAGTTACGTAGAACAAAACCTAACCTTTGGTAGGATTGTTTAGCTACCATGGTCATATGGTCGTGGAAGGTGAGTTTTCGGTCGAATGTGACTCCCAGGTCTTCTATGGCTGTTGACGTTGTGATGGTATTATTATTTAAGTTATAATCAAAATTAACTGGGTGCCGCATTCGACCGAATGTCATAGCAAAGCATTTGGACGAATTAAACTCCATCTTGTTGTCAACGCTCCACTTGTATATTGCATCAATGTCATGCTGCAGTGCGAAACTGTCACGCTCGGAGTTTATTTCCAGGTACAGTTTCAAGTCGTCAGCATACAAGAGACATCTTGCATGAAGCAGAACTTGAGGAAGATCATTGACCATGATGAGAAACAACAAAGGCCCCAAAATTGAGCCTTGACTCACACCGGAACGCGTGTGATAGGTACCCGATACGTACATACCAAGCCTAACAAATTGCTGTCGATCACGTAGGTAGTCTGCAAAGAAAAGGAGGAGAGATGGTGAGAACCCTATTTTGCTAAGCTTCATTAGCAGCACGTCATTGTTGACCCTATCAAACGCCTTCCGGAAGTCGAAGTAAAGAACGTCTACCTGACGCCCGCGGTCCAAACTAGACGAGATATAATCCACCAGTGTTAGGAGATTTGTGTCGACTGATCTTTTGCTTCTGAAACCATGCTGCTCATTACAGAGATACTTGTTTATTTGCTCATAGATAGCACTATGCAGGATGTTCTCGAAGACCTTCGCTGGGGAAGATAGAATTGCGATAGGGCGGTATTCTTCTACGCAACATTTGTTTTTTGTTTTTGGGATGGGTGTAACTCCAGAAACTTTCCACTCAGAGGGATATGTACCATATGTGCAAGGCTAAATTAAAAATGTGGCAAAGAGGATCGATGAAAATATTACTTAAGTCTTTAACTATGAAGGGGGGGATGTTGTCGGGTCCAATGGAACTGTTAGGTTTAAATGATAGTTCCAAAGTTGTAAACATTTTAACCAAACAGTGGTTTAGTTAAAGTGTTCACAACTTAGGTACACTGAAGTAGGACATTTAAACACATTCATGATCGAATGACGTAAAACCATTTTTGAATGACGTAAGCCCAACTTTGTATGACGTAAAACAAACCGGCTAAAACCAATGGCTCGACATCAAATGTCAAATTTCTAATCCATTTATGGTTTTATTATAAGATCAACACAATGTTCACAATATTGCATTTACCTACATGGGTCTCATTTTTAATAAAATTAAAATTTATCATTCACTGGTACCCATATTTTTTTAGTTTTAATTATCACTACCTATATGTATATAAGTACGTACCTATACGTACTTATATACACGGGTATGTTAATTATATTCATGAGGCAAATGAAGGTGGATATTTTCCGTTGCAAATATTTATATATAGTATCAAAACCTATCAAAAGTCGCACCTAAACCGGCTTTCGAACAACATACGGTACCCAATAAATTACTAATTAGTGCATCAATCCATACTTCCACAATAATAGATTAACTATAATTTTTAACAAAGGAATCATATCCCCATACATTTTCCAGTTATTGGTACCTAAGTATTCATTTACCTGTTTAATATCCGTAGTATTATAAAAGTCCCAGGACCTAGCGAGCGTGACTTGGTAACCAAACCTACTCGTAACATTTTGTTAGAGTGATAATAACTAATTCAAGTGCGCAACTGAACTTTCGCAATAAAATTGTTTTTCTTTTTTTTGTGGTTGCTATCTTGTGTTTCTAGGTAAGTTTCATCATCCAATTGTATGACTTTGTCCTTCATTTTCCTGCATTCAGTAGAAATAATCAATATCAGGATTTGAAAAAAACCTTCATAAGAGTTAACAGTATTGTAAGAAAAAAATTCGGATAAAAAAAACGGTACTTAATTAATATTTACTTTGGTCTGGTCTTTTGAGAAAAGAACCACACAGATTTCAGTGGACCTGTCTAGCCAGTACACGCATGTGTCAGTAATCGTGTAGCTTAACTCAGAACTTAAGGAGCTCAACTACTCGACTCGATGAACAATACCAAAGAAAGACATTTAGGTAGGCCGCATACGATACTCAACGGTGAGCAAAAACTTTTACTGAACAAAAAAAACGCACGTTGATTCCTCACATTCAGATGAATTACAATAATCCTACTATAATAATATAAATGTGAAAGTTTGTAATAGGTACCTATATAATATCTATTGTACTTTGTTTTCTTCGATAACAAAACTGTAATGTAATTGCAAATTAAAAATGATTCCTAAATTATACTAATTTAGGGACTGTAAAAGTGGCTTGTGGCTAAGTAATAACAGCTGCACGGGTCGATCGATCAGGTTAAGCTATGCTTGCCGCGGTTGGTTCGTGGATGGGTGACCATCTTTATATACCAAGTCCCCTCCGTGCTTCGGAAAGCACGTTAAGCCGTTGGTCCCGGCTGTCATTTGTAGATCTTTGACAGCCGTTACGGGTAGTTTAAAAGCCCAAAAAGTCTGACAACCAGTCTTACCAAAGGGTATCGTGTTACCTAGTCACTAGGTTGTGGAGGTCAGATAGGCAGTCGCTCCATGTAAAATACTGGTATTCAGCTGCATCTGGTTAGATTGGAAGCCGACCTCAACATAGTTGGGAAAAGGCTAGTCAGATGATGAGGGACTGTAAAAGTGGTCTGAAATAAAAGTTATATTGTCAAAACCAACCACGGGAATACCATGATAAGAATTAAGAACGATGGATAACAAGCTCCCGTTCTATTTCTGTGCGTATCAAATCCAAGCCCAGACAAGGCATTTTTTGCACGTATTACGCGCGTAAATCTAGACCAACACGCAGCGACCTCGAGATCGTCTTTGGACACCTAAAAGCCACAAAGCATCACAAACTTTAAAGATCACAATACGCAAATATCTAATCACAACTTGCTCTTTTATGTTTCAGGGTTTAAAAAATTGTGGACGGCCTCCTAAATCCTAAGCCCCAAATGTCCCAAATATCCTTGAATTCCATGCCTATAATGTCCCAAGTACCCGTGAATCAAATGAACCCGGTGCCTCAAGTAGCGTTCGGTCCCAAGCCGTGCACAGTGACCTGTCCGTCTTGCGGCGCTCCCATCCTCACCACTATTACGCAGGAAACTACCATGAAGACCCATATAGCGGCAATGCTCTTATGTTGGTGAGTACAAGAAGAAGTTTAATTTAACACATTTTGATTATTCGTAGGTACATTGATGTTACGTAAAATGGAATACATAGGTATCTGAAAAGGCATATGAAAGGTGTTTAAACGCAGTGTGGAGCGGAACGAGACAGGGGAGCGGAGAAATGTGTCAATATTAACCAATAGGAGCGGAGCTCTGAAGCGGAGTTAAATTCTATTGATGGATATAGGCACATTTCTCCGCTCAGCTGCCTCGCTCCGCTCCAGTGGACAGGCAGCCTGAAACTGAGGTTTTCTAAGAAAGTGGTACCCTTTACGGCCCTTTTATTTCACTGAATAATCAAACACCGGTACCGTCACTAAGAGCGGTTACGCACTACGTCCGATCCAAATCCGAATTCAAGTTCCAAATTCAATCCGAATTAGGAATGTTCTAAATTCTGACGAACAGAGTTCGGATCTAATGCGCAACCCCTCATACAAATAATACTATGGCTACTTCGGACCGACATTTCACGGATTTGGATCGGACGTAGTGCATAACCGCTCTTACGACTGTCATTGCGGCCGATGGCTACCACTGTCTTCAACCCAAGCTTTACGAGTGCGGATTGGGTCAACAGTTATTATGTGAACTGCACAAAAACCGTATCAAAACCACTATTTGCAAGTACACTGTGTACATAGATTCCTACGTCTTCTTTTTTTACAGCCCCGTTGGTCTCGTGGTCGCAAGCGCGACTGCTCAGCGTCCTGGGTTCGATTCCCAGGTCGGGTGAAATGTTATTGGGTTTTTCTATAAGTAATTTCTTAGTATCAGCCCGAAGTTTGAAGCCTGATCTCTCACAAACTTGTGCACTCTAATATCTCCCGTGTAAATAGCTATAGATAGTGCCATCCACGAAGGGCTTCGTCCATACTCATCTCCAATCTGAACCCGCCCGGTTCTTATGTAACTAACTACATGTATAGCTAGAAGGCGCAAAAGTACTGGTGGTAAGAAAACTGCTAGATATATTTTGACCGCGTAGGTATTGTGCTTTTCTATGAAACAAAAAATTTTAAAAAAAATAAACGACGAATAATTCCAATGCAGGGGGTTTCAGAATCATGTACTGAATTCATGGTAACAGTTTTCGCGTCGATGTCCCTGCCACCCTGCATCATCATCATCATTTCAGCCGAAAGACGTCCACTGCTGGACATAGGCCTCCCCAAGCACCGCCACTTCGACCGATTCTGTGCTTTCCGCATCCAGCGGATTCCTGCGGCCTTCACAAGGTCATCGGTCCATCTTGTGGGAGGCCTTCCAACACTACGTCTTCCGGTACGTGGTCGCCACTCCAGAACCTTTTGACCCCATAGGCCATCCGTTCTGCGAGCAATATGCCCTGCCCATTGCCACTTAAGTTTGGCAATTCTTCGGGTTATGTCGGTTACTTTGGTTCTCATGCGGATCTCTTCATTATACCCTGTAAACAATAATTTAATTAAATTATTGTAAAATATCAAGAAGATCAAGACTGTCATAGTAAAAATAATATGTGATCAGTATTTATTATTTAGAAGAAGAGTATTTATTTTCTACATCGTAACACTTTTCCGACAAACTGTATCCGTGCAGCTGATAGACATATCAAAAAGCGGGCGAGTTCGAACTGGAGACGAGTATGGACGAAGCCCCATGAAGACGTGCCCACCTCCGCTCCGCTCCGTACTAAGTACAGCTTACAGTACAGTAATCGCGGAGTGAGGCGCGTCTTCGTGGATGGCACTATCTGTATACTCTCAATCTCAACTGTGATTGACTGCCGTAGTCGAAATTCGGTCTGAAGGACTACTATTAAGTCTTTTTTACAAATGCATGTTCTTTGTTGCAGTTTAGGTGTATTATGCGTAGGACTGCCGTACTACTTGGACTCCTGCCAGAACGCGGATCACTACTGTCCCAACTGCGACGCTTATCTGGGAACCTACAGACGATAGTTCATTAGTTCATTCTTTATTTTTATGGCATAAATATTTATTTAATATTTTTATTCTATAAATATATATTTGAGCTCTTGTGGTTTGAGCTCTCTCCAAAAAGTCACGAAAGTCTCGTAAAGTGTGCGCAATCCTCAAATGTTTGAAGAAGCAAGAAGTAACAGCGGTTACGCACTACGTTCGACCCGATCCCAAGAAATGTCGGTCTAAAGTAGCCATAGTACTATTAGTAAGAGGCGCTGCGCACTAGATCCGAACTCTGTCCGTCAAAATGTAGAACATTAACATTTCGGATTGAACTCGGATCTTGAATTCGCATTAGGATCGGACGTAGTGCGTAAACACTCTGAGAGGAGCTATTGCAGTTTACACACGAAGCGTCCGGCAATGAATACGAATGCTAGGGCTCTGTTTTTCTTTAATCAATTTAATAAATCAATAACTTTTTTTTGTCATGCTATGTACTTTTCAAAATATGAATTAAACGTGCCAAGTCTAAATGAAATAAAATAAATAAAACTTGCATTCGACAATAAGTATACCTACTTACATTACAGTACTCGTAACAAAAAAGTGAGTCAATCCGAAAGTCATTATAAAATATTCTGTCACACATAATGTGTATAGCTAAACACCTGATGCTATCTCCCAAACCAGTACCCTAATTGCGAAACTTATTTTCGTAAACAATTATGTCTAATTTGTTTCATTTTGACAGTTCAACAACATTCATTGCGTTATTTACGTTGTTGAGCAGATTTTTTTTCCAACTTATGAAGCAATGGATTAGCAATCTGTTTCAAATCGAAACAGATTGTGATAGTGTTGTATTACGCAATTAGGGTACTGGCCTAAGCCTGTATTTTGCGGACCACCTAACAGATAAAGGCTACCATTGCCTATGGTCATATGCAATACCAGCATTTGCGTTGCCATCCTAGAAACAACGCTAAATGAAATGTCTCATGTAAGTACGTATCATTTTACCGTCACTCCTAGCCTTCAAATCGGCACCAACGCTTGGCAGCAGAAATAGGCATGGTGTTAGAACTAACTTCTTTAGTCGAGCTTCTTCACTAAACTCCTCACGTATCAGGTTACTCAAAAAGTTTTGCGACCCACCGTTTTTTTGTCAATGGGACGCTGGCTGGTTTAATGTCAATTCAAACTATTGCAAAAAAATACGAAAATTCCAAATTCGAAATTCCCTCCACATTTTTTTACGAGCAAAATTAAAATGGTCTGTTTTATTGAAAAATGGATTTACAACGCGAACATTTCCGCGTATTTATATACTTTTTTATTTCGAGTTTGCCTTATTACTACAATTCATCATCTGCCTAGCCTTTTCCCAATTATGTTGGGCTTCCAGTCTAACCAGATACAGCTGAATACCAATATTTTACATGGAGCGACTGTCTATCTGTCTTCGACAACCCAGTAACTGGGTAATACGATACCCCTTAGTAAGACTGGTTATATCAGACTTTCGGGCTTCTGACTACCTCTAATGCTTTCACTATACGTCAACAGATGCGTCAGCAAATGTCATCTACGGATACGTCCGCTGACGTGTAGACAGGAGAATTTGCTCATCTGTGGTAGGTTTTTAACGTCGGCAGATGCGTCTACCACCAATCCGTTTGCTGACGGTTTTTGTTGCACACAACAAAGGGTTTCAGCGCGAGCGCACGGCGTCTGTCCGTTTGACGATGCATCAGTGTTATCGGAGATGTGAATGAAAGTACACGCGTTCTTCTTGCAGTTTTTAATAACTCTACTGCGATGCACACTCAAGTAGTATTTAAAAGTACTAAATACGGTACGCTACGGTCTCAACAATTATTTAAATGTTGCGTGCGTGCGAGTTGTGTCTGTCGAGAATTAACACAGACTGAACGACCTCGACTGGGCAGGGTTCGGGAAGCTACGCAATATCTTTTCGTCCCACATACCACAGTCAAAAGTCTTTGACCAGTGCGTGTTGCCAGTGATGACCTATGGTACTGAAACGTGGACGCTCATAATGGGCCTTATCAGAAGACTAAAAGTCACCCAAAGGGTGATTAACCCGTGTCGCTGTTATAATTTAGCCACAAGCTCCTCCTCAATCCAGCTATTAACTTTATATTTTTACCAAAAATATTTTAATCTTAGCTTTGTTTAACAACGAAACCAGCGCAATATTTATTTTTGCACTGTTGAAATGAAAACAATCCTGATAACGAGTGATCTACAGAATTAGGGTTCACTGAAAATAAGATAATTTATGTACCATTCATATAGCTTTTTAGGGTTCCGTACTTCAAAGAAAAAACGATGCTTTCCTTGCCACGGAAAGCACGTTAAGCCGTTGTTCCCGGCTGTCATTTGTAGATCATTGACAGTCGTTACGGATAGCTAGAAGCCCAAAAGTCTGACAACCAATCTTACCAAGGGGTGTCGTGACTCGTGTTACCTAGAAACTAGGTTTTGGAGGTCAGAGAGGCAGTCGCTCCATGTAAAATACTGGTATTCAGCTGCATCCGTTTAGACTGGAAGCCGACCCCAACATAGTTTGAAAAAGCTAGAAAAAGAAGATTTGGGGGTCAGTTCGATAATAGGAAAAAAAAAGGTTTCAAATCAATTTGGGTATCGTTTGAAAGAGCTTTCTTGAAGGGTTCTTAAAATATATTTTATATATTATAGCTTCTGCCCGCGACTTCGTTGGCGTGGAAGTCGTAAGTGTAATAAAAACCATCCTTGCTCTAAAATAACCAATTTAATTCCGAATATAATTATTTAACCTCAAAATAGATACTAATCACCGAATGAATCTTAAAGTCGTTACCAAAATCATAATCTAAAACTGTTTAATAAAACTACATATTTACAATATTTCAGGGATAAGGAAAATAATATGAAACACCAAGATATTTTGTCAGTCATTTATATTTCTTTGCCAACATCAAATTCAATATTCTACACCATACCATCACATCTCCTATTCCCCACATAATATCACAATTCAATCAGTATTCTAATATTTACCATAAAACTAATAAGGTTACCTTAATTTACAGTAGATCTCCAACCAATACTATGCCAATCTATCTTTTTACCGACACAGCCACTAAACACGTCTTACCGTCACGAGCGCCCAACCCAGAAGGTCGTTGTTACCCCCATTTTGACATATCAAATCTTTGGGTGTTGCCAGTAAAATATCCAACAATTACGTATTAATAAATTGTAACCTAACAAGATACACAAGATAATAAAATAACAACCACATTTTATAAAAACACCTTCGGGCCCTAACCCACAGCGTCACATCGCATCGCCCGCACTATTACTTCGTTTTCGCTTAGCGTTGTTTCAGACTATTTTATTTTTGCATGGCTCTTAAGGGTCGAACCTTCCTTAAGAATTGGTCTATCAAATGCAAAAAGAGTTTTTTAAATCCGACTGGTAGTTATAAAGATTAGTGCGTTGAAACAAACAAACAAAAAACGGTGCTTAAAGTTTCCATTCTCCCTTATCTCCTAGATTTCTAAAGCTGTTGCATACATGTTAATTTTAATAGAGTTATTAGATAAAGATCCATATTTGAAAGGAAAAAAAACTTTTTACAAAAAAAAACAACCGACTTAAAAAAAACACTACAAAGTGAAAAATAACTTTAATTTCGGAAGTCGGTGTCTTTGGTTTTTAATTTTCGTTCTTTGTCACCGACTTCCGAAATTAAAGTTATTTTTCACTTTGTAGTGTTTTTTTTGAAGTCGGTTGTTTTTAATTGTAAAAAGTTTTTATTTTTCACTTTTTAGTTGTGATACCTACACCACACAAATTCGAATACCACTACCTGCTATGTAAATAACAGTGACAGGAAGTTATCATAATATCAAGCTAACCCAAAAACTACCCAAGCAAAGTTAATAAAATTTATATGGGACCACCTCTGAAGTATGATCTACCAAACAAAAAAAGAACCATCAAAATCAATTCATAAATGACGGAGTAATCGCGTAACAAACATACAAAAAAAAAACAACATACAGTCGAATTGAGAACCTCCTCCTTTTGGAAGTTGGTTAATTATGGCGGTTTAGTACACTGTTACAAAAAAATAGATGCTTAATCAGAATCTACACTGAATTATATACTGCTTATTATTTTGACACTATTTTATTTAGATGAATAGTTTAGGAGCTAGCAGAGGTCAAAGCTGCCGACGCCACCGTAATTACTGTATTAAGCGTAATTAACGCTTAATACAATGATTACGGCGGCGGCGGCGGCGGCGGCTTTGACAGTTGTTACGAAATTCAAAAATTCAAAATTCAAAAGTCATTTATTCAAACTGGGCTGAGAATCAGCACTTTTCGAACGTCAAAATTACATAAGACAGTCCCCCAAAAACGCCCACCCTTCACCACTTCCTAGTGCCTTTAGCTGGGAAGAAGAAGTGGCGCAACAAACTCCCCAGCAGCACAGCTGTCTGTTCAAGTTAGAAAAAATGATTCTATACAATAGTATTCAAAAGAACTTACATTATGCAACACAAAACATAATTCAAATGATAAATTATAGGCCATATGCCAGCTAGCACACGCCAATATACCAGCCAAAAACATTGAGAACTATACTCAAGCAATATAAAAAAAAAAAAAAACTAAACGTAAAAAGAACTAAATATCTATATAAAAGCCTCCAGACATAAAGGGCGTGCCCGCTTACATAAAGCTGTAATTGGCAGTTATAAATGATAAACTAGGACCATCGGGGTAAATGAACAGTTAATTACTAGTAACAATAACAAAACCATGATCAGCAAGACGACCAAGCAGCACCCGTCCACGAGCATAACTCAAAGATCAGCCATTACCCCCCTCGCCATATTTGAGGGAAGGAGGCAACCCGACCCCCGACGCTACCGCAAGCAGTGCGGGTCGTTAGAAGCCCGAAAGTCTGACAACCAGTCTTACCAACGGATATCGTGTTACCCAGTACCTAACTGGGTTGTGGAGGTTATATAGGCAATCGCTCCATGTAAAATACTGGTATTCAGCTGCATCCGGTTAGACTGGAAGCCAACCCCAACATAGTTGGGAAAAGGCTTGGCACATGATGATGACAGTAATTACAGCACCCGATCCACAGATTCAGTGTAGGTAATTTGATTCGGATCTAAGGATGTAACGGAGGCCATCTTGATGAAGGCAGAGGTGCAGACATTGAATTCCGCGGAAGTGGGGGTTAACAACGGAGGAGAAAAAACAAAGAAAAACCGAAACATTTACTAAAGAAAAAATCGACGTTTAGTTTTAAGAGGAGACTCCCTAAATTGTATGTTAATTTGCATTAATATTCTGAAATAGTCACGCATACAATCAAAATGGAACTTTTGTATGTGTATGATTTATTGGATCTTTTTCTTTCCTTATATAAGACAGTTACGTAATTGCAACATTTTCGCTCGATTCGTTTTTTATTCGAAAATCATGTCTTTTTTAAAGATTACTTGAAACTAAAACAAGATTACTCGGCTTTTATGTCTAAAATAATTATTGACAGTAAGAAAATATAGTTTATTATCTATATAATATATTTATTATATATATAATTTATTATATAAATATATATATATATATATTATGTTTATTATACATATTTTTTTTTTCTAGATTAATTGTTACTTTAGTTATAAACGAAATAAGAATTGAGACTTACGACATTTAGTTCCGTGCTCGAACACGACCAAAGAGCGCACGCGGTATTCAACTTTATTACTGATGTGTTAGCATTTAGCACATAGTGGAGTGGTAGGGTGCATGGGGGCGGAGTTTGCGTGGAAATTGTGGCAAACCATATTTCATAAGAAACAGTTTTGCGGCTTTGCCACCTTCTAAGCGATTTCTTAGTAGTTCATAAATTAAACCGACTATATTAAACAATTGCTCACTGGTATGACTGAACTGGTGGCAGCGGTGGCGGTAACTTGGGACCAAAAACTTGAAACTACAAGCTATATCTCTACCACATTAAAGGGGTTTCGTTTAGTTGTAGCCGATTTTATTTATTAGACCTCCGTTATAACTTTATTAAAAACTTGCGTGGATCCGGTTACGGAGCTACGATTTCTTGCGCAAATTCCGCATTTGCGGAGGCGTATGCGAAATTCCGTTACAACTCTATTCGGAACCATATTTATGTAAGCCCGACTCGCTCTTGGCCGTTTTTTAGTTTATATTTGGGTAAAGTCAAACAGTAGCGGATAAACTGTGGTAACTAACAGTACTGAGTGAATCGTAGTCAGGTAATTTATTTTTTTCCTATTAAGAACAGTTTTCGATGTTACTTGAGGTACGTACCCTTTTCTTTTTTTTTAAGTGGGAAATTATCAGTGGAGCGGGAGGGCGTATCAGAATCCTTTTTAGCTGTAATGTCTACAGTCTGACTATTTTCTTAATGTCCCTCGGGAATCATCGCATTTCCGAATACAAACGAATGCTAATTTCCATATCCATTAATTATTAGATTTATCGTGTATAAATTTTAATTCAGAACGAAGTACTTTATTGCTGTTTTGTTTTGATTTCCATGTGAACTATACAGAGCTATAATACTATTTTCATGCCTGCGACTTTAGCAGCTTTACTCCCGTTTTAAAAATAAATTACATTAAGTCAAAAGAATATTAACAACTCTATATACTTCCAAGTCGATTGAGAGCGTCCGGTCTGCGCCGCAGAGCATGTAATTGCACCAAGTGCAAAGGGCAACTGATAGGAATCCGACGACTGACGAAACACGAAGTTTGCCGAGGGACATTAAAAGAAAATAGTTATACTGAACTTTAATATTTATGAATCTAGATTGTCTTCTTCAATTAATTATAGCCAAACTAGCAATCTGCCCCTGCTTCGCATGTTTTCCGCAACAAGTCGAAAAATTGGGATTTCTATAATGTATGTAACTTTAATAGTATATAATAACTGTAATAATACTTACACGACCTTCCGGAATACATTCTCTAAATGATGGTGAACACCGCATCAAAATCTGTTGCGAAATTTAGAAGAATAATGCATTCACACAGATAGACACGAAAGTCGACTTTCATTTATAATATGTGCCTATTGAATATATACCTATATAATTATACAGGGTGGCAAGGACATCGACGTGAAAACTGTTGCAATGGATTCAGTACCTGCGTTGAAATTTTTCTAAAACCATTCAGTACGTGAGTACTGCATCCATGGCAATAGTTTTCGCGTCGATGTCCCTGCCACCCTGTATACTTATATAACTAAAAACCAGGAAATGCTAGCAAAAAAACCTTAACCGTAAAATTCATATCCAAACAAAGCATTTTACGCACGTAATGCGTTCGTAATTCTAGACGCAGCAAGGCCCATTTTCGCAAGTGGTTAGCCCACGTTCGCACTGACGTAAAAATATCGCGGTGGAATTTTATCGAGCACTGGATTTTCAACTCTCGGTGCCGCGCTCAAGCGTTGAAAATTCAATAGAGTGCATCCCAGGCAGCGCGTCGAAAAAACACAGTCGAATTTCCAACTTTCGGTGCTTAGCAGAGCGTTGTAAATCTAGTGAGCGAAAAAATCCCGCCGCGATATTTTACGTCCATGCGAACGTGGGCTTTACGCTAGTAAAATGCGTGCATGCCCATGTGGACGGAATAGATGGGCTTCTAATATCGGATGCCAGCGTGTAAGAGCGTTTTCGCACTGCATCTCCGAATCCGAATTCAAGATCCGAATTCAATCCGAATTGGGAACGTTCTAAATTCTGACGGACAAAGATCGGATCAAACTCAAACTCAAATCATTTATTTCAATTAAACCATTTACAGGCACTTTTGAATTGTCAAGGAATCGGTCAGTCAGAAATAGGTATGAAGCTAGTTGCCCATTCCAAAGCGTAGTAGGTACCTATGGAGAAGAACGGGCAAGAAACTCCACGGACACTCTTTTAAATAAAAAATTGTTACAAAATATTGGTTACATCATTCATGTTGAAATTATACATGTGAGAACAATGTAGAAAGACGTGCACATGAGAAGCGTCCGTAATAAAAAGATAAAAAAAAAACAATTCAAAAAAATGAAAATTAAAAATAAGCCCTGGCAGCTAAGAGATGACCAGTCCCAACTGACGGCGCCCGTTCACGAACATGACGCATGGATTAGCACCATTCAGCTCAACCATTTTGAAGGGAGCTAAATGATCCAACACACGCGCCACCATCAGCGAAACATTTGAGTGAGCATGACATACTCACAGCCGCCAGGGCACATTCAAGTCAATGCAAGACATATTACCCGGTAAATGGTAACTCTTTAGTACATAGTGCTCACATAGTGTGCTATGCAATTATATAATACAAAAGAGATTGAGTTTATACAATGCAAAGATGGTCTTACAATCTTCCGCAGCTCCAACAGTATTTGCAAATGTTAATCAATTAGTTGTGGTTGTGGAGCAGAACCAGCATTGAGCCAAGCATTTTTATCAGTGATGTAATCCCCCAACGTATAATATGCCTGCCTGCATAGTGTGCGTTTTATACAAGATTTGAATTTCGTCTCATTCAGTTGAAGTATGTGGGGAGGAATTTTATTGTAACATTTTAAACAGTATCCCATGAAAGATGAATCTACTTTAGCCAGTCTGAAACCTGGTTGAACTAATAGGTCCCTATTTCTAGTACTATAATTATGTCTATCACCTCTTTTGCTAAAAAGATGTAAATTCTTTCTTACGTACATGATGTTTTCATAGATATATTGACAAGGTACCGTCATGATGTTAATATCCTTAAACAGTTTCCTTAGAGAATCCCGCCTGCGGAGACAATATATGGCTCTGATCGCTCTTTTCTGGAGAATAAAAATAGACTCGATGTCTGCAGCCCGTCCCCACAGTAAAATACCGTAGGACATGATACTATGAAAGTAGCTGAAATATACTAGCCTCGCGGTATCTACATCAGTAAACTGACGGATTTTTCTGACAGCATATGCTGCTGAACTTAGCCGTCCTGCAAGAGATGTTAAATGAGGACCCCATTGCAGCCTTGAGTCGAGCGTGATCCCTAGGAAAATAGTTTTATCAACGAATTCTAGTTTCTCTTGATTCAATACTATCTCACAATCACTACTTTTGACATTTGGTAAAGAAAATTTTATGCACTTAGTTTTTTTTCCATTTAATACTAAATTATTAGCAGTGAACCAATTTTGGACCTGCAGTAGGGCGTTATTTACGTCGTTAAAATTTGTAGCACGTCTATCTACCTTAAAAATTAAAGAAGTATCGTCAGCAAATAACACCATTTGTGGTTGATTTTTTAATAAATGGAGTAGATCATTAATGTATAATAAGAAGAGGAATGGACCCAATATCGAGCCTTGTGGCACACCTAATTTTACTTTTAAACCTAGTGAAATGATACCGTTTATTTAAACTAGCTGTTGTCTATCATTTAAATAAGATTTTACTAAATTGAGTGCAAGTTTTCCAAGTCCGTAATGCTCTAGTTTCAAGAGTAAGGTTTCGTGATCGACGCAATCAAATGCTTTGGAGAGGTCACAAAAGATCCCTATGGCATCTTGGGCCTCTTCCCACGCGTTAAAAATGTGTCTTAATAGGGTTACACCAGCGTCGGTTGTACAACGTCCTTTGGTGAAACCATACTGTTGATCGTGAAGGATTTTATTTGTGTTAAAATGATTGAGCATTTGATTAAGCATTACTTTTTCAAACACCTTGCTGAATACCGGCAACACGGATACGGGTCTATAATTATTGGTGTCTTTACTGTCCCCGGATTTGAAAAGTGGTATTACCTTACTGTATTTCATTAAATCCGGGAAGACTCCTTGATCCACACACAAATTAAATATTAAGGCTAAGTAAGGCGCTATGGTCTCAATTATGGAGGTACAGACTTTAATGGACATCTCCCAAAGATCTTCGGTCAATTTGATCTTGATTTGTTTAAAAGCTTTTATTACCGTTATGGGGTTAATATGCTTAAAGTTAAATTCAATCGGGCATGCTGAAACGTTGGCCCTTAATAAATCAAAAGAGAGTGAGGGCGAGGAGTTTAAGGTTTCAGTAGTTTTAAGTGGGATACTGGTAAAGAAATTTACAAATTCTTGAGCAACTTCTTTGCTATCGCAAATGAGACCACCACATGACGTCTTCAGTGTATAATCAGAATTATGCTTTTTGTTTCTGTTCGTTTCATTATTGATAATTTTCTATCTAGATCTAGTGTACAACCCCTCATACGAATAGTACTATGGCTACTTCGGACCGACATTTCTCAGATTCGGATCGGATATAGTGCGTTACCGCTCTAAATCGCATTATCTGGATAAGGTCTACATGTTGAAAAGTTTTAAGCATCGTTTTTGTACACCTGCTACACCAAGAGTATTATTACAAATGCGATGTATCCTTATGCACAGAGTTGAAAAGTTATAAGAGGAGATGGCAAATCAAAGTAACTCTCTAAATGGTAATCAAACAAGCTTATGGCTAAGCGTATGCTGAGACGCAGGAGACGCAGGTGACGCATATCCACGGAGCGCAGGGCAGAGCAGATTATGTAACGCGTGAACGTACTGACAGCTGCGTACGCTGCGGCGCAGGTACATGCAACGCAGACATGTGTTTGACCTGCTCTGCGTCTCGTTGTAGAGCCGGCACAGTCGCAGCATATGCTCGCGGCCCATGTCTGCCTCGCCTACCCTACCCTGCAAAATCTGTACTGTACTGTGCTGCGTCACCTGCGTCTCAGCATACGCTTAGCTTATCTGTTAAGCGAAGTCTTAATTCCAATTTTATATTAGGCTATCTAAAATATACTATAGCTAAATGTGTGAAGGAAGAGATTTACTACTCTCCTTAATAATTAGATTTCAGATGGTCGTGAATTAAAATTCAATCGTTTATGTTCCAGGGTTTAAAACATGACGGATTATCCCGCGCACCCCATGCCCAAAGAATCCCCAGTACCCCTTAGTCCTATGCCCCAAGTAGCCCAAATACCCCTCGGTCCTGAACCATGCACGGTGACCTGCCCATCTTGCGGCGCGTCCGTCGTCACCACCGTTACGACGCAACCTACCACGCACACCCATCTAATGGCTTTGCTCTTATGTCTGTGAGTAGATATTTTAGATTTAAAATGTTTATCTTTTATGTAAGCATTTTACTGTATTCACATACAGTACAATGCTTATATACAAGATAAACATTTAAATATACACAAGATAAACATTATCTGAATTTATAGTAGGTAAATATTTAGAAAAACTGATTAATCTTTTTTGACAAATTGTAAAGTATGCTGTGATGTTTTTAACCGACTTACAAAAAGGAGGAGGTTATATGTTCGTAGCGTATGGTAGTTTTTTTTATGTATTTCCGCCGATTTTTCCGTCATTTGTGGACCGATTTTGAAAATTATTTTTTTGTTTGAAAGGGTATGATCTCAAATTAGTCCCATATAAATTTCATTAACTTTGCTTGGGTAGTTTTTGAATTAGCTACAAAATACTTTTTTTTTTTCCCACTTTGTATGTCGATGATATGATAAGTTCCTGTCACTGGTAGCAGGTAGTTGTATTCGAATGTGTGTGGGGTATGTAGCATAACTAAAAAGTGAAAAATAAAAACTTTTTACAAAAAAAAACAACAGACTTCCAAAAAAAAAAATACTGTGTCTTGGGGACTTGGGTTTTGTATTTTCGTTTTTTGCCACCGACTTCCCAAATTAAAGTTATTTTTCACTTTGTAGTGTTTTTTTTTGGAAGTCGGTTGTTTTTTTTTTTAAAGTTTTTAGAAACTGCGGACTGCAAAATCAGTGGGTACCTAGTTTCGATGTAGCTGCAATCATCTTAATAGAGCAAAAACTGCATCAAAACCACTGTATATAGTGCAAGTTCACCACGTGCCATTCACTTGACATAAATAAAGAAAAATGTACAATTGCATGTTCTTTCTTACAGAATATGTGTGTGCTGCGCGTGCATCCCATACTTCGTAGACTCCTGCCAGAGTGCGGAACACCACTGCCCCAACTGCGACGCTTACTTGGGAACATACAAACGATAGTTCATCAGTGTTTATACTACACAATTTATATTATTTTTATTTATTAAGCATAATGGTGTATTCTCTTGTGGCTCTCTTCTAAAACTCTCAATACATGCGCGTGAGTTGCGCGATCCTCGAGCGTTAGCTTGCTCTTGCCGTCAGCTAGGCGCTAATAGTAGGTCAGACGCAGAGTTAAGGAAACGCGTGCGTAACAATAATTTTCAAATCACACAAACATTACTTTATTAATTTAACCATGGAAATAACATTTTTCAAAAACAAATATGAGTGCAGTTTTAATTTACGTAGTTCCCATCTCAATAATATACTCTTTTTTTTCTAGAAGGTCGCTGCAGATTTAACCTTGCAATTCAACGCTAGTATTTTACTCATCCAGTGCCCCTTTTTTAGCATTTAGTAATTCCTCATGGATGTTCTCCGCTCTACACGCGTGACATGACAACCATATAGAAACAGGTTTTCTACGGGTTTTGTCGACGGAAGAATAGACAAAATGACAGACTGTGATTGTTTATCTGTTATTTTGTCTATTCTTCCGTCAACAAAACCTGTTTCTGGGGAGGGTGAAGGGCTTTGTCCGACACCAAACTCTTTAATGGCTTAAACATGGATGTCCTTTAGCTACCTGGCCGGGGCGGTGGAGTACTTGTGTAAGTCTTCTCGCTCTCCCAGAAAAAATAGACACGGGATTTTTTTTTTTTATTGGACCCCATAACCTTACGGCCGCACTCGACGACAGTTCCTTGAAAGGCGTTGCCGTCTCTGGAATGTCTGTTCAGGCGACAGCTTCCTCAAGTCTGTCACTCGCAGGCTACACCCTATGTCAGCCGGGGTTTGTGGAACACCCTCCGGCACCCAGCGCATCCGCTACGGATTGGAAGACAAATTGTGGCCTCCTGATACCTTTCCGCCACTTCCTTTGCTACAATCACTTCCTTGCAACTTACATCCACTTAACCTAACCTAACGGGATTCTTATCTTTATTATTTATAAAGATAAGAATCCCGTTAGGTTTTCCTTTTATTGTAACCATTGTCGGTTGTATTATGATTTCGTTAGAATTTCGTCAATGGAGCAGTTTAGTGTAGGTATCCTCTAATTGGTCTAATTTCCTACGCGCTAGTACCTACTGCTGCAATGTGTACATGCAATAGGATAAAACAGGGAAAAAATCATTTATCTTCACATGTTTTGACTTAGACTTTTGTATGACCCGAGTATAACCTATGATAAAAACCGAAAATTAAATTAAAAGAGATTATTCACAAAAATGATTAGTGCACGGCCGGGTGTGCCAATCTCTCTCAGCTAGAGTAGCACCATTTTGTTATTAAACGAAGTATACTTCCTGTTGTCTGTCTTTCTAGGTAAGTGTCGTGTTTATGTTATTTACTTTCATTAATACTATGCTGATGGACGCTGGAGTGAGAGGGTTCTCTATTGGTACCCTCGCGATGCAACGCACCCGAGGTAAACCCAGGCGCCGGTGGTGCGACGATATTGTGGCTATAACTGGCCCCGCCTGGACTAGAATAGCCCAAGATAGAGAGGAATGGCGAAAGATGGAGGAGGCCTTCGCCCTTAAATGGGCACCCAATAACTAATTGATTAAGAGATTATGTAGCAAATTTATTTTATCAAATCAATCGATTTATTTAAAAATCTATTTTTGTTGTCAAATTATTGTTAAATTGCATGTTTAAATTATTATTGAATTAGAAACTAATGAATATTTTATGATACCATGTAAGTTAAATGTTTTTTTTTTGGGAATTAAAAGGCTTAAATAATGATAATAATAAATAAATAAGGCAGTACTCCTCGATACGGCTCGTATTGTGAGGAGGTTCCTGTCTCTGCAGCCCTAACCACCGGTAGCTTGGACCCTGCTCCCGACACCGGCGGACCTCTATTTTTTTTATATTTTTAAATGTTTTTTTAATTATTTTATTTTAAGAAATATTTAAAAATGTAATTTAATAAGAACAAAAATGAATAAATAATAATATTATGCTGCAAGTTTAGCGTTTCTTGAGAAGGTGCTAGCCACAGAACAGTTTATCTATTCTGTGGTGCTAGCTACGCCTGCAGCTTTGGTAAAGCCTCTTTATTCATGTTACTTATGGTACACAGGTTACATCTATAAACTACCGTGTAAAAAAGTGTGCTTATACGTCAATAGATGTATGGTTACCTATGCAGGCGCTAATCATACGGTACTTAACTTTAAGTAACCTTTACAATCTATGATCGATGTGGTACTGCTCTGGCAGGACCAAATATGTTGCTGCGTGCTGCTATACCGTCGACGCAGCTGTACGTATCCCGTCTGCATTACTCATCAGAACCCACACCAAGTGGACCTTGAGAGTAGAGAAGTTGGAGTCGCGCCATAACATAAACTTCAAGTCGTTTGTGGTGCGGATTCCAACTCAGTGCCCAGAAACCATGAAAGAAAAGTTTTGGCCGAAAGGTGTGGCGTACCGACGATTTCGTGGAAGGTTACGCGACACCACGCAACACGCCGCCAACACAGTCATCACTTCGTGTACAATAGTTTTTTTGTTATAATAATATGTATGATTAAGGTATTTATTTATGGGCCTACGTCGCCGAATTAACTGGATTATTATTATTTTTTACATGCTGAAGAAACTCGTACCGTGTATGCACCATTACTTATTTTGGCATCATAAGTTCCTGGGTTCGATTCCCGGGTCGGGCAAGTGTTATTGGGTTTTTCTATCTGAAACTCAGTCGCAGCTCGGAGTCTGGATTTGTGCCCGGTTGATGGCAAAAGGTTCGCCCCCTATTACATGGGACTTAAACATAACTGGCGAAATGTGGGTGTACCTGCTACAGGGTCACCTCTGCCCAACCCTTCGGGGAAACAAGGCGTGATGTTATGTATGTATGTAAGTTAGAATAAATCAGACGAACATTTCTTAAAATCATGGAAATAATGTAAATTTTAACGTTGTCTCACTTTTAAGTCACAATATTTTTAATCATCATTTAGGTCTTAGGTCAATAAAAAAAAACAGATCATACGTAGAAACGAGTTTGTTTCTTTAATCTGAGGTCGGAACGATCATTTGTGCACAATTAATAAAATAAATGTTCGCAACAAGATTTCTTATCTGACAGATATAGATAGTGCAATCCACGAAGACGAGCCCCACTCCGCGATTACTGTACTGTAAGCTGTATTTTAGTACGGAGTTGAGCGGAGTGGGGCGCGTCTTCGTGGATTGCACTATATATATTTCTTGCTCATCATTTATGTATTTTCTTTAGAAATTAATCATGGTTGAGCCGGAGTTCTACGAGATCTCGTGCCCAGTGTGTCGAGTATTCGAGTCGAGAAAAAGTCCAGCACCAGTGATTGCGAGTTGTCTACTATAATAAAAGCTATCCTATGTTGTTTGTGCTTGTA
Source organism: Agrochola lychnidis (assembly GCA_963680765.1). NCBI lineage: Eukaryota > Metazoa > Arthropoda > Insecta > Lepidoptera > Noctuidae > Agrochola > Agrochola lychnidis. The sequence goes on from OY796857.1 coordinate 17,059,684, forward strand.
AGTATATTTTAATGTTCCTTATATTATAGCTTCTACCATAGTATAAGGAGAGGAAGTAAGCTATCTTCATACAAACGCACAGCGCGCGGCTTGTATGACCGGTTTCTCGTGAGAAACGGGTCGAGATTTTGTTAAATGTGCGTGCGGCGACGCATAGATACTATGGGCGCACACATACAAGCCACACGCGATGCGTTTGTATGAAGATAGCTTACTTCCTCTCCTTATACTATGCTTCAACACATGTGATGGCGCATCGCGGGCAGTCACATGTCAAGCGCCCTGGCAGTCACGTGCATACTGAGAGTGGGCAACGTCGCAAATAGCCGTCAAATATGTCGCTGTTTTGATCAATTTAGCAATATTACTGTATGGAAATATGAAATATCGCAAACTAGTAAACTAAAATATTGATTATGAAATGCAATAATTAAAATCGTAACACCGAATATTTAGTTATTTAGTTCACCGCTTTCTTAGATAAAAACCAAAGCTTAAGGGGGATATACACTATATCTGTGATCATACATACATACAGTATTTTTCTTAATGTCCCTCGGGAATCATCGCATTTCCGAATACAAACGAATGCTAATTTCCATGTCCATCAATTATTTGATTTATCTTGTATAATAATTTGAATTCAGAACTACTTTATTGTTGTTTTGTTTTTATTTTCGTGTGAACTATATGGAGCTGTAAAACTATTTTCCTATATGACGCACCTGCGACTTTAGCAGCTTTCCTACTATTTTTAAATTAAATTACATTAAGTTAACTTCCAAGTCGATTAAGAGCGTCCGGTCTGCACCAAGTGCAAAGGGCAACTGATAGAAATCCGACGACTGACGAAACACGAGGTTTGCCGAGGGACATTAAACATATCTGTACTGTATATATTAACACGTAATATAGATATATGAATCAGAAGCAGTCCGAAGTCTGGATTTGTGACTAGTTGATGGCACTAAGGTTGCCCCGTATTGGGACCCCTACATGGGACTTAAACATGGTGAAATGTGGGTGTACTTTATTTACACCTCTGCTAGCTATTGCAGGCATGATGTTATGTTATGTTTGATTTAATCCTATGGTACAATATAATAAATATTTCTAAAAGAATAAAAAAAATATCGGCGCAACCTTATCTCCGTTACCAGCTGCGTCCCGCGGTTTCGCCCGCATAAGTCTCGATCTCGTGAGGAAAATAGGGCTAAAAAGTGTCCTATGTCCTAACCCAGGTCATGGTCTACCCACGTGCCAAATTTCATGCAAATCCGTTCAGCTGTTTTAGCGTGAAAGCGTAATAAATAAACAAACAAATTCACTTTCGCATTTATAATATTAGTTAGGATATATATATAATAATTATGATACTGCAATACTTCCCTTAAAAAACCCAAGCATTACGATTGCGAACTGAGTCGACAAAAAACGCGTCAAATCCGCTGTTTGTTTGTTGTCAGTGCAAGTACACCATGTGCCTTACACCCTTATTTACAATATTGCATGTTTTTTGTTACAGTGCAGGAATATATGTGTTGCTTGGCGAACCGCCCTGCATCTCCTGCTCGAAAACAGAAAACAAGCACCACTGCCCTAACTGCGACGCTTCTTTTTCTTACGAGCGATAATTCATTCGTTTCTGTAATATTGCACAATTCAGCTTATATTATAAGCATAATTTTAATATTTTGAGCGCTTGTTCTCTTTCTATAAAAATTTAAGAAACGCTTAAGCAAAGTCATAAAAGCGTTTAAACAGAAAATGTGTGTGTGTGTCGCAAATAGTTGTCGAATATTTCACTGTATTGATTAATTTGTCAATATTATTGTATGGAAATAAGAAATATGGCTAACTAGTGAGCTAAAATATTGATTATGAAATGTCCGAATATAAACGGTTACAACATCAAACTCAGTGTTATAATTGCAATTCATTATTAATATTCTAGTTCACTAGTTAGCCATATTTCTTATTTCCATACAGTAATATTGCCAAATTAATTAAAAGAGGTAAATATTTGACAACTATTTGCGACGTTGCTAACTTTTTGGATGAATGCTCTTAAGATGATAGGTACTTGATCTTTAACATCATAAAGAAAGAAATAGCAAACGAGTGTCTCCAAATCGCAAATGTTCATGGACATAATTGTTTAAAATAAACATCTTTTACCAATATTTTTTTTTTGTTTTATTTTTCAATTTCGTGGAACAAAGGCTGCGATCAAGTCTTCCAGATTCTCTTCTCCTGTGCAACCTTAAATTAGCCATTGTGGTAAGCTAATCTCGCTACCTCTTTCTGGGCTGACTCGGTGGCACCGACCATTTTCAGCCACCAAAAGTGTGGAGATGAAAACTCTCAACCACTCTCTCTCTCTCTCTTCTTCTCAACCATAGAAACGGGTATCCTACGGGTTTTGTCGACAGAAGAATAGACAAAATGACAGATTGTGATTTTCTATCTGTCATTTTGTCTCTTCTTCCGTCGACAAACCCCGTTTCTATTGTAGTCATGCTAAGCCTGCAGTTGTAGTTATATATGCAGGCGGCTGACGTGGCCTGCCTGATTAAATTGAAGGCCAGAAAAAAAAGATGGTTACTGAATTTCATTATTTAGTTTGGTCCTTATAAAGTAAACGGGGTGGCAATCAAGCAGGTAGCCCACCAGATAGGAAATAGCCGCCACCGTCTATTTGAAATACTGCAGACATCTTAGGAGCATTGTCATCCTAGGGACAAAGCTGCAAAGTGTCTCACAATTATAATATCTGGCATTATTTAGGTATTTATTTAAACTTTTCGCACTCAAAAAAGGTACAACGGTGAACTGATTCATCATCATTATCATTCAGCCGAAAGACGTCCACTGCTAAACATAGGCCTCCCCTAAGCATCGCCACTTCAACCGATTCTGTGCTTCCCGCATCCAATGGATTCCTGCGGCCTTTACAAGGTCATCCGTTCATCTGACAATTACGTATCACGGCGCCGGAAGCCACGGTTACTAGCTGTGCCACACGCACGAACCAAGTTGCTCAGCAAAGCGCCACTGACGCGCGACTTGCACGCACTGAATGACACGGCTGACAGGATCGATTTATTTTCCTGCTCTCTGAATGAATTCACAAAAATAATATTGTATGTGTTACGTTATTTAAGATAGTTTAATTAAGGACCACGCTACCGCATTAGGAATTTCCTGTAATGATAGCAGTGTTTGTGATAAATAAATAAATCTTGTGGGAGGCCTTCCAACGCTACGTCTTCCGGTACGCGGTCGCCACTCCAGAACCTTTCGGCCCCATCGGCCATCTGTTCTGCGAGCAATGTGCCCTGCCCATTGCCAGTTAAGTTTGGTAATTCTTCGGGCGGACTGAATGCCTTAGGCATTCTCTACCAGTCAACCAAGGATGGTGAACAGGCAGGTGCTCTGTTTCAGAACAATGAAAAAATATATAGTGTTAAAAATTATATCATAATGAATTATAAATAAAATAGGTACACAATAGTACTTTACATAGCTTTATACTTATAATAGACATACATACCAGATGTATGAACATAAACGAGGCACAAAGAGTACGTAAGGATCGTAGCAGGGGGCGTTCTATAGTTTCACCTTACCCCCATGGGAAGAAGGCGTGAGTTTATGTAGTATGTATGTATGTGTACATATGTAACATATCATATCATATCATTACATTTATTCGAAACTATAGTCATACCATACCTGCTTGAGATATCGTGGAATGAGATTCGCACCAACACCTCTATACGCCAAGAACTCGACATTCAAAAGCATCTTTCTGTTCTGGTCCAAACGCGCATCCTCAAATACTTCGGACACGTCTCGAGGCGTGAGGTTGACTCTATAGAGCGCCTTGTCGTACAGGGTAGAGTCGAGGGCACTAGACTCGCCCAAGAGATGGACTGACCAAATTAAATCCGCAGTGGGCGAACCCGTGCATGAGTGCACTAAAAACACAAAAAATCAGAGTAGATGGCGTAAATCGTGAGGCGAATCACATCAGCCCCTGGACAAGAAACTACATGAAGACCACGACCACTCTGTCAAGAGTGCTGCGAAGAAGAAGAAGATAGTCATACCTTTCAAACCGAAATACAACAAACCTCCTTGGAGATATAAACATGCATGGTGGTAAAACTTTTCCGAACAGGTTCCTCTGCTATGAGCATAACTGGTACTCCCTCTGGCAAGCGTGATAAGCAGTACTTGAACCACTTCATTAGGCACTTAAGGAGACGTGTTTGAAGTGTGAATAGCCTTCTCAGTTGCTTGTAAACATACATAGACGGTAGTCGAGTCAGTAATCGAACTAAATTGTTGTGTACTTCTTTTTAATAAAGGTAAGTTTTGTCATTTACTTCTTTCTGTAGTTAAAGAGCCTTAGAGTGCGTTCACACGAAAGGGAAAGTCAAAGTCAAATAATTTATTTCAAATAGGCACATGTATGGTACTTTTGAACGTCTAAATTTACAAAATAATAGAATTGATTCTAATCGCTACTTCCAAAAGGTAGTTTTCGTATGGAGAAGAATGGGCAAGAAACTCCAACGTTACTCTTTTAAAATGTGTTACAATAGTTTGTATAGGTACGTAGTACATTAGTTAAATAATTAGGGAATAAGGTTAATGCCATTTCAATGATGACAGTCCAAATAAGTACTCCCAAAATTGTTTGTCGATGGCTCAAAAGCATTAAAATTACGATCTGAAACATAATACACCTAGAATAATAATAACTATTGTGCTTTTTACGTCACGGCTTGGGTTTAAGCCCAGGTACGCACGGGCGATTAATTCCTGCAGCGATGTTGTTTTGCACACTGGATTTTGAACGCTCTACTTAGCGCCGAGAGTTGAAAATTCAATATCCCAGTCTTTTCGACGCGCCGGGATGCATTCTGTTAAATTCTCAACGCTCGGCTCAACACCGAGAGTTGAAAATCCAGTGCGTTAATAGTATTATTTGGGGACCGGATTCAACCAAGCTCCTTTAGTAAAACAAACATTTCTTTTTTCACGGTGCTTTTTTGTGTTCACGATATGTAGGCGCCTTCGCTTTCAAACCCTGTATTGGTTCAAACCACTCACCCACAAAACTTTGTCCCAGTGCCCATACAGTTAATTTATAACAAGGTCTACTAGCAATTAAAACTCACTATCTTAACTCTACAATGATAATTTTCAAGTGATCAATAATATTAAGTTGTAAACACTTTAATTTATCTAAATTACTCACTAATATTCAAATTCATAACCCCCTATTACAACTTATTTATTTGGCAGGTACACCAGCGGTACATACAAAAAATTTAAAGAGAACATAATAATTTCAACATGAATAATGTAACCAATATTTTGTAACAATTTTTTATTTAAAAGAGTGTCCGTGGAGTTTCTTGCCCGTTCTTCTCCATAGGTACCTACTACGCTTTGGAATGGGCAACTAGCTTCATACCTATTTCTGACTGACCAATTCCTTGACAATTCAAAAGTGCCTGTAAATGGTTTAATTGAAATAAATGCTTTGAGTTTGAACAATAATAAAATAAAAGTAGTACATGTATAATAGGTATACACAGCATTCACCATAGAGACCATAAAGTAAACATAGTTAGTTATTTAGGAAAAAAAAAACAACCGACCTCCAAAAAAATACTAAGAAAAATTACTTTAAGTCGGTGTCTGGTTTAGAATTTTCGGTTTTTGTCACCGATTTTCCAAATTAAAATAATTTTTCACTTTAAGTGTATTTTTTGGAAATCGGTTGCTTTTTTTTGTAAATTTTTATTTTTCTCTTTTTAATGGTGGTACCCCACACTAATTCGAATACCACTATCTGCTATGTAAATAACAGTGACAGGAACTTATCATCACATCATTCATATGAACAAAAAAGCATACAGTCAAATTGAGAACCTCCTCCTTTTTTAAGTCAGTTAAAAACGTATGTGAAAATACAAAATATCTACTTATTGAATTGAATAAAAAATGCAGCGACAGCAGTGGACACAGTTGCTTGTTTAGCACAACCAAGTGCTTGATTTGTGGGCCTGACTTGTAGGCCATTTTTCATACAAAAAGTAAAAAGGAAAAAGAGGGAGAGGGAGGAGGGGGGAGGGGAGGGTACTAACGTAACAAGCGAGAAATAAAGCCAAAATTATATTACGAAATTAGTATGAAATGACATAAAATTATAGGGCGACTTTTTCGTTGGTGACAGTTCCATGGTTCCGTCAGTAATTTCATGGTTATGTCACTAATTTCATAATGTAATTTAGCTTAAAACAAGAATATAGTACCAATGATATTACAAGTCAAAAGATGTAGATAGGTTATACGCGCTCCGCAAGCAGCGCGTTAAAACTTGGCTAGATAGCAAACCTGAGGTCAACGAAAAAGCAACATTTATATGCTTGTCTCTTTTTCGCTCTCGATAATGACGATGTGCCGTCCTACTTTCACGGGACATCTAATGTAGTGTGCGATAGTGTGCTGTTTTTGAAGATCAACTGTTGTGTAGGTAACCTATCTACTCGTACCTAATTAAGACTCATGCAGACTGGCACTCATTGCCGCGCGACCGATGTGTCGCGTGGCGATTCTGCGATATTATCGCCACGCAACACATATCGGGTGCGACAGGCAACGCAACACCAAAGGAAAATTTTGTATGGTGCGACACAAGAGAGTATTTTCTGTGTCGCAACGCGACAGGTCGCTCCTGTTTGTAGTGTAGCGCACGTTATCATAGAAATTGTTTTACGGATATATATATCGCAGAATACCATCGCGCGAGAAGTCGCGTCAGTCTGCACGGACCTTAATACTGATAATTTCATTGTATATTGTGTCAATGCGACTAAAAAACGTACGGTTACTTAGACTTCTACCTAATTAGAAAATATTCTAAATTCTTCAAATATTATTCCTTTCTTGTTTCAGGAACAAAAATGAATCCCGTTCCCGTTCCCAGTCCGGTTTCAGGGCCAGTTCCTGTCGGTCCCAGTCCGTGCCCGGTCATATGCCCGTCTTGCAAGGCATCCGTCGTCACGAGAGTCAACAGGGAAACCACTATGAAGACCCACTTTATGTCATTGCTTATATGCACCCTGGCGTTAGTATCTGGAGTCGATCTTTTAGAACTTATGATAATTATTATGAAAAAAGCGACTGCATGAGGTCCTGGGTCCGACTCCCAGGTTAGGCACAGTGTTATTGGGTTTTCCGTCTGGAATTGCTCAGTAACAGCAAAGAGTCTGGATTTGGGCCCGGTTGATGGCAATAGACTCCACTTGGCTCCCCCTAATACAAGGGATTTAAACATATCTGGCAAAATGTGGGTGTAGTAACAATGGGTACACCTCTGCCTAACCCTTCAGGAAACACAGGAGTGATGTTATGTTATGTTTATCGTGCCTACATTAAGTGGAATACAGTTTACAGTATTTTTACCCTTAGCCACCCCCTGGTTTGGTTGAACAACCGCCTTCTCAAGTCGGCTGCTAGCCGTTGGTTGAGCCTTAAGAGTTACCGAGGATTAAACTGAATGAGGGTTTTCTAAAAAGATGTTCACTGATTGGCAGCACTGAGACGTCAGGTCTGGGCACCTGTCAAAAGTGTCAAGTATTTTCTTAAGTCGTTACTGAATGATGAACGAATGAATGAAACGAATGATGAACGTCATCATATATTTTATATTCATTGTCGAAATGGAAGACTTATTAAAGTGGCGCCAACTGGTAGCGTGAATTTTGCATGAAAACCCTTATTGTTTACGATTGGAGGGACCTATGTGCTTATGTCCAGTAGTGAAAAGTTAAAGAGTTATCAGGCTGATGATCTTCTTCTTAGCGATCGATAATTGTGAAATTTCAAATATTATGTGAAGCCCAAAATTCAGCTACGATGAACTCTATTCGCTGTCGCAGTCTAAGATCCTCAAGTGCACAGGTGACAGGGCATGCGGCGGAAGATGGAAGGTGGGCCATTATCTGCGGAGAAACGCCGCATATACACTTGAGGTCCGAGCCGCCTATAAACCCTCATCTGTGGAGATTCTCTTTGCTACGGCCGACTTGGGTTCGTAATCTATTTAGAGATTTCCAAGTCAGCTACGGTGCCCAGGTGGCTCGATAAAGCTGTCACGTGGTTTTTAAGCCGATCCCGCCAGAGATCAGAACTTGCTGTAAAGGCGTTGCCATTAGCTGGAACCATGCACCCTAGACTTTTTGAAGTGAAAACTTCTTTAAGTACGTTGGGCATTTTTGAGATAGGAAAAAACAATTGAACTCGCAACACCGTTACCGACACCTCATTTTTGTAAACGCAATTGTGCTCTTTATTTATATTACGTTATGAATCAATGTTCTATGCAAGTATTTTTACTTTAAAAGTTTTGGAAGTTTTTTTTTTTTTTTTGTAAACGCGATTGTGCTCTTTATTTAGATAAGGTTACGGACCAATGTTCTATACAACTATTTTCCTTCCACCAAGGCGATCTTGTTCAAGTTTTCACTTCTGTTGGCACTCCCTGTTTTTTTTTTTACGTCTTTTAAGCCACAGGCTGATGATAACGACGGTAATGGTATATATCTTGTTCCAGTTGCGGTCTGCTATGCACATGGATCCCATATTGCATGGACTCCTGCAGGAATACGGATCACTACTGCCCCTCTTGCGGCACTTTTTTGGGAACCTACAAGCGATAGTTTAGCTATACATAAATAATAATATGTTTTTGGAATATTAATTTTACAAAGATAAATATTAATTTGTAATGTTCTAAAAATACAGTCACTTATTGTTTTTAGTACTATCCCTAAATGTGAATCACATCACATAGCCAAACCTGCCTCCTACTACATGGTAAGTATGCGTGGCATACCCTCAATAAAAATCCTTGAATTGAATGCGAGCCCAAGTAGGTCTCTGCATTCGCAACCTGATGAAATGGGGTATCATCATTCGACCCATAATCAGTGACTCTCACTGAGGTGTTCCTGACCAAACGATGGTTCATTTATTTATTTATTTATTTTAAATAGAACGACCGAAGCCAGTTACACTACTTAAACGTATAATTTATTAACACAGTCATGCATTCTTCTCACAAAAATTCAAACATTCTGACAATATCATCTTCCATTCATTCGCAAACATATCAAGATCTGTGTTTGAGTTCAGGAGAGCGTTAATAGCGGCTAATGTCCGAGGAATAGGTGACTTGGAGTGTGCAACAGTACGGCAAGTTGGAACAGCCAGTAAGCGGTGTTTCCTGCCACGACAGTAATTATCTGGGACAAATAGTTTGCAGATTTTATTATGCAGATCAGGAACATCTATAATCCCTCTAAGAATTTTAAATATTACAGTCATCTGATCGCGCGACCGTCTTACTTCTAGGGAATTATAACTTAGGCAACCCAACAGGAATTTAGTGGGATATAAGAGAGGATAAAATCCGTACAAGTGCTTGTAAAGATATCTAAGAAATGCTTTCTGAACCCTTTCTAAAGCTACGCTACGCTATTCATTTACGCCAACGTTCGTTGTGCCCGTACTTCTGCAGTATAGAGAACCTCAAACAACAAGTCACTGACAACGCAATAGGTGTGGTCACCTATCGAGCTAAACTTTATTAAAACATTACGATAATATACATCTATACATTATAATAAAATAGTAACGAAGTCAAAACTGTATAATGTATTTTTTTTTCTCTCTCTACTTACTTTCTTTTTTTATGTTTTTTTTTTTTGTTCCTTTCTTTTTTTTTTTCGTTTGTTGTTATCACACCTCATAGCAATTGCTACGAGGTATGAAACCAGCCAAAACAAGCAAACAAACAATTCTTGCAAGTAATCCAAAACTTTTTCAAATTAATATTTCAATGCCGTCTAGAATTTAGTTAGTGTTTACTGATGAGCCATTGTCTGATCAAAAACACTATCACTAGCGAGTAGTTACACTTCATTTGCTATGTTAATAATTCTGCAGCGACTGTCTTAGGTTCGCAGGCGATTCCTATATGTAACTGTTCCTAAAATTACTTATGCCGGATATTTTGTTATTAAGACCAAGGACTTTCATGAAGGTTTTTCGGTCGTCGGACATTGTAGAGCACGAAAGCTCCCAATTGTGCTCCGCCAAAATTTTTTACTATACGATTACTGAAATGTGCATACCATCATGTTGCAAGTTTGAGTTATAAACCGGGTATCGAAATCAAAGTGTTTTTTTTTCTTTGTTTTACTGTGTTTGTGACTTTATAACGCCAAAAATACATTAAAAACAGCACAAAAGGGGGTAGGTAACTATATTAAAACTGCATAATAATTGTTTTAAAAAAAATGTAATTGTCAAGGCAAAATTGATATACAGTAATGTTTCTCCTACACTCGGCTACGGACACAAAGTCAGCGGGCGATGGGCGGCGCGGCAGCGGCATGCAGCAGTGCGGGAAGCGGCGCGTTTCAATGCATAGATTTGTCCCTTTTTTTTCAGTGTCATATGGAACTTTTCTCGCTCCACGCGCCGCTGCCGTCGAGTCCAGTTTCATATAAATCTTTGCATTGAAATGTGCTGCTACCCGCGCCGCTGCCGACGCCGCCGCTACCGCCGGCGCCGCCACCGCCGCCGCCCCGCGCCCGCTGACTTCCTGTGCTTAACGCATGACTAATGAGTCTTGTAATTTGAACTAATAAATGATATCATAGCGCCTAGTAGTCTGCAACCGCAAGCAAACTCTCGAGGATTATTATTTATCGAGAGTTTTCGGAGAGAGCCACAACTGAATACATCATTATGCTTATTAGATAAAAATAATATAAATTGTGTAATATAAACTTAATAAAGACTGATGAACTAATTTTTGTGTGTTCCCAAGTAAGCGTTGCATCTGGGACAGCGATGTTCCGCATTCATGCAAGAATCCGTGACGTATGGGATCCATGCGCAGCACACACATAAACTGTAACAAGGAACATGCAATTGCAAATTTTTATTTAATTATTTAAATAAAACTAATGCAGACCTAACCTTTAATGGACCTATGAATCTTGTTAAACACATGTTATAAGAAATATAAAATTGAATTGAATTGTATTGTCAGTGAACTGGCACTACAAACAGTGGTTTTGATGCAGTTTTTGGACAGTTGACCATAGCCGCATCAAAACTACCCTCCGTCTTCACAATCTGCAGTTATGAAAAATATTGAAGTTTACTAGATAACTTTATATGATAACATTATTCACACCATATTTAATTTATTTTAGGATCTTTCAGAGATCCATTTTAACGTAAGCAACTTCAATGTACAATATCTGTTGTTCTGAATATTTATTTTCAGACAAACATTCTAAATCTATACCGTTTGTCTCATTACAAAACAAGTTCTGACTTCGGTGCAAGCTTAAACCTTTTAGAATATATTTTTTTTCGAACTTTATATTTCGACTGAAATGAAGTTCTTAATAGACTCAGGTTTAAAATTCGTTTTTGTTTTTAGAACTTTTAACCTTGTCGGAAAAAAAGTTCGAAATTCAAAAATGTTCTTGTACTTTTTATTTTGTAGTAAGTCCGAAAGATCTACTCACAAACATAAGAGCAGTGCCATTAGATGTGTATGCGTGCCAGCTTGCATCGTAACAGTGGTGCGGATGGAGGCGCCACAAGACGGACAGGTCACCATGCATGGCTCAGAACCCAGGGGTAGTTGGGGCATAGGACTAATTAGGTGTTCGTCCGCCATTTTTAAACCCTGGAACATAAAAGATACATTCAGGGCATAGGTTGCTGTCCTTAGTTATTTGCTCGTGATTGTGATGTTTCAACTTTGTGGTGCTATGAGCTCACACACACCGAAAGTTCGCTTTTTACGCAGTCGGGATTATGACCAAAATTTCCTTTATTACCGACTTCAAAAAAAGAAAGGTTATTTTTACTTTTTTTCCTCCTGGCACTGCAGGTCTTTGAAATCGGAAAGTACAAATATTTTTTTCAATTTTTTACAAGGAGCTCTTCAACATCTTTAGAAACTAAATATTGCCCAAACCAATAGATTTGCTAAGTAAAACGCTACTTACCGCGTACAATTTACACAGATGTGTGGTACTATATCACACGAATAAATGATAAACTTACCTAGAAACACTCGAACGCAACAAAAAAACAGTTGATAATGCTCAGCTGCTCACTAAGGTATAATTACACCTTTTTTCCAATAAGAATTAATAAAAATGTTAGGTTTGGTTACCAAGTCACGCTCGCTAGGATTTGGGGCTTTTGTAATACTGCAGATATTCAACGGGAAAATGATTAGGAACCAAAAGCAGGAAAATCTATCGGAATATTATTATTTTGTTAAAACGAATACTATCCACTAGCTTTTGCCCGCGGCTTCGCCCGCGTGGTTGTCGGAACTATCCCCGGGGAACGTTCTTCCCCGATAAAGAGTCTAAGTCCAGTCCCAGGCTATGGTTTACTTCGCCATGGGATCTGGAGGCAAAGGTTCTCGCGCACATCTGGTAGTGGCGCGAGGAGGCGAAATGCAGGGGCTTAACTCCGATGCCGCAAGAAATCGCGGCACAGTGGACAGAGCTCCGGCGGGATCTCATGGTGGAATGGAGAGTGCGATTGTCGCAACCCAGCGCTGGGCACGCCACAATTGCGGCGATAAGACCCCTCTTTGAGGAGTGGCTTGAGAGGCGCCACGGCGCCCTCAACTTCCGCCTGACGCAGGGCCTCACCGGACACGGTTGCTTCGGGAGGTTCCTGTTCAGGATAAGGCGGGAGGAAACGCGCGAGTGTCACTTTTGTGTGGATCGCCCGAAGGACACGGAGGAGCAAACGGTGGAGGTCTGCCTGGCTTGGGCAGAGCATCGCCGTGTCCTCGTGGAGGCGATCGGCGGCGGTGATCTCTCGCTTCCGGCTCTGGTTCAGGCCATGGCACGGAGCGAGAGGAAATGGCAGGCTGTCACCTCCTTCTGCGAAGCTGTAATGCTCGCAAACGAAGAGGCGAAACGCGTGAGGGAGAGACAAATTTCGCGCCCTCACGCCCCTAACCACCGCAGAAGGAGACGCCCGGGGCGGGAATCGCGAGCCGATTTCCGGCCACCGTAGGCGCGGACTTGCGGACGGTGAGCAATGGGTAGCTCGCCGTCCGATAAGAACCAAGCCCGAGTCGACGGCGCGTTGTGTTCCACGCGCGCCTCAAAGAGATGTCAGCAGAATTGACGGGGTCCGCTAGGGCCAATGCCTGCCGGGGCTGCGAATATGGGCCGAAAGGGAAATCGTGGCCCCCCGACAACATGGCAACTGAAGGAACACGGGTGGGTTTTAGTCAGTAAGAGTCTGACACGCCCTCCCGCTCCACCTAGAGCGGGAGAAGTTATTTGATAATATCGCAACCAAAAAAAAAAAAGTTGCCTAATTTTAACCGAATCTGGGCAGGCATAGTGTTGTTAGATTTTTCATTTGGAATTTCTCAGTAACAGTCCGAAGTCTGGATTTGTGTCCGGTTGATGGCAATAAGCTCGCCCCCATTACATGGGACTTAAACATGATTGGCAAAATGTGGGTGTAGGTATTATAGGTACACCTCTGCCTAACCCTTCGGGAATACGGGCGTAATGTAAGTAGGTATGTAACTATGTTATGTAAAAATAGACCAATAAGTGAAAAATTAGTCAACCAGCCTAATTGCAACCATTTAGCCAATGAGGATACCACACTTCATAATTTTGCTGAAACATTAATTAATACTTATTAGTTATTATTAAACCACGTGTTATTTTTTATAACTTCCCTGTACGTTTGTACTTTTGGTCTCAGCAGCCAAATCAAAAAAATCAAAATCGTTTATTTGTATAAACAAGTTACAGAAGGTTCTTATGAAAATACTAGCTGACCTGGCAAACGTTGTTTTACCATATAAATGTTTGGGGTGGACCACTTATCACTTAGGGGTATGAAAAATAAATTACGACCGATTCTCAGACCTACCGAATATACATATAAAATTTCATAAAAATCTATCCAGCCGTTTCGGCAGAGTAAGAGTAGAGTAACACAGTGACACGAGAATTTTATGTTTAGATATCGATTTCATATTATGCCTTTAATTTCGGCGTGCAAATTTACAAATTTCGATATTATTTAAATTAAAACAAAGCATACAGAGTCTCAGGACTGGTGACGCGGGAGTAGGTAAGCGACGTTCAGTTAAGAAGCAGTTAGTTAGTTACTCCGCAGTCTTCATTAATTTCATTTCAATTCATTTGGTACTGCGACCAATTCGATTACCACCAAGACCACCAATCAGGGATGGTTCACAATTTAACATCGACATGTGGTGGTTCGTTTACAATTTGACAATTGATAGATTGTAAACTACCGAAAATGAAGTTAAGGTAGCCCGCGAAATTCAAATTTTCTTACGTTTTATGCAATTCGCAGGTCAGTATCAAGTTGTATGTTGATCATAATATGTAACTGTTGTTCTTACATTTTATTTATGATATATTTTTTATATTTTTTTCTTTGTTCCTCTCAAACAGAGCACCTGCCGTCTAATCTCTTCACCACCCTTGGTTGACCGGTAGAGAATGCCTAAGGCATTAAGTCCGCCTTTGTACCTTTTTGAGTGTGAAAAGTTTAAATAAATAAATAAAAATGATTCGCAACCGTATCAAATGTTTATTTATAGAATTATAATCATAAAAATCATCAACTCCATCTCAACTACGAAACCCTTCATTGTGCTTCATATAATTATTAATTAATGTATACAAAATATTGTAAAATATTTTAAAAGAGTAACGGTGGAGTTTCTTGCCCTTTCTTCTCCATACGAAAACTACCTTTTGGAAGGGGCGACTAGAATCAATTTTATTTTTTGTAAATTTTGACATTCTAAAGGGCTTTAAAGTAGAAGTGTCTTTTTTTTAGTGCCTAATTGAAATAAATTATTTGACTTTATGCGTGGTCCAATACGCTCTTGTTTTTAACTAAAGATCCTCAGAATCTTACGGTGACATTATACATTACTGCAACCAAAAACAACTTTTTTTCCCTGGAAGTATATTTGCCATTCAAAAATAAAGACTAAGGATTATTTAGCTAATCTGCGTTCGCAATTTGTTTGCCAAACATGTAAACAAACACGAGTTTTAGGAAACACAACTGTAATGCCTACACATATGGATCAGTTTGCGCTACAACTTCATATTTTTTATGAATTTTCAACAGTACTAGTCAGACTAAAATCAACTTTATTTACACCAGCATAAAGTTGGTGTTTGTTTAAGTGGAAATACCATGAATTGGAAACGAGGTAATAAATTGACTTTAGCATTAAAATAATGTATAAGCACGTCCACACATAACAACGTGTTATCAACAAACAATTCTTGCAAGTAATTCAAAACTTTTTCAAATTAACATTGCATTGCTGTCTACATCATTCTGCAGCAACCGTCTTGGGTTCGTAGGCAATTCTTATGGGATATTATGGGGCCATCCATGATTTACGTCAGGGAGGGTCAAAAAAGTGTGACGAGTTTTAAGCTTCGTGACGTCACATGCGCAAATCTAAAGTATTAAAACTCCAAACCTCGACTCTCACGGAAAACTTTAAAATATTACCAGTTGTATTGATACTATTAAGGGGACGATAGCTGACTTTTAATGATTTTATACTGAAGATGACGTCTAAACGAATAGTGTTAGTGATTTGGAAAAAATATATGTTAAACTAAAGCATTTTTTAAATATTTTAATATAGGCATATTTTTGATTATGTTTATATTACATAGTGAAATTAATTTGCAAAGTTATGTCTAACGCGGATAAAAATCTGAGAATGACGCAAAAGCCATCAAGCGTATTTTTCTGAAAACTTCATTATTTTAAAGATACTTAAATTACTTATCTTTTAGTATATGTGTTTTATTAAAATACCTTTTGTTTTACGTGTAATAAATTAATAATGCGTCTAATTTGGGACAGCGCTCCTTGATGGGCGAGTCCTATTACTGGCTGGACGTACGACGCGTTGCGTGAGCTCAGTACAGAACACGCAAGCTAACCATTCAAGGTCATTGTCATATATCTGCGTCTTAAATGGTTTAATTTAAACTTGCAAAATATATGATGACACACCGGAGTGCAAGTTTGTAGGGGGGCTCCAAAAATCATGAAATTCGTGTGACGTAATTTATGGATGACAGAAATGGGTAGGTATATTAAAACTGCATTTACAATGTTTTTTGAAAAAAATTGATTTTCAAGGTAAAATTAATTTACAGTAATGTTTGTGAAAATTAAATGTAACACACGCGTCTCCTACACTCTAACGCTTGAATAAACTAATGACTTAATGAGTATTGTAACCTGAATTAATAAATTATAATTATAATAGCGCCTAGTGGTCTGCAACCGCAATCAAACGCTCAAGTATTTTTATTTATCGAGAGTTTTCGGAGAGAGGTACAAGAGAATATACATTATGCATATTAAATAAAAGTAATAAAAATTGTGTAATATAAACAACAAATTAACTGATGAATTATCGTTTGTGTGTTCCCAAGTAAGCATTGCAGTTAGGGCAATAGTGGTCCGTATTCTGGCAGGAGTCCACGAGGTATGGGATGCATGCGAAGCACACACATATTCTGTAAGAAAGAAAATGCAATTGTATATTTTCATATATTTATTTAAATAATTCGAATGCAAACCTAACATTTAATGGACATAATGAATCTTGTAAAACACATTTTATATGCAACAAAGAATTGAATTGAATTGTCAGTAAACTGGTACTGCAAACAGTGGTTTTGATGTTGTTTTGGACAATTGACTATAACCGCATCAAAACTGCCACCGTCTTCACAATCCGCAGTTTTGAAAAATATCGAAGTTTACTAGATAACTTCTACATGATAACATTATTCATATCCGTATTTAATTCATTTTAGGGATTTTTTCAGAGATGCGTTATTCATATAGCTTCATCTGAATCTGAAAATCTGAAGAATCTGTTTTAGGATTTCGTACCTCAAAATAAATAATTTAAACCCGTAAATAATGACTTCGTTGTCTGTCAAGACCATTTTTCTCAGGAACGTGTGGAGGCATCAAGTTGAAATAAATATCAAAAACTTAGATCCACAGTCCCTTGGGTTCGTAACGAAAATCTCACTTCCAGGTCAACGCAATAAACAAATACGGCCATTTATGCCGCTTAATTTAACACTCGCAAATAAACGAATGCCTTTTTGGTACTTCCCGTTGACCCAGCAGCATGAAGTTTAGCGAGAAACAAGGTCATGGAAAAGCTAAAAATGTATAATTTATAGTTATACATATAATGAATTGCAAAGTTAAGTTTGTTCTTCAATCTGGGATCAAAAATTCATAGGCCGTGTCTTGAAGTAACATTTAAGTAGCCTGTATTCCATTCAGATCAGTACTCTCCAGTCTAATGAAAGTTCTTTTTCAATTAATTAACTTAATTTTTTTAAAGTTAATTTTGTCCTTCAATCCGGATTTGGAAATTCGGGCAGCCAAGCAGGCACGGCACAGCTTTGAGACGGAACCCTCAGGGCGCAAGTCTTACGCACACTTGCCCGGTTAAAAAAAGACAGGATTATGTGATTTTAAATTACTTAAAATACAAATTATGCATTTTACTATTATTATTACCATTCATTTGTAATACCTACTCTAGTGCCGCCATTGACCACGTAATACCTTTTTTTTTTTTTTTTTTTTTTGGGTGGGAAATCATCAAATAACTTCTCCCGCTCTGGGCGGAGCGGGAGGGCGTGTCAGACTCTTACTGACTAAAACCCACCCGTGTTCCTTCAGTTGCCGTGTTGCCAGGGGGCCACGATTTCCCTATCGGTTTTCTTCGAACCCCCGGCAGGCATTGGCCCTAGCGGACCCCGTCAATTCTGCTGACATCTCTTTGAGGCGCGCGTGGAACACAACGCGCCGTCGACCCGGGCTTGGTCCTTATCGGACGGCGAGCTACCCATTGCTCACCGTCCGCAAGCCCGCGCCTACGGTGGCCGGAAATCCTCTCGTGACTCCCGACGCCCAGGGCGTCTCCTGCTGCGGCGGTTAGGGGCGCGAGGGCGCGAAATTTGCCTTTTCCTCACGCGCTCCGTCTCCTCCTTCGCGAGCATTACTGCTTCGCAGAACGAGGTGACGGCCTGCCATTTCCTCTCGCTCCGTAGCATGGCCCGAATCAGGGCCGGACGCGAGAGATCACCGCCGCCGATCGCTTCCTCGAGGACACGGCGATGCTCTGCCCAAGCCGGGCAGACCTCCACCGTATGCTCCACCGTGTCCTCCGGGCGATCCACACAGTGATGACACCCGGGCGTTTCCTCCCGCTTTATCCTGAACAGGTACCTCCCGAAACAGCCATGTCCGGTGAGCACCTGTGTCAGGCGGAAGGTGAGGACGCCGTGGCGCCTCTCTAGCCACTCCTCAAAGAGGGGTCTTATCGCCGCAATTGCGGCGTGCCCAGCGCTGGGTTGCGACAATCGCACTCTCCATTCCGCCATGAGATCCCGCCGGAGCTCCGTCCGCTGCGCCGCAACTTCTTGCGGCATCGGTGTTAAGCCCCGGCGTTTCGCCTCCTCGCGCCACTCCCAAATGTGCGCGAGGACCTTTGCCTCCAGATCCCATGGCGGTACTCCGGCAAGGAGGCTCGCCGCCTCGCAGGAGACCGTGCGGTATCCTCGGGCCAGCCGGATGGCCATGACCCTTTGGGACGCGTTAAGCCGGCGGGCTGGCTGCCGCCTCAATGAAGGCGCCCACACCGGCGCCCCGTAAAGGGCCATGGACCGCACGACCCCCGCGTAGAGCCTCCGGCAGGAGGCGTTTGGACCTCCCAGATTGGGCAGGAGCCGCCTCAAGGCAGCCCCGGCCCGGTCCAGTCTGGGAGCCAAACGTCGGAAATGCTCCACGAAGTTCCACCGGCTGTCGAGGACGAGTCCCAGATACTTCATCGTCGACTCGACGCCGATGTGAACCCCTCCCGCCATTACCTGGGAACCCGGCGGTGGCGCACTACGAGGACCATAGAAACCCATGGCCTCGGACTTGTGCAGGGCCACCTCGAGTCCCAGCTGCCGGATTCTTTCGACGATTGTCGCAACCCCGCGTGTCGCTAAGTCGGCCGCCGCCTGGTACGACCTCCCCTGCGCCAGGACCAGCGTGTCGTCAGCGTAACAGACGACGCTGACGCCAGTAGGGAGATCGGCGCGCAGCACCCAGTCGTATCCGATGTCCCACAGATGCGGCCCCAGGACCGAACCCTGTGGGACACCGCACGACATCTCTCGCCGGTTCCACTCTCCTTGGTGACCGGGGTAGATGACAGCCCTGTCCGTCAAATAGGCCTCGACCACACGACAGAGGTAGGTCGGCATCCGGTGATACCGAAGTGCCTCCCTGATGCAACTCCAGGGCAGGGTGTTAAAGGCATTGGCGATGTCTAGAGACACCGCCAAGACGACCCCACCCCGGGCCACAGCATCCCCCGTCGTGAGGGCTCGCACGCGCATGATGGCGTCCACCGTAGAGCGCCCCCTGCGGAAACCGAATTGGCTCTCCGCCAGATCCGGCCCCACTCGCACCAGCTGCCCGACGAGGCGGTCTGCAATGACTCTTTCAAAGAGCTTGCCCACCTCGTCGAGCAGCACAATGGGCCGATAGGCGGACGGAGAGTCCGCCGGGCGCCCCGGCTTCCTAATGAGGACCAGTTTCCCAGTCTTCCAACAAAGTGGGAACTGGCCCCTCTCCATGCATGCGCATAGGAGCCCCCTTAGTCGAGGCCCGAGAGTCCCCATGGCCAGGACCCAGGCTTTTCCGGGAATGCCGTCGGGTCCTGGGGCGGTATTCTTCGCACTCATCTTGCGTACCGCCACTCTCATCTCTACCTCGGTCACCTCCGGAGCATCGTCGTCGTCGTCGGCGGTGTGGTCCGCATCGGGCACCGCAATAGGCGGAGCCATGGGCGGGGGCGTATGTTCCCCTCTTGAAGGGAACAGAGCGCTCACCACGTCCTCCACAAGCTGGGGCCGGAGACTCTGCGTCAGCGGGGGAGCCCATGGGCGGAGCTTCTCCCGCACCATCTTATATGGGCGTCCCCACGGGTCTCTGTTCAGAGACTCCAGCAACTCCTCGCGGGCCAGTGTCCTGGCCCGCAGGATCTCCGCTTGGAGGGCGGTCTTCGCCGCTCTGTACCCCTCGTACAGCTCCGCCTCAATGGCTTCCGTATCCGGAGGGCGGATACGGAGCCTGCGGTGCCTGGCGTACCGGCGTCGCGCAGCTACGCACGCCCTGCGCAGAGCTTCCAGCTCTTGCGACCACCAGTACAGCTGGCGCGAAGCACGTCCAGGATGGACCCGGGGCATTGCCACGTCGCATATATTGGACATGGCCTCCCGGAACCACTCCGCCTCGTCGTTGATGTCGGCAGGCCTGTCCGGTGATGACACCCAGGCCTGCACGATCGAGGCTTCCAGGAGAAGCTCCCGGTCCATCTGCTTCAGCGCCCACCGCGGACCACTCGGGGCCTGTCGGACCGGCGCGCTCGAGGTCTGGGCGGAGACGTCAAACCGGATGTACCGGTGATCGGAATAGGTCTCCACCTCCTCTATGACGCGCCAGTCGATTACACGCGGCGACAGAGCGGGGCTGGCGAACGAAATGTCCACCACTGATTCGCCCCGCATCCGCACACACGTGGGGACAGAACCCCGGTTTAGGACGACCAGGCCTGTCTCCAGAGCCCAGTCCTCCACCATCCTGCCCCGTGTGTCCGTAAAGCGGGAACCCCAAGCCAGATTTTTGGCATTGAAGTCCCCGAGGACGAACACGGGGAGGGAACCGAACCCGACGACGACGACTCTCAACTCCACGAGGGAGTTGTGGAACTCGGCAAGAGTTCGGTTCGGGGAGAAGTATACCCCTACCACGACAATCTCCCCGAACCGTGCTGCCACGCAACCCCGTCCTCTCTTGACAGACTCGAGGGACGGGGTACCAGCGGCGGCCGACGAAATGAGGGTCACTGAGCCGCTCAGGTCCTCCACCCAGTCATCCCTGGGCGGGACAAAGTACGGCTCAGCGACCACGGCGATGTTAATCGACCACTGCGCCATGCTCTGGAGCAACAGATCCTGAGCGGCAGCGCAGTGGTTGATGTTCGCCTGGAGGAGGCGTAATGGGGCCGTTATTGACACTCCATTTCAACCCCCTCCCTAGCCCCCTCTGAGGGCACCGCCGCGGCGGCAATGGCGGCGACGACGACAGTGGAGGCGGCAGCGGCGGCGGCAGTAGTGGCGGCGGCTGCGGCGGTGACGGCGGTGGCGGAGGGCTTGCCCCTGCCTCTGGCTTTGGCGGGTGGAGCGCAGGCCTTGCTCCCAGCCCGGTGATCGGCCGGCTTGCCAGCCGCCGCACATATAATGCAGTGCGGCGCGGCGTTGCACGAGCCGGCCTTATGACCAGGCTGACCACAGCGGAAGCAGTGGTCGCTGCAGTCTATCTCCGAGGTGCACTTCGCTCCCACGTGGTCGCCCACCCGGCAGCGGAAGCACCTCAGAGGTCTGGGCTCCAGCAGTTTGACCTGCGCGGAGACCCAACCCACCAGAAGCCTTCGGCCCTCCCCGGCTATCAGCTTGGCCGCGGACACGGGGCAGCTCACCGTAACGGCTCGCATCCCCGTGGAGTCAGGGTGGATGGTGCCCGCCCTCACCTCCTCGGCAGAGCACCCCCCAGTCCTGGCGACCGCGGCCACCACCTTTTCTGCCGTCACGCAGTCGTCCAGGCCCCGGATGCGCAAGTCAGCGCGTTTGGTGGGCCTGGACACTCGGGCCTCGTCCGGATCCAGGGACGCCCTGAGCCTATTGGCCAGAGCGTCCGCTGCCGGGCCGCTGTTTGCACCGGGGATCTCCAGCATCCTGGCCCCAGTCGCGGTTATCTTGAGCCGGACGCCATTGGCGGTCTCCTTGAGATCCACCGCCGCATCCACCTTGGCGAGCACGTGCTGGTAGGACACGCCCTTCTTTGCCGCTTCCGGCTGTAGTGTAATCACTACAGCTGCGGACTTCGGGGCGCGGAGCCTAGCCGCGACGCTTCGCTCCTTGCGCCGCTGCCGCCTCGCCTTCCTTTTGGCCGCCCTTGCCGCCTTACCAGCCTTCTTCTTCTCCCCGGCTACTTGCCATCCGGCGTCGGCCGGAGGAGATTCAGAAGGTGGTGGGGGCGGCCGATTCGCCGCCTTAGCCGAGGCCCTGGTTACCCTGGCCGGGGCCCCTGCCGCCTTGACTGGGGCACTCGCCGCTTTGGCCGGTGCCCCCGACGCCTTGGCCGGGACCCCCGCCGCCTTGGCTGGGGCCTTCGCCGCCTGTGCAGCCGCCCCACCTTTGGTCGGCCCCGACGAGGCTGGACCGGCTGTGGCAGCTGCAGTGGCGGCGTAAGACAACGCCCTTAGCTGGCCCGGGGCCGGCTGGCTTGCCGCCAACGGGGGGCGCAGGACTATGGCCTCCAAGGTGGAAAACTTGCTCCGTAGAGCAGCCATTTCCTGCCGCACCAGATTGAGGATCCGGTCCTCAGCAGTCACGGGCCGTCCCTGCCCATGCCGCTCCCCCCCCTGCGGCACCTCTCGGGGCCCGGCTCCTCGGAGCCCAGCCAAGTCCGCTCGGAGCTCCGCATTCTCCTTTTGGAGAAGCTCCATGGCGGCTGTCAAGCGGGCGATCTCCGCCCGCATCTCCGACATACCGTCCGGCGGAGGCCCGGGTTGGAGGGCCTCCGCTGCCGCCATGATAGAGGCAGTAGCCGCGGATACTGCCTTGCCTCTAGAGGACTTCGTCCTCTTGAAGGCCACCTCCCTGATCGCGGCCGCTACCTCCTCCGCGAACTTGACCGCTCGCTCCGAATTGGAGCCACCAGCGGCGTCCGGCTTATCCCCACGGTGGTCCAGCTTATTTTTGGCCCGCTCCCGGAGCGGACGGGCCAATTCGGCGACCTGTTCGGTGGCGACCACCCCACCCAGAGCACTCTTCACGGCGTCAGGCCGCACCTTCGTGCCCACCGGTGAGGCGGCGACCACCACCTCCGACTCCTCCGTTGAGGCCTCGGATGACGAGACCCCGGTCTCGCTCTCCGAACTGATGAGCGGTGTATCAGGCCGCTTGAGGCGACCCCGATTGCCCCGCCCCGGCCTCGAAGCGGAAGCTGCTCCGGCTACCGCTCGTCCTCGGCCTCTCCTTACTGTCGGCACTTTCGCGATCGGGAGGCTTTCCTCGCCCGAGGATTGCCCCGCCGATCCTGTGCGCTCCGACCCGCGCGACCTTTTGCCCCAAAATTTGGACTTGGAGCCCCCGCTTTTTGTGTCCTGTTCGGACATGCTTTGGTCCCCTGAGGGACTGGAGCCTCCTCGGCTCTTGTTGCCGTTGCCGGCAATCGGTAGCTTCTCCGCCAATACAATTGGCACGTCGTCTTGGTTTTGGTTTTTGTTTGTATTTATTAAATCCATATAGTTCCCACGAGTGGTGAGGAAATAAATGTCCACCTAGGCAGAGCCTCTTGCCTAGGTAAGCCTACATACTGTAGAGTTCGGCAGGTATCTACAGGTGAAACGCTAACGACTGGTCCCCCACCAGCCACTCATCCTCTCGCCGCGCTTCAAAACTTAGGATTAGGTGGTTTTTTATCTTAGAGGTGTCCTTCCTCTGGGCCGGGCGGTTAAGCCAAGCCCCCGGCGGCGGCATTATACATGCCTCCGTCCGCTGTCCAGATAACCTGGCTCAGCGAACCCGCCGAAAGTTCTCCCTCAAGATCGCTCTTGAGGGAGAAACGATAGCCGCTTTGGTGCGCCTGCACCGCAGCGGCTGGGGTCACGTCCAGTGTCAATCGACGAACGTCGATCGATCAGGAGCGACCCGCCTCCTTCGTTCCCCCACTGTGCCCTCTGCAAATCAGAGGGACAAGCGGAAGAACGTCGAGGAGCATGCTGCTCCCCCGCCCACAGAAATTAGCCACAAACAATACCCTCTCCGAAAAACTCCCAAACCTTTTCCGAAGAGTATATTGTTCATGCCCAGGGTGCACCGGCCTGACAACTGCTCTTCCCCCCGAACGTATCCGTAAGGGACCAGCAGGTATCAGTCACGCGTGGAGGTTTTCTGTACGCACCCCACCACGTAATACCTACAAATTAGCATGTTAGTATATGACTTTAAATTATAATAACGACGGTTGAAAGGCTAATTGATCTAAGACATTTTGTCAAACTTGCAGGAGGATGGATTGGTTGTTTTTTTAAAATCATAATAAGATCTTATTATGATTGATTGATTTAAGTAAATAAAACTCTATCAAATAGTTGTTTTTTATGTTTTTTTTTTTTTTTTCAAATAAAATAACTATTATCCGTCCAGGAGTACGAATCATAAAATTGCAGGAGCAAGTTTTACAAAATGTCGCTTAGATCAATTAGCCTTTCAACCGTCGATAACTTTTGACAGAGTGGACCAATTAGAATGAAATACAGATTAAGTGTTAATTCAAGATACGGACTATGACTATATTTCAATCCCTGAAATCTTTTGAAAAAAAGACACAAAAAATCAATGATACATAATCATAAATCATCCCCTATCTTATCCCTTTGGGGGATGATTTTACAAAAACGCTGAAATGCATCATTCTTTATTTCTTACCTAAAGCATAAATTTAAATTTTCATATCCCTAACTTAAGAAATGCTGGTTTTCCCATCCAAAGTTTCATCCCCTTTAACACCCCCTTTAGGATTATTTTTGAGACAAAAAGTACCTTAAGTGCTTCTCCAGGATGCCATCTATCTCCTTGGCATATTTTATCGAAATCCGTTCAGTGATTTAGCCGTGAAAATGTAACATACAGACAGACAGAGTTACTTTTTTTAACTCTTTTATTATAGGTATATTAATTATTATATGGATTATGGATATTATAGATTATGGATGGATTATGGATATTATTATGGATTATGGATAAGGCCGAAAGATCTACTCACAAACATAAGAGCAACGCCAATAGATGGGTGCGCGTGTTAGGTTGCGTCGTAACAGTGGTGCGGATGGAGGAGCCGCAAGACGGACAGGTCACCATGCATGGTTCAGGACCCAGGGGTACTTGGGACATAGGTCTAAGGGGTACTTGGGCTACTTGGGGCATAGGACTCAAGGGTACCATGCACGGCTCAGGACCCAGGGATACTTGGGGCCTAGGATTCAAGGGTACCGGGAATTCTTTGGGTACGGAGCTTAGGGGATAGTCCGTCATTTTCTGAACCCTGGAACATAAAAGATTGAATTTTATTTTATGGTTATCTATACTATTAAAACTAAATATACAGGGTTGTTGGTTTTAGGTCGGCAATCCGTTAAGGGAGAGGTCATTTGCAACCAAATTACCCCTAATGAGTATGCCAATGTCAACCATTTTCGATTAATTTGCCTTTTTTATATGTATGTAATAAAAATATATCCAATAACCCTGATATATAGGGTTAAGGTTATACGTAACCATTTTCAAGTAATTTAACATTTCATATTTTAAAATGCATGAAATAAAAATGTCAAATTTTACCAATAACCCTGACATACAGGGTTAATAGTTATACGTCGGCAATACATTAAGGGGATGTAGAAAGCGTCACTTCCAACCATATGATGCCGATTTACTCCTTTGCAAATGTCAACAATATTCGCGTAATTTGACATCTAATATTTTTACTTCAAACATTTTAAAACATAGAATGTCAAATTACTCGAAAATGGTTGACATTGGCATAGGGGTCATCAGGGGTAATTTTGTTGTAAATGACCTCTCCTACATCTCCAACGTATAACCAATAACCCTTTATATTAGTATAATAAAGAGGTAAATTTTGCTTGTTTATTTGTAAGTTTGTATATAGTGTAGAGGGTAATCTCCGGATTTGAAAAATTCTTTTTGCATTTGATAGCCTAATTCTTGAGAAAGGTTACAGGCTCGGACAAAGTCGCGAGCAGAAGCTAGTCTGAAATATAATTATTAAACAGAGTGGTAAACGGAAAAAACACGCAGACTTACATAGACATACCACACACAATTTCGCACCACCACACTCTTAATCACCTCTCTAGCCCCTACTTTGGAAATCAAATCCCGAGCCCCAAGATACAGACTAAGTCAGACTAACTGTATAGTTTGGGGCTCACTGGCAACTAACATTAATGTAACCTAACTGTATTGTAACCAATTATATCCTCTTAATAAAAACAAAACTATAAACCATAAATATAGTGAAACGGCACCAAAGAGTTTCACTTGTTGCAGTTTTATTGCAATGTCAAAATCAAAATCAAAATATTTTATTTCACATAAACCTACAAAGGCACTTTTGGAACGTCTGAAGCTACATAGGTGCACCGTGCACGGTTCCAATTGGTCGTTTCCTATTGAGAAGAGCCGGCAAGTAACGAAAAAATTGAAAACATTACCAACTTTAAATTACCCATATGGTTTAATTTAAAATTGCAATACCTATATGTAAGGACACATCAGTGGTGAAGGGTGGGAGGCTCCAAAAATCATGAAATTCGTGTGACGTCGTTTATGGATGACTGAAATGGGTAGATACATTAAAACTACGTATACAATTGTTTTTGAAAAATGTAATTTTCAAATGTTAAATTAATATATAGTCCCCAACTATGTTAGGGTCAGCTTCCATTTTAACCAAATGCAACTGAATACCAGTATTTTACATGGAGTGACTGCCTATCTGAACTCCACAACCTAGTTACTAGGTAACACGATACCCCTTGGTAAGACTGGTTGTCAGACTTTTGGGCTTCTAACTACCCGTAACGACTGTCAAAGATTTACAAATGACAGCTGGGACCATCGGCTTAACGTTCTTTCCGAGGCACGGAGGGATCTTGGTATGTAAAGATGGTCACCTAGCCACGGACCAACCGCGGCAAGTGTAGCTTAACCTGATCGATCGACCCGTTCGGCTGTCAGTAATGTTTGTGAAAATTAATGTAACGCATGCGTCTCATACACTCTAACGCGTGATTAAACACTAATGACTCTTGTAACTTGAATTAATATATGATAGGTACAATTTAGCGCTTAGTGGTCTGCAACCGCAAGCAAACGCTCGAAGATTATTATTGAAGTGAAAACTTCTTTAGGCGCGTTGGGCATTTTTGAGATGGGACTAAACGATTGATTTCGCGACACCATAACGACACCTCATTTTTGTAAACGTTATTTATTTATATTTCGTTGCGGATCAATGTTCTGTACAAGTATTTTTCTTCTAACAAGGCGATCTTGTTCAAGTTTTCACTTCTGTCGGCACTCCCGGAGTGCCACCATTTTTTTATCGAGAGTTTTCAGAGAGAGCCACAAGAGAATACATAATAATGCTTATTAGATAAAAATAATATAAACTTAACAAATATTGATGAACTAAAGTTTGTGTGTTCCCAAGTAAGCATTACAGTTGGGGCAGTAAAGACAGACTTTTCACAGCCGCCATCTTGGTTTTTCATTTTGACCTCACTATCGGCTTTAGCACCATTATAAACCATGAAAACGATACCCATGATGAAAAATTTGAAAATTTTCACAGCCGCCATCTTGGATTTTCATTTTGACCAAATTTACACTTTCTCTCTCTCTCTCTCTCTCTCTTGCCAGCCTGTTACTTGTTACACAATGTTCGTGTTTGATCTCTTTGGTGTTTGGAACTTTTACTAACAATTTTCACGTTCTAAATTCAAATCACTTTTAATCCCTAGGGATTAAAAAGCTATTTTAGTCCCTGTTTACGAGGACTAAACTAGCTATTTTCGAATAGATGTGATAAAAAACATTTCTTTCAACTTCAAAACTAGTTTATATTGACATACTTTATAAACAGAATACTGAAATTTAAAAATAGAATCATATTATAACACTTTTTCTCTAACAAAATAATACTATAATAGTAGATTGTTTACCAAGGGAGCAAACAACTATTTTTAAGGCGAGAGTGTTTCTTTGAATCCAGAGCGGAGCGAAGGATTCTAAAGTAGAATCCTGAGTGCAGCGAGGGATTCAAAGTACTGTGAGGACTTATCATTGGAATTCAACCTCACACATTATGCAGGCTGGCAAGAACGCTATGGTATCCGAACATTCGAACATTTTATATTTAAATTAGGATTTTTATATGGTGTGCATTTTGTTGTAAGAAAAACGAGTTGAGCCCATGGCGTCGGTCGCGTAATATTATCCTTTGCTTTGTATTATTGATTTAAATATAATTTTGTGTTCTCAAAAGTCCTTTAATTATTACACAATACACGATCCCGAGTATCGCAGCAAAGTTAGTTGCTCACAAATACTCTGTCTTGGTTGACACCAGCCTCGCTAACGGGGGCATAGCCCTTGCAAGGTGTGTCTAGTTGACACAATTGGTTCAACTTATGACTGAGGTCTCACAGTTTAGTCAGGACTTACTGACATTCGATAAAGAGTGAGTCTTGTGAGGATAATATGAGGTTTTGAGATTTTCCCTCTGGAGTATGGTCGTGAGTTTTTAATGTTGTTGAGCGCTTACTTCTTGATCCTTCGTTCCCTCTGGCTCAATTATGTCCGATGGAGTTAAGGCTTAGGATGTTAGAGTTCATTTTCATAAACCCCCTCTGGGTAGATGTGAACTGTCACATCTGTTTGTTTGTTGTCAGAGGCTTGCTGTATCTTTTGCGGTGGTTTTGGTACAGTGAGGTTTAACCGTTCGGGGACCATCGTATCCAATACGCTACAAAGTCACCACACGACTTACAACTCCATTTGTATTCGCTGTAATCAATATTTTTGTTTGAAATTTTTTGCAGTCTATGGTCAGATAGATATTCTTGTCAAATAAATCGACTAAAAGCAAAAATATAAATGGGCAACACTATAAAAAAATGTTGAAAATGACATTCCCGCGCGGTCAAAATGACAGTAAAAAGTCACTCCCGGGATGCGCGCGTTCGCAGTAATAATTCGTTTTTTAATGGTTTTAGTGTGTAAATCGTCGGAAAGTGGTGATATTTTCATTTTGAAGTAAATATTACATCGTTTTAGATAATATTCGCACTAAATAACATTAGATTATACCTATTTTGACCCAACCAAAAAAAGTGTAAACAAACGTGAAGGAGAAAGTTCTCGTGAAAGTGAAAGTAGTGATATTTTGTGAGTTTTCTGTATGGATCTGATCGGTAAGTGTTTTATTTCTTTTCTATATTTCATTTTCCAACGTTTTAGAAAAAAATTAGACCAAAATATAAATAAAAAATATTTTTTTGGTACGGAGAAAGTTATGAAAGCACTAGAAATTCTAGATCACCTAGAAACCTAGATTTTTTGAAATTTTTTGAAAATAATTAGGTCTCTGAAAACGCTTTTATTAGATAACTTATCTATCCATAATGTACCCTGAAAAATTTCGTGTGAATTGGTACGGTAGTTTTATTAGAAATCGTAAAAACATTAGAACATGGAAAACAAAAAAAAAACGGGTAATAAAGATTAGTAAACGTTGATAACAAAGACTGTAACCATTTACAATGTATCTCTAATCTATTCGAGTAGCAAAAAACATAAACAAAACACTATAGACGTTATTATGAAACCCGATGCTTTTGTTTATTCAAGTGCGGTCGTAAATCTGTCACGGCGCAGACCACCCACCGCGCCTGAGCGGTGACAGAAGTATGTTAATTTTTTGTGCACTGTTAGCACATATTGTCATTTAACTTGGCTGATACCTAACCTGGTATCAGGACTTTGCGATTCGTACGTTCTGACTTAAGCCTTCTCCTGCAAGAGAAAGACCTCACCTTGTATTTTAATTGCCATCGTTAGGTAACGTTTCTGTTAGGTATAGGCAGGAAGGGTACGATTGTTCAGATACTTTGAATAAAGGTCTCTGCCTGATCCCTTTATTCAAGTGGGGCGTAGCTCATGTGAGGACTTATCATTGGAATTCAACCTCACACATTATGCAGGTTGGCAAGAACGCTATGGTATCCGAACATTCGAACATTTTATATTTAAATTAGGATTTTTATATGGTGTGCATTTTGTTGTAAGAAAAAGGAGTTGAGCCCATGGCGTCGGTCGTGTAATATTGTCTTTTGCTTTGTATTATTGATTTAAATATAATCTTGTGTTCTCAAAAGTCCTTTAATTTAAACACAATACACGACCCCGAGTATCGCAGCCAAGTTAGTTGCTCACAGTACTTCACTCGAGCTTAAAATAGTGTTGCTCCCGAGGTGAACACTCTACTTTTTATCACCCTCTATGAGAAAATAAAACCTGTGCAGTCAACGAAGTTCCTTCTCACGTATGATTTAAAACAAAAATCGCTGCCATCTTGGACTTACATTTAGACCTCACTATCAGCTTTAGCACCCTCGAAAACTATGAAAACGACACTTATGACGAAAAATTTGAAAATTTCAGCAGCAGCTATCTTGGATTTGTATTTTGACCTCACTATCGGTTTTAGCACCCTCAAAAACTATGAAAACGATACCCATGACGATATATTTGAAAATTTCCGTAGCCGCCATCTTGGATTTTCATTTTGACCTCACTATCGGCTTTAGCACCCTTGAGAACCATGAAAACGATACCCATGATGAATAATTTGAAAATTTTCAGAGCCGCCATCTTGAATTTTGATATTGACCTCACTATCGGCTTTAACACCATTGAAAACCATGAAAACGATACCCATAATGAAAAATTTGAAAATTTTCACAGCCGCCATCTTGGATTTTTATTTTGACCTCACTATCGGCTTTAGCACCATTGAAAACCATGAAAATGATACCCATGACGAAAAATTTGAAAATTTTCACAGCCGCCATCTTGGATTTTGATTTTGACCTCATTATCGGCTTTAACACCATTGAAAACCATGAAAACGATACCCATAATGAACAATTTGAAAAATTTCACAGCCGCCATCTTGGATTTTTATTTTGACCTCACTATCGGCTTTAGCACCATCGAAAACTATGAAAACGACACCCATGACGAATAATTTGAAAATTTTCGCAGCCGCCATCTTGGATTTTCATTTTGATCAAATTCACACTTTCTCTCTCTTGCCAGTCTGTTACTTGTTCATACAATGTTCGTGTTTGATCTCTTTGGTGATTGGAACTTTTTTTTACTAACAATATCCACGTTCCAAATTCAAATCACTTTTAATCCCTAGGGATTAAAAAGCTATTTTAGTCCCTGTTTACGAGGACTAAACTAGAAATTTTTGAATAGATGTGATAAAAATCAATTTTTTTACTATTACGATACAGCGCTAATCCAAGAAGTTAATATCACCAAAGAGTTACCATCAACTTTTGGCGGGGGACAGCAGCACCCGCTGTAGCGCATGTGCGGTGATGTGCTGGTGCAGGCGACATTCATTTGTTTTGTAGTACTTACTGAATTTCGTGGGATTTTTAAATTTATTCTTGATCTTTAACTTTGATCTTTTATTTAGTATTTTTAATTTTGACATTAAATTATTTTGACATTTTAATTATTTTGACATACATACCTACTTATATTACAAATATATTACAATACAAGTTAATTAATTATTAATTATTTACAAAATAAAAATAGATATTATATACTAACTTAACTAGAACTATTTACAAATTAAAATATAGCGTCGAAAAATTTAGTATTTGTTTCAATCCCAATGTTTGAGAGTAGATAAAGTAGTGTATGAAACTGCACATAACTAGGTATTAAAACATTCGTGTGATACTATTAAAAACCTCGCTTACGGCTCGGTTTTTAAACACACACTCATGTTTTAATACCCCTTATTATGCAACAGTTTCATAAACTACTATTGTAGGACAGGTTAAATCAATAAACAATGGAGTGCCAACTATAAAATACGCAAGGAAAATTCACAAAGCCAAAAAAGATTCAATATTCGCTTATCCAATTATTGATGACATATGTGACTTGAAGCACAGCGAAGATATAGTAGCAGTATTACCTGAGCCTGAAATATCTCGACGTGGTCATATAATCTTCAAAATACATTTTGATACATACAATGTGCAGTAGTAAAAAAATCTTATTGTCACAAAATTAGTTTTAGAACTTATGAGACTGAATGCTGTTAGAATAATGTACTTTAAGACTTTTTTACTACTATTTTTGAAACCGCCTCATTATTTTCTTCTTAGTTTTTGTGTTTTGTTTCATATTATTATTTCTCTTTTTGAAATAAAATTTAAACATTAGCAGTACTTACCACGTTTACAACGACCAATGCAATGTAACACATTCAATTAACAATTAATGATGCAAATAGAAATTAAAACGTATTTTTTTTTTTTTCAATCAATCTTACATAGACGCGTTTTAAGCTGACTGGTCGAATCTGGCGGGTGATTGCACGGTGTGGAAGGAGTGGGGGAAGATCTTTGCCCAGGAGCGGGACAAGGTATACAATAATAAATGTTCTATGGGGACAGCATAATTAGGTCTAAAATCCTATGGCATTACTACACTTCACACATCAAAATCGGTTAAGCCTTTTAATCTCTAGGAAGGCACAAACCAACATGCAAATTACATACATGCCATAATCTTAACCTTCCTTCTTGGGCAATCGGGTATAAATGTTTAGCACACCTGCCCTTAGGAAATGTGCCGCACTTGCCCCATTTTAATAAAGTTTATTTTATTTTTAAATGAAACTTTATTTCTAGGTACGAAGAGTTGAATATCGTTTTCTATTGTAATGTTTCTCTAACTGATACGTTGAAATTATAAATTATAGTGTTGACGCCTAGCCCTCGATGCGCGGGGGATCGGCTCGGCTCCACTCCGCGACGCCGAGCCTATATATACGAGTGCACCGGATCATTTAGCGCGACCGAACCTTAGTTTTATATTAATTCCACATAATAAGAACATGTAAAACTTAAAAGTAATAAACCAGTAGTATTTTGGCATCCAAAGTTTAGTTTCAGCTCCGCACACTTACCTGACACACCAAACATAAAGTCTAGCCCTAGACATTTTGGTGCCGTGACCAGGATATCAGGATATTATAAATTGTGGAAATCAAAAAGGAAAAAATTGAAGGACAAGGCCAAGGATATAAGGAGATCAAAGGATAACTAAAGGGAAGAGAGAGTAAACCAAAGGGACATTTGTACGCCAACAATTGGGTGAGCCCATTCCTTTTTTTTCCCTGACTACCCACTTACGTTTCCTAGTGCTGATACCGATAGTATTAGATTTGTGGTAAAGTTTCTGATATTCTGGTGTTAGTTTGTGAAAAACCTGGGTATTGTTTATTTTAATTACACAACGTAGAATTTGTCATATCATATAATGTCTTTAGCGGCCAAAAAAGGTGCAGAGCCAATAAAACGGCGTAGTTACATAAAGGGTAGATTGTCAATTTTTAAATTGTATTTAGAAGATATTGACGATTTAGAAAAACTATCAGATCAGCAAATTTCTGAGCTACGATTAAGGTTAACTAAATGCAACATGCAAACATGCTTCTGATGATTTACAGTCTGAGATTGAAATTGAATCTGAAGATCCGAGTGAACAAATGAAGATTCGTTCCGAGATCGAAGGTCAATTTTGTTCTTTAATTTCTCAAGGTCAATGCATTTTAGATAAATTAGAAGTTTGTGCTAGACGAAAAAGTATAGCCCATCAATCATTTAGACAATCTGGAAGTTTCGAAAGTGCCGATGCATTTACTAGTTCTATAAGATTACCCACTATTAAGTTACCCATGTTTGATGGGACTTGTAGCAAATGGTTAGAGTTTAAAGATAAATAGGAGGAATTAATTCATAAAAACGAGAATATTGATACAATCACGGAACAGAAAAAACAGTGGAAGTGCAATGCAACAAAATTACTATGAGAACCGTTGTCGCCAAACCCTCACAAATAAACTGATAATCATATTATGCACTACAAATAAGCCGATCGTTTGATTTGTCGTTTAAATTTTAGTCAAAACTAGCATAAGTCACAGATTCTACATTTGGAAAGAAACCTTCAATCTCTTAAAATAGGATTTATTTTGCGTTAGTGCAGAAAGTATCAACGACGTTTTGTAATCTAAAGTCAAACTAGATTCGATCGCCAAGTAAATTCTGCTACCCGACCATAGATGGCGGTATTCTCAGTTGTCGCAATTATAATCTTAATTGCGTTATTTGTAAGGTTGACGTTCGCGTCATAGGGTCGTGTCTTCTGCTACTCGATCAAGGCAGCAACACATTGAATTTTCAATAACATTATCGATATCGATAGATACCCGATTTCATAATATGAGAAAATAAGACTTGTTTGGAGTTGAGTAAAACTGTAAGATGAATGACGTAGTATTATTTAAAAATAGAATCTTACATAATGTATAAGATTTTAGTTTTAAATAATATCTTCTATATAATAAAAATCAATTGCTATTCGTTGTTCTCGCTAAAACTCAAAAACGGCTAGACCGATTTGAATAATTCTTTTTTTGTTGTGTTCGCCCGAACACAGGAAAAGTTTAAAAAAATGTCGGGTAGGTAGGGTACGTTGGATAGGAAGGGTAGGAAGGGTAGGTAGGTAGTGTAGGGAGGTAGGTAGGGTAGATAGGTAGGGTAGGTAGGGTAGGTAGGTAGGGTAGGTAGGTAGGGTAGGTAGGTAGGGTAGGTAGGTAAGTACGAAACTAGGATAGGGTGGGTAGGTAGGTACGAAAGTAGGGTAAGGTGGGTAGGTAGGTATATTATTTTTATATGTATGTAGCTATATTATTAGGTATATTGGGAGAAGTACTAATACAGCGCAGGCGGAGCCGCGGGCGGCAGGTACCACAGGTAGTACTGAATAAATTGTGAAAATCATCTTACTTGGGTTAAAATTAAAAATCCGTTGTTCTGTCTTTTTATTTATTGTCCTTGAAATAGAACGTATTTGTTAAAAAACTGGCGTTTCGAAAGTCTTATTTTTAATTTTAACAAATGGTGTATGCGAACATTTATATATTTTTCGACTATTGCCTTCATTAAATCAGTGACGTGATTGGACGCAGGAAATTCGCATATTTGATGGGAGGCAATATCATTAAATAAAACAGTTCCAATAAACTTTCGCATAATTAGAGTTATCGCCACTTCCTTTCGAAAAACCCCGATGTCAACATTTTTTAAAAATGTTTCCGCCGTCTGACATATTTTGACAACATCTGGCGAAGAACAATCCACCTTGATCTCTCGCAATTATTTACTATAACTTTTTATAAATAAAAAATATGAAATTATGTACTAATTTAATTATGTATTATCCTTGAGGCGGGCGCCGGCAACCCGGTGTGGAAGCTTTTATCACTGATCTTACACACCGAAATGACTTGAAATTACCGGCTGAACAATGCAACGCGTCTCAAACATTATGTAAAAGTTTGATTACAATTTCGCTATATAGCATCTATGCAACCTTATATTTCGTGTATGAATGTTAGGCGACATTATATCTGTATTGTAATGTTATACAACAAATATTAAATTAGGTACTTATTTTCTTTTATCGATAACTATCTATAACATCAATACCCGACCTGACTACATCCCTAATTGAGTAGCGAAGAACTTTCGAGAACGAAATAGTGAATGCATTCAATCCAATATAAACTTTATTTTAATCGTGTAAAGTTGATTTTAACTAAACGTTCTATTAAATTATTAGTAAATTGACAAAAACTAAGATTTTATTAGAAAATAAATAAAATCGTATTTACTGATGGTACGAAACACCTCCATTTTTAAAATTATTTCTCCTACTATCATTTTTGCACTCCAAAACAGAACAATACGGCATATTTACGGAAAAATAAATTTGTCTCGAGACTAGCAGCTCGACGCGTTGTTAGAACACGACTGAAGTAAAGTTGCGTAACAGCGCTTAATTGTGACACGCGTGCCACGCCTACTTTGCACTTCCACTGTTTTTTCTGTTCCGTGGATACAATAAATAAGTTTCATTACTTGCGATCCTCATTAGAGGGTAGCGCTGCATTAATAATTAACTCATTGTCGTTTTGTTCAGATAACTACCTCGTTGCTTATGACTTACTGTGTCAACGATTTAACAATAAAAGACTTTTAATAAGTAATTATATGAAAGCATTATTTAGTATAGAAGGTGTTACAAGAGAGTCTGAAAAATCATTGCGTTTTATGATTGACAATATAACTAAGAATTTAAGAGGATTAAAGACTTTAGAACAACCGGTAGAACACTGTGATACCATAATAATCTATTTAGCCGTAAATAAACTAGATAATGTAACTTCTAGAAAGTGGGAGGAACATAAAAGTTCCTTAGGAGATGTACCTACTGTCGAAGAATTCTTTAAATTTTTACGTGATCGAGCTGACGTAATCGAATCAAGCAGGTCGTGTAAAATAAGTGGAAATAGTAAAAATGAAAAGACCACGAATTGGGTTGCATCTGCTCAAATTGGCAGTAATCGTCCCTTGAGTTGTGTCGTTTGTAATCAAGAACATCGCTTTTTTGAATGCACGAGGTTTATTTCTATGAGTTTTATTTTGTGAAAACAAGTCAAATGAAGTGCAATCAATCACTGAATTCAAAACGGTTACTAGTATTTTAGGTTTAACTTGGTCTCCTCAGTCTGATGTATTTAAATTTTGTATACAAATAGAAAACCATCAAAAAATTACCAAGCGAAGTATATTATCTTCTATTGCAAAGATTTTCGATCCTTTAGGTCTTATCAGTATATTTGTGATTAAGGCTAAATTAATTTTACAAAAGTTATGGTTATGTGAATATGGGTGGGACGACCCCGTAACTGAAGAAATACAAACTTTGTGGAATAACTTTATTAAAAACATGAATTCTCTTATCTGTGTTGAAGTACATGTCATGCATGTCATGTCATGTGGGAAAACGCCGTACACATCGAAACTCATATTTTTTCGGATGCTTCTATGTGTGCATATGGGACGTGTGCCTATGTGCGCTTAATCAATCGGAACGGAGACATTCATGTACAATTACTCTGCGCTAAATCAAGAGTCGCTCCATTAAAAAGTCTAACTATACCTAAACTCGAGTTGTGCGGCGCGTTATTGTCCGCCGAGTTGGGAAAAAGGGTGACTCACTCCTTGCGTTGTGATGTAGTTCGTCGTGTTTACTGGACAGACTCGATGATCGTGCTCGGATGGTTGCGTACTGATCGCGCAGTTTCAAAACAATTAAAGGTGTTTGTTGCGAACAGAGTAACTAAGATTAAAAATTTAACTAAAGATAGTGAATGGCGATACGTACCAATCGATGTAAACCCAGCTGATTACATTTCACGAGGAGTAGATCAAATGAATGATTCAGTTCAGAAATTTCCCATGTCATGCGATCCTAATGATTTCCAACCCCTGACTCCTGGGCATTTTCTCGTCGGTAAACCACTGATAGCTCTTCCCTCTCCTGACTTGTCAAATATTAATTGCAATCGACTCCACAGATACGAACAATTAGAACAGATGAGACAATGTTTTTGGATGAGATGGAAGCATGATTACGTCACTGAGCTCCAGCATCGTACCAAATGACGTAAAGCGGATATAAAATTACAAATTGGAGATATGGTCATTATCAAGGATAACAACTTGCCTCCCTTAAAATAGAAAATTGGACGAATACAGGCCTTGCACTTGGGCAATGATGAAGTGGCCAGAGTAGCAGACGTGAGGACGGCGAGTGGTATCGTTCGTCGTGCAGTAAATCGCTTGTGCCCTTTGTTCGACACAGGCATATTTTTGAAGGAGCAATCTTCAAGGGGGGAGGATGTTGACGCCTAGCCCTCGATGCGCGGGGGGTCGGCTCGGCCCCACTCCGCGACGCCGAGCCTATATATACGAGTGCACCGGATCATTTAGCGCGACCGAACCCTAGTTTTGTATTAATTCCGCATAATAAGAACATGTAAAACTTAAAAGTAATAAATCAGTAGTATTTTGGCATCCAGAGTTTAGTTTCAGCTCCGCACATTTACCTGACACACCAAACATAAAGTCTAGCCATAGACAATAGTCATTTACTGGCATTTTTTTCCTACTGCCGCTCTTGCCCCGTTTCGTTGGGAAAGTGCGGCTAGGGACAAGCTTTTAAAAACCTAATGAAATCTTAAAAACCTGTATCAGATTGGTTGAAATGGTAAGTTCCTTACGGAGATTATTCATCAGGCAATGTAGTACTGAAACAAATTATTTAAAAATTGTCACACTATCAACGCTGTCCGATTGCAAATTAAACTTATAAAATGTTGCGCCGCACTTGCCCCAACTGACCTTATTTGATTGTTAATAAACAATTTATACTTCATACGCATGTTCGAGAATGGTACCCACTTCTTCAATTACTCGCAATTTCATATCATAAAAACATATCTTGT
This sequence comes from Agrochola lychnidis, assembly GCA_963680765.1. Classification (NCBI taxonomy): domain Eukaryota; kingdom Metazoa; phylum Arthropoda; class Insecta; order Lepidoptera; family Noctuidae; genus Agrochola; species Agrochola lychnidis. Next base: position 17,098,285 of record OY796857.1, read on the forward strand.
GTAGCAAGTAGGTAGGCACACACAACACATCACACACCCCGTCCATTGCACACCCGTGCACTCCGCATCGCACACTTCGTGCCCTCCGCATCGCGCACCTCGTGCCCTCCGCATAGCGCACCTCGTGCACTCCGCATGGCGCCCCTCGAGTGTTCCGCATGGCGCACCTCATGCGCTCCGCATCGCACATCTCGTGCGCTCCGCATTGCACATCTCGTGCACTCCGCATAGCGCACCTCGTATGCTCCGCATGGCGCACATCGTGCGCTCGGCATGGCGCACCACGTGCGGCGCTCGGCATAACGCACCTCGTTCACTCCGCAGGGCGCATCTCCTACGCTCGGCATGGCGCACTTCGTGCAACTTGAGCATTATGCGCTGCACACTTTGCGCATTGCATCGCACACCTTGTGCATACTCGTTAATCTTTCAACTGTCATTAACGAGACACAATAGAATTTTAATTGTTATCCACCTCAATGAGGCATCGTGACAGATAATGAGTTATTATGCGTCGCGCACTTTGTGCAAAACGGCCAATTGTATGTCGGACCACGCACAATGAAGGATTCCGGCTGTCTGTCCTAGTAAAACATCGTAACTCAAAAAAAAACAAGATAACCGTAACTAGAACTCCATTCGCAGACAACTTCAACTTACAAATACCTATTGGTTGAATTACCAATCCCTCGTAATAAGGGTAAATCGTGATATAACTATTTAGTCGAATTAACTAATGTCCGTGCAACAGATTCACGTATCAAACAGCACTGACTTCCAAAATCAATGTAGCCCATAAAAGTTTTGCTGTTGATTGTAACAGGTTTTTTAAATTTTTCATCCGTGTTCATGATATTTAACTATTGGTTTTTGGTAGTTAACAACCATGTGAATCATATAGAAGCAAATACAGCAATATCCACTTTTTTCTCAAATGACCCTAATGATAGCGCCACCATCTATGTAAAATTTCAAACTTTTTTTAAAAGTAATAGCGCTCCTAAAACAGCAATATCCGGTATAAAAAATAGTTGAACTTTTAATGTTAGGTGCAAAAATAGCAAAATCCAAGCCTGTCAAAACCAATTGCAGCAAAGTCCCAACTAGCCAATCACGGAGCGTTATTCAGTATGGCGAAAACGGTTGAACGGCGTAAAGACGTGCTCTAATTTCGATAATTATTCTTAGATTTTAACGTGTTTTGAAGTGATCTAGTTATTACATCGTTGAGATGGATTGTTCTCCGGTCCCTGTAAATAATAACTCTGCAAGAAAACGTCAACGAAACCCCGAAAATTGGAAACGCAATCTCGCCAAAGTTCAGAGGTTAGTACTCAAATTTTATACAGTACTCCCTATGCCTTGATACTTTTTTGGTAACCGATTCTTTTTATTTCAATTTCATTCTTGAATTTTAATAATCGTCTGTTTTTTATGTCTAAATTGCTGAACTGAACCAATTTTAATGATTTTGCGTTGAGTTATTAACCCGCAGAGGACACCAGGGATCAAAATACTCGACATAAAATTACATGATTATTATTGCAAACTATTGAGCGCCTAAACTTTTTCGTTCCTTTGATTTCTGGTCCCAGTGATGAAATGCAGATGATGAATACTCATAATACTGAAACTATAGAAGAAGTTAATTGTGAACCCTAAGAAGAAATTGCGAGCATGCTAATTTAATTTTCAATTAGCCACATAACTATAATTGTTATCTTTGTTTTGTAATAGTACAGACGCCAGCACATCAAGCTTGGGCACGCCGCAATTGCGGCGATAAGACCCCTCTTTGAGGAGTGGCTAGAGAGGCGCCACGGCGTCCTCACCTTCCGCCTGACACAGGTGCTCACCGGACACGGCTGTTTCGGGAGGTACCTGTTCAGGATAAAGCGGGAGGAAACGCCCGGGTGTCATCACTGTGTGGATCGCCCGGAGGACACGGTGGAGCATACGGTGGAGGTCTGCCCGGCTTGGGCAGAGCATCGCCGTGTCCTCGTGGAAGCGATCGGCGGCGGTGATCTCTCGCGTCCGGCCCTGATTCGGGCCATGCTACGGAGCGAGAGGAAATGGCAGGCCGTCACCTCGTTCTGCGAAGCAGTAATGCTCGCGAAGGAGGAGACGGAGCGCGTGAGGGAAAGGCAAATTTCGCGCCCTCGCGCCCCTAACCGCCGCAGCAGGAGACGCCCTGGGCGTCGGGAGTCACGAGAGGATTTCCGGCCACCGTAGGCGCGGGCTTGCGGACGGTGAGCAATGGGTAGCTCGCCGTCCGATAAGGACCAAGCCCGGGTCGACGGCGCGTTGTGTTCCACGCGCGCCTCAAAGAGATGTCAGCAGAATTGACGGGGTCCGCTAGGGCCAATGCCTGCCGGGGGTTCGAAGAAAACCGATAGGGAAATCGTGGCCCCCTGGCAACACGGCAACTGAAGGAACACGGGTGGGTTTTAGTCAGTAAGAGTCTGACACGCCCTCCCGCTCCGCCCAGAGCGGGAGAAGTTATTTGATAATTTCCCACCCAAAAAAAAAAAAAAAAAAAAGCACATCAAGCTACCCGAAACAGTAAAATTTTCCCAATCAACTTTGAACCTTAGACATCAGCGATAAAGTTGAAAATCTATTAAATAAATTTGACAGATTGTAGTAGCTTGATGTGCTGGCGTCCGTACATACTATTGTTGTATGTACTTTTACAAAACAAAGAAAGCATTGATTGCGTCTGTTCTATTGAAAATTTCATAAATAAATATTTTTTGTAAATTTTTATTTGTGTGCGTTTTTTTTTTTAACTCGCTCAATAAAATTTCATAATATTAGACATACCTCATTAAAGTATCTAATTCATACGTCCTATTATACACAGTTTTAAATATGGCGTCCATCGGTGCAATGCCAGCAAAATCCCAAAGTAGGAGATTCAAATACAGCAATATCCTACTGTCAAGAACAATAACAGCAATATCCAGTATTTTTTTCAATATTCTAACGTCATCGTTTAGTTATTTTATTATATAATCGTTTGCACATGTGTATTTTAACATTCCAGTTGCAATACAATAAAATTTTGTTAAAAAAACATAGGTATGATTATCAAAATTAGTTTTATTTAAATTCCCCAAAATCACCTTACATGGATATTGCTATATTTGCTTCTATATGATTCATGTGTCCGACTTCGTGACAATTATAACATCTTAAAACCCTACTAATATCGCCATTGGATCCACGTCCCGATATATCTGATACCGGTTTCACAATTATTATTTTTTTAGCATTTCGGTCAACTCATCCGTGCTTAACATTTCTCAGAAATCCTAACAACTTGTCAACATTATCAAACACTACAGCCTCTGCGCCATAACGGAACGACCTATCCTCTATGCCATACACTATACAGTCAATAGCATCTTTTCCTGATATACGACAACGATTCAAAGCTATCAACTTTTCATAATAAAACTTCGAGAAGATTGCATTCGCGAAGTACCTACGTTTACGTGATGGACCACGATGCTGTCGATCTTTGCATTGAATGCGAGAACGAGACTTGCGTGACCCAGAACGTGTTAGCCGTTTTCAACACGTGTCCGGCTAGGTCTTCTGTGGTGTCGACCTCGGGATTTCCTTCTAATTGCTCATTTATATGTATATGAACTGCAAAGTTAAGTTTTTCTTCAATCTGGGATCAAAAATTTATAGGCCGTGTCTTGAAGTGACATTTAATCTGTATTTTATTACTCTACTATAAGTTCTTTTTTAATTGAAAAGTTAAGTTTGTCCTTCAATCCAAATTTGGAAATTTGGGCAACCGAGCAACCACAGCTTTGAGATGGAAACCTCAGGGCGCAAGTCCTACTCAGAATGGTCCGGTTTAAAAAAAAACAGACTTATATGATTCTAATGTATTTCTTAAAATACTTATTATTCATTTTACTATTATTATCACCATTGATTTATAATACCTACTCTTGCCACCATTGAACACAAAATACATGTTAGAAAGGTTAGTTTATGAATTTAAATTGTAGTAACTTTAGACCAAGTGGGCGATTTTAATGAAATAAATACTGAATGTTGATTCAAGATACGGACTATGACTATATTCCCAATCCCTTTAATCTTTTGAAAAAAAGACAACAAAAAAAAAATTACGTAATGAGAGCTTTAAAATTATCCCCTATTTTACCCTCTTGAGGGATTTTTGAAAAAACGCAGAAATACGTAATTCTTTATTTGTTGCCAAAAGTATAAATTTAATTTTCATAGCCCTATCTTAAGAAATGATAGGTTTCCTATACAAACTTTCATCCCCTTAGGGTTATTTTTGAGACAAAAAGTACCCTATGTCCTTCTCCGAGTTTTTTTTTTTTTTAATCTTTATTTTAAGGGCTTTATCGCTGAGCGATAACGTCACCCTGTAACAGACAGTGTTACTTTCGAATTTATAATATTAGGATGGATAGTATAATAGTATGGATCAAATATTAAGTATGGATGAATTCATGATTGATTGCTTAGCTCCATAAAAGTATAGCGGGATAATAATCATTTAAAAATTTAAATCTGTAACTATCTGTTACATTCGTTCCTTATTCAGCCCAGTGAAGTATTGGAATAATTCAACTGTTGTATAGATAGTGGTATATTGTGTTAATTTAAATAAAATTAAGTATCTCATTAAAAAGTTTTTTCATCATACAAAGGTAAATTGTGTTCTATCTCCTCTCATTTCATACGAAATATCTGAGATTTTTTTTGCAATTTCTGACTACTCTTACTCAAACCTCAGTTGGCCCGTTATAGTTTTTTGATCCTAGTAATAAGAAATAGGATCGACTGCCATCAAGACAGTTTTTGTGAAAATTGGCCATTTTCTTGCTGACTGTAATTTTTTTTCAAAATCTGTGAACGCAGATCAAAATGTTTCAAAAACTTAGGGACAGTCTCCTAAGACCGTTTTCTTGTAGTGACAGCGGTTAAGGTAGCTGCCCTTATTGCCCCACCTCAAAATCCACCCTGTATATGTTATGATCAACTGCTTGGCTCCATAAAAGTATAGCATGATGATAATCTTTTAAAAGGTTAAATCCGTAACTATCTGCAATATTCTAACCATTTGGCTAGTCTTTTACAATTTGCGTTAAACCATAGAAAAATACAAACATAATGCAATATTGCTCATTCCCCACAGCAAATAGCGTGATAATAATTTTTGAAAATCTATTGTGGCGATTCCATATTTGACTTTTAGATTATTTATACCAATTTTTAAGTTAATCAAGCCACACAGTAAAGTCCTCCACTGTAAAAACGAATACCCCGTTAGGCGTAGATTTTCAAAAAACCTTGATATAAGTTTTTATTTATTTTTAGTATTCATTATAAATACTGAGTTTTGAGTTAATCAGACCGCTCGTTAAAATTATTCCATACAAACTTTAACACACCCCAATCCTTCTTTAGGGGGTAGTTTAGTAAAAATTAAAAATTGCGAACTTTATAATTTACATAGATAAGTATTCGTGCCAAGTTTCAAGTTTACTAACTCAAGGAATAAGATTTTTCATACAAACAAAATCCACCCTTTTCACCCCCTTAAAGGTGGAATTTCCAATAATTCGTTCTTAGCGGACGTCTACTAACTATAAACTACCTCTCTGCCAAATTTCATCTTCATACGTCAAGTGGTTTTCGATATTTCGTGATGAGTGAGTGAGTGACCTTTCGCTTTTATATATATAGATACACAGCCTATGTTACTCAGTGATAAATAACTGATAAAATAGCATTCTACTGGTGAAAGAAAATCGGTCCAGTAATTTTTTAGTTTTATTAATTACAAACAAAAACACATTTTTTTTTCTCTTTGAATAAAAACAGTGTTTTTGTACGTCCATGCTTTAGCGTAGGTGGATGAGTATTTCGTTTACGTTTCTACAACATTATCTACTATTTCCAAAGCACGATATTTCAACCCGGGTGCTAAAACTAATAATGTACAAAAAGAAATTACCTGAATAATATTCACTCACTACTGTTGGCTACCACAATTTTTCCACTACTGCTTGACTTCGCCGAAATAAAAGCTAAAAATAGATACCTATTCATGGCAGATATCTTAGTCTCAGTTTTGGCTTGTAGAAAAAATATCGATGTGTCCATAAATCGATAATTTTTTATTCGATATATCGATATTTCTTTGCGATATTTATTTCGATATATCGTTATTAAGTATCGAAAATCGAATTGTATCAAATAGGTACGATATATTTCCGATAGCAACATCGTTGTCGCCACGGACTAAACCCGCTGGAATACAGAACCGTAAAAACGTTGGCTTTTTTTTATTGTCTATGACTTTTAGCTCGGAAAAAAAAATGATTTTACATTACTGTTGCTTGATTAACAGAAATGATGTTCCTATTTTGGTATTTAACCTCTCTGCTCGACAAGATTTTGACATGTGACACATCAGTTGACTGGAATCTTTGGTATATTTTACATGAATTATTTTATTTTTGAAAATAATAATTTTATTAGTAAGTATACACATACAATGTGGATAGGGCAGTAACTTTTGAGGGTTCCGTACGTACCTACGAATGAAAAAATGGAACCCGTAAAGGATTACTCATGTGTCGGTCTGTCACAGCCAATTTGCTTCGAATCTACTGGACCGATATAGTTGAAATTTGATACACATACGAATTTCTGTGACCCAAATACAGAAATGTAACGTAAATAAATAAATTTTGAATATGGGGTCACTTTTGGGAGCCAAACCAGACAATAAAAAAAAAGTTTTGCAAACTATACCATGTGACATATCAATTGAAAGGGTTTGTTGTGGGGGTCCCAAATATTTATGTTAATTATTCCACATTATTTTTGGAACTAAGTTCTTTTAGTGGTATGAGGAACAGGGTGTAAAGTTCACTCATCCACCATAGAAAAGGGAGGATCCTCCGACCAGACGGGTGATGTGTCTGGCGGGCAACTGCAAATCAGTTTGAAGTTGAAATCTTGTATGTATGTCGATCGCTTGGTAAACTCTAACTGCGCGATGCAGGATTTGTGTGACGTCATGTCTTTGATGCGTAGTTCGTATGTGGTGGTGTAACCGCTACATCACTCCCCTCCGGAGACCGGAGGTCGATAGTTGGCTGAATCTTGCGATGCTTCACGGTGTCAGCTGTGGTTCCAGTGAGTCGGAACCGGGTGCCACATAGTTCGCGGTGAGTCGGAACTGTCTGTGGTGATGGTGGTGATTGCGGTGATTCCCCAGTGAGTCGGGGTGATTGAGGGTGATTCCCCAGTGAGTCGGGGTGATTGAAGTTGATTGCGTTGATTCCCCAGTGAGCCGGGGTGATGAGGCTGAGGGTGATGACCAGGAATGCGCGTTCGCTGCATGCTGGTGGTCAAGATACCCGTTGAAGCCGTGGGTGCTGGCTGGCTGTGTGAGTCGCCTCACGAAAACTTGCGGGAGTGATGATGATGATGACGTCACGCCGAAGTAATTGCTCGAAGGCTGCGCTGACGTTCATACTCGGGGTCACAAATTTAGAAGCATGAGGAACAGGGTGTAAAGTTCACTCATCCACCATAGAAAAGGGAGGATCCTCCGACCAGACGGGTGATGTGTCTGGCGGGCAACTGCCCATCAGTTTGAAGTTGAAATCTTGTATGTATGTCGATCGCTTGGTAAACTCTAACTGCGCGATGCAGGATTTGTGTGACGTCATGTCTTTGATGCGTAGTTCGTATGTGGCGGTGTAACCGCTACATTCTTTAACGCGACTTGCAGTAGGAGTAAACTGGCACAAATCGTCACGCGAAAAAGTGTTCATACTTGTAACTGTCTTCTTCTAATTTGATAGAGAGAGAGAGTGTGAATTTAGTCAAAATGTAAATCCAAAACGGCGGCTGCGAAAATTTTCAAATTTTTCATCGTGTGAGTCGGTTTCATGGTTGTCGAAGGCGTTAAAGCCGATAGTGACGTTAACATGTAAATCCAAGATGGTGGCTTCGAAAAATTTTCATCATTGGTATCGTTTTCATAGTTTTTGAGGGTGCTTATGTCGATAGTGAATCCAAGATGGCGGCTGCGAAAATTTTATTTTTGTTTAAAATTATACGTGAAAAAGAACTTGGTTGACTGACAGACTTACACGTTTTATTTTTTTAATTTATTATAGCAAATAAACCATTCCCCACTTATCTACGGAGCCATTGAATATATTTTTTTCAATACTGGAAATTGTTAGTTTATTATAGATTCCTGGAAAACCTATAAAAAGTCTATGGTCGTAAAATAATATAAGTTTGTTCTTGGGATAAATTATTGGTATAAAACATGGATGCTATTACAATTTGATAATTTTTCATCATGACTACAATTTTCATGTTTTTCGGAGGGATAGTGCTGATATCGAATAAGATGAACATTCTGGATTTTAAGATGGCGGCTATTCCAAATAATAATAATATTGTAAATCAATTCTCATGGACATCAGTTTCATGCCGATTGTAAACTCGATAGCCAAAATCCGTGAAAAAAAACGGCCCACTTAATTTCGTCAAGTCCGTCTGTCCGTGCGTCCAGATGTCATACAGCCATTTTACACGGAGGATATTTACAAGTAATTAAGAGTAACCTATTAAAAACAAAAACTACCAAACTCATACAACTAACAAAAAATATGGACGTCATTTAAAAGCGTTTGCGGAATACCTACCAACTTTATAGAATTAATTTATCATCATTCCCAAACAAAGTTTTGTTAAGCCTACCTAAAAAGTGTATACTGGGCATTCTGTAGCAAACTATCAGAAAGTATCAAAAATAAAATCCACAGTAAATAATTGTCCAAAAAATTAAAATAGTTTTGAACAGCGAGCGCATTCCGAATTTAAATTCAAATATAGAAACAATTCAACGCGAAATTTAATAAATGAGGTAAGTATCTATCCCCGTCCTGTCTGTTGACTCGTTTTATACATAATGTCCAAAAAACGATTAAAATTACATTACAAAAGTATAAATAATTATTACAAACAATGTTTAATGTATTTAATGCTTAAAATAATTTTATTTAAATTTTCAAGAATCGATTTCTGACATTCGACTTATTAATTAATCGAGTCGATTAAAATTGAAAAAAAATAATCGTTTGTCATAATTGTTTTCGCACATCATTACAATAAAAAAAACATTAATGGTCGAATATTTTTAACACAAATTGAGTAGTGGTAATGAATATAACGTGTTATTGGACTTGTGTTCGTATATTACGTTAAGATCTGTGCATTTTCTAGTTGTATATAATATTTTTAATAATATTTGTCACATTTTAAATCGTATCTATATGTGTATGTGTGATATTAGTGAAAAGTTAAAATGTAAACACGCACGATTGGCGCGAAACTTCGACTTTGGATATCAAAAACTTCATACCCAGTACTTATTTAACTTGAACAATGGATGAATTCGTCAAATAATTAAATTATGTAGTATTCACTGACCCTGTGGTGGAGTTTAGATGTTCGAAATCCCCAATTTTTATGATTTTTAACCGACTTCAAAAAAAGGAGGTTACACAATTCGACCGTATATTTTTTTTTTATATTTGTTCGCGGATAACTTCGTCGTTTATGAACCGATTTTGATGATTCTTTTTTTGTTGGAAAGGAGATATCTCAAGGGTAGTACCATGATAAGGAAACCAGGATCTAATAATGGCATCCTGGAGAAATTGAGGGAACTCTTCAAATATTACAGGCAAACCTATAGCGATTTGGGTATTTTTTATAATAACTAATGCAGTTGCTCTTGGAAAACACCATTTAGTTAAGTGGAACTGATGATGAAGACCACAAATAGCCCCCAAAACTACTCAATAATAAGTATTTCACGGGTTGCGATTCGATTACTTTAATATGGTTGCAATGCAATTTATGCTCGCCACAATGCATATGGAGAAGTGGAGCTGATGGTGAAGTACCATGAGAACTCCTCAACGAAGAACGTCCCTGAATCGGGAAAAGCAAGATTTTGTAAAAGGTGACGAGCAGTTGGCATTAGGCTAATGTAACTTAGATAAATTACAAATTGACCCACTAAAAAGCGAGAAATAAAAACTTTTTTACACAAAATACAACCGACTTCTAAACTACAAAGTGAAAAATAACTTTAATTTCAGAAGTCGGTGTCAAAAAACTAAAACACTGATCTAAAGAAACCGACTTCTGAAATTAAAGTTATTTTTCACTTTTTTCGTTTTTATTAGCCTCGACCTCGACTGTCATCAAAATGGCGATTATCGTATTTACAGACTTGAATTTTATAAAGGTAAATTAATAATCTTGCACGCTAAATATGAAAGATTTAATGGTGTAAACATTTGAGTTTTTTATTCAACTCTCTTAATTGACACACATTCATAAGATTTAATGGGTAGTATAATAAATATTTACATAATCAATTAAGGGTGTCGTATGTGGTAATTCTGGGGGGGCTTGTGGCTAAGTAATAACAGCTGCACGGATCGATCTATCAGGTTAAGCGACGCTTGCCGCGGTTGGTCTGTGGATGGGTGACCATCTTTACATACCAAGACCCCTCCGTGCCTCGGAAAGCACGTTAAGCCGTTGGTCCCGGCTGTCATTTGTAGATCTTTGACAGTCGTTACGGGTAGTTAGAAGCCTTAAAAGTCTGACAACCAGTCTTACCAAGGGGTATCGTGTTACCCAGGTACTAGGTTGTGGAGGTCAGATAGGCAGTCGCTCCATGTAAAATACTGGTATTCAGCTGCATCCGGTTAGACTGGAAGCCGACCCCAACATAGTTGGGAAAAGGCTAGGCAGATGATGTATGTGGTAATTCTGGGGTCCAATTGGACCCACTACCGAGCCGGCGGAGGTTTGTGTGTTCGGGTCCAATCGGGGGCGCTTCCAAACTATACAAACAAACTTTAAAAAATTTCGCCAATATAATGTCGATGTTTTTTTTTTTCGATGTATCTAAATCAATGCCGATATATTTTTAAAATATCGATACTTTTTGGCACTTTTTGCATTCCTATTCACAGTGAACCCGATTCTGTAGCTCAGTCGTTATCTGGATTGTTTTTATCTCAACATGTGCAAAAATAAACATTGCGTTGGTTCAGTTGTTGAACGAACCTACGATTATAATAACTTTGTAATAATATAATCTCCCAGTGGTTAAGAACTGAATTGAATGAATGAATTGTCCATACAAACGTAATACCTAAATTATTTACATTTTGGGCAAGTTACCACCATATTATGTTGTTATTTGGATTTAGACAATGTTTATCTACGCTCCTACATCTTATTTTTTTTTTCCAAAGAACTTTTCTAAAATGAAATTTAAACGAATTTAATTTCGCACATTTTTACAGCGTAAATGACATGTCTTCATATAGTTTTTTCTGTATTATAAACAACAATATTTATAATATTGTTTCTGAAGAAGCATAGCTTTTATTACCAAGTTACAAATTAGTGGAAAAAAAATGGAAAAATATTAAATTTTCATTCATAATTTTTGGTATTACGGAACACATCCAAATTTTTCATAAATTTTCGAAAGCTAATAGTGCTATCGCGTCAAGCAATAATTATCAATGTGTGCGTGGCAGTATTGCTCACTGTAGGTGTATATCGCTCCCACAGGCACTCACACTAGCGCAACATGCTTGGAATTGAATTTTTTTGCAAAATTGCCTGTGTTAAAAACTAAAAAAATGTAGCAGTATATTTACAAACAGCAAAGAATTTTATTGGTATATTTTTTTAGTTTTTAACCGTCTTCATTTACCAAAGTTAAAGTTAAAAGGTAGAGTACGAATAGCTAAGTGAACAAAATCATATTGGTAGAGGATAGTGCAGAATGTTGTGGGTACTATGGCACGTCAGCAGTAAATTTGAAATATGAAAACCGTTCTTTGAGATTATGTACAGAATGGTAAAAATTCTAGAAGAACAGAATTGTGGTAAATCTACATCGCCACATACGAACTGAACATCACACTGACGTCACACAAAATCCTGCATCGCGCAAACAGAGTTTACCGCGCGACTAGCATATATACAACGTCCCGACATCAATAGTCGGGCAGTGGCCCACCAGACACAACACCTGTCTGGTCATAGGACCGGGCCCTTCCTTTTCTATAGATGATGATGAGTGAAGTTTACAGTACCTGTTCCTCAAACCTCTAATCATGAAATGTTTTAAAAATTAAGTTCGCTCGCTTCAAATCGAGTGATAAAAAAGTATTACTAAGAAGTTTTCCTGTAAATTTTTTAGCCGATTGTACTGTATAAAAATCACGTCGACTGTTTCGAAACGAGATTAAATGTATACCTACATATATTATAGGTATACAGATCAAAAATAGTTAAGAAACGCCACTTTTGTTCAAATATTTTATTATACATGGTGAATCAGGAAGTAACCCAGAATATAGGCCCAGGCCTTGTTTGGGAGCATCAGGTGTTTTTGCAATACATAATTATAAATGACAGAATATGACTTTCTTGTTTGTTGTATGTTCTTATTTATTTTGACTAGTCACGTTTATTATTTTGAAAAAGTATTTAGCAAGATACAAAAAAAAATACTTTAAAGATTAAGACAGTTTATTACAAAAAAAAACAGAGTTAGCGACCAAATACATACAAAGGCAAACACACGCTTCGCGGGCAAACTGTAGTAGCGCCTAGCTGTCTGCTGCCGCAAGCAATTGCTTTTAAGGATCACGCACACTTTGTGAGACTTTCGTGACTTTTTTGGAGAGAGCCAAAACAGTAATAACACTTTTTTTTTGAGTATGGCATCTCGTAGTTGACCTCTGAGATCATGACTACTTAACCGGGCTTTCCTGTGGGTGCCTTAAGCTAACACACTTAAAACCTCCAGCCAGGGGTTATTCGACTATGCTAATTAAAACTAGGTGAACGCTCGCTAAGGGCAGCCCCTGTGGGGTACGAATCTCGGCTTAGGGCGTCAACCGGAGGGAGGACATCAAGGATGGGACGGGCTGGAGAAATAACACAGATTTTTTTTTGTAATATGCCACATATATAAGGAACTCATGAACTATCGTTTGTAGCTTCCCAAATAAGCGTCGCAGTTGGGGCAGTGGTGATCCGCGTTCTGGCAGGAGTCCATGCAGTATGGGATGCACGCGAGACATATACATAAACTGCAACAAAGAAAAAAATTATAAATAAGACGTTACGAGTATATATAAGACGCGTATTCGCTTGTAAACAGCGGTTTTGATGCAGTTTTTGTAAAGTTCACATAATAACTACGTCGAAACTGTCGACCGGATCCGCACTCATAAATCTTAGGGTTTAAGACAGCGCAGAGGTAGCCACCTGCCGCCTCATTATGGCCGCAATGACAGCCGTAAGTGACGGTACCGGTGTTTAAGTAAAAAAGTGGCCGTAATGGTACGACTTTCTCAGGAAACCCCAGTTTTAAAACTGCACGGGGACTACACACTGCATTCAAACGCCTTTCATATAGCTTTCTCTGAGATGTATGCCATTTACGTATGCAAAATCAATATCCTACGAATGATCAAAACGGTTCAGCTAATGTTTGACAAGAACCGAATGACTAATGATCATTTAAAAATAACATTCTATAAACGAATCATTTGACATACATTTCGCAAAAATAATAAGTAATCAGTTGACAAAATACAGATTTCGCTAATATTTCAAATGTTAAAATATCATTCCAAAAATATCCATTTGCCCAAGTACTTCGTTTGTCAAATTTGCGATTTTACAAAATGACTATAGTTAAATTGTTACTTGAAGTACCCACCAGGACCCACCTATTGCCGGAACTATTTCATTTTATTACACTGTCATTTAAGAGTGTTTATTCTGAAAGTGGGCAACGTCGCAAATAGATGTCAAATATTTCGCTGTTTTGATTAATTTGGCAATATTTAATTACAGTATGGAAATAAGAAATGTGGCTAACTAGCGAACTAGAATATTAATAATGAATTGCAATAAATTGTAACACTGAATTTGATGTTATAACCGTTTTTGGTGTAAAAAAGCATTTGAAAAGTTACCAAATACTTTTTTTACATCTAAAACTAAATATTCGGTGTTACGATATTAATTATTGCATTTCAAAATAAATATTTCAATTCCCCAGTTAGCCACATTTCTTAATTCCACACAGTAATATTTCCAAATGAATCAAAACAGGTAAATATTTGACAGCTATTTACGACGTTGCCAACTTTTAGGATAAACCCTTTTAAAGTACTGTATTGTCCTGGATACAGTTGTGACATTTTAACACCAAATAAGTGCACCACAGTGAGTTGAATCAGTGAACACCAGGATAGCCAGAGCTGTCCTTGAGTCAACGTGTTTCGTTCAGAAGATTCCCAAGTAAGTCCATCCACTCCTATTCCTTATTCATAGCTGCGTGTAGCTCAATTCTGTGTCGGCTAATATTCCACACCACGTAAATTATTTTCCCGCGTACGGTCCTTCGAGAAGCCGCTTCAGCTTATACACCACTAACTTATACCTACCCATTTCTGTTCAATTGACCTACCCTACTAATGACTGATGATTTCGTACTGGAAGTAACCTATCCTATGATACTGTATACCTACTTTAATATATTATTTTCTATTCACACTACTGTTTATCTAAAAATAATAATTTTGCAATAAAAATTAATATTCACTAAGTCTTACTTCTTTAATATTAGACTTCCATACCTGTAGTGCTATTCTGTAACCATCTCACCGTGTTATCTTAGATGAAGTGAGCGTGGAGTGAGCTGTCAGTTGCTAAGGATTGACACTATTGGCAGCTTACTTCACCTAAGTTATCACGGTGAGATTTTTACAGAATAGCACTACTGCAGTGCTATTCTGTAAAAATCGCACCGTGAACGCTTAGTTGAAGTGAGCTGTCATTCCACCATATGCTAGAGATTGACACTATTGACAGCTCACTTTCAAGCTCACTTCACCTAAGCGTTCACGGTGAGATTTTTACAGAATAGCACTGCAGAACCTAAAGTATATTCTCGTATTCTGCTTTCTGTATAGGAAAAATTTCTGTATGTAAAGTAAGTTATTATCAAGCAATGCATTTTACATACATAACATCACGCCTTGTTTCTCCGAAGGGTTGGGCAGAGGTGTCCCTGTAGCAGGTACACCCACAGCAACGCATTTTGTCAAACGTTATTTGCGCTTTGCGTTGTTTTACCAATTAACATGATTATAAAAATATTAGTTTGTCAAAAATGATGGTTCGATGTAATGAAATAATGGTGCCGATTCCCTTGTTCACAAACTAAATTAAATTTAAGTTCAGTGCATCTTTTTCTTTCTATTTCATTAAGAAAAGGACAGAAGATACATTTTAGTTTAGTCCTGTCAAATTAATCAGTGCTTGACGTAAATTGACGTAATTTTAGTCGGCAAGTTTTTAATCACGTCTAAACTTGTATGGAGAGTGACAGGCGCTGATTAATTTGACAGTACTAAACTAAAAATTTATCCTCTGTCCTTTTCTTAATGAAATAGAAAGAAAAAGATGCACTGAACTTAAATTTAGTTTAGTTTGTGAACAAGGGAATCGGCACCATTGTCTTTCAATTATTTATCAAATGAGTTATTTACAGAAATAATAGTTTGTAAAGTGACGTTATTTTTAAAATGAAAATTTGTGATTTTTTGTCAAATGACAGGATCAAAATCGATCAAAATATGTCTTCTTTTTCTACTCACCAACATAAGAGCAATGCCGCTACATGGGTTTGCGTGGTAGGTTGCATCGTAACAGTGGTGACGATGGAGGAACCGCAAGAGGGGCAGGTCACTGCGCACGGCTCGGGACCGAGGGCTGCTTGAACCACTGGAGGTCTTTGATTCAGGGGTACTTGGGACATTTGGGGCATTTGATTTTGGGGTACTTGGGACATTTGGGGCATTTGATGTTGGGGTACTTGGGACATTAGGGGCATTTGATTCGGGGGCACTTGGGACATTTGATTTTGGGGTACTTGGGACATTTGGGGCTTTTGATTCAGGGGTACTTGAGACATTTGGGACATTGGATTTAAGGGTACGTTCGTCATTTTTTAACTCTGAAACATAAAAGATACATTCAGAGCATTAATTGATGTTCTTAGTTATTTGTCTATTTTTGTGATCTCCAAAGACGATCCTATGTGCTATTACGTACTTAAAACGCATTATCTGGGCTTGGATTTGACACGCACATAAATAGAACGGGAGCTTGGTATCCATCGTCTTCATGGTATTCCTGTGGTGCGTTTTCAATGCACATTGCTATCGAAATACCCAAAAAAACTATTGTTATATTACTTATGGGTATAATACCTATTATCTGCGAGGTATATGCGTAACAAACTTAAAATAGCAATGACTATCATTTTGACAGTTCAAAAACAATCATTGCGTCATTTACTTTGTCGAGCAGACAAATTTTTCAAATGGATTAGCAATTTCCTTCAAAATCCTTAGGATTGTGATTGAAAGTGTGTTACGCAATTAGGGTGCGGTACCTACTATTATTTTACTTAAATGTGAATGTGAGAATGTGGGTTATTTATATTTTTTAGGGTTCCATACCTCAAATGGAAAAAAACGGAACCTTTATAGGATCACTCGTGTGTCTGTCTATCTGTCCGTCTGTCACAGCCAATTTGCTCCGAATCTAATGGACCGGTTAAGTTGAAAGGTACACATACGTAAATAAATGAATTTTGAATAATATGGGGATCACTTTTGGGTGGCAAATAAGAATATTTAAAAAAGTTATGCTAACTTCTCAAAGATCAGAGAACAGAGGATCAGATTTTTTTATAATTATAAAATAAATACTTTAAGAGACATTTAAGAAAATTTATGAAAATTGACCATTCCCCACTTATCTCCGAAACTACTGAGCTTAAGATTATGAAAAAAATACAGAGAATGATTCCTTACTCAGAGATTACATTAAGAAGTCTATGGTCTTAAAATAACATGGTAAATGTCTCAATATTGTGCACAAACTTACATTTGCAGTTGGAATGTACCTATGAGAGAACATGTCTTTCAACTACAATGTTAAGTTGTTCTTGAAATAAATTCATCCCAACTACGGCACCCTTCTTCGTGTGTAGTCCGACACTCACTTGGCTGTTTTTTTTTCCTGGCACTGCAGTTAAAGTATCTTTCAAACCACAAGTTTTTTTTTTTTCACTTTTTACAAGGATCTCTCCATTAATTACATCTAGAGGCCACATCGCGCCTAAACCAATAGATTTGCTAGGTAAAACGACATTTACTGCGTACAATTTACAGAGATGAATGGTACCATATCACGCAAATAAATGATGAACTTACCTAAAAACACTTTTTTTTTTTTTTTTGGGTGGGAAATTATCAAATAACTTCTCCCGCTCTGGGCGGAGCGGGAGGGCGTGTCAGACTCTTACTGACTAAAACCCACCCGTGTTCCTTCGGTTGCCCTGTTGCCGGGGGCCACGATTTCCCGATCGGTTTTCTTCGAACCCCCGGCAGGCATTGGCCCTAGCGGACCCCGTCAATTCTGCTGACATCTCTTTGAGGCGCGCGTGGAACACAACGCGCCGTCGACCCGGGCTTGGTCCTTATCGGACGGCGAGCTACCCATTGCTCACCGTCCGCAAGCCCGCGCCTACGGTGGCCGGAAATCGGCTCGCGATTCCCGCCCCGGGCGTCTCCTTCTATTGCGGCGGTTAGGGGCGTGAGGGCGCGAAATTTGCCTCTCCCTCACGCGTTCCGCCTCCTCCTTCGCGAGCATTACCGCTTCGCAGAAGGAGGTGACGGCCTGCCATTTCCTCTCGCTCCGTACCATGGCCTGAACCAGGGCCGGTCGGGAGAGATCACCGCCGCCGATCGCCTCTACGAGAACACGGCGTTGCTCCGCCCAAGCCGGGCAGACCTCCACCGTATGCTCCACCGTGTCCTCAGGCCGATCCACACAATGGTGACACCCGGGTGTTTCCTCCCGCCTTATCCTGAACAGGAACCTCCCGAAGCAGCCGTGTCCGGTGAGGACCTGCGTCAGGCGGAAGGTGAGAACGCCGTGGCGTCTCTCCAGCCACTCCTCAAAGACGGGTCTTATCGCCTCGATTGTGGCGTGCCCAGCGCGGGGTTGCGACAATCGCACCCTCCATGACGCCATGAGATCCCGCCGGAGCTCTGTCCGCTGTGCCGCAATTTCTTGCGGCATCGGGGTTAAGCCCCGGCGTTTCGCCTCCTCGCGCCACTCCCAGACGTGCGCGAGGACCTTTGCCTCCAGATCCCATGGCGGTAATCCGGCAAGGAGGCTCGCCGCCTCGCAGGAGACCGTGCGGTATCCTCGGTACCTAAAAACACTGGAATGCAAGAAAAAAAAAAGCAGTTGAGAATGCTCAGCTGCACATTAAGGTATAATCACTTCTTCCTAATATTAATGTTAGGTTTGGTTACCAAGGCACACTCGCTAGGATCTGGGTCTTTTGTACTACTGCAGACAGCAGATGAATATATCTACAGGAAAATGACTAGGAATCAAAACAGGAAAATCTGTCAGAATATGATTCCTTTGTTAAAACTAATACTGTACACTAGCATTTGGCCGTGGCTTCACCTGCGTGTAGGTCCGAAATTAACCCTGGGGAACGTTCTACCTTGATAAAAAGTATTCTATGTCCAGTCCCAGGTTATGGTCTACCTGTGTGCCAAATTTCATCAAAATCCATTCAGCCGTTAAGGCGTAAAAATGTAACAGACAGACAGGCGGAGTTAGCCCACGTTCGCACGGACGTAAAATATCGCGGCGGGATTTTATCGCGCACTGGATTTTCAACTCTCGCTATTAAGCCTAGCGTTGAGAATCCAACGCGCTGGGACGCAATCTCGTCCCAGCGCGTTGAATAAAACACTGTTGGATTATCAACACTCGGCGCTAAGCAGAGCGCTGAAAATCCATTGAATGAAAAAAATCGCCGCGATTTTATTACGTCCGTACGAACGTGGGCTTACTCTCACGTTAATTTATAATACCTATTATTAGTAAGGAAGTATGAACAATGAGCCAGAGAACAGAGAACAATGTCGGTTTTGGTAGGTACGGGATTTTGATAGGTGGTCCTATTTATAAGTGACGGAAAACTTGCCATCATAATTATTTGTCTCATGAATAAATTATAATTAACCGTGTATGAAAACGTACTAAGTACTGTAGAACCACAACCCAACCTTTATGAATAGATTTTAGTAATTGATGATATTTCATCTGATTTTAAAAACAATTTATTTTTTATTTTTATTCTTATTAATACTGATTAAGTTTTATCTGATTTCAAAGACAACAGGGGGCCTACCACAAGCTCATAAAGCAGTATTATTTTAATATTACTTCAGGGTGGGAAAGAGATAAAGCTCTACTGAACGTATAGCTCCATCTCTTTCTCCCACTGAAGTAATATTAAAATAATACTGCTTTTGAGCTGGTGGTAGGCCCCCTGTAACTTATGCCAAAAGTGTTATTTATGATAAAAATATACGAAATTGTTACACTTATGCCCGTTTTCACCGACAACAGTGTCATTTATATGAATCCATAGATAAAAGTGCATTGTTGGATTTTCAACTCTTAACGCTGAGCACTTGAGTTCGGTCGCTTCAAATCGAGTGATAAAAAAGCATTATTAAGAAGTTTTCTTGTAACTTTTGGAGCTGATTGTACTGTATCAAAATCACGTCGACTGTTTCGAAACGAGATTAAATGTATACCTATATTATTATAGGTATACAGATCAAAAATAGTTAAGAAACGCCACTTTTGTTCAAATATTTTATTATACATGGTCACAGATAATATAATACTACGACATGGTGAATCAGGAAGTAACCCAGAATATAGGCCCAGGCCTTGTTTGGGAGCATCAGGTGGTTTTGCAATAAATAATTATAAATGACAGAATATGACTTTCTTGTTTGTTGTATATTCTTATTTATATTGACTAGTCACGTTTAATATTTTGAAAAAGTATTTAGCAAGATACAAAAAAAAATACTTTAAAGATTAAGACAGTTTATTACAAAAAAAAACAGAGTTAGTGACCAAATACATACAAAGGCAAACATACGCTTCGCGGGCAAACTGTAGTAGCGCCTAGCTGTCTGCTGCCGCAAGCAATTGCTTTTAAGGATCACACGCACTTTGCGAGACTTTCGTGACTTTTTTGGAGAGAGCCAAAAGAGTAATAACACTTTTCTTTTGGGTATGGCATCTCGTAGTTGACCTCTGAGATCATGACTACTTAACCGGGCTTTCCTGTGGGTGCCTTAAGCTACCACACTTAAAACCTCCAGCCAGGGGTTATTCGACTATGCTAATTAAAACAACCGACCTCCAAAAAAAATACTACAAAGTGAAAAATAACTTTAATTTTGGAAGTCGGTGTCTTGGGTTTTGTATTTTCGTTTTTTGCCACCGACTTCCGAAATTAAAGTTATTTTTCACTTTGTAGTGTTTTTTTTTTGGAGGTCGGTTGTTTTTTTTTTGTAAAAAGATTTTATTTTTCACTTTTTAGTTGTGGTACCTACACCAAAAATATTCGAATACCACTACCTACTACCAGTGACAGAAACTTATCATATCATCTACATACTAAGTGGGAAAAAATACGTATTTTGTAGCTAACCCAAAAACTATCCAAGCAAAGTTAATAAAATTTGTATGGGACCAATTCGAGAGCACACCCTTTCAAACAAAAAAAGAATTTTCAAAATCGGTCCACAATTGACGGAGAAATCGGTGGACATACATAAAAAAAAAAACAAACATACGCGACGAACATATAACCTCCTCCTTTTTGGAAGTTGGTTAAAAACTAGGTGAACGCTCGCTAAGGGCACCCCCTGTGGGGTACAAATCTCGGCGTCAACCGGAGGGAGGACATCAAGGATGGGACGGGCTGGAGAAATAACACGAATATTTTTTTTTTTTGTAATATGCCACATATATAAGGAACTCATGAACTATCGTTTGTAGCTTCCCAAATAAGCGTCGCAGTTGGGGCAGTGGTGATCCGCGTTCTGGCAGGAGTCCATGCAGTATGGGATGCACGCGAGACATATACATAAACTGCAACAAAGAAAAAAAATATAAATAAGACGTTACGAGTATATATAAGACGCGTATTCGTCTATGTTCACGGTACACTTGTAAACAGCGGTTTTGATGCAGTTTTTGTAAAGTCACATAATAACTACGTCGAAACTGTCGACCGGATCCGCACTCATAAAGCTTAGGGTTTAAGACAGCGCAGAGGTAGCCACCTGCCGCCTCATTATGGCCGCAATGACAGCCGTAAGTGACGGTACCGGTGTTTAAGTAAAAAACCGGCCAAGTGCGTGTCGGACCACGCACAATGAAGGATTCCGTAGTTGGGATGAATTTATCCCAAAAACAAACTTAACTTTGTAGTTGAAAAATATGTTCTCCCATACGGAATGTATGGGAAAACATGTTTTTGCAACTGCAAAGTTAAGTTGGTTGATTATTACTCGTTAACCTATAGAGCCTACTTAGTTGTGATAGTATTCCTTTTAATTTCGTTATATAAACTACTGTTGTGATTTTTTTCACATACCCAAAACCAACCATTTAGCCGGCAGGGGGGGGGACACTTGACTCTAACAAAAATTAGCACTTTAAAGCTTAATATTTCGCAAACGAATCCCTGAATCCAAAAATGGTTTTCACAAACTCACAATATTTTTGAAGAACCTTTCCAATGATACCCCTCACCATGGGGTAAAAAAATAAAAAAATAAACATCACCACTTTACGTGTATGAGAGATACCCTAAAAAAAATGTTTTTCATAATTTTGTTTTACCAATTTGTCGGCGTAATTAATATGTATACCTATGCCAAATTACAGCTTTCAGTACTAAGGGTCTCGGAGCTAGACCGCAGACAGACAGACAGACAGACGGACATGACGAAACTATAACAGTCTTATTACAAAAAACTAAATAAACCTTGCTTTAAACCTGTCCTATCAAGTCCAGGCTTATCTGCAGAACCATGGTCTAAATTTGTCCGTATTACAAAACTTTAAAAAACCGTGGTCTTCTTAGTACCGTCATTTAAACCGTTGTCTTTATATCAACCACAGATTAACGCAAATATTATTCGTTCACCATGATATCATTCAATTGCAACGTTCCGTATGCTCAGAAAAGAAAACTTTTTGTTAATATGCTAATGATTATTATGATGTTTAGGAGTGTTAAAAATACTGAGACTGTTATTTTGCATGGAACATTAGTTATTTCGTCGATTGCAGTTTTGTTTACGTTTAAGCACATTACTTTTAATGTCGTATTAATTACTACCTAATAATACATTTTAGTACGTGTAACGAAACGTAACATTCTCGCGCGATATATGATACCATAACATTAAACAAAACCATCGCAAGTTGAACAAAGTTCATTTAGCCTTGGAATTTTTAAGTTATCGAAATCTCTAATAGAACAATTGCCTCTTTGTTAATAGTATTACCTTCTTTAGTAATTTTAATATTATATTGTGCCAAAGGATTGATGCGAACACGATTTATGTTGTGTCGGCGTGGCGTTCCCAACAACTCAGCGGCTTCAATATCCTCAATATCAATGAAATCGACCATGTTAATATCCATTTTCAGGTAAAAACAACACAACACAATGAAAAAGATGCTTTAACCTAAAAGAGAATCTTTGACAGATACGACTTAGACCACGGTTTGATCGTTTAAACTAGGGGCCGCCGAGGTTTAGGGTTAGACCATGATATGGTCCATGGTTTTTCGAAAAACCACGATTTGTAATATCATTTTTGTTTAAACCGTAGTTTATAGAGTTTTAAACCTGGGTTTTTAGTTAAACCGCTTTTTGTAATAAGACCGTAAGGGTTCCTTGTTTACTACGGAACCCTAAAAAGTGACCGTAATGGTACGACTTTCTCAGGAAACCCCAGTTTTAAAACTGCACGGGGACTACACACTGCATTCAAATGCCTTTCATATAGCTTTCTCAGAGATGTATGCCATTTACGTATGCAAAATCAATATCCTACGAATGATCAAAATGGTTCAGCTAATGTTTGACAAGAACCGAATGACTAATGATCATTTAAAAATAACATTCTATAAACGAATCATTTGACAAACATCTCTTTTTGCAAAAATATTAAGTAATCAGTTGACAAAATACAGATTTCGCTAATGTTTTACTTTGCAAATATTTCAAATGTTAAAATATCATTCCAAAAATATTCATTTGCCCAAGTACTTCGTTTGTCAAATTTGCGATTTTACAAAATGACTATAGTTAAATTGTTACTTGAAGTACCCACCAGGACCCACCTATTGCCGGAACTATTTCATTTTATTACACTGTCATTTAAGAGCGTTTATTCTGAAAGTGGGCAACGTCGCAAATAGATGTCAAATATTTCGCTGTTTTGATATATTTAATTACTGTATGGAAATAAGAAATGTGGCTAACTAGCGAACTAGAATATTAATAATGAATTGCAATAAATTGTAACACTGAATTTGATGTTATAACCGTTTTTGGTGTAAAAAAGCATTTGAAAAGTTACCAAATACTTTTTTTACATCTAAAACTAAATATTCGGTGTTACGATATTAATTATTGCATTTCAAAATAAATATTTCAATTCCCCAGTTAGCCACATTTCTTAATTCCACACAGTAATATTTCCAAATGAATCAAAACAGGTAAATATTTGACAGCTATTTACGACGTTGCCAACTTTTAGGATAAACCCTTTTAAAGTACTGTATTGTCCTGGATACAGTTGTGACATTTTAACACCAAATAAGTGCACCACAGTGAGTTGAATCAGTGAACACCAGGATAGCCAGAGCTGTCCTTGAGTCAACGTGTTTCGTTCAGAAGATTCCCAAGTAAGTCCATCCACTCCTATTCCTTATTCATAGCTGCGTGTAGCTCAATTCTGTGTCGGCTAATATTCCACACCACGTAAATTATTTTCCCGCGTACGGTCCTTCGAGAAGCCGCTTCAGCTTATACACCACTAACTTATACCTACCCATTTCTGTTCAATTGACCTACCCTACTAATGACTGATGATTTCGTACTGGAAATAACCTATCCTATAATACTGTATACTTTAATATATTATTTTCTATTCACACTACTGTTTATCTAAAAATAATAATTTTGCAATAAAAATTAATAATCACTAAGTTTTACTTCTTTAATATTAGACTTCCATACCTGCAGTGCTATTCTGTAAAAATCTCACCATGAACGCTTAGGTGAAGTGAGCTGTCATTCCACCATATGCTAGAGATTGACACTATTGACAGCTCACTTTCAAGCTCACTTCACCTAAGCGTTCACGGTGAGATTTTTACAGAATAGCACTGCAGAACCTAAAGTATATTCTCGTATTCTGCTTTCTGTGTAGGAATTTTTTTTGTATGTAAAGTAAGTTTATTATCAAGCAATGCATTTTACATACATAACATCACGCCTTGTTTTTCCGAAGGATTGGCCAGAGGTGTCCCTGTAGCAGGTACACCCACAGCAACGCATTTTGTCAAACGTTATTTGTGCTTTGCGTTGTTTTACCAATTAACATGATTATAAAAATATTAGTTTGTCAAAAATGATGTTTCGATGTAATGAAATAATGGTGCCGATTCCCTTGTTCACATACTAAACTAAATTTAAGTTCAGTGCATCTTTTTCTTTCTATTTCATTAAGAAAAGGACAAAAGATAAATTTTAGTTTAGTCCTGTCAAATTAATCAGCGCTTGACGTAAATTGACGTAATTTTAGTCGGCAAGTTTTTAATTACGTCTAAACTTGTATGGAGAGTGACAGGCGCTGATTAATTTGACAGGACTAAACTAAAATTTATCCTCTGTCCTTTTCTTAATGAAATAGAAAGAAAAAGATGCACTGAACTTAAATTTAGTTTAGTTTGTGAACAAGAGAATCGGCACCATTGTCTTTCAATTATTTGTCAAATGAGTTATTTACAGAAATAATAGTTTATAAAGTGACGTTATTTTTTAAATGAAAATTAGTGATTTTTTGTCAAATGACAGGACACCGATCAAAATATGTCTTCTTTTTGTACTCACCAACATAAGAGCAATGCCGCTACATGGGTTTGCGTGGTAGGTTGCATCGTAACAGTGGTGACGATGGAGGAACCGCAAGAGGGGCAGGTCACCGCGCACGGCTCGGGACCGAGGGCTGCTTGAGCCACTGGAGGTCTTTGATTCAGGGGTACTTGGGACATTTGGGGCATTTGATTTTGGGGTACTTGGGACATTTGGGGCATTTGATATTGGGGTACTTGGGACATTAGGGGCATTTGATTCGGGGGCACTTGGGACATTTGATTTTGGGGTACTTGGGACATTTGGGGCTTTTGATTCAGGGGTACTTGAGACATTTGGGACATTGGGTTTAAGGGTACGTTCGTCATTTTTTAACTCTGAAACATAAAAGATACATTCAGAGCATTAATTGCTGTACTTAGTTATTTGTCTATTTTTGTGATCTTTCAACTTGTGGCTTTTCGGTCTCCAAAGACGATCCTATGTGCGCGTATTACGTGCTTAAAACGCATTATCTGGGCTTGGATTTGACACGCACATAAATAGAACGGGAGCTTGGTATCCATCGTCTTCATGGTATTCCTGTGGTGCGTTTTCAATGCGCATTGCTATCGAAATACCCAGAAAAACTATTGTTATCTTATGGGTATAATACCTATTATAAAAACTTAAATCTAGATACAATTAAGTTGCCGGGGCTTCCCAGAAAGTAATCCGAAGATACTTGTGATGGGTATCTGCGAGGTAATTGCGTAACAAACTTAAAATAGCAATGACTATCATTTTGACAGTTCAAAAACAATCATTGCGTCATTTACTTTGTCGAGCAGACAAATTTTTCAAATGGATTAGCAATTTTCTTCAAAATCCTTAGGATTGTGATTGAAAGTGTGTTACGCAATAAGGGTGCGGTACCTACTATTATTTTAGTTAAATGTGAATGTGAGGACTTAATGTGGGTTATTTATATTTTTTAGGGTTCCATACCTCAAATGGAAAAAAACGGAACCTTTATAGGATCACTCGTGTGTCTGTCTATCTGTCCGTCTGTCACAGCCAATTTGCTCCGAATCTAATGGACCGGTTAAGTTGAAAGGTACACATACGTAAATAAATGAATTTTGAATATGGGGTTCACTTTTGGGTGGCAAATAAGAATATTTAAAAAAGTTATGCTAACTTCTCAAAGATCAGAGAACAGAGGATTAGATTTTTTATAATTATAAAATAAATACTTTAAGAGACATTTAAGAAAATTTATGAAAATTGACCATTCCCCACTTATCTCCGAAACTACTGAGCCTAAGATTATGAAAAAAATACAGAGAATGATTCTTTATTCAGAGATTACATTAAGAAGTCTATGGTCTTAAAATAACATGGTAAATGTGCGTACACAAACTTACATTTGCAGTTGGAATGTACCTATAGGAGAACATGTCTTTCAACTACAATGTTAAGTTGTTCTTAAAATAAATTCATCCCAACTACGGAACCCTTCTTCGTGTGTAGTCCGACACTCACTTGACTGGTTTTTTTTCCTGGCACTGCAGGTAAAGTATCTTTCAAACCACAAGTAATTTTTTTTCACTTTTTACAAGGATCTCTCCATTAATTACATCTAGAGGCCACATCGCGCCTAAACCAATAGATTTGCTAGGTAAAACGACATTTACTGCGTACAATTTACAGAGATGAATGGTACCACATCACGCAAATAAATGATAAGCTTACCTAAAAACACTGGAATGCAAGAAAAAAAAAGCAGTTGAGAATGCTCAGCTGGACACTAAGGTTTAATCACTTCTTAATATTAATGTTAGGTTTGGTTACCAAGCCACGCTCGCTAGGATCTGGGTCTTTTGCACTACTGCAGACAGCAGATGAATATATCTACAGGAAAATGACTAGGAATCAAAACAGGAAAATCTGTCAGAATATGATTCCTTTGTTAAAACTAATACTGTACACTAGCATTTGGCCGTGACTTCGCCTGCGTGTAGGTCGGAAATTATCCCTGGGGAACGTTCTACCTTGATAAAA
Organism: Agrochola lychnidis; assembly: GCA_963680765.1. Classification (NCBI taxonomy): domain Eukaryota; kingdom Metazoa; phylum Arthropoda; class Insecta; order Lepidoptera; family Noctuidae; genus Agrochola; species Agrochola lychnidis. Next base: position 17,125,574 of record OY796857.1, read on the forward strand.
ATTATTCTATGTCCAGTCCCAGGGTATGGTCTACCTGTGTACCAAATTTCATCAAAATCCATTCAGCCGTTAACTCGTAAAAATGTAACAGACAGACAGGCGGAGTTAGCCCACGTTCGCACGGACCTAAAATATCGCGGCGTAAAATCTCGTCCCAGCGCGTTGCATAAAACACTGTTGGATTATCAACACTTGGCGCTAAGCAGAGCGCTGAAAATCTATTGAATGAAAAAAATCGCCGCGATTTTATTACGTCCGTGCGAACGTGGGCTTACTCTCACGTTAATTTATAATACCTACTAGCTGACCCTGCAAACGTTGTTTTGCCATATAAATGTTTGGGGTGGACCATCTTTATACTACTACTCTACCTACCGAGATTATCATCAAAAATCATGCAAGCCTAGTACTTTTTGTTAGGAATTATGGCATAATACCGGGATATCATAAATGCATAATTTATAAAAACATTATTTTTCTTTTGGTTTTTTTTTATATACACATTGACATTAATGATTTTTATATATACAATGACATGAATATTTACTTTTAAAGTATTATATTATTTTAATTATTGTGAATGTGAAGACTATATGGGTCATTCCTTTTTGTTTTGTTTTTAATTTTTTCTCAGTTAGTTTTAATCATGGTCTGACAGTTTGAGTAATTTATGTGGCCTACACAAATGTCCTTTTTTTGGTATTGTTCGTCGAATCGTTGAGCTCCTTAAATTCTGAGTTGAGCTACACGATAACTGACAAATGCGTGCACTGACTGGACAGGCCCTCTCAATCTGTGTGATGCTTTCCTCTAAAGACCACTTCAGACACCAATCCACATGGCCTTCACATGATCTGACCAAGATTATGTCTGGACTTTAAAAGAGACTGTGACCTCTGAGTTTGTTTCGGCCTTTCTTCTCAGAGTAGTCAGATAGGAAACGCCGACCTCACCTAGTTTTTAAAATGTGATTGACGTGTAAAAGTGTTTGTACAAACCTACTTACAGAAATAAAATCATTTATCATTTATCATTTCTTCATATATTTTTTTTTTTCCTATATTAAAATGTAAGTTATCCTATCTTTCAAGTTGGATAAAACTGCACACGGTGTGCAAATTTGATTAAAATCGGTTAAGTAATTTAGGAGTCCATCGCGGACAAACAACGTGACATGTAATTTAATAAGATTATTAGTAGGAAAGTATGAATAATGAGCCAGAGAACAGAGAACAATGTCGGTTTTGGTAGGTACGGGATTTTGATAGGTGGTCCTATTTATAAGTGACGGAAAACTTGCCATCATAATTATTTGTCTCATGAATAAATTATAATTAACCGTGTATGAAAACGTACTAAGTACTGTAGAACCACAACCCAACCTTTATGAATAGATTTTAGTAATTGATGATAAGATATTTCATCTGATTTTAAAAACAATTTATTTTGTATTTTTATTCTTATTAATACTGATTAAGTTTTATCTGATTTCAAAGACAACTGTAACTTATGCCAAAAGTGTTATTTATGATAAAAATAAACGAAATTGTTACACTTATGCCCGTTTTCACCGACAACTTAAGTGTCACTTATATGAATCCATAGATAAAAGTGCATTGTTGGATTTTCAACTCTACAATGCACTTTTATTTAGGGATTCATTTAAGTGTCACTTAAGGTGAAAACGGGCATTAGACTTTTTAAATTTTCTTTCGTTGTTTCGTTGGCGATTGCCACGCTCTCTTTACAAAGTTAAGGGTGACAACACCGGAGCGGCATGGCGGCTCACGGCGAGATGAGGTGCGTGCGCTGCTGTATCCAGAGCGGACGTAAACATCGATAAGAAAAGGTCAAAATTCAGCATGGGAACATTAACAAGAGCAAAGTTGTGACCCTATTGTAGACTTGTATGTAATCTGAGACGTTTGTAAGAGGCATTCGTTTCATGTGTTATACAAGGTGGAGACGACATTACGACCACAAATTTAACTACTGTAAGAAATACTGGAGATACAGGCAGAACCTTGTGTGGTGCTACGCTATGACGTCATCTGCTACGTCATGACGTCAGTGCTACGCCGTAGTCATCCCAGAGCTACGCAAGGGGAAGGTGCAGGGAAGGACGGCAGTCCTAATTGAGCTATCACTGTGAATGCACGTGTACCGATTGTTGATTAGTTAAGCAATATAAGTGATTAGAAATCTCATGAGTTGTCTCATTTCTGGACTCTAACAGTTCAGAAGTGGGATACGGCGAATCTTCGCCATCCTAAAGATAGGATAACCCATCCCACAAGAAAATGGAAAGACAATCCCGAGAGCGACATCGTGGTGCGCGCCGATCGCGTACCGCATCCAGGCAGCGGTATCGTGACGCGCGGCAAGCAAAACGAAGAAGAATTGACTCGGAATCAAGACTTGAAAAATTGGAACGGATGGTTCAAAGACTAATTCAATCAAAGCAATCTGACCGCGAAGTTTCCGTCAGTGAAAGAAGTGATACGTGTGGTGGTAGAACGCCGTCGCCGCTGCCGAGGGGCAGCCGATCACGTGGCGATCCACCATCTTTACAACGTTCGCCGGGTACCCCGGAGTGGGCGCCGCCAGCTTCGCAGCGTACGTCCGATGCTGCAGGCGCCGTGGCAACGCGAGCAGCGCGTGATGCACCGGGTACACAGGCACGGGCGCCGTCAGCTGCGCAGCGCGCGCCTGATGCTGCGGGCGCTGTGCCAACAAGAGAGGTGCAGAGCGCACCGGAGGTCGTGGATGCTACCACGCCTGGACCGAGCACGGTCGGGCCCATGGTTTGGTCGCCAAAACAAGGTTATGTAAACAAATTATTATCAGGGTCGGAAAGTATACCCAGTTTTTCGGGTAACATTGAGAAAGATAATATGTCCGCACAAGTTTGGATAAAACGTTTAGAATCTTTGGCTAAGACATTTTGTTGGGATGAACGCTTTTGATTCATCAAATGACATCTAAACTTTCTGGGAACGCGCGGTTATGGTTCGATTCACTACAAGAAATAGATTTCAGCTGGCTAGAATGGAAGACTGAACTTGTTAACAGTTTCCCCGAAGGTCGCGGTATAACCTCAAAATTGTATGACCTTGTTACTGTTCAACGTGCAAATAATGAAAGTGTTTTGGACTTTTATTATAAAAAGCTTTCTCTCGGAAAACAATGCGATCAGCCAGATCACGTTGTCGCGGACGTAATTATTTTTACGCTGAACAATTCATTGTTAAGGGCAGGGGCCCGGGGGGCTGTGTGTCGTGACACTAGAAGCTTGTTACAATATTTAACTGACGCCGGAGGCGACACGAATGTTGCTTATCAGAATAAAGTTACCGACGTACCAAATGTAAACAAAGCTCGAGTTGCCCGAACAACTAAACAGCGGGATTGACGTAACTTGTTATAAGTGTGGTGTGAAGGGCCATTTTGCATCTCGGTGTACTAAAACCGATACACCACGCTGTGAACGTTGTTTAAAATTTGGACACGTAATGAGTGACTGTAAAGAGAATAAACAGTGCTCTAATTGTAACCAGTGGGGCCACGATGGGGAGCATTGTTATCGCGCAAAGAAAGAGTTGACTAGCAAACCTTCTAAAGTATTATTAATTAGAATATCGGATATTGATGTGAATGACAGAAAGTATCACAAAAATGCTATTATTAATAATGTTTCACTGACGGCTTATATTGACTTTGGTAGTGCATGCAATACCATTACGAAGAGCGCAGCAACGCGAACGGGGCTTCAGTTTAGTCAGGGAACTTCCCGTCGAATTCGGGCATATGGGGGTAGCCTTGTTACTCCAGTAGGCAAATTGTCAGCACACATAGCTTTAGACGAAGCTTCAGCCACCGTACCGATGCTAGTAGTTGGAGATGAATTACAGGACACAGATTTGATTATAGGCCGACCGTTTACCGAACTTCCTAATATTTTTGTAACGAAAACTTCGGATGAATTAATCATTGGAAATACTGATAATACGTTCAGGCATCTGCCTAATAATATTTCGTCTGTCGACAAGGTATTGAAGTTATCGGTTGTCCGCGATACGACTCTGCATCATGGTCTTAATAAAGTTTTAGTCAGCATACCACAGGAAGATAATGACTTCGCATCGAATACAGTATTTGTAAAATATTCTCAGCGTAACGAACCCGGGCGAGAGATGGAGGTACTTGGGTGTCCGGTGCCGCTGCAAGATAACACTGGCGAAATTAATGTTGTTAGGCATAGCCACTCACCATTGACCATTTATGCGAACAAATGTATAGCGAGAGCGCAGTTGGTCACTACTGGACTGAATACAGATTTAACGGGAGGGGACAAAAACCGTCTAGAACTATTATTACAACAGTATGATCATTGTTTTACAGGTCAAGAGGGTAAAATTGGTGCTTCGTCTATCGAAATGACACTTGAGCTTACTAGTTCCACTCCATTTTATTATCGACCATATAGAATGTCCCCCCAAGAACAACGTAAGGTAAAGCAAATCGTCGACGATTTACTAGAACAGGATATTATAGAACCCAGTAACTGCGCTTACGCCAGTCGCATTATTCAGGTATTCAAAAAAAACGGCGACACCACTAGGATGTGCGTCGATTATAGACACTTGAATAGCCTGACACGTAAGGATAGATATCCTCTTCCTTTGATACAAGATCAGATTGATCAGTTGAGAGGCCAAAGGTATTTCAGCACACTCGACCTATGCTCTAGTTATCATCAAGTGTGGGTCCACCCAGAAAGCCGAAAGTATACAGCATTCGTTACCCCTTTTGGCCAGTACCAATACAAACGAATGCCGTTTGGTTTGGCTAATGCCCCATCGGTTTTTCAGCGGGCAATTAACCAGATGCTAGGCGATTTGAGATTTAAATTCGCGGGGGCATATTTAGATGACATTATTTGCTATTCGGACACGGTTTCAGAAGGCTTGGAAAGACTTGAATCCATATTAAAATTGATATCGGACACGGGGTTAACATTGCGTAAGGAAAAGTGTGCATTCCTAAAAAATCAGATTGAATACTTGGGTTTCGATATTACAAATGGCGAAATACGTCCCTCCTCCAGAAAAATAGAGTCTGTTGAGCGTTTTCCGAGGCCACGTCCCGTTCATCAACTGAGGCAATTTATTGGGCTAGCAAGCTATTTCAGGAGATTCATTCGATCGTTTGCCTTAAAAGCACGTCCCTTAACTGTACTGCTGAAGAAGGATAAGCCGTGGCTATGGGAAAGGGCTCAAGAGGACTCTTAATGATATAAAATCGGCGTTAGTTTCTAGGCCTGTTTTGGCAATCTATGATGAGAATCTTGAAACACAAGTACATACAGATGCTTCTGCCGTTGGGGTTGCCGGTATATTAATACAGAAGCAGTCTTCCGGTGAATTCAAGCCTGTAGCGTATGCAAGTCGGCAGACTACAAATGCCGAAAGCAAATATCACTCCTATGAGCTCGAAGCCCTTGCCGTAGTGATGAGCCTGAAGAAGTTTCGCGTATATCTCCTAGGAAAACCATTTACGGTGATCACTGACTGTAACGCTTTAAGCGCGACGTGGATCAAAAGGGATATGATACCTCGGATTAGTAGGTGGTGGCTTGAATTACTAGAGTTCGACTTTAAAGTTCAGTATCGTCCCGGAAAACACATGCAACATGCTGACGCGCTTAGTCGTAATCCAATTGACTCAATTGATTCCGTGCTACATCTCGATGAGATCGATTGGGTTATGGCGGTACAGCAAATGGATCCAAAGACAAACGCTATAATAGAGGATCTTAAACCCACTGCAGACAGCAATGTAACTAAGAACGATTACTGCATGGTTGACGGTCAGTTGTGTAAAGTAGTGGATGGTAAGAAAAGGGTCGTAATTCCTAAATCAGTTAGGTGGCGTATGGTAAAAATGTTTCATGATGATAATGGTCATATGAACCAAGAAAAGATCATAGGACTTATTCGAAAGAAGTATTGGTTCGAAAAGTTAAGACAGTTCGTCACAAAATATGTGAAAAGTTGTATTTCCTGTCAATTTGCAAAAAAACCTACGGGGATACAGAGAGGTCACCTGAACTCCATTGACAAAGGTAGTACGCCTTTCGATACATTACACGTTGATCATTTAGGTCCATTTTGTGAATCAAATAACGGTAACACTTATCTCTTATTAATAGTAGACGGATTCACTAAGTACACGTGGCTCCAACCACTCCCTAATACTAAAGCAGATCACGTATTGCAGACTTTAATTCTACTTGAGAAAATCTTTGGCAGCCCTGCTAGAATTATTAGCGATAGGGGAAAGTGTTTTACTAGTCGTCAAATGGCGAGTTTTTGTTCTAACAGACACATAAAACATATTCTTAATGCGGTAGCTTGCCCTCGTGCAAATGGTCAAGTAGAACGCGTTAATCGTACAGTTCTACAATCTCTTACGGCTTGCATTGGAGATCAGCATGACAAATGGGAAGAATATGTACCCCAAGTGCAACGCGGTATCAACTCTACGATAAATAATTCAACGGGAAAAAGTCCATTTGACCTGGTGTTTGGTTACCTTCCTCGCTTTCTTTTAGAAGTTACTAATTCTAAGACAGTAAACGTCGATTTGGCAAAGAACCGAAAGGAAGCGGAAGATAAAATGAAAGTTAATGCAACTCGCATGAAAACCCGTTATGACCGAAATCGAATGCCAACGTTAGAATTTAAAATATTAACGATTTAGTACAAATCGAACGTAGAGTCCTAAAGAAAGGAATAACTAGTGGTAAACTAGTGGACAAATACGCAGGTCCCTATAAAATAATGACAGTTTTGGGAAATGACCGCTGTCGCGTTCAATCACTAAATACACGCGGACGCAAGTATTGTAACGTCATTGCGGCCGATAAAATGAAGCCGTTCAGGATTCAGGAAGAATCAGATACTGCAATGGAGAAGACGAAAGTGAAACAGGCTAGCGGGGTGATAGTTTCTGTCATACAAATTTTGCATCTTGTTAACTACTTGGTAAAATCAGTAGGATTTGAAGTAAATCAAAGAGTTCATACCAAAATGTTGGTATGATTGCGTAAGCTGAATAAGAAAGACTCGGTTTATAACCAGTTCGGTTAAGACCAGTTCAGTTAAGACCAGTTCGGTTAAGGCCAGTTCGGTTAAGACCAGTTCGGTTAAGACCAGTTCGGTTAAGACCAGTTCGGTTAAGATCAGTTCGGTTAAGATCAGTTCGGTTAAGACCAGTTCGGTTAAGACCAGTTCGGTTAAGACCAGTTCGGTTAAGACCAGTTCGGTTAAGACCAGTTCGGTTAAGACCAGTTCGGTTAAGACCAGTTCAGTTAAGACCAATTCGGTTAAGACCAGTTTGGTTAAGACCAGTTCGGTTAAGACCAGTTCGGTTAAGACCAGTTCGGTTAAGACCAGTTCGGTTAAGACCAGTTCAGTTAAGACCAGTTCGGTTAAGACCAGTTAGGTCCGTCTAGTAAAATCAATTGGATTTGAGGTAAATCAAAGAGTTCATTCCAAAATGTTGGTGTGATTATGTAAACTGAATCAGAGACTCAGTTTATAACCAGTTCGGTTAAGACCGGTTAGGTCGGTCTAGTAAAATCAGTTGGATTTGAGTTAAATCAAAGAGTTCATACCAAAATGTTGGTGTGATTGTGTAAACTGAATCAGATACTCAGTTTATAACCAGTTCGGTTAAGACCGGTCAGGTCGGTCTAGTAAAATCAGTTGGATTTGAGTTAAATCAAAGAGTTCATACCAAAATGTTGGTGTGATTGTGTAAACTGAATCAGATAGACTCAGTTTATAACCAGTTCGGTTAAGACCAGTTAGGTCGGTCTAGTAAAATCAGTTTGATTTGAGTTCAATCAAAGAGTCCATACCAAAATGTTGGTGTGATTGTGTTAGCTGAAGTCAGATAGACTCAGTTTATAACCAGTTCGGTTAAGACCAGTTAGGTCGGTCTAGTAAAATCAGTTTGATTTGAGTTAAATCAAAGAGTCCATACCAAAATGTTGGTGTGATTGTGTTAGCTGAAGTCAGATAGAAAGAGTAAAAAAAAAATATTACAAACGATAATACGTGGTCGTATTACTTCTCAGGATGGCCGAGTGTAAGAAATACTGGAGATACAGGCAGAACCTTGTGTGGTGCTACGCTATGACGTCATCTGCTACGTCATGACGTCAGTGCTACGCCGTAGTCATCCCAGAGCTACGCAAGGGGAAGGTGCAGGGAAGGACGGCAGTCCTAATTGAGCTATCACTGTGAATGCACGTGTACCGATTGTTGATTAGTTAAGCAATATAAGTGATTAGAAATCTCATGAGTTGTCTCATTTCTGGACTCTAACACTACGTATATCTAATGACGTTCTTAGTCCGCATACGAAAATTCAATCAAATATATCCAATAGTTTAGTCACACATTTCCAATCAAACTACACCTACAAGTGTATTCAATGTTTATGTAACCGGCCTCACGTCACTGTTGACAGCAAGCTCTTGGTTTTTTATTTGGCTGAGATTTGAAAATTTTGCTGCCAATGACAGCTATTATGCTTAATTTTTTGAGCTACAATATAAAATCATATCTCGTTCGGAAGATATGACATTAGCAGCTGAGGCGACATAACTCCAGCTCAAACAGTTTTTGATAGTAGTTTCAGCACTTTTTAAATTATGTTGTTCAGTTCTTTCCTTCCTTATGCAGCTATTTTTCTGACTATAGTCTAAAACCCTAACCTCACTGGTTAGCCTGTACTGCATGTGGAAGCTGCAGCAGCTCTCCAGCTAACACACATAAACGGTTCATATTAACAAAGTTTTAGTGACAGCTAAATTAAGATTAGCGTCAGAATGGCTGGTTGCCCTGGGAACTTTGATTACAGCTATTAAATATTGACACAGGTAGAACTATTTTATCATGGGTGATAAATGATAAAATAGTGATGGGTGAGGAAGCTGTCGTTACGCACATAGATGTAGATTTCTATCATATATAGCTCTGAAGAATAGTAATCCTTAATATTATAAATGCGAAAGTAAGTTTTTTTGTTACGCCTTCACGCTAAAACGGCTGAACGGATTTGGATGAAATTTGGCACATATTTGGCCCTGGAAAAGAACATAGGATACTTTTTTTCCCACGGGATCTAGACTTATGCGGATGAAACCGCGGGGCGCAGCTAGTACCTAATAAATAATAATTATGACAGACTGACATATCTATGCAAAAACTATCAAACCGCAATAGGTATTAATTCCCCAGATAAGCATTATCTGACTATGAAAAATCCCTGTCGGTCTACTCAAAAGAACAGAACCATCGCTAATGCGTTCATTTTAACAATTCAACAATATTCATTGTGTTGATCTAGTGTCGAAAATCAAGGTACCTAGTCTTTTCCCAAGTATGTTAGGATCAACTTCCAGTCTAACCGAATGCAGCTGAATACCAGTACCTACCTATTTTACATGGAGCGACTGCCTATCTGACCTACACAACCCAGTTATTGGGCAACACGATACCCCTTGGTAAGACTGGTTGTCAGTTTTTGGGCTTCTCGTCTCCCAAAAAGTAATTCGACTGTCAAAGATCTACGAATGACAGCCAGAATCAACGGCTTAATCTGCTTTCCGAGGCACGAAAGGGTCTCCATATTTAATGAATGGTCACCCATCTACGAACCGACCACGGCAAGCGTAGCTTAACTTTTGATCGACCCGTGCGGCTGTTATTATTTAGCAACGAGTTGATCTAGTGTAAAAATATTTTTTTTTTCAATGATACAAAAACTCTACAATGGATTGATGTTGGTCGAAATGACAAAAATAAAAAAAAACGATTATGATAAACTCTACACACTTATCATTTAGCCAGTTAGGAGTGAGCAAACAAGTAGGTACAAATAAATATGATGAGCCTTATTTATAAACTTTTATTTCTTTTCAGCATTTCCAATCCAGCTCGCGTAGCATGATCACAATAGAAACGGGTTTTGTCGACGGAAGAATAGACAAAATGTCAGATTGTGATTGTGAATCTATCATTTTGTCTATTCTTCCGTCGACAAAACCCGTTCCTATAGTAGTTATGCTACGCGTGCAGTTGATGAATTTCCGGAGACAACTTTTGCAAATTACATACCATTATAAAGTAGAAAACATAAAATTAATGTTCGAAACATAATAAAGATGAAAACGGCTAAACTATCGCTTGTAGGTCCCCAAATAAGCGCTGCAGTTTGGGCAGTAGTGATCCGCATTCCTGCAGGAGTCCATGCAGTATGGAACGCATGTGCATAGACCGCAACTGTAACAACAAACATACAAATATAAAGAACTCAATTAAGGAAAGGCTACAGTTGTTATCAACGGTTATTTTAGGTATGGAGCGCATGTACCATCGAAGAAACCCATACCTATACACCGTAAGGACTATTTCTGCTTGCAGCGCTCGGCCGATGTAGTAACGGTTACCTACGAAAAAAAAGGGTCGTGTGCACGGGATTTTGTTTTCGATTTGCTTAGGTATGGGTTTCTTCGATGATACATAGCAGACCGTAACTGTAAGAACGAATATTTAACTATAAATAAGTCAAATAAGGAAAAGGCTTGTACAAGTTCCTCCACGGTTATTTCAGGTACCTACCAGTGATATAAAGTGATTTTGCATTATTGTTAAAATCAAAGTGATTTTTATTTTCTTTGTTATAAGGTTGCTGTTGGGTTGCCGGATTGCTGCCACTGACAAGTCTGCCAAAGTCACTTTGATCTTTATTTTCGTAACGATAAGGTTGCTGTTGGATTGCTACCACTTACAAGTCTGCCAAAGTCACTTTAATCTTTATTTTCGTTACAATAAGGTTGCTGTTAAGTTGTTTGTTATCAGCACTAAAATAACTGTGCGACTGTATGGTCAGTTCTACCTTCATTCGTCAGATCATCTCATTGTCCCGCACTTATCTTAATTCATTTGTGGTCGGCGCTACATGTCCCCTTCCTCCATATTTCTCTATCAGTCGTCACCTAGGTAGTCACCCCCTTTCTATCCATATTATCTGTCACACAGTCCATCCATCGTTTCTTTGGTCTTCCCCTACTCTTATAGCCATCGACATTCATACTCAAAACTTTCCTCACGACATTTTCCTTCATTCGTCAAATCTGATCAAAAATGTTCAAAGGCAAAAAAAAACTCCAAAGCAAAACCTCAAAGGGATTTTTTTAAGACGAACCTCTGACCACCGACTTGCTTTGCTACTGTTATCGTAGGCAATCGATCTTGAGGCCATAGGCCGACGTTCCCACGGACGTAATAAAATCGCGGCGGGATTTTATCGCGCATTGGATTTAACTCTCGGTGATAAGCCGAGCGTTGAGAATCCAACGCGCTGGGACGCACGGAAAAATCCACATCTCTTTAATAAAATAAGTGATAGACATAATTTTAATACTAGAAATAAAGATAAACTAGATCAACCATTTTTCATATTATCTAAAGTACATACATCTTTTATGTGGTACTGTGTTAAATGTTACAACAAAATACCTTGTGTCATATTGCAATTAAATGAAAGAAAATTTAAAACTCATATAAAAAGTACACTTTGTAAACAAGCATATTACAAATTAGAGGATTATATCCAAGATAAGAGTGCTTGGAAACATGCTGGTCCTGCTCCATAGGACAATTTAGAATCAAGACAAAATCAAACTGGTTGCTAATTTAATTGTAAAATTTATTACTTTGTGTTTTATGACATTGATTTTACATTCTGTGATTACTTCCTCACACACTGACTTATTAATTGTAAAATTTTAGGAAAATCGTCTACTTTTACAATGTTTGTAAATATGTGAGCACCATGTATCTATCACAAATTAAAGTATCTATCGTTGCTTCATTTTTAATTCTTTTTACCTATTGTGGTATAGTAATTTTATTCTAGGTGCATCGTCTTCACATATAATAATTATTTAACAAATGTACGTACATGTACAAACAATTGTAAAACATTTTAAAAGAGTAACGGTAGAGTTTCTTGCCCATTCTTCTCCATACGAAAACTACCTTTTGGAAGGGGCGACTAGAATCAATTTTATTATTTTGTAATTTTTGACGTTCAAAAGTGCCATACATGGGCCTATTTGAAATAAATAATTTGACTTTGACTTTGACTTTGCACTCTCGTCCCAGCGCGTTGAAAAAACACACTGTTGGATCTTTAACTTTCGGCGCTAACCAGAGCGTAGAAAATCCAATGCACAAAAAAAATTGCCGCTATTTTATTACGTCCGTGCAAACGTCGGCTTACACAGAGTGACGTTCCCATAGTTACGTAATAGCAATTTCGATGCACGATATGGATAGTGCATCGAAATTGAAATTATAAATAACAACAGAGTTGACAAAAGATTTCGGTCGTTAGACGTCAAGCAACATGGTCGTTTCGGAAGCTCCGTCCTAAAAAATTTTTTTACGGTACCTTTTGTGCCTTGTTGCACATGTGCGGGTCGCTTGCCGGCGAAATCAAACAGTAGTTCTTTGTTTTGATACTGCTGTTACTTTAACAGCCGCCAAATAATTACATTCAATTAGTGCTAAAGTGAAGTGCCTACCTACGTGCTTTCCTGACCTCAGGCGAGCATCACACAATATAATCTGGTGAGACCTTTCCAATCTTTCAGGGCGTTACTTCCCTCTGCAAAATCATTATTTTATTGATGAGTGGAGGTCATTATAAATCCATACATCTTATATGCTGTATTTAAAATTTGTTCGACTAACTTTAAACTATAATACGTGCGTGATTATGTGCAGTGCAGTGTGTGTTCCAAAACTGGGGTAATTTTTTTTGCGAGTGCGCATTCTCCTGTAGACAAGTGAATCAAGGGTCGCAGGTAGATGTTGACCAGCAAAGTATTCCTTTTAGATTTTATTGCTCTTGACTCTGACATTGTATTTTGAACCCTATAACTTCGAAGCCAAGTGTAATTTTTGTGTTTATTTGGGTGATAAAGTTATATTTTTGTGAAGTTGTTCTTGTTAAGTTATCAGTTAGTTATCAGTTAGTTAAATATTTGTGAAGTTGAAGACGGCTGAAGACCGAGATATGATTAAGATGGCTCCTAGCAAGATTTACATGAATCTGATAGAAGCTAGACGAAGACAAGGGAAACAGCAACGTGTAACACAGCATAGCAGTGACATAGAAAAGAATCGAGTTAACCCCGCCAAAAGATGCATCGCTGGACATGAATTAATCTGGCGACGATGTAGTCTTTACAGATTATGCCCATCCATAGATATCACCCGTTGTGTGTCCACGGTTCCAAAATTGTCAAGTTCAAGGGAGTTTTTTGTGTGAGTCAGTGCAGCCCCTTTTGCAGATGTGCGCCCGCCGCGCCGACCTGTAAGCCGCGTAACAATTGGTATTTTTTTAACTTTTAAGATACTCACTATTTGTGTATAATATGGAATGCCATGTATCTCAACAAATGTGCTGTATAATCTGACGGTGAAAGTATACAGATTGTGCAAAATACGACATACTTTGTTTTTTTATAATTTACTATTTTTATTTATTACTTACTCAAACTGCTGTCTACAGGGCGATTGGTAATTACGTACATTCCCTGAAAAGGGGATATCAAATCGAGTTTTTATTCCGTTAAAGTTTTATGGATACTTTCCGCCTTATAAAAAACTGCTAATATAAGAAATCTACTCAAATTTTGTACCTTTCTGATATCCTGCTCAAAATACGACCGAACGAGGGTATTGATATTTATTTCCATTGAAAAAACGCACCACCTCTGTGGGTTTTTACGGTCTTTTTCATTCTCAAAAACAAAAGTCTTAACAAAAATCTGATTCTGCAATGATATTTATTGATGAGTGTGGGTAAGCGTTGATATAGCGATCGGGCGCTGCGAGCGGAAATGATCCTAGCGGTGTTCAGGTCATGCGCGCCCGCGATAGTACGAACAGAAAAACAAGAATTCGGGCGACGCGAGTCGGAATTTTTGTCGGGGTCTTAATAATTACTTGTGCCGAATAGTGTGTATAACTCACAACCATATTATTTGCAATCGCATCAACCTGAGGTGAACAGCGGCCAGTTACAAGGCGTACTTGTAGGTACCACGTCGGAGCTGAACATAAACAACGAGGAGCCGGCCGATGTCGCCCTGGACATTGCTGCGGACAACTCATCAGAACGAAAAAGAATAGAATCGAGATAGCAGTTTAACCCCACCAAAAGATTCACCAGTGAAGCTGTACTTGCATCATCCTAGCGGAGAGAATCATCATAAGAGACTTGATTAAGCACACTAGGAATAACCCAAAACAAGAGAAAATTCATGAACGGTTAGACGAAAAAAACCGTAACCAAATGCATCAAGAAACATAGGATGTGCTATTTTGCACATGTTCACAGTCGCCGCAAACCACACCCGTACATACGTGCAGTACAAGACCGAATCCAAGAAAGCCGGCCTACCTATTTACACATGAAATGATATCCTAAAACAGGATATGACTTACTTCGACAAGGAAATCACTTTTGGATGGACATGGCTGAAGACCAAGATTAGATTAAGAAGACTGTTAGCGAGATTTACAAGAAACCTGAAACGGAACCAGCCTAGTGGCGTCGTCGTAAAAAGATGCCCATCCATAGATAAATATCACCCGTCTCTCCACTATTCCATTGCTTACTCAAGGATGCATATCCGGTAGGCTCAAAAATTCCTCCTTATCCTAAGGGCACGTCTTCCCTACCATTACCCGCGCCCCCTGGTCTACTCCTTGATATGCAATGGCCTCTGTAACCCCATGAAGCATGAGGCTCCAGCAGCTAGTGCAAATCTCGGGGTTCATTCGATTTATCGAGTCTGGTTAAACCACGCTGGGGTCGGTGCATTTCATTCATTCATTCATTCATTCATTCATTCAAGCTGGATTTAGTGTTATGCTGACGTCGGTCGCGTACCGTCGATCGCGCGTACCAAAACTTTGAGCGAGCGCGAATCCATATAAAATGGTACGCGGCCGATGTCAGCGCTGACCGTCGTCGGTGGAACACTAAATCCAGCTCAGATTTTGTTTTTACAGTTTTAATTTGATTTTTTTTATTGTCTACAATTTTAATCCTGTTGACGTACCATTAACAAAAAAAACAAAGAAGGATAAAGAAATATATACTTACAGACAACAACATAAGAGCGCTGCCATGAGATGCGTCTTTATGGTGGTTTTCCTCTCAACGGTCGTGACAATGGTCGCTTTGCAAGAAGGGCACGTGACAGGGCACGGCTTCGGGCCAACGGGTACAGCATTCATCTTCTATACCTGGAACAAAAAAAGGCGCAATCAGAGAATAAGTAGCTACTTGCCCAACCTTGCAGGACTATTGGCGGTTTTCTCTAACACTAGACGTCACTTAAGGGGACGAT
Organism: Agrochola lychnidis; assembly: GCA_963680765.1. Classification (NCBI taxonomy): domain Eukaryota; kingdom Metazoa; phylum Arthropoda; class Insecta; order Lepidoptera; family Noctuidae; genus Agrochola; species Agrochola lychnidis. Next base: position 17,141,079 of record OY796857.1, read on the forward strand.
AACTGACTTTTAATGATTTTATACTGAAGATGACGTCTGAACGAGTAGTGTTAGTGATTTGAAATGTATGTTAAATTAGAGCATTTTCTTAATATTTTAGTATAAGCATATTTTTGATTATGTTTATATTACATTGAGAAATTAATTTGTAAAGTTATGTCTAACGCAGATAAAAAACTGAGAATGACGCAAAATCTATCAAGTGTATTTTTCTGAAAACTTTACCATTTTAAAGATAATTAAATTATCAATCTTTTAGTATACGTGTTTTATTAAAATACTTTTTGTTTTACGTGTAATAAATTAATAATGCGTCTAATTAACAACGCTCCTTGATGGGCAACTCCTATTACTGGCTGGACGTACGACACGTTGCGTGAGCTCAATACAGAACACGCAAGCTAACCATTCAAGGTCACTGTCATATATCTGCGTCTTAAATGAATGCCTAAAAATACACTCGGCGGTAGCAAATTTGGCCCAAGACCTGAACGCAAATTTGTGAACAAACTAAACCCTTTGTTAAGTTTTTTTTATGAGAATAAGTGCCAAATAGCTTCTCTAAATCAGATTTTTAATTTGCTAGCCCAAAATGACAGCTACGATCGAAATTTTTTTTTTAATAACTTGATATATATTTTATATTACAGAAACAACACGACAACAGTGAAGGTCCTCCTGCAGAGAATGATTCAGTGGTCCTTCATGAGAGTCACTCGGAAACTAATTATTTATTAGGTTACTTTCATCATTTGCCTAGCCTTTTCCGAACTATGTTGGGGTCGGCTTCCAGTCTAACCGGATGCAGCTGACTACCAGTATTTTGCATGGAGCGACTGCCTATCTGACCTCCACAACCTAGTTACTAGGTAACACGATTTATTAGGTTACTTTAAATTAAAAAAAACTCGAGCGTTGGAAGCTTACGGTACGGACGTGTCGACTACAATTTAATCAAATTGATAATAGTGTTTTATGCAACAGTGAAACCAAGTGCTTTTTCAGCATTATTTCGTTTACCTACGTAACTTCGGACATTACTGATATCCTCAAAATAATGTTACTCCTCACCCCCTCGGGGAAAAGAGATGGGCTACGAATATTCATCTCGCTCTCGACGTGGTCCTGTGCGGGCGCGCTTCCGAACATACCAAGTACCTAAATAATCTTTACATAACTATAAAAATAATAACACATAATGAATGTCATTTCCCCCTCGACCCTTGCTCGAAAACGAGGTGCCAGCAGTTGTTGCAGCTTAGCACGTAGCTTTAAATACCCCGAATAATAATCAAGATGAAAATCTGAGTTTGATCCAGCCTGTCCCTTCTTGCTTTCCTCCCCTCAGCGACGCCCTAAGCCGAGGTTCGTACCCCACAGGGGGTGCTCTTAGCGAGTGTTCGCCTAGTTTTAATTTAGAATAGTTTATGCCCCTGGCTGGAGGCTTTAAGTGTAGAAGCTTAAGGCAGCCACAGGAAAGTCCGATTAAGCAGCCTGTCTTCATAGGTCAACTGCGAGATGCTCTAGTTAAAAAAAAAAGTAGTGTCATTTGATCGCCATCACCGCATCACCTAATACGTGTGACGAAGGCAATAGAAACTCGAAATCAATAAGAAGTGGTACTGATAGGTCTGAAGAGACTGGTGGTTCACAACCAGATTTGCGAAAATTTACCTTGCCTGGCAACACCAACCAGATAACTTTTCCCGCCAAGAGAAAACAGTGGCATAATGCCTTTGGTGCAGACATCGACAAATTTCAAGCTAAAATGGAGTCACTTATGAAGGACTAGCAGCGCCTCACGGGTTCACCCGCATAAGTCTCGATCTCGTGGAAATGTCGGGATAAAAAGTATCCTATGTGTTAATCCAGTACCCTAATTACATAACTTATTACCCTAATGCGTAACTTATTTTCGTAAATAATTATGTTTCATTTTGACAGATAAATAACATTCATTGCGTTAAATTTACGTTGTTGAGCAGATTTTTTTCTTCTAACTTATGAAGCAATGGATTAGCAATCTGTTTCAAATCGAAACAAATTGTGATTGTGTTGTATTACGCAATTAGGGTACTTACTGATAACTTTTAGCGCCAAAAGCGGCATGATGAATTTGGTACACAATTCGACAAACAAGCTTAAATGGAATCACTTATGAAGGACATGCAGCGCCCCACGGTTTCACTCGCATAAGTCTTGATCTCGTAGAAATATCGGGATGAAAAGTATCCTATGTGTTATTCCAGGTTATAAACTATCTGTGTGCCAAAATTCATACAAATCCGTTCAGTATTTGCGTGAGTCACAAACATCCATTCATGCATCCTCACAAACTTTCACATTTAATATTAGTAAGTTAGGATATGGCTAAAACCCGAATTGAAAATCTTATTAATATTTTATGCTATCAACAAATCAATCAGATGTCTACATTGCCAAGACAGAGATAAAGTTCTCTGAGTTAACTTTAAACCACTAAAAAACTTTTTAGTGTCAAAATACAATGATTTGTCACTATGACAACATGTCAGCATGTGAATAGCACTATTCAACTTAAAATATAGTTATTTATATCATATGATAAAAGTATCAGAATAAAGAAAAGCACACAACATCAGCTTTCCTACTTTTAGTTTTAATAAGGTGTCCACACCATCCACTATGTCCTTTCTGGTAATACCAATACTATCACCTAATAATAAAATCATTGTAGAATAATTATCTAGGTTTGTGTTTGCAATTATTTTAATCATATGTTTAAAACCTATGTTACGATAGCTATGATTAATAAAACTATGGCTAAGGTAATTGAGTAAAATTTTCCCAAAGCCTGGACCTAATTCGTCACAAAAAAATATTGATTTAAGACGACCCATTGACCATTTATTTTCCTGTGACTTAACAAAAGTTTCTGCTGGAAGAGCCAACACCGGAGAGGGCAAGTTAGGCTGAGGCTGAGGAGGTGGTTGGTTTGCACAGCTGCATGAGAGGTTATTAGCCAGAGACTCGTACATCTCAGCATTGCACTTCACCAAATCCAGTACTTCCCCAGCCTCAAATTGCACTTCAGGTATTTATTGTGCTAGCTTTATCTGCTGAATTCAAGGTCGCGTCGCTTTTCTTTATACTGTGTATTATGGTGACATTATCATAATTATACCACCAGTTTTGCATAAAAAAAACAGCCTGAATAAAACACTTACCGACTGATTCGCACTTGCACCAAATAAAGTTAACCTTAGCTAACTTAACTTTCACTTATTTTTACTATACTAATTACATTCACTGTTGTGAGTGGTTTATTCTTAAACTTATCTAGCGTCTGAACTCTGAATACCACGACCGTACTCTTAAAGGGATTGAACGCGAATCTCAAAATATTTCTTTCTCCTGACGCCTCCTAACCTCACCACCGTCCAATGTTTTTTCTAAAATTGATTTATTATCGTTTTTTATGTTTATCGTTCTGTGGACCATTTGAATGTTAAACAGATGTGGCACTTGTATTGTGCGATGCAATTATTAGGGTGCTCATAGACGGCCGTTTGTGTAGCCAACTCAACTGTTGAGTTGGATCGATCTTTAGTGGCAACTCTTCTCCAACCCAATTTTTTAGAGCGAATGAGGCTAAAGTATAATACATGTTGTACGTGTGTTGTATTCGGGTGATGTGTATTCGTAAATAACCTTAAGCAGATATTTTTTAAGTTAGTGTTAAGGTCAGGTTCCCCTGTATTTTAGTAATTTTCGTTTTGCCAGTGTAATTAGAAAGTTTGGCGCCAACAGATTTTTTTTTTTTTTTCAGTACGCATTATTTGCGATCTAAAATTAAATTGGTGTCAATCTGTTAGTTCAATTCCACCACTTAGAAGCTCTATTTAATTGTAAAAGAGTTGGACAGTTAATTTAATTCAATAAGTTGAAGCTAGTTGCCGTTCCAAAGAGTAGATTCCTTACGATGGAGAAGAATGTCGCGTCTTCGTTAACAAATTCTCGTATCATACCAACGTTTTTGATAAAGCGGTTAAACCTGCGCTTCGGGATAATTGCATAACACACTTACAATTTCAGTGCCTTTAATTTTGTCAATTCAACAACATTCATATTTTCTCGATTTACGTTGTCAGACAGAATAATTCTTTAAACATATGAAATAATAGATAAGTAAGTTTCCTTCGGATTGTGATAGAAAGTGTGTTACACAATTGGGGTGCTGGGCCCAGATTCTACTCGTTTACAAACGTTTCAGTGATCTTTCAATTATGTGTTATGTATGATTTGATATACAAAGTTTGTCTAAAACATACAATCCATATCATCTACACGGAGAATAGTCGACCGTCTGTAGGCACCCTAATACAGATTTGTTTATAAACTGATATCTTAACTGGCGGGACCCACTTACATTTTGCTTAGTTGGTTTTCTATGAACTTAGCATTGATGTTTGAAAGGGCCCATTGTATCACGGGTTTAAGCTATGTACAAAAAAATTGATGTATGGGCAGTGTGTCACATTAAATTTATTCATAAACAAAAAGCAACTTTATGCGTCCACCTTTAGAGTTCATTTTAAATATGTATAACCAGGAAGTTAGTGATTAAAACTCCTTGTGAAACAGTTTATTCGGGGAAGTACCTACCCATAAATATTTTTCCTTAATATACCGTAAGCAGTATTGTAAACAATGCCCGTTGGATTTTCTACGCTCGGCTTGACGCCGAAAGTTGAAAATCGAACAGCGCGGTTGTATTGAGACATTCATTTAGGTGTCACCTAAAAATGTTAGTGAAAAGTCGAAACGGTTACAAAGTGCAGTGACTATTATTATGATACTGTTCCTTCGTTCGAGACCATTTTTATTATTAATTTATAACATAACATAGGTACCTACTTTACGATGTAGGTAGGTCCTTACTATTTTGTATCATAGGATATGATCTAAGCAGCTAAACTTTGAGGTCATAATCAGCTGTTCCTATTACCTACTGGGATTTCAACTCTCTCTGTAAGATGAAATAGCGCACACACGCACACGCACACACACACACACACCCCCACATGTCACATGTCTTCGAGTGATTTATATGTAAGTAAGTATGAAGGAATTGAATCACAAAAAATTCAATCTGCCTAGCCTTTTCCCAATAATATGTTGGGGTCGGCTTCCAGTCTAACCGGATGCAGCTGAATACCAGAAAAACTGGCCAAGTGCGTGTCGGACCACGCACAATAAAGGGTTCCGTAGTTAGGATGAATTTATCCCAAAAAAACAAACTTAACTTTGTAGTTGATAAACATGTTCTCCAATACGGAATGTATGGGAAAACATGTTTTTGTAACTGTAAAGTTAAGTTGGTCGATTATTACTCGTTAACTTCTAGAGCTTACTTAGCTGTGATAGTTTTCCTTTTAATTTCGTTATATAAATTACTGCTGTGATTTTTTTCACGCTCCCAAAACCAACTATTTAGCTGGCAGGGGGAGGACACTTGACTCTAACAAAAATTAGCACTTTAAAGCTTAAGTTTTCGCAAACGGATCCCTGAATCCAAAAATGATTTTTACAAACTCACACGATTTTTAAAAGACCTTTCCAATGATACTCACAATTTTGTTTTACCACTTTGTCGGCGTAATTAATATATACCTATGCCAAATTACAGCTTTCTAGTACTAAGGATCTTGGATCTAGACCGCGGACAGACAGACAGACAGACAGACGGACATGACGAAACTATAAGGGTTCCTTATTTACTACGGAATCCTAAAAAAGCGGCCAAGTGCGAGTCGTACTCGCCCATGAAGGGTTCCGTAGCAGCAAGTAACATTGAATGAAAGGTAAATTGCGGTTTACGATTGATGACGTATTAAAAAAAAAACTACTGGCTAGATCTCGTTCAAACCAATTTTCGGTGGAAGTTTACATGGTAATGTACATCATATATTTTTTTTAGTTTTATCATTCTCTTATTTTAGAAGTTACAGGGGGGGGGACACACATTTTACCACTTTGGAAGTGTCTCTCGCGCAAACTATTCAGTTTAGAAAAAAATGATATTACAAACCTCAATATCATTTTTGAAGACCTATCCATAGATACCCCATACGTATGGGATTGATGAAAAAAAACTTTTTGAGTTTCAGTTCTAAGTATGGGGAACTCCAAAATTATTTGTTTTTTTTCTATGTTTGTGTGAAAATCTTAATGCGGTTCACAGAATACATCTACTTACCAAGTTTCAATAGCATAGCTCTTATAGTTTCGGAAAAAAGTGGCTGTGACACACGGACGGACAGACAGACAGACAGATAGACAGACAGACAGATAGACAGACAGACATGACGAATCTATAAGGGTTCCGTTTTTTGCCATTTGGCAACGGAACCCTAAAAAGGAAAGGAAAAGGAATTGAATTACAAATCTGTATAAAAATAATAAAAACTTTATATTTACACCTTATATAACTTAAACTATACTTACTTACATATTTAACGAAGTTTATAGATAATTTTTTACATAGGTATATGTGCAAATATATATTTGTGATGCTATCAAATAATTCTGAATAACAATTTTACATATTAGCAATTATATCGAAGAAATGAAAATACTAGACGACTTACCTACTAGATTTTCGATGAGCACATAAAAAACGACCGATAAAATATATAAGACCACAAATAATATTGTAGTCTTATTTTACAACATAGTTTTTCAACGTTATTGAGATTTAGAAATTCTGTGTTATTTTTCCATAAATATTTTTGTACTTAGTAAAAAAAATACGTTTACTTTTCAATCGAACTAGTAAATATAGGTATTGCAAACGCTAATTAACTTTATGTTTGAGTGTTAAGGTTTATAATCAAGTTATATTCCTACTTAGTTACAATCGCGGCCATTTGAGCGATGTGTTTTCGTTTAACTAGTTAGCCATATTTCTTATTTCCATACAGTAATATTGCAAAATTAATCAAAACAGGTAAATATTTGACAGCTATTTGCGACGTTGCCTACTTTTTGGCTGAAAGCTCTTAATCTAGTGCTATTGTTGATCGAAAATCTTCTTAAAAACTGTTTTACTACAAGGTTGTGCGGGTAGGCTAGTTTGTTATAAACATAATATGAATTCAATAGTCAGGGTAACATAATTCTTAAATGAAAAAATCCTGTTAATAAATAAATAAAGATTGAAGAACAAAAAAACTGTTTTTCTTTTCGCAATTGTTCAATTGGCACATAATTCTATACCTATTTGCATTTTTTATAGGTACATTGGTTCTTTATCGACTTATTAAATACTTTAGATAAATAATTTTCCTTATAGATTAGCTAATATAATACGTGTAATAATATAATTGAATTTTCATGTCCGAAATAACAAAAAAAAAACTCGTCGAAAGTCATGATTTATGACCGATCTTAGGTAAAGGGAGTATTCACTTTGTGCTACACATCTGCTATCGAACTATCTACGGTCGCGAGAAGTCACGTCACGATACGAGATGACAAAGCAGACTACCATACAAAATCACGAATGGGCAACTTTACCACCGAGTTACACTGTACTTAGGCTGATCAGTCAAGTGATAACATAATATTAGGGTTTTTTGTTAAAATGGGCATTAGTGAGGATTACGGAGTCACCTTGAAGTCTGTCCCTACTGCACAGGAATAAAATCTCGAACACAGAAAGGACGTGCCGATCTATTTGTAAAAATCGCAAAGTTGGCAACGTCGTAAATAGCTGTCAAATATTTACTTGTTTTGATTAATTTGGCAATATTATTGTATGGAAATATGAAATGTGGCTAACTAGCGAACTAAAATATTGATTATAAAATGCAATAATTAATATCATAACACCGAATATATAGTTTTAGATGTAAAAAAGTATTTGAAAATTTCCAAATGCCTTTTTTTACACCTAAAACGGTTACAACATCAAATTCAGTGTTATAATTGCAATTCATTATTAATATTCTAGTTCGCTAGTTAGCCACAGTTCATATTTCCATACAGTAATATTGCCAAATTAATCAAAGCAGTGAAATATTTGACATCTATTTACGTCGTTGCTAGCTTTCATAATACACTCTTGAAAATTCAAGTGTAGTGATCTTGAAGTTAGCTGTCAGTGAGACGCTAGGGATTGAAACTATTTGACAGCTCATTTCAGACTATGATTTACTAGCGATTGGCTTTCCAATCAATAAAAGACAGCGATAGTAGAAAACTAATCTCCATAAATAAATTAACTACTTCTAATTTTGGTATTTCCCGACGAACGCGTTGCAGTTGGGGCAGTAGTGGTCCACATTCATGCAGGCAGGTGTGCAGTAGGGTATACACATACAAGGCCAGCACCTGGAAATATACAAAAAGATGGTAAGTAAATATCCGTAGTTTTAGAAAAAAGAAATGACATGCTCTCTGATGATTGATGATAACATCTACTGAAAGATTAAAAATGTACAAATAATGCTACAAATGTGCTTGAATTGAGGAAGATTTGCTCGAATTAAGAATACGCTAGTGCTGAATTCCCTTTCAATTTCGAACTAGGTAACTTTAGGCCATACATTTAGGCTAAGCGTACGCTGAGATGCAGTTGACGTAGGTCCACGCAGCGCAGGGCAGAGCAAATTTTTTAATGCATTGAACGTACGGACAGCTGCGTACGCTGCGGCGCAGACACATGCGACGCAGACATGTTGTCTATCCTCTGCGTCTCGTTGTAGAGCCGGTTCAGATTTCTGCGCGATGCGTGCTGGTCGTCACTTGTTTTTTACCACTGATGTTTCAATGACAGATTCTTTGTACTAACTAGAATGCGAACGTGTCTGTGTAGCTGCGTTGCAGCATACGTTCGCGGTCTAAGTCTGCCTCACCTGCCCTACCCTGCAAAATCTGTACTGTGCTGTGCTGCGTCACCTGCGTCTCAGCATACGCTTTACAGCAATATCTCCTTAGTAAAAATCTTACCATGAAAACTTAGGTGAAGTGAGCTGTCATTCCATCTGATGCTTAGGATTAACACTATACAGGGTCAAACTAAATTAGCTAGAAAAACTCCGCAGACAAGAGGTATCGATATATAAACATCAATATCAACCAATCTGCCTAGTCTTTTCCCAACTATGTTGGGGTCGGCTTCCAGTCTAACTGGATGCAACTGAATACCAGTATTTTACATGGAGCGACTGCCTATCTAACCTCCACAACCCAGTAACTAGGTAATACGATACCACCTGGTAAGACTGGTTGTCAGACGGGATTTTATCGCGCACTGGATTTTCAACTCTCGGTGCTAAGCCGAGCGTTGAGAATCCAGTGCACGAAAACAAATCGCCGCGATTTTATTACGTCCGCGCGTACGTGGACTAACATCGTGAAATGAAAACAAAGAACTGAATAACTCACCCTATGACAAGGAGGCAGACTGCCCAAAGATGTGTCCTCACCGAAGGACGAACTTCAATATTAGTTACGATCTGATGGCGGCAGGACTGGCAGACGATCACCGCAGGCTCTGAACCCACTGGCTGACCAACCATCACAGGACTTGTGATGTAATGTGCTGGTGTTGGTTGCACGTGAATTACTGTGATACCCGGTTCTGGACCCGTATAGGGACCCGAATAAGGAGGTGGGTTAACAGGATGACTCATATTTTCTGGAAAAAAGCCAAATTGTTTTTTTCAATATTGGAAGAAACAAAGTAACCTCTGAGTGTTGCATAATGAGAAACTACTTAATGAGAAATTTTAAAGTGTGAAAAAGTATGATACTTGTACAAAAAGTATTTTTTATGACATCTATTCAAAAAGAGCTAGTTTAGTCACGAGAGTAAACAGGGACTAAAATAGCTTTTTAATTCCTAGGGATTAAAAGTGATTTGAATTTGGAATGTGGATATTGTTAGTAAAAGTTCTAATCACCAAAGAGATCAAACCGAATATTGTATGAACAAGTAACAGGCTGGCAAGAGAGAGAGAGAGAAAGTGTGAATTTGGTGAAATGAAAATTTGGCTAAGATGGCGGCTGCGAAAATTAGTTAAAGATAGCGGCTAGTAAAATAGTTGTTTGCTGTCTTGGTAAGCAATCTACTATTAGATATAAATCTGAAAATTAAGGAACCACGTCTTATTTTAACAAAACGTTATAACTAGCAACTCGTGTTTCGATATAGGACAGATTGATCTTTTTACCTTCTAGAATGTTCGCTATTCACATTAAAACCCACTAAAGTACTACTAATTATTAATGCAAACAAAAAAGTCCAATACACAACCGCTAAAATTCCCCAAGTGAGCTTAAACACTAATTTTAAACTGGACCAAAATGAATTTCAAAACAAACACCCAAGTTTCAAAGATTATTTGGCCCAAAACACTATTTTAAGATCTAAATATGATATTGTACTAAATCGTATATTTTGTTTTTTACACCTTTAGAGGAGATAAAACAATCAAATCTTGTCTAAGAAGATAGTGGCAAATCAGGCCGTTCGATTTCAAAGTCGTATTCTAGAAACTTCTTCCTTTTCTGTCCCAAACAATGCTAATACCACCGATACTTACATTCTTTATTAAAAAAAACTACACAAAAACAATGGAAATCCAAGTTTTCACTAAATGCGCACTTAATTCTTCACTCGGCAATTTTTGATACTAATCCAGTAATGTCGACTATTCACGTAAAAACACAACACTGAAAAATTATCAAATTAAAATTCACCAAAAATACATACCTAAATAAGTATGCGATAGTACTGACGTTAATGAGGATCGAATAAAAGGATTTGTTGAGTTATCAGTTAACGTGACGAGGTAGAAAGATAACGACTGTTAGAGAATAAAAGCATTTTTTTTAATTAATAGAAGGTTATGCGTGTATTTGGGCATTGTACTGTGAATATGACGGTCACGACTAGCAGTCACAAGAAAATCGGAAGTGATCAACAGTGGATAAGTCTGCCAATGGAAACAAAAATCTAGTTATTCTTGTCATTTTTCATTCATTGTCATCATAAGAGACAATGGCAGTGTTTGCAGGATAAAATAAATTCCAATTATATTATAATTAGGGTAAATTCATTAGAGATGGCCGTACGGGAGAGTTGACCAATAAGTAGATTTTGCTCATTTATTTACAAGATGGCGCTGTATTTGAATTAATACACTTCGTGCGCCACCACGAACAATATCCAAACAAAACATTGCGCAAAAATAAGTAAAAAAGTAAGTAAATTGGCCTTAATTGAATTTAGTAGTTGTGAAATTTGATAGTAGGTTCGTATACCATCCGGAAATACTAATATTTTTATTATTTATTTGTGTTTTTGGGAGTGTATTGTGTTTGGTGTATATTTTTCTTCGTTTTAACCTCAAAATGGGAAAGTAATTGTAATTCGTAAGTTTAAAAATTGAGCTGGCCATCTTACCCGGACAAAAAGGAGAGATGGTCATACAACGGCTGTCAAATAAATAGAAAGAAGGTCTGAAAGTAACACTAGAAAGGAGAAATCAATATTATGTGATGCATCTGGTGAAGAAGACGAAGAAGATGAAGCTGATAATTGTGCTGGATGTAGCGAAAAATATTATAAAACCCGTCGCATGAAGATTGGCTTCAATATTCGATCTGTAATCTGTACTCCACATGAGAATTGTACACCTTTTGATGACATGTGCTCTAAATGTGGACAGAAGAAGAAAAAGGAGCTCCAGCAAGCATAAATCAAAGAAAAGGGGAAAGGCAGAGGCAAAACTATTGCCGGCCATCTGTCCCGTACCACTACGGCTATCACTTTTTTTTTTTAATTTTTTTTATGGATGTTCCTCATATTATAAAAATATCTTTATGCTGATTTTCGAAAGACTGATTGTTGTTGATTTTCTTAAAAATAAAAGTCTAATTGTGATCTCAATATTTTCAGTTTTATTTAACCCTAAAAAAACTATGGCCATCTCTAACGAATTCACCCTATTTATATATATATGTATTATTATAAATTAAAGTCGCTTTGCGTGTCTGTCTGTGTGACCGCGTTGTTCTTCTAAACTTCGCTATGGATTTTGATGTGGTTTACCTTTACACCATCATTTAGAAAAAATACAGTGTTTTTTTTGTGGTAATACATTTATTAAATTTACATAGTATAATTGTAATAAAGAAATCTCGATGTTTTGTCAATTCGTAAAAGCCGTGCGAACCAGGAGCGGGTCGGTAGTCCTAAATATATATAAATATATAGTTGTTTGTAATAAGTTTTAGAAAATAAGTTGTTATTATTAAGTTTGCTTCACTATTGCATTGGGTTTTGCCTGTAAAAATAGTTGTAAGTGATTAAATAAATAAATAAAATAAAATAAATAAATAAATATTATTATATAATCACACTAATATTATAAAGGCGAAAGTTTGTGAGTATGTGTGTGTGTATGTTTGTCTCTTCTTCACGCAAAAACTGCTAAACGGATTTGGATGCAATTTGGCACACAGATAGTTTATCACCTGGATTTACACATAGTATACTTTTTATTCCGATATTCCCACGGGATCGAGACTTCTGCGGGTGAAACCACGGGGCGCAGCTAGTATAATTATAAATGCGAAAGTGAGTTTGTTTGTTACGCTCTCACGCTAAAACGGCTTAACGGATTTGTATGAAATTTAGCATATGGGTAGACCATGGCCTGGGTTTCTACAGGATACTTTTTATCCCGATATTCCCACGGGATCGAGACTTATGCGGATGAAACCGCGGGACGCAGCTAGTTATTTATAAAGTACTTACCTAACAATAATTTTATTTATATATCGAGAGGAAAATTTAAAGAAAATCCTGACTGAGAATCGTAAACAATTTATTGTCTGTTGGGGAAGACCAACAGACCATAAATTGTTTACGATTCAACTTATCTAATTAGAAGAAAAATTGTTTTTTGTTTGTTTGTATAGATGTTCGTAAACTCCCCAAATCAGATTAACCTGTCCATTCTTGAAGTAACGTCTCCTCTAAGAGACATTTGCTTCGGGAGTTTCCTGTTCCGGATAAAGCGGGAGGAAACGCCCGGGTGTCACCATTGTGTGGATCGTCCGTAAGACACGGTGGAGCATACGGTGGAGGTCTACCCGGCTTGGGCGGAGCACCTCCTGTGTTCTCGTGGAGGCGATCGGCGGCGGTGATCTCTCGCGTCCGGCCCTGTTCCAGGCCATGGTAGGGAGCGAGAGGGCATGTGAAGCCATCACCTCTTTTTGCGAAGCGAGAGGAACGCGTGAGGGAGAGGCAAGTTTCGCGCCCTCACGCCTTTAGTCGCCGCAGGAGACGCCCTGGGCGTCGGGAATCCCAGGCCGATTTCCGGCCACCGTAGGCGCTGGCCTGCGGGCGGTGAGGAATGGGTAGCTCGCCGTCCGATAAGCATCAGGCCCAGGTCGACGGCTCGTTGTGATCCACACGCGCCTCAAGGAGATGACAGCAAAACAGAGGAAGTCCGCTAGGGCCGATGCCTGCCAGGATCGCGGAAAAGTCCGAAAAGGTTACCGTGGCCACTGACAACACACAGGCAACTGAAGGAACACGAGTGGATTTTAGTCAGTATGAGTCTGACTCGTCTTTCTGCTCCGCCTAGAGTGAGACAAGTTATTAGATAATTTCTCACCCAAAAAAAAAAACAGTGGTACTTACCACTGTTTTTTTGGGTTAGTTTTTTTAGATTCTAAAAAACTGGCCCAGTGCGAGCCGAACTCACGCACGGGCTCGGTACCGTATTAAGATCAAGCAAAAAGCGCCGAAAAAAAAACAGTTTCTTGTACGGGGACGTCCAAAACTTTATCCTTTTTTATTTATTATAGTTATGTTGTTATAGCTGCAATAGAATTACACAATCTGTGACAATTTCGACTGTCTACCTATTACAGTTCATGAGATACAGCCCGCTGACAGACAGACGGACGGACAATGAAGGCTTAGTAATAGGGTTCCGTTTGCACCCTTCGGGTACAGAATCTTAAAAAAGAGCTACGTCTGCCAACAAATTCCAACAACAACAACTCAGCTCAACTCTGTAATAAACTTTTTTATTTTTTATCCGTAAATGTGCTTAGATACGTCTGGCACTACTTAGGCAGCAAGCCTCACTACTTAACTGCTGACTGACATATATATCATACTAGCTTTTACCCGCGGCTTCGCCCGCGTGGATTTCGGAAAATATCCCACGGAAACGTACTACCGAGATTTCATACCTAATAACAGAGGAAAAGGTCATTGACTCCTACCGCTGCACCCGCGTTGCTATGCGTAATTTTGAAACTTAAACTATTCATTTAAATGATATGATTTAAAGGCATATTTTAATCTAATTTAAATGCCCAATTAAAATTACATATTTTTTTGGATAAGGATTAAAAGTTTCGGAAATAACAATTAAATTTTAATCAAATTCTGAAAGATAAAAATGGTTATTGTGGGTCATCCTTGGAAGATAGACATATGCCATCGCAAACGTTTTTGTTGAACTTTTTAAGATGAACAATACCGTAGAACACAATTTTGATGTATCTTTTACGGTTAACGCAGCGCACGCCAGTAAAGCTCCCAGTTGGCATGATTTTTTCCGACTTCTTCAACAATAATCGTCATATTTTAGCCAATTTACACAAAACCTTAATGAATTATACATTAAAACCTTCCGCATGAATCACTCCGTCTATTGGTGAAAACCGTTTCAAAATCCGTTCGGTAGTTTTTGAGTTTATCGCGTTCAGACAGACAGACGCGGCAGGGGACTTTGTTTTATAATATAGAAGGATCTTTTACAGCAAGAATTATTCTCCTATATTTTAAGAAAGAAAGAAAGAAAAACATTTTATTTGGAACACGCACAGGAAATACAAACAGTATTAACAACTCAAAATGAGCATCAAATACTAACAAAATATTAGAATTACCGAAAGGGAAAATAAAAAAAATTAATATTAAACGACCTGTGTGAGGCCAAAAAGGCATCTATCTCAGCATAGGTATTCATGGGTATTTCATGTCCCTTGGAATGAAGAAACAGAAAAGTAGGTACATTTCCGCGAGCAAAATCATAGAACAACTTGTTTGTTCATAAAACTAGCGAGATTGGCACAAGCAATAACATAATTATCATACCGTCAATATTTATCAATTGTCGTCAGAAAATAGACTTTTATCTTAGAATTATCATATAAATCTGGGTAGATAACCATGTTTTGTCCCTAATGAAACATGGTTTGTTAACGTAGGTGGCCACATTTATTATTGCAAGTATGGCTACATTAATTGTCTTTATAAAATTATTTAAAAATCCAGACTTATTTATAGTATTTCGGAATTTATATTAGGTTATGAACATAACCTAACCCCAAAAAACCCTTCTCCGCCGCTTGCCCGCGCTTTTTGTAAAATATATTTATACAGTTTTTACACTTGTTAACCACAAGTAAAGCGCGCGTCGCTTCGTGAGATAAAAATATACTTTTGTGGCTCACTATACAAGGTCTTGCTAGAACCAATAATATTCAAAATTAGTGAATGTGGCAGCCAAACTAGCAATCTATGCATGTACTCAACATAATCTAAATTAAAGATACATTATATACGATAATTTTTATCAGACGTTAAACAGTATTGTATTGCACAATATTTCATCAGGTAAATGTTTTTTTTCTATAATAAATAAATTGTTATACCTGGTACCTAATTTATTTAATGACTTTTATTTATTTAAGGACTATCAGCGAGATACTTTACAATTATCTTGTAAGTACAATAATAAAAACTTGTATACCTAATATACATTATAAAAATTATTATTATCATTATTTTTATTTTTATTATTGTACTCAAATTTATGCATTCCCAATGTCTCGTTTTTCCTACTTATTCCCGTTTCCACTAACACTACGCGACACCTAGAACTAATGCCTAATACACTGTTGGATTTTCAACTCTCAGCGCAAAACCAAGCGTATAAAATCAATCAGCGCGCTTTCATTTAGGCATTCACATGTCGCCTAGAGTAAGTGAAAACCGTCTCCCATCGCTGACTTAAAGAGTTGCCTTTCAGTGTACCCAGATTGGCACAAATCATCTATTCGGAGAAACATGGTTGCCTGCCTATAACACCTATAATTTATTGGTTTTGGATTAGTTATTAAATAATTCAATAAATGTTAAATAAAATATTCAAAACGTGTGATGAAATAGGTGCTAGGTGATACACATTACACACTACACCACACTGGGCTCAATTGAAATTAAATAAAACAAAACACAATATTATTATTTGCCAATTTTCATTATTTATTTATACACATACATTTTTAACATTTTCATTACATTTTTAACCATTTCTTCAAAATAAATATGGAAACATTTAAAAATACAAAACATTTGGGATCAGGAACAAAGTCCAAATCTCTTGGTTTAGGTACCAGAGACAAGAACTTCCTTACGAAGCGTATCCAGTCACCTAACGATAGCACCTCATGAGATGTTGGCTGAGGCTCTTGTCCATCAGAAAATTGGCAGTTACGACGATCAGCACATTAAATGTCGAAATCACATTTCACATGTCGGCAATCTCATCCTCTAAACTTGTTTCTCTTTCTCGGTTTTCATTAAATTGTCGTCATACGCCATGGTAACATCAATAATCACAGTACGGCTCGCTAATTTATCTATCACCACTATATCAGGTTTATCGATACAATAGTCCTGATAGTGATGATAGATCGGTCTCAATACAATGATATACAGTCCTCTCACAGTTATTTTACCTCTGACAGCCGTGTCTGTGTCTGATAGCCGCAACCCATCAGCAACCTTATAGTTACGAGAATAAAGATCATTAAAATTTTTACTTATTACAAGGAAAATAAAGATCACTGTGATATTGATAGTGATGCAAAATCAGAGGTAAATTAAACGTGAAAGAATTCTAGTCATATTTGAGAACTGGGTCGGCAACATGCCTGTTCTACGGCACCTCGGAATCAACGAGGTTGTATTTCAAAGCAAGTTGCTAGTTAACATAATATAACTATTTATATAATTAGACATACATCCTACAACCAGAACACTTTATCCAATCATTTGACTCTGCCAAATAGACAGATTGTCCATCATTGAACTATTTTGCCTTCGTAGGAAAGAAAATATTCACTATCTAATTATTATAAACTAACACTAAACGTTTTCCATATGTGTCCGGTATTTGGGTTCATAAACCATTTAATTTTGGCATCTATCACAATACGGTACTAATCCAGTTCATAATTTCCTTTGACATTGATTTCAAGCTTAATATTAGATATTAAATTAAACTACATATCTTATGTCTAAAAATAGGTACTACATTTGGTGACCATTACCGAATACATTTTTACAAACGACGAAGATTGCTTTTAAGCTATTGCATAGCTTTTATCGCGGGCTTTGAGCGCGGCGACCGAATCAAGAAATTCCGTAACGAAAAAACCTAACACTCCGCCTACCATGTAATGACGGTTCCCATGACAACGTGATATTGTCATGGGAACGTAATTTTTGTTTTATGTCATCACGTTATCATCCCAAATGTAGCGTTGACAAATAGGAAGTATGGAGGTTACAAATGCTATGCAATAGCTTTACCGCGGCAGTCCACGAGTGCCACACGTTTTTTTTTTATTTTCACAATACTCTTAGTGTGTACCTACATTTTTTTTTCCAAAAAGTTTGTTTTTTTGTAATGATAAAATTTTTCTTACTTATCATAAATAAATACTAAGTATGTAGTCGGTGATTCGAACAAATACCTCAAATTTTAAAATCTGTTGATACGATCTTAATTAAACATTTTGGCGACAAGACCAAAATGTTTCAGCGAATTTGCTAAAACTGCGGTCACGTTATCGAAAATGCGCACTTCATTGTTGATAACACAATCTTGTACAAGCACTTATTATCTTCTATTTTCAGCATAGTGTAGATAAAGAAATCTATTATCATTATTGATAAGGCTTAGTTAGATTTAGTTGGTGTAGCTGCCGATGTAAGCGTTGCAGTTTGGACAGTAGTGGTCTGCGTTGTGGCAACTGTCCAAACAGTAGGGTAGGCATACACAGGGCCAAAACCTGGAAAAAGAAAAATAACAATTAGAAAATTATTAAGAATAAAAAAAGAATTGGAACAAACACAACCCAAAACGGCACCATTGATGATGGTGGAGGCAAAGTTGGGGAAATTTGACTAATAGTCTGAAATTGCCAACATGCAATGAGTAAGCGTGGTGATTAATGCTTTTAACTCCTATGTATTCGATAAAAGCCGTAGATATTCGCAGTGGAACAGCTACAAGTCGACAGTGTGATATATGACGATATAGTGTGATATGTGATATATGACGTGTAAAAGTGATTCCGATATCCTATTTACAGAATAAACAATTTCATTTCATTTCATTTCATTTCATATCAATAGTATTGTAAAATTATAATACTTACACTAAACAAAGCAGGAGAGCGAACAAATGGGTTTTCGTTGACGACTTGTATTCAACCCTTGTGATTATCTGCTGGTTGCATGATCGGCAGGTTATCGACGATGCTTTGGGGCCCATCTGAGGACCGACCATCACGGGGATGACGGTCGGACCCATATTCCCTTGGTAGACTACTCCATGAACTGGTGGTGGTTGGGTCGGCTGTGCTGGGTACGAGTGCGGTGCGTGTGTGGTGACCGTTACAGGAGGTGGTGGCCCATCTGTGTATGGCGGAGGCATGCCCTGGCCTTTAGCTGAAATTGAGAAAAATAAAATAAATATAAAAAACATATTTTAGATTGTGATGTTGTAGGTTCCCATTGATTTGATAGACAACATTTTATCTTCGATTTATTGTAGGTAATCATAAAAGATTATTATGAAAGAAAAAAAAGGATTTCGTCATTGTATTTCTTAAAGATTATATCTTATCTCTTACGTACATTGTAGACTTAGGAAATGTACGAAGTAAATACATCACGAGTACTCGAACAATAGTAGTTATTTCTATGTTACAGTTTCAGTATTATTTTACCTTATCAACATTTATTTTATTTTAATGTCTTCCCCAATTACATTGTTCATTAATCACATCATTTGACTTCACAAATATTTTCCTATCCCTAAAGTAGGTACGTAAATAACGGACCTATTCATATATGTGACTAATAACAATAAATAATATAAATAAAATAAAATTATGTTTAATTATGTCCAGTACCTACCAGCAAGATAAGACATTGAAAGAGTGCAGTTGTGCTAACCAGTGTACATTCATAAAATAAGGGATTCGATTTTTTTATTTTTATTTAAATAATTAGACCCTAAGATTACTGCACGAACATGATTAATTTAAAAATTAATGATAACAAATATAAGTTATAGGGGTTAATTACTTCTGGGGGTTAAATGACACAGTTAAAAAAATGCAAAAAGATTAGAAATGAAAATACTTACGATCATTAAAATCTCCATTGTTCTGATTCATTTCACTAAATTGAATATTATTATCTCTTTTTATCACAAAAATCACCTTTCACTGGTTTTCCTACGAGGTAAGTGATTATACTGAACCTTATTCAACAAAATTTCGATTTATAGATAAAAAAATGTTGAGTATAGATAACGATGCTTGATAAACAGTTTTATCAGACTATTTATCAGATCTTTTTGCTATTGTACAGTCACCTTTCAGGCACGTTGTTTTATATTTAAAGACTTTTTATCAGTTAAGTACGTACATTTATTTATCTGTATATTGCTCCGATGACTAATAGCACAATAAATTAATCAATACTTAGTTCTTTGGAAAAACCTTATGTTAAAAAAACGTGCGTCGAACTTAAAAGTCGATTTATTTATATATTTATTTAAACTTTTCACACACAAAAAGGTACAAAGGCGGACTAAATGCCTTAGGCATTCTCTACCAGTCAACCAAGGGTGGTGAAGAGATTGGATGGCAGGTGCTCTGTTTGAGAGAAACAAAGAAAAAATAAATATTAAAAATATATCATTAGAAATAATTGCTGACGATACCGCCATACTAGCTGCACATAGTGACCCAAAAATTGCCTCACAAATTCTCCAAGAAGGACTAAATGACATATCAGACTGGCTTAAAAAGTGGCGGATGAAAGCCAACGAAACCAAATCAGTCAATGTTACGTTTACTTTAAGAAGAGGATTCTGTCCTCCAGTCACACTAAACAACATTGAAGTCCCACAAGCAGATCATGTGAGATATCTTGGATTGCATTTAAACAAAAGACTTATCTGGCAAAAACATATTTCCACTAAGAGAAAGCAACTTGGTATCCAAACACGAAAACTTTACTGGCTCATAGGGCGAAAGTCTCAGCTATCTCTCGAAAACAAAATACTCTTGTACAAGGTAATACTGAAGCCCATCTGGACGTACGGGATCCAATTATGGGGCACCGCATCTCACTCAAACATAGAAATCATACAGAGGTTTCAAAATAAAGCTCTGCGCATGATAACCAACGCACCCTGGTTTGTACCCAACGAACTACTACACCGTGACCTACGAATGCCCACTGTGAAGCAGAAAATTGTACGCCATACCAAGTCCTATAAAGAACGAATCCAACAACACCCAAATACTCTGGCTCGGTCACTAATGGAGAATCACAACAAAGCGCGACGATTAAAGCGCAAAATACCTCAAGACCTAATCCAATCACAGTAAATATAACTACTGTTTAAACAATGAGGATGTGACACAGGTCACATACTGAGCGAGCCAGCGATAGCACCAACCAACATACTTCTGAATGTCCCATGAAGGAGACAGATTGTAGTAAATAAGGAACATAAAAAAAAATTAGAAATAAAATAACAGTACATAAATAGGTTATAAATTATAATACACATACATACATATTTTATTTAATATACATATATTTATTATATATATACATATATACAAATTCAAGGGAGAGTGGTATTGAGATGATTTTGAAAAAAAACTGCAATTTCTGCTTAAATGCATACCGACTAGTGGCCGTCCTGATATCAAGAGGAAGCGCATTCCATAGAAGAATGGACTGAATATGAAAGGAAGAATGAACAAAGTCAGAAGTATGAGAAGGACAAAGTAGGAGAAGATTGTTAGAAGATCGCAGATTTTTTGTGTGTGAAGAACATAGATATTGGAAGTGAGATACAAGATAAGAAGGAGAAGTGGGAGAGTTGAGAAGGGAGAAAAGCGTGTTCAAAGCGCGCAAACTTCTTCTTTGGCGAATGGACATCCATTTGAGCTCAGACCTATAGCTCGACACATGATCATATTTTCTGAGGTTGAATATGAACCGGATACAATTGTATTTATCTATTTGTTTACAGCATATTTTTATCTAATCTATTAATTATGTCCTAAAAATCTTTTAGGTATTTTTGCCCGCTCTTTAAGCAAAAATTATACATCTGATAAGTACCAATGGTACCTACTCATAAAATCTAATATCTAATGATTTTTAAAGACAATCTTGGACACTTTTGGCTAACGATTTATGTAATTGTTGAATGTTGATTTATAAATAAAATAAAACAGTCCAGGTGAGTATCGGCCCACGCACAATGAAGAGTTCCGTAGTTAGGATGAATTTATCCCAAGAACAAACTTAACATTGCAGTTGAAAAACATGATCTCCCATACATTCCAACTGCAAATGTAAGTCTATACGTACCTACAATATTGGGAAAATTACCATGTTATTTTAAGATCATAGATTTTTTATAGGTTTTCCTGTGATCATAAGTATAGAACTATTCTGCCCTGCTAAGCCCAAAGGCGATATCTCTGAGATACGCCCTTTTCGTTTTTTTTGTACCATTCAATAGCTTTAACAATTTCCCATCTAATGGTATAAGCGAAATAGCGCTATCTAACTTAAAACATTTTAAAAAACCACTAAGAAGTTTTTTATATCTCCATTTTTCCATACATTACAATTTACAAAAAGTCAATTTTCTCAAAACTTACTCCGGTTGAGATACCGCCTTTGGGCTTAGCAGGGCAGTATTTCAAGTATTTTTTTCAAAATGTTTGTTTCAATAGTTTCAGAGATAACTTGATGGGAATGGTCAATTTTCATAAATTTCCTGAAATAACTACAAATCTATTTATTTTAAAATAATAAAAAAAAATACGTTTAGATCCTCAGTAAGCCCTTTCATTTAATATGTTATTAGATTACAGTTTGCGAAACTTTTATTTTACATATTTGCCTTGAAAAAGTGACTCCCATATTTAAAATGCAGTAATTTATGTTTCACGTCCGTGTTTGGGTCATAGAAATTTATATATGTACCAAATTTCAACTTAATCGATCCATTAGATTAGGAGCAAATTAACTGTGATAGACCGACAGACAGCCAGACACACCAGTGATCCTATAAGGGTTCCGATTTTTCATTCGGACGCACGCAACCCTAAAAATACGCAAATACTTGTTCTTTGCTTACACAGTCAAAATACGAAATTTTTACAGTCATAATGGATATCGAGTTTAGAAAATCAAGTATATGGCACTGTCTAGTTTCGTTACGAGGTTACTGAATCACGGAAGAAGTCAGATATAAGTAACACTGGCTGATTACTGTCACTACTCACTAGCAGAGCGTGGCATCGATGGTTGCGTGGCGACGAAGGTCAGGGAAGCCGCTGTCGACCAACGTCCACGACGAACTGCTATATTCCGACACAATCCTGATAATATTGAAGCTGCTGAATCACTTCTGGTGAAGGCTATCCTGCGTATATTTGGTTTTGTTTTACCATGATCAAATATTGATACCCGTCTCTGAAGTTTCGACAGTGAATTAAGTTTGACCCTAATACTTTCAGCCTTTGCCATTTTAAACGAAAGTGCAAAAAAAATGAAAGGAAATAGCACACATATCAACTCGGAAAGGGATTGTCACCGTATCATTCAGTATTCTTTATATGAAACTCCCTACTGCAACGCACACTAATCGGAATCGTGACGTGATCGCCTCGCCTCGGGACAAGCTCACGAACCGCGGCGATACGGTGACGATCCCTTTCCGAGTTGACATGTGTGCTATGACGTTAAGATAAAATAAAACCTACTACTCAGGTGTTTCTATGAACTAACAAGGAAAATCAATGACTGTGGCAGGCAACTGATTAGCGATCTGTCCTCGTGACAATCCTCTGCGAAAAATACTTTTTATCAGGCGTTGAATACTTGAAACAACGAACTAGTTATGTAAGGTGTGGTACACACTTTTTCGTTCGTCCGTTCGGGTCGGCATTAATCGACACAGCCGGGCGGTAAAATTGAAAATAATTTACACACGTATACGGCTTCTTGTTTTCGTTTTATGAAGAGTACCTGGGCGACCGAGCTCTGCTCTGGTGAAAATAGAGAATGCTCATTTAATAGTATAGGATAGTTCATACTAATCCCATGTATAATGTATAGTATATACTAATTCCATGCTGCCATGTCATTATTCTAATATAATTATTCTAATGTCATTATTTTCATGTCATTATTCAAAAGGGCAAAAGGACTATGTAAGGATCGTAGCAGGTGGCGTTCTGTAGTTTCTGCCTACCCCCATGGGAAGAAGGCGTGAGTTTATGTATGTATGTATGTGTATTATTCATTTTCTGTTCTAAACTTTGGGCGACCTAGCTCTGCTCGGGTGAAAATGCGGAGAAAACAAATTTTCCCAGATATGAGACTTGACTAGATCGATTTTTCACAAAAAAATTCAACCAACTTCCAAACTACAAAGTGAAAAATAACTTTAATTTCAGAAGTCGGTGTCTATGAATCAGTATTTTAGTGTTTTGCCACCGACTCACTTAATCATTTTATCTCGAAATCTTAATATATAATTTTTATGATTACTGGCCATCAGCCCTACCCGTGTGTCTTATGTCGCCATGATAGCGGCACGTTGTAGATATATGTTTGGGAAAAAAGTCGCTCGGGAAAAATCAACTGCCGAACATTTAGCGTAGGTGGATGTCGAACAGAATTTTCCGACCGACACGAACCGAATATAATATGTAGTAATTGCTTCTTTTTTCGACAAATACTGCAGAATCGATGTGCCGACCCGAATTAATTTGTAGTATAGTCGAGTCTTATAAATCTTCGTCAGTTTTCAAATTCTTTTCTTTGTCAAGTCAGTCAGTCTTTTGAAACTTCGGCACTGAGCAGATCATTGCATAGAAGATTATATTTATTTACTTGATAACAAAGATAAAAATAGGATACAGCTTTGACCAACGTCGAGTTGACATCAAACTTTGGGAAATGGCCTGAACATTTTATTAAATTAAAATAATATTTTTTTCTAATCTAGTTGTCAGAGTCTGTCAGTGTCACATTTTTAATTCCGTCTGACATGTAAAGAAGATGACTGAATGTCATTCTGCGGTATTGACACTGTGGCCGCATCTACAACGCCACATGTGAACTATGCATCAAAGACCTGACGCCACACAAATCCTGCATCGTGCAAGCAGGGTTTACCTCGCGACCGATACATATACCTGACATCAATCGTTGAGCAGTTGCCCACTAGACACGACACCCGTCTGGTCGGTGGATCCTCCCTTTCTTACAGAGGAATATAATAATACTGAGTCAGTAAAACAGATTTTGTCGTGCAATGTGCAGACAAAAATAGCCCTTAAGGTGACGAACATTTTTTTAATGTGACTGTACGTAGACGTCTAGAAAGTTGCTTGAAGTATTTTTTATTTATTTTCGCTTTTATATACTTACTTTTATTTACTTGTTACAAATATTTCAACATGCATATTTTAAATAGCTCTCTTTTATCGATTTTCATAAAACATTTATTAGGTTTACCTAAAAACTTAATCCGTAAGAACATAATAGTTCACTTACAGGAGATTAGATACGCAGTAACAGTAATTGTTGTGATATTTAAGGCCAGCGCTCACTTGGCGGCACGTCGCGGCATGGCACGGCAATTTACAGATTCCGTTCTACTCGTACACCTAGTCAAGAATGAGCATGAGACCAAGTAAACTGCCCTGTGGAACTCCAACACTATGACTCATGTTCACGAATATATGATTAACCTAAAGTACCAAGTGTTGCAACATTGCAACCACTAAGATGACCTATTTTTCTAAGGCGACATATCTTATTTCCGCTATTTCAGATAAACCAGCAAGATACTGGATACTGTATCGAAAGGCTTGGACCAATCAATTTTTTTTTAAATTCTTCTGGCCTTTTTTGCACAATAAAGTTTTTGAAGCCAATAAAGGCATCCTTAGTGGCTTCCACTCATCCTGTACCTACATATTCTTGTTTTTTACTATTTTTCCTAAATTAATAAAATCATCAAATAAAACAACACACATGATTTACAGATAGTTATCTACAATTTATTTATCTTAATTAAATCATTTATTTACAAAAACATTATCTTGAAAATTTGTAATCAATCCGCAAGCTGCCTTGTAATCCGATACTGGAGATAAGTCGTGTTTTTTTGCACCTAAGTATATACAATTGTACACATTATACATTAGTTTTACAATTTCCCAAGAAAAACATAGTTGTTACTAATTTTATTGATGAAATATTTTTTGCATAAAACTAAGAATACGTACATTGTGATTTGATAATCCAATAATAATAAATGAATGGGATGTGGCATGGCTGCCAAATTGGTTAATTTAATACAATATTAAGTCGATTCAAAAAATGAGAACGCTCATTGAGTGAACAAACGTACACAAGTTAGGACTAGCTCAGATCTTTCTGAACGTATTGTTGTGGAGGATCTCACTCTAAAGAAATCAGGCCAATCAAGGATCAATAATTTTGCCAACACATTATCGATATAACCACCCACTTAAGCATTTATCATTAAGGTTTTAGTGGACGTAGCTGCCGATGTAAGCGTTGCAGTTTGGACAGTAGTGGTCTGCGTTGTGGCAACTGTCCAAACAGTACGGTAGGCACACACAAGGGAAAAATCTGAAAGTAGAAAAATATTAATCAGAACAAATTCTTGTAAGTACCTTAGTTTTTTTTTAAATAATCACACAATTCTGTTCAGTAGGAACAAAAAAAAAGAAGGATGAACGGGTGATTTAGAGGATGCCAACAGAAAATATATAGAATACTTACACTATGCAAAGCAAGATAGCAAACAAATGGGTTTTCGTAGAGGACTTCAATTCTACTCTTGTGACTATTTGTTGGCGGCAGGATGGGCAGTTTATTACAGAAGGTTTAGAGCCCATCTGGTTACCGATGACCATGGGGACTACATTCCCTTGGTACACAACTCCGGGTTGTACAGTCACGACGGGAGGTGGCCCGTATGCTGGAGGCATACCTTGCACTGCAATTAAGAATAAATAAATAAATAGGATTATCGCACACAAGTCATAAATGATAAAGCCAAAATTATATTACGAAATTAGTGACATAAAATTAGTTTCATGACATAATTTCTTAAAAAATTTCACGTGTAAACTTCTAATTTCATGATTCATGCATTATTCATGAAATCAAAATACTTTCGTGCAAAGCGCGATTTTAGATAAAATAATGTCGTGCAAATAATTTCACGGTCAAATGCGACGTGAAACTAGAGTGCGGCAAAAGCACATTCGTACGATATATTGTACAGTGCAAAATAAAGCTTTGATGCTGACGGGACCATGATTTCAATGATATTGTAGAAGTCACGATACTAATCATTTTATACAAAACAAGTTGCACTGTTATTTAAACTAGTTTCGTAAAAATTATTCGGCTTTAATTTAATTATATGATAAATTGATAATATGATTTTATTTCTGTAAGTAGGTTTGTATTGTACAAACACTTTTACACGTCAATAGTATGACTAGTCCGCGCCACCACTCAAGTCCGATAGACGTGGCGCTAGTGTCTATGCCATTGCATAAAATAAAAGAAAATAGTTCCACAATTTTCCGCCGGACTTCTAAATACCTATTAGTACAAGCCTGACATTTGTAGAGTATATTTTAAGGACTAAAATCAAAAATAATTATAACTAACTACGCACAAATTGGAGCTCTAGTCGGTATAGTTTACGCCTCAAACTAATTCTCTTTTTAAAATGTTTTTACCAACACTAGGCGACACCATAAGGAATGCCTAAATAAAAGCGTGCTGTTGAATTTTCAACTTTCGGCGCTGAACTGAGTGTTGAAAATCCAACAGTATCTTATACATTTATTAAATATATAAAAAAATATAATTCAACTGAAACTGATACACAGTGTAACATTCACAAAAAAGCTTTAAAAAGTTTTCTCTGGATACAATGGTATTATATTCACATTCGGTTTATTTTATGTTTACCTGCTGCTTTTATTGATATAGGTACCTACTAACATAATATGTTGTATACGAACATCATACATGAAAGAAATTTCAGCATGGTAAAAAAAATAACCACATTCGAAAAATATTTAAAATACTATTATTTATTTACAATCACGGTAAACTACTCGATTTAAAATCATTAGAAGAAAAAAAAAACTTACTGTCATTCTGAGCCATTTCACAAAAATATTTATTTTCCTTTTAACACTAAAATCACTGTAAACTGGTTTCCGTACGAGGGAAGTAATTGTACTAACCTTTGTCCAAAAATCTATCCATTTATAGATTAAAAAAACGGCTAACCATAGATAACGATACTAGATTAACATTTTATCAGACTTATAAGCGGATCTTTTGGTAATGTATAGATTCGTCATTGGTACACACGGCTACATATCAAACTATACATTTCCAGTTTCTGCTGATCTCGCATTGTATAGGATTTCCGTACAATGCGAGGTCAGCTTATACTGGAAATGTATAGCTTGATGTGTAGCTGTCTGTAGCTACCAGAACTTTTATTATATTTTTTACTAGCTGGACTCCGCGATTTCACCCGCATAAGTTTCGATCCCGTGGGAATATCGGGATGAAAGTAGGTATCCTATGTCCTAATCCAAGTCATTGTCTACCCATGTATAAAATTTCATCCAAATCCGTTCAGCCGTTTTAGCGTAAAAGCAAAACAAACAAACTCACTTTCACTTTTAATTAGGATAAAGCCGGTTGCCAACCAAGAGCTAAGCTAAGTTAGTTTAGCTTAGCTCGCATAGCTGACGCAGTTTTCCATACTTGTGTGCAGACCGCAAACTATGACTCAAGTATGAGAAATTACATCAGCTATGCGAGATACGCTAAACTCACTTAGCTTAGTTCTTGGTCTGTAACCCGCATTAGGATTACGATAGGATGTTGTAAGGAAATCGCGGCCGCGTTAGCTACCAACATGAATATATCACCGGTAATTGCGTTCACTTACAATGGCAATGCCATTCATCTTGACATTTCAACATCATTCATTGCGTTATTTACGTTCTAGAGCTGGCGAATTTTTTAAACATATGAAGCAATGGATTAATAATTTCTTTCAAAATTCTTCGGGTTATGATGGAAAGTATGTTTATCTACACCCATGCTATAAATCCTCTATAAAAGTTTCAGAAACAGGTTATGGCCAACATTAAAACAGCCAGTGTCATTGTAACCATAATATTATCCAAATGTTGTACTAAATTTCATTACGCAACTCGTTTCAACGATCAAGCGCCAACAGCACCCGCTGCACGCATGTGTGTGTGATGTGCTGCTGCAGGCGACGTACATACGTGCAGTTGTACTAAATTTCGTGGGATTTTTTTGATTCATGATCTTGAATTACAAACACCCAATGATTTCAAAACCTTTTATAGAGGATTCATATCATGGGTGTAAATAAGTCTTGTAAGCAAACTGTATATAATTAAGTATTAAAACAGTTGCATATATAACTATTACCCAATTAAGGTGTTGTGCAGTTGTTCGAGACAGCACCATGTTTAGACTACAGGGTCCTCTAGGGCTGCATTTGCATGATGCGGGGATTCCGGACTTCCACTCAGCTACCTCAGGGATAACGACAACATATTTTTCTGGGTAGCAAGACAGGGTACGTTCTTCACATGTTGAAGACAGCCACCGTGATAGTTATAATACCTACGTAAGAGTCTGGTACAAACCCTCGCCTTCCTCTACAAGGATCTCTCTACGAAAAAGTCACGGTGACAAAGTCTTCCAAAGTTCTACTTACTATAACCGCAAGTGTGCAAGTGTTAAAGTAATAAGCCTTATAAAAAGTTCACGTACCGATTTCAGAGTTTGCTATAAATATTGGAAAAAGATTTGAATATCATGCGGAGGTTTTAAAACAGTGAACTCGTTCTAGGCGTATTATTAAGACATTTTTGAAGTGTATTCATCTTTCCTGTCACTTTCCTGCAATTGAAATCTAAATCTAGATAATCAAATCTGTGGAAGTGATTTCGTGAAAAGAGACGGAAGAGTGTCACAGGAAGCCGTAGAAGCGTGCGCTATTTGATTAAACCAATGAGCGCCCGCGGTGCTAGGATTGACAGTCAGAAACGACCTTGACGAGGCCCCGCCCCTTTAATGTTGCATATACCTTGCTAATTACCTTGTCAACGTTGCAAGGTGAGATGTCAAATGTTGCACATCGTATGCAACTACTGTAAGGTGCGCTCGTTTTTTAGGGTTCCGTACCCAAAGGGTAAAACCGGCCAAGTGCGTGTCGTTTTTTTTTTTTTTTTGTTGGGAAATTATCAAATAACTTCTCCCGCTCTGGGCGAAGCGGAAGGGCGTGTCAGACTCTTACTGACTAAAACCCACCCGTGTTCCTTCAGTTGCCATGTTGCCAGGAGGCCACGATGTCCCTATCGGTTTTCTTCGAACCCCCGGCAGGCATTGGCCCTAGCGGACCCCGTCAATTCTGCTGACATCTCTTTGAGGCGCGCGTGGAACACAACGCGCCGTCGACCCGGGCTTGGTCCTTATCGGACGGCGAGCCCATTGCTCACCGTCCGCAAGCCCGCGCCTACGGTGGCCGGAAATCTGCCTGTGATTCCCGACGCCCAGGGCGTCTCCTGCGGCGGTTAGGGGCGCGAAGGCGCGAAATTTGCCTCTCCCTCACGCGTTCCGTCTCCTCCTTCGCGAGCATTACTGCTTCGCAGAAGGAGGTGATGGCCTCCCATTTCCTCTCGCTCCGTAGCATGGCCCGAATCAGGGCCGGATGCGAGAGATCACCGCCGCCGATCGCTTCCACGAGGACACGGCGATGCCCTGCCCAAGCCGGGCAGACCTCCACCGTATGCTCCACCGTGTCCTCCGGGCGATCCACATAGTGACAACACCCGGGCGTTTCCTCCCGCTTTATCCTGAACAGGTACCTCCCGAAACAGCCGTGTCCGGTGAGCACTAGTGTCAGGCAGAAGGTGAGGACGCCGTGGCGCCTCTCTAGCCACTCCTCAAAGAGGGGTCTTATCACCGCAATTGTGGCGTGCCCAAAGGGGGGGGCACTTGACTCTAACAAAAATTAGCATTTTAAAGCTTAGTATTTCGCAAACGGATTCCTGAATCCAAAAATGGTTTTCATATAATCATAATGTTTTTGAAGGACCTTTCCAATGATACCCCAAACCATGGGAAAGAAAAAACAAACAATCACCACTTTACGTCTACGGGAGGCACCCTTAAAACATTTTTTTTCATAATTTTATTTTACCACTTTGTCGGCGTAATTAATATTTATACCCATGCCAAATTACAGCTTTCTAGTACTAAGGGTCTTGGAGCTAGACCGCGGACAGACAGACAGACAGACAGCCAGACAGACAGACAGACGGACATCACAAAACTTTAAGGGTTCCTTGTTTACTACAGAACCCTATAAACGGGATCCTATTACTAAGACTTCGCTGTCTGTCCGTCCGTCTGTATGTCACCAGGTTGTATCTCAAGAACCGCGATAGCTAGACAGTTGAAATTTTCACAAATTATGTATTTCTGTTGCCGCTATAACAACAAATACTAAAAACAAAATAAAATAATTATTTAAGGGGGCTCCCATACAACAAAGGCAATTTTTTTGCCCTTTTTTGCTCGATATCAATAATGGCAACAGGAAGGCACTTGAAATATTCACAAAATACTCAGTTGTATTTTTACTTTAATATTCGGTGATTACTTCGTGTTATCTAATACCTTTAAACGAACAATTCTTGTATATATTTATAAATATAATCTGAATCTCGGAAACGGCTCCAACGATTTTCATGAAATTTAGTATGCAGGGGGTCTCGAGGGGGAAAACTACAAAAAAAAACATCATCCAGATATTGTTATGTTATATTTTATTGAAAAACAAATAAAAATACATTTACTGTTATTAAAAGTTGAGTTTAACAGGATTTTTTTATTGTGGAAATGGTGTAAATGATAAATCAGCATGTTTCTCATGATTTAGTGATACCTGATTCAGAAGACATTTTACGCTACCAGATTCTACCGGAAGATGAACTTCTTTTTATTTAAATCAATTTGAAAGAAATTTAAAATAATAAGACTCATCAAAACTTCAGGTCCTCGATTTAGTGCAAGAAGATTTCATTCCTTATTCATCGAAATAGAATTGGGGGTTCTGCATCACTTGCTCTTGCTGATAGAATTGGGTATTCTGCATCACGACGCGAGCGCAGCGAGAGCAAGTAATGCAGAACCCCCAATTCTTACCTACTCCAAGTAACATGGGACAAGGACAGGAAGGTGATGAAGATAAACCGCCACTAAACGGATTTCGTACTGTGCAATACTTGGAAAACTAAATAATTGCGTAACACACATGATTACAATAGCTTCGCTGGATTGCTTTAACGGTCAAATACATAAAAGTTTCAATAATCCGTCATTGTTGTTAAGAAAAAAACGAGCGAGTATTATAGTAGTCGCATTTATGATGTGGAAACATTTTACATCTTGACTAACAGTATCACCCTCTCGAAAAATCGGTTGGTACCTTCTGACGGCCAACTCAAGCACCGCGCGTGTTCATTGGTCAAATCAAATAGCGCACACTGCTCCGGCTTCCTGGCACTTCCGTCCCTTTCACTCCCACAGATTGCAGGAAAGCGAAAGGAAAGATGTTACACATCAAAAAGCGTCGAGTATTTCAAAGTGTGTTACGCAAATACGTGTGTAACGCTACGATGCGAAAAAAATGCGCTTCCCTGGTGCGCCGGGTGCGGGCCAGCCCCAACAATATACTGCAGTGTGTCGGGAGCAGACTAGATTGTTTGTGTATGAATCGCTGCTGCAAGCTTTCCACATCTGTGTTGAGCGTGTAGCAGGGATTCATTAAATGTGTTATGTTTACTAACATAGTTGTTAAGATATATTGTTACTAACATTTCTGAGTCTTGTTACTTGTTAATTTAAATAAAATAAATAAATAAAAATATTTTTATCACACTTTTATTAGCTTCACTACAAACCTAACAAACAATTTAATAAAATCTTAGAACTCAGTATTCAGCTTAGTATTCAGCTTAGTATTCAGCTTAGTATTCAGCTTAGTATTCAGCTTAGTATTCAGCTTAGTATTCAGCTTAGTATTCAGCTTAGTATTCAGCTTAGTATTCAGATTAGTATTCAGCTTAGTATTCAGCTTAGTATTCAGCTTAGTATTCAGCTTAGTATTCAGCTTAGTATTCAGCTTAGTATTCAGCTTAGTATTCAGCTTAGTATTCAGCTTAGTATTCAGCTTAGTATTCAGCTTAGTATTCAGCTTAGTATTCAGCTTAGTATTCAGCTTAGTATTCAGCTTAGTATTCAGCTTAGTATTCAGCTTAGTATTCAGCTTAGTATTCAGCTTAGTATTCAGCTTAGTATTCAGCTTAGTATTCAGCTTAGTATTCGGCTTAGTATTCAGCTTATGCTCTTGATGATTGCTCTTACTCAATCTTTATTCAGCACGTCTATGTTACTTGGGATATATGTAGTTCAGATAACAATACTATAATTTGGTATCTTGGAGCTCATCTGATGATGGAGCCAAGAGAACTCTTCAGTGGCTACTAGTAAACCCCTCAATTTTGGACTCGTGTGATTCATTTTAACGAGTCCAACAGATTGGACTTGGAAACAAGGGTCTGATGATGGAGCCAGGAGGTAGATACTGGAACTCTTCAGTGGCTACTAGTAAACCCCTCGAGTTTGGCAAGCTCATATGATTCGTTTTGATGAGTCCAACATATTGTGTAGAAACTAGAACTCTTCAGTGGCTACTAGTAAACCCCTCGAGTTTGACATGCTCATATGATTCGTTTTGATGAGTCCAACATATTGGTAGAAACTAGAACTCTTCAGTGGCTACTAGTAAACCCCTCGAGTTTGGCAAGCTCATATGATTCGTTTTGATGAGTCCAACATATTGGTAGAAACTAGAACTCTTCAGTGGCTACTAGTAAACCCCTCGAGTTTGGCAAGCTCATATGATTCGTTTTGATGAGTCCAACATATTGGTAGAAACTAGAACTCTTCAGTGGCTACTAGTAAACCCCTCGAGTTTGGGGTTATATAATTTGTTTTGATGAGTCCAATATATTGCACTTGGTGTTGAGGGTCTTATGATGAAGTCAGGAGGGGTAAACTGAAACTCTTCAGTGGCTACTAAATAGTAAACCTCGAGTTTGGGCTCATGGGATACGTTTTAACGTGTTCAATAGAATGCGCTTGGTAACGAGGGTCTGATGATGGAGCCTAGTGGTGGATAGTGGAACTCTTCAGTGACTACTAGTAAATAACTTAATTTTTGGGCCATATGATTCGTTTTGATGAGTTCAATTGAGAGCATTTGGTGGTGAAGGTCTAATGATGGAGCCAGAAGGTAGATAGTGGAACTCTTCAGTGGCTACTAAATAGTAAACCTCGAGTTTGGGCTCATGGGATACGTTTTAACGTGTTCAATAGAATGCGCTTGGTAACGAGGGTCTGATGATGGAGCCTAGTGGTGGATAGTGGAACTCTTCAGTGACTACTAGTAAATAACTTAATTTTTGGGCCATATGATTAGTTTTGATGAGTTCAATTGAGAGCATTTGGTGGTGAAGGTCTAATGATGGAGCCAGAAGGTAGATAGTGGAACTCTTCAGTGGCTACTAAATAGTAAACCTCGAGTTTGGGCTCATGGGATACGTTTTAACGTGTTCAATAGAATTCGCTTGGTAACGAGGGTCTGATGATGGAGCCTGGTGGTGGATAGTGGAACTCTTCAGTGACTACTAGTAAATAACTTAATTTTTGGGCCATATGATTCGTTTTGGTGAGTTCAATTGAGAGCATTTGGTGGTGAAGGTCTAATGATGGAGCCAGAAGGTAGATAGTGGAACTCCTCAGTGGCTACTAGTAGACCGGTCAAGTCATACAACTTTGTTGACTTTAGATTTATCAACTAAATAAAGATTATACTAGACTAAAAAGTATTCACGGACCCTCAGCTTTCCAAAACAATACAAATAACAGGACCTTTTTGGTACATTATTCGGTGCAATCAGAGCTCAAACATGATAATTGATGGGTAAGGTGAAGATAAAAATAAGCATCGTATTCTATGGGTATACCCGCCCTACTGTGAGTTTCTTTTAACCATCTCGACTTTACGCATCTACCACGTTCAGCGCTCCGATAGGCCCTTCAGCAGTGAAGGCCAGTGAAGAGCCAATCGGAGCGCCGAACGCGGTCGATGCGTTAAGTTAAAAGAAACTAGAGCCTCTGACCGTACGAAAAACATGCGCTTAAACTTATAGTTGCGGACACCAGACTGTCTTACTCCTACATCTATACAGGATGCCCAGTAATCAATCGTATCGATTTAAAATTTGTAGCTGCCGAGGTAAGCATCGCAGTCTGGACAGAAGTGTTTTGCGTTTTTGCAGGAAGGGATACAGTAGGGTAGAAATACACAGGGCCAAAACCTACAAAAAAAAAAGGATTAGAAATGCGCAGAAACAGACCATTGACCGCTCCGGCCGTGCACAACTTATCGATGACTCTTCACCGCCGACACGCTCTAATTAGCTTGTATTTTCTAACACGCTTTTAATAATATTAACACGCTTTTAATAATAATTAATATTTATTAGCTTGACTTGTATCCATGTAATGGAATCTTTCAACGTAATTTTCACCAACGTATGGAAATGTATTTTGGATGACAGCACTATAATTTGGTGTCTTGGATCTGATCTGATGATGGAGCCAGGAAACTAAACCCTCGAGTTTAGGGTTATATGATTCATTTTGATGAAACTTTATATGTATAATATGTTGTTTGGTATCTTGAAGCATATTTGATGATGGAACCAAGAGAACTCTTCAGAGGCTACTAGTAAACCCCTCGACTTTGGGCTCGTGTGATTTACATATAAAAATAAACAAGAAAAAAAAAAAAAAATTATCTGTGTAAATATTTTTACACAGATTTTATTTTTTTGCACAGATTGTAATAAGTATGCGGCGCGTGAGTCGCCGACGGCACGAAATGTTGCCATTTTAAATATTATATTTGTATAAACTTTTAGGACTAGTATTGTATTTATCTTATTTTTGATTTGTTATTTCACTATATGCTGCACCGGTTGACGTCATCACGTCAGCGCCGGCTATCGCTGAAAACCAGCGCTGGGGCTCTGTCTTGCATGGGGTCGCAGCTTTATGCTGAGCGATGGCCGTTTTGCGTGGATGTGACGCATATTTTCCCCCAATTTGTTATTTACGTGTTTTTTATCTTTCTTTGCGTCATTTTTACCGCAAATAAACGAATTTTCTTTCTTTTTTCTTTTCTTTTCATTCGTTTTGACGTGTTCAATAGTATGGGCTTGGTGTCGAAGAACTGATGATGGAGCCAGGAGGTCGATAGTGCAACTCTTTAGTGGTTACTAGTAAACCGGTTAAGTCATAACTTCGTTGACTTTTGTCCTATTAACTAAAATCTAAATGAAGAATATACTAGCTAGACTAAAACGCTTTTAGTATGCACTAAAAATTATAAACACATTTCATAAAATTCTATCTCAACCAAATGGTGATGATGCGAAGAGTCTGTTCAGGTTTATGGCCCTAATGTAATCCATAGCAATGTTATATTAAAATAGAATTAAAAAATATATATATAATAATTAAATTGACTTGCATTATAGCATGAAAACGCGTGGAGCGCTTTAGTAAAATTAATACACACAAATAAAAAGGGCTCCACGCTTTTTGAATTAATCATTAATCGTAACAATATAATATACAAGTCAATTTATATTTTTCGTGCGTGATAAAAGGGTTTAAATTGTTTTTTTTTTTTTTAAACTGATTTTTTTTTTTATGGAAGCGTTAACTGTCGACCTCGATACTAAAATTTTCACAACGAATATATACCGTAATTTTCAATAGGAATAGAGTTTGAAACAGTATGGGACCGGGATATTAAGCTTATTGAAAAACACATAAGAGATTAATAATAATTAAGCATGGCGATCAATTCGACTGGCTTCTTTGTATACGAAAAGATTAAAGCCCTGTAGTGAGAAAATGATAGACCGATATTCTACGAGTAGATATGATTATAAGGATGTGAAAAAAAAATTGAATACTTACAGAAAACAGATAACGATTGCAAACAAATGGGTTTTTAAGGAAGGGCTTTTATCAACCCTCGTGGCTATCCACTGGTTGCAAGATGGGCAGGTTATTCTAATTGATTGAGGGCCAAACTGATTTCCATTGCCATTCTCTTCGGACTGTTGTATATTCATTGAAGATGCACCACCGTCTGCGTTTGGTCGTTTCGGATTTATTGGTTGCGGATAGTTTAAGTTTACTGGCTGCGGATAGCCTGCGTTTGCTGACTGTGGAGAGCCTGCGTTTGCTGACTGCGGATAGCCTGCGTTTGTTGACTGCGGATTGCTTGCGTTTGCTAACTGCGGATTGCTTGCGTTTGCTGACTGCGGATAGTCAGGGCTTCCTGAGTGTGAATAGCCTGTATTTTCTGAAGGCTTGTCTTCATTTTTTGGAGGCATGCCTTCGTTCTTTACTGAAATTAAAAATAATAGAAATAATGATCTAGAAGTATTAACCAATAAAATGTACCAATTTTTTCGACACACCGATTCCCCTTGTGTCCATCTATATGTCATTTACGTATATAGGTATGTTGCTAAACATACTGATGCACATACTTACATAGTCTTAAGCTTTATTTAATACCTAACACAAAGTTGAATTTACTTTATATAAGTCTATATAATGTTAGTTTGTAAGGTATATATAAACTATGAGCTATTGCAGCCCGAAATAAATGTTTATGATTGTATACAAAATACTTCTGCTACACTATGTACAACAAGAGCATGTCCGGCAGAATTGATTTAAAAATTTACTTGTGTCTGAAAATGATAATAATTGTGGTTCAGGATTCATACTTTTATGTTTTGTTATCAATCCAGTCTCTTCTATTGTCTGTAATCGGCTCTTTGAGGCATTTTTTCACTACTGTTTGGCGACGTCGCGGTTTAATGACGTTCATATCAATTTTACTATTATGTGTAAGTTCGGCCGGTATGTTTTTTATTTTGCCCACATCTTAAGCTTTACCAACGCCCAAAACTTTTAAAGATAGCATCGGGCGACTGTGAAGGCCAGTCTAAGACGTCAATGATGTCCCGGCCAAGATTTGACTATGTATTTTTTTCATGTGTCTCGTCGAGGAACGGTTTCTTGCGATGAAGCTTCTATATTTGATATCGGCTTCCACTAACCGTCTCCTGATAATATCTTGAGATATATTAGGACCCCTTTTCTTCATAGTTCCTTTCCAAAACGAATATATAACCATGGTTTCATTTTTAAAGTTGGATACCTATTTAATTCGGCGGAACACATCCTACTCAGTTTAACGCGGTCTAGTCGGGTATTGACGTTTTTAGTAGCTATATTTCGTTTTATTTACTTCGTCATGAATGCTCTTTTACTTCTTCAAAATACTTTACAGCTTGAACATGCGATTTGTTAGGTCCTTTTGGATCCGACTTAGGAACACTGCCCGTGAGGAGCACGTACAGATGGCGTGGCCATCACGGTGACTGTATGATTCGACTGTAATTGTAGTCGATTTATTCACAAAACATGCTAGGCAAAGAGTCCCTCTACTTGCTACAATAATTTGATTTCTAATAATAATAATATAATAGTCGAAAATTAAAATTATCCGGTCATGCTCTTGTCAACATCACTTATGAATAAAAAACTTCAACAATTGTAATTTGTCGCAGAAGGTATTTCGGTTGACAACGTCAGCTAGAAAGAACCATAGATAATAAACTTGAAAGAACATAAAACCAACGATAATGTTATAATCTATGGATAAAACCACACTGCTACAAACGGCTCGGCGGCTAGAGTGTGTGTAATGAAAGCTAGAAGTGATTTTTTAACCGACTTCAAAAAAAGGAGGAGGTAACTCGACTGTATTTATTATATTTTTTTTTTTGTTACCTCAGAACTTCCTACTGGGTGAACCGATTTTGATGATTCTTTTTTTATTTGAAAGTTGGTACTTCCGGTGTAGTCCCATATAAATTTTATTAACTTTGCTTGGGTAGTTTTTGAGTTAGCTTCAATAATACGAATTTTTTCCCACTTAGTATGTGGATGATATGTTAAGTTCCTCTTACTGTTATTTACATAGAAGGTAGTGGTATTCGAATTTGTGTGGGGTAAATACCACAACTAAAAAGTGAAAAGTAAAAACTTTTTACAAAAAAAACAACCGACTTCCAAAAAAAACACTACAAAGTGAAAAATAACTTTAATTTCGGAAGTCGGTGGCAAAAAACGAAAATTCAAAACCAAAGACACCGACTTCCGAAATTAAAGTTATTTTTCACTTTGTAGTGTTTTTATTTTGGAAGTCGGTTGTTTTTTTTTTTGTAAAAAGCTTTTTCACGTTTTCATAAATTAAAAACACTGCTGCAAATTTCACTTGTTGTCAGTTGTTGTTTTATAACCTCTTACGAAAACTAATTTGTGTATATTTTGTCATATTTCAAGTAAAACAATGCCTAAAACTTTAAGAGAAGTGCAAGAAAGTTGTTATACATTATGATTAATAATTACAACCGAGTGAAAAGCGAACGCGATGGTGCATTTAACGAAAAAGTACAATTGTTTACAATCATTTCGAAAATTATTGGTAAAATATTGTATTAGTTTTGAATTTTGATACTTAGTGAACAGGATTTATATTTATTAGACCTGTACCCTAATTGCGTAATACAACACAATCACAATTTCTTTCGATTTGAAACAGATTGCTAATCCATTGCTTCATAAGTTAGAAAAAAAATCTGCTCAACAACGTAAATAACGCAATGAATGTTGTTGAACTAATTACGTTTCCGCAATCGTAAAAGCCGCCCGTGCGGCTATCCAGTCGCTCCAGAGTATCCCGAATGTTCATGTTAGTACATTAGATTAATTCTAGTGACCGCTTTCTCCTAGCCTGTACTAATATAACTTTCCAAAATTTTCTTTCCACGAAAATCCTACCGGCTGCGCCAATTACGTTTGTCTGCAGCCGAACGTAATTAAGTATTAAAATGAAACAAATTAGGCAAAATTGTTTACGAAAATAAGTTACACAATTAGAGTACTGGTCCATCAATAAAACAATATTAAATGTGGAATAATAATTGAATGTAGCGATGAGAAATTGCGTGACATCAATATAAAAATCTGTGTTATTATTTATCGTCACATCCACGGCAAACTTACGAATTTGCAGTTTTAGTGAAATCGACCATTTTGATGAAAGACTGTATCTAATGTGGTACTGGAAATTGGATATTTTTATTATGTTAGTATTATTTAGTAAGGAAAGTACCACTTTCGTAAATTTGCCAGGGTATGAATAAATATCTATTACCTTCTATGTATGATGATGTAAAGTTACGAATGTGTATTTATTTCTGATCCATGTAGAATATTGACAATTCGTTGATAATACAAAAATATACCGTTTGAAAACCAAATGTACCGCAATACCTATCTTTATACAAAAATAAAGTTATTATTGATGTTTGCTTTCAAAACGCTCCCCTGTAAAATGCATTTTTTGCAGATTCGCAAGTTTGCCGTAGAGGTGATGTTATATAATCCAGTATAACATCCAAGGTTTTCTGCTATGGAAATCTTCATAGAAGAAAACATAGTATTAATACACAGAATCAGGTTATCTAATCAAATATTAAAAATATTATTATGACCCACATATTTAACATTAATTATTTTGTAATATTAATTTCTAAAAGAGCAGCAAAAAATTACGTCGGGTATCCCCGGAAGGTTACAACCTTATGATCATAAAAGCTTATTTATCTACACAATTTTTGCTTTATGCTTTCCTTTAATCTGTAAAAACAAAAATAAATATTCTGCATAAAAATATTCAAGATATCAACTACGTTTTTTCATAGTTGATCCGGGGATACCCGACGTAATTCTTTGCTGCTCTTTTTCACTCTCAGCCATCTCTCAGCTTTCAATAGACAGACTCTACAAGAGTATTTTGTTACATAAATGTATGGAATTAGTATGTACTACATAGTACAACCTAAAAAGTCCGCTTAGGCACACCTTGTGTTGCTCCGCATCGGTGTCACTGCGATGAAGCTATCGACGGACTCGGGCACCGTGGCCGGTCCTGCTGAAGGAGTGCAGGTCGCATAGCATGGCACGCCAGCCAGATATTTATGGCTCACCGACTGGTCGACACTACACGTGACCAGAGGGCTGGCTCGATCTTTAGCCAAAGAATTAGCATTGCCATTCAACGTGGCAATGCTGCCATCAGTCTTTTGTTACTGTTTAGAGTTAGTCATTTAATTAAGTACCTAGCGTAAATAGTTAGTTGTGTTGTGCACCGCAGCAACCCGTGAAACGAGGTCTAAAGCTTAATTTTAGATGTCTTTTCAAGGGCAAAAATAATCGCTAAACATTCATAGGAGTGTACCGGGAGATACACTCCTATGAATGTTCAGCGATTATTTTTAGTTTAGGAGTTCTACGGTTTTTAATATTTTTAGGGAAAATCTCACTTAACTTCAGACTTTTTATTTTCTCTTTCTGTCGCATTTTTTTTTTTATATATATGGCCTACGATCGATAAATAATACAGTAATAAACATCATCCGTGAGAATGTGTCTCTCTAGAGCCCTGACCACCGGGAGCTTGGACCCTGTTTCTGATGCCGATGGGCTATTTTTTTTTATATTTTTAAATGTTTTTCTTGTTTTTTTATTAAAATAAAATATATAAAATATAAACTGTAAATTTAACCATAACAAAGAAAAGGAAAACCCAGTTACTGGGTTGTGGAGGTCATATAAGCAGTCGCTCCATGTAAAATACTGGTATTCAGCTGCATCCGGTTAGACTGGAAGCCGACCCCAATATAGTTGGGAAAAGGCTAGGCAGAATGAACAAAGAAAGGGAAGAAATAACAATTTCTTTTATTCGGTAACTTCTTTGAATACAGTGACCATATCAAAAGGTTTCCATCGATCAAAAAGACGATAAATGTTTTTTTTTTTTCATATCGATCTACATAATATTATTTAAAACCACGGATTACATACATAATAATTAATAACATACCTACTCAGTAGACCTTTCAGACCAGAAGCCGATATTATCTGCTATATAAAGATACCGTTTCTCAAATTTGTGTCTTTACTAAATAATGAAGTAGGCATCTACTCAACATAGAAATGTCTATGTCCGCGCGTCATGATCAATATGCTCATGTTACAGGCAAATAGCCGTCTCCACAAAACTAGTGCGCTTTCGACCGCGATCGTGACAACATATAAGAATACAGTGTTGTTTAGTGGTTTCTTGTAAAAATCGAAGCCAAACTAAAATCTTTATAAATCATTGGAACCATTTATCATTTAACAGGACAAGTATTTTACTATATCATCATCTGCCTAGCCTTTTCCCAACTATGTTGGGGTCGGCTTCCAGTCTAACCGGATGCAGCTGAATACCAGTATTTTACATGGAGCGACTGCCTATCTGACCTCCACAACCTAGTGACTAGGTAACACGATACCCCTTGGTAAGACTGGTTGTCAGACTTTTTGGGCTTCTAACTACCCGTAACGACTGTCAAAGATCTACAAATGACAGCCGGGACCAACGGCTTAACGTGCTTTCCGAGGCACGGAGGGGACTTGGTATGTAAAGATGGTCACCCATCCACGGACCAACCGCGGCAAGCGTAGCTTAACCTGATCGATCGACCCGTGCAGCTGTTATTACTTAGCCACAAGCCCCTCTCAAGTATTTTACTATATGTGTCTTGAAAATCATGAAAAACAACAAATCGTAAAATATTCCTTGCCTTTACTACGTTATTTTTGTTTTCATATATCACAGCAACTGTACTATTTTTGAAGCAAATATCTACATTGCTTCTTAACTACTACCTATGTCGCTTACTGACTAGATAGACAATAATAATAATTTATTTAATGAAATAACATTAAATAGTATCATCTGTAGGTGCACTTGACTTATGCTAGTTAACAAAACAGGTAGGTGTTGCAACCAGCACCCTTACTAAGTTATAAAATAACTTGTATTAAGGGCAGTGGTACAAGCCTCATAATTTTCAGTTTCTCAAAAGAAATTGCAGGCAGAACAAGTGTTTCTTTTTTTTAAAACTAATTAACATGAAAACATAATTGAAGAAATCCGAAATTACTATCTGACATTTTGATTATTTGTGTATTTGGTTATGTGTGAGGGTGCGTGCGTGTGTGTAATGGTAATGGTGTGTGTTTGTGTCGGTGCGGAATGTGTGTTATGTTCTCGGTTGAAGGGTTTAGGGTGGGATATTATCAGAGAAAAGCAGGCGTTCTAGTTCAAGTAGTTGTTTGTAAGCAGAAAGATTGTCACAGATTTCGTTGAAAGAGAGTAAAGTTTCAATTTCCTATTGAGTTTATTACGAGTATTTAATTGTGGCCCTTAGAAGCAAAGAAATCGTTTGGTGGATGAGTATTTACGTCTGTAGTGCTGACAAATTATATCTTTACATCTTTTATTGATTGTTACGTATGGGTATCTGTGTATTGTAATAGGACTGAATTAAGAACAAAAAAAAAATCTACCAGAAAATGTTTTGCAATATTTATATAAATCTTCTGTTGGGAAAAGTATCGGGCGAAAGGTACTTCTTTGGGCCCTCTCCAATTTCAGCATTGTAGTCTTAGGATCAGCAGATGGAAACACAATATGATAGGAGTGATTGACAGAGGGCAAGGTAGAACCTTTTGATAATCTGAGCATCTACTACATGACGAAGTAATGCAATGTAAAAATCACAAAACGATACTTTAGTTATGCGGTTGCATCACGTAGTA
Source organism: Agrochola lychnidis (assembly GCA_963680765.1). Classification (NCBI taxonomy): domain Eukaryota; kingdom Metazoa; phylum Arthropoda; class Insecta; order Lepidoptera; family Noctuidae; genus Agrochola; species Agrochola lychnidis. The sequence goes on from OY796857.1 coordinate 17,184,574, forward strand.
CGGCCGCTGTATCTTGCGACGAATTAGTGATGTGTTTGTGCAGATCCACTAACGTAGGCTATCGACAACAACGTCGATTGTCGTATGAATTTATGTTATGTACTATTAAAGTTTATTTTTCAATTTGTCAACAGTTATATATAGCCTGGTTGGAAGACCGATGTGAAATCTTGTTTTATACTCATTTAGATTTTCTCATGTTGAAAAAATTTAAGTGAAACTTTTATTACATCGTCTCAAAAATTTTCGTCTTTGTGTTGCATGTCGCGTGATGGTCGGCCGCGGAGTAGGGATAAAGTGAAAGGCGCTCGTCAGAGCAGCCAAGGCCAATATGGCGGCGCCTATAGAAGTTTCACTTTTACCGTGGTTTCATAAAACCACACAATCCTTTTTTATTTACTAAATTATTATTTTTTAGCTGCGTAATTCTTTATTAATATCATTTATATTTAAATCACAATTATAACACTTTTGCAGACTCATCCAAGGCGAGATGTTATAAGTCACTAAGTCTACACAAGTTTACAAAAAAAAAAGAATAAATAACCTGTAAGCAGAATTATAAAGAATCATATTATAATGTTAAGACATAAAACAATTATTCTAAACATGACAACTTTTATTCTATTAACCCTTTTTCTATTATCATTTGTGCCATTTGAATAAATTGCGGCAGGTTTTGCCCAAATATATCCTCCGATACCGTAATAACATTATAATACGTGTGGCTCATTATCATCAATAATAAATATTATAATATCAACTTATAATATGTATATGGTTTTTTATTTATAATTTTTTCAGGAACTTCCAAATTTTTTAATAAATGGGAGAATCAATAACTTTTCGATTTAGTCAATCACTAGAATATATGTAAAATAAATGACTTTTGCACAGCACAACATAGCGATCGATGTTTTCGTATGAGTAAGTTGTACGGTGTATGGAAAATGCACGCTGTGTTTGTTAAAATAAGGTTTACAATTGATTATATAGTACGTTCTGACTTATGAATTGCAAGTGTGAGCTTGATTTCGTATCTATTGGGTTGACTGATCTGCATGTGTAGCTGTGGCGACGTGGTGGTGACAAATTGGAGACATTGGGTTTCGATACATTTTCAACTACCGGGCATTATCTCCTTCTTTCTTATTTATATCTATGATACTCAAATAAAACAAAAAAACATTGTTTACAGATTTACAATTCATTTTTTATTGTTACTCATAGTATATTTACATACCATCACTTATTTACATTACATAATTCACAATTTACAATCATTCTTTAGATCTACCTTGCAGTTCACTGCTGGACATAAGCCGACTGACTTCTAGCAAAGTACTATAAATTAGCTATCCTACATCTTGTAATATATTTGACTTTTTGCAAAAACTTGAAAGCAAAAACTAGAATACAAAAGATGTGTTTCGATGATCTTACCACACATTAAATAATAATTAAGATGTGGGCGGTAAATTGTTTTATTTGATACATGTGAGGTTCGCCCCCTATTGCATGGGTCTTTCAATTCAATTCAATTTATTCAGTTATAATTTACATTGTGTTCGAAATAATCCAACATAAAACTTAAGTAAACACAAATGTTACAAAATGACAATGTAAGTACAAATATTATTATTAAAATACATGCAATTCAAATTCAATTAGGAAATATTTTTTTTTTTTTAATCTGCATTAAAAAATCAATCTGCCTAGTCTTTTCCCAACTATATTGGGGTCGACATCCAGTCTAACCGGATGCAGCTGAATACCAGTATTTTACATGGAGCGACTGCCTATCTGACCTCCACAACCCAGTAACTGGGTAATACGATACCCTTGGTAAGACTGGTTGTCAGACTTTCGGGCTTCTGACGACCCGTAACGACTGTCAAAGATCCACGAATGACAGCCGGGACCAAATAGGTACGTACACCTCTGCCCAACCCTTCGGGAAAACGAGGCGTAATGTTATGTTACGTTAGGCTCCAATAATTAAAACGCTCATTGAGTGAAAAAAGGTCCACAATAGTGTCAGTGTGTTACGCAATTGTGTAACACACTTTGAATCACAATCCGAGAGTTTTGAAGGATATTGCTAATCCATTGCTTCATAGGTTTGAAAAATTTGTTTAAGTGTAAATCATGTGACTTAAACATAACTGACGAAATGTGAGTGTACTACGGACACACCTCTGCCCAACCCTTCGGGGAAACAAAGCGTCATGATATGTTATGTATATTATACAATGTCGCCCATGGGCATATGACCGAATGTATTTTTCTGAATATTCATGAAAAATTATCGAAAATTAACATATAATTTATCTTTAATATTTTTCATGTTATTTTTTTTTAGTAGCGTTTGCCTTAACTCCGATGTTATTGGCTCCCTTTTGGATTCTGTTTATTATTTCTAAAAGCTTATAAGTAATTTTATCAGATTAACAAACATTTCATTAAAATTTTTCGACTATGAAAAAAAAACAGAGATGAAGACATTTAAAAAAAAAACAGTATATATTTAAATACACAAGTGTAAGTTCATAAAATTGCAACGGGATTTTGAAAAAAAAAACTTAAGAAAAAAAAATACTTGCGTAATATTTTTTTTAAATTAATGATAGACCTCTCTTTTAAAGTTATTTTCGATAATTTACCATGAATATTCAGAAAAATACGGGTGGTCACATGCCCATGGCCGGCATTATATATTGGCCCTGTAGAAGTTTTCACTGAGATTGACTTCTAGCAAAGTAGCAAGTAGTATACTACATCTTGTAATATATTTTACGTTTTGCTAAAACCTACAGCAAAAACTGAGAATAAAAACGATGTGTGTCGATGATCTTAACACAATTATTTATAATTAGGGTGTGGCGTGACTGCCAAGTTTTTGATACATGTTAGGCTCACCCCCTATTACATGGGACTAAAATTTTACTGGCGAAACTTGGGTACACCTCTACCCGACTCTTCGGGGAAACAAGGCGTGATGTTTTATTATGTTAGGCTCCAATAATGAAAACTCTCATTGAGTGAAAAAAGGTCCAAAACAGTGTGAGACTAGCTCAGGTCCTCCTGAGCTAGTTGTGGATGATTTCACTCTGGAAAATTTGGGCCAGTCAAATATGACGTAGATACATATCTACACATGGGTATATTATTTTATACCCATTGTAATTATAACCACTCATTATGAATCATTCAGTTTTAGTTGGTGTAGCTGCCGAGGTAGGAGTTGCAGTTTGGACAGTAATGGTCCGCGTTGTGACAGCTGCCGATACAGTAGGGTAGGCACACACAGGGGAAAAAACTGGAAATAGAAAAATAATAATCAGTACAAATCCATTTATAATAGTTACAAAAAAAAATAACGAAATTGAAAGGTGTAGAAAAAAAGGAGCTTCTCTGCATAAGCAAAGATCTAAAAACAGTCAGAATTTTCCCACTGCAGAGTAGGAAAACAGGCCACTATTACGGATAAGATTATAAAGATCCCAAAAATAGAATACTTACACTATACAAAGCAAAACAGCAAACAAATGGGTTTTCGTAGTAGATTTCAGTTCAACTCTTGTGATTATCTGCTGGTTGCATGATGGGCAGGTTATTGGAGAAGGTTTGGGGCCCATTTGGTTACCGATGACCACGGGAACTACATTCCCTTGGTACACGACTCCGGGTTGTACGGTCACGACGGGAGGTGGCCCGCCTCCTGTGTATGGTGGGACGACTGAAATTAAAAATAATAGAAATAAATTAAATGTTCTAGAAGTATTCAATAATAAAGTACCAATTTTTTCGACTCATCTATTCATAAGTGTGCGTCATGTGTATATAATGTAAGTACGTTGCTATATTCACACCTATATACAAATATTTCTGTCGAAAGATTTTGTAAAAAAAAATATATAAACTTGTTGGACCTTTTAAACGGAGCCAATTACCCGAGACAATCCACTATGCCAATTCAACAATAGCATCATGTAAATAGAAACAGTCCACAGCATTGGATTGGACTGGATTTGATTTTGGACTGATTTTAGATTTTCTTAATGGATTGGCTTAGTATCTAATCTCAGGGATTGACGCCGTCTAAATGTCCATAAGTGAACTAAGCTAAAGCCTGAATTCCTCTTATGCTGATGTCGGTCGCGTACACAACGTACGTACAGACGCCAGCACATCAAACTACTATAATCTGCCAAATTTATTTAATAGATTTTTAACTTTATCGCTGATGTCTATGGTTCAAAGTTGATTGGGAAAATTTGACAGTTTCGGGTAGCTTGATGTGCTGGCGTCTGTACGTACGCGCCGCTGACGTCGGCGTCGCAGTATGGTGCTAAATAGAACACAATGTATATACGCACGCCAGACCGACATCAGCTTAAAAGGAATTCAAGCCTTAAACTGAGCTCGGAGGACACGATGGAGCATACGGTGGAGGTCTGCCCGGATTGAGCGGATCATCGCCTTGTCCTCGTGTAGGCGATCGGTGGCGGTGATCTTTCGCGTCTGGCTCCAGGGCCAGTCCAGGCCATGGTACGGACCGAGAGGGCATGGGAGGCCGTCACCTCCTTCTGCGAAGCAGTAATGCTCGCGAAGGAGGAGGTGGAACGCGTGAGGGAGAGGCAAAATTCGCGTCCTCATACCCCTAACCGCCGCAGGAGACGGGAGTCGGGAATCGCAGGCCAATTCCCGGCCACCGTAGGCATGGGTTTGCAGACGATGAGCAATGGGTAGCTCGCTGTCCGATAAGGACCAGGCCCATGTCGACGGCGCGTTGTGCGCCTCAAAGAGATGTCAGCAGAAGTGACGGGGTCCGCTAGGGCCGTTGCCTGCCGGGGTTGCAGACTTGTCCGAAAAAGTCTGACACGCCCTCCCGCTCCGCCCAGAGCGGGAGAAGTTATTTGATAATTTCCAACCCAAAAAATAAATTTGAAAAAGGCCTCAAAGTGAGCTAGCTGTCAATCCCTAGCAGCAGCCGGTCTATTCATTATGAAATGAATGGAATGACAGCACACTTCACCTAAGTTTTCACGTTGAGATTTTTACGGAATGGACCGGCTGATAGATAGATAAAATTCTCTTTATGATGTACACACGGCTACACAGGATACGTGGCTAATCAGCTGTTCCCTACATTTTTGACAAGTTATGCGAACATAAATGTAGGGAACAGCAGATTTTTTTTCGCGATTTCAGGTTTGGTCTCATAGTAAAAGTTGTTCGTAATGATAAGTAAAGTCACGTGTTAAAGTTTGCGCACTGGATAAAAACTTACCGTGTATATCAAGCTATACATTTCCAGTATATGCTGACCTCTTATTGTATGGAAATCCTAAACAATCCGAGATCAGCTTATACTGGATATTTATAGCTTGTTATGTAGCCGTGTGTACACCATTTGAATTACAGATATATAAGTAGAAATATTACATAGGGTGACACAATGAGCGGTCTTATCGCTAAAAGCGATCTTTTAACGATAAGACAACCTGATATGTTATCGTTACTATCATGCAACTAACGTATCATTTTTCACTAAACTTCTTAAATAAGATGATTTAAAAGGTAGGTAAGTTATTTTCATACATTCTGTATAATGAAAATAGTCTGTAATGACTTATCATCTGTTACGACGCCTCATTGAGGTGGATAAAAATTAAAATTCTATTGTGTCTCATTAATGACGGTTGAAAGGTTAAAGGTACCTACAGTCTACTCTGTAATCTCCATTTTATTATAATCGAAATAAAGAACAACGTCATTACTAAAATCAAATTTATATTTGCCAGAACATACATAAAAAGCTTCTAAACGGAAAATAAACTGGGACCATTTTGGGAAAAATATAATTTCTAACCAATTTTTAAGCGACTGGAGTTTTAAACGTTACACTTAAAACATTGAAAAAAAAATTACTTACTGTCATTTTCGCCATTGTTCTGTGCCATTTCACTAAATTGTAATATTTCTTTTACTCCACAAAATCACTGTTAACTAGTTTCCGTACTAGGGAAGTAATCGTACTGACGAATGTCCAACGATCTGTCCTTTTATATATTAAAAAAATATATCGAACACTGATAACTCTCCGAGATTAATATTTTTATCAGGCGGATCTTCCTGATATTGAATAGGTTACTGTTGAGTCATGTAAGCTACCTACAGAGCCTACGTAACAATTACGAGGAAGTCGAAGTATTTATTTTCCCCCTTTTTTTTTGGGTGGGAAATTTACAAATAACTTCTTCCGCTCTGGGCGGAGCTCCGAGAGCGTGTCAGACTCTTACTAACTAAAACCCACCCGTGTTCCTTCAGTTGCCTGTATGTTGCCTGTTGTTGTTTATCGGCTTTGCACTGATACATATCACTAGAGGTCCTGCAGCCAATCTGCACACTGAAGACTCTCTCAATCTCTGAATCTTTGAAGTGTTAGCAAAGTTGTGCGTGGTCCTTTGCAATCACCAGGTGAAGTGTAAGCATGAGGATTTCACCACGATAAGAAATGGTAGGTAACATGTTACACGTTTAATCCGAAGTTACTGTTTTACTTTATTTTTACGACACTAATTATGATGAGCTTAGTAAAAATATTTGCTAGTCAGCCTGATGGTACCGAAACTGGTGCTGGACATTCACCCAAAGGTACACGGTGACCTTGCATTTCAATTTGATCCTACCAACTGAGAATGGCATTGAATAACTTTCAGAAATCTTAATTTTATTTATTTTTTCAATTTGTCCACAACGGCAGTCCTACACATTTGAATCACAATTTAAACTGATAGACAGAGATGAAATATTCGTACAAAAGGCAGGGAATTTTGTTTCATCAATTAATTGAGTTGACAGGTTGATTATTTGTAGGTTATCGCAGGTTAGACTCAACATTTGTACAGTCACGAGCACTAATATGTACACAATTATCAACTTTTTAGAGTTATTTTCTCCTTCTATATTGATTGATATTGTATGTTGTTAGAAATATGGTATTTTAGAATCGACAGTTCCACACTATATAGGGCTTAAGTCAAGTTGCAATCGTTATTCCACGAGAAAATCATTTTGAATTTTGCTAAGTATATGCATATTTTTGCTCGTGTCGTTCGTACCTCCGACCAATTATTTTCTTTAAGCAGTGTCATCATCGGTGCATGTTATTATTTTTGCCAGCTCTGGAGTTATTACAGCTTAGAGAAATAGTTTTTAAAATCAACATAGAGCATCGGACCCAATACATTGCCTTGAGGAACTCCCATATAAAATTTCCTTTGGTCGGCGACAGGTCAATCAAAGCATTTTAAGCGATCACTTGTGGAAAGTAGATATCTCGTGAAGATTTCTAAGCTCGTCCAGTAAAATGGGAATAGACATAGTGTCAAAGGGTTTTAATAAGTCCAAGAAGATGCACTTATATATATTTATCTCGTGTTCTTTGTTTTTGACAACGAAGTCTATTATGTCTTTAAAAATCCTTTGGAATTTAAAGAATTCAGAAAGGTTTTAAACCTTACTCAACCCGTTTTATTTACCTGTGAATTCGTTAATTCAATATTTATTCATCATAATTATTCAAATTGCAGGATATATTTTGTCAGTAAATATGTACTCATATCTATCCAATATCATTATAAAATTGACAAATAAAACAAAATAAATAATTTAATTTTATATTTAATTATTGTACAAAAGTAATCATTCCGGCAAACTTGAATCTACCACGCAGTCCACTGTATGATATAGCCGTCTTTTAAAATGTCATGAGATAGTCGTGGAAGAACATTTAATACATAATGGTTCATGAACATACAAACAAATTTTTATTTATTTATTTATTTATTTATTTAATCACTTACAACTATTTTTACAGGCAAAACCCAATGCAATAGTGCAGCAAACTTAATAATAACAACTTATTTTCTAAAACTTATTACAAACAATGTTATCCTTGTGAATTCACTCCGTGTACAAACAAATATATCTAATTTCTCTGCTACAAGGTTAAGGGTGCGAATCGCCCGCGTCAGGGGCGCCTCATTTACCAAATTAGTGCGGCCACGAGGGACAGCCAGCAGCTGAGGCCGCCGACGTCGCCACACATATCTGTCGGGCACACTCAAACACACCAACTCTAATATGTTGGCGTTATGTATCTTGCCTCTAATTAATTTAAATAGATATGAGACAAGTGCGAACTCGCGCCTAACTCTCAGCTCATTGTATCCAACCATGCCTAATATAAACAAGGTTGGATACATAAGGGGGTAAAAGGGATATACGCCATAAAGCCTCAAATATAAAAATCTAACAAATTTATTTTGTATTCGCTCCAACATGAGACTATATTTAGTCTCATGTGGGGCCCAGATGACTGCGTTGCATTCTAATTGGCTTCTCACCAAAGTGTTGTATAAAGCGATAATCGCCGTAATATTTGTGAAACCACGAACAGTACGCAAAATAAACCCCAAATTTCTGTAGGCCTTTTTACAGCACTTGACTATATGATCACGAAACGTTAGCCCCGCGTTAAGACTAAGTCCTAAATCCCTAACCTCTGTAACCCTGATCATCGGCATCCCATCAATGTTGTAATCATGTACAATGGGACTACGTGCACGCGAGAAAGTGATGGTGACACATTTTTGGGCGTTGAACTGCAGAAGGTTATCTTTGCTCCAAGTAACTACGCTATCAATGGCCTTCTGTAAACGTTCACAGTCCTCATCACTCCTCACTGCCATGGATAACTTAAGATCGTCTGCAAATAATAAACAATTTGCATCCCTTACGACTTTGGGCAAATCGTTTACCATAATTATAAATTGCAGAGGTCCAAGGTTACTCCCTTGGCTTACACCAGACCACGTAAAGTAAGGCTCTGACTTGTGTCCCTCGTACTCTACGTATTGCTGCCTATCCCTCATGTAACTGGCGAAGAAATGAAGTAGGTGCGGAGTGAAACCAACGGCTGCTAACTTCTTGAGCAACACGTCATTATCGACCAGGTCAAATGCTTTTTTGAAATCGAAGTAAGCAGCGTCAGCTTGCACCCCACTGTCTACAATCGGCAACACATGAGCCATGTAACTCAGTAAGTTACTGGTGGTGCTCCTCATTGGTCTAAACCCGTGCTGTGCATCTGAGAGTTGCGTTTTCACTTGCATAAAAATGCTGTTATGAATAGCGCACTCTAACACTTTCGCCGGCGACGACAGTACTGCAATAGGCCTGTACCCACTAACATTATCGCGACTTATACCTCCTTTCGGTACCGGCACAACACGAGTGGTTTTCCATCTCTCTGGAAACACGGTTGCCTTCAGACACTTATTGAATATATGGAGCAACGGTCCAGCCAGCACAGATCTACAGTCCCTGAGTATGTATGGCGGAATACCGTCCGGTCCCGCAGATCTCTTCGGCTTTAGTCGGTCCAGTGCACTTTGCACATCCTTCAACTGTAATTCCTGCAAATGAATCCGCGCCGCTCCATTCTCACAACCCGCCCCTTCTACTGCCGCAGCAACATTCAACTCGGGCTGTCTCGCGCTATAGACCGAGTGAAAGTACTGCGCAAACTCTTTCACACATTGCTCACCAGACAAAACCACCCCGTTTTTTAAAATCCTTTGTGGACTTAGACTACCCCTTTTAGACTTTACATATTTCCAAAATGATTTCGGGTCTTTTTGCATTTGATTTTGAACCCTGTTGCTATGTTGTTCACGCGCTAATTTAATCATCTGTTTTACTTCAGTCCTACACAGAGCAAACGCCTCGTAATCATCCTTGTTCTTACTTGCCTTGTACTGTTTGTGGTGAATGGCCTTATAACGTATGTTGCGAATTATTTCAGCAGTGTAAAACTCAGGGTAAACATACTTCGAGCTTACACGACTTCGCCGTTTTCTGGGAACACAGTCATCTATTGTCGCATTAATTGTTTCATAAAAATAATTTAAACTTGTTTCTAAATCAAGGTCGTAGATATCAGTCCAATCTATTGCCGCTATTGATGAATACAATGCTAAAAAATCTGCTTTATTAAAATTCCAACCTGCGGGTACAGTACTAGACTCGTACACCAATGAACCCGCAACCCGGCGCGCCCGCAGTTCGACCAACACGTCGAGCGGCGGATGGTACGCATCCACAGGCACGAGGGGCGCCCCCGCCCCGCGCACATTCACACTCTCTCCCTTCGGAAGCGTACTTAACACTAAGTCCAAACATCGGTTATTACAATTAACTATCGTGTTGCACTGAGTAAATCCACAGTATGATAAAAAGTATTCGAAATAATTACATACGTTTACCGAACTAGAATGCATATTGAAATCACCAATTACGACGATGTCACTATATTTACTACACAACTGTTCTATAATCCTAAACAATATCATATACTCATTTTCACAACTATTTGGCGGAATGTAAACAACACACAATAAAAATAAAAGTCTACTTTGTAAATAAACGGTAGCACAAACCAGTTCGAACACCCGATCATCAATGTTGACGTCACTCGGGCCAGACACTCGCCGCAGTTCCAAACGCGGTGTGGCCACGAGACACGCGCCGCCCTGCTTTCGTCCGTCCGCGCGATCGCAGCGTAGTATTGTATAACCAGGTGGCACTATTTCTGCGTCATGAATAGATTTGTTGCAGCCTGTTTCAGTAATGGCGAACAAATCTGCTTCAGAAGATGACACACCTGCATAGAACTCTTCCATTTTTGTACGCAAACCTCTCACGTTTTGGTAGTAAATCTCAATAGCTGTGCAAGTTATTTTATGGTTTTTTGGTTGTTTTACGAAACCACACCCATTCACAGAATTCAATGTTCACTGCCCAATTTTCCGATTGACATAAGGTATTATAACTGCTTTCAGGTACACCAATGATAAAAGAAGCATAATCCCTTTCAGTCTTATGTTTTATTACTTCCACCGTGACTGGTACTAACGATCCACATATATTCTTCACGTATTTTTCCAAGTTTTCTACTGTAGTTTCTTTACAAAGGCGCCATACATGCAAAAACTTTTTACGTTCAGTTCCCTTTATATCTACTGCACTCGTGCTCCCACCTCTTTTTACTTCAGTGTTTGGATATCTACTTTTTTTCTTATTTACTGTAATCCAGTTCTCCTTTTCTGATGCTAACTCCTCTATTTCTGCAATTTTTCCAGACTGATTCCTTCTATTTTCTGGTCTATTTATTTCCTTTACAGCTGCACTTTTTTCGATTCCTACTTCGTTAGATGGTTTCGTGGCCACACACTCTTTTGCCAGAACTTTATTTCCAATTACCCGATTTTGGTTTAGTTTAGTTGCCGCCGCAAATGTTCGAGTAGGTCCTATGTTACACTCTTCTATACCATCTTTCTTCTTTTCTACCTCCATGTCTTTTGTAAGTTCGGACTGTTTCATTGGCTTCGGCATTTTAAAATTGTTAACCTGTTGTTCTAGATGTTGATTTCGTATAATTTGTTCATTAAGTTGCTTTTCTAATGAAACTACCCGATCAACTTTTTCTTCGAGCACTTGTACGTACGCACGCAATTCTCGTAGCTGATTTTCCGTGCAATTGCATACTTCCTGCAGGTTCTTCATAGCCTTAGTTTGTATTTCAAAGTTTAACTGTACCTCAGACCAAAACTCCTTAATACATTCCATTAGGTTACTCTCTGTTTCTGCTACCCTCGGTTGTTCGACGGTCTTCGAGCGACTGCCGCGCTTAGTATTAACATTACTGCAGCTAGCAAAGGTGTTCTCCACTCCAGATCCAGGAGTTGCAGGAGTCTCTGCACTGCGAATAGGCTTTCGCTGCGAACAAACACACTCCGGGCATACCCACTTTTCTTTATAATCGTGGGTCAAAGTTTCAAATTCCTCTGTAGGTATTCCAATACACTTCAAATCATACACTTTGTTGCAGCTCATTTTAGTGCACTTAATAAACAGCATGCCAGCTGCAATATCCTCACAACAACCACTACAGTTCTGCGACATTTCACTTGTAACTATAATAATTTTCGATAACGAACACGACACACATCCGCTCAGTACGCGCGTACGTTACTTGTAATTATAAATAAAATATAAATTATTAGTTTATTACATAATGAAACAACACCATAATTGCATTATACAGTCAAGATCGTAATATCTTTAATTTTGTCAATAATTTTATCCATTACTACGTATATTTGTAAAATCTGTCTCCTTGATATTTTTGAGAGTGTTGATCTATGTAATGGATAATAATACATTTAAAAAAATGCCTTATTATAGCCTCCAGGAGTGGCACTACTGAATCCTATAACCACCTAACAGACTGGCTGTACCTAATATTTTTGCCACTATATGCGGCTTCATTCGATCTATTCTTATATAGTTCGTGCCGTGAAGTGAGAAGCTGACCAAAATAAAAGCTATTCTGATTACCATTTGGATTCTATCACAATTTTGATGCAACGATTTTTTTCAGAACTAAGAAATAATGTTAGTAGAATCAATGAATTTTTAACAAAATATTATTTTGTACTTTTGAAATTTCTAAAACGCAAAATTTTTGCTAATTATTTTAGCATTATACATTTTAAAATACCGTGTAGCCGTTGCTAAAATACTTTATAACTAGTTGGTGAATTGGATCTATGTGATATAGTTTAATTTTGTGTTTCTTTATCAATATGTTTCAACGACGACTAATCCACTTAAATAAATTACAGTAAAAAAAAACCATAACATGTAGTCACGTTTTCCTCAAACACATTCCATTTGATAAGTTAATCTTATTGTTTATCTTATTGTTTCTATTGTAGTTCTGATAAAGAAATCCACTATCAATCCTCAGGTTAGTTTATTCTTAGGTTTAAGCTAGTGCTTGTAGCTGCCAATGTAAGCGCTGCAGTTTGGACAGTAGTGGTCTGCGTTTCGGCAACTGGGAAGACAGTAAGGCAAGCACACACAAGGCCAAAATCTGAAAACAGAACAACAAAAGTTAGACCACATCAAAGAAACAAAAACGAATTTGAACAATAATCATCTTGGGACACCTCTAATTTACAGTTAAGGCAAACATGTCGAGGAAACCTGGACCTTGCTTTGTTGCAGTATTCCTGTATAAAGGGTATGCGTGCTATTGTAATTTAAGGCACATACAATATTTTAGCGTTGTCTCTGGGATATAGTACTAATGCATCTGGCGAAATGTGGGTGCACTATACCCTTCTGCCTAAACCGACGGGGAATACAGTCTTGATGTTATGTTATGTGATAAGTCCGCAGCCGACAATTACTATTAACCATCAAATGCGACTCCAGTTTGTACTGGAGCTTGTGGCTAAGTAATAACAGCCGCACGGGTCTCTCAATCCGGTTAAACTACGAGCCGGTACGTGGATGAGTGACCATCTTAACATACCGAGACGCACGGAAAGCACGTTGAGCCGTTGGTCCGGCTGTCATTCGCGAATCTTTGACAGTCGTAACGGGTCATCAGAAAGAAGCCCAAAAATCTGACAACCAATCTTACTAGGGGTATCGTATTACCCAGTTACTGGGTTGTGTAAGTCAGTCCGATAGACAGTAGCTCCATGTAAAATACTGGTATTCAGCTGCAAACTGGAAGCCAACCCCAACATGGTTAGGAAAAGGCTAGGCAGATAACAATGGGACGCCAGTTCGTCACCTAATAATAAACAAAAGAATACTTACACTATACAGAGTAAGACAGCAAACAAATGTGTTTTCGTAGTTGGCTTATATTCGACTCTTGTGACTATCTCTTGGTTACAAGATGGGCAGGTCATGGCAGCTGGTTTGGGGCTCATCGTATTAGCGACAAGCACGGGGATGACGGTTGGGGCGGGCTGCGCTTGATACACCACCCCCGATGTGGTCGTGGCCTCGCCATCCGTGTATGGTGGAGGTCTACCCTTGACTAAAATTAAATTTAAAAAGATTAAACAGTATCATCCTCTCTTGACCCTATTGCCTGTTTATTTGGAGTCAGCCCAGTATGTCTTCTTCTGCCATACTTTCTAAATGTTGGCTAATGGAGATGCATTAGCCAACATTTAGAATGTCTCTTGGTTCATGCATTGACGTGTGTCAGTCACGTCAACGTCAAATCGCCGATCAGTCACGTCAAAAAATATAGTTACGTAGAACTTGTAGGACGTTAGCTACATACATCAGTCATGTCACTATCGGCGCGTTTCAGTCGATGTCGCGTCACCGGCAAGTCAAAACTTGCATTGCTATGAACGAAACATGGATAAAGAAAAATTTATTGAGTAACTACTCGTATGACTGACTGACTATCTGTTCACACATGTCCCTGAAATTGACGTGACTGACGTGTGTGCATGAACCTTTAAGATAGTGCTTATCATAAAAGCCTATCCTAAAGTATATTTGAAGTGCAGAACACTAATAATAATCACACTAAGAAATATTTTTTTGCCAAATAAGTAATAATTATTTGGTGACTTCTATTTATTATATGTATGTAGTGTTGGGATATCCAGGAAAAAAGGCAAATCTTTTTAACAACGTTTATTTAATTTTGAAAAACACCTTAGAACACCTTATCACGTCTTACATTCCATTCCCTCGCCATCTTACTTCCTTCCCCTTTTTTCTCGTTCCGTTCATTCGTTCGGAAACATTATAGTTTAGGAATGCTTGGCCATACAGCCTATTAAGTTTAGGAATCTAAAATTAATCCTACATGTAATATTTATTTTTTGAAGTTTCCACAGGAAATTGGTACGGCTTAAGGTAAAACACATTCATTAGTCATGGAAAACAATATCTTCATATCAATAGATATAAAATATTATCTTGTGCTAACTCAAACGTACAGTCAGCAAAGCAAGTCAAAAAGATGTATCGACAAGAATTGATTGTGTTAACATACAACGTTTGCTGACAAATCTTATAATAAACAATCTAACACAAAAATATATATATTCGTGGCCAAAATGCTGGTAGCACTGCCACGTTGGATGGCGAAGCTGATTCTTTGACCTAAAAATCGGCCAGCCCTCTGGTCACGTGAAGAGTCGACCAACCGCTTGGCGATGTCCCGAAATACTCGGTGAGCACTCGGACCCCACGACCTAAGTGTTTCAACCCCAAACAGCTTAAACATGTGGCTACCAATAAGGTGTGCGCTGTTTAAGGTTTTCTGCACCTGCAGCAGAATTTATTTGATTTTAAACAATTTGTGCTACATTATACTGTACCAACGTTTAGCTACAATTAAGTATCTAGTGTGTAATATGCTTTATGGATACACAATGATACCGTATTATGGAGAATAACTTGTAGACAATCAAATTAATATTTACATCTTTTTGAGGCTGACTGTACGTATTATGAAAAATGTTGCGTTTTATGAATGTGCGATGTATTAAGAGATTACAATATTGCCGCGCCCTTTTTACGTAATATAATAATAAAAATTGCGTAATTACGAATACCTAATACTAAAGCTAATAAATACTATGCAAACTCAGGGCTAATCCAAAATAATTTCAAAAGGAAGGCTTCTTTTGAGTTCAAACTAAGTACAATTATCATCAAATATTATTGGAGCTAAGTCAAGTAATGTAATAACCCACCTACTTATAATTGTACATGACTGGGATATCATTTAATTGTAACATATTGCATGCCATGTGTGTGTATAGGTACTCATTTTTTGGACAAATAAATGATCTTTAAGTCTCGAATTTGAATCCAAGGCACACACGTCTGACTTTTCGGATTCATATGAGTATTGCATAATTATCACTTGCTTCAAAAACGGTGAAGGAAAACATCTTGAGGAAACCGACATACCTGAGAAATAATTCTCGACGGCATGTGACGCCACGTCAGAGGCCCATGGGCGGCTTTAAAACTCTGACACCAGGTTAGTTACTAACTCTACGAATAGAGGAAGATTGGAGCTGACAGACGTTACTGAAAGTGCCAAGCTGTTAGCCAAATTCTGGGTCAACTCTATAGAGATTGCCTTCGACACGCTAAGAAGAAAATCCTCAAATATTGAAGGTACTGTTCCTCCCTTTTCTTACCCTGTATACTGTTTTGCACCTAATTATGTACGCGGTAAACACCTATTTCGTGTGGCTGCCTCATTTCTCCTTACTACGTTAGAATTGTCGCTATTCTGCAAACTATGAATAATACCAGAAAGATAAGGCATCGATAGAGTTAAGTCGTACCCAAACTATTTGTTAAATAAACTAGCTTTTGCCCGCGAATTGGCCCGCGTTGATGCCGGAAAATATCCCACAGGAAGATACTATTACCGTCATCAAAAGTACCCTATGTGTTAATCCAGGTTATCTGTGTGCCAAATTTCATCCAAATCCGTTCAGCCGTTTTTGCGCCAATCCGGAACATGCATCAAGAAAAACAGACAAACGGACGAAAATCCTAAAAACTATATTTTCGGCACCAAACTCGTTCCTACTCCTCGTAGCAATTACAGTGGGCTGCATCAATTGGGTACCCCAGTTGTATTAAAATTTTAATACAACTGGGGTACCCAATTGATGCAGCCCACCGTACAGTTTTGGCTTCGTTACTATTTTATTATATTATGTATACAAATAGATTATATATCGCTGTGACTTAGATACTCAGTTATACATTCATTAAAAAAACTTATAAAGTTCTTCTAGACATTACAGAGTTTTTAATTCCCATAGTTTTAACAACAGTTTTTATTTAATAAATTTATTCCCAACTTTCAGGTTTTAATGTAGTGAACTATGTACAGACGCCAGCACATCAAGCTACCCGAAACTGTCAAATTTTCCCAATCAACTTTGAACCTTAGACATCAGCGATAAATCTATTTATTAAATTTGACAGATTGTAGTAGCCTGATGTGCTGGCTGTACTTAACGTGACATAACTTTACATTTTTAAACTACTAAGTACACGTAAACATACATTAACTCACGCCTTCTTCATCCTATAGGGGTAAGCAGAAAGTATAGAACGCCACCTGCTACGATCTTTAAATATTCTGCTTCGTTTACGTTCATTCATATCATAACTTATTCACAACTAAGTTGAGAAAATAAAATACTTACGATGCATTTCTTCGCTGCTCATTTTCACTTAATTATATAATATTCGCTTTTATCACTAAAAAAATCACCGTTAACTGGTTTTTCGTACGAGCTGAGAGATTGTACTGAACTCTTCCCAACGAACTGTCGATTTATAGATAATAAAATGTCGAATAATGATAACGATACTAGATAAACATTTTTATCAGTCTTTTAAGCAGAACTTATGATATTGTATAGGATTGCTCACGGTATAGGTACGGAAGATAACGATGGTTATGAAGAAGAAGAATTGATATGTCTTGCGACGAGTTTTTCCACGCTAGCGCAAGACCCCAAGGGGTTCTACGCCCGGAGTCCAATCAATCAATTCCGCCAATTACACTGAATGATTTTTTTTACAGTCTCCAATTTTTTACAGGATGTTCTACCCATGAATATAAACAACTTTCACTATGGGAGCAACTCTGAAATCACAAAAAAAAAATCTGCTGTTTATACGAAAGTTCAATACCTACTTGACCAAAATGTATGAAACTGCTGATTTTTTTTTTCGTGGTCTCAGAGTTGCTCCCATAATGAAAGTTGTTTATATTCATGGGTAGAACACCCTGTAAAAATTTGGAGACTAAAAAATCATCCAGTATTTAGTTAAGGCCCTGTTTGGGTATAGGCCTCCTTAAACTTTTTCCAGGTGTTGTTTTCTTTGTCCAGTCCTTTCCGGGAATTTGTTTTATTTCATCTGCCTAACGTTCTCTGAGTTGTCCTCTGGTTCTCTTGCCACTTGGGCGTGGCCATTGAGTTTCCAACTGTGTGTACCAGCGGAGCCCCTTTTTTTTGGGTGGGAAATTATCAAATAACTTCTCCCGCTCTGGGCGGAGCGGGAGGGCGTGTCAGGCTATTACTGACTAAAACCTACCCATGTTCCATCGGTTGCCCTGTTGCCGGGGGCCACGATCTCCCTTTCGGTTTTCCTCGCAACCCCAGCAGCCATTGGCCCTAGCAGACCGCGTCAGTTCTGCTGACATCTCTTTGAAGCGCGCGTGGAACACAACGCGCCGTCGACCCGGGTCTGGTCCTTATCGGACGGCGAGCTACCCATTGCTCACCGTCCGCAAATCCGCGCCTATTGTGGCCGGGAATCGGCCTGTGACTCTCGACGCTCTCTTGCCACTTGGGCGTGGCCATTGGGTTTTCAACTGTGTGAACCAGCGGAGCCCCGTAAATCTTTTAAATACCTTTTACGTTTAATCCAAATAATTGTAGCAATTATATTGACTGCCAATTTGTCCTTATTTTCTTTATTCTAAATCGACTGTAAAACATTAAATAAAAATATTTATAAACGATTCTTAGATCTATTTGCTACCCGACTACGGAAAAGCCCAAAAGGAGGGTGTGAATAGTTTTTAATCTGAGAGGTTAACGTACACTCTTCACAATCAGCCGATAATGTTCCCACTGCGGGGAAACAGGCTTCTTCTTTTCGAGAGGGAGCGGGCTGTAATCTACCACGCGGGACCAGTGCGGGTTGGCAGATGTCACACATCTTCGAAATTTTGGTTCTAGGACATGCTGATTTCCTCACGTTTTCCTTCACCGTTTTAAGAGCAATGGTGATGAAATAATTTACACAAAGTAAAGCGCCTACCTGAGTTCGAACCCACGACCTAACTCGTTAGCTGTTACCACTGGTTCATCACTGCTCTCATCATCGTACCCTCTTATAGAAGATGAACAGTGAGGTGATACCTATCAAATAGGATTGTGTCACTAACTTTGCAGCTAAATATTAGCACCAAGTACCCATTTAAAGCAGATCCCATTCTCAAACTAAAGTAGAACATTCACGATCATAAAACCTTTAGTAAGTCATTGCAATGTATCTCTTATCTCAATCTAATTTAAACCTTACCAAAATCAAAAGACATTTATTCAAATTAGGCTGAGAATCAGCACTTTTGAACGTCAAAACACCCGCCTTTCACCACATCCTAGTACTTTCAACTTCAACAATAACGTCTACAAAACTTTTTTCTGACTTTTGGTCGCTTGTTACATTTATTCTAGGTATTCGTCTATTTTTCTTAACTTCATGAAATGAAACAAAACGCATCATTAATAATTTATTATTAAATAAATAGATAGTTTATTTATTTAAAAAAAATACTTCGCTATCCCAACAACTAAATCAGTCATTTTAATCTGTCTCGTGTACTCTGCACCTTATAAATACAAGTCGTGCCATTAAAGTTGAGATTTAACCGCTCCTCCCGCCGCTCTATCTGCTGCCCCGATCGGTCCCCGGCGAGGACCTCATACCGCTAAAGAGACCCATAAATCGTCTACTGCGCAAGTCAAACCAAGTCTCATCTTTAATCGCACGGTTTGTACGTTCTATTGAAACATTGGGCGATATAATATCGTCCAGTATGTTTCATCGAGTCACGTTGTCAAAATACACACCTTTTGATAACACAATCTCGTAATGGCACCAATCATTTTGTTTCCAACATTTGAGATAAAGACACCCATTTTAAATCATGAGGTTTTAATGGACATAGCTCCCGATGTAAGCGCTGCAGTTTGGACAGTAGTGGTCCGCGTTGCGGCATCTGTCCAAACAGTAGGGGACCCATACGAACGGCAAACAGCTGAAAAAAGAAAGGAAAATTAGAACAAATCCGATTACAAATCAAAGGTTCTATTTGCACAGCTAGTTTACAAAATATCTTTAAGGTTGCACTAGTCGACGGCTCGAACTCGTTGGTGTGACTAATATGCATGCTATTTAGTCTAATTTTTTATTCATTTATTTTTTATTTATCTGCTTTTTATTTATTTATTTAGTAAAATAGACGATGATTTATAACGAAAACGAGCGTGTAAAATTTCATGAATAGACCTTTGGGCGTATATATTATGAAACTTCTAGATGTATCTACTCAAAATACAATTATTTGAACTTTTGAATAAATTATCTATTTTTGTACGGTTTCTATTTTAGCCTTTTTTTTACTACTTATGTTATTTATTTACGCCCAAAGATGAGTTTAAATTAGTGTTGAATTAAGGAAGTTTCGACGCTCATAACTTCCAAGCAATTTTTTTTTTCCAATTCTGCTTCCAAGACAAATTGATATAATTTTTAGTTTTGAACGTACATACACCGTCAAACAGATGAGTAATCACCATACTACGTTTGTATGGAAGAATTACCGACTAGCGTAACCTTAATGATTCCTTTTAACATTCCATAAAAGATTGCAATTGAATCCGATGTCGGCCGGTAAAGATAAGTTCATAACATTACATCACGCTTGTAATCCCTGAAGGGTAAGGCAGAGGCGTACCCGCCATAGTACACCCACATTTTGCCAGGTATGCTTAAGTCCCATGTATAATAGGAGGCGAGCCTATTGCTATCAATCGGGCACAAATCCAGACTCTGGGCTGCTATTGAGAAATTTCAGGGATTCCATGGGAAAAACCAACAACACTTTGCCCGACCTGGAGGCCTACCACCAGCTCAAAAGCAGTATTATTTTAATATTACTTCAGCGGAAGAAAAAGATGGAGCTATACGTCCTGTAGAGCTTCATCTCTTTCCCACACTGAAGTAATATTAAAATAATACTGCTTTATGAGCTGGTGGTAGGCCCCCTGGCAATCGAATCCAGACCCGAGCCCGGCCTGTAACAATAAATTAGAATACTTACCAAACAAAACAAAGTACGAGAGCACCCATATGAGTTCCAGTATTAGCTCTGGCTTCAACTCTTGTGACGATGACTTCTTTGCAGGATTGGCAAGTCATTGATTCTGATTTAGGGCCCATCTTATTACCGACGAGCATGGGCAGGACGACCGGGGCAACATGCACATGGTACATCCCTCCTGTGTGCGTGGGTTGTCCTGCCACCACTGGTACTTGCGATGCACCCGGTTGCACTGGCATATTTGTGGGACGTATGACTTCAGGGGCCGCGGGGTCTCTGGGTGTGTATGGAGGAGGGTGGCCCAGGCCTTTAGCTGAAATTATAACAATAACATTAAAAAAAAAAAATTACAAATGATTATCTTTTTTTTGTTGTGGCGTAATCTTAAGGTAAATGTAGATGAGTTATTCAAATATTTCGTCACGCAAACTTCCGGAAATTTTGAAACTATCTTAATTATGTATTCGAAACGATCGGTAAACGACTAGCTACGAGGAAGCGAGTATTTTCTCGCTCAAGAAACCAGTCCCGTATCAGCAAAACAAGATATCATATTAACAGAAACTTACACGTTGATCGCTGACAGTTCACACTGTCGGGCGAGAACTATCTCTATTGTACGTATCTTAAATCTCAGAATAGTTTTTTTCTTTATAAAAATAAAGGAATGTTTCCTTTAAGTACAATAATTTATCTTAAGTATTTAAAGTGGTTTCCCTTGAGGGCCCATTGATTTTTTCCAGCCTGTATATAGTCGATAGCTTGTAGCTTCCTTGTCAGCGGTGGGCAGGTGCCTTAGAAACTTTCCGTGTATAACACACAAATAAGCTTTACATAATAAAGTTACCACAGACATAACTGATATAAAAACTGGTAATAACACGATACCAATTTTGTTCTCAAATAATGATAGAAATTACTAAATCTGTACACTGGAGAGCTTGCAAAGTACTACTACACCCTAGAAAGTAAGGCGATACCAAGCGACTTTTAATGATTTTATACTGAAGACCACGTCCAAATAAGTAGTGTAAATGATTTGGAAAAAATATATGTTAAATTAGAGCATTTTCTTAATTACTTAAGCTGTAAAGATCATGTTTAAATTACATAGTGTCATTAACTTGTAAACTTATGTCTAACGCGGAAAAAAAACTGAGAATCACGCATATTTTTCTATGCATATTAAACTATCAAGCATATTTTTCTGAAACCTAAAACCATTTTAAAGATAATTTAATTATGTATCTATTGATAAACGTATTTTATTAGAATACCTTTTGTTTCATGAATAATAAATTAATAATGCGTCTAATTTGGGACAACGCTCCTTGACGGGTGAGTCCTATTACTGGTTGGACGTACTCGTACGACGCGTTGCATGAGCTCAGTACAGAACACGCAAGCTAACTACTCAAGGTCACTAGCATATATCGGCGTCTTAAAAGAATATACAGCAAGCGTATACCTAATACAAAGTGTCGTATCTCTATCTAACCTATGTATTTAACTGTATGTACATAAACAAATAATAAAATACTCACGATCATGTTGTAATTCTTCATTTTCCTTATCCATTTCACTGAATTATTAATTTCCTTTTGTCACTAAAATCAGCTTTACACTTTTTCAAGGACCTGTTGGCGCTTGGAATTGTATTGGAAAAACAAGATGGCGGTGTTCCGATTTTGGTCACGCACAAATATAACCTTGTAACGCTATACCTTGTTTTCACAAACGAGACAAGTGACTGTACTGAACTCGGAACAACGAACTGACGATTTATAGATAAAATATCGTCCAATAGAGATACCGATATAAATATTATAAATGTTTTTTATACTTAAGTAGATAACGTAGGTAAGCACTCTTTATTACACTGCCTAGAAAATCGTAAGCAAGGTCGCGTTGGTCTAGTGGTCGAAAGCGGTACTGCTGCGATGAGCATGAGGTCCCGGGGTCGAATCCCAGGTCAGGCAATAGTAAATAGGTAAATTATAGGTAATACGGGCTGGTATCCGCAACTCCACGTAAAAGCGCGTATTTTGCGTACGGGTGGGAAAATCGGTTATTCGATCCACCCCAGCTCCTCAAAGAAGGCCAGTAACGCCTTGGCGTCACTGAAAATCTCACGTAGGGTACCTGGATTACCGAAGTACTTTGCTCTGTATGTGGTGACCACCGAGCAGTTTAACAGCACATGAGCTGCTGTCTCGTCGTCCTCCGTGCAGGCTCTGCACAGCGGACTGTCTGTGACTCCTATGACAAAGAGGTGTTTATTAAATGACCCATGGCCAGTTACAACTGCTGTAACAGCCTACCGTGTCGCCCGGTTTCTGGAACGAAAATGAATTCAAAAATTCGCTTGCAAATTGTCAAGCGTCCGTAACCTGCTGTAATTGGTTGATTGAATGATCAACTGCCAATCGGATCTGTTGTACTGCGTTTAATTTTGAGGCGTCCGTCCTTCCAGAAACCGAGTGGTAACGTGTTTTTACTGGCCATGAACACATAATTTATTAAGGAGAATATTTCATTCTTCGTACTAGTTTTGTCAATTATACAAGTAAATTCTGAGTAGCATCTATCAATCAACAGTTGGACGACGATGCTATAGGAGATAACAACGATGTTCACGAGGCAATGTATAGTAAAAACTCGTATCTAAACGAATTAGTTGATTTTTTCACAACAATGACATGAATATTTACTTTGTAAATATTATTTTAAATATTGTGAATGTGAAGACTATGTGGATCCCTCTTTGAGGAGTGGCTTGAGAGGCGCCACAGCATCCTCACCTTCCGCCTGACACAGGTCCTCACCGGATACGGCTGCTTCGAGAGGTTTCTGTTCAGGATAAGGCGGGAGGAAACACCCAGGTGTCACCATTGTGTGGATCGGCCTGAGGACACGGTAGAGGTCTGCCTGGATTGGGCGGAGCAACGCCGTGTCCTCGTAGAGGCGATCGGCGGCGGTGATCTCTCGCGTCCGGCCTTGGTTCAGGCCATGGTACGGAGCGAGAGGAAATGGCAGGCCGTCACCTCCTTCTGCGAAGCGGTAATGCTCGCGAAGGAGGAGGCGAAACGCGTGAGGGAGAAGCAAATTTCGCGCCCTGACTCCCCTAACCGCCGCAGGAACAGACGCCCGGAGCGGGAATCACGAGCCGATTTCCGGCCACCGTAGGCGCGGGCTTGCGGACGGTGAGCAATGGGTAGCTCGCCGTCCGATAAGGACTAAGCCCGGATCGACGGCGCGTTGTGTTCCACGCGCGCCTCAAAAAGATGTCAGCAGAATTGACGGGGTCCGCTAGGGCCAATGCCTGCCGGGGGTTCGAAGAAAACCGATAGGAACGCGGGTGGGTTTTAGTCAGTAAGAGTTTGACACGCCCTCCCGCTCCGCCCAGAGCGGGAGAAGTTATTTGATAATTTCTCACCCAAAAAAAAAAGTCTATGTGGATTATTGTTTTGTTTCTCAGTCAGTTTTAATCATGGTCTGTAGAGTTTGAGTACTTTAAGCAGCCTACCCAAATGTCCTTTCTTTGGTATTGTTATTGTTCGTCGAATCGTTGTGCTCCTTAAGTTCTGAGTTGAGCTGCACGATTACTGACAAATGCGTGACTGACTGAACAGGGCCATTCAATCTGTGTGGTTATTTCCTCAAAAGACTATTTCAGACACCAATCTACATGGTGTCCATGTCGTGGCCAGATCTTAGAATTGATCATTTCACGAAATGATCGACCATTTCATGAAATGGTTGTGTTTCATGAAATGGCCAGCTAAAATTAACCATATCGTTCAAACGTTAACGTTTAATGATATGTCAATCGACGTTTGGCCATATCATTATGTAAGGTATCCATGCAAATATTACTGGCATTCATTAACTTTTAGTAATCTGGGCCAATGCATAAATAAAACATTTTAAATAGCTGTCATTCCAGAAGACAGAAGAAATTTTATGTAAGTATTTTAGTGATATGTATTTTAGAAGTATGTATTTAAGTATATTCTTATGTTGTATGTTTATATTTAAATTAGTGTATAGTTAAGTTTTAGTAATAGTTAAGTTTTATTTTATGTATTCTGTTTTCTCTTTTACTCTTACACACGTTGTCTACATCTCTTTAATTACTTTCCTATCGCAGGTATGCTGGAAGAGATTTCTATAGAAATAAGCTTCACCTTTGTACGTATTTTTCTGTTCCTTTCTTCTTGTCTGTTTATATGTGTGTACATAAACTGTTAAATAAATAAATAAATAAGATAATTAATAAGATTATACTAACCTGTGAATTACGTTTCAAACTTCATGGTTTTTGAGGTTGCGCTCGTTTTTCTAGTGAATTTCATAAAAGTCACGTAGATTGGTATTATAATACACGATACAATACTTCACTGCACTTTTATCTTCCATTTTCATATTTATAATTGTTTTTCTAATCGAATTATCGTCCGCCGCCATGATGCACAACAAAAACAAAGCGACATCAACGCCTCTACCGGTGGATAATCTAAGTATTTTACGAAATGATCACTAATGTTTTGCCACATCATGAAGTAGTCGTGCGTTTAACTGTTCATATCGTCAAACGTTGAGTATTCAATGATCTGGCCAGACCACATCATGATGTGGCCAGCGGTCAATGTTCTATTTCATGAAATGCAACTATTTCATGAAGTGGTCGATCATTTCATGAAATGATCAATTCTAAGATCTGGCCACGACATCCACATGATCTGACCAAGATTGTCTGGACTTTAAAAGAGACTGTGACCTTTGAGTTTGTTTTGGCGTTTCTTCTCAGTGTAGTCAGATAGGAAACGCCGACCTCATCTAGTTTTTAAATATTATTGACGTGTAAAAGTGTTTGTACAAACCTACCTAAGGAAATAAAATTATTCATCACTTTATTATTTCAAGCGGTCACAAGTACTTGTAAATAATAAATAGTTATCTAGACACAATATTATGCCCGATAAGAACATTTAGATCCGTGTTAACTGATAAATAACTGACACAGGTATTATAAAAAAAACTCAAATGAGTCATTCGCAAAAATATTGACGAGTACATACAAAGTAACCACATAAAAATACTTTAAGTGGTCAAGATCATTCTGTACCTAGTTATCATAATTTTAAAGTTTCTACCTAAAAACGAAAAACGGAACCTTCATCAGATCACTTTTTGGTCGTCCTCCAAAACATACCGATGAAAATAAAACCTTTATGTTCGTCTGTATGTTTTTTTATGAATGTTCACCGATTTTTTCGTCAATTGTAGACCGATTTTGATAAATCTTTTATCATTTGATAGAGAAAACTTGCGCGATGGTCTCATATAAATTGTTTTAATTTACCTTGGGCAATTTTTATATTAACTTCAATAATACGTATTTTTCGCACTCACGCACTTCTACGTGGGTGATGTTATAATAACTTCTTGTCACTGTTATTTACGTAGCAGGTAGTGGTGTTCGAATTTGTGTGGGGTAGGTACCACAACTAAAAAGTGAAAAATAAAAACTGTTTCCAAAAACTTACAAAAATATACTACAAAGTGAAAAAAAATAAAAACCAAAAACCGATAAAAAAAAACAGGCCAGGTGCGTGTCGGACCACGCACAATGAAGGGTTCCGTAGTTGGTATGAATTTACCCCAAAAACAAACTTAACTTTGTAGTTGATAAACATGTTCTCCCATACGGAATGTATGGGAAAACATGTTTTTGCAACTGCAAAGTTAAGTTGGTCGATTATTACTCGTTAACTAGTAAAGCCTACTTAGCTGTGATAGTTTTCCTTTTAATTTCGTTATATAAACTACTACTGTGATTTTTTTCACACATCCAAAACCAACCATTTAGCTGGCAGGGGGGGGGGACACTTGACTCTAACAAAAATTAGCACTTTAAAGCTTAATATTTTGCAAACGAATCCCTGAATCCAAAAATGGTTTTCACAAACTCATAATGTTTTTGTAAGACCTTTCCAATGATACCCCACACTATGGGATAAAAAAATAAAAAATAAAACATCACCACGTTACGTGTATGGGAGGTACCCTAAAAAAAAATGTTTTTCATAATTTTAATTTACCACTTTGTTGACGTAATTAATATGTATACCTATGCTAAATTACAGCTTTCTAGTA
Organism: Agrochola lychnidis; assembly: GCA_963680765.1. Classification (NCBI taxonomy): domain Eukaryota; kingdom Metazoa; phylum Arthropoda; class Insecta; order Lepidoptera; family Noctuidae; genus Agrochola; species Agrochola lychnidis. Next base: position 17,211,572 of record OY796857.1, read on the forward strand.
CTAAGGGTCTTGGAGCTAGACCGCGGACAGACAGACAGGCAGACAGACAGACGGACATGACGAAACTATAATGGTTCCTTGTTTACTACGGAACCCTAAAAATTAAGTTATGTTTCACTCGAGATCAATACAACGTAGGAATTTTAAAAGGGGTACATATTGTGGTTAAATGTTAGTACCCTTTGAAGAGAACCAAGACGATATCGGTATTGAAGCCTTCTGGCTTTTAGTTGCTTGTTATGTTTATTCTAAAATACTCATCTCTTGTGAAATAAAAAAAAACACATTTTAACAAATGAAGTTATAGTTTATTTACCAAAATATATCGTAATCCTTACAAATAAATCAACGATTTATATCTGCCTCGTGTACACTACACCTCATAGAGCACCTTCTATTGGCAATATCGTCTCTAGGTTCCATCAGCCAGTACCTAATCAAATGTTAGATGAACCTCTAATAATGTCCATTTGCTACAGCTGTCACGTCAACAAAATCCACATTCCAGTTTTCCTTATAAGGCATTTATGGTAATGGCATTTCCTTTTGTTTTCAACATGTTTCAAATAGAAACCCCTTTATCAGTTATGACCGTAAGGTTTTAGCGGACGTAACTGCCGATATAAGCACTGCAGTTAGGACAGTAGTGGTCCGTGTTGCGACAGCAGTCCAAATTGTAGATGAGGAGCGCACACGGCCAAAGACTGAAAATAGAAAAGGAAGAGTTACAACAAAAAAAAATATATATAATACAAAAAAAAAAAAATCCTTGGCCCCTTTTCTAAGGTTAGGCGTTATGGGAACAAATAAAGGCTCCTTCAAACAGGCGCGACACGCGACGCAACACAAAGACACCGCTCGTCGCGCGATGAGCGGTGCGTTTGTGTCGAGTCGCGTGTCGCGCTGGTCTGCACGAGCCTTAAGTGAATTTAAATTAGTTTCAAACAGAAATAGAATTGAATAAATAAATAAGAACAATTCTAAAGATAAAAAAAAAACATGATGAGATTTCACTGCTGACACAGTAAAGTTGCATAATACAGGCTTATCGTTTATACGTCGGCAATCCATTAAGGGAATGTAGGAGAGGTCATTTGCAATCTAATAACCCCTGATGACCCCTATGCCAATGTCAACCATTTTCGAGTAATTTAACATTTTATATTTTAAAATAAACGAAATAAAATGACTAGAAAATTGTTGACATTTGCATAGGAGTCAAAAGAGGTCATTTGGTTGTAAATGACCTCTCCTATATACCCTTAATGGATTGCTGACGTATAAGCAATAACCCTGTATGTTTACTATTACTTTTAATCTTACGACTAATAGAGAAATATGGAAGAAAAATATATTTCGCCGACCCCAAATAAGTTGGAATAAGGACGGACAATGATGATGATACTTTAACCCTTTAACCCCATGAAAGTTTCCATTCAATTAAAAGGCAGCCGTAGAGAAGTCAACAATTTTGTAGATATACTAACCACAAAACGCTTAACATGATAGCAAACATATTTGTCTTAACGTTGGCCTTGGCTTCAACTCTTGTGAAAATGGCTTCTCGGCAGGATGGGCAGGTCGTATTTTCTGGTTCTGGGCCCATCTGTTTACCAACGAGGGCGGGAATCATTGCTGGGGCTGCTTCTCCCCGTTTGGGTTCTAATATTGTTCCATGTTGTATTTGCATGGGTTGTCCCATTGTATCAAGTATAGGTTGTCCGATTGGTATAAGTGTAGGTTGTCCGTCTTTCATTTTTTGATTTGTGGGACGCATTACTTGAGGATGTGGTGGATCGTTGGGTGCGTATGACGGAGGCTGGCCCGGAGCTGAAATTAGTAATAGAAGATATTTAATATATTATCTAACTCGCTTGTATTCCTCATAGAGACAATGATATTTTGCGCATGAATGACATTGTCAGGGGCCTCGCCGCAGGAGACGGCCTGGGCGTCGGGAGTCGCAGGCCGATTCCCGGCTACCGTAGGCGTGGGCTTGTGGACGGTGACCAATGGGTAGGTCGCCGTCCGATAAGGACCAAGCCCGGGTCGACGGCGCGTTTTGTTCCACGCGCGCCTCAAAGAGATGTCAGCAGAACTGACGGGGTTCTCTAGGTTGCGAAGAAGTACAAAAGGGAGATCGTGGCCCCCGGCAACATGGCAACTGAAAGAACACGGGTGGATTTTAGTCAGTAAGAGTCTGACACGCCCACCCGCTCCGCCCACAGCGGGAGAAGTTATTTGATAATTCTCCCGCCAAAAAAAGGGGGCCCCCTGACAATGTTGTTGGTAAACATTTGTGGAATTGTCACAGAAATTGTATTGACAAAACAAGATGGCGACTTTAGTTTCTATTTTGCCCACGCGCTAAAAAATAACTTTTTACTTACTAAGTGTTGTATTTATAAACTTTGAATAAATATGTAATTTGATATTTAATACCGCTGTCTTTGAGTAAAGTTATGTTAATAAGATTAAAGCATCACTAAGTAAAACGGATACACATACATCATATTTTAAATAGGTACCTATCTACATTTGTATAGAAATGATTATCATTTTTTGTTGTGGCGTAATCAGAATATAAATGTAGGTGAGTCGACACACGAACATAATAAAATCGCGGCGATTTTTTTTTCGTGCACTGGATTTTCAACGCTCTGCTTAGCGCCGAGAGTTGAAAATCCACCAGTGTGTTTTTTCAACGCGCTGAGACGAGAATGCGTCTCAGCGCGTTTGATTCTCAACGCTCGGCTTGACACCGAGAGTTGAAAATCGCGCGATAAAATCCCGCCGCGATTTTATTACGTCCGTGCGTACGTCGGCTTAATGTGACATTTAGGCGCTTTTATTACATGACACCACAATTTTGAAACTATTATATTTCTTGTTGTTTTTGCTTCTGACTTCTGTAAGATAGCCCAATGGCATCGATACAGTGAATTTGTCTAAAATTCACAAAAAAAACTTTTAATTTACTTACGTAATAACATAGAGGGTGGCAGGGACATCGACGCGAAAACTGAAACCAGACTGGATTCAGTACATGATGCTGAAGCCCCTGCGTTGATATTTTTCGTCGGTTTTAAAAAAAAAATCTGCTGTTTCGTACATTTTGACCGCGTGGGTATTGCAATTTTCTATGAAACAGCAGATTTAATCACCGACGAAAAATTTCCCTGCCACCCTGTATTTACCAATTCTAATTTTGTTCTCAAAATAATATAATGCAAACTATCTAATCTAAATTTTTCGGGCTGTAGTACTTTTGAGGGTTAAAAAATATGGCAAAAGTATACCTAAATTAAAGTTTCCAAAATTATAATAATATATATACTCACGATCATGTAACTCTTCATTGTAGTGATTCATTTCACTGAATTATTCGTAATTTCCTTTTATAATCACTAATATCAGCTTTACCTTGTTTTCGAACGAAACAAGTGACTGTACTGAACTCGGAACAACGAACTGACAATTTATAGATAAAATATCGTCCAATAGAGATACCGATAATACGAGTTTTATATAGCTATCTAGATAATTGCGTACTTCTTATTAGAAAATAATATCTGGATGAAGCTCGGTTTTTTTTTGATAGTTTTCTAAAAATGGAAGCTAGCTAGATCGATTTATCGTCCCCAAAACCCCCTGCATACTAAATTTAACGAAAATAGTTGGAGCCGTTTCCGAGATTCAGATTATATATATATGTCACCGTAAGATTGTGAGCACCGTTAGTTCATAATCTATCGGTATTATTTCCGTTAGATCATAATCTGTCGAAAAATTGTGAACTGGGTGAAATGGGTTAGGTTAGGTTAGAACTGTGACCAACCGCGTGAGTCGAGCGAGCGTAGTAAGCGCTGCCGCGGTAGCGGCAGCGCTTACTACGCTCGTTTCTCATAGATATAATATAAACTTTCGAAAAATAATGCTTTAAATCGTAAATGATTTGTCGCAGTTCACAATTTTTCGACAGTTTGTAATCTAACGGAAATAATACCGATAGATTATAAACTAACGAAATTTATAATTTTACGGTGACATATACAAGAATTGCTCGTTTAAAGGTATTAATTAGATGTAAGCAAGTTAGTAGTTTTTAGTTTAGTTTATATTCTGACAAATAAATGAACTATTATAACAAAATAGGCTTAAAAAACAAATGGCAAACAGTGGCACTCCGGGAGTGCTGACAGAAGTGAAAACTTGAATAAAAATCGGCACCGCGTTGATGTCTTTTACTCCACGGTGTCGGTAAATTGCGTTACAGTGTTGCGAAATCAATGGTTTACTCCCATCTCAAAAATGACCAACGCGGCCAAATAAGTTTTCACTTCAAAAAAATATATAAAAGGTATTTTCTGCCAGACAACCATAGGACTAGATGGACAGATTTTTATTTATTATCCTTTTTTATGACTTTATGATTTTTGGGTATTTAGGTATGGTTTACACACAATTATTTGCTTGCACGAGCGTTTAAGAACGTGTGTGAAATAAAACAACATAGAAGATGGTAACATGTTATTGCTGGGCTTGCTAGCCATTACCATGTCATTTGTATAAGAAGTTAAGAACTGATGCCATCTGACTTGACTTCACATGCCGTCGATAAATATCTCTCAGGCATTCCGGTTTCCTCACGATGTATTCCTTCACCGTTTTTGAACCAAGTGATAATTATGCAATACGCACATGAATCTGAAAAGTCAGAGGTGCGTGCCTTGGGTTCGAACTTGACCTATGAGTTGGCAGTCCGATGGTCACACCACTAGGTTATCACTGCACTATAATCAAAGCTTCTTCTTCGTATCACTCTTGACAGAGCGGTCGTGGTCACAATGAACTGTGTCCAATCGCAGGTGTAGTCGTTGCCCACGATCTCCCTCCATCTGGTTCTGTTACATGACAGTCTGGCGCATTCAGTAACAGGGCCTCCAACCGCAGATTTTATTTGATCCGCCCACCTCATTGGTGACCTCCCGCGTGGCTTATTACCTCTCACTCTGCCCTGCACCACTAGACGCTCTATGGAGTCATTATTCCGCCTGGAGACATGACCAAAAAACTTAAGTCTTCGAGACTGTACTAGTAGCGGAATTCTGTCCATGATACCCCAAGCATTCTTCTCCAGCACCACATTTCTAGAGCATCTACTTTTTTCTTTTCCAGTTCTCGTAATGTCCACGTCTCAGCTGCGTACTAAAATATGGGGAAATATAATCAAAGCAATCGCTTTCAAAGCGTTTCGTATTTCTACAACGTCTTTTAACAAGATTGGCATAAGCCTATTGGTAGCATTATGTCATTCCAGTACATTTTTAACTTCTCCATTATCGTTATCGCGAATAGTATGTCATTTTATTTTGGCCTTCAGGACCTTAGTCTTCGGCCAACATCGCGTTATCGTCTTGCGCATCACGCTACTTTGCCGAAGCAGTAAGTAATTTGGGCTCTGAAACATACGAAAGCCGAAGTTTTAATGCGAATGTACCAAGATCGCAAACTGATGCAGACCGTTAAACAAAGTAAGGTTGACGGGCACATTTTTTGGCACGAGAGGCATGACTTACTGCAATTGATCGATCAATTATCAATTGATACTTTTGGTAATGTTCGTTAGTTAAAGTTTCGAATCACGTTGTCAAAATGAGGTATTCCACTCAGAGTACTGATTTCAACAGCACTTGTCCGAACCGCGCCTGAACACTTCCACTAACCACACTGAAACAAAATTTTTATGAGTGCGGTTCGGTGGAACAGTTTATTAATATTATTTTTCAGTCTTCGAACGGCACCTGCATACATTTGTAGTGATGGGACGTATGTATTCTTTGTTCAGCAGGGCTGACATGATAAAATACGTCGAAAACAAAATGATAAGTGCCATCACACAAGATTATGTTAATAATAATTTTAACCCATTATCTCTCATAAGGTTTTAGTGGACGTAACTGCCGATGTAAGCGCTGCAGCTTGGACAGTAGTGGTCCGCATTGCGGCAACTGTCCAAACAGTAGGGGATGAACACACATGGCAGTAAACTGAAAATAGAAAAGAAAATTGGTCTAAGGTTCTATGCGTTAGGAACATACACATTAGGAAATATAAATTGGTTTCAAAGATTAGTCAAATGAGAGATAAGATAACATTGAACAGTCTGTTGACTCACAATATACCGAAACTAACAAAAAAAAAAATACTGACCACGTAATACAAAAGATGGCTGCAAACATATGAGTTCTTGTATTAGCTCTGGCTTCAACTCTTGTGACTACAACTTCTTTGCAGGATTGACAGGTTATAGATTGTGGTTTTGGGCCCATCTGATTACCGACGAGCATGGGGACGACGACCGGGGCATGCCCACGGTACATCCCTCCTGTGGGATGCATCATTATTACATGTTGTATAGGAATGGGCTGTCCCATTGCTTCATTCATGGGTTGTCCCATTGGTACCATTGGTTGTCCCGTTTGCATTGACATATTATTTGTGGGGCGCATGACTTGGGGTGGATCGCTGGGTGTGTATGGCGGAGGCTGGCCCTGGCCTTTGACTGAAATTTAAAAGAATAGATAAATACATAAAGCATCTTATTATGGATTCTTCCTCTTCTTTCACTTTAGTGACTTATGGTGAATAAAGTAGGCTTCTTAACATGACACATGCTTTCGAAATTTTGGAACACATCTCTGTGGTTGAGGATTCCAGATGAAGCTCGCTTCCACCTTCGACCTGATCATCACTTACCATCGGGTGAGATGCAGGTCAAGAGCTAACCTATTGTGTATTTAAAAAAATAGTTCTCGTTACTCTGGCATAAGTAAAGTAAAGGATCGATTGAGTAACTGATTTTCGTATACAACTCATAAAAAATAACACATCACGCCTGTAATCTCTGGAGGGTTATGCAGAGGTGTAGGTACCTATAGAAAATCCACATTCCAAAAAACCATAAAAAATAGTCTTTAAATAACTACCAAATTCGATACTGATGTAAGTAACCTAAAAACATAACAATCCAAATTTTTTTCTTATAATATATGATCCAAACTACGAAACCAAAGCTCTACGAGCTTTAATTGAAATAAGTTTAAAAAATGTAATACTCACGATCATGTAATTCTTCATTGTATTGATTTGTACATTCACATTTCATAAAAAAAAAATTATTTTTATCACTAAAATTAGCTTTACTAAGGGTTTTGTATTTTTGAGGATTTAAATAAGTTTCAAATATAAATACTCACCATCATATAAGTCTCCGTTGTCCTGATACATTTCACTAATATATAAATTTATTTGTATCACTAGAATCAGCTTTACTTGGTTTCCGAACGAGACAAGTGACTGTACTGACTCGGCACAACGAACTGACGATATATAGATAACATATTATCACATCACATAGCCAATGTAGATACGGTTAATTTATAGGTACTTTTTTATCGATAAACAAGCCATGTCTCTAAAGGGATTGTCTATCGGCAAAAATGACAAACTTCCATTCAAACTGTCACACCCTATACCTACCCTGTTGAGGATATATTTTCAAAAATACATCCATTTTTTTAAATTCACAACGGGAAGGCTCTTGACCTACATCTCACCTGATAGTAAGTGATGATCAGGGCGAAGGTGGATGCGAGCTTCACCCGGAATCCTCAACCACACAGCAACTTTGTGCTCACTTACACTTAACAGGTTGTATCAGAAAAGTGTCGTCAAAATTAAGCATGTACAGACGATCAAACTGAACAATCTCTATGGTACCATCATCGAGTAGGTATTGAAGTTTGGTATACGAGGACTTTTTTTTTGGGTGGGAAATTATCAAATAACTTCTCCCGCTCTGGGCGGAGCGGGAGGGCGTGTCAGACTCTTACTGACTAAAACCCACCCGTTTTCCTTCAGTTGCCATGTTGCGGGGGCCACGATCTCCCTTTCAGACTTCTTCCCAACCCCGGCAGGCATCGGCCCTAGCGGTCCCCGTCAGTTCTGTTGATATTTCTTCAAGGCGCGCGTGGAACACAACGCGCTGCGACCCGGGCCTGGTCCTTATCGGACGGCGAGCTACCCATTGCTCACCGTCCGCTAGCCCGCGCCTACAGTGGTCGGAAATCGGCCTGCGATTCCCAACGCCCAAGGTGTCTTCTGCGGCGGTTAGGGGCGGAAGGCGCGAAATTTGGCTCTCCCTCACGCGTTCCGCCACCTCCTTCGCGAACATTACTGCTTCGCAGAAGGAGGTGACGGCCTTCCATGCCCTCTCGCTCCGTACCATGGCCTGAACTAGGGCTGGAAGCGAGAGATCACCGCCGCAGATCACCTCTACGAAGACACGGCGATGCACCGCCCAAGCCGGGCATAATTTTTTCGCGAATACAATGTTGGTCCCATTGAGAAAATTGTACAGTTTGATAGTCTGTAGTCTGTCCTACATCCTAAAAAAACACAACAGAACACACACAAAGACACACCCCCACGCACACAGACTCATACACTATAAAATATATAATTATGCAAGCGTTATCATGTTTACAGTTAGAAATGAATCAACTATAAAATTGTTCGTTATTAATTCATTTTGACGTTGCTCTCTAATTTAATAATCGTCTACTTCCGAAACGTCCAATTGTTCATTTAAAAAGATAAACACAATTTTGGTAAAATGATAAGATTTGTACCAATATTTAAATAATGAGCTTATTTTCTTGTGAAATGTTATCGTAAAAAAACTTTTTACAAAAAAAAACAACCGACCTCCAAAAAAAACACTACAAAGTGAAAAATAACTTTAATTTCTGAAGTCGGTGTCTTGGGTTTTGTATTTTCGATTTTTGCCACCGACTTCCGAAATTAAAGTTATTTTTCACTTTGTAGTGTTTTTTTTGGAGGTCGGTTGTTTTTTTTGTAAAAAGTTTTTATTTTTCACTTTTTAGTTGTGGTACCTACCCCACACACATTCGAATACCACTACCTGCTACCAGTGACAGAAACTTATCATATCATCTACATACTAAGTGGGAAAAAAATACGTATTTTGTAGCTAACTCAAAAACTATCCAAGCAAAGTTAATAAAATTTATATGGGACCAATTCGAGAGCACACCCTTTCAAACAAAAGAAGAATTTTCAAAATCGGTCCACAATTGACGGAGAAATCGGTGGACATACATAAAAAAAAAAAAAAAAAACAAACATACGCGACGAACATATAACCTCCTCCTTTTTGGAAGTCGGTTAAAAAAGCCACACCTTTAGTCAAGGAAATATCTTTACAAGATAGTATCTTTACAAGGCTAATGTGAGAGGACCCTTCATTAATAGGAATTTATTTCATCAGATAATTATGTAAGTTTACGAATAACATGTATCAATTAAGTACCTATGGTTTTTTATTATAGCTTAGACTGATGCAAGAGATAACGACGAAACGCACGAGACAGTTTAGTAGTCACAGTATAATAAAGTAACAGTATTATGGCTCGACAGAGACCTTGAAATAATTACCGTTTGCTCGTTAGATAAACCTTGCGCATCCGTGCATACCGGCCACGCACTCAAGACTGTTGCGTACCTACTTATTTACACTGGGATTTCGAAGCGCGTCGTTTCGGCCGTTTTCTATCAAGATAATTAATTATAATACTGTTACTTATTTATACTGTGGTACAGTCGTACGACAGTGGTACTTAACTGAAACCACTGCACTGCCACCGACAATGCGTGGAAGTGGCGAAGGCTGGACCAACAAAATGTAACCCACTGTCGTGTCGTCGACACGAAAGAAGAAGGGCTTCAGTCTTGCTATATGCGGGGCTACAGCTTTGCCGGCACCCGGCAGACATGGCCTGCGCAGTGCGCAGTTCTTTTTTAGTCTTGCAGCTTTTTGAGCTACGTCAGCAATTTACGTTCCGGGTTCAAGATTGTGGTGATTTAATATGTTTTGGTCCCTATTATGTTCTGAAGAACAGGTAATCATTCATAAACTACAATGTACAACACTATAGAATAAAATAAAATAAATAAGACTTTTTATAAAATATTTAATTAATAAAAACTTACCAGTTATGTACATGTCATTGTTGAGTTCTTTGGTACAGAGCCGTTTTCAACAGAGAAAATTGTATATGTCATATCAATTTCAAATAGCCTTTGTAAGCCATATTAAAACTAGTTTTACAATTTACTTAAATTAAAGGTTTGGACATCAGAATTCCCCAGATTGATCATACCTGACGATCGTGAGTTTTTCTCCTCCATGATGACAAACTGATAAATAAATAATTAATTAAACCCTAACTATTAAAAAAAAAAGTTAAAATGAAAAATAATTACGTAAAAAGATTAAGTAGAAAAGATTTAATTAGCCTGTCAAGTCAGGGAAATCAATTGTTACGCAAATTGAATACCAACCAACAACCAACCAAACACCACTCAATTGTAAAAAAAAAACAACTTTATTTGTCCGCTGTTCGAACTGTAATGTGCTTAGCAGATAATTTTCCTGACTACATAATTACGTACATTTGCCTTATTAAACTAATTATTAACAAACATTTCCTTTTTATTGATAAAAAATAACTATCATATCAAAATATAATTTATCGATCAAAGGAATTTATGCATTATAGACTCCGACATATCCATTGCAGCTGGGACAGTAGTGATCAGCGTTGCGGCAGGTTTTCATGACGTAGGGGAGGAACGCACAAGGCCAACATCTGGAAGCGGAAAAATAAAAAATGATATTGCTTTTTAACTATTAATTCAATTTCAATTCAAGAATAATTCTTTATTTCGATTAAATAAAACTTAAGAGGCCGGCGAACGGCTCTCAACTACAAATCGAGATGTTTGCAAAATTCAATTCCAAGCACGTTGCCCTAGTGTGAGTGCCTGTCGGAGGGATGCACACCTACAATGTGCAATACTACCATGCACGCATTGACAATTATTGCTTGACGCGATAGCACTACTAGCTTTCGAACATTTATGATAAATTTGGATGTGTTCCGTAACACAAAAAATTATTAATTAAAACTTAATGTATTTCCATATTTTTTTCGATAATTTGCAACTTGATAACATAAACTATGCTTCTGCGGAAACAATATTACAAATATTGTTGTTTATAATACAGAAAAAACAATATGAAAACATGTCATTTACGCTGTAAAAATGTACGAAATGCTTACACTTCATTTAAAGGTAAGTTTTTGGAAATAAAAAGACGTAGGAGCTTTGATAAATACTGTATCAATCCGAATATCAACATAATATGGTGGAAACATAACTGGCGAAATGTGGGTGTACCTGCTACAGGGACACCTCTGCCCAACCCTTCGGGGAAACAAGGCGTGATGTTATGTATGTATGTATGTATGTATGGTGGAAATATGCTCAAATTGCAAATGATTTATGTATTACGTTTGTATGGACAGTTCATGCGTCGCCGCATTCTTAAGACTCTTTTAGCTTGCTCCCTTTCCGACTTAGCTTTTTAACGGCAATTTCAAGGGTCACTTTTTTAGGGTGTATTCAGCTGCTGTCTCCAAACCAAATGATGTCAGGGGCCAATATGGAGGAATGATGATGCGGAGCGATGGGAAGGAATGACGACGCGTGGAGGATGGGTCTTAAAAAAATCTAGCTAATGAACCACAAACTAAAAGTATCTAATGTAGCTACTTACCCACAAATACAAAGGAAGCAAGCCCACATGTGGGTCTTCCCAACTGCCTTGTACTTAACATTTGTGAGTACGGGTTTTTGGCATGTGCTGCAAGTGACCAAGGACGGCTCCGGGCCCACCTGACTTGGTGCAGCCATTTGAACGATCACAGGAGCAGAAGCAGGAGCAGCGACGGTGGGAGGCGGGGGAGACGCTGTTGGATACGTATGGGGCTGCATTTTGACTGGAATAAAAAAGAAAACAGAAATAAATAAGTAGGTATACCATTCCTTTAGATTTTCATAATACGTTGACCCTTTTTTTTTGGGTGGGAAATTATCAAATAACTTCTCCCGCTCTGGGCGGAGCGGGAGGGCGTGTCAGACTCTTACTGACTAAAACCCACCCGTGTTCCTTCGGTTGCCCTGTTGCCGGGGGCCACGATGTCCCTATCGGTTTTCTTCGAACCCCCGGCAGGCATTAGCCCTAGCGGACCCCGTCAATTCTGCTGACATCTCTTTGAGGCGCGCGTGGAATACAACGCGCCGTCGACACGGGCTTGGTCCTTATCGGACGGCGAGCTTATACGTTGACCCTTGGGCATATTTCCAACAAAGATTTCTTTACGAAAAAAAAAGACACATGATAATAATTTATTTATTTATTTTATCCTACTTCCCATCCTATACTACTTATTATATTATAATATATATATTATATTTATCGAATCCGGTCATTAGTACGAACACGAAACGAATCGCAAGCGCGCCACTAGCGACATCAAGAGAGATCTATCGACATCAAAAAAGGCGCGCTTCTACAGAGTCGTGATGTTTTAAGGCCAAGGCGAGGAGGACATTCAGCCTTTAGTCGAATTGGAATCAAGACGTCGCGGAACTGTTCTCGATTCGTGGTGCTCAGTTATTGTGTTAGTTGTAATTTGTGATCATTTTGTTAATTGGTGATTTTAATAAACGCCGTCGCACCCAGTGTGTGTATAATTTAGCTAGTGTGATTCATTTGATAGTAAATTATAATGTGATCTGAACTGCAAACTGTTTTTCTATTGCGCATTTACCAACACTACCCACACTACGCCCACAGTAAAATCACGGTCAAAGATCATTACCCACTCCATTCCACAATGCAGTGTTGGGGTGTATGTAATTCATAACTAGCTGCAGCCCACGGCTTTGCCCGCGTAGACCCTAATTATTTTTCTAAAATAAAAGAAGACGCCTAAGTTACTCCTTATAACATCACCTACACGTAGTGAGAGTTCCGTCAAAATCGGTCCAGCTGTTTCGGAGATTTGCCGGAACAAACAGACAAAAAATAAATTGTTTTGTTATGAGTACCTACGGTACTTATATACTTTCATATGCATTTAGTATAAAGTTGTTATTTTGAAATTACAAACAGACATTTCAATTTTATTTATTTGTTTATACGTATACAGATAGATAACGAAATAAACGACCTTCCAAAAATAATTTACTCGAAGTGCTATTCGCAGACGACATATTATTTGTCTTGAGAAGTACTGAGAACACCAAAAATTTTTATTTTTATTTTTGTTTAACAATTTAGGACATACCAACGAAAGCCATAACATATAAATAACCTAATTAATAAATTAAATATTGCAGAAAGAGACGACCTAACACTTCTTGGTTTAATATTGGACAATAATCTAACATAGAAAAACATATCGAAAATCGATTGATCTACAATAAATTACGTAAAAGATGAAGAAAATAACAATTCATTATATAGCTCTTTTGTATGTTTCTTGAACTAGAAAATCAGTGATAGCTATTCTACTATTTCCCATCCTTTTTATATACCTATTTGTACATATTAATTTTATGACTGTTAGCTTTTTAAATTATGTTAATATTAACTTGAAAATTTAAATAAATAATAATTATTTATTTTTTCTTGTGGTGATTCGCACGAAGGTAATTTATCTGTAGGCGAATCGATTTCTGGAGTTAACGATTCGCCTACAAACAAATTAAATTCGTCCGAATCGCCTCAAGAAAAATAAGAAAAAATAAAGTGTCGATTCATCCGTTTCAGGCGAGTAAATTCGGGTGAAGCACCAATAAGCCAAATAAATAACCAAGATTCTTGGAAATACAAACTAAGATCACTTTTAAATAGAAAAATGTTATTACATATTAAACTACCAATTCATGACGGATAAACTTTATAGACGAAGGTAATTCATAACTTTTTCTTTATTTGTAAGATCCGGTCTGATTAATGACATAATGTTGTTAATTCCAGTGACATTAAATTTATTTTTATTTTGTCTTATATAATGATATGACTTAATATAATTCAATTACCAACAATAACTAATTGACATGACGTTATTGTTTTTATTTTTTGACTAACTGTCATCTGAATTAAATTCAATCAGATATTTATCCGTGTTATTGTATATTTATTACTGTTTTAAAAACATCTCATAAACGACATCTAGATATTTGTTTTTCTAAAATTTATTATTTTGTGTTTTGGTAGGTGTTTTGAATTTTGACACAATTTATGTTAATTTAATGTCCACTTACTCAACAGTGGACCAGACTGGAGGAGACAAACTAGAGATAGGGAAAAATGGAGAAAGTTGGGGGAGGCCTACGCCGCAGAGGCGACTTCCATAAATAAATCATTTCACGTGCATGCCAACATTAATAATAATATTTTAATACTTATATCATTTTTTTAAACTTTGTTTTGCTCACAAGCATGAATAATAAATACAATTATAAATATGATTTTAACTCAAATAATAAACAATAATATTAATGATAATTAAATGTTAAAATGTAATAAACCATTATGTGTTAATATAAAATAATATGCTCAAATTATTCAATGTATTTATGGTAGAATAAAGGCTATTTTTTTTTTATTCTACAGTAAATCAAAATTGTGTTTTGCAGTGCCCTGACATGTACAAAAACCAACAATTAATGTATTGTAAAATGTGTAATGTGCATGAGAGCAAATAAATTAATAAAATATTAATATAGTAGGATAGGTAGTAGGATGCAATTGGACAGTTTCCTATTTTCTGCTGTAAAATTTAAATGGTAAGATAATTCCGAAGATATTTACTAAAATTAAAACTGTGGAAATTCACTGTAAACCAGAATACTGGTTAGATACATACTAAACAGAGTAAATAAAAAATAAAAATAACAAGGTACTTACCTAATTTCTTGTAACCCTAAGAATATTTTGCTGAGTTAATTATCAAAACTACAAATGAAATTTATTATCCTGTGACTGTTGATACTGGTTCATATTACATAATAATATTTACTTTTACACCACTGCCCAAAAAGGAGTGACACTAACTGTTATTCGAACGAATTAAGGGGTAAAACTAAACTGCATATAAGGAACTGTCAATATATAATGTAAAAAAACTGTTAATGCGAGTTGGGGGATTCTGTCGAGGGTTCCGCAGCTTAATTTTGCGGATGTACATTAATACGTTAATAATGCTGAGATTTTTTGGTGCGCAGTACCTACCTAGATATGCATTTTACTAGTTTTGAGGGCTAAACTGTATGTTGAGAATTTTCCAACGGAAATACTCAATAACGCCTTGCCGAACCCCAAACTCACGCTTAGCAGTAGTGCTTGCAACTAAACCAATTGTAGCGGTTACACCGCCACATACGAACTACGCATCAAAGACATGACGTCACACAAATCCTGCATCGCGCAGTTAGAGTTTACCGAGCGATCGACATAGATACAAGATTTCAACTTCAAACCGATGGGCCCGCCAGACAACACCCGTCTGGTCGGAGGATCCTCCCTTTTATATGGTGGATGAGTGAACTTTACACCCTGTTCCTCATACCCCTAAACAATAAAGCACCTATCCCACCGCCAGCGATTGACGAGAAGGGAGTAGAACTAGCAACTAAAAACGAGTCGACGAGCGACGAGCAATGAGTGCGTGACGGCGACGAGCGATTACTCGCTGGTATTCGTACGTACCAAGCGTAAGTCTCTCAGCAAGTGTTCTACCCAGGTAGTCAGTGCCTTTGGTTTTGAATTTTTGTTTATTGCCACCGACTTCCGAAATTAAAGTTATTTTTCGCTTTGTAGTGTTTTTAACCGACTTCCAAAAGGAGGAGGTTCTCAATTCGACTGTATGTTTTTTTTTTGTATGTTTGTTACGCGATTACTCCGCCAATTATGAATTGATTTTGATGATTCTTTTTTTGTTTGGTAGATCATACTTCAGAAGTGGTCCTATATAAATTTTATTAAGTTTGCTTGGGTAGTTTTTGAGTTAGCTTCAATAATACGTATTTTTTCCTCACTTAGTATGTGGATGATATTATGATAACTTCCTGTCACTGTTATTTACATAGCAGGTAGTGGTATTCGAATTTGTGTGGGATAGGTACCACAACTAAAAAGTGAAAAATAACTTTAATTTCGGAAGTCGGTGACAAACAACGAAAATTGAAAACCAAAGACACCGACTTCCGAAATTAAAGTTATTTTTCACTTCGTAGTGTTTTTTTTTTTTTGAAGTCGGTTTTTTTTTTAGAAGTCGGTTCTAATTTTATTTTTTGTAAGAAGTGTTTATTTTTCAGTTTTTAATTGTTGTATCTACCCCACACAAATTCGAATACCACGACCTGCTATGTAAATAACAATGACAGGAACTTAAGATATCATCCATATACTAAGTAGAAAAAAGAAAAAACCTATTATTGAACCCAACTCAAAAACCATCCAAGCAAAGTTAATAAAATTTATATGGAACTACACGGGGAGCACCAGCTTTCAAATAAAAAAAATCATCGAAATCGGTTCACCCAGTCGAAAATTCTGAGGTAACAAACATAAAAAAAAACAGTCGTATTGAGAACCTCCTCCTTTTTTTGAAGTCGGTTAAAAAGAAAATGACTCTCTATGAATTTTAATTCAGACCAAATTACACGATCCATAAGTTGTTAGTACAGGTCTTAACCTAATGTTAGTAAAAAACCACACTATATACAAAATTGAAACGACTGACACCTACGTGTGCAGTCGTATCCAGTGAGCCAGCATGGGGCTGTCCCACTTATCACACAGTACACTCAGGATGCTGTGGGAGCTAGCACGTATTCTACCGAGAAAAGAAGCGCACCGTTTCCGTATAATGGCATGAAAACCATCAACCCTGGCCTCGATGAACATCCCGGAAGCGCTACAAAAGCGTGGTAGACCCAACAGCATCCTGAATACATTGTTATACTGGACACGCAGGGCGTTGTATGCCCTCAGCGTATACCTGACCCACAGACTGGCAGTATGCTCTGAAAAGGGTTATTTTGACTTTATTAAAGCTTTAAAAGGAATACCGCCGACTGGTGTGGAAGCCGAAAGCGCCTTTTCTGCTGCTGGCTATATTGCCTCTAAAATACGCAGTAGTTTGGCAGACGACACTATAAATATGTTTCCTTCACAAACATTTTCAACTGAATGCTATTTTGTCAGCATTCAATTGAAAATGAACTTCAGAGTCAAACAAAAGTTACACCAAAATTTCAGGTTGTTGGTCTGTCCCTGCAATACCAAAATCCTATAGATTATAATCAGTGATCGGATAATCGGATGCATATTTACCTAAAGTGTAAGTGTTGGCTATTATGGAATGCACTTTTGTTTCGAAAAAATCCCGGGATTCCCGGATAACCTTTAAGAGTTGTGATTAAAGAATCGAATGTATTATATTTACTAACGTTCAGGTGTTGGCTAATATGGAATGCACGTTTGTATCGATCGCAAAAATCTCGCGACTCTGAAATTGATAAATTTAGTACTTTTTATTTATAGAAATGCTAACTAATGTTGTAAAGTAGGTTGCCAAATTGGCATAACACATAGCGACAAACAACTCGGTGTCTTGAGTTTCGTAAAAAAATGTTTAGTGGGTATATACATTTTTATGTTAACACCTCAAAAGTAACCTTCATAAGAAGGCTGATAAGTCATTTCCATACCATGTATCTGATTAGTTGTGCATTCCCGGATGTTATGGAATTCCGGGATTTATGTTAATTTTATTATTTATTAGCCACTTCCATAATTTCTTAGCCAAATATTAACTTTAGGTAAATATGCATCCGAATATCCGATCTCTAATTATAATGCTTGTTTTTCTCTTTTCAGATATGAGTTTTTGCAGTCGGATTTTTTTTTTTATAATTTGTTTTCAGTTATGTGTTTTTGCAGTCGGGTATTTTGTTTTTTTTTTTTTTTCAATCTTTTTAGTTTAATTAAAATAATATATATTGACTCATTACTAGCTTTTATTTGATACCGATAATGTAGTTTTTCTTTTTAAACCTGCCCCTCCCTTTTTTTGTATTTTCAGATGCACTATATAAATATTATATAGCCTATGTCACTCCCACAATTAAGACGAATCTAAGGACACCTCACATGTTAAAATCCATCAAGCCGTTTAAGCTACAGAGCGTGCCAAAGAAATAGACACACATACATACATACTCTCGAAAAACATTACCCTTCTTCTGAAGCAGTCGGGTAAAAATAAAATTTTCTTAACTTATAATTTCAAATTACTACCTGCACTATAAGTGGATTGACCACGTAATCAGTTGTAGTTGTACTTACTCGAAGTTATGGGTTAAGAAAAACTTTTTTGTGTTTATTTTATCGTCATTAGATGCTCATGCAGGAGGTTATGGGTTCAAAGCCAGGCAAGTACCAATGTGGCTTTTCAATTCATATTACTATAACATCATACAAAATAAGATCCATCCCTATGAGGATGTGCTCCTTGTAAAATACTTAAATATTCAGCTAGACTAGGCTGGAACTCGGCCGAAACAATCATGATTTAGGTCAATTTGTATACCTACATATGACTTAAATTTTAGCACTGCATCAACATCCTCATCCTCCTGCATCATTTCCTGTGTTCTATGTTCAATATTTGCAAGTATGCACCTACCAAATAAATGATAAAAACATGTTTCTCCTTCCTGTTAAACCCGAATTTGATAAACAAATTATCGAATATTTCCTCCTTGTCTCATTAAAATCAATGCATATAATTTTATCCTGTCGACTGTGGACTATTATTTATGCAGTCCACGTTCTTAAAGATTGGGGATTGCAAGACTGGGTACAATCAAGAAATGTAATGTCGTCAACGACCTTGCAATTACCTAAATAGATTGTGTGGGACCGGAAGATGTCAATTTAGCTTTATTGAAATTCATTTCCATTTGAATCCGGTTTCGGGATATCCAACCCGGTATTAGGATCATTCGTCCCTTTATTATTTATACAGTTAACAAATCTTGAATTAAGTTTGCTATGATGAAAGAGCTTCACAACGTGCTAGATAAGATCGTTTTTAGGGTTCCGTAGTAAACAAGGAACCCTTATAGTTTCGTCATGTCCGTCTGTCTGTCTGTCTGTCCGCGGTCTAGCTCCGAGACCCTAAGTACTAGAAAGCTGTAATTTGACATAGGTATACATATTAATTACGTCGACAAAGTGGTAAAACAAAATTATGAAAAACATTTTTTTTTAGGGTACCTCTCATACACGTAAAGTAGCTTTAAAGTGCTAATTTTTGTTAGAGTCAAGTGTCCCCCCCCCCTGCCGGCTAAATGGTTGGTTTTGGGTGTGTGAAAAAAATCACAACAGTATTTTATATAACGAAATTAAAAGAAAAACTATCACAGCTAAGTAGGCTTTACAAGTTAACGAGTAATAATCGACCAACTTAACTTTGCAGTTGCAAAAATATGTTTTCCCATACATTCCGTATGGGAGAACATGTTTATCAACTACAAAGTTAAGTTTGTTTTTGGGATAAATTCATCCCAACTACGGAACCCTTCATTGTGCGTGGTCCGACACGCACTTGGCCGGTTTTTTGTAGAAGTTTTCTTGTTTATCCTTTAGTTTGTATGCGATCAAGAGAAGGTATTTTAATTCGGATGTTTATATTTTTTTATGTATGTTCGGGCATAACTCCGTCATTTATAAATGGATTTGCAAAATTCTTTTTTGTTTGAAAGGGTATGCTCTCGAAGTAGTCCCATTGTCATCTGGTCAAGATCTGATGATGGAATCCTGGAGAAATCGAGGGAACTCTTAAAATATTGTAGGCACAACTATAGCTACGGGCGCTTTACTTTGTGTAAATTATTTCATCACCACTGCTCTCAAAACGGTGAAGGAAAACATCGTGAGGAAACCGGCATGTCCTAGAACTGAAAATTCGAAGACATGTGACATCTACCAACCCGCACTGGGCCCGCGTGGTAGATTACGGTCCACTCCCTCTCACAGAGAGGAGGCCGGTGTCCCAGCAGTGGGAACATTTATAGGCTGATGATGAAACTATAGCTATTTGGGTATTTTTTATAGTAACTCGTGCAGTTGCTCTCAGAAAGCATTATTTGGTGAAGTGGAACTGATAATGAAGACCACAGATGGCCATCGGGACTATTCAATAATAAGTATTTAACGGGTTGCGATTCAATTACTTCAATATGTATCAAGCAATTTATGCTCGTCACAATGCATATGGATAAGTGAAGCTGATGGTGAAGTACCAGGAGAACTCCTTAACTATTAACGTCCTTGCATCGGGAAAAGCAATATTTTGTAAAAGGTGATGAGCAGTTGGCATTAGGCTAATGTAACATAGATAAATTGCAAATTGAACCACTAAAAAGCGAGAAATAAAATCTTTTTACAAAAACCAAAGACACCGACTTCCGAAATTTAAGTTATTTTTCACTTTGTAGTGGTTTTTGGAAGTCGGTTGTTTTTTTTTTTTTTGTAAAAAGATTTTTTAGTACTGTCATGAGCATAGGTATATCAAAAATTTAAAAAGGGTTTTCTCGTTAAGGAGGATGTGATAAGATAGACCACGAAATTAATTTTTTTTTATGTTTTTTGCAATTTGCAGGTCAGTGTCAGGTGCCTAGCCTTTTCCCAACTATGCTGAGGTCGGCTTCCAGTGTAACCGGCTGCAGCTGATTTCAAGTATTTTACATGGAGCGATTGCCTATCTGACCTCCACAAACCAGTTACTAGGTAACATCCCTTAGTAAGACTGGTTGTCAGACTTTTGGACTTCTAACTACCCGTAACGACTGTCAAAGATCTACAAATGACAGCCGGGACCAAAGGTTTAACGTGCTTTCCGAGGCACGGAGGGGTCTTGGTATGTAAAGATGGTCACCCATCCACGGATCAACCGCCTGATCGATCGACCCGTGCAGCTGTTATTACTTAGCCACAAGCCCCCAGTGTAAGGTTCTATGTTGATTTAAATGTGATTCGCGAATTACAGAGTTATAATCATTAGAATCAGAAATACAACTCTTTAAGTTAGAATTTGCCTCAAATGTCATGATTTCATGAAATTGTCATTCAATAGGGTTATATGAACTTATTTGTGTTTATGATTTTTATGAGTATAATTCTATAAATGGATAAATTGATACGGCCGCGTATTAAAATCAACATACAACCTAATACTGACCTGCAAATTGTAAAAAACTTTAGAAAAATTTAATTTCGCGGGCTACCCTGATGCTTCCGCCTTAAGTATTCATAGAAACTTTATTGTTGTCACGATCATAGTAGTATCGAAACCATACTAAGTACGATGAGATAAATATTTTCTCAAAGTTACAATCGTTATTTCACGTGAAAATCACCTTAGAATTTTTCGTACCTATGTGTGAGGTATTTATTACTTGTAACACATACGTAATTATGTATTACCTTCTTAAACTACCAATGTAATCTGTGTCATTTTGTTAACTTAAATCTGTATCTCGCACATTGGTTTCTTCACGAAGATACACAGCCTTACAAAATCTCTCATACATGTAGTCAAATACGAAATAATAAAATACAAGCATTTCTCCATACGTGACAATAATACTTCATACCGGAACACGTTTGTGTATTCCTATAAACATGTGGAACATTTTTTTTTGCTCACATACGTCAGTTGTATCCAAAATGTAATATTCTTGATCGTAAAGCGTCGAACTATTCAGAGCATCTGTGCTCGCGGGAAAAAACCGTTAGAGGTGTCTTTGTTTAGGTATAGTACTTGAGCGAGTATACTTGCCTATGATTTTACAGAGACGTACACACGGCTACATGCTGGTCTCCCATTGTATAGGATTTCCGTACAATGCGAGGTCAGCTTATACTGGAAATGTATAGCTTGATGTGTAGCCGTGTGTACTACTTACAATAAGACTCTGTCTTCCGCCTTCCAAATCACTTTTCGCCTGCAGTTGTCTCCGACTCGTCGCCGTGGCGTCGGTTCGTCATACTTGGGCCGTTCTTACCCTACTTGCATTTATGGTATGCAGGTAGGGTAGGGATATAAAGGTCTCATGTTGAAATATTAAAATACTGTGTAAGTAAAAAAATTGGACTTAAGTGCTGGAACCCGTACTATATTTTCAACGCAATCACACTGTTAAGTCTCTGTTACAATATTAGTACTATGCAGGCCAAACACGTTACGATATACTTGGCAAAATTGGACTTGGACAATTATACATTAAAGTGTGTGGGTTGCATTAGCACAAGTATCCAGGCCATTCGGTATCACAAAACTTGTGCAAGTATATCGTAATGTGTATGGCTACCAGTTAGCCCACTCGTACCAGCAACTCGACTATCTCATGCCACCGTTCAAACGCATTTACCGCAGTGCGTAAGAAGGGTTCGCCGTACGTACAAAGGTTCTAAACGATCACCTTTGCGAACAGAGAATATCATATATTCGGAATGCCTAATGCGTGCACACTTTGAAATTCATGGATTTTAAAGCTCAACGATTTTCTTCAGATTTCATTTGCAAACTTTGAAGACGAGAAGATCTACATGTGCTATTTCGCGTGATAGATTTTGTCATGTCCTTTTTCACATTGTATGAGTCAACATAATGTCGCTTTTAGTGTCTGTATGACCGCGTTATTCTCCTAAACTACGCAACGGATTTTGATGCGGGTTTTCCCAACATTTAGGAAAATTCAAGTCGTAAAAACCGTGCGAAACGTGTTGCTAGTAGTTACTTTATATCGTGCAATCATCGTTATCATCAACATATAACAGCTCACTGCTGTCCAAAATCCTTTCTTTTATGGCATGCCACTTTACTCGATCATCGACTACCTCCAGCATAAATGTCACTTATAATTTAATAATAAAATTACCAAAAAAACAACCGACTTCCACAAAAAACACTACGAAGTGAAAAATAACTTAAATTTCGGAATTCGGTGGCAAAAAACAAAAATTCAAAACCAAAGACACCGACTTCCGAAATTAAAGTTATTTTTCACTTTGTAGGGTTTGTTTTGGAAGACGGTTGTTTTTCTGGTAAAAAGTTTTTGTTTTTCACTTTTTAGTTGTGATACTTACCCCACACAAATATCTGCTATGTAAATAACAGAGACAGGAACTTTTTATAACATCATTACAGCACCCATATAGACCAAGTGGGAAAAATACGTATTATTGAAGCTACCTCAAAAAGTACCCACGCAAAGTTAATATAATTTATATGGGACCACCTCTAAAGTATGACCTACCAAACAAAAAAATAATCATCAAAATCAATTCATAATTGGCGGAGCATTCGCGTAATAAACATACCAAAAAAACACTTTCGAGTTGAGAACCTCTTCTTTTTTGAAGTCGGTTAAAAATACAGGTAATATTCATTTCAGTCCACAAATTTTTCACAACAGCTCATCTACGTTGGGTCATGATGCAGACCGAGACCAAACAGAAGACTCACTTCTGATAATATCGTCACCCTCCCCGCTAACTGTCGTATCTCACAAACTGACGTATCTGCACTGACATTACCTACGTGTTCAGAACTTTGTTTCGAAAAAGTATGTGTCGTTTACCGTTTAGAAGATAATCACGTATTTTGTTTTGCGTGAGTTTTGTTTGAGGGAAAAAATATTCTCACCACCTGTCGTATATGCACACATCTACAGTTAATGAGTTAAAGATTAAGTCAAGAGCTATTTATAAAAGTTTTTAATTCATTAATAAAGCCACAGCTAACGCAACTATATTAACATGATTGTAGCGCCCGACCGAAAAACTGTTGCCCTGGAAAAATATCAATTGCTAGTTACGACAGTTAGCGGGGAGGGCGACGATATATCAGAAGATAGACTTCAGATTTACACATACACTCACGCTTTCTTCCCATGGGGGTAGGCAGAAACCACAGAACGCCACCTGCTATAATCCTTACATACTCCTTTTGCCTCATTTACGTACATACATCTGGTCAATATGTTTTAAGTAATTGTTTCATCTTTATATATTTTGCTAGTCTTCTGGGTACGCTGGTTCCATTATAGACCTCATCCATCGCTTTCCATCAGGCCTGATCCAGGTCAAGAGCGGGAACACTAAGCAAAAAAAAACAAAAAATATTTTCAGAATATTGTAAAAAAAAACGCGGTAGAGCATCGTCGGAGGCTCGGAGATTCCCTGGATCGCTACGTACGTACCCAGCATTTACCAATGGCGTCAGACATGAGGAGTAGTTTCTGTCTGTATGTGATATCGAGTATACTTTGTTTGATGCTAGTTTACGTTTTACGACACAACGTTCAGATTGAGAAAACGAATGAGACCTTCTCCAGGCAACACAAGAATGAATAAAAATTAATAAATTATAACATTTATTAAAAAATAAAAATTGGTGAAATACAGTATAAATCTTAGAAATAATGTAGGTATTACAAAGTATGATAAACCTGTATCACAGGCGGCTTGAGTTCTTACAATTACTTAATTATTAATTAGGGTACAGTTGTCCTAATGGACAACTGTACCCTAATTGCATAATACACGATCAATCACAATTTGTTTCGATTTGAAACAGATTGCTAATCCATTACTTCATAAGTTGGAAAAAAAATCTGCTCAATAACGTAAATAACGCAATGAATGTTGTTGAACTGTCAAAATTAAACAAATTAGGCATAATCGTTTACGAAAATAAGTTTCGCAAATAGGGTACTGATTTCTTAAACAATATTTAACATAAGTTTTAAGAATAGTGACAATAGTTAGTTAATTTATTATTTATAATCTACTTAAATTAAGGTAAATAATTTCTAAATTATTTACGGAAAATACATAGTTGTTAGCACTTAGTTACTCGATTATGATTGTTTGCAATAATGATTGATGGAATTTTAATTAATTTTTGACTAATTGTATTTTTCACTTTATATTACCTACTCATAGTTTTGTTTTATATTTATTCATGTTAGATTTTTTTTTTTCTTATTACACACAAGAGATACATTGCAGACACTTTTCAAAAAATTTACCAGTTTTGTTTATAAATACATATAGTCCATTATCATTATCATCAGCCTATAAATGTTCCCACTGCTGGGACACAGGCCTCCTCTCTGTGAGAAGGAGTGGGCCGTAATCCACCACGCGGGCCCAGTGCGGGTTGGTAGATGTCACATGTCTTCGAATTTTCGGTTCTAGGACATGCCGGTTTCCTCACGATGTTTTCCTTCACCGTTTTGAGAGCAGTGGTGATGAAATAATTTACACAAAGTAAAGCGCCTGTCTGGGTTCGGACCTACGACCTACACTACCTATAGTAACGAATAATATACTAATCTATTCTAACAATTTTGCTACAAAGCTCAATACTAACCTTCTCTGCTCATCTACTCAATGCTCAGACTCATCCTCGAGTCGACGAGCACCCGTCGCTCGGCTCACAAAGGCAGCTATTTGTCCCGCAACGCTCAGAGCAAGCAATCGCCTAATTGAGATGTCGCGTCGCCCACAGTAGGCCCAGGATCTATGTCAACGGATTTCAATGTCTGCTTTACAGTTTCACTTTTATCTTTGCTTTAGAAAGCTAGCGTTTGAATAGATTGGACGTGTAGAAACTAAAAGTAACGTTAATAAAACTGTGATAAATGGGATCTGTTTTTTTTTTTTAAATTACTACTTTTTCTTCCTTTCGTATGATTAGTGACAAACCTGGTGTCAGAATTTTAAAACCGCCCGTGGGCCTCTGACTTGGCTTCACATGCCGTCAACAAATATCTCCCAGGCATGCCGGTTTTTCCTCACGATGTTTTTCTTCACTGTTTTTGAAGCAAGTGATAATTTTACAATACGCACATGAATCCAAAAAGTCAAAGGTGCGTGCCTGGGGTTCGAACTCGAGACCTATGGACTTGGCAGTCCGACGGTCACACCACTAGGCTATCACTGCTATATAGATTTTATTTCATATAATCCAATTACAGGAAATTTTTAATTGTGAAACGTAACCCATTCCAAAACGTAGTAGGGTCCTATGGAGCAGAACGAGCAAGAAACTTCACGGACACCACGCCTCTTACTAACCATTGGTGGCCCAATGGTGACGGATCCGATTTACGAGTAGTCCGTTGTGGGTTCGATTACAGATACATTAAACAATAAATTACTTTTATCAAAGAACTAGCTTCTGCCCGCGACTTCGTTCGCGTGGAAGTCGTAAAACATCACAATATACTACAATAATAGCCACATTTTTATAAAACTTCCCTGTGTACTACATTTGTAGTTTTATTCTCAGCAGCCAAAATATACAGTCAGGAATGGTGACTCGGAAGCAAGCGAAGTAACAGTTGTTCGTATGAGAAGCAGCTTGTCCTGAAGTCGATACCCGCAGCCTTCAGTCTTCGATGTCGGCCCCTGTGACTTGTTGATCACAAAGCATACGCTCACAGGGAACTGCACGTGCTTAAACTGGTAATGGTGGGGAATTTGTGGTATACGAACTATAAACACTGTCTCGCCATCACCACAACCTGTTAGAATTTCCGTCTCGATGACGTTTCTCTGTAAAGACATGACTTTGAGCCGGTTTCCGTTACACAGATATATAACCGGAAAAGATACTTGCCATTTGCGAATTGAGAAATTCTACGGGGTAATATGTGGCATTAATGGAGGTGTATATCACTTCACTCCCTTCAATTTGTGAGAGAATACTGTGGTTGATCGCTGCAGCTTGATCATTTTCGGAGTTAAAATGGACACACACCCAAGAATTCTCTTGGTACGGTATTTGACTGATGTCCTCGTATATCAGAACGAATAAGATCTTCTAAAGTGGGATCTACTCTACCAAGAGTCTCTGGTAAAGTGCCTTCACCAACTTTTAGAAGAACATCGGAGAATTCTTGAGCATTTGAATTCACGCTAAACCGAGCTCATATGATGATGGTCAAGCGCAGTTTATGAACTCTCGACCATAGAGTCGACCTTTTCAACTTTGTTTGTCAGAACTGTGACACCACCCATCATATCTTGGTTCCTGCGGATGTCCTCCAGGGTTCTGTTTACAGCTTCCACTGCTTTTCTATTTGCCATAATGCATTCATACTATACGATGAAGCGCAATCCCTATGCACACATCTCTTGTTCTGTTGCGTGACACCCCACAAACAGGCGTTTCGTTGCTCTCCAAATCGATGGGAATCTTAAACATGGCGTGCGCTGTTTTGTCACCAGGAAGCAGTGTGGCAGCGATTCCAGAAGATCCACACACATACATATTTTAAAATCGCTGGGACAAATCTGCTGTCAAAATCTGTAAAAAATCATTTTATTCCTACAGTCTTTAGCTCTTAAATGATCAGAATACAACCTTGAATGTTTTGTGACTGTAAAGTACTTGTGACGTAGTAGGTTTCCATAGCTTACGAAGTTTTCCTTTTTTTTTGTGAATTAATACAGTAATAAAAAAACCGTTTTACAAAATGTAAAAAAATAGTTTAAAAAAAACAAATGGTAATCGAACTTACTACCAGGACTTCAAAACATTCGTCCAACCGCTTACTTATTCGCTTTGTTGAAAGTTAGCTAAAATAGCCGTTCCTTTATAATTATGTCATGATTGACTGCATAGTTCCATAAATGTATAGCTTGATTATAATCATTTAAAAAGTTAAATCGGTAACTATCTACAGAATCCCAACCTTTTGGCGCGTCCTTTTATAATTTGCAGAGAAAAATAAGAAAATAATGTAATATTGCTCATCCCCCATAGCAAATAGCGTGATAGTCTATACCCTACAATTGGAACAGACAAACATTCTAAAAACTATATTTTCCGCATAAGAATCGATCCCAGACCTCGTAGCAATAACTTTCTTTCAAAAAATTCTACTTCGCTACGATTTTGTTATAATATATTATAGGGACATAAACAAAATAACAAAAAAAAAAAATCGTGTAACAAAATGTGAAAAAAAAGAAAACAAAAACCGTAGTTGGGAATCGAACTTACAACCCCATGTTTGCAAAGCAATCGTCCAACCGATGAGTTAATTGCTTCGTTGAATTTTATCTTAAATAGCCGTTCCTATATATTTCATGATTGACTGCTCAGTTCCATAAAGGTATAGCGTGATGATAATCATTCTAAAAGTTAAATCGATAACCATCACAATATCCTAAAATTATGGCGCGTTTTTTTCCAAAAAATACGAACATAATATAATATTGCTCGTCCCCCATAGTAAATAGCGTGATAGTTTATACCCTACAGTTTGACCAGACTTATAAGGAACACTTATGCAAAATTTGAACAGAATCTATCCGGTAGAATTTGCGTCATGCTAGAACATAAAAATACGACATAATGTAATATTGCTCATCCCCCATAGCGAATAGCGTGATAATTTATACCCTATAATTTGACCAGACACACAGGGAATATCTGTGCAAAATTTTAACAGAATCTGTCCGGTAGAATTTGCGCCATGCTGGAACATACAAACAGACAAACAGACAAAAATTCTAAAAAATATATTTTCGGCATTAGAATCGATCCTAGACCTCGTAGCAATTACTTTTTTTCAAAAATATTCAATGTACAGTTTTGACTTCGCTACGATTTTATTATATGTATAGATTAATAGGAAGACCGTGGATGGAGACCCCTTGGTACACCGCAAAGTACGTTAAGCCGTTGGTCCTAGCAATCATTTGGAGATCTTTGACTATAGGTACGTTCAGTCAGAAGCCCGAAAGTCTGATCAGCAGTCTTACCAAGAAGTTTCCTGTTACCCAGTAACTGGGTAATGGTGATGAGGTAGGCAGTTGCTCCTTGTAAAATACTTGTATTCAGCTGCATCCGGTTCGACTGGAAGCCGACCCAAACATAGATCGGAAAAGGCTTGGCAGATGGAATAATTAAATTGTCGAATGTTAAAATGTAATTATTTTGAGTATAAATATAATTATTTCAAGGAGCGTGTTATTCATGGTAAATTTGATTTTACTGTACTACATGCAAGGATTTCTAGGATAGTAAAACCTTTGTCTCCAAAACTATACTTTTATAGTGATGAACTGATCATTACAAGATAACGCCATAATGTCGGCTCAACAAACAGAAAGAAAAATAGCTTTATTTGTCACAGAAACACGTGCATACATAAAAGAAAAGAGTAATCAGAGAACAACACAAAGTGCATAACAAATCACGAGCATAGAACAGAAATTACTTAGGCGGCAACTGCACGACATGACTGTGACAAGAAGGCTTCCACTCAGCATGATGCAGTGCTATGGGGACCCACAGCACAGCGCTGAACTGAAAAAGATGAGCAACGTTATTGACGCTTATTAATTAGCATGTTGAGTTGGTGACCGAGCTGTTTCCTGAAGCCAATTATAAACAGTAACTAAGGACAAATAGGTCATTATGATGCTCTCACCACACGATTGAATGCAAACAACACCATTTATGGTAATTATGAGTCATATAAATTTGGGAAATCGACAGATTTTGTCGGGAATAATGTTTTGTTTTATAATGATTGATATGGCATAAACAGTTACATATTGGAATGAGGAAAATGACATGAAGAAAATCAAATAACGATGGATGGACAGTATGAAAGATGATATGGTATAAAACAAAACAATAATAAAACCGGCCAAGTGCGTGTCGGACCACGCACAATGAAGGGTTCCGAAGTTGGGATGAATTTATCCCAAGAACAAACTTAACTTTGAAAAACATGATCTTGCAACCGCAAATGTAAGTTGGTCGATTATTACTCGTTAACTTGTAAAGCCTACTTAGCTGTGACAGTTTTCTTTTTAATTTCGTTATATATGCTACTGCCGCGAATTTTTTCACATACCCAAAACCAACCATTAAACTTGCAGGGCACTTGAGTCTAACAAAAATTCGCACTTTAAAGCTTAATATTTCAAAAACGGATCCCTAAATCCAAAAATGGTCTCCTCAAACTCACAATATTTTTGAACAACCTTTCCAACAACACCCCACACTATGGGATTATTGAGAGAAAAAAAATCATCCTCACTTTACGTCTAGGGAAGGTACATAAAAAAAAAATATTTTTCATTATGTTATTTTACCACTTTATCGGCGTAATTAATATGTATACCCATGCCAAATTACAGCTTTCTAGTACTAAGCGTCTCTGAGCTAAGCCGCGGACAGACAGACAGACAGACGGACATGACGAAACTATAAGGGTTCCTTGTTTACTACGGAACCCTAAAAATCGTTTATTTCGAACTAAAGTCCATTTGGTAAGTATACACACGTCTTACGGCTGAACCCAATGACCTATTTTCAGTAGACATATCGCTATTGATGGTAGACAATATAATTCTATCTGTCATTGAATGTCATCCCACAATTCCGTAAGGTCCTTATTCTCTAGCAGATTATTGGGACGTCAAAACCATAGATAGATAGGTTTTTCCATCTCCAGTATGCGAAAATTGGTGACAGATAGGTTAATGGGTTCAGTTGTTAGAAAATAGTGTTAGTACTTAAGGGGACGATAACCGACTTTTAATGATTTTATACTGAAGATGACGTCTAAACGAGTAGTGTTAATGATTTGGCAAAAATGTATGTTAAATTAGAGCATTTTTTGAATATTTTAATATAGGCATATTTTCGATTATGTTAATATTACATAGTGAAATTAATTTGTAAAGTTATGTCTAACGCAGATAAAAAACTGAGAATGACGCAAAATCTATTAAGCGTATTTTTCTGAAAACTTCACCATTTTAAAGATAATTAATTTTTTTTTTTTTAGTATACGTATTTTATCAAAATATCTTTTATTTTACGTGTAATAAATTAATAATGCGTTTAATTTGGGACAGCGCTCCTTGATGGGCGAGTCCTATTACTGGCTGGACGTACGACGTATTACGTGAGCTCAGTACAGAACACGCAAGCTAACCATTCAAGGTCACTGTCATATATCTGCGTCTTAAATGAAAGGTACTTGACTACTGAGTTGACTAAAAGAGAAGTATTAAAGAGGAAGACACATGTTAAGGGGACTTTAAATAAATTGGGATAAGCCAAGAGAATGATAATGATGACGTTTTGTTACAAGCATAATTTTAGCATGTGTGTCTGCATTTCATATTCATACTCATATTCATTTATTTGCATTCCATATTGTAAAAAAGATGTTACATAAGGCTTAAAGCTAGGTACAAAAATATGGACCCTGTAAGGGCACACAACCAACTTCCAAAAAAACGACGACTTCCAAAATGAAAGTTATTCTTCACTTTGTAGTATTTTTTTTTTGGAAGTTTTTCTTTTTTACTTTCTCGTTGTGGCACCTACCCCACACAAATTCGAACACCACTACCTGCTATGTATATAACAGTGACAGAAACTTATCATATCATCCACATACTAGTAGGAAAAAATACGTATTATTGAAGCTAACTCAAAAACTACCCAAGTAAAGTTAATAAAATTTATATGGGACCACCTCTGAAGTATGACCTACCGAACAAAAAATTTATTATCAAAATCAATTCATAATCGGCGGAGTAATCGCGTAACAAACATACAAAAAAAGAATTTTAAAAAAGTCGAATTTAGAACCTCCTCCTTTTGGAAGTCGGACCCTGTATGGGCATAGCGTGAGGATTAAATTAAAATTACAAAAATACAAAAAAAAAAACTAATATAAAAATAAAAATTGTAGTATTTATAAAATAGGTATATATTATAACATGTCAATAAAAATTTGTCATTTAGACATTCATTGATATTACATTTGACACATGCATAAATTAAACCCCAACGTCAGTTTCATTCAAGGGGTTTGTGGCTAAGTAATAACAGCCGCACGGGTCCATCGATCAGGTTAAGCTATGCTTGCTGCGGTTGGTCCGTGGAAGTATCCACGGACCATCTTTACATACCAAGACCCCTCCGTGCTTCGGAAAGCACGTTAAGTCGTTGGTCCCGGCTGTCATTTGTAGATCTTTGACAGTCGTAACGAGATGTCAGAAGCCCAAAAGTCTGACAACCAGTCTTACTAAGGGGTATCGTAATACCTAGTAACTAGGTTGTGGAGGTCAGATAGGCAGTCACTCCATGTAAAATACTGATATTCAGTTGCATCCGGTTAGACTAGAAGCTAACCCCAACATAGTTGGGAAAAGGCTAGGCAGATGATGATGATGTCAGTTTCATTCAAACATTTTAGTTGTATATGTCTTCGATACACACCACTGTTATATTACTAAAATTTTACAAAGCCACTTATACAACGTGTAACGTTAAATGCGTAAAACTTGAAAATAGTTTGATCAGAATAACGAGCAGAATCATTTGAACCACTTTTTAATATACCTAGGTCACATTTTTCCAAAAACCTTCATTAAAAACGTTGCCGTGTCTATTCATTAATAGGTCAAGCCGATCATGCGCAAACCCGCTAAAATAGGTAAACAAACACAAATAGTTGTCGACCAATTTAAATTTCCTCATACGCGGGATAATAATAGCTTTTATTTCAATGCAAATATGAATCTTACGAACTAAAACAGCACCTTTACATTTTTTTAATGATTTTGTTTTTTCTGTCTGAAATAGGTCAATTGAATTAAAAATCAGTTGGGGTGTCTGAGGTTTTGCGCATTTAACGTTACACGTTGTATAGTGGTATTCTAAAAGACTTTATCTTTCAGCCAATTCCGTTTTCAGATAAAAAAGATAGCTGAGCATATTTGAACAATTTTCTATTTCAACGTAAGCACTCACGTTGACATTACGCGCCGTACAATACATACCTACGGACTACGAATCGTTTCGACGCAATAACAAAGTTAGGAAACATTCGAGTTCACTTTAGGGTCAGTTCGAGTGTGTCGCAAAAGTTTCGGACGCCAGTCGCGTCGACTCGCCGCTGTTTATTTTGTTTCACTTTTCCCCTGAAATATTGGGAAAGATTAATTCATGTATCATGTGGGATGTTGGGATGAGTTCAAGCATATATTTTGTGTTTGCGTCCCAACAAAAAAAAGTTCGGTAAAGAGCCCAATATAAATCGATCGTGGCCCCTTTTTTGTTGTAGATTTCTTCGAAAGTATGATGTCAACAATAGGTTAGGTACAGCAACAATGTTGGGCCAGCAGGGCGGTAACTGTAGGGTCTGCAAGGCTATCTGTCAGTTTTTTTGCTGTTACTTCCCATTACAATGTTTCAAAAGAAATACCATCCTCAAAACACTGAAGCGAGTGATTTAAAAAAAAGCATTCCGGGAGTGCCGACAGAAGTGAAAACTTAAACAAGATCGTCTTGGTGGAAGAAAAATACTTTTATAGAATATTGGTCCGCAACGTTATCAAAATAAAGACCACAATCGCGTTTACAAAAAAAAATACTTCCAAAACCTTTAAAGTAAAAATACTTGCATTGAAAATTAATCTGTAACGTAATATAAAGAGCACAATCACGTTTACAAAAATGAGGTGTCGGTAACAGTGTCGCGATTTCAATTGTTTTTTCAGATTTCAACGCGCCTAAAGTTTACACTTAAAAAATAATCGGAACTGCAAAATTATTTGAATATTTACATTTAACCCTTAAAACACCACAGAAATCCACAGCAATATAACTTTATAACGGTCCAATATAACAATATTCCGGTAAACTAAACTGTTCATTCGGGAGTAAGTGAACCCACAATCGCATATGCAAATGTCCCTAGCACCCGGGGGCAAAGCCATGTACAGAATACGACCCTAAGGAGTTAATGTTTTCATCCATTAACTCAAGCGAGCACTTATGAAATTCGTGGCCGCGATCCGAACGAGATTACATGGGCTAGCTGACATGTTTCTGCTTCTAAGGATGGCAGGTGGACGGAATAGAAAATTTTAGGGTTGAAGAACTAAAATAGCTTAGGAAAAATAACTTTCTCTGTTTGAGAAACCGTTAGGACGTTGGCAAAAGCCCATTTTCATGTAGCAAAGGAAAATAGTAGGCGTATCATAATATTCTTTCTTGTACACACAAATACCAGTTTTTCACAGCACAATGAAGTAGGCCTTAGATGGAAGTACATATTTTGACTGTCAATATTGATGCATCGTTGTCCTACACTTGATCAATTGTAGTGTCCGAAGGAGCTATGATATCCAACGAATGGAATGTTTCACATAAAAAAAACCGCAAACCGCATGCAAAGTAAGCTTAAAATACACACTTTAAATGCCTATGCATTAGAACATTCTTCATAACCTTACTGGCAGCCCTATCTCACTCGTAACCTGGTTGATGGCACCTCAGGCGTTTGTTGCGTCTTACGTCACGGCCAGCCACATTAGAGCTTTGATTAAACACCCCCCGACCCATAACACACCCAATTACATAACCAGTGAGAGGGGGAAGGGGGGTCTAAGTAACCTGGTCCGTGTAAGGCGGGCTAAACCGTATTTGCTAATGGAATACAGATGTGTAGATGAACAACATTTTGCGGGCTGCCATAACTACGTACACCTTGTCGTGCCAATATATCTTAATATATATTTTGCTTGATATTATCAAATTACTGAAACCTCCAACGGTCTGAACTTACACCAATGTTATGTATCCCTGGGATTACTTTGGTAATAGTTCGTGGAGCCTAAATAGTGAGGTAATCTTGGGGATAAAGTTTGTGCCAATAAGCTAGCGTTAACCTAAATCCACTGTGTAATACCTAGATCAGGTGGTTCCGTTTCAATGTTGAGTCATTGTAGTTGTAACATCTCGCCGAGTTACTTTTTTCTAAAACTGTTAAAAAGTGTGAGTCTTTATAATTTGCACATATCGAAATGAAGGAATCTATGCTTAATTTTAACGACGGAAAAATATTTTCAAAAACTAAATATTTTTTATTACTATTTTTTTAGGGATTTTAAAAAATTGTATCGTAAACGGTGTAACTTTTAAACTAAATGATCTATCGCGATGAAACAAACTCCATAATGATTGGAAGTGATTAGGCGTTCTCATACAAATTGTGGAAAAAAACTGCTCTCAGTTTAAAATAAACATGCAAATATCTGTTTTTTTTTTTCATACATTTTTACAATAATCGTAAAATTTCTCAAAAAGACGTCATCATCATCTGCCTAGACTTTTCCCAACTACGTTGAGGTCGGCTTCCAGTCTAACCGGATGCAGCTGAATACCAGTATTTTACATGGAGCGACTGCCTATCTGACCTCCACAACCTAGTTACTAGGTAACACGATACCCCTTGGTAAGACTGGTTGTTAGACGTTTTTGCTTCTAACTACCCGTAACGATTGTCAAAGATCTACAAATGACAGCCGGGACCAACGGCTTAACGTGCTTTCCGAGACACGGTAAATTCATTTTCTCAATAAGACGTAACCTTTAAAAAAAAATATTTTTTTAAACATTTTTTCCGTCGTTAAAATTAAGCATAGATTCCCTCATTTCGATATGTGCACATTATAAAGACTCACACTGTATTATACCGTAGATCGAACCCTGCCGAACCCTTCGGGGAAACAAGGGGTGGTGTTATGTGTTGTTGTGTGTATACCATCGATAATAATAATTATGATTAGGTATAAAATTAATGTCATCAAAATTCCCACCAAATAACATACACGTTATGCATTTATAAATCACTCTTTATTTTTCAGTGGTTTTCCGCTTAGCACATTGGCAAATAACTTTGTTGCCTGTAGCCTTTTAAATTGTCGATTGTAAAACCCCATAGGTACCTATTTTTGTACTACACTAAACTAAGCACCTATTACCAAAAAACATTCGCAAAAACATTCGCCTTGTTTAATTTAACATTTTCTTTTCTTTTTCTATCCAATCAGTCAAGCAATTATGAAATACATAAAAGGCATTGTTATTCAAAATCTTTCATTTCTATTAAGCTTATTTCTTGCAAAAGTTAAATACATTAAGTATGTGAGTAAGGTTTACTTATGAGTTAGATATATTTGAATTTAGGGTTACATGTACTGGTGAACCAATTACTATTTTTTACCAAACTATGGCGAAGCAAAAAGGAGGGTTAAGATTTTGACCGGTATGTATGTATGTTCATCTGTTACCTCATAACTTCTAAACTACCGATCATAATTTGATAAATGTGTTATCATTGGTAACGTCTTGATTATCCGCTGGTTATAAGCTATGTGACGTCACATTAAATGCAACATGACCCCCTCTAGAGGACCTGTACACCCACAAAAAAAATTATAATTTTTGTACCTATGTCTTGATTTCTGTCTGAAATATTTTCTTGCTTCATACTTTTTAGAGCGTGATTTTTATAAAACATTAATTTAAAATTAGGATTTAACTCAGTCTGCAAGAACCCCCTCCGCAGGTGGAGTCCGCGTCCAAAGAAAACCAGTTATCACTATCTTGAGCTGCTTGCATCCAGCCTGGGCCAGCTGTCTCGATAATATCATCTTCCCACCTCTTGTACGGTCGTCCTCTGTAGCGTTTCCCTTTACTTAATCCTATACTATTAAACGAGTAATATTTGTATATATATATTTATATATTTGTAATCACGTTCTCGAAAACGGCTCTACCGGTTTCGATGAAAATTGCAATATATTGGTTTACACGGGTGAGAAATCGATCTAGCTAGGTCTCATATCTGGGGAAATTAGTTTTTTCCGTATTTTCACCCAAGCAGAGCTCGGTCGCCCAAAGTTTAGAACAATATGGCTACCTCAGAATAATGACATGGTAGCATGGAATTAGTAAGTACCTACCTAATAACATGGCAGCATGGAATTAGTAAGTAGGTACTATCAAGGCAGCATGAAATTTGTATATGGATTAGTATGAACTTTCCCATACTATTAAATGAGCATTATCTATTTTCACCAGACATGAGGTCGCCCAGGCACTAGTTTTGATACAACGACACATTCAGAAACCTCTGACCTTATAAAAATAAATTCACGTCGTTATATTCAATTCTTGACCTTTCACATAACTCGCTTTCACAATTCCTTCGTGAAAATACGAAATGGTATTTCTATGTTGAGCTTTAACTTTAACTGACAGACTAAAGACTTAAGAGTTACCTTTCTAACAGGTTGTGGCCGCCCCTTTTAGGTGCAGCGATGCGAGAACACAAGCCGACAGAAGGGGTCCCGTGTTTGACTCCTCATTTGGGCACAACAAGATAATTTGGTTAAGTCGGGTGACATACGTACTGGAAGGTTAGTAAGCGATTTGATTTCTATGTATTTTGTTATTGGTAGCTAACTATTTTGGGGTTTAAAGTTAAGTAAGTAAACATATGTTTACAAAAAACTTAGCCTAGGTAACATCAGTGTTGTTTAATGATGGTTTGGGTATAGCTTTTACTAATGAGTAAGACCGCTGCAGTACCTATGGTACTGAAACGTGGTCGCTCATAATGGGCCTTATCAGAAGGCTAAAAGTCACCCAAAGGGCAATGGAGAGGGCTATGCTTGGAGTTTCCCTACGTGACCGAATCAGTAATGAAGAGATCCGCAGGAGAACCAAGGTAACCGACGTAGCCCGAAGAATTGCCAAACTTAAGTGGCAATGGGCAGGGCACATTGCTCGGAGAACGGATGGCCGATGGGGCCGAAAGGTTCTGGACTGGCGACTACGTACCGGAAGACGTAGCGTTGGAAAGCCTCCCACAAGATGGACCGATGACCTTGTGAAGGCCGCAGGAATCCGCTGGATGCGGAAAGCACAGAATCGGTTGAAGTGGCGGTGCTTGGGGGAGGCCTATGTCCAGCAGTGGACGTCTTTCGGCTGAAATAATGAATGATGATGATGAAGACCCCTGCCCTTCAAACTAGGAAAATCCTGTATCTTGAAGTACAAAAGGAAATAATGATTAGCGAGTGTTTATTGTTTAATCATACTATTTTGACGTTTGAACGTTACTTAACTTTAAGTAACGTTTTTAAATAAACCCCTTTATGCTTAGTTTAAATTAAAGTACAGTATACCGCACGTCAGTGATTCGACAAACACTTTTAGATAACGTCTCTTAAGTATCCCTACTTAAATCAATCATTAATCTTTAATCATTTGTCACCACTTACCTAATTCCACTTTGCGTTTGCTGAAATACTCAAGAGTAGGTGTATTTTTTTAAATCTGTACCCAAATAGCGTAAAACATTTTCTATTACAATCCCAAGGATTTTGAAGGAAATTCCTAATCCATTGCTTCGTATATTTGCAGGTGTACCTACCTATCGCTAGTTATGTTTAAGTCCTATGTAATAGGGGGCGAGCCGATTGCCATCAACCGGTCACAAATCATGACTCAAGGCTGCTATATACTACTTAAAAATTCCATATGGAAAAACTCAATGATACTTTACCGGACCCGGAAACAGAACCTAGGACCTCATGCTATGCAGTAGCACTTGCAGCCACTAGACGAACGAGACAATCTTCAAATAAAGACACATAAAATATTTCGCAAGTCCTCCAAGTCCGTATGTCCCTCACTAAACTTCAAGACATATGGCTGCGAGCCAGGAACCGTTTAATTAGACAGTTATTCGAAATCGAGAACAGGAATTAATATATCCCAAGTGGCTAGCGTTGATTCAAGATAACCAATTGAATTATGTGAAGACGTTGATAGTGGAGACTTTAATTAACATCATTAAAGACCAGGATATTTTATCAATGGCGCCGGTCGAAAAACTAACTTTTGGAAGCCGGTCAAAAAAAGGGTTTATAAATGGAAAATAGAAAGGCAAAGTTGGCCACAAAAAGATATACAACGTGTAACGTTAAATGCGCAAAACCTGAAAATAATTTGATCAGAATAACGAGCAGAATCAATTGAACCACTTTTTAATATAGATCACATTTTTTAAAAATCTTCATTAAAAACGTTGGCTATTTATTAATAGGTCAAGCCGTCACATGCGCCAACCCGCCAAAATAGGTAAACAAACACAAATTGTTGTCGACCAATTTAAATTTTCTCATACACGGGATAATAATAGCTTTTATTTCAATGCAAATACGAATCTTACGAACTAAAACAGCACATTAAAACCTTTACAATTTTTTAATGATTTTTTTTCTCTCTGAAATAGGTCAATTGAATTAAAAATCAGTTGGGGTGTCCGAGGTTTTGCGCATTTAACGTTACACGTTTTATACACGAAAAAGGAAACACTTTATTGTCGACAACCATTGTTCCATAATCATGTAAAGCTTCAAAACAGTATCAAATGTATTCCACCAAAATGAAGTATTCACTTGTACCAAAACCTCCTACACAGGCCGGATACATAATTATCAGCCCCTATTATATATATTCTGTGAATGAAACTTCAATATAACACAATTTTATTTTAGATTCGTTGGCCATTTTGATACGATCCATTATTTTATGGATTCATGTTTATTTATACCTTTTTCTAAAAAAACTAGGGAAGAATAAAATTGTACCCTAAAACAACTCCAACCAACAAAATCAATGAACCCAAATCAAAATTATTCAATAACAATAAAAAAAAGTTTATTTATTACAAAGGATCTAAAAAGAACCATTAAAACAAAAACAATATTTTCTGTTCCCGAGAATCCACGCGTAAAGTTTTTCTACGGAGGGAAACGTCAATAGAAACATGCACTTTCAAAAATCGAAGCCCCTTTCAACGAAGCGAAAGGGCGCCGAACGGGATAGTCCGGGCGGAAGTGACGTTGCAGGTAGATAATAACCGTGGTCGGGCGCGTCGCCCTCGCATTGTGCAGCTTCCGGTCCGTGCGGGGCTCTGACAACGATAATCTTCGACGTACGTAATTTTGGAATTGGATAGGGAAATCCTTAGAGTATTGCTCAATGATATTATTTGTTGTTGAAATATTATCTAAGTTCGTTATTTTATCATTACGCTTATCAGTTTAATTCATTTCCTACAAGACTTTCAGGCAATAAGTCTTCAAAATCTAAATTTAGTTTCAGCGTCATAATCTGCATTTATCGCATAACATAATAATGTCAACAAAAGTCATTTCGCCTTTGTTTGTAGTTAACACAATAATTTTGATATCAATAACACTATCTTACCAATTCACTAATCAAACAAATACCATTACAATCCAACATCATACAAGAAAAACCGTTTTATGTCCTCTCAAAAATAACATATAATCTCAATGTTTTGTCAAGTCATATTAACTGTGCGAAGCAGGGGCGGGTCGCTAGTAAATAAATAAAAATAAGTCATCTCCACGTTTTTCCTTATTCTTGGCACCCTTCGGAATTCGGTGTAGTGACCCCGGGCGGCGACTAGTAAATAGTCGCGGGCGCACCTGGGCTCAACACTTACAGCTTCTTAAGTGTGTACTCAACAAAACAAGCTAATGAAACATAAACACTGGCTGGTTTACGACACACAGGTTTACTGGTTTACCGGTTTACATTGCCCTCTTTTTGTAACGGTAAAATAGGATCTATTTCGGCACAAATCTAAAGAGGTTTATCCTGGTTTTGGGTCGCTTACTTAATAGTCGAGGTTTAAGTAGATACTCTTATCGTTTGAATATCGGGTTTTGGTTTGATCACTTTTTCAAATGGTAAGTTTGTCAGTACCCTAATTGCGTAATACAACAGAACCACAATCTGTTTCGATTTGAAACAGATTGCTAATCCATTGCTTCATAAGTTGGAAAAAAAAATCTGCTCAACAACGTTAATAAAAGCAATGAATGTTGTTGAACTGTCAAAATGAAACAAATTAGGCAAAATTGTTTTCGAAAATAAGTTACGCAATTAGGGTACAGGTCGGGAAAAATTGTTGTTATGTTTTCTATTTGGAATTTCTTAGTAGTAGCCCGGAGTCTGGATTTGTTGTTAATGTCCCATGTAATGGGGGGCCTTTAACATAACTGACGAAATGTGGGTGTACTATAGGTACACCTCTGCTCAACCTTTCGTTAAATAAAGGTGTGATGCTACATTATCTAAACTAATATTATAAAGAGAAACGATTTGATTGTTTGTATGTTTGTACGTTTGTTTGTTTGTTTGTAATGAATAAACTCAAAAACTACAGGAACGATTTAAAAAAAATATTTTACCAGTAGAATGCTATATTATCACTGAGTAACATAGGCTATAATTTATAAAGATATCACGCGGGCGAAGCCGCTGGTTGAAGCTAGTGTTTGATAAAATTATCAGCTATCTTTATTATGCCTTCTAATTTGATATGATCCCCAGTTCAATAGTGCCTCAATAGTGCAACAAACTCGTAAACAATTTATTTATTCAACTTAATTGTCACAAAACCCCAAAGTCTAAACCAATAAAGTCTAGACTGAGTGTCGAAAACGCTCGAGCGCGTGGTTTAGTTGACACTGCAAACACTATCGACGACCGGCAGCGTCCCCTTTCCAAAATATACGAGAACTAAGCTCCCATAAATAAAAATTCCAAAACACACATTTCAAAGTTTAATTTTTTTTTTTTCTTAAAAAAGGAACTTTTTCGGCCTAACGCGAATAAATCCGTATATTGGCCTCGATATTTATGGCGTGTTATGTTCTCGCCATATCTCTGACTTTCCACACACTTCCACAACATTGAACGGCCATAAACTAAACACAAAAAGGGACACTATAGCCCTTTTACAAAAAATATCGGTCGGACCCTTGGTTATTGCAGTTTAAAAATAAACACCGACGGTATCTTTGTGAATAATGTCCAGCGTGAAAAGCGTCTAAATAAAAGCAATGATTTAAAACAAAAGTGTTTTCGTTTCATCCGTAGATTAGGATGAAAAATGTTCAGTTTCAAATTTAATTCGGAAATAAATAGATGGAGGAAATGCAACATTAATCTTAAATAAAATTAAGTGTAATACAGCGTCAGTCTCGATGGAAGATGAGCTCATAAATCAAGCAGTTCGAGGACTGGCATTCATCTTTTAGGCATTAAGGCGTTGACGGGAAGATCACGAATAAATTCACGAAGTTACCGTCTATATTATAATTTAAATAAACCAATTTGTAACTTGTAATACCTCAACAAGTAAATTAGTGATATTATTTTAATAAGTTGATCACGCATTCGTTGAACAAAAGCAGCAAAAACTTACAAGAATAATAAGTTTAGTTTAGTATAACGTCGCGAAGTGCATTTTAGAAAAAGCTTTTAAATCCGATTACATAAGACTAAAAGAGTAGGACATTCATAATACGTAGTTTACAATTAAAGTCTTAAACACTTTAAACTAACCAATTTAAAAAAATACAGAAGCACTCCGGGAGTGCCGACTGAAGTGAAATATGAACAATTAAAAAAAATACTTCCAAAGCCTTGAAAGTAAGAATACTTGTATAGAACATTGATCCGTAACGGTGAGAGGTGTCGGTAACGGTGTCGCGAGTTCAATTATTTGTTCCCATCTCAAAAATGCCCAACGCGCCTAAAGAAGTTTTACTTCAAAAAAACTTAATTAACTCCAATTAAAAGTCACGCGTCACACGTCCAACTAGTGCTTTATTACACCTTAACTCCTTCATTCCCTGAAGCCACGTCACAATTACCCATTCGTATTCACACACAATACACAGTTTAAACTGTAGGAACCATACAACTCTGTCGTCCGTACGATCCCGTTGAGAGCAAACCAAATTGTTCTGACACGGTAACTAAACAAGCTTGCACCGGGATCCCGGACTTCGGAACTTGATAATTGATCTTATACACCGACACTTCCAATTGTTTGAGTTTTGGTACGGTTTGCTTTGTAGTGATCCTCAGTATTCCGTATAATGTGAGTGAAAGAGTTTGATCAGCGACGCTTGAAACGAAATGACAAAGTCAAAGCCAAAGTATTTATTAGTGTGATTTTTGGTGATACAGTAGGTCTTATGGTTAGGTTATGGTAACTCAAAAAACTACCCATTAGACTACACAACACACACACACACACTATTTAACAATTTAAGAATATAAATTCGATATTACACACAAATTAACAAA
The DNA here is from genome assembly GCA_963680765.1 of Agrochola lychnidis. Lineage (NCBI taxonomy): Eukaryota > Metazoa > Arthropoda > Insecta > Lepidoptera > Noctuidae > Agrochola > Agrochola lychnidis. The sequence goes on from OY796857.1 coordinate 17,254,693, forward strand.
AATTTCAATATTAAGAATACAATCAATTTTTAAAATAAACATTTAGAATTCAATTAGTTATTATAAAAATATTCAGAACAAATACGTTAAATCAAATCAAATCAAATCATTTATTTCTTTGCAAAAATGGGTATACATAGGTGTTTTTATAATAAAGTTCTCCATATTTTACCGTCACGTGGGCATGCAAAGGTTAATAAGGTTAAGGTTAATAAGTCAAGTTTTGAATTTTCAAACATAAATACAAAATTATCATTTAGTTTATTACATTTTGTCAAGAAGGAATTCGTCAATGGTATAGTAGCATTTCTCCATTAAAAAAATATTTAGTCTCCGTTTAAATTGTGTCAAGTTTAAATCTTTAATGTCATTTGGTATTTTATTAAATATTTTCGGAGCCATGCAGAGGATGCTTTTGTGCATAAGGGCGGTCTTTGAGGCTCTTAGACATAATTCGTGACGATATTCTTGTCTTATCGATCTATAGCGTTGCTCTGATGCTTTTTAAAGTAAAATGTTTATCTTTATCTTTATATATATAATTCTTCTGTGAGTGTGTATGTCACTGAACTTCTCTCAAACGACTGGACCGATTTTGATGAAATATTTTGTGTGTGTTCAAGGGGATCTGGGAATGGTTTAGATTCACAATCGGACCCGATAGGTGGCGGTATTCGGTCAGGACAACGTCTGTCAGGTCCGCTAGTATAAATATAAAATGTTAAATGCAAAAAGATGCATAAGTATAAGCATGTTCCCACAGCTGAGACACAGGCCTCCTCTCTGTGAGAGGGAGTCGGCCGTAATCCGCCATACAGGCCCATAGTGGATTGGTGCAGTGGATGTCAAAAGTCTTCATATTTTCGGTTCTAGGACACGCCGGTTACCTCACGATGTTTTCCTTCACCGTTTTGAGAGTAGTTGTGATGAAATAAATTACACAAAGTAAAGTACCTGCTTGGGTTCGAACCCACGAACTATAAACTCGTAAATTGAGGCCGATACCACTGGGTCACCACTGCGTAGAAGGTTTTCACATTCTGTCTAGTGTTTATTTTAATTTCAGACTCCTATATCACAATCTCGCAAGAATCAACTAAGCCAGCCCGTCCCATCCTTGATGTCCTCTCTCCAGTTGACGCCATAAGCCGAGGTTCGTACCCCACAGGGGGTGCCCTTAGCGAGCATTCACCTAGTTTTAATTAGCTTAGTTGAATAACCCCTGGGTGGAGGTTTTAAGTGTAGTAGCTTAAGGCACCCACAGGAAAGCCCGGTTAAGTAGTCATGATCTCAGAAGTCAACTACGTGATGCCCTACCTAAAAAAAAACAACTAGGTATACAGAATATTTAGCTATTTCTTTTTTCCTAAATATCTATCTAACTGCCATCATTTTATATCCCAACATTACAACCTTTTATGTATCACATAAAGTTATTAGCTAAACTATCGCACGCAATTTTAGCCACCCCAATACCCGCTACCAATTGGCCACTATAATGGCACCGGTAGATGACACGTCCCAACACGTCTACAGACAGACCTAATCAGCTACTTTTATTTATAAAAGAAAAATGCTTGTTCTTCAGTAAGACTATGATCCCTTTAATTTCAAAACCCTTCACAGTTCACTAATCACCTTTCAACAAACTATTTTTTAGGTAACACGTCAGAACCATTTTTTATCGCACGCAATTTTTAGCTATCCCAATACCGATCACCAATTGGCTCCAGGAATGGCACCGATGGCCGACACGTCCCAATACCTGTAGAGACTAAACAGCTGCTATTATTTAAAAAATGATGCATGTTTTTCAGTAAGACTGTAATCCCTTTCATTTCAGAACTCTTCACAGTTTACAAATCACCTTTCTGCAAACTATTTTCCAGGTTACACGTCAGAACCATATTTTTTTTATAATTTCGCTTCTACTCGAAAACCTCCTAAATAACAACCTTTTACGAATCACATAAACTATCGCACGCAATTTTTAGCTATCCCAATACCGGTCACTAATTGGCTCCAGGAATGGCACCGATGGACGGCACATCCCAACACCTGTGCAGATTAATCAGCTGCTATTATTTATAAAATGATGCATGTTCTTCAGTAAGACAGCCTTTAATTTCAGAATTCTTCACAGTTTACAAATCACCTTTCTGCGAACTATTTTCAAGCTTACAGGTCAGAACCACATTATTTTACTATTTTGCTTTTTCTCGAAATTTACCTTCCAAAACAACCTTTTATGAATCACATAAAGTTATTAGCCAAACTATCGCACGCAATGTTTAGCTACCCCAAAACCGGTCACCAATTGGCTCCAGTAATGGCACCGGTGGACGGCACGTCCCAACACCTGTACAGACCTAATCAGCTGCTATTATTTATTCGAAGCACGTTCCGCGGTCTGCTTAGCTCTCAGCTAGAACACGGAATTACTGACTTTCACGCTTTCGGCCACATCTGATTGAGCTAATCTGTGCTTTTATTAACGTTGTTGGTTGCTTGCGATTTCGGGTTTTTCTTGTTAGTTCTATGTTTTTTTTTTTTTTGTCTATTGTTTTTGCTGCAGTCATTTACTTTGAGAATATTGTGAGCATTTCTGAAATTATTCTCAGCTGTCTTCTATATTGCATAATCTAATCAAATATCTGCATTATAACAGTTCCACAACCTTCACGCTAAGCCGTATAAAACCCTGCTGGCGAACAAACGCAATCTTGAAATTTGTACAGTCTGTCTAACCTTCCAGTATGCCCACATTCTGGATTAAAATGGTCAGAAGAGTATCACTTTTTGTAATGAAATTCAACAGCATTTGTTTAACTTTGATCAAAAGTTATCAAAATTACATAACCCGGTTAATCTCTGGGAAAACACCGGTATTAATTTACCTAATCATGTTAAATAATATACACAAACAAACCTGGAATCAAATTATTCTAAGACTTGCTTCTGCCCGCGACTTCGTCCGCGAGCCTATAACCTTCATCAAGAATTGGGCTATCCCAATGCAAAAAGGATTTTTCAAACCCGACTGGTAGTTCCGGTACATACAAACTTACAAACAAATGGTACATACAAACTTACAAACAAATTGTACATCTTATAATATTATTATTAGTATAGATAAACTAATGGAGAAACCTAGTTCAAAATATTCTCTGCAACTTTATATAAACCTCTGCCTGACATTGTAATTTTTAAACATTCTCATTCTGATGTATCTATTTCCTCACTCTACCCGCCACATAGACACGAACACGCACGTACAATTTTATGACTAGTCGGGGACACAACTGCCCGACACAGCGACGTCGGGCGTTTGATAGTCAACCACCTCCCCTCATTATGGGATTTTGATTATTTATATACAGAATTCCTCCGAGTTTTGGCTATAAAACTTAGTTTTATTAAGGCTTTATAATGTTTTACGGTTTTAGTTTTGCACTAACATCAATAACTTCAAATGAGAAACGTGCAAAACCTGATGCACGCCCTGTGTATGTATGACTCTCCTGTACTCTGCATGTTTCAAAAGCGACGGAAAAAAATACTCGGACAGATTAAATACTTACAATATCCTTACTATCTCCAATAGTTTTAATTTACAACCTGCCTAGCCTTTTCCCAACTATGTTGGGGTCGGCTTCAGTCTAACCAGATGCAGCTGAATACCAGTATTTTACATGGAGCGACTGCCTATCTAACCTCCACAACCCAGTAACTGGGTAATATGATACCCGTTGCCAAGACTGGTTGTCAGACTTTCAGACTTCTGATGACCCGTAACGACTGTCAAAGATCCACGAATAACAGCCGGGACCAACGGCTTAACGTACTTTTCTAGGTACGGAGGAGTCTCGGTATGTAAAGATGGTCACCCCATCCATGAAACAACCCGAGCAAGCATACCTTAACCTGGTTGATCGACCCATACGGCTTTTATTACTTAGCCACGAGCTCCTCAACAGTTTTAATGTACGAATGTTTTAAATAATCTTCTTCTAAGCGTGTCGATGGCAATTTAAATGCACTCGGACCAGAATTCAACTACGAGTTTGACGCCATTAGTAGCGTCCAATCAGTTCCTGTAACGTGCAGATGACAAGACACGCAGGACGCGATGTTAAGTGTTCCATCGTTTGTGGAACAGTAGGTACCACATTTACACTCCAAGGCGGAATCACCTATTTAAAATAATATCAAAATTAAACAGATAAATTGTTTTATTAAATTGAAAAAAGTTTTCTTTTACTTTTTCAATTTAATTCAATTCAGTATCTTACTACGACATGATTGTATAAAACTTTTTTACAAAAAATACAAACGATTTCCAAACTACAAAGTGAAAAATAACTTTAATTTCGGAAGTCGGTGTCTAAAAACTAAAATACTGATCCAAAGACACCGACTTCCGAAGTTTTTTTTTTCACTTTTTAGTGGGTTGGTTTGTAATTTATCTAAGTTACAATAGCCTAATGTCAAGTGCTCATAAAACATACCCAAACGGCTATAGATGTGCCTATAATATTTGAAGAGTTTCCTCGATTTCTCCAAGATCCCATCATCAAATCGTGACCAAATGACAATGGGACCAACTTGAAAGTATACCCTTTCAAACAAAAATTTCAAATCGGTCCAGCCGTCTTCGAGTAATCGGGGAACATAAATAAAAAATATTCCGACGAACTGAGAACCTCCTCCTTTTTTTGAAATCGGTTAAAAATGCTCCTCTTTTTCAAGTGACCTACTATTTCGAAAACTACACAAAACCCGATCATCATCTGCCTAGCCTTTTTCCAACTTTGTTGGGGTCGGCTTCCAATCTAATCGGATGCAGCTGAATACCAGTATTTTACATGGAGCGACTGCCTATCTGACCTCCACAACCTAGTTACTAGGTAACACGATACCCCTTGGTAAGACTGGTTGTCAGACTTTTGGGCTTCTAACTACCCATAACAACTGTCAAAACTACACAAAACCTTAGACACCCTAGACATAAAATCCCTGCAAATCAACCAAGTTATTGCTTTAAATTTTATTCCATACAAAACAAACTAGATCATGTAGCCTCGGTTTCCCGACGTTTCCATTTCCCGAATGTTGCGGGATTGCGGGATTTTAAAAGTGTCTAAGCAAGTAATTGCTCTGCCAGTTACGGCACTGGGTTTGTAAACTCAGTGGCTGATGTGGTCCGTGGCTTTGGTACTTTATCTTTTTGTGGGGTATACCTAATGTTTTAGAAAGTTCTTCATGCGAATTTGTACCCTTTTGACATAAGAGGTTGAAGCAACAAGCGATCTGTGAATTGGAAAATGATGATGTTGCTAGCCCGCTTTCCACTTCTAAACATGGACTCTTAAATAATCATTAACTTATTGTGTTATTGACTGTGTAAAATAAATATTATTGTACCACTATAGGTACTGAACTTAAACTATTAAATCTTTCTAAATAATCCTTAATAGGAATCCTTATAAAATTTATCCCTTCATAGCCCCTTGTATTTATTCTACATCGGTGAATATCTAATTAATATGTAGTAATTGACACAAACAGATTTGATAGCCCAATTTTTGAGGAAAGTTGTAGGCATCACGCTACGACCCACAAACAGAACATTTCATCAATGACTTTCAGTTCAAATAAAAAATTTACTGATGTAACAGACTTACCTTGTTAATCAATGAAAACATGACGTATGAAATAATTAGGAAAACACCCAGTGTAAACGCAAAGGCAACTCAAAACACCGCCTCGTTATTTCAATTAAAAAGTTTAAGTCCCGAAGCCAGATTTCATTTTAAATTAAACACAAATCCCACTGACGGTCAGTACGTGGCTGTTGTAGTTACTGTCATTAATAAAAGCAGTTGAAACAAATATTAAACATTCCTCGTTTTAAAGCGGCGTACAAGCGTTTAGTAGACCCACTCATAAAATATAAAACTATGGGGCTTCTAGAACAGCGATAATTCGATAATAGACAACTGAATATTGTCGTTGAGATTTATTGTTTTTTTTTACTTGCTAGGCTTTTTTGCCTGCTCATTAACCGACTTCAAAAAAAAGGAGGAGGTTCTCAATTCGTCGGGATATTTTTTTTTTTTTTATGTATGTTCCCCGATTACTCGAAGACGGCTGGACCGATTTGAAAAATTCTTTTTTGTTTGAAAGGGTATACTTTCAAGTTGGTCCCATTGTCATTTGGTTACGATCTGATGGTGGAATCTTGGAGAAATCGAGGGAACTCTTCAAATATTGAAGGCACATCTATAGCGATTTAGGTATTTGGATCAGTATTTAAGTTTTTTGACACCGACTTCCAAAATTAAAGTTATTTTTCACTTTGTAGTTTGGAAGTCGGTAGTTTTTTTTAATTACACATAAAGGATCTACATATTACAAAAACAAAACAACAAAAACTTTGCTACGAGATAATGTCACATTAATTAAATTTTATAATAGCTGCTATATGAGGAACGAAAGGTCGTTTGTTCAAACCACGCCCGATGCATAATTGACGTGAACATGAACACAGCAATTACAAACAGTATAATTATTTTTAACCCCCGACACAAAAAGAGAGGTGTTATAAGTATGACCGCTATGTGTGTCTGTCTGTGGCACCATAGCTCTTAAACGGGTGAACCGATTTTAATGCGATTTTTTTTATTTGAAAGCAGGTTTTCTAGGTGGTATGGTTCTTAGACAAAATTTATCAAAATCAGTTTAGCCGTTTGAAGATTATCAACTATTTTCTAGTTCATGAATGGATGTGAGTATCTGCCACGGTTCTGATCGATTTGAAATTTGGTATTCTGTTACTTCAATGATGCTGCAGCATCACCTGGAATTTGCAGAATACCCGACTCCCTTACCAACTTGCAGCACAATATCGTGTTTGGGTTCATTGGAATGGTGATGATGAATAGGTTATAGGTAGATGGTGAACAGGGTCTGATGATGGAACAGGAAAGAGAAATTAAGAAATATTTGTGTCGGGGGTTTTTAGGGTTCCGTTGCCAAATGGCAAAAAACGGAACCCTTATAGATTCATCATGTCTGTCTGTCTGTCCGTCCGTATGTCACAGCTACTTTTTTCCGAAACTATAAGAGCTATGCTGTTGAAACTTGGTAAGTAGATGTATTCTGTGAACCGCATTAAGATTTTCACACAAAAATAGAAAAAAAACAAATAATTTTGGAGTTCCCCATACTTAGAACTGAAACTCAAAAAACATTTTTTCATCAATCCCATACGTGTGGGGTATCTATGGATAGGTCTTCAAAAATGATATTGAAGTTTCTAATATCATTTTTTTCTAAACTGAATAGTTTGCGCGAGAGACCCTTCCAAAGTGGTATAATATGTGTCCCCCCCCTGAAACTTCTAAAATAAGAGAATGATAAAACTAAAAAAAATATATGATGTACATTACCATGTAAACTTCCACCGAAAATTGGTTTTAACGAGATCTAGCAAGTAGTTTTTTTTTAATACGTCATAAATCGTAAACCGCAATTTACCTTTCATTCAATGTTACTTGCTGCTACGGAACCCTTCATGGGCGAGTACGACTCGCACTTGGCCGCTTTTTTTTAATTTTAACTGTAGTTGTACTTGTTGTTCTGAAAAAGTTAATGTAGGTACCAATAATATGCGTCGCAACGATATGCGTATTTTTTTAATCTTTAAAAATATAGCTCGCCGTTAATGCCTTCAGCAAAAGCTTTGTAGCTCACTAGAGAGCCGCGTTTACGACGCGGTGGTTGAGCTTTATAATGTAGGGATAGCATGGTATAACTAAAACTAAGTCCAGCCCGCTGGATTTGAGGCCTCACTCAGTTAAGTAACGGACTTATCTTCGATGACACGTGACCACGCCCCCTACCGGCCCTTTGATGTAAGCCCCTGTCCACCCAATGTTGTCTCAAAGCTCTATTTAATTGCTACCTCGTTATTTCTGGATTATTTACACAGTGAAAAGCGTTTTTAATCACAACGTTTTTGAATGAATCGGATGATCAAACGACTCTGTTCGTATGTTACAGTTATTTAATTGCCGTTAAATCTGTTCTCGTATGCAATTTGAACGATTTCAAAGGGGTTTTTTAGTCTAAATATTGGGTAAAAATATGTTTGGTATTAGGGTTGTGTTAATGTTTTCACATAGGGAGATTCATACACATTTTTAATAAAAATAAATAAAAAGTAAATATTTATACAGTATTAAAAGTTGGTAAAATATAAGGTAATACCCAACCCCCCCACCGCCCTGCACTGGAGGATGTCTTCAAGGTTCTGGATTGGAAAGGGCTAGGCATCAACATCAATGGCGAGTATATCACTAACCTTCGGTTTGCCGACGACATAGTTATCATGGCTGAGACCATGGAGAAACTCAGTACAATGCTCGATGACCTCAGTAGATCCTCCGAAAGAGTGGGTCTTAAAATGAACATGGACAAGACAAAGGTCATGTCAAATGCCCATATGACACCCACTCCCATGAAGATCGGAGACGCTACGCTCGAAGTTGTGGACGAGTATGTTTACCTAGGACAAACTATCCAGCTAGGTAGGTCCAACTTCGAGAAAGAGGTCAATCGTCGAATCCGACACGGCTGGGCAGCGTTCGGGAAGCTACGCAATATCTTTTCGTCCCACATACCACAGTGTCTCAAGACGAAAGTCTTTGACCAGTGCGTGTTGCCAGTGATGACCTATGGTACTGAAACGTGGTCGCTCACAATGGGCCTTATCAGAAGGCTAAAAGTCACCCAAAGGGCAATGGAGAGGGCTATGCTTGGAGTTTCCCTACATGATCGAATCAGATATGAAGAGATCCGCAGGAGAACCAAGGTAACCGACATAGCCCGAAGAATTGCCAAACTTAAGTGGCAATGGGCAGGGCACATTGCTCGCAGAACGGATGGCCGATGGGGTCGAAAGGTTCTGGAGTGGCGACCACGTACCGGAAGACGTAGCGTTGGAAGGCCTCCCACAAGATGGACCGATGACCTTGTGAAGGCCGCAGGAATCCGCTGGATGCGGAAAACACAGAATCGGTCGAAGTGGCGGTGCTGGGGGAGGCCTATGTCCAGCAGTGGACGTCTTTCGGCTGAAATGATGATGATGATGAACCCCCCCACCCCCCTATACCCTTTGGTAATTATACATGATCCAACATTAAAGTCATAAAATAATCATCATCATCATTATTTCAGCCGAAAAACGTCCACAGCTGGACATAGGCCTCTCCCGTAGTCATAAAATACTTAATATTTTTATAAAATAATTTAAATTAAAATTAATGGCCTGTTCGAATCTCCACCGAACTTCATGGCACTTAAATCGTGAATTAGAAATAATTGGGTTAAATAAAGTATTATTATGTCTTCCGAATAAGACTTATCATTTTCTTTGTATTCTTTGGTTAACACTTCGATGCTTGACTTCTAATTTACACGCGAAATAACAATAAAATTCTCAACGTATAAATTGTTAATTGTTACGTAAAGGAACAAATGTTTCCCCTAAACAAATAAAATAGATATTAAACACGACCCTTTTTCATGTTTATTTTGAGAGCGACTGAATCCGTATTATACCTTTATTCCGACACATCTCTTTATTCTACTTAAACGTTAAAACCAATTTATTTTTCATAAATTATAACGAACGATCCTTTTTTACAGGGTTGATCCTCCTGATCCCAACCTTCAGGTAATATTTACTCCCACGGCTCAAATTAAATATATACCTCTTTATGTCAAAAATTCTAATCATATAACCCTTTTATGTCCCGTATAAATATCCACTCAATAGAATATTTGTAAAAATATTTTTACTTACGAGAGCATTCTGTAAATTTTTCCTTTCGTACTCGTGGGTGGTTTTCCCAGAAAATCTTGTTTTTTTCTAAAAGTAGGCTATTCCTCGAAATCGATATTGGTTCTAGTAAAGATAGATTCAAAAGCTTTTGAAACGTACAGGTGAATACAGTTAATTTGTTCTACGAAAATAAATTGATTGAAAAATAAATATATAAAAAGATTGTTTACACATTATGCCAGTTGCATATTGAACTTGTAGACTACAACTTTCACGATAGTAGTCTGAGTTGTCGCTTCTTCGTGTAGCAATTAATAGGCGTCGAAGCCATCGTAGGCGCGTCGTAGCAAAGACTACGTCGTAGCAGCGACTACGTCGTAGCAGCGTAGACTGCGCGAACGACTGTTTATTTTTTCTATATTTAGCTAATACTTGATATTTTTGCATAATTAAATAGTGATAAATAGTGAGTAAAATAACATTTATTTAATAAAAGTTAATGTAGATGAAAGCATATTATTTAAATATTTTTATTAACCAGGACTATACAATCCTTTTATACCTATTAAAGAAACAAAAAAAAAATTCATATCCAACCTTGTTTTGTAAAACAACCCTAATCCAAAGCACGTGTAGTAGTAACAACAACTGTCCTACATTCACATTCGCAGTTAATTCGACCTCATTGTCTGGCATTTTTCGCTCTCCTAATCTTGTTAAGCAAATCCGAGGGAGGCTGTGACACGGGTCCAGGGATTTTGTTCACACATACCGTTTTTCTAGTGTAGCCTTACATTTGTGTCTGTTTTCAGTGTAAATTAGAACGATCCATTATGGCTTACAACCTTCGCTTAGTAATCCAATAGGTAGATTTATCCTGAAAATCAACAAGAGGAAAAAGGTTTCTCATATAGACAATATGTTTAAGAAGAAAAACGTAGTTTTTTTAAATGAAAACTTCTTTAGACGCGTTGGGCATTTTTGAGATGGGATTAAACCATTGATTTCGCGACACCATGACGACACCTCATTTTTGTAAACGCGATTGTGCTCTTTATTTATATTACGTTACGGATCAATGTTCTATGAAGTATTTTTACTTTAAAGGTTTTGTAAGTGCGATTATGCTCTTTATTTATATCACGTTACGGATCAATATTCTATGCAAATATTTTTACTTTAAAGGTTTTGGAAGTTATGAAACACTCTGTCAGCTCTTTCAGCTGACCCCCTATTGTTTTCTAATAATCGAAATGAGAATTAGCGTTTCTCTCATATCATGCCATCAAATTATAAACTATTCATGAAAGTTACATGGTAAAACCAAGCGGACTAAAGGCTCTTACAGTACCTATTTTAAATATTCACAATCTTGGAGAACTAAGTTTGAGTATAAATCATTACAATTACGAGTACAATGTTGTTTTAAACTGCTCCGAGCGCTGTTAGCGCAACTCTTCATTTACTCCGTGGAACGGTCCTTATCTCTAACTGAAAGTGAAAACAGCTATGTATACCAAACATGAGTGTCATAATATGATGTCATTTATACTTATTGGAATCTTAATTAACTTCTTTAGTCTACCATGAATGATTTTGGCTTTTACTTCGATATCTATATACATATAATCTACACCTGTGAGATTTTCAAGAGTCCAGTGTCCACCTGTGGGTTTTCAATAGTGAGTGTTCTTTATCTGTTTTCATTCATTCACTTACAGTAACGCGTTTAAATACAGGCCGCCTCAAAAAGTTGCATAAATCAATAAGAATTGATTTCATCATCATCATCATCATGCCTATAGCAGTCCACTGCTGGACATAGGCCTCTCCAATTGCACGCCATTCAGCTGCTACCAGCCACCCTGCGAAGATCGTCGCTCCACCTAGCCTGAGAGCGTCCTACCTTACGTTTGCCGATTCGCGGTCGCCACTCAAGAACACGTCTACCCCAACGGTCATCGGTTCTACGGCTAATATGGCCAGCACATTGCCACTTCAGCTTGCTTATTCTGTGAATTAATTTAAATGTCTGCAGTCTTGGTTCCATAATATCGTCTCAATCTGTAGCCACAAAACGTATATTACACGTTGGGTCCTTAATTGTAGCTACCAATTGATACAGTTTATGGAACATAAATTGGATAGTCAAATTATTTTATTTTATTTGTGACTTGTGGAATGACAATTCACAAGTCACAAATAAAATATCAGATTTATTACAGTTGCAATCATGTAATTGCGTTTTATTAAAATAGGTTTTTTATTTTTATTAATTTATTTATCTTTTGTGTAGATTGTTTTCTTTTTTGTGAATGTGAGAACGCTGTAGGCTTAGTGGATTGTAGATCTATTGATTATTTTCTATTTTGTTAAGTACCTGGTACTTATTGAAAGACCTACACTGTCCTCCCATACCTAGTAACACTGTTATTTGACAGTATTGTAAAAACCAATTATTTTTTTAAAGAGTAACCGTGGAGTTGCTTGCTGGCTCTATAGGAAACGACCGGTTAAAACCGTGCACCTACCTTCTGACATGTGCCCTTGTAGGTTTATGTGAAATAAAATATTTTGAATTTTGAAATGAATTCTTGTCGGTATATACATATACTTATATCTTTTTGGGGCTGACTCTACCTAGTTTGTAGTAATTTTCCTTTACCAGCAATAATCTCCCGCATAAAACTATCTAATATCCTCCGAAAACAACAATTAGAAACATTTCCATTTACTATATAATATACGTATAATCCGTCGAGGGCTGCAATACACGGGCAGGGATAACTAAGCCGATTACAATATTCGAGTGACTGTCACCCCTAGCTCTTGGGCGACTTGTTAGCGACTAGAAGCAAGTTTGTCTTGTTATAACTCGACTCGACTTCGGAATATGACTGTACATGTCTACACATCCGGATTTTAAACCGTATTGTACTTTAGAGATGCTACACCACTTCAGTATAATTGGAAGTTCAATTCTGTTTGAGGATCGTAGGAGGCAGGATAAATTCCTCTATTTATAATAAAAGAAAACTCGAAGCATTTAGTATTTTTCGTGAAAGAATATGTCTTGAAAAGTATATTTCAAAAATCAAAATCAATATACAAGGGCACTTATGAAACGTCAGAAGCTAGGTGCACGGTTCCAATTGGTCGCTTCCTATGGAGAAGAGCCGGCAAGAAACTCCACGGTTACTCTTTTCAAAATAAATTATTTCTACAATGTTTTCAAATTACAGTGTTAATAGGTATGGGTTTGCCACCGTTCGTAAATATGAATCTATTTTAGTCGAAAAGTAGCATGATTTGTTCTAATTTGAAGGGCATTAACGTACCAACAACTACGTGGGATTCCATTTGCAGGTGTCTATAAATTTTGGAAACCACTACAACATGTATATTTTTAACCGACTTCCAAAAAGGAGGAGGTTATATGTTCGTCGCGTATGTTTGTTTTTTTTTTATGTATGTCCACCGATTTCCCCGTCAATTGTGGACCGATTTTGAATTTTTTTTTTTTTTTGTTTGAAAGGGTGTGCTCTCGAATTGGTCCCATATAAATTTTATTAACTTTGCTTGGATAGTTTTTGAGTTAGCTACAAAATACGTATTTTTTTCCCACTTAGTATGTAGATGATATGTTAAGTTTCTGTCATTGGTAGCAGGTAGTGGTATTCGAATGTGTGTGTGTGTAGGTACCACAACTAAAAAGTGAAAAATAAAAACTTTTTACAAAAAAAAACAACCGACCTCCAAAAAAAAAACACTACAAAGTGAAAAATAACTTTAATTTCGGAAGTCGGTGGCAAAAAACGAAAATACAAAACCCAAGACACCGACTTCCGAAATTAAAGTTATTTTTCACTTTGTAGTGTTTTTTTTGGAGGTCGGTTGTTTTTTTTTATAAAAAGTTTAAGTAAGTTTTTTCTAAACCATAAATAACATTAGCTGAGAATAAAAAATAAACAAAGAAAAATGTAGGTAAACCAAACTTTAAAGGTTATCATTCTGTTCTAAATTGCTTTTTATATATAAACGCGTTAGAAAATATACCCTATTAACCCTGCCCTATCTCTTCGTAGCCTATTTTCTCCTGCTCTTTTATAGCCGTAGCCGGAACGGCTAGAAAATGTACTTCGCTTACGTGGACAGGCAGTTGAAATATAGCCCATTAAGTTTTCAGTGCATTTAGAATATATAATGTATGAAGTAGTACGCTTACTCTTAGTTACCCGTTTAACACACGCACGGTATATGCAGAAGGCTTACAATGCTCTACGCGTGCAGTATAATAATGCGCTGAGGATATTGTTGGGGCTGCTTCGGTTTTGCAGTGCATCGGGCATGTTTCATCCCATCATGTGCAAACGATGTGCATCGATGTTGCGGAGATTCAGAGGTAGCCCAAATTTTAGCTACACTGGCGGACAAGGTTGATGGACCATTTATCAGGCTCTGGGCTAGCAGACATATGTGTGTGCACATGTTCATGTAGCCAATTAATGTATAATTATTGTATTTCTAAATTATTATTGAGTTTACTAACATAGGCTGAGTTCATACTAACACTATATGGATCCCTTGGTCTGAAATAAAAGAATTGAATTTGAATCTGAATTTAACAAACTCTTGACTCTTTTTTTTTTCGTTTCGGTAATTCGAAAATTTTTGTTAGTTTTAGATGCTCCTTTTTAGGGTTCCGTAGTAAACAAGGAACCCTTATAGTTTCGTCATGTCCGTCTGTCTGTCTGTCTGTCTGTCTGTTCGCGGTCTAGCTCCGAGACCCTTAGTACTCGAAAGCTGTAATTTGACATAAGTATACATATTAATTACGCCGACAAAGTGGTAAAACAAAATTATGAAAAACATTTTTTTTTTAGGGTACCTCCCATACACGTAAAGTGGTGATGTTTTATTTTTTATCCCATAGTATGGGGTATCATTAGAAAGGTCTTACAAAAACATTATGAGTTTGTGAAAACCATTTTTGGATTTAGGAATCCGTTTGCAAAATATTAAGCTTTAAAGTGCTAATTTTTGTTAGAGTCAAGTGTGTCCCCCCCCCTGCCAGCTAAATGGTTGGTTTTGGATGTGTGAAAAAAATCACAGTAGTAGTTTATATAACGAAATCAAAAGAAAAACTATCACAGCTAAGTAGGCTTTACTAGTTATCGAGTAATAATCGACCAACTTAACTTTGCAGTTGCAAAAACATGTTTTCCCGTTAATATATCTCAGTTAAAATGAGTAATATTTTAGGCGCATCAAAGTTAGATATTTCTCGAAACTAAAATGAAACCAGGTGGCGTTCTGTATTTTCTGCCTACCCCAATGGGAGATGGCGTGAGTTTATATATGCATGTTTGAAAGCCGAAATCATGCCTGCGTCATCTTTACAGGCTTTTCAATATCCACAGCTGAACACTTTACCAATTTGGAGGCCCCATAAAACAATATTTCACAAACCCTGCAATAACCTTACGAAAAAGTTATAAAAAACTGTAACGACACTTCTTTTAATTTAAGACAGGAGCCATCAACATTTTACAGCAAACTTCCGATACTTTTTATTGTATTGAGTCGTAAATCGTTACCTTCAAGGCTACAATCAAAACAAGGTTATAAAAGCAACAACCTGGCGTCGAATCGATGAGGAGGGCTTGTCGGGACTCTCACTAAATTCTTAATACCTCACGTAACAGTTAAGGAGGGTTCGCACTAGTGTTGCTACGCGACAAGCCCTGGGATTGAGAAATGCGGGACGGGAATAATATAGACAGAGCTTATGTAACTGTGAGAGTTGTAGGAGTCTATTTAGTTTTATGGAGGAGTGTACATGTTAAGAATTTGACTTACAATAAACTTTGTTTTCGTATTGTATTGATAAATTAGACTGTACCTTCTACTAATATTTGCATATTTATTAAAATTATAACACATGAAATTGATTCATTTTTTTATTCACATACGCATTATCAACATTTAATTTAATTTCAACAGGCATTTTACGGAACCAATAAGCACCTTAAATATATCCCGGGAACCTGTCCCGTGAATACCGAACTTTTGGCAGCACTACGCAACAGCTACTTATCTTTTATTGTGCAGCCTCCAGACAATGTTGCCATGTCGGTGACGATCGATGATAATGCACTGAAGCTCGGAGATCAACGTTCTACGAACTTATGCGAAGGTTTTAAACTTTAGGGAAACTTTGAGACGTGTTTGTTAAGGGTTTGTTATTCCTGTGTATGATGTACATACAACCTATATGGTTATAATTTAATTTTAGGATAGTATAAATGAATTCGTATAATTTGCCAACGACAACCACTGTTTACAGAAACAACTTTATTGAGGATAAATCTTACAGTTGTCAAAGATGTCCCGGGATGTTCGGATTTTTGCCAACACTATAACTACTTTTACTGCGAGAATTTGAAACAATGTTGCAGAACTGTAAAATCTCAATGAAGATATTCAATTTTGACAAGTTTACTACATCTTGCCTATGCACATAATTTGAAAAAACTATCACTTCATATTTTTGAATTTATATTAATCATTATGCAAACAAATTCTAATGAAAAAAAAAAACAACGTATCTTCATTAATTCGCGTCAAGTATTTACACTGTTTTAACACGGAATGCAACGTAAACGCCAAATTACATACATAAACATGGGTCCCTAACAAAGGTTACAATTTATCGAGGGGGAGCAGACGCATTAAAACGAGGAAAAAGTACGACACGATAGGTAACTGCATACGTACAATCGGTAGAGTGAATGATCAATGCAAGTATAGACGAGTACACTGTTTGTAGATAGGCTGGTTTTTTTATTAATCGTATGTAGCTGTTTGTGTTTTAAAATAAAAATTGTAGACGCGGTAATCTGAGTGATGATATAGGTATGTAGGTTTTTTTGTAATATGTGTGTTTGTTCGGGCTTTTACACTTAATAGATAATTCTAAATAAATAAAAATGAAATGCTGTACGTTGGTAAGCGCATCACTTGCGAACGGCTGGACCAACAGGATGTTTATTTTAGTCAGAATAAGGTTTTTATGGAGTTCGTGGCTAAATACTAACAGCCGCTCGGATCGATCTGTCAGGTTCAGCTACGCTTGCCAGGGTTGGTCCGTGGATGGGTGACCATTTCTACATACCGAGACTACTCCGTGCCTCGGAAAGCACGTTAAGCCGTTGGTCCCGGCTGTCATTCGTGGATCTTTGACAGTCGTTACGGGTCGTCAGAAGCCCGAAAGTCTGACAACCAGTCTTACCAAGGGTATCTTATTACCCAGTTACTGGGTTATAGAGGTCAGATAGGCAGTCGCTCCATGTAAAATACTGGTATTCAGCTGCATCCGGTTAGACTGGAAGCCGACCCCAATATAGTTGGGAAAAGGCTAGGCAGATTGATTGAAGGTTTTTACGGAACGAAAAGTGGAACGTTTGCCCGGAAAATGGAGAAATCGGGAAAATTTAAAGTGCTTTTTAACCGACTTCAAAAAAGGAGGAAGTTCTCAGTTCGTCGGATTTTTTTTTTTGTATTTTCCCCAATTACTCGAAGACGACTGGACCGATTTGAAAAATTCTTTTTTGTTTGAAAGGGTATTCTTTCAAGTTGGTCCCATTGTTATTTGGTTACGATCTGATGATGGGATCTTAGAGAAATCGAGGGAACTCTTCTTATATTATAGGCACATCTATAGCGATTTGGGTATTTTTGATGAGCAGTTGATATTAGACTATTGTAACTTAGATAAATTACAAATCAGTCCACTAAAAAGTAAAGAAAAAACTTTTACAAAAAATACAACCGACTTCCAAACTACAAAGTGAAAAATAACTTTAAGTTCAGAAGTCGGTGTCAAAAAACTAAAATACTGATCCAAAGACACCGACTTCCAAAATTAAAGTTATTTTTTACTTTGTAGTTTGGAAGTCGGTTGTATTTTTTGTAAAAGTTTTTCTATGGAACTTTTGTATGAACTCAAGACCATATATTATTGAAATTTTTACTGGACAACGTCTGACGGGTCTAGGTACGGGTATAGGTATATACATAAACTCACGTTTTCTTCCCTTGGGGGTAGAAACTACAGAACGCTTCACCTGCTGCGATCGTTAACTGTCGTGTCAGCTAGTACGCAATAAAATGCGTTTTACTTGGCTCAACCTTACTTTGAAATACTTTTTTACTTTTGAAATATAAGAATGTCGACGTCGAATAGCGCTTTCGAAAGTATTTTTTTAAGTTAAGTATTCCTTCTGAACGAGCTGACTAATTAACTAGCTGAACAAGTAGGGTGACGACTTCTGCGGTCTGATGTTAACCTTTTTTTACTGGGGTATCAGTTACTGCAGTTATTTAGACAGACGAGCTGAAGAGTTATCACGCCATTTGTTTGTCTGTAGAATCCCTTTGGTCGGCAGCACCACGCTACGTGTAGCCAGGATTGACGTTTTTGGGAACAAATAACATAACATTACGCCTGTAATCCCCGAAGGGTTTAGCAGAGGTGTACCTATATAATACACCCACATTTCACCAGTTATGTTTCAGTCCCATGTAATAGGCGGCGAGCCTATTGCCATCAACCGGGCACTAATCCAGACTCAGGGCTGCTACTGAGAAATTCCTGTTGGAAAAACCCAATAACACTTTGCTCGACATGGGAATCGAACCCAGGACCCTCACGCCCCTAACTGCCGTAGGAGGAGACGCCCTAGGCGCCGGGAATCGCAGGCCGATTTCCGGCCACCGTAGGCTCGCCGTTCGATAAGGACCAGGCCCGGGTCGACGGCGCGTTGTATTCCACGCGCGCCTCAAAGAGATGTCATCAGAATAGACGGGTTCCGCGAGGGCCGATGCCTGCCGGGGGTGCGAAGAAAACCGATAGGGAGATCGAGGCCCACGGCATCAGGGAGTCTGACACGCTATTTGATAATTTCCCACCCAAAAAAAGGACCTCACGCTCAGCAGTAGCACCTGCGACCACTAGACCAACGAGGCAATTTTAGGGAACTGCATAAATATTTATTTATTTACTATTACTACTTGCATTTGTTTTTAATGATGGGAAGCGTTCCCATACAATAACGTAGTCGTCGCTTTTCGTAGCCAAAATAAAGAGCGATATTTTATTTTATTTTAATGCCTTTAAAACACGGTGATCATTGATCATCCTTTACTGAGCTAGTTTAAAAGAATCCAGTACCTTAATTGACATAAACTATGCAAAACTCCACATAACTTCGACGTACCAACATTCAAACACTATTTATTTTCGGAGATTTGTGACAGTATTCACAGGATGACCGTCAAGAAACATTGAAAACATCGGCCATATACACTGAAAGGTTTATACAACACTGAAACAAGTACACCGAAGCAATAAAAACATGATAAATAAACGTGTAGGCTCAA
Source organism: Agrochola lychnidis (assembly GCA_963680765.1). Classification (NCBI taxonomy): domain Eukaryota; kingdom Metazoa; phylum Arthropoda; class Insecta; order Lepidoptera; family Noctuidae; genus Agrochola; species Agrochola lychnidis. The sequence goes on from OY796857.1 coordinate 17,273,981, forward strand.
CAAGACGTCGAGCTCTGTACTCCGGATATGTAAAGCGTACATGACGGGCGAATATGTCACCAAGCGTTGATATATGACGGCTCTAGGCTCCTCCAGGCTGTTAACTTATGGAGTTCCTTACCTACTAGTGATGTGCTGGAGTAAATATCGATATTGTGTGATTTTTACTCTTGGAGTGTATCGATAGAGGGGTTTACATCGTGCTTGTCAATTTGCAAAAGTTTTAAATGGAATCAGTCCTTATGAATTTGCATGCATGATCAGCCTATAATGTTCCCACTGCTGGGACACACCACGCAGACCCAGTGCGTGTTGGTAGATGTCACATGTCTTCGAAGTTTTAGTTCTCGGACATGCTGATTTCCTCACGATGTTTTCCTTCACCGTTTTGAGAGCAGTGATAATGAAATAATTTACACAAAGTAAAGTGCCTGTCAGGGTTCAAACTTATGACCTACAACTCGTAAGTCGTGGCCATTACCGCTGGGCTACCACTGCTCCCCATGAGTTCCGAACTTATTATTTTCGCTAACAACTTTTTACAATATTTGTGGCGAAAAAAAACATTTGTGTGCAAAAAGTTATTCACAATTTTCGTGAAAATATTTATTCACATCACAACAAAAAAAGCTGTTCACAATATTTATGACAATATTTTGGTAACTTGAATACGTATATCAATCGACACGCCTGCGTCGACTCCGAGCAACCACTTATTTACTTCAAAGTTCTATAGTCCGAGCCTTTAACGAGTCTCTAAACACCAATCCTTCAACACCCAACTAATAAAACAAATTAATATTCTTATCGACACTTCAAGAAGCCTTCCCCACCCTGCCTATAACCACTTTACATTCAACGCGTTCTCGACGGCGGCAAACGACTAATCTTCTGATATATCGGCGCTCACCTTCCCTTATCTAAGGAGATCTTCCAAAAAGTGCCCCTTTATTACGCCATGGATTACCCCCGTGTACTGGGGAACCCCATAAAGCCTCTGTGATCAGTATATAATGGAGTCAGGAGAGTGTTCTTGGGACAATGTTCGGAGTTATTTTTAATTTGTTTAGGTAATTTGTCTTTTTTTCAATGAACCTTTCAGACGAATATACTAAGCATACGCGTGAGGCGCAGCGATTTTGTACTCTGTGTTTGTAACCAATTATCATGGTTATAAACACAGAGTACAAAATCGCTGCACCAGTAGTGTCTACTAATTAATACTTATTAGATATGTTAGCTTATATTTTGTCAAACGATACTGGTATCAAATGTTTGTATAATCTACTTCTCCCCGCTAGCTAGCTACTCAAGGATACGTCCTGCTGTGTTGAAAAGATTGGCTAATCCGTAAGGATGGCAGCATTAGCAACCATATAATTAGATAGTGGTGCCGATTCCCTTGTTCACAAACTAAACTAAATTTAAGTTCAGTGCATCTTTTTTTTTCTATTTCATTAAGAAAAGGACAGAAGTTAAATTTTAGTTTAGTCCTGTCAAATTAATCAGCGCTTGACGTAAATTGACGTAATTTTAGTCGGCAAGTTTTTAATCACGTCTAAACTTGTATGGAGAGTGACAGACGATGATTAATTTGACAGGACTAAACTAAAATTTATCTTCTGTCCTTTTCTTAATGAAATAGAAAGAAAAAGATGAACTGAACTTAAATTTAGTTTAGTTTGTGTACAAGGGAATCGGCACCATTGCCGACCCAGGATATGGACTTTGATGTATACCCGGACGTACTTACGTATGGTCGATATCTATTTAATTGTAATCTCATATTAGTGCGTGTGTCACAGAGAAAAACCCTAAGTTTTAGATACGCTACGCATATCTGTGATAAATAAATATTTGAAAGGCCATTCTGAGGAGCAAGGCCGTAACTTATCAACTATTATAGCGGATATCAATACATTCTGACGTCAAAAATATAAATGACTCATAGAACCATGTGCTGATAAATAAAATTCCGCGAAATACTCCTGATAAGATTTGATTAATATTTCATGAAAATGTGCTAGATGGAAAGTGGTTTGATAAATTGAAATACAGTACAGCAGCAGCTTTAATTTTCTTCTTGCATAGCGAGAATATCTCACAATTCTCTGAAAATTATACAGCCTGGTCTTAGGTGTGTTTAACTCTTCAGTAATATGTATAGTAACAAAATCAATTTCACAATCCGTATCTCAAACGTTAAGATAACGTTCATTTTGTTTTTGATTCGCGAAATATCACATTCTTGACCGGCAAAGTAATTGGTGCTGCTCAAAATGAGATAGGTACCTAGCGTTCCAAGTCAAACACTCGAAGCCAGCTCTTAACAGGTCATAATAATACTTACCATAATCAGACTATACCTAACAGTGGATGTCATATGTCTTCGAATTTTTTGATTCTAGGACATGCCAGTTTCCTTACGACGTTTTTCTTCAACGTTTTGAGAGCAGCAGTAATGAAATAAATTACATAAAGTAAAGTGCCTGTCTGGGTTTAAGCCCACGACCCACCTCTGTTCTTAACAGCTCAAGATAATATAAAAACAATACAACATTTTAAAGCACTTTCCAACTAACTGAAGCTACAAAAATCATGAAAAGAAACACAACTGACAAGTTAGTTGGAAACAAACGCAAGCCGGTTATCTAGCCGGGTGGCAGGTCGAAGTTTGACAAAGCATTTATTGTTGGTGAAGAAGCCGGCTTCGGGCGACGTCGGGAGGCCTCGGCAAACTTCGGGCCCGCTCGCACACGATAACGAGTTCTAAACTCAGGCACTGATACGAGTACGTCTGCTGGATGCTCTAATAAGGTTCGCAACTGCTCATGTATGGTTTATTTGTGAAGATGATATAAGGTGGGTGCAACAGAAAAGTTAAATCATGTTAAGGCAAGATTTTTTTCTATTTTACATTCTAGAAATGCAAGCCTTTGAATGTAATGCATGACTATTGTGCTTTACCAACGTATTACTATAGCTAAGGTGCCTAGTACCTATATCGCAAGAAGAAAAAAAAGCGGCCAAGTGCGAGTCGGACTCGCCCATGAAGGGTTCCGTAGCAGCAAGTAACTTTTAATGAAAGGTAAATTGCGGTTTACGATTTATGACGTATTAAAAAAAAACTACTTGCTAGATCTCGTTCAAACTAATTTGCGGTGGAAGTTTACATGGTAATGTACATCATATATTTTTTTAGTTTTATCATTCACTTATTTTAGAAGTTACAGGGGGGGGACACATTTTACCACTTTGGAAGTGTCTCTCGCGCAAACTGTTTAGTTTAGAAAAAAATGATATTAGAAACTTCAATATCATTTTTAAAGACCTATTCATAGATACCCCACACACGTATGGGTTTGATGAAAAAAAAAATATTGAGTTTCAGTTCTAAGTATGGGGACCCCCAAAATATTTTGTTTTTTTTTTCTATTTTTGTGTGAAAATCTTAATGCGATTCACAGAATACATCTATTTACCAATTTTCAACAGCATAGCTCTTATAGTTTCGGAAAAAAGTGACTGTGACATACGGACGGACAAACAGACATGACGAATCTATAAGGGTTCCGTTTTTTGCTATTTGGCAACGGAACCCTAAAAAAAGAAGGAAGGAAATTCAAGAAGATAGAACCTTGTTTTAGATAGGCAGATGACTGATGAGCCCTTCAATAAATCTGCTGTCAAGTATCATATGGCTCTAATGTTTGGTTGACAGAACAATGAACAGCCTGTCAAGTCAATGACAAGAGTTTAAAATGAACTATCAAAAACCATGCTTGAGTATCCTACTCCAAAACGGCATCCACCCATAGGTGTGTAGTAACAAACTATAAATAGTATTTCATATCTACACCAATTTAAACACTCTAGGGCCAATGCCTGCCGGAGGTTCGAAGAAAACCGATAGGGACATCGTGGCCCCCTGGCAACACGGCAACTGAAGGAACACGGGTGGGTTTTAGTCAGTAAGAGTCTGACACGCCCTCCCACTCTGGTATTTGATAATATTCCACACAAAAAAAAAAAATGTAGACATCATATTATAAACCCTAGATTTTAGTACAAAGTCATGATATTCATTCTCTAAGGCACAGTCACGTGACGTGGATTCATCGCCAATCAATCATTCGTCATGATCAAAGACACTCGATATTTTAAATTCAATAGCAATACGGAAATGTCTCGAATTCCATTAAAATCACACTCTATACTACATAAGTTTAGGTAGTTAAACAAAGGTAAACAAAAAAAACCACGTGACTAGACAGCTATCAAGTAACCGACTAAACGTAATACCTGTCACTTCAGTTGTCATGATACGTCACAGTTGTACTCTTCAATTTAGCAACGCTATAATTCGTTGACGTTTAGAGTTTGGGCTCTTTACAATAGACAGATTGCTAAATATTATTATTATAAATCCAACAAAAAAATTGTGCTCAAGCAGTTACATCTACGAAGAGTAGTTTAAGAATAAATGATAAAGTTTAACATACATTAATAAAAGAGGAAAGTATTGTAAAACTCTAAAATAAATGTATTTGGTTTCATCGTATTTATAAACAAGAAAGTGTCATCTATAAAACCCTTTTTACGATTTGTTTACCTTTATTTAACTACCAAAACCTGTGGAGTATAGTTAAATGATACCGAACTTTATAGCATACAAACCCTTGATTCCAGTACAAAGTCGTGCCATTCATTCACTAAGGTCACGCGGCGTGGATTCATCGGGCGTGAAACATTCATCATCATCACTGGCACTCGATATTTCATTCTCCATCTCTTTGAAAGCCACTGGAGTCGCTTAAAATACACACGTATTTGATACAGAATGGCTACATACTATTCAGAATCTTTCTATTGACTAACATGAGCTAAAAACAAAATTAACACCAATTCTGGTAAAAGCTTTTTAGTGAGTGATTGCAGGATTTTCATATTTGAAATAGAGTAGGTATCGCTACGAGATTAAAGTATGCAATAAATGTATGCTAAATAGTAGTGAATTCGTGTTTCCATTAATGGATTGGGCTGTGATATAAATGAGCGGGAGCGGGAGCGAATGGCACTGTCGGTGCGAGCCAACATGATGCCGCAGGTTTTCTCGTTGTTCTGCTCGTGTGACGGTCACGCTTTTTAGAGCGTACTGCACATCACTGTACACGAGCAGCCTGTGGATTGACAATACTGAAAGGGCATTCAGTGCCCTCCGTGTCCAGTACAAGTCAACAACGCGTTCCGGGCGGTGGCGGTGTTGGGACTGCCTCGTTTCTGTAGCGCATCAGGGATGTTTGCGATGGCACGCACTGACTATTTCTACGCTTCTATGCGCAAGCGGTGGGCGTCCCTGGTGCGCCGGGTGCGGGCCAGCCCCAATGCCATCCTGGCAATGATCGCCGATGGGCTGGAATGCCCTTATGTCCCGCATGCAGGCATGTTGCAGTTGCAATGCCAGTTAGGAAATTATAATTATTGTTCTTTATTTATTTTAGATTATAATGTGATTTTATCATTTTTAATTTAATTTAATTATGAATTTTTTTTTGAGATTGTGAATATTTGAATTTATTGTTGATTTTATAGTTTTTCAATATTATTTGTGAATAGTTTTTAAATATCTAAGTATTAATTACGTGTACTACTAACACCTACTGTGGACCAATAAGTATGTCTTTTAAATAAATGAATTTGAATTTTGAATAAGTATTCCAAATATACATACCAATTATAAATGTAAATTTTCGTCTCTGTCTGTGTGACTGCGTATTTCTAACTACGTAACGGAATTTGATGCGTTTTTCACTAAAATTTAAAGAATGTATCCCGGAAGGTTAATTTGTACAATACTTTCTAATTAAAAGTAAGTAGGTACAATAAAGAAATGTCGAGGTTTTGTGAAATTGTAAAAACCGTGCAGAGCATTGACATTAACATTATCTCCATAATTATCAATGAGAAAAATTTCACTGACACATATTACAATAATGCTGCCATAGGACTTATGAGACATTACCAAAATTACCAAGTTTGTTGGAAAGATTTATTATAAGAACACAGAAGGACGCTATTTCTATCCTCTGCAGATGAGACTCCTTTTAAGGTGAACGCACACTTATCTGAGCCGAACGCGTCGAACGAACCGAACGAAACAAATTTTAGAATTCTTTATATGAAACCTCGCATACCTGCCCGCGTCGACGATTAGTTTCGTTCGGTTCGTTCGACGCGTTCGGCTCGGATCAGTGTACGTTCACCTCAAATCAGTTCTAAAGAGTTCAAAAAAAATTTGACCCTCGATACTCTTATATCTGTTTATGGCGGTCAAGTTTTGCTAATTAAGTAGGTACAAGTCTGACTATTTTCTTAATGTCCCTCGGGAAACATCGCATTTCCGAATACAAACGAATGCTAATTTCCATTTCCATCAATTAGATTTATCGATTTTTAACCGACTTCCAAAAAAGAAGGAGGTTATATGTTCGTCGCGTATGTTTGTTTTTTTTTTTCTATGTATGTCCACCGATTTCTCCGTCAATTTTGGACCGATTTTGAAAATTCTTTTTTTGTTTGAAAGCTCTCGAATTGGTCCCATATAAATTTTATTAACTTTGCTTGGACAGTTTTTGAGTTAGCTACAAAATACGTATTCTTTTCCCACTTAGTATGTAGATGATATGATAAGTTTCTGTCACTGGTAGCAGGTAGTGGTATTCGAATGTGTGTGGGGTAGGTACCACAACTAAAAAGTGAAAAATAAAAATAAAAGATATTTTTCACTTTGTAGTGTTTTTTTTTGGATGTCGGTTGTTTTTTTTTTTTGTAAAAAGTTTTTTTACTATCTGATTCACATAGCAACATTCTACACTATCATTCATACCTACGTGCTATTCTGTAAAATCTCAGCGTGAAAACGTGAGCTGTCAATCCCTAACCATCCATAGCATCAGGAATGACAGCTAATTTCACCAGGAATTTTACAGAAGTCGTTTTACCAGAACCGGAACCGGAATCGGAGGTTTTAAATTTAATTTCGCGGAGTCAAAACCGGAATCGGAACCGGAGTTGAAGTAGAAGAAAGATGTGTTATGGAAAGGCTTAATGAAACAAATGAAATATAATTCAGTCTCTTCAATCAAATATTAAGGATAACATGCACAAACAAACACGTGCATCGCTGCATTTCGAACTTCGGTATAAATCCGATTCAAAACTATTGGAACCAAAGTCGGAATCGGAGGTGTAAAATTAATCAGAAGTTCCGACCTTTCGGAACCGGAACCGATGCTCCGTAATATCCCTGTCTCGAGCTCACTTCACCTAAGTGAGATTTTTACAGAATAGACCGGCAGATACCCAACTTAAGCCACAAGGAAACACCAAAAATAAATCCCAACTATTAGTAACAAAAGCTCATTATTACTAAGTGAATCTCCAGATACCCTTTAAGGGCAACGATAATCACCGTCGTGCTCTTATCCCCACTTCAACTGAACGCAATACACTTGATGCCAAACGTAAGTACTTACATTTGAGAGCTGTGTATGCATGTATGTGTATTGATGTCAGAGGGCTTAGCGATGAATGGTATTGACATTATTATCTGTGCAATTATGGTGCTAATTATGTTGATGAGATAATTAAACGTTATTTATTGTAATCTGAGCAATTCCCTGTCCCGGTGAATAAAATCGTAATCGTAAAAAAATAAATTTTAAAAATATTCTATTCTATTAACTAGTATAAATAGCGGAATTGTTCAAATACCAAAAGAAAAGTGATTACTACGAGATATACACCGTAAAATCTCGTAACTTCTGAAATAACCGTAGGAAATTAATGAAAAAAATTGACAGAGTGTAATCGGACCTTTAAATATCGAATAATTATACAATAAAGTTTTTTTTTGGAAACTCGATTGTGATATTTATTTAGATAAGGTTACGGACCAATGTTCTATACAAGTATTTTTCTTCCACCAAGGCGATCTTGTTCAAGTTTTCACTTCTGTCGGCACTCCCGGAGTGCCACTGTTTTTTTTTTAAATCTGGCTGGTAGTTCCAGAGATTAGCGCGTTCAAACAAACAAACTCATCAGCTTTATTATTAATACGGATAGATAAAGATTTCTCTGTGACCACGCCAACTGTCAAGCCACAGGTTACCCAATAAAAAACAAGGCACGTAAACCCATCCCTATGCATAACTAATAAATGTCAACCATGGAAAATATATGACCGCCTGCAAACAACCTCGTTACTTTTTTAATATTACAATAATACATATTTTATTGTGTGCGCTGCACTGATAACATCACACGGCACGAATGTGTAATTTTGGAATAGTTAAGGATTTTATTTTATTGGATGGTCAACAAACAAGCGACCCAACCGATGGTTAGTAGACACCGTTAATAGCAATTAATAAAAGAGATATTATTATCACAGGTGCGTTGGCATCTCAGAGAAAAATCTAAAATGTGTCACAATATTTTTTCAAACAGGATCACATCTGTACATAAACATACTGATACAAATAAATAAAATTGAAGTATCTGTTTGTAATATCAAAATTATAGCGTTTTACTAAATGTATATAAAAGTATAGACGGCGCTTATAACAAAAATTTTTTTTTTTAATTTCCAGAAATTGTCTATTTTTTCTGGCTAATCTCCGAAACGGCTGGTCCGATTTTGATGGGACTTTCACTGGCAGATAGCTAATTTTATAAGGAGTATAATACTTTTATTTTAGAAAAAGTTTTAGGGACCATGCGGGTGAAACTGCGGGCAGCAGCTATTCATTCAATGATAATTATCATTTAATCACTCTTTATTATGTGTTTATAACCTTACTTTTTTCTACATTATTTCTTTATTTTACCACGGACCCAAGTATCAAGTCTCTTCAATTTTATTTACAGCTTCATCATAACCACAGACTAACATCAAACAGTTCAATAAATCGTCTTCATCCGTCGAGATGTTATCAAAGCGACAGAATTATGAACTCCGACCATTTTTCCGCTGAAACTACTCTTTGATTAATAGCTGAAGAACCCGCTATATATTCTGTTAGATAAGGACCGATGACTGAGTGTATCGCATTAGGGTAAACTACGACCATTTCTTTGGAAACTATTCGGGGACTAGATGCTTTATCTAGTTTCATATTTCATGAAAACTCGCGCTTTCTGTGTTTTGTAACGGACTTTTGTAGTCTGTGACTTGTATCTGATGGTTGTTCTTTTTTTTTCGCTTTTTATTTGGTAGTTTGATACAGTGTTTTATCATTGTATTTTTTCTAAATGCTTTAATATTTGTAACTTGGTAACAGTAGCAGAGAGCACAACACGAATGCGCGCAGTGTAGGTGACGTAAATCCGAACGATTTTTTAATTGGAAATACTTGCACATTACATTTGGTTGGTCGTTGGTCTAGTGGTCGCAAGCGCTACTGCTGAGCTTGAGGTCCTGGGTTCGATTCCCGGGTCAGGCAAAGTGTTATTGGGTTTTTCTATCTGGAATTTGTCAGTAGCAGCTCGGACTCTGGATTTATGCCCGGTTGGTGGCAATAGGCTCGCCCCCTATTACATGGGACTTAAACATAACTGGCGAAATGTGGGTGTACCTGCTACAGGGTCACCTCTGCCCAACCCTTCGGGGAAACAAGGCGTGACGTTATGTTTGTTGTATGTTACATTTAGTTAGTTTGAAATCTTTCTTCATATCTATGGGCGAAAGTAAAAATGCTTCAGGATAGTGTAATTTCGATTTAAAATTTGATCGAATTTTCGTTACGTATAATGGACCTTTCGTTCCAGGCCCACATCATGCACTGTACTTGTAATACTTAGTTCTATTCAAATATTGTAAAGTCAAACATATTTTTTAAGCTTAACGCAGTCAGCCTTTACATTAAACAAAAGGAAATTAAGAAGTAGGTTAATTTTCCCTTAAAAGGCTAAGAACTACGGTTAACTACCACTTTAGCGTAGTCATAACGGTACATACGGGTTAAATGGTAGCAATAATGTTTAAGCACCGTGTTGATTATTGGTTTGGTTATTTTTAATTAACTTTTACGAGAAGTAATGAACAGTAAGTAGTGTGCCATAAGCTCGAATGCATGTTTTTTTTTTTAATGAAAGCATGTGCCTGTGATGAAAGCTACCTCCGATAGGACCGGAGGGAGGCCAACGGTTTAAGGTGATATATTGAAAAAAAATTGCTTTTTCTTTATCGTGTACCTTTTTAAGTTCTGGTTCATTAAGTTTGTGGTGGCGCGGCGATGTGGCGGCCGACCACGGATGATAGAACCGCCACTCCCCGCGTGCGGGGGAAATAAGCCACGGCCATCAAACTACCATTTATTTTCAATAAAGGCCCTTAACGTGCTTTCCGAGGCACGGGGTATCACAACGCTAACTTCCAAACTCCGTGCTGTTACTAAGAAATTCCTAATGGAAAAACCTAATAACACTTTGCCCGACCCGGGAATCGAACCCAGGACCCCACGATCAGAAGTCGGGTTTGCGACCACGAGACCAACGGGGCAGTCAACCATCGCCCCATTCCTTCCCATCCGACTACGGGAGAAAGGGAAGAACGAGTGTACCTGGTCTGCGCACACACTTCATGTGCAATATAATATCTCCCACGCTGAAGACTGTTCTCCGCTGAGATTGGTCGACATGGCCAAAATTCGGTCTGGAGGACTATTTTTTTTGAAAGCAGTTTATTATTTACGTACTAAATTGACTGTAACATAGCTCAAATCTCAAATTCTCTCGAAACAGAAGGCGTGTAAACTAGATTTTAAGGTAGCGACACCAACTTTACTGTCATATTATTCGTGAACTTAGGGTGACATTAGGTAACAAGGTGTCTACATTGAAACTCTCAACTTAATTAATGAAACGACAATAGCAACAAGTTATGTTAAACTATGGCTTTGTTGTGTTATTTAATATGTTAATCACTGTGGTAGAATTTTAACTGTATTCGATTGTCTGGTAACCTATGTCATTTTAACTGTATTCGATTGTGTGGTAACCTATGCCATTTTAACTGTATTCGATTAGGTATTTGGTAACCTATGTCATTTTAACTGTATTCGATTGTCTGGTAACCTATGTCATTTTAACTGTATTCGATTGTCTGGTAACCTATGTCATTTTAACTGTATTCGATTGTGTGGTAACCTATGCCATTTTAACTGTATTCGATTGTCTGGTAACCTATGTCATTTTAACTGTATTCGATTGTCTGGTAACCTATGTCATTTTAACTGTATTCTATTGTATGGTAACCTATGCCATTTTAACTGTATTCGATTGTCTGGTAACCTATGTCATTTTCAATACATACGTGGCACCTGACATGTCACAGTACCTACCTACTGAAATTTTTTACCATAGTTTTTGTAGGAGCATCTACTGATAATGCTTCTTAACAAAAAAAACCTGTCCAGCAAAGATTATCATAATCAGCCTATAATGTTCCCACTGCTGGGATACTACAGGGCTCTTCTCTTCGAGAGGGAGTGGACTGTAATCTACCACGCGGGTCTAGTGCGGATTGGTAGATATCACATGTCTTCGATTTTTTGGTTCTAGGACATGCCGGTTTCTTCACGATGTTTTCCTTCACCGTTGCAGCAAATATTGTTTAACAATTTTATTAATAGGTAAAGAAAATAAGGACCTATATTCAATTTTATAATAAAATTATTGTACCCTACTAAGGCAAAGCCCAAAAAATTATGCATCGCTGATAAAACAATTCATTAACCAAAATGCAAATATCGAAGACAGTTTTCATATTATTGTTTTCAAAACGGCCTAGAATCCAACTGCACACAAAAACAGAAAACATTTCCTGATGGAAGTGACCAATAAACAAATTGTACCGATCGCACTATTCTCCGGAACCGCAAACATTATGTAAAAAGTAAAGAACAACAACAATGGATTAAACAAAGGTGCGATGCTCACCGTATATCGGTGTACACGATCTTTTGTCGGTTGCCTTGGGCTTGTGTTTTACGGCACAAACATCGCGTCGGTTGGGTGTGAAAGGAAGATGGTTTGTGGAAAGTGAAAAGAAAATGGAAAACATCATTAATATCACCAAAAATATCTCTCAATTCCTTTTTTTTTACGGTGCCCAAAATGAAATAGACTGCCAAAAAACACTAAGCATTTATTTCAAAACCGCATTATATGATCTGAATCTGCCAAAACACTAACACACACTGACGAACTCGTGGCTAAGTCATAACAGCCGCACGGGTCGATGCAACAGGTTAAGCTACGCTTGCCAGGGTTGGTCAAGTCGTAAAGACACACAATGTAATAAAATAACAGCCACATTTTATAAAACTTCCATGTACCTATACTACGTTTGTAGTTTTGATCTCAGAAGCCAAATACACAGTTGTTCGTGTGGGAAGCAGCTCGTCCTGAGGTCGACACCCGCAGCCTAAAAACTTCGCAAGTAATGAGAAATTGCTGCCGTGTTAATTTATAGCCTACAGTCTGACCAAACTTATAGGGAATATCTATAAAGAACAGAATCAATTCGGCAATATTTGCCTGATGATGGAACATACATTCAAACAAAAATTCTAAAAACTTCGGCATTCAAATAATTTCCAGACCTCATAGCAATTACTTTCTTTCAAAAATATTAAATTTTGACTCCGCTACGATTTTATTACATCTATATCTAGATGTAAAAGTAACATAAATAATACTTGTGGTTGAAAACATTCTAATTCAATGAAGTTATGAAATTTTGCTACATTTCACCGTTTCTATGAACGTGTACCGACGTGCCAATGACCTCTTTGATTAACAATATTATTAAAACAAAAGAACAAATAATGCAGACTACTTATTCCAAATTGCAATAGTCAATAAAATTGCTTCCAATTTGAGATCGTCATAAAAATGTCTCCGTTAAACAATAGTTATTGCATGCTTGCCTAGAATAAACGCTCAAAGTATCCCGCAGAGATTCCCAAATTATCATTCATTTCATTTTATATGAGACATTTATATGTATAGGTTTAGGTCAAAATTGGTTGTTGGAAAATGGATGAAAAAGTAGGTACTTTAAAGGAAAGCTATGGATAGGTCATTTGTACCAAAATTAAAAGTGACATAGGTACGTATTATTTTTTTCAAGTTGAACAAAGATACATTCATTTTGATCTGCCCATACCATGTATTGTGCCAAGAACAGTTTCAAGGGTACCTTACGAAACCACCACGCAATATCATCTTTACTATATAAGTATTGTTTTATTTTGCGTCCCTCCGACTAACTTCGTTATGAACATATTCATGTCTTCATAATTGTTATGCAGAAGAACTTAAAAAGAAAGCTATAGATTGGTCACTGCACCAAAATAAAAAAAACGATGTATTTATATTTTTTTTAAGTTGGACAAAGTTACATTCTTTTTAATAATACATTTGCTAACAACATGCATTGTGCCTAGTTTTTTTGCCTCTGTCCGACTTACCTCATCTAGAAATATATTTATGTCTTCACAATTATTATACAGAAGAAGGAATTAACAGACTATCTTTTATGGAAATGATAATTATGCCATAACCCCGTTTCCATATATCTCTTAAGAAAGACATTAAACATTTAATTAAGTAAAGCCTTTATTTCATTTCTGACGCCATGACTCATATTGCAATCAGGCTTCAGATTCACTTAACACAAACGCCATATAAACACCAATTTATGGCACATAATTCAGCAGAAAATATCATAATGAATGGAAACAAAAGGCGAAAATCGTCTCGCTTAATTTGAAGTGTCATAAGCCACAGTATATTCATAAAACAATGCAATGTTCGCGTAGAGTTGTCAGGTCGCGGGATCGCGGGATCGAGGGATGAGTCCCGCCATTGTACAACCGTGCCTCGACGTCTGCCTCAAATCTGCTTTGCGAATCCCTTTTCATGAAAACGACGGCTTAAAACCTCATTTAGCTGGGTCTCGACGCCTCCACCACTTAAACGTTATGGCCCAAGAAAATTGTCGCGTAATTTAAATAACTTTGTCGAGACCTTTCCATTGTCTTCGGTTTGAAGCTCAGAGGACCTCGAGTGTATAAATCTTCCAGTTTCAGGGAAGCGTCTTCATTTTTGTTGAGGACATTTATGTAGTTGTCTCTTTAAGAGCTCGTTGGAAGGCCCTCGGTGTTATTAAATGTTAAAGTTGGGTAAATCTTTTTCAATTTTGTTAAGGAATGTTTCCTTTATTGAATTTTGAGAAATCTCTGCCTTATAGCTGTTGTAGTTCTTGAATTTTTTATCATAAAAGTCGAATTACGACATTCATTATGCTAAGGTTGGTGCAATGGTGGCTCAGTGGTAACGGCATCGACTTACGAGTTGTAGATCACAAACGGTGAAAGAAAACATCGTGAGGCAACCGGCATGCACTAGATCCAAAAATTCGAAGATATACATCTACCAACAGTACCAACCCACACTGGGCCTGCGAGGTAGATTACAGCCCACTGCCTCTCAAAGAAAGGAGGCCTGTGTCCCACCAGTGGGAACATTATAGGCTATATTATACACTACGTGCTTATACCAAAGTTCCATAATAATGGTACACACTGACACTATCTACTCACCCCTCAACAACAGCCTGCACTGTCAAATTGTCCAAAGCAAACAATCAATAAACTCCCCACAAACCATGAACTAAATTAGCTTACAAAATGAACGTTCACAAAAGCAAGTTACACATTACAGTCGGACGAATATGAGAGGACATCAAAGGCAGGTATCATAGGTAACTGCAGACTGTACCTACGTAGTACTACGTTAATTGAAAGCGAGCGCCGACGCAGGAGCATTTACTAGGGATGTGACGGAGCTTCGGTTCCGGTTCCGAAAGGTCGGAACTTCCGATTAATTTTACATTTCTGATTCCGATTTCGGTTCCGATAATTTTGAATCGGAGTTATACCGAAGTTCGAAACGCAGCGATGCACGTGACTAGAGCGCGTACAAACAAGGTTTATCTCATCGCCAGTGTAATTTTAGTTTATTTTATACACGCTCGCGCTCGAAGTCTCAGTTTATTGTTTTGCTTGTGGATGTTATCGCTATTATTATACAGGGTGTTTGGCAGAACGTTGAACATACGAAAATGGTGGATAGGTGGGGTCATCTGCTACTTACTCAGCCCTAATTTATTTGGCCCTGGCGCCCTGGATATTAATTTTTTTTTTTTTGCTTTCTTCTAGTTTCACAACTTTCTTAACTTTAAAGTGTATTTTTTATTTAAAAAAAATGGGTAAAACAGGCATTTTTTTTAATCTTTAATATTGGCAGATTCTTATAACAGAAAGATGTAAAAAATACTTAAATCCTAATTTCAACCTGCATTAAAAAAAAATATCCAGGGGGCCAGGGCCAAATAAATTAGGGCTGAGTAAGTAGCAGATGACCCCACCTATCCACCATTTTCGTATGTTCAACGTTCTGCCAAACACCCTGTATTTGACTGATTAAAGAGACTGAATTATATTTCAGTCGTTTCATTAAGCCTTCCCATAACACATCTTTCTTCTACTTCCAAATTCGGCTCCGGTTCCGGTTCCGATTCCAGTTCCGATTCCGATCAATCAAATTTAAAACCTACTATTCCGGTTCCGGTTCCGGTAAAACGACTACCGTAACATCCCTGGACTATTTACTTAGCGCTCGCCGTGGTCAGACTGTATGTCTGTACTCTGTGTGTACTGCTCTTGTACGACTTGTGTCAAAGACTGGGACAACCGCCTGTGTACTCCAATGTGTCCAAATTGAAAAAACTTGTTTGTCTGGGTCTGACTTTAAGTGTAAATATAGTGATTTAATGTCAATATTGAGTTTTATTGGATTAGAGGAGTTTTTAATCAGTGTGGTTAGGTATTTTTCTTAGTCTTGTAGAACTTTAATTTACTTCAATAAATACAAAATAAATCTAGCTGCTGTTGCTTTTTGGTTTCAAAATATATGTACATTTGATGGACACATAATTACATTACCTATGTGTCCACCAACTTGTTGGTAAAATAAAATAAAATACAGTTCGAAATGTAAACATATAAATCAACTAATAAAAAAGCAAGTATAGATTTTTGTTTAATGGTAATTGATTCTATTGCTTCAAAAAATCTAGTTAATAAAAAAAACTAAATTGAATTCCTGTCATAATTTGTTTCCCATACAAAATTGCTATGTCCACAGTCGCACGTATTTCAAAAATGCAGCAAATAATAAATAACCTCCCCGACCCTTATAAAAAACCTCCTTGTAAAAAATAACTTGTACAAATTCCCCTCAATTTAGTACGAAGACTATGCTTTTTCAGCTAAAGATGTCTACACTTTACTGCGAAAGTATAACGCGCTGTAAGACCTGCTTGAAGACATACCATTATGTAAATCAGAATCAAAAGTTCAAAGCAACAGTTGACAGACGTCGGCTAATCAACTTGATGGCTGAAACGCTATAAACTTTAAACCGTCTGAACTCAAACCAAATTGGTTAATGGAGCTCATTGAAATCTGCCTTCGTCCCACTAATCAATAAACATAAACGTCGATTCAGAGATTTGAACACGTAAAGCCGTGTACCTATCTTAATGCCCAGAGGGGAAAGTTCAAAGACTTTCCAATTTGGAACCAGGGACGGATTTAGATTAGATTGGCGCCGTGACCGCCCTAAGTAAAGGCCATATCATGTCGAAGATAAATCAGGTTTTTTACATTGGCTTTCTGCCAGTTTGCAGGTGAAATCGATTACTGTGACCATTTTCATACAAACTCACCATATAACTGTTCATAAAACAAAAGTTGCGTTCATCAGCTAATTAGTAAACCAACTGAAATGAATAATAAAATAGCTTTAATATCGCTTGACGTCAAAACTATAACAAATTATCCCGGAAAACTTGTCCTAGCGCGACACTTCCTAAATCCAGCCCTGTAGCAAATGTAGCCAAAACAGCGGCAAAGGTTAAACTGTGCTGTTAGACGAAGCACACGTACAGCGCTGTATGAAGCGCTTACAGCGAGCAAGCCTCTTCTAAGGCAGGGTATATATCTTTAAGAAAGATTAACGATCTTCAGGTAGTGGAGAGTTGGGGTCGGGCTATAATTAAACGCAATAGATGGAGCTTCCCCAAAGATTTAGCGAGAGGGGTTGGCGTCTTGCTGAGTTATGATTTCACACGAGACGATGTGATTGGCACCCCGTAATGAAGACGGTGAATCGACTTTTTGATCGCACACCGGAGCAATCTTTATTAGAAAACTTTGTTTGAACATTAAGCTGACGTGCTTGAATTGAACTATCATCATTTCGGAAATCGATATTTAAAATTTCCGAACGAAGTTTTAATAACTGCATTTTTATAATCTCGAGATATTTTCCAGTGCACGGGCGCTTTTTTACACCACGATTTTTTTTTCGCGCATTGTATTTTCAACGCTGTGCTTAGCGCAGAGATTTCAAAATCCAACAGTGTTTTCTTGACGCTCTGGGATCTGTTGTATTCTCAATGCTCGGCTCAATACGGAGAGTTGAAAATTCAGTGCGAGGAAAAAAATAGTTGCGTAAAAATAGCGCCCGTGTGTACCTGGGCTAAAAGCTTTGGTGTTCTAGGAAAGCGATGACATAATAGCCGTCATGAATATCTGTTATTTTCACCAGTTTTTGACATTAAGATTTCAAAAAACGCTCTATAATTGCACAGCCGTTATTGTGTAACCGTTCACCGCTTTCTTAGGCAACTAAATGCAGATTTCACCAATGAAATTGAACGCGCTCAGCACATCTAAACGCGTTCAAAAGCTGCCAATGTACAATATTCCATAACAATTTTGACACTTACAGTTCTTGAACGCGTATTAGAAATGCCGATGGCGTTCAGGTTCATTGGTGAAATCAGCCCTAAGTCTTTAACAAACATTTTCATCGAAACGGTCGAGTTCATTCTACTTATTATGTAATGTATCTCGAGAACAATGTTCATACATATTAAAGGTCTCAAAAGGTTACATTTCTTCCCCGCTCCGCGAAGCGTGTCCACGCTGTCACATATTTTACTCGCCCTTACGTACTCGCCCTAAACGATGGGAAACACTATTAGATCCTTTATATAACTTTCCACTGTTTGTTGTGTTTTCTCAATTTAACTTCTATCTAACTTTCCAGAAAGTTCTTTAGTCACATAATGGTTCAGTAATTGTCAAATATTGGGAGCTGGCAAAGTTTTTTCGATCACAAATAATCACAACGGAAACTATACTATATTTTGCGGTATAATCGGAAAAGTTTCGTAGTTTCTACAAACTTATTAGTTAACATTCTTTAAACTGTTCAGTAGAATACACTTCTAGCAACATGATTTTTATTTTTACATTCACTCATACGTAACAGGCATGCTGAAAAAATATTTTTTTGTCCCTCGGGTATATTTTTAAAAAATATTGGACACGTATTTTTTCTTTTTTTACGTAATCAATAAATTATAGAGTTAAAATGTGGCATGAGGTCACACCTTACTAGATTTTATACTTAGTTGTGACGCGGGACTCTCCAACTTTATTGCGTTTTATCTAAGTAATTTTTTATTAATGAGAAAGTAAAAAATACGTGTCTAATATTTTTTCATCATCTGACTGATGATGACGGAGTAAATAGAATTTCTTTTATTTTTCACCCTGGCATCATTTTTATTAACAACAATGTTGTAATAACAAAAATTATCGTCTAATCACCATTCAGCTATAAACATCTTTACACTGATGATAATGACAATAACAGTATTACAGTAAGACGCAGATCAATTCCATAGTTATCACTCGACTTCACCAATACAAAGCACTCCTCAAACCTGCGAAATTGATCCCTGCATACAACAATACCTTTACCTTATCTTGTGACCTAAAAGCCGATCCTCAATTCTGCATAAAAGCCATCAGGGATGGCAAACAAAACATGCACGAAAAAAATTCAGAGCCGGGAAAAATAAGAGTTATTTTTGTTTCAATACTTTTTCAATAAAAAGATATGCCATATCTTTTTGTACCTTTCTTAGTATAGTATTTCATGATTTTAATTGATATTTATTTTAATGAATTTAAAGATGTAAATGATTTTAAAGATTTCAATTAATTTAAAGATGATTGCGATTTAACTTATTAATTTATTTTACAAACTCACCTACATCATTTATTTATTTTAATTATAATAGTATTATTGTGCCATGCATTTTAATATTTACTTAATAACATAAATATGGAGCACTGTGTCTGACTTAAATAAATAAATCAAAATTATTATAATAAAATCGATCTTGTATTATATTATTATTTTTTAAAATTCTACATTATGTTTTTGTGTTGAGAACCTTTCTTATGTCAATGGTTTTAATGTAAGTTTTGATTTTCTTTGCCGTTCTGTTTTCGGGTACACGTCATAGCCACAATTTCTATGATACAACTGCACGCACATGTACAAAGGTGCGCCACCCCTGAAACAGATCGATGGCACAGTATTATACACGTGTCAATTAGGATATTGGTTGTCGATATAACAAATTGTCGAATGGTCTGAAGTGCCCGCACCTACTGCAATCAATTAGCAAATTGTTTGTATAAGTGTGAGCAGTCGGTCTTTATTGCCATTCGAATATTGCAAATGGCGATATTACTGTCATGGCCGCTTTACATATAATGCTTTCGTCTGATTATGGTTTAAAATGTGACGTTTTTTAAAATTTTGCGTCATAACTCACACATCACACATAATAGACAATTGATCAACCAATGTTTAATAAAAACACACACCGATGCACAACGGCTTAATATTTCGGTGTTGTATCAATAACAAAAAGTAAAATGTAACTAGGGCTCTATGTCCCTCGGGAATCATCGAATTTCCGAATACAAACGAATGCTAATTTCCATGTCCATCAATTATTCGATTTATCATGTATTATAATTTGAATTCAGAACTAAGTACTTCATTGTTGTTTGTTTTGATTTCCGTGTGAACTTTATATTGCTGTAAAACTATTTTCCTTTCTGTCGTCCCTGCGACTTTAGCAGCTTTCCTCCCATTTTAAAAATGAATTACATTAAGTTAAAAAAGTATCAACCACTCTATATACTTCCAAGACGATTGAGAGCGTTCGGTCTGCAACAAGTGCAAAGGGCAACTCATAGAAATCCGACGACTGACGAAACATGAAGTTTGCCGTGGGACATTAAGAAAATAGAAATACTGTATAATTTAGTAGCTAAAGGCGAGACCATACTACAATAACGTACACTGTTACACTTCTCCATTGCTCAACGTATACTATACCACTATGCTCAATATATTCCATACTATAAAAGCAAGAACTCACTGACAGGCCGTTTGTACAGTCGCCGGCAGTCGCAATAATCCGGCCGGCTTCGGACGGCTCCGGACGCTGCCGGCACGTCAATTACGATATTGAACACCATAACACACAGAAGCTGTTTGAAATGCAGACGAATGATCAACTGATAGTCTGATACTAGCCCAAGTGGAAAATGGTTGAGTACTTAGGACGTTCTGTTGATGAATATTTGATACTTTACTTAATTGGAAACGGAGTTGTATAGTGTCATACTCTTGATGTAAAACATACATATGTTACGGCTAAATCCCAAAGTGCGGCTACACCTAATTTTAGCCGGCTAGAACTAGATGTGGCCGGTAGCAGTTGTTTAAACTTGCCTAAATGGACCCTGGCACTCGCCAGCCGCTGCCGTGGCACCGCTCGCTTCGCTCGCTCGGCTCGTGCGGTGTGTTATGTGGTCACAATTCGAACCTAACCTAACCTACCTTTCAGACATTTTCATTTGCTACAACTCAATTTAACCAACTGCTACCGGCCGCACCTAGTTCTAGCCGGCCAAAACTAGGTGTAGCCGCACTTCGGGTTTTAGCCGTGACACATACATAAACTCAGGCCTTCGTACCATGGGGTCCGCCAGAAACTATAGAACACCACCTGCTTACGCTGCTACGATCCTAACATACTCCTTTTGCCTCGTTTACAATAATTTAGCATATGTCAGACATACGTTACTGAGTTGACTAATCGGGATGCCAGCGCCGCCTAGCGGCACTCGACAGAGTCTACAACGTAATGTTCGGACTGGCCGGAGCTGAGCAGAGTTCATCGGTGGCGGTCAAGGTCAAACTGTCGCGCATTCCGAGTAGTCGTGTCGTGTACCTACAGTGTGTGAATTGCAAGTGTGATTAATTTGATAGTAAATTATAATTAGATCTGAACTCTAAACGGTTTTTCTATTACGCAATATGTTAAAATATGGCTGATAATAACGAAAGAGACACCTACCCTCCTCCGTCATATATTTTTATGTAAATTAACATAATATTCAGCACTTACTAATCTTAGAAGGTTCAACTTACTAATACGTTAATAACTGGCCAATATTTTTGCCACAGTTTAAGCTTTTCCTGTACTTATTATAAGCTCAAACGGACAAGAGAGAGGAAGAAGTATCACATCCTGTTCATGGCCTTATTATCAGTCGTCAGAATTCCACTGCTGCTTTGAGACTACTACAATGAGCAGATAATCGAATATATCATAACCTAGACAGTTGTTGCAGTTGTACAAGAAAATCGATAAAAACTCCAGAAATAGCATAACCAGACATGATAATTATTCTCATTCCACTGAAATACGTTAAAACTTTAATGACATCTCGGCATGCTCATCTGAGTGCAGTTTATTTGCTCAACACGAGCACGGCAGTGATCACGTACGTAAATAGCCGACTAGACTGAGTTTACTATTCGGCTCTAATTTAATTCGCGAAACACTCAGACGGCCTAAAAAAATATACTCATTTGAAATTCCAATGCAATTGCAGACGTGTCCTTTTTATAATCCCATTTGGATGCACTCCGGGAGAGCCTCGATTAGGAGAAGCCTCTGTTTACGAAATTACACTGGTCTGTATGAATTCTGTGCTGTAAATTCTCGGAAATTTAATTCAGAGATAAACTCTAGTACGTCCTTCGGGAATTGCGTAGGCACTCGGTTTTGTGTTGTGAAGTGAATGAAAATGATTCGCTTTTGAGAAGATAACGGCTGTTAGTATCTGCAAGATTTTAATGTTGAAATGCTGCCGCGCACAATGTCGGGTTGATAGCGACGAAAAAGATATTTGCTATATTTATTTTACTTAATTTAGATAGCTTACAAAAATAGAGCCGAATAGAATGTACGGATCTCCATTCCAATCATAGCTTTTCGTCAAAGTTTTCTTACACTTCTTTCAGTTCAAAATGGAGCCAGTCACAAACCCAGGTGAATCGCGTAACTTCATCGGCATCGCGTCGTAAGTTGGCTCAGGCTCCAACAACAGTCTTCCTGAATGGATTTTGTTCATAAACTACGCACAATTGCTTCCGTGTTACATTTCATTTGCATGATAGCGCGGCCAAAGTTTCACATTTCTAACTATATGCAAAGTACATGCCGTGTATGTAATGAAGATTTTTGAATAAAATATATATCAAGAGTGACATTTAAAGCCGGACCTTACGTACTGCTGGCAGGTAGGTATAGTGAGGAAATTGTGGAGGGACTGCGACACTAGAATTAAGTTGTTCTGAGAATCCTGTTTAATGTTAACGTCTAACTATGAACATTTTAAAGCTTTTTGACTAGGCAAAGGTAACCTCCCGTTTAAGATACGATCTCTACACACACACTAGCGTCCGCGCTTTTATAATATAATTCTTTTCATAAATCACTGCCAGACTATCTGCGAGGCAAGTGTTTTAGACTGCTGCGTTAGAATTATCACACAGTCACGTAGATTCCTTCCGTACCTATTTCTTAGCTAGAGACTCCTCAATAAATGCTGCATTATATTTTACAAATTAACTTTTTTGGAGTGCAATTTTCAAGCATTGGAAATCGAAAAAACGAACACAAATGCTAATATGATTTGTGCAATGTACCTAAATATTTTCTGTACAAGAACGCAAATTGTGCGCAACATGTGATACTCATAAACAAAGGATGTCACACGAACATCATGACTTGCGTGCAAACGGGAATAGGGACAGACAGCCCCTAAACGAACAGATTTGCAGACTAGAATACTTTAGGTTCTATAATTTCCCCCCTTTTACCGCTCCACAAACCTAAATAATAAAGCGGATCTCTACAATCCGGAACCCAAAATAATCATACACTTACAATAGCAACGTGCCAACCAAAATGACAAATTCCTGAAGTGCCCCAAAAATATCCGCGTCGCTTCCACAATGATTCCGCACCGGACGGCGATAATGTGCACTGAATAAGTGATGTGGCTGCAAATAGTGCAGCCGCGACACCGCTCTTGTGTACTCAGCCTTCGTTTTTCATATAAAGCCGTATTCATGGTTGGAAAAAATTGCACAACATTGTTGCTGTAACAGATATTTGTATTGCTGGAAACATGTACTGCCACATACTGCATGGACTGTTACAAGTACCATGTTTTTAAGAAAACATAAACCTATTGCTACTACCATTACAACAATCTTAAGCAACTGTTGTTAACCACGAATACGAGGCTTATAGTGAAAAGTAAAGAAATTTTATCGATTCGTTCTTCAGTGTTTAAGTTAAGGATTGGTTATTAATTCCACTCTATTAAAGTGCTCAATAATGTGCACTGAATAAGTGATGCGTTTGCAAATAGTGCAGCCGCGACACCGCTTTTGTGTACTCAGCCTTAGTTTTTCATGTAAAGTGATAGTTTAAAAGGTTGTTATCGATTCAACGTCGTTTTTTGCAGTATTAAAGTCTTTATTGGCTTTAAATAATCGTCGTTTAAACTTGCTATCTATTACGTTGGTTGATCATTTATCCTGAATAATTAAAGCGTTGCAAATACTGCAGATTTTGTAGTTTCGTCTATTTTAAGAATAGATTTACTAAACAGTAACTTGGAAACGGTCACTGCAGCTTTTATATGTTGAGCTGGCGATCTATCAGAGTGGACGATAATTTGTGCTAAATATTTGATGCGGTTGCAAATAGTGCAACGTGAAATTGCTTTTGTTGGGGCATTAAAATTGCCTTCCCTAGTTGCGGTGCTCCTGCTGGGCAGTTAACTCTGATATCAACTTCCTGACAGGTTAACATTTTTAACACAGTAGCATGAACTATTCTCATTTACTTGGACCTAGAACGAAGACTGCTTTTCTTATCTCTACGTACATTCATTAGCATAAACACCTGACACGTACACAAAATTAAAAAACGATTTTCTCCTAAAGTTATGATAGATATTTTATGGCGTTACGAAAATAGTGTTTTCAAAATCATACTATTATGAAATCAGTCTTTGCTCAAAGTTGCAATTACTATTTCACGAGAAAAACGCTTTTGAATTTTACGTAATTGTAAGAGCCTATGCACACGATACGTTGCGACACCGCACCGCAAATATTTCGCCGTATTGTCGGTCACCCAGGCACTGCGGCGCCGCGTTGCAAAGCGCGTAAATTGTCATCTGTCAAACATCTGTCTTTTTGACAACGCACAAATAACTGAACGGTGCCGCTACGGTTTTGCAACGCGTACACACCTCCCCGCCTCGTCTCGCGGGCTGCAAGTCCGGTATACGTGCGGGGTGCGACGCCAGAACACACCGTAGGGCATACCATGAATGTGATTTGTATGTAGAACGCCGCAGCGACACCGCTCCGACGCCGCGCCACCGCCGCTACGCATCGTGCGCACAGGCTCTAAGATATTTGTGGTCGCGACTATACTAACAAATATTTAAAGTTTGGTTTTTGAGTTTGTTGTTTACGTGACCATTCATCACGCAAAAACGCCTGTATACCACGAAATGATACGCAACAATGTGTATAGTGTAGTTTACCAGTTTGTTTGTTGTTGCTCGCATTTTTAGATAACCAGTAATTCTCGTCAGTCCTCGTTACTTGTAAGGGCATGCATTCTATCACAGCGGCCGGCAAAGTGCGCAGAATAATTGATGCAGCTGCAAACAGTGCACATCGCCACTTTTGTGCCCTCTACTCTATCTAAAGGTTTGGTTATGAACTCTTTTTACTTCATTCTCAACCTCTTCTTTCAGTTTTGTGGCATATTTTTAGTTGGAATGTATCCTGCTCTATTAACCTAATTGTGTGACAACAATTATTATTAGTACCTTAGTTTGCTGAGCAGCTTCCATTCAATCGATCTGCCTAGATTTTTCCAAACTATATTGAGGTCGACTTCCAGTCTAACCGGTAGCAGCGGAATATTAGTATTTTACATGGAGCGACTGCCTATCTGACCTCCACAACCCAGTAACAGGGTAATATGATACCCCTTGGTAAGACTGGTTGTCAGACTTTCGGGCTTCTGACGACCCGTAATGAATGTCAAAGATCCACGAGTGACAGCCGGGACCAACGGCTTAACATGCTTTCCAAGGCACGGAAGAGTCTCGGTATGTAAAGATGGTTACCCATCCGCGGACCAACCTAGGCAAGCGAGCTTAACCTGATGGATCGACCCGTGTGCCTGTTATTACTTAGCCACGAGCTCCTCACTGAGAAGCTTCAATTATTAGCCTACATAAGTAACTTAGGAACTAATAATCTAAAAGTACTATTCAAAATAAACTTAACGTTATAAATCATCCAGGGGATAACTCCCAAAATCAAACAACATCAAATAAATCATTTAGCAAAATGGTAATAATTCTCAAAGAGAAGAATTAGGCTTAAATCATTGATTTATTACGTTTCCCTAAAGCGGCCTTGAGACGTGATAATAAATGGAATATTAACGTTCGTTTCATTGGAAAATCAGCGAAGAAAGGGCAATTTTAAGACTCCCAGCAAAATACCCAATGATTTATACCTCGATGATATTTTATTATGGTTATAAAACATACCCGTATCACAAGGAAACCCTTCCTTTATACCTTAGAACATAATTTCCTTCAACGTTGACAATATTGCCTGTTGTAAAAAATATATTTTGTAGATTTCTTTTCACAGTCGACTCGTTATTACTGTCATTGTTCGGTGAATTGCGTCATTTTATATCGGTTTAAATGTTAATGTTTTTCTTTTTTGGACGTAGTATGCTGTTTACATTTTTTTACAAAAATATTGTGTTTGTACGGGAGTGCCTTTGTTCATCGCATACTCGAGTACAATAGAGTACACCGTAATGTATGTCAAGCTAAAAGTACAACAAAAGGAGTCTCCATATTCGCGGAACCTTGTACGATCGGTGCACTAAATATTTTGTTCAAGAAACAATTTGCGTCACTTTACCCAGTCGCCCTCTAACATTCAAGTCTAAATTCCCAGCTTAAAATTTTCTAGCTGCTTTTAAAACAGAGCTATCCATTACAAAGCATATTTTTCTAAGATAAAACCCCCACAATTTTAACTAGAATAAAGGAAGCTGTACAATGAAGGCGTGTGTGGTGCCAAAATATGTATCTTTTTTGCAAGATTCCGTGTAGGAAGTTTAAGCGTCTGGCGCGTCCCCGCCGCGGCGTCGCCGACGGCATTAAGTTGCATCTCCTAGGGTGCCTAAAATGTTGTGAAGTACCTGGGCATGGTCAAACGATCTTTGGAAAAAATGAATCGATTATAGAAAAGCGATTAAGAAGTGTTTTTTTATTTAGAGTTCATGTTATTATATACCTACTACTGGTAAATATTTTTTCATGAAAACCCGTTCAAACAGTCTTGCAAAATAGTAACATTTCAAAATTTGAAAATTTAAGAGCCCAATCTATTCTATAGCTCGTTTCGTTTTATTAATTTTCCTGCTTTGATTGGAGTTTTTACGAGTGTTAACAATTTGAAATTACAATTGCATTAAACCAAATAGAATGAACACAAGCATAGTAATACGAATAGGTAGCTATATTAAGTAACATGGTGGCGGACAGATCAGAAATACCTACATGGTAAAAAATACCTACTTGGTATTTCTGATCAATTTATTAATAACCATTTAGCGACACTGGACAATCGTACTTCAGCAGCATTTTAACACCCCTGCTTTGCCATCGACCCTGTAATTGCCAAATTTATGGCACCCTACACTAACGTAATTGTGGTCTGCGACGGTGGCATGTCTCACTCCAAATTAGATTCAGAGGAAACTGGCAAAATGGCTGTCAGCGAAAGTGGGCACCGCGTTATTTATCGCTGGGTGCGATGCAAATACGTGGCACGTTGACAACACCATGTTTTATGGTGCGAAAATATGGGCATAATGGGTTGAACATGGGTACATGGCATTTTGGGTAGGGCGGTAAAGGATTAACGTGGAGTCGACTGCATCCTTGGAGATGGCATTTTGCCTGTGATCAGGAAAGTGACTGGTTTTAAGGACGAAGCTAAGCATGCTATGCCGGTGGTTATAATATGACAATTAATTCGTAGTCTACAAGAACAAATATTCTGAAGAGATAGTACAGACATTGTAAGTACTATCGAAGAAACGCATATCTGTACACTGTAAGGACTATTCTTACTTGCAGCACTCAGCCGCTATAGTATCGCTTACCTACGAAAATAAAATATTTCATTTCGGAAGTCGGTGTCTTTGGTTTTGAATTTTCGTTTTTTGCCACGGACTTCCGAAATGAAAGTTATTTTTCACTTTGTAGTGTTTTTTTTTTTGGCAGTAGGCTGTTTTTTTTTGTAAAAAGTTTCTATTTTTCGCTTTTTAGTTGTGGTACTTGGAAGTCGGTTAAAAAAAGAATCATCGAAATCGGTTGGATATTGAGTTATTCGTCCATTTGTCGCGCACATACTTAATGCAAATTTAAGACTTATATGGTTTTCTCATAGATGCCATTGTCAGAACTGGACCAAATTTAAATGGAACCACACGGGAAGCACCAGCTTTCAAATAAAAAAGAATCTTCAAAATCGGTTCACGCAGTCGAAAGTTCTGAGGTAACAAACATAAAAATAAAAAATACAGTCGAATTGAGAACCTCCTCCTTTTTTGAAATCGTTTAAAAAAGGGTCGTGTGCACGGGATTTTGTTTTCAAATTGGTTAGATATGCGTTACCCCGATGGTACAGTAAGTACTTTAAGCAATATCAACATAGTCAACAAACACACAAAGCAAATAACTTCAAAGCTCACAACACAACAGCAAGACATTAAAAAGACTCAGAAACAAAGCGCAAACCACCACTTGCTAGCTTAAAAGTTCCCAACAGAACAACTCCAGTCTCTTGCATGCAAAACTTCATCCTGTACTCTCAAAAATAGCTAATTATCACAATGAACGAGATAAGAACGACACGTACATCTCTGAGCAGGTGAAACTTTTGAACAAAAGCTCTCTACAGCGAAAACTGGGAAACAAATCCTTTGAAAATTTCATCTAAACAGCTCTTTAAACTGTTCAACATCTAACTGCTGGCTCGCCGGTTTGTTCGAAACTCTGCCCGCTCGAGGCGTCTTCTTTAATTTATTTTCGAAATTAACGTCAACCCGCGACATGGGCTAAGTTGTGGGAGATAAGTCTTACCTTGTTCTGGGGTTATCAGGAAGAGGATGTTTTGTATGTACGTACATGTTTTATTAAGATTTTATTTGTGGCAGGGACATCGACGCGAAAACTGTTACCATGGATTTAGTACATGATTCTGAAACCCCAGCGTTGAAATTTTTCGTTGGTTATTTTTATTTAATCTTCTCTTTCATAGAAAAGTACAATACCTACGCGGTCAAAATGTATGGGTTAGCAGATTTTTTTTAAGACAACCGATGAAAAATTTCAACGAATGGGGGTTCAGAATCATGTACTGAGTCTATGATTATCGTTTTCGCGTCAATGTCCCTGCCACCCTGTATTTTTTTTGAACATTTGAGCGACCTAGCAGGCATGGCGGCCACTGGGCAAGTGTCTTTACTGGTTGTTTAAGATGGAGGGCTCGGGACTAGCCTCACAGCCCTGCAGCAGATGACCTGAACGCGTACCGCGAAGGCTCGCAGCGCGAAGGAAGTAGAAAGATTTATGGTTTTACCTCGACATTGTGATTCGATATTGTTTCTCTGCCAATTCAAAAAAGGAAAATCCAAAATACCGGTCCATTTAATCTCATAAGTTGCAAACTAATAAATTTTCCTATTCAACTCTCAAGCAATCTTTCATGCCAGTGTTTTAGTAGATCCCTATAAAAATTCCTAATTACTGAACATTGTGCATGTTCTGGCAATACAGTGTTGTACTAACAGACAAACCCACGTATTTCATACATAACACGTTTTAACAAAGTTCAGAAATTCTTAACTAGGTACACAAAGAGACTGTGTTCTTCTTACATTGTTATTTAATTCTAAGAGAAATGAGTTTACAAGTAACAGTCGTTTTCATATCTCATTTTCCAACTTTACTTAATTTATTATTCTTGAACAATTATGTAATTACGTCATAGTCTTATCCAAATAGTTAGTTATATGTTAAATATTGTATAACCTATCCTAACTGATATTATAAATGCGAAAGTCAGTTTGTTTGTTAGGCTTTCACGCTAAAACGGCTGAGCAGATTTAGATGAAATTTGGCACATGGGTAGACCATGGGCTTTTTTTTAAGTCAGAACTTCTTTGGGCGTGTTGGGCATTTTTGAGATGGGAAAAAACAATTAAACTCGCGACACCGTTACCGACACCTCATTTTTGTAAGCGCGATTATGTTCTTTATTATATTAAGTTACGGATCAATGTTCTATGCAAGTATTTTACTTTAAAGGTTTTGGAAGTTTTTTTTTTTTTTGTAAACGCGATTGTGCTCTATATTTAAATTCAAATTCAAAATATTTTATTTCACATAAACCTACATGGGCACTTATGAAACGTCAGAAGCTAAGTGCAGTGTTCCAATTGGTCGCTTCCTATGGAGAAGAAACTCCACGGTTACTCTTTTAAAAATAAATGGTTTCTACAATGTTTTCAAATAACAGTGTTAATAGGTATGAGAGGACCATGTAGGCCTATCAACAAGTACCAGGTACTTAGTAAAATAGAAAATGGATTTTTAGATAAGGTTACGGACAAATGTTCTATACAAGTATTTTTCTTCCACCAAGGCGATCTTGTTCAAATTTTCACTTCTGTCGGCACTCCTGGAGTGCTACCGTTTTTTTTAAAGTGGGTTATTATCAAATAACTTCTCCCGCTCTTGGCGGAGCGGGAGGGCATGTGAGACTCTTAATGACTAAAACCCACCCGTGTTCCTTCAGTTGCCTGTATGTTGCCAGGGGCCACTGTATTCCTTTCGGACTTTCCCGCGACCCCGGCAGGCATCGGCCCTAGCGGACCCGTCAATTGTGCATATCTCTTTGAGGCGCGTGTGGAACACAACGCGCCATCGACCCGGGCCTGGTCCTTATTGGACGGCGAGCTACCCATTGCTCACCGTGGCTGAAAATCAGCCTGGGATTCCCGACGCCGTAGACCATGACCTGGCAATCCAGGTCATGGTCTAGTATTTTATGTCCCAATAGACATGAAATACTTTTAATCCCAATACTCCCATGGAATCCAGAATAATGCGGATGAAATCGCAAGGCGCAGCAAGTTGGGCACGCCACAATTGCGGCGATACAACCCCTCTTTGAGGAGTGGCTTGAGAGGCGCCACGGCGCCCTCACCTTCCGCCTGACGCAGGTCCTCACCGGACACGGCTGCTTCGGGAGGTTCCTGTTCAAGATAAGGCGGGAGGAAACGTCCGGGTGTCACCATTGTGTGGATCGCCCGGAGGACACGGTGGAACATATGGTGGAGGTCTGCCGGCTTGGACGGAGCATCGCCGTGTCCTCGTGGAGGCGATCGGCGGCGGTGATCTCTCGCGTCCGGCCCTGGTTCAGGCCAAGGTACAGAGCGAGAGGGAATGGCAGGCTATCACCTCCTTCTGCAAAGCGGTAATGCTCGCGAAGGAGGAGGCGGAACGCGTGAGGGAGAGGCAAACTTCGCGCCCTCACGCCCCTAACTGCCGCAGGAAGAGACGCCCTGGGCGGGAATCGCGAGCCGATTTCCGGCCACCGTAGGCGCGGGCTACGGACGGTGAGCAATGGGTAGCTCGCCGTCCGATAAGGACCAAGCCCGGGTCGACGGTGAGTTGTATTCCACGCGCGCCTCAAAGAGAGCTCCACCCATAGCGGGAGAAGTTATTTGATAATTCCCACACAAAAAAAAAGGGTGCAGCAAGTAACTAACAAATTCATTGTTACTCTTATAGATTACTAGCTGTTGCCCGCGACTTCATCTGCGATCCAGGATAAAAAGCAGTCTATGTCCTTTACCATTTTCATCATGGCCTTTAGACAATTCTCAAAAAGGTTTCACAGTAGCCATAAATTAAAACGAATTTGTTAGTAAATGTACATTGTACCATCGGGGTAACTAACGCATATCTACCCGATTTGAAAACAAAAGCCCTTGCATGCAACCCTTTTTTTTCGTAGGTAATACTATAGGCGATACTATAGAGGCCGAGCGCTGCAAGCAAGAATAGTCCTTACAGTGTACAGATATGCGTTTATGCGTTTCTTCAATAGTACATGCTCTTAAGCCAAGTTATTGTTTTATCCCTATACAAAGTTCTAATTAATTATGATTACATTACATAACGAGAAAGACACCTAACTAGAAATGTAAGTGTATCTTTATTAATGCTCTCGTTTTTCAGTTTTTTTTACACCCAACATCAAACTTGAAACTATCGATAATGTCTCTTCAGAATGAATCTCTGGAACTCACAGTACCGAAGTTTCTTTTCCAAAGAAATCTACACAACCATTTTCTCCAAACGGAACGTTTGAAGATTTGCAAGTTTCTAAAAACAAAATATCGAGTTATCTACAAGAGTAATTTATTACTTTACACAACACCTTGACATTGTTGAAATAACTTATGTACTTACATAGTTTAATTGGTTATTTAGCTCAAATATGTGGGACATTTTAGTGAGCTTCAGCACTTTGGTGGGTTATGTTGGGGTTATGAACGATACTTGGAAATCTGCATATATTTTCAAATTGTTATCAGTATAAAGTACATAAACGAATGAAGAAAAATTTTCCTTAACAAAATTCCTAGAACATAACATTGTTTAAATGAGTTTATTAGTCAACGAAAACATTTCGTTACAAAAAAAACTAAGTTCTGTCCTCCTCCTCATTGTCCAAGAACAGAATGCAGAACTACAGAATCACAACAGCATCGTTAGCAACGATACAATCCTTGTATTTGGGCTAAGTTAGTTGCAACAAGGCTCGAGCATAAAGGAGCACGGGAAGATTGGTCCACAGAGTACAATGCGAACCCATTGTGTGCGCAACAAAGGGATGGATCTATTAATTAACCCCGGACAGATCGCTCTTGTGTTACACTATGCAATCATAAATGTACTTCAGAACCTACATTCTAGTACGGCATTGTGTTTTTGTTGGAATCGCATCGCTACGCTTGCATGGAGTTATCTCGTAGTCTCGTAGCTGCTACGAAATTCGTAGACTTTTGCTATGGGAACTCGTAGCATTGGCTACGTTCTTTTTTGTACTAATAAATTAATTGGTACTTTTGATCTAAAATTAAATCTTAAGGGGTATCGTATTACCCTGTTACTGGGTTGTGGAGGTCAGATAGGCAGTCGCTCCATGCAAAATACTGGTATTCAGCTGCATCCGGTTAGACTGGAAGCCGACCCCAATATAGTTGAGAAAAGGCTAGGCAGATTGATCTAAAATTAAATAACATTTCCACTATTAAATTTTATCATTTTCATTTTATTCTTTTTTTTTACATTTTGGACGTATATGATGTCTAAAATATAAATATGTAGGTCGTTCGGAACAGTTCCGTAGTTATACATATTTATCTCAAGGGAGATCCCTTCTCTAAACACGTGTTAACTGTTGATAGCTGTCGATTAAACCCTTTGTGCTCATATAAGGGAGTCAGAAAGTTGTAGAATTTTAATGACCCTACAGACTTGAACAACTTTGTAGGGAAAATAATATTGAAATAGTTCGAATTTAATTTAAAGCTCTTAATAAAAAGAGACGGATGGTTTAAGAGGAAACAAAACCTCTATTAAACAGCCCTCTGTAAACAAGGATCGTCTAATTACAGTAGGTAAAAAGTAAAACAAAAAAGTCCTATTGAATATTTCTTTACCTAAAACAAAACAAAACACGACTACTAACCATACAAAAACACTAAACAATGTTCTACTAACAACTCAATCACTCAACAGTGAAAACTTCAAGAAAACATGAGCTCAAACTACGGACAAAGTTTAGATATTCTACGTGCACCACTAAATCGTCGGCAGTGTTGGTATTTAGAAAAATAAAAGTAAGTAAAAAGTTCCCAAAGTGTTTAGGGTCATAACAGATGCGCTACATAACAGATACTGCGATTTTGAGACTACATCGATGCTGCATCGCGTTTTAAAATCGCATGTTTCAGCGATTGTTTTCTACGTTTTTGTGATTTGATCAGTCTTATTACAAAATAGGTTCTTCTTTAGACATGGTTAAGCCAGTTTTTGTAATAAGAACCTAACTGCCATCGAAATACAGTTCTTTATTGTAAAACTAACAACTTAGTCCAGTACTAGTCGCTTTTGAACTAAGAACTTTACTGGCAGTCGGAATTAAAGTTCAAAATACAAAAACTGGTTTGAAGCTAGATCGTGAACATCATCATTGAAGTTAGATCTGTCGGTATCTGAATACCTGAATGAGATGATTTGAGCGCGATCAGAACAATTGAGCATCGAACCGTGTTTCCGCACATGCCAAGGCCTCACTAAATCGGTGCGACTGGCATCCGAAAGTGTAGCGTTCTGTCGCTATATTGTGCTACCGAAAAGCGAATTGTCGCTGCTGGCTGGTGCAAGACAAAATCAAACTGGTTGCTAATTTAATTGTGTAATTAAATATTATAACATTTTTTTACATTCTGTGATTACTTGAACTCACACACTGACTAATTAGTATCACTTGTAATTATTATTTTTTTGGAATATCGTATAGAAACCTACTTTTACAATGCTTGTAAATATGTGAACACCATGTATCCATTACATAATTATTTTTTCTGTCATTGCTTCATTTTTAATTATTTTTACCTATTGTGGTATAGTAATCTTATTCCAGGTGCATCGTCTTCACATATAATTATATAATTAATGTATACAAAATATTGTAAAACATTTTATAAGAGTAACGGTGGAGTTTTTTGCCCATTCTTCTCCATACGAAAACTACCTTTTGGAAGGGGCGACTAGAATCAATTCTATTTTTTGTTTTTGACGTTCAAAAGTGCCTTTTTGTGCCTAATTGAAATAAATTATTTGACTTTGACTATACTGCCATACTTACGAAAAGTACAATTACTCGAGTTTTGCGCCGAATTGAGATAATACATATTCGGAATTTGCAGAATGAGATCTATATATTCTTTTTAGACACTTTTTACGTATCTATGACGAAGTCGGTTTACCTTGTATACTATGTATAGTGTTGGAGACAAAAACAAAACAAAAATAAAATCTTTACCCGCGTTTTTCTCGAAATCAGGTTTAACCTAGTTTTTGCACTTTTCGTAAGGACGGCAGTATAAGTCTGCAGAGTTTAGAGCTCAGTTGAATGTCAAGTTTTCGAAAAGCGACTAAATCGCAGCCGCTAAAAGTATCGTGTCTGATATACCCCTAAAGAGTTGCCGGTATGTGAAGAACACTTTATTACGCTCCTTACAGACGGATCGCAGACGGTATCTATGTAATAAAGTGCTCGTTTTTTGTGAAGCACCGAATTTTTGGCTAGGAGATACGGGCTTAGTTACCTACACATTGTTGTTCGAGGATTTGGGTTCTCGTTTTTGGAAGGAGGACGTATGGCGGATGCTGTGGCTTGTTTCAAAGTCGATGGCTGGCTTTAATATTTTAAAAAATGGAATAGTTAGGACTTTTGACTGCAATTTATTAGAAAGAATAGTAGATTGTTATACGAGGGGCTAAAATAACCCATTCTATCGAGGTAGTCTTAAATAGTGCTTTTCACTACGGTTGCGAGATAATAAAATAATCCAATCAAATATTAAATAGTTTATTTTATTTAAAAAATATACAATTTGTTCAACCTGAATTTTTAAGGAAACTTTTTAACCCGGTATGCGGTAATAAAAAGCTAGTTTTACATAAGAATAAAGAGTTTTTCGTTTTTGTAGGCTCGTTGGTTACAGACAAAAATTACTTTTTCCTCTAGAACAAGATATGTTATTTTTTCCCCGCTCTGGTACGCTACAATGACGGACTTTTTGAGCAAGAGGAATGAAAACTCGTTTGTCACATTAATTTATCTTTGAACCCGTTATGTAGTGCGGCAAAGAAGTCTTGCTTTTTCATCATGGTAGTCGGTAAGTATAGATAATCCCCCTGCATGGGGTGGAGCCTAAATATGTTTGTAGATAACTAATGTCCAAGACAAACCTTCTTCAATGTTTTCTCCCATGACCATCTCATAGAAAATCTTAAAGCGCTAACACACTGACTAACCAATTCGTATTGAAATGTATGACAGATAACTCATTTGGCTACAGTCTGGCGACGTCGCCAATTTGGCTACAGTCTGGCGACGTCGACAATTTGAAAGCGTAGCCACGGCCGACCGGCCCCTACGTGGCGACTGGATACTCTGGCGACCTGGCGACACGTAGCCAAGTCGCCAGTATCTTGTAAACAAGTAAGTTACGCCTCTCTCACTCAGTAGCCAACCGATCGCCAGGACGGACGCCCGCATGTTACTGGCTACTTATTTGGCAACCTCATTTGGCTACGGTAGGTAGCCAGATGTAGCCATGGCTACGTAGCCAGCGAAGTCGCCATGGCTTCCCAGTGTGTTAGCGCTTTTATAGTCAAATACACGAGGGAAAAAAGTGGTGGCACTCCGGGAGTGCCAACAGAAGTGAAAACTTGAACAAGATCGCCTTGGTGGAAGAAAAAAATACTTGCATAGAACATTGATCCGTAACGTAATATAAATAAAGAGCATAATCACGTTTACAAAACCTTTAAAGTAAAAATACTTGCATAGAACATTGATCCGTAACGTAATATAAATAAAGAGCACAATCACGTTTACAAAAATGAGGTGTCGTCATGGTGTCGCAAAATCAATGGTTTAGTCCCATCTCAAAATTGCCCAACGCGCCTAAAGAAGTTTTCACTTCAAAAATCCGCCAATCCAATATGAGCCATTGTGTGCAGGTTACATACCACGCCTACCAGTCCACTTTTATTCCACATAACAAAGCTCAGCAATTAATTTTATTACAGGTTGATGCCGGCGCGTTTGAGCGTGAACCGGTGGTTACGCATCGCGGAGCCGCGAGGGTCCTTCGGGGAGACGTCAAATAAACTTTGCAATCTCTCTCATAAAGCTTAGCTACAGAATAATTGAAAAGCAGAGGCGGCATCAAGGACCTTAATTAAATATACAGGGCTATTGGTAAAACACTAAAAACCTATTAAGGGGTTATTGTACTCATCATTATGAACAACTTTTACTATGGGACCAAAACTGGATCGCGAAATATCAGCTGTTCACACACTGTACAGTTCGCATAACTCGTCAAAATGTAGGGAACAACTGATTTTTATTCGCGATTGATTATTAATTAATTCCATGGGCGGCATAGAACGGTGGAAGAAATTGACAGAACATTTTGATAAGTATTGATAGTAAGTATCATGTTTTTTGTCGTTCATTCTAAAACCAAACATGAAACAGTTATTTACCACATTGATAGGAGTTTAGAGAGACAGACAGTTATAATTAGACCACAGTATAGGAGATGCAGGATAAATAAATAATTTATATTATCCAGACGCTAATTTGAGAAGACACAAGCAGCTGTAATTCCAGCAGACTGGTATGACCCCTGCCTCTTTGTGAAAGCTGCAACAGCTACTCTTTATGAAGTAGGTACATAAACAGTTTGACTTAAGACAATTTAAACTGTCACCTCTATTCCAACCCTACTCTTTGTCCCGTACACACCATGCACTCGACAACAGGGTAATAATTAAAGGCAAAACGGCTAATCCTTGCCGACGAGCAAACACGACGCGACGTTGTTTACACGCACATGTATATCGCTAATAAATATTAACCGGCTGCGAACTGGCGGATCTCCGTTTTTACTGAACATTGTTTTTTTCTTTTTTTGTTGCCAATCGCGTTATAGATTTTTTTTTTTTGCGGATCTGCAGTAGAAGTTAAAATGCGGACAGCACGATTTCGAAATTGTTCAGAGCTTTTGTGCAGGTTGGTTTGGATAACAGATTTTTTTTTTTTTGCAAAAAATACTCACTCGTAGTTTTCGTCTACGAATTGAGTTGTTTGTAGATTGTGTTGTTGTTGATGATTGACGAATAAGTTAAGGATTTGGAAAATATTTCCTTTTTAGACCTATTTAAGTAAGTAAAACCCGAGGCAACTGAAAGTCTTTTACAATTTTCGTTTTTATTTTATTTTGACTCAGATTGATTTATTCTAAAACTTATTCCAATAAACTAAACCCAGCTCAACTTCACAGCATAAAATCGTCGAACACTCGTTACGGATGATTTCATCTAAAAATCAATTAGAATTTCTATGACAGCGACATCACTTTGTCACGCCAAGTGGACTGATTGATGGGACTTGATGTGAATTTATTTTTTCCCCATAACCTTTTGGTCAGCCATACATTCGTGTCATTCAGAATTGATTGCTTATGAAAAATGACAAAAGTCGCCCGTGCGAATTTATTTTGAATATCGAAAAACGATGTATGATGCCAGTAATAAATAATTGGTTTCACTTGAAGTTCCACTTTTAAAAAGAAAATGGTTTTCTTGAACGACTCAACGTTAACTTATATTATGGTACCCAACAATTTTCTTTTTTTGTAACGGTATGATGTGTCACGATGTTTATTCCTCAAAAATCGACGCATGAGACACTAAAATTAGATCATATATCAATAAACAGACAATTCCAATTCCGTGCCAGTTATGGAACCACAGCAAAATTGCAAATGGCCGCCAATAACAGATGGATACGCAAATATAAAGCTAAGCTTCCAAATTACCTTGTTTAAATTCGTTTTGTCGTCAACAGAAGGTGAAAAAAACAAATTTACTTGGAATCGAATTGTCTTAGTTCTATATTTTAAGACACGCAACGGAATCGGAAATAGGCCAGGGTCTTACGTAAGGTTCTAAGCTACAGCATGAGGTTTTTTAGACAAAGTTCTCGTTTTGTAAGTTTTTTTTTGCATCACAATCCGCAGTAATACTTATTTTTGTTGATACAGTGAGACACTGATACACTTTGTAAAAGTCTAGTCCTACTTGCACATTAAAAAATAAATTATACGAAAAGTGTAAGAAGAAAATGTTGTTTTGGTACGGAAAGCTAAACAAAATAAGACACAGCAAAGGTGAAGGTTCATATATGATAAATGAGAAAATTGATTCCCCATAAACACACATTTAACGACATATTTAAATCTTCGCACACAGAGAGCGTGCTATTTTGTAAAATTAGTGAAACCTTCTTCAGTCAAATTGAAAACAGTGGCACTCCGGGAGTGCCGACAGAAGTGAAAACTTGTACAATTTAAAAAAATACTTCCAAAACCTTTAAAGTAAAAATACTTGTATAGAACATTGATCCGTAACGAGAAAAAAAAGAGCACAACCGCATTCACAAAAATGAGGTGTCAGTAACGGTATCGCGACTCCAATTGTTTTTTCCCATCTCAGAAATGCCCAACGCGCCTAAAGAAGTTTTCACTTCAATAAAACAACAACCTGTATGAAACCCGGACATGTATGGCAAAATATCTTCGTGGAATCAAACCGATTTCGCATGCAACCGTGCGACAGGCGTTTTGTGAAAAATGTTAGCAGAATGACACGCTAATGTCGACCCGACACGATACCCTGACCGACCTATATACCGACTTCGTCGAGGACAATCGTATTATTGAAAGAAAGGCTGATTATGATGTTTGATTAGTTAATTGGTACCTACTTTTAAGTAGGCATTTGTTTGATTAATGCCCGTTTTTACCTTTACTAAGTGACACTTAAATGAATGTCTAAATAAAAATGCACTGTTGGATTTTCAACGCTAGACTCAGCGCTGAGAGTTGAAAATCCAACCTTGCACTTTTATTTAGGGATTCATTTAAGTATTAACTGTCGGTGAAAACAGCATTTGAGTCTTTTAAAAGATTTCATCATCTGGAAACAAACAATGTAATAAGAATGAAAACTATGTTTCCTCTAGTAAAACAATGCATAAGCAATTTTATTCTGATTTTCCTACATCCAAAAGTCACAACCCAAATATCAAGGCAACGATCCTTGTTTTCCTAAAATAAGTCTATTTAAATTCATCCCCAGTACACAACATTTATAAACTAACCGCAAATCTCAAAGATGCGGGCACAATAAAAATGTTCAACCACCATAAAATTTCCCTAGTCACAATCAAAAACCATCTAAAGACCAGTAAACGCGCGATGTTCCTGAGCATGCCTCACATATGCCCGGGCGATTTATAGCGAACCTTTCCAACCGCCACGTTGCGTATATTTAAAAAAAACCTCCACAAGAAAGGGCAGTGAAATATGTTATGTATCTTTTTGAAATTGTGATTGGGGTTTAGGGAGCGATAACTCCCACTTTATGACCCAATTTTTGTCTGATAAACAATGGAATTTGAAATTTTATCTCGATCACGCATCGGGGGTCGTTATCGACACAGGCTTTTTGAATATTAATTCTGTATGGATGTGTTCTTTCCCTGTAATTATGGATTTCCGATACAAACGCCACGATTATGCGCCGCATATAAATATCGGAAATGACGGTACGTGTTTCAATGACTTTTTGAACTCGAAATTGTTGGCCATCGTGTTTATACAACGACCTGTTACGTTATGATAGCATGTGTTCGTCGATTCGTACATAATACTCGTTACTATAAAGGTTTACGTCTTTTTTATAAGGACACTAGCTTTTGCCAGCGGCTTCGCCCGCGTGGATGTTGGAAATTATCCCACAGGGTACTACCGGGATAAAAAGTATCCTATGTGTCTCCAGGTATATATGATCCAGGTTATAAACTATCTTGGAGTTTCTTGCCCGTTTTTCTGTATAGGTACCTACTACGCTTTGGAATGGGTAACTGGCTTCATATTTCTGACTAACCGACTCCTTTTTTTTAATCCTTTATTTAAAAGAACCAGGTTCTTAATAATTAATTACAATCTAGCCTATAAATCTAATAAGCAATTTTAATCT
The DNA here is from genome assembly GCA_963680765.1 of Agrochola lychnidis. Lineage (NCBI taxonomy): Eukaryota > Metazoa > Arthropoda > Insecta > Lepidoptera > Noctuidae > Agrochola > Agrochola lychnidis. The sequence continues at coordinate 17,314,465 of OY796857.1, forward strand.
AACAATTTTTTTTACGTAATGATTAAAAAAAATTAGAATAGTGTTGATTGTACTTTACACAAGTTCGTTCCACTTTCTTAGAGTGTGATATTCGGTTTAAAGAAATTTATTTCTCAAAAGAACATACATAGTTCACTTAATTATGAGAAACTAAACAAAATGTCTTAAGCGATGAAGATAATTATTGTCGTTCGATCTATCGAGTACATACAGTGAGTAATGATTATTTTATTATTGTTGGTTAGCCAAATACAACTTTAACCTATTCTTAAAAATATTCACTGATGAAGAATCCCTTATTTCTTTCGGTAACTTATTATAAAGCTGCGCTCCTTCAAACTGAATAGTGAGTTCTTCTTCCGTACAAACTTCTAACTGAAGGCAATTCTACACTATCCCTATTCCTGGTGTAGTAGTGGTGAGTTTTGTGTTTGAAGGTGATTTGTGAGTGTATTTTGTTCGTTAAAATTTTCTTTATTAGTATGCATGTGTGGTAAGTATATTATAATATAAACACTTTGTTCATGTGTTATATGTGTGTCATTGTCACTATTATTTCTATACTTTTTACACTACACTAACTCAAAAGGTTTTGTTCGTTTTAGTACAAAACTTACTGTAAATGGTTTAATTGAAATAAATGCTTGGAGTTTGAGTTTGCTTTTCTCAATGTTGTTACCTGCATGTGTACCAAATTTCATCCAAATCCGTTCAGCCGTTTTTGCGTGATTAAGTAATAAACACACAAACATTCACATTTTTAATATTAGTAGGGTACCAAAGTGCCACAAAAGCCGTACAAAAAGGAAAACAAGACAAAACCATCATTACCATCAGCTATTAGAATTTTAAAAACAACACTTGAATATTCATTCGCATTTATACTCAAACCGCAAAGAATAGTTGGGCCCATCTTTACTGCCGAAGGGTGCATCTCAATGTCCGAGAACATCCGAACATTGTCGAACAAACCGTCTGCCCTAAGGAAATGGCACTGTCATGCAAATTTAATGATCTTCGGAACTAATTACTTCACTCCGCACACAGAAGAGATAAAGCCTCCATGTTTGTATAGTTTGGAACATTCTAGACTGAAGTTAGAAACATTCTAGTGCAGTATGTTTAAGGTGTAAGTTTCGCGTAATACTGAAGTTTGTTTTAGAGAATAGAGTTTATTATCGAGTGTATGAAATGTTTGAAGTCTGGGCGTCTTTGTCTTACACGTTTTTAGAGTTGTGTTTGAATATTTGCTCTTCTAATAGAAATCTGGTGTAGAACTTTCTTCTTACTTTGTAAAGCTAACAAAGAAATGAAACAAGCATTCGAAGGTTGAATAGAATACATATTATTATAAAATAGTAACGAAGTCTAAACTATACACAAAACTTTTTTGAAGTGAAAACTTCTTTAGGTGCGTTGGGCATTTTGAGATGGGAAAAAACAATTGAACTCGCGACACCGTTACCGACACCTCATATTTGTAAACGCGATTGTGCTCTTTATTTATATTACGTTACGGATCAATGTTCTATGCAAGTAATTTTACTTTAAAGGTTTTGGAAGTATTTTTTTTAATTGTTCAAGTTTTCACTTCTGTTAGCACTCACGGAGTGCCACTGTTTTTTTATATTTTTAAAGTAATTGCTTCAAACGAGTCTGATGTCAAAAACATAGTTATAAATTTAAAAAAGTTGTCTGTTTGTCTGGGTGTATTTTCCAGATTGGCGCAAAAAAAACCTCTGAACGGATTTGGATAAAATTTGGCAAATAGATAGTTTATCCTGGTAGTACGTTCCCGCGGAATATTTTCCGACATCGACGCGGGTGAGGCCACGGGTAAAAGCTAGTATAGAATAACGTTAAGGCTCCCTCAAACAGGCGCGACGCGACACCGGTAGAACCATTTCTGAGAAGTTTATATATAAATTGTTCCACCAGAGTCGTGTCGCGCTGTCACATCGCGCCTGACTGCAGGAGCCTTAAAGCTAACGACATTATAACTACTCGATTCACCGTTTTTCTGATAAGATTGGTTGTAATGATAAGGTTAATACATCGTTCGATCTTTGCTCAGTCAATGTTCCCTTTGTTAGTGGACAAACATTTATGAAACAAAACAACGCTGTTTAAAAAGCGATGGCTTTTATTTTGAAATTGGTCTCTTGTAAAGGTCTCGTTGGTCTAGTGGTCGCATGCGCTACTACTGAGCATGAGGTCCTGAGTACGATTCCCAGGTCCAAGTGCTATTGGGTTGTTTCATCAAATATTTCTCAGTAGCAGCCCGGAGTCTGGATTTGTGCCCGGTTGATGGCAATAGACTCGCCCCCTATTACATGGGACTTAAACATAATTGGCGAAATATGTACTACAGGTACACAGATAGCCTAATGGTGTGACCGTCAGACTGCCAAGTCATAGGTCTCGAGTTCGAACCCAAGGCACGCACCTCTGACTTTTCAGATTCTTATGCGTATTGTATAATTATCACTTGCTTCAAAAACGGTGAAGGAAAACATCGTGATGAAACCGGCATGCCTGAGAGATATTTGTCGAGGGCATGTGAAGCCAAGTCAGAGGCCCATGGGCGGCTTTAAAACTCTGACACCAGGTTAGTCACTAACCACACGAAAAGTAATTAAATGAAATGAAATTTATTTATTTGCCAGAATATAGGTACATACATAATAACATGGTAAAATAAATTCTAGTCTCACTATATTCGGCTCGTGCAAGTCGTGCAAATATTTCTAGTACATGCATAGTAATATCATGAAATTACATCAATGTCATACATATCATAATCATAATAAAATTTATACGCTTTCAAAATTTTTAGGCACATTAACACTATAAAATATATTAGATTAGTTTATTAGAGTATATCTCACAGTCAAAACAGTTCATAAATTTATTGATTAGATTTATAAATATCGTAAAAAAAAAAAATAGTGTTCGTAAAGGAGACGTTTCATTTTTTTTTGGGACTCCGGCCATAACATGTACACTTTAGAAAACCTGGGAAACGAACCCCTAAATACAATAAAGACTGTTTTTTTCCATAATATCTAATACATATTGGGCACAAAATAAAAACAGAAAATGTTTGACGTTTGTCAGGAGAAATACGACCATCAACAGCTAGCCATTTTCGTCCAGAAGTACCTACAAATCTACAATCCACAAAAGCAGTTTTTTTATTTTTATGATGAATCACACTTTCTAATTAATCAAAAAAGTTGTATAAGATAGCTATCTTAATATAGTACAGAAATACATGCCTTTCATATTTATTTAAATAACATCTACGAGTACGTGATATTATTATGTTAAAATGTAACATGATTTCTGGACGAAAGCAGTATGCAAGTAAAACAACGCCATGATGAATAGAATATGGCAATAATTTGTTAAACTATTATTTTTTGTGCCGAAGGAATCAGGGGAATAAACAGGAAAGAATATTTTTCTTTATATAGTTTTACATCATGTCTGTTTAAAAGAAGAAGACAGCTGCACCTCTGCCTAACCTTTCGGGAATTATAAGCGTAATGTTATGTTATGGTCTCTTGTCTCGACTCGAAACTTCTCGAACGGGGTGTAAGCATGCTTTTATAAATTCCATTGTAACCTAGACCAACAGACTTCCTATCTTACTAAATGGTACACCCGCATTCTGCTGATTTTATCCATCAACACCTCCTTTGTTTAACACTATAGTGGTGACACCGCCACATACGAACTACGCATCAAAAAGACATAACGTCACACAAATCCTGCATCGCACAATTATAGTTTACCGCGCGAACGACATATATAAGACTATTCGACATCAACCATTGGGCACTAGCCCGTCCCATCTTTTTTTTTTTTTGGGTGGGAAATTATCAAATAACTTCTCCCGCTCTGGGTGGAGCGGGAGGGCGTGTCAGACTCTTACTGACTAAAACCCACCCGTGTTCCTTCGGTTGCCCTGTTGCCGGGGGCCACGATGTCCCTATCGGTTTTCTTCGAACCCCCAGCAGGCATTGGCCCTAGCGGACCCCGTCAATTCTGCTGACATCTCTTTGAGGCGCGCGTGGAACACAACGCGCCGTCGACCCGGGCTTGGTCCTTATCGGACGGCGAGCTACCCATTGCTCACCGTCCGCAAGCCCGCGCCTACGGTGGCCGGAAATCGGGTCGCGATAGGGGGTGCCCTTAGTGAGCGTTTATCTAGTTTTAATTAGCAAAGTTGAATAACCCCTGGCTGGAGGTTTTAAGTGTAGCAGCTTAAGGCACCCACAGGATTGTCCGGTTAAATAGTCGTGACCTCAGAGATCAGCTATGAGATGCCCTACAGAAAAAAAAACCATCGGGCAGTTGCCCGACAGACACGACAGCCGTCTGGTCGGAGGATCCTCCCTTTTCAATAGAGGTGAGTGAACTTTACATCCTGTTCCTCATACCTTTAAAACACTTTCGCTGCCACAGGCAAACAGAAGGTTTACCCTGTATCCCGCGCTTTCAACTTCTATCCAAACATTTCCACATGCCAAAATCCAGCCTGTTACATCCGAGTAAAGCTCAACATGGTGTCGAAACTTTATTCCCTATGTCTTCAAATAACTTCGGGGCTACATTAACGTAATTAATAATATCCATATTATAATTAATATTATATTTAATAAGGCACGTCGGTTAAATCCGTGTTCGCTTAACGAAGCTCCTGTTCATCATTATGTTAAAGCTTCAGGTATACTTGTACCTAGTGAACGAAATGTTTTTGGTTAATGACTTGTTGTTTACTGAATATGTTAGTTTAACGTATACGTGGTTTATTTATTTAGAAGGTACAATATATTTTTGGGTAGGTACATACAGTCTTACATTAAAGGAATGTACCTACCTTTGTCGGGGGCTGTTTAGTGGAAGGAAGCGCGAGCAGTCCTGGGTATATCCCCGGGTCGATTAGCAACTGTTATCTCTAAAATAAAGATATTTATTTATATTGGGTATTTTTCATTCTCAGTAGCAGTCCGCCGCGAATTTGTCCTCTCAAGCCCCTTCGAAATGTAATACTTACACACCATTGAAATATCTTATATATAAAACTAGCGGACCTGACAGACGTTGTCCTGACCGAATACCGCCACCTATCGGGTCCGATTGTGAATCTAAACCATTCCCAGATCCCCTTGAACACACACAAAAAATTTCATCAAAATCGGTCCAGTCGTTTGAGAGAAGTTCAGTGACATACACACTCACAGAAGAATTATATACATAAAGATTCTCGTGTCACAATGTTAGTTACCTTACTCCTCCGAAACGGCTTTACTGATTTTTATCAAATTTTATATGCATATTCAGTAGGTCTAAGAATCGGCTACTATCTATTTTTCATATCCCTAAGTGATAAGGGTTGTCCACCCCAAACAAATAATTAGCAAAACAACGTTTGCCGGGGTCAGCTAGTTTTTATATATAAATTGAAATATGTGATCGCATTTTATGTTCTGAAAACTATATCCATACACTGTAAATACTCCGTTACGCCATCCGCACTTCAATTCCACGATAATCCTATCGCAAAAAAACACAAATTAAAACCACACACCGACAAAAAAGTGACGATATTCAAAACTTTCGCTCAGATGGCTCTCAATATTGCACTGTACCACAAAATAGGTCAGGCGTACATTGTCATTGTTGCAACTCCCCAACAATAGGTAAATGGAACTGTTGTCAGCCCCTGGCTTTGTCCGATGTCTACTCGATGCAGATCTATGGTTTCCGTTCAATGTTGGTTTCAAAAGAAAATATTACGACACTATTGTTGTATTGATATATTTTATAATATCTATCGTTTATAAATGCTGCGTCAGTCAGTTTCCTTTATTCTGGTAGAGATGAGATGTTGCTGGACTAAGATTATCATCGTAGATTATAGTTATCATTGTCTGTCTAAGGCCATATGTTATGTTGACCCACACGTTGCATTTGCAGACCATAACGGAAGAAACAAAAATCAATTCCACTCTTGTTAGTAACAAGTGTCATAAGAAGCTAACAAAGAATAAACTTCACATTTACCCTTTTAATTAACACCATATTATCCTATCAAAAATTTTGTTCCTCAAAGGTTGCAGAAGTCAGGTGACACTCGCTCCGTGTTCCAAAAATTCAAATAATCTAATCTCATTCGTTAATGGAACGTCAAAATGCAGAGATGACCAACCTAAATTCCATATATCTGTCGTCCAATTCCTATCATGGAACTATAGGCTATCACAGATAGCCGGGGTTGCATGTCCCCGGCTACTAACATTAGCGGTAATAGCAGAGTTAAATACAATCGATGGCCGAACGCGATTGATAACGAAATAATACAGATAAATCAATACAATTGAATAAAGGTTTATTATTTAACTATGTGTCAGATTTTATATGGATTTTTATTGCATTCCACAATGTCAACTTAGGTGGTAGGTTTTACAAAGACTGCATGATGACATTGTGGACCCTGTAGGTCACAGCAAAGTAGGAGAGAAGAACAAGAAGAGGGTTTTACCTCCTACGTTGTAACTAATCACCACTCCGGGTTCGGCAATGACATTATGAACCTTAGTTTATTTAACAATTAACAAAACTGAGTGTGTATAAACAGCTGCACCTTATCGCCACATTTAATCAACCGTAGCCATACAGTTCTATTATCTTTTGCTAAATAGAAAGGATTTATTTGTCAATTCAGCGATACATTCTCAATTTCCAATATCTTCGTGAAGCAAAACATTTTGAAATTAACACAATATTTGAATATTTTCGATATTAATACCCGTTATCGTCGGCGCACAGACTCGGGAGTGGAATTTAATCTCGGAAATGAACACGTCCACGCCTTTCATATTATATTTGTAATGCAAATAAATATTTAACCCTTCGGTATTTGAGGATTTTGGATATCGAACGATAACTTTCGATGTGTGGATTGACTGGCTATTGGAAATTAGCTGATTGAAATTCTTGTTGACACTACCTTCTGAATGGTTTGACCAATCCTAATCAGTAGACATCGGATAACTCTCTAATTACGGCGTTAATGCATATTTTATCCTTTTTTCCCAATCGTTGCATATTTCGTTTAGTAGCGAACGGAGGTACGTATAGGGAGCCTACACCAAATTCACGGGTCCACACTCTGCCTAAACAGGTATCTCCAGAAATGGCGCCAATTTTTTTAAATATTTAATGACGTCAGTTGACGTAGAGAGGTCGTTTTTAACCGACTTCCAAAAGGAGGAGGTTCTCAATTCGACTGTATGTTGTTTTTTTTTTTTGTATGTTTGTTACGCGATTACTCCGTCAATTATGAATTGATTTTGATGATTCTTTTTTTGTTTGGTAGATCATACTTTAGAGATGGTCCCATATAAATTTTATTAACTTTACTTGGGTAGTTTTTGAGTTAGCTTCAATAATACGTATTTTTACCTCGCTTAGTATGTGGATGATATTATGATAACTTCCTGTCACTGTTATTTACATAGCAGGTAGTGGTATTCGTATTTGTGTGGGGTACGTATCACAACTAAAAAGTGAAAAATAAAAACTTTTTACAAAAAAAAACAACCGACTTAAAAAAAAACACTACAAAGTGAAAAATAACTTTAATTTCGGAAGTCGGTGACAAAGAACGAAAATTCAAAACCAAAGACACCGACTTCCGAAATTAAAGTTATTTTTCACTTTGTAGTCTTTTTTTTTGAAGTCGGTTGTTTTTTTTTTTGGCATACAAATGAATACTGGGTGACAAACGTCACTGCTCTCGATTTTTAAAAAAATACTAAGTTATTTATTGCCACAAAAACTATGCATAATTTAATTTGAATATTTCGCGGTTTTTATACCGTCTTAATTAAAATATATAAAAATAAAGACAGTTTTTGATTATTCATTTTCATTGTGCATATTTTGGGCTTTGTGAAGAGTTTTAGTGCATATTTCGGCCTATTTTTGTGCATATTTGCATGCATATTTTGGCACTTTGTTAATGCATATAATCTGATATCTACTAATCAGGATTATTGTTTAGTCGCGTCAAATATTTTTCTTTGCTTATTTCAAAGAAGTGTTTGGTTACTGTTGACATTGATGTACTGCGTTTTAAGGTTAGATTACGTCACCTTTCGTAAAGTAAGTGAAACTGTTTGAAAACAAATGATTAACCTAATATGAAATAACTCTCAAAAAGAATAATGTCAACAGTAGGCTATTTGTTTAAAAATACGTCATAAATTGTATAAACCACATAAAAAGTAACTACACCAGTAAATTTTAATTTTCATCAAATAAATTCAACAATGCCCAAAAAAAAGTTGGCGACAAAATACAACGGTTTTCATTATTGTCCCGAGCGTTACGCAAAAAGTGGGACATACGTAAATTATTACAGAACCACCGTACTGTATGAAACACATTACAAATGGTTATATCATGGCTGGAGATCGTCAATAATTCAACAAAATGGTAGTATCGTCAAACAACAGGCGGAAATAAAAGGAAACAGCATAAGGGAGTACGGTTTACGCAAATAAATGAAAATTCATCCGAGCAAACAATGGTGGGATCTCGTGCTCGTTCGTATGAAAGTAAACATCTTAAAGCAGCCCCTTAAAATGGCGTCCAATGGTATTAACATTGTCATGGAGTTTTGTGAGTTAGATTAGCGAGGCAAATTCTCATTTCGTCGATGTTCAAGTATGTGGGAAATGCTTTCGGGTTAATTAAAACGTGTTTGATGTACTTATTCGACAATATTTATTACTAATCTCTGTTTGACAATAAAATAAGGTTACTTACTTTTCTTTTGTTGCAAATCTCCCATCAAGTTATATACAACGAATGATCATAATCGTTGTCACAATTTTTTATGAACATTGCACAAAAAAAGCCATTTACAATTTACGAGAATTAAAAATTGATGCGGAATCACCCCGTCTATACCTTTTCCACCAATGGCGACCGAACAAAATGTGGCCACTTAAAAGTTTAAGATTTTCCCCTATTATTATTTAACGCTTAAAAGCGTGCGAACAGGCATAATCGCCTTTTGTGCTAAGACTTATTGCCGTGAAAGCTTTCACAACCTTTTGAAGCGCACTTTTACAATAAAAACCGCAACATTCGAATTATTTATTGTTTCCATTTTTGAATTTTCCCGCGTTTTAGATATTCAAAGATGGAGATTTTAGTACCTAACAATACGAACTTTTACGACCGACGAGGACTTGATCTAGCCGTTTGTTCGGAATCCTGTTTTCAATGCTAGCTTGGAACGGAAAGCATTTTCTTTTTGATTTTCTTGGCTTTCTCCTTGTGTCGCGTTTTCACCTGAACTTTGTCGAATGGATTTTAGGTATCGTTCACTGGTTTTCTTTTGTGCGTAAATATAGTTCGGAGCGGTATCTTTCGTTCTTTGAGAATACGAAGAATAACAATATTTAACGTAAGGGATTATAATGTTACCTTACCTTAATAATATTCTCAAACAAAGTTAAAGGGAATAATTTAGATGATTTCTTTTGTTTATTGTGTTTAAGTAAAGCTTTTGAATATAAAACAACGAACTATCTACCTGAGTACTCAAAAGTATTTCGATTTTTCGGCTGTGTCTTTGGGTTTTTCCTAATCCACCCCAATATTGAGGTGAACAAAACAATTTTTTTTTTATTGTAATGTATCGAGCCATTTTCGAGTTTTTACGAGACTAATGCACGGTAATTGATTTTTAAATTTTCAAAGAAATGCATGAAAGGATGTTTTATTAAAGGAAATAAATATGGCATAATTCAAAACAATATATTCAAATTTTTTGACGTGATAACGTCTTATAAATCAATGAACGCCGGCTGCACGCACGAAAAAGTGTCACGTTCCGCCTGAGCCGAGCGTGCAAGCGAGAGCGCGGAACAAGCGATAGAGAGGCACGATCGGCCTAAGCGTTCGGCTTGTGACGTTATTACGTAAAATCATCGTCCGTAAACCGACTTTACAGATAGCCAATTTTTTAAAGACATTATCATATTCTTTATCTACTCTCATAGCGTAATATTCGAATTATAAACTTCAAAACGAGTTTATATTGACATACTTTATAAACAGAATACCGAAATTTAAAAATAGAATCATATTATAACACTTTTTCTCTAACAAAATAACGATACAGCGCTAATCCAAGAAGTTAATATCACCAAAGAGTTTCCATCAACTTTTGGCGGGGGACAGCAGCACCCGCTGTAGCGCATGTGCGGTGATGTGCTGGTGCAGGCGACATTCATTTGTTTTGTAGTACTTACTGAATTTCGTGGGATTTTTAAATTTATTCTTGATCTTTAACTTTGATTTTTTATTTAGTATTTGTTTCAATCCCAATGTTTGAGAGTAGATAAAGTAGTGTATGAAACTGCACATAACTAGGTATTAAAACATTCGTGTGATACTATTAAAAACACACTCATGTTTAAATACCGCTCATTATGCAACAGTTTCATAAACTACTATTATTTAAATTTCGTTTTGATGTTGGCTGTTCTGAACAGCTGGTCTGACTCGCCGCATTAGATGTTTCACATCAAAAATTAGGTTTCAATTATTTAAAAATTCGAACTACCGATCACAACCAACCAGGAAAATAAAAAAAATCAAACCATAGCCTACAATGTAAAATAAGATTAGTAGGTGCAACACGTCCTTATTTCATCCGAAGGCAATTTAACGCCACGTCGTCGCAAGCCCCCATGTAATTCGTTTCCAACATGCAAATATGCCTAACGCGACACTGAAAAATTTCAGACATTTCTGTATTGAAACAATGTATGACGTAATTTACTTGAGACAATGAATTAATGGTACAAATAAGGGGAATTTTTTTTGAAGTGAAAACTTCTTTAGGCGCGTTGGGCATCTTTGAGATGGGACTAAACCATTGATTTCGCGACACTGTTACCGAGTTTTCCGACACCGTGGAGTAAAAGACATCAACGCGTTGATTACCGCGGTGCCGATTTTTTTTTTAAAGTTTTCATTTCTGTCGGCACTCCCGGAGTGCACTGTTTTTTTTTTTAATTTATTATTTAAACGTTTAAGAACTATATTTTTGTTTCTTGTTTTAGCCCACTGTGCAAGAAAAGTAACTACGCTAATTTAATTTTTATCCGAAGATATTTAATCATAACTTCCGTGTTTGAACTCGGAATAATAATTTTACAGTAATACTTATAAATTAAATTATAAATTAGCACCCCTGCTTCGCACGATTGTTACGATTTGACTAAACATGAAGATTTATTTATTACTAGCGGTCGTCACGCGGTTTCACCCGCGTAGTTCCCGTTCCCGTAGGAGTACGGGGATAAAATATAGCCCATGTTACTCGCTGATAATGTAGCTATCCATTGCTTAAAGAATTTTTCAAATCGGTCCAGTAGTTTTTAAGTTTATTCGTTACATACAAAGATACAAATCTTTCCTCTTTACAATATTAGTATAGATATCGAAGTTAAATATGAATATATGAACACAAAGGGGCTAAGTAATAACAGCCGCACGGGTCGATCGATAAGGTTAAGCTACGCTTACCACGTTTGGTACGTAGATGGGTGACCGACCATCTTTATATACCAAAATTCCTCGGAAAGCACGTTAAGCCGTTGGTCCCGGCTGTCATTCGTGGATCTTTGAGAGTCGTTACGAATCGTCAAAAGCCCGAATGTCTGACAACCAGTCTTACTAAGGGGTATCGTCTTACCTAACTGAGTTGAGGAGGTCAGATAGGCGGTCGCTCCATGTAAAATATTGGAATTCAGATGCATCCGGTTAGACTGGAAGCCGACCCCAACATGTTGGGAAAAGGCTAGGCAGATGATAATGAAATACACAAACCCCTCCGGAATAAATTATAATTAAATTATGTTGAGATCCGCAGTTTAAAAGAACAACGCGGTCACACAGACAGACACGAAAAGCGACTTCAATTTATAACATGTAGATATAGATATTAAGAAACATGTTAAATAGTGATGTTCAAATCCGCTAGAAACTATAGACGTGTTATAGAATATAAAACATATTTTTCTAGCGCGTTATTTTATACGCTATCATTATAACACGTTGTTACAAAACTCAGCCGCAGTCTCAACGTGGAGACGTTGTCATTTTATTTGCCAACACGCTAGATGGACTTAATGTTGCGCGCATAGATATAAGAAAGAAGATTTCTATGGTTGCGCGTTATACACGAAAGAATATAATATTTTTCTCATAAAGCGTTAGAAATCAATGAACTTTTAGGTGAAAAGTGTTTAACACTTTCATTTTGATTGTCTAACTAAATCTGACTATTACTAAACGTGTGGAATAAAATTGGTTTTCATGAACTTTAAATTCACACCAACACCTCAGACTATAAAACTATATTGCTATCCCGTTCTGGCTCCGCTGTGCACCTTTAGACTTTTAGACGTTTAGTTTGTTGAAGTAATATATTTCTAGCGCGAAGTCATAGTCGATCTAGCAAACGCTATATGCTTTGTACACATATCGTGCTATATTTTGGCGCTATACGTTTTATTAACCACCACTAATGTTAAACACGTTAGTTAACTATTTTAAACATGTTAAAGTTTATGCTACCTATAAATAATAATTAGTTTTAAGCACAAAGTTTATTGAATGTATAGAGACTCACCGACCCCACAGTCAAACCACTACTACGGTTTTGTGGGGCTTAGCTTATTAGTTACACTTACCTTATGCGAATAAATAAATAAATAATTTTTTTTTTCGTAGCACTATTCGTAGCACATTCGTAGCCACTAATACCCATTTTCGTAGCACTTGTGAATATTGTGTTAGTACGATATTATGATACAAATACGTACTTAAAATATCTTGTAACGATATTCAAATTATGGTAGTACATCAAATTCATTAACTTCACAGCTAAAACTTCAATCAAACATTCCCAAACAACAATAAGTACACAAACATATTGCTACGAAATTTCAACCATTACCTCTCAATTAGTTTAGTTAAGTCGAATCCCCACGTTGCAGGCATTCGCGCATAAATTAGTCTTGTTAAGTGCAGTACAGGAATTTAATCCTCATATTTCGTCTGCACCCGGTTCGGCATATCTTTTCAGGTCTAAAATGAATTGTACATGAGGTGGATCACTCAAGCTAATCTGGACTCTATCACTGATCTTCGAAACTTCAAATTCGCTTGAGGGTTTGAGTTTTCTATTTCATTTGCAGTCCGATATCAGGAAGTATACTGCCAGAGAAATTGCAACTGTACTGCGTATCCGATAAAGTTGTTTTTTGGTTGTGTGGGGAAAGAATTTAATCCCGTTTGGAATTATAAAGCTGTATGTTTAATGGTGCTCATTACTTGGTGAATGAAATCGGATTACCAGACGGCAACTAAGCTTGATCTCTGACTAAAACATGAAGGGGGTTTTAATTTTGAATGTGTAATAATCAAAGTTTTTGGGGAATCCGGAGATCAATACTTTATAAAAGGTTAAAAGGGTAAGAGTTACTGTGTAACATTGTGTTCCGTGTTAAAACGGAGTTCGGTCTTTTTTATAATACCAACTTTGAACGTGAACGTTAAAGATCTGTTTACAATCCACACGTTCGAAAGTAGTCCAGAACTTAATTTTTTTTACAGATAAATCAGTGTAATAATGGTTATTTATGCAACTGTTGTATAATAAGTGTTTTAATATCTAATTATATACAGTTACATACAAGACTTTTTACCATTGCCACTCGAAAAAGGGCAGTTTATTCATCGATAACAGTGAATAAAACTGTCTTTTACTCACTGAGTGAATAAAAACATTTTGAATTTGGAACAAGCACGAATTGTACGAATTATGTACAAACGATGAATAAAATGTGCTGAAAGTACATACTGGCTGGCTAAATGGAGCTATAGAGCTATACAATTTTTTTCTAAACCTGCCAATTTTAGTAAGGTTCTTTTCTATCTGTTATCGTGGTTGTTTTATGTTATTGGAAAATCTATACGTAATTAATTATAATAAAATGAGTTCTTCCAGTGACGAAAATGAGATACTGACTTCGGAATCATTTCGTTCTAAAGCAGCAATTCAATCAATCTGCCTAGCCTTTTCCCAACTATGTTGGGGTCGGCTTCCAGTCTAACCAGATGCAGCTGAATACCGCTATTTTATATGGAGCAAATGCCTGTCTGACTTCCACTACTCAGTAACTGAATATTAGAACACCCCTTGGTAAGACTGGTTGTCAGACTTTCGTGTTTCTGACGACCCGTAACTACTGTGAAAGATCCACGAATGAAGCTGGGACTAACGACTTAATAGGTTTTCCGAGGCACGGAGAAATCTCAGTATGTAAAGATGGTCACCCATCCACGGACCAACCCCGGCAAGCGTAGCTTAACCTGATGGATCGACCCGTGCGGCTGTTATTACTTAGCCACGAGCTCCTCCAAATCAGCAATTATAGTAGATAATTTTGCTGTCGCCAAAATGTGATTATAAAATACTACATACTACTATTTATTTTGTCGCAGTCAATGGTAAAAAGTAGAGTAAACAACTCGTGAAAAAAAAATTTCACTCGGTCCTTGTATCCCTCGAATTAAATTCCCTTTTTTTCACTTGTTGTATAATCTACTATTATCTACACCCATGATATGAATCCTCTATAAAAGTTTCTGAAACCATTGGGTGTTTGTAACTCAAGATCAAGAATAAAAAAAAACCAACGAAATCCAGGACAACTGCACGTATGAATGTCGCCTGCAGCAGCACATCACACACACATGCGTGCAGCGGGTGCTGCTGTCCCCCACTTAAACGTTGAAACGAGTTGCATAATGAAATTTTGTACAACATTGTAACACTCATTTGGATGATATTATGGTTACTATGGCACTGGCTGTTTTAATGTTGGCAATAAGCTTACTGTTTCTGAAACTTTTATAGAGGTTTTATAGCATGGGTGTAGATAAAATAATTAGTTGATTCAGGCGTGACCTTGCGTAAATCCATTATAAAATACAATAGACGTGGATATATTTAGTAACCTGCTCCGCTTAGCTATTTCTAAAGAGCCATAAAAAACCCTGAAAGAAATCGACACGTGGTTCACCTCTCAACGAGGCATCCTCAGGATGAGGATTGACTTGTCGCGAACCCGAACACGGCGTGTTGCCTCACCGAGCGCTGAACGCAGAGACTCCACTAAATATATCCACGTCTATTGTATTTTCAGCTTATGTAAAGAACGGAATACGAAAGAATGGGTGCGTGATGTGATGTCAGTAAACCTTAACTTTATCATTTGTGTTTGAATCTTATTGTTTTTTGTCATGACTTGAGCGTTTATTGGAGTGACGACATCTACATCGCGACATGCGAACTAAGCATCACACAGACGTCACGCTAAATCCTGCATCCCGCAAGCAGTTTACCGCGCAGCTAGCATATATACAACGTCCCGACATCAATCGTCGGGCATTTGCCCACCAGATACAACATCCGTCTGGTCGAAGAATCCTCCCTTTCCAATAGAGGATGAGTGAACTTTACACTCTGTTCCTAATACCTCTATTAAATCTCCAAAGACCAATAGGTATACTATACATCATTGGACAATAATATCATAGCATAATATTATATATTATGATACTAGCTTTTGCCTGCAGCTTCGCCCGCGTGGAGGTCTGAAATTATCCCACGGGAATGTACTACCGGATTAAAAACTTTTCAAAAGGTTCAAAAAAGTCTTTTGGTCCTTACAAACAGTATTGATTGGCATCAAAAAAGTGAAAAATGTAAATTTTCTTGCTGACTGTACACTTTTTTCAAAATCTGTAAATGACGATCAAAATTTTTCGAAAAGTTAAAGACAGTGTCCTAAGACCGTTTTTCTGTAGCTACAACGGTTAAGGTACCAACCCCTACTGCCCCGTCTCAAAACTCCATCCTATAGTTTGTTTTTAAATTAATTAGTATTATGTAATAATTTTAGTTCTTTTGGTATTTTATACTTAGCCTTACCCTTAATAAAGTCCTGTAAGAAAGATCTGTATTTTACCCCTAATTAATATTTTATCACTAACACGAGGTAACCAGGAAGTAAACGTGAACATTTTTAATGATAATATTTCCAAAAAGCATTCTATTTTCAACGTTTTATTTCGCCAAGCGTTTGCACATAAACGGGGCGGTAATCTTTATAATCGTCTCACGTCTATCAAATGAAAATCCTCAGCGTTTTATTGTTTACCGCCTTTTATACGATTGGGACTTTGAAATGTTTTTTATGCTTCCTGTGTTTATAAGTAATGCGGCATGTAGGTATATATCTAGGTATAGGGATGTCGCGTGCGGTGGGTTGACAAAGACAGTTGATGCCTCCGTAATAATATTAAGTGTGAATGTTTTATTTTATTTTCAATAAACTCCCAAATAGTTGGAAGGAGCTTAATGACCGTCAATTAAAAAATAAATTAAAGATACTGCTAGAAGGGAAAGCATATTACAGTATTCGAGAATTTCTTAATGACAACATCTAATACCGTGTAGTAACCAATATTATCAATACATCTTTGACATAATCTACACAAAGCAACATATTTATTATTGCTATGATGATAATTTTACTTGACATTTAATAATCTTACTTATTAACCAGTTTTCCTTGGAAAACTTTGAAAGGTATCTATAGTAAATTAAATTTTTGATGTTCTGTGAATTTTTGGTGAAAATAAATCTTTTAAAAATAGTTTGAATTTTGGATAAAACTTGATATCTTGCTTAATGACCGAAACCCTGACCCCCGCGCGTATCTATGGTCGCACTTATCGTCATTTGTACCAGAGTCGCACGCTATAGGCCAAGAGGGTTAGACTCCAGATTATAGATATTTTTTGTTACATACGACTCGAAGGACCAAACTGGTCTTTAGCTTCAACGGAAAACGGACTAAAACGAATATTTCACCACTATATTATTATCTCGAACTAAAACCTACACAAATTAGTGATACCTAAATAAGTCATCAGAACCAACCCCCAAACAGATAAAAGCTACAATATTACCAATCCCAAACTCATCAATTAATTTAATTCCAAAGTCAATCTCATCCCCTCTAGAACCCTAAACAAAACTACCAACCACACAAAACTAACCAGATCTACCTACATTACCGCGTAATCCCGCGGAAACTTCCAAATGGAAACGTGGATACTGAAGCCTCTTTGTATTAAACTAGTTGTAATTTCCGCGCAGACGAGCCTTGCGACAATCCCGACTTATCCTTGTTCCTTGACAACACTTTCCCTTGGGCCTGTGCCCGCTGACAAACTTTACAACACACTTCCTCAAACTCTTATAAAAGATACATAAAGTCTTTTTTCGTTTGGCAAAGGGTCTTTAATATCTTTGCCAAGACATAGCCTGGATTTATAGTGCAACTTCACAATTCTTGTAGTCGCTTTCATTTCACACACTAGTAAGTAGACAGGTTTGTCTTTACTCTTATTGTGTTTCGTTAATATTTCACGACCCTTGACGGGTAATTTCAAGTAACTTAGTTAGTCTATTTACATTTAAAAGGGATGGTCCTTTGTGTTCTGTTTGATCTTTGTTCTACATTTTAGGCTGGTTTCACAGCTGTCCGGGAGACCCGCATGGGCCGCCCGCACACGTGAGACCCGTACGGGTAGCGCCCGCAGTGCTCTGAAACGAGGGAGTTAGGACGATACGGTTGCTAGCGTTGTACGGGCTCTACCCGGAGCGGGTCGCGTACGGACTAATCCGCGTCACTGTGAAATAATAGTCTAGTGCCTCACATGTGTCTCCGTTCCGGGAGCCTGTGCGAGCGGCCCGCACGGGGCTCCCGGATAGCTGTGAAACCAGCCTTAGGGTTAAAATCGTGGAGTTTGGTCCTTGATTGAGTCGTCATCCGAATCCGATCCTATCAAATTAGTGCAGAGTTCTCCCCCTAGTTACTAATGAATGCGCCAAATTAATAGATTGTTAGTAACTTATTCTTTTAAAAGTTCGTTAACGGGCGCACTCAAAAAATCAATAATAGGCTTGAATTGTGCTCTTACACTTTTTGAATGACTGCAGATATCAAGTTCCGAACTAATAGGCATTCATTGTTTGGCCTCTGAGCCAAAGCCTACTTTTATGCGTTATAAAATAATAATAAAACAATGAAATGGAATTGATGCGAAAAGATTATAACACAAACCTGTTCGTGCTAGGGGGCGCGCGAAATGCATGTACCGAATATTCAAATGTCCAAAAACATTTAGCGGCTATCTATTTTGTGGTAACTTAAGTACCTAACACTATCCTTGCACCAAGCATACAAACTTCTAACTCTTATATCTCATTTCGGACAAGTTTAGAGATATGAATGTCAAATAAGTTTCGTTTATACTTGAAAAACGAGATTTGGTAGACGGCCGCGAGAAAAAAGAAAAGACGCCAATTTCAGGCATTTACAAACTATCAACACACTGACAAAAATCAGCAAGAAAAAAAACAGTCTCGCAATTTCCCACACTATTGTTCCTAATTCAAAAAATTTAATGGAGTCCGCCATTTTCTCGTTCGCCGCGTAAAATTAGCTCGCTAGTGCGGACTATCGCGGTTGTCCTAATGCCTGTAATGTATGAGTGACTCCCGCTGCGAGAGACATATAAATTGCACGCGACTGTACCGCAGCCTCGCGTTTGAATAGAAATCGTCAGGATGCAGTTGTGAGAGAATTCCTGGTTTCCTTTGCTACGAGATATGACTGTTTTCGACTTTATGCGCATATATCTGCTATAAACAGACTTTAGGGTTGGTCTTGACGGGCTGTTAGCTAGTGCGCTAGAGTTGGGATAAAGTTTTGAGCTAAAGCTATTTACTTCCTGTTTTCTTCCAATTCAAGTGAACATTTTCGGGGCATAGATAATATCTTTGAGAAGTACTATATTATTTTATGTTCTCCTTTATTACCTATTACTCCAAAGATTCTCTTACGAGCTATATCGAAATACTATCCTACTTGTAATAATTTTATAAATGTGATAGTTTATATGTTTGGATGTTTAGTAGTCAATCACACAAAAACGGCTGAACGGATTTGGATGAAATTTGGTGCACAGATAGTTTATAACCCGAATCCCCCGGTCGTACGTTCCTGTAGGATAATTTCCGAACTCCACGCGGGCGAAGCCGCGGGCAAAGACTAATAAAAAAATACTACTCGTTATTCAACTTCTTCAACCACCGCTGTTCAAAAATCCCCACAAACCTTAATGTTTCACTGCCTTGTTTAGTAATTACATTTTAATACCAACATCACATTTTGTAATTTTTTCTTTGAATTATAACCTCGATAAATCAACCGTCTGCTCAGAACGTCTGCCCACTAAAACAAAGACATCACGTGCCAAGAGATGATAAAATAAATTTTGAACATCCCCCCATTACAGAGCTAATGGGCTGTATCTCGAAAGCTAGGGAATAAAAGATCCGTCGATTAGAAACTTTATGTTTGCAATTTTCCGGAGTCCCCCTCAGAGCCTTGCGATCCTTGAAGATGTACGTACGTACTACGAAAAACTTGGTTGAATGGACCATCTGGACGAGATAAAATAGTCTTTTAGTTATTCTTTTTATGTTGCTAAGGTCTGTAATAAAAAAATTGAAACTAAAATGTAAAAACTATCGTGGAGCTGGCAAGAAATTGGGCTGAAAATTAAACAAAATCAAATGTCAATCCAATTCAAATAAAGAACACAAAAAAATCAAATTTATTTCAAATAAATCGAACACTATTTTCAATTTGAATTTCATTAACATTCCGTTGATAGTTAAATTCAAATTGTCGAAAGAAGAATTCAAGAAGTCGCTAAATATGAACGCTTTCTGCAATGGGCAGACAAGTGAAACGAACTTATAGGTACCCTATAATGGCAGTGAAGTCAGGAAATAGACTCAATTACCTGCGTATCGATTGAACATTAATCTGATACCCACAATCAGAAGGTCCATAAACGTGAAAAACTGGTTTAATCTACTTTTAATCGTTTTAATTCCAAACCGAAGCATAAAAGAAATAAATAATGATGTATAAGTGAACGTAGCTTAAAAGAATTGGGTTTTATTTATAAATGAAAGCAATTTGGATACAATTTCAAAAACTAATACATAATCTCCGTAATATTTTACGATTATTCATTAGAAACGATCTTCGATTTTCTCTGCACACTCTAAAGCTCTAACGAGAGGATATTTTCGGCAACAACACTTCATTGATCACACTTTTTTAGGGTTCCGTAGTAAACAAGGAACCCTTATAGTTTCGTCATGTCCGTCTGTCTGTCTGTCTGTCCGCGGCTTAGCTCAGAGACGCTTAGTACTAGAAAGCTGTAATTTGGCATGGATATACATATTAATCACGCCGACAAAGTGGTAATATAAAATTATGAAAAATATATTTGTTTAGGTACCTCCCCTAGACGTAAAGTGAGGATGATTTTTTTTTTTTCTCAATAATCCCATGGGGTGGGAAGTCGTTGAAAAGGTCGTTCAAAAATATTGTGAGATTGCTAAAACCATTTCTGGATTTAGGGATCCGTTTTCGAAATATTAAGCTTTAAAATGCTTATTTTTGTTAGTCAAGTGTCCCCCCCCCTGCAAGCTTAATGGTTGGTTTTAGGTATGTGAAAAAATTCACGGCAGTAGCATACATAACGAAATTAAAAGGAAAACTATCACAGCTAAGTAGGCTTTACAAGTTAACGAGTAATAATCGACCAACTTACATTTGCGGTTGCAAAAACATGTTCTCCCATACAGAATGTATGGGAGAACATGTTTTTCAACTACAAAGTTAAGTTTGTTCTTGGGATAAATTCATCCCAACTACGGAACCCTTCATTGTGCATGGTCCAACATGCACTTGGCCGGTTTTGTTTTTCTAATAAAGCAGGACCAAAACCATTTTAACTTAATTTCTGCACTGTCTCTAAATTACACCACACTTGATTGAACAGGTAATGCGATCAGTCTTGTACATACCTACATATACAAATAGATACAGCCTACGTTGAGTAGATACTGGACCGCGTTAGTCAAATCATCCATTACACGGATCAAAGGGGACCACGTGACTTGGAGTTATTGCTCGATACAGGTAGGTACACTGTGAGATAACCATTGTAAGGAATAGCTGGGCCTATATGTACATTTATATAGCTGACATGTACAGTGATCTTAATGGATGATCGAGATATAGTGCCGTATTAGATTGAACTTAGGGATGAAATATCAAGCCGTAGATTCTATTGGACAAGGAATCATTGTCATTTAAGAAAGATTGTTAGACCCCACAATCCCTGGATGTAATAGGCCTGTGTCCAATTTTTTTTTTTGTCCGTCTTGTAGATTATTAAAAAATATTGAAAACGTATTTTTTTCTTTTTTGACGTAATCAAAAAATTACGACGATACATTGAGTTAAAATGAGGCATGACGTCACGCCTTGCTAGATTTAATACTGCGTTGTGACGTAGCGAGCCCCCGCTCCCCAACTTTAATGCGTGTTTTCGAAGTTATTTTTGATTAATATGATAAAGCAAAAAATACGTGTCTAATATTTTTTTATTATCTGAAAGGCGGACTAAATAGAATTTCTTTTTTTTTACCTAGGCAACTACCCTATTGTTGGAAGTTCGTAGACAAATAATCATTAACTTAGTCCTTCAGTTCATTATTTGACGTCATTAAACACAAACGTCGTCGGTGCGTATCTCCGTAATTTATTTCCATCACAGACACAATACCGCAAAAAAAACAAACACTTTACCGCGAAGCTTTCCCAAAAAAGGACAAAACAGACGCAGCACTCCAGGAACAATTATCTTAAATACACCGTCTATGAATCATTATAAAAATAAATCACAAAAAGTGTTAAGAACCGGCTTTTGAAGCCATCGTACCACTTAAATTAAAAAATCGCGAAAATTGACGGGCGCACTGAAAACATATAAATCTGAAGGCTAGCGGAAAATTAAAAAGGTTCCCGAGGCAGTGAGGCGGGCCCAGTGTCGTTTGGCACACCGTCGAACCGGGAATAATCAACCAATCTCTCATTACTTTACACAGCATCAGTCTTTTTGATTTTAAATCCCTGCAGACATCTCTTTGTCAAAGGACCTTTTATAAAATTAATTGATGAGCGCGTTGAAAGCGAAGTGCGCAATTCAAGCTCTGAAAGTAATTTGATAGTATTTTTAGTTTTATCTCATTTTCTGCACCAGATAAATGAAGAATAGATAAGTAGGTATACTGCGGTCACTGATTTGCAAATAACTTCAATTTTCTGACTAACTGACCTACTATTTGACAGTTCATAAGCAGTACCTGGGCGACCGAGCTCTGCTCTGGTGGAAATAGAGAATACTCATTTAATAGTATAGGAAAGTTCATACTAATCCATATAAGTACCTACTTAAGTATTCCATGCTGCCATGATAGAAGGTACTTACTAATTCCATGCCTCCATGTCATTATTTGCATATCATTATTCATTTATCTTGTTCTAAACTTTGGGCGACCGAGCTCTGCTCGGGTGAAAATATGGAGAAAACAAATTTTCCTAGATAAAGAGACCTAGCTAGATCGATTTTTCGCCCCCGTAAACCCCTATATTGCAACTTTCATCGAAATCGTTAGAGCCCATTTCGAGAACATGAGTACAAATATATATGGATACAAACATTGCTCGTTTAATAGTATAGGATTAATGCATTAACTTTACATTCTTTGCATAAAATCTAAATGATTGAATGTTGTTAAGATTGTTAATTTCATAAGTCTGCACGACAGCTAATGGACTTTTTACCAGCTCCGTAACTATAAATAAAAACGTACAAAATGCACAAAGCCATTCCAAATACCTAGTTAGCAATCGGAACTATTCGGAACCACACGTACTTAAGGTCGTTCCGCTAACGCGCCATTTCTTCAAATTCCCGATGGCCGTACAATCGTTTTGGTTAACGATGCACTAATGCGTTTGCACTGTTCCCATTACCAGGACGCCGCCGACCACTCATTAATACCATTCGATTAATATCTACGTACGTGTACTGGTAATGTACAATTACGTGTAATAGTTTCCTAAATTATAGCCATACTAGCTGTAGTTTCAAAGTGGAAACAGATTTTTATTCGACATGCAATTCCATGCAAATAAAAGGTACAGTTACGGAAATAAAATGGTCATTTTTCAACAAAATAATGAATTGATCATTCGCGGAATACCTGACCACATAAAATCATATTGTCCATGCATGAAATGGAATATGCATTGTGGAGTGCCGCGCATTTTCAACAACAATAAAATAAATCTGACGTAACAGAACCTATAAACATTCAAAAGCAATTTATTTTCCTCAATGCGATCTGAACTAAAGCTTGTATCCCTTCATAAAGAATTCTAAACGTGCATTTTCGCATTACGCCATCTTGAGATTTATGGCAACCCGCTGTCCGCCATATTGTTCCAAATTTAAAAATATTTATGTTCCCGCCGAATCCTATAACCATTGTACCTATCTGAATTGTTGTTTCGATAAGCATTGAGTGGACTTTGGAGACTTTGCTTGGGTTTTATATGATCGACCCGCGTA
Organism: Agrochola lychnidis; assembly: GCA_963680765.1. Taxonomy (NCBI): domain Eukaryota; kingdom Metazoa; phylum Arthropoda; class Insecta; order Lepidoptera; family Noctuidae; genus Agrochola; species Agrochola lychnidis. The sequence continues at coordinate 17,338,207 of OY796857.1, forward strand.
TTGGTACTTAACGTGGCTTATTACTGGCCGGGTTACGAAATGAGGTTACAATCTGCATCTTTTTTCACATTACGGAAACCTTTTTGTTTGAGAGGCCATCGTTGTTCTTTTAAACTAGTCCGTAAGTACCTGGGCGAACGAGCTCTGATCTGGTGAAAATAAAAAATGCTCATTTAATAGTACTTATTGGAAAGTTCATACTAATTCCATGTATAGTACATACTAATTCCATACTGCCATGATAGTAGGTACTTACTAATTCTATGCTGCCACGTCATTATTCTAAGGTATAATGTTTGAGATTATTAACATATTCAACATAATGTGTCGAATTTCAGACAAAGAATTGGAAGGAAATAAAAACGAAACACCTACATAAACACAGAATCACTGTTCGGAACATATAAATTTAAAACGTAGCGGAAAATTAAAACGGCTCCCGCGGAGAGGAGACGCCTGAAAATAATGTTATAGGATATACAATAACAACGAAACAAACAATATGAAAAAATACGATATTGCCGTGAAAAATGGCACCAAGACGCTTTTAAATTTATCACACACAATATCGGGCTAACGGAGACTGTTATCATTTTTATTTATTTCCGCAAATAATATCGCGGTGTGATCATTAATCCTGGATGTTTTTGTTTGTTTGTGTTTTATTGGTAAAGTTCGGAGATAAAAAAAGCTTGCTCATATAATGTCCATGGATGGATTGAATCAATCAACCCAGCCTATCGCACATAGAACTGTCAGAATTTGTGCGCCACAACACCGTTCTCCATCTCACTCTAATCCAGTGTCGTTGTCGGTCCTGGGAGGCTTCTCAAGCTACGCCGATTCCCTTTCTTGAACTGTCTCCATGTGGCATGCCATGAAGTCGAGTTCTGTTTCTCCTTGATTGCGTAAACCGTCAGTCCAGTTCCCTAATTGCGTAACTCCCTTTCAATTACAATACTAAGGATTTAGAACAAAATTTCTAATCCACATTACATCACACCTTGTTTCCCCGAAGGGTTGGGCAGAGGTATCCCTGTAGCAGGTACACCCACATTTCGCCAGTTATGTTTAAGTCCCATGTAATTGGAGGCGAGCCTATTGCCATCAACCGAGCACAAATCCAGACTCCGAGCTGTTACTGAGATATTTCAGATAGAAAAACCTAATAACACTTTGCCCGACCCGGGAATTAAACCCAGAACCTCATGCTCAGCAGTAGCGCTTGCGACCACTAGGCCAAAGAGGCAGTAAAAAAAAAAAGAAAAAAAAAATTGCTAATCCCTTGCTTCTTTTTAATTAATTAATGGTAAAATCAAGAATCAGGGGGGTATTAAAGAAGGTGAATCTGTGCATGCCCGACAACTACGTGCTGAGGCGGAGACGGCCGCAGCTGCTGGCTGTGCCGCGCGGCAGGACTAACTTGCTTCTAAAATTGCCAGTTGGCAATGAAGTTGCCGAAAGGATTCACATTTTTTCCGGTTCACTGAATGAATTTGCAAGAATAATTGCATACCATTTGTGTTACAATTTGTAAAATAAGTATAAGCTTAGTACCGCTTTGGACATAGAAATGACCTGTAATGATAGAAGTGTTGTGTAAATAAAGAAATAAAATAAAAAATATGTATGAAAAACTTCTCTGCTCAACAACGTAAATAACGTAATAATAAGTTTAAGTGAAATTTTTCATACACATTTTTTTTATTTTTAATATTGATATTGTAAGTGTGTTCCACGCTGGTTTTCATACAAATATCTATGACAGTCGCTACGGGTAATCGAAAGCCCAAATGTCTGGATACTTGAAAATATTGCTTAAGGTTGAACTAGTCGCGGGCTCGAACTCATTGGTGGGCTTGGTCAAAAAGCACGCTATCTCACCTGGCATCGTGTCGACAGAGATAGTATCAGTGATGAGCAGTTAGACGCTGGTCTACATGCACAAACTCTAGTTCGCACGCACACAAACACCGTTCAGAACGATTTTAGTAAAACGAGCGCGTAAAAAATTACGAAAAGTCCTTTGGAAGGTGGAGTTGTATGAAAAAAAGCGGCCAAGTGCGAGTCGTACTCGCCCATGAAGGGTTCCGTAGCAGCAAGTAACGATAAGTTTACGATTTATGACGTATTAAAAAAAAACTACTTGCTAGATCTAGTTCAAACCAATTTTCGGTGGAAGTTTACATAGTAATGTACATTATATATTTTTTTTAGTTTTATCATTCTCTTATTTTAGAAGTTACAGGGGGGGGGACACACATTTTACCACTTTGGAAGTGTCTCTCGCACAAACTATTCAGTTTAGAAAAAAATGATATTAGAAACCTCAATATCATTTTTGAAGACCTATCCATAGATACCCCACACGTATGGGATTGATGAAAAAAAAAATTTTAAGTTTCAGTTCTAAGTATGGGGAACTCCAAAATTATTTGTTTTTTTTCTATTTTTGTGTGAAAATCTTAATGCGGTTCACAGAATACATCTACTTACCAAATTTCAACAGCATAGCTCTTATGGTTTCGGAAAAAAGTGGCTGTGACATACGGACGGACAGACAGACAGACAGACAGACAGACAGACAGACAGACAGACAGACAGATAGACAGACAGACAGACAGACAGACATGACGAATCTATAAGGGTTCCGTTTTTTAACGGAACCCTAAAAACTACTGCACAAATCAATTACGAATAAAATTTATTATAATCTTCGACAATTGAGCTTTGTCGGAACGAGCTTTGTTTTGGAGATTTTATACTTCTTTTATTACTTATTTATTCCCAAAGTTGCGTTAAAATTAGCAGGAAAAACTAATCTTTGTTGGCTCATAACTTTTTAATTGCTTTTTTTTTACTATTCTGCTTCTGTACAGACAAAATTGATAACAAAACAAAACGATTTCATGTTTTACTTTGGATGTACAATGTGTAACAGTGGAGTAAAACCCCCCCGAAATTTGTATGGTAAAAGTATCGGCTAGTTGCGCCTTAATAATGATAGCCAGATAACGGTCGCTCCATACTCCATATAGAACATTGATAGCCAAATGATTACGTGGAATATCAGCCGCATGATTGCACTAGAAACTGACCCAAACTAGTTAGGATAAGGTGGATGAGAGTTTTATTATTACACGTTATTTTCTGAACCACGTCATCCCGACCCGATTTAGCTAATGCGATGTAGGGAATGACGTCAAAAGTAGGTTAGTTCACGTAGTTCTGACGTCAGAGCTTTTCACATATTACGTGGATGAATGTAGATAGGCTATCTTAGTATTATACTTAAATAAGTTTCTAAGAACAGTGTCATCAAAACTATGTTTGATTGTCTATTTGGGAATATTAGTATATAACATCTGGATGACCGAGCTGAGCAAAGCTCGGGTTTTTTATTTTTGAACGTCGTTTTCTAAAAATAAAACCCAGCTAAATCGATTTATCGCCCCCGAAACACCCTGCATACTAAATTTCATAAAAATCGTTGAAGCCGTTTCCGAGATTCAGATTATATATATTTACATATTTACAAGAATTGCTCGTTTAAAGGTATTAGATATAAAATATGTAGTTCAGTAGATAACTAGCTTTTAGTTAAGTAGTAGAGAAATTTTACAAATTCTTACTTGGCTTTACTTGTAAGACTGTTTTGACTCGCACAGGTTTTTTTTGTTTTCATTGTTTTGTTAGTGTATTTTTTTTTTATTGTTTGTATTTCCTGTGCGTGTCCCAAATCAAATATTTTTCTTTCTTTCTTTCTCAGCATGTTACTAAAGATTCTTATAAAATTAACCTAATTTTTATTGTAAAAAAAGAGTAACGTAAATTGGCAGCCATTTTTCATAAATTACCATTAAAATCATCCCTTAGTCTTTTGCCCCACTCATGAACCTACCCTCGAAAACAATATGTAAATACACATTATTAAGTTTAGTATAAGACCGGTATAATACAATAAAACGAAACAGATAAGGAAATCCCGGGAATTTTAAATTGTTGCGAGAAAATCTAATAATCCCGGCTCGGGATAGACGCGGGTCGGATCAGCCAATTGATCAATGACAGGAATTCTCTGAATTATTGAGAAATTGTTCTCATTCGATTATGGAGGGACGAGGTGGAAGGAGAGGATCAGTTCAAATTGTTTTTAATGCTTTTTGAAGCGAAATGTATAATAAAATGCATATACACCGTGACAATTTAGTCGTCTCCTCATGTATCCAATGACTACCTAACATTCATTGAACCATATTACTAAGCCTCCGCTGTCCGTCAGTCTGTCAGCGGGCTGTATCTCATGAACCGTAATAGGTAGACAGATATAATTTTCATAAATTGAGTATTTTTTTATTGCCGCTATAAAAATAAGTAATAAAAATAATATAAAGCCCTTTAACTTTATATTTTTAACCATATAAGTAACGTGTTCTTTCTGACGTTTTTAGCAAAATATTCTGCGGTGGTACGGAACCCTTCGTGTGCGAGTCCAGGACTAACAAAAACTGAAACTACCTACTGTAAAAGATTGCACAAAAACAATATGAGCTTGATTTCGTGGAAAACTTAAATTTTTCCTACGAGCAAAGAGTCACATTAGCACGTATTAATTACGGTAGTAATTAAACGCCTAGAATACCTAATTAAGTTAAACAAAGTAATACTACTGAAGGTACAAAAATAAACCTAGAAAAGTAACGAATGTTCTTAAAATATTACCTTTACCCAGCACGGAATACGTATGAGCTAATTAAAATATTTTAAGAGCAGCTAATTACATAGCTGCTATAAATTTATGTAAGTACTTAAGTAATTTTTATCTTTTAACTTTGAGAGATTTTCATGAGCAAGTACCGTACATGTATTATACGTTTTTTTCCTCATACTTAGGTACCTACAATTTATCGACGAATTAGGTAGGTTTTCACTGACGTTTACACTTGACGTCATTCAGTGTTTGGCTCAATCGCTAAATTTACAATAAATTGACTAGCCAAATTAAAAATTTAGTGATTAAATTAGTTCTACTAAATCAATCACGAATATCACGATTTATTTATTTAAGGATTACCACCGGTTGAAAAATTTAGTTTTAATTTAAACTAAACATTTAGTCGCAACTTTTAGTTTTTAGTTAAAACTTATTTTCTTTTTCTTAATATCTAATTAAAGAACTGGATAAATAGGTAATAAGTTTTTAACTTTAGTTAAATAGTCACTCGTGTGGTCTGGTGATAAGAAAATAAGGTTTTTTACCTTCTAATCGTTTACCTAAAATCAAGTAATCATTAGTTATTAGTTTTAGTTTGATTGAAATTACTTCGTTCGTTCAATTCAAAACAAGTCTTATCGTACAGGTACTAAAGCACATTCCTGTTTGTATCACTATCCACCAACAAGAGAGAGTAAAATATTGATCAACTACCTATAATTTACGTCTTTAATACATAATAAGGCTTGTTATTTGCACATTATGTATGACTAATAAAAGAATAAACCATTTGTTAAATATAATCATATGTTTTTTCATTTTATTTCAATCGAAATGAAAAACTAAAACTAATTCAATCGTTTTTTTTTACATGACTATACCTAAATCAATCGTTAGTTTAACTAATTACTTACGTTAGTTTTAGTTTTTAATCGACAATAAAACAAAAATTTTGCCAACGCTGACGTCATTATAATATATTATATTCATAGATGTTTTATTAAAACATTTATTTAAGGCGCCATCTCCACGGACGAGAGAATCGCGGCGATAATCACGCTGTGCCTTCAAATTATCGCCGCGATGATATATTATCGCCGTGTGGAGATGGATTCATAGAGTTCCTATTGAATTTGACGGCACGACGAGACTATCGCCGCGATTTACTCGCCCGTGGAGATGGCGCCTAAGGATCTTTTGGCGCCTGAATGACATTGAAATTGTGAAATTGTCACAGTAATCGTATTGACAAAACAAAATGGCGGCGTGACTACCAATTTTGACCACGCGCCAAACGATCGTTGTAAACCATTGCGGTAGAAAATGTATAGAGAAACCGAAAAATGATGGAACAAGCTTCGCGGTGGCACACAATAAAGGCTGAAAATAACTAATAACGCTCCATTTACCTCCTTTCATCTCAAAATTAACGTTAATTAAAAACAAAATTTCAAATAACATTGAATAAATTCCCAACAACCAAACCTGTCTTCGAAAACTTCAGAACAATATACAACATTTTCAACCCTCAAAAGCCGTCAGATCTCAAAGATTGGACGTCTAAGCTTAAAGCGATAAAGAAATTAACCGCCCACGTCTAGCAAACAACTTAATTGAGTTAACCTGTAAACGTCATGTCACAGTCAACCCTTTTCTGCCGACGCTATTGTGTTTCTTCTCTGTAATTTTTAGACTGGGTGTGTTTTATTTCCGTATCATATTTTTAGAGTTATATTATACCTATATTTTCTACGTAGGTATTCTTTTGGAAGTATTTTTAACCGACTTCCAAAAGGAGGAGGTTCTCAATTCGATTGTATGTTTTTTTTTTTTGTTGTATGTTTGTTACGCGATTACTCCGTCAATTATGAATTGATTTTGATGATTCTTTTTTTGTTTGGTAGATCATACTTCAGAGGTGGTCCCATATAAATTTTATTAACTTTGCTTGGGTAGTTTTTGAGTTAGCTTCAATAATACGTATTTTTTCGTCACTTAGTATGTGGATGATATGATAACTTCCTGTCACTGTTATTTACATAGCAGGTATTTGGTATTCGAATTTGTGTGGGGTAGGTGTATCACAACTAAAAAGTGAAAAATAAAAACTTTTTACAAAAAAATAACAACCGACTTCAAAAAAACACTACAAAGTGAAAAATAACTTTAATTTCGGAAGTCGGTGACAAAGAACGAAAATTCAAAACCAAAGACACCGCTTCCGAAATTAAAGTTATTTTTCACTTTGTAGTGTTTTTTTGAAGTCGGTTGTTTTTTTTTTTGTAAAAAGTTTTTTTATTGGAGTTACATTGTATTAAATCTTAATTATGCCTGTAAATTACTATTCATACATAATCTCTACCGGTTAATCTTTCATGAAATAAAAAAGCACTGCCTTGCCTTGCAAAGCCTCTTCCAAGTTACGATGTAACAACTTATCCATCCTATCCAGTCTTCATAGCTTAATATCTGAAGTAATTTCATGCTGGTCCATATTCTGTGCAATTTAAAAAAGAAAATGCTCTTCCAACCGACCCTTACGTAGGAACGTAAAATTCAGTTTAAATGGCTATTAAGGATAATAGCCATTTAAACTGAAATTAAAACGGAATGCCTGCATAGAAATCCTTTTGCACCAAAAAAAAAACACGCTAGGTATACATTTCGGGCTCAGGTAAACATGAGATCGTACATTTCCGCTTAACAAATGAAGAAATATCATTCGTGAGTCCATAATTTCATATTTGGGAGCGTTTTTCCTTCATTACACGTTTTCCGAGACAAGAGTCTAATCTCCAACGGGCTCGACCCGCCCCGTACTGTCTCGGGGAATTAAATTATGCCTTTCCATGAATATTATACGCGCTGTCGCAATCTTTTTGCGTTACTCAACCGAGACTCGACTGAAAAAATCTCAATGAATCATAATAAAAAATCCTCCAGAGTGTAGGGGTCTTAAGCTTACCGACCAGGTACTATGGATCATCGTTCTTCTAAGATGATTTGGATTTTTAGTTAAAATTTTTGCTAGTAACTTGATGTTGAAGACTCAAATTGAATTTAAAGTCTGCTCTTGGATTGCTAACATGTTTGCAGAAAAGTGGAGTTGGACATGCATTTTATTTTGTGCTTCTTTTGAAAAGATTTACCTCGTGTTTAAGTGGTAGTTAAACGACGTGCATTGCTTACTATTAATACTTATACTATATTTAAAAAAAAATGTTCTCAAAAAAGTGAAACCCTTGTAATTTCTTGTTAAAAATAATATTTATTTAACCCTAGCTATTCATACACAATCGTTGTTACAAATCAAAAATTTCATGAAACCTGTTTGTACAAGCCTCTGCACTCACTGAAACAACCTTCATTTAAATGTAAAATAAAATAATGATGGCTCGCATCACAGTTCAATCTCGCGAAAAGCAAATAATCACGGCAATGTATCCATCCATGGCAGGTCCCCCTACGGCGCGGCGCCGTAGTTTTTTATCGTAGAGCCGAGATAAATGTCCGGTTAGCGGGGGTCCAACGTTGATTTATATAGGACGTCCGTCAGGGCAACGAATTACGTAGGCTACGATGTAAATCACCTAACGTTGGAGGCCAATCGATAGCCTTAATGCCATACCGATGTTGTGCTTTCGTAAAGGTGTTTGGTGCTCGTCGGAAAGTTTACGGGCTGACCAGTCATTCGGACCGATTGGAAATACCACGTAGTGAGCTACGGTCGTGTTTAGACGATCAATTTCAACCTTTCTTGAGACGTTTTGTTTTAGATAATCAGTTTAAGATCATTGGTTCTGCATGAATTTGGAAACGAGCTGGTTGTTACAAAACATGCAAAATGAATAAACCGAATATAATCCTAGAGGTAAATCCCTTGCCAACTCCATCATTATAACAACTTCACACAACTCATTAAACTCGCCTTATGTCAAAAAGTTGCCATCATTTCCCGCGCATTTTCCACATGCACCGTGCCACAGATTAAAAAGGTCAACATACCCTTAATAGATTAAAACAATAAGTAGCTCAGTAACAAAGCACGGGCACCTTCATTATACGAATGTTTATTACTGGCTGACTCTAAACTTTTTATAACGAAAAAGTTGACGATCGTAAAACACGTACAGGTGGATTAAAAAGGGCAAAGTTTCGTAAGGGCTGTGTCCCTACGGAGTCGGATTTAGTCAACGAAGTACGTAAAGTGCGACAACTTAGAAGTCTTTACTGTGAGTTTTATTTTGTTTTTGTATTGTAACAGCCTGTTTGGAAGTTAAATGGGACGTGGTAGCTTAATTATGTTAGGTGTCTTTTTGTTGTTGTGAAAACCTGACCATTTTTTCTTAAAGTCCGTGTTCTAAAGGTTTCGTTAAGGTTTTGAATTTACCTATAGCTTTGAATATAGGTAAATTCAAAACCTTAAATGATAATAATCCAGAGTATCAAAACTTTACCAATAGAAAACTGTAAAGTCAATTCAAGAATCTGCATAAAATAAGAATTAATTTCTCCGCAATTGAGAAGATAATTCCCACATTTCACGAACTAACTGACGTCTAAGACGACACAAACACGGCAAACATATCACATCAAACAAGGTATAGAAGCTAAACAAACCAAATGGCTAGATAGTTATCTGCCATGAATAACACTATGTCACCAAGTCAGTCTCACTGTCTTTCATTACGAAGACACTGCCAACGTTGTCTCGGATACTATAATTGGAGTAGGACACCCTACAGCATGAAAATGAACCCTAAACTTCCAACGTTAAGGTTGGAATTGAAATAAAGGAACAACACAAACGTTTCACTTTTAAAAACGCCTCGGATGTTGAGTGGAGGCTTGAAGACTTTTTAAGATCGGAATGGGTGTGAAAAATGGAAAAAATACTCGTTCCTCACTCAGCATAGCATGAATGTAACGAAGAGATTATTGTCTAGTTTTTTCTGGATGCTAGTGTAAGATTCTTTAGTGATGTTTGAAGAAAGGTAAAGTGCACTTTGGCTAAGTACCACATCTAAAACTACGTATTTGTCATAGAGCAAGTAAAATTCGCTAATAGAATCACTAAATCATGACCGTTTCATAGTTTTGAAACTTGTATTATACAATAGTGTAAATTCAGTACCTACATTGGAATTGGAAGTTCTCTTCTAGATAAATATAACTATTTCTCACAAACTTTTATTGAACTGCAAGAACAACCCTTTAAATTACCCCATTAACTTACTCCCCTGCGAAAAACAACCCCGCGTTCAAAACACAAAAAAAAAATCACACTGAAAAAAACTAATCCATAAAAGTCATTCGCACATGACAACTTACGTTTTCAAGCAAAAAGTTTAATTTAGCCCTTGAGTTATAAACGGCAGCTGGCGTTATTTAGGGTCGCCAGATCATAAAAAGTTACGAAAAAAAAAACTACTAATTTCAGATTTCCTACCCCTAATATAAGTTCTTTTTTTTAATCCCTATACTATTTCGGAAATATTAACAGTGTCGTTGTTTTAGGCTTAGAAAAACATGGATAGTTTCATAAAAAAGACTGTGTATGACGGCCCTAACGTTGGGTGTTATTGGGTGAAAATTGCAATATGGCTTCCGAGAAAAATTACAAGTGGGAGAAACTGAGCACAGTGAGCACCCTTCAAACTGCAGTGAGGGGAACGAAGCTTCGAAGTGACGACTGAAAATGCTTTGTAATAATGAAAATGGCGGATTTCGGTGCTCACATTGCGTGTGAGTAGATAAAAGGATGGAACAATAATATTTTCCCTTTGTTTGAAAACATAAGTATTTATGTAGGTATAGCTTTTACAAACAAAAATGGAGAACTACAGCAGACAAACAGATGGAATTTTTTCTGCTCTTTAGATCCGTTACCTATTAGTTTTATGTTATAATATTATTAACTAGCTTCTGCCCGCGACTTCGTTCGCATGGAAATCGTAAGACATCACAATATACTACAATAATAGCCATATTTTTATAAAACTTTCCTGTATACTACGTTTGTAGTTTTATTCTCAGCAGCCATAATATACAGAGAGTCAGGAATGGTGACTCGGGAGCAAGCGACGTAACAGTTGTCCGTGTGAGAAGCAGCTTATCTTGAGGTCGACACCCGCAGCCTTCAGCCTTCAGTGTCGGCCCCTGTGACTTGTTGATCGCAAAGCATACACTCCCAGAGAACTGCACGCGCTTTAACTGGTAATTATGGGGAATTTGTACTTTATACGCGCCATAAACACTGTCTCACCATCGCCACAACCTGTTAGAATTTCCACCTCGATGACGTTTCTCTGCAAATACATGACTTTGAGCTGGTTTCCGTTACACAGATATACAACCGGAAGTCCACTTGCCATTTGTGAATTGAGAAATTCTACGGGGTGATATTTGGCATCATCTTCCTCCACATCAGTATTAATGGAGGTGTATATCACTTCACTCCCTTCAATTTGTGAGAGAATACTGTGGTTGATCGCTGCAGCTTGATCATCTTCGGAGTTAAAACGGAAACACGCCTAAGAATTCTCTTGGTACGGTATTTGACTGATATCCTCGTATATCAGACGAATAAGATCTTCTAAAGTGGGATCTACTCTACCAAGAGTCTCTGGTAGAGTGCTTTCACCAACTTTTAGAAGAACATCGGAGAATACTTGAGCATTTGAATTACCGCCAAGCCGAGGTCGTATGATGATGGTCAAGCGCAGTTTATGAACTCTCGACCATAGAGTCGACCTTTTCAACGAAGTATTCACTTTTTTTGTCAAAACTGTGCACCACCCATCATATCTTGGTTTCTGCGGATGTCCTGCAGGGTTCTGTTTACAGTTTCCACTGCTTTCCTTTTTGCCATAATGCATTCATCCCATACGACGAAGCGCAATCCCCTAAGCACACATCCCTTGTTACTGTTGCGTGACACCCCACAAACAGGCGTATCGTTCCTCTCTAAATCGATGGGAATCTTAAACATGACGTGCGCTGTTTTGCCACCAGGACGCAGTGTGGCAGCGATTCCAGAAGATACACACATATATATTTTAAAATCGCTTGGACAAATCTGCTGTCAAAATCTGTAAAAAAAACATTTTATTCCTACAGTCTTTTGCTCTAAAATGATCAGAATACAACCTAGAATGTTTTGTGACTGTAAAGTACTTGTAACTTAGTAGTTTCCCATAGCTTACGAAGTTTTCCATTTTTTGTGAATTAATACATTCTATGAACTTATTACATACACAATCCAAAAAAAAAATCGTTTTACAAAAAGAGTTTAAAAAAACAGATGTAAATCGAACTTACTACCCCGGGCGGCCTACCACCAGCTCATAAAGCAGTATTATTTTAATGTTACTTCAGTGGGAGAAAGAGATGGAGCTATACATCCTGTAGAGCTTCATCTCTTTCCCACACTGAAGTAAACTAAAGTAATATTAAAATAATACTGCTTTTGAGCTGGTGGTAGGCCCTCAGGACTTCAAATCATTCGTCCAACCGCTTACTTATTCGCTTTGTTGAAAATTAGCTAAAATAGCCGTTCCTATATAAAAGGTAGCGTGATGATAATCATTTAAAAAGTTAAATCGGTAACTACCTATCTACAATATACCAACCTTTTGGCGCGTCCTTTTACAATTTGCAGAGAAAAATACGAACATGATGTAATATTGCTCATCCCCCATAGCAAATAGCGTGATAGTTTATGCCCTACAGTTGGTACAGACAAACATTCTAAAAACTTTATTTTCCGCATAAGAATCGATCCCATACCTCGTAGCAATAACTTTCTTTAAAAAAATTAACTTCGCTACGATTTTATTATATCTATAGATTATAGGTACATAATCAAAAAAAATGATAATCGACAAAAAAGATAATAAACAAAACAAAATGTGAAAAAAAAGAAAAAAACCGTAGGTGGGAATCGAACTTACAACCCCATGTTTGCAATGCAGCCGCCCAACCGTTGAGCTAATTGCTTTGTTGAGACTTGTCTAAAATAGCCGTTCCTATATATTTCATGATTGACTGCTTAGTTCCATAAAGGTATAGCGTGATGATAATAATTTAAAAAGTTTAATCGATAACCATCTACAATATCCTAAAATTTTGGCGCGTTTTTTTCCAAAAATACGAACATAATATAATATTGCTCGTCCCCCATAGTAAATAGCGTGATAGTTTATACCCTATAGTTTGACCAGACTTATAGGGAACACGTATGCAAAATTTTAACAGAATCTATCCAGTAGAATTCGCGTCATGCTAGAACATAAAAATACAACATAATGTAATATTGCTCGTCCCCCATAGTAAATAGCGTGATAGTTTATACCCTATAGTTTGACCAGACACACAGGGAATATCTATGCAAAATTTTAACAGAATCTGTCCGGTAGAATTTGCGCCATGCTGGAACATACATACAGACAAACAGACAAAAATTCTAAAAAAAATATTTTCGGCATTAGAATCGATCCTAGACCTCGTAGCAATTACTTTTTTTCAAAAATATTCAATGTACAGTTTTGACTTCGCTACGATTTTATTATATGTATAGATACCTATTTATTACACCTAAAGTAAGGTACCTATCTACTTGTAGGTGAATTATAGATTAAGAATTGTAAAAGGTACTATCGAAGAAACGCATATCTATACACCGTAAGGACTATTTCTGCTTGCAGCGTTAAACAGATGTGGTCATCGTGTCCACGGGTTTTTGTTTTCAAACTGCATAGATATGCGACTATTTCTGCTTGCAGCGTTAGACAAATGTGTTCATCGTGTTCACGGGATTTTGTTTTCAAACTGCTTAGATATGCGCTTCTTCGATAGTACCTAAGTGCCTATTTTTAGTATCTCATAGACAAATAAACAACATAAAAACGTATGCAATCTAAGCAATTACCTAATAGGTACCTAGGTACCTTGTTGTCTAACATGAGTTAGCCGAACAGCGACTCTTATTTAACACTTTTGACTCCACCCATTTTTCATAGCGCTCATACGCCATGCCGCCATACCTACATATTTCAAGTTGACTCCAGGAGGGTCACCGGCATTACATTTGCGTTAAAGTAACCCTCGAGGAGTGTCACTGCCATGAAATCTTGAAATCTTGTTAAAATCTACAACTAATTTTGTTTTCACAGTTTATAATGCCGAATTGCTAAAAAAAAACCTATACATTTAAAATGAGCCCTCCACGAGGGCTCCCAGCATCCCATATATGACTTGAGTGAACCCTCCAGGAGGGTACTGAACGTGTTAACATAGACATATTCAGATGAGATATTATTATATTTTCCTAAGTAAAAAAAAATACATTTTGCAATATCTTCGTAGCTACACAGATTATGAGATATATATTAGGTATAACATCCTCATGTAGTAGGTACCTATAGCTAGAATTACTAACTAGCTTAGCTATGTGTGTTCTCGCATGTTGGTCCCGTGAGCCTTGCGCCACGATCAACATCGCACCTTATATGAAAAGCGACGCGCGACGGAGAGGAAAAAAAATCTACCAACGATATTATTTTAGGGTAGATACATGCTGTATTTCTTTTTCAGAGAATTTTCTTGTGTTAAATAACGTGTAAAACGTTTTTGGAAGTCAATCGATCAACGGTCTCTGAAGACAATCGATACCTACGGTAGGTATAGGTAGCAAACAAATACTAAAGACAGCTCTGATAAGGAATACACAAAAACATAACGAATTAAGTCTGCTATCGATTTTTTTTAGCTTTATAAAGACGGATTGCGATTTTTTTCAAGCACACAGAAATCAGAATTAAGCCGACGACGCACGGACGTAATAAAATCGCGGCGGGATATTATCGCGCACTGGATTTTCAACTCTCGGTGTTAAGCCGAGCATTGAGAATCCAACGCGCTGGGACGCACTCTAGTTCCAGCGCATTAAAAAAGCACACTGTTAGATTTTCAACTCTCCGCACTAAGCAGAGCGTTGAAAATCCAGTGCATGAAAAAAATCGCCGCGATTTTATTACGTCAGTGCGAACGTCGGCTAAGTAAAAAAAAAGCGGCCAAGTGCGAGTCGTACTCGCCCATGAAGGGTTCCGTAGCAGCAAGTAACGATAAGTTTACGATTTATGACGTATTAAAAAAAAACTACTTGCTAGATCTAGTTCAAACCAATTTTCGGTGGAAGTTTACATAGTAATGTACATTATATATTTTTTTTAGTTTTATCATTCTCTTATTTTAGAAGTTACAGGGGGGGGACACACATTTTACCACTTTGGAAGTGTCTCTCGCACAAACTATTCAGTTTAGAAAAAAATGATATTAGAAACCTCAATATCATTTTTGAAGACCTATCCATAGATACCCCACACGTATGGGATTGATGAAAAAAAAAATTTTAAGTTTCAGTTCTAAGTATGGGGAACTCCAAAATTATTTGTTTTTTTTCTATTTTTGTGTGAAAATCTTAATGCGGTTCACAGAATACATCTACTTACCAAATTTCAACAGCATAGCTCTTATGGTTTCGGAAAAAAGTGGCTGTGACATACGGACGGACAGACAGACAGACAGACAGACAGACAGACAGACAGACAGACAGACAGATAGACAGACAGACAGACAGACAGACATGACGAATCTATAAGGGTTCCGTTTTTTAACGGAACCCTAAAAACGCCCCTACCTGATAATTTACACTAGGTATATAAGATACCTCATCATCTGCCTAGCCTTTACCCAACTATGTTGGGGTCGGCTTCCAGTCTAACCGGATGCAGCTGAATACCAGTATTTTACATGGAGCGACTGCCTATCTGACCTCCACAACCTAGTGACTAGGTAACACGATACCCCTTGGTAAGACTGGTTGTCAGACTTTTTGGGCTTCTAACTACCCGTAACGACTGTCAAAGATCTACAAATGACAGCCGGGACCAACGGCTTAACGTGCTTTCCGAGGCACGGAGGGGACTTGGTATGTAAAGATGGTCACCCATCCACGGACCAATCGCGGCAAGCGTAGCTTAACCTGATCGATCGACCCGTGCAGCTGTTATTACTTAGCCACAAGCCCCTCAATATAAGATACCTAACTATACATAATTGTCTCATTCACCCACTAACGGTAAATTAAACATCAAATCACGCATTAACATTTAATTCTACATTTATGGTAAACTAACAACCTAAGTATTCGTTTCGTTCCCTTACATTTTCATAGCAGTCCCTTAAAAACCGTAAGATAACTGACAAATCGACCTTAATTATGGAATATGTTTGAACTTACCAGCACGTTTCATTAAAGTTTAATCAGCAATCTGACTCGCGGTAGTTACGGAAGGTGGATTAAAGCAAGCAACTGGCTTTAGGTACTACCCCTTAGCGTTCACGTGAACTTGACTTACCTAGTCAAGTAATGGGTACCTACAGCTGTTAATTCAGCTTTCAGCACCCAAAGAAGGCAAAATAGTAAAGAAAAGAAAATACGTTTATTGAACAATTAAAAAAAATACTTCCAAAACCTTTAAAGTGAAAATACTTGCATAGAACATTGATCCGTAACGTTATATAAATAAAGAGCACAATCGCGTTTACAAAAATGAGGTGTCGGTAACGGTGTCACGATTTCAATTGTTTTTTCCTATCTCAAAAATGCCCAACGCGCCTATATAAATTTTCACTTTAAAAAAAACACTGAAAACAATGCTTTTAATGCCAAAAGGGCCTCAACTCAGCATAATGTCAGATGACAACACAAGGTCACCTGGCGCTGATTTTCAGCTGTAGCCCACGAGTGTCATACGCTAGAATAATATACACATAGGGAAGTGCATGTGCCCAATTTATTTATTTATTTAACCATTTATGTACACACAAATAATACACAGACAAGACAAAAGGAACAGAAAAATACGTACAAAGGTGATGCTTATTTCTAATGAAATCTCTTCCAGCATACCTGCGATAGGACAGAGGATAAAAAGAAATGTAGACACCGTGTGTAAGAGTAAAGAGAAAGTAAAATACATAAAATCAAAACAATTCACTTAATTAAATAAAACTAATAATATGAAAATATACTTACTTACATACATACAAACATACATACTTCTAAAATAAATAACACTAATATAATGTAACAAAAATATATAAATAAAATACAAAATAAATACCTACGCAACTATGACGAAGTGGAAAGATAGTGTTCTTTCACTCTTCTTTAAATACTGCAACAGTTTGGCAGTCCCTAATCAAAATAACAGGATAAATTAAAATTGATAATATAAAATAGCTCATACATTTAAAAAAAAACCGGCCAAGTGCGTGTCGGACTACGCACAATGAAGGGTTCCGTAGTTGAGATGAATTTATTTATCCCAAGAACAAACTTAACATTTATTCCAACTGCAAATCGTCGCTCGGCATCCAATACCGCGAATGTGTAATTTTTTACATTTTTTTTTAATTGCAGGATCACTTATTTGAACGTCTAGAAAAAATAAAAATCTAACACCTTTAAACGAGCAATTCTTGTATATATGTATATATTATATAACCTGAATCTCTGAAACGGCTCCAAGGATTTTTATGAAATTTAGTATGCAGGGGGTTTCGGGAGCGATAAATCGATCTAGCTAGGTTTCATTTTTAGAAAACGTCGTTCAAAAAAAAATAGGCATCCATATATTTTTCTTTATTCAAGTAACAAGGACTCATTGTGTTAGTAAACTTATGAACTTTAGTTTATTTTACCAGGTCACTCAGAAAGTTTTGCGACTAACAGTTTTTGTCTATGGGATACTGGCTGGCGCTCAGAAGCACCATATCGTCTGCAAAGCTAATATTATTTACACAAATACCATCTATACAGTGTGTGTCTTCATAATGTGCACATATCGAAATAAGGGAATCTATGCTTAATTTTACCGACGGAAAAATGGTCAAAAATTTTTTTTTGTTTTTTTTTATTCTCTTGGGCATCTTATTCATAAATTTTACAATTATTGTAAAAATTGATGAAAAAAATACAGATTTTTACTAAAAAACATGTTTATTTTCAATTGAGGGTAGTTTTTTTTCTCAATTTTAATTTTATGTGGACGCCTACTTACTTCCAATCATTATGGAGTTTGTTTCATCACGATAGCTGATTCAGTTTAAAAGTTACACAGTTTTGTTACAATTTTGTTTTAATTCCATAAAAGTATAAAAAAATATTTAGATTTTTAAAATATTTTTTTTGTCGTTAAAATTAAGCATAGATTCCCTTATTTCGATATGTGCACATTATGAAGAATCACACTGTATAGCAACCCACTCTGGTGCTGCTGAGCTCGCCAATCCTGCCTCACCCCGCATTCCAACCTGTATGGCCTGAAAAAAGTTCCAGCCCATCGTACACTATTGATCTGGTTACCATAGGTACCAATATTTAAAAATGTTTTTAAGCTCCATTGGCAACCTATCCTTCTCCATCTTTCTCCACAATACGTCATAAGCAACCAGATCAAGTCTTGAATAAGTCGAGGAAGCTAGCATAAATCAGCGTCCCACGCTGTGTATAAGTATAGTATGTGACAATACGCTTAAGACACAACACTGCACTTTCTGTTGAGAAACCACGCCGAAACCCGAATTAGTTGTCATGGACATTTACAGTTTTATTTATTTGTGTATTAAGCAGACTGTCAAACACTTTTGATATTGATATTATAGTAGCTAGAGAGATGGGCCTATTGGATGCCGAGCGACGAAATGTAAGTTTGTACGCACAATATTGAGAGATTTACCGTGTTATTTTAAGACCATAGACTTCTTATAGGTTTTCCCGTAATCTATAAGTAAAGAGCCATACTATGTATTTTTTTGAAAATTTTTGGTCCAGTAGTTTCGGAGATAAGGGGGGGGGGAATGGTCAATTTTCATTGAATTTCTTAAATATCTTTAAAAATGTTTATTTTAAAATTATATAAAAAATATATTTAAGATCCTCGCAATAAGTCCTTTCATTTGATATGTCACACGGTACTGTTAGCATAACTTTATTTTTTTATTTTCTTGTTTACCCCCCAAAAGTGACCCCTATATTCAATTTTTTTTTATTTACGTTACACATTCGTGTTTGGGTCATAAAAATACATATGTGTACCAAATTTCAACTTAATCGGTCCATTAGATTCGGAGTAAATTGGCTGTGACAGACGGACAGACAGACAGACAGACACACGAGAGATCCTATAAGGGTTCCGTTTTTTCCTTTTGAGGTACGGAACCCTAAAAACAATGAAACGTGTGTGTAGTTGCGTGTGTGTTGTGTTTTAATACCTAAGAAACCCAACTATAAGTATCCGCTTTTATAACAACCCTAACAGAAAGTACTACCGGTGATAACTGCACGGTACAAAAGAAAGAAACACTCCTTCCGCGATTCAGAATCTCAACTAGGTTAATTCTACCTTACTGTCCTAACCTAATTCCAAGGATACAGTTTTCACCTTTATCCAGTCACTGACGAGAGGCGCTGCCGGTACGGTCAACATCCGTACCGACCGGACGTCATTTCAGGACCGGAAAATCGCCAATCTCCTCTCCCTAGGGTTTTTTATTTTATTTTACACGCTCGCGTTACTGACATCTGGTGCCGACTGTACTTTATACAATTTAGTCGTTTGTATATGACTGTACTATGTGTCGTGTTCCAATAATCTACCTGCAATATTTTTATTCGAAATTTTTTCTTCGAGTTTTCTATGCCTCACCAAATTAGCTCAAAAAAAATGATCTTCCAGACCGACAAGTTAATAACTTTTATTTTATTGCCTTTGGTAATCCTCATGGATGTGCTCCTGGGGCGGGCGGAGAGGGCGAGAGAGCTATCAGACTCTTACTGACTAAAACCACAAGGTGTTCTTCAGCTACCTTTAGCAGTTTGGCCGAGGCGTTGGAGCACTAACCCATTCCGTCACTAGAAATGAGGGCCGCGTCATTTCGTCAAAAATTCAGTCATAGATACCTAAGCTTGTTCAGGCCGGGAGAGCGTGACGAACATACGAACTGTGCTAGTGCCCCAACGCCCGGGCGGCGGTTCAACTCCAATTCCTGTACGATCTATATTTTCAAACCGTGGGCTCTTGCTCGAAAGTTGAACTGATAAACTGCACAGCGCGTCTTTGAAATAAAGAAAACTGTAACAGGATTTACACAATCCGTCTTTTGACTAAAGAAACCATATAAAACTGATGCCTACATAACTCAAGCAAAATGGAATATTTCCCTTTAAATCCCTTACACGGTTCCAGTTGGCAATATGCTATGATTTACAGTCGCGAAGATATTTATTAGGCCAATAAAATTTGTCCTTAGCTCTCCTGAAGGTGTTTCTTTTACTCCATATATCACGGGGCAAGCTTTCGTAAAGGTGTGGATTGTGTGTTGACAGGTGGGTAGTATTTCAATGTGTTATATAAATACCTAGGTACTTTATTTTCATACTCTGAGGTGTAAACAAGCATGTAGGTGGCACCACCCATAATGAATATCCGCAACACCACTCGCCACTGGTGCCGATTCCCTTGTTCACAAACTAAACTAAATTTAAGTTCAGTGCATCTTTTTCTTTCTATTTCATTAAGAAAAGGACAGAAGATAAGTTTTAGTTTAGTCCTGTCAAATTAATCAGCGCCTGTCAGTCTCCATACAAGTTTAGACGTGATTAAAAACTTGCCAACTAAAATTACGTCAATTTGACAGGACTAAACTAAAATTTATCTACTGTCCTTTTCTTAATGAAATAGAAAGAAAAAGATGCACTGAACTTAAATTTAGTTTAGTTTGTGAACAAGGGAATCGGCAATCGGAATCACCAATGCGTTGCCAACCCTGAATAACTTTTACTATTTTGATTTAAAAGAGTATGCATAGAATTTCTTGCCCGTTGTTCTCCATAGAAACAAACTACGCTTTGGAATCGGGAACTAGCTTCATCTTTTTGACTGACTAACTCATTGACAATTCAAAAATGCCTGTAATTGGTTTTATTTGAAATGTTAACTCACGCACGCTCACTTTTCGAAGGCGCTATCGCTCTTTTATGTTAGAAAAAAAAACTCATAGTGACGTCTTATGATTCGAGATCAGCCAACCGAGAACTGCATCATGAGAAATCTTTCCAACATAGTTTAGTTTTTTGCAGTCTCTACAATCACAAGCAGCGTCCTCTGTCCAAAACCAAAAGTACTACTAGCACTTACGTAACTTGCGTTCAAGCAGCGCCATCTACACTTTCTACAAATGGCTCGGCATTATTATGCCGTGCCTTTTGCGATCAGTGAGCCAAGAAAAATGCAAAAAAAATGCCAAAAATTTACATAGACTAGTCATATCTATTAATTTGTTCTATTGTAAGGACAATACTCTCAAAAAGAGTAATTATTATCACTCTGCATAAAAATTTGTTACTTCAAAGATATTTAAATAATAATACAATATACAATCAACTAAAAATATATTACCTAAAATAACTAAATAACACTACAACACATTCAAACTTCATCGACAAGCTTAAACCTCTGATGTTGAGGTTGAGGTATAACATTAAAGTATTTCTTCAAAATGGTCTGTTGTTCCCGTCCTCCATAAATTCTCTGCACCCATGTGTGATCCCACTTGGGGTCAAATTTCTCACAAGTGACTACCACCTTGCCAGCTTCCATTGCAAAGAGGGTTCCGTTTCTGCCAAAGCCAACCTGAAAGTATTTGTTAAACAATTTTGTATGGAGATAAGAATAAGAACAATAAACTTGTGGGTATAACAAAATAATTAACTTATGATTTTTATAAAGTTGTATATCATAAATTAATTATTTGGCATAGGTAAATATATATTCAATACAACATGAAAGAAACCTATTAGAATGATGAATAGAAATAATTACTTATATTTATTGTCAACAAGTTGTTGAACCTATATATCAAGAAAATAGATTCTGTCCTTTCATAAAAATCAAAGGACACTCACATTCAATCCAGGGTGGAACCTTGGAGTCCTCTGAGTGGCCAACATATGACCCGCCTGAACAAAGTGTCCATCTTGCACCTTCCACCCTCTACGCTTCGGCTTCACCGAACAGTTAGTGTTGGATGTACTTCCACCAGTCTTTTTACTAGCGTTGCGGACAAATTCTGAAATTATAAGTTAGTATGTTCATTTTCTATCTTCATAATAACATAACCTTAAAATTTTGTTTAGTAATTCTTACCTTTCATGACTGAATTTGATTTGCCTGTGTTTAGTAAGAAATTTAGAGACATTTTGGTTATCGTATATTTACAATTTCAGCTTGAATTTTATACAAGTTTTACTTCACAATTTCTAAACAAACCAAATTGACAAACCAGTGAAATCAGTCTGTCAACCACAGACTACAACTGTCAAGATAGACAGCCAGTGCTGCCAACTCCAAAAGTTCAAATTATCGAGTTCCCACGTCGAAATTATCGTTTTTTGGGCAAAATTATCGTTCAGACGCCAGCACATCAAGTTACCCGAAACTGGAAAATTTTCCCAATCAACTTTGAACCTTAAACTTCAGCGATAAAGTTGAAAATCTATTAAATAAAGGACATGTCCTAAAATGGTTTTTTATTATTCAATAATTCTAACCAGGATAAGTTAAATATATTTGGATAGACATCCCAAAAGCTAGTGGTTCTAGCTATATCATAAATTTTTAAAGACCTCCAATTTTGAGAAAAATCGTTTTTTATTTTAGTAAGAATTTACTCCTAAAACGAACAAACCTTTCTAATTATTTAGGATAATATAGTGAACACACCCCATAAAATAGTAAACTTGTCAAAATTGACACATGTTACTGTCATCACTGTCAATTGATTGACAGTAATGACTGTACCATGTGTCAATTTATATCATATTTGTCATAGTTGCCATCAACAAATAAAATATTTGTACTTTAAATAGTTTATAATTTTTCTCTTAAATGGAGGGGTCTAAAAATATTATTTCAGTGGTTCCGAGTTCCATATTTTGTCGTTTTTATTTAGATGTAGTTTGATGCTGGTTAGATTTTTCTCGGAATAAAAAACCAACGTCCGTACAAAAAGCGGACATCTCCTTTGACAGATTGTAGTAGCTTGATGTGCTGTCGTCTGTACAAAAGAAAAGTTCAAACATTAAAAAAAACCGTCAAGCGTTACTATGCGTTCGCACTGGCGAAACATCACAACAAAACATGTTGAAATCTCTAGTGCCTGTCAAACTTTGTATGGAAAATTGACAGGTACTAGAGATTCCAACATGTTTCATTGTGAATGTTTCGCCAGTGCGAACGCACAGTTAATTCAAATTGCTACCAAAAGACAATTAATAATTTTATACTATATTCAAACGGGAAGGATGCCAAGTTTCACCTCTAGTGACGCTAGCTGCACAAACTGTTAACATATTTTGTCATAGTTTTTAGTTGTTATTTTTGTGTTTTCAATGTAAAATTATACAGAAAACAAAGGACGGAAACAGCGAGAGATATTTACTTGTTGATGTTGACATACTTGACAATTGACATTTTTCTTATTTTTTCTGCGTTTAATTTTGTCTAACAAGTACGCTTTGTTCATGGAACTTTAATAAAAAAATCAGCAAATCTCAAAATGATCGTACGTTAAACATTCATTATCGTACAGACGCCAGCACATCAGGCCATCCGAAACTGTCAAATTTTCCCAATCAACTTTGAACCTTATGCTTCAACTATAAAGTTGAAAATCTATTAAATAAATTTGACAGATTGTAGTAGCTTGATCGTACAGACGCCAGCACATCAGGCCATCCGAAACTGTCAAATTTTCCCAATCAACTTTGAACCTTATGCTTCAACTATAAAGTTGAAAATCTATTAAATAAATTTGACAGATTGTAGTAGCCTGATGTGCTGGCGTCTGTACCATTGACCAAATTATTGTACGCCCCCATAATTATCGTATGGGTTGGCAACACTGTAGACAGCTGACTCTGCTGAGTGCTGACAGCAGTGCTGTCAACTGCTATCCTTAGTCCTTCTTGCAAAAAGTTGCCACATTGTCCTATTTTTTGCCCAAAAAAGTTGCTACAAGTAGCTAAATACTACTTAGTTGGTAGGTTACAATAAAAAGGCCAAATTATTACAATCATGTTCAAACTCGAACTCCAAAATCAAACTCTATCAGTCTTACCACAAAAAACATAGACACGTCTTTAGCAGTTGTTTAACAAAAGTGATACCACAAAACCATGTTTAGCTGTTGTTTAGGGTTAGACATGCTTTAGACGTTGTTTAAAAAACA
This sequence comes from Agrochola lychnidis, assembly GCA_963680765.1. NCBI lineage: Eukaryota > Metazoa > Arthropoda > Insecta > Lepidoptera > Noctuidae > Agrochola > Agrochola lychnidis. The sequence continues at coordinate 17,362,277 of OY796857.1, forward strand.
GCAACAAGCCCCTGTTTAACACACGTTTAACCCTCGCCGGTCGCCATATTGCTTTCTCTCAGTATATAAATTGCAATGAATATCTTCGATTATGCTGATTTTAACGACATGGAATTTATGGATGACTATCGTGATCAAGTGTACCGAATGCGAGTGAATCTTTGCGAACATTAAAATGAATTTATCTTTAGAAAAGGGTACAGGTTCAACAAAGCTTTTGGAAAAAAAATTGTTGATCTAATAAAAAATAATATTCCACGTTATTTTCGTGGTAGGTGCTTAGATTCTCAAATTCAAGTTGCCTGTTCCTTACGGAACTGGGCCTGCCATCAGGTAAGCGCCCTTTTGTTATTGTCTTTAGTTTTATCATCATTACCGGTTGTCATTGTACAGCTGTGTGCCTTTTGCATTTTCGGTTTCGTTCCGTTCCGTTATTAGTGCACAAAAATATTTTTACATTTATGCCTACACCAGACGCATGGGCAACCAGTGGCGGACTTATTTAATTAAATAGTACTTATTTAAAATTTTCCAACTTAGTTATTCCGTATTAACAACTGAAACAAATAAATTTCGATAAGAAAGGCTCAACAAATGAAAGCTGCTTCAAACGAAACGTTTCTTAGGGTTGCCAAGTTAAAACAAGAATACGTCAATTTAGGCAGCGTTTTGCTAAATACATGTTAAACATGTATTTGTCGTAAGAAATTTTAAACACTTGTTTAGGCAGTGTTTATCCCTTGGACACTGTTTAAGTAAACACGTGTTTAAACGTTGTTTTATTTATTTTTTGTGGTAAGACTGTTAGTTTTCATTTCATTTAGAAGAAAGAAAATACATTTAATTAGCACAGACAAAAACGCATACAACAGAACGGTTAAGTAAAAAAAAACAATAAAGGAAACAAATCAAACAAATAAAAAGTGTAAAATAAGAATTTAACAGGAAAGTGTGCCTCGCAGCTGCACCAAATATGAAAACCGGGTAAAAAAAGAATGCAAAAAATTACTAGAGTCTGGCAAACGAAAGTAGAAACTCGAAGTTTTTTGCAAACTTTTTATATGGCAAGCCTATACTCATGTCAACCTGAATTTGCCAAAACAAGATGCGAGTGTTGTTGGTGTCTTGTTATAATCTTGATACAGCATTAACCATCTCAAAAATGACAAAACAATGACTCTTTCTGGACTCTAATGAATCTTTCACATGGAAGTTCTACATTCAGATTTTGATAATGGTAGTGAATATTAACCAAAATTATTAAGAATATTGTTTTTTTTACATTGGAATTGCTGCATAACACTTTTTTTTTGGGTGAGAAATTGTCAAATAACCTCCCGTGTTCCTTCAGTTACTGCATAATACCTAAAGTCGTATGTTATTCAGACGAAGTAAACAGATTTTTCGAAATGTCAAAAAACGTCTCTTTGATTTGGAACATAATAGGTGGCATAATTTTAAACATAAAATTCTAAAGTATCAAATTAGGTTATTCCAAGTATGTCAAACAAATTTTGGGGTTGCTATGCTGATATTTTAAATTTGCCGCGCTTTTTCAATCTACTTTCGTTTGCCACTCTACATCACAATCGTTACAATGACAGCTGACATGTCACTTGACAGTGACAGTTTTGTTTGTTTCGATTGCAAAAATATTTGATTTCTATTTATTGGGACATCGAAACTGATAAACTAATACATTTATAATTTAGAACAATGTCATCTGATCCACTAAATATTGCTAGGCGTAAGCTAAACGACGTGCTTGGTGAAAAATCCACAAAATATTTCAGTCACATGAAACAGTGGTTTCGAATGAAGTTAACCAAAGAAGAGTTTGATGCTGAAGCTCGAAAACTACTGTCTTCCGACCAAGTGCACTATCACAATGAGTTTTTACTGGCTTTGTTGAATAAAGTAGAAGGATTGGCGGAAGCGTCTATTACGATCGCTCAAGAAAAGGCTAGTTCACATAACAGGAATAGTAGGAGACATAAGAGGAGTTCCCGGACGTCTGAGAAGTCTAACTTCGAGCCTGTTGACTTGCTGGAATATTTGCCGCCTAACTCACCACCTGGAGCAGGCAGTGATGGTGTTAAATATGCTGCTCAGGTGAAATTAAAATCATTTATGTTTTACAATAATATAATAACTGTGTACAATACTACTCCCACCAAATGTTCACACTTTAAAACATTTTTTTTTTCTGAAACTTTTATGTCATTTCTTTGCAGGAAATATTCCTACCAGATCATGCGCTAGTTGTGGGCCGCTTCATGCTTGCGGCATGGGAGACAGGACTTGAAGGTGCTGAAGATGACGCTGCTGATGCAATTGTTGTAGCCGTACAACATTTCCTGAAGAATGTAATCACTGCCGTAGTATCTCAAAGAAAAGGCTACAAGATGCATAATACAACCTTCATGTACGATGTAGGTACCGATGTACCCAACATGTGGTTGAGAAATACTGCAAAGCTGTATGATCCGCAAAGAGAAGGGAGAGTTAGTGTGGATGAAGGGATGACAGATTTGCTGGGTCCGAGGTGTCCACCTACAATAGATGAGATGGAACACTCAGCAGCTTTTGAAATTGCATGCAGGTGAGAACACTGAGAACATTTACTTTTTATAATTTTTAGAAAACTGTTTAAAATATGTCCAATCAATTAATTATATAATTAATGCACAAAAACTTTTTTGTATTCTATTCTTTGTGGAAATACTAAAAAAAAATATTAATTTTATTTCCAGTACCAACACAGAGCCAAATGATGACAAACTAACAATAGACGAGTTTTACAACACACTTCTCACACACAAAAATGTTATATCCTGTCATTCTGTATATGCAGTCAACATGGAAAGATTAGCTGCTTTGTTAAACCATCCTAGTATGTAAGCAATTAAAAATAATCATATATATAGATAAGGTATTTAAGGAATATTTGTGTTTAGATCAGAGGTGCCCATACGGTCGATCGCCGAGCATAGCTAAAATTATCAGTGATCGATCTTAAAACTGTAGCTTTTTGATAAAGAAAAAAGCGATGAACAGAAACATGAAGTTTAAAAAAAATACTATCTGATTAGCGTCTCTTTCGCGAGATGGAGCGCGCGCAGTAGGTCGTCAGCTCAACGTAGCCGCGACGTACCTACCTAAACTACGCGGTGCGCAGGCGGCGCGGGGCGCGGCGAGCGGGGGCGGCCGAGCAGCCTGCCATCCTGCTTGCGTCTAGCTTTAACTGAGAATATTCCAAACTACGAACATTTTGCGGAAGACCACCAATATCACGCTTCGACATCAGCATCACGATAATTTTTCATTTTTCGTATTGTACCTGCCACTAATATTTGAATTTCTTTTTGTAGTATTGGATGATTAAAAATTTAATACAGATTTGACAATTTGCACCCAATGTAGTTTTACTTATGCAAATTTTTTTCTTGATAAATATTTGGTAGATTAAACGGTTAAAATGTCGATCTCTCAGTCATACATTTTTGCTAGGTCTCCTGATGATCTCCTTAAGAAAAAGTATGGGCACCGCTGGTTTAGGTGATTAATAAATAAGATGAACTTTAATGTAATAGACATATATTCAATATAATAATAACAAAGCAATAACAGATTCACTTATTACATTTTTGCACATTCAATTCCTTAACTTAATTTTTTTTATTTTCTTTTTTGTCTTTAATGATAGACATTACCATCATCAACTGAAGGAACCATCGCGGAAAGCCATAACTAAGCACCGTAAGGACTATTTCTGCTTGCAGCGCTCAGCCGATATAGACTCGGGGTGGTAACAGATGTGGTCATCATGAGCATGGGATTTTGTTCTCAAAGTTTTTAGTTATGGGCTTCCGCGATGGAACATTGAATAATATTTAGAAAAAACAACCTTATTTTCGTAATAAAAAAGCCTCAGGGTCTATTGACAATTCTTTACTGATAAGTTTATAGTTACGAAAGACCGGCTTTTTGTGTTAGGTGGGAGTCTTATTTACTTTCTATATGGCAGTGTGATAGCAAATTAAATCTACGTCACTTTCTCATTTTTTGTCGCCTGTGAGGCATTTATTTACGCCTCAGATTGAGACATTAAAGGAGACGCACTAGGCTCTGAAGGCGACTGGATAATGACTCGAGGTACACTTCTACTGGGTTGAGGACTTCTCTGAGGACTTTGACCAGCCGGTAGCTGTTCCAATTCGTGGGCTCCAGCTTCTTCAACATCATTCCTCACAGCGCCTAGGAAGTGTCGCTTTTTCCACGCAAAAACTCCGAGAACTGCTAACAAAGCAACAATCGAAAATGCTCCAATAGTTATGCCCGTTGCCGATGCTGTCGACATGGCATACAGTCCTGAAAAAAGAGAGGTAAATATTAGTTCTTTAAGTCGAAATTACTAAATGGAGGTACTAAGTGGAATAGCAGATAACCTAAGCAACCTTTGATAGTGGGTATTCGTTTAATTTCGAGAGCAATAATTTGTTGCCACAACTAAAACCGTTTAGGGTTTCTAATGCTCATCTACGATACTAAGGTCGTAACAGTTATCTTTATTTGAGACTTTTTGAATATACTGCTTAATGGTAAAATCCGAGAGTAAATCTTCTGAACCCACCTTCAACCTCAAATTGAATGAAGTCTATATGCTCCTGGCCATCATCAAGGCCAGCTCCGCAGGTCCAGGAGCCGACATCCTCATATTTCACCTTCCGAATGGTTACAGCGCAGTCACCGCGATCTAAACTCTTGTTACTAGGGAAATAATATCTTCCCAGGATAGGACTGAAAAAAAACTTTTACTTCTAGTAGAACAAAACAAAAAATTCTTATAAAATTTGGTAATCCTCCCAAGCTCGTTAGTTCAAAATCTAGTTCTAACTTCAAAGACTTAAAAGATCCAAAAAGGGATCCTACTGGGCTTCAGGCAGGCCACCACAAACTGCTCTGTGCTCTTTCGTCTTCGCTTGGCTTTTTTCTGTAGTGGTAAAAAGTAGCCAGCCTCTAAATAAATTTCAGTATTACTTATAAAACATATTCTTAACTTACTTCGTGGGAGTCACATCAGAATTGATGCTAAACGGCTGCCCATTGGGCGGCTCAAATCGGCAGTAACTCAAGGGCACAAATCCTTTTGTAGTCGCACATGCTATCGTCATAGGCTTGTTGTGGACTGCACTAATATTCGGTTGGACTGCTGCCACTTCCCTCGCCACCCTTACTTGGATAGTCTGCATCATCTCTACGCCGGTGGTCTGCGTTCCGATGTGGCACCGCCATACTCCAGAGTCGTTTTTAGTGGCATGAACTTTTATGGCGCAGTGACCAGCGTTTAGGGTGGTTCCTGAAAACCTAATGGTAGTGTTAACTTTTTAGTGTAAGTAGCTAACAAGTTCTCACGTCTAAGGTTTTGAAAAAGGTAAGCAGAGTTTATTGTAGTTAACTCATCATCTGTTACGATGCCTCATTGAGGTGGATAACAATTAAAATTCTATTGTGTGTCGTTAATGACAGTTGAAAGGATAAACGAAGTTGGAGGTGCACCAACAATTATAAGGTATTTAGCACCTACACTTTTTAGGGTTCCGTACCTCAGAAGGAAAAACGGAACCCTTATAGGATCACTCGTGTGTCTATCTGTCCGTCTGTCACAGCCAATTTGCTCCTAATCTAATGGACCGATTAGGTAAGTTGAAATTTGGTACACATATCGATTTCCGTGACCCAAATACGGACGTGTAATGAAAATTAAAATAGATAAAATAGATTACAGGAGAACCTACAAGTCAATGGTCTTAAAATAACATGGTAAATCACTCAGTATTGTGCATACATACTTACATTGCAGTTGGAATTTATGGGAGAACATTTTTATCAACTACAATGTTTAGTTTGTGCTTGTGATAAATTCATCCCAAATACGGAACCCTTCATTGTGCGTGGTCCGACATGCTCTTGGCCGGTTTTTTTTTTAGACTATTAGTTCGAGACAAGTAATATTTTTTACACATTCAGTGTGACATGGGGAGTATGCAGTAAGTACACAATTTTGCATAAAAATACAAAATTAAGATAACTTACCCACATCTGCAGGCGTTGACGTTGGAAAAGCAATAAAATTATCAAATTTTAATAAGCTGACTGATAACGAAATACGTACATAATAAGTAATAATAGAGCGAATTTTATAGCTTAAAATTGTAGATAAGAACAGAACCAGAGATGAAACCTAGCTGATGTTATTCTCCATGTTAAGAACAGGCAAATTTTCAGGCTGCAGTTATTCAAGAAATCTGTGCTTTGGGGCCCAAAGTTGTCGTACCTAGTTCTACCTGTACGTGTACCTAGTAGGTACTTGTACATTGTACCACAGGCATACTTTTAATTCCCATCCCACTCGAGAAAATCCTACTTTAATATTATAAATGTGAAAGTTTGTGTTTGGATGTTTGTTACTCAATCACGCAAAACCGGCTGAACGGATTTGGATGAAATTTGGCACACAGATAGTTTATAGCCTGGATAATTTACGAATTTGGTTATAATTATAATACGGTATTATATCCAAACCATAAGATCAAGAGGCTTTTTTAATAAAAATCGCCAGATGACAGGCAACCAAATGCATTAAGTTTACCCTACCTCATGTTAGGCAGGTGAAAACTAGTGTGTTGATAAAGGGCGAAGAATTGAATCCTGATGATAGCACAGTTTTCTTGGGCTTAACTTTGGATGCTAAGCTTCAGTGGGGCCCACATATAGATAAATTGTCAAAAAAGCTAAGCTCCGCAGCATATGCTGTTAGAAAAATTCGTAATTTGACTGACATAGAGACAGCCCGTTTAGTGTACTTTAGCTATTTTCATAGTGTAATGTCGTACGGTATTCTGTTGTGGGGAAATGCCGCCGACATTCAGACTATTTTTGTTTTGCAGAAAAGAGCTGTTCGATCAATTTATAAATTAAGTCCGAGACACTCTCTCAGAGATAAATTTAAGGAAATTAATGTAATGACTGTGCCTTCTCAGTATATTTTTGATAATCTTTTATATGCCCATAAAAATATAAAATTGTTTAAAAAATACAGTGATATCCATAACATAAATACTAGGAACAAACACAAATTTGTTGTACCCCCAACAAGGCTCAAAAAAATAGGTGGATCGTTCAGATGTCAATGTATACGCTTTTATAATAAACTTCCAAGCCACGTACAAGATCTAAGCCTTAATAAATTCAAATCATTCATTAAACGTAAGTTGTGCCAGAAAGCTTTTTATACCGTTAAAGATTATATTGAGGACAAAAAGGCTTGGGATTGAGCTGCTCCAATTATTATTTTTATTTTTTACTTTTGGAACTTTGTTTATTTTGCAAACTTCAAAATTATATACACAATGACATGAATATTTACTTTGTTAAGTATAACATTATTATTATTTTAATTGTTGTGAATGTGAGGACTATGTAGCTCATGTATATATATTTATTTATTTTTCTCAGTTACTACTATTGATAATCTGGCAGTTTTGAGTACTTTATGCGGCCTACCCAAATGTCCTTTCTTTGGTATTGTTCGTCAAATCGTTGAGCTCCTTTTAAGTTCTGAGTTGAGCTGCACGATTACTGACAAATGCGTGCACTGACTGGACAGGTCCACTCAAATCTGTATGGTTCTTTCCTCAAAAGACCATTTCAGACACAAATCTACATGGTCCTCAAATGAAATGCTCTGACCAAGATTATTTCTGGGTTTTTTTTTTATATACACATTGACATTAATGATTTTTATATATACAATGACATGAATATTTACTTTTAAAGTATTATATTATTTTAATTATTGTGAATGTGAAGACTATATGGGTCATTCCTTTTTGTTTTGTTTTTAATTTTTTCTCAGTTAGTTTTAATCATGGTCTGACAGTTTGAGTAATTTATGTGGCCTACACAAATGTCCTTTTTTTGGTATTGTTCGTCGAATGGTTGAGCTCCTTAAATTCTGAGTTGAGCTACACGATAACTGACAAATGCGTGCACTGACTGGACAGACCCTCTCAATCTGTGTGATGCTTTCCTCTAAAGACCACTTCAGACACCAATCCACATGGCCTTCACATGATCTGACCAAGATTATGTCTGGACTTTAAAAGAGACTGTGACCTCAGAGTTTGTTTCGGCCTTTCTTCTCAGAGTAGTCAGATAGGAAACGCCGACCTCATCTAGTTTTTAAAATATGATTGACGTGTAAAAGTGTTTGTACAAACCTACTTACAGAAATAAAATCATTTATCATTTATCATAACCATCCAACAACCAACTTTTTAGGTTTTTGTCTTAGTTTTCTGCTTTAAGTAACAGCCTGTCGTCAAAATGAGACAATGTTTTATTTAATGTATTTCTTTGGCAAATATTATGTCGCATTTTCAGCTAAATTGGCTCTGGTCTATTACGAATCCTCGTGGCCACTCAACCAAGCAGACATTTCATCTGATCTTTATTTTTACTTACTATGCACAGACGTATTGTTCTCTAAATTAAAAGTAGGAGCATCTACTTACGAATATCGCTTTCCAGAAGGATGTATAAATCCACAGTAAGCCATAGCCATATTTGTCTTACATTCTATATTAATCTGTTCATTTTCTAGCGCCAAAATAGTTTCCACACCCTTCACATAAAATACCCTGAAAGCTGTTAAAAATTTACTTCGAATAAACTAGCACTTTTATCGTCGTAATATTGAAATTTATTATTTTATTACACCCGACTATAAATACCTTGTGTTTTAAAAGGAAAATACACTGTTATTAAAAACACGAAAAACAAATTGTATTTACACATTTTTAACGTCAGCACAAAGCTGGGTTGACGACTAATATTGCAAAGCGTACTACCGACCCATTATAAAATCAACTACCCTCAACACTGTGATAATTACAAGTCAGAGGTCGCCGTTTATGTGCACTGACGATAACTTGAGACATACAACACTAATGAATATAATTAATCTAAACTTTAATTACTCAAATAAAAGTATTATCAATCTCTATATCTCTATCGCGCGTGCTCCCTTACCCTTATTGACCGTCGGCGGCGTGTGTATTAGTGATAACATAACACCATTATTGTTATTATTTGCGTTATGTTATGTTAAGGGGACGATAACTGACTTTTCATGATTTTATACTGAAGATGACGTCTGAACGAGTAATGTTAGTGATTTGGAAAAAATATATGTTGAATTAGAGCATTTTCTTAATATTTTAATATAGGCATATTTTTGATTATGTTTATATTACATAGTGAAATTAATTTGTAAAGTTATGTCTAACGCGTATAAAAAACCGAGAATGACGCAAAATCTATCAAGCGTATTTTCCTGAAAACTTCATCATTTTAAAGATAATTAAATTATTGATCGTTTAGTATACGCATTTTATTAAAATACCTTTTGATTTACGTGTAATAAATTAATAATGCGTCTAATTTGGGACAGCGCTCCTTGATGGGCGAGTCCTATTACTGGCTGGACGTACGACGCGTTGCGTGAGCTCAGCACAGAACACGCAAGCTAACCATTCAAGGTCACTGGCATATATCTGCGTCTTAATTTCGGCATTCATAAGTGGGCTGTGAAATTTACTATTAGATATAGGTAGCATTAGTCTCCTTTTGTTGTGAATAAGGAACGAAAGGGCAGGCGTTACAAATGGTAATTTATGATACTGTGATAAAATAATAGAGGTCACACATTGTTTACCTACATCGAAATATCTTAGTAACATTCTTGAGGTAACGACCCGTTTGTGTGATATTGATTTAGTACCTTGTTTGTGCGACAAAGTTTTTGTTAATTGCGTTATTTATTTAAAAAAAAAAAACAGTGGCACTCCGGGAGTGCCGTCAGAAATGAAAACTTGAATAATTTTAAAAAATACTTTCAAAACCTTTAAAGTAAAAATACTTGCATAGAACATTGATCCGTAACGTAATATAAATAAAAAGCACAATCGCGTTTACTAAAATGAGGTGTCGGTAACGGTGTCGCGAGTTCAATTGTTTTTCCCATCTCAAAAATGCCCAACGCGCCTAAAGAAGTTTTCACTTCAAAATGTTTGTTTAGTGAAATAACTTTCAAGTGCTTTGAACATGGTATGACGTGTTACGTGTCATAGATCTATGTATGTACATTGTATGTAGGTATGTATAATGTAGGTAAGTATTTTTGGTTTACTGAATGATCACAAGAAAACAGCGTAAAACAACAATTCTTTGGTATAATATAAATAAACGTAAACGATGAAAAAACATTCTAAAAAAAATACCAAAATAAACTAGATCTCGGGAACCTTTTTATTACAAGTAATTTTTTTACATTTTAATTAACAGCACATATTTACAAATAAAAAATAATCATCATTTCCTCCTATTTCTGTTAGGTCTACTTCTTTCTGGCTTCTTATCAGTAGCCAATTCTTGCTGAAGTTTCTTTAACATCTGTGGTGTAATCAGGCCCTGTAAATAAAATAAACATTTTCATAGTCGTTGTTGAAGTTTGAGCGTATTGGTTACATCTATATTCTGGTAAATTCGCCCAAATCAAGGGTCCCGCAGACAGGCACGGAGCGACTTTACAAGAACAATTTCTACGAAAACTTCATGGAAATTGTTCTACCAGAATCGCGTTGCACCTGTCTGCGGGACCCTTCAAATCATCTTATTCCAGTGACAACGCCGACGACCGGTGTTTCTCGATGATTGACTTAAAAAAATAGATGAGTAATTGATTAGCTCGCATTCCTTCCCCTCGGACCTCGATCGCGAGCTGACGTGTTTTTGGACGCCGCACAGTTTTTATTTTGATATTTAATTAGTTTTACTATTACTTAAATTCGTAATCAATAAATAGGAGTGCATAACTCTGAGGAGCTCATATACTCTCCACGACTTTGGTCACCATCCTGTTGAACGGCAAGCCCCGCCTCGCAGTCTACAATCATCCTGCTGGTATCCTGCTATCTCCTTCATGCAGCGCAACGCCCAACAGCGAAGACAATAGAAGGTACGCGCCTAACTCCGCCCTCGCTAGCGAAGTCGTCGTTGAACTACCGCTGCTGCTTGTATGCGCTCCTGGTACTCAACGGTGATTACACATTTCAAGTTAACGCCGAAACAAGGTTAGGGATATTTCCAGTCGTCATAATCTTGCTGCTACTAGGAAACGGTACCCTGGTGGATTTATTATTGCTGACTTTTAAATTTAAAAAAATCAAGCTTCACTTAGTTTCTGCTCTCCTGGTACTTGCGTTGCTTTCTCAGAAGAATCATGCCTATGAATCGCACTCCACCCCCCTCCTCGCCCCTACCTACGTCAATTACTACGTTGACCGAGAGCTTAGCGCCCGTACGGGGTCCGGCCCATGACTCATCACTACACCTATGCGCATCAGCGCCCGACCTCTCTCAGATGGCAATAAACATCACTGACTGTAATGCCAGTAAAAAAAGGAAATTTGTGGGCGAGGAAGACATCGCGCCGGTTACTTTGAATACCTTCACTACTTTCTCTGAAAAGCAGGAAAGTCGTTTTGAAGACCTGATGGGTAAGATCAGTAGCATTATACAACAAAACATGGAATTGAAGCATAGTGTCGAAGTTATGTCTAGTAAGTACGATGAGTTCTTGAGTCGTATTTCTATCTTGGAGGCGGAAAGGAAAGATGATAAAAAAATCATTCATCAACTAGAAGAAAAGTTAGAACTTCTGGAGCGTAAATCCCGATCGACCGGTATAGAAATCCGAAACATCCCCAAAACAGACAACGAGTCAAAGGAGGATCTTTGCAGCCTAGTTCTCAATATGGGGACGTCATTAAATATCGATATTGAAAGCTCCAAAATAAAAGACATTTATCGATTAAAATCAAAAGATAATTCTTACCCAATAATTGTAGATTTCACCACAGTTGTCACAAAAGACAAAGTCATTAGTGGAGTCAAAAATTTTAATAAATCAAAGCCAAAAGGAAATAAACTCAATACTTCACATCTTAAAATACTTTCTCCAATAAAACCGGTATATGTCTCTGAGTGTCTTACACACAGAGCGCAAAAACTATATTACCAGGCTAGATCCTTTCAGCGGAGTCATGACTACCAATTCTGCTGGACTGCATATGGTATTGTGTACCTTCGAAAAAAGGTCAATGAGCCGCAAATTCGAATATCTTCGGAGTCTGATATTGAGAAACTAAAGTGTACCGAGTGACTAGTCTTGGAAGTTTTTTCTTCATCATTGTTTAGTTTTAAGCTCTTTGTTATGCATGCCCCAAACTTTTTACTTTTATATTACTATAAGTCTATTTCTAAAACACTATACATAATACACTTTACACATACACATTACTTAACTCTTTTTAAGATGTCTAATGTATCCAAGAATAAATTTAATAAGTACCGCTATTGTCACCATAGTTTTGATAAGTTCACCCATAATTATTATATCAGCTGCCATTGTTACTTTGACCAAAATCTTTTTATGAATCATTTTTAGTGACTTAAATAATTTATCAAACGAAATTGACAATTGTACTGTCTCTAAAGTCTCTATCTGCGATCTAGACAACTGTCATAAATTAATTTCCTTTTCACCTAGCAAACGTTTGACTGTACTCACGCAAAACATTCGTAGCATAAATTGCAATCTACCGGGACTTGAATTATTACTATCTAGGTTAAAAATTGAATGTGATATAATAGTTCTCACAGAATGCTGGTTACTAAAAACAAGTGTTATACCTAATATACCTGGTTTCAAATCGTTCTCTACTAAAGGTAATTTTAAACAAAATGACGGCGTTATTATTTATTCATCATCATCATCATCATCAGCCTATAAATGTTCCCACTGCTGGGACACAGGCCTCCTCTCTGTGAGAGGGAGTGGGCCGTAATCCACCACGCGGGCCCAGTGCGGGTTGGTAGATGTCACATGTCTTCGAATTTTCGGTTCCAGGACATGCCGGTTTCCTCACGATGTTTTCCTTCACCGTTTTGAGAGCAGTGGTGATGAAATAATTTACACAAAGTAAAGCGCCTGCCTGGGTTCGAACCTACGACCTACAACTCGTAAGTCGCGGCCGTTACCACTGGGCCACCACTGCTCTATTATTTATTATAGAGATCATATTGACCTAACGTTTGAGGAACCATCCTTTCAAGAAGGAAACTGTCTTATGGCTCGGCTAGGCAAGCACATGGCAATTGTTTCTATATACCGATCTCCCTCTTATAAAAACACTGATCCATTTTTAGACTCATTACATGAAACACTTTTAAAAGTAGAGGGACTAAATAACGTCATGTTGATAGGAGATATAAATATTCCTATTAATCACACGAAAATCGATCAAACCGGTGAGAAATATTTAAATCTGACAGCCTCTCATGGACTACTACCTGCACATACAGAAGTAACCCGTAGAGTGAGTGGTACTTGTCTTGACCATGTTTTGCTAAAAAGTTCTTACTGTATCCATACAATGATTCCTCAAACTACCTTAACTGACCATTATCCTGTGCTAGTTTGTATGGATCTTAAACTACCTCGAACGTTTACAAACTCAACGTACAGTTTAATAAATAATGAAAACTTATCTCAAGACATACTAAAAATTGATCTAACCCTAATATACCAGTCTAAAGATCCAGAATATTCTATCAACTACCTAACATCCACGATACAGAGTGCAATAAATAAAAACACTGAAATTATTGCAACATCAAGGCGTAAAAAGATCATCAAACCCTGGATAACTGCTGGGTTGTTGAGGTGCATGAGAAATAGGGACAGGCTACACAAAAAATTTAATTCATCACCAGATAATGAAGTACTAAAACTTACATATACACGGTACAGAAATTTCTGCAATGTTATTTTAAAGAAAGTAAAACGTGCATATGAGAAATCTGAGGTCGAAAAATCAAAAAATGATTCGAAAAGACTCTGGAAGGTACTTAAAGACATCTCTAATTTAAATAAAGTAACTAGTCACCCAAATGAGCTTCTGAAAATTAACTCCTCCCCAGAAAAATCCTTGAACCAAGTAAATCATTATTTCATAAACGTGGGTAAGACTTTAGCTGAAAACTGCTTAAACTTGCAAAATAGTGTCAGTTCCGATTTGTCTCAGATGATAAATGTAAATATCTCCAGTCAAAGATTGAACTCATTTGTGATGGAGGATACAAGTGAGGATGAGATTTCTCGCCTTGTGATGGGGTTAAAAACCCAATGCTCAGTGGGCAGGGATAAAATATCGAATAAACTTTTGAAACAACATATTGACTTCCTTGTCCCTGCTCTTACGTGCATTTTCAATCTATGCCTGCAAACAGGTATTTTCCCATCCCAACTAAAATGCTCCGAAGTGCGTCCAATTTTTAAGGGTGGCGATAAAAATGAAATCTCTAATTATCGCCCGATCTCAATTCTCCCCTCCATGTCTAAATTGTTAGAAAAGATTATAAATAGCAGACTTACAAAATACTTGGAAAAAAATAAACTACTTGCTAATAATCAGTTTGGTTTCAGAGCTGGTAAATCTACGGACGAAGCAGTTTCTACACTAACTAACTTTATAGCTACTAATCTAGATAAAAGGCACAAATGTTCATCCATATTCCTGGACATAAAAAAAGCGTTCGATACTATTTCTATCCCCATCTTAATTTCCAAACTTGAGAAACTTGGAGTCAGAGGAACACAGCTACAACTTTTCCAGAGCTATCTCTCCGGGCGGAAACAGAGTGTTCGAATAGGTAGTCATGTAAGCGCTGATCTCCCGGTCTCTTTTGGCATTCCTCAGGGCAGCATTTTAGGTCCAACCCTCTTTCTCATATATATTAATGATCTCACAAGTATTATCATTCCCAAAGGCGATATCATTTCATATGCTGATGACACAGCTCTCCTCTTTTCCGCCGATACATGGGACGAGGCTTTCAATGCTGCGCAAACTGGATTTAATATTATTAATAACTGGCTTCGACGTCACCTTTTGACTCTAAATACTGATAAAACTAAATTTCTGACTTTCAGTATTCGTCAACCGTCACTAATTAGGAGTAACTACAGTATAGTGTCTCATCAGTGCTCACTGGGTACAAATTGCTCGTGCGAAACAATAGAACATGTAAATACCATCAAATATTTAGGTGTTTTGATAGACAGTAATCTCAGTTTTAAAGACCATATAAAACTACTTAGTGCTCGAGTCAGAAAGCTCATATATGTCTTCAAGAAGCTAAGACATGTTGTGGATGCAATATTATTAAAACAAATTTACTTTGCCCTATGCCAGTCTGTCATAACGTATTGCATCTCATCCTGGGGAGGAGCTCCTAAAACTATTATAAAACCTATTGAGATTGCGCAACGCGCTATCCTAAAGATCTGCACGTTTAAGCCACGCTTATTTTCAACAAATTTATTGTACCAATACTGTGAAGTACTTACAGTCCGTCAGCTCTTCCTACTTACTACCGTTCTAAGGCAACATAAAGATATGAACTATGACTCTAACCATAAACGTAGGCGCAGGGATCGAATAGTGTGTACTCGTAAACACCAACCACATACATCTTTCATCAGAAGATTTTTTATATTTTTGGGACCCTATATCTATAGTAAAATTAACTCTCACTTACATATTTATTCTCTTAATAAAACTCAGTGTAAAAATAAGGTCAAAGCGTACTTTTTGACACTATCTTATGAAGAGACAGAAAAACTTTTAATCGTACCAGAGTAACCAGGTTTCCTTTAATCATACATCTTAAAAGATTTATTTTACTTTTTTACTAACTTCTCAACGTATACTATCACACACACATTCACATTCACTCTCGCACACCAAAATACACACTCACCCACACACACCGACTTACTCACTCTCGTCCACACTCCACAACTCATGTAAGTGTAATCAATCAATTTCTCTATTTAAAAATACTGTATATCAATACTATTCTGTAAGATTTAACAAAATTGTAAATGTTGGCTAAATTTTTTCCAGTCCATTATCAGAGAGGTTTGGCGCTGTATGCCGAGATACAGGTTTTTCACCTAGTTCGGCTGCAGATGCTCCTATGTTGTATTATTTTCATTATAGCCTACAAATTTATTTTAAGCAATATGGTTGTTATGTAGTGTTAATATTTTTGGTGTCAATAAATAAATAAAATAATAATAAAAAATAATAATTAGCTCGCATTTGGATACTATCTCATCTGATGGACAGATGATCATAGCGTTCTCCCTAAGGATGGATATCTATTGTAAACTAGCTGACCCGCCAGACGTTGTCCTGTCAATATGGCCTCAAACAAAAATCCTAGAAGAAAAAAGCTCTTTCAGTTTTCCCCGAATTTTCCAGTTTTCCGGGCAAATTTTCCAATTTTTCTTTCCATAAAAACCTAATTGGAACTATAACGAACTTTTTAAAACAAAAAACTTTTTAACAAAAAAAAAAACAACTGACTTCCAAAAAAAAAACTACTAAGTGAAAAATAACTTTAATTTCGAAAGTCGGTGTCTTTGGATCTGTATTTTAGTGTTTTTCCACCGACTTCCGAAATTAAAGTTATTATTATAGTACCTTCCCCACGCTTATTTGTATACCACTACTTGCTATGTAAACAACAGTGACGGGAAGTATTATAACATCATCAAGATACACAAAGTGGATTAAATACGTATTATCAAAGCTAACTCAAAAACTACCCAAGCAAAGTTAATAAAATTTATACGGGACCACCGCGCAAGCTTCCTCTACCAAATGAAAAAGAATTTTCAAAATTGGTCCACAATGACGAAAATATCGAAGAATATGCAAAAAAAAAATACATACAGACGAACACATAACCTCCTTTTTGAAGTAGGTTAAAAAATAGTCAAATCGGTCCAGCTGTTTTCAAGTAATGCGCTTACCAACGAACAGCATTAATTTTTTATATAAATAGACAAGGTGTCCAAGAAGTTTTCATAGTTTATGTTCTGACCGCTTCGTTTTTTTTTTTTCTCTGTAATACTTTTTATGGGAGTTTCACGCCCGGTTTCTGGAACGAAAATTATCCATGCGTCAAAATTTACCTTTGTCTGTAGATGTCAATTGTCAACCAATCACAGCAGGTTACAATTTGTTAGCAAATTTTTGTGTCGATTTTCGCTCCAGAAACCGGGCCTTGTTCTAATTAAATAAACCAATATGTACTAAGAGAAAAATATTCAATATTTTTTGCATAATTCCATTAATATCCTTTAACTTTGCTTACCTTGGCAACGAGCATGTCTGATAGTCTAGACTTAGATTCATCAACTCTGGACTTCGTATGCAAGCCAGAAGAGCCCGCAGAGCCACCGCGAGCCACTCTCTTTTGGCTTAATGCCTGAATCTGTGGATCGTCACGCAGTACTACCTCGGAGTTTCTTAGCAACCTGAAAAAATAATTGTTTTGTAACTAATATTATAAAGGCAAGCAACGCATTGCAAAAATCCTTTTATCTACCCCAAATCGTAAAATTTTAATCATAAACTTCAAAACGAGTTTATATTGACATACAACACAATACCGAAATTTAAAAATAGAATCATATTACATAAAACACTTTTTCTCTAACAAAATAATGTTATAAAAACAATTTTTTTAACAATACGATTCAGGGCAAATCCAAGAAGTTAATATCACCAAGGAGTTTCCATCAATTATTTTTTTCTAATGGAACGCATTTCCCGCCATTTTGCCCGCATTACCAAAAAGTTACGATTCCAATTTATACTTGTCTGTAGCAATAAACTATTTCTTACTCTTTTAACTTTGATCTTTTATTTTATAGTAGATTCAATCCCAATATATGAGTAGATAAAATAGTGTATGAAACTGCACATAACTAGGTAATTAAAACACAAAACCGAGCCGAACACTCATGTTTTTATGTCATTATGCAACAGTTTCGTAAACTACTATTTCGACACTTTCGTACACTTTCTATGAACACGCACACTACAGGCGGGCCGCACCTCACTTTTTTTTATGAAATGTTGCGCTGCGGCTTAAGAATCAGTCGAGATTTTAAATTGTGGAAAACTTAATATTATTATAAGAAAGTTAATATACAATCAATCTGCCTAGCCTTTTCCCAACTATGTTGAGGTCGGCTTCCAGTCTAACCGGATGCAGCTGAATACCAGTATTTTACATGGAGCGACTGCCTATCTGACTTCCACAACCCTGCCACTTGGTATTACGATTCCCCTTGGTAAGACTGGTTGTCAGACTTTCGGGCTTCTGACGACCCGTAACGGCTGTCAAAGATCCACGAATGACAGCCGGGACCAACGGCTTAACGTACTTTCCGAGGCACGGAGGAGTTTCAGTATGTAGAAATGATCACCCATCCACGGACCAACCCCGGCAAGCGTAGCTTAACCTGATGGATCGACCCGTGCGGCTGTTAGTACTTAGCCATGAGCTCCTCAAAAGTTAATATACGAAGACATAAAAAAATTGGAAGGTATAATAGGCAGTCAATGCTGAGTTCGAAATTCAGGGTGTAATGACATCGATGCGCAAACTGTTATCATGAATTCAACATAATTATGATTACCCTACACAAAGCTTAGAAGCTTTTCGTCTGTTATTTAAAAAAAAATCTTCTGTTCCATACATTTTGACCGTGTGGGACTGTATTTATTGCACGTTTGTATGAAACAGCCGATTTTTTAAAAATAACAGATGAATTATTTCAGCTCTGGTGGGGTCTAGAATCATCTATTGATGTCCCTTACACTTAAAGACAACGAACAAAAGAAACTATACATCAGTATGTATAGTTTACTTCGAGTCTCCTCAAAAGTTCCTAGCAGTTTTTGAAGAGCAAGTCATACTCCTATTTTTATTTTACCTGGTAATTTGGAATATTCCTTGCTGAATGATAGTGTCTAATTCAACTTCCATACTGCGCACCTGTGCGACATCCGGGAACATATCGGGAAATCGGTAACTGTGAATAAAGTAGAAGAGGGTAATGAAAAACTAATTGCGTAAATTATTTTCGTAAACAATTACGACAAATTTGTTTCATTTTGACAGTTCAACAACATTCATTGCGTTATTTACGTTGTTGAGCAGATTTTTTTTTCCAACTTATGAAGCAATGGATTAGCAATCTGTTTCAAATCGAAACAAATTGTGATTGATCGTGTATTACGCAATTAGGATACAAGGTTATTACGAGTATAAACAACGAATCGGTTATCGCTTTCTAAGGTTCTAAGATAAATTCTCAATGGTTTTTAATTTGACAAAGTTATCGATTCAAGCGAATTTCTTCCCTAAGGCTGCGTTAGACGTAATTTTTTCCATACGAACGTTATGGGGTGAATAGTCTCTTATTTGGCACTGTACGTCCAAAGTTAAACTTGCTATTGATTTGACTCGTCGTAATCGATGGCTGTACGTAAGCAGAATAAAAATACAAAATAATTTTAAAGTTATAACTGTATAAGCCTCGAAAGATCCGTATTTCAACAATAATTTATCGCAACTTTGGGCGTAAATAAAAAACAAAAGGAGTATGAAATCTACATAACAAAATACATACAGACATAATTTAATTATTCAAGAGTGCATTTAACTTTATTTTTAATTAATAAATTTTGTCGTTTTTTCACAATAAAGGTCTGTTCATTACGTTTTTCGGTATAAATCATCGTTTTTCTCACATTCACACGACTTCGAAGCGCCGACAAGCGCAGCCTTAAACGTTCAAAAACAAAATATAAGAAACCTTAGAAAGCAGAGATTTTTTAAAATTCTATTTCTAACCCCTGTCTTAATGAAATGATACAAAAATCATAACTCATTTATTAGCACTTTTTGATCACCTAAATAACATAAGACAGCCCAAAACGTCCAACTTTCATCACTTCTTAGTGGTTTAGCTTAGCTATACAAGGAGGATATTAAGAGCGTTTATTCTGAAAGTGGGCAACGTCGCAAATACGTGTCAAATATTTCGCTGTTTTTATTAATTTGGCAATATTACTGTATGAAAATAAGAAATGTGGCTAACTAGCAAACCAGAATATTAGTAATGAATTGCAACTATAACACTGAATTTGATGTTGTAACCGTTTTAAGTGTAAAAAAAGTAATTTGGAAAGATTTCAAATACTTTTTTTACATCTAAAACTAAATATTCGGTGTTACGATATTAATTATTGCATTTCATAATCAGTATTTTAGATCCCTAGTTAGCCATATTTCTTAATTCCATACAGTAATATTGCCAAATTAATCAAAACAGGTAAATATTTGACAGCTATTTACGATGTTGCCAACTTTAAGGATAAACCCTATTAAATAAGCAGCAAAACTCCGCAGACGTGATGGGTTTCGATGTCAAAGACACAAGACAAAAAAAAAAAACGAGCGAGCCTAATAGTAGTCGCATATGATGTGTAACATCTGACATCTCACCTTGGTAATAAGCAACATTAAAGGGGCGGGGCCTTGTCAAGGTCGTTTCTGACGGCCAACTCTAGCACCGCGCGCGCTCTTGGTCAAATCAAATAGCGCGCGCTTCTTCGGCTTCCTGTTACACACTTCCGTCCCTTTTCACGAAATCACTACCACAGATTTCAGGAAAGTGAGAGGAAAGATGTTACACATCAAAAATTGATGATGCATTTTTCGCTGGTAGTGTAGTTTCGCAAATTAATTTAATTTGACCCTGTGCTATAAGTGCTTTAGCTATACAAACCTCAACCACAAGTAAAGATCAAGGACATCGAACACGGCCTCCAGATGCACCAGGTCCATGATAGTCTTGGGATGCGGCACCGGCCACTCCACCGCCGTGCACATCCAGTGCTTAGTTATAGGCTCGTTGCGACTGTATTGTCGCACCATCTGAGGATACGGATATCTACATTAGCATAGAGCATTATTTGGACAACCTTCTTCGAGATAATGAAAATGCTGTACTGGTCAAATACATGCGTGTAGGCAGCCGGGAATGTTAGTATGAAAATCCATATCCGTCGTGTTTAAAAACTCATATCTGTCGAGTAATTTAAAAATGGAACGAACTTTTTACTTCGACATATGGCAACCAAGGAGGTTTAAATGACGATTTGGCTTGCAAATAGAGCCGTTTATAGTAAAAAAAGAAACAAAATATATTGGCGCGTGAAAAATTATCGTTGTTCGTCATTTGAGAAAAGTACTACACAAGCCTTGGCCGCAACCAAGCATTGATGGAGTCACGTATGTGTGTATTTGCCATCAATGCCCCTTTTGCAAGTCGCGGCAGTAATGTACTATAAATTCACTCGACAGACTAAGAACAGCCTAAACCGCTGTGTCTAGAAGCATGGAATTTTGCATAAGAGTTCCTTGTATACCGAAAGGTAGCATAAGAAAGGATTTTTGAAAATTAATCCTCAAAAAATTTGTATGGATTTTCGTCATTTTTGCCGGTGGGAAATCCCTTCGGGCACACGGCTTGTCTTAATATGAATTTAATCATTTAATGCAGGTTTAATTCATTATTATAATCAAGAAATTACTATCATACTTGTTAAAATAATTATCATAGCCGTTACAATCACGCAACAAGTGACTTTTAAGTCATTGGCATAAAGTTTCCATTGCACTATTTGATACGTGCTCGTAAAATGCAACATTAAACAACAATAAAAAAAACTATCGACGTGGATATATTTAATAACCTATTCCGCTTAGCTATTTCTAAAGAGCCATAAAAAAACCCTGAAAGAAATCGACACGTGTTTCACCTCTCAACGAGGCATCCTCAGGATGACGATTGACTTGCGCCGAACCCGAACACGGCTTGTTGTCACACCGAGCGCTGAACGCAGAGCTCGCGCTGTGTTCAGCGCTCGGTGTGTCGATTTCTTTCAGGGTTTTTGATGACTCTTTAGAAATAGCTAAGCGCAACATGTTACGAAATATATCCACGTCTATTGTATTTTATAATAAATTTCCGCAAAGTCACGCCTGAATCAATTAACTAATTATTTCAACATTGAACTTTTATTCCTACTATTTCTGTCCTTAAAACAACAGTTGCCACATAAGATTGTATAAGTAAGTCATCTACAGAGAATAGACCTATAATATTACCACTATTACAGTCCGGCCATCGAGAGGATGGGTTCCTGACACCTGTCAGTTGGACAATTTCTAGTTGTAACAAGGATCAAATTCGCAAAACACATATTCATTAGTATAAAACTGACAGGTGTATAAACCAACTTTAAGAAATGTATCGTGCAATCCAAACACAACAATAATATAAAGTTATCCACTTTGCACAATTTAATGGGAACTTAGTAACTTCATGCAACTGTGCAAAATGGTTAGTAATTCAAATTCTGCACAAACCTTAAGGAATGTTGCACAAACAAACGGCAGCTTGTTATTGATAGGCGCACAACAGAACACGTAACGAGCGCGAAGAGGTAGAGGCACATGTTGTATCATCTCCGCTAGGAACTTGAACCCTTCCGTGTTGCACATGAAATACAGAGTCGCGTCCACGGTGCACAGGTGAACAAATATATCCTGGAAACAAAATGATGACGTAACGAATGTTTGGATATCGAGATTAAAACAAATAAGTATATATCTCCCTCTGCCTAAATTCTGAAATCCGAGATATTCGAATTTAGCCACAAATACGACTGCATGTTTTAGCCATAAGTTCAAAATTCATTCGGAAATCCGTTTTTACATTTCAAAAAACACTTCTGGTCACGAAATAATTATGAACATCCGTAAACTATAATCGAGTGACTATGTATTGATTACGTAGATTGAATTGAGCAAAATTACAATAACAATTGTTAGAGAATTAACATTGTACTTTATAACTTTTCCACAAAAAGTACATTTTGTTTGTTACATTTTGAATTCTGTTAAAATCATATTGGCTGATTGATGACATTTCCTTTGCCTGTCACGTTTCAACGATCGTTTGTAATTTTTGTCTATTGACTCAACGCTTACTAAGTTGAGAACATCAGAGCTCTCGGGCCAGGGGTGGGACACTACCATACTAGACAAGATAACAGTAAAATTTTGTAGAAAAGCGCCATCTGTAATCATCTGCGCAAAATATTTAGTACGTTTAATTTGCCATAGATGGCTCTTTCGTCATAAAAAATATTTCAAACAAAAAACATTAAATTAATGGGAATATTTAATTAGTTTTAGAAGAAAATATTTTAATTCGTTATAAATATGATGGTGAGTATCAACAAGTAGTCAAATAAATAATAAATTATCAGTGTTTTTTCATTTTGTTCTTATTCATTTTTTCGTATGGCAATATTGATGTAACATCAATTGCAAGAGAAATTTGAATAAGACAATATGGCGACTACCTACAATTTGCGTGTGCGCTGTTTTGTAGTTTTCGTTCATTTTGTATATTTTCTATTCAAATTAAGCTGTTTACTTGCGTTGATTTGAGTTTTTAGTCATCCGCGGTGCAGTGAATTAGTGCGTGAGTTGAGCTCTGCTCCTCCGTTTCATGTGTTCACCTAACTTGCGAAAAGACGCTATTATTTAGTATTATTTGCGATAAAGACGCTGTATTTTTGTGTTATTTGCGATATAGATGCTATTATTGTGTTATTTGCGATTATAGACGCTTATGTGTGTGGTTAACATCATGCCAAGGCGGTGCGAATTGGGATGTTCATACAACCCGGGTAAGTTTTTTCGTCATCAAGTTCTACCTACATATTAATAGCTTCAAGTTTCACTTCATCGCTCATGTTAACATGCTGTGATTTGATTTGGCTAGTCAGTAAGTTTAAATTGTGTCACTATTTCTAGTTGGGAGAAAGTACCTACTTAACTTTTGAGTTATCTTTCATCGAGAGCATCTATTTCCTTCCCACCATAAATCTTGCTGCTAAGATACACTGATAATTATTATTATATTCAATAAAAAAGACAAGCTTTCGAAAAACATCGCATTATCGATTTACAAACACTTCACATCTTCGGTTGGAAACTAGCGTCAGACACTAGTGGCCTGGCATTTTTGATAAACTGGGTCTATGTGGCGCAAACTTAGGGCACACTAAAATATATTTTTCACTCCTCTTGATCAGAAAGTCTGTCATTGTAGAGTACCAAAGCGGGGAAAAAATGGCACATCTTGCTCTAGGGGAAAAGTAATTTTTGTCTGTAACCAACGAGGCTACAAAAACGAAAAAGTCTTTATTCTTATGTAAAACTAGCTTTTTACTACCACACAACGGGATAAAAAGTTTCCTTAAAAATTCAGATTTAACAAATTGCATATTTTTTTAAAATTAAATAAACTAATATTGTAAATTTTTGTTTTAATTTTCTCGCAATCGTAATGAAAAGTAGAGTTTCGGCGCTAAAACCCATTATAACTCTGTTTCTATTTACTATAAAACGACCTCGCTAGAATGGGTTATTTTAGCTCCTTGTATAACAATCTACTATTCTTTTATTTTCCGTTTCATTGCTAATATTGTGTGTCCTCGTCTGGGTCAATTAAACATTATTTCCTTCAAAAATCTTGACTGACTATCCAAACATGTTGGATACAAACTCGCACTTTCAAATAGAAAAGAAAGAAAGAAAAATTGTTTATTCTGCACAAGTTCTGCAAAAAACAAAATTAATCTAAAATACTCACATAGAAAGTAGACAAAAGCCCACTCAAGCGGTAGAAGTTTGTCAATTTTAATCTGATGGTTGATGTTAGAGCCAGATAGTAACTTCTTTGTTAGTAGTGGTGGTTGTCCACTCAGACAACACTCTGACCTAAGCAACATAAATAGTGACTTTTCATATCATTCCTAATGATGCCTTGTCTCCCTTTTTTTAAATATCATAGCAACTTAGTCAATATCAACACGTAAACTTAATGTGTTTTAATTTGTTTTTCAGGCGTTACATTCCATCAATTTCCACACCCAGAAAAGAATCCTGAAGGATTCAAATCCTGGGTTAATATTGTTGGTGGGAAACTGGAGACTGCAGACGACATCAAGGTTTACAGAAAGAAAGTCATTTGTGACATACATTTTGGCAACCAGTTTAAGAATCGCAATAACCGTTTAAATGCATTAGCTGTTCCTACTCTACACCTTCGTGGTAAGATTTGCTGTTTATTTATACTATTATACCATCATTCATCCACCAAGTAACGTCTAATTGATTATCTATTATATACTGGAAAGACCTTATATCATGCCATTAACAAGACATATACTTAAAACCCATAATTTTACGTAACATAACATCACAAACTGTAATCTCCGAAGGGTTAGGCAGGGTGTACCCAATACACCCACATTTTACATGTTAAGTCCTATGTAATAGAGGCCGAGCCTATTGCCATCAACCGAGCACAAATCCAGACTGGCTACTACTGGGAAATTCCTGATGGAAAAACTCAATTACACTTTGGAAGACTTGGGAATCGAACCCTGGAACTCATAATCACCAGTAGCACTTGTGCGCATAATTTTCACATAATTATTAATTAATTTATTTTTTACAATTTCCAGGCTTTTCTACGCAAGCTGCTCCTGTGCCTCCTATAATAGCTCCTGAACTTGCCACACCTGAACATATATGGAATCGGCCATCTACATCCAAGCAAATATACACTTGTAAGTACATGCTTGGCTACCTACATTTCGAATTATGTTTGTTTATATTTATTTACACTACTATTATAAATGCGAAAGTGAGTTTGGTTGTTTATTTGTTTGTTATGCTTTCACGCTACTATGGTTGAACGGATTTGGATGAAATTTGGCACATGAGTAGACCATGATCTGGGTTATGATATGACACGTGAAACTTTTTATCCCGATATTTCCACGGGATCGAGACTTATGCGGGTGAAACCGCGAGGCGCAGCTAGTACCATAATACACCTAAAAATTATTGATGTTATTTTATTAAATCTATGGATTTATTACGTAATGTCGGAAATAGACTTATAATAAATTAAATACTTTGTTTTTACTGTTTCCAGGCTTTCCAACACAAGCTGCTCATATACCTCCTACAACACCTACTGAACTTGCCACGCTTGAACATATATGGAATCAGCCTTCTACATCAAAGCAAATAGTCACTGGTGCGTACATTTTCGAATTATCCTACTAATTCGTAATATTGTAAATATGAAAGTTTGTATGTTTGGATGTTTGTTACTTAATCACGCTAAAACGGCTGAACGGATTTGGATGAAATTTGGAACACGGGTAGACCATGACCTGGGCTATGATAATCAGGAAAAAACAGTAACCTATGACATAGGTTACTGTTTTTTCCTGATTTTCCCACGGGATCGAGACTATGACGGTGAAACCGCGGGACGCATCTAGTATAATTCAGCTATGCCTTAAAATTACACACCTAAAAATTATTGAAGTAATTTATTATATAATTAAATCTATGGATTTATACTTAATGTCCGAAATAAACTTATAATAATAAATTAAATACTTTGTTTTTACTGTTTCCAGGCTTTCCAACACAAGCTGCTCATATACCTCCTACAACACCTACTGAACTTCCCATGCTTGAACATATATGGAATCAGCCTTCTACATCAAAGCAAATAGTCACTGGTGCGTAGATACTTGGCTACTTACATTTTCGAATTGTCCTACTTATCTTATATATAAAATTCTCGTGTCACAATGTTAGTTACCTTACTCCTCCGAAACGGCTTTACTGATTTTTACCAAATTTTATATGCATATTCAGTAGGTCTGAGAATCGGCTACTATCTATTTTTCATACCCCTAAGTGATAAGGGCTGTCCACCCCAAACAAATAATTGGCAAAACAACGTTTGCCGGGGTCAGCTAGTAATATTATAAATATGAAAGTTTATATGTTTGGATGTCTGTTACTCAATCACGCCAAACCGGCTGAACGGATTTAGATGAAATTTATCACACAGGTAGTGTATAACCTGGATTAACACAGGATACTTTTCATTCCGGTAATACATTCCCGTGGGATAATTTCCGACCTCCACACGGGCGAAGCCGCGGGCGAAAGTTAGTGTTTAATAATTTACTTAATGACCCTCATTGTGACTCACACTTATAAAGTTTACAGCTTACATCACTGACACAAAGTTAATTTTTATTTATTTTGTTTCAGCTCTGCCTCCCATTGCTGGTTTTATAGCGGCAGACCATAATTATTGCAGAAACAATGGCAGACAACAAAGACAGAAATCGAAACTCAAAGGAAACAAAAGTGAGTACCAATGTAGTTTCTTTCAAAAGCTATAAAAAAAAATGTGTGTACACAGAGAAATACAAAACTCATAATAGATATGCTTGCTTGTATATTTCATAAAAAAGTTCTTAAACGTATTTTTGAGGCTGTTTTTTGAATATGCACTATAACATACTAACCTTCAGGGAATACAGGCGTGATGTTATGTTAAGTTACATATTAATATGTTTTAATTTTAAAACAAAAATAGTAATGGAAGATTGGGTTATAGTGTGAATTTATATCTATATACTAACATTATAAAGAGAAAGAGCGAATTTTGTGAGTTTGTGTATATGTGGAGGGTAATATCCGGAACCACAGCTTTTATTTGAAAAATTATTTCGCAATTTGAAAGGTACATTATTCCAGATGGATGTAGGCTATATGTTATGTAAAAATATACATATAAAAAGAAGTATCTAATAATACTAATGAAATACTATGAAAGCCTATCTAGTGCTGTTTACTAGGTTGCCGGTCAGAACTTGTGTACAACGTGTCGTGAACAGAATACCGTCTCTTCACATGTAAATTGCACCCGTGCAAAGTAAAAGATATAAGATGTAAGTTACCATAAATTTATTTACGATGTAATATTTTTTTCAGAAAAGCTGAAATCTACTTCAGCTGCGTCATCGCATATGGAGAATAAATTAAAAATATCAAGATTACAGATGAAATATTTGAAAACTGAAATTATACGATTACGTAAGAGGTGTGGAAGTTTTAAAGCAAGACTAGCCAGTGCTGATAAATTAAGTAAAAAAAATTATTTCAATCGAATTACAAAAAATATGACGACAGCTGCAAAGATCTTTACGAATATGCAGTACACCCAAACGCATAAGAGAGCGCGTGGGCGGAGGTTTACTTTAAAGGATAAAGTTTTGTCTCTTTCTATGTACAAGAGAAGTCCTAAGGGTTATACTCTTTTATATAAATATTTTACTTTGCCCTCTGTAAAATCATTAAAAAGGCTTCTGGCGAAAGTTGAAATAGAGTCAGGGTTAAATAAGTCAATATTTATAAAAATGAGGGAGTCTGTAAAAGAATTAAGTCCAGAAGATCGCCTCTGTTGCTTAATTTTTGACGAGATGTCAATATCGCCGCAAATCCATTATGATGGATCTAAAGACAAATTAAAAGGATTTGCTTGGCATGATAAAAAAATTGCTGACCATGTTTTAGTTTACATGGTCAAAGGAATTAAAAGAAAATTTAAGCAGCCTGTGGCATACTATTTTACAAATTCACTAAACAAAGTTCATTTAAAAGCCTTTACTTTAAAGGTCATCAAATATGTAAAGGGTACAGGGCTTAATATTTTATGCACAGTATGTGATCAAAGCACTGTAAAT
This sequence comes from Agrochola lychnidis, assembly GCA_963680765.1. Taxonomy (NCBI): domain Eukaryota; kingdom Metazoa; phylum Arthropoda; class Insecta; order Lepidoptera; family Noctuidae; genus Agrochola; species Agrochola lychnidis. Next base: position 17,391,043 of record OY796857.1, read on the forward strand.
GTGAGTGTAATAAATGAAATAGTCGAAGATACTCGACAAAAATATATAAAAGAAAAAAGGGAATGGAGATATGAAAGTATGGAAGTAGGGAAATCTAAAATTATTCCATTATTTGATGTCCCTCATTTACTGAAAGGGGTAAGGAACAATTTATTATCCAAAAATATGAAATATTTCGACTTTGAAGAAAAGGTGGAAAAGACAGTTAAATGGGAATATTACCAAAAAGTTTATGAAGCAGATAAATTTTATGGGGAGTTAAAAATATGTCGCAATTTAACTGACGAACATGTTTATGCAGAAAAAATAAAAAAAATGAAAGTAAAAGATGCAGTCCAAATTTTTAGTCATAGTGTTGCTGTAGCTGCAGAACATTTAACAGGTAGAGGTGATGTTCCAAATGAGTGTCGTCAAATAATACAATTTACTAAAATGATGAATAATTTATTTGATTCTTTAAATGCAAGCACATTTAGTATGATTCATGGAAATATGTACAAATGTGGTGTAAGAAATAATTCACCTCACCACGAATTATGGATAAATGCGAAAAAAGTTTTAAAATCAGTAAAATTTATTAAAATTAAAAAAGAAAAAGATAACAAAATCAGATTAATTGAAACAAGCTCCATACCATCGATAAAAAAATTCATCCGAACTATTGAGGGCATGCAACAATTGTGGAAAATATTATCCAAAAAATATTTATTTGATTCAATGTTGACTAGAAACTTTAACCAGGACCCACTGGAAAATTTCTTTGGGAACATTAGAAGTTTCGGGGTGAGAAATACGGCACCTAACACTATTAGCTTTGAAGGTGCCTATAAATCACTTCTTTTAAACAATTATAACTCACCCCATTCTCTAAAAGCTAACTGTGAAAATGATGACAATGACTGTCTACAAACATTGAGCTTCTTTTTGGAAGATACAAAAGAAAAAATTTCTGATGTTCCCAGTAATGAGGCACTACCATTTCAGCATGAAGAAAATGATGAAATTGTGGTGCCTTTTATTAATTTAAACACCGAGACTGCTGATGCTGGCCAGGCTAATTATGTATGTGGGTGGGTGCTGACTAAATGTTTGAAAAATGTTTCAAAATCATGCAGACACTGCAAAAATGAAATAAATGGCGATAGTCAATTAAGATCAAATGAATATATCAGGGCAAAAGAATATCATAAAGGTGGACATTGTCTGTTGTATCCCACTCAAGAGGCGGAAAAGGCTTTTAAAGAAATCCAAAATATTGCACTGGAAATTTTGAAAAAGAATGTGCCAAAAACGAAGCTAAAAGAAAAAATTAAAATGTTTTTGGATATATTTGTAGATTATCCTTTCACATGTGAGACCCACAAGAAAGAATTGAAAAATGTTTTTGAAAACACAACAATAAATGTCTTGGTTTATAGTTGGTGCCGATCAATTAATCGGATTTTATCTGGTAAAATCCAATACCGTGGTGAGGATGATGAAATTAAACTGTCAGCACAAATATATTTCAATAAACATAAACACAAATAAGTATGATTTTTATTTCATTCCAGGTCTATCAAGTACTTTCCAAAATGTACATATTACTGTTCCGTAGCATGTCCGTCTTTATTTCCAATTTTGTAATAATATTATTTGCTACAGATCAATAACAAGTGTATATTTTGTAAAGTACTTTGTACACATGAACAAACAGCCTATAAATATAAATAGAATATCTGAATCGTATAAAAGCAAAACCAGCAATATCCACATAATTTTGAAATTGACATTTCGATGGCGCGATAAATGTATTAATATCTTCATTTATCGCGCCATCGAAATGTCAATTTCAAAATTATGTGGATATTGCTGTTTTTGCTTTTATACGATTCATCTATAGACAGTATATTGAGGTATGTATAGGTATATACCTATACATGCAGATTAATTTAGGAGGACGATACCAGATGGCGCTTCAAATGACAGGTTTCAAGGTTGCAGGAAAAATCCAGAGTGGGTTCTCTATTCCCAATCTATTACTATACTCTATGTCTCGGGCATTCGAGCACGGACCACCGAGAGAACAAGTCGTATAGTATCAAGTGAAGGACCTACTGTAAGTCAATCTGATTTAATAACTATTCTTTAAATATCATACTGAATTATGACCTGTGGCCGTTATTTTATTTTAAATATTAGATTCTATTGTGTAACTATTGCTAGTTGTGGAATTTATGTAGCAAGTAAGCCTATATAGGTACAATGCTTTATATTTCAAAAATACTAAGTAATAAGTGTAAAGATTATGAGAAATCATGATATGATAATAAATAATTATGTGAGTTGGACGTTAACCTACCTACAATACGTTTTACTTATTTGGTTCCCCAGACTTATAGTACCTAATCTAAACATATAAATATAATACACATCTAATTGAAGCCTAACTTCTGATTTGTCTAATAAATCAGAAGTGGGATTATTCAGCGCCCATATTTGTCACAAATATAATTTTAGAATTAATTTTTTTTAACCTGCTATTTGAATAAAATAACGGTCACATGTTGGGTAAAGGAAATTAAGAATGAAATACATGTTTCACTGTGTGCTTTATTCATGTTCAAATCATTATGGGGATGTAGGCATGGATTGTGAAAGTATTGTGTATTTTGCCGAGGCTACTCTTCGGGATACACATGTTTTCCGGAGCGGTATAATGATGTTCCAACGTGCATGCATGCGTCTTGCCATGGCTACTCTATGGAGACGTAGGCATGGATTGTGAGGGCCTTGCGTGTATCTTGCCGGGGCTACACTCCGGGATACACGCGGGTTTTCTGGAATAGTATTATAGTGTTCCACCATGCATGCATCTTCGTATGTTCACTCTACGGAGATACAGATGTGGGTAATTGAAAAAATACATATTTCTCATTGTGGGCTGTTCCTAGAAATACTTTGCCATGGCTACTCTATGGAGGTACAGATGGGAACACCACGGTGACAAGATGTGTCCACTCTCACCTTGCCGGGGCTACACTCCGGGATGGGTGTGGATATTTTCTTTGGTTAAATGTGTATTTTTTTTGGTGTTTTCCCACAAATATTGTACAGTACTGGGCATGGGTTTTCTGCTGTATCTTGGAGTTTTATTTCGTGCTGAATTGAGTAAATGTACCTATGCACATCACACAGTGAAACGTGAGGATATACTTATTTACAATTAAGGAGTTTATAATACATTGATATGAATAATTACTCGAATGATATTTAATAGAATAACTGTATTTATTGCTTTGCTGAAAATTTTCTTTCTATGATTTTTGTAATAAGATGTTATCTTAGACCATAGATAATTTGTCATAAATATTTCACATGTACCTACCAAGGTAAATAAGAATGTTATTCTAATCATATCAATATTTTCCTACTATCCCGATTCCGATTTGACCTTGACTTGACAATAATAATAAAAGTTTATGACAATGTCGGATAGAACGTCTGCTAGAGAAGCTTTTACACCTCCACGTGTAGTCGAGCGTAGGAGTAGATCTAAGGGGAGGAACACGGTGGTTCGATCACGCAGAGCCAAACGTCTCCGAACACGCTCACGATCAACCACACGTAGGGACACCTCTAGAAGCTCAACATTGGTCTCTTCGGATGCTAAACATTCAAGTTATAGAAATAGATCGTTAAAGCGAAAGCACCGTACCAGATTTTCTCGTTCTATTGGGCGGTCACGTAGCACAGATTCACATTCGTCCAAGGCATACAGGGGACGTTCACGCTCACGTTTGCATAAAAACAAAAAACGCTCACGCCGTGAACGCACACACGTACAAAAGAGACGACATGCTAAACATGCTAGCAGAAGTTCGGTAACGAGTACTACAATAAAATCGACTTCTTCTGAATCGAATAGTAGCAAGCACAGACGATCCCCAGCGAAATCAAGGCGCACTAAACGCCGAAAGCTTTACGTTACTTCTAAATCAAAAGAAAGTAGTGTAGTGGAGAAGTTAATAGATGCGCTAAATAAACGTAATGAAAGTAGCTTCATAGGCGCCAAAGATGTTATCCCAAACTTTGATCCGAGTCAAAAAAATCAAACGATGACATCATGGTTAAAGAAAGTAAACGAAACTGCTCAAATATATTACTGGAATGATAAAGAAATTATTTATAACGCATTACCTAAGCTTGCCGGTCTTTCACGCAGATGGTATGAAGGCTTACCGTCGGTTAAGCTTAACTGGAAGGAATGGCAGGCCAAGTTATTAAAAAGTTTTCCAGACGATCAAAATTACGCTGACAAACTTATCGAAATGTTAGATAGAAAAAGTAAGAGGGATGAAACTCTAGAAGAGTACTTTTATGATAAAGCAAAGCTTGTAAATCATTGTGGGATCGAGGGGAAAAACGCAGTAGATTGTATAGTACAGGGCATTTATGATAATAATATCCGTCTGAATGCGTTAGGCTCGGATTTTAGGCGACCGAGTAGGTTGCTCAAGTATTTACGCAATATTTCTAGCAAAAGTATAAAGGAAATAAAGAAAAACCATCCCATTCAACCTAAAGACAGCATACGGAACAATAAACATCCTTCGTTTAAACTCCGTTGTTACAATTGTTCGGAGCTTGGACATACTGTTCCAAAATGCCCAAAGGCTCTCCAGAAATGTCCAAAATGCAACAGAATGGGTCATTTAGCCGAACATTGCAAGCGTGATGTAGATAAAAATAGTTCGAATCCTGTCAATAAGGTACAGTTGATCGAAGCCAGTAAAACTACTTGTAATATTTATACAAAAAATATAACAGTAAATGGCATACCTAAAACTGCTTTTGTCGATTTCGGTAGCGAGTGCACGCTTATCAAACAGACCACGGCGGACGAATTAAAATTAGATACCTCAACAGAGGGACTGCCTGTATTAAAAGGCTTTGCAACTGGTGTAGTATTACCGTTAGGTAAGGCATCCGTCGAGATAAGCGTGGACTTTGTTACTGCCATAGTAGAAGTGTTTATCGTACATAATGAGTTCCTTAACACAGATGTACTTATTGGTCAGACTCTAACTGAATTATCTGAGGTAAGAGTTTACAAAACTAATAGTAGTTTGGTGTTGTACTCAGCGGTGGCCGAAGCAGATAAATCGGAAGTTTACATTAAATCAGATGTAGAGATTAATGGACTAGTCGGTGTAGATATATATTTAGGAAGTAATCACACGGGGCTAATATACTTACCAGGAAACACTTGTTTTAAGACAGGAGAAGAAATTATAATTCCGCAAGGTATATATGCAGTTAAAAATGGCTTAGGCAAAATATTAGTTATCAAGTTGTCTGGGGTTAAGCACGTATTGCATAAAGGGAAACTTATTGCAAGGGCTAACTTATTACCGATCTCGCTTAACATTTATAGTGATTTCCAAAAGACTGACAAATTAGGAGTCTACAAACTGACAGTTGACAAACCTATCGACAACAATCCTGATCCCCTGACAGTGGACATGCTAAAAATAGGTTCTGAGACTACGGATGAACAGAAACAACAACTTTTAAAGTTGGTTAATGAATATCGTGATTGTTTTGCTTTAAACGTGAGCGAGCTGGGAACATCGACTATTTCAGAAATGCATATTACACTTACTGATAACTCTCCAGTCTCTTACAAACCATACAGATTACCATATAGCGAACGCATAGTAGTTCAAAAACTTGTAAATGAGCTTCTTGATAACAATATCATAAAAGAATCTAATTCTTCTTACGCAAGCCCAATAGTTTTAGTTAAAAAGAAGAATAATGATTATCGTTTATGCGTAGATTATAGAGCACTTAACAAAAAGACCGTCAAAGATTCGTATCCTATGCCAGTCATAGATGACCAACTAGACAGACTTAACGGCAAAAGTTTCTTTACAAGTTTAGACCTAAAATCGGGGTACTACCAAATTCCGATGGCGCAAGATTCTACTCATGTAACAGCGTTCGTTACTCCTGACGGACATTTTGAATATACGCGAATGCCATTCGGTTTGGTCAATGCGCCAGCGGTATTTCAACATATGATAAATAAAACCTTAGGGAAAGATAGATTCGACCTAGCCCTGCCCTATATGGATGACATCTTGTCACCCTCTACTGACGTAGCCGAAGGAATTGAAAAATTAAGGAAAATATTTAATTGCCTTCGGAAAGCCGGATTGACTTTAAATATTGAAAAATGTTTCTTCTTTGAAACGAAACTAGATTACCTAGGATATGAAATTTCTAAAGACGGCCTGAGGCCCGGTAGTAGAAAAACCGAGGCAGTAGCTTTATTTCCGACACCAAGCAGCGTTCACCAGGTTCGTCAATTCGTTGGTCTCGCTAGTTTTTTTAGACGATTTGTTCCTAACTTTGCGAGCATAGCTAAACCTTTGACTTTACTAACAAAAGCAAATATCCCTTGGGTTTGGAGTAGTCTCCAAGAAGAAGCATTCAATACAATTAAAACTAAGTTAATCGAACGTCCCATTTTAGCTCTTTATGATACAACTTATATAACGGAGGTACATTGCGACGCCAGCAAATTAGGAGTAGGCGGAATTCTGCTTCAAAAGCCTGACGAAAAATCTCCCCCTAGGCCGGTGGCATACTTTAGCAAACAAACTACTAAAGATGAAGAATACCTACATTCCTATGAATTGGAGACTCTTGCGGTTGTCCTGTCATTAAAGAAGTTTCGTATATATTTAATTGGTATACCGTTCAAAGTGTTCACGGACTGCAACGCACTAAGGACTACTCTGACAAAGCGCGACTTGATGCCGCGAATAGCACGGTGGTGGTTGTTATTACAAGAATACGATTTCAGCATTGAATACAGGCCAGGCGACAACATGAAACATGTTGACGCGTTAAGCCGAAATCCTATTGCTCATAGAGACTCGCGGGAACTGTTAGATGCTAGGGAGTATGATATCATGAATATCAGTGCCATCGATTGGCTACAAACTGTTCAAATGACTGACCCTAAATTACAACACATCAAATTGGTCTTACAAAGTAATAAAAAGGAGGTTAAAGATATACACACAAATTTCCTCCTCCAGGATGAAAAGATCTACAGAATACTGGGGGATCAAAAAAAATGGGTCGTACCTAATGGGGCACGATGGCGTATTTGTCAGTTGTGTCACGATGAGATGGGGCACTTTGGAGTCGAAAAAACTCTTGATAAAATAAAACAAGACTATTGGTTTCCAAAAATGAAACGTTTTATTCGCAAATACGTGGAAGCATGTCTTAATTGTGCATACAATAAAGCATCTACCAGTAGACCCACTGGTTACTTACATCCAATCCCCAAAGGTAACGTCCCATTTCACACTCTTCATATGGATCATCTAGGACCATTCGTTAGGAGCAAAAAGGGGAATTCTTACATACTGGGTGTTATTGACGGTTTCAGTAAATTTATTTTTATAAGACCAGTAAAAGATGTAAAAACTAAAACCACTATCAAAACCCTGCAGGAAATATTTGACGTAATAGGTAGCCCAAACGTAATAATCACCGACCGCGGTACTAGTTTTACATCAGCGGCATTCACAAACTTTGTAAAATTAATAGGTACTAGGCATGTTCTGAACGCAGTAGCAACACCACGAGCCAATGGGCAGATTGAACGATACAATCGTACAATTCTAGATTCATTAGCCGCGACCAATTACGATCAGGCGGAGCGCGACTGGGATGTCAGAGTAGGTAAATTGCAATGGAGTTTAAATAACATAATTAATAAAACCACGGGTAAATCTCCTTCTGAAATAGTATTCGGACGTCGCACAATCTGTCCCGGGGAGGGTCCTATTTTAAACGAGCTAGCCGATTTAATAGATACCTCTGAATCGGCTCCATCTAGAGATACAATACGGTTGGCTGCTCTTGAGAACACCGAAAAAAGTCAAAAATACATGAAAAATAAATTTGATAGCAGTAGGGCTCCAACAAAATTCTTTCAAATGGATGATTTAGTAATGATTCCCAATCATCACAATCCAGCAGATGGAAAAAGTAAAAAGTTATGTCCAAAGTTTAGGGGCCCCTATAAAATAACTGCTGTTTTAGAAAACGATCGGTATGAAGTCTCTAGTATTATAGGACACTCAAAACGTAAATATAAAAGTATTTATCCAGCAGACCAGTTAAAACGTTGGATAACTTTCGCACCTAGTAATGACACTGACTGCGAAGACAATGACATTTTAAGTAACGAGGTTGTTAATTGCTGTTCCGATTCAAATTAAGATATACAATGCTTACGCTATGACTAATACTTACCTACTCAAACTTTCTGCTAGATTCATGACAAATGCTGACTTTCCTTCCCAAATCCTTCCTAGTTACATGATTACAGAATAAATAACGGGCTGCATCTGGTTACTCTAAAGCTGCTTGCCTGTAAGTATAAGTAGTGGACCGAGGCCGAAGTACAAGCGGTAGTCAGTAACAATGATGAGGCCGAAGTACAAGCGGTGTTCACGCCCCCTAAAAAGTGGACCGAGGCCGAAGTACAAGCGGTAGTCAGTAACAATGATGAGGCCGAAGTACAAGCGGTGTTCACGCCCTCTAAAAAGTGGACCGAGGCCGAAGTACAAGCGGTAGTCAGTAACAATGACTGATGCCGAAGTACAAGCGGTGTTCACCTCCTCTATTTTTTTAAAGATATTTCTATTTTTTTAAAGATATTTTTACATTGGATAATCTTTTCTTATATTTAGTATATTTTTTTCATCAGTAATTAATTGAACTGCGAATCGATGTATTTTGCACTAATCCGAATAGAACTCTACTAATATGTTTTTGTTTTCCAGGTTTCTACACTACCTACATAATCTTATTAGGGCTCATTGCACACACGTACGCATCACCCAGCCGTAAGCGAGTTGTCGCGATCACCTCGCCCTCGCCACGTCGACACCTCGGGTGACCCTGACAGCCGTTCCATTTACATGCTGGGCCTGCGCCTGCGCCTGGTTGAGGAGGAGCAGCAGTTGAGGCGAAGTGATGATGACCAGATGCTAGGCTGATGTGTGCGATGACCTTTAACGGGATTGCGGATTGCTTTATCTGGTATTAGTTAGGCATTTTTTTAATCATTTGTTAGGACCTATAACGGGATCACCCTGATTTATGTACCTATTACTTTAAGAATTATATTTATTAGGAATTGATTGTACAATATATTAGTTACGTTATTATATTTTCATGATCTTTGTTATTGAGTTACAAGTTATTGTATTCGCTGATTCATGTATCTACCTAATAACTTCAAGAATTATACTTATTTGGAATTGATTGAATAATGTACTAGTTAAATTATTATATTCTTATGACTTTAGTTACTAAGTTAGAAGCTGTTGTATTTGCTGATTTATGTATCTACCTATTACTTAAGAATCATATTTATTTGGAATTGATTGTACAATGTACTAGTTAAATTATTATATTTTTATGACCTTAGTTATTAAGTTAAAAGCTGTTGTATTAGCTATTTTTTTTTTATATTTTTTTTACTTGATTTTTATTTTTATTTTTTTCAAACTAGATGTATGTGTCGATTAGGTGCTAGTATGGTCTAGAAATTATTATATTACTGTTTTGTATAGAGACACACAAATATACTCGAATGGCCGGAAAGCAATGGGGTCATTCCTTTCTCAGGACGGCCGTCTGTTAGAGAATTAACATTGTACTTTATAACTTTTCCACAAAAAGTACATTTTGTTTGTTACATTTTGAATTCTGTTAAAATCATATTGGCTGATTGATGACATTTCCTTTGCCTGTCACGTTTCAACGATCGTTTGTAATTTTTGTCTATTGACTCAACGCTTACTAAGTTGAGAACATCAGAGCTCTCGGGCATTCGAGCACGGACCACCGAGAGAACAAGTCGTATAGTATCAAGTGAAGGACCTACTGTAAGTCAATCTGATTTAATAACTATTCTTTAAATATCATACTGAATTATGACCTGTGGCCGTTATTTTATTTTAAATATTAGATTCTATTGTGTAACTATTGCTAGTTGTGGAATTTATGTAGCAAGTAAGCCTATATAGGTACAATGCTTTATATTTCAAAAATACTAAGTAATAAGTGTAAAGATTATGAGAAATCATGATATGATAATAAATAATTATGTGAGTTGGACGTTAACCTACCTACAATACGTTTTACTTATTTGGTTCCCCAGACTTATAGTACCTAATCTAAACATAAACTTCTGATTTGTCTAATACAATAATGTTTATTTGCAAAAACTTGGTACCGGTAAACTGCCCTAATTCATAAGATATAATAACTTTTTCATTTTACCTGTTATGGCAATCGAAACTTAATGCTCTCTATGAAAACTCAAAGTTTCGATTGCCATAAAAGTAAAATGAAAAAGATATTACATCTTTTTCATTTTAGGCAAACAGGACGCCAGGCGAAGTTAGGGCAGTGGACGGTACCTTCTTTCACAAAATATAACTTCATCTTAAGTTAATGTTCACATAAGTTTAGCATTTCAGACTGAACTAGACATCAACATGTATTTCAGCAAAATTATGCCAGGTCGGTGTTGTTGTGACTATGTGGGAAACGGCTTCAGCAAAGCTATTGTGCAGACTGTACTTTACGATCACAAGCCAACTTGCCCAGTGTGGCAGGCAGTTACTTCTTGACATAACCATATATTCAACTTAGTTGTTCAAAATGATGAACTTTAAATACAGGGTGGCAGGGACATCCGACGCAAAAACTGTTACCATGGATTTAGTAAATGATTCTGAAACCCCTGCACTGAAATTTTTCGTAGGTTATTTAAAAAAATAATCAGCTGTTCCATACATTTTGACCATATTGCACTTTTCTATGAAACAGCGGATTAAAAAAAAATAACCGACGAAAAATTTCAACACAGAGGTTTCAGAATCATTTACTGAGTCCATGGTAAGTTTTCGCGTCGATGTCCCTGCCACCTCTATTAACTTTAACTCTAAGACTTTGACTCTAAGAAAATGGAACTGACAATTGATTGTCAGTTCCATTCCTTCCAAATAAATTTTTACGTGATAATTAACATATAACTTAGAATAGTGTTGACACTATTCTAAGTTATATGTTAATTATCACGTAAAAATTTAAATTAGATTAAAATTACTTGATTGTAATTAATATTTAGAACCTGATTCTTTTTCATAAATAATTTAAAAAAAATTATGATTGCTTACCATTAAACTACTAAGGGTGGCGTGGGGTAGGTGATAAGCGTACAATTCCATTTGTTCAGAGGTCGGGTGCAACCCTGCTTGTGTGACCGGGTCGGGTGAGTTAGACAGTAATTCTTTTAACGTGACTAAGTCTTCAGGCCTGTATGTCGTCACATAACCAGTCTCCCATGCACTGCCGTAGCGGCCTGCACGACCTGATGATCATGAAAGTTATGGGTTTTGATCAAAGCTGGGTAAAAACCTAACTTTAGTATAACCTGCTCGCACATCGACTAAGAAAAGCTCGGCCTTGTCAAAAAATAGTGCACTGATGCGGCAAATGCGGGCACTGCGCTTACGGAAAGCGCAGTGCCCGCATTTTAGGAATGAAGCTACAAGTACGCAGCGGTCTCGTCTTGTCGGGCCAATTCAATGAGTGTAAGGTAGTCAGAAGATATAAGAGTTACGCGATAGAAAGAGAAAAAACTTCTAGGTGAATGTAGCTGTAGGTAATTAGCGCTGTGCGACCTGAATTGCACTTTATTGTGTCAGAGCAAGAGTCGCTTTTTATTTAAATGATTTTGCCGAGTGAACCATTTTTATTAATCTGTGGCCTTGTATAATGTCATCTCTGTCACTCATACCTGTGTGGTAGTCTCTTTCTAAAGCTCGTTAAACCAAATTGAAGCTGCAAATGTCTTATTATAGTCCGTGCGTGACTGCTAGTCACTGCCTGAGGTATGTGAGCGGTGAGACGGGGGAGGGCGCCATTGACAAAATTGTCAGACTGAGTTAGCTTGGCCTTTGTCTACCTCCCCCGTCTCACCGCTCACCTCAGGCGGTGACTAGCAGTCGCGTGCACACTAAACAAAACGAGTTCTAACGTTTTCTCGTTCAAGCTTTAACTTTCGAGCCAGTTATTCCATTTTGGACTTTATTCCGACTAACGCTAAGTTTTTAATACAAAATTGACAACTAAGACTGAGTCGCTTCTAATGTCAGTTTTTGTATTAAGAACTTTACGTTAGTCGGAATAAAGTTCAAAATAAATGGTTTGGGCTTGGACTAAAGTTAGAATTAGTTTTGAAATAGGACGGTGTCTTATGAAATTAAAGCATTGCACGGTCAAAATGTCAAAATTAAATAGCTAGGGCTAATATAATTAGACTACATTTGGGAGACTCAGTTACAATGAAGATCAGAACATTTCACTTACCAGCGATTTGTAATGCTTGAGATATACTAATTACATCCATTTCTTTATCTCCGTCTACATTCACTACTGGCTTTATTAACGAATAGAATATTATTCTTCTTATACTCCTAAAATAAAATAAAATATTTTAATAATAAAATTAAGTGATAGTTTTAATATAATATATATAAATCATTTATATATAATATAAATGATAGTTTTCATAGAATTTAATGATAAAATAGAATGCCGGAGCTTGCCAGACTGGTCATAATACTAATATGATGCAGTGAATTACGTCTTTGCGTTTCATCTACATAAAATGTTGAATGGAAACACGTTTTGGCTATGATTCAAGGTGACAAATAACTTACAGATTGATACCAAGTCCGATAGCGTCTGTGGCAACCATGACTTTACATGAGCTGTTGGGGTCATTGAATTTATTGGCTTGAGCCAGTTTTGTGCCAGGCGGCAGACTACCGTATATCACAGCTACTTCTTTGCCCCTGAAACAATAAGAAGCTATTTCAAAACAAGGTAACATTCACCAACAACATTTTTGACATCACGACAAATTTTAGTTTATACCCAATCTAAAATCAAACTAATTTCATCAAATGAGACATGTTGTGTGTTAATATTGACACATATATATCTATTTATGACAGCTGGTTGTTCTAAGTTTTTACTACAGAAAACAACTTACGAATGATACTTTTTATACTTACGCAGATTAAAGTTATGAATTTTGTACTATAATCAAAGTGACATCCTACATGCAACTCATCAAAACAAAATACATCGACTACCATCAAATTCTGTTAAATACCATATACAATGTATTTTAAACTAACAGGATGACGATTGACACCGAGCGCTGAACTCTGCGTTCAGCGCTCGGTGTGGCAATATGCCGTGTTCGGGTTCGCGACAAGTCAATCGTCATCCTGAGGATGCCTCGTTGAAAAGTGAAATACGTGTCGATTTTTTTCAAGAATTTTTTTATGGCTCTTTAGAAATAGCTAAGCGGAACAGGTTAATAAATATATCCACGTCTATTGTACTTTATAATAGATTTCCGCAAGGTCACGCCTGAATCAATTAACTATCTATCACAATATACTACACCGCAGGTGTCATGATCTTAAAAGTTTGTTTGTTTTTAGTACATTTTTCAGCCAAAACAATATAATGTATGCGACGAGAGCAAACCGGTTTATTTTTACTCCAAACCGCACTTCAACTTTTTTAGAGATCTATTTTATCTATGCAAAGATAGACCAGTAAAATCACTTTCCTTCATAAAATATTTAGTAATTGGATAGCTGCCTCAACATGGGACTGACCTCTGTTCAATGGCTCGACTTACACTGTAAATGTCGTTTTTATTGAAACATACAATACAGTCGCCTGGTTGCACGTTATCCAGCGATCCGAGTGGTGTATCTTGTACTTTCAGTTCCGTTAGTCTTTTGTAATTGCGTATCTATGGACGAAAAAAAAAAGATAAGTTTTCATTCAGGAAAGTTCAAACACCTTAGCAATTAAGTTGATAACCAACACCTAGGAAACTGGACTAGTTCCAAGATAATTTTGTGACGTAAGTACTGCATTATTTTTCCATTCTTATAGAGCTCGCAAGAATCATTTTAAATTTGGACCTATACCAATTATTAAGCAAACCATTGCGGTAGTGCATTGCCATCATACCTCAATTTGATCATATTTATTTCAGTCTCATTTTCCAACACGAAAACTTTACTGGCTCATAGGGCGAAAGTCTCAGCTATCTCTCAAAAACAAAATACTCTTGTACAAGGTAATACTGAAGCCCATCTGGACGTACGGGATCTAATTATGGGGCACCGCATCTCACTCAAACATAGAAATCATACAGAGGTTTCAAAATAAAGCTCTGCGTATGATAACCAACGCGCCCTGGTTTGTACCCAACGAACTACTACACCGTGACCTACGAATGCCCACTGTGAAGCAGGAAATTGTACGCCATACCAAGTCCTATAAAGAACGAATCCAACAACACCCAAATACTCTGGCTCGGTCACTAATGGAGAATCACAAAAAAAGTGCGACGATTAAAGCGCAAAATACCTCAAGACCTAATCCAATCACAGTAAATATAACTACTGTTTAAACAATGAGGATGTGACACAGGTCACATACTGAGCGAGCCAGCGATAGCACCAACCAACATACTTCTGAATGTCCCACGAAGGAGACAGATTGTAGTAAATAAAGAACATAAAAAAAAAAAAACATCTGAAGTGGTTGCAGAGAAATGCCACAATGCAAAAAGTAGAACAAAAGTTTCATAACACAAAATAGAAGCAGCATAAAAGGTATACTGCAAAGTATCCATCTGCGTCTATCGTGATCAAGCAATGCGTGCCGAAGCTTCGCATGTTTTGCTCACTAAAAAGTTATCGCGCTAATGCGGTGGTTACATTAGCAGCTTCATAATTTTAACGAATTATCGTGCAATAATCCAAGATGGCCGTTCCAGGCGGCATTTAACCGAAGAGGAGACAATCACTGCGTTGTTTTGACAATGGACGATGACTTACATTAGTTCTACATAAATATGTGTTAATTATTTCTTCATGCACTTATTGAAAACTAAATAGAATACTCGTCTACTCAGTCCGGAAACAACAGTCAAAGTTCGACCACGCACCACGCTAATTAGCGCGCTAAAACCCTTTGATGTACCGCCACCAGGGCGATAAGTGCTAGTAGCCCGAACTATCGCGACGACAGCCGATAATGGTTGGCCACATCTGCGTGTATCATATCACTGTGCGAAGCTTCGTCATGATAGACGCAGATGCGGCCCCAGCATAAGCATAATCAACCTACAATGTTCCCAGCGATGGGACACAGGCCTCCTTAATTCGAGAGGGAGCGGGCTGTAATCCACCACGCGGGCCCAGTGCGGGTTGGTAGATGTCACATGTCTTCGATTTTTTGGTTCTAGGACATGCCGGTTTCGTCACGATGTTTTCCTTCATCGTTTTAGTAGTGGTGATGAAATTATTTACATAAAGTAAAGCGCCTGTCTGGGTTCGAAGCCACGACCTATAATTCGTAAGTCTGGGCCATTACCATTGAGCCACGAGTGTTTGTCTAACTGTGCGTTTGCACTGGCGAAACATTTACAACGAAACATGTTGGAGTCTCTATTTTCTGTCAATTTTCCATACAAAGTTTGACAGGCACTAGAGATTCCAACATGTTTTGTTGTGATGTTTCGCCAGTGCGAACGCATAGTAAGCTTGTACCTAAATAAAAAAGTATAAAAGGTAAAATTAATACAAGTATGTAATTACTTCTAGTACTTCACCAGTAGTGTTACATATTTCTTCTATAAGGTGTTTAGCACCCGCTTCTCCACACAAGTGTATTTCATCAGCTTGTAGTCCTACAAATTAAACAAATTACATTATCCTTTATTCCCACACAGTTAAGGCTCATTTTAATTTATTCTCACTAGTTTATTCTTATTTTACCTAATATCGCCCTTGTCCACGCCCATCCTCTGCCCCTATCACCAATCATTTGAATTTCATCAATAATTGCTACTTCATCTGTAGACAACAAAAAAAAAAAGTTAATGAAACGAATTAATAAATTAAATGTGTTGGAAAAATTGTTTGAAAATAACGTATACTTAGCGACAGATTATAGATAGTGCAATCCACGAAGACGCGCCCCACTCCGCTCCGCGCCGTACTAGAGTTCAGCTTACAGTACAGTAATCGCGGAGTGGGGCGCGTCTTCGTGGATTGCACTATCTATACAGTGCAACCAATATTTACTATTTACGTCCGAACCCAATAGCCTATTTTCAGTAAAAGACAGATCGCTAATGTCATCCCACAATTCCGTAAGGCCCTTATTCTCTGATTATTGGGACGTTGAAACCATAGATAGATAGGTATTTCTATCTCCAGTATGCCAAACTTGGTGATAGATAGGTTATTAGGTTCGGCCGTTAGTAATTAGCATAACTATCCAGGGTAGCAACGGCAGGGCTACTATTACAATCACTGTCAACTTTCTCTGCTATACATAGCAGACATACATAGCCATGTCACAAAAAAAAATGACTGCTACATAGATTAACGGCCACTTTTTGCGGAGTAAGCCCACGTCCGCGGACGTAATAAAATCGCGGCGATTTTTTCAACGCTCTGCTTGGCACCATCATCATCATCTGCCTAGCCTTTTCCCAACTATGTTGGGGTCGGCTTCCAGTCTAACCGGATGCAGCTGAATATCAGTATTTTACATGGAGCTCTGCTTGGCACCGAGAGTTGAAAATCCAACAGTGTTTTTTCAACGCTCGGCTTAACACCGAGAGTTGAAAATCCAGTACGCGATAGTCCCGCCGCGATTTTATTACGTCCGTGCGAACGTCGGCTAATTGCGTAACACGCTTACAGTAGCAGAGTTTCATTTTGTCAGTTCAACAACATTCATTGCGTTATTTACGTTGTAACTGTACGTTTGCACTGGCGAAACATTCACAACAAAAAAAATTTATATCTTTACTTTCTATCAATGTTTGTACACTACATAACTTCTAACATTTGTTCTCGCTGCGGTCGCAGACGCAAGACGCAGGTCATGCGAGCAGTGATGTCGTAGCCAAAAAGGGGTAAGGTTTTTTAAGGTAAACAGTAGGGGGACACTCATAACAGGTGTGGAAATGGCTTAAATCTTCCACTGATGTCTTAGATCTACTTCTATCAACATAGTAATATCCAAATAAATGTGTTCCAAATGCCTTTAATAATATCAAATAGTGGTAACTCACATCTATTATTCAGTGACGTCATTTCAACTGTACAAGCGACATGATTAGAAGGCATTAGTTCTGTAGCGCATAATTCTAATGTGTGATCTTCATCTGGCATGTCCATCTTTTGTTTATCATCTGGATTAGTTACCGACGAGTACAATGATGCATGCCTCCTTTCTTCCCCTGTTATAAGATCGCAGGGTGTGCCCTACAAAAATAAATAAATCTTTACAGAACATGTAAGATAGGCACTAATTAAATACAGGCAGACTTAGGAGCTGATGCAGATCTAACAAAACGAGGAGCAGCTTTCCCTGCCGAACAAATATCCACATTGCGTTTCTTAAAATAAAGTTGAAAACAAATTACCGCGTACCTTTGGCCGCTTTGATGGTCTGTCGGACTAATTTAAGTTTACTTTAACTTGCGCAAGGTTGATATTTGATTGCAAGTGAACACTGTGTTGCATTTTGCCAAGTCTGCGCCGGCCCTTAAAATTTGGATAATCCTCTAAAAACTCTTTTGTTTGTTTCTGATATTGTTTTTCGTAATATGTAGGTCAAAGCACACATATGTAGCTTAATTGCAGCAGTTCACAAAATCACTAGTAATGGAAATAATCTTTAAAAAGCAAACGAATATGAAGTGCTAAACTAACAGCAAAGAAGATAATTATTAAATTACTTACATGTTTATTTGACTTATGGTAAATTTCAGTAGCTAACAGTTTTAATGGGCCACAATAAACACCAGTTTTTGCACTTAGGAATTTCTCCAGTGCATGATAAGTCTTGCCTGAGTTTGTTGGACCCGCATGAAATATTATTTTTCTATTTATGGCTCTAGCTTCAGGATACCTGCAGAAAATGTATTATTTGTATAGTACCGTTTTATACCGTTCTTTTGTAAATAAAATAAAAATGTTGTATTATCAATATACATAAATAAAAGAACAAGGTGTGTTTGTAAGATTCTCGATTTTATGATTAATTTTCGAGTAGTTTGACATTTTATATTTTAGAATGTATAAAATAAAAATATAAGTGGGGCATATATGTGGGTCATTAATATAATACCGGTCAAAATAGCTTCGGAAATAATAATGAAATTTTTATCAAATTCTGAAAGATAATATTGAAAATAATCATTGCAGACTTTTTTGTTGAACTTTATAAGATGTACAATACTGTAGAACATAAATTTTATGTATCTTTTGCGGTTTACGCGGCGCACGCCAGTAAAGCTCCCAGTCGGCGTGATTTTTTTTCCGACTTCTTCAACATAAATCGTCATATTTAAGCTAATTTACAGAAAACCTTTAATGAATTATACACCAAAACCTTCCTCATGAATCACTATGGGTAAAAACTGTTTAAAAATCCATTTGGTTGTTTTGGAGTTTACCGTGTTCAGACAGACAGACGCGGCAGGGGAGTTTGTTTTATAATATAAGGATAAGGTTATCTGTATATCTAAGACTAGCTTCCACCCGCATTAGTCTCGATCCTGTCCAAATATCAGGATAAAAAGTATCCCATGTCTTTCCAGGTCATGGTCTACGCATGTGTCAAATTTCATCCAAATCCTTTGAGCTTTTTTAGCATGAAACCGTAACAAATAAACTTTCACATTTATAATATTAGTTTGTTAGGATGTTACTCAGTGACAATATAGCATTCTACTGGGGAAAGATTTTTTTAAGTTGGTCAAAAATACAAATCTTTTCTATTTAAAATATTATTGTAGATAACAAAAAGCAACATTTTTTTTTATAAAAAACTATTAATCATTTAAAGAAACAATTTTTTTTTCACATGAAACCTCACATCATTCCCTATTTTTATTTTTAATGCTATTTTTAGAAAAAAAGAAGTCAGTGTGTTCATACAGATTATGCAAATAAAAATGTTGAATACAAACCAGTTAGCAGGTGTTCTTAGGTCAGATATCTTTTTCAGGTCATCTAAACAGTCAAGATGCGGGAATGCCTGCCTTGCATGTCTCAGGAAGTAAGGAAACAAATCATCAACATGCCCTGCTCCTAATAACAAAATAAAATGATTTTTAGACATTATCGTGTTTGTAGAATGAACCAAATTATAGAATGCTTCACTATGGTATCATATTCTTAGGTTTAGTTTATTGTCACATACTTAAATTATAAAACAATGTTCTTGGAAAAATTATGGGGAAAAACAGATGATTCCCACCTTGTATAATATCACTTATTATTATGTGTAAGTCAGGCGGCAAATCGTGTTCCAAGCAATGTCTCCTGAACGATAGAAAAGCCTGATGCAATAGCTGGTCATCTAACCCATTGGTTGAGGCCAGTTCTCTGACCTCTGGTTTCTGATAGAATTTGTTAAGAATCTTAAGAAGATCCTGCTTCTTTAGACGTCCTGTGATTTCGGCTCCAATGTTTATGTCATCAGGATTGGGTTTCACTGGTACAGGAACAAATAAGGCCGAAGGAGCACTCTTGTCGTGTTTTTTCGTTCGTAGAAAAATATAACCTACATTATGACCACCTTTTCGCGTACATAGGACATTACTTCTAAAAATAGGAGGAACACATGGTTGTACTTTATCTGCACAGTAAAGTGAGAGTATCCGCGTAAACCCTTTGTACATATTGAATAAGAAACAAAAAGTAAATTGACTAAAAATTTTCTATCCTCGGCTGTCATTCCCGTTGATTTGTTTTTTTCTTAATTTCCTCGTGTGTAAATAGTGTTTGCTCAATTGGGGAACGCATCTTTTAAGCAAAAAAAAAGTGGTTTAAAAACGTCGTTGTTTCCATAGATTACTAAAACAAGATTAATCGTCTAAAGTCCCCCATAAGAGGCACTCTATAAATAACTTGCACCGTACGATTAGTATCGTACAGACGCCAGCACATCAAGCTACTACAATCTGTCAAATTTATTTAATAGATTTTCAACTTTATCGCTGAATTATGAGGTTTAATATTATGACGGTTCCTTGCCAATTCATTTATGAAAATATTATGTATGTAAGGAAAAATCCACATCTCTTTAATAAGTGATAGACATAATTTTAATACTAGAAAAAAAAGGTAAACTAGATCAACCATTTTTCAGATTATCTAAAGTACAGACGCCAGCACATCAAGCTACCCGAAACTGTCAAATTTTCTCAATCAACTTTGAACCTTATGCTTCAGGGATAAAGTTGAAAATCTATTAAATAAATTTGATAGATTGTAGTAGCTTGAAGTGCTGGCAAAATGTGTGGCGTCTGTACATATACAAACAATTGTAAAACATTTTAAAAGAGTAACGGTGGAGTTTCTCGCCCATTCTTCTCCATACGAAAACTGCCTTTTGGAAGGGGCGACTAGAATCAGTTTTATTATTTTGTAATTTTTGACGTTCAAAAGTGCCATACATGGGCCTATTTGAGATAACAGATTTAACTTTTGACTTTGACTTTGCAGTGTGCTAATTTTCAGCATCTATCTTCTCGATGTGATTAAGAAATCTAAATCTCGAACGTACAGCTTCATAAGGCATACCTATTCGGTAAGAGAAACACATAGCTGGGTCGACCACTGGGATAAAGGCGGATACTTTGTATTTCTCCTTCGGTGACAAATTTGCGTCTTGTGCTTTCCCGTAATCGAACGAATTCAACCTCACGTTTGTCGTTAGTCCTGGTGCGTGATTGTACGTATAATATGTTTGGTGATTAATTGAATCAGACGTTACTTTGCGGAAATCCATTTTAAAGCTAATGTAAATTACATATATATCATTAAAAAAACTAAAATAAAGAGTCGAGACACGGAATGAATACCCAACCTCCGAGGCTGCGGGCGAGTACCATCCCACTCAGCCATTGAGCCATTGGAATACTCATTCAAGATGGGGAGTAAATTGCTAGTGCTTATCAGGGCCATTTGAGATTTTGATATTTTACTGATTGCCTGATTGGAGTGAACAAATACAGATCGATGATTTAATATAATCATGTTTGTATCCAAGTATTGTATTGTATTGTGTGTGTAAAGTACTGTGGGTAAAGGTAAAATGCGAAAAAAAAAATATCAAAGGAAAAATTGTTTACTAGTGTTTACTAGTCAAAATTTGTTTTTTTTTTCCAAAGGCTCCATTGTGGGGGCCCCTCTTTTGTGGAGGCCCCGGGGCTGAAGCCGCGGTTGCCCTCTCCTAAATCCGGCCTCAGCCACACAGAAAGAAAGGGCACTAGAGTACTCAAAAAATAATGGTGAAGTATTAGGAACAGTTATTAAAAACTTGTTCTAACTGTGATATTCGTCGGAACGTCTAAGACTACTCTGTGATATTGGCCCATGGGTTGCTCTATTTATTCTCACTGCTTTTCCTTTTTCTGTGGTGTGACGTGACGTGAGTGTAGGACGGACACGACGACGACTTGATCGTATAATTTTCGGCTGCAAGAGCTATCCTGTGCGTTGATCACGTTTCACATGATAGAGTTTACAAAATATACGATAACAGACCACTATATCCCAGGCATTGTGACTTAGTATAGCATACTAACAAAATGGGGAAGGCTAAAAAGGGGAAGAAGAACTCGACAGTGGATGAGGGGTGAGTTTCGTCAATGGCATATGTTTGCACTGTTGTTTGCCAGTTTTCGTCCGGGATATTCACATTGTTTGTTTCATTGCAGCGACAGTGATGTAGAAACTACAAATATCGATAATGTTAAACCGGCGCAAAAGGCAAAGAAGTAAGTGGTTATAGGTTAACCAGTCACTATTTTTGAGTTATACCTAAATTGTGTGAATTCATGTGGTGTTTATGTTTTTTATTGTTGATAATTACCACGCTGACACGAGTACGTACCTACTGTGGTAATTTTTCTCATGGTATTTGTCATGGCAAATAAGTTAAATATTCTACTGAAATGTTATTTTTTTCAACACCATTAAACAATTATTTGATTGCTTTGATATTGCTGTTATCAATATTATCCACCCTAAAATCTCTGCACACATTGTTTACTAACAAAATGCATTTATATAGTAATAGACAATTGAGAGCCACTTGGGGAAGGTAATAGATAAAAATAAATAAATGTGGTAGCTTCAACCAAGGATTCAACACGGTATTTAGCTTTATAAACCTTAATAGTCAATCAAGACAAGCTGAAGCATAAATGAATGATTTAAAAGATGTTTGTGCCTAGACAGGCCAGTTTTGGGAAATGTTACAACTCTAGAGTGTCATTTATGCTGAGAGATTGTCCTTAATGAGCTGACTCATGCAACAATATCAATAATACTATTTCAAATTGTGATGCAATGTAAAATAACTCAAAATTTTATTTTGCAGAATATCAGTTGGGTCTGAAAGTGAAGAAGAAAAGCCTAAAGCTAAGGCCAAACACAAGAAGTCTGTTGACGAGGATGTTAAAGAAGTCACAAAGAATATAAAAAATGTCTCAATTTCAAATAAGTCTCGCAAGAAAAAGGATGCTAGCAGTGATGATGGTAAGTATCTATTCATATGTGGAAGCTTGTTAAGGAGCATCTGCAGTGGTAGCCTGCAAAATTATTTTTTATGTTTTTTGCAATTTGCAGGTCAGTGTCAGGTTGTATCTTGATCAAAATATGAATTGCGACCATAACAAATATGTATTTAGAAAAAAAAAATTGTTTATTCTGTAAATAGGATATCGGAATCACTTTTAAATGTCATATAAAAAAAAAACGAGTTTGGCGTTTCCTATCGGAGAGAATTATAAATATAATACTGTTTTTAACAGTATGGTTGACAACCCATTGACCTGCAAAATGCAAAAAACATAATAAAATTTGAATTTCACGGGCTACCACTGCGGATCTACATTAATAGTAAACATTCATTGCACCTATTTTATTTACAGTTAAACTAAGCTTTCCTAAAATAAAATTAATAATGGTGCCGATTCCCTTGTTCACAAACTAAACTAAATTTAAGTTCAGTGCATCTTTTTCTTTCTATTTCATTAAGAAAAGGACAGAAGATAAATTTTAGTTTAGTCCTGTCAAATTAATCAGCGCCTGTCAGTCTCCATACAAGTTTAGACGTGATTAAAAACTTGCCAACTAAAATTACGTCAATTTACGTCAAGCGCTGATTAATTTGACAGGACTAAACTAAAATTTATCTTCTGTCCTTTTCTTAATGAAATAGAAAAAAAAAGATGCACTGAACTTAAATTTAGTTTAGTTTGTGAACAAGAGAATCGGCACCATTGTGTGACTTCCAATCTAGTCTGATACAATGCAATACTTGGATACAATTTTTGTATTAGTGGTACCATCAGGTAGCGCATGCAGCAGTCTTGGCAAAATAAATCACTAAGATGACTGCATTGCAGAGACTTAAATAATAATCAAATCTAATGGTTATCATAGTATAGGCTGCCAGTAACAATTATCATTTACTTGATAAAGAAGACCTATGATTTTTACAGTTTAAAGGCAACAAATAAATAGTATATACCTCTAAATGAGTGGGGTCCTTGGTTTAAGGTCACACCTCGTGGTTTAGTATTTGAGGATAAAAGTATTTTAAGGCAATAAAAACATAAAGCTCTGTGAGCTAGTGCCTAGTCTAAAGAAATATAATATTTAGTCAATTTAATCATTAATCTACAGATGATTCAGAAGAGGAACAAAAGCCAAAGAAAAATAAAAAGAAAGAAGAAAAGAAGAGTGCCTTCTCTATGTTAGAAATAGAAGATGGCGATGATTCCCCACCTGAAGCTCCTCCATCATCAGATGACGAACAACCCGCCCAGAAACCGCAGAAGAAACCCACCCAAGAAAAGAAAGAACCAGCAGGCAAGAAAGGCAAAAAAAGCAAACGGAATAAAAATGACAGTGATGATGATTTAGAAAAAGTTCTAGCTGAATTAGAAATGGAATATGCTGGTGTAAAAAAAGAACCCACTCTTGCTCCCGCTGAACCAGAAAAAGCAGAAGAAGTTGTTGAAGAAAAGCCTAAATCAAAAAAGAAAGGCAAAAAGGAGGAGCCAAAACCAGAACCTGAAAATGAGGATGATAAAGAAGGAAGTGACAATGAAAATGATATCACCATAAAAACTGCTGCACAAAAGAAAAAAGAGAAGAAAGAACGGGAAAAGCAGAAGAAGCTAGAAGCTAAAAAGAAAGAAAAGGATCAGGATGTTAAAAAAGAGCCTACTGAAGTCAAAGCTAAGGCTCCTGAACCAGTTGAAAGCAAACCTGAAGAGGAAGTTACTGAAGAAGTTGCTACCAAGGAGCCA
Organism: Agrochola lychnidis; assembly: GCA_963680765.1. Taxonomy (NCBI): domain Eukaryota; kingdom Metazoa; phylum Arthropoda; class Insecta; order Lepidoptera; family Noctuidae; genus Agrochola; species Agrochola lychnidis. Next base: position 17,415,587 of record OY796857.1, read on the forward strand.
TCTGAGGAAAAAGATCTTGATGCTGACGCCCCTATAGAAGGAAAGAAAAAAAAGAAGAAGGGCGAAAAGAAAGAAGAAAAAGATGACAAAGGAAAGAAAGGTCCAACTAAAAAGACTATTGCTGCTATGCAAGAGGCTTTAAAGAAGGTCCAAGAAGAGGAGGACCGTCTTAAAAAAGAAGAAGAGGAAAGGATAAAGCAAGAAGAAGAACGCGAAAATCAAAGACTAGAAGCTATAAGGTTAGAAAAGGAACGGAAAGAAAGGAAAAAGCAGAAAGAAAAGGAGAGAAAGGAGAGATTAAAGGCTGAAGGGAAGTTATTGACTCCAAAGCAGAAGGCTGAGAAGGCGAGGGCTCAGGCTTTGTTGGACTCTCTTAAGGCTCAGGGTATAGAGGTTGGTTCTGCTGAGAAGAAGCCTCTGAGGCCTGGAACTAGGGTGAAGCCAGGCAAGCTAAAGACTCAGATGTCACAAGACGCACCTGCCACTCCTTCTGAAGAAAAGAAGATTGAATTAAAGGCTGATGATAAAGACAAAAAGGTATGGATTATTTTATCAGTTTACAAAAATATTGCTGTTTATTGTTTTTTTTTTGTAAGTTATTATATTTAGTGCACACTAAAGAAAAAGCACAACACGCAAAAGCACAACTAAATGATAACCATCTGCCTAGCCTTTTCCCAAAATGTTGGGGTCGGCTTCCAGTCTAACCGGATGCAGCTGAATACCAGTAATTTACATGGAGCGACTGCATAACTGACCTCCACAACCTAGTTACTAGGTAACACAATACCCCTTGGTAAGACTGGTTGTCAGACTTTTGGGCTTCTAACTACCCATAACAACTGTCAAAGATATACAAATGACAGCCGGGACCAACGGCTTAACGTGCTTTCCGAGGCACGGAGGGGTAAATGATAAATAATAATGATGGTACAGGAATGTAAATTTGAAAATTCATGGTGCCAGTAAACAAAAAATTAACATATTTTAAAGAAGGAAAGACTTGTGTGTATTGTACCCAAAATCGTTGAGATGGCTACATTGAGTTTTCATTCTAATGAGCTTTGTGAGGCCTCCATATGAGTAAAGAGCTTTGTGAGGCCTCCATATGAGTCTGCTATTTGTTAATTTAAATAAATAATCAATGATAGATAGTATACAACGTGCCGCCACAATGGCGACATTAATTTAACATACGGGTAGGGCTGGTGGCCAGTAATAATAAAAATATAATAAGAAAAAATAATTCGTTAATTAAAAAAATAAAATTTTCAAACGCTCGCCTACATAGGGCTCTCCCTTTCCTTCAATTCGCCTTTTGTTTGCACGTTTTTCGTTTTATTTTCATTGATGCGATGTTATGATCCGTGATCCCGGTAAATTACGTCTGCGCTATTGTTATTAAGTACAGGTTGTACCAAGATGCTATTTTAGAAAATTGAAAATAAATAATAACGTTTAATGTAATTAAAATATTTTTATGAAAAGAAAACGCTAATCCGTATACGTATGTTAAATTAATGTCACCATTAAAGCGCCACGCTATATATCTCAGCACAGTTTGTAGTATGTACCATGATGAAGCACTTTGCTGATACATTCATAATTTATGACCTGCTAGATATGATTATGACGTGACTGGTATCGCCAATATTATATCTGAGCTCACCTTATCTTATTTTGTCTCAAATTTTTTTTTATTAACTCACCAGAATTATAGTCCACTGTTGAAAATAGGACTTAGGGGAGCCCAAGTAACGTCTTAACTCCGCCTTCTGTATCTAGTCCGTCCCAACCGCCTTTTATAAGTTAGCGGTCATTTAGCTAGGGGGCATAACTCTTATAATTTTTTTACTTATCTAACAATTTGACAGGAGGACTCTCCTAAAGTTGAAGAAAAGAAGGAATCTGATTCAGAATCAGTGAAAGATGCTTGGGATGCGGAGTCTTCAGAGGAAGAACCAGAACCACAAAAGCCTGAGCTGCCACAAACTCCTGTTAAGGACGATAAGAGATCTGCATCTGCCCAGGGTAAGGGTAAAGAGGTATGTCACTTTTTGTATTGTTTTAATTAAATGATGATGATAATTGCTATTTATTTCTGTAAATTTGTAAAAAACACTTTTGCACATAATAAATTATATTTAGCTTTTACCAGCGGCTTTGCCCGCGTAGATGTTAAAATATCCCACGGGAACGAACTACCGGGATTACATACCTAATGGCCGAGGAAAACGTTGACTCCTACCACTGTGCCATCAACCATGATTATTTCGTTATGCGTAATTTTTAATCTGTGATGTGTCAGGCATATTTAAATCTAAATGAAATACCCAATTTAAATAACATATTTTATTGGATAAGGATTAATATCTTACCGGTCAAAATAGCTTCGGAAATAATAATTAAATTTTTATCTAATTCTGAAAGATATTAATGGTTACTGTGGGTCATCCTTAGAAGATAGACATATGCCATTGCGGACTTTTATGTTGAAGTTTTTAAAGTCTACAATTCTGAAGAACATAAATTTGATGTATCTCTTACGGCTTACGCGGCGCACGCCAGTAAAGGTCCCAGTCAGCATGATTTTTTCCGATATCTTCGACAATAATCGTCGTATTTCAGCCAATTTACACAAAACCTTAATGAATTTATCATGAATCACTTCAAAAACCGTTTGAAAATCCATTCGGTAGTTTTTGAGTTTTTCGCGTTCAGAGAGACAGACAGACGCGGCGGGGCACTTTGTTTTATGATATGTAAGGATTACCTAAAAAGTTACAGTCAAATCAATTATATATATTCTGATAAAAACTTTTTTACAGAAGGTAGAAGAAGAAGAAAGTTCAGAAGAAGAAGATGATAGCTCAGACGAAGATGATGATAGCTCGGAAGAAGACTCAGAAGATGACGAGGGCTTGACCGATGCTCAGAAGAAGAGAGAACTTGTCTTGAAGAGATTAGAGGTAAGCCTTACTCTACAAACTAACCTTGTGCCCTAACCGAAAGCGAATGTCGCGCGCATACGCGATTACGCGAATTTGTTAATGAATTATGACGTACATACGCGACTTGATTGATCGCGCGAGATACGTCATATTCAGATAAACGAGCGCGACAATCGCGCACTCGCGTGTTAATTGCTTTCGGTTAGGACGCGGTCTAATGCTGGGTTACACATGGCAATACAATGGCGCCACCGCTGTTGTTGTGCGGCCATGTGTTACCAGCCTATCGCCTCATCAATACTGCGTTAGTTTTAAAACGGTTTCTACGCGACGTCAACAACGAAGCGAAAGCACCCTTACACTACTTATATATAATTTAACCTAATTTCATTATTTTATGTGTACACGGCTACACATCAAGCTATACAATTCTAGTTTACGCTGATCTCTCATTGTATAGGATTTCCGTATAATACGAGGTCAGCTTATATATTATGATAATGTATAGCTGTATAGCTTGATGTGTAGCCATGTGTACATATACATACTTGTATTGACTGTTAACTTGTATAGCATATTCAGCCTATAATGTTCCCACTGCTGGGACAAAGGCCTCCTCTCCTCTTTGTGAGAAGCAGTGGGCCGTAATCTACCACGCGGGCCCATTGTGGGTTGGTAGATGTCACATGTCTTCGAATGTTTGGTTCTAGGACATGCCGGTTTCCTCACGATGTTTTCTTTCACCTTTTTGAGAGCAATGGTGATGAAATAATTTAAAGAAAGTAAATCACCTGTCATTTTTGCATTTCACATCGCTATTCGTCTTCTTTGCCTAAATACAACGATGTGAAGTTGCACTGTTCGCCTATATTTGCCTATTTTCCACGAATAAGACGAATACGCAAATACACAAACACTCGTATCTGCTCGGTTGTCGGTTTTTCGTCACATGTCAAAGGATTGCTAATTTGAATAAGTTCGTTTACCGTCCACACATGGCCTGCTCAGTAGACTGCGGTGAACGCGTTCAGATTAGCATCTTGCAAAAATATTCATGAATGTTCGCTGTTCACGACGATGTGTGGACGGTTTGTTGGAGTAATTCTGACTTCTACACTATACTGGGTGATTTTTTTTACCGTCTCTAAATTTTTACAGGATGTTTTCCCATGAATATAAACAACTTTCACTATGGGAGCAAATCTGAAATCACGAAAAAAAATCTGAAAAAAAAACATCCTGTAAAAATTTAGAGACGAAAAAAAAATCACCCAGTATAGCCGAATAAAACACGGTAAAAAACGCAAATACCGAATAGCAATGTGAAGAGCCACCATCAGGGTTCGAACCTGCGACATACAACTCGTAAGTCGCGGTTATTACCAATGGACCACCAATGCTTCCCATAGCTTGTATGTGTGGTGGAAGCATTATCAGTCACACACTACCACTTCTACAGCAATCCACTGCTGGACATAAGACTCTAATTGCACGCTATTCAGCTGGTCTGAATATTATTTTGAATTTGAATAAGTTGGTTATTAGTAAATAGTAGATGACAAATGGGCTAAGAAAACCACCGATTGGGTCCCACTAAACGCACGAAGACTTCGCGGCAGACCGAGACGAAGAAGGCGGGACGAGCTTGCCTCCTACCGAAAGGACTGGCTACTCTAGCAAAAGACAGAATTGTGTGGAAAAGGGAGAGGGGACGGGCAGAGGGACAATACAGGCTAGTTAGATTAGTAAATAATGTGTATTGGTGCTTTTGGTCCAGCGTAGAACAAATAGTTTTGTTTTTCAGCGATCTTTCTAAAACTGATAAATAACTTCATGCATTATTCGTAGTTTTTACGGTTCAGGGAACCGTAAAAACGGTTTATTTATTGGCAGACGCCTTAGACACAGACTTACAATATTTCTATTTTCTTAATCTCCCTCGGGTATCATCGCATTTCCGAATACAAACGAATGCTAATTTCAATGTCCATCAATTATTAGATTTATCGTGTATAATAATTTGAATTCGGAAATAAGTACTTTATTGTTGTTTTGATTTGATTTCCGTGTGAACTATATAGAGCTGTAAAACTATTTTCTTATCTGTCGTGCCTGCGACTTTAGCAGCTTTCCTCCCATTTTTTAAATAAATTACATTAAGTTAAAAGAGTATTAACAACTCTATATACTTCCAAGTCGATTGAAAGCGTCCAGTCTGCACCAAGTGCAAAGGACAACTGATAGAAATCCGACAACTAACGAAACACGAAGTTTGCCGAGGGACATTAAGAAAATAGAAATACAGTATCTCTATTACAGGCTGATCTTACTTGAATAACTTTATCAATAAACCCATTTTCATCCTCAGAAACGCCGTCAAGACAACGAGGCGAATAAAATTAACAACCCTCTCCGTGCCGCCGTGGTCTGTGTCTTAGGGCATGTCGACACAGGCAAGACTAAGATCCTGGACAAGTTACGTCGAACAAACGTACAGGACGGCGAGGCGGGCGGTATTACTCAACAGATTGGAGCCACCAACGTTCCTATTGAGAATATTAAGGAGCAGACTAAACATGTTAAAGGGGTGAGTTTGTAAAAAGAAAAGTTTTATTATTTTCCTTAAAACTGCTTATCAGTAGACTCCATTGGTTTAGGTAATTAAGAGCGTTTACGCCATCCGTGCGCTGTTTAGCTCAAAAACAGTACTTTTCGATCCAGTTAATATCCATCAAACATTATTTTAAAAACATATTAATTACTAATCATTTTAGGAAATATTGTTGTCTAAACACTTAGTTAGGAAAATTTTTAGATTATTAGAGTATTTGTGAATTATATCAAGATAACTGAACAGAGGTTTTGTTAATTTTACTTTGAGCGTCAACTTTGACGCTTAAAATATCTTAAATCACTGATCACCCTAACAAACGATATTTTTTATCTAACTGCAAAGATTCTTAGGAAAAAAGTTAGTTAAAAGAAATTTTCAGTTTAGGTTCCCTACATGAGAAATAAAAATCCAAACAATGCGAAATTATAATGAAATTTTGGTGAGTAAAATGTTTTTTTTTACCAATATATCTTCCTTAATTTAATATAATAAAGGGTTACTGTAATAGAAAAACATCTTCTTAAAAATTTGCAATCAAAATTTTTAACTATATGTGTTTGGTTATTTTTCTAGATTTTTTTAAAACTACTCTAAAATTACTATAAAACTCCACGCGCAAACCGTTTCAAATTAGTCCGCCGTGAGGCCTTTCAGAGAGTGGACGTGTCGCTCGGCGCTCTGCCTGACCGCTGTTGACCTTTGTCGTGCGTACAACGATAATGCACGAATATAGCATGATCGCCACATCTTAGTACTTTAGTAAGTAAAATATTTTATTGAAGTGAAAACTAATTTAGGGTGCTAAAGTCGATATCGGTGCCGATTCTCTTGTCACAAATACCTTCTGTTGTCACAAATGACTAGACAAAAAATCACCATTTAGTTTGGGTAGTAATAAAAGCTCCGAAAAAAGTTAAAATATGAGCATACTTAAAATTTGAAATTTACTGCTATAAATGCTAATTTTCCGACAACTTATCTGCGCATACAAAAAAGAAAGGACCGAATAAAATACTGAAAATTCCGAAAAATCAATACAGCATTTGCTGACGTAATATTTTTCAAACAAACAAACAAGCATACACCAAAGTATTAACTCAGTGCCATCTTAGTGCAAGATGACTCTGAGTTAATACTTTAGTGAAAATAGCAATTTTGCTATTCTGAATTTGACGTTTTTGACGAAAAATTTTGTTTGCCTAACTAAATCTGACTACTTTTAATCGCCATTAAAAAAGTGTGGAATTAAATTAGTTGTCATGAACTAAAATTCATACCCACACCTCGACTTCAGCTGCAAAAATAGTACTGTATCTTTTTTTCTTTTCTTTTGCTTATATTTTGAAAATGGTGTGATCTATCGCAAAAGTAATGAAAATTTCGACCCCCTTTATAATGCCCATAAACCCATAAAACTCAACATATAGGTAATAATTTTTCATGGTCTCCATACAAAAAGTGAAAAATTCTATATAAAACACGGCTGCTTCGGGAGGTTCCTGTTCAGGATAAGGCGGGAGGAAACACCCGGGTGTCACCATTGTGTGGATCGGCCTGAGGACACGGCAGAGCATACGGTGGAGGTCTGCCCGGCTTGGGCGGAGCAACACCGTGTCTTCGTTGAGGTGATCGGCGGCGGTGATCTCTCGCGTCCGGCCCTGGTTCAGGCCATGGTACGGAGCGAGAGGAAATGGTAGGCCGTCACCTCCTTCTGCGAAGCGGTAATGCTCGCGAAGGAGGAGGCGGAACGTGTGAGGGAGAGGCAAATTTCGCGCCTTCACGCCCCTAACCGCCGCAGGAGGAGACACCCGGGGCGGGAATCGCGAGCCAATTCTAGCAATGGGTAGCTCGCCGTCCGATAAGGACCAAGCCCGGGTCGACGGCGCGTTGTGTTCCACGCGCGCCTCAAAGAGATGTCAGCAGAATTGACGGGGTCTGCTTGGGCCAATGCCTGCCGGGGGTTCAAAGAAAACCGATAGGGAAATCGTGGCCCCCGGCAACAGGGCAACCGAAGGAACACGGGTGGGTTTTACTCAGTAAGAGTCTGACACGCCCTCCCGCTCCGCCCAGAGCTGGAGAATTCATCATGGGTGTCGTTTTCATATACCCCGTTTACATTCAGCTCACTTCCACAGCAATGAGCAGGAAAGTGGGCAGGATGAGTATGTAAACACGATACTTCTCATACTGCTGCCACTGCTACTCGCATTGCCCTACGCTCCCCAAATCAGCGGTTTTTTTATGCGGAAGTCAAAGAACGAGCAGCACGAGTGGCAGGGCGTGTTTACGTTCAGCTCCGCAGCTCACTTCTTACCGAGCGCCTGGACGAATCGGACGTGCGTGCCGCCTATTTATACGATCTGTGAAAATGCCCTTCGAGTGGAATAATAAAAACACTATAATATTTTTAGAACTATTGGAATCCAAAAAAAGTATGTAGGATTTAAATGACAAAAACCACAAATTAAAACTAAGTTCACGACGTCTGGACACGTAACATGACCACAATAGAAACGGGTTTTGCCGACGGAAGAATAGACAAAATGACAGATTGTGATTGTTTATCTGTCATTTTGTCTATTGTTCTATTATCTATGGTGGTCATGCTACGCGTGCTGGAAGAGAATTAGTGAAGCTTTAGAAGATACTCCTTCCTATTGACGAATTGAAATCAAAGAAGTCACTGATGGTCACGTTTAGGCCTCTTTTGAAAATAAAAATTCATCTAGCCGATCTGTACCCCAATAATTGCGTAATAGAAAAGAGGTCCACGCTCGAGGTTTGCCAGAGAGCTATGGAACGGAGTATTCTTGGTATTAAACTTGTGGACCGGGTTAAGAATACAACAATCCGTTCCATCACTAAAATATCTAATGTCACTCGGAAAGCTGCCACGCTTAAATGGAATTGGGCTGGACACATCTGCCGCATGTCAAACGATCAATGAGCCAAACTTACGACCCAGTGGGTCCCGCTTAATGACAAACGACATCGCGGCAGGCCCAGACGGAGATGGCGGGATGAGCTGGAATCGTTTATGAAAATAAGTTACGCAATTAGGGTACCTACTGGAGCAGATGCAGACGATATATTTCATCCGAAATGGTTTGTATTCGATGTTATGGAGAGGATCCACCATCTTCTATGAAGATAAATTTTCTTTTTTAGGGTTCCGTTGCCAAATAGCAAAAAACGGAACCCTTATAGATTCGTCATGTCTGTCTGTCTGTCTGTCTGTCTGTCCGTCCGTATGTCACAGCCACTTTTATCCGAAACTATAAGAGCTACGCTGTTGAAACTTGGTAAGTAGATGTATTCTGTGAACCGCATTAAGATTTTCACATAAAAATAGAAAAAAAAACAAATAATTTTGGAGTTCCCCATACTTAGAACTGAAACTCAAAAAAAAATTTTTCATCAATCCCATACGTGTGGGGTATCTATGGATAGGTCTTCAAAAATAATATTGAGGTTTCTAATATCATTTTTTTCTAAACTGAATAGTTTGCGCGAGAGACACTTCCAAAGTGGTAAAATGTGTGTGTCCCCCCCTGTAACTTCTAAAATAAGAGAATGATAAAACTTAAAAAAATATATGATGTACATTACCATGTAAACTTCCACCGAAAATTGGTTTGAACGAGATCTTACAAGTAGTTTTTTTTTAATACGTCATAAATCGTAAACCGCAATTTACCTTTCATTCAATGTTACTTGCTGCTACGGAACCCTTCATGGGCGAGTACGACTCGCACTTGGCCGGTTTTTTAAATTTGATTTTTTTTAAATAAAGAACATAATTATGTATTGTGTTTTCTACACAGCGACGCTGTAATTATTTCGACGTCTACCATTGTTGAAAGTCGAAAGCGATATAAGTGGTAGGGCAGTTCTTTCGATCCTGCTACGGCAGTATTTAGAGAATTATGGCTGGCAGCGCGAACAGTAGCGGCAGGGGCAGAATGTAAATGAGGCATTAGTTTTGAGGGTACTAAAGTCGATAGTGAGGTCAAAATGTAAATCCAAGATGGCGGCTGCGAAAATTTTGTTTTTTTTTTTAAATGATACGTGAGAAGGAACTTTATTCCTGAGCGGGTTCTCACAAACGCACACGTTTTTTTTTCAGGTGAAAGCTTCTTTAGGCGCGATGAGCGATTATTGGTATAGGAAAATCTTATGGGTTCGCGACACCGACATGCTAATATTAACAGTACCCATAATGTAACTATGAGTATGACATGTTGCGCTTGTTGTTACTCGGAGTGATAATAAGATAAGATGTTTAAAAGAAATTAATATGATTCATCAAATTGTTATCATCAGTACATAGTATAAAACAAAGTCGCTTTCTCTGTCCCTATATCCCTATGTATGCTTAAATCTTTAAAACTACGCAACGGATTTTGATGCGGTTTTTTTTAATAGATAGAGTGATTGAAGAGGAAGGTTTATATGTATAATAACCCGATTTATACCCGTGCGAAGCCGGGGCGGATCGCTAGTGCCTAATATAAAATAAACACGAGAAGAAGCGTATAAATATGTAAACTGTTCCAATAAAATATTGTAAAATTATTTATTTAATTCGTTTTTTTAATAATATTAATCATAGGTGTAACAATAAATTGAAGTTGGATTTAAATTCCAATTAAATATTTACTAAAACAATTATTGCTCTAAATCGAACGGATCAACGTGTTTTAGTCTGACTATAAAGATAGCGAACGCGCCAACTCTACGCACACATGTACGCACGCTTCTGTGTGAGTGAATTTTGCGAAGAATTTACCTAAACTTGACTTCCCGCGCTAGACGTAAACGCTCTTAAATAATGGAAAACAAATCGTAAAAAAGGTTTTTATAGAAGACACTTTCTTGTTTAAAGGGAGCTCGTGGCTGTCCCTTTAAACAGCCGCACGGGTCGATCCACCAGATTAAGCTATGCTTACCGGGGTTGGTCCGTGGATGGGTGACCATGTTTACATACCGAGACTCCTCCGTGCCTCGGTAAGCACGTTAAACCGTTGGTCCTGGCTGTCATTCGTGGATCTATGACAGTCGATACGAGTCGTCAGAAGCCCGAAAGTCTGACACCAGTCTTACCAAGGGGTATCGCATTACCCAGTTACTGGGTTGTGGAGGTAAGATAGGCAGTCGCTCCATGTGAAATACTGGTATTCAGCTGCATCTGGTTAGACTAGAAGCCGACCCCAACATAGCTGGGAAAAGGCTAGGCAGATTGATTGACTTGTTTAAAAATACGATCAAACCAATTCTTTTTTTTTATGTATGTTAAACTTTATTCTTAAACTACTCTTCGCAGATTTTACTGCTTGAGCACAATTTTTTTGTTAGATTTATAATAATAATAAAATATTTTTATAATCTGTCTATTATAAAGAGCCCAAACTCTAAACGTCAACGAATTATAACGTTGCTAAATTGAAGAGTACAACTGTGACCTAGCATGACAACTGACGTGACAGGTATTACGTTTAGTCGGTTACTTGACAGCTGTCTCGTCAAGTGCGTTTCTTTTGTTTACCTTTAAAAACTACCTAAACCTATGGAGTATACATCATGTTGGTGTCTATATTTCGCAATAGATGAGTCTGCTTTCCACGAGTGAATAGGTATCTAAATTTCTTGTAGCCAAAGGCAAGTCTATAAGCAGGTGTCTGGTAAATTGTCATAGAACAGCTGATGTTGTAGTGGAATATCTTGCTTAAAATAACACTTTCATGCTTTTGCAGTTATCAATATATTATTATGAGAGAAAAAACCATAACACTTCACGCCGATTTTAGCAGATAAGGCGTCAGGCATACTCCTTCAGAAAACTAATGACTATTATTATTTTTTTTTTTTAAATCTGCCACCCAAGATATTTTCCTAGTTTAGGGGCAGGGTACCTATCCTTATTGAACTTTCGAACTCATTATCTACCTTTTGTATCCAATCTTGACGGCACGGTTGGCGCAGTGGTTAAGCGATTGACTGCTGCGCTGCGTGTCGCGGGTTCAATTCCCGCACGGAACAAATATTTGTATGACCTACAAATAGTTGTTCCGGATCTGGCTGTTTGTGTATGTGAGTTTAATTAAATGTTTGTAAAAGCACCCACAATGCAGGATAAATTCCTAGTGTGGGGCAAAAAAAAAAATCTTTGTATAATTCTTCTTAAGTTTACTTACCATTCTGTATACCCTACTTGTACACACGGCTACACATCAAGCTATACATTTCCAGTATAAACTGAACTCGCATTGTACGGAAATCCTATACAGTGCGAGATCAGCATAAATTGGAAATGTATAGCTTGATGTGTAGCCGTGTGTACTATATAACCTACTTAATGTCAAAGTTTATGTTTTTTGTGAATAAAAAGGTTATTATCATTTCCTTTATTATTATTTCAGGTGAACGAGATCGCATTCAAGTTGCCAGGTCTGCTGATTATCGACACTCCTGGCCACGAGTCCTTCAGCAACTTGAGGAATAGAGGGTCTTCTCTATGCGATATTGCTATTCTCGTAAGTATAAAGTTCTTACATTTTAAAAATATGATTTTTTTGCTTGTTTTATTTTTTTATAAACTACTATATATATACGAAAACCTATTGAAATTAATCTGTTGTTATTTCGGTCAACCAATCACAGTAGTTCACATAAGAGTTAGTTCATAGTTCCTACCCTTTTTGCTGTGCCCTACAAGGTTCATAATGATCTAAATTATATAATTACCACCTAAGTACACATTATGGTAAAGCAATCAAAGTTATTGAGTACCTATTGAGATTTGACAATGAATAAGTTTAATTTTTTTTTTATTTTTGTTTTGGTCGGCTTTTCGAAAACCAGATATTTATTAACTGTATCAAGTATCGATCTTTGACTTCCTATAAACAAATAAAATTATCGGTTAGTTTATTTATGTGTATGAAAATGGCCACGCTAAGTTTGCATAAGTAAAAAACGGTGGAGTTTGAAAATCTATAGACGGCAACACCATCCTGTCTTACGAAAAATGAATTTGATACTTTGTCTTTTTGTTTTTGATAAGTTATTTTGTTTATATTCTGATTTATTCCTGGTAAAGAATAGTCACTTTAGCACGATGCAATGTGGATTTGATACGGTGTTGTCATCGTATAGAGGTAGAGCATAGGTACGACATAGTCTTACACATAATCAATTATGCAAAATATCAAAATCATTAGATCTACCTACAGCCCCGAAACTGACATAACTGACTGATGTAAAAGTATACCATATTTAAAACCTTTTGTTTGCCCATTTATTCCATTCCAGAATTTCTTTTTTCTAACCCACAGGTAGTAGACATAATGCACGGTCTCGAACCTCAAACCATCGAGTCAATAAACCTCCTAAAGCAAAAGAAGACGCCGTTCCTAGTGGCGCTGAACAAGATCGATCGTCTGTATGACTGGCAGAGCGCGCAACGTAAGGACGTCAGGGATATACTGAAGTTGCAGCAATCGAACACTCAGCTGGAGTTTGAGAAGAGGTGTAAGGATGTTATTCTGCAGTTTGCTGAACAGGTAAATTGGAATAATTATAAAGTAATGCGACAAATATACGATGGGTTGATAATGTAGTCTGGGGGTCTACTCTCTAAGCACAGAGTCCGTAGTTTCGGCCGAAGTTGCGGGCGTTACCTACACCGTTTCACGGACATAAGATTAGCTGATTTGCTGCACCGGTCGACGTCATTACGTCAGCCCCGGCTGTCGCTGAATACCAGCGCTGAGGTTCTGTCTTGCATAGGGTCGCAGCATAATGCTAAGCGATAGCCAATTTGCGCAATGTGGATGTGACGCATGCTTTCCCCAACCTTTTCTCATTTTTGTATTTTAAACAATTTTTTGCGTCATGTTTACCGCAAATAAACGTTTTTTTTTCTTTCTTTCTTTCATTAATTCATTGGTTCGGTTTCCGAACTAACAACGATTTGACAGCTATCCGAACGCCCGTTGTGCATTAGCCCGTCCGAAAAAAACCATTTGACACTTGTTTTGACGGATCAAGTACTTTTGGACAGGCCCGTATCTTCATTGACGGCCTTAGACAGTAGACCCCCTGCTTTTTTAAAGTTTAAGGAAAAGCTGAGCGTTCATTTTTATCATCTGTAATTAAAATATTTTTATATGTAGAAAATAGGTGAACAATCAATTTTATATAAATAAAAATGTTTCAATTTGAACGATTTGCACGCGCGGAAAGGTATTGAATTCTATAAGTTTAACTCCACTTTAAGAGGGCGTACAGCGGTACACTGCAGTGTACATTCAAGCGCTACTCCTTTAAAAAAATCTCGTGACTGAGAAGTAATTATGAGTCACGGCTAATAAGGACCCTCGGTAACTGCCTTATCTATGTATATAATATCTAAATTCGTTTCTAAAGAAAAGCGGCCACATTCCTCTAGCTAGATCGTATTTTGTTGCTTCGTGTCTCAATATGAAACTTTATAAAAGGTATTAGAAAATTCTAGACACAAATTACCGAGGGTCATTTACCTCCTCCACCATCCATATTATTATTAGTTTAGACACAAAAATACAAATCATTTCGCTTTATAACATCAGTGTAGATAAGCCTAACATTTTCAAATTCAAAATATTTTATTTCACATAAACCTACATGGGCACTTATGAAACGTCAGAAGCTAGGTGCACGGTTCCAATTGGTCGCGAGAAGAGCCGGCAAGAAACTCCACGGTTACTCTTTTAAAAATAATTGGCTTTTACAATACTTTCAAATAACAGTGTTACTGGGTACGGGAGGACAGTGTAGGTCTTTCAATAAGTACCAGGTACTTAACAAAATAGAAAATGGTCAACAGATCTACAATCCACTAAGCCTACAGCGTTCTCACATTCACAAAATAGAAAAGAATCTATACAAAAGATAAATAAATTTAAAAAAAACCTATTTTAATAAAACGCAATTACATGATTGCTATTACAACTGGAAATTTTTATCTTCTCCAGGGTCTCAACGCTGCTCTATTCTACGACAACCCAGACCCCCGTACTTACGTGTCTTTAGTACCGACCTCGGCTGTGACCGGCGAAGGTATGGGCAACCTGCTCGCTATGATCGTACAAGCTTGTGAAGGACCGCTACACAAGAGGCTTGTGTTCTCGCAGCAACTCCTTGCTACTGTGCTTGAGGTATGTATATTTTACATTTACATTACATTATATGGGAGAGAGGGGCTTGTGGCTAAGTAATAACAGCCGCACGGGTCATTCGATCTGTACCCTAATTGCGTAATACACGATCAATCACAATTTGTTTCGATTTGAAACAGATTGCCAATTCATTTCTTCATGAGTTGGCAAAAAAAATCTGCTGAACAACGTAAATAACGCAATGAATATTGTTGAACTGTCAAAATCGTTTACGAAAATAAGTTACGCAATTAGGTTACAGGTTAAGCTAAAAGGAGGGTTAAGGAAGCTATTAAGTATCTGTGAGTCCTACGCTGAGAGTCACGGCTTAAAGTACAACGACAGAAAGAGTGAGTATATGCTCATCAGAGGTAAAAATAAACAACCTGAGCATATACCACCAGTGTATCTCAACGGGGTATCTTTGAGTCGGGTCTCTCAGTTTAGGTACCTAGGCCATGTTGTGACCGAAACCCTGCATGATGACGCAGACATTGAGAGAGAGCGGAGAGCATTGTCGGTGCGAGCTAACATGTTGGTACACAGGTTTAAAAAGTGTACAGCACAGGTAAAGGTAACTTTGTTCACCCTATGGACCAACTACATGCAGCGCGCCTACAATGCTCTCAGGGTCCAATATAACAACGCCTTTAGGATTTTGATGCGACTGCCTCGATTTTGCAGTGCCTCGGGCATGTTTGCCGACGCGAGGGTAGATGACTTTTACGCTATAATGCGCAAAAAGTCAGCCTCACTAATTCGTCGAATTCGAGGAAGTGGCAATGGAATCCTAAAGATGATTGCAGACCAACCAGTATCGCCAGCTGTGGGAAGGCTCATCAGGCTGCATGTTGCCTAATGAATTTTTGTATTTTATTTTGAATTATTTAATTTCACTGTGTTTTAATTTATTTTCAATTATTTAATTTAATTTTAATTTATTTTCAATTATTTAATTTATTTCATTTAATTTTAATTTATTTCATTTAATTTTAATTTATTTTCAATTATTTACTTTCTTTCAGTCATTACTAACATAATTTTAAGAGAATGTAAGAAAGAGGTACTAACAAAATATGGACAAAAATTGTCTGAATTAAATGAATTTTATTTTATTTATTTAAAAAAACTGGCTGGGTCAGGCAGGTTGAGGATAACTGTTCTCGCGCGGGCATGTTTGGTCTTTGAATTACTGACAATAAGGTTTATTATTCAATGAGATCGGAAAATCCTCTGCTTTGCTACTGCTTTTTAGTATGAGAAAAGCCTAAAGTCACGTCTTACATTTATTTGGAGTTACATAACTCAAGGATAAATCCCTGTGTTCGCTCCAACTAAATGAACTTGTTTTGTCTGCGATTATTAATACATCATTATTATAATACTAGCCGTACCCGCGGCTTCGCTCACGCAGCCTTGTATTATTTTGACTATACAAATCAATGGAAAATTGAAGTTATAGTATACAGTATTTCTATTTTCTTAATTTCCCTCAGGAATCATCGCATTTCCGAATACAAACGAATGCTAACTTCCATGTCCATCAATTATTAGATTTATCTTGTATAATATTTTGAATTCAGAACTAAGTACTTTATTGTTGTTTTGTTTTGATTTCCGTATGAACTATATAGAGCTGTAAAACTATTTTCTTATCTGTCGTGCCTGCGACTTTAGCAGCTTTCCTACTATTTTTTAAATTACAGTAAGTTAAAAGAGTATTATTAATAACTATATACTTCCAAGTCGATTGAGAGCGTCCGGTCTACACCAAGTACAAAGGGCAACTGATAAAAATCCGACGACTGACAAAACATGAGGTTTACCGAGGGACATTAAGAACATATTTGTATTGTACTATGATCGGAAAGAAAGTAGTCATAAGAAAATACCTTATTTAAATTCTGCATATCTCATAATTTGACTCCATAGGTGAAAGCGATCCCTGGCCTGGGCACGACCATAGACACGATCCTGATCAACGGTACGCTGCGCGAAGGTGACACTATGATACTCGCGGGTACCGACGGACCGATCGTCACACAGATACGATCGCTGCTCATGCCGCAGCCTATGAAGGAGCTGCGAGTTAAGGTGAGGAACTTTTTGATGTTCTATAGCATTTTCTTAATTTCAGAAGGTTAATGAATCCTCTTTTTGGCAAGCCACTACTGGTCATATTTGTTTTGCATAAAAAAGAAATAATACTTTGTTCGCAAAGCAAAACAGGGCATGTATCATACGCCTGAAGCTGTGGGTAATAAATAGAAAATATCTGGATGATTTGTTTTTTTTGAGCGAAGTTTTTTAGAAATAAAACCTAGCTTAATCAATTTATCGCCCCTTTATACTAAATTTCATGAAAATCGTTGAAGCCGTTTCCGAGATTCAGATTATATAAATACAAGAATTGCTCGTTTAAAGGTATTAGATATACCAAACATACACCAACAGGACAAATTACCTACTATAGACAAATTTGTTCTCTATAATAAATGCAACTTAGAAGAGACCGATGATAATAATCTGTAATCTCAATTACTATAGTCTGCGCGACTGGTAGTCACCGCCTGAGGGGACTGGAGCAGATGAGACGGGGGAGGGCGCTATTGACAAATTTATCAGACTGAGTTAGCTTGGCCTTTGTCTACCTCCCCCGTCTCACCGCTCACTTACTTCAGGCGGTGACTAGCAGTTGCGCGCGGACTATAATTATTACTTCTAGTGTTGTCGTTACTTTACTTTTGAAAAAGTACCTGAATTTCAACATGCTAATTTGTATTTTTAGAACGCATACATCGAGCACAAGGAAGTAGTAGGCGCTCAAGGTGTGAAGATCGCAGCTAAAGAATTAGAGAAGGCCATCGCTGGTCTGAATCTACAGATCGCCCAGAAACCAGACGAAGTTGATGTGCTCACGTAAGTTACTTGAAAAAAAAAAAACAGTGGCACTCCGGGAGTGCCGACAGAAGTGAAAACTTGAACAAGATCGCCTTGGTGGATGAAAAATACTAGTATAGAACATTAGTCCGTAACCTTATCTAAATAAAGAGCACAATCGCGTTTACAAAACCTTTAAAGTTAAATACTTGCATAGAACATTGATTCGTAACGTAATATAAATAAAGAGCACAATTGAGTTCACAAAACCTTTAAAGTAAAAATGCTTGCATAGAACATTGATCCGTTACGTAATATAAATAAAGAGCACAATCGCGTTTACAAAAATGAGGTGTCGTTACAGTGTCGCGAAATGAAAGTGTGTTATACTTCTAAGAAGGAATGACAACTGCATCATAATTTCGTTACACACTTTCAATCACATTCAGAGTGTTTTGAAGGAAATTCCTAATCCATTGCTTCCTAAACCTATGATTCGATTAATTCGTCTGTTCATTTACTACATATATAACGCAATTAACGTGGCTGATTTTCATAACTACTGAACATCTCCAGAAGAAATGTCAATAAAAAAAAAAAGTAAGATTTCTCCACCCGAATGATTGTTTCGCAGTTTGGAATGTTGTTTGTTAGTGGTGGCCCAGTAGTAACGGCCGTGACTTACAAGTGTACAGTACGACACAACTTAGATGTAACATCGGCAAAATTCGTAAAACCAATCACCATCTGAACTGAGTGCGCCTTCAAAATCACCAACATTTATTACTGCTTTAGGTGAAAATGATCAGGCAGGCACTTTACTTTGTGTAAATTATTTCATCACCACTGCTTTCAAAACGGTGAAGGTAAACATCGTGAGAAAACCGGCATGTCTTAGAACTAAAAATACGAAGACATGTGACATTTACCAACTCGCACTAGGCCCGCGTAGTGGATTACGGCTCACTTCCTCTCACAGAGAGGAGGCCTGTGTCCCAGCAGTGGGAACATTATAGGCAGATTATGCTTCTTTTCGTACAAGAAAACGAATTATAAAAGAATAGCTTCTGCTCAGTAAGGTATTGGGCTGAAAATTCATACAAACAATCGCGTCGATGTACACTCTCCGTCGCGCGATGTTTGCTTTCGGTTAGGACACGGGTATACAGAGAAGCCATGAGCATTAATCACCACGCTTGCGATTTAAGCGCATTATAACAACAAATCTTGTTCTTCCAGAGAGGAGGTGGCCCGCGAGCTCAAATCCGCGCTATCTTCTATCAAGCTCACAGAGCGCGGCGTGTACGTACAAGCCTCCACGCTCGGCTCTCTAGAGGCGCTGCTCGAGTTCCTCAGGACTAGTAAAATTCCCGTAAGTATAACAGGTGTAAAAATATAACCCTGGCTGTCACGCAGACTGGTAAAAAGACGCTTCACGAAGCCGAAAGTCACTTGTGAATCCAGTCATGGTGTACAATCCTCAATATATTGAAGGTCAAAGTTCCAACTTTTATCCACGAAAATAAGTTTTAAATAATGATAACTTAACCCCTATAACTCTTTTACCGTTTCCGTTGCATGCACCCATAAGCACAATGTTTTGCGTGCGTTACATTGTGCGCTACCCTAAACAGCGATTTTTTACACCAAAAAAAAAAACGTTACCCAGAAAAAAAAAATTGCTCAATGTTTGATGTACAGAATGCGTAGATGACGGCTTTTTGGTAGGTCTTTTTACAACCTGTATGTATACAGGGTGACTTGTAATTTGACGTTTCCTTCTGGGACGTGATAGTGTGACCCATTTGCAACAATTAAGCACCCATGAATTTTTGCCTAGGCTTTATGGAGTGCTTATTTGTTGCAATTGGGTCACACTATCACGTCCTGGAAGGAATACGTCAAATTACCCGTCGTCACCCTGTATTTTCGATATCGAGTAATAGGAGAGCTCTCTATGAAACTGTCGATCCAAGCCGTTGGATGACACCGCAAGTGGTGAGATAGCCTATTCATTATTGACGAGATAATAGGGGTTTTGATGTGTAACATCTGCTCGGTTTCCTGCAATTTAAATCTAAATAATCAAATCTGTAGAAGTGATTTCGTGAAAAGGGACGGAAATGTGTAACAGGAAGCCGGGGAAGCGCGAGCTATTTTTGATTTGACCAATGAGCGCGCGCTATTTGATTTGACCAATGAGCGCGCGCGGTGCTAGAGTTGGTCAGAAACGACCTTGACGAGGCCCCGCCCCTTTAGTGTTGCTATTACCAAGGTGCACATCATATACGACTACTGTAGGCTAGCTCGTTTTATTTTTATTGAAAGGAACAGCAAACAGTTCCACTATAAGAATGTATAACTAGTTTAACAAAATCAAGTCGATCAGTAACAGATTAACTGGACAATAGTCACCTATAATATTTTAATCCTGTATTTTTGTTTCAGTATTCTGCAATCAGGATAGGGCCGGTTGTGAAACGCGACGTCATGAAAGCGTCCGCCATGTTGGAGCACGACTCACAATACGCCACTATATTGGCGTTCGATGTCAAGGTATGTTTTTATACAACATTATAGCTAATATAATATTATAAAAAAAAACTATGTTGCCAAAAAGGTCACAAGGGTGTGATCAATGAAAGATGCTGAGAACAGGATAATTGAGTATAATAAGTAGTTTCAGTGGTTTAACAGATGTAAAATTCGCCGCGATAGTAAAGTACGTCGCGCCGTCGAATTCGTGTAGAAAGAAAGGGCCGAAAAGATGGCGGCCGCTCGCCAGAGCGCCTTTTTGCATTCCATTCGACGTGAAGTGACAGTTCGAGTTAGAAAGAAAGAAAGAAAAATTGTTTATTCTGCACAAAACTAACGCACATTACACAAAAAAAAAAAATACATAAAAATACACATTCACCAAAAGCCAAAAGTCTAAGTCTAAGTTCTTGAACATTACAGCATTCCAGCTCCGTTGCAAACAAAGGGTTTTACATTAGCAAACTGGGTCCTGTATTTTGAGTACCAAAGTTTTATGTAATAATTTTGGATAACCTCGCTGGTCGAGATGTGAAATGTGGAGTAGTGAATAAACAGTTTCTTGAAATTACCATCCATTATTTTCCATCGAATCTTTCTTGATGACAAATATCAGCGGCTGTTCTGCAGTTTTACCGGATTCGCTGCGATACAGCGAAATAAGTATGTTCGTGCAGATTTATTTAAACTAATAAAAAAAATAAAGTTTAATAAAAAACTGTAACCCGACTACGGGAAAATAAAAATTATCTAAAAAGTACGAAACAAGCAAATATTTCAGACAGAAATCAAGACATAGGTACAAAAATGGTCAAGGTAAAGCCGTCGTCGCATGCCTGTATCATGTTGGTGCCAGGAACACCTACAAAATTATAATGGCATGCGACGACGGCTTTACCTTAACCATTTTTGTACCTATGTCTTGATTTCTGTCTGAAATATTTGCTTGTTTCGTACTTTTTAGATAATTTTTATTTTCCCGTAGTCGGGTTACAGTTTTTTTTTAACTTTATTTTTTTTATTTTATACTTTTCCGTTTTTACACTTGATAAACGTAAATAAGAGTAGAGTAATACAATAGTTCAGTAATTAACCTATTTTAAATTCCAATAGCAGTGTATAGTGCTTTGGACGAAACCATAGAGCGATTTATTTCGACGCCAACACCATATATCGATATCGAGCTTCGAAGAAATCCAAAATATAAATATTTCGTTGTACTTGTTTTTCTTCATAAGACTGGAATTACAAATGGGTACTACTTATTAAGATTTGATTAACTGCACGTTAGTAACATCTTGCGATACTATGTAGCGCAGTCTCATTTTTGCTTGTTTTTAACGATTTAAACATATTTGTTTACTTTGAAAATATAATATTATATACATATTTGTAATGTGCTCGTTAAGACCTTTCTTTTGATACCAAACATGTCATGATCATCCCATTTTAATTTTTTTCGAGGTTAGAAATTTACGTGTAAAGTCCACCAAATTAAATTTAGGGAAAAATTATATGGCCTATGTCACCCGGACCATTATTACGAATCTGTTGATACCTCATTCATAAAAATCGGTTTAGTAGTTTAGGCGCTATGGTGGAACACACGTAAAAACAAACATACATACATACAAACATACATACATACATAGACTGCTAAAATCATAACCCTTCCTTTTGGCTTTGCCGTAGTCGGGTAAAAATAGAGCTTCTAAGTAAGAAGTTTTCCTACAACTATTCCATGTCCATAATATTTTGGAGCGTAACTCAATTTTCATCACTCCGACAAAATCAGCCGGGAAGTAATCAGCGTGTTTACCAATAAAATACTAATATTAATTCTCTTCAGTTTTATTCAAAATCATAAGTCATTTATTCAAATTTGGCTGAGAATCAGCACTTTTTGAACGTTAATATTACATAAGACGTCAACACGCCCAAAACGCCCACCCTACACCACTTCCTAGTGCTTTAACTGGGAACAAGGGGCGCAACAAAATCCCTCATCATCATCAACATTTCAGCCGAAAGACGTCCACTGCTGGACAGGCCTCCCCCAAGCACCGCCACTTTACCAGTTCTCCCTAGTATTGACTTATTGTAAAACGTTTTATCTGATCCAGATCGAACGTGACGCTCAAGAGATGGCCGATAACTTAGGCGTGAAGATATTCGCCGCGGACATTATCTATCACTTGTTTGACAAGTTCACTGCCTACCGCGAGGAGCTGAAAGCAAGGAAGCGGGAGGAGTTCAAACATATCGCCGTGTTCCCGTGCAAACTTAAGGTATGTTGGTTTTTTATATGGTATGCTTGAAAATTATCCCACGGGAACGTACTACTGAGATAAAAAAACAGTGGCACTCCGGGAGTGCCGACAGAAGTGAAAACTTGAAAAAATCAAAGCATTGTCTTTTAATCCACGCCCTGCGGTAATCAACGCATTGATGTCTTTTAATCCACGCACCGCGGTAATCAACGCGTTTATGTCTTTTACTCCACGGTGTTGGTAACAGGTCGTGGAATAAATGGTTTAGTCCCATTTCAAAAATGTCCAGCGCGCCTAAAAAAGTTTTCTCTTAAAAAATACTTCCAAAACCTTTAAAGTAAAAATACTTGCATAGAACATTGATCCGTAACGTAATATAAATAAAGAGCACAATCGCGTTTACAAAAATGAGGTGTCGGTAACGGTGTCGCGAGTTCAATTGTTTTTTCCCATCTCAAAAATGCCCAACGCGCCAAAGAAGTTTTCACTTCGAAAAGGGTTTGATTCCCAGGTTGGGAAGTGTTATTCGATTTTTCCATCAGGAATTTCTCAGTAGCAGCCCGGAGTCTAGATTTGTGCCCGGTTGATAGCAATAACCTCGCCTTCTTTTACATGGGACTTAAACATGACCTTGAACATGATTATTTTACTGGTGCAATAATCGATTTGTACCTATGAAATAAGGAAAATGTTTAATGTTTCTATAGTATTCCTTTTTTGTTTATGTTTCTATGTTAATTAATGGTGTTGTACCGTTTTAATTAACCATAAATAAATAAATTTGTAGTTTACAGACTTTGTCATTACATGCAAGTAAAAACTTTTATACTGTTTTAAATTTTTGAAGTATCGATACAAAGGGTTTGACGCATTTGGTGCACATCTCAACTTGTACACCATGCTCAAATGGTGAACTTAGCAACTGGTGCACTTCTCATATGGCACACTTCGCAACTGGTGCACTTCTCAATTGGTGCACTTCGCAAAAGGAGCACTTTTTAAGATGAGTGGAGATTTGGAATTTTTTTCTAAAAATAAACGAATCTTTGGTTTTGCGTAGGTAATTTTCTTAAAAATACAATCATCAAAATAATTTTAAATTAACTCTACATAATCACTTTAACATTTTTATTTTTTCAAAAAAAAAAAAATGTCACTCGGAAATAATAAAAATATAATTTATGTAAGAAAAAATTAGATTTACAGCAAAAAGTTATCATAATAAAGACATGATATAATATCATATTATATCAATAACCTTTATAATTTAAACTGTACTTCTTTTAGTAATAGTTATTATTATTAATTAAATAAAAGCTTTAAATTAAATTACATAATCACTAATATAATAATTGGAGAAACGTGATCTTTCTTTTCTTTTTTTTTTTGCTTTTTTTATTTATAGCTATTTACTTAATTAATGGTAACAATTACTAAGTAAGAAACAAAGGTTTATCTATGTATATTATTTATAACCTGTTTTTGAGAAATAGGTTATGATTTAATATAAAGCTTTTATTTAATTAATATTAATAACTATAACTAAAAGAAGTACAGTTTAAATTATAATATTGTAAAGGTTATTGATATAATATGATATTATGTCATGTCTTTATTATGATAACTTTTTGCTGTAAATCTAATTTTTTCTTACATAATTATATTTTATAATTTCCGAGTGACTTTTTTTTATTTTTGTAAAAATAAAAATGTTTTAGTGATTATGTAGAGTTAATTTAAAATTATTTTGTTGATTGTATTTTTAAGAAAATTACCTACGCAAAACCAAAGTTTCTTTCATTTTTAGACAATTTTTCTAAATCTCCACTCATCTTAAAAAGTGCTCCTCTTGCGAAGTGCACCAATTGAGAAGTGCACCAGTTTCGAAGTGTGCCATATGAGAAGTGCACCAGTTGCTAAGTTCACCATTTGAGCATGGTGTACAAGTTGAGATATGCACCAAATGCGTCAAACCCGATACAAATATAAACATATTATAAAATATATAAACGCTAGCGGACCCGACAGACGTTGTCCTGTCCAAACAGCGCCACCTACCGGGTCTAATTATATTTTCAAACCATCCAGGGACCTACTCAAAATACACACAAAATTTTATCCAATCGGTCCAGCCGTTTAGGAGGAGTTAGGTGACAAACACATTTACAGAAGAATTATATATATAAAGATATTCCCCTATTACATGGGACTTAAACATAACTGGCGAAATGTGGGTGTACCTCTGCTGGCTGGACCGATATGGCAATTTTTTTATTTGAAATGTTCGTAATAGTCCGAATTAGGTTTTTATGGAAAGAAAAATTGCCCGAAAAATTCGGGAAAAACGGAAAGTATTTTTTCCTAATTTTGACAGGACAACGGCCGTCGGGTAAGCTAGTATAAAAAATATAATTATAGTTTTAACTTTATCTTGTGCTAACACTTTTTCCTTTGTACACAGATCTTGCCTCAATTCGTGTTCAACTCTCGTGACCCGATCGTGGCGGGTATCATGGTTGAAGGTGGCATCCTGAAGGAGGGCACACCTATCTGCGTGCCTAGCCAAGAAGTGAGTATAACCACGATATAGAGCTACTAGCTTTGCGCCACCGTGGATGGCAAAATTATCCCATAGGAACATACTGCTTGGATAAAAAGTATCCTATGTCCTAACCCAGGTCATAGTCTACATGTGCGCCAAATTTAATCGGAAACCGTTCAACCGTTTAGGCGTGAAAGGTAACAGACAAGAGGCCAAAAGGCTGCTTCGTTATTCAAGTGGCTGCAGGTTTAAAACCGTGGGTTGGATCTCCGGGTCGGGCAAAATGGCATTGAGTTTTTACTAAGAATTTTTTAGTAGCAGCCCAAAGTCTGTATTAGTACCCAATTCATGGCCGTAGGCTCATCACCTATTGAAATTAAATGAAATGTTACATGGGATTTAAAGACATGACTGGCAAAAGTCAGTTTTCTGTCTCATCCTATTTTTCTGATATTATTCCCCTTGACTGTCACGAGCTCTCCTGGAGATCGATAACAATTAAAATTCTACTGTGTCTCATTAATGACAGTTGAGCTCTTATTAGAATGCTAAATGTCACCCAAAGGGCAATGGAGAAGGCTATGCTTTTAGTTTCCCTACGTGATCGAATCAGAAATGAAAAGATCCGCATTAGAACCAAGGTAGCCGACATAGCCCGAAGAATTGCCAAACTTAAGTGCAGGGCACATTGCTCGCAGAACAGATGACCGATGGGGCCGAAAGGTTCCTGGAGTGGCGTCCGCGTACCGGAAGACATAGCATTGGCAGCATTACCCACCTTGTGAAGGTCGCAGGAATCCGCTGGATGCGGATAGCACAAAACCGGTCGAATTGGCGGTGCTTGGTGGAGGCCTATGTCCAGCAGTGGACGTCTTTCGGCTGAAATGATGATTATGAAAGAATCACAACTAAATATAAAAACAATTAAATGCCTAACCTTTCGAGGAATACAGGCGTTGTTATGTTATGTAATTATAAAAAAACTGAACATCAGTTCTAACAGCCATATTTTTCAACAGTTCGTAGAGCTGGGTATAGTGACATCTATCGAGATCAACCACAAACAAGTGGAGACGGCTCGCAAGGGCCAGGAGGTGTGCATCAAGATTGAGCCCATCCCCGGCGAGTCGCCCAAGATGTTCGGCAGACATTTCGATGAGACTGATATGCTAGTCAGCAAGGTAAGTCCAGTTTTGGTATTAACACGACGAAGAAGAACAGCGGGCCGTAACACAGAAAAAATGGCAAGTTCATTGCGTTATTTACGTTCCTGAGCAGACGAATTTTTCAAACATCCTTATATTTGTGTCTTGTTCGTTATACAAAACAAGTCGCGATAAATGCGATTTGTGCCGGGCATGTATCTGCAACATTGATTCGAGTCTAGTATTTCAGGTCGACAGCCGAAAGTGTGTAAAGGCTTTAGCACCGTAGACCACATACATACGTTGCGGCAGGTTATACAGAAGACCGAAGAGTATAACCAGCCTCTCTGCTTAGCGTTTGTGGACTACGAGAAAGCCTTCGATTCGATCGAGACATGGCCTATGCTGCAGTCTCTTCAACGGTGCCAGATCGACTATCGGTACATCGAGGTGCTAAAGTGTCTGTACAAAAACGCCACTATGTCAGTTCGACTCCAGGACCAGACCTCGAAACCTATCCTTCTGTAGCGAGGTGTGAGACAGGGAGACGTTATCTCTCCGAAACTGTTCACCGCTGCACTGGAGGATGTCTTCAAGGTTCTGGATTGGAAAGGGCTAGGCATCAACATCAATGGCGAGTATATCACTAACCTTCGGTTTGCCGACGACATAGTTATCATGGCTGAGACCATGGAGGAACTCAGTACAATGCTCGATGACCTCAGTAGATCCTACGAAAGAGTGGGTCTTAAAATGAACATGGACAAGACAAAGGTCATGTCAAATGCCCATATGACACCCACTCCCATGAAGATCGGAGACGCTACGCTCGAAGTTGTGGACGAGTATGTTTACCTAGGACAAACTATCCAGCTAGGTAGGTCCAACTTCGAGAAAGAGGTCAATCGTCGAATCCGACACGGCTGGGCAGCGTTCGGGAAGCTATGCAATATCTTTTCGTCCCACATGTTGCCAGTGATGACCTATGGTACTGAAACGTGGTCGCTCACAATGGGCCTTATCAGAAGGCTAAAAGTCACCCAAAGGGCAATAGAGAGGGCTATGCTTGGAGTTTCCCTACGTGATCGAATCAGAAATGAAGAGATTCGCAGGAGAACCAAGGTAACCGACATAGCCCGAAGAATTGTCAAACAGGGCACATTGCTCGCAGAACGGATAGCCGATGGGGTCGAAAGGTTCTGGAAAGGCGACCACGTAACGGAAGACGTAGCGTTGGAAGGCCTCAAACAAGATGGACCGATGACCTTGTGAAGGCCGCAGGAATCCGCTGGATGCGGAAAGCACAGAATCGGTCGAAGTGGCGGTGCTTGGGGGAGGCCTATGTCCAGCAGTGGACGTCTTTCGGCTGAAATGATGATGATGCAGCAGTGTGCTAAGTGTGTGAGGGGTTTATTGCTTAATAATAATTGCCGCACGGGTCGATCAGGTTAAGCTACGCTTGCCGCGGTTGGTCCTTGGATGGGTGACCATCTTTACATACCAAGACCCCTCTGTGCCTCGGAAAGCACGTTAAGCCGTTGGTCCCGACTGTCATTTATAGATCTTTGACAGTCGTTCCGGCTAGTCAGAAGCCCAAAAGTCTGACAACCAGTTTTACAAGGGGTTTCGTGTTACCTAGTAACTAGGTTGTGGAGGTCAGATAGGCAGTCGCTCCATGTAAAATACTGGTATTCAGCTGCATCTGGTTAGACTGGAAACAGACCCCAATATATTTGATAAAAGGCTAGACAGATGATGACTTGCCAAAAACAAAACTCCTATTACCAATCCATGGTAGCATGCGTGATAATAATAATTATGGCATCATGACGCCTCGTCAAATCTTAGACCGTATTGAAAAAAACTATAAAGTAAATTAGCCGGAAACCCAATGGCAGATGTTAGCAAAAACATCCTGATAATGTTCCTTGATTCTCTGTAAATCATTAAATGATTGTCTCTACTATAATAAACAATTCAATTTAATACGCAGAAAAAAATACTATTATGATTCATAAGGAAAACTCAATTGAAACGTATCAGGATTTTCCAGAACCCAGTCAATCATAAATACAGTACAGAGTCAATGAATCAACGCACACTCTTGATAGTTTTATCGTTGCGAAATATTTATTACGACGATATGTGAACGAGCGCCGGTGATGAATGAAAATTGCACCAATAGTTTATGTGTTAAGTAATAGATGGCAGGGCGGACGTTGCGTGTTTGTTTCCATGCAGAATTATCATTCAACTGTGCAATGGTACGAAATAATTTGAATAGTGAGGAGTGGGGATTTGGGCATTTGAGGAACTTTAACAAAAACTGTACCTAGAATCACATATCATTATGGTTGTATCTAGGGATTTTTGTCGCTCTGTATGCGGTGCCCTCTTCTTTTGCGGGGTTCACCATCATCATCGTCAGCCTACATCAGTCCATTACTGGACTTTTCGGAGTTATGTAGCACATTTTACAGTACTTTTACCTTACTAAAAAGTATTCAAAAGACTTCGTTCCCTGTTTGATTTAGTTCAGAAAATGCAGACAGTCAGTCACGTCTTCTCCGTTTGGTCAAATATATTTGACCTTTGTGAATAAAAGACAAACATGTTTTTAATACCGGCGAAGTGGACTCAAAAGTAATTCTGAATAATTTTGAAACATACAATCAGAAAAAAAAGTACACCACGACAATCATGGGCTAATACCATAATGCATATAAAGTTAAATTTTAATTTACTTACCAGATGACATGCAAAGATCCGATTTAGAAAGTTTTAAATTAAGTCCTAAAGGACAATAGAGTGGCTATTATAACTACA
Organism: Agrochola lychnidis; assembly: GCA_963680765.1. Lineage (NCBI taxonomy): Eukaryota > Metazoa > Arthropoda > Insecta > Lepidoptera > Noctuidae > Agrochola > Agrochola lychnidis. The sequence goes on from OY796857.1 coordinate 17,444,547, forward strand.
AATTGATGTCGTCAATTGATTAATCTGTTGGTACTTGGTAGACACCCAACACACGCTACAGACAGGCGGTTATAACTGCAGCGGCTTTATTAATGTTCAATGAAAGTATCGCTACCTATGGGTAAAATTTTGCTTTTCATGAAGGAATTTTTATACGAATAAAAGATTGATATCACAAGGAATTACCTGAAGAATTCGCATGAATCAGAATAAACTCCGCCAACAACACTGTAAATATTTTGAAAGTAACACGATAACCTAAAACGCATTTCAGATCTAGATTCTAAAACACTTTACAAAAAAGTTTATATTTGATATTGCAATGAAAATAAACAATACATTTCACATGACGTGTGAAAGTTTTATAGATATTACGAATTATTTTAGCACCCATACATCAATCGTCGAAATACGCCTACGTATGAGCGTCGGTCTTGAACGAATCGTCCGTGTGTAGAGCGAGCTATATGTCACGAGTGACGCTCGGATGAATGAGCTGCACATTGCACAAGATATCGGTACCATTTTAGCTCTATAGACAAATGGCACCGATTGATACGGCTATTATTAGAACGCATTGCATTCGACACAGAGGATTATTTACCTAGGTATGTCTTGCTTGACTGGAGACTGTATGGGAAGTCGAAGTTTCAGGTTTCAAACTATTCTATCGAATAAAGTTTTGCAAATCGATATAGCAATCGATTTCTCTTATAAATGTATGTTTGCATTGGATTAGGTTCTCCTCAAACTCTGAAGCCTATTCATGAATGTGGAGCATTCGCAGAAGTGTTCAATCAATAATTTCAGACACTAATACTCTCGATAACACAATGAATTTAATTAAATTCGACGTTATTTTCCTTCTAAAAATCACTCGAAACGAACAGAAACTGAACAAATAAATCATGTATCGTCTCGTGTTGGCGCCCTAGCTCATGTTGTGTGCAAATATTTGTATTCTAGACGAGAACGGAAGCGCCGTGTCGACTCGTGATTGTGTACGTTTTGTTGCGTTTCGGCAACATTGTATCGATAGTAATGTATAAACAGAAGCTGCAGTAATCGGCTACTGTCAATCGCCTGTTGGCGCTACAGAGTGATATGAGCAAAAAAGCACGAATGCTAACACCCGACTGTTTACATGTTGCTTTGCGAATCACAACAAGCAGCATCAGTTGCTTCGTCTCTTTAATATTAAGAAACAAGTTACTTTACTATGATGCTCGTTTTAGTAGGCGTTGGATAACGTTTCTCTACACGTGTATTTTTCAAACATATCAGTTTAATTTTATTGATGTTCTGTTTACCTCGTAATTGCTAAAGATTTACGATAAACTAGAACGGTTTAGTATCGGAACATCGAATACGTTATTACTATTAGTAGTTCTAAGCGGTTCCCACTGACTTTGTATTAGAATCGATTCTAGTCGTGTTGTGAACGTGAACGATACATACATACTCTTACATACATAATTTCGTACCGTGTGACACAGTGATTAAATGGCTCCAGTAGAATACCTAAGTCTGCATGCAGATAAAAGTTATCAATCCGTAATGTGACAAACATTAGTATTCATTTATCAGTGTCCATTCAGTTAGAAAATAGTAGTCTATTTATTCTCATATCATTATGTTCATAGCATCGACCTTTCTATCCAATATGATGTATATTCCAAACGCGTGCGTCGCGTCGTTCTGCACGACGATTTCAACAAAATGCGTCGACGTGTATTTTGTGAGTGTGTGCGTATTACATTATATTAGTGTGATAACAACAGCGGCCCGCAGAACTAACGTAAAGAAACTCATTGAAGGATTTTCATTCATACCTACTAAAGCATTGTATCAATGCAAGTAGAAGGTTAGTATCAATGGTGAAGGGGGGCTCGCGGCTCCATTGATCGCCTGCAGCGGGGGGCGGCCGGGGGGTGGTCAGGTCACTAGGTCGAGGGGAACCAAGCCGCCAGGGGAAGCAGGGCTATAGCTGTTGCAGTTATATGATATCGATAATATACGAGCGGTCTGTTGCTAAGCTTGCTCTCACGCCAGATATTCGAAGTTTGTTTATGATTACATTTTTCTCGCTGCTTTACTTTTTTTACAAGAATTAAATTATACAACGTGTCAGAAAACGTTCTGTGACATGAAACACAGCTTTTTGAAAAATGGTTGTTCTTTTTTTTAATATTAGACGATCATGAGATTAATATTATAACCTAATTTTATGCCTGTATTACCTTGAAATGTTTAAGTAGCGGTCGAAGAAGGAAATATTTCTCATAATTATCACTAGTTAGTTTGCTTTAGTCGGAAGTTACAAATTCTGATACATGTTGCGTTTGAAACAAAAGAAGTCATTGGTCAGGACTAATTGGAGTCAATCGCTGCATCAATGGGTATTTGTAACCGCTACTTAGTAAGATACTCGTGAATACGGACAAGATGAACTAAGATCACGCAATAATCACATGGGACATTGTAATTGAAATACACATGTTGTGTTGCAAGATTGCTTCACTCTTATTTCGTGTAGGAGCGAACATATTATATTACTCCTATACGTACAAATATTCAGTAAAGCAGCAATATCTTCTCAAGTTTCCTCGAATATACTGGCGTCAGTTCACTTCGAAACCTCTAAACTAAACACTACATAAAAAGCTTCCTGTTTTGTTTTCGATTAGTGGAAAACATCAATCTTTCCTTTGCACAATATAAAAGCACTCAATGTGAACTCGACGATTTTCCGTCACCCGAGCGAAGGCCGGTGTATTTTTGGATACTTTATGACGTCATAGTTTTCCATACGATCTCTTGACCACTTGTATGAATTGAATCACTTTGATGTCAAACCACTCTACACTCATTATGTGTTTTGAACAGTCTAAATAGAAAATAATAACATTTTGTAATGTCTATTTGAAAATTTTATAATATTTTCGTATTATTTTCTTAACAATCTTGTTATCAGTGATTTGACTATTTTCGATCTATTCAACGCAGCAATGTTGCGAATCTAAGGGCAAACTTATAGCTTGAATTTTCCCTCTAGTTTTGTCCTCAATATTCATCCGGGACAAGTTCTTGAATGAAACTCGTGTTCTGATTCGTAGACCTTGGAAATAGCTGTAGTGTAACGCAATTTTATTGCAATTTCTTACACAATCATTTTATCCCTGCTTACACATTCGAGATAGATGCTATCTATTCGCTGGTCGATAAGTTGCTCAACTGATTGTCCCCTATAAGTAGCCTTCCATTTGCGTCTTATTTATAGTTCTCCTCCATGAAGTCTTGACAAGGATCACGTAAAACTTTCCAAGTCCAAATAGAGAGAAATGTCATCGTGATGCAGGACTTGTGTCGTTTTGTAATTACATTGATGTCACTGGACGTGTAATGAGCAACGTTTATGACTGGTGTTGTGTGTCGCAATTCCGGCTCTTCATTTCATTTACGACTGTTTACGACTCAAATGTATTATTAAATTGTTTGTTGCTATTTCTATAATTCGCTTTTATGCTTCATTCTAGGTTTAATTTATGTTTGTGGATCCTCTTATTTTTGTTTGATCAAGAAACAATAACGTAGCAAGAGCAACTGTTTAATGCCTGAAAGTATTTACATAAAATTAACACTTCTTGATTTATGCGAAAATAGACAAGAGTACAAGACCATCACAAAAATGTTGAATGCGTAACAGCAACTTATAACGCAAACGCAGCAGACATTAAATGATTACAATCGAAATAACGAAACATCGCACAAAGTACTTCGTACTTTATAACACTTTTGGTACTTGTACAAATTTTAGAAGGGCCATGCGTTTTGTCGTACTCTCTGTACAGTCGCAAGGAGTCACACAGACGCATCGTGCATCGTGTCGGCAGGCCGCACACAGATGCGATGACCGGGTCAGGCCCATTCTAGAAGCCCCATTGATATTTCGCTGTGCGGTTTCATTGATGGGAGTCACATTGTTCATGATTGTATCGACAGAGAGAGACCATTTTAGAAAAATGAGTAATTTAAAGGATTTGGTTTTCATAAATTGGAAAAAAATATCTAGTGTTGCACAGCAAGTTTTTATAGTATCCTAGATTCACGCATTTAAAAATGTTTATGGTTTTCTTTGAAATCATCGAATGTGTTTTAGGTTTCTTTTAGTCATTTGTTATTTCAGTTTACTATAACTCGAACCACAGCAGAAATCTTAAGAGAATAATAGAAATCATACAACACTCCAACTGCCTAACATAATCGAGTAACATTGCAACAAAATGGAATATTCAGTCAGCAATTTTCCTACAAAATATGTCCAACATCCAATATATAAATTCGCCTAACCTTCGGCTCTTCACCTTGCATGTCTTATTTATCGCCCGTCCCTCGGCCTAAAAATACATGCCGCAGTTCCCCATATTTTCCAGCGGCTGATAATATGATTTTCTAGCCAGATCCAATGTCGTTGGCGACAAGGCCCGGGCAGGCTGCACCGGGGTCACCACCGCTATGCCAGAGGGGCGAGGGGTACTTGTGACCCAATTCCTTGCTTGCACAACCTGTTCTATTTTCCCTATGACGTCAAAACCCCCATTCACCCCGGACTGCTGAATCGATGCGCCCCGAACTGGGTCGACCTGAATGAACCACTTGTACATTCAACATGGACCCGCTATTTTTAGCTCTGAAGGTGTCTCGATCGGGTCTCGCTTCGAACCAGTTTTTACGGATGTATTGGTAGGCCGCAATTAAATTCTGCAATTTTAAATTAATTGTGACGTTCGATGAGTTTTATCATTTGGTTTCAATTACTTTTTCCCGAGAAATTATTTATGGGACCTATTATTATGCTAAATATGAATGGTTTTAACCTTAATAACAGACATTCTGTTGATCTGCAATGCATTTATACATCCAAATTAGCGACAAAGATCGTTCAAGTTAATCAAGTTGTGCTTTATGATGCCTTAAACGTTTTTCTATTTATAGGTATCAGAGGATATTTTCTATGCACAGAATTAGAGTGCCACCGTATTCTATAGCATCCTGGCCAAATCGTGGGTTTGGTGTTTGGGTCTGGAATAAATCAGGGATTTTTATCTTCAAGGACATACAGGGCCTTGTTTTCTACAATGATGACGGTGATAATGGCAGTTATTGACCTTTTTTGTATTGCTCCAGATTTCCCGCGCCAGTATCGACGCCTGCAAGGATTACTTCCGTGACGACCTCATCAAGACCGACTGGCAGCTGATGGTCGAACTGAAGAAACTCTTCCAGATATTGTAAACCCACCGCCTTGTCCCTCACACGGTGAAGCTCTCCAATTAATATATTACGACGTAGATACATTTCGTCAAAGCTTTGTCTGTTCCATCTAACCGTAGTTCCCTCTCCGTTGTATCATAGAATCTCACCACTCTTCATTTTATTAACACTTTTTGTATGTATACTAACGTGAATTTATCCGTAACTGTTCTAAAATATTGGTGGGAAAATGCGAATGTCAATGTCACGGCTGAGCCTTGTATTTTATTTTATCTTATCTGATGATTTACCTACTGCCACGTCTTGTAACTACCGTATCATGAATGGCAAAATTGTCGAATATCTCATACCTCGAGACGCATTGTAAATAGTATTATACATATACATGTTTATTTATTTATTACGCCACGTGTTCTTTTGATTTGGTTGGAACGAAAGGATTTTTGGACGCTGGATGTCAAGTTTTAGAAAAATTACCAAAATGTCTTCAGTTTACTTTAAAGTATACTTCTTGATGAAGAATGATCCATTGTAAATAAAATGTTCACATGAGTTATTTACAATAAAATTTTGTAGTTTTATGTAAATAAATATAATGAGAAATCTTTTCATGTCTTAATTATATAACGTCAAGTAGTGCAATAAACGATCTCGATGTCAATAATGTCTTGTGAAGCAATACCTTCGTACGGTGCTTCTGATGTAGATAAAATGTTATATTCAATGTCTTACTAAATATAAGTAGCTACAATACTGTTCACTCCACTAGGGGCACTGTCTACCGTTAGAAAGGAGGTCGTCTATTGTACGAAAATAGTATATTTTCGTTGAAATTTGAATGCGGTTTGGAATATTTTCCTCGTATGTAGTACATACAGGGATTGAGTACTGAACTTGATGGTAATCGGAATAGAAGTCCATGGAGGTTGTATTTTATACGTAGGTATTTTCCCTTTTTGAAACGCTTTGTATAATATAGATGGAATCGGACATATTCTTATATTGAAGAACTTTTATTAAATTACAAAGTAATAAAATCTTGCTTGTATTATTTTTCCCGGTGATGCTTTTGACACACGTTTCCTCCAATAAATTAATCGCATTAAGACCGAAAGTATTATTACTTATGTCTCAAAGCATGGCAAATTTTGAATATGTACTGAGGTAGATATGTTGTAGAAATGGACTGAAGGCGGAATCCTGGGAAAAAGCATCACACTTACAACAACCAAGGAAAAAGGATAAGTTCCAAATAGATACCCTAATTGGCAATATAGTAACTAAAAGGATATTCAAATGAATAAAATTGCGTAACTTATTTTCGTAAACAATTTTGCCTAATTTGTTTTATTTTGACAGTTCAACAACATTCATTGCGTAATTTACGTTGTTGAACAGATTTTTTTCAAACTTATGAAGCAATGTATCAGCAATCTGTTTCAAATCGAAACAGATTGTGTTGTATTACGCAATTAGGGTACTGGTTGGTACCACAGATGAATACAGATAGGTCACTCCGCATTTTAGATATTGAAGCTAGAAATAGTTACGCGGCAGGCTCGACTTGTCGAATTCAGTGGACGTAACGTAGTCAGAAGATGTAAAAGTTACGCGATAGAGTGTCAACTTCTAGGTGAATATAACCGTTGGTAATTAGCGCTGTGCGACTTGAATTGCACTTTACTGTATCGTAGCAAGAGTCGCTTTTTGAAATGAAAACTTCTATGGGCGCGTTGGGCGTTTTTGAGATGGACTTAAACCATTGATTTCGCGACACTAACGCAATTTACCGACACCGTGGAGCAAAAGACATCAACGCATTGATTACCGCGGTGCCGTTTTTTTTTCAAGTTTTTACTTCTGTCGGCACTCCCGGAGTGCCACGGTTATTTGAATGATTTTGCGGAGTGACCCATCTGTACTAATTTGTGTTGGTACAGACGCCAGCACTTCAAGCTACTACAATCTGTCAAATTTATTTAATAGATTTTCAACTTTATCCCTGAAATATAAGGTTCAAAGTTGATTGGGAAAATTTGACAGTTTCGGGTAGCTTGATGTGCTGGCGTCTGTACCTAAAATTACTATTTGGAAAACATGAGGTAGTCATCATTCTTGAAGAACATTAAGGTTTAAATCAACACACTTCACTTTTAGCAGTCTAGCTTTCCCAACAAAGGTTTCGTAACTCAACAGCAGAGTTGCTAATATAATCCTATTGTTATTTATTGGGCACGGTTCCAATCCCCGGTTATAATTGAGAAATTTCTAACAGACAAACTCTTCTGTTCTATTCTTGACTAGAGATCGAACTGTGGATATAATTCAACAATGGTGCCGATTCTCTTGTTCACAAACTAAACCAAATTTAAGTTCAGTGCATCTTTTTCTTTCTATTTCATTAAGAAAAGGACAGAAGATAAATTTTAGTTTAGTCCTGTCAAATTAATCAGCGCTTGACGTAGGCAAGTTTTTAATCACGTCTAAACTTGTATGGAGAGTGACAGGCGCTGAATAATTTAACAGGACTAAACTAAAATTTATCTTCTGTCCTTTTCTTAATGAAATAGAAAGAAAAAGATGCACTGAATTTAAATTTAGTTTAGTTTGTGCACAAGAGAATCGGCACCATTATCGAGCCCAGTGAAAAACGTAAGAAGTGCAAGAAGAATCCAATTTATATCCAAAATCCATCAAAAACGGGCAAGTAGGCAATGATACTAAATAATCCCCAAATACTTTGACGAAAAGAACGACGATACATCTCGTATCATAAAATCATAAATAATGAATGAAATGGCTCCAGATGATATTGCCAAAAAAGGCGGCGAGACGGCAGGAGGTGGCTACAACACCGCAGGGTCATCATCATCGTTTTCACGATTAATAAAAAGAAGAAAAAGTTGCTAAATTACCCACAGCTCTACATTTTTGGTAAGATTAAGCCGATTACTATCAGATGGTACTAACGTAAGTAGGTAATGGTAACGAGAAATGATATCTTCTGTAGAGAGCTGCTATAATTGATAAGTATATCACAAAAGACAATTATGAAATTGTTATTGAATCGAAGTTCGCCCTACTGACACATTGTTCAGACATAAAGGCAAGAGATGTTGAAGAAGCGGCTTCTTAGAACATTAGTTCCTGCCTGGTGCATAAGTGAACAGAATCAGATTCTAGGTACTTTAGGAAACAATTTTTGTCTAGTTAGTCTACAGCAATGCAAACATTAGGTATTTTATAGTCAGAAAAAACAAAGATTTATAAATCACTAGCGTACCACTTGAGACAAAATTTTGATTTTTTCGATTTTTAGACTGTTCCTTTGAGTATTTTCTAATTTTCTTTATTCCTAAACCACTAGTATTGAGGAATGAAAACAACAAAAAAAAAAAAACAAATCGATTGAGACATTTTCGACTTTTTGCGCGACAACGCAAGGCAATTAATTTTTATTTAGACGAAAGATAGAAGATCTATAACACCCTAAACCACATGTAACTTTTTTTTTTTCGGTATGGAATCTCGTAGTTGACCTCTGAGATCATGACTACTTAACCGGGCTTTCCTGTAGGTGCCTTAAGCTACTAACTAACACTTAAAACCTCCAGCCAGGGGTTATTCAACTATGCTAATTAAAACTAGGTAAACGCTCGCTAAGGGCACCCCCTGTGGGGTACGAACCTCGGCTTAGGGCGTCAACCGGAGGGAGGACAGGAGGACATCAAGGATGGGACGGGCTGAATCAAAGTTTTGATCATGATTATTAGTCGGGGAATTTAAAGTTACGTGCTCAGCTGCAACAACTGCTGGCACCTCGTTATTCAGCAAGGGTCGGGGGGAGTATCACTTACTCGGGGACGCGGTCGCGATCGCAAAGGACCTCGGCGGCAAGGTCGGAATGACGGGAGGCGTTTGTTTTAGTACACTGCTGGTTTCCCTACTGCTCTCCTGGAGGAGGGTAATGGGATCGTCAGGGTCGGTAAGGATTCGCTTAGGGCGGCGAGTTCGATTGATACTGGAGGGAGTGTAACTAGCGGCCTCAACAACCAGAGGGTTGCGATGTTTGGCGGCAGTATCGAAGTAACGCTTGGAAGAGTGTTTGAGAAATTTGGGATTTTTAGGTTGAGATGGAGGATCTCATTCCTAACAAACCAGGGGGCTCCTGAGGCCTTCCGAAGGCAACGGTTCTGTAATGTCTGCATCTTATGGATGTGACTGGGTCTTGCTTGTGCAAAAACAACACCCGCATAGGTCATGATTGGAATGCACGTTGTGTAAATACGCAATTTGCACCGTAATGACAATTTGCTACGTGCATTTAGGATATAGTGAAGCCTTCCAAGGACCCCGACTCGCGCGCGGGCTTGGGTTATGTGCTCTTAAAAGGAGAGATGTGGTCAAGGACTACACCCTAGGTACTTGGCTCGCTTCTCCCAAGGATAGGCTTGCCTAGCATGGTGATGGATCGGGGGAGCCCCATGTAACTAATGGTGGTTCTAATTATGGATAAAAAATCCGAATAGGTAGGTAGGTGCCACAATTTTTCTAATAGAGAACCGATGACTTGCAGAATTACATTCATAGGTGCTATGACAAATTGATTACGATGCTGCGATGATTGTATTTGCTATGCCCACCATTGTCAACAGCGTCTAGTATAATTTATGAAGTGTTCCGCGGACTGCCGGGAAGTCGAAGAAATGCATTCGAGAGTCAATCATTGTAGTTTGAATCATCGATTACATGAGACATCTGAATAATTGTTTCATACTTATTTACTAAAAAATGAATACTTATTATGAAGTTAATCTGCCTTCTCAATCAGAAATAATGTTAGTTGCTAGTCGAATCTTCAGAACAAGTGGCACACTTAGGTATAATTTGCTCTGTGGGTTACTGCGTGAATCTTTCAATTCAACTAAAAGTTAAGTACCTACCTAGTAAAAACCGAAAGTATCGACGGCGATTTTCATTACACAGTATTCTGTTTTATAATTTTTGTGAATACTTTCGTATTTAATTCAAGCAGATCACTTTCGGGAAGTTGTTCAAACAGTAATCATGTTAAATGAATATGCAGTATGATAATAATTATTACGTGGAACGCATTAAGTACTTAGTTTCAGGGAACTACCTACTTACATTGGTTCGTAGATCGTTAGATAATGGAAGTGCTCTGTTACCTTCTTAAATATAGTAAGGTATAGTCTTGAAATCCTATGTTAGTTAATGTTAGGTTTCCAGAGCGGTAGGCGTTGTGTTATAAGCTTGTTCAGTGAGTCTCCAACAACTTCGTTACATTACATAATTTCCAGTTTATTTATCTTGCCCTTATCTTCACTAGCAAACAACGTCGTAAGGTCTGCCTGGATCGATAGCAATTATTATTTATTTCTGGGTATTTTAATAAGCGCAGCTTGTCTGTTATTTTCCAGGGTCTCTTGGAAAGCACTCTGCTCTACCAGCAGACCGCTGCAGCATTGTCAGCTTCAGCACAGATGAATAAAAAGATCCAGTTAAAAACTTCATAGTAGCAGCAATTCCTGCGCCGGTGAAACTACTTATGGTGCTTCTTGGATTCCTGCATCAGGCAGAGTCGAGGCGATGTGGCACGTTTTGCAATCAATTAGGCATTTGATTAGTAACAAAGTAGGCTCCAGGTTTTGGTTAACACAGCGATAGAACAACTGTCGTTCTATAAACGATTCAGTCACAATCTTTATCTGTAGGTAACCTATCTCTGTACCAATATTTTGTGACTCCAAATCGCATTTTCCATCAAGTACCTAAGAGTGCCGAATCTAGCACCCTTCGCTAACATTGATCTACAGCAGGTTAAATTTCTGACAATATTTTCTTTTTCAGATCCATAGCTCATCGGGCTAACACACTAAATAATAATAATAATTTCCATACAATGCGAGATCAGCTTATACTGGAAATGTATCTACAGCTTGATGTGTAGCCGTGTGTACCTAGGCTTCGTAGGTGTATATTTGTAAAATGCATCTTATTTGTATTCTTTTTTTTGGTATTTAAGTCGGTGATGGCTGGATTCCTTTCTTTTTTGTTTTATCGTGTTTAGAAATCGATACCAATGACGCCAGTGGAGGTTCACTAGCTAATTTTAATTTGACCCTGTATGGTTTGATACCTATAGGTAGGTATTTTATTAGCCATGTTAGTTTAATAGGCTGCAATAATATCTAGCTAGGTCTTGTTTGTCGTCAATAATTCACCAAGAAGGTCATCATTTCTCATACCATTCTAGGAAACACCAATGCGAGGCTAGCAGCGTCGTTGATTGGGTGGAGCCACCAATGTAGGCACCGAACTACTTTCTTCACTGCGCTTCCGTATGACGTATTTTGCATCAATGTTATTCCTCGGACAGGGGAAGTAGACCGTGAAATGTAACTTAAAAAAAAGTCTGTGATTTTTAATTAGTGTTGTTTTAATGTAGGTTTTTAGGGGTATTTCCGCATGATTTTGACGGTTTTTTTGAAGATTTTTGAGCCCGTATCCATGGAAACATGGTTTGCGTGGGCGAGGGGGTGGTATTTTCAGGGTCTAGGTCACGCCCCGGAGTACAGGGCGCATGCGCGGGCCGAGCAGCTCCCGTTCAGGAACTGTCCCGTTCAAAGCTCATCGGACTTCCTCATGGTAGGACCATCAGTTTCACGCGCTGCCGTGACGCCTGCCCTGAAGGTTGACACGTTATAAGTGAAGTATGTGAAGTTGTTCAAACAGAAAGTTCAGTGAGTTTAAATGACATTTGTGAAATTAGCGATCATTAGTGGGCAAGTATTCGTGATTTAAGTAGTTTAGTTTTTCACGTTTTTTTTTTTTTACAACCTTTGTTTTGGTTAGGCATTAGAACCAAAACAAATATTTAAGTAATGCGGGATCTGCCACAAATTATACCAAACATTTGTTTATGGTAATGTATGTAGGCCTAAATTAGGCCGTCGCACTATTGGCATTTTTTTATAATTTTGTTAGAAATAAATAGGTATATTAAACAGGTATCACGGTATTTATTAAGCTCTATTTGAGTAGGTGCAACTAAAACACGACATGGTATTACCTACATCGTGTTAATGGCGCTAAAATATTGAAGCAAATATTAAATTTTATCAATAGGTACCCATCCCAACAATAACACACTATGTGGTTTAATTCAGCAATAAATTATGTACTCAAAAAGTATCTCAGGCATAAACTGATAAGAAATATTTATTTTTAACTCCAAAAGATCATGATTTTGTTATGTAAAAACAATTTATGTTAATGTTCTGTTCATTTAAAATTTGAATGCTATATGTTCATTGGTGCCTACATAGGTGATTAAGTAGGTACTTTTACTTTGACTTCCTCCTCATAATGACTAATTACAAGACAGTGATTAATCAATCTTACAAGAACATTAAAACTCAGTCAAAATAAGGGTACTGGTGACTATTACTGCAGTGAGTAGGTTTTCCAGTCAAGCCGCAAGGTCGGTTCAGCAGTTTTCTGTATTACCGTCCTGCTAGACGACAGTTTCAGTATAATTTTTTCGACCACGTGCTGAACGTCGTTCATTCATGCGTGCGAATGAATGGGGAGCATTGAGTGTTGGCGAGCTGAAACAGTCGGCCGCCGAACGCCCGCGCGCTCCACGCGGCGCAGGCGCCCGCGCATCGCGAGTGACACTCCGCACACGAACAAACTGTGCCACTGCTTACCACCAGCACACACCGGATCTTCTCTCGGTGCGTCATCTATTTATACCACTCTTTAAAAACACGTCCCGAACACCGACCTTGAACAAATGTGCTGTGGTTTCATTCATTAAAATTATCACTTTCAAACGTATCTCAGACACAAAATGTTCTCTTAACATGCGATGACGGACAATTCGCTAATTGGAGATAATAAATTAGATATATAACCGTTGTTAAGATGATATTAATTGGGTGACGTGCAACCATTTCATCCATTTAACCGCTGAAGTCATAGTTTCCTACACGACGCGTTACTCATTTTCATCGCTACTTAAACATCAAGCCGCAGGCTCTTGCATGCTCTGCATTCATATCCGTAGACAATCGAATATACCTCTAAAGTAAGCAGTATCTAATCCTAAGTGTATTTCTATAAAGATTCAAAGAACATTGACAGGAAATTATAAGTCGTCAGCAGTCATTAGGTTAGCAATAGCGGTGTCCCGTTGCACGTAGGTTGCTGTAAGTACAGACCGCTAGACAGCGCCGGCGACGTTATGCCGATACCCTACACCTACCTACTCCATGAATACAGGAAGCGGTTCTCTTCTTTCATCGTTTCTAGGTACGAATACGTCACTATCATGTCAAAATTAAAGATTTTTACGACACCCGACTTTCAAACAATACAACAAAACACGTGCCAAATGGGCATAACAAAAAATCAGCTATCCGGATACAGTTTCAGAGATAAGAATCGTTTTAAGGGCTTCCAACCAGATACCGTTGCTCTAAAAGAATTAACGTTATCTCTCTTAAAAGCCAATACGACGGGCTTTTAAAAAACTTAGTTGGTTATCAGTGTGGCGCCAGGCTTGTTTTTTTTTGTCAAAGATAATGTTGAGTGAATTGTGTAAAAAAATTAACTGACTAGACTGGATATTTATAACGACGACAAAGAATTGATTGTGCAAAAATTGACATTAGCTACAAAGAAATATTGAGATGCAATTTTAGGTTATAACATTTTAGTACTTAAATGTATGTAGGTAGTTATGTAGCTATTGAATGTAGCACGATTCAGCACGACATCGCTCGTCGCTGACCAAATGGGGAGGTCCTTTTCGCGGAAATTGATTTCGCTGAATGACAACAGCGCACTGTTTGTGGTACTGTCGGGCTTCCGTTTACAAATATTTCCTTTTAGGACAGATTGTTTCTGTTGAAAGACTGTGATCAGATAGTAATTAATTTTCGGAATCGACTGCATTAACCGTAATATGTCAGCATAGACATACTGTAGTCGAGGAGTTAGTTTTCGCAGTAGCGAATGCTACGTGATGTTTTGCGCGAGAGTGCGCGCGTGACTAGTGCGCTGTGCGGATCGAGGAGCGGACAACTCGACCTCGTCCAGATAAATCTATCAATGAACATGATAAGGGGGGCGCGTGTCACGCAACCGCAGGAAGTGCCCCAACTCGCCTCCTGCACTCTGAACTGAACTCAACGCACCATATCGTTCGCAATACATCATTCACGACTTTTAACTGCGTCCCGGTGGATGTACTCGCAAGACTCGCAACGCATATTTGATGCTACCGATTGAATTTGAGAACGTAGGCTTACAGATTATTTTGAAAATTACTATTTCTTAAAAACAACTGCTGAAATTATCCATTCAATCAGGAGTCATACTGTCTATTATTTTAATATTATTATCATTTTATCATATTGCTCAATTAAACATAGCTTAGCTCCCCTTACGTTAAGTTAAAACTAGGCACACAAAAAGAGCATGAACGAAAACATCTCACTAAACCATACATTCTAAAAGGAGCCCAATTACCTAAATGCTATACAATTTACTTTGTAATTGGGCTCCGTCAAATGTGTTGCATCCACCAAATTAAGATCATGCATGTTAGGTCTCAGAAAAATTAAACGATGTCATATCATTTAGCTCGAAGCTCCTAGACCCATTATCTGCACTAACAATAAGGACTCAATTTATGTATGTCTCTCTCTTTAGTACATCTGCTTACATTACATAACATTTGTTTAAGTTTCATTCAGACATCCAACCACCAACCTATCTTATTATTTGTATTAAATTACGAGTAGGATAGGGAAGAGTCAAGATAATTATAAAAAGGGTAACCGGCAGATGAATGGCCTGCTCGGGCAAAAACCGCAAAAACAAACACACGATAAATTTTCTTAGTATTTATTAGATACTTTATGAATAAACACTGAGCCAGTGAGTAGGTACCTAATAATAAAAAATTCATTCATTCAATAATTCCTTCATACGATTTTTATAAGGTACCTACCTAACGTTTGATATTGGTCGAACTAGTTTATAAATATCTACTTAGTTAAGTAATTCTCTTCTGCATTGTACTACGTAATTGTACGCTTCCTAGAAATAATTTAATGCCAATTCAGGTATTTTATTTAATTGAACTTCAAGAGAAAACATAAACAATTTCGAAATGCACGAAAGCAAAAAAATCTGCCTAGCCTTTTTCCCTGCTATGTTGGGGTCGGCTAAATGCACGAAAGCAATACTGCCAAAAAAAAGTCCATAGGAACATTAGTAAAGCAATTAAATAACTACGTTTCATGAAATTCACTAATTGCCAAATATTTATTGCGAAACTTTACAAAAATAAATATTTATTCATTCAGCCATGCGTCGACGGTTCATGCCTACTGATAACGAACTCACAAATGATTTCTGATACAGGCGTAGGTAGGTGACACTGCTGTTTACGGCAATACAGCAAATGAAATAAAAATATCAAAGCGTACCTACCTAAACAAATCGTTATTCTCGTTTTTGTGAAATATAACAACTCTTGAGACTGCTAATTAAGTCGGAGGCGTGGGCAACTCGACAACTGAAGGATACCTAGCCTTTTAAACAGTATAGACCTCTTTAAAATTAAGTCATAAAGTATAATTCAACTACTTTATGGTTGACTTAGACATGGTCAATAGTTTTCCTATTGTATCCTAATGACGGTAGGTTGGGTTTAGTTATGTAGGTGGCATAAACGAAGGCCCTATAGTCAGTAGTGGGTGAAGGTGGGCTAATATCCAAAGGTAGATTGTTCTAGAACATCTAAACCGTTTATTTATTTATTTTATTATTTATGTACACACAGTAAAATACATAGAGATAAGACATTATCATAATTTTGAGTACAAAGGTGCTGCTTATTTCTTAAGAAATGTCTTCCAGCAGGCCTGCGAAAAGAAAAATGAGATATGTAGACACTAGTGTGTGAGAACAAGAAGAAAAAAATATGCATATGCGCAGTCTTAAACGAAAATATTAAAATATATTTACAGCGGACGAACCTAACATTGATCTTACGGGATAAGATGTAGACCGATTACAACTGGTAACTTACGAGCAAGTCAGCTAGCACAGCCGAACTAAAAGACAGAACACTACTGAGATAATGCAAACTTGCAAATTATACTGAAAAAAAGCCATACATAGGAAGTACCTATTAGGCAGAAACTCATAGGTAAGTACCTACATGCAGTTGCCCCTTTTTATCTCACTTTTATGAGAAGTCGAATTTGTGACGTTCTGATTTTAATTTGCCGTCGGATACAGATGACAGAAAGACAAAACAAAAAAAAATGTAGAGAACACAAGGTTTACGGCTTTCCGAGCTGGACTAAATGCCATCGCCTTGTGAAGGACGGTGCCGTCAACTTTCGCATCCAATAAGGTGCATGCCATATTGATGTGTTGCATAACAGTCAAGTATCGGCTCGGTCCACTTTCCACCTGCCCACGGGTTACTCTGTGGGTTAAGAATTTGGTACTAACAGCCAGGAATGGATTGTGTGGCGTTGCGAAACGATACGACCAAATTGGAGGTAGAACAGAGATACGTAGGCGCGCTGAATAGCATGCTGCCCACGGCTGGTTTTAATAATCAAGTCCCCATATTATTATAACATGAGGTAGGTGCTTAGGAAACTTTAACACAGATGGCCCTCTTACTAAAACTGGTGGGAAACGATATTAAAATGGCCGCCATATATCATGTTCTCCAATTAAACAATCTTCGATTTATAATAATACTACCTACATCGTTGGTTTGGCACATTATTAGTGCATAACATTTTATTAAATCTGATTACATTACGTTCCTGGAAGTTTGGCAAACGATTCGTCCAGTTTGATGCCGCGTAATTCAGCTGAAATTTTAATTCAAATTGTCGTTTTGCTTACTCCGGAGATTTTAATCATGATAGCTGTTGCAAGTGCTGGCAGTTACGTAGTTACTTCACTAACATATTCATACAGCGTTTAAGAGTTCAGGAACGTTCTAAGCGATTCCCGGCTGTTGCTATCTATAAATAAACTTGAAAGGTATCGTCAGTTGACAACAACCTGGCTATTTAAGCATCGATTCAATCCCAGACCAGAATGCAAATAACAGACCATACAAGTTGAATAGCGTTGGCATAAGCAAAACCAGGAAATTTCCACAAATTAATCAATGCATTTAATCATCAGTGCCGTCGGTTCCATTGTGCGACAGTTATCATGTGATTACCTGTGAATTGAATATCAATGCTTGTGCAACCGTAGTAGGTGGAACCACATTCTCTGAATAGGGATACGCTGGTACAAGTGTTGTTGGTGTGGGTAACACTGTGGGTGCGCCTGCGCGACCCACGGATATCATTCCATTTATCATCTACACACGCACATATTGTTATTGCATTGAAAGCACGAAATATTATGAAGTTACAATATTCATTGATGTAAGCTAACTTTCTCCTATTGAAGTAATAAAACTTTGCAAAGTTTAAAACTAAAACTGTCATATATCCCAAAAGACAAGAACAGTATACTAAATGCATTCAAGTTTCAATCTTTAATCAGTCTGAATTCCTTGCAAATATTAAATACAAAACAAATTACTTATATAATTGAGGAAATTAATTAAATTTTAGATGCATTATAACTAAATAACTAGTCATATTATATGAACTTCACCACAAAAATACTTGAGACGGATAGACAGGCGCGAGACGCTTGAAAGGTCGACACGGAAATATGCGCCAACTCATCGATCTAGTCCAGATCTACCACCTAGCTTTATTCTAGACATTTATAGACTAGTATAACCGTTTATAATCAAAACTTATTTCTGGTTTTTAGCATGCAGTTGAATCGTCTACTGAAAAGGTGATTAGTTTGGTTGGAACGTTATCTAGCAAGCGAATTTTAGAAACAACTGTGTTTACTTAGTAACTTATGGCCTTATGGGCTTTATTGGTGATTCGCACGAATTCGCTCGCCCGAAACAGGCGAATCGACACATAAAAATATTTTTATAGTTTTTGTAGGCAAATTGATTTCTGTAGTTGTTGATTTGCCTACAAATAAATTAACTTCGTGCAAATCGCCTTATGAAAAATAATATTATTTAAAAATGCCGATTCGCCCGTTTCGGACGAGTAAATTCGTGCGAATCACCAATAAGCCAACTTATGGGGTGATTGTATGATTAAAAGAGTCTGGAAGTATTATTACTTTTTATCACGTTTGTCGACTATCGAATTTATCTGATCATCTTTGTTGTTTTAGTATATCATTGGTGAAGGGATGATGCAAAGTAAACACCGAGAACTGGAGATGGTGACTAATTTGAAAAAGATACCGTTGAACCAACTTTAACCATAAAAATGTTGCACATCTTTTATTGATAAATTAATAGTCACTTCAAAAATATGCCAATATCAAACACCATTTCCGATAGATTCTATGAGTAAATATCCTCTATTTCTAAGATCATAAAGTTGAAAGCCGTTTGATAGAATAAAATACTGTGGTGTCTCCTAAGAATAAAATGTAAGCTCGTACCGGAAATGTTGTAAGTATCATACGAAAACTCTAAGAAATGCCATGCGGTAATCACTAGGCGCCGGAAACAGGAATGTCTTGTGATATAACGGCTAAAATATGCATCTAAGAAATGGGAGTCTTACAGGGAAAAGCCGCAGACCTAAGGAATGTTAGTCTGTATGCAATTCCCGTGTCGGTTTGAATCATTTCGACGTAAATACTAAGGCAAATTGAAGATTTTAAATAGGCAATGCCTGAACCTGATACTCTGGTGAAGAATATTGAAGGAAATTATGTTAAAGAAATGCGAAGTTAAATTGTTTGAGAGGGGCATTGGTGGACCAGTGGTAACGGCCTCGACTTACGAGTTGTAGCTCGTGGGTTCGAACCCAGGCAGGCGCTTTACTTTGTGTAAATAACTTCATCACCATAGCTCTTAAAACGGTGAAGGAAAATATCGTGTGGAAACCGGCATGTCCTAGAATCAAAAATTGGAAGACGTGACATCCTCCAACCAGCACTGGGCCCGCGTGGTAGAATACAGCCCACTCCCTCTCGAAGAGATGAGGCCTGTGTCCCAGTAGTGGGAAAATTATAGGCTGATTATGCAAATGAACTACTACTAGCTACTTTAACTTGCAAGACGAGACTAATAAGGAAGCAAACGCAAAGAACCTAGCTAAACAAAACGCATAAAAGTCACCTCTTATCCCATCCAGCGTGCAAATTCCGACACAGACGCACATGGGTTGGTTAGACACAACGATTAGGCATGAATATTAAATGTAATTCACACACAGACTCGACGTCTTACGTACAAGTGGCTGTGATAACTAATAAGTCTGGTAACTAACAGCACAGCTCAATATCTGGTGTAAAGTTCCGAGAATTCTTAATAAAGTGATGATGTCTTGTGTAAATTTCACAGAAAAATCGAGAGCGATTAATGTTATAAACACATTTTTTTTTATGTTGGTCCTTTGTTTGTTAAAGTAGACCAAAATCTGCCTAGCCTTTTCCCAACTATAGTGGGGTCGGCTTTCAGTCTAACCGGATGCAGCTGAATACCAGTATTTTACATGGAGCGACTGCCTATCTGACCTCCACAACCCAGTAACTGGGTAATACGATACCCCTTGGTAAGACTGGTTGACAACCAGTCTTACCTTTCTGACTTCGACGCGACTTTCGGGCTTCTGACGACCCGTAACGACTGTCAAAGATCCACGAATGACAGCCGGGACCAACGGCTTAACGTGCTTTCCGAGGCACGGAGGAGTCTCGGTATGTAGAAATGGTCAACCATCCACGGACCAACCCCGGCAAGCGTAAAGTAGACCATGCTTTGATTATTAATGATAGGTTTCTAATTATATGAAAAGCGTTGGTAAGATAAAACGAGTTTCTTTTATTTGGTTTCTATTTAACTACCCATAAGGTTGTGCTCTTCTTTGGTCAACCCATGTGGGTCAACCCGTGGATAGGTGACCACAATATAAAATTAATCTATCGGTCCACGTTGTTCGACGGATTTTTAAAACTGCCGTTAAGGATAGTCAGAAGCCCGAAAGTCTGGACAAATGCAGTTATTGGTATATTTATCCAGTAATTGGGTTGCAAAGATAGGATGATAGCCTCTCTATAAAATACAAGCTGTTGTAAGATCTCAACTCTAATATTATTTTATGATCATGATCTATGACTATAGTGAGTAGTCAATAAAAGACGTAGGTACATGAGTTTTTGTTATTCTTATATACAGGCAGAAAGCTTACAGAGAACTTTACAGAAACCCCAATTACTATTGAGCGTGGTATTAGAACCCAGGATCTTACGAAAAGCAGATGACGTGCGTATGACGGAGTTTACTTGATACCTTTTATCTAGTTACGCAGTGCGATGATATCAGTGCAAAAGAAGTAGTCCTGATAGTTTCATGTCAGTCAAGATATTATTTAATTTGAGAATAAGTAGTAAACAAATGCTATCGATATCTATGATGCATGGAATAATGTATTCAAATCGATAAACACCTCACATTCAAGTCGAAACGAAGTATTCCCTAAACAATGTAATTAACCTAATAACAATAAATAAGATAGTAGTTTTTAATAAACAAATGCTAGTTTGAACAGTTACTACACCCACCTCATTAGAGCGCCTCCAGATGGCGCTATGGTGATTAGATATTCAATTTATAACGTAGGCAGAAACACTTAAGTTACATACTACTAAAATAATCATTTATTTACAAAGATTATTTTATTCATGACTATTAAGTTAATCAAGGACAAGTATTTCTTTTTCAAAGAAAATAATTAAGAAAAGAGGACCGTTTAATATTTATTAAAATATTAAGATTGAACAGGAAGTACCTTCGAGCGGTAGCCGAAAGCATTAGTGATCTGTATCATAATCAGAGAAAGGATTGAATCGCAATATAGTTCCAATATTTCGGTGTGGCAGGGCGCAGGGTCGACGACCGCACTCTTCGGTGCTGGTGCCGTGCTATTTCGAGGCGGCGAGCGATGGCGAGCGCACCCGACTTGAGCCGACCGTGCGATGTGCTGCGCACGCGTAAACAAACATGGCCGAACTGTCATTCACTAATTCATTCATAAGCGATCATTGTATTTGACAAACTAACTCGCACTCATTATCTGTGCCACAATAAATAATGTACTAATAGCTACATTGTAATTTTTTTATACGGCTATTATTTCAGCATCTAAAACTCTGACGTGGTACCTAACGTGCACAGAAAGTACCGCAGCACGCAGTCATCAATGTCAAGTCTGTTTTAACAGTCAGCGATGAGTTCAAAATGTAAATTGCGAAGTGTTAATTAATATTTAGTACCTACTTAGCTAGAATTAATTTGAAATTCTAAAAATATAAATATCTGCTTTATCATTTTAGTTTTTCGTGCATAGTAGGTATATTAGGTATGTAGTTTTAGTGTAGGTATATGTCAGCTTTATTAATAAATTCAATAGGTACTGTAACAAGTTTATTTTTTTATCATTTTAAGGTCCTAACTAGATAGAGGCGCTACTTTATATCATAATAATTAGGTCTTTTAATTATTGCAATTAAGCATCTTTTGCAGTTGAAGTAGGTAGTTGAAGGTTTATTTGTATTTCGAACAAATGACTTGTTTTCAAAATAATAGATTTTTCTTTCTACATTTTTAGTTTTGATTAAAACATTTAGGTATATTTTAAGATTTATTTAAGAAGTATATCGAATTATTACTGTCTTGTTAACGAGTGTAATGTCTCGCGCTCGATGAAGGCAAGCATTGTTCGTGACATGTGGACCACATAACACATCTGTAGCGCATATTCTGACGCGTCTTTTGTTCCAACCCTGACCATGTGGCCCGCGGACGGAACGCGCTAGTTTTTGTCGCATTTTTTCGGTACACGAAAAAGTTCTTAAGAGAATACCAGATTATACATGTGGCTATTATTGAAATATACCGTCACTAGTACCGGTCAAGACCGGAGTCTATTAATAGTCAAATTGCACTAACTTACTATATTTAACATTCGTCAACAATCGTAGTAGGTACCTACCTATTAGAGATGTTTCTACAAACTGTAAACCTAGTTTATACCAGTTTAGTTTTGGTATCTCTCTTTTTTGTATCATCTTTATTGCGGCTTGTTCGGATGGACTGATATTCATTTGAATGAACATTCGAAAAGAAATTCCGTTCAGCGATAAAAAGTATATAAAATTCCTCTTCAGCGTAATGTTAGTCAAATATTGCGAGTGCGCAACGCGTCGTCAGCGGTACCACGTGGTAGTTGAAGAGTTGCCAACGCTCGCTTAGCCGACACCGCTTCCTGTTTACCGCGCCGTCTGCGTCTGTTCGACACTACGCCTCTACGGAGGCTAGCGGAATTACCAAAAGCTATTTTACGTCACAACTGGGAAGCACGTGTAATAGGTGTTACGAAGAAACGAGAGCACTTGCAGTAATGTTATGGTCACAGGAGGTATGATTTAGTTGTGAAATGTTTTTTTTTTGTGTTAGTGATCACATCAGTTTAAAAAACAGCGGAATAAGAGACCAGTAGCTGGAATTAATAATTATGTGGGTATATCTAGTTTTGTTGTCATTTTGATATAGTTTGTATAGAGAGAATAAAAAGTAAATTTCGTAAAAAGTGAGGCATAAGAAACCTAGCTCGCAGCGGGAAACAACACGAAGCATATTATGTCGTGACTTGCTCTGGGAAGAAACTGACTCAAATTGAAGCCCTTTTTCACTGGCTACAGCCAATGCGCTTTAAGTTTCGACTTGCCAGGGACGCTGATTATTGAACAAGCCCAACATTTTGAAATTCGAGGCTCAGGTAAATGCGCATTAAAATAAATAAAACAATATGCACGAATTTTGGGATCGCGGTTGTTTACTTACCGTCAGTAACACGGACGAAATATTTCATATCGCCAAAATTTACCTTAAGATAGCTGTTAGACAGTTAGTAGCAAATACCCTTTAAATGTCCTCACTAACTTATTTGACATTGTCCAACTTGGCGCATATCAAATAAGTATATCAAAAACTTACTGTAGAATTGAGAGTTCCGCGTAAGGCATGGCCTTGATAGATTTTGACTAAATATTTTTTCTCGTTGTCGTGTAGCGTACACAGATAACACATTGTGTCACCTTATCAAAACGACCAATAACGACTGACTTTATGCTTGAGAATTTGGCAAAATTCTTATTATATAAATAACGTAGTTTTAACAGCTCTGCGTGTAGATAAATATAAATATTGGCATATTATTCAACAATGATGTTTAATTTCGATTGAGAAACCATCTTATCTCTACGACTTCAGAAAGCTTCATTCATGTGTCTTGGGTTATAAAAACAACCGAATAAAGATAACAATCTGGATCTCACAAATATGTTTCATAAAAGTTTCAAATGGAGCTGAATAGTGTCATGTTGAACGATACATGTGTGCTCTCGTCTCTACCACACTCGAGCGCGGGATAGGCTTAACGGAGGACGCAATTATGATGATTAAATGAAACTGGTTCTTCGGCGACCGCTCCGTTGCCGGGATGTCGATGTGTAGAAGACATTCTACACTTACCTCCACTGAATATCGAATGCCTCGCGACGCGTTCCTAGCACTGAAGTTATAAGACATAAAATAGTTTGTGAACATTATTTGTAACAGCAGATACGTAATATTAAAGAGAAACACAACTACATCGAGGTGGAGCACATAAGCGACTGTTAAAATGTAAAATAGACGATGATTATCGATTACTCTTTAACAGTCCGTGACGTGGCGAATTTAATGCATCAGCTGACTACCGCGACTGAGACATCTAAAATTATATCTCGAGTTGCAATCTTTTATCTGTAAGTAACCAACAATCCAGGAGTTCAGAAAATTAAGGTAGTAGCTACAATCAATAAAAATATTTATATCTAAATGTGTTAGATAGGTATCGATGGTAGGTATGCTATAAAATCTGATTTAATAACTAAAGATTAGAGTTATTAAAATCGAAATCAGGTGACTAGCACTCAGATCCTGAACAACTTTCGACAACCGCTACCGCAACGTTAATGGTTGTTTTATAATTTTGCTCACTCCTATGACAAATTTTAAGAGACATTCAAACTTGTATGTTAGTAATAAGTACCTTTATAGGTACAATTATTGTGTACAAGTAAGTTAAGCTTTCTAAAGTTATCGCTAAAGCAACAGTAACTCTGAATTCATAATTATGATTGATTTATTTCAGAACCTCGTACCTGTAGAAATGTTACCTACGATACCTACTGGTAATTATATAAGTTATATAACCGCTTACGATGCATCGTAGTGCCGTCACCGCAGAACACAGTTTCATAGATAATTTCTAGATTGTCACTGTAGGTACCATTTTCAAATTCAAGTCATTTTCCGTTTGTTAATATGATCGCAAAACGTTAAATTGATTTATTTTGAACGTTAATGGATAGGGTTCGTCTGTTTTCAATATTTAAAACAGAAAGGAGTTACTATAGATTAAGTAAACTTTAACAGCTAAAACAGAAGAAGCGGCCGCTTCAAAGGGATATAAATAGTCGTCGGCGCCGGTCCGCGACAACGTACGGAACTCTTCATCTTGACAGCCAATCTTTTAGTAAGATAGACGATGTAATAGGTGCAGGCTGAGTTCCTATAACTTAGGGAACTTAAGCCATTATCAGCAAGTCTTTATATTTTCTACAAACTTTTGTAACATGGGAGGAGTCGCAATGTTTGTTTGAGGGACGTTAATACTCAACATTCTTTTCACAAACGCTTTGGAACCCTTTATTTTAGGGATATAACAAGTTGGACCATTAGATCTTTAAAAAATACTTCAGATAAGGGATTTTTCTGTGTCATAATGCATCATTAGAACATCAATTTTGAATTATTTGTACATACACATTACACACATTATAAGTAATAAACTTCTTACAATATTGTAAGTCATTATAAATAGTCTACTTTGATTTGTTACATTATCTTTATCATGCATCCTTGAAGTTTTTTCTTGTCAATAGTCAAACAATCTATACGTTGTCCGGCCCATTGCGACCTTCAGGTAAGCTTTGATAGGGAACTGCGCAAGATCAACTCCAGTTTAACTGTAATTCCTACGAACACCTTGTATCGGTAAAAGATGATTACAATTGCAATGTATTTATACATATAGGTTTTCATACTGTGTGTTTTCAGATGGAAGTCGGCTATAAAGTAAATTATCTACCTAGAACTCTCTTGCGAGTATTAATTGATCATTTCCAGAGTAACAAACTTGTGCTTTCTAAAACAATTTCCAGTTTTAAATGGTAGCAATCTAATTTTTTACACACAGAGTTTTAACTTAGTTGGACCTACGACTTCCAGCGGACACATGTTCGGATAAGAATTATTTATCTGTAGAGTAATATTCTCGATGGTCCGGGTGGGCGTTGAGAACGTGGATATTTCGGGCCATTATCACGCGCCCACGCTTCGCTATTGGCAGAAAAATGTTACAAAAATACATCGTCGCAATTTACAGTCAGTCTTATACGGGGTCAGCTACTGACATTGATACCATCTTTGACCGTCTTAGCGGCCGCAGAGTTAAGGGATCTCTCATTCCTGTCGATATTAGTAGTGACCCTTTTAATTAGAACGTGTTATAAGTTTTTCCCCACCATTCTTAAATGAAACCAAATGTCGTAGATCTTGTTTTAACATTGAGTCTTATCTGTATCCCTTATCATTATTACTGAGAACCGAGAGACAGACGTAATGGAAGATATGTGTTCCAGAGCAGTGCGTTCTCTAGCCCGTTTCCGGTGGTTGTTTACAAAAAATATAATATAAACTCTTGTCCAAAGCGGCTATACGAACCGGCCGGCCGAGATACTTGCTGCGATTAAAAATCGTTACAACTTCCGTTCGGGTCCGAGACGCGGAGCGGAGCTCCAGATAAAAAAGATAAATAAGAAAAATAACTTAAAGATCGATACGGTGGAACGGCGCTACCTGTTTTTTCACTGTGCTTAGCTTGCGGCCATCGTTCTTCTCTTGTACGCACAGTCCACAACCGTCAACTATCTACAACACAGTGGCGGCAATCGTTCTAAAAATCGTTTCTTTTATAAGAGTAGCAATAATATCAAGTCTATTATGATATAATTTTTTTGTATTCTTCAACCAATTATGAAATGCGAATTGCTAATGAGCTTTGCAAGTCTTTTTGCTTTCTCTATGCAAATGCATTTAACATTGGTAAAACTTTTTGGAAAATCTTATTTCTATTTATATTATTGTATATTTCTAGTATTACTATTTACTACCTACGTTCGCTCAGTTTATAAAAATAATCCAATATTTAAGTATCTAATTGATATTTATAATAGTTACCGACTTACGATATGGCTTCTTGCGACAAAGCTTCTTTAAGTACTTAAGTGATTATTTTTCCTAAAGTTTAGAAAGAAACTTAATTGATTCAATATCAACATTCGTTGAGGAACTCTAATAAAACGATCAATTCCTTGGAAGATTTATAATACTAAATGATAGCGCCGTCTGAGTGAATTAGCATCACATGATGTCATGTATCCGGCTGCATCCATAAGAGGGGCTATAAATCGAACGGGTTAGATGTTTTACTTTAGTGCAACCGGTAATGGAAGATATCAGATTAATAAAAGATGTCGATGAGACCAGGCGAGATGCACAGCAATTTCACGAGTGCTGCGCCATGATAATTAAGTGTTCGAACGGTGTGTCGTGGTGTGCGTGGGCTCGGCGCTGAGTCGATACGGCGCAGAGCAGGCATATCAAGTCTGGTAACTATGCGGCGTAACTCCGGTAGCGGCGCAACAGGTCTGTGGCGGGACGCGGGCGCGGGCGCGGGGCGGTAGGAAATCCTTCGCGCACGCACGCACACTCCGACACCGATGCGTGTGTGCACCATCCGGTTTTCTTTGCGTGTGAGCAATGTACACAGACGACGCGCGCCTGTAGTGAGCTGTATCGAGTCGATCGATCAATGAGCTCGACATCGACTCGGACTCTTGCCTGCATGCAACTCATTGATTAACGCTATGAACGTGGAATTGTTTATTCATTCATGATGAATATTTTATATCAAATGAACGTTTTTCTTATCCGTATTCTAAGTCCTCAATTTTTTCCTCATAACACAAAGTTGCTTGTATCTTGCACCGTTTCTCAGGCAAACACTGTACGCGACTTTAGCCACTACTCCGTTGACTTAAAAGCTTTAATAGTGTGAACATAGGGCATTAGCTTAGTTGGGACAAAATAATTTGTGACAAACTTTTTTAAAGAAGTACATAATATGTATTTGTTTTGACGTTTAGGAGTTGAGAAATGTAGTTGTTATGAAACTGGTTCCTTTATGTCCTAGAATATCTAATCTTTTGCTCTCTTGCTAACGTTAAATTATCTTTTTCACAGATGCTGATTCCGTGCCCCACGTAATATGTAGGTGAGTAAGGCAATTAGGCAATTTTTAAATACATAATTATGTTCATTATTAATAACATTACTACAAACAAACCAAACCCAAACAAAGTAAAATTATTGTGGCTGCTGTAATGAGCACAGCCGGGATGACACACATATAACGAAGTAAACGAACCATGCACAAGGATGCGGAAAAGTAGTTTCAATAACGCAATTAATAAAAAGAAACAGACTGTAATGGATACAAAAAACACACTCAAAATATATTCAAACCCACTATCTTACACAATACAATAAAGACAACGGCATATTAAGCCTTGAAGACACATTTCGCGTAGCATAGCATGGATCAACTTTGCTGCACTGCTCAATTTCCAATAAAAAATCTAAAGACCACAATTGAACGAAGCGAAATTGTGAAAAATAAAGAGAATATTGATTTAGAGAAATTTTGCAGAAATATAGTCCACTATAGAAATACCCAAATACCGGTTTTGCTACAATCAGAAACGGTTGTTGCGAAAGGATGACAGAGAGCAAAGTCGGGTGGCAACCAATATTGTCATATGTCATATGCGAGTACCTACGTCGTCTTGACTGTTAAGGACCAGATTCACTGATGAGGAAAACCGCACTCTTATTTAGCGGCAAAACGCTTCATGAGAAAATGCTTTAATTTCCGATCTTCGCAGATATAAATGCGCATAATCTTTGCATTTAATTTAATAACGAATGTAGGAGGAAACAGCTCACTCATGATTGAAGCTCAAGAGCGATTTCGATTCTGAGTACCACAAGAGTAAAAAGTTTTAAAATTAAAAACAGGAAAACCATGCTCACTTGTTATTTGTTAGCTATAAACTGTTGGAAAAACCCAAAAACAACGGAATCTTCATTGGCCGGTGGTGTGGCAGGGCGAAGCGACTTAGCTCTTCTAGCACGATAAGAATACCGTACGTACAATGCACAATGCATTGACGAAATAGATCAGTCCCTTCGGCGTGTGAACTATCGACGACACATTGGTCATTCGATGTAGACCTTTACAGCACAGGTGTGGGACGCAGAGTAGTGGTGGGCTCGGAATTTGCGGCGACGCTGCTCGACGCTCGGGCGCGGGTGGTGCGTGGGCAGAGGTTGGCCCGTTCGCCCACGGCGCCGCACCTAGCCGCAACGCCGCCAAGGTGTAAATCACGACACCTCCGTACAGCATCGCTGGTTACCACTACTTACCACTACCTACCACCAGCAACAAGCAGGAGTCAGATAGCATTCGATCCAATAAATGCTGTGGGTATTTCAATTGGCTACGTACGTTGTCAAGTGTTGAGCTCCTTTCATAGTTTCAATAATAACGTTACTAAGTTTTGAGGTATAATTTATGATGAAGTCGCAAACGTTTCCGATCCATAACACAATATCTACTTGCATAAAAGGTTTACTCAGAATTTACAAAGACATCTGGACAAAAATGTTTTTCAAATCAATGCAATAGTGTCAATAAGTACAAGACGAAAAATACGACAATATTCCAGTTTGAGGGAAAAATCGTAATAATATGTAAGATATGTTAATTTGTCGAGATAAAGCTTTTTATCATGGACTGACTGCAACAAAGTTGTATTAATTTATTTACCAAGTAGAAGAAATGCCATTAAAATGAGCTGAACTGATTTAACCGAGGTTGTTGGTAGGTTCAACGTAGTTAATAAATTACCTATTATTGTTTCTTGGAACAGTATCTCGACTGTGGGAACAGAAAAAAAAGTATTTTCGCAAAATCGCTACAAAGGATTCTGGGATGGCCACACTATTATCAGAGAAATTCCTTCAATTATTAAACTGGAGTCTTAAACGCTCACATTCAGAATAAAATGCTCTAAATTATAGGTGAATTCATGAGAAGTTAGAAACGTTTCTTAAAGATCATTAAAAAGATTACTAAACAGAAGAAAAGATTGAATATACAACACGGACTCTTATCTGATAATTTCAGTCGTATTTGATTTATTTTATGACATTCAAAATGAAAAGCCTAAAGCGGATATACCTAAATACTATACTAACTACATAAATAGAACAAACAAAGGTGACAATATCCTTTACATTTCAAAGTAACCAATGAGCAATGTTAAGCCATTACACGTTACATACTAGTATTTTAATTTTTCAACTTGGACAGATAGGACTGTAGAAATAATGGTACATGTATCTCCCGATGGGAGTAATGGAGCAAAACTATTGGGGTTGGAAACGACTTTGTGATCTATTTCGTGAGTCATAAAGTGTAGTATCAAATGACTGAGCGGAGATAGTTAAGGCATATTCAAGGTGGAAAGTGATGTCATTGGCCCTACTGCGTGCTGTGGCTGTGGACGCTCCACTCGCTCTCTGTCACAGCTACTTTTGCTTTTCGAGTGAACATTGTCCATTCTGGCCGCGCACGTCATTACTTTGGTATTTTCTAATCACGAGTTTTAGAATGTAGAAAATTGACATAAAACTGCTCTTGCCCACGACAGTTTGACAGACACAAAAAGTGCTATCCTAAATTCACCGTCTATAGAGAATTTATAACAGCTACGAAAAATACAGTTCAGATTTGTTTGAGACCGATTGCTATTTCCAAAGTGCATGAACATATGGACAATCGGTGAAGGCTAATTGGGAATTAGTAAGGCATTTTTAAATCAAGCATTTCGTTAACTAGCTAATCATGTAACAAAAACTGATTGCCTAAGTCAGTAGAAACATGAAGTCAAGCTGGATTACTTAGGTTTTCGAGCAAGTGTTAAAGATCACAAGAAAATGTAACTAGATTAGCTAGCGGCAAAAAGATAGAAGAAAAAGATCATGAGGTCGAACGAGCCGTTTTTCAAATTGCTGTAGACACTTCTATGGACGGTGATGTAAAAAGGATATGTAATTTAAAGGTCGTAAACGTGTCTTCAATTTGGTACGTCACTGTTAGTTTGGCATGCGGGTCGAGTGAAGTGGTGTAGCTTCCTGCGCTCGGTCGCCGGGAGCTGTAATAGTCGTCGCGATGGCAAGCAGCGGAGTGGCACGGAGGGCGGACGACGACGCGGACGGACGGCCTCACGGAAGGTCGACCGCCTCGTCCGCTCCGACCCCCCCTCCCCACACCTCACTTGCACGCCCTCACCCGACCGCTACGTGGAATTTATATAATTGCCTTCAATTAAAACAAGAATACACCGAATACCATCTTTGATACACAAACATAGATGTAGCCATTTTTAATTAGTCATACACCGTTTAGTGAAACACTGAACGAATCGCGAGAATAATGTTTCATCATCTTAATTACACGGCGACGAATATTCACTACTACACATTCACCGGCGCGGCGGTGGCGCGGTGCTCGTACGCACAATAACATTTTACTATCCAGGCAATAATACAATATTATGTACAGAAGTTTGATACACGATGTAAATAATTGTTTGCCGTCTGTATTAAATAACCGCATGGTATAGAAACGGCTAAGGTCACCGACGATGAGTGTGTGCCATGAATGGACTGAGTCGTGTCGTGCGCGATACTCGACCATTCAACGAGATCCTTCATTCTGGCTTTTGTTATTACGTAATAGTCAGATCATATTAGTCAATTAATTTAAAATATTGCTGTTAAAACTTGTGCCCAGACGCAAGTTTATCTCTCAGTTCTTATGTAAGCACAGTACGTACCTACTTACATACCTACCCACAGTCAACACATGGTAGAAAATAATTACAATTAGGTAACATATACTATAAGTAGATATTTATTGAGTAGGTGAGACGCAGAACGTGGGTATACAGGATACTTCGTATGAGATGTGGTCCCTTAGCTTCGCAAGTACACATTAGAGGTGAATGCGTTTATTTTTATGAGATATAAATGAAAACAACTCATTAAGACTCACTACCCACGTATATAGAGTGGTTTTTACTTCGTAGACATTCTGAATTGTATTAAGAAAGCAAAATATTGTTAGAGGAAAAACATTCGTTTCCAAACACATTAAATATTGAAATAGGTAATATGTAGATAGTTGATTATAAACAAAATATGTAGTTCAAGAATTATTTAAGTAGGAGATATCAAATGAAAAAATATGTTTTTAATAATCTTGTCTAAGCTACCGAGAACTACATAACTTATGACGTAGTAAGAGGTTGGCATGCCCATATGTATACCTAATTAAACATTGACGTAGGTTCGTTTTGGATGATGTATCATTTAATCCGATCGAAATGATTTGGTTAAGTTCGACGGCGCTCAAGAAAATGTGTTTGAAGCGCGACGACCCGAGTCGAATGGACGCAAAATATGCGCGGATCGCACCGACATTAGTCGCAACGCTCTCATTCACGTTTCTTTTATCTGTGACAAACATCCGGTATTATTTTCAACGCGTCCACGGCGTTAGTACTCCAATATTATCAAACGATTCGACCATACAATACGATAATATATTTAGACAAATAACTACTTTAAATAAACCGTTTATCAGCCTTAAACTCGCATAAGATAACTTTTATGTTCAAAACAATACTATTATGTAACTAGACACATTATTTCGTAATATAGGTATGTTGGGATGAATAAATAATTACATCGAATTCATTTAAATTCTTACACTTATCTGAAAACTATTATCTTTGCAATAACTGAAGTTTTTGAACATAAAGAAAACGAGATAAAGTCGTTCGACTGTAACAGGAAGTTCGAAGATGATAAATATATTTGAGAAACAATTGACAATGGAGATAACAAGTGACGTCATCAAAGTGTGGAAAATAAACTGTACTTAGTACCAGTGGCAAACTCCACTAGACGTATAATTACTAAATTAGTGCCATCTGTTATGAACTTATGACTACAATATATTGAACATTGATTTTATCAGAAAATACTCTTTATATTCTGTACAGGCGCCGAAAGTAATTTTAATTCGTAAAACATAAATGTAGCTCCATAGTTATAAAACAGATGGGACCAATTTAGCTGCATAGGTGCAAGCAATGGCGGATGGAAAGTGCGGGCGGAGGCGAAGGCGGCTTCCGCTTCGAGTCGACTCGCACCGCCTTCAGAATAACAAACGAAACCTGATTTCTATCGACTGGGCCAACGATTACACCGCCTACTCTACCATGAGAACACTTTTATCCATAATGATTCAAGTAACGACTATTATTAGCACGGAATTTTGGAAAGAAAATGTACGTGCACCACAGAAAATCAATATCATACGATAATATAGCAACGTGGCATGATATCTTGCAGTGGTGTTGATTTAATGTACTTACAACCCATTGAAATATAACAAAGAGTAACAGGAGCCATGTACGGCGAAAACTGATTTCTTATTAACCCCATTGTCTGGACAAGGCTCCAGAATAGCGGGTGGACATTACATTCCATGAAGTGCGGCCATACAGCGTAAAGCTTGCAAGGCAATGGTATCGTTTTCACTAACGATGTATACCTATTTAGGCCACCCATTGTCATTGTTCTTCCATGATTGGCATCACTTTTCGTAACTTAGGAATCCAATGAGGAGTGCTGCTTGAAATGGAAGAACTGAGTAAAGAAACAAAAGAATTATTAAAACACGTAGACATTGACAAATCAAACATAAAATCGTACGTGAAGACTGTACTTAGATTATATCCTGTTTTTCTTTTACACCATTTGCTTATTATTTTAACGTCCCGTTTTATTATATTGTGGCTTTGTCTTGTTTGTTACGGAGAATCACTGACTCCTAAGATACAGGAACATACACCTAGTTTAGGAGTCAGGAATTTAAATTATTGTGACCTAGTTATAAGCCTTATAATATATGCTCTTGGTTCTTTGGTTCTTGTACTGTGATGGCTTTTGGTGAAATAAAGAATATTTATGAATATTTATACTGGGTGGCAGGGACATCGACGCGAAAACTGTTACCATAGATTTAGTACATGATACTGAACCCACCTACGTTGAAATTTTTCGTCGGTTATTTAAAAAAAATTCTGCTGTTCCATACATTTTGACCGTGTAGGTATTGCACTTTTCTATGAAACAGCAGATTTTTTTTAATAACCGATGATTAATTTCAACGCAGGTGGGTTCAGAATCATGTACTGAATCCATGGTAACAGTTTTCGTCGATGTCCCTGCCACCAGGTATTAGTTCATGTACTAAATGTCAAAATAGTGCTACCTACTTGTAATTTGAATGACAATTTTGATTAGCTGGTATCTAAGACAGAATACACATAACAGAAAATACTCAAATACGTCATGACATCATCCTTCATGTTTAGGTCATAAAATAACTTAAACATTAGCAAGTTTTCTTATCACGAAAAAAATTTAAAAGTATATTAACATTAACATTTATGCACGTGAGTTGCAATGAATACATACTTACAATTAATGTAATAATAATGTTGTTGTATGTGACGTATACAGACAAAGTTTCAACATCCTATTTAGACGATTTAAGTAAGTACTACATTCGAAACGTTAACGATGAAGTAAAAGTCAGAAATGGATTGTTTGAGTTATTTAAGATTAAATTAGTGTAGTAAGAGACATTATACAAATTTAATAAGTATAGCCAGTCACGATTGGAAACGAAATTGGATCTGTGCACAAAATTCAACTTTTCATAAGCACGAAACGATATTAAAAAAATTGGATGTGGCTGTGTTGTGGAAACGGCCGTGTTTTACGTGAATACGAGTACGTTACGAGTAAAATTTTCTTTGAGACGAATTCTTTGATTATTTTGGATGTAGATGATAGATATGTAGCTGCAGCACAGCATCAAACTTTGTCCCCCGACTTAGTTAACATATTTTTTTTTATTGCCTCCCACTATGGAAGCCAATTTACAGACGTATTCACGTCAAAAGGATAATTTTGTATTTGACATTAGTTCAGCTGGTCAGATAAATTCTTCGAGTCCCTCCCAAGCAACACATGTAACAATAGAATCTGAAGCGAATGTACAGCCTCAGGTAGAGAAATATTTTTTGTAAAGGCACAGTAATTTTTTCGTCCCATCCTCCATTCAACGTCACAGTAACTGCACGTTCTTTTGTACTAATTTAGTTATTTAAGTAATGCAACTTTTCACTGAGATGGAAGTTTTTTGTTTACTCATAATGTTCATTGATTAACTGCCAGTAAAAAATTGGGGCGAATGAACTTTGCTCGGTATATTAGCTGCAGTTGATAATAAAAATAAGTGCGGGGTGCTGACTGCTGGGGGATCTAGCCTGGCTAACAGTGGCAGTGCAATTGCTAATTTCACAGAAGATTATTGTACCTATAGATAGCTCCTTTTTAACGAACGCTCTTTCGCGAGTGCTTTGGGGGTGGGGCATACAGGATTCGATATTGCACCGCAAATACTGCAATCGCGTCGCACCGTAGGCTCACCCTTCCTCTTCTTTCACGCACGATTGTTATTTCATGCGCGATTGAGCGAGTGTGTAAATCCGGCTGTTTGATTAATTCTCTTTTCAACATTATAATACAGTCAGTTGTAATAATTCGTCAGAGAGTGGTCGAGATTCTAGTCTGACAGTGGTTCGTTTTACACAGTTGCAAGATTTGTAAAATCTAACTGCGTGTTAATGGTGATAGGTTGTAATGTGACATCCGTGGCGGTGTGGCGCTGCGTTATCGCATGTCCTTGACACAGAGACGCGGCGTGCACAACGCGCCTTATTGTCGCTGCAACCTTGCGAAAATTACCGCTCGCGATAACAGATGCCGTCGTCGTCGTTGGCGACGCGTCTCTCGACCACGCGCTTACCAAAATATAGTAGTGAATGGAAACGTTACGTGCCCATGAATTTCAAAACATCGTTAATCTGAAATAGAATGCTAATGATGTTTGCTTCTGTATAAATAAAAATATTGTCGTGCGTATTCATAAGGCTTTTACGAAACGTTATACGGCATTTAATGGAGTTTACAGATTATTTTGATTTCAATATTGGAAAAGAGGCTCGCAGATTTCTACAACTGAAAGTACAGTGCAGTTGCAAGACGAATGTGGGTGGTATCCCGGTGCTGCGACTCTCGCCGACCGGAAACCCAATTCCCGGATGCGGCTGCGCGGGGGGATCTCGCCGGAAGCTTGGTAAACGAGCACATCCGCTGCCGCCGCCCGCGCCGCAAAATTTGGCACCGCGAGCGCTCGCAGCCCGCTTCCGGCCTCCGCCCCCCGGACCCCTAACGTCGCTCTCGCCCGCGAAAATAGCGGCCAACCGCTCCGTGTACGCGGTTCATTCAGTATGGCCGCCTTCCATTCATAAAAAGGCGAGGCGCGGGCGGCGTGTTGCGCGGCGAAGGGAGGGCGGCCTCTCCCGCCGACCCGCACCCGCGGCCGACGCCAGTGCGGAATGTGCCATCGAACGGAACGGTCGTTTCGTCGGAGCGTAGCCCTAGCGCTCCCGGTTTTCCATTAAAATGTGTATAAGAATAAGTGCAGTGAATCCGCACGAGTTCGGAACGGTTACAAAAAACGCCGTCGTCGAGATTAGGAGTAGAAATCAACGAAGAACTTCAGCGAGGAAGTGAGTAGCGGCCATATTGCAGTGATAACCGCGCGGCGGGCGGACGAGAATCGAGGCCGGTGCGTGGGCCGCCCCCCGCCCGCGCCAGGTGCCGCTCCGGACCGCGCCGGTCTCATGAACCTTCCCGTGGATTTGCGCGGCCGAAATTCGGTGGTTCTGCCGTATTTTTGTGTGTCAGTGAATCTTCCGGCGCGGTTTCGGTGCGGTACGACCACTTGGTCGCTAGGCGACAAGTAGCCTCAGTGTTGTGTGTTGGGCCGCTTGGCCCGAGTGCCCTTGTGTGTGGAGCGATGTGTGTAGGAGACGTGTGACCGTGGAATGTCTGCTTCGTAAGTACATACGGAGTCCTGACGTGGGACTTCTCGCCCACCGATCAAAACCGTCTGTTTGTTCGGATACGAAACTTGCAACGGATTTGAGTAGCTGCTTTTTGCATGAAGATCACGTAGTCATGCGTAGGTAGTAATTACATTGCATAGCGAAGAAATCAAGCTAACATGAATGACGAGAGGCGACGCCTCGCTTCGCCGCCTGGCGACCGGCACACGTGCAGCGATCAGCGCTCATAGCGAGAACGTTCTCAACAAACGAGTTAATAATAATGCTTTCATTTATTGTATGATTCAAATCTATTTATACGGCGTTTGTAATTTATATTGAACAAAAAACCTAATCGTATAGTACTCCAAAACAACATGAATGTAATAAACGTTGTTGATTGTTCTTAGCCAATTTTTTATTTATTTAATTAGGTATTAAAGACAGAAAACGCGATTAAGCAAGCACCAGTAGTAATAATGAATATTAACAGCTTTATTATAGCAACAGAGACACGAATTTCGACAGAGAGTTGATAACTGTGAACGCAGATAAAGAATAAATTGTAAACAATGGTCACATAAACTGTTAATATCTTGTAACGAACTCGGCAGATAAGAGTATATTTAGACAAAACAAAATAAGAATATTATTTGTAATATAACGGATAGTTTTACGTAAATCTTGTTAGATTATAGCCACAATTGAGTTTAATAACTACTTAGTATCAATAGCACTCAAGAGAATTGCATAGAAATTAGAATCACCTTATGAATTCTACAGAAAGGTTATAGCTACTTACAAAGTATTTGTATTTGAATGGGAGTAGGCAGTAGGCATCACATTCATCAAGATTACAACAATGTATACATTTTCGTTTTTCTTAACGTTATACACATCTTTGTATTTGTAGTCTTCAATTATTGTACTAACACCCGCAAAACTGGCACAACACCTTTCTATTTTTTACATGAAATAATGTTCGTCATTCTTCATTCGTTTTTATACAGATGTGATATTTTTATCCACGAATGCAAAGTATGTTATACTTAGTTAAAAAAATATTTATTGTGTAAGTCCATAACTCAATTCTACAGAATTCAGTTGCATTCCAATGGAAGTTATTTATTTGATTCATCTCTTCAGAACTTTTTTTATTGCAATTGTACTTAAATGTCAAAATAGATACATTATCATACATTTTCAATAGTTCTGAATTGGGAATAGTCCCTTATTGTGTCTTGTACAAAAAAAGCTGATAAAACCTGATTAATCTTTTAAACCACCAAAAGAAGCCATTAAATAGCACATTGATAAGCATCTAATACTAACATTAACAAAATATCGTCATTCGTCACTTCTTATTATGGTTGCTGCTTGCATGTATGCTTAATTTACAACATTTGCTCCAGAATTATTCGTGGTTATACATATATGAATATTTCAATTTTGTTTAACCTGTACTGAGCCAACAGTGAAAAAAGGGAATATTTCAGAGAAGCAGAAAAACCAATGCAACACGGACATAAAACGTGTTATACAACAATATAATATTTTATAATAATGGTACTAGAGATTTCCCAACACTATTAATCTGTACCAACACTCAAAGAGAATTTCAGATAACATGTCGATTGAGAACTATTTATATATAATGAGAATAAAGTTATCAATTAAGTGAAACATGCACATGTAATTAAAATGACTTCAATAATTAAAAACGTTTCATGCATAGATTAAACGGAAAGTGCGCCAGCTGCCTGGAAGATCGAAGAAAATATAAAATCAGCTTAATGGATGTAATATTGAATACATTTAAGAGCTAAGCAGGTTAAACCAGTAGTATTTGGTATCTGTCTAATATTTTCTTAAATAAGAGATAAAATATATTTAAATTCGTATTGACTATTGACCTATGACTGAAATTGATAAGTTGAGTATAAAATAACGCTAAAATATTATTGACATAAATCACGGTACACCATTACTACATTGAAAAGATAAAACAGTAAAAGGAAATAATTAATATAGCGAAACTTAACTTTCCAAAGTTAATAGTCTCAATGCACAAAATCTTATTGAATGGATGAATCCAATCTCTACAGAGAGAAGTCTGTTAGACAAAAACGATCTTACACTATAATGAGTCCGACTACGTGCTGAATTAAAGAAATACATGGAAAGTTGCAACCTAATCAGTAATGGCACGAAAAAAGGTTAAATATAAATCTGTTAGTTGTTCATTAGGACTCAAAGATCTTATTAAAAGCCTGAATCGAGAAGTTTTGATTCTAAGACACTCCTTTAGGACTTCTAATGTTCGTAAATACTAAAATGATTTTCCGAGTTTTGTGTGGTACTTGCACTTTTCTTGTGTGTGAAACTTAAACAGTCCAATGTGTGCTTAGAAATAAAGAACATCCTAAATACCTACTGTTTTGAAACGGCCACCTACACAGTTTTAATTAACCAGAATCCGAATGTTGCTCAAGACCACAATGCATTTTCGCAATAATTTGATTCACGAATATAATGCAATGTAACTTCTGTCTTAGGCACGCAGAATACTGGTTAATTATTTACTGTTTAATTATCATTAGTGAAACTAACGCTGTTGATGTTTACTTGACGAAATCTATAAAATCGATTAATTTTACTACTACTCATATCAAAATTAACTTTAAGAAAAGGGAGACTTATTAATGTATAAGTCTCCTGTTTTCTCCCATATCCGTAATAATAACGACGTGATACTAACGACTCAGACACGAAGCAGACAAGTGATGAATATAAGTTTCAGTCACTGGACTGCATAGGTTTTACTAGTTTTTAACGTAACGATGACGGATGAAAGTGAGAACTGTCTGATGATTGAATTATAGGTATAATTTTATGTTCAGTGTCGAGATCTCTAATCTAATGTGAATGTGTGTTCGCTCGGCAGGTGGGGACGATGAGGGAACAGGAAGGCGACGGCCCGGAGAGCCGTTAGCCGTACTCGATGGATGAGTATGGCGGGCCGGCGGCGCCGCCCCGGCCGCCCAAGCCGGCGGCGCGCGTCCACAGGCCGACGGGCGCGCGCCAGCCCACCGTGTCGCTGCTGCGGCCGCGACCTGAGGCCGAGCGCGAGCGGAACGCCTACGTGGAGGCTCCGCGCCGAGCGCACGCCGCGCCCGCGCCTCCCCACACGGCCGCGCATCAGCCGCTCAAGCCGGTGACGACGCAGCCGGCCGCCGCGGCCGACAAGCGGCGCGCCGGCGCCCTCGCGGCCGACTCTATAGTGTGCGACACCTGCGGCCGCTGCCGCTGCGAGCAGTGCGCGCGCCCGCGCCCGCTGCCGTCCCGCTGGCTGTGTGGCTCGTGCCTGTGCAGCGCCGAGGCGTGCGTCGACTATGCGTCGTGCATGTGTTGCGTGAAAGCGCTGTTCTACCACTGCGGGAGCGGCGAGGAGGAGGCGGGCGAGCCGTGCGCGTGCGGGCCGCGGCTGGCGTGCGTGGGCGCGCTGGCGCTGCCGCTGCCGTGCCTGTGGCTGTACTGGCCCCTGCGCGGTTGCGCGGCGGCGGGCGCGGCGCTGTACGCGCGCTGCCGCCGCTCCGGCTGCCGCTGCCCCGAGCCCCCTCCGCGGCTCTCCAGTATTATCTAGTCCCGCCGCGCGCCGCCCGCGCCCTCCGAAGCGCCGAGTCGAGCGGCGCGACCGCGTTGTACAAATATTTATTTGCGAGCGGAGAGCTTCGGACTGCGCGGGGGTGGACTCAGTGATTGCTGTGCCTGGTGCGAGTGGTGTGTGGTGGCGCGGGGCCGGCGTCGGACGAGCGCCCCGCGCTCACTGAGTGAATCGTCTACGAGTACCTTGTAAATATAGTCGTATAGTGTGAATGTACGTGAACGTGTCGCCCGAACGTCGAAAGTCTCAAATTTTCTTGAGACCGTAACGTGTCATAAGAAAACGTTAACGTTAGTATTTTGGATTCCACAAAAATCCAGAGAAGATTAAGAAATGAGATATAAAACATACTTATTAAGATGTAGATAATTTACCATTTATTTATTAACTGAATTTGTATTTATTTGTAAATAAAACGACAACAATATATTATAAATACGAATGTTTACTACATTATGTTTGTTTTTTTCTATTCCTTTGGTACTCTTATTGAGCTGCAGTTATCTGTACTAATACTGTGGTAAAAATATATTGACAATTGGTAACATGTATGATGCAGGTCTCAATTTGACATTCTCTGTAGGCGGGAACAACCATTAAAACACAAATCTGCACTAGCTACACCTATCTTCCTCTAAGATCTTTTTGCATAATTCATTGTCACCATATAAACACAATTTACATTTAATTACACAAAACTGCACAACACATAACTTATCAACATTTTGTGTTATCTTCTTGAGGTTTCTTGGTGGCACAATGAAATTAAATTATAATACATATAATAAATATTATAAAATATTAAAAAACTCACTTGTAAAAACTTCAGCTGTTAGAAAATTTTGCAATATACAAGCTTAGGTTTTGTTTAAACTACCTGCTCTACAATAGTTTTACTCAAACCGCTCTTATATGACTCTGTTGGTTGGCACAATATTTTTAGATCCATAAGAATATAAGTACCTACAGCACAAATAGTTTGTTGCTATCATGTGGTACATACATGAGGTAAATAAATAGCAAGAAACTTTTTGGAATTGTTCTATTGTAACAAAATTACTTTATTGATGATGATTTTCTTTTTGTAATTATGTTGTTCAAATAAGTATTTGTATATTATGTTTCCTAATATTATTTTTAAGGTATTTATAGAGCAGAGGGTTGTAA
Source organism: Agrochola lychnidis (assembly GCA_963680765.1). Taxonomy (NCBI): domain Eukaryota; kingdom Metazoa; phylum Arthropoda; class Insecta; order Lepidoptera; family Noctuidae; genus Agrochola; species Agrochola lychnidis. The sequence continues at coordinate 17,486,158 of OY796857.1, forward strand.
GACCTATTGTATCTCATGTGCTTTAGCCTTGGTCTTCAATAGGAACGGCCCAAGTACAACTAATCAGGCGTAAAGAAAGCAATGGAAAATTAAAGCAAGTAAGTAAATACACTGCACAACCTGAATAAGTAAAATTTCAAGCAATTGATGAATAATTTAGTAGGCAATGCTAGAGGGTAGGTGGCTGTTCCCGATTCTATCAAAGCGTTAAAAAGTGTATACTCGCCTTCGTCTTGCTCTGACAGTACTGTATTTCTATTTGATTTTCTTGTAATATTTCACAGCAAAACAAATATCTTGATGCATCGTATTTTAAAATGAAATCGAAATTTGAAAAACTTTTCACCAAAACTGTAAAATGATAATGACAACGTCAAAATACTGTCAAATATCAACAATTCTCTATGGTTGTTTAATTTTTTTGGTGGCATAGCCGAGAAACTACAGTTCAAAAGTTTTGTTTATTTTCACAACAAAACCGGTTAAAAAATGTAACTCCCAAAATATAATCAGAACATATTTACCAAATTACGACAGTTGAGTCAAAAATCTTTCCAGTGTCTTAATCTTGAAAGTAAATTGAAAAAACCGGCCAAGTGCATGTCGGACCACGCACAATATAGGGTTCCGTAGTTGGGATGAATTTATCCGAAGAACAAACTTAACTTTGTAGTTGAAAAAAAATTTTTTTTCATACAGAATGTATGGGAGAATCTGTTTTTACAACCGTAAATCTAAGTTATTTATTTTTATTTATTTATTTAAATCACAATTATAATACCTTTACAGATCGACGGTCGACTATTACTTGTTAACTTGTAAAGCCTACTGAGCTGTGATAGATTTCCTTTTAAATTCGTTATATAAGCTACTGCCGTGAATTTTTTCACATATCTAAAACCAACCATTTAGCTGGCAAAGTGAAAATTTTTGTTAGACTCTAACAAAAAAATTCACTTTAAAGCTTAATATTTCGCAAACGGATCTCTAAATTCAAAAATGGTTTGAGCATACTCACAATGTTTTTGAAAGACCTTTCCAACGATACCCCACACCAAGGGATAGAAAAAAAAAAACATTTCCACTTTACGTGTAGGGGAGGTACCCTAAAAAAATAATTTTTCATGATTTTATTTTACCGGCTTTGTCGGCGTGATTAATATGTATACCCATGCCAAATTACAGCTTTCTAGTACTAAGCGTCTCTGAGCTAAGCCGCAGACGGACAGACAGACAGACAAACAGACAGACGGATATGACGAAACTATAAGGGTTCCTTGTTTACTACGGAACCCTAAAAATTGATGTTTATAATGGTAGTATAATGGGAATGGAATTTCTTCATACAAGTTATGTAGGAGGAGATCGTTTGGAAAGAAGTAGCGATGGCTTGACGCGTCATCGGTGGCGGTGCGCCGCGTCGCGCCCGTTTCCTTTTACCGTCACCATCCGGGATGTGCGGAGCACGCCTCCTGTTACTCTCTTCCTTCTTCCCGCACGTACGCAAGTAATAAAATAATGTCATGCGCCTTTTGTATCACAGACATTGATAGGTTCTACTTTGTGAATAATAATTATACGCTTCGATGAAAAAAAGTATAAATTGTGATAGGAATAAACTGTGAAATAGTGTGGTTGTTTGTCTGATCTGTGGAATGTCAAAGCTCAAAGGGGACACTCAGTTAAAAGAATAACCTGATGAATGATAATTATTAACTTATAATTTACAAATTGCCATGTTATTACAATGAGCAAATCCCAACGTAACACCTGTAGTCTTCCCACTTTTTAGAAAAAAAACTAATGACAGTAGTAATATAAACTCTAGCTACAAAGAACATTAGTGCCTACTATTTACTAGTATTACTACTTTACTCTACAATGTAATAGGTCCACTACAATAATATTTTCCCCGCATGGCCTGTTGTTCCTCGCTGCTAATTTAACACATAACTAGTGCGTACGGCCACTGATAGATCGTTTTAAATTGGAACAGCAGATGTTGACAGGCTGTCGACAACGTTGTTTGATGGCCGGATGAGGCCGGGTGATGTGATTAAAGGATATTATTGGTTATTGGGCGTAATTGTAAAAAAATTAGGTACATATATTTTATTTAGAAGCTTATAATAGGCACCCAAAGTAATTATGAGTTATCACTAAAATTCAGATTAGAAAAATCAAAGAAATTAGAATTCAGATTTAGATTTTTTCTTTGCGTTAATACTGATATTCAGCTGCATCCGGTTAGACTGGAAGCCGATCCCAGCATAGTTGGGAAAAGGCTAGGAAGATGATGAGTAATTAAGCGTTACTTTATTTTTTAATAGGGGTAATACCGCCGAAAATGTCATTTTGTTCTTTTTTTTCATATATACTTTACCCTACCATAGACAATCTGATCAACAAATGTATTATAAAATACCAAGTAAAATAGATAGGATACTTTTCGTCTTTGCATTTCTGAGTAGAAACCGTTATCATTTAAACCCAGGAACTCTCTTCTCCAAGAATTCTATGGCCCAAGGATATGTCTGTCTGTAATTTTTATTCCTGAATATCTTGCCGACATCAAGTTATACAGCAATAAAGCTATTTATTCATGTTGTGCCGTAAACTTTTGTCATAGGGCATAATGTCCTCTTTTGCATCATACGTAGTTTACGTAGTTAGTTCCACCGCGGGTTTTTAACTAAAAAACACTTTTCGATTTCCTTTGTAATAAATATGTCATAGTTGATGTATTATATTAGTTTGATCCAAATGAACTAATGCTTTTTTTACTATAAAAAGTATCAAGAAATGTGTCGGGCTACGGCGGAGTCGGTCGGTTGACCTCTGCTACGGAGGAGATGGATCATCTGCGCCATTGTCAGGTTGATTTGTGACCACGGCTGCCATTTGTGGTACAGACGCCAGCACATCAAGCTACTACAATCTGTCAAATTTATTTAATAGATTTTCAACTTTATCGCTGATGTCTAAGGTTCAAAGTTGATTGGAAAAATTTGACAGTTTCGGGTAGCTTGATGTGCTGGCGTCTGTACATTCTGGTTTGATGTACACTTTGTACAAGACTATCGTTATTTCACTGTCAAATCTTGCCAGCTATCGAGCGCATTCCTTGACCTGTGCCCTGAGATGCATCATGCGCTGCCAGTTTGATTTCTTCGATGTTCGCTTTGTATTGTTAGGGGTCTTATTCATATCTTAAGGTTCAGTAACTTCATTTCCTTTGCAAATTATTGATTGTGGTCCTTATTATGTTTTCATTACCTGTGGGTGGGTAGGTAGACGTTCAACATTCTAGTAGCTAGCTATATTATGTCGAGCTATTTATAAAGCAAGTTTATTAAAAATACGACTGGTGTGCCTTCATAAGAATCCCTTATAAAGAATATAATGGGCCGAACCTGACAGCTTTCGATCATTGGCTGAACATTCCGATCCAGTGACACACGCTATTGTGTTTTCTAACGTTAAAATATTCCTTATAAACGACAGGTTTAGAAATGAACAATTGAAATGTTTATACTCGTATGTGTGAGATTATCAAACAATGAAGAGTACGTACTTGTGCGTGTAGCAACATCGATTATAATCAATTGCTTTTTATTTTCCTATACATCATCATAGTTACGTATTGTGGATCTATATTTTTACCATTCAGTTTTGTTCTGTTGTGAATTTTTAGTTGAGTAAGTATATAGGTAAGTAGACATGTATCTTAATTGTCTGGATATATTTTCAGGCCACACGTTGCTAGAGGTCGCAAAAGGTTTAGAAGAAGCAAGAGGAGGCCTTAGCTCACTCATCAGTGTGATAAAATAAGCCCATCAAAAATATATGTAAAACATACCTAAGCACCTTCCAAATTTTGTGTTTTTCCAAAGAAAACCTTCAAGGTGCTAGAATAATCTGATTGTTCACACTGTATGTTTGAATTCTTACGCCAAAATTTATAAGCAGATAAGTAGGTACCTAATAAGAAAAGGGGGCAAGATGTTTGGCGATTGTTTGTACGCATGGTTGCAGCGAGTCGGTCGCAAGCGTAGACGATAAGTAGCAGGTCATCGCGCAGGAAGTCGCGGCGCTTCAAACAGGCCACATTCTGCCCAACGAACAGATAACAACTGTTGGGTAATCACTATAACGACCACCGACAGTTGCTAACCTATCTCATCATAGAAATTAGACAACAAAAAAGATAATTGGAGACAGCAGCATAGTGTCATTTTTACGAGCGTCTGTCTCAATGTTATATAAATTATGTCACGTAAATTTATTAGACACCCAATCTTATTTTTCCTTGTTTACGAAGTTCGACGACTGCTTGTAAGATAACATTCGTACTCTCTGACGAACTTTACCAGTGCTTATGAATAAGACAATGAGCGTTCGAGTAGAGAGTCGCCTTGTCATTCATAGTGCGCCGCACAGCTTCGGGGCGGACTATAAAATATTCCCTACTGGTTTTATGAATTCGAAGGGACTTTATTCTTTACCATTTAAGATTCCTGACGTCAAGCGGGTACATAAACAGTGTCTTCTCAACGAAACCATAAATCGATTCATTCATATACGACGTTTCGCTTCATCAATCAATCGTCTATAAATAAAAGATGGAAACGTGAAGGAAGCGGCTTCCACTTCAAATTCTGACGTCAGTTACAATGGTCGAGATGTTTTTTATTCGTCGCATAAAAATATTATACCGATCTACCTGCCGTAATTTATTTAAAAAAAAACATAAATAGTGCCAACCTAACTCAAGCAAGTTGCTCTCAGGAAATAACTGTCCAGTTTCTAGATTGTCAATCAGTTCGCCAGATATCACAGCAAGGTATCTACCTAAGTATAAGAAACCTTATTGAATTTAATTATTCGGACTTCTTACAGCTGAATTATTGTTCGTCAATAATAAGGTATTAGGTACCGTCAGAATCTATGGTTTGAGGAAAGTTATTCAAGAAAGAACCCAACACTGATTCTATAAAATTGAAAGAACTATAATTAAATTAGACCACAGAAATGTCTTTAATTTTTTTATCTCCTATCTAATTTGCTGGAATTTGGTGAGATGGTGTCAGGACGGCGGCGTCCTGAAATGAAAATTGCAGTTTGTCATAAAAACATACTCATTCGTTTTCATAATTATTGTAACATTGATCAAATCAAAACAATTCTAGTTTCTATTAATGTAGCTAAGCTTATAGGGGTCATTATCATCGCAAGTTAGTGCAAGCACTGGAACGGGAATTGCGATAACATTTTTTCTATAAAAAATCTACATTCATTCTTAATAATATTTTATCTTTTAAATAAATAAGTAATATCATAGAATACTTGAGTCATCAATTTCACTTTTAGAGTTTATTACCTACCTATCACAATAGTTATTAGTGTGAGTGGGCAGCTGAGTCGCTTCGACGCCATTCATTTTATCAAGTCCGACATACGTGTCGCTCTATAAACACAAAACAACAAATGATCTTTAATATTCTCGAAATACTTTCATTACGTACTTACTTAATTATATGGCATCTGTTATACTACGCGTGTATAAATTTCGTTTTGACGTGGAACATACTAAAATATTGTGCTCAATTCTAATATATCAATGAACGAAAACTTCGATAAATCTGTAGTATTTTACAATCGACTATCAATCATTAACTGGTAATTTACTGATGAAGAATAATCAAATTTGGAACACGAGACAAAACTTAAAAAATGTTGTCTATAGCTGATATAATATTGAGTTTTTCGTGTCGCCGTGTAGAGAGTGGGCAGCGAGTTATCATGTGCAAGAGTCGGACGATATCTCGTACAAATTGGCGACGTTGCAAACTACGGTCATCGGGTCATGCGTCGGCACAGTGTAGATAAAAAAATCGTCCTCAATGTAGGCGTCGGCATCGTAACTACTGGCACTGTCTGTCTATACAAGTCTGTAGTGGAGCTAACTGCTCTCACCCATTCATATCAGAGTAGATACTTGTTTATTTTGATGTCGCTAATGCCCTTAATGTAGGCATTTATTTATGTTTTACTAGAATTGTTTTCAGGATAGACATAATATATAACAGTACAAGAACTAAAAAAATTCGGTAATAAAGATCATATTATGATACAGTTATTTTATCGAAGGAACCTCAAAGTAGATTTTGATAAGGCTTTCGACACTGTCGAACTCTGGCTTGACAGAACTCTGTTTTGTGGAATAGACAATACTAATTAATATTTTTTTCTTAATTTTAGTACCTAAAGGTATTGGCAAGGTCAGGACAAGACGCAAATACAATATAACTTACCAATCCTATACTATTAAACGAGGGGTGCACTAAGGAGGTATCCTGTGTCCCTAAATAACTACCCCTATCGACATTACAGAAAAGTACCAAGGTGCTTTTCAAACGAGAACTATTTTGCACTGTAGAAAACTTGGGTAATGGGACACTATTATAAATACCTATCACCCATAAATATATGCAAAACAATTTAAATGCTATTATTTACATAGTTATAGACGTACTATAAGATTAAATCTGTTTTTAAATAACTCAACCAATGTGTAGGTATCTACAGTATGATGTCAAATTCAAACGTTTCATATGACGTCAAAAAGTCCTTTTACGTAGGTGGAGCCGCAGGCGAAAGCCAATAACGAAACTATTAAAATATAGAAAGTTACATTTTTCACTCTAAAACCTAGACAATGGTGCCGATTCCCTTGTTCACAAACTAAACTAAATTTAAGTTCAGTGCATCTTTTTCTTTCTATTTCATTAAGAAAAGGACAGAAGATAAATTTTAGTTTAGTCCTGTCAAATTAATCAGCGCCTGTCACTCTCCATACAAGTTTAGACGTGATTAAAAACTTGCCTACGTCAAGCGCTGATTAATTTGACAGGACTAAACTAAAATTTATCTTCTGTCCTTTTCTTAATGAAATAGAAAGAAAAAGATGCACTGAACTTAAATTTAGTTTAGTTTGTGAACAAGAGAATCGGCACCATTGTTCCTAAAATGGAATAAATAAAATTCACACGAGTCACTATTTGGAGCGAGCGATCTAAAAATATGTCGTCTCTCAAATTATATTCTTATTCGGAATCGATAATCGAAGGAAAGGCGCAAACTCAAAGGGCAAAGAGAACACGAATGCGCTAGGAACGCGACTGTCACCCTTTCAATGGAAACGTCTTGGTGCGAACAAGTTTTTGTGTGGGTTGTCTCGTGGGAGCCGCCACTTTATCCTATTATATGTGTTATAGACGTAAGTTCGCTATTTAACTTGTGGTAACTAGTTTTAACTGAGATTTCAGATAGATACAGCACTGTGTGGGTACCTAGATACTTACCTGCCTTCTTTGCATTTCGACAGTTTATCGTATGTCAGAGTGGGTTGAAGTTTGCTGTTTGAATTATACGCAAATGAACGGACGTCTGCCTTTAACTTTATTTTTCAAACTTCAAATAAACTTACGAGTCTTAAATTGGTTTGACTGGCGAATCTTCAGGATCAGAACCTTAAACATATAGTACCTATATTTACCTATATTTTTGATATGTAACATCTTTCCTCTCGCTTTCCTGCAATCTGCAATCCGTCAGCTCCTGCAATCTGTAGAAGTGATTTCGTGAAAAGGGATGGAAGTGTGTAACAGGAAGCCGGGGAAGCGCGCGCTATTTGATTTGACCAATGAGCGCGCGCGGTGCTAGAGTTGGCTGTCAGATCGTACCAACCCATTTTCCGAGAGGTTGTAAACAGGATGATAATGATGATGATGAATATTGTTTATATCATATATACGTCATACCCCGTTTGGGGTCGAAACGCTCGGATCATGAGGCCCGAGTGCGCGTCTCCTTTTTAAGGAAATTTCTCGTCGACTGTTCGACACTTCACGTGACCAGAGGGCTGGCTCGTTCTTTGACCAAAGAATTAGCATTGCCATTCAACGTGGCAATGCCGCCAGTCTTCTGGGCACGTTTCCGGATGACAGCGATGCGGACGAATACTTCGACGCCTAAGTGTCGTTTTGTTTTTATTATTTTTATTTATACAGATAGTTTCGGCTGAAATGATGAATGATGATGATACAGATAGTTAGTTAATCTTCTTATTTAGTACCTAATGTAAATAGTTAGCTGTGTTAAAACTGTAAAATAATAAATTTACGTCAGCCAAGATGTCAGATGTTACACAACCTATGCGATATGCGACTACTGTAAGGTTTTTTTTGTCTGGTGAGGATAAAATCTCAGTAACTGGTTTACTGTTTGATGACAACTAACACAAGAACAAGCCGTACCACGCCTGTTCAACGTTCTAGAGGACAATGGTGCCGATTCTCTTGTTCACAAACTAAACTAAATTTAAGTTCAGTGCATCTTTTTCTTTCTATTTCATTAAGAAAAGGATAGAAGATAAATTTTAGTTTAGTCCTGTCAAATTAATCAGCGCTTAACGTAAATTGACGTAATTTTAGTCGGTAAGTTTTTAATCACGTCTAAACTTGTATGGAGAGTGACAGGCGCTGATTAATTTGACAGGACTAAACTAAAATTTATCCTCTGTCTTTTTCTTAATGAAATAGAAAGAAAAAGATGCAATGAACTTAAATTTAGTTTAGTTTGTGAACAAGAGAATCGGCACCATTATCGTCTTAGTTATGATTATGACGAACAAGAAATGCCTTCAGTCCAGTTAGCTTTCCTATACCTATGCATCGCGAGTATCAATTTGCTTTGAAAACACAATTTTAGTCAGCTCCACCGTGTCTTTATTTCTCATCTAGTTTTTAGGTACCTACTTGCAATGATCACTATACTTACGTTTTATCAAATCAAATCATTTATTGGTTTGCAAATAGGGGTAATTTTAGTACTTACATACATGTACGATGATGTTTGTGTGATGCTGGTTTGAGCTATTAGTATTCGTCTTTCTGAGTGAATAATTTTACTTATTTGGTGAAAAAAACAAAAGGTGGAAATTAAGGCAAAGCCAGAAAGAAGTTTACTTAAAATTATTGTCCATTGTGTCCTCTACTTATTAAAAAAAAAATCGCCTTTTTAAATCCTGTAGAGTCTATTTTTTATCACTTTATGGAAAACTTATCTTACACTATCTTATGTCATCATTGTATCTAAGGCATACCTAAAGTTAAGACATATTGGATAGTAACGCAATTTCACCATGAGGCGTACAACATAACCGGACGCATAACAGTCATAACAACAACGAAATAATTCAAATAAGTAATGATAACTAATGATTAATACAATATTATAAATTTCACGGTACGGGCAACTTTCACGCGGACCAGTGTTGTCAGTTCCACTCCTGCGCAATAATGTAGCAACACTGGCAACACCAACGCCATGAAACGTTGAATTAATTATATTGTTCATTTCTAACAAGGTGTGTTGTACTGGATTCAGTAACACATACGAATCCATGTGGATTTCTCTCTTGAATTTCTTTAGGTACGATATAGACCTTTTACCTATACCCTAATTGCATAATATAACACAACCACAATCTGTTTCGATTTGAAACAGATTGCTTATCCATTGATTCATAAGTTGGAAAAAAAAATCTGTTCAACAACTTAAATAACGCAATGAATGTTGTTGAGCTGTCAATATGAAACAAATTAGGCAAAATTTTTACGAAAATAAGTTACGCAATTAGAGTACTGGTCTACATGGTCCCTCCCTGCTACCTATTCTGTCCATTTCAGGTAAGATTACTAGTTTCTTCATCACCCGATCTAAGATGACTCTCTGGAGCTGATGATGCGCGTCATCTTGTCTGACCCAGCCATCAACACCATTAGTGGTGAACTGGTGATTTACAATAGGTAATGAAATTGGATCAGGATTGCTTTTTACATTGGTACCTAATCCTAAGGATATGTTGGTGAAGGGTGGGCGTTTTTGGGGGACTGTCTTATGTTATTTTGACGTTCGAAAAGTGCTGATTCTCAGCCAAGTTTGAATAAATGACTTTTGAATTTGAATTTAGTAATCTGAGTATTATAATTTTAAGTAGGTAAGTAGGAAGCTTCTAATAATTTCTGGTGATCAGCTAAAAGATGAAAAGTTACTACTAGCCTAAGTATCTTCCATTAGAAATAATAATAAAGAAGCTATAGGCTACGCGCTCGGGGTTATCACATATCATATGGAGTACCTACTGTTCTAATAAGTATAGTTACAATGCATTTATAATATCACGTGCACACAGGAAGAGCTCCGGTTACGACACCGCCACGGTGATTATGATAACTAATAAGTTTTTGTATATATAGACACTGCATGCATTTGAACAACTTGGATCTTTGACAGTCGTACCGGGTCGTCAGAAATCCAAAAGTCTGAAAACCAGTCTCACCAAGGTATTACCTAGTAACTGGGTTGTGGTGGTCAGATAGGCAGTCACTCCATGTAAAATACTGGTATTCATCTGCATCCGGTTAGACAGGAAACCGACCCCAACATAGAGAAAAGGCTAGGTAGGTGATGATGTGTTTGGACAAAACACTCTCAGGAAATATATAATATGCTTAGATTATGACAAGTATATAATCTAAGATAATATGTTAAAAAAAACCATTGAATTGTGTGGCACATTTAGGTCAAGCCAGTCTCGTGTAAGTCCAAATATGAAGTTTAACAATATAGGAGTTTCCCTCACCCACCAAGTTAATTTTTTGAGGGAAAGTTTGAATATTTTCTTTACCTTTTTTAACCGACTTCAAAAAAAAGGAGGAGGTTTCTCAATTCGACCGTATATATATTTTTTTATGTGTGTTCGCGGATAACTTCGTCGTTTATAAACCGATTTTTATGATTATTTTTTTGTTAGAAAGCAAATATCTCAAAGGTGGTACTATGATAAGGAAACCAGAATCTGATGATGGCATCCCAGAGAAACCGAGGGAACTCTTCAAATATTATAAGCACACCTATAGCAATTTGGGTATTTTTTATAGTAACTCATGCAGTTGCTCTTGGAAAGCATCATTTGGTGAAGTGGAACTGATGATGAAGACCACAGATGGCCACCGGAACTTCTCAATAGTCAATACTAAGTATTCCACGGGTTGCGATTCGATTACTTTAATATGTTTGCCAAGTAATTTATGCTCGTCACAATGCATATGGAGAAGTGGAGCTGATGGTAAAGTACCACGAGAACTCCTCAAAGATTAACGTCCCTGCATCGGGAAAAGCAATATTTTGTGAAAGGTGATGAGCAGTTGACATTAGGCTATTGTAACTTAGATAAATTACAAACTGACCCACTAAAAAGCGAGAAAAAATACTTTTTTACAAAAAAAACAACCGATTTCCAAAAAAAAAACACTACTAACTGAAAAATAACTAAAATTTCGGAAGTCGGTGGCAAATAACAAAAATACTAAACCAAAATTTAAGTTATTTTTCACATTGTAGAGTTTTTTTAGAAGTCGGTTGTTTTTTTTGTAAAAAAGTTTTTCCAAAAGATGTGTTCGGGCAATTAGGATTAAAAATCATCTCCTCATGAAAGGATTGATCTTGAATTTCATGGCCAAGTCACTTTAGGCACAGACTTTTCTTTATCTTCGAACTAACTCGGAACTCCGATCGCAGATCCTAGAATCCAACAACCTACTGCTCACACCTCTCACGAACATGACGTGTCCTGGTCCTCCTCCCTGACGCATCTGCGTGATAAAGTAACAGGACTCCTGAGGTATTAGATATATGCCTCAGGAGTCCTGTTACTTTTAAAAATAGTTAATGGCTCACCAGGTGCCCCCGTTACAAGATTGGAACCGAGCAATCGGTACAATTTAAAAAGTGCTTTCATACCAAAGATCACTTTTATCTAGGTACTACAGTAGGTTGTGTCGCAACTGGTGCAAGTTCCATAAATGAGCACAATAATAAAACATAGTTGGCATGGCAATTTACGTAAACAGAAATTACTACAAACGTCCCAAATCACTCAATGGAAAAGGAAACCGACAATTTGACCGTCGGCGTATGAATACGAGAGCAAGTGTAATCGACATTGTCATTACATGACAATACGCGAGTGTGAATTCCATCGTAATCGGATGTGGCGGTACAAAGCGGACGCGCGTCCGTTCTCGTCCGGCCGGACACCGGCCCGATGCCGAGATACGGACCGCTCCCGCATCCGGCATCCCGTTTGACAATGTGACCTTTGTTTGCGGAATGAACCGACTTCGGAAATATGACGCACGACGGCTAAACGTATGCAGATTTTGAGATGAATCGGTCGGCGACCTGCCTCAACGGACTTTGAGACAGATGTTGCGATTTATTCAGAGAATAGCTTACCTCTCAACTACAGCTGTATTTTGTCTGAACACTGAATAGGAATCTTCACACTGTAGTAAAGAGTTGTTTCAGAAAAATACACGCATTGGTTTTAAACTCCAAGTCATCCTTCTTTCTTCAGCAACGTCATCTCATTATCAATTCGAAAATATATAAATATGTTCTTGGACTTATGACTAGTGAGTCGTAAGTCCAGGCTTGGTAATGGCCAAATTTCTCTCTGTAAGACTATCAGCTCCAACTCAACAACTATCTAACTACAAATCACTAGCTATCGATCTCTATCGTGTTGAAAAACACGCAATGTTCGCGTGCCGTTCTCCGTTCATTCATAGAGCGGCCCACGGTCCACCCCAACCCCTCCCCTAGCCTTTCAATGATTTGTAGGCGTTACGTAAACTGCTTTAGTTTTGTTAACACGTGTATAAAGGCAAGCTTGCTGCTACACTGACTCATTCTGCACTATTGTTATAGAACGAATCGTTTTAACTGTGACTGTTTTTAGATTTTGCAGAAACGTTTATTTAGTTCCTTTTAAAAGTTAAATTCAACATTATACTAATGACCGTAGACTTAAAAATGTATTAAGCCGGTTTTATGAAAGACCAATTTATTGAAAAATGCTCACTTTGACGACTTTAAAGAGGATTGGATAATGGTATTACGAGATGACAATATCAATGCGGTTTAATATACTAAGCAGTAAGAGGTAGTGCTACGCTAAAATGATATTGATTGTTAAATCAATGTCGTCCGTCTCTCTAATTAGCCTTCAAATAATACTGTTGAAAATCTTAGCTAAAAATAGAATACAGTTCATCCGAACTTGAATGTTAAGTTCACAAAGCAAGTTTTTGATTACCAAAATATCCCGAAATGAGTCGTTGACGGTTTTCCCAAGTTCGGCTCCTGAATATGATTATGCAAATATTCCTCGATATAATATAACGTAATCTCTCCCTCTCAACCTACGTAGTGAATGGAGGAGTAGTGTGAGGGCAGAGGGTGTGGGGAGCCTCCCCCCTATACTCTTAGTTAAGACCTAAGCCATGATAATCCGACGTTCTTTCATAATCATGTCTGTTTACCCAACTCGTGAGGTAACAGCAAATACATGTTTAATGATCTGGATGTGCCTACTACATTATACATACCATTCAAATAGCATCGGTGCATTTCAAATTATATTCAACTAGCTTCTGCCTGCGACTTCATCCGCTCCGCCCGCGCTATTACTTATTACTTCGTTTGCGCATAGCGTTGTTTTTTTTTACTCGGGTCCTTATAGTCATAGCGTGATGTTACGTTAGCCTATAACATTCTTCAATAATTGGGCTATCCAATGCAAAAAGAATTTTTCAAATCCGACTAGTAGTTCCGGAGATTACTTACATACAAACAAATGTTACCTCTTTATAATCTTCATAAGTATAAAGAGTAGATAAAGACTAGTAAAGAAGTATAGATTTGTTGAAAACATTCGCAATAGTGTGTGACGTAATTATAGAGTCCATTGATTTATTTTGCTCGCGTATTGATTCATAACGTTGCCGCGTAATTCCGACACGGGAAACTTTTCAATGTCTTAGAATCTTGTAGTAAGTACTTCTCGTATTGTCCGAATATGTTGTTTTGTTGAAGTTAGTTCCGCTAATAATGTTGTGTCATTAGAACACAAGAGGTACGAGTAGCTACGATAATAACAGTGGTCTACAATCTAATTAATTCTGCGTGTAGTAAGTCTAGAAACAGTTCGTGTTGGCGCAATTGAATCGGCTTGTCGCTAGCCCCTTGTTCGACACAAAAGGATAATCGCAAAGATTAGAAATGTCGGAGATGTGCCGTACCGTAATATCAGAAGCAGTGTTACCTATTTGTACGATTAAGAATGCATACTTCGGCTAATTTACGGTAATGATAAAAATTCTCCAACAATCCAGCAAGAGTCAGAGGACGTACTATTATGTAGGTAAGTAAATAGGTGGTTTTAATTTCTAGGCTATTTCCTACCCACATAAAACAGTGGCACTCAGTGCCGACAGAAGTGAAAACTTGAACAATTTTATTGTGCAGGCAGTACTTTCTTTTAATGAGGTGTCGGTAACGGTAACAGTGTCGCGAGTTCAATTGTTTTTTCCCATCTCAAAAATGCCCAACGCGCTTAAAGAAGTTTTCACTTCAAAAAACAGTAGCACTCCGGGAGTGCCGACAGAAGTAAAAACTTGAACAATTTTATTGTGCAGGAAATACTTTCTTTTAATGAGGTGTCGGTAACGGTAACAGTGTCGCGAGTTCAATTGTTTTTTCCCATCTCAAAAATGCCCAACGCGCCTAAAGTTTTCACTTTTAAAAAAAATCCATCGACTCTTGCGACAAGCGAGACGTTTGACATAATTATATGAATTGAAAGATGAATCTGCAAAAGTATTTCCATTCATCTGTTGAGTTGAGTCGCATTCAAGAACATCATTGATTTGATTGATTGACCTTATAAATTAAGTGTTCTGGTCGATTGATTGATTGTATTTATAACTCACAAGTGGTTTGTTGCCACGCTGAATAGCGCCGTGGTGCCCAGATTTTGTACGATAGACAATTTCAAATATTTTTGGTCCGTATTAGTCTGTTTCACATTTTAGTGTTGCTCATAGGCATCTAAAGCAGCAGGTATGACCGTATTATCTGCCAACCACACTGAGCCACTAGTTTGGTGAATGTCTGGAAGTGCGGAAGCCATCTTTTCGCTCCAGAATTACCTTTTCATTAGTCTAGGGCTGGAAATATTGACAAAACCTCGGAACCTCGGTGGTCGATTCTATCAGATGCAGATCACTGCTTGAATACATGAAAGAGTTTTCAGGATGCTGAACGTCTTCGTAGACCAGGGGGCCTACCACAAGCTCATAAAGCAGTATTATTTTAATATTACTTCAGTGTGGGAAAGAGATGAAGCTCTATAGGACGTATAACTCCATCTCTTTCTCCCACTGAAGTAATATTAAAATAATACTGCTTTTGAGCTGGTGGTAGGCCCCCAGTACCCTAATTGCGTAACTTATTTTCATAAACGATTATGACTAATTAGTTTAATGTTGACAGTTCAATAAGATTCTTTGCGTCATTTACTCTGTTGAGCAGATTTTTCTTCCAACTTATCAAGCAATGGATTAGCAGCAATCTGTTTCAAATCGAAACAAATTGTGATTGATCGTGCATTACGCAATTAGGGTACAGAAGGCCAATTCTCGTACTTAAAAAACGTTCACATTCAAGTCGAAATCTGTCAAACTTGTCACAAATGTTGATAAATTGATTGTATTTTTGACAAAATGCGAACGTTCTTAAAAATTACGGAAACTGAGGGGCCTCAGGAGCTCTAGAATATCACCTATATTTTTATTTTCCAGTTTTATGCTGGCGAACTGGCCTACCATGATTCTAGCCAGATCATGGATTTGCAAAGGAAGGAGTTTAAAGTTCGCGCTGCGATATCTTTTTTTCATATTTGATCATGCTTAGATAGGGTAGGGATAGGGAAATGTTTTTGACCTCATACAGGACGTACACACGTACGTACGTTTTTCTTAAATGTTTTATCTTCTTTTGTTTTTATTTTTTTTACTTGTGTCATTCTATTTAGTTTGTGTTCTTCCTGTACGAGTCCCGATAAATACTTTTTCATTCTGTCTTTCAAAGAAACTTAAAAGCTTCTCTAATGAACTGTCGTATCTGCACTAAAGTTAATCTCGCGCCCACAGTACGAGCCTACGCTACTACGTCCGTCTGAGCTCAAGAGGAGCCGGAGAACGTGGGCGCTGCGTAGGCGGCATGTAGGCGAATCGGCAGCTATATACTTATAATAAAATGTTTTTCGCATTTGGGCAATTAATGTGCGACACGATAGGGCTCTGACGTCATCACACTTTTAAATATGGACGTCCGTTACGAAGAATGTATCGGGGAGTTATGACTTTTGTTTCGAATTTTGAATTTTTGATACTGGTTTTATGAAAATCAAAAACAATTGAAGAGTGTTTTCAGAAAGGAGGAATTATCTAGTTGTCAAAGGTTTTGGAGAGAAAGGACATCGACTAACTCGAGGGCGATCAAAGGATGTAACGATCAAACACGTGAGTGGAGAATGTCGTTCTCGATATAATGGTGAAATAAAATTGCTCATAGTTCTACTGACTATAAGCAGTGTTGAATGTGATTGATTAAACTCTGATGCTTATCCAATTCTAATTAATGTTGGAAGGTGGCGTAATATTATGTCGCCATTCCCTCCGAGTTAAAACACGTCTGATTTTATAACGAGTGTGTAGGTTTACTGACGAAGTTTTCCTTCCTAGTATTCAATTAAGTTGCCACCTAATGGATTTACCAATACTTTAGTATTGAAAAAAATTGGAAAAAATTAAGGTTTAATTGAGCTGTGTTACTTTATTGCTATTGAGGAGCTCGTGGTTAAGTGTTATCAGCCGCACGTGTTGATCCATCAGGTTAAGCTACGCTTGCCGGGATAAGTCCGTGGATGGGTGACCATCTTTACATACCAAGACTCCTCCGTGCCTCTGGTCCTGGCTGTCATTCGTGGATCTTTGACCGTCGTTACGGGTCGTCAGAAGCCCGAATGTCTGACAACCAGTCTTACCAAGGTGTATCGTATTACCCAGTTAGGTACTGGGTTGTGGAGGCTCCATGTAAAATACTGGTATTCAGCTGCATCCGGTTAGACTGGAAGCCGACCCCAACATAGTTGGGAAAAGGCTAGGCAGATTGATATTATTACTTTATTGCTATTGTTCACTTTTATGTGAGTGACTAATTTGCTGTTAACGAAAACTAATTCAGGTAAAGGCTTAACCACCAAGTTAGGCTAGGCTGGCAGCCCGGGTGTCATCACTGTGTGGATCGCCCGGAGGACACGGTGGAGCATACGGTGGAGGTCTGCCCGGCTTGGGCAGGGCATCGCCGTGTCCTCGTGGAAGCGATCGGCGGCGGTGATCTCTCGCGTCCGGCCCTGATTCGGGCCATGCTACGGAGTGAGAGGAAATGGGAGGCCGTCACCTCGTTCTGCGAAGCAGTAATGCTCGCGAAGGAGGAGACGGAGCGCGTGAGGGAGAGGCAAATGTCGCGCCCTCGCGCCCCTAACCGCCGCAGCAGGAGACGCCCTGGGCGTCGGGAGTCACGAGAGGATTTCCGGCCACCGTAGGCGCGGGCTTGCGGACGGTGAGCAATGGGTAGCTCGCCGTCCGATAAGGACCAAGCCCGGGTCGACGGCGCGTTGTGTTCCACGCACGCCTCAAAGAGATGTCAGCAGAATTGACGGGGTCCGCTAGGGCCAATGCCTGCCGGGGGTTCGAAGAAAACCGATAGGGAAATCGTGGCCCCCTGGCAACACGGCAACTGAAGGAACACGGGTGGGTTTTAGTCAGTAAGAGTCTGACACGCCCTCCCGCTCCGCCCAGAGCGGGAGAAGTTATTTGATGATTTCCAACCCAAAAAAAAAAAGGCTAGGCTGGCAGAGAAAAAATTTCATACAGAATGGTTGGCATCTATCTACACGTTTGTTAGTTGTGTGCCTACTTGTGTGTCTGTAGCTCCCAGTTATAACTGTACAAACACTAACAGGATATTATGATAATGATGGGGGTAGACTAAGTATAAGTAGCCGTTACACCGGTGGTCGATTTCCATTAAATTTTTATCACGTTTGTAAAACTTGTCGAGATTTAAAATTCTCCTACGCAAAGCCATATTCCCATAAATTTCAACAAGTAGAATACCATACATAGATAATGGCTGTTCAACGAATCAATATATGCACTTAGTTCATGCGATAGAAGATTTTCCATTTTCACGACGTATCGCTCAATGAAAAATTGTAGCGTGCTATGGTGGTACGTTGGAGCTTCGGCGGCAGTCGGAGTGGGTCGGGCGCGCTCGTGTGAGATCGGCCACGGTCGGGCGCGCTCGGCTGCGCGTGCGTCGCTCTCGGCCCTGCAGGAAACAGGAAGTGGACTAACCGCGGGCTTCCGCTCCCATTCGCGCCGCTCGCCGACCCGCCGGACGCGCACTGTTTCATTCACAACTCTTGTATTTTGTGCCGTTGAAGTAATATTATCTAGTCACTAGTAAATGTTGTGAGCTTTAAATTACACACCATGCTATCCGGAAACCTGAGCGTAACACGAGAATATTTACGAAACTTGCCGGCTAGCCTTACCGAATCATATTGTGATTGTAAGTATTTGTAATTGTATACTCATAACGAAAATAATGCTATATGAAGGTATTGTGAATGAATGTCCATTCATGTTGACGTAATCGCTATAATTCATGAATGATGGTGGCAATATAATTGAATGATTATTTAATCACACTTTGTAGGATATCGATGCAATAATAATTAGTTTTTTAAGCTGTACAAGTGGCTATACTGATCAGATGAAAGTAACAGATTTCATATCTCAATATATATGAAATCTGCCCGCATTTTTCTGAATATTCATGAAAAATAACTTTAAAAGGGGGAGGTCGGGTCTATCTTGACATTTTCTTTTATTTTAATTTTTTTTTTCGATATCCCCCTATGATTTTATGAACTTACATATAGGTACTTGTGTTTTTATTAAAAACACTAATTTTTTTTTGAAAAAAATCTTTTCACCTCCTTTTTTTGCATAATCGACAAATTTTAATAATATAACTCATAAGCTTTTAGAAATAATAAACAGAATCCAAATCGAGCCAATAACATAGGAGATATGGCAAACACTACTCAAAACAAAAAAATTGAATAACATAAGATATTAAAGATAGACCCCCCTTTTAAAGTTATTTTTCGAGAATTTTTCATAAATATTCAAAAAAATACGGGCGGGCACATGCCGAATGGCGACATTGGTATACTAAGAAGCTTATGCAACTCTATAACTCCACAATAGCATGCCTACTATTTTCTTATCTACTATGTACTCTGTCTCTACCATTTCTGTTTCTGGTAGAGTCATAAAAGTACCGGAAAGTTAGTTATTTTGGTAGAGGAATTTCGGAAACTCTATCTTTAGCGCCCGTTCTCTCCGACTCTACACTAGACGTGGAAAAAATGAGAGATTCATGATTGGTTGTCAGATAGTGAGTCAAAATCAAATTAGGCTGAGAATCACCACTTTTTGAACGTCAAAGGTTACAAAAGGCATCCCCTAAAATGCCCTTCACCACTTATTTAGCTGGAAAGAAGAGCTTTACGAACCATGGTCGGTAAGTTATGGGAACCGGGCATAAGCTTTGCGCCAAGCAAGCAGAGGTTGTATCGGTGATCCTAGCAACACTTCCAATTTAGACGAAATGCATTGAACCCTGTTGTAGTTACGTAGCCTAGATCAGTGACGCACTTAGTGACGTCAAACTTTAGGCCCAGACACGATCGATACAGTTGACTGTTTCGTCATTGGTGCAATGGATGCTAACCGAGAGCGTCACATGACTACACTGTTTTTAGGGTTCCGTTAAAAAACGGAACCCTCATAGATTCGTCATGTCTGTCTGTCTGTCTGTCTGTCTGTCTGTCTGTCTATCTGTCTGTCTGTCTGTCTGTCTGTCTGTCTGTCTGTCCGTCCGTATGTCACAGCCACTTTTTTCCGAAACTATAAGAGCTATGCTGTTGAAATTTGGTAAGTAGATGTATTCTGTGAACCGCATTAAGATTTTCACACAAAAATAGAAAAAAAACAAATAATTTTGGAGTTCCCCATACTTAGAACTGAAACTCAAAATTTTTTTTTTCATCAATCCCATACGTGTGGGGTATCTATGGATAGGTCTTCAAAAATGATATTGAGGTTTCTAATATCATTTTTTTCTAAACTGAATAGTTTGTGCGAGAGACACTTCCAAAGTGGTAAAATGTGTGTCCCCCCCCCTGTAACTTCTAAAATAAGAGAATGATAAAACTAAAAAAAATATATAATGTACATTACTATGTAAACTTCCACCGAAAATTGGTTTGAACGAGATCTAGCAAGTAGTTTTTTTTTAATAAGTCATAAATCGTAAACTTATCGTTACTTGCTGCTACGGAACCCTTCATGGGCGAGTACGACTCGCACTTGGCCGCTTTTTTTAGTCTTGTCTTCTGGGTAGCCCTTGAAATTCAAATTATCTCACTTTTTTGTAATTTGCAGGCCAGCACCCAAATTGCGTATACACGATCTGAATCATTTTGAAAGAGATTGCTAAGCTAATCCATTGCGTCATAAGTTCCAAAAAAAATCTGCTCACCAACGTAAATAACGCAATGAATGTTGTTGAACTGTCAGAATAAAACAGATTAGTCTATTAACGATAACGCGTTACGCAATTAGTTAGATAGCAGCTTTATATTATGTTGATCAAAATAACATTCGCGACCTCAACAATATGTATTTACAGAATTATATTAATAGGTAAATTAAAATCATCAATACATCAGCACTCTCTAAGTTCAATTTACTGTATCGAATGACTGTTTCATGAAGTCATGTCATTTGAGGCCAATTCTAACTTCACTACATAGTATAAAACAAAGTCGCTTTCTCAGTCCCTATATCCCTATGTATGCTTAAATCTTTAAAACTACGCAACGGATTTTGATGCGGTTTTTTTAAACGATAGAGTGATTGAAGAGAAAGGTTTATATGTATAATAACCCAGTTAATACCCTTGCGAAGCCGGGGCGGGTCGCTAGTAATATGTATAAATCTCTGAAATTAATTGTTAAGTCCATTGACACCGTCAATTTTCTCTGTTATAGAATTTAATTTCATAGAATTGTCAAAAAAACCAGTTGTGATAAAGACAGTCGGAAAATATCCCACGGAAACGCACGATTATACCCTAGTGTTAACTTATTTTCGTAAATGATTATAACAAATTTGTTTAATTTTGACAGTTCAACAACATTCATTTCGTTATTTACGTTGTTGAGGAGATTTTTTTTTCCAACTTATGAAGCAATGGATTAGCAATCTGTTTCAAATCGAAACAAATTGTGATTAATCGTGTATTACGCAATTAGGGTACTGGTTATAAACTATTTCTGTGCCAAATTTCAACCAAATCCGTTCTGCCGTTTTTGTGTCAATCCGGAACATACATACAGACAAACAGACAAACGGACAAAACTCTAAGTTACTATTTTATTATAAAGAGATATAGATTGGTATTCGATGTTAGGAGACGTATTCTTTCATGGATCAAATTTGAACCCAGTCGACGTCAAGCAAAACAATAGAGCTCCAAACATTACCAATTTACCACGAATAAAAAATGCTATCAAAAAACGAATCTAGAAAGTGGAATTTTATTTAGTGTGACGAAATTACCCCTGACGTCACTACGGGAGGGGTAATTAACGAGATAAGGGTGAGGTTACACAGGGGGTTGCGGGGCTGCGGCGTGACATCTCAATGAACGGTCGGGTACTCCCGTTACGTCACCATAGAACAAACTAGATTTACCAACACTAGCTTAGCAAAAAGTCTCTATTTCAAAAGGATCAAG
Organism: Agrochola lychnidis; assembly: GCA_963680765.1. NCBI lineage: Eukaryota > Metazoa > Arthropoda > Insecta > Lepidoptera > Noctuidae > Agrochola > Agrochola lychnidis. The sequence goes on from OY796857.1 coordinate 17,508,067, forward strand.
GTTTAAGTTCGTCTGAAATTCAGTTTCCCAGCATCAAAGTTATCTTGTTTATTGAATGACGTGCTTAGTTGAGCGACCCTCGAGATTGTTTGGATGGATAAATATTTTGTTTTCATACATTTTTATTAAATTCTGGAATTCAATAAAATTCACTTCTAGTTTCAAGGCACGTATTTTTGTTTTATGATGCCAGTAAAAATCTAATGATTTTTGGGCTATTTGGAGCGACTGAAATACTGAATATGCGGGTTTTAAGTACATCTGCAGCTGCACATAGTACACAGTACTTACATAGTTACAAAGTAATTAAGTAAGTAAGTAGTAGTGTTGTAGACACTTTTTTTTACAATTTTAGTACCCTAATTGCGTAACTTATTTTCGTACACAATTATGACAAATTAATTGTTTCATTTTGACAGTTCAACAACATTAATTGCTTTATTTACGTTGTTGCGCAGATTTTTAAAGTGAAACTTTTATTACATCGTCTCAAACGTTTTCGTCTGTGTGTTGCATGTCGCGTGACGTTCGATCGCGGAGTAGGGATAAAGTGAAAGGCGCTCGTCAGAGCAGCCAAGGCCAATATGGCGGCGCCTATAGAAGTTTCACTTTTACCGTGGTTTCATAAAACCACACAATCCTTTTTTTTATAGCTTATGAAGCAATGGATTAGCAATCTGTTTCAAATCGAAACAAATTGTGATTGATTGTGCATTACGCAATTAGTACAGGACCGAATTACAAATGCACAGAAAACAAATTCAACTTCTTTGAATTCTTGGCATCCTATGAATCCTTAGAGAAATGTCTTGAAGTGAACTGGTATTACAATCAAAGAATTTTCTTAAGAAAACGCCCCAGAAATTGCTTTTAAGAAGAAGGTAACAACAAGAACTTTTTTACACAAGGTCTATTATGAGGTAAGTATGCAGCATCCAAGCAGCCCAGTAAGTATGGAGCAGTGACTTTCGAGTTGGGTCATAGGTTTGAACCCAGGCAGGCGCATTACTTTGTGTAAATAATTCAATCACCACTGCTGATGCTCTCAAAACGATGAAGGAAATCATCGTGAGGAAACTGGCATCTCCTAAAACCATTCGAAGACATGTGACATCTACCAATCAGCACTGGGCCCGCGTGGTGGATTACGGCTCACTCACAAAAAGGAGGCCTGTGTCCCAGCAGTGGAAACATTATAGGCTGATTATGCTAAAAATTATAGCCCACTCCCTCTCCTTATTTTTTTAACCTATACTGTCCCTGCTGGCAAAGGTCTCCCGCATAATTTTAAATTTATCTTTGTCTGCTGCTTTTTCCGGCCAGTCAGTCAAGAATGACAATGCTGTTCTGTGGGTAGACTTCGTACTTTAACACTATTTCGACTCCAACCATTTTTCGTAGAGCACATACCTATGCCATGCCGCCATACGTATTGCATGTTGACTATAAGGAAGTGTCACTGGCATTAGGTTTGAAATCTTGTTAAAATACACAATTGGTATTATTTTCACAGTTAACAATGCCGAATTGGCTAAGAAAAACCTAAATTTAAAATGAGCCCTCCGCGAGGGCTCCCGGCATCTCATATGCGACTTGAGGGAACCCTCCCGGCACTCAAAAAAAACGAGCGAGCCTTACAGTAGTCGCATATCATGTGTAACTTCTGACATCTCACCTTGGGGTAATAAGCAACATTAAGGTTATAAGCAACATTAAAGGGGCGGGGCCTCGTCAAGGTCATTTCTGACGGTCAACTCTAGCACAGCGCGCGCTCATTGGTCAAATCAAATAGTGCGCGCTTCCCCGGCTTCCTGTAACACACTTCCGTCCCTTCTCACGAAATCACTCCCACAGATTGCAGGAAAGCGAGAGGAAGCATCTTTCCTCTCGTTTTCCTTCCTTTACATATCAAAATTTCTCTTTTCTTTTCTCTCTTTCTCCTTCTCTTTTCTCTCTTTCTCCTTCTCTTTTCTCTCTTTCTCCTTCTCTTTTCTTTCTTTCTCCTTCTCTTTTCTCTCTTTTTTTTCGGGTGGCCACTGAAAATCAGCGCTGTGCTGTGGGTCCCCCATAGCACTGCATCATGCTGAGTGGAAGCCTTCTTGTCACAGTCATGTCGTGCAGCTGCCGACTAATTTCTGTTTTATGCTCGTGATTTATTGTGTACTTTGTGTTGTTCTCTGATTACTCTTGTCTTTTATGTATGCACGTGTTTCTGTGACAAATAAACCTATTTGTCTTTCTTTCTTTCTTACAGATTTCAGAAAAGCGACAGGAAAAATGATACACATCAAAAACATTAATTAGGTAACAGTTTAACTTGCCTTTTATTAATCTGCCCTCCAAATGTCTTAATTCAATAATGCGGTGTTTTTTAGCATCAGTGAGCTCTACCTTAATTAACTTATCTAAATAGAGTCCCACAAACAAGCGACAAATGGTATTGAGTAGCTGCACTCACGTACTACCTATTTACAACATAGTAAAGTACAGAAGTTCCTATCAAATACGATACGACAGTAACTCGTCTCTTCTATTTGCATTAAATCGAAATATTTGACTGTGTAATGTGTAAGGGTTTAAATAAAGCTTTTTGGACAATCCGAGCTTCCTTGAATTGCATTGCAGTGCACTTTTGCCTCTTTAACCGACTTCCAAAAAGGAGGAGGTTCTATGTTCGTAGCGTATGTTTTTTTAATGTATGTCTATTGTCCCCCGATTTCTTCGTAAATTTTGGACCGATTTTGAAAACTCTTTTTTTGTTTGAAAGGGTATGCTCTCGAGATGATCCCATATTTTAATTTTATTAACTTTGCTTAGATAGTTTTTAAGTTAGCTTCAATAATACGTATTTTTACCTACTTTGTATGTGGATGATATGATAAGTTCCTGTCACTGTTATTTACATAGCAGGTAGTGGTATTCGAATTTGTGTGAGGTAGAAACCACAACTAAAAGTGAAATATAACTTTAAAATAATTTCGGAAGTCGGTGGTAAAAAACGAAAATTCAAAACCAAAGACACCAACTTCCGGAAAAGTTATGTTTCAATTTATAGTGTTTTTTTTTTTTTGTAAAAAGTTTTTCTATAATGCATATCGGCTTCTGTCTACACATGAAAACTCCTCTCATCAATGATTTTTTTTTAGTTGGTATTTACCGCCTCTGGCAATCGCCGTACTTTTACGCGCTTTTATGGTCAAAGCCTTCTGCACTACCTTATTTTGTGTCCACCCATTGATGGCGGCGGAAACATCAATGAATGAACCCCGACTCCATTCTTATTTCACTTCCGCTATCCGTCCTCGTCACCCGTTTGACAAAACCTAGTGCCAGACAGAGATAGAAAATAGCTACTTACACAAAGTGCAATGGAATCAATTTTATTGACTGTGAAAGCGGTGCCGTCAATGTTTGCTGGCTTCCGAGAAAACAAATAATTTAAAGTACATGGTAAAATTTTCTTTGAGCAGTTACTGTGTATTTCCGTACTATTGATTGACCCAGGAGTTGCATAGCGGATTTGTGGGTGGAGTATCTAGCTGGCCTGACCCAATTTCTGCAGGTCAGGGTCGGGTATCCACGTCAGCAACCTACGTCATAGTGAGGGGTCCAACTTTGCGGGAACCAATCGCGTTGCTGGAGCTACGGGGCAAGGCAGCTGTCCGTTGTACTGAAATAAACTGGAACAAAATTATTGACTTGCAAGGATAAGATAATAAGACAATAAGTCAAATTCAAAATATTTTATTTTACATTAAACCTACATGGGATCTATGAAACATCATAAGCTAGGTGCAACCTAGTGGAAATCTACTTTGGTTAATCTATCTTCTAAACTAATATTAAAAAGATAAAGGATTAGATTTTTTGTATGTTTGTTACGCTTTCACGCAAAAACGGCTGAACGGATTTGGATGAAATTTGACACATGGGTAGACCATGACCTGGATTAGGACATAGGATACTTATCCCGATTTTCCCACGGGATCGAGACTTATACGGGTGAAACTGCGGGGCGCAACTAGTATTAATAGAAGTTCAAAGTCCAATTCAAAATATTTTATTTCACATAAACCTACATAGGTGCCCACCTATGCACGGTTCCAATAAATTGAACGAAAGTACATGGGTACTCTATTAAAAATAATTGCCAATTTTTTTTTTATTTATGGGTATTTTGATACCCATTGTATGCGGAGTTTCACTACCTATTTTAATTTGACCCTGTATAGAGACCTTCATACCGGCAATGCAGGTAGATCCGCACGTATTGAATTCATTGCTGCTCAAAGGGAAGGGCAGCTCTGAATAGAGCCTAGATTAAAACCGTAGTCCCCAATACTATCACATCACATTCAATCGTATCACATACTAATATTGACACAGCTTTGTCTTTGGTTTCCAACTAACGGCTTACAATATTCTATCAAAATTGAAGGATTATGTTTATGCTGTATGACTATGGGCTAAAATTTACCGCACACCACTTTTTTAGGCGTTTTGACGACGTAGTATCTGGTATTATTATTCGGGTTGAGTTGACTCGGGCCGAGCTGTGACTGACCCTAACTATGTAGGTAACTATTCACCTTTATGAAACGTGGCTCAACGATGGTCTTGAATTCAGTTTATTGTTTGTGAATTAAATTAATTACAGTTTTGGGGTTTTAGTTTTTGTTCATCAAGAATGAAGAAGATGAACGATGTGAGGTATTTGGCATTATAGGTTGATCTGTCTCTTCTCGCGTAGCCGTTAAAGGTGACAAACCAATTCAAGATCGGTTGCTTTGAATTGCACTCCAATAGGCCAGAAATGCTTTCGCAATCAGGGAAGGTCCAAAATGCTGTTGAATCGATTATGTTTTATACCCGTTTGAAAAAGGCTGATAAATCTCTGCTCAGCTGTTATTATATCTCAATCGCTAATCAGACAACCTAGAATTAAGTTGAAAACAGATAATTTAAATGACAAAGGCGTTCAGAAACTGGACAGAGGTCAGTAGTTTTAAAGTTTTGGGGAAAAGCTATACCATGTATCAATTTGATTTGAATATCAGAGCAGTTTGTTTTATTTTTATACCAAAAGCTTTTCGTGATCAAATATGGCGTGATATGAGGCACAAGCACAATACAGTGAATACAGCCTACGTCCGTCTGAAAGTAAGCTTTAACGACAAAACTGTTTTGGCAAATTCCAGTTATCAGGCCCACATGTTTTCTTGTTTATGGCCTGCCTACCTACAATGTTATTTATATTTAGATTTCGGTTAAAGAGAACTTTGATGGTCGGATTCACAATCGGTGTAACTATTTATATTGAACATTATTTGGCAATATCTGGAAAATAATCATTATTTTAAGGAACGTTACGCTTTTTTTTAATCCCTAACGATCTTGACACGTCACTTCTCTATTTCAAAGACGTTAAAAATTAAGCTTTTATGAAAGGAAACATTAAGAAGGAAATAATAATTGATGCGAACAGGGAACATGCGTATCCGGTGACGGCCGGAAGTAGCGCCATACGCCTCGCTCCGGAAGTGACGCGCCCCTTTCTTTCGCTCCTTGAATCATGTGCAAGCGCACTTCATTCATACACCGTGGGAGAATTACGACGGAACTAACCGTAACTTCTAATTCATGAATGAAAATAAAACGACAATTTACAAAGGTATGCGGGTATTTAAATAAAATAAAGTGTATAAAACTATTTTTCATTTGGTCGGTTAATGCCGTGTGTTCACTGAATGAAGCCGAGGGGAGGATATTTTTATATACCGACCAACTGTGAGTTTCTTGTACTATTTTTATTGCGGTATTATCTAAATGCATGTTTCTTGAAGACTCGGTTTTATAACAAATTAATATTTGCTTAAATGCATTGCATATATGGTACTACTTACATTTCTACAGTAGCTGTTGTCCGTGACTTTGTCTGAATGTATTTTGTATTTCATTAATTCTAATACAAATATGCAACATGAAAAGTATAAGGCCTTAGGCTTACATATAGTAAGTAGCCTTAGGCTACTCATCTGCCTAGCCTTTTCCCAACTATGTTGGGGTCGGCTTCCAGTCTAACCGGATGCAGCTGAATTCCAGTATTTTACATGGAGCAACTGCCTATCTGACCTCCACAACCTAGTTATTAGGTAACACGATACCCCTTGGTAAGACTGGTTGTCAGACTTTTTGGACTTCTAACTACCCGTAACGACTGTCAAACATCTACAAATGACAGCCGGGACCAACGGCTTAACGTGCTTTCCGAGGCACGGAGGGGTCTTGGTATGTAAAGATGGTCACTCATCCACAGACCAACCGCGGCAAGCGTAGCTTAACCTGATCGATAGACCCGTGTAGCTGTTGTTACTTAGCCACAAGCCCCTCTACTATATCTAGGCTACTATGTCTGTCAAATTCATAACGATCGGCTCACTAAGTTTCAATGGTTTGGACGTGAAAAGGTAACAGATAGACACAGCTGCTTTGGCATTTTTAATATTAGTATGAATACGATTTAAGTAGTATGGGTGGATAATGATAATAATCTTTAATTAAATTAATGAGTCTGCCGATAGATTCTATCAAGATTTTAAAAACAGTTGAAAGCGAAACAAAACTTTAATTATAGAATATTACTTTGAAGAATGTTCCAAATCAATTTCCTCTAAATGTCATCCGTCAAAAATAGAATGATGGCCAGCATTACAGATAATAAAAAAAAACTGTATTTAAATTTGACAGAACCAAAACGCCATAATCAAGGAGGTCAATAAATAAATAGTTTTGTATTGATAGTGACTGATTTATGTTTTCAAATGGCACGTCTCCGTAATTAATGGGTCCGGTAGGCTTATTTGGTATTCGTGGCAATAACATTGTGAGTGGTGTAGCTGGACAATCTAGTTTTCCATTACGAGAAATATACATAATTATAACACAGCGCTTTGATGTACTTATATACATATACGGGTACCTACGGAACTTGTTTAGATCGTGGATGAACTTCAAATGAGGTTCTAGTTCCTACTGCCTGTCATGAGATGTGACCTATGTCACAAGTTGAAATAGATGTGTTTACAACGATGCTAAGATATAGTGGCGAGCTTTATGCATGCAATATGCAACAACGTTGGCGGGTTGGTAGTACCTACTTATCTTATTGATTATCCAATGACCAATGATTAACATATGTGTCCATCATCGCAGTATCACATTGACTAAGTACCTATTATTCTCTTTTATTCGACTACGGCGGAGTAAAATGAAGGGTTATGATGTTGATCGGTATGTATGTATGTATGTACGTTCATCTGTTACCTCATGAATGAGGTATCATTGGAAGCGTTTTGATAGTGATCTGGTTATAGGCTATGTGACGTTACATTAAATGCAATATGGCGCCCTCTAGAGGACATAAAGTCGTGAACTATGTATTTTTGCAGTCAGGTTTTTTTTTTAATAATTTGCTTTTTTATAAAAAACTGTTCACTTCTAAAGTACGTAACGGATTTTGATGAGGCTTTCACAATCATTTTGAGATTTTATTCCGGAAGGTGATGTGTATAAAAAAAGGCTAGGCAGAGTGATTGATATGATAAAGAAATCTCGTTTTTTTGTAAAGTCAAAAAAACCATGCGAAGTAAGGGCGGGTCGCTAATTATAACCCCTTATTTATAAACGGTGCTTAAAGTTTAACGTCTTAAAATATATGGTTAAGCAGACGCTTATTATTACTTAAGATGCCGATATATGCCAGTGGCCTTGAGTAGTTAGCTTGCGTGTTCTGTACTGAGCTCACGCAACGCGTCGTACGTCTAGCCACGCCCATCAAGGAGCGCTGTCCCAAATTAGACGCATTATTAATTTATTATACTTAAATCAAAAGGTATTTTAATAAATCACGTATACTAAAAGTTATTTAATAAAATTATCTTTAAAATAGTGAAGGTTTCAGAAACATACGCTTGATAGTTTTGAGTGATTCTCAGTATTTTATCCGCGTTAGACATAACTTTACAAATTAATTTCATTATGTAATATAAACATAATCTAAAATATTTACAGATTAAGTTATTAAAAAAATGCTCTAATTTAACATATATTTTTTCCAAATCGTTACATTACTAGTTTAAACGTGATCTTCAGTATAAAATCATTAAAAGTCGGTTATCGTCGCCTTAACTTAACTCAACATTTGTATAATAAAGGGGGATTGTATAAAGAAGCAGTGGACGTGAACTGTTGTGTAGGTATATTATGTAGTAGGTATCAAGCAAGAAGTTATCTTAAATGGAGGCTCTTCTAAACTAATATTATAAAGAGAAAAGATTTTATTAATAAATTGAATGTTTGTTTGTAATGGATACCTAAACCCAAAAACGACTAAACCAATTTTAAAAATTATTTCACCTGTGGCGGCATCTACATCGCCACATGCGAACTACGCATCAAAGATCCGACGTCACTCAAATCCTGCATCGCGCTATTAGAATTTACCGCGCGAACGACATATAAATGGCTATACGACATCAATCATTGGGCATTATAGTCCAATCCAGCCTGGCCCTTGCTGTGCTCCACCAGCGACGCCCTAAGCCGAGGTCCATACTCCACAGGGGTTGCCCTTAATATGTAGTCGCTTAGTTTCTAAGTCTTATGCCCTGGCTGGAGGCCTTAATTTATTGAGGCTGCCACAGGAAAGTCCGGTTAAACAGCTGACAACCTCCGAGGATGATCAGCAAAAATCAGACATGACACCCGTCCAGTAGTGCTATTCTGTAACCATCTCACCGTGTTATCTTAGGTGAAGTGAGCGTGGAGTGAGCTGTCAGTTGCTAAGGATTGACACTATTGGCAGCTCACTTCACCTAAGATATCCCGGTGAGATTTTTACAGAATAGCACTTACTGGTCAGAGGATCCTCCCTTTTCAATAGAGGATGAGTGAACTTTAACACCCTGTTCCTGAGTGTTCCTCATACCTCAAAACACCTAAGTAGAGAAAGCTACATTATCAGCGAATAACATGGGCTATAATTTATCGACTTCTACGCGAACGAAGTCGCGGGCAGAAGCTAGTCTACTATAAAATTGCTGGTAATTGATGATTCAGTTAATTTTCAGTAACGTTTAGTAACCTCTCACCTAACGATCAATGAAGGCCAGCTACGACTGCTACAATTAAGTAACGTTTAATTCTTTTGGTGCCGACGTTCCTTTAATCTGTCATGAATCATACACCCTGGGTCTCCAAGTCATCATCACCTGCCTAGCCTTTTCCCAACTATGTTGGGGTCGGCTTCCAATCTAACCGGATGCAGCTGAAATACCAGTATTTTACATAGAGCGACTGCCTTCACAACCCAGTTATATTGAGCGATACGAGACTCCTTGTGTAAGACTGGGTCTCCAAGTACATATATTAAATCCTAATGCCAGGGGCCCGGGTCGATGGCGCGTTGTGTTCCACGCGCGCCTCAAAGAGATGTCAGCAGAACTGACGGGGTCCGATAGGGCCGATGCCTGCCGGGGTTGCGGGGATGTCCGAAAGGGTTAACGTGGCCCCCGGCAACATGGTAACTGAAGGAAAACGGGTGGGTTTTAGTCAGTAAGAGTCTGACACGCCTTCCCGCTCCGCCCAGAGCGGGAGAAGTTATTTGATCATTTCAAAACCAAAAAAAGAGTTAACTGACTGGGCCATCAACAAGGTTATAGCTGTCCTGAAGGTCAGTTGACTGGTTCGTCGTAATTTTGGTGATTAGGGCTATGCCAACAACTGTTTGTTGAAACAATAGGTCATTGTGATTAGCGCTGGCGCTACACTATCAGGCGCATATGAATCACAGTTTACCAAAAACCGGATGCTAATATAATTTTCCTTCCTTAAAAATCCCAATTCCACTTATCTGACCCATTTGAACCCTGGACCTCTAACGACGGAACCAATGCGGCAGTCGGTTTCTGTGATTAATGACGCTTATCTCTTGTATCAGTAGCTACCAATAGCCAAAAAAAAAATTATACGCATTAATGTACCTAACAGGAAAACGCAAACGAATAATGGTGGTACTAGACCATTAGGTAGAGTTAATTGCAGAAATAAAAGGCATACTTTTCTTAGCTTAATGACGCCATTTTAAAATTGTCTCCATTCTTTTCCGCATTTCGTTGAGCTGTTAGGTATCCACTACCTTGTATTTGCTTATTATAAGAAAAAACATGATAGTATGTAAGTATGTGGTGTATAAATATATAGCCTCAAGGAGTATCAATACTTCTAGTGTACCCTGGGCAGAAGCAGAAGGGGGGGCAGTCAGCCTCACGGGGCTGAATGCCCGTGACTTTTGGGACTTTTTTTTAAAATATTATCTTTCAGGTCAACCTAGGAGGTTGTCGGCTACTTAACCGGACTTTCCTATGGCTGCCTCAATAAATAAAGGCCTCCAGCCAGGGCATAAAACTCAGAAACTTAGCGACTACACGCTAAGGGCAGGGTCCTGTGGGGTACGGACCTCGGCTTAGAGCGTCGCTGGGGGAGGATAGCAAGGGACAGGCTGGATCGAATTCAACTTTCGGAACAATGAAATAGGCTATTCTTATACATACGATTTCATTACGACACAAAATTTGAGTCTTCTCTCGTGTAAAGACTGCAAAACCTATATTGCTGATAGATAGGCACAATTTTCCTTAATACAAATGTACCACCATTCATCACTAAGTTATTTACAAAGCTGATAAAGCAAAGCGGATAGGAACAAAAACGCCGTTAACATATTTTGACTTTGTGAAGAGAGAAATAAAAACTATTATGATTTGAAAAAAAAAAAAAAAAAAAAACTGCTAATACTACCTACCTAAAATTAAGTAGGTACATGAATTCAGTAATTACACTTAATTGCTTCACCCATAAATACCCAATCCAGCAGTTCTTTGAAATTCAATAGATTATACCTACTTTATACCTGTAAATATCTGCCAACGCATTTCCATTTTAAAATACAAAATTATGTGCAACAATGACTAGGCTAATACAAAAACTAAATCCATTGATATTTGCGAAATACAATGCCTTTTAACGTACAGTGTGGGCTGACTTGCAAGCGACAGCTGCTGCTTCATTCACTTCATAAAAACCCCGTATCAAAAGATCACATCAACCTTTACAAACTAAAACAAATGAAGATCTGTATTTTATGAGCATAAAGTTCAAACTCCTTTGTCCCCAGTGTGGATTTGTTGGTTGTGAACAAAAGGAAACGAGGTTTACCAATAATTATGTAAGTTCCGTTACAGGCAGCGAATGCCCCACCTCCGCTCTTTCATTAATAAAGCAAGTAGTGTGTCCAACTGAATTAGTTTCGTTTCTTCGTAAACAAAATGATGGTGACACGCGAAGGTTGACTCCGCACGCAACTATGCGAATACGGTTACATTATTGATGCAAGAATCATGCTGATTACCCAAACGGGGCAAACTGACCTGCTAGAAAAACGAATATTTTTTTACCACAACGTGCAAGCTCTTGGCAGTCTTGGCCTTCATCTCACCTGATGGTAAGTGATGATCAGGCAGAAGGTGGAAGCGAGATTCACCCGGAATCCTCAACCACAGAGGAACTTGCTATCTTACCCCTAATGCCGAAACACAACAATGCTGTTAACATTGTAGTTATATGCGACAGATTTAGATAAGATGGTGGTAGCTAGCCAGGCGGACTTAGAACAAGCCCTACCACAAACCGAGCAGAAATTTTGCCCCCGCTAGGAATCGAAATCTGGGGTGCTCTGGGTCTGAGACAGGTGGTCTTACCACTAGACAACAGAGGCGACTTTATCTTTATATTTAGGTTTTCTGGACTAAAAATGACCCAAGACATTCTTTTCAAAAATAAAGAATGTTGTCCTTTGTCATATCAAAGATCATGGATAGACAAGTGACGGATTTGCAGTCTTGCGCCTTAGGCCCCAGGCCATGTAGTAAGTATCATCCTCCCCTTTCTCAGCACCCATCATATAGACTGCATATTTACTCGGAGAGATGGGCAAAGATCGTCACTCACTGGACGCCTGAAAGAAGACAACGCCGTCAAGGTAGACCGCGGCAAAGGTGGTGTGATGATACTTATGATCTAGTTATGTTTGCGGGGCCAACATGGCCTGAAATAGCACAAAGCAGAGAAATTTGGATGGAAAAAGGGGAGGCCTTTGTCCAGCAGTGGGATATAATATAGGCTAAAAAAAAAGAATTTGCTTTATTACCAACTTTTATCGAAATCGGTTCAGAAATTTTGTTAACTATATTAAGCTGCTGGTTTATAATATTTTCCGAGGTTTCAGGGTTAAATGGTTTTTAAGTTATTATTGTTATACGATGCAGTGCAGTGCGACCCGCCATAATGTGCGCGAACGTTTAGAATATTTAGGTACTTTGAGTTATTTCTTGTTATCATCAGTGAATTTTTTGTCACGATTGGCCGCCCTAGGCCCGGGCCTACTGGGCCTTAGGGCAAATCCCTGGACAGATATTTCTTGTCTTTTTTAGACTATGCAACTTAAGCCTCAAAAAGAACAAAGGTAGGTATACCCACGAAATTCAAACTTTCTAATTCGTTTTTTGCAATTTGCAGGTCAGTTTCAGGTTGTATCTTAATTAAAATATGATTCGCAACCACAACAAATATGTATTTACAGAATTAGAATCATTAATACATTTCTTTAAGTTAGATTTATTCCATTGAATGACATTTTCATGAAATCATGACATTTGAGAACCTTTACCCACACTCCACTTCTTTCATTGGCAGAACTATGCTGAACAGAAATGTAATTATACTATTAATAACAAGTCCACAGACAATCGCGTTCTTATTAGAGCAAGACTGCAAGCGCAGCCAGTCTTCCCTTTTGCGCAAAACGGCCCATTCATCTCTCGTAATTAAAAATGGTAGCGCCAAGAACATTATTTTGCTTTTTACTTTTTACATGGCCAGACAGTTAATGTAAAGCCAAGGTACAGTTGCTAACAGTTTCCTTTGGGAACTTTTTCTTCATACCTTCAATGTTTTCACGGAATACGGCGGCATCTCACAATACGTGATACTCAACACTGCATGGCATTTATTGCTGTATTGTCGTGGGAGCTTATACCGTTCAGTTTGAGACAATCCAGTTCAATAATTGTCTACATATGTTTTTCTCAAGTTCGGTATGCAGTAGCTCAAAAATAAGACGAACATAAAGATTTGAGACGTATTTGGAAGTCCTAAATCTCCAGGATCCCTATATATTAACGGCAAATACACAATCCCTTTCATATTTGTACGATTGCCGTACTGATCCATCCATAGGGTGACTGAATTACTAGTAAACTTGTAGTTCTAAACACCCTTTAAGGACACTGGATGAAAGCATCACTGTTGTAAAACATTTGCCTGTGGCATTATCGATGGCATTTGCGGCTGTGTCTGTGAGATCGCCTGAGTATTTAGCAATGTTTCGTTAAGAAAAAAAGCCTTTCTTTCTGTGATTTTGACTTGACGGTTTTATACTCAGTTTCTATGTTAACAACAATCTAAAACTGATAAATTAAATTCCTGACCTTTCGTAAGTGCTTAAAAGGGATTGTAAAGTAGAAGCATTGACCTTTCCACTCTCAACCAATGCAGAAGTGCAGGGAGGGCGGAAACAGGGCGTGTTCAGGATGTCTATATTTGTACCGGGTCGATTTAGTCCAAGAATAAATGTCATAGGTCAATAGGTCACCTGCTTTTCTAAAGGTGTGGCGATTGTACGTCACGGGCGGTTCTGATAACGTCATAGGGTAATCTAGTTTGTGTTTACGTCACAAGTCAGGCTCGATCCGTTTGGAAATAAAATGTAAGTTATGATGGAATGTATGTAGGTGTGTAAGGTTTTTAAAAACCTGATGAGTGACGCACATGCACTTACATTGTAGGTACTAGTTTAGGTGTTATTTTAGGAATCATTGTATAATTTTGTTATGTGTTTTTATTATCGGATTCAGCTGAACTAGAATCTGGAAAAAACGGAACTACACATCTGAACACAAGAGTCTGAAAAGTCAATTACGTCGAAACCTAAATTGAATTGTGAAATGTTACAGACAACGCCCCTTTCTACCTATACCTTCATATTGCAGCTATTATATAGTTTGTTTCATCCCGTGCCTCGTGTTTGACCTTTGGCCTTTAACCGTTTAACAAAAGTCCATAATGGCGCCATGTTGCACTGAATCTGACATCTAGGCACTTTAGTTGACATCTTTTTTGCAGTGCCATCACTTATCAGGTTGCAAATGTTCGAGTATAATTTCCTGTTTACAATTCATTTACGAGAACGATTGTACGACGAACTGCGTCGACTCTACCCACGCATATCTACGTTTTGTTTTTTTTCTTAAATCCGCCGATCAGCCATCAATTGACACTTACAGCTTGCGGGATGCCAGCTGATATCCAATTCTCATTATAATACACCCAGATCGGTACATAGAGATAACATAATGGATTTATTTGCTAACTTATCACCAAAGTTATGAATGAACCAAACTCCGATAAGGCCAGTTATAAATTGTCATTAATTTGTTTTGATTACAGAAACGAATCTTGTTTATCCTGAACATTTAATACAAATATTACTTGAACATGTTTGATACTTAGTTCATTCTGTTCCGGTTCTGACGGAGATAAGCCCTTTGAAAGGTCAATTGGATTCATGTTTATGTTGTACTACAACATTGTTTAAATAAATATTGATTAATCAATAATGGCCTCATTATGACTTCCTGTGCTGATAGTTACTAAAATAAACAGTGTTCCAGTCTGGAAAAAATAATTGACGTCTGTGATAGATAGATCGAAGGTACTTTTCAAAGACTATGTTAGCAAGGAAAACTGTAGGACATGCAATACCTAATCCTCTTGATACACGAAGTGGGGTCTCTGGGCTTCCATAAAACAACGTCTATATAACAGTTTCAAATGGACATACACTACAAAACCACGGACCATCTGCATCACTACTTACTTTGAAAATCACTTGTGTTGCCCGGAAAGACACTTTTTCTTTAGCCTCTGTTACACCAATCTCTTCAAGAATTTCACTTGCTACAAACTTAAAACCCTTCGAAGTGTGCTCCAAGTTCCAATTTATCTACCTAGCCACATGTTGTACGAAGTAAAAAATAATGTAGTGAATGGGCCGAGAGTGGATCGTCGACGATTCATAAAATTCAGCTTCGCCCTGAATGGAGCATCTGGTTGGCCAGGTGCGTCGACATCTTGCCTCTTGAGCCGTTGAGCGAACAAAGGGTGAACCACTTCTGCGAAATGTTCATGTAGATATAGATATCGATAGTCGATATACTCGATATAGTGCTAGGCGATACATCGATTCTTGCATCATACGAATGCTTTTCCAAGAAGTTTGTCTTATCTTTGAGATTGCAGTTTTTTACTTTAATTTACTTATTTCGGCAGATGCAGTGGATGGAGATAATGGTGTATGGGTAGCAGTAACTACGATAGTCTTGAAATAATATACTAACTTTTAACATTGGAAACCATTATAATTTACATTGTAAGCTACTTGATGTAGAAAAAAATCATTCCATGAGAAAATAAATTAAATCGTTAGCTAGAACCTAGTTCAGTTAATAAACTTGAAATAAACAAGATTCGGATTCTAAAATCATGTTCATACATACAGAATAGAGCAACTTTGCGCGCGTAAAGTGGTGTAGCAAGTCAATAAGTAAGTACAAGCGAGTAGTTACCCACTCTCCCTGCTGTATCTAGCACGGATCTCTATTTTTACATGCCGCAAACTTAAATTAATTAGTGCCCGTCATTTAATCCGAGGAGCAGTCTTGTAGGTGGGTGCGCGCGTTCCCACGGTGCGCCCGCGCCGCCGGAAACCGTCCCCCCTCGCCCCCCGCCCCTCCGGCCCATGACGCCCGCGCACTGCTGCTAAGCCCCGAATCGATCCATCGCTCACGCACTCGCTTCCCATCAAAACTAAAAACCGCCTGATTCACTCATTGAGCTGCGAAACCATGCTGAAGGCACGAATGGCGAAATATCTATTCATAGAGCGACACCCGGCGTCCCTTTTAGAGCTCCATTGCGCTTCCTTCCGTTTTGTACTATACAAATCATCCCAGTTATGGCAAGTATTCAATCTCGCATGCCATTATCGTATTTATGTGTAAGCAACATAGATTAAAATCGCGTACAATACAATTTTGGTTTGTAATCTGCAGTCGTGTCGAAACTATCGTACGCACGTGGTTATAATTTGAGCGGATTTGAAGCTTTTAATAGTAAAAAAAGCTTTGGGATTACACAATAGGTCTTTCGCAAATGTCCGGACGGAAGTAAGTAGTAAAATATTGTCCGTGTTTGTAACTACGGAATTACTTCCGCTGGTTCATTGTATCTCATTTTCGTTTTAAATGCTTACCTGATGGAATACAATGGTAGTCATATTTGGTAGAAAAACTGTGCTAACTTCGGCCAACAATGGGTGGAAACGAATCCAAGGCCGATATCGCCATTAAAGTATTGTGATGATAAGTTTACAGCATAATTGTTGTTTCAATATTAAAGGATAATGACTGTACTGTACAGTATTAGAATCAAGGAAGTACACAGATCGGAGATATAAATAATGAGGTATTAAACTTGATTCAAGGCTTTTTTTAACCATCAGAAGCAGTGGCGGATTTGCCGTAAGGCCCAGTAGGTCCGGGCCTAGGGCGGCTAGGTATTAGGGGTGGCCAATCGTGACAAAAAATTCACTGATGATAACAAGAAATAACTCAAAGTACCTATATTTATATTCTAATTGTTCGCGCACATTATGTGGCACAATAACTTAAAACCATTTAACCCTGAAACCTCGGAAAATATTATAAACCAGCAGCTTATTATAGTTAACTAAATTTCTGAACCGATTTCGATAAAAGTTGGCAATAAAGTAAATTAATTATGTAGTCTAAATGATGGGTGCTGAGAAAGGGGCGGCTGATACTACATGGCCTGGGGCCTGGGGCGGCCATGACTGCTAATCCGCCACTGATCAGAAGATATATCTGGTTCATCATCGTTGAATGAATGGATAACTTATGGGAACAATTTACCTGGTTTTTGTTTTAAAAGGTACCTGTCCAGTTTTGAACTTGGCTGACAAGACCACCGAAACAAACACTTGGTGCCTTTGAGAGGAAGATTCTAGCCTGTGTATAGTTCCAAGGCAACATTACTTAATATGTCAGACCACAATATTTTTGGTCATCATCAACAAATACCTTTCCTTTCCTATGTCTGTACGTTTTTTTTTCTCGATGTTTTCGTTAATTATAGACCGATTTTGAAAATCCATTTTTCATTTGGTAGAGGAAGCTTGCGCGGTGGTTCCATAATATAAATTTTATTAACTTTGCTTAATTTTTTTTATTTTTTATAGCATCAATTTTATTTACGTATTTTTCCCACTTAGTATAGGTGGATGATGACGATAAAATATCTTCCTGTCACTGTTATTTTATAGCTGGTTATTCTGTGAGGTAGGTACCACAATTTAAAAGTGGAAAATAAAAACTTTTTACAAAAAAAAAAAAACTTAATTTCGAAAGTCGGTGGCAAAAAATTAAAATACAATAGGTAACAAAGACAAGAATTTCTTTTTTTCCAAGAAAATATGTTTCTGATTCATACCAAATTATAAAGAATTAGTTTCCCACCCTATTGATGAGCCAGATATTTATGGCATCTAGTCCCTGTCCCTGAACCTTTCATAACAGTAATAAGTATATGAGAATCATGAGAACTTGTCTCTTCTTTTCATGTTTGCTGCCTTATATTGTATGTATCTCAGATCACTTCAGTAATAATCTTACTTCGGCTCGAAAAAACATTCGCCCAGAATAAACGCAGTTTCAACACATGAGCAAGTAAGTACCTACACACCTATTGTAAGCTCATTTCATTTCACTCAAGGACTGAGTCGCAAGTCTTGTGTGGATAAATAAAGGGGCTTGAGGCCGCCTGCTCGACCTTAAAGGTTGCGAGGCGGGCATCGAACCTCGTAACTCGTTATGTAACGCGAAACGCAAACTGACGCGTTTATGTACACAGTTAAAAACGACATTGGTACAAACGTTTGGTGGTGATGCTGAGCTTTTTGTACTTTACGAATTTGTTTCAGGATTTTGGCCCAATATTTGATAAGGTAACTCATTTAATGGGCAGATAGTATTTGTAGCATCACATGGTATGACATAGGTGGCCAACCTTCAGTGATTGGAGAGGCACCAGCAGAAGAAGCAGAAGCTGACAAATAATTTAGTAGTCGGGACGCTAAAGATAGTGCAGAGGAGAAAACGACGAGAGGTAGATTCTCTGAGATCTTCAAATTGAGCAACAATAACCCAATCTTGAGGGAATAGCATCCTGACATTTGAATCTCTCTCTATGAGTGTCTTCGTGCTAGCTAACTCAATAGGCAAAGCACACAACGAAAAAAAAGCTTTACTCCAATTTCAAAATAGTCACGAATGACCCAAAGACCTTCAGTTAAACCTAACAATAAAACGAAAAAACCTCTACGTTTTAAAAGTAAACATTCAAAGATTGACCAGGCTTGCGCAGGAGTGGGTCCTGTAAGGCTGCGCGCGTGCCTGCAAACAAAGCGACCCCGCCGCCCGCACGTCCCACCCCGCGACACCCCGTCACAAATAATAAGCAAATACACTTTGTTCCCTCACATGCTTTATTTTTTTATTTTAACAGTTGCTTAAATGTAACGAGAAGAACGTTTCTTTGGTCACGGACGAGGAGTTTTGAAGAATAGATTTAGGAACGGTCTAAAATGATTTTGCAAAGATTTGTAATAGAGACGTTGTTAATCTGTGCATCAGAGTTGCTAAACATTGTTGTTGCACTAAGTAGGTAGCCATGTTGAACTCAGTTCAAGAATAGTCCTTGAATTCAAACTTGCAAAATGATTTTTTACGGACTGGAGCAAATACGAAGGTACCAAAATAGTAAGTAATTACAGTTAGGATTTTGCAGTTTCAAGAATGTAGGCTTGTTTATGACGTCAAATTTGGTGGTGTACGTAGGGTTGCCAACCGTACTATAATATATAGTATTGTACTATATTTCGAGTCTGCGTACTATATACTGTTGAATAAATACATAGTACGCAAACATAATATATTTTCAATACCGAAATTTAACAAAAAAAAAAATTAATTAAAAACAAAAACGCTGCTCTATTACTCTGAAATAACAATAGCAAATGAAATCATTGCAAAAATAAAAGAATGTAGTGAGTTTACTGACAAAACTACAGGCCGAAAATGGCAGCATATTTAAAAAAATACTGAAAATAATTTATCATGTTTATCCCGCCACGTCGGCAATCACAGAAAGGATATTTTCGGTTATAAATTCTAAATGGCGAGAAGAAAGAAATAGAAGAGTTTCTCATTAATAAAAACCGGCCAAGTGCATGTCGGACCACGCACAATGTAGGGTTCCGTAGTTGGAATGAATTTATCCCAAGAACAAACTTAACTTTGTAGTTGAGAAACATGTTCTCCGATACATTCTGTATGGGAGAACATGTTTTTACAACCGCAAATCTAAGTTGGTCGATTATTACTCGTTAACTTGTAAAGCCTACTCAGCTGTGATAGTTTTCCTTTTAAATTCGTTATATAAGCTACTGTTGTATATTTTTTCACATATGTGAAACCAACCATTTAGCTGGCAGGGGGGGGACACACTTGACTCTAACATAAATTTTCACCTTAAAGCTTAATATTTCGCAAACGGATAAAAACATCATCACTTTACGTGTATGGGAGGTACCCTAAAAAAAAAATGTTTTTCATAATTTTGTTTTACCACTTTGTCGGCATAATTAATATGTATACCTATGCCAAATTACAACTTTCTAGTACTAAGGGTCTCGGAGCTAGACCGCGGACAGACAGACAGACAGACAGACAGATAGAGAGACAGACAGACAGACAGACGGACATGACGAAACTATAAGGGTTCCTTGTTTACTACGGAACCCTAAAAATGTGCTTTTGATTTACATTAAACATTCATTCATAAAACATTTAATGTAATAAAGCAAACTTAGTGACACATGAATTTTAGACATATTTTTTTTAGGCAATAGGCTCGCCCCCTATTACATGGGACTTAAACATAACTGGCGAAATGTGGGTGTACCTACTACAGGGACACCTCTGCCCAACCCTTCGGGGAAACAAGGCGTGATGTTATGTTATGTTATTTTTTTTTAATGTAAGAAGTGCAAAACATATAGTTTTTATAAAAATAAATAAGTAACAAATATATCTTTGTCAATTTTAGCTTTTTCCATAAAATACTTATTATTACTTATTTTGAAAAATACTATATTTCGCCGAAGAAATGTTGGCAACCCTAGGTGTACGCAACAATAACAACTGACGAGAAAAGTCTTTGTTCAGACTCTTGATATTTCTGATAAAAACATAACTTCCTAAGGACCCATTCATGGTTCAGCCTAGAAAGATGCTAAACATTACAAAAATCAGACTTCATAAAATTGAATGAAGCAAAAAATATCCTCTAATTTCAAAATTATGATTCTATAGAAATAGTAATGAATGAGGATCCCAAAGTATCAAGAAAAAACCGATTCATATCTGATAACGAATCAGAATTCAAACAAAACGGCCATAAGGCAGTAACTGGCACCTAACAATGATTTACTATAAAACAAAAACCGACTCAGGCGCAGGCTGCATGGTAAACTTGATGAATTAAATGTCCATTGTTGTTGTATGTCCGGGCTGCAACGTGGCGGGAACTCAAATTGGTGGGGTGTATAGTGCCGAAGTTTAGGAGAAGGAATGTTTCGACAGGTGTGCGGCCCATAGCCAGGTAAGGTTTAACATGGATGTGATCGTAACACTCCTCTTAATTCATCAAATGGGCATTTTTTTTAAATTCAGTTTGAACAACGCTCATTTTAGTAGAGTTAAGATTTTTATTTTAACTATGCAACAATATGAACTAATGATGAGTTTTAAGTTTTAGAGAAAGCCAAAAGTACTGTAGACAGAAGTTGAAATAAATATTTGGTTGGTATAGATTCATATATAACTAGAACCAATGAATAGTATGAGTATGATCGAATTACGGCACAAACAGAATCAAAATCACTTCAAGAGATGCGAGATCTAGTGAAATATAAAATCAAGAAAAATTAAAAGCCCAGATAAGTTAGAACAGAGGAGAGGAAACTTATCCTAACAACAGACCAAGTAAAAATAAGAAAAGAGATTTTCAGATTGATAGGAGTAACAAAGCAATAAGACAATCCTAATTATTTCATTTAAAATATTATAAATGCGAAAGTGAGTTTGTTACGCTTTCACGCTAAAACGGCTGAAGGGGTTTGAATGAAAGTTGGCACATGGGTAGACTATGACCTGGGTTAGGACATAGGATACTTTTTATTCCGATAGTACGTTCCTGTGGGATAATTTTCGATCTACACGCGGGCGATGCCGCGCCGCGGGCAAATGCTAGTAATAATATAAATGCCACACAACACCACAATATTAACACAGCGCTTGTCCACACTATTTCTTACTGAGTATAATTCGGGAACCACATGTCATTTCCTTTACGGCCCCATGCGGGGTGGGGGTGCATGCAGCGATTTCAATAAAAACTATGTTGATTCGCTACGAAGGGTTGTGTTGCGAAATACATTATGTATAGCAGCAGCTTTGTCTAAGGGTTGTCTCTTGGTACCAATATTGAAAAAGATTCGTTTCCTGCCTAAGACTGGGGATGAAGGCAGCAAAAATGATCTCAAAAAAACAAACACTTTTTGAATCAGCAAGGATATAATATACAATGTATTAACGCTTTGGACGCTACTTTCTTGCCAAAATTGTATTATATTTCATTCCAGTTTTTTTGTTTCTGTGATGATTTTGGTAGATAGGTATCTAATGTAGGTACGGAAGTGCGCTTGCCACCAGATGGGCCATGGCGGCTTGTTTGTCATCAAGTACTTAACATAAAAACTCGTCTCAATTGGCTCAAATACATACCTACATCTAAAATGTATCCTTGTGAGTATAGTCAAAACAATTGCGATTAGATCAAGATGCCACTTTACATACAAAATAGAGAGGCGGCAAAATCAAGTAACAACTCTAAATCGATTTGACAGAGGACCTAACGTGCATTGCATTCGTATTGTTTAATCCTGCATTCAAAATTCGAATGTCCTAACCTAACTGACAGTATTCAAATATTATGCACTAAACAGAATAATTAATAGAGATGTAGCACTGACAGTCGGAAACATCGAAAACGGATTTATGTCAATCTATCTTTTTTTTTCTTAACATTGTGTGTTGTACTTGCATGCTTCTAATATTGCTGTTACTCCCTTCCAATTAAGCTAAATATGCCAGTGACTTGGTTGGGTCACGTCTATCTTCAAGTATTTTCTTCGACAATATTATTGAAACAATATTGAGTGTATTTCCAAGTAGATTGTATAGTGTGAACAAAGCGATTGGCACTGAATGAGTGGTATTATCTGTTATTGATGTTGGTGAGTTATGTGTTTGCGACGCCCCGAGTCGCCTGCGCAGCCGTGCAGTCTCACTTGGTCATCACTCGTGACGAGAATACGCTGTGTATAGAACATGTTAGGCAAAAACTTTAGCCTTGAATAAACTGTAAAATCACGAATTTTAAATTGAAACGGTATTTTTCCATTTTTGCCTAGAGACGGGCTTACGTTCCCCAAAAGATGAAGTTCTGTCAGAGATCGATCATTGTTCGTATAGTAGGTAAATTAATTGTATAAAATCCTTTTTTTTTTCTATAAAACTAGCAAGAAGGTGAATTGCTGTTGGGAGTCGGCAAGGTAGGTAGAACTGAAGATGACTGCCTAGTGAGCGCCAAAAATTTGATTTGTTCTAAAACTCTCATGTTTGTGTTTGAGATTTCCCAGCAATAAGTTTGTCGATAAATTTCAGACCTGATGATTTTAGTTTGTAACAAAAACGAGACAAGTCTACAAAACTGGTATTATTTTCAGAGTACCTACGTTGCAAGAGGTCTGGCTTTAGGAAGGATGTGATATGCCCCTCTATGGGCCAGTTACGGCTTTTATATTCAAAAATTACGTGAACATTTTTGAATTTCATACGCGTATCGCCTAACAGGAAACTGCCAACTGTGAGCACCATTAATAATGCTGTCGACTGGCAATGTGACGGTACGAACAGGCGTTCAGAGATAACTACTGAGGAGATGGTAGGTAGATACACACATATAGTTACTGAACCATTTACGATTATTTATCTACCAAATAGTGTACAGATATTCTGTCAAGAGTCCGCCCTATGCTGATGAAACAGACGTCGAAGTGGAACGCACATGCGGCGAACAGGACACGGCGCATGCGCGAACATTAGCATGCAAGCGCACGCGCACGCCGGAAGCCGCGCGCGGGAACGGCCGCGCACTTACATCCAAGATGGCCGCGCACTTACGATGAATCGATAATTAATCGATAACCGATTTCATATTTCATATCCATCGCACCTTATTAACAACATGTGATGTAACCTGGACTATAGCAGGAAGACGATGTCACCATAAGAATGCGTACCGCGCCAGATCCTTGAGACGACCAAATCGATCCCACGAAACTGATCAGTTGAATCATTAAACTGTTTTGTTTTATGGGAGGTCGTTTGAAGTACATATGTACGTTTTTATTGTTTGATTGTTGGTTCTTAAGGTATTCGGTTTCTGCTCCTTCAGGTACGTATACGGATGAATAACGACCGACAAGGTGTGTAGACGGGAAGTTGGATTTCTTGTAGGAGAACCTATAAAATGGAGGTTCCGCGCGACATTAGACCATGACGATAATCACTGAATTCATGCAACTTTTAGATTTTTCTGAAACGAAGTTGACTGCTGAACAATTTGAGTTACAGTTCAGGATTAAAGATTACAGTAAACTTTTAAAGGAAGTCAGTGAAATCATCATCATCATCATCATTTCAGCCGAAAGACGTCCACTGCTGGACATAGGCCTCCCTCAAGCACCGCCACTTCGAGCGATTCTGTGCTTTCCGCATCCAGCGGATTCCTGCGGCCTTCACAAGGTCATCGGTCCATCTTGTGGGAGGCCTTCCAACGCTACGTCTTCCGGTACGTGGTCGCCACTCCAGAACCTTTCGACCCCATCGGCCATCCGTTCTGCGAGCAATGTGCCCTGCCCATTGCCACTTAAGTTTGGTAATTCTTCGGGCTACGTCGGTTACCTTGGTTCTCCTGCGGATCTCTTCATTTCTGATTCGGTCACGTAGGGAAACTCCAAGCATAGCTCTCTCCATTGCCCTTTGGGTGACTTTTAGCCTTCTGATAAGGCCCATTGTGAGCGACCACGTTTCAGTACCATAGGTCATCACTGGCAACACGCACTGGTCAAAGACTTTCGTCTTAGTGAAATAGTTGAACTTATATCTCATCCGTTAGAAAAGCATTCGCCGGCCAGTATAATAAAGATGGGGTGGATGTTATATTCAGGATCCAAATCGCCTCCTCCAATTTAGAAATAAACAATTTATTTATTTATTTAATACTTCAAGCACAGAAATGTACAGAGGCGGACTTAATGCCACAGGCATTTTCTACCAGTCAACCTTTGGGTGATGCAGAGACAAACTGTGGTAGGTGCAATTACGAAAATGGAGGAAAAAAATAACTCAAATATAAGGATACACATATACTTATTACAAACTATAAATATAATATATAGGCCTAATTACATATATAAAATAAGTACAAATAAATACACATAAATACATGAATATACTAAATAAAATAATAAGACAAACAATGGGAAAACATTAACGTTGTGATGATACTGCCAGCTTCTTACGAATGTGCTCACGAACTTTAACTTTAAAGGATAATCGGTTGGTTGTTTATTTAATAAAAAAAAAATACTTTAATTTTATGTACCTACAAAATTTTACTCTACAAAACATACAATGGCGAATGGGTGTTACTTCTCAAATAGAAAAAATCTAAACGTAGATAAACGTGATTCTTGTATGATAATCGAGGTAGGTATAAAAAGTAATAAAATATAATTATGCAGCAGCACGCGACTGAAAATACAAATAGGTATATTTTAAATTATCTGATCGAAAAAAATCCATTACAAAGCACGAATTTAAAAAGAATCACAAAATCATACTACCTAATCTTGCAAAAGCATTGTTCGAAGATTTATTAAGTTAGTTAGTGCAATATATTTTAAACAAACGTCTCCTTTGACAAACTGCACTGTCTAATTGTACTGACAGCATACAAATTTATATTCAGCGGCCTGATGGTTACATCACTTTATTCATAAGTATTGTCTGTTGCGAGATTGCAATGGGTTTAATTGTCGCTTAAAAGTATGGCTGTGTTTTATCTTAATACCTACTTGTTTTTACAAGTCCATTGTATGAAATCTCTTCTTTAGTGTGGTGTGTTTACTGGGAATTTATTGTCACGCACGCGCCATCTTAGCTGAAAATAACACAGCAAACAATGAATACCTACGGTAAATTGACATATATTGTGTACTACAAAGGCTTGAGCAGTTCCTGGCGATGTTCCTAAGATGTAGGCTATCTTTACGTGACCACGTTCAGGTTTTTCGCAAAGAGAAGATAAAAAAATTAAAACCAATGATAGTCGATTAGCAGGTAAGTACTTAGCCAAACGCAGCAAAATCTTTTCTCTGAAGACTCAAAAATTAAGATAGTTTTCCTTTTTTAAATTGGGTTTCACCGAAGCCGTCCTTTGCCATTCAACCCAATGATACCTAGGTTCCATCATTCCGGAATCCAAATCATGAACATTGACATCTTCGAAATTCAAAATAGAAACAGCGTCGAAAGAAAGTATCTATGGTTCTTTTTGGACAGTGTCATAGTCGAGCGCGCATAGTTTTTTACAGCTACCCTCCGCAACGGTTCGGTGCGTCCGCTCCCGTAGTCACGACAACCGCAACGCTGTCATCTCCAAAACATTGATTTTGTATGACTTTTATTGGGACATCAAAAGGTTTTGAAGTTTTTGTTCTTGTGCTTGTTTTTTCATTGTAAATATGTTGGACGAGGGGAAGGCTGACTGGTTGGTACCTACCTACACCTTTGGACATACAGTTTAAGCAAGCACTTCTGGGCATACACCTTAAATTTTTCGCCATCCACCTTTGTCCTACTTAAGCCAATTGTACCCATTTAACAGCTGCGAATGATATGGCTCTACCACTGTAGAGCCGTATCATTCGCAGCTGTTAAATGGTAGTCTGTAGCCCACTGGCTACAGACTTCGGTAAATATAACTAGTGCCGATGCATTTTGAATAATCGGTAGGCACTCACTGTTGTCTACAAATTCAATTGTTTGGGCTTTTTTGCCGGTTAGTAGGCCCAGAACTTGAATTGTAACCTATAGTCTCGTAGCCTAGCAACTTCATTTAGGTTGATATCAACTAGGTTATGCAATATTGGCCAGATAGGAATTAACATCAATCAAATTTATGTTTTACGACATTACCAAATGGAATCTTCCCCGCTGTCAACTCTTTGATTAAAATCCAATAAACAATTTTGATATCGATCCTAACATCCATCAACATACTTGATTTCAGTTCAAAACACACATATAGGGAAGGTACTTCATAATAGTAATGATAGTATTGGTCATCAAACTATCACTATCAGATAAACCTCTACAAGCGAGTGACGTAGCAGTCGTGACGTAGCGGAGGGGCGCGGGGGGGGAGGCGTTGCGAGGACGCTGACCCGCGGCTCTCGCGCAGCCATCGTCGCCGGTATCCTGGCCAAGGCGTTATTTATTCTGCCTCTACTGACAAATTACGCCTTTCGCGCTTTTTTAAACTTATTAACCGCGAAAATCGTACACCAATTTATTTACAGTCTTATTGATTTTTATTACCCATAATTAATTTACTCGGTTCTGAATTATTACTTTAAAACATTGGAACGTCTCTACGCAACGTTTTGATAGTTATATAGAAAATACTTTTTGAAAATAACCCAAACAGATAGGAAAATTCTACAAGACTCACGAGCGGAACAGCGATGGACAGTTATAGGTTATTCAGAGGTAATAACTTTAAATGTTATTCATGACTATGAACTCAGTTTAACTACATTTATGTCAATTAGGTTAGAGCCCAGTTTGTTTTAGATAACACCACTCATAAGTAAGTTGAATGAATTCTAAAAATAGATAGGTAAATAACCTTACCTACCCTGTCGAATGGCGCTAGATATTGATGTTCCTCGCATGTTTATGTCCTCCATTTGCATTAAACAGCTTCATCTAAATGTGTTATGGTGAGAACAGTTTACGAGCCTAGATAATGCACTTGACTATACCTATATCGAACACGTGGCTAGGAAAAGGCCCTGTCTACGTTTCATATCAATATAGCAATCTGTGGCATATCTATTCCTAATTGAATTGACAACAAACTAATAAAATTAATGAATAATTGAGCTTGAAAGATGAAGCCAAGCTCAAGCCATGTATATGTTACATGCATGGCTCGAACAACCTAAGTTTTACACAATTTGGGTAGGTAGCCATTGAACGGACTTGGCCAGTTACACGTGGCTGGAAAAAGCTCTTCTTTTTGACGAATGTGCATGTGCTAATGTAATAAGAAACACGTGTCTGTCTGACAAAACTTTGAACTGACATTTGAACCACAGATTTGAACTAACTTGGCCGATGCACCGAACACGTGGAGATACGGGTAAATAAGCTCCATTTTTTCACATAAATGAATGACCAGTAGTCAAGAATTATCTAAAATTACGTTTTCTATTGAGTAGATTACAGTCTGAACGAACTTGACCGGCCAGCCAGCCAGAATTAGATATAATCAAAGAAATTTATCAGTCAAGCGGCTGCCGGCTGGGTCGTATGATACACAAGACGTGGTTAAGTGTTAATGGGAAGTTCATAAAATTTCCGGTGCCGCGTCGTAGATGATATCATTACGTAGGAATTGGGAGGGTCACAGGATCACAGCTATGTTGACGAGGAACAAGGACGACTGAAATAGATCTGTAGGCACTTTTCGGAATGAATTGTTCGCATGTCTTCAAGTTGGGCCTGAAGACCTTTGCCGACACACGATGCAGTTTAGTTTCACATACAGTTTCGGGCCAATGGCATACTTTTAAAGTCCCGGCTTTTCCCAGCTTTTTTATACGTTTGGTACAAACAAAAAGGCTCGGACTAGCCAGTCTATTTCTGACTAGTCAGGAAATCTTGTCAGGAAAAGGAAGCCCGTTACGTTTAAATTCATGTTCAACCGCTACTGTGCTGCGCAGGATTGCAAAATCCGGTGAGATCGAGTTGTATTATTAATTAATTTTACGAGTGGAGCTGCTAATAATACATAACAAGTATGGCAAGTCAGGCACCCTATCAATCGCAAGTGTGAGAAAAAAAGGTAGAACAACCATAAACAGCCAATCATTACAGTTTTTATCACGAATGACGCTAAAGCGGCGGCTCAAATCAAATTATATCAAGCGATTTACATGTCATCAAGTTACTACTATTAATTATTCATCACTAATTAGCAGTTTTGTATGAGAGCTAGTCGGCAGATCAGAGCGACTCGTTCATGCCGGAAACAGGAAGAGGGCAATCAACATTCCTAAAAATATCACACATTTGGTGTTCATCCGGCGAGCGCGGCGCTGCGCCGGCGTCGCTGCGACTTTAGAACTCAATGTGGACTAATTTAATACTTATCTGTCAGTAAAATTACAAATAACACACCAAACTAAGTGGTTTACTTTTGCTTCTCAGAAGACTATCTAGGAAAACGGCAAAAATTGCATCCTCTCTTCAACTCAGATGATTTCATGAATAGATTTTACACTTATGTAGGTATATAGTCTCTTCTATAAAATTTAGCCACTAAATTTTTGATGATTTTATCATTCTAGAATACCTATACAACTAATGTTATAGGTACCTACTTATCTAGTTTCTATGGTTAGTTTTACCCCATAGTTACTCTAATTTTAAAATTCTTGTAAATAAATAACAAGGCAGCATATCAACTGCCACCTAAACCTAATGTGTACATACTTAGGTAGCTTATCGTTATATTACAATGTGTAATAGCTGTAACCGATAACATCGACCTTCCTATCGAAAAAAAGCGTTCAATATTTATCATAATGTCATCGTAATAATTATTATTGTTCGGTGGCCACGACTAATATTACAATTCCCAACAAGTTCGAGTCTAGTACTCGCCGGCACATAATTAGATAATTTCTATTATTTATATGCGAAGTGTTGTGTGTGATGCGCATCGAAACGACTCTGCTTCCTCCGGCGTCGGTGCTGTACGAAGAAATCCGTCGAGCGGTTCTAACTAAAGAGGATGTACGCATCGCCAGCAATGATTTCATTTACAAAAAGTTCCTGTCGTGAGCGCTGCTCACTGCTGGCTTTTCCTGCGAGTGACGCGCCACGTAAAGCGCTTTTCATTTCCTCTATGGTAATATCATTAAACGTGTCAGCGTACTAATGAGATACGGGATCGAGTCACGATTTACCAATAGCAGAACACGCATTGATTGTTATAACTTATATGAATGGCATTATTCATTTATCAGAGGATGTGAGATTCTTGTATGGGAGGTAATTCACGTGCGACAGGGAAACGCCTAGTATTGTATAACTAATCAGTTTAAGTTATTATAAGAATGATTAACTATGAGATCAGATGGGGACAATATTTTTAATCTCAGATCGAACAATGCTACAAAATTAACTTTGTACGTAGATGGGTAGGTAGAACCTACTCACTTTTAATCAATATTAAATGAAATTTAATGATCTCATGCACTGAATGCAGTGTCTACTAGGTATTCAACCATTGACAGTCAAACTAGTAGCCCTAGGTCTCAAATCAAAGGGAAAAAGGCAGTTAAATTAAAGCCTGCGGCCCCACGCTACACGAGCTGTAAGATACCACCTACCTACTATAATTAATTCATACAAAAGCATAATGAATAGATCTTGCAACTAAGATGACTTATATCCTACACGAATACACGAGTAATCTCATATGAATATGGAAATTGATAATGTGGGTAGTACAATAAGAGCTGCGTGAATGACACGTAATGCCATCTATCGGCCCGAAGAGTTACTAAAATGTTAAGTTCAGAACAAAGCCTTTGGACACACTCTAAAACTGACGCTATTGCTACTGAAATATTATTTTGGTAGCGGTTATGATTTTGCCAAATTCTTAAATAATTAAAGTTGTATTATTTTTATTTTGTTGACAGATCAACAAAATAAAAATAATACACTTGTAGCGACATCTACTGTAGCAGTTTTAAACTTTTAAAGTCTGAACATCCTTTTGTCACCATAGATGGCGTTAGTAACGTTTTTTTGTCAATAAAATGGTTTTTATAAGAGTAATTGTGTTTTTGGGGATATTGTGGTATTTCAAAACGATATACGGATTTTGTATTATGTTTTGGCCCACGTTTATAAACTGGCACAATATTGTCACCAAATAATGTAACTGACATCTGTGTTCCAATATTAAAAACCAATTAGACATGGGTTGTCTGCTCGCTAGATGGCGCTCGTAAAAATACAATATAATAAATCTTGATGTTTAGTAGACTAGTGGTAGCAATAAGGCCGCGTCCTAACCGAAAGCGGTCGTCGCGCTCTCTTTTGTATTATATGAATATAACATACTCGCGCGATCAATCAAGTCGCGTTTGTACGATATTATTCCCCTATGTTCTAACGGAAAGTAACTGGCGCAATTACGCGATCATTAAATGAATAATGACGTTCAAACGCGACTTTATTGATCGCGCGAGTACGTCATATTCATATAAACGATCGCGTATTCGCCACTGTCGCTCTAGGACGTAGGGTAAGCCGACTAAGCGACAGTGTGATCGTGATCGTTATAAATATGCTTGGAAATGTTGGAATAGTAGGAATAATAATATTATTAAGGATTTTAAAGATAGCTGTATGAAAACACATTTTTAGGCGTACCTTACTAATATTGTATTTAAACTTAAAAACTATAATACTCATATTACATTACATTTTATTCCTGTAATTTGAATTATTATAATTTGATTATGTTTGTGATAAACCGAAATAATTTGTGTCAACTATACACATATACACAGATTGTCGAACCTAATTAAATTCACACAAAACCTTTTTTTTTATTGATAATATTTTTTAAGCAAAATATTATTTCTACTCTAAAAGTGCCTCAAAACAAACTAGGGATTTTAGATTCGTATATTTTATAGTAGTTAGTGTATTATAAAAAATCAATAAATATCTAAATATAGAACACAGTAGTGAAATATTGTTGCGTACAAAAATTCGGAGGAACTACATACTACATAGAAATATAGAAAATGCGTCTTATAAAAAAAATATTATAAAAGCTATAAGTAGGTGTAAGTACATGAACGAGATATTTTTTTGCAACTGACAATTTTTTTTTTTCTCTACAAGGGTTTACATGTACATGCCGATGAATCATGGCCGGTCCGAACTTCGCGCCAGCCCCGGATCTAGGGGGGGGGGCAAGCCGGAGCCCGTTCCCCGAGCGCCAACTTCAGGGGGCGACAAATTCAAGCGTAGCAGACAAGTGCACCACCCAGCACACAGCAACTTTGCAATAAATGAGACGCGCAACACATTTATAATCTTTCTATTTTTTTTCTTTTTTACAAAAGTTTTGGCGCCCCTGTTGAATTGGCGCATTATCGATCGATACAATTTGATTAATATGTTGCTGCCAAATTTTTTATTTCGCGGGGGCTAACTAGCGCATCCCCATAAAAGATTGACGGGGGGCGGCAGACGGCAGTTTTTGCTCCGCCTCAAAAAAATTCTAGATCCGGAGCTGCTTCGCGCAGAAGGCTGCACAATAACATTTTTAGGAACCAAATGGTGACATGAGGCGAGTGTGAGTGACGGTTATGCGCGAAAGTTCGTAGTGCCTATGTTCAGACCTGTCATAATTCATCAGTCGTACTGTATTTGTGGAAGATTTTTTTGAGGAATGCATAATTCTTGATTTTTAATCAAAGTTCGTCCACTACAACAAAACATGTGTAAGCCTAAGAACTATTAATAGGGGACCGATTTCAAAATCTAATCGTAAGGTCACTTATGATTTTGAATCAAAGGGGACGAAGTGTAAAGTACTTAATAGATCATAACAAAAATAATAGGCTTGCAGAGGAAATGCATTAAACTTATATCTGACTAGTAAATGCTTTGTTTGTGAGATTGCACATTACACGTAGAATAATCGGACGCGCGATGTGGTTATCAGTATATCTCCATCGAAGAACTTAGTTTCAATGACGACGTTCCCACTGAAAAAAAAAAACAATGTCAGTTATATACGTACTTATAGAATAAAAACAAAGATTTAATCTTAAAGTTAATGCATTTCACGAGTATGTATGCTGCAACCATTGCATTTTAAACCTTATGTCAATGATATAAAAGTCACAAGACGCGCGCTCGTGTTACGATTGGTCATTCAATCACGATAGGTACCAGCTAACATGAGCAGCAGATTAACTGATCAGATTCTTGACCAAGCTTTACAATACGGTCGATATAACTTGGCAGGTCTGAACATACGCTCTACGAACTTTTGCGCATGTTCTCTCACTCACACTCGCCTCATGTCACCATTTGGTTCCTAAAAAATGTTATTGCGCAGCCTTCTGCGCGAAGTTCGGAAGTGCCAAGATATATCGACCCTGTTGCAAAAAACTGTTCCTAAATCTTGAAAAACGAATACCAGCAGAAGTCAGTATAGGTTGTCGAAGATTTAATTTACTCACTTGAGGACGTTAGCAGGCATCATCTGAGATTCAGGAGCAGATTCAATAACCGATTGCCAAGTGTTTGTTGAGTTGGGGATCACATAGCCGAATTCGAAGAACCACTCCTCCAAGCAACGCCCTTTGAATAGTACTTTCTGAAAATAACAAGAATGGTATGAAATAAAGAAAATAAATTTATGTATGAGGCACAGTTAAATCTAATTACTCCATTCTTTATCATTTCTTGTCTTCATTTTGGAAATGATTTACATATTAAGATCAATTTTTAATAGCTAATCTCTGCTACATCTCCGCGTATATTATAAAGAGGTAAAGCTTGTAAGTTTGGAAGTAGGAGGTAATCTCCGAAACTACTTAACCGATTTCAAAAATTCTTTCACTTCTATTTAGATTTAGAATGGACAGTCAGAGTTGACATAGGCTGTATATTATCCCGTTGAGACCAATTTTGTAACGTAGGTAAGTCGACGATAAAAGGTCGGAATGCGTTTCTTACGAATGCTGACTTAACTGTTAGAAATATATGAATGCTTTCTATAGAAAAGTTGTAGAGCTGAAAAAGGCCTATCAAAAGTCCGCTGTTTTGAATCTTATTTAAAATTATTTGTTAAAGTTTAACATTACTATGCCCGTTTTCACCGACAACTAAGTGACACCTAAATTAATCCCTAAATAAAAGTGCACTGTTGGATTTTCAACGCTAGGCTCAGCGCCGAGAGTTGAAAATTAGTACAGTTACAGTTTGTAATTGAAGAGTCTATAACTCCATTTGAAATAAGATTAGACATTTAAACAAATCTTTTTACAGTCCGTTCAACCGATTCTGAGTTCTATACCGAAGGCATAAGGATGGCATTAAAAGCAAAAAAATGGTTACAATACCAACTGTTTACTGCAGCTGCCATTTGTCATGCCACCAACGCAATAGAAGTCAAAATCGGTTGAACGGACTGTAAAAAGGGTTTAGTTAAATGTCTAATCTTATTTCAAATGGAGTATAGGTATTAATAAGACAGAAAAAGAGTAACCGACCTTAACAGGGCGGGCAGAAAGAGGTGTTTACAATATTAGGAGAGGTTTCTACTGCGTGGCTTGATTAACTCGAAAATTGGTAGCAAAATCTTTAAGTCAAATAATAGAAACTACATTACGTCACAAAAGATTCAAAACTCTGTATACAGATTTTTCAGATACAGTTTATATGATAAATCGTATTGTTTTGATTTATAAACTTGAAATTTGGCCCGAATACCTCATCTTCATCATCATATCATCATCATCATTATCATCATCATCATATCATCATCATCATATCATCATCATCATATCATCATCATCATATCATCATCATCATATCATCAGTTTCTCCAAATGTTATATTTTCTTTTTTTAAGTCCTTCAAAAATTCATTTTATTTTATTTTATTTTCACAATTTTACCTTTTATTAATGTTTTAACTTTGTTAGCTTAGTTTTTAACTTTATTGTGCATGCTGTGGTCTCCTATAAGTGAAGAAGTACCTATTTAATACCCGATGTTGCCCTTTAATTATGTGTCATGTATTGTGTACATCTTTTGTTGGAGATCCTAAATAAATAAATCATTCTCCTACCCTTATCACAATTTATTAGGGGTCGGCGCAACACTTGGTCCGAATACTTATCTATCAAAATTATAAAGATTATAGGTAATCATTTATTTTCGACAAATACCTTTTAAAGGGGACGGTCGTTGAAAATCTTAGAGGAAATGATGAAATCCAAGCGAACGAAAATCCGGGCGAAGTGCTGGTTTCTATATAATTATAATAGTCAAAACCGTTTATGACGACTTCGCTTATAACGTCGTACTATTACGACGAAATTTTCTTTTTCTTCTTTTCGTGTCGATGGTACTCTTCTTTATAAGTAATTATATTATTTTATATGAGCCCAGTAGGTGGCCACGTTGATTGCGGCATCAGTGGCATTCTTTAGGTCGTCCGAGGTGCAGGTGAACGGGCACCTAGGACACTCCAGCAAGTGGGGCATAGTCTGATCAGAAGCACCACACTCGCACTGGGTGTTGGATGTTGGACGAAATTTTGAGGTCCCAACATTTTTGTTTACTTAACAAAGTTTTTATTTATGACGACTATCGGTTATAACAACCGTATCCGACGGTCCGTTCGAAGTCGTTAAAAACGGTTTTCACTGTAAAATATAGGGCGATGCATTTAAAGCAATTGATGCAATATTCTACAAAAAAAACCTAGTCTTATGTATTTACTTGTTCCAAACGAAATCGCTCTAGAATTTCGACGGAGCTGAAGTTCATTTCCCGAGATACCACTCGACACTTCAGGATGCGCTTGGGGACGCGAGCCTCATGCTCCACGTCAGGGTTGGACATGTCTTCATTGTTCTGCCAGAGGATCTTGCCTGGAAAGTTAATCTTTCTATAAGTATACTATACAGGGTGGTTACCATGGATTTAGTACATGATTCTGAACCCCCTGTGTTAACATTTTTCGTCGGTTATTTTTAAAAAAATCTGCTGTTTCTGTACCTTTTCTATAAAAAGCAGTTTTAAAAAAAAATAACTGACAAAAAATGTCAACACAGGGGCGTTCAGAATCATGTACTGAATCCATGGTAACAGGTTTCGCGTCGATGTCCCTGCCACCCTGTATATATGTATAAAAAGGGGAAACTGACTGACATCAGCGTACAGCTGGAACTACTGGAACTAGGAACATTAAATTTTACACAAGGTTTCCTTTAGAACTGCACTATATAAAATATTTTTATTGGTTGTTATTTTCAGGTACTAAAACGCCCATCCTCCTTTTAACACCAAAAAAATCGGTATTCATATTTTTGACAAAAAATTAAGAATAACAAATGATTGGGTTTTTTGACAATCAACCCATAATGGAGCAAAAAAAGAGATTTATTTAAAAAGTTGTGGAGGATTCTACTGCATCGCTTGATTAACTCAAAAATTGGATCTTGAAGTTATCATGAAGATCATAAATCAATAACGTCATAAAATACCTTTTTTAGAAGGCAAAAAGTGGAAAATTTTAGGGCATAGTATGAAATACATATGAAAAATTAAGTTGCTGAAGTGCTAGTGAGCTACAATTAGGAAGGTGTGAGCCTAAACATTTTCTCCATAATTAGTCAAATAAAGGGTCATGTTAATATAATTCTTTATTGCTCCTTAGTCTAACTACCACTTGTGGTATGACTTAGAATTTTTAGGTGATTTATCAATATTATTTCATAATATTATGACATTTTACTATTAAATTTCAAGTATAGTCAAGTCATTCCCAAATATGCAATACTTAGTTTTGTTTTATAGCTATGGCTAAGCTACAACCACTGCTTTAGAAATTATATGTAGTTTACGGGTTGAACTAACCTGAATCAGCATCTCGCAAATTCATCCAGTTACTGTTTGAAGAGCTTGTTAAGGAATATTCAATACTCTGAGATCCTAAAGAACAATTAAATAAATAAACGTGAGTAAAGCAAGATCAAGTAGTATATAAACAGAAGCAAAGAATCAAAAACTTCATCAAAATGTGTAAAAACACACAGTTTAATTACATTATGATAGTATAAGGTGCCATTTGAATAAACAATGGATGTACATTGGTATTGAAAGAGCTTGGCATTCATATACTACTTTCTAGCTTCGATTTCTAGGGTTAGTGCTAATGAAACAGCTGGCCAAAATAAAATTGTTTTTCACCACTAAAAGGCAAAGCTCATTAGCGACTTACAAATACTAAGATGTTGAAACCAAACATATTAAATAAAATGTGGCCGTATCGCGCAAGATATTGACCCAAAGTTCATAAAAAAGGATACACTTGAAAGCCTTTCAGAATATTCGTCACACGTTTTTGTGGGCCTTCTTCCTCAGCAGGCAATACTTCCGTCATTGTGTTAGGTGTTTTTAACTACTTGATTGTACGAGAAAGTTCTTATTTTGTACAACCTTAATTAAATTTTGATTTTTGCACAACAAACTCTACACAAGTCACAACATTGAACACAAAATGATGACAGAAAGAAAGAAAGCACAGATTATTGAAAGAAAGAAATGGTGAAACAGAGACAATACAATAGAGGTGTACCGAAATGTCAAAAAATCACTGTTCCGAGTAAAAAGATTTGGAGAGAACTACGAAGTAACGTTTTTGTATTGATTAATAATTTTTTGTTATCTGTAATCATAACCATAGATTGAGCCATAGAACAAAACAAGTAGAAATTGAACGGATTGAACATTCCATTCTAAGAAAGATTAAAAAATATATATTTCTTAATTAATTCAGTAATTAGTGACAAGTGCTGACAAGAAAGTGCTTATCATTTAACTGACTAATGTTAGTTTTGAACTTCATAATATTTGTCGAAAATTTTAATTAGAGAAAAGTGTTTAAAAATATCAACTGTATTGTAACTTTGCGTTTAACGTAGTGTCAAAATTCAAAATGGTTGACAAAATTGACAGAAAATAGAATAGAATGGAAGAGAATAGGACAGTTGTTGGTATTTTTGTATACCCGTAGTGTAATTCAAGAAAACAATAAAGAGACTAGATAACTGGTGGATGTACAGTTTTAGCCAACTGCATTTATGTAACGTATCGATTAGGGGTTGTTTTGATTCGGAGAGCATAAATTTCTATGAACTCGAAAAGCGAAACTGACGAAGCTTCAAGGTAATTTTATTTGTCTTATTTTTTCCGTGTAAAAATTTTAATTGTCATTTTGTTATTACAAGATTGTCATTATGTAAAAGCGTTTCTGGCTATTATTAACTAACAAAGGTTAGGTTAGGCATTACTTGCTATTTTCGTTCTTTGTTTTGTGCTGAAATTGCGTCGCATCGACAGGAGGAATCGGATACAATGTTTGTGTATGTATTTAAAGGGGGAGCGAAGCATCATCGTCAAAAAACCCAACCCCGAATATTACTGAGGAAGAACCTACGTCGAGTTTATGCTCTGGTTCAGTAACCAACCGTACACAAGACATTATGAAGCGCGCTGCCGCTAGACAGCTGATTGAGAGGTACTTTTACCAGCTACTGGATGGCTGCGGCAATCCCAACTGCGACAATCAGTACTGTGCATCAAGTGGAGAGGTAAATTATATTTATTATTATTTTGTTTTGTTTACCTTTTCATTTTGGTTGACAGATAATCAATATTTACTGCCAAGCCTTGGAATTCCAAGGCTGATGTGAGTACTAGAAAAATATTACAGAAATACTAAGTACAAAAGCCAATTGCTTATCTGATGTGATAGTAACTGGCTGATTATTATCAATACATTAAAAATATATTTAGTTTTTCCAGCATTCAATCAGAGATAATTCTCGCTTTCATTTCTAATATTTACTCAGTTTTGGATACCTGCCTAAGGTATAAAGATACTCAAAAGCAAATTTTTATGTTGGAATGACCTCATTTTAGTACAAAATAGAATAAGAATTTTAATTTGTGATTGTTTTTAAAAGTGACTGAACTTGAGATCCTTTATTAATTATTCAAATTAAGACTCCAAAATTATTGATAGATAACAAAAACAATTATGTTAAGTCTACTACTACTAGGTTTTATCAGAACTTAATGTCCAGTTATTATCTATAGATTTATGTTGTTTTAAACAAAAATAATTATGATTATTCTTGCCATATTCACCATACTTATGGCATATTGATTGGTGAATAAATGATAATATTATCAGTTCATTGAAGGTAGTTATTGCAAAACATGTTTTTATTATACCAACTATTGGTTAAAATTATGAACTAGATCAGAAAGTTGAATTTGAATACATTTATTTTACACATTTCATGGACAGGATACTAGAACCATAAACAAAAAGTTAAAGACCTAATATCTTATATAATTAATTATGTAATATGCATTTTCGTACAGCAATACACCCAAAGACTCCATGAGACAGGCTCTAAGCAATGTACTTCCTTTACGTCTTATTTCACTAAAGAATGTAAACCCGGCTATTAATGTAGATTATAAGCAAATGTAAAGCACAATTTTTAGCAAAATAAATATTAATTCATTTATAACTGAAATGGTATAACTGTTTTGCATTCCCATTTTATTGACAAGAAGATACATGTATTCAAAACTATCAACTTCTGCAGGCCAGGAATCTGTCACCAAATGAGGCAGCTGCTGAGGCCATAAAACTGTTCTACAAAGAAGCTCGCCTCTGTGATACGCTGCCTAACAAAGTTCCTCGCACTGAGGCAAGCGGCTGTGATTCTAGTTCTAGGTAAGTTACATCAATTCTCTAGTATATTTCTAAGAATTTACAATAAAATTCTACATAGAATTACTGGTAATAGGCTTAGAAATTCTATCTGAAAATAGATACTTATGCATGATATTACTGCATGAGAAATATGAACTTTATTTGTAATGGAACTAAGCTGATTTTAGAATGACCAAATTCGAAACAGCTGTTTGATTTGAAATAGAAACTAGAGTATGTTTCTGAATGAAAATAAGGTTTCTTATGCTACAGCACAGAAATTTTCACATGCCATGCCAGTAACATAACTGTATTATTATAGCTTTGTCAGCTTTCATCCTTACCAGAATTTGAATACTGTTTGATGTATCATACCAGAATAAGAATAATTCTAATAGTATCACAGAATGCTGGTAAGTGTACCAAAATAACTATACAAAAACTTTTCTACCTGTCAAGAGTGTCCTTACCTCAGAGCATCCCTTGTTTACATAAAAATAAAACCAGCTCAGGCTGTAGGCTCGCCCCCTATTACACGGTACTCAAACAACTGACGAAATGTTGGTGTACTGTGTTAAGGGTTAGGCAGAGGTGTACACCTCTGCCTAACCCTTAAGGGAAAATAGGTGCAATGTTATCTAGTTATATTAAAACGGATGTTGGATATGAGATTAATCAACACCGTTTGACCGATCACCGTGAAAGATAGCACATAATATGTGTATTTTTTTAAGCATCCGGAAGGCTTTTGTTCCTTTTTTTGTTCAACTTCCACCTAGGCAAAATCGCGAGCAAAAGCTAGTATGTTATGTAATACCAGCTTATTTTGTTCAGCACAACATGTAACACTTCAAGTGCAAAAGACAAGGAGGACAACAAGGACAATGAGGCCTCCACAACGACGTTAGTGAGGGAGAGCACCTCCAGGCAGGAGGAACCACAAACTAGTCATAATGTATCTCACCAAGAGGAATCCAAAACCCGTAGTCATAACAGTAAGGCAAACTTTTATCATTCTTCTTCATCCTTCTTTTACATTTTTAACATCAATAAAATTACAACAGTTTGAATTGTTTCGGGGCTATACACATGTTCAGGGCGGCACATTCGATCCGGCAATATTTGTTGCAACAACAAAGCCGACCCTAAGCAATTACTACACAATATATTCGGCTCATTCCTAGGTAAACTTCGTTCGGCATCTTCCCTCGCTTAATCAAGTTCGGATCGGCCTTGGCACTGTTTGAGCTAAGCCGAGCGGGTTTTTCCCGAACATACAGGGTCAAATTAAATAAGCTAGCAAAACTCCGCAAACGTAATGGATATCGATACCTAAACTAAACCCGACAAAAAAAAGATTTGATGTTTTTTTTTTGGGATCTAGGTCTACGAGCGCTGGTAATCTTGACTTGAAACTTGGAATATGAGGGAGACTCCATAATTGTATGTTAATTTGCATTAATATTCTGAAAAAGTCACGCATACAATCAAAATGGAACTTTAGAATATGATTTATTGGATTTTTTTCTTTCCATATGTATAAGACAGAATTACGTAATTGGAACATTTTCGCTCGATTAATTTTTTATTCGAAAATCATATCTTTTTTTACAGATTATTTGAAATAAAAATAAGATTACTCGGCTTTTATGTCTAAAATAATTATTGACAGTAAGAAAATATAGTTTATTGTCCAGATATAAGATATTTTTTCTCGAGATCAATTATTATTACTTTAGTTATAAACGCCCCCCGCCGCCGCCCTATTACATGGGACTTAAACAAAACTGGCGAAATGTGGGTGTACTATAAGTAAATCTCTACCTAACCCTTCGGGGATTACAGGCGTGTTGTTGTTGTTATGTTATATAAACGAAATAAGAATTGAAACTTACGAAATTTAGTTCCGTGCTCGAACACGACCAAAGAGCACACGCGATATTCAACTTTATTACTGATGTGTTAGCGTTTAACACATAGTGGAGTGGTGGGGTGCATGGGGACAGAGTTTGCGTGGAAATCGTCTTTGGAGTGCCTGGTCTTAAGAATATCTGTATTTTTTTGTTTGTTTTATCGTGTTTAGATATCGATAATTCGATACCCATTACGTCTGTGAAGTTTACAAAAAAACCAGATTTTTTAAACCGATATTTCAAATGAGTATCTGTAGTTGATGACCCAAAAAAAATACTCATCAAATTAACCTCTTTTTCATTTATCACGTTTAGATATCGATACCCATCACATTGCGAATTTAGCTAGCTAATTTAATTTGACCTTGCATATGTACTATCGAAGACACGCATATCTGTACACTGAAGTACTACTTTTGCTTGCACCGCTCGGCCGCTATAGTAACCCTTACCTACGAAAAAAAAGGGTCGTATGCACGGGATTTTGTTGTCAAAATGTTTAGATATGCGTTACAGCGATATCCTTTTGACAGTCCGGTGCTCTCCTGGACATCGATAACAATTAAAATTATATTGTTTTTTTTTTTTGGACTGTTGAAGGTATACGTATGTATATTCGATTTTGTCGCCTGGCCGTGCCGAATCATTCCGAGCTGAAGATGTGTGTAGCACCCTTATTTTTATAAAAAATATGAAAACATGATACCTACCACAACTATAAATGATTTATTCTGAAGTTCTTTGAATCAGGTAACTGGAAAACAGGCTGAAAATACGAGTATCGCGCATACAGGGTGGCAGGGACATCTTCGTAAAATGTTACCATAGATTCAGTACATGATTTTGAATGCCCTGCGTTGAAATTTTTGAAAAAAATCTGCTGTTTCATAGAAAAGTGCAATATCTACGTGGTCAAAATATATGAGACAGCTGATTTTTTAGGGTTCCGTACCCAAAGGGTAAAACGGGACCCTATTACTAAGACTCCGCTGTCCGTCTGTCACCAGGCTGTATCTCATGAATCGTGATAGTTAGTCAGTTGAAATTTTCACAGATGATGTATTTCTGTTGTCGCTATAACAACAAGTACTAAAAAACAGAATAAAATATTTAAGGGGGCTCCCATACAACAGACATGATTTTTTTTTCTCCGAGACCCTTAGTACTAGAAATCTGTAATTTGACATAGGTATACTTATTAATTACGCCGACAAAGTGGTAAAACAAAATGATGAAAAACATTTTTTTTAGGGTACCTCCCATACACGTAAAGTGGTGATGTTTTATTTTTTATTTTTTTATCCCATAGTGTGGGGTACTTAGAGTATATATCACTGGAGAAGCCTTACGAACACTTCCCCCTCTGTAAAAGTACAAGAGCAAATGCTCTAACACGTTCATAAAAACTACTTTCAAATCGATTCGAACGCACAACGTTAATCGTTTTCGAGTCGCGGGGTTCTCATCAGTGCTCCATGAAAATGCCTAGTTGTGCTGTTAAAACACGTAAAAAGCGTTCAAATACGTCAAACTTAAATGAAGACGGAATAACCTTCCATATTTAAGTGTTTTTTTAAATATCTAGTCATGTTTTCAGTGATTTTTAAAATCCTAACCACATAATACATTTTGACTTTTTATTCGATTCAACCATGATTCAACATAAAACACGGCATGAATCGAGTATTTTTCTCGCATTGCTTTCGTGACGTCACCATGTCTCGCTACACTTCGTTTTTATGTTCATAAGGTTCAAAATATTTTTTTTTTGCATTACGAAAATGTACGTCAAATCAGCTAAATTGACATGCACTTGCCATGCGATTATGTCTTCTAGCAAAAATGCTAACGAGACTACTGTAGGGTTGGGGTCATGTATGAAACCAAAAGTGACATGTCGATAATTTCTTAGGGCGAATTAGTATTTTTTGTTGTTTAAGAAAATTGATTTTGAACGAAGTTTTCTAACGCGGGTTGCGGTAGGAGTAAGTTGGCAGAAAAGTCACGTAAAAAACCGTTTATACTTCCAACCAGCCCCGGATCTAAGGGGGCAATCCGGGGCCCGTGCCCCGGGCGCCAACTTCAGGGGGCGACAAATTCAAGCGCACCACCACCCAGCACACCGCAATTTTGCAATAAATGAGACGCGCAGCACATTTATAATCTTTCTATTTTTTTTTCATTTTACGACAGTTTTGGCGCCCCTGTTGAATTGGCGCATTATTGGTCGATACAATTTGAGTATGTTGCTGCCTAAATTTTCATTTTGAGAAAATTTAAATATCACGGGGGCTAACTTAGCGCATCCCCATAAAAGATTGGTGGGGGGCGGGGCGGCAGACGGCAGTTTTTGCCTCGCCTCAAAAAAATTCTAAATCTGGGGCTGCTTCCAACCATCTTCTTCTAATTCGATCGAGAGAGAGAGAAAGAAAAAATCAAAATCTATTTCTTTATGTCAGCAATGTGAGAAGTTGG
This sequence comes from Agrochola lychnidis, assembly GCA_963680765.1. Lineage (NCBI taxonomy): Eukaryota > Metazoa > Arthropoda > Insecta > Lepidoptera > Noctuidae > Agrochola > Agrochola lychnidis. Next base: position 17,551,811 of record OY796857.1, read on the forward strand.
ATTGATTTAGATGACCGCAAAAAATTAAGTATTAAATATACCACCACCTTTGTCGTAAGTTCGTAACACAGGCTCTGCGGAATCTTGTTGGGAAAACATTATTCTCACAAGATCATAATACCGGTCTTAATTAAATAGTCATGAGGTAGAACTAGCTAAAGCCGTAATGACCTAATATACAGATACAAGAACTGTGTACATTACAAAAAAGGGACCCTCAAAAATGTATTCGCCATATTGTTATGTACTCCAAATTGATTCATTTTAAAAATCAGTAGTTGTTATGAACCTACTGATTTTTTAAGGATGTATTATTTGTTGGTACTGTAATATTATTTTTTTACTTTTATTTAATAGTTTTTATTATTAAAATTTAACTTTTCTATGCATCAGCTGTTTTATTTCTGGATTCAAGCAAAATTCCGAATGATTATCGATATCGATTAAAAAAAAAAACGATGGTACGGACTTCTCTTTCCGGGCTCGGAAACAACAATAGCCATTGTTCTTTTTCGTAGAAACTACCGCGCGTCCCCCGCCAAAAGTGACAGAATTTTTTGTTCGGAATATTGCGCTTATGGCTTCTCCAGTGATATATACTCTAAGGTGGGGTATCATTGGAAAGGTGTTACAAAAACATTATGAGTTTGTGAAAACCATTTTTGGATTCAGGGATCCGTTTGCAAAATATTAAGCTTTAAAGTGCTAATTTTTGTTAGAGTCAAGTGTGTCGTCCCCCCCCTGCCAGCGAAATGGTTGGTTTTGGATGTGTGAAAAAAATCACAGCAGTACTTTATATAACGAAATTAAAAGGAAAACTATCACAGCTAAGTAGGCTTTACTAGTTATCGAGTAATAATCGACCAACTTAACTTTGCAGTTGCAAAAACATGTTTTCCCATACATTCCGTATGGGAGAACATGTTTATCACTTACAAAGTTAAGTTTGTTTTTGGGATAGATTCATCCTAACTACGGAACCCTTCATTGTGCGTGGTCCGACACGCACTTGGCCGGTTTTATTATAGACAATGGTACGTAAACTTTTGTGCGCGAGTCCAACTCGCACTTGGCCGGTTTTTAGGGTTCCATTGCCAAACGGCAAAAAACGGAACCCTTATAGATTCGTCATGTCTGTCTGTCTGTCTGTCTGTCTGTCTGTCTGGCTGTCTGTCTGTCTGTCTGTCTGTCTGTCTGTCTGTCTGTCTGTCTGTCTGTCTGTCTGTCTGTCTGTCTGTCTGTCCGTCCGTCCGTATGTCACAGCCACTTTTTTTCGAAACTATAAGAGCTATGCTGTTAAAACTTGGTAAGTAGATGTATTCTGTGAACCGCATTAAGATTTTCACACAAAAATAGAAAAAAACAAATAATTTTGGAGTTCCCCATACTTAGAACTGAAACTCAAAAAAAAAATTTTCATCAATCCCATACGTGTGGGGTATCTATAGATAGGTCTTCAAAAATGATATTGAGGTTTCTAATATAATTTTTTTCTAAACTGAATAGTTTGCGTGAGAGACACTTCCAAAGTGGTAAAATGTGTGTCCCCCCCCTGTAACTTCTAAAATAACAGAATGATAAAACTAAAAAAAATATATGATGTACATTACCATGTAAACTTCCACCGAAAATTGGTTTGAACGAGATCTAGCAAGTAGTTTTTTTTTAATACGTCATAAATCGTAAACCGCAATTTACCTTTCATTCAATGTTACTTGCTGCTACGGAACCCTTCATGGGCGAGTACGACTCGCACTTGGCCGCTTTTTTTTTTAAATTATCGACGAAAAATTTCAACGCAGGGAATCAGAATTATGTGCTGAATCCATGGTAACAGTTTTCGCGTTGATGTACTCGTATGCTATCCCTGTATAATGTTCACACCACACAAGTCTGTTGAGGATCAAATTAACATTAAGAGAGTATGACCCTTTTACAATCCCGAGAAACAAAATTCGTTTGAATGTTAAACGCATGACTTCAACAAATTGCCCAACTTTGCTAGCATTTAAGACTTTGTCCAGCCTGTTTAAAAGGTGACATGGCACATCCTTTAGCTGAATTTAACAATATCATAATCATGCACATTTGCTAATAACCACTAGGAATTAAGAAATAAACGATTCAAAATGATTGATTCTTGGTAATCTTAATGAGTTACTCCAAAAAAGAGTTCATCACTTTTTATAAGAACCTACATAATTAAGTTAATTACTTTCAACTTAATACAGCCCACTCTCATTTACTTTCTTGTTTTCGTATTGAACACTTGCTCCTAGCGATCCCATTACTTAACTGTGGCAAGCTGAATAAATTTATCAAACAGAAGATGGACACAAAACTTTATTTGGCTGGTGAAAAATCTTGACGATTTGATAATTTCGTTGCTAGATGGTGCCCCATTGACAGAGGAGCGTATGTATGAGTTGTGTGAAGAGTGTCTGCAGACTAAAGTGCGGCAGCCTCTGATCAGGGCGTTGGGGGAAGCGTTCACACAACCGGCCATACTGGCCCGGTGTTTCGCCAGCAAGGGGGGCGGAAATAGTGATGAAGATGCGAAAATGAATGAAGGTGAGTTTTATTTAACTATACGCCTCTTTAGCTGTCGAGAACGTATCTTTAACTTGATAGTATTTTTACATCTCTATGACTGTTCAATTAGCATGTCTTTCTTTGATCTTTTTAAGCGCTGTATGCACGTGAAAGTGTTGTCATTTTCACGTACGACTGCCTATCTGACCTCTACAACCTAGTTACTAGGTAACACGATATCCCTTGGTAAGACTGGTTGTCAGACTTTTTGGGCTTCTAACTACCCGTAACGACTGTCAAAAATCTACAAATGACATCCGGGACCAACGGCTTAACGTGCTTTCCGAGGCACAGAGGGGTCTTGGTATGTAAAGATGGTCACCCATCCACGGACCAACCGCGGCAAGCGTAGCTTAACCTGATCGATCGACCCGTGCAGCTGTTATTACTTAGCCAAAAGCCCACCATTTTCACGTGTGGGTACAAAAAGAATATTATGTGAAAGTGTGCATTTTCTATTCAACGCGTTGTGTGTGATTGCAAAAACAGTCGATATTCAATTTAAAAGCCATTTGTAAGAAATATGTGCCAAAACAATATTTAAATCTGAAATAGGTGATGGTAATTGAAAATGTTTATTTGCGGTTTATATTCTAGATAAGGAGTCAAAAGCAATGTGTTTATCAAGTGATCCGGATAAAGACGTGGATAGCGTGGCGGGGCCGGAGTTAGATGTGGCCTCATGTCGCAAAGCCTTTCAATACCTAGCCAAAGTAAGTGAAACTCAGTGCAACTTATTTAGGCAACACTGGCAAGGTGCAGCACACTTGACTGGACAATATAGAATTTAACCGAATCCGACATGTAAAGACTAATAAAAACTTTACAGTAGTACCTACTCTATAGGGTGGCAGGGACATCGACGCGAAAACTGTTACCATGGATTCAGTACAAGATCAGCTGAATCAGCTGAATCAGATGAATCAGCTGTTCCATACATTTTGACCGCGTAGCTATTGCACTTTTCTATGAAACAGCAGTTTTTTTTAAATAACAACGAAAATTTTGAAATTTGAAAATTTTTTCAACACAGGGGGGATTTAGAATCATGTACTGAATCCATGGTAATAGTTTTCGCGTCGATGTCCCTGCCACCCTGTATAATGTAGTCACTGTGGTAAACAGGAAGACATTTATTAACCGACTTCTGTTTGACTTGAATTTACACCCAAAGATACTTGTTCCTTCAAAGCATAGGTTTGATGAACTTTACTATAAAAAATCTTTTGACTATTCTAAAAAACAATATTATCCTAGGTGCCATCAGAATACTACAGTTCAGCGTTAGTTACGTCACTGAAGACGCTCGCAGATAACATGTGTATAGACCTGCGAATAACAAAGAAGATGAGTGTGGAAGACGCCGTGAACTGCTTCGTCATCGCCTTTGAGGTTCCCGACCTCGGATGTAGCGACTATCTAGAGATAGCACTGCCTGCTCTATGCCAGGCTGCTGAGCATTTGTCGCTTAAAGGTAGGATTATAAAGAATACTAGTAGTTTGGATGAGTTTTTCGTGTATAATCTTTGAAGAATATCAGAGCTTTATAGTGATATGAAAAACTGGCACTCCGGGAGTGCCGACAAAAGTGAAAACTTTAACAATTTTATTGTGCAGGAAATACTTTTCTTTTTTGAAGTCGGTAAAAAAAGGGAAATGTCAATCATGTCGTTGTCATGTCTCAATGTTTGGAACGTATTGCACGTTGATGTCTTTTTAATGGTCAAAAGCTGGTGTCGGTAACAGTGTCGCGAGTTCAATTGTTTTAGCCATCTCAAAAATGCCCAACGCGCCTAAAGAAGTTTTCACTTAAAAAATACCTTGATAACTATTTGAATTGTTGCAATTTGAACCTTAACTGACTATCATAAAGTCACTCTTCTGCAACTGCACTGATTTATTTATGAAATTATGAACCTGTTGATGTCCACTGAGGATTTTGTTTCGTAGTCTGCCTGTGTTAAAAAATCTTCAAAGATGAAGGAACATGTTGTAATAGGCGTTGTCCTAATTGGCTACGATCGTACGAACAAACGATGCAATTTGGTCGCACGACGAGATTAAACACACACATTTCTTTAGAGTGTCCTAATTGAAGCTTAATAACGATCGTACGATAGGTTCGATCGTGCGATCGTGCAATCAAAGCTACAAATGTCTTTTGAGTGTTCTAATTGGTCACGCATCATCGCGCGAGCACAGCAAGACGACGGCATTAAGACACCTGTTGGACCATCGCACGATCATTTTCATCGTACGACGAAATTTCATCGTCGACTCGTACGATCGTTAGCCAATTAGGACGAGGCCATAGGCACTCACTCACCACTTATAAGCCTAGCTCAGACCACACTCACGCGAGCATGCTCGAAAATACCCGAACATCGATGTTCGAGCAATCACTAAAAATAAAGTGTTTGATTTATTACACCTCTGCTCTGCGCTCCTCTCTGTTCTGCACTACGCCCAAGTCGAACATCAGTAACTTTAAAACCTGACCTATATCTAAATATTCGTGACTATATTGGCAGGTCAAGCAAGGCTGGCACGCATCTGGGCACAGCACTGCAAAGACAGTCTGCGTCATATACTGGAAACGCTTCAGCAGCTCATAACCCTCAGGGTTATATCCACCAACTATACGAGGCAGTTTCAAGTGCAAGACGACGAAGTCGTCACCATGGCAACCAAATTTATGAAGGTAAATTGTTTATAACTTAATTCAAAAATAATTTATTCAAATTAGGCTGAGAGTCAGCACTTTTTTAACGTCAAAATTATATAAGACAGTCCCAAAACGCCCACCCTTCACCACTTCCTAGTGCTTTAGCTACGAAGATGTGGCGCAACAAACTCCCTAGCACAACACCTGTCTGTTAATTAGAAGAATTTGATTCTATAATACAATAGTGTAAATATCTGAGCACCATGTATCTATCACATAATTAATTTATCTGTTGTTGCTTCATTTTTAATTCTTTTTACCTATTGTAGTATAGTAATTTTATTTTAGGTGCATCGTCTTTTTTTTTTTCTTGGGTAGGAAATTATCAAATAACTTCTCCCGCTCTGGGTGGATCGTCTTCACAAATAACTATTTAACTAATGTAAAACATTTTAATAGAGTAACTGGGGTTTCTTGCCCATTCTTCTCCATACGAAAACCACCTTATGGAAGGGACTAGAATCAATTCTATTTTCTTGTATATTTTGACGGTCATAAGTGCCTTTTATGGGCCTATTTGAAATAAATGATTTGACTTTGAGTGTGCAAAGTAATTAACATTACAAAACAAAAAAAACACAAAACATTAAATTATTTGCCTATACATATACCAACGAAAAAATTAAATAGGTACTAATTTATTTATAGCCTTATTTCAGAGTTACAATTTTGGTAGCAATTTTTTTTCTCTCTTACTTTTAAGACTGTGCCCTTTGGCAAAGGCCTCCTCCATCCCCTTCCAATTCTCCCTGTTCCATGCTGATGCTTGTCTAGTCCGTGTCTTTCCCGCCGTCCTCACCAAGTCATCCTGCCATCTTTTCAAAGGTTTCCCTTTCTTTCTCTTCCCCTCCCTAGGATACCATAGGGTCACTTTTTTGTTCCATTTCTCTTCTCCCCTGACAGTGTGGCCGGCTCATCTCCATTTTAATCTTCTTAGCTTCAGTACTACATCTTGTGTTTTTGTTGCCTGCCTGATGACACTGTGATTAGTTCTTTCTATTTTCCTTTTCCCCATCATACTCCTTTCCAAGCCACGCTGACACGTTTGAAGTTAGGTAAAAATAGGTTCGTTGAAATAGGTACTAAACTCAAGCCGAAATAAAAATGTAAACAAAACTCAATACCTAAATAAGTTTCCAGGCTTATAAGGTGAGCCCACTTAAATCTGCAGTGCTGGATTATGTTCATATAGCTGTAGTATTCTTTTGTTTCTGCTGTTCCTTTTATCTGTATGATGTTATCTGATCATCATGTCATTGTGTAATGGACAAAATTATCTTTAGTTATACAAGTATGTATTTAATTGATCATCATTTTGATAATTATCTTTTTACTCTCTTTTAGGGTTCCGTACATCAAAAGGAAAAAACGGAACCCTTATAGGATCACTCGTGTGTCTGTCTGTCTGTCACAGCTAATTTGCTCAGAATCGAATGAACCGATTAAGTTGAAATTTGGTACTCATATGTATTTCTGTGACCCAAACACGGACGTGTAACGTAAATAAATGAATTTTGAACATGGGGCATTACTTTAGGGGGTAAAGAAAAAAAAGCACTGCTAACTATACTGTGTGACATATCAAATGAAAGGGTTTATTGCGAGAATCCCAAATATTTTATTTTTATAATTTTAAAATAAATACTTTTAAAGATATTTATTAAAACAGATGAAAATTTACCATTCCCCCACCTCGTTATCTTCGAAACTGCTGAGCCAAAAATTGTGAAAAAAAAAATACAGGGAATAGTTCTATGCATAAAGATAACAGGAAAGCCTATAAGAAGTCTATGGTCTTAAAATAACATGGTAAATCACTCAATATTAGAGAGAACATGTTTTTCAACTACAATGTTAAGCTAGTTAAGGGAAAAATTCATGACAACTACGGAACCCTTCATTGTGCGTGGTCCGACACGCACTTGGCCGGTTTTTTTTTAATAACAATCTTCCTAACAAACAACTTTTCACCCACAGATAGTATACTACGCGAACATGCTAGCCGGTCTGATGGAGTCGAACAACTTGCGCGAAGAGCCGATAGTACTCTCGAACCAACAGGACCCGCTGGAGAACGTGCTCGGTCATCTGTACCCACCGTCGTCGATAAAAGCCTCTAAACATTTGCAGCCAGACGATCCCTTAGGTAAACATGCTCCTGTATACAATATGTTAAAAAAACCGTCCGATCCGAAAGGCATAGGTAATGCAATAACATTATATAAAAGAAATAATTTGAAAGGGTATCCTCTCGAGGTGGTTGGTCCCATATAAATTTTATTAACTTTGCTTGGATAATTTTTGAGTTAGCTTCAATAATACGTACTTTTTCCTCACTCAGTATGTGGATGATATGATAAGTTTCTGTCACTGTTATTTACATAGCAGGTAGTGGTATTCGAATTTGTGTGGAGTACCACAACTAAAAAGTGAAAAATAAAAAGTTTTTACAAAAAAAAAAACAACCGACTTCCAAAAAAAAACACTACAAAGTGAAAAATTACTTTAATTTCGGAAGTCGGTGGCAAAAAACGAAAATTCAAAACCAAAGACCAACTTCCGAAATTAAAGTTAATTTTCACTTTGTAGTGTTCTGCCGTCATAATTTTTTTTCCGAAATTTAGTTATATACATATTCGGAATCAGAAAAAAAGGCCCATCTGCCAATATTTTTTGTACAATTTTAGGAACAAGATAAACAAAAATACCGTATGCTCAAAAGGCACAACTGTTCCACGTTTTAAAAACCCATAAAAATTTTAAACTCGATTTTCTTCATATTTATAAAATGTTAGATGTGCCCTTTTTCACTATGATGGCAGTGTTTATTTTTGGAAGTGGTCGTTTTTTGAGTAGACATACTTAACATAACATCATGACTGTTTCCCCTGAATGGTTAAACAATGGTGTACCGATATACACCCACGTTTCGCTAGTTATGTTTAAGTCCCATGTAATAGGGGTGAGCCTATTGCCATCAACCGGGCACAATATCCAGACTCCGGGCTGTAACTGAGCAATTCCTGATGGAATAACTCAATAACACTGCCCGACCTGGGAAGTGAACCCAGGACCTCGTGCTTATAAGTAGCACTTGCGAATACTACACCAATGAGGCTGTCTTTTGAGTAGAATGTATGCCAAACATATACAAAACGGAGAGCAAATCCAGTAGCAAGATTATTTGCGCCGTGGAAACAACAAATAAACTTCTAAAAGTTGATTTGTTGTAAATTGACACTCGAGTCCTAGCACTCTTAGCTATACTTAGGAAATGGTAGAGAAGTTAGCGCCACTAGCAACTATGAAAATAATCATGTCATTGTTTTACTCAAATAACCACTTTAATTGCATATAAATAAGGTTGATTTTACAATAATCAAAAACTGTAACTTATGTTATAAAATTCTTCATAGTCGCAGCTTGATTGTGCAAATTCACGATTTCTATACTTTTGCAATCGTTTTTTATTGATTATGCATGTGTAGAACTTGCGTTTATTTTGCACAATTCCTATTTAATTTGAATTTTTTTTGCGCTTTTGATACGAATAAAGTTAAATTATCATATACTTTCTCTGCTTGAGAATTTTGAGAATTGCGTTTTGTTCTGCACTGGGCATTTATATGTTGATAATACTTTTTATTATTTATTTGCCTTATTTTCAACACTCGCTATGCTAAATGCTTATTGCACCCAATATTAATATAAGATTGTTTTGTTTCAGCCATTGAATTAGATATAAATGTTTTAGATGCTAGAAAGCCATACCTGCCATTCGAGGAATTCTACAACGAACCTCTTAGTGATACTATTGAAATGGACATAGACTTCGGTAATTTTAAGACGGAAATAAGTAAAGGTATGTTTCTTTTTTCATACTTTGTAACATTCGCGATAGTTTGACCGAAACCGCTATACCGCGCCTTAGTTATGTGCGCGGCGTGACGGCTGCTCATTCGTCAGTGCAGGCCGCTCATTCGTCAACGCTCACGGCGTCCCGCCCCCCGCCTCTCCGCGCTTTCCTAAGGCGCGGTAGAGTGGTTTCGGTCGAACTAAAAAAAATGCTTTCTGAGTAATCTAAAACCACCATTCAAAAAATAAACTGGGCTTGCAGTAGCACAGTTCAACTCAAAAGTTTGTCACATAAGCCGACGTTCGCACGGACGTAATAAAATCGAGGCGATTTTTTTTCGTGCATTGCATTTTCAACGCTCGGCTTGAACACCGAGAGTTGAAAATCCAGTACGTGATAAAATCCCGCCGCGATTTTATTACGTCCGTGCGTACGTCGGCTTAGTAAGATTGCATGGATGATTGGATGGATAGAATACCCATTTATTTTAAAACAGGTTGTCCCTTCTTATCCTATTGTACTACAAACAAAGGCGGAAGCAAAAGGTAGAAATTAAAGAACACCTGTTACGATTATTTTACGATTTATGTAATCATTTTTTACATATCGTAAAACCATTGGTGTCATAAAACTTAACCGCTAAAAAGGCCCCTCTATCAGAATAAAACTTTCACACAATTTATTTATTTAAAATATAAAATAAGCTAACAGTAAAAGGAACACCAAATCGCGTATGTGCTAAATGAAAGAAAAAGTTACATATTAGAATAAGTTTCAGAGAAGCTCGTAATAATAGGCGCACGAGTCGTTCCCCGGAATCCCGGCAAGCATAGATTAACCTAATTGATACCGAGACTCCTGCGTGCCTCGGAAAGCACGTTAAGCCGTTGGTCCCGGCTGTCATTCGTGGATCTTTGACAGTCGTTACGGGTCGTCAGAAGCCCGAACGTCTGACAACCAGTCTTAACAAGTAACAGTATTACCCAGTTACTGGGTTGTGGATGTCAGATAAAATACTGGTATTCAGCTGCATCCGGTTAGACTGGACGCCGGCCCCAATACAGTTGGGAAATGGTTAAGCAAATTCATTGATTAGAATAAATATAAAAAATTGTTTTTAACTTAAATACATAGACAATATTTATATAGCATAAATTTCCGCATTCCAGGTAAAAAATTCGCGTTCCTAAGGTATCCTTTCATCCTAACTGTGGCCACGAAGTCGCTCGGGCTCTACTACGAGAATCGCATCCGAATGTACTCGGAGAGACGCGTGTCGTTGTTACACGCGGTCGTCGGGGCCGCACCGCCTATGCCTTTTCTAAGGCTTAAAGTGCGGAGGAATAATATTATTGATGATGCGCTCGTTGGGGTGAGTCGAAATTTATTTTTTATTTTTCCAACAAAAATATACACAATACATGACACATGACACACAAATAAATGAGTAACATCAGGTATTAACTATGTGTTCTCCTTCACTTAGCCCAGGGCCGCACGGGCGATTGTTTCCAGCGGCGATTTTTTCTTTGCGCACTGGGTTTTCAACGCTCTGCTTAGCGCCGAGAGTTCAAAATCCAACAGTGTGTTTTTTTTGACGCACTCAGTTGGATTCTCAATTCTCATCTCAACACCGAGAGTTGAAAATCTAGTGTGCGATAAAATCCCGCCTCGATATTTTTACGCCCGTTGGTACGGTGGCTTTTATGAGACCACATCATACACAATAAAGTACGTTCATTGTAAGTAAGATTTCCGGGCAAATATAATCCTGAATTGTAACAGAAGAGATAGTTAAACACGTTTTTACTGATTATAAGTCTATTTAAGTAAAATATTTCGCTCACACACACAGTACACACAACAAATTAGTCTATTACAACACTGGTAAAATCAAAGTATTAGCTCACGAACAATGTCGTTTCGGTTATATGCCGTACGAATAAGTCCCCGACTAAAGTTAATCAGTAACGCCGAGAAATATGGTCAAGGTCCAATGACAAAATCTTAATGCACGTTAATTTCCTAGGCATCACGAGTTGAGTCAGTTCAAGGTTTATAACTACATACTAGACTGTCCACCGTAGAATCGGTCAACGCATTTGTCTGTTAAAAACTAATGAGAGCTTGGGGAGAACACAAGGGCTTTATCACACTGGCTATTTGCGAGCGTGTTTCCTGTGAGGCGATTTTTTAGAGTGATTGACATGAGTGTACAAAAACGAGTGCGACAAGCGAGTGTACAATTTTCTGAAAACGCGGAAAACACGTCGCGTAGTCGCGGCTAGCTCGCTTCGCACCCGCGGAAAGCACGCTCATAAATCGCCTCACTGGCAACACGCTGGCAAATCGTCAGTGTGATAAGTGAAAACTCTCTAAGTGAGTTCATACCGAGTTACCGTATTTACTACTATTTTAGACCAGCCTGTCATATCTGACTTCCATACTTTTTAAGTAATGGACATTCAAATCGTAATTTATTCTTCGTGAAACCTAATTTTAGCTTTTTCGACGCATTAAAATTAAAAACCAACATTTTAAAAGTGTCCACTCATCCTTCAAAATTAAATCTTCAGCTGGAAATGGTAGCCATGGAGCGTGCGCTAGACCTAAAGAAGCAGCTAGTGGTGGAGTTCGAAGGAGAACAGGGTGTGGACGAAGGAGGGGTCTCTAAGGAGTTCTTCCAGCTGATAGTGGAAGAGATCTTCAATGCTGACTACGGCATGTTCACGCAGCAAAATGACTCGCTTACTGTATGGTATGATGTTTTGTACTTAGCTTATGAACTGTATGCTGTTAAAATACGGTTGATATAACTTGGCAAGTCTGAACACAGGCTCTGCGAACTTTCGCGCATGTTCTCTCACTCACACTCGCCTCATGTCACTGTTCGGTTCCTAAAAAATGTTATTGGGCAGCCTTCTGCGTGAAGTTCGGAACTATCAAGTTATATCGGCCGTATTGTATGTAAGATTTTGTCATCTTCGTTATCATTCTTGCTGTACCAGCAGTCCAGCAGTGATAGCCTAGCGGTGTGACCGTAGGACTGCCAAGTCATAGGTCTCGAGTTCGAACCCAAGATACGCATCTCTGACTTTTCGTATTCTTATACACATAAAATAACATAACATCACGCCTTGTTTCCCCGAAGGGTTGGGCAGAGGTGCACCTACAGAGCACCCACATTTCGCCAATTATGTTTAAGTCCCATGTAATAGGGGGCGAGCCTATTGCCATCAACCGGGCACAAATCCAGACTCCGGACTGCTACTGAGAAATTCCAGATGGAAAAACCCAATAACACTTGACCCTTTAGAGGTATGAGGAACAGGGTGTAAAGTCCACTCATCCTCTATAAAAAAGTGAGGATCCTCCGATCAGACGTGTCGTGTCTGGCGGGCCAACTGCCCATGGATTCGTATATGACGGAGAGGGTAGGTGTCTTTTTCGTTATTATCAGGCATATTTTAACTACTGTGGGTAGTGTTGGTTATTGCGCAATAGAAAAACCGTTTGCAGTTCAGATCACATTATAATTTACTATTCAATTAATCAGACTAGCAATTCACACACTGTAGGTACACGACACAACTATACAGAACGCGCGACAGTTTCTAAAAGTGAGCAGAGTTCATTGGTGGCGGTCAAGCAGTGGTGCTTGACCGCCACCGATGAACTCTGCTCAGCTCCGGCCGGTCCGAGCGTTATGTTGTAGACTCTGTCGAGTGCCACTAGGCGGCGCTGGCGTCCCGATTAGTCAACTCAGTAACGTCTTTCCGACTTATACGTATTGTATAATTATCACCTACTTCAAAAACGGTGAGAAACCGGCATACCTGAGATTTGTCGACGGCATACGAAGCCAAGTTAGAGGCCTATGGGTGGCATAAAACTCTGACACCAGGTTTCTCACTAACCACACGAAAAAGAAAGATTCTTACTGTAAAAAGCTAGTTGGTCATTATCACCATACAACTACTACACCGACCATATAGGAGAGTGAAAGGTCAGTCAGTTCCAGTGCGCGAAATAGAAGGCGCTTTACAGGACGTATAGCGCTATCTCTTGTATCATTCTTTAGTTGTATTGAAATATGATTGTTCTAGTGCCTCACGAAAAAGAATTGTCACAATCTCTAATGGAAAAGCGGATTTTGTTAACATTACCAGTAACTGCCTCGTTGGTCTAGTGGTCGCAAGCGCTACTGCTGAGCATGAAGGCCTGGGTTCTATTCCCGGGTCGGGCAAAGTGTTATTGGGTTTTTCTATTTGAAATGTCTCAGTATCAGCTCGGAGTCTGGATTTGTGCCCGGTTGATGGCAATAGGCTCGCCCCCTATTACATGGGACTTAAACATAACTGGCGAAATGTGGGTGTACCTGCTACCTAAACAAGGCGTGATATTATGTTATGTTACCAGTACTACCAAATTCTCGTTCACCAGTTTAAATTCAGTTCACTTCTACCCTTCAAAATATCGCTCTATCTATTTACATTTATGATGAACACAACTAAATCAATCGAATTTCTCATTTTTCAGGTTCAACATGACTTCATTCGAGACGGAGGCACAGTTCACGTTGATCGGCATTGTGCTCGGGCTTGCGATATACAACAACGTTATACTCGCTGTCAACTTCCCTATGGTTGTGTATAGGAAGCTTATGGGAAAGAAGGGTTCGTTCGAAGACTTGGCGGATTGGAATCCTGTAAGTATTCTACATATAGTCATTGTCAATCATGGTAATTTAAACCTTATGTAAATGCTCATAAAATTCAGATGATGCGCGCTCTTTACTTACAACGGATACGGGATATGAACCTTTTTGCCCTCCTACGGGTCTTTTTTTTTTTTTTCGATAATTTTGTTAGTTTTCAATGTAATATTTTTTTGTTTGTATTCCCTGTGCGTGTCCCAAATATTTTTCTTTTTCTTTCTTTCTTATTTTAGTACTTCTAATAAATTATAATTAACTACTTAAAAGCCACTTTGGAATAGAAAAGCATTTTTCGCTAGTTTGTCTATGATAGATTCGTGAGTCGATGACCTTTAGAGTCAAAAAGCGTACGTTTCAGACTTACACTTCACTCGTGCATTTTAATACTGAAATAATTGAATTTATTTGAATAAACTAGCACCACCCGAGTCGCTTTAGCGTGGCAATAGCGGTCATTGCCCTTTCACTAAAATGTCTCTGTAGGAACCCAAACAATAAACTATTATATGGTTTTTCGTTATTGGAACATGTTAAACATCAAAAATAGATATTGATTCAAGACGTTAACGTTAAGGATTTTGAAATAAAGAATGCTAGAAATGTAGGTGGGTCAATGACTGCTATTGCCACGGTAAAGCGACTCGGGTATAGTGTAGATCAAAATGAATAGACCACGCTAATCAATTAACTCCAAATAATATGATTTATTCTTTCCAGACGCTATACAACGGTTTAAAAGACATGCTCGACTATACAGGCAGTGATTTAGAAGAAGTGTACTACCAGACCTTCAGGATCTGTTATCAGGATGTGTTCGGAAACGCCATCTTCCATGATCTCAAAGAAAATGGAGATGATATATTTGTTACACAGGAAAATAAAACGGTAAGAACACTTATTCTATGATTCATAGTTACAATTTTCATAACTCATTAATTATTTCGCATTCCTTCGTGATACTTTCATATTCTCCCATGATATTTTCGTATTCTCCGAGAAATTTTCATATCCCCCCTGAAATTTTCACATTACCCTTTGATATTTTCGCAATCCTCTTTGAAATTTTCAAATTCGTCATCGGTATTTTCAAATTCTCCCTTTGCAACTTCAGTCCTCCTTGATATTTTCAAATACCCTCTTGAAACCTTTCCTAGAAATTTTCTCTAGTCATCAATGTCTACCTTTAATTCCAGGAATTCATAGAATTGTACTCGGATTTCTTGCTAAACGAGTCGGTGGACACTCAGTTCAAGGCGTTCAGGCGCGGGTTCCTCATGGTCACGGATGAGAGCCCGCTAGCCGCGCTGTTCCGGCCCGAAGAGGTCGAGATGCTTGTGTGCGGTAGCAAGGTAAGTGAATTTATTGACATTTTATTCTTGAATTTGTGTAAACTGTTCTAAAATGGCTCGCACATGTGCGATAAAGACGTATGACGGAAGGTTAAACACCAGCAAAGTTGATGTGAACGGTTTGTCCTGTCCTGAGTTGAGCCTTAAGAGGCTTTTATCCTAAGTCGTGCTATGCTCACGCGATCGTCATAACGTGTCACCACTAAAAGCTAAGCTGATAAGTACTCGATCCCAATTTTTTATATTGAAAATGGATAAGTCAATAATAATTTACATTTTCAATTAATAACCCTCGGCAAAGACTGTGTTATTCCAGAAGTTATAATATCAGTCTCTACTTACAGAACTTCGACTTCAACGAGCTAGAAAAATCAACAGAATACGATGGCGGCTACACATCAGACTCTCAAACAATAAGAGACTTCTGGAGCCTCGTCCACAGTTTGTCGCTGGATGACAAACGGAAACTTCTGCAATTCACGACAGGATCCGACCGCGTCCCCGTAGGAGGGCTAAGTCACCTCAAACTCGTCATCGCAAGGAATGGTCCCGACTGTGACCGTCTCCCCACCGCACATACCTGCTTCAATGTCCTCCTTCTACCCGAATACGAAACAAAGGACAAACTACAAGACAGACTGATGAAAGCAATAAGCTACTCGAAAGGATTCGGAATGCTTTAACGTAACGCGCTTAGTAATGATGTTGAACAAACGAGTATTGTTGTAAATGAGCCTCTACTGGTCTTTGTAACATGAATGAATAAAGTTTGTTTTATTTATACACAGTTTTTGTTTTCTTTAATTTAAAACACATTTTCATTAAAACAATAAAATGAGCCCGCCGGTATCGGAAATAGGGCCTGAGTTAAGGCTCTTTCAAACAGGCGCGACACGCGACGCGACACAAGCCTTTACCGGTGGTCAGAGCTCTTAAGAGGGCGCCCAATGGTCCACTAGCGCCACTCCTTTAAAAAAATAATATCTCGTCACTTAGAAGGAATTATGAACAACAGCTAATAAAGACCCTCCGTAGGTGTCTAGAATTTTCTAATACTTTTTATAAACATTGAGACATGAAGCAACAAAATAAGATCTAGAGGAATGTGACCGCTTTTCTTTTAATTCTTCTCAGTGACATTTTTTTTGGCTAGGGTCCCATTGGGCGCAAAGGAGAAACCTCTTAACACGCGCCGTGTCCAGAAGTACCGCTTTCTGGATCAAGCCCTTGATCCAACTGACTAACGAGAGCCTCCTCATGTGTTTGTCGAGGCTCTTGGCTATTATACTGAGCTTGCTTGGCTTGGCTACTATGAATGCCGTACACCTATTCACATCCCACATATCGACCCTTTTGTTTTATTGTTATGCTTGATAGAATTGTGAACGTGTGGCTGACACTGGCATGGCCACCATCAGGGATTTTTATTCTGAAGGCAAAAAATTTGTTGAAATTTTTCGCCAAATATTAGAAGTTGTCGGTCACTGGTTCAAAAGTTAAGGCTGGTTTTCCTGTCACGCTGACCGCACGCTGACGGTCGGCACTGATGGGTCAATATGTATGTAGTTAAAGGTAGCGTTTTTGAGTCGCGCTGACCGCTCAGCGCTTTAACTACATACATATTGACATCAGCGCCGACCGTCAGCGTGACAGGAAACCCAGCCTTAAAGTGGCCGATCTGTGGGGAGCATCTTGGCCCATTTGAATCTCAAAAGCTAGCGAAGATGTTTTATCCCAAATTTTTGTGAAGATCTTTTTGCCCCAAATTTTGTCGCTAATTAGTCGCAATTTTTCGCCAAGTCGCAGATTTAGTCGGGTCTTTGTTTGAGTTCAATTTTTAAGTATAGTCCAAGAGCTAGATCAAAGATTTTTCGTAAGATCCTTGATATTTTGGACCATACTTTAAAAAAAAAAAACTTTTTTTCTTGATTTAGTTTCCAACAGTTTTGTGGGACAATAATCGATCGAAGGATAGTTAGAAAAAACAACATTTGGTTAGGAAAGTTTATATTGTGAAAAAATAATAGTCTAAAGAGAAATTCATTAAAACTGGTCAACAACAAGTCGTGAAAAATAACAGGCTAAAACACCATTACATTTAGTTCGTTACTGATGATGATGAAGTGAAATGATAGTAATAATAATCGATTTCTGAATTCTTTGCCATCGTCTCGGTCTTACAGCGAATCACCATGATAAATCTATTGTAATGTACATGTAATATTATCTAAAGAGGCACAGAGGAAAATATAAACTAAGATTTCGCGCGCTAAATTTTACAAAAAACAAAAAAAATTACCTACGATCCAATTAACTAAAACTAAAAGCTTAACTCTCTTAAAAAGTTAACTCTTCGATGTATAAATAAAATGACAGATATGATGTTATTCAGTCAGTTTCAATATAATAGGGACATAATTGAAAATTGAAAATTTAACTTTATCTCAGTGATACAAGGGGTGTTTCAGAATGAACGTGGTACACAACTGTCATTGTGACAAAAATTTAGTATTGGACAGTCTGTCCCTACTATTTTGACGCTGACTGTTTATTCGGTAACAGTAATATGATGAGCGTCTAGCCTAACAGTTTGGCGTTAAAAACCACAACCAGATTCTGCGAGCACGATTTCGAAATTTACAAACATGCTTGCTATACAAACGATTGACTGCTTTTAGTATAACGAGCATAGTTTGTGCATAGCAAAAGTTATCGAGACACATCCGAGGAATCCAATTAGCATCATCTGTTTGCGGCTTCAAAGACTAGAATTAGACTAAGTTTAGATGGACTAACAATGCTCGCCGTACTTTTTTTTTCTGATGACAGCTTTACGACTTTTTAACCGATTTATTTCCGGATGGTGTCATCCGAAGTTACACTAAACTTATCAGTGTTATTCTAGGTTAGTACACTCGTAATTCAGGAAGCGAAAATCTTATAGTGATTCTGATTACAAACGGGTTTGAGTTGTAGCTCGTGAACCACGAGTGGAAACGGTTGGCGGCACGGCGGTTCTGGCTGGCGCGAGACCATCTCGTCCTCACGCGGGGCTGCAGACACGCCACTCGCTGAGGAGCGGCGGTATCTACGGAAGAATTTGAATGCCAAAATTGCAATAATGCTGTTTTAGGTAAGTTTCAATTAAGGTTTTTGCCAACACGCACTGTCGACGACGCATGTGCCTACCCCAGACTCACGTCCTGCAAGCATGTCATGTCTGTGACGCATGCGTCTCCAGCGCATGTCATGTTATGACGCATTCGGATCTAGCCATGCGACGTCACAATTTTTATTTGAACAGACCGTCAAGGGAGTAAAAAGTTTCTATCACGAAAGACTCAAGAAGAGGACAGGAATTTTACTGATTAAATGAGACGGAAAATGCTATCTCAGTAACTATACGCAAAGTGTGAACGTGCGAGTTTTCCGCGGACCTGAGGAACAAAACCAATCAATCGTTTGTAATGGAGCGCCATTCGATAACGTCTAATGATATGGTAGGGAACTAAATTAATCGTTACACTGCTCCAAGGATTTTTTGACGCTCGAATGATATTGACAGGCCAACCTGTCAGCATCATGCATCAGCTGCTGGTAAACATTTGTCATAGACAATAGGCCTGTGTCCAAAATTTTTTTTTTAGTCCGTCTTTCAGAAAATAAAAAAAATATTGGACACGTATTTTTAATTTTTTGACGTAATCAAAAGATTACGGCGATACATTGAGTTAAAATGTGGCATGACGTCACGCCGTGCTAGATTTTATACGACGTTGTGACGTAGCGAGCCCCCACTCCCCAACTTTAATGCGTTTTTCTAAGTTATTTTTGATTAATATGATAAAGCAAAAAATACGTGTCTAATATTTTTTTATTATCTGAAAGACGGACTAAATAGAATTTTATTTTTTTTACCTAGGAAACTACCCTATTGAGCCTTCGCCATGAAATGTATTGAATAAACAAGATGGCGGCTTTAGTTCCGATTTTGGCCACGCGCCAAAAGAACCTTGTAGCGCTATACTTACATCATCAACATTTTTTATCGTCGTTAGGGGTTGTCCATTAATTACGTGTTGTTTTTAGAAACTTTTTAATACCCCCCTTCTCCCTGGTGATACTTGTTGAGGTTTTAGACTAACCCCCTACCAACAATCACGTGTATATTTTTGGTACAAAAAATCTTAAAAAATTTCAAAACGTTTTAGTTTATGCAGGTATAATCGTTGCCTAGCAACGGCGATTCAAAATCACGCGCCGCTTTTCGGTTTAGATAGCGCGCTTCCAACGAAAAAATAAATACACGTAAGGCCAAGGGGGGAGCTCTTGCGATATTTCGTATTTTTTCCGAACCCCTCCAACCTTTTTCGAGCCTCACTTGATTAATGGACGATCCCTTAGCGTCCGGCACTTTTTCATATGCGTTAAAAAGGTAAGCCTACACCTTAATTGCGTAACACACTTTCAATCACATTATGAAAGATTTTGAAGGAAATTGCTAGTCCATTGCTTCTTGCATGTTTGAAAAATTCGTTTGCTCAACGACGTAAATCATCATCTTACTGCCCTTGTCCCATGTTACGTGGGGTTGGCGCACCACGTTTTCTTTTTCCACTTTCCCCTGTCAACCGTCACGCTATCATTCACTCTTTTATATCATTCCTCACACAATCCATCTATCTTTTCTTTGGCCTTCCTCTCCCACTCCATCCATCAATATTTATCACTCTTTTAGTCACATGCGTTACGTTACGTTAGTTACGTTCAACGACGTAAATAACGCAATGAATGTTGTTGAACTGTCAAAATGAAAGGCATTGCCATCGATTGCCATTATAAGTGTGTTATGCAATTATCCCGCTGTACTATAGATAGTGCCTTACACGAAGATGCGCCCCACTCTTCTTCCTAAACCCGATTAGGAAGAAGAGTGGGGCGCGTCTTCGTGGATGGCACTATCTATACCTGTGTCTTGCGTTGCAAGTGCAAGCGGCGGCGGTGACGGCGGCGGCGGCGGCCTGTTGTCGCGCGTGTCGCTCGCAGTGCACAGCATCGCTCCGCACCGGCGTCAGGCAGCCGGGCGCACTGCCGCGGCGTTTGGAACGCGACATCGACGCGTATGTCGGGGCTGCTACCCGCTCTATCTGATGTATTTATAAAGCAACATCATGTTCAAATTAAACCAGTATTATAAAAAATATATAAGCACAAGTATTTGACATAAAGAAAAAGCCGAAAACCGAAAACGGAATCGATGTACCTAAGGTCCCCGTCACGAGAAGCTATAATTTTTGTAAATAAAGAACTTCTACCAAGTTACGTAGCGACAATTTAATCAACAACGAATAATCCCAAATTCAATGAAGTCAAATTAACGTACGTGTTATACGAAACTAATGAGCAATTTCACTTGATCGGGTTATATTTTAGCGATATAAAGCGCTGTCGTCTAAGGTTTTGTGGTACTGGAACGCATCTGATTCATGGAACGTAAACATTTGAGCCACGATTTTGAAGTAAGTTCACGCTGACGTTGTCTCTGCTGTCTTTCGAGTTTCGAATGCGTCTGTTTTTTTGTGGTGTTTTCGCGGATTAGGTTATATTGTTTGTTTGTAATTAGATGTGTGTGTTAATATAATTATATCCCTGTAAAAAAATAGTACAAAACTGTTTTTATTTTATTTTAAGTACCCAAAGATTGCAAACCCCTGAATGTGTGTTTACAAAATTTATAGCTTCTCGTGACGGGGACTTTACTATATTTTATTACAGGTAAACCAGAACAGGTATGCGCTTCGGTAGTCTTCGCGTTTCCGAATTAGCACTAAAGTCGCGCCACAGAGTACATAGGTAACCCAGTCCCCACAGAGGCAATGCTTCTAAGTTTTGTAGTACCCCGCGCTTTCTAGTAGTACTTTAGTACACCTATAATTCTGCGTGTATATGAAGTTTTCTCTGTCGGGTTACCTACTCCCACAATATAAATATGCACAGTATGGAAACTAAGGCTATTTGTTGAAATAACCTATGCTTCATTGGAGCGTTAGGGTTGTCACTCTTAGGGTCAGCACAAACGAGCCACCGACCACAGCCACCGGTGGCTATCGCCTCTTGCTGCGCTGTTGAGTACTGCCGTAGCAGGTGGCCGCCACCGGCCACACGTGTGCGACGAATCCAAACAAAACGTATGAAAAACCATGTGAACTACTTTGCTTATCGCTGGGCTACCAGTGGCTGTGGTCGGTGGCTCGTTTGCGCCGAGCTTTAATGTTTGTAAGATTGAAAAGTGTTTTGAGTTGACTGGTAGAAATCGTCACTAACAAAAAAAGCGTTCAAATTTGAGGTTCATACACGTTATGCCTATGCCTACATGCGACTTTCATCTCTCGAATTCACAGCCGCCATCTTGGATTTTCATTTTAACGTCACTATCGACTTTAACACCCCCGAAAACCATGAAATCGAAACCTATGTCGAAAAATTTTAAAATTGTCGCAGCCGCCATCTTGGATTTACATTTAAACGGCACTATCGGTTTTAACACCTTCAAAAACTATGGAAACAACTAACATGACAAAAAAAACGCAGCCGTCATCTTGGATTTACATTTTGACCTCACTATCGACTTTAGCACCCTTGAAAACTATAAAAACGACACCCATGACAAAAAATAAAAAACTGCTGCCGCCATCTTCGTTTTACAATTACATTCACAAATTTTGATCGATCATACGGACCATAATTAAGATACGGATAAGATAAGTCTGCGCGCGACTGCAGGTGGCGCTGCTAGCGTGGTTAATTCCATACTGTCGTCATCTTTAATTTAATCTATTTAATAATTTAATTTAATATTATTAATCTTACTATATTAATTAATTAAATAATTCTATACATATTTTGCCCTTACATAACCGACAAGACGGCGGCATACAATTAGTTCAGATTTCAGCCGAGCGCAGACTTATCTTGCGCGAAGTCTAGTTAGGTAGTATTTCCATGGATCACGCGTTCGTATTTCCGAAGATAGACGATGATTCCCGAAACGCATATTTTTTTGAAAAGCTGTATGTAATTATAAATAGACAGAAAATCGGTTTGTAACTCACCTCAAAGCTACCCTTGCGTCGTCTTCTCCTGGGTGAAAGCTGCGCAGTCTCGACGCGCTTGCGTCGCTGCGGCTGCGCTGCGCCCGCGCTCGGCCCGAACAGCCCGCGTTCCTCCGCCACTCGTATCATAAACTTTGCGTCAAGCCGGGTGATCTCCTGCGGTCAATCTACGTTGTGGGTCTATGTCTCGAAAACACCATAGGAGAGTAATCATATCAATAAAAAAGTTTTAATCAGATAATCGAAAACCAGTACCCTAATTGCGTAATACACGATCAATCAGAATCTGTTTAGATTTGAAACAGATTGCTAATCCATTGCTTCATAAGTTGGAGAAAAATCTGTTCAACAACGTAAATAACGCAATGAATGTTGTTGAACTGTCAAAATGAAACAAATTTGTCATAATCGTTTAACGAAAATAATTAGTTACGTAATTAGGGTACAGTTAATTAACATAATTTTTAACCGACTACGGCAAAGCCAAACGAGTATTACGTGCGACTCCGAAAACCGATGTTATTTTGTTACGATGTCTTATTTATACCTTTTTAGTTGTTAACTTATTTTTATTCCATTAGATCAATGAAAGACGCCAAATCTTATGTGATGTTATAAATAGGTACAGTATTTCTATTATCTTAATGTCCCTCGCAGTGGCGGATTTACCAATAGGCTAAGTAGGCTGGAGCCTAGGGCGGCAGATTTAGAGGGGCGGCAAATTTACCCCAAAAAATAAAAAAAAACTTATAATTATATGTATACACATTACGTTCGTAATACGACGTTCGTAAAAGATTACTAAACGCACTGTAAAATATAGGTACTTATGCGATCATGAATTTTAAAAATATTCCAATAGCGTTTCAATATTAATTTCAATTTAAATTTAGTAACTTTTACCCTAATTATAAAAATGATATTTAACGTGTAATATGTTTCAATATTTAAATATTTATTTTCTACTAGGTACAGACGCCAGCACATCAAACTACCCGAAACTGTCAAATTTTCCCAATTAACTCACGGAAAAGAAAAAACAGTGGAAGTGCAATGCAAAGAAATTACTATGAGAACCGTTGTCGCCAAACCCTCACAAATAAACTGATAATCATATATTGCACTACAAATAAGCCGATCGTTTGATTTGTCGATACAATTTTAGTCAAAACTAGCATAAGTCACAGATTCTACATTTGGAAAGAAACCTTCATGCTCTGATAATAGGATTTATTTTGCGTTCGTGCAGAAAGTATCAACGACGTTTTGTAATCTAAAGTCAAACTAGATGCGATCGCCAAGTAAATTCTGCTACCCAACCATAGATGGCGGTATTCTCAGTTGTCGCAATTATAAACTTAATTGCGTTAGACGTAAGGTTGACATTCACGTCATAGGTCGTGTCTTCTGCTACTCGATCAAGGCAGCAACACAATGAATTTTCAGTAACATTATCGATATCGATAGATACCCGATTTCATAATTCGAGAAAATAAGACTTGTTTGGAGTTGAGTAAAACTGTAAGATGAATGACGTAGTATTATTTAAAAATAGAATCTTACATAATATATATAAGATTTTAGTTTTAAATAATATCTTCTATATAGTAAAAATCAATTGCTATTCGTTGTTCTCGCTAAAACGGCTTGACCGATTTGAATAATTCTTTTTTTTTGTGTTCGCCCGAACACAGGAAAAGTTTAAAAAAATGTCGGGTAGGTAGGATACGTTGGATAGGAAGGGTAGTTGGGTAGGGTAGGTAGGTAGTGAAGGTAGGTAGGTAGTGTAGGTAGGGTAGGTAGGTAGGGTAGGTAGGTAGGGTAGGTAGGTAGGGTAGGTAGTTAGGGTAGGGTAGGTAGGTAGGGTAGATGGGTAGGGTAGGTAGGTACGAAAGTAGGGTAGGGTAGGTAGATAGGTAAGAAAGTAGGGTAAGGGTGGGTAGGTAGGTAGGTACGAAAGTAGGGTAGGGTGGGTAGGTAGGTAGGTACGAAAGTAGGGTAGGGTGGGTAGGTAGGTAGGAAGGTACGAAAGTAGGGTAGGGTGGGTAGGTACGAAAGTAGGGTAAGGTGGGTAGGTAGGTAGGTAGGTACGTAAAATAGGGTAGGTAGGTATATTATTTTTATATGTATGTAGCTATATTTTATTAGGTAGGTATATTGGAAGAAGTACTAATATAACGCAGGCGGAGCCGCGGGCGGCAGGTACCACAGGTAGTACTGAATAAATTGTGAAAATCATCTTACTTGGGTGTCGTATTATATTATCTGTGCTTGGGTTAAAATTAAAAATGCGTTGTTCTGTCTTTTTATTTATTGTCCTTGAAATAGAACGTATTTGTTAAAAAACTGGCGTTTCGAAAGTCTTATTTTTAATTTTAACAAATGGTGTATGCGAACATTTATATATTTTTCGACTATTGCCTTCATCAAATCAGTGACGTGATTGGACGCAGGAAATTCGCATATTTGATGGGAGGCAATATCATTAAATAAAACAGTTCCAATAAACTTTCGCATAATTAGAGTTATCGCCACTTCCTTTCGAAAAACCCCTATGTCAACGTTTTTTAAAAATGTTTCCGCTGTCTGACATATTTTGACAACATCTGGCGAAGGATACAACAATCCACCTTGATCTCTCGCAATTATTTACTATAACTTTTTATAAATAAAAAATTTGAAATTATGTACTAATTTAATTATGTATTATATCTGTATTGTAATGTTATACAACAAATATTAAATTAGGTACCTACTTATTTTCTTTTATCGATAACTATCTATAACATCAATACCCGACCTGACTACATCCCTAATTGAGTAGCGAAGAACTTTCGAGAACGAAATAGTGAATACATTCAATCCAATATAAACTTTATTTTAATCAAGTAAAGTTGATTTTAACTAAACGTTCTATTAAATTATTAGTAAATTGACAAAAACTAAGATTTTATTAGAAAATAAATAAAATCATATTTACTGAAGGTACGAAACACCTCCATTTTTAAGATTATTTCTCCTACTATCATTTTAGCACTCCAAAACAGAACAATACGGCATATTTACGGAAAAATAAATTTGTCTCGAGACTAGCAGCTCGACGCGTTGTTAGAACACGACTGAAGTAAAGTTGCGTAACAGCGCTTAATTGTGACACGCGTGCCACGCCTACTTTGCACTTCCACTGTTTTTTCTGTTCCGTGAATTAACTAGACATCAGCGATAAAGTTGAAAATCTATTAAATAAATTTGACAGATTATAGTAGCTTGATGTGCTGGCGTCTGTACGTATGTATTTGCGTAGTAGTTTTTGGGTTGCGTAGAAGTTTTCATTTCTAATCAAAATGAGTGAGTTGTACCATCGACCCTGACGGAAAAAGCCATTTCGTTGGAAAAAATGTATCCTAATGATTTAGAAACTGATTTAGTTCAGGAATGCGTACACTTTCAATGCCACCTTTCTTCTCAAAGAATTTTGATAAAACCAGATTCTGGATCATTAAGAAGTCTATCTTTGTTCCTGCGAAAACAGAATTTGGAGCACATTTATCCAAACTTGGATATAGCACTTCGCATGGCTCTTATGTACACCAGTGACAAATTGTTCAGGTAAGAGAAACTTTTCTTGCTTGAAACGGGTAAAAAACTATCTACGATCTACTTTAAGTCAAGAAAAGCTTAACGCTTTATCTCTTTTGTGCATAGAGTCAGAACTAATGAACAAGATTTCATACGACGATATAATTAATGATTTTGCGAATTTGTCACCATTAACCGGATTGTTAACATGTTATTTAATAGAAATTGTTCGTATTGTTTTAAACTGTAAGTGCAATAAAAAATATTTAACAAAAGCAACGTTTACCAACTACACATTATTTTGTGTAAGCTGTATTCATATGGTGTAGGTATTTTTAAGGCATGCTTTTCCCCACCTTATGATTAGTACATGCTGCTGTTTTTAGGTCAACAGTATACTCGTCACTACATAGTAGGTTGTAAAAATAATCTAGTAACTGACAGAAATATCACTTAGTTCACAATCATACAAATAACGGGAAAAAGCCGATGTAATGAGGACGATAGAACACAAATCATAAAGTTGCAATTTCTGAATAAATGTAACTAATATGATTGTGAACTAAACTAACGTATTGAATTTCAAAAGTCAGTAGGGGCGGCAAAAATTGAATAGCCTACTAGCGGCATATTTGTAAATCCGCCACTGGTCCCTCGGGTATCATCGGATTTCCGAACACAAACGAATGCTAATTTTCATGTCCGTCAATTATTACATTTATCGTGTATAATAATTTGAATTCAGAACTAAGTACTTTGTTGTTGTTTCATTTTGATTCCCGTGTGAACTATATAGAGCTGTAAAACTATTTTCCTATGTGTCGTGCCTGCGACTTTAGTTAAAAGAGTATTAACAACTCTATATACTTCCAAGTCGATTAAGAGCGTCCGGTCTGCACCAAGTACAAAGGGCAACTAATAGAAATCCGACGACTGACGAAACACAAGGTTTGCCGAGGGACATTGAGAACATAGTTTATCTGTACGTTGTGTTCTAGGGGCTGTCGCTATAGCTCGGCAAAATTAAAACTGATCTCCATATCATATTAGTAAGATTAAGATTAAGATTTTGTGATCTACTTTCCGTAAGAAAACTGTACATTATCCAAATAGTTTTAAAAAAGCATAAAACCCTACCATATAATCCAAACTTATTACAGAAAAGGAGGACCGACATTGTTGCACAAGTTCCAAAAACTAAAACCATGTTTGCTTGTAGACAATTTAATAAACGGTCTGCTCAACTATACAATAAAATAAACAGACATATTAACATATACACAAAAAAAAGTTATGAATGTAAAAAAACAATAACCAGTTGGATAAAGACACTTACATATGATGAAACGGAGGCACTTTTAGAGCACATTAAGTAGCAGATACACTCACACATACACTTACACTCAAACATACACTCTCTCATTCACTCTCACAGACACTCTCACATACAGACACACAACGCACAAGTATTCACACTCGAATCACACACTCACTAACATACTTGTTTTTATTTGATATTTTAAGTACCTACGGATTTGTTTTAATAGATTAAGATTATGCTGTACTATGGAAGAGCGGAGTCTCCTAACACAGGCATTGTTTGCTTAAAAGGAGACTCCAAACACGAAAACCTTTTTTGTAAACTGAAGCATAAATAAAAACATTTTAATTTTTTTAATTTAAAGATAAAAGCTTACCTTCCTCTGAATAAGGCCGAGGTAACACCCGTCTCTGTCCAGAATATAATTGATATCCAAACCGTTTCCCAGATTTGGTAGCGTCCTTATTTCAAATAAATCACAACTTGGCACCTGCAACAACGGAGATATTTTCAAAATTATAATGGAGGTTAGAAATTAAATAGGACTCGTTTAGTGTTCTAAAGCCCCCAGCGTGGTCGGCCAACGTGTTCTGGGGCCTTTAGAATTCTTTACTTACAACAACATTAGGACTATCTTTATCAGGGTCTCTCGGAATGTCACAGCTGTGCATATCAGGGATAGGTCTTTCTTTTGACGTCCCCAGCCGTGGCCGCACTTCTATACTCTCTGCTTGTTTCTTCAGAACAGTTTCACCAGTTTTACTCTTCGCTGTACTAGGAGGGGACACGGAAGGACTCGTTTCGACGGGACATTCACTGACGAGCGCGTCCTCTGCATCTTCTTTATGTAACTCGGAGCGAGATATGGTGCTCAGCGAAGTCATCGATTCGTTAACTGCGGCAGGTTTATTATTGATGGCGACCCCAGTCTCGTTCACAACAATCGTTTCATTGACAGTTGATTGGGTAACTTGCTTTTGTGGGCTCTGAAAAAAACAGGTTGATATAGATTGGTTGGTTTAGTCGAGAATGAAGTCAATCGTTATGTAGGCAATATTTGCAAGTTTAGGAAGATTCTGGAAGGGAACTTTAAAGTCAGTTAACTTACAGGGTAGTCGAGAATGAAGTCAATCGTTATGTAGGCAATATTTGCAAGTTTAGGAAGATTCTGGAAGGGAACTTTAAAGTCAGTTAACTTACAGGGTGTCGGTGCTTTCGTTTCAGAAAGGCATGTCGTTCACGTGCCAGTCTGTTCGCTTCTGCCACTGCCCGCGTGATTTGCGCCTGATTCTCTGCTTCCAAAGCCGAATGAGTCTCGTACAATATCAGTTGGATCTAAAATGGACACAAATTGGAAGTAGCCTGAAGTTAGAAATGAGCTTATGGTCAATAATTGTTATTTGTAAATTACCTGAGGTTTCGACATGAGTGACCTTAAAGTTTTTTTCTGTTCCTCCAATATCAATTGTACTCGCTCCTTGCCTTTCACATCTATTTCCGATTCTGTGAGAATCTGAAGCAAGATAAAAACGTATGTTTTTGGATAAAACTATTCTGGTCGTCTTTGAACTTTAAATTGTCAATTTAGGTAGCATCAATCATACCTCAAGCATTGCAAGGTCTCCGCCGCGTCCGCAAACAAGATCAATCGGATCCGTAACGGCTGAGTACGAGTTAGGTGGCGTGGCCAGCACAGCCACGACTCCATCCAACGCGTTTACGACTGTAGGAGTGTCGCAATGTACGGCCTCACTGATGACGCACACTGAAGCTCCGGATTGTGGAGCCTCTGACGCTTCAATGCCCAGTTCGCGTAGAGCACAGACGTAGCTCTGCACTCTAGGAAGAAGACCGAAGTTTGGGTTTAAAAGAGAACGCAAACAACTGTTAAATATCGATCCGGACAAAGTCGTTGAGAATGGAACTTATAACTTAAAAGACGCAGACGTTCCATAAAAAAAAAACATTTATAAAAAAAAACTTTTTCCAAAAAAAAAACAACCGACCTCCAAAAAAAAACACTACAAAGTGAAAAATAACTTTAATTTCGGAAGTCGGTGTCTTGGGTTTTGTATTTTCGTTTTTTGCCACCGACTTCCGAAATTAAAGTTATTTTTCACTTTGTAGTGTTTTTTTTTGGAGGTCGGTTGTTTTTTTTTTGTAAAAAGTTTTTATTTTTCACTTTTTAGTTGTGGTACCTACCCCAGACACATTCGAATACCACTACCTGCTACCAGTGACGGAAACTTATCATATCATCTACATACTAAGTGGGAAAAAAAACGTATTTTGTAGCTAACTCAAAAACTATCCAAGCAAAGTTAATAAAATTTATATGGGACCAATTCCAGAGCACACCCTTTCAAACAAAAAAAGAATTTTCAAAATCGGTCCACAATTGACGGAGAAATCGGTGGACATACATAAAAAAAAAAAACAAGCATACGCGACGAACATATAACCTCCTCCTTTTTGGAAGTCGGTTAAAAAGCGTCGGTCAAAAACCGTTCACCAAGAAAATGTAAGTCCGTATATGTAAGTGAACGTATTATAATCTATACATATAATAAAATCGTAGCGATGTCAAAACTGTACATCGAATATTTTTGAAAAAAAGTAATTGCTACGAGGTCGGGGATCGATTCTAATGCCGAAAATATTTTTTTTAGAATTTTTGTCTGTTTGTCTGTATGTATGTTCCAGCATGGCGCAAATTCTACCGGACAGATTCTGATAAAATTTTACATAGATATTCCCTGTGTGTCTGGTCAAACTATAGGGTATAAACTATCACGCTATTTACTATGGGGGACGAGCAATATTACATTATGTCGTATTTGTATGTTCCAGCATGACGCAAATTCTACCGGATAGATTCTGTTAAAATTTTACATAGCTATTCCCTATAAGTCTGGTCAAACTATAGGGTATAAACTATCACGCTATTTACTATGGGGGACGAGCAATATTATATTATGTTCGTATTTTTGGAAAAAAACGCGCCGAAATATTAGGATATTGCAGATGATTATCGATTTAACTTTTTAAATTATTATCATCACGCTATACCTTTATGGAACTAAGCAGTCAATCGTGAAATATATAGGAATGGCTATTTTAGGGAAGTTTCAACGAAGCAATTAACTCAGCGGTTGGACGGTTGCTTTGCAAACATGGGGTTGTAAGTTCGATTCCCAACTGCGGTTTTTTGTTTTTCTTTTTTTTCACATTTTGTACTACTATTTTTTTTTTGATTATGTATCCATACATATAATAAAATCGTAGCGAAGTTAAAATTGTACATAGAATATTTTGAAAGAAAGTTATTGCTACGAGGTCTTTTTTTTTTTTTTTTTTTGGGTGGGAAATTATCAAATAACTTCTCCCGCTCTGGGCGGAGCGGGAGGGCGTGTCAGACTCTTACTGACTAAAACCCACCCGTGTTCCTTCAGTTGCCGTGTTGCCAGGGGGCCACGATTTCCCTATCGGTTTTCTTCGAACCCCCGGCAGGCATTGGCCCTAGCGGACCCCGTCAATTCTGCTGACATCTCTTTGAGAAAGAAAGTTATTGCTACGAGGTCTGGGATCGATTCTTATGCAGAAAATTTAGTTTTCAAAATGTTTGTCTATTTCAACTGTATACTGTATAGACTATCACGCTATTTTCTATGGGGATGAGCAATATTACATTATATCGTATTTGTATGTTCTAACGTGACGCAAATTCTACCGGATAGATTATGTTAAAATTTTGCATAGGTATTCCCTATAAGTCTGGTCAAATTATAGGGTATAAACGATCACGCTATTTACTATGGGGGACGAGCAATATTATATTATGTTCGTATTTTTGGAAAAAAACGCGCCAAAAGATTAGGATACTGTAGATGGTTTTTGATTTAACTTTTTAAATTATTATCATCACACTATACCTTTATGGAACTAAGCAGTCAATCATGAAATATATAGGAACGGCTATTTTAGGTAAATTTCAACAAAGCAATTAACTCAGCGGTTGGACGATTGCTTTGTAAACATGGAGTTGTAAGATCGATTCCCAACTACGGTTTATTTTTGTTTTTCTTTTTTTTACATTTTGTAATACGAGTCGACTGTTTTTTTTTGTAAAAAGTTTTTATTTCTCGCTTTTTAGTGGGTCAATTTGTAATTTGTCTAAGTTACATTAGCTTAATGCCAACTACTCATCACTTTTTACAAAATATTGCTTTTCCCGATGCAGGGACGTTCATCATTGAAAGTTCTCCTGGTACTTCACCATCAACTCCACTTCTCCATATGCATTGTGACGAGCATAAATTGCATTACAACCTATTAAAGTAATCGAATCGCAACCCGTGAAATACTTATTATTTAGTAGTTCCGGTGGCTATTTGTGGTCATCATCATCAGTTCCACTTAACCAAATAGTGCTTTCCAAGAGCAACTGCACGAGTTACTTTAAAAAATACCCAAATTGCTATAGGTTTGCCTATAATATTTGAAGAGTTCCCTCTATTTCTCTGGGATGCCATCATCAGATCCTGGTTTCCTTATCATGGTACCACTTTTGAAATATTTCTTTTCCAACAAAAAAAGAATCATCAAAATCGGTTCATAAACGACGCATTTATCCGCGACACACATAAAAAAAAAAAATATATACGGTCGAATTGAGAAAACTCCTTTTTTTGAAGTTAGTTAAAAAGAAAAACTTCGTAAGCTATGGGAAACTGCTACGTTACAAGTACTTTACAGTCACAAAACATTCAAGGATGTGTTCTGATCATTTTAGAGCTGAAGACTATAGAATAAAAGGAATTTTACAGATTTTGACAGCAGATTTGTCCTAGCGATTTTAAAATCTGTGTGTGGATCTTCTGGAATCGTTGCCACACTGCTTTCTGGTGACAAAACAGCGCACGCCATGTTTAAGATTCCCATCAATTTAAAGAGCAACGAAACGCCTGTTTGTGGGGTGTCACGCAACAGTAACAAGGGATGTGTGCTAAGGGATTGCGCTTCATCGTATGGGATGAATGCATTATGGCAAAAAGGAAAGCAGTGGAAGCTGTAAACAGAACCCTGCAGGACATCCGCAGGAACCAAGACATGATGGGTGGTGTTACAGTCCTGACTGACAAAGTGAATACTTCGTTGAAAAGGTCGACTCTACGGTCGAGAGTTCATAGACTGCGCTTGACCATCATCATACGAACTCGGCTTGGCGGGAATTCAAATGCTCAAGAATTCTCCGATGTTCTTCTAAAAGTTGTTCGAGGCACTCTACGGTCTCTCGGTAAAGTAGATCCCACTTAAGAAGATCTTATTCGTCTGGTATACGGGGACATCAGTCAAATACCGTACCAAGAGAATTCTTGGGCGTGTTTCCATTTTAACTCCGAAAATGATCAAGCTGCAGCGATCAACCACAGTATTCTCTCACAAATTGAGTGAAGTGATATACACCTCCATTAATACTGATGTGGATGAAGATGATGCCGCACATTACCCCGTAGAATTTCTCAATTCGCAAATGGCAAGTGGACTTCCGGTTGTACATCTGTGTAACGGAACCCGGCTCAAAGTCACGTCTTTGCAGAGAAACGTCATCGAGGTGGAAATTCTAACAGGTTATGGCGATGGTAAGACAGTGTTTATAGCGCGTATACCACTAATTCCCCAAAATTATCAGTTCAAGCGCATGCAGTTCTCTGGGAACGTATACTTTGCGATCAACAAGTCACAGGATCCGACACCGAAGGCTGAAAGCTGCGGGTGTCAACCTCAGGACAAGCTGCTTTTCACACGGACAACTGTACGTCGCTTGCTCCCGAGTCACCATCCCTGACTCTGCATATTTTGACTGCTGAGAATAAAACTACAAATGTAGTAGGTATACAGGGATGTTTTATAAAAATGTGGCTGTTATTATAGTATATTGTGGTATCTTACGACTTCCACGTGAACGAAGTCGCGGGCAGAAGCTAGTTACGAATATAAACATTATGTGTACAAAATAAAACGGTGCGGTCTGTAAATCTTGCCCTCAGACTATGTATCTATGATAATTGATAGATAAGAGAACGTACTTGTCACCAGCTCCAAACACGACTAGCTTCCCAAGTTCAGGAGTAGCTGGTGCTGTTGGCGTCTTTGTTTTGAGTATCGCGGCTAGTTCCCGCAGTTGGGCAGCAAGGTATGCCGAACAACGCGGCGAAGACGCGTGTGTTTGAGCCACCACACCTCTGAGTGAATTGGCTCGAAGAGCGCGGCATAAAGTTGATGCGCCCTCGCAGAATTCACGCTCCTGAAGCAAAAAACAAATAGTAGCTACGATGGCTTAACATCTAAAGAGTTTTTGAATTGTCTTGATAGGTAGCAATTGGTGGCGAAAGCCCGCAATCCTCCCCTAAAGATGAGAAGATCGAAGATCACATGGTTTTTACTAAATAATGCGGGATGCGATTAAATAAAAGTGATAATAAAACAGCAAGATTAACGACTACAGGCAAACCTGTCGTAGGTAATCTTTGAGCGATTGATTATTGACTTTGAGAAATTACATCAATGTTACCAGGTACCTGAAGCACTATTACTCCTTCTTTTACAAGCTCCAACTGGCCTATGCTATCGTTTGCTGGAGGACGGAGAGTGATAAATCTGGAAATGAAATCATTATGACCAACTATAAGAATGAAAGATAAAATAAACATGTGCCCTATGAGATTAACACATCGGCTAATGACGAACTTCCATACAAACTTTAATTCCCTATTAACCCCTTTAAGGGAAGAATTTTCAAAACTTGTTAGTGCTCAATTATAAGGAACACATGCAAAATTTCATGCTTCCAGACGTAGCGGTTTAGGCTATCCACTGTCTGTCAATAAATGAATTTAAGATTTTTAATTTAAAAAAAGCAGCCAAGTGCGAGTCATACTCGCCCATGAAGGGTTCCGTAGCAGCAAGTAACGATAAGTTTACGATTTATGACATATTAAAAAAAAACTACTTGCTAGATCTCGTTCAAACCAATTTTCGGTGGAAGTTTACATAGTAATGTACATTATATATTTTTTTTAGTTATATCATTCTCTTATTTTAGAAGTTACAGGGGGGGGACACACATTTTACCACTTTAGAAGTGTCTCTCGCACAAACTATTCAGTTTAGAAAAAAATGATATTAGAAACCTCAATATCATTTTTGAAGACCTATCCATAGATACCCCACACGTATGGGATTGATGAAAAAAAAAATTTTTGAGTTTCAGTTCTAAGTATGGGGAACTCCAAAATTATTTGTTTTTTTTCTATTTTTGTGTGAAAATCTTAATGCGGTTCACAGAATACATCTACTTACCAAATTTCAACAGCATAGCTCTTATAGTTTCGGAAAAAAGTGGCTGTGACATACGGACGGACAGACAGACAGACATGACGAATCTATAAGGGTTCCGTTTTTTAACGGAACCCTAAAAACCGGCCAAGTGTATGTCGGACCACGCACAATGTAGGGTTCCGTAGTTGGGATGAATTTATCCCAACACAAACTTAACTTTGTAGTTGAAAAACATTTTCTTTCATACGGAATGTATTGGAGAACATGTTTTTACAAATAAAAGTAAATCTAAGTGCTATTAGTACTAGTAGTATTATTACTCGTTAACTTGTAAAGTCTACTCAGCTGTGATAGTTTTCCTTTTAAATTCGTTATATAAACTACTGCTGTGAATTTTTTCACATACCTAAAACCAACCATTTAGCTGGCAGGGAGGGGGGTCACTTGACTCTAACAAAAATTTGCACTTTAAAGCTTAATATTTCGCAAACGGATCTCTGAATTAAAAAAATGGGTTTAACACACTCACAATGTTTTTAAAAGACCTTACCAACGATACCCCACACCAAAGGGATAGAAAAAAAATATATATATATATATATCCCCACTTTACGTGTAGGGGGGGTACCCTAAAAAAAAATATTTTTCATAATTTTATTTTACCACTTTGTCAGCATGATTAATATGTATAGGTACCCATGCCAAATTACAACTTTCTAGTACTAACAGTCTCGGAGCTAGACCGCGGACAGACAGACAGATGGACATGACGAAACTATAAAGGTTCCTTGTTTACCACGGAACCCTAAAAAACGAGCGAGTCTAAACAGTAGTCGTATATGATGTGCAACTGTAACATCTGACATTTTGGCTGACAGTACCAACCTCTTTGAAAATGGGATGGTACCATCTGACGGCCAACTTTAGCACCATGAGCACCATGAGTGCGCGCTCATTGGTCAAATCAAATAGCGCACACTTGGGGCTTCCTGTTACACACTTCCGTCCCTTTTCACGAAATCACTCCCACAGATTGCAGGAAAGCGAGAGGAAAGATATTACACATCAAAAATACCAACCTAGGACAGACACGATCAAATCTGTACTCTCCAGCACAAATTTGACGAGAGTTGCTGTACGTGTATCCCAACTCGTGTAACCTCTTCACTAGCAACGCCACTTTTCTGAAAAATATTTCCGACTGATTACTTTGAATGATAACGAGTTAGATGCCAGCTCAGACCATTTTGTTGGTCTGAGGGTGCCAGTGAAAATACTCAGACTTGGCTTGTTGTTGGATTGTAACATAAATGATAAAGAAAGAAAACAAGTACGTTTATTTGCGGTAAACATGACGCAAAGAAAGATAAAAACATGTAAATAACAAATAGGGGGAAAATATGCGTCACATCCACGCAAAACGGCCATCGCTCAGCATAATGCTGCGACCCCTTGCAAGACAGAGCCCCAGAGCTGGTTTTCAGCGACAGCCGGCGCTGACGATGATGATGCCTTAGCACGGATTTCCATTTAAAAACTGTGTGTAAAAAATCTGTCAGTTATTAACCGAGATCTATGTATGCTAGAACATTGTCAAAAAATCACGAGTAAAACAAAACTAACTTGGCTTTGAAAGTATTGACCCATCCCGTGGCAGTTTCTTTGTTGATACACGCCGACACACGCTCTTCGCGCAGATGGCTTGGCAATAATTCGGATAGCCTGAAAACAATAAAACATTGTAATGACCTTTATACATCAATGTTTGTTATTTGACCTTCGATTTTTGCGTAAGCACGGCACACTTTTTTAGTTCGGCTGCATGAGAAAATATTCAGTACGCAAGAATGGATACTCGACATACTTACTTGAGCTTAACGTATGTCAATTTTATGATTCAGGTAATTTTATCATCTGATTCTAGAGCACCTATCATTTTAGGTCTAAAGGTGCGTCCACAATATATAACATAACACGTTATAAAACAGTTTTTTAACGTATTTCTATAAAGAGATTAACAATGTTAAATAATGTGGACTTGTTATATAGCAAAAGATTTTGGGTAATAAGTTAATAACATAATCTGGACGCACCCTTAGCCCACGTTCGCACGGACGTAATAAAATCGCGGCGATTCTTTTTCGTGCACTGGATTTTCAACGCTCTGCTTAGCGCCTAGAGTTGAAAATCCAACAGTGTTTTTCAACACGCTGGGACGAGAGTGCGTCCCAGCGCGTTGGATTCTCAACGCTCGGCTTAACGCCGAGAGTCCTGCCTGCTGGGATGCAATATAATTCTGGAAGACCTTTCAGATAAAACGTTCGTTAAACTTACGAGAATGCCCGATTTTTTATACGTATTCTTGCTACGGCAGCAGCAAGATGCACCCTTTGCTCCCATATGATGCTCTCTATGTTTTTAAAAGGGTATCCGTTCTCTTTCAAGAGTAGCGTTGCTCGATCTATCTCACTTCTCGGCCGTGCTCCCCATCGCCGTCTCGCTAACTCCATCAGGAATAGCCATACTATGTGGCGGTACGCGACAAACTGGGACATAAGATTAGATAGTTTTGTTAATGAAAGAGCGTTATCACACTGGTGATTTGCCAGCGTGTTTCCAGTGAGGCGTTCTGTGAGCGTGCTCTCCGCGGGTGCGAAGCGAACTAGCCGCGACTACGCGGCGTGTTCTCCGCGTTTTTACATAATTGTACATTCACTTGTCTCACTCGCTCTTGTACACCCATGTCAATCACTCTCGTTACGCAAACGCGGCGAGTGCCTTGAAAAATCGCCTCGCTGGAAACTCGCTCGCAAATCGCCAGTGTAATAAGACCTTAAATATGACTATAATGCTAAGTAGATATATGTAGCACCAGCAGGTACCTAGATCGCCAAAAACTGATGAATGTTTGATGACCTCACCATGATTATTAAAGTACATAAATCAAGCAGCAAATTAATTTGTAACAACACTTTTAGAATTCGGATTTATTCCCCAATGTTATACTTATACCACCAATTAAATGGTGTCTCTCAAAAACGTCTCGAACACGCCGATTCGTGTTTTTATTAATAGAAACCATTTTATCAGTCTCGAAATCTACAAAATGCCGATTTTTTCGTTCGCTTACAAGGATAAATGGTCATAAATATAGAGCTCATTTTCGTGAGCATTCTCAACATTCAAAAAAGAAATGGTTTCGGTCACGAGAACGCCGTTTAATGCGAGTTAGATGGGGCATACTTTTTATTGTAACATCTTGTCGAACCTACCTTAACTGGGAGTTATTACTGCTCGGTAATGAGGGCTAAATATACAGCCTTGACAACCGCAACCGGTAAAAAAGACCTTCGTCAATCTTTTTACAAGTTCATGAACGACATATCAAATGAAATCGGCGAAATTTTTGGCCAACCTTAACGATTTTCATGCTGCTTAGTCTTATCGACGCTACTGTGGGGCATTCTTTGTTAATACCTACTATTATCCAAAATGTACGCTACCTGACAGCCGCAGTCATGGCATGTAAACCATACCTGATAACCGGATACCTAGTTTCCGGTCCAGATCTATCTAATTTTGTAGATCCATTAAGTATTTGGCAAGCATTGTTGCTTCTTCTCTCGATCAAAGTGTATATCGTTGAGAGAACTGTATCAGCATAATTTTATCTACATTGCCTCTGACAGGGTGCTAAGTAACATCAGTAGCCGAATGTGCCAATTTTTTTAACTAAATTAATTTGAGTCGTCTGAATCTATAAATTGGTTAGATGTCAATGCAAATATTTTGATACACAAGTCACCTTTCAAAGGAAACAAAAAAAATTAAATCGGTTCAGCCGTTTGGGAGCTACGATGCCAAAGACAGATACACAGATACACGCACATTAAACTTATAACACCCTTTTGTTTCCGTCGGGGGTTAAAAAGAAACTGAGATGAGGTAGTACCTAAAGTAGGTACCTCTTAAGTATATTAAAAAGAACAATATCAAAAACATCACAACTCACCTCGATATGAACTTGTAAACATCCTATGTCGTCTAAAGCTTGATCCAATATGGTTTTATCTGAAATCATGAACTCGTTATTTTTACCCAACTACGGCGAAGCAAAAAGGAGGGTTATGATTTTGAAATATAATCTTACGAAAGCGAAGTTCAAATAAAACCGCAAAGTAAATATGTCGCGTGACCGAAAACTTCTTATGGATAGACATCCAAAGTGCTGAATAATAAAAAGGGCAAGAAGCATAGAATTCATGGCATTTTTATTTCGGCGAACACATATATATCGGCTTTAGGCTGCCTGTCCACTGAAGCGGAGCGAGGCAGCGGAGCGGAGAAATGTGCCAATATTATGCTACCTGTCCACTGGAGCGGAGCGCGACAGCTGAGCGGAGAAATGTGCCAATATTAACCAATAGAATCTAAACTCTGCTTCAGAGCTCCGCTTCTATTGGTTATTAAAGTAAAACTTTTATTACATCGTCTCAAACTTTTTCATCTGTGTGTTGCATGTCGCGTGACGGTCGGCCGCGGAGTAGGGATAAAGTGAAAGGCGCTCGTCAGAGCAGCCAAGGCCAATATGGCGGCGCCTATAGTTCGCTTAGAAGTTTCACTTTTACCGTGGTTTCATAAAATCACACAATCCATTTATTGGCACATTTCTTCACTCCAGTGGACAGGTCGCTTTAACCAATAGAATCTAAACTCCGCTTCAGAGCTCCGCTCCAATCGGTTAATTTCGGCACATTTGTCCGCTCTGCTGCCTCGCTCCGCTCCATTGGACAGGCAGCCTTACAGTAAATAAATCTTTTGTTGCTCTAGCATAAAATACCAAATTTCTGAAAATCTAGCAACCAAAACCCAAGTTTACCTAAATTAGTCAGTTACCCATCTCAGACAAAATTCTGGGCGAAATTCTGGATAAAACTCAGACCGAACATTACTTTCGCACAAGCTTTTCAATGGCAAAATGGTTGAATGGTCAAAGTGAGACTTGTAAATAGAAACAAACTATCACTTGGCTGTTGGTAATTCTGCGATAGCTGCATTTTATAGTAATTTCTGACAACTGCTTGACATGTACCTTAAGTAGGTAGTTCCAAGTTCCCTCTGATAAATACAGAAAGGAAATACTTTCGCAGTTTATATTTCTCGTGACTTAACTCTTCCGGTGTTTCGTAGGAATAGTAGGCGAGTTCCAATATTGTAAATATTTGGCATAGCTTAAGTAAGAGACCTACCACAATAAGTTTTTTAGATCAAGCGACCAGATATGAACACCGAAATGAAAATACTCGCCATAAAACTAGTTTAACTTAGCACGCTATTTATCGTAACTTTATCGTGTAGGCATCAACTTGATAAAGTTCAATAACGCTTTGTAACTGAACTGCAATAAAGTAGCTAAGCGTGGCGTTTGTTAATTTACAAGTCGTAACTAAGAGCCTTCGGAACTGCGTGACACTTCACTTTTATTCCACTTTCGCTTTGACTCTCGAAGTTAAATGAACGCTTTACGACAGATATATGCTATTTGTCAGTCATTTACAAGAAGGTTCACGCAAGGGAACTTTTTATTTCGTGTTATATGGGGTTTTTATTGGTTTATTTTCTGTTTTAACGGCTTCGCCTATGCAGAAAACTTTCACGGGGGATTTGTGGTTGAAATTTAAGTCATGATACCAATAAATTGAAAAGTTTGTTGTGTTTGTAGTTATATTCGAGAATGAGACTAAAATACTTGGTAAACTCACATCGAAACACTTCGTAAATGAGAGAGTACACGCAACGCATCTCTTGTTCGTCGAGGAACTCAACGGGCTGTGGTGGCTTGCAAAGTAGACGCGCAGCCTTTAGTACCTGCAAATAGATGTAGATGTGATGACAGATAGTTCCATATTGATGAGAGTAGCGAGAGGTTGCAATTACTCTTCAGCTTTTTTAATAGGGATGATACCTGGATAAAAAAAGAAATTCCATTTAGTCTGTCAGTCAGATAATAAAAAATATTATCATTATTATCGACTGGCTGAGAACAGATACACTGAGAAACAAATGCACTGAGCACTGGGAAATAAATTAAAAGCGGAACTTTTGAACTAAATAGTCGCAACATGTGGCAATAATTAATATATTCTATTAAACAAACATTCTTACCGTCTTTTACTATTTGTAGATACCTACTGATGTTTAATTAGATTACTTACCAAATAATGTTTTAAGACGAGCGCTAATTCTGCCGACAAACTGTCACGCAGTTTGGCAGGTTTATAAAATGTTATCAAGTGTTTGGTCCAAAATAAAAGATATTTTTAAATTTATTTTTTATTTAATAAAAAATAACAAATAAAACGCATTAAAAAGTTGGGGAGTGGGGATCGCTACGTTACAAGCAAGTATAAAATCTACATACAAGTGATGTCATGGCACATTTTAACTCCGTAATCTTTTGATTACGCAAAAAAAGAAAAAATACGTGTCCAATATTTTTTAATAATCTACCTGACGGATATAAAAGAAAATTTTTAGTCATCCCTATTCTTTAAAATAGTCTTCATATCACACTCGTCCATATGACACTTTCACGTAGAGACCGCTTACCATTTTTATTTCACGGCAAGAGATCTCCATCGCCCAGGCTTTCTGGATTTCTAGAGTTCCAGTTTTCTAGTCTGCCCTATGATGAACAAGGTGCATTGGAGAGTTAATGGAGCCAGCCATAGTTCCATACAAATATTATAAAATGCGAAAGTAACTGTCTGTTACCTTTTCACTTTTGATGGGCACACAGATAGACGATGACCCTGGGTTAGATCATAGGATACTTTTATCCCGGTATTACGTTCCCTTGCGATCATTTCCGATTACCACGCGGGCCAAGCCGCGATAAACCCTACCTACCTATCTCAAATTATTTTTCAACCTGTGATACTTACAGAGTGTGAAGCAAATAGATTCTTCAGACAAACTAGAGCGTGTTTAGAAGCGATGAATGTGGCAATATCAACACCTAACAACGTCCATAACTGAAACACCATTATTGCCTCGTAACTCGTAATACAGCATTACAAGGCTCGGCTAATGTTATAGCATAGCTCAAACCTTGACTGTTACGGACTTGTTTGAAATCTTAATAGGAATCTTTTGAATAGTTTTTGTTACAATGGATACCTCATTATTGTGGTAAACTTTTGCTTATTTAAGTTTCTAAGATTACCCAACTAGAGTAGGGATCAGCTATTGTTTAGGCAAAATGGTTGTATTTATGAAAATAGGTCCTTCTTGGATTGACTTTTGGACGCTTTGACTGGAAGTGCATTAAAGTCCAGGTTTCAAAGGTTTATCCAATGTTGTCAGTCTGTACCCTAATTGCGTAACATAGTTTCGTGAACAATTATACCTAATTTGTTTAATTTTGACAGTTGAACAACATTCATTGCATTATTTACGTTGTTGAGCAGATTTTTTTTTCCAACTTATTAAGCAATAGATTAGCAATCTGTTTCAAATCGAAACAAATTCTAATTGTGTTGTATTACGCAATAAGGGTGCGGGTCAGTCTTTATGAACAGTTTCTTATATCTGCCTACCTGTCCAATGTCCCAGGCAGGTCCGGGGCTTGTTTTGACGGCGATCGGTGGTGGCGCGTGTGGATTCTTGGTGGCCACCACAAGCGTCCATGGCGCCCACTCCTCCACCGGTTCCTCCAATGATGGTTTTGCCACCAGGTTACCATCTTCGTCCCTAGAGAAGGAAAGGGCTTCATTTACTGAAGTTTTTGTTGAAGTTATACATAAGGTCTAATTAAATCTATGTTTCCAATTGATGTTATTTCATATTTCTACTTAAACAAATATGAACTTAATGTTAATTAACTTGATTTAAGCATGACTAGTACAATTGAAAACGTTTAAAAAAATGTTGCAGTTGTAGCGCAAACTGAACCTTATGTGTGGTGTTAAGTGATAAAGTTATTTTTCAAAAAAATCTTATTTGTTTACACGTTTGGAAATTAAATTGCAAAAGTAGAATAAATAGGTCCTTTAAGGTTAGAAATCCGGGTTATCTATAAAAACCACCTATAGA
Organism: Agrochola lychnidis; assembly: GCA_963680765.1. Classification (NCBI taxonomy): domain Eukaryota; kingdom Metazoa; phylum Arthropoda; class Insecta; order Lepidoptera; family Noctuidae; genus Agrochola; species Agrochola lychnidis. Next base: position 17,594,497 of record OY796857.1, read on the forward strand.
TTGCAATTTTTAGGATCCATGCTCGGTAAAAGACATCTGATTCACCAAGATCAGATGGTCGTCTTAGGAAGGTTACCTACTTTCCGATGGAATTTAAAGATGCACAATATCAGATCCCTAATGTGAATGCAGGGCTAGGGTCTTGTGCACCGTGGTAAACCGATTGGGGAACTGGTCGTGTTCACCTACTCATCGTACTATATCAATCATACACTTACGCAGCTTGAGGATTCCGTTGCTCTTCTATAATAGACTCCATTTTTTGTATTGACCCATTTTCTAAAAGAATATCACACGGCTCAATTTTAACCGATTTCATTTACTAACAATTACCCCATCATTTCATTAGTAGGTATTCTTCTGAAGATTCGTGTACCTAACTTTATTGGGTTTATAGACGGGTTTATTAAAATAAATTATAAGTAATTAATGTAATTATGTAATAAAATATAACGCTAAATAATTTAAATATAGGTAATTCTTTGATTTCTTTTTTTGGACGTGATCTGTTCAATCTATTTTATTTGTTTGACATAAGATGTCACATAGTGCAACTGTTTTGACGGCATTTTGAGTTTTTTTTTTTATTTATTGCCAGCACTTGGCGTAGAGGGATACGCAGACAAGGTTACCGATCAAGATCATTAATTGCAAGATGTCGAATGCACATAGCCTTTTCTTCATAGAATTTTGAACAGCTAGGTTAGATAGAAGGGCAAGGATATCATAAAAACGAATAATAGTAAGGGAGCATTCAAGTATTACGTAACAAATTTGGGGGGAGAGGGGGGCTTCTGAAACGTTACGATTACGATGTGTTATAGAGGTGGGAGGAGGAAACCCCCCCGTTTGAACCCCTACGTAACATTGTTTTAACTCTTCAGAACGGTCGCGCAGATTTTTTTCTCACGCATTTTTTAAAACGTTTTTTTTTTTTCAAAATTTCAAATGGAATGACCACTTGAAAATTTTTTACCTTCACAAAATTTCTTGCTTTCTTTACAGGATAGTGAATATTTTTTTTTTAGCTCCAAATGTAAAGCAAAAAAAATATTTATCAACAGCTTGTAGGTACTTTACGCGTTACGCCACATAATTGTGACTTTCAGGTAAAAATGGTCACTTGGTGGTGGTTACGTAACGTATTACTAGGAGGAGGGGGGGGGTACAGAGAAACGTTACCTACAGCGCGTTACATGGGGGGAGGGGGGGTCAAAAATCTCCAAAAATTGCGTTAAGTAATACTTGAACGCTCCCCTAAAAACGTACAGTATGTAAATAACGAAAGGCGTTCCCGTTAACCCGCAATAGTATAACATCCATACATGCAAAAAAGAAAACTGGTGGAATGGTATTTTTAACCGAATTCCAAAAAGGCTGAGGTTATATGTTCGACGCGTATGTTTTTTTTTTTTATGTATGTCCACCGATTTCTCCGTCAATTGTGGACCGATTTTAAAAATTATTTTTTGTTTGAAAGGGTTTGCTCTCAAGGTGGGGGATATAAATTTTATTAACTTTGCTTCGATAGTTTTTGAGTTAGCTTCAATAATACGTACTTTTCTATCTTTTTTCCACTTAGTATGTGGATGACATTATGATAAGTTCCTGTCACTGTTATTTACATAGCAGGTAGTGGTTTTCGAATTTGTGTGAGGTAGGTACCACAAATAAAAAGTGAAAAATAAAAACTTTTTACAAAAAATAAAAATAACAACCGACTTCCAAAAAACACTACAAAGAGAAAAATAACTTTAATTTCGGAAGTCGGTGACAAAAAACGAAAATTCAAAACCAGACACCGACTTCCGAAATTAAAGTTATTTTTCACTTTGTAGTGTTTTTTGGAAGTCGGTTGTTTTTTTTTTGTAAGTAAAAAGTTTTTTTATTTTTTATTTGTATGGATGGAAGCTTTACTATTGTGGTTTTAATGGGATACTCACTCATGTATATTGACTGTCTCTGTTCAGCCACAGTTCACAACAAAAACTACGGAAAGATTCAAGAAACAATCCCCAAAAACTTTACGAAGTTTTTACCTACGCTACGAAGTTAGTAGTTATAGCTACGCTTAGAAGTGGTCCTTGTTCATAATGATCTTTTTTACTTGATTTTCATTTTTGATTATTTTACAAAAATCGGTGTTTTTATGTTCTTTTCTAGCGTGAGCAATGCACGTCGATTTGGCATTATCAAGAATATCAATCAACCAACAGCACAATTTAGTGCTGTCGGTAGTTCGATGCATTCGCTGAAATAATGGTATTGAGTCTGTACATGCAATGTATGTGACTCGCATGAACTAGAACATCGAACCAAATATGTGGTTACATAACTCAGGGTTTACCTGAGGTCAGGTCAGGCCTTCAGGTTTTGGATCTATAACTAACATCCTAGTATTTTCTGCTTAATAGTTGAAACCAAATTCGACTCAATTCGAAGAGTTCATTAAGGATAGACGACGACGTGTTTAGATTTCTTACTACAGTTCCTCGAATCGGACTCGTCATCCTAAATACCTAGTTTTGAATAAATAAATTAATAATTAATTAATTAATAATTTATTTATTGCCATACAAAGATTACAGAAAAATTTGAGACCAGAATTTGGCTCCAGAGCTAAGTTAGAGTACCTGTATTTCAGGAGCCAGTGACTTCTTCCATTTGTGTTACTAAAATATACGTAATGCTAATAAAATATACGTACACTATAACCTATCGATTAATTGATTCTATCCTGACGCAACATTTTATTATCTAAGGATCGTATTACAGAAGTTTGACGACTTCATATTTAATTTGCAAAGGTTTCGTTCCCAATTCCAACGCAATCACAATCTGTTTCGATTTGAAACAGATTGCTAATCCATTGCAATAAGCTGGAAAAAAAATCTGCTCAACAACGTAAATAACGCAATGAATGCTGTTGAACTGTCAAAATGAGACAAATTAGGCACAATTGTTTACGAAAATAAGTTACGCAATTAGGTTATAGTTTCATTGGTGAAAGCGGCGTTTTCTGCGACTGCCCATAATGCCACCGACTAAATCAGCTGACATCATACAGCAAATGACAGTTACAAATGAACAATGGGCATATAGATACCTACATCTATATTTAGAATTAGAACTGGTTAGCAATGGTGTTCCATCCAATTAATGGTAAAGTCATTCACAAGGTGTCTGGTAGGTATATTGAAGCGGTTTACAGTGTTATTACGTGTGCAGGTCATGGCCGTATGGGGCTGGGGGACCACGCAATCAGGGTTATAGCAGTGTGTTTTATATTCGTGAAGCTAATCTAATGGTTTTAATGAGTTTTGTCTCGGAATAGTCGGAACGGAACTTCCTCATTCTGCGATAAGTGAATAACTGCTTCCGACTGCATGGCTGGTTACGAAAATTGGTTTGTAATTTGTATGAAATTTAAAAGGAGCAGCAATTTCATGTGGGTTTTATAGGATTTTATGCCTATGCTAAACCTATACCATGCCTGGTTGCTTTGTAAATTACCCAAAAGGGCAGGGCCGGCTCGTTCATATAGGCGAATTAGGCGACGGCCTAGGGCGCTCGTATTAGGGGGGCGGCAATCGGCGGCATCGAAATTATTATTTTTATTTTTATATGTTTACCTATAACTTGAAAATACTTCCAATTTTTTACCCATTTTTCTACCAAAATGCGCTCATGGACATTTACGAAACCATCGGTACGGTTCATCTGGAAATCAAAAGCGAGTTTAGTTGATAGCCTCAACTCGCTCCATTGCCAAAAAAATCGCGATTTCAAATTTATTGCTTCTCTTGTTGTATGTTATAATGTTTTGTTCAAAATTTATTTGACTATTATAGTTTGACCGCGATCGCTGTACCGATCGCGCCTGAGAGATATTTCTCGACGGCATGTGAAGCCAAGTCAGAGGCCCATGGGCGGCTTTAAAACTCTGACACCAGTAGTGCTATTCTGTAAAAATCTCACCGTGATATCTTAGGTGAAGTGAGCTGCCAATAGTGTCAATCTCTAGCAACTGACAGCTCACTCCACGCTCACTTCACCTAAGATAACACGGTGAGATGGTTACAGAATAGCACTACTCGTTAGTCACTAACCACACGAAAAAGAAAGAACATGGTTTTATTTTGTCACGAATTTTATTAAAAGGGCGCCGTTCCAGCCTTTCGCCTAGGGCGCCAGGAATTCTCGGGCCGGCGCTGCAAAAGGGGCTTAGGTATCGAATTTTTACCTTACCTACTTACTAATATCCTACTTACTCTTCCAATTCCTTTTGTAATTCGACAAGAACAAAGTATTTCTGCAGCCTATACTCCTTGTCACTGGGAAGGACCAGTTTCTCCAGTTCGCTGTTATCACCATCTTGTCTTGCAGCCTCCTCTTGCAGGAACAGCTGGGCCAGCAGCTTGGGATACACCTCGAAGATACTGTTATCACTGTGCTGCTGGAGAGCCATCCACAAAGTGTTCGGGTCATATTTAACCGGCATGATTTCGACATTTCAGCGTTAGAAAATTCTTAACAAAAGTTAAATTTTTATTATTTTATTCCAGATTTATGTCTAGCTTTCGGCATCGCGATGTTTTTATAATAGGTTTTTATTAAAGAAAAGTTATTTTGTTGATATCCGGATCGAAGGACCATTATTAATAAGTACCATATTTTCGAAAAGAGAACTCAAAACAGATTATTATGTGAGCGCGTGTGTATTGTTTATCGGAGGAAAGCTTTCGCCAAGAGCTTCCCGCCTACTGAACGACCGTCAAGGCGATCGACAACTTTGTAAGTTCGTACCTACCAACTTGTTGCGTTGCCTGGTTTATTTATGCCGATCACAATATGTTGGAGCCATCGTTTCATGTGCCACCCAAACTTGACTTGAGGATCCTTACTGTTTCATAACACCTGTACTTCATTTATTATAAGATTAGAAAAATAATGATTATAACTCTTTCGTTATTTCAATATAAACTTAAAATAAACTCCGTTATAATCAGCCTATAATGTACCCACTGCTGGGGCACTGGCCTCCTCTCATCCAGAGGGAGTGGGCTGTAACCTACCACGCGGGCCCAGTGCGGGTTGGTAGATGTCTCATGTCTTTGAGTTTTTGGTTCTAGGACATGCCGGTTTCCTCACGATGTTTTCCTTCACCGTTTTGAGAGCAGTGCTGATGAAAGAATTTACACAAAGTAAAGCGCCTGCTTAGTTCCGAACCCACGACCCACAACTCGTAAGTCGGGGCCGTTACCAGTGGGCCACCACTGCTCTTACTCCGTTATATCACGATAAATATACATTAAAAAAATAACTTTCAGGTGCAGTAGTAACAATATTACACAATAACTGTCGTAATTATGTCGTTATTTTTCTAAAAATCTACTACTTAGATGGAAGTATACAGGCTGACTAGTAATTTGACGTATTCCTTCCAGGACGTGATAGTGTGACCCATTTGCAACAATTATACGTGACCAGCGAGTAGACCGTGAGTCATGTTAAAACCCGAAAACCGCTCTGCGACTTGTTATTTCGTCATGACGACCAGCACTCTAATTGCGTAACTTATTTTCGTAAACAATTTCGCGAAATTTGTTTCATTTTGACATTTCAACAACATTCATTGCGTTATTTACGTTGTAGAACAGATTTTTTTTCCAATTTATGAAGTAGATTGCCTGCTGTGTTGGATTGCTGGGAGGTTAGGAAGTAGTGGGATGGCATAAACCAGTTAGGTTATCGATTATCTCACAATTTTTAAATATTTCAACAATTTGCAAATTCGACCTTTGCCAGCACTATCGACTGTTTCATCGGCACCTCTAAATGTTTTTTTTTAACATTTGTACCTCATTTTAGGTAGCTGATTAAATGAAGATGTCTTCTCCGTAATTTGTACGCATAGCAACATTTCGAGATAACTGGTGCCAAAGTTCATGTACTTAGATGATTTTTGAAAATGGTTAGTAAACTTCTTCCTTTAACTTTTACCTGCTTGATGTTTTAGAAAATGTGGTTACATCGAAAGGTTTATTAAAGTATTAGATATCCCATGGAAAAGCAATGAAGGCCATTCAATTTGAGAGCTTAGAGAAAAGTGATATTTAATGACGAATTCTGGAAATTTTTCAAAATAACAAAAATTGGGTTTTCACGAATCCCATGAATTTTCGCCTAGGCTTTATGGGTGCTTAATTGTTGCAAACATGGACTGATTATACAAACGTTTGTATAATAAGTCCATGGTTGCAAATGGGCCACACTATCACGTCCTGGAAGGAATACGTCAAATTACCAGTCAGAAACTCTCCCGTCTTTATTCTAGTATCGAATAGAACCCAGTTTTAAATCTATTGTCTATGAAAAGAAAAAAGGTTGAACACCTTTATTAATGTCAACGTGACCACAGAGTACATTTTTATGTAGGGAGAAACGTGACAATGGTTGGTTACATCATCAATTCAATAATCCAATTTCAATAAAATCAATAATTAAAAATAAAACACAATAATGCATTAAAAATAACAAAAAACATTTTTATAAACATACAAAAAAACCGTTAACTGCACTGACAAACTGACAATGGATGTTATGACTAAGGAAGAAAGTTATGCGGACAGAAGACAACTCTTCAAGAATATTTGGGAAACGGCCATGCAGATTGACGAGAAGGACGTTGATGCAGTGATGGCCAAACCGAAAGTAATCAAGTATGTATACAGGGTCAAATTAAATTAGCAAAACTCCGCAGATGTGATGGGGACGTGGGTGGTGTGGTGGTATCTAAACCAGAAAAAATAATGAGCCGTCGCGGGACGCCTGGCAGATGTGGAACATCGAAATTATTATGTACAGGTAATATGCATAAGGATAGTTTACGACAGGAAATAAATATGGCGACTGTTGGCACCCCAACAGTCGGTCTGACCCGCTGCTATAGATGTTTCACATCAAAAAACCGGCCAAGTGCGTGTCGGACCACGCACAATGAAGTGTTCCACAATTGGGATGAATTTATCCCAAGAACAAACTTAACATTGTAGTTGGAAAACATGTTCACCCATACATTCCAACTCCAAATATAAGTTTGTACGCATAATATTGAAAGATTTACTATGTTATTTTAAGACCATAGACTTCTTATAGGTTTTCCTGTAATCTATGAGTAAAGAACTACCTCTCACCTCTCTCTTCTCTGTATTTTTATTTTTAATTTTAGGCTCGGTAGTTTCGGAGATAAGGGCGGGGGAATGGTGAATTTTCATCTATTTCTTAAATATCTTTAAAAGTATTTATTTTAAAAGTACTAAAAATAAATTGAGATCCTCGCAACAAGCCCTTTCATTTGATATATCACACGGTACATTTGGCAATTTTTTTTTTTTTAATTTTCTTTTTTACTCCCCAAAAGTGACCGTGGGGGTCAAATTTGGTGAGTACACATACATATTATGTACCCATATCTGTGACCCAGATTAAAAATGCATTTATTTACGTTACACGTCCGTGTTTTGTTCACAGAAATACATATGTATCTACCAATTTTCAACTTAATCAGTCCATTAGATTCGGAGCAAATTGTCAGTGACAGACAGACAGACACACGAGTGATCCTATCAGGGTCCCGTTTTTTTTCCTTTTGAGGTACGGAATCCTAAAAATGAGTAGATGATATTATTACTTTGGCTAAATGACCGCAGGTAGTTTAGTTATATGTTTTTTTTGGTCAGGGACCTGGGGCCCAAGTCTGCTATTTTTATAAATTCGTCATTCCAACACGATCCCATTGTCATTTTGCTAAAAGTTCGTAATCTGCTAAATTCATAATGGTCGATCATTGGTCGGATTACCAAACTTATCAAAATCAACAATTATGAAATCAATGATAGACCATTCTGACACTATTGGTAATAGCAGACTTGAGGCCCTGAACACTATAAAACAAAACAAAAAAACAGATTTTCCCACCTTATACTTTCAAGGAACTATACTACCGGTGGCCGGTGGAAGGTGACTCCAAAAAAACAATGGCACTCCGGGAGTCCCGACAGAAGCGAAAACATGAAAAAAATCTGCATCGCGGAAATCAATGCGTTGATGTCTTTTACTCCACGGTGTCGGTAAATTGCGTTACAGTGTCGCGAAATCAATGGTTTAGTCCCATCTCAAAAATGCCCAACGCGCTGAAAGAAGTTTTCACTTCAAAAAAATTTACATCAATTCTGTGTATGTATCGCTAACCATCACATCTCCGGAGTTTCTCTAATTAAATTTGACCTTGTAGATGTCCAGTTAAAAATTTTGCTCGCTTGCGCCCCATTTTGCTCGTTCCACATTTCAAATGTTTATGTCGCAGGGATATTGTCAAACCAGTGATATTATAATTTCACTAGTGAAATTATAATTGCACGAAACTTGGTTAACCGCCTCCATTTCTCACAATTTAACGGGCACATTTCAGTGACATTATAATTCCACTGGACCCACGTAGTGATTTTGTAAGTACCTAATATTTTAATAATTTCACTGTATGTGCAAGCCCGTTAAATTGTGAGACGGTCAATGATTAGTCCGTTTCCAATGTCATGCCATTATATCATAAAATGAATAAACTTCTACACGTTATTAAGCAGATCTTAAAGGCGGATGAAGAAGAGTTGACCAATCAACGCACGAAGACCCCACTACAAACTTGACTCATCATAAATATTAAAATATGTATCTTTAGGTTAAGGTATTTTTCTATGGGCCTGTGACGCCTGAAATAAATGGTATTATTGTATTGTATAATATACCTAGGGTTATTATAAAATCAGCGTTCCCGTGAAATTACAATAACACTAAAAAAAGGCTCTTATGGGTTTTGTCGACGGAAGAATAAACAAAATGGGTTGTCATGCTACGCGTGCTGGGCCATCACAATAAATTTAAATTAAGGAGGTATACCTATGGGCACGCCACAATCGCGGCGATAAGACCCCTCTTTGAGGAGTGGCTGGAGAGACGCCACGGCGTTCTCACCTTCCGCCTAACGCAGGTCCTCACCGGACACGGCTGCTTCGGGAGGTTCCTGTTCAGGATAAGGCGGGAGGAAACACTCGGGTGTCACCATTGTGTGGATCGGCCTGAGGACACGGTGGAGCATACGGTGGAGGTCTGCCCAGCTTGGGCAGAGCAACGCCGTGTCCTCGTAGAGGCGATCGGCGGCGGTGATCTCTCGCGTCCGGCCCTGGTTCAGGCCATGGTACGGAGCGAGAGGAAATGGCAGGCCGTCACCTCCTTCTGCGAAGCGGTAATGCTCGCGAAGGAGGAGGCGGAACGCGTGAGGGAGAGGCAAACTTCGCGCCCTCACGCCCCAAACCGCCGCAATAGGAGGAGACGCCCGGGGCGGGAATCGCGAGCCGATTTCCGGCCACCGTAGGCGCGGGCTTGCGGACGGTGAGCAATGGGTAGCTCGCCGTCCGATAAGGACCAAGCCCGGGTCGACGGCGCGTCGTGTTCCACGCGCGCCTCAAAGAGATGTCAGCAGAATTGACGGGGTCCGCTAGGGCCAGTGCCTGCCGGGGGTTCGAAGAAAACCGATAGGGAAATCGTGGCCCCCGGCAACAGGGCAACCGAAGGAACACGGGTGGGTTTTAGTCAGTAGGAGTCTGACACGCCCTCCCGTTCCACCCAGAGCGGGAGAAGTTATTTGATAATTTCGAAACCAGAAAAAAAAAAAAAAAAAAAGCGGAGGTATACCTCTACGTACCTATTAATAAAATTTGCTTTTCAGAACACTAAGATTAGACGAAATGGACAAATACCAAATAGGTAAGAAGAAGAAGGAAAAAATAAAGAACTTGCGCTCAGTCTGCAAGAAAATATTGGAGTTCTGCGATCGGCAAGATGCAGATGATATGTTTTATGAAGAGGTTACTTCCTAATAAATAGTTTGGGTTTTTAATTAAATCAGATCTGTAGCTATCTACAGCGTATCGAAGAACCCCAGTCAGATAGACGGACGACCTTAAAAAGGTGACAGATTGGATGCAGAAGGCGGAGAACTGCACGCTTAGCATGACCACAATATAAACGGATTTTGTTGACGGAAAAATAGACAAAATGACAGGTAAACAATCACAATCTGTCATTTTGTCTATTCTTCCGTCGACAAAACCTGTAGAAAACCCGTTTCTATTGTTGTCATCACGTCAGTCAGGCTATGAAGCTACGCGTGCTGAGTGTTGTGGTGCAACTTTGGAGAGGTCTACTATGCCCAGCAATAGACTGATGTAGGTACCCTAAGGGGATCGATTGATTGATGAATTGTTTGTTTTGTGGTGCAAAATCTTTGTTTCCAACGCGTATCGTAAGTACCAATTACGTACCCTAATTACGTAAAATACCTACACGATCAATCACAATCTGTTTCGATTTGAAACAGATTGCTAATCTATTGCTTCATAAGTTGGAAAAAAAAATGTGCTCAACAACGTAGGTAAATAACGCTGTCAAAATGTAACAAATTGTCATAGGTAATCGTTTACGAAAATAAGTTACTTACGTAATTAGGGTATCTACTGAATTTAGCGACTCGGTTTCCCCACACTGATTATTTTTAAATTGTTTATCAGACCAAAATAAAATAGTAGGTACCAAGGTACCTACTTATGCAACCTTAATTTTACTTGTAAGATGGACATTGCTAACTGAACTTATCTTTTATAAATTAACTTAGGTACGTTACGACTCTTTTTAATAATACCTAATGTTTAGGTTACCAAGATTTTGATGCAATGTTTACAGAAACCCGAAGATAAGACCGACGGCGACGGTGAAGCATCCTCTCAACATAAATTGGATGTTAACCTTAAGAAAATAAAAACATTCCATAGAAGGAAGAAAGTTAAGAGGGTTAAAAGTTTATATGTGCCTAAAAAGTCCTCAGGGCAACAAGAAAAAAAGGATGACTATCCCGTAATTTTAACAAATTCATCCAGAAATAATTCGCTTGATAAAAGGAGGACTACATTTAATTTTGTCCAAAGGGCTTCAGTTTCACAAAGTAGGGCGGGGGAGGTTAGAGGAAGCAATGCACCGGCTAAAGGAAGTGCTACTCGTCGTAAAGTCCTGAGAAAAAGACGTATCAAACGAAAAAAGACAGCCACGTCGAACCTGACTCCACCAGGGACCTCAGGTATAGCTGGCTAGACCTGTGAAATGAATATGAATGTACCAAATGGAAGTGGTGTGTTGAAGATATTTAAGTGTTGTGCTTTTTCAGGTGCTTCGAATAATATACGTTATATTTCTCCGCTGTTATCAGGACGTGTGATAGTAAAGCGCATTAGAACATTTCTAACAGACAATAAAATAGCAGTTACGTCACGAGTTAACCAGTACCCTAATTGAGTATTACAACACAATCACAATTTGTTTCGATTTGAAACATATTGCTAATCCATTGCTTATGTTGGAAAAAAATCTGCTCAACAACGTAGGGTAAGTACCTAAATAACGCAATGAGTGTTGTTGAACTGTCAAAATGAAACAAATTAGGCAAAATTGTTTACGAAAATAAGTTACTCAATTAGGGTACAGGTGGTTCTAAGTCTTTGTCCTCCAAATATAATTTCTGTTCCTCAACGAATAAAAAATAATTATCAGAAACAAATTGTTGTACTTTCATTTTAGACTAAAACAAAAAGTACAGTATTTCTATTTTCTTAATGTCCCTCGGGTATCATCGCATTTCCGAATACAAACGAATGCTAATTTCCATGTCCATCAATTGTTAGATTTATCGTATATAATAATTTTAATTCGGAACTAAGTACTATCTGTCTTGCCTGCGACTTTAGCGGCTTTCCTCCCATTTTTAGGGTTCCGTACCTCAAAAGGAAAAAACGGAACCCTTATAGGATCACTCGTGTGTCTGTCTGTCTGTCTGTCTGTCCGTCTGTCACAGCCAATTTGCTCCGAATCTAATCGACCGATTAAGTTAAAATTTGGTACACATATGTATTTCTGTGACCCAAATACGAACGTGTAACGTAAATAAATAAATTTTGAATATAGTGGTCACTTTTGACCCCAAACAAGAAAATTTAACATGACATATTAAATGAAAGGGCTTGTTGCGAAGATCTTAAACATATTTTTTAAATAATTTTAAAATAAATATTTATAAAGATATTTAAGAAATTCGATGAAAATTTACCATTTCCCCCCTTATCTCCGAAACTACTGGACCAAAAATTTTGAAAAAACTACATAGTATGGCTCTTTACTCATAGATTACAGGGAAACCTACAAGAAGTCTATGGTCTTAGATAATAAATGGTAAATCTCTCAAAATTGTGCGTACAAACTTACATTTGCAGTTGGAATGTATGGGAGAACATGTATTTCAACTACAATGTTAAGTTTGTATTTGGGATAAATTCGTCCCAACTACGGAACCCTTCATTGTGCGTAGTCCGACACGCACTTGGCCGGTTTTTTAAAATAAATTACATTAAGTTGAGAGTTTAACAACTCTCTAAATACTTCCAAGTCGATTGAGAGCGTCCGGTCTGCGGGCATTTTCACAAAAATGCATAGGTGTGTGTTTAGTCCTGTCCCTCGAAAAGATAGTCGTTTTTCTTTTCTAATATTACCAGTATCAACAAAAAACGATTACCGTTAGTTTTAGTGGACATCTAGTTATTATTCCATTAATAACTTAACTCCCCAAGTACTCGATTATTTAAATTAAATATTAATTAAGTGATAGGGAGATAGCATTTTGACTTGTCCCTGGACGGTGCAGCTATATTGAACATACAATAATTGCATTTTATCCTTAGAATTGACTGCAGGTATACTATTTTATTTCTTCAAGAGATTGTGGTAGACTATTTTAAAGCATAATTCAAATATTCTATCTTAAATTTTTTAAATTATGGAAATTTAATTGTAGAAATTAAATTGTGAGCAACCTGACACGTCAAGTTTGTTACCGTATTTTTTCCATGAACATTACTAAAATTTTGTTAGATTTTATTCATATAATTACAAAATCAGAAGCTTTAAGTCATCCATTATTTTGTATTCGTCAGTTTTGCCCGAAACACTATAAATTGCGTTGCGCAGTAGCACTCATCGCTCGGTAGAAAACTTTCTGTCAAGGTAAGTTACCAAAATGTTGTATAATTTAACATGTAAACAACATGATTGTGGTAGTTATTGAGAGCTTTAACATGTAGCTCCATAAATAAATAGTTAATGACGAATCACTGCAATTGTACCTATTTAAATTTAATACAAATCGCGCAAAGGTAAGGTAACGTTACGTCAGTTTTGTGTGGTAACATAGAGGCCTGACAACCTAAGTAATAAAACGTGACTGTTAGGAATATTACTCATGCTACTTTACCAACTTGGTCTAAAGGAGGTTATGATATCATAGTCTTTATAAAAAGCAGGCGCGGTCCGAGGGGGGGGGTCCTGGGGGTCATGACCCCCCCCCCCCAAAATCTTTCACGTTGTATGGAGCCTGAATGATTTACTTATATTACTAACTTTAAAACTACTAAAGCCACGGGTTACCGTGGCTCAGATACCTCCCTAAAACTATTCCTCGGCGGCACCCATGGTGACCCCCCCCAAAATCTTGGGCTGCGACCGCGCCTGATAAAAAGAAGTGTATACTTATATTTTCATAATCTAAATTTTGAATGCACGTCTTGCATTTTAAATGTAAATTCGTACTGAGCAGTTAAATATTTTATTAGCCTGCAATTTTGTGTAGATTTTGCTTGATTAAAAAAATAAAACAAACTCAACAAAGTATCTCATTAGTATAAGAAAACATAAAATAGTGTAAATGCTTCATAACAATTTTGTTACCGTCAGCTTTGTTACTGTCCCCCTAATTTTCAAGTCAAAATCTTTTTTATTGATAATTTAAAGCATTAATTACTTAAATTCCGACGTTAATTAAATGACAAATTTAATAACAGAATAAGTTTTATATTCATAATGTATGCTTTCGTATTTTAAACTCAATAATAGAATATCGTAACGTTCGAATGTCATCACTGGTAACAAAATTGTAATTATGAGGCATTTTTCTTGGTTATATTATAATATATCGCATTCTCTCAAATTGATTTAGTAGATCCAACTTATGTTCTTTTATTAAATATTAAAGAAAATTTGATTGTTTTGATTGTTTATTTTTTAATCTCATTTAATTTAAGTAACAAACTTGACGAAATATCCTTGACTTACCCTCTATTTTATTTTATATCTCATAATTACGTGATTAATTATTGGTTTTAAGCTGGGAATCGTAAAATATAGAATTTGAGGCAATGCAAACAAGTACAATTTCGCATAAAAAAAGAAGTTGAAATTACATCTCACTTCTTTTATACCCTATAACTTTTTGTGAAAATGCCCCTGCACCAAGTGCAAAGGGCAACTGATTGAAATCCGACAACTGACGAAACACGAAGTTTGCCGAAGGACATTAAGAAAATAGAAATACAGTAGATAGTTGAATGCAAGAAACTCAGTTTTCCCCAAATGTTTTTTAAAGGTGTTGCTTTTAAAATTCTGATGGTGTCTCTCGGTGAATCTGGTGTATCCAGAATAGAAGGATGGAATTTTGGAGGGGCCAGACCATAGGACAGGCATCACTCCACCACAGAGAACATTAAATATACTGTAGGTACTCTATACCATAATCTTCACATTTTACCTACCTTTTTTTCTGTGATCAGTCGTGCTATTCAGCGCATGCCCTGGGGTAGAGCGAGTGGAGCGGTCGCTCTAGCCAGATAGCAAGGGGCGCCAAAAAGTTAAATGTGAAATACAATTTCCAGCGCAAAATAAAATTTTCACAGCGCCCTTTCAGAGGCACGGGAGCATTTTTAACCGACTTCAAAAAGGAGGAGGTTCTCAGTTCGACTTTATGTTTTTTTTTGTTTGTTTGTTACGCGATTACTCCGCCAATTATGAATTGATTTTGATGATTCTTTTTTGTTAATTTTGCTTGGGTAGTTTTTGAGTTAACTTCAATATATACGTATTTTTCGTCTATGTGGATCCACTCTATGTAGATGTTATTTAAACTATGTTCCTGTTACTATTTCGAATTTGTGTGGGGTACCTAAGTACCACAACTAAAAAGTGAAAAACAAAAACCTTTAAAAAAAAAACAGACATCCACAAAAAAAAGTCGAGTTCGAGTTTGTTTTGGAAGTCGATTGTTTTTTAAATTATTTAGTGACTGATTGAAATTAACACCAAATATATTCAAAGCAGTAAAAGCTTTCTTAATGTAAAGAAACAGGAGTATAGTAATTAGAGCTACTTAATTTAAATTCAATACCTAAATGTTGATGATATTTTGCAACAAAAGTAGATTTTTGAAAATTATTATTTACATGAAACCGAAGCAGAATTTACGTGAAGTGAAAGCGTCGATCAAAGGGTGCCAAAAGATAATCTCGCTCTACCCTGATCAAGTGCTTGAAGTACTAGGGCCAGCGCTGTTGCTATTGTTCACCTACCTACCCTCCTGAATTTGAAGACTTCATGATAAAATATTATAATCTGTGGTCTAAAAATGTAGCGTTTCTGAACTAAATTCCGAACATGAACTTTTTCTGAACGGTATCGTAGTGATGCCCGTCAATAGTAAACTAAATCATGATAAAAATATGATTTGCGACCGTTTTCCGATTTCATGAAATCATCACATTTGACAGTTATGCTAACTTATGGAGTTGCATTGCTGATTGTAATGGTTATAATTATGAAAACACATACTTGTTACGGTCGCGAATCATATTACGGTACGAAAAGAATCTAAACAAATTGTTAAAAACGCTGCTTTTGGGTGACTCAAAACCTACCAGCACTTATCGGCAAAGTATTGCTATCATCATAGTGTAGACCTATACAATTATATTTTACTTTTACAAAAGTAAAATGCTTAGTTCCAAATGTCACCACGTTAGACTCTTTTACGTCGACCGTAGATACAATATAACAGATTACATCTATCAGATTTTTGAATAAAAATACGATGTTCGAATAATGGACTATATAAAAGCTGTGTAGCAGCTGAAGTCTCTGCTTGTGTATAGACGCCAGCACATCAAGCTACCCGAAACTGTCAAATTTTCCCAATCAACTTTGAACCTTATTCCTCTGTGTTATAGTTGAAAATCTATTAAATAAATTTAACAGATTGTAGTAGCCTGATGTGCTGGCGTCTGTACATACTAGCATGAGTTTATCAGATTTAGGGCGCATTCCGACTTACGCTAAAAGTGATTATATCGCAAATCCAACCAAATTTAATAGTCACAAAATATAAGGGTTATTCAGTAATAATTGTGACTTTGGACTGTGGTCGGATTCGCGATATTATCACTTTTGGCGTAACTCGGAATGCGGCCTTACTGTGTTCGATTGAAAAATCGATTGCATAGAATTAGTCGATTAAGAAACGCGTTTGAAAACAGTAACGTCACCATTATTAAGCAGCTAAATGTAAAAGTTCCCATTGTCGTGCGTTGAGTGAACGCTTCTCTTTCTTTTTCCCTCGAATACAAGGGAATTCAACTGTCAAACTTTTAAGAGTATACATTCCTAATTTTTGTCGTATTATCTTTCGAATGATGCATACAAATTGAATTGACCCAGTAAAATAATAAAATAAAATCGAGCCGAGGTTCATCCGAAATTGTATTATGTAGTGAAAATTAAGCAAATAGAACGTTATCAGGAAGATTCCTTTGGTAAGACAAAGGGCGATATACTGAGAACCGCTTTTAAGCCGCCTACAAGTTTAGATCAAAAGTTTTTGTGCAGTGTGTATTGTGCCCATCGCTAAACAGTGGTATTATTGTTTTAATTCCCACGCTCGTTTTGTGAATGTTGTAGATACATATTGAAGGGAGTCTGATAATGTCTGACTACGATCTTCAGTTCCAAGCGGATTTGGAGAAGGCCCAGGCTTTGAGTTTAGAAAGTCTGGCTCTGGATCAGTTCCGTAGGCAGAAGCTACTATCTAGCGCAGGTAACTGACTGACGTAACTTTGTTTACTCCACGAGATTACTGATGATCCAAGGCTTTAGCAAACATTTCACACGGTTACCTTTCATATTGTGTTAATGATAACGTAATTTGGCATTCACGGTATTTCATAATCGCCTACGTGATTGCCTTATATTCAACCGCCAACCTCGTAAACAGGTTAATAAAACCAGTACAATAGTAATGATGATAATAAAACTATTTCGATTAAAACTAATTGTTAGTATGAAATAAATCAGTTGCATTCTTACATTGAAGGCACTGCATAGCATTTTCATTCATTTAAAAGGTTCATTTGTTTCTACTAACATGTCGAAATTAAAAATAATTTTATGAAATAAATAACCCAATTAAATGAGAGACATAAAGTTGCATACTAATTTGACAATTATGCAAACTGCAGAATGGTTATAGTTACTCTAGACTATAATAAACAAAATAATAAACCTAGGCTAGTAATAGAATGTTGCTATTCACTAACATCAATACATCTGGCATTTGTTATCATAATAAAGTTAACTATATTATAATAGACATTCAATTCAATGGCATTTAGTAGGTAAATAATGCCATGCTATCACATATTTAATGTTCACCATGCAGCCATAATACATACTAGGTATTTTATATTTATTTATTTTTGTACTATAAACTTTCCTTATTTTAATATTATTGTAACATTGATATCTTTTAATAGAATGTTATTTATTTATTAAAGTAATTATTTTATTTTATTTTACCGGCCTAGTAGTTGCAAGCACTACTGCTGAGCATGAGGTCCTGGGTTCGACTCCCAGGTCGGGTAAAGTGTAATTGGGTTCGCATCTTGAATTTCTCAGTAGCAGCCCAGAGTCTGGATTTGTGCCCGGTTGATGGCAATAGGCTCGCCCCCTGTTACATGGGACTTAAACGTTACTAGTGAAATGTGGGTGTACTTTAATTACACCTCTGCCTAACCCTTCGGGGAATACAGAGGTAATGTTATGTTGTTTTTATTTTCAAAGTTCATAACAATCACTTTTACCAATACACAAAGCTACCAAATACAGCAATTGAAGTGACTAACTGACCTTTCATTGGCACAACGAGATCAATTGAGACAGTGTAAACAAGAAAAATTAATAAGCATTGTCAATTCAGCAAAATGTCTGTGAGTATATCAATCAGAAGGGAAGTGAAAGGTCAACAACCTTATAAGTATATGGGGCATTGATTATAGTGAATCATGATAACTGTATCTTCTTTGTATGAAAGTATCATAAAAATTAATGTCCGATGTGGGAGAAATGAATGTTTTTAAACTTCGAGATAGTTTTTTGACTAAAAATAATTTTGGAAATTGTTTTGTACTTTAATTTCATGGAATGTTTATCTCTTTCACTTTGTTATCTGAAATATAAACTATTGATATCTCCAATAATCATTGGTGATTGGCTTATCACGCTGATATTGTCCAGATAATGTGCGCGAGGTGGCCAGTGTTAGTGCTCGAAGGCGCGAGGAGACTGAAGGCCCGCCGCCAGCGTTGCCGCCGCCGCCACGGAAATCACGAGGACGTTCGTCCATCTCTGACGGTCCCAGGTGAATAACCAACGAAATACTATTCTAGAATTACGTTTCTCTCGATATATCAGTGTTATCTATCAGATATACTATGATAAGAAACATTGCAACAACTTGTTTTAATCAGAGCAATGTATACTTTGTTGTGCCTTGCTGGCTACATGTTTTGATATAAACAATGTTATATAGTTTACTAGCTTTCGCCAGCGATTTTGCCTGCATGATATTTTAATCTTACTATAGCCTATGTTACTCAGTGATAATATATGTAGAATACTACTGGTGAAAGAATTGTTTAAATTGGTCTATTTCTTTCAATATAAAAATATTAGTGTAGATTAATTTTATAATTTTTGCACATTCACACAACCTTTACCGAAATAACCTGGGTTGTTGTCACCGGTTTTGGGGAAGACGACTATACAGTATTAATAATATACCAAAACAACTTTTAAAATCATAATTAAACCACTAAAATTAATGTATTTTTAATTTTTATTTGTCATATTAACTGATAACATGCCCCCTTCGACAAGATTAGATACTAATATTCATCGATGATCGAAGACCTGTTATAATTAACTTAGTAAGATGAAAAAGAAGTCTCTGTCTTTCTTGAGCTTTTTATTTATTTATTTATAGCCTTGTTTCAGAGTTAAAATTTTGGTAGCAATTTTTTTTTTCATAGTTTTCGACTCTGTGTGCCCTTTGGCAAAGGCCTCCTCCATCCCCTTACTTGAGCTTTAATAAAGTTAAATAAAAAATCCCAACCATCAGTGCTCAAATAATATTGTTTATCTTTTGGCATACACTGTGTGGCCTTGACTATACAGTTAAGAATTAAATGTCAGTCATTCTGATAAAAAATTACTAACAATATTAAATATTTTCATAGATAAAGTAAGAATTCGGGTCTCTGTGATGGTTGCGAGAAATTTTGTTGGGTTTTATTACATAGGTACTTAATAATAGTATTGTGTGCTTTTATAATTTCCAACGTGATGATATTATCATGGCATCACCATATACTTTTAATTTTCCGTCCATGATAACGTTATAACGTACAAATTTCCATACATTATACGGACGTGGTCCACGATTATATCGTCATGTTGGAAATTATAAAGCGCACGTTAGAGATCTATGAATGCAAGTATCTCATACAATACACCTCTCAATTATTTTATACTGAATGACATAGTAGCAATATTGTTATTGCAGTGTGACTCATAAAGATAATAGTAAGTACTTTAAATTCGTCTGGTATAAGGACGTCCGTCTACTAGAACATTCCCTAATGCCCGCCGCCCTCGTTCACTAGCAGCACTAGGTGACACCTGAATGAATGCCTGTTGTAATTTCAACGCTCTGCTCTGCGCTGAGAGTTGAAAATCCAACAGTGCAATAATATTTAGGCGTTCATTTTAGTGTTGGTGAAAACGGGCATTAGTCTCTTAGCCTTTCAACTGTCATTAACGAGACACAATAGAATTTTAATTGTTATCCACCTCAATGAGGCGTCATAACAGATGATGAGTTAGAGAAGATATAGAATCGAATATTTAGCGCAGGCCTTATGATTGACGGTTGTCCAAAGATTTCACAAACCACTATAATGCAAAACCTGACGAAATCAACCAAAACAAAGCAAAGCATGATTTCCTATCTTAGTTCAATGAGTAAGCCATATAAATTAATAATCCAACACAGTCATACATTCAGTAAGACGCAATTATTTTTAAAATAATACTATCTAGGTATGATATCAGTAAATTGAGCCCTGGGTGTTAAGATTAACATTGTCCTACACCCATTTTAATAATCAGTCATAATAAAAACAATAAAAAAAAATCATACTTGATACCCGTCGCCTTGCAGGCTAGCCAAGTGACTGGCAACAACACTGATGCTCATATATTTTGGTCTCAATTCGTCAGATCAACTGGAACCAGTCCAACGAGGGATGAGAGCAGCGACTTGATATCATTTTCGAGCCCTACAAGCAAACATGCGCCGAAAGAACCACATGTGACGTTAAAGGAGTATATTGAGCAGATTAATAAGTAAGTATCTGTTAATAATGATTTTTTAATGACTGGAAATTAGATTTTAATATGCTTTTATTTTTTTGGGTTGAGTTTACTGAAGGCAGTCTGTTTTCTTGTGAGTTTCATAAATTGTGCATGGATAATAGACGACGAATTAAAATGTTGGTGCAATAATAGTGTTTTTTATATTATTAATACTTTATTCTATGGAGTCTAATATTTATAAGTAAGATGATTATTTGATACCTGTCTTTCTGGAAGTTTTGTTTGTTTACAACGTGTAACATTAAATGCGCAAAACCTAAAAATAATTTGATCAGATTATCGAGTAGAATCAATTGAACCACTTTTTAATATAGGTCACATTTTTCAAAAAATCTTGATTCAAAATGTTGCCGTGTCTGTTTATTAATAGGCCAAGCCATCACATGCGCAAACCCGCCAATTTAAATTTTCTCATACGCGGGATAATAATAGCTTTTATTTCAATGGAAATACGAATCTTACAAACTAAAACAGCACATAAAACCTTTTCAATTTTTTTTAATGTTTTTTTTTTCTGAAATAGATCAATTGAATTAAAAATCAGTTGGGTGTCTGAGGTTTTGCGCATTTAACGTTACACGTTGTATAGTTTTACCACTTTTGTTGTGTATATGTCACCGTAAAATTATAAACTTCGTTAGTTTATAATCTATCGGTATTATTTCCGTTAGATTACAAACTGTCGAAAAATTGTGAACTGCGACAAATCATTTACGACTTAACGCATTATTTTTCGATAGTTTATATTGTATCCATGAGAAACGAGCGTAGTGAGCGCTGCCGCAGCAGCGCTCACTAAGCTCGCTCGGCTAGCGCGGCTGGTCACAGTTCTAACCTAACCCATTTCTCTCAGTTCACAATTTTTCGACAGATTATGATCCAACGTAAATAAATACCGATAGATTATAAATTAACGGCGCTCACAATCTTACGGTGACATATACAATCGAATCTATTTGCACTTAATGCAGAGTACATTTATGTAAATTAATTTCTTTAGACGCGATACCATCGATAACTTTCATTGTTTGATAAAAACAGTCTAGGTATATATAAGTTAATTTGGTTGATTTTATTTATTAAAATCTGTGTAAGTTTTAATACGTAATTAATATGTTTATTAATTAAATGCTACTAAAACAAGTAGGCAGTTAACTTTCCCCAAAAAATATAATGTAGGAAATAAAAACACGTTTTTAAGGAAAATTATTTCATTGAGATTTCACATACTAAATCGAAATCGTTAATGGTTTCATTGTTAGCCTAAACACACATTTAGGGGATAATCACAGTACTATCAATCATCGCTATGTACGAGGTAGTAACTTCCATTGTTCAATGTAATACCTAACAATTTATTCTGCTTCCCAGGTTAGGCCAGCAGACTGACGAACTAGCATTAAACACGACTGAGCCGGCCGCCACAATGAACAATCAGCCTTATAATCAGCGGCCGGGCTATTACGCGCCGGGGTACGGGTATAACTACCAGCCGCCGTATAATGCGATTCCTCCGTACCCAATGACGCCTTACGGCATGCCCACACCGATGCCCACATCGGCGCCGCCGACTCCGATGCCGGCGCCAATACCCAGCTACGCGTACTACGCGCCACCCATTGGCGTACCACCAGATATGCCGCCGACGTTCGTGCCTGTAAACCCGCCAATGTATCCCGTACAGTACAGTCAGACGCGAATGGCATCGCCATCACCGTACGCATACCCCGCACCGCCTGCGTACAACTATAGCACAACAAACATGATCTCGCGACCTCCGAGACCGATGACTATATACCCGCAGCTAAATCAAACGCATTCGTACCCGCCTGTACCGAAGAATCCGGTGAATCCGGTGAATAATAGTATGAATAATAATGTAGTGAAGAACAATAATAGTGTGAACCAGACGGTTGTCAAGACGGAGCCTATAAAGGACAGGGTCGAAAGCAATAGTTCTAGGAAGTTATCGGAAGCTAGTATTGCGGTGAGTGTAATAATTTATTATTCTACTACTTAGAGGTAACTGCTGCCTGCGTGGACCCTAATTATTTTTATAAAATAAAAAAATAAACCTTAGTACATTAGCTATATGCCAGTGAAAGTCCTGTCAAAATAGGTCCAGCCGTTTCGGAGATTATCCGGAACAAACAGACAGACAGAAAGACAAAAATTCGTTTCTTATAAGTACCGTATATACTTTCATATGCATTTAGTAAAGAGCTGTTATTTTGACATTACAAATATTACATATAGACACTTCAATTTTATTTATTTGTGTGTATAGATCACGTCGCACAGTGGGAAAATCGCGTATGTTTCGTCTCAAAACTCCGTATCTCAGTTGTTTCAAAACTAAATGAGCTGTAATTTTGCACACATATACTTGGATGTATAAAGTTTAATGGAAATAATTTTGATTTTAAAAATTATGTTTATTAATTAATTTTAAAATTAAACTTAAAAAAATACATCCATTTTTATGAAAAAAAAATACAATATATGTTTGTTTAATTTACATAAAACGGAATATACATAGTACCAAACGAGAAAACAAAATATGTACACAATTTAGCAAGCTCCTACAGATTTCCATTGACAACAAGAAGGGCCTTGGCTTCATCTAAAAGTTCTTTCGATATTGTTTCTGAGATATTTCTCAAACTTGATATATATGGATCAGAAGTGTACAATAAGGTATGGAACACGTCTTCATTGGTAGCCGCTCTTGAACACTTTCTAGAATGATGAAGTAAAAATTTTTTGTAATCCTTATTTCGGGATTCTTGCGCGTCTTCGCACAATTGTCCGATGGGTAAAATAGCATAGTACTCAATGATTTTTTCGCCGTAAATAAGTATTTTATGCACAGAGGAAGGCATATAATACGTTATAATTATTTACGTACAGTTGGGCTGTACTATAGTAATAAGTTTATTTGAATGTAGGAGACCACAGTAGCCATATCCTCTGGTGACAAATTGAAATTTTCTTGTAAGTAGTCTTCTACATTATGCCCATTTATCAACAAATTGCACAACTCTCGTTTACTACAAACAAATTCACCCATTTTTCAAATCAGTCAACTTCTGCGAATATTTTAAAATAAGCAATAACTGCTTTTTAGGGCCACTGAATATCTGACCAACAACTGTGAATGTTTCAGGGTTCGCCTTCCTTTTATTGACCAATGAAATAGTGCAATGTGCAAAAAGATAAGAAACTGATAATTTACACTCTTCCCATAACCAACCTGTTTTTAATTCGACCCTAATAGATAATTGGCCATATTTCATCAAGTAAGGTGGTCAAAACTGTATCAAAACCACAAAAAACCATTAATAATACTCATCACTGTAAGTAACTTTTTATCAATTTGACCTTAATAGATAAAAAATAATTTTATGAGAAATAAAACGAAAATGAAAAAAATATATAATTTTATCTCGCGATATGTTTTGATCCCGTGTCATAAAAAGCGCAAGTATGCGCAAATTTTTATTTTCTCCTTGTATATACTAATGTATAAAGATCTTAATAGAACAAATATCTCGACAGCGGCAAGCAGCGGTAAAGGGAAAAAGTCTCGTTAAAACTAAAAAATACACAAAAAATATATCATCTTAAACTATATTGGTTAATTTTATTTAATTAACCAATGTATATAATATTATTTACTAAACGTTATGAGGACATTATAAGCATTCCAAAACTGTATAATACTTGTACATTTATATCTAAAACTTTTGAGTAATGTGGCGTTGAATTATAGTAACGTACTGCGTTTAAATTACCTCATTGAACATGAGTTAGCTTTGATGCCTATTTATATACATTATGATTAAATTTAAAAAAACAAAAAAATTGCGAAAAGAAAGCTTACTTATTAGACTATATTAATTTATTAATTTTATTCCATTACAACGACTTTCACGTAAAACGGTTTTGAGACGGCTTTGTATGGGGCTTTCCCACAGTGCGTCGTGTCGAAATGAGCTGTACAATAATAGATTAATGTGTTTAGTAAAGAGTTAAGTCAATTAGCTTGTTGGTAGCAGGGCTGACAGCCCAGACGCAGGATAAGCCTGATGATCATTTTTATATCGTCACTGGTTCTCTGGGCCCATTTAATGTACTCCAAGAGTTTACTAAAATTGTCTTCCAATTATTTTATACTAGGTGCGCCCCGCGATTTCACCCGCATAAGTCTTGATCCCGTGGGAATATCGGGATAAAAGTATCCTATGTCCTAACCCAGGTCAAGGTCTACCCATGTGCCAAATTTCATCCAAATCCGTTCAGGCGTTTTAGCTTGAAAGCAAAACAAATAAACAAACTCACTTTCGCATTAATAATATTAACTATGATTATGATTTCAATTAAATAACAACTAATTTGATATTAAGGCAAATAATATGTTTCCTTTTAGTATAATTAATTGTTATTTTTATTGCGTCTCACTTTATTTTATTGCGAGTTGTGTATCCTGTAGAGTTATTATAATGTCAATAATTGATTAGTTGTTTTCCTCACTAAGGATGAGAGAAAAATAGTGGCACTCCGGGAGTGCCGACAGAAATGAAAACTTGAACAAGATCGCCTTGGTGGAAGAAAAATACTTGTATCGAACATTGGTCCATAACTCATTATCTGTTACGATGTCTCATTGAGGTGGATAACAATTAAAATTTTATTGTGTCTCGTTAATGACAGTTGAAAGGATAACCTTATCTAAATAAAGACTACAATCGCGTTACCAAAAAAAATAATACTTCCGAAACCTTTAAAGTAAAAATACTTGCATAGAACATTGATCCGTAACATAATATAAATAAAGAGTACAATCGCGTTTACAAAAATGAGGTGTCTAACGGTGTCGCGAGTTCAATTGTTTTTTCCCATCTCAAAAATGCCCAACGCTCTTAAAGAAGTTTTCACTTCAAAAATTGTGTTAAATGATATAATTTTTGGTTGTTGAGCCTTGAGATATTTCACGGCCCAAATATCATATGATGGAACCAGACAGCTAGTGTCTGTTTCCATGTTGGGATGTGAAAAACATTTATTTCATATTCATCAAAAAATCTTTCGAACATAATTTATCTCTACAGCAGAACTGCGGGTAGTTGAGTAACACACTTAAAGTAGCAATGGGTATCATTTTGACAGTTCAACAACATTCATTGCGTTATTTACGTTCTTGAGCCGACAAATTTTTCGAACTTATGCAGCAATGGATTAGCAATATCCTTCAAAATCATTCAGATTGTGGTTGGTAGTGTGTTACGCACGGTATTGAAGAGAAAGTTGACAACTAGGCCGTCATCCCTTAATTATGTATGACTAGCTGCGCCCCGTGGTTTTACCCGAATAAGTCTCGATCCCGTGCGAATATCGGGATAAAAAGTATCCTATATCCTAACCTAGGTCATGGTCTATCCATGTGCCAAATGTCATCCAAATCCGTTCAGCCGTTTTAGCGTGAAAGCGGAACAAACGAAACAAACTCACTTTCGCATTTATGTTATTATGAGGAGGTATTCCGTAACATTTGAGTCCATCATCCGTTGGTGTTCTAAATCCCCGTAAGACCAACAATTGTACTTTTTTATAGTACTTTTCGAAAATTGGATTTGCACTAAACTATGTTTTAATATTTTTCAGTCAAACGAAGCCTCAGACACAGTAGGTAGCCTGCCAAAGTCAATGAACCTCATCGACTTCGGACGCAACTCGTCTGCGCCAGGTAGCGTAAGAGTCAGTGTGCTTGAAGCCTTTGATCCACTACTAACTGAGAAAAATAATATTGGTGAGTGGTTTGTGTTTCATTTCATATGGACTTGGAAGCGAGGTTTGAGAACGAATTGGTGGTTTCTGAAAGCTTTCATATCTGATGTTTGACTGTGGATTTTTGAGATGGAGCAGCAAGGGCAGGTACCTTAATCGTTGTAACTACAGGAAAACGGTCTTAGGAGACTGTCCTTAATTTTTTTTAAGACATTGTAAATATGGAAAAAGTTTCTTGCGATTTCTGACTTTTCTGGTACTCAAACTTGAGTTACTCCGATAGAGTTTTTTGATCCTTATAAGAAACAGGATCGATTGGCATTCAAAAAGTTTTTGTAAGAACTGCCCATTTTCTTGCTGACTACAATTTTTTCAAAAACTATGCAGATCAAAATATTATCTCAAAAAGTTAAGGACAGTCTCCTAAGACCATTTTCTTGTAGCAACAACGGTTAAGGTAACTGCCCTTACTGTCCCATCTCAAAAATCCACCCTGTATATTACGAGTATACGTATGTTGGTGATACATACACCGACAACGAATTTTGCAAATTAGATTAATAGCAAAACTCCACAGTGACGTGACGTAACTGAGAAATTTCGCTAGTTGACCTTGTTTAAATTAAGTTGGACTCATACTATAATTTACATTTTAAAATATTTTTATAAAAACATAAAAAAAAAAAATTACAAGTCTGTTTTATCCCACTGCAGGGCAAATGCGTCTATTTTTGTGACAAAAAGCATACGCTGTGAACACAGCAAGCAGTGTGGTTCAAGAGATTAGGCGTAGAAAACTAGCAAAAATTTATCAATCTTACTTTGTAGAGGACAATGTTTATTTTTTAAATATCAATGCAAAAACGTGATGTATTTAAAAATATTAGTGCATTATAAGGAAATATGATGTCCATCATATCAGTTTGAATTCTTATGTGTAAAATGTACTTTTTAAGTCCACTGCTCGTTCCTCGATATTGCAGTGATTTGTAAGTATTAAAAATATTCTCAATTCTAAGTCCATGCTCATTATCCATCTGTAATTTACAAAGATTTAAATCGTTAGATTCTCCCGACTGCGTCACAAGATGGTCACGTTTCTGTTTCGTTAACAATGACTTTTCAATAGTATTATCTCGCTCACTCTTTCTGAAAATCAAATCTCGTTCCATGCATGATGTGTTAGCTCGCTCTTCTCAGTATGGACACATTTTCGCGCGACCCAAGTACGATGAGGGCAAATCTAACGATGTAAATCTGTAATTTACAATTCTTTACAATATTCACTACGTTCGATACTCCTGCACGTGTTTGTGTCACCCCGTTCGACTTTTAAATATCATTATATTTCTAATTTCAAAAATTGCATTTGTGATTGGTTTCTAATATTGTGTGGGAGAATGTTCTAATATCTAAATCAAAACACTGGACTGACTGTTATGAAGGTTGCACCTGGTATTTGTTATTTTGTCGAAGATTTATGGCCTTCAGTGCATTTGTTGATAATATGGCAAAATGTTGAATTTTTTTTTTTTAAACTGTGGAGTGGTCGTGGGTAAAAGGGACAGGGGAGTTATTCATAGGATCCTAAATAAGATGAGGGCTATTTAAAACCAGAGGCAACGGTTTCCATGCATACAGCGCTATGGTTGCGAAAATGTTTTGTAGATCTGGATGAAGTCCATTATTGGGGCGCCTAAACTATTTTAAGGGGGAAGCGTCAGGGTAGCCCGCGAAATTAAATTTTTCTCACGTTTTGCAGGTCAGTGTCAGGTTTTATGTTGATTAGAATATGATTCGCGGTCGTAACGAATATGGCTTTACTCAATTATAATCATTACAATCAACAATACAACTCCATAAGTTAGCAAAGGTGTCAAATGTCATGATTTCATGAAATCATGACATTTGGCACCTTTATCTTCTTCTTAATCACTATTGCTGATTGTAATGATTATAATTAAGTAAAGCCATATTTGTTACGACCGAATCATATTTTAATCAACATAAAATCTGACACTGACCTGCCAAATGCAAAAAACGTAAGAAAATTTGAATTTCGCGGGCTACTCTGGCGCTTCCCCCTTAAGGTACCATCGTTACAATAAGGATTAGGTTGTGTAACTAATATGGGAAACTTCGTCAAAACTTCCAACAGCAATTTTTGGGTGACTTTTAATGAGTTTGTATTTTATATTTAAACCGCTGTTCAGGGCAAGTAAATTGGCCTAAATATAAAAAATATTTCGTCTATATCTCTAGTCCTAAGTTAACTCAATTCTTTAAAAACAACAGAACATGCAGTCGCTTCAAGCGAGGGTTCCAGCAGTTTGTATGAAGAGTACGACCCACTGGACTTTTTGTACGGAGAGACACAGATGCGAGATGCCGCCGTGTACGCGACTATTAACAAAAAGGATACTATGCTGCCCTCCCCGCCGCCCAAGTCTATACCAAGCGTACCGGCTGTGGCATTAAGATCTACTACTGTAAGTAGAAATTAGCTCTTTTACTTAGAACTCGGATAAGACCTATCTAATCTACCAAACGAAGTATGATACAGGTGATCTGTTGAATTGGATCAGTATGAGAACATCTGCTGTTTAGAAGCCCCTAAAAGCCACTTAAAAAGTATAATAGAAAATTGCTTAATTCAACGTCAAATCATTTATTTCAAATAGGCCCTTGTATGGCACTTTTGACTGTCAAAATTTACAAAATTGATTCTAGTCGTCTCTTCCAAAAGGTAGTTTTCGTATGGAGAAGAATGGGAAAGAAACTCCACCATTACTCTTTTAAAATGTTTTACAATATTTTGTATAGGTATCTATACTAGTTAAATAATTGTATGTGAGGACGATGCACTTAGAATAAAATTACTATACCATAATAGCTAAAAAGAATTAAAAATGAAGCAACAACAGATAAATTAATTATGTGACAGATAAATGGTGCTCACATATTTACAAACATTGTAAATAATTAATTAATTAAACGCGCAATTATATTTGGTCGTCAGCCCGCATGCGGCTAACTGGAATGTATTTAAGCCACTTGAAACTATATTAACATAGGTAGCCTTGGCGAATTGGAATGAAGCTGAGCAATTTTTGTTAATAAATGTGGTTTAAAAGTTATTTTTTCCTGTTTCAGAATAAGCTTTACGACTCCATAGTCAAAACGAGAACAAGAAATTATGATAGCGAGCACAACGCTTTTCTCAAAATGGTTCTAGATGTTAGAAGTAAGTGTATGATTTTCATTTTATAGCTATTGTAATTCAGATCCTTCCGTGAACTAACAATACTTTATTAAGAGGCCTGCGAACACGGCTCGCAACTACAAATCGATATGTTTGCAAAATTCAATTCCAAGCACGTTGCGCTAGTGTGTGCCAGTCGGAGCGATATACACCTACAGTGAGCAATACTACACGCACACATTGACAATTATTGCTTGACGCTATAGCACTACTAGTTTTCGAAAATTTATGATAAATTTGAATGTGTTGCGTAATACCAAAAATGATGAATGAAAACTTTATATTTTTCTTTCGATGTTTTGTAACTTGTTATTATAAGCTATGCTTCTCCAGAAACAATATTATAAATATTGTTGTTAATAATACAGAAAAAACAGCAGTTAATAAGAGCAGTGGTGGCCCAGTGGTAACGGCCGCGACTTACCAGTTGTAAGTCGTAGGTTCGAACCCAGTCAGGCGCTTTACTTTGTGTAAATTATTTCATCACCACTCCTCTCAAAACGGTGAAGGAAAACATCGTTGAGAAACTGGCATGTCCTAGAACAAAAAATTCGAAGACATGTGACATCTACCAACCCGCACTGGGCCCGCGTGGTGGATTACGGCCCACTTCCTCCGGAGGCCTGAGTCCCAGCAGTGGAAACATTATCCGTCTTATTCCAAAACACGATCTAAATTTGGTACTGGGATTAGTACTAGCTTTAGTACCATAACTAAATAAAACGTTATTATAAAATGAAGTTTATCTATAGTTCCTCAACTATCTATGGTACTAAAGTTAGTCCGCCGAGTCCCCTAGTTTATCTTTGGTACTTATTTATTTGACATTTGCGTTGATTATTGTTGTGTGTCAAATATTACAAAAATCGTTAAAAATGGATATCAATATGGTTATCTTGATGGATTTTGAAGATTTGGATATCCTGGAGACGTCTCGGCAATTTTACAGACATCGTCGTCGTGTGAATCCTTTTGAATTGAGTGACGAAGATTTTAGAATAAGTGTAGGTTCACAAAACGTTTTGGAGAAAAACTAGTGGATTTTTTACATGAGGATTTATCTCACGACCCTCGAGGATGCTCATTGAGTCCTGAAGTGCAAGTGGTTTGCGCATTACGCAACTGGGCTCGCCATTAAGTATGTAAGTACCTAACCTTGGTCAATACTAACCTAACATTAGACAAAATCCAAATAATATACTAATATTATTGTTTTATTCGTAGATTCAAGACGATACAGCTGATTAACATGGTGTGTCTCAACTAGTTTTCAGCAAAACATGTAAAAACTCGTCACGGATGTCCCGAAGATTTATAAAATGCCTATTACTCCAAATAAGCAGGAGGAAAGCATTAGGAAATTCCGCTGTATTGTTTATTTTCCTACAGTAATTGGGCCAATAGAATGGACACATATTCACACGCAGACACATTTCCTACATAAATAATGTAAAGTATCTAAAATTTATCAATTTTAATTAAATGTTATATGAACTGTATATGTAATTTTATTTACCAATGCATTGCTATCGTAGTCATTTAACATCACGCCTGTTTTCCCCGAAGGGTTAGGCAGAGGTGTACCATATAAATAGTACACCCACATTTTGCCAGTTATGTTTGTCTCATGTAATAGGGGGCGAGCCTATTGCCATCAACCGAGCACAAATCCAGGATCCAGACAACTTCAATGACGTGAGGAGCAATCATCATTATTTCCAAGTCCTCAGGAGAAGGTGATGGTGGTTTTTCGCCACAGGTGTCTTTGTTTGTTCCCTTCTTTACGTAGATAAGTTTGCTTTAGGATTCAACTCGCGAACAAACTATGTCACAGTAAAGCTCAACACACACACAAGGCGGGTTTGTCGGGCACGGGTCAGAACGGCAGTACGGCGGGCTTGTAAATATTGTAATTTCTTGTTGTATTATATGGATGTCAGCACATGAATTTTGGCCGGCTGGAGTTGTGTTTAGTGTTACAGAGAAGCATGACCAAAACTAAACTCCCATGTGTGGTGTGAATACGTTTTTGTTGTTTATACTTGGGTGTACACTGAATTTATTTATGAGTCTGTAAGGTATTTATGTAAAGGTTCTTTTATCACTAGAAACAAATGATATACCTCCCTACTCGCCTATTATTATTGTACTACCAACATGATGCATTGTTTCAAAAGCATTTAAAAAAACGAAAGATTTCAAATGTTTTTATTTTAATTTTTTCAATGTAAATCATATGTAACTAAAAAAAATACTACACGTAAACAATACATTATACACAATATTCACAAGTTCACACGAATAGTCGACGTCATGTATCGCGCGCTATCCGCGAGCTTAGGAATCACCATTTCACCTCTCGCCCAGTCTTCATGAATTTCGATAGATGTTTGTATGTAAGTACAGCAGCGTTGGTGCAGTAGGTACCCAGTGCCGCACTTTTTACGAAAACCACACTTCTTCTTTTCTCGATCTTGATAACCCTTGATGTTATTGTGATAATCATCAGCTCACTTATAATAGCATTGTTATTTCAGTCATTCTCTTTTTGTAAAATTACTTAATTTATGTAGATAGCCAAAGTAAACAAACAATAAAATTATGACTTAATTGACGTGACATCTTATCGTTGACATTAACAATTAATTAGCCATGCATTCCGTTATAAGAAATATGTATCAAGGAGAACTTATTTCAATGTTAATAATAAAATATAAGTTGGATAGGTATATTAAACAAAACATCTTATTTTAAACAAAAAACATGGTAAATATCCCGTTGTAAATAACTTTTGTGGTATATTAATTGTTGTAAAAATGTTTGTGCTCGCGAGGTCTACTGTTCGCAGAAATACTAGTATTGTCAACATTTAGAGAAACAGAACGTTGCTTCAAATAAAGCCTGTGTGAACGAATGAAAGAATGCCATTTTTGTTGCTTATCTGTGGATATTATTTAAACTATGAACCTTCTTTGGTACTAACTGATCCTCGAAAAGTCTTCGTTTTGTAATAAGAACGCTTTTTGAGTATGGTACTAGCTTTATTACCGTAACAATCCTAGACCTATAAGTCTTGGTTTAAACCAGTACCTAAGCAGTTTTTTGTAATAAGACGGTATGGGTTTATTATGCTATGGGTCATTACAGTGCTTGTTGAAGTCAGAGTCAAATCCGACGCGATAGCAAGACTTTAAGGTTCTGTACGCAAAGGGTGCTCACAGGTCCTCGTCCTATATTGTTTGTGGCATGAAGTTGACCTTACTTTGTAATTTTGCGCATTTTTTCCCGCGCTTGTCATGTGATTTCTTTATTAATGTATATCTTTTGTTTTTCTGTACTTTTTTTTTGCCGTTGTGAAGGAATACATCGTGCCTTCTCTGTATGAGAAGAGGGCTTTGCCCTGCAGTGGGACAATAATAGGCTGGTATTATTATTATTATTGTTTCTCCAGAAAAATTCACGTATACGGATGAAAAGACAAACCCGGGGCACGTGATAGCGGCGCGATCGGGTGGCAAGTACCCACCGAACACCAGCATCAAGATTCTAGTCCACCACGCTCACTCCGACGAACCCATCACTTTTACCTCCGATGGTAAGGGAATATCTACCTTGTTACAGATTTCCATGGAAATATATGCGCTTCGTGAATCATCGTCTATCTTCGGAAATACGAACGCGCGATGATGAGATCTAGTAGAGAGAAATAGAATCTCTAAATGATATATTTTCTTATTTATTTTGTCCTTTAAAAATTCATTTTATTTTCCAAATTTTACCTATATTAATGTTTTAATTTTGTTAGCTTAGTTTTTAACTTTATTGTGCATGCTGTGGTCTCCTATAAGTGAAGGAGTACACCTACTTAATACCCGATGTTGCCCTTTAATTATGTGTCATGTATCGTGTACATCTTTAGTGGAGATCCTAAATAAATAAATAAATCTAATATACAACTGTTACAACCATGGAAGAGCTTGATTATTTTGTAATATCATGATTACAAGATTATAGATTAATAACTCTATGCAATTCCAAAAAAACTTTTAAAGACTTTTGAGTTACACATGTGATCTGCGACAGAAGTAGGTAACCCGACTCAGAGCGAAATCTTCATACAAACACGCAATTGTAGGTGTACTACTACAAAGCGTGCCAATACAAAATTTAGAAGCATTGTCTCTGTGGGGGTTACTTTGTGGTGCACCGTTCGTGCTAATTCGGACACACGAAGATTACCGAAGCGCATACTTTTTCTGGTTTGCCGTACGTTCAAAATTAAATTAAAAGTATTTTATTTCACATAAACCTACATGGGCACTTATGAAACGTCAGAAGCTAGGTGCACGGTTCCAATTGGTCGTTTCCTATGGAGAAGAGCCGGCAAGAAACTCCGCGGTTACTCTTTTAAAAATAATTGGCTTTTACAATACTTTCAAATAACAGTGTTACTAGGTATGGGAGGACAGTATAGGTCTTTCAATAAGTACCAGGTACAACAAAATAGAAAAGAATCCGTATAAAAGATAAATAAATTAAGAAAAATAAAAACCAATTTTTAATAAATTTATAATGAAGTCCATATTATTATTATAGTCCATATTTTTTTCTGTTCAAGTATATACCCCTTTTTTTTGGGTGGGAAATTATCAAATAACTTCTCCCGGGAGGGCGTGTCAGACTCTTACTGACTCTTATTGCCCTGTTGCCGGAGGCCACGATTTCCCTATCGGTTTTCTTCGAACCCCCGGCAGGCATTGGCCCTAGCGGACCCCGTCAATTCTGCTGACATCTCTTTGAGGCGCGCGTGGAACACAACGCACCGTCGACCCGGGCTTGGTCCTTATCGGACGGCGAGCTACCCATTGCTCACCGTCCGCAAGCCCGCGCCTACGGTGGCCGGAAATCGGCTCGCGATTCCCGCCCAGGGCGTCTCCGCCTATTGCGGCGGTTAGGGGCGTGAAAGTGTTTACCCCTTATGCCTTACGAGAGCACAGAGTTCTAAGCTTCCGTTTTTGGTTTTCAGTGGAATCGACAGTGGAACATGTGATATTAACTGTAGTGTGTTCTCTTGATGAGGACATTAGAGAAGATATGTCTGAATATATGTTGCGGGTAAGACATTTTTTATACCTACATAGCCGGTAAAATAGTAAAATGGTACCTATAGTTAACAATATTCGTTGTTGCTGCCTGTAACAGGATCAACAAAACTAACTGCCTCTGTGGTATATTGGTTAGACCTGTGTCAGACCCAGTGGTCCCGGGTTCGATTCCCAGTGGGGGCAAAATTTTCTGGTTGGTTTGGTTGGTGGTAGGGCTTGTTCTAAGTCCGCCTGGCTAGCTACCACCATCTTATCTAAGTCTGCCATAACAACAATGTTAACAGCATGGTTGTGTTTCGGCAGTTAGAGGTAAGATAGCCAGTTCCTCTGTGGTTGAGGATTCCGGGTGAAGTTCGTTTCCGCCTTCGGCCTGATCATCACTTACCATCAGGTGAGATGCAGGCCAAGAACTTCCTCATTGTGATAAAAAAAAACAACGTTAATTTTTACAGAATATAATTAATGAATAATAACAATTTGTAGGTAGAAATCCGTACCCTAATTGCGTAACTTATTTTCATAAACAATTATGCCTAATTCGTTTCATTTTGACAGTTCAACAACATTCATTGCATTATTTACGTTGTTGAGCAGATTTTTTTTCCAACTTGTGAAGCAATGGATTAGCAATCTGTTTCAAATCGAAACAGATTGTAATTATGTTGTATTACGCAATTATGGTACTGGTTTAAATTTTATATGGGTGTATTCCTGAAATAAAACTGATTTGATTTGGATTACTAATTTTGAACTCTTCTTCATAAAAAATAACAGAATTTAACACGTCGTTTTTTCTTTCAGGTATGGGGAGCAAAAGAATACCTAACACACGGCAGTTGTCTTAGCGAATACGATTACATACGGGAATGCGTGCGTCTAGAGAAAGACGTCACGCTGAGTCTGACCGAAGGCAAAGACAACGTGTTAGCGCGAACTGAGCGTGACGACGCGAGAGACGCTCATTTGTCACTCGACGATCTGCTGCCGTGTCACGGCGCCACGCCGCACTTGTCCTTCGATAACCTGTCTATATTGTTAGGTAAGTAAATAATAATATTGTTCGCAAAGACAACGTGTAAGCGTGAACTGAGCGTGACGACACTCGACGATCTGCTGCCGTGTCACGGCGCCACGCCGCAGTTGTCCTTCGATAACCTGTCTATATTGTTAGCAAAGACAACGTGTAAGCGTGAATAGAGCGTGACGAAACTCGACGATCTGTTGCTGTGTCACGGCGCCACGCCGCAGTTGTCCTTCAATAACCTGTCTATATTGTTAGGTAAGTAAATAATAATATTGTTAGCAAAGACAACGTGTAAGCGTGACCTGAGCGTTTGACGCTCGACGATCTGTTGCCGTGTCACGGCGCCACACCGCAGCTGTCTTTTGATAACCTGTCGATATTGTTAGATAAGTTACTTCATTATGTTAGTAAAGACAACGTGTTAGCGTGACGACGCACGGTGTGCGCGTTTGACGCTCGACGATCTGTTGCCGTGTCACGCCGCAGTTGTCCTTTAATAACCTGTCTATATTGTTAGATATGTTACTTTATATTGATGTGTGAAAATGGCCGTTTCAAAAAAAGTCTAGTTTCAACCGTCTGTTGACATCCAGAAGAAAAATACGTCATTGCAAAGTAAAGTCTGATTTTCGTTCACAGGAATAAAGACCATTGATCACTTTGTGTTGTCGATTTTAAACATACACAAGTCCAGATTTCTTTGTCGCCGTTATATAAGCAAGAAAACTCGTTTAAAACTCAATAATTCTCAATTCCAGAAACGCTAGAAGGCGAGTTGTCCCGCGCCATAGGCGTCACAGGCGCGGAAGGCAGCTGTTCTCCTAAAGCCGTATTCCAAGCAGTGAAGGCTATCTGCGCGTTGGCGGGCGGAGTGGAGACCTTGCATGTCACGCATACGTTGAATGCGTTTGCGCAAGCTTGTACGACACAGGTGGGGGAAAATAAATATTTCGAAGTTTTTATGTTTTTTTAGGATGTGTGACTTGTAACCTTGTAATCAAGACATTGGAAACGGGTTGAAACTAAAAATTAAAATGAAAGGCGTCTATTTCGAGAAGAAACCGTTACGGATGACCAATTGGTCTAAAAGACAATTGAATAATCACATCTAGCCGCACGGGTCGATCCATCAGTTTAAGCCGCGCTTGCCGGGGTTGGTCCGTGGATGGGTGACCATCTTTACATACCGAGACTCCTCCATGCCTCGGAAAGCATGTTAAGCCCCCGGTCCCGGCTGTTATTTGTGGATTTTCGACAGTCTTTACGGGTCGTCAGAAGTCCGAAAGTCTGACAGCCAGTCTTACCAAGGGGTATCGTATTATCCAGTTACTGGGTTGTGGAGATTAGATAGGTAGTCGCTCCATGTAAAATACTGGTATTCAGCTGCATCTGGTTCGACTGGAAGCCGACCCTAACATAGTTGGGAAAAGGCTAGGCAGATTGATTGATCAAGCGTACTTCACTATTTTTATATAACCACCTTAATCAAAATAAACGTTTATTCAAATTAGGCTGAGTATTACAACTTTTCGTACAAATTTGTCTGTTTGTTTTCAGGGTAACAACAATGGCATGACTCCCGAAATCGAAGCAGACAACGGTCCGTACTGCTCCGTGTCCCTCCGCGGCTCTACGCGCCGCGAAGTAGTGACGCAGCAGTGCGCGCGGGTACGTGACGCCGTGCGCGCGCTGCTCGCGCTGTACGGACGCACGCGGCTTTTAGACTTCAAACTCACTGAAACGCACTTCCTCGCGCCCAACAATACGCAAAGTAAGTGGTACTGATGTGACAGCTTCACACGTCGTGTGTCACAAGTCGCTTTGTACCGGGCCTGTATCATTTCCACGGACCCAAGTATAGGTATAGTCCTAATAGTCGCCGAGTAAATGGCTTTGACGTATGTCACACGGCGTAGATAGACGGAGAGTTTTCAAGAAGTCGCGTACGCATCGATCGTGTGAAAAAGTTGATGCAAGATCTTCAATATTAACTACATTGTTTTTGTTAGAGGTAATCTCTGGAAGTTCTGATCCGAGTAAAATAGTAGATTGTTATACGAGGGGCTAAAATAACTCATTCTATCGAGGTAGTTTTACTCCCGAGCATTAGCGAGAGAGTAAATAAAAACCGATTTATAATGGGTTTTAGCGCCGTGTGTTACACACTACACTACGATTGCGAGAAAATAAAATAATCCAATACAATATTAAGTAGTTTATTTTATTTAAAAAAAAAAAAATACAATTTGTTCAATCTGTATTTTTAAGGAAACTTTTTATCCCGGTATGCGGTAGTAAAAAGCTAGTTTTACATAAGAATAAAGACTTTTTCGTTTTTGTGGGCTCGTTGGTTACAGACAAAAATTTATTTTTCCCCTAGAGCAAGATATGCTATTTTTTTCCCCTCTCTGGTATGCTATAACGATGGACTTTTTGGGCAAGAGGAGTGAAAAATATTTTACTGTAGGAAATTATCCATTTAGTACCAGTTCTCACTATAAATCAGTGTCAAAATCAAACTGGTTGCTAATTTAATTGTATAATTAAATATTATAACATTATTATTATTTTTTTACATTCTGTGATTACTCACACACTGACTAATTAGTATCACTTGTAATTTTTTTAGGAATATCGTATAGGTACCTACTTTTACAATGCTTGTAAATATGTGAACACCATGTATCCATTACATAATTATTATTTTTTTTGTCATTGCTTCATTTTTAATTATTTTTACCTATTGTGGTATAGTAATATTATTCCAGGTGCATCGTCTTCACATATAATTATATAATTAATGTATACAAAATATTGTAAAACATTTTAAAAGAGTAACGGTGGAGTTTCTTGCCCATTCTTCTCCATACGAAAACTACCTTTTGGAAGGGGCGACTAGAATCAATTCTATTTTTTGTTTTTGACGTTCCAAAGTGCCTTTTTGTGCTTAATTGAAATAATTTGACTTTGACTTTGTCATTAAATATCAACATCGTATTTCCAGAAGCGGTCGCAGCACATACTATATCAGAGTCAACGCTATTCTGCATCGAGGCAGTCCACTGCTTACCTCTGTGTTGGGGTCCTTCTGTCTACGAGGACTATTTGTTCCAAGCGCAAGTGTTCTACGGAACCCGCCCGCTGAAATCATTGCACGTCACTCAGCCGTCGAGGATAGAAAGCGGAGGCTTCTATCCTAGGATCATATTTGATACCTGGTGAGTGTTTTTAATAAGTAGCCTAGAGATGGGTTTGTGCCCGGTTGATGGCAATAGGCTCATTCCTATTACAATGGACTTTCACATAACGAAAACGGCGAAAAGTGTAAAATTTTCTTTTTATGACTACAAAACCAAATAAATAAAAGACATTTTTAGGGATCCGTACCTCAAAAAAACGGAACCGTTATAGTATCACTCGTGTGTCTGTCTGTCCGTCTGTCACAGCCAATTTGCTCCGAAATTTGGTATACATACATGTATTTCTGTGACCCAAATTCGGACGTGTAAAGTAAATAAATGAATTCTGAATGTGGGGGTCACTTTTGGAGGGTAAACAAGAAAATTAAAAAAAAGTTTTGCTAACTGTACTGTGTGACATATTAAATGAAAGGGGGAGGTTTGGGAGGTGTGAGTATTGCGAGGAACTCAAATAAATAAAAAGTTTTGAAATAATTACTTTTAAAGATATTTAAGAAAATTTATGAAAATTGAACATCCCTTATCTCCGAAACTACTGAGCCAAAATTTTTGAAAAAAATACAGAGAATGGTTCTTCACTTATAGATTACAGGGAAACCTATAAAGAAGTCTATGGTCTTAAAATAACACGGTAAATCTCTTAATATTGTGCGTACAAACTTACATTTGCAGTTGGAATGTACAGGAGAACATGTTTTTTAACTACAATGTTAAGTTTGTTCTCGGGATAAATTCACCCAACTACAGAACCCTTCATTGTGCGTGGTCCGACACGCACTTGGCCGGTTTTTTATTGCTTTCTTCAAAAACATTTTCAAATCATTAGTCCAGTCATTTCGTCCGAAAAAAAGGCAAATAAAAGAAAATGAATTTGCGCTTCTAATTTTTTAATATGTTGTATACCTAGAAAAGCTTAACTTGAGATTGTCGACCAAGCTTTCCTAGGAGCTTTCGCCGCCATCTTGGAAAACGCTGACTTTATCGATCGATATCTCGATAACGATGCATGAAACGCTAAAAATGATTCAGGCGTTATTGTAGAGCACAAAGAAAGCTACAAAAAGTGTCCTACAAAATTTTTCGAAATCTCATCGGATAGCCGAGTTATTGCCGAGAAACAAATTTTACCCCTTTTTTCAACATGGCGGCGAAAGCTCCTAGGAAAGCTTGGTCGACAAGCTCAAGTTAAGCTTTTCTAGGTATTCCCTACAACATATTAAAAAAATTAGAAGCGCAAATTCATTTTCTTTTTTGAATGTACGTAATGACTGGACTACATCGTAGGAACTGAATACAACGAACGTTGAATTAATAAGTAATCTTGAAATATTGTAATACAATACTCCCTCTCATTTGTTGAGTTTTCTTATTACGGTTTATAATTATAATTAAATAGCTATCGTCACTTGCGTGCGAATCGCTATTGTCAAAAATATTAATTAGGAAAGGCCTTTGTCCAGCTTTTGTGGGCAACTTAGCAGGACGAAAATATTTTACTCAGCGTATATGGATTGTCCGCGGTAACGAAACCATAGCGACTTCTAATTCGACGCCAACGCCATCTAGTTGCAACACAGGTACTAACCGCGGTCTTGGCGCGTCGTTGAGGATAATTATTTTTTGTTGAGATAATCACAAATGGACACAAAAGTCATTAAAAGTAGCTTGCAAATTGTAAAATTATTATTCAATTAATTTATTAATTAGTTTTAATGGACTTTATTGATTAAACAAACACTCGAAGAGCAGCGCGGCTTTCGCGTGCTGTTATTAAGTTGTTTTCTACGAAGTATTTTTACCAATGACACCTTTTTATACCACAACATCATTCAAAAGTATCCTAATAAAGCAATCTTTAATCTAATAATATAAAGAGAAATGATTAGATTTTTTTGTATGTTTGTTTGTAATGGATAAACTCAAAAACTACTGGACCGATTGTAAAAATTCTTTCACCAGTAGGTGTTTAAGATATTTTTTTCTCAAAA
The DNA here is from genome assembly GCA_963680765.1 of Agrochola lychnidis. NCBI lineage: Eukaryota > Metazoa > Arthropoda > Insecta > Lepidoptera > Noctuidae > Agrochola > Agrochola lychnidis. The sequence goes on from OY796857.1 coordinate 17,635,608, forward strand.
ACAGAATACAATTATTTACTTAGAATGAGAAACACTGGTTGTATACTATAAACGTTCCTTGGAACGAGTATCGGGACAGTAGGTATATAATGTTTGAGGTTAGAAGTAGGTACAATATTGTTAGTCACTAACTTTATTATGTTAGTAAAATAAACTATGCTAAAAGAGATCGAGTTTAGAAGATTTTTTTAAATATATTTTTCCTTGGTGTGGGTGATCTGCAAAAAATATTGAGACTATGAGTCTATATTGCGTATCGGAACACAGTTTCTATTATAGTTGCTATTGAAAGTATAATTCCATCAAAATAAAACATGTAAAAAAATGCAAGTGGCAACGCAGTTCTTCTGCCGTAAAAAGATGTGAGATCTAATGTAAAACCATGTCTGTTAATTTTATTCAGTACCTATCTATTTGTCATCTTTAGTTCTTTAATAAATATAATGACTAAATAATGATAGCTTTTTTAGTAAAAAATTATTTGTTAATGTGTCAATTAATAATTGTGCCACTCTCTGTATTTCATATTTTTTTGTGTACTTCGTAATTGGCGTAATGTTTAGAATAATAATAATGTTATACTTACTGTCAGCTGTGAAGCTACCTTATAATAATTAAATAAATAAAGAAAGAAAGAAAATAAATATTGTGCTGTAAAGAAAAAGTGTTAGCAGTTTATCCTTCCTTTTCTATGGAGGATGAAGAACTTTCCACCCTGTTCCTCTATAGTTTTATCAAATACAAAATATTTCACATAAACCTACATGGGCACTTATGAAACGTCAGAAGCTAGGTGCACGGTTCCAATTGGTAGTTTCCTATGGAGAAGAGCCGGCAAGAAACTCCACGGTTACTCTTTTAAAAATAATTGGCATTTACATTACTTTCAAATAACAGTGTAGGTCTTTCAATAAGTACCAGATACTTAACAAAATAGAAAATGGTCAACATTCAGATAAAAGACGTCTACAGCTGGACATAGGCCTCCCATAAGTATTATTAATCGTATTTTATTAGTATATTAAATGTTTTTTTTCGTTTCAGGCTTAACTTAGAAGATCTTCCCGTGAACAGTTTACCACGCGAATCGCGGCTAGTCATTACTCTGTACGGACGTTCTCAACGTACTGTGGACAGTCAACACCAGAACAATGAGAACAATCAGACGAATAACCAGGAAAATGAGGAGAACGGTGATGTGCAGTACGAATTGGTGGAATTGGGCTGGGCTGCTATCCAGATGTTCGATTTTGATGGGTATGTAAGAAAGAAAACTTGTTTATTCTATACAAACAAAACGCACACTAATTTTTTTTGACGTGATAACGTATTATAAATCGATGAACGCCGGCTGCACGCACGAAAAACTGTCACGTTCCGCCTGAGCCGAGCGTGCAAGCGAGAGCGCGGAACAAGTGATAGAGAGGCACGATCGGCTTAAGCCTTCGGCTTGTGACGTTATCACGTAAAATTATCGTACGTAAACCGACTTTACAGACAACCAATTTTTTATTTAAAATACACTTATACAAAAGTAGCCAAAAGCCTCGTATTCAGTCAATAAAAGTTTGACAATGTTGTTCATTGGTCATATAAAGCACTGTTAATTGGTCGATGTCAAGGCCACGGACTAAAGACAATATGTCTTAATTACTGTTGCGACATTGGCAAATGACAACAAAAACAAAATGCTGGTTGCAGTGTTAACTACTTATATAAAAAGAAAAATTAAGCTTTGCGTCGCATCTGTGCAAGAACAGGTCATTGCACAGCGAAAAGCTGTGACTTCGGACGAACCTAACGTCAACAGCGCTGGTTTTCTGGTTTGGTTTTATGTCGAGTTATTTTAAGTTGGTTTTTTATTATTAATCCGGTGATTACTGATCAGTCACGGGAAAGGCTCATCATCATCTCCCATTAAGGACTTCATGTTGCGCAAGATTGTATTACTGTAATAAGCAGTCTATTGTTTAAAAAAAAATCTCCTTTCTATAAATGTCCTTGCCCTCCATGTGGCATAGCGATACGCTATAGGGTGTCCTGTATTTTTTAATTTGTTGTAGAAGAGGTGGTGATTAATTTGATTGAAGATAGTTAATTGACGTGACCTTGCGGAAATCCATTATAAAATACTATAGACGTGGATATATTCAATCAATCAATAATTTATTTTGTTAAACATAGGTATGGTTACAGATAGTATAGTCTAAAATATGCGCACTATGTTTTGCCAATATTTATGGCGTACAAAATTAACACAAATAAGTAATTACAATTAAGGTGGCATGTCAATAGATTACATTAAAAGAAATAATAATATCAATTTAAAACAACATGTCAGTTATGTAAACAGGTCATACAATTTTAGACAAATAAACACATTCATATTTAGTCAATAAATAAAATCATAAGTGTCTAATTAGCAAGTCGGAACCTATTCCGCTTAACTATTCCTAGAGTCATAAAAAACCCTGTTAGAGATCGACACGTGTTTCACATCTTAACGAGGCATCCCGAGGATGACGACGCTGTATTCGGATTCGCGAAAAGTCAATCGTCATCCTGAGGACGCCTCGTTAAGAGGTGAAACACGTGAAATAAAATGTATCTACGTGTTTATTGTATTTCATTTGATTGAAACTAAAGTTGATTTCCTTCAAAATGTTATTATTTATTGACTTTTCCGGGATACTTAGATAACGGCAGCCTACAGAAGCTTATAATAAATTTAAATAACGTGGTATTGTTTTAATTTCAGCATGCTAGCATCAGGCAACTACGTGCTGCCTCTGTGGCCCACGTACTGCGACCGCCGCATCGGGCCCGCGCCGCACCCCGTGCACTCGCCCTCGGGGACCTTCCCCGTCGTTAACATTGGTGAGTTTGTCATTAGCGAACAAACTTGAGACCTATGATGAAATAATTCACGCCAAATATTCTTGGACTAGCACATTAACACGCCTTACATTTTCAAGGTATACAGTGTTTAATTTCATCTTAAATTTCTTTGGTGTTTATTGAGAAATTTTACGATTATTGTAAAAATTGATGAAAAAGAAACAGATTTTTGCTAAAAAAAACTTGTTTATTTTCAATTGAGGGTAGTTTTTTTTTCCTCAGTTTTCATTTTATGAGAACGCCTAATTACTTCCAATCATTATGAAGTTCGTTTCATCGCAATAGATCGTTTAGTTTAACAGTTACACCGTTTTGTAATAAAAAAAACCACTTTTTTAAATATTTTTTCCGTCGACAAAATTAAGCATAGATTCCCTCATTTTGACATGTGCACATTATAAAGACTCACACTTTATGGGTAACAACAAGTAGCTTTCAAAGCTTTTGTCAACGCACCATGCCATGTGCTTATGTGAACGGTTGTATAGTTGTTGAAGATTCTAGACGTTTGCTTTGTAGCACAGCGTTAACTAGCGCTGTCGTTTGGTTATTTAACGTTGAAACACTTCAATATAGTGAAAATATAACATTATTACCGATATAAAATCTATTTCCAGAAATTCCTCTATACGCGCACACCGGTGTAAAATGGACGAACGGCGAGGAGGGGCGACAGAGGCCGCTGACCCGAGACGAGTTGCCCAAGTTCGACAGCCTGGATGGACACACGCAGTCGCAGCTGTTGCATCTTATCGAGCAGGGCGCCTACCAGAGGATGCCGAGTGAATGCCGGGAGGTGAGATACATAATAATTCAATATCTATCCATACATATATTATTAAACTAGCGACCCGCCCCGGCTTCGCAGGGGTATAAACCGGGTTATTATACATATAAACTTTCCTCTTCAATCACTCTATCTATTAAAAAAAACCGCATCAAAATCCGTTGCGTAGTTTTAAAGATTTAAGCATACATAGGGATATAGGGACAGAAAAAGCGACTTTGTTTTATACTATGTAGTGATAAAGTCGTTTTTCCTGTGTGTCTGTGTGTCCGCGTTGTTCTTCTAAATTACGTAACAGATTTTGATGCGGTTTCCACCATTATTAACATTTTAACATTATTTATTTCGAAAGGTTTTTCTGTAGGGCATCTCATAGCTGACCTCTGAGGTCATGACTATTTAACCGGTCAATCCTGTGGGTGCCTTAAGCTGTTAAACTCAAAGCCTCCAGCCAGGGGTGTACAAACTAAACTTATAAACTAAGTGAACGCTCGCTAAGGGCACCCCCTGTGGGGTACGAACCTCGGCTTACGGCGTTTACCGGAGGGAGGACATCAAAGATGGGACGGGCTGTATCAAAGTTTTGATCATGATATTATTAGTCGGTCGAAAGGTTTATTTGTATAATACATTACTATTGAAAGCAGGGGTGGGTCGCTCTGTGTCGTCGCCCGAATAGTTAGGTCCTAAGAGGGGGCACGCAGTGTTCCATGCGAGTCGTTATGTGAGCACGTGCGGCCCGGCCGGGGGCGTGGCGGGCTGGTACCGGTCGGGGGCGGGGAATGTACAAGTATCTCCCGGGCCCCCGACACAATGGTAGTATTAGGAACAGTGGGGTTTTATTCGGTAGGAGTCTGACATAACCCTCCAATCTCCCAAGAGGGAGGGTATCCATGAGGACTTCATTAATAATATCTTCCCGACCGAATTTCAAATGTCACATTACCCAATAGGGTAGTTGCCTAGGTAAAAAAAAACTATTTAGTCCGTCTTTCAGATATAAAAAAAAATATTAGACACGTATTTTTTGCTTTATCATATTAACCAAAAATATCTTAGAAAACACTCATTAAAGTTGGGGAGTGGGTGCTGGCTACGTCATAACGCAGTATTAAATCTAGCAAGGCGTGACGTCATGCCACATCGCCGTAATCTTTTGATTACGTCAAAAAAGAAAAAATACGTGTTCAATATTTTTTAATAATATACAAGACGGACAAAGAAAATATTTTTGGACACAGGCCTATTACACAGGGGTTATTATAGTGCATAAATGTGTGCGCAAAAACGTAGTTGCGCTCTCTCTATCCTCACTATCATAGTCTGATAGACGGCAATCCGCTACGACCGAGGAGAGCTCAGCCATCGATAACTAATACATATAGATAGACGAAAAAAACGAGCAGTGGTGACCCAGTGGTAACGTAGGTTCGAACCCTGACAGGCGCTTTACTGTGTGTAAATTAAGTGCTCTCAAAACGTTGAAAGAAAACATCGTGAGGAAACCGGCATGTCCTAGAACCAAAAATCGGTCGACATGTGACATCTACCGACCCGCACTGGGCCCGCGTGGTGGATAACGGCCCACTCTCTCTCACTGAGAGGAGGCCTGTGTCCCAGCAGTGGGAACATTATACGCTGATTATGCTAGACGAAAATAGTACCGTGAAAAAACATAGTAAGAACTTAACAGTGGTGATAAAAGCTTGTTCCTTCTTTCTATGAGTATTACTGAATTTTGAATAATCTATCTATGTGTCTATACTGACTTTGTCTTTGTTTACCTATTTTGGCGGGTTTGCGCAGGTGATAGCTTGACCTATTAATAAATAGACACGGCAACGTTTTAATGAAGATTTAAAAAAAAGTGACCTATATTAAAAAAGTGATTCAATTGATTCTGCTCGATATTCTGATCAAACTATTTTCAGGTTTAGCGCATTTAACGTTACACGTTGTATAGTTCATACGGAAATCAAAACAAAACAACAACATAGTACTTAGTTCTGTATTCAAATTATTACAAGCGGTAAATCTAATAACACTAGTTTACATGACTTTTGTCCATGAAATGGAATATATACGGTTATGTTACTTTGGGTATCTACAACTCGGGAAAAATATTTAAAAAAATCCAGCACGTCAGTTTTTTTAAATATTTACTAAGAATATTTTTACAAAAAACGACATCTAAATAAACAATAAACTGTTAAAAATGGGTAATTTTTGCTCTTTTTTTATAAATATAATCATCTGTATTTCTCACGACAGACCGACAATAGTCACCTAGCATATTTTGATCACAAAAACCTTGATAATTTTGTTCAAATAATTTTAAATCTTGGTGAAATCGCTCACCATGTTCATCACTCACACTACCAAGATTTTCTGGAAAAATTCTAAATGGGAATGAAAAAAATGAATTTTAAGTGACATATAAATTTACATCCATACGATCATAATTTTGTAATAGATTTTCAACAATCTCTTTGTAATTATCACTTTTTTTATTGCCTAAAAAATTTTTAACAATACTTTTGAAAGATTTCCTGGTTGCTTTTTCTACCTCCGTTAAAAGGCTCTCGAATTTTGTATCGTCCAATATTCTCCTGATTCGAGGACCCACAAATATTTCTTCCTTTAATTTAGCCCCAGAAAGATTTGTAAATACAGAGCAAAGGTATTGAAATGCAGGCTTAGATACGTTACGTTGGCTTGGTTACGTGGTTAGTTGGCTCTCTCCATATCATTGGTTTACCAAATTTCAGTGATCTATTTTTACGTGAATACCAGGACCTGAGGACCAATCTGCCATTAGTGCAAATCACATGAGGAACCCAATTTTTATCTTCTTCTCCTTTTCCATTTAAGTCCATCCAAAGGTTGTCTGTAAAAGATCGCTTTTAGCGATAAGACCGCCCATTGTGTCACCCAATGTAAAATTTCTAAATTAATGTCTGTAATTTTTATGGTGTACATAATAAAGAATATTCTATCTATCTATTCTATCTTGATTTGACACCGGAAATCCAAAATAATGTAAATAGGCTTCTTGCAATGGTTTTGTTACAGGGAAACCACGATTTAACTGAACAATTTTCCCACAAACATAACAAAATCGATTTGGATGTACATAGTTTACATACTCTAGATGACATTTTTTTGTAAAAATAAGACTTTTGAATCACACGGTTGTTTACAGTATAACAATTGCGGGTAGATAAAGAACAAAGACTTCTAATATCTCAGAATTGTGACGTGCTACGATTTGTTTAATTTTTTTTTTTAATTACCGTCCATAGCCTACATAAATAATAAATGTTTCATTTCATGGACAAAAAAAAAAATTTTTGTAAACTAGTGTAATTGATGGACATGTAAATTAGCGTTCATTTGTATTCAGAAATGCGATGATTCCCGAGGGACATATTAAGAAAATAGTCAGACTTTACGTTATTATAAGTCAGCGCAGCCTGTGTAATTTATAAAGATGTTCTGTAATCGGGGACATTTAGACCTCTTACTGAAATGCGTAATATTATTTAAAACTAGCCCTACGCCCGCGACTTTGTTCGAGCAAATCTCGATAACAGCGCCACATATCGGGTCCAAAACTATCCTAGCTTTCAAGCTGGAACCAACCATACACATTCACAAAATTTCATTGATAAAAGTTGGGTGGTTTTGGAGATTAGCGTGTACGAACATAGTGATACGTGATTTTTATATAATTTCGATTCTACCCGTGTTTTTATCGACAAATTTGATCAAAAAACGGTAATTGTGATTTAGCTATAATAGTTAGATATATAGCCTCCCGAACTTTTTTGTGGGTAATGATGAGTACTATAAACATGCAGTACATTATTTGATGTATCATCAATAGTTTTCCCAGCGCACGCCAAATAATGACTTTTATAGGCAAATTTTTGATACATTCGATTTCATTATTGCAATTTTTGTAGGGATCTCTACATAAAATAAAAATATGCCCATGTTACTCGTTGATAGAGTCTGACCACGCTAAGTCTGCATAAGTAAAAAAAAAACAATGGAATTTGAAAATCTATAGACGGCAACACCATCCTGTCCTACATAAAAAGAATTTGATACTTTGTTTGACTTTTTGTTTTTGATAGGATATTTTATTTATATTCCGATTTGTTTCTGGTAAATAATAGTCACTTTAGCACGATGCAGTGTGGATTTGATACAGTTTTGTCATCGTATGGAGGTAGAGCATAGGTACAATAAAGTCTATTACACATAATCTATTATGCAAAAATCAAAAGGCAAAATATCAAAATCATTAGATCTACTTACAACCCCAAAACTGATATAACTGTATGATGTAAAAGTATACCATTTAAAAAACTTTTTGGGGTTGCCTATTTATTCCATTGCAGAGTTCGTGTGGCCAGAATTTAATGTAGCTTTCTATAGGTGAAAGAATTTTTTAAAGAGCAAACGTATTTTTTAATTTTATCCATTACAAATAAAAATACAAAAAAAGAAACAGTTTTTTTCTCTATAATATTATTAGTTTAGATACATAAGTCATTAGTTTGACAGACCAAACTCACATAAAATATTTTTTTCTAGATAATGTGGGAAAAACGTCAATACTTAGTCCAACTGGCCGGAGCGTTGCCTCTAGTACTGATGGCGGCCACAAACTGGTACGGAGAACATAGAGAACAGCTGATCGCGCTCTTGAAACTGTGGGAGAAACCGTCGCCTTTGAACGCCATGCATTTGCTGTTACCCTGGTAGGTTTCTTTAGAGTAAATAATGAAAAAAAATTATGTTACCATTGCTGCAATGTTTATGGACCTCATGCTGATCAAGCTGATCGTGATAAAAAATGGGGAAATAATAATTATTTGTTTGCTTAAAAGTTGTCGGAAAATTAGTCTAAAAAGCAGTAAATTTCATATTTTGAGTATGCTCATGTTTTAATTTTTTTCGGAGCTTTTAATACTATCCTAAATAATTATAAGAAATAGACTGCCATTGACCTCCTGGTCGCAGTATCTGGCAATGAATATGGAAGAATGAGTAAAAAAAAGTCCAACTCTAGAGAGCGTCGTCTCTACCACCCATACCTGCATGACATACTCTTTTTAAACCTCGATTTGTATCTATCTACGCCTGAATGATTGTACGTGTGTAGTTCCATCTACTTATTTATTTGAACTAAAGGGTGTGTGCACATGCATACACCCTTTAGTTCAAATGCGCATGCGCACATGCGACAAATCAGGAAATCCATATGCAAGCAAACACGTCCGACATTTAACTACGTCAAAAAACGGTAGTATTCATTGCATGTTCTAATATTTCAGTTTCCCGGACAATGCAGTCCGTGAGACTGCGACTCAGCTAATCAACGAGATGTCGGATGATGATCTATGTCGCGTCATGCCGCAACTCATACAGGCGCTACGACATGAGACGTATGAAGCCAGTCCTGTTGCCGGTCAGTATGATATTTGTTTATAGAATAGAATTTTTCTTTATTGGAGTAATCAACACTCAACAAGATTGTTAGTAAAACTTACGACTATGTTAGTAAGCACAGATACTACACAAAAACAAGGAAAACAATACAATCAGTAACGGTTGGTCACCGCTGTGACATCCCATAAGAGAGGGCACAACAGTGATCCACGTATTCACTGTCCAGGCGACTCGCAACCATGCTTAAGACACTGTTGTTTATAATGAACTTGAATTTGTTTTAAAAATAAATTACTTTGCCCTAGTAAAGTTGAGTTTTTCTAAAGGATTTCGGTACTAACTTTGTGTAAAATTTTTGCTGAAAACCGACCCCAAAATATTGTGATTTTTTTTTGTGTGAAAATGTCAAACTAGAGATAGGAGGTCAAACTAGGATAAACGTGTTTTTCTTTAAACTTTTGGTATTGTTTCAGAATTATTATTATCTCGCGCTCTCTCCGGGCCAGCGGTCGCACATCGACTGTTCTGGCTGCTAGTGCATTCTTTACCAAACGTACCTCAAGTAAGTAGTACAAACTATTTTCTATTCTTACAGGCAGTTTGTGTGAGATGCAAAACGCAAGTAACTAAATAGTGATGACAGTATGAAATGATTGTACTATAAGTGTGATTAATATAAATGTTGATAGATGGGGAGGACGAACAAAGAAAAGATGGATGGATTGTGTGAGGAATGATGTGAAAGAAAAAAGAGTGTTAAATAATTTTATGTGTACATTAACCTACCTACTGTTTTTAACTAAATACCAAATTAGAGAAGAGTTAATAAAAATATTTACATAATTACATACAGTCAAAACCGTTTATAACTCTTAGCTGCCATGGTTTATTTTAATTTATTAAATTTTTTGAATTGTTATTATATTTTTATTACGGACGCTTTTAACGGCTAAGGGAAGGGGGGCTTGTGGCTAAGTAACAACAGCTGCACGGGTCGATCGATCAGGTTAAGCCACGCTTGCCGCGGTTGGTCTGTGGATGGGTGACCATCTTTACATACCAAGACCCCTCCGTGCCTCGGAAAGCACGTTAAGCCGTTGGTCCCGGCTGTCATTTGTAGATCTTTGGCAGTCGTTACGGGTAGTTAGAAGCCCAAAAAGTCTGACTAACCAGTCTTACCAAGGGGTATCTATTACCTAGTAACTAGGTTGTGGAGGTCAGATAGGCAGTCGCTCCATGTAAAATACTGGTATTCAGCTGCATCCGGTTAGACTGGAAGCCGACCCCAACATAGTTGGGAAAAGGCTAGGCAGATGATGACGGACGCTTTTAACGTGCACGTCTTTCTACATTGTTCTCACATGTATAAATTCAACACGAATGATGTAACCAATATTTTGTAACAATATTTTGATTTAAAAGAGTGTCCGTGGAGTTTCTTGCCCGTTCTTCTCTATAGGTACCTACTACGCTTTGGTTTAATTTTTCTGACTGACCGACCCCTTGACAAATCAAAAGTACCTGTAATTGGTTTATTTGAAATAAATGCTTTGAGTTTGACTTCGCTTAAAACGACGTACCAGTTGTAATGACAAAATTTTGAGGTCCTAGCATTTCTGTTAACTTAACATAGTTTTTGGTTATAACGACTATCGGCTACATGATCCTTAATTCAACGGTACCTTCGAAGCCGTTATAAACGGTAATATGAATGATATTGTACTATTTATTTGAATTCTATTATTTGAAAATTTCGCATGCCGTAACGTTAAATGTATTGGGATTTTTTATAAAATTGATGTCTTATCTGTATACTTAAATTATAAGTAAATAAATGATTTCTTTTCCCTAGGACCCGAACCAAGAATACCTCGGCATCAGCCTGGAGGAGGCGGCAGCGGAAGGTCACGAGGCCGACGCCGGCATCGCGGCCACCTGGCGCTACCGGCTCCTGCTGCGCGCCCTGCTGGCCATCTGCGGCGAGAACCTGCAGAACACGCTCTTGAGGCAGCAGCTACTTGTGAAGGTCTGTAATCATTTATTCTGTTCTACTGTTCGTCTCTTTTTTGGATCTGATCCACGTGTTTTAGCTATATTTCACACATTATAGACATTCCAGCTCAACTAAGCAATGGTTGTAGATTGGTGAACGTAACATAAAATGTAACATATAAATAACGCGAATTTGCTACAAAACAAAAAAAAAAACGATATAAAAATTAGACCTAAGCGGCCTTCCCACGACGCATCGAGTGATATCACGCGCTGTGCCGTGGAAAGCCAGAATACAACCTAGTTGTTCACTTCCGTTTACTATAACTCAAGCATATTCTTCCACAGACCCTATCAGAAGTGGCTCAAGCAGTAAAGGACGCGAAAGACACAGGTCGGCAACGTGCCCTGAGCGCGGGCAGCGACAAGCTCGCCACGTTGTTACGTCAGCAGCCCGCCGCGCTGCCGCTCGCGCTGCACAAATATGTACACGACGTGGACGTCAAGTGAGTAGACACAGGTCGGCAACGTGCCCTGAGCGCGGGCAGCGACAAGCTCGCCACGTTGTTACGTCAGCAGCCCGCCGCGCTGCCGCTCGCGCTGCACAAATATGTACACGACGTGGACGTCAAGTGAGTAGACACAGGTCGGCAACGTGCCCTGAGCGCGGGCAGCGACAAGCTCGCCACGTTGTTACGTCAGCAGCCCGCCGCGCTGCCGCTCGCGCTGCACAAATATGTACACGACGTGGACGTCAAGTGAGTAGACACAGGTCGGCAACGTGCCCTGAGCGCGGGCAGCGACAAGCTCGCCACGTTGTTACGTCAGCAGCCCGCCGCGCTGCCGCTCGCGCTGCACAAATATGTACACGACGTGGACGTCAAGTGAGTAGACACAGGTCGGCAACGTGCCCTGAGCGCGGGCAGCGACAAGCTCGCCACGTTGTTACGTCAGCAGCCCGCCGCGCTGCCGCTCGCGCTGCACAAATATGTACACGACGTGGACGTCAAGTGAGTAGACACAGGTCGGCAACGTGCCCTGAGCGCGGGCAGCGACAAGCTCGCCACGTTGTTACGTCAGCAGCCCGCCGCGCTGCCGCTCGCGCTGCACAAATATGTACACGACGTGGACGTCAAGTGAGTAGACACAGGTCGGCAACGTGCCCTGAGCGCGGGCAGCGACAAGCTCGCCACGTTGTTACGTCAGCAGCCCGCCGCGCTGCCGCTCGCGCTGCACAAATATGTACACGACGTGGACGTCAAGTGAGTAGACACAGGTCGGCAACGTGCCCTGAGCGCGGGCAGCGACAAGCTCGCCACGTTGTTACGTCAGCAGCCCGCCGCGCTGCCGCTCGCGCTGCACAAATATGTACACGACGTGGACGTCAAGTGAGTAGCGCCCGGCAGATACCTCTTGACATACCTATGGAAATGCATCCGAGCCCCATAAGTTCCCCAAACGACACCGTAATAGAGGATTTATAGCATGGGTGTAGATAAAATCGTTTTTCACGCGTGTTAAATTTATTTGCTAGCTATTATAACAGCCGCACGAATCGATCGAACAAAGTCAAGCTACGCATTTTGCAGACAGTTCCTGGATGGGTGACTACCCGTTTCATACTGAGACCTCTTCGCGCTGCGAAAAGCACAATAAAGGTCTTCGCACCTACATTAACCTAACAAGCATTAACCTATTACCTATATTAATTACCCACTTATAAACATTGTCAAATTTGATCATATAAGTTCTCGTATAATTGACCTTGCTCCTGTTTACATATTGTATTTTTATGAACTAACAAGTTGTTTTTAATCTAGGTCATGTATGTACTTCGCCTCGAATACGCTGCCACTCAAGATAAACTTCATCGGCAGTGATAACGCCATCATTCCTGCTATGTTCAAGGTAAAAATTAAAAAAAAAAAACGACCCTTACAGTAGTCGCATATGATGTGTAACATTTGACATCTCACCTTGGTAATAAGCAACATTAAAGGAGCGGGGCCTCGTCGGGGTCGTTTCTGACGGCCAACTCTAGCACCGCGTGCGCTCAAATCGAATAGCGCGCGCTTCCTCGGCTTCCTGTAACACACTTCCGTCTCTTTTCACGAAATCACTCCCACAGATTGTTTATGTAGATTTTGATTTTGATTGCAAGAAAGCGAGAGGAAATATGTTACACATTAAAATCTGTCACACTGTATATACGTATGCCACATAGTTTGCATTCCCAAACTTTGCTTGGTCCAATAATTTATTTCAGCAAGACAATGATACGATTTCAACTAGTTCCTTTTATTTTCACAGAAAAAACCGCTACAGAATTCACCTATGATTAATTTATTTTTATTATTGACCAGGTTGGCGATGATTTACGTCAGGATGCGTTAGTTTTGCAAGTCATCAAAGTTATGGACAGTCTGTGGCTAAGGGCTGGGTTAGATCTACGAATAGTCACTTTCCAAGCTCTGCCTACTAGTGATAAGAGAGGTAAATATGCGTTACTAACCATTACAGTAAAACACGAGGTTTGCTGAGGGACTTTACCTCAGCAAACCTCGTGTTTCGTCAGTCGTCGTACTTAGTTCTGAATTCAAATTATTATACAAGATAAATCTAATAATTGATGGACATGCAAATTAGCATTCGGAAATGCGATGATTCCCGAGGGACAATATAAATATTGTACTTTGGTAAGACGATCTATGACATTATGATTTAAGGGGGAAGCGTCAGGGTAGCCCACGAAATTCAAATTTTCTTACGTTTTTTGCATTTTGCAGGTCAGTGTCAGGTTTTATGTTGATTAAAATATGATTCGCGGTCGTAACAAATATGGTTTTACTCAATTATAATCGTTACAATCAGCAATACAACTCCATAAGTTAGCAAAGGTGTCAAATGTCATGATTTCATGAAATCATGACATTTGACACCTTTATCTTCTGCTTAATCACTATTGCTGATTGAAATGATTATAATTGAGTAAAGCCATATTTTTTATGACCGCGAATCATATAAAACCTGACACTGACCTGCAAAATGCAAAAAACATAAGAAAATTTAAATTTGGCGGTCTACCCTGACGCTTCCCCCTTAATAAGAATAATAAAAGAGACAATTAGGTACATACATTGCATGTTTCCGTTTTAACGACTTGCCAGGATGCAAGCAGGGCCTAGTTAAGTATCAAAACGTTTTATGGTGATATCGCCTTAATCGCGGTGTATTTCCACGCCCGCATGCGGTTGTGCCCGTATATGCTGCGGGCGAAAACCGCACTGAAAAACCATTTTTTGAAGTGAAAATTTCTTTAGGCGCGTTGGGCATTTTTGAGATGAGAAAAACAATTGAACTCGCGACACCGTTACCGACACCTCATTTTTGTAAACGCGATTGTGCTCTTAATTTATATTACGTTACGGATCAATGTTCTATGCAAGTATTTTTATTTTAAAGGTTTTGGAAGTATGTTTTTTTTTTAAACGCGATTGTTCTCTTTATTTAGATAATGTTACGGTTAAATGTTTTATACAAGTTTTTTTCTTCCACCAAGGCGATCTTGTTCAAGTTTTCACTTCTGCCGGCACTCCCGGAGTGTCACTGTTTTTTTTACATACATAATTTCATGCCTTTTTCCTATGGGGTAGGCAGAAACTACAGGATGCTACCTACTACAATCCTTGCATACCATCCATCCAATAATTGTTTTGCTGCCTACATTCTACTTTACGACGGACTTGGAGCCACTTTCAACATGGTTCTATTTCTAGGTATGATCGAAATAGTCTCGGAAGCGGAAACTCTTCGCGCTATTCAAACGGAGTGGGGTCTAACAGGATCGTTCAAAGACAAGCCTATAGCAGAATGGTTAGCCAAACACAACCCCTCTGAACTTGAGTACCAACGAGCAAGGGATAATTTTACAGGTGAGTTTATTTTAAAATGTTGTTATTGTGTAAGTTATTTTATTGTATCGTTCGAAAATGTATGATTCTATTGAAATAATTATGGTGAACAGCAGGGAACAGCGTGTTTTCAATGTGCAATCTTTATAAATGTCTTAAAGTGACACAGTGTATTACAGAGATCATTTTTCGGACGTCAGCTTTTAACAGAAATACAGATATAATTAGTATTTAAAACGTGAGAGTAGAACTCCCGAGTGACAAATATACATAAACAGGTAGTTGTTTTTTTTAATCTCACACATTTTCGTCTGGATAAAGTTTAAAAAATCTACACCACAAACTAATTGCAATAAAAAGTAATAAATTGGGTAATTCAAAAGTGTCTTTTAAGCTTCATTTTAGGGCTTTCAAGAATCACGTAAATTGCTTAGAGCCAGAGCTGTTTTAAGAAGATGTATAATAATACTCTGTGCGTGTTAATAATTTACTTAGTCCTTACGACTCTCCTAAAAAAGGAACAGTCTTGATCATAAGGGACATATCTGCACTGTTAGAGCTATACCTCACCTACGCCATGGCGGTCTGGTCACCAACTAAATGTATGGGTGTCTGCGCGACCAACCGCACGCCAGGTGACCCATTATATAGCTAGGATACATTTAGTTGGCAGCGCGACGTCACCATGACGTCCCTGTTCGGTATATTTTTATCAATCGTCAGAGTAACAGACAGCTGTCTACTCAGAAGTTCATATTTAGAATGAAAAATGACAAACTTCCACACAAACTGTCATCTCTTATTTAACCGCTTAAGGAGACGAATTTTCAAAATCCTTCCTTAGGCTGCCTGTCCACTAGAACTGAGTGCGGCAGCGGAGCGGAGAAATGTGCCAATATTAAACAATAGAATCTAAATTCCGCTTCAGAGCTTCGCTCCAGTCGAAAGGCAGCCTAAATGCTTAATTTCGTTACATAAAGTCAAAATTACATTACGAAATTAGTGACATACAATTTAAAGGGTGACTTTTTCTTACAAGTGTGTGGGCGGAACCGCCTGGCGGGAGCGTCAGTCACTCGCCCGCGTGAACCATGGTACTGGCACCAACGAAAAAGTCGCCCTATAATTTCATGTCACTAATTTCGTAATGTAATGTTGGCTTAAGGAAATAGCACACATATCAACTCGGAAAGGGATCGTCTCCGTATCAACTCGAGCCACTCAGTATTTTTTGTCTGAAACTCCCTAATGCAACGCACACTAATCGGAATCGTAACGTAATCGCCTCGCCTCGGGACAAGCTCACGAACCGCGGCGATACGGTGACGATCCCTTTCCGAGTTGACATGTCTTTAAGGAAATAGTGTGCAAAATTTCACCCTTCTAAACAGCGGTATGTATCATATCAGGATGTGCGTTGTCTGTTAGTGGATGTTTTTTTTTTTTTTATTAAGTAGAAGAAATATTTCCCTTTTAGCCTCATGTGCCGGCTACAGCGTAGCCACGTATCTGCTGGGTATCTGCGACCGTCACAACGACAACATCATGTTGAAGACATCCGGGCACCTGTTTCATATAGATTTCGGCAAATTCCTTGGAGATGCACAGATGTTTGGAAACTTTAAGAGGTATGTTCAATCCATCAGAACCGGTAGAATTATTTATTGAAGGACAAGAGCAGGCCCATCAAAACTCATATAAAAAGTACACTTTGTAAACAAGCATATTACAAATTAGAGGATTATATCCAAGATAAGAGTGCTTGGAAACATGCTGGTCCTGCTCCATAGGACAATTTAGAATCAAGACAAAATCAAACTGGTTGCTAATGTAATTGTAAAATTTATTACTTTGTGTTTTATGACATTGATTTTACATTCTGTAATTACTTCCTTACACACTGACTTATTAATTGTAAAATTTTAGGAAAATCATCTACTTTTACAATGTTTGTAAATATGTGAGAACCATGTATCTATCACAAATTAAATTATCTCTCGTTGCTTCATTTTTAATTGTTTTTACCTATTGTGGTATAGTAATTTTATTCTAGGTGCATCGTCTTCACATATAATAATTATTTAACAAATGTACGTACATATACAAACAATATTGTAAAACATTTTAAAAGAGTAACGGTGGAGTTTCTTGCCCATTCTTCTCCATACGAAAACTACCTTTTGGAAGGGGCGACTAGAATCAATTTTATTATTTTGTAATTTTTGACGTTCAAAAGAGCCATACATGGGCCTATTTGAAATAAATGATTTGACTTTGACTTTGACTTTGACATCTATACGTAAAAATAAACAAAATTGAAGTGTCTGTTTGTAATATCAAAATAACAATTTTACCAAATGCTTTATGAAAGTAGATACGGAAAATATAAAAACAAAAAATAAACTTGTCTGACTGTCTGTTTGTTCCGGCTAATCTCCGAAACGGCTTGACCGATTTTAACGGGACTTTCACTGGCAGATAGCTGATGTTATAAGGAGTAACTAAGGCTACTTTTGTTATAGAAAAAAGGTGAAAGCGGGCAGCAACAGCTAGTTTATTAATAATAAAAAAAGATTTAGACAATATTTAAGCTCCATGCCATTTCCTGTCTGTTCGGCAAAACCACAGCTCCTCACAGCAGGACCGAAATATTGGAGCATAAAAGCCATAAAAATTTCATACTTCATAATACTCTTCTACTTTGTGTACAGAGACCGAGCCCCATTCGTGCTGACCCACGACATGGTGTACGTCATCAACGGCGGCGACAGACCCACGCAGCGCTTCCAGCACTTCGTAGAGTTGTGCTGTATGGCCTTCAACGTTGTCAGAGCGCATCACGACCATATATTAGACTTGTTTGCTTTGGTAAGTGGAAAGCTTGGTTTTCAGCACAGCCCGATTTAAGCTCGGAACATGAGGCGAGTCGCTGCGCAGTAACAACTTCATGTGTGAGCGGGGGTGAGGGGTGCGGTACTGCACAGCGAGTAGCGCACTTCAGAGCCGTCATTAAGTTTGACGCGTACTACATCTGAAGTGCTCTAAAATCGGTATAGGAAAAATGTTGTGGAAACTGGCATGTCCTCTAGGACATGCGAGTTTCCACAACATTTTTCCTGCTCTAGCAGGGGACGGCAAGTAATTTAAGTGGGGTTCGGATACTGTTGAAATTCTTTATCGAAGTCCAGAAAAAGATACTCATAATACTTCTAGTTGATTTTTTTATTTTGAATAAGTAATTTACATATAACATAATAAGTAATTTATGTACAAGATAATTGTTATAAAACACCAAAGGCCAGTTTTTTATAGTTTGGTTTACGTGAGTAATAGTGTAGGGGATCCCTACACTTGATGATATGATAACGCGGCGATTCTATTGGGATGATGAAATAAAACCGACCACTTTGAATGCTTGTAAAACACTGATTTATTGAAATATATTTTTACATATTATTTGCAATAATAGGTACAAATGATGTGTGTGCAGAATGCACGGCGCGTAAGTCGATAAAGTAATGTACGGTTCCGTACAAATAGCTTATGCGAAGAGTGTCTTCAAGGTCGTCCGTTAATTTCGAACGGCATTTGTTTAAAAAAAAAATTTTTTTTGTAAAAGATGATTAGTTACTTAACCATATTTGGCGGTCCAAGTTTCGACCTTTCGCGGTTTGCGGTCCGCTTGTTGCCGACCGTTGTCCTAGAGTAAAAAAAAATATCCAAAATGTATGTAAGAAACCTTTCGTCCTTGACGGAATACTGAGGTCGTTGTTTGAGCACAGTATTCCGCAGCCCGGAAGTCCTTGACCTTGATATGTGTGGATAGATCAATGATTATTATAGTCCGTGCAATCAACGAAGACGCGCCCCACTCCGCTCCGCACCGTACTAGAGTTCAGCTTACAGTACAATAATCGCGGAGTGGGGCGTGTCGCCGTGGATTGCACGGACTATATAAGTAAACTGAGGTTGATAGGTTACAATACTCTTCGAAGGCTGCGTATACTTTTATAGCGAGAGTGCGTGCATTAACACAAAATGTTAGTTTGGTAATCGTGTCATACTGGGAAATTTTAGAGGGAGTACGCGGGCCCAGGGCGGGTTAGTGGGACATCCACACGTCTACGAATTTTGAATGGAAGATTGTAAAGCGTAATTTGTTTCCAGATGGCGATGTCGGGCGTGACGGGCGTGACGAGCGCGGCCGTGAGCTACGTGCGCGCCGCGCTGCTGCCGGCCGCCACCAACGCCGAGGCCGCCGCGGCCTTCGCCAGGCTCATACACTCCTCGCTCAAGAGCAAGTATGTGCCACATGAGGTTACTTAACATAACGTGACGGGCGTGACGAGCGCGGCCGTGAGCTACGTGCGCGCCGCGCTGCTGCCGGCCGCCACCAACGCCGAGGCCGCCGCGGCCTTCGCCAGGCTCATACACTCCTCGCTCAAGAGCAAGTATGTGCCACATGAGGTTACTTAACATAACGTGACGGGCGTGACGAGCGCGGCCGTGAGCTACGTGCGCGCCGCGCTGCTGCCGGCCGCCACCAACGCCGAGGCCGCCGCGGCCTTCGCCAGGCTCATACACTCCTCGCTCAAGAGCAAGTATGTGCCACATGAGGTTACTTAACATAACGTGACGGGCGTGACGAGCGCGGCCGTGAGCTACGTGCGCGCCGCGCTGCTGCCGGCCGCCACCAACGCCGAGGCCGCCGCGGCCTTCGCCAGGCTCATACACTCCTCGCTCAAGAGCAAGTATGTGCCACATGAGGTTACTTAACATAACGTGACGGGCGTGACGAGCGCGGCCGTGAGCTACGTGCGCGCCGCGCTGCTGCCGGCCGCCACCAACGCCGAGGCCGCCGCGGCCTTCGCCAGGCTCATACACTCCTCGCTCAAGAGCAAGTATGTGCCACATGAGGTTACTTAACATAACGTGACGGGCGTGACGAGCGCGGCCGTGAGCTACGTGCGCGCCGCGCTGCTGCCGGCCGCCACCAACGCCGAGGCCGCCGCGGCCTTCGCCAGGCTCATACACTCCTCGCTCAAGAGCAAGTATGTGCCACATGAGGTTACTTAACATAACGTGACGGGCGTGACGAGCGCGGCCGTGAGCTACGTGCGCGCCGCGCTGCTGCCGGCCGCCACCAACGCCGAGGCCGCCGCGGCCTTCGCCAGGCTCATACACTCCTCGCTCAAGAGCAAGTATGTGCCACATGAGGTTACTTAACATAACGTGACGGGCGTGACGAGCGCGGCCGTGAGCTACGTGCGCGCCGCGCTGCTGCCGGCCGCCACCAACGCCGAGGCCGCCGCGGCCTTCGCCAGGCTCATACACTCCTCGCTCAAGAGCAAGTATGTGCCACATGAGGTTACTTAACATAACGTGACGGGCGTGACGAGCGCGGCCGTGAGCTACGTGCGCGCCGCGCTGCTGCCGGCCGCCACCAACGCCGAGGCCGCCGCGGCCTTCGCCAGGCTCATACACTCCTCGCTCAAGAGCAAGTATGTGCCACATGAGGTTACTTAACATAACGTGACGGGCGTGACGAGCGCGGCCGTGAGCTACGTGCGCGCCGCGCTGCTGCCGGCCGCCACCAACGCCGAGGCCGCCGCGGCCTTCGCCAGGCTCATACACTCCTCGCTCAAGAGCAAGTATGTGCCACATGAGGTTACTTAACATAACGTGACGGGCGTGACGAGCGCGGCCGTGAGCTACGTGCGCGCCGCGCTGCTGCCGGCCGCCACCAACGCCGAGGCCGCCGCGGCCTTCGCCAGGCTCATACACTCCTCGCTCAAGAGCAAGTATGTGCCACATGAGGTTACTTAACATAACGTGACGGGCGTGACGAGCGCGGCCGTGAGCTACGTGCGCGCCGCGCTGCTGCCGGCCGCCACCAACGCCGAGGCCGCCGCGGCCTTCGCCAGGCTCATACACTCCTCGCTCAAGAGCAAGTATGTGCCACATGAGGTTACTTAACGTAGCATCCTCAAAACCTTTAAAAACTTGCTTAAAAAACTTGCTTGCACTTATTCTTTTTAAATATTAAGTAAATCTGTCCACACACGGAACGAGTTTCTTGAAAGTTTTACAGCAATATACAATATATAAAAAATCCTCTCCGATCCGAAAGGGGCACATAAGTACTGCAATAACATTACCAAAAAGTTATGAAAAATCTTAAATATTATTATTGAAAAATAAAAAAGTTATTGCTGTTTAAAATTCACATTTTCATTACCTACCAAAATTACCCCAATTCAATTAAAACATTAGCAAATTTTCAACAAGGGTCATAAGCTATCACTTGTAGACACCCGCTAAACGACGGCCGCCCGCGCTCCATGTAAAAACATGGTAAAATTCCCCATTGTAAAAAAAAATAGCGGCGCATTTATTTTTTCCTAAAAATTATCACTATATTAGACTCTCAGTACGATACCTACACACACCCTCACGGATCGGACATGTTGTATACAACATCGTGGCCTATAAGCCACGAAATAGTGTGAACACAGACGTCGGTTTCGAACCGATTTATACTCGCGCTCGCTGATAGTGACATAATTTTAACCGCAAAACGTTAGCAAATAAGAAACTTGAATTTAGTAAAAAATGTGATTTTATTTAAAGTAATGTAAAACCGCCTGCGACTGCCTCGTTGGTCTAGTGGTCGCAAGCGCTACTGCTGAGCATGAGGTCCAGGGTTCGATTCCCGGGTCGGGCAAAGTGTTATTGGGAATTTCTCAGTAGCAGCCCGGAGTCTGGATTTGTGCCCGGTTGATGGCAATAGGCTCGCCCCCCTATTACATGGGACTTAAACATAACTGGCGAAATGTGGGTGTACCTGCTACAGGGACACCTCTGCCCAACTTTTCGGGGAAACAAGGCGTGATGTTATGTAATGTAAAACAAAAATGTCTGCCTGTAGGTACTCACAAAATCATGCCCAATTTTAACTGTTGAACAGGTTTACACCAATAAACTTCTTCCTGCACAATTTGGCGCAACTGCGTGCGAGTGGTGATCAAAGCAACAATACTTCAGAACTACTGTCGTTTATGCCACGGACGTACACGTAAGTTTAATAATTCATAATATGTATAAAAATATGTTACGAACTAAAATATGGATGAATATGGATATTTGGCCCTTAAGCCAAGATTTTCCTATGAATACTAATTGTACTTGATGCAAACTAGTTAATTGATTCAGGCGTGACCTTGCGGATATCCATTATAAAATACCATAGACGTGGATATATTTAGTAACCTGTTCCGCTTAGCTATTTCTAAAGAGCCATAAAAAACTCCTGAAAGAAATCGACACGTGTTTCACGTGTTCCTCTTAACAAGGCATCCTCAGGATGACTATAGACTTGGCGCTCAGCGCTCGGCGTGGTAACACGCCGTGTTCGGGTTCGCGACAAGTCCATCGTCATCCTGAGGATGCCTCGTTGAGAGGTGAAACACGTCTCGATTTCTTTCAGTTTTTTATGGCTCTTTAGAAATAGCTAAGCGGAACAGGTTACTAAATATATCTACGTCTATTGTATTTTTTTATGCTATTTCTTTAACGACTTTACTATGGGCACATAAAACTCCATGGAGGTTTATTAAATGAGAATGTATGTACATTCAATGTCGAAAAGAAGTAATGCAGAGCTCTATTCTGTTCATGTTTTCAGTACGGCACCATTTTCGTTTTTTTGTTCACAGCATGGCACAAGAAGGCCGCCTGGTGAGCGTAGAATGCCTCGGTTTTGAGAAACGCTACGATCCTGAAAAGCACTACGTATACGCACTTCGCATATTCAGACAAGGACAGACGACGCCCTTCGTGCTGTACCGCTCTTACAAACACTTTACTGAACTGTACCAGAAGATTTGTCTACACTTCCCCTTGGCTAAAGTTCACAGGTAAGAAAATATTTTTATTTGTAGAATATAGGTAAACGAAAAATACAGGAATGATGTGATAAGACAGCGGTGTGATTTAAAAGAAGATGTAGTGACAAAAATTGAAAAGGGTATGCTGAGATGGTTTGGGCATGTTGAGAGAATGAATGAAAGGCGACTAACAAAATGTATTTACAAGGCTGATGTAAAGGGAAAGGCCGGGCGGGGACGCCCTAGGAGGACATATACTGACCTTATTGGTGATGTTCTTCAGAAAGGCCAGGTGCGTAGTACTCGCAACCGGCGTGCGTGTATGACCAGATGTATGAACGTAAACGAGGCAAAAGGACTATGTAAGGATCGTCGCAGGTGGCGTTCTGTAGTTTCTGCCTACCCCCATGGGAAGAAGGCGTGAGTTTATGTATGTATGAAAAATACAGATTTTATTATCTACTAGCTTCCGCCAGCGGCTTCGCCCGCGTGATTTCTTTATAAATTATAGCCTATGTTACGCGGTGATAATATAGCATTCTATAGATAGTGCAATCCACGAAGACGCGCCCTACTCCGCGATTACTGTACTGTAAGCTGAACTCTAGTACGGAGCGGAGTGGGGCGCGTCTTCGTGGATTGCACTATCTATACTGGTGAAAGAATATTTGAAATCATTCGAGGTAGTTTTTGAGTTTATTCAAACAAACAAAAATACAAATCTTTTCTCTGTATAATATTAGTGTAGATATAATTAAAATGAAATGCTGTTCGTTGGATTTGTTTTTAAATTGTTCGTAATAGTCCAAATCAGGTTTTGACGGAAAGAAAAATGGTAAAATTCGGGAAAACTGAAAGTGCATTTTCTATGGGAATTTTGTATGAATTATTGAAATTTGGACAGGACAAGGTCTGTCGGGGCAGCTAGCTATAGAATAATAATAAGAATTTTATTTACGACAACCAATCTCAATGAAGACTAACCAAGTATGAAGGAGATATTATAGCAAACAGCACAACTGTATGCGTAAACAGAGGTGCACTCACTCTTCCCTCATTCTCATAGTCCGATGGGAGGGCATGGCAATCCAACACAATCGGGGAGAGATGACTGGGCCTGATCGGGCTGTTTCTGAGATTTCCTTGACAGAAAAATTGAAAAAAAAACCTAATGCTGATTTCACACGAGGGCAGAACAATGAGGCAGAACAGTAGGACAGAACAGTTGGGAAGGACAGTGGCGTTCAAATATAGGGCCAAATAATAGGACAGTCCGCGATTGATAGCGATGGAGCGTTGACGACGACAACGGCGATATTAACCCCACTTACTTAAAATTGCAGCACAAACAGCTCTGGATGAGCTAATTGAAATTGTAAAGAGTGAAATAAATAGGAAAGATTTTTTTTTGGATCAGACCTTGGGTAGCAAGAAGACCAGAGCTTGGTTGTTCAGTTCAAGTTTTATAGTGTCGTCCTTTGATAATTTGGGAGGTGCCATTTTAACCTTTTAAGTACTGCAAAAAAAGCGTGCGACCATCCGTCAAGGACAAACACGTGCGGCTTATCGCGATGTAATCTGACACGCGTTGACCTCTCACACAAAAACTGCTATAGCTTCGTTTCTATTGCGTCATTTTACAATCTGTAAACAGATTCGAGTGTTTGAACAACGGGGGCCACTTATGATAATATCCATAACACTCATACGTTTAGTTATTATTGTAAACATCCTATTGAAAATAGAGAACTGGCCGTAAGCCGACTTGTTAATGTATTATGTTAGTTTCTGGCAAAAGTAATGAATTGATTTACGCAAAATTTTGGTAATAATATCATGAATACACAAGTAATCCAATTAGATTTTTTTCTTATTAGTCTTACATACAATATTTCCATAATATTCTAACTCAAACTTCATAGTGCGCGGTGCTGTCATTTTGAATCGCGTAGTCCAATTCGTGATATTGGAAAAGATCATACGAGTTATAATGAGCATTATATCATGTATTAAATCTTTCTAGAATATTACCTATACCTTCTTCGACTAATTGTTATCCATGAATCGTAAAAATATGATACGATAATTGGTAAAATACCAAGATGACCTTGACGGGTCATTTTATCCGGAAATTTATCTAGTCTAGTTAGAATCTTATTTGAAAGTAAACAAGAATGAAGTGTTTTATCAATTTCTGTACACACATTCCTTATTTATAACCCTTTTGATTAATTCATTAATGGTTACAAAACAAATCTAGTATTATTTCATAAAAATTCGGCATGATAATTTGACCCGTTTTACCTACACATCAAAATGCTTCGAAAAATCTTTGAAAAATGGATAAAAATGAATGAATACGCTTCGAATGCATGAAATAATTCATTAGAATTAGTTTTTGCATAGATAATTACCATTTATAGACACAAATTCATCGAAAAACAGTCAACAATAATATATTTATATGGCAAATGTGTAAGGCGAAATAACCTGAAAATTGATTGGCTCGAAAATCATTTTTACTATATTGTTTTACGCAAACGATTAGCCAAAAACTTGCACAAGCCACTATTGTTTCATTATTCATGTACTTACCTAAGTTTCAAACGAAAAATCCATCACAATAACTCACAATAAATAAAACAACAACACTAAGTCACGACAATAAACCACAGAATATCAATGTAAAAAAGGGCGCCTTCGTATTTTTTTTTTATAGTGTTGGGCACGAAGTTTTTAGTAACTTTTATCGTCTATGGCTTACAAATATTCTTGGCAGTGTAGGAAAAATATTAGCAATCGACTAAGTTCCGTACTTTACGCAAAAATAATATTTTAATGGTGTAGCCTATTGGCAACGCGCGCTGTCGCCCGGAGGCGTCACCGGTCCTAAACGGTTGCGCGCGAAACCGACCCCTCCGGGCGACAGCAGTCCTTAAAAGGTTAATATCAAACCAAACAAATTTTAAGTAAACAAACCACACGCTAGCTGCAAAACAAGTTGGAACGCGCGCGCGCACACTGTCCTGCTCTTTGCACTACACCGCCCACGCGTTCACACACGAGTCCAGCCACAAGACAGACGAGTGAGAAAGATGGTGAAAAAATAGACCGGCAAGCTATTAACTGCCTTGGTTACTGTCAAGACAGTACTGTTCTGTTTCGGCGTGTGCGTTCAAACTAGCAGTACTGCGCTGTCTACTGCTCTGCCTCACTGTTCTGCCCTCGTGTGAAACCAGCATAAACAGTCATGGGGACTGCCGGCAGAAGTGAAAACTTAAAACTGGTATTAGCGCCATCTATATTTGAGAATACAGCACTACGGCACACGGTGACACGAACCCATAAGTTTACCCCCTACCAAAAATCGACAAAAGATGTCGCCTTGAGCGATTTTTGGTACGGGGTTTTCACTTAAAAAAAACCTCATAAATAACTTTTTTTTTGCCTGGCCCGGGTTCCAGCCCAGTAAATGATTCACTGCCTTATAATCTAGACTGCTAAGACCATAAAGAATATTAGTACTTACATGAACTCGATATCAATTGCTGACGATGGCAGTACGCCTGCAAGCTAATTAGATAGGATTAAGATTTTTTCAGCTTGTAAACAAAATTTTACATAATATTCGATATTTTTATCGCGTCGATATAATTATTGATTTAATAGTAATTACGATTACAAATTAGTACTTTGTCTACTTGCTTTCTTTTGGAGACAAATGATCTCGTGGCGTACTGAAGTTGCTACTACTTTGTAATAACGGGTATTGGACACCGCCCAAATCAAGAGCTTATTACAGCAAAGTATAATATTTAAGGCAATAATAGCACGTAAAATTTAATCGGAGAGGCAACCGGATGGCGAGTGATAATCTGAGTCTTGAAGTGATACCGAACTCCCCCCCGTACCGTCCGAATGGACCCGAAATGGACGGGGGCGGAGATATGGGGGTGGCAAAACTTTTTTTTTGATTTTGCATTCAAAATGTATGCTCTAATAAGTGAAAGAAATTTGTGTGTATCAACGCCATCCGGTTTTGTTAAAATATATTTGGCTCCCCCCCAAATCTCCGCCCCCGTCCATTTGGGGTACATTCGGACGGTACGGCCCCGGTTCGGTATCACTTCAAGACCCAGATTACCACTCGCCATCCGGTAGCCGGTCCGATAAAATTTTACGTGCCATTGCACAATAAGTAAAGCCCAAATAGAGAAAGTCATTACTTAGATGTCTTGGTTGGATTATGGTAATTTACTAATTAGTGATCCCAAAAATTTACAATGAGGTGTTGTGGCGGCATCTACATCGCCACATGTGAACTACGCATCACACTGACGTCTCGAATCTTCATTAAAAACGTTGCCGTGTCTATTTATTAATAGGTCAAGCCATCACATGCGCAAACCCACCAAAATAGGAAAAAACACAAATTGTTGTCGACCAATTTAAATTTTCTCATACACGGGATAATAATAGCTTTTATTTCAATGCAAATACGAATCTTACGAACTAAAACCATTGATGTAAATCGATGACTAAAACAGCACATAAAACCTTTAATTTTTTTTATTGGTCTTTTCTCTCTGAGGCCTGAAGCTGCGTTAAGCGGACGTCCGCGCGGTTCCATACAAAAGTGCTCCGTTACGGGGACACGCGTGGGCGTCCGTCGCGGGGAAGCGGGTCCCGCGCTCGCGCCACGTGTCCCGCGCGGGAGCACGCGTAGTGGCGCCAGCGGTTTTGTAATGTAATCCTATACTATTAAATGAGCATTCTCATTCTCTAATTTCTCCAGAGCAGAGCTCGGTCGCCTAGATACTACTTAATATATATTAAGTTCTTAATCGACACGACTGTGCATTCACATCGTTAAAATGGAACTAGCGACACTGCGTAAATAAAATAATCTGTTCTCCGCGACGGGTACGCGCAAAGGCGGCCGTCTCGTTCCCACGGAGCCCATCCGCGTGTCCACGCGCGTAGACACGCGACGGGTGCCCGTAGCGGGCGCCCGCTTAACGCAGTTTCAGGCCTGAAATAGGTCAATTGAATTAAAAATCAGTTGGGGTGTCTGAGGTTTTGCGCATTTAACGTTACATGTAGTATACAACGTCCCGACATTAATGGCCGGGCAGTAGCCCCACCAGATACGACGCCCATTTGGTCCGAGGATCCTCCCATCTCTATATACCCATAATACTTCAGAGTCACCATTAACCCATAATACTTCTGAGTCACCATTGGCCTAGTTTAAGAACCTTCAGTTTGTTTTATACATGCTCATCATATTACCTAATTACTGTCCCTAAAAATTCTTGTTACATAAATCATGTTAAAGATTAGATTATACTTGTTACTATCAGTAAAGACGATTAGATTCAAAACAAAACTTTAAAACCGCTTGGGTTTTACATGCAATTCATTTTATTGATAAATACATGATATCATATTGTACATAAACTGAAATATCCGGCACTTAAGACAGTTGTTTCAGGGTTTTTAAAACTTTAAATTATACCTACCTATATGTAAATCGAGGCTTGTTTAGTATTGAGAGATAATTAAAAACATACTTACATAATTTTACCAGTTTATAATTCTCATAGAGAAACATAACATTTAGAATAGTGACAACACCAAACTATAAAAATATAAATTTATTTCCTTATAAACATTATTCAAACATATCAACGATTCATAACTAACTTAGAAATATCATAAACGAAAGTTTGACTCACTATAACACGTCAAGCTTCACTATTTTCCTTAATATCTTCACCTACTTTATAGTTCAAATCCATTATTGTTTGTTTAGTTTGTGGCGTATTCGCCGCAGTCGCCGGCCGGCTAATATTTTCCCTATGTTTGGAAACCATGTCCCAGCTGCCCGTATCTACAGGCTTAGTATAAGTCACGTTACCACTGCTATCTTTCTCCCCTTCTGGTTTTGCAGCAGAAGAGGCTGAGTACGGTGGAGGTCCACTTGTCTTACTAATAGAACTATCTAGAGTGTTTGTTGAATGTGCCATCTGTCCAGACCCTGAAGCTACAGGATTTGATGCACTCCCCAACTCTCCTCTTGCTTGTGCTAAAGGATTCGCGACAGGACGCTGTGGCGCCTGCTTTTTCTTCTTCGCCATTTGAGCCTCTTTCTTCTCTTTCTCTTTTCTTAACTTCTCCTGTTTCATTTGTTCTTTCTCCCTCTGTTTCTGTTCTGCTTGTTGTTGTTTTTCTAGTTTCTTTTGTTCTTCTAATCGCCGCTTCTCTAGCTTCTTCTGTTCTTCGAGTCTTTGTTTGTCTACTCGTATTTGTGCGTCTAGTTTCCTCTCCGGACGTATTGGGATGTCTTGGGGTCTGTTGTTACGTTCTAGTTCGGCCCCGCGTGGGTCTTGTGACACCCCTGGGTTCTCAGGTCGTAAGTTCGGCGGAAGATTTTTGTTCATAATTAAGTCACTGGTGCTTTTCGCTTGTCGTAAAGGTCGTGTTGGTTGGTCTGTGCTCGTGGTTGGCAAATTGTAGTTCGAATTTGGTGTTGACTTCCTCTGTGCATCAGGGTAGTTGTATCCTGGAAATTGTATGAACGTTATGATAAATGTGGTGTACGAGGCATTGCTTGTTATTTTTATGTTTGGAAAACACAGATAATGATGTTGGATTTAATGAATAAACAACAGAAAAGGTAGTCCTTGATATTTTCTCCAGCTCGCCCCATTATCTTCTACGGGGTCTGTCGCGATGCCTTTTGGCTGTGTCAGGACTCTCACGTAGTGGTTATTTATGTCAAAAAAACGACCAGTGGTCCACTTTAGCCCTGCATCAAAAGAGCTGAAAGTCATGGGGAGAGGTGTCTGCCCAGCAGTGGGATGATGCAGGCTAACAGCAACAGTAGCCCTTGATGAATTAAAACAGATCGACCAATCATAAAATTTGACATGACATTCATAAAAAGTCTACAAATTACCAGGGGTTTTTACATTAATTTGAAGTTGGATAAAAATACGTACCGAAGAATTCATCTCTATTAGTTCTATAAGCGCCCGTGATGGACACGATCGAGCCAATATCATCTTTATCCTTCTTCGATTTTCGTCTGGCTCCATTAAAGAAGTTGAGAGAATGCTTGAACCCGAACATGACACTGACGCACGAATCAAAAGGAGAATGCTGGGGTTGCTATGTAACTCACTATGTTGTAAACTGAAAGAATTTTGAAAAAGGATAGCGAATAGATAAGGTTGTATTACTATTAGATATGACAATGAATCATAATCATGTGCCGGGTATTATACTGAATGAATTATTGCAATTCTAATTTGTATTATAAGGAAAAATTGTAAAAAATACAATAAATTAATACTTACGTTTACGAGAATCACTGTTCTTTATAATAGCCTTATAATTTAAAACAAATACAAATTCTAAATGCAAATAAACAGAGTAAGTGGTGACAACACTCGTTCAGCCATTAC
Organism: Agrochola lychnidis; assembly: GCA_963680765.1. Taxonomy (NCBI): domain Eukaryota; kingdom Metazoa; phylum Arthropoda; class Insecta; order Lepidoptera; family Noctuidae; genus Agrochola; species Agrochola lychnidis. The sequence goes on from OY796857.1 coordinate 17,666,011, forward strand.
TGTTTAAATCAATACGGCTGTGTTGCCAGATAAGATAAGGTGAGAGCCTCGAATAATGACTGTAATCTTATCACACTCAAATTATTCTATGTAATCAACTGTCCGGATATACAATGGTTGTTCGTAATTCGCGTTACGGTTATTGTCATTTTCTATTTATTTGTTCGTTATCATTTTAAGCCTATGGTCTACGATAGATAGATATCGGCATATCCTAGAACAAAAGATTCGAAGACATGTGACATCTACCAACCTGCGCTGGGCCCGCGTAGTGAATTATGGTCCACTCCCTCTCACCGAGAGGAGGCCTGTGTCCCAGCAGTGGGAATATTATAGGCTGACCGACGTCAAAATTCTAAATCCGCCTCATTAATAAATAAAGGGGGAAGGTACACACGGCTACACATCAAGCTATACATTTCCAGTTTATGCTGATCTCGCATTGAATAGGATTTCCGTACAATGCGAGGTCAGCTTATACTGAAAATGTATAGCTTGATGTGTGGCCGTGTGTACACAGGCTTAAAAATAAGTTATTTTTAAACATACACATATTAAGATAAAACTTGAAAACGCTCGATCACAGTCTGACTCGAGATTAAGCAAAACGGAAAATAGCCTGCATCTCGGAAAATCTAAATACTGTATTATCTAAGTATTTAGTTGACCAATGTCCGTTAATTTACGACAGGACTATCAAGGGATTAATTTGGGCTGAGCATGAAACGCAGATAGTATAATCGATATTGTTAACGTAAAACAAAAATACCGTGTTATTTGTATTTAGGTATACAGATAAATACATAATACATCATGTATTTTGTTATTTTCCTGTAAAACATTACTCATTGTTTGATTGGGGTATCTTTTCTATGTCAATATGTTTGACACTTGATATATTGAGGCTACGAAGTAATCGATATGGAGTTTAAAGGCTTTAGGTAACAAAATTCCAAATACATTACGTTTTCAAAGGAGAATACATTTTTCACTTGAAGTTTCCCTCCATTTGCCTTTGCAGGCACTGAAACATCGATGCTTATCGTGTCGTTTACAAAGATTGCAATCTTACACGTCTTTCACGATCGTATCAAGATATCTTCACAATTTTCTAATAACGCCTGTATAATATTTTAGTTTCGAAATCCTTTTTCGTCCATTCCACGTAGTTTGTAACAAACTGCCTAAAACTCATAAGCAATAATTAGCAAACCTACTACCTCTTTCAAATAAGGTCAGTGTTGGCACTTGCTTCACAAGTATAAACTTATGCAGCGACTGCCAATATTGTTCTTTCCAAACAAGAGCGTGTCGGACCATGCACATTGAAGAGTTCTATAATTGGGAAAAATTTATCTCAAGGACAAACTTAACATTGTAGTTGAAAAACATGTTCTCCCATACATTCCAACCGCAAATGTCAGTTTATAATCGCAATATTGAGAGATTTACTATGTTATTTTAAGACCATATACTTCTTATAACCCGTGTCCCAATAAGTTCGAATACACTTTCACAGGCACTTATTCTGAATAATGCAAACTTTTTGAAGATGATCTTTTTTTAACAGTATATTGTCTATGTATACGATTGCAAAATAAAAGAAAATTAAAATGACTGACGTATGTTTTTTGCTAGTTTTTTGTCAAAAATTAAAAAATGAAGCAATTTCGAGAAGTTGTTAAAATAATTTCTCAGTGGCGAAATGCCAGGTGCAATTTTTAAGGCTTTGAAATCTCTCGGAATCAAACGTGATTTTGTGTACAAAACCATAAAAAGGTACAAGGAGACATCTTCATTAAAGGATCGACAAAGATCTGGTCGGCCGCGTTCGCACGGTCATCACGTAGTGAAGATCGTAAGGGAGCGGATTCGACAAAAACACGCATCGTTCTCTGCGAAAACTTGCGGTTGAAAGCTTCAAGAGGATCGGCGCATAATATTTTGAAAATGGACCTTGGCTGTAAGGCTTACAAAAACGTAAAGTTCACGGCGTATCACATTTGATACGCCGTGAACTTGTAAGAAAAAGAGGCTAGATAGAGCAAAAACAATACTTTCCTGGCACGCTGGGGATGAGTTCGTCTTTCCGATGAGAAACTGTTTGTCCTGGAGCATCCACACAATGTTCAAAACGATCGATTCTGGGCAGCAAGGATAGCTGACATTCCCGAGGACCAGAAATACGTCCGGAGATATCAAGGTGCACCGTCTGTGATGGTTTGGGGGGCGATTTGTAAACGTGGAAAACTTCCTTTGATGTTTATCGAAAAGGGTGTTAAAATCAAAGCTGAATGTTACAAGACGGACGTTTTGGAGAAAGCAGTAGCTCCGAGTTTACTTCACATGTTTGGTGATGATTATTACATCTTCCAAGAAGGTGGAGCAACATCACACACAGCAAATGTGGTTCGAGCATGGTGTCAAGCCAATTTAACTGATTTCCTTCCCAAGAATGAATGGCCTCCCAGCTCACCAGAATCTTGAATTCTTTGGATTTTTTTGTATGGTCATACATGCTGTCGAAGCTAAATGATTACAAAATTGCAAATCTGGAACAGTTCAAGAAAGTTATCCAGCGCGTTTGGGAGGAAATGCCGATGGAAGCTGTGTATGCCGCGTGTGACGGGTTTGAAAAACGTTTGAAGTTGATGAGGAGGGTCAAAGGTGGAATTATACCGAAACATCTATTATAATTGTTAAAATGTAATGTTATTAAAAATATATATTATGTTTAAACTAAGTATGATCATTTTTTATTTATTGAATTTTGAAAGTGTATTCGAATTTATTGGACACGGTGTAGGTTCTGTTCTATGTTATGGGGTTTTGGTTTCCGCACTTAGTCCGTAGGGTGGACTATTGTGCGTGGGCCATGGCGGCCGTTTGGTGGTTATTCCAACCAGCTCACCTCCCTCCAGAAGTTAATTAAAACTACTGGTCTGTTCAGAACGTCTGTAAAAGATCTGGGTGACCCGAGGGTGTCTGTTCTAATCTGGGTGACGCCTGTGCATTCAAAGAGCACATACGCGATGGTTTCCTCAGCCTCCATGCACGAGCTGAACAGAGGACTGTCCGTTATGACTATTGTGTGGAAGTGTTTGTTTAGCGAGCAGTGTCCCGTGATGGCCCCCGTCACCAGGCGCAGGCCGCTTCTGTCCAGGCGTAATAAACGCCTGGTTAGCCTGTTATCCAAAGATGACATGGCTTCCTTGGACTGCCTACAGCCCGGTGTCGAGGTCTACCAGTACTCCGCTTGTGTATGGGTGTACTCCTGTAGCCACCTGCGTATTTGGTTGTAAGGGATTGGTAAGATAGGCTCGGGTCCACAGACTGCCATGCTAGATCCTCTTTAGTAAGTTCGTCAGCTGCATCGTTACCTAGCGATGTGTCTTTTTATCCATTGCAGTGTCACCACACGGTGTAGGTTTTCCTGTAATCTAAGTATAGAACTATTTTCTGCATTTTTTTCAAAATTTTGGGCTCATTAGTTTCAGAGATAGTGTGTGAGAATGTTCTATTCTATCTATTATGTTAAATATCTATGAAAGTATTGATTCTAAAATTATTTTAAAAAATTACTTTAAATCCTCACAACAATCCCTTTAAAACATGTTTGATATGTCATACGGTACAGTTTGCAAAACTCTTTTTTTATATTTTAATTGTCCCCGAAAAGTGACCCCCATATTCAAAATTAATTTCCTTTCGAGTCACGAAAATAAATGAATTTTGTACTTTTATTTGGGTCACAGAAATTCATATGGGTATCAAACAACTAAATTGGTCCAGTAGATTCGGAGCAAATTGACTGTGACAGACAGCCAGCCAGACACACGAGTGTACCTATAAGGGTTCCGTTTTTTCATTCTGATATACTGAACCCTAAAAATCAACTAGCCTACATTTTCACAACTTCCCACAGTTGGCGATACTGGTCGGTCTGCAATCATCTTAAGGATTCCGCTGCCACTCCCTCAAATTCGACGAGTTAGTGAGGCTCACTTTCGTTGAATTCGATAGATTGATATATATTCTATTGATTGCAATGCCTATTATTTATAATTTTCTTATCATTTCCAGTCTACCTTCAGGCGTCTACGTAGGCCGTTCAAACATCCGTCAAGTAGCCGACCGGCGCTTCGGCGACGTGCAAGCATTCCTCACTTCATTATTCAGTCTTGCTGACGAGATCGCGCACTCAGACCTTGTGTATACGTTCTTCCACCCGCTGCTGAGAGACCAGCAGGATGTGGAGCCACAGAGGAGGAGAGGTCAGTAACAGTACTATATTGTTTTACTAAATGCCAAGAATCGCGGCAGTTGCGGTTATAAATGCGCTAGGGGCAACCGAAGGAACACGGGTGGGTTTTAGTCAGTAAGAGTCTGACACGCCCTCCCGCTCCGAAGTAATTTGATTATTTCCCACCCAAAAAAAAGGAGGGTTAATATTTTGGTGACACATCCTTGACACTTTTTATACATAATTATGTACAATGGAAGAAGAAAATGATCAAGCAATTTTCAAAAAGAGTATAATGTGCACGTTGGCCCTTTTGAACGCGAGGTTTTTTTACTGTGCACAATTTTTTCAACGCTCGGCGCAGTGCGCCATTTCAATGCGCTAGGGATACACACACGGATAACACAGAGAGTTGAAAAAAAAAAAACCGTCGCGTTAAAAAACCACTCGTGCCTACTTGGGCCTTGTGGCCGTGTTGACAAAGTGGCCCTAACGGTGCTTAACCTTTTTATCCAGCTAGTATAACTTAAATACTTATCCAGAACATTTTTAATTTACAGGGGAAACAGCAGAACCAGAGAATAACGGTTCGGGATCATTGAAACTGTCAGTACAGTACGCAAGCGGAGTATTATCTGTATTAATACTGCACGCCCAGTCACTTGCGTTGACGCCGCAAGGACTGCCACCCAACCCTTATGTTAAGGTAAAACAACACCTATGTAGTAAGAATAGAGGTTAAGTTTCCTTGAAGTTATCAGTGCTGTACGCGAGCGGAGTATTTTGCAGTTTAAACAGATCAAGTTCGATCCGGCTGAATATTGTAGCTTTTAAAGTGAATGACATCTGCAGGCCAATCCCGTCTTTAAAAAACTTTTTTACAGAAATTACAACCGATTTCGTGACTACGTTTGGAAGTCGGTTGTATTTTTTATAAAAAAGTTTTTTTTTTCATCTTTTTAGTGGGTTGGTTTGTAATTTATCTAAGTTACAATAGCCTAATGTCAACAGCTCATCACCTTTAAAAAAATATTGCTTTTCCCGATGCAGGGACTTTAATTGTTGAGGAATTCTCCAGGTACTTCACCATCAGCTCCACTGCACCATATGAATTGTGACGAGCATTAATTGCTTACCAACCATAGAGTAATCGAATCACAACCCGTGAAATATATATTATTATTAGTTCCTGTGGCCATCTGTGTCCTTTATCATTAGTTACACTTTACCAAATGGTGCTTTCCTAGAGCAAATGCACGAGTTACTATAAAAATTACCCAAATCGCTATATGTGTGCCTATAATATTTGAAGAGTTCCCTCAATTTCTCCAAGATCCCATCATCAGATCGTGATCAAATGACAATGGGACCAACTAAATAGCATATATACCCGTTCAAACAAAAAATATTTTTTCAAATCGGTCCAGCCGCCTTCGAGTAATAGGGGAACTTAAAAAAAAAGATTCTGACGATCTGAGAACCTCCTCCTCTTTTGAAGTCGGTTAGAAACGTTCGAAATCTACTGGTAACCTCATCTCAGCTGCAATCAGTGTCGAAAACTTGTCAAAAATGTATTGTCAGTGAGGTAAACTCACAGAATAAACTAGAGGTATTTCTGACAGATTGAGACGGAGATTACAATCAGATCGTTCTTAAATATACGGAATTTGCTCCCTCTAATCCAATAAGAAGTTTTATCGGGCATCTAACTGACCGTAATGTCTAAAAATATTTAACATACTGTACCCTTGGGAAAAGTTGTAAACATTTATTAAATGTACCATCGTGGAAATCCGTAACTAATCACTTTGAAAACAAAATCGCGTGCACACGATGACCACAATTGTTACCGTCCCGGTTCTATAGCGGCCGAGTGCTGCAAGCAAGAATAGTCCTTACGGTCGATCGCTTGGGGTCTTTTTCAGATCGATCATCTCCAGTCAGGCACTACAGAACGCCTATCGAATAATACAACATTGAGTATTATATTCGCTTGCTTCTCTTTTCCAGGTGTACCTCGTACCTGACCCATCAAAAGAAACGAAAAGAAAAACGCGCGTCCTAAAACGAAACTCGCATCCGTCATTCATGGAAATGTTAGAATACCGACTACCAATGGAAGTAGTCACCAACAGGAGTCTTCAAGCAACAGTATGGAACTACGATTCTTTGCAGGAGAACCAATTTCTAGGCGGCGTTGTTATTCCGCTCAACACGTTGCCGCTCCGACAGGAGACCGTTGCGTGGTACCCGCTTGAGTATATACCTCGGTAGCTAGTGCTTTCCCGCTCCGCTCTTTGGAGCACTGAGTTCCCCATATTGTGATAGGTCAATTGAGCCGACTTTATGACGTCATTTGAGTTTGGAACACACTGAATACAGCTACACAATGTTGCCAACGTGAAATAGCTCGTTAACCACTTCATATCGAACTTCGGCGAAGTATCACCGTGCTGCATTAAGTGTGATCCAGCTATTATAGTTGTTCGAAATCACGAGCGCCTGTGTAATGACTCTTATGAACATAGGTATAAGGTTTAAAATTAAGTGATTGACGCTCGCTCGTGATTTGGATCAATTATTTTTAAAAATCAGTGGATAACACGACGTGTCTTGTAGGCTTTAGCGGCCCATATAATCATGTTCCTTGATAAATTTTAACTGTCGCATCAAAAGACAGTAATAATGGCATGGTTGGTGGATTTTCTACAGTAAAATGTAAGTATTCCCAATTCAATGAGGAGACCTGAATTTCTCCAAAATAAACGGTGGTTCCACACAATTTCATTTATTTTGCAACTGCATTTAACACTAAGCATGCGTACTTTGCCTTTGTTTAAATTCTAAAACCAGCAAGCAAAGACATTTTTCTTCGCGTTTTTATTAGAAAACTGCTCTGCTTATAAATAAAAATTAATGTTGGCAACTAATTAGGAATATATTCGCCATTAACACATTAAAAACTATGTGAAAGTATCCTCAATAACCGTCATTGTATTAAAATATTCACAGTTTTCAGTATTCTATTTTCAATATTTCAATTATTCCTCAGTATTTAGCAGTTCCGTGTGTCTGGGAAATAAATAATTTGTAAATATCTTTTACTAATACGTGTTAGTGCCAAAATGCCTTGTGGGGCGAAGCTTCAAAGGTAGTGAGATATTGGTCTGAATTGAGTAAAGAAAGTTCTAGAACTAGCATTATTGCTTGGTGGGAAAGAGAGGGAAGTATGTATTTGTATAGTGCTATCTCTTTTTCGTGACAGAATAATGACAGCTCTAAAACTTTATAGAAGAATTGTTAAAAGGTTTAGCGTTTAATTGCTTATTGTATTGGACAAAATATTAACAAATCTCCATAAAAGGCCTGTTTTAGTATAGTCGCAGAATGAAGTTTGAGCACGGTTTATAACAATACCAATATAACAGCGTGTAAAAGGTGACATGTGCATATGGACCTTTTCATTCCGCGAGTGTTCAGAAATACAGGGCCAAATTAAATTTACTAGATAAACTCTGCAGACGTAATTGGTATGGATATCAAAACACGATAAAATAAAAAAGATTTGAAGTTTTTTTTTTGGGGTTATTTCGAGCCCTGGTAGTGTTGTTACTTGAAATTATGAGTTGAGAAAATCTGTTTTCTTTTTTTTTATCGAGTTTAGATATTGATACGAATCACGTCTGTGAAGTTTACACAAAAAAAACCTGGTATATCAAGTAACTACACTAGCTGCAGTCAATGACCCCACAAAAAAAAAACGAAGATAATTTATTTTTTGTTTTATCATGTTTAGGTAACGATTCGATATCCATCTCGTCTGCAGTTTTTCTAGCTCATTTAAATTGACCCTGTATACACTGTCTGGTGTTAATGAAATAGTATAAAGTTGACCTAAATCAGACAGATACTAGTCTGTCGAAATATAATCACATATCATATATCAAGTATTTAAAGCCTCGGTCACACACAGCGAATACTCGCAGCGACAATTCGCTGCCTGCTTGTCACACACAGCAAATTCTACACGAGAATTTCGACAGTCTTCGAATGGCTACACGCAGCGAGTACCCTGTTACACAGCGAATTCTCGCGGCGAATGCGTATTTGCAGAGAGTAAAATTGAACATGCTCAATTCAAATCGCGGCGAATAGCCTGTCACACAGCGAGTTCTCGCTACGAGTGCCTAATCGCAGTGAGTATTCGCTGTGTGTGGCCGAGGCTTTAGCTACGTTTATTCTGTCAATGTGTATCGCTTGCGAGTGTCGAGTGATAACTTTGAATATACACCTCACTTTAAGTATTCTCTATATCAAATTAGTAAACAGCCATCCCTTTAGGGCTGAAATCAACTTAGACGTAAAAACATATACATAATGTCATATCCATGTATAGCTTGTCCAGTTTGAAATGACGCGCCCACTTCCGCATTTGTGTCCAAATAAATGTTTTTCTTTCTTTCTTTCTTTTTATTTTACGCACACGGCGCGCGGCGCCGCAGCTACTACGTAAAATGTGGTGGTGGAGGGGTGCGTTATTTCAGACTGGACAAGCTTTAATAATCATATTCGAATAAAGTTTTTCTTGGGACCAGTCCCTTATATTATAGTTAGAAATCCCAATTTGTATATCCCCATTTTGATATCTATACATAATTTTTTTCTAAAATTTATAAGATTTTTCATACAAATAAAGAATGAAATGTAAGGTATAGTCGCGGAATGTAAAGGTTTGGCCTATTGACCGGTTGGTATATCAATTACCGTGCTCCCAGACCCAAGCTCATAAATCGACAAATAAATATTTATGACGAACATAGCGCCGTCCCCGAAGAAAATGATAACTACAAAAACGCAACTTTTCAGGAAAATTTTACAATTTTGTTTTCGTCGATTGCTCCAGAAATATTGGATGTAGAGAGAGATGATTGTCAGCTGCTTTGAAAAAAGTTATTTTTTGTCACGAGAACATAATTCTATTGTCCGTTTGTCATACTAACAAGTGGGAATACATTTTGATAATATTATATTAACACTTTATTCTCGTAATTTAAGACCTGTATACTATTGTAATATTTTGTAACTTCGTAATTAGTTGTATAAAAATTACGAAAAAAAAAATAGCAGATGTATTAGCACCCACAGATCCCAAAAATGACATAACACTAAAACCTAAGATAATGGCAGTTATCATTTTATTCTCCAGGGACGACGAATTAGGTTCTCGTGTTTTGTTTTCGTTAGTCGTATAAATACGACAGGCGGCATGGGCACGAAAATATTTGTCGTATTAATCCGACTGGGGCGGTCAATAGATTAAGCAGTTTTAGTTGTTTTTGTACTGTTGAAGTTGTAAATGAAAATTACAGTTCAAAAGGCATCATATATACGATGATGCGGGAAAGAATTTGTACTTGAAAATGGCTAAACCGCGAGTGTTACCTATTTAAATTTGCATATTGGCATCTATTATTATAGTCACATTCCAATATAAACCTATTTTTAGATTACTTTATAAAGCTTTTGTAACATATTTGCGTTTGGTGCTTGTGCTCGCCTAAAATTTATTTACGTCAAATATACCGTATTATGGTAGTACACAGATTTATTATATTATTTTTTGTATTATGATTTAGAGATCTGAATGGTACGGTCACTGTCGCTTGATTTCAATGAAATATAATGCTTTACAATATTCATATACCTGTGTTATTTGATTGTTATTCTTAATAGGTTATTTTTATAGATTAACTATTTATTGGAAAATGTAATAATGACCGATGTATTTAAGATATATTTTTACGGGAATGCTATGATATTATTTTTTTATCCGTATATAATTTGCGCAAAATAATAGTAACATTTTTGTTTGTTAGTGGACTTTTGAATAATGAACTTTACATAATATCAACCAGTTCTTGTAAGGTAATATCAATTAATGTAATACACGAATTTCATAGTAGTCTTTATATCATAATATTAGTATAAATGGCTTCCAAAGTTGCGTGTGCGCAGCGTATTTGTACATAATACCTTCGTAGATAGATTTTGTACCGAAGCATTCTGTCGGCCTAACTGGAACATAATAACTAGTTGTTGTTAACGCGTATTGTGATGAAATTTACAATAAAATTGCTCTTGTATTACTTATTGGTTTTATTTAGTACCTAAGTTTGAACTAATAATGATTACACACTGCATACATGCAAAGCATACACACACAAATTATACATTATTTTACATACAAGGAGCTTAAATAGGTATATCTATAAAATACATACTAATTCACATACACTCACTTGATACTTTCAGATCTTATACCTGACAATCACAGTTATAACTTGTTCACGTCCGCACGGACGTAAAAATATCGCGGCGGGATTTTATCGCGCACTGGATTTTCAACTCTCAGCCGAGCGTTGAGAATCCAACAGTGCATACCAGCGCGTCGAAAAAACACTGTTGGATTTTCAACTCTCGGCGTTAAGTTGTAGGTTTAAAATCCAGTTCGCGAAAAAAAATCGCCTGTGCGTACCATGGCGAACGTGGTTAAAAAATATTCAAGTGATTCAACTTGTATGAAGTACTTACAAAATAAACAATCTTGTTTTTTGTTAATTTATCAATAAAAATTAAGTAAAGACAACTAGTAAGATGTAGGTACTACTTCATAATTTACTACTCTCTATAAAGATACTATTATTTATAGTAGCCATAACAGTATTTATTATGCCGTAGAGTAATAATACTACGAAACTGGAGATCATAATCATCTATGAACAAGCCTTAAATTATGGCAGCATCACCCGTCATAAGCCCAGTCCGCAGACAGAGTATAATCAAAACTATTTTTTGAGATGCGACTAAACCATTGATTTCGCGACAGTTACCGAGTTTACCGACATCGTGTTGTAAAAGACATCAACGCGTTGATTATCGTGGTGCTTGCAGTAAAAGACATCAACGCGTTGATTACACGGTGCTGATTTTTTTTAAGTTTTCGCTTCTGTCGGCACTCCTGGAGTGCCACTGTTTTTTTTGTCGATCTCATTCATATGGTCATATCTTCATCAGGCGCCGGCACCATCAAGTAATCATTGACGCCATACTTTCGCTTCTTCAATCCGTTCAACCCCATATAATATGGTGCTTTAGCATTGGTCGGTAAATAATACACTCCCGGTTTACTGAAGTTAGTTTTCGGCCCCAATGCATTAGTTCTTATAGTTCCTTCAAAGCAATTGCCGACTCTTGCATCTGCGACCGAGTCACACTGCACGGCGATGAATTTGTCGGGGTTGTTGTATGAGAGACCCCAGTAGAACGCTGATCGAACGTGGCTACATAGTTGGAAACATGGCATTATGAAGTCTCCTGTCATTGCTGGTTGATATTCACCTGGAAAAATAAAGGAAATGCTTACTAATATTGTTGGTAGGTAGCCAAAGTTTATATACCGGGTAGTTTAATGGAAAGTGATAGAGAAAGCGTAGGATCTCCTCCGAGGGAATGGAGGACCCGTATATCGTACAAATACAGGGTGGCAGGGACATCGACGTGAATACTGCATGGATTCAGTACAAGATTCTGAACCCCTGAAAAATTTCAATGAATAGTTTCAACGCACCTGCCTTGAAATTTTTCGTAGGTTATTTTAAAAAAAATCTGCTGTTCCATACATTTTGACCGCGTGGGTATTGCGTGGTACTTTTCTACGCAACACCAGATTTTTTTTAATAACCGACGATAAATTTCAACCCGTAACAGTTTTCGCGTCGATGTCCCTGCCACCCTGTATTTGTATGATATACGGTCTTCCATTCAAATATTTTTTTCCTGGAGGTCATGTCTGTCTTTTATATGTATACAGCCCGGGAAATATTTTGTTCAGCAGATTGACACACTACGAAAAGTCGTGTTTTATAGTAATTATTGCCTATAGCCTATCCTAGCCTACTGAGATTGAAATCGAAATATCTAGGTACCTAACTAAGTTGATGATGAATCCGTTTTTGTTCGTAAGTAATACAGGCGTATAAGTAATTGAGCAGTCGACTTGGACCTGCAGATACTAGACTAGAATAAATAATATTGATATTAAGTATTATGTGAAGGATCTCTACGCCTCTAATATGTAAAGAACTGTACCTATTATGTTCAGTACTGTACAGTATTTTTATTTTCTTAATGTCCCTCGGGTATCATCGGATTTCTGAATACAAACGAATGCTAATTTCCATGTCCATAATTGATTAGATTTATCGAGTATTATAATTTGAATTTAGAACTAAGTACTTACTTTATTGTTGTTTTGTTTTGATTTCCGTGTGAACTATTGTAAAACTAGCTGTAAAACTATTTTCCTATCTGTCGTGCCTGCGACTTTAGCAGCTTTCTTCCCATTTTTTAAATTAATTGATAAAAGAGTATTAACAACTCTATATACTTCCAAGTCGATTGAGAGCGTCCGATCTGCACCAAGTGCAAAGGGCAACTGATAGAAATCCGACGACTGACGAAACACGAGGTTTGCCGAGGGACATTAAGAACATAGTTGCACAGTAAAGAACTGTATCTACTATGTACACTATACTGTACTATGTATGTAGGAAAGACACCTTGCGAAAGCTCTAACAGACCATGCATCATCTGCCAGGCTACACAACAACTTACCCCCATTAGCATAGAAGTCGACATGTCCCAATGGGTCTGCTATGCCGAACCCGTCTATATTAGTGTGCAGCACGTCCACAAGATGCGCCGCGTCTGCGTGCAAGCGGGCTGTGGGCGCCACGTTACGGAAGCACGGACCGGCTGGATCTAGGCCTGCATAAGTAGGTGTGTTTACTGGTTTGGCTTTGGCCTCTTTGTTATAATATCAATGAAAATATAAATGACAAAATAAATTTTATATTTTATAAATTAATTACTTAAATAATATAGGTATTAATTTATAATTACTAACTAGTCAAATTAAATTCCATACAAAAATGTTGCTAAATTAATCGAAACAAGTAAATATTTGACAGCTATTTATGACGTTGCCAACTTTTAGGATAAACCCTCTTAATCATATCTACACATAAGACAAACCTTAGCTTCCCACCAGTTAATGCATTTATTTGATTTCATCCAGAGTTTAAAGTCTGGCCTGTAGATACCTATCTTATGACCTCTAACTATATCTTAGCATTTTAGTGCGTAAGTATTTAGCGGCTTTGCGTTTCGTTACTGCAGCTATTTCTATCCAATAACATCGTACAAACCAGTAAGTCGAGCGGGTCGTCGGCCGGTCAGCTGTTTGTAGGTGTCGGCGGCGTACGACGCGATGTGGGCGCCCAGGCTGGCACCCACCAACTCCAGCCTCCGAGGAGATAAGCCCTGGAAGGTCAGCGACGCCAGGAACTCGCCTAGCAGCTCGCCCAGCGGCTTCGTGATGCGGGCGGCTCTGGAATTTTGAGCGAGTGTAGGTATAAATTTAAATGCAAGGTTAACAAGGACTTTTGTCACAGGTAGGGTTACTATACATCCAGATTTATCCGGACATGTCATTTGTCCGGACTTTTCTACATGAGGGTTTTTTTTTAAAAGTATAAAGTGTTCAATGAGTACTGAAAAAAGAAAGGTTAAAAGTAAAATGCCTTTTGTCAGGACTTTTCAAATTTCGATATGGTACAAAAGATACAGGACCGGTCGATGTGGTGACTCTTGGGGGAGGCCTAAATTCAGCAGTGTACATCTTTAGGTTGAAATTATGATGATAATGCAGGACTTTTGTCAAGTGGAGTGTAGAAAACTACACTCTGATGAGCCGCAGTACGTCTGTGTAGCCACATCGTAAACTATGCCCCAGTTCTTGCCGTGCTCTCTGTACATTAACACCTGCATATGAAAGACTTGCGAGGCCAACGATAACGCTGTCGAAGTGGCCGAATTGTGGTCGAAACTTATTTAACAAAATGGAATCATCGATGACAAAGAAAAGTGGTAAACTCCAGCTGGCTCATGTATGCGTGTGCCTACAACAAACAATTTGCTTTTACGTATGGTGTGCATGTTCGTGACTACATTTAACTACATAAATATACTTAAAATAAAATGTACGTAAAGACAAGTTTTTCCTCAAAACTCTCTCATATCGTGTGAAGCCGTTGTGATTTTTTACCGACCTCCACGAATCACGAAAGGTGCCAACGACACGATATATAGATAACTAAAAACTCTCGTATATATCAATGAATATGGTCGGCGACTGTCACTAAATATGCATATCCATCTCAATACAAGTTCCAAGTGCTTCGAGACAGCAAATTACGCGTTTCCTTTTGCGTGTGCGCGGGAGCAAAAAGTAGCGCGCCGCCAACCGGGAGATACGCCGCATGTGCAAACGACGTTTAGGTATAAGGCTTCCGTCTCAATGGAAGCGAGTATAAAGACTAGTAGTGATCGTCTATTTATTTTTAACAGTTATTAAAAAAAAAAAAACATTTTTTTTTGTAAAAAGTTTTTATTTTTCACTTTTTGGCTGTGGTACCTATCCCCACACAAATTCAAATACCACTACCTGCTATGTATATAATAGTGACAGTATCATATCATCCACATACTAAGTGGGAAAAAAATACGTATTATTGAACCGAACTCAAAAACTATCGAAGCAAAGTTAATAAAATTAATATGGGACCACCTTGAGAGCATTCTCTTTAAAAAAAAGAATTTTCAATATCGGTTCATAATTGACGGAGAAATCGGCGGACATACATAAAAAAAAACAAAGAAACGCTACGAACATATAACCTCCTTTTTGGAAGTCGGTTAAAAATACCGAGATGGGGAATGATCTGATCATTTTGAAGCGAGAAATCGAACAGCTGGATAATATTTCGCTGTTATAACGTAGAGAGAATAGCTAGGTAAAACTATATTTCAGTCCATGTTAATGACTCTTGAAAAAAGAGGAAGTTTTTGATAAAATGACTTCAAACACTGGTCGATTCGAACTTAATGACAACTCTGAAATGCGCTACTTGCTGCGCAGTACCGCACCCCTCACCCCCGCTGACACATGAAGTTGTTACTGCGCAGCGACTCGCCTCATGTTCCGAGCTGCCATGAAGTTTGAATCGGGGTGTAATAAGAGTCCCTGAGAGCCGTATGGGTGTGGATTTGCCCAGAGCAGCTGAAGTCAGTAAACGTTTTTTGCTCACTGTAGATTCGCCCACAGTATGACCAGTGGCATGGCCAGTTATTAACATATTGAGATCTCATGCAATGTAAATGTTATTTTTACATTAGAAACTTGAGTTCAGACGACAGGTGCCCTTAGCAGAAGAAATTAATCGATCAGATTTAGGAATGTGACGACACAATTTTTTTCCTAGGTCAGTTAGTTAATGCGAAGGCTCAACTGAGAGGTCGTCAGCTAAATAATTCTGACCTTGAAGTTTATCTATAACCATGAATATTGAAGGAAATACCCTTTACCTCATTTAAACGCATTTAAATCTCCATGATATTAAAATATGGGTTTCAGTTTTTCAAGTTTTTATAACTGAATCATTTGTTCTGGAAAATATAATAAAGTTTTGTCATACTGTTTTAGTCTACTTAATATTCTAAATTTTATATGCACGTATAGTATAGAGGAAGTTGTATACAGCATGTATCAGAAAAGTGTGGTCATTAAGAGTGATAACTTTCTGATACATGCTGTATTCAAAATCAAAAGAGTGTCCGTGGAGTTTCTTGCCCGTTCTTCTCCATAGGTACCTACTACGCTTTGGAATGGGCAACTAGCTTCATACCTATTTCTGACTGACCGATTCCTTGACAATTCAAAAGTGCCTGTAAATGGTTTAATTGAAATAAATGATTTGAGTTTTTTTTTTTTTTTTTTGAAAACCATTCCTGAAAATCAGTCCATAATAATCTTTTCCACGCCTTTTATTTATCAGCGCCATTGTTAGCTGACGTTCGCACGGACAGAATAAAATCGCGGCGATTTCTTTTCGTGCACTTGATTTTCAACGCTTTGCTTAGCGCCGAGAGTTGAAAATTCAGTGCTCGATAAAATCCCGCCGCGATTTTATTACGTTCGTGCGACGTCGGCTTACAAGAAAGCATTGGCTTCGAAAAGCATAAAAAAATAAAAAATAAACAGGTTTAAGATTCAGAAAATCAGCCAGTACTCAACCTGTTTGTAGGCACTGGCTAATGACTTGTACTGCTTCCTTCGCTCGCTCCCTATATGGAGTGTTCCTTAATGAAACTTGCGAGAAGCTGTTATGTGATATAACAGGCGCGCCTTGTTACTTTCAGATTTATGGATATCTTTACAGGGTCAAATTAAAATGGCTAGCTCAACTCCGCAGAGGTGATGGATATCGATATCTAAACTTGATAAAATAAAAAGTAAATAAATTTGATGTTTGTTTTTTGTGTAGTCATTTGAAATATCATACCATTATTTAACCTGCGACTCAAAAAGAGGGGTGTTATAAGTTTGACCGCTATGTGTGTGTCTATGTCTGTCTGTGTCACCGTAGCTCTTAAACGGGTGAACCGATTAGAATGCGGTTTTTTTATTTGAAAGCAAGTTTTCTAGCGATGGTTCTTAGATATATTTTATAAAAATCCGCTCAGCCGTTTGAAGATTATCAGCTCTTTTCTAGTTGATGAATGGATTTGAGTATCATCCACAGGTCTGATCGATTTGAAATTTGGTATTCTGTTACTTCAATGATAGAGGTATTAGAAGAACATAGTAACCTTGAACTTACAGCACAGGTGTTCGTATTTGGGCTCATTGGAATGGTCTCAATGAATAGGTTACTTATATATAGATGGTGAACAGGGTCTGGTGATGGAGTAGGAAAGAGAAATGAGGCAATGTTTGTGTCGAGGGTTTTTTAAAATTTTAACTGATAAAGTTGTACTTGTTATGTGTCAACTTCAAAGACGTGATGGTATCAATATCTAAACACGATAAAACAAAAGAAAACAGATTTTCTCAACTCATATTTTAAGTAACAAAACTATCAGCGGTTGTTAACCCCCAAAAAAACATAACATTTTTTATTTTTATCCTGTTTAGATATCGATATCCATCACGTCTGCAGTTTCGCTAGCTAATTTAATTTGACCTTGTATAAATAACACCGTAAAGCCTCGTGCAGAGTGGCGAGACGCGACAACGTTACGCGACTCTAAGAAAACAATTTCTAAGAAAATTTCGCAGTAGAGCAATTACCGGTGTCGCGTCGCCATACTGCACGAAGTTTAATTCAGCAATATATTGTACTTTTACTTGATATAAAGTCAATAAATTACACGTATTAATTAAAGATTGATGCCACTGGTTTATCAGAAGGCCAATTACCGTAATTAATTAAAAACCTTCAAAGTCTAGTCGTAATGTCATATCAGCGGCCATCAATGTCAAAAATGAAGGTAAACGTTTGACAGATTGACATTGAGATTAGATTGCAAAGGAATTGCTCCTCTGAACTAAACTACAAAACGGAATGATGTGTCGTTTTCTTGAATATTTTTTGTAGGCAATGCGTGTTTAAGGCAACCAACTGAGTATAAAAGTAAATTACCTAAATGCAGTACTTACATAGGATACGTTCGCACCAATATAGGGAATATCTCCAAAACGATGACGTTTCGCCCAAGACCAAGGTAGAGAGCCATGAAGGAACGCACCATCGGAGAGAAGGAGCCATCCATGTAGCCACTGATCATCACCTGAGGAGATTCAGCACAAATAAGTTAATATACAGGGTTAAATGAAATTGATGGCGAAAATTCACATAAGTATTGAATTACAACTGAAAGGGTTTGTTTTACCACCAACGATTATGTTCCCCTACCCTTACTTGGTAGATAACATGTTACAAATTCTGTTCCAATTTTTTATATAAGTAGGTAAAGTCGACCTCGCCATTGATTTACTATCCTACAGCACGTAATACACATGCCTGTAACTCGCACCAAAATATGCGAGTAGCTTGCATGCTATTGAGATCTTCTCCAATCAGAAGCTCTTTTAGCATACTGGCATACAAGCTACTAGTTTTAATTTACGGGGAATTGTTGTCAAAAATGTCACCATACTTTTTCTCCGAAGCGACGCACGCTTTACTTGTGGTTACCAAGTATACAAAGACGCTATGAATGTGTAAGCGCAGGAGCTCTCGATACCGTCCGAGACAATAGAAAAGTCAGAAGTGTGTGTGTGTGTGTTAAGTGCTTCACACCGTACTTGTACTCTTGGTAACAAGTAAAGCGCGCGTCGCTTCGTAAGATAAAAATACTATAAAGCAAAATTACGAGGTCGACTATATCTATTCGGTGAATAGTGGGTATTCGGACATCGTGAAACAGGACCTAAGGATCTTACCTCAAAAACTAGGAAACTTGTTCAACGTGTGTTTAATCAGTCTTTGAATCATCCAAGAATAACACGAAGATAGTATTGTATTAAATTATATTTAGCAAAACTCAGAGTAACGGAAAATTATGCAATCTCACTGAATTTTAATGTGAAGCCTTGATCGTTAACGCGAATGAACATTAGCTTAATACCATATTAGACTCACGGCCGTGTGTTTATATTGTAGCCTACGATTTCGATTTTAGTCAAATATAGTATAGACAAAAAAAAACAGTGGCACTCCGGGAGTGCGAACAGAAGTGTAAACTTAAAAAAAAATCGGCACCGCGGTAATCAACGCGTTGATGTCTTTTACTCCACGGTGTCGGTAAATTGCATTACAGTGTCGCGAAATCAATGATTTAGTCCCATCTCAAAAATGCCCAACGTGGCTGAAGAAGTTCTTACTTCAAAAACATAACATAATCACAAGCCTGTTTTACCCGAAATAATAGGGAAAAAAACACCGGAAAACCCACCGGAAATACTTCGGTGAAAACCACGTTATTGGTCTATCTTATGTAGGTAGCGTTTATGGTCGTCACCGACAACATGATTTTTTTTAGGGACTTATGATATATATTATTAGACAAATTTCGCGCCCTTGTCTGCCGCAGGAGACGCTCTGGGCGTCGGGAATCGCAGGCCGATTCCCGGCCACTGTAGATGCGGGTTTGTGGACGGTGAGCAATGGGTAGCTCGCCGTCCGATAAGGACCAAGCCCGGGTCGACGGTGCGTTGTGTTCCACGCGCGCCTCAAAGAGGTGTCAGCAGAACTGACGGGGTCCGCTAGGGCCGATGCCTGCCGGGGTCGCGGTAAAGTCTGAAAGGGATACCGTGACCCCTAGCATCACACAAGCAACTGAAGGAGCACGGGTGGGTTTTAGTCAGGAGTCTGACACGCCCCGAGAAGTTATTTGATAATTTCCAACCCAAAAAAAAAGGCACGCGCCTCTGACTTTCGGATTCATGTGCGTATTGATAATTATCATTTGCTTCAAAAACGGTGAAGGAAAACATCGTGAGGAAACCGGCATGCCTGAGAGATATTTCCGACGACATGTGAAGCCAAGTCAGAGGCCCATGGGCGGCTTTAAAACTCTGACACTAGGTTAGTCACTAACCACGAAAAGAAGAATCGAGTTTTCTTTTAAAGGTACCTTGTAGTACTACTGATGTACTGATGCTAAGGTCTATTTTATTGGACAAAAAATCAGAATTTACAAAAGAGCATAAAAAAAAACAGTTTCACTCCGGGAGTGCCGATAGAAGTGAAAACTTGAATAAGATCGCCTTAGTGGAAGAAAAATACTTCTAAAGAACATTGGTCAAAGTCAAATAATTTATTTCAATTAGGCACAAAAAGGCACTTTTGAACGTCAAAAACAAAAAATAGAATTGATTCTAGTCGCCCCTTCCAAAAGGTAGTTTTCGTATGGAGAAGAATGGGCAAGAAACTCCACCGTTACTCTTTTAAAATGTTTTACAATATTTTGTATACATTAATTATATGTGAAGACGATGCACCTGGAATAAGATTACTATACCACAATAGGTAAAAATAATTAAAAATAAAGCAATGACAGAAAAAATAATTATGTAATGGATACATGGTGTTCACATATTTACAAGCTATCTAAATAAAGAGCACAATCGCGTTTACAAAAATGAGGTGTCTGTAACGGTATCGCGAGTTCAATTGTTTTTTTCCCATCTAAAAAATGCCCAACGCGCTTAAAGAAGTTTTCACTTCATTAATGGTGTATTTTCGATGTAACCACCTCTAAAATATTATCTTTTCCTTCCTGGCATTGAGCTGGCTAGATCGTGTATAAAAAATAAAAATGTCACCAGAGTTTTTCCCTTCCTGAGGTCGAGATGTTTGGCTGTGCAGGCGGCGCCCTCTATGCTCAGCTTACATCTTGTCTCTCTGTAGCCGAAGAGACCAGATGATGGGTTCGCTACCACCACTGATAGGGACTGCTTCGTTTTTTCTGAGAGTTTGGTTGTACGATTCATTCCTGGACCTAGACAAAGATAGATAGAATTTCAGAATTGTTTGTGGTTGGGGTTTTTTGATTCCACTGGTTGCATGTAATTTTTATTTTACTTCCCTTACTCAATCAAGTTGGGTTGACAAGGCCAGTATTGACTTGATGCGAAACTGACTTTAATCTTACAAAAAAATATTTGCCTTGTTTAATTAAAAGTAATAAGAGAGAGGGGCTTGTGGTTAAGTAATAACAGCCGCACGCTTCGATCGATCAAGTTAAGCTACGCTTGCAACGGCTGGTCCGTGGATGGGTGAGCATCTTTATATACCAAAACCCTTCCGTGCCTCGGAAAGCACGTTAATCCGTTGGTCCCGACTGTCAGTTGTGGATCTTTGACAGTCGTTACAGGTCGTCAGAAGCCTGAAAGTCTGACAACCACTCTTACGAAGGGGTATCGTATAACCCAGTAACTGGGTTGTGGAGGCCAGATAGGCTGTCGCTCCATGTAAAATACTGGTATTCGTATCCAGTAGACTGGAAGCCGACCCCAACATAGTTGGAAGGCATCTGCCTTCCAACTATGTTGGGGCTTCCAACTATCTGTGGATGTGTGTACAATTAAAAGTAAACACTCCGGGCAAGTAGTAAACATTTAAAAAAAACATTCCTAAAAATAAATTGTAAAAATATTTTAAAAATAAACTTACAATCAGCCATCAACCCAGCCGGCTGTCCAGTATCCTCCGCCACCACACATAACCAACATATCGTCAAAAACACCAACACTTTCATAATCACCAACAAAATAAACACTAACAAACATTAATGAATATGTTGATAACACAAACTTATGTGCGTGTGACCCACTACCAGATGATCATTGAACTAACTCGTCTGTATTTAGTTTCCTTTGCTAAGGCCAAAATAATATACTCGTGCATATAATTGACCTACGAGCTAAAAGGAACTGTGGTAATGAATATACGTGAATAATTATCGCTATACTCTGTTCAGTTAATGATGATTGTTATGACATTACAAACATCCAACCGATTACGCTTCGTATAGCTTTAAAGGTAGATTATAAATAAAAAAATAGATAATTTAAAAAAACAGCCGTTGTATAACCTGTCTTCGATTTCTGTGATGCCAAACAGCTGTAGAATAAGCATTTGCATCATTATGTCAAATCGAGCATCATAAAATGAACAGAGTATAGTGGTTTTTTAATGACTATAATGTAGAATTGCTTGCCTTAAAAGGTTAAATCTCGAATTGACGTACTTGTATTCAGAACGACCTTTTTAAAAGTCTAAGAGCGTCTTTTATAGAATAGAATAGAATTATTTATTTGTAAAACATAGGTAAAAGGTCTAGGTCTTTTTTCTTTTTTTTTTCTGGGTGGGAAATTATCAAATAACTTCTCCCGCTCTGGGCGGAGCGGGAGGGCGTGTCAGACTCTTACTGACTAAAACCCACCCGTGTTCCTTCGGTTGCCCTGTTGCTGGGGGCCACGATTTTCCGATCGGTTTTCTTCGAACCCCCGGCAGGCATTGGCTCTAGCGGACCCCGTCAATTCTGCTGACATCTCTTTGAGGCGCGCGTGGAATACAACGCGCCGTCGACCCGGGCTTGATCCTTATCGGACGACGAGCTACCCATTGCTCACCGTCCGCAAGCCCGCGCCTACGGTGGCCGGAAATCGGCTCGCGATTCCCGCCCCGAGCGTCTCCTCCTGCGGCGGTTAGGGGCGTGAGGGCGCGAAATTTGCCTCTCCCTCACGCGTTCCGCCTCCTCCTTCACAAGCATTACCGCTTCGCAGAAGGAGGTGACGGCCTGCCATTTCCTCTTGCTCCGTACCATGGCCTGAACCAGGGCCGGACGCGAGAGATCACCGCCGCCGATCGCCTCTACGAGAACACGGCGTTGCTCCGCCCACGCTGGGCAGACCTCCACCGTATGCTCCACCGTGTCCTCAGGCCGATCCACACAATGGTGACACCCGGGTGTTTCCTCCCGCCTTATCCTGAACAGGAACCTCCCGAAGCAGCCGTGTCCGGTGAGGACCTGCGTCAGGCGGAAAGTGAGAACGCCGTGGCGTCTCTCCAGCCACTCCTCAAAGACGGGTCTTATCGCCGCGATTGTGGCGTGTCCAGCGCGGGGTTGCGACAATCGCACCCTCCATGACGCCATGAGATCCCGAAAGGTCTAGGTCTTACGACGGTATGATGGGTGAGGCCGAATGGTGGTTATGGTGACTTACATAATTTAACAATTTCTGTTAAATAATAGACAATGAGACGAAGGCCAAAAAGGAAATCTAACAGTAAATAAAGAGGACAACAATAAATACATAAACTTAAAGATAGAAAAAAAAATACACTTTTGAAATGGGTAACCCGGAAAACAAACCGACTTTACTGCGTATCTATCAAATAACATAAAAAAGGAGCCCACTGCCATACCAGTGCGACGATCGTTTTCTTGACAGACGCGAACCAGATCTGATCTAACCAGTCAGTTAATTTAATTTCCGAAGGATAACTGGCAAGACTGGGTTCTTGATACTAGGCAATTATTGTATCCTTTCCAGCTAAATTGATGATTAGCTGGGGCGTAGCGTAGCAAACATTTAATATGACGTCATAATATTACCAATGTTTTTAAAGAATTTATTTATTTATGAAGGTCCAACAGCTTCTGTTTACAATATTTTATAACTATAGGTAACAGTATTAGCCTTGGACTTATATAGTCCCCGATTAGAGGTTAACCAGTGTTCTCAAAAATAAGTGTTAACATAGAAAAATAAAAATATAAAATTAGTGGTGCTAGAATTAAGGTAATAAATAAAAAATATCAGAAACCAATTATTAATTTTTATTACCCAATTATTTAAAACTAAGACATAAAAAACATAAAATGTTATAAAATGAGATCAAAATAGAAGTTATAACTAATCATAACATCACGCCTGTCGAAGGGTTAGGTTATTAATAAGTAATAATTTTTGAGTTGGTATGATAATATGCTTAGGCATAAGAATTCGTTATATTTTGTGTCGTTTCATAATTTTATTGGAGTGTTTCAATGTCTTTTAACTCATTACCAACTGGTTTTAACAACTCAAACTTTAGTCGAACGAGTGATGCAATGAATTTTATGCAACGACGTAGCAGTAGTGCGTAGTGACGTCGTAGCACTGCCGTAGCGGAAGCGCGTAGTGATGTAGCAATGACGTAGAGGTAGTGCGTAGTGACGTCGTAGCACTGACGTAGCGGTAGCAGTATCGTAGCGGTAGCGCGTAGTGATGTCGTAGCAATGACGTAGCGGTAGCACGTAGTAATGTCGTAGCAGTGACGTAGCGGTAGCTCGTAGTGATGTCGTAGCAATGACGTAGCATTCTACAGAGGCAGTATCGATTTCCATGCGATTATAAATACATAAACTCACGCCTTCTTCCCTTGGGGGAAGGAAGAAACTACAGAACGCAACCTGCTACGATCCTTACATTACTCCTTTTGCTTCGTTAACATTTTTATTACCCTACCATATTTAATATTTAACGAAATTTATTTTCAAAGTCATATAAATGAATTTAAAAAAAATTATATATATATATATAAATTAATATAATATAAATAGTAAAATACAAGGTCAAATTAAAGGTAGCGAAACTTCACAGATGTGATGGGTAACGATACTATTATAATAACGATAAAACAAAAAAAAAAAAAGATTTTCCAACCTCCTGATTTCAAGTAACTATAGCTACCAGCGACCGTTGACCCCGTGGCACGTGGTTAGCTGTAGTTAAGTACTTGAAACTAAGGGTTTTTTGTATACAACAAGATAATAAATTAAGATTAGATCAAAAAAACGTGTGCGGTCGGGGGACCTCCGTCAGGAACGAAGTCTTACGTTTGATTTAAAATAAAAACAAACTTTTTGACCAAATTCACACTTTCTCTCTCTCTCTCTCTCTCCGGCATGCAGTGTACTCGGGCTGATGGGTACAATTTTATCCCACGACACTGTAATCACTTTACTCTTTTATTTTTTTCTGCCAACGTTCTCTCTCTCGCTCTCTTTCTTTCGCTTTGAATTAGAAGAAGACAGTCGCAAGTATTAACACTTTTTAGCGTGACGATTTCTGAAAGTTTACAAGTCGCGTTAAAGAACTTCGTTCCAATAACATTATTCCCATATCATATCGGAATATCCCCTTCTTTTCTAAACGAATTCTCCGCAGTTCCATTGGAATGTCTTGTAGATAGACAACACAATAGGAGAATAGTGAATTGAATGAAATTTCTTAAATCAGTCAGATTAAAGCTGATGTCCCTGTCATGTACAAACGGCTCTTCTTTTCCATTATTGTTCGAATTTATTTCGGTGGTTGTTTGAAAAATTTTAACCTCTTTTTAAGCGAGTTCTTAAAAGGAGGTTTTCAATTCGTATGTAAATATGCCTTTTTTTTCTATTTACGTTTATCGATATTTTCGTTAATTGTGGACTAATTTGAAAATTATTTTTCATTTGGTAGAGGAAGTTTGCGCGTTGGAGATAGTTTTTATTGTAATTTTGGAGTTAATTAAACACATCCGTATTTTTTGGTAGATTTTCTGAAAATTCACCCATGATTTTCAATTTTTGCACTATTGTCAAAGATTAGTATTAAGAACATAACTTGTGTAGAGAAAATAAACTTTAGTATTAATAAAATAACGTTATATTATTTGTGTTTTAACTTATCTACAGAAATAATAACTATAGATTTACTAACAATAATACAAACGTTCGAAGTCAATTTAAGGTAAATAAACGTCTATATCCTGCACGAGTTATTATTATTAAAATAATTAATGCAAAGTTTGCGTGACACTGATTGTTGGTATTAATAGATGCCAATAACAATATTGTTTATTATTGAAACAACTTTTTTTAATACTTTAATAAACGTTGAAACATTTACCTGACTGTGTCGACAGTCTAGTGCTCACAAGTGCTGACACTTGAGCATGGGGCAGACTTCTGATGGTTTGAACCTTTGAACCCCAGTTTGGACAAAATTTTATTTAAAAAAAAAAGAAATTAAAAAATTAAACATAAACTTCTTTAAGAAAAGGCTTAAATCTTTACTATTGTATAAAGCATACTACAGCATTTCGGATTTTTTGACAGACAAAATGCAATGACTGTTTTTGACGGTAGTTGCTACTCAACATTGCACGTCTAATTTTTTGTATCCTTTTAATTATTATGGTACTTTTTCTCTCTTTTTCTTTATACTTTATTTGAATATTGACGTAAACTTATTTTTTCTTTTTGACATGTATATTTTTCTTATCATTTATTTTTGAGAAAGTCATTTAATATCGTTTGATTAATGTAATTATGTTATAAATTTTTAGTATCAATGACATCCATGAATATTTGTACGCCTTCTGGTTTATCATAGAGCGCTTGAATTTTTTTATAAGTACTATTTTATTGTACCTATGTTAACAAATTATTAAATGACTAGCCGCGCGGTTTCACCCGCATAAGTCTCGATCCCGTGGGAAAAAGAAAGTATCCTATGTTCTTTTCCAGGGCATCATCTATATATGTGCCAAATTTCATCCAAATCCGTTCAGCCGTTTTAGCGTGAAGGCGTAACAAACAAACTTACTTTCGCATTTATAATATTAAGGATTATGATTATTATGATTATGAAAGGTGTACCTTTGCTTGCCCCTCCAGAAAAAAAGTTGTTTTGAAAGTTGCAACAAATCAGAGATATAATTTACGATGCGTACCTTACCTTTGAAACATTAATTGGAATCCGATGCATTATTACTTTGTTAGTATACGATTGGTATACTTGTGTACTTAATTATAGGCTTATTAGTGTATCCTGTGTGAGCCTCTGATTGTGTCAGTTTAATGAAACAATAATTTACAATTTGATGGACTAAAAACAGATCATCTATCAACATTCATCATTTTGAATTTGGCTTACATAATTGCTACGGCGTAAAATTGAAAATTGACTAAATTAGAACCAAGAACAAGTTTTTTTGTGACTAAGAATAGTAACGTTTAGCATAATCAGTCTAAAATGTTCCCAATACTGGGACATAGATCTCCTTTTTGTGAGAGAGAGTGGGCCGTAATCCACCACGCGAGCCCAGTGCGTGTTGTCTTTGAAGTTTTATCTCTTCGACATGATATTTTCCTTCACCGCTTTGGGAGCAGTGGTGATGAAATAATTTACACGAAGTAATTTGCCTGAACGTTTACTTGTTTTTAAAATAAATTCAATGACACAGGTACTATCACATCTGCCTAGGCTAGGCTGCTTTTTCTTTTAGTCAATTTATAAAGCAAAACTTGTTTTATTCTTCCGCATTTTCGACTTTGTGATTACAAAGTGAGCTGTTGACCGCTACGAGTAGCAAATGGGCGAACGTCCAATGAATAGCACAAGATACATTGTACTTGAACTATTGAAAGTGGTCATCAGGGTTCATAACTATT
This sequence comes from Agrochola lychnidis, assembly GCA_963680765.1. Taxonomy (NCBI): domain Eukaryota; kingdom Metazoa; phylum Arthropoda; class Insecta; order Lepidoptera; family Noctuidae; genus Agrochola; species Agrochola lychnidis. The sequence continues at coordinate 17,693,207 of OY796857.1, forward strand.
TAAAGCTTATGGCTTCTAAATTGCTGGTACCGATTCCCTTGTTCACAAACTAAACTAAATTTAAGTTCAGTGCATCTTTTTCTTTCTATTTCATTAAGAAAAGGACAGAAGATGCATTTTAGTTTAGTCCTGTCAAATTAATCAGCGCCTGTCACTCTCCATACAAGTTTAGACGTGACTAAAATTACTTCAATTTACGTCAAGCGCTGATTAATTTGACAGGACTAAACTAAAATTTATCTTCTGTCCTTTTCTTAATGAAATAGAAAGAAAAAGATGCACTGAACTTAAATTTAGTTTAGTTTGTGAACAAGGGAATCGGCACCAATGTCAGTCTGTCTAAGCAAGGCATGATGGATGTGCTATAAATAAAATGTTAAATCATCTAGTTGCCGTAAATGGGTCCTATGTTTTTAAGAATTGACAAGGAAAATTATTTTTGTAAAATTCCACTCAGACCGTCCTGTCGGGTAGGTAAATGTTTACAATATATGTATTAAAGTTAGTATAAAGTATAATAATATTAAATAGGTACTGGTTTTGCTTCTATCTATTAATACTAGTTACTAGTATTATTAGTAGTTAGACGAGTTAGTTACTCAGGACTTGTTGCAGAATGTTGTTCAGGGAGAAGATTCATTTGGAGTGTACAGAAAATGTTGGCTGATTTGACGTTTTCTTAATAATTATTGTTTTTTTTTATAATTTATTACCATTTAGTTGTACAAAAACACAAACTAAAAACTATGCAGCGTTAAAACTAAAGGAAAGAGTGTTACGATGAACTCTGGCACCCGAAGTAAGATTTAACTTGTGTTTAGGGTGCCAGCGTCCTCGTCTATAATTTGAACATATATCAGTATTTAGAACGAGCACAGTATATTATTCTATTATTCAGACAACTACTCACTAGTAGATGCATATATGATGTGGCGCATTAATGTACCTACGTGGGGGTAAATTATATGTTCGATAGAGTAGTTAGTTATTGGAATTCATAAAATTATTAAAGGCAGTCATTTGTCTCACGACATCAATGTCTAAGAAATCGATGAATTCCTTTAGCACAAATTAATGTACCAAGTATCCATGAAGAGTTCGTGGCTAAGTAATAATAGCCGCACTGGTCGATCCGACAGGTTAAGCTACGCTTGCCGGGATTGGTCCGTGGATGGGTGACCATCTTTACATACCGAGACTCCTCCGTGCCTCGGAAAGCACGTTAAGCCGTTGGTCCCGGCTGTCATTCGTGGATCTTTGACAGTCGTTACGGGTCGTCAGAAGCCCGAAAGTCTGACAACCAGTCTTAAAGTCAAAGTCAAAGTCAAATCATTTATTTCAAATAGGCCCATGTATGGCACTTTTGAACGTCAAAAATTACAAAATAATAAAATTGATTCTAGTCGCCCCTTCCAAAAGGTAGTTTTCGTATGGAGAAGAATGGGCAAGAAACTCCACCGTTACTCTTTTAAAATGTTTTACAATATTTTGTATACATTAATTATATTAATTATATGTGAAGACGATGCACCTGGAATAAGATTACTATACCACAATAGGTAAAAATAATTAAAAATGAAGCAATGACAGAAAAAATAATTATGTAATGGATACATGGTGTTCACATATTTACAAGCATTGTAAAAGTAGGTACGATATTCCTAAAAAAATTACAGGTGATACTAGTAATCACAGAATGTAAAAAAATAAATAAATATGTTATAATATTTAATTACACAATTGAATTAGCAACCAGTTTGATTTTGTCTATACTCTAAATTGTCCTATGGAGCTAGACCAGCATGTTTCCAAGCATTCTTATCTAGAATATAATCCTCTAATTTGTAATATGCTTGTTTACAAAGAGTACTTTTAATATGAGTTTTAAATTTTCTTTCAGTTAACTGTAATATATCACAAGGTATTTTGTTGTAACATTTAACACAGTACCCCATAAAAGTTGTTTGTACTTTGGATAATCTGAAAAATGGTTGATCTATTTTATCTTTATTTCTAGTATTAAAATTATGTCTATCACTTATTTTCTTAAAAAGATGCAGATTACCAAGGGGTATCGTATTACCCAGTTACTGGGTTGTGGAGGTTAGATAGGCAGTCGCTCCATGTAAAATACTGATATTCAGCTGCATCCGGTTAGACTGGAAGCCGACCCCAATATAGTTGGGAAAAGGCTAGGCAGATTGATTATCCATGAGTTTCCATTTTAATACACGATTTTGAAGCTCGTTGACATGAGAAACTATCTCAAGCATGCGAATAGGAAGCCTTGAGAAAATGAGCCGAGGAAGTGAAGGAAGTCGTTCAGCTAACCATGCCGGATAAGCATGCAGGTTTGATACGGTTCGAAGAACCAAAAGGTAGAACCTGTTAATGAGATTGTGCCCTTTATGGATGAGGAGCACTGACCTTGGGCTTTGGAGAGCATTGGCAGGTCTTGGTGAAACTGCGTATGAGGGGAGAAATTAATACTCTTTTGAGTAAGATTTGATTCTTTAGAATTGGCTTATTGGGGAGTCAGCAATATGTGTTTAACATTACTAATTTCCCGTCTTAAGGAGGAGAAAAATAAGAAAGATCTGAAAAGTGTAATTTTTAGATCTTTCTTATTTTGCACTTTTTTGTGTTCTCAATGGCAGGTAAGGTAATGGTAAGGTATTGTCTCGAAACAAATATACATAGTCTTAGGGTGAGTTTCACCAATTTAGGTGTCAATACTCCACAACAATGATGACACTAAGAGCTGTTAAACGCGGTTTAAATGTGCTGATCATGTTCAGTTTCATTGGTAAATTCGCCCTTAGTAAGTAACAAACGTATTATATTGTCTCGAAACAAATGTAGCCTAAATTGTGAAATAATAATAAAAAATAAATATAATAATAATAACCCCACCGCCGTATCTCTACGTTGACGTCGTGGTGGGGCTTGCGCGCTCCGAACTCTAGGCCTGTGCCGGTAGAGTTTACTTTGCCGGAACAGGTCTGGGATTAGGAGCCAGACCAAGAGAGATACAAAAACCCGCAGGGCAGCATGTGGCGAGCTGTTGGGCAGTAGCGACCCCACGGACCCTATCTCCCGGAAGAAGTCTTGTTCCTCACCTCTGGCTTGCCTTTATTGGCCGGCTGGAGTGAACACTGACGAGGAACAGAGCTCCCGCCTCATTCTTGCCTTAATTGGCCGGCTTGAGTGGAGATTCGCAAGAGCAAACGTGCTCAGAGGAAGGAAGTATTCCAGTAAGATGCTGGTAGGGATCTTGACCGTACTTCCGGGATTGTCTTGATAGCCGTGGAATACCTCTCCACTCCTCATAAGCACCTCAGGACGTGTTGCCCCCTTGTCGCTACGACACTATGTGCTAGCGACCGTTTTCGGGGGCCCATTATTGAGCGTGCAAGTCACCCCCTGCCATTTTATCCGTGTACATTTAAACATTGATCAGGCAGGGGCCATAGTCCTTCCATAGCTCCAGGTAACCAGTCCACTTAAGCCACCCAAACCCATAGTCCAATATCTTTGTTTCCATATTCTGCAATAGTCCTACACCAACCGGGGGTTGTCCTTGGGTGCCCTTGCATAGTGCGAACAGGGATAATCGTCGGTTGGTGCCTCAATACTCAAAAATGTCTAAAGGGCCTCTGCGAGTTGGCTTCGGCCCCTCGTACGCCTTCCAAAGGTCCGGGACCCCAGGGTCCCGAGATATGTCAAAGACATTGAAAAATAATAATAATAATTACCCCACCGCCGTATCTCTACGTTGACGTCGTGGTGGGGCTTGCGCGCTCCAAACTCTAGGCCTGTGCCGGTAGAGTTTACTTTGCCGGAACAGGTCTGGGATGAGGAGCCAGACCAAGAGAGATACAAAACCCGCAGGGCAGCATGTGGCGAGCTGTTGGGCAGTAGCGACCCCACGGACCCTATCTCCCGGGAGAAGTCTTGTTCCTCACCTCTGGCTTGCCTTTATTGGCCGGTTGGAGTGAACACTGACGAGGAACAGAGCTCCTGCCTCATTCTTGCCTTAATTGGCCGGCTTGAGTGGAGATTCGCAAGAGCAAACGTGCTCGGAGGAAGGAAGTATTCCAGTAAGATGCTGGTAGGGATCTTGACCGTACTTCCGGGATTGTCCTGATAGCCGTGGAATACCTCTCCACTCCTCACAAGCACCTCAGGACATGTTGCCCCCTTGTCGCTACGACACTTTGTGCTAGCGACCGTTTTTGGGGGCCCATTATTGAGTGTGCAAGTCACCCCCTGCCATTTTATCCGTGTATACCACAACATTGATCAGGCAGGGGACATAGGCTTTCCATAGTTTTAAGTAACCAATCCACTATAGCCACCCAAACCCATAGCCCAATATGTTTTGTTTCCATGTTCTGCAATAGCCCTGCACCAACCGGGGGTTGTCCTTGGGTGTACTTGCATAGTGCATACGGGGATAATCGTCGGTTGGTGTCTCATTCCATTTAAAATTGTCCAAGGGGCCTCTGCGAGTTGGCTTCGGCCCCTCGTACGCCTTTGCCCCCTTGTCGCTACGACACTATGTGCTAGCGACCGTTTTCGGGGGCCCATTATTGAGCGTGCAAGTCACCCCCTGCCATTTTATCTGTGTATTTTATATAAAACATTGATCAGGCAGGGGCCATAGTCTTTCCATAGTCCTACAGTTTTCCATAACCAGTTCACTTTAGCCATCCAAACCCATAAACCAATATCTTTGTGTCCATATCCTGCAATAGTCCTACACCAACCGGGGATTGTCCTTGGACGCACTTACGTAGTGCGGACAGGGATAATCGTCGGTTGGTGTCTCATTTCATTAAAAATGTCTAACGGGCCTCTGCGAGTTGGCTTCGGCCCCTCGTACGCCTTCTAAAGGTCCGGGACCCCAGGGTCCCGAGATGTGTCAAAGAGTTGATAATAATTAAATTATTGAAGTGAAAACTTCTTTAGGCGCGTTGTGCATTTTTGAGATGGGAAAAACAATTGAACTCGCGACACCGTTACCGACACCTCATTTTTGTAAACGCGATTGTATTCTTTTTTTATATTACGTTACGGATCAATGTTCTATGCAAGTATTTTTACTATAAAGGTCATGGAAGTATTTTTTTAAATTGTTCAAATTTTCACTTCTGTGGGCACACCCGGAGTGCCACTGATATTTTTTAGAACAAGACATAGAATAATATTTCAACTGCAAGTTTTTATTTTGATAGAGTCGTTTAGCCCGTCAATTATATACAACCTTGTTGAGTTAGAGACTCGTAGGTACAAGTATGTAGATAAATCAACACCAATAGGTAATTAAAACAAACAAGTCGTGGGAAGCTGATGATGTGCAGGTAAACGCACTGCAGCATGTCGCGCTTTCATCTAATTGTTGTGAAGATTTCCAGATCGCGTTGCAGAAAGCTTATTATTTATATTATGCTCTTGTATGGAGACGCGACGCCGCACCGGTTGGCCGCTCAGTCACACACTAGCCACACAGGCAGACAGACGCGTACGGTAACGGTTAAATAAAAAAGTTAAGTTATAAAATGATATTCGATTTTTAAAAGTGAAGTTTTGACTACTTCGCTTCTTGAAGAAGTCTGAAACGTTTATTGGACTGTGCAATGATGAATGATTCAGTGGGGGTATCGAATGACACTTGGCAGTGGTACCGGGAAGTGATCAGATCATGGCTGGAGGATCCAGGGGTGGCGGAGTTCGAGGGGCTCAACATGACGGCCCTGAAGATGGACCAGGCTTACATGGTCGGGGTGTCGGAAATCGATGTTGGAGTTTACTCTGTTTCTGATGACTGCTTCCGAGTGAGTATTGGAATTTGGCTGTCAAACACATTTATTTAAGGATGATTACTTTTAGGAGAAGAGTTTACTTTAATAATTTGTTATTAACAGCTCCTTATTTTAATCTGTTTTCAAAAGGGTGACTAAAATTTAATTTATTATTGAGAAAATGCTGCAGTTGCAAAACGAGTTGCAGTGATGTTTGTTACTGGTTTTTCCTGATCACACATATTTTGATCGCAAAATTCGCGGTAAAGCAAGCATAATAATAACGTAAGAATTTTTATACCTAGCTGCTTTTATTTAATATCTTATGGAACCAGTTTATATAAGTTCGGTAGAACTTTATGCGACCTCTGCGTTTTATTTTCTGGGCTGTCCTCTCATTTAATTTTGCGTGTAGGGACCTACCGTATCGTATTTCCAAAAAAGCGGCCAAGTGCGAGTCGTACTCGCCCATGAAGGGTTCCGTAGCAGCAAGTAACATTGAATGAAAAGTAAATTGCGGTATACGATTTATGACATATTAAAAAAAAAACTACTTGCTAGATCTCGTTCAAACCAATTTTCGGTGGAAGTTTACATGGTAATGTACATCATATATTTTTTTTTTAGTTTTGTCATTCTCTTATTTTAGAAGTTACAGGGGGGGACACACACATTTTACCACTTTGGAAGTGTCTCTCGCGCAAACTATTCAGTTTAGAAAAAAATCATATTAGAAACCTCAATATCATTTTTGAAGACCTATCCATAAATACCCCACACGTATGGGACTGATGAAAAAAAATTTTTGAGTTTCAGTTCTAAGTATGGGGAACTCCAAAATTATTTGTTTTTTTTCAGCATTGCTCTTATAGTTTCGGAAAAAAGTGGCTGTGACATACGGACGGACAGACAGACAGACAGACATGACGAATCTATAAGGGTTCCGTTTTTTGCCATTTGGCAACGGAACCTTAAAAAGGGACAGTACCTACCTACCCGATTTTTTAAACTTTTATGAAAAATACGTACCTGGCAATTTATTAAAGGTCATTGCTCTCTTTCACAAAATACTAACGAAGTGTTAGAACGTTGAAAAACGCTTGTTTCCAAACATCATGCATTTCATAAACAACGTTGTAGAAAAATATAAACATTAGTACTTATCTACTTTTATTCATAAGGTACTTGCCTGCAATTTCTTTCAAATACAATCTTAAATATTTTGGAGTTTGGAAAAAACCTTGAAATAAAAACTCTTTCTCTTAAAAATTCATCTCTACATCTAAGAATCTTCCAAAGGCTCGTGGCTAAGTAATAACAGCCGCAAGAGTCGATCAATCAGGTTAAGCTACACTTGCCGCGGTCAGTCCGTGGATGGGTGACCGTCATAACATACCGAGACCCCTCCGTGTCTCAGAAAGCCGTTAGTCCCGGGTGTCATTGTTGGATGTTTGATAGACGTCAGAAGCCCGAAAGTCTGACAACCAGTCTTACCAAGGGGTATCATGTTACCCAGTAACTGGGTTATGGAGGTCAAATAGGCAGTCGCTCCATGTAAAATACTGGTATTCAGCTGCATCCGGTTAGACTGGAAGTCAACCCCAACATAGTTGGGAAAAGGTTAGGCAGTTTGATCTCAGAATCTTTCTAATTTCATACTCTTTTTCTGTGCTTTGTTTGTATTTCTGTCACAGAACTGTTTATGAAGATACCTAGATGCACTATTTTTGCGGCATTTTATCGACTTCAAATCCCAACCCAACCCTACCCAACCCAACCCTTCGGGGAAACAAGGCGTGATGTTATGTGTGTTTATCGGCTTCAAATCTCTAATACAATGCCGATACAATCAAAATAAAACGTAATTAATTGTTATCTAATTATGCCAAGGCTTTCTTTGTAAAACAATACTCAATTACGCATCACAAATTGTCTATTGAAGGCAATTTACACCTTTCTATAAAAATCACCATTTGCCATTTCCCAACTATTTTGTAGTCGGCTTCCAGTCTAACCGGATGCAGCGGAATACCAGTATTTGGATGAAGCGACTGCCTGTCTGACCTCCACAATCCAGTAACTGGGTAATACGATACGCCTTAGGGTTGTCAGATTTTAGGGCTTCTGACTACCCGTATCGACTGTCAAAGATCTACAAATGATAGCAGGGACCAACGGTTTATCATGCTTTTTGAGACACGGAGGGGTCTTTATAATGTAATGTATGGTCACCCATCCACGGACTGACCTCGGCCAGCGTAGCTTAACCTTCGCTCGACCCGTGCAGCTGTTATTATCTAGCCACAAGCCCCTTCTATGAAAATGCGGAAATAATAGTAAACATTACGGCACATTCGGGTTACGGACGTTACATAAGACGCTTAATAAATAAATTCTAAAGCATTCTTTTTTCCAATTTCTCGCTACATTTTATCTTTAAAGAATCTAGGTTATACAGAAACACTTGTGCAATAAGTTATTTAGCTGATACTTATGTTACATGTAATGTAATACTAACTTTAATGACTACTTTTATTTTGACATTTTAATTTTGTTTTTGACATAATGTCATTTAACTTTATTTTCGAGTAAATGTGAAATGTAGAGAGACAAATGTTACAATCAACAATTGGCCTTGGTATAAAAACACAGATATTTGCGGGTTTTGGAAAAGGCGAAATGTCACTTTTACACTGAGTTTTTTTTGAACATTTAAGGAAAATATTGAAAAGAAACTTCAACTTCAAATGCTCGGTTTATTTACTTGTTCAAGAGAGCAAATACCAAAAGCATATTAAAAAATAAATGCTAGCTGCTAGCTTAGCCAAATTATTATGAGAACAGTCGTTTGTCCAGCAGTGAAACAATGATAGTTTGTTAATAATATTATACTCAAATACATGGTTCGATTCCCAGGTCAGGTGAAGTATTATTGGGTTTTTCCATTACGACTTTTTTAGTAGCAGCCCGGAGTTACGAAGTCGGTGGTGTGACACCCCTCGACTCGGAAAGCACGTAAATCCTGCGCCTGATCTCTCCCTGGACTATGTGACCGAGTCCTGGGAACAGAGAGTACACTGTGTTTGCACAAACTTGTGCACTATATCTCCTGCGTACTTGGGTAATCTCCGTTGAGATTGGAATCGTGACCAAAATTCTGTCGCGAGGATAATAACCATCGACCTGCTTTTGCCAAACGAACCTATTATAAGTACCTGGGCGACCGAGCTCTGCTCTGGTGAAAATAGAGAATGCTCATTTAATAGTATAGGATAGTTTAAACTAATTCCATACTGCCATGATAGTAGGTACTTGCTAATTCCATGCTGCCATGATCATTATTCTAATGTCAATAATGTCATGTTATTATTCATTATCTTGTTTTAAACTTTGGGCGACCGAGCTCTGCTCGGGTGAAAATACGGAGAAAATTAATTTTCCCAGATATGAGACCTAGCTAGATCGAGCTTTCGCCCCTGTAAACCCCTATATTGCAACTTTCATCGAAATCGTTGGAGCCGACTTCGAGAACTTGAGTAAAAATCTATACACAAATACAAATATTACTCGTTTAATAGTATAGGATAAATGTTATAAAAAAGTATCTATGCATATTAAAGTGTTAATAATGAAGTACTGCCATACTTTATAAAACAGTGTTAATCGACAGTATTCACTTACACATTTATCATTGTCAAAATGTCAATCATAAATAAAATTAAGTGCAATTAAAATGTATGATAGCGAATGTAACGACTGTAGCGTAAACTACAACTTTTTGTCGCGACTTTTTGTCTTTTGTCGTGTCTATAAAAGACTTTTATTCGTTTCCCAGACTATTATTTACTTCGTGGTTATAACCATTATGGATAGTCTTTCACTATTGAAACTGAGATACACAGGTACTTTTGAGTTTATTGATCTTTTATAGTAAACTAGCTTCTGCCCGCGACTTCGTTCGCGTGGAAGTCGTAAAACATCACAATATACTACTACAATAATAGCCACAATTTTTATAAATCTCCCTGTATTCTACGTTTGTAGTTTTATTCTCAGCAGCCAAAATATACATCGGGAGCAAGCGACGTAACAGTTGTTCGTATGAGAAGCAGCTTGTCCTGAAGTCGACACCCGCAGCCTTCAGTCTTCGATGTCGGCCCCTGTGACTTGTTGATCACAAAGCATACGCTCACAGGGGACTGCACGCGCTTAAACTGGTAATGGTGGGAAAATAGTGGTATACGCGCTATAAACACTGTCTCGCCATCGCCACAACCTGTTAGAATTTCCGTCTCGATGACGTTTCTCTGTAAAGACATGACTTTGAGCCGGTTTTCGTTACACAGATATACAACCGGAAAAGATACTTGCCATTTGCGAATTGAGAAATTCTACGGGGTAATATGTGGCATTAATGGAGGTGTATATCACTTCACTCCCTTCAATTTGTGAGAGAATACTGTGGTTGATCGCTGCAGCTTGATCATTTTCGGAGTTAAAATGGACACACACCCAAGAATTCTCTTGGTACGGTATTTGACTGATGTCTTCGTATATCAGAACGAATAAGATCTTCTAAAGTGGGATCTACTCTACCAAGAGTCTCTGGTAAAGTGCCTTCACCAACTTTTAGAAGAACATCGGAGAATTCTTGAGCATTTGAATTCACGCCAAACCGAGCTCATATGATGATGGTCAAGCGCAGTTTATGAACTCTCCACCATAGAGTCGACCTTTTCAACGAAATACTCACTTTGTTTGTCAGAACTGTGACACCACCCATCATATCTTGGTTCCTGCGGATGTCCTCCAGGGTTCTGTTTACAGCTTCCACTGCTTTTCTATTTGCCATAATGCATTCATACTATACGATGAAGCGCAATCCCTATGCACACATCTCTTGTTCTGTTGCGTGACACCCCACAAACAGGCGTTTCGTTGCTCTCTAAATCGATGGGAATCTTAAACATGGCGTGCGCTGTTTTGTTACCAGGAAGCAGTGTGGCAGCGATTCCAAAAGATCCACACACATACATATTTTAAAATCGCTGGGACAAATCTGCTCTCAAAATCTGTAAAAAATCATTTTATTCCTACAGTCTTTAGCTCTTAAATGATCAGAATACAACCTTGAATGTTTTGTGACTGTAAAGTTCTTGTGACGTTGTAGGTTTCCATAGCTTACGAAGTTTTCCTTTTTTTTGTGAATTAATACATTAATTCACAAACTGGACACAGCTGGACTCCTTTAAGAAAGATTGGTCCTTAGAAGCTCTAGACAGAGAGAGGTGGAAAGAGAGTAGGGAGGCCTTTGCCCAGCAGTGGGACAATAAAGGCTAAGAAAAAAAAAAAATAAAAAGAAATACATTAATTAATTCACAGACCCTAATACCCTAATACCTACATTAATAAAAAAAACCGTTTTACAGAATGTAAAAAAATAGTTTAAAAACACAGATGGTAATCGAACTTACTACCAGGACTTCAAATCATTCGTCCAACCGCTTACTTATTCGCTTTGTTGAAAGTTAGCTAAAATAGCCGTTTCTATATAATTATTTCATGATTGACTGCATAGTTCCATAAATGTATAGCTTGATGATAATCATTTAAAAAGTTAAGTCGGTAACTATCTACAATATCCCAACCTTTTGGCGCGTCCTTTTATAATTTGCAGAGAAAAATAAGAAAATAATGTAATATTGCTCATCCCCCATAGCAAATAGCGTGATAGTCTATACCCTACAATTGGAACAGACAAACATTCTAAAAACTATATTTTCCGCATAAGAATCGATCCCAGACCTCGTAGCAATAACTTTCTTTCAAAAAATTTAACTTCGCTACGATTTTATTATAATATATTATAGGGACAAAATAAAAACAAAAAAAAAATCGTGTGACAAAATGTGAAAAAAAAAAGAAAACAAAAACCGTAGTTGGGAATCGAACTTACAACCCCACGTTTGCAAAGCAATCTTCCAACCGATGAGTTAATTGCTTTGTTGAACTTTATCTCAAATAGCCGTTCCTATACATTTCATGATTGACTGCTCAGTTCCATAAAGGTATAGCGTGATGATAATCATTCTAAAAGTTAAATCGATTACCATCACAATATCCTAAAATATTAGCGCGATTTTTTCCAAAAAATACGAACATAATATAATATTGCTCGTCCCCCATAGTAAATAGCGTGATAGTTTATACCCTAAAGTTTGACCAGACTTATAGGGAACACCTATGCAAAATTTGAACAGAATCTATCCGGTAGAATTTGCGTCATGCTAGAACATAAAAATACGACATAATGTAATATTGCTCATCCCCCATAGTGAATAGCGTGATAATTTATACCCTATAATTTGACCAGACACACAGGGAATATCTATGCAAAATTTTAACAGAATCTGTCCGGTAGAATTTGTGCGATGCTGGAACATACATACAGACAAACAGACAAACAGACAAACATTCTAAAAAATATATTTTCGGCATTAGAATCGATCCTAGACCTCGTAGCAATTACTTTTTTTCAAAAATATTCAATGTACAGTTTTGACTTCGCTACGATTTTATTATATGTATAGATAATGTTAATTTATTAATTTATCCACTCATGAGAGATTAACTACAGATTCTCAGCAGCAAGCGAATCAGGAATTCAGTAGATAATTAATTTATTCTTAGTAATTATCTCGATTAGTGATAATTACTTTTTTTTGTAAATATAGTGATGTACACACGGCTACACATCAAGCCATACATTTCCAGTATAAGCTGACCTCGCATTGTACGGAAATCCTATACAATGCGAGATCAGGATAAACTGGTAATGTATAGCTTGATGTGTAGCCGTGTGTACCTATAGTGTTATTAAATATACAAACATGATCGAAAACATCATCATCACCCTACAGCAGTCCACTGCTGGACATAGGCCTCTCCAATAGCACGCCATTCTCTTCGATTCTCGGCAACTCTCATCCAGCTGCTACCAGCCACCCTGTGTAGATCGTCGCTCCACCTAGCCTGAGGGTATCCTACCTTATGTTTGCCAATTCGCGATCTCCACTCGAGAACAGACGGCTACTGACACATCAAGCGATAAAATTTCCAGTTTATGCTGATCTCGCATTGTAAACGATTTCCGTACAATGCGATATCAACTTATACTGGAAATCTATAGTTTGATGTGTAGCCGTGTGTACCTACACGTCTACCCCAACAGTCATCGGTTCGAAATAATAAGTTAAAATAATTATTTTATTATGATTAGATCCGATATCGATTCGATCAATCCATGTTGCAAGGTCAATAAAAACTAGAATAATTGATTCAATAAATTGATTAGTTAAAGTAGCCATGCCGTTACTTTTAAGATTGATTGAGCTAAAACTATCTCTGCGTAGAAAACGGTTTTAGTTAGCGCATGGTACCGTTTAAAGTTATCTGTTCTATTCTATTTCTTCCCTATGACAATTGGAATGTCGACAATTCTGCCAATGTAAAAGGGAAAAAAAGAAAAAAAATGTAATGTTTCTCCTTATACATTAATCCTTAGACATTAATAAAAATCATCGATCGATACAGTAGAACTCAATGTAGATCTTGTTGGGTTAGTTCGGGACGGAAAAATACCTTAATAAAATGCCTACTTGTTAAAACATTCAAATATCTAATACCTTTAAACGAGCAATTCTTGTATATATGTATATAAATATAAAAGCTGAATCTCGGAAACGGCTCGAACGATTTTCATGAAATTTAGTATGCAGGGGGTTTCGGGGGCGATAAATCGATCTAGCTAGGTTTCGTTTTTAGAAAACGTCGGTCATCCAGGTATTGAAACAAATACCGCGTAAAGGAAATTAATTAAAATGAGGAGGAATTTTTCGACGTCATATTTTAGTTTGTTTAGTTTTAGTTAAGTTAATTTGTTTTCATAGTTACGTAATAACGTTGTAGTCTTTATTGTAATGCTGGGTATTCCTGTAATAGGCATACATATTCCAGCATTTGCATTTTATTATTGTTTTCTATTAATTCCTTGTGTTGCTGTTGGTGCACAGAATAAAAAAAAATTGTTTACTTATAAAACTGTTTTTTTTTGTGTATTATAATTTAATGTGGTATTAGTAATTCAATCTTATTTCTAATTCTATGTTGTAATTGAAATAAACCAACAAAAAAAAAAACCAGTAAAAACTCTTAATTTTATACCATGTGGCGCGTTCGAAGTTATCGTTTCCGATTCGTCAAACATCAGTATGAATGCCTATCGATCAACCACCGTGTCACCGGGATTTCCTAGGGAAGTACCCGCATGTTAGCAGGTAATTGTAGTGTAGAACATAAGTAGGTATTTTGCTATCGTATCAGGTAAATGCAGGCATGCAGGTAGGTAGCGACTCTAATTATGTGAGTTTATTTATTAAACATTTTGTAGACTTAACATTGGGCCAGTGGGTAGTATTATTTTAATATTACTTCAGTGTGGGAAAGAGATGAAGCTCTACAAGTCGTATAGCTCCATCTCTTTCTCCCACTGAAGTAATATTAAAATAATACTGTTTATGAGCTGGTGGTAGGCCCCTAGGTCAGACCTCTCGCGTCCGACCCTGATTCGGGCCATGCTACGGAGCGAGAGGAAATGGGAGGCCGTCACCTCCTTCTGCGAAGCAGTAATGCTCGCGAAGGAGGAGACGGAGCGCGTGAGGGAGAGGCAAATTTCGCGCCCTCGCGCCCCTAACCGCCGCAGGAGGAGACGCCCTGGGCGTCGGGAATCACAAGAAGATTTCCGGCCACCGTAGGCGCGGGCTTGCGGACGGTGAGCAATGGGCAGCTTGCCGTCCGATAAGGACCAAGCCCGGGTCGACGGCGCGTTGTGTTCCACGCGCGCCTCAAAGAGATGTCAGCAGAATTGACGGGGTCCGCTAGGGCCAATGCCTGCCGGGGGTTCGAAGAAAACCGATAGGGAAATCGTGGCCCCCTGGCAACACGGCAACTGAAGGAACACGGGTGGGTTTTAGTCAGTAAGAGTCTGACACGCCCTCCCGCTCTGCCCAGAGCGGGAGAAGTTATTTGATGATTTCCCACCCAAAAAAAAAGGCCCCCAGGTCAACCCAAGGCGTCTACAAATAAGTTACATTTTCGTAATATACGCGTACAAGCGCACGTACGCGTTTAATGAAGTTGTTGACAAGGATAATAAGCGGTTCTAAAGTTTAATGAAATCAAGTTGATGATATACGACTTTCATTTTGGTCATTGGTATTTAGAGCTAGATTTTACTTAAAAAAAATAGTCAGGTACTTATAACATAACATAACATAACATCACGCCCTGTTTCCCCGAAGGGTTGGGCAGAGGTATCCCTGTAGCAGGTACACCCACATTTCGCCAGTTATGTTTAAGTCCCATGTAATAGGGGGCGAGCCTATTGCCATCAACCGGGCACCAGGCATCAGGTACTTGTATACTTAGTAATTTTGTTTATGCCCTTTTTACTGCATAATCAGCCTATATAATGTTCCCACTGCTGGGACACAAGCCCCACTAGGTAAGAGGGAGTGGGCCGTAATCCACCACGCTGGCCCAGTGCGGGTTGGTAGATGTCACATGTCTTCGAATTTTCGGTTCTGGGACATGCTGGTTTCCTTACGATGTTTTCCTTCACCGTTTTGAGAGCAGTGGTGATAAAATAATTTACACAACGTAAAGCGCCTGTCTGGGTTCGTACCTACGACCTACGACCACCACAGCACTTTTTACTAATAAGTAATTTTAGTGCATTTGTTTTCTTTTCCTACGTCTCTATCTGCCATTATCTCAATAAACACCCCTTTCTAACAAACTATTTGTTAAATGAGTAAACATTTAGATTGGTCGCAATTCCGCCACATTTTTGCCTTTAATGTTTGAAATCAGCAATTAAAAAGGTATACCATACAACATCAGGAATCACCTCTGGAGTCTCCACTCTGGAATTCGTACCCCGAGCCCCAAGATACAGACTAACTGTCTGGTTTGGGGTTCACTGGTAAATAATATTTTATAACCTAGCTATAGGTAATATTTTAAGCTACCCAGGTCGTCTCAAAAAAAAAAAAAATTGCCTAAATAAGGTACAGAAGGTTGGCAAAATGTACAAAATTGTTCTCTTATTCTGCCTTTAATTTCGGCGTGCAAATATAAAATACAACTCAACTTGTTGTTAACCTGTAAACCTGCCTACTGTATTACCTGGACAATAAACTATTTCTATGAGGTTGTCCTACAACTAGCAGGAAAACACACAGGAAAAAAGTTATAGAAATCAAAATTAAACAATTGGTTACCTTACAGTACACACGGCTACACATCATGCTATACATTTCCAGTTTATGCTGATCTCACCTTGTTTAAGATTTCCGTACAATGCGAGGTCAGCTTATAATGGAAATTTATAGTTTGATGTGTAGCCGTGTGTACCGTATTAACTAACCAAATAGGACATTGGGATTTGTATTGATTTTCCTCAACGTTCATGTTAGTTTTGCTATTAACCATAACAAATGATTAATAATAAATTGTTTTACACCTATGACTGTTAACAAATAGTATGAAAACAATATGGGGAATTACTAAATAGCTTTTGCCCAGGGCTTCACCCGCGTGGAGATCGAAAGTTATCGCACGAGAACGTACTAACGGGATTAGGTCCTAACTCAGGTCATGGAATAATATTTCATCGAAATCCAAAAAGTGTCAGACAGTCAGACAGCGAGAGTTAGGTACTTTTGCATTTATAATATTAGTATGGATGGATAATATTAGTATGGATGGGTAATATTAGTATGGATGGATAATGTTACTCTACTGTAACAGTACGTAGTAGGTAATGATGACGTCCATCAACCCTCACTGATGAATCCAAATCGACTTATTTCCGCAGAAAGTCAAAGTCAAATAATTTATTTCAATTAGGCACAAAAAGGCACTTTTGAACGTCAAAAACAAAAAATAGAATTGATTCTAGTCGCCCCTTCCAAAAGATAGTTTTCGTATGGAGAAGAATGGGCAAGAAACTCCACCGTTACTCTTTTAAAATGTTTTACAATATTTTGTATACATTAATTATATAATTATATGTGAAAACGATGCACCTGGAATGAGATTACTATACCACAATAGGTAAAAACAATTAAAAATGAAGCAATGACAGAAAAATTATTATGTATGAGAGAAAACCCAAGTCCCAGCAGTACGAACATTATCGGCTCAATGCTGATAATCTATAAAGGATCCCGCAGACAGGCGCGACGTGACGGTCCGACGCGATTTTAGTAGAACAATTTCCATGAAGTTTTCACAGAAATTGTTCTTCTAGAGTCGCGTCGCGCCTGTCTACGGAGCTTTAAACAGTTACAATTGAAGGTCACAAGTCAATCATCAGCATATTATGCATCTACCATAATCACATAATAACATGTAAAACAGCAGTAAACATTGAAAATCTCGTTGTTATTGCGCTATGTGTGTCAAGTATTCGACGCGTGCGCACCGCGGCCAGTTAGAGAAATTACCGCTCGAAGTGATTTAGTAGCGAAGCGTACGAGCGTTGCAAATGCTTCTACTACGACTGAGTTCATTACTCGCCGAGACTGACAACTAAATTGTTGCAAAAGTGAAAAAGTTACTCGATGATAATTTGATTCCGCAAAATGGAACAGAAAGAAAGAAGCTATAAGTACTACCATTTTTTTAAACTCAAACTCAAATAATTTATTTCAAATAAACCAATTACAGGTACTTTTGAATTGTCAAGGGGTCGGTCAGTCAGAAAGATGAAGCTAGTTGCCCATTCGAAAGCGTAGTAGGTACCTATGGAGAAGAACGGGCAAGAAACTCCACGGACACTCTTTTAAATAAAATTTTGTTACTAAATATTGTTATTTAAATAGTCAACCATTGAAATAACTTCATTGTATCAGTGGTGTTCTGCCGCAAACGATGGGACACTTGACATTATATCATGCGTGCTCTGATACCTGGGAACTTGATGACTCTACTGATAAAGTAGATAAACTCGTGGAGTCATCCAGTGCCGGGAACCCACCTGGAGTGTTCTTAGTCACAAATGGGATACCGGGAGCCCTCGCGGAGGGCGACACTCATCGAGGGTTAACTTTAGCGCAGACGTCATGCCGTTGATCCTCCTGGAGTCAACTTGCAATATGTATGGCGGCATGGCGTATGAGCGCTATGAAAAATGGGTGGAGTTCATAGAAATATAAAAAACAGGTGGAGTCGAAATTGTTAAGCCAGTTTTAACCTGACACAATTTAGATTGCCATCGATACGCCAAGAAGACGATTTTATTGATTCCACAATTACTACGGCAAAACGCTTACAAGTAAATTTATGGTTTTGTGTACGGTTTGTTCTTTGGCCAATCACTTGAACTAAATGCTCCAACTCGTACATGTTGAATTTTCGTCTTATAACGGGAGAGCCGACAGAAGTGAAAACTTGAAAAAAAAAACTTCTAAAACCTTTAAAGTAAAAATACTTGCATAGAATATTGATCATCCGTAATGTAATATAAATAAAGAGCACAATCGCGTTTACAAAAATGAGGTGTCGGTAACGGTGTCGCGAGTTCAATTGTTTTTTCCCATCTCAAAAATGCCCAACGCGCCTAAAGAAGTTTTCACTTTAAAAAAAAAAAACAATTTGTTATATTAGAAGGCATAAAGTTAAAACGATTCTGAAATATTTAGTTAGGTACTGCTGTTACTAGTTCAAACTTTCATTGACTCTCAATAATCAAAGGAATGCAAGACAGTTTTAACTTGTTCTCGAAATAAATTGATCTTATGAACTGTCAATTATTGCCAGCCAAAGCTTCAGCTTGGCTATTGGTACGATGTAAAACCGTTGCATATCTGTAAATAAAAAGGGTGGAATGTTAGTCATATTGTGAGCACATGCAGTACAAACCTATGAGTCATTCAAGTTATTATTCTTTTGTTGTGAGAAAGTTGTACATATGAGCTGTTTATAGTATAGTGTGATTGTAACTTTATTGTAATTGATGATATCTTTACTCTCGGAAACATAAATTAATAATGTTCTATCTGTTTGAACGAAATCTTCCATTGCCTGTAAACAAAATAACGACTTGCCGACAACTTGGACACAATATATTCCTACATTTGCGACACAGTGTCAAAATCCGAATTTATTGACTGACTGTAAAAAACTTCCAACGATAACTTAATTGTAGAAATCCGTCGTCCGCCCAGTCTGTAGTAGTAAAAAACAGTTTTTACCCGGGTTTTGACGAAGGAGCCGTTTTTAATCAATAATATTACAAACCCACACACGCAAATTAATCAATGTGACTGTTGTCGAGTTATTTTTATGTGATTATATTGTAGATTAATATAAACCAATATTTATATTAAGTTGATTTTATACTAAATATACGTTTTGAATGATTTTTGTTTGTTTTTTCAACATGTATGTAATATAGTCTAAGTGGTGACAGTGATACACGTCCACACAGCAATTTATTACCGAAAGATGCCTTAAAACCACCCTGAAATGGTTTTGGTACTAAACGCTTTTTTTCCACATTATTTTAAAACTTTTTATCTGACTGTACTAAGCAGCTTCAATAATTTGATGGTGTCAGAATTGTCACTGAAAAAAAATATTCAAATTAAAATATGTCAATTTGGACACTGTGTCCGAATATATTGCGTCAGCAAGTCAAAATAACAATGCATTTGTTATTTTGATTTTTACAAACAATGGAAGATTTCTATCTTTGTTTTTACTATTCCTAGGGCAAACTGGCCTGTAACTGATGTTTAATCTAGTTGAAATAATGAATATAAATTTTCTTTGCTTGTCATTTTCACGACAATATTTTACTGTGTCATTGCAGCCAGAGACTCGTTTCTTACGTGATTCCGTTTCTAATATGTCTGATTTACAGTTGTACCTCATCATGTTCTTTTCCATAACGTTACAATAAAAACTTTTATTGACAAAACCAATGACAGCAAATGATATGCGTTTTCGTAACTTGTAAAGTAGGTAAATGCGTAACTATAGTTACACTGAATTTATGAGTACAATAAGTGACAGTAAGCTAACGTACGCACAGACGTAATAAAATCATGGCAATTTTTTTTCGTGCACTAGATTTTCAACGTTCTGCTTAGCGCCGAGACTTGAAAATCCAACAGTGTGTGTTTTCACCGCGCTGGGACGAGAGTGGTTGGATTCTCAACGCTCGGCTTAACACCGAGAGTTGAAAATCCAGTGCGCTATAAAACCTCACCGCGATTTTATTACGTCCGTGCGATAGTCGGCTGATGATTGACTTGAGATTAAAGTTTTTCGAAAAGAAAATGGTCTTTAATAATAACTTTAGGTTCTGCCTGGGCCTCTGTCCGCGTGGAAGCCAACTGTACCATAAAATATATCCAATAGTACTCGGTAAAAGTGTAGCTTTCTATTTTTTTTGAATTTTTAAAATCGGGTAAGTTGTTTCGGAGATTACTCCCTACATCCAAACTTACAAACATTACCTCTTTATAATATTAGTGGAGTCCATCGTCTGCTCAGCAACTAGCTGAGTAAACGATGGACAATTCCTCTACGGACAGTTTGGAATCGTCAGCCGGGGATCTAGAATTCTTCTGAGGCGGGGCAAAAACTGCCGTTTACCGCCCCCCGATAATCTTTTATAGGGATGCGCTAAGTTAGCCCGCGAAATTAAAATTTTCTCTAAATGATAATTTTGTGAGCAACATATTAATAAAATTTTATCGATCGATAATGCGCCAATCCAACAGGGGCGCCAAAATTGATGTAAAATCGAAAAAAAAAAGAAAGATTATAATGTGCTGCGCGTCTCATTTATTGCAAATTTGCGGTGTGCTGGGTGGTGCACTTGTCTGCTCTGCTTGAATTTGTCGCCCCCTGAAGTTGGCGCCCGGGGCACGTGCCCTGGTTTGCCCCCTCCTAAATCCGAGGCTGGGAATCGTATGGAAATTTTGTCCGCGTGCGCGTTAGACTTCCATACGATTCCAAATTGTCCGCAGAAAAATTATCCATCGTCTGCTCAGCGCCTTAGTGTAAATTGTGTGTGAATTAAATTAATGAAGCCATTAAAAAAGTATTTCATAACTCCATACTCCAAAAATAACTAAGTATCTACATAATCACACTTTAAAGTTTAATGTTTTGTTATTCCGACATTTTAATTAAGAAATTCACACATTCATTATGTGATAGGTAGTCATGTAGAGGTAATGAAGGTTACAAATTTTAAATATTCATTTCCTACATTATATAAGACATTGTGTGTAGGAGGTAATTTGGATGGTTAAGTAATGAGAGGTTAATAGGTAAATTATAGTCATATCATTAAAGCACATAGATTGTTACGCCGTAACATAAAAAAAAGCAGTGGCACTGCGGGAATGCCGGACAGAAGTGAAAACTTGAAAAAAAAATCGGCCCCGCGTAATCAACGCGTTGATGTCTTTTACTGCACGCACCGCGGTAATCAACGCGTTGATGTCTTTTACTCCACAGTGTCGGTAAATTCCCTTACAGTGTTGCGAAATCAATGGTTTAGTCCCATCTCAAAAATGCCCAACGCGCTTAAAGAAGTTTTCACTAGTGATGCAACGAATACGAATACGAATATTCGTATTCGCCGAATAGTAGACATTTACCGAATATTCGTATTCGGCGAATACTAATACGAATATTTAAAAATTAATATGTTTGTACGCAAATCTAATTACTGGTAGACTTGGAAAACGCGCGTCTTCGGCACGTAAAAATACGACGTGTGCAAGGGCCTTTACCGCAACGACGACACGACGGGGGACTCCCCGGCCATAGTTTATACAGTGCCGCGGCCCGGGAGTTTTCCTGTCATTACGAACCATGGACTGATTGATTCATTCATTCCTTTCATTTCATTTGTCAGTCGAAAGCACAAGTCAATCAAGAGAGTATTGTTTTATTTATTTTCTGAGGTTGCTGCGAAGTGAAAGGAGTTGAAGTTGAACAGAAAATGTCTTCTAGTAAACGAGATAAAAGTGACATATGGAAACACTTCGATAAATTACCAAATAAGTAGTTATATGGTCTGTATTTCTTTTGTATGAACAAAAGGTAGGATAGTAAGTCCTATGTAACTTAGACGAACGTTAGTAATAGCTGCGTCTATGTAGTACTAGACTATTAGTCTTTTATTACCATGGCGAGATATTCGTATTCGTATTCGTATTCGCCGAATAGTAGGTTTGATATTCGTATTCGTATTCGTAAAAGTAGTATTCGTTGCATCACTAGTTTTCACTTCAAAAAAACTTGGTGTTCGGTGGTTTTAAATGCCTTTTGGTCATGTGTATAAATGTAAACCTGCACGCTCATTGCGTAGGTACGTATGATCAATGACAATCTGTTTCATTTTGACAGTTCATCAACATTCATTTAGTTATTTACGTTGTAGAGCCGACATATTTTCCGAACATATGAAGCAATGGATTAGCAATATCTTTCGGAATGATTCAAATTACGATTGATCGTGTGTTACGCAATTAAGGAGCTGTATTCTTGAAATTGGGGTTTAGTGAATTATGAATGGGTATATATAGATTAAAGCACGAATATATATATGCAACGTCTAGCGCTGAATAATGCGTCTGGCGGTCGGACTTCACTGGTGCCGATTCCCTTGTTCACAAACTAAACTAAATTTAAGTTCAGTGCATCTTTTTCTTTCTATTTGATTATGAAAAGGACAGAAGATAAATTTTAGTTTAGTCCTGTCAAATTAATCAGCGCTTGACGTAAATTGACGTAATTTTAGTCGGCAAGTTTTTAATCACGTCTAAACTTGTATGGAGAGTGACAGGCGCTGATTAATTTGACAGGACTAAACTAAAATTTATCTTCTGTCCTTTTCATAATGAAATAGAAAGAAAAAGATGCATTGAACTTAAATTTAGTTTAGTTTGTGAACAAGGGAATCGGCACCACTGTCCGCTTTTAAAACTATATTTTGTTCCTAATACCTGGGCAACCGAGCTCTGCTCTGGTGAAAATAGAGAATGTTCATTTAATAGTATAGAAAAGTTCATATTAATTCCATGTATCATACTAATTCCATGCTGCCATGATAGTAGGTATTTACTAATACCATACTACCATGATAGTTGGTACTTACTAATTCCATGCTGCCATGATAGTAGGTACTTACTAATCCCATGCTGCCATGTCATTATTCTAAGGTAGCCATCTTGTTCTAAACTTTGGGCGACCGAGCTCTGCTCGGGTGAAAATAACGAGAAAACGAATTTTCCCAGATATGAGATCTAGCTAGATCGATTTTTTGCCGCCGTCAACCCCTATATTGCAACTTTCATCGAAATCGTTAGAGCCGTTTTCGAGAAGGTGATTTGTATAAAAATATTGCTCGTTTAATAGTATATAAGATTTAGTGTCCTGTGACCTGTCGACGTCAAAACTCATACCTATCATCTCTAGTAAGGTTTGATTTATTTCCATTTATGGTACGTTATCAGAACGAATATTAAGGCCTAAATGCAATGGCCTTGTCAGAACTTACATAAACCAATCCCATATAGGGAGTTAACGTTCTGAAATCAGCAGAGATATCCTGATGTTTATGTTACTAACTTACCTATTGTCTGACCGAAACTGGCTTTTTACGACCGAAACCGAAACCGAATTTCGGCAACAGTCTCAGTTTCGGCCGAAACCGAAACCGAAACTTCCTTAAAAGGATCATGTTTTAAGGGAAAAATAAAGAAAACGTTATTATAATCAATCAGCCTTTATTTTTTTTTAAATAAATCACTAAAATCACACGAAAACTCACAACAAACAAAACGAACTGGAAACACAAGCCAATCACGACGCAGCAAAATGTCTTCGTCGCTTACTCGCTTGGATGGAATTTAACGCGTCGAACATGACTGATCACAGCGCGAGAACTCCCGAATGCAGTTTCGGTTTCGGTCGTAGTTTCAGCAGGTTTGCCGCCGAAACCGAAACTAAACGGAAACTCGTTTTTTTGCCGAAACTCGACCGAAACCGAAACCGAACTTTCGGTCGGACACTAAACTTACCATGTCTAATTGCACCCTCTTCTTCCAGTGTCCATTCAAGCTGCAGGAGAACATATCAGCTGGTGAAGAGAAGTCCTGGGTGGCTAGTACAACTCGTCGATCAACATGGAGAGTCTACGCTAACGCCACGGACCGATACATGACTGCTGGCGACACTTCGTAAGTAGCCTCCATTTAATCAAATACTTTCTGAAACCACATAGTATTTGTTAGCGTGTTTTTCAAGGTTAAGAGGATTTTAGAAGGAGTGAAGTTGTAGCAGCATCTATTTCGCCACATGCAAACTACGCATCAAAGACAAAGACGTCACACAAAAATCCTGACGTCATAAAAATCCTGCATCGCGCAATTAGAGTTTACCGCGCGAACGACATTATATGATGTCCGACATCAATAGTTGGGCAGTTGCCCGCCAGATACGACACTCGTCTGGTCGGAGGATCCTCCCTTTTCTATAAGGGATGAGTGAACTTTTGACCCTGTTCCTCATGCCTCTAAAAAGTAATTCCTGCTAATCTATTAAAAATATTACCAATCCTATCATAATAATCATTTATTTATTTGTTAGAAATGGTACAATGAGAGTAGATTAGTCAAGCCAAGTGCCAAGCATGGTGTGCAAATAATATTAGGTACATATACATATTTATCACAGGATAGAGATTACATGTTAGGGTATTATTAACATTATTGATTGCATAATTACGAATTAAAATTACAGTTTTAGGTATGTCAGTTAATAACAATATCATAAACACACACAATTTATATAAGATGTCAAAGTATAATTTTAATGTCAGAGTATCAAAGAGTAAGATGTCAAATTAAAAAAGAAACCGGCCAAGTGCGTGTCGGACCACGCACAATGAAGGGTTCCGTAGTTGGGATGAATGTATCCCAGAAGCAAACTTAACTCTGTAGTTGAAAAATATGTTCTCCCATACGGAATGTATGGGAAAACATGTTTTTACAACTGCAAAGTTAAGTTGGTCGATTATTACTTGTTAACTTGAAGAGTCTACTTAGCTGTGATAGTTTTCCTTTTAATTTCGTTATATAAACTACTGCTGTGATTTTTTTACATACCCAAAATCAACCATTTAGCTGGCACGGGGGGGGGGGGACGACACTTGACTCTAACAAAAATTAGCACTTTAAAGCTTAATATTTCGCAAACGGATTCCTGAATCCAAAAATAGTTTTCACAAACTCACAATGTTTTTGAAGGACCTTTCCAATGATACCCCAGACCATGCGATAAAAAAAAACCACTTTACATGTAGGAGAGGTACCCTAAAAAAAAATTGTGTTTCATAATTTTGTTTTACCACTTTGTCGGCGTAATTAATATGTATACCTATGCCAAATTACAGCTTTCTAATACTAAGGGTCTCGGAGCTAGACCGCGGACAGACAAACAGACAGACGGACATGACGAAACTATAAGGGTTCCTTGTTTACTACGGAACCCTAAAAAGATTAACAATTCAATTAGGATGTTAAAGTATCATTCAAATAGTCGTGTAAATTATAATAAAATCAATCTCTATCAATCAACACAGCCTATCGCAGTCCCCTGCCGGTGCCGGCCGGACAAGGCCTCTCCACTTCCAGGTCGCTTCCGTCTCTGCTTCCTATGGTTCCACCACCAACCATCCCATGATTTATCAAAAATCAAAATTTATTTTCTTTCTAACCCTGCAGACTCCTCCATATCACATGGGGCGGTTTCTTAAAATTTTTGAGCATGCTTACTAACGTTTGTTCATTGGATTATTTTCTAAGTTTCACGATGTAGGCACGTAGAAATAATATTAAATCACGAAAGTAAAAGCGAGAGTTTCATTACGCAATGATCTGTGAACATTGTCCTGTTGACTTTTCTCTGGTTAGGTAATGGCCGCCTGACTAAACACGTATTGAGCCGAATTATTGCCGGACATGATAACTTATTCACATCATACGTTCTTAAGAAAGTGAGACACTGTCTTTATTTATGTTTGAAGTGACAACGAAAGAAGCAGGAAAACGAAATGCTGCCGTTGGGTTAATAATTACAAATGCGTATTGTTATGTAGGGTTCTCTATTGTGTTCCCTAACTTTTTAAAGCGCAATATTTTTTTTGGCCTAATCATCATTTGTCCGAATGATAACTTGCCCGAACTTAATGTCACATAATATTACATGCCATAAAATTGAAATCCCTAAACACAATATGCCCTAAATTTGTTTGTCATAAATATTACAATCAATAATATACAAAAGACTTACAACCGTTTCCAATAAAAGTTATAAGTCCTAAATTAAAATTATTTTCTATTACAATTGTTTATAATTTTACCAAATCCAACTATTATATGTATAATACAATATTTAGAATAATATATGACTTTATTTTATGCAAAACTAGGAGATTCAATTATTATAGTACTTGATATTATGACAGTTTTAGAAGTAAAGATAATTATGTAAAACAAAATTTCGATTTTTTTAACATTATGGTTAACAACATATTTGGGTCTAAAGTCCATTTTCTTTAGAAGATCAGGGATAAGTTTGGCAAAATTCGACAAACTCAATCTGATCTTCATATTTTTCGACAGTCTCGATTCTCTCTCGAGACATGATTATGAGAACGGCTTTATAGATTTATAGTTTGTTGTATTATCGATCTTCCTACTCACTATAATATCACCAGTTTGAATAGTAGGTTTCATCGCCAGTCTTTTCCAACTCATTGTAAAACGTAAACATCCTATGAATCTAAACGCACAATAAGCCAAATGACCTAGAGCTTCAATGAATAGTCATAGGTACGAGAAATCATCATTACGTTCGGTAAATGGATAAGTGATCGCAGTTTTATAGGTCTTTAAGTGGCATGTTACGAATTAATTCCGTAATATGCTACTTTAAAGGCTCAGCTTAACCAATATTATATCTATACTGATAATATTATGAACAGGAAAAATTTGTGAGTTTGTATGTAGGGTTTATTCTTCGGAACTGCTGATCTGATTCCGAAAAATCTTTCACTAATGGAAAGTTAGTTACGCGGACGAATTCGCGGACAGAAGCTATATAATCTTGTTATCGCCTCGTCAAATATGAGGTACTGCTGGCCAGTTTGAAGTAGCGCATATTGCATCACACTTTTCAAACACTTCATGCAAATAATTAACAAGCTTCAGTTCAATTCAATTAACCATTAACGATAAAAGAAAACGTGAGAAAACCATGCTCTGGATAAAATGTAACGTAACTATGGAACTCCTTGACCTAAGTGTAGTAGAAAGACACACGTAGCGTATCAATAATTGCTTAATTGCCTGCAAATCGTGGGAGTTGATTGAAGGTACAATTACTACGGCTTTGTGAACGATGGACTTACTTGTCATTCAATAGTGCATAATTAGAAAATTTTAAATACAATGCCTGTTGCTGGCAGTGAGGTATTGGCAAGATGATATCAGTTTGTGCATATGAATAAGTCAGAAGGTACCAGTTGTCTTAGATACGTTACTGGTAGCATACCATGGACTTGTAGCTTCTGTGTTGCGATATGGCGTAATTTTTTGGGGGCAGTCGACTGACCGTGAGCTTATATTTAAGATGTGTCAGAGCAATGTGTAATATAAAAACAACGGATAGCTGTAGACCCTATTTTAAGTCTTTAAAAATACTGACCCTTCCAGCATTATACATCTTGGAAACTGCGTTGTTTGTGAAAAGAAACACACAATTATTTGAAAAAATATCTTCCACTAAAAAAACTCCATTGCGTGCCCAATATGTAAATAAACTATGTCATCTAAAATGTAAGACCGCATTGATGCGAAAAAGTTTTTTGGTATGGCACCTAAAGTGTTTAATAAAATTCCTGATGACATAAAAAACATGACATTATATAAGTTTAAAAAAGCTCTTATTAAATTATTAATTGACAAATGTTATTATACTGTAGACGAATTTTTGAACGACCAATTATTATAATGATGCATTTTTATTTTTTTTTACCTTTTGATAATAAGTACCTACTATGACTATTTATTGATTTTATTGTATTTGATGTTTTTTTATCCTTTTCTTTTCATGTATTTAATTAATTTAAAATATATATTTTTTTCTAATGACATAATCTAATGACACCTAACGGGTCACTTATAAATTTGTATGTCTGAAATATGACAAAACATAGCGCACCCCTATTTATGTAAACACCTATGTTTCACAAAATAAACGTATTGATTGATTGATTAATCATGTTTAGATGTACACGGAAATACAGAAGTCTAAAGAATGTCATAAATGAGCTAATCCTAGAAGAAGTTTAGTCTCTAGCTGATGATAACGAAGGTTCGATTAGGTTAATGCCTATTAAATGTGTTTGAATATAAATGTAATTCCTTGCGTTGGTTTAATATTGAATAGGCCACCAGCTCCTTTTGATGTTTTAAACATGCCTTGAAAGAATGCGATAAAGCAATTGATAAGGAGGTAGAGGTAGTTAATCATCTCATTGATGTTATTAGTCAACAAAAGGATGTTGCGTATGAAACTCCGGCGCAACACAGGCATTTATACCACCTACATTATGCAAGAGATCCTCATGTCGAGGGCGCGTGGGTGCCTACTGTTGTATGCATATATGCAAATTATCATTCGAAAACCTAGAGACTGCCATAATTAAGTTATGCTTGTACGCAAAACGATATTAGAAAGATATTCTCACTGTCGAACATTAGAAGTCAAATTCCTAGAGATAATAGTATACAACAGTATATAACAGTTCTCTACCACTTATACCAGTCTGTAATTTCGGGGTAATTTTGAGAGATTTCTGGGAATGTTTTGTTTCTCTTCGCTACCACTCTATATTCGTAGAACGGTGTAGAGATTTAGTTCTCTGCGTGCAAAAAATATCTCTAATCCGTTTCATGGAGGCATTAAAATAATCTGGTGTACCTATAGAATGGATATTCTGGTATTTCTTCTTCTGAGGACTCCTAGAGTATATATATACCTTCTCTGATTTTATCCATTGTTAATAGGCCTGTATCCAAAAATGTTTTTTGTCCGTCTTGTTGATTATTAAAAAAAATATTGAACACGTATTTTTTCTTTTTTGACTTAATCAAAAGATTACGGCGATACATCGAGTTAAAATGTGGCATGACGTCACGTCTTGTTAGATTTTATACTGAGTTGTGTGTGACGTAGCGAACCCCACTCTCCAAATTTAATGCGTGTTTTTTAAGTTATTTTTTATTAATATGATAAAGTAAAAAATACGTGTCTAATATTTTAATATTATCTGAAAGACGGACTAAATCGTTATTTTTTTTATAGGCAACTACCGTAGTACCTAAGAACAGATTAACGATTATTTATGTCCACATAAATCGACGAAATGTAGGGATAGGTGACTTTTTTCACGGTTTCAGTATTGGTCTCATTACACCTTGTATATTTCCTTGTGTTTCTTGTGCAGAGGGTTGCTGTGCCAGCTTAGGCCTGAGATGGGAGAGTTTGGCGTGTACAAGATGAACGCGAGCTCCGAGGGATGCGACATCCGTACCGCCAGGGAACCCGTCGACATCTACTTGCGTAAGTTTTATGTTATTTCTTATTTTATCATGAGCTGAACCTTGGCTACCATCGGTGTCTATGGTAGGTAGGCAGTGGCGTAGCTACCTAGGGGCTAGGCGGGGCAGTGCCCCGGGGCCCTCAAGCTTAGGGGGCCCTCGAATCCTTCCTTTCCAGAAAATCTCGATCGAACTGAACTTTTGAAAATTTCTCCCATTTTCAAAATAAATATGATAGGTTGCAAAAACAGCTGTCCCATACATTTTGACCGCGTAGGGATTGCACTTTTCTATGAAACAGCTGATTTTTTTAAAAATAACCGACGAAAAATTTCAACGCAGGGGATTTCAGAATTATGGTAAAAGTTTTCGCGTTGATGTCCCTGACACCCCGTATATTTAATATTTTTACTTGATAAAACTTAACCAGTTTAGATAGCAGTGGGGCCCCATTTTTTGATTTGCCCCAGGCCCTTGGTTACCTAGCTACGCCACTGTAGGTAGGCTGGATATTTATTCTTTTGCAGTAGAATTTTTATAGGTAACGTAATTGATTTTTCCTAACTACTTATCACAATTGACTTTTAAATGGAACTGTTCCCGATAGTAGTGGCGCGGGGAGCGAGAACAGTTCCATATAAAACTATGCATTTGAACGCGCTGCTCTCGCACCGCTGTCGCCGGCGCCGCACAGTGGGAAAAAAATGACTTTTTTGTTCAAAAATCTGCCTACACCACAATTTTTGACGTATTGCTGCCATTTTTTTTATACACTCCTGTGATTTGTGAGACTTTGGTGTGTCACTGCCACTTTTCCTTAAAACTTAATACCATAACCTCAAAAAATCGGGAAATGAAGCAAAAAGCAATTCCTTAAAAAAATATTTTATCAAAAATCAGTTTCCAGGGGTTTTTCAGGTCTCTGGTCATGAATTTATTGTCTGTTTATAAAAATTCAAAAAGGCGGATACAAAAAGGTGGCCCAAAAAAAATGATTCATTTCCCGATTTTTAAAAGAAAATTTTAAAAAATAATTTTCGATTTTTGGAAAAGTGGCAGTGATACACCAAAGTGTGTTATCTCAGGAGTGTATAAAAAAAATGGCACCGATACGTCGAAAATTGTGGTGTAGGCAGATTTTTGAACAAAAAAAGTAATTTTTCCCCACTGTGCGCCGCTCCGCTGCGCTGCTCGCTACTTACGGCCTAACAGGGCATTTTGTTCCTAAACGTCTATTACTGAATGAGTGGTGATCGCCTATTGTTTTCATAATTAGATCATTTTGTGTTGTCTTGATTTGATTCACAACATGTGAATAGAGATTCGAAAGACGAAAAGTATTGCAGTCTTGTAAAAGTCAACATTTGTTAAGTCCGTGTTAAATTCCAAAATGTGTTCAATAATATAACTTTGGAATCAATAAAAAAACAATGTTTTGTACCAGTATAAGACCCTTGACATACAATGTAATCTCATTGTCCTTTCCTTCGAAAATTGATGTACCTACTTATCTGTGGTATGATACATTATTATTGATGACATCTTGTGATGTTATTGTTTACCTTCAATAGGGTATTCACGTCATCTCTACTAATATTTAAAAGAGGATTTTTTTTTTAAACTAATCAACCGATTTTAACCATTTTTTCACCAATAGAAAGCTAAATTATCAGGAAGGAACATAGGCTATAACCTAATTTTCAAAAAAATTGAGGTCCTTAAGAAAATTGCAATAATACCATGCCATAAAATTGCAATAAGCCAAAGTAGCAAAATTTTGCCTATACATTATTTGGCGTGCGCTGAGAAAACTATTGTAGAAACATAAAAATTAAGTATTACATGATTAAAGTACTTATTATTACCTACAAAAAGTCCGCAAGAAATTATATCTAACTATCATAGTTAAGTCACAATAGAAGCTTTTGTGTTCAAAAATTTAATTAGATCGCCGGTAGAAACAAAAGTTTGTTACATTCGTATCGTAGTATTAATTCTTATTCAAATAAATAGTTTTATCATCAAGGGTATTTATTTAACAGTAAAATATTTTTTAAATTATTCGAATCGGACATTAAATTTCGTAGTTACTACGAGTATAAAAATGCAATAAGCGAACCATTCGACGCCATCGCCCGCCGCCGCGACGTTCCCTACTCTACAGAGTCGGCGTTGCCGAGGTGCGGGAGAATCCCCGTAATGATATTAAGAAATTTAAACCCTCCAAGGCTGTGTAATGGCACATGAGTTTTTAACCGGCTTCCAAAAAGGAGGAGGTTATATGTTCGTCGCGTATGTTTGTTTTTTTTTAAATGTATTTCCACCGGTTTCTCCGTCAATTGTGGACCGATTTTGAAAATTCTTTTTTTGTTTGAAAGGGTGTGCTCTCGAATTGGTCCCATATAAATTTTATTAACTTTGCTTGAATAGTTTTTGAGTTAGCTACAAAATACGTATTTTTTTCCCACTTAGTATGTAGATGATATGATAAGTTTCTGTCACTGGTAGCAGGTAGTGGTATTCGAATGTGTGTAGGGTAGGTATCACAACTAAAAACTGAAAAATAAAAACTTTTTACAAAAAAAAAAACAACTGACTTCAAAAAAAAAAACACTACAAAGTGAAAAATAACTTTAATTTCGGAAGTCGGTGACAAAGAACGATAATTCAAAACCAAAGACACCGACTTGCGAAATTATAGTTATTTTTCACTTTGGAGTGTTTTTTTTTTAAGTCAGTTTTTTTTTTTTTGAAAAAAGTTTTTATATTTAGTTATATTTTCCATTTTTGTTTCCTCCATCCAATATGTTTAAGTATATGAAAGCTGTGAAAGATTTTATTCCTGAGTCTCCATTAATAAAATCCTACTCTATTTGTGAAAGTTTATGTTAGTATGTACATAATGTTTGTTACTTCTTCACGCAAGAACGAATGAACCGATTGCAATCTTGATAGGTAAATAGCTGTTACCTATAGCTGCTACTTCTTATCCCGATATTCCCACGGAATCAAAACTTACGCAAGTGAAACCGCGGGACGCAGCTAGTCTTACCAATTTTTCAAAAAGGCTACATTACAAACTTCACTTTTTCGACTTTGTTTTTGTACTTCGTTTTTTTTTTATTTCACAACTGTATATTCTTAAATTAAAATTGATTAAATACCTTAGTTACCTATTCCCTAAGTTTTAACTTGATTTCCTAATCACTTCAACTGCTTCAAAATCAAAATTCTTTCTAATAAGTAATTCATAATACACATAGTTACCTAATTTAAACCTTTTGTGGAATTTATCTAAATTACAGCATGTGGTATGCGGAACCTAACTCTGTTATTCAACATATAGTGCGTATATATCTGTCTGTCTTTGTCAAGACCTTTGTCATTGTGAGCCTGTAATGCCGAATGTTCGCTATTTTTCCTTAATATGCTAATATCAAGGTCCACTATCAATGAACCATTTATTTGAGGGGAATCAGTTCATGAGTCTACTGCCATTACGCGCCATAAGTAGACAATGGTGCCGATTCTCTTGTACACCGAACTAAACTATCATTAAAATTCCTTACTTTTGGTTATGAGAATCTTAAAGCTCAAGCTTTAGCAAAGACGCACCATTTTCGAGATATAAGCAAAAGAAAAGAAAAAAATAATACAATAATTTTGTACTTGAATTAAAAAGGTGTGGAATAAAATATGAAATTTATAATAATATAATTTACAATATAATATAAGGTGTAAAATATGAATTTTATTTCATATTTTATTTTGAGTACATACTCAAAATAAAATTATTTGTACTTTTCAATAAATAATCTATCCCTGTACGGTTTCTATTTTGCCATTTTCATACTACATAAGTTATTTATTTACGCCCAAAGATGACTTAAAATTAGTGTTTTAATATGGAAGTTTCGACGCTCATAACTTCCAAACCAATACTTTTTCCCAATTCTGCTTCCATATAGGGCAGATAATGACAAGGCAAATTAATATAATTTATAGTTTTAAACGTACACTGTCAAACAGACGAGTAATCACCATACTATTTTTGTATGGAAGAATGACCGACTACGAACTAGTGTACCCTTAAGGTTACAACTTTATAACTAGCCTTCAGTGATGTTCTGAAAACAGACTCGAATATATTGTAGGAAGACGATTGGTTGACATATTTCAATGGATCAGAAGTCAATTGAAGAAAATAGGTCACTATTAGGAACTTGTTGTCGTTGCACTAGCTATTTGTCACTCTTTGCTTAGCTCAATTCACAGAGTACTTTTTATATATGCTCAATTCTTAGATGGGTGCCTAAAAATATCTTGACGAAATTCAAGGAATTAGTATACTTTTTTTAAGCCTTTCGATGGCAGTAATTCAAATAATATATAAAAATATATTCCGACGTAAAATTCATCTATTTATTTTATAAATCTCTATCAGTCGTCATTTTCACTTTTCCTAGCAATCTAATTATCTTTTTTCACAGAATCTATGTATCTATCTTTGGTCTTGTCTATTTATAGACATCCATATTATTTCTTAATACTTTTCTTGTTACATGCTCCTCAGTCAACATTCATTACGTGCGTAATCACAGTATTGAAGATTTGACTAACCCAACACACGCTAAAAAGGAGTTGTAAGTACTAATTCATTTTCAACATAAATTTTTAAACCGAAAGCAAAACAGCAGGTGGTGATCACCGCAGAATTATGAAGTAATAATAAATTGATAAATCGGATCGAAACAGTCACGCACTAGAACTTGGAGAAAATTGTGAAAATGGCGTAACTAATATTCTGTAGATATTGGCGACGATGGGCCTTCCAGTGAAAGTTAGATTACAAGTGCCGAAGTCATAATAATCTTTGATTAGTTTTATCTCCGATATAGCGAGGAAAGTGGTAAGGAAACCACATCACGATCTGCAGATAGATATAATGATTCGGATGTAAATGTACAATTATAGGGAGTGCTAGCGGTTTTCCAATACTTTCGTTGGTATTAGGTGCGTGTACAATATCAGAAGAAAGTATAAGTTATGATAGTCGTAGTATATACTAGTGTAGCGTTCTGTCAATTTTATAACCTAAAACATACTACTTAGTTCTAGTAGTAGAGTACCTACCTATTTCATTAAACAAAGATACGATAGCAATGCAAAGATAGGAAAAAATATAAATAAATTTGTTTTAATTTTAGAACTGGACAATGATATCTACAATTTGCATTGTTGTGTACCTCCAATTTACGAGCTTTTATTTTTATTGTTAGTTGCTAGACTTGATTCTAATATAAGGTGTCACCTTGGTAACGTCATGGACTTCGGGATAGGTTCATTAAGTGAGGAAAAAGAGCTTGACAAATAAAATACAGTCACATCGTCTATTTTATTATACATATATGTATCTACCAGTTGTATGGAGTATATATCCTGCGTTCTTGTAAAATAAACAAACAAAATATTGAAGTTCTATAATACCTGTCTCTTAAAATAAAATTGGCAACGGATCCACGTTTATTGGAGCATCCTCAATTTTTGCACAAGCTATCATCATGTTAATAAAAAAAACGAATCACGACACGCGATCAAGTGAACCTAAGTGGGTTCTAGTGGGCGGGAGGCGAAGCTGGCCCAAATCCTTTGTGAAGTCGATTTGTCTTGATGAGCATCATCCGTTGGAGACGAGCGACCCAGAAAAGAGCCACTGACTTGCCATTGTACTAGCGAATTAAAAGCATCAAGCAAATACCGTTTTGAATGTAAATGTTGTTAAATTCATACTGAAATATCAATAATACCTAATTTCGACATAGGTTGCACTTTTATTGTATTGGTCATAATATCAATTGAAATTAAAGCTCCCATAATTCAATATTTAATTACATATTTACACAACAATCAATTACTTTCGATATGTCGAAACTTATTAATTTACTACAATAAATAAAAATCACAGGACTCGTTCATTTAACAGCACTTTGTAAAGACGCACTCTCTGGCTAAGGTACTATAGCTCCCGTACATTGAATAGAAGAGGTCCCAGAAAGCCATCCTCTGGTTCTCGACCCGGCTGTCCATCCTGATGTCTGTGTCAATAACCATGGTCGGCCTGGAGGTGGCTGTAACTGGTGTCCACCTCACTGGGATTAAGTCGGACGTTTGCGGTGTTGGATTTCTGGAAATAAGTACATTTTCTAACATTAGCATGTTTTTATTATTAATCTAGAATTTGAGAGAGGAATAAAATTTTAGGAATTAACTTTAGCTCGATAGGAATAGAATCTAATTTATGGCATTCATTTGTCATTTTTGAAAAAGATTACCTAGGTACTCGTATGTAGAACAAGACTCAGTAACGTAACATAAGTAGAATTTTAGAGACTTTTAACAAAAATGCGTGTATAATATAAAACTTAAATCGTGTTTTTAATGGCCTTTGGCTAGCTTTTATAAAAGTCGTAACTTACCCATATTTTATGAAATTGGTCCATAAAGTTGTAATTCGGTCAGTTATCAATTGATCGTCTTCACTTCTCTTCAAGTTGACACCTTTAATGTCGAACAAGTAATTAAGTTCAGCTGAATGTCCTGCACCTTGAGCACCTGAATTTCCACCATAGTTGAACACATATTCATAGACTGACCCAACATTTTCTTCGAACAGCCTTGATACTACTCTTTGCGAAGGGTGGCCGAATACAAAATCAGATTCAAAATTCTCCAATTCTGCTGCCACATCTTCTGATACAGGGTCATATCCTATATAGAAACGCCTCACAAAAGTAGCGGCTTGTTCTAACTGTACTCCGTTGAGATTGAAATTGTTTCTCAATTTTTCATAAAATGGATCTGAATCAAAGTAATCGTTGCTTAGTGAGTCACGTTCCTGGCTAGTGTAACCAATCAGCACAGGCGTGTTTCTCACTTTGATTGTGTTCGTTAACGAGTAAGGATCGTTTTCTACAAAATTTTCAAGACCACTGAACGATCTCTCCTTGCAAGGTCTCAGTCGTAAGTTCAATTCGTAAGCTGCAGCTGTTACTAAATCATGAGGAGAGCTTATGAGAAACTGAAGGGCTTCATTAGTATCCGTCGTGTTTACTCCTAAATGCTGAGCTATCATGATCGCAGCATCTACATCCGCGTTAACAAACATACCTTCACTCTGCGGTGTGCCACTCTCTACAATTGCTTTATGGAACAATTTGGTGTTATCAGCATATACGTGTAATAGGACTGATGCGGCTCCAGCATCTTGACCAGCAATAGTAACATTATAGGGATTGCCACCAAAAGACGCAATATTCCTTCTGATCCAGCCCAGAGCAGCATACTGGTCCTTCAGACCTTGGTTACCAGGTACGCTTGGGTTATCTAGACACATAAAGCCGTATGGGCCCAGACGATAGTTGACAGTGACGACTACAACGTCATGTCTGACTAAGTTTCTGACTCCATAATCTCCTGCACTTCCTCGGACGAAGTCACCACCATGAATCCAGACTAGAACTGGTAGAGGGTTGTTGGAACTGGCTTTAAATGGTACGAAGATGTTGAGACGAAGACAGTCAATTGTCTCAGAGTCACTATTTGAGGACCCCATTTGCGGGCATTTGATAGTCCCGTCCCTAGCATCGTAGATTATTTCTTGGAATGGTTGTCGTGCATGAGATGGCTGAAAAGAAAAAAGTCTGTGTGAATATTTTTTTATGGTAAATTAGCCGGACCTTCGCATGGCATTTTTGGAGTTTCCAAAACTATTTGGTTTTTGTCGATCCGTATGATTTAATGAAATAACATTCATGCTTGTCAGATTGGAATTTACCTACTTTTCTCTCTTTCAACTTAACTCTGAATCAGACCGTTGACATCAAACTTATCTATTAAATATGAGTGTTCGGAGATATTTCTTAGCTGTAGATAACAGCTGCCTACTATCATTGACTGATACTATGTCGAGTGGAATTACATCACCATTCAAGGAATGTAAATTAAAGGAAACTGGACCGTGAAATAACTTTTGACTCATAAAAGGATATTTTGCCTGATGTATGTTATTTATGTAACAAACAGTTGTTTCCTTGACTATAAATATGAATTACTTTCCTTGATTGGTTTTATTTAATCCTTCGATCGTTTCCCTCTATAAGGTAGTGGCGGTTTCATATGAATAAAATAAGCCATATTTATTGATTTTCTTATTCATTATATCATTTGTTTTTATAGACATTCCGAACAATCAGTTGCTTTGAGCATTTCTTGTTTACAACTTGTAAATGATTTACAAAATATATCACAAAAACAATGTGTCAACTATACATACACAAGACCGTGTGTCTTGTGTACAGTTTTTTGATTAAAAAAACAAACACTTTCCATTGCAGTGGAGTCGATGGCCTCATCACGGCTATCGATAATGATGTTATTATTAGCGTAAAAATTACTATGACGTAGGTACTGTGTCAGTTATGTCAACACTTTTGGCTAATGAAGCGGAGGATTATTATCACGCCTTAGGTAATAATTTATTATGATGTTTTTTTTAGAACTAAGCTTCTACTAATTGCCATTTAATAAAATTTGATCTGGTATCGAAACCGGTGTAAGCGTTGCATCTATCTTTTTTTGCGAAGACCTTGACTATATTTCCGGAACTGCCGATATTATCCTTTTCACTTTTACTTTGCCTCCATAATAAATTTTTATTAACTCAGCTGGTATGGAAGGAATTCAAACATAAAATGGCTTCGTTCTCTATTTGAAATCATATTTCTATTCTGGGCCTGACATTGAAGGGCTGGTAACATCTGTCGGTGAGGCGTCAGTGCCAAATTTTTTGTACTCACCCCAAAAGGATCTTCTGGGTCGACTTGTGCGTACGGCACACCCAGGAACATGGAGTAGTCACCATCGGTCGCCCTATAACCTCTAACCAAGCCCTGACTGCTGATCAGGACTAAAGGATCAACCCTCGGTTCACCAGACACACTGATCACAAAAAACAACATACACAAGAAAGTCTTCTCCATTTTGATGTAATAAAATTCTTCTTATTTCGAGTACCGTTCAAATACTGGTGCCAAATAAGAGAGTTTATCGTTATATAGTTATTTTATCTCGACGTTTTCGATGAGATGAATTCGGATTATGTTTATCGGATAGGTAGAGCGGCTGGGCTACGTCACGATAAAATGAAGATGCTTCTGATAAATAAATCTACATATCTAGTTGTTTTACTTTTTTTAGGGTTCCGTGCCTCAAAAAGAAAAAACGGAACCCTTAAAGAATCACTCGTGTGTCTGTCTGTCTGTCCGTCTGTCACAGCCAATTGACTCCGAAACTAATGAACCGATTAAGTTGAAATTTGGTACACATATGTATTTCTGTGACCCAAACACGAACATGTAACTTTAATAAATGAATTTTGAAAATGGCGGTCACTTTTCGGGCGCAATGTGGGAAATTTTAAAAAAAAGTTTTGCAATCTGTTCTGTGTAACATATCAAATGAAAGGGCTTATTGTGAGGATCTCAAGTATATTTTTTTTATATTTTTTAATAAACTATTTTAGAGGTATTTAAGAAAATAAATGAAAATTGTCCATTCCCTCTTATCTCCGAAATTACTGGACCAAAAATTAAAAAAAAAATACAGAGAATTGTTCTTCACTCATAGATTACAGGAAAACCTATAAAAAGTCTATGGTCTTAAAATACCATGGTAAATCTCTCAATATTGTACGTATAATCTTACATTTGCAGTTGGAGTGTATGGGAGAACATGTTTTTCAACGACAATGTTAAGTTTGTTCTTGGGATAAATTCATCCCAACTACGGAACCTTTCATTATGCGTGGTCCGACATGCATTTGGCCGGTTTTTTTAAAACATCATTTGAAAACCAAATGATTGATGACAATCCATAAGACCCCGAAAAGAATACGTTTTGACCTGATGGCAATGCATCACACATTGTTGTAACTAATAACACACATATAACTAAACTACAGGTAACAAGAAACTCAAACGGAATGTTAACTTTATCTGCCACAATAATTTCAAGATACTTATCTTAATCCAACCTTTATCAGTACAGCATTGCATAATACACATATGAAGTCAATCCCATTTGCATGTTCAAATAGTGCGGCCTTCATAAATTCAATAATTTTATTGTATTGCCATCGATCTTGAATATCTGCATATGCAGGTTGCAACTGACCCTGGCACAAAAACCAGTTATGAACGGTCAGGTAAAACCATCGGATACCATGTATGGAAATAATCAAAGTATATTTAAGGATAAAAGGAATACTGAGGCCGTTCTAAATGTCGACCATGTTGATGACACAAACGTTTGAATCAACAATAGTTCAATGGCAAGGGTGTGGACAACCGCAAGGTTTTTAGGCCGAATTTTGGATAAACATCATTATTCTTGTGGATCAATCAATGAGTTTGCAATACGTTAAAAGAGTCAATGGACAATTTTGTTGGAAACTCGAAATGTTGAATTTAAAACATAAATGCTATGAATGGCCTGGCTCATTAAATTCTAAAAATAGAACACGCCCCTTACCTCGTGTTTTTTGTAAAAGAAGACCGTTTAAGGGTTATGAAAGAATGTCTTGCGTGGATATTGTAAAAAAAAAATGCGATGATGACGATATCGAATAATCGCATCGCAAACTTCACATGGGAACATATGAATTCAAAGAAATGTTTAGACTTTACAATGCAGGTGTTGAAACAATCGCAGATAATGATCTGTTGTTTTGTGAATGAAAATCACAATGTGTCTGCTTTATACCGAGATTTGCGAAACGGTTAAGGGAAATGGTTTGACAATTCAACATTTTTTTTTTTTTTTCTGTTGGGCATCTCACAGCTGGTTCCGAAAACCGTAGCTGTTTAACCGGTCAATCCTGTGGTTGCCTTAAGCTACTACACTCAAAGCCTCCAGCCAGGGCACAAATACTAAGCTAAAAATTTAAGGATGAACGCTCACTAAGGGCACCCCCTGCGGGGTTCGAGCCTCGGCTTAGGGCGTTATCCGGAGGGAGGACATCAAAAGATGGGACGGGCTGGATCAAAAGGTTTTGATCATTATTATTAGTCGGGGA
Source organism: Agrochola lychnidis (assembly GCA_963680765.1). Lineage (NCBI taxonomy): Eukaryota > Metazoa > Arthropoda > Insecta > Lepidoptera > Noctuidae > Agrochola > Agrochola lychnidis. The sequence goes on from OY796857.1 coordinate 17,733,898, forward strand.
ATTTAAAGCTACGTGCACAGCTGCAACAACTGCTGGCACCTCGTTTTCGAGCAAGGGTCGGGGGGGAGTATTATTTACTCGGGGGCGCGGCGGTCGAGATCGCAAAGGACCTCGGCGGCGAGGTCGGTATGACGGGAGGCGTCTGTTTTTGTACACTGTACTTGTTTCCCTATTGCTCTCCTGGAGGAGGGTTATGGGGTCATCGGGATCTACGAGGATATGCCTTGGACGGCGAACATGACTGATTTTACTCGGGACATAACTGGCGGCCTCGACAACCAGAGGGTTGCGATGTTTGGCCGCGGACTCAAAGAAACGCTTGGAAAGGCGTTTTAGAAACTGATGGATTGTGGGAATCTTTAGGTCGAGGTGGAGTGCCTCGTTCCTGACGAACCAGGGGGAACCTGTGGCCCTACGGAGGAATTTATTTTGCACTGTTTGCATTCTATGGATATGACGGAGTTTCGCATGAGCGAAGACGGCACCCGCATAGGTCATGATCGGTCGAATGCACGCCGTGTAAACGCACAATTTGCACCTAAGTGACAATTTGCTACGTGCATTCACCAGATAGAAGAGTCTACCGAGAGCGAAAGAGGCTCGCGAACGAACCATCTTTACTCGTATGTGCTCTGCGAAAGTCAAATGATGGTCTAGAACGACACCGAGATATTTAGCTCGCTTCTCCCAAGGGATCGGCTTGCCGAACATGGTGATTGGTCGGGGGAGGGGGTTTTTGAGCCTTGAACGCGGCTTCGTAAAGAGAACCGCTTGGCTTTTATCGGGGTTGACTTCTATCCGCCATTTTGTAAACCAAGCTGCCAGTCTATTGACTGCGCGTTGGAGATTTAGGCGAATGATGTCGGGGGATCTAGAGCTGAAGTAGATGGCAGTGTCGTCTGCGAACAGACCCAACTGCGACCTACCGCAACCTTTTGGGATATCGCTCGTGTATAGCGTAAAAATGAGGGGGGACACCACAGAGCCCTGGGGGACACCTGCGCGGATGGGACGGGGAGTGGATAACGCTCCTTCGATACGATAACGGAAGACGCGATTCGATAAAAAGTCTCGTAAGATGAGTACGAGACGATCTGGCACGCCGAGTTGGTACAGCTTGTATATTAAGCCGTTGTGCCAGACTTTATCGAACGCTTTCGCTACGTCGAAGAATACTGCACCGGTCATAGTCCCGCGCTGGAAACCAGCGCTTATGGATTCTACGATGCGGTGGGCCTGATGCACGCTAGAGTGCTCAGTTCGAAAGCCGAACTGTTCGTTGGGGATGAGGCCCTTGGTCTCGGCGAAATCTCTGAGGCGCTTATAAATAAGCCTCTCATAGATTTTTCCGAGAACCTTGAGCAGACTGATGGGACGGTAGCTAGAGGCCTCGGTTTTGGGCTTGCCGGGCTTAGGGATACCGATAACCGTGGCCTCCTTCCATGACTGGGGGAAGATATTGTTGCTTAAGGCACCATTGAAGATGGTGGTCAAAAGCATTATTAGGTGGGCAGGGAATAGTTGGATCACCCTATTGGTGATGCCATCTGAACCGGGGGCTTTACGGACTTTAAGACCCTTGATGATGTCGTGCACCTCGTCCGGGAGGACGGGGGGCAGTGGACAATCAGGGTCATCGACGGGAGGGAGGGAGGCTCTACGTTCGACTTCGGCGTCGACCTTTTTCAGGTGAGCTTTGTCTACAGGTAGGGAACTGGGAGTGCATTGGGCCTCGAGGCTGTCTGCGAGGCATTCAGCCTTTTCGGCATCGTCGAATCATCATCTGCCTAGCCTTTTCCCAACTATCTTGGGGTCGGCTTCCAGTCTAACCGGATGCAGCTGAATACCAGTATTTTACATGGAGCGACTGCCTATCTGACCTCCACAACCTAGTGACTAGGTAACACGATACCCCTTGGTAAGACTGGTTGTCAGACTTTTTGGGCTTCTAACTACCCGTCGGCATCGTCGAATGCGATGGATTTATCGGGACGGGTAAGGGGGGGCATGGCTGAGACCTGGGGAGACCTGAGTTTCCTCTGGAGCTCCCAGAAGGCCTGATGGGTGGGCTCAAGTTCGCCGAGTAACTTTCCCCAGCTCGCGTCCCGCAGCTCCGCTATACGTGTCTTTACAGATCTCTGTAAATAGCGCATATGGGCTTTGTTGGCGTTACAGGGAAAGCTATCGTAGGCACGTATGGCCGCGTTCTTCTCAGTCAGTAATGCACGCACGTCGTCCGGCAATTTCCAGCGACGGTCGTCCGTCGCTGGAACTTCCCTTGAACAATCGTTCAGGACGGTTTGTACGTGATTAGTGAGTGAGTCGATCGCGGCCGTGGTGTCGGCGACCGAGTCGAAAAGGTCGGGGATAGAGTCTAATTGAGGGGACGTGTTGGATTTCAGCTGTGTGCTTACTTTCTTCCAGTCCGTGATCCTCTTAGTGATAGGGGGGGCGTTCAGGTCGGAAAGACCTATGCGGGGGTGTAGTCTCATGACTACCGGGCGGTGATCAGAGTCTAGCTCTTGTACCGTTTCTATTGAATCTAACTTTAGGTTGACGTTCTTAAGGAGCGCCACGTCTAAGATATCGGGGGCATGATTTGGGTTCGTCAGCGGAAAATGGGTGGGAGTCATGGGAGCGATGACGTCAAAGGTCAGGGAGTTTGAGAGGTCGAACAGGTGTTGACCTCTGAGATTGGTTACCGAACTGTTCCAAGAGGGATGTTTGGCATTTAGATCGCCCGCTATAATGAGCGAGTTACTCATAGCGAGTAGAATCGAGAGGTCGTTTGAGAGGCGTTGGTGATGGTAATGCCCCGTGGTGTTACCGGGGGGATTATAGACCGATACGAGAGTGATCGGCTCGTGACCTGACATGCCTAGACGGCATGCGGAGACTTCTAATACCGAGAGGGGGGGAGGGTCTAGTGGGATGCAGTGAAGCTGCTTTCTATAATAGATCAGGGTGCCACCCTTGTGACATCGCGACCTGTCATTGCGAACTATCCGGTAGTTGGCGAGTGACGGATCACGATGGCAAGGCTTTAGGAAAGTCTCTTGTATTAAGAGAACGTCTATTTGATGATCGCGGAGGAAGAGCCCTATTTCTTCCCTTTGGGATTTTATGCCGTTGGCGTTGAAGTAACCTATTGTTAGGGATCGGGGTTTGAATCTAGCTAAGGCCTCGTTATCCATTGAAAGATTTAGGGGTTTGGGCGAGGGATTCTAGGGCTTGCGTAATATCCGGATACGCATTATAAATGGATTGAATCCTAATGATATTGCCTTGGGCGGCGACGATGAGTTTTGCCATTTCCTTTGCACGCGGGGAGGCAAAACACGCGAAATTTGATGTGATTATGTTGAACGAGGCAACACCTGACATCTGCTCGGTCGCGGGACCGGCAGTCGGGGGACGCGGAGCTTGGGGAGCAGGCGCGGGTTTAGCGGGGGGCGCGGCGGGCGCTGGGGGCGCAGAGTGCGCGGGACGCGCGGAGGGCGCGGGTGGCGCGGTGCCACGGAAGCGGGGGTCCCTAAGGTGGGGGGGGAGGAGATGGGGGGGCGGCGGGGGGGGGGAAATGACCGTAAGAGGGCACCAAGGCAGGGAAAGACTGCTGGTGGTGGAGATAATTCCACGGACTAGGCCTCTGAGGGCTTAGTCGTTGGGGCATAAGGGCGGAGGGAATCCTATAAGAGGATGAGGAGGGAGTTTCCCTTTGCTGGCGGGCGCCGGAGCGCTTCCCCAGCTTGGGAGAAGAGGCCTTAGGGGCTTTTGAACAACCCCGGTAGTTAGCCGGGTGGCCCTCTTTGCCGCATAAAACGCAGCTAGGAGGTACAGTACATAGGGTACGGTCCTTGGGATGGGGGCAATCGGAAGTGCTATGCTCTCCCAGGCACTTTACGCACCTGGGTGTAGCATGGCAATTCCGCTGTGAGTGGCCGTATAACTGGCACCTGTGGCATTGTCCGACAATGCCACTCTTAATTGGTTTTTCAATTTCGAACCCTGTGAGATGACACAGGGAACGAATTTGGAAAATCGGATGGTAGCCCTCAATGGGCGGACAGATAACGAGGACCATGTCGTAGAGGTCACCGCCTCTGGAGCGGTGCATACGATGGACCTCGTCAACCGGGACGTTCTGCGACTGAAGGTCGGCGAGAATTTCAGAGGGGAGGATTTCCCTAGGGATGCGTTTTATAACAACGCGAACTTGTTTCTCTTCTGGGAGAGAGTAGGTGTGGTATGACACACCTCTCGCTCTCAGTAGACGGGTTAGTTCCCTATAGTCGCGCGACGTAGGGACTAGAACTTTTATACCCTGCTGGGTATTTCGAGCGCTGGTGAAGCTGATCTTTTGATCAGCGCACCATTTCGAGATGTCCGTCCACTTCCCCTTGTCCTGTACGAACAGGGGGGGTGGAGGGGGAATCTTTTTCGCGGGGGGCGCGGGGCAATCCATCGCGGTGGATGATGCGGTCGGGGCGGCGGGGGACGCGGGGGGATCCTTTGCGGAGGATGACGCGGTACGGGGGGCGAGGGGCGCGGGGGAGGCCTTCGCGGAGGACGTAAACGAGATCGGTGGGGCGGTGGAGGGGGAGGGGGAAGCTACGGTAGCGCAAGTCGCGACGGTAGCACGCTGTTTAACCACAGCTGGTTTGATGGTGACGGTGGATGAAGAGGAGTCTGAGTCCTCTATTGCGGCGACCTTACTGGCCTGCGCAGAGGTCTGCTTCCTGTTCTTCCTCTTTCTTCCCTTTCCTTGGACGGCTATGAAGCCGTCGTCGGAGGGGGAGGAAGAGGTAGAGGAAGCAGCGGACTTTGGCTCGTCTTCCTCCTCCGAGCCAGAGGGGTAGGAGGGTTGCTTTGAAGAAGCAGCGGGGGCGTCGGTGTCCATTGACTCCGACGAAGGGGAGGGGGAGGGGGGTCTGGGCGACTCTACAGTCGGAGGGGTGTCAAGAGCGTCGCTGAAAGTAGCGACGCTGACATCTTGGTGGGGGTTTTCGCCCCTTGAGATGCTCAAGAGGTTGGAGAGCTGATCCTTATATTTCCCGCGGAGGGAAGGCTCTGACTCGAGTATATATTCGAGAAAGAGGGTTAATTGTTTCGAGAGAAGCTCGAGATCTATCACTTTGGTAGCCATAATGGCGGGGGGGGGGGAGGGAATAGCCTAACTATGCCTGTCTCCCCGGTGGGAATGCCGGGGATGAGTACAATCCCTCCCTGTCGGGTAAGACAGGGAGGATGAGTGCCTATCGGTGAGCCCTAAGCTTGATTTGGCCCGTTGCCTGTCTTAATGTGCAACGGGGTCCTAACCAGTCTAGTGTGAAGGGTATGAAGATACCCGACCACGCTAGGTGAGTTGCTGTGGAGGCAAAACTGTCACCACGTGTTGACTAGGAGATCCCCCAAGGCCAAACACTGGGACCCGGCCAATTCACTGCCTTACCCTGAAGGGGATCGGCGGGTGTGTTGGGTCAACACCCCACTCGGCTTCGTTGGCACCGTATGGTATCCACCGAGTGACCACGAAACTGTGGTTTTGCCCGGAAGGGGCCTGGTGAATTTACAGACGAGAATCTCTTGTTAAAGAAATAAGATAGCCTTGAAAAAGGCCTTTTTTGTGGATCTATGCCCGATCGATAAACGATCGGAGATCGGATGTAGTCGAGCGACTACGAAAATCGTTACGAAATGCAACGAATATATGACTCAGAGCAATGAGTCATGAACGGGAGAGCGCGCAAGCACACACAACCGTCCGTGACCGGTGCCGAGCGTCAAGTGAGGGACAATTCAACAAGTGCTATGTCTGTATTTATAAGATTGGCAGTCGTAGCAAACCTGTCTGTGGAACTTCGAGGCTTAGGGAATATGTAGCCCCATTCCTTCACGAAGTTTATGTCTATGGTGATGGTGACTTAGGGAATACATCCAAAGGGTGTGTAGCACCATCTTTCTGCCATAAAATGGCAAACATCGGAGATTACTAATCCTTAATTGATCAAATTGTTTGATTGCTGAAATTGCCAATATTCATCACGGTTAACAAAGTGTGATAAATACTGACAATCTCCTCTTTGAGTCTTCTATTAAAGCCTTTATCCCAACTTCAGCGATGGTCATGAAAAGAGATGTTAGGCAGTAAAAGTTAAAAAAAAAACAAAAAAAAAAATACAACCGACTTCCAAAAAACACTACAAAGTGAAAAATAACTTTAATTTCGGAAGTCGGTGTCTTTGGTTTCGAATTTTCGTTTTTTGTCACCGACTTCCGAAATTAAAGTTATTTTACATTTTGTAGTGTTTTTTGGAAGTCGGTTGTTTTTTTTTTGTAAAAAGTTTTTATTTTTCACTTTTTAGTTGTGGTACCTATCCCACACAAATACGAACACCACTACCTGATATGTAATTAACAGTGACAGGAACTTATCATATCATCCACATACTAAGTGGGAAAAAGTACGTATTATTATTGAAGCTAACTCAAAGACTATCGAAGCAAAGTTAAGAAAATTTATATGTGGTCCCATATAAATTTTCTTAACTTTGCTTCGATAGTTTTTGGCTCGACCCTTTCAAACAAAAAAGAATTTTCTAAATCGGTCCTCAATTGACGGACAAATCGGTGGACACACATAAAAAAAAAAACTAGCATACGCGACGAACATATAACCTCCTCCTTTTTGGAAGTCGGTTAAAAGGAATCAAATATTTTATAGACCATTTCTTCCACCAGCTCTCCTGCTGTTACTGGGCGTGTTGTTGGCGATATGGGTGCTGTACGGCATCGTGAAACTGATCATGTCACGGGTGAGGAGGACCGGCAAGCTGAGGTATGGAGACAAGGAGCTGGCTATACAGCAGAGGTTGCGAGCACTTGATACTTTTAGAGGGTGAGTGAACACTTGCTTATTTTCAAATTTAATCAACTGAATGCAGATTTTAAACTAAATATCTATGAACAATGTCGATGATCTTTGTCATGTTATGGAGACAATGAATGATCTGTCCACTGCACCTTATATACCTAAGAAGAACAACGTTTGCAAAATTAAAAAGGCTTTCATCGGCGCGGGCGCCTACATAACATCTGTGTTAATTAGGAATCTGGCACGACCAGAAAGACTATGCGTGTGAATAGCCCTATTCACACGATTTTTTTGTTGGTGCTGTTTATAGTTTTAGATTACTGAGCGTTTTTAGTGTGTAATAATGTAATTATCATATGTTTATATGATAATTAAACACCGAATTTTAGAAATCTTTCCGTCATCATTGGACTGCCCGGTTGGTCTAGTGGTAAGCGTTACTGCTGAGCATGAGGTACTGGATTCGATTACGAGGTCGGGAAACATATTATTGGGACTTTCCAACAGATATTTCTCAGTAGCAACCCGGAGTCTGGATTTGTGCCCGGTTGATGGCAATAGTCTCGCCCCCTATTACATGGGACTTACAATATAACTGGGGAAATGTGGGTGTATTATAGGTACACCTCTGCCCAACCTTTCGGGGAAACAAGGTGAGATGTTATGTTTCCATTATCATCGGTTATAAGTTCTTTTGTTAATTGTTTGCCTTCATCATCCTGTGTTTATCCAATTTACTTTGGCTCGGCGTAGCATAATGTATACATCATCATCATTATCATCAAGATCATTCTTTATCTGTTAGCCGTCATCTCAGTAGTCAAGAAAAAAAGGGGGCAAGAAAGGAGTCTTTTATCATATAATCTTTCACACAATCAATCCATCCCCATGTTTTACCTTACTAAACCGTAGATGTACGTAGATATGTTCTAAGTTGTGTGTATTTAGAATTAGCTTGACCTAATATTCTAAAATGAGACCATTTCGTACAGAATGGCTATCGTCTTCATGATCTTCGTGAACGACGGCGCTGGCGGCTACTGGTGGATGGAGCATGCGACGTGGAATGGTCTCGTAGCTGGCGACCTGGTGTTCCCTGCCTTCCTCTGGATCATGGGCGTCTGCATTCCCCTGTCTGTGAAGAGCGCCTTCGCTAAAGGCGTCCCGAGGTGGAAGATTTTTATGCATATCGTTAGGGTAAGTTTCATTGCTGCACTATTATTTGTAATCTATGTTGGAGTAGAAGATAGTAATATTAGAGTTCTGTCTGCGAGATATTACTTGCTCTAATTGAGAAGACACATAGTCTCTGCTCAAGTTGGAAATTGCCGAGAAAATTACTGTTTTTCCCCAATCTCATGATGAAAGTTGGGACAGTTCTAGTCTGTTCCGGAAAAATTTTTGGTCAGCGTCATGTTATCACGATATAAGTGGATTTCATCAGCAGTGTTTTTAAGGCTTTTAAATCTAAACGAAAATGTGCCTTCGGAGAATAAAAACAAAAACATGAATTTATATAATTTCCAAGTGTATTGTTTTATCACTGCAGGTTCCATTTAATAATAGTATGGTGTAACACTTGTAACAGAACATTTACGTAAGCAGTCGGCAGGCGCGCTAACTGTGAAAGGGGTGCTTAAGATCAACCTTTAGAACCAGTCTTGTTATGTAAACGTTACGCGGATCGATGCGTATGCGCCGGGTTAAAGCTGTCTGATTACCTTAGCTTTTGAGGATGATGGTAAACTGTTTAAATAGGGATTTTAAACTGTAAAAAAACATGAGGTGAAGACCGTAAATAAGGTGCGAAGATATTTTTGTTTTGACGGAATATGTTTTATTTCTGGCAGTGCAATGTTTGGCCATTACCAGCCAGCAGTCTCTCTTAAAAATTAAGATCAACAACAGCTGCAATCATTTTTATTATCTTTAATAAACTGTGCAGACATAAATAATAATCATTTAATCAAGAACACAGATTAGTAGCAACAGATGGCTCACTCCTAAAAATTATTTAAATAGAAAGCGACTCTTGCTACGACACAATAAAGTGCAATTCAGGTCGCATAGCGCTAATTACCTACAGTTATATTCACCTAGAAGTTGCCTTTCTTTCTATCGCGTAACTCTTATATCTTCTGACTACGTTACGTCCACTGAATTCGACAAGTCGAGACCGATACCTACTTGTACCTTCATACGAAAAATACGGAGTGTACCATCTATATTCATCTGTGTCAAGAACTAACTCTGCAAGGTCATCATGAGTCTTTTTTAATTGACCTTGTCGGGTTATCCCGAAACTTGGGCGCGAATAAAATGGTAAAAAACATAGGTATTATATTGGTGTCAAGTCGTTAGGAACGTTCATCGAAAAAGATGGCATCGTTGCAAGTAGCTGTCAAATATTTACCAGTTTTCATTCATTTGGAAATAAGAAATATGGCTAACTAGTAACTAGTGAACTAGAATATTAATAATGAATTGCAATTATAACACTGAATTTGATGTTGTAACAGTTCTAGGTGTAAAAAAGGCATTTGGAAAGATTCCAAATACATTTTGTACATCTAAAACTAAATATTCGGTGTTACGATATTAATTATTGCATTTCATAACCAATATTTTAGTTCACTAGTTAGCCATTATTTCTTATTTCCATACAGTAATATTGCCAAATTAATCAAAACAGCCAAATATTTGAGCGCTATATTTGCAACGTTGCCCATTTTCTGTATAAACGCTCTTAAGTAGGATTTTCCCTTCGGGTTTTAATGGATGTTGCATTTTGAATTACTTGGTCAATTAACAAAATTCATGTGACTAGCAGCATCCTCGGCTTTGCTCGCGTTCTGCTAAATCCTGATCAGAGAACATAATCTTTGAACAAAAAAACTCAATTATGTCAATCAGTTCCAGCGGTATTCAAGGAAGTGAAATTGAGGACAAAAGCAAATCTGCAGTAGGTTATTCAGGTATGCATGGGATGGTTCATGTACAAGTGATCTCCGAGCATGAGGTCACATCGGTTCCTTGTGAAAGGCATAGTTGCATTGTGATGCAAATACTAGAATAAGTAGGCAAGTCGAAATCAAGAGGTGCGCCGATTAGATGATCAGCTCCTTGGTAGTGAAAAGCTTCACCTACACTTTTTTTTGTATTTATTGATAATAAACGATAACATAGTTTGAGATATTGTGACAGAGAAGATATGCACTAGACTGTAAAAAATTACTTACCTAAATATGTTAAGAAAATAGAAAAAATAAAACTTTTGTCATGGATATTAAATTGCAAATAATTTTCAAATTAATTAAGTTATTAACGTTGATAAAAACGAGTTATTCAACAGAGACTTCAAATGGTCGCTAAGCAGAGCAATGAAATCAGAAACGCTTTGTTTTGTTAACATATTCTTAATAAAGCAAGGAATTAAAAATTATCTCACACTTAATCGCAATAAGTGATTAATGTGCTCTTCAATAGACACACAGATATTTGTATTCACCGCACGCGATCCGTTCACTTTCGTTACATCACCCAGACTTCCGTATTTTGTCTCATTGTGTACCTTGATCAGATCTCCAATGCATACAAGTAGCACTTCACCGCTAATGCGAAGTCGACTTTTTGCTACATATTTCATTGGAAATTCTGTTTGCGTGATAACATCCAGATAGCTCTCTCCGCCTCTATCAACAAAATCGCTGTCCACACCATCCATATCGTCTTTTACTCGTTTATTTTTCTTTACTGAGTGATCATTACCGTCAATGTATATCACATGCGTGAGAGTAATGGGAACACTTCATTTTATACTAGAGGCATCGTTAGTTGTTCGATATAGTGACCCAGTAACGGACACGGCCTGGTTTAGATTGTCGAGGAGGCTGTTACAATTCGTGTAAAACAATCGGCAAGTGTCGGTGACACGTGATTGGTGCATTTAGTTCTAATGTCTGTTATTTGGCAGATGTGGCCACTTAAATTGAGATGTATCTAATTGTCGGGGTATTATCTACGGCTATTCTTTTAATTGGTCTGTTTGTTACTATTCTACTTTTCTTCATCCGCTTGGGTTAGAATTGTTCGTGAGCGTATTAGTAAGTAGACGGCCGTTCTTTTTTTGTTCATGATTTGTCGAATGCAGTTTTTCACTTTTATACAATGCCATTGTTGACATGGAAATATTGCATTGTACTTTACAGTGACTTGGAGATTTAGGTTTTCATAAATATTGTGATTCATGAACAATTGGGTATTCCTTGTTCATTGTCATTGATTAGATTACTGGAAAAAAACTCTTTGAATGCATTTACCTGCTCCTTTTTTTGAAGATGGTTTACAATTGAATACCTATATGCGAAGAGTACCTATCGAAATACGATAAAAAACGTATTTGTAATACCTTCCTAAAATGTTGACTTTCATGTACATATTATATTGATTTTTAACCAACATTTTTTTTTGTATATTTTGGTACTTACTACTACAAATGAAAAGTTGTACAATACTCCGGGGCCTTATCATACGGTCTGCCATCAAACTGGGATGACAGTGGTGGTGGTGGTGCGTGTGGTGTCATCGTTATTTATCTAAGTACCACGTAACTCGATTCTCTTCAAGTGTGGCTTTCCTCAACAGGTTTACCCAAGTGTTAGACAACCGAAATTGTGAAAAAACATTATATTCGATTCATTTTTTAAAGTCTTTGTTATCAATCTTTCGTTAACAGAACTGCATGCATTCATTTGATTGGTACAGTTAAATTAAATCTATCAATTTGTAAATAATTTATTGGAACGGATAGAAATAGTATTCTTTTCTAGAGCAGTAACAATTAATTTTAGCGTTTTAAAAGTCTAGATTTCTTAAGCTCCGTGATTGTGAAACTTGCTTTATTTGGCAGTTGTTAAGGTGAACAAGTCCGAAAGAGATTGGATGGTTTCTTACACAAAGTATTACTTAATAGGACGTTAAGCTTGATTGAAGGCTCCTGCAGACAGGCGCGACGCGACACCAGTAGAATAATTTCCGTGAAGTTTTCGTAGAAATTATTCCACTAAAGTTGCGTCGTGACTCGTGCCGTTGCGTTGCGCCTGTCTGCGAGAGTCTTTATACGGTGAGATTAAATTGCCTGTAGCTTACCATAAGCTGAAGTATCAATAAAAATTGCACCTTCTACGCTACGGACACGAAATAAGCGGGCGCGGGGCGGCGGAGGCGGCGGTGGAGGCGGCAGCGGCGGTGCGGAGAGCGGCGCGTTTCAATGCATAGATTTATATATGGAACTGGCCTCGAGGGCAGTGGCGCGGGGAGCGAGAACAGTTCCATATAAAACTATGCACTTAAATGCGCCGCTCTCACGCCGCCACCGCCCCCGCCCCGCAATCGCTGATTTCGAGACCGAGGCCTAAAAAGTGTTTAGGCGATGCAAGTCATTTGTTGCTAACAATTTTGTCTCTGACGTGAAACTTCCATCGTGTAAATGGAGCTTTACATTGGTCACAGTTTTATGGTTGCTTTATTTCATGAGCACGTCAATCATTTTAATTTTTATCCTTATGAAACAGTCTACAGTCATCTCTCGAATTGCAACAACGATGAACTTCTATTGTATTAAAATGCTGAACAATGCCAGACAGCATCTCAAATTGTATCTCTGAATCGATATACGCTTTACTGTTTTGTCACTACAAAAATAATATGGACAAAAAACTGCTTGATCATTAGTGAGGGTTTGAAAATCGATACATAACAAACAAATGCAGATGCGGGCATGACACATATTTTTTTTTAAACATGACAGGTCATCGACTCACTATTGTACTTGCTGGTTCTTATAATTTTTTTTTTCTTATAATATTTAAAAATTAATCTAAGCTGGACATTCATATATGTGGTTTAAATGTGTGTGCGTGTGTGTTTGTGGGGGGGGGGGTGTTAGAGTGCGCGCAAGATACTTAAGTCTGCGCACGACTGGTGGCGCTGGGGTGCTTAATTATATGCTGTAATATTTAAAATATTAAATCTATATTAATATTATATTAATATTATTAATTTTTATTTATTTATTTATTTATTTATTTATTGGATCTCCAACAGAGGCTACACAATTACATGCAAGATTACAAATACAAGGACAAATACGAGTGTGCGCTTCCAATTATGGGAGACCACATCATTCTCTTATAATCTAGGTAAAAACATTAAAGCTTGACAAAGTGAAATAATAATAATAATAAAATAAATCAAAACATAAAACTCGAAAATAATTATAAAGGAAAGGAAACAAAATTAAATACAAAATTAATTAATCTTATAATATTAATTTATTCATAAATTCTATATTTAATTTACTATGTTGTAATGGCCCAGTGATCTCGCCTTCATGCACGAGGTTATGGTTTCAAATTCGGGCAAGTACCGATGTGACTTTTTCAATTCATATGTTCTTTCTGAGTTTATCTTGGACATTACTAACATCGGTGAAGGAAAAACATCGTGAGGAAACCTGAACTTATAGTTAATATATGTCTGAAATCGCCAACCCGTCTTGATCAAGCGTGGTGATCAATGCTTATGCCTTCTCTGTATGAGAAGAGGCCTTTGCCCTGCAAAGGGACAGTAATAAGCTGGTATTATTTTACTTAATTTGACCTTATATAAACGACAAGCGACTTACGAGTTGTAGGTCGTAGGTTCGAACCCAAACAGGCGCTTTACTTTGTGTAAATTATTTCATCACCACTGCTCTCAAAACGGTGAAGAAAAACATTGTGAGGAATTCGGCATGTCCTAGAACCGAAAATTCGAAGACATGTGACATCTACCAACCCGCACTGGGCCCGCGTGGTGGATTACGGCCCACTCCCTCTCATAGTGAGGAGGCCTGTGTCCTAGCAGTGGGAACATTTATAGGCTGATGATGATGATGAAACGACAAGACGGCGGTATACGATTAGTTCCGATTTCAGCCGCGCGCAGACTTATGTAGATTTTCGTGTTATGATTTTTGAACGGTGTCTTTTCTCTTTTCAGCGTTCAGTCATCATGTTCCTGCTAGGGATGTCCCTCAACACGATCTACGGCTCCAATATGCTGTCTGAGCTGCGTATCTTTGGCGTACTCCAACGCTTAGCAGTGTCGTACCTCATAGCTGCTGGATTCTACGCCCTCACGGCGCCGAAGTACTACACGCCTCCGCGGGTGAGTGTAAGAAAGAAATTTTATGTTTATTTATGTTTTGTAAAAAGCTGCGGGTTGTCAGCGTATCTGGTGCGTACGTCTACTGGTAAGGTAAAAAGTCTTTGTTTCACGATGTAAGGCTTGCGTTTTTTCTCTGATTTTACAATAAGTTCAATTACAGATTATTTGTAGTGATAATTACTCATTTCAAGTTAGTATCTTGTCAATAATGTGCTAGCCATCGCAAAAGGTTATTTGCAAAGGCAAGGAAGGAAAAAAGTTAACTTATCGGCTTCTGTGGATACGACGTGTGTGTACTAGTGGATTGAAGATTAATTATGAATCATAAAAAATATGTAGGTACCTTATGAGTTTAGGAATCCGGTCGTGTGCTAATTTTTATAATGGTACCTACTACTTAGGCATATAAAAAGTTAGGCTTATCATAATATATGTGCTACATACCTATGAATTAGATTGATCGAAGTCAAGGTGCCGTTCACTTTCGGTTTAATTAGGTATTAGCGTTCTCAAGTGTTAAAACACTACATCTATAGAATAATGTCGTTACGGATACATTTTTAAAGTATCTACGTAGGTACTCAATACTCAATATCTTTATTGCTTTACCATAATGTGTACTTAGGTGGTAATTATATAATTTAGATCATTATGGACCCTGTAGGGCACAGCAAAAAGGGTAGGAGTGAGGAAGCCCTGTTTTAGGAGATCATTGTTTTTGTGGGAACAAGTTTTAACATACATATAATCAAAGTCAGGAAATCGCGAATAAGATACCTACTAACATTTCGCTTAACTATTATTATTTATGTTTTATCTGTAAAAAGTACTTAAATTTAGATTATTTTTATATCTTTTATTTTTTACATATTATAATTCTGTTTATTCATATAAATAAATTGTTTTCTTTTGAATAATTATTATTGCTATATTATTTAATTATTATTGTTATATAAAGGTAAAGTAGGTACTTAGCTATGTGCGTAAGTATAATAAAACAATAAATATGCTAAAAAACAGTGGCTGTCCGAGAGTGTCGATAGAAGTGAAAACTTGAAAAAAAATCGGCGCCGCGGTAATCAACGCGTTGATGTCTTTTACTCCATGCACCGCGGTAATCAATGCGTTGATGTCTTTTACTCCACGGTATCGGTAAATTGCGTTACAGTGTTGCGAAATCAATGGTTTTGTCCCATCTCAAAAATGCCCAACGTGCCTAAAGAAGTTTTAACTTCAAAAAGCTGGAATGTTAACGTCAGTCAGTTCCAGATAAAATTGCAGATTTGTTGATAATTTTTTCAGCAGGCCATGCTGAAAAAATCTTTCACATAAATTCTTTATATTCATCGAAAACTCAATGACTGACTGTCTGGGTCTCTTTGTATGAGACCTGAGGTGGGACAAACAGGCCGTAATAATTTTATAATGTTTTATTCTCAGGGTGCATGTGGCCAGGCCTTGAAAGACGTGCTATCCTGTGTGTGGTGCTGGTTGCTGGCAGCCGTCCTTGTCGCAGCACACAGCGTCATCACCTTCGTAGTTCACGATGAACACTGTCCGATGTGAGTACCATTGCAGAGAAAAAAATTAGAAAATATTTTCGAAAAAAAAAAACCCTTTTTAAATCTGAAACTTGTGAAGGAAACAGGGTTATTTTGTATCCATAAATCAAATAAAATCTGCCTAGCCTTTTCCCAACTATGTTGGGGTCGGCTTCCAGTCTTAACCGGATGCAGCTGAATACCAGTATTTTACATAGAGCGACTGCCTATCTGACCTCCACAACCCAGTAATTGGGTTATACGATACCCGTTGGTAAGACTGATTGTCAAACTTTCGGGCTTCTGACGACCTATAACGACTGTCAAAGATCCACGAAAGACAGCCGGGACCAACGGCTTAACTGCTTTCTGAGGCACGGAGGAGTCTCGGTATGTAAAGATGGTCATCTATCTACGGACCAACCCCGGCAAGCATAGCTTAACCTGATGGATGGACTCGTGCGGCTGTTATTACTTAGCCACAAAGCTCCTCCTATCTATAAATCAACTAAAATACACATTCATGCGTTGCGTGCGTGGCTAAAGTCGGCCATTCCTTCATAAACTTTAAATTTTAGTCGTGCTTTACCAAACGTCATAGTGTTTTGGTTGTAGTAATATTGAATGGGTATTCACAATTTTTAAGAGAATGTAAACAAGGCGTTTAATGATTTTCGTTATGTTTTTCTATGCGACAGAAATTAGATAAAAAGACGTTTATTCAAGAGAAATAATTATGAACAATAGGGACGATGACAAAAAAAATATGTTTTTATCCTTCAGGTAGATATTATTTTTATCCTTCAGGTAGATATTATTTTTATCCTTCAGGTAAAAATATTGGACACGTATTTTTTCTTTTTTTACGTTATCAAAAGATTAAGGTGATACATTGAGTTAAAATGTGCCATGACGTCACGATTACGTAGATTTTATACATACTTGTGACTTGTTTAAGTAATTTTTATTAATATGATAAAGCAAAAAATACATGTCTAATATTTTTTTATTATCTGTTTGACAGACTAAATAGAATTTCTTTTTTTTGACCCCCCAAGCATCATCCCTATTATCAATAAATTTATGACCTCCTCTTTCTCACAGACACTTCTGATTACCTATTGGCACCATAATCATACTAAATCAGCACTTGATGCAAATTAACTGTAAATGTTCAAGGTTGTATTATACAATCTGGTATATCTTTCCAGGGGCTACTTAGGACCCGGTGGCTTCCACGACAACTGGGTAGCGGGGGGGTGCGCCGGCGGTGCGGCGGGGTACATCGACCGCACGGTGCTCGGGTGGTCACACGTCTTCCAGAAGAGTGACGCTGCTCGGGTCTATGGAGGAGACCCTACTGACCCTGAGGGACTTTTAGGTATGTAAATTATATTTATTTCAACAAATTGGTAAAAAAACACTTTAAGGCCTGCGGGGACTGAAGAGAATTTTAAAGGTCTTTGGGCATTTTTGACCCGATACCTCAAAGTACGCGTCCATTATTGAAATGTGGCTTGTTTTGAAGGTTAAGGGTTAAAATTTCACGGAATATATTTATTTTAATCCAAATGTATGGGGAAAAAACGTTATGTAGTTCGAAACGCAAAACTTATATTGTAAAAAAAAAAAAACTATTTTACTTCTTAAAAATATTGTAGGTAGGTAACTACTATTTTCAGGTTTCTTTGGGGATTAATCATAAACTAGTATTTTTATAAATGGATGCTTGGAATAACGCGGGAGAAACTGCGGAGAACAAGGTAGAAAAACTCCTAAACATTCTTGTACCCTTTTAGGAAGATCTTTGTGCATTTTTGTAAGCATTTTATATATTGAGAAGGATATTGATATACGAAAATTGTTTTTTTATATTAATTCTTGTTTTGCAAAAATAAACTTTCCCATACTTTTGAGAAATGCGACTCATCTCATTGGGTGGTATTCATGGTCTTACATACTCCGACTAGTTTCGTTAGTGGTCGCTGGTGGGTCACAGGTCCGAACAAAATGCCCATTTTCCTTTATCAATTGAATTTAATACTTATCCAATCGAAATAAGGTATATATTTTAATGTTTAGTGATCGACCTTGGAGCATACCGGCGCATACCACGGCATACCGGCACATACCACGGCATACCGGCGGATGCTCCGGTAAGCTGACGGACGCTCGCGGTATCGCAGAGGATTTTTCTTGTCAGTGTGCGCTGGCGGATAGAGAACTCCCCTCGATACTCTCCCCTGCCGCGCCGTCCGCCAGTGTTCGCAGGCCCTAGACGTCATAAATAAATTATGTTTTAAAACTAGACGAGTGCGGTATTTCCTTTCCGACTATTCTGAGAAGAAAAACCGCAACAAAAATGACATTCTCTTTTAAACTCTCGACATAATAATATTCCTATTGGGTACCTAATGTGCCTGAATTAAAGATGAATAAATAGATAAATAAATAATATTAGTCAAGACATAATGAGTACCATGTAGATTAATTTTTGATATGGTCTTTTGAGGTAACACAACTACACAGATTTGCTTTCCAAGGCGATGTGTAATGGATGGTCACCCATCTACGGACCAACCCCAGCAAGCGTAACTTAAGACGCAGATATATGACAGTGATCTTGAATGGTTAGCTTGCGTGTTTTGTACTGAGCTCAAGCAAGGCGTCGTACGTCCAGCCAGTAATAGGACTCGCCCATCAAGGAGCGCTGTCCTAAATTAGACCCATTATTAATTTATTACACGTGAAAAAAAAAAGTATTTTAATAAAACAAGTATACTAAAAGATTAATAATTTAATTATCTTTAAAATGGTGAAGTTTTCAGAAAAATACGCTCGATAGATTTTGCGTCATTTTCAGTTTTTTATCCGCATTAGACATAACTTTACAAATTAATTTAATTAATCATAATCAAAAATATGCCTAAATTAAAATATTAGGAAAATGCTCTAATTTAACATATATTTTTTCCAAATCACTATCACTACTCGTTTAGACGTCATCTTCAGTATAAAATCATTAAAAGTCGGTTATCGTCCCCTTAACCTGATCGATCGACCCGTGTGGCTAAATGATAAATGATTTTATTTCTGTAAGTAGGTTTGTACAAACACTTTTACACGTCAATCAATGCTACTATTACTTAGCTACAAACTCCTAACAAACAACATCGTTTTATAATGTTACTAGCTGCGCCCCGCGGTTTCACCCGCATAAGTCTCGATCTCGTGGGAAAAAAAAAGTATCCTATGTTCTTTTCCAGGGCATCATCTATATATGTGCCAAATTTCATCCAAATCCGTTCAGCCGTTTTAGCGTGAAGGCGTAACAAACAAACTTACTTTCGCATTTATAATATTAAGGATGATATTTACCGAAAGCCAATGTCTCATTGACTAATGTCCCTTAAAATTGCCACTACTACTTATTAAGTTTTCTTTTTTTTTTTTTTCTATCCAGGATGCCTAACATCAGCGGTGCAAGCACTCCTGGGCGTGCAAGCAGGCGCCACGGTCCTGCTGCAGCGCTCCCACAAGGCTCGGATCTCTCGCTGGCTCGCATGGGCGCTGGTCTTCGCACTCGCTGGAGCTCTGCTGGCTGGATTCTCCAGGGAACATGGGGTTGTACCCATCAATAAGAACCTTTGGTAAGTTGACTAGAGTTTTATAAAGTTACGATGTGATGAAAAATGTTTGGAATGCTAACCAAAAGAAAAACCAACCAAAAGACAAAAGGACCAGTTCTCTCCAGCTTATAAGCGTAAAAGGGTTGTGGAGGTTGTAGAAGTCTAAAAATTTACGTTATTACTGGAAACTGACCCCAAAATAGTTAGGAAAAGGCTAGGCAAATGATGGTAGGTGTCAAAGGGATCGTTTCCAGATAGTATAGCAGATCTCATATTTGAGGCCTATAAAATCAAAGGCAGCTAAACGCATTAAAGTCGTAAAATGAGTTAACTATGGCGCCATCTAATTTAGTTACTTGGACACGCTTTGATGTATTAATTTTACTAACAAAAATTCAAAAGATATTACTGCTGTTTCTAGCAAATTCAGTTCAAAGACCAATATTGGCATCAAATACATGCCAACCAATAAGAATCAAAAGCAAGACAAAAATATCAGTTTTGGTAGCTTCCTGAATATTTGACAGTCTTGGATTTAGCTAAGAATCAAAAGCAAGACAAAAATATAAGTTTTTGTAGC
Source organism: Agrochola lychnidis (assembly GCA_963680765.1). Taxonomy (NCBI): domain Eukaryota; kingdom Metazoa; phylum Arthropoda; class Insecta; order Lepidoptera; family Noctuidae; genus Agrochola; species Agrochola lychnidis. The sequence goes on from OY796857.1 coordinate 17,753,728, forward strand.
TTCCTGAATATTTGACAGACTTGAATTTAGCTGTGCTTTGATTTTTTTGGCCTCATTTGCAGATTTTTGGTTCAGATCTAAAGGACTGTTCATATTCTACAATTTCAGTAAATTGAAAAACTAACTACAATAACTTTATTCCAGGTCTATTTCATTCGTCCTTGTAACTTCAGCGTGCTGCCTCATCCTGCTCTGTTTCTGCTACACCCTCACAGACGCCTGGAGGCTTTGGGGGGGAGGACCCTTCAGGGCTCCAGGGTTGAACGCTATCGCCCTCTACATCGGCCACTCCCTCTGCGCCCACCTGTTCCCTTTCCACTGGAAAGTCCCCAACATGAGGACCCATGCTATAAGCCTCTTTGAAGCAGTTTGGGGGACAGCATTATGGGTCATCATCGCACATGTAATGGCCAAGAAGAAAGTATTCATTACGCTTTGAACAGAAGTATGATTTATTTGGAATTGATTTTATTTAAGGCTCCTTCACAAATTGTAAAGATGAGAATGACAATAGTTCTAGAGCTTGAATACTGTTTTTCTAACTTATGCAAGGTTTTAAAATTTTGACTAATGTCTCTCGTTTTGCTTTGTTTTCATTTGAAAAGCAATATGATGTATTATTTCTTTTGGTAAATAATTTGCCATGTACCTACCCACTTTTTGAAATCTAGTGATCAGGAAAATATTAATAGCTGTTCATTACACAAAGTAAGGTAAATTTTTTGTTGTTAAAAAAATACGTAAGGTTCTTATTTTAATTGAGATCCTATTGTTATAATATTATAATTATAATTTAAATACATACTTTTAGGAATTAAGTATAATTTAAGTGTAGATATTTAAACCAAGACTGAGCGATAGAAAAACCATAGGTGCTCCGATAGTTCTCAATGTATTTGTAATCTTTTGGTTTTAACATTTATTGTACTAATTATATAAAAATCTAGTCTTAATTGCGTATTTGGAATTTTGTCTACGGATTTGTATGTGAGAGCGACTATAAGTAAGCTTGATAAGAAAAATAAATGATTAAAGATAAATTATATCTTTCTTATTTCATACCGGCCGGCCCGTTAACAATAGTCAAAAAAAGGTTCCAATCCCTAAAAAAATAAAAGGAGTGTGGCAAAGATCTCAAAGAAGTTATAAAAAACTCTTGTTGGCTTATGTTTTTAGAAGGAGTGGACATTTGCTAAATTTTAACAATGTTTTGATCTTCGATTGGTAATGTAGGAATCGAAAAAAGGCGAGCCAGGTCTATTAATTAAGCTGCGTCCCCAAGTCCATTAAGCTGCATCCCCAAGTCCATTATGCTGCGTCCCCAAGTCCATTAAGCTGCGTCCCCAAGTCTATTAACCTGCGTCCCCAATTATATCATTTTGGCCAACAAAACATCCAAAAATTTAAATAAGAGTAGCAAATAGACATCACACAGCTATCCATTGCAAACTCTCATAGAAAATCACAACTAATGAAGTATCCTGATTACGGTATACACGATCAACAAACAACATTTGAAGGATATTGCTAATCCATTGCTTCATAATTTCGTAAAATTTGTCTGCTCAACAACGTAAATAACGCAATGAATGTTGTTGAACTGTCACAATGAAACAAATTGTGATTAATCGTGTGTTATGCAATTAAGGCGCAGGCTGTCATAAATACGTAGGTTCAAAGAAAATAAAATAATGGTGAATGGTGGGGTAAGATAAAAGAAACAATTGATATTACAATATTTGACGTTTTATTAGAAGGGTGACAGTAAAATCCGCAATGTCATTGAAAAATAATAATAAAACAAACGATTCAACAAATCATGACTCAAGGTAACGTATAGTTTTATAACAAATAAAACTATCAAATAAAATTACTTTATAATGAATAACAAGACGCGATTGGTCCCCAGTCGGGGGCTCACGTGCGCACAGATTACGATCCATCAGAGATCAACAACACGTCGCAGAACAAACTCACACATGCAATCTTAAAACAACCTCGAATGAATCGTAACATTGTCACCCAAATATGTATGGTGCATACTAACATATAAAAGTAAGTATGTTTGGCATTTCGTTTACATTACAAGTTATTATGTCATAATAAGCCCGGCGCAAACGCACCTCTCTCATATATTAATTCCATTATAAGTTAAATATATTACTAAGGTCAGTTAATTCATCATAATTCCTATTAAATCACTTTTGCAGACGGTAAATGCCATATTAGGAATTGAATATTTCATATATTTAAATAATTATATTTTCTATAAAGGATACTTTACTATCGATGCTTATCCCATTAAATCAATAGCTGATAGGCAGGCACACTTCGCAGTTTCAATAATAAACTTGTATGTAGGACCGTAGGTACTAACGATACTTTTAACTAGAGACCTAACTTGTATAGTGATAAAGACATGTAAAACAGTGTTTATAATATATATATATCTAAAATTTCCTTAGAAAAAATCTCTTAAAATATATCTCAATTCTTTTAAACGTTCCCCGATGAGACAGGGTTATAATAATGTCGATATATTAATTCAGCGCTATATAAATATAACATTTTCTTATATTACTAAATAGGAAGAACATTTACTAGTGTATAAGAGAACAAATTAATTGCACAAACAGTGAAATATTAATACGAAACAATGATATTACCTATATACAGGTATTCTGGTAAATATAATTTTTGAATGTAGGGTATTTACAATGTTATCGATTTTCAAGTCATTATGTAGAAAGCGACATCTCTAATATCGTTTTTTTGCATTATAATTTGATTTAATTAACAATATTTTCGATATTACAAAAATGTTGACGACACCCGATACAAGTTGACATTAAAAATCGACGTTAAAATTTTGAAAAAAACTAACATTTGATTGTATTGGCTAGTTATATAAATTATTCACACGAAAATTTATAACAGCACATTTTATTCTATTACAAAATGTGTTATTTTTTTATAAAGTTTGTTATATAATGTCGAGGCGCACAAGAAACATTTGTTTTTAGGAGCTGTTCCGATTCGTATTATGAAAGCAAAGTGAAGATGGAGCATTGAAGAGGAGATTGTTTTATCATCTGCCTAGCCTTTTCCCAACTACATATGCAGGGGTTGGCTTCTAGTCTACTGTATGCAGCTGAATACCAGTATTTTACATGGAGCGACTGCCTATCTGACTTCCACAACGTGTTACTAGGTAACACGATACCCCTTGGTAAGACTGGTTGTCAGACTTTTGGGATTCTGACTACCCGTAACGACTGGCAAAGATTAACTTATAAAAGCCGGGATAAACGGCTTAACGTGCTTCCCGGGGCACGGAAAGAAGGAGTAGATTGAATAAGTAGAAAAAAAAACGAGAGACTATACTGTACCGTAGCATATGATGTGTAGGTACATCTGACATCTTGGCTCACGTATATATCCTAACTTCCTAACTTAATAAATGCGTAAGTGAGTTTGTTTGTTACGCTTTCACGCTAAAACGGCTGAACGGATTTTGATGAAATTTGGCACAGGGGTAGACCATGATCTTGAGAAGGATATAAGCTACTTTTTACCCTGGATCGCAGACGAAGTCGCGGGCAACAGCTAGTAATATTCATCATTATCATTCTGTTTACAACCTCTGGGAAAATGAGTAAATGCAGAGAAATCTTACCCCCTAGCAATACATTTTTACATTGCTAGGGGGTGAGATTTCTCTGCAGCTGACTGTACCATCTGACGGCCAACTCTAGCACCGCGCGCGCTCATTGGTCAAATCAAATAACGCGCGCTTTCCCGGCTTCCTGTTACACACTTCCGTCCCTTTTCACGAAATCACTCCCACAGAATCGCGCCGTAGGTGAGTATATATGTTCCTTGCACAGATTAAACACAGGAAAGATGTTATGTTACATATCAAGAAATCTGCTTTCTATAATGTATCGGACCGTCCCCGCAAACAAATGTTAAAAGTGTGTTTCGGCGCTAAACTCTACGATTACGTGTAATAAGTACTCGAGCTCACTTTAAGTCACTCATATTACTAAAGAAATGGAATGTTTAGTTTTTAAAAGAATGTTAGAAAGATCACTAACAGCTTGTTATATGGAACTATCACGCTTAGTTGGAGAAGTTACGGCAGACTTGGCAAGACCACGAATACATTAATGTAACGACTATTTTTCTGGAGATTCTGCTAGAAGTTACTGTTTTAAAATTGATTATTTATTAAGCTTTTAGGTGCCTTTCACAAAAAATCGAAGACTGTCCAGCAACCTGAGGAGTTTATTTTAGTAAAATTTTCTCTCTTCCGTTGGTTGTCATGACATACTTTTAGAGTCTCCGTTTTTGTATCAAGCAATCCTTATAGTTAGAATACTGCATGTAAATAGTTAGCTCATTACAGTTAGTTACGTTATTCTCGTTGAAGGCATGCCATTATTTTGTACTTGTCGATATAGAGCGCAGAACTGAGAATACAGCTAATGTTTGTATGGAGGCCCGCAGCGCGAGGCCCGACGATTCTACAAGAGACTAGACATAACCGAAACACTTGTCACACAAATCGGTTTTAAATAGGTCCACTATTAGATACATTACTAACTTTATCTTAAATACAAGGTAAAATCTCTAGGACAATACACATTTCGCTATAAATGCAAATTCATGGAATTCAATATTTATCGGTAAGACAGTTCTGGTACACTGTTCGTCTTACATTATTATGCTACTAAGATTCCCGATAACACAACGCACCGCGACACGCGATCTCAGGTCCATAGGTATCCTGTATACGATATGTCCCAAACTATAAAGCTGGTAATACATGTTCGCCAAACCTCCAAGGCGAGCGAGAGACCAATACCAATAGGGATGTTGGCCCGGGTAAAAAAAAAAAGAAATTCTATTTAGTCCGTCTTTTAGATAATAAAAAAATATTAGACACGTATTTTTTGCTTTATCATATTTATCAAAAATGACTTAGATAAAACGCCTTAAAGTTGGGGAGTGGGAGGTCGTTGCAACTCAGTATAAAATCTAGCAAGGCGTGACGTCATGCCACATTTCAACTCAATGTATCGCCGTAATCTTTTGATTACGTCAAAAAAGAAAAAATACGTGTCCAATATTTTTTATTAAAAAATTGGACATAGGCCTATTGCCAATGTTTACGAGTTTTTGTGGAGTTTTTATGCTGGCCGTAATTGCCGAGTGCAGGCGAGCGCTTATGATTTGTGCAGAAAACCCGAAGTGAGACGAGTGGTAGCGAGCGATCCCGAGTGGTGGCAAAGCACATCAAACGAACCGTATACACGTTGGCGCTTGCCTGCACTCGGATCAACGAGTAATGATGAGGTTAGACAAATGGGCTGTCAATACGTTGGGACTCGCTATCGCTCGGTACGCTAGGGTTACCATTTCGAAATTTGAAAAGTCCTGACATTTGCAAAAAAGTCCGGATATTTAACTTTTTAATCCTATTTTTTTCAGTAATCATTTATTTTTTAAAGAAAATCCCCTTAAATCGAAAAGTCCGGACAAATAAGAAGGCTGGACATAGTCCGGACGGGGGGCCAAAAAACCGGACATGTCCGGACAAATGCGGACGGAACCCTAGCTATGACCAACATGTATTGCCGGATTTAGTAATTTAGTAGTCTCTATTGTTTTATCTAGTGTCAAAAATACCATTAACTTCATTAGGCCACATGCAGACCGGCGATCTGTTCACGGCGATGTGTTCAACGACGGAGAGCCCACACAAGTACAATGTATGCTTTGGGTAACAATAAATCCTTAAACTAATTGCACATTTCAATGAAAACACGCATAAAATAAAACTTAAAATCTATTTATCGCCGTTACAGCGCTATAATAATATATTACGAGATTTCAAACAACACGCGTAAATAACTATCGATACTAATCTAAACCCCAGTACTATAATTCCCTGTTATCAAGTCATCCCTCGCGTCTCGAACGAAAACTGTTTCAGAGTTGTATAAAATAAATATCTAGTGTGGCACTTGACAGTTTGTATACCGACGTAGCGGGTATATCGATCCAGCACCACAGAATACCTATTTACTAACAATTACAGTGAGCAACCATTCAAACGCTGACAGTTCTTTCCCCGGACACTTGTGTACGCGACGTAAATGTAAATACATCCAAAATATACATTCATTCCGTTGTGGGACAGCGTCATACTTTGACAGACGATGCACTGTGAGTCGTCTCACAGCCTTGCGGGGTCGCGGCGGCCGGGACACAAGCTCCGGAACGTTACAGCTTGTGTCGCGCCGCGCGAGCGGAGCGTGCTACCTGTGACGTCACGTGTGGGAGCGCGCGCGGCGTGACGTCAGGCGTGGCGGCCGAGTGACGTCACTTGCGGGCGCCGCGCGCCACCATGGCCTGCAGGGAGGCCACCTGGCTCAACAGACTCGCGTTCTTCTGCTCGAGGGTCTCTACCCTTTTTCTGTAGTCTGTGTTCTCAGATATAAGGATCTCAACCTTCCTCTCCAGTTGGTCCATGTATTCTTTCTTTTTGCGTCTGCTTTCTTGTGCTGAAATCTGAAAGAAAATATTTGAAATTATGATTATTTTTAACAGAAGATGCTTGTTATTATGAAAGGGGGAATCATTCTCTATATCTACCTTGTTCTTAATTTTCCTCCTGATCTTCTTGAGTGACTTCTCCTCTGCCTTGGTGAGGGGTAGACGTGTCGGGACGGGGTATCCTTCAGCGAGTAACGTGCGTTTCTCTTCCTCTGTCAGCACTAGTGTGCCGGTCGACCCTTTCTGTAAACGGAGAAAGCGCTTTAATTAAAGTTGTGGAAAACTGAATCAACAAAATTCACATTAGCTATTTAGGATAAGAACCTTAACTCCAAGGTGGAGCAAAAGTAATGTCATAATATGAACGTGCTATATTTTTTTCAAATGGCGTCAAAATGTGATTTGAAACTTATGTTGTAGACAGATAGAGAATTCATTGACAATGCAATGAAGCAATACACCCAGCGCAGGTAATGACGGAGATTTCGAACACAATTTCCGGGCCGTGTAATCTCCCGTTTTGGCGATTTGAATCGACCGGCCAGGGGGCCTACCATCAGCTCATAAACAGTATTATTTTAATATTACTTTAGTGGGAGAAAGAGATGGAGCTATACGACCTGTAGAGCTTCATCTCTTTCCCACACTGAAGTAATATTAAAATAATACTGCTTTATGAGTTGGTGGTAGGCCCCCAGATTGCTAGATCTGACAGCGCTAGACTTCTTCCTTTGGGGCTTTTTGAAATCTTGCGGTTGCCAACACAAAGCACAGACGTTTAAAGTCTTAAAAGCCGACATTGAACAAAGAATCACCAAATTGGAGCCAGATTAATTCAAAATGCCGTACAACGAGCACAAAATTAAATGTGCATCAACTCAGGAGGTGGTCAGTTGACCGATATAATTTTTTCGACTTAATGTCATCAATTTTAAAGTTTTGAATAATCTTTCCGTGAAAACAGGACCCAATTATTTTCATTTTCAACAAAATGGCAGAAAAATCACATTATGACATTACTTTTAAGTCACCTTGTATATACTAAGTATCTTACTAACTATTTGCCCTTTGCAACTCAACTGGTCTTCCCTACATTGATATTTTTTTGACCAGTCAGACCCATCGTTCTCAAAAGTTTTTTCTGAATTGTGATTGTGAATAATAATTACAGTTAATTAATATTTCTTTGTATGCACAGTTTGTTCCCGAAACGGTGAATACTTTGGTTAATATGCAGAGGTCGTCAGTCTTCGGAACACCTTTATTACTTCCATAGTATATTTACTAGATATTAATGTGGGTATATGAATCGGTTCGATGAACATTGGAAATTATTTAGTCAACAAAAATTCCTTATAATTCAAGTGCATAGAGAAATTAAACACGTATTGTCTAAGTATTTAGATTCCAATTGAAGTATTGCATTTCTAAGAAGAAATCCGTAGACTGTTGATTGACTGCATTTAGACAACTTTTCATTCAAACATCGTTGATAATCACGAATGTCTTTATGATTTACTAGCTGCTGCACACGGCTTCGCTCGCGTGGCCTCTAATTCTTCTTCTAAAATAATAGTAGCTTAAGTTACTTCTCAGCTATCTGCCAGTGAAAGTCCCGTCAAAATCGGTGCAGTTGTTTCGAAGATTAGACTAAATAAATAGTCAGACCGACAAACAATTTAAAAATTGTTTCTGTTATAATTAGGTACCGTATACAGGGTGGCAGGGACATCGACGCGAAAACTGTTACCATGGATTCAGTACATGATTCTGAACTCACTTCACTTTTCTATGAAACAGCAGATTTTTTTTAATAACCGGCGATAAATTTCAACACAGGGGGGGTTCAGAATTGTGTACTGAATCCATGGTAACAGTTGTCGCGTCGATGTCCCTGCCATCCTGTATACTTTCATATGCATTTAGTAAAAAGCTGTTATTTTGACATTACAAACAGACACTTTGATTTTATTTATTTGTATGTATAGATAGGTTGGTATTGGTATTGGAGAAGTTCGAGGATAGTTTTTGAAAATACCTAAATATCGACTGAAATTGCAGCAAGTATCATTAGGTGCTAGAATTAACCAATTATATGCTTTGTTCCTATGTTTGTTTGTCTGCTCGAAGCGAGACAAAGCGTGACATAGTCTCCAAGTGCTGAACATAAAACATCGCCATCGTTCTCCTGCTGCGGTTTGACCCTATGACATCTAAGCCCTGTCACTGTGCCTTGATTGGATCCTTACCGGTTGACTGCTAATAAGCGGCGTGTTGATTGGCTGCCTGGTGTGGTGCGACACGTAGAGGTGCGAGCGACGCGCGGGCGCGGCGGGCGGCGCCAGCGGCGCGGCCGACGCCTCGTGCGCCGGCGACAGCGCGCCCTCGCTGTCCGATGACGACAGCGAGGACGGGGGCGTTGGCGGGAGGTTGAAGCCTGCAAGAAGGAAAGAAATGGTTACCTACTATTTCATAGAACAGTTGGCAAATAGATATAAAAAACAGGATCGACTTGAAGGCGATCAGCACAAATCAAAGATATGATGATGATGCGAAGCACATCAAAAGTTAGGTAAGGTCTATTTATAACCTTGTTTCCAATTGATGTTATTTCCACATAAACAAACATCAACTTTATGGTAGTGTAAATAAAGTTGATTTAAAACTGACTTGTACTGTTGAAAGTCATATTAAATATGAAGTTGTAGCGCAAACTGAACCTTATTTGTAGGCTTTACAGTTGTTTTTCCTAAAATTAGTGTCTGTTTACATGTTTGGCAAATAAATTTCGAACGCAAATTAATCTGTAAGATCTTCAATAGCCGATTCAGAAGCTCAGCCTGAGTTACCTCTGCACGTGCTTAGTTGTGCATTTTATGGTAAGTTGTAGTTTTTGTATTAAGATTGGTGGTGAAGGTGTCAAAACTTTTGTTTTTGATAAATTGTGAGTTTAATAGACATACCAAATTCAGTTTGGCACTAATGTAAGATGGCTATTAAGTATCTTCAAATTTATTGTTACACAAGATAAAGGAATCCAATACGGTGGTCATAATATAAATTTTGTTTCATATCAAATTACACGATCCGTAAGTTGTTAGTAAAGGTTTTAATCTAATGTTAGTAAAAACCACACTGACACCTAAACTTAGCCCAGTCCGCAAAATTGTTAATGGCAGACTGATCATTATCTTCTCTAGTATCGACTAAGCCAGATTATTTACTAGCTACAACACGTATATAAAACCAATGTTTACCTGAAGCCCCTGAGCTGGAGGTGACTTTGATGGACAGTTTGTTGGAGTTGAGCGAGGTGGCGAGCCGTGGCGCAGCACTAAGCAACAGTTGCGGCATGCCAGCTGCACCAACCTTCTGTAGCACTGCTTGTGGCATATGGATTGTGCCAGTCTGAAATGTAATGGAGCTGATTAAATACATTTGTAAGTCTAGAGTGAACGATTGGGAGGACGACCTTCTTAAGAGTCTTGTTGGAGTAGTATTGGAAGACAGGTGAACTCTCTGCATCAATGAAGAACCTAAAAGAGAACGGTGAGTTAAAAACCGATGTGTATGATGATAATGATGAACCAGAATATGTAGTGTCTGAAGTGATATCCTATAACGATAAACACATCGCCATTTTCGTATCATAAAAACAACAGTATTTACATTGGGTTGTTTAAAACACGACACACTGTATACACGCGAAGTGGCTGAAGTAAAGGAATGCAAACTGCATTGTTGCGACTGCTTACTGTTTTACAATAATCGTTAAAGATTCCACTCCGGTGGTGTTCAACGAAAACCTCCGGAGAACACGATTAAAGATAATAATTATCCGCGTAATTACTAAAGAGCTCACGCACGCTATGGAAAATATGCTAAGTGCGTGTCTGTGGCGTATAAACGTTTTAGTTCCGTATCATTTTCTGGTGCTATGTTTCGAAGTTTTATTCTTTGTTGCGACCCTATTTGGTGAGGTTTTGTTTTCTATCGCATGTAGCTTCTCGGTCAATTATTTGGTTGAAGCTATTGATTTTGACAAGTGATTTTAAGGTGTGTTACTTTGAAAAGATCAGAGTTATTTTAGAGCACAAAATAAATGTTTAATATCCAAATCAATATATTTTATTTGACATAAACCTAACTTCAGAAGCTAGGTGCACGTTTCCGATTAAGCCAGAGAAATGTTCAATGATTTGACATCTTGTATGAATAAAATATCAAAATTTTGTATTGGAATCAGGCTACGGAATCCTAAAAAATCCGGCAATTTAAAAAAGCCCCGTTTACATATAGATATGGTACAGGTGAAAGCTGCAAAGTGAGGTGCCAGAAATATTTGAACTCTAACGACCTTTAGTTTTTATTGAGTTATCAGGTCGTGCCGATAGATACGAGATGAAGATGCTACACGTCATGATTTATCAAAAGAAGGCGTGCTCGCGTGCCGACCATTTAATAAAATATTCTTAAAACTAAATGCTCAAACTCTATTGCCAATTCTTGATAATACATGTCCAATAAAAGAATAATGATGAAAGAATGCTGTAGATACATTTTTGTGCACAAAACGCAACAAAATTGCATTAGAAAGTGTCGAAATAGTTTGGAAAAGTCGTGAATGTAAAACTATCTCTGTTAATGCAATTTTTAAGAGTCGTTTTAAGTGCCGTTTTAAGTGAGTGTTAGATAAGTTTAAGCATAAATATTATTAGGTAAGTCTTTGTTAAGAGCAAGAAAGCGTTTGATTGCAGTATATTGAAGCACTCTCAGAAGTTATTTAATTCAATTCTTATTTTACTGCCAATTGAAGTAGTATTTGTATAGTTGTTGCGTTTTAATATGGCAATAGCGGTCATTGCTCTTCCCCTAATACATCTCCGTAGGAACCCAGACAATACATTAAGTATGGTTTTTCGTTATTGGAACATGTTGAAGATCTCAATAGATATTGATTCAGCACGTTAACGGACTTTATATCAGTTTTTGAAATAAAAAAATGCTAGAAAATGTAGGTGGGTCAATGACCGCTATTGCCACGCTAAATGGCGACAACTATAGTCAGTAGCTTTAATGACAAAGTTAAGGTTAACCATAAACCTAGTTCAAAACAATTCGGATCTTAGGACCAATACTACAAAAGTACGAATCATTTCTGACCATGATAAATTAATCTGATCCAGCCTGTCCTTTGTTGTCCTCTCCCAGCGACGCCCTAAGCCGAGGTCCGTACCCCACAGGGGGTGCTGTTAGCGTGTATTCGCTTAGTTTATAAGTTTTATGCCCTGACTGGAGGCCTTAATTTATTGAGGCACCCACAGAAAAGTTGGTTCCAAGTTGGTTAAGCCTACCTGCGATATAGAATTCCCAAAAAAAAAGTACCTTATCAAAAGGAACTTACCGTGTGGTCAATAACATAGTCGAGGTGTGTGACTGGTGTGCCAGGGATAGGTGAGGGGGGGCAGGAAGACGTGGGGGATTCTGGTTCAGACTTCGGTTCTGCTTTCACCTCCCGCGGGGGGGAGTCACTGGACCGTCGTCGGCTGCTCCACGCGCTCGCTGGCATTGCTGGGTAGCATTCGTCTTCCATGTCTGAAAGTAATAGGGTAGCAAATAAGTGAGGAACTAAGGACCAAATGAGACTGTTTGGGTTTTTGCCGGTTTTCAAGCAGAACCTTTCAGAACACATAACTAAATAGATTAAAATGACGATAATGGGGTTAATCTACTTATTAAGTGCTTAAATTAACTGCGATGCTAAAATCATTCAAAGGTATTTATTTTCTTCTAAATATCCAAATATAATTATTATACCAGTATTTCTAAGTTCTAGTTGACCCCTAATTCAAATAAAAATGCAAATTCCGCTATATAGTCTATTATTATTTTTAAATATAGCGTGACATCATGAGATTCATCATGTTTATTAATGAAGTCTTTATAATACAATTCAAAATTAAATCTATTTACAACCATATCCAGATTCTGAAACGTTAGCACTCCCACAACTTTATTATCATCATCTGCTTAGCCTTTTCCGAACTATGTATGTTGGATCGACTTCCAGTCTAACAAGCTGAATACCAGTATCTTACAAGTTTCCATGGAGCGACTATCTATCTGTCCTCTGAGATGTGTAACCGCCACAATTTCAGATTATTACACAAATATTCAAGGAATGTTAACAGATATACAATGTCGCCCATCGGCATGTGCCCGCCCGAATTTTTCTGAATATTCAAGAAAAATGATCGCATCTTTAATATTTTTCATGTTATTAAATTTTTTATGTTTTGAGTAGCGTTTGCCATATATCCGATGTTGTAGGCTCGATTTGTATTCTGTTTATGAGTTATTTTAACTACCTTTTTTATTAAAATTTGTCAAGTATGCAAAAAAAAAACGGATGTGATTTTTTTTTTTTCAAAAAGTGTTTTTTTTTTAAACACAAGTGTAAGTTCATAAAATCATAAGTTCATAAATATTTATTAGAAAAAAAAAAAAGTCAAGATAGACCAGGGGGTCTATCTTGACTTTTTTTTTTTAAAGTTATTTTTCGATAATTTTTCATAAAAATTCAGAAAAATACGGGCGGGCACATGCCGATGGGCGACATTGTATACCTTCCTCTGCGCTTCGCTTCATCGCAGTGCACTTATATTGCAACAGTTGTATGCTAGTAATGGAATGGAACATTTCGGTGGGAAGTGCGTTCGGACCGTTGCGTGATTTTAACACCTCGGCATTCGTGCGTATGATTGTGGCGTTTCTACATTAATTGATTCATGTAATGCTGTGTCTTGGTAGGATAAGTCGATAAGTAAGGTGTTATTTGGGGCTCTAGAAATTATCTGCGTGGAATAATGTGAGTTGATTAGTCTAAGAAGAGAATAAGAATCAATGAATTCCTGGTCATCATAAATGTTTGAACAAGACGTACCCGTAACGTCCTCGTTTACTAGGTTACTCATCCATGTTATGGATGGATGTTATCTAATCGCTTCATACTTCAAAAGTTCAAATACTGACTTAGGATTTATCTTATTTTACAACATCTTGCAAGATCAGTATGTAATGTTGTGAGTAGTTTTTATCTTATTACTTAATCTGCATCGTTCATCAATATGAATTTTGATACGGTAATAAATATCGCTTCACGTATGAATAAATACAGCATGATTAACATAAGGATAAGACGCAATAAAATGTTCTTACATTGAGATGTCATTTTGTTTTTATATAACCATTAAGAACCAGATCACCATGTTGTTACAATTTAACTAAATATTTCACCATAGCAAAAGCTGTTTGACTTTGTTAAAAAACAATGTTATTAATGTACTCTTTATCATTTACCATTGAATCTTCAAATAGATATATGGATATTTTGGTAAAATTATATAATACTAGCTTCTGCCCGCGACTTCGTTCGCGTGAAATTTCGGCCCCTTGACCCACCCCGTCGCATACCATCACCCGCCTGAGCTATTAGTTCATTTTTGATTAGCGTTCTTTCTGGCTTTTTTCTTTTTGCTCGACTCCTAAGAGTCGTAGCGTCTTTCTCAAGAATTGAACTATCGTATACAAAAATATTTCTTCAAATCCGACTGGTAGTTCCGGAGATTACCCCCTACATACAAACAAACAAACAAATTTTATCTCTTTATACTATTATTAAGTATAGATATACTTTGTAAGTACACAAGAGAATTGAGGCTTTTTGAATTTGATAAGTGTGTGACCAAAAGACTTCAAAGAGCGACCTTTAATAAACAGATACTCCTTTAAAACTATTGAAACTTACAACGATTCAAAAGAAAAAGTTTTCCCTGTGCAGTCTCATGTGCGAGTTAAAGGTTACAAAACAGCCTTTTCCTCCGAAAAGGGCAAAAGTAATACTCCATTGTTCCACCACTCACGTGTTTCAGTTGACTTTAATATTTTGCGTGGGATGCACCTGATGTACCACTTTCCTATTATTCTCAGTTACACTGGGCTTTATTCGAAGCTATTTTTGTACTGCGTGGGCCTGTAAATGTTGTTTGAAAACTTGAGAATAACATTTTCCATTTCCTTCTAGCACTTCACTTGGATTAAAAAGTATCTATATTTGCCTTACATTTATTTCACCACTACATTTTGGAGTAAGGTTAGTGTTTGCTATGTGTATCCGAAGATGCATATCCTTTTTTAAATCTAGCCAGTCCTTTTCCATTCGATTAGACAAATTCCGAACAGTCTCTTAATCCATTTTATAGAAAGTTGTCCGAGGTTATACTCCTTACTCAGGACTACTTACCCTATATAGCTCAACAAATAGGTACGTTGTATGTAGCCTTATGTACATCCAAACGGTTGTTACCCACAGTTTTTACAGTTACATCATTGAATATTGAACATGAACGCTTGATTAACTCATTAATTACAAGTAGTTCCAGTTAATTTCTAGAACGGAATATACCTATGAACGGTAAGTTTTGTAATTTGGTAATTAATTTTAACGTTTAGGTATTCGTTGTTTTCATAAAGATGGTCGTGTAATATTTTCTATCTGGTTATTAGCTGGTTGATAAGTATGAAATTGACATTTTGAATAAGTACGCAAGTTAAAAGCTATATAAAATGTTAATAACTTGCTGGCTCGGTTAGTTTACTATCTAAAGAGTTACCAACCAACAAAACCAATTATCCGCGAAAACTTGTAATAACAGGATAGTCCAATTATTTTGTCAATCTTAAACTATCTTGTTAACACAAAAGTAAAATTATTACCTTTACATATTCTAGAAAGATAATTTATGAGGATCGAGAACTTTTAAGTTAGGTAACAGTACACGGAAGAAAATCTAATCAAGAACACGGAAACAAAAGTAATGGACGCCATTTTCTATAATGTTTAGTTCAGAAATAGACTGATTAGTCATAAAAATTATAATGAAATAAATTAATTAGCTGTCAGGTGTTTGTATAAATCAGATATCAATCTTTGTAATCATTTAAAGTCTATGTCCATTCGTTGATAACATTTTGATGGTAATTGATAGAACTGTTTAGTGTTTACAAGCATTACTGTCCGGGTGACAAAAAGGTTTCTGATGTCATATCTGGTAAATTTCCCTAGGGAGTCCCCAGCGTGCCTTGGATATTATGAGGCGAAAAGGAAATTGACCTAATTTTATAATAGAAATTATAGTAGTTTACGAATTGGAACATGAATCATGTGATTTAACGCGACTTTTTCTGGGTGCATCTGGCGTAATAAATTGTCCTTTCCTCCAATTCTATGAAGTAACACTAAAGATAACTATCAGCATTGTCTTTCTAAATCATCGTTAGTTCCGTACGAATACGTAATAGGCCTTAATGTCCCTATCAAAATAGCGACAAGTGAGATAGATGACATGATGATGTCGTCCATAATAGATGATGTCACGATGATGTATGAGGGGACAGGACAATCGGCTGATTTATCGATAGAAGAAATGTTCATTACACAATAGGTAATGAGGTTTATGTGCAACGACTGGCATGACTAGCTTGTTTTAAGGATAGTTTATGATCAATGGAACTTGATAGAAAGCCTCATTTGAATCAATTAGAACGTGGTTAAAGTTTGAAATTGATCGGCATGTCAGAGCAAAATTATACTGGTGCTAATTCTACACCAAGGAAGCATATTTTGTTGTTTACATAATTAAAATGGTCAGTGTTAAACCTTAATATGATAATGTTAACTTATCAGCACCAGGAAGTGTATCCTTACTTTACACATAACCTAGTAGGTACTTAAGTATACTTACTAGTGACAGGCTACCAGCTAATATACCTACTTTTAAAAACAACCTCCATTCTTTCAAATAAGGAAATTACCATAAACTTTAAACGTTCCTATCTCGGCTTGACCATGACTCCGTAGATTTAAAAAGACACTTGACATTTCGAGATAAATCATCGGCCCATCGCGGTACGTTAACCTGTGGTTCCTTTCACCAAAATCAGTTGCAAATTGAAGAGTCCAACTGACCATGATTAAATTTAATGATTGGCTCGGCATGTAACGGTTTGTCTGATAGTTATAAAAAGTTGAAAAATAAATAACAAACCTCTGTGGGCGAGTTTGTGTGAAAACCTTTTTATTTCTAAGTAACGTTTTTGTATTATTATTGTGTTGTTTGCTTTATTTTATTTACGGTTGCTAAGATAACATCTTTGTTAATGCATTTTCCTAATCGTGCTAGCCACAATCATGACCGATTTTTCATTGTTTCAATATTTTGTTTGCGATCGTAGTTGTCTCAATATTGAATCAGTTAATCCCTGCTTGTCATCACTTTATTAACTTCTTACTAATTAGGTTTTCTTGTTCAAGTAGATTATGTTATTTATAGGTACATAAATATTTATATCAGTTACACACGCAATTATTCAAAAGTTGCATTGGTGATGTGTTTTTCGAAGTGTACGATTATCAGCCGTATCTGTGACGGTATAATTATTATCATCATTATTATCAAAACTAATATTTTTTCCGGAATTAACAATGCGATATTTTATCAAATCTTGTCCATCGTTATTAAATTTGTTTAAGTGTACGAAAGAGTATTATATTATCGATTGCGGCAATCACAAAATATTTTTAAATTTTATCTACTTTGAGTGCCATATTCCTGCCACGAGAGGGCGTTAGTGGTATGTAGGTATGCGTTTAATGACTATTTTATTTTAACTAAAACAGAAAATACAAATGTATTTTTATAGTTTATTTTAATTAGTACCTGTTATTTTAATATCGAACAATTCAAAATTTATGAAGATTGGCATTTCAAGTAATGCGTGACTGTAGGTATAATAAAGACATTTTTAATAATTTTGCTAAGTCGGCCTTGAGCCACTTATACATAACATTTTATTTTATTTTATATTCAAATATTTGCTTCTAAATGTTAAAAGTTGACCACGTGATTGTCGACTAGTGGTTTTAACCTAATAGGACAACGACATAATTAATTCGTCTAAATAACAGTAAAAATTCAAGGTCAATGCAGTAGAAACTATCAATTTGATTGCATTGACAAGTTGTTTTTTTCCATATACCTAAATGCTAAAATTGTAAAATCTGCTTAATTAGGTATGATTTTAGTGAATGTCACATGTGCAAAATGCAGATTAGGTATCATATTTTTGACATTTAATGTAAACTAGAGTCTGCACCACCGCTCAAGTTCAATAGACGCAGCGCTAGTGTCTATGTCAATGCATCAAATTGCATTTAAAAAAATGTAGTTCCCCAATTTTCCGCCGGACTTCAGTGGTGGCGCGGTGTCTACAGCAGACACCGCGGACATCAAATGTGTCCCTTAGATGTCAAGTATGACAAATGCGCGGTACGTACTGCGCACCACAAACGTCAGGTAGTGACGTTTGTGGTCCATGGACCAAAAAGAAATTTGTTCGCGGTGTTTAGATTGAACTTCAATGATTATATTAGTGGTTTTATAAAAATAAGTCATTTATGAATGGTAGGTATACTAAATAAAATTCGTCTGATAACTGTACCTACGATAGTAAATGTGTGGAAAATAAATATTATAATTTTAAAATTGGTAGTACAACCCTTTGTTTTTATATGCTATGTACTGTGTTGTTGTATTTAATATGTACTAATAAACATAATTGTAAAAAATCATAACATGATGCCTGTAATCCCCGAAGGGTTGGCCAGAGGTGTATCTATAGGTCACCCACATTTCGCCAGTTATGTTGTCCCATGTAATAGGGGTGAACCTACTGCCATCAACCGGGCACAAATCCAGATTCCAGGCTGCTACTGAGAAATTCCATATAGAAATATCCAATAACACTTTCCTCGACTTATATTATTATAGCTCGTTATTATAACCCAAGTTTTACGATTTCTCCGGCAGAGATAATTTTGAAATAAAACAATACTTGAAGAACAGAAAGATAGAACATAAAGTTGCTTCGCAAGTGATCCGTGAGTCGTAAAAATCCTTTGAGGGGAAATAGGGCTTGGTTTATAACAACGCTTGTAGGAAGTAGTATTTCACCAGTACTTATCCAGCTAAAGGCTCTCGTAGACAGGTGCGTCGCAACACCGGTAGAAAAATTTCCGTGAAGTTTTCATAGGAATTGTTCAACCAAAATCGAATCGCGCCTGTCTCGCGTGAGCCCTAATACTGACGCACATTGTAGGTAGGTACGAACCACCATTAAAATACTAGTGCTGTGACATTCTGGGTACTCATTGGTGATTTGAGTTTGCAACACGTTGGGCGCCATCTTCACGGACGAGAGAGAGAATCGCGGCGATATTCACGCTGTGCCTTCAAATTATCGCCGCGATGATATCGCAGTGTGGAGATATTGATTCATAGAATTGTAGTGTCTATTGAATTTGATGGCATGATTTATCGCTCGAAGAGATGGCGCCACTTTTGAGTGGCATCGTGGACGACGCTGACAGGCCAAAGTATACAACGCTGCATACTGAAATATACTTAGGCTTTTCAAAGATTGCATATGATTCTTTCAATCAAATGCATAGAAATTCGAAGTAATAATTATGTACATTACATTAAAGATAAGTACTTAGGTAGATAAGTAGTAGTATTAAATAATATAGTAATAATAATTATTCAAAAGAAAACAATTTATTTATATGAATAAACAGAATTATAATATATAAAAATAAAAGGTATGTAAAAATAATCTAAATTTAAGTACTTTTTACAGATAAAACATAAATAATAATAGCTAAGCGAATTGTTAGTAGGTATCTTATTCGCGATCTCCTGACTTTGATTATATGTAAGTTAAAACTTGTTCCCACAAAAACAATGATCTCCTAAAACAGGGCTTCCTCTCTCCTACCCTTTTTGCTGTGCCCTACAGGGTCCATAATGATCTAAATTATATAATTACCACCACACACACACACACTATGGTAAAGCAATAAAGATATCGAGTATTGAGTAAGTACTATTTTGACCTTTTGGTTAGGTACACATACGGGCTTTAATTAGTAGACACATAATCGCGTGCATATTTTTTATCAAAAAATACAACTTGACCTTGATATTATATGTTATCTTCATTAAAAGTTAATGATAAGTTACCTGATCATTTTTTACTTTTCCGTTCATATTGACGGCTTTAGATTATTATAGTAAACACCTCCATTACGTAAACAACAACATTGTAAACTATATTAGTCAAAGGTTATCTCAAAACACGTGGCCACCCTTGACTTTGTGCCCGCTCATTGCACTTTGAACTCTATCACTCATAAAGTAGAGCGTATATTAGATTACATGTCAGGGTATGAACGCATGTAAAAGGCTCCAGGCACATGGTCGTGATTCATAAAGTAAATACTGTTATCTTTAGTATGTTAGAGAAATTGATAAGCACTTGTTTGTAACTTTGTAACCTCGTATATTGATAATAATGTTAGCTTGTTTTGGTGAAATTAAATAAGTTATAAATAATTTCTGACAGCTGTTTGTTAAAAAAATTAAGAAAAAATAAGATTTTGGAAGCAAATCATAAATTCAGTGCTGAAAAAGGGACTGAGTCTACTCTTTTTTAATATTACATTTACGGTATCGTAGATACTCTTCTTGATGGTTTTACCATGTCAAGCTCATGGTATTACCATTCGACAGCGATGCAGATGAATTTTTCGACGCCATATTTTAGTTTGTTAGTAGATTTAGAATGTTACTTAGTTAATTGTACGCATAAAAGGTTGTTTAAATATTTAAGACACAAGTAGATTTCTATGTTGCATCATATGATGTGCTTTTTTATTTTAACCCTTTTTTCTAATCCTTCCTGAACATAAGCAGTGGAAGACATTTTAATTTTATCATTTCCATGCCAAATTACAGTGAAATATAGCTGTAAATTAAGGTAACCTATTAGTTTTATTATAAATATTAGAATACTGATATTATGTGAGGAATAGATGTGATGGTATGGTGTAGAATATTGAATTTGATGTTGGCAAAGAAATATAAATGACTGACAAAATATCTTGGTTTCTCATATTATTTTCCATAACCCTGAAATATTGTAAATATGTATGTTTTATTAGACAGTTTTATATTATGATATTAGGGTAACGACTTTTCCGATAAGGACCAAGCCCGGGTCGACGCACTGTGGGAAAGCCCCATACAAAGCCGTCTCAAAACCGTTTTACGTGAAAGTCGTTGTAATGGAATAAAATTAATAAATTAATATAGTTTAATAAGTAAGCTTTCTTTTCGCAATTTTTTTGTTTTTTTAAATTTAATCATAATGTATATAAATAGGCATCAAAGCTAACTCATGTTCAATGAGGTAATTTAAACGCAATACGTTACTATAATTCAAAGCCACATTGCTCAAAAGTTTTAGATATAAATGTACAAGTATCATACAGTTTTGGAATGCTTATAATGTCCTCATAACGTTTAGTAAATAATATTATATACATTGGTTAATAAAATAAAATTAACCAATACAGTTTAAGATGGTATATTTTTTGTGTATTTTTTAGT
The DNA here is from genome assembly GCA_963680765.1 of Agrochola lychnidis. NCBI lineage: Eukaryota > Metazoa > Arthropoda > Insecta > Lepidoptera > Noctuidae > Agrochola > Agrochola lychnidis. The sequence continues at coordinate 17,774,856 of OY796857.1, forward strand.
TTTAACGAGACTTCTTCTTCTTCCCTTTACCGCTGCTTGCCGCTGTCGAGATATTTGTTCTATTAAGATCTTTATACATTAGTATATACAAGGAGAAAATAAAAATTTGCGCATACTTGCGCTTTTTCTGACACAGGATCAAAACATATCGCGAGATAAAATTATATTTTTTTTTCTTTTTCGTTTTATTTCTCATAAAATTATTTTTTATCTATTAAGGTCAAATTGATAAAAAGATAATTACAGTAATGAGTATTATTAATGGTTTTTTGTGGTTTTGATACAGTTTTGACCACCTTACTTGATGAAATATGGCCAATTATCTATTAGGGTCGAATTAAAAACAGGTTGGTTATGGGAAGAGTGCAAATTATCAGTTTCTTATCTTTTTACACATTGCACTATTTCATTGGTCAATAAAAGGAAGGCGAACCCTGAAACATACACAGTTGTTGGTCAGATGCCCTAAAAAGCAGTTATTGCTTATTTTAAAATATTCGCAGAAGTTGACTGATTTGAAAAATGGGTGAATTTGTTTGTAGTAAACGAAAGTTGTGCAATTTGTTGATAAATGGGCATAATGTAGAAGACTACTTACAAGAAAATTTCAATTTGTCACCAGAGGATATGGCTACTGTGGTCTCCTACATTCAAATAAACTTATTAGTATAGTACAGCCCAACTGTACGTAAATAATTATAACGTATTATATGCCTTCCTCTGTGCATAAAATACTTATTTACGGCGAAAAAATCATTGAGTACTATGCTATTTTACCTATCGGACAATTGTGCGAAGACGCGCAAAAATCCCGAAATAAGGATTACAAAAAATTTTTACTTCATCATTCTAGAAAGTGTTCAAGAGCGGCTACCAATGAAGACGTGTTCCATACCTTATTGTACACTTCTGATCCATATATATCAAGTTTGAGAAATATCTCAGAAACAATATCGAAAGAACTTTTCGATGAAGCCAAGGCCCTTCTTGTTGTCAATGAAAATCTGTAGGAGCTTGCTAAATTGTGTACATATTTTGTTTTCTCGTTTGGTACTATGTATATTCCGTTTTATGTAAATTAAACAAACACATATTATATTTTTTTTCATAAAAAATGCATGTATTTTTTTAAGTTTAATTTTAAAATTAATTAATAAACAGAATTTTTAAAATCAAAATTATTTCCATTAAACTTTATACATCCAAGTATATGTGCGCAAAATTACAGCTCATTTAGTTTTGAAACAACTGAGATACAGAGTTTTGAGACGAAACATACGCGATTTTCCCACTGTGCGACGGCGCGTTGTGTTGCACGTGCGCCTCAAAGAGATGTCAGCAGAATTGACGGGGTCTGCTAGGGGGTGCCAATGCCTGCCGGGGGTTCGAAGAAAACCGATAGGGAAATCGTGGCCCCCGGCAACAGGGCAACCGAAGGAACACGGGTGGGTTTTAGTCAGTAAGAGTCTGACACGCCCTCCCGCTCCGCCCAGAGCGGGAGAAGTTATTTGATAATTTCCCACACAAAAAAAAAGAAGGGTAACGACTTTAAGATTCATTTGTACATTACATTTCGTTTATTTTGTCGTTTCCTCTTAGAAGTCACTAGGACCAGTACTACTGTACTGAAGCGGACTTCTAGGGGGACTAGTAAGAATACTAGTCCTCACTAGTTCTCAGTACAGCACGCCACATAAAACGTGAATATTATTATGGTGCTAAAACGAAGCATAAGTTTTACGAACAATGACGCCATAATGTAACTATTTGTTGTTTCATAATGGCGAGCCAGCTGTTAAAACTATTGCTTTGCCTATACTTGTGAGCAAAGTGTACTGAAATATCAAAAATATGTTTCATTAAATAATCTATAGATGGAATAAAACACTACGATGAATCTCTATTAGTATCTCTTTTTGTTTTGTCTAAGCGAATGGAGACAAGGATAGATCTAAGAATCTAGAATATTTCGACGGCCCCCACGTATACTATCGAAATTACAAAAAAGCCGTTTCCGTTTTATTGCACTAATAGCAAGTAGAGATAAAGATGTATGATTTTATATAAAAATTATGTACTCATTTTATACCCTCAATTGTTTTTCAATTGAACAAAATCGAAATTGGCATATTCGGTAAAAAAGTAACCAGCAGTAACCAAGTAAACTATCGAATGTGTAATATTAGAAAAAGTATAATAATTATCAAAAACTATAGTAGACAGTATAAAACGGTAAAATTTTCCACTTTAGATACATCGGTAATGTAAAATTTTCGAATTTCGTGTTCGACAAAAATCTAAATCTAAGCTTAGAATCGCTCTCCTGTAAAGTAGAGGTTTTGCAGTTTCGATACTTTACGTGGTGGCCGTCGATTTGTTAGATATTAAAGTTTATAAAAGAACTAGCTGCGCCCCGCGGTTTTACCCGCATAAGTCTCGATCCCCCGGGAATAACGGGATAAAAAGTATTCTATGTGTGAATCCAGGTTATAAACTATCTGTGTCTCAAATTTCAACCTAATCCGTTTAGTAGTTTTTGCGTGAAAGAGTAACAAACATTCATCCAATTCTCACAAACTTTTGCATTTATAATAAACTAGCTGCGCCCCGCGGTTTCACCCGCATAAGTCTCGATCCCGTGGGAAAAAAAAAGTACCCTATGTTCTTTTCCAGGGCATCATCTATATATGTGCCAAATTTCATCATAATCCGTTCAGCCGTTTTAGCGTGAAGGCGTAACAAACAAACTTACTTTCGCATTTATAATATTATTATTAAGGATACTAGCTGCACCCCGCGGTTTCACCAGCATAAGTCTCGATCCCGTAGGAAAAAAAAAGTATCCTATGTTCTTTTCCAGGGCATCATCTATATATGTGCCAAATTTCATCCAAATCCGTTCAGCCGTTTTAGCGTGAAGGCGTAACAAACAAACTTACTTTCGCATTTATAATATTAAGGATTAGTAGGATAGCTATTGGAGGCACTTTAGCGTTAATAATGAAGAAAGTCTACAGACTATTGAGGCTGAATAATTGTGTCTTTGTCTCATTGATCTATCTTTTCTCGACTCTAAGGGACCGTTCAAGTAGGCACTATAGGGGGGCGGGGGTCTATGCTTTGCTTATTTTTGATGACATGGGGTTTGGAGGGGTCTAAATGGTGATAACAGTAATTATTTACTTTTTTACACATAATATGATTATAATATTTGTTTCTTACTCTATGTTGAATACGGTGTTAATTTGTTTAAATGAATAATAAGTGCGTTGATGTCCTCTATCCTAAGCTTATTTTCTTATTTCTAGAGTTATAATTGCTGCTCATGAGTCAATAAAAAAAACAGAATACTTACATCAAAAGAAAAATGCATATTCCAATGTTCACGTAAGCATGGGAGGAGGGGTAAGAGCTTTGCTTACTTTGCTTTGCTGACAAGAGGGAGGGGGGGGGGGGGGTAAATAATTGTAATAAATCTGCTCACGTAATACTTGAACGGTCCCTAAGGAACAAGGACAAAACTCTGTTAATGAACAGATTTCTGTACTTGGTTCTTAGAGTCGACGAGTGTTGATCTCTTGATTATTTGTTTTAAATTCATTAAAGGAAAAGCGTTGAAATAAGTTTTCTTAAGCTCTTGCAAATTATTGAGAACAAGTTTAATCTCAAGCCGCCACACAAACTGAAGTACTTTTTGACCCTTTATCACAGATGAAAACAGAAAGTTCACTCCACAAGATCATTTAAATAAAAAGCGACTCTTGCTACGACACAATAAAGTGCAATACAGATCGCACAGCGCTAATCACCTACAGTTATATTCACCTAGAAGTTGCCTCTCTTTCTATCGCGTAACTCTAATATCTTCTAGTTACGTTTACTCTCACTGAATTGGCCCGACATGACGGGCCCGCCGCGTACTTGTAGGTTCATACCCAAAATGCGGAGTGAACCATTTGTATTCAACTGTGCCTTTATAAAATGTGTAAGTACGAGCAGCGTTATTTTGACTCCAATAAAACTATAGAATTTAGATCACTCAAGCAGATATTCTGAGTTGCTAAACTCTCATAATGCAGGCTGCACTTAATATTGAAATCGAGTATGAAATTGCATAATCTGCATTATAGAAATTGACATCAATGACGAAATCATGTCGGTATGTTATGTATGTAATAAATTATAACTTAAAGGAAATAACACGCTAATTGCCGATGAGCGTGCTTTCCGACATTTTGCATAATTTTATTTTAAATGTGCCAAATGTCAGTTTGTATCACAAAATTAATTCAACATAATTGTGAACAATGTGTTTCTTGTATGTGAGGAGTCATCTTTTTTTTTTCTTTGTTATTAAAGCTGTTTAATACTTATTTTAATTTTAAGCAATCTAATCTTATTTCACCCTTGTTGGTATATCCCGTCTTGTGGGGTAATTCTGTAACACACTTACCGTAGCAATGGTTTTCATTGCGTTATTAACGTTGTTGAGCAAACACATTTTTTGAACATTATGAAGCAATGGTGCCGATTCCCTTGTTCACAAACTAAACTAAATTTAAGTTCAGTGCATCTTTTTCTTTCTATTTCATTAAGAAAAGGACAGAAGATAAATTTTAGTTTAGTCTTGTCAAATTAATCAGCGCTTGACGTAAATTGAAGTAATTTTAGTCGGCAAGTTTTTAATCACGTCTAAACTTGTATGGAGAGTGACAGGCGCTGATTAATTTGACAGGACTAAACTAAAATTTATCTTTTGTCCTTTTCTTAATGAAATAGAAAGAAAAAGATGCACTGAACTTAAATTTAGTTTAGTTTGTGAACAAGAGAATCGGCACCATTATCCTTCAAAATTATTCGGATAGTGATTGATAATTTTACTGTATTGTAGTATTTGTAGTACTTAAAATAAATGATTCGATTGCTGTTTTTTTATTAAGGGGGTCCTTGATAATTGCGCTTGATTTCCTAGGTTCCGTGGCTGAAAAAGGTTTGGAAACGCTGCATTGGATAATAATTTACACTTTCTGATATTGTATGTCAGGGTCTTCAGATTTGGTTTACCCAAAAGATCTTCTGCTTCTTCCCAAAATTATTAAACAAATCATTTTTCACCCGCAATTGATTAATTTTTCATAAGTGAAAAATAAAGTTGACTTCTTTTAATGTTAAAAGAAGAAAATGAAATACTCAAAAAATTTCAAATGGTCATGTCGGTTTTCTATGTGTAAAAAAAATAAACATTATTTACTCATAAAAACCACAACCACGAAGGTAATAAATGTTCTCACGCCCGCACCACGATTATATCAAAAATTCATAAAACGATTGAATACACATAAAATAGTATTTTGTTCAATAATAGTGAGTTATTTGCTTTGGAACTAGCAGCTCAAGGTCACAGACTGTTGACAATGGTCGAGGTCATCAGACATGACATTGTTTTAATGGAAAATATGGAAACCTTAATTACTGTTGAGTGTGTTTTAATATTCCGTAATTTACCTAGTCTCATTACGATTTGTTGTGGTAGGTACCTACGGAAAGCTAGCAGGACATTAGTACCGAAATATATGTATTAGATCAGTGTTTCTTAACCTGTGGTCCGTGGACTCCTGGGGGTCCGCGAATATATGTATGGAGGTCCGCAGTCTCATCTCTGGACCATTTTTCGGGTGAAAGTAAAGAAAGATTATAAGAAAATATCAGAAGAAGCACTGAAACATTTACTACTTTTCTCAACGACATATTTGTGTGAAAAGTCACTCTTTGCTCTTGTATATACTAAAACAAATACAGAAACAGATCTCAAGTGGAATCTGATTTGAGAATACTTCTTTGTAGTAACATCGACCCGAGTATCACTAAATTAGTTGCAAAAAAGCAACATCTTCACATTAAGAATTGTATGCTAACATTTTTTTTGTATTTGTAATACAAAAATAAATCGTTCGATTGCTGTTTTTTTAATTAAGGGGGACTTTGATAATTGCGCTTGATTTCCTAGGGGCCGTGGCTGAAAAAGGTTAGGAAACGCTGTATTAGATAATAATTTACACTTTCTGATATTGTATGTCAGTTCTTCAGATTTGGTTTACCCAAACGATCTGCTGCTTCGTCCCAAAATCATTAAACAAATTATTTTTTACCCGTAATTGATTGGATCGCAGTTTTGCTTTTGTTGTAAATAGTATAAAAAACCGGCCAAGTGCGTGTCGGACTACGCACAATGAAGGGTTTCGTAGTTGGGATGAATTTATCCAAAATGTAGTTGAAAAATATGTTCTCCCATACGGAATGTATGGGAAAACATGTTTTTGCAACTGCAAAGTTAAGTTGGTCGATTATTACTCGTTAACTTGTAAAGCCTACTTAGCTGTGATAGTTTTCCTTTTAATTTCGTTATATAAACTACTGCTGTGATTTTTTTCACACATCCAAAACTAACCATTTAGCTGGCAGGGGCACTTGACACTTGGGGGGGTGACACTTGACTCTAACAAAAATTAGCACTTTAAAGCAGCAAAAATGCAGCTTTATTTTGCCCATGTCAGTGATAGTTTATGAACCTATAAAATTCATACGACATACATAACCTTGCAGTTCCAATAACATTACGCCAGTTATATTGTGGCAATTTTAAGACTTATGCTAGTCATATCTAAATAACAAATTAAAGTAATCGCCAAATTTATGCGCGTCTGACCACGAGGTTATCTTCTGATCAAGGTGGATCAATAACATAGGTACAATGGACTAAGAATTTGGCCAATTAAACTTATTTTTAACAATGACGGTTCGACGATAAATAGCCGTAAATTCTACTTAATATATATCCTACTATTTATTATTATAAATTCGAAAGTTTGTGGGGACGGATGGATGGATGTTTGTTACTCTAATCACGCAAAAACTACCGAGCGGATTTGGATAAAATTTGGCATACAGATAGTTTATAACCTGGATTAAAACATAGGATAGTTTTATCCCGATATTCCTACGGGATCAAGACTTATGCGGGTGAAACCGTGGAGCGCTGCTAGTGATATTATAAATGCGAAAGTTTGTGGGGACGCATGGATGGATGTTTGTTACTCTTTCACGCCAAAACTACTGAACGGATTTGGAAGAAATTTGGCACACAGATAGTTTATAGCTTGGATAAACACATATGCGGGTGAAACCGCGGGACGCTGCTAGTACGACAATATTTTTAAAAGATGATGATAAAAGATATTATTATGTAGATGTGGGTTAGGTACACCTCTGCCTAACCCTTTGAGGAATACAGGCGTGGTGTTATATTGTTTTATATTTTATTTTATAGATTTCATTGAATTCCGTCAGGTCCTCAAACACCGTATTACACAAATTACACAACGAAGGTATTGTTATGTAAATCGTTCGTATTCAGAACCGTGAAACGAGTTTTTTAAACTAGTCTTTATAAAATTTTCTTTTTAATCTTTTTGATATTTGCTTCTGTACGCCATTAATTCTCAAATATATGAGTATTATTGAATGGTGATTGTGTCAGAGCAGTCACAGTTTTGTGTTAAGTATAATATATTTTGAATTTTATTACAATAAATTTCTTTCATAATACGTTTAATGGGCCTTTCAGTTAGAAGGCAGATAATTCAAATGGAGATAGCCGTCAGAAAAATTGCCTTAAAATTAAGAAGACATTTATATCGAAAACTATGTAAAATTATTTAGTTTTTAAAAATGACTACTAAATTAATTATAAAACTGTTATGTAAAAAATTCAAATTCAAATTTAAATAATTTATTTGCTTGAATATGGGTAAGTACATGAGGTGATACATACAACAGAAGATAAAAATAATTAAATTCATATTTAAAATTAACAGCTATACTTACTGAGTAAAACGTTCTTGCATAATACATTTAAAAAATACAAAATAACCGATGCATGCACTCTTGCTCTTGATTGCCTGAGTTTGCTTTGAATTACTTATTTATCATGCAAATGAAGTTTTCGACGAAATCTAGTTCTAGGAGAAATAAGAGCACAGCTTTAGGTTTTTACGAAGCGCGCTCTAGGCACTAGCATTGTTCACTTTGTTTTGACTTTGAATTAATTGACAATCTTTTAGCGCAATCTGCTGTTTCTTATAAAAACGCAGTAATTTTTCATAGAAATATAAAAGAGCTTTTGTTATTTCTGATTAAGTAAACGGGTTTATATTAAATATACAGTGATATTGGTTATATGTCGGCAATTCGTTAAGGGGATGTAGGAGAGGTCATTTGCAACCAAATGACTCCATGACCCCTATGCCAATGTCAACCATTTTCGAGTAATTTGACATTTTATATATTAAAAAGTATGAAATAAAAATATAAAATGTCAAATGACTCGAAAACTGTTGACATTTGAAAAAGAGGTCATTTGGTTATAAATGCCCTCTCTTAGATGCCCTAATTGTATTGCCAACGTATAACCATTAACCCTGTATGTTAGGATTATTGGTTACATTTTACATTTTTATTTCATACATTTTAAAAATAAAATGTTAAATTACTTGAAAATGGTTGACATTGGCATAGGGGTCTTCAGGAGTAAGTTGGTTTGGAGGTCATTTGCCACCAAATGACCTCTCACGATCACTATGCCAATGTCAAGCATTTTCGAGTAATTCAAGAGTAGTTTAGGACCCTGAAAGATTGCCAGTTATGTAAGTTAAAGTCAGCATGTAATGATCTCGACTTACCGTCAACTTTGGTATGGTGTGGCGAGGAGGGTGCAGACTCAACATCTGAATGTAGACTGTAGGAGTGTTCTGTCTTGATGGGGGCGGCTCCCAGTGCCGCGTCGGTCATCAGCCTGTCGTGCAGCACCACTCCTGACTTCGAGTCCCTCTCGATCAGCCAGTCGGTCATCTCCGAGTCCTCTTCCAATACATCTTGCATCTCCTGTAAAGAATAATTGAAATTAGTTTTTAGGACTCAAAATTCAAAAGTCATTTATTCAAACTAGGCTGAGAATCATCACTTTTGGAACGTCAAAATTATATAAGAGTGTCCCCAAAACGCCCATCCTTCACCACTTCCTAGTGCCTTTAGCTGGGAAGAAGTGGCGCTACAAACTCTCCAGCAGCACAGCTGACTGAAAATCCTCTTTTAATCACGTCTTCGAGATTCAGAAACTATACAGCCTCCGTGTTTTTCTGGCGTGCGTATCTCAGCATCAACATGAAAATCTTAATTGGCTACACAATTATTTTCATTCATATTTGTGTCAGACGGTTCCGTTTAAAAACTATATTCTTATGAATACCTGCTATAACCGCTTTTAATGATTAAATCTATTAGGTAAACCAACCTTTTGTGATTTACTAGGAAAACAATATGAATGCTAATTGATTGCTGTAAATCACGACAATGCAAGAATATTACCTCATAGGTTTTTCAGACAACTCTACCAAATCTTTTATAGTACTTAATTTGTTAGAAACATCATAAATGTTTTACCTACTGAATTAATTAAATAGGTTTTGCTAAATGCCTTAACAAAAGTAAACAAATTTTCTTCGACATAAAATAGAAAACGTCAATTTTTTTCCGCCATTAACAGTCATGAACTTGACAAAAACAAGTCCTATAAAGTCCCATCATCTGGCTTTTAACCTCCCACGGCGCCATTTTGTTTACCTATATACTGCTACATTGGATCATAAGTATGTAGGCAGTGAACCATCGTCGTCGGTCAATAAACTACCAGACGTTACGCCATTTTCAAGATAAAAAAAAACATAATGTAAAGAACGGTATTCGCAACACCGTAGAGTTCATTATCGTTTGTTTTTGTTTTTTTTTTTCTAGTTAATTGAATTTACATAACATAGTATATAGTTTTCTAGAATATTTAAATTAATAGCCAGCATTAGTTACTTGTACCAGTTTTCCTGAGTACATAAGGAAACTGTAGGAAAATACTGTGTAATCTATTGGATTTTCCGACGATTTATTAATAGAATGTTTTTCTTATAGTTTCACTGTAGGCAGATCCAATTAACGTCTTAGTGTTTAAAGTGTAATTCCCCGGAAGGGATATTTTGTTTTTGCTGTAAGTAAATAATTGCTTATCAAGAGGTAAGGTATTTAATTGCTATGGTAAATAGGATATTAAATTTGTTTTTAATCAAAATAAAAATTGTTGTAGGTCATTTTTGTAGATTTAAGTCGCATAGCTTGTAAAAAAAAATTATGTGTTTTTCGTGGATAATGTGGTTGATTACATTTTTTTCCTACAAAATGTAATATACACACTGTTTGTTTTCTCTAACAAATAAAATACAAATAAAAACGCAATTCCCAAAATAATCCATTATTATTGTTTTTTGAGCAATTTCTAATCGAGAATATCACCATTCCCGACAAAAGAGTTCAATGAATCTGCTCAGATTCTTAACTTAATCATTATTATCATTTGTGATATAATTTATGGCAATAAAAAAGAGCTCTGTAGCCGCAGGGTCAACGCCTAAGAATTCGCAATTCAACGATTCTAAAGGTATTGGCAGACTAGATCATTCGTTTAGAATGCCGAATGACCAGTTGTGAATAATCCGAATGACAAGTTGTGAATAACCCGAATGATAAGTTGTGAATAGCCCATTCAAGCGCTTACCTAATATTTTTTTGCTACCTAAAAATCGTGTGCAGGTTTTTACACATAATATAACATCACCCCTGTATTGCCTGAACGGTTAGGCAGACGTGTACCCATGGTACAGTCACATTTCGCCATAGTTATGTTTAAATCCCATGTAATAGGGCGCGAGCCTATTGCCATCAACCGTGTACAAATCCAGACTAACGAGACATTCCCGATGGAAAAACCCAATAACACCTTGACCGACCCGGGAATCGAACCCAGGACCTCATAGTCAGCGTACGAACAACGAGGCAGTCAGTTTTTATATCGCACTACTGATCTTGGGCATTGTTTGCTTTGTCCAGTTTGTCCCGCGATCTTCTTTGGACATAAGCCGATTGACATTAAAAGACTTCGAACTGTCTCATTCAACATTGAATAGTAGAATGGAACTTTCTCTACTGTTACTGTTGTGTCACAAAGTTAAATACGAGTACATGTTGCAGGCACATAGAGGTTATCCGATGGCCTCAACAATAAACCTTTTACTAAACCCGAAATACAACTGTCTAGCTAAAAACTAGTTCTGTAAACCAGTCCACTTTTAAAGCCTTCCCTATATTTTATTACAGCTCTCTTTTGTCAGAACAAAGCGAAATTGACGCTAAAAATACAAAATGTTGTTGTCACCTGAAAATAGAGTTGAGCAAAAATATTCGTAACGCGAAAACAGATCTCGATTCTCGGTACGTTCTAATCGATGTGCACCTTAATATCGTGTCCCTCACCTTGGCAGTGAGTGTAAATAGGCACCGTACAAATAGAGGAGGCGAATGAACGGCCATGGAGCCGAACACGGTCAGCGACCTCTGCCGGACGCCTTCCGACTGCTTGATGAGCTTCCGACATTACGTACCGCGAAAGACGCAAAAGAAAGGCATATTTTAAGTACCTGTATGTACGTACTTTGTATGTATGTGTCGGTACCACACGTCTGAATTAATGGAGCGATTTTTAGGGTTCCGTATGTCTGAATGAAAAAAGGGGCTTGTGGCTAAGTAATAACAGCTGCACGGGTCGATCGATCAGGTTAAGCTACGCTTGCCGCGGTTGATCCGTGGATGGGTGACCATCTTTACATACCAAGTCCCCTCCGTGCCTCGGAAAGCACGTTAAGCCGTTGGTCCCGGCTGTCATTTGTAGATCTTTGACAGTCGTTACGGGTAGTTAGAAGCCCAAAAAGTCTGACAACCAGTCTTACCAAGGGGTATCGTGTTACCTAGTCACTAGGTTGTGGAGGTCAGATAGGCAGTCGCTCCATGTAAAATACTGGTATTCAGCTGCATCCGGTTAGACTGGAAGCCGACCCCAACATAGTTGGGAAAAAGGCTAGGCAGATGATGATGTCTGAATGAAAAAACGGAATCCTTATAGGATCACTCGTGTGTCTGTCTGTCTGTCCGCCTGTCACAGCCAATTTGCTCCGGTTCTAATTGATCGATTACGTTTAAATTTGTTACACATATCAATTTCTGTGATCCAAACACTTACGTGTTACGTAAATAAATGAATTTCGAATTTGGAGTCACTTTTGAGAGACAAATAAGAAAATTAAAACAAAGTTTTGCTCACTGTACCGTGTGACACATCAAATTTACTGAGAGGGTGTCAAGTATCAGTTTCATAGTTTTAAAATAAATAGTTTTAAAGTTATTTAAGAAAATATATGAAATTTTAACCCCTTGTCTCCGATACTACTGAGCCTAAAATTTTGAAAAAATACAGAAATTAGTTTTATACTTCTGATTTAAAAGAAAACCCTTTAAGGTCTTAAAATAACATGGTAAATCTCCCAATATTGTGCATACAAACTTACATTTGGAGTTGGAATGTATGGCACAACATGTTTTTCAACTACAATGTTAAGTTTCTTCTTGGGATAAATTCATCCTAACTATGGAACCCTTCATTGGTCCGACACGCACTTGGCCGATTTTTATAAAAAGAAGCGTAAGTACTGACGCGTCTATTGATTAGTTTTTTTTGCACGAATGTGTTTCGAGATTTCCGAGAACGTCTTATTTGCATTTCCTCTACGCTTTATTACAAACAAGCTAAAAGTGTATGCGATTTTTCATAAAATAGCTCTCGAGATCTCAGGGGTATTGAACCTAGTAATATAGAGGTGCTCTTGGGAAAAACCGAATAGTTGTTCGTGATAAACATTTTAATTCGGTCCGGAATGTGGGTTCTTTACGCCGATGTGATTCACTTGTTGAATGTAAGTATTGGGAATTAAATTATGCGTACTTAGCGTATGGAAGCGTGTCTCAAATAAGATCTTTTACGATTACACATTCTTTTCTTTTTGCACGTGCTTTTAACATAACATTAAGCCTGTAATCCCCAAAAGGTTAGGCAGAGGTGCACTTATATTTATGTTTAAGATACATGTAGTATCTTAAACATAACTAAAGGTAAGAGCAGAGGCAGAGAAGCACCTATAGCTATGTTTAAGATACATGTATCTTAAACATAAGTAAAGGTGAGAGCAGAGGCAGAGGAGCACCTATAGTTATGTTTAAGATACATGTAGTATCTTAAACGTAACTGTAGGTGAGAGCAGATGCAGAGGTGCACCTATAGTTATGTTTAAGATACATGTAGTATCTTAAACGTAACTGTAGGTGAGAGCAGAGGCAGAGGTGCACCTATAGTTATGTTTAAGATACATGTAGTATCTTAAAAATGTAGGTGAGAGCAGAGGCACAGGTGCACCTATAGTTATGTTTAAGATACATGTATCTTAAACATAACTATAGGTGAGTGCAGAGGCAGAGGTGCACCTATAGTTATGTTTAAGATACATGTAGTATCTTAAACGTAACTGTAGGTGAGAGCAGAAGCAGAGGTGCACCTACAGTTATGTTTAAGATACATGTATCTTAAACATAACTATAGGTAAGTGCAAAGGCAAAGGTGCACCTATAGTTATGTTTAAGATACATGTAGTATCTTAAACATAACTATAGGTGCACCTCTACCTTACCCTTTCGGGGATTACATGCGTGATGGGGGCGAGCCTATTGCCATCAACCGAGCACGAATCCAGAATCCTGGTTGCTACTAAGATAATCTTAATGGAAACACCGAATAACACTTTGTTCGACCTGGGAATCGAACCCGGGACCACACACTCGGCAGTAGCGCTTGCGACCACTAAACCGGTCAGTCGATTGCTTTTATGTGAAAGAATGTTCTTTTAAAACAATAGAGGTTTGTAAACATTTAAAAAATTATGAATTAAAATCATCTATGCATTCAAACAAACACATCTTTTTACTGTTATCTACCAATTATTTGGAAAGTAACATTCATATTCATGAGTTTTGATTTTTAAATTCAATTACTTTCTTTATTCAAATGTCGATAAGTCACATAGGTTGCCTGAACGGTTAAATTTATTTTAAGAATGCTGAATGCCAATGATTTGTCATGTTTATGTTTCTTTTAAATCTCTTGATAATATGAATATGAGAGAGGGAGAGAGAGAGAGAGGGAGAGAGGGAGAGAGAGAGAGAGAGAGAGAGAGAGACTTGGTTTGTTTGAATGCGCTAATCTCTGGAACTACTAGTCGGATTTGAAACATTATTTTTGCATTTGATTGCCTAATTCTTGGCGAAGGTTGTAGGCAACATAACGCAACATAACACTACGACCCTTAAGAGCCGAGCAAAAAGAAAAAAAAAAGGCAGTAAGAACGCTAAGCGATAACGAAGTAATAGCGGGCGATGCGATGCGACGCGGTGGGGTCGAGGGAGTCTTATAAAAATGTGGCTGTTATTTTAGTGTATTGTGTATCAATCTGACACTTTTCCGCGTAACAGACGTGACAATAGCCAACTTTGCTTGCACTCGGCAAAAACTGCTGTTATGGGAAAAAGCTTTTTTGTATGGCCCCGAAAATATACAACAAAATACTACAGTCATATAGAGCTATCACCAAAAAGACCAAAAATCAATTTAAAAAAAAAAAAAGATTCGAAATCTATTAACAGGCAAGTGCTATTATAATATAAATAACTTTTTGACAGATACTTTTTGACATGTTTGAACTTTATATTATTATTTCTATAGTATTACTAGCGGACCCGACAGACGTTGTCCTGTCAAAACATTGTCCAGCGGACAAAATTGTGAATCTAAACCATTCCCAGATCCCCTTGAACACACACAAAAAATTTCATCAAAATCGGTCCAGTCGTTTGAGAGAAGTTCAGTGACATACACACTCACAGAAGAATTATATATATAAAGATTATTCTCATATAATGAACCAGTCTTTGGTCTTTGGTTTATTAAATTAATTATTTGTTTGTTATACATATAAAAAAATTGTACGCCTCGTCAGGCAAAAATTCGATTTGTATGTAAACGCATGTTTGACAAATAAATTATCTTTTATCTTTATCTTTTATCCTTACGACTTTCACGCGAACGAATTTGCGGACAGAAGCCAATTAAGAAATAAAAGTAGGTGTTGTTAAAAAAGAATGTGTTATAAAGATGAGTCCAAACTACATTCCTTGGCAATGAGGACACAATATTTAGTTCGTTATTATCAATAAAAGTGTACTCCAATCAAGTCAAGCTGCTTTATTTTTAGATTGATCGGTACTATCAAACCAATCAGCTAACTGTTTAAAGCCACAGAGTAAGCAAGGACAGAAGGCTCACACTGTTAAAACGAGGCACTCCAAAGACAATTTCCATGCAAACTCCGCCATGCACCCCACCACTCCACTATGTGCTAAACGCTAACACATCAGTAATAAAGTTGAATATCGCGTGCGCTCTTTGGTCGTGTTCGAGTACGGAACTAAATGTCGTAAGTCTCAATTCTTATTTCGTTTATAACTAAAGCAATAATTGATCTAGAGAAAATATATCTTATATCTGGATAATAAACTATATTTTCTTACTGTCAATAATTATTTTAGACATAAAAGCCGAGTAATCTTGTTTTTATTTCAAATAATCTTTAAAAATACATGATTTTCGAGTAAAAAATTAATCGAGTGAAAATGTTCCAATTACTTAACTGTCTTATATAAGTATTATATGAAAAGAAAAATATCCAATAAATAATATACTAAATTCCATTTTGATTGTATGCGTGACTGTTTCAGATCATTAATGCAAATTAACATACAATTTAGGAAGCCTCCTCTTAACAATGCAAAACTTGCCAATGTAAACTTTACTAGTACAAATAATTAGGAACTAGTTGTTCTTTCTTCCAAGTTTATTGTAAGTTTTCTAATTTATAACGTACTTTACTGCAATCTTCTTCTTCTTTTCGAGTCGATGGTAAAACATGAATTATTTTAAACGAGTTGGACCCAGTAGGTGGCCACGCCAATCACGGCATCAGTGAAATTTTTTAGGTCCGCAGAAGTGCAGGGGCCCAAGTCTGCTATTTTTATAAATTCGTCATTCCAACACGATCCCATTGTCATTTTGCTAAAAGTTCGTAATCTGCTAAATTCATAATGGTCGATCATTGGTCAGTCAATATTGTGTTATAATGGCATTGTCGTACAATACGACCAATGATACCGCCTAAGTCAGTCATTCATTTGTCATTATGTACGAGATTAGCAATAAGTGCAATTTCTTTCAATGGAGTGTCAGTGGCTGACCATTGGAAAGTCATAATGACGCCATTATATTAGTAGATTACCAAACTTGTCAAAATCAACAATTATGTAATCAATGATAGACCATTCCGACACTATTGTAATAGCAGACTTGAGGCCCAGGTGTGTGGACACTTTGGACCTTCTATCATATGGGACATGGTTTGGTCAGGAGCACCGCAAAACGTTTTACTTTCATCGAACGTTACATTTCAAAATACCTACCTTATTATGACGTCAGCAAGATGGAAAGTCGTTTAAAAATGTGAAGCACGTCACAAGATTCATGTGAACTTAAAATGTCAAACAATAATACAATACTTACATAAGTACTGTAAAGTAGCACTTTACTTACGTAAGTATAAGGATAAACTGTGGTTTAGCAATTTTGTGCTTATCAGTACTTATTATGAGTAATATTTTTAGGTATTTTAAAAGAGTAACGATGGAGTTTCTTGACCATTTTTCTCCATATACGTAGCCGGCTCCATAGCCGGCTATCGCTGAAAACCAACGCTGGGGCTCTGTTTTGCATGGGGTCGCAACTTTATGCTGAGCGATGGCCGTTTTGCGTGGATGTGAATGTGATGTATATTTTCCCCCAATTTGTTATTTACGTGTTTTTTTTTTATCTTTGTGTCATGTTTACCGCAAATAAACGAATTTTCTTTTTTCAAACTACCTTTTGGAAGGGGCGACTAGAATCAATTGTATTATTTTGTAAATTTGACGTTCAAAAGTGCCATACATGGGCCTATTTGAAATAAATGATTGACTTTGACTTTGTTATTATAATTGGACACCATCATCTGCCTAGCCTTTACCTAACTATGTTGGGGTCAGCTTCCAGTCTAACCCGATGCAGCTGCCTATCTGACCTCCACAATCTAGTTACTAAATAACACGATACCCCTTGGTATGACTGGTTGTCAACTTTTGGGTTTCTAACTACACGTAACGACTGTCAAAGATCAACAATGACAGCCGGGACCAACGGCTTAACGTGCTTTCCGAGGCACGGAGGGGTCTTGGTATGTAAAGATGGTCACCCGTCCACGGACCAACCGCAGCAAGCGTAGCTTAACCTGATCGATCGACCAGTGCGACTGTTACTACTAAGTCACAAGCCCTCCATAAAAATGTCTTAGTTATATTTATAAAAATAAGTTTTCTTTTAAAGAAAATTACAGCCGATTAGATTACTTATCTTGAAAAGGATTATCTTTTCATCCTGTTTTGAATTTAAATAAAATTATTGTTTGAAAGCACAAGTGTTATTCTTTTTTGTTCCCGAAAAAGACTTGACTGAAGGATTAACATAGGCCTTTTCTCCGGACATAAACGTAATCACAACATTTTCTTTCGTTTTACGTGTCTGTTTCGAGTCAAAATAAGGCACATGTCAGCGGGAGATGTCCCAAGGGAAATACAAAATAAATAAGGGAAAAACCATAAGTCGTTCAAAGAATTTCAAACAGTAACAATTTGGGGCTGTTTGTGCCTTTAATAATAACCGGAAACAAACTTTAAGTGAAACCTTTGAACTCATTTTAAGCAGTTTTATTTCTTAGTTTCCTTCTAAAACTTCATTTTGGTTGACATTTAATAAATGTTCCCAGAAAAACATGCGAAAATCCGAACATTTTGGCAACAATGAAATGACTTTTGAAATTTTAATTTTCGAGAAGTTCATACAACAGGTAAGTTCCATCACCATGGCAACACGTTTTCCTTCACATGTTACTAGATGGCGTTAGTAGTAAGTTAGTTAATTAATTCACGCCGTATTTTTTGCCTCGAAATTTTCCAGAAAAGGCTTGACATGGTACATAATTATGATGTCATTGACTGCCCTGTGCGACTCAATGACTGGCGCTAAAAAGGTTGTATGTGTGTAGGATGCCAGGCCTACAGATTTTTTTGTACAGTGCAAAATTACCTACTGCGAGTAATATGAATAAATTGCTCGCCGTCAAAAAAATTGTGTGCGCTTAGGATGCCAGGCCTACAGATTTTTTTTGACGTTGCAAAATTACCACGAATGATATACTTAAATGAATTGCTCTCAATTACAAATGTGAAATTAAGCCAAAGAGATAATTTGTCATTCATATGGCAGCGACTTCGTGAATTAACAAAAATACATAATGTGGAAAAAATAAGTTACTAAGTTGCATACTTTTACTTACAAGACTTACGTTTTTGAAGTGAAAACTTCTTTAGCATCGTTGTGATTTGAAAGTCGATGAAACGAAAAAGCGACAGAAAAAGAGACAGACACATAAATTCATAAGATTTAACGTGGGAGAAAATGAGATAGGAAGCATTATAGTGTGAGGTGGGTGTGTCTGAGGGTGTGTGTGGGGGTGTGTCTGAGGGTGTGTGTGTGTGTGGGGGGGTGTGTCTGTGTGTGTATGTGGGGGTGTGTCTGTGTGTTTTTAAGGGTGTCTGTGTGTGTGGGGGTGTGTCTGTGTGTTTGTGGGGGTGTCTGTGTGTGTGGGGGTGTGTCTGTGTGTGTTCTTATGTTCGTGGTTCTCTTTATGCTCTGCTTCGTACCCCCTCCACTCGTGTTTACCAAGGCATAGTGGGAGTTTGCTTGGGCCTCAGCGTTGTACACACGGCTACACATCAAGCTATACATTTCCAGTTTATGCTGATCTCGCATTGTATAGGATTTCCGTACAATGCGAGGTCCGCTAATACTGGAAATGTATAGCTTGATGTGTAGCCGTGTGTACGTGTGTTAATACGTGTTTGTGCGCGCACAAAAACATTTTTATTTTAATTTTTGAAGGTTTCACTTCTACCACGTGTGAATTGCACACATGTTTTTTTTTTCTTTCCTAGTTTAGTTTGAAACTTACAAATACTTACAGATAGAGATTTTTTAAAACAATGCCGTCTTTGCTAATGTACCTACCTACATGTTTCAATCAATCAATCTGCCTAGCCTTTTCCCAACTATGTTGGGGTCGGCTTCCAGTCCAACCGGATGCAGCTGAATAACAGTATTTTACATGACTGCCTATCTGACCTCCACAACCCAGTTACTGCGTAATACGATATCCCATGGTAAGACTGATTGCCAGACTTTCGGGCTTCTGACGAACCGTAACGACTGTCAAAGATCCACGAATGACAGTCGGGACCAACGGCTTTACGTGCTTTCCGAGGCACGGAGGGGTCTTGGTATGTAAAGATGGATACCCATCCACGGAATAACAGCGCCAAGTGTAGCTTAACCTGATCGATCGACCCGTGCGGCTGATATTACTTAGCCATAAGCTTAGTCATGCATGTTTATTGTATCACATATTTCAGTGATAATTCTCTCAGTCTAGACGAAACCTTAATAGTAGCACAAGTCTGTCTGTAATAGCTAAGCCGTCTGTCATTTAGAGCTATTCAGATACATATTCTCACAGCACGAAACTAGTCGCTCATTGTCTCACGAAAGTATAAATAAAATAAAAAATATAATTACACGTTTAGAACCGTGTGGATTCACGATTACTATTGGGTAAGAGTCGTGACTAAGACATTCAACAGTTTGGCAATCTCTAGACGATAAATCGCTGTCCCCGGCGAATAAAATCATAATCGTAAGAACTAAATTTTACAGGAAAAATTAAAAACAGTTTTTTGTGAATATCTAAAATACTTAGCGGAATTGTTTAAATACCAAAAGAAAAGTGTTTTTTTACATTCATTACAATACACCTTAAAATCTCGTAACTTCTGAAATAACCGTAGGAAATGAATGAAAAAAATTAACAGACTGTGATCGGACCTCTAAATATCGAATATGCAATAAAGTGAAAACTATATGCACATTACCATTTTATTCACCGGGGACGGCAAAATGTGTTTTATAAAATTGTAAACTGAATGGATTTGCTAAGTAGATGTGTAACACCTGGAAATCTTAAGAAGACATTAACAATAGAAAAACGACCACTTCTCAATAAAGAGTCTTCCTGATAGATTCAACTGGAAGCATGAAACTTGCTTCATACATTCAAGCATGACATAGATTGCGGACGGTGAGCAATGGGTAGTTCGCCGTCCGATAAGGACCAAGCCCGGGTCGACGGCGCGTTGTGTTCCACGCGCTCCTCAAAGAGATGTCAGCATAACTGAAGGGGTCCGCTAGAACCGATGCCTGCCGGGGTTGCGGGTTTTTCCGAAAGGGTTACCGAGGCAACATACAGGCAACTGAAGGAACACGGGTGGGTTTTAGTCAGTAATAGTCTGACACGCTCTCCTGCTCCGCCCAGAGCGGGAGAAGTTACTTGATAATTTCCCACCCAAAAAAAAAGGCTTGTCATTAGAGCTCTTCGCATTTTCTATTTCTTCATTATTTTTAGGAACTTGATATTTCTATACCTATATAAAGAAATCAATACTTAAATAACTTCTGACTGCAAACGGTTATTGGTTACACAATGTTGATCAGAGAGATGGTTATTCAAATTCCGAACGAACCGAATTCGCCTTTGTCAACAACGGTAATCGTCTTCCTTTGCCCTAACGGAACGGGTGGCAATATGTTGGTCTTTTGTTCCTGAAACATTCCTAGAATCCGCGTTACACTCCTATTGTCATAACAAGTGTCTGACTCAACTTAATAGATTAATTATAGACAGTGACATTGAACTTTTGAAATTAAAGTTGTTTAAAAATATATAAATATCTTAAATCTTCTTCATCTCTTTTCAAGATTTAATCGCAAGGCCATTTAGGTGCGGCTTAGTAACAAATATTTTTAAATTTGTAAATGAAATCATCAAGTCCGCATATTATCAAGATTTTCAGCAATTTAAAAATCAATCTTATTTTACAAATTTATCTTTTCTAATCACAACAACTTAAAAATACGTAAATTTTCCTGTTTCTGTTGCCAAAATATTGAAATAAGTAATTTCCAATTACTCATCAAAAGATATGAAAACCTACTTATATCTAATATCATATTCAGAAGGATACGCTGTTATCAACATAAACACAATTCTATTACATCACTTATTATTTATCCAGATACGTAATTATCTTTCTTTACACAACCATGATTATAACACTACTATAAATAAACTTGACTTATTTTTTCGTTGTTTGACTTACAAACACAAACGATTCACACTTGTGTTCAAAATACGATTCAAACTGGTCAATCACTCCATGCTTGAAACTGGTAATGTGTTTAAGATCCATATCCACCGTTATGCCAATGATTCTTTTTGAAATCATGATGCCTTATACCCAACAACAGTTAAATCCTGATTTCAATTCCCACCCGCCGAAGACAGCCAGGTGCATGAAGAAATTAATCCTGGCTTCTAATTTTATTTGCAACCAACTTTACAAAATGATCTTTGAATAAAAGTCTAACAAAGTAGAGCATAGAACTACATAAATCAAATATCTTATGCAAGTCCTTTTACTCACACGGTATGGAAATATAGAAATGAAGGAATTCACAAGATTGTCGCTGCATTAATCTTGATTTCGAAAGTATTTACCAGCATATATGTATTAATATGGAGGTGCCTACTGTACACAAATGTCTTGCATTCCTTGCTGACTAAGTAGACCTGGCAGCGGTATCGGCCTCTAAACCTGAACCATGATGCAGTAAGGTAATAGAGATGGAGATTACTGATTACATATAAAAAGTACACTTTGTAAACAAGCATATTACAAATTAGAGGATTATATCCAAGATAAGAGTGCTTGGAAACATGCTGGTCCTGCTCCATAGGACAATTTAGAATCAAGACAAAATCAAACTGGTTGCTAATTTAATTGTAAAATTTATTCATTTGTGTTTTTATGACATTGATTTTACATTCTGTGATTACTGTCTTACACACTGACTTATTAATTGTAAAATTTTAGGAAAATCGTCTACTTTTACAATGTTTGTAAATATGTGAGAACCATGTATCTATCACAAATTAAATTATCTATCGTTGCTTAATTTTTTTTAATTCTTTTTACCTATTGTGGTATAGTAATTTTATTCTAGGTGCATCGTCTTCACATATAATAATTATTTAACAAATGTACGTACATATACAAACAATATTGTAAATCATTTTAAAAGAGTAACGGTGGAGTTTCTTGCCCATTCTTCTCCATACGAAAACTACCTTTTGGAAGGGGCGACTAGAATCAATTTTATTATTTTGTAATTTTTGACGTTCAAAAGTGCCATACATGGGCCTATTTGAAATAAATGATTTGACTTTGACTTTGAGAGCCATATAGCAATTGATTCCTAGAGTAATCACAATTAATTTGATGGTGTTGTTCCTAAACTACATCCGTTTGTTGAATTGGGTGAAGTTTAATAAACATAATCATTTTGGGTATAGTACAGATGAAAACAGTAGTGAACGTCTGGGATCCAACTTTAAACACTTTAATGAGCCCACGAGCAGTGCTACTTTACTTGGCGTTTTGACAACCAATGACAGTTGCGCCATTGACAGTTGGGACAACTAAACATGAGCTTTTCGAGATGGTGTCAAAGACAATGCAACCGTAGATATACTAGTAAACTTCAATAATTAATATTTAATTTCATCAGTCATACATTCAAATGACAAAATTTTTTTGATTGCTGTACTGCAATTCTATTCGCCAATTTCAATTTCAAACAAAACAATAGCCTGATTTCGTCAACTAATCGATGTTATTAATAGACCGGTTACACACCTTTGCACACACACACATACACGCGCTGTCAAATGTGCATAGTGATGCAACTGGACCAGTAAACCGGTTCGCGTACCAATTCTCAAAGTTGGCCGGTTGTGTAATCGTAAAATATCACATATACAACACTAGCAGACTCAGAGTCAGCACAATATAAAATAACCTTTAGATTGATCTAGATTTAGACCAGTCTATAACGCACTAATTGAGAATATTGAACGAGTAATTAGACGATAAAGAAAATTAGGTGATGTCATACTTGAATTAGTAATTTGATAAACTCGCTTTCGAAGGCGTGGTTGGCTAGATAGTTAATGTAGGTATTCCATCGCGGAACCGGACCTAAGGACCAGGACCTGACTTATAAGAATCATTATAGGTTTTCTTATTCCGTCAGACATCCGTTACCTAAAGAACCAGATACAGTAATTAAACTTGATTACTTTTACAGAGCACAAGACATATTTGGAAAAATAATTTTGAGCATGTTCGATTTCTTCAAGAAGTAAGCAGTTTTATAAACGCTGACTCGGAGCCAAAGAAAAGTGTAAGTTTTAAATAAAATGATCAAGTATATTATTAAATTGAAAATGCAATAAAAGTACTAATTGCCATCAATATATTGCCACCTGACAAAATACATGTGTACTGTTAGTCGAAAGCCGTAACATTATCAAAACAATTTATCATCTTACTCATTGTGAACGATCGCGTGAGAGCTTCAACGAAAACAATCGGCAGACTATGCCCATCTCTTTCTAACATTTCACTTAATTCTCACGTGTGAAAGGAACAAACGTTTATGATAGTAAACGCCAGCTTCAAATTAAACACATTAATCAATTAGAGTCAGTCCCAACCACATTTCTTTTATTGCATTGTTCTTTGAACAATTAAAACTGATTTTTTTCGCTTGAACCTATGAGAAACGGTGGAGGCAAACTGGTAATAGATTTAACTTATGAAGCCGTAAAGTCACCATTGTAATTTTGACGAACAAAGTACAATTAAATGACTATAAAGCCGAGCTTACTACGAATAAATAAAACACCTTCCAGCATTTACCAAGTTAGCAACACGGTATGTAAATTCTGATAAATGAAATCATGTCACCTATTACGACCAAGATAATGTTACGGACATTTAAGATCCTGTTCTCCAAAATATATTATCCAAATTATGTACCAAAGCATAAAATTCTGTCTCTCATAGTGCAATGCATAAATAAGCCAACTTAATACTATTTGCATGCGAATATTGAAAACGTTTCGACAGTTTCATTTTATTTACATTTATGTTCCTTGTTTGAGGTCGTCAAGTATTTTATATGTTCAGCATAAATTGGGTAAATTATCTCTAGGTATAATTATTTTACATGCTCTTATCCATTTACCACTGGATATTTTGTCAATATGGATGTTTTGAACATTTGGTCATAATTTCCAAAAGGTCTTTGGACTTTTACATTATTCTGCCATTTTTGGTAAGGAATGTTTATTTTTGTATGAAATGATTACGATCTTTTTGTATTTTGGTAAGTGGAATTTTAATCGACTTGTCATAACACACGGCTTGGTGTAAATGATTCGGCTTTTGTTTCTTCTTTCTGTAGTAAAAAACAAACGAAAGCTACAAAGTCAGTAAAAGTTTAAATAGTTTATAATGCATTCAAACGAGACTTCTGCATTAGTTACCCATTCCTATTTTCCTAACAAAGGACAAAGAACACGGAACGCTTTCCCAGTACACTAAACTGTTTAGTATATTTTAGCCGGCATTTATTTCGTTTGTTTAACAGGATGTGGAGCAACTTTATAGGTAAGACAAAATGCGCTAGAATTTGGAGCATGCAGTGTAGTGGGCCGTAAACCGCCCGTCGTGCATGCCAGTGCATGCTAACCTCACCATCCTGATACATAAGGACGGTGTAGCTTTCAAACAAGCCACGAGACGTGAGAAACACTTAAATGTAGCTATTTTCTAAATAAGCAGGGAGCAATAGAAGATGGAATCAAATAATTCATTCGTATTTCACTTTAGGTCGTGATCTATTAGGAGCGCTGTCGTACTAATATTATAATGAGGACAGTTTTGCTTGTTATAGACCAAATAACTCCATATATTTATTTGAATTATCCCGAATCTATTGACTATCTTAATGTATTTTGATACATCATCATATTTGGAAGCAAATGCCCTGAGGGACACCGTCAATGTCTCACCCCTTATTTATGAACATAGCACGTTCTAATTTACACTTCAAAAATACCAAACATTCATCTTACTCCGGTACCCCCTTAGTCCTACTTTGAAATATAACACGTTCACGGGTTATCGAGTATCAAAACGGTGCGGCACATGTCTATGACGAAATATATGAAATTGAATATACAGCGTATAGTCATTATGAATAGGCCAAATAGCTATGACATCAGGAGATTAGCATGTTGTAAAATAGAAACTGCACATGAAATAAAAATGGATGTAGTTTTTATCTTCAAAATCGAAGCAACACGTAAAAATTAAGGCATAACTTATCAAGAAACCATAAAATAAGTCCTTTCCCCCACTTCTGATCCAAAAACCAGGTTGGTCCAGATCACGTTGCTCAGAAAACAGGCTACACACACGCTGTTTGGTATCAAGTGAATGTCTCATGAAATATCAACCGGTGCAAGGAATGGGAGCATTTTTTATAACATCTACTTTCACCAACCGATAGTGGATTCGTATCCGGTTCACGCTGTACCGTTGCCGGATTGGTCATTATCGCGATCGAGCAGTGCATTTTGACTTGCTCTTGTTAACTTGGTAATGTGAATTCGTTTAATGACACCGCAATTTGTTTGGTGTTGTGTATTCAATGAGGTTTTTAACATCCAAAAAGGAAGAAGTTTTATGTTCGTCTGTATATTTTTGAAGTGAATACTTCTTTAGGCACGTTGGGCATTTTTGAGATGGGACTAAACCATTGATTTCGCGACACTGTAACGCAATTTACCGACACCGTGGAGTAAAAGACATCAACGCGTTGATTACCGCGGTGCCGATTTTTTTTTAAGTTTTCACTTCTGTCGGAACTCAATGTATGTCCATAGATGTTTTCGTCAATCGTGGACCGATTTTCAAAATTCTTTTTCATTGGTAGAGCAAGCTTGCGCGGTGGTTCCATATAAATTTTAGACATTTTTCTTGGGTAGTTTTTGAGTTAGCTTCAATAATAAATATGTAAAGTATAATAACTTCCTGTAACTATTTTTTACACAGCAGATAGTGGTATTCGAATTTGAGTGGGGTTGGTACCACAACTAAACGTAATATATAAACATTTATTACAATAACTAGACTTCAAAAAACACTAATACAGTGAAAAATAAATTTTATTTCCGATGTCGTTGGCAAAAAACGAAAATTCTAAACCAAAGACACTGAGTTCCGAAATTAACGTTATTTTTCACTTTGTATTTTTTTTTTTTTTTGGAAGTCAGTTGTTTTTTTGTTAGCCCTTAGAGTCATAAAAATCTTTACTCAACTCTTTACAGGTTGTACAGGAGTTAAGTAATGTTATGCTTTTAGAGACTAAAAGATTTGGCCTAAAGAAAAAACTTTTCATCTAGGTTAATTATGAAGGCAGTCTGAACAGATAAAAAGTAATAAAAAATAAAGTGCAAAATGAAATTACAAGAAAGCTTTAAAGAATACAAGTTTGACAATGATGGATTGTTTGAAACTTGCTGAAACGAAATAAATTTTCCAAGTAACAACAATGATTTATGAAATATTAAAAGTATTTAAAAACTTGTTTCATGCTATCTCATCCAGTTCGTTTATTTCAAAGCTTTTTCTCCGAATTGATTTATATAATTTTACTAGCTATTGTCCCACGACTTCGTCTGCGATCCAAGATCAAAAATAGCCTATGTCCTTCTCCAGGTCATGGTGTACCTATGCGCCAAATTTCGTCCAAAACCATTCAGCCGTTTTAGTGTGAAAGCGTAACAGACAAACAAAGTCAAGTATATTAGTTAGGATTATTATTTTTGCAAGTTACATTTTGGTCCTATGCTACGTATGATCTAATAACCAATGTAGTTCTCTAGCACTGTATGTGTAAAAACCAACTAGATTTTTATAGCTCATTCTACTGAGCAGTATTCATAGTTCTTGTTAGCTTAAACATCTGTTGTTGCAGTCGTGGGACGCTCAGAATGGTGCGAAATAGGTCGCAGTCTGACAGAGTCATCGCATGAGAATATTCTGGTCTTTTGGTACAACAATATAACGATGCGGTCTGTAAGCAAGTAATTAAAGTATTAGATTGTGTACGATTGTGTTTGCGGTTCGATGGGCGGAGTTGTAATGCAGGCAAAGAATAGGTTAACATTCCAAATAGATTTCTGTGTCCAAAATAACTGAATGTTAAATAATTATAATCATCATTTCAGTCGAAAGACGTTCACTGTTGGACATAAGCCTCTCCCAAGCATCGCTACTTCGACCAGAAGGCCAATTCTCGTACTTAAAAACGTACACATTCAAATTGCAATCTGTCAAACTTGTCAAAAATTTTTGTAAATTGATTGTATTTTTGACAGATTGCGAGTGAGATGCGAATGTTCTTAAAAATATGGGAATTGCACCTCTGTTTTGTGCATTATTCAAATAAATAGACAGTGTGAATCTTCATAATGTGCACATATTGAAATGAGGGAATCTATGCCTAATTTTATCGACGGAAAAAATGGTAATTTCTTTTTGTTTTGATTTTTTTGAATCAAAAAATTTTTTTTTTATTCTCTTGGGCATCTTATTTATAAATTTTACAATTATTGTAAAAATTGATGAAAAAAGTACAGTTTTGCATAAAAAAACATGTTTATTTTCAATTGAGGGTAGTTTTTTTTTCTCAATTTTAATCAGTTTAAAAGTTACACAGTTTTGTTACAATTTTTTTTAAATTCCTTCAAAAGTATAAAAAAAATATTTAGATTTTTTAAAATATTTTTTCTGTTGTTAAAATTAAGCATAGATTCCTTCATTTCGATATGTGCACATTATGAAGACTCACACTGTATTTTTAGTCAATGTTCCTCATTTGAATTTTCCAGAAGTGAAAATGTTTGAGGAGGTATGGCTAGAGCATTTCAGAGCTCGTGTTGCTTTAGATTCATTGTATCATTATTTCATGAACCACAATGGATCTTCAATACAAGTATTGTCATCGTGTAGTCCATTTGTCCTTTGTATAGCTACTTTCAGCACGTATATGAAGACGGCGATGAAACAAATGAAGCCTATCCACATAGCAACTCGATATAATACATCTATAACTCGTCTAGACATTAGATGGAAGGTAATTGCTTTAACACCACACAATTTCATCTCAGCCGCCTCTTCATGTAACTCACACGACCTTATACAGCGATTGTTCAACATTGCTTTCTTTATCAATACAAGTATTGACATCGAATCTATATTCTCAGCAATGGTTAATGCATAAATAATCTGCCCATTTTTTCTCGAGTTCGATATTTAAGGGACTGACGCTATTACGCCAATCCATGCTAATGTTTTCGTCGAAAGCCGAAAATGCTTGTGAATAACATGTTTGATCAATATTAGTGATGTCTCATGAATTTTAATGGTGGAAATATCTATTTAATGGGTTTAATGTTTGTGGTTTTTTATGGAAGGCTCGTTTAAATACTTTGATTTGGTTTCAACTTCAATAACAAAAAAATATTTTATAAAATGCTGCTATATATTTGTCTTTACTTCTTTAGTAGCTTTTCATAAATTGGGAAGGTAATTTAAATCATAAATGATAAAACAAATCATTCGAATTAACTTGTTTGTAGGTACTTAAACTTTTACATTGTCATTTTTACACATAGATATAAGTTACAGTAGGTATACATTTTTAGGGTTCCATACAAGGAACCCTTATAGTTTCGCCATGTCCGTCAGCGACTATTAATTAGTAGGTACTAGAAAGCTGTAATTTGGCATGGGTATACTATACATAGTACTCACGCCGAAGAAGTGGTAAAATAAAATCGTGAAAAAACATTATTATTGGCGTTCTCCATACACGTTTTTTTTCTCGTTTATCCTATGGTGTGGGAATCGTTGGAAAAGTCGTTCAAAAATATTGTGGGTATGTGAAAACCATTTTTGGATTCAGGGATCCGTTTGCGATTTACTTTAACAAAAATTTGCAATAAAGTTAATATATTTAACTTTAAAGTGCAAATTTTTGTTGAGTCAAGCCCCCTGCCAGCTAAATGGTTGGTTTTGTATATGTGAAAAAATTCACAGCAGTTGTACATAACACAGTTAAAAGGAAAACTATCACAGCTAAGTAGACTCTACAAGTTAACGAGTAATAGTCGACCAACTTACATTTGCAGTTGGAATGTATGGGAGAACATGTTTTTCAACTACAATGTTAAGTTTGTTCTTGGGATAAATTCATCATAACTACGGAACCCTTCTTGACCGGTTTTTTACCCGACTACGGCGAAACAAAAAGGAGGGTTATTTAATGTAGGTAAGTACAGTGATTAAAACAAAGTATGTTCATAATATTGCTATTTATTACAAACCCACGGTTAATCCAGTAATGCAAGAACATAGTTTCCCATTAAAATGAAAATTATAGAAAAGTTTTCTTTAATCTCTCAGCAAGCTTAGCAAGACCACAATAGAAACGAGTTTTGTCGACGGAAGAATAGACAAAACGACAGATTATGATTGTTTATTTGTCATTTTGTCTATTCTTCCGTCGACAAAACCCGTAGAAAACCCGTTTCTATGTTTGTTAGGCTACGCGTGCTGGTCTATCCAAGTAGCAAAAGTTATAAATACAATTACAACTTATTATTGTACTTGTAGGCGTAGACCTGACACTTATTACTTCCTACGCTTTACAATTTCTCCTACCACAATTTATTTTTAGAACCGATCACAAAGGAATTTACGATAAATTGTAATTCCGTTCCTACCTACGGATGATTGAAGTCCTAAATGAGCTTCCCTTAACGTAGGCGTTGATGACGTCATTAGCTGCGTACAATAAAATTTGTCTAGACAGCCTATGACGTCAGATCCCCCTTAGTGACTGCATTAACAGTTGCTGCTCCATATAACATGTTATCAACTGCCCACGGTGTGACGTGTACTGTTCTACATTTTGTATCAGATTGGTAAATAGGACAAGAGATACCGTATTTTAGGTTGACTTTAAATTTTAATTGCGTGGAAAGGTTTTAATTTGATAATCTAAGTAGATATATAGCTTTTTTCAGTCCAAGGACGTGATTAGAGTTGCATTCTTATGAATGTTTGATTAAACATAAAAGAAACATGGATTTTATATTAAATAGTAAACAGATCTAATGCCTAGCGATATTTTTAACAGGCAATAGTCCTTGCTTGCGATAGCCAATAGTCCTATTAAGAGCTCGTGGCTAAGAAATAACAGCCGCTCGGGTCGATCCATCAGGTTAAGCTACGCTTGCCGGGGTTGGTCCGTGGATGGGTGACCGTCTTAACATACCGAGACTCCTCCGTGCCTCGGAAAGCAGGTTAAGCCGTTGGTCCCTGCTGTCATTCGTGTATCTTTGACAGTCGTTACGGGTCGTCAGAAGCCCGAAAGTCTGACCTGACCACCAAGGAGTATCGTATTACCCAGTTACTGGTTGTGGAGGTCAGATAGGCAGTCGCTCCATGTAAAATACTGGTATTTAGCTGCATCCGGTTAGACTGGAAGCCGACCCCAACTTAGTTGGGAAAAGGCTAGGTAGATTGACTGGTTGATTAAGTCTAAATTATGTGAAAACATTAAAACATATTAATTACTTAGTTGGCAACGATCAAATTATAGAGGTATGAGGAACAGGGTGTCAAGTTCCATAACCTTCATAGAAAAGGGAGGAACCTCCGACCAGCACGCTTAGCATGATCACAATAGAAACGAGTTTTGTCGACGGAAGAATAGATAAAATGACAGATTCACAATCACAATCTGTCATTTTGTCTATTCTTCCGTCGACAAAACACGTTTCTATGGTTGTCATGCTACGCGTGCTGACGGGTGTTGTGTCTGGTGGACTACTGCCGGACGGCTGATGTCATATATATAAATAGCTTTACTTGCGCGAATAATAGGAAGGTATCTATCTACTTATAGTTGAAATGTAGCTGAATTATCATTGACTATAGCTTTTGCCCGCAGCTTCACCCGCTTGGAGGGCAGAAATTATCCCACGGGAACGTACTACTGGAATAAAAGTATCCTATGTTCTAACCCAGGTCATGGTCTACCCATGTGCCAAATTTCATCCGAATCCGTTCAGCCATTTTAGCGTAAAAGCGTAACAAACAAACAAACTTTCGCATTTGTAATATTAGTCAGGAGGATTCTATCCTCCATCATATAGGATACAGTTATGCTTTCTCTTGTAGTCTGTTTGATAAACTGTGGAATAAATTCAACAGCTTTTCGTAAAGGATCGTGCAGACTAGCGCAACGCGACTCTAACAAAACAATTTATACATAAGAAAACTTCACTGTAGAAAAACGACCGGTGTTCCGTGGCGCCTGTCTGCATGACGCTTAATACTCGGCTCAGCATAAAATTACTTAGGTACACTCCTATCTCCTAATATAATCTGATGAGGTTCTATTTGAAGCTTCCATAATACGCGTGCGTACGAGAAAGGTTTAAATCAAAGAGATGATAGGACTAGAAAGGAACTCTCCGTTTCAATTCCACGTTTCATTGAAAAATAACTAAGTTTTTGCGCCCCCATCCAATTTTCCAGTTCCGTGGCCACAGTTATCCGATACAGACGACAACGGCCACTGTTGTGGGTTGTATAGCTTTGTATGGAACTTTCATAAAAGTATATACATAATGTAGGCAAATTTAATAAAAATTTGCATACAGTGACACTAGGATTATATTTTTTTAATAAAAATGTATTTCTAGCAAATAAACGATTTTTTTATGTGTAACATCTTTCTTCTCGCTTTCCTGCTCTGTGAGAGTGATTTCGTGAAAAGGGACGGAAGTGTGTAACAGGAAGCCGGGGAAGCGCGCGCTATTTGATTTGACGAATGAGCGCGCGCTGTGCTAGAGTTGGCCGTCAGATGATACACTCGGCTACACATAAAGCTATACAGTTCCAGTTTATGCTGATCTCGCATTGTATAGGATTTCCGTACAGTGCGAGGTCAGCTTATACTGGAAATTTATACCTTGATGTGTAGCCGTGTGTATCAACCTATTTTCCGAGAGGTTGGTACTGTCAGCCAAGTAGATGTTACACATCATATGCGACTACTGTAAGGTTCGCTCGTGTTTTTTTACTGTTTTGCTGTCGTTTATGTTTCGGTACTAGGAATGATTGTATCACATCAAAAATTTACTAAGTATAATTTCAAAGATTCGAAGAGAAGTAGCATTCGCAAAAAAGAGTGACTATTCGACTCTAAGGACCAAAAAAGTTCAAAGGTTTGTTAGGGTTAAGCAATCTGTGCTAGTCTATCTAGTTCCTTATAAAATAGGACAATTTACTACGACGGGGCGTACTATTATTCTGACGTCACCTGCTTATCGTGAATACAAGTGTTTACCTACATACAGAACAGAGACACACTGTGACAGAGAGCTGCATTCCTCTCACACATTACAATACCTTAGAAAAGGTTGTAATCAATGTATGCTGGCGTGTGATGAACGCTTCCATTTTCAAAGAAGTAAAAAATAATCAAATTTCAAATTGCGAACGCCAAATTTCCCTCTATTTATTTAAAAATTATTCATTGGCTGGCCATAAATATTTATTAAATTATTATTTTTATAATCACAATGTTGGTAGCGGCGACGTCGGGGGCGTGCCGTGACGTCACGGGCTGCGAGCCAGTATGGCCGATGTCGTCACGGTTCGCGCCATCCCACGCTCTCCCACGCACTGTCACTGTCGGTCCATTTTACTCAATTTCCCGCGTATCTTACCCCGCCTGCACCCACTTAGATAACGCCTGTAACTTGTAAATTGGATTTTCATACTATTTATAGTCATTTGTTGGTGAAAACGGCTTTTCAAAAGCTTCATATAGAACATTCATCTTTTCTTATATGAGATTTATACGAGGGGTACTATTGTACTAAGGAATTACATCGAGTGAATGAACAGTGATAAATAACCCACGTAAAACTGAAAATTTAAGCTTACATAATAACACCGCTCTTTTATTAGCAGCCTGACAAAAGAGAAGAAAAATTTAAGAATTAAACGTTTCTTTTCTATCCGAAAAGAAATGTTTCTAAAAGCGGCTAAAACTGCCTATATTTTTTGTTCTATTTGCTACTAAAAGTTTAACGCTCGAAAATTACTTAAAAATGTAAATTTTTGACACTAATACCGCATACTATGGTAAACTTGCTTCCAGATTTGAAGTCAATGGACGCTTATAAGTATAAATAGATTTTGCTTTGTATTTGCTTAAGCTTATCCCCACCAATAATTTAAATAATTAATATAGATTATGATTAATTACTTAAGACTGCATTCGATTATTATTTGAACTTTTGCTAACAAATCAGCTAAACCAACTTTGAATTTAAATGCATAAGATTTTAAATATCGAACGCAAATCCGCTTTTATCATGAAGTCACAGTTCTCAGAACGAATTCGATTTTCAAAAACAACAATATCTATTTTTTAAAGAAAACACATCCAACCTTCATGGTTGACCTTACTCTAGATTTTGACCATTACAATGACAGACTAACATTTTAGCTCCACGTTCCGTAAAGGCTACCCCAATATGTATTTAAAATATATGTTAATCGGATTCCATTGGTAATAACATTAACGAGACTTCGTTACGTGAACCTTCGTGTTACTGGAATACTTAGAAGTATTATGGAATTTGTTGTTTTTTTTTTTTTAATAGTGGCTTGAATTTCCAAGATATCTCTCGAGTTTTGATAATAAAATAAAATTTTCTGCGTTGAGGCAAACAGTAGGTAGGTACTTTTTGGTCTTGCTTGACTTATTATTAGATTTTAAATGCTATTAAGAATTTTGATCGCTTTGCGTAAAGAGAAGTAAAGTTAGATTGTGTCCCGACATTATGTCAAACTTTATTGTAAATGGTGAAGAAAAACATCGTGAGGAAACCGGCATGTCCTAGAATCAAAAATTCGAAGGCATGTGACATTTACCAACCCGCACAGGGCCCGCGTTGTAGATTACGGCCCATTCCCTCTCACTGAGAGGACTGTGTCCCAGCAGTGGGAATATTATAGGCTGATTATTATGCTTTGTTCATCCTTTATTTCTTTACGAATTGATACGGTGAATCAAAGTGTCTTTGACAAATCCTTTCCAGGGAATAGAGAAATTACCAAAAGTAAGTAGATATAATATAATTATATACTTATTACTGCTGAAATCACTTACCTATTACATAAGTCCGATGACTGTAATACACAATACACAGTAGTTTATCAAGTTATCACCCTCATGACACTATGACTAACATTTTTATCATATAATGTTAAAACAAACGACAACTATTAATCTATTCCTAGATAATGCCCTACTTTTGCAATAGGTACAGAAGTATGTAACCATAGACCATAGTAACAATGTAGAGAAGTGGTCGTAAGTGGCCAACCGCGGAGAAAACAAATTAATGTGTCACATTTGTTTCTTATTACTTATTAAACGGCCCTGAACTGTAATGCCATTATTGTATGTATAGTCGATCTGAGTAATTGTTTCCCACTTTTGACAACGATACTTATTCAACTGAAACTTCACTGAGGTTAGACCCATCTGTCACATAGACAAGTAGAACTTGGCATTTTATGAAGTGTTAGACTTATTTCTCATTAGGACACCATGGTGGCGCCAGCGGTACAGGTATTTTGACAAAGGTAACAACATCAACATTTTTGGCAATCAAGCGGACACGAGTCCGCGCCCACTCGACCCGTTTAGGCGCCATCTCCACGGACGAGAGAATTGCGGCGATATACGCTGTGCCTTCAAATGATCGCCGCGATGATATCGCCGTGTGGAGATGGATTTATAGAGTTCCTATTGAATTTGACGGTTCGACGAGACTATCGCCGCGATTTTCTCGCCCGTGGAGATGGCGCCTTAGACTCGACCCAAAGAATAATACCTGGATATTTCTGTTTTGATACGCGTAATAACGTCGATGTATAAGTCAGACAGAAAAGTGTCGATTTAAAACGCTTGCACCACAGAGAGTAAAATACAATAGACGTGGATATATTTAGTAACCTGTTCCGCTTAGCTATTTCTAAAAACCCTGAAAGAAATCGACACGTGTTTCACCTCTCAACGAGGCATCTTCAGGATGAATATTGACTTGTCGCGAACCCGAACACGGCGTGCTGCCACACCGAGCGCTGAACGCAGATACCTACAGTTATAATAACCTAGAAGTTGTCTCTCTTTCTAATGCATAACTCTTAGATCTTCTGACTACTTTACTCTCACTGAATTGGCCCGACAAGACGGGCCCGCCTTGTACTGATAGCTTCATGACTAAAATTCAGAGTTAACCCTCTGTATTCATCTGTGCCCTTAGTGCCATTCAACCTTATGGAGATTGAGCAGTTAGGTCACTTATACAATCTGATTGACATTAACTTACAAAGATCAAACATAAAATATTTATTAAAGTTTGATAATAGTTTTAACTACACGGTAAGCGTCTAATGAAAACAGATAACAGTACTATTATTTAACAATTGCTCGTCCATATGTATTGTTACAAAGAGACCAACGAACATGAATGATATCAGAGGAAGGAAGCTGAATTATCAACGGAAACTTAATTCAAACATTTGTACTAAATTAATATCATTAAGCTAAGAGTTTTAGGATCTGATGTGATGTTGATTAGTTTATTTTTATATCAACATTATGTAAAACATGAGTAGGTATTTACTTTTGTTTTATGATAACATATAATTATAATCCTTACTTAAATTTCCGTTACATGTAGAAACAATTCAAGGCTCCCGCAGAAAGGCGTAACGCGATTCTGGTAGCACAATCTCCATGAAGTTTTCATAGAAATTGTTTTACTAGACTCGCGTCGCGCCAGTCTGCGGGAGCTAGCCATTATGAAATCTTAATTAAATTTTCCTACGAAAACCGGCCCAAAGGGTTTCCAATTTTTTTTTGCAAATCCGATATTTTCCTATAACTTTTTAATGAATGCAACATTATTATCACTTCTACGTAGAAAGGTATGTTTAACCATAGACATAGAGAATAGGCCTGTGTCCAAATTTTTTTTTGTGCGTCTTGTAGATTATTAAAAAATATTGGACACGTATTTTTTCTTTTTTGAGGTAATCAAAAGATTACGACGATACATTGATTTAAAATGTGGCATAACGTCACGCCTTGCTAGATTTTATACTGAGTTGTGACGGACGTAGCGAACCACCACTCCCCAACTTTAATGCGTGTTTTCTAAGTTATTTTTTATTAATATGATAAAGCAAAAAATACGTGTCTAATATTTTTTTTATTACCTGAAAGACGGACTAATTATTTTTATTTTTTTATCTAGGCAACTACCGTATTGGACTGAGCGTTAGCCTCACAAATGTCACCACTCTCTAGAAAGAGACAAAGCGTCTGTGCGGCCAATACCTGCAGTGCTATTCTGTAAAAATCTCACCGTGAACGCTTAGGTGAAGTGAGCTTGAAAGTGAGCTGTCAACAGTGTCAGTCCCTACTACAAATGGTGGAATGACAGCTCACTTCACCTTAGCGTTCACGGTGAGATTTTAACAGAATAGCACTGCTGTAGTACTACTAAAGAGACAACTACTGGCAGCGAATTCGCTTCGTCTCTCTCGTACTTTTCGGTCTATTTCATTGCACAACTAAATATGGAACGCTCAGTCCATTCTCTATGTCTATGGTTTTAAGACCAGGCACTCCAAAGACAATTTCCACGCAAACTCGGCCCCCATGCACCCTACCACTCCACTATGTGCTAAACGCTAACACTTCAGTAATAAAGTTGAATATCGCGTGCGCTCTTTGGTCGTGTTCGAGCACGGAATTAAATGTCGTAAGTCTCAATTCTTATTTCGTTTGTAACTAAAGTAATAATTGATCTAGAGAAAAATATCTTATATCTGGATAATAAACTATATTTTCTTACTGTACATAATTATTTTAGAAATAAAAGCCGAGCAATCTTGTTTTTGTTTTAAATGCTTTAAAAAAGACATGATTTTCGAATAAAAAATTAATCGAGCGAAAATGTTCCAATTACGTAACTGTCTTATATTTGGAAAGAAAAAGATCCAATAAATCATAAACGTTCCATTGCGATTGTATGCGTCACTTTTTCAGAATATTAATGCAAATTAACATACAATTTAGGGAGCCTCCTCTTATCTATATTTTAACTATACGATCTAGGATTGCAGTTTGTGACCCGGTACGAAACCTACCTACCATTAATTTGATACAACACTATCATAAATCCTACTCCACGCTCGTCATCTGTCACAACAACTACAACACTACCGAGGTCTGTAAGTGCAGCTGGGTGCAGAATGTCATCGTCTTCGCACAGTAACTCACAGGCCTCAGAGCTAACGTGTCCGTACCGTTACGGATACGTTACGTAACCGACATTCCTCGGAGCGTCCCGCAAACTATAACGAGGGCGCTAATTGGATGCGCATTGGGCACGATCCGAATCACGCACTATGTTATTTATTATGATTGTTAAGAATTTGATAGGCCCTTTGTTTTTGTTTGAGGAACGAGGATGCCACTTAAAAATAAAGGAAACAATCGAGCTCTGATTTTGAATTTCGAACACTTTTGTTTGCTTTATAAAGCTATGTAAAGGTTTTAGTTCCGTGCTCTCTTCCATGAGATTTATGTTAAGGTGCTTCTTCACCCGGAGCATTCGCCTGTAATGTTAAATGTAATTCAAGATTCCACTGTAACGGTTAGGGCTTTGCAAGTAGACTGAGCAGGCCGTCAACTGCTAGGTAGTGTAAATATATTTGAAACCAGCAGGATAGCTTTTTACATAAAATGTAATAGTAAAAGTAATATGGTTTAGTCGCGGGAAAAGGTTACATAACAGGCGAATGCTACCGGTGAGTCAGCGCCTTTAAATGCCGAACTTGATTCCTTTTTCAAAAATACATTTCAAATTCGTTGGATTCCGAAAAATAAAACCCTTGAGTTAGTTAACAATTAACCCTAAAAAGATCATTGCCTTAATCAAACAAAATTTACATTTTAAATTAATCAGAACTGAACATAAAATAAATTACTTAGGTATAACCCGATTTTACGCTAAAATAGTTAATAAGCATAAAGTTCTTAATTAAAGTTTATAGACATAAAGATTGATTTCCATACTTATAAAATGGAACGTTTGCCGAAATATCATCCAAATGAAATGATATCGTTTAAATATATGTAAATTAGAAACCATTACGATTTAAAGCAATCAGCGACGTCCGTTTATAAATGTCAGAAATATTAGTTCATTTGTCAATCCCACGCTAATCTGACTATTGGAGAAAAACATGGAATGTACCCGTCACCTACTTGTCATTCCTTGCATGTCGGTTATGTCGACCAAGGGAAAGGGACACCGTTGTATTTTCGAAGGCAATGGGCCGCAACCTGCCTGCCACTACATAGTCATTTGCTCGAGTTGAAAGAGAAAATTACACATAGTTTTTATGAGACAAGACAAGCATGGACAAAATTACCATAGAAATCCCATGGAAACACGTAGAGAAAAATACTTTACTAGGTAACTTAGAACCAATGCAAAACGAGAAACACGATAAGTACAGATTTTTACAAACCGGCAGAAACCATCTTTGCGAGTCTGACATTGTTCTAGAATATTACAATGTTACCACTATAAAATATTATTAGTGTCACTTTTAACAAATGAGGTATTGATTTTCATAAAAAAACATTGCCCAGAAAATTGCACTTGGTACCTAAATGTGGTGCTGATTTTCAGCTGAAGTTGCCAAATGTGTCAATCGTGTCGAGTTGGGTATTAGCGCAGATTTTAACTGTGTGTCGAAATAGCACTTAGTTTCGGAATCTCCCTACGGATTGATCGGAATCCCCAAAGCCCTAAAGGCTCAAACGAAACATGTAGCTCCAAAAATATGTCTAGATATTTCTTCACGTAAGCTGCTTTTGATTGGTTACGTTTGTGTATCTCGGGACCGTGGGGCCCCGGTTCTTTGGAAGGCGTACGAGGAGCGAAGCCAACTTGCAGAGGCCCCTTAGATTTTTTTAGTTTAAATGGAATGGGGCACCAAACGACGATTATCCCTGTATGCACTATGTAAGTGCATCAAGAACAACCCCCGGTTGGTGCAGCACTATTGCAGAACATGGAGACAAAATTGGGTTATGGGTTTGGTTGGCTATTTGTTTACTGTTGTTGCGATGCTCCGAATACTTTATACATCTAAGTACATATAAGATACCTATGTAATTTAAAACCGCAACAATCCAGAATACAGGAAAATCGTGCCAGATAAGTAGGTACATCCAGGTGCGTATCCCACGATATTGTGAGGGTTAAGTACGGGATATGGACCACTGCGGAATGCGATAAGAAGGCAAGCATTCAATGTTCTAATACCATTGGTTTATTTTCTGTTAAAACTCGTTTGCAGTAAAATGCTGGCCGTCTATTGGCTGTTGCAACGTGTATGGAAAGATGGGATGGACATACAATGGTGTTATGATATCTTTTGTGCGCGTAAAGCCGTGTCTATGGTTATAACTTCCTTTTATAAATATAACATTGACTAAGCTTGGAGGAAATTTCAGGAGTACTGTGGGGTATACGGAGCAAACAAACTAGACTGATTTGCAGTCAATCAGCAATTTTATTGATAAACTTAACTTTAATAAAATCTAGAGCACAAAGCTGACAAAACAGAAGTTAATCTAGCTTAAAATATTTTTGCGATTATTACGTAGATTAACACATTTAAATTGAACTATAGGTCAAATAACTTGTCACTCTAATCGATCGCCAAACATCAAAACAGATTGTACATTTATACAACCAGTACTGATTTATTTATTGTATAAAATTAGTGTACTTGGTATTAAACATTATGCCAAAATAGTACCTAAAACTCGGTAAACTGTAGTGAAAACTATGTTGTAAGGAATGTAATTGCTCAATTACCGTCAGTAAACGGTATCTTGTGTCGATAACGCGGGCACATGAGTACATGCGCCGGCGACATTCGTACTCGATAGCCCAGATTTGAGCTGACATTGCGCTCGATTCTGTACAAAGTACAATGTGCATTTTAGGGTTATTAACATATTTTGTACTATGACTTGCAATTTATGA
Organism: Agrochola lychnidis; assembly: GCA_963680765.1. Classification (NCBI taxonomy): domain Eukaryota; kingdom Metazoa; phylum Arthropoda; class Insecta; order Lepidoptera; family Noctuidae; genus Agrochola; species Agrochola lychnidis. The sequence goes on from OY796857.1 coordinate 17,815,349, forward strand.
TTTTGCAGTTACGTGTTGCATTTGAAAAAGGAATCCGAGAAAAATGCGTAGTCATTTGTTTATTGCTTCTGTCATATTTTTTTTCTCTGATTTTAGAGCGACAGTTTCTTGTCAATCAAAGAAATTGTATTGGAAAAAGTAGAAATAAACAAAACGAGCGAAAAACGAGCTCTCTCTCATAATAATGATAACTTTCTATTGTAGTCTAATGCTCAATTTTCACTACACCGGAAAATTCTAGGAAAGAAAGTCGAGCCCAAAACTCTTTTTAAACAAACCATTTGTCACATGAGAACATCATTGTTAAGCACCTAATTATAAAGCAATTTGAATGGGCCATACAAATTAGTACACCCGTAGAATATAATAGACACTTACAGACACCGAACTAAATATTTTTACAGAGAAATGACGCAACTCAGTATTCCGCTTGTGGTAATGAGTATTCGTGTCACAAAACACAACTTACATTACAATAACCTAACCAGTTTTCCGCTCTTATCTCCTTACCATAAGCTGGAAAGTCCCTTGGCGGGTTAGATAGTGAGTGTTTGGTGGGTTTGTGATGCGTGTCCGAGTATCGGCATAATTTCACATTCACAGCTCGGCAATGTCAGAACGTGCTCGTCTGAATACTGAAGGGCCGTGAGAAAGCCGCGTGCCATCATGTCTTATGTCAAATGCGCGAAAAATGCACTCTTTGTAAACAAAGTGGGGCTTCTAGATAAATCTGATGACAGTTAGGTTTTATGAGGTAGATGTTTGGGTTTTTTTAATGTATGGTACGTGACGGGTTATCCCTCTGTAAGAAAAACAATGCAAAATTCAATTAACTTATGCTCGGTTCCTATAACCAATAACGATTCGTTTTATTTACCAATGGTAGCTTTATTATTGAATAAAGGAGGAGAAGAGGAGGAGCTCGTGGCTAAGTAATAATAGCCGCACGGGTCGATCCAACAGGTTAAGCTACGCTTACCCGGGTTGGTTTGTGGATGGGTCACCAACTTTACATACTGAGACTCCTTTGTGCCTCGGAAAGAACGTTAAGCCCAGTCCCGGCTATCATTTGTAGATCTTTGACAGTTGTTACGGGTCGTCAGAAGCGCGAAAGTCTGACAACCAGTCTTAACAAGGGGTAGGTATCGTGTTACCCAGTACACACAGCTACACATCAAGCTATAAATTTCCAGTTTATGCTGATCTCCCATTGTATAGGATTTCCGTACAATGCGAGGTCAGCTTATACTGGAAATGTATAGCTTGATGTGTAGCCGTGTGTACCTAACTGGGTTGTGGAGGTGAGATAGGCAGTCGCTCCATGTAAAATACTGGTATTCAGCAGCATCCAGTTAGACTGAAAGCCGACCCCAACATAGTTGGGAAAAGGCTAGGCAGATGATGGTAGCATTTTTTATTGCCAAACTGAGCTTAAAAATAGATTCGTAAACTAATTTTACCTGAGTTTTTTCCATATAGGTTTTTTGAGGTATTTGCTTCTTTACTGTTAAATATACAAGTCTTAATATTAACCAATAACAATATAACCGCTGCTATTCAGAGAATTTAAACTAAAGCTTCGGTTTCGTTGAAGAGCGGTGACCGCTACATAACGGCCGCAGTGACAGCTGTCAAGAAAATGATGGTAAGTACAGCCTGATGCAAACTTGCCAACTTGCTTTAACTTGCTTGCTTGCAGCGGGCCCTATCAGAATACCAGCGCTGCGGTATTTATTTAGTTTTCTCGAAATATCGCAGCATTATGCTAAGATATGGGCCTTTTTGGCCTCGCACATGTCGTTATTATTTTTGTTGTTAGTTTGTCAGTTTAAAATGCTCCTTTCTTATTTTATTTTTTTTTCAATCTGCCTAGCCTTTTCCCAAATATGTTGGGGTCGGCTTCCAGTCTAACCGGATACAGCTGAATACCAGTATTTTAACATGGAGCGTCTGCCTATCTGACCTCCACAACCCAGTAACTGGGTAATACGATACCCCTTGGTAAGACTGGTTGTCAGACTTTCGGGCTTCTGACGACCCGTAACGACTGTCAAAGATCCACGAATGACAGCCAGGACCAACGGTTTAACGTGCTTTCCGAGGCACGGAGAAGTGTCGGTAGGTAAAGATGGTCACCCATCCACGGACCAACCCCGGCAAGCATAGCTTAACCTGTCGGATCGACCCGTGCGGCTGTTATTACTTAGCCACGAGCTCCTCCTTTATTTTATTTTTGTTTGTATTTCCTGTGCGTGTCCCAGATAAAATATTTATCTTTCTTTCTTTCTTTTCATGGCGGCTCGGAACATGAGGCGAGTCGCTGCGCAGTAACAACTTCACGTGTCAGCGGGGGTGAGGGGTGCGGTACTGCGCAGCGAGTAGCGCACTTCAGAGCCATTAAGTTTGACGCTTACTTTACCGGGGTTTGACTTTAGTGTCAAAAGACGTTCTCTAGGAAAACACACCAACTTACTTTCATGAATAACGTTTCAGTGACGTCATCCGCCAGTAAACTGCGAACGCTATGTGGCGTCCACCGAATCTTTAGTGCCCTGCTTTTCTGGGACATTGTTTATGGGCGAAAAAAAAGGAAAAAAAAAAACAGTGGCACTCCGGGAGTGCCGACAGAAGTGAAAACTTGAACAATTTTTTTGAGCAGGAAATACTTTTAATTAGGTGCCAGTAACGGTAACAGAGTCGCGAGTTCAATTGTTTTTTCCCATCTCAAGAATGCCCAACGCGCCTAAAGAAGTTTTCACTTAAAAAAAAAAGAATTAAGAAAAGAAAGGAAATATTCCACAAAACAGACAGACAGGTTCATTGATTGTTTAATTATCCACATAATCATATTGTTATTCGAGTCACAGTGTATTTAATTACCCCTCATTACTAACAATAAGGAGGACATGACACTAACAATAACTCATTCATTCGTATTGTGACTGCGTTTGATTTTAAACGAAGAGAATTTATTTATAGGTTGGTTGTATAAAGGCTCCCGCAAACAGACGCGACGCGACAGCACGACGTTACTCTAATAAAAAGATTTCTAAGATAACTTCTCGGTAGAACAATTACCGGTGTCGCGGCGCGCCTGTTTGCCTGGGAGCCTTAAAGCTCAGTAGGGAAACGGACCAACCGATTTTGACTTCTATTCCGTTGGCGGCATGACAAATGGCAGCTGCAGTAAACAGTTGGTATTGTAACTACTTTTTTGCTTTTAAAGCCATCCTTATGCCTATAGTATAAAAGTCAAAATCGGCGAGAAGTTATTTATTAATTTCCCATCCAAAAAAAAGAAGGTGAAGAATGTTTGTGCAAAAACTTAGGGATAAGTCTTGTTCTTCTATCCTTGAACCACGATCAGCAGTGAAAGAAAATCAGACTAACTGAATTAGAGAAACCCTTCAGAAGGCAAGGAACTAAGTTTGTTGAAAAATATGTCGCTGTCCAAATGTGGTCAAACTGGCTGTAATGAAAATCGGTACCCTAATGCGTAACTTATTTTCGAAAACAAATTTTCCTTATTTGTTTCATTTTGACAGTTCAACAACATTCATTGCGTTATTTGCGTTGTTGAGTAGATTTTTTTTCCAAATTATGAAGCAATGGATTTAGCAATCTGTTTCAAATCGAAACAGATTGTGATTGATCGTGTATTACGCAATTAGGTCCTGCGAATATTGTACTGGAGAGATTGTTGTGTCACTTATCTTTCTAGCTAAACCACATAGGAAATGGTGAAGGGCGTTTCGTGGGAATGTATTATGTAATTTTGACATTCAAAAAGTGTTGATTTTTAGCCTAGTTTGAATAATTGATGTTTGGTTTATAATTCTACAAAGCAACACCTGATCTGAATCCGAATTCAATCCGAATTGGGAATCTTCTAAATTCGGACGCATAAAGATCGGATCTAGTGCACAACCCCTCATACAAAATAGTACTATGGCTACTTCGGGCCGACATTTCTCGGATTCGAATCGGACGTAGTGCGAAACCGCTCTAACGGATTGAAATACTGGCATCTCCAAAACTTACCTAAAACTAGCGGGTTTATTTTTTAAATATCGCAGCATTATGCTGAGATAGGATAGCCTTTTTGGCCTCGCACAGGTCGTTATTATTTTTGTTGTTAGTTTAAAATGCTCCTTTCTTATTTTTTATTTTATTTTTTATTACTGTTTGTATTTCCTGTGCGTGTGCCAAATATTTTTTTTTTTTTTTCTTCTTTTCTTTCTTATCAGCTTTAGTTTTATTTAGTAACCACAAACACTCAGATACCTAATCGATGGATTTATGCAGATACATATTAATACATGAAAGTGGACAGTAACCCCAACCAACGCCTAGAAATGGCAGCAACAAACTAAAAACGCCGTAAAATTATAATAGCCTTAATTTAAAACTTTCGTATGAAAATCTAAAAATTTGTATCAATATTTAAAAGCTGCTGCTGAAAACATGAGGTCCTGGGTTCAATTCCCGGGTCAGGCAAAATGTTATTGGGTTTTTCCATCTAGAATTTCTCAGTAGCAGCCCGGAGTCTGGATTTGTGCCCGGTTGATGGCAATAGGCTCACCCCCCATTACATGGGACTTAAACATAACTGGCGCAATGTGGGTGTACTATACAGGGTGGCAGGGACAACGACGCGAAAACAAAAAAAAATCTGCTGTTCTATAGGTACATTTTGACAGCATAGCACTTTTGTATGAAACAGCAGATTTTTTTTAATAACCGACGAAAAATTGCAGTGCAGTGGGGTTCAGAATCATGTACTGAATCCATAGTTTCAGTTTTCGCGTCGATGTCCCTATCATCCTGTATATGTATACATTTCTGCCTAACTCTTCGCGGATTATAGGCGTGATATTATGTTATAAAAACTTTCGTATGAAAACCTATAATTTCTAGTTATCAATATTTATTCAACAATCTGTTTATTCATGCATAACCGTAGATTAAACCTGACTAGCACTTAATTAGGCACTTAATGAGTTAATTTGTGAAAACAAGCGGAAAGGTGAAGGAACTTAGCATTTAGTAGGTAAGTATTGCCATGCTACATAATAGTAACACTGACGAGCAATATAAAAAAGCCACTTGAAAAGTGCCAAAAAAATGAAGTAGGTAAAAAAAATTGTGCAGACAGAAGTGAAAACTTGAACAAGTTCGCCTTGGTGGAAGAAAAATACTTGTATAGAACATTGGTCCGTAATCTTATCTAAATGAAGAGCACAACAGCGTATTAAAAAAAAAAAACCTTTAAAGTGAAAATACTTTCATAGAACATTGATCCGTAACTTAATATAAATAAAGAGCACAATCGCGTTTACAAAAATGAGGTGTCGGTAACGGTGTCGCAAGTTCAATTGTTTTTTCCCATCTCAAAATTGCCCAACGCTATAAAAAATACACTTGAATGTTGCTTCTGCAGAAGCTATCTTGCGTGGTTTCGAAAATATTTCATGATAAGTTAGTGGCTTTTTTATATTGCTCATCAGTGTATTTGTATGAGTTTACTAGAGTCGCTTCGCGGTATCGCGTCGCGCTTGTCTGCGGGAGACTTTATATAAATCTGTGCAAGAAACTTTGAAATAGGTAAGTTAATAAACCCAGAAACCTTAAAATTAATTATCTTTATTTCACAATGCTGAAGTGTTAAATTGTGTCTCTAGATGTTAAGATACAGTTATAGTCGCGATAACACGAAGACATTTACATTACGACCAACGATTTCAGATAAAAAAATATTTTTAATTTTTATTTCCTTGTTCACCTTCTTGTAAAAATACGTTTACGATACACATCGTTAAATATATTTAATTTAATTAATTAAGATTTAACATATGATGCAATTTACATCCCGAATTTTTGTTGAGAACTGGGGTATGCGTAAGCGCAAGGATTCATTCGATAAGTAAAGTCGTGTTCAATAAAGAAGTAGTAAAAAGTTAGAAGACGTCACGCCTTGCTAGATTAAAACTGCGATGTGACGTAGCGAGCCCCACTCCCCAACTTTAATGCGTGTTTTCTAAGTTATTTTTGATTAATATGATAAAGCAAAAAATACGTGTCTAATATTTTTTTTATTATCTGAAAGACGGACTAAATTATTATTTTCTTTTTACCTTGGCAATTACCGTATTATTGCCGCGATGATATTGCCGTGTGGTGATTGATTTGAATTTCATAACTCGGCGAGACTAACGCCGCGGTTCTGTCACTCGTGGAGATGGCGCCGAAATACTCGAAATTTTATGCGTAGGGGCTACTAACCTCTAAAAGCCAAACCCCCAAAAACATGCACTTTGAAACAGGGCCGCCTGCGCAATAAAAATCAAATCTCCACTAAAGTACATTCTCAAGTTAGATATCCATTAAACAGACGTGATTAAGCACCAAAGATATCTCAAAACAAACATGCGCTTTAAAACGGGACGCACTATCTCTGTCCCTTTTACACTAACCTAGTGGAGTACATCTGTCTCTCTCTGTGGTAGTTATGGCAACGGGATGCCAGAGCTCATCTTGAGAGCAGGTCGCGGTGCCTGCAATTTAGTTCACGACATCGTTCAAGAAATCAAGACGGAATTTATATTGATATGGAAGTTGGTTTTCTATTGTTGTTGTTTTGTTCTAAGTCCGCCTCGCTAGCTACCACTAAGTTATCTAAGTCTGTCGCCATAATAACAATGTTAACAGCATTGTTTTGTTTCGGCAGATGGAGATAAAATAGCTAGTTCCTCTGTGGTTGAGGATTCCGGGTGAAGCTCGCTTCCATATTCGGCCTGATCATCACTTGCCATCAGGTAAAATGAAGGCCAAGAGCATCCCCTTACAGTAAAAAAAACACTGATCATTTTGATCATTCGGCTTGATAAAAAAAAAACCTTCACCTCTCCCACGTGAAAAAGTGCCACACTCTTTTCTTTCCGAACCATCACACGATCAAGTTTAAGCCATTAATATTATACTTTTAACAGCATTTTCGCCTTTTTCGGTGACAATACGAAGACAGAAAACACAAGCAATGAATCTTCGCAACGTGATCTACAACTTCAAGGCTTCAGAACTTGAACAAATCCCGCTTGACAGCTTTAAAAAATGCCTTCGTGATTTACGTCAATGAACTTTCGGAAGAGAAGTTTTATGTCCCATCTGCATACATTAGTAAGCATCTCAGATTGCATGCAGTTGACGCGAATACTAATCATTGTGTGCAAAACTGTGGATATCATAAATTTTTGGCTTTGTAATTTTATAAGAGGACGTTTTTTTAAAAAAAAAAAACTTATACACACACACATACATCGGTGCACTCTCCCTTTCCCTTCCCACACAGACCTTAACACTCACACATATTTGATTAATACTAATATACAATAATAATGGTAAATCGTCACACTTTCACTCAATTCAAATTTTGGCCGATCACTGTCTCTTAAGAGTCTCCTAGTTTAAGAGACAGAGTTCATTATTTTTTGTATGCATAGACTTTTTGTTTGGTAGATCTAAATCTTCTATGCACAAGCTACATTTTTATGCTATTGTAATCAACCACTTTGTTTTGTTTTGACCTGTGTTTGTGTGTATTATTTGGATAAATAAACAATTTTTATTATTATTATTATTTTTGATGGCTAAGATGTAGATTTAATGCTAAAAAATACTGATATTTAGCTGCATCCGGTTAGAGATGAAGCTAACCCAACATAATAGGAAAAAGGCTAGACAGATGATGAAGATGTAAATTCAATACTCCTAAAGGAAGTCGTTCAGCGTAGCTATTATCCTTTTGACTGAGGAAATAATTTATGTGAAAGAAACAAACAAAAGTTGTGAAACATCATTTTAAGTGAAAGAAACAAACAAAAGTTACGAAACGTCATTTTAAATGAAAGAAACAAGCAAAAGTTATGAAACGTCATTTTAAGTGAAAGAAACAAAAGCAACACGCCATTTCACTTTTCATAATTATCATGACTGTTAAAATCGTTTTTTATACGATTAAACATCGTTATCCTAATCGATTCCACTACTTAGTACCTATCGAATTGATTGTCTTGTGAGTGTTATTGAAAACGATTTTTTTTTTAGTTATTCAGGATTTATAATATGAGTACGAAAATATATTTTTGTTTTAAAAGTTAATAAACAATTTTTTTCTAAACAAAATCGTTATTTTGCCAGCAGATACATACAGTTCTTTTGACTTTTAAATCAACTTCTTAGAACTTCTCAGACCAAAAACAATCCATCACCTAAAAAGTTACAGACGAAAAAGTTCTCGGTTAAGTCAATAAAAAAGTACAAAATAAAACGGGCACGAATCGAGTCTAAGCCGAGTCGTGATAATGTTAACAGTAAACTATCGATTCGAATAACGGTATCGAATAACTGGCGGTCCATTGTGACTGTCGCGATACTATTTGAGATAGCAAACGTTTCCGAATACAATAGTCGCGATTTTCGCATATTAATTTCGATTAAATGATTCATGCGAAACTGATGTTTCTGATTGGTATTCGTTATGCTGTTTGCAACTGTTTAAATATGGAATATAGGATCAATGGTATACCATAGACTTTTCTTTCTCTCTGGAAATTTATTTTATTTATTTATTTAGGTAAGTAGGTACTTCAGATTCAGTGATCCATATTTTTGTTACTTAAGAATTATGTTAGTAACCAAAGATTCAAATACACACCACAATCATACGATTATAACTCAAATTAAATAACAGAAGTAAGGCATAAAAAAATATAGATATTATTTAAAAGTGACAAGTAAATTCGTGCGAATCGACCAATAAGTCGATTATAAAGCTTCTTAAAAGTTACCTTCATTATAGTGATCATGTCAAGCAAAATCATACCTCTCATTTTTAATCTGCTGTTTGAGTCAAACATTCGTAAACGGCAGAACCCGCATTTGTCCCAACACTCATTTTAAAAAAAACTTACTACAGAACGCCGATGTCATGTCGCCGCAATCCATTGAGTCATGATGACTTACCTGCAAAAGGAAAAGAGTTATTTATAAAACTTAAAAGATGTCCAAATTTGCATCGGTATTTTGTCAATGTTTCATTATGAACTCGTCAATCGATTCAGTCCGTCCGCTTGGAAGGCAGAACCACATTGAACATGGTTCTTTAGACTACAAAACAGGTTCGTAGAGATAAATGCTGAATACGGGAGGGCAATGACACAATTAAATTAGGAATTTTGCAAGCAGATAGATGATCGCAGTATGATAATGGTTGTTAGTTGGTTTGAGGCGTCAAAAAAACCAGCCTGTATTCAACTTTGAAATTAGAATATAATTACAATGAGGTTTTCATGCAGTTTAAATGCAAATTCACACCACCAGTTGGCGCCACTTTGACAATGGTAATTTCGACAAAAAAAATCAATCTGCCTAGCCTTTTCCCAACTATGTTGGGGTCAGTTTCCAGTCTAACCGGATGCAGTTGAATACCAGTATTTTACATGGAGCGACTGCCTATCTGTCCTCTACAACCCAGTACCTAAATAGGTAGTATGATACCCCTTGGTAAGACTAGTTGTCAGACTTTCGGGCTTCTGACGATCCGTCAAAGATCTACGAATGACAGCCGGGACCAACTGCTTAACGTGCTTTTCGAAGCACGGAGGAATCTCAGTATGTAATGATGGACACCCATCCACGGACCAACCCTGGCAAGCGTAGCTTAACCTGATGGATCGACCCGTGCGGCTGTTATTACTTAGCCACGAGCTCCTCACAATGGTCATTTCAACAATGAATTTAAAATTTACGATGACGTTTCATTCATTCGTTCGTCATTCAGTCACGTAAACAAAATTTAGGCACTTTGACACTTTTGACAGGTGCCCGGACTTGACATCTCAGTGCTGCCACATAGTGAACCTTATTTCAGAAACTCTTAATTTGAAACTCGATAATTTGAAATCAATTAATAGGTGAATAATAAAGAGTTGAGCCACAGATAATGCAAATCAGATCAGTTTTTAAATATAAAAAGATATCATCGATAGTCTCGTTATTAAATCATTTGTAATAAAGGTGTTGTAATGTGCGTCTGTTGATGTTGTGTCTTCGAGTTAAATATGGAGTATGCCAACAACTTATCGTAATAAGGCAAACTCGAGAAATTGGGCCACTATAGCACTCGAGAGCTAACTTATCACTGTTTGTGTACCGAGTACAACTATCTTTAATAGCAGTCAAGTTTATTTATTTTTTGTAAATAAATGACAAGTAGTATTGTGACATTTAATATATGTTTAGATAGGTTGGATACTCATTTAAAGTTCTTTGCGTTAGTTTAGCTTGGCTTACACTTTCAATGATAAATGATAAATGATTTATTTCTGTAAGTAGGTTTGTACAAACACTTTTACACGTCAATCATATTTTAAAAACTAGATGAGGTCGGCTTTTCCTATCTGACTACTCTGAGAAGAAAGGCCGAAACAAACTCAGAGGTCACAGTCTCTTTTAAAGTCCAGACATAATCTTGGTCAGATCATGTGAAGGCCATGTGGATTGGTGTCTGAAGTGGTCTTTAGAGGAAAACATCACACAGATTGAGAGGGTCTGTCCAGTCAGTGCACGCATTTGTCATTTATCGTGTAGCTCAACTCAGAATTTAAGGAGCTCAACGATTCGACGAACCATTTTGTTTGAACCATTTTGTTACGACCTTTTTGATCTGTTTCTTAAAGTCTATTGCCAGGGCCAAGATGCAATAAAAAAGACGTTGGTACTAGGGTTGCCAACCCTACTATATAATAGAGGCCTAAATACTATATTTCTAAAGAAAAAATATAGTAGCCAAACTACTATATTTTTATTTCAATACAAAATAGCGAGATGATTGGAATATAACCGGTACTTAATTTAGTGTAAAATAATTACGAGACATGAAAAAAAAAATCTGTTAATAAAGTTCATATTACCAAAAAATATGCATTTAAAAAGATTAAAAATGTTTTTGAAACATACCTAACCTACTATATTTTGTTTTATTTTTTCGCCATCTACTTACTATATTTTTACAGGCAATGGCTTCGAAAATACTATATTTTTTATATAAAAAGTTGTCAACCCTTTTTGGGTGGGAAATTATCAAATAACTTCTCCCGCTCTGTACGGAGCGGGAGGGCATGTCAGACTCTTACTGGCTAAAACCCACCCGTGTTCCTTCGGTTGCCCTGTTGCCGGGAGGCCACGATATCCCTTTCGGCCTTATTCGCAGCCCCGGCAGGCATTGGCCCTAGCGGACCCCGTCAAAAGTTGTCAACCTTAGTCGGTACATTCATTACTTAATACATGACACTTAGGTACAACCTTCTTCTACCCTTCACATTACCAAATGTGTGGACAGCATCAACATTTTAAGCGGTCCATAAATAAAATATTAAGTTCACTAGCTCCCGTATGTTTAAGACCTTTTCGAAGCAACTTTCACTGCAATGTACTTGCGTTAACCTATTGTAGAAGGACAATGGCAGTTTTCCACTTTCACACGCCCGCGCCCCTGGCGACTGAACCCATTCATTCATCTATGGTGATCGATGAATAATACCGGTGACAGAAGTTGAATCAGACCGAATGATTGAATGATGACGAGTTTGTGATCGAGATAAGTATGTTTGACTGTCAATGGTGTCTAAGGAGGTTTAAGCGAGCCCACCGCCGCCAGCTAAACTAAGTTAGTTTAAGGTTAGTTTAGCTCGCCAATGGTGCCGATTCCCTTGTTCACAAACTAAACTAAATTTAAGTTCAGTGCATCTTTTTCTTTCTATTTCATTAAGAAAAGGACAGAGGATAAATTTTAGTTTAGTCCTGTCAAATCAATCAGCGCCTGTCACTCTCCATACATGTTTAGACGTGATTAAAAATTTGCCGACTAAAATTACGTCAATTTACGTCAAGCGCTGATTAATTTGACAGGACTAAACTAAAATTTATCTTCTGTCCTTTTCTTAATGAAATAAAAAGAAAAAGATGCACTGAACTTAAATTTAGTTTAGTTTGTGAACAAGGGAATCGGCACCAGTTTCTCATACATGTGGGTGGACACACTTAGTTTAGCTGGCGGTGGACGGCTAGCTTTATTATCTAGGACTAGAGAATTGCTTGACTAATATGGGTTGCGTTCTAGTTATTGTTTTAAAATAGGTAATTGCCTATTTAAAAAAAAATGGTATTTTCTTTAAAAAAACACTCAAATAGTCATAACTTTTAAGGAGATCAAGTTAGGGCTCTGCCACTTAGATATTTTTTACTGCAAATAACCCCAACTATCGCCCTGTTGTGTTTGATCTACAATTTTTTACCCCCTCTGTATAGTTAATTGATTCAGGCGTGACCTTGCAGAAATCCATTATAAAACAATAGACGTAGATATATTTAGTAACCTGTTCCGCTTAGCTATTCCTAAAGAGTCATAAAAAACCCTGTAAGCCCTGTGAGCTTGTAAGTACTCTGCGTCTGGCGCTCGGTGTGGCAACACGCCGTGTCAAGAGAGAAGTCAATCGTCATCCTGAGGATGCCTCGTTGAGATGTGAAACAGGAATAGGTTACTAAATATATCTACGTCTATTATTGTACCAGAATATATGTTTCGATTTTAAAATAAAATGTTGATTAATAGAGAATCCTAAACGACATTAAGTCTACCTACCTTAACAATTATTGTTCAAAGCGATTGCAATTGTAATTCCGCAAATTGAGTTTACAAAATCCATTTCAGCTTCCATTTTGAAATTCGTAAATTACGGAATGAAATTGAAGTACATGTGAGAATCGTTTCACATTTCCTTGATCACCTTGCATAAGTATTGCGATAAAAAAGAATTAAATTTCATGCCATTTTGTATTTCAGTTTTTATTTATTCACACTTTCGATATTTTAAGCGGACATAAGTTATATGTAACGACCATTGACAATATTGACATCCAAGATTGTGTCTACTGGGGTTTTAAAGCTGTGTCGAAAAACCTGGTACGGTCAGAATCGAAAGTCGATTCTACAGATTTTTTTATCATAATAAATTAAGCCCAATATTTAAAAAAATAGAAACAGATGTCAAATTAAGATAATTTAAACTCTTAGCTATTACACGAAACGTAGTATACCTACTTATTTAATTATATTGTGCGTATTAGATGATATCAATATGTCCCTGAAAATGACAATGTCTATAGGGGACTAGACACTATCAGTAATAATGACATCAATATTATTGTCATTTTTTCCAATATTGACATTTATTTTATTTTATTATTTAGGTCACATCATCATTCCAACCACCACACTGTTAGTAGTAAGGACATTACTTGAATGTCATCATCATCTACCTAGGCCTTTTCCCAACTATATTGGGGTCGGCTTCCAGTCTAACCGGATGCAGCTGAATACCAGTATTTTACATGGAACGACTGCCTATCTGACCTCCACAACCTAGTTACTAGGTAACACGATACCCCTTGTAAGACTGGTTGTTAGACTTTTTGGGCTTCTAACTACCCGTAACAACTGTCAAAGATCTACAAATGACAGCCGGGACCAACGGCTTAACGTGCTTTCCTAGGCACGGAGGGGTCTTGGTATGTAAAGATGGTCACCCATCCACGGACCAACCGCGGCAAGCGTAGCTTAACCTGATCGATCAACCCGTGTGGATGTTATTACTTAGCCACAAGCCCCTCTAGTTATTACTTGAATGTATTGTCATTATTACTGATAGTGTCTGGTCCGCTAATCGAGTTTCGTTGCTGACCGTACCTCATATTTCACAAGTTATAAAGTTCATAATCTTAAAATATAACAATATTGCATGTGAATTACAATATTTACAATATCGGGTGTCAGGACACGCAGGTGTGTCTGTGGTTGGCCTTCGAAGCCACCCCAACGACATTCCAGCCTTTATGGACTCCTTACACTATGGGAACGGCCTTGGTTGTATTGTATTCAAGCCATAAATACGATTTAATCACATGAGTATGAAGAAATACAATAATCTGATTGTTGAAAGAAGTGACAGAGTTTTTGTTTACTGACAGTTTCATTGCGTGAAGTAATTTGTCGTCATGAACAAGGCAATAAAAATTAATATTTTATTTATTTTTTATTTAATTTATTAAACTGTATAGTTTTATTTTTAATGAGCCTTGAAATTCAAGGCAAAATTATGTATAAGTGAATTTGGTACCTAAGTTTTTTTTTTTTTTTTTTTATTTATTTATTTCATAATATTACAGTTTTGGTTTTACATAACATCTGCCAAACTGCAAAGCAATTTGTCGGCAGTTTTTATTATTATAGTATTATATTAAGTATTTTAATAGATACAAATTAAAATGAATTTTAGATTTAACAAATTACTTAATCTATATTTCTATTCGATTTAGTTGTCAAGAGATCAATACATTGATAGATATGCAGACAATTCAATCAAAATAATATAATAAGTTATATAATTTATAGGATAGTCGTAAAACACGAACTGCCCATAAAATGTCGACATATAAAATTTCAAGATTTGCCAAATCCGTTTCTGTGATTATTAAATTGCATCTTTATATGCATCTATAAAAATACAATACAAATAAATAAAATTGAAGTGTCTGTTTGCAATGTCAAAATAACAGCTTTTTACTAAACGCAATTGAAAGTATTTACGGTAGGTACCTAAACAAAAAAAAATTGTCTGTCTGTCTGTTTGTTCCGGCTAATCTTCGAAACGGCTGGACCGATTTTGACGGGACTTTCACTGGCAGAAAGCTGATGTTATTTTAGAAAAAGCAACGTGTCAGCAGCTAGTATAGTACCTCATTCAATTGACAAACATGAAAAGGATTTATTGTTAAGAAATCCATCAAACTAATAGGTACCATCGCGGAAGCCCATAACTAACCACTTTGAAAACAAAATCCCGTGCATACGATGACCACATCTGTTACCGCCCCGGTACTATAGCGGCCGAGTGCTACAAGCAAGACTAGTACTTATGGTGGTTAGTTAGCTTTCCGCGATAGTACCTACCTACTTATTATTATTTTACAAAACTAAATACCTATTGAAAATCAATATAAAAAATAATTCCCTTCCCAGTGCCCAGTAAGTAGTCCTTGCTTATCAGAGGTTGCCAAGTCCTTTGAGCCACTCGATTTTTATCGGTCGACACTTCCGATAAATGAAATCGATAAATCTGTTTGCTGCACCTTTATCGATGAATAATCGAATCTGCAATAATTTATTCATGAATCAATTTATAGAGGATTTTGGCGTTATATTTAGTTGAAGGTTTCGACAAACCATTCAAAGTAGGTAAGTACTGTCTACTTTTCCTCTGGATTTTAACAAATTAATAAAGAAATCATAATTGATCAATACAGCAGATTACGCAAAAGTGCTGATTCAATAATTTCGTTCTTGTTTTTATAACCCAGTTTGTTTTGCAAATCATTAAACAAGTGATGTGCATGCACTTTTCAAAAACATGCCTGAGTAGAAATCAATTTTCGTAATTGGAACGCGGATTTTAAATTAAAACCTTTGATTGGTGTTTATTTTTGAGGTCCATGGACCATTAAAATGAGTATTACTTTCGCTTTGAATTTGCAAGATTTTTAATAATGCTTGTAGGTAATTTTCACTCGTCAAGTGATTCAAAAAACTTTAAATTTAGGAGGTAGGTATAACTGTAAAAATTAACCCATTTACATTAATTTCTTGATAAAGTTGAAAAACATCTCATAAAGTAATTTCCTATAATATATTCCTGACATTAATTTAACAACATCTGTACTATCACAAATATTTAATTTGGTCGTTGACACAAATTTATTGAAGTTTACAGCCATTTATTTCATTTCCTGAATTACTGAATTCGTTTTCATCAACCGTTCACTTTCTGTCTGTCTCTTAGTCACGGTATTAAACGCTTTCAAATTGTCTGAATGTTTTGTATAAAATCGTTTTATATAAAACGGTTTTTTATAAAGTAGTGACCGTAAACAATACATCGGATCATGTTGAATCAATGAGATGTGAAACAGGAATAGGTTACTAAATATATCTACGTCTATTATTGTACCAGAATATATGTTTCGATTTTAAAATAAAATGTTGATTAATAGAGAATCCTAAACGACATTAAGTCTACCTACCTTAACAATTATTGTTCAAAGCGATTGCAATTGTAATTCCGCAAATTGAGTTTACAAAATCCATTTCAGCTTCCATTTTGAAATTCGTAAATTACGGAATGAAATTGAAGTACATGTGAGAATCGTTTCACATTTCCTTGATCACCTTGCATAAGTATTGCGATAAAAAAGAATTAAATTTCATGCCATTTTGTATTTCAGTTTTTATTTATTCACACTTTCGATATTTTAAGCGGACATAAGTTATATGTAACGACCATTGACAATATTGACATCCAAGATTGTGTCTACTGGGGTTTTAAAGCTGTGTCGAAAAACCTGGTACGGTCAGAATCGAAAGTCGATTCTACAGATTTTTTTATCATAATAAATTAAGCCCAATATTTAAAAAAATAGAAACAGATGTCAAATTAAGATAATTTAAACTCTTAGCTATTACACGAAACGTAGTATACCTACTTATTTAATTATATTGTGCGTATTAGATGATATCAATATGTCCCTGAAAATGACAATGTCTATAGGGGACTAGACACTATCAGTAATAATGACATCAATATTATTGTCATTTTTTCCAATATTGACATTTATTTTATTTTATTATTTAGGTCACATCATCATTCCAACCACCACACTGTTAGTAGTAAGGACATTACTTGAATGTCATCATCATCTACCTAGGCCTTTTCCCAACTATATTGGGGTCGGCTTCCAGTCTAACCGGATGCAGCTGAATACCAGTATTTTACATGGAACGACTGCCTATCTGACCTCCACAACCTAGTTACTAGGTAACACGATACCCCTTGTAAGACTGGTTGTTAGACTTTTTGGGCTTCTAACTACCCGTAACAACTGTCAAAGATCTACAAATGACAGCCGGGACCAACGGCTTAACGTGCTTTCCTAGGCACGGAGGGGTCTTGGTATGTAAAGATGGTCACCCATCCACGGACCAACCGCGGCAAGCGTAGCTTAACCTGATCGATCAACCCGTGTGGATGTTATTACTTAGCCACAAGCCCCTCTAGTTATTACTTGAATGTATTGTCATTATTACTGATAGTGTCTGGTCCGCTAATCGAGTTTCGTTGCTGACCGTACCTCATATTTCACAAGTTATAAAGTTCATAATCTTAAAATATAACAATATTGCATGTGAATTACAATATTTACAATATCGGGTGTCAGGACACGCAGGTGTGTCTGTGGTTGGCCTTCGAAGCCACCCCAACGACATTCCAGCCTTTATGGACTCCTTACACTATGGGAACGGCCTTGGTTGTATTGTATTCAAGCCATAAATACGATTTAATCACATGAGTATGAAGAAATACAATAATCTGATTGTTGAAAGAAGTGACAGAGTTTTTGTTTACTGACAGTTTCATTGCGTGAAGTAATTTGTCGTCATGAACAAGGCAATAAAAATTAATATTTTATTTATTTTTTATTTAATTTATTAAACTGTATAGTTTTATTTTTAATGAGCCTTGAAATTCAAGGCAAAATTATGTATAAGTGAATTTGGTACCTAAGTTTTTTTTTTTTTTTTTTTATTTATTTATTTCATAATATTACAGTTTTGGTTTTACATAACATCTGCCAAACTGCAAAGCAATTTGTCGGCAGTTTTTATTATTATAGTATTATATTAAGTATTTTAATAGATACAAATTAAAATGAATTTTAGATTTAACAAATTACTTAATCTATATTTCTATTCGATTTAGTTGTCAAGAGATCAATACATTGATAGATATGCAGACAATTCAATCAAAATAATATAATAAGTTATATAATTTATAGGATAGTCGTAAAACACGAACTGCCCATAAAATGTCGACATATAAAATTTCAAGATTTGCCAAATCCGTTTCTGTGATTATTAAATTGCATCTTTATATGCATCTATAAAAATACAATACAAATAAATAAAATTGAAGTGTCTGTTTGCAATGTCAAAATAACAGCTTTTTACTAAACGCAATTGAAAGTATTTACGGTAGGTACCTAAACAAAAAAAAATTGTCTGTCTGTCTGTTTGTTCCGGCTAATCTTCGAAACGGCTGGACCGATTTTGACGGGACTTTCACTGGCAGAAAGCTGATGTTATTTTAGAAAAAGCAACGTGTCAGCAGCTAGTATAGTACCTCATTCAATTGACAAACATGAAAAGGATTTATTGTTAAGAAATCCATCAAACTAATAGGTACCATCGCGGAAGCCCATAACTAACCACTTTGAAAACAAAATCCCGTGCATACGATGACCACATCTGTTACCGCCCCGGTACTATAGCGGCCGAGTGCTACAAGCAAGACTAGTACTTATGGTGGTTAGTTAGCTTTCCGCGATAGTACCTACCTACTTATTATTATTTTACAAAACTAAATACCTATTGAAAATCAATATAAAAAATAATTCCCTTCCCAGTGCCCAGTAAGTAGTCCTTGCTTATCAGAGGTTGCCAAGTCCTTTGAGCCACTCGATTTTTATCGGTCGACACTTCCGATAAATGAAATCGATAAATCTGTTTGCTGCACCTTTATCGATGAATAATCGAATCTGCAATAATTTATTCATGAATCAATTTATAGAGGATTTTGGCGTTATATTTAGTTGAAGGTTTCGACAAACCATTCAAAGTAGGTAAGTACTGTCTACTTTTCCTCTGGATTTTAACAAATTAATAAAGAAATCATAATTGATCAATACAGCAGATTACGCAAAAGTGCTGATTCAATAATTTCGTTCTTGTTTTTATAACCCAGTTTGTTTTGCAAATCATTAAACAAGTGATGTGCATGCACTTTTCAAAAACATGCCTGAGTAGAAATCAATTTTCGTAATTGGAACGCGGATTTTAAATTAAAACCTTTGATTGGTGTTTATTTTTGAGGTCCATGGACCATTAAAATGAGTATTACTTTCGCTTTGAATTTGCAAGATTTTTAATAATGCTTGTAGGTAATTTTCACTCGTCAAGTGATTCAAAAAACTTTAAATTTAGGAGGTAGGTATAACTGTAAAAATTAACCCATTTACATTAATTTCTTGATAAAGTTGAAAAACATCTCATAAAGTAATTTCCTATAATATATTCCTGACATTAATTTAACAACATCTGTACTATCACAAATATTTAATTTGGTCGTTGACACAAATTTATTGAAGTTTACAGCCATTTATTTCATTTCCTGAATTACTGAATTCGTTTTCATCAACCGTTCACTTTCTGTCTGTCTCTTAGTCACGGTATTAAACGCTTTCAAATTGTCTGAATGTTTTGTATAAAATCGTTTTATATAAAACGGTTTTTTATAAAGTAGTGACCGTAAACAATACATCGGATCATGTTGAAACAAATTGATATTGCATTGACATTATTACTTGGGTGACGGGATAGAGATGCTCGGTTGACAATTGTTTTACGTCGTATTATATTTTATGACCAGCCAGAACGGTTTTTCTTTTTTGCCGAATTTAGGTACCATTCCGTAGCCTCCATGAGTGTTTCTATGAAACCGACGTGTCGCTAGCTTTGGAAGGTATTTCATAGAAATTCATAGAAACCAGTCATGTCGCGGCGACACGTCGACTGCGGTCGAATTTTTTGTAGAATTAATGAAAACATTAAAATCTGCAAAAAAAAAAAACGTGTGGCACTCGGGGACTGCCGCAGTAAAGCTATTGCATAGCATTTGTAACCTCCATACTTCCTATTTGTCAACGTTACACTTGGGATGATGACGGATGATGACATAAAACAAAAATTACGTTCTCATGACAACGTGATGTGTCATCGTCATGTGTCAACGTGATGTGTCATTACATGGTAGGCGGAGAGGGGGGTGTTAGGTTTTTTTCGTTACGGAATTTCTTGATTCGGTCGCCGAGCTCAAAGCCCGCGATAAAAGCTATGCAATAGCTTAAAAACGAATTCACTCCTGTTTTCACAGTTCATCACAGTAAAATAAGTATAGAGTTTTCATTTAGCTTTAATTTTAAAGGAAAGAAGACTGATGTTCATGTGAAGTAATTGTTCGAAAATGTTGTGTTTACCTACTTTAGGTTTTTTCCGTCGAATATAAAACAAAATAATGAGTTTGTTGAACTGACACAATCATTTAAAGTCTTCTATAATTTTGACTAGTATGTCAGTAACAAATTAGAGTCGCCTTAAAAAATATTTAACCGTATTCGGCAATCGAAATTCAAAACATAAAAAAAAAACTATGTAAGTAGGTAGTTGTTTTATTAACTCGATTCGTTTCAAGTCTATTATGTTTGCTGTTTTTTATTTTATCTTAGTTGAAATCATGGTGCGTGATACATCATCATCATCATCTAAATTCTAAGGCTTTACAGCCGCGGGTAAGCCTTAGCCTGGTAAAGTATATTTCTCCAACGTGACTTAATTTCGGCTTGGTGTCTGATATGCAAGGCCTTAATTGCAGTTAAGTGCAATTATTTCGTCCAAATTGCAAAAAATTAAAACAGTTACTGTGTTACTCTTTCAGTTTATTTTCCTTAAACGTTTAAAGAGTGAGAAGGTTATCAGCTGTTTAAAAATAGTTCGTTGTTTACTTTATTTTCTTTGTGAGAACAAGTGCATAATAATTTGCTCTTTACCCTCAGTAAGCATTTTAATAAAAACTTTTTATAAATTGGATCTTTGATAGCCAACGAGACTATCAAAGGAACCTACTTACAATGCATTAAACATTGAGGTCTCGTTCAGCATAATATGTTTTCTTGATGAATGACAAAAAAAAAAAAATTGTTGACTATTAGGACCAAAATAAAATCCATAATAAAATAGTAAGTAGGATTGGGGTCTCATTTCCTACGAAATGTATGGGAAAAGTATTTTTGCTATTTCTGACTTTTCTAGTACTCAAATCTCATTTGGTCCGTTAAAGATTTTTGACCCTTATAAAAAGCAGGATCGATTGGAATCAAAAAATTTCTTACAGAAATTACCCATTTTCTTGCTGTCTGTACATTTTTTCAAAATCTGTAAATGCAGATCAAAATTTCTCAAAAATATACGGACAGTTTTCTAAGACTATTTTCCTGTAGCTACATCAGTTAAGGTACCTGCCCTTGCTGGCCCATCAAAAAAATCCATCCTGTATAAAGTGTGGCAAATGAAATGATGTATAGTTCTGTAAATAGATTTATTTATTTAATACTTTAAGCACACAAATTTATGTACAGAGGCGGACTTAATACTATGGGCATTTTCTACAAGTCAACCTCTAGATTTTTTAAGACACTTTGAAGGTTCATTTTCAAATGTATGCAAATGAATACTCTGCTAATGTTATATTTGGTATACCTATTTATTGAATAAATAAATATTAGACACGTTTACACGTAAAACAAAAACTAGGCAAAACAATAAATACCTAATAGAAACCAGAAATAAAATCAATGAAAGTATTTGGTAAGTATACCTACACATACCAAAAACATTAAATAGACAGTAAATCTTAAAACCCGCATATAAATACTGCAATAAGTACCCACGAATGCTATCTTTACGGCGCGAGCGCATTTCCGTTTACGTTTTATTTTACTACTCATTAAAGAACAGCACAATAGTTTTAAGCTTAATACCTGACACACTAAAACTCAATTCATGCTGACTAAAACAAGTTTTATGTATTTTCCTTTTGTTCTACAGAGTAAGGTACAGAAGAACCACTCGGAGTTCCAGCTTATTAGGGTAGTTGCACAGGTAAAAAACGTGTGGCACTCGGGGACTGCCGCGGTAAAGCTATTGCATAGCATTTGTAACCTCCATACTTCCTATTTGTCAACGCTACACTTGGGATGATGACGTGATGACATAAAATAAAAATTACGTTCCCATAACAACATCACGTTGTCATGGCAACCGTCATTACATGGTAGGCGGAGTGGGGGGTGTTAGGTTTTATTTTCGTTACGTTACGGAATTTCTTGATTCGGTCACCGCGCTCAAAGCCCGCGATAAAAGCTATGCAATAGCTTAAAAAGAAATTCTATTTAGTGCGCCAGTAAAATATATTTTTTTTTAGTATTTTTTGCTTTATCATATTAATATAAAATGACTTGGATAAAACCCATTAAAGTTGGGGAGTAGGGGCTCGCTACGTCACAAGTAAGTATAAAATCTACATACTAGTGATGTCATGTCACATTCTAACTCAATGTAACGCCGTAATATTTTTATTACGTAAAAAAATAAAAAATACTTGTCCATTATTTTTTAATAATCTACCTGACGAACAAAAATAAAAATAAATTGTTATCGCGTTATACATATATCAATGTCACAGATTAAAAGTTCTATTTCGGGTTCCGTACGTCAAAAGGAAAATACGAAACTCTTATAAGGGTCACTTTGCTGAGCATTGGTCCATTTCATAAGTTTTATTATTTGTGGGTTCACCTAGCTGCTGTCTTTCCCATCTTCATAAACATTTTTTCCTCGCACTTCATTGACATCAGGAAAATCAAAAGGCAAATCCAAAGTAAAATTTTCTTGAATTAGGATATTTCATTTATCCATTTCTACACCTTTCTATATATTATTACCTTAATTTTATAAATTACTTCGCGTACAGCAACTGATAGCTACAAAACTGGTTGTACCGCCTAATTCCGTAGGGTTGCCCTAAAATCTTTTGTTTTTGTCTTGAAGAAGTGTGAATATTTTATTTCGTTAGGTACTCATATTATATTCTCTTTATTAACTGTCTAGTTCTACTAATATTTAACAAATTAAGAATTCATTACGAGAAGTACTTACAAAGTTACCAAAGAGTGAGACTAAAATGTATTCTATTTGCAACTTAAAAACAAGAACGTAGTTCAACTAAAGCAGTACCAAGCATAGCTGTAATTAAGCATCACCTTTGTACATAGGTATTTTTCTGTTCCTTTCTTCTTATTTGTTTATATGTGTGTACATGAACTGTTAAATAAATAAATAAAATAAATGCATTTAATAAATCGTCTGGAAAATATGAAAAACCAAATTCTGAAACATAAGAAAAATCTAAATCACAGTTACTATACATCCGATTCTAAGTTTTTCTAACCCCTTTCTAGAAACAATATTGTCCCCAAGTTTTCAAGGAACAAAATATTAGAAACATGACTATCGCAATCAATACCCAGATCTTAATTACGGAAACCCTATAATTTAGTAAACAAGTCGTTTGCCAGCCCTGGGCACGTGTAAGACGGCATTAATTTTGGATTTTACCAAACCAGTGTCGACGATCTCCGCGGAGTCAAGGACGGCTGAGCGAAATTACTGGCTTGTTCTACACTGTCGTGATGGGAACCCAGCGTTCTATGTGAGCGAAGCTATATTGTAGGAAAATTTTAGTTAAATAGAATATCAGAATCGTAAATATCAGAATGGTATACCTAAAAAAAAATTATTTGAAAACGATCGACGCGATCATTTGTTCGGGCTCGACAAAAAAATGGCCTGACACCTTACCACAACTTCTAATAAAACTATTTCCTTCGTATTATTTTGGTTTCCATCCAGAATCTATTAAAAAAAACCTAGTTTTTAATAAAGCTGTCTGTCTTCATGCATATAAGTTTGGATAGTAAGGTTACAGTGTGACTAACATAATCGCTAATATAAATCTTCCTTCCATGTTTTTTATGCGAATCTAGGTAAATCAAATCGTGTTTATATCGCGTCGCATCGCATTCATCGCTTACCTAAAATACAGGGGAAGTAAATGCCATACCCACGTGTTGTGAAACATGGTTAAGAATACATCATGTAGTGTTTGGTTTTCCAACAAAATAAAATAACTTAATTCACGCCATACAAAACCATACACTCTACACCATGGCATTTATGTTCAGTATCCATTGAAGACTTTCCAAATATTTGTTGTACGTTACCGTGTGCAAATGCAGCGATGAACGTCGAATTATGTTGGATATGAGTCACTTGTTCGGGAGCTATTTAATGATGTAGCCACACCCACCTTGTCATGGTACAGTTATTTGCGATGCTTGGTATCTATCTAATCATATTAATTTTATGTTTCTTGCTCTTTTTATGGTCATAGGACATAGATATTCTTTCGATTAGCTGTTCAGTTGGTTGTTGTCAATACTGTGGGTAGAATGTTCATAAGTTTTTGTTAGATTTGTTGTACCTGCCTGTTGTAAAATGTCACGAGAAGTTATTTAATTCTCTGTTGTTGTTTCTGCCTTCCAATCACAGTAGTTAAGACGCAGATATATGCCAGTGACCTTGAGTTAGCTTGCGTGTTCTGTACTGAGCTCACGCAACGCGTCGTACGTCCAACCAGTAATAGGACTCGCCCATCAAGGAGCGCTGTCCCAAATTAGACGCATTATTAATTTATTATACATAAAACAAAAAGTATTTTAATAAAACACGTATACTAAAAAATCAATAATTAAATAATCTTTAAAATTGTGAAGGTTTCAGAAAAATACGAGGGTCATTCAATAAATACTTAGCCTACAAAAAGTAAACGAAAATTTTGGAAAAGTGGCAATTTATTTTTCAACATAGTCTCCTTTTAGTTCGATACACTTAGCCCAGCGATGCTCCAACTTTTTTAACCCGTCCGAAAAATAGTTTTTGTCAAACTCTGCAAAATAGGCCTCCGTGGCGGCGATGACCTCCTCATTCGATCCATATCTATTCCCGGCGAGTGATTTTTTCAGATTAGGAAACAGAAAGAAGTCACAAGGGGCCAAATCTGGAGAATACGGTGGATGGGGCAGCAATTCGTAGCGTAATTCGACCAATTTGGCCATGGCAACGGCAGACGTGTGAACCGGTGCGTTGTCGTGGTGAAACAGCACTTTTTTCTTCGCCAGATGGGGTCGTTTTTTCTTTAATTCGGCGTCGAATCGGCCCAATAAATCGGCATAGTAAAGCCCTGTAATTGTTTTACCCTTCTCGAGGTAATCGATGTAGATCACACCTTGTAAATCCCAGAAAACGGTGGCCATAACTTTTCCGGCCGATTTTACAGTTTTCGCTTTCTTTGGAGCACGTTCCCCGGTCTGGATCCATTGTTTTGATTGCTCCTTGGTCTCTGGTGTGTACCAGTGGATCCAGGTTTCATCGACGGTCACAAAACGACGCAAAAACTCCGCTGGATTCCGCTTAAACAGCGCCAAACACGTCTCCGATGTGGTCTCACGGTTGCGCTTGTTTTCTGGTGTGAGTAAACGCGGCACCCATCGCGCCGACAGCTTTCTCATGCCGAGTTCCTCGTGAAGAATATGATGCACTGTTCCTTCTGAAATACCTACAGTCTCAGCTAGCTCCCGAACCTTCAATCGGCGATCTGCCAATACGAGATCATGGATTTTTTTAATGTTTTCCTCCGTAGCAGCTGTTTTCGGTGCACCTGGACGTGGTTCATCAAAAACCGACGTACGGCCACGTGCAAACTCGTTGAACCAATTCTTGACGGTGGCCATCGATGGAGAAGAGTCACCGTACACAGCATCCAAGCGCTCTTTGATTTCGATGCGCGTTTTCCCTTCCAAAAATAGGAATCGAATCACCGAACGATATTGCTCTTTTTCCTTTTTTGTAAAACCGATCGACACGTTCGCTTCCATAAGTTGTCAAATTAAAACAAATGAAGGGATTGGAATGAAAATTTGAAAAAAGAATTAAAAAAGAATGTGTTACACTGTGGTAAAACTCTTTTGAAAGTACAGCGCCCTCTGGCGATGAGGCTAGGTACTTATTGAATGCACCTCGTACGATAGATTTTGCATGATTCTCAGTTTTTTATCCGCGTTAGACATAACTTTACAAATTAATTTCACTATGTAATATAAAAATAATGTAAGATATTCGTATATTAAGTTATTAAGAAAATGTTCTAATTTAACATATATTTTTACCAAATCATTAACACTACTCGTTTAGACGTGATCTTCAGTATAAAATTATTAAAAGTCGGTTATCGTCGCCTTAACTTGATATTCGACTTATAACTTATCTATTTTCCTATTGATAAGTTTTTCAGAAACTGAAAATGTGACAACTGTTTCAAAGGGACTGCCTTGTTGGTCTAGAGTGCTACTGCTGAGCATAAGGGTTCGATTCCCGGGTCGGTAGCAGCCCGGAGTCTGGTTCTGTTGATGGCAATATGCTCGCCCCCTATTACATGGGACTTAAATATAACTGGTGCGATGTGGTAGTACAATAGGTACACCTCTGTCCAACCCTTCGGGGAATTCAGGCGTCATGTTGCACCCCCTTCTGCGAAGCAGTAATGCATGCGAAGGAGGAGGCGGAACGCGTGAGGGAGAGTCACCGGGCCAGCGGACGGTGAGCAATGGGTAGCTCACCGTCCGATGAGGACCAAGCCCGGGTCGACGGCGCGTTGTGTTCCACGCGCGCCTCAAAGAGATGTCAGCAGAACTGACAGGGTCCGTTAGGGCCAATGCCTGCCGGGGTTGCGAGAAAGTCCGAAAGGGATATCGTGACCCCCAGCAACACGGCAACTGAAGGAATACGGGTGGGTTTTAGTCAGTATAAGAGTCTGACACGCCCTCCCGCTTCGCCCAGAGCGGGAGAAGTTATTTGATAATTTCCCACCCAAAAAAAGGGAGAAATTAAATATGGCTAATAATAGGGATATAATTAACCACACTCAGAAATAGGTCATTGACACGCAAACAAACAGTGTTAATAACAGGCTTTGCTCGTGTTTACTCCCAAAAATCGCCTTCTAATTATTATTTATTGGACACAAGATTAATGGCCAGTGTCCGATCCATGGTAGTCTATGTTTTGGTCCAAGAATTAAAGGAGTGACGTCATCATGGCGTTATTTATTGACAAATTAAAAACAAGATTTGAATAGCTAAGATTCTAGACGTACAAGATGGTTCTAATAAAAATATGTTTTTTAGTACAGATGTTTGTTATAAACAAGCTGGAATATTTGAATTAGTACATCTTTTGCTTGATAATTCCATGCGTATTTTGAAGGTTTTTTTTATGGGCTTGTGCCTAACTAATAACAGCTGCACGGGTCGATCGATCAGGTTAAGCTATGCTTGCCGCGGTTGGTCCGTGGATGGGTGACGATCTTTACATACCAAGACCCCTTCGTGCCTCGGAAAGCACGTTAAGCCGTTGGTCCCGGCTGTCATTTGTAGATCTTTGACAGTCGATACGGGTAGTTAGAAGCCCAAAAGTCTGACAACCAGTCTTACCAAGGAGTATCGTGTTACCCAGTAACTAGTTTATGGAGGTCAGATAGGCAGTCGTTCCATACTAGTATTCAGCTGCATCCGGTTAGACTGGAAGCCGACCACAACATAGTTGGGAAAAGGCTAACCAGATGATGATTTTTCAGGCTTTTTTTTTTAAATGACGAATATTTGAATGACATAAATTCCTTATGAGTTGGTACCTATGAGAGTTTCTATGAACATATTAAGATGTATGTATTTAAACAATACATACATCTTAATACGGGGGGGGGGGGGGGCAAACCTGGGCCCGAGCCCCGGGCGCCAACTTCACAGGGGGGACAAATTCAAGTGTAGCAGACAAATGCACCACCCAGCACACCGCAACTTTGCAATAAATGAAGCGCATCCCCATAAAATATTTGTGGGGGGCGGCAGACGGCTGTATTTGCCCCGCCTCAAAAAAATCTAGATCCAGGGCTGTTCACCAGTAAAAGGTTAACTAAGATATGACATCATTCCTCTTTATTTAGGAACAATACAATTTAGGTACATAATAGTACCTACTATTATCATAATAATCCTTTTGACTTACTTAGCGTAGTTTGAATTGGAGATGCATTTAGAAATCGTAAATATCCAGTCAACATCTAAAATTGAGGAGAACAAGATCGAAATAAGAAAACATGATAGGTCCTACTACAATAATCTCAAATCGATTCTCAGACCTCTACACACAAAGACGCGCCGCAATCCGCGATTACTGCACTGTAAGCAGTAGTGCTATTCTGTAAAAGTCTCACTGTGATAACTTAGTGAGCTGCCAATAGTGTCAATTCTTAGCAACTGACAGCTCACTCCACGCTCACTTCACCTAAGATAACACGTTGAGATGGTTACAGAATAGCACTACTGTACTTTTAGTACGGAGCGGAGCGGAGTGGGGCGCATCTTTGTGGATGTCACTATCTATAGCTTGCTTAGATCCTTATTGCACAACACTAAATCAAAAGTCATCATGAAATACCAATATCGCAAGCAGTTATCGAGAGCCATCAAAGTTTTGAAACAGCTAATAATATGAACAAAACAATCGATTTAGCTTCAATGCGAGATCGATCGGTTCGCATCGAGATATCGCATCGCTCATAATTAGAAGCCAATAAATAGGTCAATCGGTTGCATCACTTAGAAAGTGTGGCAACAATAGACGAGTTAAGGTCCATTCTGACTTTGTCAAGGAACGTAATACCTCATGATTGCAATAAACGTTAGTTAACACGGGAAATTAAAAACACGTGAAATATTGCCATCA
Organism: Agrochola lychnidis; assembly: GCA_963680765.1. Lineage (NCBI taxonomy): Eukaryota > Metazoa > Arthropoda > Insecta > Lepidoptera > Noctuidae > Agrochola > Agrochola lychnidis. The sequence goes on from OY796857.1 coordinate 17,844,090, forward strand.
TTGACGATCTCTGTGGTTCATTATTATCAATAGAAGCATTAGAAGCATCTTAGAGCTGTGCACGTTTGTCCTAAATTATGCATTACAAGGTAACAAAGTAACCAACAGATAATAAAAGAAAAACAATCCCCCAAATAACATTTTTTTTTTTGGTTAGGACATCATCAAATAACTTCTCCCGTTCTGGGCGGAGCGGGAAGGCGTGTCAGACTCTTACTGACTAAAATCCACCCGTGTTCCTTCAGTTGCCATGTTGCCAGGGGCCATGGTATCCCTTTCGGACTTTCCCGCGACTTCGGACTTTCCTTCGACTTCCGACTTTCCCGCCCAATTACGCCCCCTATTACCTGAGACTTAAACATTACTGGTGGAATGTTGGTGTACTATACGTACACCTTTGCATAACCCTTTGGGGAAACAAGGCGTGATGTTTTGTTATGTCATCACTCATCATCATCAGCCTACAGCAGTCCACTGCTGGACATAGGCTAATTGCTCGCATTCAGCTGCTTTCTCAGCAACTCTCATCCAGCCGCTACCAGCCACCCTGCGAAGATCATCGTTTCACCTAGCCTGAGGGCTGTAAACTTCACTCATCCTCTATAGAAAAGGGAGGGTCCTCCGACCAGATAGTGTCGTGTCTGGCGGGCAACTGATTAACGGTTGATGTCGGATAGTCTTATATTATGTCGTTCGCGCGGTAAACCTTAACTGCGCGATGCAGGATTTGTGTGACGTCATGTCTTTGATGCGTAGTTTGTATGTGGCGGTGTAACCGGTACATGTTTGCTGATTCGCGGTCTCCACTCAAGAGCACGTCTACCCCAACGGTCATCGGTTCTACGGCTAATATGGCCGGCCCATTGCCACTTCAGCTTGCTTATTCTGTAAGCTATATCGTGAGTTATGTTAGGTACAAACAATTTTTTTTCTCCATGATGTTTTAACTGTACGGCAAGGGTTTGCCAACGTTTCGACGTAAAAATGTCCTTGCAAATTCCATTGCGATCATCAATATTTATGAGTGAATAGGTAATGAAAATTAAAACGTTTGAGTGCTTAGGATTAATTGCTGAACGTTTTACAAAGCGATTTTAATATTGACTTAATTTTTAGGTCATAATCATATTTATCCTTTCGCGTCTATTACCATTGTTCGGACCATTTTTTTGTTGTCTTTCTGCCACGCAGGTGTCAGAAAAAAAACCTTATCCTTTAACTATTTTACTGTTTTATAGTGACGTCGTGCCTACCATGAGCAGAAGGTGTGAGTTTATGTTTTTAAAGCTATTGCATAGCTTTTATCGCGGGCTTTGAGCGCGGCGACCGAATTAAGAAAATCCGTAACGAAAAAAACCTAACACCCCCCACTCCGCCTACTATGTAATGACGGTTCCCATGACAACGTGATGTTGTCATGGGAACATAATTTTTGTTTTATGTCATCACGTCATCATCCCAAGTGTAGCGTTGACAAATAGGAAGTATGGAGGTTACAAATGCTATGCAATAGATTTAGTTAATCAGAACTCGCGTAGTTAAATAATTTTATGATAGACCATATAAAAAAACAGAGGACATTAGCACTAGTTGCATATGGCTCGCCTTACACAATGGTCTAAAATGCACTGTTTTATATGAGGCAGACAAACAAACGCAAATAATTGGCAATGTATTTTGGTGTGCTTCCAAACGATGCAGTAACATTCATTGGTATTCACGCAATCGAGAGAACTTGTCCAATATATTCGAGATTCGATTGTTTAAACGGTAAACGGACGAAAGAATTTGTCGTAATGTGTATAAATGGAACGATAACTTTGTTCGCGAAATAACCAAAAATCGAGTGCATTTTTGTTCGAACGTGACTCGATTTCATAATGGTTATGTAACCGTTTTATAAAGCTCGAAGGGATAAGCAGGGTTCAAAGTTTCTTTGTGTGAAACCAGTATCACCATATTTGCGTAACAAACGATCAATAACAATCTGTTTCATTTTGACAGTTCAACAACATTCATTGCGTTATTTATGTTGTTGAGCTGACAAATTTTTTGAACATAATTATGAAGCAATGGATTAGCAATATCCTTCAAAATAATTCAGATTGTGATTTTTAATAGTGTAAGACCAGTCTTACAAAAAATACTGGCAATGGGCCGAGAAAAGGCCAGGATGAGGAATTAGTAGTTATAGGATATGTAATACTTAAGCGTTAGCGCTACTTGGCAAAGGTTTTAGCAGGTACTTAGATAAGTATTGAATGTGCAATCATACATAATACCAAAGGTTTTGATTACACAGGGTAGAAATTAGGGTTCTAAAATGACGTTCACTAGATGGCAGCACTGACACGTCAGGTGCGCGGCACCTGTCAAAAGTGTCAAAGCGCTTATATTTTCTTTAGTCGTGACTGAATGATGAACGAATGAATGAAATGAATGATAAACGTTATCATATATTTTTTATTCATTGTCGAAATGGAAGACCTCTTGTCAAAGTGGCGCCAACTGGTGCCGTGAATTTTTATGAAAACTTTTGAACATAGGCCAATATTTTGCGTGTGTTTTCCTTCTCACAATGAGCAAAGGATGACGAAATGTTAATAATTTCAACCTTCTCACGTACCTACGTAATATCTATAAATCAGTTCACTCTAAATACGAGTTTGCACAGCTTTCCTTCCGTTCCATTTGTAGATATTATCGTGGTCTATTGTATTACGTCTTAATAAACGCGTGCTATAATAACAACGTTTAATTACAAGAGTCACGCTCGGCGCACATGTGGCTTTCATCATCGGCGATTACCGTTTTGCGACAGCGCTGCGTTTAATCGCTAAAAAATCGCGCGATTGGGTGTGTCGTTGCAACGCGTTTCGGCAACAAAATTTTCGGTCAAAATTTTCTTGCATCGCAATTTGACGGCCTGTTCCGTTAGGGAATATTTTTCGGTAGCAGAATTTAATAGTTCTAATCATGCTTATTACGGTGCCAAATACTGTTGCACTCAGTTTATAACAAACTTTGTTATAATAGATACTTTTGGACACGGCACGTAGCGTAAGGAGGTTCCTTTCTCAGAAGCTCCGACCACCGGTAGCTTGGATCCTATTCCCGATACCTGTAGGCTACTATTTTTATTTTTTTAAATGTTTCTATAAAAATATTTAAAAAAAAATTCAAATGTATTTTAGAAGAAATAAAAGTTGGATCTAAGCTTGTCGTGATCTTCAGTTGCCGATCGCTGAAGTATCATCGTCTTGTGTGTGCCAAACCTTAATGCTCGCAATTACACGCGAGCCGATCATGACGCGTGCGCTGGCGATTAAACTTTCTAAATTATATCTTGACATTACACTGACATTTGAAATAAACGACATGCCGAGTCTTGCACGCGTGTAACTTAGCTGCTATTGTGTTTTAGCTTTATGTTTGCCTATTTTGAACTTAATAGCTGATGCTGTTGTTCAAGATGCCAACCATTACGGAGTATAAAGAAGGGTGAACCATTCGTCATCACGTGAATGTCTCTTCATGATTGATATTTTTCTTATTAGGGCATTGATATTTATAGATGACCCAGGCTTTAAAAATCAGCTATAGACTTTGTTACAGAAGAAAACTTTGCAGTAAACAGAACCAGGAACCGAATCAAATTTATTCATAAATGTAGGTTTTAATACAATAGGATGTTATAATAAGATGGTCAGTTCGCTACATTTTACTCGAGAGTATACAAATAATAATAAAGTGAAATAACGGAACGTGATGTTTGTTATATCTATACTCCATTTGAAATAAGATTAGACATTTAAACAAACCTTTTTTACAGTTTCTTCAACCGATTTTGACTTCTATACCGTAGCCATAAGGATAGCACTAAAAGCAAAAAAGTGGTTACAATACCAACTGTTTACTGCAGCTGCTATTTGTCATGCCACTAACGGAATAAAAGTCAAAATCGGTTAAACGGGCTGTAAAAAAGGTTTATTTAAATATCTAATCTTATTTCAAATGGAGTATAGTATGTAATAATTACAGATTAATTAGTATGATGTCATTTTATTTTTATCATTTTCTTGTAAGTTGGGGAATTCACAAATGGCCCAATTCCGTTAGAGCCACTATCTGTCGATTTGAGGTCAGAGGGTTAAAACAATAAGCAAAAAATAAGTGTTTTCAGTAATTAGATATAGGCGCTATTCATAACAACTAGGAATAATTATATAATAATTATTATTTTTATTAATTGAATGACTTCATACGAAGATCAGATATTATTGAAATATCCAGGGTGAGATAAAAAGCTAAAAAAAAAATAGCACGCACGAGTTAGGTTAGGTTAGTATCAATCAATCTGCCTAGCCTTTTCCCAAGTATGTTGGGGTCGGCTTCCAGTCTAACCGGATGCAGCTGAATATCAGTATTTTACATGGAGCGATGGCCTATTTGACCCCCACAAACCAGTATCTGGGTAATACGTTATCCCTTGGTAAGACTGATTGTCAGACTTTCGGGCTTCTGACGACCCGTAATGACTGTCAAAGATCCACGAATGAAGTCGCTAGCAACGGCTTAACGTGCTTTCCGAGGCATGGAGGAGTCTCGGTATGTAAAAATGGTCACCCATCCACGGGCCAACCCCGGCAAGCGTAGCTTGACCTGATGTATCGACCAGAGCGGCTGTTATTACTTAGCCGCGAGCTCCTCCTAGGTTAGGTTAGTAAAAATTAAATTCAAAAGTCATTTATTCAAACTAGGCTGACAATCAGCACTTTTCGAACGTCAAAATTACATAAGACAGTCCCCCAAAACGCCCACCCTTCACCACTTCCTAGTGCTTTAGCTGGGAAGAAGTGGCGCAACAAACTCCCCAACACGCGTAGCGTAGGGTTTTGTCGACGGAACAATAGACAAAATGACAGATTGTGATTATTTATATGTCATTTTGTCTATTCTTCCGTCGACAAAATCCGTTTCTACGGTGGTCATGCTACGCGTGCAGGAACACAGCTGTCTGTTCAAGTTAGAAAAAAATGATTCTATACAAATAGTATATGAAACAGTAATGTTTCAAACCCACACAACTACAGAACATAACACAACAGAAAACCGTAACAAATACAGAAAAATAGAGGTCACGAATAGAAAATTGCAATGTCATTAAAAAGGAAAACAAACAATGTCGTGAATGAACGCCCACCATGCAATGAACGGATGTTGTGGAACGCTCGAGTGAGCAGACGATATCAGATCCACTGATAAGATACCAGAGCGGTGGGAAAACATATTAATTGCGATACAGACGCACGTATTCAACCGGTAAACGGGAGGTGTTTGAGAACAGAACTCTTGGGAGAACGGGTTCTTGTTAGTCACGGAAGAAATTGATTGTTACTTTGTCTTGTTGTGGCAGGAAAATTTAAAAAAATACTAAATAGACATAACCATAACATCACGCCTGTAATCCGCAGGGTTAGGCAAAGATGTACTTATAGTACCTACATCCACATCTTGCTAGTTATGCGGGTTGCAGACCAAGAGCTAAGCTATGTTAGTTTAACTTAGCTCGCATAGCTGACGCAGTTTTTCATACTTGAGTCATAGTTTGCGGTCTGTACACAAGTATGGAAAACTGCGTCAGCTATGCGAGCTAAGCTAAACTAACTTAGCTTAGCTCTTGGTCTGCAACCGGCTTTATGTTCAAGTCCCCCGTAGTAGGCAAACCTATTGGCCTATTGTTATGTAGAATGTGTGGTTTTATAGATTGGACGCACAAAGCTGGGCTGTATAGTGATATCTATGTGACTATCAAAAGTTTTAATTGATATGAACTGAATGATAGACTTATTAAGTCTGGTTTCCATAACAGTTTCTTTGCGCAAATCCTTCATTTGACACATAGCTAAAATCTAAAGTTTCAGAGGCGTACATTACAACCTTTAATGAAGATTTATATTGTACTGAAAATAAACAGTTTCACATTGTTTAGTCGTAATGAGTTTTCAACATTTTGAATTCAAAGTTCGAGACTTTGTTTGAACTTTGGAAATCATCAATACTTTGGCCACGCCTGCCATAACCCTTTGTGAACACAAGGGTACCGAATTTCAATTTATTGGTTTTTTCCGTACTTTTTTAACTTTAGTGATCTGGCAACACTCACATTAAAATTAGGAAATAAGAAGAAAGAGGGCCTTTAAATAACATGGAGCAAATAATTTCCACTTTTTTAATAACTACAGGGGAATAGTGGTGACCCAGTGCTAACGGCCGTGACTTTACCGAGTTGTAGGTCATACCCAGACTGCTCTCAAAACTGTGAAAGAAAACATCGTGAGGAAACCGACATGTCCAAGAACCAAAAATTCGAAGACATGTGACATCTACCAACCCGCACTGGGCCCGCGTGGTGGATTACGGCCCACTCCCTCTCACAGAGAGGAGGCCTGTGTCGCAGCAGTGGGAACATTAGGCTGATTATGCTTATAAACACAATGAGGAAAACGTCACCAGGAAAGTTTGAGTATGAATGTTGATGACCATACGAGTAGGGGAAGACCAAAGAAACGATGGATGGACTGTGTGAAAGATGATATGGATAGAAAGGGGTCGACTACCGAGATAACGCCTGATAGAGAAATATGGACGCTAAAGACATAGGTATTACCCCGACCACAAATAAATTGGGACGAGGACAGGAGAATGATGACAATTAAACACTGGTACTTCAATCCGCAAATTTTTTACCAAAAATACCATTATAGGAACTTCCACATAACACAATGAGGGTTTTTTTAAATGACGTTCACTAATAGGTGGCAACACTAAGGCGTCATGTCCGAGCACCTGTCAAAAGTGTCAAAGCGCCTATATTTTCTTTAGTTGTGACTACTGGGTTACCATTTCGAAATTTGAAAAGTCCTGACATTTGCAAAAAAAAGTCCGGATATTTAACTTTATAATCTTATTATTTCAGTAATCATATTTCTTTTTTAAAGAAAATTCCCTTTAAATTTATAAGTACGGACAAATGAGAAGGCCGGACATAGTCCGGACGAGGGACCAAAAAGCCGGACAAATTCGGACGAATTGTAACCCTAGTTATGATTGAGTGATGAATGAATGCATGAAACGAATGATGACCATCATACATTTTATATTCATCGCCGAAAATAGGTCAAAGTGGCGCCAAATGGTTGCGTGAATTTATCATTATTATCATTAGCTTTCTAATCAAGCCAGACAAATAGTCACCAAGTAATTGTTCCCTTGACAGCTCAATTGAAACTTCTTACCGACTGTTCTAATTATGCTAAAAAGAGTTAATTCGTTTACAAGTAGTGGATAATCGTCGCATTGTTGTACCGTGAAATCTCGGGTCTATCGAGAACTTTAAACGGTACTTTAAGATCTAGATAATTAAAGCTGTGCCGGTATCTGTTTTGTGCTATGTTTATTCGGAAGACGTGGCGATGGACCGATGACCTTATGAAGGCCGCAGGAATCCGTTGGGTGCTAGAAGTACAGAACCAGTCGAAGTGGCGGTGCTAGAGAGAGGCCTATGTCCAGCAGGGGACGTCTTTCGGCTGAAATGATGATGATGATATCGTGTTACTAATAATTGGAGTCTGTAAAGAACATAGCACAAGATATATTTTTCTTCAGAACGATGAACAAAACTGCGACTCCGTGTGTCAAGCTTTCAAGCATGGTTAAGTATAGATTATTTTGGAAGTTTTTCTGCGACTCTGTCTTATAGAGAGGCTCTATACTCTGCAGTAAACATTTTAATCAAATTGTAGTAAACATGAAATTATGACCATAATGACCAATTTATTCGCTTTAAAAAGGTTTCCTAACAACATTAATTTCCAAGCTCTATATATTTGTTTTTCATAATGTTGTTTAGAAACGATACTGCAACGTAGCAGTTATAAAAATAAGTGGAAATAATAGTTTATCGTTTGTTACCAACGTGACTGTAATATAAGTAAAATTATGGCGCATAATTGCAATTACTATTATTACTGCCGTGACACCGATAAATGTGTTTTTCTAGCATGAAATAATTATATTATTATACTGTTGTGTTTTAGAAACATAAGTAAATAGCCAAAGTTCATGAAATTACTCATGATTTCATTAAAAAATCTTCCTTTTTAGGGTTCCGTACCCGAAGGGTGCCAAACGGAATGCAATTACTAAGCCTTCGCTGTCCGTTTGTCTGTCAGCGGGCTGTATCTCATGAATCGTAATAGGTAGACAGTTGAAGTTTTCACAGCTTGTGTATTTCTATTGCCGCTATAACAGAAATAATAATAAAATAAAGATAAAAATTTAGGGGGTTCCAATACAAGAAACATTTTTTTTACTGCGTTGTTTGCAAAATATTATACGCTGGTACGGAACCCTTCGTGTGCGAGCCCGACTCGCACTTGGCCGGTTTTTGTATTTGCTATATTCTATCTTATAGAATCCTAGTTCTTAAGGATGATCTCTACAAAAAATACAAGACATTTTCTTTAGTCAGTGCATAAAGCGCACTTCGTGTTCCAAAACCAATTTCGGCTAAAGCCCAATGTCTTTGTATCGCCGTTATCGCACTAATCTTCGGCACGTCTGTTATTTTTCTATATCAGCACTTGTAATGGACAATTTAGCTTTACTAGAAACGCGATAATAATCGTTCACGATAAACACCAGTGCAAGCGCAGGAAACCGACGATTCTCTACAAATTGTTGATACAATATTATTACAATTATTTCTTTTGTAGGATGTGCTTAGAAAAAATAATTATACAAGGTGCCATGTGTGAAACTGATTTACTCTTACTTATCAATGAAACTTAGATTAACCCATTAACCTTAGAAAAAAAAATAGTGGCACTCCGGGAGTGCCGACAGAAATGATAACTTGAACAATTTAAAAAAATACTTCCAAAGCCTTTAAAGTAAAAATAGTTCCATAGAACATTGATCTGTTACGTAATATAAATAAAGAGCACAATCGCATTTACAAAAATGAGGTGTCGGTAACGATATCGCGAGTTCAATTGTTTTTTCCCATCTCAAAAATGCCCAACGCACCTAAAGAACTTTTCACTTAAAAAAAACTGTTTATTCTTTAACATGGTCTCAATAATACCCTAGAGTTTTGGGATATCAAAAGTAACACCTTTTATAGAGCAGTATCCATTTTTGTTTTAATTAATAACGTAAAGGAAATAACAGATGGGAACTGGAGCATTTGTAGGTATAGAATTAGAATACCAGATAAGTAAACACTATACAAAGTATGTTAGTGTGACCTATATCACTCTACTGATAGCGATCTTCGAGGAACGATAAGAATGTGTCGCTGAGTTCTTATAGTACCTACAACATTATTGACTTAACGCTCACAATAATATCAATACATAACACACTCGGCCTAAGAATCCCTCTTTTATTCTGTGGCAGTATCTACTAGGAGTGAGGCGTATTTATCGTAACAGTTAAATAAAACAGGTATCATAAGATAGCAGACTGTTACTGTGACAAATACAACTGAAATAACAGCTTCTGTTCCACGAGATAACAATATCCCATAAATGACAGTCACAAGCTTTCTATTCATCCTTATGACAGTTACCTTAGTTAGAATAAGATAAAAAATGTTACTGTTACAGCCGTCACAAGCTCTTTCCTTTTCTCGCATAGGTTTAACACCTTAGTTAAAAAGAGAAGTACGACGTAGGTTTTTGTCCTGTCCTGATAGTCTGTTACTGCGATCAGATACACACACATCTTTACGAAATTACTATTCAACGGCATTATATAACTTTTACATCTGTGGTAAAACAGCGAACACAAAATAGTCTGTTCCCACATAGTATGAAATAACAGGCTGTTATTTTGTAACAGATTTTTGGAGCTGTTATTTACGTGAATCTGGAACAGGCGGAACAGATATATGATTTTACCTGTTATAACCCATTCTTAGAATCTACATCGCCACATGCGAACTACGCATCAAAGATTCATCACAGAATCCTGAATCGCGCAATTAGAGTTTACCGCGCGAACACCATACCTATAACTTCCCTGACATCAATCGACGGGCAGTTGCCCGCCAGCCAGACACGACACCCGTCTGGTCGGAGGATCTTCCCTTTTCTATCTGTTCGTCTTGCCCCTAAAATTCTATACACAAAAAACTTACATTTAAAAAACTTCCGTGTCCAACTAACTAACACACCCAATCCATTAATAAATTGACAAAAGTGGGAGAAAATGGTTCTACCAGAGACTTGAGATGCATCACGAAAGAATTGTCCAATGTTACTCACAGCTCTCAGAAGACCACATTCTTTCTAATCTTACTCACAGTTCAACTATTATCTATTACTTAGTCCAAAATTCTGGAGATTGTCGTACAGATGCGTCACTGATACCATATCTGGGGCTCGTAATCCTGTCAATCATGTCAGCGTCGAAACACGAAACTAAACAGCTAATACTCTGCAATAACACTAATAGTGTTGTATTTTGATATTGCATAACAACGATGAAAATCTGCACGAATAGTTATTCCTTAGGTGTAAACGATCTTTCTGAACTTCTTGTCTCTTTTGAATCTTGCCCATAAAGGACCAAAAAAGTTTTTATGACTTCATAATTTTTGCTGTCAATCTTTTGAATAATCGAAAAGTAAAGATTTATTGACTAAAACTAATAAAAGTTAAAACAGACACGATTTATCGAATAAAAACTTTTTGCATCACTAGTGAGTGAGTTTTTAAAGAAAAAGAACATGTGTATAAGAATCATGCGCAAGTATCATGTCTGTGTAGTATGTAATGATTTAGCGAGGTGTCAAGCCGATAGAGCGTGTCGGCGCGGCGCCTCAGGGAAATTCTGGGGCTCGATACGCTTTCCTACACCGCTCACGACCGCTAGGGCTGCCCCAGTTTGAAGTAATTTAAAAGTCAAAGTATGAACGCGTTTGTTGAATATCGTAGAAGTAATTAAATGAAGTGAATGCACCGTTAAATAATGATATGACACACTTAGGTTCGGTGAAGTTTGGTGTAAGTCCGGCGGCATTTTTGTGCAGCGTTGTGTCAGCAATGTAAAAGGGTGGTTCTAATCGCGGTTTGTTGTTGTCAATTTTACTTCAAGTTCATGTTCACTTACTCATGTTCATGAATTGCAGTCATTTTAATTTAGTAACCCGTTTATCGTTATGGGATAAAGTCTAGTCCAAAACTATGCGGTTCATAACTATCTTACTAGGAATATAACTATGATACGAGCACGACCCAAGGTGGTGGCGCGTAGTTTTCCATGTGCGCCCCTATCTGACGTCGCACCGGGAATCTCACACTTCACTCCCCTGCGAAGCGGGCCGGCCAGTCGGGGATCATGGAATGCGTACAAGATCTCATGATCCCCAGTCCAAGTGTGGGAAGGAAACACCGGGGTGGTTTTAGTCAGTAGAAGTCTTACAGACTCCTTCGTCTGCCCCCGGGCGGAGGACATCCATGAGGATTTTCGACCCTGGAACCAACTACGCGTGAGCCGAGCAAGCGCTAAGTCGAAACTGGTCGCAGTAACAAAATTAGGGCACTCCGACAGTTGTGAACCGCTTTCATATAACTATATTACAGTATGTAGCTATATCCCTAGGGATTTAACTATATCACGGCTGTAACCATCTTACTGCGACATATATACGCCAACGACCACGTGACCGCGCATCCTTAAATCACTATGTATAATGATTTATGACACTTTAGGATACCTATACTTAACTTTTTTTTGCTGACTCGAGAAAATCAAGCAGAGATATCTACTTAGCGGAATACCTGTCATCGCTGTAATTGCTAGCATTCTAATGCAAGATGAACGGCTTAAAACCATCATGACAGGTTGAATTATAGGTGTACGTTCAATGAGTTGTGAATAGACAGTTGATGAGTAGGTATAATGACTAGTTGTAGGTACTGTAAACATACACAGTTGTGTAAAGAAGTGTTAGCCGACGTTCGCATGGACGTAATAAAATCGCGCCTATTTTTTTAGTACTCTAGATGGATTCTCAACGCTCGGCTTAACACCGAGAGTTGAAAATCCAGTGCGCGATAAAATTCCGCCGCGATTTTATTACGTCCGTGCACACGTCGCGTCGGCTTGTGCTCATTTGCTTTTTCTTGGGATGTTTTTCTTTCTAGCTTGTAAGTACCTAAAGTGCATTAAACCCTTGAGACAGAGTCGGAGTTGTTAAACACAACGAAGGCAAATCGCGGGACGACTAAGATGTCTTTTCTGGGAATTAGAAAGAAGAAGCTGTAATTTTTTTTATTGAAGTTGTAGAGTTCAAAGTAGAAGGGACACTACACTAGTATTTGCAGTGGCTGTATGTTGTTTATAAAAATGTATTTCATTATTTAATTTTTTTTGCAGTTTTGACAACCCTTATATAGCTTTGACTTCGCATAGATAGAGGACCGTCTTCGGTGACCGTCGGAACACGAATGACACATTTTTTTCAATTAAAGTCACGTAAGTGATGACTTACTTTATAGAAAAACTATTCAAGATGGAGCTTTGTACGAGTAACTTGACAATGACTTGTCTTTGAGGAAAATCATGCCCAAAAGTCGAGCAGTTAGGAGAAAGTACACGTTTTGCGGTGTTTTTATATGGAATACTGATGAATTGAATTGTTTATTTTTGCCAATATTTTTTTGTACTCCGAAATCGCTAGAGATTCCAAAGTTCGGCCACATTTTTTGTGCTCGAAAGTTTTAGTTCCAAGGAAATACCATCATTTTTCACTGCGGATTGACTAAACGATTTCGAACACAACACAGGAAAGATTCGTTAAATCACAACTTTCAGCATTATAAAATACCGTTTTAACTTTAAAAGCACACACAGCGCTCATAATTAATTTAATTAAACACCAATTTTGTGTGGGTACAAACAACAGTTAGCCACAGACCCGCCATACAGTCTGTCCATCCAAATGCCACCCGTTACCACAGCCAAAGAAAGTTGCCTGTACTTTCATCAGCCCACTCGATCCACAGTGTAGAAGATCACGTTTTACATAACCAGTCATCCGGTTGCTTCCGAAGCCTGGCTGATTATAGCTTACGAACGCTAAACTTGGCTTGGCTTGGTAAATAAGATAACACAACATTAATATACAAATTCTTTCTAACTCTGAATGTATTAAAAGGCCCGTTCCGTTAATGTGTTTACATTAATATCTGTTTGGTAAGGCGTTGCGCAAACGCACACATGTGTTGTTTCTACCATTGAAAGACCATTTACATCCATCCCAGCTTTTAACTTCTTAAAACTTCCTACACGCGTACCAAAACCGTAACAATGGAAGAACACTGACAGTTTGTAGAAAGATTTCTACGGCGCGATGTAAAAAAAAAGTAAAGAAATGTCACTTTGTTTTCATAGAGTAACGATAGAAGTGGAGCTATGGGTGCTGGACGGACCAAAAATATTTTAGCTATTTAAATACCTACTTAACCAAATTCAAATAAATATAAAAGTATCTATTTTTGCTTCAATTGCTTATGCATCTAAACATTTCCAATTATTTATTTTTTTCATCTGCGCGACGCCTTACCAAAGAATGCAAGCCAAACTCCCACCCAGTTTCTGTTTTTCATTACGAGGTTAACGTACTAAAACACATTTTATTTTCGCTCCATAACTTTCAAGAGCAGACGATACATAATTGTTGCCATTAAACATAATCATTGCTATGTTCTGAATTATATCGTCTAGCAACCCGCAATTTATGTCATTTCCTCTTGTCACTAGCACAAGCTTTATGTTTATGGCGAATGGGTGCTATGTTTGTAATGATTCGACTGAGGATAATATAATGACAGAACCTAGACATTAATTACTGTTTGGCTAGACATGAAATAGTGATTCATCATCATCATTCCACACCCCGACTATCTGACCTACACAACCCAGTAACTGGGTAATACGATACCCCTTGGTAAGACGCCCGAAAGTCTGACAACCAGTCAGACTTTCGAGCTTCTGCGTAACGACTGTCAAAGATCCACGAATGACAGCCGGGATCAACGGCTTAACGTGCTTTCCGAGGCACAGAGGAGTCTCGGTATGTAAAGATGTTCACCCATCCACGGACCAACCCTGGTAAGCGAAGCTTAACTAGATGGATCGATCCGTGCGGCTGTTATTACTTAGCCACGAGCTCCTCCTATCCTAACTAATATTATAAATCCGAAAGTGAGTTTGTTTGTTACGCTTTCACGCTAAAACGGCTGAACAGATTTGAATGTGGCACATGGGTAGACCGTGAACTGGGGACCTGGATACTTTTTATTCCGATATTCCCACGGGATCGAGATTTATGCGGGTAAAACCGCGGGGTGTAACTAGTCCAATATAAACACTGAAAACTACAACTATTTGCAATTACACACAAATCTACAGCCGCGGATCAACACAGCGGAACAAAAACGTTTTTAGTTTTATTTCCACCGACTATTCAAATAAACGCTTTGAAACCACAAAGCGTTTACACTCACACAAACATTGTATACGATATTTGCTTTGTGGTCTAGACTACTAGGTGAAGAATGAACAATTTGATCTCTTGAAAGTTAGTAAAAGTGGTGACTTGAAAACACTCCATTGAACTCGAAAATATTGTAAAATCTAAGAGACCAGTTGGAAAAGTTTGTTCCTAAATAATGAATGAATGAAATCACCGGTCCCAGCGTGGTTTAACCAGACTCTATAAATCGAATGAACCTAAAGATTTGCACTAGCCCGTGAAGCTTCATGTTTCATGGGACTACAGAGGCAGAGGCCATTGCTTATCAAGGAGTAGACCGGGTGGCTCGGTAATGGTAGGGAAGACGTGCCCTTAGGATAAAGAAGGATTTGCGAGCCTTACAAGATGTGCATCCTAGAATGAAAAATTTGTTCCTAAATAAAACGAATGAACCCCAAGATTTGCACTAGCCCCTAAAGCCTCATGTTGCATGGGACTACAGAGGCCAATGCTTATCAAGGAGTAGACCGGGTGGCACGGTAATGGTACGGAAGACGTGCCCTTAGGATAAGGAAGGATTGCAGGATGCATCCTAGAGTGAAAACTTTGTTCCTAAATAAAATGATATAAGCTAGGCTAATGAAGACAAATATTTCTACCAAGTGCTCTCATGATGAGAAGAGCAGTGGTGGCCCAGTGGTAATGGCTGCGACTTGGGTTTTGTAGCTCGTAGATTCGAACTAGGCACTTTGTGTAAATTATTTCATCACTACTGCTCTCAAAACAGTGAAGGAAAAGATCGAAGACATGTGACATCTACCAACCCGCACTGGACCCATGTGGTAGCAGCCCACTCCCTTTCACAGAGAGGAGGCCTGAGTCCCAGCAGTGGGAACATTATAGGCTGATTATGCTCTCATGATTACCATTATGATACCACGCTTCAGAGCAAATGATGGCGTGATTTTTAGACTGTTCTTTGTTGCTTTATGGGAAGTACTGCACCGCCGGAATAATGGTGTTTCCTATGAAGTACCTTCCAGTTTACGAAAGACAAAAATATTGTCTGGATCGCTATTGGCCAGATGCGGTAAAGAGGACTATAATATAATTATATATACCTTCTAACAAACGTTCAACACCTATTTCAGCCAAATAGTTGATAAAACACACATTAACACCAGTATAAAAGTCCCATTTACCGTTAAATTGAAGAATGATTGATTTGTGTATGTCGTTGCGTTGAGTTGAGCGTGATTAAAAACTTTCACTAACGCCATCGCTTATTACAGCGGAGCTTATGGGACGTCTAACTGTTGATAAGCATTAACCAGCTCAACTTGACACCCCATAGAGGCGCTTCTAGCAACGCTTATGTCAAAACTTCGTCAAAATCAGTAGAATTAGGTACGTTTAGTTTCATCATTCGCCGTTTCAAGATATAATGGTCACAGTGTAAATGCGATTTTAATTGGTTAGCCAGTATGTCAAAGTTGAAGGTAGGTACATGTTATCCAATTTCTAAAACAGCCACAAAAAGTTGTGTTGTCAACTCATCGATGCGGTGTTGATAGGGAAAGTGAGTCATTGAAAAAATTAAAATGTAGGTAGGTGCTACATGTATAGAATGAAAAAAAATTGACAGTATATTGTTCTTGAAATGATTCACATGTGTATGTATGAATCAGAAAGAAAATACATACCTACTTCCTTATAAACATTACGACAAAAATTATCATATTATTTAATCATGCATAACACATTCTGACAAGATTGTTTCCAAACAAAAATAAGGCTTTCCTTGGGTAGAAAAGACGATAAAAGTCTTAGAAAACATTAAAACTATAAAATAACAGTGATCACCCATAAAACTATAGAAATACTGTTAACATTAGCATTTCGGTAACGCGATCCCAGAAGATTTTCCCCTATCAAAAATCGCTGAACGTGCCTAAAGTTTTCACTTTAATAATATATTTCCTTTCTATTCCTCACGTCTTACATTTACACCATATCTCTGTGCTTTAACTTTTAACAATTGAAGTTGTTATACTGACATGACAGAAGATGTATAAATATATAGTCTGTGGTCACAGTGATTTTAGCAACCAGCACAAGTGTGTATAAAAACGATTTCACGTACTCTCGGTACATGATTCGATTATTCCGATTATTATGTATTTGACGTATGAAATTCTTTCGCAAAAGTGTGTGCAAAATTTATAATGTACTAACTGGCGTGTGGGTATTTTTTGCGGATATTAAATTAAGAGGTTTTATTTTTAGAAAGTATCGAAATACCAATTTTATAGAAGTAGGTCCATTAAAATTGGTCTTTTGATCTTTTCTTATACATAATGTAACATGAATATAACCTAAGAGCATAATTATTCATTTGTACCAGCATCTAAGCAAAACATTCATGTTGGTACAAAAGTAAATTCAGCATCCACTCAACTGATAAACGTATTCCAATCAGCTATCATTATGACACTTGAAAACTTTTCTTACGACCGATAACATTGTCTCAGTAACTGTCTTCAGTTTTTTTAAGACTTTCCTATCTGTCAGAATTCGCCTACCGATCAAGGCGCCAAGATAACACTCTATAATATTAATAAAACTTACTC
Organism: Agrochola lychnidis; assembly: GCA_963680765.1. NCBI lineage: Eukaryota > Metazoa > Arthropoda > Insecta > Lepidoptera > Noctuidae > Agrochola > Agrochola lychnidis. The sequence continues at coordinate 17,861,268 of OY796857.1, forward strand.
CCACTTTTTATTTATATTATAAGTACTTAAGCTTATCAGATTGTGCACGTCTCAAACTTTACCAAGGGGATTTCTGCATATTATCATCGTTTATCTTTCAAAAAGGTACACGGTGTGATTAAAGCAATTATGTCAAAACTCATGGCCATTTCTATACTGTAGATGCAACACTATGGCCGCATTCCGACTTACGTTAAAAGTGACAATATCGCGAATCCAACCAAATTTAATAGTTACAAAATTTAAGGGTTATTGAGTAAAAATTGTGACTTTGGACATTGGTCGGATTCGCGATATAATCACTTTTGGCGTAACTCGGAATGCGGCCTATGTCATGCACGTCATAAGTGAGGTCGCTGTCACTAATATCAACTGTCAGTTCACCACGAATGGCGGGAAACGGTTTAAGTGAAGCATGCCACGAGAAGCTTGGTGTGGTGATGAGCCAGTGTAGTATTCAACTTAATTACGAAATCAACTAGATTCTACACCTATTGTAGGTAATAAATCTTTATTACCTACAGTAGGTGTAGAATCCAGTTGATTCCTATGGCTATGGCTGTGAAAATGCTAGTATTTTTCCTATTACGTTTTTATCTAGAATTCTAGTAAGTGCCATTTTTCTTTGACCTTTTTCAAAGCTTTTTTCATAATTATTTCTTATCAAAGTGGAAGTAATTATACGGTTGAATAGGAAGCCTTTCAAACACTTTTAGCTTTAGTTTATTTTATGCTTGTTACTAATTAATAGTGACAACCAAGTAAGAACGTACATCACATGAAAGTTAGTTTCTTTTTAAGAAAACTCAGATGACAGATATTTCATATTTTACAGTTTTTTTTTAAGATAAACGTTGCTCTAACTGAGGCAGTACGGCGTTAACAAGAGTAATCTCTTGAAATCAAGAGACAATACCCTATTAAATTGTAACAAGGAACGAAGTCACCAAACCGACACCAATCACATATTGTACTACACAATAATCAACAAAACCAAGTAAAATATATTCTTCTTCAATGTTAATCGCATTTACAGCAACCATTTTATTTTGACACTTCACATTGGCGCTGCTGTTAAAGCCAAATGTCAAACGAAACGTCAAAATTACGTCATTAAACTTTAGTTCCCGATTCCACTGCGCGCCAGGTTAAACTGGTCACTTTTATTTATCGACATTTTCTAAACAGGTTGTGCCAAAAGGGGTTGTTCACCTTTCCGTCTATTGAACTACAGTGTAAAGGCCTTATTCAAGGCTACGGCGTATGTTGTGTGCTAATAACTATGCTAGATTATTCCCCTATAAGGATTTATAGGTATAATGATGCCCTTTTGAGTTAGCAACAGGTTAAGGATGTAGTTTCAAAGATTGGGACTATATTTGTACTATATTGATCTAATTGTACTTATTTGCCCCATAAAGTATAACACAGCATTGAATATTTCTATTGTTTTATTTGTTTTATTGATTAAACCTCATGTTGTAGGTTTCACTTCATTTTTTTGCTACTAGCAGAATTATTTCTTGCCAAATTATCAACCAAAAATGTGATGTTTATTTTAGTTTTGATAGTTTGGCAAAAAAGAGTTTGGAAAAATGAGGGCGCCACTATCGATCGCACTTAGGTCATTTCGAATAGGAAATAAATTATTAAAATAATGTGCAACAAAAAACCTACTACCACTTGTCGGTAAAGTAGTGCCATCATCATAGGTCTGCATTAAGACCAGGCACTCCAAAGACAATTTCCACGCAAACTCCGCCCCCATGCGGGGTGCATGGGGGCGGGGTTTGCGTGGAAATTGTCTTTGATCACTCCACTATGTGCTAAACACTAACACATCAGCAATAAAGTTTAATATTGCGTGCATTCTTTGGTCGTGTTCGAGCACGGAACTAAAATGTCGTAAGTCTCAATTCTTATTTCGTTTATAACTAAAGAAATAATTGATCTAGAGAAAAAATATCTTATATCTGGATAATAAACTATATTTTCTTACTGTCAATAATTATTTTAGACATAAAAGCCGAGTAATCTTGTTTTTGTTTCAAATAATCTATAAAAAAACATGATTTTCGAATAAAAAATGAATCGAGTGAAAATGTTGCAATTACTTAACTGTCTATACCTATATGGAAAAAAAAATATCCAATAAATAATAAACTAAAGTCCCATTTTGATTGTATGCGTGACTTTTTCAAAATATTAATTCAAATAAACATACAATTTAAGTAAAATATTTAGTTTAATTTGTCACCATATCAGACTCTTTTATATCAACCTGCAATTGGTTCACATGTGTGCTACAAACTTCAGTTTCATCGCTAATGAATATAACAGAAATGACAAAGACCAGTAAATAATTCAATAGTAAGTGCAGGTTATTTAATAATTCGGTAAAACCCAATTCAATGTAAATTGCTCACAAATAGGTAATTAAGTCGCTATTGTAATGTACCAGTCAGTCTTGTAGGTAATGTAGGTATAAACGATAAACATAACATTAATCAACCGGAAAAATTTAATTAAAGTCTATAAAACAAATAAATGAAACCGCCAAGCAAATAACGACCTTGAAGCATTTCTTATATTCCATGATAATCAACTTAATCTTTCCGTGACAAGAAGGTTTGAATTCATTATCAAATAAAACAAAAACAATGGTGAACCACAGATTGTAAAATAATTTTCCTCAGTGTTTCCCCACGGCCGATCCTTGTGAAGGTTGACCAGTTAATGCCAGAGATGACGATCTTGTGACTCATGCGCAAATCCGGGACACGATTTCTATTAAAGGGTTTTATATCTACGTTAAATTAAAGGTAGAATCCGGTCTTTCTTGATTATCATACAGGATGTCTCAAACATAAGAGGAGGCGGAACGCGTGAGGGAGAGGCAAATTTTGCGCCCTCACGCCCCTAACCGCCGCTGCAGGAGACGCCCTGGGCTTCGGGAATCTCAGGCCGATTCCCGGCCACCGTAGGCGCGGGCTTGCGGACGGTGAGCAATGGGTAGCTCGCCGTCCGATGCGTTCCACGCGCGCCTCAAAGAGATGTCAGCACAATTGAAGGGGTCCCGGTTACCGTGGCCCCTGGCAACATGGAAACTGAAGGAATACGGCTGGGTTTTAGTCAGTAAGAGTCTGACACGCCCTCCCGCTTGGCCCAGAGCGGGTGAAGTTATTTGATAATTCCCCACCCAAATAAAAGGATGTCTCAAACGTAGTGGTCTAAAGGCAAATGGGGTAAAGCGCCTATTATTAAAATAAATCTAAGCCCAGAAGGATATTGCTAATACATTGCTTCATATGTTCGAAAAATTTGTCTGCTCAACAACGTAAATAACGCAATGAATGTTGTTGAACTGTCAAAATGAAAGAAATTGCTACTGTATATGTGTAATGCCCTAGGTACAGCGGTAGAATAATTTCCGTAAAGTTTTCATAGAAATTGTTCCACCAGAGTTGCGTCGCGTTCGCCGTCGCGTCGCACTTGTCTGCGGGAGCCTTAAAACTAATACTGCTAGTTTCTTTTATTAAATCTTAAACGAATTCAATTTATAGTAAACTTGCTCTATGCCTACTAAACAAACATATAAAATACACGGTACTGACGACGTCAATAGACGTACAACTGTACAAGGATCTTGTGTCTGTATTACTTTATTTAAAATACAAAGAAAGTGACAACAAATATTAAAGTGGAGAATACTGAAATCGATTGATGAGTGATTATTGAAACCGGTTTAATTTGCTTTAATATTTAATGCAAATGAAACCGGTTTCAATAATCAATTTTTTGACAACAATTGTCAAAAAAGTGATAGTTAAAACCGGTTTCATTCATCAATAAATGAATCTGTGAATTTGTTGCATTTTTATCAGTCTGCTATTCTATCTATTAATCTTTGTGGCAACATGAAATGTCGTGTGATATTCGTTCACAGTTTGTCACTTTCGAATCTGTGATTTATATGAAACTAGAGAGACGAAAAATTGCTTCGAAAAATCTGTTGTTATATTTTTTAAGTCGCCGATGAATGGAATACGAAATATATTGGTATTAAACAGATTTATATTTATACTGACTTATACCGAAAGCTTTCAAAAATGCTTTTTCTTAAACTTGTTTTGCACTATATGTAGAATCATTGCAGAGGGCCACACAAGTGTGTGGCTAAGTAATAACAGCCGCACGGGTTGATCGATCAGGTTAACGCTACGCTTGCCGCGGTTTGTCCGCGGATGGGTGACCATCTTTACATACCAAGACCCCTCCGTGCCTCGTAAAGCACGTCCCGGTTGTCATTAACAACTGTCAAAGATCTACATCTCTGAAAACAACGGGTCGTCAGAAGCCCTAAAGTCTGACATCCAGGCTTACTTAGGGGTATCGTGCTACCCAGTAACTGGGATGTGGAGGTCAGTTAAGCTGTCGCTCCATGTAAAATTCAGCTGCACCCAGTTAGACTGGAAGCCGACAATATAGTTGAGAAAAAAAAGGCTGGACAGATGATGCAGTACAGAATCATTCACACAATCTTCTATTATTCGATCGAGGAAAAATAAAAATTATCAACGATTTGCTTTTTAAAAGACAGATACCTGAAACTAAATGAGGAAAACCTACTTTTTATGCAAAAATTCTTAGAATAATATTCCGTAGAAGTGCAAAATATCTGAAGGTCGTACTCTAACGTATGTATGCAATAATGTAATTATTATGCACACATGTGCTATTGTGCATCGTATTCTCACGTATTCTGCATTCATTAAGCTCTTTTGTACAGATTGTAATCTTATTTCAGGACTCACGAAGTCAAAACAAAACTTTAAATTATTTAACAAGCTGCGCCCCGCGGTTTTACCTGCGTCAGTCTCGATTCCGTGGGAATATCGAGATAAAAAGATTCCTATGTCCTAATCCAGGTCATGGTCTACCCATGTGTCAAATTTCATCTAAATCTGTTTAGCCGTTTTAGCGTGAAAGCGAAATAAATAAGCTCACTTTCGCATTTATAATATTAAGTTTGGATTATTTGTAAGCATAATAACGAAGTCGACATTATTGCCCTCGGGGTTAAAACCGGATTTAGGCTGGTATAGGAGTGTGGGGATCAGCACAAGCAAAGAGTGGTTTATGCCCAGCAGTGGGGGAATTCGGGCTGTGGATTATAATGATGATGAAAATGAGGACACCCGCACATAATTATTCAGCATGTAACAAAACCCCTGTCCGATGCAAAAGGGGGCGCATAGAAACCGCAATAACATTACCAAAATGTTTTTGTTTTTTGTTAAAATAACAAAGTTTTTGTTATTTAAAATTCAAGTTTTTAGTATCAAAATGACCGCTATTTCATTATAAATTAGCAATTTTTTAACAGACGTCATAAGTTATGACATGTAGACACCCGCAAAACGACGGCCGCCCGCGCCCCATATTAATGGCCCAGTAAAATTCCCAATTGAAAAAAATGCGGCGATTTTTTTTTTCTTTTTTCCAGACTATTACCACATAAATAGACTCTCGGTATGATTCTTAACAACACCCTCACGGATTGGACAGGGTTTTTGTTACACGCTGTAGATTGAATTTTTAGTTGACACTTCAGTGATTTTCCTGTACTTTTGAATGAATAAAACATTACTTAAAACCGCTACCGTAGGCACTGTGGCCTAATCCCTGGGTTAGGATTAACATCAAGTTAAGTTGTTTAATTCGACGTAAGATATGAATTATCCTGTCTCAAATATTCAGAATTAATTCCAACCTTTAAACGTTTAATTTATTAGAAGTTGATGCTAATAACTTTTAGCTCTCTTGTAAATGTTAAGGACTAAATCAAGGAGTTAGTTGGAAGTTTGGAAGGTATTAAGCAGTTTTAATTTGTAGGCCTACAATGGTGCCGATTCCCTTGTTCACAAACTAAACTAAATTTCAGTTCAGTGCATCTTTTTCTTTCTATTTCATTAAGAAAAGGACAGAAGATAAATTTTAGTTTAGTCCTGTCAAATTAATCAGCGCTTGACGTAAATTGACGTAAATTTAGTTGACAAGTTTTTAATCACGTCTAAACTTATATGGAGTAGTGACAGGCGCTGATTAATTTGACAGGACTAAACTAAAATTTATCTTCTGTCCTTTTCTTAATGAAATAGAAAGATAAAGATGCACTGAACTTAAATTTTGTTCAGTTTATGAACAAGGGTATCGGCACCACTGTTTCACTAAGGAGCAAACGCCTCCTCCAAATCCTTCCAGGTATCCTTTTCCACTGCCACCTCGATCAAACTCTTGCGATACGCGTCTAAGTCGTCTCCGACCTTCGAGAATACAACATTAAAATTTCGCATAGTGCGAACATTAATTAACAGTATAAAGGGTTTACCAATCCGGCTCCAAGGACCACTCAAGTCCAACCGATACTTCTGTCTACACAGTTTACCCATTATATTCAAAGCTAATCGATTTTTCTATTTATCGAATCACTAATACATAATCACAATTACGCCCCCAGAATAGCCGTTATTGTAAAAAAATCCTGTTTAAGTATTTTTATTTTTTGTAATTACAATGAATATTAATATAATATAGATTTGCACGCTTGCTTGCAGGTAAAATACAATGACACTTAGGTTATAAGATCTCACCTGTACCAAAACAATATATTTCTGGCAAATAAACATTTGATTTGATTTGATTTGAAAATAGAGTTATGAAACCACTGAAATGATTTTAGAAAAAAAACTTTTTACAAAAAAAACACTACAAAGTGAAAAATAACTTTAATTTCGGAAGTCGGTGTCTTTGGTTTTTAATTTTCGTTCTTTGTCACCGACTTCCGAAATTAAAGTTATTTTTCACTTTGTAGTGTTTTTTTTGAAGCCGGTTGTTTTTTTTTTGTAAAAAGTTTTTATTTTTCACTTTTTAGTTGTGATACTTACCCCACACAAATTCGAATACCACTACCTGCTATGTAAATAACAGTGACAGGAAGTTATCATAATATCATCCACATACTAAGTGAGGCAAAAATACGTATTATTGAAGCTAACTCAAAAACTACCCAAGCAAAGTTAATAAAATTTATATGGGACCACCTCTGAAGTATGATCTACCAAAAAAAAAAAGAACCATCAAAATCAATTCAAAATGACGGAGTAATCGCGTAACAAACATACAAAAAAAAAAAAAACAACATACAGTCGAATTGAGAACCTCCTCCTTTTGGAAGTCGGTTAAAAAACAAAAAAGTTTCGACAAGGGATATTAAAACGATCAGTAAACACAGTACTTATAGTTACTGAAATCGCCAACCCGTCTTGAGTAAGCATGGTGATCAATGCTCGTGCCTTCTCTGTATGAGAAGAGGTCTTTGCCCAGGAGTGAGACAGTAATAGGCTGTTTTTTTAACGAACATAGGACTTAATTAAACAGCTATTTATATGAACGATACGGATTGTAACAGCCCGCATCGCAAGCTACCCCTATCATGTAAATGAATGCCTACTTACTGAATGCTTCATGACGTGTTTCGCAAAATTGCTAGCAAAATCAGGCCATGCTAAATTATGTAATACGAAGAAGGCTTTTGTGGATTTCCCATCGATTCTTCGTGAGGAAAAACCCCTTTTGATATTTTTCCTTCTGTTTTTTCACGACTTTGTTTAGTATAACTCACTACTGTGCTGATAATTGTACGTTTTAATATGTTTTGTAATTCGGTAAAAACATGTTAGTTCCAATTACTGTACTTAATTAAAACAATAACAGAGCTATCTAGAAAAAAAATTGCAAAATCCCAGTTCCGAGATAACGCTCGCTGGTACAATAAACAATCATTTCCAGGAACAATGATTAGCCTGCGCGTGAGCATCGATCGTGAACCGCATTATTACTATGAATGGTATTATCTGAGCATTTATCCGTATTGTTCGTATAGTATATAATATAATTTAATCTTTTAGCTATCAGACTTCCAGGTCGTGATCGCTACTTTGTTTTATTTGAAATGTATCTTGATAGAATTAAATTAGCCGCCTAGGTTTTTGTTTTATAGCTGCAATAGGCCTGAGTCCAAATTTTTTTTTTGTTCGGCCGGTTAATAAAAAATATTGGACACGTATTTTTTCTTTTTTGACGTAATCATAAGATTACGACGATACATGAGTTAAAATGTGGCATGACATCACGCCTTGCTAGATTTTATACTGAGTTGTGACGTAGCGAGCCCCCACTCCCCAACTTTAATTTTCTAAGTTATTTTTGATTAATATGATAAAGCAAAAAATACGTGTCTAATATTTTTTTATTCTCTGAATGACGGATAAAATGGAATTTCTTTTTTTTTTTACCTACGCATCATCACTATTGTTTGCAGATAGAGCTTCTTGAAGGCTTGCATTACTTGCCAAGTTTCTAAAGGTCAAGGTCCTTAGACTGACATGCCATAAGGATAAAGGCAGCCTGTAATTGAGATGATTAAAATCTTTTATTTTGTGTTCATTATTTACCGAGGGAACGAAGCGTCTCTGCTTTAAGTCTGGCAAAATTTGCTATCCTCTGACAATTGGTTGGTACTCCTCTACAGGTCTTATTTTACTACCAATCTGGATGAAACTTAGCATACAGGTTTTACAAGTTTGTAGATTTTTTTTGCCGTCGGGGGTTTTTGATTGGAGTACTTCCTCCAAGGGGCAAAAAGGGGGCTACTGGATATCTCCGCCTTATGAGATCCGATTTCGATGGTTCTTTTTTTTATTTAAAAGGTAGTAACTTTGAGTTGGTCTTATAATTGGATTTATAAAAATAAAGAATATTAATTGTTGCAAAAAAGATAGTGGATGTTTTGATTATTTTTCAAAGTTACAATCACTACATCACTACATAATAATTATTATAAAACAAAGTCCATGCCGCGTCTGACCGTCTGTCTGAATGCGATAAACTCAAAAACTGCTGAACGGATTTTTATACGGTTTTCACTAGTGGATAGAGTGATTCACGAGGAAGGTTTTGTGTACATTAGCTGAAATATGACGATGATTGTTGAAGATTTCGGAAAAAATCATGCCGAATGGGAGCTTTACGCTGCGCCGCGTAAGCCAATAGAGCTATATGAAAACAATATTTTATCTATTGTGTACCTAATTATTTTTTTCAGGAGTGGTAATAAAATACATTAAAAAAGTAGGATAAACATTAGTTACATTTGAATCTAACCCACATGCTCGACGCAACAGGCTGCAACGACTTTACAACAGAAAAAACAGTGGCACTCCAGGAGTGCCGACAGAAGTGAAAACTTGAACACGATCGCCTTGGTGGAAGAAAAATACTTGTATAGAACATTGGTCCGTAACCTTATCTAAATAAAGAGCACAATCGCATTTATAAAAAAAAATACTTCCAAAACCTTTAAAATGAAGAGCACAATCGCGTTTTCAAAAATGAGGTGTCGGTAACGGTGTCGCGAGTTCAATTGTTTTGTCCCATCTCAAAAATGCCCAACGCTCCTAAAGAAGGTTTCACTTAAAAAAAAATTGGCATATATGCTCTGCTACCCGAGCGAATCCGGGGCAGTTTGCTAGTGATAAATAACACAAACTTCCCTACCTAAGAGTTTTTGTTTCATTTATTTAAATCGTGCTATTCATAATTCGTTTTATTTTGCATAAAAGGTACAAGATCAAGCCCACAGCCCATTATTCTGGCGCCTAATGTCTACCGTATAATAATATATTGTATATAATTTGTTATCATGCAACATTTTCCTCATAACAGTATGCAGTTAATCGTCATAACATGGCATAATGACTCAAACAAAACAACTCTGTTGCAAATTGCAAGATTGCTATAATGATGTTTTGATTTTGTATCTCTTGAAGATAACACAGTACGCATAGCATGACCACAAAAGAAACGGGTTTTGTCGACGGAAGAATAGTCAAAATGACAGATTGAGGCAATCACAATCTGTCATTTTGTCTATTTTTCCGTCGAAATCCCGTTTCTATGGTTTTCATTCTACGCGTGCTGGTTGACTTTTAGATGCGGAGAATCTGTTCCTTTAGAATTGATTCGTTGGGGCAAAGGACCAAATTCAAAATTGGCTTTTTTTTATTAAAAATATATATCATCACATTATCATTTTTTTTACAATATTTTTGTTAGGTTAGGCAAAGTGTTATTGGGTTTTTCCATCTGGAATTTCTCAGTAGCAGCCCGGAGTCTGGATTTGTGCCCGGTTGATGGCAATAGGCTCGCCCTCTATTACATGGGACTTAAAGATAACTGACGAAATGTGTGTGTGTGCACTTCTGCATAACCCTTCGGAGAATACAGGCGTGATATTATGTTTTTTTTTATGTTTCGTAATTAAACTTATGAGAATGTGTTCTTGTTATTAGAATCACTGGACATGAGTTGCCTTGGGTTACCTGGAAGTCTTTAAACAGATTCCGGAACCAGTACCCGAATTGCATAATACACGATCAATTAGAATCTGAATCGTTTGAAACAGATTGCTAATCCATTGCTTCATAAGTTGGAAAAAAAAAATCTGCTTAACAACGTAAATAACGGAATGAATGTTGTTGAACTGTCAAAATGAAACAGATTAGTCTTAATGGTTTACGAAAATAAGTTGACAGATGTAGTTGAGTTTGACTCTGCGTTCAGCGCTCGGTGTGGCAAAACGCCGTATTGGGGTTCGCGACAAGTCAATCGTCATCCTGAGGATGCCTCGTTGAGAAGTGAAACACGTGTCGATTTCTTTAAGGAGTTTTTTTATGCTTTTTAGAAATAGCTAAGCGGAACAGGTTACTAAATAGATTCACGTCTATTGCATTTTATAATGGATTTCCGCAAGGTCACGCCTGAATCAATTAACTATCTGAAAATAAGTTACGTAATTAGGGTACTGGTTGGACGAAGCAAGGAAAACCTGTTCAGGTGGAGATTCATAGACGACTCCGCCTTGGAGTGTGAATGTGGTTCCACAAACGATGGGACACATAATATCATGTCTTGTGTGTGTGTGTGTGTGTGTCCTGTCAGCTGCACGTTACAGGCACTGATGGACGCTCGTGATGGCGTCAAACACGTAGCCGAAATCTGGGCCGAGTCCATTTAGATTTCCATCGTCCAGCTAAGAAGAAGATTAGAATCACAGATCCCTTTTTACTTTTCAAATAAAATTCTAACATAGTAACCTACCTCTAGTTACCGTAAATCTAATTAAGTTGTACTCTAGGTAAAACCCTAACATTGTTGTTGTTATGTAATCGGTCAGTGGGTTTCCCTCTCCCAGCACGTGTTTAGTGTGCATGCAATAACTAGGAAAACAATAATTATTACCTAGCGATCTGCCCCTGCTTTGCACGGTTTTTACGACTTGACAAAACATCGAGATTTCTTTATTATAATATGTAAGTTTGATATTCAAAGAAAGAATGAAAAAGTATTTATTGAGACTCGCACAACAGATCGCAAATTAAAAACACACTCATAGAAACATAAAAAAAAACAAAGTACTATTAAAATAAAAGCAGAAAGTCCTGTACGAGGCCAAAAAGCTCCTATCTCAGCAACACACACACACACCCCCACACCCCAACACACACACACACACGCACACGCTCACGTACTGTATTATACACAAACCTTCCGGAATAACACACATCACGCCTTGTTTCCCCGAAGGGTTGGGCAGAGGTGTGCCTGTAGTAGGTATACCCACATTTCGCCAGTTGTGTTTCCGGAATAAATTTTCTAAAAACCGCATCAAGATTCGTTGCGTAGTTTAGAAGAACAAAACACAGACAGATATGAAAAGTGACTTTAATTTATAATATGCATACAGCACAATTAGCTCGAAAGGTCGTCATATCTGTGTGTGGGCTATAAACTGGGACATTGGATCTAGGCTAATCAAGTGGCTTAGTTATCCAATGTGTATTAATTTGTGATTTATGTTGCAGATGCAGCTATGCGGCAAATTATATTTTGATTCATGAAATTGAACTAAAAGCGCTGGATTTTTTCGTTTCATGTCATCGTGTGTTTTTCGTGTCATCTGCTGTTTCATAGAAAATTGCAATACCTACGCGGTCAAAATGAATGAAACAACTGATTTTTTTTAAATAACCGACGAAAAATTTCAACGCAGAGGGGTTCAGAATCATGTACTGAATCCATGGTTTCAGTTTTCGCGTCGATGTCCCTGCCACCCTGTATATTGATGCCATCATTATGGTTAATACCCCGATTCAGAGCCATCCGACTCGTATAGGTTAGGTTAGGTTACGCCAGATCCCCTCTATTGTTGGTGAATCATTTGGGTTAGGTTAGGTTAGAACTGTGATCATTAACGCGCGAAGGCGACTAACTATGATAGAAGTAGACTAAATAGGTTTTATGTCCTTTGAGTATATCAAACGTTTTTATATTCAATGTATGTTATGCTTATAAAAATTTGTTATTTTTAAATTATATCAATCGTTTATTACATTAACTGATCATGATAACAAATAAAATTATAGATTCAGTTGTTATATCTTGTAAATATTAGAGATTTTGTAATTGCCATGTTTAAGTCCTATGTTGTAGGGGACGAGAGTATTGCTAATTCTTTATTAAAGCCTCGTCTAAAGAAATTGACATAGATGCAACAAGAATCTGGATATAACAATGTAGTAATAGTAAGACGATCTGTCAAGTTTTTTAGAAAACAAGCATTCTAGCACAGTTGCTTTTCTGCAATCATCAGGATAATCAGCCTATAATGTTCCCACTGCTGGGACACAGGCCTCCTCTCTGCGAGAGGAAATGGGCCGTAATCCACCACGCGGGCCCAGTACGGGTTAGTAGATGTCACGTGTTTTCGATTTTTGGTTCTAGGACATGCCGGTTTCCTCACGATGTTTTCCTTCACCGTTTTGAGAGCAGTGGTGATGAGATAATTTTACACAAAGTAAAGCGCCTGTCTGGCTTCGAACCTACGACTTTAAAACTCGTAAGTCGCGGCCGTTACTACTGGGCCACCACTGCTCTCTAAAATTATAGATTTTTTGCAAAATTACTTTAAATATCATAATGATAGAAATGGAATTAGAAAATAGACAACACAGAGCCGTTTCGATGCAATCCTGGTAAGTACTGTAACTAACCCAAGTTCCAAGTAAGGACGGTCGATCGAAGTTACAATACTTGTCCCTTGAGCCTTGTGCTACTTGCTCAATGCCGCCCTTGAAAACAGGAATGTTAGTGTTAGGTGATCTATAGTAATTATAACTTGACCATTTTCTTGGTTAAAGTGCATTTTAACGTCGTCTGGTAGTATTTGAAATGTCTGATCTTTTGTTTTAATAATAAGAGCTGAACCAAAATGTTATTCTGAATATTTCTGAATATACAAGCGAATTAAGGGCTGAAAAATATTAGCTTAACTTTATCATTTTTCCTTATTTATTTTTAGTAGGTAATACTATTATTAATGTAATACTTGACAAATCTTAAATATAATATACAATCTAACACTAAAATATATATATATTATATACAAGTAGAACGTAGAAGCACGTTAAGCCGTTGGTCCCGGCTGTCATTTGTAGATCTTTGACAGTCGTTACGGGTAGTTAGAAGCCCAAAAAATCTGACAACCAGTCTTACCAAGGGGTATCGTGTTACCTAGTCACTAGGTTGTGGAGGTCAGATAGGCAGTCGCTCCATGTAAAATACTGGTATTCAGCTGCATCCGGTTAGACTGGAAGCCGACCCCAACATAGTTGGGAAAAGGCTAGGCAGATAATGATACAAGTAGAATAAAGAAAAAAATAAAGGGAAGAGCTCATTGGACGTCAAAAAATTAGTCCGCATTGCTGTTAGTGGAGAAATTCTCAAAAGACTGGCAGCGTTGCCACGTTGGATGGCAAAGCTGATTCTTTGACCTAAAAATATATATGATATTTTTTGGTCCTTGGTGGCAATTCAGTTCAAAACTAGCTATGGCTTTCTTGAAGAGTGGTAAAGTAAAGTATTGTGGTGTGGTCTTACTACAATCACAAATCTTACAGATTGTAACCTAAATTAAACTGTCGTATTTCCGCAGTTATTTTGTGCAGGTAGCAATGATAACAGGAAACGTTAAGGTTATTAACATGTTTTGAGTAGGCATGAAAGTTTGGACAGGAAACAATATTAATTGAGTCGTCAAGAAAGGAAAGATTTATTGTGTTAATTGCGCCAATATTTACTTTTTCTCTTGAAACAAGTTTTGCCTTCAAAGTTAACATGTTTCCTGTTCGGCTTTAGAATGGTCATGACAGAATAATTTCTGGCGCTCTCTTTAGAAAGGTGTTTATTTTCATAGTTGCCCCCCTACGTTGAAATTTTTCGTCGGTATTTTTTTTTAAATCTGCTGTTCCATTGAAAAGTGCAATACCCTTGCGATCAAAATGTATGGAAAAGCTGTTTTTTATTTGAATAATCGACGAAAAATTTAAACGCAGGGGGGTTCAGAATCATGTACTGAATCCATGGTAACAGTTTTCGCGTCGATGTCCCTGCCACCCTGTATATGGCGCATATGTATAGCAGAATGGCATATAAGCTCTAAGAAAAGTGGGTGGACTCGAATGTGTTAAACCACCCCGGTGGTCATCATCTGCACATGGAAGGGGCATCGTTGCCTCTCAAAAGACCGATCTGAAACCCCCTCTATGCAAGGCTTGTTAAGGCACATCTCGAGACGGTACAGGGGTTTTCCCGAAACCTTACTGTAATAAAGGCAAGAAGTTTTTGACTTATTATAAGTAAGTGTTAAAACATTCAGAAAGTAAAAAAAAAATACAGAAATCTAGCGTTTTCGATCACGTGATGTAAGTAACGAAGTTATGTATTGAAGAAAAATCTGTTAGTGATATGTATTTTAGAAGTATGTATTTAAGTATATTCTTATGTTGTATGTCTATATTTAAATTAGTGTATAGTTAAGTTTTATTTTATGTATTCTATTTTCTCTTCTACTCTTACACACGTTGTCTACATCTCTTTAACTACTTTCCTATCGCAGGTATGCTGGAAGAGATTTCTATAGAAATAAGCATCACCTTTGTACGTATTTTTCTGTTCCTTTCTTCTTATCTGTTTATATGTGTGTACATAAACTGTTAAATAAATAAATAAATAACCTATTTATGTTATTATTTATAAAATTAAACAAATTATTTATCTTCGTTTCGTTACACGACTCACTAAAACAAGTGAATACATAATACTTATAATTCCTTCAATAAATAATAAGTGTTTGTCACTACCTATTATCAATTTCGGACTGTCCTATCGGTAACGTAAATAAATAATACGATAATGTATGTATTTTGTTTTATACCGCAGGTAATTACGCAGTCATTTATTTAATCAGATTTCTAAGTTTCCGACCTTTTCTGTTTAACATGTTACAAAAAATATTGATAAAAATAAATCTGTTCAAAAATATGAATAGGTATGTCCTACTTCTGAGTGTTTCAGTTCGGCATTTTAATATTGTTTTTCTCATGCTTCATTGAAATGTCCATAATATTATTCTTGGTGTTATTTATAATATTCTAGTGATGTAGCCTAGGCTTTCGTGATAAGTCTTATTATTTATTAGAGATGGTGTACCTGTACCAACACAAGGTCGAAAGGAGAAAATTATACTATTATTTATTTTATATAACTATATATATACCATTAACTAATCTTAAGACCATATTCTGACAAATAAATGATTATGATTTATTAACTAAACTGCCCCAATAATAAAGAGACAGGAAATTTTTAAAATTAAAAAAATCCACAATCATTCTAATAAGTACTAACATTTCACTGTCCATAGTAAATAAACTAAATCCGACACAAAAGGTAATTACTTAACTAGTCAAAACTCAACGTTTGCTATTTACTATTGCTAGCCAATTCATGTCAAATAATTTAATATGTATTTTGTGCAAGCACAACACTAATGTCAATGCAATAATGCCAATAATAATTTATCTTTTGTTGCAAATTAGTCGCGGAAACGAAACAAACTTCTTTCGAACGCTCCGTTCGTTTTTCAAAAGTCGCTTGTGCACATTCGTTTCAAGGTTCATCGACCTGCCGCGTGACAACCAAACTATGGCTATTTATTTACGTAATGAAGTTGACATTAGGAATTTGCCGAGTATTTATTACGAATTTACACCTTTGCATTGTTTGCTAGGTTAGAGGGGCCACGAGTTTATTCAATGACTGGAAAATATGCGTGTTTTGGTCACCGCCCTTTTTGTATTGTAGTGATTTTTTTGGTTTTTCGACTAATAAATTCATACAATGAACCTTCGTATGTGGTAAGTGTGATTCACTATTTGCAAGTATTTCTGTCCACCTTTGCCAAGTTTTGTACCTACTTAGCACTCATTTTCGTGTTAGTAATTTTTAAAGTTAGACAGGTGAGGTCATTGTCCTCTTACTTATCATGATTTAGTATGCAAGCAACCTATCTTTTATTCCGGCCATATATTAAGGTATCAGCATAGAAATTTAGGCTTTATTACTTTTACTTTTAATTCCGTTTTTCTTTAACCTTGTACCTACGAGGATTTATATACTTAATACGATACAGAAAATTATAACATTGAAGGAATTGATTCAGGAAACTTGTCTTACTTAGTGCAATAAATAGGTACCTACTGCTATAAGTCGCGCGTTAGATAATAATGATAAGTTAGCAATAACATGCTTTAATTATTAATTTCCTTACTGACTTGTCCTAAGGATTTAGTTACACGGTGTTTTTTTATCGTGTCGTCGACGCGCTTTACATGGAACGCTAATTTTTGCCAGTTACGTTTATGCCACATGTAATAGGGGGCGAGTCTATTGCCATCAACCGGACACAAATCCAGACTCCGGGCTGTCACTGAGAAAATTCCGATGAAAAACCCAATATCACTTTGCCCGACCCGGAAATCGAACCCAGGAGCTCATGCTCAGCAGTAGCGCTTATTATTATTATTATGCATTTATTCATTCGAGTTACAATGACTCATACATAATATACAAAATTCAAAAATCACACATACCGCTATCAAACAATACATTAATTTTACAATAAAATACAAAACAATTACCACCTTACATACAACACTTACACAACATTAATGGCCGACGACTGTAAGTGACGTGCAAGTCACTGCAGTGTCGTATGTACGGACAGTCGAGCCTTTCAGCTATCATCATCATCAGCACGCTGTTGGGGCTAACAACCGTCAACCACTACTAGACCAACGAAGCAATATTCATGTTTTAAATTACCAAAAACATTTATAACACTAAATTGCAAGCTATTTAACAATAAATTGTATGAATAGCTGAATAAAAATAATTTCTACTCCATTGAGGAGTTTCTGGGACATAAATTATAATATCTACAATTTGCATGCTTTAGTTTTTAAGCAAAACATGCATGATCTTTTATGTAATAATTATACCACCTTTGTATATACCATATTTTAGGCAAATAAATATATTCTATATTCTAAGAAATAACTGTTTACGAGCGAAATCCAAATATGACCCGACCTTTAAGTAAAAAGAAAGATTCTTTGTCTGACGTCCAGTGATTTGTGAAGAATGAGATATAATGCGGGCCCTATTAGAATACCCGCGCTGCGGTATTTGTTTTTTCAAATATCGTAGCATCATGCTGAGATATGAGCCTTTTAAGCCTCGAACAGGTCTTCTTTTTGTTTACACTATTTTATTTTTAATATTCTTTTCTAAAACTGCTATTGTTTTTATAATTTCCTTAGTTTTAATGTTGTATTTCCTATGCGTGTCCTAATTTTTTTTTTCTTGCTTTTTCTTATGTATGTAGGAATGTCAGTTACTTACTCTCATTAAATCACAAGGGCGTTAATTTACTTTCTTCACTTATTTTATATTAATTTTCGACCTATTTTTAAATGATAGATAGTGTTACGAAAAAGTTTACCACTCTTTTACAAATTCAAATAAGACTATTTTATAATCCATGGCGAAATAAAAAATCGAATCAACGTGTTTTACTAATAAATTAGCCCCCTTATTTATACTTAAGCCTTGCTTAAAGTTAAGAGACCATAAGAGGATTTATCCTAAAAATTGGCAACTTCGTAAATAGCTGTCAAATATTTTCCTGTTTTAATTAATTTTGCAATATTACTGTATGGAATTAAGGAATGTGGCTAACTAGGGAACTAAAATATTGATTATGAAATGCAATAATTAATATCGTAATACCGAATATTTAGTTTTAGATGTAATGGAAACTTTCCAAACGCCTTTTTTGCACCTAAAATTGTTACAACATCAAATTCAGTGTTATAATTGCAATTCATTATGAATGTTCTAGAGACCTAGTTAGCCACATTTCTTATTTCCATACAGTAATATTGCCAAATTAATCAAAACAGCGAAATATTTGACATCTATTTGCGACGTTGCCCACTTTCAGAATAAACGCTCTTAACTTAAAGCAACGTTTATAAAAATAAGGGGGTATTTTTCAAGCAAGACATACCCACTCGTCACATCACCATGCACTTCTCCACTTACCTGAAAGCAAAAGAAAAAAGGGTAAGAAACTCAGTCAGAATAGCCGAACACAAAAGTGGCAAGGAAATGAAAAGTAACAAAAATTTACATAAAACCTGTTATCGGGCCGATATCGGCGTGTTTCCGCCACACTTGGGTACACGCCTCGAATGGTTTCCAAATGAAAACATTCACCTACCCACTTTGTTACAACTGTTTTTCATTTCGCTTAACAGTATCTTCGAGCCGATGTTTGTGGGAAAAGTTTACATGCGGTTGTATTTTTCTAGTAAGCGGAAGTTTTGTAGTAGGTTTCCACCTAAATGCTTGTAAAGATGACTGTATGGGAAATAACATTACACCTGTGTTCCGCGAAGGTTTAGGCAGAGGAGCACCCATAGTTTCGTCAGTTATGTTTAAGTCCCATGTTATAGGGGACGAGCCTATTGCCATCAACCGGGCACAAATCCAGACTAGAAAATGCGGTAACAAAAACATTCGAAGTTAATCACCTGTCACTCATAATTTACAACATCCTCTTCATTCTAAAAAACTTGACAAATTACTTGTTTTGGCGAATGTAACCTAATCTAACTGATTAGGGCCAGGATGCGACATGTGTTGGTCAAAAAGACCCGTTGTCGAGCTATCGGGCCTGTGACATTTCATTTATAGGGTTAAAACGAAAAATGTGCCACATGTCATGTTGGTGTATCCGCTTGGGACGAATTGACCCGCGGTGTCGGGTTCACTGGAACTGGTAATGAGCTCGAACAGGGTTAGATACCCAATTACTGGTCTTGAAAATGTGTCATGTGTTTTCTGTAGTATCTATTCACACATTGGGTTGACCAATGAACCAGTGTTATAGTTACTATGAACAATATTGTCAAACTTTTTTACGGATTGAATACGAGGCTTTTGGCTACTTTTGTTTTGTGTGTATTTTGTCCAGTTTTTTTTAATATGCGTTTTGTTTGTGCAGAATAAACAAGTTTTCTTACTTCTTTTTTTTCTATTTTAGATCTTCACGACTGATCTAGTGAATGAATGATAAATTAATTTGATAATGTCAAACCATGTCGTTTATTTTTAGATATAAATCTATTAAATCAGGATAAACTTTTAATAATATTGGGGAATCAAAAATGGAAGGGGGTTCTTCCTATTTTCATAAGTATTGAAGAAATTATTTAGTTAGTTTATTACACTCAATATTAGTGAAGATTAAGAAACTTTATTCATGTTTTTACTTTAACCCTTTGGTACCTACAGAACCAGCCATACTTTAGTCTATCAAATATTCTCAAAATTTACGTGTGATTTCATTCAGTAACAAAAGGCTATCTAAAACTATAATGATAGCATTTATTACTAATTCCTATTTGATATTTATTTTTTCAGCTGTATTAAAATTTACGTCACAGCACAGCTGAGTTACATAATTTTAATTTTTATCAGACACCTGTAAAGTTACTTATCGTCATAAAATCTATTTCATTCATGAAAACAGTACATTTTAGAAAAAATAAAAACATGGCATAGCGTAATCAGCCTATAATGTTCCCACTGCTGGGACACAGGCCTCCTCTCTGTGAGAGTGAGTGGGCCGTAATCCACCACGCGGACCCAGTGCAGGTTGATAGATGTCAAATGTCTTTGAATTTTTGATTCTAGGACATGCCGGTTTCCACAATGTAGGCAATTTTTTCCAAAATAAAAATAAAAATTGAAAAGATATTTATTAATTAATATGCCTGGAGTTATTAATTTATAACCTGCTTTACACAGTTCAACTATTATAAATTCTTTGTTTTTTTGAAGTCTTGATCCATTTTCCTTTGATGGATCACTGACGTATATGACATTGAGAATACGGGCACTATTGGACAATATGGTCTAATATTTTTTTATTATTAATAAGAATAATAAATTTGTTTTTTATAATTTATTTTATTATAAATAATATAATAATTTTATTAGAATAGAAGCCGATTTATCTTTTGTTTAGTGCTAGGTAATCAAAATATTCCTTAATCGTCGAGCTTAATTTTTAACAACTTTAATCTTTTTATACTACGTACTTAATCCACCGTTGTTTGTCTCAATGTGCATGTGACGAGATAGTGTTTAGGCACTTATCCAACTATTAAAAAACGATTTCTATTTTTTTTAACGGAATTATTTTAAACATCTAGAATCTCCGGAGAATTCTCCAACATTCAAATAATTTGCTTCACTGCAGCCAAACTTTCGAGTCTCAACAAAAAGTGTTTAATTTGCGGTAATCCTAAGGTATGCAGTGACAAAACCGTTTGTTATTGTTCAAGCGCAGTCGTCGAACCCGCAGTGTCGAAACCACAATTTGAAGTCGCAACGAAGCCACCGTTTTTGCCACAAAACGTAATTTAACAATCCTGCTGGGTAATCAATCCAACTTTACTAGACCTCTCTTAGAAAAGCCACTTCTTTTAAAGAATGGGTCTTGTTCTCTGGACGACCGACAGTCATTACGTTATGCATTTCCGTAATCGCTTGTAATGCAAAATAATTATTTTATTATCTACTAATGATGTTTTGATAGTGTTCATTCAAACATTCTTTCATATCTATATCTGTGGCTACGAATGAAGCATTAAAAGAGGTTTTAAAAAAACTTACAATGCCAATTAATGAGGAAGAAAAAGGAAATATTGGAAATGCATGGATTTTAGACATAATCGCAGAGCAAGCAGACTTGAATTTTGGTACAAAAACCTCAAAGTTAGACACGATAAAAAACATAAATTAAAAAAATCAGTCCCAAAATAACGGTTTTAGTAATACTGCTATCAACCAGTTTTAAGACTATTAAATTAGTCCAAAAACTAATTATGCTCAGGGTGATTGTTCCCATAAAGTTTACGGCTTATGAACGCATGTAAACGCTACACGAGCCGGCTTCTAGTACATTAAACACGACTTTATTTAACGACTTCTAGAAAATAATCTATTTTTATTGATTCGCATAGGCACGATTATGTTCTATTGGTGTTAAACCAATAGATGCAGCTAGAAACTTATTAGCAGATATCTTGCTAGTAAATTTCCAATGTTTAATGGTTCGTCGCATCAATCAATAGCCGATAAATTGGTCCTTTTGTCCTTAGGTCTAATTAAAGATTAAGAATATAAGAATTTCAGGCTGTCTTAAAACTCTAAAGCTCAACACACACACAAAGCGGGTGCGTGTCGGGCGCGGGTCGGGACGGGAGTACGGCGGAATTGTTTAAATTGTAATTCCTTGTATGGATATCAATCAGCTCACATTAAGCGTGCGCGGGTCGGGCGCGGAGCGGGTCGGGAGCGGGAGCAGCGCACGCTTTTCTTGTACACACGGCTACACATCAAGCTATACATTTCCAGTATAAACTGACCTCGCATTGTACGGAAATCCTATGCAATGCTAGATCAACATAAACTGGTTTTGTATAGCTTGATGTGTAGCCGTGTGTACTGACATCCATTCGCACGCACCCACTTTGTGTGTGTTGAGCTTAAAACTTTTAAAACTACCTACTACTAACGCATTTTAAATACTACCCTTATGGAATAACGATAAAGTATTTCACATAAGTTTAAAAAAATATCACAAAAGGCCTTTAACCTTTTTGCATGCAAGCCATGTTTGACACAATGATTGACGTCGATTTCCTGGAATGTCAGCACACAGACTACGGGAAAAACATGAAGCAATTCTATAAATAAGGTGTTTAGCATTATCAGGTAAGCGATTAGTCATGCGCCTGCGACGGGGAAGCCCGTATCTCCTTACAATAATATTTGCAATGTGAAATAAGAAGTTTAAGATTATAATTATTATAAACAAGCGCCTCTCAGCGTGTTATGATAATTGATACTTAATTGAGTAACTGTTTAGACTTCCTCTTGTTATGATATAAAATCTTTGCTACTTCAACCCGAAGAAAGGACGAACTATCAATCATAATTTGAATCATTTCGAAGGATATTGCTAATCCATTGCTTCATAAGTTCGAAAAATTTGTCTGCTCAACAACGTAAATAACGCAATGAATGTTATTGAACTGTCAAAATGAAACCGATTGTGATTGATCACGTGTTACGTAATTAGGGCGCAGAACAGAAATGAATAATAAATTCACCAAAAAACACCATTTTCTTTACTTTACTACGCTTTGGAATGGGCAACTAGCTTCATTTTTCTGACTGACCGACCCCTTGACAATTCAAAAGTACCTGTAATTGGTTTATTTGAAATAAATGCTTTGAGTTTGAGTTTAAAGGTATATGTCAATCAAGTTACTTAAAATCAACAAATCTAGTTCATTGTCTATCTTTTTTAAATCCGTGGAAAATTTGCCACCAAATATCACTTCAATTAAACGTTTACTTAAAATTTTAAATACTGGTCCTGATACCTTATTTATTTTTTTCCGAATGATATCATTTCGTTGAAGGGTCCTAGACAGTTTTTACTTTCATAAAAGATTCTTAGAGAACTACGTAGATAATTAATGCCGGCTTAGCAGGAAACAGTAGGAATAGACATATTATAAAGCTTGTGTATAATTAAGTTGAGTAATATGCTTTCACTGGACTGGGTTTACTTACTTTGTATAATCATTCCACGGGATTGGATTGAAACACACAACCTTTCGATCCGTAATAAACGCCTTAGCTTTGCAATAATTAATTCATATTTACATACTTGCAACCTGGTTACATAGAGAAAGTTGCACAATACAGGTTGTAGATACTACTTCTAAACATTAAATATATAAATAAATTTTATATCCTACAATCATTATGTTGTATGCAAATTTGAAGTATGGGAACCGGTTTTAAATTTTTGCTGCAGGAAAATAAATTGATAAAAACAAGTTCAGACTCTACAAAACTTGTATAGACAACATGATACTTTGTATAGACATATATTTATGAATATCTGGCACACAGTACGTTCTCTGCCTTAAATAAAATCAATAGAATGCATGTTGGAATCCCAACACTAAATGTTACTAAATAACACGAACATCACTAGCATGCGCTCTCGGTTAGCCATTTTTATTTGAATGCTCATTGCACTTCTACACGGGTCGGGTTCGCGATAGGTCGACATTATATTTCGACAACGTGCTCTAGCCTAGTTATATTGTACTTGATTGATGGTGATTATTGGTGATATTAGATTATATCTCCGTAAAAGCAACTGACTGGTTTTATTTACTGGAAGTACCTCCACTAATACACACACATTCCCACACATGATGTGATGAATCAATCAATACTAACATTTTAGAAAAAAGCGGGTCAAAAAGTAATCGGCCCAAAAAATGGTCCCTTGATCCGAGGGGTTCAGTTATCCATTACTAAGTTACAAAAAGACAGCAATAAACAGTTAATCTCCGGTATTTCCGTCTCTTTTCATCAATTTTTTCGGCGTAACCTTACGTCAGTCGGAGCACAGAGCACAAAATAAATAAAACCGCGGGCCGCCGGGAGCCGGCGCGGGCGCAGCTAACGGGACACAAGAATGCAGACCCGCACAGGTGGACGTTGAATCTAGCGACCTACGAGTTTCGGATCTGCGACTGTCCGATGAATTATTAATTTTCGAGATCGTTTGGCATGTTTGAAGTGTTGATGCATCTGTGTTTATCATGTACCAGACAGAATTTTACTCATACACTGTGCCATACATAGGATCTTTAGTTTATTTATTAGTGATATTTGGCAGATTTGCCGTTGAAAGAAAAAAGAAAAGAAAGAAAAATAAGTTTATTTGTCACAGAAACACGTGCATAAAAGAAGAGAACAATAAAATAAAACACGAGCACAAAACAGAAATATGTGGCAGCTGCTGGCTCGTCATGACTGTGACAAGAAGGCTTCCACCCAACATGATGCAGTGCTATGGGGCCACAGCACAGCGCTGATTTTCAGCGGTCACCCGTTGCTTCCGTTGTTCTTATAGTGTATCAGCAATTTATAATGTAAGTATGGAATCTACCAATTTATACGCTACAGTTCAAAGATAAATCACCTTATGCATTTCATGGCACGGCCTCTTTAGATTTTTAAAGAGTTGTAGTACCTGTCAAATGTTTTACGCAGTCCCAGTTTTGATACAGCACAACTTAGCTAAATGGGGGATTATAGATTCTACCGATATCCAGAACAAAATGAGGTGTTCCTGAGCAAACCATGTGCCATATGTTGGGAGTGTACAGTCACACACCTGCACTTCTGAGGACCTAAAGCACGCCACTGATGCTGCAATTGGCGTGGCCCTCTACTGGCCCAACTAATTTATCAAAATAATTACATAATATTAACCATCGACTTGAAAAAAAGAAGAAGGTACAGCTTTCTTTGAGCAGTTTATAAGGTTTGGTATAAATATATACATTATGCTTTGGAGGCAAAATATTTATTGGCAAAACCAACAAAATTGCTTGCTCATAAAAAAATATGCTACATAATGGCAGGCATGATTAAAATATTTAGGTAAACGCAAACGTAATCAGATTACCATAGAATTAGCTTGTTAGCTTCGTAATATTGAAACCTAGTTATTAAGCTGACTACAAGAAAACGATTCGCTAGCAGTTGGCAATAAATAAAATTATAAGTAGGTACAGAATTATTATGTAATCCTAATACTTAGTAAGTGAAGAATCAAAAATAGACTCGAGTAGATTACCGTTTAATACACTGCGGCACAAAAAAAATGCAAATACCATATCTATGTTGTAAGAATGGGGATTTCTTAAGACCACTATCGCAAAAACAGACTAACAATAGTCGAAAAATATTTACCTAGTCGTCACCAAATGCGTCAATGTAGGTATACACCTCATTACTAGAACCTTCTTCATAGAATGTGTCAACTGTTTATGGTTTAACTTTATTATTCCTCATTCAAAATTTACTGTTTTGGTTTGAAACTGCAAATATTGGCAATAAAATCAAATTAATTAGTGTTTGAAGTACCAATGCAGCTATTCCCACAGAGTACACAGATATTAAAATTATTTGCAATAAGAATAAAACTATATTGGTACTGCAGTACCAATACAATATAGTTTATACCAAAAAAAATTACACTACAAAAATCTTAAATAGGTACATACTTTTTTCATTCCAAACAAATATATACATTCCTTAAAAAATCTGTACCTGGTGCACACGATACATTGCTAATAGGTAAGTATATGTAGCGTTGCCAAACGGGAACGTTGCCAAGCGGGAGTAACCCTCAATTAGCATTCTAATGCTCTGTAAATTGTTGAAACAATACCTAAGCAAATTACATACTTCCGGGGGTAAAGCTGCTCAGACGATTTGTTTAGATTGACAGCTAACAGTCAAGTACTAAATCCTTAACTTTTATCTGTCCTTGTCATTTGAATACCGATGAAGTGAAAGGGCAATACACTATAGCTAACACGTTTTGAACATTTGAGTACCTACCTTTAATGAGAAGTTTATGAATCTAAGAAGATTGATGGAGAATGTAAATCCTTCGACACAAAATGGCCGATAACACCCACAGTTTAAAATACAATACTTCATTTATATACAAAACATTCGTCAAAGAGTTTATAAATCTATCAATGAAGCATGATTAGCATTGGTCTTTAGAGTCGGACGCCATTATAAAGGAAATCACTTTTATCACCACACAGATTCATGGCTCGATTAATCGAATCGCCTCGGAATCCTGTTTCTTTAAATCGAATGTAATAATTCGAATACCGATTTCAATATTTACAAGCAAGTCTCGGCCGTGTCGAGTTTTAAATGCTCGTATTTATTGGAAATTCTTATGACATCATCACGAGACACAAGTTGATAGGGTAATAATAACTTCATAAACTTTTGTAATTATCAGCTGGAGATATAGTGGGATGTCTCTCGAGTGTGTTTATAGTAAAATTTCTTCCGAATTAAATGCTGATTTATTAAGCTCAGCTCAACGGTGAAGGAAAATATCGTGAGGAAACCGGCATGTCCTAGAACCAAAACTTCGAAGACATCTACTAACACGCACTGCGCCCGCGTAGTAAATCATATCCTTCCTTCCTTACTCTCGATGAGAGGACGACGTCTGTGTCCCAGCAGTGGGAAAATTATAGACTGATGCATGAAACTCACCTTATCAAACTTTAGAGAACGTTTAGTGATAAAGGTCTAAGTTAAATTAACAAGAAAACTATGATGGACAGTCCAGCTTTACGAATGATAATTACAGAATGATGGTAATGATTTTAGAGGGTAAGTATGTTTGTATATATGTCTATTTCTTTGGCACACTCTGTAGCTTTAACAGCTCGATAGATTTTAATATAAGGTGTCGTTAGATTCGTCATAATTGCGTGACATAGGCTATATAATATTTATAACACTCTTTAGATAACTTGCCAAATCAAGAAATAAAGCAATTTAAAAATATTACTTCATCGCTCTTTTAATACTTAGAAAAGTCTACGATGAATCTGTTAAAGCATGAACTGAACGAGTGAGTCCAGCTTTACAAGTCCTGAGAAAAATCTTTCTTCCATTTTCTCTAGACCATTAGAATACTTTCCCACTTCAAGGTACATGACAACAAACTCAAAGTATTTATTTCAAATAAACCAATTACAGGCACTTTTGAATTTTCAAGGGGTCGGTGATTTTCAGGGGGTTGTGACTACAAAGATGAAGCTAGTTGCCCATTCCAAAGCGTAGTAGGTACCCATGGAGAAGAACGGGCAAGAAACTCCACGGACACTTAAATCAAAATATGGTTACAAAATATTGGTTACATCATATATGTGAGAACGATGCAGAACGTTAAAACCGCCCGTAATAAAAAATCAAACAAATAGAACAATTCAAAAATTAAATTAAAATAAGTCGTGACAGCTAAGAGATAACCAGTTCCTACTGACAACGCCCGTTCACGAACATGACGCATGAATTAGCACCATTCAGCTCAACCATTTTGAAGGGAGCTAAATGATCCAACACACACGCCACAGTGAGCGAGACATTAGAATGAGCATGACATACTCTCAGCCCCCAGGGCACATTCAAGTCAATGAAAGATGTACCCAGTTAATGCTGGTAGCTTTATAATACTCACACATGCGTTATGCACAATGCTAAGGGACTGAATTTATACAATGTAAAGATAGTTTTTAAAATCTTCAGCAGCTCCAACAGTATTTCAAATGCTAGTCAATTAATTTATGCGCCCTTGTAGAGCAAGACCAGCGTTTAGCCAAGCATTTATATCAGCGATGTAATCCCCCAACTTATCATATACTTGGCTGCATAGTGTGCGTTTTATATAAGATTTAAATTTCGTTTCATTCAGTTGACAGTTATTTATGCAACTGTTGTATAATAAGAATTTGGGTTTATCACATGAGCGTTTTAATACCTAATTATAACAGTTGCATACAAGACTTTATCTACACCTATGATATGAATCCTCTATAAAAGTTTCTGAAACCATTGGTTGTTTGTAATTCAAGATCAAGAATAAAGAAATTCCCACGAAATTCAGTACAACTGCACGTATGAATGTCGCCTGCAGCAGCACATCACACACATATGCGTGCAGCGTGTGCTGCTGCCCCCGTTTGAACGTTGAAACGAGTTGCGTAGTGAAATTTAGTACAACATTGTAACACTCGTTTGGATGATGTAATGGTTACTATGACACTGGTGCCGATTCTCTTGTCACAAATGCCTCTAAACTAAACTAAAAATCACCAAAATTTAGTTTATTCCTGTCAAACGACGATTTAGAAAACCATTCTGAAATAGACTAAAGTGAAAAACTTAACTATATTTTAGTTTGACAGCACTAAGATGGCACTGAGATATTAGTTTAGTGAAAATGGAAATTTTGCTATTCTGAATTTGACGTTTTTAACCTAAAATTTAGATTTTCTAACTAAATATGACTATTTTTAATCGCGACTAAAAACATGTGGAATACAATTGGTTGTCATGAACTAAAATTCACACCAACACCTCGACTTCAGATGAAAAAACAGTACTGAATATATTTTTCTTTTGCTTATATCTCGAAAACGGTGTGTCCAATCGCAAAAATAATGAAAATTTCGACACCCTTTATAAAACCCTTAAACCCCTATCACTCTACATGTAGGTAATATTTTTCTTATTTTCCATACAAAAAGTGAAAAATCCATATAAAACACGACGAGGCTGCCCCCCCTGCGCGCCTCCGGCTCTAAAAAGATTCACGTGGTTATGAATCACGTGTGGAGTCGCGATTGTCAAATTCGATTTAGATGTGTCAAAATTATTTTTAAATTTAGAGAATTTATTTTGCAGAATAGCTTTGAGATTCTCATAGTCAAAAGTAAGGAATTTTAGTGATAGTTTAGTTAGTTTAGTTCGGTGTACAAGAGAATCGGCACCATTGGCTGTTATAATGTTGCCAATAAGCTAACTGTTTCAGAAACTTTTATAGAGGTTTTATAGCATGGGTGTGGATAAAGTAGGTATATAATAGTATCCCATGCTCATTTTTTAACCTGGAGACTAACCAAAGTTACCAGGAACCGACCGCTTGGTTGTTGACACTCAGGGTACAAGAAAACGAAGTGCTAACAAGTCGGTTCAAGGAATCGTTTACAGCAAAGAGGTTTCATGGAACATTTAATTTTAACGGTGACAATTTATGAGAATATCCTGGAAGAGAACTAAGGAAATAGGTATTGCGATGCATATTACAGCGGTATTTAGTCTCAGCTGCAAATAGAATGTCGTAATTTTCCCTGAATTTTGAAAGAAGTGACTAGCGCTCGATTTTACCGACCGATTTTGGATAATACGAAAACTGACGTTTCCTTGTCAATATTGAAGCGCAATTTTAGATCGCAATACGGTTGAAAGTTGAAAATCGCTGATTTTATAAAGAGAAACTGCGAAACATCATTATTAGTGATATTTTTAGAAAATAATTGAAAAGTCTAATACAGTTTTAACGTCCTCAACTTTAGTATTTATTATCGAATAGATCAGGTTCAAGACCAAGTTACGTGGTCCCAAGAATCACAAGAAATGCCATGGAATCTCACAGGTGGTCTATCAACCTGTCACTGCACACAATATTTCTGACCTTTGACACGTGCACGTGCGCATAATGGTGTCAGTTCAAGTATTACCGTTCGTTCTTCCGACGTCGTCGTTTCGAAGAAATGTTATATGTTATATTTTGACAAACGTTTGGATACTGAAGATGAGTGAAAATGAGTTTATATTATGTGAAACATGTTGTTATTTAGATTCATCTACAATCACTCTAAAATAAATGTCATTAATTTTTTAGAGTCGTAAATAGAAAACTGATATTTAATAGGTTAGGTACTGCTTCTATGTGTACGTCAAATATTTTATACACACTGCAGTAAGCTTCGTTTCGACGAAATTTACTTATAGAATAATGTTATTACAGAACTTGGCTCGCCCGGGAACATAGATAAACAAATCTTTATTGTAGTCGTAAACACAAGCATTATCTGCTAATATCGACTAAACGTTTACCATTAAGTATCGGTATAGTTGTATTCGATCTATGGCTGACGATATTATTGTAGCATTTAGACTCGGTAAGTTGATTATCTTGTTTTCAACTCGTCACTCTAAAATTTAGAGTGTCTGGTAGATAACTCTAAAATTTGTTTTATGACTACATAACATCACGCCTGCATTTCCCAAAGGATTAGGCAGAAGTGTAACCACCTATAATTATAATGCACCCATATGTGTTCAAGTCCCAACGTAATAGAGTGCGAGCCTATTGCCATCAACCGGGCACAAATCCAGACCCTTCAAACTTTCAATATCACTTTGCCCGACCCGGGAATCGAACCCAGGACCTCATGCTCATCAGTTGCGCTTGCGACCACTAGACCAACGAGGCAGTTAGTCGAGGCAGTCTTATGATTATGTCTGAATTCATTATATCCGCTTTAAGCGTAAAACAACTGTTTTCTTATGAATATATCGCGATTTTAATAGGACAAAAAAATCAATGGTTCACGCACGGTGACCGCATTTTTGCGTTCATTGCTCCCTTAGTATAAAAGAGGCCTAACAAAGT
Source organism: Agrochola lychnidis (assembly GCA_963680765.1). NCBI lineage: Eukaryota > Metazoa > Arthropoda > Insecta > Lepidoptera > Noctuidae > Agrochola > Agrochola lychnidis. The sequence goes on from OY796857.1 coordinate 17,892,022, forward strand.
CTTTACTAACTCGTTAGTGAATGCTAGCGTGAGTAATGTACTTATTATGAGGAGATCTCACTTCTTTCTCGTAGGTCAATCACATTAGTCAGTACCTAACTCAGCATAGATGCGCAACTGTTTTTTTAATCGAAAACCCTCGCAATTCCAATTCTCTGAGGTTACCTTTTACGCAGTTTGCAAATTCAGATAAGTTTTATGACCCTTTTCAATAACACTATGCGATACGATGAAGAGAAGTCAATATTCTATCGCTGATGAGCAGACGATGGACAATTTGTCCGCGGACAATTCAGAATCGTATGGAAAACCCGGCATTTTGTTCTACATGCGCATTAGATTTCCATAAGATTCCAAATTGTCCGCGGACAAATTGCCCATCGCCTGCTCAGCGCCTAAAGCCGCCTTATAATCGTTTTAGAGTAGACAATACTTGAACTAGGGACCTACTTTTATTATACGTAAGACGAAATGCCGGGATTTCCATACGATTCCAAATTGTCCGTGGACGAATTGCCCATCGTCTAGTCAGCGCCTAAAGCCGCCTAATAGTCGTTTCAGAGTAGACAATACTTGAACTAGGAACTTACTTTTATTATATGTAGGACGAAATGCCGGGATTTCCATACGATTCCAAATTGTCCGCGGACAAATTGCCCATCGTCTGCTCAGCGCCTAAAGCCGCCTAATAGTCGTTTAAGAGTAGACAATATTTGAACTAAGAACTTACTTTTATTATAGGCTTCTGAAAATTTAAATACATAAAGTGCCACAGTTTTTTTTATTATTTTTAGCTAAGCAAATGGCCCTTAATTAGTCGTATATAATTTTACACATGGTCTACAATAATTATAATAATGATAAGCTACTCATATGGTGGTGGTTTGTCATTATTTCAATAAATAATTAAGTACCAGCCTGTAATTGTCCCACTGAAGGGCGAAGGCTTCTAGAATTTCGTTCACACGGAGTATATCTAAATTATTCTTGTACCTAACTAGGTAGTCACTATGTTGGGGTCTTCCAGTCTAACCGGATGCAGCTGAATACCAGTATTTTACATGGGTCTCGAGTTTGAACCCAAGGTACGCACCTCTGACTTTTCGGATTCATGTACGTATTGTGTAATTATCAAAAGCTTAAAAAACGGTGAAGGTAAACATCTTGAGGAAACGCCAGAGATATTTTTTTTTTTAGCCATGTCAGAGCCCCATGGGCGGCTTTAAAACTCTGAAACTAGGTTAATCACAACCACACGAAAAAGAAAAAAGCCATGAAGCGACTTTAAAAAGATGTACTTATACATGGACAAGAGTTCATTTAATTGTCTAATTTTTGGTACACATCAAGCTATACATTTCCAGTTTATGCTGATCTCGTATCGTATAAGATTTCCGTACAATGCGAGGTCAGCTTATACTAGAAATGTATAGCTTGATGTGTAGCCGTGTGTACATAATATGTTATCAACTTAATTCTACCTATACATTGATACAGTACATATTGTGGAACACAAGTTCTAAACAGTTAAATGAATAGTTTTGAGGCTCACTGTACGACTACATAACTTAAATTACAATACAAAATATTACGTAAGAACCATATTAAAATGATTGAAAAACTACAACTTAACAATTTCGCGACAATATAGTAGGTGCCCACTTAAAATGTCAGAGTAAGTCCTGTTAATATCAAGTTATGTAAATGAAGTCGTTCCGTAAAATAAGGCGCGACCGATCAATGCTTTACATAATTTTCACGTATATACACCTGCTATATAGCAATTTGGATATTATAGATATTATATAAATATTCGTTCGAATTGTGGTAAATATATAATAATATGTTCAGAACGTAATTATAGTAAGAAAACCTTACTAATTTTAATTTCCAAGATAATATTTAAATAATTTAAAAGCATAAAATAGTGACAATAATATGTAAAAGTATATAAAAGGAGGGGAAAGAATCATAAAATTATAATTTTCTTACCTATTTAAATATACATAGCTGCTTCCAAAAATAACACTAGATTTTTAAACGACTTTAAAAAAGGGGCAGGTTATGTTCTTCTGTATGTTTTTTTAAAATGTAAGTGTGTTCATTGATTTTTTTCTTTTTTTTCCTGTATTGTGACGATCATTTGCTTTTTCAAACACAGATGCTGCAGCATGCTGCAGTATTACAAAGACTTCTACGATCGGAAAATAACTTTAATTGATTTTTCGGTTCTAAATTAGATGAGCTTTTTAATTAAAAATCTTATCAGCGAGTAAACCAAAGGATGTGGTCACCATCCATAGGAAAGGACCAGAAATAACACCTCTAGGTTTATAATTATTTTATTCTATCAAAAAGAAAGTTAATTGATTCAGGCGTGACCTAGCGGAAATCCATTATAAAATATAATAGACGTGGATATATTTAGTAACCAGTTCCGCTTAGCTATTTCTAAAGAGCCATAAAAACCTTGAAAGCAATCGACACGTGTTTCACCTCTCAACGAGGCATCCTCAGGATGACGATTGTCTTGTCTCGAACCCGAAAACGGCGTGTTGCCACACCGAGCGCTGAACGCAGAGCGCGTGTGTGTCTCTGCGTTCATAGCTAAGCGGAACAGGTTAATAAAAAAAAAACTGTCTCTGTTTCATATCAACCGCAAATCGTGCGAAAACCATAAAATATCGCGTAACTATTCCATAACATAAAAACAAATCGGCTAAATATTCCATACGTAAACTGAAACTATGGCCGTTAAGAATCTTAGTCGCTTTCACCATAACAAAGATGTCAAAATGGCTGCCTATGCAGGTAAAGAAGCACTGATTCACCAACCTTACCTAACACCTTCAGCGAACTATTGGCGCAATACTTTTCGACTTCATTTTAACGATGACTCGATTTTCCTTGAAGAATTCAACCGAATCCAGGCCAAATAACTTTACTTCAAGCTAAAATAAACTCTAACACCAATATATTAGAAGGTAATTTAGAATCTCAGTGCAAAGGACTGGCCGACAATAAAGGCTGTCGCAGAAAGGCGCGACGCGACTGTAGTAGAACAATTTCTATGAAACCGTAATGGAAAAGTTCTATCAGAATTGCGTCGCGCCTGTCTACGGGAGCCTTAAGATCAAAACGTGCGTGACTAACAAAACACTATTTTATTTAATAGAGTGAGAGGGGTCAATAAACTCCATATCTGAACCTATAGGCAAGCGTATGAATTTTTTTGGCCGTAATACCGCTATAGGTACTGTAGCTTTTCTTATGTGCCAGCTTCTAAAGCAGAGACAATTGCCCTCAATTTATCAAGGAGGTGCAAATGGAGCAGTCTTTTTGGTAAGATTCAATTTACTGTTACCAATTTTTTTAAATTTAGATCTAGATTCTAAGTGACAAACTATTCTTTTAGACACTTAACAAGTTTCAAAACTACATTTGGACTTATACCTAACAGTTGTCTCAAGCGAAGCGAAGAAAGATATTTGAGGAAAATCATTCACGGAATCTTAAGTGATTCTTCATTTCTAAGCGCAGCACTTAAGTGAACGATACATAGGAATTCAGCTGCGATTCGATCTAGTATCCTATCATTAGATTCATGCAAGCAGAAAATTACGTAAAAAGAAAAAAACAACAAAGGCTTGTAAGAGTGCTTTGGTTGAATGGCTCCTTAGTTTGGATCATAATGCAACTGAGGAATTACTAACTCATACAAAGTAGTCCATCCCTCTAACTTCCCGACACATAATAGTTCAAGCATCTTTTATTATTTTTTGCATTTAATTCTTTTTTTATTGTTTAAATCTCTGAGTTTATATTTGATTTTTATATTATATCCCATCCCTTCACATTTACTAACTGATTATGTTTACATACCGTGTGGTGGGGCCCTGGTGATCTGCGACACAGGTATTCCTAGTGCAGACACCAGTCTCTCAGAAACTATTGTCACAGTTTTTCAAGTCTGTCTAAATTATAAGATGCCATTGTGAGGAGAAAATAAAATTATTTGAATTTGAAAATGAGCAAAATGTTTCCTATAACTGTGTCAGTCACAAAACATGATGCAAAATAATGAAAACGAAACTCGGAAACCAATTTTCCGTTAACCTATTCACTACTTCCTGTTTTTCCGATTTCACTGCAATAATAATATCATTAAATCTGTATAAAAATACATAATTTACGTAACACTTGAAGCGTGTCTCTAGTATGAATTTATAATAAACATCGAGCAGACAACGAGACGTAATAATAGATACATTTCAAGTAAACTAACGGATTGTACTGGTACCGGTTGCCGGTCGAAAAGCGTGGCGTTCTATGTAACGTGGGAGAGCGCTCTGTTTTGTCGAATGAAAGTACGGACAGAAGGCACGTTTCAAACGGTTTTTGATATCAAGATCAACTTTCAAAGATGGCGCAGAATTAAGCCTTGTGCAGACTGACCGACGCCACAGCGCGACGCGACTCAAACAACAATTTCTAAGAAAGAGATGGATAGATAGAATATTCTTTATTATGTATACCATAAAAATTACAGACATCAATTTAGAAATTTTTCATTGGGTGACACAATGGGCGGTCTTATCGTTAAAAGCGATCTATTACAGACAACCTTTGGATCGAAGAAATATTACGGAAGAAAAATAGGGATGTTGCACAAGAAAAAAAAGAAATTCTATTTAGTTCGTCTTTCAGATAATAAAAAAATATTAGACACGAATTTTTGCTTTATCATATTAATGAAAAATAAATTAGAAAACACGCATTAATGTTGGGGAGTGGGGGCTCGCTACGTCACAAATCAGTATAAAATCTAGCACGGCGTGACATCATACCACATTTTAACTCAATGTATCGCCGTAATCTTTTGATTAAGTCAAAAAAGAAAAAAATACGTGTCCAATATTGGACACGTATTTTTAAAAATCTACAAGACGAACAAAAACATTTTTACGAGGCTTTAATGTTTAACGTATCAGCAGATCAATATCTTGGAACTAGGTATAACTACAACTTATCTATATGTGCATTCCAAAATCTGTGTGAAAGTAATTTAAATACCTAATAACGCTTTGATTTAAACTTTCGGAGTGGCGTATGCTTTGGTTTCCTAAGAGCGTTTTTGACACCTTAATGTCAAATACTAGTGAAAATTATAGATTTTCATGACACTCTTTATAATATGACGGAACCGCTTTTCCAGGAAACCGTAGCTTAAGGATAAGGTAAGAAAAACACGTGGATAGATATTTCGTAGCACTTTTGCTTCGTCAATTCCTTTCGTAGCACGAAAGCGTAGTGTCTCGTAGCAAACAAAATGGCCTTAAATATGCTTATTCAAAAATATATCACGCCAGCAAGCCACGAACATGCCTCATGATAAAAAGCATCACTTTTTTTAAAAGTGAAATCTTTAGGCGCGTTGGGCATTTTTGAGATGGGACTAAACCCATTGATTACGCGACACTAACGGAATTTATCGACACCGTGGAGTAAAAGACATCAACGAGTAGATTACCGCAGTGCGAGGAGTAAAAGACATCAACGCGTAGATTACCGCGGTGCCGATTTATTTTCAAATTTTCTCTTCTGTCGGCACTCCTGGAGTGCCACTGTTTTTTTTGTCTAAATACTACCGTACATTTAAGCTCTAGATTCTAGAGCCTAGAATGTTTTCTTCAACATTTTCTGTACGTTGTTTCGAGTGGATCTTCTACTGTTCTTTATGTCGTGATAACTGTCCCAGACTTTTACTTACTTACACTTAGAAAGGCGAGATTGTTGCTTTTACGATATATGCTCGTTTACGCCTGTATTTGTGTTTATAGCGTACTCTCAGCTGAATGGCTGAGCGAACGTAACCTCGCGAGAGTGAACTGGGGGCTTAAAACGGCCGCTTTGGCAGAATCATAATATTATGAATCTCCAAACTGACAATTCATAATATTATCTGCGTTCAATTCATATTACGCTATTCATCTGTTTGACAGTTTTGTATTTTAATGAAATAACATTTAAACTGTAGAAATAAAAAATAAAACATCTAATTTGATTAATAAAAACTGTAAAGAAAAATTATCCGGTAAAATTACGGTCTTCATTTTTTCATGCAGCAATATTTAGGTACTCCAAATATGATTCTAATATGAATTGAATTGAATATGATTCAACTAAAATATGTGTCACCATAAAGGAATTGCTGGAAATTCAAAAAATTAATTGCTTTTAGAGGAATTGCTTGGCCGTTTTAGGCCCCAGTAGTTCGTAGTAGGAGAAATACCAAACGAGTTTATTAGATTTACATTCTGAGCTTTAACCTGAAGCCCGACCTATATTTTTATTTTTTTAGGAAAAAATGGTAGGTACCAGTTTTTTTTAAAAAAGGTACTTCACAGAATAGTGAACCGAACAGGAGAGCTAGCATAAATTATTTATGCTAGCTTCAAATTCCGCCACAAGTGGGAATAAACAGCCATATTTTACTATACCTAGTACTACAAATACAGTACAACATTATTATAATGTAACACCATTTCGTTACCAATCTACTCGGTAATCGTACTTCCGATTTGAAAATACCGGATAATCACGATTACGGCTTCCGGCCGGGACCGCGGTTGTACTCACGGTGCATTGTTTTATCGTTAGTCTGACATTGATTGGACGGAAAACGGAAAAATATCGACGTTGATCGATGAAAACGTAATCGAGAAATTCTCGAGTTCTTGTCGAAAATACGGATTTATGAACTGTCGTGTTATTGAGTGGTGAGATTCTGTTATGGACGTGCGTCAATGGAAATGTTGGACGCCATTTTAAATACAAAACAAATCAAAATGTCGTCATCGTTTTTTTTTACACACGAAAATAAAAATGTTACCTATACATAAAGGTATGTGGAATAGGGTGTAAAGTTCACTCATTCTCTATAAAAAAGAGAGGATCTTCCGACCAGACGGGTATTGTGTCTAGTGGGCAACTGCCCGACGATCGGTGTCGGGACGTTGTATATAAACTCGTCGTGCGGTAAACTCTGCTTGCGCTATGCAGGATCTGTGTGACGTCAGGTCTTTGATGCGTAGTTTACATTTGGCGTTGTGGATGCCACCGGCACATACATAATACATTATGTATATAAATTTTCTTGGCTATAACATAAAATATTACCATACATCTGTTTTGTAAATTAATTAATTGTTTATCTCTAAGCAAAATAAAACATAACGCCTTGTTTCCCCGAAGGGTTGGGCAGAGATATACCTATAGCAGAATATTAGACAGGAAAAAGTCAAATATGATCATTACGAGTGATGACGACGTTATCAATTAGAAACTTCTCGTTTTGAGGAAAATTCGTAACTGATTATTTCGAAGTTTCCAGTCTTTGCGGTCAGGGGATAAAATATGAATATATTGTATAGTAAATATTGTATATATTGTATTCATAATCATCATCAGCCTATAATGTTCCCACTGCTGCGACACAGGCCTCCTCACTATGAGAGGGAGTGGGCCGTAATCCACCACGCGGGCCCAGTGCGGGTTGGTAGATGTCACATGTCTTCGAATTTTCAGTTCTAGGACATGTCGGTTTCCACACGATGTATAGGGATTACTTTTTCCTAATATGACTTTATTGTATAGGTATTAGTTTTTTCATTAGTGGCAGCTTTGAGTTTGGATCTGTGCCCGGTCGGTGAAAAATATTATATTACTGGCTGCGCCCCGCGGCTACACCCGCATAAGTCTCGATCCCGTGGGAAAATCGAGCTAAAAAGTATCTTATGTTCTAATCCAGGTCAAGGTCTACCAATGTTTCAAATTTTATCCAAATCCCTTCAGCCGTTTTAGTGTGAAAGCGTAACAAACAAACAAAACTCACTTTCGCATTTATAATGGTTTTTATTTAGTTATGGCATCTCTTAGTTGACCTCTGAGATCATGACTACTTAACCGGACTTTCCTGTGGGTGCCTTAAGCTACTACACTTAAAACCTCCAGCCAGGGGTTATTCAACTATGCTAATTAAAACTAGGTGAACGCTCGCTAAGGGCACCCCCTGTGGGTTACAAACCTCGGCTTAGGGTGTCAACCAGAGGGAGGACATCAAGGATGGGACGGGCTGGTTATAATGTGAGTTAGGAAAGGTATCTATGGGTCTCTAAAAATACTGGCGAAATGTACAAAACAGGCGTGAAGATTGTTTCAAAGATTACAAACATACTATACTCCGTTTGAAATAAGATTAGACATTTAACTAAACCTTTTTTACCGTCCCTTCAACCGATTTTGACTTCTATTGCGTTGGTGGCATGATAAATGACAACTGCAGTAAACAGTTGGTATTGTAACCACTTTTTTTGCTTTTAATGCCATCCTTATGCCTACGGTATAGAAGTCAAAATCGGTTGAACGGACTGTAAAAAAGGTTTGTTTAAATGTCTAATCTTATTTCAAACGGAGTATAGTACATACATAATCACGCCTCCTTTCTATAAGGGTAGGCAGAAACTACAGAACATCACCTGCTACGATCCTTCATACTACTGCTGACAAATTCTTGCACTGACTGGACCTGTCCACTCAAATCTGTGTGGTTTTTTCCTCAAAAGACCATTTCAGACACTAATCTACATGGTCTTCATAATATGGCCTGACCAAGATTGTCTCTGGACTTTAAAAGAGACTGCGACCTCTGAATTTGTTTCGGCCTTTCTTCTCAGAGTAGTCAGATAGGAAACGCCGAACTCATCTAGCTTATTTTTAATATATATTTTTTTATATGACGTGTAAAAGTGATTTCGATATCCTATTTACAGAATAAACAATTTTATTTCATTTCACTTTTGCTTCGTTCATACTGGTTCATAGATTTATCTTTTCGAAATATAGGTAAGCAAAGTTTCAGTTTAAAACCATATTCTTCTTCTTAATAATATCACCATACGGAAGTTTAATTGACCCATATTAACGTATCGATAAACATCATAAATACCATACATTTTTATTACAATGTCGTGATTTATAGCAGTTCCGTCCGGTGATCCGGTTTCGGCCCACATTGCAGGCGAGGAGTTCAATTTGGTGTTATAGGACTCTCCCAAATCGAGTGACGACAGGCCTGTGTCCAAAAATTTTTTTTTGTCCGTCTTGTAGAATATTTAAAAATATTGAACACGTATTTTTTTCTTTTTTGATGTAATCAAAAGATTACGGCGATACATTGAGTTAAAATGTGTCATGACGTCACGCCTTGAATACTGCGTTGTGACGTAGCGAGCCCCCACTCCCCAACTTTAATGCGAGTTTTCTAAGTTATTTTTGATTAATATGATAAAGCAAAAAATACGTGTCCAATATTTTTTTATTATCTGAAAGATGGACTAAATAGAATTTCTTTTTTAGGCGACTACCCTATAGTTACTTGGACCTCTGGTTTTCGCATTCAGTTTATACTAGCTTCTTCAGAGCCTAAATATCCATTAGATTAATCTTTATTGATTCACGATCGACGTAAAAGCGTTCATATCATAATTTTCGAAACAATTCAATTGGTCAAGTCAAATGTACCTATGTATCTTCTCGATTTTTTTTTTCACGTAATAGACACAAAAACAATTGGGCAACTGGCCTCATCTTTCTGACTGACCGACTCCTTGGCAATTCAAAAGTGCTTATAAATGGTTTACTGAATTGAAATAAGTGCTTTTTGCGTTTGAGTCTTGACTTGAACATGAAAATCATCAGTGAAAGTTCCGAACAGTTTTTGATGTCGACACAATTGATGTTTGCATAATTTGGTTAAGTAGCTACAGTATGACGACTTCCACAGTCCAGTGCTCACGATGAACTCAACTAAACTGTCGCTTTACTCAGTACATAGAGCTACATATCAAGCTATACATTACCAGTATAAGCTGACCTATCATTGTGCGGAAATCCTAGACAACGCGAGATCATTTTATACTGGAAATTATAGCATGATATTTGTAGCAGAGTGTAGTACTACTAGTTGCGCCATTGACACAGTGTCTGTGACGACCAGTACCCTAATTGCGTAACTTATTTTCGTAAACAATTATGACTAATTTGTTTCATTTTGACAGTTCAACAACATTCATTGCGTTTTTTACGTTGTTGAGCAGATTTTTTTTCCATCTTGTGAAGCAATGGATTAGCAATCTGTTTCAAATCGAAACAAATTGTGATTGATCGTGCATTACGCAATTAGGTACTGGTTTGTGTACACCTCCTGCTTCCTTAAGGTCTTTCGGGCCCTCAAAACCTGCAGATGGGTAGGTTAAAGTATCAGTAGAACATACTATAATTATTTATTTTTATAAATATGGCAGGGATGGTGATCAACCGTGCGAGTCTTTACGTCAGTTTTAGCAGAAGTCGAATTTGTAGCCTAATAAGGTTGAAAATTGTATGATGTTATTTTTTTTATCCTGTGGCACGTAATGGTTATTATGTCACATAGTTTTTGAAACAAATGATAGATGACCCACCTACTATTTCATTTACGAAATGCACTTTTATCATTAATAATGCATTTTATCGTGCATTCATGACGTTTCCTTAAAGAATTTCTGGTACAGAATTTCTATTTGTGGTGTACTTAAAGGGGATAGTGTTTGTTTTGGCAGCGTTCATTATGGGGACCAATGAGTCAATATTTAAAGATTTTAATTGGAAATATCTGTAAGGAAAGACATGAATAGCTGTAGGAACTTTAAACGATGATATGGTTCATGTTTCGGTAACATAACTGTCAAATGTCAATATACTCTATCTTGATATTTGGATCATAATTTGGTCGTGACTGGTCCACTGTCCATTCAGTCCAGTGGACTTGCTAAACGAACTTATTCAGGGAATCATGACCCTCGTCTACATTAATATTATAAAGAGAAAAGATGTGTACATTTGTTTGTAATGCATAAACTTAAAAACATTGGACCGATTTCAAAAATTCTTTCACCAGTATAATGCTTTAATATCACTGAGTAACATAGGCTATAATTTATAAAGATATCATGCGGGCGAAGCCGCTGGCGGAAGGTAGTATTAAATTTACAATATCATAAAGAGGAAAGATTTGTAATTTTGTATGTAACGAATAAACTTAAAAACTACTGGACCGATTAGAAAAATTCTTTCAGCAATGTATAGCTACATTATCAGCGAGTAACATAGGCTATACTTTATCCCCGTACTCCCACGGGAACGGGAACTACGCTAGTATTAAATAAGTCAATTACCCCTTCCAGTTTAAGCGCGTGCAGTTCCCTATGAGCGTATGCTTTGCGACACTGGGTGTCGACCTCAGGACAAGCTGCTTCTCACACAGACAACTGTATACGTCGCTTGCTTCCGCGTCACCAGTCCTGACTTGCTTTATATTTTGGCTGCTGAGAACAAAACTACGTAGTATACAGGGAAGTTTTATGAAAGTGTGGCTGTATTATTGTGGTATATTATTATTATTGTGGTGTCTTACGACTTCCACGTGAACGAAGTCGCGGGCAGAAGCTAATATTAAATAAGTCTATAAGTGAAAGCAATATTTAGAAAAACCGATTCTACTGCTCAATGAGTAAAGCTTAATTTGTTTTTGTTTAGTTTTGATAGGTCACGCCTGTATTCCCCGATGAGTTAGGCAGAAGTGTCCCTATTATGCCTTCACCCACACTTCGGCGGTTATGTTTAAGTCCCATGTAATAGGAGGCTAGCCTATTGCCATCAACCGGGCGCGAATCCAGACTCCGGGCTGCTACTGAGAAATTATTATAATAAAAGATCCCTTCAAAATGGTTGAGCTAAATGGTGCTGATCCATGCGTCATGTTCGTGAACGGGCGCCGTCAGTAGGGACTGGTCATCCCTTAGCTGCCACGGTTTATTTTAAAATATTTAAATTATTGAATTGTTATTATAGTTTTATTACGGACGCTTTTAACGTGCACGTCTTTCTACATTGTTCTCACATGTATAAGTTCAACACGAATGATGTAACCAATATTTTGTAACAATATTTTGATTTAAAAGAGTGTCCGTGGAGTTTCTTGCCCGTTCTTCTCCATAGGTACCTACTACGCTTTGGAATGGGCAACTAGCTTCATTTTTCTGACTGACCGACCCCTTGACAATTCAAAAGTACCTGTAATTGGTTTATTTGAAATAAATGCTTTGAGTTTGAGTTATTATTTAAATAGGTGTTAGTTAATTCAATTTAAGATTATTTTTAACATAAATTAATACTAAAAACAAAACTAAAAACACACTTTTAAAGTCAAGACAGGACCAATTTGCAACAATACATGAAGACAAAACCTTTCTCTTGAATAGATGAAATTACCTAGTTACATTAATTGGACCGCATCTCATGCACAAATGAACATGAGGCACTCTTAGAGGCATGAGCATGCATTGACAATGCTACAGGCATGCGACTAGGACTAATCATAGACCATTACATTTAATTGCAAATGTCGCTTCACTGATTTTACTGTGCAATTAGCTTAAAATACCAATTAAACCATTCATTTTACGGCAACCGAACAATAGGCTGCTTATAATAATTTTGAAATTATGTTTTATTAAATGTCACTTGTTTATTTTTATTTATGGAATGCCTTGAAACACTGCAATTTGGCATAAGAGGAATTTTGGGCCAAGGTTTAGATAGGAATTCCACTTCCCTATTAGTAACAGCTAGTTTGGGATCGATATGGGCTGGATAATCAGCCTATATAATGTTCCCATTACTGGGATATAGGCCTCCTATTGATAAGAGGGAGTGTGTTTATCCACCATGTGGGCCCAGTGCAGGAGTAGGTAAAGAATAACTGCAATGCAACCGCCAGAATGAAGTTTCAAAGCGGTACTAAAATTCTAAAATTATTTATTCAAACTAGGCTGAGAATCAGCACTTTTCGAACGTCAAAATTATATAAGACAGTCCCCCAAAAACGCCCACCCTTCACCGTAGTTTCTTTCCTTTCTTTTCTTCGCAGTTTAGTAAAGGTAAACTTCTTGGTCCTACCACAACTAACTGTAGGTACCTACTTATATCTAAACTAGGATTGCCAAACCTACTATAATTATATAATATAGTATTCTATTATATTAGAGGCCTAAATAATATATTTAAAAAAAAAATAGTACGCGATCCTACTATATTTTCGATGATAAATTAAATAACGTTATTGTTTTAAAAAATTGTAAAACGAAACGCAGCCATTATCACAAGTTCTAACAGTTATGAAACATTTAAAAAAAACCTTTTAATTAAGGGTCAAAATATTTAAAAATTACCATTTTTTTTATACCTACCTTTTATATTTTTTTATATTTTTTCGCCATCTACTATATTTTTACAGGCAATGGCTTCAAAAATACTATATTTGATATAAAAAAAGTTGGTAACCCTAACCTAAACCTACCATCAGGACAACGATACACTTTTTATAGCATTGTTTCATTCTTAGTGCGGATTTCGTATTCAATAGCTGTCAGTGGCAATTTTTTTGTAGAATATTAAAGCTCTTGAACGTGGTTCTGACTTGGTGAACGCATTTTGTTTCATTGGTAAAATTCGTCGTTAGTCATCTTCAGCTACTAAATTCTAAGGCTTTATTCAATTCAATTCAAAATATTTTATTTCACATAAACCTACAAGGGCACTTATGAAACGTCAGAAGCTAGTTACACGGTTCCAATTGGTCGCTTCCTATGGAGAAGAGCCAGCAAGATACTCCACGGTTACTCTTTTCAAAATAAATAGTTTCTACAATGTTTCCAAATTACAGTGTTAATAGGTATGGGAGGACAGTGTAGGCCTATCAACAAGTACCAGGTACTTAGTAAAATAAAAAATGGTCCACAAGTCTACAGCCTACAACGTTCTCACATTCACAAAATCTAAAAGAAAAGAATAGAAAAGATAAACAAAATAGTAAAAATAAGGACCTATTTAAACCAAATGACATGATTGCCACTACAGCTGTAACAAATCTAATTTGATTTAAAAAATATAGACAAAATATATTATTACAAGAACTTGTTATCAATAAATTCTCGGCCAGTTAACTAAAGGTGGCAACCAAACATTGGTCGAATTTTAATTACAAAATTATGAATTCACATCGCAAAGGAATGCAGGCACTGATCGACTTTTTTGTCCAAGTCCTAATTGGAAACTTGTGATAGTGTTGGTAACACTTTATTGCTATAAGACCTTACACAGGAATTAAAGGGACAGAAGTTCCATTCCTGAAGGCCATACACGCTACGGTCTACCTGTGCAGGTTTGCCTGCGCAGTTCGACCGACATGTCGTAGGAATGTTCCAAGAACTGCACGTGCACAGGTCTGTTCCAATAGACACTCCGGTCTACCTAGCAGGCCCATCTGAATAGGTAAACTTATCCTGTAAACCGTAGCATTTATGGCCCCCATTAAGGCTCGTACAGATCAGCGCAATATCGCGGGCGCGACACGGGTCGCGCTGCCTGTCGCACCCGCGATATTGCGCTGGTCTGCACGAGCCTTTAGGATGAGCAAAAACAGTATCATCATGTGGAATACGAATCCTCATTTGTTGCTAGTACCCGTACCTAATTGTTTTTACCAAGGGATATCGTGTTACCCAGTAACTGGTTTGTGGAGGTCAGATAGGCAGTCGCTCCATGTAAAATACTGGTATTCAGCTGCATCCAGTTAGACTGGAAGCCGACCTCAACATAGTTGGGAAAAGGCTAGGCTAGATTAATTGTCCAGTAATTGTTTTTATATGAATTAGTTTTAGTACAAGTACTGCAGACTAACAATTAACAGCAGTGTTAATGCATTAATTCTCGTTGGATTAACCCTGAGTTGGCTGTTAACTCCCGAGTTATTTAGCTAACCCATGAACGCGCAAGTGGGCCTAAGTATTTTAACTAAAAGAGGAACAAGTCCTAAAAAATCTTCCCAACCAGTACCTAATGAGTTTTCTGCATTTTCCTACTCTATGGTTTATATATATCTAAACCTACGGATGTGAAATAATAAGAAAGTAAATAACTCTACGCTTGCCCGCGTATTAGGCTTCACATCAACTGATCAACTTAATACATGAATGAATTGTAACATTCTGTTACATGCCTTTTTAGGTGTACTCGGAAATACTTGTACCAATCATTTGACACGCAATTTTTGTCCTTATAAGTAAGTTTGGAATCCTAAGTGAATAGATAAAGCCATATAGGTGAATTAATACATGTTTTTAATTTAAAAAAAATTGATTATGTGGTTAATTAGATAAATTACAATTTAATTTGAAATCGCAAACAAAAAAGCATCGACTAGATTAACTACGTCTGTACAAGTAAGTCCCATATTAGATACTACCCTATTTTCCTTGACTGTATGGTTTTTTTTTACGCTCAAATGATATGAAATGTGAATTACGGTCTAGTTTGTATTACCGATCTTCTTTTGCAGATCTTTATTGAAGAAAAAACTCTTAGATTCGAAGTAAAACGGCATTGTATCAGATTTTCTCTTTCCCATAATTAACCCCACACTAACCTGCCCCAACCATCTAAAACTAAACCCACCACCAGTTAAAATTTTCCACAGCAACACAGGGTTGTTTAGCGACAACAAAACGTATTTAACCGTCGGCGCGCCGCGTCGGGACGCGTTACGTACGCCCCAGTAGACGTCCTAGTTACCTTATTCGCGTTGGTACATTTGTGGGAAGTACTAGGGATGCATGTGTTGTAAGGAACAATTGTGCAGGTTTAAAGGTCGGGATTGCTATTACAATTGTGTGAATAAAGAAGTGCACTGCTAGGATTGTACAGCCAAGATTATAGGACAGTTTAAAGTTCAGTAGGTACTAAGTAAGACTGTAGTAAGTAACTGGTAAGTTATCCAGGAAGTGTTTTGCAAGTGAAAGGTCGAATCATTCATATCTTTTTGCAGCCAATCAAAAAAACACGGTTCCAAATGTTTTAAAACAGTAATTCTTTAAAATATTAACGCGTTAATTGGACCAGCCGCCATTGTTCTCACCCAAATTCTAAGAAAAAAATAAAAAAATTCTTCATTGTCAGAAAGATTTATAGGTAATATTTACCACTTCATCATCATCATCAGCCTATAAATGTTCCCACTGCTGGGACACAGGCCTCCTCTCTGTGAGAGAGAGTGGGCCGTAATCCACTACGCGGGCCCAGTGCGGGTTGGTAGATGTCACATGTCTTCGAATTTTCAGTTCTAGGACATGCGTTTTCCTCCACCGTTTTAAGAGCAGTGGCGATGAAATAATTTACACAAAGTAAAGCGTCTGTCTGGGTTCGAACCTACGACCTACAACTCGTAAGTCGCGGCCGTTACTACTGGGCCATTTACCACTTAGTTAGGCTTTATTTACACGATGCGTATTTGATGCTTTCAAAAACACGATTACGTAAATTGCGTGCTATTTTCCCGCAAATTAAATATGAATTTTAGCGACCAAACTAAACGCGACCAGCGCTTCTAAACCGCGTTGAAAAGCTATCAGTGTCATCATTATTGAGGGAAAAGTGACACTTGTGCTGATCGCGTTTAGTTTCATTAGAGAAATTATACTAGAATCACCCACTTTTTGTGCAAAAAAGTGTGAATATAATGTTTTATTTTGTTTTATTACCGATATTGAGACGCAAACCAGAATGTTCTATACTTAGTTAAGTCACCTTGAAACTGGTAACAATTAAAACACCTATGGTTTCCCTTTGACGATATAATATTGTTCAAAGTTTTCCACATAAGAAACTTTTGAAAGCATTGTAAGGGTTTTAAATACGTCTTGAATTTCAGAGAGTAGGCTATTGTTGTTTATGGTTTAAATAAAAAGTCTTAAGAGTTATTTATATAATACCTACCTTCTATTTTTTTCTACGAAACGTCTGAATTGGATGTGACATTTCAACCTGTAGATATATTTTTACATAAGTCAATTTCAAGCCGTTATTGCGATTTCTATTTAAACCTGAAAAAGCCTTCCATTTCCGATCTTCGTCATACTGTAAAGTTTCATTTACCTACTTAAACTTGTCTTACTTCTCACATAATGACGTTTAACGTCTAATATTTTCTCGCTTAACAGAAAACCCGCTACAAAATCCATTACCACACTCAGTTAGGCTCTAAAGAAGAGATATTTCTTTCAAAGTCTTTATCGCTAAAGATGGAACACAACTGATAATAATAGTGCCCACATAACTAACTTACGATGTGATTCAGTTAGCAACTCTACACACAAAATATTTGCGGCTGCGACTGACGACTGACGCATAATAAATGCACGAAAAGCGATTACATTGCGAATGACTCGTTACTAGTAATTTGTTGCTTGTTAAAAATACATTTATTCCTCCTTAAATCGCTATGAGAAAGTCGAGAAACACAAACAGAAGGTAATTTAGCTGGTTTTATTGTGGTGTGACAGGCTACAGGGAGCCAATGTCGTAAATTTATAATGCACATAAAAGTGAGGTGTTGATGTGTCTGTATTGCAAATGTGTACCCATATGAGGACGGTTTATTTGTTTGTAATGCATTAACGCAAATAGGGCTTATCATCAATGTTAATTCATTTTACTGTTGAATCGTGTTCTGAATTTAAAAATTCATTATTTATAGTTGAGAAAAAGTAACTGTATTTTTTAATCGTTATCGTGCTCAACAATCATCAAAGAGATTTTTAAGCCGCCAAAGTCAACGGCCAGTAACAATAGGCGTATGAAGGCGGTGAATCTAAGTCGCGCGTCGTATTCCGTGTGCGAAGTCTCTTATCTGTTACGTGGGTCGTCTTTGAAGCGGAACATAAGGCATCCTGCACACGGCGCGGGCGCGTTTCTATCAAACGCGAAGGAAGTGTTGACCTGATCTGTGCTAATGAATGGTCTGCAATCAATGCTAGTATGTAGGTAGATATAAGGAGTGGTGAGTCATGGAGAAGTTCCTAGTTTCCTATATATAATGCTGGCGGGTAAGTGTGTGATCAGAGTTTTATACATTGGTCTTGATTGTGACTATTGTTTTAGTGGTGTTCCGGAATTTTGCTAGTTGGTAGTGGTGCGTTTGATGCCCTTTGCAGTGACGATCCAAGAAGGAAGGAAATCAACCGCTGGACGTTGAGGATGTATAAAATCTGACACCCAAAAACACAAAAAGAAACAGCTGCGACAGAAGTGAAAACTTGAACAAGATCGCCTTGGTGGAAGAAAAATACTTGTACAGAACATTGGTCCGTAACCTTATAAAAAAAAAGACAAAAAAAAAGTCCAAAAAGTTGTGTCTTAAAAAAATTAAAATTAAATAAAACTTTATTTCAGACTAAGGTCCATAATTTTGTTAGTATATTGGTGTTAGTAACAATGGTGCTTAAATAAATAGGTTAGTATTGTTATTTATTTTTTACAAGATTATTTATTTAAGCAGACCGATGACTGTCCCCACCCAGTGTCCCTGAAAGGGACAGTCCGGTCTAGCAGCGATCATTTTTAGAATGCTGTTGTCACTACCATGCAGGCGCTGTAGTAATGAGGCCGCTTTCTTTCGCATGATGGCATGGAAGCCATCTGTGCGAGCCTCCGCGAACATTCCTGAAGCGCTACAACGCCATGGCAGCCCCAACAGCATCCTAAAAGCATTATTAAATTGAACACGCAGGACGTTGTAGGCTCGGCGCGTGTATGACACCCACAGGCCACTCGTGTAAAAGGATTGACAGAACGCCTTAAAAAGGGTTACTTTGACGTCTGTAGTACAACGAGCGAACCTGCGGGCAAGCATATTGCTCCTCACAGACAACGCCCTGCGCTCCCTCTCTATATCTACGTCATCTCTTAGGTCGCTCGTGACAATGTGGCCAAGGTATCTAAAACTGTCAACAATTTTCAGTGCTACGCCGTTGAGACTTATGGGCGGAACACTGCGCGGCTGCTGCTTGGGTGCCTTAAATACAAGAAGTTCACTCTTCTTCGAGTTGTAAACTAAGCCATGCTCCTCCGCATAAGCCTCGCAGGTCGATAACAACTTCTTTAACCCACCCATCGAGGGACTGAGAAGCACCATATCGTCTGCATAGCTTATATTGTTAACACACGTACCGTCAATGTGACAGCCGACATGTGTACTGCTCAGTCGCTCGATGAGCCGGTTGATATAGAGGTTAAACAGCAGAGGCGAGCTTAACCCCCCCTGTCTAACTCCGCATTCCAGCCTGTACTCGTCTGACAGAGTACCCACCCACCTCACCCGGTTCTTTTGGTTAGAGTACCAATATTTGAGAAGGGAGGTATACTCCGCCGGCACACCCGCGTCCCTCAACTTGCCCCACAGTACGTCATATGCAACCAGATCAAATGCTTTTGACAAGTCGAGGAAACACGCAAGTACCGGCGTCCTCCTCGCTGTGTAGTACATGACAGTTCGCTTCAGACTCAGAATAGCGCTCTCTGTTGAGACTCTTGCTTTGAACCCGAACTGGGCATCGTGCAACTTAACATGTGCTGTGAGGCGGCTATTCAGCAGACTGTCAAGTATCTTCGCTAGTGTGGTAGCGAGTGAAATGGGCCGGTAGTTACCAATGTCAGACGTATCACCCGTCTTTTTCTTAACTATCGGAACAACTATGGTCCGCATTAGTGGCTCCGGCAAATACGAGTGACCTATGCACAGACTGAAAAGCATAGACAGTACTCGCGACAAATGAACCCCCGCAAATTTATAATGCTCGATACTGAGCCCATCGTGACCAGGTGATTTTCCACGCTGCATTTTAATGCGCTTATAAAGAGCACAATCGCGTTTAAATGTAGTAGCAGTAGGATGCTGAATCGCAGGTGCTATTCGGACGAGTGCTCTAAGTGGACTACTAAACAAATACATCCTAGCAGTAGGCTGCTGAGTCGCAGGTGCTATTCGGACGGGTGCTCTAAGTGGACTACTTCGTCCCAGTGATATCTAGTCATAATATGTACCTATGAATGAATATATTTATAAAACACCGTTCCAGACCGTTTGTCTGCTTATAAAATATAGAGGCTAAGCACGTGACGAATTACCTACTGAGTCCACTGACGGAAGTATTTTTAGTATTGTCTCAGGATTGTCAGTAGACGTTTGACTTGTCAATGAATTTTTGAAGTGACCTCTTCTTTAGGCGCGTTGGGCATTTTTGAGATGGGACTAAATTATTGATTTCGCGACACTGTGACGACACCAGCTTTTGACCATTAAAAAGACATCAACGCGTTGATAACCGCGGTGCGTGGAGTAAAATACACGAATAATACGATTTTTTTTCAAGTTTTCACTTCTGTCTGCACTCCCGGAGTGCCACTGTTTATTTACATTTTTATTATTAAACATTTTGTAGACTTAACAGGTCAACAAAGGTTATGTTATTCAAGAAGTGACTGCAAGCGATGATGATATAAGTACTTAAACAGCTACAGTACTGACGCCTTTTAAAGGTCAACCTATTCAGATTATTACCTCCTAAGGTCGTTCTTGCAGTACAAAAAAGCCGTTAAATTATCATAACTTATAAGGACCATATTTCTCTGCACTAACATGGGCTTACTTATGTGTAATCGCATTCTACAACTAATACGTAATAAGTCATCGTAAAGCGAACTTAGAGTAATAAAGTTATATTACTTTATGTTAGGAAATCAATTTTCCTGGGGACAATAGACCTGCAAAAGGTTCGAATGGTACAGGATTTGCAGATGTACAATACATGCTACTAAAGATGAGACTTGAGACACCGCGTGGTTCGACTTATGCAGTAGACGGTCTCTTTAGCGGTATGAGGTCTGAGCCGGGGGCGTCATCGGGGCGGCGGAACGAGCCCGGGAGGCGCGGTCAAGTCTCATCTTCCGTGGCACGTATGTGTACTATGTATGTACCTACGTGTATGATACATCAAATATGAACCTCCTGCTATACTGTAGCAATAAGCAGTCAACAGCGAGAGCAGTGGGGCCCAGTGGTAACGGCCCCGACTTACCGAGTTGTAGGTCGTAGGTTCGACACCACTGCTCTTAAAACGGTGAGGGAAAACTTCGTGCGGAAACCGGCATGTCCTAGAACAAACATTCGAAGACATGTGACATCTACCAACCCGGACTAGGCCCGCGTGGTGAATTACGGTCCACTCCGTCTCACCGAGAGGAAGCCTGTGTCTCAGCAGTGGGAACATTATAGGCCGATTATATACGCTGCCTCTGACTTGCCGTACAAGCAAATACGACACTTCTTTATGAGGGAAAGTTTCATACCATTTTATGCGAGTGAACCTATTGTGAATTACCTGTTATGCGTCCAAAGCCAGTAGGAACTAATCGTGCAGTGCACGTAAGTTAATTAGGAAGGACCTTCCGAGTATTCCCAGTGCAATAACTGGTACTATAGCTAGTGAGCTGTGGAGCCAACTGGCTTGCCAAACACTTCCTGCACCAAGAATGTCAGGTACTACATGTAACTGGTTGAAATACTCGCGTCCAGAGATAAGTATAATACATTTTAATACGTCGATATATAAGATATAGAATGTCTGTCTGCAAAAGTCAATAGGTTAGTAGTATTTAGATAAGTTTTTTTAACGTTGCTATAGATTGTTTTCAAGTGCTTGGTGACAGATAGTAAATAACGTTATGTAACGTTGTTGAAAAGCAGTTTTGGAAAATGTTTTCGTTATTGGAACGAAGTTTTTTGATGCGCATTGCAGTAGGAGTTGACTGGTAGAAATCGTCACGTTACGAAAAAGTATTATGCCCGAAAAAATCAGTATCGAGGTCTCAGCTTCAAGTGTCAAAAGTTTTTTAAATACAGTTTTTTGCTTCTAAAAACTTAAACTAGATGGCTCTGTATTAATTAATACATAATATACAATGAAACGAACTTCCTTCCAACCATGTCCCACGACACCACCCGATTTTTTTTTTCATTGCTAATTCCGACCTAATCGAGAACAGTTCTAATTCCAATTGCCCTACATTCGCGTCAAAGCAATTTTCCGTGACTCAACTGCGCTCAATCTACTACCAATTTACTGCTCTTATATTATCCTGTAAATCTTTACATCTGTACCCGTGAATAAGCACTGGCGACACCGGATATAAGCAATAAACGACAATGGACTACACGTTCACGGGACGAAACGTTATACATGTCTTTAGATACCGACTGGGAAATAAATGGCTACGGTTGTAAACGTTAATTGAGGAAAAAAACGTTTCTACGACGCAGAAATACAATAATCATAATATTATGGAAGGGATAGGCAGAAATGCTGTAGTAAACTGCATTCCTTTAGACATGTCTCTGGCAAAAGGTATGACCCAGTCCCCAAATAATTGTAGATTCCCATTAGTCCTGATCCCGGTCCAATTTCTGAAGGTTTTTGAATGATCTTTCAATTAGCAGAGCCTTAAGCCTCGTATCCACTAGGTAACATTTGGCGCGCGACATGTTGCACAACATGTTGCTCAACATGTTGCTCAACATGTTGCTCAACATGTTGCTCAACATGTTGAAAGTTAACGTGGAACTTTTGTTTAGCAACGTTGTCTGTCTATCTGTACGTTCGCACTGGCGAAACATTTACAACGAAACATGTTGGAATCTCTATTTTCTGTCAATTTTGCATACAAAGTTTGACAGGCACTAGAGATTTCAACATGTTTTGTTGTGATGTTTCCGCCAGTGCGAACGCATAGTATGCATGTTCAGTCGTCGACAACATGTTGCTAGAGGAACTAGTGTTAATTTCAGCGGTGCAAAAAGAAAAATGAATGAAAAATGCATCAAAAAAAAGTAGCAGCAGCAGTATTCCATAAACATTCAAAGTTTTGGTACAGTTAAATTAATTTGAACACTCGTTTACTACATTACGGACATTTCTGCCCGACACGTCTCCATTCGACAATTTTTGATGCTCAACTGCATGTTGCACGAAAACAAACGCTGTTGTGCAACGTTGCCGAACATGTTGAGCGTCACGTGTTGCGCGTCACTTGTTGCCTAGTGGATAAGAGGCTTTACACGCGGTATATTGATTAGCAGCTACAGTTTCTAAAACTAATGATGCAAAAAATGCAATTTCTCGTAATCAGTGCATAAAATGTCAAAGTATCAAACTGCATGCATGCACTCACATTCATGAAGGACTTAGGTATTAGTACTTGTTCAGTGTTCTAGACACTGCAAGTCATAGTTCGAGGTTATGTTGCAATGCCTAGATATTATCAATTGTGTTTTCATGCAAGTCAGCATATTTGAGATGTTGTGATTGCTCTGTTGGTGGTCGAGGCTTAAGTTGATTAGACTGATAGATAAAATCGTTTTTTAATTGATCAATGGTATCTTTCTGTGCGTTCCATTGATAAAAACCGGCCAACACGCACAATAAAGGGTTCCGTAATTGGGACGAATTTATCCTAAATACAAACATTGTGGTTAAAGAACATGTTTTCTTATACATTACATGCAAATGTAAGTTTGTACGCACAACATTGAGAGATTTACCATGTTATTTTAAGACCATAGCTATACTTCTTATAGGTTTTCCTGTAATCTAAGAGTAATTAACCTTTTTCTGTATTTTTTTTAATTTCTGGCTCAGTGGTTTCGGAGATAAGGGGGGGAATGATCAATTTTCATAAATTTTCTTAAATATATTTAAATGTATTTATTTTAAAATTATAATATAAATATATTTGAGATCCTCACAATAAGCCCTTTCATTTAATTTGTCACACGGTACAGTTTGCAAAACTTTTTTTATTTTATTTTCTTGTTTGCCCCCCAAAAGTATTCCCCCATATTCAAAATTCATTTATTTACTTTATACGTCCGTGTTCTGTTTACAGAAATACATAATTATGTGTACCAAATTTCAACTTAATCGGTCCATTAGATCGGAGTAAACAGACAGACTGACAGACACACGAGTGATCCTATAAGTTTTCCGTTTTTTACTTTTGAGGTACGGAACCCTAAAAAGTGCGAACGTTAGTAACACAAATGTAGTCAGAATTGAAATTAAAACTGCATCCCAACTGCTGCACTGTGCAACTCAAGCGGAAAGCGGAGAATCCAGTCAGAGAGACTATTCCGCAATTGTAAATCAATTGGACATATTTTCGTAGTTACATTGAAGTCAGATTATATCAAGCCGTTTGCCTAAAATCATTTAATTTTGAGGCTAATTCTGTCAAGTTTATAATAATGAGTGAAGTTTGTCAGATGTTCTGTGCAAATTAAGATTAAAATGTCGCATCGGTCTTAAACTCGATAAGATCAAAGGCAACATACTCGTTGCTGAAGAGAATCCGTAAATTGTTGGGTAAGATTGTAGGTGAATGATGCTTAGTGTAAGTTGTGAATCACTTTGTGATCGCTTAGAGAGATGAGACAAGAGAATAAAAATCTACCCAGCCTTTTCCCAACTATGTTGGGGTTGGCTTCCAGTCTAACCGGAAAAAAAAATTCATGAAAAATACTGATATTCAGCTGCATCCGGTAAGACTGGAAGCTGACCCTAACATGGTTCGGAAAAGGCTAGGCAGATTGTTTTTTTTATGTTTGGTTAACAATGCAGCCGCCTATTATCAATACATTCAATCAGGAATTATTTTAAACCCATATTGTAGAGTATGTACACCATTCCGTAAATTCGCAACGGGTTTTATTATGGAATTTTTATGGCGACGTACCGAAACGATCACATGGCATTGATAAGCAACACGTGGGTCGATAGCTACGCCATTACGTAAAAAATTGTAGAAAATTTTACTAAAACCTTGCGCTTTATTAGCCACGCTTGTTCTCTGGACGTTCATAATAATATTGTATTAAAACATATTTGTGGAATATAAGTGTGGCGAAAGAATTGTTCAAGTGAAAACTTCTTTAGGCGCGTTGGGCGTTTTTGAGATGGGAAAAAACAATTGAACTCGCGACACCGTTACCAACACCTCATTTTTAGGGTTCCATAGTAAACATGGAACCCTTATAGTTTCGTCATGTCCGTCTGTCTGTCCGCGGTCTAGCTCCGAGACCCTTAGTACTAGAAAGTTGTAATTTGGCATAGATATACATATTAATTACGCTGACAAAGTGGTAAAACAAAATTATGAAAAACATTTTTTTAGGGTACCTCTCATACACGTAAAGTGGTAATGTTTATTTTTTTATTTTTTTACCCCATGTTGAGGGGTATCATTGGAAAGGTTCTTCAAAAATATTGTGAGTTTGTGAAAACCATTTTTGGATTCAGGGATTCGTTTGCGAAATATTAAGCTTTAAAGTGCTAATTTTTGTTAGAGTCAAGTGTCCCCTGCCGGCTAAATGGTTGGTTTTGGGTGTGTGAAAAAAATCACAACAGTAGCTGATATAATGAAATTAAAAGAAAACTATCACAGCTAAGTAGGCTCTACAGGTTAACGAGTAATAATCGACCAACTTAACTTTGCAGTTGCAAAAACATGTTTTCCCATACATTCCGTATGGGAGAACATATTTTTCAACTACAAAGTTAAGTTTGTTTTTGGGATAAATTCATTCCAACTACGGAACCCTTCATTGTGCGTGGTCCGACACGCACTTGGCCGGTTTTTTGTAAACGCGATTGTGCTCTATATTTTTACTAGTTGACCCCGGCAAACGTTGTTTTGCCAATTATTTGTTTGGGGTGGACAACCCTTATCACTTAGGGGTATGAAAAATAGATAGTAGCCCATTCTCAGACCTACTGAATATGCATATAAAATTTGGTAAAAATCAGTAAAGCCGTTTCGGAGGAGTAAGGTAACTAACATTGTGACACGAGAGTTTTATATATAAGAGATTAGGTTACGGATCAATGTTCTATGCAAGTATTTTTACTTTAAAGGTTTTGAAAGTGTTTTTTTTTTTGTAAACGCGATTGTGCCCTTTATTTAGATAAGTTTACGGACCAATGTTCTATACAAGTATTTTTTTCCACCAAGACGATCTTGTTCAAGTTTTCACTTCTGTTGGTACTCCCGGAGTTCTACTGTTTTTTTTTTAAGTTCTATTATAGTCACACCAGTAAGGTCCTTCTAGGATGTCCCTCCCGTCATTTCCACTCACATCTACCTTGTAAAATCCTCTTTTTTTGTCTTATCCCAACATGCTAGTTAAAATTCCTGATATGTATGATGACGGTCCACGCTTCTAACCCAAAACGTGTCCGGGTAGCACGAACCAGTGACGTCAAAACCGTGCACCTAGCAGTGACGGTGTAAACTTACGCCACTCTGACGTCATAGTTCAGCACCTATAGGGATTTGCGTGGGTAGTTGCAAATGGTGGAGCTACCCACATTGGTTCTGATAAGCTTGAGTAGCAATTGACCAGAGTTTATGGTAAAAGAGCCGTGACGAGGAACGGAAGAAGTTTTGCTGACAAAAAAACAGATGCTCCTTTTTTTCTTCTTTTAGGTCAAAAGCTACAAAGGGAGAGCAATTTTATGAGCAGTAGCTCCTTTGTTATACAAGGTGGCCCATTTACAGTAGTCCAAAATTTGATTTATTCGATTTAGTGCAATCACTATCATGAACATGGCTAGAGATTTTAAGAAAATTTATTTAAAAATCACAACTTCTAAACTACTGATTTTCGCTGAACATATGTTGCGTTTAGGTGAATCATTGGGATGTTCAAGACACAAAAAGAAAATTGGGCCTCTATAAATTGGCATATATAGAAAAGAGAAGAAACTTATTTGTTGATGCCTTTATACTTAGTGTTAACCCCAACATCTTTCTCACACCAACACAAAATAAACTTATCTTTTGCTGAAGAAAAACAACGGTTTTACAGTGTTTAGTGAATACAATTATCTATGCAGCAAATAAGCGGATGCCCAAGGTGTTATTACCGCTACTGTTACCCCAAAATTAACGGTGCTTACAAATTTAATGTTCATCTGACTCGTTCGGATACACATATTAACTGTAGTATCTCATACAATTCAGATTAACATACTAGGTAAGTACCTAGTATGTTAATCTGAATTGTATGAGGAAAATTGTGATATCAGAATGTAATAGTGTACTTGGCATTGACATTTAAAATGCGAACTTGTTATGTAGCCTAAATAATCAAGTGTATTTTTATCGTAAAATGATGAATAGTAACGAAACGAAAGAAATTGCTTTGGCAGAGAGTTGCAGTTAAGATAAAGTTCGTATTTTTAGGTCAATTCAAGAATCTTAAGCAGTGTGCAGTGGAGCTTAAAAGCTAATTTCCCTTGGCAAAAATGCAGACATTAGTTTGAAAATTAAGTTTATTTAATACAATATATTATATTGACATTGAAGCCGTAATAGAGAATTAAAGGTATTATGTTACCATCTATTAATATATATATATAGCTGCTCCATTATGTTTCCATGTAATTTTCAATAAAATTAAATCCGTAGTCGTCCTTACAGGTTCTCGGAACTTCTATTTATAAATATACGATTATAATTTTATATCGGATCCGCTTTGTACTTCTAATCGTCATTGAAAATCTAATCAACCTGTTGCTGACTTCCGACTTGAGGATTAATTTTTACAATTATGATAGGTAGTAAACACTTACTCATAATGGAAATGTTAAGGCTTATTAACATGTAGATACCTGTACCCTAATTGCGTAATACAACACATTCACTATCTGTTTCTATTTGAAACAGATGCTAATCCATTGCTTCAAAAGTTAGAAATAAAAACCTGCTCAACAACGTAAATAACGCAATGAATGTTGTTGAACTGTCAGAATGAAACAAATTAGGCATAATTGTTTATGAAAATAAGTTACGCAATTAGGGCTAGGGCTCATGTGTCTCTTTAGATCATCCTGTAGTTCAGGCTCCTATTAAAACGTGATCACCTACAGGGCCCAACAAGTGAGATTTTGCGTGATTCTCAGTTTTTTATCCGCATTAGACATAACTTTACAAATTAATTTCAGTGTGTAATATAAACATAATCTAAAATATTCCTATAATAAGTTATTAAGCAAATGCTCTAATTTAACATATATTTTTTCCAAATAATTAACACTACTCGTTTAGACGTGATCTTATATATAAAATCATTAAAAGTCGGTTTTCGTCGCCATAAAGGAGACTATTTCGTCAATAAGGGGTGCTTCTTTCGATAGTTCAGTTGCATTTTGTAAACATAACTCCTCTAAGTATTCCTTCCTTCTCTATCTTCCGAATACGGTTTTTCTTTATCTTCGACTTACTCATAGTCATGTCCCGCTATGTGCGATACTGTTGGCAAACACATTAACAGGCGCAAGAGCAAGTGCCTCTGCGATAATTCCATGATCTTAAGCAGGTTTTGTGAGATAGAAAGTCAGATTAAATCTAAAGATATAATAAGGGTACTAACTACTATGTACTGCGATATTTCTTACTCAGTAAGATTCAAAATATCGTTACGCCTATAGCCCGATAAGGTGGTAAGTTAGTTATCGTAGTTCTTTAGTATCGGTGATGACTGGTTCCAGTCACTGGTCTCCGGTAATTGTTAGTTATTAAGTATCAAGGTTGGTCAAAGTTGAAAGGTTTTCTTGCCATTTTTGAAGCGAAAACTTCTTTAGGCGCGTTGGGCATTTTTGAGATGGGAAAACCAATTGAACTCGCGACACCGTTACCGACACCTCATTTTTGTAAACGCGATTGTGTTATTTATTTATATTACGTTACGGATCAATGTTATGTTATGTTATGTATAAGCCGACCCCAACATAGTTGGGAAAAGGCTAGGCAGATGATGATGATGACGGATCAATGTTCTATGCAAGTATTTTTACTTTAAGGTTTTGGAAGTATTTTTTTAATTGTTCAAGTCTACACTTCTGTCGACACTCCCGGAGTGCCATTGTTTTTTTATTTTTTATCAAGTCCTACTTTTATGACAGCAGTGTCAAAGGTGCAATGCCTGCAGGGCTTTTTTTTTTTTTTTTTTTTGTGTGGGAAATTATCAAATAACTTCTCCCGCTCTGGGCGGAGCGGGAGGGCGTGTCAGACTCTTACTGACTAAAACCCACCCGTGTTCCTTCGGTTGCCCTGTTGCCGGGGGCCACGATTTCCCGATCGGTTTTCTTCGAACCCCCGGCAGGCATTGGCCCTAGTGGACCCCTTCAATTCTGCTGACATCTCTTTGAGGCGCGCGTGGAACACAACGCGCCGTCGACCCGGGCTTGGTCCTTATCGGACAGCGAGCTACCCATTGCTCACCGTCCGCAAGCCCGCGCCTACGGTGGCCGGAAATCGGCTCGCGATTCCCGCCCCGGGCGTCTCCTCCTGCGGCGGTTAGGGGCGTGAGGGCGCGAAATTTGCCTCTCCCTCACGCGTTCCGCCTCCTCCTTCGCGAGCATTACCGCTTCGCAGAAGGAGGTGACGGCCTGCCATTTCCTCTCGCTCCGTACCATGGCCTGAACCAGGGCCGGACGCGAGAGATCACCGCCGCCGATCGCCTCTACGAGAACACGGCGTTGCTCCGCCCAAGCCGGGCAGACCTCCACCGTATGCTCCACCGTGTCCTCAGGCCGATCCACACAATGGTGACACCCGGGTGTTTCCTCCCGCCTTATCCTGAACAGGAACCTCCCGAAACAGCCGTGTCCGGTGAGGACCTGCGTCAGGCGGAAGGTGAGAACGCCGTGGCGTCTCTCCAGCCACTCCTCAAAGACGGGTCTTATCGCCGCGATTGTGGCGTGCCCAGCGCGGGGTTGCGACAATCGCACCCTCCATGACGCCATGAGATCCCGCCGGAGCTCTGTCCGCTGTGCCGCAATTTCTTGCGGCATCGGGGTTAAGCCCCGGCGTTTCGCCTCCTCGCGCCACTCCCAGACGTGCGCGAGGACCTTTGCCTCCAGATCCCATGGCGGTAATCCGGCAAGGAGGCTCGCCGCCTCGCAGGAGACCGTGCGGTATCCTCGGGCCAGCCGGATGGCCATGACCCTCTGGGACGCGTTCAACCGGCGGGCTGGCCGCAGCCTCAATGAACGCGCCCACACCGGTGCCCCGTAAAGGGCCATGGACCGCACGATCCCCGCATAGAGCCTCCGGCAGGAGGCGTTTGGATCCCCTAGATTGGGCAGGAGCCGCTTCAATGCAGCCCCGGCCCGCTCAAGTCTGGGAGCCAAACGTCGGAAATGTTCTACGAAGTTCCACCGGCTGTCGAGGACGAGTCCCAGATACTTCATCGTCGACTCGACACCGATGTGAACCCCTCCCGCCATTACCTGGGAACCCGACGGTGGCGCATTCCGAGGACCATGAAAACCCATGGCCTCAGACTTGTGCAGGGCCACCTCGAGTCCCAGCTGCCGGATCCTATCGACGATTGTCGCAACCCCGCGTGTCGCTAAATCGGCCGCCGCCTGGTACGGTGGTACGGTGGTTTTTTTATCAAGTCCTACTTTTATGACAGCAGTGTCAAAGGTGCAATGCCTGCAGGGCTGAGTGACAAATCGAGATATTCTTTACTAATATTGTTAAAGAGAGAGCGAATTTTGTGCATGTTGTGTATTATGTGGAAGGTAATCACCGGAATCGCATCTTTTATTTGAAAAAATCTTTCACTTAACTTAACTTTTGAATATTTTTTATCAAATTGTCAGTCAAGCCAATTAATGGAATATATATATTTGTAATCACGTTCTCGAAAACGGCTCTAACGATCTCGATGAAAGTTGCAATATAAG
Source organism: Agrochola lychnidis (assembly GCA_963680765.1). Taxonomy (NCBI): domain Eukaryota; kingdom Metazoa; phylum Arthropoda; class Insecta; order Lepidoptera; family Noctuidae; genus Agrochola; species Agrochola lychnidis. The sequence continues at coordinate 17,922,822 of OY796857.1, forward strand.
GGTTTACGGGGGCGAAAAATCGATCTAACTAGGTCTCATATCTGAATGAATCGTTTTCTCCGTATTTTCACCCGAGCAGAGCTCGGTCGCCCAAAGTTTAGAACAAGATGGCTACCTTAGAATAATGACATGGCAGCATGGAATTAGTAAGTACCTACTATCATGGCAGTATGGAATTAGTATGAACTTTCGTATTCTATTAAATAAGCATTCTCTATTTTCACCAGGGCAGAGCTCGGTCGCCCAGGTACTGTATTTAAATCTACTTACGTTATAACCAGTGATCGGAGTAGGTAGAGTGATTTGGGGTCAATACACTTGCACGTATATATTAGTATGGATATGCCCCCGGGATTCCGGGATTTTGAAATTATTAAGACTTTTTTAAGGAATTTTAAATATTGTAATGTGTAGAATAAAGAATACATCAATATGAATAAGAAATATTTAACCCTTTTGCTGTCTTTTTAATAGTATATAGGTGATCGGACTCCAAGAAAAGGATAGGTACACTATAAAAACAATATAATCATATAATATATTTTAAATGTTTATCTATCGCATTCTATAAATTTCTAATGTAGTAGTTTAAAAATCCTTACTTTAACAATATTTGATTCAATCCCGTAAGTACCAAAATGAAATCCCGGAAAAAAAGCTTATCCATGTTATGATTTCTATGACTATTCATGATGCGAGTACCTACATAAAATCACTCTACCTACTCCGATCACTGGTTATAACAGTAACAAAGACTGTGTTTCAAAAAATCTGTGGGAGGAAGAACGTTTCAGTAAAAAAAAAACAGGTCATGACAACTGCACAGGTGGTGTTGATGATGCACCTAATAATTTTCAAGGTTTTGCGGATCCCTTAAGGATAAATAATCATTTTAAACATATAAACATTGCGAGCTTAGATACAGGAAAACTTATATTTTCCTTGTTAAGACACTGACTGGCATGTTAAATGACAAGATTGATTATATATAAATTGTATGTAAGTGCGGTTATTTAGTTCTCTTTCGGTTTGAGGAGCACATTGTATGACCCTTTATGTAGATAATTGGATTTCTGAACAAGTCTTCTGCAATGATCTATAAATAGGTCGTTTCATATGCAACTGCGCATTTCAATATTAAAAATACAACAATAAATTGTATAACACAAATTGGTTTATAAGAAATCGATTCTACACGATGAGATTAATCAAGAGACATTTAAAATATCTCGTGAATTAATTTATGAAAAACAATTTGAAAAAAAAATTATACTTAGTAATCGTAAAGTAAAGCATTAAGAAAATATCGTCATTGCTATCACAATCATCTATATAGTATTTCTATTTTCCTAATGCTCCTCGGCAAACTTCGTGTTTCGTCAATCGTCGGATTTCTATCAGTTGCTCTTTGCACTTGGTGCAGACCGGACAATCTCAATCGACTTGGAAGTATATAGAGTTGTTAATACTCTTTTAACTTAATGTAATTTACTTAAAAAATGGGAGGAAAGCTGCTAAAGTTGCAGGCACGACAGATAGGAAAATAGTTTTACAGGTCTATATAATTCACACGGAAATCAAAACAAAACAACAATAAAGTACTTAGTTCTGAATTCAAATTATTATGCACGATAAATCTAATAATTGATGGACATGGAAATTTGCATTCGTTTGTATTCGGAAATGCGATGATTCCCGAAGGACATCAAGAAAATAGAAATGCTGTACATTACATTCATCGTGTGCGTTCAATATACGCGTGACAATCGCGTGTATTTTGCCAGATTGTTGGTATGAACTCACGCGAGATTCGTGCGTCTCGACCATTGTCTTAGAAACATGTTGAATTGATATTATATTCATGTTAACCAAGTCTCACTCCAAATACTCTATTACTACCGCGTATGGATGCAAGCACAACCAACGTAGTAAAATTCTCACTAAATCTCAATAAATATGAGTTGAAAAGTAGATTAGACTAGATATTCTATTATTTTCCAGAGTCAGTCAGTCCTTAGATGAAGGTCTGATCTAACCAGCGAGACTCCTCCATGTCTATAAATGATGGTTGGCCTGAAAGCTTTCTAACCAATTTAGGATTTAGAAAAACAGGATCTGTTACCGTCATCATTACCTAAGTTTGGTAAGTAACTAACCGAAGCAAACACAGTAAGTAAAAAGCTTGATTTTAATAAATTAAAATTGATTAAGTATGATCAAGACCGCCCAATGTGTCACCCTACGTATGTGTACTCTTTATAATGTAATATAAAGAGTACATATTCTATTCTATTCTAATGATCTTGATTCCAAGAATGCTAAAAGGTGTCCAGAAAATATTGAAAAGGCAATTTTCTAAAAGAAAATTTGCACTCTAACCAATTTAATAATCGAAATTGGTTGGACCAGAGAAGGATCAGCGTGAAAAACTCCCTAAGCTCACAAATCTTTAGAAGATTTAAACTCTTGTTAAAATCATATTTGTATATTACATAAGCGTTCAAAGTCTGTGGAGTTCACATGACGGGCGCAGAAAGGTAGACGGGGTCACCTTCCAGTTACATATTGTAATAAGTAGCGACGCGAGGCACTCCTATTAGTACCTCAATTTTGTTATATAATTTGATAGGTAACTGTTAATTTTAGAACAGTCTTGCTTCTGTCAAACCTGGCGAAGGACAGGATGTCGATAGGAACATCTTTCGCTTATGGGTGCATGGAACATGATAAAACTACGTAATTAACCTACGGCCTGCTGGTGACGTAAAAGGTGACTTTCATGAATATTGATAGATCATCGGGATGGAAAGACCAGTTCTTTGTTTTTGACAATGTCAAAGCAAAGAGCTAGGAAAACACGTAGGAAATGTAATCTAGATTGCTTGATTTATCATCGAGTCTGTTTTGTCCTTTGAGCTGCATGCCTTTCTGACGCTCTAGATGTCCTGGCGGACTGACGTACAGCTGGGTTATACAAATACCTACGGTAGGTATTTGTATAACCCAGCTGTACGTCAGTCCGCCAGTTTTATGGCATCAAAACTAGTAAGTTTTGATGCCATAAAACTGATTTGTTATTAAATTCCTAAAAAACTTTTTTGTTTTCTGTTTGCCGTACAAGTAATTGAGTTTGTTTTATCACGTATTTTATGATCGCTAGGAGTTAATTGAGACATACACTTATACACATGCACTTAAAGACTGTGTTGAGGAATTCTTCAATAAGGCTCACAACTTGTGTGATGATTTTTCCTCGTGTGCCAATAGAATTGATTGATTGAAGAGTCGTGTCTATAATATCTATAGAATCATGAGTGAGTAACTGTGTAATAAACTATTCATTTACCTATAGACTCCAATGGCACAAAGCAAACGTACCATCTTCTACGATTTACGACATTTTTTTAGTGGATTTTTCATCTTTATTTACCTATTTCTTATGATATTAACATGGATACTGAAAACAATACGACTGCATGCAGTTGATTTTGATTCAATACAAAATGTTTGTTTTTTATCATGATCCAAGTCTTCATTGATGTCATATTGGTTTTCAATAACAGCACTACGTAGATATAAGTTGTCTTCTATTAATCTTTTATTGATTACGGCATGCCAGTGCCGATAAATCCTTTCAAGATTCCGTTCAGGAAATATAAAAATACCAATAAAGGACAGATCGACGACCTCAACATTTAAACTAAGTAATGTGTGACAGAAAATGTAGCAGTGCAGGTTTCAAAACTGCAACCGGATTCGATCTAGCCAGTTTCACTGAGTGGCGAAAGCAGGTTACATAACAAAACTATCCAATACAAAAACCGTTCGCTTAGTTAAGTGTTATCAAGCGATAAATTTTATTCGCTCACGGTCGAATAATCGACTTATACCGTGGTGATAACGAATATTATTACATGGCCCGCACCGAGCGATAGTCGATTCGTACATTGTTTTGAATTATCGGAATAGTTGGCGATTAAAATTAAAATATTCTCCGCTGCTGTTTTAAATATTCAAATGGAGTCCAATGGAACTCGTTTGAAAAAGGAATGTCAATTGCAGTTTCTTTTTAACTCATGATTTTTAAAATGTGCTGTTTTTCTGAGCAATGAACGCAGTATTTAAAAAGCTAAAAGGTTTAACGAAATCTTATCAAAGCCTCGCCTTATCCAGCGATGTATCCAATTAATTTAATCGCCAATCGATTAGAAACATTGTTTCATTAACATTCAAAAATTTATGAAAAGTATGTCAATGAAACACAGCACTTTCCTGTGGCCGTGCCCAATATGCTAAAATTCATGAATAATTCGTTAAATACACCGTGCCAGCCGTTCTACTTGCATGCTTTTTGATTTTCTCACATGAACTGGAACGCGACGCTTGTTCTACACATAGTAATTAGTGATTTATGAGTTTTTCACACGGGTGCGCTGCATTGCATAGCCACGACCGGCAGGCAGCAAGGTTTGATTACTAACGTCAGAATCATTTCTTCACTCATCTAGTTAGTTTGTTGGTTTAATAACGTGTTATTTTCCTAGTTTTTTGGGAATATATAATCACATTTTCCTGTTTTTTTTCGAGTCTGGATTGAGACTGGCAATTATTTTTAATTTTTTTTGAACTTCGAACAGTCCTCATTTTTGGCATAAAGAAAGATCAATTGGTTTTTTTTTAAATCCAATCCAAACAAAAGACTCGCATTTTTAAAAAGTATGGTATATTAAGGTTTAAAAAGTATGTAAGTAAGAAATACTTAATTAGAACAAATGAGGACGTCAACTGCCCTAACTTTGCCTGGCGTCCTATGTTTGCCTATAATGAAAAAGCTGTAATATCTTTTAAATTTTACTTAAATGACAATCGAAACTTAAAGCTCTCTATGAAAACTCAGCTTTGATTGCCATAAAGGAAAATGAAAAAGATAACTACAGTTTTTTTCATTATAGGCAAACATAGGACGCCAGGCAAAATTAGGGCAGTTGACGGTACTTAGCTAAATGAGCTGCATGACAGGTGATATCTCTACGGAAGTTATGAGTCAACTAGGAGAAATGGGTCAGAATGTAGCTCGCTTGGTAGATTAGATCTGTTATCATAATATTAGCTAGGTATAGATAAACCAAAATCCTGTCTATAAGATGTTATAAAACCATGTTTGAGATAACGTCTATCGGTGTTACTTTTGACTGCCAGAAAAATCTTACTGTGCCTAGAGAAGACTGAGTGGACCGGGGAATAGGCACTTTCGATGGTGATGATTTAATAATGAAATGCTGGAAAAATTACAATGTTCTTCTCAAGATCGTGTTAGAAACAGATTTTTTTTTAGTGTAGGTATAATGATATTTTACTGTCATAGGTTAATATCCGAAGGTACGTCTTTAATCGACCTGTCAATGAGACTTCGCCAATAAAATAGCCAATCACCATACTTCGACCGTCAGTTGTTTTTTCAATGTAGGTATTTCGAATAAGTGTTCTTTTGAAAGGAGAGGTCGTTGTTGTTCATAGAGGATATTTGCGATATCGCCGCTCGGCATCCAATACCGCGAATGTGATTTTATTTTTACGAAAATCATATTTTTGTTTTATTTCATTCTACACGTTCAAATACGTGATCCTGCATTTAAAAATGATTTTCGTAAAAAAATGTCACATTCGCGGTATTGGATGCCGAGCGACGATAATAATATGATTAATTCTAATAAAGACTGTCGCAGACAGCTGAGACGCGACGACGCAACGTGACTCTGGTGTAACAATTTCTATGAACTCTGCCGGTGTTGCGTCGCGCCTGTCAGCGGGAGCAATAATAGTGAATTTGTGTTTGTAAACATTATCGTAAAAACTACTAAGTCCAATGTGGGTAGTTAAAAAAAAACGTAAGTGAACGAGTCCTCATGTTTAATGAGTTTTTTAACATGAATTTTCAAGATAAATATCTAACTATCGGTGTTGTATCTAACATGTTTCAATTGCTTTAATTACCATAAACAATTAATGGTTACATGAGAACTGGAGAATCACACTATTAACATTAGTGAAAATTCCAAAAAAAATTGGGCAGCAAAATTGAAAAAAAAGTTTCGTTCACTTACAGCAAATTGATAGACTTTTTTCAGAACTTCCAAAATAAATGACTACTAAGGTCTCATTTTTCAATCGTCAAGAATATGTTGGTTTGATAAATTTTCTAAACGAAATATGTTAAACCGCAATTTTTTTTCCTCAAATCAATATGAATTTTTATTTCTCAGTTAAAATGTTATCTGTAGATTGAAAAATTCTAGTCAGCAGTGATAGCCTAGTGGTGTGACCGTCAAACTGCCAAGTCATAGGTCTCGAGTTCGAACACAAGGCACGCACCTCTAACTTTTCGGATTCATGTCCGTATTGTATAATTATCACTTGCTTCAAAAACGGTGAAGGAAAACATCGTGAGGAAACCGGCATGCCTGAGAGATATTTCTCGACGACATGTGAAGCTAAGTCAGAAACCACAATGAAACCACGGTAAAAGTGAAACTTCTATAGGCGCCGCCATATTGGCCTTGGCTGCTCTGACGAGCGCCTTACACTTTATCCCTACTCCGCGGCCGACAGTCACGCGACATGAAAAAAAAAAAAAAAGCGAAAAAGAAGAAAAGAAAAAGAAGAAGAAGAGAAGAAGAAGAAGAAGCGAAAGTTTGAGACGATGTAATAAAAGTTTCACTTTAAAAATTGACCCTAAATGAAATACGATAAAAGTTCAAAGAATCACAGAGTTCGAATTTCAAATCGTAGATATTCATGAATGAAAGTATCCTTTTATTTTACATATTTGTGTCACAAACTAACACTTTATAGGCTAAGTTTTCCGCACACATATCTACTGATGCGGAATGCGCGTCCGATAGCAATCGCATCCGCGTGAACGCACGGGTGCGTCTAGCCTTATCTGCGACACACTGGGGAATTTATCCGATCTAGGAATTTTAAGATCTTAGGAGTGTCACAACTTTCGCTGGCAGTGAGGGTAAGATGCAGAGACAAAAGTACAAAACTTAGCGTAAAGTTGCGCTTAGATCTGTCTAACACCCGGTTTGAGAATTGAGAATTTGAAATTGAGAAGTTCTCAAATTCAAGAACCCGCAAAGGAGGATGGCCAACAAAAACCCCTGCCAGGCGCAAAAGTTTTACATCTCAGATTTTACATTGAAATTAGTATAGTTATTCCCAGGGGGCCTACCACCAGCTCATAAGCAGTATCATTTTAATATAACTTTAGTGGGAGAAAGAGATGGAGCTATACTTCCTGTAGAGCTTCATCTCTTTCCCACACTGAAGTAATATTAAAATAATACTGCTTTATGAGCTGGTGGTAGGCCCCAGTTGTCATCATTGCTGAATTCAGTGGCGAACATATTTTATTTGCCCATAGTAGTTGCTTAGCTAGCGCTCAAGATAAATAATGTATTTTTTTTTTGTAAAAGCTTGCAATACCTAATTGTCATTAATTCTTATGATCATCGTATTAAGTAAGCCTGTAGAAAGTTAAAACTACTGGTAAATAGTAATTAAATGTAAAAAAGTAATATTGTAATTATGATATCATTATTATCGGTTACTATGCTTAATGATAACGATGGCTGTTGTAATACCACTGTAAAACTTTTTTAAATAATGTTTTATTATTTTGTTTTTATATGGATATATTTCTACCGGAGTCGCGTCGCGCCTGTCTGCGAGAGCCTTTATAATTAATTATCAGTTAAGTAGATATGTCCAACATATTGAAGTTACGTAATGTCAATTGACGGCACGGTTGGCGCAGTGGTTAAGCGGCTGACTGCTGCGCTGCGTGTCGCGGGTTCGATTCCCGAACGGAACAAATATTTGTATGACCTACCAGTAGTTGTTCCGGGTCTGGCTGTTTGTGTATGTGAGTTTATATGTTTGTAATCGCACCCACGATACAGGAGAAATTCCTAGTGTGGGGCAACGTTTTTAAAATTAAAAAAAAAAAAAAAAAAAATTAATTGTCTCGTTCTTAATGTTTTCCTTTATAGATAATGATAATAATAGTTAATGCGATTTTTAATTTTATTATCTTTTTAATGCAACGAAATGATGGTATCGTTTTCACGGAAAATTAGTATCTTTTGTAATACTTTTAGGTTCGTATCTAAAACCTATAGTTTCCTGATAAGTAAAAAAGAAAAAACCAAAATGGACTAGGTACTTATCCAACTTTCCTTGGTTCTTTTGTGAGCACACATGACATTTGTTGCATTTGTTTGACCGCCTCGCTGGTTTACTGGTCGCAAGCTCTGCTGCTGAGTGCATGAGTTCCTGGGTTCAAATCCCAGGTCGAGATATTGGGTTTTTTAACCGACTTCCAAAAAGGAGGAGGTTATATATGTTCGTCGCGTATGTTTTTTTTTATTTTTTTTATGTATGTCCACCGATTTCTCCATCAATTGAGGACCGATTTTGAAAATTCTTTTTTTGTTTGAAAGGGTGTGTTCTCGAATTGGTCCCATATAAATTTTATTAACTTTGCTTGGATAGTTTTTGAGTTAGCTACAAAATACGTTTTTTTTTCCCACTTAGTATGTAGATGATCTGATAAGTTTCTGTCACTGGTAGCAGTTAGTGGTATTCGAATGTGTGTAGGGTAGGTACCACAACTAAAAAGTGAAAAATAAAAACTTTTTACAAAAAAAAAACAACCGACCTCCAAAAAAAACATTAAAAAGTGAAAAATAACTTTAATTTCGGAAGTCGGTGGCAAAAAACGAAAATACAAAACCCAAGACACCGACTTCTGAAATTAAAGTTATTTTTCACTTTTTAATGTTTTTTTTGGAGGTCGGTTGTTTTTTTTTGTAAAAAGTTTTTTCTATTAGGAATTGCCCCAGTACTAGCCCTCTGGATTTGTACCCGATTGATGGCAATAGGCTCACTCCCATGGGATTTAAACATAACTGGCGAAATGTGGGTGTACCTCCTATGGGTGCACCTCTGCCTAACCCTCCAGAGAAACAAGGCGTGATGTTGTGTGTTTTGTGAATCACCCGTTCAGCACTGACTTCTCTACCTTCGGTACCTACTGAAAATTCAGTAACCTACCTAAGTATAGGTGTTGAATTTCCCACCAAATAGGTAGGTATGGGTAGACGTACCTACCTACGTTTATTCACAAAAGTTAACGGAAACCTATTCCAAGAATTGCCAGTTTTAAGACGCAGATATATGCCAGTGACCTTGAGTGGTGGTTAGCTTGTGTGTTCTGTACTGAGCTCACGTAACGCGTCGTACGTCCAGCCAGTAATGGGACTCGCCCATCAAGGAGCGCTATCCCAAATTAGATGCATTATTAATTAATGATACGTAAAACAAAAGTATTTTAATAAAACACGTATATTAAAAGATCAATAATTAAATTATCTTTAAAATGGTGAAGGTTTCAGAAAAATACGCTTGATAGATTTTGCACGAGTCTCAGTTTTTATCCGCGTTAGACATAACTTTACAAATTAATTTCACTATGTAATGCAAACATAATCTATAATATTCATATAATAAGTTATTAAGAAAATGCTCTAATTTAACATATGTTTTTTTCAAATCATTAACACTACTCGTTTAGAAATTTTTACCTACCTCAAGAATCGGGCTATCCAATGCAAGAGAATTTTGCAAATCTGACTGGTAGTTCTGGAGATTACCCCCTACATACAAACAAACAAACAAATTTTACCTCTTTATAATATTAGTACCTAAAGAGTAGGTATAGACTAAAATAAAGTAAAACATTTTAGCATCTCACATAAACACCTATTTAGGTAGGTAGGTAGGTATCATGCCATAATATCTCCCCGCTCAATATTGGTTCTTGAAGAAAAGTCAATAAGTTCAAGTCATTCAATTAAGTTAATATGGACATACACTTATGTACAATCCTTAGAAAGAGGTTTCATTCGATGGTTTAGAAAGACGATTGCGAGTCCACTGTCGAGAAAGTCTTCTACTTACCTTTTATACGATGTAGTAAGTAGATACCTACATTTAACCATTTTCACATAGATATAAACATGTTTAGATATAAATTCAAAGCTGTGAACTCGTCGAAATAAATTAAGTACGTCCAACTGTTAGCCGTTAAATGCTCGCACACTAGAAAAACACAATGACAGCACTTTGACATGACGCGAGTGCAAGACGTAGCTGTCACGCACACCAGCGTAAAAAAGTTAGCGCGTTTGTTTTAATTATTTTGCAGCGCGACACTCGCGACATCTAGACATATAAATAATCGAAGCATTTTCATGATCATCCTCCTTTTGCCAGTTTATCTCAATATATATGCAGCATGTCTTTTTTTTTTCAGCCAAGACGAACAACAAAAAAATCCCCCAGATCGGGATTTTTGTTTTTATAAAACTGATAAATTAGGTTAAAAAATTGATAAGTAGATAAACGATTTGTTTACTTACTTACTGGTTTTTTCGGCTTCAGATAACCTGGAAATTGTTTTTTGATTTTTTTATCGAAAACAAAACACTAACAACATTGTTTGTAAAAAGGTAGGTACCTAAGTATTGCTACAATGAGTTACGTATACGCCAAACCAGGAATAACCTGTTTCCCGCCTGCATTATTTTTTTCTTAGTCATAGAAATCCACATACATACCTAAATACCGAAAAAAAATTAAAACCATCGACAAAAATACAATTCTCTATGACGCGACGTAACCAACCATTAGGATAAAAATATCAATCGCCGTAAACAATAAAAAAAGAAAGCCTTTCATTCATTCCAATTTCAAATATGCCAATAAAACGAAAGCGAAATTACGTAACGCGAAGGCAATTGCGTTTAATTAAAGCGACAAGGTTGTGTCGCGCACAGGGTCGGTAAGGTAACCATTATCAGGGACGCGTTATCTAAGGTCGCAGTTGGCTTGACACAATGCAGTTACGTAATAGAGCCAGAGCATATGATTTTAGCATTTTTCCTAAAGCGATTGTGAGGAACTAGCGGCTAAGTAATGACAGCCGCACGGGTCGATCCATCAGGTTAAGTTACGCTTGCCGGGGTTGGTCCGTGGATGGGTGACCATCTTTACATATCGATACTCCTCCGTACCTCGGAAAGCACGTTAAGCCGTTGGTCCCGGCTGTCATTCGTGGCTCTTTGACAGTCGTCACGGGTCGTCAGAAGACTGAAAGTTTACCAAAGGGAATCGTATTATCCAGTTACTGGGCTGTGGAGGTCAGATAGGCAGTCGCTCCATGTAAAATACTGGTATTCAGCAGCATCCGGTTAGACTGGAAGCCGACCCCAACATAGTTGGGAAAGGCTAGGCAGATTGACCTAGAACGAGTATGAGGATGAGTGTTAGTGAAAAGATTGTTTTTGTTTGGATACTGTCGCGTTGAGAAAAAAGATGCGTCAGATTGGTATCACTGGAGCCGTAGAATAATAAAAGAGTTTAAAGAAACTGCAACATTATGCTAAATTAAGTGCAGTGCAATACTCATTTATTTAGTTAGACGGAATGACCTCATTATTAAACAACAGAATTTAGATCTCTAGCTGACCAAGTCCCCTTGTGTGCTCCAAACTAGGGGCAATCACAGTGCACTAAATAAATTAAGCATCATGTACACAGCATGCACTCAAGTTGTACGAACGATTATTTTATGTAAAACGAGCTGCTGCCCGCGTGGACCCTAATTCTTTTTATTTATCTAAAATAAAATTAGCCTTAGTTACTCTTTATAACATCAGCTATCTGCCAGTGAAAGTTCCGTCAAAATTGGTCTAGCCGTTTCGGAGATTAGCCGGAAAAAACAGACAGGGTTTTTTATTGTTATTTGTTATAACTGTACCGTATAATTACATAGGTACTTTCATAATTAATAATGCAATTAACAGATATTTCAATTTTATTTATTTGTATAAAAAATTTGTAGATTTTGGCAATTCAGTTCTGGTCTCGGTGCAAGTTTTATTACTGCCATTAATCAGATTCATGTTAAACGTACCCTAAATAATTCACGTTCAGATAAAAACAAGTTATTAATAGCGAGATTAACCTCTGTGGCAGTCAGTGGTCGACCTAGGTTTTGTTAAGTGCAATCGTAAAACATTTGTGTATCCGTTATCAACGTTTATCACATTTAATTCTGAATGAGATAACACTGAGAAATTGCAATCGTTTACCGGCTTTTAGTAGCTTACTACAGAATTACAGATTAATTTAATGAATTTGTAATTTTTTTCACTATTTTTACATACATAAAATGGCAATTGATCGCAATGCCTTTGATTTTGACAGTTCAACTACGTAATGTACGTTGTTGAGCAGACGAATTTTTCAAACCTATTAATGGATTAGGAGTTTCCTTCAAAACCCTCTGATTTTAATAGAAATTGTGTTACTTACGTAATTAGGGTGCTGGTTCCAATAAAAATATTCATTTCTGTTTATAAAAGACCACAACACTTTTTGAATCTAGCAACACTACGTAATACTTACCCAAATGTTCTTTCTTTGGTATTGTTCATCGAGTCGTTGAGCTTCACGATTACTTAAAAATGCTTGCACTGACTGGACAGGTCCGCTAAACTGTATGTTGTTCTTTCCTCAAAAGACCATTTCAGACACTAATACATGGTCCTCATATGGCCTGACTAAGATTATGAAAAGAGACTGTGACCTCTGAGTTTGTTTCGGCCTTTCTTCTCAGAGTAGTCGGTTAGGAAACGCCGACTTCATCGAGCTTATTTTTAATATGATGTATAAAACTGATTCTGATATCCTATTTACAGAATAAACAGTTTCATTTCATTTCTCAATATCATGCTGTCAAAATCCAGCGCCATGTTAAAAGTTTTGGCGCGAACTCCGGTAGGTAGACACTCAAATACAGAAAACTTAAGTAAGTAGTAGTAGGAAAACCGACTGAAATTACTCCGCTCGTTTGCAATTTGCTGTAAATTGGTGAAATTCTGCGGCTAGCCGCTGAGTTATTCCTTCTAAGAGTTTTAGGTGTAAGCTGGAATTAGCTTCCTCATTACTAGCAAGACTAATGAGTTTATTATTAATTAGGATACTATTTCTTTAAAATATGATAATCTTAATTAAAATAATATTTATTACATTTGATTTGTTTACCTACATGAATTTTTTTTTTTTTTACAAAAGTCAATAAAATTTCTGTGAGAACGCTGTTCCAATTCTTCGTGTAATTTACTCCACCATAGCGTAAAACTACCAGTTTCTGATCACGTCTTATGAAAATAACAACAGCTAATGAAATCACTTGACAGCAGATGAAATTCTTGATGAGCGTCCAGAAACTGGCGCCTATTTCATTAATTCTTTATTCAAGTGTCTAAAAGAATATAAATAAGAAGTATTCTATGTTCGCGTATGTTGACTATACATTGCCAGTGTCAATAACCGTGTCGTTAGAGCAAAATGGGCCGCTAGACAGTGCTAATAAGGAATGACAATTGTTTCAGTAGCGGCTCTCTAAATTCACGATGCGCCTGCACTGGTTTGTGTTGCCACGTACAAAGTTGTAATTATACGTCAGCGGGAAGTCAGGCAGCATTTAAAAAAAATAAACAATAATGAATTCAATTAAATTATTTGTAATACAACTTTCCTTTTGTTATTTCCAAAAAAAAACAGTAAACAACAAACGTGAGTTTTTTTTTAAATCCAATTATTATAATAACAACATGGGGTTTTTTACTTCCATCAGTAGGTGTAACCAATAACTCCTACATTATGGGGTAATGATTTCCCGAGCATGGCAACACTGTCGCCCGGTTGTCGGTGAGAGGAATGCAAACTAGCATACACATGACGCACTCGCAACGACTTTCACGCGCGAATAGCGTGCAATTCGAGTGCATCTCTATTTGACGATTGTACCCAATAAAAACTACATCTACATATTCTACATAGGTCCTTTGATTGTGAATTATTTAATAAAAGAAATAGGATATCAATTTGCTCGTATTGTGAAAGGAAAAAATAGGGATAACGTGCGTCAGACCAGGCAAGGCTGCTGCGAATTATAGATACCTATTACTGTTTGCTAAACTCTTACTAGGTATATTGTATAACTATAGGTAGGTGGAAGGAAGGAATAACACGAAAAATATTTAGCGTAAAATGAGCAAATCCATCAGATAATTTAAGTGAAACGCCCATTGAAAACTATAAATCCTAAGTAATCCTACATTCGAATTTATCAGTAAACAGTCTACAGAAATTCTTAACAACAAGTTTCTATATCAGAAAACCGAGAAAATACAAGTAGAGGATAACAAGAATCCGTGTTATTGGACTTGAACTATACATAAGTAAGGCACGGAGTTCTGAAACAATGTCACAGTGTACACTTGTGTCAATATCTTGTTTTTGAAATGATACCATTCGATACAGACCGATCGTGAGTGACGCAACGCTGTGCCACGTATTTACGCAACGTACCCATTGTTCGAGCCATAAACAAGTTAGTGCTAACACTAATATTATCTGAGTTAATGTGGGATCGTTTAGAAATCACTGCGATGGTCCTAGAACCTCCGAAATCAGAATGTATGTAGTAATGAAGATGCGTCCAAAAGGCCCTGCACGCTTAGCATGACCAAAATAGAAATGGGTTTTGTCGACGGAAGAATAGACAAAATACCAGATAAACAATCACAATGTCATTTTGTCTGTTCTTTCGTCGACAAAATCCGTAGAAAACCTGTTTCTATGGTTGTCATGCTACGCGTGCTGGTAGCAAATGGTTAATGTGGAAGGCGTTCTTCTTTTGAAAAGTTAAAAAAAATAAAATCGAATTAAGAATCGACTCGATTGTTCCATTGATATTCACCTCAATGTTGATTTTTGGCTGGTTAGTATGCAAAATATTTATTCAGCTTTGCGAAATATGATCATACCAACTCCTTGGTACCAATTTTATTAAGTAACTTCACAATGAAAAACAAAAGTAAGAAGAAAATAGCAACAGAACTCAGACAAGGAGACACTGATGTAAATCAAAAGCACTTGACACAAATAATCACCATTTTCAATAACAACAGCCCTTGAAGCTATTATTTGCCACCCACGCTTAACCCGCCCTTGTGCGAGTACAATAGCTACTTCCAAGGTAACTTCGGTACGACAAAAGTTTAACAAACGGAACGCTTGTTTTTCCGTTGAACCGCATTGTGCTTAGCCGCTAATACAACTGTACCTACCTACCCAGTATAGCCCCTATCCACTTAGTTTACTCCCGAGGCCGCTCGGAAAATTGCAATGAGTATTACATGTTAGCCTAGATTGACTAACGTAGGTAACATAGCATTCAAGACACGTGGTCGAGTTAGTAGATTATTCATAATTATCATAAGTGCCTATCGGTTAATTTAGCATTTCTTACAGGGTTGTAACGGATGTCATACAACGGATGAGGATGCGGATGAGGATATCGAGATAATCGGGTTTGAGGATGCGGATGAGGATATGGATATTGGAAAATTCCTTACTGAGGATGCGGATGAGGGTGCGGATGCAGATGTCGTATGAAATAGCCCTTGTTTTGACACCTGACACCACAATCATGCCATCACTGTCACGTGCGGTCGATCGTCTGTCATAGGACAGAGACACTGCGAATTCAAGCAATAGGACCGCGTCACTCACACTCCGGCCCGCACATTTAGCTTGGAGCGAGTTAAAAAAATCACTATTAGAGTGAACAACGTAAGTAGGTAGAGTCACATCCACATAGAAATTATGAGGATGCGGATGAGGATGCGGAGCTTTTAAAATCTAAACTTGAGGAAGCGGATATTTGCGGATATCAAAATTTATGCGGATGCTCCGCAGTTGCGGAAGCGGATACTGATATCCGTTACTTCCCTAATTTCTTATTGGCAACACTGCACACTGGGCGTATCCGTGTGTGTAGAGCTGTTGCGTCGCCTATCTTTGGAATGCGAAAATTTTATGTGAATCTACAAGAATATTCAAATAATCTAGGCATACAGGTTTACAATGTGCGGTCGTGATAGGAACTGTGCCATTATGATATTTGCATTGTAACAGTATGTAAGGAGAGCCACGTTCAAGTTGTTGGTAGGAATGTTTACGACCAGATATGATATATGGTAATTGTCTTAGTTCTATTTTTGCTACATTCGTAAAATTACAATATAATTATTTTAGCACCCCTTACAATAATGTAGGCACAGCAGTCATGTAAATCAGACGTAAATGGTCCCAATTAAGTTTATACCTCAGGTAACAGGATGTTATATTTAAAGCAAATCAATGTATGGAAACGAAGCCAAGGTACCTGTTAACACATTCAAATTATATTTTTTTCTTAATTTTACCTCCATGAATTCTGGAACATTCTTGTGCAAAATTCCGTAGGACTGTTTTTTTTTTAGTCTGGAAACCCTAGATTGGAACACTTGTAAAAGGTCGGCTACAATTCGTTGTTAATCGGTAGACTCATTGTGTTTACGTTAACTTTGTAGTCTGTGTATTTGTTTTGAGAAACTATACACTGAACTCAGCGTTTATTAAGGAAAATGTTTGAAGAATTCGTTCTATAGTTTTTGGCTCCTCTCGCTGCCGTTAACCTGTCTGTTTCTGCGTAGACAGAAATAGTTGCCTGTATCTAAAAATTACAATGCAAAAATGTTTTAAATAGATAAGTACGGACAAGTATAAAAACCTACTGACTTGCATAGAATAGGAACTTTAGTTGCATTATCAACGCCCAGCCTATGTGAACATGAAAGTTAGGCTACCCACATACAAAACCTTTTTTCACTGAAAGACCGAACACATTTTACAGGTTTTTTTAAATTCACTTTTCAAAGGCTTTGAGACTTCCGACATTTTGGTAATTTTCTGGAATAGTTCAAGGTTTTTTGGAGAAGTTAATTTCAAAATTATTTTAATTTTAAATCGAAACACTTAATAATACCAGCCTTTTATTGTCCCACTGTAGGGCAGAAGCCTCTTCTCATACAGAGAAGGCACGAATATTAATCACCACGCTTGCTCAAAACGGGTTGGCGATTTCAGACTTATATCAACTAAAAGTCCAGGTTTGCTCACAATCTTTCTTTTTTTACTTTTAAAATACATAATTAACATTGTACACTCACGCAAAACCAGGGACCAAAACCCAGTTTAATCGCATGTTCAGATTAATATTATATCACCAATTCATCATGCAAGACTAGTTTCTGCAACGTCAAATAAATCATATTTTATTACTTCATCCAATTAATTTTTAATCCGATAGATATTACAGGTCCTTTTTTATCCATTTTTTTTTGGGCAGACGAAATGGATAACTAGTTTCTTTCCATGGGAGTAGGCAGAAACTATAGAACGCCAGTTGCTACGCAGTTAACTACTTTAACTGTCGCCAATTTCAACTTTAGTCAAAAAAATACCAAAATGTTTTATTTAATGGTGCCCAAAATTCAGGCTGTGCCTAGTTTGGGACCAGCGCTGTCTGCCTAATGTAAATTTAATGTTGAAAAAAAGAACATGAAAGTAAAAAAAAAAATAACAACACTTTAAAACGGTTTTTAAAACCGCTACTGAGCACAGCACTAATACGTTCCATAAGCTTCATAATAGCGCGGTCCGTTATCCGTTATTATCTGCTTTTTTTAATTAACACTTATTCTGCCGACTCACTGGTAGAGCAATGAGGAATTACAGCCGGAAAGGAAACTCAATTACCATTATAACGCGGTCGCGCGCCCGAGCCACTCATAGACAATACCAACTGAGTGAATAGTGTAGGGGTGCGCTAAGTCTTCTTAATTTAATAATAACGAGTTGAATTATAAATTACAGCGATAAGTGGTGACATAATTTTTGCTAAAAATATTGAGGCTGAGCTTGCAGTAATAGTGTGTTTAGAAAAGTATAGGAGCATTTCATGGTATTGAAGCCAAAATGAATAAACTTTTTTTTCTCGTGAGTTTGCTCCTGCGGTTTTTGATCTGCATATTATTTTCAGATTAGCATCTAGATACGGTATATAATATATTATCTACAACAGTGCGAATTAAATGCGCAGTTCCACTATTTCCTTAGCAGTATTTTACGACTCTGTTTTGATTTAGTACCGACTGTATGACAATAATATGCCATAAAATCTAATAAGATCTTGCATTACCGTTTCTATTCTACATATATATTACATATCACCCTATGTATGAGAAATGAGATAACTACTAGGAAGTTTTTTTTAATTATAGTAGCCAATTTAAAATTGTTACGGCTTATTGCATGATTCACACGAATTTAATCGCCCAAAATGGGAGAATGGACACTTTAAAAAAATAAAAATTTTTCTTGAGGCGATTTGCACCTATCTAATTTATTTCTAGGCGCATCGCCCACTCCAGAAATACGTATTAGGAGTTTTATGCAGTAAAATTAGTGCACTTTTTTCTTAAGACCAGGCAGTTCAAAGACAATTTCCACGCAAACTCCGCCCCCATGCACCCCACCACTCCACTATGTGCTAAACGCTAATACATCAGTAATAAAGTCGAATATCACTTTGGTCGTGTTCCAGCACGGAACTAAATGTCATAAGTCGCAATTCTTATTTCGTTTATAACTAAAGTAATAATTGATCTAGAGAACAAGTACCTTATATCTGGATAATAAACTATATTTTCTTACTGTCAATAATTATTTTAGACATAAAAGCCGAGTAATCTTGTTTTTGTTTCAAATAAAATCTTTATCTTTAAAAAGACATGATTTTCGAATAAAAATGAATCAAGCGAAAATGTTCCAATTACGTAACTGTCTTATATTTGGAAAGTAAAAGTGACTTTTTCAGAATTAATGCAAATTTTAACATTCAATTTAGGGAGCCTCCTCTTAACCGTTTCCGGCGAGTAAATTCTTGCGAATCAACCAATAAGCCATTATTAAAATGGCAGCCCTACCCCAATAATACCATCTAAAACCACTAAGTGTTGCCAGTAAAATAAAATAAAAGTAAGCGAGGGCAAAGGTTTTATCATTAATACGAAAATGCCTCTAATAGTTTCGACGTTCCGTACCATAATGGGAATATTAAACTCATTTGTATTAAGTAAATTATAATACTATTAGCACTATTAGCATAGGGTTGATACAGTTGCAGAATAATTCATGTGTTAATTGTGAGGAGCTCGTGGCTAAGTATTAACAGCCGCAGTTAAGCGTCGGGTTGGCCCGTGGATGGGTGACAATCTTTACATATCGAGACTCCTCCGTGCCTCGGAATAATGGTATTCAGCCGCATCCGGTTAGACTGGAAGCTGACCCCAACATAGTTGGGAAAAGGCTAGGCAGATTGTTTTTTTTTGTTTATTGTTTATGTGGTGATTAGCGTCCCTTTAAAGCGGTCGGTATCTTGCATATTAACATCGAAAACATACAAATAGGTAGGTACTAATTGCTGCCATTTACCTTAACTTTAAACACAAGCAATTAACGCAATATAAAATGCGTCAATAATATGAGCCTGTATAATTCCTCATTCTTGTATCATAGCTGCATTTTATAATTTTTGCTAAACTATTATAAACTAGAGATGGGCCGACTAGTCGGCCAAGCCGATCATTGCTTTCGGTTAAGTTCGGGTGACATCGGCAATGTTCGTGACTACGCTTTCAGCTCGTAGGCGTCGTAGACGGACAAAATTGCTTGACAAACACGTGTTTTTTCGTGCTTATCAAGCAATTTGGACCGTCTAGGGACCCCATTAGGACTTTGCGACCGAATTCGTTCGTAAATCGATCGCTATCTTTGTCGAGACTGCAGCCACTGGTCAGGCACGCACGCAGCCGGTTGCGAGTACTACGCACGTGACCTTTCTGAAGAGCATCACCAATAAGGTCAAGGTTTCCGTAGACAAGCACGACGCGACTCAGGTGGAACAATTTATATGACAACTTCACGAAAATTGTTCTAACAGGTGTCACGTCGTCACGCCTTAATACACCACACCACTACCAATAACCATATATTATAATATTAAATCCTTCACATTTCAGAAACGGTTGCCTTTTCTAAATAAATGATTCATGTTTCAAGAGAATGCCTTACCTTGAAAACTGGTTGGCATTTGACAACCCTATCGAGTGTGAGGAAAATAAGTGACGTATTACCGGACACCGGATGTCAGTGGACGTTTTTGGAAAAAGTATATAGATACATACCTACGGTGTGAAACAAAAAAAAACACGTAAATACCTAGATACATAATTCATGTAACTGTACTATACATATCTAATTACATATTTATATTGCATAACGCACTATTTATTCGTGAATAATAATGTAAGTAAGTACTTATTGTATGTGTTGCTAGTACAAAAAGTAACAGGTTTTTTGCGGAAACTACCTTTATGGTTGACTGGTTGTATAATTTCTTAGGACTGGAAACCGCGAAACTCGTGTTATCTACCTACTTACTTGGTATTTTTTATTAATATATTTTATATCTATTTAGTATATTATATCACAAAATGTGATGTGTGTGTTTTGAATGAAATGTTTTGATTGTTTGCTGCACAGGTCGACGTCATTACGTCGGCGTCGGCTGTCGCTGAAAACCAGCGCTGGGGCTCTGTCTTGCATAGGGTCGCAGCATAATGCTGAGCGATAGCCGATTTGCGTGGATGTGACGCATGCTTGCCCCAACCTTTTCTCATTTTTGTATTCTAAACTATTTTTTACGTCATGTTTACCGCAAATAAACGTTTTTTCTTTCTAATATTTTTTATCTCATATAATTCAGTAAAAATAAATTTTATTATCCTCAAAATCTGCCTTTTTTACTTCTATTTGTTCATAGCGATGATAAAAATAGACGCCATGAATATTCTTTTCATTGATGAAGGTGTGAAAAAATGTGTAAGTAATATTCATTTTAATATTTAAATTAGTTAAAAACTTGCAGAAAGCACTCCGTGTTTCTAGGATAAAACCTGAAAGGTTACGCAAGCGGCAGCTTCAATTTGCATTTAATTAGATTTTTTCCTTGTGAATATTTGCATCTTTAGCTTGAAAGATTTCAAGTCAAGTTACAGTTCTAAGATTTGTTCTAGTATTTAGTGATAGAAAGGTACCGTCGACAAAAAACTAGGTAAAGTAAGTGATGATTGTTATTTATTTTTTTGTTTTGTATTTTATGTTATGTAAGTATAGTAAATGAATTCACTTGCAAATTTTATTAGTTTTAAAATAGGGTTGGATAATTTTATTTTATAAAATAACTAGCTGACCCGTCAAACGTTGTTTTGCCATATAAATGTTTGCGGTGGACCACCTTTATCACTTAGGGGTATTATGAAAAATAGATTACGTCTGATTCTCAGACCTACCGAATACACATACCTATAAAATTTCATAAAAATCGATCAAGTCGTTTCGGAGAAGTATGGCAACAAACATGGCAAAACACGAGAATTTTTTATATTTAGATAAAGTATACTTCACAAACTTTTCAAATAATAAATGTAAATAAAGAATTAAACAAACTATTATCATTTAAGAGTCATGATAAGTTTCGATGATAACTCTATTATAAGTCACTATTATTTTGCAGACTGTACCTACTTGTCTGACTAGTTTCAATTCATCTTTAGTTCTAAGCGTCTACTAAAACTATAATATCCAAATAACAGCTTTTTAATCGCCTTAAGACATAAAGCCGAGCTTCTTAATAACGTTAACTAGGTACCACTGTCCATCATAAAGAACGGACAAGTTAATATTAATAAAAAAAAACCACCTGCGGCGTCGGGCCCCTTGGTTCAACGCACCGGGTCGACGCACCATACGATACCGTACGCCGCGCCATAAGAAATATACGCCCAGCCAACCTAACCAAATCTGGGAGTGTTCACGCACCCAACAAATGAACGAATGCAAATCATCTCCGCATCGCGACCGGGTTATCAACCATTAAGAGCCAGTGATTCATGACGTCACTGCATAGCACAGAACGAGTTACAGGTGCTAGTTCGTCTTAATGTTCTTTCCCGAAAAACACACGGATTTTGAATGATCTTGGTAGAAATAATTGTCAAAATTGTTGGTTTACCAAGGTAAGTTAAAGTAAGCATCGTTTCTTTTTCATGGTTGGTAAATGGACAACTCGTGGTAAGTACTTAATTGGTATGTTGGTTTCATGGTTTCTTCATTTTCCATTAATGTTGCTGCTTTGATGTTTTTTAGGGTTCCGTACCCGAAGGGTACCAAACGGAACCCTATTACTAAGCCTCTACTGCTCGTCCGTCTGTCTATCAGGAACTGTAATAGGTAGACAGTTTAAATTACAGATTTATATTGTCGCTATAAGAAAAAAATAATAATAATTAAAGGGAGTCCCCCATACAAGAAACGTATTTTTTTAAAGCTTTTTTTGCTCGATCTTATTACGGTATTGGAACCTTTCGTGTGCTAGTCTAACTCATAAAAAAAAACATAAATGTTGAAGTAAACATTGCTAAGCATTCAATTTTAGATTAATTTGGTACCTATGTATCACAACACCATTTATTAATTAATTGCTAAATATTAATAGATATTTGATGAAAGGAAGAATAGAAAATTGACGCCACTTTAGTTTGCATAGAAACGAATAATTAATCACTAAAGACATTGAATTAATTTGCCACATCGTTAACATACTTAATGATCATTCATATGGACATCAATTATGTAACCTAAACGTATGTATTCAATATTTATATTAGTAACTAACTGATTATCATTTACAATCAGGCGAGATGAAGGGCCTGGGGCTTCCCAGTTGCCGTTAAAAAAAAAAAAAACTGGCTAATTGATACCTAAGAGGAAAAGTCTAAAAATAAATTCGCCATTTTGTAATTTACGATATTATTCCAAAACAGTTTAGTCGGTGGATTTAGGTAATTCGGTGGTGCCATCTAGGACTGAGGGGGCAATGTTCCATTTTTCGCGCCATGCAGTTAGCACTAAGTAGGTGGGTGAGGTTAGGTATCAAGATGCGCCAAACTAGCATAAGTTATAAGAATACATTTCTACGAATCATAAAACGTAGTTTAAGGACGATAAACCGCTAGTAGAAGCCAAGCCATCACCGTAGACCGTTCAAAACGCTCACAAAAAATTGTTTTGATTCTGTAGCAGGCCTTTTTTGTACCCCTAGAGGTCAATACACGCACGCTGCCTAAAGAGTAATCCTTTCATTGATTGAACGATTACCCTTTGATAATCACGGACGGTAAATTGTAGTTGTTAAAAATTCTCCATACGTTAAAGACAGGACCTGGAACGTACGAGTTGAATATCAATAAAGTTTATGTAGATTAGGTAACAGTGGCATGGTGTTAGTGAACTATAAATGATTTTAATCTTGTGTGAAATAGGCAACACTGGTTGGTGATGTTTTGTGTATTCAAAAAAACTTTTTTACAAAAAGTCGGTTGTATTTTTTGTAAAAAAGTTTTTTTCTCATTTTTTTATGGGTTGATTTGTAAGTTATCTAAGTTACAATAGCCTTATGTCAACTGCTCATCAAAAATACCCAAATCGCTATAGATGTGCCTTTAATATTTGAAGAGTTCCCTCGATTTCTCCAAGATTCCATCATCAGATCGTGACCAAATGACAATGGAACCAACTTGAAAGTATACCCTTTCAAACAAAAAAAAGAATTTTTTAAATAGGTCCAGCCGTCTTCGAGTAATCGGGGAACATACATTAAAAAAAAAATCCCGACGAATTGAGAACCTCCTCCTTTTTTTTTTAAGTCGGTTAAAAAGAAGGTTTTAAGCGTTCACCAGACTCTTTTCTTTCCATTGTGTAGCTCTCTAGCTATGCAAAAGATAATGTCTCACTTCACTTCACCATGATTATAAATTTCCCACAATCCATGTTAATGTCATTAATTGGCCGTTTCCTGGTTTCTGTATAACACACATGGAGCTAATTTGTTTGAATGACTTCATTGAAGTAGCAATTCAATGATAAAATCTGTCAATTTGTACCCCTATTGTTTGAACGAGGGTTAGATTTTGGGGAGGAAGTGTCATCGGAACCGATTCGTTTCACTCCCCTTTGAGTATTGTGATTATTTTTATCGTTTCCCTTACAAATTGATCACTGATTTGTTTAAAATTGGGGTGTCATTCCTTTACTTGTAGATATTTCCATCTTCAGAACGATAAAACTAAGTAACATGTTTCCAATCCAATTTTACTTCCAATTTTCTGAGATTTTCCACTTGATGCATGAAAAATCAAACAGGCAGAATATCATTTTTTTTTAAATTATTTTTAATTTCTGGGTAGATTTTATTATCATCCAAAAATAGGTACTTACTTACGATACCTACATATTATGCAGCCAGCTAGGCATTATCTGTGTTATTTATACAATTTTGAAGATCATTTGTAATGCACAATTATGCATGTGGGACGTTATCTTATCCAGTATAAGATAACGTCCCACATGCATAATTGTTACTATTTCTGTAAGAACTTAAGCACCTATCTCTATAGTATATATTTGAAGTCTTTCAGGAAAATGCAATTAAAAAACACGACGTAATTGCCCCTGCCACACTATGCTCCTCGCGCTGCTGCGATGTTGCACTCTGCCCACACACTGTTCTGCTCGGGCAATTAATCGCGACGCTTCGCACTACGTCCTTTGAATCGCACCCAAAAACCGACAAAAGAGGGAGCAGCAGGCATAACGAGGAGTATGACGAGTAACGTTGCCACACTATGTCTCTGCCTACTTTCCTCGCTACTTCTCATGTCACTCGACGGAAAAATGCGGATTGCCGACTTCAAATTTTGCCAGGATGAAGGTAGTCTAAATAAATTTCGTTAATACACCATTCAAGTCCTTTTCTAAAAATAAATGTTACGATATTCTCGGAGTAATAACATAAATAAACAAACCGTGAGTAAAACCTCGTACCTGCGTCAGAAAAGCTGGCTTCACCGAAACAATTAGAGACAAACCTTTATTATTACATCAAAAATGTTAATGACTTAAACTTGTTTCCCAACAAGTTTGCAACTCCTTGTACCTAATAAATACTTAATTAGGCTTCCAGGCTTGCAATACAGAACATAAGCAGGTCTTGGTCTTAATTATATCCATATTAAGCGCGTTTCTATAGATTAGAAATCTAATCGGAGCTCTCCTAAGGATTTCTATATATCGTTAATCAAGAATTAGCGAACATTCTAGAGATCGCAAATCGATTCAATTATCGATAATTAAACATTCGTTTGTCTTGGGAGTTACGACACTGAAGGATGAAGTAGTTATGTTGATTTACCATCGTATACGAATATCAACGTGCGCCGATTGAAATGTGATTCAGAGCACAGATTCAGAGTTAGTTTATCAACAGTACAAACGAAAGTTTGCACGCATACCTAGCTATATCACACTATTCTCTCACCAATTTCTAGAATGTATAACAGGGTTGTCGCTTTTAGAAAGTCGCAAAACTATGAGAGTTACCCAACACAATATTTTCGAGAATGATTTACATCCATAGGAAATACCAAGTTTGATTACAAACAAGGTTTAGGTAGGTAACCAATAGTTGGTTATCAGCACTATCGTGCTAACTTCCATTCCATTCTCGCACTTTTATGACGGTAGGTATAAACGTAGGTATTCATGCGAATGCAACGAGGTATGCAGTAGCAGACTTTTTTTCTATAAGTACTCGAGTATTGTTCAGCAATTGTTTCAACATGAATGGAACTTGGTGAACTATAACATTCAAACTTGTGTTGCAATCAATTTTCAGCGGTACAATAACATCGCAGTTTTTTTACACCATCGTTTGGCAGATCGCTAATTAAATCAAATCATCACCTCGGAGCGATAACAGATAAGACAGCAAGGTCAACTCACCGGGTCAATGTCCGCCTCCCAGACGTCCTTCAAATCGTTAGAGATGTCGAAGTAACCCTCCATCATGTCGGGGCCGGTGTTCACGACGGCCTCCGACTAAAATCACAGAGAACTCTCCAAGAAAAACTCGCACAAAACACAGCAAACTGTCACTCTCTTACTGTCCTCCGAGCGGGCGGAACTCGGAAAGAATGTAAACTGCACCAAGACTCAACTGTCAAACGAAGCAAACTTCACAGAACACTGTGCATCATCACAAGTTTACGTTTCACTATCGACGCCCATTTGTTTTTGCAACAAAATATTTTTTTATGAAGTTTCACTGCACGCGAGGAATGTTGTGAAAACGCTGAGCGCGAACGATACACACTGTCGCGGCTAGGTACGGCCGGCGAATGCGAGAGCGGCGTCCACCGCCCCCCTGTCCCCCCACTCCTCACGCGCCCCCCTGCCCCTCTGATACGAACCTCTCATTCATAACATGATAGGGGGTAAAAACGTCACGAGCCGTTAGGGGGCTGCCCACACGACAATACGACAGTAATTATGTGGGTACTTATCAGTCAATGAAGTAAAAGTCGGTCGAGAGATGAAGCCTGGGAATATACAGCGTAACACCGGAGCAATAACAAACAATGACCGTTCATATGTTTATTAAATAAATTCGTAGCAGTTACTGTACTGTATTGTGAATAAATAGCTTATTTCGTTAAAATAATAATTTTATTGTTACATTCAAATCTGTGTTCAATTGATATTTCTTTACTTACTTACTTAAAAATATAACATTTATAAATAAATCGTAGGTACGTACAAAATGGTTAACTAAATCGATTCTAACTAAAATAAGGATAAATAAACTAAATTCAACCCATACTTACCTTCAATTAAAAATACAATAGAAAAAACGGAATGCATATTTACATAGGTACTAACATAGAAACAAATACTAATTAACAAAACATCTACATTAAAATCTCATACTTTGTTTCTGATTTCAAAATAAACTACTTCATACTTGAAATAATACATTATAATAATTATAAATATATATTAAAAAGATTATACTTACTTAAAATTAAATTCAGATCATAACATAATAAATTTACTACTCACTACATCCATGCTAAAATACTTTTAAATCTTCAATAGTGAAAATCAGACTCATAAAAACTTTTGAAAGGTACAAAGAACACAGAGGAGTCTTAGCGAAGATACTCACTGCAATATAAACGTCTCTTCTTTACGAACCATCATGTGAATTGGAAAGAGTACCATACAGTATTTTTTCCTCTAGCCTACATTCGGCAGTAACATTGGTTACCGGGGAAGCGATTTTTTTTTAAGTGAAAACTTCTTCGCGTTGAGCGATTTTTGGTATGGAATTCCAATTAATTGATTAATTTCGTTTTTTATTAATTTATTTAATTTTTAACATTATAAATTATTATATTTTTAATAAAAAAATTAATGAAAATAATAATAATCTAAATTTAAAACTAAAAAAATTCAGTTGAAAATGATAAGTAATTCATTTTCAATAACTTATGGATCGCGTCACGGACATGCTCGCGCCGCACGCCGTTGTGCTGTATAGGCAGGGCCTGTAGAAGCGCATCTGGGCAGCAATGACGAATGAGCGGCGGGACGTCGTGAACGTTGACGAATCAGTCAGAAACCAGATTAATGTTAATAATTTCAATTTACAAATTAATAAAAATTTATATAAGCTTCAAAGGTCTCTCTGTTATTTACTCTGAGGCATAGAATAGTACAGAAGGCGCACTCCGCATTTTAGGTAAGAAGCTACAAGTACGCGGCGGGGTCGTCTTGTCGGGACAATTCAGTGAGCGTAACGTAGTCAGAAGATATAAGAGTAACGCGATAGAAAGAGAGAAAACTTATAGGTGACAGTGTCAGTCTTTATAATGAGCACATATCGTTTTTTTTTTTTAAGTAATCGTAGTCGTAATCGGGACGTCTTATTGAGAAATTTTACGATTATTGCAAAAAAAATTGCTAAAAAAACATGTTTATTTTCAATTGAGGGTAGTTTTTTTCCACAATTTTCATTTTATGAGGACGCCTAATTACTTCCAATCCTTATGGAGTTTGTTTCATTGCGATAGATAATTTAATTTAAAAGTTACACCGTATTGTTCAAAAATTTAAAAAATATATATAAAAATATTTAGCTTTTTAAATGTTTTTTCCGTCGGTAAAATTTCCCTCATTTCGATATGTGAACATTATAAAGACACACTGTATAACTGCAGGTAATTAGCGCTGTGGGACCTGAATTGCACTTTATTGTGCCGCAGCAAGAGTCGCTTTTTATTTAAATGATGTGTGTGTGGACCAGTATTAATCTGTGTCTGAGGTCCAAACCGCAATTTTACGATTTCTGACGTTTTTTTCTATCGTACGCGGAAAAAAGCCGCAATTTTTTAAAAAAACATGCTGTGATTTACCACCATGTGTCACCATTTTTCCGGGATAGAAACGTAATAAGAAACCGCAAGTGCGGGTTAAAACGCCAATAAACTGCTAATATACGTATGCAGACTCTTTGTATATCGATCCAAGTTATTTATTTTACCAATCAAAATGAATCACACTCGACCTCTGAAAACTTTAACACAGATCAGTACATATGCTGCCAAATATTCAATGGCTGTTTTGATTGCATACATTTGTGCATACATATATACTCACGCCTTCTTCCCATGGGGGTAGGCAGAATCTACAAAACGCCATTTGCTACGATCCTTACATCCTCATTTTGTTTTGTTTATGTTCATACATCTGATCATACACGCAAGCCGGTTGAGAGTACTACGCACCTGACCTTTCTGAAGAACAACACCAATAAGTTTGGGTTGATTGGTTGACTAAAATAACAAAGGACACGAGATTTGACAACATTTCATCTCACGCGCATCACCGTTGAGCGAATTTGATTCTAGAAAGGAATGCGCGACATAGCTTTCCATTTACTATCTACTCTGTGTATTTTAGTACCATATTTTCTGCGGCTACTTGTGTCCGTTCCTTTTCGGCGGTACCGTGAACAGTGAAGGTACATGCGTCAGTAAGGCTGATATTCCTCCATGAAGTATACACACTCTTGGCACACTACACTTCACGAGGTAGTCAGTAAACTGCAAAGAAAAAAAATTGGTTACAAATAATAATAAAAACGTCATGTTAAAATGGGTTCTTCCGTTTTGGAGTTACAAATACATACAAAGATCACACACACATCAGATCAGATACATAACTATGTACTAGACTAGCTTTTGCCCCGGCTACGCCCGCGTGGCGGTCTGAAATTTTCCACGGGAATGTACTAACGGGATAAAAGGTATGTCCTAACCCAAGTCATAATCTATCCCTGTGCCAAATTACATCCAAATCTGTTCAGCCGTTAAGGCGAGAAAGAAAAGGTAACAGAGAGACAGACAGTTACTTTCGCATTTATAATACATATTAAATTGTAAAATAATATAATTTTTATGTAGGTACATAGTATTATAGTATGGATGTTTTCGGAAAACAGGCGCTCGGCTTAGCTCGAATTATTCGAGCCGACCCGAACATGATTCAGCGAGGGTCGATGCCGAACGGAGTTTGTCGATCGGCACGAGCCGTATGACAGCCGAATATGTGTAGTAACTTCTACGAGTCAGCTTTGTTATTTAACAAGTACAGACGAATCGAATGCCGAACAAGTGTGCAGCACACACAAACACGAATGCGTATAGCATTCTCATTTCTTCATACTCTTTTTTTTTGGGTAGGAAATGATCAAATAACTTCTCCCGCTCTGGGCGGAGCGGGAGGGCGTGCCAGACTCTTACTGACTAAAATCCACCCGTGTTCCTTCGGTTGCCCTGTTGCCGGGGGCCACGATTTCCCTATCGGTATTCTTCGCACCCCCGGCAGGCATTGGCCCTAGCGGACCCCGTCAATTATGCTGACGTCTCTTTGAGGCGCGCGTGGAAGACAACGCGCCGTCGACCCGGGCCTGGTCCTTATCGGACGGCAAGCTACCCATTGCTCACCGTCCGCAAGCCCGCGCCTACGGTGGCCGGAAATCGGCTCTCAATTCCCGACGCCCAGGGCGTCTCCTCTTGCGGCGGTTAGGTGCGTGAGGGCGCGAAATTTGCCTCTCCCTCACGCGTTTCGCCTCCTTTGCGAGCATTACCGCTTCGCAGAAGGAGGCGACGGCCTGCCATTTCCTCTCGCTCCATACCATGGCCTGAACCAGGGCCGGACGCGAGAGATCACCGCCGCCGATCGCCTCCACGAGGACACGGCGATGCTCCGCCCAAGCCGGGCAGACCTCCACCGTATGCTCCACAGTGTCCTCCGGGCGATCCACACAATGGTGACACCCGGGTTCTTCATACTCGGGGTTATCGTACACTGATGGATGAGTGATGAGAATACTATAAAACTTATTCATTTTATTCTCTCTCAATATTACATTAAAATATGCTGAAAATGTTACAGCTGCTGAAACATGTTTTAAATGTTTGCGCTTAACATTGACTTAGGGAAATAGGTTAACATAATGCTAATAATATGGTCTGGCTTTCAATTTTAATATAGAATTCATTTTCATTTTAGAGTATCGTTTTCATATTATTACGCGTTGATCTTGATTTTATTATGTATAGAATTCACGTATTGGACTAGAAATAATATCTTTATAGCAAAAATAAAAATTTATAAAATTTAAATGTCTGATTATAATGTCAAAATATCAACTAGGTAATTACAAAAAAAACTGTCCGTTTGTTTTTCCGGCTAATCTCCAAAATGACAGGACCGATTTTGACGGGATTTTCACTGGCAGATAGCTGATGTTATTAGAAATGCTGCTTTTGGTTTAGAAAAAGACTTAGAGTCCACGCGGGCGAAGCCGCGAGCAGCAGCTAGCGTTAAATAAGACATAAGGTTTAAATAAATACTTTGTATCTATCAGTTGTTTTGAAATATGCTTATTCAAAATATATGACCATGCCATGATTTTTGAAATCCGGATCATCCTAACTATATAATATTATAAATGCGAAAGTAAGTTTGTTTGTTTGTTTGTTACGCTTTCACGCTAAAACGGCTGAACAGATTTGGATAAAATTTGGCACATGGTTATACCATGACCTGGATTACGACATAGGATACTTTTTATCCTGATATTCCCACGGGATCGAGACTTATGCGGGTGAAACAGCGGGGCGCAGCTAGTATGAATAATAAATCTACCAGCAAGTTTTAATGTTTTGCTGCTCTGATTGGTCAATTACAACGTATATTCATCAAATTAACTAAGATTTGATAACATCCTAAATTGAGTAGGGACAAACAGATAGATAAGTTCACACTCTCACACGATATAAAGCTGAATGAGTAGCCAGTAATCCAGTTAAATGGCGCGGGATTGGAAAGGCCTATGTCCAGCAGTGGACGTTTATAGGCTCGACAAGCCGTGTGCCCAGTGGGTTTTCCCATCAGCAAAAATTACGAACTTTCATACAAACTTTCATCCCCAATTAACGATTTTTCAAAAATACCTCTTTAGTGCTAAAAATCCTTCGTGTATGTATAAAGAAAGATTCACGATCAGGCACGTTTCATACAAAGTTGGGCCCAAAACCCGAAGAGCCGGCCAGCGAAAAAAAAAATGTGTTACCCTGGTCGGGGAAGTCCTCCTAATAATTTTTAACTATCGCGCCGAATCTCTACGACTATTCCTTCAGCTGTTGGCGTTTGTATTTTGGGCCTAATATGGCTGATCTCCTTTCATGTTCTTAAGCCCAGCGGTTTAGGCTGTCCATTTTCTGTCAGTCAATTAATTTAAGATTTTTATTTAGTGGATGATAGCTCGTGGCTAAATAATAACAGCCGCATGGATCGATCCATCAGGTTAAGCTACGCTTGCCGGGGTTGGTCCGTTGATGGGTGACCATCTTTACACACCGAGACTCCTCCATGCCTCGGAAAGCACGTTAAGTCGTTGGTTCCGGCTGTCATTCATAAATCTTTGACAGTCGTAACGGGTTGTCAGAAGACCGAAAGTATGACAACCAGTCTTACCAAGGGGTATCGTATTACCCAGTTACTAGGTTGTGGAGGTCAGATAGGCAGTCGCTCCATGAAAAATACTGGTATTCAGCTGTAGAATAGAGTAGAAAGATGTTTATTCAGCTGTATCCGTTTAGACTAGAAGCCGAAAGAACATAATTGGGAAAAGGCTAGGCAGATTGATTTAGTAGATAAGAATGCATAGACATTCAGAAACCAGGGGTAAGACATCATATGAAAGTGATTTCTAATAAAAATAAAACACATATTTCATCTTCTTCCTCTCACCATTCACTGCTTGATAAAAGTCTTCCCATAGAAACAAAACAAAACAATTAATAATAAAGTAATAACGCAAACACCATCTAACAGGTTCACCGTTCATCTTGAAAGTAGGCGTCCATTATAAACGGCCCAAACTTAAGACGCGCTAAACTTAATGGGGTTATTGACCATTTGACAAGCGAATTAGTTCCACTTCACACTACACCTGTGGGTATGATGTCATCAACGCCATGACTATTTTGGTATACAAGTCAAACTCAAACTCAAATCATTTATATCAATTAAATCATTTACAGCAGTAAGCATTTATGAGCAGTGATAGCCTAGTGGTGTGTATAATTATCACTTGCTTCAAAAACGGTGAAGGAAAACATCGTGAGGAAACCTGTCTATCTGCCTGAGAGATATTTCTCAACGGCATGTGAAGTCAAGTCAGAGGCTCATGGGCGGCTTTATAACTCTGACACCAGGTTAGTCACTAACCACACGAAAAGAAGAATTTACAGGCACTTTTGAATTGTCAAAGGAGTTGTTTATTTAGAAAGATGAAGCTAGTTGAAGAAGGAAGAGGTATTCAAAAACGGAACTGCTATTGTAGCGGTTACACCGCCACATACGAACTACGCATCATAGACATGACGTCACACAAATCCTGCATCGCGCAGTTAGAGTTTACCGAGCGATCGACAGATATCCGTTGGGCAGTTGCTCGCCAGACACAACACCCGTCTGGTCGGAGGATCCTCCCTTTTCTATGGTGGATGAGTGAACTTTACACCCTGTTCCTCATGCCCCTAAACTATGATAGAGCAACATTTTGTTTCGTATTGCTGAGTTGGTCTTTTGGACTAAAGGGTCAAAATGAGAGAGAAAGGAAGAGTGTAGTTCTAAACTTGAGAGTTGAAACTTAGTTTAACGTTACTTATACCTTTTTGTAGCGTGCTAATGGCGAAGAAAATGGCTTTGACGGCGAAAATTTGTCAGAAAGACAGTGAAAATGAGCATTCGACTAACGGTCGAACCCAATAACCTATTTTCAGTAAAAGACAGATGGCTATTGGTGTTAGATAGTATAATTCTATCTGTCACTGAATGTCATTCCGTAAGATTCCTTCTTCTCTGCCAGATTATTGGGAAGTTAAAATCATAGATAGATAGGTTTTCTATCTCCAGTATGCCAAAACTGGTGATAGATAGGTATTGGGTTCGGCCGTAAGTGTTTAACTTAGTCGAATGCTTGTTTTCACTGTTTGTCTTTCTGGGTTTTTTTTTCCCCTTTTTCACTAACATTAAGCGACACCTTAATAGAAGCGCAATTATATTTTTTTTAATCTTATATTTTCAATAGCTTTTGATAATTTTTTGTACATTGTTCTCACATATAGAAGCAACAAGAATAATGTACCCAGGATTTTGTAATATCTATATTTAAAAGAGTGTCCTTGGAGTTTCTTGTCCGTTCTTCTCCATAGAGATCTACGTTTTGGAATGGGCAACTAGCTTCAACTTTCTGACTAACTGACCGATTCTTTGACAATTCAAAAGTGCATGTAAATGGTTTAATTGAAATAAATGTTTTGAGTTTGATTTAAATATCACATTTCGGTGTTGCCTAGTATTAGTGGATTAGACCCGTATTCATTGGTAAAATTACTTTTACAACACATTTTAGTTTGGACTTGAATTTTTACTGACTAAACTTATATTTCTAATCACACAGCAGTAAGCAAAGTACGGCTAGTATAAAAATGATTAAACGAGCAGACGCCTACGTATTTAATTTAATGAGGCTAACATACAAACTGTGCGAACTCAGCAGACACAGCGACGACATTCTATTGCAGTTCAAATAAGGTTGACTACTACTGCCATCTATGGACGTTTTCGGAAACTAATTGTAAAACGAGGTATTTATCAATATAAGATCTTGTAGTGATCCACAGTTTGATAGTAATTTGTATTTTCTGATTGGTTGAAGACATAACGGACTCAGTTCGTGTTAAAAAGACCTGTGATATTGCAATAACTAACGCCATCTACCGACCTTGATCCTAACTTAATGACAACTTATCAACTGTGTGGTTTCGTGTTTAGTAGTGCAATGATCTTCATTTTGACGGCGTTATATCACTTTTTTCATCTAGACTTGTCTTAAGCATCAGCTCAAGTTGATTAAATCTTTTTATCTTTTTAGACCTTTCACCCCGGATCCCCAAACACCATTTACTATTAAGGGTGACTTCAAAATAGCCGCAATCAATCGCATGATAGACGTTCTCAAATTATTATACACTACAGGATACATTATCATCATCAATTCAGCCGAAAGACGTCCACTGCTGGACATAGGCCTCCCCCAAGCACCACCACTTCAACCGGTTCTGTGCTTCCCGCATCCAGCGGATTCCTATTGGCCTCCTAAATCGAGTCAACTTGCATTTTATTTTTTATGACTATGACTTTTAAAAGTTGTCATGAATTCAAATTTGGAACAATGATGACACCAAATTGATCGAAGTCAGCTTCAAAATTGCAT
Organism: Agrochola lychnidis; assembly: GCA_963680765.1. Classification (NCBI taxonomy): domain Eukaryota; kingdom Metazoa; phylum Arthropoda; class Insecta; order Lepidoptera; family Noctuidae; genus Agrochola; species Agrochola lychnidis. Next base: position 17,957,719 of record OY796857.1, read on the forward strand.
TAATACTTTTTTTTTGACTCATCATTATTTGATGTTTTATGCCTTGATAGCTTACATGAAAATTGCAATTATGGCTCGATTTAGGAGTCAGTGTAGTTTAGGAGTTAGTGTATAATCTCATTATGACACTACGATACACCTTAAGAGGGTTAATCCTAAAAGTTGGCAACGTTGTAATAGTTGTCAAATATTTACCTGTTTTGATTAATTTGGCAATATTACTGTATGGAATTAAGAAATGTGGCTAACTAGTGAACTAAAATATTGATTATGAAATGCAATCATTAATATCGTAACACCGAATATTTAGTTTTAGATGTAAACAAAAGTATTTGGAAACTTTCCAAATGCCTTTTTTACACCTAAAACGGTTACAACATCAAATTCAGTGTTAAAATTGCAATTCATTATTAATATTGTAGTTTGCTAGTTAGCCACATTTCTTATTTCCATACAGTAATATTACCAAATTAATCAAAGCAGCGAAATATTTGACATCTATTTGCGACGTTGCCCACTTTCAGAATAAACGCTCTTAAAGAGGGAACATCATGAGATTCAAAGGCGACTTCAAATAATATGAAGTTGCCTTTGAGAATTTGACCCACGCCATCTTTCAATCTTTTTTACTAAGTACAGTACGCGGCCCTTAACATGAATACGTTCATTTTTGGAGAACGTCGCCTCTGTCACCTTTCTCAACATAATCTGCCTAGCCTTTTCCCAACTATGTTGGAATCGGTTTCCAATCTGACCGGATGCCGCAAAAACCAGTATTTTTACATGGAGCAACTGCCTACCTGACCTCCACAACCCAGTTACTGGGTAACAAGATACCCCTTGGTAAGACACACAGTCAGACAGTCTCTTTCTTTCTATTTATACCGGCAGCGCCCCGCGGTTTCACCCGCATAAGTCGGATCCCGTAGGAATGTCAGTTATTTATAAAAAAAATCTGCTGTTCATACATTTTGAAACAGCAGATTTAAAAAAAAATACCGACAAAAAATTTCAAAGCAGCTCGGAATCATGTACTGAATCCATAGTTTTCGCGTCGATGTCCACCCTGTATAAAATATAATAATAATAATATCTAATATAAATGTCTAAGGGGCCTCTGCGAGTTGGCTTCGGCCCCTCGTACGCCTTCCAAAGGTCCGGGACCCCAGGGTCCCGAGATATGTCAAAGATATCTAATATTAATAGTATTATATAAACATAACATAACGCCTTGTTTCTCCGAAGGGTTGGGCAGAGGTGTCCCTGTAGCAGGTACACCCACATTTCGCCAGTTATGTTTCAAGTCCCACGTAATAGGGGCGAGCCTATTGCCATCTACCGGGCACAAATCCAGACTCCGAGCTGCTACTGAGAAATTTCTGATAGAAAAACCCAATAACACTTTTGCCCGACCCGAGAATCGAACCCAGGATCTCATGCTCATTATTATATAATATATAGATAATAGTAGGATAGGATTAACGTGAAGGTAAACTTACTAATTGAGCAGTCTCCTCTTCAGCTGCCGCGACGACGACATTCTTCTTCAATTTGATGGCCTCTTGTAAGACTCTTTGTGGGTGGAGGCCTAAGGCTCTTAATTCGTGTTGACCAAGGTGCACTCCGCTGTAGGGCACGTTTATACTGCCGTCTATGCAGCTCTTCTCGTAACTATGGCGACAATATTTGAGATATTATTAGTTCTAAAAGAATGCAACATGTTAAAAAACCCCGTCCGATCCGTAGGATGCATACTGAGAGTATATTTATGTGGAAAATTTAGGAAAAAGGAAAAAAAATCGCCACATCTAATACCTTTAAACGAGCAATTCATGTATATATGTATATTATATAAAATTCTCGTGTCACAGTGTTAGTATGGCGTTTATTCGGTAGGTCTGAGAGTCGGTCGTAATCTATTTTTCATAATACCCCTAAGTGATAGAGAGATGGTCCACCCCAAACATTTATATGGCAAAACAACGTTTGGTCAGCTAGTGTATATATATAATCTGAATCTCGGATACGGCTCCACCGATTTTCATGAAAATTAGTATGCAGGGGGTTTCAGAAGCGATAAATACATCTAGCTAGGTTTCATATTTAGAAAACTACACAAAAAAACCGAGCTAAGCTCGGTCATCCAGATATATTTTTTTTCCATGGGGAAATTTACCGTGTTTTTACATTGGGCGCGGGCGGCCTTCTTTAAGCGGATGTCTACAAGTCATAACTTGTGATCCCTGTTGAAATTGCTAATTTTTAATGGATTTGGGATAATTTTGGTACCAAAAATGTGAATTTAAAATGGCAATAACTTTTTTTTTCAACTTTTTTTTTTATTAAGTACTTTTTGGTAATTTTATTGCAGTAGCTACGCGCCCCTTTCGGATCGCATAGGTTTTTTTTTACATATTATATAGTAGAGAAAATACAGTAGAAATCTTTACTGTTTTTTTTTTTTTGTTGCTAATTTATCCAAATAAATATATGAAATCTCCACAGAACTCCAAAAAGGAACTGGTTACATTAAGGCACACTAGCAGGACAAAATCAATAATAATGTATACTTACAGTAAATTGGACCTTATGTCAATGACACAGCATTTATCTTGGCATATCAGCGAAAAGAAATCTGACAAGTTAATTCTTGGACTTATTTCAGTGAATAACGTTTCCATTGGTATTTCCACTATATCCTGAAAATGGAACTTATATGAATGAACTTGAAAATGAAAGTTGGCCGAAAATAAGTGACTTAACGATTATATTTAGAGGACTACCAGCTTTTGTGCACTAATTCACATTGAGCCGCTTCCATACATACATAAGTTCACGTCTTTTTCGAATTCCCCATGAGGGTGGGCAGAAACTACAGAACTATAAAGTTGAAGCTAGTTGCCCATTCTAAAGCGTAGTAGGTAGGTTCCTATGTAGAAGAACGGGCAAGAAACTCCACGGACACTCTTTTAAATCATAATATTGTTACAAAATATTGGTTACATCATTCATGTTGAAATTATACATGTGAGAACAATGTAGAAAGACGTGCACGTTAAAAGCGTCCGTAATAATAATATAAAACAATTCAAAAATTAAAATAAGCCGTGGCAGCTAAGAGATGACCAGTCCCTACTGACGGCGCTCGTTCACGAACATGACGCATGGATCAGCACCATTTAGCTAAACCATTTTGAAGGGAACTTAACGACCCAACACACACGCCACCACCAGCGAGACATTTGAGTGAGCATGACATACTCTCAGCCGCCAGGGCACATTCCAACAATGAAAGACGTACCCAGTAAATGGTAGCTTTATAGAATGTACATGGTCACAGTGCTCACACATGTGCTTTGCAGTTATACAATACTAACAGATTGAATTTATACAATCATCATTTGCCTAGCCTTTTCCCAACTATGTTGGGGTCGGCTTCCAGTCTAACCGGATGCAGCTGAATACCAGTATTTTACATGGAGCGACTGCCTATCTGACCTCCACAACCTAGTGACTTGGTGAATTTATACAATGAAAGAAAGTATTTAATGCTTACCATAGGGTCCTTAATTTGAGCTTCATTGGTAAACCGTCTATAGCTAATACTTCTTGGTGAACTGCGGCACATATTGATAGATTCCTGTGGATATATAAATCGTTAATAATATGTCAACGACCTTTGTAGTATAAAAATTCTGAGCTTGTAATAGACATTGACCTCTCTATTATTGACTTGAAAAATTATGACCGTTACATGTTTTTGTATTGGTATGTAGTTGGGTGATAAAGTATATTGAAATAATTGATAAAGTATATTGAAATAATTTATTAACTTTAATCTTGCGAATTTGTTGCAAGCATACGGACATTATTATTGAAGTGAAAACTTCTTTAGGCGCGTTGGGTATTTTTGAGATGGGAAAAAACAACTGAACTCGCGACACCGTTACCGACACCTCATTTTAGTAAACGCGATTGTGCTCTTTATTTATATTACGTTACGGATCAATGTTCTATGCAAGTATTTTCACTTTAAAGGTTTTGGAAGTATTTTTGAAGTGAAAACTTCTTTAGGAGCGTTGGGTATTTTTGAGATGGGAAAAAAACAATTGAACTTGCGACACTGTTACCGACACCAGCTTTTGACCATTAAAAAGACATCAACGCACGATACATTTTCTTTGGGATTAATGACATTCCAAACATTGAGATATGACGACGACATGATTGACATTTCCCTTTTTTTACCGACTTCAAAAAAGAAAAGTATTTCCTGCACAATAAAATTGTTCAAGTTTTCACTTCTGTCGGCACTCCCGGAATGCCACTGTCTTTTTTTTGTAAACGCGATTGTGCTCTTTATTTAGATAGGTTACGGACCAATGTTCTATACAAGTATTTTTCTTCCACCAAGGCGATCTTGTTCGAGTTTTCACTTCTCCACTCCCGGAGTGCCACGGTTTTTTATTAATAGTTTCTACCCGCGACTTCATCTGCGTGAAATTTCTTGTTCTATCGTCCCACCCCGTCGCATCGCATCGTCCAACCGCACTATTGCGTTTTCGCTTGGCATTCTTTCTTTTTTCTCAGCTCCTAGTGTGATGTTAATTAGCCTATAGCCTTCCCCAAGAATTTGGTTATCAAAAAAAAAAAATTTTTCAATTTCAAATAGTTGTTTCAGAGATTAGCGCATTCAAACAAATAAACAAACAAAAAACAAACTCTTCAGCTTTATTATTAATATAGATAGATATATAACGTCCCACTATAACGTCCTATAACGTCCCACTGCAGGGCAAAAGCTTCCAAGAGGAGGGCCTGGACCTTTTACTTGGCACTCTCTTATGCCATCTTAGGCCAGTCCTGTAAATGGGAGTCCAGTTCATCCTGCCAGTTTATTGTTGTTGGGATTGGTTAATGTGAAACACTTCCAACTATTTAATTTTATAATGAAGGATTTACCCTTCAATTTAAATTATATGATGGATTCAGAGGGCGAGAGATAGAGACATGGAATTTTTTAGAGGATGCCTTTGTCGAAGGACAAGCTGTTTAGGAAAGTAAAGTGCACCGAACGTCGATATTTAAGAAAAATTTCGTAGGTATGGAATAGAAAAATATTATAGAAAACTTTGTAGAACCAGCAATAAAGGCTTATTTTATTTTATTAATTTATAATATTCAGAAACTTTGTCTCTATGTAAATGAGTGGTTCTGCTTTAGTGTACAATTTTTTTATTTTAATAGTGGTTTTTTTTGGAGTAATGGGAAGATTGGACAGTTGGCGTTAAATAGATGTATCAGAAACAACATAATTTGACAGAAGTCTTTTCTGAGCAGTTTCAAAATTCTGACGGAATGATGTCGAAATAACGTAAATGGTTTTCACAATCATGCCAAGGTATCAAAAACATCTTTAAAGTTAATAGCAGAAATTGCATAGTAGATTAGCTATTGTTAAATGCCCTTGACACACTCTCCAATGTCAATGTCAGACTCGAACAAAAAGACATTCATTGAACGCAAACTTTAGTCGGAAATATGTCTTTTTTGTACACAAATATGTAAAGATTTTTGTTACTCCGATGTTTCATTTGTTATAGCAATTGCTTTATTATTATTAACTAGCTTTTGCCCGCGGCTTCGGTCGAGTTAATGTAGATTTTGTAAAGATATTTTTCTATTCCTCGGGAACAGTACTTTTTTCTGGAAGTACCATTGACAACGTGTATGCAAAATTTCATGATGATCGGTTGAGTAGTTAAGATGTGAAAGCGTAACAAATAAACGAACTCACTCATCCTTAATATTATAAATACGAAAGTAAGTTTGTTTGTTACGCCTTTACGCTAAAACGGCTGAACGGATTTGGATGAAATTTGGCACATATATAGATGATGCCCTGGAAAAGAACATAGGATACTTTTTTTTTTCCACGGGATCGAGACTTATGCGGGTGAAACCGCGGGGCGCAGCTAGTTTATAATAATATTACTAGCAACGCCCCGTGGTTTCACCCGCATAAGTCTCGATCCCTTGTGAACATCGGGATAAAAAGTATCCTATGTGTTTATCCAGATTATAAACTATCTGTGTGCCAAATTTCATCCAAATCCGTTCAGTAGTTTTTGCGTGAAAGAGTAACAACTATCCATCCTCACAAACTTCCGCATTTATAATATTTGTAGGATATAAAAAATATATAAATATAATATATACAGTAGGATAGTTAGGATTTATATATAAAGAGTTTACAATAGTCTTTTACTTAAAACTATGCCCCACAAAACCGGTTTCACGGTTTGTCTGTGGGAACGGATCATATAAATTCGTTAGTGCAAGTTAAGAACCTCACGGCTTCTTCCCTTGGGGGTAGGCAGAAGCTACAGAACGCCACCTGCTACGTTCCTTACATACTCCTTTTGCTTCGTTTAAGTTCATAGGTGTATCTTTAATATTTTTCGAGTTATTAAATTTTTTATGTTTTGAGAAGTGTTTGCCATATCTCCAATGTTATTGGCTCGATTTAGATTCTGTTTATTATTTCTAAAAGCTTATTTTATCGAAACAACTTTTTTTTTTTTAATTTGTCGACTATGCAAAAAAAAACGGAAGTGAAAACATTTTTATCTAAAAAAATCTGTTTTAAAAAAAACAAGTGTAAGTTCTTAAAAAAAACAAGTGTAAGTTTTTAAAAACACAGGGGGATTAGAAAAAAAATTGAAAAAAATTAAAAATAAAAGTCAAGATAAACCCTTTTAAAGTTATTTTTCTATAATTTTTCATGAATATTCAGAAAAATGCGGGCGGGCACATGCCCATGGGCGACATTGTATGTCCTTCTAGGGTGTGCCCTCCTGGCGTTTCTCACTCACATCTGCCTTGTATACTTGTAGCATAATGCTGAGCGATAGCCGATTTGCGTGGATGTGACGCATGCTTCCCCCAACCTTTTCTCATTTTTGTATTCTAAACTATTTTTTGCGTCATGTTTACCGCAAATAAACGTTTTTACTTTCTTTCTTTCTTGTAAATAAATACCTTTTGCGCCGCTCACTGTTCATTCATCCTCTCAACATGGCCAAACCATCTAAGCATTCTCTTTTAAATTTTTGTCACTACATTTTATTATCATCACATTTTCACATCTTTATAACAATATGAAGATAAACAAACGAGAAAATAATTATCACTAACCTTGACACATTCTCCAATGTCAATCTCCGGCAGATCAGAGAACAGTAGGATGCACTCGTTGAAGCCAGACGATAGTAATGTATCGCGCAGTTGTCTTAGTATGCCCACTCCCATGAACAGGGGTAACGCCGGCCCTTCTACTAGCAAGGCATCCCACAGGTGGACTATCTTGTGGAGGGGGAATACGTCTGAAAGAGATTTATGTTGATAGACAATATGTTTGAATCAGTATTTTGACTTCAGTAAAAAACCATAAAGCTCCTGTATACATTTAGTTTTGCTGGTTGTCATGACCGGCAGTGCCCGGAGCTTGGGCCAGAGGAGTTCATCAGGTTAAGCTACGCTTGCCGGGTTTGGTCCGTGGATGGGTGAGCATCTTTACATACCAAGACTCCTCCGTGCCTCAAAAAGCACGTTAAGCAATTGGTCCCGGCTGTCATTCGTGGATCTTTGACAGTCGTTATGGGTCGTCAGAAGCCCGAAAGTCTGACAATCAGTCTTACCAAGGGGTATCGCATTACCCAATTACTGGGTTGTAAAGGTCAGAACTAATTTCAACACACGGGTGTTCAGAATTATGTACTAGTTAATCGAACACTCAGCGAAAATGCATAATTGCATCGAACGCAATATGCACATTCGCTCATTCACCTAAATGTCCAGTTCGCGTTCAGATCTCATTAGAGACACCACGTACTCAAAACCATACATACTATTTTACCATATATTTTACCAATAAGTTAGTTATAATAGTTTAAAATTTTCTACCATTTCTTGTAACTAAGTGTTATAGTAATTCAATATAGCTCTTATAATTCGAGGTATTAACTTTTACCCATATACCATATCCTATAAATACGAGAAAGGTGTGTTAGGTCACCATAGCGCCGAGCAGTACTTTATTATTCTACATGGTCCTTCTTTCCTTTCCTTACGCCAAAAATAAAACCAAAACCAAATATAAAACTTACGTGAAAACATAGTAAGGAACCACGGTATAGCGAACAGCTCAGGTACAAAGTTGATCTCATGTAGATGCGTCGCTAACTCCGGTTCATGGAAGGCCGTCATTTGCCAGAACTTGGCTAAGTACTCCTTGATGATGGCGCTATTGTCCTTCAGGAAGAACTTGTGAAGAAACTTCGGTACGAAGGCTGAGAGGCAAGCGAAGGCACGGGCTGGTGGCGGAAAAGTAAATCTATTAATTAATCAAAATATTTTATTTCACATAAACCTACATGGGCACATGTGAAACGTCAGAAGCTAGGTGCACGGTTCCAATTGGTCGTTTCCTATGGAGAAGAGCCAGCAAGAATCTCCACAGTTACTCTTTTAAAAATAATTGGCTTTTACAATATTTTCAAATAACAGTGTTAATAGGTAGGTATGGGAGGTCAGAGTAGGCATTTCAACAAGTACCAGGTACTTAACAAATACAATAAAAATAAAAAAGCCCCTTTGTTTCATGCTATTTATATCTATAAATAGTATAAAATAAAGTCGCTTTTCGTGTGTGTGTGCACGTAGTTCTTCAAAAACTTCTCAATGAGTTTTGATGCGGGGCAGGGACGCTAGTTAAAACATTGGTAGCCTGCGTTCATTATTTGGACTTCTAAGTGAACAATTTAATACACTTGATTTGCCTTGTAAAGTCTAGGTCATTCTAAAATCAACTTTATTCATACTTAATTAAAGTTGATCATAGTTGCATGTAGTAAAAAGTCAACATGATTCCGTTGCGAAAAGGGATGGAACTATCGGACATGTATAGCTGTCTCTCTTTCTAGCACTGGAAAAATTATGGCATTCATACTTCATATACGGCCCCAAGGGCCAGTTATTCTGCAGGAGTGGTGAAGTAACATAACATCACGCCTATTTCTGCGGAAGGGTTAGGTAGAGGTTTATTTAGAAACACCCATATTTCGCCAGTTATATTTAAGTAATTGTGGGCGAGCCTGATACCATCAATCGGGCATATGCTCGCTATGGTAACAGGCATGGACAGTTTGGATGTGTATCCAGACTACGGTTTATAGAGCAGTAATAGCCTAATCTAGTGGTGTGACCATCAGACTGCCAAGTCATAGGTCTGGAGTACGAACCCAAGGCACGCACCTCTGACTTTTCGGATTCATGTGCGTATTTTATAATTATCACTTGCTTCAAAAACGGTGAAGGAAAACATCGTGAGGAAACCATGCCTGAGAGATATTTCTCGACGGCATGTGAAGCCAAGTCAGAGGCCCATGGGCGGCATAAAAACTGACACCAGGTTAGTCACTAACCACACGACAAGAAGACTACGGGTTGCTACCTAGAAACTCCTGATGGAAAAACCCTATAACGCTTAGTCCAACCCTGGAATTGAACCCATGATCTCATGCTCAGCAGTAGCGCTTGCAACCACTTGACCAACGAGGCAGGTGAAGTAAAGAGGGGATATTCGTTTCTTTACTTACCTTCATTGCAGAAGTTCAAATATAAGAATGGTGCGGTCAACGAGTCCAATCCTTGCCAGTACACATACTGTGGGTTCGTCAACAGCCAGGCCTTTAGCAGTCTTTTTAGTGTCCGATGGCCCGCCGAGCCGCAGAGCAGCCAGCAGTATTGATGACAGCGTGGTATGTCCACGTCTATCTGTTAGGGGAATATGAACTTTATTGCTTTGTGATTCAGTTGAGTTTCAGCTGATATTTATTTAGGAGTTTTAATTTGCCAGCAACTAATGCTAGAAAAAAAATCTAACATTATATATTAGCAATACAAATTGAAATCTATGCTTTTGGAACATCACTTCATCGCTTTAGAAGTACGAGCAACATTCAAGGTATTGCAAATTATGATAAATTCATTATAGATTCAGTTAGCCTTAGATTAGACAAGCAATTTCAAACATTCAAAATTCAAATAGCTTGTGCAAATCTAACTGTCGCCTTACTATTTTGCAGATTTTTGAAGTGAAAACTTCTTTAGGCGTGTTGGGCATTTTTGAGATGGGAAAAAACAATGGACACCTAATTTTTATAAATGCGATTTTTCTCTTTATTTATATTACGTTACGGATCAATGTTCTATGCAAGTATTTTCTTGTTCAAGTTTTCACTTCTGTCGGCACTCCCAGAATGCCAGTTTTTTTTTTAGATAGGGCACGAGTTGTCCTCTGGGGATCGTAACAATTTAACCGGACTGTCCTGTGGTTGCCTTAAGCTACTAATCTAAAGCCTCCAGTCAGGGCGTAAAATAACTTATATACTAGGCGAACGCTCGCTAATGGCACCCCCTGTGGGTATACGAACTTCGGCTTAGGGCGTCAGCTTCATTGAGCAAGGGTCGGGGGGGGGGGGGAGTGAAAAATAAAACAATTGATTAACTACATAATTACCTGTCTATCAGTAGGTGTAGGCGTCTCCTTATCAATCCTTTCATACTGTTCCTCTATATCCCCCACAACTCCGAGTAAGGCTGCCCACACATCACCACGAACTAGGGGAGGAATGTCTACCTCCGCTTCAGCCCTAATGTATGGCGCTGTGTACGGGTAACCCTGCGAAGAAAAGTAGTAGAGGATTATATCCCTAAGAAATTTTCAAATGTCCAATTTTAACTACGGAAGTAAGGATGGTTTTAAAAGCCTACTCGATTTTATCAAAAGAAAGAAGGAAAAATATTTTTATATGGGACACGCACAGGAAATACAAACAGTAACAAAAAATAAAATAAAAAAGGAGCATTTTAAAACTAACATCAAAAATAATAACGACCTGTGCGAGACAAAAAAAAGGCTCCTATCTTAAGCATAATGCAGCGATATTTAAAAAAAAAACCGCAGCGTTGGTATTAGAGAGAGGTAGATTTACAGGTAAATGTTTGTTTGTTGGTATTTTGGACAAGTAATCACAATATCCATCAGATTTAATAACATATAAACTTTACCATGTTTTTGTATCGAGAAAATTATTCAAAAACTTGAGGAAACAAAGCTGTTATCAGATATATTTTCAAGATTAACATAATTTATTTTTGCCGTCACAAACTAAATAGATTAGCCAAAAACAATACACTCCTTTTTGGGCAGTCGTGTAATTTTTTTATCGAAACCGGCCTATTACAATATTTTTAGTTTTGGCTCTTTTGTAAACGCCTTAAGTAAGTCCGTTTTTCACGCGTATAACAATCTATATATCTAATGCAGCCTGTTCCGAGCTCGAAGCCCGAAAATCAAACAATCGACATAGAATTACGATATCGTCATCGATAATTAAAAGTAGTGGCAATTTAGATAACATGGAATAACCCGATTGAAACTTATAAAAACCCATAAAACAACCGCGTATGAGTAGGCTTAAGATATCTTTTTTTTTTATTGTTAAGGATAACGAGGCAGACATGCATTGACTTTGATCAAGGTGACACACATAAATAAATATTCTAATACTAGATCAGCACCCTAATTGCGTAACACTTTCAATCACAAGCCGAGGGTTTTGGTACCCGTCCCCGGGTCGACGGCGCGTTTGTTCCACGCGCGCCTCAAAGAGAAGTCATCAGAACTGACGGGGTCCGCTAGGGCCGATGCTTGCCGGAGTTGCAGGGATGTCCGGAAGGGTTACCGACAGCCCCCGGCAGCATGGCAACTGAAGGAACACGGGTGGGTTTTAGTCAGTAAGAGTCTGACACGCCCTCCCGCTCCGCCCAGAGCGGGAGAAGTTATTTCAAAATTTCCCAACCAAAAAAAAAAGGGTTTTGAAAGATACTGCTAAATCCATAAGGTACTTCAATAGGTTTGAAAAATTCGTCTGCTCAACAACGTAAATAACGCAATGGACGAAAACTACTGTCAAAATGAAACCTATTCCGATCAATTGTCATTTTTATGTCTGTTACGCAATTACCTCAGTGACCTAAGTTTAGTGTATTTCCATTTAAAGCGGTTTACGCGCGTACTAAGTGCGTAATTCAGATAGAACAATTTACAAAAAAAATAATTGTAGAAATTGTTACGACAGAGTCGCGTTGCGCCTATCTGCTTTAAGCTTACGGAACGCGCGAGTGATGTGGGTAATAAATAGTAGCGATTGTTTTGTTACTGAAATGTATGAACTACCCGACGACTCAGTTTAAAACGGCCAAACTTCGTCCTGTAGCGTTGTGAGCGGTCTCAACTATATTAGTCGAGTGATCAATTAGTAAGTAACTAACCACATCTCTACAAACGTGGCACAACACTAATTCCCTAAGGACACTCTAGCATTTCGACTGCCGCTTGCCTCCCTGAAGGGAGTGACCCTCAGGCCTGTGCCCCGACCTAGGGGCTCTCTGTACGGGCTCAGGCTGCACACATCGAAGGCCTGCCTACCTGCGGCCTACCGCCGCGCGCCTGTGCTGACAGGCGATCTACCACGTGCTCCTAATGCCTGCCTGCGGCCTACCGGCGAGAGCACGTGCTACACTCTAACTACCAGCAGTCTACGAGGGCCGTCCGACCTACTACGGTGCCTGTGCTGACCAGGCGCCCACATCTACCATGTGCTACCAAGGACGGTACCCTTCCTGTCGATCCTAAGTGTGTGAGTGCTCAGACTCAGGTCAGGATCTTACCCACGACCTAGCCGTGTTCTTCTTACTATCTATATTATATCTATAAACCTAACTGTTTTATTACCTACAACTACTACCTAACCGTTAACGGCCTGCGCAGCCTACCCTGCGCAGCCCTAGTCGTTACAGTCCACATTCACTCGTTTCACGCGCGTGTCTAGATAGTCGAAGTGCCTTGTTGTGTCCAGTATAATGCGCTTATAAGTATCTGGAAGTATGCACTTAAACGAGAAAACTAATTCAGTTCTTCAATGTCATATTTTACTCCTATAGTAGATTGTTATACGAGGGGCTAAAATAAGCCATATTAGAGTAAATAGAAACCGAGTTATAATGGGTTTTAGCGCCGTGTGTTACTCTACTTTTCACTACGATTATGAGAAAATAAAATAATCCAATACAATATTAAATAGATTATTTTATTTAAAAAAAATTACAATCTGTTCAATCTGAATTTTTAAGGAAACTTTTTATCCCAGTATGCGGTACTAAAAAGCTACTTTTACATAAGAATAAAGACTTTTTGGTTTTTGTAGGCTCACTGGTTACAGACAAAAATTACTTTTTCCCCTAGAGCAAGATATAATGTTTTGTCCCCGCTCTGGTACGCTACATTGACGGACTTTTTGAGCAAGAGGAGTGAAAAATAAGTTTTACTGTACTATAGGTATAATTCTGCGCACGTCTTTAGGGAAAACAGGCGTGATGTTATATGCATATTAACTACTTTATTGTTACATAATCAAATCTTATCTTTACCTGCTCTTTTAAGATTGGGAATCCTATTCAAAGACGAAAACAATTAAATAATCGATTAGATAATGAAGAACGCGCACACACGACGTCGTGTGAAAGGCAAATTGACAACATTGCTAAAGCGGGTTTAGATGCACCGAATTATTCGCGCAATATTACGGGCCATAGCAATTTATTCCAATCTCAATCTACCTAGCCTTTTCTCAACTATGTTGGGGTCAGTTTCCAGTCTAACCGGATGCAGCTGAATACCAGTATTTTACATGGAGTGGCTGCGTATCTGACCTTCACAACCCAATTACTGGATAACACGATACCCCTTGGTAAAACTGGTGTCAGACTTTTGGGTTTCTAACTACCCGTTACGACGGTCAAACAAAATATCCACTTACATGCAAAAGCCTTTGGAACCAAAGCAGTCTATAAAACTGATACTCCGTATCCCTCTCCCTTATAATCTTAGGTAATGTCACAGCATCATACTCTTTTCTCCGTTCGTGCATCAGTGGGTAGTAGTCGTGAGGTGGTACATGACTTAGACGGGATTTTAGTAAGTCTAGACTGTACTTGGCGAGACGACGGTCGAATAAAGCACCAGATTTACCGCCAATTGTGCAGCCGTCTAGAAGTATTGCTCTGAAATAAATTGTTTAAGTGCTATGTTATGTTTGTTTCCATAACTAACTAAAGGATGATTTCCACCAAACGGCTCGCATCGCATCAGGTCGGAAAGGATACGAACGGATGCGGTGACAACCGATCGCGTCCGGCAGGATGTCGACCAGGGTTGTAACGGATATCCGTATCCGCATCCGCAACTGCGGAGCATCCGCATCAATTATGATATCCGCAAAACATCCGCATCCTCAACTTTTGATTTTAAAAGCTCCGCATCCTCATCCGCATCCTCATAATTTCTATGAGGATGTGACCCTACCTTGTTCACACAAATAGTGGATTTTTAAAAACTCGCGCCGAGCTAAATGGGCGGGCCGATAAGTGAGTTACGCGTTACTATTGGCTGAATTCGCAATGTCCTTGTCCTATGACAGATGATCGGCCGCACGTGGCACTGTTGGCACGACTGTGGTGTCACATGTCACAATCTGAGTTAGCCGACGTTCACACGGACGTGATAAAATCGCAGCGATTTTTTTTTTCGAGCACCGGATTTTCAACGCTCTGCTTAGCGCCGAGAGTTAATGCGTCCCAGCGCATTGGATTCTCAACGTTCGGCTTAACACCGAGAGTTGAAAATCCAGTGCGCGATAAAATCCCGCCGAGATTATATTACTTCTGTGTTTACGTGGGCTTACTGGGTATAAAATCATTCGATTTTTTTTATCACCGCCACTGGCAAGTATCCCGACCGAACAATTATTTTGTGGAGCAGGCCCTTATTTATGATGAACTTAGAAACCGCTTAGAAGGCGAAACGGCCTGCCAGTTACTTTTTATCAAATATAATTTACCTTTACTTAATTTTGAATATTAAAGTTGTGCATTTGACTCCACAATTTGAAATTTCAGTCACCAAATTTCATCATCATATATCATAATCAGCCTATAATGTTCCCACTGCTGGGACACAGGCCTCCTCTCAGTGAATATTAACAACTTTAATATTAAATTTTTTTTACCTACCAAATAATTACCTACAATCTATACAAATATAAATACTATAAAAAAAACCGGCCAAGTGCGTGTCGGACCACGCACAATGAAGGGTTCCGTAGTTGGGATGAATTTATCCCAAAAACAAACTTAACTTTGTAGTTGAAAAATATGTTCTCCCATACGGAATGTATGGGAAAACATGTTTTTGCAACTGCAAAGTTGGTCGATTATTACTCGTTAACTTGTAAAGCTAACTTAGCTGTGATAGTTTTCCTTTTAATTTCGTTATATAAACTACTGTTGTGATTTTTTTCACATACCCAAAACCAACCATTTAGCCGGCAGGGGGGGGGACACTTGACTCTAACAAAAATGAGCACTTTAAAGTTTAATATTTCGCAAACGGATCCCTGAATCCAAAAATGGTTTTCACAAACTCGCAATGTTTTTGAAGGACCTTTCCAATGATACCCCTCACTATGGGTTAAAAAAATAAAAAATAAACATCACCACTTTACGTGTATGAGAGGTACCCTGAAAAAAAATGTTTTTCATAATTTTGTTTTACCACTTTGTTGGCGTAATTAATATGTATACCTATGCCAAATTACAGCTTTCTAGTACTAAGGGTCTCGGTGCTAGACCGCGGACAGACAGACAGACACACAGACGGACATGACGAAACTATAAGGGTTCCTTGTTTACTACGGAACCCTAACAAGGGCTATTTTTTGTACGACATCTGCATCCGCAGCCTCATCCGCATCCTCAATAAGGAATTTCCAATATCCGTATCCTCATCTGCATCCTCAAACCCGATTATCTCGATATCCTCATCCGCATCCTCATCCGTTATATGACATCCGTTACAACCCTGATGTCGACGCATACGATCGTCTCCGTACCGTCGCTTGCAAACGTATCCGTTTCTACGCCTAGTCAAATAGTTTCATTTCTACCGTGTTGACGTGTTCTAATTTTTGAAAATGGTTGAAGTTGACGTAGTATTGTTGGCTATCCCCGGTGTGGGCTTCTGACCTGACGGCCGGTAGCATCGCAATACTGCGAAAACCGCAGAGGGCGATGGCCGTATCCCCGCCCTGGGACCTAGAAGCGAGAGCCCTCGCTTCACTGCACCGGTGGCGCGAGGAGGCGCGAATACGGGGAGGTGGACCGGTGCAGCGTGAGATCGAGCTTCGTCGGTCTCAGCTCCGCGAGGTCCTGGTGACGGAATGGCGGGACAGGCTTCTGCGCCCTACCGCCGGCCTCGCTACCGTCGACGCGATCCGACCAGTGCTCGACGAATGGCTCGGGAGGAGGCACGGTTCCCTGTCGTTTCGGGCGACGCAGGTGCTCTCGGGGCATGGCTGCTTCGGGAAGTACCTGTGTCGCATAAACAGGGAGCCGGACGCTCGGTGCCATCACTGCACCCACTGTCGGGAGGACACGGTGCAGCATACACTAGCAGAGTGTACCGCATGGGAGGAGCCGCGCCGTGCCCTCGTATCTGAAGTCGGAGCCGACCTGGCGCTGCTGGCTGTCGCTCGTTCGATGGTCGGGAGCGCCGAGTCGTGGGATGCGGTGATCTCCTTCTGTGAAACCGTAGTTTCGCAGAAGGAGGCTGCGGAAAGGGAGAGGGAGATTGAGACCACTCTCCTGATCCGTAGTAGGCAGACTGGGCGTCGGCGGAGGGCGGACAACGCCCTCTTCCAGCCCCCGTAAACAGATCCGGAGGGACGGCGGACTCGGGGACGTCCGCCGCCCCCCATCCAGCAGGACCCGAGGTGGCAGTGCGTAGTGTTCCACGCGCGCCCCTATTTGACGTCGCGGGGGGAGTCTCACCTAACTCCCCCCGCGGGCATGAAGTGGCCCGCAAAAGCGGGCCAGTCGTTTTGACCAGTCGGGGATCATGGAAGGCGCACTAGATCTCATGATCCCCGGTCCAAGTGTGGGAAGGGAACACCGGGTGGTTTTTAGGGCGGAGGACATCCATGAGGATTTTCCACCCAGGAACAAAAAAAAAAAAGTATTGTTGGCTATATGGCAATAGCCAACAATACAGTTGGCTATTGCATTAGAAGAAGACAATAATCATAAAACATCCGAAAGGATCCGATCGGATACGACGACAGGCGAACGGAGCCGATAGCGCGTCGCAGCACACTTTCGGCTACGATGGCGTGTCGCGGAAGACGCCCGCGGTCAAGCTGTTGTGCGTGGCTTGGTAATATAGACATTAAATACTGTGTACACGATTTTATATCGTTTAAAGATTGTTCGGGCGTTTCCGACCACTCGGCGATCTTCGGCTGCCATCGGGGACAGCGGTAGGCGGCGGATGACGACGAGAGGTGCGGCGTGCGGGACGCGGGCCATCGAACCACTTCGCTACCGATCACGAACGACGGCACGCGCGCGCACCCCATACGTTTACCAACACTTAAATATTTTGTACCTATTTCGGATTATACCTTTTATCATACAGTCCACTGCTTTCAATAAAGTCCTTAGTTTAGATCCCTAACAAAGATTGTAAAATCCGTTCCGATCCGATGCGATGCGATCCGTTTAGTGGAAAACATCCTTGAGACCACAACATAATTAGAGATAAAATTGCCTTAAAAAATTGTGTTATATCATCAAACTGCATTAGAATGTGTTTGGATGTAGTAGTAATAATCTAATTTACATTTTAGTTATCTGATTACCGACACCAATTCCTATTAAGATAAATTGATGCTGTCTACGTCATAGCTACAGATGCCATATTTTCCAAAAAACATTGTAATAACTTTCACGCACACGACACAAGTCAGATGTGTAATACCTACTCGCATGCGCGGCGCGTCGTGCGTGTATGACCAGATGTATGAACGTAAACGACGCAAAAGGAGTATGTCAGAATCTTAGCAGGTGGCGTTATGTAGTTTCTGCCTACCCCCATGGACAGAAGGCGTGAGTTTATGTCAACACAGCAATAAGAATCTGACCATACTAAATTAATGGAACTAAATCGGTTTGAGTCAGAGGGTCATTTTCTGGCTTGCTAAGGCACTTAGACCAGTTTAGTTTTTAGGCCAGTTTTATTTATTTGAAGAATGACATAAAGACCTTTCAGTCATTTTACGTCTGATTTTGCGTCACTGTCAAAATCACAGTGATCTTTATAATCATTGCAATAAGGTTGCTTATATTTTGCTGCTGTCTGACGTAAAATAACTGTGAAAAGGTCACGTAGTAACTTCATACTTACATAGGCATGGACAAAATAGGTGGACTATTTTTCACTAGATAATTTTTCTTCAATTCCGCTTGAATATCTCCGCCAGCCAGTTGCCACCAATGGTAAAGGTATTGTAGCTTACAGCCCATCAAACCTCGAGGAGTTTTTACTTCAACCAACTGTTTCGAGTCCATCTGTGATAGATCTTCAACTAATTCTGTGAATGTTGCTCTTTCACTGGGATAGATTTTGAGACATTTTTCTATTATGGTTCTCAAGTTTTCTGGTACTTGCTGAAAAAAAGAGAAGCTTTGAAAATACATTTATAAGCACCAAAAAATACTATGTATGCTGCCTAGAAAGTACTGAGGTATAAATAATATAATAAATTTTTTATTGCCACATATTGCCATACTTGATTTTTTCATAACAAATTGACCAGAAAAGACAACAGACAGAGAGATGTAATCTGCGTTCACAATTTTTTTTCCAAACATGTAAACAAACACGAGTTTTAGGAAAAACAACTGTAATACCTACACACAAGGTTCAGTTTGCGCTACAACGTCATATTTTTTATGACTTTTTCAACAGTACTAGTCAGTCTAAAATCAACTTTATTTACACTAGCATAAAATAGTTAATTGATTCAGGCGTGACCTTGCGGAAATCCATTATAAAATACAACAGACATGGATATATTTTGTAACCTGTTCCGCTTAGCTATTTCTAAAGAGCCATAAAAAAACTCCTGAAATAAATCGAAACGTGTTTCACCTCTCAACGAGGCATCCTCAGGATGACGATGGACTTGTTGCGAATTCGAACACGGCGTGTTGCCACACTGAGCGCTGAGTGCAGACTGCACTCAGCGCTCGGTGTGGCAACACGCCGTGTTAGATGAAATAAAAGTATTGTATGGTGAGACTTCAGATTAGGTCAAAAAATAATTTTAAAAAAAAACTGGCACTCCGGGAGTGCCAACAGAAGTGAAAACTTGAACAATTTAAAAAAATACTTCCAAAACCTTTAAAGTAAAAATACTTGTATAGAACATTGATCCGTTACGTAATATAAATAAAGAGCACAATCGCGTTTACAAAAATGAGGTTTCGGTAACGGTGTCGCGAGTTCAATTCGTTTTTCACTTTTCAGAAGTTTTCACTTCAAAAAGTTTAGTATGGGATTTGGTCAATAAAATACATATCGCTGTCCCCGGCGAATAAAATGGTAATGTGCTATTACGATAGTTTTAAGGTTATTGCATATTCGATATTTAGAAGTCCGATTACACTTTGTCAATTTTTTTCATTCATTTCCTACGGTTATTTCAGAAGATTTTAAGTTGCATTGTAATGAATGTAAAAAATCACTTTTCTTTTGATATTTGAACAATTCCGCTATGTGTAGGTACTAGTTAATAAGATTTTCACAAAAAACTGTTTTTTATTTTTCCTGTAAAATTTGGTTTTTACGATTACCATTTTATTCCCCGGGGACGGCGATATTTAAAAAAAAACTCGGCGGACGATATCTAATTATTATCATAGTAATGTATTATGTATATAGTTGAATAAAGATCAGTGACGCTTAACAGTATAGTATAAATATCTTTCAGTTGATTTACACTTGTTGATTTAAATATTTGAACAACTATGATAAGTAGTCAGATAAATAATGAGGAATTTTTCCTTATTTCTACAACAAAGACTGCCTCGGTGGTCTAGTGGTTGCAAGTGCTACTGCTGAGCACGAGGTCCTGGGTTTGATTCCCAGGTCAGACAGTGTTATTGGGATTTTCCATCTGGAATTGTTCAGTAGCAGCCCGGAGTCTGGATTTGTGCCCAGTTGATGGCAATAGGCTCGCAATTACATGGGACTTAAACATAACTGGCGAAATGTGGCTGTACCTCCTACCCTTTGGTGAAACAAAGCGTGATGTTATGTTCTGCAACAAATTGTGGTGTATTTGTAATACTTGTAGCTTACTGGCTTATTATCATTTTATTTGCAGAAACTTTTATTTATGGCTGTCAGCCAGAGCTGAAGATTTCATACACTCTTAATAACTGTAATATATTAATACAATACATGCTACTAAAGATGAGACTTGATGCACCACATGGTTTTACTTGCGCAGTAGACGATATATAGCTCTCTTTCGCGGTTTGAGGTCTGAGCCGAGGTGTTATCGGGGCGGCGGGAAGAGCGCGGGAGGCGCGGTCAAGTCTCATCGTTCGTGGCACGTATTGTACCTTGCTTGCATCAAAGACCAGACGTCATACAAATCCCAAACAGAGTACCGCGCGATCAACATATATGTATATAACTTTCCGACTTCAATCGTCGGGCAGTTGCCCACCAGACACAACACCCGTCTGGTCGGAGAATCCTCCCTTTTTACCTCTAAACTATTGTCTAGTATCACAATGCTTTACAGTAAGCATTGCAAAGTACTAGTAATGAAATCAAATAATGCAGAATGAAATAGGGCATGCCAGAATCACCTCTGGAGAGCAACAGGTAGCCACATACCACAAAAACGATCTGTCTAGTCTTTTCCCAACTATGTTGGGGTCGTTAGCTGAATATCAGTATTTTACATGGAGCGACTGCCTATCTGACCTCCACAACCCACTAACTGGGTAATACGATACCCCTTGGTAAGACTAGTTGTTAGACTTTCAGGTCACATAGACATAGACACTAGAAAAGAATTAGGAGCAAAATAAAATTATGCAAATTACCCACTTTATACTGTTCAAAGGAGTCATGTTCCCTGGCTATCCTCTCTGCAGGGTTGTTGGCATGCACCAGAGTAAGTATCCTCCTCAGGATAGGACCTGGCTTCAGGTTGTTCCATAATTTACCAATGCACAGCTCTAGGAGTATGATGCCAAAGCTCCAGACATCTGCTGCCGGGCCTCCACCGTTTAGGATTGTTTCTGGACTTAGATATCTGGGTAGCCTGGAAAGTAAGTGATGAAAATACAATTAAAAAGATTTAAGCATGCTGCTGGCTAATTATTAGTATTAGTATATGTGGAGTAGATACAACAATGTGCCTATATGTCTAACAAAAAGTGTACATACAAAAAAAAACAGTTTTTTTAAATTATTTGTTCGAAAGGGGAAAGGGCCCCAGTTTCTGAAGGGATAATCATCCTATCTATATTTTAATTATTTTAAAGATATTTTTGGTAAATGCTTATTTGTCTAAACTAATATCCTTAATATTATAAATGCGAAAGTAAGTTTGTTTGTTACGCCTTCACGCTAAAACGGCTGAACGGATTTGGTTGAAATTTGGCACATGATGCCCTGGAAAAGAACATAGGATACTTTTTTATTTTCACGGGATCGAGACTTATGCGGGTGAAACCGCGGGGCGCAGCTAGTTATAATATAAAGAGATTTTTTTTAATTTTTGTATGTTTGTTTGTAATGAATAAACTCAAAAACTACTGGACCGATTTTAAAAATTCTTTACCAGTGGTATGCTATGGTATCACTGAGTAACATAGGCAATAATTTATAAAGATATCACATGGGCGAAGCCGCTGGCAGAAGCTAGTTTACAACTAAACATATTTTATTTGAAGATAATTATCGCTAACACAGCTCTTACTCCAAAATAGAGATTATTTAACACTTACCCCAATGGAAAAGAGACCTCTCTGCCTTTATCAGTCATATAATACAATCCATAGTTGAACAGTTTGACTCTCCCATCATTATCAATCAGTATGTTGTCATCAGACAAGGTTCTGTGTATGATGTCCTGATCATGCAAGAACTTCAAGCTGACTGCTACTTGCTTGGCAATATTAGCAGCTTCTTCATAGGAGAACTTTGATTTGCAGTCTTTTAGGGATTTACCTATAACTTCAGCAACTACTATGATTCTTTCTGTTGATTATAAAAATACATATTAGAAGTTGGACCAGTCAGTGGGTCGTTTTAGGACCGTTGATTTGTGTTTGCAGAGGGTGACTTGAATAATATTACACAAAGATACCAAGCAGCAGCGACTTAAGCACAGGAACAGCAATTTAATGTGATAGTTCACTGATTATGAGAGAACACGGACTTACCATGTTTACCTCGGATTACATCGAGGTATGTGCACAAATTGGGATGTTCAATCGTCAGGAGCCTCTGGGCCCGCCCCAATATTGTTATAGAACTCGGCGTGAGCGGTAAACCATTGCTACCACACATTTCACCAGGATGATTCTTCGCAAAATACGTACAAGCAGCGAATTTGCAATCATCTTCGTTTTCTTGAAACATTATTCAACTATATCTCGACAGCACAGAGGTATTCTTAAGATACTGTTGATGTAACGGTATCAGTTTTGAAATATTTTGTTGTAAAAAAGTAATTTGTTTTGAAATTAGGCTTTTCAATTTTCCATTGGGGGCGGAGTCTAATCTTACCTTGCTTGTCAAACTCAACTGACATTATGGAAGTGACAGACTGACAGCCGTTAAAATTATTTGTGACTTTGACAAATGTTTATTTTCCCGTAAATAAAAGCCTAGAAAAAATATGAACACGTTAGTCTATGGTTTTGTAAATTTGACTAAGCTAACTTCCAGCCAGGGGTTATTCAACTATGCTAAATAAAACTAGGTAAACGCTCGCTAAGGGCACCCCCTGTGGGGTATGAAACTCGGCTTAGGGCGTCAAGCGGAGGGAGGACATCAAGGATGGGACGGGCTGGATCAAAGTTTTGATCATGATTATTAGTCGGGGCATTTAAAGCTACGTGCTCCGTAATTTCGGCAGTCAACCCCTTTCTAGCCATATCAACTTTCACATAATCAGTACCGGCGTTAGAGTAGGGCGAGGTTGGGCAACCGCCCAGGGGTACCGGATATGAAGGGGCGCCGTGGTCGCCCCTTTATATTCCCTCACTCAGTATCGGTGTTAGGGTAGGGCACGCATGGGCACCCGCCCAAAGAGTCAGATATAAAAGGGCGCCCAACGCCAACCACCGGCCTTTAATTTCTCTCTTTTCTTTTATTTAACTCTTTTTTTACCCGACTGCGGGACAACAAATACAGAGGTATGTTTTTCTCTAACTTTTCTGTACAAGTTGACAAAGTTTAGGTACAGACGCCATCAAGCTACCCGAAACTGTCGAATTTTCCCAATCAACTTTGAACCTTAGACATCAGCGATAAAGTTGAAAATCTATTAAATAAATTTGACAGATTGTAGTAGCTTGATGTGCTGGCGTCTGTACTATTTTTATATGAATGGGCCAAAGAAAAGACAGCGGGATGCTAAAAACTTTTGAGCTCGCTCTTGCACCCTGCGTTCTCTGAAGTCTGAATTCTCAAACTTTTCTGCATTTATAAGAAATCCTAAGTTTTTGGTGGCAGGGTTTGAGCTCGCTCTGGCATCCTGCATTTTCCTATTCTTCAAACTACAACAAAAGCTAAAATTTTTGCCCCTCTACTCTCCAAGAGTAGTGAGGGGTGCCGCAGAAATCTCGCCCGGGGCGTCGGTATTGCTAAAATCGGCATTGCACACAATCCATCCGTCGTTTTTTTTCTTTGACCACGGTCATACTCAAAACATTCCTGACGACATTTTCCTCATTCCTTTGCATTACAGGCCCATATCATCACAAATTACAAACCATATTTGCACACAGCTAAGTGATTGAATATTATATTGAAAACAACATTGTTGTATTTCGCTTGTTAGTGTATGTAGTACATGACGTTGATAGAACAACAATTTTGTAAGTAGGTAGGAAAAGATAAAATTTTACATAATTGCTTCAAAACGTCTTTGTCATACCTATTTTTTATCGATTAATAGATATCGTAGCACTTCTTCGATACCGTTTACAAAGCAAGCTTATTCAAAATAAGAAAAACTAGACTGGTTTCTAACACATAAGTTATGATGCGTAATACTTATCTACCTACTAATAATAATAAAACCACTTTTCCCATTGACGTCATGGTAGGGCTTTGTGAGCTCTTGATCTCTAGGTCTGTGCCAGTAGAGTTTACTTTACCAAAACAGGCCTGGTTCCTCATCCTAGGGTGAGGAACCGGGCCAAGAGAGATACATAAGTTTGCCACATGCTCGCCGCATGTGGCAAGCTGTTGGGCACTAGCGACCCCACTTACCCTATTTCCCGGGAGAAGTCTTGTTTCTGTTGCTTGCCTATAGTGGCTGGCTAGAGTGAACACTCACAAGGAACAGAGCTCCCACCTCTTTCTTGCATCTCTTGGCCGGCTTTAGTGGAGATTTGCAAGAACAAACGTGCTCAGAGGAAGAAAGTGTTCTAGTAAGATCTCTAACCATTGATTTCGCAACACCATGACGACACCTCATTTTTGTAAACGCGATTATGCTCTTTATTTGTATTACATTACGGATTAATGTTCCATGCAAGTATTTTTACTTTAAAGGTTTTGGAAGTTTATTTTTTTGTAAACGCGATGGTGCACTTTATTTAGATAAGGTTACGGAACAATGTTCTAAAATTACAAGTACTTTTCTTCCACCAAGGCAATCTTGTTCAAGTTTTCACTTCTGTCGGCACTCCTGGAGTGTCACCACTTTTTTTATAAAGCATTAGTCAGGCAGGGGCCACAGTCTTTCCATAGTCCTAGATTATCAGTTCACTTTAGTCACCCAAACCCATAATCCAATATGTTTGTTTCCATATCCTGCAATAATTCCAACCGGGGGTTGTCCTTGGGTGCACTTGTATAGTGCAAACAAGGATAACCGTCGGTTGGTGCGTTGTTCCATTTAAAATAAAGGCCAAATAAGTCTAAAGGGCCCTCTGCGGGCCCTAGTACGCCTTCTAAAGAACTGCGACCCCATAATCACTGGGACACCAAAGACCCCATAGTACACTGTAACTGTGCGTTTACACTGGCGAAACATCACAACAAAACATGTTGAAATCTCTAGTTCTTGTCAAACATAGTATGGAACATCACTATGCGTTCGCACCAGAAAACATTCAACATGTAGATGTTTCGAAACTTGTCACATGAAGCAAATCTCATTACTTGTTTTGTTGAACTTGCGTTCGCACTGCACGAAACATGAGTGAGTCATAAGACAGATGTTAAGATTTGTTGTTATCTGCGTTCGCACTGTCTAGAAACATACACAACAGACATGTTTTGTATAGAGATTTGTCACGTTTGCGTTCGCACTGTTGTTTGTTTAGGTCAAATTATGTCTCGCAACTTGTCTATTACTTGATGTTTTGTGTTATCCGAGTATGGTGGTAAACATCTCGTGTTTATATCGAAACATGGATTGGTCCAAAGTCCAAAGTAGACATGGTGAAGTTTTTTTAGAAAGTCGCGCATCCAGTATCTAGGTTTCTTCCTAGGTTTTTGCCGTTCCAGGTACTGGCAGCTACAAACAATAAATCGTCTTCATCGCTTGAATAATTTTATTAGGACCCTACTTTTGATATTGGTGCTGACTCTTTTGTACACCGAATTAAAACTAACTAAACTATCAGTAAAATTCCTTACTTTTTTGGCTGTGAGAATCTTAAAGCTATTCTGCAAAATGTAATTCTTTATATTTAAAAATAATTTTGACACAACTAAATCGAATTTGACGATCGCGACTCTACGTCGTGGGAGGTACTTGTTTGCCGTACCCAGTGAATTTTTTTTAGAGCCAGAGGCGCTCAGGGGGCAACCTCGACGTGTTTTTTTAACCCTTTAACGCATATCGTCACAAATTTGGAACATTCAGCTTTTGGTATAATATATTTATTCCTGCGACATCTATGATCTTTTCTTGGAACTAATTCGTATGTAGGGAGTGTAACTCACCTAATATGCGCCAGTGGCGCCTCTAAAGAGGTGCCTAGGAACTAAAATCGACTATTTCGTCAGTTGGTTTCCAAAATTTGACAGATTGTCAATTCGCTGGTTTTCAATACGATTTTTTATTGGTTTTTTGTTAATATCTGAAGAAAATTAGTGATTCACCTGATACAACAATGGACCCACAGGCTTTTTACGGCAAAAGAAGTAACTTCAAACCATAATATGTAGTGAATATTATCATTTTTTAAATGTTCCGAATTTGGAACACCATGCAGTTGTTGTTTTTTGAAGTACCAAATATGGAACTTTATGCACTCCAGTCAATAGTTTGAAAATTCCAAATCCGCAACATTATGCAGTGTTAGACCACAATACTTTATCACTAAATATGGAACAATATGCGCTCCAATCAATCATTTACAATTTCCGAATCGGGAACATTATGCAGCGTGAGATCTTTTATACTTTCAGGGTATTACTAAACCCTGCAGCTAATGTAATTTTTAAGTAGGATAATTAAAAGTAGCGCATAACGAGTTTATTTAAATAATTGTATTTTATGGGCTTTTGTATGATCTACCAGCCCTGAGTACATTTAGTATAAAATTATGTGTATAGGTACGTAATTATTTTTAGTAAATTTGCTTAATTATTTTAATTGTAGAAAAAATGGAGATGCGTCCTCGACAAACAATCGTCGTAATTCCAGAGAGCAGTGAGGATGAAAATGTATCAGATGAAGACGATTACAATACTCAAGATCCTTTACACATAAATGAAGAAAAAGAAACGTCTTCCTCAGACGGAGAAGATGAAGGAGAACAAGATGAAGAAGGAGAAGAGGAACTGACTGAGTTTCTTGAGTGTACTGAAGAGCATGTGGAGATGTTAGAAAATTTTACAGACAATCAACCTTCTACTTCTCAGGCAGCTTCTTCAAGTAAGAAAAAAAAGAAAGATAAGTTGGTGTGGTCGAATGACAATATTCAGTATGATGAATCCAATATTGCTTTTTTGGGATCTGAAACTCTTCCGGATGAAATTATGCAGCTAAATACTTCAATGGAGTTTTTCAAATTTCTTTTTCCGTCATCTGCTGTAAATTTAATTGAGGAAGAAAGCAACGTATACGCAGCACAAATTTCACCCGAAAACTTGCATTCAGTGAAACATGAAGACATCTATAAATTTATAGGTATTATTATATACATGTCGGTAGTACACCTGCCAACTACTCGGCATTACTGGAAGGAAGGCACGTATATTGAAAAAGTTGCAAATGTAATGACGTGCAACAAATTCGAAGAGATTAAAAGATTTTTGCATTTTTTCGACAAAAAAAACGAACTAAAACCAAATGACCCACAGTTTGACAGGCTTCAGAAAATACGCCCACTTATGAAAATCCTTCGCGAAAGGCTACTAAAAGTTCCGAAAGAGGAATTTTTGTCAATCGACGAACAGATGATCCCTACCAAGGCCCGAACTTCGGGGATCAGACAGTACAATGCGAAGAAACCCCATAAATGGGGTTATCTAAATTATGTATTAAGCGGAGTCAGTGGATTCAGCTATGATTTTGAATTATTCGGAGGAAAATACCCTGATCAGCCAGAAAACTGCCCTGATCTTGGAGTGCCAGGAAATGTGGTACAAAGACTAATGGAGACTGTCTCAGACAATTTGAATCATAAGATTTTTGTAGATAACTGGTTCACTACTTCGCAGCTAATGGCAAACTTGCACAAAAGAGGTTTTCTGCCATTAGGCACAATACAACTAAGAAGAGCTCCAAATATAAATATATCTAAAAAAGCTTTAGGAAAGAAAGAACGAGGTTATTGCTCCGAAAAAAGTGTTACTGTTGATGACGTTCAGCTATCAGTTACCAATTGGGTCGACAATAAAGCAGTCAGTTTGTGTTCATCCTACGTAGGCAAGGAACCAATGGGAGTTGTGAAAAGATATTCCAAAAAACAAAAGTGTAGAGTTGATGTTCCTTGCCCAAAAGCAGTAACTATTTATAACAAATACATGGGTGGTGTTGATTTACTAGATGCCATGTTAGGCTTCTATAGGATCAAAATACGCAGTAAAAAATGGTACCACCGGCTGTTCTTCCATTTCATTGATCTCTGTTGCGTGAATAGCTGGTTACTATGGCGAAGAGTCATGAAACAGAAAGGTGAAGATATTTACATTCCATTGCTTGACTTCAAGTTAGCCATAGCAGACGTATTGATGCACAAAGATTCAAAAGTATATACTCCGACTACACGCAAACGAGGACGACCACTGAATCAAGATGTTGAGGCAATTAAAAAGGGGCGATCAAGGCGACGCATAGAACTACCTCCAATGGAAGTAGCTGGAGATGGGTTCAACCACTGGCCTGATTGGAAAACCGATCACCAACGGTGTAAACTGGAAGGATGCAAACAGAAATCCCAAGTGATGTGCGAAAAGTGTGGTTGTTATCTTTGTTTCAACAAAGATCGCAACTGTTTTAAAAACTTTCACACATAATTTCTTTAATTAAATAGCATAGTTTCACGTTGTTTCTTTTAATTCCTGTTTTTCAATGTTATACATAATTCGATCACACCGCATGTTGTACCAAATTTGGAACGTCTGAGTTTTAGAACTAGAACGCATGGCGTTCCATATTTGGAACAATTACCTATGTATCTTTTTTACATGGTCTTCTATATTTTTTTAAATATTTTTTTGGGGACCTATAAATGCCCTATACCGACATATATTTTTTCCAAAGGATTTAAAAAATCCATGCGGTAAAGGGTTAAGGAATTTTTCACTTTATGTATGGAAAATATGAAAAATGATTACCTACATGTTGAGTTCTAGGGGTTTATGGGTTCTATAAAGGGGGTTGACATTTTCATTATTTTTGCGATAGGACTCACCATTTTCAAGATGTAAACAAAAGAAAAAAAAGATGCAGTACTGTTTTTGCACCTGAAGTCGAGGTGTTGGTGCTTTATTCCACACGTTTTTAATCGCGATTAGAAATAGTCAGATTTAGTTAAACAATCAAAATTTTAGGTGAAAAACGTCAAATTCAGAATAGCGAAATTGCCATTTTCACTAAATTAATCTCTCAGTGCCATCTTAGTGCTCTCAAACTAAAATATAGTCAAGTTGTGTCACTTTAGTCTATTTCAGAATGAGAAATCGTCATTTGACTGGAATAAACGATATTTTGGTGATTTTTAGTCTAGTTAGAGGCATTTGTGACAAGAGAATCGGCACCATTACCCAGTTAATAAACGTTGCAATATTTTTGACTTTGTTTAGTACATTTATAAGTAATTTTGCTTTTGCTACGATTTGGCCACAAATAAATCACTGTTAACATCATTAGGATTCACAGAACATAAAAGTCGGCATGAAATGTCAAAACAAATCTTACAACATGTTGCTAGATTCATACAGATACATTTTGATACGAAACTGGTTTGTAAAAACGTGTGGCGAAACATGTCAAATGATAACTATGCGTTCGCACCAGAAAACATTCAACATGTAGATGTTTCGAAACTTGTCACGTGAAGCAAATCTCATTACTTGTTTTGTTGAACTTGCGTTCGCACTGCACGAAACATGAGTGAGTCATAAGACAGGTGTTAAGATTTGTTGTTATCTGCGTTCGCACTGTCTAGAAACATACACAACAGACATGTTTTGTATAGAGATTTGTCACGTTTGCGTTCGCACTGTTGTTTGTTTAGGTCAAATTATGTCTCGCAACTTGTCTATTACTTGATGTTTTGAGTTATCCGAGTATGGTGGTAAACATCTCGTGTTTATATCGAAACATGGATTGGTCCAAACTCCAAAGTAGACATGGTGAAGTTTTTTTACTGTGCGTTCGCACTGGCGAAACATTCACATAAAAACATGTTGAAATCTCTGTTTTCTGTCAATGTATCGACTCGCGTTCGCATTGTCACTCAACTTGTTGACGCGAAACATGTTTGACGTTTCTTATCATTTGACATGTTTCGCCACACGTTTTTACAAACCAGTTTCGTATCAAAATGTATCTGTATGAATCTAGCAACATGTAAGATTTGTTTTGACATTTCATGCCGACTATGGCCGCATTCCGAGTTACGCTAAAAGTGATAATATCGCGAATCCAATCAAATTTAATAGTCACAAAATATAAGGGTTATTGAGTTTAATTGTGACTTTGGGCTTTGGTCGGATTCGCAATATAATCACTTTTGGCGTAAGTCGGAATGCGGCCTTTTATGTTCTGTGAATCCTAATGATGTTAACAGTGATTTACTTGTGGCCAAATCGTAGCGAAGGCAAAATTACTTATAAATATACTTACTAAACAAAGTGAAAAATATTGCAATGTTTATTAACTGGGTAATGGTGTCGATTCTCTTGTCACAAATGCCTCTAACTAGACTAAAAATCACCAAAATATCGTTTATTCCAGTCAAACGACGATTTCCCATTCTGAAATAGACTAAAGTGATACAACTGGACCATATTTTAGTTTGAGAGCACTAAGATGGCACTGGTGCCGATTCCCTTGTTCACAAACTAAACTAAATTTAAGTTCAGTGCATCTTTTTCTTTCTATTTCATTAAGAAAAGGACAGAAGATAAATTTTAGTTTAGTCCTGTCAAATTAATCAGCGCCTGTCACTCTCCATACAAGTTTAGACGTGATTAAAAACTTGCCGACTAAAATTACGTCAATTTACGTCAAGCGCTGATTAATTTGACAGGACTAAACTAAAATTTATCTTCTGTCCTTTTCTTAATGAAATAGAAAGAAAAAGATGCACTGAACTTAAATTTAGTTTAGTTTGTGCACAAGAGAATCGGTACCATTGAGAGATTAATTTAGTGAAAATGTCAATTTCGCTATTCTGAATTTGACGTTTTTCACCTAAAATTTTGATTGTCTAACTAAATCTAACTATTTCTAATCGCGATTAAAAACGTGTGGAATAAAACACCAACACCTCGACTTCAGGTGCAAAAACAGTACTGTATCTTTTTTTTTCTTTTGCTTATATCTCGAAAATGGTTTGTCCTATCGCAAAAATAATGAAAATGTCAACCCCCTTTATAAAACACATAAACCCCTAGAACTCAACATGTAGGTAATCATTTTTCATATTTTCCATACAAAAAGTGAAAAATTCCTTAAAAAAACACGTTGAGGCTGCCCCCTGCGCGTCTCCGGCTCTAAAAAAAATTCACGGGGTACGGCAAACAAGTACCTACCACGCGGAGTCGCGATCGTCAAATTCGATTTAGTTGTGTCAAAATTATTTTATATAAAGAATTTATTTTGCAGTATAGCTTTAAGATTCTCACAGCCAAAAAAGTAAGGAATTTTAGTGATAGTTTAGTTAGTTTAATTCGGTGTACAAAAGAATCGGCACCAATATCAAAAGTAGGGTCCTAATAAAATGATTCAAGCGATGAAGACGATTTATTGTTTGTAGCTGCCAGTATTGCATACCTGGAACGGCAAAAACCTAGGAAGAAACCTAGATACTGGATGCGCGACTTTCTAAAAAAACTTCACCGTGTCTACTTTGGACTTTGGACCAATCCATGTTTCGATATAAACACGAGATGTTTACCACCATACTCGGATAACACAAAACATCAAGCAATAGACAAGTTGCGAGACATAATTTGACCTAAACAAACAACAGTGCGAACGCAAACGTGACAAATCTCTATACAAAACATGTCTGTTGTGTATGTTTCTAGACAGTGCGAACGCAGATAACAACAAATCTTAACATCTGTCTTATGACTTACTCATGTTTCGTGCAGTGCGAACGCAAGTTCAACAAAACAAGTAATGAGATTTGCTTCATGTGACAAGTTTCGAAACATCTACATGTTAAATGTTTTCTGGTGCGAACGCATAGTTAGAAAGTCGCGCATCCAGTATCTAGGTTTTTTCCTAGGTTTTTGCCGTTCCAGGTACTGGCAGCTACAAACAATAAATCGTCTTCATCGTTGAATCATTTTATTAGGACCCTACTTTTGATATTGGTGCTGACTCTTTTGTACACCGAATTAAATTAACTAAACTATCACTCAAATTCCTTACTTTTTGGCTGTGATAATCTTAAAGCTATTCTGCAAAATGTAATTCTTTATATTTAAAAATAATTTTGACACAACTAAATCGAATTTGACGATCGCGACTCCACGTCGTGGGAGGTACTTGTTTGCCGTACCCCGTGAATTTTTTTTAGAGCCAGAGGCGCTGTGGCGAAACATGTCAAATGATAAGAAACGTCAAACATGTTTCGCGTCAACAAGTTGGGTGACAATGCGAACGCGAGTCGAAACATTGACAGAAAACAGAGATTTCAACATGTTTTTATGTGAATGTTTCGCCAGTGCGAACGCACAGTAAGAAACGTCAAACATGTTTCGCGTCAACAAGTTGGGTGACAATGCGAACGCGAGTCGATACATTGACAGAAAACAGAGATTTCAACATGTTTTTATGTGAATGTTTCTCCAGTGCGAACGCACAGTCATACTCACAAAAAACACACAAATACAGACAGAAAATAGAGATTTCAACATGTTTTGTTGTGACTGTTTCGCCAGTGCAAACGCACCGTTAAAGTTACCATTTTGTAGATTTTCCGATAAACAAACCTTATTTGCCTACGCGCTATACTTATAATCGAATCCACCAACGAATCCAATCGAACGGTTGTGAAAAAATGCCCACAAACTTACGCCCACAAGATGAATCACATTTTACAAAAAATAAATCGATTTTTAAAGTGAAACTTTTATTACATCGTCTCAAACTTTTTCGTCTGTGTGTTGCATGTCGCGTGACGGTCGGCCGCGGAGTAGGGATAAAGTGAAAAGTTTCACTTTTACCGTGGTTTCATAAAACCACACAATCCTTTTTTAACTTCATTTTCGTAGACTTTGCATCTACTAAAAACAATGAAAAAGAAAAAATCACTGAATACAGTACTTAAAAAGCTTTGTTTCAATCTTAAAAAAAATACAAATGATCGGAATGATCTTAAAAAATTGTTTGACCATAGAGGCATGGAGCATAGACAGATAAAGAGAGACTGCTGCTGGTTGCAGGAAACGAATAAGAAGGCTGAAAAATTATTTTAGTTTTACAGAAAAGAGCGTGCCATAATGATAAACTAAACACTGTAAGTATTGCATTTAAATTCATGTTTGTCTCTTTACGTCCTTTGTAAATAACACCAGTAACAAACGTAAGGACTTTCTTTTCCTCCAGAAGACTGTCAAGTCAATGAAGATGGCTCTAGTTGAGAATATTCCACCGCCTAACGTGGACTCGGAGATGGAAGAAGGAGAAATAGTGGATGATCTATCTGATATATCATCTGAGGAAGAGTTCCTGTTGCGTCAGCGACTCCAAGTGCTAGAGAATTACAATAATGTCCTTGAGCGTAAGAAAGCTAAAAGTTCTTCGGTCGGGCCAGGTAAGACCAGCATAACTAAAGCTGTGAACTCACAATGCTATAAAAATGTCACATTTATAATTAGGCACCGTATTGATCTTTATGACCTTGTCTTATTGTTGACCTTTGACCTATTTAAATGCTAACCTCATCTTTTCATAAACATGCAGCCAATTTTGCTTACATGCACCTTTTATTGAACTCTAGATATTTTGAATGACTATGCACATAATTTCAAGAACCCTGTGCTTTTTGCATCTTTTTTAACGTAGGACTTATAATAAGTAAATTCAGAACCATTAAAGTATCTATGATTGGCGTCAAAGTTTAGTGAATTATTTCTTTTACCACGAAACAGGAAAAAGTGTTATAAGAAATGGTTTAGACCAAATGCATAGAACAAATTATTGAGCAAATATGGTCAAAACTAATTCTTATCAGGTTATGTTGATAACTTCATTCAAACTAAATTATCAGATAAAAATGTAACCTTGAATTTAACTATTATGATTGCTATGGTTTATATTTTTGCAATAGCTTCATTTATTTATTTTATTTGTTCTAATTATCTGTACGCTAACACCTTGCACTGAAATTGTTTCCACTTACTAGTGGAAACATAATATGGATGTAACCATACTCAAAATCAAATAAGAGTGTGTTGGACTGTCTACCAGATAAATAATTAAAAATGAAGGTAGAATTTTTAAATTTTATTCCATTGGTTTTGGTAAACTAAAGGTAAGCAAATCTTAAAAAGGTTTTTTATGGATGCCACTTTTTTGTTTAAACATACATTATAACCAAATTAAATTTATTTTCGACTTATACTATACTTTCCTTTTTAATGTGTGTTAAAGTTTATAATTTTTTCTTAAACTACTCTTCGTAGATATAACTGCTTGGGCACAATTTTGTTTTGTTAGATTTATATAATAATATAACATTTTGAAATCTGTCTATTGTAAAGAGCCAAGGTGCTCTAAACGTCAAAAAATTATAACATCGCTAAATTGAAGCGTACAACTGTGACGTAGCATGACCACAGTTACAGGTATTAACTTTAGTTGGTTACTAGACAGCTCTCTCGTCACCTGGTTTTTGTTTACCTTTAGTTAACTACCTAAACCAACCAAACAAACTACCAAACCACCGAGTATAGAATTTATCTGGAGACTTCTGGTAAAATCATTCACACAGTCATGCATAGTTCAGCTAAACTGATAATGTAGTAGAGTATGAAATTTTGATTAAATTCATAAACTTACAAATTGTTTTCAAAATAGCACAACTGACTTACCTATTAAGATACTTAATTTAGAATTGATGTAGAATATTACTAATTAGATAAATTATTATTGAAACTTCAATAGTGCTTTCAAATTGTCATACTTTTATTAAAATAATGATGTTGGAATGGTTCTATATTTTTCAAATAATTCTTACTTTGTTCATACTACACCGAAAAAGAAAAAAACTATGGTAAGAAACTGTTTGAATGATTAATTTAGCATAAGTGAACTATTTTTGTTTGTAGGCACGTAGTGTGCATTCTATAAAATTTTAGGTACAAAACATAAAACGGAGGATACATTACTGTATGACTTATCGGAAATTTCGGCGACTGAATTAGACGATTATTATTCCCATGCACCACACAGACCAAAAGTTCAAAAACGTCAAAAGACGCATCACAGACAAAAAAGAAAAAAATTGGAGCCAATTGTCTATCCCTTAAAAACAAAGAATCTACCTCTAACTAGAGACTACAAGAAAAAAAATCTGTATACTAAAAAGAAATT
This sequence comes from Agrochola lychnidis, assembly GCA_963680765.1. Lineage (NCBI taxonomy): Eukaryota > Metazoa > Arthropoda > Insecta > Lepidoptera > Noctuidae > Agrochola > Agrochola lychnidis. Next base: position 17,993,235 of record OY796857.1, read on the forward strand.
AGCAGTAAAGGTTATAAGTGAATCAAGCGAAGAATCTGAAGATGAATACAGAAATAGACGAAGAAAATTGGCTGATGCTGTTGTACTGAACAAAAATACATATAATAAAAATGATAAAACATCTTTAAGTGAAAGACTGCAGAAAATGCTTTGTGGAGTCACCCCAGAGCCAACAAAAGTCTTCCTTACAGAAACTAAAATAACAGATAATGACATTGATGATTTATTAGAACAATCAAGATTGTCACTTATCTCCTCACTGACGGTTGATGATCATAATATATTTAATGCTGAAGCTCAAGACAGCATACCAAAAAATCCACAATCATGTGAACTAATAGACTTATGTACTGATGAAGACAGCAAAACTGTGCCAGTGGATCTGCAGCAGGATACTGTTGATTCATTAAGTAAAGATATTAAGAAAGATGAAGATTTAAAACAAGATTCTAGCAGAGAAAACATTTCTGATAAAGATTCTGATGAAGATCTAGAACTGCTTAGGCAGCATGCTCTCAAAACCAAAACTACCAAAGCCAATTCAGTTCCAAATGATGTCCAAACTGAACACAAAATTCATTCTGAAGATGAAGATAGTGATACTGCAGAGTTGAGATTGATCTGCCTCAAATCTGCTTTACTTAAGAAAGCCATTGAAAGAAAACAGAAACAAAAATTAAAGAAGAGGTTATCCCAATCATCAAACTTCCCAGATGATCTACTGAAGTCAGATAATAATACTGATATAGAATCTGTTGACATGGATATTGGTTCAGATGCTGAAGAGAAGACTAAAGAAAACCTAGATGGTAGTGCCAAAACTAATACTATAAATGAGCATATGCCAGAATTAACGAAATCTTTAGAAAAAGGCATTCCTGCAACAAATGTTCCAGATGTAGATGAACTAGAAGATGATGAAGACCTGTTGCGCGCTAAACTGCTTACTTCTCTCAGCAAAAACTTACCTAATTTGGTAAATCCTAAGATAGTGGATTCTATTGAGAGCATAAAAGACACAAGACCTATTTCACCTAAGCCACCCCCGGTACCAGCAAAATCTGTTGTACCTGCTGTAGTACCAGAGGAAAAGAGATTGATAATTGCCGTCGGCGAATCGGATTCTGAAGGGGAACATGAAGCAACTACGAATTTAACTAAAATGCATTTGAAATTGTCAGAACAGATTGATTTTCAGCAGAAATTAGACATATTTTTGAAGAGTACTAGAATGGAAGTTGAAAAGTCAACGCTCCCTGATGTTGTACAGCAGCCTGTCCCACCAAAGAAAAATGAAAAGTTTGTTGCTAAGGTCTGCAGAATTTACTCTCATATATTTTTCGTTTTCTCCAACATTGTTATTTTTTCCAGACATTTTAAGGTTAATATTTCTTTTAGGCCGTAAAACATTTGCCAAAATCAGAACAAATTGAGTACAAAAATCTAGTGAAAAGAATGGCAGAATTAGAAAAAATCAAACAAGCTAGGCAAACTACATTTAATTTAAGTAACAAAGTATCTGCACCACTGAAAGATACTTTAAAGCCGCGAAATGTAACTGTTGATGCTTCAAAACTGTCTGCTATCAATAATTTGGAAGACAAAATAAAAATATCAAGGTATTTTTTTATAACACTAACTTTTTTTTTAAATTTTTTTTTTCTGAACACTTGCAAGTCTGTAATTGTTTTACAGAAAAAATATTGCTGAGGAGTCTGCCAAGATGTTAAAGTTGAAAGAAGAAGGGATAAAGCTATCCCAAAAATATAAAATTGTTGCCACAGAGCTTCGCAATATCAAGACTGCCATTGCATTGAATAAGAAACAGACTAGATCTGTCCAAACCTGTTTGACAAAAATAAGGTTGCACCATCAAATGTTATTGAAAAGGTATTTTTGTTATTTTCCTTAATTCAACCACAACATGGGTTGTCTTAGTTATTTTCCTTCTTGTGTCTATTTATTTGTTTTAATATTAATTATTTTATTTGTCATTTCATTGGGATCTATTAACACCATTTATTTCTTTGTGTAACAAGACTGGTTGCTTCTTCTTTTAAAACTTTATTTTTCAGCTCAATGACTTCCGCACATTCCAAAATCAATGGCACATTGCCTTTAAATAAAATTATTCCGAGACTACAAAAAGAGAATAATCCAGCAAACGAAGAACACAAAACTCCACCTGTATTAAGCAGGACAGTTAAAGTTATTGTTAAAGAAAACAATTTGGCTAAAGAAGATCCTAAACATCTAATAGTACACAAACTAGTAAAAGACAATAATCCGGGTAAAGAAGACACTAAAAATCCTGTAGTACGTAAACCTGTAAAAGAGATCAATCTGGCTAGTGAACCCGAAACTCCTTTAGTAAATAATCTCGCTGGTGTCGACACTCAAGAACCAGTAGTGAAACCACCTACAATATTATCAATACGGCTTGATGTCACTAGTAATAAAAAAGTTGTTAAAATGACAGACAATAAAAGCGATAGTAATGATAAAAGTAAATTAAATGTGGAAAGGAAAGATAGGAATGAGGATTTGCTTGAAAATATAAGGCTATCTAGCCATCCAATTGTGGAAAAGGGTGGAGGGAAAGAAGAGGCAGCGCTAGATCGTAGAAGACTTGAGAACGATGATTACAGATCACCTCTCGACGCTTTTGGGATTTCAACGTGAGTTATATTATTGTAGTGGTGTTGTACCTATTTTCCTGTTTTTTTTACTAATACTGCTTTGATAAAGGTCATGCTAATAGCAACCTTTGGTTTGTGAATTAATTTCAAATCTTGTAGTTGGCTTTTTTTGTCTTAATTGAGCAACCTTGAAGGAAACCAGATTTTGGGACTGCTATTACTTTATTATTTAACATTTGCTATTTTTAGTTAACATTTAAACTTGTTTATCAAAGAATACATTAAATAAGAGCAACTGTGATGCACAATTTATAAGCAAACATTGATATTGTGCCCTGTTGTATTTATCAATTCATTCCATTTCCAATGCTGATATTCAAAGTTGCTTTCTTTATTTTTCGTTTAGTCTCAAGCATGCCGGTTTCCTCACGATGTTTTCCTTCACCGTTTTTTAAGCAAGTGATTTATTTATACAATACGCACATGAATCCAAAAGTCAGAGGTGCGTGCCTTGGGTTTGAACTCGAGACCTATGACTTGGTACTACGACGGTCACACCACTAGGCTATGCTAAGCTTAGGTTGCTGTGATAAGTGCTTACATGTGGCAAAAATACTTGTTGATTATAAAACCATAAGTGCCAAAAGTTATAACTATTCTGTGGATTCAAGTTTCATTCATATTTCATTCTCGTTACTTATAATTGCGTGCATGGAGGACCTCAGTACAATGCTCGATGACCTCAGTAGAGCCTCCGAAAGACTGGGTCTTAAAATGAATATGGACAAGACAAAGGTCATGTCAAATGCCCATGTGACACCCACTCTCATGAAGATCGGAGACGCTACGCTCGAAGTTGTGGACGAGTATGTTTACCTAGGAGTCCAGCTAGGTAGGTCCAACTTCGAGAAAGAGGTCAATCGTCGAATCTGACTCGGCTAGGCAGCGTTCGGGAAGCTACGCAATATCTTTTCGTCCCACATACCACAGTGTCTCAAGACGAAAGTCTTTGACCAGTGCGTTTTGCCAGTGATGACCTATGGTACTGAAACGTGGTCGCTCACAATGGGCCTTATCAGAAGGCTAAGTCACCCAAAGGGCAATGGAGAAGGCTATGCTTGGAGTTTCCCTACGTGATCGAATCAGAAATGAGGAGATCCGCAGGAGAACCAAGGTAACCGACATAGCTCGAAGAATTGCCAAACTTAAGTGGCAATGGGCAGGGCACATTGCTCGCAGAACGGATGGCCGATAGGGCCGAAAGGTTCTGGAGTGGCGACCGCGTACCGGAAGACGTAGCGTTGGAAGGCCTCCCACAAGATGGACCGATGACCTTGTGAAGGCCGCAGGAATCCGCTGGATGCGGAAAGCACAGAATCGGTCGAAGTGGAGGTGCTTGGGGGAGGCCTATGTTCAGCAGTGGACGTCTTTCGGCTGAAATGATGATGATGACTAATAATTATGTTGTTACTAGTATTTTTTGTATGGGATTTCTCCATGGAGTCTTACAAGTATCATATCACTACGATTTACTTGATGAAAACTATCCCGCCTAGAATTCATTCTACGAGACGAACCTTGCACCAACTATTGACATTTTCACAACATTGTGCTGTGGAATATACCCCTCCACCGATATCCAGTTGATTGTTTATAAACGTCATCCTTTTCAGTTGGGAGGGAGACCCGAACGCGATCCTCTGCCCCTTCGAAGTGGGCGGCGACTGCAAGGATGCCGACTGCATTTACCTACACACCCAATCCCGTTCCACATGACATAACACCCACATTCGCACTTATCCGCCTAAACACAGTTACACTAAAGAAACCTGTCCCACCCCTATTGTCCAAACGAAGGAAATGGCGTCTACAGCGATGTGTAAAGTATACATCTCTTTTTGCTAACCTATTTATTTTTGTAGCTTTCTTATTATAAGTTTTGCATTCGGATCTTATATTTATTCTGATTTTATTCATGAGAATGCTTATTTCTTAGCCATATTAAATTTATTTAAAAACCCAGAATTGCATGTAGTAAGTCTTGGTTCCAATTAGTGTTATAATTTGACCGGGACCTCGGTTCCGCGCCCTAAGATTGCGCGGCGAGGCGGGGGCAGCGTTTACGAATGAGTGGCCTGCGCTGCCCCCCCCCGTCTTGCCGCGCACATACTTCAGGCGCGGACAGCAGACTCGGTCAAACTGTACTATTTACTGGTTATCGTGTATATCAATGATAATTTTCGTTTCAATCAATTAATCAGTTTTATCTGTTATCATTCTGACGAAACTTCTGGTTACGTAAAAGGCTACTTATTCCAAACACTTCCAAATGAATTAAATGTTTTTGTGGCACTACTTTAATTTTTTCTATGAGTTTTCGAAATATGGAAAAGAAAATTATTTCCGTTTATGGTCATTAAGCTTCATGAGATTGTGGTGGGGGACTGTGTTTTACTTTATTTCCAAAACTCATAGGATGAAAGTTGCTTGGTATAAAGTGAATAACCACTCCCAATATTATCTCTAACCATTTAAAAACACTCTTTAATAAAAGATATATAACTATTTGTGTGGTCTCCCTTTTGTTAGTAAATAGTGTGATGTCTTAACGAGTAACCAGTTAATAATTAATATTTATTATTTTTGTACTTACTACAACCACTTATTAATATTGACATATGTCCGCATGTCTTTCCGCAGTATTGAGGTGATTGCAATGTTAGAATACGTTTTGTTACTCCGGCTCACATTTAACATTGTGTAATGCAATTTTAGTTGGCGATTGCCTGCGTTCCTGCGTCTCTTCAGCGATGGTGGTAAGTTTCGAGTAACTTTATAATAGTGCATTATTGTAGTGCTCTGGACTCTCATTTTACGACAACACTACGGGACTCCGAAGCTCTGGTAAAGTGTTTTGTGTTACGTTAAATATATCAACCTTACATTATCTTTATTTTCTATTATGGATCTATAAACTATTGTACACATGTAAAAAGTTATTATTAATAAATTTAAAATATTGTACACTCGATTTTTATTTCTACAATCAAACGCCATTTAATCTTACAAATAGACATTTTATTTAGACATTGTAAAGAAAATAAAAAGTAATATACCTCTTCACACAGATACATACACTTAGATAAAAATATGTACGTATATTTTTGGAATAAAATTCGATATAATTCATAAAACCCTTGAACAGACGGAGGCCATTCTATTGAATGACTACGTACTAATAAGTATTTATTTATATATCTAGTTATGTGACAGAATAACTGTGGGCACACGTGTAAGATAGTACAGGAGATAGAAATAGTCATATTCATATACATCACCTATTGGACAATGATATTAAAATTTATTTTCAAAAATTAACATTCTTATATAAAATTCCATAAATTCATAAGATTTTGTTTGGTGTTCCAAAAGCTCAATATAATTTTTCCCCTCGAAAATATTTAGGTCTGTTATATTTTTATAAAGTTTAACAAGATAAATATTTCTACTACATTTGTTGATATAATTTTATATAATATCAGGTGGAAGTTAGAGCCCACAGTTGAGACTGGACAGTATAGAAAGGCAAGGAGTGTAATACAAGTATAAGTCTTGATAAAGGGGATATTACACTTATTTATAACATTATCTGAGACAGACATTCCTTCGCTCACGAGACTTCTCGCTAGTTTATCAGAGAGCGATAAACAGAAGAATTTATTTACCTACATTCAGTGCTCCGTGTAGCGAAACTTCATATCGATAACATTTTATATCAATGACTAGTGACATTTAAGTATACCTATTGCAAGATTCGAAACACGAATTTGTGAAGCTACAATCTATTGAATATCAGACACATTTTGCTTCTAAACAGTGATAAATATGAGAATATTTTGTTCTGTTCCTTTGAGCAACCTTAGGCTCTGCGGCGAAGTATACGTTTAGTAAAGTTAATGTAGATTAGGCATGCTGTTACAATGAAATAACTACGATAGTTGATACAGACAAGTAACACGGAAATGGTATAGCAGTGACGTCATGAGTATGACCAACAAAAATCAAATTTAAAGATTAATATTAGTGTTTTCGTATGTCCCGAGAACTTATGATATAGCTCGGAACTTGAAATATAGGCCGATATTTTCAAAATTGGAATGTTCTCTTTAGCAGTTTATCTTTGGTACCTAGTGTCTTTGTGACCTTTTGCGGCTACCCAAGACGTCACTGCATTAACTAGACAACAGTGAACAGTATCTACAGAAGTATTAGTATTGCAATCGGTCCGGGATAAACTAGACGAGTGTACAGTCCTACATGGATCTAAATAGAGAAATAACGTGAAATGTATACTGCTATAAGAATCTTTTGGTCAATCAAGGTGTATTTTCGGTACCTCCCATTTGTTCTATGGAAGATGACGTCATCGGACAAATTATGATATTTTTGAAGTGAAAACTTTAGGTGCGTTGGGCATTTTTGAGATGGAAAAAAACAATTATAAATAAATTCTTTATTGCCATACAAAGATTACAGAAAAATCGGAGTCCCTGGCTCCTGAATTGAACTCGCGACACCGTTACCGACACCTCATTTTTGTAAACGCGATTGTGCTCTTTATTTATATTACGTTACGGACCAATGTTCTATGCAAGTATTTTTACTTTAAAGGTATTGGAAGTATTTTTTTTAGTTTTCACTTCTGTCGGCACTCCCGGAGTGCCAGTTTTTTTTTCTTATTTGTACTATAGAACATAATTATATCTAATATTTTTATTTCTCATATTGTTCTATGGAATAAGGAAAACAAGACTAACAATTATCAAACTGGCCACTAGTAAATAATTATTTAGTGTCACTTGTCTTTGTGATTTGATTTTATGTGTGATTGTAGGTAATCTCGTATTTGAAAACTGTTGATTTAAAAAATTATGTGCAGGTTCACAAACTGGCGATTTAATTTGTTTTATATGTGGTTGGCATTGTTTACGAACTGATGGTAGAATGCTCTGGGAGTCTTCAATCACATAGCTGAGGATTCGTCCATTTCTTCAGTTATACATTAATTATGTATTTTAGCAACATGTGTAGCGTGATGTGTTACTCACAATGACATCTGTGTCAAACATCACATAGAACAATTTAGGAAATATTCAATTCCGATCTTGTACCGTGATGAGAAGTGAGCATTGGTGAAACGCTAGTAAATAGTTCTATAGTACAAATAAATAAAAAATTGCACTCATTTTGTCCGATGACGTCATTTTCAACAAATGGGAACTACCGGTTTTTGCAAAATTGTTTATTAGTGAAAATTCAAGATGGCGGTATTAGTTCCGATTTTGCCCACGCGCCAAAATAATCTTATAGCGCTATACTGACGTTTGACATCTTTTACAAGCTGCCATTGACGGTCATTTAGATGTGTGTAGGACTGTATAAGGGGTGTTTACAAGAGGCCAGTCTATCTGAGGGTGTGCCACATGGCCACGGCCTTGCGCGTCTCGTGGGCCATCTGCGCCCAGTGGCGCCCCTCGGCGGCGGGCTCGGCCGCGCCCACGCAGCACCAGCCCACCACCAGCCCGCTGCCGCCGCCGCTCACCACGCACACCTGCTCACATACGGACATTCAAATATTTAGGAACTGGGTAGGTATCTACAGCAGTTATGCTTGGATGCATCTCGCGGTTGTAGAAAAAGAAAAGGATCGTGTAAGTTGGTATCCTTTATTTCAATAAATAGAATAGGTACTGGAGTAGGTAATATAAGCTACTAATTAGCGATCAAAAGGGGGCCTTTGTCCAGCACTAGGACTCTAAGGCATCGGCTATATCAACCCTTGAGCGAACTTATTAAGTTTTTTTTATGCGGTTTTTCTGTACCTAATGTAGGTAGCCGTTGTTTATCTGATTTCGCCCTGAAGTCTTATTCATATAAAAATATCACCAACCTAAAGTATTTGTAATTGCCCTAAAGTCTTTTTGCCGTTAAAATATCGTATAGTCCGTACAATCCACGATGACGCGATTACTGTACTGTAAGCTGAACTCTAGTACGGCGCGGAGCGGAGTGGGGCGCGTCTTCGTGGATTGCGCGGACTATACTTAGGTTCACTATTAAGTAGTGTGATTTACGACGTTTTCAAATTAAATTTAGGTACCTCAATGGAAGCCTCCTGAAGGTTAGCAGACGGCAGGCTGAATGATAAAGCCTCGTTCCACACGGGGCTGTTGATCTCTTTTCTGTTGGTCTTCTTCTTTTTCACACGTTTGCCATTCACCAACAGATATACTTTCACATACACATCTGGAAAAGTCATAAAATGTAAATGAAGGCACTTTCTATTAGAAATTGTTACACGACAAGCCGTGTGCCCTATGGGGTTTCCCATTGACAAAAACGACGAACTTCCATACAAAATGTTATCCCTTGTGTAACCCTATAAGGGGGTGAATTTTCAAAAACACTTCTTACTTAGAGCTCACTTTATTTTTCTGAGCAAAAGTAAGGTATCGTTCCGGGTAGGGGTAGATTAAGGAAATATGCAAAACCGATTTGCATAGCCACGAGGCCCTTTCGTAGAAAACTACGAGCTACTTGCGTAGCAAACTACGAGTCTGTTGTAGCAAACTACGAGTCTGTTGTAGCAAACTACGAGTCTGTTGCGTAGCAAACTACGAGTCTGTTGCGTAGCAAACTACGATTCTGTTGCGTAGCGAACTACGATTCTGTTGCATAGCAAACTACGAGTCTTGCGTAGCAAACTACGAGTCTGTTGCGTAGCGAACTACGAGTCTGTTGCGTAGCAAACTACGAATCTTGCGTAGCAAACTACGAGTCTTGCGTAGCAAACTACGAGTCTGTTGCGTAGCGAACTACGAGTCTGTTGCGTAGCAAACTACGAGTCTTGCGTAGAAAACTACGAGTCTGTTGCGTAGCGAACTACGAGTCTGTTGCGTAGCAAACTACGAGTCTTGCGGACCAAACTACGAGTCTGTTGCGTAGCGAACTACGAGTCTGTTGCGTACCAAACTACGAGTCTTGCGTAGCAAACTACGAGTCTTTTGTGTAGTAAACTACGAGTCTGTTGCGTAGCAAACTACGAGTCTGTTGTGTAGCAAACTGAAGAGTGTTGCGTAGCAAACTACGAGTCTATTGCGTAGCAAACTACAAGTCTGTTGTAGAAAACTACGAGTCTATTGCGTAGCAAACTACGACTCTGTTGCGTAGCAAACTATGAGTCTGTTGCGTAACAAACTACGAGTCTGTTGAGGAGCAAACTACGAGTCTTGCGTAGCAAACTACGAGTCTGTTGCGTAGCAAACTACGGGTCTGTTGCGTAGCAAGCTACGAGTCTTGCTTAGCAAACTACGAGTCTGTTGTAGCAAACTACGAGTCTGTTGTAGCAAACTACGAGTCTGTTGTAGTAAACTACGAGTCTAGTAGCAAACTACGAGTTTTTTGTAGCAAACTACGAGTTTGTTGTAGCAAACTACGAGTTTGTTGTAGCAAACTATGAGTCTGTTGTAGCAAACTACGAGTCTGTTGTAGCAAACTACGAGTCTGTTGCGTAGCAATCTTCGAACCCCTTGCGTAGCAATCTTCGAACCCCTTGCGTAGCGAACCTAGTTACGCACCTTTTGTGTAGCTAACTAGCTACACACCTCTTGCGTAGCTATCATGCCCCTGCATAGCTGTAGTAGGTATAGATACAAAATAAAAAATAAATCGTAGGTACCTAAAGCATCCTTTCCCTCTTGAGGCGGCAAAAGATTCCTCGCCTTCAACACAACGACTGTGAGTCGTTCAGCCGACGGTAGGTAAGAGAGAGACAGCAACAGTTCTTGCAGTTCCTCCGGCGGGCGCCGCTCTCGGGAGAGTTCGGCCCACACTTCGGCTCCTCCTGCTACTTCCACGCGGGAGAGAGGCACCTTGGCTGAACCCATGACTTCGTTGCGAGAGAACCTGGAATCAATACACGAATTTTGTAATAGATATAGGTAGGTGTCTGATAGGTAGGTACTTACTTATACTATTTAATTTATGTAGGCACAGTATCAAGGTACAGAATTTTTATCTCACGACGCAACACGCTTTGTTTGTGGGTACCAAGTGTGGTTTGTGGGTACAAACATGCTGTGAATGTGTGTGTAAGCGCAGGAGCTCGAGGATTATTCCGAACATGACCCGAAATCCTAACCAGCAGTGCTATTCTGTAAAAATCTCACCGTGAACGCTTAGGTGAAGTGAGCTGTCAACAGTGTCAATCCCTAGTATTTGGTGGAATGACAGCTCACTTCAAGCTCACTTCACCTTAGCGTTCACGGTGAGATTTTTACAGAATAGCACTGCTGGTCGCGGGTTAGGTTAGAAACTTGAAAAAAAATATAATATTTGTTCCGAACGTAACCTTTTTCCTAACGTATCGTTTCTATCATAACTAACCTAACCTAAACCCGCGACCGGGTAAGAATCTCGGGTCTGGTAAGGAATAATCCAAGCTCTCAGTACCGTCCGAGACAGGGGTGAAGTTGGAAGTGTGTATGTGTAAGTGTATGTATGTTTATGTGCTGACGCTACTCGTCTTCACGCACACATTCACAGCGTGTTTTTACACTTGGTTACCACAAGTAAAGCGCGGGTCGCTTCATGAGGTAAAAATACTATATCAGTATTGCATTTCGAGTTTGAGAAAGAGACTGACACATAGGTATGACTCGGTATGAGTATAAGTCGATATAAGTCGAACTTTTAGAATTCGATGTGCCGTTATCCACAATATTAACAAGCGCTTAGGTACATTTTCTGATTACTGATCTATCGGCAAGCTGTGGTACCAGTTGCTTTTCTATGTAACCGTATAAAAGAAGGTAGATAACCTAAGTATAAACATTCAGAAGGTTTTAAGACGGTAACTGTAGTATCCGTTGGAATATAGTTTGTCTAATATTATTAGACAAATAGTTTAACAAATAATTATAGTTTTGTAGACTAGTACAACAAAATCAGAACTAACGCTGCCATCTTGTTTTGCCAATACAATTTCTGTGAATAAAGGGATGATGACAAAAATGTTTTTGTTCGTCTGGTAGATAATTAAAAAATATTTGACACGTATTTTTTCTTATTTTATGTCATCAAAAGATTACGGCTATACATTGAGTTAAAATGTGCCATGAGGTCACAAGTATGTGGATTTTATACTTGTGACGTAGCGACCCCCATTCCCCCAACTTTAATGCGTTTTATCTACCAGGCGCGGTCGCAGCCCAAGATTTTGGGGGGGGTCACCATTATGCCGAGGAATAGTTTTAGGGAGGTACCTCCCAAAAGAGACGCGAGTTGCGCTTGCGACCACTAGACCAACAATTAGTTATGCTATTCAAGGATGCATCTTTTACATGCAGCGGGGGGGGGAGTGTACTTGCGGGCAAATTGGTCGCAGTCGCAGCACGATAGTAGGTATTTTCTACGAACAGTAGATTTGTTTTATATTTTCAATCATAATAACTCTTTTGACTGAATGCAGAATGCAAGAGCGAGCGAAGTGAGCTCAAAAAAATTGCACACACTCGGATAGGTTAGATTTTCTTTTGATCATTCCAAAAGAACTAGGAATTAGTTGCTTTGTCGACTTATGAAGAAACATCTCAAGAATGAAGAAAATGTAGAAGGTGTGAGCGAAGCGAGCTTGAAAATTTTAGCTACTTACAGCCGTGGCTGTAAGTAGTTTTAAAAGTTAGTAATATAAGTCAATCATTCAGGCTCCCAACAGCGTGAAAGATTTTGGGGGGGTCATGACCCCCAGGACCCCCCCCTCGGACCGCGCCTGTTATGTACGTAATTTTTTATTAATAAGATAAAGCAAAAAAAAACGAGTCTCAATTTTTTTATTATCTGACTGATTTTTTTTTTTTTGACCCAGGCATCATTCCTATTTCATAAATATTTACCAACAACTCCTCCCTGTCAATATCATTCAGGCGCCAAAAGATCATTGTAGGACTCATAATTAGAAGTTCACCTGTCATAATCAAAGACTTGCAGCAGCAACGTCTTGTCGGTCAACTCGTCGTGCGATACTGGGAACTTGAAGTGCTGGTCAAAGAACGGGTTGGCTTCGTTCCGATGCACCGGGGTCTGACGGACCCGCGTGTCCACTTCGGGCAGTAACGTGACACGCACGTAGGGGTCGTTGAAACCCCCGGCTTCGTAGCCCGCTAGGTCGTGAGCTGGAATTCGTAGAAGGGTTATGTTAAGCAGGTAGGTAGTTTATACTTAGTTTATTGTATAAATGCAGGGAAACTTTGTAGACACAAACTGCCAGATAAAATATAAATTTTTTTGCTTGAAATTAGGTATGTTTCAGGTAAGTTACTTGGAACTTAGGTATCTAATTAATGATATAAATTATTAAAGTGAAACTTTTATTACATCGTCTCAAACTTTTTCGTCTGTGTGTTGCATGTCGCGTGACGGTCGGCCGCGGAGTAGGGATAAAGTGAAAGGCGCTCGTCAGAGCAGTCAAGGCCAATATGGCGGCGCCCATAGTTCGCTTAAAAGTTTCACTTTTACCGTGGTTTCATAAAACCACACAATCCTTTTTTTAGATAAGAATCTTTCGCCAAATAGGCACTCAAAAACGTGAAAAGTTTTCGTAGCAAAATGCTACGAGTGGCTGCTACGAGAAACACGTTCAATGCCTACGTCACTTCATACGTTGCAAACGTAGGTAGAATAGAATTGGGAGGTCCAAACGCCTCCTGCCGGAGGCTCTACGCGGGGGTCGTGCGGTCCATGGCCCTTTACGGGGCGCCGGTGTGGGCGCCTTCATTGAGGCGGCAGCCAGCCCGCCGGCTGAACGCGTCCCAAAGGGTCATGGCCATCCGGCTGGCCCGAGGATACCGCACGGTCTCCTGCGAGGCGGCGAGCCTCCTTGCCGGAGTACCGCCATGGGATCTGGAGGCAAAGGTCCTCGCGCACATTTGGGAGTGGCGCGAGGAGGCGAAACGCCGGGGCTTAACTCCGATGCCGCAAGAAGTTGCGGCACAGCGGACAGAGCTCCGGCGGGATCTCATGGCGGAATGGAGAGTGCGATTGTCGCAACCCAGCGCTGGGCACGCCGCAATTGCGGCGATAAGACCCCTCTTTGAGGAGTGGCTAGAGAGGCGCCACGGCGTCCTCACCTTCCGCCTGACACAGGTGCTCACCGGACACGGCTGTTTCGGGAGGTACCTGTTCAGGATAAAGCGGGAGGAAACGCCCGGGTGTCATCACTGTGTGGATCGCCCGGAGGACACGGTGGAGCATACGGTGGAGGTCTGCCCGGCTTGGGCAGAGCATCGCCGTGTCCTCGTGGAAGCGATCGGCGGCGGTGATCTCTCGCGTCCGGCCCTGATTCGGGCCATGCTACGGAGCGAGAGGAAATGGCAGGCCGTCACCTCGTTCTGCGAAGCAGTAATGCTCGCGAAGGAGGAGACGGAGCGCGTGAGGGAAAGGCAAATTTCGCGCCCTCGCGCCCCTAACCGCCGCAGCAGGAGACGCCCTGGGCGTCGGGAGTCACGAGAGGATTTCCGGCCACCGTAGGCGCGGGCTTGCGGACGGTGAGCAATGGGTAGCTCGCCGTCCGATAAGGACCAAGCCCGGGTCGACGGCGCGTTGTGTTCCACGCGCGCCTCAAAGAGATGTCAGCAGAATTGACGGGGTCCGCTAGGGCCAATGCCTGCCGGGGGTTCGAAGAAAACCGATAGGGAAATCGTGGCCCCCTGGCAACACGGCAACTGAAGGAACACGGGTGGGTTTTAGTCAGTAAGAGTCTGACACGCCCTCCCGCTCCGCCCAGAGCGGGAGAAGTCATTTGATGATTTCCCACCCAAAAAAAAAAAAAAAAAAAGGTAGAATAGAATAGATTTATTTGCATTAAACATGGTACAATTAATAATGGTCTTAATAATAGGATACCTACCCATACGTAGTTTTTCCATGCCTGTGTAAACAAACCAAAACCCTTATACTAGAAGAAGATTATGCCCAGTCCGGTATTCTACGAACTCGGTGTAAATATAAGGTACACCTACTTATACCTTATACGGACTTAGATTTGATTTGATTCAGGTTGGCTGTAAGGATAAATGGATCCGAAATGGAAAATATAAAGGACATTGTTCGGCGTCCATACATAGTTCGCCTAAGAACCAACAGAGACGTGAATTTACTTTCTGTTTTCTAAATAATGCATATATTCGATTGAAACTAAATTAAAAAAAAATTATAATTCGGAAAAAAAAAAAAAAAATCTTTGAAACAGTTTGAATTTTGAATAAAATTCAACCTGCGCGCTTATCTACACTCGCACTCAGCTACATTTGTACAGAGTCGCACTCTATAGGATAAAGAGCCACATGCGGCTCGCGAGCCGCGGTCTGCTGACCACTGCTCTACGTAATTCCTCAACTAAGTAAGTAGGTATACCTACTTACCTACAGCTGAGGCTGAAAATAAATCAGGCTTACTCTATTCCTGTGAAATTTATGTTACGATCTGAATTTAGTTCATAAGAACTCTCAACTTCACATTCAATTACTTTTCTACTAACGACAATTTCAAATTTATGCTTCGATAACAATGAACAACTTCAAAAATGGAGGGTGCATGGAAAGGGCCAGTCCCAATATGAATACTGACAACTTACTGAATCATTCTAGTAGGTACTTACGGAATGGGCAATAATTGGAACTAACAACGCTATATGTACAGGGTGGCAGGGACATCGACGCGAATACTGTTACCGTGGATTCAGTACATGATTCTGAACCTCCCTGCGTTGAAATTTTTCGTCGGTTATTTTATAAAAAATCTGCTGCTCTATACATTTTGACCGCGTAGGTATTAATTACATTTTTCTATGAGATACTTGGTAGATTTTTTTTATAACCGACTGACTGCATTGAATGCATGGTACTTACCAGTTCTCATGTATCTGGTAACGCAGTGAACGTGTTAAAAAGGTAAATCTAATGAAGAAATGTGGGCTTTCCTTAAACCTGACGAGTTTGAAAACTCCGATTTGGGTAATTTTTAAAAGGATATTCAGGGCGAATAAAAGTTATTCCGTGCAAATGTAACCTATCCTGATACTTAAATAGCTCGTTATTTAAAAAAGCAAAAAAAAAAGATTATCCTTACCTTCAATAAGATGCACTTCCAAATCCGACCGATCAAAATCATACTTCAAGCGCAGATGGATCCTGCCAAGCGAAGGGCCGGCTCCTTCCAGCTCTATGACCAATGGGGCCTCTCGCTTGGTGTACAGGTCTGGTTGCAGGGCCCCTAGGGAGCATATGGTAGCGCTGGCCCCAGGACTCAGGGGCCCGACGCCACTGCTGCTTTCTACAAGGGAGTTGCTGCGGTCTATCCGTCTGAAAGAAGGAAATAAATAGGCATGTAGGTACTAGGAACTTTTTCTACACTAATGTTATAAAGAGTAAAGATTTGTATTTTTTTTTTTGTCTAAACTAATATTAGATTTTTGTATTTTTGTTTGTTACGCTTTCACACTAAAACGGCAGAATGGATTTTAGTTACTTAGTAGTTTAAGTTATATTGAAATTACTTATTAGCTAATAGGGTAGTTTGTAACGTGAATAACGTATCATCCACTGTGAAGATTTTATAAAAGGAAAAGAAAGGTGTCGCATTGCGTCTGCACGAGCCTTTAAAGTCTAGAAATGGGTTTAGCGGCTTCAACATTGTCCATTAAGAGTGTTTATACTGAAAGTGGACAATGTCGCATAATAGCTGTCAAATATTAATATAAATAGTAAAATATTGATTATGAAATGCCTCGTTGGTCTAGTGGTCGCAAGCGCTACTGCTGAGCATGAGGTCCTGGGTTCGATTCCCGGGTCGGGCAAAGTGTTGTTGGGTTTTTTCTATCTGAAAATTCTCAGTAGCAGCTCGGAGTCTGGATTTGTGCCCAGTTGATGGCAATAGGCTCGCCCCCTATTACATGGGACTTAAACATGACTGGCGAAATGTGGGTGTACCTACTACAGGGACACCTCTGCCCAACCCTCCGGGAAAACAAGGCGTGATGTTATGTGTGTGTGTGAAATGCAATAATTAATATCGTAACACCGAATATTTAGTTCATTTGGAAACGTTCCAAATGCATTTTTTACACCTAAAACGATTACAACATCAAATTCAGTGTTATAATTATAATTCATTAATACATATTCTAGTTTACTAGTTAGCCATATTTTTTATTTCTATATGTACAGTAATATTGCCAAATTAATCAAATGAGCGAAATATTTGATAGCTATTTGCAACGTTGCCCACTTTCAGTATACCTAAACGCACTTAAAATGCACATGCATATGTAGGTAGATACATTACAGATTGTTTTGTTGTTGTGTTTATCTAAGTAGGTACTAAATGGCGTTGAACTTTTTGATAAGTATAATAGTTATAAACTATTTTCGTAGTTACCTATACCTCGTGCATGGATTAGAGAGAGTTTGAGAAAATGTGACGTTCGTATACCTACAGAAGGCGTTACCTTCTGTACACGTCACCTCACGTCTGTGAAGATATGTGACATCTACCAACCCGCACTGGGCCCGCGTAGTAGATTACAACCCACCCCCTTTCGAAGAGAAGAGGCCTATATCCCAGCAGTGGGAAAATTGTAGGCTGATTATGCATACCTACAGAAACCTGATTAAGCAGAAAACGGGCCAACAGGGCTGTTGCATAAGTTACTTTAACCACATCAGACGTCAAGAAAGCGGTTTGTAAACTAGCCTAGCCCGGGTGTTACCTAATTTCTCAGAATAATTATACCGTCCGTGCCTGGAACTCGGTAATCAGAAGCCGGAGCTGTGACACTTTGATTTGGCATGGCTTTGCTGTGTTAGTACCTTCACGGAAATATTAATACGTAGAGGTCTATACAGGGTGGAAGGGACATCGACGCGAAAACTGAAACCATGGATTCATTACATGATTCTGAACACCCCTGCGTTGAAATTTTTCGTCGGTTATTTAAAAAGAACCAGCTGTTCCATGCATTTTGACCGCGCAGGTGTTGCACTTTTCTATAAAACAGCAGATTTTAAGGCTACCTACACTCCAGTCCCCTCCACTCTATCTACATCCACCCTTTTTACATTTAAAAAATAATTAAAAGCAAAAAATAACTCTGAACAGCAAAAGAACAACGCATATAGGAAGGAAACGTGAGTACATACTCGTTATAAAATCCAATGAGTATCTATATTGAATGTACAAAATGGGTAGCGAATACAATTGATGTTAAGCGCCTTAACAGCAGAAAGGAGAGAGGATCTATGAAGACCGCTACGGGACCGTCGTCTCTCATGAGAGACGGCTCACCCACGCGGCTTACATCTCTATTTGTATTAGCTGTAATGGTTATTTTTGTCTGAATTTTTTTTCGTCTATGGTCGGATAGATAGTCTCGTCAAATAAATCGACTAAAAGCAAAAATATAAATGGGCAACATTTAAAAAAAAAATGTTGAAAATGACTTTCCCGCCCGATCAAAATGTCAGTCAAACGTCACTCCCGGGATGCGCGCGTTCGCTGTAATAATTCGTTTTTTAATGGTTTTTGTGTGTAAATCGTCGGAAAGTGGTGATATTTTCATTTTGAAGTAAATATTACATCGTTTTAGATAATATTCGCACTAAATAACATTATATTATACCTATTTTGACCCAACCAAAAAAAGTGTAAACAAACGTGAAGAAGAAAGTTCACGTAAAAGTGAAAGTTGTGATAGTTTGTGAGTTTTCTGTATTGATCTGATCGGTAAGTGTTTTATTTCTTTTCTATAATAAATTGTTCATCGTTTTAGATAAAATTTAGACAAAAATATAAATAAAAAATATTTTTTTGGTACGGAGAAAGTTATGAAAGCACTAGAAATTCTAGATCAGCAAAAATCTAGATTTTTTGAATTTTTTTGAAAGAATTTTAGTCTCTAAAAATGCTTTTATTAGATAACTTATCTATCCATAATGTACCCTGCAAAATTTCGTGTGAATTGGTACGGTAGTTTTATCAGAAATCGTAAAAACATTAGAACATAGAAATCACAAAAAAAACGGGTAATAAAGATTAGTAAACGTTGATAACAAAGATTGTAACCATTTACAATGTATCTCTAATATATTCGAGTAGCAAAAAACATAAACAAAACACTTTAGACGATAATCACTTCAATAATACGTATTTTTACCTCACTTAGTATGTGGATGATATTATGATAACTTCCTGTCACTGTTATTTACATAGCAGGTAGTGGTATTCGAATTTGTGTGGGGTAGGTATCACAACTAAAAAGTGAAAAATAAAAACTTTTTACAAAAAAAAAAAAACAACCGACTTCAAAGAAAACACTACAAAGTGAAAAATAACTTTAATTTCGGAAGTCGGTGACAAAGAACGAAAATTCAAAACCAAAGACACCGACTTCCGAAATTAAAGTTATTTTTCACTTTGTAGTGTTTTCTTTGAAGTCAGTTGTTTTTTTTTTTTGTAATCAAAATTCTTTGATCGCACCGATTTGCAAAAAAATTCATCGTTGATGAGCCCCTCCGGACGACTGACTTATGAATGAACGAGAGTGAAAACAATACTTTTGATAGGCCAAAAAAGAGATGACGATAATGTGTGTTCGCTCGGAATAAAACAACGTATGTGCCAAATCGAAATGCAGTGAAAAAGAAAAGTAAAAAATGAAAAAAAAAAAATGAAATGAAAAGTATTATGAATTAAAACTAAAACTGTTTTTCTTAAAACTTGATATGATTACTCTCTATGTTTTAAATTCCATTTTAAATTCCTTTTTTTTTGTAAATTCCATTGAATAACTCATAAGCGTTACGCCACGATGCTCATAAAAACAATAAAAGCTTTTTACAAACGTTTTTATTTTTCAGTTTTTAGCTGCCCCACAAAAATTCGAATACCACTACCTGCTATGTAAATAACAGTGACAGGAACTTAGATATCATCCATATACTAAGAGGGAAAAAAAACCTATTATTGAACCCAATTCAAAAACCATCTAAGCAAAGTTAATAAAATTTATATGGGACCACACGGAAAGCACCAGCTTTCAAATAAAAAAGAATCATCAAAATCGGTTCACCCAGTCGAATGTTATAAGGTAACAAAAAAAAAAATACAGTCGAATTGAGACCCTCCTCTTTTTTTTGAAGTCGGTTAAAAATAAATAGACATTTGCAATATTTTGTATTGAGAAAATTTCATTGTATCGTGTATTCCTTTTTCAGGATACTAGGTCATATAGTCAAAAACTTATACCAAAATGTTACATCCCTATTTCAAAAAAACAACCGACTTCCAAAACACCACCACGGTTTTTTTGGAAGTCGGTTGTTTTTTTTTTGTTTATTCAAGTGCGGTCGTAAATCTGTCACGGCGCGGACCACCCACAGAGCCTGAGCGGTTAAATACTATAAGGTAAGTAGCGTGTAGATAACAAATGTATTAAATGTATAGTACTTATTGTTTTTACATTGCCATTGTAAAGTTTTTTCAGAGTTTACCTCAGGGGTTTAGGTACAGACGCCAGCACATCCAGCTACCCGAAACTGTCAAATTTTCCCAATCAACTTTGAACCTTCAGGGATAAAGTTGAAAATCTATTAAATAAATTGGACAGATTGTAATAGCTTGATGTACTGGCGTCTGTACAATGATCGGTCAGTGGGTAAGGTCACCGATATTCGATCTTCAAACCGTAGGTATATTATGCTCGCTAATTATTACAATTAATTAATTACGGTGTAGCTTAAGCTAATAAACACTTTTTTAATTACCCGTTCATCTGACAAAACATTGTTGAATCAGGTTATTGAGGTATTGCGTGCATTATTTATTATTACCTGGGCGACCGAGCTCTGCTCTGGTGAAAATAGAGAATGCTCATTTAATAATATAGGAAAGTTCATACTAATCCATGTTTAGTACCTACTTACTTATTCCATGCTGCCGAGATAGTAGGTACCTACTTACTAATTCCATGCTGCCATGTCATTATTCTAATGTCATTGTTCTCATGTCATTATT
Organism: Agrochola lychnidis; assembly: GCA_963680765.1. Classification (NCBI taxonomy): domain Eukaryota; kingdom Metazoa; phylum Arthropoda; class Insecta; order Lepidoptera; family Noctuidae; genus Agrochola; species Agrochola lychnidis. Next base: position 18,014,000 of record OY796857.1, read on the forward strand.
CATTATCTTGTTCTAAACTTTGGGCGACCGAACTCTGCTCGGCTGAAAATACGGAGAAAATGAATTTTTTCAGATATGAAACCTAGCTACTTCGATTTTTCGCCCCCGTAAACCCCTATCGTTACAGTCGATTTCGAGAACGTGAGTACACATATCTACCTACTTATAAATAAATATACATACAAATATTGCTCGTGTAATAGAATAGGATTTGCTGCATTTTTTAAATATGCGCGACTGCACTTTTTTATGGGAAACAAATTACGACAGGAATTAAATTTAGTTTTTAAAGCAATAGAACCAATTTCCGTATAGAAAAAATTCTGTTTGCTATTTTACTAACTCAACTGGGTGTGGGTGGAACGTTGATAGGGTGGTTTAAATCTTACCTGGAGAAAAGAGAATCAAAAGTGGTAGTGAACGGTTACTTCTCTAAACCTATCTACCAACCTCTGGAGTCCCGCAAGGATCGCATTTGGGGCCGATTCTTTTTGATGTTTTTATCAATGACATAACGGAGTGCTTCAAAGATTCCCGTGTCTATTTGTTTGCGGACGATTTAAAGATAATGAAGCCAATTCAGAGTAACATAGACACCAAAATGCTACAAGACGACATCAACAGACTTGTAGAATGGTGCAAATTAAACAAAATGCTTTTAAATATAAGTAAATGTCACTACATCCAGTTCGCTCGTAACAAAAAAGTGCTTGAGAACAAATACTACATAGAGGGAGTTGAGGTTCAGAAACTGAGCAAAATTCGCGACCTGGGTGTTCAACTCGATCAAGCGCTAAAGTTCGATGTGCATATCCTGAATATTGTCTCAAGATCTTTCAAGATACTGGGATTCGTTTTACGTAATAGTAAGGAGTTTAAACGGCCCGCTACTAAGATAAAGCTTTTCAACACTTTAGTCCGTCCAATCCTAAAGTATAGTTCCGTGGTATGGAATCCGCATTACGAAGTTTACTCCAAGCGATTGGAGAGTGTCCAAAAGCGGTTCCTTTAACATCTGTGCTACGGAGATCACTTGGCTAAACAACTCACTAGCTACACCGACCGGTTGAAACACTATAACATGGATACACTAGCCAGTCGTAGGAAGAAACTGGACAGCATCATCCTTCACAAGATTTTGAGTGGAACGATAGATTGCAGTGAACTTTTGAGCTCATTAGAGATTAAAATTCCGACTCAAATTCCCAGGCATAACACATACAATTGATTTCACATTTCTGGCTCAAAAACTAACCTCGGTCATTACGCCGCTGTGCCAAGACTTTGTAGGCAATACAACACGTTAGCTAAAACAACGAACTTAGACATCTGCGAGTCTCTGTCCAAATATAAATAAATGTTTATTAGACTTAATTTAATAGTTTCTTTAAATTTAATTCTCTTCTTTTTTATATCCTTCAAAAATTCATTTTATTTTCCAAATTTTACCTTTTATCAATGTTTTAACTTTGTTAGCTTAGTTTTTAACTTTATTGTGCATGCTGTGGTCTTCTATAAGTGAAGGAATACACCTACTTAATACCCGATGTTGCTCTTTAGTTATGTGTCATGTATCGTGTACATCTTTTGTTGGAGATCCTAAATAAATAATTTACTAATTAGTCTAAATGTTGATTTATATGTTTACATTTCGAACTGTATTTTATTTTATTATATCAATAAGTTTCATGGACACATGCCTAATTACAACAAAATGTACCTACGTACATTAATTTTGAAAACGACCCTAATACGGTTGACAGCCAGCTACCTAAGTAATTAGCAACTCAACTCCTGTAAATGTACAAAATAATGTCAAAAATCCTTTCGTCGCTTTCATTATTAGTCTGAGTGCGTTTTTATTAAAACTCGACTGCGTTAGACATTTTGGCCGTTAATTCAAGACTAGGTCACAAGACTAAAAAAGGAGCTCGTTTTTAGGGTTCCGTAGTAAACAAGGAACCCTTATAGTTTCGTCATGTCCGTCTGTCTGTCTGTCTGTCCGCGGTCTAGCTCCGAGACTCTTCGTACTAGATTACGCCGACAAAGTGGTAAAACAAAATTATGAAAAAAAATTTTTTTTAGGGTACCTCTCATACACGTAAAGTGGTGATGTTTTTTTTTGTTTTTTTACCCATGGTGAGGGGTCTCATTGGAAAGGTCCTTCAAAAACATTGTGAGTTTGTTAAAACCATTTTTGGATTCAGGGATCCGTTTGCGAAATATTAAGCTTTAAAGTGCTAATTTTTGTTAGAGTCAAGTGTCCCCCCCCCTGCCGGCTAAATGGTTAGTTTTGGGTGAGTGAAAAAAATCACAACAGTAGCTTATATAACGAAATTAAAAGGAAAACTATCACAGCTAAGTAGGCTCTCCAGGTTAACGAGTAATAATCGACCAACTTAATTTTGCAGTTGCAAAAACATGTTTTCCCATACATTCCGTATGGGAGAACATATTTTTCAACTACAAAGTTAGGTTTGTTTTTGGGATAAATTCATCCCAACTACGGAACCCTTCATTGTGCGTGGTCCGACACGCACTTGGCCGGTTTTTTATTCTTGTGACTAGGTACTATCGAAGAAATGCATATCTGTACACTGTAAGGACTATTCTTGCTTGTAGCGCTCGGCCGGTATAATATCGCTTATCTACGAAAAAAAAGGGTCGTGTGCACGGGATTTTGTTTTCAAATTGGTTAGATATGCGTTACCCCGATGGTACCTACCGACCAAATTATGAAATTACTACCTTAAATCCTTTTCAACCTGACTTTAATCAGAACTGCTGTTATCCACTGCCTTTCCTGAGCTCAACAAACTTTAATAACTAGATAATTATTCATGCGTTAAACAAAACAATCTATGAATAGAATAGGTACTCTTTGATCGCCGTTTTAAATTACGAGGAACTTCATAAAGGATTCAATAAAATGATATCTCCGTACACATCGGTCGACGTAAAGGTGCGTCTACAATGGCGAGCAAAGATAACAATATGAAAAAAAAAAAAAAATTGGATATCCATATTGTAATAAATGAAGGAATTATTTTATTTACCACATTTCAATATGGAGTCATACAGCCGCCAATTTGATTTTATAAAAAAAAATATAGCTTACTCGGGATGATACCCCATACATCCGGATCTGTTCAGGCATTTTAAAGTTATGGTGGAACAAAGAAATTCACATACATATATGCATATATACACGAACCTTGACATTACACTCCTTTTTGGACAGTCGTGTAATAACGCGTATTTGAAATCGCCAACCCTCATTGAGTAGAGGTGGTGATCAATGCTCGTGCCTTCTCTGTATGAGAAGAGGCCATTGCTCTGCAGTGGGACAGTAATAGGATAGTACATAACCTTTTTTATGTTTGGCAAACTAGCAGCAGTAGGCTCATTTAAGGGTCTATACTACCTTAAATTGCTTACCACGATTCTCTGTTATATCGAAAATACTGTAGCATTAATTTAGAAATAAATACGTTAAAGTTGAGGATTAATGTTAAGTATTATGTTTAACGAAAACACGATTCCATAAAATTTTCAAGATAGAAAAAAAAAACAAAGTTACTTACAAACCGAAAAATAAACCGCTGGTATTAAAAAAATACTTGAAATAAATCATGAAACTTTTCATAATACCTGAAGTAACTATTAAGCAAATACTATGTTTTTTTGAAGTGAAAACTTCTTTAGGCGCGTTGAGCATTTTTGAGATGGGAACAAACAATTGAACTCGCGACACTGTTACCGACACCTCATTTTTGTAAACGCGATTGTGTTCTTTATTTATATTACGTTACGGATCAATGTTCTATGCAAGTATTTTTACTTTAAAGGTTTTGGAAGAATTTAAAAAAAAAAAACAAGTTTTTACTTCTGTCGGCACTCCCGGAGTGCTACTGTATTTTTTTATTACCTTTATTTTCGCCTTAAAAAGAAATTACCTAAACTATTGGCGTCTTGGAGCCGCGAGCTCTCCACATAGCCTCGCTCTCACTCAGTCCGCGAACAGTGTGGTGTGAGCAAGATAAAAAGTGAATTTGAGCTGACGTACTATGGGCTCTTAATACTTTGAAGGACAGTAAACGCCCTGTGTCATAACAATAAAACTTCTATTGTGTCTCGTTTACTGTCCTTCAAGTGTTAATGGTGAATGGGTTCCGCCACTGCGCCATCGTCAATGTAAAAGCATTGGTAATTTTGAGCTTGAGCCAACCCCAGATCTAGATTTTTTTTGAGGCGGGGCAAAAAATGCCGTCTGCCACCCCCTGCCAATATTTTATGGGGATGCGTTAAGTTAGCCCTCGAGAAATGAAAATTTTCTCAAAATGAAAATTTTGGCAGCAAATTGCTTCGATCGATAATGCGCCAATTCAACAGGGGCGCCAAAACTGTTGTAAAAAAGAAAAAAAATAGAAAGATTATAAATGATCCGGGGTTGGCGAGGACGTTCCAACAAGCACTTTCTTTAGCGAGGACGTTCCAACAAGTACTATCTTTGTGAATACCTGGGTAACTATACCTACCTATTCTATTTATTATAACACTGGCTTTCAAATGCTTCGTGTGGACACATGTAGCTATAAAATGCTTGAAGCTGTGATATAGATAAATCCCTAGGGATATACTTAGCTATATTACGGCTTCAACCATCTTACTGCGACATACACACCTAAAGAACTTTTCACACGCTCCAGCCAGGTTGTCGACGCCGAGTACCCGTTGGCGAATTTATGTAAAAGTAGGATAAATTGTCGAACATCTGGAAGCTTTCATACACACATTTCTCTCCACCGGGTACCCAAGACCGTGTAACTGGTGAGTGTGGAAGAGGGTTTATTGTAATCTAGATATATATCTACACAACCTATCCGAAACACAGGTAACTAGGTCACGTCATTCATAGCAGTTATATAGGAGCGAGTGAACGGGAAAATACATCACATCAATATTTTAACGATATTCACTGAATGGAAATAATGGGAGTACGGTAGATAGAGTTTATGGACATTTTCATCCGTCTAGCCCTTTTCCAACTACGTTGGAGGCGGTTTCCAGTCAAGCCGGATGCGAAAGAATATCTGTATTTTACACGGAGCAACTGCCATCTGACCTTTGCCCTTTTCCACCTGCAAAAGTTCGAGTCATACATTATTATATAAAAAAAAATGCTTTGTAGAGACAGTTTCCTAATGGAATGTTGCGTTCATTGGACGTTTTTAGCAAATGGTAACAATTTCTTATAGGGATTCAAAAATGTGTGCAGACATTCAAAGACACTATTAATTGCTCTATTTAAATAGGGCGGATAAAAAGCACCTACCTATCGTGCAAATTGACCCTGAAAGCCCATTCAGTTTTATTTAACCATGCTTTAAAAAATATTAATCTGATATTATTTTTACAGAGTATTACGAAATTCAGTAAAACCTACATCAAATCGGTTATTCGGACGAAGTAAATATTACTTTCTCGTTATTCCCATCTGTCTTGCAGTATCAACGTACTACCAACGAGAATTTCCACGCGAGATCCGGGCGGAAAGCGATTTAACAAATTCAATGTTTTTTAAACCTACCTTTAGCGAGGAAAGGGTTTTGCTTTTGGATCTGTAGAGAGGGTGAAATAGGTCACATGCTGGTTATGTAAATATACCAGACGCCTTGTCCTCCTTGATTGTTCGTAAATTCACGTGCAAACGTAAAGCCCGCTCCACATTCTCGACGGGACGTCTTGACGAGAACATTTGCTGAGAAGAACAAGAAGACAGAACAACTAGAATATAGACGAATATTCCCGCTACACTCTCGTATTCGGCAAGTCTCGTGTAGTTTTGCAGAGAATGTGGAGCGGGCTTAGGTAACTACGAGCTTTTGTCTGATTAATAATAATAATCAAATTAATTGTAGACTCATTATTTTGATACTACAAAAAAGGTTTGCGATTTCTGGTATTTTATTTAGCATACAGGCTGCAATATCACATCTAGGGCATCTTCGTGTCTGTTATTCATTTGTTACTCTGATGCCCGTTTTCACCGACATCCCCTAAGTTTTAAGGATCCCTTAGCATGGTTAGGAGGCTGTTAGAAGGTGGTTTCTGTTTCACCAACAGTGAGGGGTCAGTTAAAAGTTAACGTTTTAACTGACCCCTTACTGTTGGTAAACCACCTGCCACCTTCTAACAGCCCCCTAACCATGCTAAGGGATCCTTTAAACTTAGGGGATGTCGGTGAAAACGGGCATGACAGTACCTACCTATCTGACAAATTCTGTTTTATTTTTTAATTTAAGTAGTGGATAGTGGTGCCGATTCTCTTGTCACAAATGCCTCTAAACTAAACTAAAAATTACCAAAATTTAGTTTATTCCTGTCAAACGACGATTTCCCATTCTGAAATAGACTAAAGTGACACAACTTAACTATATTTTAGTTTGACAGCACTAAGATGGCACTGAGATATTAGTTTAGTGAAAATGGCAATTTTGCTATTCTGAATTTGACGTTTTTAACCTAAAATTTAGATTTTTTAACTAAATATGACTATTTTTAATCGCGACTAAAAACATGTGGAATAAAATTGGTTGTCATGAACTAAAATTCACATCAACACCTCGTCTTCAGATGAAAAAACAGTACTGAATATTTTTTTTTCATTTGCTTATATCTCGAAAACGGTGTGTCCAATCGCAAAAATAATGAAAATTTCGACACCTTTTATAAAACTCTTAAACCCCTAACACTCTACATGTAGGTAATATGTTTTCTTATTTTCCACACAAAAAGTGAAAAATCCATATAAAACACGTCGAGGCTGCCCCCCTGCGCGCCTCCGGCTCTAAAAAGATTCACGTGGTTAGGTATCACGTGTGGAGTCGCGGTTGTCAAATTCGATTTAGATGTGTCAAAATTATTTTTAAATATAGAGAATTTATTTTGCAGAATAGCTTTGAGATTCTCATAGTCAAAAGTAAGGAATTTTAGTGATAGTTTAGTTAGTTTAGTTCGGTGTACAAGAGAATCGGCACTAGTATCTATTTCGAGACTGAAACAAGTTTTAAGGTTGCACTAGTCGACGGCTCGAACTCGTTGGTGGCTAATATGCGTGCTATTTAGTATAATTATTCAGTATTTATTTATTTAGTGAAATAGACGATGATTTATAACGAAAACGAGCGCGTAAAATTTCACGAACAGACCTTTGGACGTATAGATATTATGGAAAAACTACTAGATGTCTACTCAAAATAAAACTATTTGAACTTTTGAATAAATTATCTATCCTTGTACGGTTTCTATTTTACCATTTTCATACTACATAGGTTATTTATTTACGCCCAAACATGAGTTAAAATTAGTGTTGAAATATGGAAGTTTCGACGCTCATAAATTCCAAACCAATACTTTTCCCAATTCTTCTTACATACAGGGCTAGATAATGACAAGAAAAAATTATATAATTTTTAGTTTTGAACGTATATCGTCAAACAGACGAGTATTCACCATATTACGTTTGTATGGAAGAATGATCGACTAGTGTACCCTTAACTGTACATTACCTAATAGATACCCACTTCATGTTGAACAGATACCTATGTGTGAACACTGAACAGTGAACGTTACCTAATATCAATTTGATACTATTTGCTGATCAAACGGCTCTGAAACATGAATCAAGTGATGTTTCCAGTTGAATAGGATCGCTCAATTAGTTTCTACTCATCCATCTATGTTCTTGTTCATGCCACGCTTCGTAATAGTGGAAACTGGGACTTTAGTTTGTACCATTACTTGAGTGATTGGTGACAGTTTGAAAGTAAGTTTTATTGAAGTGAAAATTTCTTTAGGTGCGTTGGGCATTTTTGAGATGGGAAAAAACAATAGAACTCGCAACACCGTTACCAACATCTCATTTTTGTAAACGCGATTGTGCTCTTTATTTATATTACGTTACGGATCAATGTTCTATGCAAGTATTTTTCTTTAAAGTTTTTGGAAGTTTTTTTTTTGTAAACGCGATTGTGCTGTTTATTTAGATAAGGTTACGGACCAATGTTCCATACAAGTATTTTTCTTCCACCAAGGCGATCTTGTTAAAGTTTTTAATTCTGTCGTCACTCCCGGAGTGCCACAGTTTTTTTTTTAGTGCTGGAGTCTGGCCACGCTAAGTCTGCATAAGTAAAAAAAGGGTGGAATTTGAAAATCTATAGATGGCAACACCATCCTGTCCTATGAAAAAAGAATTTGATACTTTGTTTGTCTTTTTGTTTTTGATAGGTTATTTTGTTTATATTCTGATTTATTCCTGGTAAAGAATAGTCACTTTAGCACGATGCAGTGCGGATTTGATACAGTTTTGTCATCGTATGAAGGTAGAGCATAGGTACGACATAGTCTATTAGGAAAAATCAAAAGGCAAAATATCAAAATCACTAGATCTACTTATTTATTTAATACTTCAAGCACACAAATGTACAGAGGCGGACTTAATGGCAAAGGACTTATACGTCAACTTTTCGATATCTTGTAAACATTGTCGTTTTGGTTAAGGACGACATCGTGCTGTTCCTTTACATCTTGGAATTTACATATCATAAATTATGAATAGGTTTAACCATTTTTCTACTTTATTTTGTGAAAACAACTTTTATCGTAAGTACCTAAGTCTGACATTTCAAGTACCCCGAAACTGACATAACTAACTGTTGTAAAAGTTTACCAGAGATAAACTTTTTGAGGTTGCCCATTTATTCCATTGCAGACTTAGCATGGCCAGACTCTAGTGACATTGACAGAGGGGCGTTGTTGGTAAACATTTGTGAATTTGTCACAGAAATGTCATTGAAAAAACAAGATGGCGGCTCTAGTTTCAATTTCGACGACGCGCCAAAAGATCCTTGTACGGTTGTATTGTTTTTAGGGTTCCGTACCCGAAGGGTTCCAAACGGAACCCTATTACTAATCCTCCATTGTCCGTCTGTCTGTCAGCGGGTTGTATCTCATGAATCGAAATAGGTAGACAGTTGAAATTTTCACCTATTGTATATTTCTATTCCGCTATATAGAAAAAAAAAAAGTTATAATTAATGGACCCCATAGATGAGAAAAGTGGTTTTTTCGAAGTTTTTTGCTAAATATTGTTCGGTGGTAAGTACGGAAACCTTCGTGTAAAAAAAAGAAAGAAAAAAGGTATTTATTGACACTTGCACAGGAAATCACAAATTAGAATAAAACACTCATAAAAACATAAATAAAAAAAACTAAGCAAAATCCACAACACAAAACAAAACTTGGGAGTCTATGTTACTTGGTTCCTCGAACAGTTCATGTACGAGAGGTACCTACGCTCTCGACGTCTATTTGCTACTCGCTTTTGTAAATCCAACGCTGGCTCGCGTTCACCACTTCATCGTTTAGTTGAGACATATAACAATGAGTTTAATTCAATCGACATTCTTTTTCTTGGTAAAATGCGTTTAAGAAGCAAATCCAAGCAACCCTAAAGGATCAGCAAAGTATTGTATGATGACGTAATGTTTGATCTAATATCAAGCATTGCGTCATCATACAATGCTTTACGCACACAAACTTGCTTTTAATTTTATTTTTTTGTTTCTTTTATAAATTAAAAATCCAAATATGAGTTCCAGGATAAAGCCGTTTGAATAGCTTTTGTATCTGTGTTACTAGCTAGTCTTTAAATACTTCCTATTGTAATCTGTGGAAAACGTAGTGGGTAGCATAATTGTTCAAAATGTTATATTTAAGATATTGTGACTGTTTTTTATTGTGCTACTGTTTGTTTTTCCTTAAATAAATAAATAAATAAGACCGATTCATAAGACCGGTGTGTAAGTCCGATTCGCACTTGGGCGGTTTTTTTTTCATTAGGAACTTCTAAGTAGGTCAAGATAAAGATAATAACAGCGCGAAGTCTTGATTTGTGCTCGGTTAATGTCATTTCTTCATAAAACATGAGACTATGAACGGCTGGTGACAATTACACCCCTTTGTTTTTTTTTAGGTGGGAAATTATCAAATAACTTCTCTCGCTCTGGGCGGAGGGGAGGGCGTGTCAGACTCTTACTGACTAAAATCCACCCGTGTTCCTTCAGTTGCCTGTATTGCCAAGGGCCACGGTATCCCTTTCGGACATTCCCGCGACCCCAGCAGGCATCGGCCATAGCGGACCCCGTCAGTTCTACTGACATTTCTTTGAGGCGCGCGTGGAACACAAAGCGCCGTCAACCCGGGGACAATTACACCCCTGCCTGGCCCTTTGAGGAGCACACGTAAAATTTCCGAAACAATTCTTACATAGAGCGCTACAGGTTGGAAAGGGGCAATAAAAGGCAATTGGCACGTCCCTTTCGGATGGAATATAATGCCGTCATCGGTAAACGTGAGACGTGGGCAATATGGCAACGGGTTATATTATAAGTAACTGTACAGAAAGAAAGAAAGAAAAATAGGTTTATTTGTCACAGAAACACGTGCATACATAAAAGACAAGAGTAATTAGAAAACAATAAAAACTACATAATAAATCACGTGCATAAGATAGAAATTAGTCGGAATAGGAGGTAGGTATACCTGCCTGAGGGGCTTGTGGTTAAGTAATAACAGACGCACGGGGCGATCGATCAGGTTAAGCTACGCTTGCCGGAGTTGGTTCGTGGATGGGTGATCATCTTTACATACCAAGACCCCTCCGTGCCTCGGAAAGCACGTTAAGCAGTTCATCCCGGCTGTCATTCGTGGATCTTTGACAGTCGTTACAAAAGTCCGAAAGTCTGACAACCAAGGGGTATCGTATTATTACCCAGTAACTGGGTTATGGAGGTCAGATAGGCAGGTTAGACTGGAAGCTGACCCCAACATAGTTGGGAAAAGGCTAAGCAGATGATGATAGGAGGTATACCTGCAGCATTGGTTAAATTTTGTAGGTAGGTATCTACTTCTATTCATCATTAAATAAAGAAATCACTTCTTTCTGGAACGGTAACTGCCATAAAGAGCTGAGACGAAAATAAATTCAATGGAAAACTACTGGAGCGGTAACGAAATAAATCGGGGAATCACCGTAGTAAAAAAAAGATTTTCAGTAGAATGACTCTATTACGTTTTTTGAAGGAATAAATTCAAGTTTCAGGCAATGACATTATTTATTTTCAACGTCGATTTAATTGTCCTCTCCAACGAATTGGGTCAAGCAATTTGTGACAGCAGTCGTTTCCGTGTATTCATTTTTACTAAAACACACGCAATAATAACATGATGATATGCCATTTTTTTATGAAGTGAAAACTTCTTTAGGCTTGTTGGGCATTTTTGAGATGGGAAAAAACAATTGAACTCGCGACACCGTTACCGACACCTCATTTTTAGGGTTCCGTAGTAAACAAGGAACCCTTATAGTTTCGTCATGTCCGTCTGTCTGTCTGTCTGTCTGTCTGTCCGCGGTCTAGCTCCAAGACCCTTAGTACTAGAAAGTTGTAATTTGGCATAAGTATACATATTAATTACGCCGACAAAGTGGTAAAACAAAATAATGAAAAACTTTTTTTTTTTAGGGTACCTCTCATACACGTAAAGTGGTAATGTTTATTTTTTTATTTTTTTACCCCATGGTGAGGGGTATCATTCGAAAGGTCCTTCAAAAATATTGTGAGTTTGTGAAAACCATTTTTGGATTCAAGGATTCGTTTGCGAAATATTAAGCTTTAAAGTGCTAATTTTTGTTAGAGTCAAGTGTCCCCCCCCCCCTGCCGGCTAAATGGTTAGTTTTGGGTGTGTGAAAAAAATCACAACAGTAGCTGATATAACAAAATTAAAAGGAAAACTATCACAGCTAAGTAAGCTCTACAGGTTAACGAGTAATAATCGACCAACTTAACTTTGCAGTTGCAAAAACATGTTTTCCCATACATTCCGTATGGGAGAATATATTTTTCAACTACAAAGTTAAGTTTGTTTTTGGGATAAATTCATCCCAACTACGGAACCCTTCATTGTGCGTGGTCCGACACGCACTTGGCCGGTTTTGTAAACGCGATTGTGCTCTTTATTTATATTACGTTACGGATCAATGTTCTATGCCAGTATTTTTACTTTAAAGGTTTTGGAAGTTTTTTGTAAACGCGATTGTGCTCTTTATTTAGATAAGGTTACGGATCAATGTTCTATACAAGTAATTTTATTTCACCAAGGCGATCTTGTTCAAGTTTTCACTTCTGTCGGCACTCCCGGAGTGCCACTGTTTTTTTTGTTTTTGTCGAAATATGTTTGCTGACGCAAGTATTGGTAACCTTATACCTATCTAGGTGGTGATAATACCTAGGCAGGTTACCTATTTGCGTCAGCAAACACGTTTCGACAACTAAAAACAACAATAACACAAGTATTTACAGAATCCGTTTACATATATTATTTTATCTATCTTCTTATATATACACATGTCACGGCTATAACCCGAAGTGTGGCTATACTTAGTTTTAGCCGGCTACGCCTAGATGCGGTAGGTAGCAGTTGGTTAAATTTAGTTGTAGCAAATGAAAATGACTGAAAGGTAGGTTAGGTGAGAACTGTGATCACATAACACACCGCACGAGCCGAGCGAGCGAAGCGAGCGTTGCCGCGGCAGCGGCTGGCAAGTGCCAGGGTCCATTTACTCACACCCTGACACAAAAAATGTAACTCTTGTGCCTAAACGGACCCTGGTACTTGTCGGCCGCTGCCGCGGCACCGTTGTGTGGTCACAGTTCTAACCTAAGCTACCTTTCAGCCATTGGCTACACCTAGTTTTAGCACAATGCAACCGGTTACACCTAGTTCTAGCCGTGAATTAATAATAGGCTACACCTAAGTTTAACCAACTGCTACCGGCCGCACCTAGTTGTAGCCGGCACTTCGGGTTTTAGCCGTAACTTATACACACTTCTAAACACTATACTACCTGCTTACAAAAATGTAATCAAAATAACTGATTTTAATAATGCCAACAAATTAATTAAGTAAGTTTTCAGAGAATATTAACAAAAAAATGTTATGAAAATGCTATTTTTAGGGTTCCATACCTCAAAAGGAAAAAACGGAACCCATAAATGATCACTTCGTTGTCCGTCCGTCAGTCTGTCAAGAACCTTTTTCTCAGGAACGCGTGGAGGTATCAAGTTGAAATTAATATCTATTAAATACGTAGATCTGTGTTCCTTTGGAGCTCTAAAAAAATCAAACTTCTAAGTCAATGCAATAAAAATACGGTCACTTATGTGATATAATTTTGATACTCCCAAATATATCAAAACTTACAGGGTACTTCCCGTTGACCTAAAATCATGAAATTTGGCAGAAAGCAAGTACCCTAATTGCGTCTGTTTCGATTTGAAACAGATTGCTAATCCATTGCATCATAAGTTGGAAAAAAAAGCTGCTTAACAACGTAAATAACGCAATGAATGTTGTTGAACTGTAAAAATGAAACAAATTAGGCATAATTGTTTACGAAAATTAGTTACGCAATTAGGGTAAAGGTTTCACAGCATAAGTAAAGAAAAATGTCCTAAAATTAATAATTTGTAGTATTAAAAAAATATTTTATGCGATTACAAACTTACATTTGCAGTTGGAGAATTGACCGTGAAGTATATCGATGTATGGAAGAACATGTTTCTCAACTGTTAAGTTTGTTCTTGGGATAAATTCATCCCAACTACCGAACCCTTCATTGTGCGTGGTCCGACATGCACTTGGCCGGTTTTTTTTTATTAACAGGCGGCTCTTTTCTTCGTCATACATTTTCTTCCAACATTTTCCGAGGTTGAGTCTGGGAATTTTAACTAATTAACTTTTACAGAATTCCTATTAATGCGGCACAATATTTAGGGGGGGGAAGGAGGTTGATTTTGCAGGCGTCCAATCAGGGCGGGTTGAGTGAATAGCGCACTCTCGCGGAGGGTGCTAAAATTGAGTTTGTCACAATTTATGTCGGACGGGACGAGGCACATTGATTCACAGTTACGTGACACTTTGTAAGTATGCATTTTAAATATACAGGGTGGCAGGGACATCGACGCGAAAACCAAGGATTCAGTACATGATTCTGAACTCAGTGGGGATGAAATTTTTCGTCGGTTATAAAAAAGAAAATCAGCTGTTACATAGAAAAGTGAACCTACGCGGTCAAAATGTATGGAACAGCAGATTTTTTTTAATAACCGACGAAAAATTTCAACGCAAGGGGGTTCAGAATCATGTACTGAATCCATGGTTTCAGTTTTCGCGTCGATGTCCCTGCCACCCCGTATATGTTACTAGCTCCCGCTAGCGGCTTCACCCGTGTGACGTCTTTCTTATTTATAGCCTACCACTCAGGAATAATGTAGCTTTCTACCAGTGTTTTTTTTTCAGGATTGGATCGTTAGTTCCGGAGATTAATCAATCAATCAATCAATCATTTATTTTTCTCACCACAATATACATAAATTATTTTACATTGGTCAGATTCGACAAAGATACACAATTCAGACGAGTATAATAATATATTGTGGGAGATTGGTGCCTAAGCTAGGCTCATGGCCTGTGTTTCAGGACACCAGGATCCCACCCCTTTACATTTTCATTTTATAAATTATGTACTAAGCGCGCTGACTGAAAGATGCGAGACGAATGTTAGTAGATGTGTAGTATGGGTGTGAGATTGTGTGGGTGTGTAATTGTGGGGGTGTGTGCGTGTGTGTGTGAGATTTTATTTTTAGGTCATTATAAGGATATTTTCAGTATCCTTATAGTTTAATTTTTGTAGCCAATCAGTTAGCCTCTTTTTGCATTTATTTTTCGTGAGACCGAAGACATGTAACACCTTATGCGTTTTATTGTATAAGTAGCAACCAAGATAGCAAAAGAAACGCCTTGCAAAAATAGTTTTAAGACGTATATGATGGCGCTCCACTGGGTCATATCGTCTTTTCCCTTTGGACAGCGTTGGATTGTAAACCAAGAGAGTGTCAACAAACAAACTTTTACAACCATAACACAACACATAACATCACGCCTTGTTACAAAGTTTTACGTCTTTATAATATTATATTAGTATAGAAGTGTAGATGATTACTGGGTAAAAAAAAACAATGGCACTCCGGGAGTGCCGACAGAAGTGGAAACTTTGAACAATTTTATTGTGCAGGAAATACTTTTCTTTTTTGAAGTCGGTAAAAAAAGGGAAATGTCAATCATGTCGTTGTCATGTCTCAATGTTTGGAATGTCAATAATCCCAAAAAAAATTATCGCGCGTTGACATCAACTTTTTAATGGTCGGTAACAGTGTCGCGAGTTCAATTGTTTTTTCCCATCTCAAAAATGTTCAACGCGCCTAAAGAAGTAATATTAGCAATTATTTTGACACTACCTAAATAACAGAACCCCTGATAGTTTTTCTCCTGCACACGAAATCGATTTCACTACTTAGATAGGTACAGTGCGCCCACAAAAAAAGGCCCGCGGATAATTGTGGAACTACATTTTTTAATGCAATGTGATGCAACGACATAGACACTGGCGCCGCGTCAGATGGACTTCAGAGGTGGCGCAGACTATAGGTACTCACACAAATAATATAAACCACCCATATTATTTACTTTTACAGTCAGATAGCGTCTATAAAAACCAATCTGCCTAGTCTTTTCCTAACTATGTTGGGGTCGGCTTCCAGTTTAACCGGATGCAGTTTTTTTTTGTGTGTGTCATTATCAAATAACTTCTCCCGCTCTGGGTGGAGCGAGAGGGCGTGTCAGACTCTTACTGATTAAAACCCACTCGTGTTCCTTCAGTTGCCATGTTGCCGGGGGCCACGATTTCCCTTTCGGCCTTATTCGCAACCCCGGCAGGCATTGGCCCTAGCGGACCCCGTCAATTCTGCTGACATCTCTTCGTGGAACACAACGCGCCGTCGATCCGGGCCTGGTCCTTTTCGGGCGGCGAGCTACCTATTGCTTACTGTCCGCAAGCCCGCGCCTACGGTGGCCGGAAATCGGCTCGCGATTCCCGACGCCCAGGGCGTCTCCTCCTGCGGCGGTTAGGGGCATGAGGGCACGAATTTTGCCTTTTTTACTGGGTGGTAGAATTTCGGGCTTCTGACGACTCATAACGACTGTCAAAGATCCACGAATGACAGCCGAGACCAACGGCTTAACGTGTTTTCCGAGGCACGGAAGTCTCGGTTTGTAAAAATGTTCACCCATCCACGGACCAACTCTATCTTGATCCAAAATTATTACATGCTGTGATCCATACTTAAGTGTTCTTCTAACACAAATTCAAAGGTGCGAACATAAACAGACACTCATACACACCCTTACCCCCTCTCTCTCACACACACAAATACACACACCCCCACACACACTCACGCACACACAGAGAGACACACATTCACACGCACAGACATACACATAACTCTGTTGTATTTTTACCGTTTTTTGTAGTTAATAAGTTTTATCTATGTTTTAACTGATAAATTTAACCAAATATGTTTTATCACATGACACTTGACTGTCAACTATGTAGCGACACTTCTCCACAATGTTGTAAGAGCAATAATAGAGCCCATGGCTGAACGCTGGCCCCCAAAATACAGGTCCAGGCCTAGTTTGGGGGTTAGGATCAGATTCTTGGCAATACAATTGTGTGCTATATTATTACGACCTACTTGTTTGTAACTTGTATTTTAAGGGTCAAATAAATGTTTCTATTTTTTTTTATTTATTATTTAACTCCGGCAAGCGTAGCTTAACTTGATGGATCGACCTTTGCGGCTGTTATTATTTAGCCATCAGCTTCTCAGTCAGATACCTTCTGTAATAACCGATAATTGTTCAGTCGTTTCCAGGAAAGCAAAACCTTTGCACATCGACTAACTTCATACTATTATCCAGTAATGTGCAATCATTAGCACTATTCTTAGTTAGTGCAAGTCTGTGCAAGCAATACGATTTACTCGCCAGATAACAAGCAACTGCACTGTAGCAATTTTCTTTTATCCCAGCAACGATACTTGTTTACACTTCAGTGCAATTTAATCTACGTATTAGAACTTGCAGACTCGTTTACTGCGGAGAACTCACATAGTGCAAACGAGGCATGAAGTTTACAAGTTTGCTAGTAGGTACGTACGTACCTAGATACATGTAAGTGGGCTCTGAAAGTAATTTGAACTTCAAACTGGTTTTTCGGAAGTCCTATGCAGTATTGAATTATTTTGTATTCAACATTAATTGTTTCATTGAGAGTTTTGAAACGACATTCTGGTGTTTAACCTCTACGTGCCACTGCACAAAAATTGTAGATTGTTATGCAAGGATCGAAAGAAATTGTGACCCGTGTTAAACACTCTACTTTTCATTTTGAATCTATGGAAAAGTAAAAAATAGGTAGTAGTTTTTCTAAAATATTTATTGATAATAATAGCATGAGTAGTACCTATTTAAAACTTTAAATATGGAACACACCGCGTCACCGCCGCGGGCCATCCCGCTTAATAGTTTTTTTTTTAATTCACTCTGGCTGTTCATACTCACAAGACTGCAAAATAAAAATAAAAACATATTTTTCGTAATTATGTAAAATTCGTAGCCGAGTATCTAACAAAGTTTTTCTTTAGTTCTATTTTTTAAATTCATTCCCGCCCTAGAGAGGGAAGCAATTACTATGCGTCTTCCACCCGCTACTCGGATCAAACAAACTACTTTTCGAGTATAAGAAATGAAAAAAATTGTTGTACAGTAAAGGTGTTTAGATGCTTAAAAGGTATTTAAAAGTTCTGTCATGATCTGCTAAAAACATGACAGTTTTCATAAACAAACATAATATCACGTCTGTATTCTCCAAAGGGTTAGGCAGAGGTTTTTAAGTATATTCTTGTCCCGGGGCGAGCCTATTGCCATCAACCGGGCACAAATCTAAACTCCGGGCTACTACTGAGAAATTCCAGACGGAAAAACCCAATAAAAATTTGCTCGACACATATTCTTATCCTTTATTCTCATATTTACACTTTTTATTTATTTAATTGATTCAGGCGTGACCTTGCAGAAATTCATTTTAAATAAAATACAATTTAGTAACCTGTTCCGCTTAGCTATTTCTAAAGAATCATAAAAAAAAACCCTGAAAGAAATCGAAAACCAAACTTTGTAAAAAAGGGTACTTTCAGATTATTTAGAAGATAAAAAAGCTTGGGATTGAACTGCTCGCTCTGCTAAACCTTGTGATAAAACCATAGAACTAGACATTTTAATTATTATGTAAAATCAACATATACCAGTTGTTATCGCCATATACATGGCTGATATCCAAATCTACCTACTACAAATCTTTTCAACTTTAGTATATTAGAATGTGGTGGTAGTAGGTATGTTTCCCATCAATCACCTTCCTTCCCATTCATTCCTGCAGCGTCTACCATAGGTCAGAGCGAGACAGCAATACAAGGCTCGAAAAAGATTGACCTCAACGGACGCCATTTTTGAAAGGAGTTCAAGTTCGTCCTAATCCGCCGCAGCGGAAGCATCTTTCCAGAGCTTTTACCGCTATTATATCTGGATTTCGTGATAAATCCAGGTTTTCGGGTCTTTATATGAAACTAGACCTATCTACTTATCAAGTTATATTGATTTTGAAGTGCTGTGTAAGAAATAGGAATCGTTTATCCGTGAAACCACGCTGGCATGCCGCGTGGTTAACCTACACATCGAGGACCTACGAAGTCCTAGCATCAGGAAGGCGACTCCAGACTTCTAGAAAGGTAAGGCGCTGCATCCTGTGTCCTTCTCTTATTCCTGTTTCTCCATACCAAAATAGCCTCATTCCAAGTCGATGTATACTGCCACATAAAGTTTATTACAGTCACAAAACCGCCGATTCTCATAGCAAGGCTTTGAATCACCGCTCCAGGCTTTTAGAAGCCTGGAAAGAGCTGTTTAGGCAGTTCTATCCATTCTATGGTAAATTTCCCGCACCCCCTCATGTTAGCGTTTAAAGGTTTCACAGTGAGCTCAAGGCGCTAACACCAGTTTTATAAACACGTTGACATTGTTGAAAATTATATTCAAAATGACATGATTACTTTGTAAAGTATTATATTATTTTAACTATTGTGAATGTGAGGACTACGTGGATATTATTTTTATTTCTCTTCTAGTTTTAGTGATGGTCTGGTAGTTTGAGTAGTTTTTGCGGCCTACCCAAATGTCCTTTCTTTGGTATTGCTCGTCGAGTTGAGCTCCTTAAGTTCTAAGTTGAGCTCCACGATTACTGACAAATGCTTGCACTGACTGGACAGGTCCACTCAAATCTGTGTGGTTCTTTCCTCAAAAGACCTTTTCAGACACTAATCTACATGGTTCTCATATGGCCTGACCAAGATTATGTCTGGACTTTAAAAGAGACTGCGACCTCTGAGTTTGTTTCGGCCTTTCTTCTCAGAGTAGTCACATAGGAAAAGCCGAACTCATCTAGCTTATTTTTAATATTTTTTTATATGACGTGTAAAAGTGATTCCGATATCCTATTTACAGAATAAACAATTTCATTTCATTTCGACACGTGTTTCACCTCTCAAAGAGGCATCCTCAGGATGACGATTGACTTGTCGCGAACTTGAACACAGCGTGTTGCCACACTAAGCGCTGAACGCAGACAAACGCTTTTTATTTGTTTTATTTTTTTTTTACTTGTAGGAATTATAATTATGTTGTGTTGTGTGCCGTTTTATCTGTGCTAAATAAATGTATTTTCTTTCTCTCTAGTGATCGTGATAGTTACTCATCTTACCGATACATTGTATAATTATGAGTGGTTCCTTTATGTAAAAAATACAGAATACCAAGTCAGGTTAAATGACTGCATGCAATTTTTTTTGGGAGAATATAAGACTTGTTGGGTGTTGCCAAGGTAATATAAAAACAATTACATAGTGTACAAAGTGCCGTCGAACATCTGCGGCGTTTATCGTTAATCACGAAGGACCGACCCGACGACAGATGTGCCCGCTACTTTATGAAATTGGACTTAAAACAGATACACGCGTACTCCGAATTATACTGTGTCCTTTCTTTTAAGGGGACGATAGCTGACATTTAATGATTTTATACTGAAGATGACGTCTGAACGAGTAGTGTTAGTTATTTGGAAAAAATATATGTTAAATTAGAGCATTTACTCAATATTTTGATATATGCATATTTTTGATTATGTTTATATTACATAGTGAAATTAATTTGTAAAGTTATGTCTAACGCGGATAAAAAACTGAGAATGACGCATAATCCATCAAGCGTATTTTTCTAAAAACTACACCATTTTAAAGATAATTAAATTACTAATCTTTTAGTATACGTGTTTTATTAAAATACCTTTTGTTTTACGTGTAATAAATTAATAATGCGTCTTATTTGGGACAGCGCTCCTTGATGGGCGAGTCCTATTACTGGCTGGACGTACGACGAGTTGCGTGAGCTCAGTACAGAACACGCAAGTTAACTATTCAAGGTCACTGTCATATATCTGCGTCTTAAAGCTGCTGCTACATAGCAACTTAAAGGAGATCATTCAGGCTCCATACATTTTTGGGCCTTTTCTGAAAGTTTTTATATTTTTTCAGTACTTTCAGAAATCAATAAATGTATGAAAATGACAAATCATAGAACTTGTATAATTTGACTAAGAGTAATCCTACAACTTTTGTGCCCTACTAACTATTGCTCCAAATGGCTAGTTCTAAGCATACGTACCATTTTTTTCGTTGGCCGTTGACTTTCAGAAAAGGCCCAAAAAAATGATCTCCTTTGTAAATTATAGTTAGCTCTAAAGAGAAAACGCGGTCATGTGGTCACTGGTTTTCATTCCATACAAATGTTCTCTGTTTTCATTTGTTTTACGATATAACCTATATTTACCACTGCATTTTTTTTCTTTGTTTATTATTTGTTTTATGGCGTACTTAGCTCAATAAAAAAAAATGGAACATGAAACTAAAGCTACGAACATGGCCAAGGTAGACATAGATTGTATCATGTAAAAATATTTGCTCTGGAGTCCAACCGACGAGATAATGCGTCCCTGACACCTGTCAGTTGGACAATTTCTAGTAGTAATAAGGATCAAATTCGCAAAACACATATGTGTTGTCATACTAACGAATATTCGTTAGTATGAAAATGACAGGTGTCAAGAACGCATTCTCTCGATTGTAGTGTTATTTTTATTACCCAGAGAGAAAACGGAGGAATACGTTTGTATGAAATAAACACGTGACCGCGTTTCCACTTAATGTTAACCTACTTTGAGTTCTTAAAAAAAACCGGCCAAGTGCGTGTCGGACCACGCACAATGAAGGGTTCCGTAGTTGGGATGATTTTATCCCAAAAACAAACTTAACTTTGTAGTTGAAAAATGTTCTCCCATACGGAATGTATGGGAAAACATGTTTTTGCAACTGCAAAGTTAAGTTGGTCGATTATTACTCGTTAACCTGTAGAGCCTACTTAGCTGTGATAGTTTTTCTTTTAATTTTGTTATATAAACTACTGTTGTGATTTTTTTCACACACCCAAAACCAACCATTTAGCCAGCAGGGGGGGGCACTTGACTCTAACAAAAATTAGCACTTTAAAGCTTAATATTTCGCAAACGAATCCCTGAATCCAAAAATGGTTTTACAAACTCTCAATATTTTTGAAAGACCTTTCTAATGATACCCCTCATCATGGGGTAAAAAAATAAACATCACCACTTTACGTGTATGAGAGGTACCCTAAAAAAAATGTTTTTCATAATTTTGGTTTACGACTTTGTCGGCGTAATTAATATGTATATCTATGCCAAATTACAGCTTTCTAGTACTAAGGGTCTCGGAGCTAGACCGCGGACAGACAGACAGACAGACAGACAGACGGACATGACGAAACTATAAGGGTTCCTTGTTTACTACGGAACCCTAACAATGGTGTTCGTTATTTAAAAAAGGAAGACTGCACTAAGGACTCCTATTTCTCAAACACTGAAGTCTTTCGTAACATTTTTGCGATGGTGAAAACGTCAATTTTGAATTCGACGAGACAAATCAAATTCAGGCAAAGAAGTTTATGATAGTTAATTGATTCAGGCGTGACCTTGCGGAAATCCATTATAAAATACAATAGATGTGGATATATTTAGTAACCTGTTCCGCTTAGCTATTGCTCGGCGCTTGGTGTGGCAACACGCCGTGTTCGAGTTCGCGACAAGTATATCGTCATCCTGAGGATGCCTCGTTGAGAGGTGAAACACGTGTCGATTTATTTCAGGAGTATTTTATGACTCTTTAGAAATAGCTAAGCGGAACAGGTTACTAAATATATCCACTTCTATTGTATTTTTTAAAGAAGTTTATTTCAAAACAAGTCACAAATCTGTCTACCATTTTTCTTTAAGTCTTTTGCTAAGCGCACTGGGAAGACTGAAACTCGATCGAAAATCACAAAAACACATAATTTGTCTTTATGACGAAGTAATTTGGTGATCTGAGCTACTTTATTATACCACCCGTCCCGTAATATTTCCAAAAACATCCTTTATATCCATTTTCGAACTGTTTAGTACAGTTAGTCGGGAATAACTTGCATCACCGGAATTCAACGGCCGGAATAGACAGTGAGCTCTTTGCTCAACTCAAATATACAACAACGTATCTCAGAACGGATCTTCGCTAGTGGCTCGACATTCCGCTACAGTAGTTGGACGAACAGAGAATTTGGTTCTGACTAATTACGCCCCTTTACGCCTGTGTTATCTGTTTGCTTAAAATCCCATTGAAAAAGAAAATTCAAAAGAAAGTCCGAGCCTTCGTTTGTTTGGTGGTTTCGGAACCCAGTGGGAACCATCAAGAACAAAGAATGCTGTTACTTCCTTTTCTTTTGAACATTCGTACGGAAATAATACATGCAGAAGCCAATAGGAATAAAGCAAATAAAATTAAAGCCCTATCATATCCAATGACTCAGGCAAACGTAGTTTCAGGCTGGGGTTATTAGTGCTGCTATTCGTAAGATATTCGAGTTTCTGTTATTCCGCGCTAGAGATATTTCGAATAGTGATTTTTGCGGAATTCCGAATCACTGTACCCCAATACAGTTGTTGTTCAGTACCCTAATTGCGTAACTTATTTTCGTAAACAATTTTGCCTAATTTGTTTCATATTGACAGTTCAACAACATTCATTGCGTTATTTACGTTGTTGAGCAGATTTTTTTTCCAACTTATGAAGCAATGGATTAGCAATCTGTTTCAAATCGAAACAGATTGTGGTTGTGTTGTATTACGCAATTAGGATACTGGCCTGTTCCGCGTATACATATACAGTGTGTTTTTATAATATGCACATATCAAAATGAGGGAATTTATGCTTAATTTTATCGACGGAATTTTCATTTGATGAGGACGCCTAATTAAGTACTTCCAATCATAACGGAGTTTGTTTCATCGCGATAGATCATTTAGTTTAAAAGTTACACCATTTTGTTTAAAAGTTCCATATAAAATATATTTAGATTTTTTTAAATATTTTTTCCGTCGATAAAATTAAGAATAGATTCGATCATTTCGATATGTGCACATTATGAAGACTCACACTGTATACTAATATTGTGAGTTTGTATGTAGGGGGTAATCTTCAGAACAACTGATCCGATTCATACAATTCTTTCATTAATGAAGGAAGCTACAGTATTACCGAGTATCAGAGGATAAATTTTATGACAAAATAATAAATTTCATGTGGACAAATCGCGGGCAGAAGCTAGTGGAGTATAAATGTCGCGTATCGATAACCTGGAGAGAATTCAACCAGTGAATACAGTGTTCCTCTGAACCGGTTTGTCGCTAACTTTGAGCGCCTCAAACCGTATAGCCTCAGTCCTCAGAGAGAAAATAGGAAATAGTTTCCTCTTAAACAGCAATCTTCAAGACTCTACATTGAGAGTGGAATGGCGTTTGGGGTAGGATAAAACGTTTTACATACATTAGGGAAAGCTCTGTGGGAATTTATAGTGTGCGGGCCTCACATAAGGACGAGCATATATGAGGCCCTTGTTCCATGTTAATGGCAATTTTAGTTAGAAGATGGAGCAGATCTTTTTCTATAAGTTATACAGTAGAAATATGTTCTTAATGTCCCTAGGCAAATCTCGTGTTTCGTCAGTCGTCGGATTTCTATCAGTTGCCCTTTGCACTTGGTGCAGACCGGACGCTCTCAATCGACTTGGAAGTATATAGAGTTGTTAATACTCTTTTAACTTAATGTAATTTATTAATAAAATGGGAGGAAAGCTGCTAAAGTCGCAGGCACGACAGCTAGGAAAATAGTTTTACAGCTCTATATAGTTCATACGGAAATCAAAACAAAACAATAATAAAGTACTTAATTCTGAATTCAAATTATTATACATGATAAATCTAATAATTGATGGACATGGAAATTAGCATTCGTTTATATTCGGAAAACCGATGATACCCGAGGGACTGTACTTCGTTAAGGTCCTTATTTGTTCCTTTATTTCTCTACAAAGAAGTCGTGCTTTTGATTAAGGGCACAGTTTTTCAGACATGTTCTTTTTAATTTTAAGTATCTTATGCGATATCATTTGAATACCAAGCATTTTTTATGTATAGACGGGTGTAGAATGATGCGTAGTATCATTCCACTTGATAAGTAGGCACCATTATTAACTAAAGAATCGACCCTTTCGCCACTAATGAAGAGAGTCGGCTTGACCTATATGGGGACTCACGTGGCCATCTTTTATTCATAAATTGCCTACTATAACTTCCATAGCATTAAAACCTCGTATAAGCACATATATAAAACGCAACGTCTCTTTGTCTGTCCGTCCATTAGTGCGCTTTTAACTCACACACCGCTACCCGATTTACGATGTTTTTTTTTCCAAAGATATGCAGGCTTTTATATTTGGACTACACGAGCGAAACTGTAGTGAACTGGACCAGCGGTGGCAAAGTGTTAGCTGCACCGACTTATGAGAAATGAAATGAAATTGTTTATTCTGTAAATAGGATATCGGAATCACTTTTACACGTCATGTTAAAAAAAAAATAAGCTAGATGAGTTCGGCGTTTCCTATCTGACTACTCTGAGAAGAAAGGCCGAAATAAACTCGCAGTCTCTTTTTAAGTCCAGACATAATTTTTGTCAGGCCATATGAGGACCATGTATATTAGAGTCTGAAATCATCTTTTGAGGAAAGAACCACACAGAATTGAGTGGACCTCTCCAGTCAGCGCAAGCATTTGTCAGTAATAGTGCAGCTCAACTTAAAACTGGAACTGGGAACGTGTGGTGGGTCATGGGTTCAGGCATTTTATTTTCTGTAACTTATTTCATTACTAATGCTCTCAAAATGGTGAAGCAAAACATTGTGGGATGTGAATTCGAAGACATGTGACATCCACCAACCCGCACTGGGCCCGCGTGGTGTATTATCGTCCAGTCCCTCTCACAGAGAGGAGGCCTGTGTCCCAGCAGTGGGAACGTCATAGGTTGATTAGGAGTGAAACTGTGGGCAAAGCTAGCCGAAACAAAACAGAACGCCACTCAAAATAATTACAAGCAAGCAAGTAAAGTCAGTGCCCGATTTGGAAGGTCATATCAGACCCTATCGTGAGTTGTAACTGCCGAAACGAAGTGGCGAAGCTTTTAGTCTCAGGGCGAAAGGTCGAAGGTGAACCTTACATCGAAGCACACAGCCACACATGCTCAAGCGTGACACTTTACTTAATAATTGATGAACGAAGCGCTAACGTGGAATAATTGAGTCTGCATGTTTAAGAGATGCGTTCAGACGAGATTAGAGCGCTGATTTCACTTTGTTAATGAAGGAAAACACTTTAATTAGAGGTCTTATTTGTATAGTAAACGAAACAAGTTAAGTATGTATGCAGGTGGCTGTGTTCGAAGGGTGCTGAGGTATGAATTAGCGATGACTTACTTTTAAACATAAAGTTTAGTTTCGAGTTTCGAGTTGGTCACTTGGGTGCGGTTCGAAGTGCACTTTACATTATATCGACGGTTGAAAGGCTAATTGATCTAAGCGACATTTTGTAAAACTTGCAGGAGGACGGATCATAGTTATTTTTTAAAAATAACTATGATCCGTCCTCCTGCAAAAAAAATCACAAAAAAACAACTATTTGATAGATTTTTATTTATTTAAGTCAATCAATCATAATAAGATCTTATTATGATTAAAAAAAAAAAAAAAATTAATCCGTCCTCCGGCAAGTTTTACAAAATATCGCTTAGATCAATTCGCCTTCCAACCGTCGATATGTACTTTTTTTTTTGGGTGGCATTTTATCAAATAACTTCTCCCGCTCTGGGCGGAGCGGGAGTGCGTGTCAGACTCTTACTGACTAAAACCCACCCATGTTCCTTCAGTTGCCATGTTGCCAGGGGCCACGGTGTCCCTTTCGGACTTTCCCGCGACCCCGGTAGACATTATAATTATGTACCTATCTATAAGGCAAAGTAGGATTGAAATAACTGAAAATCTTGAAAAGGTAATTGTTCTCATCTCACCATAATAAACAACTTTCACTACAGAACCAATCCTGGAATCGCAAAAAAAAATTTCCGTTCTCTAGATTTTTTCAACTGCACTTCTAGAGAACGGTAATTTTTTTAACATTAATGTGTATTTCACGATTTTAGCGTTGGTCTTATAAGTAAGGCCTGAATTCCTCTTACGCTGATGTCGGTCGCGTATGCAATGTACGTACGTATGCGCCGCTGACGTCAGCGTCGCAGTATGGTGCTATAATAGAACACAATGTACATTCGCACGCGCGACCGACGTACGCGACCAACATCAGCCTAAGAGGAATTCAGGCCCTAGATTTTTTCGACTGATGTGAACATAAATGTATTGAGAAGTTGATTTTTTTACAATTTTAGCGTTGGTCTTATAGTAACATGACATGAAGCCTTGTTACCCCGAAGGGTACCTAGTACGGTGAGTCAGCTGTTCCTTACATTTATGTTCGCATAACTCGTCAAAATGTAGGGAACAGCTGAATTTTTTTTCGCAATTTCAGTTTTGATCTCATAGTAAAAGTTGTTTATAATGATGAGTTAGGTCACGTGTTAAAGTTTGCGCACTGGATAAAAACTTATCCTGTATTATTAGTACGGGTGTAATATCCTCTTACATCTTATATGTTTAAGTCCAATGTAATAGGACGAATGGGGCGAACCTATTGCTACATCAATTGGGCACAAATTCAGACTCGGGGCTGCTACTGAGAAATTCCAGATAGAAAATCTCAATAACACTTTGCCCGACCTGGGAATCGAACCCAGGATCCCATGCTCGGCAGTCGCGCTTAAAACGTTTCGAATAGTTCTTTGTATAACCATGGGGTCTCAACTCGAACAAATTATAATTAGTGTTGATAAAAAAATCATAGATGGCAGCATAGGTAACAATGATGAAATTTACAATCACTAAAAAGCGATAAACGGCAGATTTTGGCATAAGTAAGATTAGTAAAAATCAAAACTTCCTTGTTTAATGCTGATGTATATAATTAAACTCATAAATCATGTATTTTAAACAAAAAAGGTAAATTAAACCTTTTACTTCAAATCGAACTCATAGAATGATAAAGTTAGTCATTTTGTTCAGAGCTCTTTGCAATAGATGGCGTTTTACTCAATTTGTCATCACATGATCTGTTATTATTATACATTTAGTAGAAAAATGAAAATCAAACAATTTTTGAAGTGAAAACTTCTTTAGGCGCGTTGGGCATATTTGAGATGGGAAAAGCAATTGAACTCGCGACACCGTTACCGACATCTCATTTTGGTAAACGCGATTCTGCTCTTTATTTATATATAGTTACGGATCAAAGTTCGATGAAAGTGTTTTTACTTTAAAGGTTTTGGAAGTTTTTTTTTTTTTAAACGCGGTTTTGATTTTTATTTAGATAAGATAATGTTCTATACAAGTATTTTTATTCCACCAAGATCTTTTTCAAGTTTTCACTTCTGTCGGCACTCCCGGAGTGCCATTGTTTTTTTTTTTTATAATATATTATACCTACCTACTTTACATAGAAATATAATAACTCAAAAAATCTATTAAGTAACATGTTATTGGCAAGTACCTACCTATTTAATTATATTTTTTTCATTTTACTGATACCTAACTTTCTAAAACTTTCTATAAAAACCGGCCAAATGCGAGTCGGACTCGCGCACGAAGGGTTCCGTACCAATATCTATAAAAAACGGCAAAAAATTACGTTTGTTGTATAGCCCCCTTAAATATTTATTTTATTCTGTTTTTTTAGTATTTGTTGTTATCCTTTCAACTGTCATTAACGAGACCACAGATAATATAATACTACGACGAGACACAATAGAATTTTAATTGTTAACCACCTCAATGAGGCATCGTGACAGATAATGAGTTATAGCTGCAACAGAAATACCTACATCATCTGTGAAAATTTTAACTGTCTAACTATCACGGTTCATGAGATATACAGCCTGGTGATAGACGGACGGACAGCGGAGTCTTAGTAATATGGTCCCGTTTTACCCTTTGGGTACGGAACCCTAAAAAGGATTGCACGAAACGTTTTAAAAGTAGATAGGTAGCTAATGATGCCGATTCTCTTGTCATAAGTGCCTATAAAATAGACTAAAAATCACCAAAATTTAGTTTATTCCTATCAAACGACGATTTCCCATTCTGAAATAGACACAACTTTATTTTAGTTTGACAACACTAAAATAATATCTCAATATTATTTTAGTGAAAACAGCAATTATGCTATTCTGAATTTGACGTTTTTCACCTAAAATTTTGATTGTCTAACTACATTTGACTATTTTTAATCATGACTAAAAAGGTGTGGAATAAAATAATTTTGTCATGAAGTAAAATAAATTCACACCAACACCTCGACTTCAGGTACAAAAACAGTAATGGTGCCGATTCCCTTGTTCACAAACTAAACTAAATTTAAGTTCAGTGCATCTTTTTTTTCTATTTCATTAAGAAAAGGACAGAAGATAAATTTTAGTTTAATCCTGTCAAATTAATCAGCGCCTGTCAGTCTCCATACAAGTTTAGACGTAATTAAAAACTTGCCAACTAAAATTACGTCAATTTACGTCAAGCGCTGATTAATTTGACAGGACTAAACTAAAATTTATCTACTGTCCTTTTCTTGATGAAATAGAAAGAAAAAGATGCACTGAACTTAAATTTAGTTTAGTTTGTGAACAAGGGAATCGGCACCACTGTATCTTTTTTTCTATTCTTTTGCTTATATCTCGAAAATGGTGTGTCCTATCGCAAAAATAATGAAAATTTGGACCCCCTTAAGAAAACTCTTAAACCCATTAAACTCAACATTTTGGTAACTTTTTTTATATTTTCCATACAAAAAGTGAAAAATTCCATAGAAAACACGTCGAGGCTGCCACGCCTGCGCGCCTGTGGCTCTAAAAAAAATTCACGGTAGGACAAACAAGTACCACGTGGAGTCGCGATTGTCAAATTCGATTTGTGTCAAAATTAATTTTAAATTTATAGATTTTTTTGCAGTTCTCTAATTACCTCAATTTTTGTGATAGTTTAGTTCGGTGTACAAGAGAATCGGCACCATTAAGGGGGAAGCGGCAGGGTAGCCCGCGAAATTCAAATTTTCTTACGTTTTTTGTATTTTACAGGTCAGTGTTAGGTTTTATGTTGATTAAAATTTGATTCGCGGCTGTAACAAATATGGCTTTACTCAATTATAATCATCACAATCAGCAATACAACTCCATAAGTTAGCAAAGGTGTCAAATGTCATGATTTCATGAAATTATGACATTTGACACCTTTGCTAACCTGCACCTTTGTATTGTTCCCTGCCAGCTAAATGGTTAGTTTATTTGAAAAAAAATCCTAGCAGTAGTATTTATAACGAAATTAAAAGGAAAACTATCACAGCTAAGTAGGCTCTATAAATTAACGAGTAATAATCAACCAACTTTTTACCGTTGCAAAAATATGTTCTCCCATACATTCCGTATGAGAGAACATGTTTTTCAACTACAAAGTTAAGTTTGTTCTTAGGATAAATTCATCCCAACTACGGAACCCTTCGTTGTGCGTGTTTCGACATGCACTTGGCTGGTTTTTATTTGATGTTTCTAAAAAAAATTAGCCGACGTTCGCACGGACGTAATAATCATAATCATCATTTATTGCATTCATGTAGTTTAAAAGTTATTACAAGTTTAAATAGGTTTCATACATGAACCCTGCTAGGGCACAGCAATATACATAGTTTAATGTGCTACAGTGTCAGAATATTAAAACCACTGTGCAATCAATTACCTAATACTAATTTTACATGGTTATTAGATGTCCATCATTTATCATTTGAATATAATATAAATAAGTTTGGTCAATTAATTGGTCGTCATTTCCATTATAAATTAAAATAAGATAAAAAAATAAAGTAAATTAAAACAAATAGTAATCACAAAACAATAATAATCATGAAATAACACATCATAACATAGGTAGGTAGTAAGTCAAGATTGTAGGTGCTGTGTGTATTGTGTACAGGTCATCGTCAAAGAATTCCTTTAGAGTGTAATACGATTTTAATATAAGGTATTTTTGGAGACTGTTTTTAAATTTATTTTCGTACTCTATGTCCTTAATTGAATTTGGAAGCTTATTATATATTTTCACGCACATGGCTAAAGGTCCTGAATGGAACATAGTTAATTTTGAGCTTGGTAAGGCTAATTCATTTTTGTTTTTGCGTCTAACACTGCGATGTTGCGGGCGAATGTCCAAATGTAAAAATGTCAAATCGCGGCGGGATTTTATTGCGCACTGAATTTTCAACTCTCGGTGTTAAGCCGAGCGTAGAGAATCTAACGCGTTGAGACGCACTCCCGTCCCAGCGCGTTGAAAAAACACACTGTAGGATTTCAACTCTCGGTGCTAAGCAGAGCGTTGAAATTCCAGTGTGCGATAAAATGTCGCCGCTATTTTATTACGTCCGAGTGTACGTCGGCTTACTGTCAAAATGAGTTCGGACGAAGAAGGCGTGATTTCAGTTTTAGCAATAGTAGATTTGGTAACGAGGAGAAGAAAATCTAGATTTAAGTAAGCATTGAAATGCTAAAAAACACTTAAAGAGACATTCGCTGTAGCGTGAAAATTGCTAGTTCACTCACACAAATGAAACTATTCCGCCAACTCGAGATTTTTTTTTGTTGTTGTATTGTTATTACACTTGTCCTTGAACGCACCGTGCGATGTGCGATGTAGATAATCTTAAGTATCTAAGTCGACTCCTAGATGGCGTTGTAAAAGTCGCTTATGCTGCCATCTGTTAATACAATGGAGGAAAAAAAAACAGCCAGATCAATAGCCAGACTTAGGGAGGTTCATTTATTTATATGGGATTGGGTATCTGTACGTAGTATTATATTATCTGTGGTATAACATTTTGTTCAAAATGAAAACGAAATGAGAACGTTTATTTCGCAAAATAAAAACCAGTTTATTCCGCAGGACGCAGCCTCGTACGGGGCGAGCGCCGACAAGAATTAACTTATTTAGTTCAATTATACCTTATCTTCATTTAATTACATTATTGATTCCAATGCGCTTGCCGTAAGAGTTGTGTTGCGAGTTTCTTATCGAATATGCTAGCTCGTAGGTTTGCACGCTGCTCCGATCAAGTTAAGGTCACTCTTTTCAAGGCATAATTCACCTCACTGTACACGTGCAGCCTGTGGGCTCGCTACACACAAGCGTGCTATAGCGCCCTCCGCGTCCAGTATAACAACGCATTCAGGGCAGTGTTGAGGCTCCCCCGCTTCTGCAGCGTCTCGGGCATGTTTGCGGAAGCGCGCATCGACTGTTTTCACGCCACCATGCGCAAGCGGTGCGCGTCCTTAGTGCGCAGGGTGGGGGCCAGCTCCAATACTGTCCTGAAAATGATCGCTGAGCGATTTGACTGCCCCTCATACGACAATGCTGTGACAGACATGTATAGTCAGGGCACTTAATTTGATTGACACTGACCTATATTATTATTAATGACTTGTTTGATGAAATCATTAATTTTTAATTTAATATTAATTCTGTGTAATTTGACATTTCATTTTAATTTAGATTCTGTGACCCTATAATTTGTATTACTCATTCGTTTATTTTAATTGAATTTGACATTTTATTTTTATTTGAATTCTGTAAACTTTGTAATGTGTACCTGTTTTAATTGCATTGACATTATTTTTATTCTATTGGTTTTGTTCTATTGTGTGTTGCAGTATAGTTAAATTTTATTTGATGTAATATGGGTTTTGCCTGAATTCAATGAATTTTTTTTTTTCTTTATCTATCAACTCAAAAATATATATGAAAACGGTTAAAAACGTTTTATTAACCGAGAACGATTTAAATTTTGTTCTTCTTCAAAAACTTGGTAATAATAATGAGTACAATGACCGATCCCTTTTCAGGTTTTCAGTTATGTCTTGGCATTATCATACAGTCATTAGGTAATAAAGTTCTACATGCAGGACGATATTCCCAAGTTCTCTATATAAGTACGTAACTCTTGTCTTACGTATCTACTTCCAAACTTGCAATCTCGCATGCTAAGTTAATTTTCAAGTACGCTGACGTACAGAGCCAATAAACTTACGCCAAACTCATTCTGCATTCTCGAAAGGTGTCACATAGTACGTACAGTACAAATATGTTCTTAATGTCCCTCGGCAAACCTCGTATTTCGTCAGTCGTCGGATTTCTATCAGTTGCCCTTTGCACTTGATGCAGACCGGACGCTCTTAATCGATTTGGAAGTATATAGAGTTGTTAATACTTTTTTAATTAAAATAATTTATTTAAAAAATGGTCGGAAAGCTGCTAAAGTCGCAGGCACGACAGTTAGGAATACAGTTTTATAGCTCTATATAGTTCACACGAAAATCAAAACAAAACAGCAATAAAGTACTTAGTTCTGAATTCAAATTATTATATAAGATAAATCTAATAATTGATGGACATGAAAATTAGCATTCGTTTGTATTCGGAAGAACATAGAAATATTGTAGTGTCCTGAGTCCTTCTAGGAGTAACAATGGCTAAGGTATCGTGTCATGAAGTTCACTATGCATATTCTGAGGTTGTATTCCTATGCCTAGTGGCACATAGGAACAATCCCTTTGAGGCAGCTTCTCAGTTTAAATAGTGGAGTGCATTCAAATTGCCTCTACGGGAGCGATGGTACATAATTTTAAGTATAACGCTACAATTTCTATTGGCGCGTGGCCAAAATTGGAACTAACGCCGCCATCTTTTTTGCCAATACAATTTCTGTGATAATTTCACAAATGTTTACCAACAATGCCCCCCTGTCAATGTCATTCAGGCGCCAAAAGATCCTTGTAGCCTCTACGGCCATCGTACTTTGGACTTTCAGCCCCGTTAAGGTATGATTTCGAAGAATGTTGCACGCGACAGTGCTGCCGCGTCACTACTGGTGCCCATACTTTTTCTATAGGTTTATAAGAGATTACATTCCGAACACGACAGCAATGTGACGCAGTATTGTCCCGCAGCATTTCTGCCGTGTTCGGAATGTAATCTCATATAAACCTATGGAAATGTGTGGGCACCAGTGGCGATGCAGCAGCACTGCCGCGTGCAGCGTTGTTCGGAATCATACCTTTAGTGCTGCCAGGCTAATATTTTTAACAAGTGACGTCTTTTTCTTGGTGGAAAATTATCAAATAACTTCTCCCGCTCTGGGCGGAGCGGGAGGGCGTGTCAGACTCTTACTGACTAAAACCTACCCGTGTTCCTTCAGTTGCCTGTATGCGCCACGGTAACCTTTTCGGACAAACCCGCAACCCCGGCAGGCATTGGCCCTATCGGACCCCTTCAATTATGCTGACAGCTCTTTGAGGCGCGCGTGGAACACAACGCGCCGTCGACCCGGGCCTGGTCCTTATCGGACGGCGAGCTAACCATTGCTCAACGCCCGCAATCCCGCGCCTACGGTGGCCGAGAATCGGCTTGTGATTCCCGACACTCAGGGCGTCTCCTGCGGCGGTTAGGGGCGTGAGAGCGCAAAATTTGCCTCTCCCTCACGCGTTCCGCCTCCCCCTTCGCGAGTATTACTGCTTCGCAGAAGATGACGGCCTCCCATGCCCTCTCGCTCCGTACCATAGCCTGAACCAGGACCAGACGCGAGAGATCACCGCCGCCGATAGCCTCCAAAAATGTGACGTCTTACGTGAGCATAAGAAAAGTGTTTTTTTCGTCACGAAATTCTCACTTTCATCCTAGGGCTGACCGAAACTAAACGGTGTCTTTCAGAGAATTTTTATGTTGGCGTCATGTCCCCAAGAAATCTTAATGAAATCCAACTTCATTCATCATGAAAGAATAATTACTGAAATCAGAAGTTATAAAGCTGAGGCCAAGCAGTTTGAATAATTAATAGGTTTCTAACTAAATCAATACTTCACTGTCTAAGTATGAAACTTGACATTTTAAGCTTTCAGGGCTTGATATTATGATCTAGATTTAGAGTTAGTTAAGCTTTTGAACTTAGGATTATAGATTGACGTTTAGGAATACTTAAAGTTAGACAAGACAGCTTTCTAAGAAAACATTTGAATGGCATCTTAATTTTTATAACCTACAATTTTAATTAGGAGCCGCAGTTTAAGACGAAGCCGAAGGTGCAATTTACTTTATCTATGAATTTTCTAGCCAGCAGGTTTTTCACAGTCGTACTAAGATTATTACAAAATATTGGACACGTATTTTTTCTTTTTTTACGTAATATTATATTTTTTATAGATTGCGGCGATACATTGAGTTCAAAAAGTGCCATGAGAACTACGGCTTCTCGCAGTTGACCTATGAGGTCATGGCTGTTTAACCGGGCTTTCCTGTGGCTGCCTTAAGCTTCTACACTCAAGGCTTCCAGCCAGGGGCAGTGCCATGACGTCACGAGTATTTAGATTTTACACTTACTTGTGACGTAGCGACCCCCACAACCCAACTTTAATGCGTTTTATCTAAGTCATTTTTTAAAGCAAAAAATACGTGTCCAATATTTTTTTATTATCTGACTAACGGACGAAATGGAATTTCTTTTTTTTACCCAGGAATCTTCCCTATTGCAGCAAGCAATTGTTCGTTTTTGAGAGCTTTGATATTTCGAAAAATATTTTTTTCGCAATTTTGATTATCAATTACTAGATATGCAGGTATTTTTCTTCAAAAACCAATAATGGATTCGAAAATAAAAACGTTAGTACATACCTTGGCGGCATCAAAAGCGGCGAAAGACACCGTGGTGGTGCATGCCTCGGACTTGAAGGTGTTGGTGTATCAGCCAAAGAAGCCAGAGAGCCATGCGCAAGCGGCGCAGCGCGTACGTCGAGCGAAGCGGCGCGGAGGGGTGAGGGAGAGCGAGGGACGCCGCTAGCCCCCGCTTCCAGCGTCCGACCATCGGGAGCGAATGTGCGTATTGCTGGGGAAGACCCGCGGTGGCTCTGAAAGGAAATGAACCAATTAATGTTTCACTACATCATGTGCATGAGCAAAAATATACAGGTATTATTATGACAGCTTATTAATGTTATTCCATTTAATACCTGAATGAGAAATATTTTGTTATAACAAGAGTCTTAAAAATAATTGCCAAAATGTTATTCGGAATGTACAGAAATAAAGCTTGTTATTCCTCATTAATATTCCAACCATACTCTCAATTATGGTTTATTTTTCTACGCCTTGAAGTTTTTTTCTTCATCGTCTAATTAACTTGATGAAAAACTCGTATGAACTCAAACTCAAATGAGTTCTACTTCTATCGTATCGTATATAAGTTTTGGAGTGGCGATGGAATACATCACTTGCCCCCATCTTCTTTATTAAGGGTAAGCGTATGCTGAGACGCAGGTGACGCAGGTCCACGCAGCGCAGGGGGCCTACCACCAGCTCATAAACAGTATTATTTTAATATTACTTCAGTTGGAGAGAGAGATGGAGCTATACGACCTTTAGAGCTTCATCTCTTTCCCACACTGAAGTAATATTAAAATAATACTGCTTAGTGAGCTGGTGGTAGGCCCCCAGGACAGAAGAGATTTTGTAATGCATGAACGTACTGAGAGCTGCGTACGCTGCGGTACTGGCACGTGCGACGCAGACATGTGTCTATCCTGTTCTGCGTCTCGTTGTAGTGCCGGCACAGATTTCTGCGCGACGTGTGCGTGTCGACACGTATTTTTTACCAATAATTCAAAAAAAAATTTGCATTACAGAACATTTAATATAATTAGTTCGTATATTTTTTTTTGTAAGGCATCTCTATGTTGACTTCTGAGATCATGACTACTTAACCGGGCTTTCTTGTGGGTGCTTTAAGCTACTACACTTAAAACCTCCAGCCAGGGGTTATTCAACTATGCTAAATAAAAACTAGGTAAACGCTCGCTAAGGGCACCCCTGTGGGGTACGAACCTCGGCTTAGGGCGTCAACCGGAGGGAGGACATCAAGGATAGTACGGGCTGGATCAAAGTTTTGATCATGATTATTAGTCGGGGAATTTAAAGCTACGAGTACGTGATCAGCTGCAACAACTGCTGGCACCTCGTTATCGAGCAAGGAATTAGTTCGTTGTGAACCTTGTTTGCATGATACTAATCATCCAGACTATTTAAAAAAGACATTAACGTCTATTGTTTGTACTAGCTAGGACGTGAATGTGTCTGTGTAGCTGCGTCGCAGCATGCGCTTGCGGCGTATGTCTGCCTCGCCTGCTCTACCCTGCAAAATCTTTACTGTGCTGTGCTGCGTCACCTGCGTCTCAGCATACGCTTAGCCTTATTCTCCACATGCGTACCCCAAGCAACTCTGTGGCAAGTGTCACCTCTATTATTCATGCGTTTTCACTTCACGTAAAAAGTTTAACACTTTAGGTTATCTTTCTCCCATAGTTCTTTCTGGCAGTTCTTTTTTTTTCTTTACAAAACTTTGAAATGAATGTCAGAGAACGAAATTCAAACTTTGAACTCAGTTTTGTTTTAAAAATTGTTAGTGAGGCTTCAGTGTTGTATGAAAGTGGTTGTTCTGAGAAAAAGTATACCGTACCTGTTTATATTATGAGAATTCTTAGACCATTTAGGTTAAATGGTTTGGTGGAATGGTGGAAGTATTACTGTTTTCGTTGAAAATAAATATTATTTGATAAAGTAAATTGATCTAAGGGGCTTGTGGCTAAGTAATAACAGCTGCACGGGTCGATCGATCAGGTTAAGCTACGCTTGCCGCGGTTGGTCCGTGGATG
This sequence comes from Agrochola lychnidis, assembly GCA_963680765.1. Classification (NCBI taxonomy): domain Eukaryota; kingdom Metazoa; phylum Arthropoda; class Insecta; order Lepidoptera; family Noctuidae; genus Agrochola; species Agrochola lychnidis. Next base: position 18,051,463 of record OY796857.1, read on the forward strand.
GGTGACCATCTTTACATACCAAGTCCCCTCCGTGCCTCGGAAAGCACGTTAAGCCGTTGGTCCCGGCTGTCATTTGTAGATCTTTGACAGTCGTTACGGGTAGTTAGAAGCCCAAAAAGTCTGACAACCAGTCTTACCAAGGGGTGTCGTGTTACCTAGTCACTAGGTTGTGGAGGTCAGATAGGCAGTCGCTCCATGTAAAATACTGGTATTCAGCTGCATCCGGTTAGACTGGAAGCCGACCCCAACATAGTTGGGAAAAGGCTAGGCAGATGATGAAAGTAAATTGATCTCATTAGTAGACTACATGATATTAAGAAAGACAAATTTTTATTTCGTGTTTTATTTCAAATGCCAAAGAGTATAAAAATGTCCATTCAAGGGGGCCAAATGACACAGATTACCTTGTAATCATAGAAAAGTTTACGTATTAATAGGTACGTAGTCGGACTCTGCCATTATTACCAGCTAAGTAATATTTCTACGACTGCCTATCGTTAGTCTGGTGGTCGCAACTGCTACAGCTGAGCATGAGGTTCGATTCTCGGGTCAGACAAAGTGTTATTGGGTTTTCCATCTGGAATTTTTCAGTACTAACCCGGAGTCTGGATTTATGCCTGGTTGATGGCAATAGGCTCGCCTCCTATTACATGGGACTTAAAAATAACTGGCGAAATGTGGGTGTACTATATTTATAAACCTCTACCTTACCCTTCGGGGAAGTACAGGGGGTGATTACACAGTAGGCATTCAATGGGTTAAAGCCCACATAACTGGCATAATTTTCATTCTCACTTCTTATCTAAAATTCATCCGTCCGACTCGGACGGGCAATGATCCTTGGTAGGTACATTCCCTTCACTCCATTATTCATACATTTTTACGCTCACCTCTGCCCCATTATATCACACTTTGTTACCAGTCGTACCTTTGAAACCTATTCAAATTTCTGCCGGTATTGTAAAATATTATGATATATTTTTTCTTTGTAATCCAGAGAGCTTTTGTGATTTATTTTTGCCTTTCTGTTGCAGCTTTACATCTGAATTATTTCGGTGTTAATTTGACGTTTCTGGTTCAGAGGGTAGTGTGTTTGAAGTGATTGTTATACGGGCTGATTTTCAATTCACTGGCAATCTTTTAGGGGGTGAAAATACCTGTGAATATGAACAACTTTTGCCATATGAACAACTTTTAAATATTGTATACGAGGCTTTTGGTTCATTTGCAAATGAGTACTTTATGATATTTTTTTTAATGCGCGTTTAGTTTGTGTAGAACAGGGGTGGCCAACTTGATTGGACCCAAGATCTCTTGTTCACTAACGAGACCCTGTGCGATCTATCAATTACATACTTCTAGAAATCTTAAATGAAACAGCATAGTTCAGTACACAATCATGTAGCATTTTTATTTTATTAAGAGAAAAAACATAAATGTGAAAATTATACTTAGTACTTAACTACTTATTTACATATATATTAGTGTGAGCATTGCGTCTGAGTATCTTCCACTAGTTTAGCATAATCAGGTTTGTAGTTGGAGATTGCCAGCCTTAAAGAATCCAATGTATGAGCGTCAGCAGTAGGTGATTACGTTGGGCAGTCTGGTCTACGTATTTATATTTTTTGCCTTGCCACGATCGACTGGACTAACAGTCGCGATCGACCTGTTGGCCACCCCTGGTGTAGAATAAACAAGTTTTTTTTCTTTTTCGTTCTATGGGACCAACTCTGTACCTCATCATCATAATCTCCTGCTCTTATCCCAATTTATTTGGGGTCGACGTAAAATGTCGTCATCTTGGCATTCACCCCCTTTCTAGCCATATCATCTTTCTCGCAGTCCATCCATCGTTTACTTTGGTCTTCCCCTACTCTTATAGCACCAACTCTGTAGGTACCTATTAGCGGAAAAAAATCCTGTTTACTGTGTGTTTTTTACGAAACAACATAATTATTGTATCAAACAGCTGATTTTAATTCGATCGTTCAGTGTTGGAATTTATCTATCTACATTCATAATACTTTCACCCCCTGTCATTGAATTACACATCAACCTGTAGATCGTATCATCATCTAAATGACATGAATTCACGTACATCGTATTGAGAAATATTAGTTTATTTCTCAATACGTAGAACGTGAATTCACATAATTTGGACTGTAAAATCCTGCCATTGTCATAGTTACCATCATCGATCAATAACACAATATTCTTCGTACAAGACTGCTACCTTTGATGGCTATATATGACAATGATGAAGACACAAACGTCGAAATAAAACCTATTGTACACGGCCTTTGTCATTTACATGCAGCACTTCGATTCTGACCTAAAATTGAAACTTCCAATAACAGTTACATTATAATCTGATATTGACCTAAATCTGTAGGCAGTACAATACATAGATGGGTCATTATCATTAAGCAGGTAGGAAACTATTTTTTTTTAAGCTGATGGGGATTTTGTGACCTTTTTTCACAAATCCCCATTATTAGCTCTATTAGGCGTTAATGGGGATTTGTACAAGAAAAGTTCACAAATATCCATTGATGGGGATTGTCAATGGGGATTACTGTAATAACATAAAACAAGGACGTAATTTCTGTTGAAGCAAGGTTAGAAATAAAAAAAACTTTTTTACAAAAAACACAACCGACTTCCAAACTACAAAGTGAAAAATAACTTTAATTTCGGAAGACGGTGTCTTTGGATCAGATCAGTATTTAAGTTTTTTGACACCGACTTCCGAAATTAAAGTTATTTTTCACTTTGTAGTTTGGAAGTCGATTGTGTTTTTTCTAAAAAAGTTTTTTTTTTCACTTTTTAGTGTTGGTTTGTAATTTATCTAAGTTACAATAGCCTTATGTCAACTGCTCATCAAAAATACACAAATCGCTATAGATGTGCCTTTAATATTTGAAGAGTTCCCTCGATTTCTCCAAGATCCCATCATGACCAAATGACAATGAGACCAACTTGAAAGTACAACCTTTCAAAAAAAAAAAAAGAATTTTTCAAATCAGTCCAGCCGTCTTCGAGTAATCGGGGAACATATATAAAAAAAATATATATCTCGACGAATTGAGAACCTCCTCCTTTTTTTTGAAGTCGGTTAAAAAGTAACGCCATTTTAACACAGACTAGATGACAGCCATCGAGGTCTTGAACATCAATTGGAAATCAAATAGTGGGAGGCGTTATGAAAAACACATTTGATTGTTTTCCGTTCCGTGTTATGTATAACACCATAAGTAATTCGCTAACCCAAGAGGCATATATCGACCAGTTTCGAAGAAAATTTATAGCCACCTCACAGTTACGTGACCGCACAAAAGTATAGCCTTCACTTAGATTTTATTATTATGCCTGAAGGTGTTCCGAAGTGGGATAAAATGTGGCTTTGAAACCGGCGATTGTGCTAATGGAAACTGTTACTTAAGGGAAGATATATTTCTGTATAGCAGTTTATTGCAGACAACTTGTGGCTTGAGATATTGGATGCGGAGGGGAAAAAAGAAAGAAGAATTTTAGAATGATATAACGTTACGTTTTGTGAAATAAATATAATAATTATTAAAACTTTAAAACTAGGCTTTTTTTGAGCATTTGCTTATTCATATTCAAACCAAATTGCCAAGTCCTTACATAGCGTGATCTTGAGTCACCACACAGTCCGTTGGCAACCCCCTCTTCCCTCTCCCCTGTCACCTCCCGCGGCAGACCTGCCAGGCTGGAGTCCTGAGCGTCGTTGCACACGGCCGGTGGCAGGAGACACCATCATATGCTGGCATGACGGGCACACGTATTCGTGCCGCTCCTTCTCAGCAGCACGACGTTCATACGTGTGTCCCGTCCCTCAGCCACGGTTGTCGCCGTTGTAACGGTTATTTTCTAATCGAGCGATGTATCTTCAAACTCAGTGTATCTTCATATTGGGGTCCAAAGTTCCAGCTAAATCATCCAAAGTTCCGACTACCATCCAGAGTTCCGGTTCACTTGCCGGCTACCGCTTACCACTGTCTACATATACGATTGCCGTCGTGCTCCGTGTAGGGTACATATTTACCCGCGTGAGCACGTCAAGTCGACTACGGGTCACACGCGACCAACCGCCGACCGTCACCATTCCTGGCGTCTGCAGCATGGCACACCCGCTGGGGTCATCGTCGCACCAGGCTGAGCCAGGAGAGTACTGCGCTACGCCCAAGGACATTAAGGGAATCTTGTGACCATAGACCTTCCTACCCCATTACTGGTGTTATTTTATATGGGTAAATATTTTTTTTTATGTTGATAAGGTTAAGTGGTCTTATTTATACCCCTACGTAAACCCGTTCGGTCACACTGACTCCAAAATTTGAAAATATTTACAGTGCAATTGGAACTTCCTTTTCTTCTCGAATCGATGGTAGGTGGCCACATCAATCACTGGCATGACATCAGTGGCGTTTTTAGGTCCTTAGAAGTGCAGGTGTACGTAAAGATGCTTTGGACACTCCAACAGACTGGGCAAGGTTTGGTCAGGTTCAGCACCGCATTCGCACTAGGTGTCGGTGGGATCTATAATCTCCCATTTCGCTAGATTGATACTGACCAAAGACATTTAATTGGCCAACCAGAAATATATCTAAGCAGCAGCGGTGGCCCAGTGGTAACCACGCTACTTACGAGTTTGTAGATCGCAGGTTCGAACCCTGACAGGCGCTTTAGTTTGTGTAAATTATTTCTTCACTACTGCTCTCAAAACGATGAAGGAAAACATCGTGAAGAAACTATATTCTAGAACCGAAAATTTGAAGATATTTGACATCTACCAACCCGCACTGGGCCCGCGTGGTGAATTACGGCCCACTTCTTTTCACAGAGAGGCCTGTGTCCCAGCAGTGGGAATATGAGTGATATGAGTGGGCTGATTCATCATCTGCATAGCCTTTTCTCAACTATGTTGGGGTTGGCTTCCAGTCTAACCCAATGCAGCTGAATGCCAGTATTTTATATGGTGCGACTGCCTGTCTGACCTCCACAACCTAGTTACTAGGTAACACGATACCCCTTGGTAAGACTGGTTGACAGACATTTGGGCTTCTAACTACTTGTAACAACTGTCAAAGATCTACAAATGACAGCCGGGACCTACGGCTTAACGTGCTTTCCGAGGCACAGAGGGGTCTTGGAATGTAAAGATGATCACCCATCGACGGACCGACCCCGGCAAGCGTAGCTTTACCTGATCGATTGACCCGTGCGGCTGTTATCACTTAGCCACAAGCCGCTCCATTATAGGCTGATTATGTAATTATGATTTCCCAAATGATAAAACTTTTAACTTAAGTCTAGTTTAGTAAAAAGAACATTGTGTGCAAACAGCCTCTGCGAATGACGTCATTTAAGTCCGTCCGGCGAACTCAAAGCAGTTAGTTGCACTAACAACCTTGCGACTGGAGTCTTTTTACCAAAGCTTTAGAAGACCATATTTAGCTTTGAACACAGTAACGAAACATTATAAAGTTTTATGCATAATCAGACTATAATGTTCCCACTGCTGGGACACAGGCCTCCTCTTTCTGTGAAAGGGAGTGGGGTCTAATCCATTACGCGAGCCCAGTTTGTACATGTCTTTGTTTTTTTTTGGAATTGAAAACTTCTTTAGGCGCGTTGGTCATTTTTGAGATGGGACTAAACTATTGATTTCGCGACCTGTTACCGACACCGTGGAGTAAAAAACATCAACGCGTTGATTACCGCGGTGCCGATTTTTTTTCAAGTTTTCACTTCTGTCAGCACTCCCGGAGTGCCACTGTTTTTTTTTTTGTTCTTTTTCATGATGTTTTCCTTCACCATTTTTGAGAGCAGCGGTGATGAAATAATTAAAATAAAGTAAAATGCCTGTCCGGGTTCGAACCCATAACCTACTACTCGTAAGTCGCAGCCGTTACCACTGGGCCGCCACTGCTCTCTCAAAAGTTTTATGAGTCCAGGGAAATGACGCAAAAGGGCTCATAAATTGGGTCGTTTTAATTATGGATTAGACCACAAGCTCTACCCTATCCCTTCTCAAGGGTGTCGTAATGGTATCCATTAATGTGATGGCATCCAGCATCCGCTTGTGTAGTATCTACTAATAACATCACTTTGAGATCACTAACAAGATTACCGAGCGAGGGATAAGGCGGTAAGCCCTTTATTTTTGGTAAAACTACGAACTGTAATGGATGCGATGCTCAAATTAAGCCTTGATGTCTTTGATTAAAAAATACTTATTCTTTTCGGCTTTATGTTTTAGTAAAATTCCTGTATTATGTTTGTTGCATAGACCGTTCATTTCAATTACCTTTCGTGGTAGAAAACGCTCTGTCTGTGGTATAGTAAAGATTACGAACCTTTTTAGGTTCATAATATTGAGGTACAGAGGTCCTAGTACGAACTTGTGACGTAAACGAAATGTAAGTTTGAAGGATCTTTGAGTCGAAAATAAAACTATTCTATCATTTTGGTTTAAATTTTTGCGACAAACAATATTAATATCACCCAATCTTACATAGATCCTATACTTTTAAACGAGCAATATTTGTGTATTTATATTTGTAATCACGTTCTGGAAAACGGCTCTAACGATTTTGATGAAAGTTGCACTAGAGGGGTTTACGGGGGCGAAAAATCGATCTAGCTAGGTCTCATATCTGGGAAAATTCGTTTTCTCTGTATTTTCACCCGAGCAGAGCTCGGTCGCCTAAACTTTAGAACAAGCTACCTTAGAATAACTGACATGGGAGCATGGAATTAGTAAGTACCTACTATCATGGCAGCATGGAATTAGTATGTACTATCATGGATTAGTATGAACTTTCCTATACCTACTATTAAGTAAATGAGCATTCTCTATTTTCACCAGAGCAGAGCTCGGTCCCTTATACATTTTTCATATACATTCGTTCGTGTTGATGGCACATTTTTTATTTATCAGCCCATTATAAGTACTGCATGGACTGCACTTCATCACTTTTGTTGATTATATTTCCGAGTTTTTCATTTTAAATAAAAAATGAACAAGGGACCTTTATAAGCTCATATTTTTCCGGGAAAGGCAGCGCGATGGCAAACGAGTTTCTCCTTTTATACTTTGCTTCAATATTCCCATTTTATTTACCCACGCGTTTGTTTCACAGAGTCAATTTTCATTTGACTTTTTCAAAATTACCTGTTCTTCACTAAGGGCGTATTTCACCAATAAAATTGAACGCGATTTAAATGTGCTGATAGGGTTCAGTTTCAGCATATTTAAACCGAGTTCAAGAGCGGTCAGTGATCAATATTCCACAACAATCATAGATGTAGAGTCCGCGCCACCACACAAGTCCGGCGGAAAATTGTGGAATTACATTTTTTTAATGCAATTTGATTCAATTATATTAATATTATATCTATGACAACAATGATGACACTGACAGCGCTTGAACTAGGTTTAGATGTGCTGATCGAGATCGAATTCGCGACGTAAACGAAATGTAAGTTTGAATGATCTTTGAATCGTAAATAGGTACAACTGTTCTATATCATTTTGGTTAACGTTTTTGCGACAAACACAACAAGCAGATATCACCCAATCATAATATATGAATAGAGTCTTAAAACTGTGCTTATATTTTGTGCGGAACGAGTATTTTCAATTGTAAAATCATTATTTCGTGCAATTCTCCTTGAAACACTGGAAGCCTTAAAACACGTTAGCATCGATAGTTCGTATACATCGCGTGTAAGTCATGATTGCTTTTCTTTTAAATACGGAGTTAGACTTTATCTGTTATTACAATCGCGAACTTGCCGTGAAGTCGTTGGTAAATTAGGCAGTCATAAAAGGAATTGAACACTTTCTATTTCGGAACAAAAAGGTAAAAGAAAAAGGGTAAGGTGGCGCATTGAAGGCGACAGCTGAAAGATTTCGTAGTGTTTAGTCAAATTCTTTTGTGAGGTATTGGATTGCATGGCTTAGAAAATATTTATTTCAGATCTGAACGTCGGTATGTGTGATTCGAGTCGTGGGAAATGCATTTTGGCTGAGATTCACTTGCAATGTTTATTGAATTTTGTCTAAATAACAGCAGCAGATACCTAGCGAGTTCCTGATAAATGAAACTTAATACTGAAATGTCATGTTGAGAGGATGAATGAAAGGCCACTAACAAAAGGTATTTAGAAGGTAGATGTGAGGGAAACGCCGGGACACGACGCCCTAGGACGACATATTGGCGACCTGTGACCTTATTGGTGATGTTCTTCAGAAAGGTCAGGTGCGTAGTACTCGCAACCGGTGTACGTGCATGACCAGATATGAACGTAAATTAAGCAAAAGAAGTATGTAAGGATCATAGCAGGTTGCGTTCTGTAGTTTCTGTCTACCCGCATGACTTTATATTTTGTGCCTCCAATGTCACCAAGATGAGACTGATCCGGACACTGGTTTTCTCAATATTCCTTTACGGCTCATAGTCGTGGACGATTCGGGCAATAGAATGGTAAAAAATACAAGCTTTTCAGATGTGGTGTTGGTAAAGAATGCTCCTCATACCATGAACCGCCAAGAGAACGAACAAATGTATTCTCGAACAACTACGCGTAAGAGATAGACTACAGATCGTGGATCTGTTACGAAAGGATTTTCGGTTACTTTGGTCACATTGCCCGACGGGAACAGGATGACCTTGAAAAGCTAGTGGTGATGGGCAAGGTAGATGGGAAAAGACCTCGCAGCCGGTCACCTAACCGCTGGTCAGACCAAGTAACCACCTTCACTGGACTCTCTGTTACGACCGCCCTGAGAAAAGCGGAAAACCGAATGAAGTGGAAAAACATCATACACAAAGCAACGCAGGCCTTTCAGGGACACGACCTTCAGTAATGAAGTACGCGACCAAGAAGAGATATTCACTGTATCTATCTACATAATATCTTAAATAGTTATTCCACGTATGTACACACGGCTACACATAAAGCAATAAATTTCCAGTATAAGCTAACGTCGCATCCTACGGGAATCCTATACAATGCGAGATCAGCATAAACTGGAAATGTATACCTAGCTTGATATGTAGCCGTGTGTAGTAACTTAATTTTTTGTAACAATGTTTAAGGTTATTTCCCCGATTTTTTTCCCCTAGAAAATACAATTACAACCCAACCTCATTGTGAGTGCTTTCTAAGAAGCTCAAGTAGCTTGTTTGCACGTCAAGAGTTTACCGAATTGGAAGTCGGTACGAGTGTGTGTGTCGACAGAGCAACATAATTACTTCGACAGATTGTTTGGTTCACTGATTTGTACAATTAGAAGATACTGTGGTTTCTATTCTTTCATTTAATCGTATAGGAAAGTTCATACTAATGTATGTATACTGTCATGTGTCCTACTTATTCCGTGCTGCCATGGTAGTAGGTACTTAGTAATTCCATGCTGCCATGTCATTAGGATTCCTTATCTTGTTCTAAACTTTGGGCGATCGAGCTCTGCTCGGGTGAAAATACGGAGAAAACGAATTTTGCCAGATATGATACCTAGCTTGATCGATTTTTCGCCCCTTTTAAACCCCTACATTACAACTTTCATAGAAACCGTTAGTGCCGATTTTGAGAACGTGAGTACAAAATATATACAAATATTTCTCGATTAATAGTATAAATAACATAGTTACGTGTACTATGTCGCATCACATTGCCTGTTCGCGCACAGATTTTTTTCTTTTTGTTCGGCTCCTAAGGGTTCTAGCGTGATGTTTTCCTCAAGAATTGAACTATCAAATGCAAAAAGATTTTCAAATGCGACTAGCAGTTCCAGAGATTGGCGCGTTCAAACAAAGAAACAAACAATTTTGGCGTACCTGATTATATTAATTTTAGAAAAAAAACTAAGTCTCTTTTAAAGTTCAGACATAATCTTGGGCAGATCATGTGAGGACCATGTAGATTAGTGTCTGAAATGGTCTTTTGAGGAAAGAACCACACAGATTTTAGTGGATCTGTCCAATCAGTGCAAGCATTTGTCCGTAATCGTGTAGCTTAACTCAGAACTTATGGAGGTCAAACGCTTCACGTTAACTGACCCTGGCAGGTGACACGCTACAGACAAGATTACTTGGTTTTCATCACTCATTATTATGCACAGGTACCTAGCTTAAATACAAGGTCATATTCTATAGTTATACCTACACAAGTATACCGCATCGTTCTGTATTCACGCTGTGGCTACGCTTCACGTCAACTGGCTTGGCAGGTGACATATATGCAACGGACAAGGCGCCTCGGTTTTCATCACTATTATCTAGAGCTTTATATGCAAGCATGTGTTCTATCGGTGTATCAACACAAGTATTCCGCATCACTCTGTATTCACGCTGTGGCTACGCTTCACGTCAATTGACCTGACAGGTGAGACACGCTACAGACAACACTCCTCGGATTTCACAGCTATTATCTAGCTTTAGTATATGCAAGTCTATAATAAATTCTATTCTCTACACATCTATAGCGCTACCGCATCTGTCTGTCTTTACACTGTGTACTATGCTGATCAAAAAGTAATGATAATCGGTTCATATTTTCTATCCCTACTGTTAATTAAGCTGAAGAGTTTTTTGTATGTTTGAACGTGTTAATCGCTGGAACTTCAAGTCGGATTCGAAAAAATCTTTTTGCATTTGATAGCCCTATTCTTGAGGAAAGCATCACGCTAGGACCCATAGGTGCTGAGCAAAAAGAAAAATGATCGATTACCATTACTTTTTGATCAGCCCTAGTACTTCACATCAACTGACCTGGCAGATGACTCGTTATTGAGAATATGCTTGTGTGTTCATCACTATTATCTATACCTTTATATGCAAGTGTATATTCTATAGTAACACCTACACAAGTTAACGGCATCGTTCTGTCGTCACGCTGTGGTTATACTTCACATAAATTGACCTGGCAGGTGACATGCTTCAAATAAGATGCCTTGGTTACCATCACTATTCAACCCTCACTATTATCTGTACCTAGTTTTAATGCATGCTCATAATCTATATAGTAATATCGACAAAAAAAATAATACATTTATTTTCGAGCAACTTTGAATCATAAGTGGATTACACACAAATACAGAAAACAGAATAAAAATTAAACAAACTAAGACTTAATAACTAATTGGCCCTGCTGATGGCCACATGCCTATCACAGCAGTGCCGTATGTATGAGCAGTCCATCCGGTCCGCGATCATCGTCAGGACGACATTGGTGCTGCTACACACCCTACGCACCTGCGACGCGCCCCGCTTGCGCATGGTCGCGTGGAAGCAATCGGTACGTGCCTCAGCGAACATACCTGAGGCGCTGCAGTAGTGAGGCAGCCCCAATACAGCCCTGAACGCGTTGTTGAACTAGACGCGGAGGGCTCCGTATGATGCACACGTGTACCTCGCCCACAGACTGCACTTGTAGAGAGACGTGCAGTACGCCCTAAAGAGCGTTATCTACACCTCCCTCGAACAGCGCGCAAACCTGCGAGCGAGCATGTTCGCCCGCACCGACAAAGCCCTCCGTTTCCGCTCCATATCAGCATTGTCCTTGAGGTCGGTCGTCACTAAATGCCCAAGGTACTTAAATTGATCCACCCTTTCGAGTGGAACACCGTTTATAAAAACGGGTGGATAGATGTGCGAACGTTTCTTACCGGTCTCAAAGACCATGCATTGGCTTTTGGTCACATTGTACTTCAACACATGACCAAGGGCATACTCTTCACAGGTCCGCACCAGCTTTCTGAGGCCACCAACCGACGCGTTCATCAGCACCATGTCGTCAGCATAACTGAGGTTATTGACACAGACTCCACCGACATGACAGCCGACATGCTGGCTGCTGAGCGCGGCGATCAAGGCATTCATGTACAGGTTAAAAAGGGAGGGGCAAGTCAACTCCCTCTGTCTCACCCCGCACTCCAGCCGATACGGCTCCGACATTGTACCCGCCCACTTAACGCTGTTGACCTGATGACTATACCAGTATTTAATGACGCTGACAAGTTCACGTGGTAGGTTTATACCCTTGAGTTTAGCCCACAGGATGTCGTATGAGACCAGGTCAAAAGCTTTGGACAGGTCGAGGAAGCAGGCGAAAAGTAAAAGCAGGGAAAGTATACCGCATCGTTCTGTATTCACGCTGTGGAAACGCTTCACGTCAATTGACATGGCATGTGACGTGCTACTGACAAGCACCTCGGTTTTCATTACTATTATCTAAAGCTAGCTTTGTATGCAAGTTAACCTGCAATATTAAATGAATAAGGTAGGTACTGTAAATGAGGTTAGTGTGCAGTCAGTTTTGTCTGCAGAATTGTTCAAAGGAACAAATTCATAACCGAGTTTGTTTGAAGCTTTGTTTTGTTTTTCATAACCGTACCGAATATTAGTGTTTTTGTTATTAAAACCGATGCGGAATTCAGTACTGTTCACTTGCAGTAAAATGTGATTAAATGGCTTGATGTTATTAGAGACTTGTCGGGGGTGAGGAGCATACGCGACTGAATCTTACGCTCCCAAACCTGTCATAGTAGGAGTACTAACATCGTGGGCTTTCAGTCAGTGGGAGGGTTTTGCAGACGCAGACGCAGGGTATCTGCGAAGATTTCCCCACGAGAAAAAATTACCAGGATGTTTAAAAAAAAACGTTACCTACTGACGTTCTATTTCACAATAGACCAAATCTATGTGCCTACGTTTTAACTAGACAATCAAGCTATGTCGTCGGTGCGGTTAACGCGTTTACTGACGGCTGGTGATACACTTGATCGCCGACGAGTTTACGCTCTTAATATTATTAGTACCTGGCAACCGAGCTCTGCTCGAGTGAAAATAGAGACGAATTTTCCCAGATATAAGACCTGACTTGATCGATTTTTCGTCCCCGTAAACTTATCTATTGCAACTTTCATCGAAATCGATAGAGTCGTTTTCGAGAATGTGATAACAAATATAAATATTTATGTACAAATATTGCTCATTTAATAGTATAGGGATGTAGGTAGGTATTTAGGTACAATTTGGAGATGAACAGGCGTAATTGATTGGATATATTGATGGGATGACCATATATCAAATCCCATTACTTATAGACTTAGAAATTATAATTATCCCATACTATTAAACGAGCAATATTTGTATATATATTTATACTCACGTTCTCGAAATTGGCTCTAACGATTTCGATGAAAGTTGCAATATAGGGGTTTACGGGAGCAAAAATCGATCTAGCTAGGTCTCATATTTGGGAAAATTAGTTTTCTCCGTATTTTCACCCGAGCAGAGCTCGGTCGCCCAAAGTTTAGAACAAGATAATTAATGAGATAATGACATTAGAATAATGACATGGCAGCATGGAATTAGTAAGTACCTACTATCATGGCAGCATGGAATAAGTAGGTACTGTACATGGATTAGTACGAACTTTCCTATGCTATTAAATGAGCATTCTCAATTTTCACCAGAGCAGAGCTCAGTCGTCCAGGTACTACTATGATATATGAGTAAGTGCGTTTGATGAAAGATAACCCAGTCTTTGCTGTCGCACACTCGGGTAAATATAACACTACTAGTACCCGCGTTCTATTTAAAAGCGATCTTCGCGCGAATACGTATTGCGATGACGTAGTCACGCAACGGTTAGCCGTTGCGTGACTACGTCACCAACGCAATTTAAAAATTCAATATAATCACTGTATCAAAGGAGAAATGACATCGACATTTTTATGTTATCCTATAATTTGGTTGATTTTGGTGCCGATTCCCTTGTTCACAAACTAAACTAAATTTAAATTCATCTTTTTCTTTCTATTTCATTAAGAAAAGGACAGAAGATAAATTTTAATTTAGTCCTGTAAAATTAATCAGCGCCTGTCACTACTCCATAGAAGTTTAGACGTGATTAAAAACTTGCCTACTAAAATTACGTCAATTTACGTCAAGCGCTGATTAATTTGACAGGACTAAACTAAAATTTATCTTCTGTCCTTTTCTTAATGAAATATAATGAAACAGATGCACTGAACTTAAATTTAGTTTAGTTTGTGAACAAGGGAATCGACACCAATAGGAAACTTTAGCGGAAAACTACGTCATTTCGTCCAATTAGATAACAAATATACATTAAATAGAGTACCTACACAACAATCTATCATCGAACTGCAATTAAAATGGCATGTTTATCTTATTGGCATTTGATTTAGTATGCGAAATGCAAAGTACAGTATTGATGAGCAAATCTACAAAACGTTAAAAGTAATGAACGTTTTTTCATTACGAAGTATCGCCCCAGATTTATTATTGTTATCCAACATAAAGCTTCGAAAAATTAGACCAAACCACTATTTTCATAACCTCTCTACAAAAGCACAGACCTTTGACAAACGTCATGAGTTTATTCAACAGAATAACTAAAATGAAACATGGTTGGTATAGTTTTCACAGTACCCCAAGGCCTCATGATTAATTCCGAACGCGTCGTGGTTGGCTTATTGAAATATATATACTGTGGCATATTTGAGTGACCTGTATTAGCATAGGATAGGCAAATCATTAATTCATTGTAATTAATAAACTGGTTTGTTATGTTGTGAGTGTGATCTGTGATGTGCGATGTCGAGCTTTGAATGTTGGCCAACTGTGTTGATTGATTGAGCCATGCATCATGTAGTCTGTGACATCTTTAGTTACAGATAGGTATTCTGGGTTGCCTTGACAATGAATAGATAATGAAGATTTTCTAAAATGATGTTCACTAGATGGCAGCACTGAGACGTCAAGTCCGGGCACCTGTCAAAAGTGTCAAAGCGCCTATATTTTCTTTAGTCGTGACTGAATGATGAACGAATGAATGAAAGGAATGATGAACGTTATCATATATTTTATATTCATTGTCGAAATGGAAGACCTCTTGTCAAAGTGGCGCCAACTAATGACGTGAATTTTCACGAAAACCCTCATTGAATCTGTAATATTTAATTTGATACGGCGTTTCGTAAGATTCAACTCAGGTGCCAAATGTGTTCAAGTTTATGTGAGAAAAAAAATTATGTCAGAATACTATATAGACCAAGATTGATAAAAGTTACTTCATCGTAGCACGTGATTTGGCTTAAGGCGTTCTCTCACCGGGAGCAATCGCCTGTAATGTAGCAATCCAAGATTCCATAGATAGATAGAAGATAGAATATTCTTTATTATGTACGATATTCTTTGTGTATTGTAACGGCTAGGGATCTGCAAGTAGACTGCGCAGACCGTCAACTGCTAGGTAGTGTAGAGAGATAATTGGAACCAGCAGGATAGGTTAAGAGGAAGCCACCTAAATTGTATGTTAATTTGCATTAATATTCTGAAAAAGTCACATCAGTCTCAGTCATCAAAATGGAACTTTAGTATAAGATTTTTTGGATCTGTTTCTTTCCAAATATAAGACAGTTACGTAATTGGAACATTTTCGCTCGATCCATTGTTTATTCGAAAATCATGTATTTTTAAAGATTATTTGACACAAAAACAAGATTACTCAGCTTTTATGTCTAAAATAAATATTGACAGCAAGGAAATATAGTTTACTATCCAAATATAAGATATTTTTTCTCTAGATCAATTACTACTTTAGTTATAAACAAATAAGAATTGAGACTTACGACATTTAGTTCCGTGCTTGAACACGACCAAAGAGCGCACACAACATTCAACTTTATTACTGATGTGTTAGCGTTTAGCACATAGTACAGTGGTGGGGTGTATTGGGGCGGAGTTTGCGAGGAAATTGACTTTGGAGTGCCTGGTCTTAATACTACATATAATAATTAAATAGGCAGAAGTAACACAGTTAGGTCGCGGGTAAAGATTACATTACGGGAGTGGCTTTATCTACCATTATTCTTTTCACTGTCGCACAAAAAAAATTCCGTAACGAAAAAAACCTAACACCCCCCACTCTGCCTACCATGTAATGACGGTTCCCATGACAACGTGATGTTGTCATGGGAACGTAATTTTTGTTTTATGTCATCACGTCATCATCCCAAGTGCAGCGTTGACAAATAGGAAGTATGGAGGTTACAAATGCTATGCAATAGTTTTACCGCGGCAGTCCCCGAGTGCCACACGTTTTTTTATTTTATTTTATTTAAAACGGAACTTATTCATAGTCCACTCTAAAGTCTAAAATTGTAAACACGTCACTATATATACAGTAACATATGGCACCTCATTTATTAGCGCCTACAGCATAGGCTTAGCGAGGCAACCACAGCGTAAATTGGAAAGGCAGAACGTTTTAGAGCTGATTATGCATGCAGCAGATTGCAGTTTTAGGTATATGTGACATATATGGGGTTAATGTTTATTCCAATATGAAATACTCGATGTTTGCTGTTTCTGTGGTACATATAAAAAGAATCTGAAAAAAAAAGTGGTGGCACTCCGGGAGTGCCGACAGAAGTGAAAACTTGAATAAGATCGCCTTGGTGGAAGAAAAGTACTTGTATAGAATATTGGTCCGTAACATTATCTAAATAAAGAGCACAATCGCGTTTACAAAAAATAATGGTTTCGAAACCTTTTAAGTAAAAATACTTGCATAGAACATTGTACCGTAACGTGATATAAATAAAGAGCATAATCACGTTTACAAAACCTTTAAAGTAAAAATACTTGCATAGAACATTGATCCGTAACGCAATATAAATAAAGAGCACAATCGCGTTTAAAAAAATAAGGTGTCGTCATGGTGTCGCGAAATCAATGGTTTAGTCCCATCTCAAAAATGCCCAACGCGCCTAAACAAGTTTTCACTTCAAAAATGGCTTCTACGGAGAGAAACATGGAGACGTATAAATAAATGGCGCCTAAAATTGCATTATAAAATAGACAGCGCCAGTACAAGCAATGTACAAGTTACTAAATAATAATAAAATATTGAGAGTAGGACAAACTTAATAGAAGATTAAGTAGTAAGAGTAAGAGAGACAGAAATAGAATTTCTCTATCTCTTTCGCGTATGCTAACTTTTTGTCTGGTCCCAGTTGTTAGCCAAGAATTGAGGCCCAACAAAAGGGCTGTCACAGCCAAATTTCCTTCGAAAGTATTACTCGATTACATTCGATGGTGCCAGTTTACTAGTGACTGTCAAAGACTATTGCTATCCCATATGGCGTATCTACGCTGACAGCTAATGTATACCATACTTACTCAATCTACGGGTATCCTTTTTGTTTGCTATACCAATGTAAGATTGATTTTGTAATAAAATATTGGTATGCCTTAGCCTTGCCATTACTTATTTGTATTTACCTTCATAGCTTGCTGTCGGCAAAAAATAACGACGACTTTGTATAAAAGCGAAAATGGCCATAACAAATATTCCTAGACTGTAGACTAATAGTGTAATTTCGAACGTTTTCGGAGCGTTTGACACTTTAAATCGGTTCAAACAGTCACGATTGTATCCGGGAAATCCTGACTGATTGTAAGTATCATACGCCTTGAAATAGTAGGATATTATCCCCATTTTATACGCGTTCGGAGAAATAGTTGCAGAAACAAATAGAATTTCTTTTTTTTTATCCAAGCGTCATCCCTATTCTAACTTAGAGAGATCTAAGTTAGAATTGGTCTCAAATGTCATGATTTCATGAAAAAGTCATTTAATAGGTTAATTTGAACTTAGAGAGTTGTATTGATGATTTTCATCATCATCTGCCTAGCCTTTTTCCAACTATGTTGGGGTCGGCTTCCAATCTAACCGGATGTAGCTGAATACAGCTACATCCGGTCAGCACAACCCAGTTACTGGGTAATATGATACCCCTTGGTAGACCGAGAGGTAACGGGCCGGATCAACTCAGGATGGATGAAATGGCGACAGGTCACTGGAACAACTTGTGACCCGTGGATGCCCCTCAAGTTAAAGGGCAAAATCTACAAGTCCGTGATAAGGCCTGTCGTATTGTATGGATCGGAATGCTGGGCCGTGAAAAAGACGGATGAAAAAAGATTGCATGTAGCGGAGATGAGAATGTTGAGATGGATGTGTGGAGTGACAAAAATGGATAAAGCAAGAAATGAGTATATAAGAGGAAGTTTAAAAGTGGCGCCAGTGACAGAAAAGTTGAAAGGAAATCGTTTGGTCTGGTATGGGCATGTGATGAGGAGAGAAGAAACGCATGTGACTAAAAGAGTGATGAGTGTAAATGTTGATGGATGGAGCGGGAGAGGAAGACCAAAGAAAAGATGGATGGATTGTGTGAGGAATGATATGAAAGAGAAGGGAGTGAATGATAGCGTGACGTTTGACAGGGGAGAGTGGAAAAAGAAAACGTGTTGCGCCGACCCCAAGTAACATGGGACAAGGGCAGGAAGATGATGATGATACCCCTTGGTAAGACTGGTTGTGACGACCCGTAACAACTGTCAAATATCTACAAATGACAGCCGGGACCAACGGCTGTATTGTATTGATGATTTTAAATAATATTATTCTGTAAATACATATATGTTGTTGATATTTTCCTAATTATAAAATGATGCTTGGAGTTTCCCTACGTGATCGAATCAGAAATGAAGACATCCGCAGGAGAACCAAGGTAAACGATATAGCCCGAAGAATTGCCTAACTTAAGTGGCACATTGCTCGCAGAGTGGATGGCCGATGGGGCTGAAAGGTTCTGGAGTGGCGACCGCGTACCGGAAAACATAGCGTTGGAAGGCCTCCCACAATATGGACCGATGACCTTATGAAGGCCGCAGGAATTCGGTGGATACGGGAAGCACAGAATTGGTCGAAATGGCGGTGCTTGGGTGAAGCCTTTGTCCAGCAGTGGATGTCTTTCGGCTGAAATTATGATAATTATGAAAAGGATGACAAGGTTATTGTACTCACAGTTGCTCTAGAAGTCCCGCTGTCAAGGCTGCTCTGCGAGGATATGGAGGGAGTCCTGGCTAGCCGCGCGTGAGGCAGCGAGCTGGCAGCCCTTCCTTCAGCGGTCATGGGCTGCACGCGGCATTGTTCTTTGGGAATCAGCATCTCCTGTCGACAATAATAAGCCCTATAAACACTGAAGTTTTTGGGTAATGATTTTGGAGCTTTGCCGTCATTAATAATTTTGACATCGTGTACTGTAAAGACTGCAATAGAACAATTTCTATGAAAATTTCATGGAAATTTTTCTACCAGAATTGTGTCGCGCCTGTCTGCGGAAGCCTTAATAAATAATATTAATACCATTCATTTCAGGCGACACAGGCCCATAGAAAAATATCTTAACCTAAACATACATATTTTAATATAAACAAAACAAAAAATTTTGTTAATAAATAAGGCTTAGACTATGTTAGTAGCACTTTACTACGCACTAGATGGTCTTTGTGCTGTCCTGTGGAACTTGTCCGCGGAAGCGACGGAACACCACGTCCTGCGGCCAAAAGTCTTCTTCCATGACGAGGGGCAGATAACAAATTAATGCAAACAATTGGCAATTTTAGTGCGTGTGCTGTATTGTGTGTGTACAATGTTTATAAGGGCTGATAATTTGTATCATGAACTACTGCATGTTGCTAGTCACATTCGAATTCGATTCGTGACCTTGCCGCGTGATGAATTCAAGACTAAGGCCGTTTGTCCACAGCACCGTGAACGGGACGTCAACGAAAACGACATGACAATGCCGAAGTAGCGACAGTACATTTACTAACATAACATAACATCACGCCTTGTTTTTCCGAAGGGTTGGGTAGAGTTGTCCCTATAGCAGGTACATCCACATTTCGCCAGTACAGTACGACACAACTTAGATGTAACATCGGCAAAATTCGTAAAACCGATCACCGTCCGAACTGAATGCACCTTCAAAATCTACGATCTTTCTTACTACTTTAGGTGAAAATGATCTTTACGCAAACGCAATAACTTGTAAAGTCATATAACCAAATGCATTCGTAAAATTGAAATGAATGAACGCAAATTTTCAAATTCATGCAACATTAAAGTTGTGTCGTACTGTACATTTACTATGGCCGCGTAATCTCGTTTCTCGTTGACGTCCCGTTCACGATGCGGTGGACAAACAGTGAAAGGTTCCTGTTGGATTTCGGAACTAGTCGAAAAAACTCGAAATAAATATGAGTTTTACATCCATAAAACGTTTAAGCATATAACTACCTACTTAAGAACGCGGCGACGCATGAATTGTTCATACAAACGTAATACCTAAATCATTTGCAATTTGGGCATATTTCCACCATATTATGTTATTATTCGGATTTAGACAGTGTTTATCTAGGCTCCTACGTATTGTTTTTTCCAAAAAACTTTTATAAAATGAAGTTTAAACGAATTTAATTTCGCACATTTTTACAGCGTAAATGACATGTCTTCATATTGTTTTTTTTTGTATTATAAACAACAATATTTATAATATTGTTCATGCAGAAGCATAGCTTATATCAAGTTATAAATTATCGAAAAAAAAAAATGGAGAAATATTAAGTTTTCATTCATTTTCATTTTTGGTATTACGGAACACATCCAAATTTATCATAAATATTCGAAAGCTAGTAGTGCTATCGCGTCAAGCAATAATTGTTAAAGTGTGCGTGGTAGTATTGCTCACTGTAGGTGTATATCGTTCCGACAGCCACTCACACTGGCGCAACGTGATTGGAATTGAATTTTGCAAACATCTCGATTTGTATTTGCGAGCCGTGTTCGCAGGCCTCTTAAATAGATTAGAGAAACACAGTTTGCTATTATTTATTTATTCAGTAGTATACATACTATACATATTTGCATCAGCTTAAGTGTACATTTAAGTTGATGCAAACATAGCTCATTGGAGTTTTACCACAAAGCAAAGTTCCGTTTCTTTAGTCATGTGGTTTTCCCGTGTATCATAATCATCTATTACTAACGAGCGAACTTCGGTGACCGATCTGACCAGCCTTACAAAACTGGTGGACGAATGTGTTCGAATTGATACAGGTTGTTCCTAAAAGTAATTACTAATATTAATAAGAATAATTTCTATACCCATTACGAGTTAGGCAAATAACATTTTGGTATATTTCAGAACATTAATGAACATCAAAGAAATAATAATATTTACCTATTAATAATTCAGTACCGACTAAATTATTTACTTCAAGACTCTTAGCAAGTATTTGATATATTAAAATTAATAATTATTTTCCAAAGTGTAGAACTAACTCATAATAATATCTTGCTGGTTTCAATTATCTCTCTACATTACCTAGTTGTTGACGGCCAGCGCAGTCTAATTGCAGATCCCGAGCCGTTACAATGGAATTCTGGATTGCTACATTACAGGCGAATGCTCGGTGAGGAAACGCCTTAAGCCAAATTACGTGCTACGATAAGTAACTTTTATCAATCTCGGTCTAAGTTTTAAGTTAGGTTTCTAACATAATATTTATTCTCACACAAACTTGAACACATTTGGCCCCCGAGTTGAATCTTACGAAACGCCGTATCAAATTAAATATTACAGACTCAGTGACGATTTTCATGAATATTCACGTCACTAGTTGGCGCCACATAGACAAGAGGTCTTCCATTTCGACAATGAATATAAAATGTATGATGACCTTAATCATTCGTTTAATTCAGTTACGATTAAAGAAAATATAGGCGCTTTGACACTTTTGACAGGAGCCTGGACCTGACGTCTCACTGCTGCCACCTAGTGAACATCATTTCAGAAAACCTTCATAACCTTTGCAGCTATATTTGTCTTCTTTTCATAAAACACGCGTACGCATTTTTCAAAAGAAAAATAATAATCTTTTTTGTCTGGCAAAATAAAATGTAAGAGGCTTAAGTAAGTATAATATTCTTCTTGCAACGCAGTGTAAAGTGTATAAAAACCCGACCTCCGTTGGAAAATCCTCGGTTTCCTTTAGCATTTTCTTATACGCAATATCGCACTTTATAACTTCATGAAACGAGCATTTTTATGTTTAGTAGTCTACATATTATATTATTTTGATGCTTGTTTCTCCCTGCGAGGTATTCGATGGCTTATATCTACGCAAAGTGGGTTAATCTACCATTTTTTCTGGGTCTATTAGAATTCCCACAGATAGGTATAAATTAAAACCGGTATAGTTTAAAGCAGCTACGCTAATGAAATGTTTCATGAGGCTTTAGTTAGACAGCTATAGAAAGCAGTTTATTACGACCAGACACAAATTTAAGAAGATAAATTGGATCCTGTTCCCCATACTTTCCCATGTAGGATCTACTTTTTAAAATTTAATAACTGTTTTATTTAATTGATGAAATGTTTAAGTAAAAATAAATGCTGATGAGGGATCCATGACTTCGAATACCAATAGGTACCTGATAAGCCTATTTTTAGCAACAAACACAGGACATGAAAGTGATAAGTAAAAAAAAATATTAAAATTTGTAAGCAAAGGTTGGAAAGTGGCGCCGGTGACAGAAAAGTTGAAACGAAATCGTTTGGCCTGGTATGGGCATGTGACGAGGAGGGAGGAAACGCATGTGACTTGAAAAGAGATAAATATAAATGTTGATGTATGAAGAGGGAGAGGAAGAGTAAAGAAAAGATGGATGGATTGTGTGAGGAATGATATGAAAGAGAAGGGAGTGAAGGATAGCGTGACGGTTAACAGAGGAGAATGGAAGACAAAAACGTGGTGCGCCAACTCCACGTACCTAACACGGGACAAGGGCAGGAAGATGTAAGCAAAAGTTTTTAGATAGAGGAGCCAAGCAACAGGTATCCTTGTACTGCGTGACCTAAACAGCCTTATAGGTCAAATAATAAAACTACGTGAAAACAGTTACGTACATTTTATTGATTTATTACTCTACAAATATGTACCCTTCTAATTGTTTACTGCAGTGGAATTTAATTTATAGTGAGTGAAATAAAGTTGTTCGAGTTTCATACAATGTTACTAAGTTATACGGAGTAATGCCCGGGATACACGAGACTATTTTTTGAACCTAGGATAGTAAGCAAGCAAACTAGTAACTCTCGACTTCGTGTATACAGAACTAGACTTCATGTCTAGACTAGTAAGCTAGTGAGAAAGTTAGTAAACTAGCATCTCAAGCTAAGATAGTTTAATAGGATGGGGTTCTATTTCTGAGCTAGTAGCGCACCCCACCACCGATTTCATTATCCTGGCTTGTGTACTAGCCTCGTGTAGCCGACGAAGATAGTACCCAATCGGATAATTTCATTCTAAATGCTCGTGCAGACTGGCGCGACTTGTCGCGCAACGCGACATTGGTAATTCTTCTACCGTGAAGTTTTTTAAAAATTGTTTTGTTAGAATTCCGAAAGGGAGACCGTGGTCCCCGGCAACATGGCAACCGAAGGAACACGGGTGGGTTTTAGTCAGTAAGAGTCTGACACACCCTCCCGCTCCACCCAGCGGGAGAAGTTATTTGATAATTTCCCACTCAAAAAAAAAAAGAAAGAGTCCCGTCGCGCCTGTTTTCATGAGGCTTTAGGAATAAGTCAACGCAATGTTTAAAGCTTTACTAGCGTCGTGTAAACAGCACTATCTTCTGTCAAGCCAGGATAGTATACAGAGGATTTAGCTTGCTGTTCTAGCTTTGAACAATTATTAGCCTCGTGTATCGGCATTCCAGGCGAAGCTAGTACAGGTGCAATAATACGTTAAGAGCATGCATTCTGAAAGTTAGCAACGTCGCAAATAGATGTCAAATATTTCGCTGTTTTGATTAATTTGGCAATATAACTATATGGAAATAAGAAATGTGGCTAACTAGCGAACTAGAATATTAATAATGAATTGCAATTTTATTATAACACTGAATTTGATGTTTTTTTTGGGTGTAAAAAAGGCATTTGGAAAGTTTCCAAATACTTTTTTTACATCTAAAACTAAATATTCGGTGTTACGATATTAATTATTGCACATTTCATAATCAACATAATCAATATTTTAGTTCACTAGTTAGCCACAATTTTGTTTTGCCACTTTATCAGCATAATTAATATGCATACCTATGCCAAATTAAAGCTTTCTAGTACTAAGGGTCTCGGAGCTAGACCGCGGACAGACAGACAGACAGACAAACGGACATGACGAAACTATAAGGGTTCCTACAACCCTACAGACACCCTAAAAATGGTCGGCAATATCGGCGGGTTCACTTACAGAAAAATATGACTCCTAAAAACATTTGCCCCGGTCGCGATCAATCAGCCAAGGTTGACAGGCAGCTGATTGATTCAATATTTACCGACGTACCAGTGACAAATTGCTATTTTAACGTTATAATTCAAAAATTACTTTGTTCTATCGATCGCTGATGACTTCAGTGTACAAATTCTGTGAGTTCAAGATTTGGATGGAAAATTTCTATAATAAAAAGAGTAAACTTATTTTTTGTATATCCTATAATATTAAACGAGTAATATTTGAATACTTTTAAATATTTGTAATCACGTTCTGGAAAACGGTTCTAAAGATTTCGTTGAAAGTTGCAATATAGGGGTTTACGAGGGCGATAATTTGATCTAGCTAGGTCTCATATCTGGGAAAATTATTTTTCTCCTTATTTCCACCCGAGCAGAGCTTGGTCGCCCAAAATTTAGAACAAGATGGCTACCTTAGAATAATGACATGGCAGCATGGAATTAGTAAGTACCTAATAACATGGCAGCATGGAATTAGTAAGTACCTACTACCATGGCAGCATGGAATTAGTATGTACTATCAAGGCAGCATGGAATTAGTATGAACTTTCCAATACTATTAAATGAGCAATTTCTATTTTCACCAGAGCAGAGCTCGGTCGCCCAGGTTCTATTATTCTAATATACGTTAGTTTCTGTCAGTTGTGCACTTTAAATTACAGGAGACCATCCAGTATAGGCAACTCTAGCTGGACACAACTTTTTACCTAAAAGACTGAGTTCAATTTTCTAACGCATTCTTTTTACCTAGTGGAATGCATTCTATTATTAATGTCTGTAATTTTTATGGTGTGCATAATAAAGAATATTCTATCTATCTATCTACCATGGCAGCATGGAATTAGTAAGTACCTAATAACATGGCAGCAGGGAATTAGTAAGTACCTACTACCATGGCGGCATGGAATTAGTATGTACTATCAAGGCAGCATGGAATTAGTATGAATTTCCAATACTATTAAATGAGCAATCTCTATTTTCGCTAGAGCAGAGCTCGATCGCCCAGGTTCTATTTTTCTAATATACGTTAGTTTCTGTCAGTTGTGCACTTAAAATTACAGGAGACCATCCAGTATAGGCATCTCTAGGTGGACACAACTTTTTATCTAAAAGACTGCGTTCAATCTTCTAACGCATTCTTTTTACCTAGTGGAATGCATTCTATTATCATCATCTGCCTAGCGTTTTCCCAACTATGTTGGAGTCGGCTTCCAGTCTAACCGGATGCAGCTGAATACCGGTATTTGAACCGACTTCAAAAAAAGGGTAAGGTCCTCAGTCTGTCGGAGTCTTTTTTTATGTATGTTCCCCGATTACTCGAAGACTTCTGGACCAGTTTAGGAAATTATTTTTTGTTTGAAAGGGTATACTGCATACTTTGCTTGTGTCGTTTTTGAGTTGGCTTCAATAATGCGTATTTTTTTCGTATGCGCGTTTTGCGTTTTGCGTATGCGTGCGTGTTATGCGTATTGCGTAATTACGCGTTATGCGTATGCGTTTTACTTGGTTTATGTGGATGATGTTATTATAACTTTCAAATATTTACAAAAAAAAAAAATATCGATTGCCAAATGTCGGTATTTTTTTAAATGGAGCGACTGCCTATCTGACCTCTACAACCCTGTTACTGGGTAATACAATACCCCTTGGAAAGACTGGTTGTCATCTTCATTTTAAACCAATTTCTTCTTTATTTTTAGTAAGAAATGGTGTACTAGCTTGAAAGCTTTCCTCTTTTCTCCTTGCAAGGAAAACTGCCCCAAGAGGGGAAAGCCTCTCTAAGTGAAATCAGTCTTTCTTAGAAAAGGCGCTTTGCGGACCGTCAGAAGCCTTTAGTGCCGCTATCTGTACTTAGCTAGGTCATACAAAACCTATAGCATTTTAAGATTCGTTTTTAGGGTTCCGTACCTAAAAAAGAAAAAAACGGAACCCTTATAGGATCACTCGTGTGTCTGACTGCCCGTCTGTCACAATTTGCTCCGAATCTAATGGATCGATTAATTTGAAATTTGGTACACATATGTATTTCTGTGACCCAAACACGGATGTGTAACGTAAATAAAAGATTTTTTATTATGGAGGTAACTTTTGGGTGGCAAACAGGAAATTTAAAAAGGTTTCGTGAACTGTACCGTGTGACATATCAAATGAAAAAGCTTATTGCTAGGATCTCAAATACATTTTTTTATAATTTAAATAAATACTTTTAAAGATATTTAAGAAAATAGATGAAAATTGATCATATCCCTTATCTCCGAAACTACTAAACCAAAAAAACAAAAAAAATACAGTGAATAAATAGCCTACAGATTACAGGACATCCTATAAGAAGTCTATGGTCTTAAAATAACATGGTAAATCACTCAATATTGTGTGTACAAACTTACATTTGCAATTGGAATGTATGGAGGAACGTATTTTTCAACTACAAAGTAAAGTTTGTTTTTGGGATAAATTCATCCCAACTACGGAACCCTTCATTGTGCGTGGTCCTGGTCCAACACGCATATGCCTGGTGAGTATGTATGCTTAGATGGTTAGGTTGTGTTGAGAGGATGAGTGAAAGGCGACTAACAAGGCAGATGTGAGTGGAAGCGCCGGGGGACACCCTAAAAGGACATATTATAGTGAGCTTATAGGTGATGTTCTTCAGAAAGGCCAGGTCCGTAGTACTCGCAACCGGCGTGCGAAGCAAAAAGAGTCTATAAGGGTCGTAGCAGGTACCGTTCTGTAGTCTCTGTCTACCCCCATGGGAAAAGGCGTGAGTTTATGTATGATCATAATAAAAACACGAAATAAGTACAACATTATTTTACCTCATCTGGTAAGACTGGAAGCTGACCCAAGCAATCAATCTGTTTAGCCTTTTACCAACTATGTTGGGACCGGCTTCCAGTCTAACCGGATGCAGCTGAGGCACGGAGGAGTCTCGGTATGTAACCCATCCACGGTCCAACCCTGGGAAGCATAGCTTAACCTGATGAATCGACCCGTGCGGCTGTTATTACTTAGCCACGAGCTCCTCTCCGAAGTCGCCCCAAGCAAAAAATTAAATTGCAAAGAATAATTACAATATTTAATTAGTCGTTGTTTATCCAAAATGGCGTTGGTTTTTCTCAGAAGCTTTTTCAAGCTAATCACTGTTGTTTGCCTTTTTCTAAATGATTCAAGGGAGAATAATTCAATTAACTTTTCCCTTTAAGGCGGCCAGTCATCGTGACAAGTAAAATTAAATGAGAAGGCGAGAATATTATGTCAGGTTATATTTTAATGAAATTAGTTTAGCAGCTTTTCTAATTTGTTAACAAAAATATGATTAAATAAGTGCTGGGTGTTTTTATTAATTTATAACCAACTTTAAAAAAGGAAGTTTTTGCATTCGAAGACTTTTTTTCAAGTGTTCGATTTCTCAGTGATTACTGTCCGATTTACATAATTATTTTTGGCGCCCGCGCGATCGTTTCAGCTCAATTTTATATTAACTTTTCTTGAGTTGTTTATGAGTTAATTTAAATAATAGGTTTTTAATCAGGAAAAATGCAGCCATTGTGACCTCTGCGCTGCCATGAATGTAATACCGTGAAAGTGACGAAGTTTTGGCACAAAAAAAGAAGAAAAAAATTGAAGATATTGCTTCACACAGTATGAAGTGGCACATGCGTTTTCATGGGGTACAACAACTAAAAAAAGAGATAAAAACTTTTTATGAATAACTTTTACTTTATCGAAGCAAAAGGAGTATGGAAGGATCGTAGCAGGTGGCGTTCTGTAGTTTCAGCTTACGCCCGTGGGAAAAGAGCGTGTGTTTATGAATGTAAAAACAGTTTTTCACTTTGTAGTGTTTTTTTTTTGTGAAAAGTTTTCACTTTTCACTTTTTAGTTGTGGTGCCTACCCCACACAAATTCGAATACCACTACCTGCTATGTAAATAACAGTGTCAGGAACTCAACATATCATCCACATACTATATGGGAAAAAATCCAAAAATATATACTCAAAAACCAACCAAGCAATGTTAATAAAATTTATGTGGGATCATCTCTGAAGTATGACCTACCAAACAAAAAAGAATCATCAAAATCAATTCATAATTGGCGGAGTAATCGCATAAAAAACCACATACAGTCGGATTGAGAACCTCCTCCTTTTTGAAGAAGTCGGTTAAAAATAAAAACGATTGTGAAGTCGGTGGTAGTGCTTTTTATATTATCGTAAACTGTGATTTATTATGACATAATTATTATATGGATGTTCGTATATTTTGTGTCACGAAACGGTACTCTATCACTATTCAAAGAGGAGTTTTCCACTTCAAATATTGTACCTCTTTAAATATTTATTCATGTTACGCGTCCAAACCTTTGTAAATAATAAATTATGCACGGCAATTTCCCTTGGAACACAACTACATAACTCCATGGGGTTTCACTCACATATTGCGTTGCAAATGAGAAACAAAAGAGGAAAACATCGTCTGTCACCTAGTGTGCCACCATAAATAGTAAAACCATCACATTATTTAGCCATAGGCATAATCAGCCTATAATGTTCCCACTGCTGGGACACAGGCCTCCTCAAGGTGAGAGAGAGTGGGCCATAATCCACCACGCGGGCCTAGTGCGGGTTGGTAGATATCACATGTCTTCGAATTTTTGGTTTTAGGACATGTCGCCTTACGATGTTTTCCTTCGCCGTTTTGAGAGCAGTGGTGATGAAATAATTTACACAAAGTAAAGCGTCTGTCAGGGTTCGAACCTACGACCTACTCATAAGTCGCACTATTTACCTTCAGCCGTGTGTAAAGGTGGGTGGAGGGGCTCGAGGTTAAGTAATAATAGCCGCTCGGATCGATGGAATGTTAAGCTACGCTTGCCTAGATCAGTCCGTAGATGGGTGACCATCTTTACATACCGAGACTCCGCTGTGCCTCGGAAAGCACGTTAAGCCGTTGGTCCCGGCTGTCATTCGTAGATTTTTGACAGTTGTTACGGGGAGTTAGAAGTTCACGATACCCCTTGGTAAGACAACAAGTCTTGCCAAGGTGTATCGTGTTACCCAGTAACTGGGTTATGGAGGTCAGATAGGCAGTCGCTCTATGTAAAATACTGGTATTCAATCACCTGGTTAGACTGGGAGCCGACCCCGACGTAGTTGGAGTAGGCAGATTGATTGGTGTGTAAAGATGCAGGATTATGACACCTCAAACATCTAATCAATATCTAAAGTTCAACTCTCGACCTCGTCACTTGATGAGTTCATGAATAAGGGCTCCATTCGAGCCCGAAACTAGTCGGACCTACAGATATTTAAAGAAAAATAAGTAGTTAGTTGGTTGGTTGGTAGTTGGTAATACCAACCTGCCCGACCTGGGAATTGAAACCAGCACCTGTTATTAAGTTTTTCCACCTGGAATTTTTCACTAGCTGTCCGGAGTCTGAATTTGTGCCCGGTTGATGGCAATAGGGTCACCCCTATTACATCGGATTTACAAATATATGGCGAAATGTGGGTGTACCTGCATGCGAAATGTGGGTTACCTTCGGGGAATACAGGTGTAGTGATATGTAACCCACACATGCACACAACTTGCGAACTCAAGTACTTAAGACGTGCTTCGCCCGTCTGAGTCCAGCCCGTCCAATCTTTGATGTCCTCCCCCCAGCGACGCCCTAAGCCGAAGTTCTTACCCCATAGGGGGTGCCCTTAGCGAGCGCTCGCCTAGTATATGTGAGTCTAGTTTGTATGCGTCTGGCTGGAGGCTTTGAGTGTAGAAGCTTAAGGTAGCCACAGGAAAGCCCGGTTAAATAGTCATGACCTCAGAGGTTCAGCAATGAGAGCCCAATCGAAAAAAAAAAAAAATCTGTGAATTCAGTCAGAGACAGTTGGAATACGATACTACACACAGGCAGTCATTAACTGCTGTTCGCGTCATCTTGCGTCACTTTATACAGTGTGATTCTTCATAATGTGCACATATCGAAATGAGGGAATCTATGCTTAATTTTAACGACAGAAAAAATATTTAAAAAATCTAAATATTTTTTATACTTTTTAAGGAATTAAAAAAAATTGTAACAAAACTGTGTAACTTTTAAACTGAATCAGATATCGTGATGAAACAAACTCCATAATGATCGGAAGTAAGTAGGCGTCCACATAAAATTAATATTGAGAAAAAAACTACCCTCAATTGAAAATAAACATGTTTTTTTAGTAAAAATCTGTATTTTTTTCATAAATTTTTACAATAATTGTAAAATTTATAAATAAGATGCCCAAAAGAATTGAAAAAAAAAATTGATACAAAAAATAAAAAATAACAAAAATAAATTTTTTGACCATTTTTCCGTCGATAAATTAAGCATAGATTCCCTCATTTTGATATGTGCACATTATGAAGACTCACACTGTATCATCCTACCTACTTGAACCGTGTTTAGTTATAGTAACTTCATCATTAAATTCAGTGTGTTATATACTGAATGAACATTTAATTTCATCTACTATAGAACCTATAACACACCCTAACAAAAGTTCTATACTGGCGTGATGTTAAGTTAGTACTTTTATGTTTTTAGGGTTCCGTACCTCAAAAGGAAAAAAAGGAACCCTTATAGGATCACTCGTGTGTCTGTCTGTCTGTCTGTCTGTCTGTCCGTCTGTCACAGCCAATTTACTCCGAATCGAATGGACCGATTAAGTTGAAATTTGGTACACATATGTATTTTTGTGACCCAAACACGAATGTGTAACGTAAATAAATGAATTTTGAATATAGGGGTCACTTTTAGGGGGCAAACAAGAAAATTAAAAAAAAAAGTTTTACTAGCAGTACCGTGTGACATATCAAATGAAAGGACTTGTTATGAGGATCTTAAATATATTTTTTATATCATTTTAAAATAAACACTTTTAAAGATATTTAAGAAATTCAATGAAAATTGACCATTCCCCCCCCTTATCTCCGAAACTACTGGACCAAATATTTTGAAAAAAATACATAATATGGCTCTTTACTCATAGATAACAGGAAAACCTATAAGAAGTCCATGGTCTTAAAATAACATGGTAAATCTCTCAATATTGTGCGCGCAAACTTACATTTCGTCGCTCGGCATCCTATAGGCCCATCTCTCTAGCTATTATAATATCAACAACAAAATATCAAAAGTGTTTGACAGTCTGCTTAATACACAACTAAAAAACAAAACTGTAAATGTTCATGACAACCAATTCGGGTTTCGGCGTGGTTTGTCAACAGAAAGTGCAGTGTTGTGTCTTAAGCATACTGTCACATACTATACACAGCATGGGACGCAGATTTATGTTAGCTTCCTCGACTTATTCAAGGCTTTCGATCTGGTTGCTTATGACGTATTGCGGAGAAAGATGGAGAAGGATAGATTGCCAACGGAGCTTATAAACATTTTTAAATATTGGTATGGTAACAAGATCAATAATGGTGGGCTGGAACTTTTTCCAGGCCATACAGGTTGGAATGCGGGGTAAGGCAGGGAGGGTTGAGCTCACCCTCGCTTTTCGAGCGAGCTGATTAGCGAGCTCACCAGCACCAGAGTAGGTAACTATATAGATGGTATTTGTGTAAATAATATTAGCTATGCAGACGATATGGTGCTTCTCAGCGCGTCAATCTGTGGTCTCAGAAAGTTGGTCGCCAAATGTGAGCAGTATGCCAAAATACATGGTTTGATGTATAACTCCAATAAGTCGGAGATCATGGTCTTCGAGGCTTGGGGTAGACCAGGTTATGTACCACCTCAATGAGACTCCACTACAAATAGTATTTACGTTTAAATATCTTGGTCATATATTGACCCCTGACCTCAATGACGGACTCGATATTGGCTGGAACGAAGGGTGTTGTCGGTAAGGGCGAACATGCTGGCTCGCAGGTTTGCACGCTGCTCACTTAAAAAGTCAAAATTACTCTGTTTCGAGCTTATTGTACAACGTTTTACACGTGCAGCCTATGGGCTAGATATACCCAAAAGTCGTGCAACAGCCTTCGTGTCCAATACAACAACGCTTTCAGGGTACCTATTGGTGGGGCTGCCCCGTTTTTGTTGCGCATCGGGAATGTTCGCAGACGCACATATTAATTTATTTTACGCAACGATGCGAATGAGGTGTGCATCCCTGTTGCGCAGAGTGCGGGCCAGCTCCAACAATATCCTAAAAATGATCACTAGCAGGCTGGATTGCATGTACATCAATCACTGCAGTGCCATCTCCCATGGGGTGAAATAAATTTAAACTAGATTACGTGGGGCACTCGGAAAGTTTTGCGATACTAGAAAAAAATAAACTACAGGTTATATATTTTTTTATTATATCTTTCAAAGAACAAGGCAAACATTTGGTAACATACCATTTAGTATTGATGCTCCTTTGATCTCGTAAGGGTACTGACACCAGATAAACCATCAAAGAAAAAAAACTTGCGATCAAAATTTTGCCTGCACTTGGTTGCACACTGGCTCGCTTCACTTAGGTAGGCGTTGGTTCATTTTGAAACAGTCACATGGTCGACTGACGCTTCATTTCTGGATCATTTTGATAAAATTCGTCAGCCGTAATGATATCTTAAACGTGCCGAGACGAGCCTGCTTCGAGCTGACATTTCAAATCGTACAAAATCATCGCGCGAAAATGTTCTCGTTGTAAATCCACTTTTCAGTAAGACAGAGTATTTTGATTTTGCTCGTAAAAAAATGTGGAGGGAATTTAGAATGTAATATTTTTTTTTAACCAACTTCCAAAAAGGAGGAGGTTATTGTAATAAATAGTCATATTTTTTATCGATATCAAAACCAGCCAGTATCCCATAGACAAAAACTGTTAGTCGCAAAACTTTCTGAGTGACCTGGTAAAATAAGCTAACATAGTTCATAAGTTTACTAACACAATGAGTCCTTGTTACTTGAATAAAGAAAAATATCGTGACCATTTTTCTTTTTCAACGACGTTTTCTAAAAATTAAACCTAGCTAGATCGATTTATCGCTCCCAAAACGCCCTGCGTACTAAAGTTCATAAAAATTCTTTGAGCCGTTTCCGAGATTCAGATTATATACATAATATATACAAGAATTGCTCGTTTAAAGGTGTTAGATTTATATTATTATTATATTAATACCGCGAATGTGAAATTTTAACGAATATCAGATTTTTGTTTTATTTTATTCTACACGTTCAAATAAGTGATCTTGCAATTAAAAAAATAAACGTAAAAAATGTCACATTCGCGGTATTGGATGCCGAGCGACGATTTGTAGTTGGAATGTATGGGAGAACATGTTTTTCAACTACAATGTTAAGTTTGTTCTTGGGATAAATAAATTAATCTCAACTACGGAACCCTTCATTGTGCGTAGTGCGACACGCACTTGGCCGGTTTTTTCTAATAAAATCAATCTAAGAAGTGTATGTAGGTACCTTTTTCTCAACAATATCAACATTAATTGTGTTTATGTGCCACATTTAAATAATAAATATCAAGCCATTATATCCATTTCCAAGAATCAGGACGGGCCTTAGACCCAAACTTTCAAAACAGCTGAATAATAAATTAAAATAACAATCTTATAAGCCGTTTTTACGCAAGTCCCTTACAAACAAAAGTCTCCTTCGTAATACCAGTATGATATAGTGCGGCCTTTATTTACATACAAGCCCATACGTATGAATACAGACACAAAGTAAACAATTGCGAGCCGTACTCACGAACAATATTCAATTATAACAACCACTATACAAAAATATTCAGAAGCTCTACAGAAAAGCAATAGGACACCTTTGAACGAACCCAACCTATGCAACGGAAATTATCCTATCATCATTATTATGGGCCTAAATGCCCAATAGGTGCACCGCAGTGATAGCATATGTGGAGTGACCGTCGGACTGCCAAGTCTTATGGGCCTACCACACGCACTAGATTCATCACAGTTTCATCGCCGATGTGTACACGGTGTTCCGTGTACAAACCGGCCTGCGCAGGCAAAACTGTGGTGAAGCTTGTGCGTGTGGTAGGCCCAATAGGTTTAGAGTTCGAACGCAAAGCATGAACCTCTGGCTTTTCGGATTCATGTGCGTATTGTATAATTATCACTTGCTTCAAAAACGGTGAAGGAAAACATCGTGGAGAAACTGGTACGCCTGAGAGATATTTCTCGACGGCATGTGAAGTCAAGTTAGAGGCCCATGGGCGGCTTTAAAACTCTGACACCAGGTTAGTCGCTAACCTCACGAAAAATAATCGTACAAAATTCTCTACTAAATCTGATGGGTTTTTGGAAATTGGTCTTTCAATAACCGAGTAATTAATGCTCATGTGGCAACCACAACATTCATGGGCTTAAATAGCGTACAGAATAACCATGCTGGACATCCTTCTCCTATATTGCAATATGAAGTGGCTTCTCGATATAATAAAATTATACTTCACTCAAGACCTTATTAGTGATATACACATAAAAGATTTGTAATTTCTTCCATCTTGAGATCTTTGAGCAATCTTGGCATCAAAACTGCTTAAACTACATAACTTGTCATTCAATGCTTTATTGTGAATTTATGTATAGATAGGTTTTTAGTCATATTCGAATTGGAGTGATCCTTCTGTTCCTATATTTTTTGCGAAAGGGTCGCCTGCTGCGAGCATCGTTATAGTAGCCATATTGAAATTTAAGTGCCAACTCGAAATAGTGATTAAACCGAAGCACTTGTGCGTTATGGATACAGTTACTCATTGCCTTTGACCCTTCATGAATTTTTAATTGGCGTTTCAGTTTCGATGATGGCGCGTTGTTTAAATTAAATTTTATTGACCTTTTTGCTTTACCTTCCATCAAGCAAGTTACAAACAAAATGAGGTAGGTGTTTTAAAGTCCTACTTTTCTTGATATTTTTATTAATCACATTTGTTACAACTTTATCATACTTAATTGAATTACCAGAGACCATATTTTATTGTTATTTTCCCTTAAGCACAGTATCTGTTTTTCCGGTATCTTTATCTTTATCAAATCTGAGTGTCCATGGAGTTTCTTGCCTTTTTAGGGTTCCGTACTTCAAAAGGCAAAAACGGCACCCTTATAGGATCATTTCATTATCCGTCCGTCAGTTTGTCAAGACTCATTTTCTTAGGAACGCGTGGAAGTATCAAGTTGAAAATACCTATCTATGTTCCCTTGGAGTACATAGATCTATGTTTTGCGCGTTCGTATTTCCGAACATAGACGATGATTGCCGAGGCGCACTTTTCATGGGAGATCTTTTATATAAGACACAGGAAGATCTGTATGTCTTTTATAAAAGACACAAAGCACCTTAGATAGCTTGGTATAAAAAAAAAATCACAGTCCATCCGAATAAATAAGAAAAAATATAATACGAATTCACGATAGGCTAGAATTCATTTTTTGTTAAGAGAGCACCTCGTTATTTCGAACTCTTGAATTGTAATAAAAATAATAAGCTAGGCGCGTTTGTTTTTCCAACTATAGGCTTGCCTGCGGCTGTGCCCGTCAAAACACGTCCTGTTGACGGGCACTCGGGGAACTCAGCGCGGTTTTTGATATTCGGAATTTCAGATACCTACTGTTATTTCGTGTTGACTGTTGACGTTTTCGATGACACTTTTGTTAATTGGAGCGGGATAAAGTAACGATACGCTGTGTTATTGCTACAGAGGTTAGTTAAAAAAAATCTCATGATAAAGTCTACTTTTAACAAAGCCCAATGGGAAGTCCATTTTCAACAGTGGATGTTTAAAATCCACTGCTGAAAATGAGCTTCCTAATCATTGTCATAGTAATTTTGGTTAAAGTTTAAAAACGTATCGCCTCGCTAGAAATCATTTGAGGTTATTTGGAAGAGGGTCTCCTGAACCCTCTGCAACAATTTTGTTTTGCCAGTGGCGATTTACAAAAAATCAATCAAATTATTCATTTTTAGGTAAGTTTAAAAAAAAAGTTGTGGAGGGTTTAGGAGCCCTCTAGAACCCCTAAATAACCTCACATTCTTTCTAGTGAGGGGACACGTATACCAAAGTTGTTAGGTACACGAATTAGTGATCACTATTTGTTGTAAAGATAAGAACCTACATTTTCTTCAAAATAATGCCTGTCAAAAACATTTACTTGATTGAAAATCAAATAATTAATCGTCTATAGAAAACATTATATTTCAGTAAATAGGACTGAAATGATAATGATGTGGCTAAGTAATAACAGCCGCACTGGTCGATTCATCAGGTTAAGCTACGCTTACCAGGGTTGGTCAGTGGATGGGTGACCATCTTTACATACCGAGACTCCTCCGTGCCTCGGAAAGCACGTTAAGCCGTTGGTCCCGGCTGTCATTCGTGGATCTTTGACAGTCGTTACGGGTCGTCAGAAGCCCGAAAGTCTGACAACCAGTCTTAAGTCTCAAGGGGAGTCGTATTACCCAGTTACTGGGTTGTGGAGGTCAGATAGGCAGTCGCTCCATGTAAAATACTGGTATTCAGCTGTATCCGGTTAGACTCGAAGCCGACCCCAACATAGTTGGGAAAAGGCTAGGCAGATGATGAGGACTGAAATGAAACAAAACTTTGGGGCAAACCACATCAGTTCTCAATATACCAAGTAGGTAAGTAACATTATTAATGGTTACATAGTTCGAAAAATACTAGTTATTTCCACGGAATCTTTATTATATACGACGATATAATGAACGCCTCAATAACTACTAATAGGTACACACGGCCACACATCAAGCTATATGACCTCGCATTGTACGGAAATCCTAAGCAATGCGAGATCAGCTTATACTGGAAATGTATAGCTTGATGTGTAGCCGTGCGTACATGTATTGATTTCGTATGGTTGAATACTATTAAAGCATTTATTATGTTCATTGCGTACTCGAGCGTATTTTTATTACATTTTCCATCTCTTATACTGAAGGAATAAAATGTAATCTTATTACTTGTCACTCATTCATATTTATTGATCATTAATATGGTTAGATGTGAATTGAATTACTTAAACAAGTCTTTCATGATAGTATTTTTTTTGTCGTGTTGATGACTATATCTCAGCATAGTTTGTGGGGTCAAAACCTGACGTAGAGTTAGACACAATATGGCTGTTTATTTATTTAAGGATTACCAACGAGATACATTACAATTATCTTTTAAAATAATATACATTATCCTGTAATGCAAACTTAATTACAGGTAACCACAGCTTACACATTATCGAGTACACGTGCTCTGAATACATAATTAAATTAAATTAATAATACTAACTATTCAATATTTTATCACGTAGGTAATCATGAAATTGTTTATTCTGCAAATAGGATATCTTAATCAATTTTACATGACATAATAAAAAAGTGAAAATAAGCTATATTACATTTGAAATAAGATTAGACATTTAAACAAACCTTTTTTAGAGTCCATTTAACCGATTTTGACTTCTATACCGTAGGCATAAGGATGGCATTAAAAGCAAAAAGTGGTTACAATACCAACTGTTTACTGCAGCTGCCATTTGTCATGCCATCAACGCAATAGAAGTCAAAATCGGTTAAACGGACTGTGAAAAAGGTTTTTATATCTTACAAATGGAGTATAGATATGGAGTCGACAATTCCTATTTGACTACCCCTGAGAAGAAATGGCTCAGGGTCAGTCTCTTTTAAAGTCCAGACAAAAGCTTGGACAGACCATATAAGGACCATCACCTTCCTGTCCTTGTCCCATGTTACGTGGGGTCGGCCAAACACGTTTACTTTTTCCACTCTCCCCTGTCAACCGTCACCACATATTAGTACAGATGGGACACTCCGAATAATCATTAAAATAAAAAGCAACTCTTGCAACGA
Source organism: Agrochola lychnidis (assembly GCA_963680765.1). NCBI lineage: Eukaryota > Metazoa > Arthropoda > Insecta > Lepidoptera > Noctuidae > Agrochola > Agrochola lychnidis. The sequence continues at coordinate 18,089,636 of OY796857.1, forward strand.
CTCAATAAAGTGCAATTCAGGTCGCACAGTGTTAATCAGTTTTATTAACGATTAGTTATATGAACGGGAGCGGAGGGCGTTGTCGGTTAGAGCGAACATGCTGGTTCGCAGGTTTGAACGATGCTCACCTCCTGTAAAGATCACACTCTTTCGAGCCTACTGTACTAGTTTTTACACGTGCAGCCTGTGGGCTAGATATACGCAAAGATCATATAGCGCTCTCCGCGTTCAATATAACAATGCGTTTAGGATGCTGGTGGGGCTGACCCGTTTCTGTAGTGCGTCAGGGATGTTTGCAAATGCGCATGTAGATTGCTTTTACACAACAATGCGTAAAAGGTGCGCTTCCCTGGTGTGCAGGGCGTGGGGCAGCTCCAGCATGGTTGCGATTGCGAGTCACCTGGACTGTGAATACGTGGGTCACTGTTGTGCCGTCTCTCATGGGATGTCGCAACGGTGACCAACCAATACTGATTGTATTGTTTTCCTTGTTTTTGTTTAGTGTCTAAGTTTACTAACATAGTCGTAAGTTTTACTGACAATCTTGTTGAGTCTTGGTTAGTTGAATAAAGAAAAATTCTATTCTTCTATTCTATATTCACCTAGAAGTTGCCTCTCTTTCTATCGCGTAACTCTTGTATCTTCTGACTACGTTACACTCACTGAATTCGATAAGTCGAGCCCACCGCGTACCTACTTGTAGCTTCATGCCCAAATGCGGAGTGTCCCATCTGCATTCATCTGTACTGTCACGCTATCATTCAATCACTTCTCTTTCATATCATTCCTCACACAATCCATCCATTATCACATAAGTACTATTTTATTCAATCCAGGAGCTTTACAGGATTTTACTGAGATGGCAAACATTGTATGAAAGTCTTCATAGCTTAATATGAAATCGCCAGCACACAGCAATCAAGAGAGGAGATCGATCAATGTTCCCTTTTCTCCGAATAAAAACGCACTTTTCACTCGATTCAGGCAGCTATTGCTATCATATTTCATAGAAACAATTTGAATGATGATAATATGTATTCACAAAAAGAAAAACTTTGCTCTCGACTCGAATAAAACTCCAACAAATACATAAATAAAAAAGGTTGGAGATCATAATCGTTTCCGACTTCGCAGTTGTGAAAATGTTATATATTATCTTTGTATATTTGGGATATCTGTCCATTTACAAAATAAATAAATGCTCAATTAAAAAGGCTAGCCCCATATTACACGGGACTTAACCATTACTGGCAAAATGTGGGTGTACTATTGGCACACCTCTGCCTAACCCTACGGGGAATACAGGCGTGGTGTGATGCTGTTCAATAAAAAATCTCAACAGAATCAAAACCTCATAAACTTCCTACTGACTTAGGACATTGTAAATGATTTTATTATCAAGACTAGCTTTTGCCCATCGCTTCGCCCGCGTGGATGTCGGAAAATATCCCACGGGAACGTACTATCTGGATTACATATCTAATAGCCGAGGAAAAGGTAATTGACTCCTACCGCTACGCCCGCGTTGCCGTCAACCACAATTATTTTGCTACGCGTAATTTTGAATCTGTGATATCTTTTAAACTATTCATTTAAATTATAATTATGATGTCAGGTATATTTTAATTTAAATTTAACGCCCAATTTAAATAACATATTTTATTGGTTAATGAAATATAATACCGGTTAAAATTGCTTCTGAAATAACAATGAAATTTTTATCAAATTCTGAAAGATAATAATGATTACTGTGGGTCATCCTTAAAAGATAGACATATGGCCATCGCAGACTTTTTTATTGAACTTTTTAAAATGGACAAACCTGTAGAACATAAATTTTATATATCTCTAACGGTTTACGTGGCGTACATCAGTAAAGCTCCGAGTCGGCATAATTTTTTACGACATCTTCAACAATAATCGTCATATTTCTGCCAATTTACACAAAACTAATGAATAATACACCAAAACTTTCCACATCAATCACTCCGTCCGTTGGTGGAAATTCGTTTGGTAGTTTTTGAGTTTATCGCGTTCAGAAAACTACGAAGAGGCATAGAATCATGACTCATAGACTATCATATTTCATTTTTGGAACTCGTTTGGATGATATGGATTCTGCACTAGAAAAACTTTGCTCTCTACTGAATAAAACACAAAATCTTTCTCTTAGCTCGATTTCAATTTCAGTAAATAAATAAATACCTAAATGAACAAGTTTGGTAGGCGTTAATCGTTTCTAACTACATCTTAGTTGAATATTGTACTTCCCTAGCCCTACATATTTAGGTCGGCTTATACTCTAACCGGATGCAGTTGAATACCAGTATTTTACATGAAGCGACTGCCTATCTGACCTCCACAACCCAGTTACTGGGTAACACGATACCCCTTGGAAAGACTGGTGGCCCCTTGGTAACGACTGTCAAAGATCTAATGACAGCTGAGACCAACGGCTTAACGTGCTTCCCGAGGCAAGGAGGGGTCTCGAAATGTAATGGATGGTCACCCATCCACGAATCGACCGCGGCAAGCGTAGCTTAACCTTCGAACTTCCCTGTCATATTTAGGTATTTTTGTATATTTGAGGCACATTTTCCAAAAAAACAAAATATTATTCAATTTTATCTCAACTGTTTATTCCTTTAACTTCGCTGTCCCCACAACACTAACTAAAAATAATAAGTTTTCCCATGGATGGACTTTGTTGAATAATGAATAAATGATTATTATCAAGAGGCTTTTAAACTTCGGTCACTTGCAAGATAAAAGTTGTATCCTTGTACAATATTATTTCTTCAGAACTCCGTGATTGTCTTGAACTTAGAAGTTTTCCGTGATAATTGAAAAGAAGCAGCACACAATTGCAGCAGAAATAAATAAAGAAGAAAAAAGTACGTTTATTTGCGGTAAACATGACGCAAAAAAAGAACAAAACACGAAAATATCAATTTGGGGGAAAATATACGTCACATCCACGCAAAACGGCCAACGCTCAGCATAATGCTCAGCATGACAATGGAGCTTTTGCTAAACAGTGAATTAATACTGACTGATAATTATTAGAAATAATATTTATTTGCACAAAACATAGTATTTAAAGTTGTTTTAAAAAGACATTATACAGCATAAGTACATGTTTTGCTTATATTATACCTATTGCATGCAAATATTATAGGTTACATTACAAAATGTTTCCGGTCAATAAATTCTTTTGAGCTGTAAAAATGATTAGAGTTTATTTAAGTAGTTTTTTTTTAAACATTATAAGATCTAAAGTTTTTAATTCACTAGGAATTTTATATTATATCCGAACACAAATCGCTAAACAGCTTTAATTATATTAAACCAGTCTTGGCAAGTCATTTAATATAAAACCCTGAGAGGATCTCGCCGGTTTCGAGGATACGAAGACCTTAAATAAATAAATGTATTTTCTTTCTTTATTATTTTCTTTCTAATTAAATTATCTCAAAGTCTCTATGAATATTGAAGGTGTAAAAGTTTGTGCAGATGTTTATTACTAAATTACGCGCATACGACGCAATGGATTTAGATGAAAGGTACACAGATAAACGATCATCTTCGATTAACACATAGGATACCCTATAGGTACTAGCATCGCGCTTGCTTCCCCGAAAGGTAGGGAAAAGGTGTACCTAAGTACACCCACATTTCGCCAGTTATGTTTAAATCAGTCACGGGCGAACCCGTTGTCATCCAACCAAGCACAAATCCAGAGCCCGTGCTGCTACTGAGAAATTCCTGATGGAAAAACCCAACCCTTTAATCGAGATGAAACCGCAGCCAGTGGCTAGTAAAACCGTGAAATACTATGAAATAATATTCCCTAAGGGAATGTTCTACTAGTTGATTACTTACATTAAGACTGCCATGTGACTTGTCATCGCCGAAGCTGTCAGTAGAATTATGGCTCTGTCCGCTACTGGCACTCGATGTCCTCTCCCTTGCAGCCCGGGCCCAAGACTCCAGCCGTTTCTGTGCGGCCCAAACGCCAGGCGGGCCTAACCCACTCATTGTTCTTTTTACACTGGTACCATCACTATTCACTTTCGACTATTAGGCCGTTTACACACTTGGGTACTAAGATTTATGGTTGTTTATTTCGTTGTTGGGTATAGTTTTTTGGTGTGACTAGCTGGGGAATTAAATTATGATTAGGTAGAGAATAGAAATCCTACTATCCTATTATTCATATTGCTACTATCTGTATATATAAAAATGTATTGCCGTGCATTAGTCTTGCAAAAACTCGAAATTGGCTCGACGGTTTGCTTTTTTTTATTTGTTCGCCTCAATACTGGGGTGGTTTAGGAAAAAAGAAAATTAGGAAAAACCCAAATTGAACACCCGAAAACTCGAAAAAATCTAAACTTTGTCTCACGTGGTATCGGTTCACCGAGTCAGTTTAGTCTAGTAATATTATAAAGTTTGTTTGTTTGGACATTTGTTACTCATTTGTTACGCAAAAATGGCTGGATGGATTTGGATGAAATTTGGCACACAGCTAGTTTATATCTTGGATTAACACATAAGATACTTTTTATCCCGGTAGTACGTTCCCGTGGGATAATTTCGGACCTCCACGCTGACTAAGCCGCGGGCAAAAGCTAGTTTATTAATACATTGTGGCGTCGGGCTCTCTTTATTATTTTGGTAGTCGATAGTTTGTTCTGTACTTACATAATTATGAAACAAATAAAAAATAAAAAAACGTGTGGCACTCGGGGACTGCCGCGGTAAAGCTATTGCATAGCATTCTCCATGCTTCCTATTTGTCAACGCTACACTTGGGATGATGACGTGATGACATAAAACAAAAATTACGTTCCCATGACAACATCACGTTGTCATGGGAACCGTCATTACATGGAAAGCGAAGTGGGGGGTGTTAGGTTTTATTTTCGTTACGTTACGGAATTTCTTGATTCGGTCGCCGCCCTCAAAGCCCGCGATAAAAGCTATGCAATAGCTTAAAAAAAATACATAACAACAAATTAAACACAGTGCCTACTAATCTAGTGTATAACAAAAAAAAATTGTACTACCGGAATCGATAATATACTTAAATAAAGAATCGATAGCTCCTTTTTCGAGCCCTTAAAATAATTTAACCAAGCCGTTCTCAGAAAAAAGAAAAAAAAAAAGAAAGTAGGATTCGTTCGTAGAAAGAATCTCTACAAAATTCTTTAACTCTTTGAATCACAAAAATTTTCATCAAAAGGTGTCAGATCTACAAAAGAATCATGTGACTTAAAAAACTCGAAAGAACCACAATTAACGCTTGTAAGCCGAGCGAACAAAACGCAGTGTAAGAAAGCTTATTACTTTAATTAAAAGCTATGACGGATCGCGTTTTGTTCGCAGTAGAGCACTGTGCAGACCGCAAACTACCCGCCAACCGAGAACCTAGAGATAATTTATTGCAGTTACGAAGTAGCCTTTGATAATAAATGTGAGGTAACAATGGAAGGTGGGTATATTGGAGGAAAAACTACGTAGATAGTTTCACTTTTATGAAAGATTGTGTTTCGATCCATAGATCGGTTAACACGTCTCCAGTATTTAATAACTACATTGATGTGGCTCACATACCTATTAACACTGTTATTTGAAATTATTGTAAGAGCCAATTATTTTTAAAAGAGTAACCGTGGAGTTTCTTGCCGGCTCTTCTCCATAGGGAACGACCAATTGGAACCGTGCACCTAGCTTCTGACGTTTCATAAGTGCCCATGTAGGTTTATGTGAAATAAAATATATTTATTTTGATTTTGACTCGGGCATTGGAAATAACACTTCACTTATTACTGAACAAGTTACTTGTACGCTGCGAGTATTTAAATTTTAATCACAATTCTCACTTTACTCAATTTTGCAAAATGCAATCAGTTACAATTTTTAACGAAACTTCTATAGCCGCCGCCATATTGGCCTTGGCTGCTCTGACGAGCGCCTTTCACTTGATCCCTACTCCGCGGCCGACCGTCACGCGACATGCAACACACAGACGAAAAAGTTTGAGACGATGTAATAAAAGTTTCACTTTCATAAGTACCTACCTAAAACAATTATATCAAAAAGATAAAACCAAACAATTAAATTTTATGGATAATATTTTTAATTGTTTTCGTAGCAGACGGCTTGTCGCCGGCGTTACTGGGGTCGTAGACAAGCTTTGTCCTGCGTGGGCGCCGAGACACCGTAAAATTGATCAAACAGAAACGTGTATAGAAGGCCAACTTTATAACTCGATAATGGCCTCATACGCAAATATCGTCGATATCGTTGAAATCGTCGCCGTGCAGTGAAAACCTCCTGATTGTAAGAAACGTAATTTTATAGGGGAAGATAAAAAAAAATCTTATGGTTATTATCATTAATCTGTGCACGTTTCTTTTAAATTTACAATACGAGGTTTTCTACCCAAATGTCAATAAAAAGAAAAAAACAATTAAGTAATTAATTTGTCTTAACGAGGTTTTCACTTCACGGCGACGATATACGTCGTAACTGCGAAAATATCGCGTACGGTTAGTAGTTGGGGTTAAAGAAGGTTTAATTTAACTTAGAGCAGATTTGACCAAAGTAAGATATATTTTATCCGTTTATTAAAATTGTTAGTCTGACTGTTTTTTTGTGGATAACCTATCAAAAGTTTAAAATTATTCCTTGTTTATCTGGCATTCGAAAAATTGGCCTTTAAAGGAATTTTATTGCAAGTCTGACGGGAAGTTATGAAGTTTTAAGAGTGGACCTTCTAAGGCCGTCTTATTTAATACCCGTAGTAAGAGCTACTACGTATCGTAGTAATACCACGACATTAAAGGTGGGTGTTTGTTTACTCCCCATTTCTAATCAATGCGTAGCCCTGAGCGAAAGGTTTTCGCGGAAAATCCATATTTCGTTATTCTACAAATTCTACGGCGTATAACCACAGCAGACATTAATATCGAAAGTTAAAAAACAAACCCCAAGTTCTGATGGATCGGATGTGCTGCTAGTAAATTAGAACTGCGAAATGGATTTTGTAATTCGATTTTTCATAAATGTACATAAAAACAGCTCAAGGACCAAGTTTCAGTAATTTAATACAAAAGTACAAAGTGACAGGGCCGCTTCGATACAAGTCTTGTGAACTATATTGATTTCACATTGACATTTTCTGAACGTAATACCTCCCCGTCTCGTGTAATTGCTTTTCTTTACTTATTTAGTAAAGGTTTGTGTCAAGGACATCGATCAACTTTGGCCCCATGTTGGGCGCCAGAAATAGAATTTATTTGCTAACGAGATTTACATCCTCATTCGCTTATCATTCTATAAACATTATCAAAGTAATTAAAAGCGTCTCTCTCAACACACGCAATAGGAAGATGTTTCTACCGGGTACATAAATCCAATTATTCTCTGACAGCATTTTAATTACTTTCAGCAAATGTACGTAGACGTGCGAAACGAGCAATGCTCGCATCCTTCTACGTACATAGTGGAATTGCCATAAAAAAAAATAACGGCAGGACTTTTTAATTTTAAACAAGGAGGCGAGAGACTTGTGAAAGAGGTTTGATCATACATGGGTAATGCGAATGGCCGTGATAATAAAACTCGGGGCAAGATTATGAACTAACTGTTGCGTCTGTAGTACCGCTCCCTAGAGTAGTATAATCGCGGAGATTGCGAATTTATTTAAATTTTCGAGTTGCTGATGCTGTGATTACTTTTCAAGTATGAATGAGTTTGTGGATTTGAAGGATTAATTTGAAGGTTTCTGTTAAGATTTTCTTTTTTTTTGGAGCTTGGAAAATTGGATTAAATACTTAACGTGGCTTTTTAGCTTTTTATCTATACGTACAGTAGTAATAAAGAAGATGAGTTTTGTTAGCAATTTTGATTATATCTTTTGTTTTGCCTTGTTATTCATTACTTTATATTTTTCTAAGAAAGTTATAGATTATCAAAAAAAAAAACACCGTAGTTCACAGAGCAGCTGCACTAACACTTTGAGCAAATATGTAAATTTCTATAAATATGTAAATATGCGCAGACTCGCAACCGAACACGAAGAAATTTTACAAATTATCTCCAGAAGTTATGATGACAAACATGCACACAGGCTTTAACCTCAAGAAAAAAAAAACATTTTAAAGAATCGACCGGGAATTTTTCGTACGACGTAAAACACCCGACAAAAATTTAAAAAACAAAAAAGAAACACGCGTTGCACTTAGTTTTAAAACCCAGCATAAATAAAAATAAAACTACTTTTGCTACCTAGAACACGATTTGAGCACTATGCAATTAAGTTGAAGAAAACCACAAGTTTTTTTTTAAACACGTATAACTAATTAGAGGTGTGCTATAGAGTCTGTTGTCACTTATGACTAGGGTTGTCGGGGAGCGGTCGGCGCGGCTGACGGCTCGCGCACACTGCCTCCGCCCGGGCCGGTGTTGCCAGCCCTCAAACCTAGAATCACCCGCATCCACACCAGTGACGTCGAATAGTATAGTTTCAAATGTACCCACCCGTGTAATGGGGGCTTTCGGGTCAGTGCCCATGTGCAGGATTTAGACTAATTGTTAGTCATTATGTGAACGTAGATGAGAGGAATTATTCAGTAGCGGGGGTTACTCATGAGGGTTTGTTTGTACGGTTTAGCTTTAGATAATAGGCCGTACATTCCTTAGCTGCAAACGTATTTAATTAAAAGAGTATTGTGTCAGTATGGCTACTGCTAGAGTGGATAGGTTTAAACGACCACAAGAAGCAGACTACGCACTTATTTGTAGGTGTGAATTTAAGACAAGTGATCTCGCTAGATCACACCCATAAAAATGTAAGTAAATAGTAATCGTCGCTGAGTTGCACTTCGACTGCATAATTATCTTTTAAGTCCCAGGCGGAAAATAAATAAGTACCCTTATGCAGGCCAAAAAGGTAGGTCACAACACTGCGTCGGCCTAGAATTTCGTGACAACGAGATGACATCATATTCCAACCATTAATGATAAACTTCCAGTCGATATAAATAGTTGTATCACAAAAACCTCTTTTAAAAATAAAATACATAAGTACCTCTTAAATGTGTTTTGTCCAAGCCTAAATGTAGTGAATATTTATAAACTTGTATGTTTGTTTTTGTTAAAGAATTGCATGAATAGTTTAGCGTACCTTAAGTGAGAAAGTGTTACATGGGGTAAAAAAGCTACGTCTGCCAACAAACTGCTGTACAGTTTGGCAGAGGTAATATACCTGAAAAAAATATTTCTGCGTATAAACACTTTTTCATTTTTTTTCATTCATTTCATTTTTAGCAATCACAGGTCTTAGGTTAACAATCATTCACTATTCTTTTATTTCTACGAGTTACAGATAGTGCCATTCACGAAGTCGCGCCCACTCCGTGATTACTGTACTGTAAGCTGTATTTTAAGTACAGAACGGAGCGGAGTGGGGCGCGACTTCGTGGATGGCAATATCTATACTTGAGGATACAGTTTCTTTAACCAAAACTCCCAAATAATTTGGGAAGTTCACATTTCTGGCAACACAGGGCGGTGGCGCATTTCAGTCGCGTCACTTTCTCGAGGTTCAAGCAACAGGTAAGGACGGCAGACTCAGACTTCGGACATCTATCTCAGCGATCACAAGTCGCGAAGACGTACCTTGTCTAACAATACAATCTCTTTTTAACTGGCTTAATTGCTTCGAGAGCACTTGAGACGCAATCAATAGTTGCCATCGATTATTTCAAACTGGTTTAGCTTAGTTTTGGGAGTTCTAGGGGAAAGGGTTTGCGAGTAATGAAGAGAGTTATTGCATCAAAATTGGAGGTTTTAAGTTGTTGGGGCGAGAATGCCTGATAAGGTTTTATTTGATACCTTTGAGCAAAAATGCTGGTTTCAATTCGTTCTCTTTAGAAGGTTTGCCAATGTTTGTAGATGAATTTTATTTTGAAATGGCAATAGTTTTACTTATTTCAGTAGAATCATAATTTTAACCATTAGGTATCAATTGCCGTAATCAATGATAATCTAATTAATCATTAATAATGCAATACAATTATGTAAGTAATATAGATTAATTATTGAATGATCATCACTTTGGGAATCCGGCTTTATTTTTGTCGTTTAGGTTTTTCTAATTCAATTTTTTATAAATATTTTACAAGCTTTGGATGAACCAATTTTATCAAATTGGGAATTAGCATTTGTAAACCAAAAAAAAGTCTAGTAAACACTAATCAAAATGACTAACAGAAAATAACGTTAGGTACGACTAATGCGCGGGATACACGAGGGTCACGAGGGTAGTTTTTCAAGCTAGTATAGTAAGCTAGTTTTAGTAACCTAGCAAGCTAGTAACTCTGGCTTCGTGCATACAGAATTACCTTCATTTCTAGGCTAGTAAGAAAGTTAATAAGCTAGCGTCTCAAGCCAGGATAGTTTAGTTTAAGACGCGGATATATACCAGTGACCTTGAGTGGTTAGCTTGTGTGTTTTGTACTGAGTTCACGCAACGCGTCGTATGTCCAGCCAATAATAGGACTCGCCCATCAAGGAGTGTTGTACCAAATTAGATGTATTATTAATTTATTGTACATTAAACAAAAGGTACTTTAATAAAACACGTATACTAAAAGATCAATCAATCTATCTTTAAAATGAGTGAACGTTTCAGAAAAATACGCTTGATAGATTTTGCGTGATACTCAGTATTTTATCCGCATTAGACATAACTTTACAAATTAATTTCACTATGTAATATAAACATAATCTGAAATATTTATATATTAAATTATTTAAAAAATGCTCTAATTTAACTTTATTTTTTTCCAAATCATTAACACTACTCGTTTAGATGTGGTTAAATCATTATTCTTTTTCTTAGTAAAAATGCATTTAAGAAGCAAATCCAAGCAACCCTAAAGGATCAGCAAAGTATTGTATAATGACGTAATGTTTGATATTAGTACGCACACAAACTTACTTTTTATTTTTTTGTTTCTGTTATAATTATAAATTAAAAAATCCAGATATGAGTTCCAGGATAATGCCGGTTGTGTAGGTATTGTATCTGTGTTACTAGCTAGTTTTTAAATATTTCATATTGTAATCTGTGGAAAACGTAGTAGGTAGCATAATTGTTTAAAATGTTACATTTAAGATATTATGACTGTTTTTTATTGTGCTACTGTTTGTTTTTCCTTAAATAAATAAATTAAAAGTCGGCTATAGTCACCTCTATTTTTGAGCTAGTAGCGCCCCCTCCACCGATTTTACTATCCTGGCTTGTGTACCTACTAACCTCGTGTGACCGGCGAAGATAGTGACCCAATGAGATGTTTTTACTCTACGGACTACGGACTAAGTCACTGCAATGCTATTAGCTTAAAATTATTAGCATTGTGTAAACAGCACTAGCTTGTGCCAAGCCAAGATAGAATACAGAAGCTTGCTATCCTAGCTCTGAAAAAACTAGGCTTGTATATCCCGGGCATAATAAATCAAACATTAACTAAAACAGTTTCATTATTTGAGAATAAGAAGTGATTACGACTCAAAAACAAAAGAACTAAATCCAATTAATAACTGTATATCCCGAGGAAACTGTTAACTGCTTTGTGGAGATAAAAACGGTAAAGGAGTTTAACTTAAGTTAAACTGGCCGTAAAAGTAATATTTGTTTGAGAGAAGTAGACTATAACTGGGGGCGTCTTGGCTTGAAAATACGTAGGTTCAGTCAGCTTATAAAAGTTTTTTACATCGAGAAGAATTCGTTTTATCGTCTACAATTTGTTTTCAATATTACAAGACTTACTGTATCAATGTATAAATATCGCAGCCATCTGGTTAAATTAGCCAGCTAATTGGACGCCTAGGCCGTTCATTAAACGCCAGCATCCAATTAAGACGCAGATATATGACAGTGACCTTAAATGGTTAACTTGCGTGTTCTGTACTGAGCTTACGCAACGCGTCGTACGTCCAGCCAGTAATAGGACTCGCCCATCAAGGAGCGCTGTCCCAAATTAGACGCATTATTAATTTATTACACGTAAAACAAAAGGTATTTTTAATAAAACACGTATACTGAAAGATCAATAACTTAATTATCTTTAAAATGGTTAAGTTTTCAGAAAAATACGCTTGATAGATTTTGCGTCATTTTCAGTTTTTTATCCGCGTTAGATATAAATTTACAAATTAATTTCACTATGTAATATAAACATAATCGAAAATATGCCTATATTAAAATATTATTAAAATGCTCTTATTTAACACATATTTTTTCCAAATCACTAACACTACTCGTTTAGACGTCATCTTCAGTATAAAATCATTAAAAGTCGGTTATCGTCCCCTTAAATAGCTGAAGGACAGCTAGCCAAGTCATTGAGCGCAACGTTTAACCAGATGGCTGAATGTCGCGAAGTCATTTAGTTAAACTGGGTGACATAGGTTAGAACTGCGATCAACCGCACTATTTCCTAGTTGCTCGCAACCATTTTAATCACTTGACTAAGTCTCGGTCTGTCATCTTCAAAGGGCTGACTTTCAATACGCCAAGTTATTAGACGTTGAATGATTCTAGTTCAATTAACTATCGGTTTAGGCATCTAATAGCGTTTAATGAACGGCCTAGGCGTCCAATTAGCTGGCTAATTTAACCAGATGACTGCGACATAGATACAATTAAGTACCCAAACAATACATTTATGAAAAGTTGTCTGTAAAGTCGGATTATGAATGATAATTTTACGTGATAACGTCACAAGCCGAACGCTTAGGCCGATCGTGCCTCTCTATCGCTTGTTTCGCGCTCTCGCTTGCACGCTCGGCTCAGGCGGAACGTGACACTTTTTCGTGCGTGCAGCCGGCGTTCATCAATTTTTAAGACGTTATCACGTCGAAAGTAATTGCTACGAGGTGTGGAAATGAGTCGTGATACCGAGAACATAGTTTTTGAATTTTTCTTAATTTGTCTGTTTGTCTGGATATATGTTCCGGATTGGCGTAAAAACGGCTAAATGGATTTGGATGAAATTTGGCACACAGACAATTTATAGCCTGGTACACATGGAGTACTTGTAATCCCGCTAGTACGTTTCTGTGGGATGGATTAACTCCAACATCCACGCAGGCGAAGTCACGGGCAAAAAATAGTGTGTAATATGTTTTGTGGCTACACAATGATTCAATATTGTGGAACAAAGATTGTAGAATATGAAATAAAAAATTGACAAAATATCTTCTTTACTATTTTATTAACAGAAAACAAAGAGAGAATATAATACAATGTATTAGTGGCTGAGCTCCTGAGACTTATGACTATCCTACAAGATACCCAGACGTAAGTGAAAACCGGCCAAGTGCGTGTCGGACTACGCACAATGAATGGGTTCCGTAATTGAGATGAATTTATTTATCCCAAAAGCAAACTTAACATTGTAGTTGAAAAACATTTTCTCCCATACATTCCAACTGCAAACGTAAGTTTGTACGCACAATATTGAGAGATTTGCCATGTTATTTTAAGACCATAGACTTCTTATAGGTTTTCCTATAATTCTATGAGTAAAGAGCCATATCGTGTATTTTTTTCAACATTTTTGGTCCAGTAGTTTTGGAGATAAGGGGAATAGAAAGAAAGAAAGAAAATACATTTATTTGCGGTAAACATGACGCAAAGAAAGATTTAAAAAAAAAACACGTAAATAACAAATTGGGGGAAAATATGCGACATCCACGCGAAACGGCCATCGCTCAGCATAAAGCTGCGACCCCATGCGAGACAGAGCCCCAGCGCTGGTTTTCAGCGATAGCTGGCCGGAATGGTAAATTTTCAGCGAATTTTTTAAATATCTCTAATAGTGTTTATTTTAAAATTATATAAAATATATCGTAACAAGCCCTTTCATTTAATACTAGCTTCTGCCCGCGACTTCGTTCGCATGGAAATCGTAAGACATCACAATATACTACAATAACAGCCACATTTTTATAAAACTTCCCTGTATACTACGTTTGTAGTTTTATTCTCAGCAGCCAAAATATACAGAGAGTCAGGAATGGTGACTCGGGAGCAAGCGACGTAACAGTTGTCCGTGTGAGAAGCAGCTTATCCTGAGGTCGACACCCGCAGCCTTCAGCCTTTAGTGTCGGCCCCTGTGACTTGTTGATCGCAAAGCATACACTCCCAGAGAACTGCACGCGCTTTAACTGGTAATGGTGGGGAATTTGTACTTTATACGCGCTATAAACACTGTCTCACCATCGCCACAACCTGTTAGAATTTCCACCTCGATGACGTTTCTCTGCAAAGACATGACTTTGAGCTGGTTTCCGTTACACAGATATACAACCGGAAGTCCACTTGCCATTTAATGCTGAAATGAACCTTTTTGGCGCAGCCGTGAGGCACACACTATTGTTTTAAAAACACTATTTTTTATTTCCACTGTAATTTGTGTTTTGTGTTTCGCGAACTGTGTCCAAATAAATGTTTTTTCTATCTTTCTTTCTTTTCTTTCTATTTGTAAATTGAGAAATTCTACGGGGTGATATTTGGCATCATCTTCCTCCACATCACTATTAATGGAGGTGTATATCACTTCACTCCCTTCAATTTGTGAGAGAATACTGTGGTTGATCGCTGTAGCTTGATCATCTTCGGAGTTAAAACGGAAACACACCTAAGAATTCTCTTGGTACGGTATTTGACTGATATCCCCGTATATCAGACAAATAAGATCTTCTAAAGTGGGATCTACTCTACCAAGAGTCTCTGGTAGAGTGCTTTCACCAACTTTTAGAAGAACATCGGAGAATTCTTGAGCATTTGAATTACCGCCAAGCCGAGCTCGTATGATGATGGTCAAGCGCAGTTTATGAACTCTCGACCATAGAGTCGACCTTTTCAACGAAGTTTTCACTTTTTTTGTCAAAACTGTGACACCACCCATCATATCTTGGTTTCTGCGGATGTCCTGCAGGGTTCTGTTTACAGTTTCCACTGCTTTCCTTTTTGCCATAACGCATTCATCCCATACGACGAAGCGCAATCCCCTAAGCACACATCCCTTGTTACTGTTGCGTGACACCCCACAAACAGGTGTTTCGTTGCTCTCTAAATCGATGGGAATCTTAAACATGACGTGCGCTGTTTTGCCACCAGGAAGCAGTGTGGCAGCGATTCCAGAAGATCCACATACATATTATAAAATCGCTAGGACAAATTTGCTGTCAAAATCTGTAAAAAAACATTTTATTCCTACAGTCTTTTGCTCTAAAATGATCAGAATACAACCTTGAATGTTTTGTGACTGTAAAGTACTTGTAACTTAGTAGTTTCCCATAGCTTACGAAGTTTTCCATTTTTTGTGAATTAATACATTCTATGAACTATTACATACACAATCCAAAAAAAAATCGTTTTACAAAAAGAGTTTAAAAAAACAGATGTAGATCGAACTTACTACCCCGGGCGGCCTACCACCAGCTCATAAAGCAGTATTTTTTTAATGTTACTTCAGTGGGAGAAAGAGATGGAGCTATACATCCTGTAGAGCTTCATCTCTTTCCCACACTGAAGTAAACTAAAGTAATATTAAAATAATACTGCTTTTGAGCTGGTGGTAGGCCCTCAGGACTTCAAATCATTCGTCCAATCGCTTACTTATTCGCTTTGTTGAAAGTTAGCTAAAATAGCCGTTCCTATATAAAAGGTAGCGTGATGATAATCATTTAAAAAGTTAAATCGGTAACTACCTATCTACAATATCCCAACCTTTTGGCGCGTCCTTTTACAATTTGCAGAGAAAAATACGAACATGATGTAATATTGCTCATCCCCCATAGCAAATAGCGTGATAGTTTATGCCCTACGGTTGGTACAGACAAACATTCTAAAAACTTTATTTTCCGCATAAGAATCGATCCCAGACCTCTTAGCAATAACTTTCTTTAAAAAAAATTAACTTCGTTACGATTTTATTATATCTATAGATTATAGGTAGATTATCAAAAAAAATAATAATCGTATAACAAAATGTGAAAAAAAAGAAAAAAAAACCGTAGGTGGGAATCGAACTTACAACCCCACGTTTACAAAGCAACCGCCCAACCGCTGAGCTAATTGCTTTGTTGAAACTTGTCTAAAATAGCCGTTCCTATATATTTTTTGATTGACTGCTTAGTTCCATAAAGGTATAGCGTGATGATAATCATTTAAAAAGTTAAATCGATAACCATCTACAATATCCTAAAATTTTGGCGCGTTTTTTCCCAAAAATACGAACATAATATAATATTGCTCGTCCCCCATAGTAAATAGCGTGATAGTTTATACCCTATAGTTTGACCAGACTTATAGGGAACACCTATGCAAAATTTTAACAAAATCTATCCGGTAGAATTTGCGTCATGCTAGAACATAAAAATACAACATAATGTAATATTGCTCGTCCCCCATAGTAAATAGCGTGATAGTTTATACCCTATAGTTTGACCAGACACACAGGGAATATCTATGCAAAATTTTAACAGAATCTGTCCAGTAGAATTTGCGTGATGCTGGAACATACATACAGACAAACAGACAAACAGACAAACAGACAAACAGACAAAAATTCTAAAAAAAATATTTTCGGCATTAGAATCGATCCTAGACCTCGTAGCAATTACTTTTTTTCAAAAATATTCAATGTACAGTTTTGACTTCGCTACGATTTTATTATATGTATAGATGTCACACAGTACTGTCAGCAAAACTTTTTTTTAAATTTTCTTGTTTGCCTCCCAAAAGTGAACCCTATATTCAAACTTCATTTATTTACGTTACACGTTCGTGTTTGGGTCACAGAAATACATATGTGTCCCAAATTTCAACTTAATCGGTCCATTAGATTCGGAGCAAATTGACTGTGATAGACGGACAGACAGATACACGAGTGATCCTATGAGGGTTCCGTTTTATCCTTTTGAGATACGGAACCCTAAAAAGTGTTAAAAAAGAGAATCTAACTCATAACAGTCAGTAGAATATTTTCTTTAAAAACAAATCGATATCAACATATCGATTTCACCGACTTGGTTGTGGAAGGCATAATTTATGAATACTGGACAAGTACACTTGCCGCGTGGATTGAACTGTAGTAATTCATAGTTTGACGCCGATGAAATATTGTCGAAAGATCACTAGAATTAAACCATTATCAATTAGCTGGATAGTTTCCGTTTGACATATTTCAGCAGTAACAACCACACATTGTAATATCGGAAAGACACTATCCGATATTCAATGACATCCTAACAAGTATTATATTCGTCGATTTTTTATTTTATTTTTGCGATTTTGTACCGTTCTTTTTGGTAAGTGTTACCAATTTATTAAGGAGTATTTATTTTCGAAAGTTCTAATGAAATCCTTAGAAGTGAGCTTATGTGCTTAGCTTGGATTATGAATTTTGATAGTAAATCTCTAGGTTGGATAAGAGACAGAAAATAAAGTAAGTAACGGAAAGAAAGAAAAATAAATTCTGTCGACTAAAATTATATAGGTAGGTACTTACCATACAAAAATTTGGAACCCTGAGCCAAAATCAATAGACAAGTTATCTTTTATTCCATTCGAATAAAGATGTAACCATGCATTGCACGTGGCTTGACGGAAATTGTCAATTTTCAACCGCCAAGTACTTACCTACATCCGGAAGGCATTGAATATTTCCACGCCGACGTGAATGAACATGATCGATTTTGTGCTTCATTGATAATATTTTATATATTATACAGTGTACGAGTAGGTCTTCATAATTTGCACATATCGAAATGAGGGAATCTTTGCTTAATTTTATCGACGGAAAACATATTACAACAGTATTTACAGAATCAAAATTAGAATCATTAATACTAAATTAATAGAAAAATTTAATTACGCGGGCTACAGCTGCGGATACACCTTAATCGAATAATTCAAGTCTAGAATCATTGTACTGAATTCATGGTTACATTTATGATGTCCCTTACACCCAGCATAGGCACATTTTCCAATATCATTTATAAATGTAATTTATTTCAAGTTCAATAATAGTATAGTATAATTCTTACAAGATACAAGCACGGCACAAGCAATACGACAAAACCTCATGGCGAGGTTCGGGATTAGCTACTCAGAAAGGTTTGTAGTAGGATTGACTGTCAAGGGCGCTCCAAAAATACTTAAGTACCATCAGTACCGAAGGTAGGAAGGCACGAGGTACCCTTACAGGAAGTAATTACACGCGACAGCTACATCACGTTGTCACAATCAATACAAAAACAAATTGGAATTTCCGTTAGCTTTTCATGTCGTTTGAACCGATCCAATTAACCGTACCATAAAAGAATAACTCTTTGCACGTGTTTCGGGAAATATTGACAATTTTCAACCATAAAATTCGCGTATTTTATCCGGAAGGCATATCGGATGTTCCGCCAAAATAGCCGACTTCGAACAAATAACTAACAAGCGGCTTGATGAATTGTAAATGATTATGATAGATTTGTTGGAAACTTTCAGCTGTCCGAGTTTACTGATTTATTAATTAATTTAGATGATGTTTTTTTCGTTATGTATTTGGATTATCATGTTGCCTACTAAACTAAAAGGAAGAGAGAGAATTTAAAATTGTTTAATTGTGTTCGTAGAATCTAAAAATCTTACATTTTTTTACTGACAGACTACACACAGCCTGGCTGCCTGTCCACAAGAGCAGAGCGAGGGAGCAGAGCGGAGAAATATTCCAATATTAATCAATAGAATCTAAACTCCGCTTCAAAGCTTCGCTCCTATTGGTTTATATTGGCACATTTCTCCGCTGCGCTGCCTCACTCCGCTCCAGTGGACAGGCAGCTGAAGCATGAAATTTTGCATAAGTGAGCACTAAGGAAGGATTTTTGAAAATCCATCTGGATTTTACCGATGGGAAATCCCATGGCTTGTTTCAAATGAATGATTTTTGAAGGATTTGCAAAGTATAATGGGTATGTAAAAAATGTACTAGGTGGTGTTCTGTAGGTAGCTTATGCCCCACGTGTGAATAAGTCATCGCCTTATTTTGAAGCCATTTTGTAAGTTGTAGATAAGAGCTTTAATAACTAACAAAATAAAATATATCTCTAAAGAAACTTACTATTGTGAACTCAGACTTTTTCCAACGCATTAACAGCTCACCATTGTAAGTTTGCAAAGGAAAGAGATCCAATTCACGTTTCTAATAGGGAATGCTTAATTCAGCTGTGCCCGGTAAAGGGAATGGTTAATTAAGAAACGTCCGAGTTTACTTTGGAGAATAAGACTGTCTTAATAATATTTAAGTCATTTTTGCTACTGTATTTCAGCAGCTTCCGTGGCATGAAAACCATTGAAACGGGTTTTCTACGGGTTTTATCGACGGAAGAATAGACAAAATGACAGATTGTAATTGTTTATCTGTCATTTTGTCAAGTCTTCTGTCGACAAAACCCTTTTCTATTGTGGTCATGTTAACCGTACAGGGGTGAGTGTCCGTCTTAGGTGAACTATGAGGTTTACCTCCATCTCATACATAATGAGCTAGAAATGTAGTATTTTGTTCAAAATTGCATGTAATTAAATCTATGTGTATATGTAACCTGTGTTGTTATTTTTTATTTGACTGACGTATTCAAGTTTTGATTTTTGTTAAATTAGTTCTTATTTAGGTATGTAATAATTTTTAATTTAACCTTCTTAATATCTTAAAAAATCCTAAATCTATGTATTATGTCCTGTGTCTATCATGATTTATTTTTCCAGCAGTGTCTAAAGACTATCTTAAATTATTTACCGACATTTGTACACAACTAAAGCGCTACAGAAAGTCTGTACGATCATCTTGGATAGCAATTGGTCTCACATAATGGCTTCGAAAGGTACAAAAAACATTTCTTTAGGTGTTACAAATTGCAATGAGGAATTGCACTGGTTCGAAAGCAGATTCAATATCATATAGGTACCTATAATAGCCGTACGTCATTGGACTCCGTCTATAAAAGTTTATCTTTTTGATTTTGAAGATATACTAAAGCAAATTCATATAGGTTTCTTTCAACAGATCATTCATTTCAATTCAATGATTTATTGACCTAGCTGTTTACTGGTTCTTATTTAATCGTACACTTTGACCGATTATAGCACGTATTACCTATGACGAATCCTAGCACAAATAACGGACGAATTCTCTCAATTTGAAGTTGCAATTTTACAAGGGTTACATTGTGGTAACATAAATTACAGCAAACTAGAAGAGCCGACCTCAAATGAAATGGGATAAAGCTGAGCAAAGAGAGAGAGACTGAGAGAGAGAGGGATAGAGAGAGAGAGACTGAGAGAGAGAGAGGGATAGAGAGAGACTGAGAGAGAGAGGGATAGAGAGAGAGACTGAGAGAGAGAGACTGAGAGAGAGAGAGGGATAGAGAGAGACTGAGAGAGAGAGGGATAGAGAGAGAGACTGAGAGAGAGAGACAGAGAGAAGGATAGAGAGAGACTGAGAGAGAGAGGGATAGAGAGAGAGAGACAGAGAGAGAGGGACACAGGGAGAGAGAGTGAGAGACGAGAAGGGGAGCGAAAAGAATTTTTATTTTATTTATGCCTTTCTTTTGTTAACGAGATAATTTGTAATAGAACTTCTACATCTACCTACTGAGTGGATTATTCCTATTGTTCTCAGCGAGTAAACTCCAATGTACCGTACCGTCGAAGGGAATGTTTAATGGGCCCCCTTCTAACAGAATACTTGATTCACTATCTACGATTCTAAGGATTTACATCTTGCTGGGTACTATTCAAGTGTCAAACACTAAGGTGGGTTAATTATTATACGTCAACTAATTAATTATGTATGTCAAATTGAATAGAAGGGTCACTATAGAAGTTTCACAGGTTGTGCCAATTTCGGGGCGAAGTTAAACGTTGCTAACGTAATATATAGACGTATGTCTGTATGTGTGTATTTGTAGTCGTGCATAGTTGCAAGTCATCGTTTAGGCTAAGTGGCAATCATAGACCTCATCTCTATTATGTAAGTGATGATGGTAAATGGCGTTTAGGACAGCTAGTAGGATCTATTTGTATACTAGGAAGTTTTGAAAACAAAACCTTTCTTGTGTAATGTAGGAACCTATAAGTCTTGTGGTACTCATTTGTCATATGAACAATATACAGTGTGAGTCTTTATAATGTGCACATATCGAAATGAAGGAATCTATGCTTAATTTTACCGACGGAAAAAATATATTAAAATAACTTTTATTTTTATTTTTCTGATTGGAGTCTTATTGTGAAGTTTTACGATAATTATGAAAATTTACGAAAAAAATATTGCTAAAAACGTTTATTTTCAATTGAGGGTAGTTTTTTCCACAATTTTCATTTTATGAGGACGCCCAATTACTTCCAATCATTATGGAGTTTGTTTCATCGCGGCAGATCATTTAGTTTAAAGTTACACCGTTTTGTTACATTTTTTTTATTAAATAAGAAAAAAAATCACTATGAGCCAGCTGTGCTTTTAGCATTTCACTATATAATATAAAACAAAGTTTCCCCCCTCCACCGCGTCTGTCTGAACGCGATAAACTCAAAAATTCCTGAATGAATTTTCATACAGTTTTCACCAATGGATAGAGTGATTCATGAGGAAGGTTTAGGTATAATTTATTAAGGTTTTGTGTTAATTGGCTGAAATATGATGATGATTGCTGAAACCTGAATTAACATATGGGGTACTTTTAATTTGTACCTATGTGCCCTTGGGATATTTTCCGACAACCACATGGGCGGAGCCGCGAACAAAAGCTAGTTCTACATAAAACACAATTGGATTGTTAGAACTCAACAAAACACAGCCACTACCTGTTACCACATTAATTAACGAAAATACACTCAAAATGCAGCTAAAATTAATTTTAATAATGAGATGAACAAGTAAAAACAGTAAAAGCTTAAATCTGCATACTCAAAACTATGCTACCTATGTAGAGGTAGACGGTGCTATGCTTCATATGTTTGAGTTCCAGTCGAGTGGCGTTATACCAAACTTTGTAAATTACTCGCCGCTCTGAAACTGCGGCTTCTCTTGTTGATGTACCTAACAAGTGTTTGAGTAGGTGTTCACGACGAAACGAGCACGTTTAGAAAACATAGAACGTGTCAACAGGTCAACTGTTTTGTTGGAAGTGGGAAAATAAAGCTACAATTTCTAGGAAAAGAGCTTTTATGAGACTTTTTCGTTAATCATATTTCTTTTAGAGATTTTTTAAAAATCAACAAGGCATTGACTAATATTAATTAGAAAAACGCTCCATTTGCGAAGCTCTTCTTTGTAACATAGACTATCCTGATAATGTTATAACTTAATTTGTATAGGTACTATCGAAGACACGCATACACTGTGTTAGGTTTCAATTTATTATTAGATAATTGTTCGATATTGTACTGGCAACACCGAAAGATTCGATATATCAAAATGGCGGAACAACGACCTTCTAGGTCGGGCGCTCGTGACGGTAAGACGTGCTTAGTGGCTGTGTCGGTAAAAAGATAGATTGACATAGTATTGGTTGGAGATCTACTGTAAATTAAGTTAACCTATTAGTTTTAAGGTAAATATTAGAATACTGATTAAATAGTGATATTATGTGGGGAATAGGAGATGTGATGGTATAGTGTAGAATATTGAATTTGATGTTGGCAAAGAAATATAAATAACTAAAAAAACTAGACTAAACTAACTAGAAATATAAATATATCTTGGTGTTTCATATTATTTTCTTTATCCCTGAAATATTGTAAATATGTAGTTTTTAACCGACTTCCAAAAGGAGGAGGTTCTCAATTCGATTGTGTTGTTTTTTTTTTGTATGTTTGTTACGCGATTACTCCGTCAATTATGAATTGATTTTGATGATTCTTTTTTGTTTGGTAGATCATACTTCAGAGGTGGTCCCATATAAATTTTATTAACTTTACTTGGGTGGTTTTTGAGTTAGCTTCAATAATACGTATTTTTACCTCACTTAGTACGTGGATGATATTATGATAACTTCCTGTCACTGTTATTTACATAGCAGGTAGTGGTATTCGAATTTGTGTGGGGTAGGTATCACAACTAAAAAGTGAAAAATAAAAACTTTTTACAAAAAAAAAAAACAACAAAACACTACAAAGTGAAAAATAACTTTAATTTCGGAAGTCGGTGACAAAGAACGAAAATTCAAAACCAAAGACACCGACTTTCGAAATTAAAGTTATTTTTCACTTTGTAGTGTTTTCTTTGAAGTCGGTTGTTTTTTTTGTAAAAAGTTTTTATTAAATAGTTTTAGATTATGATATTGGGGTAACGACTTTAAGATTCATTTGAGATTAGTATCTATTTTGAGGTTAAATAATTATATTCAGAATTAAATTAGTTATTTTAGAGCAAGGATGGTTCTTATTATACCTGTAAGGACTATTCTTGCTTGCAGCGCTCGGTCGTAACGCTTACTTATGAAAAAAAAGATGTGCACGTGATTTTATTTTCAAAGTGGTTAGATATGCGTTACCGCGATGGTACAATAAAGAATAAGAATAAGAATCCTGTGCTTAAAATAATATAATGTCTGCTGTTTTCGTTCTTATATCTTTGTGATGAGCCATCTGCTCTATTTAAAAACCGACGACACGTTAACTACCGTGGATGCCATAAGGAAGAATTATGTCAAGAATATTATTATCTGGTCTGCATACCTACAATGTTGTACTGATTAACTTTGAATTGCTTTCTACGGAGTATTAAAGTCGTAGCAGTTTTATTTATATAGGTTCATCGATAAAACTTCTTGTAATCTTCAAATGAGTTTCAAATAATATACTAGAATACATTAGGTACTTACTAGGTTTTAAAAGAGCCTCTTGCTGTTCTAAAAATACGAAGTTATATTTTTAACCGACTTCCAAAAGGAGGAGGTTCTCAATTCGACTGTATGTTGTTTTTTTTTTTTGTATGTTTGTTACGCGATTACTCCGTCATTTATGAATTGATTTTGATGGTTCTTTTTTTGTTTGGTAGATCATACTTCAGAGGTGGTCCCATATAAATTTTATTAACTTTGCTTGGGTAGTTTTTGAGTTAGCTTCAATAATACGTATTTTTGCCTTACTTAGTATGTGGATGATATTATGATAACTTCCTGTCACTGTTATTTATATAGCAGGTAGTGGTATTCGAATTTGTGTGGGGTAGGTATCACAACTAAAAAGTGAAAAATAAAAACTTTTTACAAAAGCAAACAACCGATTAAAAAAAAAAACACTACAAAGTGAAAAATAACTTTAATTTCGGAAGTCGGTGACAAAGAACGAAAATTAAAAACCAAAGACACCGACTTCCAAAATTAAAGTTATTTTTCAAATTGTAGTGTTTTTTTTTAAGTCAGTTGTTTTTTTTTTTTGTGAAAAGTTTTTTGTTACGTCCAAATATTAAAATTCGATATCGTTTTGATCGCGGATATCGCTGAAAAGTTCACCATCGAAACAATTTTCTGATTTGGTTTGCAAAGGATGGATTGACAGACCTTTGTTACCTTAAAGCGGCAAAAATCAGTTTTTAGAGGTGAAATCCTGTGGTGTATGCAAAACTGCACGGTTTTTTAAATTTGTTTTCGAATAACGAAAAATGCAACATCACACTTAAAATTTGTTTTTAAATATTGTCCTTTATGTGGCATCCCGATCAAATGGGTTAGATTAGGTTAGAACTGTGAAAAACCGCGCTACTTCTAAGTTGGTCGCAGTTACTTGGGTATTTTTATAAGCCCCACATTAATGATATAGCCAAACGTCGCCTGACATATCATTAAACGTTGACATTCAAACGATATGGCCTATTTTAGCTGGCCATTTCATGAAATAGTCAATTCTAAGATCTGGCCACGACATATACAAATGGAGTCTAGATTGTGTTTAGGTAAATGTCAAAGTGGTAACACCCTTGGTCGACTTTTTGATCCATCATTTTTATTTATTTTTATTGCAGAATGGGCCTGCTCTTGACCCCGATCTCGCCTGAGGGAAAGCGATGGATGAGGTGAGGAGCTATGATGGGACGAGCGTGCCGAGAAGATGCCTGTTCACTCTTGCTTTGGAAAGCAAACGGGTTATATGTGGAAGGGAACACAGATGCTGGCAGAGAGTATCAGCGTAGCTTTACCTATTGGCACGTTTATTGATTACACTGTCTATCTGTCTGTCTTAATAATATCCCTATATGCAACTTTCAAGTACCTTTAAAACGCCTCGTCTACCGGTACAGATATTTAGTTATTTTACTTTTAAATACAAATACAATTTTAACAGTTAAAATTTTAAAAAAACCTTTAGAAATATTTCCTCATTTCTCTTTCCTACTCCATCACCAGATAGAGATGGTGAACACCATCTCTATCTATAACCAATTCATTGAGACCATTCCAATAAGCTCAAACACGATACCTGTGCTGTAAGTTGGTAAGAGAGTTGGGTATCCTGTAAATTCCAGGTGTTGCTGCAGCATGAGTTTAATGTTACTATGTTCTTCTAATATCATTGAAGTAACAGAACACCAAATTTCAAATCGATCAGACCTGTGGAAGATACTCACATCCATTCATCAACTAGAAAAGAACCGATAATCTTCAAATGGCTGAACCGATTTTGATAAAACATATCTAAGAACCATCGCTAGAAAACATGCTTTCAAACAAAAAAAATCGCCTTCAAATCGGTACACCCGTTTAAGAGCTACGGTGCCAGAGACAGACACACATAGCGTCAAACTTATAATACCCCTCTTTTTGCGTTGGGGGTTAAAAACTGCCATCGGCCAATTATATAAGAGATCAATTTTAAAAAACTAGCTGGACTTTGATAGCGATATGAAGTTCTTTAAACAGTCTCACGCTCACGGACACATGAAGTTCGATTAAAAAAATCACATTATAAAGTAACTTGGTACCCCAAAAACCGAGCGTCATCAAAACACCACCGACTTACTACGCTTCGTACTACTAGCACTAAGGCACATAACTCACAAACGAACAAACAAACAAACGTGTGTATGTTACAATCGAGCCTTTATTGACTGAGCCTCCCCTGAGCAAGCACATTACGAGCCGCTGTTTGAATTCTATTCACTTTTGAGACTATGGACTTGAAACTCCCGTGTTTTCAGTTAGTGGGTTTCTAGAAGTAGTTTCGAGAGGTCGTGGCTAACAGCCGCACGGTACGATTGTTAAGGTTATTTACAGGTTAAGCTACGCTTGTCGAGGACGGTCTGTGGATGGGTGACCATCTATACATACCGAGATACCTCCATGCCTTGGAAATCATGTATAGACGTTGGTCTCGGCTGTCATCTGAAGATCTTTGATAATCGTTACGGGTGGTCAGAAGCACTGAAGCACAACCAGTCTTACCAAAAGGTATCGTATTATCCAGTAACTGGGTTGTGGTAAAAAAAACAGTGGCACTCCGGGAGTGCCGACAGAAGTGAAAACTTGAAAAAAAAAATCGCCACCGCGGTAATCAACGCGTTGATGTCTTTTACTCCATGCACCGCGATAATCAACGCGTTGATGTCTTTTACTCCATGCACCGCGATAATTAACGCGTTGATGTCTTTTACTCCACGGTGTTGGTAACAGGTCGCGAAATCAATGGTTTAGTCCCATCTCAAAAATGCCCAACGCGCCTAAAGCAGTTTTCACCTCAAAATTTAAACTTAAATATTTAATTAAAACCTGTTCATAGTTTTTAATTGATCGGTTTGTCCAGTCCGTATGCTGTGTTGCGGTTTCATCTTGTTTATTGAATGATACTTATGAGTATGTGGGATGCAGCTCAGTGATGTGATATACGGTAATTTAATTATTTATTAATAAATGCATTGTAGCAATTATTTTGATAAAGGGTTTTTAAATGTTCTATAAATCAGAACATTTAATATCGGGCTTCTGGTTTTACTCACGTTGAAAAGAGTGAGTCCTAAAATGTTTACAGTATTAATGCTTTAGAGTACTATTGTATGCTATGTACAATACTCAGCAAATATTTGCTTTGTAAATGAAACTGGGAATATACAGCCATGACTTGAAAAACTGAAACCCTAGAACAACAATTTTCATGATCTACTTTCCAACTTTCGTATTTGGTTGTGTTATATTTCAGGAAATATTATACTTAACAGGATACCCGATTTTTTTTACAGTTTACTTTACTAAGTTGTCACATGCATTAAGAGAGCCAAACCTGAAAGGATAACTACCTGTGTTGGATTCGAACCCTTGATCTTTGGGACAAAAATCAACTCTCTGTCTATGGAAGCATCAAGGAGTTAACAGCAGTACTTAGCAATTTTAATTAACAGTGTTCTACGCAAAGACACTACAATGAAACCTTAAAAAATATTGTTGTAACTATTTAACAAAAGAACAGTGCCATGTCAAGTTAGCAGCCATTCTTCTTCTTTGGTCGTGTGGTTAGTGACTGACCTAGTGTCAGAGTTTTAAAGGCGCCCATGGGCCTCTGACTTAGCTTCACATGCCGTCGAGAAATATCTTTCACGCATGCCGGTTTCCTCACGATGTTTTCCTTCACCGTTTTTGAAGCAAGTGATAATTATACAATACGCACATGAATCCGAAAAGTCAGAGGTGCGTGCTTTGGGTTCGAACTCGACACCTATGACTTGGCAGTCCGACGATCACACCCCTAGGCTATCACTGCAGCGGCAGCCATTTAAATAGTAGTAATTTAACTTCTTGGTAGACAGAACTGATACATTTTACACATAGAAAGTTTAATATTATCGTCTCACACGAGCTTCAACGTAACTTTCCGCTGAGTGATTTCAATAAAGGCTTTTTAAGTTTTGGAAATTGTCTGGTATTCTTGTATTGGTGGGCTTTAAGAGATTAGCTCATGTAGTGATTAAAAGATTAGTCTTCAGTAAGGTTGATAACGGGTATTATGTAATTCGGAGGTATCTTTAATCCCTACATCTTTAAACTTCCAAGGTAAATTATGGAATCAGGCATTACTTTATAGAAATTCATGATAGTAAACGGTCGACAAGTCATGTTGACTTGTCGACCGTTTACTGGCAACCTGAGGATGCCCTATGGAGGGGCGAAACACGTGTCAAATACAGCTTTGAGTTGCATATTCTATTATTATTATCGCACCTTCGACATGTGCATATTTTAACGAGCGGGAGGGCGGTGCTGCAGGCTTGGATGTTTCTGGATCTTGTTGTTGGCGGAATGAAAACTAAGTAATTAAATTGCACAACATTTTAAGAGGTTACTCATAATTGTGTCTACTTCTGTCGATTATTGAGTTTCTTGTGTTATTATTCGCTGGTTATATTGATGCAGTGATTGAGCCCATTTCTAAGCTATAGCTTCGTATACCAAAGGCACGTAGCCACGCGATGTAAACAAATGATAGAGCTTCGCACTGATTGTTATCTTATAAGGCATCGGGGATATGCCGTAATTGGATCGGATAGGCATTCACACGACGGGTAAAGGCGTTGTTCCATTGCCGAATCTACTTACATTTTGACTACCAATGTATTCGGCTCGAAGGACCAATGTAAAGGGCACCATTGTTGAACATACCTACGTATTGACTACCAGTATTCGGCTCGAAAGACCATGTAATAGGCACACATCATCATCAGCCTATAATGTTCCCACTGCTGGGACACAGGCCTCCTCTCAGTGAGAGGGAGTGGGCCGTAATCCACCACGCGGGCCCAGTGCGGGTTGGTAGATGTCACATGTCTTCGAATTTTCGGTTCTAGGACATGCCGGTTTCCTCACGATGTTTTCCTTCACCGTTTTGAGAGCAGTGGTGATGAAATAATTTACACAAAGTAAAGCGCCTGTCTGGGTTCGAACCTACGACGTACAACTCGTAAGTCGCGGCCGTTACCACTGGGCCACCACTGCTCTCACTGGGCCACCACTGCTCACAGGCACACATGTTCAACGGAAACTAGAGTAAGTAATATTTGTCACTGTTCATAAATACAATTTCACAAAGTTAAATACAGTGCGTGTAATGAGCATGCAATCAAGGATAGTAACTTTTGCTGGGTTGTCCCATATAAAGTTTAATTATAAGTGTTGGTTTCAGTGAGTGTCGTAACTTGTTCTTGTGTAGCAATGGAACAGTTCCATAACATCACAATGAGGTGATAATCATTGTATAAATGCTCTCGGGGAGTATTATAAAGAAAAAAAACGTGTAAGGATCACCACGCTTGCTCACTACTTAATGGCGGTTCCATCCCATTTTGAAATAAATCTTGAGAATGTTTTTTTCCAGCAGTCATTAGTCTAGTTTTTGTCTCCAGTTTTTTAGGCAAGTTAAGGTTTCTTTAATAAAATGAATTCCCAGATTGTGCACAATAAAATGGTTAACGCTCACGTTTTAACGAACCTATGTCGAAGTACCGAGCAGAACCTCGCTACCGAGAATTACCAAGTAGTAAAACCAACGGATATTCGTACGTAAAGCTAAATAATTTAGCTTAGCACCTTTCCAATTTGCAGTGAACAATATAACCAAGCCGCGGTTCAGAAGATTTCCGTTCATAACGAAGCTGTTAATTAATTTGAGTATTACTTAAGTTATCAAATACTGAACACCTGCGGGCTTCAGATTTATGGTATCGTTGCTTGCTTTATTTTGAAGTATGAGTACCTACTTTAATGTTAACTTAAATTAATGTACTTAAGGTTGATCTTTGGATTGGTATTTTGGGAATACAAAGTTTAGCTATCTTCAAAATTAATTTTATTCATGGCAGTGGGGTCAAGAAAACTGCGTAGCAAAATTCTTACATTACCGTTTCTGTGAAAATTTATCTAAACGCTCTGAACCATTTCAATACGCGGTGTATACTATTGACATTTTTCTCCAATATTACAACACATTTTGTCTAACCTTGATAATCACTACATACGTTATCTATAAAACAATGTGCTGATCCAATAACGATCGACATATTTTCTTACATTTTCCTCAAACAAAACTGAAATCAAGAATCTCAGTTACCAGGATAACAAGAGTGCGAAGAGTTCGCCTGTTGCGATTGTATTTAGATATTTGGTGCCTGTTGAACGCGGCAACAAGTGCTGCATCGATCAGAGTGACGTAAGCAGCGCCGCGCCCCCTTCACACCCGCGACGCCGTGCCCCGCCCCCTCCCCGCTTGACGAGCCCCAAAACTGATTTACGGTGCGATATCCTATAAATGTGTGTGTTGCGTTTATCCGAAAAGTACAGACTTGAAGCTACATGATGCCTCCTTAACGTTAATAAATAAAAAAATAAAATTTTATTTGACTACGTGCTACGAATTTGCTACGGGTGTCGTAGAAGCGTAGCAGTTTGTGCTACGAACGCTACTAAGCATAATGAATAATAATATTATCATACAAATTATAGTCAGTGGAATTGGTAGCGTAGTAAATTGGTGGTAATTCTTTATCATTTTTTTGCGCATAAAGTTAATATAAACAGAAGGCATTTGAACCAACGCGATAGTATCTTGTTTCAAGTTCACTTTTGTAAGAGTTCATTCAGAACGTTCAAGTTCTTTAGATTTTACAAAGTCAAAGTTTGTTACATTTCTTTGAAATTGAATTCAACGACTTCATTTCATTATAGCTGTTAGTTTTCTACGTGGTGTGAATTTAAACTTAAATCTTGAGAGTAAATATAAAAATGTGAAAGTATTTTTTATTTTGTGCATTTAATAAGAAAAAAATAATTCTATTGCAGATAATTTCAATAAATCAATCTGCCTAGCCTTTTCCCAACTATGTTGGAGTCGGCCTCCAGTCTGACTATATCCAGCTGAATACCAGTATTTTAGCGTCGTCCTATCTGACCTCAAGAACCTTTAATTTAACATAGATTTAAAAAAAACGTGTGGCACTCGGGGATTGCCGCGGTAAAGCTATTGCATAGCATTTGTAACCTCCATACTTCCTATTTGTCAACGCTACACTTGGGATGATGACGTGATGACATAAAACAAAAATTACGTTCCAATGGAAATATCACGTTGTCATGGGAACCGTCATTACATGGTAGGCGGAGTGGGGGGTATTAGGTTTTATTTTCGTTACGTTACGCAATTTCTTGATTCGGTCGCCGCGCTCAAAGCCCGCGATAAAAGCTATGCAATAGCTTAAAAACTATATACTGCTAGGTATTGCAGATCATTTAAAAGTCTAAAAAAAAAACAGTGGCACTCCGGGAGTGCCGACAGAAGTGAAAACTTGAACAATTTAAAAAATACTTCCAAAACCTTTAAAGTAAAAGTACTTGCAAAGAACATTAAATAAAGAGCAAAATCGCGTTTACAAAAATGAGGTGTCGGTAACGGTGTCGCGAGTTCAATTGTTTTTCCAATCTCAAAAATGCCCAACACGCCTAAAGAAGTTTTCACTTCAATTTTCGTAACTTTATGGTCACATGAACACGGATGAAAACTGGGCAACATAATCCCGAAAAGGGTAAATTTACATTTACCTCGAACAGGTATTATCGTAGATGCTTAAAGGTTTAAATAAAGTACTTAGTACATAAGAAAATACATGTATTTTGTTAACTTGAGGCTGTTGTTTCTCTTAAATATTTAGACTAGCTGCGCCTCGCGGTTTCACCTGCATAGGACACAATCCCGTGGAAAAGTATTATTTGTCCTAACTCAGGTCAAGGTATACTTATGTGCCAAATTTCATCAAAATCAGTTCAGCCGTTTGAGCGTGAAAAAACAAACATACAAAAAACATCAAATCTATTTTCTATCATAATATTAATTTAGATAAACTTTAATAACGAAAGTTTTTCTAAAACAATTCAAGTAATTACACGCTTATTAGTAAATGTATTGGTTATAATAATTCGCGATTTTCGCAGAAATAAGTTTCATTATACCAAAATTGTTATTCTGTTAAATACTAGCTTTTACCCCAGACTTCGTCCGCGTGGAAGGAACATACTCTATGGCAAAGTGTAGATTTGTGTCTACAACATGTAAAAAAAAAAACTACTAGCTACTGGGCTACACTTACCTTGGTTATGTATTTATTCGCTAAGTGAACAATGTATGTTCTTTTAGAATAAACTAGCTGACCCGGCGAACTTCGTTCCATCTAACAGTCAATGAATAGATAGATAGAATATTCTTTATTATGTACACCATAAAAATTAGAAAGAAAGAAAATTCGTTTATTTGCTGTAAACATGACGCAAAGAAAGATAAAAAACACGTAAATAACAAATTGGGGGAAAATATGCGTCACATCCACGCAAAACGGCCATCGCTCAGCATAAAGCTGCGACCCCATGCGAGACAGAGCCCCAACGCTGGTTTTCAGCGATAGCTGGCGCTGACGTGATGACGTCAACCGGTGCAGCATATAGTGAAAATAACAAATCAAAAATAAGATAAATACAATACTAGTCCTAAATGTTTATACAAATATAATATTTAAAATGGCAACATTTCGTGCCGTCGTCGGCGACTCACGCGCCGCATACTTATTACAATCTGTGCACGTAGCTGTCAAAAAATATTTTTTTTAATTTTTTTTATTACAGACATTAATTTAGAAATTTTACATTGGGTGACACAATGGGCGGTCTTATCGCTAAAAGCGATTTTTTACAGACAACCTTTGGATGGATTGACCTTTGAATGTGCATGTTTAGGATTTTAAAATTAATAAAAATTCCTACCCTACCTACTCTACCTACCCTATTCTGGACGAAGACAAATCCAAAAACCCAAAAATCATCAAAATCGGTCCAGCCGTTCTTGAGTTATAAGTGGTGTAACTAACACGACTTTGTTTTATATTTTATTTATTTTAGAGTCTAACTATGTATATTGAATGTGAATTTTAAATAGCAAGAACTTTTTCATTTTCATTAATAATAAAAAAAAAGAACTTTTTGTTAATGTTATTGCAGTACCTACCTTTCAGATCTGAAAGGTTTTTTTTAGATATTGTGTATAAGTGAAAGATTTTTTGTAATCCCTACAGGACTTACAGAGATTACCTCTTACGAACCAACAAACAGTTTTACCTCTTTATAATCATCATCATCATCATTTCAGTCGAAAGACGTCCACTGCTGGACATAGGCCTCCCCCAAGCACCGCCACTTCGACCGATCTGTGCTTCCAGCATCTGCTCTTTATAATATGACAATATAAATATTTATTTAGATATAATAGAGCAAAATACAATAACGTATTAAAACTTATAGTATTTCTTCTTTTTCGTGTGGTTAGTGAATAATTTGGTGTCAGTTTTTTTTTTGTTGCAGATGGTGTGACCATCGGACTGCCATCTCTCCAGTTCGCCCCTAACCGCCGCAATAGAAGGAGACGCCCGGGGCGGGAATCGCGAGCCGATTTCCCGCCACCGTAGGCGCGGGCTTGCGGACGGTGAGCAATGGGTAGCTCGCCGTCCGATAAGGACCAAGCCCGGGTCGACGGCGCGTTGTGTTCCACGCGCGCCTCAAAAAGATGTCAGCAGAATTGACGGGGTCCGCTAGGGCCAATGCCTGCCGGGGGTTCGAAGAAAACCGATCGGGAAATCGTGGCCCCCGGCAACAGGGCAACCGAAGGAACACGGGTGGGTTTTAGTCAGTAAGAGTCTGAGACGCCCTCCCGCTCCGCCCAGAGCGGGAGAAGTTATTTGATAATTTCCCACCCAAAAAAAAAAGGCAGGCACCTCTGACTTTTCGGATTCATGTGCGTATTGTATAATCACGTGTTTAAAAAACGGTGAAGGAAAACATCGTGAGGGAACCGGCCTGAGAGATATTTCTCGACGGCATGTGAACCTATGTCAGAGGCCCATGGGCGGCTTTAAAACTCTGACACCAGGTTAGTCATTGACCACACGAAAAGAAGAAGAGTTTTTTTTAGTTCTTATTGTATTATTTATTATAGATACGTTTAGTTTGTTCGTCCTTGCAATGACTTTATCGCAGACGACAGCTATTAAATCTTTACAGCGTAGACTCGTAAGTTGGTTCGTTAAAAATAATATCAGCTTTGAATTCATTTTGACATTTTCATTGAAACTCATAATATTTTTACTATTATGTGGTACGTATATAGCTCATTCGTCCTCGCAGGTGACGTTATGACGTAGCAACCTCGCGTAGAGGACACCTATTAGTGCTACGCGAGCAAAAACAACTGCTACGGCGTAGACACTGAGTTGGTTCATTAAAAATAATATCAGCTTTGACTTCATTGGAATATTTTCTCGCATGTCCAAAGATAATTATTTTAGTTGATAGAAATAGACATAGAAAACATTTATTTGCCAATAATGTAGGTATAAATAGATGGTTATTTTGATGAGAGTCCCGATACATTTTGCCTTACGGCATGATATATTATTTTTTACTAGTAGACAAAAAAAAAAAACATAAACTCAACAAACTATTGAGTAATACTTATTACTACACATATATTACGTTAAAAAGTACTTTGGAGTTTGAACTTTTCCCTGCAAAAAGTTTTTCTATTTTAGTATATTATTGCACATAATATATATAAATATTATACGTTTCAAAACTGTCTTAGAGATTTGATCTTTCTTTCTGCAAGTAGTTTTTCAAATCAAATCAAATCAAACTTTATTTGTGAACATAGGGTACAGAAAGGTCTTAAAATATACAGTTTAGCGTGATCTCAATGTTCTACCAATGCAATTGGTATACAAATAATTTGTTATTTTAATAAATACTTATAACGTACAATGATGATAGTCAAAAGAATTAATTAAGATTAAATAAATGACTTCAAAAGTCTTAAGTCAATTTCTAATATAATGTAGATAAATGTCAAAGATTAAAATATATAATAAAATGTCAATAGCCGTTAATTTCCGTTTTTTTTTTCTGTTTTTGTAAGGTTTCTGTTCTGAAGTAGGGTCTAGTTTTCTTGGCCTAAGTTGAGAATCAATTAGATTGATGTCCTAAATTAAATTAATTAGGGTGGGTAAATAAATATAAAATAATACTAATATAATAAAATCAGAAATGAAATTATTCCGGCATAGCTTGCAGAGTAAGCAAACTGAAGTGGCAGTGGGTTGGTCATGTTTGTCGAAGGACCGATGGCCGGTGGAGCAGACGAGTCCTGGAGTGAAGACCGCGTATCGGCAAGCGTAGTGTGAGACGCCCCCCAGCAAGATGGACTGACGGCCTTAAGAAGGTGACTGGGACAGACTGGATGCACAAGGCGGAGGACAAGGTGTTATGGCGCAGCCTGGGAGAGGCTTATGTTCAGCAGTGGAATACAATAGGCTTGGTTGATTGATTGAATATAATAAAACTGAAGAGTTTGTTTGTTTGAACGCTCTAATCTCTGGAAGTACCAGTCGGATTGAAAATTATTTTTGCAATTGATAGACCAATTCTTGGGGGAAGGAAACATCACGCCAGGACACTTGGGAGCCGAGTAAAGAAAAAAGTAAGAAAGAACTCTAAGCGAAAACGAAAAAATTTATTTATTTATTTAAATATACTTTATTGTACACCACAAAAATGCATAACAAAAACAAATCAAACACTACAAAATATACAATGGGCGGCCTTATCGCTTTCCGCGATCTCTTCCAGGCAACCTTGGAATGGACAGTGATTTGCCTGGACATAAAATGGGGCTGTCGTTGGTGCAAATAATAAATATACAATATATTAGAATATATACACAGATATATACATATCCTAAATAATAGAAACATAAATACACCCATACTTACTAAATATATAAGCAACAAAAATAAATGAAGACTATAGATAATTACAGTTACGAGAACAAGATCACAATGACAAGTATAGCGTGGGCAAGCGATGCGTTGCGATGCGATGCGACGGGGTGAGTCGGGGGATCAAGAAATTCCACGCGAACGAAGTCGCGACCAGAACCTTGTAATAACTAAAATTATTCCGTGGTTTCTTAAAACTAGGCACTCCAAATACAATTACCACGCAAACTACGCCCCAATGCAGGGTGCATTGGGGCGGAGTTTCCACTCCACTACGTGCTAAATGCTAACACATCAGTAATAAAGTTGAATATCGCGTGCGCTCTTTGGTCGTGTTCGAGCACGGAACTAAATGTCGTAATTCTCAATTCTTATTTCGTTTATAACTAAAGTAATAATTGATCTAGAGAAAAAATATCTTATATCTGGATAATAAACTATATTTTCTTACTGTCAATAATTATTTTAGACATAAAAGCCGAGTTATCCTGTTTTGTTTCAAATAATCTTTAAAAAAGACATGATCTTCGAACAAAAATGAATCGAGCGAAAATGTTCCAATTACGTAACCGTCTTATATATGGAATG
This sequence comes from Agrochola lychnidis, assembly GCA_963680765.1. Lineage (NCBI taxonomy): Eukaryota > Metazoa > Arthropoda > Insecta > Lepidoptera > Noctuidae > Agrochola > Agrochola lychnidis. The sequence goes on from OY796857.1 coordinate 18,126,145, forward strand.
AAAAAGATTCAATGAATCATATACTAAAGTTCCATTTTGATTGTTTGCGTGACTTTTTAAAATATTAATGCAAATTAACATACAATTTAGGTAGCCTCTCCTTAATACTTTGCGACGAGTTACTTGCAAATTCGGTTCAATTAAGTACGTTGTAAAAAACTGTTCTTAAACCTGGCCTTTCTGTACCCAGGGACCACGCCACATTCTTTACAAAATGCAGTCCACTGCAAATATTGAAATATACAAGCACAAACGCGAATCTCCCATATCGGTAAAGTTAATTAAAAATCGCTTGGATAACACTTTGTAGGTCAAGTGCACAAGTAGGATACATATGTACCACGCGCCACGTATGTACCTACCAATAGGTACTCTACAGCTCTAATCAACACAGGCGATTATGAGCATTAATTTACAAGAGATAAGGTTCTATTTTGATGATTTTTTGCATTGTATAAGTCAATTTTCAGATGTAGTAAGTTATTAACGTTGGTAGCGGATGCCCATTAAAAGAGCCTAACATAATTGAGAGTGCTTTCAACGAAAATGGAGTCGTAATATTATTATTACGATAATTCGTTTTTAGCTCAAAGTATTTTTAAATTAGTAGGTACTCATCATGTTATATATCTTTATATATATAATTCTTCTGTGAGTGTGTATGTCACTGAACTTCTCTCAAACGACTGGACCGATTTTGATGAAATTTTTTGTGTGTGTTCAAGGGGATCTGGGAATAGTTTAGATTCACAATTTTGTCCGCTGGACAATGTTTTGACAGGACAACGTCTGTCGGGTCCGCTAGTCTATACATAAAATAAAATAGTAAATAATAATTGACTGCCTCGTTGGTCTAGTGGTCGCAAGTGCTACCGCTAAGTCCTGGGTTCGATTCCCGGGTCGGGAAAAGTGTTATTGGGTTTTTCCATCTGGAATTTCTCAGTAGTAGCCCGGAGTCTGGATTTGTGCCCGGTTGATGGCAATAGGCTCGCCCCCTATCACATGGGACTTAAACATAACTGGCGAAATGTGGGTGTACTATGGGTGCCCTTCGGGGATGACAGGCGTGATGCTATGTGTGTGTATGTATGTAAAGAATCATTTTTGTCCGTTTGTCTGGATGTATGTTCCGGATTGTACGGCTGAACGGATTTTGATGAAATTTCACACAGATAGTTTATAACCTGGATTAACACAGGGTTTTAATCTCGGTAGTACGTTCCCGTGGGATATTTTCCGACATCAACGCGGGCGAAGCTGCGGTCAAAAGCTATAGCAGACATAATAAAGGAATATTTTGATAAGTAGGTACGTTATTAAAGGAAATATGAGTCACTTAGGAATTAGTGGTAACAAGTGCGACTGCTAAACGTGGGGTCCGCACTTCGAACCCCAGGTCGGAGTGTAGTTGAGTTTTTCCATCAAGAAATTATAAGTACCTAGCAGCCCAAAGCCGTTAGATTGCGATCCTTTAATAAGGCAGATGACCGGAAAATACAAGAATAAAAAAAATAAAAAAAACAAACTCAAATTCAAAATACCAATTACAGGCACTTTTGAATTGTCAAGGGGTCGGTCAGTCACTAAATAAGTATGCTATGTAAAACTATAAAAAAAAAAACAATGGCACTCCGGGAGTGACGACAGAAGTGAAAACTTGAAAAAAAAATCAGAATCAACGCGTTGATGTCTTTTACTCCACGGTGTCGGTAAATTGAGTTACGTTACAGTGTCGCAAAATCAATGGTTTAGTCCCATCTCAAAAATGCCCACCGCGCCTAAAGAATTTTCACTTCAATTATAATGCTTTTTTTGTCTGTCTGTTTGCCTGGTTAGTTCTCTAAGTGTCACCATCATTTAGAGAATTTATTCAGAAATGTTAATGTGTGAAAAAAATAAATATTATTTAACTTAAACTACAAACTTGATGGTTTGACATGTCACCATAGAACCCGTGCGGATCGCTAGGTTTTTTTTTTTTATAAAAAAGCTATTGCATTTCATTGGTGGCTACTGTGAGATTTGGTAAAAGTAAAACATAATAATTATCCCGAATAGTTGGAAATGCTAACAGAGTTTAAGTCTACTTTTAAAATTAATTAATACTTATCCTATACCCTACCTAACCACCACATGGTCGTCGAACCAATTTCTAATTATTTTCTTACTACTAACGCCATCTGTCCAGAGTTGCCAGCAACGGTTTGGAACGTACGTTTCAAGGTGAGACTACTTTCAGTAGGAGGTAGCGAGATGCTGAAAGCCTTGTACTTTTTAACTTTACTAGGAAAACCGAGAGATGGAGCTTTTGCGTATCAAAGGCCTTTAAAAAGGATCACTTTGTTCAACAGACTTAAAAGAGTTGGTCAAACGGCGCCATACTGTAAGATATTTATCGGTAAAAAAAAAAATTCAAAAAAATACAACCGACTTCCAAACCACAAAGTGAAAAATAAATTTAAGTTTTTTGACACCGACTTCTGAAATTAAATTTATTTTTCACTTTGTAGTTTGGAAGTCGGTTGTATTTTTTGGAAAAAAGTTTTTTTTTCACTTTTTAGTGGGTTGATTTGTAATTTATCTAAGTAACAATAGCCTTATGTCAACTACTCATCACATACAAAATACCCAAATCGCTATAGATGTGCCTTTATTATTTGAAGAGTTCCCTCGATTTCTCCAAGATCCCATCATCAGATCGTGACCAAATGACAATGGAACCAACTTGAAAGTATACCTTTTCAAACAAAAAAAGAATTTTTCAAATCGGTCCAGCCGTCTTCGAGTAATCGGGGAACATACATAAAAAAAAATATCCCGACGAATTGAGAACCTCCTCCTTTTTTTTGAAGTCGGTTAAAAATGTTGGGATCGTACGTCAATATCCCACTCAATCCCACTATTAATTTCTACTAATTCAATACTAGCTGCTCCGACAGACGTTGTTCTGTGGTCTTGAGTTCATACAAAAGTCCAATAGAAAAAAGGACGTTAATTTTTTTCCAAATTTGAAAATTTTCCGGGACTCATTTCAAATTTTTCTTGTTATAAATCTAATTCGGACTATGACGAATATTTTAAAATCCAAAAAATAGCCAAACCGGTCCAGACGTTCTCAAGCGATGCGCTTATTACGGAATAGCATTTCATTTTCATGTATGTACCTATACTCCATTTGAAATAAGATTAGACATTTAAATAATCCTTTTTTGCAGTCCGTTCAACCGATTTTGACTTCTATTGCGTTGGTGGCATGACAAATGGCAGCTGCAGTAAACAGTTGGTATTGTAACCACTTTTTGCTTTTAACGCCATCCTTATGCCTACGGTATAGAAGTCAGAATCGGTTGAACGGACTGTAAAAAATGTTTGTTTAAAAGTCTAATCTTACTTCAAATGGAGTCTAGATATCAATATTAAAAATCAGCGTCAAGGTTCAAACCTAAGACACAAGATACATGTGCTACAGGCCTTGCGCACGGTTGATTCATAAATGAATGAATGAATGAATGAATGAATGAATGAATGAATGAATGAATGAATGAAATGCACCGATCCCAGCGTGGTTTAACCAGACTCGATAAATCGAATGAACCCCAAGATTTGCACTAGCCGCTGGAGCCTCATGCTTCATAGGGTTACAGAGGCCATTGCATATCAAGGAGTAGACCGGGTGGCGCGGGTAATGGTAGGGAAGACGTGCCCTTAGGATAAGGAAGGAGTTATGAGCCTACCGGATATGCATCCTTGAGCAAGCAATGGAATAGTGGAGAGACGGGTTTTTTATCCATGGATGGGCATCTTTTTACAATTTCGCCGCTATGTTGGTTCAGGTCGATCTTCACCGGTGGATCTTCTGACTAGGTTATTCTCGGTCCTTTTTGACATCGCTGCTGTGCTGTGTTACATTTAACTGTTTCTACGTCTTCGTCAGAAGCCTCGCTGCTATCCGTTTCAGGTTTCTTGTAGATCTCGTTGGCAGCCTTCATAATCTTATATCGGTCTGCAGACATGTCCATCCAAAAATTTAATTCCTTGTCAAAGTACGTCAAGTCTTGTTTAAGGTTGTCATTCCATGTGTAAATAGGACGGCCAACTTTCTTGGCTTTGGCCTTGTACTGCATTGCTGCGTGTAACAGGGGTGGTTTGCCGCGTCTGTGAACGTGTGCGAGATAGCACATCCTGTGATTCTTGATGCGTTTGGTTACTGTTTTTCCGTCTAAGATTTCGTGCATTTTCTTTTGTTTAGGTTTATTTATGGCGTGGTTAATCAAGTCTCTCATGATAACTCTCTCATATCTTCTCAGTCTTGACCTGTTAGCTTTGGTGATTGCCGAAACTTTTAATCCGTATATCATGCAAGGTACGATCACCATTCGATACATGAGTCTGGCTAATTTCCAGTCCATTTTAGAGTTTATTATGAATGGTAATAGTGACTTTGCGTTTCTAGTGGCCTGCTCACACCGCTTTCTAATTGTGCTTCTCCTGCTTAATGCAGATGTTATGTATGTGCCCAGGTATTTAATTTCATCGACCGTATGTAGATTTAATCCGTTAATTGACACGTAAGTCGTTTTCTGTTTAGCTATGGGGTCTCTAATAAGTATTTTTGTTTTAGTTTCATTTATTTGGAGGCCGACGCTAGCTAGCAAGGGTTTAATATGGAATACTATTCCTTCTAACCCTTTTAGATCATCTGTAATAAAGATGAGGTCGTCCGCGAATGACAGCACCAAGGGGAGTGAGATTTCACGGTCTTGGTCTAGTTTAATTAATTGAGTTTCCTCTTCGAGGGTTCTAAGGACCTCATCCATGACCAGTGTAAAAAGGCGAGGGGACAACGGGCAACCTTGTTTGACATCCTTTCCTTTGATAATCCAATTGCTTTGCTGACCACACCAATTGATATGTGTTCGTTCATTCATGCAAACCTTAATTATCCTGTTAGTTAGTGGCTTGTCAGTTCTTTGTATTAAAATGTCTCGCAGTGCTTGGAGGTCGACGTTATCAAAAGCTTTTTCTATGTCTAGAGCGAGTACATAAATTCTTTTACCTGCGCGCCATTCTTCGTCCAATACCCTTTTTAGCGTAAAAATGTGATCATCTGTAGATCTATTGTTTAAGAAAGCCGCTTGGTAGTTGCCCAATTCTTTTATTATTGCATCTAATTTTTTTAACACATAAGAGGCGTAGATTCTGTAACCCGTATTGCAAACCGATATTCGTCGATAGTCATTTGGGTCTTTAGGGTTGCTTTTCTTCGGAATTGGTACCTGCACTGTTTCTAGCCATGTGTCGGGTATTTCATTCTGTGTCCAGGCTTTGTTTATATGATTCGTAACGGCTTCCTGTAATATTTGGGGCATCGCTTTGTAGAGCTCGGTTACTATTTGGTCTGTTCCGGGCGCTGTCCCGTTCCGCTTTTTGTTAATGATATCCATTACGTCATCCACCGTGGGTCCTTCATTCTGCCCAATGGTTAACGGTTTTGTTATGTTAACCGTTGGTATAGGTGGGCCCTCGGAGTTTTTTAGAATTTGCTCCCATTTGGACATCGGTATATAAGCGTTTCTTTTCCGGCGTTTTGTTGCTTGCTTGTTTTTCCTGTAAAATAGATAAAGTACCTGCATGCGCTTTGAAGGATGTTTTTTCCCCAGTCCAGTAAAGAAGGCACTGCATTCTTTGTTTTCTTCTTGCTGTTTAATCTTTTGAAGTATTGCCTGACATTCTTTTACACGAGTATGTCTATTTGGGTTATCTAGTTGTCTTCTTTGTAAGAATTTGGCCTTTTGGAGGTTAGCAAGAGCTATACGATGATCCCTAGAGTGACTCGGCTGAAAGATCAAGGTTTCCTGGGCAGCCGCTTTTAATATTCTAGTTATGGTACACCATGGTATTTCGATGCTTTCATCCGTTGAGTCGATTCCTATGTTTTCTAGTTTTTTGGTTATGCAAGCTTGGTATTTTATTTTAGTGGATTTGATGTTGAGAGCGGCATAGTAACATTGTTTGTAATTGAAATCCTTGGTCGCAATTGTTGTTTCATTCTTTTGTGACTTGTGTTTGGTGCTATCATCTTTGTTTATAATTTGACTTGTTCTTAGCTGCCCCCAAATTATTTTATGGTCGGATAAGGCCCTACCTGCCCATTCGCCTTTTATGTAATTAAAGATTTTTTCCGTTGCCTGGGGCGTAATAATGTGGTCCAATTGTGATTTTTGTGTGCCTTTTGACCATGTTATCCTGCATGATGATCTCGCTTTTGTTGTTTCTACTTGCAGTTTTTCCCTGTTGACTATATCCATTAACATTTCCCCGTTGTAATTGGAATAGTCATGATGAAGATTTTGGTGAATCAGCCCTTTACGTTGAAAACTTATTGTATCTTGCCTGCCAATATGGGCATTAAAGTCGCCAAGGATTATTAAAGTACATTTCCTTGGTTTTTGTCTAATCAAGTTTACACCTGTGAAGGATCTAGTTGCTTTAGGGGTACAACTATTGATGTGAGCGTTAATTATATAAAGTGGAGTAGATTTGTCACTTCCCATACTAACATTAAGAGTGATTGACATCGCGTCGGTATCGTTCTTCCTGTTTATTATTTTAATTTGGGCATCCTTTCTGATTACAATTGCAAGTCCCCGGTGAGCTTTACCTGCGGTTTCAGATAGGTGCCATACGTAGTGGGTGGAGTTGTACGTTCCTGAGTTCATCCTTGTTTCTTGTAGGCAGGCCACGTGAATGCCCCTATTTGAAAGTTCCGTATCTATTTTATCTTTTTTGGCTGGTTTCGAGGCCCCACGGACGTTCCAAGTTGCAATACGCAGGTCTGTACAAGTGTACTTGGTTGCGACAGAAGGCTGATTTCTAAGTATTGTGTATCCAGTGTCATCCGCAACTTCATCCGATATCGGTGTATGTAATGTTGATGCTAACTGTTCACACAGTGTTAATGAGCTAGCTAATTGGGGGCTATTTCGGAATCTAAGTTTTGTAGATTGCCCTTGCTCGTCACTTTTTTTGTATTTATTACCTCTTGTTTTGGTATTTTGTGTTGTTATGTTGTAGGTTTTTTCTTGCGTTAGACTTTGCAGGTTATTGTTGTACTGTTCGTCGGCAATCATGACCAAGCTATCATAATGTTGGTCTTTGTAAAGGATATGTATGTCTCCGGGTACTGATTCGCCGGCAGGTGAATACACCAGTGTGTTCTCGTGATTTATGTGCACATGCACATTTACGAGATAAAATTCAGCCGCGGCGATTAGGATGTCTTCTCCTCCCCAGAATGTCTCGTTAAACTGTGAGGTTATGTAGTTTGTTATCATTTGTTCCTGAGGGATCTTGCTGTTAGGAATAAGATCTTGAATGTTATTTCTAAGTGCCAAACAAATTCTGGCATCACCGCGGTTATCCGAAACAAAGGTAGCGAGGTCTCGGCGGACGGCCATGTGGTCGAAAGTTAGTCCCATAACATTATTTATTTGGTGGGCTATCGCTCTAAAGTCCCCGTCACGAGAAGCTATAAATTTTGTAAACACACATTCAGTGGTTTGCAATCTTTGGGTAAAATAAAATAAAAACAGTTTTGTACTATTTTTTACAGGGATATAATTATATTAACACACACATCTAATTACAAACAAACAACATAACCTAATCCGCGAAAACACCACAAACAAACAGACGCATTCGAAACTCGAAAGACAGCAGAGACAACGTCAGCGTGAACTTACTTCAAAATCGTGGCTCAAATGTTTACGTTCCATGAATCAGATGCGTTCCAGTACCACAAAACCTTAGACGACAGCGCTTTATATCGCTAAAATATAACCCGATCAAGTGAAATTGCTCATTAGTTTCGTATAACACGTACGTTACTTTGACGTCATTGAATTTGGGATTATTTGTTGTTGATTAAATTGTTGCTACGTAACTTGGTAGAAGTTCTTTATTTACAAAAATTATAGCTTCTCGTGACGGGGACCTTAAACAGACAATTCCCATCTTTTGTCATGGGCGCTATTATTACCATTGTAAAACTATTGTTTGAAAGTCAGAATATTGCGCAGCACCGCTCTTTGGCCGCGCACGTGTTAGGGTTAGTTTCGAGACGACAGCTTTTGTTTTCTATCTTGTTACGGAATTTTTTGCTTTTAAATTGTTGAATGGACTTAAGTTTAAACACCCATGTGCCTTTCGTCACAAAAACTCGGGTAAATTGTTCAACAAAAAGTATACGCAAAAAAAAAAAGGTCCGGACGCGACTCTTTTGTGCGGCTAGAGAAATAGCCAATTTGTTTAGGATAGTTTCTGGAAGTTAAATTATAATATTATCAGCATGCAAGAGGTTATAGCTCAGGTCAAGCTAAGTAATAATATTACTCAGGTCGAGATGTGTATATTGCAGAGGGGAACAACGCCCTGAAAAAAATGGAATGGTCTCACCGGATTATCCTGGCCTGTCGTTCAGTGGCCCTGAAACTTTCGGCAGATGATTAGACCCTCGCTTGCCCTGGATTACTGGCACACACGTATAGGCCTTGCACACCTCACTTTTGCACTAAATTAATGTAATTATTTGTCGTCACGTAATTTACAGTCATATCAAACACAAGAACCACTGGTCAAGTTTGTTGAATGGCAAAAAACTCGTCATTGTAACATGTGGCGAGCACAAGCGTACAATAAAATTAAAAATCCGGAGCGCTTGAGACGACCGCACAGAGTACTTTATACTATACTGAAATAGAGACCAATCTTGTTCCGTGGAACAGGTCATTTGCGTTCGTGAAGAAACTAGCGCCATCTAATATTCATTTTTAGAACTACACCTTTGTTATGGATATCCATATATAGCTATGTATAGGTCACAGAGTACTTCTATACTATACTAAAAGTATAGATATATGTGTTCATTTCAAGGATTGATAAAAGAAATACAACTTAGCTTATTATGTTTTTATTAACACCTAAATCATTATCCTATGACATGACATAAATAAAGATACATAAGTAACATCAGTGTGGTAGATATTTCGAAAATTACAATTACTCAACGACAAACGCACAAGTTATCACAGAAAGATTACAAAAATAAACAAAATATCGCTAAAACACCGGCACAAGCGTCAGAAATTAGCAGACATTTGTATTAGGGTTACCATTTTTTATTTATATATATAGTAAAACCACCAAAGGAATTCTACTACCACTCCAATGAATGTTTGCAAAATATGTGTAAATTATTACAAAATGTGATATTTGACACAGTACACAGTAGTAGTGTGTGTTTATAGTATGAAACCCTTGACTATGGTCGATAATCTATATACTTATACTTAATATACTTAATATATAAAGCTGAAGAGTTTGTTTGTTTGTTTGTTTGCTTGAACGCGCTAATCTCAGGAACTGCTGATCCGATTTGAAAAATTCTTTCACGGTTAGATGGCCCATTTATCGAGGAAGGCTATAAGCTATATATTATCACGCTAAAACCAATAGGAGCGGAGCACCAATGAAGAATGTTTCAAAATCGGGGTTTTTTTTTTCCTTTTGAGAGCTTCCTCTGCGTGCGCTGCGTAAACGGTTAAAGTTTCGCAAAAATCATGTATGACAGAATTGTTCCCCTTTAAAAGTTCTAAAAAAAAGTCCGCGACAGCATATGTCTATCTTTTAAGGTTGGCTCTCTATAACCTTTATTATGCTAACCAAATTTGTTCTAAAATAATGCATTATTTGCGAAGGTGTTTTTATAAACATGATATTAATCCTTATCCAAATAAATACGTTATTCATCACAAGTATTTAATTTAAAACAAAATTGCCCTTTATATTATTCGATTTCAATGAATATCTTAGGAGTTATCGCAGTTTTAAAATAACATCGCAGCAAAATAATGATCAAGTAGGTACAGGCGCGCATTTATGATGTGCAAGGCAGTCATGTGGGGGAAGGGCGTGAATCGTGATATAAGATTATAAGACCCAGTACTTTTACCTAACGTTTTAAAGTTCAACTCTTACTGATAAAAGCAAGATGTAGGTACCTCAAATAGCTCCTTAACGTACAGACGCCAGCACATCAAGCTACCCGAAACTTGTAAATTTTCCCAATTAACTTTGAACCTTATACTTCAGAGATTAAGTTGAAAATCTACTAAATAAATTTGACAGATTGTAGTAGCTTGAAGTGCTGGCGTCCGTACGTTTTTTTTTTTTAAATTTCGCCTTCTACGTAAACGAAGTCGCGGGTTAAAGTTAGCGTTAGCCCAAAGTAACTATTCCACGCGGACGAAGTCGCGGGCAGAAGCTAGTTGAAAATATTTTTGGATACAATAAAATAGAAGTCGGTTAAAAATATACTATTTTAGTAGTAATGAGTTACCGAAGCTACACAATGTTGATGAGTTGCGATTTTGTTTAGCGCCATCTATTAGAAATAAAGTGAACATTGCTTCAGAGCTGCCATCTCATATTTATTTTTGGTATAAAATTCATCAGTTATAATCCAACAAAATTAAAAAACACATTCAAACTTATTTTGTATAAGGAGAACATATACTTCGTGATTTTGTATCATTGTACTCATTGCTGTTCCCAGTTTTTTGTACTAAGATTAAGTACCCTGGACGACCGTTCGCTGCGACGTTCAGTCAGTCTCTCTCTTGCGCACGGTTGATTCATAAATATTAATAATTTTATTTACATAGTCATTGAAGTTTTCAAGTCACAGCATCGTCTTTCTTTTGAGATTATTTTAATCTAGAATATGTCTCACGCATTTTAATCATGTTTACATGGTTATATTTATGTTTTGAATTTGAAGTAATGGTAAGTACGTATCTTATAGGCAATAGGAACGATGACTAAAAAAATATTTTTTGTGCGTCTTGTAGATTATTAAAAAATATTGGATACATGTTTTAACTTTTATTACGTTATCAAAAGATTACGGCGATACATTGAGTTAAAATGTGCCATGACGTCACGAGTATGTAGATTTTATACTCTACTTGTGACGTAGCAACCCTCACTCCCCAACTTTAATGCGTTTTATCCAAGTAATTTTTTATTAATATGATAAAGCAAAAAATACGTGTCTAATATTTTTTTATTATCTGACTGACGGACTAAACAGAATCCCTTATTTTTTTGACCCAGGCTTCATTCATATTCTAGTATTCATAAGGCGAAAGCATCAGGGTAGCCCGCGAAATTAAAATTTTCTTACGTTTTTTTGCAATTTTCAGGTCGGTTTGAGGTCAGGGTTGATTCATTTAAAGAATGATAATCATTCAAAATCATCAATACAACTCTCTAAATTCATATTACCCTATTGAATGACGTATTTCATGAAATCATGACATTTGAGGATCTTTTAAGGTGTTATATTACTGATTCTAATTATAATAATTCTGTAAAGCCGTATTTGTTACGGTCGCGAATCGTATTTTAAACGAATCGTATCTATCTATACATATAATAAAATCGTAGCGATGTCAAAACTGTACATTGAATATTTTTGAAAAAAAGTCTATACATATAATAAAATCGTAGCGATGTCAAAACTGTACATTGAATATTTTTGAAAAAAAGTAATTGCTACGAGGTCGGGGATAGATTCTAATGCCGAAAATATTTTTTTTAGAATTTTTGTCTGTTTGTCTGTTTGTCTGTTTGTCTGTATGTATGTTCCAGCATGGCGCAAATTCTACCGGACAGATTCTGATAAAATTTTACATAGATATTCTCTGTGTGTCTGGTCAAACTATAGGGTATAAACTATCACGCTATTTACTATGGGGGACGAGCAATATTACATTATGTCGTATTTGTATGTTCCAGCATGACGCAAATTCTACCAGATAGATTCTGTTAAAATTTTACATAGGTATTCCCTATAAGTCTGGTCAAACTATAGGGTATAAACTATCACGCTATTTACTATGGGGGACGAGCAATATTATATTATGTTCGTATTTTTGGAAAAAAACGCGCCGAAATATTAGGATATTGCAGATGATTATCGATTTAACTTTTTAAATTATTATCATCACGCTATGCCTTTATGGAACTAAGCAGTCAATCGTGAAATATATAGGAATGGCTATTTTAGGGAAGTTTCAACGAAGCAATTAACTCAGCGGTTGGATGGTTGCTTAGCAAACATGGGGTTGTAAGTTCGATTCCCAACTGCGGTTTTTGTTTTTCTTTTTTTTTCACATTTTGTACTACTATTTTTTTTTTTTGATTATGTATCCATACATATAATAAAATCGTAGCGAAGTTAAAATTGTACATTGAATATTTTGAAAGAAAGTTATTGCTACGAGGTCTGGGATCGATTCTTATGCAGAAAATTTAGTTTTCAAAATGTTTGTCTATTTCAACTGTAGGGTATAGACTATCACGCTATTTTCTATGGGGATGAGCAATATTACATTATATCGTATTTGTATGTTCTAACGTGACGCAAATTCTACCGGATAGATTATGTTAAAATTTTGCATACGTATTCCCTAAAACGATCACGCTATTTACTATGGGGGACGAGCAATATTATATTATGTTCGTATTTTTGGAAAAAAACGCGCCAAAAGATTAGGATACTGTAGATGGTTTTATATTTAACTTTTTAAATGATTATCATCACACTATACCTTTATGGAACTAAGCAGTCAATCATGAAATATATAGGAACGGCTATTTTAGGTAAATTTCAACGAAGCAATTAACTCAGCGGTTGGACGATTGCTTTGTAAACGTGGAGTTGTAAGATCGATTCCCAATTACGGTTTATTTTTGTTTTTCTTTTTTTTACATTTTGTAATACGAGTCGATTGTTTTTTTTTTTTTTGTAAAAAGTTTTTATTTCTCGCTTTTTAGTGGGTCAATTTGTAATTTGTCTAAGTTACATTAGCTTAATGCCAACTGCTCATCACTTTTTACAAAATATTGCTTTTCCCGATGCAGGGACGTTCATCATTGAAAGTTCTCCTGATACTTCACCATCAACTCCACTTCTCCATTTGCATTATGACGAGCATAAATTGCATTGCAACCTATTAAAGTAATCGAATCGCAACCCGTGAAATACTTATTATTTAGTAGTTCCGGTGGCTATTTGTGGTCATCATCATCAGTTCCACTTAACCAAATAGTGCTTTCCAAGAGCAACTGCACGAGTTACTATAAAAAATACCCAAATTGCTATAGGTTTGCCTATAATATTTGAAGAGTTCCCTCTATTTCTCTGGGATGCCATCATCAGATCCTGGTTTCCTTATCATGGTACCACTTTTGAAATATTTCTTTTCCAACAAAAAAAGAATCATCAAAATCGGTTCATAAACGACGAATTTATCCGCGAACACACATAAAAAAAAATATAAATATACGGTCGAATTGAGAAAACTCCTTTTTTTGAAGTTGGTTAAAAAGAAAAACTTCGTAAGCTATGGGAAACTGCTACGTTACAAGTACTTTACAGTCACAAAACATTCAAGGTTGTGTTCTGATCATTTTAGAGCTGAAGACTATAGGAATAAAAGGAATTTTACAGATTTTGACAGCAGATTTGTCCTAGCGATTTTAAAATCTGTGTGTGGATCTTCTAGAATCATTGCCACACTGCTTACTGGTGACAAAACAGCGACCGCCATGTTTAAGATTCCCATCAATTTAAAGAGCAACGAAACGCCTGTTTGTGGGGTGTCACGCAACAGTAACAAGGGATGTGTGCTTAGGGATTGCGCTTCATCGTATGGGATGAATGCATTATGGCAAAAAGGAAAGCAGTGGAAGCTGTAAACAGAACCCTGCAGGACATCCGCAGGAACCAAGACATGATGAGTGGTGTTACAGTCCTGACTGACAAAGTGAATACTTCGTTGAAAAGGTCGACTCTACGGTCGAGAGTTCATAGACTGCGCTTGACCATCATCATACGAGCTCGGCTTGGCGGGAATTCAAATGCTCAAGAATTCTCCGATGTTCTTCTAAAAGTTGTTCGAGGCACTCTACCAGAGACTCTTGGTAAAGTAGATCCCACTTAAGAAGATCTTATTCGTCTGGTATACGGGGACATCAGTCAAATACCGTACCAAGAGAATTCTTGGGCGTGTTTCCATTTTAACTCCGAAAATGATCAAGCTGCAGCGATCAACCACAGTATTCTCTCACAAATTGAGTGAAGTGATATACACCTCCATTAATACTGATGTGGATGAAGATGATGCCGCACATTACCCCGTAGAATTTCTCAATTCGCAAATGGCAAGTGGACTTCCGGTTGTACATCTGTGTAACGGAACCCGGCTCAAAGTCACGTCTTTGCAGAGAAACGTCATCGAGGTGGAAATTCTAACAGGTTATGGCGATGGTAAGACAGTGTTTATAGCGCGTATACCACTAATTCCCCAAAATTATCAGTTCAAGCGCATGCAGTTCTCTGGGAACGTATGCTTTGCGATCAACAAGTCACAGGATCCGACACCGAAAGCTGAAAGCTGCGGGTGTCAACCTCAGGACAAGCTGCTCTTCACACGGACAACTGTACGTCTCTTGCTCCCGAGTCACCATTCCTGACTCTGCATATTTTGACTGCTGAGAATAAAACTACAAATGTACTAGGTATACAGGGATGTTTTATAAAAATGTGGCTGTTATCTATACTTCTATACTTAATATATAAAGCTGAAGAGTTTGTTTGTTTGTTTGTTTGTTTGTTTGTTTGCTTGAACGCGCTAATCTCAGAAACTACAGATCCGATTTGAAAAATTCTTTCAGTGTTAGATAGCCCATTTATTGAGGAAGGCTATAGGCTATATATCATCACGCTAAGACCAATAGGAGCGGAGCACCAATGAAGAATGTTTCAAAATCGGGATTAATTTTTTCCTTTTGAGAGCTTCCGCTGCGTGCGCTGCGTAAACAGTTAAAGTTTCGCAAAAATCATGTATGACAGAATTGTTCCCCTTTAAAAGTTCTAAAAAAAAGTCCGCGACAGCATATGTCTATCTTTTAAGGTTGGCTCACTCTAACCTTTTTTATGCTAACCAAATTTGTTCAAAAGTAATGCGTTATTTACGAAGGTGTTTTTATAAACATGACATTAATCCTTATCCAAATAAATACGTTATTCATCACAAGTATTTAATTTAAAACAAAATTGCCGTTTCCATCATTCGATTTCAATAAATATCTTAGGAGATATCGCAGTTTTAAAATAACATCGCAGCAAAATAATGATCAAGTACTGCGCGCGATTTCCAGTGAAGGTATCGTTTGGGGTAACAATTAATAAGGCCCAGGGGCAAACATTTAAGCACGTAGGAATAGATTTACGCCTAGAGTGTTTTTCGCACGGGAAACTATATGTTGCCCTATCGAGATCTGGTTCTTTTTTTCGTGCTCTTGATTTTCAACGCTCTGTTTAGCGCCGAGAGTTGAAAATCCAATAGTGTGTTTTTTCAACTAGCTGGGACGAGAGTGCGTTCCAGCGCGTTGGATTCTCAACGCTCGGCTTAACACCGAGAGTTGAAAATACAGTGCGCGATAAAATCCCGCTGCGATTTTATTACGTCCGTGCGAACGTCGGCTTACTGATTAAAGCGTGATGTAGGTACCTAAAATAGCTAACATAGATACACATTATTAAAAAAAAAAACACCTTTATTTAAACGAAGTCGCGGATTAAAGATAGCGTTAGCCCAAAGTAGCTACTCCACGCGGACGAAGTCGCGGGCAGAAGCTAGTACATATAATAAAATCGTAGCGATGTCAAAACTGTACATTGAATATTTTTGAAAAAAAGTAATTGCTACGAGGTCGGGGATCGATTCTAATGCCGAAAATATATTTTTTAGAATTTTTGTCTGTTTGTCTGTATGTATGTTCCAGCATGGCGCAAATTCTACCGGACAGATTCTGATAAAATTTTACATAGATATTCCCTGTGTGTCTGGTCAAACTATAGGGTATAAACTATCACGCTATTTACTATGGGGGACGAGCAATATTACATTATGTCGTATTTGTATGTTCTAGCATGACGCAAATTCTACCGGATAGATTCTGTTAAAATTTTACATAGGTATTCCCTATAAGTCTGGTCAAACTATAGGGTATAAACTATCACGCTATTTACTATGGGGGACGAGCAATATTATATTATGTTCGTATTTTTGGAAAAAAACGCGCCGAAATATTAGGATATTGCAGATGATTATCGATTTAACTTTTTAAATTATTATCATCACGCTATGCCTTTATGGAACTAAGCAGTCAATCGTGAAATATATAGGAATGGCTATTTTAGGGAAGTTTCAACGAAGCAATTAACTCAGCGGTTGGACGGTTGCTTTGCAAACATGGGGTTGTAAGTTCGATTCCCAACTGCGGTTTTTTGTTTTTCTTTTTTTTTCACATTTTGTACTACTATTTTTTTTTTGATTATGTATCCATACATATAATAAAATCGTAGCGAAGTTAAAATTGTACATAGAATATTTTGAAAGAAAGTTATTGCTACGAGGTCTGGGATCGATTCTTATGCAGAAAATTTAGTTTTCAAAATGTTTGTCTATTTTAACTGTATACTGTATAGACTATCACGCTATTTTCTATGGGGATGAGCAATATTACATTATATCGTATTTGTATGTTCTAACGTGACGCAAATTCTACCGGATAGATTATGTTAAAATTTTGCATAGGTATTCCCTATAAGTCTGGTCAAATTATCTATACATATAATAAAATCGTAGCGATGTCAAAACTGTACATTGAATATTTTTGAAAAAAAGTAATTGCTACGAGGTCGGGGATCGATTCTAATGCCGAAAATATTTTTTTTAGAATTTTTGTCTGTTTGTCTGTATGTATGTTCCAGCATGGCGCAAATTCTACCGGACAGATTCTGATAAAATTTTACATAGATATTCCCTGTGTGTCTGGTCAAACTATAGGGTATAAACTATCACGCTATTTACTATGGGGGACGAGCAATATTACATTATGTCGTATTTGTATGTTCTAGTATGACGCAAATTCTACCGGATAGATTCTGTTAAAATTTTACATAGGTATTCCCTATAAGTCTGGTCAAACTATAGGGTATAAACTATCACGCTATTTACTATGGGGGACGAGCAATATTATATTATGTTCGTATTTTTGGAAAAAAACGCGCCGATATATTAGGATATTGCAGATGATTATCGATTTAACTTTTTAAATTATTATCATCACGCTATACCTTTATGGAACTAAGCAGTCAATCGTGAAATATATAGGAATGGCTATTTTAGGGAAGTTTCAACGAAGCAATTAACTCAGCGGTTGGACGGTTGCTTTGCAAACATGGGGTTGTAAGTTCGATTCCCAACTGCGGTTTTTTCTTTTTCTTTTTTTTTCACATTTTGTACTACTATTTTTTTTTTGATTATCCATACATATAATAAAATCGTAGCGAAGTTAAAATTGTACATTGAATATTTTGAAAGAAAGTTATTGCTACGAGGTCTGGGATCGATTCTTATGCAGAAAATTTAGTTTTCAGAATGTTTGTCTATTTCAACTGTAGGGTATAGACTATCACGCTATTTTCTATGGGGATGAGCAATATTACATTATATCGTATTTGTATGTATTTGTATTAGAAAACCAGCGTCAGACAGCATTTGTCTGGCATTAATGCTGAAATGAACCTTTTTGGCGCAGCCGTGAGGCACACACTATTGTTTTAAAAACATTATTTTTATTTCCACTGTAATCTGTGTTTTGTGTTTCGCGAACTGTGTCCAAATAAATGTTTTTTCTTTTTCTTTCTTTTTCTTTCTAACGTGACGCAAATTCTACCGGATGGATTCTGTTAAAATTTTGCATAGGTATTCCCTATAAGTCTGGTCAAATTGTAGGGTATAAACTATCACGCTATATACTATGGGGGACGAGCAATATTATATTATGTTCGTATTTTTAGAAAAAAAAGCGGCCAAGTGCGAGTCGTACTCGCCCATGAAGGGTTCCGTAGCAGCAAGTAACGATAAGTTTACGATTTATGACGTATTAAAAAAAACTACTTGCTAGATCTCGTTCAAACCAATTTTCGGTGGAAGTTTACATAGTAACGTACATTATATATTTTTTTTAGTTTTATCATTCTCTTATTTTAGAAGTTACAGGGGGGGGGACACACATTTTACCACTTTGGAAGTGTCTCTCGCACAAACTATTCAGTTTAGAAAAAAATGATATTAGAAACCTCAATATCATTTTTGAAGACCTATCCATAGATACCCCACACGTATGGGATTGATGAAAAAAAAATTTTTGAGTTTCAGTTCTAAGTATGGGGAACTCCAAAATTATTTGTTTTTTTTCTATTTTTGTGTGAAAATCTTAATGCGGTTCACAGAATACATCTACTTACCAAGTTTCAACAGCATAGCTCTTATAGTTTCGGAAAAAAGTGGCTGTGACATACGGACGGACAGACAGACAGACAGACAGACAGACAGACAGACAGATAGACAGACAGACAGACAGACAGACAGACAGACAGACATGACGAATCTATAAGGGTTCCGTTTTTTAACGGAACCCTAAAAAACGCACCAAAAGATTAGGATATTGTAGATGGTTTTCGATTTAACTTTTTAAATGATTATCATCACACTATATCTTTATGGAACTAAGCAGTCAATCATGAAATGTATAGGAACGGCTATTTTAAGTAAATTTCAACGGAGCAATTAAGTCAGCGGTTGGACGATTGCTTTGTAAACATGAAGTTGTCAGATCGATTCCCGTCTACGGTTTTTTTGTGTTTTTCTTTTTTTTACATTTTGTAATACGAGTCGATTGTTTTTTTTTTTTGTAAAAAAGTTTTTATTTCTCGCTTTTTAGTGGGTCAATTTGTAATTTGTCTAAGTTACATTAGCTTAATGCCAACTGCTCATCACCTTTTACAAAATATTGCTTTTCCCGATGCAGGGACGTTCATCGTTGAAAGTTCTCCTGGTACTTCACCATCAACTCCACTTCTCCTTATGCATTGTGACGAGAATAAATTGCATTGCAACCTATTAAAGTAATCGAATCGCAACCCGTGAAATACTTATTATTTAGTAGTTCCGGTGGCTGTTTGTGGTCATCATCATCAGTTCCACTTAAACAAATAGTGCTTTCCAAGAGCAACTGCACGAGTTATTATAAAAAATACCCAAATTGCTATAGGTTTGCCTATAATATTTGAAGAGTTCCCTCTATTTATCTAGGATGCCATCATCAGATCCTGGTTTCCTTATCATGGTACTCCCTTTAAAATATTTCCTTTCCAACAAAAAAAGAATCATCAAAATCGGTTCAAAAACGGCGAATTTATCCGCGAACACACATAAAAAAAAAATATACGGTCGAATTGAGAAACCTCCTTTTTTTGAAGTTGGTTAAAAAGAAAAACTTCGTAAGCTATGGGAAACTGCTACGTTACAAGTACTTTACAGTCACAAAACATTCAAGGTTGTGTTCTGATCATTTTAGAGCTAAAGACTATAGGAATAAAAGGAATTTTACATATTTTGACAGCAGATTTGTCCTAGCGATTTTAAAATCTGTGTGTGGATCTTCTGGAATCGTTTAAGATTCCCATCAATTTAAAGAGCAACGAAACGCCTGTTTGTGGGGTGTCACGCAACAGTAACAAGGGATGTGTGCTTAGGGATTGCGCTTCATCGTATGGGATGAATGCATTATGGCAAAAAGAAAAGCAGTGGAAGCTGTAAACAGAACCCTGCAGGACATCCGCAGGAACCCAGACATGATTACAGTGTTACAGTCCTGACTGACAAAGTGAATACTTCGTTGAAAAGGTCGACTCTACGGTCGAGAGTTCATAGACTGCGCTTGACCATCATCATACGAGCTCGGCTTGGCGGGAATTCAAATGCTCAAGAATTCTCCGATGTTCTTCTAAAAGTTGTTCGAGGCACTCTACCAGAGACTCTTGGTAAAGTAGATCCCACTTAAGAAGATCTTATTCGTCTGGTATACGGGGACATCAGTCAAATACCGTACCAAGAGAATTCTTGGGCATGTTTCCATTTTAACTCCGAAAATGATCAAGCTGCAGCGATCAACCACAGTATTCTCTCACAAATTGAAGGGAGTGAAGTGATATACACCTCCATTAATACTAATGTGGAGGAAGATTATGCCGCTCATTACCCCGTAGAATTTCTCAATTCGCAAATGGCAAGTGGACTTCCGGTTGTACATCTGTGTAACGGAACCCGGCTCAAAGTCACGTCTTTGCAGAGAAACGTCATCGAGGTAGAAATTCTAACAGGTTATGGCGATGGTGAGACAGTGTTTATAGCGCGTATACCACTAATTCCTCAAAATTACCAGTTCAAGTGCATGCAGTTCTCTCGGAGCGTATGCTTTGCGATCAACAAGTCACAGGGTCCGACACCGAAGGCTGAAAGCTGCGGGTGTCAACCTCAGGACAAGCTGCTTCTCACACGGAAGTTTCGCTTGCTCCCGAGTCACCATTCCTGACTCTGCATATTTTGACTGCTGAGAATAAAACTACAAATGTAGTAGGTATACAGGGATGTTTTATAAAAATGTGGCTGTTATTGTAGTATATTGTGGTATCTTACGACTTCCACGTGAACGAAGTCGCGGGCAGAAGCTAGTTTTAAATAACATACAATCTGACACTGACAAGCAAATTGAAAAATGTAAGAGAATATGAATTTCGCGGGCTACCTTGGCGCATTCCCCTTAAGAGCGTTTATTAAAAATGTGGCTAACTAGGGAACTAGAATATTGATTACGAAATGCAATAATGAATATCGTAACACCAGATATTTAGTTTTAGATGTAAAAAAAGTATTTGGAAACTTTCCAAAAGCCTTTTTTACACCTAAAACGGTTACAACAATATTCTAGTTCGCTAGTTAGCCACATTTCCATACAGTAATATTGCCAAATTGATCAAAACAGATAAATATTTGACAGCTATTTGCGACGTTGCCAACTTTTACGAACGCTCTTAAGAACGTTCGAATTTTAATCTCAGTCTCATTATGTCGAAAGTACCTTTGTCATTGAATTAGTGTGAACTATATTCAAAATTTACCAAAAATTTTTGACAAGTTATAAACGTTGATTGTTGATAAGATGAAATAGTGATTTGTGACTGCATTTTGAGCGTTACGTTTTTGAATACGGGAATTGGCCTTTTGATTTTGAAATTGGATGTGCCTTTAGAATTCAAAACAATGGGCTGGTTTTTCAAATTGTCTGAAATCGCTTGCATAAAAGCTACTAGTGGGCTGAATACAGCGCGGTGATATTTATACGGGGAACACTTTAGATGCAATATGCCTCTGTAAAAGCTTTCCAGTGGGTAATAACTTCATAACAACTGGATTTCAAGTAGGTACTATTTGTATTGACTTCTCAGTTTACCAGGCAGCGCAATGTACTTCTAAGTTCTAAAAATTTGTAAGTTTTACACCTATCTTTATGTTGTGTGACAAATCTTGTAAGTAGAAAATTTCCCAAAAACATTTTGTGTATAAAACATATAAGTATCATACATGCATTAACGTTGTTTCAAACATGTTTTGTTAACATCATTTTTGCTAAGTTTTCAACTAGTTTTGTATTCAAAAGTCTTTACAACTTGTTTTAGGTGTACACATATGATAAACGAAAACAGTAGACACAGCAGTGAAATACATGTTTCATACCTTGATGTAAACGCGAGGTTATTAACCAGAAAACAAAACATTTTATATAAACAAAACTCGAATTCAATTTCAGATAATTTCTTCGTTATCACGAAACAATCCAATATTTATGGACCTTCACTGGTTTTAATAATAATGGATAAAGGATAAACCGAAGAACAAATAAATACGATCAGACCAAATACCTACTCCGTGAAAAATATAATGGGAAATTGATAAGACAGTTATTGTAGGGTATAAGTAGAATAGACAGGTTTTTTTTTCTGTATTTTATAAAGGTTCCCGCAGACATGCACGACGCGATAGCGCACCGCTACTCTGGCGGAACAATGTCTATGAAAACTTCGCGGGAATTGTTCTACCGGTGTTGCGTCGCGTCTGTCTGCGGGGATCCTTAACGCAGAGCAAACCGCGTGACCGAGTTGTGGAATTGACAACCGACAGCTAGATTATTAACACTAGTGATTTCTATTTAACATTTAAAAATATCAATGCTAGGTAAATTATGGTATTTCGCAGTATTAGCATGTTCAAATTCTTGTTGATTAGCGGCAGGATTTTTGAGTAAGAGTTATTGTTGTTTGACGTTTCGCCTCCGATTTTGGCCTCAGTGCCCTAAAACATGCAGTGACTTCGTTTTGGGCCAGCAAGATTTGATATACTGCCAAGAATATTGATGGCTTGACTTGTACTTTAAAATAAATACTTAATCATGAATCTAAATCTTAAGAGGGTTTATCTTAAAAGTTAGCAACGTCGTAAATAGCTGTCAAATATGTACCTACCTGTTTTGATTAATTTAGCAATATTACTGTATGGAATTAAGAAATGTGGCTAACTAGGGAACTAAAATATTGATTATGAAATGCAATAATTAATATCGTAATACCGAATATTTAGTTTTAGATGTAAAAAAGTATTAATAAACTTTCCAAATGCCTTTTTTACACCTAAAATTGTTACAACATCAAATTCAGTGTTATAATTGCAATTCATAATTAGTATTCTAGGGAACTAGTTAGCCACATCTCCTTTTTCCATACAGAAATGTTGCCAAATTAATCAAAACAGCGAAATATTTGACGTCTATTTGCGACGTTGCCCACTATCAGAATAAACGATTTTAATATTCATATTTGAGTATCGCTTGATAATACGGGGCTTAATGTAATGCATTTATACTAATAGTGTTCTACTGAAATTTACTTACAAAATTACAAGAAGACTATCTTCTTTGGCATTGAACCTTACAGTCAATCCTATTTCGTGGATAGAGCGGTGCGATTCTCAGACTCATCACTATAAGCATCTATCTACGAGTCTATGTATGTATTAGTTAAAACCTACGTAAAACGTTCAACGTAAACGTTCAACGTAAAACGTCCTCTATTTGACCGCTTCAGTTCACATTTCGTAGTAGGTACACAATATTGATTACACCTTAACTCTTAGGTTTCACTTATGATCTCTACCAAGAAATATTTAATCTACAAAGACACGTTTTCTGTCCGTAGGTGTCATAACTTCATAAGTATCCGTCGACGTCTAATTACTTAGAGGAGAGTCAATCTGCCTACTATGTTGTTGTCAGTTTCCAGTCTAATCAGATGCAGCTGAATACCAGTATTTTACATGAAAAGACTGCCTATCTGACCTCTACAACCCAGTTACTTTGTAACATGATACTCCTTGGTAAGATTGGTTGTCAAGACTTTTAGGCTTCTGAAATGTGACTACCCGAAACGACTGTCAAAGATCTACGAATTCACAGCCGGATCAGCTTAATGTGCTTTCCGAGGCATGGAGGGGTCTCGATATGTAATGAATGGTCACCCATCCACGAACCAACCGCGGCAAGCGTAGCTTAACCTTCAATTGACCCATGCAGCTGTTATTCCGCGAGACCAAGAAAAACATACTTTAATTAACAAAGACACGTTTTCTGTCCGTAGGTGTCATAAGTATCCGTCGACGCACGTTTAATTAATGAAGGGTAAAAATAGAAAATAACAAAGCCATTTTTGGCCTGCGTTATTTCAGTGGCTCTATTTTTAATGAGAAGTAAATACTTGTGCGGGTAAACAGGGTGCTTAGTCCTTCGGAGTTAATTAACCTCTTTTTGACATGAAGTTCTTTCAGGCGTGTGTTGTGAAGCCTCTGACAGCGGGCTTTCTTCTTTCAAGTGGGGAAAAAGTCTTTGGTTAGAGAAACCTATTTAAGGGTATGTGGAGAGAAAAAGACTAGTAGGTACTCTACTACTAGTATGCTCATTTTTGTGTGTTGAGTATTTTCGGTTTTTAACCGACTTCAAAAAGGAGGAGGTTCTCAATTCGACAGTTTTTTTTTTTGCATTTTTGTTACGCGATTACTCCGCCAATTATGAATAGATTTTAATGATCTTTGTTTTGTTTGGTAAGTAATGCTTCAGAGGTGGTCCCATATAAATTTTATTAATTTTGCACGGGTATTTTTTGAGTTAGCTTCAATAATACGTATTTTTCCCACTTAGCCTATTATGAGAAAAGTTCCTGTCACTGTTATTTACATAGTAGGTAGTGGTATTCGAATTTGTGTGGGGTAGGTACCACAAGAAAAAAGTAAAAAAACTAAACTTTTTCCAAAAAAAAAAAACAACCGTCTTTAAAAAAAACACTAATGTTATCGTTTTTACAGAACAAAGAAAGTTGGATGGACTGTGTGAAAAATTATAATTATGGCTACAAAAGAGCGTGGCTACTGGAGATGACGACAAATACAGAAGTATCGAAAAAGAAGACATTTTGCGCCAACACCAAATTAATTGGGAAAAGGGCAAGAGAATACGAGTATGCCAAGGTCACCTTTACTACGATTGTTCGCCTCTTCGAGCCGAGGTGGACCGAGCAGTATATAAGTGGGTTTGACGGGCGATAAGGCTCACTCTGCGTTCAGTGCTCGGTGTGGCAACACGCCGAGTTCGGGTTTGCGACAAGTCAATCGTCATCCTGAGGATGCCTCGTTGAGAGGTGAAACACGTGTCGATTTTTTTCAGGGTTTTTAATGGCTCTTTAGAAATATCTAAGGGGAACAGGTTACTAAATATATCCACGTCTATTGTATTTTTTTAGGGCAAGAGAAGATTTACTTTAGTCTGTAAACAAACACCAAATTCTCAAACGCTTCTCAATTTAAGTCATTATTAAAGTCTCAAGCATAAGGAGCAGTGGTGGCCCAGTGGCAACAGCCGCCACTTAAGAGTTGTAGGTTGGTTTGAACCCTGATACGAGCTTTATTTTGTGTAAATTATTTCATCACCACTGCTCTCAAAACGGTGAGGGAAAACATTGTGAGGAAACCGACATATCCTAGAACCAAAAATTCGAAGACACCAACCCGCACTGTGCCCGTGTAGTGAATAACGGCCGCCGCTCGCAGAGAGGAGGCCTGTGTCCCAGCAGTGGGAACATTATTGGCTTAGATATTATGTGCATCACTCAAGCTATCATTGCCATTTTAAGATTTAAGAGGAACAGAAATGCTGTCAAGAACGTCATAAGGTGGAGTGTTGATTGACAATTCGGGGTCATTTTTAAATTATATCATACTAGCTTTAGCCCGCGACTTTGTCCGCGAGCATTAACCTTCCTCAAAAATTGGGCTATCCAAAGCAAAAAGAATTTTTCAAATCCGACTGGTAATTCCAGAGATTACCCCCTACATACAAACTTACAAACAAACAAAGTTTACCTCTTTATAATATTAGTATAGTCTAGCTTCCGCCAGCGGCTTCATCCGCGAGATATCTGTATAAATTATAGCATATGTTACTCAGTGATAATGTGGCATTCTACTGGTGAAAGAATTTTTTAAATCGGTGTAGTAGTTTTTGAGTTTATTCATTACAAACAAACATACAAAAAATCAAATTTTTCTCTTTATTTATAAATAATATAATAAAAAAAAAATAATATTAGTTTAGAAGAGCGATAGGTACACCTACATAATAGGGTAGTTTCCTAGGTAAAAAAAAAGAAATTCAATTTAGTCCGTCTTTCAGATAATAAAAAATATTAGACACGTATTTTTTACTTTATCATATTAATCAAAAATAACTTAGAAAACACGCAGTGGGGGCTTGCTACGTCACAACGCAGTATAAAATCTAGCAAGGCGTGACGTCATGCCACATTTTAACTCAATGTATCGCCGTAATCTTTTGATTACGTCAAAAAAGAAAAAATACGTGTCCAATATTTTTTTATTATCTGAAAGACGGACTAAAAAAAAATTTTGATACTGGCCTATTATGTTGATACATTTTCGAAAAAATAAATAAAAATAAAACAAACGTCTGAATAAGTATCCGTCTATACGAAGTTTATAATTATGCCAATTCCTACATCTGGAATTGAAATAGAGATGGAAACCTATAGAAATCTGGTTTACCGATAATCTTATTTCAATATCCTTACCTCGTATTGTGTCCGAATAGAAAAAGGAACATTATGTTCCGTCGGGCAGTAATCAAATTGGCTGCTCAACTGCGCATCTAATTTCAATGAGTTTAAGAAGGCTATTTATTATATCTGTGGTGGCTATGTATTGGATCGACTACTAGGTACCTACACCTATTTTTAGGATTTTCCCAATTATGTTGGGGTCGGCTTCCAGTCTATCCGGATGCAGCTGAATACCAGTATTTTACATGGAGTGACTGCCTGTCTGACCTCCACAACCCAGTTACTGGGTAATACGATTCTCCTTGGTAATACTTACCTACGTATTTAAGCAACCCTTTTAAATTAAGTTTGGTATTTGAAATAATGTATTCAAGCTTAGGACAATTTATTCTGTAAACTAATGAGCTTCAATTCCAAGAAAAAATGTTTTTACACGCAATTTCATTAACGAATATCCCATTATTATGAACGTATTAATTTTTAATGGATACTAAG
Source organism: Agrochola lychnidis (assembly GCA_963680765.1). Taxonomy (NCBI): domain Eukaryota; kingdom Metazoa; phylum Arthropoda; class Insecta; order Lepidoptera; family Noctuidae; genus Agrochola; species Agrochola lychnidis. Next base: position 18,152,855 of record OY796857.1, read on the forward strand.
AATTTTTCACAGCGAAAACAGAATTATAATCAGTCGAGAATTGACAGACAAACAAACAGACAGACGCAAACGACACTTAAGTTTCAGACATTCTAAGCAGGGACCTGTAGCGGTTACACCGCCACATACGAACTACGCATCAAAGACATGACGTCACACAAATCCTGCATCGCGCAGTTAGAGTTTACCGAGCGGTCGACATAGATACAAGATTTCAACTTCAAATCGTTGGGCAGTTGCCCGCCAGACACAACACCCGTCTGGTCGGAGGATCCTCCCTTTTCTATGGTGGATGAGTGAACTTTACACCCTGTTCCTCATGCCCCTAAAGACCGAAACCGGTATTATCAGTACGGGTATTTTTTCGATTACAAAATTTAAATATTTACAGGTATTTTTAAGGTTATTATTACCGGTTACCGAAATAAAAAGTACCTCTATCTTACACGTGCCGTCGGCAATAGCAAAAGGGCGCGCATCGCCTGTTTGTGTAACCGGTATTAAAACGGTAACCTAAATGAGGCAACATGTTTCTTCTTCTTGGTTACCCAGATAGCTGTAACCTCAGTCGTAGAAGTAACCAAAATTCTTCGATACCTGTATCATAATTTATAAAGGTTTCAGTGATGAGACTTAACGGTGCCAAAAAATTTTAGTTAAGTAATTGTTACTATTATGAATAAGACATAACTTTCGCCCTTCAGAACTTGGAAATATTAATGTGTCAAAACGGCGCAAATGTCTAAACTCAAACACGAGGATCCAATAAAACATAATTTAACAGGAAAAGTGAAATTTACAAAGTTATGACGTAGCTTATGACGTCAAATTTCAGGTTGAAGCGAGTAATGGATGAATTTTTCTGTTCGTGACCTTGTGGGCTTTGAGGACTCGTTGGGCTTTGTTTTAAGCGTTTTCAATTGCTTTTTTGTTGGTTCAGGTTACACCTGATGGCATTTCAGATAGGTAATATTTTATGATTGTGCTGGATTTTTCGTATTATTATTAGGTGCCTTTTTCTACTTAATTGGTAAATGACCATGAAGGGTAAAAATCCAAGGATAGACAGACAAAAGCTTCATAGTTAAGAAGCCTAAAAACACAAATTTTAACTTCTGCGATAAAAACAAATCAAATGACAAGCTTAGATCTGAAACTTGTTTTTAATTACTGGCAGAATTGATTGATTGTGTCAAGAAGGCTAAATATAGACAACAAAACAACAACATATGGCGCCATTGCTCCTACACAGAGACAGCTATGTGCGAGTCATAACACCGGGGTGTTTAATCAAGGACACTTCCTTCCACGTGGTATAAGCAGTCAATCTTGCACACTTGCAAGATTGACTGCTTATACCACGTGATATCGATTCGAACCCAAATGTGTTCCGAATTAACTCGCCGATTCTATATCGATTTACCTTTATTTGGAATTCCAAAATTAGTCTTCCATATTTTAATGTTAAGGAAGTTTTTAAATTAAATATTATTTAAAATTTTCAAGTCCTATTATGGTCCGGAGGATTGATTTCTAGAGCTATCAATGATAACATCATTTTTTTCTTTAAACACTAATATTACAACAGAACCTATTTCTTAGGTAGGTAGGTACTAAGTACCTTACTGGGTGCCCTTGCTTCGCAGGATTTTTGCTACTTGAAAAAACTTCGTTTTTTTTAAATATGTAGTGACAGTGTGTAGTGTGTGTATGTGGTGTGTGGGTGTGTGTTGTGCTTGAGGGTGTGTGTGTGTTTGTAGTGTAGTGTGTGTGTGTTTTCCTTATTTTGTGTAGAATAAACAATATTTATTATCTTAAAAAAAAGGTAAGTTTAATATTCATACACATAAACTTTCCAACAGAAATTCTCTAAATGATGGAGAAAACAGCACCCAAATCCGTTGCATAGTTTAGGAGAACAACCTGTAGTGCTATTCTGTAACCATCTCACCGTGTTATCTTACGAGTAGGTGAAGTGAGCGTGGAGTGAGCTGTCAGTTGCTAAGGATTGACACTATTGGCAGCTCACTTCACCTAAGATATCACGGTGAGATTTTTACAGAATAGCACTACTGGTCACACAGACAGACTCGAAAAGCGACCTCAATTTATAATATATATATAGGTAAACAAAAATGTTCGTCGAGATGTTTTCTGCAATGAATCAAACCAATATGATACGTTATTACAGCGTAACGTGATAAAAATGATACGTACCTAAATGTCACAAGATTGAAAATATAACATCATTATCAAGATGCAACAGGCTAGTGAAACCCCGCGGGAGGCCAAGGGATATTGCCATGAACTAACAAGCATGGCGGGGGGATATGTGGCCCCATAAGATGTTATTAGTACGACAGCCATAAAGATCGTCACACACTTTGAAGATAATAAATATATCTTTATAATATAATTCTTCTGTAAATGTGTTTGTCACCTAACTTCTTCTAAACGGCTAGACCGATTTGGATGAGCTTTTGTGTGTATATTTGAGTGGGTCCCTGGATGGTTTGAAAATACAATTGCACCCGGTAGGGGGCGCTGTGCGGACAAGACAACGTCTGTCGGGTCCACTAGTAAAATATATCATATTATCTTCGACATATCGCTCACCGTACTATTTAATGATACACACAAATTTCTTGCACATAATAGTGCTTAAATATCTCCGCCCCCGTCCATTTGGGGTCCATTCGAACGGTATCACTTCAATACCCAGATTACCACTCGCCATCCGGTTGCCTCTCCGATTAAATTGTACGTGCCATTGCTTTAACTAGTAGCGTTTGCCATATCTCCGATGTTATTGGCTCGATTTGGATTTTGTTTATTATTTCTAAAAGCTAAATGAGCTATTTTATCGGATTAACTAACATTTTTATTAAAATTTGTCGACTATGCAAAAAAAAAACGGAAGTGAGAATATTTTTTTTATTTTAGGGATTTTGAAAAAAAAAAAAAAAATTGAAAAAAAAAAGTCAAGATAGACCCTCCTTTTAAAGTTATTTTTCGATAATTTTTCATGAATATTCAGAAAAATGCGAGGGCAATATTGTATATTTTACCTTACAGGATTTTTAAGCGCTATAATATATTATATTATCCTCAACGTGTGTCATGAGCTTAATGGTGGTCCTTCTTCCTTATAGAATTACAATGGTTATTGCTTAAGAAGACGACGGTCGTGAGTCTCCTTTCCTTACATATCCTATAATACCTTACAATCGTGTTTAGATAATGCTTGTTTAAGTTGGCCTTCAAATCGGTTTAGGGAAAATAATTGAAAAGTGTCCAACTTTTTGTAACGAGGCCCTTTTGCTAACCTCATTGTTTACTAGACGGCTGTTCCTTTGTACAAAATAGTTATAATCTCAAACGCATTAAATTGGAATAGAAAGCTGCTGTAGGAAAACTTAGGAAATTGCTTACTTTCGTGTGACCCACTTTAATTAAGACAGAGATATTAAACCAAGATACACAACTTAATATAAAGTTCGGAACACATGATAGGTTGAAAATGACTTCATATTGACTGATATGAATATTCATATTAAATGGACTGTTGTTGTTGTTGATATTATAAAGAGGCATTTTTTTTTGTTTGTTCGTATGTAGGGTGTAATCTCCAAAACTACCAGTCGGATTTGAGAAATTCTTATTGCATTGGATAGCCCAATTTTCTAGGAAGTTTATAGACTATGTAAAATCACGCTACGACCCTTAGGAGCCGAGTAATAAGAAAAAAAGTCAGAAAGAACGCTGAGCGACAACGAAGTATTAGCCCGCGGGTCGGTGGTCGAAATTTGGTAGAAGCTAGTTGACGATAAAGCTGTAAAAGTATAAAAGTCAAAACAAAATTAAAGCACAGCGAACTTGGTCCTTCGAGATGTCTTCGTAAAGTTATTAGAGAAGCTAAACGGTGCAGCGGCACGTACCGTCCATTTGTTGACATGGGAACTCTTTGTAGAACAAAACACGTAGCGGCGTAAATTGGATCAAATTAGATATAAAGTAATGAAGGTTTGTTTGGACTACAGATGTTTATACGAGTCGTGCGTATTAGATTTTGCTATAGATACAAACGCTGTCGAATAATCGCAAGAATTCGGCAGATAAAAAAATTCAGAAGTTTTCAAATTCAGCCTTTTATGGGGTTTATTTTAGTATTGCTACAAAAGTGTGCAGGGGGTTCCCTAAAGCTTTGCAAGAATCAAACTATTAGAAAACTTATGAACGCTATTCGCAGCTAACGCTTTTGGCTAGATCACCTTCATGGATCCTAAACCCGCTTTTCAATTACCTATACAGAACGAGTCGCTTCAAAATGAAATAATTAAAACATAAATACAGACAGTAGATTAATAAAAAAAGCTTATCTTTATACATCAAAAATACATTCCAAATGGACCTTTCATGTTGCAGAGACATAAGCTCATCCCACTGACGAGTGGGATGAGTTTTCCCGTGTTCCCTTTTAGTAACAGAAATACTGTGCTAAATATCAAAACATTTTTATGTTCCTATAAAAGTCTTTGAAGACGTGAGGAAGTATTTTTATATTTACAACCCTTAAATATTTATAGGGACCGGTGGACAATTATTTTTAGAACAGCTCTCAGAATAAAAGGGATTTAAATCAGGGTATAGGCCGGGGAATGAGGAAAATGTCGTGAGAAAAGTTTTGAGTATGAATGTCATCTACATTCATACTCCATGAGAATAGGGGAAGACCAAAGTAACGATGGATGGACTGTGTGAAAGATGATGTGGATAGAAATGTAGTGACTACCGAGATGACGACTAATAAAGAAATATGGAAAAAAAAGAAAGAAAGAAAGAAGAAAGAAAATAAATTTATTTGAAGACACACGTTGCCGACCTCAAATAAATTGGGATGAAAGCAAGAGAATTATGATGAACTATGCGCCCCGCGGTTTCACCTGCATAAGTCTCGATCCCTTGGGAATATCGGGATAAAAAGTATCATATGTATTAATCCAAGTTATAAGCTATTTGTGTGCCAAATTTCATCTAAATCCGTTCAGTAGTTTTAGCGTGAAGAAGAGACAAATATACACATACACTCACAAACTTTCGCATTTATAATATTAGTGTGATTTTTGAGTTGTCAAAATCTCATTGCATGTGATTTCAAAGAAGATTTTCTGAAATGACGTTCACCAGGTGGCAGCACTGAGACGTCAGGCCCGGGCCTCTGTCAAAAGTGTCAAAGCGCCTATATTTTCTTTAGACGTGACTGAATGATGAATGAATGAAACGTTTGATGAACGTCATCATAATATTTTATATTTATTGTCGAAATGGAAGACCTCATGTCAAAGTGGTGCCAGCTGTTGGCGTGAATTTTCATGCAAACCATAATTGATGTTGGTATTTCGGCCAACTGCTAACATACTTTTGACAGCGAAGTTACTAATCAACAGCTTGATGAGGATTAGGACCGGATTTAACAATTTAGTCACCAATTTTCACAAATAGTAGAGACGTTACTCAAAATTCAATCAAGCATATCAAAATTGAAATGTTTTAATCCTAACTTCCTAACTATTATAACTTTTGTTTAAGTTTGTTTGTTACGCCTTTACGCTAAAACGGCTGAACGGATTTGGATGACATTTGGCACATATATAGATGATGCCCTGGAAAAGAACATAGGATACTTTTTTTTTTCCCACGGGATCGAGACTTATGCGGGTGAAACCGCGGGGCGCAGCTAGTAATATAATAAATGCGAAAGAGAGTTTGTTTGTATCGCTTTCACGCTAAAACGGCCAAACGGATTTAGATGAAATTTGCTACATAGGTAGACCATGAGCTGGGTTAGAACATAGGATACTTTTTATCCCGATAGGTATTGCCGCGGGATTGAGACTTATGCGGGTGAAACCACGGGACGCAGCTAGTAATATTATAAATGCGAAAGTGAGTTTTTTACGCTTTCACGTCTTTTTTTTTGGGTGGTAAATTATCAAATAACTTCTCCCGCTCTGGGCGGAGCGGGAGGGCGTGTCAGACTTTTACTGACTAAAACTCATCCATGTTCCTTCAGTTGCCTGTATGTTGCCAGGGGCCACGGTAACCTTTTCGGACAAACCCGCAACCCCGGCAGGCATTGGCCCTATCGGACCCCTTCAATTGTGTAGACATCCCTTTGAAGCGCGCGTGAAACACAATTATAACTGTTGTTTACATGAGTGATTAACAAGTTCTAAGTAGAGATTAACGACTCTGAGTACAGAGGACAATAGATTAAGGATTGGAGGATTATGTTTAGTAGGTATCATAATATCATATTGTTTCCGTCTCATCTATTTTTTAACCACAACGCAAAAAGAGGTTTGTTATAAGTTTGAACGTTATGTGTGTCTGTGGCACCGTAGCTCTTAAACGGGTGAACCAATTTGATAGCGGTTTTTTCAATTGAAAGCACATTTTCTAGCGATGGTTTTAGACATGTTTTATCAAAATCGGTTCAGAAGTTTGAAGACTATCAGCTCTTTTCTAGTTGATGAATGGATATGAGCATCTTCCACAGGTCTGATCGGTTTGAAATTTGTTATTCTGTTACTTTAATGATATTAGAAGAACATAGGAACCTTGAACTGATGCTGCAGCATCACCTGGAATTTGCAGGACATCCAACTCCCTTACTAACTTACAGCACAGGTATCGTGTTTGGGCTCATTGGAATGGTCTCAATGAGTAAGTTATAGATAGATGGTGAACAGTGTCTGGTGATGAAATAGGAAAGAGAAATGACGAAATGTTTGTGTGGGGGGTTTTTATATTTTACTGTTAAAATTGTACTTGTTGTTGTGTAGACATTGTAACTTTTAACGTCGTCTTGAATGATTCTGTAAAGGTTTTATAATTGTAATGAAAATAAGTAAATCCCTCTAATTGGACGCACTTCCAAGAAGGTATACATTTCTCAGTTGTTTGTTAATACAAGCGTAGTCTAGTATTTAGTTACCAAGAATCAGGTGGTTCTTATTCTTTCTCATTGCACAGCAAATAACTAGAAGCGAAGAAATCTTTAAATCCACTCTGTTGTAGATAGAAAATGCAGTTTACGAACCATGTTTTATGCAGTATTGCTAAGGCGAGGCTTCCAGGTACCTTTATTTATTAAATAGAATGTTATTTTCTATCAAGAATATTAAATAACAGAACCAAAGATATTAATATGTCTAGATATATTAACTCGTCGAAATAAATAGCGTCCAACTGTTAGCCGCTAAATGCACGCACACTAGAAAAGTACAATGACAGCACTTTGACATGGCGCGAGTGTAAGACCTAGTTGTCACGCACACCAGCATAACAAAGTTGGCGCGTTTGTTTTAGTTTTTTTGTAGCGCGAAACTCTATCTACACAAATAAATAATCAAAGAGGTTGTACGTTGTTTTATAGCTTTTATTTTCATAGAATTTCGTTTCACATTTTTTTTTGCATATTATCATTTCATAGAATAATCAACTCCCTCTCACTGAGAGGAGGCCTGTGTCCCAGCAGTGGGAACATTTATAGGCTGATGATGATGATGATGATGAGAATAATCAGTACGCAGAATACTTACTTTTAATAAATTGAAATCATTGATTTTTGTTACAAATAAAATATTATGTTTCGATATCATAGAATAACAAATCAAATATTCTTTATTCTCATATTGTTTGGTTAATATAAAACTTATTATCAAGAAAAACATTTTATCAAGTAACAGTTTCTAAACGTTTCAATTCATACCTTTAACAAATATTCTACAGTCAATAGTCTATAGTGTTTTATAATTTTATATGATACTTATTTTTTTTTGTCAGCGTAGTCGACGGAGTCCCGCTTGGCGGGGCTCCTATTTCAGTGTGGTTTAAAAAAAAATAACCACGAAGGGTCGCCCCAGGTCCTGAGCTCGCTTCGCTCGCTCTTGCAGCCTAAGAAGTTCTCATTCGACTTTACATAATTCGACACTTAATTTTTGACGTTCAAATATGTACCCTTATAACATTATGGATAGCGTAACGTCTATTTTGTACATTTTCGTTGAAATAAAATACCATGAAAAAATACACCGAACAAACAATATACGTTAAAAAATAATTCTACTGTTTGAAAAGTTTGTAAAATAAAAAAATATGATTATAAAATTAATTGAATTTTGTTTCTGTGAAATGTTTCTTAATGTAATGTCTTTAAAACAATAATATTCGAAATAACAATACAAAGACCAAATATTTTATGAAACATTTTCTGCGAAACGAAATTCTATGAAATTTCTGTCTGCAAAACAAGGGGACACCAAAAAAACTACTCACACTATGCGCAACATCCATCGGCGCCAACAGAGGAAGCTCCTGCCTCCTCGGCTTCCTCCACATGAGGATCACAGCAGCAATCAGCAGCACAGTTCCAGCACCAATGACAGCGCCCACAGCAGCACTCCACACGTTCCCATGGACCTCCCATGATGTCGCTCCGACCCTCGCTTCAGACATCGCCTCTACAACCCTCGTAGTTGATTCTTTTTCCATGTTTTTATACACGTAATCCAATGGTGTCTCATACTCCCGCCTCTCAGCCCACTGCTTATCTGTAGATAACGAAATTAGCTACGTACAATAGTGTTACATCGATCCATTGTGTATGCCGTGCATGGATAATACACATTACAGTGGAAAACCACGTTTTTACTGTTTTCCAACTTGATACTGTTAAAAGTTGTAAAATGAAAATCTGGATACCGTAAGGACCAGTACCCTAATTGCGTAATATACGATCAATCACAATCATTTGAAACAGATTGCTAATCCATTGCTCCATAAGTTGGAAAAAAAATCTGCTCAACAACGTTAATTACGCAATGAATGTTGTTGAACTGTCAAAATGAAACATATTAGTCGAAAATAAGTTACGCAATTAGGGTAAGTACTGTTTTTTATCATTTCAATTTATTACTACTTTTGGTTTAACACTTTTATTAACATTAAGAGAAGATTATGTTATGTGATGTTATGTTATGTTATATATCGTTACACATAATATATTAAAAGGTAATAAACAATGCAGACGTGTCAATTGCCACACGTCTTCTCTCCCTCATATTATATTCAAATCTATTTACTTAGCGTAAGTAAAGGCAACGCAAATCTCAGTCCGGAAAATGGCACAGCTGCCTAACACAATAAAGGTAATCAGGGATTATTATTTGTGGCTAGAAACTTATAGAGATTCTAATGTCAAATGTGAGTTATTATTGCTCATGTACTCGTATATTTGAATTGACACACTTGTTGGTGAAAAAAATGCTAAAAAAAAACTCAATTAGAAAAACGTTCCATGGGAATGAAGTGGTAAACATTATTTTCTAAAAGCAAATATAGGTAGGTATGTAGGGACACATTTACGAAGTGAAATGAGCCCATTACATTATGGAGATAGCGAACTAATATCACGCGTCACTCATAAATCCATTCACGCACAAAACACCGTAAAAAAATTAGTTGTCACGTCTAAAACTTGTATGAAAACACAGACAAATATACTTAAAAAATGAAAAGCACTGACGAAAAATTCAAATGAATAAAAACATAGAATACAAAAAAAAAATACTAATTTAAAATTCGAACACGTTCCATATTTCGCGCGAAATAAAAAATAAAAGTTTGAATTTTTCTTTTTATTAAGCGATGACTCACCCATAAGGATGAATTGAAACTATTTGTTGTTATCTGTTGCAACTTTAGACACGTGCGTTGGGCGGGCGGGCGCGAGCGACTGGTTGGCGGCGTCGGTCCTTCTTATCATTAAACCGACTTGTTTACCCCGACGGCACGCCGTGATCTGTGTCGCGATGTTGACTTTATTGCGTCGAAGTAATCGTACTATGTTCAACTGCTAATACATTTCCATACTGATGGGAAAATTAAGAAAAAAAAAGAAGACGAAATTCGAACGCCTTTCAAAAATTTCACCAAAATTGAATCCATTACTCATTCGAAAAAAAAAAAAAAAAAACAAAAAAATCAAAATCAAAATCAAAACTGAAAATCAAAATTCGAACTGAGTTTATTTTTAGAGTTCCGTACCTCAAAAGGAAAAAACGGAACCCTTATAGGATCACTCCGTTCGTCAGTTTGTCAAGACCAACGCGTGGAGGTATCAAGTTGAAATTAATGTCAAAAACGTAGATCTATGTTCCTTCGGAACTCTAAAAAAAAAATCAAGCTTCTAAGTCAACGCGATAAAAAATACGGCCATTTATGTAAAATATTATTTTGATACTCTCAAATAAATCAAAACCTACAGGGTACTTCCAGTTGACCTAGAATCATGAAATTTGGCAGGAAGCAAGGTTTCACAGCACAAGTAGGTAAAGAGAAAAGTCCGAAAATTGATTTAAAACATAAAAAAAAACCTAAAAACTTACATTTGCGGTTGGAGAATCGACCGTGACGTATTTCGATGTATGGGAGAACATGTTTTTCAACTACTACATCCCAACTACGGAACCCTTCATTATGCGTGGTCTGACACGAAATTGGCCATTTTTTTAAAGATAAATGTATTCTTTTTTTAATACAAGTTACGAACATAATATTATGACACTACTTAAATGGGTTTTACTATTCCACGCACGCACTCGTAAAATAACTTGACTAGGAAAATTAAGTTACTGTACCTATGTTCTGAAAGTAACGTGTCACAACTTATCATGATGTAATAAGCGGTAAAAGAATTTAGGACGCGTTTTAGGTTTGATCCAATTTTGACGTCATGTTGTTGTCGAAACCAATCATTTACCTAATATTGCTTTGTTGTGGTCCTTTTCTTATTGAATTTATTGATTTTTTGACATCGTAGTAAGAAAGAGTTAATTGGATGTCGAGGACAATGTTGACTTGATTCCTAGAACATATTGAAATGAAATTAAATGAAATTGTTTATTCTGCAAATAGGATAGGTAGCGGAATCACTTTTACACGTCATACATAAAAAAAAAAATAAGCTAGATGAGTTCGGCGTTTCCTATCTGACTACTCTGAGAAGAAAGGCCGAAACAAACTCAGAGGTCGCAGTCTCTTTTAAAGTCCAGACATAATCTTGGTCAGGCCATATGAGGACCATGTAGATTAGTGTCTGAAATGGTCTTTTGAGGAAAGAACCACACAGTTTTGAGTGGACCTGTCCAGTCAGTACAAGCATTTGTCAATAATCGTGGAGCTCAACTCAGAACTTAAGGATCTCAACTCGACGAACAATACCAAAGAAAGGACATTTGGGTAGGCCGCATAAACTACCCAAACTGCCAGACCATCAGCAAAACTAGCAGAAAAATAAAAATTATAATAACCACATATGATAGTCCTCATATTCACAATAATTAAAATAATTTTATTTTATTTTATTAATTTTAAGAAAACTTACAGCTAGTACATTCGAGTAGTCAGAAGAAATATGTAGAAGAAGGCCCATTTCTGGACACTATTCGTAAATAAATCAAGCTCAATAAACTCGCCTTATTAAACATTCGACATGCTCTTAAAATAAATGTATTTTGCCTATAGATAGTTTTCACAATAGGTACATGAAGGAGATGAGGTCTCCGAAGAAACACAGACGGGACACGAAGTCCAATCCTGGCCACCAGCTCACGGACGTCAGTAGACCCGTTCATTATACTAAATAGGAAAGCAAGATCTGCAATTTTTCTTCGCTCGTGTAAAGGAAGAATATGAAATTTCTTACACCGACTAGTATAGTTAGGAAGATAAGTATTTGAACGATTTTGAGTGTACCTTAAAAATCTTCTTTGTATACTTTCAAGGCGATTAATATAAACATTGTAATTTGGATTCCAAATTTGAGAAGCATATTCGAGATGGCTACGGACAAAAGCACAGTATAGAATTTTCATGGTTTTGACATTCTTAAACTCAGAGGAGACCCTAAAAATAAAACCCAATGCTTTAGAAGCCTTGTTGACTATATTGTCAATGTGCGCATCAAACAAAAGCTTTGAGTCAAAAATTACCCCAAGATCCTTGATGACGTTTACTCTACTATAATACATTACAATTACAGTTCCATAGGTAGGTAGGTACGTAGGTACTAAGTACCTAGAGATCGAGTATAGCCTTTTGCCACTTGAGTTAAGTAGTACCTAATGTAGTACATGTAATTTCATAGCTAAATGACAAATTTTAAATTCCATGTTATTTTTAAATATAATTACTAGCTGCTGCCCTAATTCTTCTAATTTTATTTTCTAGTCTTTTTTCCTTTTTAATTCTTATAACATCAGCTATTTGCCAGTGAAAGTCTCGTTAAAATCGGTCCAGCCGTTTCGGGGATTAGCCGGAGCAAACAGACAGACTAGTTTCTTTTGTTGTTGTAAGTACCGCTACCGTACATACTTTCATGCCACCGTACATACTCTCATTATGCATTTAGTAAAAATCTGTTATTTTGACATTCCAAACAGAATAATAAAATAGTAGGTACCTAAAACTACTAAATAGTCAAATCAAAGCCGCCTTCCTCTCTCCTAATTTGGTGTAATGTAATGAAATTGTTTATTCTGTAAATAGAATATCAGAATCACTTTTACACGACATATTAAAAAAATAAAAAATAAGTTAAGTACATGAGTTCGGCGTTTCCTATCTGACTACTCTGGAAAGAAATGCCGAAACAAACTCAGAGGTCGCAATGCCCGACAGGGTCCATAGTGATCATATCTTTCTAAAACCCTCACGCCCCTAACCGCCGCAGGAGGAGACGCCCGGGGCGGGAATCGCGAGCCGATTTCCGGCCACCGTAGGCGCGGGCTTGCGGACGGTGAGCAATGGGTAGCTCGCTGTCCGATAAGGACCAGGCCCGGGTCGACGGCGCGTTGTGTACCACGCGCGCCTCAAAGAGATGTCAGCAGAATTGACGGGGTCCGCTAGGGCCAATGCCTGCCGGGGGTTCGAAGAAAACCGATAGGGACATCGTGGCCCCCGGCAACAGGGCAACCGAAGGAACACGAGTGGGTTTTAGTCAGTAAGAGTTTGACACGCCCTCCCGCTCCACCCAGAGCGGGAGAAGTTATAAACCTACCAGCTAAGTTCACATTGTAGAAGCTATAAATATATTGAGTAGCGATTTGAGTATTAAAAACAATAGGTATCATCAATCAATATAAGGGTGGTACCTAGATACTATGCCTTATTTAGATGGAGCAATTTAATTGATGTTTGCTTAAATAATTTGAAGCAATAACAAAGTTGAACCATCAAAACTCCTTCGAAACACTGTTTGTTTAATAACTTAAATTAATTTAACACGAAAACCTATTTGTAGGATGTTCGCCATCCGCCATACAAAATATTCCATCGTTTCTACAATCCAACCCAAGGCCAGTAAAACAAAAGCTCGTTCCTCAACAACTGCGCTATTCGAGCTTTCAAGTACTCTCATGAACTTACTTTTTCTTATTACAAAACAAGGTATATCTTCGGAATCAGGTAGCTATTATTGAATTTCGAACTTTAATTATATCTACGGTAAAGTTCATTTCTCAAACATGATTGGAAATTCGAGCATTATTTTGACAACCTTCTTCGAGATAAATCGAAAATGCGGTACTGGCCGGTAATGTTTGTACGAAAATCTATAAGGAGAATTTATTTCGATTTGGCTTGCAAATATAGCTGTATAAAGTAAAGAAGAATACTAGATTGTTATACAAGGGTCGAAAGGAATTGATGACTTTCACCCGAGTTAAATACTCTACTTTTCATTTCGAATTTAAGGAAAGTAAAAAGTTGTAGTTTTTCTAAAATATTAATTGATAATAATAACATGAGTATTCTAGTACGTATTAGTCTTTTTTTAATTTTAAATATGGAACACAACGCATCACCAGAGAGTATGTAACACTACGTTTAGCGTCACCGCCGCGGGTTGTCCCGCTTAGGTACGTATTTTTTTTAATTCACACTAGCTGTTTATACACTGACAAGACAGCAGCATTTTTTTTATCAGTATTTTTCTATAAGGGGTACCATCATATCTACGATCACAGATCCATGATCAAAGACATGACTAAATTGTAAAATAGACATAACATGGGTAATTTGTGAGCATCGTAGATAGGTATATGATATAATATGATAGTGTAATATCCCTAAGGGGGATTTACACATAATAAATGTCAATTTTACAATTCCATTATCCACAGACAGACTCGACAGTGTAATACCCCCTTAGTAAAATGTTTCGTAGCCGACTAACTAACCAAATTTTGTTCTATTTTTAAAATTCATTCCCGCCCTAGAGAGGGAAGCAATTACTATGAGTCTTTCCCGTCCAAGGGTGGGGATCAACGTCTTCCACCCGCTACTTGGATCAAACAAACACTACTTTCCGAGTATGAGAAATAAAAACAAATGAACATATTGGTATGTGAAAAATGATTGTTGTTCGTCATTGATTCTGGAATTTATAATTAACTAGTTGCGCCCCGCGGTTTCACCCGCATAAGTCTCGATCCCGTGGGAAAAAAAAAAGTATCCATGTTCTATACTGGATGTGTATGGCTTGATATGTAGCTGTGTGTACGTGGGAAGTAACGTCAGGTTAAGTGCATTTAATAAGAAATACCCTGCTGCAGTGCACTTTACGTCAACGCTTGAGGTGAGCCATTAATATTACCTACAGCGTCGAGTTATGACTTTGATAAACTCAGGTGATTATTTATTTTGCCGCGGAGGTAAGTATTGTGTTGTGAGTATGGTTATTTCAGACGGTTTGTATGAAAGTATTGCAGTTTTGTGCAGTTTGTTCTTCGCTCTAGACTCTAGAATGCAGAAGAATATAATAACAATAATTTGATAGAAATGTAGTGTCAAACAATCACAAACACAGAATAGAAATAATGTTTAAAAAATACTTCATTTTGAATAATTTGTTTAGTCATTTAAATATTCCCCCATACCCTACAAAATGGTTGAGCTGGATGGTGCTGATCCACGCGTCAAGTTCGTGAACGGGCGCCGTCAGTTGAGACTGGTCATCTCTTATCTGCCACGGCTTATTTTTAATCTTATATTTTAAATAGTTTTTTTTCTCACATAGAGAAGCAACAAGAATAATGTACCCAAGATTATGTAATATCAACATTTTAAAGATTGTCCTTCGAATTTCTTGCCAGTTCAACTCCATAGATATCTACGTTTTAGAATGGACCACTAGCTTCAATTTTCTGACTAACTGACCAACTCTTTGAGAATATAAAATTGCATGTAAATGATTTAATTGAAATAAATGCTTTGAGTTCATTTACTTAAATAGCAAAAGCTATAATACTTACAACAATTAAACAAACACAAAAAAGGATTGTGTGGTTTTATGAAACCACGGTAAAAGTGAAACTTCTATAGGCGCCGCCATATTGGCCTTGGCTGCTCTGAAGAGCGCCTTTCACTTTACCCCTACTCCGTGGCCGACCGTCACGCGACATGCAACACACAGACGAAAAAGTTTGAGACGATGTAATAAAAGTTTCACTTTAAAAATAAACATTTTTGAACAAAGTTCCTTATGACACGTTATACTCTACACACTTGGCGAATGAGAGCTAGACCAAAAAAAGTGTAACATTATGATTTACAGTTTTGATTTTCTTTCTTTTCTTTTAGAACAATATTTTGATTCGTATAAGTAGGTAGTATTTCTATTTTCTTAATGTCCCTCGGCAAACTTCGTGTTTCGTCAGTCTTCGGATCATCGGATCTATCAGTGGCCCTTTGCACTTGGTGCAGATCGGACGCTCTCAATCGACTTGAAAGTATCTATATAGAGTTGTTAATACTCTTTTTAACCGTCTTCCAAAAAGGAGGAGGTTATTTGTTCGTAGCGTATGTTTTTTTTTTGTTTTGTTTTTTTTTATGTATGTCCACCGATTTCTCCGTCAATTGTGGACCGATTTTGAAAATTCTTTTTTTGTTTGAGAGGATGTGCTCTCGGATTGGTCCCATATAAATTTTATTAACTTTGCTTGGATAGTTTTTGAGTTAGCTACAAAATACGTATTTTTTTCCCACTTAGTATGTAGATGATAATGTTAACTTTCTGTCATTGGTAGCAGATAGTGGTATTCGAATGTGTGTGGGGTAGGTACCACAACTGAAAAGTGAAAAAAAAAACTTTTTACAAAAAAAAACAACCGACCTCCAAAAAAAACACTACAAAGTGAAAAATAACTTTAATTTCGGAAGTCGGTGGCAAAAACAAAAATACAAAACCCAAGACACCGACTTCCGAAATTAAAGTTATTTTTCACTTTGTAGTGTTTTTTTTAACTTAATATAATATATTTTTTAAATGGGAGGAAAGCTGCTAAAGTCGCAGGCACGACAGATAAGAAAATAGTTTTACTTATAGCTCTATCTAGACACGCGGCCGCGTGTCGAGCCAAGTTCTAGGCAAGACACGGCTGCAGTGTGTTATATTACACGAACCATTTGGAGCCACTTTTGACCCCTTAATAACTCAAAATCTATGTAACATAGACACATGAAATTTGGTTTATTTATTAAAACCCCTTAGATTAACTAGAACTCCAAATTTCATAAATAAAACTCAAACGGTTATTGAGATATTAACGTATAAAAATCGGCATTTTTATCAACGACCTGTCACTAGACATCAAAAATATTTAACCCATTTCCGGATGACCTAGAAAGTTGAAAAGAGATTTCCCGAAAGCAGGCCCACGGTATGATACCGTGTCAAAGCTTATTTATCAAAAATTATGTCGTATTTTTTTCAAGTCGTTTTATCAAAATTTATTTCTTCTAGCATTAGAGAACCTAATAAATATTTATTTTGTTGATACTTAAAGAACTACATCCGCCATTCAATCCTAACCTGAATGTTGCCAGATGACAGACTATTCCAATAAAATAATTTGTAATCGATTGAAAATATCGATACTAACCCACATGGAGTACGTGGAGTATCCACTACACGAGTATGTTTCAAATGCTATTTATTATACTCAAATACTGTAAAATTATGATTTTACAATAAATAAAATATTATATGGTCTGAATATACTTAATCAAAAACTTAAAAGTGTTTCGAGGCAGTAATGTTATTTTATAAACTACCAGTGATCAGAGTAGGTAGATTGATTTGAGGTCAATGAACCGGCACGTATATTAGTATGGATACGCCTCCGGGATTCCGGAATTTTGAAATTATTAAGATTTTTTAAGGAATTTCAAATGTTGTAATGTGTAGAATAAAGAATACATCAATATGAATAAGAAATGTTCAACCCTTTTGCTGTCTGTTTAATAGTATATAGGTGATCGGACTCCAAGAAAAGGATAGGTATACTATAAAACGATATAATATATTTTAAATATTTATCTATCGCATTCTATAAATTTCTAATGTAGTAGTTTAAAAATCCTTACTTTAACAATATTTGATTCAATCCCGTAAGTACCAAAATGAAATCCCAGAAAAAAGGCTTATTTATCCATGTTATGATTTCTATGACTATTCATGATGCGAGTACGTAAAATCAATCTACCTACTCGGATCACTGATAATCACACAATCGATTTCGTCAATCGATTACCAAAATAATTAAACCTGGTAACACTGACACCACGCATAATGTCAAACTGTCAAAAAAAATCTGTCAGATCAATGGCATTGTTGGCTGTTTTTTTTACGTAGATTTGAATTTATTTTTCCGTATTTACTTTATACTTATATTACGTTACGATTTAATGCTGTCAATTTAAATTGAAGCCAGACGAACTATTGCTTATCTTTCCATGGCCATGGGTAAGTTTATTATGTTCTTTAAATATTTATAAACACCGTCGTATTGTATAACCTCATTGATTTTAGCAGCCTATTAGTAGAAGGCCTATGTTCAGTCAGGGGTACGTCGCGCGTCGTCAGCTGTAAATGTCTATAGTATGATGTAATTATATAACATAAGTAAATACACTGAATTCTTTTACCTTTTTCAGGTATGACGATGACATGTGTTATTGCAAGACTTGACATTATTGATTATATTATCTACGACTCTATCCCAAGTATTACTTGCTCAGGAAAATCTAAGCATATTATGTTATGTATGTGGCATGTCAATTGCAAGTCACAGAAGTCATCAGGTTAGTGTTTTTAAAATGGCAGAAGTACTATGAGTGATATAATTATTATACAAAAGTAAATAAACAACAATAAGAGTATTTTCTTACTTTCTAGGTTAGGTATACATTTGGATAAAGTTTGTCATGCTTACTGAGAGAGGCTGCTACCAGAGATGTTTATAGGCAAGCAAGTGATGATAAAAACAGAGCCACCCTAGAGTGTAAGAGATTTACCCATAATAGATCAAAACAATAATCTGGTTAGGGCCAGAATCAAATCGTGACATGTGAGCAGCAGGACTTAGTGTACATAATTATTGATAAGTGAGCAAAATAGGACAAATCGTTTAAGAGATCATCATTGCTTATTACTGTTTTGTGGGAAAGCGTACACCTACCGTACCTACGCTGCTTTCATACCATGACTACGTTATGTGAATGAAGCTGAAGCCGTTTTAAATTCTATGAGAAATAAAATGTTTTTAGTATTTAGGTATTGTTGTGTTATTTGAGGGGTATAAAAGCAAATCCGCCACTGTCCATAAATTGTATCGAGGTCATTCAAAGAAACTTTAGCAAAGCGATATTATATTCGATTTTCTATAGCAATGCCTGTTTTTAATGCCTGGGAAGCTATTTTAAATTGAAATCAATATGCATTCTATTGAAAACTAATATAAATTTGATAAAACCCAATAAAATAGAAATGAGAGTGGTGACTTTGCATCTCACATTGGATAGTGGTGAATCTGCGTCTAACCGACATTGGACAGTGGTGAATCTGTGTCTAAGGGAAAGGACAGTAGCGCATTTGCTTTTTGGCGTATTTAATAAGACAAAAGTACAGTCAGTGAAACAAGTCAAATGGTTGTAATTTTTTTTTATAAATCTCTTTATTTTATAAAATCCAGTAATAACAAATTAAATTTTGGTAAGCAATTAAATTCGTAAGTCCGGTAAAACATGTTTAATTATATAATTAAATTCTTTAAATTCTTAAGTCCGAATCAGGCATTGCAACTTCACATATTTCTTCATCTTCACACTCTTCAGTTTCGTCTATTCCGTTTTCTGCTCGTAGCAGTACCTGTTTGTAGAAGTCTAAATCATCCCTAGACCTCCAATTCTCGCCAAAGTGTTTTTTTAGTAGAGCGTCAACATCTTTTATTTTATCTTTCTTTACTACAACTTTGTCTTTTTCAATCAAATCCGGGTTTAGGTCAATAAATGTTTTACCTCTCTTTAAAACTGACTTGTAACTTCCGAGATCAGCATTGTAGTTAGGCTCCCCTCTTATGGAAACATCATTGCTTCTCTTTCGTTTTAAGAAAAATCGTTTACATTGGTTAAAATGGAAATGCCAGTTTCCCGGTGGGCGAATTATATTTCCGAGAGCAGTTTTCCAATCTTTAACATTGTTCAATGACACAACAGTCCCATATTTTTTAAAGATTTCTATGTATTCCACAGGTTTTAAAATGGTCTCCATACGTTTTATTTCCTTCTCAACAAGACCGAAAACCCGATCTGGTGGAATAAACGAGTGACCGGGAATGGGGAAAACTAGCTCGACTGTTTTAATATGCCGCGGTGCCTGAGTCAACCATTTAGCGCACATACCAATCATAATGCTGTTTTTGTTCTGGGCGCCGCATCCATCCGCCACCAGTCGAACAGTTTTGACATTTTCATTTTGCACTGTATTTTGAAGCGTGTTATAGACTGCCGACGCTATTTCATTTGCTCCTTTACGGTGTTCATCTTCAGTCCAGGTATACAGCGTTACGTTGTCCCTGTTCAAGGTATTTTCTGGCACCGACTTTACGACTCCAAAATTATATATATATAATTGGCGACTGTAATATGCCGCCTGATCAGATATTTTAGGCAACACCTGATTTTTTTGGCAATCAAAAGAAAACACAACTAAATCGTCCCTTTTTTCTTTTAGCAGTCGATAAAATGCTCTGGCCTTCAACATATGTACCCTTTTCTCCGTCATTAAATTTACTTTTTCAGTTGGATCTGTTGATTTTTTTATACGTTCAAGTAGCTCATTGCACTTGGAACAAGTGTCTGTACGAGGGCTTCCAAATCCTAGATTGTAGCATGTGTTGAAAATTGATCTAAAGTAACATTCACGTACTTGGACTTCATTGCTTTGATTAAACATTCTCCACATTTTCCGAATGTTTAGAGTAGATGGCAAATATTTTCTCATAACGGTCGATCTGCAATAATGTGACTCTAAGCACTGAAATGACTCTATAAATCTTTTGACTTCTCTCAATTTATAGATATTTTTGGCCGATGTATGATCTCCACCCCTTCTTTCTTGAACTATGGATCCTGTGCTGGCAAATGTTCGAGATACTTTTCTTATTCTGTGCTCAGTAATCCCCAAAATATTTATGAAAGTTTTTTGGCAAACTCGTATTAATTTCACTGAATTTCTCTTTCGAACAAATAATTTTGTTGTATTTTTTGTTGGCTGGCGCTGACCAACTCTTGGCCGGCGTCTTTTCACCCTTGACACTCTGCAGTGCTTCAATAAAAATGCATCTTGGTGCTTTTTATTTCTTGTCTTATAAAATTCTCCATGGAAATTTTGTATATCTAGTATCGTCAATTTGCAACATTTAAACTGTTTATTTTCCGCATCATGATTACAGCGTGGCAAACCTGGTGGCATTTTAGCAGAGTACCTGTAAAAATAAGCAGTCTGAAATAACCATTTTATGAGACCTATTCAATAAATACCCATACGATGGGTTAACAGATCCACGGACAGACAGACGGGCTGAGCAAAAATTATTAATGTTCCGTTTTGGCCGTTTAGACCGGATTCCTAGAAACAATAATTAGGTAGGTATCTATACAACTATCAGTACAAAAACAACAACAAAGGATTATTTTTGTCCGCTTTACACTCTAACAGTCACGGGCTCAGTTAGTAAGCAATAAAAAGAAACTTGCTATAAAAAAAAAATCATGCCATCCCAAACTAAGATTCAATAACTTTACGTGCTGATTGTACAAACACACGCCATTGTAAGGAAAAAATTCTTACCTTTCAACCTTTGATATAGCCCGTTTCCACGTCTCTGGTGCTCGTTTCTTTTTGCGAGCGCGTTCTGGAGTCACTTCCACTACATTTTCTTCCATTTTTTACTGGTTTTATAACGAAATGTAATTTTAAAACGCAAAATAGTCAACCACAGTTTCACAAGGAAATCACAGCCACGACACCATCTGCGGCCATCTTGAACATCTTAAAATAGCGGCCTGTGATTGGCTGAAATGGACAATGGCGTGTTTGCACGTGATTGGTTTAGGACAGTGGCGTTTTTGCTTCTCACCTTAACTTTTAAACACCATTTACTATGGGACAGTGGGAACTTTGCGTCTAAATTGTTAAATGTACTAAATTAGTTTTAACAAGCTCTACTAGATGGCATTCATACTTTAGTTTTCGTTCAAGATGGACAGTGGCGGATTTGCTTTTAGACCCCTCATTTGTTAAAGTAAACCTTCCTATAGAAGCACTGAAAATGCTGCTGCCAATGAGATTATTCATCTTTAATTAAGAGAGTTGGCTAAAACAATGTTTATGCCATTAAATCTTTCATATTTAGCGCGCAAGATTATTAATTTACCTTTATAAAATTCAAGTCTGTAAATGCGATAATCGCCATTTTGATGACAGTCGAGGTCGAGGCTAAAAAACATAAAAATTGGGGATTTCGAACATCCAAACTCCACCATAAGGACAGTGACTATTACAACATTTAATTATTTGACGAATTCATCCATTTTTCAAGTTAAATAAGTAGTAGTAATGAAGTTTTTGATATCAAAAGTCGAAGTTTCGCGCCAATCGTGCGTGTTTACATTTTAACTTTTCACAATTAACACACATACACATATCTGATACGACTTAAAATGTGACAAATGTGATTAAAAATATTATAAGTAACTAGAAAATGCCCAGATCTTAACTTATTATACGAACACACGTTCAATAACACGTAATATTCATTACTATTACTCAATTTGTGTTAAAAATCGTCGATCCGTCGATCATTGTTTTTTTTTTTTATTGTAATGATGTGCGAAAACGATTATGCCAAACTTTTTTTTTTTTCAATTTTGATTGTCTCGATTAATTTATTATGTCAAATGTCTGAAATCTATACTTGAAAATGAAAATAAAATTGTTTTAAGCTTGGGAGTATAAAATTTATATTTCCTAGCGTGTTATGTGTCGCTTTCTTCTTTTTAAAGTTAAATGACATTGTTAACTGTAATTTATGTAGAAAAAGGTAATGTATTCTTATTTGTTTTTTTTTTTTTTTAATTATTATTTTTTAAATTTGAGTTTTAATTTTGATTGTATTTTAATTTTGATTTTAATCTTATTTTTATTGAATTTTAAATTATTGTATTTCAATTCTATTTGTAAATGTGTATGCTTATTCTTATAATAATATGAGTCTATTGTTACTTGAAATAAATGATTTGAATTGAATTGAATTGAATTAAATACAATAAACATTGTTTAAAATAATTATTTATACTTTTCTATTGTAATTTTAATCGTTTTTAGGACATTCAATATAAAACGAGTCAACACACAGAACGAGGATAGATACTTACCTCATTTATTGAATTTCGCGCCGAATTGTTTCTATTTATTTGAATTTAAATTCGGAACGTTGTTCAAAATTATTTTTAATTTATTGGACAATTATTTATTTTTGATACTTTCTGATATAGAATGCCTAGTATACATTTTTTAGGTAGGCTTAAGAAAATTTTGTTTGGGAATGATGTTAAATTAATTCTATAAATTAGGTAGGTATTCCGCAAACACTTTTAAATGACGTCTATATTTTTAAAGTGAAATTTTTATTACATCGTCTCAAACTTTTTCGTCTGTGTGTTGCATGTCGCGTGACGGTCGGCCGCGGAGTAGGGATAAAGTGAAAGGCGATCGTCAGAGCAGCCAAGGCCAATATGGCGGCGCCTATAGTTCGCAGCAGCTAACCGTGTAAAGTTTCAGTTTTACCGTGGTTTCATAAAACCACACAATCATTTTTTTTTAGTTGTATGAGTTTGAAAGTATTTGTTTTTAATAGGATAATCTTACTCGACTAATAGAAATTGTTTTTTTTTTGAGGTAGTTTCAAAACGAAATTTAAAAAACTGCCCAAGTGTATGTCGGACTACGCACAGTGAAGGGTTCCGTAATTGGGATGAATATTTACGCATAAACATTGCATAGTATCAATTTTATCGACTGCAAAAATAAGTTTGTATTTCTCGAAAAAACTATAACAAACAAAGTTAATTCTGCGGTTGTAACCGAAAATAAACTATCTCAAAAATTATTGATTTCAAAAGCAAAGTCACTTAGAAACATCTTTAACATTTTAATGATGAGATCCAACAATACACGCTTTATATGCATAGATTTTTTTCATCTCTCGGTTATATGTAAGTATGGAGAATGCCACCCCCACTATTATGTTTATCGTAATTTCACTACACCATTGTTTAACAGTGCAAAAAATACACCTTTTTCAAAATTTTCATCGATAGAGTGTAAATAGTCTTCATGTTAAATGGCTGTATGACATCCGGGCGCACGGACAGACGAACTTGACGAAATTAAGAGGTCCTTTTTTTACGGATTTTGATTTTCAAGTTTACAATCGGCATGAAATTGATGTCTATGACAATTGATCTACAATATTATTATTATTTGGAATAGCCGCCATCTTAAAATCCAGAATGTCCATCTAATTTGATATCAGCACTATCTCCCGAAAACCATGAAAATGACAGTCATGACGACAAATTTTCAAATGGGGTTAAAAACTGCCACTTGCTCACTTCAGATGGCGCTGATCTCCAGCGTCTTATAATTTGACAGCTAACTATACATTTTTGATTCAAATGCCAAAAGTTGATGTAAATTCCTGAATTTCATGACTAAATTCAAAACACCCCGTCGAGTCAACTGATGTGTCACGTGTCAAAATCTTGGTCCCTAATGTTAGGCGGCAGTGAATTCATTTCATTCATTCTTTGATCTCGAAAAACGTTGTTACAAACGTCAGGTTGGTATGTTCAAGGTAGTTGGTAGGTTGGTACTATGCTTGAGACGTTTTTGAATTGATAGATCGTATGACTATTGTTTTAGGGACTATTGTCGTTTAATTTTTAATATAAACTTACGAATAGTTAAGTCTATAGTGAGGTCAAAATGTAAATCCAAGGGGCGGCTGCAACGGCGGCGGTGATCACTCGCGTCCGGCCCTGGTTCAGGCCATGGTACGGAGCGAGAGGAAATGGCAGACCGTCATCTCCTTCTGCGAAGCTGTAATGCTCGCGTAGGAGGAGGCGGAACGCGTGAGGGAGAGGCAAAGTTCGCGCCCTCACGCCCCTAACCGCCGCAGGAGGAGACGCCCGGGGCGGGAATCGCGAGCCGATTTCCGGCCACCGTAGGCGCGGGCTTGCGAACGGTGAGCAATGGGTAGCTCGCCGTCCGATAAGGACCAAGCCCGGGTCGACGGCGCGTTGTGTTCCCCGCGCGCCTCAAAGAGATGTCAGCAGAATTGACGGGATCCGCTAGGGCCAATGCCTGCCGGGGGTTCGAAGAAAACCGATAGGGACATCGTGGCCCCCGGCAACATGGCAACCGAAGGAACACGGGTGGGTTTTAGTCAGTAAGAGTCTGACACGCCCTCCCGCTCCGCCCAGAGCGGGAGAAATTATAAAAAAAAGGGGCGGCGGCAAAAATTAAATAATTAAATCATACATGAGAAGGAACTTTGTTCCTGACGGGGTCAAAGTCAAAGTCAAATCATTAATTTCAAATAGGCCCATGTATGGCACTTTTGATCGTCAAAAAACCGGCCAAGTGCGTGTCGGACCACGCAAAATGAAGGGTTCCGTAGTTGGGATGAATTTATCCCAAAAACAAACTTAACTTTGTAGTTGAAAAATATGTTCCCCCATACGGAATGTATGGTAAAACATGTTTTTGCAACTGCAAAGTTAAGTTGGTCGATGATTACTCGTTAACTTGTAGAGCCTACTTAGCTGTGATAGTTTTCCTTTTAATTTCGTTATATAAACTACTGTTGTGATTTTTTTCACACACCCAAAACCAACCATTAAGCCGGTAGGGGGGGGGGACACTTGACTCTAACAAAAATTAGCACTTTGAAGCTTAATATTTCGCAAACGGATCTCTGAATCCAAAAATAGTTTTCACAAACTCACAATGTTTTTGAAGGACCTTTCCTATGATACCCCTCACCATGGGTAAAATAACAAAAAAGACAATCACCACTTTACGTGTATGAGAGGTACACCAAAAAAATTTTTTTTTCATAATTTTGTTTTATCACTTTGTCGGCATAATTAATATGTATACTTATGCCAAATTACAGCTTTCGAGTACGAAGGGTCTCGGAGCTAGACCGCGGACAGACAGACAGACAGACAGACGGACATGACGAAACTATAAGGGTTCCTTGTTTACTACGGAACCATAAAAATGACAAAATAATAAAATTGATTCTATTCGCCCCTTCCAAAAGGTAGTTTTCGTATGGAGAAAAATGGGCAAGAAACTCCACCGTTACTCTTTTAAAATGTTTTACAATTGTTTGTATATGTACGTACATTTGTTAAATAATTATTATATGTGAAGACGATGCACCTAGAATAAAATTACTATACCACAGTAGGTAAAAAGAATTAAAAATTAAACAACGACAGATAATTTAATATGTGATAGATACATGGTGCTCACATATTTACAAACATTGTAAAAGTAGACGATTTTCCTAAAATTTTACAATTAATAAGTCAGTGTGTGAGGAAGTAATCACAGAATGTAAAATCAATGTCATAAAACACAAAGTAATAAATTTTACAATTAAATTAGCAAACAGTTTGATTTTGTCTTGATTCTAAATTGTCCTATGGAGCAGGACCAGCATGTTTCCAAGCACTCTTATCTTGGATATAATCCTCTAATTTGTAATATGCTTGTTTACAAAGTGTATTTTTAATATGAGTTTTAAATTTTCTTTCATTTAATTGCAAAATGTCACAAGGTATTTTGTTGTAACATTTAACACAGTACCCCATAAAAGATGTATGTACTTAAGATAATCTAAAAAATGGTTGATCTAGTTTATCTTTATTTCTAGTATTAAAATTATGTCTATCACTTATTTTATTAAAGAGATGTGGATTTTTCCTTACATACATAATATTTTCATAAATGAATTGGCAAGGTACCGTCATAATATTAATCCTTTTAAAAAGTTTCGTGAGAGATTCGCGGCGACGTAGATTATAAATGGCTCTGATAGCTCTCTTTTGCAAAATAAAGATGGATTCAATGTCAGCAGCCCGACCCCACAGTAAAATGCCATACGACATAAGGCTCCCCGACTGCACACGTTTTTTTTAATAATAATACTTGCCGCGCCGGCTCAGCGATCTGACATCATTGCGGAAAATTGTAACAATTGTTACGAAAGAAATACCTACATTCTTACACAATATTGCTACGCATATTTACAAAAAGAATTTAATAGATCACGTTTGATTGACGAATAATAATAATTTCTTTACAAAAAGTAATGATATCCCATCAAAAACATAAATGTGAAAATGGGAGCCAAATTCCATAAATATGGTTGTCGACTTCGCCGACAAAAGAATTGAAATCTAAATGGGTACCAAGTTCTGTAGATAATCCTGAAATTTATTTATAAGAACATGCAACTTTCTAAAATAAAATTAAAACACAAATTCTTGTTTTTTCTGCTATAACAATGTTTGCTATTTAAAAATATAACTTCTTAAATTTGATTGAACAGTCGAATTATTTACACAAAGCACTTAGGATAAATTGAAGCTCAAGATTTGACTTGGCTAGTTTTTACATACAAGTTATCTTATATTTGGCTAATCAATTTATCATCTTTATATTTGTCTACAGTGTCGCGGTGCAAAAGAACTAAAACAAACAGGGTAACTTTTTTATGCTGGTGTGCATTACAGCTACGTCTTACACTCGCGCCACGTCATTGTGCTGTAATTTTACTTTTTAGTGTGCGCGCATTAAGCGGCTAACAGTTGGACGCTATTTTTTCATCGATTTTACAGCTTTGACTGTCTACCTAGGCATATTTAATTATTATTATTTAATTTTAAGTAGGCACTCAACATCAAATAAGTAATTCATGATGTGCTTACCTGTAAGAAATTGGTACACTAGTCTATAAGTTTATTGGATGTATCTCATATCTTTGTATCGGTGTACTCAATTGTTGGTGAGCCAAATAAATAAAGTAAAATATTCATATCTTTGTTCTTTATGTTATGCGCAAGTTACTGTTTCTTATTGTAACTGTTTACAGCTTTGACTGTCTACCTAGGCGTATTTATATATTTGTTCTTTATGTTATACGCAAGTTACTGTTTCTTATTGTAACTTTAAGGTCAAAATATCTTCATCCTCTAAAATTTTAGCTTGCTGGTAAAAACTAGCCAAGTCAAATCTTGAGCTTCAATTTATCCTAAGTGCTTTGTGTAAATAATTCGACTGTTCAAATTTATGAAGTTATATTTTTAAATAGCAATCATTGTTATAGCAGAAAAAACAAGAATTTGTGTTTTAATTTTATTTTAGAAAGTTGCATGTTCTTATAAATAAATTTCAGGATTATCTACAGAACTTGGCACCCATTTAGATTTCAATTCTTTTGTCGGCGAAGTCGACAACCATATTTATGGAATTTGGCTCCCATTTTCACATTTATGTTTTTGATGGGATATGGTTCACGTGGAAGTCAAAACAAAACAACAATAAAGTACTTAGTTCTGAATTCAACTTATTATAAAAATAAAAAAAATAAAAATATTTATTATTATACGCGATAAATCTAATAATTGATGGACATGGAAATTAGCACTCGTTTGTATTCGGAAAAGCAATGATTTGTTAAGAAAATAGAAATGCTGTAGGTAGTTAATTGATTCAGGCGTGACCTTGCGGAAATCCATTATAAAATACAATAGACGTGGATATATTTAGTAACCTGTTCCGCTTATATATTTCTAAAGAGCCATAAAAAACTCCTGAAATAAATCGACACGTGTTGCCACATCGAGCGATGAGTGCAGTCTGCACTCAGCGCTCGATGTGGCAACACGTCGTGTTCGAGTTCGCAACAAGTCCATCGTCATCCTGAGGATGCCTCGTTGAGAGGTGAAACACGTGTCGATTTATTTCAGAAGTTTTTTATGGCTCTTTAGAAATAGATAAGCGGAACAGGTTACTAAATATATCCACGTCTATTGTATTTTATGCTGTAGGTAGTGTACCTGTAGTACCTATTGGAATGGATTACTACTACCTACTATTAGACTATTGGATGGAATAATCACAAATGCTACTAGAATTAATGTCTATTATCAATTTATCATTTAAGTATAAATAAGTGCTACGCTGCAAGAAATTTTCTAATGTACAGCAAACGGTCATAACAATATTAGACGGAATGGACTGTATCACCTTGGCTTCCTTGCACTTTATTATATTTCAACATTAGCTACTCGACGTAGAAGATGAAAACGGAATGGAATATTCTGAGATTAAGATGGCAATGATTAGCTTTTAGAAATAAAATAAATATTAATGTTATGACGGGAAAGTTCCCATTAGGCGAATATTGGATTATTGATTTCTTGGGTGGATTGTAATAAAATTACTAAAGAGCTGCAACGGAGAGTTTTAGAAAAAAGAGGATTAAAAAAAATTACATAATGTCATTAATTAATTTTCAATTATCTATTCCAATATTGTTGTCATAGGCCAAATCTACTTTCTGAGTCCCAGAAAATGTTCGACGACATCGAGGCAGATTGGTCCACACTAGCTCAAGCAAGACAGGAGTAGAAAGGAAAAAGGGAGGCCTTTGCCTTGCAGTGGGACTACATAGGCAAAAAATAAATAATATTCCTTGTAATTTTTAACTCCCGACGAAACAGAGTGTTAGAGTGAGAGTGTTATTATTAAGAAAATATTCACTATACTCCATTTATAGGACATTAGACTAATAACGATTATCACCATTTCATTATTTAGATACTAGGGCTAACGAGGAGAATACTTCGTTGAAAAGGTCGACTGTAAGGTCGCGAGTTCATAGACTGCACTTGACCATCAACATGCCAGCACGGTTTGCGGGAATTCACATGCTCAAGAATTCTCCGATGTTCTTCTAAAAGTTAGTGAAGGCACTCTACCAGAGGAGAGCGGCCAGGTGGCCCTACTAGAGACTCTTGGTAGAAAAGAATTCTTGGGTGTGTGAACGAGCCATTTTAACGCCCAAAAATTATCAAGCTGATAATTGATGATGATGCCACACATCACCCCGTAGAATTTCTGAATTCGCTAACGGCAAGTCTATCGTGTCAATCCAATAACTGTAACTCGAGTTACAGTGTTTTGCTTTAATAGCGCTCATTCGATTATTTCGAGGCAGTTACATATTCCCTATATTAATATTTTTTTATTTTATAATATGTAGAAGGAGATATGAGTACATACAAAACACTGTATTTTAATTATATGTATGGTTTATAAAGTTTTAAAAACCCTTTTCACGAAATAGGTATTTCTGAGATACAGTGTTTTGGATTGACACGGTAGAAGTGGACTTCCGGCGCACATCACCCAGCTGAAGGTCGGTGTCCCGACGACTCCGCCGAAGCTGTGTAACGGAACCCGGCTCAAAGTCGTGTCTTTGCAGCGAAACGTCATCGAGGCGGAAATTCTAACAGGTTATGACGTTGGCGAGACAGTGTTTATACTGCGTATACTACTAATTCCCCATTTCCAGTTTAAGCGTGTGCAGTTCCATGTGAGCGTATGTTTTGTGATGATTATCAACAAGACACAGGGGCAGACACTGAAGGCTGCGGGTGTCGACTTCAGGACAAGCTGTTTCTCACACGGACAACTATACATCGCTTGCTCCCGCGTCACCAGTCCTGACTCTTTGCATATTTTGGCTGCTGAGACAAAAAATACAAACGTACATAGTATATAAGGAAGTTTTATAAAAATGTGGCTGTTATTGTAGTATTTTGTGGTATCTTACGACTTCCACGCGAACGAAGTCGCGGGCAGCTAGTTTCGATATAAACGTGTTATAAACTTCGTTGTTTGACGATAAGTACGAAACAATGTAATCTATTTACATCAAAAAAATAACTCTTAAAGTGAAGTCATTTCAACATTATTACACAATAACTGTCGTTATTTGTCCAATGCTACAATGGAGTATAGGTGTAGCGCATATGTACAGATGCCAGCACATCAAGCTACCCGAAACTGTAAAATTTTCCCAATCAACTTTGAACCTTATGTATCCGCGATAAAGTTGAGAATCTATTAAATAAATTGGGCAAATTGTAGTAGCCTGATGTGCTGGCGTCTGTACTGCTTCTGTTTTACTAGACAGGCAAAACAAAAGCAGTACACAATACACACATTTTCCTCGAAGAGGTGGTACAAATGCACTGGAGTAATTACGGTGTTAATTTCAAGCAATTAGTGGGAGAGTTTCATTGTAACTTTAGTTTCTTAGCAGTGGCGTAGCAAAGAGCGGGGCGGGCCGCACCGGGTGTCACCTTTTTTGGGGTGATACCTACCCGGCTTTTTATTTTTAATAACAACTTACAAACAAAAAAAAAATCGCTAGCACAGTTTCTTTTTCGGGGATTCCTCCACTAGCACTAGCTCAGCTCTATGTATAATTCGGGGATTCCCGCAAAAGAGCCTGACGCTGTCGTGGGGGATTAATAAAAAACTATTTTCAACCACCAACTTCCGCACCGGGTGCCACCCAAGGTAGCTACGCCACTGTTTCTTAGGTTTTGTTTTTCTTTTTTGGTTTTGTGTTTTGTTTTTGATGTGTAACATCTTTTCTCTCGCTTTCCAGCAATCTGTGGGAGTAATTTCGTGAAAGGGACGGAAGTGTGTAACAGGAAGCCGGTGAAGCGCGCGCTATTTGATTTGATCAATGAACACGCGCGGTGCTAGAGTTGGCCTTCAAATGGTACCAACCCATTTTTCGAGAGGTTTTGGTATCGTCAGCCAAGATGTCAGATGTTACAAAGTAAGGCTTGCTCGTTTTTTAAGTGAAAACTTCTTTAGGCGCGTTGGGCATTTTTAAGATGGAACAATTGAACTCGCGACACCGTTACCGACACCTCATTTTTGTAAACGTGATTGTGCTCTTTATTTATTTATATTACGTTACGGATCAATGTTCTATGCAAGTATTTTTACTTTAAAGGTTTTGAAAGTTCTTTTTTTTGTAAACGCGATTGTGCTCTTTATTTAGATAAGGTTACGGACCAATGTTCTATATAAGTATTTTTCTTCCACCAAGGCGATCTAGTTCAAGTTTTCACTTCTGTCGGCACTCCCGGAGCGCCATTGTTTTTTTTTTAAAGTCTTTTTAAGACTAGGACTTTTAGTGGCATGAGGAACAGGATGTAAAGTTCACTCATCCACCATAGAAAAGGGAGGATCCTCCGACCAGACGGGTGTTGTGTCTGGCGGGCAATGCCCATCAGTTTGAAGTTTAAATCTTGCATGTATGTCGATCGCTCGGTAAACTCTAACTGCGTGATGCAGGATTTGTGTGACGTCATGTCTATGATGCGTAGTTCGTATGTGGCGGTGTAACCGCTACAGACTAAATGGTCACAGATGATGTTTGTAACAGCGCGCGTAGGCAGCAAGCGTGATCTTCAATGCTCGTGCCTTTTCTATATCAGAATAACCTTTTGCACTGCTGTTCGTGGGACTAAGTTTAATATCCTGTGGGTGGTATAGTTACAGGCTGGCATTAATATTTTACAAGGAGGCTCTCGTTTCAGCGTTAGCATAAATACCTAAATACCCCGCTTCTCTATAAATCCTCACTAAATATTTACACCTTTGAATGTCATGTTTGCATTTTCAGTGGTTTTGGTGGAGCGTTGTCTAGTCATGTTTTCGTTTTATATTTATGTAGATCAATCTGCCTAGTCTTTTCCTATCTATTTTGGGGTCGGCTTCCAGTCTAACCGGATGCAGGTGGATACTAATATTTTACTTGGAGAAACTGCCTATCTGACCTCCACAACCTAATTAATGGGTAACAGGATACCCCTTGGCAAGACTGGTTCAGACTTTCGGGCTTCTAACTACCCGTAATGACGATCAAAGATCTAGGAATGACAGCCGGGACCAACTGCTAAACTAGTCCAGTTCCGGGTAGTACTTGATTACTGGAAAATTATTAATTATGGAAATATTAAAAATAATGCTAATAAGGCAAATTTTGAGGCTGGAATTTGATTTTATAAGCAGACAGATGTTGAATCCCTAAAATATATAAAGTAGCCCACTTACAAC
This sequence comes from Agrochola lychnidis, assembly GCA_963680765.1. Taxonomy (NCBI): domain Eukaryota; kingdom Metazoa; phylum Arthropoda; class Insecta; order Lepidoptera; family Noctuidae; genus Agrochola; species Agrochola lychnidis. The sequence goes on from OY796857.1 coordinate 18,185,547, forward strand.
ATTAGTCACTGAGTTATCAATTCAGAAGTAATTATATTTATCGGTAGCTTTGAGTCATGTTAGTTTACGTTCGTAAATTGACGCTGGTTTTTTGATATTCTGTTGGAATAGTAAAGATGATGAATTAACATAATAGAAGCTGTTCTATTAACTCGTTGCCTACATACAAAAAAAGATATTAGGTTGCAGGTGCTAAAGAAAACTTGTGTTGCTGCACTTATAATTTCCCATTCACATTCCCCACACATTCGTCCCAACTATTTCTACACACCCCCTAAAAATAAAGGCGTCAAGAATAATGACGTCATTATGTAAGCGTGGCCAGTCCCGCTGAATGGCCTGAGTGCCCATTCATGACATGAAAGCTGCGGTAACGTGATTTCTCTTATTTAATCTCGGGATGGAAGGCCAATGAGTTAACATTACTTTTTGTGGTGCGATTTGTGTATATGGCATGATGTGAAAAGGATTTGGAAAGAAAATTATGCTGTTTGGAAGAAAGGAGGGAGTATAAAATAATTGTTGGTCAAACTCAACTCAAAGCATTTATTTCAAATAAACCAATTACAGGTACTTTTGAATAGTCAAGGGGTCGGTAAGTCAGAAAGATGAAGCTAGGTGCCAATTCCAAAGCGTAGAAGGTTCCTGTGGAGAAGAACGGGCATGAAACTCCACGGACACTCTTTTAAATCAAAATATTGTTACAAAATATTGGATAAATCATTCATGTTGAAATTATACATGTGAGAACAATGTAGAAAGACGTGCACGTTAAAAATCCGTAATAAAAATCTAAAAACAAAAAAAATATTGGTTGTCTGTAAAGTCAGTTTACGGACGATAATTTTACGTGTTATCGTCACAAACCGAACGCTTAGGCCGATCGTGCCTCCCTATCGCTTGTTCCGCGCTCTCACTTGCACGCTCGTCTCAGGCGGAATGTAACACTTTTTCGTGCGTGCGTTCATCGATTTAAATAACGTTATCACGTCAAAAATTCAAAATTTTAATAAGATAAAATAAACCGAGGCAGCTAAGAGATGATCAGTCCCTAGGTTCACGAACTTGACGAATGGATCAGCACCATTTAGCTTAACAATTTTGAAGGGAACTTAATGATACAACACTGGTGGTTACAACAATGGTCTAGAATTTGAGGACTAGGGTCTTTTAAAGCTCTTTGGTGATGTACCTAGTATTGCGATAGCATTCATCTTCTAGGCACAATTTCACCTTGTACAAAAAATACATCATATCATTAAAATTTTATTTTACATAGGTGCCGTTCGGGGACTGAAAATAATAAACTGTTCCACTGAACCGCAATTATTCAAAGTTTTGTTTCATTGCGGTTAGTGGAAGTGCTCAGTAACCCTAATTGCGTAACTTATTTTCGTAAACAATTATGACAAATTTGTTTCATTTTGACAGTTCAACAACATTCATTGCGTTATTTACGTTGTTGAGCAGATTCTTTTTCCAACTTATGAAGCAATGGTTAAGCAATCTGTTTCGAATCGAAACAAATTGTGATTGATCGTGTATTACGCAATTAGGGTATAGGTGCGGTTCGGACAAGTGCTGTTGAAATCAGTGCTCTGAGTGGAATACCTCGAACTTAAGTGGGTAACACAAATCAACGCTTCTGACACAAGATTAATTTGCATGATCACAAGATTGCATTCGTATTTCACAGGTCGTCAGTAATCTGACAAAATCAACGTTCAACCTGCAACTAAGGTCACTGATTTTAGTTTTCCATTGCAAGCTCAGCCAACCAAAACAAATTAACGTTCCTAATTTATAGTCTCAACAATATCAACAAGGCTAAGCTTGACTGATAGGACCGGTATCTTTATTTATCACAGCGGCTCCGCGTTCAGAATTCTAATGCTGTCCGTGCAAATTGGCCCGAGAGGAGATACATTTGTTGTTTACGTCACTCATTGCTGGTTTAGTACCTGCATTAATGGAACAATCGTTAACGAAAGAAGCGATGGATGGAGCTCAAGCTTCATCTGAAGAGATAGTAGGTATAAATTGAGAGTAACTGGTGAAAGTATTTGCATATCTATGAAAATTGACGTTCACGGTGTTAATATTCATGGAAATTTGTTTCGTTTTTATTCCAACTCACGGCGCGGGTTTTCCGTTCTGTCGCAGCTTCGTAAAATTTGTAAATATATGCAATTAAATTCTTGATTTTCACGATGTTTTGAGACCGCAGCATCTGCAGTTCATTATGACTATATTGAAGTATTTGAGGTAAATTTTCAATTACGCGATTTCATTCCGTGTACTATTATTTTGGTTCATGAGATAACATAACATTTTGCCTGTATGTAACACACGTTACATTATAGAACTGATTTATATCCGTCACATCACACTCTCAGGGCCAGTTGAAAACCAGCGTCGGGCACTTATTGTTGTCTGGCATTTTTGCTGAACTGAGCCTTTTTGGCGCAGCCGTGAGGCACACTCCCCTACTAATTTCTTACATCGCACTTTACACTTTTTATTTGACTTTGATTTTGAATTTTTATCTGCTGATAATGATGTTGTGTGTTTTTTGGTCTGTGCTAAATAAACGTATTTTCTCTCTTTTGCAACTATAGTACACCCATGCACATTTCGCCAGTTATGTTTAAGTCCCATTTAATTGGGGGCGAGTCTATTGCCATCAACCGGGCACAAATCCAGACTCCAGGCCGTTACTGCGAAATTCTAGATGGAAAAACCAAATAACACTTTGCCCGACCCGGGAATCGAATCCAGGACCTCATGCTCAGCTGTAGCGCTAGCGACCAATAGATCAACGCGGCAGTTCGGCGAGCTATTTGAATCAATAAAGGGATATTAGTTTCTCTACCACAAAGCCCGCGCATAATTGTTCCGGAAAGCGGATGTTTGTGAAGTTTAGCAAACCAACACAGGTATATGAATTAATTGAGTGACTCTGAAGTGGGTCAAGTGGGTCAACGTTGTATAATGAACTTTACGATGATATTTTGAAATCCATGAACCTCTCCGAAATCATGAAAATAGGAATTCAGGTAGGTAGTACTCCCTGGGCGTCGGAAATCTCTAGACCGATTCCCAGCCACCGTAGGCGCGGGCTTGCGGACGGTGAGCATGGGTAGCTCGTCGTCCGATAAGAACCAGGCCCGGGTCGACGGTACGTTGTGTTCTACGCGCGCCTCAAAGAGATGTCAGCACAACTGACGGGGTCCGCTAGGGCCGATGCCTGACTTTCCCGCGACCCTCGGGTCGCGGGAAAGTCCGAAAAGGATACCGTGGCCCCTGGCAACACACAGGCAACTAAAGGAACATGGGTGGGTTTTAGTCAGTAAGAGTCTGACTCGCCCTCCCGCTCCGTCCAGAGTGGTAGAAGTTATTTGATGATGTCCCACCCAAAAAAAAGAGGGCTGACAGAAGTGAAAACTTGAACAATATCGCCTTGGTGGAAGAAAAATACTTGTATAGAACATTGGTCCGTAACCTTATCTACATAAAGAGCACAATAGCGTTTACAATACCTTTAAAACATGCTATGCATGCTATGCTATGCATGCTATGTATGGCATGCTATGCTAGCTATGCTATGTATGGCATGCTATGCTAGCTATGCTATGTATTGCATGCTATGCTATGCAAGTTATGCTGTGTTATGTTGTGCTATGCATGCTTTGCTTTGCTATACTATGCATTCTGTTCTATGCATGCTATGCTTGCTATTCATGTTATGCTATACATGCTATGCTATTCATGCTATGCATGCTAAGCTATCCATGCTATGCTATGCTAGCTATGCTATGTATGGCATGCTATGCTAGCTATGCTACGTATGGCATGCTATGCTAGCTATGCTATGTATGGCATGCTATGCTATGCAAGCTATGCTGTGTTATGTTGTGCTATGCATGCTTTGCTTTGCTAAACTATGCATTCTGTTCTATACATGCTATGCTTGCTATTCATGTTATGCTATGCAAGATAGGCAAGCTAGGCAAGTTATGCTATGTATGCTATGCTATACATGCAGTGCTATGCATGCTGTGTTATACATGCTGTGCTATGCATGTTGTGCTATGCATGCTTTGCTTTGCTATACTATGCATTCTGTTCTATGCATGCTATGCTTGCTATGCTACGCATGCTATGCTATGCATGCTATGCTATGCAAGGTAGGCAAGTTATGCTATGTATGCTATGCTATACATGCAGTGCTATGCATGCTGTGCTATGCATGCTGTGCTATGCATGCTGTGCTATGCATGCTGTGCTATGCATGCTGTGCTATGCATGCTGTGCTATGCATGCTATGCTATGCAAGCTATGCTGTGTTATGTTGTGCTATGTATGCTTTGCTTTGCTATACTATGCATTCTGTTCTATGCATGCTATGCTTGCTATTCATGTTATGCTATACAAGCTATGCTATTCATGCTATGCATGCTATGCTATAAATGCTATGCTATGCAAGCTATGCATGCTATGCAAGGTATGCACGCTATGCAAGTTATGCTGTGCATGCTATGCTATGCTATGCTATGCAAGATAGGCAAGTTATGCTATGTATACTATGCTATACATGCAGTGCTATGCATGCTGTGCTATGCATGCTGTGCTATGCATGCTGTGCTATGCATGCTATGCTATGCAAGCTATGCTGTGTTATGATGTGCTATGCATGCTTTGCTTTGCTATACTATGCATTCTGTTCTATGCATGCTGTGCTTGCTATTCATGTCATGCTATACAAGCTATGCTATTCATGCTATGCATGTTACGCTATGCATGCTATGCTATGCATGCTATGCTATGCAAGCTATGCTGTGTTATGATGTGCTATGCATGCTTTGCTTTGCTATACTATGCATTCTGTTCTATGCATGCTATGCTTGCTATTCATGTTATGCTATACAAGCTATGCTATTCATGCTATGCATGTTACGCTATGCATGCTATGCTATGCATGCTATGCATTCTGTTCTATGCATGTTACGCTTGCTATTCATGCTATATTATGCGTGCTATGCTATGCTTGCTATTCATGTTATGCTATACATGCTATGCATGCTATGTAAGGTAGGCAAGCTATGCAAGTTATGCTATGTATGCTATGCGTGCTATGCATGCTATGCAAGGTAGGCAAGCCATACCATAATATAGCATGCAATGCTATGCATGCTATATTATGCGTGCTATGCTATGCTTGCTATTCATGTTATGCTATGCATGCTATGCAAGGTAGGCAAGCTATACAAGTTATGCTATGTATGCTATGCTATGCATGCTATGCTATGCGTGCTATGCTATGCAAGCTATGCATGCTATGCTATGCAAGCTATGCTGTGTTGTTGTGCTAAGCATTCTGTTCTATATGCATGCTATGTATGGCATGCTATGCTAGCTATGCTATGTATGGCATGCTATGCTGTGTTATGTTGTGCTATGCATGCTTTAATGATAATTGATAAATGATTTTATTTCTGTAAGTAGGTTTGTACAAACACTTTTACACGTCAATCATATTTTAAAAACTAGATGATGTCGGCTTTTCCTATCTGACTACTCTGAGAAGAAAGGCCGAAACAAACTCAGAGGTCACAGTCTCTTTTAAAGTCCAGACATAATCTTGGTCAGATCATGTGAAGGCCATGTGGATTGGTGTCTGAAGTGGTCTTTAGAGGAAAGCATCACACAGATTGAGAGGGCCTGTCCAGTTAGTGCACGCATTTGTCAGTTATCGTGCAGGTCAACTCAGAATTTAAGGAGCTCAACGATTCGACGAACAATACCAAAAAAAGGACATTTGTGTAGGCCACATAAATTACTCAAACTGTCAGACCATGATTAGAACTAACTGAGAAAAGATTATAAACAAAACAAAAAGGAATGATCCATATAGTCTTCACATTCACAATAATTAAAATAATATAATACTTTAAAAGTAAATATTCATGTCATTGCATATATAAAAATTATTTACGTCAATGTGTATATAAAAATAAAAAAAACCCGGAAATAATCTTGGTCAGAGCATTTCATTTGAGGACCATGTAGATTTGTATCTGAAATGGTCTTTTGAGGAAAGAACCATACAGATTTGAGTGGACCTGTCTAGTCAGTGCACGCATTTGTCAGTAATCGTGCAGTTCAATTTAGAACTTAAAAGGAGCTCAACGATTAGACGAACAATACCAAAGAAAGGACATTTGGGTAGGCCGCATAAAGTACTCAAAACTGCCAGATTATCATTAGAAGTAACTGAGAAAAACAAATAAATATATATATATGAGCTACATAGTCCTCACATTCACAACAATTATAATAATAATAATGTCCCCACCGCCGTATCTTCACGTTGACGTCGTGGTGGGGCTTGCGCGCTCCGAATTCTGGGTCTGTGCCGGTAGAGCTTACTTTGCCGGAACAGGTCTAGGATGAGGAGCCAGACCAAGAGAGATACAAAAACCCGCAGGGCAGCATGTGGCGAGCTGTTGGGCAGTAGCGACCCCACGGACCCTATCTCCCGGGAGAAGTCTTGTTCCTCACTTCCGGCTTGCCTTTATTGGCCGGCTCGAGTGAGCACTGACGAGGAACAGAGCTCCCACCTCATTCTCGCCTTTATTGGCCGGCTTGAGTAGAGATTCGCAAGAGCAAACGTGCTCGGAGGAAGGAAGTATTCCAGTAAGATGCTGGTAGGGATCTTGACCGTACTTCCGGGATTGTCCTGATAACCGTGGAATACCTCTCCACTCCTCATAAGCACCTCAGGACATGTTGCCCCCTTGTCGCTACGACACTTTGTGCTAGCGACCGTTTTCGGGGGCCCATTATTGAGTGTGCAAGTCACCCCCTGCCATTTTATCCGTGTATACCACAACATTGATCAGGCAGGGGACATAGGCTTTCCATAGTTTTAAGTAACCAATCCACTATAGCCACCCAAACCCATAGCTCAATATGTTTTGTTTCCATGTTCTGCAATAGCCCTGCACCAACCGAGGGTTGTCCTTGGGTGCACTTGCATAGTGCATACGGGGATAATCGTCGGTTGGTGCCTCATTCCATTTAAAATTGTCCAAGGGGCCTCTGCGAGTTGGCTTCGGCCCCTCTTACGCCTTCCAAAGGACCGGGACCCCATGGTCCCGAGATATGTAAACATAATAATAATGTTATACTTAACAAAGTAAATATTCATGTCATTGTGTATATAATTTTAAAGTTTGCAAAATAAACAAAGTTCCAAAAGTAAAAATAATAATTGGAGCAGCTCAATCCCAAGCCTTTTTGTCCTCAATATAATCTTTAACGGTATAAAAAGCTTTCTGGCATAACTTACGTTTAATGAATGATTTGAATTTATTAAGGCTTAGATCTTGTACGTGGCTTGGAAGTTTATTATAAAAGCGTATACATTGACATCTGAACGATCCACCTATTTTTTTGAGCCTTGTTGTGGGTACAACAAATTTGTGTTTGTTCCTAGTATTTATGTTATGGATATCACTGTATTTTTTAAACAATTTTATATTTTTATGGGCATATAATAGATTATCAAAAATATACTGAGAAGGCACAGTCATTACATTAATCTCCTTAAATTTATCTCTGAGAGAGTGTCTCGGACTTAATTTATAAATTGATCGAACAGCTCTTTTCTGCAAAACAAAGATAGTCTGAATGTCGGCGGCATTTCCCCACAACAGAATACCGTACGACATTACACTATGAAAATAGCTAAAGTACACTAAACGGGCTGTCTCTATGTCGTACTATAATTTCACCAGCAGTTACATAGTTCACTTTTAGTAAGGCTGCTTATTGATGCCAATGACCTTTAAACGTAAACATAACCTTAGTTTGGTTTGGTGACAGAACTTCTTTTTTTTTATATAATATCTAAATTTCATTTTTCCTTATAAACTAGCCATCTCTTAAACTACCTACTGCCACAACTATCTTCTCTCTTCCAATTTTCTTGTCACTTCCTTAAAGTTATAATCATGATTATGACTCGCAGCGCCCGTGCTCGCCTCGAAGAGTCTAAACTCAATCAGGCTTTGAGCGAATTAAAGGCTTCAAAGGAGTCCTGTGACCAACTAAATAAGGAAATAGATGACAATGAAAGGGTGCTCTTTGGTGCCCATGAAAAGAATAGGAAGTTGAAAATTGAAATGGCTCAGATATATACTCAATACACTGATGCCATAGAGGAACGGGACAGACTTCAGCTTGTTGTGGACGGGTTCAGCCAGTGTAGCATAGAGTATGAACAAGCTCTTAGTCACAAACATTTATTACAACAACAGCTACATGAGGCTCAAAGTCAAATAACAGAACTTCAGACCACAAATCATAACATCACCGCCTCGCTGAACCAAAGTCTGTTCAATGAGTTGATGCCTGTTGCCCCGTCAATGGTTTCTGCCATAAACCCCTCTTACACTATAGATTTAACAGGTGATGAGGATTCAAAGTCATGTCATTCAGTGAGGGTAGTCACCAGTAAAAACAAACTTAAAAAATACATTAAAATTAATAAATACATTGTTAAAACACAAAAAATGGTTAAAAGACAAAAGTTCTTTATTAAAAATGTTAAACTTAATAGAGAAAGGTTAAATTTACTAAAACAATTAGATATGTATTCTTTTAATTTGGAACAAAGTACTAGGGAATACAACATTGACACAGAGCGCTTGCAATCTGAACTTCACCATTTACAGCAGAAACTTAGTTCAATGACTAACAGATATAATACCTCTGAACATCTAATGAGGGAATATGTGCTGGCAATGAATGAGCTGGTAAACTCACAAACAAACAACTGTGAGCAGTGTCAAACACCGTCCAAAGTACTTACACCGGACCATTCATTGACAACATGCAATACCACCTTACCGCAGCCCTGTGTTGATTTGACATTTCCTGCTATCAATAGTTCAAATACACCATCTAAACAAATTGTAAAAAATGATGTAGTATTATTTTGTGATGAGATTGGAAAGGACTTAGGCCACTTGTTGACAGATGAATATCCAGGACACTCCATAATAAATTACTGTATGCCTGGTTGTTCTTTATTTGATACTAGCTTCTGCCCGCGACTTCGTTCGCATGGAAATCGTAAGACATCACAATATACTACAATAATAGCCATATTTTTATAAAACTTCCCTGTATACTACGTTTGTAGTTTTTTTCTCAGCAGCCAAAATATACAGAGAGTCAGGAATGGTGACTCGGGAGCAAGCGACGTAATGAAAAAAATTAATAAATGTAACTTTAACCAGGGCACTACATTATTAATTTTTATGGGTAATAGGGGAAATGTGAACAAAGGAGAATTGCTCCAATATTATAAAACATTGTGTAATCTAAGTTTAAAAAAAATTGTGTTGTTTACATTTCCATATAGTAACAGTTTGCCACAGGAAGAAAATAACTTAAGATTTAAATTAAATATGACATTGTATAATTGGACATTCAATAATAATCTGTTCCATCTAGTTGACACCAACAATTATGTTTGTTGGTAATAATTTGTATTTGACAAGAGATAGATATGATATTGTTATGTACTATCTTTCTAACTATTGCAAAGGACAGATAGCTGTGTCGCTATCATATTTTTTTTCTATTTCAGCCAAAAATTTGGCTAAACAACTTGCTTCTTTTGAGCAATGTAACAACATTTTAAATAGTTCTGCCAATATTTTGGCAACAACTAATGACATTAATTATCATTTAAATTAGAAATTAGGACAATAGAGGAAACCTCTTGCTTAGTAAATAAAGAAAATTTAAATACTGGTTTAAATCATCAAAATGTTAAAAAAAGTTCTTCTTTGATATCTCACCCATCAAATTGTAGTAATCTAAATAAATGTAATAATAATACTCTAAAAATTGTTCATCAAAATATACAGGGTGTGATAGGTAAGGAATTAGAATTGGAGTTGTTCATGAACTGTAGTAATATTGATATCCTATGTGTAACTGAACATTGGTTGAAAGTCCACCAGTTCATGTTCAGCTTTAACAACCACCAGGTTGCCAGCTCATTCAGCAGAGTTAATATGATACGTGGTGGCTCTCTAATAATTGTTCGTAACAATATGAAATTTAAAGAACGTAAGGATATTGTGAGCCTCTCTGTTGAGCGAGTTATTGAAATAGCTTGCATTGAGCTTGAGCGGTTCATTGTAATGAGCATGTACAGGCCCCCATGTGCTTCATATGATATTTTTGAGAAATGTATGGAAGAAGTATTATTAAAGACTTGTAACAGTAATAAAACAGTTTTAGTCTGTGGAGATTTCAACATTAATATACTGGAAAAATCTGCTGTAGTAAATAAATTTACACATACATACATACATAAACTCACGCCTTCTTCCCATGGGGGTAGGCAGAAACTACAGAACGCCACCTGCTACGATCCTTACACAAAAAAAAAAAAAAACAAAAAAAAAACAACAAATTAAACTAAAAAAAAAAAAAAAAACAAAAATCAAATTTATAACTTTATTAAAGTCATATAATTTGTACAATACATTCTTTGAGCCGACTAGAATAACTGCCACTAGTGCTACCTGTATTGACAACATTTTTACAAACTTAAGACCTTCCAGCCATTTAATTATAAATGAGTTGGACTCTGATCACTGTGGCCAGTTAGTCACTTTCCCTCTGAAAACAGTCAGAGCTCAAAGAAAACTTGTAAGTTTTGTTCCTGTAAATAAAAGTCGCTTAGGACAATTTAAAAATAATTTAATGGAAAAACTACCGGGTTTGCCTTATCATGATGACCCGGATCAAGCTTATACTTTACTATTTAACCTCATCAATTGTGAGTTTAATAAGATTTTCACCTCAAAAACATTGCCTGTTTGTGACCGCGTTCTATTTAGTGATTGGGCAACACCAGGTATTTACAAAAGTAGGCAGAGGTTATTTGAATTGTATCATGAAAAAACATGTAACCATGATGAAACTTTTAAAGAATTTGTTAGGAAATATTCTAAAACTTTTAAAAGAGCCTGTTCCTCAGCAAAAGCCATAAACATTAAAAATAAAATAAAATCTTCTGGAAATAAAATTAAAACAACTTGGAATATTATTAATTCAGAAACGGGAAGAACGACAGTACGGAATCGTGACTTTCATCTAAAAATCAATGATGTAGATATTAAGGCAGACGTGGAGGTGGCAACTGAGTTTGAAAATTTCTTTACTACTATTCCCATTCTAACAACCAAAACTCTGTCATCGTCGTCCTCCACTTCTGCTTACTCAATACTTAAAGAATGTGTACCAGAATGTGACAAACTTTTTGAATTCACAATTATTACTGCTAAAGACATTATAGAATCTTTTAAAAATCTTGATTATCAGTACTGTGAGGACTTATTGGAATTCAACCTCACACATTATGCAGGCTGGCAAGAACGCTATGGTAGCCGAACATTCGAACGTTATATATTTAAATTTCGAAAGCTAGTTCCGGAGAGCTGAAGAAGACACGAGATCCACGCCGGAGATAGAAGCTAAGTGGTTTACGAAAGAATTGCACCATGTCACACGTACATTTCACAGGCACTGGTGCAGTTTGCTTCGAAGAATTTCTTATCCAATTTCGTATTGTGGCGGCCATAAATAAGTGGCCAGAGAATGATTTAGCGCTCATATTAGGAGCATACTTACAAGGTCCTGCTCTCGCGTATTTTAAATTGATATACAATGAAAATTTAGAGTTTAAAACAATTTGCGACCTATTAAAAGCTGAATTTCCAACTAGCATAGACTACGTGGAAAATTTTTATAACGCACGCCAAGAAGCCAACGAAGACGTAATTGCATTCTTCTATAAATTGGCAGAACTTGCTCTTAAAGCAGACATCAAAGATGAGAAACATTTTATAAAGATTTTTTTAAAAGGGGTTACACCAGATTATAAATTAAAACTGGGGACAAAAATTTATGCGTCAAAAGCTGAGCTCAGAGCCACCCTCGAACAAATAAAAGAAATTTTTGAGGAAGCTCACCATGAGGTGGTAAATATACCTTTACAACCTCCGAAAGGTATTTTGACCAAAGTAAGAATAGAACACCCGTCATTCGTAGATTACCAAAGACCATCGATGGCTACAAGACCATCAAGCCCCGCGCCATCACGACCGGCGACCACTCCACGCTCGTCAGGCGACCGTAGAGATGCGGAAACTTTCCACACTCCGAGATATAACTTACGGCCGAGATACCAATTTACGAATAGAAATAATCATTCTCCAATTGCCCCCAGTACAAGAAACCCACAAAATCCTAATAACCCAAACTACCAAGGACACAGACGCTAGAGGATGACTGGGAGCTGCAGGCTGTGTCCAGAAACGATCGTCTCCCAGAAGAAAACGACGTGCAAAGTAATTATAACCCTTTTATTAATGTGATTATAGCTAAACAGGCCTATACTGCGCTGATAGACACCGGAGCATCAATTTCGTGCATATCAGAGCATTTAATGTTCGAGCTGAACCTCAAATATACCAGTGACAATGCGAAACATTTTGTGAAGTCAATTTCAGGTGCATGCTTAAAAGTTGTTGGAGAAACGAAGATTAGCTTTATAGTGGACTCATGTGTATTTGTTAACAGTTTTGTGGTAATTCAAAACATAAACCAGAAACTGATCCTCGGACAGGATTTCTTGCACAAATACGGTGCAGTCATAGATTTTCATAATAATTGTTTAATATTAAAAGGTCGTTTCCGTGCAGATTTTTGTAAATTTTCTGATCAAAATGATACGACAATGTCAAATACCCTGGTATATCAAAACCACAATGACAAATTAATAAAAAATAATACTGTCATAAGTGGCCATGTACCTATAGAAAAAAGAAGTTCTAAAACAATTTCAAAAATCGACTATCTTTATTTTTCAAAATTGATACAAGAAAATGATGAGAGGATGATTTCATCATTAAGTACGGATCCAATGGACGAATTGAACATCAACCCAAAATTGGAAAACACCGAGAAGTTAGCACTAAAAGAACTTCTTTGTTCATATAGAGAAAACTTTGCATTTAAGGCCTCAGATTTAGGTAGCTGTAATTTAGTAGAAGTAGAAATTAATACGATTGATGAAACTCCAGTTCATCGACCGCCTTATAGAGTTTCACCAAAACAACTCAACATTATCAATTCCCAAGTGGAAGAGATGTTAAATAACGGGGTCATTCGTGAATCTAAAAGCGCGTATGCATCGCCCGTAGTATTGGTGCAAAAGCCTGACCAAACTTGGCGATTTTGCATTGACTATCGTAAATTAAATAAAAAAGTTATTACAGATAGTTATCCCTTACCAATCATTGAAGATATTATGATTTATTTATCAGGGGCACATTATTTTGCGGACTTAGATTTAAATTCAGGTTACTGGCAATACCGTTTATGCGAGAAAGATAAACACAAAACGGCATTCGCCACCCCAGCAGGCTTATATGAATTTAATGTTCTACCATTCGGCCTTAAGACGAGTCAGGCTGTTTTTCAAAGAACGATGGACAAGGTCCTAGCAGGTATTAAATACAAGAATGCCATCTGCTATGTGGACAACATTTTAATTTGGGGTAAGACTTTCTCTGAATTCCGAGAAGCTTTGGAAGACGTGTTACTGCGACTTAAGAAAGCAAACCTTACTTTAAAACCGAATAAATGCAGTTTCGGTTATTATGAAATATCCGTGTTAGGGCACCGAATCTCAGGGGAAGGTGTTAAACCCGATGAAAAAAAAATACAGTCATTAAAATTATTGAAACCTCCCACCAATACAAAACAAGTCAAATCAATATTGGGTTTGTTTTCTTACTATCGCAAATTTATCCACAACTTCGCTGAAATAGCATTACCTTTAACAAAATTATTAAAAAAAGGTACAAAATTTTGTTGGTCACAGAAGCATCAGGAGGCATTTGACACGATAATTAATTATATGAATAACCCACCTATATTACATTTTTATTCAAATGATAAACATATGCTGACCCGCCTTTACGTCGATGCTAGCGGAGAAGCCCTCGGAGCTTGTCTTATGCAGGGTTTAGATATCATGCATCCAATATCCTATGCATCGAGGAAACTTAGTGACAGTGAAAAAAAATATTCGACGACAGAAAAGGAATGCCTAGCATTGGTGTGGGCATTAAATTATTTTAAACATTTTCTTTGGGGCCTGAAGTTTCAAGTTGTTACAGATCACAAGGCGTTGTGTTGGTTGAGAGATAGAAAAGATATGAATGGAAGGTTAGCTAGGTGGTCGCTGTGCATCCAGTCTTACGAGTTTGATATCATTCACTGCGCAGGGAGAGATAATGTTGTAGCAGATTTTTTGAGTAGGAACCCTCTATGTCAAGAAGAAGAGGATCAGAAACCAGAAACGTGTCAAGAAGATGGTATGCAGATTTATAAGATCGAAGTAGTGAAGATGAAGGATGAACAATTAGAAGATGAATTCTGCAGACAATTGTTAGATAGGATGGCAGCAAATAATTCTAATGTCTATAGAGGTTTCAGCATTATAAATGGTATTTTGTGTAGAAAAGCTAAGAGGTCGAATAGCATTCGAGAATTAGTAGTGGTCCCTAAAAGATTATTACAGGACATCTTGCATGAACTACATGACGATCCCTGGTCCGGCGGACACTTAGGGCTAGCCAAAACATTAGCAAAGTTTAGAGCAGGATACTTTATTAAAAATGCAGAGAATGAAATAGATCGGTATGTAAGGAGCTGCGTGTTGTGCCAGGAGCGGAAGAAATCTCAACAAGTGGCCCAATTGCAACCAGTAGCAGTTACCCATTTAATGGAAAAAGTAGGAATCGACTTGTTAGGTCCTTTTAGAAAGTCACTGAATGGTAATAGATATGTAATTGTATGCCTCGAATATGCTACAAAGTATGCAATTTGTAAAGCAGTGCCGAGGGCCACAGCTGAAAAAATCAGCGAGTTTTTGATCGAAGACGTTTTCTGTCGTTTAGGGGGTGTTAAGGAAGTTGTGTCGGACAGAGGTTCAGTCTTTACATCACGGTTGGTTAAAGAAACAATAAGTTATTTCGGTGCCAAATCATGTTTTACCACAGCATTTCACCCTGCGTCAAACGGGCTAGTTGAAAGATTTAATAGGACGTTAACGCAGATGCTCTCCATGTATGTCTCTGCTGACCAACGGAATTGGTGTAGTTACATACCATTAGTATGTTATGCCTATAATTCCAGTAAGCAATCAAGCACTAGAATTTCACCTTATATGTTGATGTATGCTAGGGAACCCCTATTTCGTACCGACATGATTGTTAACAATGATGGTCATGATCGCGTAATTAATTATACAGAGCGACAGATGCATCATAATGCCCTAATTAATTGTGCACTAAACAATTTAAAAAAAGCACAATTAAAACAGAAAACCATTTACGATAGAAAAGCAAAAGTAAGAACTTTTGCTCCAAATCAATTAGTTATGGTGTATACGCCCAGGCGTACAACCGACAAAAGCATTAAATTATGTAGATTATATAAAGGGCCTTATCAAATAATAAGACGGTTATCTGATGTAAATTATGTTATTAGGAGATTAAATAACAGAAGACTTAGAGATATTGTACATATCAATAGATTAAAACCTTTTCATAGTAGAATTTAATTATTAGTTTTTATGTCACTTATTCTATTGTTATATTATGACACTTAGATGTAGACTTCATTATTTTAGCACATTATTTTAGTGAAGATTATATAATATTATTCTAATGCATTATAACTTGTTTCTCGTTTCATATTATGGGGAGCAATCATCGGACGCTGCCGGGAGCGAGTGAGGTATTGTCACTCCTCACATCGCTGAGAAGTCTGAGGGAATGAGCCACTGTCTGCGTCTTCAATGTTATGTGTCGTTTCGTCTAAATTAGCATGAACGTACTCCAGAATTTATTAATGCGAGTTAGGCAAATATTTTTGGAAACTGTGATCCCTTCAGGAGGGAGGGGAAGTACTCTGTCTTGGTTGACACCAGCCTCGCTAACGGGGGCATAGCCCTTGCAAGGTGTGTCTAGTTGACACAATTGGTTCAACTTATGACTGAGGTCTCACAGTTTAGTCAGGACTTACTGACATTCGATAAAGAGTGAGTCTTGTGAGGATAATATGAGGTTTTGAGATGTTCCCTCTGGAGTATGGTCGTGAGTTTTTAATGTTGTTGAGCGCTTACTTCTTGATCCTTCGTTCCCTCTGGCTCAATTATGTCCGATGGAGTTAAGGCTTAGGATGTTAGAGTTCATTTTCATAAACCCCCTCTGGGTAGATGTGAACTGTCACATCTGTTTGTTTGTTGTCAGAGGCTTGCTGTATCTTTTGCGGTGGTTTTGGTACAGTGAGGTTTAAACAGAAGTATGTTAATTATTTGTGCACTGTTAGCACATATTGTCATTTAACTTGGCTGATACCTAACCTGGTATCAGGACTTTGCGATTCGTACGTTCTGACTTAAGCCTTCTCCTGCAAGAGAAAGACCTCACCTTGTATTTTAATTGCCATCGTTAGGTAACGTTTCTGTTAGGTATAGGCAGGAAGGGTACGATTGTTCGGATACTTTGAATAAAGGTCTCTGCCTGATCCCTTTATTCAAGTGGGGCGTAGCTCATGTGAGGACTTATTGGAATTCAACCTCACACATTATGCAGGCTGGCAAGAACGCTATGGTAGCCGAACATTCGAACGTTATATATTTAAATTAGGATTTTTATATGGTGTGCATTTGTCAATGTAAGAAAAATGGGTTGAGCCCATGGCGTCGGTCGCGTAATATTGTCTTTTGCTTTGTATTATTGATTTAAATATAATTTTGTGTTCTCAAAAGTCCTTTAATTATTACACAATACACGATCCCGAGTATCGCAGCAAAGTGAGTTGCTCACAGTACATACCGTGTCCTCAATAATTGATGTTATTTCACCCTTCTTAGCAATCGTTTTTAACTCTTGTATTGCATCTGGTGTATTTCCTGATCTGATGAAACTTAGCAAAGTGATTCCACTGTTCAAATCTGGCAGCACAACTGATCCTACAAATTTTCGGCCCATTTCGATATTACCCACATTGAGCAAAATCTTTGAAAAATTAATTTTAAAACAAATGTTGGGACATTTCAATGCACATAATTTACTTCATCTGAAACAGTTTGGTTTTACAAAGGGTCGTTCAACTACAGATGCGGGCGTGGAATTACTAAAGAACATATTCGAGGCCTGGGAGGAGTCGCAAGATGCTCTTGGCATTTTCTGCGACTTGTCCAAGGCCTTCGATTGCGTACATCATGATACACTCATCAGGAAACTGTACCACTATGGTATGAGGGACAAGGCTCTTGACCTTCTGACTTCTTATCTGAACAACAGAATTCAGAGGGTCGATGTTAATGGCAAGAGATCTGCAGGATCTGCGGTCACCATGGGCGTTCCGCAGGGTTCAATTCTTGGTCCTTTTTTATTTCTAATTTATATAAATGACTTGCCCTATCACATAAGGGATAATCACAAGATCGTATTATTCGCAGATGATACTTCCCTCATTTTTAAAATCAAACGTCAGTTAGTCAACTTTGAACAAGTTAATGATGCACTCTCTAAAGTTGTGCATTGGTTTAATGTAAATAATCTTCTCCTGAACGAAAAAAAAACTAAACTCATTAAATTTTCAATGCCAAATGTCAGGCAGCTATCTACCAATGTTCAGGTTAATGGAACAGAATTGGACCCTGTTGAGTCGACAGTTTTTCTTGGAATCACTATTGATGGTAAATTACAATGGGGCCCACACATAGAAAAATTGTCAGGAAGGCTAAGTTCGGCCGCCTATGCTGTTAAAAAAATTAGACAGATAACTGACGTGGATACAGCCAGAATTGTTTATTTTAGTTATTTTCATAGTCTTATGTCATATGGGATTCTTCTCTGGGGAACCTGTGCGGACATTAATACTATCTTTGTTCTACAGAAAAGGGCTGTTCGAGCCATTTACAACCTAGGTCCAAGAGATTCCCTTAGAGAAAAATTCAAAGAAATAAATATTCTGACTGTAGCCTCACAATATATTTTTGAAAACCTATTGTATGTACACAAAAATATATCAAATTTTAAGAAAATGTCCGATATTCATAGTTTAAATACCAGGAATAAACACAACCTTGCTGTACATCGCACACGTCTCCACAAAGTAGGCAACTCATTCATGGGTCAATGTATACGCTTTTACAACAAACTCCTCATTGACATTCGAAACTTACCCATTAAACGATTTAAAATCTGTATTAAAACCAAACTTTGTAGAAAAGGGTACTATACAATTTCAGATTATTTAGAAGATAAAAAAGCTTGGGATTGAACTGCTCGCTCTGCTAAGCCTTGTAATAAAACCATAGAACTAGACATTTTAATTATTATGTAAAATCGCAATATACCAGTTTTATAAAACGTTGACATTGTTGGAAAATATAATCAAAATGACATGATTACTTTGTAAAGTATGATATTATTTTAACTATTGTGAATGTGAGGACTATGTGGATATTATTTTTATTTCTCTTCTAGTTTTAGTGATGGTCTGGCAGTTTGAGTAGTTTTTGCGGCCTACCCAAATGTCCTTTCTTTGGTATTGCTCGTCGAGTTGAGCTCCTTAAGTTCTAAGTTGAGCTCCACGATTACTGACAAATGCTTGCACTGACTGGACAGGTCCACTCAAATCTGTGTGGTTCTTTCCTCAAAAGACCTTTTCAGACACTAATCTACATGGTCCTCATATGGCCTGACCAAGATTATGTCTGGACTTTAAAAGAGACTGCGACCTCTGAGTTTCTTTCGGCCTTTCTTCTCAGAGTAGTCAGATAGGAAAAGCCGAACTCATCTAGCTTATTTTTAATATTTTTTTATATGACGTGTAAAAGTGATTCCGATATCCTATTTACAGAATAAACAATTTCATTTCATTTCATTTCAGTCAAATTACGAATTTTTCTAACAGCATATGCTGCTTTGCTATACTATGCATTCTGTTCTATGCATGCTATGCTTGCTATTCATGTTATGCTATGCATGTTATGCAAGGTAGGCAAGCTATGCAAGTTATGCTATGTATGCTATGATATGCATGCTATGCTATGCAAGCTATGCATGCTATGCTATGCACGCTATGCTGTGTTATGTTGTGCTATGCATGCTTTGCTTTGCTATACTATGCTTCTGTTCTATGCATGCTATGCTTGCTATTCATGTTATGCTATGCAAGTTATGCTATGTATGCTATGCATGCTATGCTATACATGCTATGCTATGCAAGTTATGCTGTGTTCTGTTGTGCTATGCATGCTTTGCTTTGCTATACTATGCATTCTGTTCTATGCATGCTATACTTGCAATTCATGTTATGCTATGCATGCTATGCAAGGTAGGCAAGCTATCCAAGTTATGCTATGTATGCTATGCTATGCAAGCTACGCTGTGTTATGTTGTGCTATGCATACTATGCTTGCTATTCATGTTATATTATGAGTGCTCCAAATGCTATGCTATGCATACTATGCAAGCTATGCAAGCTATGCATGCTATGCTATGCAGGCTATGCATGCTATGCTATGCAAGCTATGCTGTGTTATGTTGTGCTATGCACGCTTTGCTTTGCTATACTATACTATGCATTCTGTTCTATGCATGCTATGCTTGCTATTCATGCTATATTATGCGTGCTATGCTATGCTTGCTATTCATGTTATGCTATACATGCTATGCTATGCATGCTACGCAAGGAAGGCAAGCTATGCAAGTTATGCTATGCTTTTCTATGCATGCTATGCATGCTATACTATGCAAGCTACTACACATTACATTACATACTATGCATTCTGTTCTATGCATGCTATGCTTGCTATTCATGTTATGCTATACATGCTATGCTATGCATACTATGCAAGGTAGGTAAGCTATGCAAGTTATGCTATGTATGCTATGCTATGTATGTTATACATGCTGTGCTATGCATGCTATGCTATGCCATGCATGCTATATTATTCGTGCTATGCTATGCATGCTATGCTATGCAAGCTATGCTGTGTTATGTTGTGCTATGCATGCTTTGCGTTGCTATACTATGCATTCTGTTCTATGCATGCTATGCTTGCTATTCATGTTATGCTATGCATGTTATGCAAGGTAGGTAAGCTATGCAAGTTATGCTATGCTATGCATGCTATGCTATGCAAGCTATGCATGCTATGCTATGCACGCTATGCTGTGTTATGTTGTGCTATGCATGCTTTGCTTTGCTATACTATGCTTCTGTTCTATGCATGCTATGCTTGCTATTCATGTTATGCTATGCAAGTTATGCTATGTATGCTATGCTATGCATGCTATGCTATGCAAGCTATGCTGTGTTCTTTTGTGCTATGCATGCTTTGCTTTGCTATACTATGCATTCTGTTCTATGCATGCTATGCTTGCAATTCATGTTATGCTATGCATGTTATGCAAGGTAGGCAAGCTATGCAAGTTATGCTATGTATGCTACGCTATGCATGCTATGCTATGCAAGCTATGCTGCGTTATGTTGTGCTATGCATGCTTTGCTATACTATACTATGCATTCTGTTCTATGCATGCTATGCTTGCTATTCATGCTATATTATGCATGCTATGCTATGCTTGCTATTCATGTTATGCTATACATGCTATGCTATGCATGCTATGCAAGGTGGTGATTTTGAAGGCGCACTCAGTTGGGTGGTGATCGGTTTTACGAATTTTGCCGATACTACCTACATCTAAGTTGTGTCGTACTGTGAAATATTAAAAACTGTTTCTTTTTTTTTAAACTTTAGTAAAAAAAATACATTTCTTGTTGTTATAATGGCAATAAAATACTCAATCTGTAAAAATTTCAACTGTTTGTAACCTATTACGGTTTAGGAGATTCAGCTCGATTCAGCCCGCTGACAGACAGAGGGATGGACGGACGGACGTGTAGGCTTAGTAATAGGGTTCCGTTTGGCACCATTCGGGTACGGAACCCTAAAAAGGAGTTGTGCGAGCGTATCTACCTACCTACAATGTTCTATGGAGGTTCTAAATTGAGTTTGGTAAAATAGCACTTTAAGATAGGTACCTACCGTCATTCACGGCACGTGTAATAATTACGTAGGTGTTAAGTATCTCGCTGATAGAAAGTTAAGACTTCATTAAGTCAGTAATTTACATTAGGTATGCAGGTAAGTGGATAGGTACTTAAATTAACCAAAGTTCACTGTTAGCCGCAACCTTTTAACTTTTAATTGTATCAGAGAGTTTTACACCCGGTTTCTGAATTGAGAACTGGTGATTCTTGTAACGTAGCTTAGGAAATTCCATTTTTTTTTACGTTTTCAGCAAATAAATTTTGAATTTCGCGGGCTTTCAGCATAGAAGTCCTCAACTGCAAATTTTCGATTCAGAATGCGAGTGTTAGATAGAGTCACCTTGTAAGCCGACCACCTTGTTTATTATCTTCGTGATGCTAACGTTTAAAGCACAAATTATGTGATAAATAGATACATATTTCAACCAGAGTGATTGGAGAACTCTACGAATCAGAGGGCGATGGCGATGATGGAAAAGTCAAAACTGACATCAATCTGCCTAGCCTCTTCCTATGTTGGGATAGGCTTCCACTACTAAACCGCGGTTGTAATGTAATGGTGGCTATACACCATGCTGCCTATCGTCCAATCGGCATGACGCTGCCGATAGGATCAAGTAGAACTGACCGTGTGTGGGCGTGGATTGGCATGACAGTTATACTTGACGGAACAATCGAAATTCAATTATTTTGGCTTGATCAAGCCGATTGGACCGTTTATGGCAGTCGTCGTCAGTTCAGTTGAGTCAAGATGTTTGGTTTCCTTATCACGAGTAAAATGCCCAAGACGGCTAAAACATCGTCGTCCGTCACTGGTGACGGCTTCAAATGAACATCGCTGCCGATTGGACAGTTTAAATTGATTGTGTGTGGTGTATAATGAACGAACTGCAAGTTGTATTAAGCCGTGCCGATTGGACGATAGTAAGTAACCGTAAACGGGCATACGAATTTATGACCATTTTCACTAACACTAGGTGACACCTGAATTAATGCCAATGATTTTCAACGCTCTGCTTACCGCCGAGAGTTGAAAACCAAACATTGCTATTTTATTTAGGCAATAATTTAACCCTACAAGGCCGCCAGTACCACATGAGGGACAACCGTTTTTATCGTTCCTACAGCTCTATGAAATATTAGTAGTGACATCTCTTGATTTTCACACCTTGGGATACACCGCTATTATAGCAATAACAACGCAAGCGATTGTATATAGATGTCGTTACTGCTGTCAATAAACTGCGAAATTTGAACCGAAATTTTTCATTTACTATAAGCGTAAATTCAAAAATTTATAAAAAAAAATTAAACTGGGGTTTTGACCTGGAAAAAATATTGCGTATTGTAAAAAAGTGTTTATTTTGCAAAGGTAAGTTAGTTTTTCTATTACTGTATTATATATATTGATAAATCGTATTTTTATCCATGTTCCACATGCGGTACATTGAGCTTTAGCCTTTTACTTATGAATACTGTTATTTATTACAGGTATATCAAGCAAACGATTGTGTGATGGGGATATTGAAGATTTTTTGGCTATACCTTCAGGGAGTGAAGATGGCGAAAATTTCTCTGAAGGTGGAAGATATAAAGACAAAAAAAAACTGTCTATTGTCAGTTTTTTCTCTGAATCCCATCACCGCAGAGACATCATTGTTTATGTGCCATTACCGAAGTTGTTCATATATTGATCAGCAAATATCAAGCCCTCAAGCCTAGTATTTCAGGTGTGACTTCAGCGAGAACTTCAGGTGCCAATATACAATTAAATGAAACGAGACGATCATCGACTTCCAAGAATATTGCTTTTCTAATAAAACTAGAAAATTTGGCTCTGCGTCTATCATCAAAGGAAGAAAAGGAAGTACATTTCGAAAAAAAAAAACATCTTTTCAATCAATAAATTCTCAGTTTACTGGAAACATAAACTTACAGTCACCAATTATAGAATTTGAAACTCCCCTTCAATATTTTTCATGGTTTTTTGATGACTACTGGGGCATATTGTAGAAAAAATGCAAATATATTAGGTAGATAGTCCCCAAATTGTAAAAATATATAACCAGCATATTTTGTGATTAGATTGCTAAGGAAAAACGTTTATATTGTGTGAAAAATATCGAGTTGAAGTCTGCTTCAATAAAGTTTGTTTTTTTTAAACTTTGGTACTGGACCTGCGCATTTTTATATAAAAAGATATATCACTTTATTTTGTAATTTTTATTTTTATTTCGTTAAGTTAGGTACACTTCAAAATAATTCAAATGTTCCCAAAATAATTCAAATGTTCCCAAAATAATTCAAATGTACTAAATTCAATGCCAAAAAAGTATAGTTAAAGCACAGTGTACCACATATGGAACTGAAATAAAAAAACGATTTTCTAGTAAAATATTTGGTTTTGATTTTTTATTTTATTTTTCCCTAAGTACTAATCACTAACATCATCACATATATTTTTATCAGCCACAGAAAAAAAATTGAGCCTTGTAGGGTTAAGTGGCACCAAAGGTATGTATGACATCATTTCATTTATCCATATAACGGGAATTTGATTAATTAGGTACCCTGTAAGGTAACATGATTTTGGTAAAAGAATAAAAGCGGTGCTTTTATCGTGAGTACCTCCTACCCTATTCTTCCTGCATTGTTACATTATTTTATCAAACGCGTTTCGCAGCTAGGCCAATAATTAATTTATTTGCAAGTTCTATTAATTAATTAATAATAATAAAATCGTTAATTAATAAAGTCTGGGCGATTGTTAAGTGCCAACCTTTTTCACTAAACGCCATCAGTTCTCAATTTCTAAAATTAGATTTGAAAAGTTAGAAGACAAAACTAGAAGCGATACCACAGTCAATACACAGATGGCGTTGTTTTCCATGATCAGAAAAAACTCATTATTTCCCCTAGTATCATGCAAACTTTACGCTCAACGATATTTTGGTATTAAATAAATGATTGTTTTAAACAACGATTTATTTGTCCATACTTAATTTTACTACAGTTCTTAGAATTAACAAGATTTTTAATTACACAACATTTGTACAACTTACATACTAAGGCCCAGTTGCTCCAGAAATCACTAAAGGCATTTAGCACTAAACAAAATAATTCATCATTCTGTCTTTATCATCTTCAAACAACTAACAGAAACAGAGCAATGTTTAAAATATGTTTAGTAGGTACACGTATTTAGAGATTTGTGTAGCAATCGGGCCTAAATTATTAACAATTTTACATACTTTTTTACCCTAACAACTATTCACATCCTCGACTTGAATTCTTCATTTTTATTGAAAGGGAATGTTTGTCTATACCTTGCTACTCCCATGCAGATGAAACCTGGAAGAAAAAGATTATAAATATAGAATCAGCACATAAACAAATAGAAATGGGAAGCTTCTTTTATTCAGAATTGGGATGCTGGTGTAAATTAGATGAGTAATGTTTTGTCTACTGGCAACCTTAAAAATAAATATCTGGATGATATTTTTTTTTGAATGACGTTTTCTAAAAATGAATCCTAGCTATATAGATTTATCGCTCTTGAAACCCACTGCATATCAAAATTTCATGAAAATCGTTGGAGTCGTTTCTGATATTCAGATTATATAAACATATACAAGAATTGCTCATTTAAAGGCTCTTTCAAACAGGCGCGACACGCGACGCGACACAAAGGCACCGCGTCTGGTCTTTGTGTCGCGTCGCGTGTCGCGTTGGTCTGCACAAGCCTTTAAGGGCCTATACTACCTCAAATGGCTTAACATGATCCCCCGTTATATCGAAAATACTGCAGCATTAATTTTGAAATTAATATATGTTAAAGTTAAGGATTAATGTTAAGTACTATGTTAGACGAAAACACGATTCCATAAAATTTTCTCGATAGAAAAAAATTCCAAAGTTACCTCCAAACCGAACAATAAACCGCTGGTATTCAAAAAATACTTCAAATTAGATCTTGAAACTTTGCATAATAATTGAACTAACTATAAAGCAGCGACTATGTTTTTTATTTTTTTTAAATTACCTTTATTTTCGCCGTAAAAAGCAATTACCTAAATTATTGGCGCCTCGGAGCCGCTAGCACCCCACTCTGTCTCGCTCTCACTCAGTCCGCGAGCAGTATGGTGCGAGCGAGATAAAAAGTGAATTTGAGCTGAGGTTGTATAGGCTCTTAAGGTATTAGATAGATATGGGGAAGAAAAACAGTATTGTATTGATTTAGTAAGGCAGTCTCTTTTATTATGAACAGTATCTGTGTCATTTTATTTTAGAATTACTTTTGCGACAGTGCTAACCCCTAGATAACTAAGAGAACTTGGAAATTGTTTAGAATATATGTATAACAGGCATATAATTAAACTTCTTATATTACTTATACAGAACGATGTTTAAATGTTGATGTTTCAGAGGGTATACTTACATAAATTGCTAATCTTTTTTTACATTTAAAAGGTACCGAAGTAATCGTTACTTTTAAGCAGGGGTAGGAAATTGATAACATTTGATAATGAATTAATATGAAAAAATGAAGAAGTGATAATTACTATGACTTAAACATACCATAAAGGATGCTTGGAAGGATGGGGGAGGTTTTTGCTCAGCAGTGAGAGAGTGTAGGCTAACATAAAAAATAAAAAGCACAACTGTGTGGGTGTACTAGGTACACCTCTGCCTAACCCTTCAGGGAATATAGGCGTGATATTATGTTTATGTATAAAGAAGTGATAATTACCAAAGGATAGTACAGACAGTCCATATTTCCCGGGAAGACTTTTATTTTTGCAGGCAACGTTCGCGAGATAACCTCCAATGCCGATCATACCGACAGCCCCCACGATTCTGCAGGACAAGCAGTCCCGGGGACGAGCATTTTCTGTTGATGTCATTATATACAACTTGTCACATAAATTTATTTAATAAATAATCACAAAAATTGTGCAATATTTTTGTGTACCAAATGACTTTGACACTTTTATCTATTCTTGATTTTGACAGTTGCCTAGAGCTGTCAAGCAGTGTGTCCACTTGCGTTTTTGGTATTTCCCCAGTTTTTTAATGAATATCCCTAAATCTCCCAATTTTTTTTTAAACCTCTGATTTAGGGAGTATGATGATAATAAATAATAATAAATCATTCCAGATATTTAATAGCACTAAATTCCTAAAAAACATTAATTAATTGACGAGGTTACAAAATATTCATTATTAATCGAGAGAGACGAAACGAACCAACTCTGTATAACGCGACTTAGTTCCGATGTCTTTTGCCACCATAATAGTACAATTAACATGGTAAACTGAAATTAGACGGATTACATTCATTACGAGTTTGAGAGAATCCCCTTGAATAAATCGGTGGTGCCATAAAGTAAAGTAAAGTACTGACTATTGTAGGCATAGTGTTAGCAACTCAAGTAAAAATTATCCCAAAATTCCCAAAATCCCTGTCAAGATAAAAGATCCCTAGCTCATGCATAATATTGGTAATTTTTCCCTAAAAAAGAGAGAATTTCCTAAAAGTGAAACACTGCTGTCAAGTTGATTTTGTACGACTCATCGTTCCTTTCTAAGCAGTTTCCAAGATGCAGTTTATTTGTTTTGTTTATTATTTTGGTGTCCGTTGAAATCTCAAACCAATAAAAAAGGTCCGAGGTTGAAATCAGTATATTTTAAAGAATAATCGATCAAAAATACGATGTTATTGAAAACTCCGAATTGTCTGAAATCTCCGTCGAACAGTGGGTTGCTTTTAGTGTTTTTCGTTATCCGTCGGTTCGGGGTGGCTCTAGTATCGAAGGTCGTGCAAATCCGGGAACATCATTCAATTTTTTTTTGTTTTTATTTTTAGTAAGTATTTTAAACATATCAACCAAAGCAAGAGGGATGGAGTAGTATTACCTAATTATAATGTTAAGTAGGTAGGTAGCAATTATTGTCTAGTGCACATCTATAGCACATACTAACACAATAGGTATATTTACACCCTGTGTTCGAATGACAGCGAAATATCACGACTCGTGTCTTGTAACAAGACAAGTGGGTCAAGGGGTAGAGAAGACAATGAGTTGCTGTCAGCGCTGCATCCACTTAAGTTTTATAATGTAGGTATGGCTACTTATTTTATTTTTCATGCTGTTTGCCCGGGACGTGACTAATTTTCAGCTTTTTGCGGATACTTTACACAATTTCATTTCATTGTAAGTAGGTAATATTATAGTAATAGGTAACTGTTTATTACCCATTGTTTAGTTTTAAGTTGTTAAATGTTTTCTGTTACAAGGGTGACGTTGTCACTAAGTGATAAAACCCTTTTAAATAAATACTTAAAGAAAAAAAAAACTAGGTGTGTTTTTCTATCCGATTGTGTTTAATCCGACATCCAACAAAAGTTGAATCATATTGATGAATCGTTGGAACTACACTAGGGAAAAACCCAATAAATTATTTTCGATACACGAACTTAATTTAACAGTTCCCACTAATTTTCTTTTCTTTTATGAGGGTTCTTCGGTCACTGGACGGTTTCTCATCCTCATTACTTTTCTGTGTCCGAATGTAGGAGCAGCTTTCTCTGGGCTGTCCCAGTCCTTAAAGCATAATATGGGCTAGGTTCAGGAGTACCCGATTTTCGTGGTATATTAAGATGTTGAGGAACTCGAAGCATGCTAGTAGAAAAGTCAGTAGTAGGTAGGTACTCGTAGTACCATCGAAAAAACGCATATCCATACACTGTAAGGACTATTTCTGCTTGCAGCGCTCGACCGATATAGTAACGCTTACCTACGAAAAAAAGGTTCGTGTGCACGGGATAATGTTTTCAAACTGCTTAGATGTGCGTTTCTTCGTTAGTACCTACTATTATTTTGGGGTAGGTAGGTATGTGTTTTTTTTTGCAAAGACCATTTTTTTCTTATTATTTATTAAGCTAACTAAGCTCTTAATAAATTATGTAGGTTGGTATTTGCTTCTGGTCCCGGGATATAGAGCATAGAGTGAAACTGACTTTACCTAAAGGAGTATTGGACCATTTAGACGGGACCAATCCCCGAGACAATCCACTAATAGCGTCGTGTAAATAGAGACAGTTCACTGCATTGTATTGGACTGGATTTGATTTTGGACAATTTTTTTACTGGCATAGTGGATTGTCTCAGACCCCAATACAATCCACAACCCAATCCAATAAAAGAATCGTGTAAATAGAGACAGTCCACTGCAATGGATTGTCCTCAAGTCATTGATGAAGCAAATTGATGGATTGGTTTTGTGGATTGACTCGGGGATTTAATGATCCATAATAGTGTTCAGTCTGTGCTCTTAACTGATGGTTGTATCAAGCCAATGCAGTACCTATCTAGTACCTACGTTCCATTCCTCTCAAAAAAACACAAAAGTGAAGTAGCATAGGTAGGTGCAACAGTAATTGCTAAAAAAATAAAAATTTTAATGGCTCTAGGAAGTATCATGCAAGTATGTTCGTCGTACCTACCTATTCTACAGTAAGTATAATTATAACCAAAGCCACTTCACCCACTAGACTATCAATTACAGACGTAATTTAATCTAATAATGTGCAACTTCCCTTATTGCCGCAGTGAAAGGCGTTTGGGTTGCGTGTGGCCGATGTGGCACAGACCTAAGAGTAATGTAACTATACCCACCTAATATAACTATAGGTAGTAGGTACAGTACATTGTTCTTAATGTCCCTCGGCAAACCTCGTGTTTCGTCAGTCGTCGGATTTCTATCAGTGGCCTTTTCGCTCTCAATCGACTTGGAACTATATAGAGTTGTTAATACTACATACACATACATAAACTCACGCCTTCTTCCCATGGGGGTACAGAACGCCACCTGCTACGATCCTTACATAGTCCTTTTGCCTCGTTTACGTTCATACATCTGATCATACACGCACGCCGGTTGCGAGTACTACACCTGGCCTTTCTGAAGAACATCACCAATAAGGTCAGTATATATCCTCCTAGGGCGTCCCCGCCCGGCCTTTCCCTTTACATCAGCCTTGTAAATACATTTTGTTTGTCGCCTTTCATTAATCCTCTCAACATGCCCAA
Source organism: Agrochola lychnidis (assembly GCA_963680765.1). NCBI lineage: Eukaryota > Metazoa > Arthropoda > Insecta > Lepidoptera > Noctuidae > Agrochola > Agrochola lychnidis. The sequence goes on from OY796857.1 coordinate 18,214,877, forward strand.
ACCATCTCAGCATACCCTTTTCAATTTTTGTCACTACATCTTCTTTTAAATCACACCGCTGTCTTATCACATCATTCCTTAGCCTATCTTTCATAGTCAGACCACACATGCTTCGCAAGGAACGCATTTCCACAGCATTTATTCTACTTTCATGTTGTTTTTGCCACACCCAACATTCACTTCCATAATCTTCCATACATAAGCGTGGGCACCAGCACACCATTGTGAACAGCCAGTCGAGCCTTTTTAGACATCGTTTGACATTTGTTAATACTCTTTTAACTTAATGTAATTTATTGTATTTAAAAAATGGGAAGAAAGCCGCTAAAGTCACAGGCATGACAGATAGGAAAATAGTTTTACAGCTCTATAAAGTTCACAAAAAAATCAAAACAAAATAACAATAAAGTACTTAGTTCTGAATTCAAATTATTATACACGATAAATCTAATAATTGATGGACAAGGAAATTAGCATTCGTTTGTATTCGGAAATCCGATGATACCCGAGGGATATTAAGAAAATAGAAATACTGTAAATGTTGGTAAGTAAGACCGTTTGTCTACAGCTGTTCTTAGTTCATGTAGTATTCAATCATGTGATTGACAGGGGAACGTTTTCGTAAGTGAAATGCGCTGAAAAAGGGAAAAGCTCACGTTGTGAGGAAAACGGAAGGAAGAAAACATGTCTAAAACTAGGGAATATTAAGTATTTTCGTTTACTGTTTTTACAAACAGTTGCTAATCTATTGCCAACATGTTGAATAGTTTACATTAATGTAATTTTTATTTACCTGTCTAAAGTAGAGATGGGCTGACTATGACTTTGGCCGACTAGCCGACTACATACCAAGTCGTTCATTGCTTTCGGTTGAGTTCGGGTGACATCGGCAATGTTCGTGACTATGCTTTCGGTTCGTAGGTAGGCGCGCGGTGCCCGGCGATCAGGGGGCCAACCACCAGCTCATAAACAGCATTATTTTAATATTACTTCAGTGGGAGAAAGAGATGGAGCTATACGACCTGTAGAGCTTTATCTCTTTCCCACACTGAAGTAATATTACAATAATACTGCTTTATGAGCTGGTGGTAGGCCCCCTGGAGGACTTAAGGGGGCTGCGTTAAGGTAGCCCGCGAAATTCAAATTTTCTTTAGTTTTTTGCATTTTGTAGGTCAGTGTCAGATTGTGAAATGTCATGATTTCATGAAATCATCACATTTGACAGTTATGCTAACTTATGGAGTTGAATTGCTGATTGTAATGATTATAATTATGAAAAGCCATATTTGTTACGGCCGCGAATCATATTTTAATTAATATAAAACCTGACCTGACCTACAAAATGCAAAAAACTGAAGAAAATTTGAATTTCGCGAAGGTCTTCCTGTCCTAATTTCCTATCCTATTCTAGATTGTACAGAAAGTAACCTGTAAAACTGATTCTATAATAAAAATAATAACAGTAAAGATTTCAATTTCATTTCAATCACCGTCTTTTATATTTTTAAGCATATCAATACGTGTAAATAAAGTGTGTGTGTTTTCTTACTTTTATTTTATTTTATTTCTGTCTGTATTTCCTGTGCGTGTCCCAAATAAAATATTTTTCTTTCTTTCTTTCTTTTTTTAAAAAGTGGGCCGACTAGTCAGTGCATCACTAATTTAAAGGCTTTTGATTTCTACCTAAGTAAGTATCAAAAAATTCTGAATCTCACGTAGGTACGTAAACGTATCAGAAACCTAATAAATGAACTCCTGTATAAGATTAAGCGTATAAGCTTACAAATGGAGCCGAAACAAATTGATTCTGCCTGGTGTCGGGTCAGGGAATTAAATTAACTTTACAGGTACCCAATTCATCTCTTACCAGACGGTAGGTAGGTACCATCGGGGAAACGCATATCTAACCAATTTGAAAATAAAATTCAGTGCACACGACCCTTTTTTTTTTGTAGGTAAGCGATACTATAGAGCGGCCGAGCGCTGCAAGTAGTAGTAGTACTTACAGTGTACAGATTGCTTTTCTTCGATAGTACATCTGCCAACTTATTTGGGAAGGTAGGTGTACTCTGTATGATTAAGTACTCTGTGAAAATCTAGGTACGATAATCGTGTGGGAAACATTATGTGGTAAACGATGGCTTACAGAATATTTTATTAGCAAAAACCTATATTTTATTTGTAACTCAATACAAGTCAATGTTCCTTTCACAAATATGAAGAGCACAACAAATTCAAAAAACAAATTCGTTTTATTGATGCTTCAATAATTTTAAGCAGGTGAGTACTTAAGGCGACGGTAACCGACTTTTAATGATGTTATACTGAAGATCACGTCTAAACGAGTGCTGTTAATAATTTGGAAAAAATATAGATATGTTAAAACAGAGCATTTTTTTAATAACTTAGTATAGGAATATTTTAGATTATGTTATAGTGAAATTAATTTGTAAAGTTATGCGGATAAAAAACTGAGAATCACGCAAAATCAAGAGTATTTTTGTGAAACCTTCACCATTTTAAAGATAATTTGATTATTGATTTAGTATACGTGTTTTATTAAAATACCTTTTGTTTTATGTATAATAAATTAATAATGTGTCTAATTTGGGACAGCGGTCCTTGATGGGCGAGTCCTATTGCTGACTGGACGTACGATGCGTTACATGAGCTCAGTACAGAACACGCAAGCTAACCACTCAAGGTCACTGTCATATATCTGCGTCTTAATAATACTAAACAACGAGTGGAATTTATTTGCTAAAAAAGTGGCCAAGTCTAACAGACTCGTTATTTGAGTAGGCACTTGACTTGAGCCCGTTATTTAAAAAAAAAGCTTACAAAACTCTTTTGTATTCCGTGAAAATAAAAAAACATCCAACAAAATTTTTTCCTTTATTATATTCCATTATGATTTATCGCAATTAGCGTCAAAATTCCAAAAAAATACCATGAATAATAATATTACCAAAAATTTTCCTTCTCGGCTACGTTATCGCCCCACAAATTAGGTGGGTATTGGAAAGCTTAAAAAAATAAACATTGTTCATAAAAATGTTTGGCCATAGCAGATACAAAATCAGAGGGGAGATGAATAAGGAAATTGTTCAGACGCTGAACAAATCAACTGGTTCAAGGAAAATAAAATTTTATAAGTTACCTGTACTTCTCTCTCCGCAAATCATTTCGGGTTTGAGATATCTTTATTTCCCATAAGAAATTTTACTTACGTGAGAAATATTTAATTAATTAAAAAAACATAATTGATTAACGTACAACATAAATAAATTACAATACACAAAAATATTCAAAAAGTGTAGGGTAATCACTAATAATTGAACACAGCTAAAGGCTCATTCAAACAGGCGCGACACGCGACGCGACACAAAGGCACCGCTCGTCGCGCTACGAGCGGTGTCTTTGTATCGCGTCGTGTGTCGAGCTGGTCTGCACAAGCCTTAAAACGTAAACATACACGAATCGCGCGCAACTAGATGTGGTATGTCATGTACTATGATGCGCTCGCTTTAAGGCTGCATTTTTAATCTACTTCCAAAAGGAGGAGGTTCTCAACTCGACTGTGTGTTTTTTTTTTGTATGTTTGTTACGCGATTACTCCGTCAATTATGAATTGATTTTGATGATTCTTTTTTGTTTGGTAGATCATAGTTTAGAGGTGGTCCCATATAAATTATATTAACTTTGCTTGGGCAGTTTTTGAGTTAGCTTCAATAATACGTATTTTTTCCTCACTTAGTGTGTGGATGATCTTCCTCTCACTGTTATTTACATAGCAATCAACCACTGCGCTGCCGCTCAGGATCTGTTGCTCCAGAGCATGGCGCAGTGGTCGATTAACATCGCCGTGGTCGCTGAGCCGTACTTTGTCCCGCCCAGGGATGACTGGGTGGAGGACCTGAGCGGCTCAGTGACCCTCATTTCGTCGGCCGCCGCTGGTACCCCGTCCCTCGAGTCTGTCAAGAGAGGACGGGGTTGCGTGGCAGCACGGTTCGGGGAGATTGTCGTGGTAGGGGTATACTTCTCCCCGAACCGAACTCTTGCCGAGTTCCACAACTCCCTCGTGGAGTTGAGAGTCGTCGTCGTCGGGTTCGGTTCCCTCCCCGTGTTCGTTCTCGGGGACTTCAATGCCAAAAATCTGGCTTGGGGTTCCCGCTTTACGGACACACGGGGTAGGATGGTGGAGGACTGGGCTCTGGAGACGGGCCTGGTCGTCCTAAACCGGGGTTCTGTCCCCACGTGTGTGCGGATGCGGGGCGAATCAGTGGTGGACATTTCGTTCGCCAGCCTCGCTCTGTCGCCGCGTGTAATCGACTGGCGCGTCATAGAGGAGGTGGAGACCTATTCCGATCACCGGTACATCCGGTTTGACGTCTCCGCCCAGACCTCGAGCGCGCCGGTCCGACAGGCCCCGAGTGGTCCGCGGTGGGCGCTGAAGCAGATGGACCGGGAGCTTCTCCTGGAAGCCTCGATCGTGCAGGCCTGGGTGTCATCACCGGACAGGCCTGCCGACATCAACGACGAGGCGGAGTGGTTCCGGGAGGCCATGTCCAATATATGCGACGTGGCAATGCCCCGGGTCCATCCTGGACGTGCTTCGCGCCGGCTGTACTGGTGGTCGCAAGAGCTGGAAGCTCTGCGCAGGGCGTGCGTAGCAGCGCGACGCCGGTACGCCAGGCACCGCAGGCTCCGTATCCGCCCTCCGGATACGGAAGCCATTGAGGCGGAGCTGTACGAGGGGTACAGAGCGGCGAAGACCGCCCTCCAAGCGGAGATCCTGCGGGCCAGGACACTGGCCCGCGAGGAGTTGCTGGAGTCTCTGAACAGAGACCCGTGGGGACGCCCATATAAGATGGTGCGGGAGAAGCTCCGCCCATGGGCTCCCCCGCTGACGCAGAGTCTCCGGCCCCAGCTTGTGGAGGACGTGGTGAGCGCTCTGTTCCCTTCAAGAGGGGAGCATACGCCCCCGCCCATGGCTCCGCCTATTGCGGTGCCCGATGCGGACCACACCGCCGACGACGACGACGATGCTCCGGAGGTGACCGAGGTAGAGATGAGAGTGGCGGTACGCAAGATGAGTGCGAAGAATACCGCCCCAGGACCCGACGGCATTCCCGGAAAAGCCTGGGTCCTGGCCATGGGGACTCTCGGGCCTCGACTAAGGAGGCTCCTATGCGCATGCATGGAGAGGGGCCAGTTCCCACTTTGTTGGAAGACTGGGAAACTGGTCCTCATTAGGAAGCCGGGCGCCCGGCGGACTCTCCGTCCGCCTATCGGCCCATTGTGCTGCTCGACGAGGTGGGCAAGCTCTTTGAAAGAGTCATTGCAGACCGCCTCGTCGGGCAGCTGGTGCGAGTGGGGCCGGATCTGGCGGAGAGCCAATTCGGTTTCCGCAGGGGGCGCTCTACGGTGGACGCCATCATGCGCGTGCGAGCCCTCACGACGGGAGATGCTGTGGCCCGGGGTGGGGTCGTCTTGGCGGTGTCTCTAGACATCGCCAATGCCTTTAACACCCTGCCCTGGAGTTGCATCAGGGAGGCACTTCGGTATCACCGGATGCCGACCTACCTCTGTCGTGTGGTCGAGGCCTATTTGACGGACAGGGCTGTCATCTACCCCGGTCACCAAGGAGAGTGGAACCGGCGAGAGATGTCGTGCGGTGTCCCACAGGGATCGGTCCTGGGGCCGCATCTGTGGGACATCGGATACGACTGGGTGCTGCGCGCCGATCTCCCTACTGGCGTCAGCGTCGTCTGTTACGCTGACGACACGCTGGTCCTGGCGCAAGGGAGGTCGTACCAGGCGGCGGCCGACTTAGCGACACGCGGGGTTGCGACAATCGTCGAAAGAATCCGGCAGCTGGGACTCGAGGTGGCCCTGCACAAGTCCGAGGCCATGGGTTTCTATGGTCCTCGTAGTGCGCCACCGCCGGGTTCCCAGGTAATGGCGGGAGGGGTTCACATCGGCGTCGAGTCGACGATGAAGTATCTGGGACTCGTCCTCGACAGCCGGTGGAACTTCGTGGAGCATTTCCGACGTTTGGCTCCCAGACTGGACCGGGCCGGGGCTGCCTTGAGGCGGCTCCTGCCCAATCTGGGAGGTCCAAACGCCTCCTGCCGGAGGCTCTACGCGGGGGTCGTGCGGTCCATGGCCCTTTACGGGGCGCCGGTGTGGGCGCCTTCATTGAGGCGGCAGCCAGCCCGCCGGCTTAACGCGTCCCAAAGGGTCATGGCCATCCGGCTGGCCCGAGGATACCGCACGGTCTCCTGCGAGGCGGCGAGCCTCCTTGCCGGAGTACCGCCATGGGATCTGGAGGCAAAGGTCCTCGCGCACATTTGGGAGTGGCGCGAGGAGGCGAAACGCCGGGGCTTAACTCCGATGCCGCAAAAAGTTGCGGCACAGCGGACAGAGCTCCGGCGGGATCTCATGGCGGAATGGAGAGTGCGATTGTCGCAACCCAGCGCTGGGCACGCCGCAATTGCGGCGATAAGACCCCTCTTTGAGGAGTGGCTAGAGAGGCGCCACGGCGTCCTCACCTTCCGCCTGACACAGGTGCTCACCGGACACGGCTGTTTCGGGAGGTACCTGTTCAGGATAAAGCGGGAGGAAACGCCCGGGTGTCATCACTGTGTGGATCGCCCGGAGGACACGGTGGAGCATACGGTGGAGGTCTGCCCGGCTTGGGCAGAGCATCGCCGTGTCCTCGTGGAAGCGATCGGCGGCGGTGATCTCTCGCGTCCGGCCCTGATTCGGGCCATGCTACGGAGCGAGAGGAAATGGCAGGCCGTCACCTCGTTCTGCGAAGCAGTAATGCTCGCGAAGGAGGAGACGGAGCGCGTGAGGGAGAGGCAAATTTCGCGCCCTCGCGCCCCTAACCGCCGCAGCAGGAGACGCCCTGGGCGTCGGGAGTCACGAGAGGATTTCCGGCCACCGTAGGCGCGGGCTTGCGGACGGTGAGCAATGGGTAGCTCGCCGTCCGATAAGGACCAAGCCCGGGTCGACGGCGCGTTGTGTTCCACGCGCGCCTCAAAGAGATGTCAGCAGAATTGACGGGGTCCGCTAGGGCCGATGCCTGCCGGGGGTTCGAAGAGAACCGATAGGGACATCGTGGCCCCCTGGCAACACGGCAACTGAAGGAACACGGGTGGGTTTTAGTCAGTAAGAGTCTGACACGCCCTCCCGCTCCGCCCAGAGCGGGAGAAGTTATTTGATGATTTCCCACCCAAAAAAAAAAAAAAAAAAAAAGGTAGTGGTATTCGAATTTGTGTGGGGTAGGTATCACAACTAAAAAGTGAAAAATAAAAACTTTTTACAAAAAAAAAAAACAAACGACTTAAAAAAAACACTACAAAGTGAAAAATAAATTTCGGAAGTCGGTGACAAAGAACGAAAATTCAAAATCGGACACCGACTTCCGAAATTAAAGTTATTTTTCACTTTGTAGTGTTTTTTTTTGTAAAAAGTTTATTCATTAAACATTTGTAATTTTAAGCGTTTCTTAAGTATTGGCATGGATTTTGCATTTTTGATGATTTTTGGTAGTTTATTTATACAATGCAGCACCTTCGTACATCACATTTTACCTGGAAAATATCATTATCTAAATGGTATACCTTGAACTCAGACAAAATAAAAAACCAGGACATAGGCGCTGTCAACCACTGTTGACAGCGCCTATGTCCTGGTTTTTTATTTTGTCTACATGAAGCCGGTTTCGTAACATGTGTGCAATTAGTGAGGTGCAGTTTGATTGTAGTTCTATAGTAAATGTGTGCAGCGTATGAGCATGTATGCACAGAGCGGAGGTGTAGTTTTGGCATGCTTCACTTTATTATTCGAAACGCTGTCTTGGTTTTTATTTGGTCCGAGACCTTGAATAACATGAATGTACTTATTATACCTGAGCGAAAAAACCTCCAATTAGAACCTTAATTAGAATAACATAAGTTCTAAAAAAGTAAACCGCATCCTGAGAGCGGTTACGCACTACGTCCGATCCTAATTCGAGAAATTTCGGTCCGATGTAGCTATTGATAGTACTATTTGTATGAGGGGTTGCGTACTAGGTCCGAACTCTGTCCGTCCTAGAACATTATCAATTCGGATTGAACTCGGATCTTGAATTCGGATTCGGATCGGACGTAGTGCATAACCACTCTAAGACTGTTATAAACGTATATAATACATACGTACGTGAACTCACGCCTTTTTCCGTTGAGGGTAGGCAGAAACTATAGAACGCTGCAGGGCCGTCTTAACCATATTGGGCGTCAGGGTGCAAGAATCACCTTGCGCCTCCTTTGCCAAAGCAAAAAAAAAAAACAAAATTTTTGTATTCCATTTTTTTGAAAGTAATAGGACTTACTCTAAAATAAAATGAGGTTCATTTTCAAACATCAAATTAAATTTTTCTGACTTAACTTTTTAATGATATCGTGTCGTCTGTTTTGAAATCTTTGTTCGATTTCAAAACAAATCAATCGACTCGATCGACTCGATCGGCTTGCGCTCTCTAAGACCCTGCGCCCGAGTGCTACGCGCCCCTTGCACCCCCGGGTGCCAGGCACCCCTTGCACCCCCGGGTAAAGACGGTCCTGGAAGGCTGCTTCGATCCTTAAATACCGACTCCTTTTGCTTCGTTTACGTTCATACAGATACTTTTGAGGGGTAATGCGTGAAGCCTTTCGCATACAGGCGCATCGCAATGACGCGATTCTAATAGAACAATTTTAATGAAGTTTCCTAGAAATTTTTCAATATAAGGCCAATCTTTGAAAGTAAACAAAGCTTAATTACACGTGGAAATAGCTTGATACAAAATATTGAACAATGACCCCATGCTAGGAAAAACCTGTGTTACAGAGGTCATCCATTCGTCCATTATGGATGTTATAAAACTTACATACAATTTAATAAAGTGCACACAATAAACTAGACTATATATAATTATTTATATGTCTATATAGAGTGTCGCGCTACAAAAGAATTAAAACAGACGCGCCAACTTTGTTATGCTGGTGTGCGTGTGTGTCTAGTGTGCCAGCATTTAGCGGCCAACGGTTGGACGCAATTTTTTTCGACGAGTTCACAGCTTTGACTGTCTATCTAGACATATTTAAATCTTTGGCCTGGACCTAAGGGCCTTATCATACTAGCGGATTGCGAGCGTCCTCAAAGCGGAGAGGGCGCGCAATGAACACGCGGCGCATGCGCAGCGAATTCGTTGCGGACGCGTAACGAAATCGCCGCGAATAGCAGCGTGAAAATGATCTTCCCAAATTCGTTGATGCTTTCGTTTTCGTCTCTGGCGTCTTTGAAGTAACAAAGCCAACAGCAGTGTCTCCTCGTCGGAATCCACTTTGTTACTGAGTGTATTGTACGTCGTTAATTTACTACAAACACGCGACGAAAACGTTGTGAATTAGCCACGCGTCCGCGACGTCTTCGCTGTGCAGCCGCGGCGTGTTCGCGATGCATTCACTGCGCGCCCGCCCCGCCCCGCAGCCTCTCGAAAACCGCTAGTGTGATAAGGCCCTAAGTCAATCTAGTAAAATAATGTTTTAATCAATATATCAATATAGGCCTTACAATGTAGCCCATATTCTATGAAAGTTAATAAAAAACAGCATTGTTCTAATAAGAAAACTTGCTGTGTACGAGTAATTAACAAAATATACCTACTTATCGAATGAAAATTGACTTCTATTGTTTTATAAATGAACTTTGATGTATTTTACCTGAGATTTCAGTACTATCAGTAGTTGAAGTGGGTTATACATAGTTTATTCAGAATTAAAATGAAATGAAATACGTCCATAACATCACGCCTTGTTTCCCAGAAGGGTTGGGCAGAGGTGTACCCGTAGTACACCCACATTTCGGCAGTTTTAAGTCCTATGTAATAGGAGGCAAGCCTATTGCCATTAACCGGGTACAAATCTAGACTCCGGGCTGCTACTGAGAAATTACTGTAGGAGGAATCCAAATACTTTGCCCGATCTGGGAATCGAACCCAGGACCTCATGCTCAGCAGTAGCGCTTGCGACCACTGGAACAATGAGGCAATCAAATCATAATCAAAATTAAATGTACCTTAATAAAAAAAACTGGCACTTCGAGAATGCCGACAGAAGTGAAAACTTGAAAAACAGCGGCACCGCGGTAATCAACGCGTTGATGTCTATTACTTCACGCACCGCGGTAATCAACGCGTTGAAGTCTTTTTAATGGTCAAAAGCTGGTGTCGTCAGTGTCGCGAAATCAATGGTTTAGTCCCATCTCAAAAATGCCCAACGCGCCTAAAGAAGTTTCTATATATATAAAAATCAATTGCTGTTCGTTGGTCTCGCTAAAACTCGAGAACGGCTGGGCTGATTTAGCTGATTTTGGTTTTGAAATGTTTGTCGTAGTCCAGGAAAGGTTTAAACGGTGAGAAAATATGGAAAAACTTACGAAAAATAAAAATTATGAAGAAAATTCACGTTCTCATACATTTTGTGTGGATCGGCTTTTTTGATATCTAGGTAGGGTAGGTAGGGTAAGTAGGGTAGGTAGGGTAGAAATTTTAAAATCCTAAACTGCACATTCATTGACTTAAGCGCAACGAAGTTTGCTGGGTCAGCTAGTTAATCAAATAAAAATATAACTTCTCCCGCTCTGGGCGGAGCGGCATGTCAGACTCTTACTGACTAAAACCCACTCGTGTTCCTTCAGTTGCCTGTATTGTCAGGAGTCACGGTATCCCTTTAGAACTTTCCCGCGACCTCGGCAGGACATGCAAGTCCCTACCTAAGCAAAAACTGCATGATTTTATATATTTTTATATTATTAAACTCATTAAAATTCTGACTATTTTGTACACCTTCATGTGACATCTTCTTCTTGGTTGCGTACTTCATTACTGAAGGTCGTGTCCCTGAAAGGCTTTCGTGGCTTTATGTATGATGTTTTTCCACTTCGTTCAGTTCTCCGCTTCTCTCAGGGCGATCGTCCAGACACAGAGAGTCCAGTGAGGGCGGTTACTTGGTACCTTTGTTAAACAAATCAATAAATTAATTAAGAATCATTTATGACCTAAAACTAGGTAGTTTTAAGTCATTGGTAATTAATCTTAGATTAGAATCTGTAAATAAGAAATATGCCGCACCTACCTGCTTACTAAACATGCTTTTGTTATATTGCAGAAATCGTTCAAGCATTATGATTATCAAATATATGCTCCATTGTTGTTTAGACTACTTATTCGCCATTTTTTCTCCTTTTATATAATATTTGCAAACTAGTTGCATCCCGCGGTTTCACCCGCATATGTCTCGATGTGAGAATATCGGGATAGACTATAACCCGGGTTATGGTCTACGCATGAGCTAAATTTCATCCAAATCCGTTTAGCCGTTTTAGCGTGATAGCGTAATAAACATAAATACAGACAATAAAAAATCTAATCTTTTTTTTCTATTTAATATTAGTTAAGATAGAGAGTTTAGTTGCGGTTTCTCCCATTCCACCGGAACTATTCATTTGTGGGAATTAAAAATATTTAATATTCTTCTCGTGTCAAACTTTGAATTTGGTTCAGTGGTTGAGGCTTCAAGATGTACCTAACAAACAGACACACTAAAGTTCCGGTCTATTCTGTAATCTTACCGTGAAACCTTAGGTTGAATTAAGTCGCCTGCCGCGAAAAAAGAGGAAAAAAACTAGTCTGGCCGAAAGTGGATTGTTTTTCGTCTGAAAATGGTAACGAAATTCGGCCTGATTTTTGAATTATGCCCGAATAAAAAGAAAAGAAAGAAAGAAAAATATTTTATTTGGGACACGCACAGGATATACGAACAGTAATAACAACTAAAAAGGAGCGTCTAAAACTAATATTTTTTTCGAAAAGGATTTTATTTTATCTTTCAGTTACGTTTTTGTTTGGAAAAAATTTAATAAATGGAGGGTCAATCGTTATATCATTAGTATCATTATTCATTGCACTTAACCATTTTATCTTAAATCAAACGATGGATTTTCTCTGAAAGGAGATGTTTCATTTTCGGCCATAAAGTGTACGTTAATGTAAAAAAAGGAAAAAATTCCACGAATTGAGGAAAAATATTCTTTCCTGTTTATTCCCCTGATTACTTCGGCACAAAAAATAATAATTTAACAAATTATTGCCATATTCTATTCATCATGGCGTCGTTTTACTTGCATACTGCTTTCGTCCAGAAATCATGTTACATTTTAACATAATAATATCACGTAGACGTCATTTAAATAAATATGAAAGGCATGTATTTCTGTACTATATTAAGATAGCTATCTTATACAACTTTTTTGATTAATTAGAAAGTGTGATTCATCATAAAAATAAAAAACTGCTTTTGGATTGTAGATTTGTAGGTACTTCTGGACGAAAATGGCTAGCTGTCGATGGTCGTATTTCTCCTGACAAACGTCAAACATTTTCTGTTTTTATTTTGTGCCCAAAAAGTATTAGATGTTATGGAAAAAAACAGTCTTTATTGTATTTAGGGGTTCGTTTCCCAGGTTTTCTAAAGTGTACATGTTATGGCCGGAGTCCCATACAAAAATGAAATGTCTCCTTTACTGTTGGTACCTATTGATTTGCCGGAACTTAATTTTTGAAGTGAAAACTTCTTTATGCGCGTTGGGCATTTTTGAGATGGGACTAAACCAATGATTTCGCGACACTGTGACGACACCAGCTTTTGACCATTAAAATGACATCAACGCGTTGATTACCGCGGTGCGTGGAGTAAAAGACATCAACGCGTTGATTACCGCGTGCCGATTTTATTTTAAGCTTTCACTTCTGTCGACACTCCCCGAGTACCACTGTTTTTTTTCGGCCATTGCCGTAAACAGGTAATATTTTTTTTTGGCCTGAAGTGGCTATTCGGTTGAAAATTGCATTCAAATGAAAACGAATTTTTCGGTTTTTAAATACGACAGTAACTTGTTCCCATTGATATTTTAACTAGGATTACCTTCAATGGCACTTAATACCATGTAAAGTAACTGTTCTACATTCGTTAGCATACCATGAATATTCCACCACGCTCGTGCTGCGTTCAGTATCGCGGCCGACGAAAGTAACTTGCCCATATCTTTTTCTAATCGCCACTAATGACTTTGCTTTGAATTTACGGATCGTAAGTGTTTAAGTATATATACAAGGTGTCAGGGACATCGACGCGAAAACTGTTACCATGGATTCAGTACATGATTCTGAAATCCCCTGCGTTGAAATTTTTCGTCGGTCATTTAAAAAAAAAAATTGCTGTTCCATATGTTTTGACCGCGTAGCTATTGCACTTTTCTATGAAACAGCTGTTTTTTTTTTCGCGTCGATATCCCTGCCACCCTGTATATTGTATCCATCCGTACTATATTTATGAAAATTTTAATATGAAAGTAAATCTGTCTCTTACCTTTTTTCACCTCAACCACTGAACTGAGCGTTATGAAATTTTACAAATTGCAAGCCTGGGACCTGGAGAAGGACATAGCATACTTTTAATCCCAGATGCTTGTATAAAAAATTATGAAATACAAAATACACGCAGTCACGGGCCACAGCTAGTATTTAATAAAATACCTACTAGTTTATTCCCGCGGCTTTGCTCGCGTGGAGGTCAGTAATTATCACACAGGAACGTTAAACCGGAGTAAAAAGTATCCTGTATCCTAACTCAGATCATGGTCTATCCGTGTGCCAAATTTCATCCAAATCCGTTCAACCGTTAAAGCGTGAAAAGGTAACAGACAGACAGAGTTACTTTTGCATTTATAATATTAATATATTACATAAAAAATAATATAATATTGAATTATATAATATAATAATAATTATATACATTATTTAATATAATATTTAGTTATATAATTATAATAAGTATAAACATGGACTCTCTTATTCTCTTAGTAAATCATCTAAAATAATAAATCAGCTGTTACTTTGTTTATTTATTTTGAGCTAATTCAATTGATAGAGTTCATTGTCATGTTGAATTGATTTTATTGTTGTTGTTGTTGTAGTAACACTATAACTACCATTATTGTCAAGAGTACAATAATAGCTTTATTGTGTGTGATACATCAAGGTCACGTATCCTTTCACTGCGGTCAACGGTTTGTGTAAAATGTTTGGTTTAGTGGCCGAATTATTTAGGACTTGGGACTTCAGACATTATTTTTGTTCTGTTTTATTAAATTAAAAGCAAAACTTAAAGAACATGATCAATAATTTATAAAAGTGGGAAGGTTGATTGTTTTTGCGTACATACCTTTGCAAGTTTTCTTTGACATTTCATAATACTGTTATGTCACTTTGTAAAAAAAAAGAAAAAAAAAATGTTTATTTATCACAATGTACACGTGTTTTATTTGAACAATAAAAAAACAAAGAAAAATCATGTTATTACCATCCAATGTATTCTTTTGCAAGCATTCCATTCGTCATACAAATCAATTATGTCAATAAGGTAAGTAGGTAAGTTTATTATTTACCTTACTTACCAAATAAACTTATTTTTCTTTCTTTTCTTTCTTTCTAATGTAGTGAGTAATTCGTTTATCTGGTAGAGTATCCTGTTATTAGTGCTTTTATTATTATAAAGGTACATTTTTATCTTAAAAATAGATCAGTTATAAGTTTACAACTATAAGGTTTGATTAAAAAATAATATCTACAAACGGGAAAGTAATAAATTAAATTATGCTTACCTATAGTAGGTAAGTAAGTAAGTAATTGAGCGTGCAGAATGACGGAAAAATTATAATTTATTTGTATGGTAACATTGTTTATTGTTAACTTCATTAGTATGAAAAAACGTTAATTAATTTATGAACAGTCATGACTAAGCTTTTAAACGAAAAACACTTAATTTTTTTTTTGTGAAAGTTCTAAGTTTGTCACCAAACACAAAGCGAAACCACGTTATTAGAGCTTCAAGCTCTATTTACTCCACATGCGGAACGGTCAGCATTACATAAACATACTATTTACGTATATTATATAACTTTCTTCACCATAAGTTAGAGCAAGTGAACTTGCCTGTTTACTGGACCGCTAGCTAGTCATAGCGCGCGCGGCAGTCGCTTACCGCTATTCGTCGACCGCGCTACACTCTTGGCCAAATGTTTTGTTTTGTACAAAGGCGTGCGTCTACTTCATAAACACGTCAAATGTTTATGTTTACAAATATGGGCCCATTTAAACTGTGCCCATTCTTCGGGCTGCAATTGTAAACAATTTATGAATTTATGATTTACTCAGAGGCAATGGAAATTCGGTTCCGCTAACTGCTCTCGAAAACTTTTTTTCGCAGTTTTCCAAGTGAAAAATTAAAGTATTAGTGACGAATTATTACTAAGTGGAGTGTAAACATATATTTCTAATTTATTGATAAGTGTTTTGATGAGTAAAACCTGTTTAGAAAGTTGGTTGAATTGTTTTTAACGTGATTGAACTACGAGGATAGTCTTAAAACTACGTGAAGAATAAAATACTTGGACGAAGGTAAGATTTTCCAACAATAATTTGAATATTAAAGCTGTCTGTATTTTATATGTAGCATTTATAATTATTATTCGTAAAATAAATAAACAAGTGTCATCATTAAATTGATACCCCGAATAAATTCGATTAAGGGCAGGAGAATCCAAAAATTTTTTTTCAAATCGTCACTCGGCATCCAATACCGCGAATGTGATATTTTTGACGAAAATCAGATTTTTGTTTTATTTCATTCTACACGTTCAAATACGTGATCCTGCATTTAAGACGCAGATATATGACAGTGACCTTGAAAGGATAGCTTGCGTGTTCTGTACTGAGCTCACGCAACGCGTCGTACGTCCAGCCAGTAATAGGACTCGCCCATCAAGGAGCGTTGTCCCAAATTAGATGCATTATTAATTCATTACACGTAAAACAAAAGGTATTTTAAATAAAAAACGTATACTAAAAGATTGACAATTTAATTCAGTCATTCTCCGTTTTTTATTCGCGTTAGACATAACTTTACAAATTAATTTCACTATGTAATATAAACATAATCAATAATATGCCTATATTAAAATATTAAGAAAATGCTCTAATTTAACATATTTTTTTTTTCAAATCACTAACACAACTCGTATAGACGTCATCTTCAGTATAAAATCATTAAAAGTCAGATGCAGGATTGCATTTAAAAAATATTTTCGTCAAAAATATCACATTCGCGGTATTGGATGCCGAGCGACGAAATCATTTTATGTGCGAACTAGGATAATAATTCTGAGTACATAGCTAACAATAGTACATGGTATCTACGCGTTGCAAGGCCAGGGTTAATAACTTAGTGTCATAAATTTTACACAGACTATTAAAGTAAGACGTTACCTACACAGTCGGAAAGTTTTGGCCCTAGGGCCGTGTTGAGGCTTGTTCAGTACCTGACCTACTGACGCTATTGTTAAAATTTAATGTTGCTTTTAATGAGATAACTCCGAGCTCTTGGTTTTAGGTCGTTAAGTTTCTGTTCAGTTATTCAAAAGTGCGTGGCCAAGTAGTTAATTATTCAGTTTAAGTTGGAATTTTAAATACATTGTTTTGTCTTTTTCTACTATAATATCTGGATGATCGATTTATCGCCACCGAAACCCCCTGCATACTAAATTTCAAGAAAATCGTTGGAGCCGTTTCCGAGATTCAGATTATACCTATTATATGGGTACATAAATATATACAAGAATTGCTCGTTTTAAGGTATTAGATGTTGTTATCTATTATGTTTTATGTAATTAACTACCAATTAAAAAAAATACCATAATTATTTTTTTGGTCCTACTGCCTGCATAAAGGCTAACGCAGACAGGCGCGACGCGACTCTGGTGGAACAATTTCTATAAAAAACTACGGACATTTTTCTATCGGTTTCGCGTCAAGCCTGTTTGCGGGAACCTTGAGGCTCTACATTTTATGCTTCCATGTTTTGTGCCAATCTCGTCCAGTAAACTAATTGCGTAATGCACGATCAATCACAATTTGTTTCGATTTGAAACAGATTGCTAATCCATTGCTTCATAAGTTGGAAAAAAATATGCTCAACAACGTAAATAACGCAATGAATGTTGTTGAACTGTCAAAATGAAACTAATTAGTCATAATCGTTTACGAAAATAAGTTACGCATTTAGGGTACAGGTGTCCATAACTGCGCCACACACTTATCTTTAAAGCCAATTTAAACTGACTTCTCAGGCATAGAGAATAAGATTGCAATTCTCAATCCACTAATAGCCCTAATAAAACCTTGCATCAGTGACCAATCAGTTCGCCTAGTGTGGGTATAATGCCAATACACTTTCACTGTTGTTTATCATAGGCCATAAGCCATAACACATAACAGTCTGCTTACGTCAGGGAAATTGTAAATAGAAAACAATGCTTTTTACAGGTATAAAAATACATAACATAACATCACGCCTGTAATCCCCAAAGAGTTAGGCAGAGGTGTACCTATAAGTACACCCACATTTCGCCAGTTATATTTAAGTCCCATGTAATAGGGAAAGGAGGGAGAGGTCATGTTTGCAATAAACTGATTTGAATTGATTTGTCAGTGCCCAAAGTAAAACTGATATACTTTTTTTAAATTAATATCTTATGCTATAGTTTTCCATAAGTTTTATACTACAAGAGATCTAGTAGAAAAGACATACGACCGCAAGAGGATCGAGCGGTCCTTAAAAGTTTTAGATACCTTCACAAGTGATACTTAGGTTCAACAATAAAGACTTGTACAGACTGGCGCTACGCAATACCGGTAATTGTTCTACCGTGAAGTTTTCTTAGATATTGTTCTTGTGACTTCAAAAAAGGAGGAGGTTCTATAAAAGAAATACATCCTAACTAATATTATAAATGCGAAAGTGAGTTTGTTTGTATGCTTGTTTGTTACGCTTTCACGCTAAAACGGCTCAACCGATTTGGCTGAAATTTGGCAGACAAGTAAACTATGACCTGGAGAAGGACATAAGCTATTTTTATTCCGATATTCCTTCGGGATCGAGACTTATGCGGGTGAAACCGAGGGGCACTGCTAGTTTATTATAAATATTTTTTTTAAATGTATTTTCATTGATATTTTCGTCAACTGTGGACCGATTTTGAAAATTATTTTTCATATGGTAGAAGAAAATTGCGCGGTTGTCCTATATAATTTTTATTAACTTTGTTTGGGTAGTTTTTGAATTAACTTCAATAATACGTATTTATCCCATGTAGAAAATGTGGATTATGTTATAATAACTTCCTGTCACTGTAATTTACATAGCACGTACATAGTGGTGTTCGAATTTGTGTGGGTAGGTACCACATTTAAAAATTCAAAAGTGTCAGTATTCACAATTGTGAAACTTAATTAATATTTTGCCAGTTATATTGTAGCTAAATCCTATATAATAAAGCCGGTTACAGACCAAGAGCTAAGCTAAGTTAGTTGAGCATAGCTCGCATAACTGAGGTAATTTCTCATACTTGAGTTTATAGTTTGCGATTTGCACACAAGCATGAGAAATTACGACTAGTGAGCTATGCTAAACTAACTTAGCTTAGTTCTTGGTCTGCAACTAGCTTAAGCGAATCGTCCACCACCAGATAAACTAAGTAAGGCTCAACTATGCGAGATAAGTGTCAGGATTTAAGGTTGGACACTAAGGCCCGTATTACAGAACGTCACTCAATACTCAAGCATTACTTAAAACTAGATTCAAGCCATTTGATTGGTTGAAACTAGTTTTAAGTAATGCTTGAGTATTGAGTGACGTTCTGTAATACGGGCCTAAAAGAAAGACCGTTCTAAGGATTTCAATAATACGTTTATCATCCTTTTCTTTATAAATTAGAAGGTGTGTTTTACTAGTATTATGTGAGACATGTGATCCCACAAAAGGCTAAAAGTATAGATCAGTCACTATGAGAAAGTAAGGATTTCATCAAGTGGTTTAGAGTGGGCTCGGATAGTAAAAATTATATTAATTATGAGTTAGAAAGAGAAAGACAGTGTTGAAGTAGGATCGATTTGTTTTTGCTATACTCCAACAATAACTTAGTTTAGCTGGCGGTGGACGATTCGCTTTATGGGGCGAGACTATTGCTAATAAACAACAATCCAGGCTCATCTGCTACTGACAAGGTCTTAATGGAAAAACTCAACAGCGGTTTGCCCGACAACGGATCGAACACAGGACCCCACGCTGGCAGGCGCACTTTAGCTACCACTAAATCAACAAACATCAGCGTAATTGCGTAATAAAATCACAATACTCTCAATACGAATCATTGGCTTATTCGTCAGCTCATTAAACAAACATAATTTACCAATGGAATGATTATAGAATAGAATTATTAAGCTATTGCATAGCTTTTACCGTGGGCTTTGAGCGCGGCGACCGAATCAAGAAATTCCGTAACGTAACGAAAATAAAACCTAACACCCCCCACTTCGCCTACCATGTAATGATGGTTCCCATGACAACATCACGTTGTCATGGGAACGTAATTTTTGTTTTATGTCATCACGTCATCATCCCAAGTGTAGCGTTGACAAATATGAAGTATGGAGGTTACAAATGCTATGCAATAGCTTTACCGCGGCAGTCCCCGATTGCCACACGTTTTCTTTATCAAGTATCGTATGACTCACTAATGATTAATAACACTTACGACTATATTTAAAAAAAACTGACACAAATAGTAGTGGATCACCGCTGTGACAACCCATGTGAGATGGCACAACAGCGACCCACGAAAACTCAGTCTCGGCGAATTGAAATCATGCTTAGGATACTGTTGGAGCTGCTCCACACCCTGCGCACCATGGAACCTTTAGGGCATGGTTGTGTAGAAACAATCTATATGCGCATCCGCGAACATCCCCGGTGCACTACAGAAGCGGGGCAGCCCCACCAGCATCCTAAACGCGTTATTATACTGAACGCGAATCCTCTTCAAAATGATGGGAATTATAATTATTCTGGGTAAGTAAATTATGTAATTGGGGTGCGGATCAAGTTTTTTTTTATGGGCCGGTTTTTCAATAGTCAGATATCTGTAGGCTAATTCCCGTTATTATTTAAAAAAACCGGCCAAGTGCGAGTCGGACTCACACATGAAGGGTTCCGTATTAAGAACGAGCAAAAACGTTTAAAAAACATGTTTCATGTGTGTTATTTTATTAGTTGTTATAGCGGCAATAGAAATACATAATCTGTGAAAATTTCAACTGTCTACCTATTACGGTGCATGAGATACAGCCCACTGACAGACAGACGGACGGACGGATGGATAGCGGAGGCTTAGTAATAGGGTGCCGTTTGGCACCCTTCGGGTCTTCATCGTTTCGTCAATGCTGAGAATCGCGACCACATACGACGCGTCTCCAAGCTATGCGGGCTTCTGCAATGTGGACCGATTGGTAAATGCTGCCTCCAACAGCCTTCTTGATCGCGTCTGACCATTTCACCGGTGCTCTGCCTTGAGCGCGTTTTCTTTCCACCCTGCCTAGTAACATAAGCCTTTTCACACCATGCTTAGATGAACGCATAATATGTCCGAAAAAGCTGAGAGCTGAGGCACCTGTCGGTTACGGAACCCTAAAAACGTTTAAAATATAGTTGCAATCTGATCTCAGCGACAGTCAATGTCAAAAACATGTTAAACATGACGGAAAATTATAATTATTTTTTGACATATTAAGACTGAGATTAGAAGGAATACGAAATACGGGAATGGTCCCTCTGTTATTTGAAGAATAATGACATGAGGAGCTCGTGGCTAAGTAATAACTGGTCGATCCAACAGGTTAAGCTACGCTTGCCAGTGTTGGTCAGTGGATGGGTGACCATCTTTACATACCGAGACTCCTCCGTGCCTCGGAAAGCACGTTAAGCCGTTGGTCCCGGCTGTCATTCGTGGAACTTTGACAGTCGTTACGGGTCGTCAGAAGCCCGAAAGTCTGACAACCAGTCTTACCAAGGGGTATCGTATTACCCAGTCACTGGGTTGTGAAGGTCAGATAGGCAGTCGCTCCATGTAAAATACTGGTATTCAGCTGCATCCGGTTAGACTGGAAGCCGACACCAACATAGTTGGGAAAAGGCTAGGCAGATGATGATATTTGAAGAATAATGACAAATTAATCCTTTCAGGTTCTTGACTGTAACAAAATCCCTACACCCCCACACTCACACCATCATTCTACTTATCCTCACACTTCACCTGCACTTTACATATGCATTATGCAATTTTTATTTTTATTAATTAATTTAATAAAAGTCAGTTCTTTTTTTTTCCTTCATCAATAAATAATTTATCTAGAGTTTGAAAAATGACCATTGTAATGTTAATTAGATTAAATTCGGGGTGAGAGCCTGGTGATTCGTCACACAGGGTATCCTAAGTATGGACGCCAGTCTCTCGCAAAGGATCATATTTTATGCATTTTTGTCAAAACGCTATAATTCTGGTCTATTACTATGTGAAGAGAGAAATAAAAAAAAAGGATTGTGTGTTTTTATGAAACCACGGTAAAAGTGAAACTTCTATAGGCGCCGCAATATTGGCCTTGGCTGCTCTGACGAACGCCTTTCACTTTATCTCTACTCCGCCGCCGACCGTCACGCGACATGCAACACACAGACCAAAAAGTTTGAGACGATGTAATAAAAGTTTCACTTTAATAATATTTATTATTATTCTGAATGTTCATTTGAGAAATAACAACATCGTAATATTTTAGTATGCTCTATTTATGCACAAGTGAACAACTTTGGCGTTGAAACCGAAATGCAAATCAGGCGCAACTTTGCTTTGAAAGTTCACCTATTTGTGGCATCTGATGCACGTTACATTTGCATCTTTTATCTCAGGGATACTTTCACTGGGGTTGTCGCTCTTTTTTTCTTTTGCATAAAAACAAACAAAATGATCCAAACAATATCTTGTCACGTAATTTCTGTGTGGCACTCGGGGACTGCCGCGGTAAAGATATTGCATAGCATTTGTAACCTCCATACTTCCTATTTGTCAACGCTACACTTGGGATAATGACGTGATGACATAAATCAAAAATTACGTTCCCATGACAACATCACGTTGTCATGGGAACCGTCATTACATGGTAGGTGGAGTGGGGGGTGTTAGGTTTTTTTCGTTACGGAATTTCTTGATTCGGTCGCCGCGCTCAAAGCTCGCGATAAAAGCTATGCAATAGCTTAAAACTGGTGTTTCTTCTCTAAATGCCAATGTATTGTAGGTATGTCCCTTTTATTGCACGCAATCGAATCTCGAATAATTCCCATTTTTGCTTTCCTAAAAATATTATTCAATACTCTAATAAAATGAATGCGCCTCTTTTTGTGATCCTCAAATAAGGATTAGGGTTCTAAAAATACTAAATAGCCAAGGCTCATTTATTAAAAAAAGGGTGCATCATTAGAAGCAAAATGTTTTTAGAGGTTCATATTTTTTTTTTAAACGTACATCATTGGAAAGTCTATAAGTATTTAGAGGATCAGTTACATATTTTGCTTATTGCAATAATATGCAAATATGTTTAAATGTGATAAGAATGTGTGTGTAATGCCCCTGCCACACTATGCTCCTCACGAAGCTCATCGCTCTGCTCCTCGCGCTGCCGCAATGTTGCACTCTCTACCCACACACTGCCCTACTCGCGCAATTAATAGCGACGCTTCGCACTACGTCCTTTGCCTCGCACCCGAAAACTGACAAAAGAGGGAGCAGTGGGCATGACGAGGAGCACGACGTGCGGTATGACGTGTAACGAATTAACTCATGATAAAGGACTCCGTGTGATTCTGAAACTAGACGACTTTCCCAAAACATACACTTGAGTAAAAACGTAAACAATCATGAATTCATTCATAATTATTTCCGATCTGCTTCAACCAACGTAATTGACGAGTGGGTAATCATACCATACCTACGCCTATATATGCCAGTGACCTTGAGTAGTTTAGCTTGCGTGCTCTGTACTGAGCTCACGCAACGCGCCGTACGTCCAGCCAGTAATAGGACTTGCCCATCAAGGAACGCTGTCCCAAATTAGACGCATTATTAATTTATTATAATTAAAATAAAAAGTATTCTAATAAAAAACGTATATTAAAATACACGTACTTAAATTATCTGTAAAATGGTGAAGGTTTTAGAAAAATATGCTTGATGGTTTTTGCGTGATTCTCAGTTTTTTTTCAGCGTTAGATATTTTAAACATAATCTAAAATATTCACAGATTGGGATATTATGAACATGCTCTAATTTAACATATATTTTTTCCAAATCATCAACATTACTCTTTTAGACGGGATCTTCAGTATAAAATCATTAAAAGTCGGTTATCATCGCCTTAACTGAAAATTACAGGCTTAATAGCTTCCACAAACATGCCTGCTCTTTGTAACGAAAATAGACAGTGAATTAATTCTAGGCGTTATCCTATTGTAGTATCCTATTAAAAGGGGCTGGATACGACCCCAGAGATTCGCCTTCATCTCTCTTAACGGACCGGAAATGGCTAGTGAACATGGACTTCTAAATGAACTAACCGACTTGGGAATAATGTTTGGATTGGCGCAGTGACTGAGTGATTCTGTTCTAGATGTCGCGGGTTCGATTCTTGTACGACACGAATTTGGTTCGGGTCTATCTTTCATATTTTTTTATTAAAACGACCTATTATTGACTTACGAGTTGTAGGTCGTGGGTTCGAACCCAGAACGGCTTTACTTTGTGTAAATTATTTCATCACCACTACTCTCAAAACGGAGAAGGAAAATATCGTGAGGGAACCGGCATGTCCTAGAACCAAAAATTCGAAGACATGTAACATCTACAAACCCGTACTGGGCCCACTCCCTCTCACAGAGAGGAGGTCTGTGTCCCAGCAATGGGAACATTATAGGCTGATTATGTTATGTATAATTGACTCATTCCATAATTACAATACCTATAAATATTTTGTTTTATTGAGGCTGACGAGATGGAGTAGGTATATTTTAAAGGTAACTGAGAATTGACATGGGCGTAAGTGCAATTTGCGTGTAAGTATTTATGCTTGTATCTAAAAGTGGAAACGCACTTTTAATATTGCTAAAATGTTTTTTGTGTTTTTTTTATAAGATTGGCCATAAAAACATAAATAGCCCAACAAACATTTTAGTCGTATAAGTAAAAATTACGCGACTCTAAATGCTATAAAAATCGTATTAAAGTAATTTCAGCATGTCATACGACTTGTCGTAACACAACTTGTAGTCATATGATAGACGTCGTATAAACTTCTATACGACTGTGTTACACGACTTTAAAACAATTTTCAGTAGTATAACCAGTGATGTCGTCTTAGTTATGTCTAAACAACTTTTACATCGGCATTAATCGTATTAAAGTCGCGAGAACTACTTTTACGTGATAATCATGTTAGAGTGATAAATTGCACTCTTATACAATTTTCAGTCAATTTGAACACTTTTAAACTACTATTTAATGACTGGATGACCTATAAGTATATAATAATTTAGCAATATTACAACCACCGCCATTTTTTTCTCTCTTTGTAAAAATAGATTGTACGGTATTAAAATGAATAGAAAAAGCTGGGGAAATGTGAAAAAAAGTGGTGCTTTTAAAAGAAAAGTAAAAAAAAACTACATTGCGCTTCTTACGTCCAATTCTATTATTTTGAATACTTCTACACGACAAGTCAACTGTAATCAAACTGGAGTTGGTTCCGCACAAAATTTAATTTTAAACTCAAGTGAATTGAGTTCGGTGCAGAGGGGGTTAAACCATATGATGTTGTTCGAAGCGCAGAAAGTAATCCCAGTGGCTCTATAACAGTAGAGTCAGAAGAAGACGAAGTAGATGAAATATTTGAAAAATTATATCTTAGTGATATTTACTTACACTCGCAAACTGATAGCGCGGCGGCGTGATACTAACGCTCACTTCGGTTATTCTGAACAAACGAGAGCTGAGCCGCGTCGGCCGTATGTCACCGCTCGGCGGGGTGCGGGGGAGCAAAGAGGGAGCGACTAGCGCGCGGAATGTAGTATTATTCTTCGTCTTTGACATTTTTCGGGACCCAGGGGTCCCGGACCTTTGGAAGGCGTACGAGGGGCCGAAGCCAACTCGTAGAGGCCCCTTAGACGTTTTTAATGAAATGAGGTACCAACCGACGATTATCCCTGTTCGCACTATGCAAGTGGAGCCAAGGAAAACCCTCGGTTGGTGTAGGACTATTGTAAGATATGGAAACAAAGATATCGGACTATGGGTTTGGGTTGCTAAAGTGGACTGGTTACTTGGAACTATGGAAGGACTATGGCCCCTGCCTGATCTATGTTTTATATGCACACGGATAAAATGGCAGGGGGTGACTTGCACACTCAATAATGGGCCCCCAAAAACGGTCGCTAGCAAATAGTGTCGTAGCGACAAGGGGGCAACACGTCCTGCACGCGTAGCATGACCACCGTAGAAACGAGTTTTGTCGACGGAAGAGTAGACAAAATGACTGATAAACAATCACAATCTCTAATTTTGTCTATTCTTCCGTCGACAAAACTGTTTGACGAATTTGTTTTTATCAAATTTGTTTTTTTATCGACTTTGTTTTTATCGACTTTGTTTTTATCAACTTTGTTTTTATCGACTTTGTTTTTATCGACTTTGTTTTTATCGACTTCGTTTTAAAGTCGATAAAAACAAAGTCGATAAAAACAAATTCGATAAAAACAAAGTCGATAAAAACAAATTCGATAAAAACAAATTCGATAAAAACAAAGTCGATAAAAACAAAGTCGATAAAAACTAATTCGATAAAAACTAATTCGATAAAAATAAATTCGATAAAAACAAAGTCGATAAAAACAAAGTAGATAAAACAAAGTCGATAAAAACAAATTCGGTAAAAATAAATTCGATAAAAACAAAGTCGATAAAAACAAAGTCGATAAAAACTAATTCGATAAAAACTAATTCGATAAAAACAAATTCGATAAAAACAAAGTCGATAAAAACAAAGTCGGTAAAAACAAAGTCGAAAAAAACAAAGTCGATAAAAAAACAAAGTCGATAAAAACAAATTCGATAAAAACAAATTCGATAAAAACAAAGTCGATAAAAACAAATTCGATAAAAACAAATTCGATAAAAACAAAGTCAATAAAAACAAAGTCGATAAAAACAATTTTTTTATTTTTTTTAAAAACAATTTCGATAAAAACAAATTCGGTAAAACAAAGTCGATAAAAACAAAGTCGATAAAAACAAAGTCGATAAAAAAAAAATCTATAAAACAAAGTCGATAAAAACAAAGTCGGTAAAAACAAAGTCGATAAAAACAAAGTCGATAAAAACAAAGTCGATAAAAAAAAAATTGTTTTTATCGACTTTGTTTTTATTGATTTTGTTTTTTAACATTTTCCTCAGTCACTATAAAATGTGTAGGTTTGGTTTCATTGCCAGTTATCGGAAATCCGCAACCAAAACAACGATTCGCGCGTAAAAAGTGTGTGGATATCCATGGCCATCTCAAACACATACGTATCAATACGATAAAATCTGTTTTGGTTAAAAACTTATCGATGTCCATTATGTTACATATCATTTTTTACTATAACCGAGACCACCAATAAATAAATCACTTGTTTATGTATGTATTTAAAATGGTTTTTTCACAGATTGAATCGCCAAATGAACCCTGATTTCGATAATATGGCTGATATTATACAGATAAAAATAAGTGCACGGAATGAAAAGTCGTTTAGATGTTGTGTTATGGTTGTGCCGTTAATCCTAAGTCGTATTAAGGTAACTGTTAACACTTTCGTCAAAATATAGGGTAAAATAAATAATTAATTATTAATATTAATTATTCCTTTATTTCATTTTAAAACATACTGTTTACATTTTTAAATATTCTTATAAAAATAATTTTAAAAAACATTTAAAAATATAAAAAATAGTAGCCCACCGGTGTCGGGAACAGGGTCCAAGCCACCGGTGGTCAGGGCTCCTGAGAGAGGAACCTCCTAACGATACGCGCCGTGTCCAGGAGTACTGCTTTCTGGATCAAGCCCTTGATCCAGCTACCTAACGAGAGCCTCCTCAGGTGTTGGTCGAGGCTCTTAGCTATTATGCCATTGGCCGTAACGATTATCGGCACAATGATTGCTGTATCCACATCCCACAAGTCGACAACCTCGTGAGCCAGATCAAGATACTTAATCTGTTTATCTTTTTCAGCTTTCACGAGGTTCTCGTCATGCGGGACCGCTATATCAATAATCATTGTGCGACGCTCTAATCGATCTATCACCACTATGTCTGGCTTATTGGCAACAATAGTCCGGTCAGTGATGATAGATCGATCCCAATACAACGTGATATTGCCATTTTCGAGGACTGGGTCGGGCACATATCTATAGTACGGTACTTCCGATTCCACAAGACTGTATTTTAGAGCAAGTTGCTGGTGGATAATCCTGGCTACAAGGTTGTGCCTATGCAAGTAGTCTCCGTTAGCCAGACGAGAACAGCCAGAAATAATGTGTCTGATTGATTCTCCGGGACGGTGGCATGCCCGACAGATGTCAACCGTGCCGTCCTTCACAATATATTTCCGGTAGTTGTTCGTCATCATAACTTCGTCCATAATCGCAAAGACAAAACCTTCGGTTTCCCCAAAGAGGTCACCGAATCGCAACCAGGATACGGACGCTAACAGGTCTACATCGGGCCCATGTAAGGCCCGGTAAAAGCGCCCGTGAAGCTCTTTGCTCTGCCATACCTCCCTGCGGTCATTAGTATCTAATACTATAGGTTTGCGCCAGTTCTCGTTAGCCAAGGATAGCGGGGTGAGGCCCTTGTCTACGGAGACCACATCTCGGTGCATCCCCACGTCGGTTTCTAGGAAGTATTCCCTGAGACTGCATACCTCACGGTTGTGCAGGGTCTTAGCATTTAAGAAGCCTCGACCTCCGCACTTCCGCGGGATATACAGTCTCATCACCGATGAACGTGGGTGATGCATCCGATTTGCGGTCAGCAATGTGCGGACCCTCCTATCCAGGGCGTCAAGTTCTGTCTGAGTCCATTTGAGTATGCCGAAAGAGTACATCAAAACCGGCATGACCCAACCGTTGAAGGCGCGCACCTTGTTTCCGCCTGATAGAAGACTATTTAAAACTTTATTCAGGCGGCTAAAGAAGCGCTCCTTCAGCGATTGCTTCATGTCAGCAGCGTTGATACCTAACGCTTCCGACATACCCAAATACTTGTAGGTTTCGGTCGAGGAGAGGGATCTTAGGTGTATGGAATCCGAGAGGTGGGTTTCCACGGATTCCACAATCTCCCCTCGTTTTACATGCATGACCGCACATTTGTCCACACCAAATTCCATCCTGATGGCACTACTGAAAGTTTCGGTTACCTTCAGTAGCTCCAGCAGTTGCAAATTGTTGGGGGCAAAGAGTTTCAAGTCATCCATGTAAAGGAGGTGAGATATAACCTGACCACCTCTCCTCAATCGGTAACCTAGCCCTGAATCTTCCAGCAGTGTGCTTAGAGGATTCAAGGCTAGGCAGAACCAAAGTGGGCTCAGACTGTCGCCCTGAAATATACCTCGTTCTATCCTTATCGGCTCGCTATTCCTCTGGGTATGTCGACATCCTGGATAGCGAAGA
Organism: Agrochola lychnidis; assembly: GCA_963680765.1. NCBI lineage: Eukaryota > Metazoa > Arthropoda > Insecta > Lepidoptera > Noctuidae > Agrochola > Agrochola lychnidis. Next base: position 18,243,667 of record OY796857.1, read on the forward strand.
ACCGTCCTCCATTGCCCCATACATGACATCAGGAAGGCGCGTAGAGTTGCATCTACTTTATACAATTCCAGCACCCTCATGAGCCATGTATGTGGCACCGAGTCATAGGCCTTCTTATAATCTATCCAACATGTCGACAAATCCCTTCGGGATCGACGCACCTGTTGGCTAATGGTCATATCGATGAGGAGCAGCTCCTTAGTACCGCGGGACCCGTTCCTACATCCATTTTGAGAGGCAGACATGATGGAGTTGGTGTCTATATGTTTGTTAATTTTAGCTCTCAAAATGGATGTAAGAACTTTATAGACCGTCGGTAAACAAGTGATCGGCCTATAATTTTTGGGTTCCGCAGTACTACCTGATTTATGGAGCAGGTGGGTTATTCCTGTCGTTAGGAACTGGGGCAGCGACCCTGACTCTAAGGCTGACTGGAACTGGGATGCCAATCGAGCGTGCGACCTTTTGAACCACTTTATCCAAAAGTTGTGCAGCCCGTCCGGCCCTGGAGATTTCCAGTTAGGCAACGGACGGACTGCACGAGCTACATCTTGGGGGCTGATGGTAAGTGCCCCCATTTCTGGTATTTGCTCGCACGCTCGCTCGATCTCCCTAGTCCAATCTCCTTCGGTGTGATTGATAGGCGCCGACCAGATGCTTCGCCAGAACGAACACATGGCGTCATCATCTGGTAGACGCGTGTCAATCACACCTTGATCCGGTCGCTCCCAAGCCCTGTAAACCCACCTTTCATCGCTCTGGAATGTGCGATTCTGAGTGTACCTCTCCACTCTCCGCCTGTATCGTCGAATACGGTTTGCCCATGCGCAGATCTTCTGCTTCAGGAAGTCGATACGCTCTGTGACACGGGTCAAATAATCCCGAGAGCTAATATCAGTCCCCGAGAACGCCCGCTTCACAAAGCGCATCACTCTAGGGCGAGTATTGCCCTCCCTGAAGCAGATTAGCTTGCCGATGAGTACTCTAGCCTCACTGATACGACGCTCAATCCTGCACTGCCAAGCTGGTATAGCTGGTTTTGGTCGTGGAGCTCTGTCATTGTTAGGAAATTTGACATGAGCCACACGACATGCCGCTACAGCTGCACAGTACAAGATCGAGTGGGTATCAGCGAGGTCTTTGCTGCCGTCAAAACAATTTGACAGCAACGAGTCTAGAGTACACACCAGCGCCTTGTTTTTCTTGTGCATGGGCAAACGAGGTAGACGTGGTCTAAGTCCAGGCGGAGTGGAGCGGTACTCCCGGAAAGCATCCTCCAAAGCGCTCCTCAATCGTGTATTGCATTGGGAACTCACGGATATAACCCCGTCATCATCCTCTTCATCACCGCGGTCGGGTCGCGGTGAAGAACTGGGTAAATTTTGCAATTGCACCGCGACCATTGGCGAAGCAGGTGTAACATGGTTATTCCGTGATTCGAAGCGTAGTCGATCAAGTACGGCGTCATCCAGCATATGGTTACGCTGGATGACCCGCACCTGATCCGACAGTCGTTGCGCCGACACGTTGATAGCTGGCTCAAGCACCTGAAACAGAGAGAGCATCCAACCACGGTACGCAGTCAGGTTACTTCCCCCCTCTGTAGCCCCAAAGTATGCGCGCATGACATTTTCATTGACAGTTTGTGTCCACCTCATGCGCTGCACACTTCCACCGGGAGCGGGGACCCTATCAGAAGCCGGTGGGCCTCGGAGTCCCAAGCTGGCCGGTGGTCGGCCTCTTCCGCGCCGACGTGCTGGTGGTGGTGTCGTCGGCGGCGAGAAGTATTCGTCGCTCGAGCTCGACGCAACTGCAGCGGCCGGTATCATTGAACTCACGTCTGGAGCAGGATCCGGCAACTGCGAGGCGGAGCTGAGCGACGATCCCGAAGATGTTAGGTGTGTGTTTTCAATCAATCGTCGTGCCCGACTTCGCGTCAACATTGTACTATTCCGTTCATTGTACTCCGTCTATAATTGTTTTTTCTTAGGTCAATCTTTAGGTTTTGCTGCCCATTTTGGTGTCTTCTGGAGCAGATGTTGAGCATATTTGATGTGTAAAAATCAAAGAAATAGGTAAAAATATTATAAATATAAAACGGAGAAAAAAATTCATGACAGTCGGCTTGACTTAATATTAATTATTATTATTAATTGGGTTAATTAAATAATTTATAAAGCGCGTCCATTATATTGAGAAAACTCACTAATATTACTCGATAAAATTAATTTCCCAAAAGATTAATGCACTCAAACATGAGTTTCGAAGATAAAATAAATAAAAATAAAATGGCTGTACTCCCCTTTCAATGATAAAAAATATTATTATATTCTAACACAGTATAAAAATTGTTCGGTTGTAAAGTTTCAATTCACTACATTAATCGTAATCGATCACTTTACATCAAAATCCCTTATAAAAGTCGTGATAAATACTAGTTACTCGATTAAATGTAAAAAAAGTAAAGTAAAGTAAAAGTTCATTTATTTTCCACACTAATTTAAACACAGTCATCATCATCTGCCTAGCCTTTTCCCAACTATGTTGGGGTCGGCTTCCAGTCTAACCGGATGCAGCTGAATACCAGTATTTTACATGGAGCAACTGCCTATCTGACCTCCACAACCTAGTGACTAGGTAACACGATACCCCTTGGTAAGACTGGTTGTCAGACTTTTTGGGCTTCTAACTACCCGTAACGACTGTCAAAGATCTACAAATGACAGCCGGGACCAATGGCTTTACGTGCTTTCCGAGGCACGGAGGGGACTTGGTATGTAAAGATGGTCACCCATCCACGGACCAACCGCGACAAGCGTAGCTTAACCTGATCGATCGACCCGTGTAGCTGTTATTACTTAGCCACAAGCCCCTCCTAATTTAAACACAGTATAGGTACATAAAATAAATGGAGTGGACTGGAGCCTAAACTAGGGCAGCCCTGTATTTCAGGACTCCAGGTCTTCCTCCCGTGGCAAATGTCGCAAAGCAGCGCTAATAAACATCATAACTCGACGAAAAGACGATCTTACGACGTCTATACGACCACTACTCAACCAGATAGTGATTAATACGACTGCTACGTAACTCTATTACGACACTGATTCGTATAAAATGGGCCTATTCTCGGTCGTATCAACGTGATAGCGACGTATTTACGACCAGCGTATAGAACCAAAAGTTAAAATCAGCACGTTGTGGCGACCTATCAATGTTTGTTGGGAGACTAAATACCTAACACAGCTTAAAGTCTCTATCACACGAATTATTCTAAAATATAAAGTACAGTACAAATATGTTCTTAATGTCCCTCGGCAAACCTCGTGTTTCGTCAGTTGTCGGATTTCTATCAGTTGCCCTTTGCACTTGGTGCAGACAACGCTCTCAATTGACTTGGAAGTATATAGAGTTGTTAATACTCTTTAAACTATTTATTTGAAGTATGAGTTAAAAATATCAGTTTTTTTATTTGCTTTATCGTGTTAAGATAGCGAGACCAATCACGTCTGTGAATTTTACACATAAACAACTGAAACTAAACTATTAGCAGACGTAGACCCGAATAAAATATGGTATTCTACTCAGAGCACTGATTTCAACAGCACTTGTCCGAACCGCACCTGAGCATTTCCACTAATCGCAGTGAAACAAAATTTTGATAAGTGCGGTTCGGTGGAACAGTTTATAATATTATTTTCAGTCTCGAAATGGCACCAACGTAAAATATCATCAAAACAATTATTTTTAGTTAGTTAGATATCGATATCAATAACGTCTGCGAAGTTCAGTTAATTTAATGTGACCTTGTTTTAAATGGAGGTTTTAAAACAGTACGGTGAGGACGGTACAAGGTAAGCTCACGTGGCCTCACTCGAGGGTCCTTCCACTTGAGTGGACGGTCTCCGCAACCTGCTCAGGACATCTGTCCCGACTGGCTTTACATTACCCTTGGCCTGACCCCGAAGAAAATAAGTTTACATTTTATAGAAATAAGGATTTTCCGACGGAGATTCGATGAAAATGTTATCTTGAACCAATTTCGTTTCAAATAACATTCTGTATTTATTCTTGTATACACAAAATACGTTTTAATTGAGGAAAATACATAAATAGAGAAGAGCACAAAGGTACCGTCCTACTACTAGTTATTTCAACAAAAATTCGATATTCGTTTTTTTTATTTATTTATTTAACCATTTACATAATTAAAATAGACAAGAAGAAAGGAACAGAAAAAAAATTAAAATTTTTGTCTATTCAAGTATTTTGTTTCCTAATTAAAAGAGTTTCCCAACTCTACTTTATATATTCAGCGATGGTGACTAATTAATAAAGTTTGAAGCATTTTCGAAACTTTTCTTACCTCATAAACATAACATCACGCCCGTTATTCCTCGAAGTGTAAGGCAGAGATGTACCATCGAAGAAAGGCATATCTGTACACTGTAAGGACTATTCTTGCTTGCAGTGCTCGGCCGCTATAGTATCGCTTACCTACGAAAAATAGGGGTCGTGTGCACGGGATTTTGTTTTCAAAATGTTTAGCTATGCGTTTCTTTGATAGTACACCCACATTTGTCAGTTGTATTTGTTGTATTATTTTTTTTACAATAGAATTTTCACCATATTATTTTTTCGTCATTGACTTTTCTCGGGATCTTGGGGTCCCGAACCTTTGTAAGGCGTACGAGGGGCTGAAGTAAACTTGCAGAGATCCGTTAGACGTTTTGAATGAAATGAGGCACTAACCAACGATTATCCCTGTGTGTACTTTGCAAGTGCACTCAAGGACAACCCCCGGTTGGTGCAAGACTATTGCAGCACATTGAAACAAAACATATTGGGCTATGTGTTTGGGTGGCTATAGTGGATTGGTTACCTTGAACAATGGAAGAACTATGTTCCCTGCCTGACCAATGTTATATACAGTATGAGTATTTATAATGTGCACATATCAAAATGAGGGAATCTATGCTTAACTTTATCGACGGATAAAATACCCACCGTATAAAATCCATCATATTATTATAAAGGCCAAGTATCAAGTATAGGCCGGTAGGATGTAGATAGAGGTTTTAAACTGGATGGCTTTGGTAACCAGCCTACAAGTTTAACACTATTTCACATTTAGAACATTAAGATAAAAAATGGATTGATTCTAATAAATATCTCACTAACAATAATATCGAAGTTGACTTCTCGTATAGCACGGGGACAAAAGAGGTCATAATGGAATATGCAGTCTCAAAACAGCATTGGTGATATTCCTCAGAAAGGCCAGGTGCGTAGTACTCGCAACCGGCGTGCGTGTATGACCAGATGTATGAACGTAAACGAGGCAAAAGGACTATGTAAGGATCGTAGCAGGTGGCGTTCTGTAGTTTCTTCCATGGGAAGAAGGCGTGAGTTTATGTACCTATGTATGTAAAACAGTACAATACCTAATTATGAAGTCTCAGATAGATTAACTTTTGTCAGCCTATCTTTATTAGCGTCATTATATCCCCGTGTAGTATGCAAATTAACTAGATTATAAGATGAATGATAATAAATCTCAACAATAATCATAGCATTTGCCAGCATTTTAATGAAAACGAGGAAATCCTTGTGTCTTTGCTAATGCGATCACGACAAGATTCTATAGCAAGACACTGGCAATTATACTTGGTTCGTAAATATACTATGAATGAGAAAGAGGTCCATGTGCATATTTTTCTTTACAAGAACAGATTAAGTGGCTTCATAATGAAGGGAACTTGAAATTCCGTAGACGCAGTATATCGATATCTAAAGATGCTAAAACAAAAAAGAAATTAATTCGATTTGAGTTTTTTTTTGAGGTCATCAACCGCAGGTAGTGTAGTTCGTTTTTCCGGCCACCGTAGGCGCAGGCTTGAGGACGGTGAGCAATGGGTAGCTCGCCGCCCGATAAGGACCAGGCCCGGGTCGACGGCGCGTTGTGTTCCACGCGCGCCTCAGAGAGATGTCAGCAGAATTGACGGGGTCCGCTAGGGCCGATGTCTGCCGGGGTTGCGAAGAAAACCGAAAGGGAGATCGTGGCCCCCGGCAACAGGGCAGCCGAAGGAATACGGGTGGATTTTAGTCAGTAAGAATCTGACACGCCCTCCCGCTCCGCCCAGAACGGGAGAAGTTATTTGATAATTTCCCAACCAAAAGAAAAAAAAAACTTTTTACAAAAAAAAAACAACCGACTTCCAAAAAACACTACAAAGTGAAAAATAACTTTAATTTCGGAAGTCGGTGTCTTTGGTTTTGAATTTTCGTTTTTTGCCACCGACTTCCGAAAGTTATTTTTCACTTTGTAGTGTTTTTTGGAAGTCGGTTGTTTTTTTTTTGTAAAAAGTTTTTATTTTTCACTTTTTACTTGTGGTACCTACCCCACACAAATTCGAAAACCACTACCTGCTATGTAAATAACAGCTGTGACAGGAACTTATCATATCATCCACATACTAAGCGGGAAAAAGTACGTATTATTGAAGCTAACTCAAAAACTATCAAAGCAAAGTTATATGGGACCACCTCGAGAGCATACCCTTTCAAATAAAAAAAGAATTTTCTAAATCGGTCCACAATTGACGGAGAAATCGGTGGACATACATAAAAAAAAAAAACAAACATACGCGACGAACATATAACCTCCTCCTTTTTGGAAGTCGGTTAAAAAAGCAGATTTTCTTTACTCATACTTCAAAAGTAACACAATCAGCTCTCGTCGACCCCAAAAACATATTAACATTTCTTTTTTTTTTGTCTTGTTTAGATATCTATACCCATCGGGTCTGTAGTATCGCTACCGAATTTAATTTAACCCTGTGTCTAACTTGATCTGTATGCTTTCTGGGGCCTACCAAACATTTGTTCAGTCTTATACATAGTAACGACATCTAAATTGTTTTCAGAACAGAGGACAACATCAAAAAGTAGGTCGAAATCACATTAAAGGATCAAAGACAAGCCAAGTACGAATTAACGGTATAAATTATTCCATACGACTGACGGCGACAGTTTTTCCCGTTGCCGTTTTATTTTCATGACGGTGTCGCGTGTGGCGCTTAGAGTTCTTAAGAGTCATTAGTAATTAAGTTAAATTTTTGTTGGAATCACAGTAATTACTGCCGTGAACACCTGTCAATGTTTGTGAAAACGTTTAATCTGGGGGTTTTACTCAACGGTTGGCAGAATTTTCTCGACAAGGCTTATCCACTGTAAGATAAAATAGGCCTGTACAAAAGTGGTGTTGACTATAGTGAATGGTATCACCAGCTTATAACCCACTTCTAACAGCAGTGATAACCTAGTGGTGTAACCGTCTGACTGTCAAGTCATCGGTCTCGAGTTCTAACTCAAGGCACGCACCTCTGACTTTTTGGATTCATGTGCGTATGTATAAAACGGTGAAGAAAAACATCGTGAGAAAACCTGAGAGATATTTCTCGACGGCATGTGAAGCCAAGGCAGAGGCCCATGGGTGGCATAAAAACTCTGACACCAGGTTAGTCACTAACCAAACGAAAAATTAAGAATAGCTGTCTACTTGAAGCAAAGATGCTGCTTGTTAAGTCAATCTTTCAACCTAATCGTATGACGCCATTTGAAACGCAGGATGCTCTGTAAATAAAGTTGTTAAGAATGTTTCCCACACAAGTTACGTTAGCATTCAATCTGCCTAGCCTTTTCCCAACTATGTTGGGGTCGGCTTCCAGTCTAATCGGATGCAGCTGAATACCAGTATTTTACATGGAGCGAATGCCTATCTGGGGGCCTACCACGAGCTCATAAAACAGTATTATTTTAATATTACTTCAGTGGGAAAAAGAGATGGAGCTACACGTCCTGTAGAGCTTCATGTTTTTCCCACACTGAATTAATATGAAAATAATACTGCTTTATGAGCTGGTGGTATGCCACCAGACCTCCACAACCCAATAACTGGGTAATACGATACTCCTTGGTAAGATTGTCATTCGGGCTTCTGATGACCCGTAATGACTGTTAAAGATCCACGAATGACAGCTAAGACCAACGGCTTAACTTGCTTTCCGAGGCATGGAGGAGTTTCGATATGCAAAGATCGTCACCCATTCACAGACCAACCCTGGCAAGCATAGCTTAACCTGATAGACGTGCTTTCCGAGCCATGGAGGATATAAAGATGGTCACCCATCCACGGACCAACCCCGGCAAGCATAGCTTAACCTGATGGATCGACTCGAGTGGCTGTTATTACTTAGCCACGAACTCCTCAAGCTAAGTTAGCATTGCAAGTACAATAGTGTATAATAATATCAACACAATACAGTGTGGTCGTTTCACGCCAGTGCCTAGTTGGGTTTCTCTCAAGTTATAATTTTATGATCTGTGAAGCAAAATATATTCATTGTTTAACAGCTGGAACTGTGAATGATTCTCAAATCATATTGCCGTGAACAGCGCGAATGATACCGTGGTTGGATGATCGACTAGATACAGGACACGCAACACGCTGTGTTTTACCGAGCTGTCAATACGTCGGTAAACAGTTAACAAGTATCATTTGCTTTTAAGTGTTCATTGTTAACTGTGATTTCCGAAGTAATGTCATCACCACTTATGTTTTATAGATGTGAAATTGATATTTCTGGTCTGTTCGGCGGTTTGAACGACAATAACGTAATATGAATACAACTCTAATCAAAAATAATGTTTAGCAGTGCATTACAACTTTTAATAAGTTACCTACTAAAGATTTTATAAGAGAGCTCCCATTTAAATATTTTAAAATTAAACTACGTAAATGGTTGATAGAAAATTGTTTTTATACATATATAACATCACGCCTTGTTTCCCCGAAGGGTTGGGCAGAGGTGTACCTGTAGTAGGTACACCCACATTTCGCCAGTTATGTTTAAGTCCCATGTAATAGGGAGCGAGCCTATTGCCATCAACCTGGCACAAATTCAGACTCCGGGCTGCTACTGAGAAATTCCAGATAGAAAAATCCAATAACACTTTGCCCGACCCCGGAATCGAACCCAGGACCTCATGCTCAGCAGTAGCGCTTGCGACCACTAGACCATCGACGCAGTCAGTTTTTATAGTTTTCAAGAATTTCTACAACATATAGAAAAATATTTTTTTAAGGTTCCCATTATTTTATGGCGTGTTTTATTTAGTTTAAAGTATTGTTGTTTCTTACAATATTTTTTTAGGTTAAGTTTCGTTATGTGCTTGTTGTTATGTGTCTTAATTTAAAGTCTATAATAACATAATAAGTATTTTTCCGCGTACGGAAGACGTAGCGTTGGAAGGCCTCCCACAAGATGGACTGATGACCTTGTGAAGACCGCAGGAATCCGCTGGATGCGGAAAGCACAGAACCGGTCGAAGTGGCGGTGTTTGGGGGAGGCCTATGTCCAGCAGTGGACGTCTTTCGGCTGAAATGATGATGATGAAGAAGTATTTTTCTGTACTTATAGCACCGCTGGACATCTTTCGGTGTAAAAGGATAAGCGTGATTTCAATTCTCGCCCATCCCATCCACGCCTCGCCTCACTGGTATAAAACCACCTTTATTCTTATAATGCTCTTTACGTCTTTGGTTGTTATTTAGCAGACTAATAGCTTGGTAGTCAGAAATATCCAAACGACTTTCAATTTCAACATTTGTCGCGTTCAGAACTGCGAGTCAAGGCTAGTAATAATGTTACAACAATTTCGATACATCGATACTCCATTTCAAAAAGATATATCCGATTTGAGCCCCTGAAATGGTTTCTTATAAATATACGTGTACAATCCTTTTGGCATCAGATTTTCAAGGAATTCCTTTGGGAAACGCCTCTGAGATTCAGTCCATATATCGAAGGCTTTCTTATACGGGTGGCAATAAGGTTGATTAAAATGAGATTTGAAGGAATGATACGGATTGAGTGCCGAAGGAGACTGAAAAGATTTATCGTAACCGATAATGTAAGTAGATAAGTCTATAGGTACAATAAAGGTATTGGTTCTGAATAAATAAATAAATAAAATAAATAGTTTATTGATCCAATAACCTCACATTACACACAATAGCAAAACAAAGTAACATTATATAAAAGTAAATGGTTTGTGTACAATTTTTTTGTACAATTTAAGCTGTGAGTACCTAGGCAAGGAATGCCAGTATCTTGGGAAGGGAAACTAGGAGCCAACCTTGGGAGCTCCGGCTCCCAAGGTTGGTTGAAACCTTGAAGTTGACTTGGCAAAAGAGCTCTTTTCTTATACGAAGAAACAACGCATGGATTCCACGCTGGATTGCGTTTTCAATCCAAAAATAATTATGTTATGAAGTTTTTCAGCACTTCCATTCAGTTTGGTAAATGGCGAGTATGAGGTATACTTTACAATAAAAAAGTACAGTCCTACACATAAACTTATGCACGTCTTCTTCCCATGCGGGTAGGCAGAAACTGCAGAATGCCATGTGCTACGATCCTTAGATACTCCGTTTGCTTCGTTTCATCATCCTCATCATTTCAGCCGAAAGATATCCACTGCTGGACATAGGCCAACCCCGAGCACCGCCACTTCGACCAATTCTGTGCTTTCCGCATCCAGCGGATTCTTGCGGCCTTCACAAGGTCATCGGTCCATCTTGTGGGAGGCCTTCCAACGCTACGTCTTCCGGTACGTGGTCGCCACTCCAGAACCTTTCGACCTCATCGGCCATCCGTTCTACGAGCAATGTGCCCTGCTCATTGCCACTTAAGTTTGGCAATTCTTCGGGCTATGTCGGTTACCTTGGTTCTCCTGCGGATCTCTTCATTTCTGATTCGATCACGTGGGGAAACTCCAAGCATTGCCCTCTCCATTGCCCTTTGGGTGACTTAGCCTTCTGATAAGGCCCATTGTGAGCGACCACGTTTCAGTACCATAGGTCATCACTGGCAACACGCACTGGTCAAAGACTTTCGTCTTGAGACACTGTGGTATGTGGGACGAAAAGATACTGCATAGCTTCCCGAACGCTGCCCAGCCGAGTCGGATTCGACGATTGACCTCTTTCTCGAAGTTGGACTTACCTAGCTGGACAGTTTGTTCTAGGTTAACATACTCGTCCACAACTTCGAGCGTAGCGTCTCCGATCTTCTTGAGAGATTGCTTCGTTTACGTTCTTTTAATATCTGGTCATACACGGACGGTCGTTCAGTCGTTTCACAGATATTTTACCACTGACAGCAACCTTATATCAACGAAAATAAAGATAACGCTAAAATCAGGGGTAAAATAATGTGACAGTATTGTAAGGGATCTCGCGCACTATACGGCCACGCCTCCGGCCAGTCGTGGCCATCTAGGGGTATGGTGTGCGGCTAGTTGGCCTTTCCGACCAAGTGCACGAGGGATCCCGCGCACTAGACGGTCACGACCTCGACCGCGACCAGGTAAACTATAGAAACCGATACGAATCGCGCACTTGGTCACAACAGCCAACTAGCCGCACACCATATAATAACACTAGGCGGCCACGACTCCGGGGGTTCGAAGAAAACCGATAGGGAAATCCTGGCCCTCGGCAACAGGGCAACCGAAGGAACATGGGTGGGTTTTAGTCTGTAAGAGTCTGACACGCCCCTCCCGCTCCGCCCAGAGCGGGAGAAGTTATTTGATAATTCCCCAACCAAAAAAAAAAAAAGGCGGCCACGACTGGCCGGAGTCGTGGCCGTCTAGTGCGCGAATCTCTGTGAGTTGTGTTAAAATTTGTATTCAAATGAATTCCGTGTGCGGTTACTACAAAGTGCACTCGACAAGAAAGCAGCACTTGATACACGAATGAAATCACGCGATCGTTAGTGAGAGCGCGGTCTATTTATTCATCCTATGGCTTCATTATTGTATAGTTCCTGATGTAGCCAGATATCCGGGTTGATTTGGTATCGTTGATGTTTATGTTTTTAGAAGAAGTGAGAAAGTAGAAAGAGATGAACTTATACTAGCTATAGACCACTTATAATTATTGTTTGATTGTTTTTATCAGGTCCAATAAATAAATAATGCAATACAAAAACTTTCACTGCTGATCGTGATAATCCATACAAGATTGCTTCAATGAATTAACAAGAGGTCGATCATCGTTACTTTTCATGAACAGTGTAAAAACCAGCCAAGTGCGTGTCGGACCACGCACAATGAAGGGTTCCGTAGTTGGGATGAATTTATCCCAAAAACAAACTTAACTTTGTAGTTTAAAAATATGTTCTCCCATACGGAATGTATGGGAAAACATGTTTTTGCAACTGCAAAGTTAAGTTGGTCGATTATTACTCGTTAACTTGTAAAGCCTACTTAGCTGTGATAGTTTTTCTTTTAATTTCGTTATATAAACTACTGTTGTGATTTTTTTCACACACCCAAAACCAACTTTTTAGCCGGCAGGGGGGGGGGCACTTGATTCTAACAAAAATTAGCACTTTAAAGCTTAATATTTCGCAAACAGATCCCTAGATCCAAAAATGGTTTGCACTCACAATGTTTTTAAAGGACCTTTCCAATGATACCCCTCACCATAGGTTAAAAAAATAAAAAATAAAACATCACCACTTTACGTGTATGAGAGGTACCCTAAAAAAAAATGTTTTTCATAATTTTGTTTTACCACTTTGTCGAAGTAATTAATATGTATACCTTCCTATGCCAAATTACAGCTTTCTAGTACAAAGGGTCTTGGAGCTAGACCGCGGACAGACAGACAGACAGACATGACGAAACTATAAGGGTTCCTTGTTTACTACGGAACCCTAAAAAGCGTAAATTTAAAAATTTGCATTCATTCATTAACATTTTTCGAATGTATTTGGCTAATGATTTTACAAGTTATCGCGTTTGCGTAAAGATAATTTTCACTGGTGATTTTGAAGGCGCACTCAGTTCGGATTTAGATCGGTTTTACGAATTTTGCCGATGCTACATTTAAGTTGTGTCGTACTGTATCTATATTTCTAAGCACCTTTATGAAAATTCTTATTTATAATAGGCGTCTCATTATTAATCTTTTCAACTACTGGTTTACGTCTAACTTATCATAGAAGGTACCATGAATTTGCATATAATTGACCGAGCGAGCGAAGCATCTCTGTTTCAAGTCTGTCAAAATTTGCTTTAGTGTGTCAGTTTGTTGGTACTCCTCTACAGGTCATATTTTACAACCGATCTGGACGAAACTTGGTATGCAGGTTTCACGACTATATAGAATTTTTGTTGTGGTCGGAGATTTTTGATTGAAGGGTACATCCTCCAAAAAGGGGCAATTAGGGGGCAATTTCGATGTTTAAATTGGTCTTATAAAAATTTGGTGAAAATCTGATGAAGATCTTCGGCGTGATGAGCAGAATAGCTTCTCAAAATGCAGTAAATTGGTCACTTTTATTGTGAATCAGACCTTTAACTACTAGGTTAAAGGGCTATGGAGCACCTGGGCCCCACCTTCTCATAACAAAACAAGAGAATTCTGTTTTTTTTTTTCAGAATTAGTTTCTTACAAAAAGTTGCTCCCGTGGTCTACTTTTCGCAGAACTACTAGAATTATAAATGTCAAAAATTTTTGCATACATAGAAGAATCATATTAATCAATACATAACCATGTCTATTTAAAATAACTGTATGCAGATTCATCATCTGCCTCGCCTTTTCCCAACTATGTTGCGGTCGGCTTCCAGTCTAACCGGATGCAGCTGAATACCAGTATTTTAACGTGGAGCGACTGCCTATCTGACCTCCACAACCCAGTTAGGTACTGGGTAACACGATACCCCTTGGTAAGACTGGTTGTCATACTTTCGGGCTTCTGACGACCCGTAACAACTGTCAAAGAGCTACAAATGGCAGCCGGGACCAACGGCTTAACGTGCTTTCCGAGACACGGAGGAGTCTCGGTATGTAAAGATGGTCACCCATCCATGGACCAACCCTGGCAAGCGTAGCTTAACCTGTTGGATCGACCCGTGCGGCTGTAATCACTAAGCCACGAGCTAACTCGAAACACGAAATAACTGTATGCAGATTAACAAAGATAAATCCTTAAAGTATGACGTATCTTAGATCCAAGAGATAATATTAATGACTTAAGAACCCAGTTTCCGTTACTATATTGTTGGGAGAGTTTGATAAACATTGAGTTACTTCATTATTGTGTCACACTGATATGACCAAAGTTTTGTATGATTGATAAAGGTTCATTCATCGGAGTTACTTGGAATTGTTTTTGTTTTGTATCTCTCGTAGACCCGGACGTTACCGAACAACGTGCTTTTGGCTAATGACTAATTATTTTCTTGTCAGTTTGGTTTTGTTTGAATCCACTAAGTATGTAGGTACATGTTTTAACTTTCACAACCTTCTTAATAATTTTGCTTAACTTTTTTGAATTGCCTGTTTGATCTAGTGGTGGTAAGCGCTACGGCTGAGCATGAGGTCCTAGGTGCGATTCCCAGGTCTGGCAAAGTGTTATTGGGTTCTATGTTCTATGTTATGGGGTTTGGTTTCCGCAATTAGTCCGTCAAGTGGACCATTGTGCGTGGGCCATGGCGGCCGTTTGGTGGTTATTCCAACCAGCCCACCTCCCTCCAGAAGTTAATTAAAACTCCTGGTCTGTTCAGAACATCAGTGAAAGATCTGGGTGACTTGAGGGCTTCTGTTCTAATCTGAGTAACACCTGTGCATTCGAAGAGCACGTGATCGATAGTTTCCTCAGTCTCCATGTACGCCTTGCACAGAGGACTGTTCGTTATGCCTATTGTGTGGAAGTGTTTGTTTAGCGAGCAGTAATCCGTGATGGTCCCCGTCACCAGGCGCAGGCCATTCCTGTCAAGGTTTAATAAACGCCTGGTCAGTCTGCTATCCAAGCATGGCATTGCTTCCTTAGACTGCCTGCAGCCCGGTGTCAAGGTCCACCAATTCTTCGCTTGGGTTTGGGTGAACTCCTGTAGCTACCTGCGTATTTGGTTGAAGGGAATTGGCACGATAGGCTCGGGTCCACAGACTGCGCTAGATCCTCTTCTAGCAAGTTCGTCAGCTGCGTTGTTACCTAGCGATCCTCTGTGTCCCTTTATCCATTGCAGTGTCACCGTATTGCGGCTAGATACCGTTACTCATTCTAGTGACATTCTAGTGTAAACTTTGAAGTAATATATTTTTTCCGTACGGATTGGAGAAACGAGGCGCTATCGGAGAGTGTGTTATTGTGTTTTCCATCTGGAATTTCTCAGTAGCAGCCCGGAGTCTGGATTTATGCCCGGTTAATGGCAATAGGCTCGCCCTCTATTACATGGGACTTGAAACATAACTGCCGATATGAAGGTGTACTAATAGGTACTTTACTTACGCCTCTGCCTGACGCTTCACGGATTACAGGTATGATGTTATGTTTGTGTTATGTATTTTTTTTAATTAATTACAAATTAAACTTAAACCCCAACTACCATGGCTCCCCAACTATGTTGGGTTTGGCTTCCAATCTAACCGGGTGCAGCTGAATAACAGTATTTTTCATGGAGTGACTGCCTATCTGACCTCCACAGCCCAGTTACTGGGTAATATAACTGTCAAAGATCCACGAATATCAGCCGGGACCACGTGCGTTCTGAGGTACATATCTATATGTACGCACAAGTTGTTTTTTTATTATATTTTCATGACGGTATGTCATCGTGTTTTAGGACCGTGTGTATGCAAAAGCCAAAGGCAACCAGGGACATTTTAATGTAGGACAAATGTTTCGTAATCAGTAAAATCACTTGCCTTCAAACCACTTTATGATTACTTAGTGAAATGTGCGTGTTGGTGTACAATGAAATAAAGTGGTCACGACATTGGAATGTAATGGACACGCTGGAGGCTTAGAAGTTATTCTTTTCTGGTATAGTCGCAAAGTAGGTAAATAAGTGCAAGCATTCAAACGTGTCCATACTGCAAGAATTCGGCATCAAACACTGTCTTCAGCACTAGTACAGTCTCGAATACTGAAGTTCTTTGGTCATGTCTCGAAACGGAATAATGACTCCATAGAGCGTCTAGTGGTGCAGGGCAGAGTATTCTACTCTCATATGCCACGCGGAAGGTCATCGATGAGATAGACCGATCAAATTAAATCCACGGTTGGAGGCCCTGTTAATGAATGCGCCAGACTGTTATGCAAACAGAACCAGATGGAGAGAGATCGTGAGGCGAGCTACGACCACAGCTGTGATTGGACAAAAATCCTGACCACGACCGCTCTGTCAAGAGCGAAGCGAAGAAGTAGAATGGAGAAGGTAAATAAGAATAGCTCATATAGTGGTTACAATACTAGTCAGAAAGCCAGCCCACATTGACAGCCGGGTGTGTGACTGACGCTCTAGGACCCAGGGAGCGCTTGACGTTTTAAGTAGTGACCACACTTGTCTTAATGACGCGGAATCACGTATCACCACACTCGCGTATCGCGACTCTGATGGAACAATTTCTATGGAACTACGCACGTCGCGCTTGTCTGCGGGAGCATTTAAGTTCGACGTTGTGTCTAGTCGTGCCGTTCGAACCGAAATTAGTCCAATGACTTAACTTTCGCTTTTAGTACACGGACATAAGGCTCTTTCTGACCGGCTCAAGCTGATTCCAAGTCGATAACGCCCTAAAGTACCTACCTATTGCAACTCGTAGAGTATTTTGTAATGAACTCATTGCTTATTTAGAAGAATTATATAGCTACAACTATAAATGCTGTGGATATTCGGATGACTAACGTTGACAGACATCTAAGCGAAAGGTCAAACCAAGATAATGGTTCAGATAAGACAAAGAATTTACGATTACAATGGTTAGTTACTTTGACAGATTAAAACTTATCGTAAGTTTGTACGGCTGTTGTAAAAATATTAGCCTAAATCTGATCATTTATGTCTTGCTGTTATTGTTGAAAGATAACACTCTTGAAGATTAATGTAAGATATAGGCAGAAATCTTAAGTTCATAATCAAAATACCTATCTACATTAAATCATTGAAAAAGACAGGAAAGGTTTTTTGAAGTGAAAACTTCTTTACGGCATTTTTAGATGGGACTAATCCATTGATTTCGCGACCTGTTACCGACACCGTGGAGTAAAAGACATCAACGCATTGATTACCGCGTTTTTTTTCAAGTTTTCACTTCTGTCGGCACTCCCGCAGTGCCACCACTTTTTTTTTAACCACATCGGTGAAGCTCTTGGCCTTCATCTCGCCTGATGGCAAGTGATGATCAGGCCGAATGTGGAAGCGAGCTTCTGATGGAATCCTCACCCACACAGGAACTGGGTTTCTTACCTTTAAGATAACTGACAAATGCGTGCACTGACTGGACAGGCCCTCTCAATCTGTGTGGTGCTTTCTTCTAAATACCACTTCAGACACCAATCCACATGGCCTTCACATGATCTGACCAAGATTATGTCTGGATTTTAAAAGAGACTGTGACCTCTGAGTTTGTTTCGGCCTTTCTTCTCAGAGTAGTCAGATAGGAAACGCCGACATCATCTAGTTTTTAAAATATGATTGACGTGTAAAAGTGTTTGTACAAACCTACTTACAGAAATAAAATCATTTATCATTTAAGTACCGAAAAACAACAATGCTGTTAACATTGTTATGTTGTTTTATTTTTCAGGACAACCAAACAGAACAAAGGAAAGTTTACTATAATAGACTATAAAACATAGACATGGCTATGGCTATTTTAATCAGGAAAAGTCGTGTTCCAAAACAACAAATAAAAAACTTTTCTTATATCCAAGTTTTAGTGTTTCCGAACTAAATCCTTTGTTCCGGATGTTCTCTTTGTTTTTTACTATTTTTGTAATGGATTTATTGTCGTAAAAATGTTCATTTTACGTGGGACAGCATGGGTCAGAAGTCTTTCATGTTAGCTTCAAGTAGGTACTTGAAGATAAATTATTATGAAACGATTTCTACTGCCAAACAAGTTTGGCCATATAACTGCGTAAGTGGACCTACTGTTTACATTCGGAAAATTTAAATGATTTCAAACCAGCTTTCACACTACAGAAAGTCTGTAAGGAAAGTTTTTCAGGTTCGCTGGTTATAAAATGTAAACATTTAGGACTAAGTATTGTATTTATTTTATTTTTGATTTATTATTTTGTTATTTCACTATATGCATCGGTTGACGTCATTACGTCAGCGCCGGTTGTCGCTGAAAACCAGTGCTGGGACTCTGTCTCGCATAGGGTCGCAGCATTATGCTGAGCGATGGCCGTTTTGCATGGATGTGACGCATTTTTTCTCCCAAAATGTTATTTTCGTGTTTTGTTCTTTCTTGGCGTCATGTTTACCGCAAATAAACGTATTTTCTTTCTTCTTTCTAAATCAAATCATTTAGTACTTTTCAAACATGGGTAATTAGTATGTAGATTTTTATTATAAAAGTCCTCTATGTTCTACCGTCGCATGGGCATGCAAAAAATCATTACAATTTTTAAAATAACAATGAGTAAAAAAATACAAATTAATGTCAAATCGTTAGAATTACAGTAATAAATTCAAAATTAGAGATGTGGATTGTTTTTTAGAAATAAAGCCGTTTCCAATATTATATTATTTAAAGACGGATATATCTTTATATATATAATTCTTCTGTGAGTGTGTATGTCACTGAACTTCTCTCAAACGACTGGACCGATTTTGATGAAATTTTTTGTGTGTTCAAGAGGATCTGGGAATGGTTTAGATTCACAATTTTGTCCGCTGGACAATGTTTTGACAGGACAACGTCTGTCGGGTCCGCTAGTATGTTAATATTTTTAAAGATTTAAAATAAGGAACAAACCTATCTGTTGTCTTAAGACCACACATTGACCTTATACATCATTTTTGCATAATAAATACAAGTTCCTTATCAGTAGAATGCCCCCTAAAAATAACACCATACCGTAAAACAGAAGTAACTAGTCCATGGTACGCCGTCGTGCATCGTTTAGGTGCGTAGGTACTTATCTATTGCTCTAGCTAAATAAAACACAGAATATTTTTTACCCATTTTCGATGTACAGGGTGTTTGGCAGAACGTTGAACATACGAGAATAGTGGATAGGTGGGGTCATCTGCTACTTACTCAGCCCTAATTTATTTGGCCCTGGCCCCCTGGATATTTTTTTTAATGCAGGTTGAAATTTGGATTTAAGTATTTTTTACATCTTTCTGTTATGAGAATCTGCCAATATTAAAGATTAAAAAAAAAATGCTTGTTTTACCCATTTTTTTTAGTAAAAATTACACTTTAAAGTTAAAAAAGTTGTGAAACCAGAAGAAAGCAAAAAAAAAAATTTAATATCCAGGGCGCCAGGGCCAAATAAATTAGGGCTGAGTAAGTAGCAGATGACCCCACCTATCCACCATTTTCGTATGTTCAACGTTCTGCCAAACAACCTGTATAAGTATTCAAATATGTTTTAGCATATGTTAATAAGTTGTTATGAACGTATGTAGCAGCTTAACATAAATAAAATATGTAAATAATCAATGATCGCTTACAGTTGTACAAACATTTTAGTAATATAAAACATTTTTTTATTATTTTATTACCATTTAGGCACGACGTGTAATGTACGATTTTTACCAGTATGTAGATAAAAAACCAAAATTTTACTTACTGTTAAAAATCGTACTCTGTGTGATTCCAAGATCACACGGTATTTAATACAAGGCACGTATATGCAGTATTATTAAAACCGTATGAACAGTGAGATGTTACCGTGGGATCCTAATATTTTACTGTAAACTATCGAACAGTAAGTGCATCTCCGTGTGAATGTTGTTTTATGTTCGGTTCCTATAAACAAAAACGAATCGTTTTACTTACCAATGGTAAAAAAAAAATTGCCGATTTGGGCATACAAATAGATTCGACCCAAACGATGGGATGTGTCATGTCCTGCATGTTCTGTCAGCTGCACGTTACAGGAACTGATGGACGCTAGTGATGGCGCCAATCACGTAGCTGAATTTTGGGCCGAGTCCATTTAGATTGCCATCGACACCCTAAGAAGAGAATAGATTCAAAAGCTAATTTTACTTCTGCCTAGCTCGCGGGAAAGTCCGAAAACCGTGGCTCCTGGCAATACAGGCAATTTAAAGAACACGGGTGGGTTTTCGTCAGTAAGAGTCTGACACGCTCTCCCGCTCCGCCCAGAGTAATCAATCAATCTGCCTAGCCTTGTTGGGGTCGGCTTCCAGTCTAACTGGATGCAGCTGAATACCAGTTTTTTACATGGAGCGACTGCCTATCTGACTTCCACAACCTAGTTACTAGGTAACACGATACCCCTTGGTAAGACTGGTTGTCAGACTTTCGGACTTCTGACAACCCGTAACGACTGTCAAAGATCCACGAATGACAGCCGGGACCAACGGTTTAACATGCTTTTTGAGGCACGGAAGAGTCTCGATATGTAAAGATGGTCACCCATCCACGGACCAACCCCGGTAAGCATAGCTTAACCTGGTGGATTGACTCGTATGGCTGTT
Organism: Agrochola lychnidis; assembly: GCA_963680765.1. Taxonomy (NCBI): domain Eukaryota; kingdom Metazoa; phylum Arthropoda; class Insecta; order Lepidoptera; family Noctuidae; genus Agrochola; species Agrochola lychnidis. The sequence continues at coordinate 18,264,208 of OY796857.1, forward strand.
ATTACTTAGCCACGAGCTACTCCCAGAGCGGGAGTAATTATTTGTCAATTTTCCAAACAAAAATGTAAAGGTAATTTTACCTGTGATAGCTACTTCCGTAAGAGACGGTCTACTATGCATAGTAATTAGGTATTTGCTTCATTATTGGTAAAGATACAAGAGTCTAAATATTAACCAATAACGTTCCGTAAATAGGAATCGGCCATTAGTCAATCGTTCTTACCTATACTCCGTTTGAAATAAGATTAGACATTTAAACAAACCTTTTTTACTGTCCGTTCAACCGATTTTGACTTCTATACCGTAGGCATAAGGATGGCATTAAAAGCAAAAAAAGTGGTTACAAACCAACTGTTTACTGCAGCTGTCATTTGTCATGCCGCCATCGCAATAGAAGTCAAAATCGGTTGAACGGACTGTAAAAAAGGTTTAGTTAAATGTCTAATCTTATTTCAAACGGAGTATATCTAAAGATAAATTAAGGAAAGTACATACTATGGGATCTTCTCAATCGTAATCATTATCATCTTCCTTTTCCCAGCTAGGTATGTAGGCTTCCAGTCTTAACGGAAGCAGCTGAATACAATAGCAGTATTTTACATGGAGCGATTTACTAGTGCCTATCTGACTCCACAACTCAGGAGCTGGGTAACATGATCTTTATAATGGTGTATATTAATAGGGTAGGTAATCCCTTCATGTAACAGAGCGATATTCATATTATAAAAAAAAAGAAGAAAATATTTTTTTTTTGTTTTCTTCTGAACCAATTTTTTTTACATATTATGTACTAGCTGTTACCCGCGACTTCGTCTGCGTGGAATTCTATACATCAATTATATTTATTTGTATAGTTTCCTAAAACAAAAGCAGCTTAAGTTATTCCTTATAACATCAGCTATATGCCAGTGAAAGTCCCGTCAAAATCAGTCCAGCCGTTTCGGAGATTAGCCGGAACAAATAGACAGACAAAAAAAGTGTTTTTGTTGTTTGCACCGTATATACTTTCATATACATTTAGTAAAATGTTGTTATTTTGACATTACAAACAGATACTTCAATTTTATTTATTTGTGTGTATGTATGGACTAGAAGCTGACTGAACATAGTTGTAAAAGGCTACTATTTTCAGCCTTGGAGGGGAACTAGAAGGTGTCGTCGACTTACCTTTGTTTTGATACTACAATACTTGTTTATCTATCTATCAATGTACTTACGTAGTTATTTACAATATCTTATGTCAAAATAAAAACAGTTTTTCATAATGTTATGTCTCTTACTTTGTTCGTCATGCATTTGTACTAGTGATGTGACGGATCGTTAAAAAATGTGATCCGCGGATATACGGGTCTAGATCCGCGAATACGGATACGGATACGGATCTCAACTTTCTTCAGGTTTAGCAGGAATTATTTATGATCCTCATCGTAACTGACTTTTGGGGGGACAAAGCTGCCAAGTAACTCCTTTTTGAAATTCAATTTACTATTACTCAATATTAATTATGACGTATATTTTTTATGTTCTTGAAAACAACATAGTTTTAATTGATGTGTTAACTCACATAATTATTTCAATTATCATAGCACAAATATTAGAGGTTTGATCTCACTACAAAGATAGTTTAATTACTACCTTATACCTTAATGGCACTTACTCTACTTGAATTATAATATTTATGATTAATTATTTTTTTTATTAATTTGGATTGAAGTTGAAGTATTTCATTGCTAAATATCTTTAAAATTTCATAGACGTTATGAAATGTATTAATATAAAAGATCCGTTAAAGATCCGCCAAAAAGTAACGAATACGAATACAGATCTTTTTTCTCCCTCAGATATCCGCAGATACGGATACGGATATCCGGCACATCACTAATTTGTACGAGCGAGTTGCTCAATGGTGCCGATTCCCATGTTCACAAACTAAACTAAATTTAAGTTCAGTGCATCTTTTTCTTTCTATTTCAAAAAGAAAAGGACAGAAGATAAATTTTAGTTAAGTCCTGTCAAATTAATCAGCGTCTGTCACTCTCCATACAAGTTTAGACGTGATTAAAAACTTGCCGACTAAAATTACGTCAAGTTACGTCAAGCGCTGATTAATTTGACAGGACTAAACTAAAATTTATCTTCTGTCCTTTTCTTAATGAAATAGAAAGAAACAGATGCACTGAACTTAAAGGACATGTCCTAAAATGGTTTTTTATTATTCAATAATTCTAACCAGGATAAGTTAAATATATTTGGATAGACATTCCAAAAACTAGTGGTTCTAACTATATCATACATTTTTAAAGACCTCCAATTTTGAGAAAAATCGTTTTTTATTTTAGTAAGAATTTACTCCTAAAATGAACAAACCTTTCTAATTATCTAGGATAATATAGTGAACACACCCCATAAAATAGTAAAGTTGTCAAAATTGACACATTTTACTGTCAATTCATTGACAGTAATGACAGTACTGTGTCAATTTATGTCATATTGACATATTCAAATAGTTAACTTATCAAAATTGACACATGATACTGTCATTACTGTCAATTAATTGACAGTAATGACAGTACCATGTGTCAATTTATATCATATTTGTCATAATTGCCATCAACAAATAAAATATTTGTAGTTTAAATAGTTTATAATGGAGGGGTCTAAAAATATTATTTCAGTGGTTCCTAGTTCCATATTTTGTCGTTTTTATTTAGATGTAGTTTGATGCTGGTTAGATTTTTCTCGGAATAAAAAACCAACGTCCCTACAAAAAGCGGACATCTCCTTTAGTTTAGTTTGTGAACAAAGGAATCGGCACCAGTATTGAGTTCTCTATCGTGACGTCATCTTAACTGGAAGCAGGGGATTCCTCCATCCTGACGTTGTATACTTCCGTTAATTTCCTACAATTCGATATTTGTGTACCTTTTGGCATCGTATGACGCACTGACAGAGGCCAACCATATATGAACATTTTGGTTTGATCGCATTCGTCTGGAACCTACTTTGATGCGGTTTGAGGACGACAGACAGCTATAATTATCGTATTGCTGTTAAATCACAGACTCTGTGTTGTTTGTACAGGGCAAAGTGTGCGTAAACTGCCACTAGGAGGCTTTTAGCACCTGAATGACGTTGACAGTGGGGCGTTGTTGGTAAACATGTCACAGAAATTATATTGACAAAACAAGATGGCGGCGATAGTTCAAATTTTGGCCACCCGCTAAAAGAAACTTGTAGCGTTGTTTGTACCTTTATTAATGTATGACACATTGACATGGCAGCTGAAGTCGCAGGCCGATTCCCGGCCACCGTAGGTGCGAGCTTGCGGACGGTGAGCAATGGGTAGCTCGCCGGCCGATAAGGATCAGGCCTGGATCGACGGCGCGTTGTCGCGCGCCTCAAAGAGATGTCAGCACAACTGAAGGGGTCCGCTAGGGCCGATGCCTGCCGGGGTTGCGTGTTTGTCCGAAAGGGTTACCGTGGCTCATGGCAACATACAGCAACTTGAGGAACACGGGTGGGTTTCAGTCAGTAAGAGTCTGACACGCCCTCTCACTCCGCCCAGAGCGTAAGTTATTTGAAAATTTAACACCCGAAAAAAAAAGGCAGCTGCACGTTTTGGTTTGATCCTGTTTGATCGCAGTTGTCTGAGACCTACTTTGATGCGGTTTGAGGACGACGGACAGAAAAGATTATCGTATTGCTGTGAAACCATAGACCGTGTTGTTTGCATACTTTAGTTCAGCAAAGTGCGCGTAACTAACAGCTACCTATGTCATGTACTAAAAGTTATCCGAATAATGGGACGACGCGCGATGTCTTAAATTAGAAAGAAAGAAAATACACAATAAAAACAACAAAATAAAAAATATCAACAACAATAACAAACAACAACAACAATAATAATTACATTGTTACTGATTTCCGTGAATGAGCAAAATGGTATGATTTAAGTAGACATATAACTAATTAATAACAACTCACTAGTTAGGTCAAAGTCAAAGTCAAAAGTCAAAGTCAAAGTCAAAAACGTTTATTGCGAACTAAGTGTGTGTGTGTGTGTATTTTTATGGTGTACATAATAAAGAATATTCTATCTATCTATCTATCTAAGTGTACAATGTTGGTGTTATGGTATGTTAGTACTTATGGTATAGTTAAGGTATAGTTTATGACTAGTATATGGCTGGAGTTTGGACAAACTGTGTCCGTATTTTCGACTGTTTGTTTGTTAAATTTTCCAGGTACACTAGGATTCTGTTTCATTTTCCGTGTCTCATTTATAACTTCTCTAACTTTTAGCCGAAGATAAACAAACATTACATTAACAGATATCACTGAAAAGGCAGTAGTAGGGATGTGCCGATAATATTCAGATGTATCTGGTTAGACTGGAAGCCGACCCCAACATAGTTTGGAGATTGATTTTAAGAGAGACGTGCCGATTGTTGACCATATTGTAACTATATGTAGGTTGACTTTTAAAAATCAAAACCTTCCATCCAGTTGACGGATTTATGTTTGACAAGCAAATTGATTGTTGCCTAAAACTGTACTGCGAGTAAAAGCACGTTGCTCACATTCTAAACTGCTGTCATGCATACCAATGACAGTTACAAGTGTTGCATCACAAATAAACTGTTACGTCGATTCTACTATTACGTCATGACATACCTTTACCATGCATGTAAGTAGCAGGATGACGAATAAACAATGTGATTTACTTTTTTAATTCATTGTTCTTCTTTCAAATCTGTACGAATATGTCATGAATTAAATCAGCCTTTTTTTTTTTGGATGGGAAATTATCACCAAGACCCCTCCGTGCCTCGGAAAGCACGTTAAGCCGTTGGTCCCAGCTGTCATTTGTAGATCTTTGACAGTTGTTACGGGTCGTCAGAAGCCCGAAAGTCTGACAACCAGTCTTACCAAGGGGTATCGTATTACCCAGTAACTGGGTTGTGGAGGTCCGATAGGCAGTCGCTCCATGTAAAATACTGGTATTCAGCTGCATCCGGTTAGACTGGAAGCCGACTCCAACATAGTTGGGAAAAGGCTAGGCAGATGATGAAATTATCAAATAACTTCTCCCGCTTTGGGTGGAGCGGGAGGGCGTGTCATACTCTTACTGACTAAAACCCACCCGTGTTCCTTCAGTTGCCATGTTGCCGGGGGCCACGATTTCCCTTCATATATTTCACTTTTGGACATAGGCCCCTCCCAGGTTGCGCCACAACACCCGTTTCTCCGACTTCCGCAGCCAGTTTTTTTTTTTGTGGATGGTTTCTCGCAGGTCAATCTAGGAGCAAGTTTTAAAACTTATGTTGTTATGGGAAAAGACATCATTATTTGGAATCAGCGCAGCATTTCATCTACTTCCATACTTGTCTATTTAAATTAGTCGTTATCTGAATAGTCACGCCTTTTCTATCCATATCATCTTTCACACAGTCCATCCATCGCTATGGGAAAGCACATGTGTTAATATAATCAATAATTTACTGGAATAATCTAATGTTGTGTCTGGTTCCATTTATAGGACAAAGTCGTGGAATAGGCCTTTTGCTTTGACGTGTTCTAAATAGGTGGCTCATAATTATAAGTTATTATTTTACATTCTCTATAAGTCCTAGTAAGGTATGTCTTCGTGGCCTTACCAGAAATATGCTTACCTTTCTTAATATGAGGAAAATTTTAATACCACATTTGCCTTTTGGAGAACCCAATATGTTTAAAAAATTGCTACGTGCAAAATCATATTAAACGTACCTACAATGATATAATAAATTTTTATAATTCACGCTTTTTGGGTGTAAGCAGATTTACAGAAAGTCATCTACTCCTTTTTTAACCGACTTCAAAAAAAGGAGGAGGTTCTCAATTCGACTGTATTTTTTTTTAAATGTTTGTTACCTCAGAACTTTCGACTGGATAAACCGATTTTGATGATTATTTTTCTATTTGAAAGCTGGTGCTTCCCGTGTGGTCCCATAAATTTTATTAACTTTGCTTGGATAGTTTTTGAGTTAGGTTCAATAATACGTATTTTTTTCCTACTTAGTATATGGATAATATCTTAAGTTCCTGTCACTGGTAGCAGGTAGTGGTATTCGAATGTGTGTGGGGTAGGTACCACAACTAAAAAGTGAAAAATAAAAACTTTTTACAAAAGAAAACAACCGACCTCCAAAAAAAACACTACAAAGTGAAAAATAACTTTAATTTCGGAAGTCGGTGGCAAAAAACGAAAATACAAAACCCAAGACACCGACTTCCGAAATTAAAGTTCTTTTTCACTTTGTAGTGTTTTTTTTTGTAAAAAGTTTTTCTTTACCGACGTCAAATTGCTATCCACAAAAAAATTCAAGTCGAACCACACGATTAGCTATTCGTATTACATAGATAATCTCGTTAAATACCAATAACCCACCACAAAGACGTAGCCATTAAAATTCAAAACAACTTCCTCTAGTCTGTCTGTATTAAACGGTAGGTATTAGGAAATCCCCTCCAAGCCAAACTCTGTACAATTCCTTTGTGCTCCAGTTAAGGCATTCTGACTGAATACCTTTAATAGTCAATAGGTTGATAGTACAGAACTGCACTAAATTACTCATTGAATACCACACTACAATTGAATATCGACTCTATCCTTCAAACTTTAAGTGGCAATTCTGTTGTTGTGATGATAGATACTTCGCTGTTCGCATGCAGATAAAGAACGTATGTTACTTAAGAGTTACGTGTGAAGGTTGACTTTTTCATTTATACATGTTTTGTTCTACATTATAACATGTTGTTTATAAAACAAGACATTGTTACATGTTTATTGTTCTGTCAGGCAAATATAAAAACCGGTCAAGAGCGAGTCGGATTCGATTCAATAGTTCGGACCGATAGTGGAACTAATGTAATTTAAGTTGATGATTTCTGAAAAATGTGCTATTTAGAGACATCGTTTTATTTTTCCTGTAATCTTTATATAAACTTCTATCACATAGAATAATTTCAGATTTCTATGCAAACTTCGGGGATAAGGGGGGAACGGTATTTTTTTACATTTTTCGTCGAAAGTCGAAAACTATGCGGCCTAAAAAAATGTTTGAGAATATGCAAATAGCGCTCTTTCATTGACACATGCCAAATTTTTAAGACCCCATTCAGTCCCTGTTGCAAAAAAAAAAAACTATCTAATTGCAAAATAGTTGGGCGAACGTCATCTAAAACTTTCCAAATTAGCATTAGTAGTTCTTGAGACATTCAGCTGTGACAGACAGACGGACAGATAGACTGAGTCGCACCGTAAAGGTTCCTTTTTACCATTTTGGTACGGAACCCTAAAAAGAACTGGAACGTGCCAGCTGTTTATCGTACACAGTCATTAAATTGTTGGAAAACAAAAGGTATTTTTATTAGGTGCTGTTAGTTCTTGAACAAAAATTTTCTTGAACTGATAAAAATAATTAAATTGTGCTACAGGCGAGATGATGATGATGATCATGATGCAGAGATAGTAATATCTATATCTATAGAAATTATTGGCAAAATATAGCCAAAATTTTCAACTCCTCGATGCAGAGCCTGAGGATAATTCTTAAGGCGGCGGTGATCACTCGCGTCCGGCCCTGGTTCAGGCCATGGTACGGAGCGAGAGGAAATGGCAGGTCGTCACCTCCTTCTGCGAAGCGGTAATGCTCGCGAAGGAGGAAGCGGAACGCGTGAGGGAGAGGCAAACTTCGCGCCCTCACGCCCCTAACCGCCGCAGGAGGAGACGCCCGGGGCGGGAATCGCGAGCCGATTTCCGGCCACCGTAGGCGCGGGCTTGCGGACGGCGAGCTACCCATTGCTGATAAGGACCAAGCCCGGGTCGACGGCGCGTTGTGTTCCACGCGCGCCTCAAAGAGATGTCAGCAGAATTGACGGGGCCCGCTAGGGCCAATGCCTGCCGGGGGTTCGAAGAAAACCGATAGGGACATCGTGGCCCCCGGCAACAGGGCAACCGAAGGAGCACGGGTGGGTTTTAGTCAGTAAGAGTCTGACACGCCCTCCCGCTCCGCCCAGAGCGGGAGAAGTTATTTGATAATTTCCCACCCAAAAAAAAAGGATAGGTAATTCTTAAAAACTTCGATTTCAATGAAAAAATCCCACTTAATTAGCTAATAGTAAGTTGTTTATCTACACAGTGGTCTTTTAATTTATCTTCATCCTAGGGAGCTCTTGGGGAGGCCTATGTCCAGCAGTGGACATCTTTCGGCTGAAATGATGATGATGAATTGATCATCATCCACCTAGCCTTTTCCCAACTTAGTTGGAGTTGGCTTCCAGTCTTTTAACCGAATGCAGCTGAATACCGGTATTTTACATTAAATGAAATGAAATTGTTTATTCTGTAAATAGGATATTGGAATTACTTTTACATGTCATATAAAAATATTAAAAATAAGCTAGATGAGTTCGGCGTTTCCTATTTGACTACTCTGAGAAGAAAGGCCGAAACAAACTCAGAGGTCGCAGTCTCTTTTAAAGTCCAGACATAATTTTGGTCAGGCCATATAAGGACCATGTAGATTAGTGTCTGAAAAGGTCTTTTGAGGAAAGAACCACACAGAATTGAGTGGACCTGTCCAGTTAGTGCAAGCATTTGTCAGTAATCGTGGAGCTCAACTCAGAACTTAAGGAGCTCAAGTCGACGAGCAATACCAAAGAAAGGACATTTGGGTAGGCCGCAAAAACTACTCAAACTGCCAGACCATCACTAAAACTAGAAGAGAAATAAAAATAATATCCACAGAGTCCTCACATTCACAACATGGAGCGACTGGTTGTCTGGTTACTGGGTAACACGATATCCCTTGGTAAGACTGGTTGACAGACTTTCCGTCTCAAGGGACTGATAAATCTGGTGAAGGTTGCGGAAATCCGGTGGATTCGAGAAGCATAATACCATTTAATGTAGCGACGCTGAGGACAGGCCTATTTCCAACAGTTGACGTCTTATATCTGAACTGATGATAATGAAACATACCTACTCATAAGTTTATGTCATTCTTGCCTTAATTGGCCAGCTTGAGTGGAGATTCGCAAGAGCTCGGAGGAAGGAAGTATTCCCGTAAGATGCTGGTAGGGATCTTGACCGTACTTCTGGAATTGTCCTGATAGCCGTGGAATACCTATCCACTCCTCACAAGCACCTCAGGACATGTTGCCCCCTTGTCGCTACGACACTTTGTGCTAGCGACCGTTTTCGGGGGTCCATTATTGAGTGTGCAAGTCACCCCCTGCTATTTCATCCGTGTACATTTAAACATTGATCAGGCAGGGGCCATAGTCCTTCCATAGTTCCAGGTAACCAGTTCACTTTAGCCACCCAAACCCATAGTCCAATATCTTTGTTTCCATATCCTGCAATAGTCCTACACCATTCGGGGGTTGTCCTTGGGTGCCCTGGCATAGTGCGAAGAGGGATAATCGTCGGTTGGTGCCTCAACACTTAAAAATGTCTAAGGGCCCTCTGCGAGTTGGTTTCGGCCCCTCGTACGCCTTCCAGAGGTCCGGAACCCCAGGGTCCCGAGATTTGTCAAAATAATAATAATAATTGCTTTATTTTCAGGCAACTAAGGCCCATAGACAAAATACATAAAATAATCTTACAAAATAATAAACTAATATATACTATATCTGGTATTATTTACTTAGCCGCAGGCGCACGTTCGCATGACAAATGAATGGCGCTGTTAACACCCGCGACCAATGACGTGTGTCAAATGAGTTTCACGTCAATGGAGACAGTTAAATGATGTGTTAACGTTAGCTGATACATTTTCTTCGTGTATAGTCGGAGATGTTCGGGAAATTAACATACTGTTCGGTAATGTCTTACAGATGTTTTATCTCGTGTGGGTTTCGGTTGACCTCTGTCTCACGATTTAAGAAGAAATCTTTGGTTATTCACGGCTTAAAACACATGGAAAAAAAAATCACCATCAGAAATTTAAAAAATCTGTTTTGTATTTGGTAAAAACTATTTTGTAGTGAATAAACAAGGTTTTGCTGTATTTTTTTTTGTCCTCAAATTAAGATTTTTATGTAAAAACTACCATACTCGTATTTCAGTAAAAAAAAAGCTGTGCAAAGTGCATGCACATGACTAAAATGCAACCTACGATGCTTGAATATTAGTAACAGTAAGGACACATGACAGGGTTCAGGAATTATTGACCTAATGGAATGCAGTAGAAGGTAGGTACTGCTGTGCTGTGGCGCCGTATAGCTTCACTGATGTTCCGCACGCGTGGGAGAGCTAACACCATCCTGAACGTGCTCAGTCACAAGCTGGACAGCCCCCTTCTGGGGCACTGGGTTCAAGCACAAGTGCGTGTGCCCGGGGCCCCAGTGGGCGGCAAAAACGTAAATTAAATTAAATTAATTATTTTAACTAATAATAGTTTGTAAGTCGTTTCTACTAACAAAATTACGGACCAAATGTGTCTGAAATAAAAAGATTTTATTTTATTTTTTAATACCAAAACCGTCATTCTTAAATAAAATAATGAAGCAATATGAATAATCACGATACACGACTGTCAAAATATTGGCTGTATACCATCTCCACAAAAAAAGTCTTCGAATTTTTTCTCTATAAAAATAAACAAACAAGTCTTTTCTCGACATCTTTCCATCGTCGCTTCACAGCCCATTACATTTTCATAACACTGTCAACGCAAATCATAATGATAGACGTAAAAACAAATGCAAGAAAACAACGTCGACACTCGAAAACATTGCTATTTCCTTTTAGCTCTGATTTATTGCAAATAGATTCTATTTGTCAAGCCATGTTTACAAACGAATCATAAATCAGATGTTTGACTTAGCGACATACGGCAAGTTGTGCAGGCAAGGGTTGTCAAAATATTCGTGGTAGTTGCAAGTTTATTTATTTAACAAAAAACAAAGAAACGGCTGCTTTGAAGACTAGATAATATTTTTTCCGATTCCGAAAGGTCGGAACATCCGATTAATTTTACAACTCCGATTCCGACGTCGGTTCCGATAATTTTGAATCGGAGTTGTACCGAAGTTCGAAATGCAGCGATGCGCGTGACTAGAGCACGTACAAACAAGTACTCATCGCCAGGGTAATGTTTGTTCATTTTATACACGCTCGCGCTCTAATTCTTAGTTTATTGTTTTGTCTGTGGAAGTTATTGCTTATATTTGACTAATTAAAGAGACTGATTAAAGAGACTAATTAAACAGACTGATTAAAGAGATTGGTTAAAGAGACTTAATTATATTTCTATTGTTTCATTAAGCCTTCTCATACATAACACATCTTTCTTCTACTTCCGCCTCCGATTCCAATCTATAAAAAAAACTCCGATTCCGGTTCCGGTAAAACGACTTCCGTAACATCTCTGATTTCTTCAAAACTATTCAACTGCCCTGTCTAAGTAATAACATATCAATCGAATACCTAATATCAAGGAATAAATTAAGGAAACCATAAAAAATATACGAGTCTATGAGATAATACGAGACCAAAAAAACTTCTTCAAAGAAAAATCTGTAACCCATTTACTAAAGAGTGATTAGAATCGTTTCAATTTAATTAATTGGTAACCATTAAAACAGCAACACGAGGCATTTTGATTAATTGGTTCGTTAAAAACAACGTAGACGCCGAAATCTCAAGCATTGGATTCGAAAGTGAAATCCATTTTAATCAAGATTAGAAGGCTTCGGGTGAAATGTTCGACAAACGACACGACACTAGAATACCTCAGGTTTTGCAATCAGATAAAATTATACCAATTAAAGGCACCCAAACTAATTTTATGCTTCACGTGCTACGCTGATGAAGGAACCTAATTACTGAATTTCTACTAAGTTTCGTGCCTCACAGATGGGTTCTGTTCCATGTGAAGCGAGAATTGAATTTTCTCATATTACGTCAAGTTTACCATTCGTCTAGTGTTGAAAGCAACTTCGATTATGATGTTATGAATTGGGACATCCTCTCGGTTTTGTCGAAATCGTTTATCGAAAATGTGGATGGTCGTCTCTGATGTACCTATGTGACCGAATAATACCTACTTAGTTAACCTATATTTTAGTTTGTGAATATTTTTAGTTAAGTTAGTAGTCATTTTGTTATTTTTAACCGACTTCAAAAAAAGGAGGAGGTTCTCAATTCGACTGTATTTTTTTTATATTTGTTACCTCAGAACTTTCTACTGGATGAACCGATTTTGATGATTATTTTTTTATTTGAAAGCTGGTGCTTTCCGTGTGGAAAGTCCCATATAATTTTTATTAACTTCGCTTGGATAGTTTTTGAGTTGGGTTCAATAATACGTATTCTTTTCCCACTTAGTATATGGATGATATCTTAAGTTCCTGTCACTGTTATTTACATAGCAGGTAGTGGTTTATTTAATTTCAGTAGTCGGTGTCTTTGGTATTGAATTTTCGTTTTTTGCCACCGACTTCCGAAATTAAAGTTATTTTTCGCTTTGTAGTGTTTTTTTTTGGAAGTCGGTTGATTTTTTTGTAAAAAGTTTTTTTCTGCTATAATGTTCTAATTACAATAATTTACTTAGTAAAATAACTTTACATGTCTTAGTTAACCGTTTGTGGAAAACTACATTAAAATTTTTTTTTGCGTCTGTTTCTATTACAATATTTATTTCTATCAAAGTCGTCACTGGTCATATTTTGGGCATGAATTACAATTTTTTTTGTTTACGCCAAAGTTTTGTCGAAATTCTGATAAATGCATGACATTTGTCATAAATTCGACTAGGGACCAAACAAGATATCAACGAATTATGTATGAGCCCGAAGTTATCCCTTAGGTCTCGGGTTCAATTTGGGACGTGAATAATAACCAGTGTTGATAATTTAATAAGATTCGTAGTTTCGGCAGAACCGGGCCGGTCGGACCCTATTTATTGTGATAATGTAACTAAATAAACTCAGTATGGTTTCAATGGATCAGAGATGTTAAGGAGCTCCGTAACCGTAACCGAAACTATCGGATATCCGAAATAAAAATCTATCCGTAACCGTAACCGAATCTGTTATAAATGTTTCGGATAATTTTGGATAGGGGCGGAGTGTAAATGGGACACGTTATGATAGGTTCTTTCTCAGGCCCGAGCCGACACACAAGCCACGCACTTGCATGTATTTTTAATTTATTGTTTTACTTTTACAATTTGTTAAAAAAATCTTATATCCGTAACCGAAACTATCCCAAACTAACGGTTGACACGAAATAATTTCATGTCCACAATGGGAGTGTGTTTTCATGTTCCTGTTTCTTATGGATTGACATTCACACGAAAAACTTATTTATTTATTATTTCTTATATCGCCTGTTCTTACATTTAGTTACAATTTTTCTATGCCGCGTTTACTATATTCTACATGTTGTGTCTACTAGTTTTGTTTTTTGTTTACACCTAAAACAAGTTGTAAAGAAAAGTTGTGAACAAAAAACTTGTAGAAAACTTGTTAACAAAAACTTGTTAAAGTTTTTGACAAGTATTTACAAGAACTTGTCAAAAACAATATTTCTGCGATAATGTAACTAAATAAACTCAATAGGAATGGAGTCGATGGATACAGCTTCCTTTATTCAAACATAGAGCAAGTGTGTTTTATGTTCCTGTTTCTTATGAACTGACATGTACAATGTTCTTACCCCACTTTAACCCCAAAGTATAAAACATTTGTATATTTTGTGCTTACCAGTTTTGTTTTTCGTTTTTACCTTAAACAAGTTGTAAAGCTTAGTTGTTTATAAAACATGTCAAAAAAGTTAACAAATACCAGCAATACATGTCTGCAACAACGTCCAACAAATATTATATCTACATGTTTTACGACAATTTTTTGACAAGTATTTACAAGACATTGTCGAAAACAAGTAAAACAACTTGTTTGTGGGTAATGGGTGTAAGCGCGGGGTTGTACAGAAAAATAGTACGTTTTCTGATAAATTTGTTTACATTTTCATTATATACTTTTGGAACTGACTGCAGGCGTAGTTATTCTTGACACAAGGATTAATGTTCAAAATTTTCAGTTACTAGACAATTAAAAAGCTGGCCATTCTCTAGTTGGACTTACATATTATACGTATAGTGTGGAGATGCATGTATTTTATGATTAGGGTCAAAAGTATCGTCTTACGTTAAACAGTTGCATCCAGATCAATTACTCCTAATCTATGCCTACATCATCTTGAAGATGACTAACGGTCATTAGAAAATCTGCTCATAGGTACAGTCACGAGCATAAATACCTTACAATTATGCTACGGCCGCATCTGCGAAAATCGTGACAAAGCAATGCGTGCCGAAGCTTCGTATGTTTTGCTCGCAAAAAAGTTATCGCGCTAATGCGGTGGTCACATTGGCGGTTTCATAATTTTAACTTATTATCGTACAATAATCCAAGAAGGCTCTTAATTATTTTGACAGAGCGTCTACGCAGTCGAAATGACCAAAGCTAGTCCGACCACGCGCCACGCTTTTTATGTACCGCCACCCGGGCGATAAGTGCTACGCAGCCTGAACTATCGCGACGATAACCGATAATGGTTGGTCACATCTGGGTGTATCGTATGATTGTTCAAAGTATCGTCACAATAGACGCAGAGGCGGCCTCAGCATTACGCAAAATTCAGAAGCGATTTTCTCGTAAAATAACGAGTGCAACTTTGAGGAAATACCTATATGTAGTACTACATTACATACATACTAAAGTTTTTTGGTCATGTCTCCAGGCGGAATAATGACTCCATAGAGCGTCTGGTGGTGCAGGGCAGAGTGGAAGGCAATAGGCCACGCAGGAGGTCGCCGATGAGGTGGACCGATTAAATAAAATCCGCGGTTATAGGCCCTGTTAATGAATGCGCCAGACTGTTTTATATGATAACAGAACCAGATGGAGGGAGATCGTGAGGCAGGCAATGACAACACATGCGATTGGACACAGTTCATTGTGACCACGACCGCTCTGTCAAGAGCGAAACGAAGAAGAAATGTATGTAGTGTGTAATAAATGTGGTGCTATTCCACAAACGCTGGGATACTTAATATCATATCCTGCGTGTCCTGTCAGCTGCTCGTGACAGGAACTGATGGATGCTAGTGATGGCGCCAAACACGTGGCCGAATTCTGGACTGAATCCATTTAGATTGCCATCGACACGCTAAGAAGAAGAAAACGATAATAGTATGGTTTGAAAAATACTATCTATTGTGGCATCTACATCGCCACATGCGAAATACGCATCAAAGACCTGACGTCACATAAAATATTGACGTCACACAAATCCTGCATCGCGCAAGTAGTGTTTACCGCGCGAACGACATGACTATTGGTAGTAGGGCAGTTGCCCGCCAGACACGACACCCATCTGGTCGGAGGATCCTCCCTTTTCTATATAGGATGAGTGAACTTTACACTCTGTTCCTCACGCCTCTAAACTATCAATCGGGCGAAAATCGTTATTGAATCTGGCATAATTGTAAGGTATTTATGCTCTTGACTGTACTTAAACTGGATCAATGTTTACGCTCTCGAATCGTAAACGAGGGCTTATGTTTGTATTTCTATTTTACAACAGCTTTGAAGTAAAGCTAGGTCAATTAGTAGAATAATATTACGTCCACGGGGAGCAAACATGGATGTTTTGACTTGATAGAAACCATATTTATGTAGATAGAATGATAGAATAATGTTTATTCAATAACAATTTGGTACATGGTCTCTGTAATGAAATCGAAACGGCTAGTTCATACTTCCCGTGACCCAAGGGCTGGCTTTTACCTTGGCCAGAAGGAAAACATTGCCATAGGTACAACGGTAATGCCGCCAATCTGTTGGGTATGTTACCAGTCGACAGCGATGCGGATGAATTTTTCGGCGCCATATTACCATATTGTTTTGGATGACATTTGTTTGTATTTATTTAAATTTTATTTGTTTAGATTGAAATTTTTTATATGTATTTTAAATTTATTTAATTTAAATGGCATGTGTATTATTTTAAATTTATTTGGTTTGAATGTTTGAGGATTATTTTATTGTGTGTGTGATTTATATATCAATTTTATGGTTTTTTTTTTAAATTCAATGGACGTGGATATATTTAGTAACCTGTTCCGCTTAGCTATTTCTAAAGAGCCATAAAAAAGTCCTGAAAGAAATCGACACGTATTTCACCTCTCAACGAGGCATCCTCAGGATGACGATGGACTTGTTGCGAACTCGAACACGGCTTGTTGTCGATGTGGCGCTGAGTGCAGGTAATGTTTTTATGGTCTTTGTCTGAAAATAAATGAATTATTATTATATTTTAGTTTTAGTAAACCTATGTACGCACGAACGTAATAAAATCGCGGCATAATTAAAACGCCTAGCGCGATTTTTACCCGCATTCAACAGCGTGTCTGTCAATCCATCGTTTCTTTTGTCTTCCCCTACTCTTATAGTAATCAACCTTCCTCACAATATTTTCCTCATTCCTTCACATCACATGCCCTTACCATGACTACCAATTTCTACACAACTTTTCAGTCACCGGTGACACTTACCACATTTTACGTAAATAAATTATTTTGAATTGATTTGTTTTCTTTTTTGACCTAAACATTTTCTGTGTTTATAGTTCCTTATAAAAAAACACCGGATAAGTGCGAGTCGGACTCGCCCACCAAGAGGGTTTCGTAGTAGGTATATTTTATAAATAGTTCAGGAATCGAGTCTCGCAGTTATTTCCGAGCTTTTCCCGAAATTCAGTTTATGTATAGTTTTCAGATTTTTCCCTGTACCTACTTGTAGTATAAGACTATATTATTTGCCTCTCATAGTTCTAGTTCAACGAGAAGTACCCTATAAAGGAGACGGAAACAATTACATACGCTCTTGGGCCTGAATGTAACGAGATGAAAATGGTGTGAATTTATAGATTCAAACATTAATTAGTGTATTACAGTGACTAGTTGCTATCCCACAATTCACATAGCGATCCACCATAATTTCAAGAATATCCAATCCACAAAGCGGCGGTAAAATCCAAAATAACAATTCCAAGTCAATCATGGGAGCGATCTTCGGTGTCCAGTGTGAAAGTAAGGGTCGTACAAGGTGGGCAGGGTCAGAATCCGTAAAAATCAAAGCAGTGGTCGTTGAAAAAGAAAAATAATTGGGAAAGCACTCAAAACACATCGGAAAACATGAAACAAGTAACAGCTGTCTAGTAGGGGTGGGCGTTGCGACAACGAACTGTTTACAAAAACTGTTTTGTGTTTTGTGATGATGAAATCGTTTTACGTCCTGGGTTCAACTTCAAACAGTCTTCATTGCACAAACCAGTCTTCGAATTACTTGGTGCGATTTTTTATTTTTACATCTAAGAATATACAGTTGGCTACAATGGTTTAACTATCTATCACACTCGTAAAACAGTCCTTCCAATAAAAAGTGAACTCTTTGAAATGAAATACAATCAGTAATGTATTACCAGTTGTCAATGCTGTCGTTCGTAATGCGAAAAAATAATTTCATACATTTAAAATCGTTAATAGTTTTAAGAAACTGCGCTCGACGAAAACGCAATTCTATTCCATGTTGGATAAGTCCTTCGTCCTTTAACAGTTTTTGCCGTCGGGAAAACGGTTTCGGCTGTCAAAAATTCGAGAACGACCCACCACTAATGTATAGTGTCAATTTGCAATGTCAGTCAGCTCATGCCAGTGCAAAATATGCACTGCTAGTGACATAGACAAAAGATAAAACTGATTTTAATCGATATGAAATTGATAATCATGATTATGGTTTTTCAAATTAAATGCACTATATTGTATAAAAGTATATAAAATTAATTTAATTACTTTACCTAGTGGGTAGGTTTTTTTTTGTAGTTGTGTAATCGAATACTTTAATCGATAATCTCACGAAAACTATCTTTATCATATTTCTCCGCTTCCAGACTAAGAATTGAGCTGATTTCTGATATTCAAGGATAAAAAAATATGAGCAATTTTTAGATCATATCTCAACTTATTACATTTGGGCCCAACATTTTCCATCTCCTTTTGATTCCCTTGAGAGTGTCGAAATAGTTATACGTTTTTTGCGGCTTAAACGGCCGTGTCTTTTTTTTACGTTAACTCAGAAGTTGGATTTTTACACAGCTTCAAGGGACTCTAGATTTGAGTATACGGTTTTAATTTCAACTCGATACCTCTACGCGTTCACATAATAAAGGGTCTTGACAGACAGACGGACATACAGACAGAGAGACGGGCAACAAAGTGATTCTATAAGGGTTCCGTTTTTTTCCTCTCGAGGTACGGAACCCTAAAAACGAACATTTGAAAACAATGATCATCGGGGTAATTGACACACAGTAGCAATGGCTTTTATTTTGACAGTTCAACAATATTCATTGCGTTATTTACGTAGTTGAGCAGACACATTTTTCGAACAAATGTAGCAATGGATTGAAGCAATATCCTTCATTCAGATTGTGATTGGAAGGGTGAAACTATAGATGTAAAATAACCGGTTTAAAACGTTTTAAATCAAATGTTGCCGTTTTAAACCTAAATCGTTTAAAACGGTTGAAAACTCGCCTACAAAAATGTCTATGTATGTGCATATGTGTGTAGGGTAGGCAAGTTGGCAACGTTGCGTCGAGTGACGATGTTAACGAGAGTGCGAGAGTGTGAGTTTAGTTTTAAACTTAATCAAATTGATTTTTTATATCGTTTGAAAACAGTGAAAAAATGTTTACTTACCAACACAGAGTTTTTAACTTATCAATAGAGTTTTATAACTTAGGTAGATATAGGTACTCCGTTATATCCCTACGTCGGTAAAATCAAGAAAATGTAGTAAGATAATTAAGAAAAACATAGTCATCAACACCAACCGTTTTAAATCGAATAAAATGGTTTATTTCGGTTTTAAACGTTTTTTTTTTTCGTTTTAAATGGATTGGTTTAATTGGTTTTAAACCGGCTTTACATCTATAGCCGTAAAACGCAATTAGAGTGTAGATCAAGTATCTTTTAACACAGTAGAAGCCACAAAGGAGTGTATCTTATTACTGTATTGTCGTTGCTAAAGTACTCGAGACTCTTGACAATTTCCATTCGAGATTCTTCCCCACGAAAAATAGATTAAGCCGAGCAAACAAATTGCTTTATTTGTCGACGCGCGAAGAAGATTACAATAGTATTAATCTTCTTTTCTACGGAATTAATATTACTCTGTCAAAGCGACGGGAAACGTAAAGCTGTTTGTTCACTGGTTGACTAGAATTTACTCTAGCGGTGTGCTAAAGCCGTACATTTTCCTTTTCGAGTAAATGATGAAATTTTTTACCGATTTTAAATAGCCATGCTTCTCTATATGGTTTTAATATATATAAAATAGCTCGTGCAAATAACAGCCACACGCGTCGATCGATCAGCTTTTAAGCTACGGTTGCCACAGTCGGTCCGTGGATGGGTGACCATCTTAACATACCGAGACCTCCCCGTGCCTCGGAAAGCATGTTAAGCCGTTGGTCCCGGCTGTCATTCTTGATTCTTTGACAGTCGTTACGGGTCGCTAGAAGCCCGAAAGTCTGACAACCAGTCTTACCAAGGGTATCGTATTACCTAGTTACTGGGTTATGGAGGTCAGATAGGCAGTCGCTCCATGTAAAATACTGGTATTCAGCTGCATCCGGTTAGACTGGAAGCCGATCCCAACATAGTTGGGAAAAGGCTAGGCAGATTGATTTTGCTTATTTTTTTTTCTTTGTTATAATCAGTGATCGGAGTAGTTAGATTGATTTGGGGTCAATGAACTGGCACGTATATATTAGTATGGATATGCCTCCGGAATTCCGGGATTTTGAAATTATTAAGATTTTTTTAATGAATTTCAAATGTTATATTTTTAACAGTGATCGTGATCATAGGTGAGTATAGGTGATCGGCCTTCTATAGTAAAAAAGACTATGGTATGGCTAAACTTGAGTAAAAAGTAGCAAACGTAAAGTGGGATTCTATTTATAATAGTTACTGTGGTGCGTGCGACGAAAGATGGGACTTACCTCTCCGCTATCCTACGCACGGTTGTCGAAATTTCTAATGTAGTAGTTTAAAAATCCTTACTTTATCCTTTATAATATTTGATTCAATCCCGTAAGTACCAAAATGAAATCCCGGAAAAAAGGCTTATCCATGTTATGATTTCTATGACTATTCATGATACCTACTCCGATCACTGGTTATAATACAAAACAACTTAAGACAGCGTTTTTCTTGAAATACTATTGAGACTTAGTGTCAGATATTATTCTGCTTAACATTTTTAGGGTTCCGTAGTAAACAAGGAACCCTTATAGTTTCGTCATGTCCGTCTGTCTGTCTGTCTGTCCACCCTCTAGCTCCGAGACTACTAGAAAGCTGTAATTTGGCATATAGGTACATATATAAATTACGCCGACAAAATGGTAAAACAAAATTATGAAAATAAAAAAATGGCACCTACACGTAAAGTGGTGATGTTTATTTTTTTATTTTTCTATCCTTTGGTATCATTGGAAAGGTCCTTCAAAAACATTGTGAGTAAGTAAAACCATTTTTGGATTCAGGGATCCGTTTGCGAAATATTAAGCTTGAAAATGCTAATTTTTGTTAGAGTCGAGTGTCCCCCTCCTGCCAGCTAAATGGTTGGTTTTGGATGTGTGAAAAAAATCACAGCAGTAGTTTATGTATCACAGTTAAGTAGGTTCTACAAGTTAACGAGTAATAATCGACCAACTTATATTTGCAGTTGCAAAAACATGTTTTCTCACACATTCCGTATGGGAGAACATATTTTTCAACTACAAAGTTAAGTTTGTTTTTGGGATACATTCATCACAATTATGGAACCCTTCATTGTGCGTGATCCGACACGCACTTGGCTGGTTTTAAATTTATATTAATGTATTTCTAATAAATAAATATGTCGGAGACGGGTATGTGACTCTCGTTATTTTCAGTGATATTTTAACTACATACCGTGGGCGTAGTGTGGGTAGTGTTGGTTAATGCGCAATAGAAAAACAGTTTACAGTTCAGATCACATTATAATTTACTATCAAATGAATCACACTAGCTAAATTATACACACACTGGGTGCGACAGCGTTTATTAAAATCACTAATTAACATAATGATCACAAATTACAACTAACACAATAACTGAGCACCACGAATCGAGAACAGTTTCGCGACGTCTTGATTCCAATGCGACCAGAGGCTGAATGCCCTCCTCGCCGTGGCCTTAAAACATCACGACTCTGTAGAAGCGCACCCCTTTTTTGGTGTAAGTAGATCACTCTTGATGTCGCCAGTGACGCGCTTGCGATTCGTTTCGTGTCCGTACTAATGACCGGATCCGACAAATATATTATTATTTTATTATAGTTGTATACTGTTGGTGTTTACCAATAGTTAAGTAGTTAGTCTGGAAGTGTTGATCATCAAATTGGCCATTACTCTTGCGTAACGGTGAAATCAGACTATTGCCTTCTAGTACATACCTACACGTTATCTTACGATTAAACTTGACATTCACTTGTAACAGAACATCGAGCATTCGCCGTTTTTTAAATTTGTCGAACTGAACAAGGAATAGAGCCAGGCATAGAGCAAAACATCGCTATGAACATTTTCACGATCATTCTAGCGAATGCTCTAGAAGTCTAGATAATGCACGTCAAGGGGTGCGGGAGCAGAGCAATGACAGAATGGTTCGGCTCGGCAAAAAGCTCGAAGCAAATTTACTGTCCTTTCGCTAGAATGCTCGCTAGAATGCTCGCTTGAATGCTCACAACAAGTTTTTTTTTTTTTCCTTGTCCTAGGGTTCAACAATAGGATGGACCCTAATCTTATTACAATCTAGCCTTATAAATAGACTAATAAGTAATTTAATTATAACCTATACTATTAAATTGTCTTTACTAAGAATGTGTCCAATAGCACTTTTCTTATTGTCTCTATTAAGGCGAATACACTTCGTTCTTGTGTTTGTTTGGCACTTTTGTACTTTACACTATTCACTAACACTAAACACTAGCTCGAACGGTTTTGTTCTTTTTAGTCTTCTAACTATGTTTGTGTGGTCGAGAAGCTGGATTGCCTCGACATTCACATGCTGATGAAGTCTCTTTTCGTGAGCTTCTGCAAATTTCTGGATCACTCTTTCGACGAACTCAACTTTTAGGTCCCTGTGGAGGTCATCATTTCGTATGTACCAAGGTGCATTTACAATTTCCCTTAGCACTTTGTTCTGGAATCGTTGTACTATTAATATATTCGTCTGTTTGGTGCAGCCCCATAGCTGAATACCATAAGTCCAAACTGGCATCAGGACTTGTCTGTATAGCAACAATTTGTTTTGCACGGATAGCATGGAGTTTCTTCCAAGCAGCCAATACATTCTTTTGAATCGGAGGTCGAGTTCATCTTTTTTCTTCTTGACGTGGGCTTTCCAGCGTAGCTTGGCGTCAAGGGTCATACCGAGATACTTGGCTGTATTCTCTATGGGACTTGTTTGTTATTTATGTAAACTGGGAAATCCTGTTGTTTTTTGTTGGTAAAATCTATGTGAGCAGATTTGGATTCATTAAGTTTAATCTTCCATTTTTTGGTCCAGTCATAAACTTGATTTACAGCCATTTGAACCTTTTCTACTGCTTCTTCGTGGCTGTTTCCTACAGCCATTATGGCTGTATCATCAGCAAAGGTCCCAATTGTGTTTTGCTCTAATTCAGGAATATCGCAAGTGTATAGTAGGTACAGGACCGGACCTAACACACTTCCTTGCGGTACGCCAGCTTTAATTTCTTTCAGTTCTGAGTAGGCATCTTCTTGTCTTATTCTAAAGACTCTGTTCAGAATGTAGGATTCTAATATATCTGCAAACTGCTTTGGTAAGAGGCTCTTCAGTTTATGTATAAGGCCTTCATGCCATACTTTGTCAAATGCTTGCGCTACGTCTAGGAATACAGTAGAACATACTTTCTTGTCTTCAAGGGCGTTTTCTATTACGTTTGTGATCCTATGCACTTGATCGATGGTAGAGTGTTTTTCTCGAAAACCAAATTGATGCTCTGGTATTATGTTTTTGCTACCTATTATTGATTTAAGCTGTTTGAGTAACAGCTTTTCAAATAGCTTGGACATGATTGGTAGCAAGGAAATAGGCCTATAAGATGATGTTTCGTGAGCCGGTTTCCCTGGCTTAGCTATCATTATTACTTCGGCCACCTTCCATAAGTCTGGTACATATTTAAGCCTTAGTGCGGCATTGATAAGGGTCGTTAACTTAACCAGACCCTTTCTTGGGAGGTTATGAAGTACTTCTCCTGTTATTAAATCGTAACCTGGTGATTTTCGTGTACTTATATTACGTTTTATTTCTAGTGCGACTTCTTTCGGTGTTACTAGTTTTATGGTAGCTTCATTTTCTGATGTCACCATATTAGCCAAAGTGTGATCTTCAATGATGTCCCCGTCGTTTGGTTGAAAAATATTTCCTAGGTGCTCTGCAAACCTCTTTGCTTTTTGCTCGTTAGTAACTGCCCATTGCCCATTTTCACATTTGATAGGTGGGATTTGTGTAATCGGCCTTTTCAGGTGCTTAGTAGCCTTCCAAAGGGAGTAATCTGTCCTTTGGTCGTTACTTAGGCTCTGAAGATAGGTTTCGGTTGAGTTGTCTTTAAAGTTTTGGATTAGTCTTTTTACTTTTTTGTCAGATTATTTAGTTTTCATTTGTCATCAGGGCACCTTGATTGATGCCACGTTTTTCTCTGCCTTCTTTTCTCCATAATAAGCTGCTTGATTTTGAGCGGGTATGTATTTCCCTTCGTCCTCTTGTTGAAGTATGGTGTAATTTCCCACGCTGCTTGTTGGATATGCATTATGAACTTTTCTACTTCGATGTTTAGATGTTCGGGTGTTTTTAATGGTATTCTAAGGTCTATTTTATCATTAAATCTGGTCTTGAAGCTCTCCCAGTCTGTACACTTATTAACAAGAGTGGGTCTGGTTTCTTTATACAAAATGTTCTCGCTAATTTCTAGGTAGATTGCTGAGTGATCTGAGTTCATATCATAGCTTTGTTCCGATTTCATATAACTGGTTGATAGACCCTTGGTTACAAAAAAATCTATTAAGTCCGGAATTTTATTTGGGTCTGTTGGCCAATAGGTGGGCTTTCCAGTTGATATGACATCACATTTCAGCTCTTTTATGGCATTCAGTAGTTCTTTGCCTTTAGTAGTTGTTAGTCTGGAGCCCCAATACGTATTTTTAGCATTGAAGTCACCTCCTAAGATAAATCTACTTCCAAGGCGAGTTAAAAAGCTCATATAGTGATCTTTTTTTATCACATACCGAGGTGGACAGTAAATGGCAGATACTGTTACAGGATATTTTTTTGTTTGTAGGCAAATCGCCACTGCTTGGATGTCTTTCTCTTCATATTTAAACTCCTCATAGTGCTGTAGGTTTTCTTTTACAATAATGGCACTACCGCCTCTTGCTGAATTATCTGGGTGAAGTGCATGATATACTTTGTACCCTTTAAACTTAATGTGAGATTGCTTTGTGAAGTGTGTCTCCGATATCAGGCACACATCAATTTTTTCTATGTCTAATACTACTTGTAACTCGTTCTGATGTTTTTGTAACCCATTTGAGTTCCACGCCATAAGTTTTAGTGTACTATTCATTTTTTTGGCTTAGAAGTAGCAGCTTTGTTGCTATTTTCAATTTTTTTCAATCTCTCGTCAAATGATGACATTAACTTTAAAATTTCATCCAATTTTTTGTCACTGTTCATTTCCACCACGGGCGCCTTGGATATGCCTGTTGTAGCTACTTGGGCAAATGACACGTTTTTTGTTATAGTTTTAAAAGTGTTTTGACTTCGTTTGTACTGGCTCGGGCCTTCGACTCTTCCAGTAGGTGTATTTTGTTGAGGGGCAGTAGTATTGCCCTTTGATTTTTTGTTTCGAATCTGCTGGATTTCTTTGGCTACGATACATCCCCTGTAGTTAGCTGGATGTGGAGCTCCACAGTGGACGCACTTTGGCTTCTCTTCTTTGCTTTGCTCACAACAAGTGAATGCTCAAGTTTATCAGCACCTTTTATGAAGCCTTAGTCAGTCTCACTAATCAAAGTAGGAGTCATCTTGAGCAAAACAATTTATAGGTACAGTATTTCTATTTTCTTGATGTCCCTCGGGTATCATCGGATTTCCGAATACAAACGAATGCTAATTTCTATGTCCATCAATTATTAGATTTTACGTGTATAATAATTTTAATATATAGAGCTGTAGAACTATTTTCCTATCTGTCGTGCCTGCGACTTTAGCGGCTTTCTTCCCATTTTTAAAAATAAATTACATTAAGTTAAAAGAGTATTAACAACTCTATATACTTCCAAGTCGATTGAGAGTGTCCGGTCTGCACCAAGTGCAAAGGGCAACTGATAGAAATCCGATGACTGACGAACCACGAGGTTTGCCGAGGGACATTAAGAAAATAGAAATAATGTACTAATCTGTGACATAACATAAACCTATGTATGTATTGTGTGTATGTATTCATGTTTCTTAGTGTGAGTTTGTTTTGTTGTTGCTATTTGTCCCATATTCGACAGGAAATGAGGATAATATATTATGTCTTCATGGTCTATTTACTATAATCATTATTAGTTACATGTTCCTTTAGTAGATATTCATATAGATACCTATATGAATATCTACTAAAAGAACATGACTGTTACGATACATTAATTATGTAAACTAAACGTTTTTGTTACGTATCAATAATGTTATAATAACATACCTAGAATACTTTAATTTTAAGCAATATAAATATTAAATAGTCTAGATCATTAGGAATTTCAAAGACTGTATTTTTTTTTACAAAACTGAAAGATTTTGGAACTTGTTATAAACTTCGAATGCGTATTTCTCAGTACACACGGCTGCACATCAAGCTAAACATTTCCAGTTTATGCTGATCTCGCATTGTATAGAATTTCCGTACAATGAGAGGTCAGCTTATACTGGAAATGTATAGCTTGATGTGTAGCCGTGTGTACCATAAATCAGTTAAGTCAGTTTTTATACCTACCATGGCATGGGTAGGTACTTCATCAATCTAGTTTTACTTAATGAAGGTGTACCTAAGTCTATATTTTAAATCATGTTTACGACGGACTGTGTTTCAAATGGAGTTGAAATAGTAAAGTCAAAGTACTTGAACCATTTTATATCCTTCAAGTTAGTAAAATATTTAAGCGTTCTATTCGAGTCAAAGTGTACTATTTCAAACTGAGAGCGATCTTAGAGAAAGGCTTGGTTTGTTATTCATCTATTCTCCACGTGCCAGGGCCGGATTTAGGGCAGGGCAACAGGGCCTCCAGAATTTGTATTTTTAGTTAAGAAAAAAAAAATACATACTTTGTGTCAATCAAAGAGAAAAAGTTTACGTTCACAAAGTTTCACCTTTTTCATTTTCTTTTATGTCCTACGTTGTTAGTTGGTGATGAAATACGTTCAAATACTGTGGTACCAAAAACCGAATTAAATAGATTTTTTGATGTCAGCGCCCAGCGTCATTCTATCCATCATAAAAAGTATTTCCACAAAATGTATGGGAAATTTTTTTTTTGTGTTTTCTGATTTTTCTAGTACCTACACAAACTTCAATTGGTCCTAAAGTCTTTTGATCCTTATAAGAAACAGTATCGATTGATTTGAAATATTTTTTTTGTGAATATTGCCCATTTCCTTGCTGACTGTATAGTTTTTTTTCTAAAATCTGTGAATGCAGATCATTGTTTCTCAAAAAGTTATGCAGTCACCTAGATAGTTTTTCTGTAGGTACAACGGTTAAGGTACCTATTTACTACCCGCCTCAAAAATCCACCCTGCTTATAAATTATTACCTGTGACCAAAAATTCGTATTCTCCAAAAAAAAAAAAAAATCGGGGCCTCCACTTCTTGGTTGCCCCAGGGCCTCGACACTTTTAAATACGGCCCTGCCGCGTGCCTACGTCTACGTCACTTACCGGCAGGTATTGACGTATGTAACATTCATACGGACGGGTCTCTCGAGATCACCTGGGAGGCTGTGACATGTATCTACGAGCTGCTATGTGCGTACATAATGTGAGACAGCGGAGATGAGAAGTTTGAATTTTTAAGTAACAATAGATATAGTAAGGGCTAGAGTACCTAATAGGGTTTGTAGAAGTGATGAGCAGTTTGAATTTTTAAATAACAATAGACATTATGGAATAATAGGATTTTATGAAATTGTGATTACGTCTGTACATATACAATTATACGTATATATAAATAATATACTTCATTTGAATACCATACATACAATACATCATACAAATAAATAAAATTTAGTGTCTGTTTGTAATGATGGTACTTACAACAAAAAACAATCTTATTCTTTTTTGACTGTCTGTCTGTTTGTTCCAGCTTATCTCCGAAACGGCTGAACCAATTTTGACGTAACTTTCACTGGCAGATAGCTAATGTTATAAGGAGTAACTAAAGCTACTTTTATTTTAGAAAACGAATTAGGGTCCGTGCGGGCAGTAACTAGTTTTTTTAAAAATAAGTAATGAAGTAAATACAACTTTCTCATCTTCCTGATGACCACTGCATCTAAGGTTGGCATAAAATGCAAGTGTCAGTATTGCAGTTAGTGCATCTTTCTATGGGAAAGGTTTTTTTGAAGTAAAAACTTCTTTAGGCGCATTGGGAATTTTTGAGATGGGAAAAACAATTGAACTCGCGACACTGTTACCGACACCTCATTTTTGTGAACGCGATTGTGTTCTTTATTTATATTACGTCACGGATCAATGTTCTATGCACGTATTTTTACTTCATGTTTTCACTTCTGTCGGCACTCCCGGAGTGCACTGTTTTTTTTTTACTTTTCCCAGGTCAAATTTAAGTAGGTACCTACTTCTTTGTTTCAAACAAGATTATCTTATATATAAAATTCTCGTGTCATAATGTTAGTTACCTTACTCCTCCGAAACGGCTTTACTGATTTTTACCAAATTTTATATGCATATTCAGTAGGTCTGAGAATCGGCTACTATCTATTTTTCATACCCCTAAGTGATAAGGGTTGTCCACCCCAAACAAATAATTGGCAAAACAACGTTTGCCGGGGTCAGCTAGTATACCATAAAAAAAATCCACAGTCACTAAAAATGCACAATGTTAAGGTTTCAGTAGGTCTAATTTAATAACTTTTGCGCGAGAGAAAATAATTACCAGGAGAGCAGACCTCATGATGAGAG
This sequence comes from Agrochola lychnidis, assembly GCA_963680765.1. Classification (NCBI taxonomy): domain Eukaryota; kingdom Metazoa; phylum Arthropoda; class Insecta; order Lepidoptera; family Noctuidae; genus Agrochola; species Agrochola lychnidis. Next base: position 18,292,623 of record OY796857.1, read on the forward strand.
TCGCGGTAATCACATTAACTCATTATTTTCTAGTGGGAACTGACCTAATTCATTTATGAGTTCCAGAGGTGTTTGCGAGAACTTAAGCGGATTATATACTGCAAATTACTTTATCATATTTAATGCTAATATTATAATAACAGGCGCCAGTCGTGGTAGCTCGGTTAATGAAATTATCTTGGGGATTTATCGATTTATGCGAGGTGAACTTGCGCTTGGTCTGTGGATAGGAGACTCTTCGTTCACATGAAGACTACTCCGATCGTTCAAGTTCTACTCTGAACGAAACATTGGAAGTAGGAATAACTACCGTTACTGGTTTATCATAATCAGTCAGCCTATAATGTTCAAAGTCAAAGTCAAATAATTTATTTCAATTAGGCACATAAAAGACACTTTTCAACGTCAAAATTTACAGAAAATAGAATTGATTTTAGTCGCCCCTTCCAAAAGGTAGTTTTCGTATGGAGAAGACTGGGCAAGAAACTTCACCGTTACTCTTTTAAAATATTTTGCCTCCTGTTTTCGAAAAGGAGTGGGCTGTAATCTACCACGCGGGCCTAGTGCGGGTTGGTAGATGTCACAATGTCTTCGAATTTTTGGTTCTAGGACAGGTTTCCACACGATGTTTTCCTTCACCGTTTTGAGAGCATCATCATTAGCCTATAACTGTTCCCACTGCTGGGACACAGGCCTCCTCTCTGTGAGAGGGAGTGGCTGTAATCCACCACGCGGGCCCAGTGCGGGTTGGTAGATGTCACAATGTCTTGGAATTTTTGGTTCTAGGACAGGTTTCCACACGATGTTTTACTTCTCCGTTTTGAGAGCAGTGGTGATTAAATTATTTACACAAAGTAAAGCACCCGCCTGATATGTACCCACGACCTAACTTGTAAGTCGGGGCCGTTATCACTGGGCTACTACTACTTCCATTGGTTTATAATACGCTAATAATTAAATATGTAATACGCATTTTCACATGGCAATACCACCCAAGGACTCCACGAGACAGGCTCGTCCTAGTGTGGAGTTCTTAAGCAATGTACTTCCTTTGCGTCTTATTTTACTAAAGAATGTAAACCTAGCTAATAATGTAGACTATAAGGAAATGTAAAGCACTATTTTTAGCAAATAAACATTCATTCATTCATTCGATCATTAATTCGATCATTCATTCATAATACTAGGATATCTGCATAGCCCACTTTTAGTATGCAGAGAGCACATGGCAGTCTCTTCGAGGAAAAAACTTAATTACAAATGGGACCTGGTTTTTAAAACGGACTTCAATATAGTTTCTAAAATACCATAACGCACATAACAAACCATTAATAGACAAATCACTGAACATGACTTGATTTCCGTACTTCTTTTTCGGGCAGCCACTGAAAATTAGCGCTGTGCTGTGGGTCCTCCATAGCTGTAGTAAGCTTTCTCTAGAATAAGGTTTTTTAACCTACTTCTTAATTTTTCCGTTGTATATACTGTAACTACTTCGGCGTCGTCATCTCGTTCTTGTTGACGTTTCACGGTGCGGTGGAAAAACGGCTTTAGGGTAGTGAATACAGTGTCTTCATAATGTGCACATATCGAAATGAGGGTATCTATGCTTAATTTTATCGACGGAAAATATGGTCAATTTTTTTTTTTTTTTAATTATTCTCTTGGGCATCTTATTTATAAATTTTACAATTATTGTAAAAATTGATGAAAAAAAATACAGATTTTTACTAAAAAAAACATGTTTATTTTCAATTGAGGGTAGTTTTTTTTCTCAATTTTATGTGGACGCCTACTGACTTCCAATCATTATGGAGTTTGTTTCATCGCGATAGCTGATTCAGTTTAAAAGTTACACAGTTTTGTTACAATTTTTTTTTTAATTCCATAAAAAGTATTAAAAAAATGTTTAGATTTTTTTAAATATTTTTTCTGTCGTTAAAATTAATTCCCTCATTTCGATATGTGCACATTATGAAGACTCACAGTGTATATTGCCTTCACAGTCATTTGACAAACAGTGTATCTCTTCGGGGTTGAAGAGCGTGTCAGTAACGTTGCGTCAGTTTGGTAATTAAGTTCGTGCGAGCGCATAATTAACGCATTTTCCCGTCAGTATCTATATCTATTGTTCATGGCTATAATCTATACAGGGTGGCAAGGACATCGACAAAAAACTATTACCATGGATTCAGTACATAGAAAAAAAGAAAGAAAAATAGGTTTATTTGTCTCAGAAACACGTGCATGCATAAAATACAAGAGTAGTCAGAGAACAACACAAAGTACATAACAAATCACGAGCATAGAACAGAAATTACTGAGGCCTCTGCCTCGAATCTTGTGGGCAGCGGGGTGGCGGTAGCGGTGGCGCGGGAGCGGCGCGTTCAAATGCATAGATTCATAAATGTAACTGTTCTTGAAAGCAGCGGTGCGGGGAGCGAGCGGTTCCATATAAAACTATGCGCTGCCGCCGTCCCGCTGCCCGCAAGATTCGGGGCAGAGGCCTTAGGCGGCAGCATGATTCTGAACCCGGGCGTTGAAAATTTTCGTCGGTTATTTAAAAAAAATCTGCTGTTCCATACGTTTTGACCGCGTAGATATTGCACTTTTCCATGAAACAGCAGTTTTTTTTTTAAAATAACCGACGAAAAATTTCAACGCAGGAACTTCAGAATTATGTACTGAATTCATGGTAACAGTTTTCGCGTCGATGTCCCTGCCACCCTGTATAGGGTTATAATCTCATGTATAATCAGCCAAGCGTTCCCACTGCTGGGATATAGGCCTTCTCTCTGCTAGAGGGAGTGGCTGTAATTTACCACGCGGGCCCAGTGCGGATTGGTAGATGTCACATGTCTTCGAATTTTTGGTTTTAGGATAAGCCGGTTTTCTCACGATGTTTTCCTTCAACTCGTAAGTCGGAGCCGTTACCACTGGGCGACCACTGCTCAATATGGTGTGGATGTTTTAAATGCCATGACGTATTTAAATTAAGTGGCTTGTTGTAGTGGTGTGTGAAAAACATTTTATATATGAAAATTTAAATTATTTTTTTTTGTAATTGCACGTCCCTCCACTGCTTGTTGCATACACATTTCAAATGTTTGTTTATAATTTTTTGTGGAACAGCCTGCAGTTTTGAATTTGCCAAAAACGCTGCATGGTCCTGAGAATACAAGTAGAACGAATAAGAAATCGAATCAACTAGTTCCAAATCCAATAAGAACGACAAAATTAGATTTCATCAACTCAGGTCAATGGCAATGAATTGAGCACAAGGTTTTTGTCTGGATGGCGCGAAGAGAATTAAGACTGATTCCGCTCCTAATGACTTTACTAAATAAACAAGTTGGAGCCATTTCAATGAAGATGAGACCTTTTCGTAAATTAATGTAGCTATTAATGTTAATAAGGAGAAAGACCACGGTACTTTTAAATAGTTTTTCCTTGTTTGATGTTTGCGATTTCAGAAATATTCTCTATGATAAGCAGTTCTTGCAGGAAACTAAAAAGAAAGTTGCTTACATAACATCATTTATTTACTCGCATAAAACACGAGTGACGTTATTTAGTAGAACACCAAATGGCAAATAAAAAGACAAAAAAAAAAATACGCAAAATGGCATTACTCGTAAAATCACGAAGATAAAAACATTACTTCTGCTGATGATGTGTCGTAGAAGGAAGCTTCGGTCAAACCTGAGCGATCACAACTCGAGACTTGGGAGCACCATATACATATGTCCCGCGTTCCGCGTTGTGGTTGCTCAGGTTTGGTCGAAGCTTAAGGTTACGCTAGTCGGTCATTCTTCCATACAATCGTAGTATGGTGATTACTCGTCTGTTTGACGGTGTACGTTCAAAACTAAAAATTATATCAATATTTGTTTTGTCACTATCTAGCCCTGTATGGAAGCATAATTGTAAAAAAATTGGTTGGGAAGTTATGAACGTCGTAACTTCCATATTTCAACACGAATTTTAACTCACCTTTGGGCGTAAATAAAAAACTTATGTAGTATGAAAATGGTTAAATAGAAATCGTATCAAAATCAATCTGCCTAGCCTTTTCCCAACTATGTTCGGGTTGGCTTCCAGACTAACCGGATGCAGCTGAATACCAGTATTAAACATGGAGCGACTGTCTATCTGGCCTTCACAACCCAGTAACTAGGTAATACGATACTCCTTGGTAAGACTGGTTGTCAGACTTTCGGGCTTCTGACGACCCGTAACGACTGTCAAAGACTGTCATCCACGAATGACAGCCGGGATCAAAGGCTTAAAACGTACTTTCCGAGGCATAGCCGTCTAAGGATAGATAATTTATTTAAAAGTTCAATTTTTTTTTTTTGCTTAGATACATCCAGTAGTTTTTCTATAACATCTGTACGCCCCAAAGTCTGTTCATGAAATTTTACTCGCTCGTTTTCGTTATAAGTCATCGTCTATTTCACTAAATAAATAAATAAATCTGATTAAATAAATAACTGTACTAAATAGCATGCATATTAGCCACGCCACCAACGAGTTCGAGCCGTCGACTAGTGCAACCTTAAGAACGCGACGATTGCGTTTTCGCGCGACTATCATTATTGGTCGATTATATAATGATTAATTATTAATCTTTCATATTACTTAAATAAAATAGATAGAGATTTGCAGCTCAATAAAACAACGATGGATCATTAGATATTCGAGATAAGGGACACTTGTAACTTAGATTACTGAAGCATAGTGTTGAGATAAACGCATTGTCAGTACAGTTCTCAAAAAGATAGTATCAGTTAACTGTGGAACAATACAAGGATAAGTAACGTTGTAATCACTATAAGCAAATATTTTTTTAACTATATATGAATGAAGAGGTGGTTTTTGTACAACAAAGATTCGTCGAGGATTCTTAGATCTCGAAAGAAAGTGTTTTTTGTTTCCGTTTATTATTATTGTTCATTATGGAGTCGCCTAATTTTGTGGTAAGTGTTATGGTATTGAACCAAGTTATTTTAATTAAAAAATTGATCTTTTGTCATCATCTTAACAGCTTACTATTATGTACAGTACTGAAACGTTCTTTATAATTATTTAATTTTTATTTATTTATTTAATATAAGGTAGCTTTATTTAATATAATTATATCATCATGTTCCAAGGTTTTTTCAAAACTGAATCTTTGTTTAAAACTGCCTTAAATGCCCGTTTTAACGGGTTCGCGCCCACTCGACCCGCTTAGACTCGACCCGAAGAATAATACCTGAATATTTCTGTTTTAATAGGCGTAAAAACATCGATGTATAGTCAGACAGAAAAGTGTCGATTTAACGGTTGCACCACAGACAGTACCCATAAAATTTAGATAATTTTTCTGATAAATAAATCAATAATTCAACAAGTACTTATCCTTTTTAAATATAATATACGCTTTGTACTTTATAGTAAAAATCACAGATTATTGTTAATTATCATTACAATCTTATAGCTAGTGGCGCGGTGGTATTTATTGAAACAGTCTTCATACGTGATTATAATTATTAGGTTATGAAGTAGGTACTAATTTCTAAAATAAAAATAAAAAACATGATTCACTAAATTATATTGAAAAAATAAACATTAGGTTTCTTAAAGAATACATAACTAGTTAGGAACAACACAATCAAAACATTAAAGTTTTTTTGTTTTGTTTTGTTGTCACTTTGAATTGGTTGTAAAACATCTGGTATTATTCTTCGGGTCGAGTCTAAGCGGGTCGAGTGAGCACAGACCAGTATCCTAATTGCGTAACTTATTTTCGTAAACAATTTTGCCTAATTTGTTACATTTTGACAGTTCAACAACATTTATTGCGTTATTTACGTTGTTGAGCAGATTTTTTTTTCCAACTTATGAAGCGATGGATTAGCAATCTGTTTCAAATCGAAACAGATTCTGATTGTGTTGCATTACGCAATTAGGGTACCATTTCAACTAACATTAGGCGACATTTAAATGCATAATTGCCTAAATAAAAGTACGCAACTGGATTTTCAACTTTCGCCGCTAAGCTGAGCGTTGAAAATCCAACAGTGCGCTTTTAGTGTAGCCCAACAATGCGAACAAATTTAAAATACAACAGTGTGCAGTTAGTTAGAATTTCTCCAAAATCGTACACGGTCTAGGTATATCATTAATGTTTAATAGTTGACCAACTCCATTAAAACGCCATTTAACTTTATTGCCGTCTCGACAATGTGCAAAGAAAATGACTATTGCAATAGTTTCAACTGTCTTAGATTTTTATGGTTCTATTCGCCTTTTTGCACTTGATACAATACACTTGTGAAAATGCATATTTTACGAGTATTTTAGATTAGCAACTGGCCCTGCTTAACACGGTTTTATCATTATATCTAAGTTAAATAATAATTTAATATACACATAATGGCTCTTCCCCACAGGCCCGTTATTATCGGTCGATAATATCGGATACGTTATTGCGATATCTGTTTTCAGTACATTTTGTGTTAGGACGGCCACCAAGTTACACACTGCTGCGATAATAACGACGTAGGTAATAGGTAATACGGGCTGGTATCCGCAACTCCACGTCAAAGCGCGTATTTTGCGTACGGGTGGGAAAATCGATTATTCGATCCACCCCAGCTCCTCAAAGAAGGCCAGCAACGCTTTGGTATCACTGACAATCTCACGTAGGGTATCTGGGTTACCGAAGTACTTGGCCCTGTATGTGGCGACCACCGGGCAGTTTAACAGCACATGAGCTGCTGTCTCGTCGTCCTCCATGCAGGCTCTGCACAGCGGACTGTCTGTGACTCCTATGACAAAGAGGTGTTAATTAAATGACCCATGGCCAGTTACAGCTGCTGTAACTGTACGCAGCTGCTGTTTCGTTAGTCGGAGAACCTGTTTCGTGAGGCGGCCATCAATTGTAGGGAGTGCCTCCTTGGCCTGCCTGCATTCACTGTGGTCCAACCAAAGTTTGTGATGTTGATCCTTGGTTCTTTTCCTTACCAGAGTGCGTAGGTACCCGAAGGGGAGTGGCGCAATGGGGTTCAGGCCCCACTGGTGCTATGCTCGACCCCCTTCTGGCAAGTTCGTCGGCTGCGTCGTTGCCCCGCGAACCGCTGTGTCCCTTGATCCATTGAATGGTTATATTATTGAGGCTACCCACCTGGTTAAGGCGCTGGTGACACTCGTATATCAGCCCAGAGTCAACAGTGTGACTGTTTAGCGCTAGCAGAACAGCCATACTGTCTGAGAGTATAATAACGACATAATAGAAGTAGGACGCTTGCGTTCCTCAGTCCTGCGTTATTCCGACATGAGTTCTTAGAACATTTTGTATTAGGACGCATACGATTTCACACACACCTGCGTTAATAACATTAGTACTAGTAGTACCTCAATAATTTGGCTTTATGGACTGGTATTCTAATTAGTAGTGGACTAGTGGTTACTTGTCTGTACGAGTTCAGATTTTTTTTTTTTCAATAATAAGGATATTGATTTATAATCAGTCGAAGAATTTTTATCACTAACAGTAGCTATAGAAGATGATTATAGTCATATAATACAGGTCGTTACACGTATCATTAGAAATGTCGGACGTTAAAAATGCAGCTGTGCGGCATGAATCGGGACACATTATCGTATTATCACATCCGATATTATCTACCGATAATAACGCTCCTGTGGGGCAGAGCCTTAAACCTACCGCAATAAATTCTATTAATGATGGTGGAAACCGTATCGAGACCCGTTGTTAGTTTAGAAAAACGACGCGATCACAATAACAATCACGAAAGGCGACTTTAATTTACAAAATTCTTGGATATATTTAGATAAAAGATGCAAAAAACGTCCTTGAATGTATTCAATACGTGAATATCTGAGCCAAGGTTTTCTGTTGCGGTTTTTATAATCGGAGCATTTGTAATCTTGGGTAACGTATTGTGGTTTCTAGGCGCTGTGATGCCTATTGAATACTATCTTATTGAAGAGAAAACTTCTTTAGGCGCGTTGAGCGATTTTTGGTAGGTGATGATCGTAAGAATTCGTGTCACCGACAATCTCGTGCCATAGTGCTGTACTATAGAATATAGATGGCACTAATACCAGTTTTACAATAGAAGTAGATATAATTAGTAACCTGTTCCGCTTAGCTATTTCTAAAGAGTCATAAAAAACTTCTGAAAGAAATCGACACGTGTTTCACCTCTCAACAAGGCATCCTGATGACGATTGACTTGGCGCGAACCCGAACACGGCGTGTTGCCACACCGAGCGCTGAACGCAGACCTGTCAGAGTCTGTGTGTGAGTCTTTGATGGCTCTTTAGAAATAGCTAAGCGGAACAGGTTACTAAATATAGTTCTATTGTATTTTATAACGGATTTCCGCAAGGTCACGCCTGAATCAATTAACTACCAGTTTCAAGTTTTCACTTCTGTCGGCAGTTCCCATGATTGCCTATTTTTTTATTATTGTTTACAAAGAAAAAAAAATATCGAGTGGTGACCGCGTACCGCAAGACGTAGCGTTGGTGGACTGATGACCTGGTGAAGGTCGCAGGAATCCGCTGGATGCGGGAAGCACAGAACCGCGGGGTAGTTGCGTAACACACATAAAATGACAACTGATCGCAATTAGTTTAATTTTGACAGTTCAGCCACGTTCATTGCGTTATTTACATTGTTGGGCAGACGAATTTTTTAAACCTATGAAGCAATATCCTTCAAAACTCTCGTATTGTGATTGAAAGTCTAGTATGCAATTAAGGTGCTGCTCGCAGTGGCTGTGCTTGGGAGAGGCCATGCAACAGGTATGTGCAGCAGTGGACGTCTTTCGGCTGAAATTATGATGATAAAATGTATCTATGATTGAAAGATTTGTGTCGCTATAGACTGTAAAGTATTCGTAGTATAATCCTGTATTTTTCTAACCGACTTCCAAAAGGAGGAGTTTTTTTTTGTATGTTTGTTACGCGATTCCTTCAGAGGTGGTTTTACTAACTTTGCTTGGGTAGTTTTTGAGTTAGCTTCAATGATACGTATTTTCTCCCACTTAGTATGTGGATAACATTATAAGTTTCTTACACTGTTATTTACATATTAGTGGTATTCGAATTTGTGTGGGGAGGTACCACAACTAAAAATATAAAATAAAAACTTTTTACGAAAATAAAAACAACGACTTCCAAAAAACAACACTACAAAGTGAAAAATAACTTTAATTTTGGAAGTCGGTAGCAAAACACGAAAATTCAAAATCAAAGACACCGGAATTCGAAATTAAAGTTATTTTTCACTTTGTAGTGTTTTTTTAATATATTATTTAGGTTTATATCTCTTATCGAATAAGAAAAACAAATATTTAAGTAAAATACACAATGATAATACTCGTAAAATATGTTTACAAAGTTGATTATCATGACACATACTATCGGGGAACCACCTTCATGAATCATAGTCTCATAGCTAAGTATTATTGCCAACACGTTTTATAGTAACTTTTTTGTGAAGTAAGCACAACGGTTTTCTTAAACCGTAAGTGATGTTGTTTATATTATTATACCCTCAGATCAAATAAAAAATCAAGATATAGCGCTGTCAACAGTGATTTGAAGCTGGTTTTGTAAACATGTGTGCACTTAGTGAGGTGTTTGATTGTAGTGTCATTGTAAATGGTTGAGCGTGTATGCACAGAGTAGAGGTGTAGTTATGGCATGCTTAACTGAATTGTTCGCAGCGTTCTGTCTTGGTTGGTGTTTTATTTGGTCTGAGATTATACCTTTTCTCCTTCACGTTTCAACACCTTGGTACAGGACAAGAAAAGTATCAATAGAACTCACGAGTCGTGACAAAAACAACACGATTTTGTTAAACTCTATTATTGTCTTTGAGAACTATGTCTCTTACGAACAATCGAACCCTACTTTACTCGAGGACGAGTACTATAAGTACTTACTATATAGTCTTTGAGAATTATCTATGTCAACAATCGATTCCTACTTTATCCGAGTAAAGTCAACAACATTTATTTGCATCGATTCTTATGCACAACGTAATCGATGTAATAGAAAGTGTACGTATTCGTGTTACGTTGAATGAGCACATAAAATTATTAATTCCAGTCAGCGCGAACGAATCGCGATGAAAGTGGTCGAACCGTGAGTGAAGAGGAAATGACAAGCCAATTAGAGCCAACGGTATATAAATTGTAGAATGATGGTTTATTGGAAAAATTATTGCTTCGTCAAATTACGGACAGTAATTGGGGGTTAGAAATATGATGGAATTCGATTTGCTGACAGGAAAATTGAAATCAGTATAAACACGAGACGTTCAAAATCGTTTGAATTAATTCAATCGTCGGGAGAATTCAATTCGGAATTTGAAGTTTTAATAAAAATACAGGTTGAAGGACTTATGTAGAGTGGTTTTCTAAATGGCTTCGAATTTAGAAAATGGAAAAATGGAAAATAATGTTCGAAATTCGAAACTAGCTCTCGATACTCTGCAGGTCTAATAAAATAGTGTATACGCAGCAAGCCTCTGAGGCTACTACGTCATTTTTATGGAGGCATGCAATTCTGCGATCCTCTCAGGAGGCCAATTCCTGTAATTAAAAACGTTCAAAATCTAGTCGCAATCCTTTCTCAGGGACAATCAATGTCAAAATCTCTATACAATTTCGAAAGATTGAGACTAAAATGAGAATGCGAATGTTTTTAAAATACGGAAATTCCTCTCAATTTTTTTTTTCTATTTTTATTAAAAACATCCACCTGTAACTGTAACACTAAATAATCGATAGTTTTATTGATCTGAATTATCAAGCAGTAATTGGGAAATCACATCAAATTACTCATATCATTTAAAAATCATAGTAAAATTAAGTAAAAGTTAAAAATAAGTAGTTAAATTGTTAACTTGCTGTATACTGAGAATGATAAGTAGAACATCACCATTTCAATGTTATATTAATGGAATATTGTGCTTTTATACTTATTGTAAAATTGTAGGTACTTTATGTAGGTACATAGTAGTAGGTATGTACAGTTACAAACATAAATACCTTAGCCATACCTAATAAACTAATAAAATTTATTATTTGACAATAAAAAAAACTTTTTTGATAAACAGTTGTGTTAGTTTTCCAATAAAATCAAGTAGGTACCTATAGTAAGGAATGGTTAATAAACCACCACATTATTAGTATGAATAAATACAGTAATTTTTGTAAGCGGACTTGTTGTAACTATGTATAAAACTTTTAATTTCAATATTAAATCGTCAATAACGGCAAAAATATTATCATAAACCTTATACTGGAGGAACACATTTTCTGTCACAAATTGTTAATAGAATGTAAATGAAAAATAGCAAAAAGGTTTTCGGTGAAGTCCTTTGGTTGTTAACACTGTATACATATTTGGGAATTTATGGTCAATTTAATTTTTATTTATATATTATTTTTAAATAACACAACTAAAAAACAAGACAAAAACACACAACAAAACAACACAAAACAATTAAATAAACAATTAAAAATACACAGTTAAACAGTTAAAAAAAAAAAACTATATTTTTTTTATTATTCCTATTTAATATTGATTAGAAATTAGTGCTTGTATTTATCTTTATGAATTAGTTGATAATGATAATCTAACGGTTAAATATTCAGTCTGACGGGGATTAGGGTAAGGCCGGTCCATTTTTTGAGTTTAAAAAACATCTGGTTCGTGGTGAGTAAATTATTGGAATATTCATAGAGGAAATTGAGGTGGTGGCTGTTGTGTTGCACGTCTTATAGTGAACGAAATAGGGATGCAAGTAGATTCAGGTCGATAATGGTGTATAATACAAAAAAAAACAAAAACAACAAACAAACAAAAACACAGAAACACGATTCAAATACGTTGACCGCTGATTATTCACTTTGTAAAATGGGTAGCTTCTTCGTCGTATCGAAAATTTAGGTTTATGGTGGCTCTAAAAAGTGTCTTTGGTGATGGTCTAGGGGTCCCTCGTGGGGAATTATCGTGGTGAATAGATTGGCCAGGTGGACTCTACATTACCGAGTGCCATCTGTTACCAGAGTGTGCCGGGCGTTTTATTATGATCTGGACTAGACGCTGCTCGGGGAAGCTCTTCTCGTACGGGATGCACGAGAAGAACCTCCCCGAGCAGCGTAGTTAGCTTTGTCATGTACATAAACTAGGTCCTTGTGAAAGATTTCCGCAGGTATGTATCCAGACCATAATTATTGTAGCGCCAATCCAACAGTGCGAGTTGTCGTTTGAGAAAAGCCATGCATAAAAAAAGGATTGTGTGGTTTTATGAAACCACGGTAAAAGTGAAACTTCTATAGGCGCCGCCATATTGGCCTTGGCTGCTCTGACGAGCGCCTTTCACTTTATCCCTACTCCGCGGCCGACCGTCACGCGACATGCAACACACAGACGAAAAAGTTTGAGACGATGTAATAAAAGTTTCACTTTAATAAGTAACCGTCCCCTTGATTCTGTAGTAATTATTAATGAGATTGTAAAAGAATAGATTGGATGATGACCCCTAGGTATTTCTACTAGGCATTTGGCTGTATCTTGGAGGTCGGAATAGATTTTGCATTGTAGACAGCTGATTCATGGTTGATTTAGAGATAAAAAAAAAACTTTTTTATAAAAATACAACCGTCTTCCAAACTACAAAGTGAAAAATTACTTTAATTTCGGAAGTAGGTGGCAAAAAACTAAAATACTGAAACCAAAGACACCGATTTCCGAAATTAAAGTAATTTTTCACTTTGTAGTTTAGAAGTCGGTTGTATTTTTTGTAAAAAAGTTACTTGAAGTGAAAACTCCTTTAGGTGCGTTGGGCATTTTTGAGATGGGAAAAAACAATTGAACTCACAACACTGTTACCGTTACCGACACCTCATTAAAAGTATTTCCTGTACAATAAAATTGTTCAAGTTTTCACTTCTGTCGGTAGAATTTTTTAAATCGGTTCAGCCGTCTACGAGTAATTGGGGAACATACATAAAAAAGAATTCGACGAACTGAGAACCTCCTCCTTTTTTGGAGTCAGTTAAAAAGGAGTTGAGGACTATGATCAGTCATCGTTTAAGCATAAGTATAATCAACCTATAAAGTTCCCACTGCTGGGACACAGGCATACTCTTTGTGAGAGTGTATGGCCCATAATCTAGCACGCAGGCCCAGTGTGGGCTGGTAGTTGTTACAAAATAATGTCTTCGAACTTTAACCCCTCGTAAAAACAAGATTTTTAAAAAAATCTTGAAGAAAAGTAAAGCAGTATCTTTTTCAAGCAAAAGAAAAGCTATTCGAGCCAATGCCACAGCGAGAACTAGCGGAAAGGTAATAAATATCAAATCTCGACGCCCGCTGATGCGAGAACGCAATATCGAATTTTAGGGGAACGAAAATAAATCGTGTTTTAAGATTATTGAACTCCTAGAGTATTGGAATTTTTTAGAGAACCGAGAGGGCCTAATAACACGTAAAATGAAGATGATGTCTTTGGGAATTTTTGCGGTATTGAAGATAACCGTAGACATTGGTAACCACTTCTCGGTATCAGACATTAGGACATTCCAGACCCAGACAGTATGTACGATGTAGGTAGGTAGGACCTTATTCATTGGCTCGTGAGTCCCATCAAGCTGCATACTTTCTTAGCACAATCAGCCTATAATGTTCCCACTGCTGGGACACAGGCCTCGTCTCTTCGAGAGGGAGTGGACTATAATTAAAAATATTCAAAATCTAGTCGCAATCTCATCTCGGCGACATAAATAGTCAAAAATTTATGAAAATTACAGGTATTTTTGACAGATTGAGACCGAGCTTTTAATGAAAACGTCCTTAAAATTACGAGAATTGCCCAAATAAAACACCTGTGGAATGAAATGGACGTCTAACAGTTCCAAAAGTCTGAATTATTCGTCATAAAAAGATATCAGTCGTTGGAAAAATCGGCCCTTGCAGACGTAGAAGGAAAACAAACACAAAAAATGCCGTCGACCCCGTAACCATGTAGGTGGGTTAGGTTGGTACTATCGCGGACACGCATAAACTGAACACCGTAAGGACTATTCCTGCCTGCAGCATTCAGCCTGTATAGTAAAGCTTAGCTAAGAAAAAAAAGGGTCATGTGCACGGGATTTTGTTTTCAAAGTGGTTAGATTTGCGCGACCGCGATGGTTCCTTCTTAAAATTATGACTTGGGATATCGTTTTGTTTTTATTATAATTAAGATAGACCCTTTATTATGCCTGCCTGTGCTTCATTGAGTAGTGGTGGCCTAGTGGTAACGGCTGTGACTTTCGAGTCGTAGTTCGTAGGTCCGAACCCAGGCAGGCTTTACTTTCGGCCCCGAAAGGGAAATCGTGACCCCCCGGCAACATGGCAACCGAAGGAACACGGGTGGGTTTTAGTCAGTAAGAGTCTGACACGCCCTCCCGCTCCACCCAGAGGAGAGTTATTTGATAATTTCCCACCCAAAAAAAAAGGTAGGCTTTACTTTGTGTAAATTATTTCATCACCACTGCTCTCAAAACGGGGAAGAAAAACATCCTGAGGGAACCGGCATGTTCTACAACCAAACAATTCGAAGACATGTGACATCTACCAACCCGCACTAGGCCCGCGTGGTGGGTTACGGGCACGGCCCACTCCCTCTCACCGAGAGGAGGCCTGTGTCCCAGCAGTGGAAACATGATTATGCTGCTGATTATGATGTGCTATCGTTATATGCCTGCGTTGTGCCAAAATATTTATTTTAAACTGTTAGTAGGTTAGAGGTGCTCATGGCGTAGTAAAAATAGCCGCACGGGTCGATCCATCAAGTTAAGCTACGCTTGCCGGGGTTGGTCCGTGGATGGGTAACCATCTTTACAAACCGAGACTCTTGGATGGACTCGTGGATCTTTGACAGTTGTTACGGGTCGTCAGAGCCCAAAAGTCTGACAACCAATCTTGCCAAGGGGTATTGTACTATCCAGTTACTGGGTTGTGGAGGTCAGATAGGCAGTCGCTCTATATAAAATACTAGTGGACCCGACAGACGTTGTCCTGTCAAAACATTGTCAGCGGACAAAATTGTGAATCTAAACCATTCCCAGATCCCCTTGAACACACACAAAAAATTTCATCAAAATCGGTCCAGTCGTTTGAGAGAAGTTCAGTGACATACACACTCACAGAAGAATTATATATATAAAGATTGGTATTCAGCTGTATCCGGTTAGACTGGAAGCCGACCCCAACATAGTTGGGAAAAGGCTAGGCAGATTGAAGTAGGTGGATATTAGATTAAACTCCTTTGTAGATTGTGTTTAAAATTCTAAGCTAGTAATATCCGCATTACTTATCCATCCTACTTGAGTTGCAATCTAGGCACCTGAGTGCAATATAAACTTCACGTCCTTCACTGTCTCAAGGAAATGAGTTTAGTTTCTCTAAAGTTTGCAGACCAAAATACTGCAGAATGCATTTAGTTTAAATTGTATTTGGATTCTTTGCTTCAGTCAATGTAGCCCGCGAAAGATAAAATTTACAAAGTTTTTTGCAAATTACGGTGCTATTTATTGTTGTTGTACGTTGATTAAAATTGTTTACCTACGCGGTAATTATGTAAAAATATTATTTTAAATATTTCTACATAATTATACAGCTGGCATCGACGCACAAACTGTAACCATGAATTCAGCATGATTCTTTTATTATTATTTATATTCTTATTTGATAATTTCCTACCCAAAAAAAATGTATGGAAACTTTATTTTTATAACCGATGAAAAATTTCAAAGCCTGGTTCAGAATCATGTAATGAATCCGTGTTAAAAGGTTGCGCGTTGATCTCCGTGCCACCCTGTATTTGCTGCAGATCCAGAAATTTTCACAAAGTAGTCTTATTTGCAGCAATTAATGTAATTTCGAGAGATATATTGCGTATGAGTCATCATCATCTGTCTAGCCTTTTCCCAACTATGTTGGGATCGGCTTTCAGTCTAACCATATGCAGCTGAATACTAGTGTTTCACATGGAGCGACTGCCTATCTGAACTCCACAACCCAGTTACTAGGTAACACGATACTCTTTGGCAAGACTTGTTGTCAGACTTTAGGGCTTCTAACTGTGCGTTCGCACTGGCGAAACATTTATAACGAAACATGTTGGAATCTCTATCTTCTGTCAATTTTCCATACAAAGTTTGACAGGCACTAGAGATTTCAACATGTTTTGTTGTGATGTTTCGCCAGTGCGAACGCATAGTAACTAACCATTGTGATATTGAGTATGAGTATCACCTTAAAATTAAACTACATTGTATGAAACAATACTTCTGACGTGATTCTAACTTAATTTTAATTACATTTTATATTCGCATCCAGTCTAAAGTTTATTCTGGCATATAATGGAGAGGAAAATCCATGCTTTATAATTACGAGAATAACTAAATTCTATGAATTGCAAATGTAGTGAGGCCCTCAACATTTTTCTCTAACCGTTCAAATATTTCTGTACCTAACTATTTATTTATGTATTTATTTTATTTTTGTAAACATGTTTAAAGTAGCACTTTTACAAGTAATTGTTTTTATTAAAAATGGATGAGGTCGGTGTTTCCACCTCTGAGGAAAAAAAACATAAAACATAACATCACGCCTTGTTTCCCCGAAGGGTTGGCGGTGGTTGGAGGTGTCCCTGTAGCAGGTACACCCACATTTGAGGAAAAAATCCGAAAAAAACTCAGAGTTCAAAGAAGTTTTAAAATAAATTATCTATACATCTATACATATAATAAAATCGTAGCGAAGTCAAAACTGTACATTGAATATTTTTGAAAAAAAGTAATTGCTACGAGGTCTAGGATCGATTCTAATGCCGAAAATATATTTTTTAGAATTTTTGTCTGTTTGTCTGTTTGTCTGTATGTATGTTCCAGCATGGCGCAAATTCTACCGGACAGATTCTGTTAAAATTTTGCATAGATATTCCCTGTGTGTCTGGTCAAATTATAGGGTATAAATTATCACGCTATTCGCTATGGGGGATGAGCAATATTACATTATGTCGTATTTTTATGTTCTAGCATGACGCAAATTCTACCGGATAGATTCTGTTCAAATTTTGCATAGGTGTTCCCTATAAGTCTGGTCAAACTATAGGGTATAAACTATCACGCTATTTACTATGGGGGACGAGCAATATTATATTATGTTCGTATTTTTTGGAAAAAAACGCGCCAAAATTTTAGGATATTGTGATGGTTATCGATTTAACTTTTAGAATGATTATTATCACGCTATACCTTTATGGAACTGAGCAGTCAATCATGAAATATATAGGAACGGCTATTTAAGGTAAAATTCAACGAAGCAATTAACTCATCGGTTGGACGATTGCTTTGCAAACATGTGGTTGTAAGTTCGATTCCCAACTACGGTTTTTGTTTTCTTTTTTTTCACATTTTGTTACACGATTTTTTTTTTTTTTTTATTATGTCCCTATAATATATTATAATAAAATCGTAGCGAAGTTAAATTTTTTGAAAGAAAGTTATTGCAACGAGGTCTGGGATCGATTCTTATGCGGAAAATATAGTTTTCAGAATATTTTTTATAGACTATCACGCTATTTGCTATGGGGGATGAGCAATATTACATTATTTTCTTATTTTTCTCTGCAAATTGTAAAAGGACGCGCCAAAAGGTTGGGATATTGTAGATAGTTACCGATTTAACTTTTTAAATGATTATCATCAAACTATACATTTATGGAACTATGCAGTCAATCATGACATAATTATATAGGAATATAATATTTTATTATTATTATTTTATATATATTACATAATTATTCGTTGAAGACAAGGAAGTCTGGCAATAATTCCTTCTGCACATGTGGCTTCCCTGGTACCTCATTAACGGTATAACAATGTAAATGTCTATTAACTGCTCCCAAATTACGATGATTATTTTATTTTACTTTTTTTTTTTTTTACCTACTTCATTGACATACCTAATCTTTTCAGTATTTGACATAATATACCTACAATTTTCTGTTTTTTTTTTTTTAATCAAATTAGATTTGTTACAGCTGACTACAGCTGTATCATGCCACTAGGCAATCATGTCATTTGGTTTAAATAGGTCCTTATTTTTATTATTTTGTTTATCTTTTATATAGATTCTTTTCTTTTAGATTTTGTGAATGTGAGAACGTTGTAGGCTGTAGACTTGTGGACCATTTTCTATTTTACTAAGTACCTGGTACTTGTTGATAGGCCTACACTGTCCTCCCATACCTATTAACACTGTAATTTGAAAACATTGTAGAAACAATTTATTTTGAAAAGAGTAACCGTGGAGTTTCTTGCCGGCTCTTCTCCATAGGAAGCGACCAATTGGAACCGTGCACCTAGCTTCTGACGTTTCATAAGTGCCCTTGTAGGTTTATGTGAAATAAAATATTTTGATTTTGATTTTGAGGAACGGCTATTTTAGCTAACTTTCAACAAAGCGAATAAGTAAGCGGTTGGACGAATGATTTGAAGTCCTGGGGTAGTAAGTTCGATTACCATCTGTTTTTTTAAAACTATTTTTTTACATTTAAAACGGTTTTTTTATTAATGTATTAATTCACAAAAAAAAGGAAAACTTCGTAAGCTATGGAAACCTACTACGTCACAAGTACTTTACAGTCACAAAACATTCAAGGTTGTATTCTGATCATTTAAGAGCTAAAGACTGTAGGAATAAAATGATTTTTTACAGATTTTGACAGTAGATTTGTCCCAGCGATTTTAAAATATGTATGTGTGTGGATCTTCTGGAATCGCTACCACACTGCTTCCTGGTGACAAAACAGCGCACGCCATGTTTAAGATTCCCATTGATTTAGAGAGCAACGAAACGCCTGTTTGTGGGGTGTCACGCAACAGAACAAGAGATGTGTGCATAGCGATTGCGCTTCATCGTATAGTATGAATGCATTATGGCAAATAGAAAAGCAGTGGAAGCTGTAAACAGAACCCTGGAGGACATCCGCAGGAACCAAGATATGATGGGTGGTGTCACAGTACTAACAAACAAAGTGAATACTCCGTTGAAAAGGTCGACTCTATGGTCGAGAGTTCATAAACTGCGCTTGACCATCATCCTATGAGCTCGGTTTGGCGTGAATTCAAATGCTCAAGAATTCTCCGATGTTCTTCTAAAAGTTGGTGAAGACACTCTACCAGAGACTCTTGGTAGAGTAGATCCCACTTTAGAAGATCTTATTCGTGCTGATATACAAATACAAATACAAAAATGTTTATTTCAATATTACACGTTGTACATACGTTATACAGTTGGTGGCGTCCCCTTATACAGTTGGTGGCGTCCCAAGGTAATATACGAGGACATCAGTCAAATACCGTACCAAGAGAATTCTTGGGTATGTGTCCATTTTAACTCCGAAAATGATCAAGCTGCAGCGATCAACCACAGTATTCTCTCACAAATTGAAAGGAGTGAAGTGATATACACCTCCAATGCCACATATTACCCCGTAGAATTTCTCAATTCTGAAATGGCAAGTATCTTTTCCGGTTGTATATCTGTGTAACGGAAACCGGCTCAAAGTCATGTCTTTATAGAGAAACGTCATCGAGATGGAAATTCTAACAGGTTGTGGCGATGGCGAGACAGTGTTTATAGCGCGTATACCACTAATTCCCCACCATTACCAGTTTAAGCGCGTGCAGTTCCCTGTGAGCGTATGCTTTGCGATCAACAAGTCACAGGAGCCAACGTCGAAAACTGAAGGCTGCGGGTGTTGACCTCAGGACAAGCTGCTTCTCATATGAACAACTGTTACGTCGCTTGCTCCCGAGTCACCATTCCTGACTGTATATTTTGGCTGCTGAGAATAAAACTACAAATGTAGTATACAGGGAAGTTTTATAAAATGTGGCTATTCTTGTAGTATATTGTGATGTTTTACGACTTCCACGCGAACGAAGTCGCGGGCAGAAGCTAGTTTCATAATAATTTGTTGAAAAATAAATCGATTTACAGTGTGTTTATTTTGTTCACAGTTACTTCCCGATCAAGATGGCTCAAGACAACAGCAACTCCACTCTGGAGATGGGAACCAGTGACCAGGTGAGAATTAACTATTATTATATTACTATAAACAAACAAGAATTTAGAATGCGGTTTAAAGAAAGAAAAGAAATAATGAAAATACGTTTATTTGCGGTAAACATGACGCAAAGAAAGAACATAAAACAAAAAAAATACAAGTGTAACACGAATAACATTTCACTAATTTTTAAAGTCCTCGCCACGAGAAGCTATAAATTTTGTAAACACACATTCAGGGGTTTGCAATCTTTGGGTAAAATAAAATAAAAACAGTTTTGTACTATTTTTTTACAGGGATATAATTATATTACCACACACATCTAATTACAACCAACAATATAACCTAATCCGCGAAAACACCACAAACAAACAGACGCATTTGAAACTCGAAAGACAGCAGAGACAACGTCAGCGTGAACTTACTTCAAAATCGTGGTCCAAATGTTTACGTTCCATGAATCAGATGCATTCCAATACCACAAAACCTTAGACGACAGCGCTTTATATTGCTAAAATATAACCCGATCAAGTGAAGTTGCTCATTAGTTTCGTATAACACGTACGTTACTTTGACTTCATTGAATTTGGAATTATTTGTTGTTGATTAAATTGTCGCTACGTAACTTGGTAGAAGTTCTTTATTTACAAAAATTATAGCTTCTCGTGACGGGGACTTTAGTAATAATACGTCACTTGTATATTTCTTAGTTTATAATCATAGATAGCACATAATCACTCAGCACAGTTTTACACTTAATATTATGAACGTCTGTACGACTTGACGGTTGGAACCCGAATGCCGTCCGCAACTTCAATCTGACATTAGTCAATTGAGATACTTTAATCGTAGCAAAATAATGCTAAGTACTTTCGTTTGCTAACTGACGTCAAACTACCATTTAATATTAATAAACGGAATTGTAATAGAACAAAATAGAGTAACTAAATAAGTTTGGTTACATAAGTTGGGGGAAAATATGCGTCACATCCACGCAAAACGGCCAACGCTCAGCATAATGCTGCGACCCTATACGACACAGCCCTAGCGCTGGTTTTCAGCGACAGCTGGCGTTGGTTTTAAACAAGCTGTTGATTAAACCACCACTTGTGCCACACCACACTGTAGTGATTGGTGGTGACCAATCACTACAGTCCAGCCGTCGAAAGAATGCATTCCTAACACCTGTCAGTTGGACAATTTATACTAGTAATCATAAGGATCAAATTCGCGAAACACCTATTCGTTAGTATGAAACTGACAGGTGTCAAGTACGCATTCTCTCGACGGCCGGTACATTTAACGCTAAACGAATTTAAAACACCGCTCTTTTTCTTTGAATCGATTGAAGATGACAGAGACGAGATGGAGTGATGTTTTAAATAAGTTTAGTGCTAAACGCATTTAGTAATTTGTGGTGCAACCAGGTTTAAGGGTGCGTTTCCTCAGAGGCGGAGACGCGCAGGGATCGATCATAGATTACAGTCGAGATGAGAGACGCGATATGGATTTCAACCAATGTGATTGGTCGATTACTGAGACTGCACGTCTCCTCTCCACTCCGAAGTCTTCGTCTCAATGGAAACGCACACTTTTTTTTAACTTTGGCTTCTCGCAGTCTTAACCACTAAGATCTTGGCTGCTTAACCGGATTTTCCTGTGGATGCCTTAAGCTACTACACTCAAAGCCTCCAGCCGGGGGCAAAAACTATTCTAAATTAGATTTAAGCGAACGCTCGCTAAAGGCACCCCCTGTGGGGTACGAACCTTGGCTTAGAGCGTCGCTGGGGGGAGGATAGCAAGAAGGGACTTTACGGGGAAGAAGGGAAATCACGACCAGTTTGAGTTTGTTTGTTTGTTTGAATTTTCAGACAAGATATAATGAACATATTGCAGCGTACAGGAATAATTATCCAGAAAAATCCCATTTTGCACAACACTTAATAGATACAGGTCATTCGTTAAATAATAATAATACTTTCGAAATTTTACACACATGTGATAAAGGTTTCAGAATGTTAGCGCTAGAGAGTTTAGAAATTGACAAAAATAATACAAGAAACAATATACTGTTGAACGAGTATGCCAAGGTCACCTTTGCTGCGATTGTTCGCCCCTTATCGCACTGATAATAGTCGCACTGATAACGGTGACAGTATATAAGTGGGGTTGACGGGCGATAAGGCTCAGTCTGCACTCAGCGCTCGGTGTGGCAACACGCCGTGTTCGAGTTCGCAACAAGTCCATCGTCATCCTGAGGATGCCTCGTTGAGAGGTGAAACACGTGTCGATTTCTTTCAGGAGTTTTTTATGGCTCTTTGGAAGTAGCTAAGCGGAACAGTTTACTAAATATATCCACGTCTATTGTATTTTTTAGCTGGATAGTAACTAAATAAATAAAACAAAAACAAAATACCATCAATTATTAAAAACTGGAATCCATTTTGAAACAGAAAAATAATATAACAATAAAATTGGCTAATTGCGAGTCGAACTCGCACACGAAGGATTCTCTACCACCGTAAAATATTTACAAAACACGCCGAAAAACCCCTTTAATTTTTTACTTTATTTTATTTTTACTATTTTTTGTTGTAGAGGCAATTGAAATACACAATCGGTGAAAATTTTAATTGTCTTCCTATTACGGTTCATGAGATACAGCCCGCTGACAGACAGACGGCTAGCGGAGGCTTAGTAATAGGGTTCTGTTTGGCACCCTTTGGGTACGGAACCCTAAACAAGGGGTTTGATTAAAAACAGAGTAAGATGAAAGCTAACGGTGGTTGCCTCATCTCGAGAGGAACTTTTTCACAAATTGTGTCCGATGAAGATTTTAATTTTTATAAGCCCTATGTGGCAGAAAGTTTTCAAAAGTTTAATATTGCCTTTAAATTGGTAGATACCTACGGCATAATGAAACAATAGTTAGATACAGACACAATGGGGCTGGTATCCCAAATACGATCTATAGAGACCTTTCATAATAATTTCGGCTAATTCATAATTCTTAGATAATAGAGCAAACAGTTTTGTTTCCGCGTCAAACACCTTATAGAAATTATGTAGAAAGGCCACCAAAATACTTGTATCTGTGATCTCTCGCGTCCAGCCCTGGTCCAGGCCATACTACGGAGCGAGAGGGCATGGGAGGCCGTCACCTCCTTCTGTGAAGCAATAATGCTCGCGAAAGAGGAGGCGGAACGCATGAGGGAGAGGCAACTTTCGTGCCCTCACGCCCCTAACCGCCGCAGGAGACACCCTAGGCGTTGGGAATCGCAGGGCGATACTCGGCCACCGTAGGCGCGGGCTTACGGACGGCGAGTAACGGGTAGCTCTTTGTCCGATAAGGACCAGGCCCGGGTCGACGGCGCGTTGTGTTTCACGCGCGCCTCAAAGAGATGTCAGCGTAATTGAAGGGGTCCGCTAGGGCCGATACCTGCCGAGGTTGCGGGTTTATCCGAAAGGGTTACCGTGGCCCCTGGTAACATACAGGCAACTGAAGGAACACGGGTGGTTTTTAGTCGGTAAGAGTCTTGACACGCCCTCCCGCTCCGCCCAGAGCAGGGGAAGTTATTTGATAATTTCCGACCCAAAAAAAAAGGCCGTTATCTTTTAATGAAGAAAGATGATGATAAAATGGGTATAGCTCCACAGTGAGTTGTTGAGAGTAGCACGAGTTGCAGTTAGAGCCATCGAAAATGAACCATAGAATAAACATGAAAATAAATTAATCGACATTACCTACTACAATGAGGCGTAACCTGTACGTAATTGATGCTAAAAGTTGAGCGAGCAACAGATAACCTTCGATAACCCGGTGGAGTAACTTACATGTAAAAACGTAATCAAGGTCCACATTCGCGGCCGAGTCCATTCCACTTTTGTTCAGTGAGCGGAATGGCCGCTGTTTCGTGAATAAAATTAATTGCAATATTGTTTTGTCAAAATATTATGAAGTATGGGTTTTTGTGTCCTCAAGTGTATTTTATAAATCTTCAGTGATTTTGGATTGCAGTGCAGTGTAGGTCAAAAGTAATGTGCGTATTTTTTGTTTATTTACCTAGGTTTTTTATGCTTTTAATTTTTTATAATTATTTTTTCCCTTTTTCTGTATATATCATTTAAATAACATTATTAAGAAAATGAGGTATATTTGAAAATATTTTTTAAATTTTTTATAATTTATTTTTTCCCTTTTTCTATATATCTCATTTAAATAAAATTATTAAGAAAATGAGGTGTATTTGAAAATATTTATTTTTATTTTTTATAATTATTTTTTTCCCTTTTTCTATATATCTCATTCAAATAAAATTATTAAAAAAATGAGGTGTATAAACATACGCCTTTACTTTACCTGTTATGTACGATATTTTTAAGGAAAACCCGGTTAATAATTATGTATCTCGCTCGACGCATTTAAATATTGTATTAACATACATACATACATAACATCACGCCTGTAATCCCCGAAGGGTTAGGCAGAGGTGCACCTATAGTACACCCACATTTCGCCAGTTATGTATAAGTCCCATGTAATAGGGGGCGAGCCTATTGCCATTTACCGGGCACAAATCCAGACTCCGGGCTGCTACTGAGAAATTCCAGATGGAAAAACCCAATAACACTTTGCCCGACCCGGGAATCGAACCCAGGACCTCATACTCAGCAGTAGCGCTTGCAACCACTAGACCAACGAGGCAAACGAGCAACGACGATTGGGGCAACGAGGATTGTATTAAATGACTATTAATTTATAATTAATAACTGTATTCAATATAGCTTAGTGTTTACTCAGTTGTGTTAAACGTCGATACATAAATCATTTGAATGTACGATCATGAAATCTGTGTTTTGCAAAAGGTAATTACTGTAAACAATAATTTAGAGAACTTATCTAAAATCTCGGTTGTCAAGTTTAATGATCGATGGAGAATAATTATAATTGATCATAGTGTGATAATTTTTTGTAAGATCCTGGAGCACTCTACGTCAGCAGCTGATGCTTGTTAACCTTCAAATCGATCTGTCGTAGGCTTGTAAATTATTATGTATCTCATATACTGGCTTCCTAGTCATTGCAAGATATTTTGTACGGTAGCGGAACAGTTCTTTTGTTTTGACATTGATGCCAATTTTACGGATTACGTACATCATTTTGCACGGTTTTCACTAGTGCTGAAATAGGTAATAGAAATTGTATTATTGGCATCAAGTGAGAATATGAATCTCAATGTTATTAGTGCTAACCTGTGTCCATTTATATTCAAATTAAGAGCGTTTATCCTAAAACTTGGCAACGTCGCAAATAGCTGTCAAATATTTACCTGTTTTGTTTAATTTGGCAATAGTAGTATGGAAATATGAAATGTGGCTAACTAGCGAACTAAAATATTGATTATGAAATGCAATAATTAATATCGTAACACCGAATAATTAGATTTTGATGTAAAAAAAAAACATTTGGAAACTTTCCAAATGCCTTTTTTACACCTAAAATGGTGGTCATCAAATTCAGTGTTACAATTGCAATTCGTTATTAATATTCTAGTTCGCTAGTTAGTTACATTTCATATTTCCATACAATAATATTGCCAAATTAATCAAAACAGCGAAATATTACACCACTAGAATTTGTAGGGGATTTAAAAAAGTTATTTTATCATAACTCTTTGCATCCCAAAATTATTTCCTTTACTAAATTCAAGATACATTTTCAGGTTCTGGTCGCAACCAAACGTAAGAAGACACTAGGATACCTAATCGGAACAGTCGCCATGTTGGTAGCACTCGGAGTGGTGGTCACTCTGATCGTCGTTCTGTCAGGAGGCGATAATGGCGTGGCCCAGCCAATAGAGTCTACGGAAATACCCCCGACTCCTGTAGTCCCGGTACACCCGACTAAAGCGCCGACCACGCCTGCTCCATCGACGACTTCTGTACCACCGAAAACGGACCCGCCACCCTCTCCGCTGGAATTGGAGGAGATTATTGACGGGATATATTCGCCGCCTTCCTTCAATGCCACGTGGTCAACAGGTGAGTTTATTGATACTTTCATTTGTTTCGGCGATTGGCTTTTTTGATAAATTGTTGTGAGGATTTAGTAGCACCTTTCCCACTAGTCCATTATTTTGGACACAAGTTGATGGTTTATTGCAAACACCTCGTTAAAAACATACAAATGATGACACTCGGAACAAAACGACAAAGATAATGTAGATAATTGAAACGATGTTTTAGAGGACTTGACGCAGAACGTCATTTTCGCAAAATGTCATCGAGAAAAATTTGATTACTTTCTCACAATGTCACTTTCGCAAAACGTCATTTTCGCAGAATGTCATTCAAGCCATTTTTTCTCAGGAGAGACCTAATACTAATACTGCAGAATCGGGTAAGTAATTTATTAAAAATATACAAAAAATGTGCGAAAATGACGTTTTGTGAAAGTGACACTATGCGATAGTGACCAAATTTTTCACGATGACATTTTGCGAAAGTAACGTTCTACGTCAAGACCGTTTTAGTGTGGCAAAATAGTATCGAACAATATAGTTAATGCAGGCCTACAACAAGGAAAACAAACACAACAAGATATATAGCGTTCCGTCTGTTTCGAGGCTACGGAATTTGTAGTGAATAATTCCAATGGGTAGGTACTAAAAGGTGAGAGAGGAAGCAACTGTAAACTAAACTATGTTAAGTTGTAGATATTTCATAACATATTCCTAAAATTTTCGCTACTCATATGGGAACGATATACAAATATATAGGTTGGGAAACGTTTCGCTGAAAGTTATCGTCGACAGAGTAGAATAGATCTTTATGATGCTCCGGGGCAGTGTCCTAACATAACATAACATTGACATACTGTTGAAATATCAAAAAAGACTTGCGATGCAACTCAGGTGGAACAATTTCTATAAAACTTCACGGAAATTGTTCTACTGGTCGGTGTCGCGTCGTGCCTGTCTTTATGCCCCTAAGTTGTTTATTAGTGTTGGATTTAACTGCGTAAAAAGGCAATCTTATGTTTGGCATTTTAGAGGCTTGAAACAAGCCGTCTAGATGTCACATAAAACTCCTATTTTTACTGGTGATTATATATTTATGTCACGGCTAAAACCCGAAGTGCGGCTACACCTAGTTTTAGCCGGCTTGAACTAGGCGCGGCCAGTAGCAGTTGGTTAAATTTAGTTGTAGCAAATGAGAATGGCTGAAAGGTAGGTTAGGTTAGGTTAGAACTGTGATCACATAACACACCGTACGAGCTGAGCGAGCGAAACGAGTGGTGCCGCGGCAGCGGGTGGCGAGTGCCAGGGTCTATTTAGGCATCAAATTTATATACTCACACTCTGACCCAAAATAATGTAACTCTTGTGCCTAAACGGACCCTGGTACTCACCGGCCGCTGCCGCGTCACCGTTGTGTGGTCGCAGTTCTAACCTAACCTATCCTACCTTTCAGCCATTGGGTTTACCCAGTTTTAGCATACCGCAACCTAGTTGTAGCCGGCTAAAACTAGGTATAGCCGCACTTCGGGTTTTAGCCGTAACATTTAAATTCAATGGTCATTCAAATGCAGTGATGCAATATTTTGGTCAAGCTGTGTCCCTAAAGTGTTCGAGTGTTAAATTCTTAAAATCAAAGCGTAGTAAGGTAAAATGACCATAAAATATCATCCACTAAAAATACCTACAAATCTTCAGCTGGGCTGGGCAGCATTTGGAAAGCTCCGTCGAGTCTTCTCGTCGCGTATTCCGTAGAGCCTAAAGACTAAAGTCTTCAATTAGTTCGTCTTGCCTGTTATGACTTACGGAGCCGAAAAGTGGAAACTCACGGTACGACTGGTCCATAAAATTAAGGTCACTCAGCGAGCAATGGAACGAGCTATGTTTGAAATATCTCTGAGGGAGAGAATTCGGAATGAGGTAAGCTGGTATAGAACCAAAGTTGTCGACATAGCTCACAGAATAAGCAAGCTGAAGTGGCAATGGGCTGGCCATATCAGCCGTAGAACCGATGACCGTTGGGGTAGACGTGTACTTGAGTGGAGACCCCGAATTGGCAAATGTAACGTAGACGCCCTCAAGCTAGGTAGAGCGACGATCTTCGCAAGGTGGCTGGTAGCAGCAGGATGAGAGTTGTCGAGAATCGAGCTGAAAGGCGTGCAATTGGAGAGGCCTATGTCCAGCAATGGACTGCTGTAGGCTGATGATAATGATGACTATATACGAGTATATCTTTTTTCTCGCAATTCGAACCCGTCGGTTACAAAACTGGTTGAAATTCAATATTATAAAATTGTGCATAACGACTTGACCGGTAAAAGTTGCGTGCAGTTTTAAGTATTACATAAGCAACAAGTCTGCCTTGTAGGGATAATTACGTAAATTACCCAAATGCTTGATTGCGTTACGTGCTTAATGGATTTAAGAATAAAATATCCATTGTTATGTAAATCCGAAGTTGAAACTAAAGATTTTTAAGGTCAGTTCGCCTATTTAGTACCTATGTTGGAACAATCATCGTAATAATTTTTCTTTTTCGTAGTGACTAAGGCATAATCAATTCAAACATAATAACCATGCGTTGCAGGTTAGGGAAATACCCAATTTGCCTTTAGTTTATATGAAATGCTATTTCATGGAAGCCGTTGGCTTGCCTCGCGGGGATTTACATCTACTGGCGTAGGTACATCCTACATCATCGCGAGTAAGCTTAGTTCAATAAGATAATAATTGAATACTGTGTGACTGACTCTTCGAGTATTAATAACTGTAGGAGTCAACTCCTTACAGTTTCCTCTTATGTGGTGAGAATACTGGGGTCTCCCCAAAAAGCATTGCACAAAAGGGGACGTGTAGTAATATGCCTTGCGCTTTTATAGTTTTAGCGCTATTGTCAAAGTCTTGGCTGCGTCTGTCTGTCTGTTTGAACGCGATAAACTCAAAAATTACTGAAAGAATTTTGAAACGGTTCACCTATAGACGGAGTGATTCATGAGGAAGGTTTTGGTGTATAATTCATTACAGTTTTATGTAAATTGGCTTAAATATGACGATTATTGTTAAAGAAGTCGAAAAAAATCATGTCGACTGGGAGTTTTACTGGCATGCGCCGCGTAAATCGCAAAAGATACATCATATTTATGTTCGACAATTTTGTTCATCTTAAAAAGTTCAACAAAAAGTCCGCAACGGCATAATTATGTTTATCTTATAAGGATGACCCACAGTAACCATTATTATCTTACAGAATTTGATAAAAAATACATTGTTATTTCCAAAGCTATTTTGACCGGTATTATATAAATCATTATCCAATAAAATATATTATTTAAATTGGGCATTTAATTTAGATTAAAATATGCCGTGACATCGTTCCATTTAAATGAATTGTTTTAAAGATATCACAGATTCAAAATTACGCGTAACTACATAATTATGGTTGACGACAATGCAGGCGCAGCGGTATTAGTCAATGACCTTTCTTCGGCTATTAGGTATGTAATCCCGGTAGTACGTTCCCGTGGGATATTTTTCGACATCCACGTGGGCGAAGCAAAACTGTGTACTATAAAAAACACGAATAAAAAACCAAGGTTTTTGGAAGTATGAATATTTATATTTAAAAATTCATGTTATTTTTTTAATATGCCAGTAAACTTCTGGCTCAAATTAGGAAACCAGCGAAGTAAGAATAGTATGAATATTCTAAACAAAATAGTTATTTATTATAATTATGTATACTTATCACTTGCTTAAAAAATGGTTAAGAAAACATCTTGAGGAAACCGGCCGGCATGCCTAAGAGATATTTTCCGACGGCATGTGAAGCTAAGTCAGAGGCCCACGGGCGGCATAAAAACTCTCCCACCAATTTAGTCACTAACACACGAAAAAGAAAAAGAGAAGTTATTTATTAATTCATAAATACCTGAACTTTTAGAGGTAAATAACATACGAGGTAGGCGAAATGTTCAAATATGTCCGTGGGGCAGAACTCAGAACTCATAAAGTATTTATGGAAGTCTAAGATGTAAGAAAAAGGTTGGTCAAGCACGAATAAGTAAAAAAAAATACGGATCGTAGTTGGATAAAGTTTCCTTTGTTAAAAGTTAAGAGGTTCGGGGACGCGAGAATTTGTCGCGTAACTTGTAGGTTTTTCCAAAGTTTGATGTTATAAGATTGCTTTTTTTTTCTTCTCTATATGGTTTTAATATATATAAAATAGCTCATGCAAATACCAGCCACACGCGTCGACCGATCAGCTTTTAAGTTACGGTTGCCACAGTCGGTCCGTGGATGGGTGACCATCTTAACATACCGAGACCCTCCGTGCCTCGGAAAGCATGTTAAGCCGTTGGTCCCGGCTGTCATTCTTGATTCTTTGACAGTCGTTACGGGTCGCCAGAAGCCCGAAAGACTGACAACCAGTCTTACCAAGGGGTATCGTATTACCCAGTAACTGCGTTATGGAGGTCAGATAGGCAGTCGCTCCATGTAAAATACTGATATTCAGCTGCATCCGGTTAGGCTGGAAGCCGACCCCAAAATGGTTGGAAAAAGGCTAGGTAGATTGATTGATGTAGTATTAAAATGTTTACCTCGTTTTCTATGGAAGATATAAGCTTCACTTGTTTCATTCAAACTGAATGCGTACTTACCAACCAACAATGGGCCAAATAATTAACTTAATACAATTATCACTAATCACTATTCCAGACAAGCGAATTAGTGCTCTTACTGAGATTTAAGGTAAACTGGTAGCCGTTGCCTATTCCTAACACAAATATTAGTCTTTACACACCACAGACAACCGGGAATCCTCCTCTTGGCATAAATTATGCTTCATTATTATTATGCCAACAGTATTTATGGCAATAAACATTATGGCTAAACATGCCTAATAATATTATGCGTAATGACCATTATGCTGAATTTCGATATGCCATTGTAAATTATGTCAATACTAGCTTTTGCCCGCGGCTCCGCCCGCGTGGATGTCGGAAAATATCCCACGGGAACGTACACAGGGCTACACATCAAGCTATACATTTCCAGCTTAGTGGAGGTCTGCCCGGCTTGGGCAGGGCATCGCCGTGTCCTCGTGGAAGCGATCGACGGCGGTGATCTCTCGCGTCCGGCCCTGATTCGGGCCATGCTACGGAGCGAGAGGAAATGGGAGGCCGTCACCTCCTTCTGCGAAGCAGTAATGCTCGCGAAGGAGGAGACGAAGCGCGTGAGGGAGAGGCAAATTTCGCGCCCTCGCGCCCCTAACCGTCGCAGGAGGAGACGCCCTGGGCGTCGGGAATCACAGGAAGATTTTCGGCCATCGTAGGCGCGGGCTTGCGGATGGTGAGCAATGGGCAGCTCGCCGTCCGATAAGGACCAAGCCCGGGTCGACGGCACGTTGTGTTCCACGCGCGCCTCAAAGAGATGTCAGCAGAATTGACGGGGTCCGCTAGGGCCAATGCCTGCCGGGGGTTCGAAGAAAACCGATAGGGACATCGTGGCCCCCCGGCAACATGGCAACTGAAGGAACACGGGTGGGTTTTAGTTAGTAAGAGTCTGATACGCCCTCCCGCTCTGCCCAGAGCGGGAGAAGTTATTTGATAATTTCCCACATAAAAAAAAAAAAAATGCTGATCTCGCATTGTGTAGGATTTCCGTCCAATGTGAGGTCAGCTTATACTGGAAATTTATAGCTTGATATGTAGCCGTTTGTACTACCGGGATTAAAAGGAAGCGAAGCGATGACCGCATCAGGGGGCCTACCACTAGCTCAAAAGCAGTATTATTTTAATATTACTTCAGTGGGAGAAAGAGATACACACTGAAGTAATATAAAATAATACTGCTTTATGAGCTGGTGGTAGGCCCCCAGCATTCCTAATAGCCGAGGAAACCGCTGCGTCGCGCGCTGCTTGTTACGCGTAATTTTGAATCTGTGATATCTTTTAAACCATTCATTTAAATGAAATGATGTTAAGGCATATTTTAATCTAAATTAAATGTTCAATTTAAGTAACATAGTTTATTGGATTATTAATATGATACCGGTCAAAATAGTTTCGGAAATAACAATTAAATTTTTATCAAATTCTGAAAGTAGTTTTTGTGGGTCATCCTTAGAAGATAAACATATGCCATCGCGGACTTTTTTGTTGAACTTTTTAAGATGAACAATATACTGTAGAATTAAATTTTATGTAACTTTAACGATTTCCGCGGCGCACGCCAATAAAGTTCCCAGTCGGCATGATTTTTTCCGAAATCTTCAACAATAATCGTCAAATTTCAGCCAATTTACACAAAACCTTAATGAATTATACACTAACCTTCAGCATGAATCAATCCGTCCATTGGTGAAAACCGTTTGAAAAGCCGTTCAGTAGTTTTTGAGTTTGTCGCGTTCAGACAGACAGACAAGGATAATAATATGCTAATAATATGATAATAACACACGAGGTTGTTAACATGTGGAATGTGAGCTCGGCTATCATTGTGCCGATTGTCGTAACGGCAAATGGCCTGATGGCCGAAAGCCTCGACCAACATCTCTCGAGGCTCTCGTTAGGCGGTTGGATCAAGCGCCTGATTCAGAAGGCAGTACTCCTCGATACGGCTCGCATTGTGAGGAGGTTCCTGTCTCTGCAGCCCTAACCACCGGTAGCTTGGACCCTGCTCCCGACACCGGCGGAACTCTATTTTTTTATATTTTTAAATGTTTTTTTTATCCTTTTTATTTTAAGAAATATTTAAAAATGTAATCTAATAAGAATGGAAATGAATAAACGAGTAATTAGTAAACCAGACAACCTGCAGTATTAGCTAAAAGGATTTTTTTTAAGACAACCTTTAGATGAACCAAAGGTTATCTTTAAAAGACCGTTATTAACTTTAAGATACACCCCTGCCTAACCCTGAGGAGAGGACGTGATATTATGATATTATCGAAAACACATTACTCACTATGATAATAACGAAAGTGCACTAAAAAGAATTTCAACATGCATTATTAACCGTTAGTGTTTTGTTTTTTTCTTTCGAACTCATTCATTGATAAACAATGCAATGCAACTATGCATGAGTGGCTCAGAACTGGTTCTGTCATTGACCAAGATACACGCGTAAGTAACAAATGAATGTACATACATAATTTAAAAACCTGTTAAAATGAGAACACGGAAAACATTTTTTTATTAGGAAGTATGGCTTTTGGGAGTTCCGGTCGGTTTGAATGAGATAGCCCGTGAATGGGTTGGCCTATTTTTGTCTGTGAGTTTAGAGGGGTAGCCTACATTCATATTTGTTTCAGTTTTTAGACTGGTTTTAAAACTAAGCCGACGTCCGCACGGACGTAATAAAATCGCGGCGATTTTTTTTGTGCACTGGGTTTTCAACGCTCTACTTAGCGCCGAGAGTTGAAAATCTAACAGTGTTTTTTCAACGCGCTGGGACGAGAGTGCTTCCCAGCGCGTTCGATTCTCAACGCTCGGCTAAACACCGAGAGTTGAAAATCCAGTGCGCGATAAAATCCCGCCGCGATTTTATTACGTCCGTGCGAACGTCGGCTAAGTGGTTGTGATTTTAAGCTATTGCATAGCTTTTATCGCGGGCTTTGAGCGCGGCGACCGAATCAAGAAATACCGTAACCGTCGTAACGTAACGAAAATAACGTAACGAAAATAAAACCTAACACCCCCCACTCCGCCTACCATGTAATGACGGTTCCCATGACAACGTGATGTTGTCACGGGAACGTAATATTTGTTTTATGTCATCACGTAATCATCCCAAGTGTAGCGTTGACAAATAGGAAGTATGGAGGTTACAAATGCTATGCAATAGCTTTACCGCGGCAGTCCCCGAGTGCCACACGTTTTTTTTTATTTTTGCAGAAATTCCCCATTACAATTTTTTCCGTAATTTTGAACGAGTCATCAAATCGAACGCGCCATTTTTTTTCTGGTTATTGAATTGACGTGGAGCAGGCAAAATTTTACATAAACTTATGTTTAGTATAGGTACCTACCTACTTTCACTTTTACATGTTTGGCATTGCGATGCTCTACAATTCTACATCAACAAAATTCGCTAATATGAGCATAGTTTAGCGAACGTTATGTAATTAGTGTAATGTATTTAACAATTACATTACATCACAGATTCCTGACTGACTACTAATACGTACTGGCTATTAGTGTAAATACCTACTTTATCTTTCTAATCAAACTCAACTCAAAACATTTATTTCAATTAAAACAGGGGATCGGTCAGTCAGAAAGATGAAGCTAGTTGCCCATTTCAAAGCGTAGTAGGTAGGTTCCTATGGAGAAGAACGGGCAAGAAACTCCACGGACACTCTTTTATATTGGTACAAAATATTGGTTACCTACATCATTCGTGTTGAAATTATATATGTGAGAACAATGTGCACGTTTAAAGCGTCCGTAATAAAAAGATAAAAACAATTCAAAAATTAAAATAAGCCGTGGCAGCTAAGAGGTGACCAGTCCCTACTGACGGCGCCTGTTCACGAACATGACGCATGGATCAGCACCATTTAGCTCAACTAGTTTTAAGGGAACTTGATAAAAACTCTAACCAAGATTTATAAATAGCTATCAGTATTTCTTTTACGTAGGTACCTGCTTTGAAAACAACGGAGAACATACTTAATTCACGTAAATTCCGATTTCCGTCATAAACCGGCTCATTGGCCAACGTCTAACGATACCAAACATACCGTGTGTTGCACCAATTTGAATGCAAATTGGAAAACATGCGAGTACTGGCAGCATAAAAAGTGAATCATTGTTTCGGATTTTACTTTTGTAATTTATTTATCACATGCCAGAAAAATATTCACGTTTGTAATGTGTTGTATTGTAACGCTTTTTCTAAAGTGAAAACTTCTTTAGGCGCGTTGGGCATTTTTGAGATAAACCATTGATTTCGAGACACTGTGACGACACCAGCTTTTGACCATTAAAAAGACATCAACGCGTTGATTACCGTGGTGCCAATTTTTTTCAATTTTTCACTTCTGTCGTTACTCCCGGAGTGCCACTGTTTTTTTTTGCAGTGTACTTACAGGGTGCATGTTTGAAAGTTTTAATTTTATTCCAACCTCTGTACATCACTTATGTAAGATAACGTTTAAGAAGGGTTAGGCTGAGGCGTACCTATTAGTACACCCACATTTCGCCAGTTATATTTAAGTCTCATGTAATAGGGAAAGGAGGGAGAGGTCATGTTTGCAATAAACTGATTAATTAATAATTTATTTGAATTGATTTAACAGTGCCCGAAGTAAAACTGTTTTACTTTTATTTAATAAATATCTTACGCTATAGTTTTCCATAAGTGTTATAGGTATATTATATGACCGCAAGAGGATCGAGCGGTCCTTAAAAGTTTTAGATACCTTCACAAGTGATACTTAGGTTCAACAATAAAGACTTGTACAGACTAGTGCGACGCAACACGGGTAATTGTTCTACCACGAAGTTTTCTTAAAAAATTGTTTTGTTAGAGTTGCGTCGTGCCAGTCTTGTACGAGGCTTTATATTACGAACAAAGTCATTGTAAACCCACACCATTTTTTGCGAAAAGCAATAAAACTTTGTCTTGTAAAAACATATAAAAAAAACCCTGTCCGATCTATGAGGGTGTTGTTAGGTATCGTACTGAGAGTCTGTTATGATTTTCAATAAAAACAAAAAAAATCTTTACATTTTTTTCAGTGGGGAATTTTACCGGGTTTATTACATGGAGCGCGAGCGGCCGTCCATTAGCGGGTGTCTACAAGTCGATAACTTAT
The DNA here is from genome assembly GCA_963680765.1 of Agrochola lychnidis. Classification (NCBI taxonomy): domain Eukaryota; kingdom Metazoa; phylum Arthropoda; class Insecta; order Lepidoptera; family Noctuidae; genus Agrochola; species Agrochola lychnidis. The sequence goes on from OY796857.1 coordinate 18,328,618, forward strand.
GACCCCTGTCGAAAATTTGCAAATTTTTAATGAATTTGGGGTAATTTTGGTACTAAAAATGTGATTTTTAAATAGCAATAACTTTTTTATTTTCAGTAATAATTTGATTTTTTAATACTTTTAGGCAATGTTATTGCAGTATCCATGAGCTCCTTTCCGATTGGACAGGCTTTTTTTACACATTGTAGAGACAAAAAAAACGGATAAATCATCATCACTTTTGATGTTAACTGTCCCCAGGAAAACAGTGATATCGTGTAAAATCTTATAATATCTTCATCATTAATGTTTAATTGCAGGAAGCGAGGTGTTGTTCCGGAACAGCAATGGCGACCTGGTGCTCTATGACGTCGACACTGGTACTACCACACCACTCATTCATAACTCCTCGCAGGTTGGTTGATTTTGTTTTTTTTTCTATAATATTTTCAATAGCCATTTGCAATGGTTCAGAATTTTAAATTGTACACACACGTTTTTCTTGCCGTGAAAAACTACGGTTTATTAGCCTTGTGTAGGCATAGTCGTCAATATTGAATGGGGTACTATGGAAGCTTGTAGACAGACACGTTTTGAAGTGAAAACTTCTTTAGGCGCGTTGGGAATTTTTGAGATGGGACTAAACCATTGATTTCACACTGTAACACAATTTATCGACACTGTGGAGTAAAAGACATCAACGCGTTGATTACCGCGGGGCCGATTTTTTTCAAGTTTTCTCTTCTGTCGGCACTCCCGCAGTGCCACTGTGTTTTTTTTTCTACGGTACGGTTTATACGCTGTACCGTAAAGAAATCGTGCCACGTACAAAGGGCCTTAGAGTGCTCCTTATTGTCATTAGATCGAAAGGAGTGAAAAGAGAAGGAAAATTAAAAAAAAAAGCTATTTGTTTCTTTCTGTCCGTTACTTCTCAGTAAGCCGATGTTCGCGCGGACATAATAAAATCGCAACGATTTTTTTTGTGCACTGGATTTTCTACGCTCTGCTTAGCACCGAGAGTTGAAAATCTAAGTGTATTTTTTCAACGCGCTGGGACGAGTGTGCGTCCCAGCGCGTTGGATTCTCGACGCTCGGCTTAACACCGAGAGTTGAAAATCCAGTGCGCGACAAAATTCCGTCGCGATTTTACTACGTCCGTGCAAACGTCGGCTAAGGCTCTAAGGCCGAGATCTATAAACGTTACTCGGAACGTGTTTTGACGACATGTTCCAGTCTCTATTTTATACTTGTAGTTTGACAGTTGTGCAAAAGTTACAGTAATAACGCTTGGCTAAAGTATATGCTAAGTATGTTTAAAGAATTTGACTTTAGCCTCCTAATCGTAAGGTCTGAAATAAAATATCAGGTATGTTACGTACAGTCTGATATTTTATTGGGTTATTGCTATATCTTTATACAGTATAGCCTATTTTACTCATTGATAATATAGCATCCTAATGGTGAAAGAATTTTTAAAATCAGTCCAGTAGTTTTTGAGTTTATTCATGACAAATAAAAATACAAACATACAAATCTTTTCTGTTTATAATATTAGTGTAGATAGTGTAGATGAATACACAATAATTATGTCAAAATTGACTTATTATTATTTACTAGTGACTCGCCCTTGCTTCGTACGGGTGCAGTCTAGTCTTTATATGACGACATGTCCAAACCTTGAGATTTTCATGTTGTACTAGCTGTGCCCGCGACTTCGTTCGCGTGGATGACGGTTTAATAATAACTTATTTTACACATAAACCTTCCTGTATGTTGGATTATTCGGTTCCCTACAAAATGGTTGAGCTGGATGGTGCTGATCCACGCGTCATGTTCGTTAACGGGCGCCGTCAGTTGAGACTGTCATCTCTTATCTGTCAGGGCTTATTTTCAATTGCTTTTGATTATAAATTTTTTGTACATTGTTCTCACATATTGAAGCAACAAGAATTATGTACCCAGGATTTTGTAATATATATATTTAAAAGAGAGTTCTTGGAGTTTCTTGTCCGTTCTTCTCCATAGAGATCTACGTTTGGGCAACTAGCTTCAACTTTCTGACTAACTGACTGACTCTTATTCAAAAGTGCCAATGGTTTAATTGAAATAAATGCTTTGAGTATGAATAAATTCTCTAAATGATGGTGACAACCGCATCAAAAGCCATTGTGTAGTTTAGAAGAATAACGCGGTCACACAGTTCCTATGAGTAACACGAACAGTGACTTTAATTTTTGTAATATGCATACATAGTTATATAGATCCCCCGTCTATGTAAATTATTAAATAGCTGCAGTGATATTATTGATGTGCACTCTGACTCACTTGGTAAGTTCCGAAGCATTATAATTATGCAAAAATTTGTAAACTCATTTCAGTATTGTAATTTCGATTTTAATTTTTGTTTTGATTTAGATTTTATTTTTAGTATTGACTTAAATTTTATGTGATTTTAATTATGATTTTAATTTTTGTTTTAAATTTAATTGTAGAATTTTGTTGAAATAATAATTATGTTCGGCGAGTATAAGAACTCATCTAATTTTAAGTAGGCATTAAACAACAAATAAGTAATGCATGATGTGCTTACCTGTAAGAAATTGGTACACTAGTCTATAAGTTTATTGCATGTATCTCATATCTTTGTATCGGTGTATTCAATTGTTGGTGAGCCAAATAAATAAAATAAAAATAGATAAAGTATACACCATGACATTTTAATCTTCTTACAAAAGCAGCCCACTTCATGTATCCAATGACAACTAAACATTCATTTAAAAAATAAAAATGATATACACCGTGACATTTTAACTGTCTTACCTTTGTAAGACAGTTAACCACCTCAATGTACCCGACATGAAATACCTCTAGGAGCAATTAAAAAATTGTTACAATATATCATTTTTAAAAAATTAATGTTTAGTAGTCATTGGATACATGAAGTGGGCTGCTTTTGTAAGACGACTAAAATATCACTATGTCTGTAAAGTGGTCAAGGTGAGACTTTCATTAACATTGAATACTTGGTGAGTTCGTACCGAAGGATGCTGCTAAAAATCCCCTTGACATAATCCCTAAGACGCTTTTTCCGACACTACAAGAACAAAGGAAGTGCCTTCATTCGGTGGAGTGACATTTTCTTTGCTGAAATCTACAGAAAACTTTTATGTCGTTTCTCTTTAATCCAGAACAGTTTTTTTTTCTCACGAAGCGATGCGCGCTTTACTTGTGGTTACCAAGTGTACAAACACGCTGTGAATTTGTGTGTAAGCGCTGTAGCTCTCGGTACTGTCTGAGACAATGGCTAAGTCGGAAGTGTGTGTGTGCGTGCCTGTGTGTGTGTTTCACAGCGTGTTTATACACTTGGTTACCATAAGTAAAGCGCGCGTCACTTCGCGAGATAAAAATACTGTAGGAACACATGTATGGCAGCTTACTACTTAAATTACTTAAGAGTTTTATACACACGGCTACACATCAAGCTATACATTTCCAGTATAAGCTGACCTCGCATTGTACGGAAATCCTATACAATACGAGATCAGTAGAAACTGGAAATGTATAGCTTAATGTGTAGACGTCTGTACTTTAAACTTGAAAACTAATTAATCTTATTTAAATGGGTAGAACGGCTGTTGTCTGATCAATTATGTTCGTTGTCTAGATTTTTTGTTCAAGTTAGTAAATGGGTTATTTCGTTTTGCTAGTTTTTTCTATTATGTAGTAGGTACCTAACTTACCTATTGTGATTGATAAGTTTAATACAGGTGATATAAGGTGAAATAAAAACACGTTTTAAGTACATTATTATTATATATTGCTATTGAGAAACAAAAATTTTAATATAAATTTTGTTTTTTTATGTTTTGTCGAATACAAACTTTTTATAACAGATTATTATCTAAATTAAACCTTATTTTAGAGTTCAGAATAAATTATTATCATCTGCATCCGGCTGCTTCGAATATCAGCATATTATTAAAATATCTGTTTTTTAAATCAGCATTAATTAAATCTAAGGTATGCACTCAATATCCTTGGCTGGGAAATTCCTGATTCCAAAGTGACGTATCTACCTATTTGTAAACTGAAGATAAACTGAGGGGCATTTACCGTATTTTTAGGAAGGTTTGCATTCCAATCTCAGTTTCAATCTGGCAAAAAACATCTAATTTAAGTACCTGCCTCCATTATTGACAACTTTTAACCGACTTATCAATTCGGATGTATATTTTTTTTTATATGTATGTTCGGTCATAACTCCGTCATATAGACGTTAGACGGATTTGCAAAATTTTTTTTTTGGTGAAAGGTTATACTTTCGAAGTGGTCCCATTGTCATCAGGTCAGGATCTGATGATGGGATCCTGGAGAAATCGAAGGAACTCTTCAAATATTATAGGCACACCTATAGCGATTTGCGTATTTTTTTAAGTAACTCGTGCAGTTGCTCTCGGAAAGCACCATTTGGTGAAGTGGAACTGATTATCAAAACCACAGATGGCAACTGGAACTAATCAATACTAAGTATTTCACGGGTTGCGATTCGATTACTTTAATATAGTTGTCAAGCAATTTACGCTTGTCGCCATGCATATGGAGAAGTGGAGCTGATGGTGAAGTACCAGGAGAACTTAACGATTAACGTCCCTGCATCGGGAAAAGTAATACTTCGTGAAAGGTGATGAGCAGTTGACATTAGGCTATTATAAATTAGATATATTACAAACTGACTCACTAAAAAGCGAGAAATAAAAAAAACGTGTGGCACTCGGGGACTGCCGCGGTAAAGCTATTGCATAGCATTTTTAACCTCCATACTTCCTATTTGTCAACGCTACACTTGGGATGATGACGTGATGACATAAAACAAAAATTACGTTCTCATGACAACATCACGTTGTCAACATCACGTTGCCGCGCTCAAAGCCCGCGATAAAAGCTATGCAATAGCTTAATTTTTTTTACAAAAAAAAAAAAAAAAAACTACTTCCAAAAAAACACTACAAAATGAAAAATAACTTCGAAAGTCGGTGTCTTTGGTTTTGTATTTTCGTTATTTGCCACCGACTTCCAAAGTTATTTTTCACTTTGCAGTGTTTTTTGGAAGTCAGTTGTTTTTTGTTTTTTTGTAAAAAAGGTTTTTTGACATTGACTATCACTGAGATGGGATTGCGACTTGATTTTGAACGTTTAAGAAACGTAACGTAAGAGAATAAATTGGCTTTCAGACAATACGTCATTTTAACACACAGAATCAACACGTGTATAAATAATTGACGTTGCACGTGTAATACATTTATTTTGTATGCTTTATTGATCATTGTTTATTTTCTATCGCAAACAAATAAAATGTGATGATAATCTATTAATTTATAATGATTTGGTACCTACATGTTATGGCATTATTTGCCTTTTGTTAATAGCTAAACGAAAGAAAGAAAGAAAAGAAAGAAAAAGTATTTATTGAGACTCGCACAGGAAATCACAAATTCAACGAGAAGAATCTCTTCAAAGGGAAAAGTTTCAGCTTAGGTCACGGTGTACTGGGCACGCCACAATTGCGGCGATAAGACCCCTCTTTGAGGAGTGGCTAGAGAGGCGCCACGGCGTCCTCACCTTCCGCCTGACACAGGTGCTCACCGGACACGGCTGTTTCGGGAGGTACCTGTTCAGGATAAAGCGGGAGGAAACGCCCGGGTGTCGTCACTGTATGGATCGCCCGGAGGACACGGTGGAGCATACGGTGGAGGTCTGCCCGGCTTGGGCAGGGCATCGCCGTGTTCTCGTGGAAGCGATTAGCGGCGGTGATCTCTCGCGTCCGGCCCTGATTCGGGCCAAGCTACGGAGCGACAGGAAATGGGAGGCCGTCACCTCCTTCTGCGAAGCAGTAATGCTCGCGAAGGAGGAGATGGAGCGCGTGAGGGAGAGGCAAATTTCGCGCCCTCGCGCCCCTAACCGCCGCAGGAGGAGCCGCCCTGGGCGTCGGGAATCACAGGAAGATTTCCGGCCACCGTAGGAGCGGGCTTGCGGACGGTGAGCAATGGGTAGCTCGCCGTCCGATAAGGACCAAGCCCGGGTCGACGGCGCGTTGTGTTCCACGCGCGCCTCAAAGAGATGTCAGCAGAATTGACGGGGTCCGCTAGGGCCAATGCCTGCCGGGGGTTCGAAGAAAACCGATAGGGAAATTGTGGCCCCCCTGGCAACACGGCAACTGAAGGGACACGGGTGGGTTTTAGTCAGTAAGAGTCTGACACACCCTCCCGCTCCGCCCAGAGCGGGAGAAGTTATTTGATGATTTCCCACCCAAAAAAATAAGGGTCTAGGTGTACGGCTAAGCGTATGCTGAGACGCAGGTGACGTAGGACCACGCAGCGCAGGGCAGAACAGATTTTGTAATGCATGAACGTACTGATAGCTGCGTACGCTGCGGTGCAGGCACGTGCGACGCAGACATGTTTCTGACCTGCTCTGCGTCTCGTGGTAGAGCCGGCACAGATTTCTGCGCAACGCGTGCAGGTTGTCACTTGTTTTTTACCACTGATTCATAATTTTGTTTCAATGACACATTGTTTGTACTAGCTAGGACGCGAATGTGTCTGTGTAGCTGCGTCGTAGTATGCGCTTGCGGCCTATGTCTGCGTCGCCTGCCCTATGCTGCAAAATTTGTATTGTACTGTGTTGCGTCACCTGCGTCTCAGCATACGCTTAGGCTTAGGGACAGTGACGTGTAAAATGTTACCATGAATTCAGCAGGTGATTCAAGGTATAGAGTATTACCAGAGTAGAAATTTTTCGTCGGTTATCCTAACTAATATTATAACTGCGAAATTTGGCACTTGGGTAGACCATGACCTGGGTTAGGACATATAATATTTTTTATCCCGATGTTCCCATAGGATTGAAACTTGTGCATGTGAAACCGCGGGGCGCAGTTGGTAAAAATAATCAGCTGTTTCATACAAAAGTGACAAACTTACACGGTAAAAATGCATGTAACAGATTTTTTTTTAATAACCGACGAAAACCTTAACGATTGCGGGTTTATTTTATTTTATTTATTTGGCTCACCAACAATTGAATACACCGATACAAAGATATGAGATACATGCAATAAACTTATAGACTAGTGTACCAATTTCTTACAGGTAAGCACATCATGCATTACTTATTTGTTGTTTAGTGCCTACTTAAAATTAGACGAGTTCTTACACTCACCGAACATAATTATGTTTTCAACCAAATTCCAATTTAAAATCTAAAATCAAATTTAAAACAAAAATTAAAATCACATAAAATTAAAATCAAAACCAATATTAAAATCAAATTCAACACTAAAATTAAAATCAAAATTTCTACACTGTAATGATTTAACAAATTTTTGTATAGTATACTTCGAAACTATGTAGGTACTGTAGACTCCCATGACCATGAATTCATAGATATCCTTTACATCCTGTAGAGATAGTAAATCACCTTGTATTCAATGGGCCTGTGTCCAAATTTTATATTTTTAGTCCGTCTTTCAGAAAATAAAAAAAGATTGGACACGTATTTTTTATTTTTTGACGTAATCAAAAGATTACGGCGATACATTGAGTTAAAATGTGGCATAACGTCACGCTTTGCTAGATTTTATTCGACGTTGTGACGTAACGAGCCCCCACTTCCCAACTTTAATGCGTGTTTTCTAAGTTATTTTTGATTAATATGTAAAGCAAAAAATACGTGTCTAATATTTTTTTATTATCTGAAAGACGGACTAAATAGAATTTTAATTTTTTACCTAGGAAACTACCCTATTGTTTCTTCCTTCACATTATTTCTAGAGTAAGTACAAACAAATAGAGCTTCGACGTTCACGATGATTAAGTTAATAAAAGAGGAAAATATTCACGGAATTTCCTAATATATACATCATTTTCCGAAGCAATTCAGTCCCATAAATCAAATTTTGAAAGCACTTGGCTGAAGGCACTTACCAAACGTTTGCGGTAAAAGTTCTTGCATTTCTTGCCTCAGAAAATAGATTTTTAGACGTCGTTACTATGAAAGGTATAGCTATGTAGCCAATGATATTATAAGCAAAAAAAAAGGCAGATAGGTTACCTACCCAGCATTCGATCTTCAAAAATGGCACAATGTCATACTATTAGATGACATGTGGAAGTAGGACGGCATTTCGTAATTATCGGGAGCGAAAAAGAGACATGACGATATATATATATAACTAGGCTAATTAGCCAAAAAAATAAAATACGATAGACGTGGATATGTCTAGTAATCTGTTCCGCTTTGCTATTGCTAAAGAGCCATAAAAAACCCTGAAAGAAATCAACACGTGTTTCATCTCTCAACGAAGCATCCTCAGGATGACGATTGACTGCGCTGAACGCATAGAACACGTTCAGCGCTCGGTGTAGCAACACGCCATGTTCGAGTTCGCGACAAGTCAATCGTCATACTGAAGATGCCTCGTTGAGAGATGAAACACGTGCAGGGTTTTTTATGGCTCTTTAGAAATAGCCAAGCGGAACAGGTAACTAAATATATCCACGTCTATTGTATTTTATAATGGATTTCCGCAATGTCACGCCTGAATCAATTAACTATCTAATTAGCCAAGTTTTGACGTGTCACTTGCAGAGCGTGTATAACCTATCTACCTCTTTTTACATAAAACATCATTGATGTTAGCTTATTAAGTTATTATTGGCATATATGTATTATACGCCTTCCGAAGAGACAATGCGTTTCTGACACCTGTCAGTTATACCCAATCTTTTCATAGTTATTTGACATCTGGCAGCAGCCTTTAGCAGCGACATTAAAGGTCACTGTGATGCAAAATTGGAGGTAAAATAATTGTGCTAAGTTTGCAAATTCTGAGTACCACAGGATACGTGTTTTACGAACTTTATTGAATTGAAAACTTCTTTAGGAGCGTTGGGCATTTTTGAGATAGGAAAAAACAGTTGAACTCGCGACCTCGTTACCGACACCTCATTTTTTGTAAACGCGATTGTGCTCTATATTTAGATATGGTTTCGGACCAATGTTCTCTATACAAGTATTTTGCTTCCACCAAGGCGATCTTGTTCAAGTTTTCACTTCTGTCGGCACTCCTGGAGTGCCACTGTTTTTAGCTCTTTAACGTGTTCTACTGACAGGTGTCAGGAATGCATTTTCTCGGTGGCCGGAATATGTATTCAAAATGTGGGTACAGTGCGTTCATTATAACTTGAGTGACGCGATTGGTAGCACTGAATTTGCAGTCTTAGTTTCAATACTAATAGAGTTCAAAATGGTGACTGACAGAACAGTACTATCAATCACATGACTGCAAAATTCAGTACAAGCGTACGTACTGTCATGATTTCCAAACTGATTTGATGATTTTGATTTTGATTTTGAGATTTTGTGATTTTCAATACTATATATTAAATTAAAAGTATGTGATTTGCCTCAAATGGTTTTTGTATCAGTGTAATCATGAAGTTTAAAAGTATCTCATTTGCCAGTTACCGTAAAAGTACTGGTTTTTTAACGGAACAGAATCGGAAACATGACGTTTGGAGCGTCGCTTAGCTTCTAAGTCAGTTCGGTTTGAGCCTCGAAACCTAAAGGATGTCTTCAAGAAGTCTAAAGTCTATAACGTTATTTTATTGAGTAACTAATTTAATAGTTTGTTAAATATAGCTAAAAGTATACCAAGTCAAGATTATATATACAGAAATATTAGTAATGAAATGGTGCATCATTACAGCACGTACAGTTGGAACTTAGCATTCATTTGAATGTCTAATTTTAACGAGGTGTTTATATTATCTACTCGAAAACCTTAACCTAGATTGACAGGCTCTTCAAATTATGTTCTTAATCTAGGTAAAGAGAGAATTAAGAGTTGTGTACACTTACTTTTGTACCATGGGCTGATCATTAATTATGTAAATCTCGAGACCCCTTCGTGTCTCTGGTTCCGACTGTCATTTGACAGTAGTATATCTTTGACATTAATTACTACGGGTCAATCAATCTGTCTAGCCTTTTCCCAACTATGTTGGGGTCAGCTTCCAGTCTAACCGGATGCAGCTGAATACCAGTATTTTACTTGGAGCGACTGCCTATCTGACCTCCAAAACCCAGTATCTGGGTAATACGATACCCCTTAGTAAGACTGGTGTCAGACTTTCGGGCTTCTGACGACTCATATTGACTGTCATAGATCCACGAATGACAGCCGGGACCAACGGTGTAATGTGCTTTCCGAGGCACGGAGGAGTCTCGGTATGTAAAGATGGTCACCCATCCACGGACCAAACCCGGCAAGCGTAGCTTAACCTGGTGGATCGACCCGTGCGGCTGTTATTACTTAGCCACGAGCTCCTCTCACCTGTAACATTCGTTACTACGGGTATAAACCCGAAAGTCTGACAACCAGTCTTACCAAGGGGTAGCGTATGACCCGGTAACTGGGTTGTAGAGGTCAAATACTGATACTCAGACGCAATCGGTTAGACTAGAAGCCGACCTCAAAATAGCTGTGAAAAGGCTAGGCTGACGATTTATGAAAGACGTAACTTTTGAGTAGCGTCATTGTGGACGATGGGCCTAGGTACACACGGCTACACATCAAGCTATAAATAAATTTCCAGTTTATGCTGATCTCGCATTACATAGGATTTCCGTAAAATGCGAGGTCAGCTTATACTGGAAATTTATAGCTTGATGTGTACCAATTTCACCAATGAAACTGAACGCAATCAGCATATCATAACTGCGTTCAAGAAATGTCAGTGTCAATATTCCACAACAATGATGACTTAAAATGTTTAAGAGCGTTTATTCTGATAGTGGGCAACGTTGCAAATAGATGTCAAATATTTCACTGTTTTGATTAATTTGGCAATATTACTGTATGGAAATAAGAAATGTGGCTAACTAGTTCCCTAGAATATTAATAATGAATTGCAATTATAACACTGAATTTGATGTTGTAACAATTTTAGGTGTAAAAAAGGCATTTGGAAATGTTGTTTCCAAATGTTTCTTTTAGATCAAAAACTAAATATTCGGTTTTACAATATTAATTAGGTATTGCATTTCATAAACAATATTTTAGTTCGCTAGTTAGCCACATTTCATATTTCCATACATTAATATTGTTGATGTTGTAACAATTTTACGTGTAAAAAAAGGCATTTGGAAAGTTTCCAAATACTTTTTTTTACATCTAAAACTAAATATTCGGTATTACGATATTAATTATTGCATTTCATTATTAATATTCTAAAGAACTAGTTAGCCACATTTCTTATTTCCATACAGTAATATTGCCAAATTAATCAAAACAGGTAAATATTTGACAGATATTTACGACGTTGCCAACTTGTAGGATAAACCCTCTTACATATGCTGATCGCCTTCAGTTTGATGAAATTCATTCTAAATCGTCACTCTTTCGTCACGAATTCACGAGACTTCTTGTGTAAAGTGAATGATTTTCTAATATCTTCTATGTATTACAGATTTTGCAACAGGCATCGAGGGTGATGCAGTTATCACCCGATGGTTCTGAAGTCATCTTGGCGTACAATGTCGCACCGGTAAGTTCTTAACCATCTTTAAAAAAAGGAGGAGGTTATGAATTCGACGAGTTTTATTTAACATTGAGCTTATATGATCGTAAACCCAGATTCTTCTTTGGTCTATTCGCATGAATTTATTCGCCCAAAACGGGCGAAACGTCACGTTTAATTTTTTTTTTTTTCCATAGGCGATTCGCACGAAACTAATTTATTTCTGGACGAATCGACATCTCCAGAAAAACGTATTAGGCAATTAGCACATTTCAAATTTTATGCAATAAAGTTAACAATACTTTTTTCTTAACACTAGGAACTATTTATATTTGCCAATTTTTTTTTTCGGTTTGTTGCATAATTTTCAATATGTGCCAATTGCCAAATCTTAATTGTTGCAATTTTTCAAGTCAGATGGCAAAAATAAACGAAATTTACCAACTCTATTTATTTCGTACCAAATTATATTTGCTTACTTAATATATTATTGAAATGTAGACAATATAGTACCTATTTGAAATTTTGAAATACGGTAATTGTTATGTTTAATACAAGCCTATTAACACAGTTACGGTATGGTAACAAGAGCACACATAATAACAATAAAATACTTGTTATATTTAATACAAGCCTATTAACAAAATTACGGTATGGTTTTATAACAAGAGCACACAGAACAACAATAAAATAATTGTTATATGTTATACAAGTCTTTTATCACAATTACAATGTTATTTTTCTGCCTCGTTGGTCTAGTGGTGGCAAGCGCTACTGCTGAGCATGAGGTCCTGGGTTCGATTCCCGGGTTGGGCAAAGTGTTATTGGGTTTTTCTATCTGAAATTTCTCAGTAGCAGCTCGGAGTCTGGATTTGTGCCCGGTTGATGGCAATAGGCTCGCCCCCTATTACATGGGACTTGAACATAACTGGCGAAATGTGGGTGTACCTACTACAGGGACACCTCTGCTCAACCCTTCGGGGAAAAAAGGCGTGATGTTATGTTATGTTTTATAAAAAAGAGCACACAGAATAACAATAAAATACTTGTAATATTAAAGTTAAACAAAGTAATTATCCAATCTGTTATTTTAGTCCTCCGTTGGAAAATATTGAAAATTTTTCACCGAATGTGTTGGTAGCATTTCGCAGTCCTTATTACATTTCGCGAATTGCTTGTCGTATTGTGCAAACAGTCATATAAAAAGGTAAACATGAAAAGCAATGTCGTCAGAAATACGTAATACTAAAATAATATACTGTTTTTATACTAGAGCACGTTCTGTAAATACTCGTAGACCGGTGGCAGTGGCGCCACCTTTCACTTTTAACGGCAGTTATTGGAACATTAACCGATTTAATATATTTCAAACCTTACTTAGGCAGTTTATCGTTTGGTTGGATAGTTTTTTGCTATGGATTTTTGTTCAAATGTTTTTAGAAGGCTGTTTGCCATAGGTACCTATCTAATTTAAATCATTATGTGCAAACCCTCTACTGCATGTCTTTGAATATTACACTTATTATTATATAGATTTTACGTAGAAAAAGACGTTTCTGTACTAATTGAATTTAGTTTTGCATTGTGACACTTAACTCCCAAGAGTGAAAAGCGGCAGCTAAGTAGGTCCCTTAGAGATAATTTACTTCGACTACTCCTAAATTATTAGACACTAACTTCTGTCCGCGACTTCGTCCGCGTAATATTTCGGTTACACCACGTTACATCCCATCGCTCGCCCGCGCTATGACTTCGTTTTCGGTTAGCGTTCTTTCAGATTTTTTTTTATTTCTGCAAAACGTTTTATTGTCAATAACTTAAAAAAACGGTAGAGCTGTTTAACAATTATTAATTAGACTGTCTACAAAAAAAATCATTTTAAAAAACAAACTTCTATTCGGTGTAGTCATAAAGTTATGGATCAATTAAGGTTTTTATTTTTCCTGAAAAGGATGCATGGAAGGATTTGGGGGAGGCCTTTGCTTAGCAGTGGGACAGTGTAGACTAACAACAAAAAAAAAAGTAAAATTGACTTTTTACACATGCGCGTTTATTCTGCGGGGGCGCCGCGCGGCGATGTATATATCGTCGCTCGGCATCCAATACCGCGAATGTGACATTTTTTACGTTTTTAGGGTTCCGTAGGAAACAAGGAACCCTTATAGTTTCGTCATATCCGTCTGTCTGTCTGTCTGTCCGCGGTCTAGCTCCGAGACCCTTAGTATTAGAAAGCTGTAATTTGGCATAGGTATACATATTAATTACGCCGACAAAGTGGTAAAACAAAATTATGAAATAAAAAGTTTTAGGGTACCTCTCCTACACGTAAAGTGGTGATGTTTTTTTTTTATCCCATGGTGAGAGGTATCATTGGAAAGGTCCTTTAAAAACATAGTGAGTTTGTGAAAACCATTTTTGGATTCAGGGATCCATTTGCGAAATATTAAGCTTTAAAGTGCTAATTTTTGTTAGAGTCAAGTGTCCCCCCCCTGCCAGCTAAATGGTTGGTTTTGGATATGTGAAAAAAATCACAGCAGTAGTTTATATAACGAAATTAAAAGAAAAACTATCACAGCTAAGTAGGCTCTACAAGTTAACGAGTAATAATCGACCAACTTAACTTTGCAGATGCAAAAACATGTTTTCCCATACATTCCGTATAAGAGAACATATTTTTCAACTACAAAGTTAAGTTTGTTTTTGGGATAAATTCATCCCAACTACGGAACCCTTCATTGTGCGTGTTCCGACACGCACTTGGCTGGTTTTTTTTTAGTGCAGGGTCACTTATTTGAACGTGTAGAATGAAATAAAACAAAAATCTGATTTTCGTAAAAAAAATCACATTCGCGGGATTAGATACCAACGATATATATGTATAATATAGAGTAAATAGAAATAGATTAAAACATAGATACGTAGATTTGAGCAATTAGTCGTCTACAACTCTATAAAATTAAAAGCCATCTTTCCGTATTTTCCAACCATATCTTAATTTTATGTACAAAACAGCACCTCATCCATAATCATTATTCTCTTACCCCTATCCTAATTTATTTGGGGTTAACCCCACTATTTTTTTTTCTTCCATACTTCTCTATCAGTCGTCATCTAGGTAGTAACCCCCTTTCTCACAAAACAGCACTTATGAATAAATAAACTAAAATAGCTAGTAACTTAATTTTAACTTGACTTCTTGCTAATAAACTAGAACCCGTAATTTCCCTAGTGCATTCAAGTCACCTCGGGAACAAGTGTAATACTGACTAAGTAGATAGATAACAAGTTTGTGCACTTTATGTTACTATAAAGTAAAGTACACAAGAGCTGAAGTTTTACCAGCCGTGTCTACACTGCATTGACTGACCCAGTTACTATTCAGCAAATTGACCCAATTTTACAAATGAATTTTTGTGACACTTTAGTTAACTTTGTTACATTGGAAGTGACTGTGAGCTTTTGAAATTTTTCCGAATAAAATTTTTATCTCGTGCCGTCCGCCGGTAATTCCGGCCGTAAGGGATTTCAATGCACTCTAGAATTTAGGTAGTTACTTACTACCTACCAACGTCGATTCATTTATACATTGACCAAACCTATTACTTCAGAGTATGAATGATAGGCTGAGGAATGATGTGATAAGACAGCGGTGTGATTTAAAAGAAGATGTAGTGACAAAAATTGAAAAATGTATGCTGAGATGGTTTGGGCATGTTGAGAAGATGAATGAAAGGCGACTAACAAAATGTATTTACAAGGCTGATGTGAACGGAAAGGCAGGGCGGGGACGCCTTAGGAGGACATTACTGACCTTATTGGTGATGTTCTTCAGAAAGACCAGGTGCGTAGTACTCGCAACCGGCGTGCGTGTATGACCAGATTGTAAGAACGTAAACGAGGCAAAAGGACTATGTAAGGATCGTAGCAGGTGGCGTTCTGTAGTTTCTGCCTACCCCCATGGGAAGAAGGCGTGAGTTTATGTATGTATGTATTACTTCAGAGAAATAATCATAAACGGACCTGTCAAATATAACTTGTGTTGAATACTGGTCGTAACTTTCCGAAATTATTAATGCGATAACGGAGGACATACTAGACAGTTTAACAGTTTATGCATTATAGCTGTCATAAATTTCAAAACGTATTGCTATTATCTACTATTTGTCTTGGTCTACGTAGGCACCAGTCTTTTTTGTATGCCATCCATGCAAACATACTTTTTTCACAAGCATTGTGTCATAATTATGTATAACTTTTATGTTAATTGACAAAAGGCTTAAATTACAATGATTGAAGTATAAATGCTTTATGCCTATAAATAAATTGAGTAAAGTCAGGAAAATGAATTGATTATTAAATTTGACTTCCAACTCATAATTTTTCTGTATATAATATTGTTTAAGATAGGTACTTAACTTTACTCAAAAAACTTTTTACAAAAAATAAAAAACAATCGACTTCCAAAAAAAAAACAATAGGTACAAAGTGAAAAATAACTAATTTAGGAAGTCGGTGTCTGGCATCGAATTTTCATTTTTTGCCATCAATTTTTATAAGTTGTGGGTGGTACCTAGCCCGAGCCGAGGAGCCGAGGAACTCATGGCTAAGTACTAACAGCCGCACGGGTCGATCCATCAGGTTAAGCTGCGCTTGCCGGGGATGGTCCGTGGACGGGTGACCATTTCTACATACCGAGACTCCTCCGTGCCTCGGAAAGCATGTTAAGCCGTTGGTCCCGGCTGTCATTCGTGGCTCTTTGACAGTCGTTACGGGTCGTCAGAAGCCCAAAAGTCTAACAACCAGTCTTATCAAGGGGTATCGTATTATCTAGTTACTGGGTTGTGGAGGTCAGATAGGCAGTCGCTCCATGTAAAATACTGGTATTCAGTTGAATCCGGTAAGACTGGAAACCGACCCCAATATAGTTGGGAAAAGGCTAAGCAGATTGAGTTGTGGTACCTACCCCACACAAATTCGAATATCGCTACCTGCTATGTAAATAACAGTGACAGGAACTTTTGATAACATCATCCATATAGACTAAGTGGGAAAAACACGTATTATTGAAGCTAACTCAAAAATTACCCGAGCAAAGTTAATATTTCACAGACTGTTCTTAGTTTAGGAAAAAGGCACGATTCAATTTTAGCCTGTGTAAAAAGTTTCCAACATTTTTCACAGAGAAGAATTAAGCTTACATTTCATTTTGTTGTAGACTCTTTCTTAGCGACATTAAGAAAATATATTAGGTACTTGAAGTTTCAAACTGTTTAAAAAGTCGTCCGCCTGAAGATGTAACCGTGTCAGTTGTAAGGTAAATGGTGCTTACTTTTACCCTTAACTGCATATCTCTTATAGTCTACGTCACTTAAGACTAGGTATAAAACTTACTTTAGCGTTTTTTTGACGTTATTTTCAGCCGTTTGTGTTCCAACTGGTTACGCTTGAAGTTTAAGAGGGTTCATCCTAAAAGTTGGCAACGTTGTTTAATTTTTTAACTAATTTGGCAATATTACTGTATGGAATTAAGAAATGTAGCCAACTAGGAAACTAAAATATTGATTATGAAATACAATAATTAATATCGTAACACCGAATATTTAGTTTTAGATGTACAAAAAGTATTTGGAAACTTTTTAAATGCCTTTTTTACACCACAAACGATTACAACATCAAATTCAGTGTTTTAATTGCAATTCATTATTAATATTCTAGTTCGCCAGTTAGCCACATTCCTTATTTCCATACAGTAATATTGCCAAATTAATCAAAGCAGCGAAATGTTTGTCATCTATTTGCGACGTTGCCAACTTTCAGAATAAACGCTTTTACCTAAGTAATGAATTTATATATCGTAAGAAAGTAACCCTCACCGAAGACACTTTTGTGGCGGCTTCTTTACTTTGTAAATAAAACAAAATAGAATGATCTGCTTGCATTCAGTGGCAAAATTAAGAATATACATATTTCATAATTATGCAACTTCAAAAACAACGTATACCTAATTTAATAATTAAAAAAAAAAACAAAATCATAACCTAAATGAACTAAAACTAAAAAACGGAGTCGAAAAATTCATCCGCATCGCTGTCGACTGGTCATGTACCCATGAGACTGGCCGCATTGCCACGTTGTATGGCAATGCTTAGCCTCTGGCCAAGGTAAAAGCCAGCCCGGTCATGAGAAGTGTCAACCAGCTGTTTATTTATATTGAAAATGCAAGCGATGCCAATGGATGAATTTATATTGACATCATGTTGTTTTTAGAACATCAAATAAGGTTCTGTTTAAAAGAAAAAAACCAACAGTGTTACGCATTCCAACGACCTTCTTCTTACCTGGCTACGTACTCCCATTAAAAATAAAAACATATTTAAACACGTTTCAATAATTGCTTTTCATAAAATAAAACTACATTTTGTCCCGCTTATTTATTAAATGCACGTTAAGTCCCATTGACGCATTTCATTCATTACGTTTCAGTAACCTTATTTAAAACGTTATTTTAACATTAATGTTATTATTTATTTTACTTCCTTGTTTTTCCTTTTCAATGACGCAAATCTGGTTTAGGTACAAGTTTTGGTAGGTATTTCATATTACTACTTTATTTCTTTAGTATGAATCACGTTGTAACGGCTAGGGCTGCGCAGGGTAGGCTGCGCAGGCCGTTATCGGTTTAGGTAGTAGTTATTAAAACAGCTTGACAAGTTAATACATATATTTTTAACACTAGAATGTACACGGCTAGGTCGCGGTAAGGTCACACTGATTTGTTCTGAGCACCAACACAGTAAAAGGGGAAGGGTACCGTCCTTGTTAGCACGTGGTAGATTCGGGCGCCTGGTAAGCACAGGCTCCGTAGCAGGCCGGACGGCCCTGGCACGTGGTAGCACGTAGTCAGTAGCCGTGGAGGTCGCCTGACAGCTCAGACTCCCAGCGGTAGGCTGCAGGCAGGCAGGCCGGACGTCGGACCTCAGTAGCGTGCAGTTAGCCACACATGCGAGCAACGTGCAGAATTGGGTAGGCAGTGTCTTCAACCCGTACAAAGAGCCCCTAGGTCGGGGCACAAGTAATCCTGATAATCAAGGAATACCTTCCTTTATGTAAGCCAGCGGAAGTCGAAAAGGCAGAGCGTCCTTAGGAAATTAGTGTTGTGCCACGTTTCTAGTGATGTGTGGTTAGTAACTTACTAATTGTGATTAATTACGGTTGAGACCTCACACAACGCTACAGTACCCCGGCTGCAGAGAGAGGATTTTACCTATACAAAATCCGCTAGAACTACCACTTCCCACTTGCTGTCTAATCCTTAGCACAAGTCTGTATCCAGTCCAGTAACAGCAAAGACTGGAACCATACTCAGCACCCATGAGTGAACTATTTAGTCATAGGTCACTCAAGATTTACAGACAGCAAGCAAAGAAATACACAAGTGTAAGAGCAAGTGTATCTCAGTCAGTAGTGTTCTATTAGTAGGTAGTTCCAGTGTGTAGTAGTATTCCTACATGTGAGTAGACATGAGGTGTAGTAGATATTTAACTGGCTATAGGTAAGTATAGGTAGGTGAGTTCAGTGTGTACTTGTAGGTGTAGTTGGTAGATATGTATACACATGTAGTTAGAATGCCAAAGTCATTATAGAATTATTTTAGTATGTACTTTGGGCATTTAGGTAACAGATAGACAACACAAAAGCTAAGGGTAGTTATAATAGTGACCTGCTATGCAATAAAAAATAGACATCCCTTGGGATCAACAGCATTCCCTAAAATAGCGCCAGCGCAGCATATGTTAAAGATAGTTAGTTATAATTTATTTTAAGTTTTAGATAATTGTTTTAGTTATATTTTTATATTTTATTATTAGGTAGAATTAATAGTCATTAGAATTCCCATAATATCATTAGTTAATATCACAGATAATAGTTTAGTAGTTATGCTAGCAAGCAACAGATCAGATTTCAGTAATAAGTAGATTACTGTTGTAGTTTTAACCCAAGTCCTAATAGTATAATGCACCCACAAGACTAGAAATTAGGGTCTAGTCCATAGTATATAGGTATATACAGTAGTGGTAGTATATAGGTGGTTTTTTTTTAGTACATAATTCCCTAAACTGCATAGAAATACCAACAATTACATAAATAGACAGTTTACATAAATAGATAGTGTTGGTTTAGACTTATTTAGGGAGTAACCATTCGCTCCGTAGAATGTACATAAGTAAATAGGTAGATAGTTTACATAAATAGATAGTGTTGGTTTAGACTTATTTAGGGAGTAACCATTCGCTCCGTAGAATGTACATAAGTAAATAGGTAGATAGTTTACATAAATAGATAGTGTTGGTTTAGACTTATTTAAGGAGTAACCATTCGCTCCATAGAATATACATAAGTAAATAGGTAGATAGTTTACATAAATAGATAGTGTTGGTTTAGACTTATTTAAGGAGTAACCATTCGCTCCATAGAATATAAATAAGTAAATAGGTAGATAGTTTACATAAATAGATAGTGTTGGTTTAGACTTATTTAAGGAGTAACCATTCGCTGCTGCAAAGGCTTCTTTATAGAGTTGCACCGCTCTTTAGAGGAGAATAGATAGATAGTATATTATAAATAGAGGTGGTTGCTTAGGTTACCAATGGTGTAGGGCCAATTGATAAAGCAAAACCACTGATCAATGGGGTAGACCATCAGATCATTATAGAAGGTAGGTGATGAATGGGGTAGGGCCATCATCAGTTGAACTATAGCTGTAGGGGCCGATAGTTATAGAAGAAGGTGATGAATGGGGTAGGGCCATCATCAGTTTTAACTATGGCTGTAGGACCGATAGTTATAGAAGAAGGTGATGAATGGGGTAGGGCCATCATCAGTTGTAACTATGGCTGTAGGACCAATAGTTATAGGAGGTAGGAGTATAAGATGCATGGGGTAGGGCCATCATCCTATAAAACTGTTTGGATTTACCAAATAGTAGAAGTGTAGATATTATGATAATTGTTGGTTATAATTATGTAGACACAGTAGGCAGTTGTAGTATTGTAGGTAGTTATAGTACAGTAGGTAAGTGAGTGCAATTAATTGTAGTTTATAGGGTAGGACTTGTTTGGTTAGTGTGGGTAGGTTAGGTTAGTTTAGTGGTAGTCAGCTGTTTTTCTAATAACACAGGTTTAGCTGATAGAATTTGAATGTAGATTATTAGTATTAGATATTGTTTGTTTTGATTTGTATGTAGGTACATCAAGTTTGAGTTGAGTTTTAAGTTTGGTTGGATTATTATGTTTGTAGTAGTTAAACTTGATATTATCACAATGTAGTTGTTGTTAACAGTTTTAGGATAGTAAATTATGATTTGACAGCTATCCATTGTTAGTGTAGAAGACACAAGTTATTGTTTAGAAAATTTGCATTTCACCGCTGGCAGCACGGAAATAAAGTTTTAAAATTTCGATTTAGTTATACTAGTAGTGAGTTCCCATTATGTACACAGATAGTATTAGATACAGTAATAGATGACACATATAGTTGTCACATTAGGTTCACACAATAGTTTGGAAAATCTTAAAACTATGCCACTACGATGTGTAGCAGGAAGGGTGTGCTAGGGCTCAGTCAGATCAGTGTTAGGTTTGGTAGGTAGTAAGAGTTGGGCGCCACTGTAACGGCTAGGGCTGCGCAGGGTAGGCTGCGCAGGCCGTTATCGGTTTAGGTAGTAGTTATTAAAACAGCTTGACAAGTTAATACATATATTTTTAACACTAGAATGTACACGGCTAGGTCGCGGTAAGGTCACACTGATTTGTTCTGAGCACCAACACAGTAAAAGGGGAAGGGTACCGTCCTTGTTAGCACGTGGTAGATTCGGGCGCCTGGTAAGCACAGGCTCCGTAGCAGGCCGGACGGCCCTGGCACGTGGTAGCACGTAGTCAGTAGCCGTGGAGGTCGCCTGACAGCTCAGACTCCCAGCGGTAGGCTGCAGGCAGGCAGGCCGGACGTCGGACCTCAGTAGCGTGCAGTTAGCCACACATGCGAGCAACGTGCAGAATTGGGTAGGCAGTGTCTTCAACCCGTACAAAGAGCCCCTAGGTCGGGGCACAAGTAATCCTGATAATCAAGGAATACCTTCCTTTATGTAAGCCAGCGGAAGTCGAAAAGGCAGAGCGTCCTTAGGAAATTAGTGTTGTGCCACGTTTCTAGTGATGTGTGGTTAGTAACTTACTAATTGTGATTAATTACGGTTGAGACCTCACACAACGCTACAACGTCATGCAGAAACACTATCGATATATCGATATTTTTTTCTTAGATATTTCGAAATTTTTAGGCGATATTTATTATTTCGATTTATCGATATAAAATATTAAGTATCGAGAATGTATCAAATTAGCATAGCAATAGCAACGATTTTGCTATTTCCAATAGCAAAATCGTTGTTGCCACTGACTAAAATGGTATCAATGGAAATCAGAGTCGTAAAAAAGAGTAGGTATAGTTTTTTATTATCTGTGGCGTATCTTTGCTTGCTTTGCTCGAAAAAAAAGAAGAAAATATCAACAAGTGAGTGGCATACATAAATAAATAAGCTAACTTAGTAAGAACAAACACAATAGAAGTTCATAAAAATTTTTTTTTCGTTTTCCATTTTAAGGTAGAAATGCAAAAAATTCCAAGTATTTTTTTTCGATATATCGAAATCAATATTGTTATATTTTTAAATATCGATACGATATATATCGATACTTTTTGGCGCTTCTTACACCCCTATCATGCACCATCCATTTAGGCACAGATGAATACAGATGGTTGAATCCGCATTTTAGGTATGAAGTTACAAGTACGCGGTGGGCTCAACTTGTCGGGCCAATTCAGTGAGTGTAACATAGTCAGAAGATTTAAGAGTTACGCGATAGAAAGAGAAGCAACTTCTAGGTGAATCTAATTTTAGGTAATTAGCGCTGTGTGAACTGAACTGCACTTTATTGTGTCGTGGCAAGAGTCGCTTTTTATTTAAATGATTTTGCGGAGTGAACCATCTGTGTTCATCTATGATGTTGAATTGTGCGCTGTTGAATTCTCAGCTCTCGGTTCAGCGCCGAAAGCTAAAAATCCAACAGCACTTTTTTACTAAGCATTCATTTAGGGATCGCCTTGTGTAAGCATTCATTTAGGGATCGCCTTGTGTCAGTGAACGGGCATTAGTATCATTTGAGTTTTAATAGAAACTTCTATTTTCAGGTATACAGATACAGTTTCCTCGCCCGCTACGCAGCCATTAACATCGCAACTGGAAGCAGGGTTGACATCATTCCCTCGGGCATCGAGGCTGACGAAGCCTTCCTCCAGAACTTCGTCTGGGGACCCTCGGGAACTGCTCTGGCTTTCGTCTACCTGAACAATATTTACTACCAGGACGGTCTCAGCAATGCTCCTCGACAGATCACAACGACTGGAATGTTGAATGTGATCTATCATGGCATCCCGGATTGGGTATATGAAGGTTCGTATTTAAGGGGGATCAAAACAACTAAACATGAACATTCATTTTTTTTTCTGTATATTATTATCAGCATCACACAGTAATTTAATACGCTATCACAGTAAGAAAATTAAATTAAGGACAAGGTGGATTTAAATTGTCTCGTGTGTTCTCCTAGTTCAAATTACATTTAATTCTAATGATTAATTTTTGTTTCTGTTAAGGCTCCGTGTACGAAAAAAATCTTCTTTTGTCAATTACTTATCTAATTGTGAGAAAGCTTAAAATAATTTAAAGATTAAGTATGTCTGACTATAAAAGTGTAGTTTTCGTGGTGCTAAATCATTCGTGTCAGTCACAACACCTGTTTATAGTTGCATCATTTTTGCGCTCTCAAAAATGTGGTATATTTCGCCTTTGATTTACTGATTCTTTAGTTTTTTGCGAATGGCCACGCTGTTTTACTTTATATGTTCATTTAGTTTATCATGAAATGAAATGAAATGAAATTGTTTATTCTGTAAATAGGATATCGGAATCACTTTTACACGTCATATAAAAAAATATTAAAAATAAGCTAGATGAGTTCGGCTTTTCCTATCTGACTACTCTGAGAAGAAAGGCCGAAACAAACTCAGAGGTCGCAGTCTCTTTTAAAGTCCAGACATAATCTTGGTCAAGCCATATGAGGACCATGTAGATTAGTGTCTGAAAAGGTCTTTTGAGGAAAGAACCACACAGATTTGAGTGGACCTGTCCAGTCAGTGCAAGCATTTGTCAGTAATCGTGGAGCTCAACTTAGAACTTAAGGAGCTCAACTCGACGAGCAATACCAAAGAAAGGACATTTGGGTAGGCCGCAAAAACTACTCAAACTGCCAGACCATCACTAAAACTAGTATCATATACAAACTAATATCCACATAGTCCTCACATTCACAATAGTTAAAATAATATAATACTTTACAAAGTAATCATGTCATTTTGAATATAATTTTCAACAATGTCAACGTGTTTATAAAACTGGTATATGTTGATTTTACATAATAATTAAAATGTCTAGTTCTATGGTTTTATCACAAGGTTTAGCAGAGCGAGCAGTTCAATCCCAAGCTTTTTTATCTTCTAAATAATCTGAAATTGTATAGTACCCTTTTTCACAAAGTTTGGTTTTAATACAGATTTTAAATCGTTTAATGGGTAAGTTTCGAATGTCAATGGGGAGTTTGTTGTAAAAGCGTATACATTGACCCATGAATGAGTTGCCTACTTTGTGGAGACGTGTGCGATGTACAGCAAGGTTGTGTTTATTCCTGGTATTTAAACTATGAATATCGGACATTTTCTTAAAATTTGATATATTTTTGTGTACATACAATAGGTTTTCAAAAATATATTGTGAGGCTACAGTCAGAATATTTATTTCTTTGAATTTTTCTCTAAGGGAATCTCTTGGACCTAGGTTGTAAATGGCTCGAACAGCCCTTTTCTGTAGAACAAAGATAGTATTAATGTCCGCACAGGTTCCCCAGAGAAGAATCCCATATGACATAAGACTATGAAAATAACTAAAATAAACAATTCTGGCTGTATCCACGTCAGTTATCTGTCTAATTTTTTTAACAGCATAGGCGGCCGAACTTAGCCTTCCTGACAATTTTTCTATGTGTGGGCCCCATTGTAATTTACCGTCAATAGTGATTCCAAGAAAAACTGTCGACTCAACAGGGTCCAACTCTGTTCCATTAACCTGAACATTAGTAGATAGCTGCCTGACATTTGGCATTGAAAATTTAATGAGTTTAGTTTTTTTTTCGTTCAGGAGAAGATTATTTACATTAAACCAATGCACAACTTTAGAGAGTGCATCATTAACTTGTTCAAAGTTGACTAACTGACGTTTGATTTTAAAAATGAGGGAAGTATCATCTGCGAATAATACGATCTTGTGATTATCCCTTATGTGATAGGGCAAGTCATTTACATAAATTAGAAATAAAAAAGGACCAAGAATTGAACCCTGCGGAACGCCCATGGTGACCGCAGATCCTGCAGATCTCTTGCCATTAACATCGACCCTCTGAATTCTGTTGTTCAGATAAGAAGTCAGAAGGTCAAGAGCCTTGTCCCTCATACCATAGTGGTACAGTTTCCTGATGAGTGTATCATGATGTACGCAATCGAAGGCCTTGGACAAGTCGCAGAAAATGCCAAGAGCATCTTGCGACTCCTCCCAGGCCTCGAATATGTTCTTTAGTAATTCCACGCCCGCATCTGTAGTTGAACGACCCTTTGTAAAACCAAACTGTTTCAGATGAAGTAAATTATGTGTATTGAAATGTCCCAACATTTGTTTTAAAATTAATTTTTCAAAGATTTTGCTCAATGTGGGTAATATCGAAATAGGCCGAAAATTTGTAGGATCAGTTGTGCTGCCAGATTTGAACAGTGGAATCACTTTGCTAAGTTTCATCAGATCAGGAAATACACCAGATGCAATACAAGAGTTAAAAACGATTGCTAAAAAGGGTGAAATAACATCAATTATTGAGGACACGGTATGTACTGATAATCCCCAAAGGTCAGCAGTTTTTTTTACATCAAGATTTTTAAAAGATTCTATAATGTCTTTAGCAGTAATAATTGTGAATTCAAAAAGTTTGTCACATTCTGGTACACATTCTTTAAGTATTGAGTAAGCAGAAGTGGAGGACGACGATGACAGAGTTTTGGTTGTTAGAATGGGAATATTAGTAAAGAAATTTTCAAACTCAGTTGCCACCTCCACGTCTGCCTTAATATCTACATCATTGATTTTTAGATGAAAGTCACGATTCCGTACTGTCGTTCTTCCCGTTTCTGAATTAATTATATTCCAAGTTGTTTTAATTTTATTTCCAGAAGATTTTATTTTATTTTTAATGTTTATGGCTTTTGCTGAGGAACAGGCTCTTTTAAAAGTTTTTGAATATTTCCAAACAAATTCTTTCATCATGGTTATATGTTTTTTCATGATACAATTCAAATAACCTCTGCCTACTTTTGTAAATACCTGGTGTTGCCCAATCACTAAATAGAACGCGGTCACAAACAGGCAATGTTTTTGAGGTGAAAATCTTATTAAACTCACAATTGATGAGGTTAAATAGTAAACTGTAAGCTTGATCCGGGTCATCATGATAAGGCAAACCCGGTAGTTTTTCCATTAAATTATTTTTAAATTGTCCTAAGCGACTTTTATTTACAGGAACAAAACTTACAAGTTTTCTTTGAGCTCTGACTGTCTTCAGAGGGAAAGTGACTAACTGGCCACAGTGATCAGAGTCCAACTCATTTATAATTAAATGGCTGGAAGGTCTTAAGTTTGTAAAAATGTTATCAATACAGGTAGCACTAGTGGCAGTTATTCTAGTCGGCTCAAAGAATGTATTGTACAAATTATATGACTTTAATAAAGTTTTAAATTTATTTACTACAGCAGATTTTTCCAGTAAATTAACGTTGAAATCTCCACAGACTAAAACTGTTTTATTACTGTTACAAGTCTTTAATAATACTTCTTCCATACATTTCTCAAAAATATCATATGAAGCACATGGGGGCCTGTACACGCTCATTACAATGAACCGCTCAAGCTCAATGCAAGCTATTTCAATAACTCGCTCAACAGAGAGGCTCACAATATCCTTACGTTCTTTAAATTTCATATTGTTACGAACAATTATTAAAGAGCCACCACGTATCATATTAACTCTGCTGAATGAGCTGGCAACCTGGTGGTTGTTAAAGCTGAACATGAACTGGTGGACTTTCAACCAATGTTCAGTTACACATAGGATATCAATATTACTACAGTTCATGAACAACTCCAATTCTAATTCCTTACCTATCACACCCTGTATATTTTGATGAACAATTTTTAGAGTATTATTATTACATTTATTTAGATTACTACAATTTGATGGGTGAGATATCAAAGAAGAACTTTTTTTAACATTTTGATGATTTAAACCAGTATTTAAATTTTCTTTATTTACTAAGCAAGAGGTTTCCTCTATTGTCCTAATTTCTAATTTAAATGATAATTAATGTCATTAGTTGTTGCCAAATTATTGGCAGAACTATTTAAAATGTTGTTGCATTGCTCAAAAGAAGCAAGTTGTTTAGCCAAATTTTTGGCTGAAATAGAAAAAAAATATGATAGCGACACATATATGATGGCGATCATTGCATAATCAGCCTATAAAGTTCCCACTGCTAGGACACAGGCCTCCTCTCTGTGAGAGGGAGTGGGCCGTAACCCACCACGCGGGCCCAGTGCAGGTTGGTAGATGTCACATGTCTTCGAATTTTTAGTTCTAGGACATGCCGGTTTCCTCACGATGTTTTCTTTCAACGTTTTGGGAGCAGCGGTAACAAAATATGTTACACAAAGTAATGCGCCTGCCTGGGTTTAAACCCACGAACTACAACTCGTAAGTCGGGGTCGTTACCACTGGGCTACTGCTACTCCAACATAGTTATCACGATTGGGGTGGTAGACGGCAGTTTTTGCTTCGCCTCAAAAATTTTTAGATCCGGGGCTGTATCGTGTTTATTGTAAAAACATCTAAATGATTGTGATAGAGAACCGTAATTCAATTTAGATCATTTGATTACAAGTTACAGTCCCTCTGAGTTTCGACTATCTACAGCTAAGCTCTCTCGTTCCCTCTCAAGGGAAATTAAACGAGATGCATGCTTATCCATTACACAAAGAGGCTTTCGATAAAATTGAAGCCGTAGTAAAAATATGTCATATTGACAAAGTTATGGTATTTTGGTCTCTAGAGAGAGGTTATGATTAAATAGATAGTATCTTATGATTAAATATTACTTCATAGTTTAATGTAGTTTATTTATTAAAATTACTGGTCATTTATACAATGTCGTTTAGTAGTAGGTATATAAAAAACCGGCCAAGTGCGTGTCGGACCACGCACAATGAAGGGTTCCGTAGTTGGGATGAATTTATCCCAAAAACAAACTTAACTTTGTAGTTGAAAAATATGTTCTCCCATACGGAATGTATGGGAAAACATGTTTTTGCAACTGCAAAGTTAAGTTGGTCGATTATTATTCGTTAACTTGTAAAGCCTACTCAGCTGTGATAGTTTTCCTTTTAAATTCGTTATATAAGCCACTGTTGTGAATTTTTTCACATATGTGAAACCAACCATTTCGCTGGCAGGGGGGGGACACTTGACTCTAACAAAATTTTTCACCTTAAAGCTTAATATTTCGCAAACGCATCTCTGAATTCAAAAATAGTTTTAACATGCTCACAATGTTTTTGAAAGACCTTTCCAATGATACCACACAAGGTGGGATAAAAAAATATAAAAAAAAACATCATCACTTTACGTGTATGGGAGGTACCCTAAAAAAAAATTGTTTTTCATAATTTTGTTTTACCACTTTGTCGGAATAATTAATATGTATACTTATGCCAAATTACAGCTTTCTAGTACTAAGGGTCTCGGAGCTAGACCGCGGACAGACAGACAGACAGACAGACGGACATGACGAAACTATAAGGGTTCCTTGTTTACTACGGAACCCTAAAAATCATAATCATTAATAACAAAAAAAAAAAATGATTTTGATCATTAATAAATAATTCAATAGGTAATCATTGTAAGTTGATAGGCATTGAAAAACATAACTTGGCATGTTGTTTAGTCAGAAGAATACCTACACACACACATAACAGCTAAAATTATGAAAAAAAATATATAAATAGTATATTATTATTTTATTATATATTTTTATTTTTTTTAATTATTTATTAATTTTATTTTGACTATGAATTTTATTAATTATTTTATTATTATTATGTTTGGTAATGTATAGTCGACTTCGTAATTGCGTCACCACTTTTGACAACCATTCTCAGTAAATTTAAACATTTTTAAAGGCTTTCCCTCATCGGGAGCATTTGCCTGTAACCTTTACCTGTGACTAAACCGTGTTACTTCTACCTATTTAATTATAATATGTATTAACATATCCTGCTGGTTTTAATTATCTCTCTACACTACCTAGCAGTTGACGGCCTGCGCAGTCTAATTGCAAAGCCCTAATCGATACATTGGAACCTTACATTCTTACATTAAAGGTGAATGCGGTGAGGGACCGCCTTAAGGTTGAAATTATCTAACTAATAATAAAATAATAATATTTTTTTATTATAGTGCCTAAAAATACACTCAAATTAAAATATTTTTACTACAGGTGCAAGTAATGATGGTTTGGAATTACAATGCTAGGTAGCGACTCGCTCGATCTAGGTTAATTCAAACCTGTGTTTCAGGCCATCACTTTACGTTTCAATTAATTTGACCTCTGAAATTTTAAGTTAAACTGATCTGAAATAATCTATTAACAACTATGAGAAAAAACATATCGGTACGTTAATATCTAAAACTAAACCTATGTAAATTTACAAAGTAAATATTTACGAGGGAATTAATTCAAGAAGTTTTTCTGTGTCTGTGTAATTGTCACATACACAAATAGACGTTTTTTGACGTATGAGTGACATTGAACCTTAGGGTGACAAAGCAATTTCGAGATCGACAATACCGAAGTTAGAGTGCGTTTCGTCAAATAGTTCCTATGCCCGTAATATTGGCTCCACTGTTGTAGGACCAATAGAACTCTACAAATACGCTACGCCGCTACCTAATAGGTGTGCAGCGGTGTATTAGGTGGTGATTGCTGATTGAGGTGCTGGTAGCGTGGTGCCGAGGAAAAGTAAATAAAAGAGGCGGACTAATAATTTTCACGTCTATAATCAACCAGAGTCACAGTTGGAAGGGTAGTGTTGCCACAGATATGATATTAAATTACATTTAATGTTGGTGTAGCAAAGTAAAATACCCAACAATAGGTCCGTTTTTTAATTTAATAGTGGAGCCAACATTACGACAAAGGAACTATTTGATGAAACGCACTCTAAGTCTTCTGCGACTAGCTAAAAGTCCTATTATTTTTTACAGAGGAAGTGTTCGGCTCGAGCAACGCTATTTACTTCTCAAAAGACGGCAACAAGATGGCGTACGTGACGTTTGATGACACCGGCGTCAGGACTATGAAGGTTCCTCACTATGGTGTACCTGGGTCCGCCAACTACCAGTACACGCAGCATCATGAGATCCGATACCCCAAGGTAAGAGATACATCTGAAAATATCAAATGTCAAAATGAAACAGATTAGTCAAAATTGTTTACGAAAATAAATTACGTAATTAGGGTACTGATTAACCTAGATCGACTACACTTGACAGAAAGATAACTGATAATTACTGTTTAATTGTATTACAAACAGTAGACGCTTCGTTGATTACGAAATTGATATTAGGTATAGCAATTACACGAAATAGACGTTTTCTGAATACAATTACGATAATCTACTAGTAGTAGTTTGCATAAACTGGCACAGCCTTGGCTGTATACATATACAGGGTGGCAGGGACATCGACGCGAAAACTGTTACCATGGATTCAGTACATGATTTTGAACCCCCATGCGTTTTAATATTTAGTCAGTTATTAAAAAAAAAAACGTCAATTACTTCAAATCAAATATTAAAGTAGGTAGAATCCAATTCCCCTTAACACAAGAGCGGGTGACGCAATTAACCGAAGGAATTGAGGTCATCGAGACTGTGTGCAGTTGAACTTCTGGCTTCAACAGTTCATTATAACTTGCGTTTGTTGGAGTTTCTAATGATCAAGGTGATGCAGTTTCCCGAACTTGGCTTGGGGCGTGAATAAATCTTTAGTTTGCCTTGGAAGTTATAGTGGGAACACTAGGTGATATAGTTTACAACGATAATTTAGTTGGGAGTTTGGATGTGCTAGAGTCCCACTTCTGAGGGTAGTAAATTTAGTGTTTTAGCGCTTTGTCTTCTCCAGAAAGAAATTACTCATGGATTGAACTGGCGAAAAGTGGGTGTACCCGTTACAGGGACACTTCTGACCAATCCTTCGGGGAAACAAGGCGTGATGTTATGTGTGTGTGTTGTTCCTTATCACCATAAATAATTATTTGGTTTGATTGGCAAAATACGAAATTCTATTTTCTTGTTAATTTTGACGTTCAAAAGTGCCTTGCTTTGAGATCTTATCACAAAAAACTTCAACAAAAACGCATCTCACGCATTTAATTAATTCATTCACTCATTCATAATTGACACTTAGGAAGGAAAGTGCTCGTACCACGTGTAAACGTGTCCTAAAATAGCAAGAACTTACTATACATATATACAGGGTGGCAGGGACATCGACGCGAAAACTGTTGAAATTTTGAAACGTTGAAATTTTACGTCAGATATTTAAAAAAAAAAACAGCTGTTCCATACATTTTGACTGCGTAGATTTGAAAGAATGAAAGAAAGAAAGAAAGAAAAACATTTATTTGGACACAGTTCGTGAAACACAAAACACAAATAACACAGTGAAAATAAAAATAAAAAATGTTTTAAAAACAATAGTATGTGCCTCACGGCTGCGTCAAAAAGGTTCATTTCAGCATTAATGCCAGACAGATGCTGTCTGACACTGGTTTTCTATGCAACAGCAGATTAAAAAAAAAAAAAAACTGACCAAAAATTTCAACGCCGGGGGTTTCAGAATCATGTACCTACTGAATCCATGGTTACAGTTTTCGCGTCGATGCCATCCTGTAGGTATATCCAACAGAATTTAGCGCATTTTTTTTCCATAAATTTTGATTACCAATATTTTGTTGGGAGTAGTGGTGGCCCATTTATGAGTTGTATTTCACTTTTTTTCATCACTACTGCTCTTAAAACAGTGAAGGAAAACATCTTGAGGAAACCAGCATTGCCTAGAACCAAAAATTCGAAGACATGACACATCTACCAACCCGCACTGGGCCCTCGTGGTGTAGCCACACACTCCCTCTCACAGAGAGGAGGCCTATGTCCCAGCAGAGGGAACGTTATAAGCTGATTATGCATACCTAATTCCAGATACGTAACATGAAATGTACCTAACACAAATAAACCGTCCAAATGTATGCAATGCAACATGAAATGTAATACAACAACTAGGCAATTTGTTTCAACGAGTGTTTCATTTTATGTTACGTTTAACCAATCTGTACCCGGCTTATTAAACTTTTGCCAGTTTATCGCATATAGAAAGAAAGAAAGAAAGAAAGAAAATAAATATATGCATATGAATAGCAACCTATCTATTTATACCGGGTGATTTTTTTTACCGTCTCGAAATTTTTACAGGCTGTTCTACCCTTGAATATAAACAACTTTCACTATGGGAGCAACTCTGAAATCACGAAAAAAAAAATCTGCTGTTTATACAAAAGTTCAATACCTACTTGACCAAAATGTATGAAACAGCTGATTTTTTTTTTCGTGATTTCACAGTTGCTCCCATAGTGAAAGTAGAACACCCTGTAAAAATTTCGTGACGGTAAAAAAATCATCTGGTATAATAAAAACCGGCCAAGTGCGAGTCGGACTCGCGCACTAAGGGTTTCGTACCATTATCTATAAAAACGGCAAAAAAATCGTGTCTGAAGTCCATACTACAGACACGATTTTTAAAATTTTAACTGTCTAACTATCACGGTTCATGAGATACAGCCTGGTGAAAGACGGACAGACAGACAGACGGACAGCGGAGTCTTAGTAATAGGGTCGCGTTTTACCCTTTGGGTACGGAACCCAAAAAAAAAAAATTTTTGTTAGTAAGGGCATAACATCAGAATAGCTGGACCGAAACGGATTTTTTTGTTTTAAAATCTTCGGAATAGTCCGAATTAGGTTTTATGGAAATAAAATTGGAAAACTTTCCCGGAAATTTATCAAATTCGAGAAAAACTGAACGTGCTTTTTTCTATTGGATTTTCAATACGCGATACAAGTGAAAGTGTATATCGGACTCGTCTAGCGTTACTCCGGGTGGCACCACCGGAGATCGAGGCCTCGTAATGCCGATATTCGAGAGATCCAAGTCAGATATGACACGTTCGTCATAATGCGGAGATTTTAAAATTGGAGCAAACGTGGAATTCAAATTTTGAATGTTGACATTGTTTGAAAATAAGAAGTTTCTTTTTATGCTTTTGTTCTTTTGGTTCGAACTTTTTTTTAATTCATTCACGAAACGAACAGTTTGGTGAGCGTACATGAATCCAAACAGAAAACATAAATTCTCTGTGAGGATGTTTTGGCGCTCGTATGACAAGCTGGCGCTGTTGGTAACCATTCAGTGCGATGGTGTTGTGAAATGTGAAGAAAAAGTAACATGGCGGCGTTAGTTTCAATTTTGGCCACACGTCAAAAGATCTTTGTAGTGCTATACTGTTTGCAAACGAATGCTCGTTTCGCGACTGAATGTTCATTGCATAACAAATGATCGCGCAACGAATGTTTGCCAAAAAATGCAAAGGCGCTCCCTCACCGGGAGCATTCGTCTGTAGTGTAATTATCTAAGATTCCACGGTAACGAATAGGGCTTTGCAAATCGGTAGGATATTATGTCGTTTATTTAAGGTGAACTAGTCGTGGGCTCGAACACAGGTGGGTTTGGTCAAAAAGCATGCTGTCTCACCTGGCATCATGTCCGACAGAGATAGTATCAGTGATGAGCAGTTAGACGATAGTCTACATGCACAACGTCTAGTTCGCACGCACACAAACACCGTTCCGAACTATTATCTTAGTAAGACGAGCGCGTAAAAAAATTATGAAAACTCCTTTGGAAAATCGAGTTTTATGAAAAAAACCACAGCATAAATCATCAATTACAAATAAAGTTTATTGAACTCTTCGATAATTAAGCTTTGTCGGTATTGACTTTGTTTTGGAGAGTTTACACTGCTTTTATTACATATTTACGTCCAAAGTCGCGTAAAAATTAGCAAGAATAACGAATTTTTGTGGGCTCATAACTTTTAATGGCTTTTTCTTTTACTATTCTGTTTCCGTACAAACAAAATTAATAATGAGACAAAACGATATCATGTTTAACTTTGGATGTACAATGTCAAACAGTGGAGTAAAACCCTCCCGAAATTTGTATGGGAAAAATATTGACTAGTACCACCTTAATTTTCTTTTTATCTGCCTAATAAAAAAATTCAAAAAAAAAAAAAAAAACTAGACGTCCACTTGTGTCGGGAGCAGAGTCCCAGCTACCGGTGGTTAGGGCTGTAGATGCAGGAACCTCCTCACGATACGAATCGTATCGAGATCGGATGTCCAGTCTCATAACCGATGAACGTGTGTAATGCATCCGGTTTGACGGCTGACCAGCAGTTTACGGACCCTCCTATTTAGGGCGTCGAATTCGGTCTGAGTCCATTTGAGTATGCCGAAAGAGTACATTAAAACCGGCAAGACACAACTGTTGATGCACCTTGTTTCCTCCTGAAAGAAGATTAATCAATACCTTCTTCAGGTGACCAAAAAAGCGCTCCTTCAACGATTGCTTCATATCAACAACGTTGATGCCTAACATACCCAAGTACTTATAGCTTTTGGATGAGGAGAGGGATCTAAGTTGTATGGAATCCGAAAGTTGAATTTTCTCGGATTCCATAATCTCACCTCGCTTTACATGCATGACTGCACATTTTGTCCACACCAAATTCCATTCAGACGGCGCTACTGAAACTTTTAATTACCTTCAGTAGCTCCATCAGTCGCAATTTGTTGAGGGCAAAGAGTTTCAAGTCTCTCTTCAACCGATAGCCTAGACCTGAATCCTCCTGCAGTGTGGAGGATTTAGGGCTAAGCAGAATCAAAGTGGACTCAAGCTGTCGCTCTGAAATATTCCCCGTTTAATCCATATAGGCTTATCATTCCCCTGGATCTGTCGACACCCAGGATAGCGAAGGACCGTCCTCCATTGCCTCATACACGGCTCAAGGAAGGTGCGTAGAGTTGCATCTATCTTGTACACTTCCGGCACCCTCATGAGCCATGTATGTGGCACCGAGTCGTAAGCCTTCTTAATTATTATTATTATTTCAAAAAAATATAATCTGCGACGCACCAAGACCGTGTAGTAGTACCTATTTTGCAACTAGATGGCAATGGCGTCGAATTAGAAGTCGCTATGGTTTCGTTACCTCGAGTATTACTAGTACGCCGTGAAGCTGTGCGCGAAGTTATTCGCCTAAAAGTTGTCTCACAAAAGCAGGGCAAAGGTCTTAGCCTTTCCTATTTCATATTTTTGAGAATAGCGATTCGCACTCATGTGGCGATAGCTATTTTATATATTAACATAAAAGAAACTTCACAAATGTATTTACAAGGCTGATGTAAAGGGAAAGGCCGGGCGGGGACGTCCTAGGAGGACATATACTGACCTTATTGGTGATGTTCTTCAGAAAGGCCAGGTGCGTAGTACTCGCAACCGGCGTGCGTGTATAACCAGATGTATGAACGTAAACGAGGCAAAAGGACTATGTAAGGATTGTAGCAGGTGGCGTTCTATAGTTTCTGCCTACCCCCATGGGAAGAAGGCGTGAGTTTATGTATGTATGTAAACTTCACAAATTTGGTAAAGTAAGAAAATATCTCACTTTTCGCCAGCTATGGTTAAATCCATTTTGTAATAGAGGCGAGCTTATTAGTCGTCAATCAAACTCAAACTCAAAGCATTTATTTCAAATAAACTAATTACAGGTACTTTTGAATTGTCAAAGGGTCGGTCAGTCAGAAAAGTGAAGCTAGTTGCCCATTCCAAAGCGTAGTAGGTACCTATGGAGAAGAACGGGCAAGAAACTCCACGGACACTCTTTTAAATCAAAATATTGTTACAAAATATTGGTTACATCATTCGTGTTGAACTTATACATGTGAGAACAATGTAGAAAGACGTGCACGTTAAAAGCGTCCGTAATAAAAATATAATAACAATTCAAAAATTTAAATAAATTAAAATAAACCGTGGCAGCTAAGAGATGACCAGTCCCTACTGACGGCGCCCGTTCATGAACTTACTTATTCAGATATCTCCGAGTTCTGAATAGAATGAATGAATGAAAATGAAAATAGTTTATTATTTTAACAAGTAAACCTTAACAACTAGTGATTGGAGCCTCCTTTTAAGCAAATAAGCCTGTGTAGGAGACTCCCCTCTTCCATAACTTGAATAAGTATCATTTACTTGTCTTATACAAATATAGGTACTTACTACGAAATATTAATATTTAAAATGAGAGAGAATTAAAGCTAAACATGCAGCACGCATGCAGGCATGCGAGTGTGTGATTGAGAGTGAGGGTGAATAGAATCGAACTTGATTCAGAATTATTGAAAATTAATGATATTTAACATTTTCAAGTTTTGCTCAAGAGTACTTAACCTCACGCAGGACTAAACAACATAATGACAGCTTGGTTTTATATCAATTTCCGTGCCCCCTGCGCCCAGCTCACAAATAAAAGACAAATCTTTGATTTGTCAATTTATAATAATTATCGGGTGGTGTAATGAAATAAACAACAAAAAACAAAAATAGGTTCTCAGTCGTAAAAATACGGCAGAGGCGGCGTGGGCACGAAATTTTTTGTCAAAAAGCAACGTTTAAATCGATGAGAAAATTGTGCGTTAGCAACGTACACTATTTCAATAAAACAGTGGACGATAAGATTAAATACTATCCATACAATTTCTATGGCAACATTTTCACTCTTTCCCGGAATTTTCTTTTATCAATTTTTCTTTTCTCAAAGCCATCCCCCTCGTCATCTCAATAACATGGTACATAACGACACGAGCCCTCGACACAAGACTATTGTTCAGAACGTGACGATTGATAGCTGAGCGGAATTAGTTATTGATTCTGCTCCCTTATAATGGAAAACACTTGTACCACTGAAAATACTCTTACAGAGGGTTAACTGTATGTAAGACCAGCAAACGTCCTACAGACTGATGAGCGAGAGGTCATAAATTCGAACTCATTCATTATTGGACTTTACTTTCTTCGTAGCGAGTAGATTGCTAACAACTGTCAGCCTAGAACTTCAATATGAAATGTATTTTCAGTAGGACCTATCGTCCACGGTGCAATTCAAAATTAACGTGATACAAACTCAAATCACCAATAAGTAGCCAGAATGTCACAGCATTTCAGCACACTGTCCCGACCCTTGCTCGAGCCAGCCCGCGCCGCTGAGCCTGTAGCTTTAAATTCCCCTAATAAAAATATTAATTCCCCACCGCCGTATCTCTACGTTGACGGCGTGGTGGGTCTTGCGTGCTCCGAACTCTAGGCCTGAGCTAGTAGAGTTTACTTTGCCGGAACGGGTCTGGAATGAGGAGCCAGACCAAGAGAGATACAAAAACCCGCAGGGCAGCATGTGGCGGGCTGTTGGGCAGTAGCGACCCCACGGACCCTATCTCTCGGGAGAAGTCTTGTTCCTCACCTCTGGCTTGCCTTTATTGGCCGGCTGGAGTGAACACTGACGAGGAACAGAGCTCCCACCTCATTCTTGCCTTTATTGGCCGGCTTGAGTGGAGATTCGCAAGAGCAAACGTACTCGGAGGAAGGAAGTATTCCAGTAAGATGCTGGTAAGGATCTTGACCGTACTTCCGGGATTGTCCTGATAGCCGCGAAATACATCTCCACTCCTCATAAGCACCTCAGGACGTGTTGCTCTCTTGTCGCTACGACACTATGTGCTAGCGACTGTTTTCGGGGGCCCATTATTGAGTGTACAAGTCCCTGCCATTTTATCCGTGTGCATATAAAACATAGATCAAACAGGGGCCATAGTCCTTCCATAGTTCCAGGTGACCAGTCCACTTTAGCAACCCAAACCCATAGTCCGATATCATTGTTTCCTTATCTTACAATAGTCCTACACCAACCGGGGGTTGTCCTTGGCTGCACTTGCATAGTGCGAACAGGGATAATCGTCGGTTGGTACCTCATTTCATTAAAAACGTCTAAGGGGCCTCTGCGAGTTGGCTTCGGCCCCTCGTACGCCTGCTAAAGGTCCAGGACCCCTGGGTCCCGAGAAATGTCAAAAACGTAAAAATAATATTAATTCAATCCAGCCTGTCCCTTGGTGTTCTCCCCCAGCGACGTCCTAAGCCGAGGTCTGTACCCCACAAGGGGTGCCCTTAGCATGTGATAGTCGCTTAGTTTCTAAGTTTTATGCCCTGGTTGGCAGCACAGGAAAGTCCGGTTAAGGAGCCGATAATCTCCTAGAATGACCTGCAAGATGCCATAAAAAAAAGCATTTTAGCACAAAAACACAGAGAGAAAATACTGGATTTCGTCTCTTTAGACTTTTTGCATAATACAGGTTACAAGAATAACTATGGGCCTATCTCTGGTAGTAAAATTAACTTCTGGCTCCTGTATATTTTGTTTGTTAACAAAGTGTTCTGTGAGTTCTGAATCTTCTGGCTTCATTTATTCTGTGCCTAAGCGACGTTGTGGACATAGGGAAATCAATTAATTGGTTTTCTTTATTTTATTATGGTTTCATTTTGATGGTTATGGTTAGAGATTAGGTATAACGTCTCTACGATCGTTCGTTAAGATTGTGATTAGCTGAACATTATAATAAGTATCTAATGATCCACAAGACGCATATTATACCAGTGGCCATGAGTAGTTAGCTTGCGTGTTCTATGCTGAGCTCACGCAACATGTTGTACGTCCAGCCAGTAATAGGACTCGCCCATCAAGGAGCGCAGTCCCAAATTAGACGCATTGTTAATTTATTATACATAAAACAAACGGTATTTTAATAAAATGTATAGGAACTAAAATATTAATAAATTATCAAAGATTAATAATTACTTTGGTGAAAGTTTCAAAAAAATACGCTTGACATTTTTTGCGTGTTTCTCAGTTTTTTTATCCGCGTTAGACATAACTTTACAAATTAATTACACTGTGTAATATAAACATATTCTAAAATATTCACAAATTTAGTTATTAAGAAAATGTTCTAATTTAACATGTATTTTTTCCAAATCATTATCACTAGTCGTTTAGACGTGATTTTCAGTATAAAATCATTAAAAGTCAGTTATCGTCGCCGTAATACGATGTGTCATGTGTCACATATTTGCTGAGGTCTGTACAGTGTGAGTCTTTATAATATGCTCATATCGAAATGAGGGAATCTATGCTTAATTTTACCGACAGAAAAAAAGAATTAAAAAATCTTAAAATATTTTATTGAATTAAAAAAATATGTAACAAAACAGTGTAATTTTTAAACCAAATGATCTATCGCGATGAAACAAATTCCAAAAATGATTGTAAGTAATTAAGCGTCCGCATAAAATTAAAACTGTGGAAAAAACTACCCTCAATTGGAAATAGACATGTTTTTTTTTGCAAAAATCTGTGTCTTTTTCATAAATTTTTACAATAATAAAATTATTGTAAAATTTCTCAATATGACGCCAAAGAGAAAAAAATATATAAATAAAATAATATATAAAAAATTAAATATATACCATATTTAATTTTTTTAAATATTTTTTCTGTCGATAAAATTAAGCATAGATTTTTCGATTTCGATGTGTGCACATTATAAAGACTCACACTGTATTAAGTAGAAGTTGTTAATTATAAAGTTGTCTTTACTCAAGTGAAACTCAATTTAAAAGACAACTTAATCTAGATAAGCTAATAATGTGTTATTATATATTTTACCATTATTCTTACCGTTACTTGTAATGAGCATCTCATAATGAATCATTATTAATTTGGTCTATTTTCATTATGTGCAATGAATGATGCGATTCGCAGGAGAACCAAAGTAATCGACATAGCTCGAAGAATTGCCAAACTTAAGTGGCAGTGGGCAGGGCACATTGCTCGCAGAAACGATGGCCGTTGGGCCGAAAGGTTCTGGAGTGGCGACCGCGTACCGGAGAATGTAAGCTTTGGAAGGCATCCCACCTTATGAAGACGACAGGAATCCGCTGGATACGAGTAGCATAGAACTGGTCGAAGCGGCGGTACTTGGGGGAGGCCTATATCCAGCTGAGGATGTTTTTCGGCAATGATCATCATCGTCCAATGATTGAGATAAATCCGCATCTTACCTAGTTGTTACCTCTTGTATTATCTCTTACCTAATATTCTTTTCAAAACTGCTTTCCAATCAATTTGCCTAGCCTTTTCCCAGCTATGTTGGGGTCGGCTTCCAGTCTAACCGGATGCAGCTGAATATCAGTATTTTACATGAAGCGACTGCCTATCTGACCGTCACAACCCAGTATTTGGGTAATACGATACCCCTTGGTAAGACTGGTTGTCAGAATTTCGGGCTTCTGACGACTCGTCGACGCAAAGAGCCACGAATGACAGCCGGGACCAACGGCTTAACGTGCTTTCCGAGTCTCTGTATGTAAAGATGCTCACTCATCCACGTACCAACCCCGGCAAGCGTAGCTTAACCTGATGGATCGACTCGAGCGACTGTTATTACTTAGCCACGAGCTCCTCAAAACTGCTTACCATTACCATAATTATTTAATAATCTTAACTTATTTCCTTTCAGTCTGGTACTCCCAATCCAACGGTGTCAGTGACTTTAGTGGACGTATCAGACACCACCGGCTCCGTTCTGCCAAACATCTACACCGCTCCCGCCGACCTCGACCAGTAAGTCTTGTTTGTATGTCAAAACTTTCATCGTCACCTCTATTTACATTAAAGTACTCGTATTTTAGGATGCCGCATACATATAGCGACAAACATGTCTCGCGGGTTGGTGGCACTGCATGATGACATTATTTTAGTACCTTAAAATTATATATGTCACCGTAAGATTGTGAGCACCGTTAGTTTATAATCTATCGGTATTATTTCCGTTAGATCATAATCTGTCGAAAAATTGTGAACTGGGTGAAATGGGTTAGGTTAGAACTGTGACCAACCGCGCGAGCCGAGCAAGCCAAGCGAGCTGTGCCGCAGCAGCGACCGACGAGAGCGCTACTTCCAAGTTGCTCGCAGCTATGCAGGCTATTTAGTATTAACGCAAGGTGCGTTACGACGCAAGAAAGTTTTATACCAGTTCAAAATTTGTCGGTTTCCCATGCATAGATTATAAACTATCGAAAAATAATGCGTTAAATTATAAAATTATTTAACGCAGTTCACAATTTTTCGACAGTTTATAATCTAACGGAAATAATACCGATCGATTACAAACTAACGAAGTTTATAATTCTACGGTGACATATATACCCAGGCTGCGTAAATACAAAGGCGGATGCAACACAGACACACATAGTCTGTTCTGCATTATCTTGCGAATGGCTTAAAGCAGTAATAGTCCGTCCGAACCCAGCTGCAACACAGCGGTTTGTAGTGCAGCTGCAATTATTTATTTTAAGGCAATAAAAAGGCGGATTCAACGGAGACACCTGTTCCGTTAAATTAGTAACTGACGAACAATTGTGAACTGGCTGAAATGGGTTAGGTTAGGTTAGAACTGTGACCAACCGCTACTTCCATGTTCCTCGCAGCTAGGCAGGCTATTTAAGCGCAAGGTGTGTTACGTCGCAAGCAATTTTGATACTTGAAATGTACACAGAGCGAGTAATTATAAGCCCTATTGAAGTTTTTGTTAAAACAATGTCTTTCGGAGCCGATCACATTGCAGACAGTTTTCAAATGTCTGTGGTTCAATCGTATTTGTAATACTTTATTAATACGGATGGACGCAGCTGCGTTACAGAACAGCTACTGTCTGTGTTGTATCTGCCTTTGTATTTACGCACCCGGGCCACGTCAATTTATGAAGTTTACAAAAACATGTGGGGCGTATCTGCGGCATTACCCTTATCTTTCTTTGTTTCTTTCTTGAGAAGAAGGTAATGAGAAGAAGCTATATAGCACCTTTTCAATTTCGGAAAAATCTTTGACTGTTTTAGAAGGCTGTTGGTACTTATTTTTCTTGATGATTTTAAATTTTGGCAGATAACATTACTTTCTATTTGTATGTTTTCAAGACATCAAGATCAAACTCTTCTTCATTTGTTACAAATACATTGTTTCAAAAAGTTTTAAATTTTTTTTGGACTAAAGTCAATAAATTTACTGTTTTCAGGCCCATTATAAAGACGGTGAAATTTGTGACAAACTTGTCTATTGCTCTGGTGTGGACAAACAGAGTACAAACTCAGATGAGAGTGCAGCTGTGCACTGCTGGACAAGAAACTTGCTCTCTGGTAAGTACTTCCTGAAATATTAATTGAAGTGAAGGTTTTTTTCATTAAATGCTGTGAAAAAACTTAGGTAAACTGCGTTCGCAATATTTCCCAAACATGTAAACAAACACGAGTTTTAGGAAAAACAACTGTAATGCCTACACATAAGGTTCAGTTTGCGCTACAACTTCATATTTTTTTAATGATTTTTTCAACAGTACTAGTCAGTCTAAAATCAACTTTATTTACTCTGTCATAAAGTTGATGTTTGTTTAAGTGGAAATAACATCAATTGGAAACAAGGTTATAAATAGACTTATGGTACTTTGTTACTATAATGTACCTACGAACTTACAAGATATAATCTAAATAATACCTATCCTAATAGTACCTATCTCATTTTCAATAGGTTATTATTTAGCTACTTGTCAAAATACAATATGAACTGAAAGTTTAGTCTTGTATTTTTGTTTGTTTAAATATTGAACCCCCATTCATTTTTTATAATCCAGATCTTCACTTACGATGAACCCGACGGCTGGATCGACAATATTCCGTTCTTCTTCAACGATGCAGGCACTGCTTTTATCACCATTTTACCTTCGGTGAGTACGCGAAACACTTTGATCGATTTATATTTATTTTATATCCTACATTAGCTTCTCGAGTCACTAAAATTAAAGAGCAAATAACGCCATCTCGCTTCAATTCCGTGAACTACACTTTCAACTTGATGTTAATTCTGGCATTTACCAACAGATGTCGTGAAATCTAAAATACAATTTAATTTAAAAAAAAAAACCTGCGAAGTAAAAATAACAGAAGCTTTATCTTCGAAACTCAGTTAATAAAGTTATATTTTTTTACCGACTTACCTCTCTAACTTGTCTCCATTCAAATTATGCTAGGCTCTCTAATAATTATTATTAAATATCCTTTTCAGCTTGTTGATGGAGTGCTGTACAAGCAAATAGTTGAAGCGTCGCAGCCTACTACCGGTACTGCCGTGTGGAACCATCTGAACCGCGTCGACACAGCACACACTGTGCTTGAGATCTTAGCCTGGAACTCCGATGACGTCATGTTAGTATAAATATTATAATTTAGAAATTATGCAACATACGATTTAATAAAATACATTTTTTAATGATAATGATGGTAGAATGATAGTAGCAATCCATGCCTCAGGAAAATATTGTTTGACGTCTACTATAAACAAAAATCAGTTTATGTAATCTTAAACATTCCATACTTCAAAGCACTCAATTCGAAAAAACTTCTGTTTGTATGGGTAGTTGACGAAAATCCTTAATGCAAACTTATTCAACAATTCTCATGAATAGTTTTTCTTTTCCAGCTGGTACAAAGCCACAAGCGAAGAAGACTCAGCAGAACAGCACATCTACACGGTGAACCCTTCTGCTGAGGTCA
Source organism: Agrochola lychnidis (assembly GCA_963680765.1). NCBI lineage: Eukaryota > Metazoa > Arthropoda > Insecta > Lepidoptera > Noctuidae > Agrochola > Agrochola lychnidis. The sequence goes on from OY796857.1 coordinate 18,372,326, forward strand.
CATGCTTCACTTGCGGCATTCAAAGGGAGGACGGAGGCAAGTGCCTCTACAATGAAGCTACCCTCAGCAACGCTGGTGACAGAATCACCATCAACTGTGCTGGTCCTGATGTGCCACAAATCTTCATTTACGCTACCGTGAGTATTACTTCTGCTATTGATGTAAACTGTTGGTTAAAGGCGGATCCCTTAAGGATCCTTACGGAATTCCAACTAAGAGACAATGGCAGTAGATGCTTCTTATTATTCTCATTCAGTTACGCTAGCCAGTTAGCCAGCATCCATCGGGAGGACGGTGGTAATTGTCTGTGCTGACAGAATCACCATGAATTGTGCTGGGACTGTTGTGCGGCGGTGAAATGCCACGCGCATCACGTGAAGCGTGTTCTGCTTTGTAAGGCATTAGCGAGTCTGCTCGGCAGATCTGGATCCGGTTTCACTTAATGTTTGTTTTAGAATGGCCTAACAAGTTTTGGCTTTAAATGTAAAAACTAAAACACGGTCAGACACAAGAATTTTATTGAAAGCTGACAAGCATTGCAGCAATTCACAAGAATAGGCTTAGTTAATTAATTGATTCAGGCGTGACCTGCGGAAATCCATTATAAAATACAATTGATGTGGATATTATTTAGTAACCTGTTCCGCTTAGCAATTTCTAAAGAGCCATAAAAAAACTCTGAAAGAAATCGACACGTATTTCACCTCTCAATGAGGCATCCTCAAGATGACGATTGACTTGTCGCTGCACGCAGACAACGTCGCCGTCGTCGTTGTTTGCGTTCAGCACTCGGTGTGGCTACACGCCGTGTTCGAGTTCGCGACAAGTCAATTGTCATCCTTTTTTTTTTTTTTTTTTTTTCTGGGTGGGAAATTATCAAATAACTTCTCCCGCTCTGGGTGGAGCGGGAGGGCGTGTCAGACTCCTACTGACTAAAACCCACCCGTGTTCCTTCGGTTGCCCTGTTGCCGGGGGCCACGATTTCCCTATCGGTTTTCTTCGAACCCCCGGCAGGCACTGGCCCTAGCGGACCCCGTCAATTCTGCTGACACCTCTTTGAGGCGCGCATGGAATACAACGCGCCGTCGACCCGGGCTCGAGCCGTGTTCGAGTTCGCGACAAGTCAATTGTCATCCTGAGGATGCTTCGTTGAAAGGTTAAACATGTGTCGATTTCTTTCAGAGTTTTTTATGGCTCTTTAGAAATTACCAAGCGGAACATGTACTAAATATATCCACGTCAATTGTATTTCTTAAGAATAAGCTTGTAAATTTTGTTGTATCTCCATAATGTGTGTTCCAGAATGGTTCCCTGGTTCGCGTATGGGACGACAGCGCGGAGCTGACCGCCATCACCAGCAACCGCGAGCTGCCCGCCACCATCCGCGTGGCCGTGCCCGGCAGCGTGGGGCTGCCGGCCGCTGATGTACACATTCAGGCACCGGCAGACTATGCCAATAGGACTAATGTGCCGCTGCTCGTCTATGTGTGAGTATCTGCGGCAGTTCTTTATTGCTGTACAGAGGTACGCTTCTACTCTTTTGCTTATTGTGAACTGATCTTTGTCTGCGATCATAACAAGCCAAAAGGCACTATGTATTGTTTTGTTGACTAAAATTAAAATGTTTTTATTTATGCTTCAGTTTACAAAAAAGGGTTTCATGTTTGGAGTCTCCTTTTAAGCAATCAATGCCTATGTTAGGAGACTCCGCTCTTCCATAGTACAGCATAATCTTAGTCTGTTAAAACAAATCCGTAGGTATAATACTTAAAATATCAAATAAAAACAAGCATGTTAGTGAGTGTGTGATTCGAGTGTGAATACTTGTGCGTTGTGTGTCTGTATTTGAGAGTGTCTATGAGAGTGAATGAGAGAGTTTATGTTAGAGTGTAAGTGTATGTGTGAGTGTATCTGCTACTTCATCATCATCTACCTAGCCTTTTCCCAACTATGTTGGGGTCGGCTTCCAGTCTAACCGGATGCAGCTGAATACCAGTATTTTACATGGAGCGACTGCCTATCTGACCTCCACAACCTAGTTACTAGGTAACACGATACCCCCTGGTAAGACTGGTTGTCAGACTTTTTGGGCTGTATCTGCTACTTAATGTGCTCTAAAAGTGCCTCCGTTTCATCATATGACTAATTATCAACTTTTCTACATATGAACCTACTACGAGTACTCTTTGGAATTGGCCGTTAGCTTCGTTTTTCTAACTGACCAACTCCTTGAAAATCCTTATGTGCCTGTAAATGGTTTAGTGTTTTTGTTAAGTGAGTTTGAGTTTACTCACATTCTTTTTTTTTCCAGGTATGGTGGACCAGACACAGCTCTAGTGACAAAGCAATGGTCGCTCGACTGGGGCAGTTCCCTCGTCAGCCGCTGGGGTATTGCCATCGCTCACATCGACGGACGAGGCTCTGGACTTAGAGGGGTCACCAACATGTTTGCTTTGAACAGGAAGCTAGGAACAGTTGAGATTGAAGACCAAATCACTGTTACCAAGTAAGTATGAATTTCTCGTTTTATAAACACCAGTAGCATGATAATGGTATTAATTTTTTCTTTGATTAACTTCTTCTCAAGTTCACTGTTTTACTTTTTAAATGTTCTCTACTTTTATTCCAGATATTTACAAGACAACTTACCTTGGATAGATGGAAACCGGACGTGCATCTGGGGCTGGTCGTATGGTGGGTACGCGGCCAGTAAAGCGCTCGCTGAGGGCGGTGACGTCTTCAGGTGCGCGGCCGCCGTCGCTCCTGTTGTGGACTGGCGGTTCTATGGTTAGTACCTATCCATAGAATGACCATCTTCTCTTCTTTTTTTTTCAACTAATACGGTGGTGAAACGATTTGCCAGTCAGTAGTTGGTAGATGGATTAACTGTCCAGGGTGGTCTGGACGATTTTTTATATGCACCCCATACGAACTATAACTGAGATTTATAATTTTCTTCTATATATCTTCCAGTAATTATGTCGGGACTAGAACCAAGCTAAAGTTGTAATACCTTCTTGCAAAAGTTGTGAAATTTTTCAGGAGACTGAGAGAGCAGGAAATGCGAAATTGAGATAAGGTCCATCATATACAACATGATCAGTCTTATCCTGTTTTTCCATTGTCAATATCCCACTGAAATTTTTTTGAAGTGAAAACTTCTTTAGGCGCGTTAGGCATTTTTGAGATGGGACTAAACCATTGATTTCGTGACACTGTAATGCAATTTACCGACACCGTGGAGTAAAAGACATCAATGCGTTGATTAACGCGGTGCCGATTTTTTTTTCAAGTTTTCACTTCTGTCGGAACTCCTGGAGTGTCAATGTTTTTTTTTATAGTGGACGTAATTTTTTCATTACAGACACAATCTACACTGAACGTTACATGGGACTGCCGTCAATAAACGCCGAAGGTTACGCAGTGTCGTCACTTCTTACTGAACAATTTGTACGTATGCTAGAGCATGACAGTATGGGTAAATATGAATGAATTACATAGGTATATACAATTTTATAATCCTATTATTTCTTAGGCGGAGAACCTGCGTGACAAGAGCTACTTTTTGATCCACGGCACTGCAGATGACAACGTGCACTACCAGCACGCCATGTTACTGTCACGGCTGCTGCAGAGACGAGATGTCTACTTCACGCAGATGGTGAGCTCATTAATATTCAGGGTGGATTTTTGAGATGGGACACTAAGGGATGGTACTTTTACCGTTGTTGCTACTGGAAAACGGTCTTAATAGACTGTCCTTAACTTTTTGAGTATTGCTAACTGCATTCATAGATGTATTGCAATAAGCTTTTATATTAGAAGCGTTGGCATTAGCACTTTCATTGAGACTATGTTTGAGATGGATAAGCCTGGCGGAGATTGACTTATTATCTTCTATTTATATTTATATATATAAAATTCTCGTGTCACAATGTTAGTTGCCATACTCCTCCGAAACGGCTTATCGATTTTGATGATATTTTATATGTATATTTGGTAGGTCTGAGAATCGGTCGTAGTCTATTTTTCATATCCCTAAGTGATAAGGGTGGTCCACCCCAAACATAAATAATTTATATAGCAAAACAACGTTTGCCGGGTCAGCTAGTTATTATTGTTGCCTGTGTTGTTCCACTGCAGGGCAAAGGCCTCCTTTCCCTCTTTCCACTTTTCCCGGTCTACTGCAATTGCCAATCTTTTAATAAGAAGGAGTCCAGCCCATCCCGCCATCTCTTTCTGGGCCTGCCGCGAAGTCTGACTTGTAACATTTTTAGGGTTCCGTACCTCAAAAGGAAAAAAACGGAACCCTTATAGGATCACTCGTGTGTCTGTCTGTCTGTCCGTCTGTCACAGCCAATTTGCTTCGAATTTAATGGACCGATTACGTTGAAATTTGGTACTCATTATGTATTTCTGTGACCTAAACACGAACGTGTAACGTAACTAAATTTTGAATATAGGGGTCACTTTTGGGGGGCAAACAAGAAAATAAAAAAAATAAAAAGTTTTGCTAACAGTACTGTGTGACATCAAATGAAAGAGCTTGTTGCGAGGATCTTAAACATATTTTTTGATATAATTTTAAAAATATTGAAGAAATTCGATGAAAATTTACTTAAAAACTACTGGACCTAAAATTTTGAAAAAATACATAGCTCTTTACTCATAGATTACAGGAAAACTTATAAGAAGTCTATGGTCTTAAAATAACATGGTAAATCTCTCAATATTGTGCGTACTAACTTACATTTGCAGTTGGAATGTATGGGAGAACATGTATTTCAACTACAATGTTAAGTTTGTATTTGGGATAAAGTCATCCCAACTACGGAATCCTATACTGTGCGTAGTACGACACGCAGTTGGCCGGTTTTTTTGTAATGAATTGAGTTTTTGTAATGCGTTACAGTAGTCAGTGCAGCGAGCCAAACCGCTCGTTGCGAGCGCCGGCTCGTCCACTCGACTGTCAGTGAAGTGTTCAGTCGAGTGAAGGTTTTATGTGCTCGAAACGTGCCTTCACCGCGTCTCATGCATCGTCGTTTTGTAACCAAGCTCGCCTTGAATGATATATTACTGATACATTCCAAAAAAACGTTACAAGTCAGTCTCCGGCTTTAGCTCTTCCATATACAATTGTCAGTTTAGTTATCATGCAAAGTTTCATGATCTAATATCAAGTATTTTTTTAATACTAGCGGTTTATTGTTCGGTTTGGAAGTAACTTTGTTCTTTTTTTCTATCGAGAAAATTTTATGGAATCGTGTTTTCGAGAAACATATAAGTGTTTAACATTAATCCTCAAGATAGTTAATTGATTCAGGCGTGACCTTGCGATTGTCGCAACCCCGCGCTGGGCACGCCACAATCGCGGCGATAAGACCCGTCTTTGAGGAGTGGCTGGAGAGACGCCACGGCGTTCTCACCTTCCGCCTGACGCAGGTCCTCACCGGACACGGCTGCTTCGGGAGGTTCCTGTTCAGGATAAGGCGGGAGGAAACACCCGGGTGTCACCATTGTGTGGATCGGCCTGAGGACACGGTGGAGCATACGGTGGAGGTCTGCCCGGCTTGGGCGGAGCAACGCCGTGTTCTCGTAGAGGCGATCGGCGGCGGTGATCTCTCGCGTCCGGCCCTGGTTCAGGCCATAGTACGGAGCGAGAGGAAATGGCAGGCCGTCACCTCCTTCTGCGAAGCGGTAATGCTCGCGAAGGAGGAGGCGGAACGCGTGAGGGAGAGGCAAATTTCGCGCCCTCACGCCCCTAACCGCCGCAGGAGGAGACGCCCGGGGCGGGAATCGCGAGCCGATTTCCGGCCACCGTAGGCGCGGGCTTGCGGACGGTGAGCAATGGGTAGCTCGCCGTCCGATAAGGACCAAGCCCGGGTCGACGGCACGTTGTGTTCCACGCGCGCCTCAAAGAGATGTCAGCAGAATTGACGGGGCCCACTAGGGCCAATGCCTGCCGGGGGTTCGAAGAAAACCGATCGGGAAATCGTGGCCCCCGGCAACAGGGCAACCGAAGGAACACGGGTGGGTTTTAGTCAGTAAGAGTCTGACACGCCCTCCCGCTCCGCCCAGAGCGGGAGAAGTTATTTGATAATTTCCCACCCAAAAAAAAAAAAAAAAAAAAAAAAAAAAAAAAAAAAAAAAAAAAAAAAAAAAAAAAAAGGCGTGACCTTGCGGAAATCCATTATAAAATACAATAGACGTGGATATATTTTGTATATTGTGTACTGCCTCGTTGGTCTAGTGGTCGCAGGCGCTACTGCTGAGTATGAGGTCCTGGGTTCGATTCCCGGGTTGGGCAGTGTAATTGGGTTTTTCTATCTGAAATTTCTCAGTAGCAGCTCGGAGTCTGGATTTGTGCCCGGTTGATGGCAATAGGCTCGCCCCCTATTACATGGGACTTAAACATAACTGGCGAAATGTGGGTGTACCTGTTACAAGGACACCTCTGCCCAACCCTTCGGGGAAACAAGGCGTTATGTTATGTTATGTTATATTTTGTAACCTGTTCCGCTTAGCTTTTTCTAAAGAGCCATAAAAAACCCTAAAGTAAATCGACACGTGTTTCATCTCTCAACGAGGCATCCTCTGGATGACGATTGACTTGTCGCGAAATCGAACACGGCGTATTGCCACACCAAGCGTACTCTTTTTTTTTAGGGTTTTTATGGCTCTTTAGAAATAGCTAAGCGGAACAGGTTACTAACTATATCCAAGTCTATTGTATTTTATTAATCCTCAACATTCATCATCATCATCAGCCTATAAATGTTCCCACTGCTGGAACTCAGGCCTCCTCTCTGTGAGAAGGAGTGGGCCGTAATCCACCACGTGGGCCCAGTGCGGGTTGGTAAATGTCAACATTAACCAACATCAACCTCAACGTTACCATATATTTATTTCAAAATTAATGCTGTAGCATTTTCAATATTACGTAGGATCATGCAATGTGAGGTAGTATATACTCTTAAAGTGAAAAGCAGATAGATGGTCGAAGATGGTACCGGAATGGTAACTTAGACTGGGGTAGAAGATTTGCGGCCCGACACCAGATGAAAAGACACGTACAATAAACGTAAACTGTTTTCCTTATTTTCAGAGCTATACAGATGAAGACCATGGCTTAGTCGGCGTGCGGCCGCATCTCTACCACGCGCTAGAGAAGTTCCTACAAGACCACATGTTGTAAATCCTACTTAATTGAAATAATTAAAATTATCAACGTTTTGCTCAGTGATACCTCTACCATGTATTTTGATTAAAAAAATGCAAAGAACAATAGAGGAGTAATTTGCCGTCTAAAGGTATTTGTATGTATTTTTAAGCTATTGCATAGCTTTTATTGCGGGCTTTCAGCACGGCGACCGAAACAAGAAATTCCGTAACGAAAATAAAACCTAACACCCCCCACTCCGCCTACCATGTAATGACGGATGATGACATAAAACAAAAATTACGTTCTCGTTCACGTTGTCTTGGGAACGTAATTTTTGTTTTATGTCATCATCCGTCATCATCCCAAGTGTAGCGTTGACAAATAGGAAGTATGGAGGTTACAAATGCTATGCAATAGCTTTACCGCGGCAGTCCCCGAGTGCCACACGTTTTTTTTTTAATGAATTTGAAGGTATTCAGAAATTTTAGAACCATTGCAGAATGCCGATTTTATGACATCGTTCATTATTACAGCACCGCTCTGACACGGCTAATAACTTGTAATTCAATTTAAGATTTTAAATCAAACGCAATAAAGTCTATTTTACGATGGCTATACAGAATAATGGAAAGCTCGCCGGCCGCTTACTGCCCGCGAGCCGTCACACTAAAATCCTAACTTGAATGACAAGTTATTTGCCGTGTCTAAGTGGTGCTGTTGTAGATGTGATTCGACCTCAGTCTTGTTAATCTATTTCGACCACATCGAAGATTTGATGGTTGGGTTGGATATTCCGAGTTCTCCCCAATGCAATTTTTCTCATAAATGTAGGTATATTTGTGTATTCCTCGAATTTTCAAGATTGCCTTTTTTAATAACATAATAATAGTTTATTATTGTAAATGGCTATGAACAAAATGTTAAAAACAAAGAAATATTATATTTTTCTCTAAAATATTAATGATGAATTATCATTTGAAATGGAGAAGTGAGGGGATAGAAACTACAACAAATATGTAATTACAGAGTTACCTATAAACTAGCGCAATGATTTAAATAAAAGTAAATATTTTATGAGTCATGTAAATAATTTTAATTGAAGTATTTTGAGTATTGTGAAGTTACTTAAAGTTGCCAATGTTAATAGTATGAAACAGGGTTTTGAGTGCATATTATGTAGATATTGATATTCAAGTACCTACCTATTTATGTAAAGCAGTAAAATCTGACATAATAATATAAATAAATAGTTCGCTGTATGTATAGTTTCAATGAATCTTGGATATATTGATTTCGTTTGTAAATATTTTAAGTACTTTTAGTACAAAATATCTAATAGGTATAATAAATGTGTTTTCTACAATACGGTATTTTATTTATAATGTTTACATAATTTTATTATTTATTTAATTGATAGCAAAACTTCGAGAACCGAACACACCCGAAATATTTTGTGGCGTGCCGAACAACGCCCCTACTATATTGTTAGACTGTGAACGGCTTACCAACATGTATTGTGTTCGGCTTGATAATCACCCGGTTTTAAACTGTGATTCTATAAATTCAAAGAAAATCCTGTGGAGGAGTGCGAGAAACTCCACGGTTACTCTTTTAACAACACGTTTATACAATGCTTTTCAAATTACTCTGTGGCGTCATCTACATTGCCACATACAAACTACGCATTAAAGATCTGACGTCACATAAATCCTGCATCGCGCTATTAGAGTTTACCGCGCGAACAACATGTGGCTATTGGTAGTTGGGCAGTTGCCCGCCAGACACGACACCCGTCTGCTCGGAGGATCCTCCCTTTTCTAAAAAGAGGATGAGTGAACTTTACACCCTGTTCCTCATACCTCTAAAACTCTGTTAATAGGTATGGGAGGACAGTGTAGACTATGGTGAAGGCCGGTCAATAAATACTAAGTAATTTAAAAAATATATAAATTGTCAACAAATCGAAGCATCTATGAGTCGACAAGGCTTACAACGTTCTTACATTCACAACATAAAAAAATATGTTTATAAAAAAAAGTAAATATTTACAATATTTATACCAAATGACATGATTTTCTTTGCAACTGTAAACACAGAACACTAATAAACTAGACTGCAACAAACCCTGAATGGATATCATGTCCACAAAAGCCACTAATCAAGAATTGAAGTTCCAATTGAGATTGCTAATACTTAAGAGCGTTAATTCTGAAAGTTGGCAACGTCGCAAATAGCTGTCTGATATTTATCTGTTTTGATTATTTTGACAATATTACTGTATGGAAATATAAAATATCGCTAACTAGTGAACTAGAATTTTAATAATGAATTGCAATTTTAACACTGAATTTAATGTTGTAACTGTTATAGGTGCAAAAAGGGCATTTGGAAAGTTTCCAAATACTTTTTTGCATCTAAAACTAAATATTCAGTGTTACGATTAGTGGTGGTTAATAAAACGTATAGCGCCAAAAAATAACACGATATGTGTACAAAGCACCTAGCGTTTGCTAGATCGACTTCAGACTTCGCGCTAGAAATATATTACTTCAACAAACTAAACGTTTAAAAGTCTAAATGTGCACAGCGGAGCCAGAATGGGATAGTAATAAAGTTTTATAGTCTGGCACAGCGCGTCGGGTGAACTCGGGCGGCAGTCGGCCCGCGTCGTCTGTTATTTTGCAAAATAAATTCTCTAAATTTAAAAATAATTTTGATACAAGTAAATCGAATTTGACAATCGCGACTCCACACGTGATGTTAACCACGTGAATCTATTTAGAGCCAGAGGCGCGCAGAGGGGCGGCCGCGACGTGTTTTATATGGAATTTTCACTTTTTGTATGGAAAATAAGAAAAAATATTACCTACATGTAGAGTGTAAGGGGTTTAACGGTTTTATAAAGAGGGTCGAAATTTTCATTATTTTTGCGATTGGACATACCGTTTTCGAGATATAAGCAAAAGAAAAAAAGAAATAGTACTGTTTTTGCACCTGAAGTCCGAGGTGTTGGTGTGAATTTAAAGTTCATGACAGCCAATTTTATTTCACACGTTTTTTTTGTAAATCGCGATTAGTAATAGTCAGATTTAGTTGAACAATCAAAATTTTTACACTTTTCACATGAATGTTCATTGATTTCTAACGCTTCATTAGAAAAATATTATATTCTTTCGTGTACAGCGCGTGAGATAACATTCACCGCGCAACATTAAGTCCATCTAGCGTGTTGGCAAATAAAATGACAACGTCTCTGCGTTGAGACTGTGGACGAGTTTTGTAACAACGTGTTATAATGATAGCGTATAAAATAACGCGCTAGAAAAATACATTTCATAGTCAATATTACACGTCTATAGTTTCTAGCGGATTTGAACATCACTAGTTACGATATTAATTATTGCATTTCATAATCAAAATTTTAAGTTATGTTAAAAATAAAAACACAAACTAAAGTTTGATTTTAACAAGGTTAGGTATTCCTTACAGTAGATTAAATTATCTACATGTGTTTATTCAACACGTAAAATCTTATTCCCTTGAGTGTACCAAACTAACGAATCGACGAAAACTGGTAAACTCTGGAAACTGTTGTGTTAACGCAATTGTCTAATCGGCAAAACTGACGAATCAGTGAAACTGACTAATCAACGAAACTGGCGAATTAAATAAACGACCGTCTGAGGGAAACTGACCAGACAACTGTCTTATTATTATTCTCAAACTCAAAGCATTTATTTCAAATAAACCAATTACAGACACTTTTGAATTGTTAAGGGTTCGGTCCACCATAATGCCTATAATGTTCCCACTGCTGGGACACAGGCCTCCTCTCTGTGAGAGAGAGTGGGCCGTAATCCACCACGCGGGCCCAGTGCGGGTTGGTAGATGTCACATGTCTTCGAATTTACGGTTCTAGGACATGCCGGTTTCCTCACGATGTTTTCCTTCACCGTTTTGAGAGCAGTGGTGATGAAATAATTTACACAAAGTAAAGCGCCTGTCTGGGTTCGAACCTACGACCTACAACTCGTAAGTCGCAGCCATTACCACTGGGCCACCACTGCTCCCAAGGTTCGGTCAGTCAGAAAGATTAACCTAGTTGCCTATTCAAAGCGTAGGTACTGTTCTTACTGCTTATGCAGCTAAACTTAATCTACCTAAAAGAGTTCTAATGTGGGTGCCCCACTACAATTTTAAATCAATGGAAATACCTAAAAATACAGTTTTCGTAATAATATCTACTGTTTTGCAACCAAGTTTTAAATTTAGTACAACTAGTGGCACATTTGATAGTGAAAACTTAAGACATTTAGTTTTGGTCGTGTTTAAGTAAAAAAATATTAGCTGCGAACCATTTCAAAAGAACAGTAGGACTATCGTTAGCATGTAAGAAACCGTATTGTTTTTCATATATTTAAAAAATAAGAGAACTGTCATCAGCTAATATAATTATATCCGATAAGCTAGCCATCATGTACGGAAGGTACAAGAATTGAAGGTGTGGAATTTAGACTAGAAATAGGAAAGGGCCAAGAATTGAACCTTGAGGCACGCTCATCTTAACTAGAGACTCCGAGGACGTCGCTCCGTTATCGTTTACTTATTTGATAGATAGGAAAGAACAAAATTAGCAGCTTGTCCACGAACTCCGTTGTGGTGTCATTTCCAGATCAGTGTATTGTTGTGACAGTTTATTTACTATTAAGGTACTTTTGGTTCGGTCTTGCGTAAAGCAGTTGAAGAAAAAGTGTGTGTGTGTGTCAGCTCCGACGCACGACGGGAGTTTACTCCTTAATACGATTGTCTTTGAATATGCAATAGGCAAAGAAGGTAAATAACTGCATCTCTTAAAAAAAACAAAAACCCTACCCTGACCTTCTTTTAGCTTACAGTTCATGATATGCGGTAACATCATTGATTTGGCTGACTGTATTGGGTTCGTTATACAGTTCAAAATTCGAACCCGTAGGATACTGCGCTCAACGGCCCACTGGCAAGCCTTGAGCGACCTCTGTTGTAGTGTAAAATACCAGCAGGGTAATTGCGTAACATGGACGTGTTAAAATGAACGGCATTGCCATTGTACGTGACAATGGAAATGCCGTTCAATTTAACAGTTGCACAATATTCATTGCGTTCATTGTGTTCAGCAGACAAATTACACAAACAAATAAAGCAATGGATTAGGAATCTCCTGCAAAATATCTCGAATCTTGATTGAAAGTGTTTTACGCAATTAGGGTGCAAGCTTCAGCACCGTATGTATACGTGTAGGTACGGGAGAATGCACATATCTATAAATCTCCGTTTGAGACAAATTGACATTCATTGGGCCATACTGGTCCACCTTCGTCTATCAATCAACTCTTGGTGTCGAGCAATTTCGTAGGCCTGTTAGGAGATGGTTTGACCCACAATAGTTTTATAATCGTGGACATGTCAAACTCTTTACTATCAATGTACCTACGTCTTTAATAGATTGTGTTTTTAAATATTATAATTATTGTTATCTACATTTTAACATATATCCATATTTTATTTATCATCAGATTAATGTTAAGATTATATTTATCGATTGGTTGATTATGATAATATTTTTGTAACCACGTTAAAATATTCAGTGTGGCGTGGATTCGGCAAATGCCGCCGGTCCAAAATTAATTTAAATTTTTATCATCTGGAACGTGGTGAGTAAATTGGAATTATCTTTTCTTATAAAGACTACTGAGTTGTTTTGACGGTGTGTTCAACGTCTTATTAAAGTGATATTTTGAAATCACGTAAGTAGATCCCTAATTCGTAGGGTTATCGACATTTTTACGACTTCTTGACCTTTAACTAGTTGACGTGCTCGTTAAATCAAGACCCTGTGAAATACTTCCCCGAAAATGTAAGTAAACATTACCTACATGAGACCGGTCGTATTGGAAACTAAAATTTAAAACGAATTTCTTATACATTTTGAAACCGAGTGATGGCATACTTTTAATACTTCCACAGTCAAAGGTAACTTGCAAGGTGAAATTTTCGAAAGATGCTTGGTCTTTTCGAATAAGACCCGAGATAGTATAGGATTTTAACCTTAATGAAAGCACCCCGGTGTTCAACAGCAGCACATCATGGCTTCAAATCCTCTTAAAATACCAATTCCAGAATCTCCTTGCATAAGAGAGACGGTGAGACAGAACCCTGGAGAGACAGAAAAGAGGGCTCCTTGAGTTTTGCTTATCGTCTATATATTCCGGTTAGCAAATAATGATTAGATAGCCGTTTTATAGTAGGTAAAACATTTTTGTTTGTCATTCGCCACTGATCTTCATCGCTTATTTAATGTTTCATGAGTTTTGCGTGAAAACTTGCATTCCTGAATAAAGACTTAAAATTGATCACTCTGTACTCTGATCTAATCACCATATTCAGCAGACAATAGGATTATTTCCTAAGCCGTCAAAATAATGTTATAAAAAATTTTCATATCGGTATCACAACGATTATAAAAGATTAAGATAACTCAAGTCCGTTATAATTTATCTTAAATAAAATGATAAATACATAATAAACATTTATACCCAACTTATACGTAGACACTTTTGTGCCTGCCCAAATATTTGTCTAAACCTTCGATCAACACTACATATTTATAATCGTTGCGGGCACGTAAACGAGTAGGTACAGACGCCAGCACATCAAGCTACTACAATCTGTCAAATTTATTTAATAGATTTTCAACTTTATCGGTGAACCATGAGGTTCAAAGTTGATTGGGAAAATTTGACAGTTTCGGGTAGCTTGATGTGCTGGCGTCTGTACCTCCTATATTTTTGTTGAAGAATGTCCGATGCTGTACAGCTTGCTATTCAAGAATGTTCGACAGTACTTGATTTGCTTGATTACCGACAACAAATTGCTGTTGGAAGAAATAGCGGTCGTCAGTTAATTTAAACTGACAAAACTTTTGGGTTTTCGATTTTTGTGAACAGCGTTTACATGACTCCTTCGCTAACATTGATTGGCACGGAAGCGTATTTTTATAGATATTTCCAACCATGCAATAGCATGGTTGGGAATATAAAAATAAAAAATATTTATCAGTAACTGTTATAAAGCGTGAAAAATACTCAATTATGCAGGCGTCTGAACAATGACGTAGCAATTCTAAAATCTTTCCTGGGTACCGTCAATAAAAGAGATAAGTATCCACGTAATAAGTAACCAGCCAATTCCACTCCCTTTTTGCTTATGACCCGTGTAGCAACATTTTTGCCATCGTTCATCTGAAGCATTCGTAAGTGTAGTAGTAAGTTGGAAGTTGGAGCACCCATAAAACACCTGGACTTATTGCTAATATAAGTTTGAAATCGCCAACCCATCTTGAGCAAGCGTAGTGAGTGATCTATGCTCGTGCCTTCTCTGTAGGAGAAGAGGCCATAGCCTTGCAGTGGGATAGTAATATATAGGCTGACATTATTTCACCTAAAGTTTTTTGCTTAAAAATAACTATCTCACAGTGAGACCATTTTATTCACAGTTACACCCTAAAGAAGATGGCTCAGGACAGCAACACCACTTTAGAGTTAGGAAACAGTGATAACCAGGTGAGAATTAATCCTAGCATAACATCAATCACCTTAGACGCAGTTTGCGGTCGGTTTTTCTGGTTATTTTGAAATTACCAGGACTAACGGTATAAAAAGTGATAAAATTAGAAGAAATATTTTATGATATGTTAGATGTTCGATTTCATTGACTCTCGAATGTATATTTTCAGGCTCTGATCACAACCTCACGTAAGAAGACAATATGGTACATAATTGGAACCGTCGCGATGTTGGCAGTGCTTGGAGGGGTTGTTGCTCTGATCGTTGTCTTGTCAGGCGGCGATGCTGAGCCTGTTGTAACCACGACCACTACTGCTGCTCCAACGACTACTAGCACTGGAACAACTCCGGAAGATTCAACTACGGCCGATCAAACGACTGTTAGTGATTCTACTGAAGAGTCTACAACTCCGGAAGTTCCAACTACGGCCGATCAAACAACTGCTAGTGATCCTACTGAAGAGCCTACAACTCCGGTAGACTCGACTGATCCAACTACGGCAGCTCCACCGACTACTACTGAACCACCTGTTCCGATAGATTTAGAGGAGTTTATCCAAGGGGTCTTTTCAGCGTCTTCCTTCAACGCAACATGGTCAGCAGGTATCCTAACCAATATATATTACCTATTATAAGTGCGAGTGCGAGTGTTATAAAAATGAGTTTATTTGTTTGTTACGCTTTCACGCTAAAACGGCAGAACAGATTTGGATGAAATTTAGCACACGGGGAGACCATAAGCTGGATTAGGATATAGAATACTTTGTACTCCGACATTCCAACAGGATCGAGATTTATGCGGGTGAAACCGTGGGGCGCAGCTAATGTTTAATAACACGTAATGTTTTCTTACCGACTCCACGAGGATAAAAGGCAAGGATCGTCTTTAGCAGTCAGTTGGATTTCGAGTCGCATTTTTAGTGGTTTTCCCCGCGATTGGTAGTCTTGGGGATGGGCTTATTTTTTTTAAATATCTTCATTTATAACGTTTATTTGCAGGAGGCGAGATGTTGTTCCGGAACAGTGATGGCGACCTAGTGCTCTATGATGTTGACAGTAATAGTATCACACCGCTCATTTTGAACAGCACCTCGCAGGTTGGTTGAATATTCGTTTTAAGTTTGTGTTCGGACAAGTTGACTGCCCAATGGTAGACTCAGACAGAGGTGGTAGGGTAGCTTGATTCCAATAAAAATACTGCGCCATAGACAGTGTAGCAAACTGGCAACCCACTTTTTTACTAAACAAAAAGTCCGTAAATTCAGTCCCATAAATCTAAAAGTCTGAAGGCAGTCAGCTAGCCTTCGCGAAAAATTTTCGATGATTGTGTTAATAGATTGTCTACAGCTGCTTTTTCACTTAGCGTTTTGAACAGTTCTGAACGAGCAAGTGTTTATTCGCGCGGTAAATGAAAACACTTGAGCGATCGAACATGTTTGAGCGTTTGAGCAGTGATGATCGGTTGGACTTGGTGAAGAATTGCTCGATTGCTCATATATTCAGTGAAAATGACGTCACCGGCGAGCGTTTTGAGCGAACGTCAGCGGCAAAATGTTCGCTCGGCAGGGTTGTGAAAACGCGGCTTCAAAGTATGCTTCCGAACAACGCTGCACGCGGCAGTGCTGCGCGTTAGTGCTGCCTGCCGCGTGATTCCAAGCACCGTGGTGCGGCACTGCTGGTCATGGTTTACTTCTCAGCAGTTATCAACACTCACGTGTTATCGCTGTGATGAATGCCCGAGTACTGGTTTGCGGCGGTGGCAGGGTGACAGTGCCGTGCAGCAGTGCTGTCGCAGCACTACTGCCCTGCTCGGAATATAATCGCATATAAACCTATAGAACGTGTATCGACCAGTAGTGACGCGGTAGCAATGCCGCAGCAGCATTGCCGCGTGCGGCGTTGTTCGGAATCATAACTTTAGATGTGTTTAAGTCATATTGTGCTTACGATAGGTACTACTTACCTTTGTAAAACGTGTGATTGTATCTAACATCTTATGTATTACAGGTTCTGCAACAGTCATCGAGGGTGATTCAGTTATCTCCTGATGGTAGTGAAGTCATCTTGGCATACAATGTCGAACCAGTAAGTTTAAATTTTAACATCTAATTAAAATCTTTGTTTCTTCTAAAATTAAAAAACATTATATTCTCTAATATTTTCTGCTTCCAGGAATACAGACACAGTTTCCGTGCTCGCTACGCAGCCGTAAACATCTACACTGGTGCCACGGTCAACATCAGTCCTCTCCAAACCAATCCTGGAAAGAGTGATGACATAGCTTACCTCCAGAACTTCGTGTGGGGCCCCTCAGGAACTGCCCTGGCCTTCGTCTTTTTGAACAACATTTACTACCAGAATAATCTGAACAGTCCTCCTCGTCAAATCACGACGACTGGGCAGTCTGACGTGATCTACCACGGTATCCCGGATTGGGTATATGAAGGTTTGTATTTTTTTCATCACAAGTTTATCAGTTGAAATTAAAATATATATACGCACGGTTTTTACGATTTGACAAAACATCGAGATTTTTTTATTACAATAATTATGTACCTAAGTTAAATATTAATGTTTTAACATAATAATAAACCTTTCGGATTAATTTTTCTGAATGTTAGTTATGGGTTTCAACCCCAAACGGATCGAAAATACAATTACCGAAAAAATTATCATACTATCGCCCCTTGAGGTAAACGATTCTGGTCAAACAACTTTCAAAATGTGCATTAATTCAGTTACACATTGGTGTCGATTCTCTTGTCACAAATGCCTCTAAACTAAACTAAAAATTACCAAAATTTAGTTTAATCCTGTCAAACGACGATTTTCCATTCTGAAATAGACTAAAATGACACAACTTAACTATATTTTAGTTTGGCAGCACTAAGATGGTACTGAGATATTAGTTTAGTGAAAATGGCAATTTTGCTATTCTGAATTTGACGTTTTTCACCTAAAATTTAGATTTTCTAACAAAATCTGACTATTTTTAATTGCAACTAAAAACGTGTGGAATAAAATTGGTTGGAATTTAAATTTTAAATTCACACCAACACCTCGACTTCAGATGCAAAAACAGTACTGATTTTTTTTTTTTCTTTTGCTTATATCTCGAAAACGGTGTGTCCAATCGTAAAAATAATGAAAGTTTCGACACCCTTTATAAAATCCTTAAGCCCCTAACACTTTACATGTAGGTAATATTTTTTTATTTTCCATTCAAAAAGTGAAAAAATCCATACAAAACACGTCGAGGCTGCCCCCCCTGCGCGCCTCCGGCTCTAAAAAAACTCACGTGGTTAGGTATCACGTGTGGAGTCGCGATTGTCAAATTCGATTTAGATGTGTCAAAAGTATTTTTAAATTTAGAGAATTTATTTTGCAGAATAGCTTTGAGATTCTCATAGTCAAAAGTAAGGAATTTTAGTGATAGTTTAGTTCGGTGTACAAGAGAATCGGCACCAGTATATAGATAATTTTTTTGAACCATATTTAAGTATCGTGTATGTTGAAAAAATACTGATACAGGTACTTAAGTATAATTCGAGCAAACATTTATCCCATCTAACTGGATCCCTACATATACTTAATTAAATTTATTGTATTTAAATTTTTACAGAGGAAGTCTTCAGCTCAAACAACGCCATCTGGTTCTCAAAGGACGGCGCTAAGATGGCGTACGCGTCGTTCGATGACACCGGAGTGAGAAAGATGAATGTTCCTCACTACGGTGTTCCTGGATCTATCAGCGACCAGTACACTCACCACCATGAGATCCGATACCCTAAGGTAAGAGATCCATACTTTCTTTTCTGATAGAGGGTAGAAAAAGACGGCATTATTTTTTTCTAATACCTATCTCAATCCTTCGCTTTCACGGGCAAGCAATTTAAACTGCTCAGTTCCTTGAGAAATATCAGTCCTATTCTCTTCATGGTTAAAACTTAAGTTGACTTCTACCTCTTTTCAGTCCGGTACAGCCAACCCTACGGTGTCAGTGACTTTGCTCGACGTTAATACCAACGTTCTCAATGTCTATGCAGCTCCTGCTGACCAGTAAGTATTGTTTGAGATCTGGAAAAAAATAAGAATCAAAGAAAGGTTGCTGTTATTTTTTCTTTATTTACTTCGTTCTGCCTCTATTATTTAGTATTATATCCTTTTGACGTGACAACGTCTTATAAATTGGTTTGCCGGGTGACACTTCAAGAAACTGCGTTACGCTCCGCTCACGTTATGCGCTCACAATGAGAGCGAGTGAGAGGCACGCGTCCCTTCCACTCGGGCATGGTTAGCCCGCCTAAGAGCGAGAGAGACAGACATAAAAAGTGAATGCAAGTTATTGTATGTATATTTGTATATAAATACGTATGTATGTGTAAAGGTAAAAATAAAATTTTGTTAATATGAAATTCAGTGCGAGATTCTTTGTATAAATTAAGGTTTTAAATATAATTCTTTGTATAAATAAATGTTTTAAATTGTTACTATTATTTCATCCTTCTTCCTACTATACGAATGAATATTCACATTAAAATTATTTTACCACTCAAAGTCGTTGTCACGTAAAACTTTCGCCCGTATACCGACTTTACAGGCAACCAATTTTTTTTCGTTTATGTAATGATCATTGGCCAAATCCAGATGGTAAAAATATCAGTATTGATTATGATTGGCACCTATAGTAACCCTTACAACTTGACGACAAGACTGGCGCAATGTCTGAGCGGATAGTTGTTGGTTCGATACCCGCACGAAAAAATATTTGTAGGTATAGCTTACAAACAAGTTTTTTTTTCTGGTTTTGGTTCTTGGTGTGAATGTTTTTACATTCTGTTATCTTCATCACCCAATTTGTAATTAAATTTTCCTTAATTTTGTTACATTTACAAATTTCAGCCCCATACTGAAGACTGTGAAATTCGTGACGAACTTGTCTGTTGCTGTGGTGTGGTCGAACAGAGTACAAACTCAGATGAGTGTACAGTTGTGCACCGCTGGACAAGCAACTTGCTCGGTGGTAAGTCCTGAACTATTAAGTAATTGTAGTAAAGTTTGGGGCTCTATTTCGAGCTGCTGATTGAAATATGCTGATTGTTAGTAAAATCGGCTTCATTGTTAGTAGTTTACAGTAAATGTGACAATATTATTTTACGTATCACTTGATATATGTACAATTAAATTAAAAACTAAGTGCCAACACGGTTGAGATTCCGAAAACATATATTCAGTAGGTAGTTTATTCAAGGGATGTTTCTTTGAGTACCAATAAAAACACCGATATATTATAGAACCATATCATTATTTCCAGATCTTCTCTTACTCTGAACCCAACGGCTGGATCGACAAAGTTCCTTTATTCTTTAACGAGGCAGGCACTGCTTTCATCACTATCTTACCACAGGTTAGTATTTGAAACAAACACTTCGTTTTATTTTTATGAAAAACGTACCTAGTTACTCGAGGAAATAAAACTTAAGTACAACTCACGCCATCTTACTATGATTCTATAGCATCACATACGTTTTGTACTCAGTGTCACTTCTCGTGTCGAACAACAGATGTCGTGATGTTCCATTTTCAACTCCGTACAGGTACAGGTGGGTGTTTTCAATTCAACAGGCAAATTGCCAAAAAAAAAAATACTAAATGCAATTAAATACTTGCGCAAAAGTATATTTTTTATTCAAAACAAAAAGAGCCCTTAGGTATACTACGACGGCATCTAAGATGTTAAATACCTCTCTCTCTCCGTCTACTTTTACATACCAGTCTTTCATTAATCTATAAACGTAGATATTATAAATGGATGTTGGAAAATGAGATTGATAAACTCCAACATATTTTAACCGATCACCATGTTTGAGACATTTATGTATTTTTTTATGGAGAAGAGGTTTCGACCTCCAACCGGGTGGAGCCGCAGGCAAAAGCTAGCATATATTATAAGAAAATTCATATTTTCAGCTTGTTGATGGAGTGCTGTACAAGCAAATAGTTCAAGCGTCACAGCCTACCACTGGCACCGTGTGGACCATACAGAACCGCGTCAACACAGCACACACCGTGCTTGAAATCTTAGCCTGGAACTCCGCTAACGTCATGTTAGTATACTATTCAATATACATAATAATTATTAACATGTAATTGTTATAATTCACACAAAAGACCTCAATAATCTGGTACACGTTAATCATTAGGTAAGTACAATCAATTTTTACGATTACAATGTTGACGGCATTTAAAGCAGGAATATACCTTCACATTTTCCGACAAACGATTAGAATTGTTTATTGGGATAAACCATACCACCCGTACAATACCATCTGCCAAGGGTTTAATTTAAACATTTTCAAAATTATTCCTAAAGACAAGTTTTTCAATTATTTGAAGAAACCCCTTGCTTAAGAGGGCGTCCAACGGTACACAGCGCCACTCCTTTAAAAAAAAAAATCTCGTGACTGCGAAGCAATTATGAATAATGGCTAATAAGGACCCTCGTAAGTGTGCCTAGAATTTTCTAATACCTTTCATAAAGTTTCATATTGAGACACGAAGCAACAAAATTCGATCTAAAGAAAAACGGCCATATTCCTCTAGATCGCATTTTGATGCTTCGTGTCTCAATATGAAACTTATAAAAGGTACTCGTATTAGAAAATTCTAGACCCACTCACGGAGGGCCTTATTAGCAGTTATTCATAATTCCTTCTCAGTCACGAGATAATATTTTTCTAAAGAAGTGGCTCTTGTGTACCGTTGTATGCCCCGTTTAAGATAATTTCTCTCTTCCAGCTGGTACAAAGCTACAAGCGTAGCAGACGCAGCGGAACAACACATCTACACAGTGAACAGTGCTGGTACGGTCGCATGCTTCACTTGCGGCATCCAACGGGAGGACGGAGGTGAATGCCTCTACAATGAAGCTGCCCTCAATAACGCTGGTGACAGAATTACCATCAACTGTGCTGGTCCTGGTATTCCGCAAGTCTTAATTTTCACCACCGTGAGTATTGACATTATTGTCGCAGTTAGATGTTGAATGAGTCGCATCTTTCATGATGAAATCTCATGTTAGCGGTTGTGATTATAAGACAAAATTAACAGGTAAATTATACAGACTTTAATATGCGGTTTGAAAATATATCAAAAGTTGGCTTTCCAAAATTGACTGAAACAAAACATCTTGAGGTAACCAGCATGCCTTTGAAGGAAAAAAATCGAAAACATGTGATGTTCACTGACCAGCACGTACACGCAACCTTCGTGACGGATCCTACTTTTTGTCACCAGGGCTAAATCATAGCGGAAAGAACTAGACCAATAACCACCCTGAGTAAGGAAGTTCATCCTATTGAGAAATATCTTCATTTTAACCAAATATTGTTTGTTCCAGAACGGCGCTTTGATCCATGTGTGGGACGACAACGCGGCGCTGTCCTCTATCACCACCAACCGCGTGTTGCCCGCCATAATCCGCCGCTCCGTGACCATCAGTGAGGGTCTGCCGCCCGCTGATGTACTCATACAAGCGCCAGCGGACTATGCTACTAGGACCAATTTGCCTCTTCTCGTTTATGTGTGAGTACCTATCGTCTTTAAATACGTACGTTCATACAATCATTCCAAAGAGCAACGAAGAAGGTTTGCCAGCTTTTTTGTAAGATTGTTGATGTACTGTGATTGATGTACTTCTATGAGTCAACGGATGATTATTATTGGCGCTGATTAGTAATTATGCGAAATCAAAATCGCCAATTTCTAATTCTTCAATTTCGTCATTTATTTTTCACGTTCATTCCCAATTTCCAGGTACGGTGGACCCGACACGGCGTTAGTAACAAGGAGGTGGTCGCTTGACTGGGGCAGTTCTCTCGTCAGTCGCTGGGGTATAGCTGTCGCTCATATCGATGGACGTGGCTCTGGACTTAAAGGAGTTACTGGCATGTTTGCTTTGAACGGGAAGCTCGGAACTGTTGAGGTTGAAGACCAGATCACTATTACGAAGTAAGTTGAAATGTAGTTTTTACAGACGTAAGTCACAAAGAAGTGTACTTAAGTAGGAACCTCATATGGTTTTGCATCGAACTGATTAAATAAAAAAAATCATTAAATCTTCAGAAAAGACGAAACATAAACGGTTTCGTAGAAGATAAAGCCACTTAATAGATTTTGTTGTGACGTCATTCATCATCAATAACATCCATGGATTTGCCAACCTTTCGGACAAGGTTGAATCAAAGCCGCGTCCCTACGTATCAATTTCTTCGGCACCCGTACCCTTGAAGGGTACGGGTGCCGAAGAAATTGTAACACAGAAATACACAATTTGGGTGGGTGAAATACAAGAACAAATTGTACGCCCATGAGATCTACTACTAGTTCCTTGAAAATACCTCAAATCCTCCGACTTCTTTTCCCAGGTACTTGCAAGACAATCTATCCTGGATAGACAGCACACGTACATGTATCTGGGGCTGGTCGTACGGCGGGTACGTGGCCACTAAGGCGCTCGCTGAGGGCGGTGAAGTCTTCAAGTGTGCAGCCGCTGTCGCTCCGGTTGTCGACTGGAGGTTCTACGGTAAGATCTTTTGAACCAGTCACAAAGTTTTCCTGTCTTGTTAGATAAGCAGCATCTTTTAGACTGACTCCATGAGAAAAAATCTAGAATTGGTGGAAATATTATGTGCCTGCCAGTAGTTGATAGAGGGGACCAGAATTTGTCAAATGTATTTGAGTTTCTTTTTGTGCATATCGAACAAACTTAAGACTGATTAGTGGTTATTCTTCAATGATATATTCATTCTTCGAAGTACCTAGAGTAAAACATGATTTTTTGTTTTCAGACACAATATATACTGAACGTTACATGGGCCTGCCGATGGAAAACGCGGCAGATTACGCAGCATCATCACTTCTCACTGAAAAAGTGGTAAGTTTCATTGTATGTTTCATGTAAGTATATTATGTAAGTTTCATACGTGCCTTCGTTTTCGGTACGGTCTTTTTCTAGGGACTCTATTCTATGTTGATTCCACTATTCTGTTAAGGTGTCTTAGAATAATAATAATAAACCTTTATTATCAAACCACAATTAATCCATACAGTAGTGTTAGTAAAGAAAACTTACCTTTATACACCGTGAAATTTGAATCACAGTTTCGCTAGAACAAACGTTGTTCAGACCATGGTATACTACCATTCTACAGCATCCAATTTAAAAAAAAACATAATTGGTTTTTGAAAAAACACAAAAAAGATAAAGTTTAAAATGTCAAGATTATCGTTACTTCCTACAACACAGACACCACGCACGGGACACAGCATTGTCTAAAGGGAAATGTACCTCCATAAACTAAATTTAGTAAGCAGTAGATAATCTTGACATTTTATACTTTGTCTTTTTTGTGTTTTTTCAAAAACCAATTATGTTTTTTTTATTGGTTACTATAGAATGGTAGTAGATCAAGGTCTGAATAACGTTAGTTCTAACAAAACTGTGATTCAAATTTCACGGTGTATAATATTAGTGTGTTAGACAGTGTTCTTATGACATCTTAATTCTGAATCTAACTAAATCCCATACCAATTTACACCAGTCTATTCAAATGTCGAATTAGGAAAACATTTAAAAAAATAGTAAGAGTGTTCCTTTAATGATTTGTTCATTTGTTTTCAGACGGAGTCTCTTCGCGACAAGAGCTACTTCTTGATCCACGGCACCGAAGACGACAACGTGCACTACCAGCACGCTATGTCACTGTCACGGATGCTGCAGAGGCAAAATGTTCAATTCACTCAGATGGTGAGTTCAAGATTTTATTCAATTGAGGCTTAAATGTCAAGGATCTTTTGGTCCTTTCAAAGACTGAATACAGATTGAAAGAAATTGGAAGAATAACCTTGGCTTGAACGATTGCTGGAAGAGATAACGGAATGGTGGCCATACTGAGCAAAGTATTGCGGGCAGACCAACCAGCCCGTCGGTTTATAATGACGACATTATAAGACAAAATGAAAAGCCGGAACGGTTTTGTTGAGACTACAAAATCGTTCACTCCACACTTAGCCTCGTGGTATGACCCACTCCCTCTCATAGAGAGGAGGCTTGGGTCCCACCAGTGGGAACGTTTTAGGCTGATTATGCTATGCTAAGACCGTTAGGAGAATCGGCAGAAAAATACGATATTTATATGATGTTTTCCGAAAAACACTTAAAACAAAAAACAGCAGTTCAGACAATGTTCTTAATAAACCACGAATGTTTACTACTCGACGTAACATGATACGA
This sequence comes from Agrochola lychnidis, assembly GCA_963680765.1. Taxonomy (NCBI): domain Eukaryota; kingdom Metazoa; phylum Arthropoda; class Insecta; order Lepidoptera; family Noctuidae; genus Agrochola; species Agrochola lychnidis. The sequence continues at coordinate 18,397,383 of OY796857.1, forward strand.
AAACTAGCACTTATTAAATCGCCTCCATTTAACCCCTGCCTTATGACATTAGAAGAACGCACAAAACCAAAGCAATTCTGAAGGTAGCTGTAGACCACTCAACATGAAGAAGTAATGTGCGAGGAAATATCCGATCGTTTATATAAATAATGGGCTCTAGAACATTCGCTGGCTCAGCAGAGCGCCCTTGGGATCAACGCTTTAACTTGATATACTGCAGGTATTTAGGAGGTAGCCTTTACTTGTAGCTGAAGTTGGTATTTCTTTGTTCAATTTGAGTCAATTTTGGTGTCAGAGTTGAAAAAATTCGATGGTATCTGTAAACATTGTATTATTATGGTGATCGAATGCAAAAAAGAGAAAATATTGCGTTTCCTCATTCCAAATTAATTACGAGCCTTTGGATTAGCTGAATATTTAGTGTGCAGCCTGCGAATACTGAATATTTACCAACTTCAGTAGCCGCTTGAGGATTTACTAAAATCATTGTGTCAGTGCTATTCGCAAACCTGAAGACACAACTGACTTTTTATTCTATATTTTTGAAACATAATGTATTCTGTACGATCTATACGATCAGCGACAAAACTCGTTTAACACTGCTACTTTTACATACATTTAAATTGACACAAAATTATTCTATACAAGCAGGTATTTCAGCATGTCAGAATTATCATAGCTAAGAGTATTTTTTTTAATTTGTGCTCCGATTTAAATTAAATATTTAACTTAATAATTAAGATATTAAAACTGAAGAGTTATCTAATCGACTTTTTTCGCTGACTGGCCATGTTTCTATTGGATTTCACACAGTTATTATTATTAATATTTGCTTTCAGAGCTACACAGATGAAGACCACGGTTTAGTCGGCGTGCGACCGCATCTCTACCACGCGCTAGAGAAGTTCCTACAAGAGCAGTTCGTGTTGTAAAACCGTACATATTCTACGTGGTAATTGAGTAAAACACAGTGCAATGCCATTCAACTTGTCAATTCAACAACATTACGTTATTTTCATTGACGAGCAGACGAATTTTTTTCTTATATATGAAGCAAAAAAATCCTTCGGATCAAAGAAAGTGTGTTACGCAATTTGAATGTTAAGCTCGCCTTTGTACATAATTTGTAACATTATTTTTGTAATTTTATGTGTAATAAATAATAATATTTATTTGAAAATTAGGGTCTTTTTTATTAGCTGGCGAAACCTCACATTTGTTGGGTAATAGCTGCAACGAAACAAATACTTTTTTATAAAAAATCCTATAAGTAGAAAATTTTTGCTAGTGTCGTTTTGATTATGGGTCGTTTTGCTAGTAGGATGTTTTGATACAGAGAGATTTAAAACACCAAGACAATTTGACTTCTTTGCAGAAAATAAATATGATGATTTATAATATAGGAATTAATCTAGTTTGAGAGTTAGAGGTAAATCAAATCTCTGCTGTCTTATTAGTTTGCATTTTTGGTACTTTTATGTTTTTCTCTGTATTTGGCTGAATAAAACTGGTTCAATACTTACCCATCTTATCTAATTAGACCTTATATGCGGGATAGGTACCAGACGAATCATCACGAATCATTCAAGTACCGACAAAGTCGAAGTCAAATAATTTATTTCAAATAGTTGTATGGTACTTTTGAAAGTAAAAATTTACAAAATAATAGAATTGATTCTAGTCGCCCCTTTCAAAAGGTAGTTTTCGTATGGAGAAAAATGGGCAAGAAACTCCACCGTTACTCTTTTAAAATGTTTTACAATATTTTGTATAGGTCACTACACTAGTTAAATAATTATATTGTGACGACGATGCACGTAGAATAAAATTACTAAAGCACAATAGGTAAAAAGAATTAAAAATGAAGCAACGACAGATAAATTAATTATGTGATTGATACATGGTGCTCACATATTTACGAACATTGTAAAAGTAGATGATTTTCCTAAAATTTTACAAATAATAAGTCAGTGTGTGTGGAAGTAATCACAGAATGTAAAATCAATGTCATATAACAAAAAAATAATAAATTAAATAATTAAATTAGCAACCAGTTTGATTTTGTCTAGATTCTAAATTGTCATATGGAGCAGGACCAGCATGTTTCCAAGCATTTTTATCTTGGATATAATCCTCTAATTTGTGATATGCTTGTTAACAAAGTGTACTTTTAATTTAATATGAGTTTTAAATTTTCTTTCATATAATTGCAATATATCACAAGGTATTTTGTTACGTTCTTGTACTCCGTTAAATTACGCAGAAAGCCTTTAGCTTTTATATAATTCACAAATCTGAGAATACGGTTAAAATATCTGTGTGTCTGTCACATTTCACGTGCTCACGAGTTAAAAGCCTATTCCCTTATGTCAGACGCCATTACAGACTGAAATAAAACACACTTAGCCGCCATTTTCTTTTTACGACACATGGATGTGATTTTTAACGCTTTTATCCCATCAAAGGGTGTTTTAATGTAGCCAGATAATGGGTGTTTTTTGCTGGTTTACGTGTAAACAAAATATAAATAATAGTACGTTACTGTCGCGACCTGCAATAGAGGCATTGATGGACGATCGTGAAAAATTGGGGCGAGGCGAAGCCGAGGCACACATACGTGAGTCCATCAGTGCCTGGTTTTGGCCAAGGCATGTATAGTACTTGTTCCAAATAATGAGTGGAAATTCAAACTAGGTAAGTAATTATAAATCTCAGAATCAATGACGAACAATGAAAATTTTTCACGCGCCAATATTATTTTCATTTGTTTCTTCTTTACTTTAAACAGCTCTATTTGCAAGCTAAATCGAAATTTAAATACAATCTTTGATAATTTACCTCCTTGGTTGCCATGTTTTTAACCGACTTCCAAAAAGGAGGAGGTTATATGTTCGTCGCGTATGTTTGTTTTTTTTTTTTTTTTTTTTATGTATGTCCACCGATTTCTCCGTCAATTGTGGACCGATTTTGAAAAATATTTTTTTGTTTGAAAGGGTGTGCTCTCGAATTGGTCCCATATAAATTTTATTAACTTTGCTTTGATAGTTTTTGAGTTAGCTACAAAATACGTATTTTTTTCCCACTTGCTATGTAGATGATATGATAAGTTTCTGTCACTGGTAGCAGGTAGTGGTATTCGAATGTGTGTGGGGTAGGTACCACAACTAAAAAGTGAAAAATAAAAACTTTTTACAAAAAAAAACAACCGACCTCCAAAAAAAACACTACAAAGTGAAAAATAACTTTAATTTCGGAAGTCGGTGGCAAAAAACGAAAATACTAGTTACTATATACCTAGTTAGCATTCTGGTAAAGCAAAGTCTAGCTGACCAATCATTTCACCAAAATGGTAAACACAAACGGCTCTCTTCATGACCAACGACCGACCCTTCTTAGGGCCAAATAACCTTTTAAACGTCCTTTCTAAGGGTACCCACCACCGACTACCCAAGCCCGCCTTCACTGTTATCATCATCATCATCATGTCAGCCAAAAGACGTCCACTGCTGGACATAGGCCTCACCCAAGCACTGCCACAACGACCGATTCTGTGCTCCCCATTTCCCGCGAATTCCTGCGGCCTTCACAATGTCATCGGTCCATCTTGTAGGAGGCCTTCCAATGCTACGTCTTCCGGTACGCGGTCTCCACTCCAGAACCTTTCTGCCCCATCAACCATCTATTCTGCGAGCAATGTGCCCTGCCCATTGCCACTTAAGTTTGACAATTCTTCGGGCTATGTCGGTTACCTTGGTTCTCCTACGGATCTCCCCTCTGCCCTCAATGTAACCTCAATTAATATTGAAGAGTTTTCAGAAAATAAGTGCAAGTCCACCTAATAGATCTACCAGTTAAATGGTGCCATATTGTTTATGCCAAAAAGTTTAAGTACTTACATTAAAGATTCGTTAAGGAAGGAATAAATCGTTTAGAACACTTCGACTCTTGGCAACGAGCCATTCTTTTTTATTATTCCAAAGACGGCGCAAATAATTGAGCAGTGAGAGTTTCCTACACTCCAACTTTGTACAGATTTGCACCAAACCTACCTACGTTACAGATAATGACTGTAATAGAAGCACAACGTATGAACTTAACTATGTAGATTACGTTGGTCTAATAGTCGTAAGCGTTACTGAGCATGAAGTCCTGGGTTCGACTCCCGGGTCGGGCAAAATGTTATTTGATTTTTCCATCTGGATTTTTTCAGTGGAGTATGGATTTTTGCCTGATTGATGACAATTATAGGCTCACCCCGTATTACATGGGACTTAAACATACCTAGCTGACGAAATGTGGGTATAATATAGGTACCTACACCTCTGCCTGAGCCTTCGGGGAATACACCGAGACCGACAGAGAATCGACCGAGATTTCGGTCTCGGATCTCGGCAAAAAATCGCCAAGATTCTCGGCCATAACCAAGACTGTTGTACGGTAATAATATACTGCATCGTCAGCTAGCTCATCAAACACGAATTCAACTTATGAACAGCTTATGATTTCCTTGAAAATTGGAGATGAGCCAATGGCCAGTGTCAACAGTTCAAATGCTGTAGTCGAAGTAGCACTAGATAGCTTTGTATACTGCAAAGAAGTGCAAATATTTTTGAGTAATGGTATTCGTCACCTTATAAGTAATTAAGCCTACAGTAAAAAAATTTTTTCAGCGCCGCCAGTATAGTAAGTGAACAGCTCTTTAGCACAGCTGGTCATTTATACCGTAGCGGTTACACCGCCACATACGAACTACGCATCATAGATATGACGTCACACAAATCCTGCATCACGCAGTTAGAGTTTACCGAGCGATCGACATACATACAAGATTTCAACTTCAAACCGATGGGTAGTTGCCCGCCAGACACAACACCCGTCTGGTCGAAGGATCCTCCCTTTTCTATAGTGGATGAGTGAACTTTACACCCTGTTCCTCATAACCCTAAACTGGTGACCCCGAGTATGAACGTCAGCGCAGCCATCGTGCAAATTCTTCGGCGTGACGTCATTATCATCATCACTCCCGCAAGCTTTCGTGAGGCGAGTCACACAGCCAGCCAGCACCCACGACTTCAACGGGTTTCCTGACCACCAGCATGCAGCGAACGCGCATTCCTGGTCATCACCCTCAGCCTCGTCACCCCGACTCACTGGACAATCAACGCTGTCAGCTTCATCACCCCGACTCACTGGGGAATCACCGCAATCACCCCGACTCACTGGGGAATCACCTCAATCACCCCGACTCACTGGTTAATCACCACAGACAGTTCCGACTCACCGCGAACTATGTGGCACCCGGTTCCGACTTATTGAAACCACAGCTGGCACCGTGAAGCATCGCAAGATTCAGCCCACTATCGACCTCCGGTCTCCGGAGGGAGTGATGTAGCAGTTACACCGCCACATACGAACTACACATCATAGACATGACGTCACACAAATCCTGCATCGCGCAGTTAGTGTTTACCGAGCGATCGACATACATACAAGATTTCAACTTCAAACCGATGGACAATTGTCCGCCAGACACAGCACCCGTCTGGTCGAAGGATCGACGAGAAGTGACACTCTTTAAAGGGTGAAAACGCTTTTTTGTGCTACAACATCATGTTGTTAAATTTTGAATATTAAAATTAGTACACTCTTAAATATAATATTAGGCAGCGCATTACATTTTTTTTTCACGATTCACTTTTCTCGGTCTCGGCCAACATTTATTTTATTGAAGGGCTTGGTCTCGGCTGAGAACGAAAACCCTGTCTTGGTTGACCCTTAAAAAGGCGTGATATTATGTGACGAAGACATAATACAACGTTGGTGCATAATTTATAAAAGTTCTGGCAAAATATAATCGCAATCTGAATTTCATATATTTTTGATTTGACGATAAGCAATCATGCTCAATATTCCAAAAATTGCATAGAGACACGGTTTCATTTATATTTTCTGTAATAAATTACAGCTTTCCTCGTCCAAAACAAGACATGCATTGCATTAATTATTCAAACTAATTACTATTCAGTTTCCGATTGGCTGCTCATGCATTATTTATTCATCATAAATTAAAATCCGGTCCAGTTTACATTGTATTTCTATGCAGGGTTGGTACACTTTGATTTTCCGTCCGTTGCATGAAGTTTGCTGAACTTATTAATGAGGTTTTATTATAATAGAAAAACTTCGATTTAATATTGAAGTCTCCCCTATTTTTACCCGACTACGGCTAAGCAAAAAGGAGGGTTAATAGTGTAATAGGGTTAAGGGTTCCGTTTAAAACCCTTCGGGTACGGAAGAAACCCTTAAAATTGAGTGAAATCATTCACTGTTCTAAGAAGTTTTTTTGGAATTCTGTTTCGAAATATCGATTCGGAATTTCGAAGGCAGCATATCCATACAAAATTAAGGATCTATCATATACGTACAGTAGTTCTCCATTTGAAATTTTCTCCCATTCGAAATTCTGAAACGGAATTCTGTCTGTAGCCGTGTGTGGCCCGACTTTTGTATAGATTTGCTACCTTCGAAATTCCGAAATGTGATGATTTGTGGCCTTATCCCGTGGAGACCGGACTGGGTCAAAAAAATATTATTTGTATCGGAGTTTAGTTGTCCAATCCAGTAAAAATTGGCCACATTCTATTTGTAGATTTACTTTTTTGTGATAAGTTTTTTGAAGATGGCCGGACTATAGTTCCACCAACTACAGTCCGGCCAACGAGAGAATGGGTTCTTGACACTTGTCTGTTGAACAATTTCTAGTAACTTTATGGATCAAATTCGCAAAACACATATTCGTTAGTATGAAACTAACAGGTGTCAAGAAAGCATTCTCTCAACGGATGGACTCTAATCGAAAGGATTACTTATGGTTTAGTGACGTTTACCGCAAGAAAACATTAACGGCATAACGTTTAGAAATATGTTTTAACATAGGTAGGTTTTCGTTTCATTTATTTGGTTTTTAGGGTTTCGTAGTAAACAAGGAACCCTTATAGTTTCGTCATGTCCGTCTGTCTGTCTGTCCGTCTGTCTGTCTGTCCGCGGTCTAGCTCCGAGACCCTTAGTACTAGAAAGCTGTAATTTGGCATGGGTATACATCAATTACGTCTAAGAAGTGGTAAAATAAAATCAAGAAAAAAAAATTTTTTTTGTGGTACCTCCCCTACCCGTAAAGTGGTGATGTTTTTTTTTCTTTCTATCCCATGGTGTGGGGTATCATTGGAAAGGTCCTTTAAAAACATTGTGAGTAGCTATGTGAATACCATTTTGAATTCAGGGATTCGTTAGCGAAACATAAGCTTTAAAGTGAAAATTTTTGTAAGAGTCAAGTGTCCCCCCCCTGCCAGCTAAATGGTTGGTTTTGAATGTGAGAAAAAAATCACAGCAGTAGTTTATACGATGAAATTAAAAGGAAAACTATCACAGCTAAGTAGGCTCTACAAGTTAACGAGTAATAATCGACCAATTTATATTTGCAGTTGCAAAAACATGTTTTCCCATACAAAGGGTTTAAAAACTTTATTTCATTTTTGTTATTTGTTGTTATAGTGTCAATAGAAATACACATGAACTGTCTACCTATAACGGTTCATGAGATACAGCCCGCTGATAGACAGATGGATGAACGGACAGCGGAGGCATTGTTTTATTAATTAATTTCATATTTTAAATAAACTGTTTCCTTTTGTTCGTAAGCTCATACTTGCATACCCAATCCAAGAGCTTGAGGTGCTGCATGATGAACCACAGGCTATAAACCTAGTTCGGCAGCAGATGCTAATATAGACACAATTGTTACTAAGTTATTTTTAAGCGTAATAATTTTAAGTAGCTAAAACAAACTGAGCAGTGGTGGCCCAGTGGTAACGGCCGCGACTTACGAATTGTAGGTCGTAGGTTCGAACCCAGACAGGCGCTTTACTTTTTGTAAATTATTTCATCACCACTGCTCTCAAAACGGTGAAGGAAAACATCGTAAGGAAACCAGCATGTCCCTGAACCGAAAATTCGAAGACATGTGACATCTACCAACCCGCACTGGGCCCGCGTGGTGGATTACGGCCCACTCCCTCTCACAGAGAGGAGGCCTGTATCCCAGCAGTGGGAACATTTATAGGCTGATGATGATGAAAACAAATTGTGTTACATGTTTACTATTTCTGGTTTAATAAATAAATGTTATAAATATTAATAGGGTTCCATTTGTTAAATTTCGGGTACGGAACCCTATGCCATGAAAACCAGGCTTTGACCTAAAACGGGAACAATACGATACTGTTAAAGTAAGCTTTCTTTAGAATCAAGGACCACGAAACAAACAATAATATTATGTAAAGTATAACAAAACAAGAGATTCCGTTTACAATATTTCGTACAAATTATTAAGGTAACAAACATTAGCATAATTTGTACTTAAATATTTATTCTTATTATTTGTTCTTTATTTTATTTTTTGGGGATTTTCCTTACACGTGTCTTAAATTATATGAAGTAGGCGAAATAAAGGCGACCATGATTCTTTTGTTTTCTGTAAGTTATATTCAGAAATATTTATATTACGATACCTGCCCACATAAAGGTTTTTAAGTGAACACTTCTTTAGGCGCGTTGGGCATTTTTCAAATGGAAAAAACCATTGAACTGGCGACCGGTTACCGACACCGTGGAGGGAAAGACATCAACGCATTGATTTTCAAGGTGTCGATTTTTTTTCAAGTTTTCACTTCTGTCGGCACTCCTGGAGTGCCACTGTTTTTTTTTAGAAATTAACTGTTTGTATTTTTCCAGCTGGGATTCAACACAATGTTAAGGTTCCCGGAGACAGGTGCGAAGCGACCAGCGCGACGCGATTCTAGCAGACCAATCTCCATGAAGTTTTCATAGAAACTGTTCTACTAGTCATGTCGCGCTACTAGTCGTGTCGCGCCTGTCTGCGGCAGCTTTTATGCTTTTATATGTCCTACCTACCTACTTACCTACCTATGTTTTGTGTATGACCTTAACAGTTAATCAAGCTCTGAATTTCGTCTGGAAGAAATAGTTAAACATTCTTGTCTGAGTGGGTTACCAACTTTGGTCAATAGAGTTACTCACTAAATAATAATATACATAGATTGGTAAAATACCTCATAGAGTTGCTTTTTGAAAGTTACTTATGTAACTAACTAAGTACAGTAGGTACTTACTTAGATACCTACGCAATCCATAGTAGATTTTATAACCATGAAAGCGGCGATTTACTTTCTTAGGCTTTGATTTATTTGCTAGTAGGTATCAAAAATATGTCACATAAATGGCCATATTTTTGAAGTGAAAACTTCTTTAGGCGCTTTGGGCATTTTTGAGATGGGACTAAACCATTTTCCGCGACACTGTGACGACACCAGCGTTGATGTCTTTTTAATCGGCAAAAGGACCATTTAAAAGACATCAACGCGTTTATTACCGCGGTGCGTGGAGTAAAAGACATCAACGCATTGATTACCGCAGTGCCGATTTTTTTTCAAGTTTTCACTTCTGTCGGCACTCCTGGAGCGCCACTGTTTTTTTTGTATTGTGTTGAGTTAGAAGCTTGATTTTTTTGGAGTTCCTAGGGATCGTAGACCTACGTTTTTGATATTAATTTCAAAACAACTTGATACCTCCACGCGTTCCTGAGAAAAAGGGTTTTAACAGACAGACTGACAACGAAGTGATCCTATAAAGGTTCCGTTTTTAGGGTTCCGTATCCGACGGGTGCCAAACGGAATTCTATTACTAAGCCTCCGCTGTCTTTCTGTCTGTCAGCGAGCTGTATCTCATGAACCGTAATAGGTGGACAGTTGAAATTTTCACAGATTGTGTATTTCAATTGCCGCTATAACAGCAAATAATAAAATTAAAATAAAGCTAAAAATAAAAGTGGCTCCCTGTATAAGAAACGTGTTTTGTCAGCGTTTTTTTTTACTAAATATTGTACTGTGGTACGGAACTCTTCGTGTGCGAGTCCGATTCGCGCTTGGACGGTTTTTTCCTTTTGAGGTACGGAACCCTAAAAACGTTAAATTCACCTGTGACTTTATCCTTCGGACCGTATCCGAGATAAGGCGACGACTTGACAAATTGGTCGGCAGCTGCCCCCGACCCTTTTTTAGCCGAACATGATTAGTGGGACAGCGCCTGAAGCTTTTACTGCCTTTTTGTGGAAACGCGACACTGTTTGCTGTTCCAGATTATTCTTGGGTCGTCTTTTTAGTTGGGTTCTCTTTGTTTGGAGTAAATAGTAGGACTTTTTCTAAGGGTTATAGAGGTCAATCTTCAAAGGCTTTCAGTAAATCTTATTTGCTATCTATGTTGATACAATATTGTATTTGGCGTGCTTTTAGAGGCATGAGGAACAGGGTGTAAAGTTCACTCATCCACCATAGAAAAGGGAGCATCCTCCGATCAAATGGGTGTCGTGTCTGGCGGGCAATTGTCCAACGATGGATGTCGGATAGTCATATATAAATGTCGTTCGCGCGGTATGTCAAGTCTTTGATGCGTAATGGCAGGCCGTCACCTCTTTCTGGGAAGTGGTAATGCTCGCGAAGGAGGAGGTGGAACGCGTGAGGGAGTGGCAAATTTCGCGCCCTCACGCCCCTAACCGCCGCAGGGGAAGACGCCCTGGGCGTCGGGAATCACGAGCCGATTTCTGGCCACCGTAGGCTTGCGGACGGTGAGCAATGGGTAGCTCGCCGTCCGATAAGGACCAGTCCCGGGTCGACGCCGCGTTGTGTTACATAGGTAACTACATAGATACTATTTGATCAGAGCAGTGAAACTTCAATACGTTGGCTTGGCTTTTTAACAAAATAATTATTCATTGCTAGTGCTGCTTTAGCAATGAAAAGTTTAAGGGTTCGCTTTATATTACACGGGACTAAAACATAACTATAGCCATCAAGCGAAATGGCGAAATGTGGGTGTAATAATAATAGTTACACCTCTGTCCAACCATTTGGGGAAACAAGGCGTGATGTTATTTATATTTCTCAAAATTGGTCAGATTTTGATGTCCTTTTGCACAATAATATACAGGGTGGCAGAGACATCGACGCGAAAACTATTACCATGGATTCAGTATTATGATTCTGAAACCCCCGGCGTTGACATTTTTGGTCGGTAATTAAAATAAAAAACAGTTGTTTCATTGAAAAGTGCAATACCTACGCGAACAAAATGTATGTCACAGCTGATAAAATTTCAATGCAGGGGGGTTAGAATCGGTGGAGCATACGGTGAAGGTCTGCCCGGCTTGGGCGAAGCATTGCCGTGTCCTTGTGGAGGCGATCGGCGGCAGTGATCTCTAGTGTCCGGCCCTGGTTCAGGCCATGGTACGGAGTGAGAGGAAATGGGAGGCCGTCACCTCCTTCTGCGGAGCGGTAATGCTCGTAAAGGAGGAGGTGGAACGCGTGAGGGAGAGGCAAACTTCGCGCCCTCACGAACTTGACCGACGCAGGAAGAGACGCCCTGGGCGTCGGGAATCGCAAGCCGGTTTCCGGCCACCGTAGGCGTGGGCTTGCGGACGATGAGCAATGGATAGCTCGCCGTCCAATAAGGATCAGGCCCGCGTCGACGGCGCGTTGTGTTCCACGCGCGCTTCAAAGAGATGTCAGCAGAATTGACGGGGTCCGCTAGGGCCGATGCCTGCCGGGGTTGCAAATAAAACCGAAAGGGCGATCGTGGCCCCCGGCAACAGGGCAACCGAAGGAACATGGGTGGATTTTAGTCAGTAAGAGTCTGACACGCCCTCCCGCTCCGCCCAGAGCGGGAGACGTTATTTGATAATTTCCCACCCAAAAAAAAGGGGAGGTTAGAATCATGTACTGAATCCATGGCAACAGTTTTCGCGTCGGTGTCCCTGCCACCCTGTAGATGAGGTATCCTACACAAATATTAAAACCGTATCGGTATCTATCGCTTTTGTTCGATAAACCACTTCTGCCAGTCTCTCTTATTTTACGAGCGATCAAAGTCGTTTTAACTTTAAATTGCGCAGTTTCGTAGCTCATTGATAATAAAAAAATGTAACAAAACGCTTAAGTGGGCGATAATTCATAAAGTTATGGAGTTAAAGACACCTGCCGCCGAAATTTTTAAAACAAATGATGGACACGCTCGGTAATCAAGTCTATCGAAAAGGGTCATTTACACAAGACGATTTTCTCGATTGTCGAGACTCGAGAGGCGAGAAGACTGCGAAGATCGCCCGGACATTATTACTCTCACTTAAAACAGGCGAGCAAAAAAAAAAAAAACGGTTACCGACGCCAACCTTTGTACCAAACATCAGACAGTTTGACATTGTAGGTAGTGTTGTAACAGCTAGGGCTGCGCAGGGTAGGCTGCGCAGGCCGTTAACGGTTTAGTAGTAGAAAGTAAAACAGCTAGACAAGTTAATACATATATTTTTAACACAGTGGTATGTAGAATGTACACGGCTAGGTCGCGGTAAGGTCACACTGATTTGTTCCGAGCACTAACACAGTAAAATGGGAAGGGTACCGTCTTTGGTAGTACGTGGTAGATTCGGAGGGCTTGCTCAGCACAGGCTCCGTAGCAGGCCGGACGGCCCTGGCACGTGGTAGTACGTAGTCAGTAGCCGTGGAGGTCGCCTGACAGCTCAGGCTCCCAGCGGTAGGCTGCAGGTAGGCAGGCCGGACGTCGGACCTCAGTAGCGTACACTTAGCCACGCATGCGAGCAACGTGCAGAATTGGGTAAGAGGTGTCTTCAGCCCGTACAAAGAGCCCTGGAAGCGCCATAGGGAGCGCATGTTAGATGCGGTGCAAATATCAGCAAGCCGATGCGATGTGCTAGCTTCTTCCCCTTTCTAAGCCAAGGAACGGTGTGGGAAGCATGGTAGGTGAAGCTCAATACATAGTAGCGGCTCACAGGCATAGAGTTTGCAAACATAGCGTGGCACATGTACAGATGTGAAATGAGGTGAACACGCGAGCATAAAACACAATGCAATAATGATATTAGCAGATGGCTCGCTGATCGCTTGTAACACACAGTGAGGCCCTACACAGGCTTGATGCAGTAGCAATACATACATATTACCATCTCCTGTGTACCGGATAACCCCAGCCGCGTGTCCGACATTGACATACGAGAAATCAGAAACTACATAGGTGATGAAATCAATATAGGTTATCCGGTGTAGAGGGTCTAGTATAAATACCAAAGTAATGTGGAACTCACCCTAGGTCGGGGCACAAGTAATCCTGATAATCAAGGAATACCTTCCTTTATGTAAGCCAGCGGAAGTTGAAATGGCAGAGCGTCCTTAGGAAATTAGTGTTGTGCCACGTTTCTAGTGATGTGGTTAGTAACTTACTAATTGTAATTAATTACGGTTGAGACCTCACACAACGCTACAGTGTAAGAAAAATATTTAATATCTTGTACTCGGTAAATTATAAAATACCTACTATCGAAAGTAAAGCGTTGTTAAGTCCAGTCATTTTATCACTACGAGGTTTGCAATACCACAATGTACAATTCGGCATAATAATATTTTCTTCGAAAATAATTTCATTTTGGACACAATTCATATTATATTTTGCATTCCATAATGTTTAAAGGTGTTACAATGGCTTAAAGCTAAGGTACAGTTACGGAACCTCTAGGACACAGCAAAGGGTATAAAATTATACTTTCTTAAAATTTAAATAAAATTAGGAAAAGAAACTGCATAAAAATGTTTGGAAATCGGTTCCATTGTTTCCTCTAAAATGAAAAGTTAGGAAAAGTAATATTGTCCATATTGGCCAATTGACGTAGCGTGTCAAAAAATCAATCTGCCTAGCCTTTTCCCAACTATGTTGGGGTCGGCTTCCAGTCTAACCGGATGCAGCTGAATACCAGTATTTTACATGGAGCGACTGCCTATCTGACCTCCACAACCCAGTAACTGGGTAATACGATACCCCTTGGTAAGACCGGTTGTCAGACTTTCGGGCTTGTGACGACCCGTGACGACTGTCAAAGATCCACAGAATGACAGCCGGGACCAACGGCTTAACGTGCTTTCCGAGGCACGGAGGAGTCTCGATATGTAAAGATGGTCACCCATCTACGGACCAACCCCGGCAAGCGTAGCTTAACCTGGTGGATCACCCCGTGCGGCTGCGGCGTAGCGTGTCAATTTGATACACAATTAACTTCCCCGAAACTAACAGAAACATATCATACAGACAAAACCTATAAGGTCGAGTTTCATAATTGCGACAGAGACACACTCCTCAAGAAATCTGTAAGGAGAAACAAAACCATTATTCTTCACGATGACTGTTACGGAATTCCGAAAGGAACCAATCGAGCAATATTGCTCCGTATCAATCCCTAATATTGCGTATTAGACCTCTTATTTCCCAATGAGCAGTATTTACGAATCGGTATTCCTGATTGGATTCTTATAGAATTTGGGTAACTGGATGATCGTGCATTCTTATTTGGGTCCCATTTTACGAAAAACTTTTTCATTATCGTTGTTGTTGGGGGTGTTGGTATTGTTGGCCATAGTTATTCTTGAGTGTTACCTAAATTCTAAGTGATACGCAACTTCGAAGTCAGGTTTATGTGAATGTAGTCACGTTGAAGTGTGTTGGACAAGTTTGATTGCACTTGACCCACTTGCACAAACCTGAACATTCTGAGGAAAGGTACTATGCTATGATTCCGGATATAAATTTAATAGAATTGTACATTTGAACCTTATTCTAGTGTCCTTAAAGGCACAAAAAGCGTCGTCATCTTGCTATAACTAAGTATGCAGGTACACCAAAGAATACTACGTTGCGTTGGGCAGTTACAAAACTTTTTATAGTCTAGAATCCTGGAACACTCCCGCATACTATCTGCCAACCATTTTGTTTTCCAACAGAAGTCAGACACACAAAATAGAACGCTAGTTCAAATACTAGCCTCCCTAGAGGTTTTTGAACCAGTTCGCACCGCTTCGCCGCCTCACGGCGACAAATGGCCGAACATTTTTACACCGGCCATCCCTGCTGCATATTTTACAACAGGTCAAGAGACTTAAAGTACTTTTCCAGTAGATAAAACACTAACCAACATATCTATTGTAAAAACTATAGAATATAGTCGAACTAATGGAACGGATCCGTTGTTTAATCAAAGGGTTTTAAGCTTTTCCAATTAAGTAAGCAATTTACCAGGACAGGGATTAGTGACGAGAAAATGAGATCGATGCTGGATTTTTTATTAAATTGATGGTTGGCGTCAATGTTTCGTGGGCGTTTTAATTGTTAGCTATTAATGGCGATTTAGGAAAATTGAACACGATGATTTTAATACATAAAATGAAGTCCTCTAATTTAATCAATCTTGAGGTCCTGTACTAGCATGGTTTTTTGAACTCACTTAGGCAGACATAGGAATCTATAGACAAACGAACAAACAAGTGGTCCCAAGGTATCTATCAAATCAAGAAAACCCCGCTTTTTACAAAATACTGAACTCGAAAGCATTCTTAGAATTTTCAATCTTATATTCCTTGATCAAATTTTTGCGCCAAGACAGATGTTCTACGTGCTGCAAGACGACGTTTAACAAACGAAGTCGATTGTCTGGAATAAGTTCCCCGATTCGGGACAATCGTGTTTTGTGAAATAGTGATAAACCTCTTCCGGTTTGAGCAAGCGAGCCATTCTTTTGGCCCGGGCCACTGGGCCGTCGGTCCACAATGCGATCGCCGAGTGGCTACTTTGATTGCATTGCGGTCGCTATCGAGCCCTGAATTTTTATTGAAATTGTTGTGGAGAAATGTGGGATTTTGTCTAAATCCGGCCTGCTTTATTTTTGTGGATTGTCTGCTGGCCGTGATTGATTTTATTTGATTGGTATTTTACTTAGCGTAAACGATACAGTAAGTTCAGTCTGATTAAAGTAAGGTTCTATTTTTAATGCTGGTTCGATTGCGCTACTTGATTATAATAAGCGAAATAATTGAATTTTGATAAAAGTCTGGTATTTATTAATTCTATACTTTTAGTAAAAAGTGATATATCTTGACCTATATCAGTTTTAATATTCTTACACTAAGTTTAACACTAAAAAAATGCAATTTTTTGGTCTAATTTGGTACCCCTCTAAGATTAAAATTGAGCAAGCTTATTTTGGTGTAAAGTGCTCTAACTAAGCATTTTTTACATTTATTAATGTGTAAAAATACATTTTAAATAATATCAATGTGAACTGAACAAATATTTCAAGTACCTTAATATATATTAATACAAATGTATGTGACTCTTATTACGCGATCTATGTGAATTAGTACAAACTGATATATTTAGGTACACATAATCATCTAACACCAACCAATAAATAATGTGTAAAATGGTTCAAGTCATTTTAAATTAATTTACACATAAAACGACTTTAATATATGTCGTTTTAGGTAATACAACTGGATTTCTTTTTAAATTATAAAAAAACTATACAAATTAATCTGTTTCTTCTTACAATAAATCGTGCTCTAACATATTGTTTACCAATGTCAGTAATCAGTACTCATTTTAGTGCAGTAAAGAAAGAAAGAAATAAAATACATTTATTTAGCACAGACCAAAAAAGCACACAGTAGACAAAGAGCCAGATTTTTTTAAACTTTAACATTAATTTTCTTAAAATCATGATTTTCCAGTTACATCACTTTTCACTGAAGGTACAGAATTATTAACCATTTTCCTTTTTATAGCTTAAAAACAAAATAACACGACAAAATAATTCATCCCTTAATCCTATTGCAAATAACGTATCTCTAATACATACCATGCTGATTCTGATAGTGTATTGACATCGTGGCCCCCGGCAACAGGGCAACCGAAGGAACACGGGTGGGTTTTAGTCAGTAAGAGTCTGACGCCCTCCCGCTCCGCCCAGAGCGGGAGAAGTTATTTGATAATTTCCCACCCAAAAAAAAAAAAAAAACCTAGCCCGCACTGCGAAATCTTACCGTGCTATTTTTATTCGCGCGGTTTATATTTAGTGTACGGAATTGCAACTGACACGCATTGCTATTAAAATTCCTCGCGATTTTTGTCAGTTCTATGAATGCAGATCTCAGCTGAGACGCATGTCTACAATGGACAACAGAACTAATAAAACATATTTATTTATTTATAAATTTCGTCCCACGATCTAACCTTAATAATAAAATTCTGTCGTGGTATTTTGCATCAAACTTATCCCACAAGGTCTCGTATAGCGGTGTACTACTGAGTGGTGAGCGCCCATTTGCGCGATTTTTATTTTGCAATGCGTGAAGTGACATACAACCCCCATATTACGCATAATATCCGTACGAATTTAATTCGCATCGCACTGCGCCAAATCTGTATCAAACCACAGATTTTTTTACCACGCTAATTTAAAACCACTAATGCAGCTATAACATAAGATACAATGTGTTACAGAATCGGGATAATAATATCGATAATAATATCGCGCGAATGAAATTCGCGGTGCGGGTTAGGTTAGGTTAGTTAGGGCCTAATGGTATTTTTTTTTAAATTTAGTTTAGTTTATTTAATTTCATATTCAACAGGTTTAACAAATAAATTGTAGAGGCCTTCTTTTAAGTATGGAGATACCTGTGCCAGAAGACCTCCCTCTTCCATAACTGTGTGTATAACATACAAAGCCTGTTAATAACAGAATTTTAACAAAGAAGGTACATTAACAAAACGAGAACTAGAAATTAAAATAAAATAAACTTTTTACAAAAAAAAAAAAACAACCGACCTCCAAGAAAAACACTACAAAGTGAAAAATAACTTTAATTTCGGAAGTCGGTGTCTTGGGTTTTGTATTTTCGTTTTTTGCCACCGACTTCCGAAATTAAAGTTATTTTTCACTTTGTAGTGTTTTTTTTGGAGGTCGGTTGTTTTTTTTTTGTAAAAAGTTTTTATTTTTCTCTTTTTAGTTGTGGTACCTACCCCACACATATTCGAATACCACTACCTGCTACCAGTGACAGAAACTTATCATATCATCTACATACTAAGTAGGAAAAAAATACGTATTTTGTAGCTAACTCAAAAAGTATCCAAGCAAAGTTAATAAATTTATATGGGACCAATTCGAGAGCACACCCTTTCAAACAAAAAAAAAAGTTTTCAAAATCGGTCCACAATTGACGTAGAAATCGGTGGACATACATAAAAAAAAAGAAAAAAAAACAAACACGCGACGAACATATATCCTCCTTTTTGGAAGTCGGTTAATAAAATAATTAGGTACTTGAATTCGTAAACTGAGACAGTCATTATAATTTTTTTTTAAATATAATGCCATGAAATTGGAACCTAGTCGTGTATGACATTGAGCATGTTATTCAGTACAAACATCAGTTAGTTTGTTCTATACATACCTACATACATACATAATATACTGTCTACAATCACTGTAGGCAGTTAATTATGTGATCTGATTGTCTGTCTGTGCTGATAGACTGGGATGTTGTTTCAGAACCTATTCAACCTCTGAAAATAGGTACATAGAACACGACACTTCTATGTATCATTATGTTTCGGTGTTAAGTTTAATGGGAAAGGATAAGTCGGGCATTGATGACATAGTCGCTCTCTTGGGCTCGTGGCTAAGTAATAACAGTCGCACGGGTCGATTCATCCAGTTAAGCTACGCTTGCCGGGGTTGGTCTGTGGATGGGGTGACCATCTTTACATACCGAGACTCCTTCGTGCCTCGGAAAGCACGTTAAGCCGTTGGTCCCGGCTGTCATTCGTGGATCTTTGACAGTCGTTACGGGTCGTCAAAAGCCCGAAAATCTGACAACCAGTCTTACCAAGGGGTATCGTATTACCTAGTTACTGAGTTGTGGAGGTCAGATAGGCAGTCGCTCCATGTAAAATACTGGTATTCAGCTGCATCCGGTTAGATTGGAAGCCGACCCCAACAAAGTTGGGAAAAGGCTAAGTAGATTTTTTGATGACATAGTATAATGAGAAATTGTATAGGTACGAGTAGCTTGATGTGTAGCCGTGTGTACTGTGAGCACCGCGCTTGGCTGCAGCACTCAGGACCGGGACAGTGTAAGAATTAAATAACTTAGGAGAGATATATATTATATACTATATTACATAGCAGGATACTATATTATATACTATATTACATAGCAGGATACTATATTATATACTGTATTACATATCAGGATAATATATAATATACTATATTACATAGCAGGATACTATATTATATACTATATTACATAGCAGGATAACATATTATATACTATATTACATAGCAGGATAATATATTATATACTTTATTACATAGCAGGATAATATATTATATACTATATTACATAGCAGGATAATATATTATATACTGTATTACATAGCAGGATAATATATTATTTACTTTATTACATAGCAAGATAATATATTATATACTATATAACATAGCAGGATACTATATTATATACTATATTACATAGCAGGATAATATATAATATACTTTATTACATAGCAGGATACTATATTATACAGTGTGAGTCTTCATAATGTGCACATATCGAACTGAGGGAGTCTATGCTTAATTTTATCGACGGAAAAAATGGTAATTTTTTTTTTTAGTTTAAAAAAAAAAAAAAAAATATTACAAAAAAATTTTTTTTTTAAAAATTTTTTTTTGCTCTCTTTTTATTATTATCTTATTTATAAATTTTACAATTAAAAATTGAAGAAAAAAATACAGATTTTTACTAAAAAAACATGTTTATTTTCAATTGAGGGTAGTTTTTTTCTCAATTTTAATTTTATGTGGACGGCTACTTACTTTCAATCATTATGGAGTTTGTTTCATCGCGATAGCTGATTCAGTTTAAAAGTTACACAGTTTTGTTACAATTTTTTTTTAATTTCATAAAAAGTATAAAAAACAATATTTAGATTTTTTAAATATTTTTTCTGTCGTTAAAATTAAGCATAGATTTCCTCATTTCGATATGTGCACATTATGAAGACTCACACTGTATACTATATTACATAGCAGGATAATATATTATATACTTTATTACATAGCAGGATACTATATTATATACTATATAACATAGCAAGATAATATATTATATACTATATTACATAGCAGGATACTATATTATATACTATATTACATAGCAGGATAATATATTATATACTACATTACATAGCAGGATACTATATTATGTACTATATTACATAGCAGGATAATATATAATATACTTTATTACATAGCAGGATACTATATTATGTACTATATTACATAGCAGGATACTATATTATGTACTATATTACATAGCAGGATAATATATTATGTACTATATTACATAGCAGGATAATATATTATGTACTATATTACATAGCAGGATACTATATTATATACTTTATTACATAGCAGGAAAATATATTATATACTTCATTACATAGCAGGATATTATATTATATACTACATTACATAGCAGGATACTATATTATATACTATATAACATAGCAGGATAATATATAATATACTTTATTACATAGCAGGATACTATATTATGTACTTTATAACATAGCATGATAATATATAATATACTTTATTACATAGCAGGATACTATATTATGTACTATATTACATAGCAGGATAATATATTATGTACTATATTACATAGCAGGATAATATATTATATACTTTATAACATAGCATGATAATATATTATATACTATATTACATAGCAGGATAATATATTATGTACTATATTACATAGCAGGATAATATATTATGTACTATATTACATAGCAGGATAATATATTATATACTATATTACATAGCAGGATAATATATTATATACTTTATAACATAGCATGATAATATATAATATACTTTATTACATAGCAGGATACTATATTATGTACTATATTACATAGCAGGATAATATATTATGTACTATATTACATAGCAGGATAATATATAATATACTTTATTACATAGCAGGATACTATATTATATACTATATTACATAGCAGGATAATATATTATATACTATATTACATAGCAGGATAATATATTATATACTATATTACATAGCAGGATAATATATTATATACTATATTACATAGCAGGATAATATATTATATACTACATTACATAGCAGGATACTATATTATATACTATATTACATAGCAAGATAATATATTATATACTACATTACATAGCAGGATACTATATTATATACTATATTACATAGCAGGATAATATATTATATACTATTTTACATAGCAGGATAATATATTATATACTTTATTACATAGCAGGATAATATATTATGTACTCTATTACATAGCAGGATACTATATTATATACTATATTACATAGCAGGATAATATATTATATACTATATTACATAGCAGGATAATATATTATATACTACATTACATAGCAGGATACTATATTATATACTATATTACATAGCAGGATAATATATTATATACTATATTACATAGCAGGATAATATATTATATACTTTATTACATAGCAGGATAATATATTATTACATAGCAGGATAATATATTATATACTATATTACATAGCAGGATACTATATTATGTACTATATTACATAGCAGGATAATATATTATGTACTATATTACATAGCAGGATACTATATTACATACTATATTATATAGCAGGATACTATATTATATACTATATTACATAGCAGGATAATATATTATATACTATTTTACATAGCAGGATAATATATTATATACTATATTACATAGCAGGATACTATATTATGTACTATATTACATAGCAGGATAATATATTATGTACTATATTACATAGCAGGATACTATATTATATACTATATTACATAGCAGGATAATATATAATATACTTTATTACATAGCAGGATAATATATTATTACATAGCAGGATAATATATTATATACTTTATTACATAGCAGGATAATATATTATGTACTCTATTACATAGCAGGATACTATATTATATACTATATTACATAGCAGGATACTATATTATGTACTATATTACATAGCAGGATAATATATTATATACTTTATTACATAGCAGGATAATATATTATTACATAGCAGGATAATATATTATTACATAGCAGGATAATATATTATATACTTTATTACATAGCAGGATAATATATTATGTACTCTATTACATAGCAGGATACTATATTATATACTATATTACATAGCAGGATACTATATTATGTACTATATTACATAGCAGGATACTATATTATGTACTATATTACATAGCAGGATAATATATTATGTACTATATTACATAGCAGGATACTATATTATATACTTTATTACATAGCAGGAAAATATATTATATACTTCATTACATAGCAGGATACTATATAATATACTACATTACATAGCAGGATACTATATTATATACTATATTACATAGCAAGATAATATATTATATACTACATTACATAGCAGGATACTATATTATATACTATATTACATAGCAGGATAATATATTATATACTATTTTACATAGCAGGATAATATATTATATACTTTATTACATAGCAGGATAATATATTATATACTATATTACATAGCAGGATAATATATTATATACTTTATTACATAGCAGGATAATATATTATATACTATATTACATAGCAGGATAATATATTATATACTACATTACATAGCAGGATACTATATTATATACTATATTACATAGCAGGATAATATATTATATACTATATTACATAGCAGGATAATATATTATATACTACATTACATAGCAGGATACTATATTATATACTATATTACATAGCAGGATAATATATTATATACTATTTTACATAGCAGGATAATATATTATATACTTTATTACATAGCAGGATAATATATTATGTACTCTATTACATAGCAGGATACTATATTATATACTATATTACATAGCAGGATAATATATTATATACTATATTACATAGCAGGATAATATATTATATACTACATTACATAGCAGGATACTATATTATATACTATATTACATAGCAGGATAATATATTATATACTATATTACATAGCAGGATAATATATTATATACTTTATTACATAGCAGGATAATACATAGCAGGATAATATATTATATACTATATTACATAGCAGGATAATATATAATATACTTTATTACATAGCAGGATACTATATTATGTACTATATTACATAGCAGGATACTATATTATGTACTATATTACATAGCAGGATAATATATTATGTACTATATTACATAGCAGGATACTATATTACATACTATATTATATAGCAGGATACTATATTATATACTATATTACATAGCAGGATAATATATTATATACTATTTTACATAGCAGGATAATATATTATATACTATATTACATAGCAGGATACTATATTATGTACTATATTACATAGCAGGATAATATATTATGTACTATATTACATAGCAGGATACTATATTATATACTATATTACATAGCAGGATAATATATAATATACTTTATTACATAGCAGGATAATATATTATATACTTCATTACATAGCAGGATACTATATTATATACTATATTACATAGCAGGATAATATATTATATACTATATTACATAGCAGGATAATATATTATATACTATATTACATAGCAGGATAATATATAATATACTTTATTACATAGCAGGATACTATATTATGTACTATATTACATAGCAGGATACTATATTATGTACTATATTACATAGCAGGATAATATATTATGTACTATATTACATAGCAGGATACTATATTATATACTTTATTACATAGCAGGAAAATATATTATATACTTCATTACATAGCAGGATACTATATAATATACTACATTACATAGCAGGATACTATATTATATACTATATTACATAGCAAGATAATATATTATATACTACATTACATAGCAGGATACTATATTATATACTATATTACATAGCAGGATAATATATTATATACTATTTTACATAGCAGGATAATATATTATATACTTTATTACATAGCAGGATAATATATTATATACTATATTACATAGCAGGATAATATATTATATACTTTATTACATAGCAGGATAATATATTATATACTATATTACATAGCAGGATAATATATTATATACTACATTACATAGCAGGATACTATATTATATACTATATTACATAGCAGGATAATATATTATATACTATTTTACATAGCAGGATAATATATTATATACTTTATTACATAGCAGGATAATATATTATATACTATATTACATAGCAGGATAATATATTATATACTTTATTACATAGCAGGATAATATATTATTTACTTTATTACATAGCAGGATAATATATTATATACTTTATTACATAGCAGGATAATATATTATATACTATATTACATAGCAGGATAATATATTATATACTATTTTACATAGCAGGATAATATATTATATACTTTATTACATAGCAGGATAATATATTATATACTATATTACATAGCAGGATAATATATAATATACTTTATTACATAGCAGGATACTATATTATGTACTATATTACATAGCAGGATAATATATTATGTACTATATTACATAGCAGGATAATATATAATATACTTTATTACATAGCAGGATACTATATTATATACTTTATAACATAGCATGATAATATATAATATACTTTATTACATAGCAGGATACTATATTATGTACTATATTACATAGCAGGATAATATATTATGTACTATATTACATAGCAGGATAATATATTATATACTTTATAACATAGCATGATAATATATTATATACTATATTACATAGCAGGATAATATATTATGTACTATATTACATAGCAGGATAATATATTATGTACTATATTACATAGCAGGATAATATATTATATACTATATTACATAGCAGGATAATATATTATATACTTTATAACATAGCATGATAATATATAATATACTTTATTACATAGCAGGATACTATATTATGTACTATATTACATAGCAGGATAATATATTATGTACTATATTACATAGCAGGATAATATATAATATACTTTATTACATAGCAGGATACTATATTATATACTATATTACATAGCAGGATAATATATTATATACTATATTACATAGCAGGATAATATATTATATACTATATTACATAGCAGGATAATATATTATATACTATATTACATAGCAGGATAATATATTATATACTACATTACATAGCAGGATACTATATTATATACTATATTACATAGCAAGATAATATATTATATACTACATTACATAGCAGGATACTATATTATATACTATATTACATAGCAGGATAATATATTATATACTATTTTACATAGCAGGATAATATATTATATACTTTATTACATAGCAGGATAATATATTATATACTATATTACATAGCAGGATAATATATTATATACTTTATTACATAGCAGGATAATATATTATATACTATATTACATAGCAGGATAATATATTATATACTTTATTACATAGCAGGATAATATATTATGTACTCTATTACATAGCAGGATACTATATTATATACTATATTACATAGCAGGATACTATATTATATACTATATTACATAGCAGGATAATATATTATATACTATATTACATAGCAGGATAATATATTATATACTTTATTACATAGCAGGATAATATATTATGTACTCTATTACATAGCAGGATACTATATTATATACTATATTACATAGCAGGATAATATATTATATACTATATTACATAGCAGGATAATATATTATATACTACATTACATAGCAGGATACTATATTATATACTATATTACATAGCAGGATAATATATTATATACTATATTACATAGCAGGATAATATATTATATACTTTATTACATAGCAGGATAATATATTATTACATAGCAGGATAATATATTATATACTTTATTACATAGCAGGATAATATATTATGTACTCTATTACATAGCAGGATACTATATTATATACTATATTACATAGCAGGATAATATATTATATACTATATTACATAGCAGGATAATATATAATATACTTTATTACATAGCAGGATACTATATTATGTACTATATTACATAGCAGGATACTATATTATGTACTATATTACATAGCAGGATAATATATTATGTACTATATTACATAGCAGGATACTATATTACATACTATATTATATAGCAGGATACTATATTATATACTATATTACATAGCAGGATAATATATTATATACTATTTTACATAGCAGGATAATATATTATATACTATATTACATAGCAGGATACTATATTATGTACTATATTACATAGCAGGATAATATATTATGTACTATATTACATAGCAGGATACTATATTATATACTATATTACATAGCAGGATAATATATTATATACTATTTTACATAGCAGGATAATATATTATATACTTTATTACATAGCAGGATAATATATTATATACTATATTACATAGCAGGATAATATATTATATACTACATTACATAGCAGGATACTATATTATATACTATATTACATAGCAGGATAATATATTATATACTATTTTACATAGCAGGATAATATATTATATACTTTATTACATAGCAGGATAATATATTATATACTATATTACATAGCAGGATAATATATTATATACTTTATTACATAGCAGGATAATATATTATATACTATATTACATAGCAGGATAATATATTATATACTTTATTACATAGCAGGATAATATATTATATACTACATTACATAGCAGGATACTATATTATATACTATATTACATAGCAGGATAATATATTATATACTATATTACATAGCAGGATAATATATTATATACTACATTACATAGCAGGATACTATATTATATACTATATTACATAGCAGGATAATATATTATATACTATTTTACATAGCAGGATAATATATTATATACTTTATTACATAGCAGGATAATATATTATGTACTCTATTACATAGCAGGATACTATATTATATACTATATTACATAGCAGGATAATATATTATATACTATATTACATAGCAGGATAATATATTATATACTACATTACATAGCAGGATACTATATTATATACTATATTACATAGCAGGATAATATATTATATACTATATTACATAGCAGGATAATATATTATATACTTTATTACATAGCAGGATAATACATAGCAGGATAATATATTATATACTATATTACATAGCAGGATAATATATAATATACTTTATTACATAGCAGGATACTATATTATGTACTATATTACATAGCAGGATACTATATTATGTACTATATTACATAGCAGGATAATATATTATGTACTATATTACATAGCAGGATACTATATTACATACTATATTATATAGCAGGATACTATATTATATACTATATTACATAGCAGGATAATATATTATATACTATTTTACATAGCAGGATAATATATTATATACTATATTACATAGCAGGATACTATATTATGTACTATATTACATAGCAGGATAATATATTATGTACTATATTACATAGCAGGATACTATATTATATACTATATTACATAGCAGGATAATATATAATATACTTTATTACATAGCAGGATAATATATTATATACTTCATTACATAGCAGGATACTATATTATATACTATATTACATAGCAGGATAATATATTATATACTATATTACATAGCAGGATAATATATTATATACTATATTACATAGCAGGATAATATATAATATACTTTATTACATAGCAGGATACTATATTATGTACTATATTACATAGCAGGATACTATATTATGTACTATATTACATAGCAGGATAATATATTATGTACTATATTACATAGCAGGATACTATATTATATACTTTATTACATAGCAGGAAAATATATTATATACTTCATTACATAGCAGGATACTATATAATATACTACATTACATAGCAGGATACTATATTATATACTATATTACATAGCAAGATAATATATTATATACTACATTACATAGCAGGATACTATATTATATACTATATTACATAGCAGGATAATATATTATATACTATTTTACATAGCAGGATAATATATTATATACTTTATTACATAGCAGGATAATATATTATATACTATATTACATAGCAGGATAATATATTATATACTTTATTACATAGCAGGATAATATATTATATACTATATTACATAGCAGGATAATATATTATATACTACATTACATAGCAGGATACTATATTATATACTATATTACATAGCAGGATAATATATTATATACTATTTTACATAGCAGGATAATATATTATATACTTTATTACATAGCAGGATAATATATTATATACTATATTACATAGCAGGATAATATATTATATACTTTATTACATAGCAGGATAATATATTATTTACTTTATTACATAGCAGGATAATATATTATATACTTTATAACATAGCATGATAATATATTATATACTATATTACATAGCAGGATAATATATTATGTACTATATTACATAGCAGGATAATATATTATGTACTATATTACATAGCAGGATAATATATTATATACTATATTACATAGCAGGATAATATATTATATACTTTATAACATAGCATGATAATATATAATATACTTTATTACATAGCAGGATACTATATTATGTACTATATTACATAGCAGGATAATATATTATGTACTATATTACATAGCAGGATAATATATAATATACTTTATTACATAGCAGGATACTATATTATATACTATATTACATAGCAGGATAATATATTATATACTATATTACATAGCAGGATAATATATTATATACTATATTACATAGCAGGATAATATATTATATACTATATTACATAGCAGGATAATATATTATATACTACATTACATAGCAGGATACTATATTATATACTATATTACATAGCAAGATAATATATTATATACTACATTACATAGCAGGATACTATATTATATACTATATTACATAGCAGGATAATATATTATATACTATTTTACATAGCAGGATAATATATTATATACTTTATTACATAGCAGGATAATATATTATATACTATATTACATAGCAGGATAATATATTATATACTTTATTACATAGCAGGATAATATATTATATACTATATTACATAGCAGGATAATATATTATATACTTTATTACATAGCAGGATAATATATTATGTACTCTATTACATAGCAGGATACTATATTATATACTATATTACATAGCAGGATACTATATTATATACTATATTACATAGCAGGATAATATATTATATACTATATTACATAGCAGGATACTATATTATATACTTTATTACATAGCAGGATAATATATTATATACTATTTTACAAAGCAGGATAATATATTATATACTTTATTACATAGCAGGATAATATATTATATACTATATTACATAGCAGGATAATATATTATATACTACATTACATAGCAGGATCCTGCTATGTATTATGTACTATATTACATAGCAGGATAATATATTATATACTATATAACATAGCAAGATAATATATTATATACTATATTACATAGCAGGATAATATATTATGTACTATATTACATAGCAGGATAATATATTATGTACTTTATAACATAGCATGATAATATATAATATACTTTATTACATAGCAGGATACTATATTATGTACTATATTACATAGCAGGATAATATATTATGTACTATATTACATAGCAGGATAATATATAATATACTTTATTACATAGCAGGATACTATATTATATACTATATTACATAGCAGGATAATATATTATATACTATATTACATAGCAGGATAATAT
The DNA here is from genome assembly GCA_963680765.1 of Agrochola lychnidis. NCBI lineage: Eukaryota > Metazoa > Arthropoda > Insecta > Lepidoptera > Noctuidae > Agrochola > Agrochola lychnidis. The sequence goes on from OY796857.1 coordinate 18,427,366, forward strand.
ATTATATACTATATTACATAGCAGGATAATATATTATATACTTTATAACATAGCATGATAATATATAATATACTTTATTACATAGCAGGATACTATATTATGTACTATATTACATAGCAGGATAATATATTATGTACTATATTACATAGCAGGATAATATATAATATACTTTATTACATAGCAGGATACTATATTATATACTATATTACATAGCAGGATAATATATTATATACTATATTACATAGCAGGATAATATATTATATACTATATTACATAGCAGGATAATATATTATATACTATATTACATAGCAGGATAATATATTATATACTACATTACATAGAAAGAAAGAAAGAAAGAAAGAAAAATTGTTTATTCTGCACAAAATAAACGCACATTACACAAAAAAATATAACATAAAATACACATTCACCAATAGCAAAAAGCCTCGTATCCAATTTTCAAAAACTAATAAAAAGTTCGACAAATTTTGTCTATTGCTTATGTCAAGGCCAGATACCAAAGACAATTTAGTTTTGTTTGCATTATTAGCAAATGAAAACAACAAACAATCAAAACAAACAAAATGCCGATAGCTGAGTGAAATAATAAAAAATAAAAATAAAAATTGTAACAAGCAAACCACATTAACAAGAACAATTAATCTGTGCGTCGCATCTGTGCAAGAATAGGTCGTTGCTCAGCGAAATGCCACAACTTCGGACGAACCTACGGTTGTGGCGCTGATTTTCAGCAAAAACCTCGCGAATGACGTAATGACGTCCCCCTGTGTGACCATAATTAAATCAGGTAAGCAAAATTGACTAAGGAAATGAGTGTGAATCTAACTGAACATAATATGTACATAAAAATAACAATAAAAAATATATATATAAGTACTTATGTATAATTAACTAAGCGTAACTTATAAAAAATAAATAAAGATACTGCAACAAACTGAGAGTTATAATAATTACAATAAAAATAAAAACAAAATACTAAGTTATTGTGGTGTCTTCCTAAATCTAATATTTTAGTAGGTAAATAAGTAATTATTTATAATTTCATGCACCATGGGAATTGCGATGGCATGGCGGCCATTTGCAAAAAGCATGGCGTTGGCGAGTGACAACCATGCTTTATTCTTAGTTGAATAAATGTTATTACTTAATAGATATTCATTTTTATTACTTTAGTGGACCGAATGGGTCGCCGATTCTTGGATGTGCGAAGGAGCTCGATGTAAATCGATGGAAGGAGCAAGATCCACCGACATAAAGAAATGCTAAACCAAACCCCCTTCCAAACCTCCTGATCGTAATGGTAAGTATTACAATAGGTGTTTGTATTGCCTTAGTAAACAAATTTAAATTGTAACCAATACTTATATTGAATAAAATTGGTAATCCTTGCAACACCATCGACTCATACCCACCCATTGTCCCACCTAGATATGCAGCTTCGGAAAGACACAGCAAATACGCCCCAGATGACTAAGGACTGCCATTCCGCCCGTGACAATAACACAGACCGGACGTAAACTGGGAGGAATCAGACAGAGGCCACTCACACTGTTGGAAAGCCATATTCATTGCCCGTAGGCCCTGACCCATAAGGTAAGTCCAATAGGAGCAGCTATTGTTACTATTTCCAGTTCGAAAATCATGTGGATTGCTGTATCTGCATGAAAATTTTCTTCAAAATACTCAAAAAATGCCTTTTTGTTCGCAGGACTCTTACTGGTGGAGGAAGGTTATTCCAACAGTGCGTGGCAGCATATCTGAAACTCCCCCTGAATGCTGCGGTCCTATGTGTTGATGTACAAAGGGGTTCGGTAGAAAAACGTGGTTCGTATTTGCTCTGCCTCCAGCTCAACTTCTCAAACAGGTAGTGTGGTTTTTGTGTTGTCACTACTCCAAAAAGTAAACTGGCCATATGTAACTTTCTCCTAGCAGCCATTTTCAAAATATTATTTTCGTTTATAAAAGGAGTGACGTGACTTCTACGAGGTATCGTCACACAGAACCGTGTACATGCATTTTGAATACGTTGTATCAGCTTCTCTGTTCTTGCTAACAGGCACGGGCCATATACGGTATCACAATAGTTAAGTCTTGATAAAATTAGGCTATCCACTAATTGTTTCCGTAGATCAACACTCAGGTAGTCTCTAATTGAATATAGGAGTTTCAATCTATAAAAACAATTTCTCATGGAGTTACTTATGTGTTTCTCAAATCGTAGTTCCGGATCCATGGTTAACCCAAGGTTGCATGCTATCTCTACCCTATCTATTTTTTCCCCCCTGACAACAACTTCTGGCTTGGCTGACAGTATTGCACTGATCATCTTCCTACTTCCTAAAACCATAAATTTCGATTTCAGTGGGTTTAATACCAGTGAATTATTGTCTGACCATGCCATCACTCTTTCCAGATCGTCATTCATTTTTCGCACTGCCTCTGATGTGTCAACTGGTTTAAAAGATATATATAATTGGATGTCATCTGCGTACATGTGATACCTGCAATGCTGAAATGACTTAATTATGTCTGCGCTGTAAAGAATGTACAAAAGGGGCCCTAAAATTGATCCCTGAGGCACACCACGTGACACCCGACGAGGGGGGGATGACATCTTTGATCCATCCTCCTTCTGGATTTCAACGAGCTGTGACCTATTTTGCAAGTAGCTAGCGAACCACTGTATTGTTTCCGTTGAAAAACCGTAATAGGCCAACTTGGAAAGTAACAGTGTGGTGTTTATTGCATCGAAGGCCCGTGAAAAATCCAGGAGTGCAAGGATTGTTCCCTCCCCCCTGTCCCGTGCCTCTAGGATATTCCCCACTACGTCAGAGAGGGCCGTGGCCGTCCCACGGCCCTTCCTAAAACCAGACTGAAGGTCGGGTAGCATCTTGTTTACTTCTAAATACTCCAACATTTGGTTATAAACCACCCTCTCTAAGACTTTAGATAAACAAGGCAAAATGCTTACAGGACGTAGATCCTTAAAAGTAGTTGGGTTTCCGATTTTGGGTAAAGGACGCACAATAGCGCACTTCCACAAATCAGGGAAAGTGTGGGTATCTATAGACTTATTTACCATTGTAGTAATAGCCTGAAGGGTGGTTGGTAACGTTAACATTATCATATCCAGACTGATGCCATCACTCCCTTTAGCATTTGTCCCTAAGCTCTTAATAATTTTCGAAATTTCTTCCTCATTAACATTTCGTAGCTCAAATTGAGTTTCACCAAATCTATTTGTTTCAAAATATGATAGTTGCGATGCGGGCAGTATGCACTGTCCTGGTACATTTAGAAATGCCTTGTTTATTTCGTCTGGGTCATTAAATTGTCCAGGAAGCGTACCTTCACTTTGTTCTGAAAAAACATCTGATTTAAGATTTTTCCAAAGCTTTTTGGGGTTTTTTATTTGACTATTAATGTGCCTGTCAAAGTACGCCTTCCTTTCCTGCATTAGTGCTATAAAAGATTGTTTTTTTAAATCCAAATAATATCTCCTTGTAGTGTCTAACTTGTCCTTATGATAATTATTTTTTGCCTCGTCTCGCAGCTTAAACATCAATTTAATATTGTCAGTTATCCACGGCGTGGGTCGGTCCCTAAATATTTTACGCTTTATGGGGGCATGTAAGTCATATAATTGCGTGATAAGGAAATTAAAACGTTCAATCATGCTATTAATATCTGGCAGTAAACCAATTTCAGACCATGGCATTAATTTCAGATCCACTGCAAAGTAATCCACCAATATATCCCTTAGAGACCGATATACAACTAGCCTAGGTTTGCTTTTTACCTTCCTTATGACAGTATCACATACAATAAACGAATGATGACCAAGTTCACTGACATGACTGACCAGTACATTACGAACCCCCACATCAGTACAGATCACGTCGATGAGAGTACTACTATCTCCTACAAAATGGGTTGGTGACTGCACTACCTGATTTAGATTCGTATAATTTAGGAATTCCATCATGTCTTTAGTTTTTGCATTGTTTGCATCTAATAAATTAACATTGAAATCCCCCAATAACACCAAATGATCGTAAGGTGCCAATGCGCTAATACTGTCAGTTATTCCATCCAGAAATTTTGACAGTTCAAACCAGGGTGGCCTGTATGCAGTGCCAATCAACAACTTTTTACCATTTACAGTTAGGTTTAACCAAATCTGTTCCACATCAGACTGCTCTGAGTGCGGCCGTACTCGCGCCCTAATTCCCGTTTTAATGTAAAACGCTACACCTCCGCCTCGTCCCCCGCGTATATTCACAGGGCGCGGCACGTGCTTCAACCTATATCCCGGAACCTTAGGCGCGCGTCCCTCCTCCCCATGTCTCAGCCACGTTTCGTTGATTGCCATTATATCCACTGAGTGTTGTGACATGGCAATTAGAAACTCGTCCTGGTTAGTTGCTAGAGACCCCGCATTGAATAAACCAAACTTTAATAATTTTGACTTAGTCATGGCATGCAATTAGTAACGGCTGTATAAGTGTATTTATATAGTAGGTAAGGATAATATTTTATTAATATATTCATTATAGTAATTTTGTTTATTCTTCTGTGTAAATAATTTTTGTACATAAGATTTAGTTTTGGTAGTAAATAAATAACTATGTTTCCCTCAAAATAATGCTCCAAATCATTATGAATTGTAAATACTATAATATATCTATTGTTTGTAAATAATGTTGTTGTTTGTGTGTATATAATAATATGTGTAGATAATATAACTGTGATCCTCATATGATTGTAGTACTCACTTTGATATTCCCAGCTCCCCAGATTACGACAGATACGACACACAGACACTATGTTTAAAAAACGATAACAGTTAGAAAGACTATGAACTAGTACAAAAAAAAGTGCATCATCAAACAAAGATTTATTTGTTAGTGTCCGTGTATGGTCCAATAATTTGTTTAATGTCATCCTCAGATGCAATCCTGTGAGTGGATTCTTCAGGCTTTTGCCGGACCAAGATGCGACCGCGCTTCGTCCATACGAACCGCCATCCATGAATCCCTGCAGCTGCCTTTGCTTGACGAAACAACTGCTGATTCGACCTGGTCAGCCTCTCATTGACAAAAAAGCGTACGGGTTTCCCTGAGAGCCCGAGATTCTCTGTTGTGGCGTCGCGTCGCACGCGAGCGCCGTTCAACAAGGCGTCCCGCTGGTCCCGTCGAGCGAGGCGCACCATGATAGCGCGAGGGCGGGGCTCTGTTGAAATTATAGGGCTTGTCGCTTTAATATGTCTGCCGCCGACTCGCTCTGCGCACACGATGTCGCGGTCCTCCAAAGCAACTCCTAGCTTGGTGGCAATTAGCTGGAGCAGGTGTGATGGGTTTTCTGCTTGCATCTCAGGTACGTTCGCTATCATCAAATCGTTTGCCATCAGCTCCTGATCTCTGTCATTTAGGTCCCTCTTGAGCTGTTGAACCACACTCTCTACTGCATTTAAATTTACTGTCGAATCATATCCGGCATCGTGACGCTTTTCAAGCGCCTCCAGCCTTGACTCAATCCCATCCATGCGCGTGTGACACGAGTCGTTAGACGCCTTCAGCTCGGCGACGTCTTTCCGAAGCTCCATGACTTCAAAACGCAAGGTGCGTATCTCCTCCACTACCAATTTCAAAGTGGAGCCCACGTCCGGTGGGAACTCGGGGATCACAGGCGACGACGGTGCAGCGATTGACTGGGGCGTCAACGGTGCAACAGTTGACAGAGGCGTCGGCGATGCGGCAGTTGACAGTTGCGTCGTCGTAGGCGTCGTGGGCTCCTCACTCTGTACTTCTGCTACACAACCTCGAACCGGCGTATCGGCCTTATTGTCCCTACGGACATTTCTCTTGCACTCAGGGCAATGCCAGGCAGAGACTAAGGGACCTTTCATAGGGAGGGCGACGCACACTCGGTGATAAGAGACGCTACACTTTGAGCACCTAGCGGTGTCAACCGCTGACACAAATTTACCGCATCCACCGCACTTCACTGCCATTGTTACAGCAGGAATGAGTTCAATGAACCTCACTAGTGTGACACACAAATTATTGTTTACTTATCAGTTTATCGTCGCGAACTTATTTATTTTTATTTTTATTGAGGGTATATATAATTATGGTTTGGAGATTTTGATATTGTTATATGCAAGAATTATGCACTTTACGAGACGCACGAGACTTCACTACACTGTATATGTAATATTATGTTGCTAAAGACTTAATTATAAACTTTCCAGACACTTAATCAACGTTATTTTATTTAATTTCCGTAAAAAAATCAGACAACGATCCAACCAGTAGAAACGTCAAAACGTCAGTCCAGGATAGTGATGCATAGCAGGATACTATATTATATACTATATTACATAGCAAGATAATATATTATACACTACATTACATAGCAGGATACTATATTATATACTATATTACATAGCAGGATAATATATTATATACTATTTTACATAGCAGGATAATATATTATATACTTTATTACATAGCAGGATAATATATTATATACTATATTACATAGCAGGATAATATATTATATACTTTATTACATAGCAGGATAATATATTATATACTATATTACATAGCAGGATAATATATTATATACTTTATTACATAGCAGGATAATATATTATGTACTCTATTACATAGCAGGATACTATATTATATACTATATTACATAGCAGGATAATATATTATATACTATATTACATAGCAGGATAATATATAATATACTTTATTACATAGCAGGATACTATATTATGTACTATATTACATAGCAGGATACTATATTATGTACTATATTACATAGCAGGATAATATATTATGTACTATATTACATAGCAGGATACTATATTACATACTATATTATATAGCAGGATACTATATTATATACTATATTACATAGCAGGATAATATATTATATACTATTTTACATAGCAGGATAATATATTATATACTATATTACATAGCAGGATACTATATTATGTACTATATTACATAGCAGGATAATATATTATGTACTATATTACATAGCAGGATACTATATTATATACTTTATTACATAGCAGGAAAATATATTATATACTTCATTACATAGCAGGATACTATATAATATACTACATTACATAGCAGGATACTATATTATATACTATATTACATAGCAGGATAATATATAATATACTTTATTACATAGCAGGATAATATATTATATACTTCATTACATAGCAGGATACTATATTATATACTATATTACATAGCAGGATAATATATTATATACTATATTACATAGCAGGATAATATATTATATACTATATTACATAGCAGGATAATATATAATATACTTTATTACATAGCAGGATACTATATTATGTACTATATTACATAGCAGGATACTATATTATGTACTATATTACATAGCAGGATAATATATTATGTACTATATTACATAGCAGGATACTATATTATATACTTTATTACATAGCAGGAAAATATATTATATACTTCATTACATAGCAGGATACTATATAATATACTACATTACATAGCAGGATACTATATTATATACTATATTACATAGCAGGATAATATATAATATACTTTATTACATAGCAGGATAATATATTATATACTTCATTACATAGCAGGATACTATATTATATACTATATTACATAGCAGGATAATATATTATATACTATATTACATAGCAGGATAATATATTATATACTATATTACATAGCAGGATAATATATAATATACTTTATTACATAGCAGGATACTATATTATGTACTATATTACATAGCAGGATACTATATTATGTACTATATTACATAGCAGGATAATATATTATGTACTATATTACATAGCAGGATACTATATTATATACTTTATTACATAGCAGGAAAATATATTATATACTTCATTACATAGCAGGATACTATATAATATACTACATTACATAGCAGGATACTATATTATATACTATATTACATAGCAAGATAATATATTATATACTACATTACATAGCAGAATACTATATTATATACTATATTACATAGCAGGATAATATATTATATACTATTTTACATAGCAGGATAATATATTATATACTTTATTACATAGCAGGATAATATATTATATACTATATTACATAGCAGGATAATATATTATATACTTTATTACATAGCAGGATAATATATTATATACTATATTACATAGCAGGATAATATATTATATACTTTATTACATAGCAGGATAATATATTATATACTATATTACATAGCAGGATAATATATTATATACTTTATAACATAGCAGGATAATATATTATGTACTCTATTACATAGCAGGATACTATATTATATACTATATTACATAGCAGGATACTATATTATATACTATATTACATAGCAGGATAATATATTATATACTATATTACATAGCAGGATAATATATTATATACTTTATTACATAGCAGGATAATATATTATGTACTCTATTACATAGCAGGATAATATATTATATACTATATTACATAGCAGGATAATATATTATATACTATATTACATAGCAGGATAATATATTATATACTACATTACATAGCAGGATACTATATTATATACTATATTACATAGCAGGATAATATATTATATACTATATTACATAGCAGGATAATATATTATATACTTTATTACATAGCAGGATAATATATTATATACTTTATTACATAGCAGGATAATATATTATGTACTCTATTACATAGCAGGATACTATATTATATACTATATTACATAGCAGGATAATATATTATATACTATATTACATAGCAGGATAATATATAATATACTTCTTTACATAGCAGGATACTATATTATATACTATATTACATAGCAGGATAATATATTATATACTATTTTACATAGCAGGATAATATATTATATACTATATTACATAGCAGGATACTATATTATGTACTATATTACATAGCAGGATAATATATTATGTACTATATTACATAGCAGGATACTATATTATATACTTTATTACATAGCAGGAAAATATATTATATACTTCATTACATAGCAGGATACTATATAATATACTACATTACATAGCAGGATACTATATTATATACTATATTACATAGCAGGATAATATATAATATACTTTATTACATAGCAGGATAATATATTATATACTTCATTACATAGCAGGATACTATATTATATACTATATTACATAGCAGGATAATATATTATATACTATATTACATAGCAGGATAATATATTATATACTATATTACATAGCAGGATAATATATAATATACTTTATTACATAGCAGGATACTATATTATGTACTATATTACATAGCAGGATACTATATTATGTACTATATTACATAGCAGGATAATATATTATGTACTATATTACATAGCAGGATACTATATTATATACTTTATTACATAGCAGGAAAATATATTATATACTTCATTACATAGCAGGATATTATATTATATACTACATTACATAGCAGGATACTATATTATATACTATATAACATAGCAGGATAATATATAATATACTTTATTACATAGCAGGATACTATATTATGTACTATATTACATAGCAGGATACTATATTATGTACTATATTACATAGCAGGATAATATATTATGTACTATATTACATAGCAGGATACTATATTATATACTTTATTACATAGCAGGAAAATATATTATATACTTTATTACATAGCAGGATAATATATAATATACTATATTACATAGCAGGATAATATATTATATACTTTATTACATAGCAGGATAATATATTATGTACTATATTACATAGCAGGATACTATATTATATACTGTATAACATAGCAGGATAATATATTATGTACTATATTACATAGCAGGATACTATATTACATACTATATTATATAGCAGGATACTATATTATATACTATATTACATTGCAGGATAATATATTATATACTATATTACATAGCAGGATAATATATTATATACTTTATTACATAGCAGGATACTATATTATATACTATATTACATAGCAGGATAATATATTATTTACTATATTACATAGCAGGATACTATATTATATACTTTATTACATAGCAGGATACTATATTATATACTTTATTACATAGCAGGATACTAAATTATATAGCAGGGTATCTGTACCGAAGTTTCGAAGGATGCAATGGCATTGCTTATTATTTGACGACACTCGCATCGAAACGATAGCGCTGTATCGCTACTTTTCACTTTGAGGGCCTTCTCCCGCTATTCTAGAGAAAATAATGTTTTATTTCTCATCGTTACGGTGCATTTTTATCACGGGTTTTTCGATAAGTTACTTTTATTCATGATCGTAAGATATTGTAAAGTTGTAAACTTCAACATAGATATCTTGGTATTTTAAGCACAAGAGCTGCCGAAACTAATGTAGTTTAAAATAAAAGGATGTATTGTATCTAAAATCTTTTCATAAAAGTAAAACAGAGAATAAGTATAACTTATAAAGGAAACTTCTGACAACGATCACCAAATGAACATTTTAAAGGAATAATGTAATCGTCTTTATCCTAAAACTTGTAAGCTAAGCCCTCATAAAGCTGTAAAATGATTTAGAATGTGTAACCCACCCAAAAAAATGTTATAATTACAATGCCTTGGTACACGAAGTGGTATTTGAATTAACTTCCAAATATAGTGAGTGGCTTAAAATTTTCACAGATGGGTCAAAAAGTAAAGATGGGTGTGGAGCTGCTTTTTTCTTACAAAGTACAGGTTATAAGGCTATGTATAAAATTAATGAAAATATATGTATAATGTCTCTGGAACTCATTGCAATATACCAGGCGGTGTCATATTCACTTAGTCAAAATTTAAATAAAGTAGTTATATTTACAGATAGCAAAAGCGCTTTACAACATGTGGCTCGATGCGCCTCTGGTTGCAGAGGTGCATCGATAGCTTATGACATTCTTAAACTAATTCATTGCTACAACAAAGATCACATTAGGATTATCTTGCAATGGGTTCCAGCGCACATAGGGTTACGAGGCAACGAGGAGGCTGATAGACTGTCAAAACTGGCAGTGGAGATGGGCAATGTTACCCCATTTATGTCCGATTATTGGGAATATTTCACCAGGTTTAAGAATGTGTGCTTCGACAATTGGAAAGAATATTTTAATGAAATATCCAAAGAAAAAGGCATTTGGTATAAAATTATTCAAAACGAGCCACCTCGAGAGCCATGGTTTGATGATAGATCTATAACTAGGAGGTATGTTAAGTTAGCGATAATACTTCGTTCTGGCCACTTTCCATCAGCAAAGTTTGCTTTCTTAATGCGAAAGGCTACATCGCCTAATTGTGAGACATGTGGTAAAATTGAAGATGTGCAACATTTGCTGATGGAATGTGCGAAGAACAGGAATGAAAGGGAATCTTTGGCTAGGGAGTTCAAACTGAACATGTGGGATGTTGGACTTATTCAAAATATTTTGGCATACCCTAAATCAGAAAAAACTAAACGCATAATTTGTGGTTTAATGCAGAAGTCTGGGCAGTGATTCTTTTTATATTTTATTTTCTTATAGTATTTATATAATATAGTGGTGGTGGATAGTAATGTAGTAAAATAGTGTATAGTTGTGTGTAATAAAGTATAAGGTACAATGGGGTTGACGTATCCGTGTGGATAAAAACCCCTTATTAATAAAAAAATAAAAAATAAAATAAAGCTAACAGCAAGTCTATGTAAGTTTTCCAAAAAAAGGGCTCATAATGTCCGAACTTTGCCTCAATCAATTAAAGAATAGACAAGTCACACTCGGTAGTTTTGGCTAAACTCGAAATTAATTGATGTTTAAAAAACCCGTTATCTTGAACTTTTAATGAAACAGGTATTAGGTTATTATCGCAGATTTTATGAGCGCACTGGGTTCATTATCATTTCAAGATTTTGTCTTCTATCTGCCTGCTTTGCAAAAACAATAGCAGAAGAATATAAATGCTACAACAGCTATTAAAGTTTGGTGGGATTGTATTTATTTCCATCGTATATATAATATATACCGGCCCAAGAATGTACCGGGGAGATGAGCAAAGATCGTCACTCACATGACGCTTGAGGGAGGACCTCGCCGTCGAGTCAGACCGCGGCAAAGGTGATGTGAAGGTGATCTAATCATGTTTCCGGGCCAACATGGCTAGAAATCGCGCAAAACAGAGAGATTTGGAAGGTAAAAGGGGATACTGTCCAGCAATGGGACACAACCGAGGATAATAAAAACAAAATAGCCCGCTGCTGGGCATAGGTAGTTCCAATCGCACGCCATTTTACTTGATAGTCAGCCATTAAAAAGTTTTTTTTAAACGTTGCTTAAAGTTAAATAATGATGAGCGGCTGTTTAACCATACGTTCTAAACTATAAGCAACGTTCATAAATAAAGGAGTAATATTTGCTTGGAATTGCGAAGCCTTATAGGTTTACAATTAATGAAAATTTCAACTGTCTACCTCCCACGTTACCGGAGATAAGGGGGAATAGTCAATTGTCATCTATTTTCTTAAATATCTTTAAATGTACTTATTTTAAAATTATATAAAAATATACTTGAGATCCTCGCAACAACTCCTTTCATTTGATATGTCACACGATACAGTTTGAAACACTTTTTTTTTAATTTAATTTTTGCCCCCCAAAAGTGACCCTCATAATCAAAATTAATTTATATACGTTACACGTCCATGTTTTGGTCACAGAAATACATATATGTGTACCAAAATTCAACTTAATCGGTCCATTAGATTTGGAGCAAATTGGCTATGACAGACAGACAGACTCACGAGTGACCCTTATAGGATATAAGGGTATACCGATGAGATATAAAGGTTCCGTTTTTTCCTTTTGAGGTACGAAACCCTAAAAAGGATAAGTACTTACTTGTTTTAATTATTGATTCATTTATCCAAATATTATTTAAATTTTACACTCTCTGTTGTGTAAGCGTTAAATCGACACTTTTCTGTCTGACTATACATCGACGTTATTAAGCCTATTAAAACAGAAATATCTAGGTATTATTCTTCTGGTCGAGTCTAAGCGGCTTGAGTGGGCGCGGACCCAGATATTTCACCATAATATCTGGGTTCCCTGAAAGTACCAGGGGTGTAAATTCAAACGTACGTCTGTCGTGAAATTTCTAAGTCCCGTGGGTTACCGATATCGTAAAACGAATTCACATTCTACGGCTGCCGTCTTGACAGTTTTCAGGACATAAAACGGCTACTTGTTATAAAACTGTTTACTTTTTCACGATCAAGGATCATCATAAAAAATCTAAGACTGGCTGACAAAGATAAACACTTGTTCTAGTGTCAGGAAATAAGCAAGACTTCCCAAGGTAGTTTGTTTTTAACCGACTTCCAAAAGGAGGAGGTTCTCAATTCGACTGTATGTTTTTTTTTTTGTATGTTTATTACGCGATTACTCCGTCAATTATGAATTGATTTTGATGATTCTTTTTTTGTTTGGTAGATCATACTTCAGAGGTAGTCCCATATAAATTTTATTAACTTTACTTGGGTAGTTTTTGAGTTAGCTTCAATAATACGTATTTTTACCTCACTTAGTATGTGGATGATATTATGATAACTTCCTGTCACTGTTATTTACATAGCAGGTAGTGGTATTCGAATTTGTGTGGGGTCGGTATCACAACTTAAAAGTGAAAAATAAAAACTTTTTACAAAAAAAAAAACGAAAAGTTTTTTTGTATTCCTATTTAAAAACTACTTTTAATTTAAAGTGAGTCCGGTAAGTACGTAGATAGACGATAGGGTAGGGAGCTACACTGTCGGTACTAATTCATTGCCATCCTATTCATTTAAATGCTTTTCGTTTGTTTGCTTACAAGCACCAAAAGTGAAAGAGTAAACTGATCTGTGGTGCGTCTTTTTCTAATAAGGTAACCATACATTTTACTTGAAAGTAGGACACGACGGAAAAGCTGAGAATATTACATTAATTTAATAACAATAATTTAACATGATTTTGAGTTTTTATTTACCAGGCAAGTTATTAGGTAATAATATAGTAATAACAGATAGATATCGTGCGTTATTGGGTGATTCTTCGAATCACAGTTTTGACGTGTTTTTGACCTTTATGTAAAATGTAAGTTAAACATATTTTTCAAATTTAATAGTAAATAAAAATGTAAAATTGTCTATCGATTGAATTAATTAAAACGAGCACTAATTAAGTTTGCAGAAAATACTCAAAAGTAATTAACCCTGTTCCTAGTTCCTGTGTAAAAATACAACTTTTAGAATAAAACAAACACAAACAATACATATAATTTTATTTGTTTCATGTTTTCGTCGTCAACTAACGATTATTTTCACATTTTTTGGCGATCATTGACGTTTTGGTAAGAAATATATGTATTATTACCAAATGTAATTTTAGTATAACCGTGTAAGTTGGATATATCGGCCGGTTCTGTTCCTTTTTGCCACTTTATAATTATTCCAACATCCCGGCACGTCACTTCTACTAGTCCATTCTGCGAATAGAAAATAAAACATTAAAATTAAAAATATTTTATTTCACATAAACCTACAAGGGCACTTATGAAACGTCAGAAGCTAGGAGCACGGTTCCAATTGATCGCTTCCTATGGAGAAGAGCCGTCAAGAAACTCCACGGTTACTCTTTTTAAAATAAATGGTTTCTACAATGTTTTCAAATTACAGTGTTAATAGGTATGAAAGGACAGTGTAGGCCTATCAACAAGTACCAGGTACTTAGTAAAATAGAAAATGGTCCACAAGTCTACAGCCTACAACGTTCTCACATTCACAAAATCTAAAAGAACAGAATCTATATTAAAGATAAACAAAATCATAGAAATAAGGACCAATTTAAACCAAATGACATGATTACCACTACAGCTGTAGCAAATATAATTTGATTAAAAAAATATGGAAAATTGTCGGTATGTAATGTCAAATAATGAAAAGATTTTATATGATATTAGTATGTTAAACTAGTACCTACTAATCACTAACCCAAAACTATGTGAAGAAAATTATAGTGCACTAAAACATGGAAATAGCCGATGCAATGGTGTTACTATACATTGGTGTTAAACACTTAAGATGCACTCAGACGGGCAATAAATTGCCCAATTCTTGCCAATTGTGAGTAAATAAATGACTTCTCGATAACACCAAGCATTTCGGCAATAAGAAAAAGGCAAAAAAAAACAATCACAATTTCAAATAAAACCTAGTAACTACTCTAGAATGACATGTTCTTCTTAATAAAAATGATAAATTCAATGACATACAACGCACAGCCTAATCAGTGGATCTAGAAGAATGAAATTTTACTCAAGAGTTCTATAATATAATGGAGGTGAGCGCTAAGGAAGGATGTTTGAAAATGCTCTAAATGGGTTAAATAGGGGATGAAAGTTTGTATGGAAGTTCATAATTTTGCCGATGGGATATCCCATCGGGCGCATGGCTTTTAGTAATAATAATTTATTTACTTGGTCTGGAGACGTTTCTGTGCAAGTTTGTGTGATTGGGCCAGCAGTGACCATCAGCACGCCTGCCATCAAAATTGCTAGAGTAATTAACCGGAACATTTCTCGTCTTTGTTTGCTGAAAAAAAGAAAACAATTATTATTGACGGTGTTCCAAGAAATACTAGTCAGCGCTAAAAGGATCTTTTTTTGAATTTACGCTTGATTTAAAATAAAACGAGGGCTGATTGTAATGGGGTAGATATCTATGGGTTGTTGACTGTAAAAGGATAGTACACATTTGTGAAATTGTTAATAGCCCATTCACAGTTGTTTTACCTCTGATTTTGCGTCACTGTCAAAATCACAGTTATCTTTATTTTCCTTAAAATAAGGGTGCTGTTGGGTTTCTGATACTGAGAAGTCTGTCAAAATCACAGTGATCTTTATTGTCGTTGCATTTAAGTTGCAGTTTGGTTGCACCTGTCAGAGGTAAAATAACTGTGAAGGAACTGTAGTGTAATTGTATCGAGAAAAAACAAAATGGCGGCGTCGAATACGCAGTAACGCTGTTTTTGCGTATTATTTTTTTCAATGCATTTCACAAAACAATTTCACAAATGTATAACAACAGCTAGCACCAAAAAATGCTTATAACACTCTACAACTTTAATGATTGATTAATTTCAAGCGTGTTTTGAATGCGGCGGTAAATCTCCCAAACACACACAAAAAAATACAAATAATAAGTCTACTCACCTCTGTTTTTCTTTGTACCGCTGCTCCCGAAGCCAAGCAAGGAATGAAAAACGTACGGAGTAGTATCGCTTTTTATACACACGATTGTGACGAAATGTGTCGCAATTATAGTTTTATTCACAAAACAAAATATCTTTTGGGTATTCCCGAACCCAAAAATTAAACAATAACAATATGATAGTAATACTTTAAGGTTATCTAAGTATAACACAAGCACTTTTGACCTTACAGACCTATGAAATTCGCGGAAAAGGAGTTCCCGAAACAATAAAAATATTGTTTATGTAAAATTAATAAGTAATATAACATAGGCATTTCCCAAATAATCTGAACATTATTCACTTAACCTAAAAGAAATGCGCTTAAGTTCGAATACGTGTCAACTTAGTTTCATGCAAATATCATGACCATCATCATTGGCAGCCTTGTTCCAACCACAGCTGGGTATAGTCCTTCTTCTTTTGTGCCATTATTCCCTGGTCTGCGCAAGCCTTCCCGCGGTCTGTTTGGTCATCCACCTATCTGGCTGCATGTAGTCAGTCGTCAATAGAGTATTACCTACCAAAGGCAAGAGGAAGTAAAAGAAAGAACCGACGGATAGCTAATATAATGCCAGCTATGTCGAGTTTTATTTCATGATTTTTGCGTGTGTTTCTGACTGTGCATCCTCAGAACAAGTAAGTATTATGCTCCTGCAAAAATTGATTTAAATATTAAAAAACCAGACTTACTCGTAAGTTCAGAGTATTTTTACCGAATTTGAAATAGGTACTTTGCACACCAAGACGGCCACGAGAGCAAAAAAAAAAGCATTTGAAAAATATCCTTTGAAAATGTGAAAGAATAACCGATCGTATGAATAGTTGTCACATTTCGGTGTTAGAGACGTCGATATAATCCGTACCGAAGTTTCGAAGGACAGCGGTAATGGCATTGCTTATTATTTGACGATACTCGCATCGGAACGATAGCGCTGTATCGCTACTTTTCACTTTGATGACCTTCTTCCGCTATTCTTGAGAAAATAAATTTGAATTTCTCATTCTTACGGTGCATTATCATCACGGGTTTTTCGAAAAGTTACTTTTATTCATGATCGTAAGATATTGTAAAGTTGTAAACTTCAACATAGGTATCTCGGTGTTTTAAGCACAAGAGCTACCGAAAGTAATGTAGTTTAAAATGAAAGTGTTTCTTTTATCTGAAATCTTTAAATAAAAGTAAAACAGAGAGTAAGTATAACTAACAAAGAAAACTTCTGACCACGATTAACAAATGGTGAACATTTTAATAGAAAAATATTATCTACTAAATCATGCTAAAACTTGTAAGCCAAGCCCACCTAAAGATCTAGTCAGCAAGGCTATCTAAGTATTCCAAAAAAAAAAAAAAACAGCCAAGTGTGTGTCGGACTAAGCACAATGTAGGGTTCCGTAATTGAGATGAATTTATTTATCCCAAGAACAAACTTAACATTGTAGTCTGAATGTCTTAATTTTTAACTGAACTTTCTTTTATCATTTGTTGATAAAGTGGCAATAGAAATGCGCAATCTTTAAAAATTTCAACTGTCTACTTATTACGGTTCATGAGATACAGCCCGCTGACAGACAGACGGACGGAGACCGGAGGCTTAGTAATAGGGTTCCGTTTGGCATTTTTCGGGTACGGAACTCTAAAAAGATCGTGACATTTTATATTGATTTTATAATTTTACATTTTATATTCATTTAATATTTTGGGTGTGTAAAAACCATTTTTCGATTCAGGGACTAGTTTGTGAAATATTAAGCTTTCAAGAGCTAATTTTGATTTGAGATAAGTGTCTGCCGCCCGCCAACTAAATGGTTGTTTTTGGTTATGTGAAAAATTCACCGCAGCAGTATATAAAACGAAGTTAAAAGGAAAACTATCACAGCTAAGTAGGCTTTACAAGTTAACGAGTAATAATCGACTAACTTACATCCCAAATACGTAACCGTTCATTGTGTGTGGTCCGACACTCACTTGTTATGTTCTTGGTACGTACAACTTTTACATGATTTTACGACAGATGTTCCACCATATCTAAGTCCCTTGAGTCGTCGATATCGTAAAATAAGTTCACATTTTACGGCTGCCGCATGCCGCCTTGACTACTTGACTATCAGGGATCATCATAAAACATCCAGGACTGGCTGACAAAGATAAACACTTGGTCTAGCGCCAGTAAATAAGCAAGACTTCCCAAGGTAGTTTGTGTTTTTATTCCTATTTAAAATCTACTATTAATTTAAAGTGAGTCCGGTAAGTACGTAGATAGACGATAGGGTAGGGAGCTACACTGTCTGTACTAATTCATTACCATCCTTTTAATTTTCATTTAAATGCTTTTCGTTTGAATGCACCAAAAAGTGAAAGAGGAAACTGTTCTGTATTGTGTCCTTTTCTAATAAGGTGACCATACATTCTGCTTGAAAAGTAGGACACGATGGAAAAGCTGAGAATATTAAATTAATTTAATAACAATAATTGAAACATGATTTTGAGTTTTCATGTATCAGGCAAGTTATTAGGAAATAATATAGTAATAACAGATGATATCGTACGTTACTGGGTGATTCTTCGAAACATAGTTTTGACGTGTGTTTGACTTTTATATAATATCAAATTTTACATCTTTTTCTTTAATAGTAAATAAAAAAAGTGAAATGGCCTATCGATTGAATAAATTAAAACGAGCACTAATTATGTCTGCAGAAAAAACTTAAAACGAATTTACCTGGTGTCCTCATGCCCGTTTTTGTTAAATTATTCAATTTTTTGCAAATTATTTTGGACAATGCACTAAAACAAGTAAGTTGTATCGATATGTGTTTAACTGTGCCTGGGTCCTGTATAAAAATACAAAAAAAAATACTTTTATTGAATAAAACAAACACATACAATACTTATTATTTTGTTTTATTCATGTTTTCGTTATCAACTAATGATTGTTTTCACATTTATTGGCGATCATTGACGTTGTAGTAAGAAATATATGTATTGCCAGAACGTTTGCTAGCATAACCATGTAAGTGGGATGTATCGGCTGATTCGGGTAGTACCGTTACTGTTCCATTTTGCCACGTTATAATTATTCCAACATCCCGGCACGTCACTTTTACTAGTCCGTTCTGCGAATAGAAAATGAAACATTAGTATGTCAAACTAGTAGAACCTACAAACCACTAATACGAAACTATTTGAAGAAAATTATATTGCACCAAAACATTCAAATAGCCGATGCAGTGGTGTTACTATACTTCATGTGAGTAACAGTAAACGCTTAAGATGCACACAGACGGGCAATAAATTGCTCAATTCTTGCCAATTGTGAGTATATAAATGACTTCTCGACAACACCAAGCATTTCGGCAATAAGAAAAAGAAAACAATCACAATTTCAAATAAAACCTAGTAACTACTCTAGAGTGACATGTTCTTCTTAATAAAAATGATAAATTCAATGTCATACAACGCACAGCCTAATCAGTGGATCTAGAAGAATGAAATTTTACTCAAGAGTTCTATAATATAATGGAGGTGAGCGCTAAGGAAGGATGTTTGAAAATGCTCTAAATGGGCTAAATAGGGGATGAAAGTTTGTATGGAAGTTCATAATTTTGCCGATGGGATATCCCATCGGGCGCATGGCTTTTAGTAATAATAATTTATTTACTTGGTCTGGAGACGTTTCTGTGCAAGTTTGTGTGATTGGGCCAGCAGTGACCATCAGCACGCCTGCCATCAAAATTGCTAGAGTAATTAACCGGAACATTTCTCGTCTTTGTTTGCTGAAAAAAAGAAAACAATTATTATTGACGGTGTTCCAAGAAATACTAGTCAGCGCTAAAAGGATCTTTTTTTGAATTTACGCTTGATTTAAAATAAAACGAGGGCTGATTGTAATGGGGTAGATATCTATGGGTTGTTGACTGTAAAAGGATAGTACACATTTGTGAAATTGTTAATAGCCCATTCACAGTTGTTTTACCTCTGATTTTGCGTCACTGTCAAAATCACAGTTATCTTTATTTTCCTTAAAATAAGGGTGCTGTTGGGTTTCTGATACTGAGAAGTCTGTCAAAATCACAGTGATCTTTATTGTCGTTGCATTTAAGTTGCAGTTTGGTTGCACCTGTCATAGGTAAAATAACTGTGAAGGAACTGTAGTGTAATTGTATCGAGAAAAAACAAAATGGCGGCGTCGAATACGCAGTAACGCTGTTTTTGCGTATTATTTTTTTCAATGCATTTCTCAAAACAATTTCACAAATGTATAACAACAGCTAGCACCAAAAAATGCTTATAACACTCTACAACTTTAATGATTGATTAATTTCAAGCGTGTTTTGAATGCGGCGGTAAATCTCCCAAACACACACAAAAAAATACAAATAATAAGTCTACTCACCTCTGTTTTTCTTTGTACCGCTGCTCCCGAAGCCAAGCAAGGAATGAAAAACGTACGGAGTAGTATCGCTTTTTATACACACGATTGTGACGAAATGTGTCGCAATTATAGTTTTATTCACAAAACAAAATATCTTTTGGGTATTCCCGAACCCAAAAATTAAACAATAACAATATGATAGTAATACTTTAAGGTTATCTAAGTATAACACAAGCACTTTTGACCTTACAGACCTATGAAATTCGCGGAAAAGGAGTTCCCGAAACAATAAAAATATTGTTTATGTAATTAATAAGTAATATAACATAGGCATTTCCCAAATAATCTGAACATTATTCACTTAACCTAAAAGAAATGCGCTTAAGTTCGAATACGTGTCAACTTAGTTTCATGCAAATATCATGACCATCATCATTGGCAGCCTTGTTCCAACCACAGCTGGGTATAGTCCTTCTTCTTTTGTGCCATTATTCCCTGGTCTGCGCAAGCCTTCCCGCGGTCTGTTTGGTCATCCACCTATCTGGCTGCATGTAGTCAGTCGTCAATAGAGTATTACCTACCAAAGGCAAGAGGAAGTAAAAGAAAGAACCGACGGATAGCTAATAAAATGCCGGCTATGTCGAGTTTTATTTCATGATTTTTGCGTGTGTTTCTGACTGTGCATCCTCAGAACAAGTAAGTATTATGCTCCTGCAAAAATTGATTTAAATATTAAAAAACCAGACTTAACTCGTAAGTTCAGAGTATTTTTACCGAATTTGAAATAGGTACTTTGCACACCAAGACGGCCACGAGAGCAAAAAAAAAGCATTTGAAAAATATCCTTTGAAAATGTGAAAGAAACTCAAACTCAAATCATTTATTTCAATTAAACCATTTACAGGCACTTTTGAATTGTCAAGGAATCGGTCAGTCAGAAATAGGTATGAAGCTAGTTGCCCATTCCAAAGCGTAGTAGGTACCAATGAAGAAGAACGGGCAAGAAACTCCACGGACACTCTTTTAAATAAAAAATTGTTACAAAATATTGGTTACATCATTCATGTTGAAATTATACATGTGAGAACAATGTAGAAAGATGTGCACATGAGAAGCGTCCGTAATAAAAAGATAAAAAAGAACAATTCAAAAAAATTAAAAATAAGCCCTGGCAGCTAAGAGATGACCAGTCCCAACTGACGGCGCCCGTTCACGAACATGACGCATGGATTAGCACCATTCAGCTCAACCATTTTGAAGGGAGCTAAATGATCCAACACACGCGCCACCATCAGCGAAACATTTGAGTGAGCATGACATACTCACAGCCGCCAGGGCACATTCAAGTCAATGCAAGACATATTACCCGGTAAATGGTAACTCTTTAGTACATAGTGCTCACATAGTGTGCTATGCAATTATATAATACAAAAGAGATTGAGTTTATACAATGCAAAGATGGTCTTACAATCTTCAGCAGCTCCAACAGTATTTGCAAATGTTAATCAATTAGTTGTGGTTATGGAGCAGGACCAGCATTGAGCCAAGCATTTCTATCAGTGATGTAATCCCCCAACGTATAATATGCCTGCCTGCATAGTGTGCGTTTTATACAAGATTTGAATTTCGTCTCATTCAGTTGAAGTATGTGGGGAGGAATTTTATTGTAACATTTTAAACAGTATCCCATGAAAGATGAATCTACTTTAGCTAGTCTGAAACCTGGTTGAACTAATAGGTCCCTATTTCTAGTACTATAATTATGTCTATCACCTCTTTTGCTAAAAAGATGTAAATTCTTTCTTACGTACATGATGTTTTCATAGATATACTGACAAGGTACCGTCATGATGTTAATATCCTTAAACAGTTTCCTTAGAGAAACGCGCCTGCGGAGACAATATATGGCTCTGATCGCTCTTTTCTGGAGAATAAAAATAGACTCGATGTCTGCAGCCCGTCCCCACAGTAAAATACCGTAGGACATGATACTATGAAAGTAGCTGAAATATACTAGCCTCGCGGTATCTACATCAGTAAACTGACGGATTTTTTTGACAGCATATGCTGCTGAACTTAGCCATCCTGCAAGAGATGTTAAATGAGGACCCCATTGCAGCCTTGAGTCGAGCGTGATCCCTAGGAAAATAGTTTTATCAACGAATTCTAGTTTCTCTTGATTCAATACTATCTCACAATCACTACTTTTGACATTTGGTAAAGAAAATTTTATGCACTTAGTTTTTTTTTCCATTTAATACTAAATTATTAGCAGTGAACCAATTTTGGACCTGCAGTAGGGCGTTATTTACGTCGTTAAAATTTGTAGCACGTCTATCTACCTTAAAAATTAAAGAAGTATCGTCAGCAAATAACACCATTTGTGGTTGATTTTTTAATAAATGGAGTAGATCATTAATGTATACCAAGAAGAGGAATGGACCCAATATCGAGCCTTGTGGCACACTTAATTTTACTTTTAAACCTAGTGAATTGATACCGTTTATTTGAACTTGCTGTTGTCTATCTTTTAAATAAGATTTTACTAAATTGAGTGCAAGTTTTCCAAGTCCGTAATGCTCTAGTTTCAAGAGTAAGGTTTCGTGATCGACGCAATCAAATGCTTTGGAGAGGTCACAAAAGATCCCTGTGGCATCTTGGGCCTCTTCCCACGCGTTAAAAATGTGTCTTAATAGGGTTACACCAGCGTCGGTTGTACAACGTCCTTTGGTGAAACCATACTGTTGATCGTGAAGGATTTTATTTGTGTTAAAATGATTGAGCATTTGATTAAGCATTACTTTTTCAAACACCTTGCTGAATACCGGCAACACGGATACGGGTCTATAATTATTGGTGTCTTTACTGTCCCCGGATTTGAAAAGTGGTATTACCTTACTGTATTTCATTAAATCCGGGAAGACTCCTTGATCCATACACAAATTAAATATTAAGGCTAAGTAAGGCGCTATGGTCTCAATTATGGAGGTACAGACTTTAATGGACATCCCCCAAAGATCTTCGGTCAATTTGATCTTGATTTGTTTAAAAGCTTTTATTACCGTTATGGGGTTAATATGCTTAAAGTTAAATTCAATCGGGCATGCTGAAACGTTGGCCCTTAATAAATCAAAAGAGAGTGAGGGCGAAGAGTTTAAGGTTTCAGTAGTTTTAAGTGGGATACTGGTAAAGAAATTTACAAATTCTTGAGCAACTTCTTTGCTATCGCAAATGAGACCACCACATGACGTCTTCAGTGTATAATCAGAATTATGCTTTTTTTTTCTGTTCGTTTCATTATTGATAATTTTCCAAACCGTCTGTATTTTATTGTCTGCTGATTTAACCTTGTTGCTAATGTATAAGGCTTTAGCTGCCTTACAAGTGTTCTTAAAAGTTCTAGAGTAAGTAGCAACATACTTATTAAAAGTTTCCGTGTTAATATAAGGCTTAAGGCCATACAGCTCGAAAAGTCTATCCCTACTTTTCCTGAGTCCTGTAGTTGCCCAGTCACTAAATAAAAACTTAGGGCTGATAGTTTTAGTGTTCTTCTTAAAACAATTATTGAACTCGGATTGGACTAACGAAAAGAATTCTTTATACAAAATATTAACATTGTTCATTGTAAGGACCTGATTACTTAACTTACAAACTAAAGTGCTATTATATTTATTTAAATTAACAGCTGTTATTGGTCTGAATTTGATCTGCACTTTTTGTAACGGTATGTTAGACTCAAAAGTTACGGATTGACCACTGTGATCCGAAGGGAGATAATTAACTATGGCTTTATCTAAATAGTCGCAGCAACAAAACACATTATCAATACATGTAGCAGTAGATGTAGTTATTCGGGTCGGTTCCACAAACACATGTGACAAATTGAATGAATTGAACAAATTTAAAAATCTACCGGTATTTGAATTATTTTCTAAAATATTAATGTTAAAGTCACCACAAATAATTACCGATTTATTACAAGTTGCAAGTTTTGCCAAAACATCTTCCATTACTGACTCAAATATAGAGTAGTTTTGATAATTTGGGGGTCTGTAAACGCACACTATGACATGCTTATCTAGCTCAACACAAGACAGTTCAATGCTATGTTCAACCGACAGTTCAACTATGTCATTACGGGTTTTTGATTTAATACAACTTTTAATTAAGATTAATGAACCTCCACGCAGCATTGATTTTCGGTTAAAACAACTGGCCACACTATAATTCTCATAGTTAATTAACATTTCATAATCTTTTAACCAATGCTCAGTTAAACATATAATGTCAAACATTGTTTTTTCTAAAAACAATTCAATTTCCAATTGTTTGGAAGAAAAACCTTGAATATTTTGATGTAATAATTTCAAGGATTTCTGCTTAGTCCCTTTTGTACAGTTAACTATGTTAGTGCTAGAAAATACCTTTTTGTTATTAAGTTTAATTATACTGTTATTGGTACCTTCTGTTGTCTTACAAACTAGTTTAAACTAATTGTGCTAACCACCTTAACATTAGTACTATTACTAATTGTGGTACTAATTCTACAAGACTTCGACATACTAATTATGTCTGGGTTAATATTAAAAGCTAATAGCCTAGCTATTTGACGTCTAAAACTAATGGGCAGATACACAGTATCCCTAGTCGACCTGAGCTTATCAACAAAAATGTTGGTGTCAAAAAATATAAACTTGTCACTATGGTGACCAACTAAGAAATGCATGTAATTATTCAACATGTGAATGTAGTTGTTTTGTCTGTTTGACAAGTGCTCAAAATATGGAAAAGCACACAAAATTATTTTCTTACAATTCAACTTCAATAGTTTGGTGACACTATCAGTAATATCATCTTTATTAACATTAAAACTATTACCTATTAATACAGTAATAATGGCATTAGGATCATATTCCCTCCTAGTTATTGAAGACATTATTTGTTTGTAGGAATTCTGAGGCCTACAATAGTTTTCAGAAGAATGACTCAGGTTGTCACTAAGTAATTTTCCTAACCCTTTTCCAAAACTATCAGAAAACATAATGGAGCGGTAACAAACTTTACCATTACAAGGGGGAGAACTAATTTCTGTCTGAACTACTTGCAATGGATCTTGTTTAACATCTGGTAAATCTTTATGCGGAATAGAGATCTGAGCACTACCTGACTGGTACGGGTCCTCCGTTGCCTCAGGTTGGAGAGTGCCAAGATTGGATTTCCTATGCAATGATGATAGAGGGCTGCTGGGAGTCAGCAGGTCCACTTTAACTACATTAGAATTGCACATTTCCACTAACTCATTTGCAGCAAGGATGTGCTCCTGAATTTGTTTTTCAGACCTCACATACTTAGTGTAGAGTGACTGTAGCGATGCTTCTAGAACCTGAATTTCAGACTGTAACTGTTGAGTGTCAAACTCATAAATGTTCTTACTGTCTTCTAATTTAATTTTATAGTTATTTAATTTATTTATCAGAAAACCACGTTCCTTCCTTAGTTTAATATTATTGGAACTGTGTTTTTGTTGTTTTCTATATTTATTGCATTTATTAATGATTTTATTTAGCTTTGCATATTTCTTAATTTTATTTTGACTTACTTTATAACTACTATTATTATATTTCATTATCGAATCTTCAGTAAGGTCTATTGTTATTAAGGAATGCGGGCTGCAAGTAGTGTTTAATAATTCATTATACAAGCTATTATTTTCCTTAGCCTGAGTACATTCTTTTTGTTTCTGTAAATGATTAATTCGTACATTTGCATGAATTAATTCTTCTTCTAGGTCCCTAACCTTACATAAAGCCTCCTCATATATGTTACTGCAGTTGTTGAAACCATTTGTGACCACCCGCAGTTTGTCCCGTTCATCAACAACAACCAGGTATTGCTGATGAAGGTCCACTAGCTCCCGTTTTAAGCCTGTGTTTTTGAAAACGACCTTCTCGACTTCCTTCTCACTTTCATCTATCTCCTGTAACAGCTGTTGACATTTACTGTTTGAAGCCTCAAGATCCTGAATGGCCGTTCTCAATTTAAGCTCCAACTCCTGAGCAACAGCCTTACGGATCATCACAGGCATGGTTTCAGGAATTAGTACTGAAAGTAGAATTAAAGGAACGGTGAGAACTACTTAGACAGATAAACAAAAAAGGAAAGCTAGAAATGAAAGGAAAATGAGAGAAGTTAGTGTTGCTTTATAGAGAAATGAGGTAAGCTGTTAAATATAATTGAACTGCAACTTGATTTGATCAAATACTAAGTTATATTGATTCTATTTTCTTATGATTTTAGGACTTTTACTTATGTGGGTAGGATGCCTAGATTAAAATAAAATTTAGTTTTTCATAAAGATGATGCAAAAACGGTAAACGACGTTCTTGTTGTTGTGTATTCTAATACTATTATGCTATAGATTAAAACTATTTCGAAAATTCACTACATAAGTTTCGTTATCATAAATGTGAACAAAGCGACTTAAGACACACTGCTGAGTTCCAAATCAACTAAGAAAAGTGATTCTAGGTATCAATGAAAGCGTGTTACAGAGTCTATGAGACGACTGCGTGGTAATTAAAGAATAAAAGTAACAATACTCCCCCTTTAAATCCGCAGGTCGAACATCAGCTGTTCGTGATAGGTTACCGGTAACGGTGGGCAACCAAACACTGTGTTTTACTAAGAATATTTTCAGGAAAACAATAATCCTGAGTATTTATGCAGTTACTTTATATTTAGTTATATTATTTCACTATAATTATACTTAAAAATAATTAAAACTAATTTTATAATACAGAACAAAATTTTGACATGTCACTCGAGCAGTGTTGCCAGAAACTCCAAGAATAACCGATCGTATGAATAGTTGTCACATTTCGGTGTTAGAGACGTCGATATAATCCGTACCGAAGTTTCGAAGGACAGCGGTAATGGCATTGCTTATTATTTGACGATACTCGCATCGGAACGATAGCGCTGTATCGCTACTTTTCACTTTGATGACCTTCTTCCGCTATTCTTGAGAAAATAAATTTGAATTTCTCATTCTTACGGTGCATTATCATCACGGGTTTTTCGAAAAGTTACTTTTATTCATGATCGTAAGATATTGTAAAGTTGTAAACTTCAACATAGGTATCTCGGTGTTTTAAGCACAAGAGCTACCGAAAGTAATGTAGTTTAAAATGAAAGTGTTTCTTTTATCTAAAATCTTTAAATAAAAGTAAGTATAACTAACAAAGAAAACTTCTGACCACGATTAACAAATGGTGAACATTTTAATAGAAAAATGTTATCTACTAAATCATCCTAAAACTTGTAAGCCAAGCCCACCTAAAGATCTAGTCAGCAAGGCTATCTAAGTATTCCAAAAAAAAAAAAAACAGCCTAGTGTGTGTCGGACTAAGCACAATGTAGGGTTCCGTAATTGAGATGAATTTATTTATCCCAAGAACAAACTTAACATTGTAGTCTGAATGTCTTAATTTTTAACTGAACTTTCTTTTATCATTTGTTGATAAAGTGGCAATAGAAATGCGCAATCTTTAAAAATTTCAACTGTCTACTTATTACGGTTCATGAGATACAGCCCGCTGACAGACAGACGGACGGAGACCGGAGGCTTAGTAATAGGGTTCCGTTTGGCATTTTTCGGGTACGGAACTCTAAAAAGATCGTGACATTTTATATTGATTTTATAATTTTACATTTTATATTCATTTAATATTTTGGGTGTGTAAAAACCATTTTTCGATTCAGGGACTAGTTTGTGAAATATTAAGCTTTCAAGAGCTAATTTTGATTTGAGATAAGTGTCTGCCGCCCGCCAACTAAATGGTTGTTTTTGGTTATGTGAAAAATTCACCGCAGCAGTATATAAAACGAAGTTAAAAGGAAAACTATCACAGCTAAGTAGGCTTTACAAGTTAACGAGTAATAATCGACTAACTTACATCCCAAATACGTAACCGTTCATTGTGTGTGGTCCGACACTCACTTGTTATGTTCTTGGTACGTACAACTTTTACATGATTTTACGACAGATGTTCCACCATATCTAAGTCCCTTGAGTCGTCGATATCGTAAAATAAGTTCACATTTTACGGCTGCCGCATGCCGCCTTGACTACTTGACTATCAGGGATCATCATAAAACATCCAGGACTGGCTGACAAAGATAAACACTTGGTCTAGCGCCAGTAAATAAGCAAGACTTCCCAAGGTAGTTTGTGTTTTTATTCCTATTTAAAATCTACTTTTAATTTAAAGTGAGTCCGGTAAGTACGTAGATAGACGATAGGGTAGGGAGCTACACTGTCTGTACTAATTCATTACCATCCTTTTAATTTTCATTTAAATGCTTTTCGTTTGAATGCACCAAAAAGTGAAAGAGGAAACTGTTCTGTATTGTGTCCTTTTCTAATAAGGTGACCATACATTCTGCTTGAAAAGTAGGACACGATGGAAAAGCTGAGAATATTAAATTAATTTAATAACAATAATTGAAACATGATTTTGAGTTTTCATGTATCAGGCAAGTTATTAGGAAATAATATAGTAATAACAGATGATATCGTACGTTACTGGGTGATTCTTCGAAACATAGTTTTGACGTGTGTTTGACTTTTATATAATATCAAATTTTACATCTTTTTCTTTAATAGTAAATAAAAAATGTGAAATGGCCTATCGATTGAATAAATTAAAACGAGCACTAATTATGTCTGCAGAAAAAACTTAAAACGAATTTACCTGGTGTCCTCATGCCCGTTTTTGTTAAATTATTCAATTTTTTGCAAATTATTTTGGACAATGCACTAAAACAAGTAAGTTGTATCGATATGTGTTTAACTGTGCCTGGGTCCTGTATAAAAATACAAAAAAAAATACTTTTATTGAATAAAACAAACACATACAATACTTATTATTTTGTTTTATTCATGTTTTCGTTATCAACTAATGATTGTTTTCACATTTATTGGCGATCATTGACGTTGTAGTAAGAAATATATGTATTGCCAGAACGTTTGCTAGCATAACCATGTAAGTGGGATGTATCGGCTGATTCGGGTAGTACCGTTACTGTTCCATTTTGCCACGTTATAATTATTCCAACATCCCGGCACGTCACTTTTACTAGTCCGTTCTGCAAATAGAAAATGAAACATTAGTATGTCAAACTAGTAGAACCTACAAACCACTAATACGAAACTATTTGAAGAAAATTATATTGCACCAAAACATTCAAATAGCCGATGCAGTGGTGTTACTATACTTCATGTGAGTAACAGTAAACGCTTAAGATGCACACAGACGGGCAATAAATTGCTCAATTCTTGCCAATTGTGAGTATATAAATGACTTCTCGACAACACCAAGCATTTCGGCAATAAGAAAAAGAAAACAATCACAATTTCAAATAAAACCTAGTAACTACTCTAGAGTGACATGTTCTTCTTAATAAAAATGATAAATTCAATGACATACAACGCACAGCCTAATCAGTGGATCTAGAAGAATGAAATTTTACTCAAGAGTTCTATAATATAATGGAGGTGAGCGCTATGGAAGGATGTTTGAAAATGCTCTAAATGGGCTAAATAGGGGATGAAAGTTTGTATGGAAGTTCATAATTTTGCCGATGGGATATCCCATCGGGCGCATGGCTTTTAGTAATAATAATTTATTTACTTGGTCTGGAGACGTTTCTGTGCAAGTTTGTGTGATTGGGCCAGCAGTGACCATCAGCACGCCTGCCATCAAAATTGCTAGAGTAATTAACCGGAACATTTCTCGTCTTTGTTTGCTGAAAAAAAGAAAACAATTATTATTGACGGTGTTCCAAGAAATACTAGTCAGCGCTAAAAGGATCTTTTTTTTGAATTTACGCTTGATTTAAAATAAAACGAGGGCTGATTGTAATGGGGTAGATATCTATGGGTTGTTGACTGTAAAAGGATAGTACACATTTGTGAAATTGTTAATAGCCCATTCACAGTTGTTTTACCTCTGATTTTGCGTCACTGTCAAAATCACAGTTATCTTTATTTTCCTTAAAATAAGGGTGCTGTTAGGTTTCTGATACTGAGAAGTCTGTCAAAATCACAGTGATCTTTATTGTCGTTGCATTTAAGTTGCAGTTTGGTTGCACCTGTCAGAGGTAAAATAACTGTGAAGGAACTGTAGTGTAATTGTATCGAGAAAAAACAAAATGGCGGCGTCGAATACGCAGTAACGCTGTTTTTGCGTATTATTTTTTTCAATGCATTTCACAAAACAATTTCACAAATGTATAACAACAGCTAGCACCAAAAAATGCTTATAACACTCTACAACTTTAATGATTGATTAATTTCAAGCGTGTTTTGAATGCGGCGGTAAATCTCCCAAACACACACAAAAAAATACAAATAATAAGTCTACTCACCTCTGTTTTTCTTTGTACCGCTGCTCCCGAAGCCAAGCAAGGAATGAAAAACGTACGGAGTAGTATCGCTTTTTATACACACGATTGTGACGAAATGTGTCGCAATTATAGTTTTATTCACAAAACAAAATATCTTTTGGGTATTCCCGAACCCAAAAATTAAACAATAACAATATGATAGTAATACTTTAAGGTTATCTAAGTATAACACAAGCACTTTTGACCTTACAGACCTATGAAATTCGCGGAAAAGGAGTTCCCGAAACAATAAAAATATTGTTTATGTAAAATTAATAAGTAATATAACATAGGCATTTCCCAAATAATCTGAACATTATTCACTTAACCTAAAAGAAATGCGCTTAAGTTCGAATACGTGTCAACTTAGTTTCATGCAAATATCATGACCATCATCATTGGCAGCCTTGTTCCAACCACAGCTGGGTATAGTCCTTCTTCTTTTGTGCCATTATTCCCTGGTCTGCGCAAGCCTTCCCGCGGTCTGTTTGGTCATCCACCTATCTGGCTGCATGTAGTCAGTCGTCAATAGAGTATTACCTACCAAAGGCAAGAGGAAGTAAAAGAAAGAACCGACGGATAGCTAATAAAATGCCGGCTATGTCGAGTTTTATTTCATGATTTTTGCGTGTGTTTCTGACTGTGCATCCTCAGAACAAGTAAGTATTATGCTCCTGCAAAAATTGATTTAAATATTAAAAAACCAGACTTAACTCGTAAGTTCAGAGTATTTTTACCGAATTTGAAATAGGTACTTTGCACACCAAGACGGCCACGAGAGCAAAAAAAAAGCATTTGAAAAATATCCTTTGAAAATGTGAAAGAAACTCAAACTCAAATCATTTATTTCAATTAAACCATTTACAGGCACTTTTGAATTGTCAAGGAATCGGTCAGTCAGAAATAGGTATGAAGCTAGTTGCCCATTCCAAAGCGTAGTAGGTACCAATGAAGAAGAACGGGCAAGAAACTCCACGGACACTCTTTTAAATAAAAAATTGTTACAAAATATTGGTTACATCATTCATGTTGAAATTATACATGTGAGAACAATGTAGAAAGATGTGCACATGAGAAGCGTCCGTAATAAAAAGATAAAAAAGAACAATTCAAAAAAATTAAAAATAAGCCCTGGCAGCTAAGAGATGACCAGTCCCAACTGACGGCGCCCGTTCACGAACATGACGCATGGATTAGCACCATTCAGCTCAACCATTTTGAAGGGAGCTAAATGATCCAACACACGCGCCACCATCAGCGAAACATTTGAGTGAGCATGACATACTCACAGCCGCCAGGGCACATTCAAGTCAATGCAAGACATATTACCCGGTAAATGGTAACTCTTTAGTACATAGTGCTCACATAGTGTGCTATGCAATTATATAATACAAAAGAGATTGAGTTTATACAATGCAAAGATGGTCTTACAATCTTCAGCAGCTCCAACAGTATTTGCAAATGTTAATCAATTAGTTGTGGTTATGGAGCAGGACCAGCATTGAGCCAAGCATTTCTATCAGTGATGTAATCCCCCAACGTATAATATGCCTGCCTGCATAGTGTGCGTTTTATACAAGATTTGAATTTCGTCTCATTCAGTTGAAGTATGTGGGGAGGAATTTTATTGTAACATTTTAAACAGTATCCCATGAAAGATGAATCTACTTTAGCTAGTCTGAAACCTGGTTGAACTAATAGGTCCCTATTTCTAGTACTATAATTATGTCTATCACCTCTTTTGCTAAAAAGATGTAAATTCTTTCTTACGTACATGATGTTTTCATAGATATACTGACAAGGTACCGTCATGATGTTAATATCCTTAAACAGTTTCCTTAGAGAAACGCGCCTGCGGAGACAATATATGGCTCTGATCGCTCTTTTCTGGAGAATAAAAATAGACTCGATGTCTGCAGCCCGTCCCCACAGTAAAATACCGTAGGACATGATACTATGAAAGTAGCTGAAATATACTAGCCTCGCGGTATCTACATCAGTAAACTGACGGATTTTTTTGACAGCATATGCTGCTGAACTTAGCCATCCTGCAAGAGATGTTAAATGAGGACCCCATTGCAGCCTTGAGTCGAGCGTGATCCCTAGGAAAATAGTTTTATCAACGAATTCTAGTTTCTCTTGATTCAATACTATCTCACAATCACTACTTTTGACATTTGGTAAAGAAAATTTTATGCACTTAGTTTTTTTTTCCATTTAATACTAAATTATTAGCAGTGAACCAATTTTGGACCTGCAGTAGGGCGTTATTTACGTCGTTAAAATTTGTAGCACGTCTATCTACCTTAAAAATTAAAGAAGTATCGTCAGCAAATAACACCATTTGTGGTTGATTTTTTAATAAATGGAGTAGATCATTAATGTATACCAAGAAGAGGAATGGACCCAATATCGAGCCTTGTGGCACACTTAATTTTACTTTTAAACCTAGTGAATTGATACCGTTTATTTGAACTTGCTGTTGTCTATCTTTTAAATAAGATTTTACTAAATTGAGTGCAAGTTTTCCAAGTCCGTAATGCTCTAGTTTCAAGAGTAAGGTTTCGTGATCGACGCAATCAAATGCTTTGGAGAGGTCACAAAAGATCCCTGTGGCATCTTGGGCCTCTTCCCACGCGTTAAAAATGTGTCTTAATAGGGTTACACCAGCGTCGGTTGTACAACGTCCTTTGGTGAAACCATACTGTTGATCGTGAAGGATTTTATTTGTGTTAAAATGATTGAGCATTTGATTAAGCATTACTTTTTCAAACACCTTGCTGAATACCGGCAACACGGATACGGGTCTATAATTATTGGTGTCTTTACTGTCCCCGGATTTGAAAAGTGGTATTACCTTACTGTATTTCATTAAATCCGGGAAGACTCCTTGATCCATACACAAATTAAATATTAAGGCTAAGTAAGGCGCTATGGTCTCAATTATGGAGGTACAGACTTTAATGGACATCCCCCAAAGATCTTCGGTCAATTTGATCTTGATTTGTTTAAAAGCTTTTATTACCGTTATGGGGTTAATATGCTTAAAGTTAAATTCAATCGGGCATGCTGAAACGTTGGCCCTTAATAAATCAAAAGAGAGTGAGGGCGAGGAGTTTAAGGTTTCAGTAGTTTTAAGTGGGATACTGGTAAAGAAATTTACAAATTCTTGAGCAACTTCTTTGCTATCGCAAATGAGACCACCACATGACGTCTTCAGTGTATAATCAGAATTATGCTTTTTTTTTCTGTTCGTTTCATTATTGATAATTTTCCAAACCGTCTGTATTTTATTGTCTGCTGATTTAACCTTGTTGCTAATGTATAAGGCTTTAGCTGCCTTACAAGTGTTCTTAAAAGTTCTAGAGTAAGTAGCAACATACTTATTAAAAGTTTCCGTGTTAATATAAGGCTTAAGGCCATACAGCTCGAAAAGTCTATCCCTACTTTTCCTGAGTCCTGTAGTTGCCCAGTCACTAAATAAAAACTTAGGGCTGATAGTTTTAGTGTTCTTCTTAAAACAATTATTGAACTCGGATTGGACTAACGAAAAGAATTCTTTATACAAAATATTAACATTGTTCATTGTAAGGACCTGATTACTTAACTTACAAACTAAAGTGCTATTATATTTATTTAAATTAACAGCTGTTATTGGTCTGAATTTGATCTGCACTTTTTGTAACGGTATGTTAGACTCAAAAGTTACGGATTGACCACTGTGATCCGAAGGGAGATAATTAACTATGGCTTTATCTAAATAGTCGCAGCAACAAAACACATTATCAATACATGTAGCAGTAGATGTAGTTATTCGGGTCGGTTCCACAAACACATGTGACAAATTGAATGAATTGAACAAATTTAAAAATCTACCGGTATTTGAATTATTTTCTAAAATATTAATGTTAAAGTCACCACAAATAATTACCGATTTATTACAAGTTGCAAGTTTTGCCAAAACATCTTCCATTACTGACTCAAATATAGAGTAGTTTTGATAATTTGGGGGTCTGTAAACGCACACTATGACATGCTTATCTAGCTCAACACAAGACAGTTCAATGCTATGTTCAACCGACAGTTCAACTATGTCATTACGGGTTTTTGATTTAATACAACTTTTAATTAAGATTAATGAACCTCCACGCAGCATTGATTTTCGGTTAAAACAACTGGCCACACTATAATTCTCATAGTTAATTAACATTTCATAATCTTTTAACCAATGCTCAGTTAAACATATAATGTCAAACATTGTTTTTTCTAAAAACAATTCAATTTCCAATTGTTTGGAAGAAAAACCTTGAATATTTTGATGTAATAATTTCAAGGATTTCTGCTTAGTCCCTTTTGTACAGTTAACTATGTTAGTGCTAGAAAATACCTTTTTGTTATTAAGTTTAATTATACTGTTATTGGTACCTTCTGTT
This sequence comes from Agrochola lychnidis, assembly GCA_963680765.1. Classification (NCBI taxonomy): domain Eukaryota; kingdom Metazoa; phylum Arthropoda; class Insecta; order Lepidoptera; family Noctuidae; genus Agrochola; species Agrochola lychnidis. The sequence continues at coordinate 18,463,034 of OY796857.1, forward strand.
GTCTTACAAACTAGTTTAAACTAATTGTGCTAACCACCTTAACATTAGTACTATTACTAATTGTGGTACTAATTCTACAAGACTTCGACATACTAATTATGTCTGGGTTAATATTAAAAGCTAATAGCCTAGCTATTTGACGTCTAAAACTAATGGGCAGATACACAGTATCCCTAGTCGACCTGAGCTTATCAACAAAAATGTTGGTGTCAAAAAATATAAACTTGTCACTATGGTGACCAACTAAGAAATGCATGTAATTATTCAACATGTGAATGTAGTTGTTTTGTCTGTTTGACAAGTGCTCAAAATATGGAAAAGCACACAAAATTATTTTCTTACAATTCAACTTCAATAGTTTGGTGACACTATCAGTAATATCATCTTTATTAACATTAAAACTATTACCTATTAATACAGTAATAATGGCATTAGGATCATATTCCCTCCTAGTTATTGAAGACATTATTTGTTTGTAGGAATTCTGAGGCCTACAATAGTTTTCAGAAGAATGACTCAGGTTGTCACTAAGTAATTTTCCTAACCCTTTTCCAAAACTATCAGAAAACATAATGGAGCGGTAACAAACTTTACCATTACAAGGGGGAGAACTAATTTCTGTCTGAACTACTTGCAATGGATCTTGTTTAACATCTGGTAAATCTTTATGCGGAATAGAGATCTGAGCACTACCTGACTGGTACGGGTCCTCCGTTGCCTCAGGTTGGAGAGTGCCAAGATTGGATTTCCTATGCAATGATGATAGAGGGCTGCTGGGAGTCAGCAGGTCCACTTTAACTACATTAGAATTGCACATTTCCACTAACTCATTTGCAGCAAGGATGTGCTCCTGAATTTGTTTTTCAGACCTCACATACTTAGTGTAGAGTGACTGTAGCGATGCTTCTAGAACCTGAATTTCAGACTGTAACTGTTGAGTGTCAAACTCATAAATGTTCTTACTGTCTTCTAATTTAATTTTATAGTTATTTAATTTATTTATCAGAAAACCACGTTCCTTCCTTAGTTTAATATTATTGGAACTGTGTTTTTGTTGTTTTCTATATTTATTGCATTTATTAATGATTTTATTTAGCTTTGCATATTTCTTAATTTTATTTTGACTTACTTTATAACTACTATTATTATATTTCATTATCGAATCTTCAGTAAGGTCTATTGTTATTAAGGAATGCGGGCTGCAAGTAGTGTTTAATAATTCATTATACAAGCTATTATTTTCCTTAGCCTGAGTACATTCTTTTTGTTTCTGTAAATGATTAATTCGTACATTTGCATGAATTAATTCTTCTTCTAGGTCCCTAACCTTACATAAAGCCTCCTCATATATGTTACTGCAGTTGTTGAAACCATTTGTGACCACCCGCAGTTTGTCCCGTTCATCAACAACAACCAGGTATTGCTGATGAAGGTCCACTAGCTCCCGTTTTAAGCCTGTGTTTTTGAAAACGACCTTCTCGACTTCCTTCTCACTTTCATCTATCTCCTGTAACAGCTGTTGACATTTACTGTTTGAAGCCTCAAGATCCTGAATGGCCGTTCTCAATTTAAGCTCCAACTCCTGAGCAACAGCCTTACGGGTCATCACAGGCATGGTTTCAGGAATTAGTACTGAAAGTAGAATTAAAGGAACGGTGAGAACTACTTAGACAGATAAACAAAAAAGGAAAGCTAGAAATGAAAGGAAAATGAGAGAAGTTAGTGTTGCTTTATAGAGAAATGAGGTAAGCTGTTAAATATAATTGAACTGCAACTTGATTTGATCAAATACTAAGTTATATTGATTCTATTTTCTTATGATTTTAGGACTTTTACTTATGTGGGTAGGATGCCTAGATTAAAATAAAATTTAGTTTTTCATAAAGATGATGCAAAAACGGTAAACGACGTTCTTGTTGTTGTGTATTCTAATACTATTATGCTATAGATTAAAACTATTTCGAAAATTCACTACATAAGTTTCGTTATCATAAATGTGAACAAAGCGACTTAAGACACACTGCTGAGTTCCAAATCAACTAAGAAAAGTGATTCTAGGTATCAATGAAAGCGTGTTACAGAGTCTATGAGACGACTGCGTGGTAATTAAAGAATAAAAGTAACAATACTCCCCCTTTAAATCCGCAGGTCGAACATCAGCTGTTCGTGATAGGTTACCGGTAACGGTGGGCAACCAAACACTGTGTTTTACTAAGAATATTTTCAGGAAAACAATAATCCTGAGTATTTATGCAGTTACTTTATATTTAGTTATATTATTTCACTATAATTATACTTAAAAATAATTAAAACTAATTTTATAATACAGAACAAAATTTTGACATGTCACTCGAGCAGTGTTGCCAGAAACTCCAAGAATAACCGATCGTATGAATAGTTGTCACATTTCGGTGTTAGAGACGTCGATATAATCCGTACCGAAGTTTCGAAGGACAGCGGTAATGGCATTGCTTATTATTTGACGATACTCGCATCGGAACGATAGCGCTGTATCGCTACTTTTCACTTTGATGACCTTCTTCCGCTATTCTTGAGAAAATAAATTTGAATTTCTCATTCTTACGGTGCATTATCATCACGGGTTTTTCGAAAAGTTACTTTTATTCATGATCGTAAGATATTGTAAAGTTGTAAACTTCAACATAGGTATCTCGGTGTTTTAAGCACAAGAGCTACCGAAAGTAATGTAGTTTAAAATGAAAGTGTTTCTTTTATCTAAAATCTTTAAATAAAAGTAAGTATAACTAACAAAGAAAACTTCTGACCACGATTAACAAATGGTGAACATTTTAATAGAAAAATGTTATCTACTAAATCATCCTAAAACTTGTAAGCCAAGCCCACCTAAAGATCTAGTCAGCAAGGCTATCTAAGTATTCCAAAAAAAAAAAAAACAGCCTAGTGTGTGTCGGACTAAGCACAATGTAGGGTTCCGTAATTGAGATGAATTTATTTATCCCAAGAACAAACTTAACATTGTAGTCTGAATGTCTTAATTTTTAACTGAACTTTCTTTTATCATTTGTTGATAAAGTGGCAATAGAAATGCGCAATCTTTAAAAATTTCAACTGTCTACTTATTACGGTTCATGAGATACAGCCCGCTGACAGACAGACGGACGGAGACCGGAGGCTTAGTAATAGGGTTCCGTTTGGCATTTTTCGGGTACGGAACTCTAAAAAGATCGTGACATTTTATATTGATTTTATAATTTTACATTTTATATTCATTTAATATTTTGGGTGTGTAAAAACCATTTTTCGATTCAGGGACTAGTTTGTGAAATATTAAGCTTTCAAGAGCTAATTTTGATTTGAGATAAGTGTCTGCCGCCCGCCAACTAAATGGTTGTTTTTGGTTATGTGAAAAATTCACCGCAGCAGTATATAAAACGAAGTTAAAAGGAAAACTATCACAGCTAAGTAGGCTTTACAAGTTAACGAGTAATAATCGACTAACTTACATCCCAAATACGTAACCGTTCATTGTGTGTGGTCCGACACTCACTTGTTATGTTCTTGGTACGTACAACTTTTACATGATTTTACGACAGATGTTCCACCATATCTAAGTCCCTTGAGTCGTCGATATCGTAAAATAAGTTCACATTTTACGGCTGCCGCATGCCGCCTTGACTACTTGACTATCAGGGATCATCATAAAACATCCAGGACTGGCTGACAAAGATAAACACTTGGTCTAGCGCCAGTAAATAAGCAAGACTTCCCAAGGTAGTTTGTGTTTTTATTCCTATTTAAAATCTACTTTTAATTTAAAGTGAGTCCGGTAAGTACGTAGATAGACGATAGGGTAGGGAGCTACACTGTCTGTACTAATTCATTACCATCCTTTTAATTTTCATTTAAATGCTTTTCGTTTGAATGCACCAAAAAGTGAAAGAGGAAACTGTTCTGTATTGTGTCCTTTTCTAATAAGGTGACCATACATTCTGCTTGAAAAGTAGGACACGATGGAAAAGCTGAGAATATTAAATTAATTTAATAACAATAATTGAAACATGATTTTGAGTTTTCATGTATCAGGCAAGTTATTAGGAAATAATATAGTAATAACAGATGATATCGTACGTTACTGGGTGATTCTTCGAAACATAGTTTTGACGTGTGTTTGACTTTTATATAATATCAAATTTTACATCTTTTTCTTTAATAGTAAATAAAAAATGTGAAATGGCCTATCGATTGAATAAATTAAAACGAGCACTAATTATGTCTGCAGAAAAAACTTAAAACGAATTTACCTGGTGTCCTCATGCCCGTTTTTGTTAAATTATTCAATTTTTTGCAAATTATTTTGGACAATGCACTAAAACAAGTAAGTTGTATCGATATGTGTTTAACTGTGCCTGGGTCCTGTATAAAAATACAAAAAAAAATACTTTTATTGAATAAAACAAACACATACAATACTTATTATTTTGTTTTATTCATGTTTTCGTTATCAACTAATGATTGTTTTCACATTTATTGGCGATCATTGACGTTGTAGTAAGAAATATATGTATTGCCAGAACGTTTGCTAGCATAACCATGTAAGTGGGATGTATCGGCTGATTCGGGTAGTACCGTTACTGTTCCATTTTGCCACGTTATAATTATTCCAACATCCCGGCACGTCACTTTTACTAGTCCGTTCTGCAAATAGAAAATGAAACATTAGTATGTCAAACTAGTAGAACCTACAAACCACTAATACGAAACTATTTGAAGAAAATTATATTGCACCAAAACATTCAAATAGCCGATGCAGTGGTGTTACTATACTTCATGTGAGTAACAGTAAACGCTTAAGATGCACACAGACGGGCAATAAATTGCTCAATTCTTGCCAATTGTGAGTATATAAATGACTTCTCGACAACACCAAGCATTTCGGCAATAAGAAAAAGAAAACAATCACAATTTCAAATAAAACCTAGTAACTACTCTAGAGTGACATGTTCTTCTTAATAAAAATGATAAATTCAATGACATACAACGCACAGCCTAATCAGTGGATCTAGAAGAATGAAATTTTACTCAAGAGTTCTATAATATAATGGAGGTGAGCGCTATGGAAGGATGTTTGAAAATGCTCTAAATGGGCTAAATAGGGGATGAAAGTTTGTATGGAAGTTCATAATTTTGCCGATGGGATATCCCATCGGGCGCATGGCTTTTAGTAATAATAATTTATTTACTTGGTCTGGAGACGTTTCTGTGCAAGTTTGTGTGATTGGGCCAGCAGTGACCATCAGCACGCCTGCCATCAAAATTGCTAGAGTAATTAACCGGAACATTTCTCGTCTTTGTTTGCTGAAAAAAAGAAAACAATTATTATTGACGGTGTTCCAAGAAATACTAGTCAGCGCTAAAAGGATCTTTTTTTTGAATTTACGCTTGATTTAAAATAAAACGAGGGCTGATTGTAATGGGGTAGATATCTATGGGTTGTTGACTGTAAAAGGATAGTACACATTTGTGAAATTGTTAATAGCCCATTCACAGTTGTTTTACCTCTGATTTTGCGTCACTGTCAAAATCACAGTTATCTTTATTTTCCTTAAAATAAGGGTGCTGTTAGGTTTCTGATACTGAGAAGTCTGTCAAAATCACAGTGATCTTTATTGTCGTTGCATTTAAGTTGCAGTTTGGTTGCACCTGTCAGAGGTAAAATAACTGTGAAGGAACTGTAGTGTAATTGTATCGAGAAAAAACAAAATGGCGGCGTCGAATACGCAGTAACGCTGTTTTTGCGTATTATTTTTTTCAATGCATTTCACAAAACAATTTCACAAATGTATAACAACAGCTAGCACCAAAAAATGCTTATAACACTCTACAACTTTAATGATTGATTAATTTCAAGCGTGTTTTGAATGCGGCGGTAAATCTCCCAAACACACACAAAAAAATACAAATAATAAGTCTACTCACCTCTGTTTTTCTTTGTACCGCTGCTCCCGAAGCCAAGCAAGGAATGAAAAACGTACGGAGTAGTATCGCTTTTTATACACACGATTGTGACGAAATGTGTCGCAATTATAGTTTTATTCACAAAACAAAATATCTTTTGGGTATTCCCGAACCCAAAAATTAAACAATAACAATATGATAGTAATACTTTAAGGTTATCTAAGTATAACACAAGCACTTTTGACCTTACAGACCTATGAAATTCGCGGAAAAGGAGTTCCCGAAACAATAAAAATATTGTTTATGTAAAATTAATAAGTAATATAACATAGGCATTTCCCAAATAATCTGAACATTATTCACTTAACCTAAAAGAAATGCGCTTAAGTTCGAATACGTGTCAACTTAGTTTCATGCAAATATCATGACCATCATCATTGGCAGCCTTGTTCCAACCACAGCTGGGTATAGTCCTTCTTCTTTTGTGCCATTATTCCCTGGTCTGGGCCTTCCCGCGGTCTGTTTGGTCATCCACCTATCTGGCTGCATGTAGTCAGTCGTCAATAGAGTATTACCTACCAAAGGCAAGAGGAAGTAAAAGAAAGAACCGACGGATAGCTAATATAATGCCGGCTATGTCGAGTTTTATTTCATGATTTTTGCGTGTGTTTCTGACTGTGCATCCTCAGAACAAGTAAGTATTATGCTCCTGCAAAAATTGATTTAAATATTAAAAAACCAGACTTACTCGTAAGTTCAGAGTATTTTTACCGAATTTGAAATAGGTACTTTGCACACCAAGACGGCCACGAGAGCAAAAAAAAAAGCATTTGAAAAATATCCTTTGAAAATGTGAAAGAATAACCGATCGTATGAATAGTTGTCACATTTCGGTGTTAGAGACGTCGATATAATCCGTACCGAAGTTTCGAAGGACAGCGGTAATGGCATTGCTTATTATTTGACGATACTCGCATCGGAACGATAGCGCTGTATCGCTACTTTTCACTTTGATGACCTTCTTCCGCTATTCTTGAGAAAATAAATTTGAATTTCTCATTCTTACGGTGCATTATCATCACGGGTTTTTCGAAAAGTTACTTTTATTCATGATCGTAAGATATTGTAAAGTTGTAAACTTCAACATAGGTATCTCGGTGTTTTAAGCACAAGAGCTACCGAAAGTAATGTAGTTTAAAATGAAAGTGTTTCTTTTATCTAAAATCTTTAAATAAAAGTAAAACAGAGAGTAAGTATAACTAACAAAGAAAACTTCTGACCACGATTAACAAATGGTGAACATTTTAATAGAAAAATGTTATCTACTAAATCATCCTAAAACTTGTAAGCCAAGCCCACCTAAAGATCTAGTCAGCAAGGCTATCTAAGTATTCCAAAAAAAAAAAAACAGCCTAGTGTGTGTCGGACTAAGCACAATGTAGGGTTCCGTAATTGAGATGAATTTATTTATCCCAAGAACAAACTTAACATTGTAGTCTGAATGTCTTAATTTTTAACTGAACTTTCTTTTATCATTTGTTGATAAAGTGGCAATAGAAATGCGCAATCTTTAAAAATTTCAACTGTCTACTTATTACGGTTCATGAGATACAGCCCGCTGACAGACAGACGGACGGAGACCGGAGGCTTAGTAATAGGGTTCCGTTTGGCATTTTTCGGGTACGGAACTCTAAAAAGATCGTGACATTTTATATTGATTTTATAATTTTACATTTTATATTCATTTAATATTTTGGGTGTGTAAAAACCATTTTTCGATTCAGGGACTAGTTTGTGAAATATTAAGCTTTCAAGAGCTAATTTTGATTTGAGATAAGTGTCTGCCGCCCGCCAACTAAATGGTTGTTTTTGGTTATGTGAAAAATTCACCGCAGCAGTATATAAAACGAAGTTAAAAGGAAAACTATCACAGCTAAGTAGGCTTTACAAGTTAACGAGTAATAATCGACTAACTTACATCCCAAATACGTAACCGTTCATTGTGTGTGGTCCGACACTCACTTGTTATGTTCTTGGTACGTACAACTTTTACATGATTTTACGACAGATGTTCCACCATATCTAAGTCCCTTGAGTCGTCGATATCGTAAAATAAGTTCACATTTTACGGCTGCCGCATGCCGCCTTGACTACTTGACTATCAGGGATCATCATAAAACATCCAGGACTGGCTGACAAAGATAAACACTTGGTCTAGCGCCAGTAAATAAGCAAGACTTCCCAAGGTAGTTTGTGTTTTTATTCCTATTTAAAATCTACTTTTAATTTAAAGTGAGTCCGGTAAGTACGTAGATAGACGATAGGGTAGGGAGCTACACTGTCTGTACTAATTCATTACCATCCTTTTAATTTTCATTTAAATGCTTTTCGTTTGAATGCACCAAAAAGTGAAAGAGGAAACTGTTCTGTATTGTGTCCTTTTCTAATAAGGTGACCATACATTCTGCTTGAAAAGTAGGACACGATGGAAAAGCTGAGAATATTAAATTAATTTAATAACAATAATTGAAACATGATTTTGAGTTTTCATGTATCAGGCAAGTTATTAGGAAATAATATAGTAATAACAGATGATATCGTACGTTACTGGGTGATTCTTCGAAACATAGTTTTGACGTGTGTTTGACTTTTATATAATATCAAATTTTACATCTTTTTCTTTAATAGTAAATAAAAAATGTGAAATGGCCTATCGATTGAATAAATTAAAACGAGCACTAATTATGTCTGCAGAAAAAACTTAAAACGAATTTACCTGGTGTCCTCATGCCCGTTTTTGTTAAATTATTCAATTTTTTGCAAATTATTTTGGACAATGCACTAAAACAAGTAAGTTGTATCGATATGTGTTTAACTGTGCCTGGGTCCTGTATAAAAATACAAAAAAAAATACTTTTATTGAATAAAACAAACACATACAATACTTATTATTTTGTTTTATTCATGTTTTCGTTATCAACTAATGATTGTTTTCACATTTATTGGCGATCATTGACGTTGTAGTAAGAAATATATGTATTGCCAGAACGTTTGCTAGCATAACCATGTAAGTGGGATGTATCGGCTGATTCGGGTAGTACCGTTACTGTTCCATTTTGCCACGTTATAATTATTCCAACATCCCGGCACGTCACTTTTACTAGTCCGTTCTGCAAATAGAAAATGAAACATTAGTATGTCAAACTAGTAGAACCTACAAACCACTAATACGAAACTATTTGAAGAAAATTATATTGCACCAAAACATTCAAATAGCCGATGCAGTGGTGTTACTATACTTCATGTGAGTAACAGTAAACGCTTAAGATGCACACAGACGGGCAATAAATTGCTCAATTCTTGCCAATTGTGAGTATATAAATGACTTCTCGACAACACCAAGCATTTCGGCAATAAGAAAAAGAAAACAATCACAATTTCAAATAAAACCTAGTAACTACTCTAGAGTGACATGTTCTTCTTAATAAAAATGATAAATTCAATGACATACAACGCACAGCCTAATCAGTGGATCTAGAAGAATGAAATTTTACTCAAGAGTTCTATAATATAATGGAGGTGAGCGCTATGGAAGGATGTTTGAAAATGCTCTAAATGGGCTAAATAGGGGATGAAAGTTTGTATGGAAGTTCATAATTTTGCCGATGGGATATCCCATCGGGCGCATGGCTTTTAGTAATAATAATTTATTTACTTGGTCTGGAGACGTTTCTGTGCAAGTTTGTGTGATTGGGCCAGCAGTGACCATCAGCACGCCTGCCATCAAAATTGCTAGAGTAATTAACCGGAACATTTCTCGTCTTTGTTTGCTGAAAAAAAGAAAACAATTATTATTGACGGTGTTCCAAGAAATACTAGTCAGCGCTAAAAGGATCTTTTTTTTGAATTTACGCTTGATTTAAAATAAAACGAGGGCTGATTGTAATGGGGTAGATATCTATGGGTTGTTGACTGTAAAAGGATAGTACACATTTGTGAAATTGTTAATAGCCCATTCACAGTTGTTTTACCTCTGATTTTGCGTCACTGTCAAAATCACAGTTATCTTTATTTTCCTTAAAATAAGGGTGCTGTTAGGTTTCTGATACTGAGAAGTCTGTCAAAATCACAGTGATCTTTATTGTCGTTGCATTTAAGTTGCAGTTTGGTTGCACCTGTCAGAGGTAAAATAACTGTGAAGGAACTGTAGTGTAATTGTATCGAGAAAAAACAAAATGGCGGCGTCGAATACGCAGTAACGCTGTTTTTGCGTATTATTTTTTTCAATGCATTTCACAAAACAATTTCACAAATGTATAACAACAGCTAGCACCAAAAAATGCTTATAACACTCTACAACTTTAATGATTGATTAATTTCAAGCGTGTTTTGAATGCGGCGGTAAATCTCCCAAACACACACAAAAAAATACAAATAATAAGTCTACTCACCTCTGTTTTTCTTTGTACCGCTGCTCCCGAAGCCAAGCAAGGAATGAAAAACGTACGGTGTAGGATCGCTTTTTATACACACGATAGTGACGAAATGTGTCGCAATTATAGTGTTATTCTCAAAACAAAACATCTTTTGGGTATTCCCGAACCCAAAAACTAAACAATAACGACATAATAGTAATACTTTGAGGTTATCTAAGTAGTATTGATAACACAAGCACCTTTGACCTTACAGACCTATGAAATTCGCGGAAAAGGAGTTCCCGAAACAATAAAAATAATGTTTATGTAAAATTAATAAGTAATATAACATAGGCATTTCCCAAATAATCTGAACATTATTCACTTAACCTAAAAGAAATGCGCTTAAGTTCGAATACGTGCCAACTTAGTTTCATGCAAATATCATGACCATCATCATTGGCAGCCTTGTTCCAACCACAGCTGGGTATAGTCCTTCTTCTTTTGTGCCATTATTTCCTGGTCTGCGCAAGCCTTCCCGCAGTTTGTTTGGTCATCCACCTATCTGGCTGCATGTAGTCAGTCGTCAATAGAGTATTTTCTCTTAGTCGCCGGCGTGACGGGACTAAGAGAAGCCTGCAAGACATTATCACGCTGTTCAAAGAGATCGACCCGGACGACGTACCGACGTTTGTGGCGAAGGAGCTACACAAGCTTCCTCCCGTCACCTTTGATCACGTTGATGTAACGAGCCTTCTGAAGGACATTGTCTTTCTGAAGGCGCGCCTCGCGGATGTTCTGGCGAAATTAGGTGCATCCCAAAACATTGTCGCAAGCCTTCCCGCGGTCTGTTTGGTCATCCACCTATCTGGCTGCATGTAGTCAGTAGTCAATAGAGTATTACCTATCAAAGGCAAGAGGAAGTAAAAGAAAGAACCGACGGATAGCCAATAAAATGCCCGCTATGTCGAGTTTTATTTCATGATTTTTGCGTGTGTTTCTGACTGTGAATCCTCAGAACAAGTAAGTATTATGCTCCTGCAAAAATTGATTTAAACATTAAAAAACCATACTTAACTCGTAAGTTCAGAGTATTTTTACCAAATTTGAAATAGGTACTTTGCATACAAAACGGCCACTAGAGCAAAAAAAAAAAACATTTGAAAAATATCCTTTGAAAATGTGAAAGAATAACCGATCGTATGAATAGTTGTCACGTTTCGGTGTTAGAGACGTCGATATAATCCGTACCGAAGTTTCGAAGGACAGCGGTAATGGCATTGCTTATTATTTGACGATACTCGCATCGGAACGATAGCGCTGTATCGCTACTTTTCACTTTGATGACCTTCTTCCGCTATTCTTGAGAAAATAAATTTGAATTTCTCATTCTTACGGTGCATTATCATCACGGGTTTTTCGAAAAGTTACTTTTATTCATGATCGTAAGATATTGTAAAGTTGTAAACTTCAACATAGGTATCTCGGTGTTTTAAGCACAAGAGCTACCGAAAGTAATGTAGTTTAAAATGAAAGTGTTTCTTTTATCTAAAATCTTTAAATAAAAGTAAAACAGAGAGTAAGTATAACTAACAAAGAAAACTTCTGACCACGATTAACAAATGGTGAACATTTTAATAGAAAAATGTTATCTACTAAATCATCCTAAAACTTGTAAGCCAAGCCCACCTAAAGATCTAGTCAGCAAGGCTATCTAAGTATTCCAAAAAAAAAAAAACAGCCTAGTGTGTGTCGGACTAAGCACAATGTAGGGTTCCGTAATTGAGATGAATTTATTTATCCCAAGAACAAACTTAACATTGTAGTCTGAATGTCTTAATTTTTAACTGAACTTTCTTTTATCATTTGTTGATAAAGTGGCAATAGAAATGCGCAATCTTTAAAAATTTCAACTGTCTACTTATTACGGTTCATGAGATACAGCCCGCTGACAGACAGACGGACGGAGACCGGAGGCTTAGTAATAGGGTTCCGTTTGGCATTTTTCGGGTACGGAACTCTAAAAAGATCGTGACATTTTATATTGATTTTATAATTTTACATTTTATATTCATTTAATATTTTGGGTGTGTAAAAACCATTTTTCGATTCAGGGACTAGTTTGTGAAATATTAAGCTTTCAAGAGCTAATTTTGATTTGAGATAAGTGTCTGCCGCCCGCCAACTAAATGGTTGTTTTTGGTTATGTGAAAAATTCACCGCAGCAGTATATAAAACGAAGTTAAAAGGAAAACTATCACAGCTAAGTAGGCTTTACAAGTTAACGAGTAATAATCGACTAACTTACATCCCAAATACGTAACCGTTCATTGTGTGTGGTCCGACACTCACTTGTTATGTTCTTGGTACGTACAACTTTTACATGATTTTACGACAGATGTTCCACCATATCTAAGTCCCTTGAGTCGTCGATATCGTAAAATAAGTTCACATTTTACGGCTGCCGCATGCCGCCTTGACTACTTGACTATCAGGGATCATCATAAAACATCCAGGACTGGCTGACAAAGATAAACACTTGGTCTAGCGCCAGTAAATAAGCAAGACTTCCCAAGGTAGTTTGTGTTTTTATTCCTATTTAAAATCTACTTTTAATTTAAAGTGAGTCCGGTAAGTACGTAGATAGACGATAGGGTAGGGAGCTACACTGTCTGTACTAATTCATTACCATCCTTTTAATTTTCATTTAAATGCTTTTCGTTTGAATGCACCAAAAAGTGAAAGAGGAAACTGTTCTGTATTGTGTCCTTTTCTAATAAGGTGACCATACATTCTGCTTGAAAAGTAGGACACGATGGAAAAGCTGAGAATATTAAATTAATTTAATAACAATAATTGAAACATGATTTTGAGTTTTCATGTATCAGGCAAGTTATTAGGAAATAATATAGTAATAACAGATGATATCGTACGTTACTGGGTGATTCTTCGAAACATAGTTTTGACGTGTGTTTGACTTTTATATAATATCAAATTTTACATCTTTTTCTTTAATAGTAAATAAAAAATGTGAAATGGCCTATCGATTGAATAAATTAAAACGAGCACTAATTATGTCTGCAGAAAAAACTTAAAACGAATTTACCTGGTGTCCTCATGCCCGTTTTTGTTAAATTATTCAATTTTTTGCAAATTATTTTGGACAATGCACTAAAACAAGTAAGTTGTATCGATATGTGTTTAACTGTGCCTGGGTCCTGTATAAAAATACAAAAAAAAATACTTTTATTGAATAAAACAAACACATACAATACTTATTATTTTGTTTTATTCATGTTTTCGTTATCAACTAATGATTGTTTTCACATTTATTGGCGATCATTGACGTTGTAGTAAGAAATATATGTATTGCCAGAACGTTTGCTAGCATAACCATGTAAGTGGGATGTATCGGCTGATTCGGGTAGTACCGTTACTGTTCCATTTTGCCACGTTATAATTATTCCAACATCCCGGCACGTCACTTTTACTAGTCCGTTCTGCAAATAGAAAATGAAACATTAGTATGTCAAACTAGTAGAACCTACAAACCACTAATACGAAACTATTTGAAGAAAATTATATTGCACCAAAACATTCAAATAGCCGATGCAGTGGTGTTACTATACTTCATGTGAGTAACAGTAAACGCTTAAGATGCACACAGACGGGCAATAAATTGCTCAATTCTTGCCAATTGTGAGTATATAAATGACTTCTCGACAACACCAAGCATTTCGGCAATAAGAAAAAGAAAACAATCACAATTTCAAATAAAACCTAGTAACTACTCTAGAGTGACATGTTCTTCTTAATAAAAATGATAAATTCAATGACATACAACGCACAGCCTAATCAGTGGATCTAGAAGAATGAAATTTTACTCAAGAGTTCTATAATATAATGGAGGTGAGCGCTATGGAAGGATGTTTGAAAATGCTCTAAATGGGCTAAATAGGGGATGAAAGTTTGTATGGAAGTTCATAATTTTGCCGATGGGATATCCCATCGGGCGCATGGCTTTTAGTAATAATAATTTATTTACTTGGTCTGGAGACGTTTCTGTGCAAGTTTGTGTGATTGGGCCAGCAGTGACCATCAGCACGCCTGCCATCAAAATTGCTAGAGTAATTAACCGGAACATTTCTCGTCTTTGTTTGCTGAAAAAAAGAAAACAATTATTATTGACGGTGTTCCAAGAAATACTAGTCAGCGCTAAAAGGATCTTTTTTTTGAATTTACGCTTGATTTAAAATAAAACGAGGGCTGATTGTAATGGGGTAGATATCTATGGGTTGTTGACTGTAAAAGGATAGTACACATTTGTGAAATTGTTAATAGCCCATTCACAGTTGTTTTACCTCTGATTTTGCGTCACTGTCAAAATCACAGTTATCTTTATTTTCCTTAAAATAAGGGTGCTGTTAGGTTTCTGATACTGAGAAGTCTGTCAAAATCACAGTGATCTTTATTGTCGTTGCATTTAAGTTGCAGTTTGGTTGCACCTGTCAGAGGTAAAATAACTGTGAAGGAACTGTAGTGTAATTGTATCGAGAAAAAACAAAATGGCGGCGTCGAATACGCAGTAACGCTGTTTTTGCGTATTATTTTTTTCAATGCATTTCACAAAACAATTTCACAAATGTATAACAACAGCTAGCACCAAAAAATGCTTATAACACTCTACAACTTTAATGATTGATTAATTTCAAGCGTGTTTTGAATGCGGCGGTAAATCTCCCAAACACACACAAAAAAATACAAATAATAAGTCTACTCACCTCTGTTTTTCTTTGTACCGCTGCTCCCGAAGCCAAGCAAGGAATGAAAAACGTACGGAGTAGTATCGCTTTTTATACACACGATTGTGACGAAATGTGTCGCAATTATAGTTTTATTCACAAAACAAAATATCTTTTGGGTATTCCCGAACCCAAAAATTAAACAATAACAATATGATAGTAATACTTTAAGGTTATCTAAGTATAACACAAGCACTTTTGACCTTACAGACCTATGAAATTCGCGGAAAAGGAGTTCCCGAAACAATAAAAATATTGTTTATGTAAAATTAATAAGTAATATAACATAGGCATTTCCCAAATAATCTGAACATTATTCACTTAACCTAAAAGAAATGCGCTTAAGTTCGAATACGTGTCAACTTAGTTTCATGCAAATATCATGACCATCATCATTGGCAGCCTTGTTCCAACCACAGCTGGGTATAGTCCTTCTTCTTTTGTGCCATTATTCCCTGGTCTGGGCCTTCCCGCGGTCTGTTTGGTCATCCACCTATCTGGCTGCATGTAGTCAGTCGTCAATAGAGTATTACCTACCAAAGGCAAGAGGAAGTAAAAGAAAGAACCGACGGATAGCTAATATAATGCCGGCTATGTCGAGTTTTATTTCATGATTTTTGCGTGTGTTTCTGACTGTGCATCCTCAGAACAAGTAAGTATTATGCTCCTGCAAAAATTGATTTAAATATTAAAAAACCAGACTTACTCGTAAGTTCAGAGTATTTTTACAGAATTTGAAATAGGTACTTTGCACACCAAGACGGCCACGAGAGCAAAAAAAAAAGCATTTGAAAAATATCCTTTGAAAATGTGAAAGAATAACCGATCGTATGAATAGTTGTCACATTTCGGTGTTAGAGACGTCGATATAATCCGTACCGAAGTTTCGAAGGACAGCGGTAATGGCATTGCTTATTATTTGACGATACTCGCATCGGAACGATAGCGCTGTATCGCTACTTTTCACTTTGATGACCTTCTTCCGCTATTCTTGAGAAAATAAATTTGAATTTCTCATTCTTACGGTGCATTATCATCACGGGTTTTTCGAAAAGTTACTTTTATTCATGATCGTAAGATATTGTAAAGTTGTAAACTTCAACATAGGTATCTCGGTGTTTTAAGCACAAGAGCTACCGAAAGTAATGTAGTTTAAAATGAAAGTGTTTCTTTTATCTAAAATCTTTAAATAAAAGTAAAACAGAGAGTAAGTATAACTAACAAAGAAAACTTCTGACCACGATTAACAAATGGTGAACATTTTAATAGAAAAATGTTATCTACTAAATCATCCTAAAACTTGTAAGCCAAGCCCACCTAAAGATCTAGTCAGCAAGGCTATCTAAGTATTCCAAAAAAAAAAAAACAGCCTAGTGTGTGTCGGACTAAGCACAATGTAGGGTTCCGTAATTGAGATGAATTTATTTATCCCAAGAACAAACTTAACATTGTAGTCTGAATGTCTTAATTTTTAACTGAACTTTCTTTTATCATTTGTTGATAAAGTGGCAATAGAAATGCGCAATCTTTAAAAATTTCAACTGTCTACTTATTACGGTTCATGAGATACAGCCCGCTGACAGACAGACGGACGGAGACCGGAGGCTTAGTAATAGGGTTCCGTTTGGCATTTTTCGGGTACGGAACTCTAAAAAGATCGTGACATTTTATATTGATTTTATAATTTTACATTTTATATTCATTTAATATTTTGGGTGTGTAAAAACCATTTTTCGATTCAGGGACTAGTTTGTGAAATATTAAGCTTTCAAGAGCTAATTTTGATTTGAGATAAGTGTCTGCCGCCCGCCAACTAAATGGTTGTTTTTGGTTATGTGAAAAATTCACCGCAGCAGTATATAAAACGAAGTTAAAAGGAAAACTATCACAGCTAAGTAGGCTTTACAAGTTAACGAGTAATAATCGACTAACTTACATCCCAAATACGTAACCGTTCATTGTGTGTGGTCCGACACTCACTTGTTATGTTCTTGGTACGTACAACTTTTACATGATTTTACGACAGATGTTCCACCATATCTAAGTCCCTTGAGTCGTCGATATCGTAAAATAAGTTCACATTTTACGGCTGCCGCATGCCGCCTTGACTACTTGACTATCAGGGATCATCATAAAACATCCAGGACTGGCTGACAAAGATAAACACTTGGTCTAGCGCCAGTAAATAAGCAAGACTTCCCAAGGTAGTTTGTGTTTTTATTCCTATTTAAAATCTACTTTTAATTTAAAGTGAGTCCGGTAAGTACGTAGATAGACGATAGGGTAGGGAGCTACACTGTCTGTACTAATTCATTACCATCCTTTTAATTTTCATTTAAATGCTTTTCGTTTGAATGCACCAAAAAGTGAAAGAGGAAACTGTTCTGTATTGTGTCCTTTTCTAATAAGGTGACCATACATTCTGCTTGAAAAGTAGGACACGATGGAAAAGCTGAGAATATTAAATTAATTTAATAACAATAATTGAAACATGATTTTGAGTTTTCATGTATCAGGCAAGTTATTAGGAAATAATATAGTAATAACAGATGATATCGTACGTTACTGGGTGATTCTTCGAAACATAGTTTTGACGTGTGTTTGACTTTTATATAATATCAAATTTTACATCTTTTTCTTTAATAGTAAATAAAAAATGTGAAATGGCCTATCGATTGAATAAATTAAAACGAGCACTAATTATGTCTGCAGAAAAAACTTAAAACGAATTTACCTGGTGTCCTCATGCCCGTTTTTGTTAAATTATTCAATTTTTTGCAAATTATTTTGGACAATGCACTAAAACAAGTAAGTTGTATCGATATGTGTTTAACTGTGCCTGGGTCCTGTATAAAAATACAAAAAAAAATACTTTTATTGAATAAAACAAACACATACAATACTTATTATTTTGTTTTATTCATGTTTTCGTTATCAACTAATGATTGTTTTCACATTTATTGGCGATCATTGACGTTGTAGTAAGAAATATATGTATTGCCAGAACGTTTGCTAGCATAACCATGTAAGTGGGATGTATCGGCTGATTCGGGTAGTACCGTTACTGTTCCATTTTGCCACGTTATAATTATTCCAACATCCCGGCACGTCACTTTTACTAGTCCGTTCTGCAAATAGAAAATGAAACATTAGTATGTCAAACTAGTAGAACCTACAAACCACTAATACGAAACTATTTGAAGAAAATTATATTGCACCAAAACATTCAAATAGCCGATGCAGTGGTGTTACTATACTTCATGTGAGTAACAGTAAACGCTTAAGATGCACACAGACGGGCAATAAATTGCTCAATTCTTGCCAATTGTGAGTATATAAATGACTTCTCGACAACACCAAGCATTTCGGCAATAAGAAAAAGAAAACAATCACAATTTCAAATAAAACCTAGTAACTACTCTAGAGTGACATGTTCTTCTTAATAAAAATGATAAATTCAATGACATACAACGCACAGCCTAATCAGTGGATCTAGAAGAATGAAATTTTACTCAAGAGTTCTATAATATAATGGAGGTGAGCGCTATGGAAGGATGTTTGAAAATGCTCTAAATGGGCTAAATAGGGGATGAAAGTTTGTATGGAAGTTCATAATTTTGCCGATGGGATATCCCATCGGGCGCATGGCTTTTAGTAATAATAATTTATTTACTTGGTCTGGAGACGTTTCTGTGCAAGTTTGTGTGATTGGGCCAGCAGTGACCATCAGCACGCCTGCCATCAAAATTGCTAGAGTAATTAACCGGAACATTTCTCGTCTTTGTTTGCTGAAAAAAAGAAAACAATTATTATTGACGGTGTTCCAAGAAATACTAGTCAGCGCTAAAAGGATCTTTTTTTTGAATTTACGCTTGATTTAAAATAAAACGAGGGCTGATTGTAATGGGGTAGATATCTATGGGTTGTTGACTGTAAAAGGATAGTACACATTTGTGAAATTGTTAATAGCCCATTCACAGTTGTTTTACCTCTGATTTTGCGTCACTGTCAAAATCACAGTTATCTTTATTTTCCTTAAAATAAGGGTGCTGTTAGGTTTCTGATACTGAGAAGTCTGTCAAAATCACAGTGATCTTTATTGTCGTTGCATTTAAGTTGCAGTTTGGTTGCACCTGTCAGAGGTAAAATAACTGTGAAGGAACTGTAGTGTAATTGTATCGAGAAAAAACAAAATGGCGGCGTCGAATACGCAGTAACGCTGTTTTTGCGTATTATTTTTTTCAATGCATTTCACAAAACAATTTCACAAATGTATAACAACAGCTAGCACCAAAAAATGCTTATAACACTCTACAACTTTAATGATTGATTAATTTCAAGCGTGTTTTGAATGCGGCGGCAAATCTCCCAAACACACACAAAAAAATACAAATAATAAGTCTACTCACCTCTGTTTTTCTTTGTACCGCTGCTCCCGAAGCCAAGCAAGGAATGAAAAACGTACGGTGTAGGATCGCTTTTTATACACACGATAGTGACGAAATGTGTCGCAATTATAGTGTTATTCTCAAAACAAAACATCTTTTGGGTATTCCCGAACCCAAAAACTAAACAATAACGACATAATAGTAATACTTTGAGGTTATCTAAGTAGTATTGATAACACAAGCACCTTTGACCTTACAGACCTATGAAATTCGCGGAAAAGGAGTTCCCGAAACAATAAAAATAATGTTTATGTAAAATTAATAAGTAATATAACATAGGCATTTCCCAAATAATCTGAACATTATTCACTTAACCTAAAAGAAATGCGCTTAAGTTCGAATACGTGCCAACTTAGTTTCATGCAAATATCATGACCATCATCATTGGCAGCCTTGTTCCAACCACAGCTGGGTATAGTCCTTCTTCTTTTGTGCCATTATTTCCTGGTCTGCGCAAGCCTTCCCGCAGTTTGTTTGGTCATCCACCTATCTGGCTGCATGTAGTCAGTCGTCAATAGAGTATTTTCTCTTAGTCGCCGGCGTGACGGGACTAAGAGAAGCCTGCAAGACATTATCACGCTGTTCAAAGAGATCGACCCGGACGACGTACCGACGTTTGTGGCGAAGGAGCTACACAAGCTTCCTCCCGTCACCTTTGATCACGTTGATGTAACGAGCCTTCTGAAGGACATTGTCTTTCTGAAGGCGCGCCTCGCGGATGTTCTGGCGAAATTAGGTGCATCCCAAAACATTGTCGCAAGCCTTCCCGCGGTCTGTTTGGTCATCCACCTATCTGGCTGCATGTAGTCAGTAGTCAATAGAGTATTACCTATCAAAGGCAAGAGGAAGTAAAAGAAAGAACCGACGGATAGCCAATAAAATGCCCGCTATGTCGAGTTTTATTTCATGATTTTTGCGTGTGTTTCTGACTGTGAATCCTCAGAACAAGTAAGTATTATGCTCCTGCAAAAATTGATTTAAACATTAAAAAACCATACTTAACTCGTAAGTTCAGAGTATTTTTACCAAATTTGAAATAGGTACTTTGCATACAAAACGGCCACTAGAGCAAAAAAAAAAAACATTTGAAAAATATCCTTTGAAAATGTGAAAGAATAACCGATCGTATGAATAGTTGTCACGTTTCGGTGTTAGAGACGTCGATATAATCCGTACCGAAGTTTCGAAGGACAGCGGTAATGGCATTGCTTATTATTTGACGATACTCGCATCGGAACGATAGCGCTGTATCGCTACTTTTCACTTTGATGACCTTCTTCCGCTATTCTTGAGAAAATAAATTTGAATTTCTCATTCTTACGGTGCATTATCATCACGGGTTTTTCGAAAAGTTACTTTTATTCATGATCGTAAGATATTGTAAAGTTGTAAACTTCAACATAGGTATCTCGGTGTTTTAAGCACAAGAGCTACCGAAAGTAATGTAGTTTAAAATGAAAGTGTTTCTTTTATCTAAAATCTTTAAATAAAAGTAAAACAGAGAGTAAGTATAACTAACAAAGAAAACTTCTGACCACGATTAACAAATGGTGAACATTTTAATAGAAAAATGTTATCTACTAAATCATCCTAAAACTTGTAAGCCAAGCCCACCTAAAGATCTAGTCAGCAAGGCTATCTAAGTATTCCAAAAAAAAAAAAACAGCCTAGTGTGTGTCGGACTAAGCACAATGTAGGGTTCCGTAATTGAGATGAATTTATTTATCCCAAGAACAAACTTAACATTGTAGTCTGAATGTCTTAATTTTTAACTTAACTTTCTTTTATCATTTGTTGATAAAGTGGCAATAGAAATGCGCAATCTTTAAAAATTTCAACTGTCTACTTATTACGGTTCATGAGATACAGCCCGCTGACAGACAGACGGACGGAGACCGGAGGCTTAGTAATAGGGTTCCGTTTGGCATTTTTCGGGTACGGAACTCTAAAAAGATCGTGACATTTTATATTGATTTTATAATTTTACATTTTATATTCATTTAATATTTTGGGTGTGTAAAAACCATTTTTCGATTCAGGGACTAGTTTGTGAAATATTAAGCTTTCAAGAGCTAATTTTGATTTGAGATAAGTGTCTGCCGCCCGCCAACTAAATGGTTGTTTTTGGTTATGTGAAAAATTCACCGCAGCAGTATATAAAACGAAGTTAAAAGGAAAACTATCACAGCTAAGTAGGCTTTACAAGTTAACGAGTAATAATCGACTAACTTACATCCCAAATACGTAACCGTTCATTGTGTGTGGTCCGACACTCACTTGTTATGTTCTAGGTACGTACAACTTTTACATGATTTTACGACAGATGTTACACCATATCTAAGTCCCTTGAGTCGTCGATATCGTAAAATAAGTTCACATTTTACGGCTGCCGCATGCCGCCTTGACTACTTGACTATCAGGGATCATCATAAAACATCCAAGACTGGCTGACAAAGATAAACACTTGGTCTAGCGCCAGTAAATAAGCAAGACTTCCCAAGGTAGTTTGTGTTTTTATTCCTATTTAAAATCTACTTTTAATTTAAAGTGAGTCCGGTAAGTACGTAGATAGACGATAGGGTAGGGAGCTACACTGTCTGTACTAATTCATTACCATCCTTTTAATTTTCATTTAAATGCTTTTCGTTTGAATGCACCAAAAAGTGAAAGAGGAAACTGTTCTGTATTGTGTCCTTTTCTAATAAGGTGACCATAAATTCTGCTTGAAAAGTAGGACACGATGGAAAAGCTGAGAATATTAAATTAATTTAATAACAATAATTGAAACATGATTTTGAGTTTTCATGTATCAGGCAAGTTATTAGGAAATAATATAGTAATAACAGATGATATCGTACGTTACTGGGTGATTCTTCGAAACATAGTTTTGACGTGTGTTTGACTTTTATATAATATCAAATTTTACATCTTTTTCTTTAATAGTAAATAAAAAATGTGAAATGGCCTATCGATTGAATTAATTAAAACGAGCACTAATTATGTCTGCAGAAAAAACTTAAAACGAATTAACCTGGTGTCCTCATGCCCGGTTTTGTTAAATTAATCAATTTTTTGCAAATTATTTTGGACAATGCACTAAAACAAGTAAGTTGTATCGATATGTGTTTAACTGTGCCTGGTTCCTGTGTAAAAAATACAACTCTTATTGAATAAAACAAACACATACAATACTTATTATTATATTTTATTCATGTTTTCGTTATTAAATAGTGATTATTTTCACATTTATTGGCGATCATTGACGTTGTAGTAAGAAATATATGTATTGCCAGAACGTTTGCTAGCATAACCATGTAAGTGGGATGTATCGGCCGATTCGGGTAGTACCGTTACTGTTCCATTTTGCCACGTTATAATTATTCCAACATCCCGGCACGTCACTTTTACTAGTCCGTTCTGCGAATAGAAAATGTAACATTAGTATGTCAAACTAGTAGAACCTACAAACCACTAATACGAAACTATTTGAAGAAAATTATATTGCACCAAAACATTCAAATAGCCGATGCAGTGGTGTTACTATACTTCATGTGAGTAACAGTAAACGCTTAAAATGCACTCAGACGGGCAATAAATTTCTCAATTCTTGCTAATTGTGAGTAAATAAATGAATTCTCGAAAACACCAAGCATTTCGACAGCAAGAAGCAGGATAAAGAAAATAATCACAATTTTAAATGAAACCTAGTAACCACTGCATGGTAATTTCTTGAAGAGTACCTATGTAGATATCTCTAGAATAGACATCTTCTGCTTAATAAAAATGATAAATTCAATGACAGAACGCACAGCCTAAACCACTGGATCTAGAAGCATGCAATTTTACACAGAGAAAAATATAATGGAGGTGAGCGCTAAGGAAGGATGTTTGAAAATGCTCTAAATGGGTTAAATAGGGGATGAAAGTTTGTATGGAAGTTCAACATTTTGCCGATGGGATATTCCATCGGGCGCACGGCTTTTAGTAATAATAATTTACTTACTTGGTCTGGAGACGTTTCAGTGCAAGTTTGTGTGATTGGGCTAGCAGTGACCATCAGCACGCCTGCTATCAAAATTGCTAGAGTAATTAACCGGAACATTTCTCGTCTTTGTTTGCTGAAAAAAGGAAAACAATTATTATTGACGGTGTTCCAAGAAATACTAGTCAGCGCTGAAAGGATCTTTTTCTGAATTTACGCTTGATTTAAAATAAAACGAGGGCTGATTGTAATGGGTAGATATCTATGGGTTGTTGACTGTAAAAGGGTAGTACACATTTGTGAAATTGTTAATAGCACATTCACAGTTGTTTTACCTCTGATTTTGCGTCACTCTCAAAATCACAGTTATCTTTATTTTCCTTAAAATAAGGGTGCTGTTGGGTTTCTGATACTGACAAGTCTGTCAAAATCGCAGTGATCGTTGCATTTAAGTTGTAGTTTAGTTGCACCTGTCAGAGGTAAAATAACTGTTAAAGAACTGTTGTGAAATTGTATCGAGAAAAAACAAAATGGCGGCGTCGAATAGGCAGTAACGCTGTTTTTCTATACAATTTTTTTTCAATGCATTTCACAAAACAATTTCACAAATGTATAACAACAGCTAGCACCAAAAAATGCTTATAACACTCTACAACTTTAATGATTGATTAATTTCAAGCGTGTTTTGAATGCGGCGGTAAATCTCCCAAACACACAAAAAAATACAAATAATAAGTCTACTCACCTCTGTTTTTCTTTGTACCGCTGCTCCCGAAGCCAAGCAAGGAATGAAAAACGTACGGAGTAGGATCGCTTTTTATACACACGATAGTGACGAAATGTGTCGCAATTATAGTGTTATTCCCAAAATAAAATATCTTTTGGGTATTCCCGAACCCAAAACTAAACAATAACGACATTATAGTAATACTTAAGGTTATCTAAGTAGTATTGATAACACAAGCACCTTTGACCTTACAGACCTATGAAATTCGCGGAAAAGGAGTTCCCGAAACAATAAAAATATTGTTTTAGTAAAATTAATAAGTAATAGAACATATTTTATATAGGTATTTCCCAAATTACCTGAACTTTATTTACTTAACCTGAAAGAAATACGCTTAAAGACTGCGTACCTACTTCGTTTCATGCAAATGTCATGACCATCGTCATTGGTAGCCTTGTATAGTGCCACAGTTTCCCACAGTTGGCTGTTACCCACAGCTGGGTGTAGTCCTTTTTTTTTGTGCCACTATTCTCTGGTCTGTGCAAGCCTTCCCGCAGTCTGTTTGGTCATCCATCTATCTGGCTGCATCTAGTCGTCAATAGAGTATTATACAGTTCCGTGTTTGGCTTCTACCGAGAACGGACGTGTATTATTCGCGCGCGGGTGCTCTAGTTTTGAGTAATTCCCTGGCGCAGCACAATAACACCGTCGTCGCCGCGTTGCGAAATCGGTGTATCAAGGTCGCCGTGATGACCCAGTTATTAATTACAGTGTATTAATGTTAACAGTTCATTTAAATAATTGTGAGTGAAGTTTCTATTTACCTTACAATGTCGTCAACTAAGGTAAAAATTAAAACGGATCTGGAAAAGCTGTTGTATGATAGTTACATCCAAGAAAAATCACAGAGAGAAAAACTGGAACTTCTTGTCAATGATCTGAAGGTCCAAATAGAAGGCCTTCAGCGACAACACCAAACCCTTCAAAAAGAAAATACAAGCTCCAAGGGGCAAGAAAATAATATCCCTAAGGAGTTAAAAACTAAGAGCAACATACAATTTGCTCAATCTGAAAAAGAAAATGTCGACTACTGCACAGACGAGGAAGAACTTGCCAGAGAGACTGAGTGGATTAGGGCCAAAAGTAGGAAGAAAAGGAAGCTAAACATCTCCCTCTCTCCACCACAACAACCCGGAACAAGCGCCCAACAACAACAAAATTGTGAGAAAGAACAGACATTAGTCAAAAAAGTGCCTCCACCACCCCCAATCATAATAGACGGAGTCAAGAACTACCAAATGTTCTACGACTCACTAACTGAAACCCAACCAACAGAATCATTCACGGCAAAAATGATGAATGGAGATTGTGTGAAGCTCAACGCCAAAACCGAGGACTCTTATAGAGCGATTGCTAGACTTTTGTCAGAAAAAGAATATCTTTGGCATTCATACGAGAACAAACAGGCTCGACCAATAAGAGTTGTAGTGAAAAAAATACATTCTTCCTGCCAGCCAGATCGAATCAAAGACGATTTAAAATCGCAAGGTCTGAAAATAGAAAAAGTTGACAGCAAGTTGAGCTGGAAGAATAAAGAACCACTCAATATGTTCGTCTTATCATTTAATAATGACGAAGATGTCAACAAAATCTATGGCATCAAGCACATTTTAGGGTGTAAAATTGAAATACACCCTCTTAAAAATCCGAAACTCATTCCTCAATGTAAGAGATGCCAGGCATATGGCCATACACATAAATACTGTAGAAAAGAGCCAAGGTGTGTAAAATGCACTGGCAAACATCTTACAGCAAACTGTACTAAATCTCCTCAAGAGAAACCAAAATGCGTCCACTGCGGCTTACCCCACCCAGCCAACTACAGAGGGTGTGAAGTAGCCAAGGAGATGCAAATTATGAAAAATAAAAACATCAAAAAGAAACTTGTTGTGCCAACTGCCCAACAGTATTCTTCCATAAGAAATCCTGACAAGCAGGCACAGAAAGAAAGTTTTCAGACATCTGTAAAACCTGTTCAAGTAAGTACTTCCTATGCACAAATTGCGAAACAAGGTACTCAACCTTCTAATCTGGAGGATAAGATAAATCAGATCTTGCAGTGTATTACTACATTTGACAAAAGATTAGAGAAGCTAGAATCCAATACCAAAACAGCTGTTTTTAATTATCAAAATGAGTGACACACTAAAAATAATGGCTTGGAACTCCAACGGGCTCCTCAAACATCAGAATGAGTTACAGGCAGTCCTAGAGACAGAAAATATAGACGTGTGTTTGATCTCCGAAACGCACTTCACTAACCAATCTTTCATCAAATTTAGAGGGTACAAGATATATAATTCGATCCACCCTGACAACTCCGCCAGAGGAGGTAGCGCGGTTATAATCAAAGAAAATATCAATCATTATGAACAAAGTAAATTTGAAGAACCAGACATTCAAGCAGTGGCAGTATCTGTTAAAACCAAATTGTGTCACGTTTCGATAGCAGCCATATACTGTCCTCCAAGGCACATGATAAGAAAAGAGCGATATTTACAATTCTTTGAACTTCTAGGCCAGAAATTCATCCTAGGCGGTGATTTCAATGCCAAGCATACGCACTGGGGATCAAGACTTACTACAACAAAGGGCAGGCAGCTCCTAAATGCAGTAAAAGATAACCATTGTGACGTTAAGAGCACAGGGAAACCAACATACTGGCCAACTGACCATCAGAAAATACCGGATCTTATAGACTTTTTCATATGCAAAAATATATCCACTAATTACTTTAATTTGGAGGAAGGTTTTCACATGAATTCGGACCACTCCCCGATTATCCTAAGACTTAGTCAAAAAATCTTACTAAGAGAAAGCCATTTAACCCTGGTTAATAAGTCTACAGATTGGGACAGTTTTGCCCTCGATCTAAATAATATTATCGACCTAAAAACTCCTTTGCAAAATCAGGATCAGCTGGACTCGGAAGTAAACAAATATGTTGTTAATATCCAACAATGTGCGTGGAACAATACGCCACAGTTAAAACGTAAATATAAGGGACATATCTATCCCAAGGAAATTGTGAATTTACTATCTGAGAAAAGAAAGCAAAGAAAGCGGTGGCAGCAAACGAGGTGTCCACAGGATAAAACATTACTAAATAATCTAACTAAACGATTAAAAAGGAAAATTCTACAATTTGAGGATGAATGTCTGAATGCTAACCTTGTGCAACTAACCAACGACCAATCCACGGATTTCTCTCTTTGGAAAGCGACAAGAAAACTAAAAAGGCCGATTATGCAAATACCGCCCATCAGAAACAGCGACGGAAAATGGGCAATAAGCAATGAACAAAAAGCGCTTAGGTTTGCCCAATACTTAGAAGACACTTTTCAACCCAATGAGAGCTCCATAGACATACTTGAGAGTGAAAAGTTATCACAAAGTCAAAGAATTCGACTTGTGACTCCTAAAGAAGTTCTGAGAGAAATTCAAACCAACATTAGCTCAAAGAAATCCCCGGGTTACGATCTCATAACAGGAGAAATTTTAAAACACCTCCCGCGCAAAGCCATAGTAAAGCTGACTAGACTTATAAATGCTGCATTTATGCTAAAATATGTACCTGAGCCATGGAAGGTTGCTGAAGTCATTATGATTGCGAAGCCTGGGAAACCACCCCATGAAGCATCATCATATAGACCCATTTCCCTGTTGCCCGTATTATCGAAGCTATTTGAAAAACTGTTATTAAAACGGTTGAAACCAATAATAGAAGAAAAAGACCTAATACCAAACCATCAATTTGGCTTCAGGGAAAAACACTCTACAATAGACCAGGTATACAGAATAACTAACATTATTGAAAAAACACTCGAAAACAAGCAAGTCTGTGCCACCGTATTCCTAGATGTCGCGCAAGCTTTTGATAAAGTTTGGCATGAGGGTCTGGTATTTAAACTCAGACGCATGCTACCTCCAGAATTTGCAGATATTCTTGAATCATATATAAGTAACAGAATGTTTAGAATAAGGCAAGAGGACGCATATTCCGAGCTAAAAACTATAAAAGCCGGGGTACCACAAGGAAGTGTGTTAGGCCCAATCATGTACCTGCAATACACTTGCGATATCCCTGAGCTGGAAAACAACACCATTGCGACATTTGCAGATGACACTGCTATTATGGCTACCGGATCAAGCCACAAAGAAGCAGTCGAAAAAGTTCAACTAGCTGTGAACAAAGTTTATGACTGGACACAAAAGTGGAAGATCAAACTGAATGAATCAAAATCAGTTCATATTGATTTCACTAATAAACACTGCGATTACCACCCAATCTATATAAATGGCATGCAAGTGCCTTATGCTAATACAGCCAAATACCTTGGCATAACTCTTGACGCGAAACTGCGTTGGAAATCTCATGTCAAAAAGAAAAGACAGGAACTAAACATACGTTATAAAAGTATGTATTGGTTACTCGGAAGAAAATCTTGCCTATCAATACATAATAAACTTATAATATACAAGCATATTCTTATGCCAATTTGGACGTATGGCATCCAACTTTGGGGCTGTACTAAACAAAGCAACGTCAAAATAATTCAACAATTTCAAAACAAAGTACTCAGGGATGTTGTAAATGCACCATGGTATATTAGAAATGACGACTTCCACCGTGACCTTAAAATGGAACTCGTCACCACCATTATCCAAAAATTTGCTGAAGCCCACGAACACAGACTCCACCGACATGTGAATGTCGAGGCAATTCAGCTGCTAGACAACACGGACATAGTGCGTAGGCTAAAGAGAACTAAACCATTTGAGTTAGTGTAGTGCGTAAATAGTGAATTAATAAATAGTAACAATGCTGTGCTATACATATAACACAAGAACAAAGTGTTTTATCAATTATCAGACCCTAAGAAAGTGCTACGAAATTGACCTTGTGTAAAAGTGCAAATTGACACTATTCTTAGATATAATCTGTCTCGTAATATATTAAGTTAGAATTAAATTATTTATTAGTCTATTAGGCTAGATTGTAATCAATTAATAAGAACGTCAATTCTAATTAATAAAGAAAAAAAAAAAAAAAAATAGAGTATTAACTATCAAAAGGCAAGAGGTAGTAAAAGAAAGAACCGATGGATAGCCAATGAAATGCCCACTGTGTCGAGTTTTATTTCATGATTTTTGCGTGTGTTTTTCTGACTGTGCATCCTCAGAATAAGTAAGGATTATGCTCCTGCAAAAATTGATTCAAACATAAAAGAACCAGACTTGCCTCTTACATTCAGATTATTTTTACCGAATTTGAAATACTTTGCACACAAAGACACCACTAGAGCAAATAAAACACTTGAAAAATATCCCTTGAAAAGGTGAAAGAATAATCCATCGTATAAATAGTTGTCACATTTCGGTGTGAGAAGCGTCTATACATATAATCCGTACCGAATTTTCGAAGGATGCAATGGCATTGCTTATTATTTGACGACACTCGCATCGAAACGATAGCGCTGTATCGCTACTTTTCACTTTGATGGCCTTCTCCCGCTATTCTTGAGAAAATAATGTTTTGTTTCTCATTGTTACGGTGCATTTTTATCACGGGTTTTTCGATAAGTTACTTTTATTCATGATCGTAAGATATTGTAATGTTGTAAACTTCAACATAGATATCTTGGTATTTTAAGCACAAGAGCTGCCGAAAGTAATGTAGTTTAAAATAAGAGTTCGTATTTTATCTAAAATCTTTTCATAAAATTAAAACAGAGAATAAATATAACTTATAAAGGAAACTTCTGACAACGATCACCAAATGAACATTTTAAAATAATAATATTATCGTCTTTATCCTAAAACTGGTAAGCTAAGCCCACATAAACCTAACAGCAAGTCTATGTAAGTTTTCCAAAAAAAGGGCTCGGAATGTCCGAACTTTGCCTCAACCAATTAAAGAATAGACAAGTCAGACTCGATAGTTTTGGCTAAACTCGAAATTGTTTGATATTTAAAAAACCCATTATCTTGAACTTTTAATTAAATAGGCATTAGGTTACTATCTCAGATTTTATGAGCGCACTTGGTTCATTATCATTTCAAGATTTTGTCTTCTATCTGCCTGCTTTGCAAACACAATAGCAGAAGAATATAAATACTACAACACCTATTAAAATTTGGTGGGATTGTATTTATTTCCATCGTCTATAATATTATAGCCAGGTTGAAGTGGGAGTGGGCTGGCCACGTCCCATGAATGCACCGGGGAGATGAGCAAAGATCGTCACTCAGATGACGCCTGAGGGAGGACCTCGCCGTCGAGTCAGACCGCGGCAAAAGTGATGTGAAGGTGACCTAATCATGTTTCCGGGCCAACATGGCTAGAAATCGCGCAAAACAGAGAGATTTGGAAGGTAAAAGGGGAGACTGTCCAGCAGTGGGACACAACCGAGGATAATAAAAATAAAATAGCCCGCTGCTGGGCATAGGTAGTTCCAATCGCACGCCATTTAACTTGATAGTCAGCCATTTGAACGTTTTTTTATAAACTTTGCTTAAAGTTTTAAATAATGATGAGCGACTGTTTAACCATGCGTTCTAAACTATAAGCAACGTTTATAAATAAAGGAGTAATATTTGCTTGGTATTGCCTTATAGGTTTACAATTAATGAAAATTTCAACTGTCTACCTACCACGTTTCATAAGATACAGCCCGCTGACAGACCGACGTACGGACAGTGGAGGCTTAGTAATAGGGTTCCGCTTGGTAGGTACTCTTCGAGTGCGGAACCCCAAAAAAAATTGTGACATTTTATATTGATTTATTTTATTTTCTTTTAATATTGTGGGTGTGTGAAAACCATTTTGCGATTCAGGGATCCGTTTGCGAAATATTAAGCTTTAAAGTGTTTTTGGTTACCTATGTGAAAAAGTCACCGCAGTGGTATATAAAACGAAATTAAAAGGAAAACTATCACAGCTAAGTAGGCTTTACAAGTTAACCAGTAATAATCGACTATTTTACATTTGCAGTTGAAATGCGCGGGAGAACATGTTTTTGAACTACAATGTGAAGTTTGTTCTTAGGGATAAATTTATCCTAAATATAAACTTAACATTGTAGTTGTAATGCATGTTCTTACATACATTCCAACTGCAAATGTAAGTTTGTACGCACAATATTGAGAGATTTACCATGTTATTTTAAGACCATAGACTTCTTATTTTTCCTGTAAACTACGAGTGAAGAACCATTCTCTGTAATTTTTTCAAAGTTTTAGGGTCAGTATTTTCGGAGATAAGGAGGACCATTCCCCCTTATCTCCGAAAATACTGGTCCATTAGATTTGGAGCAAATTGGCTGTGACAGCCACACAGACAGACAGACAGACTCACGAGTGACCCTTATAGGATATAAGGGTATAACGATAGGATATAAGGGCCCCGTTTTTTCCTTTTGAGGTACGAAACCTTAAAAAGGATACCTAAGTACTTACTTGTTTAATTATTGATTTATTTATCTGCCTCGTTGGTCTAGCAGTCGCAAGCGCTACTGCTGAGCATGAGGTCCTGTGTTCGATTCCCTGGTCAGGCAAATTGTAATTGGGTTTTTCCATCAAGAATTTCTCAGTAGCAGCTGGAGTCTGGATTTGTGCCCGGTTGATGGCAATAGACTCACCCCCTATTACATGGGACTTAAATATAACTGGCGAAATGTGGGTGTACTATAGGTACACCTCTGCCTTACCCTTCGGGGATTACAGGCGTGATGTTATGTTATGTTGTCTTTTTTGGTCTGTGCTAAATAAATGTATTTTCTTTCTTTCTCTTTTTTTTCTTTATTTATCTAAATATTATTTAAATTTTACACTCTCTGTGGTGGAAGCGTTAAATCGACACTTTTCTGTCTGACTATACATCGACGTTTTTAAGCCTATTAAAACAGAAATATCTAGGTATTATTCTTCTGGTCGAGTCTAAGCCGGTTGAGTGAGCGCGGACCCAGATATTTCACCATAATATCTGGGTTCCCTGAAAGTACCAGGGGTGTAAATTCAAACGTACGTCTGTCGTGAAATTTCTAAGTCCCGTGGGTTATCGATATCGTAAAACGAATTCACATTCTACGGCTGCCGTCTTGACAGTTTTCAGGACATAAAACGGCTACTTGTTATAAAAACTCTTTACTTTTTCACGATCAAGGATCATCATAAAAAATCCAGGACTGGCCGACAAAGATAAACACTTGGTCTAGTGTCAGTAACTAAGCAAGACTTTCGAAGGCAGTTTGTTTTTGTATTCCTATTTAAAAATTACTTTTAATTTAATATGAGTCCAGTAAGTACGTAGATAGACAATAGGGTAGGGAGCTACACTGTCGGTACTAATTCATTGCCATCCTTTTTATTTAAATGCTTTTTGTTTGTTTGCTTACAAGCATCAAAAAGTGATTTTACTTGGAAGTAGGACACGACGGAAAAGCTGAGAATATTACGTTAATTTAATAACAATAATTTAAAATGATTTTGAGTTTTTATTTACCAGGAAAGTTATTAGGAAATAATATAGTAATAACAGATATAATATCGTGCGTTATGGGTGATTCTTCGAATTACAGTTTTGACGTGTTTTTGACCTTTATGTAAAATCAAATATAAACATATTTTTCAAATGTGATAGTAAATAAAAATGTAAAATTGTCTATTGAATTAATTAAAACGAGCACTAATTGAGTTTGCAGAAAATACTCAAAATTAATTTACCTGGTGTCCCCATGCCCGTTTTTGTAATATTATACAATGTTTTGCAATTAATTTTGGACATTGTACTAAAATAAGTAAGTTGTATCTATATTTGAATAGGTATCTGTTCCTAGTTCCTGTATAAAAAATACAACTTTTATTGAATAAAACAAACACATAAAATACATATAATTTTATTTGTTTCATGTTTTCGTCGTCAACTAACGATTATTTTCACATTTGTTGGCGATCATTGACGTTGTATCGAGAAGAGTATGTATTACCAACACTAATGTCAGAATAACCGTGTAAGTGGGATATATCGGCCGACTCGGGTAGAACTATT
This sequence comes from Agrochola lychnidis, assembly GCA_963680765.1. Classification (NCBI taxonomy): domain Eukaryota; kingdom Metazoa; phylum Arthropoda; class Insecta; order Lepidoptera; family Noctuidae; genus Agrochola; species Agrochola lychnidis. Next base: position 18,496,454 of record OY796857.1, read on the forward strand.
ACTGTTCCATTTTGCCACGTTATAACTATTCCAGCATCCCGGCACGTCACTTCTACTAGTCCGTTCTGCGAATAGAAAATAAAACATTAGTATGTCAAACTAGTAGAACCTACTAACCACTAATACGAAACTATTTGAGGAAAATTATGTTTTACCAAAACTCGGAAATAGCCAATGCAATGGTGTTACTATTGTTAGGTTTCAATTTATTAATACGTAATTGTTGGATATTGTACTGGCAACACCCAAAGATTCGATGTGTGAAAAGTAGCGCGGGAATGTCCGGCTGGGTTGGGCGTTCGTGACGGTAAGACGTGCTTAGTGGCTGTGTCGGTAAAAAGATAGATTGGCGTAGTATTGGTTGGAGATCTACTGTAAATTAAGGTAACTTATTATTAGTTTTATGGTAAATATTAGAATACTGATAGAATTGTGATAATATGTGGGGAATAGGAGGTGTGATGGTATGGTGTAGAATATTGAATTTGATGTTGGCAAAGAAATATAAATGACTGACAAAATATCTTGGTGTTTCATGTTATTTTCCTAATCCCTGAAATATTGTAAATATGTAACCATGGTCACATGCCATAATCATTTTGTAGGTATACAGTCATGCGACCACTTTATGTCCCCTAGAGGGCGCCATATTGCATTTTGTAATGTGATGTCACATACCCTATAACCAGCGGACGATCAAGAAACTTCTAATGATACCTCATTTGTCAAATTATGATCGGTGGTTTAGAAGTTATGAGGTAACAGATGAACATACATACATTCATACCGGTCAAAATCATAACTCTCCTTTTTGCTTCACCGTAGTCGGGTGAAAAGAAAACAATCACAATTTTAAATAAAACCTAGTAACTACTTCATGGTAATATCATAAAGAGTACCTATATCTCTAGAATAGACATACTTAATACAAATGATTAATTCAACATCAGACAACGCACAGACTAAACCGCTGGATCTAGCATGAAATTTTACACAAGAGTTTCATATTGTAATGAAGGTGAGCACAAAGGAAGGATGTTGGAAAATGCATCTCCTAAATGGGTTAAAGAGGGGATGGAAGTTAATCATTTTGCCGATGAGATATCCCATCGAGCGCACGGCTTTTAGTAATAATAATTTACTTACTTGGTCTGGAGCCGTTTCAGTGCAAGTTTGTGTGATTGGGCCAGCAGTGACCATCAGCACGCCTGCCATCAAAATTGCTAGAGTAATTAACCGGAACATTTCTCGTCTTTGGTTGCTGAAAAAAAGAAAAACAATTATTATTGACTGATGCTTGATTTACATTGAAATAGCGCTGACTGTAATGAGTATCTATGGTTTGTTGACTGTAAAAGGACAGTAAACATTTGTGAAGTTGTTAAAATTCCATTCATAGTTGTTTAACCTCTGATTTCTTTTCACTGTTCTCGTCAAAATAAAGTTGCTGTTGGGTTTCTGACACTGACAAGTCTATCAAAATCACAGTGTTTGGCTGCACCTGTCAGAGGTAAAATAACTGCAAAGGACCGTAGTTAAATTCTATAGAGAAAAAAACAAAATGGCTGCGTCGAATAGGAAGTAACGACGTTTTGCCATCTTTTTAGGGTTCCGTAGTAAACAAGGAACCCTTATAGTTTCGTCATGTCTGTCTGTCTGTCCACGGTCTAGCTCCGAGACCCTTAGTACTAGAAAGCTGTAATTTAGCATAGGTATACATATTAATTACGCCGACAAAGTAGTAAAATAAAATTATGAAAAACATTTTTTTTAAGGTACGCCACGTAGTGGCGATGTTTATTTTTTTATTTTTTTTATCCCATCATGTGGGTTATCATTGGAAAGGTCCATCAAAAACATTGTGAGTTTGAGTAAACCATTTTTGGATTCAGGGATTCGTTTGCGAAATATTAAGCTTTAAAGTGCTAATTTTTGTTAGAGTCAGGTGTCCTCCCCCCCTGCCAGCTAAATGGTTGGTTTTGGATGTTTGAAAAAAATCACAGTAGTAGTCTATATAACGAAACTAAAAGGAAAACTATCACAGCTAAGTAGACTTTACAAGTTAACGAGTAATAATCGACTAACTTAACTTTGCAGTTGCAAAAACATGTTTTCCCATACATTTCGTATGGGAGAACATGTTTATTAACTACAAAGTTAAGTTTGTTTTTGGGATAAATTTATGCCAACTACGGAACCCTTCATTGTGCGTGGTCCGACACGCACTTGGCTGCTTTTTTTTTAAATACGTTTCACAAAACCATTTAACAAATGTACCAAAAGATGCTTGTAGCTCTCAACAACTTTAATCATTGATCGATGCCAAGTGTCGTTTGAATAGAATTTGGAATGCGGCAGTAAATCTCCTAAACACACATAACAAAAAACACAATTTATAATAAGTCTACGAACTTCTGTTTTTCTTTGTACCGCTGCCGCTGCTCCCGAAGCCAAGCAAGGAATGAAAACGTACGGAATGTGATCGCTTATATACATAGTAAAGACATAGTGTAGTATCGCTTAGATAGTGACGAAATGTGACGTAATTCTAATGTTTTTCCCAAAACAATTACATATGATTTTTGTTAAGTTCGAAGGTGCTTGTGTTATCAATGCCACTTAGATAACCGTTTCGATGCAGGTATTACTTTTGCTAGGCATAATAAATTATTTGCCTAATTGTATGTAAAACTAACAAGCAATAGAACATATTTCTCAAATCATCTGAACTTTAATTATTTAACCTGGAAGAAATACTACTCGCAAAAATGAAAACCTTAAACAATTATTTCTCTGAGAATCTGTGTAGGCACAGCGCTTAAATTTGACTGAGTAGCTACCTAATTATTTTTAAGCAAATATCATATCATGACCAATATGACCATCATCATTGGCGGCCTTGTTCCAACCACAGCTGGGTATAGTCCTTCTTCTCTTGTGCCATTATTCCCTGGTCTGCGCAAGTCTTCTCGCGGTATTTTGTTGGTCATCCATCTATCTGGCTGCATGTTGTCATCAATACAGTATTACATACCAAAAGGCAAGAGGTAGTAAAAGAAAGAACCGACGGATAGTCAATGAAACGCTCACTGTGTCGAATTTTATTTTACGATTATTGCGTGTGTTTCTGACCTTGCATCCTCAGAATAACTAAGGATTATGCTCCTCCAAAAATTGAATCCTTTATGTATTATTAAACGAGCAATATTTTATATATATTTGTTTGGATATGTATTTGTACTCACGTTCTCGAAATCGGCTAACGATTTCGATGAAAGTTGCAATATAAGGGTTTACGGGGGCGAAAAATCGATCTAGCTAGATCTCATATTTGGGAAAATTTGTTTTCTTCGTATTTTCACCCGAGCAGAGCTCGGTCGCCCAAAGTTTAGAAGAAGATAATGAATGAGAATAATAACAGAATAATGACATAGCAGCTAGGAATTAGTAAGTACCACTACACACTATCATGGCAGCATGGAATAAGTAGGTAAGGTACTACTATACATGAATTAGTATGAACTTTCCTATAACTATTAAATGAGCATTTTCTCACCAGAGCAGAGCTCGGTCGCCCAGATACACATAAAAGAAGCAGACTTACCTCGTACGTTCAGAGTATTTTTACCGAATTTGAAATAATTTACACACAAAAACGCCACTAGAGCAAATAAAATACTTGAAAAATATCCCTTGAAAAGGTGAAAGATATCACAATCTGTGGTATAAATAGTTGTCATATTTCAGTGTGAGAGGTGTCGATATAATCCGTACCGAAATTTCGAAGGACAGCGGTAATGGCATTGCTGATTATTTGACGATACTCGCATCGAGACGATAGCGCTGTATCGCTACTTTTCACTTTAATGGCCTTCTTCCGCTATTCTTGAGAAAAGTATGTTTCAGTTCTTACCCTTACGGTGCATTTTTATTACGGGTTTACTTTTTATGTGACTTTTCATTATTGCTGCATTATATCTTGGTATTTTAAGAACAAGGCTTTTTATACCAGTAAGATCTAACATTTTTACAGTTTAAAAGCTGCCGAAACTTGTGTAGTTTGTAATGTAGGTAAGTGTTAACTAAAATCTTAATAAAACGGACAGTACGTGCCTATCCTTACATATTATAAAACAAAGTCCCCCGCCGCGTCTGTCTGTCTGTCTGAACGCGATAAACTCAAAAACTACTGAGCAGATTTTCAAACGGTTTTCACCAATAGACGGAATGATTCATGCGGAATGTTTTAGTGTATAATTCATTTTGGTTTTGTGTAAATTGGCTGAAATATGACGATTATTGTTGAAGAAGTCGGAAAAAAACATGCCGACTGGGAGCTTTACTGGCGTGCGCTGCGTTAACCCGAAAAGATACATCAGACTTATGTTCTACGGTATTGTTCATCTTAAAAAGTTCAATAAAAAAGTCCGCAATAGCATATGTCTATCTTTTAAGGATGACCCACAATAACCATTTTTATCTTTCAGAATTTGATAAAAATTTAATTGTTATTTTGGAAGCTTTTTTGATCTGTATAGTATTAATCCTTATCCAAAAAATATCTTATTTAAATTGGGCATTTAATTTAGATTAAAATATGTCTTGAATCATGTAATTTAAATGAATAGTTTAAAAGATATCACAGTTTCAAAATTACGCGGAGCAACGCGGGCGCAGCGGTAGGAGTCAATGACGTTTTCCTCTGTTATTAGGTATGAAATCTCGGTAAACCCATGGGATATTTTTCGACATCCACGCGGGCGAAGCCGCGGGCAAAAGCTAGTAACAAATAAAGGAAACTTCTGTCAATGATAACCAAATTATGAACATTTTAAAAGAAAATTATGATCATGTAAGCCCACATAAAGATACCAGCAAGTCTATTTAAGTTTTCAAACAAAAAAAAAACCGGCCAAGTGCGTGTCGGACCACGCACAATGAAGGGTTCCGTAGTTGGCGTGAATTTATCCCAAAAAATACAAACTTAACATTGTAGTTGAAAAAAATGTGTTATAAAACTACAAATTAACGATTTTCTAATTTTTTCCTTTACATGACATGTGCTGTGAAACCTTGCTTCCTGCTAAGTTTCATGGTTCTAGGTCAATGGGAAGTATCCAGTAGGTTTTGATTTATTTGCGAGTATCAAAATATGTCGCATAAATAGCCGTATTTTTTTATTTCGTTGACTTTTAGTTCGCTGCTTTACGTAGCTTTAGAGCTCCAGGCGACCATAGACCTACGTATTTGAAATTAATTTCAACTTGATATCTCCACGCATTCCTGAGCCCTCTGGTCACGTGAAGAGTCGACCAGCCGCTTGGCGATGTCTTGAAAAACAAGGTGGGCACTCGGACCCCATGGTCCTAGTGTTTCAACCCCATACGGCTCAAACATATAAGTCCCAATAAGATTAGAGTATTTGCGCCGTTTGAGGTTTTCCGCACCTTCAGCAGCAGCCCCAGCACAGCTCGCCGAGCTAGGAAGATGGGACGGCGCAAGGGTGTCGACACACGTTGTATCCCACACCAAAGGCCTACCTACCTTCCAAGGCATTATGGTCATTCCGTCTAGTCTTTTCCCATCGTCGCGTGCCAAGCCATTGGGTTCTAAAACAGCTGGCATTCCGGCGGTGACAAGAGCACGACGGATGATGTCATTGATGCTGGCGTGCCGTGCTATCCGGCCTGCGCTCTTACTGCAGGATAGGCCATGGTGTCCGAGACAGTCGACACCTTCACCGCACTGGCAGCGATGCGGAGCCACACAAGGAGCACCTAGACGCGGACAGGTAGCGAGCCGGAAGGTGGTATCACTCAGCATAGTGCCTATGCCTCGCTAGTTGAAAGAGAAACTCAAAATTAATTGATGTATAAAAACCCGTTAGCTTGAACTTTTAATGTAACAGGCATACGGTTATTATCGCAGATTTTATGAGCGTACTTGGTTAAAAAAACAATAGCAGAAAAATATAAATGCTACAACAGCTATTAAAGTTTATTGGGTTTAAGTGTTATTCTTAGCTTTTCCTTAGAGTATTTATTTTCATCGTCTAATAGCGGTCCACTGCTGGACATAGGTCCCTAAGGGTTTATTTGTAAACGTTGCCTAAAGAATTAATTAGCGACTATACATTTTTGACGTTTAAATGTCTCATAACTTTAAGCAACGTTCATAATTAAAGGGCTTTAGGGGTATGAGGAACAGGGTGTAAAGTTCACTCATCCACCATAGAAAAGGGAGGATATTCCGACCAGACGGGTGTTGAGTCTGGCGGGCAACTGCCCATCGGTTTGAAGTTGAAATTTATGTCGATCGCTCGGTAAACTCTCCCTGCGCGATGAAGGATTTGTGTGACGTCATGTCTATGATGCGTAGTTCGTATGTGGCGATGTAACCGCTACAGGGCTAAGTATTACCTACCTAACTATTTACTCGGAATTGTGAAGCTTTATTGGTTTTAAATGAAAGAATTGGTAAAAAAACCAGTAAGTACTCACAAGTTCGCTGAAACAGTTTTTCAAATTACATCTAACATTATTCCTAATCAGACATGTAAATTCCACTTTATTTGTTCAGCTGAGGCTTACTGTTATTTGAGCTAAAGGTTAACACAGACTGTTGACTTTAGCGTATCGTGTTAACAAAAAGTTCTTTGCTTTTCTTGTGTTAGATGTTTTTGTTGCAAAGATAAAGTGAGTTGTTCGTGCGTGGTAATGAGATGTTTTATTACGTATATCTGCGTGTATCTGCGTAACTTTTTCCCAATTATATTGGGGTCGACTTCCAGTCTAACCGGATGCAACTGAATACCAGTGTTTTACATGGAGCAACTACCTACACGGTTATTGGTTATCGGCGATCCGTTAAGGGGATGTAGGAGACGTCGTTTGCAACCAAATTACCCCTGAAGACCCCTATGCCAATGGCAACCATTTTCGAGTAATTGTCATGTGTGTGTGTGTTATCAGCTGAGATCCCATAGGATCTTAGCTGATTTTTTCGCGATTTGAAACCTGAAATCGCGAAAAAAAAATCAGCTGTTCCCTACATTTTGACGAGATACGCGAACATAAATGTAGGGAACAGCTGATATTTTTTTCGCGATTTTAGGGTTGGTTCCATATTAAAAGTTGTTCATAATGTTGAGTACATTTACTCTTTAAAAGGTTGTTGGTGTTTTACAAATAACCCTGTATAGTTCATTCGGAAATCAAAACAAAAGTTCTGAATTCAAATTATTATACACGATAAGTTGACGAACATGGAAATTAGCATTCGTTTGTATTCGGAAATACGATGATTTCCGAGGGACATCAAGAAAATAGGCAGACTGTACGTTCATAACAGTGCCCTGAAAACTAAATCCTTCATACCGTGTTTCTGACTTAGTTTCTACTTTGATTTGGAACTCCATCTCGTTCCTGTCTCTGGTAAAGCGGCTCATATTACTAAGCTTTTTATCACCTCATAACTAATGATTACTGAAAGAAAACGCACAGTAAGCAGTGGAATTAGTTATCCAAAACTGTACATTACTGAACTACCTAAACTACAGGATCTCAAGTATTTTTTTTTGTTCATGGGAAAAAAAAAGAACGAGCCTTTCAACAGTCGCTTATGATGTGTAACATCCGACATCTTAGCTGATAGTACCAACCTCTCGGAAAATGGGTTGGTACCATCTGATAGCCAACTCTAGCACCGCGAGCGCTCATTGGTCAAAACAAATAGCATGCGCTTCCCCGGCTTCCTGTTATACACTTCCGTCCCTTTTCACGAAATCACTCTCACAGATAGCAGGAAAGTGAGAGGCAAGATTTGCAAGAAAGAGAGGAAAGATTTTACACATAAAAAAAAACGATATTCAATTAGGTATAACGCCAACTTACACACAAAATTATACCATTTATCAATATAATTGCTGCTGATTGTTGCATTTGCTCACCCAACAAACATAAGATAGGTAAATGCATATTATTCTGGCGATGTTTTCAAAAATCAACATGGCCGCGGGCGCGAACTAACCAAAGAAGAGAAAACTCCGTTAATTTATTCTTATGTTTTTGCCTTGAATTCTGTTTAAGGGCCACCATCTATCTTCATCTGTGAAAAAACATCGCGAGGAAAGACTGACGGGCTTAATGAAGGAACATTTCTTACTGATTTCAGAGAAAAGTGGGTAGACGTAGACTTTCATTAATGGTCAAGGCTTTTTTTTAGAGAAATTACAGATGAGTGTCTAGATTTTGAGAGTTTTGTTTGTAGTTTTAGAGTAAGGTCAAGTACCTAATGTTTAAATACACTGGGACGTATATAAGCGGAGTAAACGACATCGCTGCGAAGACTTGCTGATGACACAGACACAATAATATATTCGGACACACTGTCCGAATTGACACATTTTAATTTCATTTTTTTTTTTTTCAGTCGCTGCGTAAAATCCGCGTCTGCACCAGCGTAATAATTTTAGTCAGTTATTTAGAAAAAGACTGCTGTTTCATACAAAATTGCAATACCAACACAGTCAAAATGTATGGAATAGTTTGGAAAGTTTTTAGGGTTCCGTACCTCAAAAGGAAAAAACGGAACCCTTATAGGATCACTCGTGTGTCTGTCTGTCTGTCTGTCCGTCTGTCACAGCCAATTTACTCAGAATTTAATGGACCGGTTAAGTTGAAATTTGGTACACATTATGTATTTTTGTGACCCAAGCACGAATGTGTAACGTAAATAAATGATATTTGAATATAGGGGTCACTTTAGGGGGCAAACAAGAAAATTTAAAAAAAAAGTTATGCTAACAGTACCGTGTTACATATCAAATGAAAGGACTTATTGCGAGGATCTTAAATATATTTTTTTATATAATTTTAAAACAAACACTTTTAAAGATATTTAAGAAATTCAATGAAAATTGACCATTCCCCCCCTTATCTCCGAAACAACTGGACCAAAAATTTTCAAAAAATACATAGTATGGCTCTTTACTCATAGATTACAGGAAAACCTATAAGATGTCTATAGTCTTAAAATAACACAGTAAATCTCTCAATATTGTGCGTACAAACTTACATTTCGTCGTTCGGCATCCAATAGGCCCATCTCTCTAGCTACTATAATATCAATATCAAAAGTGTTTGACAGTCTGCTTAATACACAAATAAATAAAACTGTAAATGTTCATGACAACCAATTCGGGTTTCGGCGTGGTTTGTCAACAGAAAGTGCAGTGTTGTGTCTTAAGCATACTGTCACATACTATACTTATAAACAGCGTGGGACGCCGATTTATGCTGCTATTAAATTAAGCATAGATTCCCTCATTTCGATATGTGCACATTATAAAGACTCACACTGTATAGATGGTATTTGTGTAAATATTAGCTTTGGAGACGATATGGTGCTTCTGAGCGCCAGCCAGTATCCCATGGACAAAAACTATTAAACGCAAAACTTTCTGAGTGACCTGGTAAAATAAGCTAAAGTTCATAAGTTTACTAACACAATGAGTCCTTGTTACTTGAATAAAGAAAAATATCTGGATGACTATTTTTTTTTGAACGACGTTTTCTAAAAATGAAACCTAGCTAGATCGATTTATCGCTCCCGAAACCCCCTGCATACAAAATTTCATAAAAATTCTTTGAGCCGTTTCAGAGATTCAGGTTATATAATAGTATATACAAGAATTGCTCGTTTAAAGGTGTTAGATTTATATTATTATTATATTAACACCGCGAATGTGATTTTTTTTACGAAAATCAGATTTTTCATTCTACACGTTCAAATAAGTGATCCGGCAATTAGAAAAAAAAGTAAAAAATTACACATTCGCGGTATTGGATGCCGAGCGACGATTTGCAGTTGAAATAAATGTTAAGTTTGTTCTTGGGATAAATAAATTCATCTCAACTACGGAACCCTTCATTGTGCGTAGTCCGACACGCACTTGGCCGGTTTTTTTATTAATAACCGGCGAAAAATTTCAAAGCCGGTGAGGTCAAAATTATATACTGAACTAGCTGTGCTCCGCGGTTTCACAGGCAAAAATCTCGATCCCGTTAGAACATCGGGATCAAAAGTATCCTATGTCCTAATCCAGGTAATGGTCTACCCATGTGCCAAATTTCATCCAAATCTGTTCAGCCTTTTTAGCGTGAGAACGTAACAAACAAACAAAATCACTTTCGCATTTATAATATTAGTTAGGATTCATGATAACAGTTTGCGCGTCGATCCCGTACACCCTGTATTTTAACTAAGTTACTACAACTGGTCGTTGTTTATCCAGCAGTACTACGTATTTTCATAATGATTTAAATATCTAATCAAAGGGCAAAAACATTGACCTTTGATCGTTGTTACAAACTGCCTTTCACAAATAAATAAGACAAGAATGCTTACCATAGTTACAAGACCTATGGTAAGTGGAGGAGCCCATGGCTTAGTAATAACAGCCGCACTAGTCGATCGATCAGGTTAAGCTACGCTTGCCGTGGTTGGTCCGTGAATGAGTGATCGTTTTTACACACCAAGATTCCTCCGTGCCTCGGAAAGTACGTTAAGCCGTTGGTCCTGGCTGTCATTCGTGGATCTTTGATAGTCGAATCGTTACGGGTCGTCAGTAGCCCGAAAGTCAACCAGTCTTACCAAGGGGTATCGTATTATCCAGTAACTGGGTCGTTGAGGTCAGATAGGCAGTCGCTCCATGTAAAATACTGGTATCCAGCTGTATCCGGTTAGACTGAAAGTCGACCCCAACATAGTTGGGAAAAGACTAGGCAGATTGATTGACTTACAACATAGTTACAAGAACGATAAAATGTTATCTACCCTAAATAATAAAACTGTGTTTTCATTCAATAACCTCTCCGCAATATTAAATCGAATTGTGCGTGTACTATGTAGGTAACATTTCGTATGGAAAACCGAGAATGTTATTCCGTATAACATTGGAACAATATTCTATTATCTTGAACCCGTGTATAATAATACAAAATTCCAGGCATTTCAAAAAGAGTACTGTCGAAATATTTCTAATAGGTAAATAGTTTTGGTCCATTCGTAGTTGCTATGTCGTGTAAGAGAATTTCCTTTTTATCCAACTTCGCGACGGCAAAGGCAGGGTTATGTATCACCTGCCGGGGGTACGAAGAAAACCGATAAGGAAATCGTGGCCCCCGGCAACAGGGCAATCGAAGGAACACGGGTGGGTTTTAGTCAGTAAGAGTCTGACACGCCCTCCCGCTCCGTCCAGAGCGGGAGAAGTTATTTGATAATTTCCCACCAAAAAAAAAAATCATAACATAACATCACGCCTATACAGGCGTGATGTTATGTTATGATTTTTTTTTTTGTAATAGGTATAAGACGTTCGGCATTTTGACTACCCGTCATGACTGTCAAAAGATCTACGAATGACAGCCGGTAATAACATACCACAATATCACGCCTATTTACCCGAAGGGTTGGGCAGTGGTGTGCCAATACACCCACATTTCGCCAGTTATGTTTAAGTCCCATGTAATAGGGGGCGAGCCTATTGCCATCAACTGGGTACAAATCCAGGCTCTGGGCTGTTACTAAGCAATTACAGATGAAAAAATCCAATAACACTGCCTGACCCGCGAATCGAACCTCATGCTCAGCAGTAGCGCTTGCGGCCACTAGACCAACGAGGCAATATATTTATTTACGTCTTTGTCATTTCTCGGGACCCTAGGGTCCCGGACCTTTGAAAAGCGTACGAGGGCCCGAAGCCAACTCGCAGCGGACCCTTAGACATTTTTAATGAAATGAGGTACCAACCGACGAATTATCCCTGTTCGCACTATGCAAGTGCAGCCAAGGACAACCCCCGGTTGGTGTAGGACTATTGTAAGATGTGGAAACAAAGATATCGGACTGTGGGTTTGGGTTGCTAAAGTGGACTGGTCACCTGAAACTATGGAAGGACTATGGACCCTGCCTGATCAATGCTTATATGTACACGAATAAAATATTATGTACCAATGTAAGTATATTAGTATTTGGGATTCTCTATACCCTCGAAGCATCCCCACGTTTTTTTTTGTGTTGTAAATTATAAAATAACTTCTCTCGCTCTGGGTGGAGCGGGAGGGCGTGTCAGGCTCTTACTGACTAAAACCCACCCGTTTTCCTTCGGTTGCCCTGTTGCCGGGGTCCACGATTTCCCTTTCGGCCCATATTCGCAGCTCCGGCAGGCATTGGCCCTAGCGGACCCCGTCAATTCTGCTGACATCACTTTGAGGCGCGCGTGGAACACAACGCGCCGTCAACCCGAGCTTGGCCCTTATCGGACGGCGAGCTATCCATTGCTCACCGTCCGCAAGCCCGCGCCTACGGTGGCCGGAAATCGGCTCGCGATTCCCGCCCCGGGCGTCTCCTCCTGCGGCGGTTAAAGGCGTGAGGGCGCGAAATTTGCCTCTCCCTCACGCATTCTGCCTTCTCCTTCGCGAGCATTACCATTTACATTACATTAAAGTATATACGATACTTATCATCTATGGTACTTATAACATTTTTTTCTATCTGTATGTTTGTTCTAGCTAATCTCCAAAATAACTGGACCGTTTTTGATGGGACTTTCAGTGGCAGATATCTGACATTATAAGGAGTAACCTGGACTACTTTTATATTAGAAAAATAATTAGACACATGGGTGAAGCCGCGGGTAGCAGCTATTTTATAATATTATAATTATATATACAACGTGTAGTAGGATTTATTTAATATCTGAGATCTGCTTATTTCTTGTAAACAGTATTAATGAAGGTTTTAAAAGTTCACAATCACAAATGAAGTGTTTGCAATTGAACACTAGATTTGTTCCGGATTTGTTCTGAAGTTTTATTTTAAATCCCAAGTTTAGGCTTTTGCGTAATCATTACCTACTGGTTTTATACAAAAATAATTAAATCCTTCTATCCTACTATAATGTTATAAATGTTAAAATTGTTTGGATGTTTCTTACTTAATCTCGCAAAAATGGCAATAACAGAGTTGGATGAAATTTGGCAAACAGTTTATAACCTGTTTAAACCCGGCAAAAGCTAGTAGGTACTTACACAAGTACCTATGTATCTATTATCTTATCGTTGTATTTAAAAACAAATATTTTGCATCAACTTTGGATTCAATATAATAAACTACAGTGAAAGCTTTGATTTATTCATTTTCAGTTAATTTTAAATACATTTGCCAACATTTACACCAACATTAACTTCCATTTAAAACGAGTCAACCATAAAACCGACCTAGCAACTGCAACATTAATTATATGCTCCCAAAAATGTATTTCGATTCCGCTGTATACTTTTAACTGAAAAAATAAACTTTCAACTGTGCGACGACTTTTTTTTTGGGTGGGAAATTATCAAATAACTTCTCCCGGTCTGGCCGGAGCTGGGAGGTTGTGTCAGACTCTTACTGACTAAAACCCACTCGCGCTCCTTCAGTTGCCATGTTGCCGGGGACCACGATCTCCCTTTCGGACTTCTTCGCGACGTGCAAAAACTCACATCTTTCAAAAGTGATGTTTTTGTGAAAAATGTGCGAATTTGGCAAGCCAAAGTTTTTTTTTATTTTATTTTTTTGTGAAAACTGATTAAAAAAAAGAAGTTAAGGTATTAAATGGGATTTCTTTTGATATTTCATACTATAGGTACCCCAGGTATTTACCTAAATTTCAAGTAAACATCCTAAAACGTCTTTTATTATTTAAACAACAGGAAAATCGTTTATTTTTAGAATGTTTGTAAATATGTGAGCACTATTTTTTTTTATAAAAAAATGTTGCTCCTCACTAGGGAATTTCCCTGTATTGTGGGTGCATTTACAAACATTTAAACTCACATACACAAACAGCCAGACCATTTACTATCACATAATTAAATTATCTGTCGTTGTTTCATTTAAATTCTTTTACCTATTGTGGTATAGTAATTTTATTATAGGTGCATCGTCTTCACATATAATTATTTATCAAATGTAGATATACCTATACAAACTATTATAAAACATTTTAAAAGAGTAACGGTGGAGTTTCTTGCCCATTCTTCTCCATACGAAAACTACTTTTTGGAAGGGGCGACTAGAATCAATTCTATTATTTTGTAAATTTTGACGTTCAAAAGTGCCATACAAGGGCCTATTTGAAATAAATTATTTGACTTTGACTTTGAACACGTCTCTTTAATAATACAAATTGGGTATGAATAGCGTTAATAGTAATGAGCTTTTCATTATTTTTGAACTAAGGTTTTATATTACCATTATTTTACATAAAAGGCATGAAAATATTATTAACCATTATTCGCGCACAAAGCTTGCAGGAGCGATCTTTTGTAATCCTTTTACTTAATAAATTAAAATTGATACGTACATAAAAATATACCTTATAAAACCATCAATTAACTGCTATGCCTAATATCAAAATTATGAAATAAAATCAAATTAGCAACAGATTATTATTATCATAAAAGAATTGAAGAGAAACTTTTTCAGGTACAAATATACCGAAATGATTGAGTGAATATTCGTTCAACTTGAAAACATACTTTACAGAATTTCATTCACTTAACTCTCTGTTAATTGGAAAGCTCTTTGGCGCTATTCCAGGGCTATCAAATTTTCCAATATGCCATGAAAATGATTGATTAATTTAATCCAATTAAGCATCTATATTACATTTTTGAGATAGGTATTCATTATCATTAACGTTGGAGGATCAATTTCATTATTTGATCTTTCAATAATTTACCTACTTAGATACTAATATTATCTATTGTTTTTAATAAGTAATTAAAGCCCGATCACACGTACCATTTTATTATAAAATTATAGTTTTATTTATTTTGTTATCTCCTAGTAGGATTTATATATTTCCGTAGGTGTGTCCTTGTTATCAAAGCGGGTCCTATCAGAATACCAGCGCAGCGGTATACATTTATTGAAATATCGCAGCAATAGGCTGAGATAGGAGTCTTTGGCCTCGCACAGGAAGTTTTAATTTTTATTTATTTAAATACGTAAATTTTCTTAGTTTTAAATACTCTTTTTGGTAACGGTTTGTACTTCCTGTGCGTTAGTATCTCAAATAAATTATTTATCTTTCTTTCTTTCTTTACCACAACCATACCACATTGCAGCAACAAAATGTGGGCATGCAGTGGTAACGTTGTGGCTAGTGTTTGCAGACATACAGGCAAACACAACGATCTGCATTGTGTTTGCGATGTGGCCGGCCGCTGGTGCGTGGGTTTTACAGGTGGTTGCATTGTTACTGCGACGTGGTCTTGATGTGGTTGGTATCGTCCACACGGTTGATTTTGACAGCAAAATGTGTTCTGTATGAATAAACTACATATTTGCGCTCGTCCACGTGTTGTCGTTGTGGTACGTGTCATCGGGCCCTAAGTTTCTTGCATCTTTCTTTTGTCAGGTAGGTTATAGACAGTTTAAGTTCGTATCCACACGAAACAACGAGCGAGCCTCAATAGTCGCAGAAGATGTGTGACATCTGACATTATCTCTAAGCAACATTAACGTAGTAAGTATGGAGGAGGCCTTCGTCCTTAAATGGGCAACCCATAACACAAATTCATTAAGAGCTTATGTAGCAAATTTATTTTATATTATTCAATCTATGAAATCTATATATCTTCTTATCTTATCTTATCTTAATATTATAAATTACGTGTCACGTTGTTTGTCCGCGATGGACTCCTAAACTACTTAACCGATTTTAATCAAATTTGCACACCGTGTGCAGTTTGATCCAACTTGAAAGATAGGATAGGTAGGGTAGGTAGGGCAGGTAGGGCAAGTAGGGCAGGTAGGGCAGGTAGGGCAGGTAGGGCAGGTAGGGCAGGTAGGGCAGGTAGGGCAGGTAGGGCAGGTAGGGCAGGTGGGTCAGGTAGGGCAGGTAGTTTATTTAGAAATATATTTTTGTTTATCAAATTATTGTTAAAATGCATGCTTAAATTACTATTTAATTAGAAACAAATGAATATTTTATGATACAATGTCAGGAATTATTTTTAAATGTATTATTTTGGGAAAAAAAGGCTTAAATAATAATAATAAAAGGTAGTATGTAATAATAAAGGGCCGCCCCTTTAAGCCTCATCAAGGTAATTTCTGACGGCCAATTCTAGCACCGCGCGCTTCCCCGTCTTCCTGTAATACACTGCCGTCACTTCTCATGAAATCACTCCCACAGATTGCAAGAAAACGAGAGGAAAGATGTTACACAATGTCAATATTGTAGATATAATATTTAGGATGATAGTATAATAAAAAGCCACTGATTTGTTTTAATAGCTCTGGAAACATTTCAAAAGTCTTGGAAAGCAGTAAAACGACATCTAACACTGAGGAAAGGCGGTCAAAAGTAGCAAAACACGCCAGATGCTCTGGAGACTAATTTGAAAGAAACTACTTTTGTTCTGAGCCTTAGGGGAAATCGCCGCCGACCAACCTAACTTATCCTATTTCAAGTACTGTAACACTTTTTGCTTCAAATACCTTTATCTATTTTTTTTTATAAATAAAAGTAATCTAAAACATCAGTTACAAAAGTTTGAGCAGATTTTGCTGTCTTATACATTGTATTGTTAAATTACATAGAACACAAGGGCTTTTATTTGAGAATAGCTGCGCCCCACGTTGTCACCCACATAAGTCTCGATCCCGTGGGAATATCGAGATGAAAAGTATCCTATGTCCTAACCCAAGTCATAGTTTACCCATGAGTCAAATTTCATTCAAATCCGTTAAGCCGATTTAGCGTAACAAACAAACAAACTCACTTTCGTTAGGATTAGTTAGGATACAATAAAAATAAAAATAAATAGTAGCTTGCGCTACCAACCTGTACCCTAATTGCGTAACACACTTCCAATCACAATCCGAGAGTTTTGAAGGATATTGCTAATCCAATGCTCATGGGTTTGAAAAATTCGTCTGCTCACCAACGTAAATAACGCAATGGACGCGGGTCAACTATCAAAATGAAACCCAGTTCAGTAGTGCTATTCTGTAACCATCTCACCGTGTTATCTTAGGTGAAGTGAGCGTAGAGTGACGCAAACTCCGCTGCTGACTGGCTAATTCGAGACCGTGAAAGATTATTGAAGTGAAAACTTCTTTAGGCGCGTTGGGCATTTTTGAGATGGGACTAAACCATTGATTTCGCCACACTGTGACGACACCAGCTTTTGACCATTAAAAAGACATCAACGTGTCGGTTACCGCGGTGCGTGGAGTAAAAGACATCAACGCGTTGATTACCGCGGTGCCGATATTTTTTCAAGTTTTCACTTCTGTTGGCATTCCCGCAGTGCCACTGTTTTTTTTTCACTTTTTATTTTGTTTGTATTTTGTGTTTCACGAACTGTGTCCAAATAAACGGTTTCTTTATTTCTTTCATTGATTTCTTGTCGTGAATATCATTGCATATGGCTCATGTAGACCGAAGAAAATAAAAAGATTGAAATTGTAGAATAATAATTGTATCTCTAACTCAAATGAGACGGCAAGGTTTGCTGACCTTAATCTTTATTGATTCTTGACGCATAAAAAGTGAAAAAAAAATATATTTTAAAGATCTGTTGAAATACAAAAAGCTTTCGATCGCTCCACTCTAAGCATGAACTATCTATAGATCGGCTTAAAACAACATCAAACCTCTGAAAATAATTCGTAAACATTCCCTAACAAAATTCAAACAAACGAAACTAGAAAAGCAAATACTCAAATACGTCGTGTAACAGTTTCAGTACACTTCGTATCAAGTATATCTAGTGATTTGGAGACCCAACCAAACATAATAAAACGTTGTTTGCCGGAGGAAATTGAGAGGCAACCAAGTGTACCCTTTTAAGTTAGTTCAAATATCATGTATCGGTTACGCTTTTAACCCTTCAAGGCGAACGGAGCCCGTCAGTGTCAGGGAAACCTCAGCCCCTCGATTGTAAATAGCTACTTGAGAGGTTGGGGGTTAGGTACGTGATATTATGTTGTGGAATTTGGAGTTTGCCTACGTTTGTCAATTGTTTGGAGGTGGGTTCGTGGATGATTTCTAGTACACTAAATGCCTATGTCTTTTGGAGATGCGTATCTGGCACCCTGTTGAAAAAAAAAGAGATAAAATGATTGATGTACCTAAGTGAATATTTTGAGTAGTGTAGAGGATGTCGTCGTAACCGACGACCATTGCCGGCACAAAGAAGACCAGTTGAAAATGACAAAGATTTCAATATCTTCAACGTAGTGTACACGGTACAATACTAACATAGGACGAGCTCACGTCCCCGTTTCCCAGAAGGGACGAAGGAGGGAACAGGGGTCCTCTAGACCAAA
Source organism: Agrochola lychnidis (assembly GCA_963680765.1). Lineage (NCBI taxonomy): Eukaryota > Metazoa > Arthropoda > Insecta > Lepidoptera > Noctuidae > Agrochola > Agrochola lychnidis. The sequence goes on from OY796857.1 coordinate 18,514,841, forward strand.
AACTGACAATAAAGTAGAGATGTGTCTCTCACTCATGAGGTGCCTCATTTGAGGTACTCGTGATCGCAAATTGAAAGAGTTACTCGAATTTCAACATTGAACCACCTCACTCGTTCACGCGTCCTCACTTAAAAATGTTGACATTGACATTATTGACGCGAGTACTCGCGAGTGAGTATTGAGTGATTGAGTGAGCTATAGAATGAGTGAGGTGAGGTCTCGAAATTTTGAAAACACAGTAAACATTACAGCAGCTATTACTATGAACTCTAAACGTTTACTATGAACTCTAAAAACATCAGCATTAGATTGGAAATCAAGTGTCATTGATTCGTTTATTTTGGCGATCAAAAATTTATGAGCGAAAGAAAGTTATGTATATGAGGGAGACGTAAAAATCGGAATCGTGAGTACTTATGAGTCGACGCACCCGTCCACCCCGCTGCCTCGGACTATCAGCTTCGGCTGAGTTCGGCTCGGGCTTGGCTCGTGAGGTGAATACGCCGACTAACGGACTCCTCGCCTCAAATGAGGGGTACCTCGTGAGGAAAAATGAGGTACTCCCTCAAACTCATATAAAAATGATGAGTTACCCATCACTACAATAAAGTTGAACATGGCTCCTAACTGAGCAGTACTGCCCTCCTAATAGTAAATGCAGTAATCGACATTTTTACGATTTTCCGTTTTTGTCAAAAATGACATCTGGAGACTTTAAGCTACACGTAGAATTTTTTTTTAATTTTTTTATGCTTGGAACATCGTGAAATAATAAGTAAAAATGCAGTATTTCAAGTGAAAGTATCTGATATTGTTAGTATGAATGCAGCAATGAGCATACACCAGATTAAAATGCAGTAATCACGTATTATTTTAAGACGTCACAAGTGTGTATTGATTACTTCTTTGAAGATAATTATCTCAAATACATGTAATTCTCGAATAATTTGAAAATTACCTTGAGAAAAATGTTCTTATGAACTGTAATTTGTTTATAAAATAGAAGATTAATGTTATTGATATATATAAATCTTACAAGTAACTGAGTAATCCCCCACTGAGTACCTACTTAGATGTAATTCAAATACCTACATTAGAATAAAAAGTTCTATTGAATTAGTGTGTTAGATTTTCAGAATTAGAGCGTTTGAAGCTCAACAAAGTTTTCTGGGAGCTTAGTTACGAGGTACAGGGTTACTTAATTCAATCATTAGTCAAAAAACTTTATGACCCAACAAAAAAAGACTGGTTAAATTATAAAATAAAAATATTTTCATAATTAACGATGTTTTGCCTTTTTTTTTTCGATTTAAATGTTAAATAACTCGTTTTTACACTGCATTATGCCTTTTATTCTACATATATTCAGTAATCAACTCTGCTAGTGCTCAATGTATTTCCTAGACACAAATGCAGTAAAAAACACGAGTACTGCATTTCACTTCACTACTTTGATGTAGGTATCACAAATAGAGACACAAGTTTTAAGTGCAGTATTCAAGTTTCTAAAGACCTACCATAAGAAAAATTAACTTCAAAACTAAACTAACGATACTTTGTATTTTTATGTACCCATTCCGTAAAAGGCCTTTGCCCAGCAGTGGGACAATAACGGCTAAGTAAAAAAAAAAAAAAAAATCCGTAAAAAAACATATGAGTTTTACATCAGTTAAAGTAGAGATTTAAAAAAAACACTAAATCGCGTTTTTCTCGAAACCACCATTTTGCAAGTACTGCATTTGCTATTACGAGGGCAGAGTAGGTATGGGCGTTATTTAACGTCACTAGTTACAATAACTGGCTACGGCGCATGTAACCAAATAACTAGTTTCGAGTCACACATAAAGACGTACATACATACATACATACATAAACTCACGCCTTCTTCCCATTGGGGTAGGCAGAAACTACAGAACGCCACCTGCTACGATCCTTACATAGTCCTTTTGCCTCGTTTACGTTCATACATCTGGTCATACACGCACGCCGGTTGCGAGTACTACGCACCTGGCCTTTCTGAAGAACATCACCAATAAGGTCAGTATATTGGTGATGTTCTTCAGAAAGGCCAGGTGATGGTGATGTTCTTCAGAAAGGACATAAAGACGTGATTTTTGAAACTAGTTCCATCACAATGCAGTGATCGAATGAAAAGAGTGAAACGAAACAAAATTATTCGTTCCAAAAATAACGTATTACGTAGGTAACCTTTATTTTTATTTTCGTTTCACAAATAACTGTAACACTTCGATAGAATCATCGTGTTAAATAGAGATGTGTCCCTCACTCATGAGGTGCCTCGTTTGAGGTACTCGTGACAGCAAATTGAAAGAGTTACTCGAATTTCAACATTGAACCACCTCACTCGTTCACGCATCCTCATTTAAAAATTTTGACATTGACATTATTGACGCGAGTACTCGCGAGTGAGTATTGAGTTATTGAGTGAGCTATAGAATGAGTGAAGTGAGAAATTTTGAAAACACAGTAAACATTACAGCAGCTATTACTATGAACTCTATACATTAAATATGAACTCTAAAAACATAAGCATTAGATTGGTAATCAAGTGCATTGATTCGTTTATTTTGGTAATCAAAAATTTATGAGCGAAAGAAAGTTATGCGTATGAGGGAGACGTAAAAATTGGAATCGAGAGTACTTATGAGTCGATGCACACGTTCGCCCCGCTACCTCGGACTATCAGCTGAATTCGGCTGAGTTCGGCACGGGTTCGGCTCGTGAGCTGAATACGCCGACGTACGACTCCTCGCCTCAAATGAGGGGTACCTCGTGAGGACCTCGCGAGGTAAAATGAGGTACTCCCTCAACCTCATATAAAAATGATGAGTTACCCATCACTAGTGTTAAATCACTAGAGGTGAGGCATAAATATTGGATTAGGTATCTGTATTAGGTATTTTTCGATGCGAATTCGTACCTAATCCAAAGCGTCGTGGATTAGGTATGGCACAAAATACTCGTACACAGTCTACACAGAAGATATTCCGTACCTTAAAATGCGGGAGTTAAGTTTCAAATTTAATTAGCACTGCCGCCAGCGCCATCTATGTAGAATACCACTGGACTAGTTAGTGTTCTAGCGATAATGTCGTAACGAATATACTTCGTCGTTAGGTGGCGTTATTTTAAGATGATACTCTCGAAGAAAAATAACAAAACTTTCACGTCTTTTATTAAAAATAAATGAATAAAAATCAGGAACTCATGTAATAATATGGGTGAAATGTATGTTAATATAATAATGCTCTGGTTTCTATACATAGTACACCAGTTTTAATTTTAAGCCATTTTTCGGTAAAAAACCACAAAAAAATATGTCATTTGAGTTGTTCTACAATGAACTTACGTGATACATCAGTAGGTACAGACGCCAGCACATCAAGCTACTATAATCTGTCAAATTTATTTAATAGATTTTCAACTTTATCGTTGACGTCTAAGGTTCAATGTTGATTGGGAAAATTTGACAGTTTCGGGTAGCTTGATGTGCTGGCGTCTGTACCTAGGCATAAATTACATTCCGTTTTAATTTTACAAATTTAACAAATTTGTAAGTATATAAAAATGGTAAAAAGTACCCATCTCAATCATTGTACAAAGTTGATCAAAATGATTAAATACGCCTTTTGTGTGAATCTACACAATATGACAGTCCTAAGCCTGTGAGAATGTCTAATAAACGACAGTTTAACATTCTGCGCTGCACCATCATTAACACATTGTGCAGCCGCACTCTTTTTAAGTATGAAGGGTAATTTTGATCACTTTATTAGACGTTAAAAACAAAAGTATTCACGTTGACTTTAAGTACCGTTTGCCCATAAAAACGAAATATAATCCACCGTTCCACACTATACCAGAAACGAAACGTCCATACCATAGTTCCATACTCCATGCCGAATATTTCTTACCCAATCTACATACGATACTTTAATATCGGTAACAGGCCCGGCCGTATTGAATAAATATTCGGATTAGGTAAATGGAACAGGTATTTTTAAATACTAGGATTAGGTGGATTAGGTATCGTTTTTACCTAATCCGACCCACGTCTATAAATCACCGAATAGAATTTGAAAAATAACTAGTTACTAAAATCACTAGTTTTCAAAACCGGTGACGTCCTTGTAGTCACTAGTTATTACGTTTCGTTAAAATCACGTAACGACCCACCCCTACTGAGCAGTGGAATCTAGTGAAAGTATTCCACGTAGCCAACGATTGGACCACTGGTTCACAAAAACTAATTTTTTTGTGGAGGTCATTAGATCATGGAGAATCTTGACACCGCGATTCAGAAAGATGACGTATTGCGACAACGCCATCTAGTGTCGAGTAGTGGTATTTTGTAGTCATTAACTATTCGTGTTCGTGGTTTAAAAGGTTTGTTACAGTAGGTAAAATTAATTTTACAATTAACTGTAAGTTTCAGTTCAATTCTTACCATTGCACTAGAAAAAAGGCATTTGATTCATCGATAATAGTGAATGAAACTCTATTTTCGTCACTGAGTGAATAAAAACATTTTGAATTGATAACAGTGAATAAAACTCTCTTTTAGTCACTGAGTGAATAAATCAATTATTTAATCCTTTGTTCTATTATTACCGATTATTTAATAAAATTTGAAAATTAAAAATACTATACTGCTAATTATTTTCTCGCAAATAATGGTAAAAGTAGAGTACACAACTCGTGAAATAAAAAAATCATTTCGGTCCTTGTATCCCTTGCTCTGCTCAGGATTCTAATATAAAGTCCCTCGCTACGCTCGTGATTCTACTCTAGAATCCTTCGCTGCATTCGGGATCCAACTTAGTCCCTCGAATGAAATTCCTTTTTTTTAACTTGTTGTATTATAATCTACTATTTAATTCCGATGCATTCAATTCAGAATCCAATTTTGCGCTAACATGCTGTAATATGTTCATTGTTTTTTTGAATTTCAAGTAAGTATTTCCCTTGAAGACAACGTAAGGGCTCAGCAATTATACAGCTGCAACTGACAGGGAGGTAGGGGTAGGGTCTTTGTACTGCTTGTTTGAAAATAATAACATTTACAATTCAGGTGACGGCCGGCCTCCATTTCTTAACAAATCTGCATGACGAAGCTAAGAGTCATTGTTGACACGTAATTTGTAACACTGATGTGTTCCGTAGATTAAATTATTTATTGTTACTTGCTAAATAGAAACTATATTTTTCACTTATCGTGACTTACCTGTTGACGTATTTCTTCAGGTAAATCAAATAAAAATTAAATTTTTATTCAAGTATAAAGTAAAATTATGATTTACATTAATAACAATCGAGGAAAATTTAATTCCAACTGTAATGTAGACCTGCAATATAGTGAAGTTTTATGGATACAAAAAATGTCGAAAAAACTCTTTTGGCTGGCCCATTTAGGCATACTTTTTTTTTTTGGGTGGTAAATCATCAAATAACTTCTCCCGCTCTGGGCGGAGCGGGAGGGCGTGTCAGACTCTTACTGACTAAAATCCACCCGTGTTCTTTCGGTTGCCCTATTGTCGGGGGCCACGATTTCCCTATCGGTTTTCTTCGAACCCCCGGCAGGCATTGGCCCTAGCGGACCCCGTCAATTCTGCTGACATCTCTTTGAGGCGCGCGTGGAACACAACGCGCCATCGACCCGGGCTTGGTCCTTATCGGACGGCGAGCTACCCATTGCTTACCGTCCGCAAGCCCGCGCCTACGGTGGCCGGAAAACGGCTCGCGATTCCTGCCCCGGGCGTCTCCTTCTATTGCGGCGGTTAGGCGCATGAGGGCGCGAAATTTGCCTCTCACTCACGCGTTCCGCCTCCTCCTTCGCGAGCATTACCGCTTCGCAGAAGGAGGTGACGGCCTGCCATTTTCTCTCGCTCCGTACCATGGCCTGAACCAGGGCCGGACGCGAGAGATCACCGCCGCCGATCGCCTCTACAAGGACACGGCGTTGCTCCGCCCAAGCCGGGCAGACCTCCACCGTATGCTCCATCTTGTCCTCAGGCCGATCCACACAATGGTGACACCCGGGTGTTTCCTCCCGCCTTATACTGAACAGGAACCTCCCGAAGCAGCCGTGTCCGGTGAGGACCTGCGTCAGGCGGAAGGTGAGGACGCCGTGGCGTCTCTCAAGCCACTCCTCAAAGAGGGGTCTTATCGCCGCAATTGTGGCGTGCCCAATTTAGGCATACTTCAGGTCACTACAAATAAAAATGGTTTTATGGGCAAAAATGAAAAGGTCATCATGATAGACAAAAAGCTTACATTTAACACAATTAAGTTTGTACATAATATAAAACCTCGCGTTGTCTAAAAGTCTCCGCGTTGTCTATCTATTTGTCTGAACGTCATAAACTCAAAAACTTCCGAACGGATTTTCATACGGTTTTCACTAATGGACGGAGTGATTTAGGTTTAGGTGTATAATTCATTATGATTTTGTGTAAATAAGCTGAAATATGACGATGGTTGTTAAAGATGTCGGAAAAAATCGTGCCGACTGGCTTGGCTTTACTGGCGTGCGCCGCGTAAACCAATAGATTAATTGTTGTATATAGGGTAGTACGATCTCGTGGGATATTTTGCCACAACCAAGCGGGCGAAGCCGCGGAAAAAATCTAGTTATCTATAAAAAGCTTACAGCTTACGGTTTAAGTAATTTAAAGATGAATGAAACAAGATGTTAAAATGCGAATGTGATCAAAATACCTTAAAAAAAAGAGTATGCAAATAGTTAATTTTTCTTCTAGACAAAATTACGAGCCCCTAAAAGCGTAGGCCTATTGAATCTTGTGAGTACAACAGCGATTAACATAAAATATCATACGAATTCGCTGCCGTCAAGAGATTGCGCTTAGCAAAATGAAAATCAGTTTTTATTATATTTTTTTGAAGATCGTCAGGTTTTTTAAAATTTCTAGCCATGTGATGACAAATATTGTATTAAAAAGTCGTGGTTTAGCGATATGATGAATCGAAGCCAGTGTCTACCTACAAGTGAAATATTGGTACCTACCTACGCGTCATAGACCGTGGCATTATTAATTAGTTATTATATTTTAGAAGCTCGTGACTAAGTAATAACAGCCGCATGGTTCAATCCATCAGGTTAAGCTACGCTTGCCAGGGTTAGGCTGTAGAGGGGTGGCCATCTTAAAATACCGAGACTCCTCCGTGCCTCAGAAAGCACATTAAGCTGTTGGTCCCGGCTGTCATTCGTGGATCTTTGACCGTCGCTACGGGTCTTCAGAAGCCCGAAAGTCAGACAACCAGTCTTACCGAGGGGTATCCTATCGTATTACCCAGTTACTGGGTGGAGGTAAGATAGGCAGTCGCTCCATGAAAAATACAGTATTCAGGTGTATCCGTTTAGACTGAAAGCCGACCCCAACATAGTTGGGAAAAGGCTAAGCAGATTTTATGGCAGACAAACGTTTTTGAAATAATTGTCCAGTTTCTTTACGAATGTAATGAGATTAGTAGAGTTGATGTGGATAGTTTTTCTTCTATGGTTGCATTTTTATTTCTGTATCAAGCCTGATAGTTGAGTATAGCTTGTCCACTCTGAAATGACGCGCCCCACTACCGCACGACCCATAGAAATCCGCATTACCTTGTGCGTTTGGCTGACTGTTCACTGGAGCGAAGAGGAGAGGAGCGGAGCGGAGCTGTGTCAATATTAACAAATGTGTCAATATTAACCGGAAAAAATCGATCTCGTGCAGCCCGCTCAAATTACTCATCACGTGAACTCTGCCTAGCTCCGCACAGTTCACAACTCCGCTCCGCACTACCTTGCTCCACATCAATAGACAGACACAGTCCGCAACTCTGCTCCGCATTACTCCCTCGCTTCGTTCCGCTGACTCGCTCCGCGCTCATGGACAGCCAGCCTAAATGCGGTGGTGGAGCGCATCATTTCAGAGTATTTATTTATTCTTTAGAAAGCTTACAGTCCAATATCTATTACTATGTACAATAGCGCTTACGATTGCCATTTAAAAGCTTCCACAAATTGAAAACTATGTACCTAAAATTAAAAAGAAAGAAAAGATAACAAAAATAAAATAAAAACAAAATCTTCTTAAATATGACTTAACAAAAAATGTTTTTAAACAAAACAAAATAAGTTAAGTAGACAAGCTTAATAATCTAGACCTTATCACATAGATCCCTAATCTTTCCTATACATACTAATAGAAGTCCCCAACCCTATAAGTACCTAATACCAGTAACGACATGTCGAAATGAAATTCCCCCATTTATAGTTAAAAGGGGATGGAACTGTACGTGACTTGGTAAACAGATAGCGGTAAGAAGGGATACGATAAAGGATAGCCGGTTCTAAGTGCTAGGCGCTATCGTATTTCCGGCGACTGTCTGGTTGATGTGTAGATGGGCAAATAAAATCTGGATTAAGTAATAACTTTACTTTTATTTTGAGTGCCTGTATTGGTCGAAAAGCTTAGGTAGAGCCTAGTGTTTGTACTATGTGATGAAAATACAAGGTCAAAACAAATTAGAGTGGCTAGAGGCTAATAATTTAAAAGTTAATGTTAATAAAACAAAATTTATGCAATTTCATACCTATCGATCAAAACCGCAGGCCCTAAATATATCTTATAAAGGGGTCGCCCTGGTAGAAACTGACTCTGTCAAGTTTTTTGAAATAAATTTAGATAAATTTTGCTCGTGGAAAAATCATATAAACGACATTTGTGTTAAAATAAATAATTTTATATACCCTTTGAGGCGTATTAGCTGCGAGGTATCTAGAAATGCTGCAATAACGGCTTTCCATGGCTATATAACCTCCACTCTAAGGTATGGTATTATCCTGTGGGGTCGTTGTGTGGAGATCGATCAAGCATTCGTAATGCAAAAAAAGTGTCTAAGAGCTATATTTGGGTTGAAGCAAATAGAGTCATGTCGTCCATTCTTTAGGAAATATAAAATACTAACTCTGCCATGTATTTATATATTAGAATCCTGTATATTTGTTTTCAAACATAAGATACTTTTTCAGCAAGCGACAAGCTACTATGCCCCACGATCTATGTATACTAATAAGTTATTGCAACCGAGGACGAATCTCACATTTACAGGTAAAAACAGCTATATTATGTGCATAAAATTGTATAATAAAATACCAAATTCCATTAAAGCGCTACCATTTTCTAGATTTAAAAGTAATTTGACGAGGTTTTTAATTGAAAAATGCTTTTATAGTGTACATGAGTTTTTAGATTATAAATTGTAAGTCAAAGTCAAATTATTTATTTCAAATAGGCCCATGTATGGCACTTTTGAACGTCAAAAATTACAAAATAATAAAATTGATTCTAGTCGCCCCTTCCAAAAGGTAGTTTTCGTATGGAGAAGAATGGGCAAGAAACTCCACCGTTACTCTTTTAAAATGTTTTACAATATTTTGTATACATTAATTATATTAATTATATGTGAAGACGATGCACCTGGAATAAGATTACTATACCACAAAAGGTAAAAATAATTAAAAATGAAGCAATGACAGAAAAAATAATTATGTAATGGATACATGGTGTTCACATATTTACAAGCATTGTAAAAGTAGGTACGATATTCCTAAAAAAATTACAGGTGATACTAATTAGTCAGTGTGTGAGTAATCACAGAATGTAAAAAAAAAAAAATATGTTATAATATTTAATTACACAATTAAATTAGCAACCAGTTTGATTTTGTCTATACTCTAAATTGTCCTATGGAGCTAGACCAGCATGTTTCCAAGCATTCTTATCTAGAATATAATCCTCTAATTTGTAATATGCTTGTTTACAAAGAGTACTTTTAATATGAGTTTTAAATTTTCTTTCAGTTAACTGTAATATATCACAAGGTATTTTGTTGTAACATTTAACACAGTACCCCATAAAAGATGTTTGTACTTTGGATAATCTGAAAAATGGTTGATCTATTTTATCTTTATTTTTAGTATTAAAATTATGTCTATCACTTATTTTCTTAAAAAGATGCAGATTTTTCCTTACATACATAATATTTTCATAGATGAATTGGCAAGGTACAGACGCCAGCACATCAAGCTACCCGAAACTGTCAAATTTTCCCAATCAACTTTGAACCTTAGACATCAGCGATAAAGTTGAAAATCTATAAAATAAATTTGACAGATTGTAGTATTGGCGTCTGTACCGTCATAATATTAATCTTTTTAAATAGTTCCCTGAGAGAGTTGTAAGTTTTGTAAATTGCATGGTCTTTCTAAATTGTTACTTATTATTATTGTTATTGTGTGGCGAATCTCTCCTATTATTGACATGGTTATTATTGACACGATTATTATTGACATTTATGATTAACATTTCATTTTATTATTACTTGTTATTTTTTTATTTTTTCATTATGTTGACATTTATTTAATTCAATACTTAATACAATTTTAATGGGTTTATCTGTTTAATGACTGCATGATTATGATCAATAATAAATTTAAATAAAATGTAACTTATTTTATATTTGCACGCCGAAATTAAAGGCAGAATAAGAGAACAATTTGTACATTTTACCAACCTTCTGTACCTTATTTAGGCAAATAAATGATTTTGATTTTTGATTTTGATTTTTTTTAGGCTTTCGATAAGTAACATGACAAAAAAAAAAAATTTTTTTTCTTCGAGAAAATCTGTATTATTTTTTGTTTTATCATGTTTGGATATCGATACCAATCACGTCTGTGAAGCTTACACAAAGAAATTGTTTTTTTTTAAACTAATATTTCAAGTGACAACATTAAGCACGGTTAAGGCTGCCTGTCCACTAACGCGGAGTGAGGCAGCGGAGCGAGGGAGTAATGTGGAGTGGAGTTGCGGACTGTGTCGGTTCATTGATGCGGAGCGAGGTATTGCGGAGCTACGCCGAGTTCACGCAACGAGTAATTTGAGCGGGTTGCAATACCCCGCGACCGGTTTTTTCCGCTTTCTCGCTCCGCTTCCCTATTCTGCTTCCCAGCTCCACTTCCTCGCTCCGCTTCTTGGTTTTGTATGAATTTTCAAACTAGTTCGTAAGGCTGCCTGTCCACTGACGCGGAGCAGAGCGGAGCGAGGGAGTAATGCGAAGCGGAGTTGCGAACTGAGCGGATCTAGACCGAGTTCACGCAACGAGTAATTTGAGCAGGTTACAATACCCCGCGGCCGGTTTTTTTCCGCTTCCCCACTCCGTTTCCTCACTTCGCTTCTCGCCTCCGCTTCTTCCCCTGCGCTTTTCCGTTCCGCTTCCTCGCTCCCCTTCTCCGCTCCGCTTCCTCGCGCCGCTTCTCCACTCAGCTTGTTAGCTCCGCTTCCTCATTCCGCTTCCCGGTTTTGTATGAATTTTTAAACAGTTCGCAAATCCCTGTCCACTGAAGCGGAGCGGCGATTTTATGCAATTCCATTGGTCAATATTGGCACAGCTCCGCTCCGCTCCTCTCCTCTCCACTCCAGTGGACAGTCAGCCTTAGGAACCCAAAAAAGCTGACCAAATTAATTTCTTTTTTGTTTGATCATGTTTTGATATCGATACTCATCACGTCAGCGCAGTTTCGCTAGATAATTCAATACGACCCTGTGTAACGTGATTTGATGTTGCATTATCTCAAAGTCAAAGTCAAATCATTTATTTCAAATAGGCCCATGTGTGGGGCACTTTTGAAAGTCAAAATTTACAAAATAATGCTGAAACAAATTATTTTAATCAAAGAGTCTCATGATTTTACAGTACAAAAACAACACCAAAACAGAACTCATAACAAAGCTCATAACATGGAAATTACAATGAATAGAAAATAATTAAGTTAATAAATTGTTATAGCAATTGAAGTTCAAAGCGCCCGAGGCGACGGGGAACAGATTTGAGTGAGTGGGATGCTTTAAATGTGTGAAGACTGCTTTACAGTGTACGATACGATTAAGACCAGACAGACTATCGGGTAGATTATTATTTTTCAAGTAGGTATTTTTAATAGCAGTGATAGCTTAGTGGTGTGGCTGTCGGCGTCGGACTGCCAAGTCATAGGTCTCGAATTCGAACCCTAGGTCGAACCTCTGACTTTTCGGATGCATGTCCGTATTGTATAATTTTCACTTGCTTCCAAAACGCTGGAGAAAAACATCGTGAGGAAACCGGCATGTCTGAGAGATATTTCTAGACGGCATGTGAAGTCAAGTCAAAAGCCTATGGGCGACTTTAAAACTCTGACACCAGATTAGTCACTAACCACACGAAAAGAAGAAGAAATTGATATTTTTATGGATTTGTTTTGTTATCTATACATGGAATTGTGTTAAAGAAGCTACAAGAAGATACAATGAAAATATATTATAGGCTAACTTTATCTTCGAACGAATATAAATTTGCAGTTAGATGAAACTTCTAAGGGTTTTGAAAACCAACAGCAGTCACAGTTGTTAGAACAGTTTCTGTGCTTGGTAAACAACTGAGCATCATCAATATGCTGTTCAAGCGTGGTGACTTTTAATCGTCAAGTTGGAACAAGAAGGTTATAGATAAAAGTGGAGGCAACACTCTAATTACCTAAGTGAAGACGACTGTGGTCGGACACTCTCTTTCTGAATAGCGTTCGACCACAGTCGTCTTCACTTAGGTATACAGAGTGTTGCCTCCACTTTTATCTTTAAGCTTCTTGCGGTGGAAGTACAGTCAGATAAATTAATTAAATTGACAACTTACGTCGTCAATTTGCCGTGTTATAGTCATTTCATACAACTGTCAAAGAATGACAGTTGTGATTTGAAAATACCAACGAACAATTTCAGTTGGCACCTAGTCAATTTGTTTAACATTTAATTTCCCTGACTTGTTGTTACTATTCTAAACGCAACCTTTTTTGTGATATCTGTATTTTGACTCTGACATACGTCTCCTTTCGTCCGTTCAAGACTTTGTACGACTGTGTTTATTTGGTGTCAATAATAAATCCCATAGTAATCTCTAAAAACCTTTCTTTTTCTGCCCTAATATCCAACATGACTTTACATTGGCCCATGTTCAGCAGTAGAATCCTACAGACGAGGAAAATAAAATACAACTTAGTTACACATTCTAACACGGCGGGTTGTGCTGCACGGCCCTAGTGCTCATCGAGTATTTCGTATCATCGCCAAGCGGCTGGTCGTCTCTTCACGTGACTAGAAGGCTGGCCTATTTTCTGGCCAAAAAATCTGCATTGCCATTCAACGTGGCAATACTGCCAGCCCAGTTATAGCTTTTCCCAGTGATAGCGATGCGGATGAATTTTTTTATGCCCAATGAGCTCTTACCTTTTTTTCTTTTACCTAATACAAATCTTTTATTATATATGTCATGATTTATTTAAAAAATATATATTATTTTATGATTGTTGTGTGTGTGCCAGGAGGCAACACAGTGTCGGATGGCCGAATGTCATGATTTCCAAATATTAGGAAGATTTACTGATTTTAAATACTAAATATAAAATTAAAAGTATGTGATTTGCCTCAAATGATTTTGTATCAGTGTAATTATGAAGTTTAAAAGTATCTCATTTGACAGTTCCGTAAAAGTACTGGTTTTTTAACGAAACAGAATTGGAAACATGATGTTTGGAGCGTCGCTTAACTTCTAGTTCAGTTGGCCATGAGCCTCGTAACCAGAAGGTGTCTTCAAGAAGTCTAAGGTCTTAACGTTATTATATTAAGTGCCTAGTTATATAGTTTGTTAAATGATGCTAAAAGTGTACCAGGTTTGTGGTGTGCAAGATGATAAATCGAGAGGTACTGGTGCTGAAATGGTGTATCGTATCATTTAAATGATGTGTTTTTACAAATCTTGTAAAAATATATATACGGGGTGTAAGGGACATCGACGCGAAAACTTTTACCATGGGTTCAGTACATGATTTTGAACCCCTTGCGTTAAAACTTTTCGTCGATTTTTTTTTTTAAATCAGCTGTTTCATAGAAAAGTGCTTTACCTACGCGGTCAAAATGTATGGAACAGGTGTTTTTTTTAAATAACCGACGAAAAATACCACCGAAACGGGTTTCAGAATCATGTAATGAATCCATGGTAACAGTATTCAGGTCGATGTCCCTACCACCTTGTATTTAAGAAATAAAATAAATTAAACAAAAAAAAAAAAACTTATTAGAGACTGATTGACACGTTCTAAAATGACACCTCTACGCCGACGACAAATCGTGTCGTTCGTTGTAAACGGCTACTGGAGTGTGTGCTTCAAACAAATTAGTATCAAAATCAATTACCTTCATTTACGAATATGAACCGTATCGTGTTACGTTCCCTGGGGCGAAATGTGGGAACAATTATCAACAATTTTGACTTATCACCCGTGTTACAATAGGGTGTTAAGTGTGTCTGTGACAGAAACTCGTTCTCTTTATCCCGAATTTATGTTGGATTGGAATGAAAAAGATAAAATATATTTCAGTATCCAGCAGAATACTTAAGATAGTAAAATCAATATGCGTGATTGTGTTTTAATAGCCGGTCAACTACAATAGACGTGGATATATTTAGTAACCTATTCCGCTTAGCTATTTCTAAAGAGCCATAAAAAACCCTGAAAGAAATCGACACGTGTTTCACCTGTCAACGGGGCATCCTCAGGATGACGATTGACTTGTCGATTTCTTTCCACACCAAGCGCTGAACGCAGACCTCTGCAGGAGGACCTCTGCTCTGAGGGTCTGCGTTCAGCGCCGAGTTCGAGTTCGCAAAAAGTCAATCGTCATCCTGAGGATGCCTCGTTGAGAGGTGAAACACGTGTCGATTTCTTTTACGGTTTTTTATGGCTCTTTAGAAATAGCTAAGCAATACAGATTACTAAATATATCCACGTCTATTGTATTTTATAATGGATTTCCGCAAGGTCACGCCTTAATCAATTAACTATCTTAAACTAGCCGGTAAACTGTCAATTTGCCTTTAGAAGTCGATAACAATAAAAATTCTATTGTGTCTCGTTAGTGACAGTTAAGATCATAGGTACCCATTTATTTTCATCTGCCAAGTTTATAAACACTTTATTTGTGCGAGCACGATAGACCTAAAAACAAGTTCCATAAATCAAAGAAAAACACATTGCGATTGAGGAAGGCCACACTGTTAGTCCAGGTACGCACGGGCGATTTTTTTCGCACGTTGGATTTTCAACGTTCTGCTTAGCGCTAAGAGTTGAACATCCTACAGTGTGATTTTTCGACGGGTTGCACTCTATTGGATTTTCAACGCTCGACTCAACATCGAGAGTTGAAAATCCAGTGTGCGATCAAATCCCACCTCGATATTTTTACGTCTGTGCGAACGTAGGCTTAGTGCGTTTGTCCACCGTAGCGTATCCACGTAGTTCGGCGCGACCGTTAGAACTCGACCCGAGATTATGACAGGCCAATGTAAAACACGTTTGATTCTATGTACACATTGCCGCGTCGTCGTACAGGTGCCATTTGCCCGACTTTTGTTTTGTCTATCATAAATAACATACTGAACCGCTGATTTGAGTTGCGGTGGGAAACGATCGCCGTCACCGTGACGCCACGTTCAGTTTGAATATTCTCGTTTCTCGGTAACATCCCGGTGACTGCTGCGGTGGCCAAACGCCCTAACTACACATACAACAGATAACCTAGTATGATTTAGTTAAAAGATATTAATAACTTGTTCGAAATACAGTTATGTTATCTCAGCGATAGTAGTCATTCAACTTTGACCATCCGGGTAACTGTAAATGATAACATTCAAGCAAGATTAGTTTATGTTTTAAAGTTGAGACTTGTGTGTGGTTAGTGATACTTGTGAGCTAGTTTAAAACTTACAATAATGGTTAATGAAAGTAAGTACGAATCTGCTTAAAATTTTGATGTTCATGTTGTTTTTACCACATATACTAACTTCAGTAACTTAAAGTTTGGTAAAATGTAGTAAATATAGGCTTATGTAATCAAAAATATAGAAAACTGTTTCTGCTGAATTAATAGATATCGTAGATGAGATACTAGAAGTTGACGATGATAAGTACCTACTGTCAGAATGTTTGTTTTTTGTGAAGAATGTATGACTGTTTTAAATAAATTATATGTTTAAATTGAGTAATAGGGACGATGCTTGGGTAAAAAAAAGAAATTCTATATAACCCGTCAGTCAGATAATAAAAAAATATTAGACACGTAATTTTTTGCTTTATCATATTAATAAAAAATGACTTGGATAAAACGCATTAAATTTGGGTAGTGGTAGTTGCTACGTCACAAGTAAGTATAAAATCTACATACTAGTGACGTCATGGCACATTTCAACTCAATGTATCGCCGTAATCTTTTGAGAACATAAAAAAAAAAATATATTAAAACTTTACGCACAAGTAATAAAATACTGTACAAAGGCGGACTTAATGCCTAAGGCATTTTCTACCAGTCAACCTTAGGGTGATGCAGAGACAAAACATGGCAGGTGCAACATAAGTGATAGATAACTTGAAAATGAATACATACTAATATATAGATACATAAATACATACATATAAACCGAATAAACTTTGTCAGGAGAAATAACGATAGGTAAAGGAGAAAACAAATCCAGCAAATCAGCGTTGCAAAGATTCTGCCAACTTTCACGAATATGTTCACGTGCCTTCACTTAAATATGTCACTATATAGTTCCATTTAAAATAAATAAATCGTCATTATATGCGGGCAATAATGACGATAACCGATACTAATCATTTTCAATAAGTAATTAATTAAAGTGTAGGTAAAGCAGACTTTTTTTTTAACTCAATAAAAATAAAATTAAGCTATTCAGTCTGTAAAAAATATCTTGCTTTGAAAGCATTGGTGCTTATTAAAATTGATTTCTTTTGGCCATTCGAATGAACGTTGAAAGTCAGAAACTACCATAAAAAGGTAATGTGTAATTAGCAGAGTTACCGCGGGTAAACAAAAGCTTAAAGCTGATAAAATAATAACAACAACAACAATAATTTATTTACACCTTTTCTACCATAAAAGCTACCATTTTGTAGTGTTCTCACTAAACGAACCTTAACAATCGAATCCGATGGCGAATCGAACGGTTGTGAATAGCTGTGCAAGTCATGGTCGACCCGTTTGCCAAATCCAATAAAACGTGCATTCTGGAAGTGGGCAATGTCGCAAATAGATGTCAAATATTTGCTGTTTTGATTAATTTGGTAATATTACTGTATGGAAATATGAAATATCGCTAACTAATGAACTAAAATATTGATTATGAAATGCAATAATTAATATCGTAACACGGAATATTTATTTTTAGATGTTAAGAAAGTATTTGGAAACTTTCCAAATACCTTTTTTACACCTAAAACGGTTACAACATCAAATTAAGTGTTATAATAAAATTGCAATTCATTATTCATATTCTAGTTTAGTGAACTAGAATATTAGTTAGCGATATTTCATATTTCCGTACAGTAATTTTGCCAAATTAATCATTAAAATTAGATAAATATTTGACAGCTATTTGCGACGTTGCCAACTTTTTGGATGAACGATCTTAGGGCGTGATAAGGTAACAGACAGACAGTTAATTTCGCGTATATAAATGCTGAATATGGGTAATAATATAAATACTAGGCACTACTTCCTACCACAAACAAACACTTAAAACAAAGTAAACAGTGAGAAAATGTTTTAATTTAATTACAATCCATTAATTGGTCCACGTTCTACTGTTGTGGAATACGAAAACCATTACGAGTGAATCCATTTCCATTGTTTCAATGAAAATGAATCCGATTTCAATTACTACCTACTGCACGCCGGCAATGATATTTGTTCAAGAATAATTTATCTACATATTAATTCCTTTATTTAATTAATGTACATATAATTTACATTTTTAAATCTTATATATAAAATTCTCGTGTCACAATGTTAGTTACCTTACTCCTCCGAAACGGCTTTACTGATTTTTACTAAATTTTATATGCATATTCAGTAGGTCTGAGAATCGGCTAATATCTATTTTTCATACCCCTAAGTGATAAGGGTTGTCCACCCCAAACAAATAATTGGCAAAACAATTTTTGCCGGAGTCAGCTAGTATCTTTATAAAAACAAAGACTGCCTCGTTGGTCTAGTGGTCGCAAGCGCTACTGCTGAGCATAAGGTCCTGGGTTCGATTCCCGGGTCGGGCAAAGTGTTATTGGGTTTTTCTATCTGAAATTTCTCAGTAGCAGCTCGAAGTCTGGATTTGTGCCCGGTTGATGGCAATTGGCTCGCCCCCTATTACATGGGACTTAAACATAATTGGCGAAATATAGGTATACCTGCTACAGGACACTTCTGCCCAACCCTTCGGGGAAACAAGGCGTGATGTTATGTTATGTATAAATCAAAAAATATACATAATTATTTGTGCTTTTAAATTGTAACAATAAGTTTTATTTAAAAAAAATATAATCAGAACTGAATTATGTTATAGATACACTGAATGCACCAAAATTGTATTTTGTTTCTTCTTTCATTATCTTTAGTATTTTTTATTAACGTCAACAGTCAGATTTCCAAATATACTAATATTATAAATGCGAAAGTGAGTTTGTTTGTAAGTTTGTTACGGTTTCACGCTAAACCGGCTGAACGGATTTGGATGAAATTTGGCACATGGGTAGACCATGACCTAGGTTAGGACATAATGATGCTTTTTATCCCTATATTGCCACGGGATCGAGACTTATGCGGGTGAAACCGCGAGGCGCTGCTAGTAACCCATTAATCTCGATTGCCATAATATTTTTTCAGATTAAAACAGATAGGTATTTTGTGATTGTGTTCTTTTCTTTGCGTTGACCTGATTAGGTTCTCACAAACACTTAAAAAAATAAATTCGGTTTTCATTTCCATAAAATTAATTCAACACCCAGGTGTTGGGCTATGTAATTGAGTGCGACCATTGGTTAAAAATCCAATTCTTCCGATCAAACTGAATGTTCATGGCTCTCGATTGGTGCGATTTCATTAACAAGTTTTATTTGCACAGCCATCGAAGGAGTGATCGCAGTGGACAGAGCCCTCGACGTAAGCTTTGGAGACGGAAAGTCAATCAGATTTGAGGACTGTTGGCTAAGAGACCATTGCAGGTAACAATGAGATAGAATTAATGAGATTTTTTTAATAGTTTTTGAATTTTTACAAAACATTATTTACGCAAATACCCCACGCAAATAAAATCTGTGCCTTAACCGGGAGACATAACTCATCCGCATTACTATTATTTTTAGGGATCCATACCTCAAAAGGAAAAAAAAAACGGAACCCTTATAGGACCATTCGTGTGTCTGTCTGTCTGTCTGTTTGTCCGTCTGTCGCAGCCAATTTGCTCCGAATCTAATGGACCGATTCAGTAGAAATTTGGTAAAATTTCAATTTTTGTGACCCAAATACGAACGTGTAACGTAAAAAAATAATTTTGATTAGGGGGCCCATTTTTCGGGGGAGAACTGAAAATTAAAAAAAAAGAGTTTTGCAAACTGTACTGTGTGACATATTAAATAAAAGGGCTTGTTGTGAGGAACTCATTTTTTTAACGTAATTTTAGAATACATACT
This sequence comes from Agrochola lychnidis, assembly GCA_963680765.1. Classification (NCBI taxonomy): domain Eukaryota; kingdom Metazoa; phylum Arthropoda; class Insecta; order Lepidoptera; family Noctuidae; genus Agrochola; species Agrochola lychnidis. The sequence goes on from OY796857.1 coordinate 18,534,495, forward strand.
TTCAAAGATATTTAAGAAAATAGATGAAAATTGACCTTATCTCCGCAACTATTGAGCCAAAATATTTGGGAAAAATACAGAAACTAGTTCTATACTTATAGATTACAGGAAAATCTATAAGAAGTCTATGGTCTTAATATAACATGATAAATCTCCCAATATTGTGCGTACAAACTTACATTTGCAGTTGAAATGTATGAGAGAACATGTTTTTTAACTACAATGTTAAGTTTGTATTTGGGATAAATTCACACGCACTTGGCCGGTTTTTTTAAATCTAGTTTTTCTGTAAGTCAGTTTAATTAGAATTAAGTAAGTGTACCTAACTAGTACATTCGTTAATTTGTTTGTTTGCCCTTTATATATTTGTAATCTCATTGCACGCTTTATCTTGCAAACCATTAATGTTCTAATGCCCCAATTCCGACAGAATTCAAGATTCCAAGTTAATAGTTTACTAAACCATTTACGACGGTTTGATCTCGAACGAATCTATTTCCAGTAGAGGTCCTCGAATTTAATGCTTTTAGAACTCAGGTAGTGTCGAACAAATATTGAGGCAACTAACTCATTGAGCAAGCACATACACATGGTTTCAAAGAGAATAGAATCCAATCTCCAGTAATTTATTAATTCACGTGTTTTACGAAAGGGTTCGAAGGTAGGCACTTCAAAGAGATGTCAGCAGAACTGATGGGGTCCACTAGGACCGATGCCTACCGGGGTCGCGGGAAAGTCCGAAAGGGATACCGTGGCCCCCGGCAACGTGGCAACTGAAGGAACACGGGTGGGTTTTAGTCAGTAAGAGTCTGACACGCCCTCCCGCTCCGCTCAGAGCGAGAGAAGTTAGAAATTGATAATTTCACACCCAAAAAAAAAGGTAGGTTCTTCGGCTCTGGTCCCATATCTATACAAATAAATAAAATTGATGTGTCTGTTTTGTAATGTCAAAATAACAGCTTTTTACAAAATACATATGAAAGTATATACCTACTTACGGTACATATAAAAAACTACAAAAATAAAAAAATAAATAGTCTATGTCTTTGTTCTGGCTAATCTCCGAAACGGCTGGAACAAATTTGATGGGACTTTCACTGGCAGATAGCTGATATTATAAGGAGTAACTTACGCTACTTTTATTTTAGAAAAAGATAGTGGTCCACGCGGGAGAAATCGCGGGCATCAGCTAGTTATCAATATAACCTGAAAACTGTTTCAGGTGCTCATCTTGCTACCATTCAGATACCTTCCAAAGAGTTCATCATATTCTAGATATACCTGATGTTACTGTTCTTACTTTTGAAAACGATAAGACAAAAATTGAAGTTACGTGTAAGTAGAATTTATTTATTTATATACAAAGGCTGAACTACCCACTAACTAAATACATACACAGCATTAAGAGGATTTATCCTAAAAGTTGGCAACGTCATAAATAGCTGTCAAATATTTACCCGTTTTGATTAATTTTGCAATATTATTGTATGGAATTAAGAAATGTGGCTAACTAGGTAACTAAAATATTGATTATGAAATGCAATAATTAATATCGTAATACCGAATATTTAGTTTTAGATTTAAAAAAAGGATTTGGAAACTTTCCAAATGCCTTTTTCACACCTAAAATTTTTACAACATCAAATTCAGTGTTATAATTGAAATTCATTAATTATATTCTAGGGAACTAGTTAGCCACATTTCTTATTTCAATACAGTAATATTGCCAAATTAATCAAAACAGCGAAATATTTGACATCTATTTGCGACGTTACCAACTTTCAGAATAATTAACTCTTAACCTACAATCTTTGATGTAAAATAAATAAAATATAGATTTAGATTTAGTGGTAGCAAGCGCTATTGCTGAGTATGAGGTCCTGGGTTCGATTCCCGGGTCGGGCAAAGCTATTATTGGGTTTTTTCATCTGGAATTTCTCAGTAGTAGCCCGGAGTCTGGATTTGTGCCCGGTTGATGGCAATAGGCTTGCCCCCTATTACATGGGACTTAAACATAACTGGCGAAATGTGGGTGTACCTACTATGGGTACACCTCTGCCTAACCCTTCGGGGATTACAGGCGTGATGTTATGTTGTTGTTATTGTTGTAGATTTAGCAATTTTGTATGTTTTAAAATACCATAGGCAATTTCAAAAGAACCACTGTAAATTGAAAAGACGAATCAAAATTTTTGTAGATCCGCTTTTTTCAGAAGTCTTTATTTATTAAAATTCATAGAAATTCAGCGTAAAATAAACCTACCATTTCGTTTACTATGAACGAATTCAATTAGTTTTAGTCCCAGTCTACTAAATACAGTTATAAAATAAAGTAAAAATGGAATAATAGCTATTTAAGCAACTGTTGTATAATAAGGGGTATTAAAACACGAATGTGGGTTTATCACATGAGTGTTTTAATACCTAATTATAACAGTTGCATACAAGACTTTATCTACACCCATGATATGAATCCTCTATAGAAGTTTCTGAAACCATTAGGTGTTTGTAATTCAAAATCAAGAATAATAAAATTCCCACGAAATTCAGTACAACTGCACGTATGAATGTCGCCTGCAGCAGCACATCACACACACATGCGTACAGCGTGTGCTGCTGTCCCCCGCTTGAACGTTGAAACGAGTTGCGTAATGAAATTTTGTACAACATTGTCTGTTATAACACTGGCTGTTATAATGTTGTCAATAAGCTAACTGTTTGATAAACTTTTATAGAGGATTTATAGCATGGGTGTAGATTAAATCTTAAACCGTTCGTATTCAATTTTTTTTTAAACTGTTTCCGACAATTTCTGTAAGCAATTCACAGAAAAATTACTTTTATTTTCAGGGAGTGACAACCACAAGTCGACATACACAGCCGAATTCCTATCAAAATACGAATACAGAACGTGGAAGGAAAGTCGAAAACTCAAGCATATACTGTGGCATGGACCAATAGACGATAACATTCCTAAAGTACCCGTGGAGGAGTTTCTATCGTCTGTGGACGGAGCAAAGCGAGTGTTTCAGTCACTCCTTGACTATGGCGTCGCTTTGGTAGAAGGGGTAATGAAACATTTCAAATGTTGCTGATTTGATAAATAATTGTATCGCTACTGTTAATTAGAAATGTCGTTCAACTGTCAGTGGCTGTTAGCAGAAGTTTCAATTAAATAGGTTTGAATAGTATTCTGCAGTCGATAGCAAAGCTATTCAAGGATGTCTTTAGTTTTGTTATCAATATTATCAATGTACCTACTAATAGTTTTATGTACCCCATTATAGAAAGTACTGTCAAAAAATTTGGTGTTCATTGATGAAAAATAATTAGGTTTTCATTCACGAAACTTAACAAACTTTTCAGTTAATTTGTTACATTTGCGAATAGCAGCGGTGCATTCAGTTTGTAAAGCATTTTAATTACGGTGTAATTGAATTAATTCAAAAGTAATCATTCATGTGAACTGTACCAATTCAATTCAAAATTTAATAATTAAAATCAACATTCAAAATATTTTATTTCACCACGCAAAATATTTTATTAAACCTACAAGGGCACTTATAAAACGTCAGAAGCTAGGTGCACGGTTCTAATTGGTCGCTTCCTATGGAGAAGAGCCGGCAAGAAACTCCACGATCCACTTCACTCCACGGTAACAATTAACACAAATTATTGTTTAAAGAGTAATCTTAGCAAACTAGTTGATTAACAGAAATGATATCGATTAGATCTAAATGAGGAGCATGATAAAATATTCCATAAGTTTTGAATATGAATGGGTTGTATGAAAGATGACTAGATAGATGGAAGGTGAAAAGTTGAAAACTGATGGGATGGCTTTTAGATAGAGAGAAATGTATAAAAACCGGCCAAGTGCATGTCGGACCACGCACAATGTAGGGTTCCGTAGTTGGGATGAATTTATTCGAAGAACAAACTTAACATTGTAGTTGAAAAAAAAAAAATTTCATACAGAATGTATGGGAAAAAATGTTTTTACAACCGCAAATCTAAGTTGGTCGACTAATACTCGTTAACTTTTAGAGCCTACTTAGCTGTGATAGTTTTCCTTTTAAATTCGTTATATAAGCTACTGTCGTGAATTTTTTCACATGTCTAAAACTAACCATTTAGCCGGCAGGGGGGGGGACACTTGACACTAACAAAAATTAGCACTTTAAAGCTTAATATTTCGCAAACGGATCCCTAAATCTAAAAATGGTTTTCACAAATTCACAATGTTTTTAAAGGACCTTTCCAATGATACTCCTCACTATGGGTTAAAAAAAGAAAAAAAAATACATCACCACTTTACGTGTATGAGAGGTACCCTAAAAAAAATTTTTTTTCTTCTTTTTATTTTACCACTTTGTCGGCGTAATTAAAATATATACCTATGCCAAATTACAGTTTTCTAGTACTAAGGGTCTCGGAGCTAGACCGCGGACAGACAGACAGACAGACAGACGGACATGACGAAACTATAAGGGTTCCTTGTTTACTACGGAACCCTAAAAAGACGACGTGACCTCAAAATTTATCTCAAAAGAAGGGTGACGTTGAGTTGACGTATTTTATCTGTAGTTTTTATACTACATACAGATCAAAAATGTTGCGATTCGGAAGTCATCGTCTATCTTCGGAAATACAAACGCGCGATGATGAGATCTAATATAGAGTTGTTGCATTTATGGAAGTAGGTATTTGCCTATTTTTTATTACCATACCCAAAATCACAGATAAACAACTCTATGCAATTCCAATAAACTCAATTTGCGACCGGAGTAGGTAGCCTGGCAGAGAGAAAACTTGACAATCGCCCAATCAATGGTAGGTGCACAACCTATTAAAAAGCGTGTCGCTCTGTGGGGTGTTATTCTTTGGTGCGACGTTCGTGCTAATTCGAAAACACGAAGATTACCGAAGCGCATACCTGTTCTGGTTAACCTGTACCTAGCTTTTATTTCAATATAAAACTTGTTACGTTGCAGGTTGGTGTATCCTTAGAAGCAACAGAGGTAGTCTGTAAAGCACTCGGGGGTGTCCAGCATACGATCTTCGGCGGAATGTGGCAGTTCACCACCAGGGCCGACCATGCTGATACAGCATACACCAACCTGCCTTTAGCTGCTCATAATGATAATACGTATTTCACTGAAGCAGCTGGGTAAGAACAGTTCTACTACAACAAATAGCTCTCCAGCTAAACCCGTTGATTTTGACGTTCTAAAAACATTTATTTTCAAATATTCGAAAGGTAACCCAAAAAAACATTTTACAAAAAAAAACAACCGACCTCCAAAAAAAAACACTACAAAGTGAAAAATAACTTTAATTTCGGAAGTCGGTGTCTTGGGTTTTGTATTTTCGTTTTTTGCCACCGACTTCCGAAATTAAAGTTATTTTTCACTTTGTAGTGTTTTTTTTGGAGGTCGGTTGTTTTTTTTTTTTTGTAAAAAGTTTTTATTTTTCACTTTTTAGTTGTGGTACCTACCCCACACACATTCGAATACCACTACCTGCTACCAATGACAGGAACTTAACATATCATCTACATACTAAGTGGGAAAAAAATACGTATTTTGTAACTAACTCAAAAACTATCCAAGCAAAGTTAATAAAATTTATATGAGACCAATTCGAAAGCACACACTTTCAAAAAAAAAAAGAATTTTCAAAATCAGTCCACAATTGACGGAGAAATCGGTGGACATACATAAAAAAAAAAAACAAACATACGCGACGAACATATAACCTCCTTTTTGGAAGTCGGTTAAAAAGGATATCGAAAGCTTTACTTTATAATAAATAAACTAATTTTGTTCCTGCTTAGGTACTGTAGCACTAGAGGAGTGCTTGGAGTTACAAACTAAAAAATATTTAGTAGAGCAATATTATGTGGGGGCGTTAATCATAACTGTCAGCAGTGATAGTCTAGTGGTGTGATCGTCGGACTGCCAAGTCTTAGGTCTCGAGTTCGAACCCAAGGCACGCACCTCTGATTTTTTGGATTCATGTGCGTATTGTATAATTATCACTTGCTTAAAAAACAGTGAAGGAAAACATCGTGAGGAAACCGGCATACCTGAGAGATATTTCTCGATGGCATGTGAAGCCAAGTCAGAGGCCCATGGGTGGCTTTAAAACTCTGACACCAGGTTAGTCACTAATCACACGAGAAGAAGAAGAAAAATCATAACTAATATTATAAATGTAAAAGTAAAATACAATAGACGTGGATATATTTAGTAACCTGTTCCGCTTATCTATTTCTAAAGAGCCATAAAAAACTCCTGAAATAAATCGACACGTGTTTCACCTCTCAACGAGGCATCCTCAGGATGACGATGGACTTGTTGCGAGCGCTGAGTGCAGTCTGCACTCAGCGCTCGGTGTGGCAACACGCCGTGTTCGAGTTCGCAACAAGTCCATCGTCATCCTGAGGATGCCTCGTTGAGAGGTGAAACACGTGTCGATTTATTTCAGGAGATTTTTATGGCTCTTTAGAAATAGATAAGCGGAACAGGTTACTAAATATATCCACGTCTATTGTGTTTTATAATGGATTTCCGCAAGGTCACGCCTGAATCAATTAACTATGTGAAAGTAAGTTTGTTTGGTACACTTTCCTACTAAAACGACTGATAGGATTCGGATGAAATTTAGCGCATAGGTAGACCATAACCTGGGTTAGGATATTACTTTTAATTCCGGTAGTACATTCATTCACGCGGGCGAAGCCGCAAGCAAAAGCTTGTACATAATAATATATTATATTTATTCCATTTATTACAATGGAACGTATTTACTTGCACCCCTAATATATCACTCTTGTTTTTTCGAAACAAAAAGTTAGTAACAATAATTTGAAAGATAATTCTAAATTCGCTTGAATGATCGAATGCACCCAGAGTTATTTTCCTATCAGCCCGAACTACATAAGGTCTCCTTTTGCAGACAACCTTTACAGTACTACACAATACACAGTCCATAAAGCAATTTATATTTTTCATTCAATTCAAAAGCTATTGAAAATCGAACAAAAGCAGCTGCTCACATTTTATAAATAACAATTTAGTAAAAAAACCCTTTTAACAAATTTCCCTTCATTTTCCGAGCTTCGTAACGATTTTTAGTACCTTATTGATTGCTCGAACCACGAACCCCCTAACAATCACTCGTGGAAAAATATTTATAACAAAAAACACGAATAAAGTATTATAACAATTACGCAGGAATCAATTTCGTTAAGTGGCCGACCCGAATTGTTGGTCAAATGTATTCGACAACAATTAATTAAAGCATGAAACACAATTTATTTTCAACTTGCTTTTGCTCGCGGCTTCGCCTGCGTGGATATCGGAAAATATCCTGCGAAGAATCATTTGAAAGAAAAACATACATTTGGACACAGTTCGTGAAACACAAAACACAAACAACAAAGAAAAAATAATGTTTTAACAACAATAGTGTGTGCCTCACGGCTGCGCCAAAAAGGTTCATTTCAGCATTAGTGCCAGACAGATCTGTCTGACGCAAGTTTTCTAATGAACCCTTAAGGACAAGTGACGGGGAGCACAAACAGTTTCAACATACCTAATACATAATTTGTATTCTTAAAAACTAAATAAATAAATAAGCACGTGATTAAATATAATACAAAAACAAAAAACATATGAAAACAACAAGAACTGTCCCAGCAAAAACATGTACTTAGCAAGTTACGTAGAATCCGTGCACCGGTGCACTCACAAAGCGCTACAGACCGCCGACCGCAGCGGACAAATACACCGACAGTTTTACGACAAGAAAAATTACTTTTAATCCATGTTATAAACGAAATGTGTGCCAAATTTCATTCAAATCCCTTCAACCGTTTTTGCGTAATTGAGTAACAAACATACAAACTTTCACATTAATAATATTAAAGTTTGATTTGCAAATCAAACGAGAGCCTAAATAAAGCATTACGATTGTATTATTAAGCTAGTTATTTTTGCAATAGCCTATTTGTGCCCCACTTTAACTCGGATCCCTTCCGTCATTATTATTTCAGGGTATATTCGAAAAAGCTTTCGTTTGTTGGTCGCTTTCAAATTCTGTTTAGCAATTCGTTTACGGGTGGTCAAGCATTCAGCTTCCGTTTCTGTAAGGCCCCGATCACACGGATCACAACCATAACCATACCACAACGACAACACGTGGACTGGCGCTAATTTGTATGAAAATGAGTAGTTTATTTAAATGAACTACATTTGGCCGTCAAATTCTGTGGGCGTGGGCCGTGTGTGATATCGACCACAGCAAGGCCAAGTCGCCGTCGCAGCCACAACGTTGCGTCGATCATTTGATTTGATTTTGAAGTTACCACGACGCAACTGCAAGAAACTGCAGCGACACTATTCACAAGTAACCACTGCTTGCATACATTTTGTCGCTGCGATATACTGCGTGGTTGTGGTACGTGTGATCGGGCCCTAACAGTACTCTGCTGGAGTAATGGCGGTCTCTTTGGCGCGATTGTCTCGCCCAAATAGTACAAACGGAAAAGAATTTCTTGAAATCCGTCGGCCTTGCCACACATCGTTTGATTTATAAGGATCTTTGCCTTTTTTTTCGGCGAACAATTTCTTTTTTCCTTGAATGCTCCACAAATGAAAATGTTTTAGAATTTTCTTGCGCAACTAACGAGATGGTGATGGTTTTATTTTTAGTTGAAATAGTTTTTAGCGTACATATTATACAAAGATTTATTCAGATAATCTTTAAAATAAATATAACCGCTATGCCCTAAGCAATGAAGTTGAAAAGTGGTCAACCACAAATATTGACGATGAATGCGTCATGAAAAGTTCAATGTGGGATAGGGTATTTTAATTTAAAAACCATACATAAAAAGAAAAAGATTTTTTTTTTAAATTTGAGACACGTACAGGAAATACAACATTAAAACTAAGAAAATCATAAAAACTATTGCAATTTCAGAAAAGAACAATAAAATTTAAAAAAAATTGTGAAAACAAAAAAAGAAGACCTGTGCGAGACCAAAAAGGCTCCTATCTCAGCATGATACCTACTACATTATTTGAAAAAAAAAAAAAACCGTACCGTATTTTGATAGTATTTAAAAGAATTTGACTTGTTTCTGACAGATTCGCTGGAGAAGGCGGTATATAGGAGATCTTTGCCCAGCAGTGGGACAACATAGATTAACTTAAAAAAAAAACACAAGAATTATTTTTTTAATACCTATTGTTTTGAACAGCTGTGTGTTTTCAAAACTTGTTTTTATATTTCAGTCTACAAATCCTGCACTGCCTAGAACATAAAAATGGGACTGGTGGTGAAACAATTCTAGTAGATGGATTCTTCGGCGCACAAGAGCTAAAGAAAGAGCATCCGGAAGATTTCAAGTTCCTTTCTACATTCAATTTAGAAGCAGAATACATAGAAGATGGACATCACCACACTTACTCCGCACCTGTTATAAGAGTAGATAATGAGACAGAAGAGCTGGTACAGATTAGGTAAGAACTATAGCCTAATTGCCTATAGGTGTGTCCAAACATTGAGCTGCAAGAGCGCGGCAAAAATGTGTCCTGACACATTTCTGCCGCGCTCTAGTTACGACCAAACCGACAAATGTTCGCGCGGCAGTACTGCATGGCACATCCGAGACACGCCGCGCCCTTCAGTTGGCAATATCAATCTGCCTAGCCTTTAATACGTCCGCAGAAATACGTCCAGACACAAATAATGACGAATGTTTCCTAAGAATATTTGTGCGCGGTAGGTAGACAGAAGCGTTCGCGCGCGGCAGTCGTTCAAACATAGCACGGCAGAACGCACGTGGCAGCCGTGCACGATTGCCGCTCAATGTTTGGACACACCTTAACACACTTACCTTTCATTTTGACAAATTTATTACGTTATCTACGTTGTCAAGCAGACAATTTTTTCAAACATATGAAACAACGGAATAGGAATTTCCATCAAAATCCTTCGGATTGTGATGAACGTATCTTACACGATTGGGGTGCCATTTCTGTTTGATTTCAAAAACTTTCTTTGTTTGCTTCGTGATAGATTAGCTTTACCAAGTTGGATTTTTGAAATGTCACGACTAACGCCGTTCATTTGATATGTCACACGGTACAGTTTGCAATGCTTTTCTTAATTTTTTTTTTAAAGTGAAGCTATTCTAAATTCATTTATTTACGTTACACGTCCGTATTTGGGTCACAAAAATTCATTTGTGTACCAAATTTTAACTTAATTGGTCCAGTAGATTCGGAGAAAATTGGCTTTGACAGACAGCCATCCAGATACACGAGAGATCCGCTTTTTCCTTTTGAGGTACGCAACCCAAAAAAAAAACAAAATGGCGGCGCTAGATCCGACTTCCGATATTGGCCTATGTAACAGATGATAAATTGTAAATAGTATTTTTTTTTTAAGTGAAAACTTCTTTAGGGGCTTTTGGCATTTTTGAAATGGGAAAAAACAATTGAACTCGCGATACTGTTACCGTTACCGACACCTCATTTGAAGTATTTCCTGCACAATAAAATTGTTCAAGTACTCACTTCTGTTGGCACTCCCGGAGTGCCACTGTTTTTTTAAAACAGAATGTCCTTCGACTCGTCCCTTCAAAACGTCAGTGTCATCCAATTTTTTACTTTACCATTTACTTCATCATTTCAGCCGAAAGACGTCCACTGCTGGACATAGGCCTCCCCCAAGCACCGCCACTTCGACCGATTCTGTGCTTTCCGCATCCTTACTTACTTACTTACCATTTACTTACCTACTTGATTATAGGTTCTTTCTAACAACTCCCTTTTGGTTTTAGATTCAACGTCTATGATCGTGCTGCAATGGCCTTTAGCAACAGCGAAGAGTGCAGGTCATACTATCGCTCTTTGAGAAGCCTAGCAAAATACTACCAGGACCCAAGCAACCAGTGGAGGTTTAAACTGAGACCAGGTAAAGATACTATAAGATTTATATCGTTAGATTCGCCCGACTGCGACTGCTTCAAATAAAATGGTCACGTTTCTCTTATGTTGGCAATGACATTTGAATCCGTCAAAACGAGCAAAAACCCCAAACCAAACCACCAATCAAACCTACCTTTTCTCGAAGCGTTTCGTTTTATTTTCAGACCCTCATAGCTTATTTTCAAAATTTGTATGTGTACATTTTGACCAATATGTAAGGTTTGTAGCGTTAGACCTTGTAGAGTTAGGGGCTTGGGTCTACATTTGATCTGATTGATATCTTTTTAACAATGAAAGCGTTATATGAGTTGCCAAAAGGCTCGTTCACTCATACTGAAAATTGAATCTCTCGTTCCATGCGGGATGAGTGAGCTTTTCTCAGTCTGGACATTTTTTCGCGCGACCTAAGTGCCGACAGAAGTGAAAACTTGAACAAGATCACCTTGGTGGAAGAAAAATACTAGTATAGAACATTGGTTCGTAACTTTATCTAAATAAATACCACAATCGCGTTTACAAAAAAAAAAAAACTTCCGAAACCTTTAAAGTAAAAATACTTGCATAGAACATTGATCATCATCATCTGCCTAGCCTTTTCCCAACTATGTTGGGGTTGGCTTCCAGTCTAACCGGATGCAGCTGAATACCAGTATTTTACATGGAGCGACTGCCTATCTGACCTCCACAACCTAGTGACTAGGTAACACGATACCCCTTGGTAAGACTGGTTGTCAGACTTTTTGGGCTTCTAACTACCCGTAACGACTGTCAAAGATCTACAAATGACAGCCGGGACCAACGGCTTAACGTGCTTTCCGAGGCACGGAGGAGACTTGGTATGTAAAGATGGTCACCCATCCAAGGACCAACCGCGGCAAGCGTAGCTTAACTTGATCGATCGACCCGTGCAGCTGTTATTACTTAGCCACAAGACCCTCATAGCACATTGAACCTCGCACTCCAATGCATAGAACATTGATCCGTAACGTAATATAAATAAAGAGCACAATCGCGTTTACAAAAATGAGGTGTCATTACAGTGTCGCGAATTCAATGGTTTCCCATCTCAAAAATGCCCAACGCGCCTAAAGAAGTTTTCACTTCAATAATAAAAACAACAGCTATAATAATTGTAACACCATACTAAGTTTTAACTCGCTACCTGTATATTCGGAAACTATATAACATGTAAGAACATTTCTCATGCTGTGCTCAACATGACCATTGAATTCCCGCTAGTTTTAGCTAATGCCTTTAATTATGACAGTCATCATTCATCATTTCAGCCGAAAGACATCCACTGATGAACATAGGCCTCCCCCAAGCACCGCCATTTCGACCGATTCTGTGCTTTCCGCATCCAGCGAACTAGGAATTATGACAGTATACTCATATAATTGAGGAGCTTGTGGCTAAGTAATAACAGCCGCACGGCACAATCCATCAGGTTAAACTACGCTTGCCGGGGTTGGTCCGTGGATGAGTGACCATCTTTACATACCGAGACTCCTCTGTGCCTCGGAAAGCACGTTAAGCCGTTGGTCCCGGGTGTTATTCGTGAATCTTTGACAGTCGTTAAGGGTCGTCAGAAGCCCGAAAGTCTGACAACCAGTCTTATCAAGGGGTATCGTATTACCCAGTTACTGGGTTGTGGAGGTCAGATAGGCAGTTGGTCCATGTAAAATACTGGTAATTGGCTACATCCGTTTAGACTATCAACCAACCCCAACATAGTTGAGAAAAGGCTAGGAAAATTGATTGACTCATATTTTTATAATATTTTATTTTACAGGTACAGTCATGATCATGGACAACTTCAGGGTTCTACATGGCAGGACTGGTTTCTCTGGCAGTCGAGTGCTCGGCGGTAGCTACGTGGCGCGTTCTGATTGGTTGGATAAAGCAAGGGCTTTGGGCCTCATACAATAAATTGATGTAAAAACTAAAAAGCTGTTTAATTTTACTTAGTAATTAAGCATATTCAAACTTCCTGATGAACCTTAAAGTTTAAAATGCATAGAAAACTAAAGTTCCAAAGGCAAGACAAAAGTCATCACCATTGGACATGGCCGTTGCGGCACTACTAAATATATTTACAGTATATTTTTGAACAACTGATCCTAACTTAATATTTTAAATGCAAAAAAATGAGTTTGTTTGCTTGTTACGCTTTCACGCTATTTTGATGAAATTTGGTACATAGTTAGACCACCACTAGGTGTTAGGACATAGGATTCTTTTTATCCAGATATTCTCACGGGATCGAGACTTAGAAACCGCGGTATGCAGTAGTCTCAAATAAAGTCAAAGAAATGATTTAACGTCTGTATATTCAAATCAGAACTTTCTGCTATCTTGTATTGATCAGAATGTTGGGCCACAAAAAGGATGAATGAAAGGCAATTGCATTAACATTTAGGATTAGTATTGTATTTATTTTATTTTTGGTTTGTTATTTCACTATATGCTGCACCGGTTGACGTCATCACGTCAGCGCCGGCTATCGCTGAAAACCAGCGCTGGGGCTCTGTCTCGCATGGGGTCGCAGCTTTATGCTGAGCGATGGCCGTTTTGCGTGGATGTGACGCATTTTTCCCCCAAATTGTGATTTAATAAAAAAAAAAAAAAAATAAAAATAAAATAAAAACTTTTTATATCAGACTTTGCAATCCATAGAATGTTACGAGTAGTACAGTAAAACTTATGAAACTAGTGTTAGTAATTAATTAAAAATACATTATAAAAAAACCTTATTTCCTAATGTGGGTATTAACCCAGTGCTGGACGTAACGCGTGTCCAGCCTATCCGCAATCACAGCCAGGATGCTGTTGGTGCTGGCGCGCAATCTGCCGAGCGCCGCGGCGCATCGCTTGCGGAGCACGGCGTGGAAGCCGTCAACGTGTGCATCCGCGAACATGCCCGACGCACTGCACCAGCGCGGCAGCCCCAACAACGCCCTGAACGCATTGTTATATTGGACGCGCAGGGCGCTGAATGATCTTTGCGTATAATGAGCCCACAAGCAGCACGTGTAGAGTGATGTACAATGCGCTCTGAACAGTGTTATTTTCACTTGTGCATTACAACGCTTAAACCTGTGAGCTATCATGTTCGCTCTGATAGACAGCGCCCTACGCTCCCTGTCCATGTCCTCATCATCGCGTAGGAGATCACTGACTATATGCCCAAGATATTTAAAACAGGGGACCACTTTCATGGGGGTTCCGTTCAAAATCACGGGAGGAACCTGATCTGGTGACTTGGTACCTGCTTTAAATACCATGAGCTCACTTTTTGTGACATTATATTTGAGGCCATGACTAGCCGCGTACGTCTCACACACATTAACTAAATTCCTTATTCCACTGATCGTTGGGCTCAGCAGCACCATGTCGTCTGCATAACTCAGATTATTTACACAAATATTGTCTATGTGACAGCCGACATGCATGCTGCTAAGCTCAACGATCAGCGCATTAATATATAGATTAAATAAAACTGGGGATGTTAATCCACCCTGTCTTACTCCACATTGTAGTCCATATGGATCCGATAATTTGCCAGCCCACTTTACATAATTGACCTGACTCTGATACCAAAACTTCAGGATAGCAATAAGCTCACCAGGTAAATTGGTTTCCTTCAGCTTATCCCAGAGTTTATCATAATTTACAAGGTCAAAAGCTTTAGAGAGGTCTAAATAACAAGCATAAATGGGCGTTTTCCTACTCGTATAATACTAAACAGTGTGCTTTAGGCTCAGTATAGCACTCTCTGTAGAAAGTCCAGCGCAAAAACCAAACTGAGCATCATGTAGGTGTATAAACTCTGTTAACTGAGCCTCAAGCACACTGTCTAGTACCTTTGCAATAATGGTGGCCAGTGAGATCGGCCTATAGTTCGATTTGACTGAGCTATCTCCCGTCTTATTTTTTATTATGGGAGTAACTATCGTTTTTGTTAGTTCACTATGTAAGTAGGAGTGTCCAATGCACAGATTAAAAAACATCGATAAAAGTCTAGAAATGTGTGGCCCTGCATTTTGTAGGTGTTCGACGCTGAGCCCGTCATGTCCTGGCGATTTCCCACCTTTCATACTTTCCAAAATCTTTCGTATGTCCTTAGCACCCACTTTTAGTCTGATGTTTTCACACACGGGGTCAGCGTCCAGCATCCACTCAAAAGAGCCTAAAGGGGATTCCACGGTGAAGTGATCTTTAAATATGTTGGCGATCACTTTAGTGTCAGTGACACCCTTGACACTCAAAGGAACGCCAGACCTGATGTTCAATTTATTAGTGTGTTTCCAAAATTCTCGAAACTTATTTTTTGAATGCAATGTCGCTAGCCGATCCATCTTTATCTGCTCCTGGTGTTGTTGGCACCATTTAAGCTTAGCTTTGAAAATCTTTCTGCTGTGATACATTGCTTCATGAATGAAACCTTCGTTAGGTTTACCAAAAAGTAACCAGTTTTGAAAATCAAGCCTGGCCACCCTATGAGCTTCGCCAACATACTTATTCCACCCCATAACTTGTTTTTTCCTACTGCTTTTACCCACCCTATAGCTTGACTCTGAAGCCTCACTAAGCGCTGAGACAATATCAGTATACAAATTATCTAAGATTTGTCTATGTTTCACATTATTACACCGTTTATCACAACATTCTCCTAATACCGTTGGAAAGTCAATTTTTCTTAACAATTTATTGCAAATGTTTGTATACATACCGATATGTTCAGGGTTTCTTTCACCCCAGGTCACTTTACTTTTAGGTACAACTGGAATCACATTTTTAGATGGAAATATACAACACTTAATGGACACAGGATAGTGGTCAGACCAGTACACATTATAATCAACCCAGATGTCTGTAACAGAGGGCCACGCTGCACTAGTAACTACTATGTGGTCTAACCAACGCTTACAACCATGAGCTTCACTTACAAAAGTGTGCGTATCAGAGTCCACCCCACATTTAACAATGTCCGCACATACCCAGTTCAGGTCATCACAAAAACTGAGTAGCTCATTATAAAAGTTCTCATTTGGATGTGCGTTGAAGTCCCCAAGAACATAAACATAGTCTATACCACATTCTTCAATTATAGCATGTATAGCGCCCATGCACTGGGTTAACTCAGTCATATTTTCCGCACAGTCTGTAGGCATGTAAACCGAAACACACAATACGGGACGATCACTAGTCACTATTTTGATTGCACATATCCTAGAGTTGTTGCATTCAATAACCGTAACTGACGGGAAGGAACTTTTACGCCACAATATTGCCGTCCCCCCATGAGGTCTGCCACGCAGTATTCCAGCAGATGTGTCCACTGCTGAAGTTCCAGTGTAGCCAAAGTCAGTATTGATACTGCTGAGCCATGGTAAGTCACAAGGCAGTAGCCAAGTTTCTTGAAGAGCAATTACGTCCGACAGCAGTGTTAATCGCCTAACATCTTCAATCGATCGCTTAACATTTTTACAATTAAATGTAGTGAAAGTACAACTGGTGTTTTTGTCATCCATTTGTATTATAAGATTGGTTGCAAAACATTTCCAACGCTTGTATTACAGGTTACCTTCCCAGCGTTGTCACGACTAAATTCTACGAAACGTCGATATAGAATGCCATCGGGCCAAAAATTCTCATCCATAAACATGCTCAATCGGTGCTTCGGTACAGAAATCTTAAAGGCATTATATTCTCTCTGAGACTTCATATTAATCTTCTGTAGATGTACACGCAACCTTGTCTTACTAAATATATGATCAGAGATGTCAATTTCGGTAGTACTCTCCACATTATAAATAAATAAAGGTACCTTAATATCCGCCGCCTTGAATTTTCCATCAGGTTCAATGACTGCCGTATCTTTCTGTCCCACAAACTTATTTTTCGACCGATTTTTCTGAACAAGTGTCCATTCTTCTGACGGTTCCACCTTCTTCCACTGATTGGGTTTGTTGACCATATCAGCAAATGTCGTTGGTTTTGATACAGAATCCATATTTTGAGTCATCACAGTATTTTCTTGTAACACAGACGTTTCGGTTACGTAAATTACATTCGGGCACATCGTCGTTTTTAAAGATGCATCGACATGCGTGGTATTGAGCGCACATAATGACGCGTACATAGTACTTTCTACTTGCGCACGAGCGTCGACATTGGCTGTTTTAGACGCGCACTCGTTATCTATAAAATTTAACTGCGGGCTGGACGCGGCCGAACCAGTTTCCTTGTACTCACATCGCATATTAACATTATTGTTCTTTGATTTATTAACATTTTTAGCAAAATGAGATCTCTGTTCTAGTGGCGATTGATTTATTCCTGATTTCATGGATACATATTCCAGTCCCATTGGCCCACTGTCATAGGAATGACTATTAATAAGGTGCGCACCTCTTTTCCTGTTCACATTACTTTCGAAATAATTAACAATCGATGCCTGTTTCAAGTTTTCCACTTCACTTTTTAACGAGTTGAAAGTCTCCATTGATACATACCCCTCTTGTACATTCTTCAGATCACTACGCAATAGCAGGAGGTCTTTTAAAAGCCGCGTTACATCAACATGATCAAATGTAATGGGAGGTAGTTTGTGCAGATCGCGGGCCACGAATATAGGGATAATTTCAGGATCGGTGTTCTTCAGCAATGTTAACACGTCTTCCAGATCTCTCTGAGACTTCCCCTCACGTTTGCGGGTTTTCATGCGCAGTGATGTTGGCAATGAATTGAAAAGAAGTTTCTTAGCCTCCTGTATTTCTTTCGCAGAGAAAGCACTTCCACATATTCGCACTAGACTTTCTTCGTCCATAACATCTATTTTATTGCTCACAAAAGCTAAAACTTCGTTTATAACGATGTTACACTTTGCACATTTTACAGTATCTGATTCCATAGTTCTAGTACACAGAAGCACCTCCGTACGCTACGGCGCGGCGCGTGAACTGGATTTACGTGTTTTTTTTATTTCTTTGCGTCATGTTTACCGCAAATAAACGAATTTTCTTTCTTCTTTCTTTCATGCAGATGAGATGAGAATGCTAAGAGGGATGTGTGGTGTTACACGAATGGATAGAATAAGAAATTAGTACAGTAAAAGTTGTGCGGAAATCAGTTGACACGGTATGGGCATGTGATGCGGAGGAATGAGGAAAATGTCGTGAAGAAAGTTTTGAGTATGAATGTGGATGGCTATAAGAGTAGAGGAAGATCAAAGAAACGATGGATGGATTGTGTGAAAGATGATGTGGCTAGAAAGGGAGTAATTATCTAGATGACGACTAACAGAGAAGTTTGGAGGAAGGGGACATTGCGCCGACCACAAATGAATTGGGATAAGGGAAGGAGTATGATGATGATATTCAAATCACAACTTTCATTCTTTGACAGTTGTATGAAATGACTATGACACGGCAAAAAAGTAGGGTGTCAATTTGGTTAAAAATTATACCCTGACTGTACCTAACTCAAATAATTAAGTAAATATGGAAAACAAAACACAACTTGATCAAAATGTCAGCTGTCTTGAAAAAAGAAAACGGAATAGAATCTATTATCGCGAACGAATCTCATTCCCATCCCTTTGTTTAACATCTGACCTTCCAAAGTACTACAAAACGTTGAATTTTAATTTTTGCATACAAATGATTTTGGCTAAGTGCTGGACAACAAACCGAGGCGGTTGTAGGTCTTTCATATTTTTGTCTAGATCTGAATATTCATGAGAACTACAACGCTGGGATAAATTGCTTCGTATTTCCGTACTTACTGTTTGGTCTGTGTAGGTAATTACCATTTTTAGGGTGGCTAACGGTCCTTGGTAAATGATTAACTTGCGGGTAATTCCGTAACACACTTCCAATAGCAATGAAAGAAGAAAAACAAAGAAAGAAAATACGTTTATTTGCGGTAAACATGACGCAAAGACAGAACAAAACACGAAAATAACAATTTTGGGGAAAATATGCGTCACATCCACGCAAAACGGCCATCGCTCAGCATAATGCTGCGACCCTATGCGAGACAGAGCCCCAGTGCTGGTTTGACTGAATTTTATTTTGACAATTCAACAGCATTCATTGCGCCATTTCCTTAATCAAGCAGACAAATTTTTCAAACATTTTGAAGTATTGGTTTAACAATTTCCGTCAAAAATTTTCAGGTTGTGATTGATAGTGTGGTAGGTACGTGATTGATAGTGTGGTAGGTATGTGATTGATAATCTGGTAGGAACACAATTGGCGTGTGGATTTGCTAATAGGGACGACACCTGGGTAAAATAAAAATAAAATTTTATTATAACACGGAGGTCAGACACGCTGAAGAATATTTAAATAACTTTCATGTCGAGCAATATTATCTATTTAGATAAGTTAATAATATCGAGTGCTGCAGCAGACACTCAAACCGTCACTAACAGTTACATCATCATAATGATATTTAAATACGAACCGCCCTGGGTCTCTGCTGTCATGTACAATGTTTCACAGGTCATTAGACTTTAGTGGAGGCTACGTAAAGGTTACCTGTTATTGTTTTGCTAAATTTTTGTCGATATTACATGTATATTATGTGTGTGTGTATTGTGTGTGAGTATGTTTTGTGTGTGTATGTTTATTGTGTATTGTGAGTATTGTATGTATGTGTGTGTGTTTTTGTGTGTTGTGTGTGTGTATTATATTATTATGTTTAAAATGGTTTGATAAGTAGTAATATAATATTATGTTTATCTATATATAAATAGTACAAAACAAAGTCGGTTTTCTTGTCTGTTTGTGTGACCGCTTAGATTTTCTAAACTACCCAATGGATTTTGATGCCGTTATCACCAACAGTTAGTGTATTTATTCCGTAATAAATTTTGTATCGAAGTTACCGGAATCACCGAAAAGGTGAGATAAAAGTGACACTGGCTGCTGACCACTCTAGCAGAGCGTCGTATCGATGTTTGCGTGGCGGCTATCTTCTGATGACAGAAGAAACTTTTTTTTTCAACACAGAACTATCATCACAGGCTTACCTAATACAATAGTGTAATTATAATTATCGTTCTAATACCTTACAAAGATTAGACTTACAATTATATTATAATATGAATAACCAAAAGTCATTTTACAAAATGCGGCCCGTGTGAATTCACTTAGAGTACAATTGAAGCAGTCAATCCGTTATGACACCATAGCGAGTGAGTGTATGCAGGGCTCGCGTCAGCGGCACGTGCTGCAGCAGGTTGCGCGGACGGCACACAGCAGCGACGGTCGCCTCCGTTGCCCCACGTGCCCATCAGGTACACATAACCAAACCACAGTGTAAAGAGTAATTATAGACTGTGACCAAACCGTGCGTAGAACGCCTGGGTTGTGTATTTTACAACACATAATAAGTAAGTGGCGAGAGCTACTTCCCTTCTTACTTCCAGTTTATTATAGCACTAGCTTCTGCCCGCGACTTCGTTCGCGTGCAAGTCGTAAAACATCACAATATACTACTACAATAATAGCCACAATTTTTATAAATCTCCCTGTATACTACGTTTGTAGTTTTATTCTCAGCAGCCAAAATATACATCGGGAGCAAGCGACGTAACAGTTGTTCGTATGAGAAGCAGCTTGTCCTGAAGTCGACACCCGCAGCCTTCAGTCTTCGATGTCGGCCCCTGTGACTTGTTGATCACAAAGCATACGCTCACAGGGGACTGCACGCGCTTAAACTGGTAATGGTGGGAAAATAGTGGTATACGCGCTATAAACACTGTCTCGCCATCGCCACAACCTGTTAGAATTTCCGTCTCGATGACGTTTCTCTGTAAAGACATGACTTTGAGCCGGTTTTCGTTACACAGATATACAACCGGAAAAGATACTTGCCATTTGCGAATTGAGAATTTCTACGGGGTAATATGTGGCATTAATGGAGGTGTATATCACTTCACTCCCTTCAATTTGTGAGAGAATACTGTGGTTGATCGCTGCAGCTTGATCATTTTCGGAGTTAAAATGGACACACACCCAAGAATTCTCTTGGTACGGTATTTGACTGATGTGCTCGTATATCAGAACGAATAAGATCTTCTAAAGTGGGATCTACTCTACCAAGAGTCTCTGGTAAAGTGCCTTCACCAACTTTTAGAAGAACATCGGAGAATTCTTGAGCATTTGAATTCACGCCAAACCGAGCTCATATGATGATGGTCAAGCGCAGTTTATGAACTCTCCACCATAGAGTCGACCTTTTCAACGAAATATTCACTTTGTTTGTCAGAACTGTGACACCACCCATCATATCTTGGTTCCTGCGGATGTCCTCCAGGGTTCTGTTTACAGCTTCCACTGCTTTTCTATTTGCCATAATGCATTCATACTATACGATGAAGCGCAATCCCTATGCACACATCTCTTGTTCTGTTGCGTGACACCCCACAAACAGGCGTTTCGTTGCTCTCTAAATCGATGGGAATCTTAAACATGGCGTGCGCTGTTTTGTTACCAGGAAGCAGTGTGGCAGCGATTCCAGAAGATCCACACACATACATATTTTAAAATCGCTGGGACAAATCTGCTCTCAAAATCTGTAAAAAATCATTTTATTCCTACAGTCTTTAGCTCTTAAATGATCAGAATACAACCTTGAATGTTTTGTGACTGTAAAGTTCTTGTGACGTTGTAGGTTTCCATAGCTTACGAAGTTTTCCTTTTTTTTGTGAATTAATACATTAATTCACAAACTGGACACAGCTGGACTCCTTTATGAAAGATTGGTCCTTAGAAGCTCTAGACAGAGAGAGGTGGAAAGAGAGTAGGGAGGCCTTTGCCCAGCAGTGGGACAATAAAGGCTAAGAAAAAAAAAAACAAAAAAAAAAATACATTAATTAATTCACAGACCCTAATACCCTAATACCTACATTAATAAAAAAAACCGTTTTACAGAATGTAAAAAAATAGTTTAAAAACACAGATGGTAATCGAACTTACTACCAGGACTTCAAATCATTCGTCCAACCGCTTACTTATTCGCTTTGTTGAAAGTTAGCTAAAATAGCCGTTTCTATATAATTATTTCATGATTGACTGCATAGTTCCATAAATGTATAGCTTGATGATAATCATTTAAAAAGTTAAGTCGGTAACTATCTACAATATCCCAACCTTTTGGCGCGTCCTTTTATAATTTGCAGAGAAAAATAAGAAAATAATGTAATATTGCTCATCCCCCATAGCAAATAGCGTGATAGTCTATACCCTACAATTGGAACAGACAAACATTCTAAAAACTATATTTTCCGCATAAGAATCGATCCCAGACCTCGTAGCAATAACTTTCTTTCAAAAAATTTAACTTCGCTACAATTTTATTATAATATATTATAGGGACATAATAAAAACAAAAAAAAAATCGTGTGACAAAATGTGAAAAAAAAAAGAAAACAAAAACCGTAGTTGGGAATCGAACTTACAACCCCATGTTTGCAAAGCAATCGTCCAACCGATGAGTTAATTGCTTTGTTGAACTTTATCTCAAATAGCCGTTCCTATACATTTCATGATTGACTGCTCAGTTCCATAAAGGTATAGCGTGATGATAATCATTCTAAAAGTTAAATCGATTACCATCACAATATCCTAAAATATTGGCGCGATTTTTTCCAAAAAATACGAACATAATATAATATTGCTCGTCCCCCATAGTAAATAGCGTGATAGTTTATACCCTAAAGTTTGACCAGACTTATAGGGAACACTTATGCAAAATTTGAACAGAATCTATCCGGTAGAATTTGCGTCATGCTAGAACATAAAAATACGACATAATGTAATATTGCTCATCCCCCATAGTGAATAGCGTGATAATTTATACCCTATAATTTGACCAGACACACAGGGAATATCTATGCAAAATTTTAAAAGAATCTGTCCAGTAGAATTTGCGCGATGCTGGAACATACATACAGACAAACAGACAAACAGACAAACAGACAAAAATTCTAAAAAATATATTTTCGGCATTAGAATCGATCCTAGACCTCGTAGCAATTACTTTTTTTCAAAAATATTCAATGTACAGTTTTGACTTCGCTACGATTTTATTATATGTATAGATCATCATCATCTGCCTAGCCTTTTCCCAACTATGTTGGGGTCGGCTTCCAGTCTAACCGGATGCAGCTGAATACCAGTATTTTACATGGAGCGACTGCCTATCTGACCTCCACAACCCAGTACCTGGGTAACACGATACCCCTTGGTAAGACTGGTTGTCAGACTTTCTTTTAAAGCTTCTAACTACCCGTAACGACTGTCAAAGATCTACAAATGACAGCCGGGACCAACGGCTTAACGTGCTTTCCGAGGCACGGAGGGGTCTTGGTATGTAAAGATGGTCACCCATCCACAGACCAACCGCGGCAAGCATAGCTTAACCTGATCGATCCACCCGTGCAGCTGTTATTACTAAGCCCCTACCATATTATAGCCTACCATATTATTATAGCCTACCATGCCCAGCATAAATAGAATAGGATACAACAGTGGATACCCTGGATACACACTATATCTGATCCGTTCTAGCATTAGTTTGTACTTGGCTTCATATTTATTTATTTAAACTTTTCACACACAAAAAGGTACAAAGGCGGACTTAATGCCTTAGGCATTCTCTACCAGTCAACCAAGGGTGGTGAAGAGATTGGATGGCAGGTGCTCTGTTTGAGAGGAACAAAGAAAAAAATTATTTATAATATATCATCTATACATATAATAAAATCGTAGCGAAGTCAAAACTGTACATTGAATATTTTTGAAAAAAAGTAATTGCTACGAGGTCTAGGATCGATTCTAATGCCGAAAATATATTTTTTAGAATTTTTGTCTGTTTGTCTGTTTGTCTGTTTGTCTGTATGTATGTTCCAGCATCGCGCAAATTCTACTGGACAGATTCTTTTAAAATTTTGCATAGATATTCCCTGTGTGTCTGGTCAAATTATAGGGTATAAATTATCACGCTATTCACTATGGGGGATGAGCAATATTACATTATGTCGTATTTTTATGTTCTAGCATGACGCAAATTCTACCGGATAGATTCTGTTCAAATTTTGCATAAGTGTTCCCTATAAGTCTGGTCAAACTTTAGGGTATAAACTATCACGCTATTTACTATGGGGGACGAGCAATATTATATTATGTTCGTATTTTTTGGAAAAAATCGCGCCAATATTTTAGGATATTGTGATGGTAATCGATTTAACTTTTAGAATGATTATCATCACGCTATACCTTTATGGAACTGAGCAGTCAATCATGAAATGTATAGGAACGGCTATTTGAGATAAAGTTCAACAAAGCAATTAACTCATCGGTTGGACGATTGCTTTGCAAACATGGGGTTGTAAGTTCGATTCCCAACTACGGTTTTTGTTTTCTTTTTTTTTTCACATTTTGTCACACGATTTTTTTTTTGTTTTTATTATGTCCCTATAATATATTATAATAAAATTGTAGCGAAGTTAAATTTTTTGAAAGAAAGTTATTGCTACGAGGTCTGGGATCGATTCTTATGCGGAAAATATAGTTTTTAGAATGTTTGTCTGTTCCAATTGTAGGGTATAGACTATCACGCTATTTGCTATGGGGGATGAGCAATATTACATTATTTTCTTATTTTTCTCTGCAAATTATAAAAGGACGCGCCAAAAGGTTGGGATATTGTAGATAGTTACCGACTTAACTTTTTAAATGATTATCATCAAGCTATACATTTATGGAACTATGCAGTCAATCATGAAATAATTATATAGAAACGGCTATTTTAGCTAACTTTCAACAAAGCGAATAAGTAAGCGGTTGGACGAATGATTTGAAGTCCTGGTAGTAAGTTCGATTACCATCTGTGTTTTTAAACTATTTTTTTACATTCTGTAAAACGGTTTTTTTTATTAATGTAGGTATTAGGGTATTAGGGTCTGTGAATTAATTAATGTATTTTTTTTTTGTTTTTTTTTTTCTTAGCCTTTATTGTCCCACTGCTGGGCAAAGGCCTCCCTACTCTCTTTCCACCTCTCTCTGTCTAGAGCTTCTAAGGACCAATCTTTCATAAAGGAGTCCAGCTGTGTCCAGTTTGTGAATTAATGTATTAATTCACAAAAAAAAGGAAAACTTCGTAAGCTATGGAAACCTACAACGTCACAAGAACTTTACAGTCACAAAACATTCAAGGTTGTATTCTGATCATTTAAGAGCTAAAGACTGTAGGAATAAAATGATTTTTTACAGATTTTGAGAGCAGATTTGTCCCAGCGATTTTAAAATATGTATGTGTGTGGATCTTCTGGAATCGCTGCCACACTGCTTCCTGGTAACAAAACAGCGCACGCCATGTTTAAGATTCCCATCGATTTAGAGAGCAACGAAACGCCTGTTTGTGGGGTGTCACGCAACAGAACAAGAGATGTGTGCATAGGGATTGCGCTTCATCGTATAGTATGAATGCATTATGGCAAATAGAAAAGCAGTGGAAGCTGTAAACAGAACCCTGGAGGACATCCGCAGGAACCAAGATATGATGGGTGGTGTCACAGTTCTGACAAACAAAGTGAATATTTCGTTGAAAAGGTCGACTCTATGGTGGAGAGTTCATAAACTGCGCTTGACCATCATCATATGAGCTCGGTTTGGCGTGAATTCAAATGCTCAAGAATTCTCCGATGTTCTTCTAAAAGTTGGTGAAGGCACTTTACCAGAGACTCTTGGTAGAGTAGATCCCACTTTAGAAGATCTTATTCGTTCTGATATACGAGCACATCAGTCAAATACCGTACCAAGAGAATTCTTGGGTGTGTGTCCATTTTAACTCCGAAAATGATCAAGCTGCAGCGATCAACCACAGTATTCTCTCACAAATTGAAGGGAGTGAAGTGATATACACCTCCATTAATGCCACATATTACCCCGTAGAAATTCTCAATTCGCAAATGGCAAGTATCTTTTCCGGTTGTATATCTGTGTAACGAAAACCGGCTCAAAGTCATGTCTTTACAGAGAAACGTCATCGAGACGGAAATTCTAACAGGTTGTGGCGATGGCGAGACAGTGTTTATAGCGCGTATACCACTATTTTCCCACCATTACCAGTTTAAGCGCGTGCAGTCCCCTGTGAGCGTATGCTTTGTGATCAACAAGTCACAGGGGCCGACATCGAAGACTGAAGGCTGCGGGTGTCGACTTCAGGACAAGCTGCTTCTCATACGAACAACTGTTACGTCGCTTGCTCCCGATGTATATTTTGGCTGCTGAGAATAAAACTACAAACGTAGTATACAGGGAGATTTATAAAAATTGTGGCTATTATTGTAGTAGTATATTGTGATGTTTTACGACTTGCACGCGAACGAAGTCGCGGGCAGAAGCTAGTCTTTATGAGATTTAACTCACTTACATTTAACTCGCTTTTCAAGTTAACGGAGTGTATAAAATGAATTAATTTCAGTTACAATTTTGGG
Organism: Agrochola lychnidis; assembly: GCA_963680765.1. Lineage (NCBI taxonomy): Eukaryota > Metazoa > Arthropoda > Insecta > Lepidoptera > Noctuidae > Agrochola > Agrochola lychnidis. The sequence continues at coordinate 18,561,012 of OY796857.1, forward strand.
ATCCTAATGTATAATTTAAGTAGAAGGCAGAGTTTCAGTTACTTAAAAGTGAAGTAAATTATATTGAAATAAGTTTTGGTCTTCTTTATCTTTATTTATTCATCTATGAATATTTCTAAGAAACTTGTGATTACGTGCGACCTTGTTCGCATAGGGTGCTTGCATAAAGGAGTGGGTTTTCGGTCCCGACTCCTGATACGGATCGCTGCAAGTTGATCTTCTGAAAGAAACTGTTCCATGTTTTAGCTGTTTCTTTAACCCTTAGCAAGTCGCGCGTCCCCCCGCGGAACTTAAGAAAAAATGCTACTATCTATTTTTACAAGTAAAACAGCTCCCAAGGAACCCGGGAAGGTATAATACATGCCGTGTTAATGGCTCTTTATTGACGAATTCTCCGTTTTTCCGAAGGCCTACCCAAAAATCAAAAGCACTTGAGATTAGATTGACATAATAAGTGTTTTAGGTAAACTTTGGCTGGGGTTCAAAAGGTTAAGTATGAGTATTGAGCTCATAAGTTAACACGAGACTATTTCCCTCGCATGTTCTTCAAAGGTCAGGTGCGTAGTGGGTACTCGCAATCAGCGTGCGTGCGTGTGTGACCAGATGTATGTACGTAAACGAAGCAAAAGGAGTATGTAAGGATCTTAGCAGGTGACGTTCTGTAGTTTCTGGTTCTGCCTACCCCAGTGGAATGGCGTGAGTTTCTGCATGTATTTCACCAGCACCGATTGATACTGACTTGATTCTTTACCGGGAACCCGCTTCTATATGCAACCAGTCAATACCAAATTTACAAGCACCAAGTTCTCATACACCGCTTAATTAGTTGTCAAAGCTTTTCAAAAATGCCTGGTTCAGCTCATATCTAAAACTATGATTGTAAAAATTCAAATTTAAAATATTTGATCTCACACAAACCTACATAGGCGCTTATGACATGTCAGAAGCTAGGTGCACGGTTCCAAGTGTTCGTTTCCTATGGAGAAGAGCCGGCAAGAAACTCCACGGTTACTCTTTTAATAATAGTGTATAAGGTACTTCAACACTTAATTCAAGACTATTGTCTATACCAGACACTTTTCTTAAGCCTTGGCAAAAGCCAGACGGCTCTTTTTCCCATAAATCTGCCTTTATTTTATGTTCGTATGGTATTAGTGGAGATGTGAGATATTGGCACCTGGTAAGATAATACCAGTTTATTGGTAGTTAGATAGGTACTTGCAGTGATAGAGATGCTTATAAAAATCACACAAGCTGTTTAAAAAAAAAAACAGTAGCACTCCAGGAGTGCCGATAAAAGTGAAAAAAAAAGAAGAAAAATACTTGTATAGAACATTGATCCGTAAATTATTATAATTAAAGAGCACAATCGCGTTTACAAAAATGAGGTGTCGATGCCCATCTCAAAAATGCCCAACGCGCCTAAAGAAGTCTTCATTTCAAAACTTTTTTTAAAAACTGAAACCCACTTGGTTTTATCTAGTAAAACTAATAGGTAATGTAGTGTCGAGGAACCAGCTGGACTGATTCCGTGTTCGTTATACTGGTATCAACAAAATATTAGGTTAAACGAAAGACATACTTTAAGGAAGTGAAGTACTCATGAACATGTAGATACAACTTTTACTACCAACCTTGAAAAGTGAAAAAAAAAACTTGAGTGGTGTCAAGGGACACCCGGATGGAACGAAGTTCCTTTCGATTAATTAGTGAAGGAATTGTAATAAAATGAGTAGGTAAGTGAGTGCATACGCCACACACACAGCGTACACCGCAGCACCAAAATAGGGAATAATGCGGCGTTTTCCCGTGATTTTAATGGAGCCAAAAGAGAGGTCTTTTTCTCCTGATTTCGGGGATCCCAAACTTGATAGGTCTACGACCTTTGGCTCCAATGTTAAGACCCGGGGGGGGGTGAGGGAACCCTGAAGGGGCACGGGGGAGGGGGAGAGGAGGAGGGAAGGGGGGAGGTATGCAGGGGTGTATCGGGATCAGGGGGTCGCGAGAGGATATCGAGGGGGGTTCGGGGAGAGGTTATATATATAAGAGAGTTGTAAGATATACTTAATTACAGATATTGGGGATCAAAAGAAAAGGGGGTCAAAAATGGGGTCTAAGGGGTCTAACTGAATGTAGGTTCTAGCTGAGAAAGAGGTACTAGGGGGGGGGAAATTTTATCAAAACTTTGATATTCCCAGCCGTTTCCGAAATATTTAAAATTTAAAAAAATAAAAAAATTTCGTTACAACTTTTGGTCTTAAAAAATGTTGTTACAACTTTTGGTCTTCATTTTTTCCGTCTAGCTCCCTTTCGCAACGCGCGATAAGGAACTTCGTTCCAAAATCTGCTGCTCCCTACCATTTTGTGGAGTTACGCAGTATTTTAGTAAGTAGATACTTCCGTAAAACACTTTCTGGGATCTGAAACCTATTGCTAAGGAAAACAAATTAATTTCAGTAGTAGAGTATCCGTTCTTTCAAACAAGAAGTAATGTTTCTACATTATGTTAGAAGTTGTTTGGTTGTTTCTTAGTTTGTCGTGATAGATCACTTTGGCACTTCATTCATCTTAATACTTTCGGCATTGGTGCGTACCTACTAAAGTAAAAGTGTCTGTTAACATGATTGATTTGTACTAACACTAACGCTTGTGAGAGAATATTGCATAATACACAACCTTCTTATTTATGCCTATATATTATCTGCCATGTTTTTAGTTAGTTTCATAGTTATTATCAACAAGCTGTTCGTGCCCGGCATCACCCGGGTTTACCCACCACCAAAATTCTTTCTTTTTTTTTTTCTTTCCTTTTCCAGCAAAATTCTTTGATACAAACCTTGTCTGGATAACTACGAATACAGCATCAGCATAGCATTCAGTTGCGCTATCATCTTGCTGACTGCCTAATTTTTACCACGGCATGAGCTATTCTGAAATAGTTTGAGCTGTTAATATGATGATCACCATCTGCCTAGCCTTTTCCCAACTATGTTGGGATCGGCTTCCAGTCTGATACGATGATGATACGGATTTGAATGAAGTAGACCCAGATTATGTGGTATGGTATAGTCGATCTTGTAATTGTGTTACCTAAGGTTTAATGTCACTAGCACGTCATAAAACGACAAGGTCTATTTGTATATTGTGATATAGTTTGACCAAAACCCCTGTACAGCGCCTTAAGTATGCCATACACGGGCACTCAACTCACTCATAACATTCCACGGCAACACTCCAAAAACTTCTAAAAACCTTTCATGCGTGCGAAATCTCCATGGATTGGAAAGAAATATTGGATTTCTAAACATTCAATAATCCTAAATTCGTTCCACGCCCCACAATCCAACACATCGTGTGTGCGTGATGTTAAGAATTTGCGCGAGGTGGGGAGCGGGACGCCGTGAGCGTTGACGAATGAGCGGCCTGCACTCCCCCCGTCTCGCCGCACACATTCCTAAGACGCTACTGATAACGATCTAACTATAGTTCAATCAAGCTACAGTTAGATCGTTTCAACCTTAGTGAAGTTTACTGGGAATTTTTATCAAAAGTGGCCAAGCAATTACGAGGTCGACTAAAGTTGCGGTCGACATATGTGCCAGTTAGCAAAATGTTGTCATGAGTCTAAGTGTTTGCTAAGCGACGCAAGTTCGGGCCGCTGCGGTGTGAATTGCATAAGTATCAACCACAGATGTTTCTGGGTAACCTTGAACAATCTTCGGAGCATTTTCGAATTATCTCTGAAGTTTTCTTTTTTAGGGCCTGAGTTTGTGTAAGGGTAGATAGAAACTGGTCCAAAGAAAAAAAAGAATGAAGTTCCAAGTTAACTTTATTCGGTAGGTAGTTTCGTGAGATATAGTAATTTTAATCCTTTATTTCATTGTTTACATATAAATTATATTTTAAATATTGGAATAAATTAATATAAAAATAGTAGCCCATCGGTATCGGGAACAGGGTCCAAGCTACCGGCGATCAGGGCTCCAGAGAGAGGAACCTCCTAACAATGCGAGCCGTGTCCAAGATTACCGCTTTCTGAATCAAGCTCTTGATCCAGCTGCCCCACGAAAGCCTCCTTAGATGTTGGTCGAGGCTCTTGGCAATTAAGCCATTAGCATACGACTATCGGCACAATGATTGCTGAGTCCACATCCCATTTGTCGACAACCTCGCGAGCTAAGTCAAGATACTTGATTTGTTTATCTTTCTCGGCTTTCACGAGGTTCCCGTCATGCCAATACCGTTATGTCAATAATCATTGCGCGCCGCTCTCTTTGATCTACTACCACTATTTGGCAACAATAGTCCTGTCGGTGATGATGGATCGATTCCAGTACAATGTGATATTTCCATTTTCGAGAATTGGGTCGGGCGCATACCTGTAGTACGGCACTTCCGATTCCATAAGGCTGTATTTCAGAGCAAGTTGCTGATGGATAATCCTGGCTACAAGGTTGTGTTTATGCAAGTACTCTTCGTTAGCTAGATGGTAATTTTAATTATTATTACAGTTTTCCTCACTAGATATTTAGCATTCATCATCATCATCATCATTCTCCTGGCCTTGTTCAATTTATTTAGGGTCTGCGAAACATGTCTTTTCTTCCATACTTCTCTAATAATCGTCATTTCTGTAATCACCCCCTTTCTATCCATATCATCTTCCACACAGTCCATCCATCGTTTCTTGGGTCTTTCCCTACTCTTATAGCCATCCACATTCATACTCAAAACTTTCTTCAAGATATTTTCGTCATTCCTCCGCATCATATCTTTTTTAGCATTCACGTGCGTAGGTAATTAAGGTGTCCCTACCTACTTAATGTAGGTAATGCAATGTAGTTAATTGATTCAGGCGTGACCTTACAGAAATCCACTATAAAATACGACAGACGTTGATATATTTAGTAACCAGCGCCCGCATTCGGTGTGGCAACATTCCATGTTCGGGTTCGCGACAAGTCAATCATCATCTTGAGAATGCTTCATTGATAGGAGAAACATGTGTTGATTTCTTATAGGATTTTTGATGGCTTTTTAGAAACAGTTAAGCGGATCAGGTCACTAAATATATCAACGTCTATTGTATTTTATAATGCAATGTATCACTATTAAAAATCTAAATAATGGATCTTCAAAATACTATTCAATTTCAATTTGCTTCACCCTTACATAAAACCATCCATCAAAGAATGTAATAAATACATTAACCTTTACGTCCGTTGTTTCAAAGTAAATGATCGAGTATGGATGGTATTCAACAGTAGTGCAGAATGCAAATTCCTCTGCTTTGAACAACCTGGCAAAGTGGCAATATTACGAAGAGAGGTAGACCCAGTAGGAATAGGCAGTTTAAATGAAACCCGGTAAGAATGCTACAGAGAAAAATATAAGCTTTAAAACTAGATTAACTTTTTATAAGATTGTAGAGACCTTTGTTCTTTTAGTTTTTGTGAAGCAGGAAATGTTATGCAAGAGAATTACGTAGGATTTTGTGGTTGTTTCTTTTCTTGTTTGGGTAACTTGATTTTCTTGGCAAAATACCTACCTATTTAGTTCAATCTGTGGTTTTAATTGAAAAATCTTAACGGAAACCCGCAAAAATCGAAAAAGAAATACACTTTTTCGACTTAGGTGTTTATATTCAGTATTTTTTGTCGTTTAATCGGCTTGGCTAATAGGTAACGCACCGCCAAAACCACTGAAAACGTTTGAAATAAATTCAACGTGACATAGAAGTTTTTAATCGATCGTGGCAAAAGCTAGCAATAGATAAAAACAGACTTTACAAGGCCAAACATTACAGGTGATCGGATGTTAATGGCCAGCTACGTGGCACGTTCCGAATGGCTGGATAAAGGCTTGTTACGACTCATCTCATCCACTGACCGACTGAGCCGCGTTTGAACGTGGAACACCGTGCTTTTTGTTTCTTTTTTTTTTTGTATTCGGTATAAAGTCTGCAAGGTTTCGAATTTAGAATGCCCCGCGACCGTTGTTTATTTTGTCAAAGTAAAAAAAAAGAGGAAGTTACGATGAAAATATTGTAGGTATGAAAAATAGAAGGGCAACTCATTAAAGTTTGACCTTTTTCCGTGTTTTAATAAAGTAAAACAAAACAAGTAAATAAATAGGGGGTATTTTCATTTCGGGGAATTTAATACCCGTTTTCGCTAAACGAGGCGACACCTAAATATGTTTGCTGTCTTATAAAAGCGCACTGCTGTTTTTTTTTTGTTTTTGGGTGGGAAATTATCAAATAACTTCACCCGCTCTGGGTGGAGCGGGAGGGCGTGTCAGACTCTTACTGAATAAAACCCACTCGTGTTCCTTCAGTTGCCATGTTGCCAGGGGGCCACGATTTCCCTTTCGGCCCTTATTTGCAACCCCGGCAGGCATCGGCCCTAGCGGACCCCGTCAATTCTGCTGACATCTCTTTGAGGCGCGCGTGGAACACAACGCGCCATCGACCCGGGCTTGGTCCTTATCGGACGGCGAGCTACCCATTGCGATTTTCAACGCTGAACTTACGCCGAGAGTTGAAAAGTTTTAAAACTCAACGGTACGCTTTTATTAGGCATTACATATCTAAATAGGTGTCGCAAAGTGTTAGTGGAAACGGGCATAGGTAAGTCGTATACAGCGTGTATCAGAAATGTGTGGTGGCGAAAAAAAATTCAGCAGATAATAATTTTTTTTCATTGAAGTTTTGGTCGCGATAAGGTATGTTTGTTGGTCCCTTGGCTAAAGTTGTTGATAGTCCACATCCTTAAATATGACCACACTTTTCTGATACACGCTATATAATTACGAATAGGGATGTAACGATACATAATTTTCCCGATACGATACCGATACTGATTACTGTATAAATAATCGGCGATACCGATACCGATATCGATAATTTTGTAGATATTAAATTAAATAAATAATGAAACATGTACCTCGGGCGTTATATCTTTTGAAATTTTGTATTTCGGACACAACTGTTTAATAGTGTGATAGAGTCCTTACTTCACTGTGGGAATTAACAGAATCACGAATAGCGGTGACGTGTAACAGGCTCGAAACAATACATCACTCAGCCAACGCTCAGCAAACCGCAAACACTGCCGTTTGCTGTGTTGCCATGTCGCTAAGCATGCGACGCGGCTCTCCCGCCAGTTCGCCTACGACGGAGCGACAAAGCCGCGCGCACGTCGTCGTTTCGCGCACTTTTCGAAATGCTTGATATCGGTTGTATATAATCGGCGATGCTGATATATCCGCCGAATATAATCGGCAGGCCGAATTGGAATTAACCATTGTGTGGATCGCCCGGAGGACACGGTGGAGTATACAGTGGACGTCTGCCCGGCTTGGGCGGTGTCTTCGTGGAGGCGATCGGCGGCGGTGATCTCTCGCGTCCGACACTGGTTCAGCCAAGGTACGGAGCGAGAGGAAATGGGAAGCCAACACCTCCTTCTGCGAAGCAGTAACGCTCGCGAAGGAGGAGACGAAACGCGCGAGGGAGAGGCAAATTTCGCGCCCTCGCGCCACTAACCGCCGCAGGAGAAGACGCCCTGGGCGTCGGGAATCACAGGCAGATTTCCGGCTACCGTAGGCGCGGGCTTGCGGACGGTGAGCAATAGGGTAGCTTGCCGTCCGATAAGGACCAAGCCTGGGTCGACGGCGCGTTGTGTTCCACGCGCGCCTCAAAGAGATGTCAGCAGATTTGACGGGGTCCGCTAGGGCCGATGCCTGCCGGGGCTGCGAAGAAGTCCGAAAGGAAGATCGTGGTCCCCTACGAGGTTAGAAATAAGGGATTAGGTATTTAAGATTTCTATTCACCAAACTTTCTCAAATCATTGGCACACAACCAATTATTATAAGATAACGCAGAAAATTATTCATTTGTTGGCTGGATTTAGCAGAAGATTAATATAAGACAGTTTACAATAGTTTCTGATTTATGATCTTCTTACTGTGAGGCACAATAGTTATTGTAAGGGAAAGTGATTTATGTGGTAAGAATAAATACTGCTTATGTATAATATGTTGATTGTGTTGTATGTTGGTTGTTGTTGTTGTTGATTATATTATACAGTTCTGTCAAGACCTCGCAATACAAATAGAGAGGCCTTGTAGATTACGCGGCATTTTAAATATTGAACAATGTGGGACAACCTTAATTATTTAAATCGACTTAGTGAATCACAAATAGATATGTGCGTATAGTTTTGAAAGGTTGCTTGTGTGTTTGCATTTTTTAATGCCAAATTCAATTTAAAAAAAAAATTGGCTGTCTGTAAAGTCGGTTTACGGACGATAATTTTACGCGATAACGTCACAAGCCGAACGCTTAGGCCGATCGTGCCTCTCTATCGCTTGTTCCGCGCTCTCACTTGCACGCTCGGCTCAGGCGGAACGTGACACTTTTTCGAGCGTGCAGCCGGCGTTCATCGATTTATAAGACGTTATCACGTCAAAAAAAAGTAGATCGCTTAAATTCATATTTTTTTGTTGTTCCCCGACTGCTTCAGAAGGAGGGTTATGTTTTTTATCTAAATGGTCAGTCAGATTCTTTTGAAATACCTTAGTAAATTAATAAAAGAATCACAATAGTAATAAGGCAAAGCTTGTGAACGCGTAGCAATTATTACCTATATTTAAATTAAATTATATTAGTTTCATTTCGTTATACGCATATTATGTTTACCTCAATCTCTATGAATTTAATTTGCTTAGTAATAATTTGAAAGAACGAACCGTTTTTCATTATAAGTTTTCAATGCTTTATTCAATTCCATTCATTTATTTCAGATAAAAAATCCATTTAAAACAATACAATTAAATCACAATACATATAAAAAATTTAAATTCAAACGATAAGTGGTAGGTATACTTATTTATCGTTTGAAATTATAATTTTATCTTATTATACGAGTAGTTTAGAAAAAACTAAAAATAATTTATTCTAGAATATACATCACCACATCGTTTTCTTTGAGCCGTCAGTTGATTTTCTCGTTTTTAGGGTTCCGTAGTAAACAAGGAACCCTTATAGTTTCGTCATATCCGTGTGTCTATCAGTCTATCCGTCCGCGGTCTAGATCCGATACTCTTAGTACTAGAAAGCTGTAATTTGGCACAGGCATACATGTTAATTAATCTTAACGCATTCAAGGACTACACAATTATTATTTTTTTGTCATAATTTTGTTTTACCAATTAAAAATGATTTTTTGTCGATGTACAATCGACCAATCTTCTGCAAGCTCACCTTTAAGGCGATAATCGCATCGCACGACTTACGACTCGATCGCCTAATGCATGCGTTTTGACCAATAGGATGCACGAAGCGTATTTTAATCGTGTTCGTAAAAATATAATGATGTCTAGAAGTGTGACACTCACACAAACAAATGCATGTTGTCTCTAATGGCGAAACCTGGAAGGGGTGAGATTTGTCACTAGCTGCGCTGCCGCAGAAATCGTTATCCTATACTGTTAAACGAGCAATATTTGTATATCGGATCCGGTCATTAGTACGGACACGAAACGAATCGCAAGCGCGCCACTAGCGACATCAAGAGAGTCCTATCGACACCAAAAAAGGCGCGCTTCTACAGAGTCGTGATGTTTTAAGGCCAAGGCGAGGGGGGCATTCAGCCTTTGGTCGCATTGGAGTCAAGACGTCGCGGAACTGTTCTCGATTCGTGGTGCTCAGTTAGTGTGTTAGTTGTAATTTGTGATAATTTTGTTTATTGGTGATTTTAATAAACGCCGTCGCACCCAGTGTGTGTATAATTTAGCCAGTGTGAATCATTTGATAGTAAATTATAATGTGATCTGAACTGCAAACTGTTTTTCTATTGCGCATTAACCAACACTACCCACACTACGCCCACAGTAGTTAAAATATCGCTGATAATAATGAAAGTCACAAACCCGTCTCCGACATGTATTTATATTTGTAAATAGATTTCTACTCACGTTCCCGAAATAGACTAACGACCTCAATGAAAGTTGCAGTATAGGGGTTTACGGGGGCAAACAATCGATCTAGCTAGGTCTCATATCTGGGAAAATTTGTTTTCTCCTTATTTTCACCCGAGCAGAGCTCGGTCGCCCAAAGTTTAGAACAAGATAATGAATAATGACATGACATTATTGACATTAAAATAAAGAGCCTGGCAGCATGGAATTAGTAAGTTCCTACTATCATGGCAATATGGAATTTGTAGGTACTATTCTGTCCTATGCTATTAAATAAGCATTCTCTATTTTCACCAGAGCAGAGCTCGGTCGCCCAGGTACAATTTTCTTAACTGAGCATGCTTAATTTTTTTCGACTGTATGTATTCCTACATATCGACACTGGAAATTTCAAATGTCGTAAACGACAGGGAATACAATGTCCTTTACGACAATTGAAATTTCCGGTATATTTTTGACGCTGACCGTATTTACCTAGAAATATGCGAAGTTTTCCGTGCCATCGACCCTAGCATTGTAAGCAAAGCTTCACAAAGCATCTCTCCACAGGATATTAGGTGTCCCATTGACGTGGATTAGGTACGTCATTGTGACGCGCGTTTCATGTTACCTAAATACAGGTAAATATTTGCAGACACTTCCCGTTCTGCGTTCGAGGAAATGAGTTGTCGTTGAGATGTTATTGTGTTTGCGTTTCATACAATGTTTGCGATTGTTTGGGTGAAATAGGTACGTAATTTGCAAATAAAGGTAACCTGATTAGAATTTCTGAGAGATGTTGTTTTACAAAGTAGGCTGAAAAATATAGGTATAGGTATTATTCGAAAAGTCGTGTTGATGTGCCTATTCATCATCATCATCTTCCTGTTCTTGTCCTATGTTACGTGGGGTCGGCACAACACGTTTTCTTTTTCCACTCTCCCCTGTCAACCTTCACGCTATCTTTCACTTCCTCTCTTTCATATCAATCCTCACACAATCCATCCATCTTGTCCTTGGCCTTCCTCTCCCACTCCATCCATCAACATTTATATTCATCTCTCTTTTAGTAACATGCGTTTTCTTTATCCTCATCACATGCTTATACCAAGCCAAATGATTTCCTTTCAACTTTTCTGTCACTGGCACCAATTTTAAATTTCCCCTTATGCGCTCATTTCTTACTTTATCCATTTTCGCCGCTTCACATATCCATCTCACCATTCTCAACTCTGCTACATGCAATATTTTTCATCGGTCTTCTTCACGGCCCAGCATTCCCATCTATATAGTATGACAGGTCTTATCACGGACTTGTAGATTTTCCCCTATAACTTGAGGCCATCCGTGGGTCACAAGTTGTTCCTGTGACCTGTCGCCATTTCATCCATCCTGAGTTGATCCGGCGCGTTTCGACGCGCTCTACTCCGTATGTGCCCATTCATAATATTTACAAGATAAATTCATCGAGATAAAAATACATCAACTTCATGTCTTCAAAGAAGGCAGATGCATTAGGTATTATCTGTGGTGAAAAAAAGGGGTAAAATAAATAAAATTCACAAAAGTTTTCAATTTCCCATGGGCAGGGATGACAAATATTCTTATCTATCCTTTTCTTTTATCCCATAGATCAGCTTGGTTGATCATAACAACATAAAAACATACCCACAAAGGGTTCCCGTTTGATAGCCATAATCCATTTTCAAAGCTTTTGTTTCAAGTTCTTATGGAGGATCAAAAACGATGGCGGGTCCGTTGTCTTTCGAAACAAATGGAATTATAAATATCTTATGGTAACGTATGAACGCTTCGTCGAATTCTTTTATGTTGTGACAAGCCTTATTTAAATTTTAAAGGATTCTATTTCGGATTGTATAAATAACGAATCATTCGGTAAAGTTATAAAATCATACAAATCACGTTGATATTAAGTATTTTTGTTTTTTTTACGCTGCGTGGCATTAGTAAAAGGGAAATAAAAAAACTTAAAAAAAAAAAAAATTGTTCCGAGAATCTGTGGTTGACTGTAATACTATCTGCGACGATAAGCTCGCGCGAGACCGCCGGAGCCTCGTAACAATGGAGCCGTGACAGAAACCTACCTGCTGCATATTGCATGCTCGCTTGCATGCTGCATGCATGGTGTATGCTTGTTTGCATGTTTGAAAAATATTACGTCACCAAATTCTGTATTGATTTTTCGCAATTTTCAGTATTTAATTCGGTCGTTTCAGTATTTCATTCGGTTGTTTCTTTATTTGTATTTGCATATAAATTGTTGGAAAATTAGTATTTATAGCAGTAAATTTTATATTTTGAATAAGAAAATATTTAAAAAAAAATCGGAGCTTTTATTACTACCCTTAGTAACACATAAAAAAAGAACTGATACGAAGCAGAACAAATAAAAAACCCGAGAAAAAGTACAAAATATCTTCATATATTTCACTAATCCCACATATTACGGGCACTGAAACCTACCTTTATGTTCAGCTTATGAAGAATCTATGGGTAAAACATTACATCCCTTGGGAGTGAACATTCTTTAAGCAAGTGGCTTTTTCCTTTTGATGTTCGCGAGTAAAATGTTTGGCGTCTTAAAGTATAGGGTATCAAGACCAAGAAGTGTTCCATGTTTTTCTGGTAAAAATGATGGCACTGAAATGTTATTTATTCAAGTAAGTTGGTGTGGTTTCTTAGAGAGCGGTTTTTGACACCGTAAAGTCAAACTCTGTTGCCATTATTTTAATGACAGCCGTCACTACAGCCGTTATGTGGCGGCCACCGCTCTTTTAGGAAACCGTAGCTTAAGGTTCATTGTAATGACACTCATTGTAACTGAAGGATTATCAGGTGACACGGTACCATACCACTGTATAGCAAATTTTAAGAAGTGAAAACTTCTTTAGGCGCGTTGGGCATTTTTGAGACGAGAAAAAACAATTGAACTCGTGACACTGTTACCGACACCAGCTTTTGACCATTAAAAAGACATCAACGCGCGATACATTTTCTTTGGGATTAATTCAAAACATTGAGACATGACAACGACAAGATCGACATTTCTCTTTTTATACCGACTTCAAAAAAGAAAAATATTTCCTGCACAGTAAAATTGTTCAAGTTTTTACTTCTGTCGGCACTCCCGGAGTGCCAATATATTTTAAAAAAAATTGCGTATCAATTATTATAGGTAACAAAGGAGTTTAAAATAATTTAATAAATAAATTACTCTTTAAGGCAGAGAATGTGATTCCTAACGGGAAAACTCAATTTACACTGCACCCTATAAAAATCAAAGGGTAACATTATATCCCTTGGGAGTGCCCAGTCATTAAGCAAGTGGCTTTTCCCTTCTGATGCTCTCGGACAAAATGTTTGGCGGCTAGGTAAAGTATCGGATATCATGAACAAGTAGTTTTCCTTGTTTTTCTGTTAATTAAGGGTCATTCTAATGATACTCATTGTGACTGAAGGATTTAATGGTGATAGAGTACCACTGTCTATTTGCCTAGCTTTTTCCCAACTATTTTGGGGTCAGCTTCCAATATAACTATATGCAGCTGAATAGCAGTATTTTATATAGAGTGACTGCCTATCTGACCTCCACAATATCTGTGATTGCTTCATTTTAAATTCTTTTTATCTATTGTGGTATAGTAATTTTATTCTAGGTTCATCGTCTTCACATATAATTATTTAACTAATGTACGTACTTATACAAACTATTGTAAAACATTTTAAAAGAGTAAAGGTGGAGTTTTTTGCCCATTCTTCTCCATACGAAAACTACCTTTTGGAAGGGCGACTAGAATCAATTTTATTTTCTTGTAAATTTTGACATTCAAAAGTGCCATACATGGGCCTATTTGAAATAAATGATTTGCCTTTGACAACCCAGTTACTGGGTTACACGATACCCCTTGGTAAGACTGTTTGTCAGAATTTTGGGCTTCTGGCTACCCATAACGACTGCCAAAGATCTACTAGAACTATCTAATACTATCTAATGAAAGCCGAGACCAACAGCTTAACGTGCTTTCCGAGGCACGGAGCACGTATGGTCATCCATCCACGAACCGACCGCGGGAAGAGTAGCTGAACTTTCGATGCACCCTGAAGCCTGATGAAGGCTGTTGTCATTCTGAATTTCATTGACATAAAATGGTGGCTGTTTAAATTGTGTATCAATTAATTAGCAGAAGTTGCTAGAGGAGTTTGAAATTAATTAATAAGTCAAATATTAACCTCTTCAACGAGAAAATGTAAGTGACACAATAAATTCCTAATTATACAGGCTGGCTGGGACATCGACGCGAAAACTGAAACCTGGATTCAGTACATGATTCTGAAACCCCCTTTTTTTATTGTTTGGGAAATTATCAAATAACTTCTCCCGCTCTGCGTGGAGCGGGACTCTTACTGACTAAAACCCACCCGTGTTCTTTCGGTTGCCCTGTTGCCGGGGGCCACGATGTCCCTTTCGGCCCGTATTCGCAGCCCCGGCAGGCATCGGCCCTAGCGGACCCCGTCAATTCTGCTGACATCTCTTTCAGGCGCGCGTGGAACACAACGCGCCGTCGACCCATTCTGAACTCCCCTGCGTTGAAAATATTCGTCGGTTATTTGAAAAAAATCAGCTGTTTCATAGAAAAGTGCAATACCTATGCGGAAAAATATATGGAACAGCTGATTTTTTTTTAAATAACCGAATGTAATGAAAAAACACACGAATGTAATTTTAGATGGATTTCATGCCTTTTTTGTTGATCCTTTGGCACCAAACCCAAAACCAAACATTTTTTTAAACTAAAAAAATATAGCAACGTACATAATTGAAAAACGATTTTCCCGGATAGCATAAAACCTAGATTAATAATTATACTTCTTAATTTATCAATGCAATACAAATCACTAAATAATTTTGTGTGCTAATAATAATTTAAAATATAATTCTGTCTCTGTCATCTTTAAACGATTGACTAAGAAGAACGATGTTTTACATTCGTTTAGCGCTAAACGCATAAATGCCCGGTTTCTGAGTCACTTTTAACTGTGGTTTATCTATTCAATAGCGCTATTGGTTCGATAACTCATGAAGGTGCGTTTCCGAACACTGCAACGTAATATAAACAGATAAAAACGCAAAAAACGTATATTTCGACACAAATGTATAGGGTACTTTCCGTTGACTATAACTATGAATTTTGGCAAGTAAAAAACAGGAAACGTCTGATAAAATTTGTAATTAAATCCTAAAAATATAGTCCTTATTTAAAGTACTACGTCAAAAAAAAAAACTTTGATTGGTTACCTAACTAATTTAGGTATGAACTGTTAGTATTACCATAATTTCACTTATAAAACGCTATAATATAAGTAACTAGCTGCGCCCCGCGGTTTCACCCGCATAAGTTTTGATCCCGTGGGAAAAAAAAAAAGTATTCTATGTTCTTTTCCAGGGCATCATCTATATATGTGCCAAATTTCATCCAAATCCATTCAGCCGTTTTAGCGTGAAGGCGTAACAAACAAACTTACTTTCGCATTTATAATATTAAGGATTATAGGTTTTAGAAACTGTTTTTTTTTTTTGTTATAGCGGCCATTCTAGTAGCTACATACTTCGTGAAAATTTCAAATGTGTACCTATTGTAGTTCAAAAGATACAGCCCTATGACAGACGGACGAATTCGCGATTCATAAACCATGTATGGCGCTCGCAGTAAAATAAAATTTATCTACCAAAGTGTAGCTAAGTATGTCTATTCCCAACCTTACGAAGTGGTATAAAATTTCACATTTCATAAAACAAGATGGTTTTAAACGTCAACCATCAAATAGTTTATTTTACGGTTCAAGATAAGTTGGTTTATGTGCATAAGTTCAAGTATATCTTGGGAGCACATTTATGACCGCTGTATAATATTTTCGCTCTTAAAAACAGAACATAACACTTTATTTATGACTCAAAGTCCTTTAATAGTGTTTCATATTTAAGGTCTCATCGAATAGGTGCTTAAATTTTTAGACAGCACTCAGTAGGTGCGAGCAGTGGCCTTCCAGTATTCACCCAGTGATAACGGACCCGACTTAAAAGTCAAACCCAGGTCGTGAGTTCAAACCCAGGCAGGTGCTTTATTTCGTGTTAATAATTTCATCACTACTGCTCTCAAAATGGTAAAGGAAAACATCGTGAGGAAACCGGCATGTCCTAGAAGCAAAAATTCGAAGACATGTGACATCTACCAACCCGCACCGGGCCCGCGTTGTAGATTACAGCCCACGTCCTCTTGAAGAGAGGAGGCTTGTGTACCAGCAGTGGAAACATTATAGGCTGATTATGGTATATGGTATATTCGTTCTTTTTCTCCCTAGGTGTATAAAACCAAACAAGATTTCAGTGTGCAGAGGAAATATTAATATTTTTTATGTCTAAATCATTTTCGTTTTCGGCTGAAAATAAGACTAAAACTGAAGCTTCTTTTTCGTTTTCGGCTGAAAATCCACCACTACACGGACACTAGTTCTAATACTCATGCATCACAAAATAATACAATAGTCCTTCAGACTGAATTTCGGCCATGGCCGCCAGTCTCAGCGGAGACTAGCCTTCGGCGCGTTAGATATTATAGTTTACAAGGGTATGTGCAGACACAGGTGCACTCTCTATTCCCTCACAAAATAACACTGCCGTGCACTTAAAGGCGCAGACAGGCGCGACGCTACGCAACAGCGTGACGCGACTCTGGTGGAACAATTTCTTTGAAAACTTCACGGATATTGTTCTACGGGTGTCGCGTCATGCCTGTATGTCGGAGCCTAAGAGCGTTTATTCTGAAAGTGGACAACGTCGCAAATAGATGTCAAATATTTCGCTGTTTTGATTAATTTGGCGATATTACTGTATGTAAATAAGAATATGTGGCTAACTAGTTCCCTAGAATATTAATAATGAATTTCAATTATAACACTGAATTTGATGTTGTAACAATTTTAGGTATAAAAACGGTACTTTTACATCTAAAACTTAACATTCAGTATTACGATCTTAATCACTTCATTTTATAATCAATATTTTAGTTCCCTAGTTAGCCACATTTCTTAATTCCATACAGTACAATTGCTAAATTAATCAAAACAGGTAAATATTTGACAGCTATTTACGACGTTGCCAACTTTTAGGAGAAACCATCTTAAAGCGACATCATCCAAAATACATTTACACCAAGTGGACAGCTACGTACCTAAACTTGCAATATATTATACCTACTTCTAACTTTACCGTTCTGCATCGCTCGCCGTGACTTTATTCCTGGTCTAACGACTGTTTTATTGTTCCTCCCGGCACGACTTGGGCACAGGACAAACTGGTACAGAAGGCCAGCTGCACTGCATACTACTAGCAAAAACAGGCGCACTCACACATAGACTCGTACGCACGACAGGGACGATTTCAAAGAAATGCCAGTCGCGAGTGCGCTTGCACTCGCTGTACGTGAAGCATGTTTATATGTGAGTGCATTTTTACTCGTTCTATGGAACGAGCCTTCTGTACCAATCTATTCTGTGGTTCGAGGAGAGAAAATTACAGGAAAAGATAATCTCGGTTTTTATAGCAGCCAAGTATTGGAAGGCTCACCGACGGAATAAAATGACAACCTCTTAGAAGAACTTCAACGTCGAGGTTTTTAATGAGATGGTTGAGTCTGTTGTCGAGATTGTGGTTGTTTTTTTTAGTGGTCGCATTTTTATATAGAAGTTGTTACATTTACTTGAATGTTGCTTGAAATGATTTAATGTAGCTTGATTTGAGAAATGATTTTCCTTTCTCCCTTACAACTGAACAACGAAATATTAATTTAAGACTCACCGGAATTCAAGCTAACCTTGGTAAAGGAAAATAAATAAGCACGATTCAATACAAATCTCTAAAATCGACACAACTATCAGTCTACTTATGAATCGGGAGTGCTATTAATGCAACTAACATCAAAACTAAGTCATAAAACGCTGAACAGTTACTCAAATGCGAAAACATTTATCAAAACATATCAACCAACATTCATTAAATCACACACAACTTCACATAAAACCCTTTGAAAACAAATTAATTTCGGCAAAACAACTGAAATAATAAAGCCGCAGCTTCACTGTTGAGGAAAATTTGCTACTGAATACATCAGACAACGGTAATTACCCAGTAGTAATTAAGTTAATTTACGGCTCGCGACTGTGTAGACCCTGCTTGAAATATTTCAATCACGTTCGGAGCACGCTGTTCAAGTTTAAATTCTAGTGAAGTAGGTCTACTTTTTTTTGCTTTATCCAGCATTGTGGCTTGAATAATTTGTTTTTACTGTCGTGTTTTATAGTTTGTGGTCTTCGCAATTAATTCAGTTAGTCTTATTTTAAGTTAAAGAGAATGGTCGTAAGTTATTTTTGTTTTAAGTTAAATTTAGTACTTAAAACTCATTTATCAAGTCTCCATCAAGAAGCTAATTTAGAATTTTACTAGCTTAGAATATGGGGCCTCCGTGATTCTAAAAGCACGTTAAGCCGTTGGCGGGACCAACGGCTTAACAGCTGTCACTTCTGGATCTTTGACAGACGTTATAAGTCGTCAGATGCCCGAAAATCTGACAACCAGTCTTACCAAGGGGTATCGTATTACGCAGTAACTGGATTGTGGAGGTCGGATAGGCAGTCGTTCCTTATAAAATACTGGTATTCAACTACACCCGGTTAAATTGGAAGCAAACCTCAACATAGTTGGGAAAAACTAGGCTTTTGGCAGATGAAGACTAGATAAGAATATGCCTGCGTAGTTTTTTCGAGTAATGAAAAAAAGTTTTTTCTTGATATTTTATAGAAAGTTTTACGTTCAAGACACACATCTAAGTAGAAAGTAGAAATTGCGACATACGCTAACCCCAAGACTGTAGGAATAGTTCAAAAAGCTCTTTACCTTCGCTTTGAATAGCTCCCTCCTCAATTTTCTTCCCAAATCATTGCAGGAAATAATAATGACGCACACAAGGACTCACATGCCCCTGAATATGTACGCAACCCGAAAGGGCGGGCCACGAATAAATTGAAGTAATATTTCATACTCAGACGTTTCAGTGAGTGAACGGAATGTAATGCGGAAACTAACTCGGTTCTAGTTTATTTACTTATGCAAAAAAGTTGCTCGCATAGCGCTGTGGGAATATGACAGGAGATGATGTATTTGTGGACTTTATAGGTCAAATGGAAGCTTGTTGTTTTTGTTGTAATTTCTTATAGAAATGTTGAATTTGGGGACAATAGGTAGTGACTCTATGCCGTTATGCAACGTGCAAAGTAACAATTTCAAGGTAGTTTTTTGTTATATCACGAATACGTTGTTTTGCATGTTCTATTGAAACATGAAACTGTAGAAATCTTTTTTTTTTTTGCCTTTGCTGTCCCACTGCTGGGCAAAGGTCTCCCCATACTTCGTCATGCGTCTTTGTCTGCATTATTTATTATTTATTTATTTATCTCCCTTATTATATCGTTACGGGTTTCATTACCTACCTAATGCAATAGTGCAGTCTCATAAAATTATAATGTATAGGTATAATAATATTAAAGTTATTTACTACGATTGTATCAGACTAGCTTCTGTCCGCGACTTCGTCCGAGTGAAATTTCTTGTTCGCCCGACTCACTGCGTCGTATCGCATCGCCTGCCCGCGCTGCGATGCGACGCGACTTCATTTTCGTTTGGCGTTCTTTCTGACTTTTATTCTTTTTGCTTGGCCCCTAATTGTTGTAGCTAGATATTAAATATTGAATTGGGAAAGAGGAATTGGGATATCAGATGCAAAAAATGTTTTCAAATCTACTTGTAAAGTCCCCGTCACGAGAAGCTATAAATTTTGTAAACACACATTCAGGGGTTTGCAATCTTTGGGTAAAATAAAATAAAAACAGTTTTGTACTATTTTTTCACAGGGATATAATTATATTAACACACACATCTAATTACAAACAAACAATATAACCTAATCCGCGAAAACACCACAAACAAACAGACGCACTCGAAACTCGAAAGACAGCAGACAACGTCAGCGTGAACTTACTTCAAAATCGTGGCCCAAATGTTTACGTTCCATGAATCAGATGCGTTCCAGTACCACAAAACCTTAGACGACAGCGCTTTATATCGCTAAAATATAACCCGATCAAGTGAAATTGCTCATTAGTTTCGTATAACACGTACGTTACTTTGACTTCATTGAATTTGGGATTATTTGTTGTTGATTAAATTGTCGCTACGTAACTTGGTAGAAATTCTTTATTTACAAAAATTATAGCTTCTCGTGACGGGGACTTTAGTTCCAGAGAGTTAAACAAACAAACCAACTATTCAAACTTTTTAAAATTAATTTAGATAACTAGCTGCGCGCCGCGGTTTCACCCGCATAATTCTCGATTCCGTGGCAATTTCGAGATAAAAAGTATCCTATGTCCTAACCCATGTCATGATCTACTTATGTGCCAAATCATCCAAATCTGTTCTGCCGTTTTAGCGTGAAAGCGTAACAAACAAATAGTTTATCGCATTTACAATATTACCAGCTTCTGCCAAAGACTTCATCCGCTGAGTTGGGCTACCCAATGCAAAAATAATTTTTCAAATCCAACTGATAGTTCCGGAGATTAACCTCTACATACAAACAAACAGACATACAAACAAACAAATTGTACCTCTTTATATTATTATAATTATATTATTATAGTTAGGATTTATAATGACAATGCGACGTTGATCGACAAGTGCTACCGACTAAATCAAATTCAGGATGACACCTAATCTAGGGGTTATCGTCTACAATTACACCAAACTTAATTATATTCGTTATTATTAAAGAAGTATGCACAGTAGGTATGCATAATAGACTTATTAACGACCTATTTACTATTAACTATTTAATGACCACCATTGTTTCATATCGCCAAACATAATTGCACAATCCAGTTAAATACTCTTTCTAATGACTTGATCGAGTATTAATCTAGTTCAATCTAAGGTAGTGGCTAGTAACTGGATTTTAGATGTAACCTTGGGGGTTCTACACGTGTGCGAATCAAATCGAGCGACGACAATGTCAGCTGGATATAGCCGGGGGAGAAAGGGTAAAACGTGTAAATGCAGTGGCGCAAACCGACATACAGGGTTATTGGTATGTCGGCAATCCATTAAGGGGATGACATTTTATATTTTTAATTCAATAATTTTAAAGGTGGAGGAGCTCGAGGCTAAGTAATAACAGCCGCACGAGTCTATAAGGTTAAGCTACGGTTGCCGCGGTTGGTCTGTGGATAGGTGACCATCTTTACATACCGAGACTCCTTCGTGCCTCAGAAAGTACGTTAAGCCGTTGGCTGTCATTCGTGGATCTTTGACAATCGTTACGGGTCGTCAGAAGCTCGAAAGTTTGACAACTAGTTTTACCAAGGGGTATCGTATTACCCAGTTACTAGGTTGTGAAGGTCAGATAGGCAGTCGCTCCATGTAAAATACTGGTATCCAGCTGCATCCGGTTAGACTGGAAGCTAACCCCAATATAGATTGGGTAAAGGCTAGGCAGATTGATTTCATTCATTTTGAAATAAACAATATCAAATTACTTGAAAATGACATTTGCATTGGGGTCATCAGGGGTCGTTTGGTTGCAAATGACCTCTCTTACATTCACTTAATGAATTGCCAACAGCCAATACTAAGCTATGGTTTTCTTGAAGAGCGGTGGCCGTCATATATAATGTCCGCAATTGACTGTCGAATTACGTCACTGACACGTTAATTATGACAGTAAGTTGGTGTGTGCTCCTAGAGAGCGTTTTTTGACACAGTGAAGTCAAACTTCGCTGCCATAATTTTCGTGACAGCCGTCACTGCAGGCGTTATCTGGCGGCCACCGCTTTTCAGTTGTGTTGTGGGACGCAACCTGTGTCGACACCCTTGCGCCATCTCATGTTCCTAGCACGGCGGGCTGTGCTGGCGCTGCTGCTGCGGCTGCTGAGACCCTCAAGCGGCGCAAATACTGTAACTACAGCTTTGAGCCGTTTGAGGTCGAAACGCTCGGACCATGGGGCCGAGTGCGCGTCTCCTTTTTGAGGAAATTTTTCGTCGACTGATCGACACTTCACGTGACCAGAGGGCTGGCTTGTTCTTTGAACAAAGAATTAGCATTGCCATTCAACGTGGCACTGCTGCCAGTCTTCTGGGCACGTTTCCGGATGACAGCGATGCGGACGAATACTTTGACGCCTAAGTTATGTTTTTTATTTTTATTTATACACATAGTTAGGTATTCTTTTAATTTAGTACCTGGTGTAAATAGTTAGTTATATTAAAAATTGTAAGGTTAGGTTAGATTAAGGCAGGTAGGTGTGAAGGTAGATAGGTATATAGGTAGGCTCATCCCACCTAACCAACCTAACTTAAATAAGCCAAAAAGGGTACCTACCTACCCTACATACCCACCTACCCTATCTACCTACATACCTACCTGCCTTAATCTAATCTAACCTATCCTTTTTTTGGACGATCCAAAACACCATGTTCTGTCATGTCTAAGAGGTTGAGAGTTGAACCCAGACTCCATGGTCCTTTTAAGCTAAAATCAAACTGAAAACCTGCATCGTCGTTAAAGAGTTTTAAAGCAGTGGACTGTTATAGATCCGATCAGTCTCATTAAATAGCTTGGATAAGAACGTCTAATGGGAGCATATTACCGTAGGTACTGAGCAAATAAATAATTGCATTGTTTCAAA
Source organism: Agrochola lychnidis (assembly GCA_963680765.1). Lineage (NCBI taxonomy): Eukaryota > Metazoa > Arthropoda > Insecta > Lepidoptera > Noctuidae > Agrochola > Agrochola lychnidis. The sequence continues at coordinate 18,583,782 of OY796857.1, forward strand.
AGTTTTGATTTCAGGTTTGTTTACTTAAAACACAATACACCCAGTCAGCGTTGCCAGTTTTCAATTTGCGGTCTTACAATACGGTAGATCTTAGGATGTGGTTTGCAGTCTAGAACTACCTTTAACGAGTAAACGAACTGTAACTAACGAAGCTTCGTACTCCGAGAGTCCGCAGGTATGTGAGGCAGCGAAGGATGCAAGAATGCAAGGAAGCGGAACTGACTTATGCCCCAGCTGGCGTATCGGTACAACCCTATTACTATTTGTCAGATCAGATGTCTTGAATTCCGTTGGTACTTCTTCGTTTTAGCGTCTCGATAGCAAAAAGTTCAAACATGTTTGGCCCAAAATTTAGCTATGCGAACTGCACTCACTGAAGCTCTAAGTTTTTAAGATAACGAATTCTATTAATTCTTTGAAGGACGCGGACAGTTGAATAAACCAACGTCTAGGTTTATCTTTTGAATTTATAACAAATCTTGTAAGTTAGTTTAATCTCAGAATCTATAGCATGGGCATCTATCATCATCATCAGCCTATAATGTTCCCACTGCTGGGACACAGGCCTCCTCTCTGTGAGAGGGAGTGGGCCGTAATCTACCACGCGGGTCCAGTGCGGGTTGGTAGATGTCACATGTCTTCGAATTTTCGGTTCTAGGACATGCCGGTTTCCTCACGATGTTTTCCTTCACCGTTTTAAGAGCAGTGTTGATGAAATAATTTACACAAAGTAAAGCGCCTGTCTGGGTTCGAACCTACGACCTACAACTCGTAAGTCGCGGCCGTTACAACTGGGCCACCACTGCTCTAGGGGCATCTATAACACGTTGAAAAGCGAAGTTTCTTATAGGGTAAAGGTTTGATTTTCAGACTGGACGCATTTAAGAAAAATTTTTCGTTTACAAACTATCGGAATGGTGTATATGTTATAGTTATACATATACAATGGCATTTGAATAGCCTCCATTGTAAGTATCTTCATCATAATCAACCAATTAACTGTGTTTATAATAAAAAATAAAGTTTAATAAAAAACTGTAACCCGACTACCTACGGGAAAATGAAAATGATCTAAAAAGTACGAAACAAGCAAATATTTCAGACAGAAATCAAGACAGGTACAAAAAAGGTCCAGGTAAAGCCGTGGTCGCATGCCTGTATACCATGTTGGTGCCAGGAACACCTACAAAATTATAATGGCATGCGACGACGGCTTTACCTTGACCATTTTTGTACCTATGTCTTGATTTCTGTCTGAAATATTTGCTTGTTTCGTACTTTTTAGATCATTTTCATTTTCCCGTAGGTAGTCGGGTTACAGTTTTTTATTAAACTTTATTTTTTATTTTATACTTTTCCGTTTTTACACTTGATAAACGTAAATAAGAATAATACAATAGTTCAGTGATTAACCTATTTTAAATTCCAATAGCAGTGCATAGTGCTTTGGACAAAACCATAGAGCAATTTATTTCGAGGCCAACACCATATTATATCGATATCGAGCTTCGAAGAAATCCAAAATATAAATATTTCGTTGTACTTGTTTTTCTTCATAAGAGTGGAATTACAAATCGTTACTATTTATTAAGATTTGATTAACTGCACGTTGGTAACATCTTGCAATACTACGTAACGCAGTCTCACTTTTGCTTGTTTTTAACGATTTTTACATATTTATTTACTTTGAAAATATAATATTATATACATATTTGTAATGTGCTCGTCAAGACCTTTCTTTTGATACCAAACATGTCATGATCATCCCATTTTAATTTTTTTCGAGGTTAGAAATTTACGTGTAAAGTCCACCAAATTAAATTTAGGGAAAAGTTATATAGCCTATGTCACCCGGACCATTATTACAAATCTATTGATACCTCATTCATCAAAATCGGTTTAGTAGTTTAGGCGCTACGGTGGAACACACGTAAAAACATACATACATACATACAAACATACATACAAACATACATACATACAAACATACATACATAGACTGCTAAAATCATAACCCTTCCTTTTGGCTTTGCCGTAGTCGGGTAAAAAAACGAGCGAGCTTAACACTAGTCGCATATGATGTGTAACATCTGACATCTCACTTTGGTGGGCGGGGCCTCGTCAAGGTCATTTCTGACGGCCAACTCTAGCACTGCGCGCGCTTCCCCGGCTTCCTGTGACACACTTCCGTCCCTTTTCACGAAATCACTCCCAGGGATTTGATTATTTACCGCAAATAAACGAATTTTCTTTCTTTCTTTCTTTATTTCGATTTTGACTGTCGAAAGCGAGAAAAAAGATGTTATATATCAAAAACCTTCTTTACATTACTTCTTCTACTAGCAAGTTATAAAATAAACACGAATCAAGATAAAGCACCAATGTTGCCAACATTTTACAAAAAAGTAAAATACATACAGTGCAGTGCAAAAATAAACAGCACACTCCGAGTCTGAAAGTAAACATTGTTACACTGTAGTGTAGGAAATGGGTCAATATAGTGCTTGTTAGAATAATAACAAGTTGTCGGTCTCTATGCATTATCACATTGATTGTGAAGCACGCGGGTTCGATACGTGCACGAAGGCAAGAGGAATTGAGGTCGTATTGGATTGCGTATGGGGGAATGATTGATTGTTTCACGTTTCTAGGAAGAGAGCTGTTTCTTAGGCATGTGGTAAAACTCCTTTTGATATCCTCTAAAAACACCTGGGAATGTCAGAAATTAATTCACGTGTATTTTACACCACGGAATAAAACATGTATTTTTACATGTTCTGTTAAGTTGTAAAGACTAGTCGTAAACAAAACTTGTTGAAAACTTGTCAAAAAGGTGAACTAAATAGTTTACAATACATGTTTGAAACAACTTGAGAAGATAAATGAATTGTAAGATACATGTTTTGTATCACAACTTGTTATATGGGTGTAACGTGGGTTAGGGATTGTAATAAGACTAGTAGCGCCCCGCGGTTTTATCCGCATAAGTCTCAATCCCGTGGGAACATCGGGATGAAAAGTATTCTATCTGTTAATCCAGGCTACAAACTATCTGTGTGTCAAATTTTATCCAAATCCGTTAAGTCGTTTTTGCGTTACAACAAAATACCTTGTGACATATTGCAATTAAATGAAAGAAAATTTAAAACTCATATAAAAAGTACACTTTGTAAACAAGCATATTACAAATTAGAGGATTATATCCAAGATAAGAGTGCTTGGAAACATGCTGGTCCTGCTCCATAGGACAATTTAGAATCAAGACAAAATCAAACTGGTTGCTAATTTAATTGTAAAATTTATTACTTTGTGTTTTATGACATTGATTTTACATTCTGTGACTTCCTCACACACTTATTAATTGTAAAATTTTAGGAAAATCGTCTACTTTTACAATGTTTGTAAATATGTGAGCACAATGTATCTATCACATATTAAGTTATCTAACGTTGCTTCATTTTTAATTCTTTTTACCTATTGTGGTATAGTAATTTTATTCTAGGTGCATCGTCTTCACATATAATAATTATTTAACAAATGTATGTACATATACAAACAATTGTAAAACATTTTTAAAAGAGTAACGGTGGAGTTTCTTGCCCATTCTTCTCCATACGAAAACTACCTTTTGGAAGGGGCAACTAGAATCAATTTTATTATTTTGTAATTTTTTGACGTTCAAAAGTGCCATACATGGGCCTATTTGAAATAAATGATTTGACTTTGACTTTGACTTTGACTGCGTGAAAGAGTAACAAACATTCATCCATCCTCACAAACTCTCGCCTTTATAATATTAGTAGGATTTTGTGTCGATTCTGACGGCAGTATTTGGCACATATATAATTATGGAGAAACTCCGATGTAACGTATTGATGACTGTGACGTCCAAGACATACCAGGTCACAATTACTCTCATGCTACGACGTTGACTTCTTCATTTTCTCCATTGCTTACCTTCATTCATCATCCACATTGGAAACTGCCCTTTGCTACAGTAAATGTAAAATTAACAACCATCATTATAAGACTACAGCGTACAGCTGCAGTCCACTGTTGGACATAGGCCATTCCAATTGCATGCCATTCAGCTCGATTCTCGGCAACTCTCATCCAGTTGCTACAAGCAACCCTGTGAAGATATCTGTAGTAGGTATCAAAACGGTACCTGCATGAATAAAATGCTCACAATTATCATAAATTTACAATAATATTCTCGTATCACTGGCAATTTTCTCGCCTCTGGAGTCCAATCAACTTGATTTTGTATCATACAAAATATCTACTATTTCCTCTTTGTCCTAAGAAATTATGAATATTTTGAACTTTTTTTGCAAAAGTTCGTGTGTTTCCAGTCATGATTGCTGTTTTATTAGACAACACATTATGTGACAATTCCGTTGTAAATTCGTCGTATTCGAGTTAACTATCAAAGTCAAAGTCAAATAATTTATTTCAAATAGGCCCATGTATGGCACTTTTGAACGTCAAAAATTACAAAATAATAAAATTGATTCTAGTCGCCCCTTCCAAAAGGTAGTTTTCGTATGGAGAAGAATGGGGAAGAAACTCCACCGTTACTCTTTTAAAATGTTTTACAATATTGTTTGTATATGTACGTACATTTGTTAAATAATTATTATATGTGAAGACGATGCACCTATATTCCATTTGAAATAAGATTAGATATTTAAACAAACCCCATCCACAGTCCGTATCCATGGTATAAGCCCTGTTAACCTTCATTTGTGGACACGGATTTAGCTAGAAAGTCAGAAAGAAATTGTTATTGATTTAAAGTCCACCATTTCTACTGTGACGGATTTGTTCACATGTAGCCAAAATCAAAATCTGTAACAATATTTCTAGCCGACCTCGCACGAACAGAGTACGTAGGCATCTTCCCAAAACCTTTGAGGTTTGAAATATATTTACTACCTGTGACCTCAGGCCTCAGGCATCAGTGATTCTAAATTGCCTTAACCTTTAGATTCCCGAAATATTATGTTCCCTTTAGCTCTCAAATATAGGGTATTTACAGTAAACAGACCATGTTCACAAACGAAGGACACTAACAAAATAACTCCCCCGTTCCTATTGTGACAGTTTTGTTTGTGACGTCATTGAGCGGAATTGAATTTGCGCTGGAAACAAAAGAGCGCGATTTAGGGCTCGCTATTTACTATCAACTCGTTTGTGAAAGCGCGGGAAAACGGTGTTGCTTTTAGAAAATGGCGCTTAGCTTCAGCTATAATAGTACGTGGTTTATTGGAATATAAAAATATATATAATTTAGCAAGTAGATGAGATTATTCGTGATTTTATGGATGATATTGATAAGTTATGATAACCCAATAATATCAATAATAAATACTGGAAAAATATTTGCTTGGTAGATAACACATAGTTTTCGTATATTTGATGATTAATCAATGTTTAAAAAATATATATATAAGGTGTTAAAAAATTAACTTTAAGAATTTCGTGTACTTACTCAGTATCAAAAAACAAATATATATATAAAAAAAAAAAAAAAAAATCGAGCGTTTTTACTTTTTCACATAAAAATAACCATTTAGTAAAATATTTTTATGCGCGCTGTACGCAGGGCTGCGCTTACGGCTCGGCGCTGTGGCACCGCGCGGCTCGCTTCCCCTACCCGCGGCTTCCACCAACCCTTCCCGCCCACTTTAGTCGTCCGATATCTGTCGCGCGGTAAGGGTGTACTGTCGTGTGTTTTCTCGCTACATCCGCGCGCTCGCGCAGTTTCGTATAAACAATGCCGTTTACTTATTCTAATCGGGAGTATTTAGATATGATAGTGTGTTATGTCATGACCGGTGAGAGTTTAGCCGCAGCACGTAACCGATACCGTGAACTTTATGGTGACCAACGACGAGTGCCTGCTGTCCAAACCATCCTGGGGGCCTACCAGCGCTTATTAGACTATGGCCAGTTTCGTCCTCGTCAAGCAGATGCTGGTAGGCCACGGCTCGCCGCTGACATTGAAGATCGAGTGTTGGACTATTTTAACGATAATCCACACGCGAGCACACGTGACGCAGGGCGGGACTTAGGAATAAGTCACGTTACTGCCTGGAATGTGCTGCATGAAGAAGGCCAACATCCGTACCACTTTTTAAGAGTACAGGAACTAATACCCACAGATTACGAACCACGGCTTAGATTCTGTAGGTGGTTGGTGGAAGAACCTGGTCGCAAAATTTTATGGACGGACGAGTCCACTTTTAGTAGAGTGGGCTTATTCAATATCCACAATGCTCATTGGTGGTCATATGAAAACCCGCGAGCTGTGGTCCCTGACCATTTTCAGCACCGGTTCTCAGTGAACGTGTGGGCTGGAATCATAGGGCAGACGGTACTTGGACCCGTTTTCTTAGAACGCCTTAACGGCGAAACATATCTACGGTTGCTCGATTCTGTGCAAGAGATGCTGGAAGATGTTTCTGCTGCCGAAATAAGGGACCACTTCTTCCAGCAAGATGGAGCGCCTGCACACTATCACCGAGAAGCCCGTGCTTACCTGGATGCTACTTATCCTAACCACTGGATAGGCCGTGGTGGTCCTATTGCATGGCCGCCTCGATCGCCCGATCTTACGCCTCTCGATTTTTATCTTTGGGGTCGTGTAAAAGACTTAGTGTATGGACACAGTGGCAACAATATTCGAAACGTGGACGAATTAAAGACCCGCATAATTAGTGCATTCGATGCAATTAAAAGTGACAGAGACACATTAGACGCAGTGCAATCCAATGTAATACGCCGTGCTCACTTGTGCATTGGACAAAGTGGTGGACATTTTCAGCACCTTTTGTAAATAAGGTAAAAATTAAGACTTATTGTAAATAGTTTTTAAATGATTGTAAATAAGTTGATTCAAATTTTTTAAACATACCAACTTATCGAGCTTACGTAATTCATTAATATGGTCAATAAATCTACTTGTAAGAAATTCGATAAATTGCCAGTCCAAAGTCTGAAAAATGTGATGGGAAAATTAGAATCAGCTGTTTACGAATTTGCGCTGTCGCAGGGGCGAACGAACTCGAGAGCGCGGCGCCACACCAGCGGCGGCCTACACGGTGTACAGTGCGCATATTCAATAAATTTGTGTGTAGTGAAAATATTCCATATCTTTGAAACGGATTGTTATTAAGAAAAAAAATGTTCGTGATTATTTTTTATTTATTATTCCAAACAACTCCTCAACTTTCTTAAAGTTAATTTTTTAACACCTTATATAACACGGCGGGGAATCCCTCCTTTGCCGTTTCTGACCAGTCTCCGGTGTAATTCTTCGTTAATGGTAGATATAGGTAGTTTTCAATCACACACAACAGTTAACTCAAACTCAAAGCGTTTATTTCAATTAGAACATTAAACATTTACAGGCACTTTTTAATTATCACTTTATCACTTAGCAAGGAGTCTTTCAGGTTGAGTTTCATGACGCTAGTCGCCCATTCCAAAGCGAGTCGGTCTCTGCTGGAGAAGAACGGGCAAGAAACTCCAGGGACACTCTTTTAAATCAAAACATTATGTTACAGGGTTTACTTGTTTGACAATTACAATATTAGTCCTTTTCTAACACTACTCTTGTTGTTATTTTTCTAAGCCGGGTCGCCCACACCCGCCATTGTGTGTCCGACCCTTTTTCTAAGTCGGCGGAACTCAGTGTTGTTCAATACTAACTCTTATTACTTAGTGTGGTCAATGAAACTCACAAACAATGCTAAAATCCTTATCAGTTAATTCTTTTATAATTAAACAAAGCTAATATTCACAAATACAAAGGTTTATCAGAATTAAAGTTAAATTAGAAGCTTCATTACTTTCAACACTTTTTGACAACACTTCCTGTGATTCAAGGAATTTAATCATACAACAATTGATCTTTAGTAAATTACAGTGTAAAATAATCTTATTACTTTATCGTTTGTTTTCTATTATTGAAACTTATTTAGTTCTCGTATTAAATTATTACATTCGGTTATTGATCATAATATTTGCAATCCGCGCCATTTTCGTCACATGAGGTAGCGCTTTATCATAAACAAATTTACTGTCAAATGAGCAATATTGTTAATGTGACTAAAAACATAAAGACTATACAAAATAAATGTTCCCTTTTAATTTTAACTAAGACATGGGAATTGGTTTAATCATTTACTCTGGCGACAATGTGAGTTCGATTTCACAATAAGAGCAATAGATGGCGTTATGGTCTCAAAGGAATCGATATCATTCACAGGATGCATACAAACGGTTGTAACAGTAACCATAGATGGCAGGATCAACGACTTTGTGGTGAATAACAATTATAATAAATAGTTACGCATAAGATTATGTTATAATCTTTACGAATAGACGCTCTCGCGGCGACACGGCCATTCTGATCGGCGGTGCGCGCTCTGCACCTGCCGATGCCCTTATGCCCCAACTCTACAGTTGAGTAGATGTAGATTGTTATCTGAAACAATGGCCATAAATTTTGTCGGCAGATTATTGTTGCTTTTATTATCCTACAGTATTCAATGAATGTAGGATTTGGTAACAGACAGTTTAGTTAACATTGAAAGCTTGCAATAGATCTGACATCTATTCAGTTTGCCTTAAATTGAAATATTGATTGCATTTATGCAACAAAGCATAGCTACCAGCTTTAGGTATTTTACTTGCGATTTGTTTTAATTGATATTGCACGATTAATTCAAATTCAATCATTAGCTGTTAGCTGAAGCAAAGAGTAAGTACTCTGCTCGCAGTAAGATTAAGATCAATCTTTTTCCTGTAACCGAGTAGATTACAATATAAAGATGTGGCATGCAATGGTGTTAAAAATTACTAGTGCTTCTTGTCATGTCATTGAAAGCATACAATTTGTATTTTAATTTGTTGCATAATTAACTGTTAGCTTTCAGTTTCATTTTCACATGTATGCAGGATGTTGTTACTGTTGCTTCTAAGATTTGCATTGAATTATAGAACTAGGTAGTAAACAGTTTTAGTTTACATTGACAGCTTGTTGTAGATTTGCTGTCTATTTAATTTGTCTTTAATTGAATGTATTGATTCTGCACCTTACATAAGCACACTTGTTAAGAATTGTGTGTAGTAATGTTATATGATCAGCTGTTAGCTGAATAGTTTGGTAATGCTCTGTGATAGACACAAAGTCTTGGATTTGACAGGATTAAAGGATAGGATCAGGAACACCGCTCTGTGATAGACACAAAGTCTTTGATTTGATAGGATTAAAGGGGTAGGAGTTTAGGACTATTGCTCCGTGTCAGGCACAAAGTCTTGTATTAAAATATTGAATGCATCGATATTGCATCTCATATAACCACACTTGTTAAGGATAGTGTGTAGTAGTGTTGTATAATCAGCTGTTAGCTGAATAGTTTAGTAATGCTTTGTGATAGACACAAAGTCTTAGATTTGATAGGATTAAAGTTTTAGGAATTTAATTCCAATGCTCCGTGTCATGCACAAAGTCTTGTATTAAAATATTGAATGCATTGATATTGCATCTCACATAAACACACTTGTTCTTTGATTTCATAGGATTAGAGTTTTAGGAATTTAATTCCATTGCTCCGTGTCATGCACAAAGTCTTGTATTAAAATATTGAATGCATTGATATTGCATCTCACATAAGCACACTTGTTTTAGGATAGTGTGTAGTAGTGTTGTATGATCAGCTGTTAGCTGAATAGTTTGGTAATGCTCTGTGATAGACACAAAGTCTTGGATTTGACAGGATTAAAGGATAGGATCAGGAACACCGCTCTGTGATAGACACAAAGTCTTTGATTTGATAGGATTAAAGGGGTAGGAGTTTAGGACAATTGCTTCGTGTCATGCACGAAGTCTTGTATTTAAGAGTATATAGACAACCTAAGTGTAGGTTGTTTGTTCGTTCTCTAGCTCCGTGGCATGCACGAAGTCTTGTATTTGAGAGTATATAGAGAACCTAAGTGTAGGTTGTTCGTTCGTGAACCCAGTGGGATAACATGAGAGTATATCCTATTAGTTACCTCTAGGACTTGCTAATAGTTGATTGTTTTCATTATTAGTTACCTCCAAAGAATACTAATAGTTAGGTGTGAGTTTTACTTATTATTGATTTATTTATCAGTTAACCCCACAGATAGTGATAGTACTTTGCAATAGACTAGAATTAATTGTTACAAGTAGAATTGTAAAAATATAAAGATGACAAAAATAATTCAAAAAGTACTTTGGTGTCTGATATGCATTTCATGTGAGCATCATGTAGGTAGGTACTTGTTGACTTGGCTATTGTATTGAGCCTTTGACACTTGAACATTGTAGCAGTGTTAGCAAGGTGAGTGGAAAATAGTTTGAAAACTCCTCACCTTTTATTTTGGCTACGTTGTGTGGATGAGCTGGAACAGTCATCTCTGACTGACTGTTCTTCATTTTGGTGGGATGTCAGTTGTTTGTTCCTGGGCTGGCGACACGGTCACTTCTTCAACAGGCTTTGACAGACTCTAAAAGAGTTAGGCCCTATGGGCAGTACATAATTCATGTTTAAGAGATGAAATATGCTTCAATACCAGTTTATGACATTCCTTGAATGTTGACACTTTATATTGAAGTTGATTGTATTGTTCGGCTAAAACCCTGTGATGTAAGCGTGGGTTAGCCAGCTTATTCTTAAGGAAGGTTTTGTTTTCAACAATGATCTTCACATCCACCTTGATTTCATCACATTCCTGAAGTAGCTGGGTCCATACAGCTTTAGAAGATTCAAGTTCCTTTAATTCTGTGGGTTGTCATTTTCTTTTTAATATGACAATCATCTGGGACCTGGAATGTGAGACGTTATGCAGATAAATAATAATGCAAAAAAAGAGGTGTTCCTTCTAATATTTAGATTAGAAGGAACAAGTAGTGATAAATAAATCAATTGTTATGTAATGGTTATTACAGTTTGATGAAGTTAATTAGAATTAAATGAGAAAGTTAAACGGAAGGGAGGTACTATGAAACACAGTACATTGGTTGTTTTACTGCGCATGCATAAAAACATGTTGAAAACTATGTTTTCTGTCAATGTATCAAATTCCGTTTGCATTGTCACACAACTTCTTGTTTAATAGTTCATACCTATCTCTTGACTTATTTTACAAACCTATTGCATATCAAAATGTTTCTGTATGAATCTTGCAACAAGTAACGGTCCACTGTTTCAATGTTGACGGACTTATTTGGAAAACACTAATCGCAACTCATTATGAATTTCATGTCGTTTGAGTAGCACTACTCATTAGATTACTGCCATGTCATCTGCCAATTACGCTAATAACTAACGATTTACTTAATAATTAATATTGCACATGATTATATTCACAATTCAGCAAGACATAAAAACATATGACAGCAATTAATGACAATTGCAATGACGTTTAACAACTGACATTAAACGATTGTATTATAACTTATGATTTGTTACGTTATTCACTTAACGTTTTGTTTTTGTTTGTGAAATTGACAGATGATTCTTGTTAATTTGAGTTTGTATTGGTGTGCCAAATAACTCTATTTGTGATCTAGGAATTTTATTTGTTTAAACTAGTTTACTTTTTAAATCTTGCACCCTTGTTTATCCAACTTACTTTGGACATTGGCAGAATAGTCGACATCTGTTTTGCTTGACATTTATTGAAATAGAAAATAACTTTTATTGGGAACTAAAACTTTTGACTAATAAACGCTTTACCTGGAGATGTTAAATAAGGTCCTAAAATTAAGGCACTAAACAGAAGCTATAGAGAAGTTGCGAGACATAAACAAACAGCAGTGCAAATTTCAAATATTGACAAATCTATTGAATGTTTCTAGTCAGTGTGCATGCAGCTAACAACAAATCTTGAAATGAGTCAAAAGTACTTAGTTCTTATGTGTAGTGCAAACACAAATACAACAAATAAGTTTGAGATCAATTTCTTAAGTTTGTGACAAATTTCAAGTTATGTTAGACTTGTAATGAGCTTTTGTAGAGTAATTTATCTTGTATTGTTATTTTACTTCCACAAGTTATCAGGCAAAAGGTGACATTAATTTTGCCAGTATGTGATGAAAATAAAACAAAATACTTCCCAGGATTGATGTTGAAATCCATCAATGGAGTAATTATTATCTTTGCTTTTCTGGTGTCAAGTCTTTGTTTATTCTGCTGCTTCGGTCATTCTGTGCTGTACATGTTCTATTTGAGTGCACCATAAGGCTCATCTAGAATATCATGATTTAGTTTTCTATAGGTCATTGATTATTTCTCCTCTTAAGGATAGCGTTTGGTGTAACAGATATTGTCATATTGTGTTCTCAGCAACAGTTGTGATCATAATGCAATAGGCCACAGCATGTTGCCGTCCACCAGCCATATGGATGAGAATGCAACCAACTCTTACGCTACTGGCATCAACTATTAAGTTCATTATGTGCGTCTTTTGTTTACAGAAAATCATTAATTTCCAGTATCTTCCTTTACATGGGTCCATTGCCATTGCCAGCACCTGTTGCCATCATCATTAAATTTGTGATCAATCTTCATGTTGCCATCAGGGTTGTAGGAAGGAAGAAATATTTCAGTTGTCTTGGCTGTAGCTGGGCAACAAGTCGCTCACTCTTGGAACGCATCATGTTCACGATTTCAGAGAAAAAATCTTTTGTCACGCCACGGCTACGGCCGTGTAAGCAGGTTTCTCAGTTGCACGTAATTCTTTGGATGTCCGGCATAAATCTGAGCGGAAGGGGATCGCAAGTACGATCCCACTTCTGATAACACGGCGGGGAATCCCTCCTTTGCCGTTTCTGACCAGTCTCCGGTGTAATTCTTCGTTAATGGTAGATATAGGTAGTTTTCAATCACACACAACAGTTAACTCAAACTCAAAGCGTTTATTTCAATTAGAACATTAAACATTTACAGGCACTTTTTAATTATCACTTTATCACTTAGCAAGGAGTCTTTCAGGTTGAGTTTCATGACGCTAGTCGCCCATTCCAAAGCGAGTCGGTCTCTGCTGGAGAAGAACGGGCAAGAAACTCCAGGGACACTCTTTTAAATCAAAACATTATGTTACAGGGTTTACTTGTTTGACAATTACAATATTAGTCCTTTTCTAACACTACTCTTGTTGTTATTTTTCTAAGCCGGGTCGCCCACACCCGCCATTGTGTGTCCGACCCTTTTTCTAAGTCGGCGGAACTCAGTGTTGTTCAATACTAACTCTTATTACTTAGTGTGGTCAATGAAACTCACAAACAATGCTAAAATCCTTATCAGTTAATTCTTTTATAATTAAACAAAGCTAATATTCACAAATACAAAGGTTTATCAGAATTAAAGTTAAATTAGAAGCTTCATTACTTTCAACACTTTTTGACAACACTTCCTGTGATTCAAGGAATTTAATCATACAACAATTGATCTTTAGTAAATTACAGTGTAAAATAATCTTATTACTTTATCGTTTGTTTTCTATTATTGAAACTTATTTAGTTCTCGTATTAAATTATTACATTCGGTTATTGATCATAATATTTGCAATCCGCGCCATTTTCGTCACATGAGGTAGCGCTTTATCATAAACAAATTTACTGTCAAATGAGCAATATTGTTAATGTGACTAAAAACATAAAGACTATACAAAATAAATGTTCCCTTTTAATTTTAACTAAGACATGGGAATTGGTTTAATCATTTACTCTGGCGACAATGTGAGTTCGATTTCACAATAAGAGCAATAGATGGCGTTATGGTCTCAAAGGAATCGATATCATTCACAGGATGCATACAAACGGTTGTAACAGTAACCATAGATGGCAGGATCAACGACTTTGTGGTGAATAACAATTATAATAAATAGTTACGCATAAGATTATGTTATAATCTTTACGAATAGACGCTCTCGCGGCGACACGGCCATTCTGATCGGCGGTGCGCGCTCTGCACCTGCCGATGCCCTTATGCCCCAACTCTACAGTTGAGTAGATGTAGATTGTTATCTGAAACAATGGCCATAAATTTTGTCGGCAGATTATTGTTGCTTTTATTATCCTACAGTATTCAATGAATGTAGGATTTGGTAACAGACAGTTTAGTTAACATTGAAAGCTTGCAATAGATCTGACATCTATTCAGTTTGCCTTAAATTGAAATATTGATTGCATTTATGCAACAAAGCATAGCTACCAGCTTTAGGTATTTTACTTGCGATTTGTTTTAATTGATATTGCACGATTAATTCAAATTCAATCATTAGCTGTTAGCTGAAGCAAAGAGTAAGTACTCTGCTCGCAGTAAGATTAAGATCAATCTTTTTCCTGTAACCGAGTAGATTACAATATAAAGATGTGGCATGCAATGGTGTTAAAAATAACTAGTGCTTCTTGTCATGTCATTGAAAGCATACAATTTGTATTTTAATTTGTTGCATAATTAACTGTTAGCTTTCAGTTTCATTTTCACATGTATGCAGGATGTTGTTACTGTTGCTTCTAAGATTTGCATTGAATTATAGAACTAGGTAGTAAACAGTTTTAGTTTACATTGACAGCTTGTTGTAGATTTGCTGTCTATTTAATTTGTCTTTAATTGAATGTATTGATTCTGCACCTTACATAAGCACACTTGTTAAGAATTGTGTGTAGTAATGTTATATGATCAGCTGTTAGCTGAATAGTTTGGTAATGCTCTGTGATAGACACAAAGTCTTGGATTTGACAGGATTAAAGGATAGGATCAGGAACACCGCTCTGTGATAGACACAAAGTCTTTGATTTGATAGGATTAAAGGGGTAGGAGTTTAGGACTATTGCTCCGTGTCAGGCACAAAGTCTTGTATTAAAATATTGAATGCATCGATATTGCATCTCATATAACCACACTTGTTAAGGATAGTGTGTAGTAGTGTTGTATAATCAGCTGTTAGCTGAATAGTTTAGTAATGCTTTGTGATAGACACAAAGTCTTAGATTTGATAGGATTAAAGTTTTAGGAATTTAATTCCAATGCTCCGTGTCATGCACAAAGTCTTGTATTAAAATATTGAATGCATTGATATTGCATCTCACATAAACACACTTGTTCTTTGATTTCATAGGATTAGAGTTTTAGGAATTTAATTCCATTGCTCCGTGTCATGCACAAAGTCTTGTATTAAAATATTGAATGCATTGATATTGCATCTCACATAAGCACACTTGTTTTAGGATAGTGTGTAGTAGTGTTGTATGATCAGCTGTTAGCTGAATAGTTTGGTAATGCTCTGTGATAGACACAAAGTCTTGGATTTGACAGGATTAAAGGATAGGATCAGGAACACCGCTCTGTGATAGACACAAAGTCTTTGATTTGATAGGATTAAAGGGGTAGGAGTTTAGGACAATTGCTTCGTGTCATGCACGAAGTCTTGTATTTAAGAGTATATAGACAACCTAAGTGTAGGTTGTTTGTTCGTTCTCTAGCTCCGTGGCATGCACGAAGTCTTGTATTTGAGAGTATATAGAGAACCTAAGTGTAGGTTGTTCGTTCGTGAACCCAGTGGGATAACATGAGAGTATATCCTATTAGTTACCTCTAGGACTTGCTAATAGTTGATTGTTTTCATTATTAGTTACCTCCAAAGAATACTAATAGTTAGGTGTGAGTTTTACTTATTATTGATTTATTTATCAGTTAACCCCACAGATAGTGATAGTACTTTGCAATAGACTAGAATTAATTGTTACAAGTAGAATTGTAAAAATATAAAGATGACAAAAATAATTCAAAAAGTACTTTGGTGTCTGATATGCATTTCATGTGAGCATCATGTAGGTAGGTACTTGTTGACTTGGCTATTGTATTGAGCCTTTGACACTTGAACATTGTAGCAGTGTTAGCAAGGTGAGTGGAAAATAGTTTGAAAACTCCTCACCTTTTATTTTGGCTACGTTGTGTGGATGAGCTGGAACAGTCATCTCTGACTGACTGTTCTTCATTTTGGTGGGATGTCAGTTGTTTGTTCCTGGGCTGGCGACACGGTCACTTCTTCAACAGGCTTTGACAGACTCTAAAAGAGTTAGGCCCTATGGGCAGTACATAATTCATGTTTAAGAGATGAAATATGCTTCAATACCAGTTTATGACATTCCTTGAATGTTGACACTTTATATTGAAGTTGATTGTATTGTTCGGCTAAAACCCTGTGATGTAAGCGTGGGTTAGCCAGCTTATTCTTAAGGAAGGTTTTGTTTTCAACAATGATCTTCACATCCACCTTGATTTCATCACATTCCTGAAGTAGCTGGGTCCATACAGCTTTAGAAGATTCAAGTTCCTTTAATTCTGTGGGTTGTCATTTTCTTTTTAATATGACAATCATCTGGGACCTGGAATGTGAGACGTTATGCAGATAAATAATAATGCAAAAAAAGAGGTGTTCCTTCTAATATTTAGATTAGAAGGAACAAGTAGTGATAAATAAATCAATTGTTATGTAATGGTTATTACAGTTTGATGAAGTTAATTAGAATTAAATGAGAAAGTTAAACGGAAGGGAGGTACTATGAAACACAGTACATTGGTTGTTTTACTGCGCATGCATAAAAACATGTTGAAAACTATGTTTTCTGTCAATGTATCAAATTCCGTTTGCATTGTCACACAACTTCTTGTTTAATAGTTCATACCTATCTCTTGACTTATTTTACAAACCTATTGCATATCAAAATGTTTCTGTATGAATCTTGCAACAAGTAACGGTCCACTGTTTCAATGTTGACGGACTTATTTGGAAAACACTAATCGCAACTCATTATGAATTTCATGTCGTTTGAGTAGCACTACTCATTAGATTACTGCCATGTCATCTGCCAATTACGCTAATAACTAACGATTTACTTAATAATTAATATTGCACATGATTATATTCACAATTCAGCAAGACATAAAAACATATGACAGCAATTAATGACAATTGCAATGACGTTTAACAACTGACATTAAACGATTGTATTATAACTTATGATTTGTTACGTTATTCACTTAACGTTTTGTTTTTGTTTGTGAAATTGACAGATGATTCTTGTTAATTTGAGTTTGTATTGGTGTGCCAAATAACTCTATTTGTGATCTAGGAATTTTATTTGTTTAAACTAGTTTACTTTTTAAATCTTGCACCCTTGTTTATCCAACTTACTTTGGACATTGGCAGAATAGTCGACATCTGTTTTGCTTGACATTTATTGAAATAGAAAATAACTTTTATTGGGAACTAAAACTTTTGACTAATAAACGCTTTACCTGGAGATGTTAAATAAGGTCCTAAAATTAAGGCACTAAACAGAAGCTATAGAGAAGTTGCGAGACATAAACAAACAGCAGTGCAAATTTCAAATATTGACAAATCTATTGAATGTTTCTAGTCAGTGTGCATGCAGCTAACAACAAATCTTGAAATGAGTCAAAAGTACTTAGTTCTTATGTGTAGTGCAAACACAAATACAACAAATAAGTTTGAGATCAATTTCTTAAGTTTGTGACAAATTTCAAGTTATGTTAGACTTGTAATGAGCTTTTGTAGAGTAATTTATCTTGTATTGTTATTTTACTTCCACAAGTTATCAGGCAAAAGGTGACATTAATTTTGCCAGTATGTGATGAAAATAAAACAAAATACTTCCCAGGATTGATGTTGAAATCCATCAATGGAGTAATTATTATCTTTGCTTTTCTGGTGTCAAGTCTTTGTTTATTCTGCTGCTTCGGTCATTCTGTGCTGTACATGTTCTATTTGAGTGCACCATAAGGCTCATCTAGAATATCATGATTTAGTTTTCTATAGGTCATTGATTATTTCTCCTCTTAAGGATAGCGTTTGGTGTAACAGATATTGTCATATTGTGTTCTCAGCAACAGTTGTGATCATAATGCAATAGGCCACAGCATGTTGCCGTCCACCAGCCATATGGATGAGAATGCAACCAACTCTTACGCTACTGGCATCAACTATTAAGTTCATTATGTGCGTCTTTTGTTTACAGAAAATCATTAATTTCCAGTATCTTCCTTTACATGGGTCCATTGCCATTGCCAGCACCTGTTGCCATCATCATTAAATTTGTGATCAATCTTCATGTTGCCATCAGGGTTGTAGGAAGGAAGAAATATTTCAGTTGTCTTGGCTGTAGCTGGGCAACAAGTCGCTCACTCTTGGAACGCATCATGTTCACGATTTCAGAGAAAAAATCTTTTGTCACGCCACGGCTACGGCCGTGTAAGCAGGTTTCTCAGTTGCACGTAATTCTTTGGATGTCCGGCATAAATCTGAGCGGAAGGGGATCGCAAGTACGATCCCACTTCTGATAACACGGCGGGGAATCCCTCCTTTGCCGTTTCTGACCAGTCTCCGGTGTAATTCTTCGTTAATGGTAGATATAGGTAGTTTTCAATCACACACAACAGTTAACTCAAACTCAAAGCGTTTATTTCAATTAGAACATTAAACATTTACAGGCACTTTTTAATTATCACTTTATCACTTAGCAAGGAGTCTTTCAGGTTGAGTTTCATGACGCTAGTCGCCCATTCCAAAGCGAGTCGGTCTCTGCTGGAGAAGAACGGGCAAGAAACTCCAGGGACACTCTTTTAAATCAAAACATTATGTTACAGGGTTTACTTGTTTGACAATTACAATATTAGTCCTTTTCTAACACTACTCTTGTTGTTATTTTTCTAAGCCGGGTCGCCCACACCCGCCATTGTGTGTCCGACCCTTTTTCTAAGTCGGCGGAACTCAGTGTTGTTCAATACTAACTCTTATTACTTAGTGTGGTCAATGAAACTCACAAACAATGCTAAAATCCTTATCAGTTAATTCTTTTATAATTAAACAAAGCTAATATTCACAAATACAAAGGTTTATCAGAATTAAAGTTAAATTAGAAGCTTCATTACTTTCAACACTTTTTGACAACACTTCCTGTGATTCAAGGAATTTAATCATACAACAATTGATCTTTAGTAAATTACAGTGTAAAATAATCTTATTACTTTATCGTTTGTTTTCTATTATTGAAACTTATTTAGTTCTCGTATTAAATTATTACATTCGGTTATTGATCATAATATTTGCAATCCGCGCCATTTTCGTCACATGAGGTAGCGCTTTATCATAAACAAATTTACTGTCAAATGAGCAATATTGTTAATGTGACTAAAAACATAAAGACTATACAAAATAAATGTTCCCTTTTAATTTTAACTAAGACATGGGAATTGGTTTAATCATTTACTCTGGCGACAATGTGAGTTCGATTTCACAATAAGAGCAATAGATGGCGTTATGGTCTCAAAGGAATCGATATCATTCACAGGATGCATACAAACGGTTGTAACAGTAACCATAGATGGCAGGATCAACGACTTTGTGGTGAATAACAATTATAATAAATAGTTACGCATAAGATTATGTTATAATCTTTACGAATAGACGCTCTCGCGGCGACACGGCCATTCTGATCGGCGGTGCGCGCTCTGCACCTGCCGATGCCCTTATGCCCCAACTCTACAGTTGAGTAGATGTAGATTGTTATCTGAAACAATGGCCATAAATTTTGTCGGCGCGCATATACGCTCCGGCATCGGTCGCGAACGGTTGTGTGCTTGCGCTCTCCCGCTCTTGACTCATTGCTCTGAGTCATATATTCGTTGCATTACGTAACGATTTTCGTAGTCGCTCGACTACACCCGATCTCCGATCGTTTATCGATCGGGCATAGATCCCAAAAAGGCCTTTTTCAAGGCTATCTTATTTCTTTAACAAGAGATTTTCGTCTGTAAATTCACCAGGCCCCTTCCGGGCAAAACCACAGTTTCGTGGTCACTCGGTGGATACCATACGGTGCCAACGAAGCCGAGTGGGGTGTTGACCCAACACACCCGCCGATCCCCTTCAGGGTAAGGCAGTGAATTGGCCGGGTCCCAGTGTTTGGCCTTGGGGGATCTCCTAGTCAACACGTGGTGACAGTTTTGCTTCCACAGCAACTCACCTAGCGTGGTCGGGTATCTTCATACCCTTCACACTAGACTGGTCAGGACCCCGTTGCACATTAAGATAGGCAACGGGCCAAATCAAGCTTAGGGCTCACCATTAGGCACTCATCCTCCCTGTCTTACCCGACAGGGAGGGATTGTACACATCCCCGGCATTCCCACCGGGGAGATAGGCTTAGTTAGGCCATTCCCTCCCCCCCCCGCCATTATGGCCACCAAAAAGGTAGATCTCGAGCTTCTCTCGAAGAAATTAACCTTATTTCTCGAGTATATACTCGAATCGGAGCCTTCCCTCAGAGGGAAGTATAAGGAGGAGCTCTCCTGCCTCTTGAGCATCTCAAGGGGCGAAAACCCCGACCAAGATGTCAGCGTCGCTACGTTCAGCGACGCTCTTGATACCCCTCCGACTGTAGAGTCGCCCAGACCCCCCTCCCCCTCCCCCTCGTCGGAGTCAATGGACACCGACGCCCCCGCTGCTTCTTCAAAGCAACCCTCCTACCCTTCTGGCTCGGAGGAGGAAGACGAGCCAAAGTCCGCTGCTTCCTCTACCTCTTCCTCCCCCTCCGACGACGGCTTCATAGCCGTCCAAGGAAAGGGAAGAAAGAGGAAGAATAGGAAGCAGACCTCTGCGCAGGCCAGTAAGGTCGCCGCAATAGAGGACTCTGACTCCTCTTCATCCACCGTCACCATCAAACCAGCTGTGGTTAAACAGCGTGCTACTGTCGCGACTTGCGCTACCGTAGCTTCCCCCTCCCCCTCCACCGCCCCACCGATCTCGTTTACGTCCTCCGCGAAGGCCCCCCCCGCGCCCCTCGCCCCCCGAACCGCGTCATCCTCCGCAAAGGATGCCCCCGCGCCCTCTGCCTCCCCGTCCGCATCATCCACCGCGATGGATTGCTCCGCGCCCATTAGTTCCGGCCCTAAGAAGGTCGCGCCTCCACCTCCTGTCTTCATACAAGACAAGGAGAAGTGGACGGCTGTATCCAAGTGGTGTATGGAGATGAAAATCTCCTACACAAATGCCCGATCTACCCAACAGGGTATTAAGGTTCTAGTCCCTACGTCGAAAGACTACAGGGACCTTACCAGAGTTCTGAGAGAGAGAGGTGTGTCATTCCACACCTACTCCCTCCCAGAAGATAGGCAGATCCGTGTGGTGATCAAAAAGATCCCCAAGGAAATCTCTCCCGCCGAAATTTTAGCCGACCTTCAGTCGCAAAAAATCCCTGTAGACGAGGTGCACCGCATGCATCGTTCGCGCGGCAGGGAAGCATACGACATGGTATTAGTCGTGTGCTCCCCCACCGAGGGGCATCACCCCATATTCAACATTAAGACCTTGTGCAACCTCATGGGCTTCTCGATCGAGAAGCCCTGGAAGAACAGCGCGATCGGACAGTGTCACCGCTGTCAATTGTATGGCCATTCTCAAAAGAATTGCCATGCAAAACCCAGGTGCGTAAAGTGCCTGGGTGACCACGGCACCGCTGACTGCTCGCGTCCCAAAGACCGTAGCCAGTGCAACAGCCCGCCTAGTTGCGTGTTGTGCGGCCTCGAGGGCCACACAGCCAACTACCGCGGCTGCTCTAAAGCCCCTAAGGCTACATCCAATAAGCTGACCAAACGTCTAGACGTGAGGCAGCAAAAACAGAGGGACTTCCATCCCCTCCCCTCCTCCCAGATTCCTGAGCGGCTAAGCCCTCAGAGGCCTAGTCCATGGACTATGCTCAATCACCAGCAGGCTTTCCCAGCCCTGGGTATTCCGCGCCCCCCCCCCCCCTCATACCCCTCTCTATACAATGATGGACCCGCGAGTCCATCACCTCCCCCCTCCCCCCGGCTTCCGCGGCCCCTCTTTCGCGCCCTCTGCGCCCCCCGCGAAACCCGCCACCGCTCTAAAACCCCCGCGCCCTGCTCCCACTCCCGTGGCCCCAATTAAACCCGTGGACGATCGTTTCGACGTAATCAGTACCGCGTTCGAACTTTTCTGTTCCCCCAGGGCTACACAGATGGCCCTGGACATCTCTACAGCCCAGAAATCGGGTAGCCTAGCGGCAATCCGTAACGTCTTCAATGCGTATCCCGAGATCACGCAAGCCCTCACCTCTTTCTCTACCCCCCATCATGTCTAACACCACTCAGGCTAGGTTTAAACCCCGATCCCTCAAGCTTGGCACCTTCAATGCCAATGGCTTAAATCAACAAAAAGATGAAATCGCGGACTTCCTCCGCGTTCATCAACTAGATATCCTCCTCATCCAGGAAACTTTTCTAAAGCCCCACAGAGGCAATCCCTCCTTAGCTAACTATCGTATCGTTCGGAACGATAGAACGCGTTGTCATGGGGGCGGCACCCTCATTTATTACAAAAAGGATCTGTACTGCATCCCAATGGATCCTCCCCCCCTCTCACGATTAGAAGTATCAGCATGCCATCTGGGCATGACCGGTCACGCACCGATCACTATAGTGTCGGTCTATATCCCTCCCATTACTACCATCGCTTCGGAAAATTTCCAAAATCTCTCGGACGATATCCAACTGTTGTTAAACATGAGTGACTCCGTCATCTTGGCGGGGGATCTCAATGCGAAACATCCCTCTTGGAATAGCTCCACCACCAACACCAGAGGTCGGCACTTGTTCGACCTCTCCTCCTCCCTAAACTTCGACATCATCGCTCCGATGAGTCCCACTCACTATCCCCATGCCATCAGTCATACCCCTGACGTACTCGACGTAACGCTCCTTAAGAACGTTAATCTAAGACTAGATTCAATAGAAACGGTGTACGAGCTTACCTCTGACCACCGACCGGTAATCATCAAACTCACCTCCCGCACAGGTCCCTCCGACCCTGACCAACCCCTCCCCACTAAAAAGGTGACGGACTGGAGGAAAGTAAGCACTCAGCTGAAATCCAACACATCCCCCTTACTAGACTCGATCCCCGACAATTTCGACTCAGTCGCTGACACGACTGCCGCGATCGACTCACTCACGGAGCACGTACAGACCGTCCTGAGCGAATGCTCCAGGGAGGTTCCAGCAACAGAACCCTGTTACTTGAATCTCCCCGACGATGTGCGTGCCCTGATGACTGAGAAGAGCGCGGCTACTCGAGCCTACAGCGTCTTCCCCTGTGCCGCCAACAAAGCCCATATGCGCTACTATCAGAGATCTGTTAGGACACGTATAGCGGAGCTGCGTGAAGCGGGATGGGACAAGATGGTGAGCGAACTAGAGCCCTCTCATCTAGCCTTCTGGGAACTCCAGAGGAAACTCAGGTCCCCCCAGTCGGCCCCCGTTCCCCCGTTAGTCCGCCCCGATAAAACCATTGCCTTCGACGACATCGACAAAGCCGAGTGCCTAGCCGACAGTCTAGAAGCTCAATGCTCTCCCAGCACCCTACCAGTAGACAAAGCTCACCTCGACGAGGTCGACGCCGAAGTCGAACGTAGAGCCTCCCTTCCTCCCGTTGAAGACCCTGATTTTCCCCTGCCCCCCATCGAACCAGATGAGGTGCACGAGATAATCAAAGGTCTGCATACGCGCAAAGCCCCCGGTTCAGACGGACTCACCAATAGGGTGGTCCAGCTCTTCCCAGCCCACTTGATCATGCTACTGACCACCATCTTCAATGGTGCTCTAAGCAATAACATCTTTCCCCAGACGTGGAAAGAGGCCACGGTCATAGGTATCCCAAAGCCCGGCAAGCCTAAAAACGAGCCCTCTAGTTACCGCCCAATCAGTCTGCTCAAAGTTCTCGGTAAAATCTACGAGAGGCTTATTTATAAGCGTCTCAGAGACTACGCCGAGACTAAGGGCCTCATACCCGACGAGCAGTTCGGCTTCAGAACTCAGCACTCTAGCGTGCATCAGGTCCACCGCATAGTCGAGCTGGTCAAAGGTGGTCTCACCCGCGGCTATCCGACATGCGCAGTCTTCTTCGACATAGCGAAAGCTTTCGACAAAGTCTGGCACAACGGCTTAGTATACAAGCTATACAAACTCGGAGTGCCGGATCGTCTCGTACTCATCATACGAGACTACTTGTCGAATCGCACCTTCCGCTACCGTATCGAAGGTGCCCTATCCTCCCCTCGCCCCATAAGGGCAGGAGTCCCTCAGGGCTCAGTGATAGCCCCCCTCGCGTTCACGCTGTTCACCAGCGACATCCCCAGACACAGAGGGACGCAGCTCGCTCTGTTCGCAGACGACACTGCGATCACCTGCAAAGGCAACACCCCTTCGTCTCTCCTAAATCTACAACGGGCAGTCAATAACCTTGGCGCCTGGTTTAGACGGTGGAGGATCGAAGTTAATCCCGACAAAAGTCAAGCGGTTTCATTCTCGAAACCGAGATCTAGACCCCCCCCTCCCCCCCGAACGATCACCCTGTTCGGCAAGCCGATCCCTTGGGAGAAGCGAGCCAAGTACCTAGGTGTGATCTTAGACCACCGTCTCTCCTTTTCAGAGCACATAAAGACGGTTCGTTCGCGAGCCGCTTTCGCTCTAGGTAGGCTTCACTGTATCCTAAATTCACGCAGCAAATTGTCACTAAAGTGCAAATTGCGTATCTACACAGCGTGTGTCCGTCCCATAATGACCTATGCGGGAGCAGTCTTCGCCCACGCCAAACCCCGTCACATCCATAGGATGCAGTCCCTCCAAAACAGATTCCTTCACAAGGCCACGGGAGCCCCGTGGTACGTCAGAAACGAGATCCTCCATCTCGACTGTAAGATCCCTACGATCCACCAGTTCCTCAAACGCATGGCAAAGCGCCACTTTGAGTCCGCTCCTCGACATCGGAACCCTCTGATAGTCGAGGCAGCCAATTATGTCCCGTCCCAAATCAGTCAGATCCGCCGTCCGAGGCATGTACTTTCCGACCCAGATGACCCCATTACACTCCTCCAGGAGCAGAATAGGGCCACCAGTACAGTGCACAAACACAGACGCCTCCCGTCATTCCGACCTCGCCGCCGAGGTCCTTTACGTACGCGATCTACTCCCCGAGTAAACGAATCCCCCCCCCGACCCTTGCTCGATAACGAGGTGCCAGCAGTTGTTGCAGCTGAGCACGTAGCTTTAAATACCCCGAATAATAATCATGATATAAATACAAATTTGATCCAGCCTGTCCCCTCTTGCTGTCCTCCCGTCAGCGATGCCCTAAGCCGAGGTCCGTACCCCACAGGGGGTGCCCTTAGCGAGCATTCGCTTAATTTTAATTTAGAATAGTTGAAAAAGCTCCTGGCTGGAGGCTCTAAGTGTAGAAGCTTATGGCACCCACAGGAAAGTCCGGTTAAGCAGCCACGACCTTAGTGGTCAAAACTGCGAGAAGCCATTCAAAAAAAAAAAAAAAAAAAAAAAAAAAAAAATTTTGTCGGCAGATTATTGTTGCTTTTATTATCCTACAGTATTCAATGAATGTAGGATTTGGTAACAGACAGTTTAGTTAACATTGAAAGCTTGCAATAGATCTGACATCTATTCAGTTTGCCTTAAATTGAAATATTGATTGCATTTATGCAACAAAGCATAGCTACCAGCTTTAGGTATTTTACTTGCGATTTGTTTTAATTGATATTGCACGATTAATTCAAATTCAATCATTAGCTGTTAGCTGAAGCAAAGAGTAAGTACTCTGCTCGCAGTAAGATTAAGATCAATCTTTTTCCTGTAACCGAGTAGATTACAATATAAAGATGTGGCATGCAATGGTGTTAAAAATAACTAGTGCTTCTTGTCATGTCATTGAAAGCATACAATTTGTATTTTAATTTGTTGCATAATTAACTGTTAGCTTTCAGTTTCATTTTCACATGTATGCAGGATGTTGTTACTGTTGCTTCTAAGATTTGCATTGAA
Organism: Agrochola lychnidis; assembly: GCA_963680765.1. Classification (NCBI taxonomy): domain Eukaryota; kingdom Metazoa; phylum Arthropoda; class Insecta; order Lepidoptera; family Noctuidae; genus Agrochola; species Agrochola lychnidis. Next base: position 18,609,755 of record OY796857.1, read on the forward strand.
TTATAGAACTAGGTAGTAAACAGTTTTAGTTTACATTGACAGCTTGTTGTAGATTTGCTGTCTATTTAATTTGTCTTTAATTGAATGTATTGATTCTGCACCTTACATAAGCACACTTGTTAAGAATTGTGTGTAGTAATGTTATATGATCAGCTGTTAGCTGAATAGTTTGGTAATGCTCTGTGATAGACACAAAGTCTTGGATTTGACAGGATTAAAGGATAGGATCAGGAACACCGCTCTGTGATAGACACAAAGTCTTTGATTTGATAGGATTAAAGGGGTAGGAGTTTAGGACTATTGCTCCGTGTCAGGCACAAAGTCTTGTATTAAAATATTGAATGCATCGATATTGCATCTCATATAACCACACTTGTTAAGGATAGTGTGTAGTAGTGTTGTATAATCAGCTGTTAGCTGAATAGTTTAGTAATGCTTTGTGATAGACACAAAGTCTTAGATTTGATAGGATTAAAGTTTTAGGAATTTAATGCCAATGCTCCGTGTCTTGCACAAAGTCTTGTATTAAAATATTGAATGCATTGATATTGCATCTCACATAAACACACTTGTTCTTTGATTTCATAGGATTAGAGTTTTAGGAATTTAATTCCATTGCTCCGTGTCATGCACAAAGTCTTGTATTAAAATATTGAATGCATTGATATTGCATCTCACATAAGCACACTTGTTTTAGGATAGTGTGTAGTAGTGTTGTATGATCAGCTGTTAGCTGAATAGTTTGGTAATGCTCTGTGATAGACACAAAGTCTTGGATTTGACAGGATTAAAGGATAGGATCAGGAACACCGCTCTGTGATAGACACAAAGTCTTTGATTTGATAGGATTAAAGGGGTAGGAGTTTAGGACAATTGCTTCGTGTCATGCACGAAGTCTTGTATTTAAGAGTATATAGACAACCTAAGTGTAGGTTGTTTGTTCGTTCTCTAGCTCCGTGGCATGCACGAAGTCTTGTATTTGAGAGTATATAGAGAACCTAAGTGTAGGTTGTTCGTTCGTGAACCCAGTGGGATAACATGAGAGTATATCCTATTAGTTACCTCTAGGACTTGCTAATAGTTGATTGTTTTCATTATTAGTTACCTCCAAAGAATACTAATAGTTAGGTGTGAGTTTTACTTATTATTGATTTATTTATCAGTTAACCCCACAGATAGTGATAGTACTTTGCAATAGACTAGAATTAATTGTTACAAGTAGAATTGTAAAAATATAAAGATGACAAAAATAATTCAAAAAGTACTTTGGTGTCTGATATGCATTTCATGTGAGCATCATGTAGGTAGGTACTTGTTGACTTGGCTATTGTATTGAGCCTTTGACACTTGAACATTGTAGCAGTGTTAGCAAGGTGAGTGGAAAATAGTTTGAAAACTCCTCACCTTTTATTTTGGCTACGTTGTGTGGATGAGCTGGAACAGTCATCTCTGACTGACTGTTCTTCATTTTGGTGGGATGTCAGTTGTTTGTTCCTGGGCTGGCGACACGGTCACTTCTTCAACAGGCTTTGACAGACTCTAAAAGAGTTAGGCCCTATGGGCAGTACATAATTCATGTTTAAGAGATGAAATATGCTTCAATACCAGTTTATGACATTCCTTGAATGTTGACACTTTATATTGAAGTTGATTGTATTGTTCGGCTAAAACCCTGTGATGTAAGCGTGGGTTAGCCAGCTTATTCTTAAGGAAGGTTTTGTTTTCAACAATGATCTTCACATCCACCTTGATTTCATCACATTCCTGAAGTAGCTGGGTCCATACAGCTTTAGAAGATTCAAGTTCCTTTAATTCTGTGGGTTGTCATTTTCTTTTTAATATGACAATCATCTGGGACCTGGAATGTGAGACGTTATGCAGATAAATAATAATGCAAAAAAAGAGGTGTTCCTTCTAATATTTAGATTAGAAGGAACAAGTAGTGATAAATAAATCAATTGTTATGTAATGGTTATTACAGTTTGATGAAGTTAATTAGAATTAAATGAGAAAGTTAAACGGAAGGGAGGTACTATGAAACACAGTACATTGGTTGTTTTACTGCGCATGCATAAAAACATGTTGAAAACTATGTTTTCTGTCAATGTATCAAATTCCGTTTGCATTGTCACACAACTTCTTGTTTAATAGTTCATACCTATCTCTTGACTTATTTTACAAACCTATTGCATATCAAAATGTTTCTGTATGAATCTTGCAACAAGTAACGGTCCACTGTTTCAATGTTGACGGACTTATTTGGAAAACACTAATCGCAACTCATTATGAATTTCATGTCGTTTGAGTAGCACTACTCATTAGATTACTGCCATGTCATCTGCCAATTACGCTAATAACTAACGATTTACTTAATAATTAATATTGCACATGATTATATTCACAATTCAGCAAGACATAAAAACATATGACAGCAATTAATGACAATTGCAATGACGTTTAACAACTGACATTAAACGATTGTATTATAACTTATGATTTGTTACGTTATTCACTTAACGTTTTGTTTTTGTTTGTGAAATTGACAGATGATTCTTGTTAATTTGAGTTTGTATTGGTGTGCCAAATAACTCTATTTGTGATCTAGGAATTTTATTTGTTTAAACTAGTTTACTTTTTAAATCTTGCACCCTTGTTTATCCAACTTACTTTGGACATTGGCAGAATAGTCGACATCTGTTTTGCTTGACATTTATTGAAATAGAAAATAACTTTTATTGGGAACTAAAACTTTTGACTAATAAACGCTTTACCTGGAGATGTTAAATAAGGTCCTAAAATTAAGGCACTAAACAGAAGCTATAGAGAAGTTGCGAGACATAAACAAACAGCAGTGCAAATTTCAAATATTGACAAATCTATTGAATGTTTCTAGTCAGTGTGCATGCAGCTAACAACAAATCTTGAAATGAGTCAAAAGTACTTAGTTCTTATGTGTAGTGCAAACACAAATACAACAAATAAGTTTGAGATCAATTTCTTAAGTTTGTGACAAATTTCAAGTTATGTTAGACTTGTAATGAGCTTTTGTAGAGTAATTTATCTTGTATTGTTATTTTACTTCCACAAGTTATCAGGCAAAAGGTGACATTAATTTTGCCAGTATGTGATGAAAATAAAACAAAATACTTCCCAGGATTGATGTTGAAATCCATCAATGGAGTAATTATTATCTTTGCTTTTCTGGTGTCAAGTCTTTGTTTATTCTGCTGCTTCGGTCATTCTGTGCTGTACATGTTCTATTTGAGTGCACCATAAGGCTCATCTAGAATATCATGATTTAGTTTTCTATAGGTCATTGATTATTTCTCCTCTTAAGGATAGCGTTTGGTGTAACAGATATTGTCATATTGTGTTCTCAGCAACAGTTGTGATCATAATGCAATAGGCCACAGCATGTTGCCGTCCACCAGCCATATGGATGAGAATGCAACCAACTCTTACGCTACTGGCATCAACTATTAAGTTCATTATGTGCGTCTTTTGTTTACAGAAAATCATTAATTTCCAGTATCTTCCTTTACATGGGTCCATTGCCATTGCCAGCACCTGTTGCCATCATCATTAAATTTGTGATCAATCTTCATGTTGCCATCAGGGTTGTAGGAAGGAAGAAATATTTCAGTTGTCTTGGCTGTAGCTGGGCAACAAGTCGCTCACTCTTGGAACGCATCATGTTCACGATTTCAGAGAAAAAATCTTTTGTCACGCCACGGCTACGGCCGTGTAAGCAGGTTTCTCAGTTGCACGTAATTCTTTGGATGTCCGGCATAAATCTGAGCGGAAGGGGATCGCAAGTACGATCCCACTTCTGATAACACGGCGGGGAATCCCTCCTTTGCCGTTTCTGACCAGTCTCCGGTGTAATTCTTCGTTAATGGTAGATATAGGTAGTTTTCAATCACACACAACAGTTAACTCAAACTCAAAGCGTTTATTTCAATTAGAACATTAAACATTTACAGGCACTTTTTAATTATCACTTTATCACTTAGCAAGGAGTCTTTCAGGTTGAGTTTCATGACGCTAGTCGCCCATTCCAAAGCGAGTCGGTCTCTGCTGGAGAAGAACGGGCAAGAAACTCCAGGGACACTCTTTTAAATCAAAACATTATGTTACAGGGTTTACTTGTTTGACAATTACAATATTAGTCCTTTTCTAACACTACTCTTGTTGTTATTTTTCTAAGCCGGGTCGCCCACACCCGCCATTGTGTGTCCGACCCTTTTTCTAAGTCGGCGGAACTCAGTGTTGTTCAATACTAACTCTTATTACTTAGTGTGGTCAATGAAACTCACAAACAATGCTAAAATCCTTATCAGTTAATTCTTTTATAATTAAACAAAGCTAATATTCACAAATACAAAGGTTTATCAGAATTAAAGTTAAATTAGAAGCTTCATTACTTTCAACACTTTTTGACAACACTTCCTGTGATTCAAGGAATTTAATCATACAACAATTGATCTTTAGTAAATTACAGTGTAAAATAATCTTATTACTTTATCGTTTGTTTTCTATTATTGAAACTTATTTAGTTCTCGTATTAAATTATTACATTCGGTTATTGATCATAATATTTGCAATCCGCGCCATTTTCGTCACATGAGGTAGCGCTTTATCATAAACAAATTTACTGTCAAATGAGCAATATTGTTAATGTGACTAAAAACATAAAGACTATACAAAATAAATGTTCCCTTTTAATTTTAACTAAGACATGGGAATTGGTTTAATCATTTACTCTGGCGACAATGTGAGTTCGATTTCACAATAAGAGCAATAGATGGCGTTATGGTCTCAAAGGAATCGATATCATTCACAGGATGCATACAAACGGTTGTAACAGTAACCATAGATGGCAGGATCAACGACTTTGTGGTGAATAACAATTATAATAAATAGTTACGCATAAGATTATGTTATAATCTTTACGAATAGACGCTCTCGCGGCGACATATATAAAGGAAAAACCATTACCATTAACCATTTATCTCCGTAGAAGCAAACAAATAATGTTTAAAATAAAAAGGCAAGTGAGATCTTCTTTTTAACCGACTTCCAAAAAGGAAGTATTGTATGTATGTTTTTTTTTATGCATGTCCACCGATTTCTCCGTCAATAATTATGGTGGACCGATTTTGAAAATTATTTTTGTTTGAAAGGGTATGCTCTTGAGGTGGTCCCCTATAAACTTTATTAACTTTGCTTAGACAGTTTTTGAGTTAACTTCAATAATACATATTTTATCTCACTTAGTATGTGGATGTGAATAATAATATGATAATTTCCTGTCACTGATAATTACACAGCAGGAAGTGGTATTCGAATTTGTGTAGGGTAGGTACCATAACTAAAAAGTGAAAAATAAAAAGAAATTGCAAAAAAAACCGACTTCCAAAAAAACAGTATAAAGTGAAAAATAACTTTAATTTTGGAAGTCGGCGGCAAAAAAAAAAATTAAAACAAAATTTGACTAAGCTAAATTTAATTAAATAAGCTGAATTTCAACTATTACTAAAATTAAGAAAAATTGTAACACATGCCTTCAACTTAGTTACGTTTAACCACGAACCATCCAAGGGTTAATCCATTAATTATTTTGATTGATCACCTAATTTACCAACAAATTAAAACTACATCAATCACTTGACAGTTTTTGCTAATATAAAAATCATTCTTAGGTAAACAAATATTTTAAATTAAAAGGATTAACTAAATCTGAAGACCCGTATCAATCAGTCTAGGTTAAATTAATGTAATTAATATAATATAAAAAATAAAGTTTAATAAAAAACTGTAACCCGACCACGGGAAAATAAAAATGATCTAAAAAGTACGAAACAAGCAAATATTTCAGACAGAAATCAAGACATAGGTACAAAAATGGTCAAGGTAAAGCCGTGGTCGCATGCCTGTATACCATGTGGGTGCCAGGAACACCTACAAAATTATAATGGCATGCGACGACGGCTTTACCTTGACCATTTTTGTACCTATGTCTTGATTTCTGTCTGAAATATTTGCTTGTTTCGTACTTTTTAGATCATTTTTATTTTCCCGTGGTCGGGTTACAGTTTTTTATTAAACTTTATTTTTTATTTTATACTTTTCCGTTTTTACACTTACTAAACGTTACAACAACGCCGCGCGCAACGTCTCACTGAAAATTGAATTTACAACGAGAACATTTTCGCGCAATGATTTTGTACGATTTCAAATGTCGACTAAAACCAAAAGAATCATTTGAAAGACTTCGAATGATGTTCATAGACAAAAGCCCTTCTAAAGCGACTGTTTTCCGCTGGTTCAACGAATTTAAGCGTGGTCAAGTACAAGTTTTTAGCGTTGTAACTTTGGCGGACGAAGAAAGAAGTGGCCGTCATAGGGCTATGACGGCTGTTACATAAGAAAACGTGCTGGCTGTGAAAAATTAAATTTAAGTGAATAGGCGAATTACATATGAAGAGATTCAGCATATACTGCAGATTGGATCGGGAAGTGTACATGAAATTCTACATGGGCATCTTCAGGTAAAGAAGATAGTTTCACGCTGATTACCACACAATCTAACGCAGAAGGAGGTTCGGGTAGAATGGTGCCGAGACATGATAGCAAAATTTGAAGCAGGCTCCTCTCGGCGCGTTTACGATTTCATTACGGGTGATGAATCATGGATTTGTCATTTTTGTTCCCCAAAATAAAAAATCAACTCAAGGGAAAACAGGGATTAAAGAGGTGTCTGATGTGGACTGGAAAATGTGTAATGAAAATTGGTTAAGACGCATGAAACTGTGTATAGACGCCAATGGAGAGTTATTTGAAAAGATTTAATAAATAAAATATAACCTGTAGTATATTTTTTTTTATTACCTATTGCAAAATTTTCTGAGTGCCCCGTGTATAAATATTAATGTTTCGTTGTACACAGTGCTACACATCAAGCTATAAATTTCCAGTATTAGTTGACCTCGCATTGTACGGAAATCCTTTACAATGCCAGATCAGCTTAAACTGGAAATGTATAGCTTGATGTGTAGCCGTGTGTACTTGTTTTTCTTCATAGAGGAATTGAGGATGGAATTACAAACCGTTTTTATTTATTACTAGCTTCTGCCCGCGACTTCGTTCACGTGGAAGTCGTAAGATACCACAATATACTACAATAACAGCCACATTTTTATAAAACATCCCTGTATACCTACTATATTTGTAGTTTTATTCTCAGCAGTCAAAATATGCAGAGTCAGGAATGGTGACTCGGGAGCAAGCGACGTACAGTTGTCCGTGTGAGAAGCAGCTTGTTCTGAGGTTGACACCCGCAGCTTTCAGCCTTCGGTGTCGGATCCTGTGACTTGTTGATCGCAAAGCATATGTTCCCAGAGAACTGCATGCGCTTGAACTGATAATTTTGGGGAATTAGTGGTATACGCGCTATAAACACTGTCTTACCATCGCTATAACCTGTTAGAATTTCCACCTCGATGACGTTTCTCTACAAAGACGTGACTTTGAGCCGGGTTCCGTTACACAGATGTACAACCGGAAGTCCACTTGCCATATGCGAATTGAGAAATTCTACGGGGTAATGTGCGGCATCATCTTCATCCACATCAGTATTAATGGAGGTGTATATCACTTCACTCAATTTGTGAGAGAATACTGTGGTTGATCGCTGCAGCTTGATCATTTTCGGAGTTAAAATGGAAACACGCCCAAGAATTCTCTTGGTACGGTATTTGACTGATGTCCCCGTATACCAGACGAATAAGATCTTCTTAAGTGGGATCTACTTTACCAAGAGTCTCTGGTAGAGTGCCTCGAACAACTTTTGGAAGAACATCGGAGAATTCTTGAGCATTTGAATTCCCGCCAAGCCGAGCTCGTATGATGATGGTCAAGCGCAGTCTATGAACTCTCGACCGTAGAGTCGACCTTTTCAACGAAGTATTCACTTTGTCAGTCAGGACTGTAACACCACCCATCATGTCTTGGTTACTGCGGATATCCTGCAGGGTTCTGTTTACAGCTTCCACTGCTTTCCTTTTTGCCATAATGCATTCATCCCATACGATGAAGCGCAATCCCTAAGCACACATCCCTTGTTACTGTTGCGTGACACCCCACAAACAGGCGTTTCGTTGCTCTTTAAATTGATGGGAATCTTAAACATGGCGTGCGCTGTTTTGTCACCAGAAAGCAGTGTGGCAACGATTCCAGAAGATCCACACACAGATTTTAAAATCGCTAGGACAAATCTGCTGTCAAAATCTGTAAAATTCCTTTTATTCCTATAGTCTTCAGCTCTAAAATGATCAGAACACAACCTTGAAGGTTTTGTGACTGTAAAGTACTTGTAACGTAGCAGTTTCCCATAGCTTACGAAGTTTTTCTTTTTAACCAACTTAAAAAAAAGGAGGTTTCTCAATTCGACCGTATATATATATTTTTTTTATGTGTGTTCGCGGATAAATTCGTCGTTTATGAACCGATTTTGATGATTCTTTTTTTGTTGGAAAAAAAATATTTCAAAAGTGGTACCATGATAAGGAAACCAGGATCTGATGATGGCATCCCAGAGAAATAGAGGGAACTCTTCAAATATTATAGGCAAACCTATAGCAATTTGGGTATTTTTATAGTAACTCGTGCAGTTGCTCTTGGAAAGCACTATTTGGTTAAGTGGAACTGATGATGATGACCACAAATAGCCACCGGAACTACTAAATAATAAGTATTTCACGGGTTGCGATTCGATTACTTTAATAGGTTGCAATGCAATTTATGCTCGTCACAATGCATATGGAGAAGTGGAGTTGATGGTGAAGTACCAGGAGAACTTTCAATGATGAACGTCCCTGCATCGGGAAAAGCAATATTTTGTAAAAGGTGATGAGCAGTTGGCATTAAGCTAATGTAACTTAGACAAATTACAAATTGACCCACTAAAAAGCGAGAAATAAAAACTTTTTACAAAAAAAAAATCGACTCGTATTACAAAATGTAAAAAAAAGAAAAACAAAAATAAACCGTAGCTGGGAATCGATCTTACAACTCCACGTTTACAAAGCAATCGTCCAACCGCTGAGTTAATTGCTTCGTTGAGATTTACCTAAAATAGCCGTTCCTATATATTTCATGATTGACTGCTTAGTTTCATAAAGGTATAGTGTGATGATAATCATTTAAAAAGTTAAATCAAAAACCATCTACAGTATCCTAATCTTTTGGCGCGTTTTTTTCCAAAAATACGAACATAATATAATATTGCTCGTCCCCCATAGTAAATAGCGTGATCGTTTATACCCTACAATTTGACCAGACTTATAGGGAATACCTATGCAAAATTTTAACATAATCTATCCGGTAGAATTTGCGTCACGTTAGAACATACAAATACGATATAATGTAATATTGCTCATCCCCATAGAAAATAGCGTGATAGTCTATACCCTACAGTTGAAATAGACAAACATTTTGAAAACTAAATTTTCTGCATAAGAATCGATCCCAGACCTCGTAGCAATAACTTTCTATCAAAATATTCAATGTACAATTTTAACTTCGCTACGATTTTATTATATGTATGGATACATAATCAAAAAAAAAAATAGTAGTACAAAATGTGAAAAAAAAAGAAAAACAAAAAACCGCAGTTGGGAATCGAACTTACAACCCCATGTTTGCAAAGCAACCGTCCAACCGCTGAGTTAATTGCTTCGTTAAAATTTCCCTAAAATAGCCATTCTTATATATTTCACGATTGACTGCTTAGTTCCATAGAGGTATTAATAGCGTGATGATAATCATTTAAAAAGTTAAATCGATAATCATCTACAATATCCTAATATTTCAGTGCGTTTTTTTCCAAAAATACGAACATAATATAATATTGCTCGTCCCCCATAGTAAATAGCGTGATAGTTTATACCCTATAGTTTGACCAGACTTATAGGGAATACCTATGTAAAATTTTAACAGAATCTATCCGGTAGAATTTGCGTCATGCTGGAACATACAAATACAACATAATGTAATATTGCTCGTCCCCCATAGTAAATAGCGTGATAGTTTATACCCTATAGTTTGACCAGACACACAGGGAATATCTATGTAAAATTTTATCAGAATCTGTCCGGTAGAATTTGCGCCATGCTGGAACATACATACAGACAAACAGACAAACAGACAAACAGACAAAAATTCTAAAAAAAATATTTTCGGCATTAGAATCGATCCCCGACCTCGTAGCAATTACTTTTTTTCAAAAATATTCAATGTACAGTTTTGACATCGCTACGATTTTATTATATGTATAGAAGATTTGATTAACTGCACGTTGGTATCATCTTGCGATACAACGTAGCACAGTCTCACTTTTGCTTGTTTTTAACAATTTAAACATATTTAATTACTTTGAAAGTATAACATTATTTACATATTTGTAATGTGCTCGTCAAGACCTTTCTTTTGGTACCAAACATGTCATGATCATATCATTTTAATTTTTTTCGAGGTTAGAAATTTACGTGTAAAATCCACCATATTAAATTTAGGGAAAATTTATATAGCCTATGTCACCCGGACCATTATTACGAATCTATTGATACCTCATTCATCAAAATCGGTTCAGTAGTTTAGGCGCTATGGTGGAACACACGTAAAAGCAAACATACATACATACATACATACAAACATACAAACATATAAACATACATACATAGACTGCTAAAATCATAACCCTTCTTTTGGCTTTGCCGTAGTCGGGTAAAAAGCATCTTCATTTGAAAATGTTTACGAGGTCACAACATCTTAAGCATGTTGCAAATATTTTGAAACTAGCTTTTGCCTGTGGGTTCGCCCGCGTGCAACTTACTACTGGGATAAGAAGTAATCTTTGACCTAACCCAGGTCATGCTCTTCCTGTGTGGCAAGTTTCATCGAAATCCGTTTAGCCGTAAAGGCATGAAAACGTTACAGACAAACATAGTTACATTCGCCTCCATAATATCGCTGTCCCCGGCGAATAAAATCGTAATCGTAACAACCAAATTTTACAGAAAAAATTAAAAAACAGTTTTTTGTGAAAGTCTTATTATACATAGCGGAATAATGTTCAAATACCAAAAGAAAAGTGATTTTTTACATTCATTACAATACAATTACTATGTGGACTAAAAGAGTAATGAATATAAATGTTGATGGATGGAGCGGGAGAGGAAGACCAAAGAAAAGATGGATGGATTGTGTGAGGAATGATATGAAAGAAAAGTGAGTGAATGATAGCGTGACGGTTGACAGGGGAGAGTGGAAAAGAAAACGTGTTGCGCCGACCCCAAGTAACATAGGACAAGGGCAGGAAGATGATGATGATTACAATACACCTTAAAATCTCGTAACTTCTGAAATAACCGTAGGAAATGAATGTAAAAATTGACAGAGTGTAATCGGACCTCTAAATATCGAATATGCAATAAAGTTAAAACTATCGTAATAGCTCATTACCATTTTATTCGCCGGGGACAGTGATATGAATTATGGAAATAAAGATGCTTCTTCTTCTTTTTTGTGTGGTTTCCAAGCCGCCCATGGGCCTCTGACTTAACATGCCATCGAGAAATATTTCTCAAGCATGCCGGTTTCCTCACGATGTTTTCCTTCACCGTTTTTGGAGCTTAAAAAAGAAAATTTAAAATGATGAAATGATAAGGGGAATAAAGGCATTTTGGGAACAAATGTGGTCCGTAAGTACATTAGTTTTAGGATTAAGCTTCTCTTTTCTGAACTCTGCCTGGTTATTCAGTAGCCTTTGCTAATCTTTCTTTAAGTGTTCCAATTAGAGCGATCATATACCCAAATTCGTTACTCTCCTATAATCTGTTACCCGAAATAATGTCTCATCAAACGCACGTTAAGCGTTCACAGCCTCCCAACGATATCCCACAGGTTATTTGCTTTAAAATATCCATAATCCTTAGGTATTACGCTACTAATTGAACCAATATGTGATCAACGTATAGAATATTCCATTTAAATTGATACTTTCTGTAATTAAAGCGTTGTTTAATCCCAAATTTTCATACATTGCCAATGAATATTTAATAATTTAGAAATTCTGATGAAACATAATCCTTTAATTTACGCAGGTTCTGTTCAAACGAATTTACGGTCTGATAGCTTTTATGTTAACTTCAACCTCTTGGGTCAGAGCATTGATAGCATTATGCTATTAAATTAAGGATACCGTTAACACTAAAGATTATAAACAATGGATATGACCACTATTGTTTGAGGGGTAATAGATCGTATCGTGGTGTCGACCCGTGAGGAATATTGCTGATTATATCAGTTTATTCAGAATTATGTCATAGCCTTTAATAGAATATGGTATACGGCTGATAAAGTTTGATAGAGGGTCTTCATTCGAGAGTTTGTTCAGTCTATTATATTGTTAGGGTCCGTCTCACGTAAAAAAGCTTTGGTAAATATGTTTTTCTACAATATTCTGCCTTTGGCTATTCACTGAACTTAATTTAAACTTACCTACCTCCAACATGTAAACACCAGTTAAGTTTTAAATTCAATTAGAATATTAAGAGAGCAGTGGTGGCCCAGTGGTAGCGGCCGTTCGAACCTAGACAGGCGCTTTACTTTGTGTAAATTATTTCATCACCACTGCTCTCAAAACGGTGAAGAAAAACATCGTGAGGAAACCGGCATGTCCTAGAACCGAAAATTCGAAGACATGTGACATCTACCAACCCGCACTGGGGCCGCGTGGTGGATTACGGCCCACTCCCTCCCACAGAGAGGAGGCCTGTGTCCCAGCAGTGGGAAAATTATAGGCTGATGATGAGAATGTTAAGATTTTTTTCATATTTGTCTCGCGAATTCGAGATTATGGTACTTTCAATTTAAATCATTTAAAATTGAAGGGGGCCTGAAAGTTTGCTGTATTTTTACCCTACTACGCCAAAGCCAAAACGAAAGGAGGAAGAGGCTTTACTTTAACCATTTTTGAACCTATGTCTTGATTTCTGTCTGAAATATTTTCTTGTTTCGTACTTTTTAGATAACTTTTATTTTTCCGTAGTCGGGTTACAGTTTTTTTTAAAACCATTAATAATAATAATCCACTGTTAAATATCTATACATATAATAAAATCGTAGCGAACTCAAAACTGTACATTGAATATTTTTGAAAAAAAGTAATTGCTACGAGGTCTAGGATCGATTCTAATGCCGAAAATATTTTTTTTAGAATTTTTGTCTGTTTGTCTGTATGTATGTTCCAGCATCACGCAAATTCTACTGGACAGATTCTGTTAAAATTTTGCATAGATATTCCCTGTGTGTCTGGTCAAACTATAGGGTATAAACTATCACGCTATTTACTATGGGGGACGAGCAATATTACATTATGTTGTATTTTTATGTTCTAGCATGACGCAAATTCTACCGGATAGATTTTGTTAAAATTTTGCATAGGTGTTCCCTATAAGTCTGGTCAAACTATAGGGTATAAACTATCACGCTATTTACTATGGGGGACGAGCAATATTATATTATGTTCGTATTTTTGGGAAAAAACGCGCCAAAATTTTAGGATATTGTAGATGGTTATCGATTTAACTTTTTAAATGATTATCATCACGCTATACCTTTATGGAACTAAGCAGTCAATCAAAAAATATATAGGAACGGCTATTTTAGACAAGTTTCAACAAAGCAATTAGCTCAGCGGTTGGGCGGTTGCTTTGTAAACGTGGGGTTGTAAGTTCGATTCCCACCTACGGTGTTTTTTTCTTTTTTTTCACATTTTGTTATACGATTATTATTTTTTTTGATAATCTACCTATAATCTATAGATATAATAAAATCGTAACGAAGTTAATTTTTTTTAAAGAAAGTTATTGCTAAGAGGTCTGGGATCGATTCTTATGCGGAAAATAAAGTTTTTAGAATGTTTGTCTGTACCAACCGTAGGGCATAAACTATCACGCTATTTGCTATGGGGGATGAGCAATATTACATCATGTTCGTATTTTTCTCTGCAAATTGTAAAAGGACGCGCCAAAAGGTTGGGATATTGTAGATAGGTAGTTACCGATTTAACTTTTTAAATGATTATCATCACGCTACCTTTTATATAGGAACGGCTATTTTAGCTAACTTTCAACAAAGCGAATAAGTAAGCGATTGGACGAATGATTTGAAGTCCTGAGGGCCTACCACCAGCTCAAAAGCAGTATTATTTTAATATTACTTTAGTTTACTTCAGTGTGGGAAAGAGATGAAGCTCTACAGGATGTATAGCTCCATCTCTTTCTCCCACTGAAGTAACATTAAAAAAATACTGCTTTATGAGCTGGTGGTAGGCCGCCCGGGGTAGTAAGTTCGATTTACATCTGTTTTTTTAAACTCTTTTTGTAAAACGATTTTTTTTTGGATTGTGTATGTAATAGTTCATAGAATGTATTAATTCACAAAAAATGGAAAACTTCGTAAGCTATGGGAAACTACTAAGTTACAAGTACTTTACAGTCACAAAACATTCAAGGTTGTATTCTGATCATTTTAGAGCAAAAGACTGTAGGAATAAAATGTTTTTTTACAGATTTTGACAGCAAATTTGTCCTAGCGATTTTATAATATGTATGTGGATCTTCTGGAATCGCTGCCACACTGCTTCCTGGTGGCAAAACAGCGCACGTCATGTTTAAGATTCCCATCGATTTAGAGAGCAACGAAACACCTGTTTGTGGGGTGTCACGCAACAGTAACAAGGGATGTGTGCTTAGGGGATTGCGCTTCGTCGTATGGGATGAATGCGTTATGGCAAAAAGGAAAGCAGTGGAAACTGTAAACAGAACCCTGCAGGACATCCGCAGAAACCAAGATATGATGGGTGGTGTCACAGTTTTGACAAAAAAAGTGAAAACTTCGTTGAAAAGGTCGACTCTATGGTCGAGAGTTCATAAACTGCGCTTGACCATCATCATACGAGCTCGGCTTGGCGGTAATTCAAATGCTCAAGAATTCTCCGATGTTCTTCTAAAAGTTGGTGAAAGCACTCTACCAGAGACTCTTGGTAGAGTAGATCCCACTTTAGAAGATCTTATTTGTCTGATATACGGGGATATCAGTCAAATACCGTACCAAGAGAATTCTTAGGTGTGTTTCCGTTTTAACTCCGAAGATGATCAAGCTACAGCGATCAACCACAGTATTCTCTCACAAATTGAAGGGAGTGAAGTGATATACACCTCCATTAATAGTGATGTGGAGGAAGATGATGCCAAATATCACCCCGTAGAATTTCTCAATTTACAAATAGAAAGAAAAGAAAGAAAGATAGAAAAAACATTTATTTGGACACAGTTCGCGAAACACAAAACACAAATTACAGTGGAAATAAAAAATAGTGTTTTTAAAACAATAGTGTGTGCCTCACGGCTGCGCCAAAAAGGTTCATTTCAGCATTAAATGGCAAGTGGACTTCCGGTTGTATATCTGTGTAACGGAAACCAGCTCAAAGTCATGTCTTTGCAGAGAAACGTCATCGAGGTGGAAATTCTAACAGGTTGTGGCGATGGTGAGACAGTGTTTATAGCGCGTATAAAGTACAAATTCCCCACCATTACCAGTTAAAGCGCGTGCAGTTCTCTGGGAGTGTATGCTTTGCGATCAACAAGTCACAGGGGCCGACACTAAAGGCTGAAGGCTGCGGGTGTCGACCTCAGGATAAGCTGCTTCTCACACGGACAACTGTTACGTCGCTTGCTCCCGAGTCACCATTCCTGACTCTCTGTATATTTTGGCTGCTGAGAATAAAACTACAAACGTAGTATACAGGGAAGTTTTATAAAAATGTGGCTGTTATTGTAGTATATTGTGATGTCTTACGATTTCCATGCGAACGAAGTCGCGGGCAGAAGCTAGTAATGTAATATTGCTCGTCCCCCATAGTAAATAGCGTGATAGTTTATACCCTATAGTTTGACCAGACACACAGGGAATATCTATGCAAAATTTTAACAGAATCTGTCCAGTAGAATTTGCGTGATGCTGGAACATACATACAGACAAACAGACAAACAGACAAAAATTCTAAAAAAAATATTTTCGGCATTAGAATCGATCCTAGACCTCGTAGCAATTACTTTTTTTCAAAAATATTCAATGTACAGTTTTGAGTTCGCTACGATTTTATTATATGTATAGATTCTGTGCGACAAAATTAATGATGAGACAAAACGATACCATGTTTGACTTTGGATGTACAATGTCAAACAGTGGAGTAAACCCCCCCGAAATTTGTATGGAAAAAGTATCAACTACAAAATAATAAGCAACATTAAAAGGGCTTCGTCAAGGTCGTTTCTGACGGTCAACTCTAGCACGGCGCGCGCTCATTGGTCAAATAAAATAGCGCGCGCTTCCCCGGCTTCCTGTGATATACTTCCGTCCCTTTTTACGAAATCACTCCCACAGATTTGATTATTTTGATAGTTTTTTTAGATTTTGATTTTGATTGCAGGAAAGTAAGAGGAAAGATGTTAGACATCAACAAAATAAAAATACATATTCTTTCTCAGTCAGTTAAGCTACATAATATACAACGTGCCTCTACAATGACGACATTAATTTAACACACGGGTAGGGCTAGTGGCCAGTAATCATTAAAATATAATAAGAATAAATAATTCGCTAACTGAAAAATTCAAATTTTCAAACGCTCGCCGACATAGCGCTCTCCCTTTCTTTCAATTCGCCTTCTCTTTGCACGTTATTCGTTTTATTTTCATTGATGCGATGTTATGATCCGTGATCCCGGTAAATGACCTCTGCGCTACAGTTTTTTAGGGTTCCGTAGTAAACAAGGAACCCTTATAGTTTCGTCATGCCTGTCTGTCTGTCTGTCTGTCCGCGGTCTAGCTCCGAGACCCTTAGTACTAGAAAGCTGTAATTTGGCATAGATATATATGTCAATTACGCTAACAAAGTGGTAAAACAAAATTATGAAAAACATTTTTTTAGGGTATCTCTCATACACGTAAAGTGGTGATGTTTATTTTTTTATTTTTTTACCCCATGGTGAGGGGTATCATTGGAAAGGTCCTTCAAAAATATTGTAAGTTTGTTAAAACCATTTTTGGATTCAGGGATTCGTTTGCGAAATATTAAGCTTTAAAGTGCTAATTTTTGTTAGAGTCAAGTGTCCCCCCCCTGCCGGCTAAATGGTTGGTTTTGGGTGTGTGAAAAAAATCACAACAGTAGTTTATATAACGAAATTAAAAGAAAAACTATCACAGCTAAGTAGGCTTTACAAGTTAACGAGTAATAATCAACCAACTTAACTTTGCAGTTGCAAAAACATGTTTTCCCATACATTCCGTATGGGAGAACATATTTTTCAACCACAAAGTTAAGTTTGTTTTTGGGATAAATTCATCCCAACTACGGAACCCTTCATTGTGCGTGGTCCGACACGCACTTGGCCGGTTTTTAAGTACAAGTTGCACCAATATGCCATTTTAGAAAATTGAAAATAAATCGATAAATAATAACGTTTTATAAAATTAAAATATTTTCATAAAAAGAAAACGCTAATCCGTATGCGTGTTAAATTAATGTCACCATTAAAGCGCCACGATGTATATGATTTAGACCGATTGTTTAAGTATTTTTTTGACACGATATTGGTGCCGATTCCCTTGTTCACAAACTAAACTAAATTTAAGTTCAGTGCATCTTTTTCTTTCTATTTAATTAAGAAAAGGACAGAAGATACATTTTAGTTTAGTCCTGTCAAATTAATCAGCGCTTGACGTAAATTGACGTAATTTTAGTTGGCAAGTTTTTAATCACGTCTAAACTTGTATGGAGACTGACAGGCGCTGATTAATTTGACAGGACTAAACTAAAAATTTTCTTCTGTCCTTTTCTTAATGAAATAGAAAGAAAAAGATGCACTGAATTTAAATTTAGTTTTGTTTGTGAACAAGGGAATCGGCACCATTGTAAGAGTACCCGTACCTATCTCGATTACTTCTATCCTTTACTAATGTTAATTACTTATGTACATCTCAAGGACCGTGGCAACAGACCTCAGTTGACAACCAGAGTAGTACATTTACAGAACCAATCGTTGAAGGAAGTGCAGATAAAGCTATCACCATCTCAGGCATAATTCAAGGTGTTTAAACATTACTCGAGTAACACTAACGTCACAGTTAATATATACTTAGCTGTTCATTTAGGGCAATTAGAGGAATTTGCATTGAAAGCAGTATACCTTGAATATGATCACTTCTCGTCAGTTGTCATTGAAATTATTGAGATTTGTGGGGTCGTTGGTTAGTATTTTAAAGGTATGAGGAACAGGGTGTAAAGTTCGCTCAAGTTCCTCTATAAAAAAGGGAGGATCCTCCGACCAGACGGGTGTCGTGTCTGGCGGGCAACTACCCAACGGTTGAAGTCGGAATCTTGTATTATGTCGATTGCGCGGTAAACTCTATTGCGAGATGCAGGATTTGTGTGACGTCATGTCTTTGATGCGTAGTTCATATGTGGCGGTATAACCGCTACATCACTCCCCTCCGGAGACTGGAGGTAGATAGTGGGCTGAGTCTTGTATCTTGTGATGCTTCACAGTGCTAGCTGTGGTTCCAGTGCAGAGGCGGCGTAAGGCGTGGGCGACGTGGGCCACGACCTACGGCCTCACGGTCCGAAGGGCCTCGCACCTCGAAGGTTTATGCATTACATAAAAGCCGTGAACGCGTCGAAAAATTTGAACCGTCCTGAAACGATAAATATATTGACATGAGCCCTCCAGGAGGGTACCCGGCACTGAACGTGTTAAAGCTTAATATTACGCAAACGGATCCCTGAATAGAAAAATGGTGTTCACATACCCGCTATATTTTTGAATAGCCTACTTATCCTATAACTCGACCCTATTACCTACCTAAAAATTTGACAACTGTTCTACTGTATTTTTTTTTCGTCTTCTTGCGGCACCAGAGGGCCTCGTGAAATGTACCTCACCCACATCAAATTTTGATCTTGCCCCGCCACTGTTCAAGTGAGTCGAAACCGGGTGCCGCATAGTTCGAGGTGGGTCGGAGCATTCTGTGGTGACTGCGACGATTGCGGTGATTATGGTGATTGCGGTAATTGAGGTGATTGCGTTGATTCCCCAGCGAGTCAGGATGATTGAGGTGATTCCCCAGTGAGTCGGGGTGATAAGGCTGAGGGTGATGACCAGAAATGCGCTTTCGCTGCCTGTTGGTGGTCAGGATACTCGTTGAAGCCATGAATGCTGGCTGGATGTGTGATTCGCCTCACGAAAGCTTGCGGGAGTGATGATGATAATGATGATGACGTCGAAGGCGTGATGTTATGTTATAAATAAATCAACTAGGTATTCACTTAAAAACTCCTGTCCTTGCTTTGCTGACAGCTAAATTGATTCAGGTATTATGGCACATCTTGATGTTATTAGCGTAGACATGTTATTGCTATTAGAGTCTCAAGAAACAACATGTTAGTACCTCAAACATAATATAATATTACATTGTCTGAATGGAGGTTTGTTAATTATGTAATAAGATCATGTAGCTATTTGACTGTTTTCATACTACCTACCGATCAATGCACAGTTAAGTCTCTTATAGCTTTGTCAGTTTGCAAATTCATTCCCATAACAATTTAGGACACAAATAATACCTTTTGAAGCTGCGATACTGTACTGAGTATCGTATTTGTACAGAGAACTATAAGCTGACTACTTGAAAATAAAGATCAAAATAGCATACACCTTTAACCAATTTCGAGTTGAAATCAACCAATCAATCAACCTTTTAATGGAATTGGCATTTTATGAGATATTTCTTTATATTATTTTTTATTTTGTCTGTGTTTTAATTATTGTCAGTGTCACATTTTTTATTCGGTCTGACATGTAAAGAAGATAGCTTAGTGTCATTCTGCGGTATTGACATTAGATATTATTATACCTAATAACATTGATAAATAAAAAACCGTTTTTTATATATCAATGCCTAATAATGATGAGTCAGTGAAGCAGATTCTATCGTACCATGAGCTGACAAAAAATCCTTGGTGACGAACGAATTTTGGCTATGACTGTGCCAAGCCGATACTTACTTTTGCAATCTTAACTTTTAATAATACTATAAAGGCGAAAGTGACTTTGTTTGTTTGTTTTTTTATGATTTCTTGCTGAAACGGCTGAACGGATTTGGGACGAAATTTGGCACATGGGTAGACCATGACCTGGAGAAGGATATAGGCTACTTTTCATCCTAGATCGCAGACGAAGTCGCGGGCAACAGCTAGTACCTAATACATTATACAGTGGGGAAGCAATAAAATATAGGTACCGGTCAACTGCCCTAACTTTGCCTCACGTCCTATGTTTGCCTATAATGAAAACGATGAAATATCTTTTTTTTTTCATTTTAATTGAATGGCAATCGAAGCTTTAATACATTTTTAGAATAATAAAATTTCGATTGCCATACAAGTAAAATGAAAAAGATATTACATTTTTTCATTAAAGGCAAACAGGACGTGAGGCAAAGTTAAGGCAATTGACGGTAATAGGTACTTTTTACGTCAGCATTATAATAAACTATCTAAATTAAACAAAAGTAACCTTTTGCTAAGTAACCATGGGCTATATAACGCACAAACGCAGACACGCCTACGTACCTACCAATTGACGTCAGTATCGTACCTACACAGAACCGACTACGATTGTGCAAACTAGAACTGTACAGTCACGAGCAAACATAGGCATACACTTAGCAAAATTCAAAATGGTTTTCTCGTAGAATAACGATTGCAACTTGACATAAGCCTTATGTAGTGTGGACTGTGGGTTCCAAAATACTATATTCCTAACAATAGGAGAAAATAATTCTAAAAACTTGATAATTGTAAACATATTAGGGTTTGGGCATGTTGAGAGGATGAATGAAAGGCGACTAACAAGGCTGATGTAAAGGGAAAGGCCGGGCGGGGACGCCCTAGGAGAACATATACTGACCTTATTGGTGATGTTCTTCAGAAAGGCCAGGTGCGTAGTACTCGCAACCGGCGTGCGTGTATGACCAGATATATGAACGCAAACGAGGCAAAAGGAGTATGTAAGGATTGTAGCAGGTGGCGTTCTGTAGTTTCTGCCTACCCCCATGGGAAGAAGGTGAACTGTACTGTACCTACATTAGGCTGTCTTTCCACTAGAGATATGCTAAGCTGGGTAGTGATGGATGTGTTTTAGTATGAGGAACAGGGTGAAAAATTCCTCATCCTCCATGGAAAAGGGAGGATGTTCCGGCCAGACTCGTGTTGTGTCTGGTGCCAGACTTTTGTTTTCTGGTTTATGTATAAATGCGAACCGCGGTGAATACTCTGCTTACGCGATGAAGGAATAGTGTGACGTCAGTGGTGAAGCGTAGTTCACATTTGGCGTGGTAGATGCCGCCTCAATATCGATCACTTGATGTTTATAGCGTAGCCTCGCTTTGGTCTGGAGGAAAAATGTTCACCGTAGCTAATGGTATCCATTCAAGATCAAATTTGAATGACGTTAAACCATTAGGAAGTCATTGCAATGTAACTCATATCTCGGTAAGGTAAGGTATTAATTAGATCGTGAATGTCCTCTCAATTTTTGAAGTGAAAACTTCATTAGGCGCGTTGGGCATTTTCGAGATGGGACTAAACCATTGATTTCGCGACACTGTAACGCAATTCACCGACACCGTGGAGTAAAAGACATCAACTCGTTGATTACCGCAGTGCCGATTTTTTTTTTCAAGTTTTCCCTTCTGTCGGCACTCACGGAGTGCCACTGTTTTTTTTTTATAGTTCATAGCGCTTCTTACCCGCTCCGCTGCAGAACTCAACTCTGATGGAAATTAAAACATAGTTTCATAGCTTAGCTTCACCAGTGGAAAGGCAGCCTACAGGGCAGGCGTGTCAAATCGTTTTCTTGAATATATGGAGCCAGTGCAAATATTTGCCGAATCGAAGAGGGCTATAATCTATAATAATAGTCGAACAGGCCGTACACTAAATCGCATGAAAGGCCATGTTACAAGACCATGTTACAAGTATTGGACGGATTAAGGATTTACGTTGGATTCATGTTGGATTTATGTTGGATTTATGTTGGATTTATGTTGGATTTATGTTAGGTTTATGTTAAGTTTATGTTGGATTTATGTTGGATTTATGCTGTAGCTTACAGAGTAAACAAACTGTAGTGATAGTGGGCTGGCCATGTTTGTCGAAGGACCGATGACCGGTGCAGTAGACGAGTCCTGGAGTGTGACCGCGTATCAGCGAACGTAGTGTGGGACGCCCTCCAGCTAGATGGACCGACGACCTTAACACTTTGAGGGACACTATGCGCACATAGGCGTCATAACAATAAAACTTCTATTGTGTCTCGTGTACTGTCCTTCAAAGAGTTAAGAAGGTGGTTCGGGCAGATTGGATGCGGAAGGTGGATGACAGACTGTTGTGGCGCAGCCTGGGAGAGGCCCATGTTCAGCAGTGGACTGTGATAGCCTGAGTTCATTGATGGAGAATTATAGGAATTTTCGTTCTAATGGGTTGTACAGACAAACTATGTTCTTAATGTCCCTCGGCAAACCTCGTGTTTCGTCAGTCATCGGATTTCTATCAGTTGTCCTTTGCACTTGGTGCAGACCGGACGCTCTCAATTGACTTAGAAGTATATAGAGTTGTTAATACTCTTTTAACTTAATGTAATTTATTTAAAAATAATGGGAGGAAAGCCTTTAAAGTCGCAGGCACGACAGATAGGAAAATAGTTTTACAGCTCTATATAGTTCACACGGAAATCAAAACAAAACAACAAAATTCAAAATTTATTTATTCAAAGTAGGCTAAGAATCAGCACTTTCCGAACGTCAAAATTACATAAGACAGTCCTCCAAAAACGCCCACCCTTCACCACTTCCTAGTGCCTTTAGCTGGGAAGAAGAAGTGGCGCAACAAACTCCCCAGTAGCACAGCTGTCTGTTCAAGTTAGAAAAAAAAATGATTCTATTCTACTCTATAGTATTCTATAGTATGCAAAATAACTTACATTATACACGATAAATCTAATAATTGATGGACATGAAAATTAGCATCCGTTTGTATTCGTAAATTCTCGTCCCTCGGGTATACATTAAGAAAATAGAAATACTGTTATTTAAATTGTCGTATCTCCTTTGTTCTCTGATGCCAGGATTCTGAGTTATTTTAACAGGAGTCTGAAGTAACTACCTAACTGTTACTATTACTGCTAGCTTGCATCATCCCGGCAGACACCTCTCCCCATGACTTCCAGCTCTTTCGATCCAGGGGTAATGTGGACCATTGGTCGTTTGTTTTCTCAAGCTCGAATCCTACCTTTCTCATCATCTGCCTAGCCTTTTCCCAACTACATAATATATTGGGGTCGGCTTACAATGTAACCGGATGCAGCTGAATACCAGTATTTTACATGGAACGAGTGCTTAACTGACCTCCACAACCCAGTTACTGGGTCATACGACACCCCTCGGTAAGACTGCTTGTCAGACTTTCGGGCTTCTGACTACCCGTAACGACTGTCAAAGATCTATAAATGCCAGCCGGGACCAACAGTTTAACGTGCTTTCCGAAAAGATGGAGCGAGACGTCCCCACAACTGCCCTCACTGCTGGAATTCTACCTAACTATCGAACGAATATTGTCGTATGGATAAGTCTAGTATTTATCGTAAATTGATGTTCTATTTTAGCTTCTAGATTGTGAAAGTCAATAGTACGAGCCAGCCTTGAAGAATAAGCCAATTTAGGAACGGTATTCGTATTCCTAATAAACTGTGTCTCGATAAACTCACAGACTTCAGTTCATAGATTCTCGGTAGCTATTTATTTGATAGGCTATATATAGACAGATACCAAAGTTTCAGAAAAATAAAGTAATGCCACAATAATGCTATTATAACTACGACTTTTGTGTGTTTAGGGTTCCGTAGTACCTAAACAAGGAACCCATATAGTTTCGCCATGTTCGTCTGTCTGTCTACGGTTTAGCTTGAAGGCGCTTAGTACTAAAAAGCTGTAATTTAGCATGGGTATACATATTAATCACGGCGACAGTGGTAAAATAAAATCACGAAAGAAATTTTTTCTTAGGGTACCTACACGTAAAGTGCGGATGCTTTTTTTTTCTCATGTATCCATTTGTGTGGGGTGTCGTTGGAAAAGTCGTTTAATTATATTTGACTCTGTAAAGACCATTTTTGGATTCAGGGATCCGTTTTCGAAATATTAAGCTTTAAAGTGAAAATTTTTGTTACAGTCAAGTGTCCCCCTGCTAGCTGAATTGTTGGTTTTGGATATGTGAAAAAATTCACGGCAGTAGTATATATAACGAAATTAAAAAGAAAACTATCACAGTTAAGTTAACGAGTAATAATCGACCAACTTACATTTGCGTTTGCTAAAACATGTTCTCCAATATACGTATCTTAACTACAAAGTTAAGTTTGTTCTTGGGATAAATTCATTCCAACTACGGAACGATTTCATTGTGCGTGGTCCGACACGCACTAGGCGGGTTTTATTTTGTATTCTTTTAATGTTTGCCAAAATGTAGGCCAAATAAATTTTATTTTCTTTCTTTGTAATGTATAAGTAGCAATTTAACCGTCAAATTGATCAATTAATTATCATTGCTATAAAAAATCTGTATCAAAAAAATATTGCCAATAAAAACAAAGCTAATAAATAGCGATTAACGCGGGTGTTAAAGTTAATTAAACGAAACCAGTACAAAACTAAACGCTCATTAGGATAATTAGGTAGAACAATATTTTACAGCTGGAATTTCTAGATAATTACTGAGGAAAATTATCTAGTTTTTATGTGATATATTTCTGTGATAGCATCGTCTAAATGGTATTTTCGTGACTTCGTAAATGCTGCAATAAAGTAGTTTACGATTTTCAGGAAATATCTTGATTATGCGTTTTAACTGGTTCGTTTTGTAGTAGGAAAAGCTCTTGCATTTATGTATCATAATAATCGAGCTTTTAAAGTTAAATTTACCTAGCCTTTTCCCAACTATGTTGGGGTCGGCTTCCAGTCTAACCGGATGAAGCTGAATATCAGTATTTTACATGGAGCGACTGCCTATCTGACCTCCACAACCCAGTAACTGGGTAATACAATACCCCTTGGTAAGACTGGTTGTCAGACTTTCGGACAATCCGTAACGACTATCAAAGATCCATGAATGACAGCCAGGATCAACAGCTTAACGTGCTTTCCGAGGCACTGAACAGTCTTGGTATGCAAAAATGGTCACCCATCCACAGATCACCCCCGGCAAGCGTAGCTTAACCTGACGGATACTAAATGTATTGTTGCTTCAATAAACTTATAATATAACATAACATCCGCCTTGTTTCCCTGAAGGGTTGGACAGAGGTGTATCTGAGTAGGTACACCCACATTTCGCCAGTTATGTTTAAGTCCCATTTAATAAGGGGCGAGCTTATTGCCATCAACCGGGCACAAATCCCGATTTCGAGCTGCTACTGAGAAATTCCAGATAGAAAAACCCAATAACACAGTAACTTATACAAAATCATTTTCATAAATAGTGGTTGTGTTTACAGATGTATCTTTATGTGCATCCGATATTGTCTGTAGTATAAATTTACATTAGGTACGATCCGACAGTCGTTGTGCCGAAACGTTGACAGCTGGCTCAAGCGCCTGAAAAAAGAGAGCATCCGAACACGGTACGCGGTCAGGTTATTTCCCCCCTCTGTAGCCCCATAGTATGAGCGCATGACGTTTTCGTTAGTGGATCGTGTCCATCTCATGCGCTGCACACTTCCGCCGGGAGCTGGGACCCTATCAGAGGCCGGTGGGCCTCGAGGTCCTAAGCCGACCGGCGGCCGGCGTCCTCCCCGCCGACGAGCAGGTGGTGGCGTCGTGGGCGGAGAGAAATACTCGTCGCTCGAGCTCGACGCAACTGCCGCGGCCGGTGTCGTCACAGCGCTCACAGTGGGGCTGGGTACCGGCGGCGACGAGGCGGAGCTGAGCGGCGAGTCCGGAGGTGGTGGGCGTGCTAGGCGTGCAGCCGATCTTGTCAACATTTCATCTTCATTTTATTTTCAGTTTAATGTTGTATGTAATTAGTAACGCTGATTGTACCAGCACTTGTCACAATTTTAAAGCTAAAAAAAAAAAACATTAATTCCTACGTGTGGCAACTCTGTTTACATGTAATTACGTTTAAAGCAAGGTTTATGAACAACCCCCTATTATTGGGATTATACTTAGTAAGTAT
Organism: Agrochola lychnidis; assembly: GCA_963680765.1. Lineage (NCBI taxonomy): Eukaryota > Metazoa > Arthropoda > Insecta > Lepidoptera > Noctuidae > Agrochola > Agrochola lychnidis. The sequence goes on from OY796857.1 coordinate 18,636,170, forward strand.
AAGTGGGAGGGTTTTTTGGGACTGCCGTCTCGGACAAGGAGCTTCGTATAATTAAGATAGAAATTCACTTAAGGGTAAGTTCGTTTAATCTTATAATTATACTCACTCCTTGTCCGAGACGGTTTTACAAGTAGATGTTCAAAGTTGGGTTGTGAATAACACAATAATAACAAGTTTTTAAATAGAAAAATATAACACAAACTCGCTTGACCTTAAGGCTCCGTGCCGCCGCACCGCACGAAATCACAGATTTTGATCAATTTTGTTTATTCGTTGTGAGACCTGGGACGAGAATTTAAACAAAATTATTTATGATTTGAAAAGTCCAATTCTTCGTCTTGTACATAGGGGAAAGGGATTTTTGAAATAAATTAAGGATTCGTGGGAAATCACTAAAATTCGCAACAAGTTTTCCAAAAAATGACGCGAGACTGACGTTTGATCGTTTCGTTAGAAGCTACTGCTTCTGCGTACTGCTTTCGATGTTGAAAATTAAAAAATATCATCAACATCATTATATGGTCTACTTGTACATAGGGGAACCACTTTTTTCAACTTTCATACAAAATATAGCAGAAAAAAAATGTTGAAATAACGTAACTTTCTCAAAACTTCAAGCCAAATAAATATTTTTTTCTAATACTTAGAAACACTTTTAAGAAATTTAAAAAATTCTATATTAATTTTAAGTTAATTGTTTAATAGAATCTAAATTTTATTTTATAAATAAACAATTACTTCATTACGTAAATAAATGGCAAAGTGAACTATATAAACGATCGCGGAAAATCTATTCCGTCAGTAGCGAACGGGCCTTCCCAGCGTGAGGATGTATCACTTTGCGTCGCAGCACGCACACACGCACGTACGTGTCCGATGTTAACATATTCCAGAAATTGTACGTCGACTACCACATTTTGATCCGCATTTTATTTTAAAGTACTTTGCTTGTTTTTGAAGAACATTAAAATTTTGCATGCCTGGCAATAAATAAAATACCGGTGTACGTGTGTTCGTAATTCTTCTTATCCTAAACGGCTTGACTGATTTAGATGTTTTTTTTTTTTTAATTCTTTTTGTGTAACTTGGATGGTTCATAACTATAGTTGGACTCGCGTGGCGCTGTTGTCGCAGGACAACATCTGCCTGCTGGGTTCACTAGTTATATTTTGACTTTAGATTTCATAGTTTTGAGTGATTTTTGGTAGGGGAAAAAGTTATGGGTTCGCGTCACCGATATGCCCGCGCCTATATGCTGTTGTAGCAATAAGTGAAGTATTTTTGGAACGAAGTTTCTTTAACGCTACTGAAGACTACTTTAAGTCAAAATAAAGATCCAAGATGGCGGTTGCGAACATTAAAAAATATTTCGTCATGGGTATCGTTTTCATAGTTTTCGAGGATGCTAAAGCTGATAGTGAGGTCAAAATATAAATCCAAGATGGCGGCTGTGACAATATTCAGATTTTTCGTCATGGGTGTCTTTTTCATAATTTTTGAAGATTCTAAAGCAGATTTTGATGTCAAAACGTAAATATAAGATGGCGGCTGCGAAAATTTTCACATTTCTTCATAACATCACGCCATCAATTTCAAAGGGCCCAACACTTTCTAAATCTCATTTAAATTTAAAATTCAAATTTAAATCTCATTTCCGCAAGTTTTTCGCGCAAGTGGGTTCGCGCAAGTGTCTTTCGCGAAAATATATTTCGCGCAAGTGTCTCAGATCCCTTTATGGATACTGGTGCCAATTCTCTTGTCACAAATTAATGCCTCAAAACTAGACTAAAAATCACCAAAGTTTCGTTCATTCCTGTCAAACGATGATTTCCCATCGTGAAATAATTATAGAATGTATTTTATTTTGACAGCACTAAGATGGCAATATGGTGCCGATTCTCTTGTATACCGAACTAAACTTACTAAACTATCACTAAAATTCCTTACTTTTGGCTATGAAAATCTTGAAGCTATTCTGCAACAAAAATTTTCTAAATTTAAATATATTTTGACACACTAAAATTATATTTGACAATCGCGAGTCCACGTGGTACTTGTTTGCCCTACCCCGTGAATTTTTTTTAGAGCTGGAGGCGCACAGGGGGCAGCCTTGACGTTTTATATAGAATTTTTACTTTTTGTAAGGAAAATAAGAAAAAATATTACCTACATGTAGAGTGTCAGGGGTTTAAGGGTTTTATAAAGGGGATCGAAATTCTCATTATTTTTGCGATTGGACGCACCATTTGCGAGATATATGCAAAAGAAAAAAAAATAATACAGTACTGTTTTTTGCACCTGAAGCGAGGTGTTGGTGTGAATTTTAGTTCAAGTAACTAATTTTATTCCGCACCTTTTTAATCGCGATTAAAAATAGTCAGATTTAGTTAGACATGGTGCCGATTCTCTTGTCACAAATGCCTCTAAACTAGACTAAAAATCACCAAAATTTTGTTTTATTCCTGTCAAACGACGATTTCCCATTCTGAAATAGACTAATGTGACACAACTTAACTAGATTTTAGTTTGACAGCACTAAGATGGAACTGAGATTTTCATTTAGTGAAAATAGCAATTTTACTATTCTGAATTTGACGTTTTTCACTTAAAATTTAGATTTTCTAACCGAATCTATTTTTCGCGATTAAAAACGTGTGGAATAAAATTGATTGTCATGAACTTTAAATTCACACCAACACCTCGATTTCACATGCAAAAACAGTACTGAATCTTTTTTTTTCTTTTGCTTATATCTCGAAAACGGTGTGTCCAACCGCAAAAATAATGAAAATTTCGTCTCCCTTTATAAAACCCTTAAACCCCTTATACTCTACATGTAGGTAACATTTTTTCTTATTTTCCATACAAAAAGTGAAAAGTTCCATATAAAACACGTCGAGCGTGCGCGCCTCCGGCTCTAAAAAGATTCACATGGTTAGGTATCACGTGTGGAGTCGCGATTGTCAAATTTGATTTAGATGTGTCACAAATTTTCTTAAATTTAGAGAATTTATTTTGCATAATTGTGCCGATTCCTTTGTTCACAAACTAAACTAAATTTAAGTGCATCTTTTTCTTTCTATTTCATTAAAAAAAAGAACAGAAAATAAATTTAAGTTTAGTCCTGTCAAATTAATCAGCGCTTGACGTTAATTGACGTAATTTTAGTCGGCAAGTTTTTAATCACGTCTAAACTTGTATGGAAAGTGATAGGCGGTGATTAATTTGACAGGACTAAACTAAAATTTATCTTCTGTTCTTTTCTTAATGAAATTGTAAGAAAAAGATGCACTGAACTTAAATTTAGTTTAGTTTGTGAACAAGGGAATCGGCACCAATAGCTTTGAGATTCTCATAGTCAAAAGTAAGAAATTTTAGTGATAGTTTAGTTAGTTTAGTTCGGTGTATAAGAGAATCGGCACCAATCAAAATTTTAGGTGAAAAAAGTCAAATTCAGAATAGCGAATTTTTCATTTTCACTAAATTAATAACTCATTCAGTTGCAAAAACTGTACTTTATCTTTTTTCTGTTCTTTTGCTTATATCTCGAAAATTGTGTCTTATCGCAAAAATAATGAAAATTTCGACCCCCTTTATGAAACCCATAAAACTCAACATGTAGGTAATAATTTTTCATGTTTTCCATACAAAAAGTATAAAATTCCATATAAAACAGAATTGTTATAAATATACTAAACGAATATACACAAACATTCCAGACTTATTTCATAAGCGTACCTACGTAACTTAACAAAATACCGTCTATAGGATCAAAACTGTTTAAGCGATCACTACGCTCGATGTTTAGGCGTGTGTGCGTGAACGGTGCACACAAACATAGCATCGCAAGAATTTACCTAAACTCTGTCGAGTGAATTCACAGCCAGGAGCCTTAAGTGTTTGTCATAGTATTGCATATTGCACTACCGAATAAGGTTGGATCTTCGAATCCTCAACTTGTAGCGTAGAAGCAATCTCTCAGCCACTGCGCCAACCACCGTCACAGGTTAGAAACAGCAACAATATTTAAGAAAATTACACTCAAAATATTTCGCTTTCTCAAAGCTCGTATCTTTTGATCTCCCTAGAGCTCTGAACTCCCTTAAAAGTTTCTTATACAACGTGTTTTCATCCCTTCTGCTATCAAACTTAAGTTAGCTGTAAAAACTTATCTGCACCAACATTTTGTTGTATTATTTTTCTTGGAAAAACAACTTTGTTTGTGTGTAATGGGGCTTGTATCTTCAAGTTGGGGTAATTAGTAGACTCATAATGTCTTCAGAGCTTCTTTGGAAGGAAATATTAAAGACACTTATTTCCTTTCTTATTCTTATTATTTCACGCCCAGATGTGCGCAGTGGTTGCACGATTGACTTTTGCAATACAACATAAAACGCAGGTTTGACCCGGCAAAAAAAAGAAGAAAAAAAAAAACAGTGGCACTCCGGGAGTGCCGACAGAAGTGAAAACTTGAACAAGATCGCCTTGGTGGAAGAAAAATACTTGTATAGAACATTGGTCCGAAACCTTATCTAAATAAAGAGCACAATCGCGTTTACATAAAAAAAAACTTCTCATACCTTTATAGTAAAAATACTTGCATAGAACATTGATCCATAACGCAATATAAATAAAGAGCACAATCGGGTTTCCAAAAATGAGGTGTCGATAACGGTGTTGCGTTTTCAATTGTTTTTTCCCATCTTAAAAATTGGAACGCGTCTAAAGAAGTTTTCACTTCAAAATTTCCTTTGAATAATTATACCGTAGGTGTTTGTTTGTGGGTTTCTATGAACTGAGAAAACTAAATTTATTGCGGAAATATTTAATTGTTTATCATAATTATGACAACTAACTCAAATTGTATTTAGGTATTCAAATCACAACCGTCACTCTTTGTCACTTGTTCTCTTTGTTCTTGTTATCTTTGACAATTCCGAATTGGCATAATGACAATTTGAAAAAAAGTCTTTGACCGTAAATGACAATATACGTAGGTAACTTTTTAGACTAAGGAAATAAAGGGTCAATAAATGTAGTAGGTACAAACATAACATTTCGAAAAAATGAGCGTGCCTGAGTAGGTACTCCATATTAATTATTAAGTAAATCAATGAAGGGCATGTAGTTGGCATGTAGAAGCGTGTGTGAGCCTACAAACATGATTTATGACCACTAATTAAGTGTAGGCATTAACACAAGTCCAACAGTAAGATCAAGCTAACTAAGTTACGATATCAAGGTTATAATGAGAGGAAGGAGTTTTGAGAAAATCATGTAAATCTTGGCTCGATACGTTAAATGTATGTATCTAATAAATTAATCGAGACTTGTTTCAATTTGAATCCTTGTGCTAATATGTAGGAGAAATTCTAATTAATTTCTAGATGTAATTATTTCTTGAGAGACGAAAAGGCACTTTTGATAACAAGTAAGACGAGGGAGGCCTAACCCTTTTGAATAATAATTGCAAATGTTCAATAAATTATACTTATGCATAATCATAATCAGCCTATAGGTAATGTTCCCACTGCTGGGACACAGGCCTCTCTGTGAGAGGGAGCTGGCCGTAATCCACCACGCGGGCCCAGTGCGGGTTGGTAGATGTCACATATCTTCGAAGTTTTAGTTCTAGGGCATGCCAGTTTCCTCACGATGTTTTCTTCACCGTTTTGCGAACAGTGGTGATGAAATAATTTACTCAAAGTAACTATGCGTTTGCACTGGCGAAACATCACAACAAAACATGTTGAATTTAGTACCGTCAAACTTTGTATGGAAAATTGACAGAAAATAGAGATTCCAACATGTTTCGTTGTGAATGTTTCGCCAGTGCAAACGCACAGTTAAGTGCCTGTCAGGGATCGAACTTATGACCTACAACTCGTAAGTCGCGGCCATTACCACTTGGTTACCACTGCTCCAACTATACTTATGATTCGAGAGAAATTCAAGCACAGTGCAAAAAAGATGTTTACAGCGACAATAATTCATTTAATTGTCTATAATCTTTGCTCCATAATATTGTATCAATGTGTAGTCACAGAACATAATTATTATACATTGATGGTTATCTACTTAATTGTAGCTACATAGTGATATAGAACGGCAAATTTGAATCGTATCATTTTGAGTCTGACTGTATATTAATTTTGTAGATCTTCCTTTTTCAGTTAACTCATTTTTCAAACAGCACTGCACTAAATTACCCCAAACATAGTATTTAAAGTTGAAAACACAAAAAAGTATTAATTAATTTTCATACATAAAAAATCGACATAAACATTTATGTACATAAATGTTTGAAGGAAGGTGTACACCTTCCTTCAATGGGTTAATTACTTCCGAATATACTGTGACTTTATTTTTCTCTTTCCTTTGACTTAGGCGCGGGACTCACACAAATGCCGAGGGGCACAGGCGAGGCACGGGCTTGGCGACAGTGTGGCGCGGGCGTTGCGCCGCCCGTTTCGTATTTCATACAAAATGTATAGTAATTACGTGGCGCGGAACACACACAACGCCCGCGCCGCAACGTCGTGTCGCCTTTTTTATGTACGTTCCGTGCCACGTCGTTCCTATACATTTTGTATGAAATACAGCGAAGCAACGCCCGCGCCATACCGTCGCCACGCCCGCGCCACTATGCCTTAGGTATGTCTCGCGCCTTAGGTACCTATAATGTCAAAAGACTACACAGTCACGCGAGCGAAGCCGCGGGCACATAATAAACAAAATACGTAGGATATAATCCTTGGGTTTAAACTCGCGTATTGAATAATAGTATTCGCAAAATGCAACGCATACAACAATACAAACAGTTGAATAATAAGTAAAATTATACATTCAATCGACGATTCAATAGTGTAAATTACAACGGCTATCGTTTTCCCGCAATTACTACATATTCGGCCACAAATGTGAATCCGTATTCACAGAAGCGAAAATTACGTGAATTCATACGTCATCGCAGTATGTGCGCTGTACAATACGCTCGATTGACATAGATTTTGATTGGTCACCAACGGATGTGCACTATTCATAATATTTCGTTGGTACCGAATGACGGTAAAAACGACTATTGTGACGCTTGATGGATTAAAAGTGCTTTTTTGGTACCGTTTAAAATTATTCGTTCCGTACAATGTGATAAATTATTCATGTTCGGCTTTAACCGTTCGCTATGGTGGAATTTGAAATGACGAGAGACTACCTATATTTTTCAAGTATTTTCAGTTTTGTAGTTTGCAAGAACTCGTCAAGGATACTGTTTGATTATTTACATCAATTGTTATCATTGAAGTACCTAAACTGCAATAAAAATCTATGAAAAATTAAACTGCGTCCAATTTTGTGATTACCGTGGAAAATGCAATAATTGCAGTTTAATTTTTCAGAAACCAAAAAACAATTAAGTATTGTTTCGAATTTGTTTCACTAATAACAATTGGCTAACTTAGTATTACTAATAACAACTTTATACACTGTAAACGAATTTCAGTGAGCAAAACAAACAACAAAGATTACAGTCTAGTTTTTCCTTTTTGGTAAACAATCACACATTGTCATTAAGAACGCGGCGACGCATGAATTGTCCATATAAACGTAATACCTAAATTATTTGAAATTTGGGCATATTTCCACCATATTATGTTGTTATTCAGATTTAGACAGTGTTTATCTAGGCTTCTACATTTTTTTTTTTCCCAAAAAACTTTTCCAAAATGAAGTTTAAACGAATTTACAGCGTAAATGACATGTGTTCATATCGTTTTTTCTGTATCATAAACAACAATATTTATAATATTGTTTCTGTAGAAGCATAGCTTATATTATCAAATTACAAATTATCAAAAAAAAAAGGGAAAAATATTAAGTTTTCATTCATCATTTTTGGTATTACGGAACATCCAAATTTATCATAAATTTTCGAAAGCTAGTAGTGCTATCGCTTCAAGCAATAATTGTTAATGTGTGCGTGGTAGTATTGCTCACTGTAGGTGTATATCGCTTCGACAGGCACTCGCACTAGCGCAACGAGCTTGGAATTGAATTTTGCAGACATCTCGATTTGTAGTTGCGAGCCGTGTTCGCAGGCCTCTTAAGTTAAAGATGAACGTCATAATTTTTGTTCAAAACACCTAAGATATTAATACCATGCGAACAGAACACAGTAACCTCAAAATCGAAATCTCCATACGCCATTCCTATTGTTTACTAAATAAGACAAGTAAAGTCAAACACACTTTACCTAACCCTTCCAAAGACAAAATGAATAATCAAAATGTTCTAATATACAGTCTGGTTCTTGTCCTATCTCATTCTTAATAGAACTATTGTTCCTTAAATAAGGCGTCTATTATCATGAATGGATCAGTCCCGCCGGTGTTTTGTGCGGCCCTCATTGTGCGAGAGACAATGAGTCGATGAAATGACTGATATTAGGAAACTTATTAACCCATTTATTAAATAGAATGGTAATAAATGTGTGTCTATTTTGGCATTGTGGTAGGTAGTACGTATGATGAAACAACTATTATAATAGTTGTTACATCAGACGACCATGAATCATCTATCATAATTATGGATAGATGATTCATGATTACTGTTAGATTATGGTGTCCTAATTACCTTCTGATTTACCTGTCTTAAAACTATAATTGTATTAAGAAAGTTAATTAGGTAAATGACTAGCTAAAGGACTAGGAACTGCTGAAAGGTGGGCGTTTTAGGGGACTGTCTTATTTAATTTTGACGTTCAAAAAGTGCTGATTCTTGCCTAATTTCAATAAATGACTTTTGATTATGATTTAAACTATCTGATTAAATACAAAATTCAAAGGTTATTTATTCAAACTAGGCTGTGAATCAGCACCTTTCAAACGTCAAAATTGCATAAGACAGTCCCCCAAAAACGCCCACCCTTCACCACTTCATAGTACCTTTACCTGGGAAGAAGAAGTGGCGCAACAAACTCCCCAGCAGCACAGCTATCTGTTCAAGTTAGAAAAAAATGTACCCTATACAATAATATGCAGAATAATTTACATTATGCAACACAAAACATACATTGGTGTCGATTCCCTTGTTCACAAACTAAACTAAATTTAAGTTCAGTGCATCTTTTTCTTTCTATTTCATTAAGAAAAGGATAGAAGATAAATTTTAGTTTAGTCCTGTGAAATTAATCAGCGCCTGTCAGTCTCCATACAAGTTTAGACGTGATTAAAAACTTGCCGACTAAAATTACGTCAATTTACGTCAAGCGCTGATTAATTTGACAGGACTAAACTAAAATTTATCTTCTGTCCTTTTCTTAATGAAATAGAAAGAAAAAGATGCACTGAACTTAAATTTAGTTTAGTTTGTGAACAAGGGAATCGGCACCATTATTGGCCATATGCCAGCTAGCACACGCCAATATACGACCCAAAAACATCGAGAACTATACTCAAGCAGAAATTAACATAAAAAATAAACTAACCGTAAACAGAACTAAATAAATATCTAAATAAAAGCCTCCAGGCATAAAAGGCGTGCCCGCTTACGTAAACCTATAGAAAGCTGTAATTGGAAGTTCTAAATGATAACTTATAATCTCATAAATGCGAGTAACTCATACTCTCATAAGCGAGTATTACAATTAGAGTTAACTACGTTTCTAATCATGAACAAACTGATCATACCTACCATATTGTAACCTAATGTCATCAAGTAAACTAATTCTTACAATCCATTAAAAACCACTCACACTTTAGTTCATCTAACCTCAAGACTAAAATCATTATTGAGATAACATTCTTTAATCAAAAATCAAATCAAACACACTACATTACCTAGTAACAATGCACATTTCCACGACCATATTGCACTCATACTTGACCGCTTTATTTAGTGTCCCATCCAATTGTTCTCGTTGTTCTCTATCTGTACTCCACTCTACTTGTTTATGGACAGTTACCAAGAGCAGACGTACATAAAACAGTGCAATGTTTACAAAATCATTCGTTTTCTTATTATTGGTCCTGGTATACGAATCAAAATGTATGAAAAGAACAAGAAGAGTTTTTGATTCCGATGATTGTGATCTTGGTCCTTTGGTTGAAGAAATTGCATCTTATGAAGCCGTTGCTAAGAAAGTAATAGACTACACGGTCTCGGGAGCGTTCAAAGGGAAGGTCTATGATGAGTGAGTAGTATTGTACTTTAATATTGGTGCCGCTATTAAATTGAATCTTTGAAGGATTTCACTAAGAGATATATTACAAGATTTATATTACTTACTTGTGCAACATCATGTTTATGATAATTGAAAAGAAATGAAAAACAAAAATAAGGCATGGAATTCTACAGAAATGGCATGCATGATGATGATGACCTAATGACATTTGACAATGACATTTGTAAACCAACGTATGAATTGTAACAATCTTTATTTTTATGACATTGAACTTAAGAGGAAACGCGGTCACGTGGTCGTTGACGTTCATTCCTTACTAACGTATTCCTTTGTATTCTCCTTGGCTAATGATACTAGTCCGAATATTTTTTACAATATAACGTACTCTACCACTACTATGTCCCTATGTTTTGTTTTTGATGTAATTATGTATTAATCTAAAAAAAGTTCTCTTTTGTTTTGTCTTTTTAAGGAGCTCGTGGCTAAGTAATAACAGCCGCACGGGTCGATCCATCAGGTTAAGCTACGCTTGCCAGGGTTGGTCCGTGGATGGGTGACCATCTTTACATACTGAGACTCCTCCGTACCTCGGAAAGTACGTTAAGCCGTTGGCGTTTAGCCCGATTGTCATTCGTGGATCTTTGACAGTCGTTACGAGTCGTCAGAAGCCCGAAAGTCTGACAACCAGTCTTACCAAGGGGAATCGTAACTACCCGGTTACTGGGTTGTGGAGGTCAGATAGGCAGTCGCTCCATGTAAAATACTGATATTCAGCTGCATCCGGTTAGACTGGAAGCCGACCCCAACATAGTTGGGAAAAGGCTAGGCAGATTGATGTTTTTTTTTATAATATTTTGGAAGTAATGTTACTATTACATACTGTTTTAATTTATTCTCGTCACAACAATACGTCTAAGATATTTCTTAAAGTAGTTATTATTTGTATTATTGTTCATTATTATGTGGCCTTGGTTTTACAGTCTAGTGCATTTCTTGCTTTGTTCTAAGGGTCTAATAAGTAATAATAGTCTTTAATAAGATTATTACGCGTGTCTCATTACTTTTTATATATTCTTGACGTTCTCCTGCAAACTGTAATAATATTTTTTTTAAAGTAAGTAAGTAGTGTAAGTAGTTCTTTTTTTAAGTAAAACTTACCAAATACACGGAACATGACTGAGCATTTCATGCATGTAAATGCTTAAACAACACAAATTATAACTGCTTAATAAATAGAAGGATCATACGAGCCGCATTGATCCGTTAACAAATATAACATACCATCGCAAATAACTAACAATTCGCATTTACTATCTATTACATCTTAGCACTTAGGTAATACTACGATCCAAATGAAACTATAAAGTGGAAAGCGTACAATTGAAATTTCACTCACAGTTTGATAAGATATCAAGGAAATCCACAAGAAATACTCTCAAGCCTCTTGAGTATTAAATGTCTATCAAACGTAGATATAAGTAATCGTATAGACATCTTAGACATTCGACCATCAATTCGATAAGATACCAAATTAGATATATTACAAAAGAGCTCTCGTTTTATCGAAACATCTCAATGTCTCCGAGACATTGGAAGAAAAATGAATTTCGATCGAATTGTTTTCGTAACCCTTTTTGCTATCGTTGTAAATGAAGCCAAGGTTCTGGACAAAAATACAAATATATGCCAGGACACGCTGGGGGATGAATTGATTGAAGAGATATGGGCTTACGAAAATGTTAAGGATGAGATTCTGAGATATGTTCTCGACGGTGATTTTAAAGGCAAAACTTATGATGAGTATGTATTCAAGCATGTTAGGACTGAAACAAGGGAAGATGTTAGCTGTGATGTGATTGTGACAAGGTGCTGTTTGTGGTTTAATATAGTATTTTTTTATTACAGATTGGAAAAATTCGTGGACAAGTTTGGTGCGCGGCCATCGGGAACAAAAACCCTTGAAAAATCTATTGATTATATGATCGATTTGTCTCATAAAGAAGGTTTAAATGATGTTATTACTGAAGAAGTTGAGGTGAGTTTCATTAAAATGATTAATTTGCAATATTGTACGAATATAACATTTTATCAATCCGATAGTAAGTGAAAGTAGAATTGTAAGTTTAGTTTTGTAATTTTAGTGAAATTTATGCTTCTGTGTATCTTCTTTTTTCTATGTAAAATTAGGTAGAATTATTCCGTTTTATTGAAATGTGTTTATAAATTACAAACTGACCTACTAAAAAGCGAGAAACAAAAATTTATTTACAAAAAAAAAAACCGACTTCCAAAAAACCACTACAAAGTGAAAAATAACTTAAATTTCGGAAGTCGGTATCTTCGGTTTTGTATTTTCATTATTTCTCCATATGCATTATGACGAGCATAAATTGCATTGCAATCATACTAAAGTAATCGAATCGCAACCCATGAAATACTTATTATTGAGTAATTCCGGTGGCCATTTGAGGTCTTAATCATCAGTTCCACTTCACCAAATGGTGCTTTTCAAGAGCAATTGCACGAGTTACTATAACAAGAGCAACTGCACGAGTTACTATAAAAAATACCCAAATCGCTATAGGTTTGCCTATAATATTTGAAAAGTTCCCTCAATTTCTCCAGGATTCCATCATCAGATCCTGACCTGATTGCAATGGGACCACCTCGAAAGTATACCCTTTCAAACAAAAAAAGTATTTTGCAAATCCGTCTATATTATGATTGAGTTATGCCCGAACATACGTAAAAAAAAATAAACAACCGAATTGATAACCTCCTCCTTTAAGAAGTCGGTTAAAAAGTAACTTCACAGCTGATAGTACGTATAAGATAATTGTGATCTGAATAAGTTATTTTGTTTCAGGTTCCGCGTTGGGAAAGAGGCGCAGAAACAATTACTATGCTAGAACCAAGAGTCAAGAAGATGGCGGTCTTGGGTCTCGGTCGTAGTGTCAGTACACCTATAAATGGACTTAAAGCTGAAGTGGTAGTAATATCCAATTTTACACAGTTGGATAATACACCAGCCGAACAGATCAAAGGCAAAATTGTTCTTTTTGTGCCGATTTTTACGACGTACGGTGAAACTGTGAAATATAGGCAAGAAGGAGCAAGTAAAGCATCAGCTAAAGGAGCCATTGCATCTTTGGTGAGGTCTATTACTCCTTTTTCAATTAACACCCCACATGCAGGTTCTCAAAGCTACGATGATGGTGTTGAACCTATCCCAACGGCAGCAATAACTTTGGAAGATGCTGATTTGATCACTAGAATAAATAACCGAGGTGAGAAAGTCACACTACATATTATATTGTATTCAACACTAGAAACTAAGACATCAAGGAACACACTTGTTGATTTGAAGGGATCAAAAGACCCGGAAAAGCTTGTCATAGTGTCGGGACATATCGACAGCTGGGATGTTGGCCAAGGAGCTATGGACGACGGAGGTGGCCTTTTTATCAGCTGGGCAGCTCCAGTGATTCTAAAGCGATTGAATTTGATCCCAAAGCGAACCATCAGAGCCATATTTTGGACAGCTGAAGAACTTGGTCTGGTGGGTGCACTTGCATATAAGACAGCGCACAGTCATGAGAGTCACAATATTAACTTTATAATGGAATCTGATGAAGGAACATTCGCTCCTCTAGGACTAGCTGTCGGTGGCAACCAAAAAACGCGTTGTATTGTGAAGGAAGTGTTGAAGCTTTTCCAATCAATTAACGCGTCAACTCTTGTAGAAAGTGATAGTCCAGGATCTGATATTTCTATATTTACCGGTGAAGGTATACCTGGAGCTAGTCTTTACAATGATGATGCAAAATATTTCTGGTTCCACCACACTGAAGGAGATACTATGAATGTTGAAAATACAGAAAACCTTGATCTTGGAGCTGCACTTTGGACAGCCGTTGCTTATATCATCGCTGATCTCTCTGTTGATATACCTCGATAAGTTTTTTTTTCCATTTGAAATATTAAATTTATAGTAAAAAGAAACTGAGATGATTTTAGTTTCGTGGTATTAAACTATTAAAACGTGGTATATGATTTTTTTAAATCCAATTTTCTCATAACACATTTTATTTTTAGATAAAACAATCGTACCTCATCTCCAATAAATCAAATAAATTATCAATTGAAATCATATTAAATAAATTTTCATTTCAATATAGTATGAAATCACAATCAAATAAAAGAGGCAGAGGCGTAAAAACCTTCGAAATATTCTTCAATCAATTTGTATTTTGGAAACGTTCCACTCAATTTTTCTAGAAGTGTCCTTAAATCAATGAGCATGAATCCTTTATCTACGGTTCATTTTCTTTTAGGTTCGAGCTCTTGGGAACGGTAAATGGGATACGGTATATTATAAAGATATTTTCTATGCTACAGCAAAAGAGAATTTTCTTTTGCGAAGCGATCCACCTTTCGATAAAGGTCTTAAATTATGTTATCGTGTCTCAGCCGTTGTAATAAAAATAAAACAAGTAAGCTTCCCGACAAAATGTTGTATCGAGCGTGTAAGGTAAAAACTGATTTTTATGAGAATAAAGAATGATGATGTAACTTTTTGTGAAAATGAAAAGTGTATTAAAGGAAAAAGGCTGCTTATGTTTAAATAAAACAATATATTCTATGATCAATCATCGACATGAGCATGCCAAATAAAATAATAATCTTATTTTGATTTTTATCAGCATGCAGCGTCAGTGTTGGTTCTCGTATTTTATCAAAAACCAATATCTTTAAATCAATGTAGCCTCGTAACTTCAATTAAATATGACATCCTAATAGGAAACCTCAACATTGAAAGGCAATGAATAATGTAAAATTTCTCGACTCTGTTAATTGAAAATGTACCTAACAAAATTACAGAGATCAAAATTTTGGCCGTGCGCTTCGTAAATAAAATGTTTTAATGAATTTGCGAACAAAAGGTTCCCATCTATAATTTCGCAGGAAATTATAATATAAGGCAGGTCGTTTAGTAGGAAAATGTATCATTAGACTTTGTCAAGCTACGTAATTATGATTTTATTTTTTAATAAAGGACCATACATTTTTTTGGACATGGGTAGGTAGGACTGTATATTGGTCGCAATATAGGCTTCTTGACGTATTTTTTTACTACAATAGCTTAGCTACCATTTACTTAATAAAAACTTTTTACAAAAAAAACAAGTGTTTTTTTTGGAGGTCGGTTGTTTTTTTTTGTAAAAGGTTTTTATTTTTCACTTTTTAGTTGTGGTACCTACCCCAGACACATTCGAATACCACTACCTGCAACCAGTGACAGAAAAACGAAATACGTATTTTGTAGCTAACTCAAAAACTATCCATGCAAAGTTAATAAAATTTATATGGGACCAATTCGAGTGTACACCCTTTCAAATAAAAAAAAGAATTTTCAAAATCAGTCCACAATTGACGGAGAAATCGGTGGACATAAATAAAAAATAAAAAAAAAACATACGCGACGAACATATATAACCTCCTCCTTTTTAGAAGTCGGTTAAAAAGACAAGAAATATAAGACTCTTTACAAAATAAATAAAAAGCCATTTGCAGCTTAAACATACCTACCTCAATCAAATGTGTGTCAAGAACAGTAATGTACTTTGTTGGATGTCGTCTGAAGGTTGCATAGTGTTGTTGAGACCGTCTTTACTTTTATAGATAGAGCCACATCAGGCGTCTGCGATTGATTGAGCGTAAGATAGTGTGATTATCATTACTAGGGTGCAAAATGTAGCGTTGGAAAGCCTCCCACAATGTGGACCGATGACCTTGTGAAGATCGCAAATTTATGTTTTTGGTAAAAAATAAAGAATTACGCAATTCAGCGTTTTTGTAAAAATCATCCCCCAAAGGTGTAAAATACGGGATGATTTTAAAATTCACATGTAAATTGATTTTCTTGTATCTTCTTTTTAAGAGATTTAAGGGATTGGAAATATAAGTCATAGTCCGTATCTTGAATTACCATTTAGTCTTCATTTAATTAAAATCGGCCTACTTGGTCAAACATTTGACCTCTCTAACATGTAGGTATTCTATTCAATTATGGTGGCACTAGAGTAGGTATTACAAATTAATGGTGATAATTATAGTAAAATGAATAATTCGTATTTTAAGTAAGGCATTTAGAAACATAATATATCATAATCTGTTTTATTTGTTTTTTTAAACCGGACAAGTGTAAGTAGGACTTGTGCCCTAAGCTGAGGGTTCCGTCTTAAAGCTGTGCTTGCTTGGTTGCCCGAAATTCCAAATCTGGATTGAAGCAGAAACTTTACTTTTAAATTGAAAAAGAACTTTTTCAATTTAAAAGTGCGTGTATGACCAGATGTATGAACGTAAACGAGGCAAAAGGACTATGTAAGGATCGTAGCAGGTGGCGTTCTGTAGTTTCTGCCTACCCCCATGGGAAGAAGGCGTGAGTTTATGTATGTATGTAAGAACTTTTGACGTGACAACGTCTTATAAATTGGTTTGCCGGGTGACACTTCAAGAAACTGCGTTACGCTCCGCTCACGTTATGCGCTCACAATGAGAGCGAGTGAGAGGCACGCGTCCCTTCCACTCGGGCATGGTTAGCCCGCCTAAGAGCGAGAGAGACAGACATAAAAAGTGAAAGGCACGCGTCCCTTCCACTCGAGCACAGTTAGCCCGCCTAAGAGCGAGAGAGACAGAGCGAGAGAGAGAGAGTGAGAGAGATAGGCTAGATAGATAGGATATCTTTGTATAAATTAATGTTTTAAATATAATTCTTTGTATAAATAAATGTTTTAAATTGTTACTATTATTTCATCCTTCTTCCTACTATACGAATGAATATTCACATTAAAATTATTTTACCACTCAAAGTCGTTGTCACGTAAAACTTTCGCCCGTATACCGACTTTACAGGCAACCAATTTTTAATAGAGTAATGAAATATAGACTAAATCTTACTTCAAGACACGGCCTATGAATTTTAGATCCCAGATTGAATAACAAACTTAACTTATTTATAACTATAAATTACCAATTTTCGGATTTTCCTCTTTACTTACAAATTTCATGCTGCTGGATCAACGGGAAGTACCAAATAGACTGGTTTATTTGCGAGTGTCAAAATATGCGGCATAAATGGACGTATTTTTTTAATGCGTGGACATGGAAGTTTGATTTTCGTTACAGCTCCACGAGACTGTAGATCTAAGTTTTTAATATCTATTTCAACTTGATACCTCCACGCGTTCCTGAGAAAAAGGGTCTTGACAGACAACGAAGTCATTCTTTAAAGGGTTAAAAATTTTCATTTTAAGGTACGGATCTGTGTTACCTTTTTATGCCGTACGGGTAGGCTATGAGCTGGGTTAGACATAGGATACTCTGAATACCGGTAGCATGTTCCCGTGGGATATTTTCCGACATCCACGCGGGCGAAGCCGCGGGTAAAAGCTAATAGTTACATATAATTAAACTAGCTTCTGCCCGCGACTTCGTCCGAGTGGAATAGTTATTTTGGGTGTATTTTTTTTTGGATAAGTATTAATATCATGTTTATAAAAACACCTTCGCAAATAATGCATTATTTTAGAACAAATTTTGTTAGCATAAAAAGGTTATAGTGAGCCAACCTTAAAAAATAGGCATATGCTGTCGCGGACTTTTTTATAGAACTTTTAAAGGGAAACAATTCTGTTTTACATGATTTTTACGAAACTTTAACCGTTTACGCAGCGCCACAGCGGAATTTCTCAAAAGGAAAAAAAAAAACGATTTTGAATCATTATTCATTGGTTCTCCGTTCCTATTAGTCTTAATGTGATGATATATAGCCTTCCTCGATAAATGGGTTATCTAACACTGAAATAATTTTTGAAATCGGATCAGCAGTTCTTGAGATTAGCGCGTTCAAACAAACAAACAAACTCTTCAGCTTTATATATTAATTTAATATAGATTGAAATATGGTATGTCATTTACCAATACCAAATAAAATTGTCATATTTCTAAGCATATACCTACTGGCTCTTAAATGGAAATCTTTCGACAAACTTTGTCTGACGTCATTCATGTATGACCTCTCGTTTTCAAAGCGCTGACGGACCCATTCAACAGTGTCATTGTCTACTGGCCCTAGTGACATCTTTAGTTCAACTCACCCAGTATTAACTAGGGCGTGAAGAGGACCTTCAATATAATGTACCAGTTTAAAATCTACCCTCATAAAAAAAAAAGTTTCATTAGCATTTTAAGTAAACAAAAAAAGTTGTAACAATAGAAAACCGACGGACTTTACCTGGCAATTTTATTGTGAAGAATAAAAAGTGTAATTATAAGCACAAACAACTCCCGAAACGTAATGAAGAATGGAAAAACTTCATGGAACGGTTTCTTTTAAGTTTGTTTTATGTTTTCACTAGTGATGTTCCAGTGGCGCGCTTGATTTTTTTTTTTTGTGATTTCGGTATGGGCTCTTGACCTCGCTTTGATTTTATTTTCATAATGGTTTATTTTTCTAATTTCAAAATAATCAATAGATAGAAACAGCTCAAATTATGTTCTAACATACACTTATAATCCTTATTAATATTATAAATGCGAAAGTAAGTTTGTTCGTTACGCCTTCACGCTAAAACGGCTGAACGGATTTGGATGAAATTTGGCACATATATAGATGATGCCCTGGAAAAGAACATAGCATACTTTTTTTTTCCCACGATATCGAGACTTATGCGGGTGAAACCGAGGGGCGCAGCTAGTAATTTTATATTTTACGTCAGCTAACGGATTTTCTATTGGAAAATATGTAGGACAAATATTCAAAAATCTCTAGCACCTCTCTACACTCTACTCTCCACTCTAGTACCTCTTGAAAATTTGTACAATGTTTGTATGTTGTTTTTGTGTTTGTATTTACAATGTTTGTTATTATATTGCATTTATCGCGTTATGAATTGTTTTTTTTACTTGGAATAACCTAAACTAATAATATAAAGAGAAAAGATTTTATTTTTTGTATATTTGTTTGTTTGTTACGCATACACGCTAAAACGGCTGAACGCATTTGGATGAAATATGGCACATCGGTAGACTATAACCTAGGTAAGGAGATAGTATACTTTCTATCCTGATATTTTCACGGGATCGAGACTTATGCGGGTGAAACCGTAGGATACAGTAATTCATACATAATATTGCAAATAAAAATCTGATTTATCTTGAGAGAACTAAGATTACTAGGTACCTAATTCCTTTTTGGATGCAAATAATCCAACCATAATTTTACTACACACTATCATAATCTATTTCATTTCTCCCCATTAACCATATCCCGCAAAAGATAAATATTATTAATGACCTCCGCGCCTTATCTTTAATTTCCTCCATCTTCTTACAAGTTAGGAATACGTATAGTGTAACAGTAAAGGAACCTATAATGGGATAAAGTCAAATATTTTTTTCTTTTTTTGCTTGTTATGAATTGAAAAGCTGCGCCCCGCGATTTCACCTGCGTAAGTCTCGATCCCGTGGGAAAATCGGGATAAAAAGTGGTTATAAACTATCTATGTGCCAAATTTCATCAAAATTGGTCCAGCCGTTTGAGCGTGAAGAAGAGACAAACATACACACACACTCACAAACTTTCGCCTTTATAATATTATATATATATAGTGTAATGGGCACTTTTGAACGTCAAAATTAACAAAATTGAATTTATTTTAATCGCCCCTTCCAAAAGGTGGTTTTCGTATGGAGAAGAATGGGCAAGAAACTGCACCGTTACTCTTTGTATGAAACTATCTAATAGCAACTAAATGGAAGCCACATCTGTCTTCGAAGCGAACCGTAAACTCTAATCTACGACATTGGAAGAAAACTACAAAGATGTGAAGGATAATCTTTGAAAGTTGAAATACAGAGAATTTTGATAGGATCCTGGTTTATTTTTTGGGTGGTAAATTATCAAATAGCGGAGCGGGAGGGCGTGACAGACTCTTACTGACTAAAACCCACCCGTGTTCCTTCAGTTGCCATGTTGCCAGGGGCTACAATCTCTCTTTCGGTTTTATTCGCAACCCCGGCAGCATTCTGGCTGGGAGGGCGCATGGCTAAATAATAACAGCGGCACGGGTCGATCGAAGGTTAAGCTACACTTATCGCGGTCGGTTCGTGAATGGGTGACCATCCATTACATATCGAGACTCCTCCGTGCCTCGAAAAACACGATAAGCCGTTGGTCCCGGCTGTCATTCGTAAACATTTGACAGTCGTAACAGGGTAGTCAGAAGCCCAAAAGTCTGGCAATCAGTCTTACCAAGGGGTATCGTATTACTCAGTAACTGAGTTGTAGAAGTCAGATAGGCAGTCACTCTATGTAAAATACTGGTATTCAGCTGCATCCGATTAGACTGGAAGCCGACTTCAACATAGTTGGGAAAAGGTTCGGTAGATTGATTTGACTGACTGATTTTAGTGATGATTGTAAAGAGTTGATGGAACTTGCATACTCATCGCAAGGCTTATTTTTAATTGTAGACGTAATCATCTTGATTATGAAACCACAAAGTTTTGTAAGTGGTTTTTGATGTTCTGTCTAAGTAAGAAATAGGATCAGCTTTTTACGTAGGGTTGTCGTAAAATACAACTGGGAGAATAGTATAAATTACTTCTTATTCAAGAGGTTGAGCAGCAACCAGGTAAATGGTAGGTAGATTCTGTGAAAGATGGTAATAATAAATATGGATATTAAAAAAGTGGCATATTCTGAGATCCTACATCTTAAGATAGAGAAAGACATGCTACCATCAAATTAATTAAAATAAGGACAAAATTATATTAATATTGGCCACTACCAAATAAAACAGCTATAGAACTGCTAAACTACAGCTTCAGCGTACATTTATTTTTTCACTCGCCAACCGAAAACCTAGATTCGGAATTTTAGAGCTCCAGTAATTAGATAGAGCAACCTTGTCGGTTTAAGCACAGCTTAACTTTTATTTACTTCGGAGTTCCGCTGTTTTAGTTTTAAAACACCACCAGACGGGGCTAGTTTACGATATTTTGATTTAACTTGGTTACTCTGTTTTAAACGAAGGCTTTTGAAATAAATTAGATTATTTCTAGGCATTTTAAACTTGCCTTTTAGTTTATGTTAAAAACTGTAGGTGGATCAAGGCTTTCTAAGAATCATCGACACATTTAACACTATAATTATATTGATAAAAACAGTAGATGAAGTAGATGACTTCAGTCTGTGACAGTAGTCAATAAAAGCGAATAAAAAGTGTGTAGGTTTTTTTATATATATACATTTAGATACAAAATAAAACTAGATTTTACAACGTTAAATATTTGATACAGCCAGTGCTAGATTAGCCTAAAATATAAACAAACCAATTAACTATTAAGGGCATTGCGTCTAACAAACTTTTCACAAACTCCTGCATTATAAATCTGCGGACAAACATTATTCCTTTAGATGTGAAAAACGAATTCAACCCGTATTTTCACCGATTCAAAGCTCCAAAGCTCTTTTGTGGGTGAAAATATGTTGCTTATTCAAAAGGCTACCTCTGGTAGTTGCCACTTGTTATAAAGCGGAAAAACTCAAGGAAACTGGGGTTTTTATGTCATAAATTTCAAGAAAGTACCTAAATATGGAAACGTATTTTTTGGAATTAGCCTGTCTTGTACTAAGCGAATGGCTAAAGTTCTGTTTTTAGGGTCCCGTAGTCAACATGGAACCCTTGTAGTTTCACCATACTTATCTGTCTGTCCGCGGCTTAGCTTAGAGACTCTTAGTACTAGAAAGCTGTAATTTGGCATAGGTATACCATATTTATCACGCCGACAAAGGTAGAATAAAATCATGAAAAATATTTTTAGGCAACCTCTATCCCGGGTGTCATTAGAAATCTCGTTCACAAAAATTTGTGTGTAGTTGTGTGAAAACCATTTTTGGATTCAGGGATCCGTTTGTGAAATATTAAGCTTTAAATTGCTAAATTTTGTTAGAGTTAAGTGTGCTATTATAATTTCACTAGTGAAATTAAAATTGCACGAAACTTTGTCAACCGCCTCCATTTCTCACAATTTAACGGTCTTTTTTCAGTGCAGGTTGGTAGATGTCACATGTATTCGAATTTTTGATTCTAGGATATGCCGATTTGCTCACGATGTTTTCCTTCACCATTTTGAAAGCAGTGGTGATGAAATAATTTACACCCAGTAAAGCCTGTCTGGATTCGAACCTATGAACTACGACTCGTAAGTCGCAGTCGTTACCACTGGGCCACCACAGCTCGCTGGGCCACCACAGCTCACTGGGCTACCACAGTTCACTGGGCCACCACAACTGACTGGGCCACCACAACTCACTGGGCCACCACAGCTCACTGAGCCACCACAGCTCACTGGGCTACCACTGCTCACTGGGCCATCACAGCTCACTGGGCCACCACAGTTGACTGGGCCACCACAGTTGACTGGGCCACCACAGTTGACTGGGCCACCACAGCTCACTGGGCCACCGCAGCTCACTGGGCCACCACGTAGCTGCGCCCCGTGATTTCATCCGTCTCGATTCCGTGGGAATATCGGGATAAAACGTATTCTATGTCCTTCTCTAGGTCATGGTCTACTCACTCATTCAACCAAATCCGTTCAGCCATTTTAGCGTGAAAGCGTAACAAACAAACAAACTCTCTTTCGCATTTCTATTATTAAAGTTAGGATTGACATAAGCTACCGAAAAGCTAATGTCAATCCCGTTAGAAGTCATTATAAAATACGAAACGGTTTGAAAGCGATTGCCATTCTGGTCGTCGATTAACCTCCTCGGAGCCAACCTGCACTATATTCTCTAGCATACATAGTTGCTTCGCACCTTAACTATTTCAGTTAACTTTTGCAGACTATCGGCAAACTCCTTAAGTATTTGTACAGGGTGACTGGATCTGGACCCGCCTTAGCAAATTCGCATATAAAGGAGGTTATTTACTTATTATTAAACCATACTTTCCCTAGCTAAACTTTTATAGTTTGGGATATAATTATGTCAATTTTTATACTTTATTGAGATTTTTCATTTATTTTCTTGCATTATTTTAGTAGTTTTTTTATTATTTTTTGGTAGTCATAAACATTGGTGATTAAAATACCTCGGAATTTCCCTCAAACCAGGGTAAAAACATAAGATAGTAAGCTTTAAAAAAAAAAGTACAAAAAAATCTTTACGATCAAGGGAAAGTAAGGTCTAATAATTAGAAAATGACCTCCTCTATATGCGAATTTGCTATGGCGAGTCCAGATCCAGTCATCTTGTATAATAATCATCTCTGCAACTTAAACGTCTTGTAAAAATCCTATCATTTCAAAAAAATATTTTTTTAAATAAGAAATTGTTGTAATTAGGTATTAAAATTCCAACCGGCTCAGCTACTTCATTATCCTATTTTATCTCCGGGAATTTATTCCAGCAATTTTAGGCTTCCTTTTAATTACTATGAGATTCATAGCCGTTTGTTGAAGAGATTTAGTGTGGAATTCACGAATGCTTCTCGAAATTAAAGTGACAGTTCATTGGAGAATTGTTTAAATAGCTTTGTAGTGCTAAGTTTAGATGATAAGGGGTGATTATGGGTGGGAAGAATTTTACTTGGATACAGTGTCGTCGAGCAGTGGTAGCCCAGTAGCCGCGACTTACTAGTTGTAGATCGGAGGTTCGAACCCGAAGTTCGAAGATGCTTTACTTTGTGTAAATTACTCCATCACTACTGCTCTCAAAATGGTGAAGGAAAACATCATGAGCAGACGGCATGGTCTAGAACTAAAAATTCGAAGACATGAATACATTCGAATACAAATTCGAATTTTAATTTAGATTTCATATAATTCTTTGCAATTAATTACCTATTTCCATAGCTGCACCAGAGAAAAAAAAATAGATTTATGTATTATAACTCAGGTCCCCTGGAAGAATGAGGTGGGAGCTCCGTTCCTCGTCAGTGTTCACTCCAGCCGGCCAATAAAGGCAAGCCAGAGGTGAGGAATAAGACTTAGGGGACTTAGGGGTCGCTACTGCCCAACAGCTCGCCACATGCTGCCCTGCGGGTTTTTGTATCTCTCTTGGTCTGGCTCCTTATCCCAGACCTTCCCGGCAAAGTAAACTCTACCGGCACAGACCTAGATTTCGGAGCGCGCAAGCCCCACCACGACGTCAACGTAGAGATACGGCGCTATTATTATGTGACATCTACCAACCCGCACTGGGTCCGCATGGTGGATTACGGCCCATCCTCTCTCACCGAGAGGAGGCCTATGCCCTAGCAGTGGGAACATGACTGATTATGCTACAGTGTCACTGTCTATTTTTGCCGTTTCAAGTTCTTCTTCAATGTTGGAATGATTTACCACTATTGAAGTGAAGCACGTTGAAGGAAAACGATTCGAAATTCCTAGAACCAACAAATTCGAAGAAATGCGACATTTACCGACCCGAACAAGGCCCGCGTGGTGGCTCCCTCTCACAGAAAGTAGGCCTGTTACTAGCTGTGTGAACATAATTGTAAGTCAATTATGATATTATAATAAGCATATGGCATCAAAAGATTTAATAAGATGTTAAACAAGAAAAACAAAGCTTAAACTCTTACTTTAAAACTGTCGAAAATAAAATATCTTCTAGAAATCCATAAAAAGTATTTTCATTTTCTCAGCAGGTTACATTTCATCCCGGAAAGTCGAGAAGCTAGTTCCACGCGTTTGAAACATCGGCTAACCTATTATGTTTTATTTCCGACCACAGTGTCGTGCAATTGTCCAATATTGGAGATTTAATCATAGCATCGCCATTTCGTTCCGACTTTCCGACGGTAATATTGTTCCTGAGTGACTTTTATTTGAGCTTTACGTGAATTCTGAGTGTCCTACTACGAGTTTTATAAGTAAAACTACAATAATTATTTTTGCATAATATACCTATGTCTGTCTGTAAATACACATTTTTTTTATCTATGCGAATACTAATATACTAATAGTAATATAATATACTAGCTTTTGCCCGCGGCTTCGCCCGCGTGGATGTCGGAAAATATCCCATGGGAACGTACTACCGATACCGGGATTACATACCTAATAGCCGAGGATAAGGTAATTGACTTCTACCATTTTACATTTTCTTTTTTTTTTTATTTAAAATCATTTATCATTTACCGCTGCGCCCGTGTTGCCGTCAAACATAATTATTTTGTTATGGATAATTTTGAATCTGTGATATCTTTTAAACCATTCATTTAAATGAAATGATGTCAAGATATATTTTAATCTAAATTAAATGTTCAATTTAAGTAACAAAGTTTATTGGATAAGGAGTAATAAAATACCGGTCAAACTAGCTTCGGAAATAACAATGAAATTTTTATCAAATTCTGAAAGATAAAAATGGTTATTGTGGGTCATCCTTAGAAGATAGACATAATATGCCATCGCGGACTTTTTTGTTGAACTTTTTAAGGTGAACAATACTGTAGAACATAAATTTGATGTAACTTTTGCGATTTCCGCGGCGCACGCCGATAAAGTTCCCAGTCGGCATGATTTTTCCGACATCTTCAACAATAATCGTCAAATTTCAGCCAATTTTCACAAAACCTTAATGAATTATACACTAAAACCTTTCGCATGAAACACTTCGTTCATTGGTGAAAACCGTTTGACAATCCGTTCGGTAGTTTCTGAGTTCATCGCGTTCAGACAGACAGACAGACCGACAGACAGACAGACGCGACGGGGGACTTTGTTTTATATGTAAGAATTATAAAGAGGTACAATTTGTTTGTAAGTTTGTATGTAAGGGTAATCTACGGAACTACTAGTTGGATTAAAAAAATCTTTTTGCATTGGATAGCCCAACTCTTGAAGAAGATTATAGGCACGCGGACGAAGTCGCGGGCAGAAGCTACTTTGTAATAAATAACGCTAACTTTTTGGGCATTGTTGTGAGAAATTATTGGTCACAACAAAGAATGAGAGATGGGCTTGATTTTGTATTTAGATTTAACAAAAATGTTATAATAGGTACTTTTAAACCAACGCGATATCATCAACCTTTCTCACGTTTCGTAATTCAAAATTCAATTATATTTATTTCACATAAACCTACATGGAGACTTATGGAACGTCAGAAGTTAGGTGCACGGTTCCAGTTGGTTGTATCATATTGAGAAACCAGGAACTCCACGGTTACTTTTTCAAATAAATTGGTTTTTACAATGCTTTTAATAGATATGTGAAGACTGTATAGGCCTGTCAACAAGTAGGTACCAGTTACTTCACAAAGTAGAATATAGTCAATAAATTGAAACATCTATGAGCCTACAAGGCCTACAACGTCTCACATTCACAGAATAGAAAATTATCTATAAAAAAGAAAAAGAAATAATAATAAATAAAAAGAATATCTCGACTTAGCACACGAGGTTGTTGACATGTGGAATGTGAGTTCGGCTATCATTGTGCCGATTGTCATAACGGCAAATGGCCTGATGGCCGAAAGCCTCGACCAACATCTCTCGAGGCTCTCGTTAGACGGCTGGATCAAACGCCTGATTCAGAAGGCAGTACTCCTCGATACGACTCGCATTATGAAGAGGTTCAAGTCTCTGCAGCCCTAACCACCGGTAGCTTGGACCCTGCTCCCGACACCGGCGGAACTCTATTTTTTTAATATTTTTAAATGTTCTTTTATCCTTTTTATTTTAAGAAATATTTAAAAATGTAATCGAATAAGAATTAAAATGAGTAAACGAAAGTAATAAATTAATAAAAGAAAACTAATAAACCAAATGATAATGATTCGAGTTACAATAGTAGCTGCAGTGTCAGAATAAAGAAAGATAGACACCGTTTCTTTTGTTCACAGACGCCAGGCGGCGAACGATAAGAAGTTATACGGGTGTGCCTTCAGCGTTTTAATTGATATCGTCTCACCGAGGCCGAGAGCCAAAAGCCGAATGCCGACAGCCGAATGCCGACGTCGAATGTTGACTTGGCGCAGTGGAGATTAAAGAATTTATTTATCGTACTGCAGTGGAGCGTTATGCTTATCTTTTTCAACACTCAATTTTGAAATTTTGTTGAAGTGTAATTATTGAGCTACTTCGTTTGCTAAGATAATGTAATTGTTTAGTTCAAAAACAATGTTTTCTACGTTGATTTTTGAGAGAGGATTGTTTCGAAATGAAAACACAATTTGCATATTTTCTTGAAAAGCAATTAAGTGCTTTCTAAAATATTCAGGCCCATTTTACAAACTAATATTATCTGTGAAAGAATTCTTTTGGGAAAGAAACTACAGTTGTGGCTTTAATTAGTTAGATACTTATAACGGTAGCACTAAAGGTATCGTTGACCTCGTAATTGGTATTTTATCTTAAAGTTTAATATCACTGTTCTATTTGTCAATGTGACAGTTAGACATTTTCAACCTTAGTTCCAATTTTCTGGGAATCTTCATCAGAAGTGGTAAAGTAATTTCGAGGTTGCCTCTACCTATTTCATCTGCCAAGCAGCATCTCTGTTTTCTAGCTTAGCATCAGGTAAGCAGCTGGCCAAGCCATTCCGTTATTCATTCTTCATTATATTGTAATTAGGTATTCAAAACATCGACAGAAAAGGTGAGAGGAAAATTACAAAAGAAATAATTTGTAATCACATTACCATCAAGCTGTTAATAATGAGTAAATCCGGAAAAAAACTGGAAAGCAAAATTCCAGGTCATGGCTACAAGCACAGCATAAGGCTAAGCGTATGCTGAGACGCAGGTGACGCAAGTCCACGCAGCGAAGGGTAGAGCAGATTTTGTAATGCATGAACGTACTGACAGCTGCGTACGCTGCGGCGCAGGTACATGCGACGCAGACATGTGTCTGTCCTGCTCTGCGTCTCGTTGTAGAACCGGCACAGATTTCTGCGCGATACGTGCAGGTCGTCACTTGTATATTATCACTGATGTTTCAATGATAGATTCTTTGTACTAGCTAAGACGGGAATGTGTCTGTGTAACTGCGTCGCAAAAGCACTCGCGGCCTATGTCTGTCTCGCCTGCCCTACCCTGCAAAATCTGTAGTGTGCTGTGCTGCGTCACCTGCATTTCAGCATACGCTTAGCCTTAATATGGACAGTACAGAAATAACGTAGTAAACGTTCGAAACGGCACTCTCGCACAGACGCGCTCATTGACGAAATCCCAGCAAGCGATTCTCACGGTGCTGTCAGTTGTTTTTAAAAATGAAGGGATGCTAATTATTTCAACAAATAGACCTAGTTTCCATACTGTTCATGTATATACAGTGCAACAAGCCAGGATAATCCTAGGAAGTAAAAAAAGATTTATTAATGTTTACAGAACTTCTTAATTCACAATTAAAATGGATAAAATCTATTATAAACAACTATACATACATAACATCACGCTTGTTATCCCAGAAGGGTTAGGCAGAGGTGTACCTATAGTACCTACTCCCATATTTCGACAGTTATCCCATGTCACAGGGGGCGAGCCTATTGGCATCAGCCGGGCAAAGATCCAGACTCCGGGCTGCTACTGAGAAATTCCAGATGGAAAAACCGACTGAAAATAACACTTTTCCCGACCAGAGAATTGAACCCAGAACCTCATGTTCAGCAGTAGCGTTTGCAACCACTAGGCCAACCGAGGAGGCAGTCGGAGTAGATGAAATAATTAATTAAAACATTAAATGAAATAACAATATTATGTAACTATCTGAAGGTAACTGAAACATTCAGTAACGCCATCAGGATGGAATTTGGTGTGGATAAATGTGCAGTCATGCATGTAAAGCGAGGGGAGATTATGGAATCCGAGGGAATTCAACTCTCGGACTCCATACACCTTAGATCCCTCTCCTCAACCGAAAGCTATATGTATTTGGGTATGTCGGAAGCGTTAGGCATCAACGTTGCTGACATGAAGCAATTGTTGAAGGAGCGCTTCTTTGGTCGCCTGAAAAAGGTATTAAATAGTCTTCTTTCAGGCGGAAACAAGGTGCGCGCCTTCAACGGTTGGGTCATACCGGTTTTGATGTACTCTTTCGGCATACTCAAATGGACTCAAACCGAACTCGACGCCCTGGACAGGAGGGTCCGTACACTCCTGACCGCAAACCGGATGCATCACTCACGTTCATCGGTGATGAGACTGTACATCCCGCGGAAGTGCGGGGGTCGAGGCTTTTTAAATGCGAAGACCCTCCACAACCGCGAGGTGTGTAGCCTCAGGGAATACTTTCTTAAAGCCAATGTGGGCATGCACCGTGATGTGGTCGCAGTAGACAACGGGCTCACCCCGCTTTCCATGGCTAAAGAGAACTGGCGCAAACCTGTAGTACTTACTACAGATGACCGCAAGGAGGTATGGCAAAGCAAGGCGCTTCACGAGCGCTTCTATCGGGCTCTTCATGAGCCCGGTGTAGATTTCTTAGCGTCCGTATCCTGACTACGTTTCGGTGACCTTTTCGGGGAAACCGAAGGTTTCGTCTGTGCAATTATGGACGAAGTTATCTTGACGAATAACTACCGGAGACATATTATGAAGGACGGTACGGTTGACGTGTGTCGGGCATGCCATCGTCCGGGTGAGTCCATCAGACATATTATCTCTGGTTGCTCGCGTCTAGCTAACGGCGATTACTTGCACAGACATAACCAAGTGGCTAGGATTATTCACCAGCAACTTGTTTTGAAATATAAACTTGTGGACTCTGAGGTACCGTATTACAAGTATGTGCCCGACCCAGTTCTCGAAAATGACCATGTCACGTTGTACTGGGATCGGTCTATCATTACTGACAGGACTATTGTAGCAAATAAGCCTGATATAGTAGTGATAGATCGATTAGCGCGCCGCGCAATGATAGTCGATGTTACCATTCCACATGACGAGAACCTCGTGAAAGCTGAGAAAGAGAAACAAATAAAATATCTCGACTTAGCACACGAGGTTGTTGACATGTGGAATGTGAGCTCGGCTATCATTGTGCCGATTGTCGTAACGGCTAATGGCCTGATGGCCGAAAGCCTCGACCTTGAGGCTTTCGTTAGGCGGTTGGATCAAGCGCCTGATTCAGAAGGCAGTACTCCTCGATACGGCTCGCATTGTGAGGAGGTTCCTGTCTCTGCAGCCCTAACCACCGGTAGCTTGGACCCTGCTTCCGACACCGGCGGACCTCTATTTTTTATATTTTTAAATGTTTTTTTAATTCTTTTATTTTAAGAAATATTTAAAAATGTAACCTAATAGGAACCAAAATGAATAAACGAAAAATTATGTAACTATTATTAATAATGAATCATTAAATGAACTTTTAATCAGGTTTAGGCATAACAAAATTGAAACTATTAATTGCTATAAATCTCCGTAATTATTTCAAGGAATTTTACTAATTGGCAAACGTCCAAACTTTTAGTAATTAATCTAAAACTTACTTTTATTTTGGAGTAAAGTTTTTATTTGTAATTGCTTTATTTATCTAAGATTTATTTCTTTCTTCCCGATTGGTTAATTAAAAAGAAACGGTGCAATTTAGATTTTTATTAAAACAATCTTGATTGAGGTAGGCAGACGATGAATAATTATTATTACTTTCTTTTTTCCGTAGGGCCTTTGTTGGCCAATCAACCCTTTTATATAAGATTTTTTTCAGTATGGGACAGGATTCATGAGAATTTGTAGACGACAAGCATGGCCATTTATTGTTCTGTCTTATAGAAACAAGCAAAAAAAGGGTTAGTTAATGCTGGTTATCAACTAACACTTTCTTTTTGTTTTGACGGTTTTGACGGGTGGTAATCCTCAAAGATGCCCTCCGTCCTGCGGCGGACGGAGGGGTCTGTCAGACTTCTAATCGCTGCATGCTGGTGGTCAGGATACCCGTTGAAGCCGTAGATGCTGGCTGGCTGTGTGACTCGTCTCACGACAGCTTGCGGGAGTAATGATGATGATGACGTCACGCCGAAGTATTTGCACGAAGGCTGCGTTGACAATCACGTCGGGGTCACCAATTTAGTGGTATGAGGAACAGGGTGTAAAATTCACTAATACACCATAGAAAAGGGAGGATCCTCAGACCAGACAGGTGTTGTGTCTGGCGGGTAACAGCCCATTGGTTTGAAGTTGAAATCTTGTATCTATGTCGATCGCTCGCTAAACTCTAATTGCGCGATGCAATATTTGTGTGACGTCATGTCTATGATGCGTGTTCCCTAGCACACTTGCACTTGGCGCCACGGGGACACTCAAGCACTCTTCAACGCAGAGCAGTAACTAACCCTAACTTAACAACCTAGTTATAACCCTACACCTAATGCCTGTACCATTCTTAAACTCACGCGTCCACTCTGATCCATTCGTGTTCACATTCACACACTCTCACTCTCACTCACACACTCGCATGTCTGCGTGCGTGCTCTCTTTTTATATTATTATAGGCTTCTGCTTGAAAGGAGGCTCTAATCACTAGTTGTTGAGGTTTACTTGTTAAAATAATAAACCATTTATTTTTATTTTATTGTTATATTGGAACAAAAAAAGTATACAGTGTAAAATGATTTTACTGTGAAATAAATTGATTTTGAATAGATAATAAAAAGGCACTGAAAAAGTGATCACCCCATTTCACGCTAACGATCTGGCAAACGAGTCTTTAATTCTTGTTCAGAAAAGCGATCTCCATACACACAGCGAACAGATAACACAGAGAAGTTTCAATGTTTCTAAACTTTACGACTCTAGATACAAACTTCACCAACACAAGTGTATTCATTGGAAACAAAGCTAAGGAGAAGTTGCGGCACATTTACCCGCAACAACAAATGTTGCTGGGAGCAATGTTGCGCTTCTTTTGTATATCATGAATACGGAACAGTGTAGCGCATGTTTCCAGCCAGATTGCAACATTATGTGTTGCACAAAACAAACATGTTGCTGGAATAATGTTGCGCAACTTGTTTCCCAATTAATAATAAAAATATCCTCTCAACCAAAAGCCGGCCACGCCTGCTAAACATCGGAGATTAGTTTAGTACGCAAGAGATATTTTAGTGCACAAGTGTGTGCGCAGACACAGGTCCAATCCTTCCCCCACTCTTATAATCCGATGGGACGGCCAACGGGTCCTGCTACTGAGAAATTTCTAATGGAAAAATCCAATAACACTTAGCCCAACCATGAAATCTAACCCAGGACTCTACGTCAACTGTCACACTTGCGACCACGAGACGGACAGTTCCCAATAAATACGCGGCTTAAGAGTCCTATTACACTTTTTACGCAAATTCAAGATTTTTGACGTTGTAATTTTCAGCAATAGTAAGATATTTTACTTATTTGAACATGAGTAACGATAGTACCATTCTCTTTCTTGTAAATTGGAGTTACACATTTAAATTTTTCTTTTCGTATAATTTACTATAAATATTTTACGAACTCAGTTTACAAGAAAATCCATCGGCGATGGAAATTTGACGCTCATATTCACATTGTTCCATTAAATTACAATAAAAGCTAAAATTACTAAAAGATAAGTTGAATGTTTTACTTGTTTATTGGAGTTCTAGAATTTCTTTAAATTCCTTGAGTTTTCACGGAAAAAAATCATAAAGAAAAGCAATAAATGTCTTGATTCTGCGTCCATTATATTCCAAATTAACAAAATTTGATCAAATAAACTAATATTATAAAAACTTCTATCTACAATGAATACGTTTTATTCATTTTCGTTTCTCAATATAATAAGATAAAATTACCATAAATAAAATTAAAGTACTATATACTCCGCGTCAATTCAGCAAATCACTTGAAAAGAATGTGTAACTCCAACTAACAAGAAAGAGAATGACACTATCGTTATTTACAACGTCAAAAATCATGAATTTCCGTAAAAAATGTAATAGGACTCTTAACGCTGGCAATGAAAATTTTCAAAACAACCGACCGAAGGTTCGCGGCACACTATAAATATTTCATAAGGCTGTTTATTCGATTCCTACGTAACCTACAAAAGCGAACTCCACTTGAATCGAGATTTCCTCAAATCGTGACTGGAACAATATTCCTGATAGAAAACATCTTCCGAATTTATATTCGTTTGTGCATTAAGGAGGTGGAACACTTCTCCTATTTCAAATTCTGGGGAATGAATAAAAGATTGGTATTGATCGAGTTACTGGTCGATAGAAAGGAACTAGTTTAAATAATTTGTGGAAAGATTTTAGTGAACGCATTCATGGACACTGAACAAGACAGAATAGAAGTTTTTGAGTGCATTTTTGAGATGGGGAAAAAACAATTGAACTCTCGACACCGTTACCGACACCTCATTTTTGTAAATGCGATCGTGCTCTTTATTTATATTACGTTACGGATCAATGTTC
Organism: Agrochola lychnidis; assembly: GCA_963680765.1. Lineage (NCBI taxonomy): Eukaryota > Metazoa > Arthropoda > Insecta > Lepidoptera > Noctuidae > Agrochola > Agrochola lychnidis. Next base: position 18,669,804 of record OY796857.1, read on the forward strand.
TATGCAAGTATTTTTACTTTAAAGGTTTTACAAGTTTTTTTTTTGCTGACGCGATTGTGCTCTTTATTAAAATAAACTTACGGAGCGGACCAATGTTCTATACAAGTATTTTTCTTCCACCAAGGCGATCTTGTTCAAATTCTCACTTCTGTCGGCACTCCCGAAGTGCCACTGTTTTTTTGGTTATAACGCCAATGGGCGTTTAGTGTCACTCAAAGTGTATAGATTGGTATATGTTATAGATTTTGAAGGTTTGAGTAATCCATCAACTCGTCTTACATGGCTACGGCCCATTTAGGACGACTTGCAGAAAATCAAAATAAAATAAAACAATATATATGTTTATTCTGCTATTCGTCCCACGTTACTATCGAAATGAGAAAAGGTACAATCAGTAGCAAAAGAATTAGTGTAGAAATAATAAAAAAGCGTTTGTTAATAAAGGTTGGTTCTTTGTTTTCCGCTGTGATTCCTATTTAGCCGTGTGATTTTATGTGAGAAATTTCTTCTTAGCGTTCGTGATTTTTTTTTGGTAATGAAGAGAGTAGTGTCGTTACGTAATGAAAAATAATATTTTGTGTTTTTTGTTTCGCTTTCACGCAAAAACGACTAATCAGATTTCGATGAAATTTGGTACATGGGCAGACCATGACCTAGGTTGGGATATAAAATACTTTTTATCCCGATACTCCCACGGAATCGAGACTTATGCAGGTGAAACTGCGGGGCACAGCTAGTTACTAATAATTACTAATTAAGTTTAAATGCTACTAAACAATATCCTATTCTTTTCATTGAAACGTCGGGTTTTATCCGTTTTGTAAATGTAAAGTCTACGTTCCAATTTATGAAAGCTTTGTGTCAAACTTCATAATCCCTGACAAGGTACCTACGTCTACATGAGACCTTTAAATTATTCATGCAAATTATAATTATGTAATTTTATTTCCGAGGAAACAAAATGTTCTATCAAAATGAAGCTTTGGAGTTGGAAGCGACATTAATCTCATTACCTATAATTGTTACACAAGGAAGAATTTAAAAATCTTTCAGTGTAGTGTAACGGCTAGGGCTGCGCAGGGTAGGCTGCGCAGGCCGTTAACGGTTAGGCAGGTAGAGGTAGAATAAAAACAGCTGGATAGATTTACATATATAATTAAGACTATCTTTTTCCCGTAGCTTCGCTCGCGTGGAAGTCGGAAATTATACCATGGAAACGCACTTCCTATTACAATCTGCCTCATCCAAATCCTATTAGTAGCATAATATAATGATTGAATACTATCGTGAATTCATGCAAGCCTAGTACTTTTTGTTACGTTACGTTACTGCTCATATATTGTGCACAACGTCTAATGATTGAAATACTATCTTGAATTCATGCAAGCCTAGTACTTTTTGTGCCAAGTTTCAAGTTTATTAACAAACTCAAACTCAAATCATTTATTTCAATTAAACCATTTACAGGCACTTTTGAATTGTCAAGAAATCGGTCAGTCAGAAATAGGTATGAAGCTAGTTGCCCATTCCAAAGCGTAGTAGGTACCTATGGAGAAGAACGGGCAAGAAACTCCACGGACACTCTTTTAAATAAAAAATTGTTACAAAATATTGGTTACATCATTCATGTTGAAATTATACATGTGAGAACAATGTAGAAAGACGTGCACATGAGAAGCGTCCGTAATAAAAAGATAAAAAAGAACAATTCAAAAAAATTAAAAATAAGCCATGGCAGCTAAGAGATAACCAGTCCCAACTGACGGCGCCCGTTCATGAACATGACGCATGGATTAGCACCATTCAGCTCAACCATTTTGAAGGGAGCTAAATGATCCAACACACGCGCCACCATCAGCGAAACATTTGAGTGAGCATGACATACTCACAGCCGCCAGGGCACATTCAAGTCAATGCAAGACATATTACCCGGTAAATAGTAACTCTTTAGTACATAGTGCTCACATAGTGTGCTATGCAATTATATAATACAAAAGAGATTGAGTTTATACAATGCAAAGATGGTCGTACAATCTTCAGCAGCTCCAACAGTATTTGCAAATGTTATCAATTAGTTATGGTTGTGGAGCAGGACCAGCATTGAGCCAAGCATTTTTATTTACTTGGTAAGATAAAAAAATAAACATTTAAGTTCGTAATGTCAAAAACAAAATTTAAAAAAAAAAGGGAAAGCAACTCTTCCAAATATTAAAATTTTAACTAGTGAGCCCAAGTGGCTGTGGAGCAGGACCAGCAATAAGCCAAGCATTTTTATCTACGATATAATCATCCAACTTATAATATGCTTGTCTACATAGTGTGCGTTTAATGCATGTTTTAAATTTCTTCTCATTTAGTTGAAGAATATCGAGTGGTATTTTATTATAACATTTTACACAGTACCCCATAAAAGAAGTGTGAACTTTAGACAATCTAAAACGTGGTTGATCTAATTTATTCCTATTTCTAGTGTTAAAATTATGCCTGTCACTTATCTTACTAAAAAGGTGTAGATTTTTTCGAACATACATAATGTTTTCATATATATACTGACAAGGTACCGTCATGATGTTAATTTTCTTGAACAATTCCCTTAGAGATTCGCGTCTGCGGAGGTTGTAGATGGCTCTGACGGCCCTCTTTTGCAGAATAAAGATAGAATCAATATCTGCAGCCCGTCCCCACAGCAAAATACCGTAAGACATGATGCTATGAAAATAACTAAAATAGACCAGTCTCGCGGTATCCACGTCTGTTAGTTGGCGAATTTTACAAACAGTGTAAGCGGCTGAACTTAGCCGCCCTGCAAGTGATGTCAAGTGAGGACCCCACTGTAGTTTGGAGTCAAGCATTATCCCCAGGAAAACTGTCTTTTCGACGAATTCTAGTGTCTCCTTATTCAATACAACGTGACATTCACTACTTCTAACATTCGGTAACGCGAATCTTATGCATTTAGTTTTCTTCTCATTTAATACCAAATTATTTACAGTAAACCAATTATGGACCGTAAGCATAGCGTTATTTACGTCGTCAAGCTCCTGTGCACGTCTGTCTACTTTAAAAATCAGTGATGTGTCATCAGCAAATAACACCATTTGTGGTCGATTTTTCAGTAAATTTGGTAAATCATTTATATATACTAAAAAGAGGAATGGACCCAATATCGAGCCCTGTGGTACACCCATTTTGACTTTTAAACCCAATGAATTTACACCGTTTATTTGAACTTGCTGCAGTCTATCATTCAAATATGATTTTACTAAGCTCAGCGCAAGTTTATCCAGACCGTAATGCTCAAGTTTCAAGAGCAGTGTTAACTCAAGGAATAAGATTTTTCATACAAACTTTGCCCCCTTAGGGGTAGAATTTCGGGAAATTCGTTCTTATCGGATGCTTACGTCATACAAAAAACACACCCTCCAAGTTTCAGGTCTCTACGATCAGCGGTTTAGGCTGTGCGTTGATCCGTCAGTCAGTCATTCAGGACAAAGCATTTTATATGTATAGATAGGTAGAAGAACATGCCTAGGTCGTGGGTAAGGTCACTGACACTTAGATCTGAGCACTCGCACACTTAGGAAGGAAGGGTACCGTCCTTGGGAGCACGTGGTAGACGTGGGGGCCTGCTCAGCACAGGCTCCTCAGTAGGCCGGACGGCCCTTGTAAGACGCTGGTAGTCAGCGTCGGCAGCACGTGCTCTCGACGGTAAGCCGCAGGTAGTCATTGGGAGCACATGGTAAGTCGCCTATCAGCAAAGGCGCGCGGCGGTAGGCCCAGGTAGGCAGGCCTTCGTCAGCGTGTAAGTAGCGTGCAGCATTGAGCCCGCACAGAGAGCCCCTAGGTTGGGGCACACAGAGTCCTGAGGGTCACTCCCATCAGGTTAGCAATCAGTAGTCGAAATGCAGTGTCCTTAGAAAATTACTGTTGTGCCACTTGAAATTAGCATCACTCGACTAATTGTAGTTGAGGCCGTTCACAACGCTACAGTAGTCCCATTACTCATATTTTTTGCCATGCTAAGTAATGACAGCCGCGCGGGTCAATCCATCAGGTTAAGCTACGCTTGCCGGGATTGGTCCGTGGATGGGTGACCATCTTTACATACCGAGACTCGTCCGTGCCTCGGAAAGCTCGTTAAGCCGTTGGTCTCGGCTGTCATTCGTGGATCTTTGACAGTCGTTACGGGTCGTCAGAAGCCCGAAAGTCTGACAATCAGTCTTACCAAGGGGTATCGTATTCTCCAGTTACTGGGCTGTGGAGGTCAGATAGGCAATCACTTCATGTAAAATATTGGTATTCAGCTGCATCCGATTAGACTGGAAGCCGACCCCAATATAGTTGGGAACAGGCTAGGCTAAAACGTTTAAGATATGACAACGAACGATAAAAACGTGCTTCAAGTTTTTCAGTTTGGTCTTAGCTCTGCTGGTGAAGCCTTTGTTTTTTAGTTCCTTAAATCGAATCTTTAAACAAAATTATTTAAGTAAGTACTTGAATCTTAGCCTGATCAATTCAGTGTGTCTAACGTGATAATAAACTCTGAGTGTGTCTGAACTATCAACCGTTTATCATTTAACGTACTCCTGTAGGAGGCCCTGCTTCACCCTTCTGGCCGCGTGGCGAAAGACGCTACAACATATACAGCGGCACACATTCAAATAAGAGAGGCCTCCAACGTCAAACGGCGTGGCGCCAGGCGACGCCACCCTCCAAGAGAGGCCTCCGCCGTCATCATAGTCTGCCGTCACGCGTGACGTTGACACGGCCCTTCCGCTAGCATGAGGAACCACCGAGTGCCTCCGCTACCTGGCTACTACTCACATCCAGCTCTCCGCTTGACAAGGATCGCTGTTCGGCGTGTGACACCACAGCCTGGCTCCTCCACACTCCCTGTCTGCCTACCCGTCTGTCTACCTGAACCTGACCCCGCCTATCCCGAGCATCCCACGTCATGTGTAGCCGGCCTTTATTTACTTAATCTTTAATCTTATATCTTTTTTTATTTGTGACCTACCTCCTTTTTTTTTTTGGGTGGGAAATTATCAAATAACTTCTCCCGCTCTGGGCGGAGCGGAAGGGCGTGTCAGACACTTACTGACTAAAACCCACCCGTGTTTCTTCGGTTGCTCTGTTACCGGGGGCCACGATTTCTCTATCGGTTTTCTTCGAACCCCCGGCCGACCTACCTCCTCGAAGGTAAATGTAACGTTACAAGTATGACATTCAAATGGTTGTCAAACTTCACTCCAAAGCATTTGAAACTCATAGTTATTCGGCATAGCAGTAGCCAATTTCCCTTTTGTGAATTAATTTCATTCATTAAAACATTTTTGGATAACAACCTAACAAAACAGAGGAATGTACGAAAAGTTATCCAGCATTTCCGACTCGAGGGGATTTGCAACTTTAGAGCCAAAGGTCAGGTTCAAAGCACTTAATACGTTGAACCTGACAAGTGAAATGAATGTTCCTACTCCATTATTTTAACGTCACAGTTATAATGGGGGTTAAGACCTGGAGTTCTCACTATATTGGGGTGAAAGTTTTATCGGGCTGGACAGTTTTTATGGATAATAACCATATTTGTATCGGTTTTTGAAGTGAAAACTTCTTTAGGCGCGTTGGGCATTTTTGAGATGGGAAAAACAATTGAACTCGCGACACCGTTACCGACACCTCATTTTTATAAACGCGATTGTGCTCTTTATTTATATTACGTTACGAATCAATGTTCTATGCAAGTATTTTTACTTTAAAGGTTTTGGAAGTGTTTTTTTTTGTAAACGCGATTGTGCTCTTTATTTAGATAAGTTTACGGACCAATATTTTGTACAAGTATTTTTCTTCCATCAAGGCGATCTTGTTCAAGTTTTCACTTCTGTCGGCACTCCTGGAGTGCCAATTTTTTTGAATGACATTTTTATCCACCTGTCTTTCGAAAAAGTGATTATAGAGTAGGTGTATCAGATAAGTTCTTTGTTGCAAATACGTAATTCGTAGATAACAATACTTAGTGTACATAATTGACAGGCAACTCTGGTAGGCTGAACAGGATTTAACTGGTCATAGGATAGATAAGCTTAAGTCATCACCAGTGATAGAGCTATTTTGGTTCAATGACCGCAAACGTTGATGTTAATATGGACATTCTCCGGGATTCTAGTTAAAACTCCGGGATTCGAAAATGTAAATTGATTCAACAAAGAACATTTTTCACACGCTAATAAGTTTATTTGTTTCTTCTTTTCTTTATACAGCTTTAATTACTTAGCCAGTTCGAAATTTAAATAATGTCTTTGATAATTACATGGTTGCCATGTGTTGACGTAAAAATTTAATTCCATTTTTATATAACACGACAGATATATTTCATAGTAATTTATTTGGTCGCTAAGCAAGATAGTTATGGATTTTCATAGTAACATTGCCGGCCGCCTACTCGCTTGTTTTTGACCAGTAGGTATAATTGCGTAACTTATTTTCGTAAACTATTATGACTAATTTGTTTCATTTTGACAGTTCAACAACATTCATTGCGTTATTTACGTTGTTGAGCAGATTTTTTTTTCCAACTTGTGAAGCAATGGATTAGCAATCTGTTTCAAATCGAAACAAATTGTGATTGATCGTGCATTACGCAATTAGAGTACAGTACAGCAATTTCGATTTATCTCGAAGAAAGTTGTCAAAATAATGTAAGTTTTCATTTCAAAAATATTAAACAAAACCTACTTAATCCAAAAACTACACACAAATCCAAAGCTTAAGTTTCACAGCAGTGTTTACTACCACTAGAACTAAGACACGTTGACAGCTATTCCAAAGCACTTATTTCCATAATGCAAATGATTCTGGTACAGAAGTCTTGGTTAATTTTAGTGAACATTAAGAGGATCTCGCGTACAGATGCGTGTCTGAAGTAATTGTAATTTACTTGAGAGCCGATGTTTGTACAACACAACACTTAAGCTTTACTCATTGGCAAAACATCCAAGGGAATATGGCCTGTAAAGCTTTCAAGATTAAGGTTGTTTTGGGTTGAAGATTTCAAACTTATTAGAGTATGTGTGTGGTTGATTGTAAATGCGTATCGGGACGATAAATTAAAACGTGATCTGCCACGTATAAATAACCGAAATACGCTCGGAGCAATTTATTTCGTTTAACTCTTGCCCCCGGTTTGCTGAGCAATGGAATTGGAGAAAAATTTCAGATGCTCAGTTGTCTGTGAACTGCGCCGTGGTATTCGGGATGTTACAGGGTTGTACTGATGTGATAAACAAATGCCGATTTAATTAAAAGCCTTTTTATGTGCTGGGCCTGTGGGTACAAAATACTTTCGAATTAGTGGATTTTTTTCTGAAAGTACTAGAACCTATTTTTCTTTGAAAAAATAAAGATGGTTTATTGATTTGTTCATTTGATTATACATTATGTAAAAAACCAAATACCAATCCAAAAGGGGTTCATGGGTACTGAAATAACATTACCTAAAAGGAAGAAAAAATCAAATTATTATTGAAAATAAAAAGTTATTATTATTCAAAAATCACATTTTTAGTACCAACCCCAAGATCATTAAAAAATGAGCAAATTTTCGACAGGGTTTTAAGTTATGACTTGTAGACACCTGCTAAATGACGGCCGTCTGCGCCCCATGTAACCAGGTAAAATTCTCAATTGAAAAAAAATTAGACGATTTTTTTTTTCGATTTTCCTGGACATTACCACATAAATACGATACATAACAATCCTCTCACGGATCGGACAAGGTTTTTTTTACATGTTGCATAGTAATATATATATTACTAGCTGCGCCCCGCGGTTTCACCCGCATAAGTCTCGATCCCGTAGAAAAAAAAAAGTATCCTATGTTCTTTTCCAGGGCATCATCTATATATGTGCCAAATTTCATCCAAATCCATTCAGCCGTTTTAGCGTGAAGGCGTAACAAACAAACTTACTTTCGCATTTATAATATTAAGGATTAGGTCTGTAATGAAACTGTAATGCGTATTAATATCTACTAATTATGAAATTGGTTTAAGCAAAAAAAAAACTTTAAAATGTTTTTCTTCAAGCAAAATAAGTAATCGAAAAAGAAAATGTATCGAAAATAAAATAAGCAATCTTTATTTAAAAATTATAAGAAAAATCTAATATCATAAAATCATAAGATACTAAAACCTATTTTTATCCAATACAGATTCACATCACGAAATAAATATAGGTTTCGAAAAATGCGAGCGTATTTAAAAAGTAATCAAGTTGGCAATCTTTGTGCTTAATCGAAAAGAAACTATAACATCAAAACCATTTCTGCATACTAATTTTAGATATGGGTTTGATAAAAGGAGATAAAATGCTACTTTTATGTACTAAATGTAACTATCTTCTATCTACTGTAATTTTTTTTTTAGGTAAGCATTGATCAGAGATGGTGAGTTTCATGCCCTCGCATCACACAATTCAATTATTTTTTTATTAATGCGCATTACGAAAGTAGATTGTTCAGAATCGTTTACTGAATCGATTACTGTAATTTTTATTACAGGATTTTTTTTATCTCAAAAATAATTAAAACTACGTACAGTACAAATATGTTCTTAATGTCCCTCGGCAAACCTCGTGTTTCGTAAGTCGTCGGATTTCTATCAGTTGCCCATTGCACTTGGTGCAGACCGGACGCTCTCAATCGACTTGGAAGTATATAGAGTTGTTAATACTCTTTTAACTTAAAGTAATTTATTTAAAAAACGGGAGGAAAGCTGTAAAGTCGCGTCGTACAAGAAATAAGAAAATAGTTTTACAGCTTTATAGAGTTCACGAGGAAATCAAAACAAAACAACAATAAAGTACTTAGTTCTGAATTCAATTTATTATACACGATAAATCTAATAATTGATGGACATGGAAATTAGCATTCGTTTGTATTCAAAAATCCAATGATACCCGAAGGACATTAAGAAAACAGAAATACTGTAAATTAGTCACATTTCCGCTGTACAGACAAAACAAACCAAAATGGACGAAGTACCTACTACACTAAACACTTATACGTGTGCGACTGTGTACATGCGTAGATTTGTAATGTTACCACAATTTTCTTTTTTTTTTACATAGTAGGTAAAATTCTGAGTATATATTGTGTGCGTTAATTCCGGGACATGTTGTAGAATATAGTTAAATAAAAATTTTAGTTTGTTATAACAGTCCTAAAAAACACAGATATTCCTAATTTACTTACATTTGTTGAATATATCTGAAGTTTACTTTTCATGGATTAGTTGGTTTCACTAACACCATTGCATTGGCTCCTGAAATACAGGTACTCTAACCTAGCTCTGGAGCCAGGGTCTCAAATTTTTTTATAACCTTTTTATGGCAATAAAGAAATTATTTATTATTTATTTCTGCATGGAAATATAACCGATATTTTACCTTAAAAATTACTAATACCTTCAACGGTTAATTTATATAAATTTATTTGCTAACCCTACAGACACCCACAACGACCCATTTAACCCTCGCAACTCTCAGGGGAGGAATACTCATCTGCCATTTTTACGATTCCTCAAACCAATGGCAACATCAATTTCCTTTAATTTCATACTCATTTATTTTATTTTAATCTTCTTGTTTTTGCGTTGTTAGTGGTGACTAACTTGGTGTCAGAGTTTTAAAGCCGCCCATAGGGCTCTGACTTGGCTTCACATGCCGTCGAGAAATACACCGTGAAATTTGAATCACAGTTTTGCTAGAACAAACGTTATTCAGACCATGGTCTACAACCATTCTACGGCATCCAATAAAAAAAAAAACCTATTTGGTTTTTGAAAAAACACAAAAAGACAAAGTTTAAAATGTCACATTTCGTTTATGGAGGTACATTTCCCTGTAGACAATGCTGTGTCCCGTGCGTGGTGTCTGTGTTGTAGGGAGTAACGATAATCTTAAAATTTTAAACTTTGTCTTTTTTGTGTTTTTTTCAAATACCAATTATGTTTTTTTTTTTATTGGATGCCGTAGAATGGTAGAAGACCATGGTCTGAACAACTTTTGTTCTAGCAAAACTGTGATTCAAATTTCACGGTGTATATCGGGCCGGTTTCTTCACGATGTTTCCCTCACCGTTTTTGAAGCAAGTGATAATTATACAATACGCACATGAATTCGAAAAGTCACAGGTGCGTGCCTCGGGTTCAAACTCGAGACCTATGACTTGGCAGTCCGACGGTCACAACACTAGGCTACCATTGCTACTAATAATAATTAATATTATAGAATAACGTAAAATAACATGACGACTGTATTCTTCAGAAAGGTTATATGAAGAGGTAAAAATACAACCAATTTTCAATTATATTTCAATTAATTATGCTCAAGCCAAAATCAATCTGCCTAGCCTTTTCCCAACTATGTTGGGGTCGGCTTCCAGTCTAACCGGATTCAGCTGAGTACCAGTATTTTACACGAAGCGACTGCCTATCTGACCTCCACAACCCAGTAACTGGGTAATACGATACCCCTTAGTAAGACTGGTTGTCAAACTTTCGGGCATCTGACGACCCGTATCGACTGTCAAAGATCCACGAATGACAACCGGGACCAACGGCTTAACGTACTTTCCGATGCACGGAGGAGTCTCAATATGTAAAGTTGGTCAAGTTGGTCACCCATCCACGGACCAACCCCGGCAAGCGTAGCTTAACCTGGTGGATCACCCCGTGCGGCTGTTATTACTTAGCCACGAGCTCCTATAATTTATAACTATAATTCCTCTAATAACAACTCTTATATGAGCTACAGAAGAATAAGCAATTAATGATTTAATATATAATTGATAAAACACTTTAATCTAATATAAAACACGTAACAAATTGACCGAGTACAAATCTAGACTCCGTCCGGCTACTGAGAAATTCCTACTAACACATAATAACACTTTGCTCAATCTGAGAATCAAACCCATGTACTCATGGTCAGCAGACGCATTTGCTTCTACTAGACTAACGAAACATTTCCTTATTTCCGTTTTTTTCTCAGTAGGTCGTTTCTTAAAAAAATAATATTGTGTTATTAATACAATTTCGTATTTCGGGTTGTAAAAAGTGGTAAGATAAAATCATGTTTTTTTTTGCCTTCTTGCCCCACCTGTAAGCAATGTCGGTTTTTTTTTGCTTTACCTTGGTGTGAGGTGTCGTTGGAAAGGTCTTTCAAAAATATTGTGAGTGGGATAAAACATTTTTTAATTCAGGGATTCCTTTGCGAAATATTAAGCTTTAAAGTGCTAATTTTTGTTAGAGTTAAGTCTTGGTCCCTGCCAGCTAAATGGATGTTTCTGGATATGTGAAAAAATTCAAAGCAGTAGTTTAAATAACAAAAACTATCACATCTAAGTAAACTCTACAAGTTAACGAGTAATAATCGACCAACTTACATTTTCAGTTGGCAAAATATGTTCTCCCGTACATTCTGTATGGGAAAACATGTTTTTCAACTATAATGTTAAGTTTGTTCTTGGGATAAATTTCATCCCAACTACGGAACCATTCATTTTGCGTCCAACACGCACTTGGCCAGTTTTTTATTTATTAATTAAGCTGAATTTCAACTATTACTAAAATTAAGGAAAATTGTAACACAGATCTTCAACTTAGTTACGTTTAACCACGAACCATCCAAGGTTGAATTCATTATTTTGATTGATCACCTAATTTACCAAAAAATTAAAACATCAATCACTTAACAGTTTTTGCCAATATAAAAGTAATTCTTTGGTAAATAAATCTTTAAAATTAAAAGGATTAACTATAACTGAAGACCCGTATCAATAAGTCTAGGTTAAATTAACATAATCTATCTAAATGTATAATTTTCTAATAATAATAATATTTGAATATATAAAAGCGAAAGGTCACTCACTCACTCATCACGAAATACCGAAAACCGCTTGACGTATGAAGATGAAATTTGACAGCGAGGTAGTTTATAGTTAGTAGACGTCCGGTAGTAGAAGTGTATCGGAAAATTCTACTTACATGTTGGGTAACCAATTTTTATTTTATCGTTAACTCTTCCGCGTAAAGTTTGCACTCTAGAATCCACTCGCCTCGGGATAGTAATAAATGCAGTATATAGTAGATAGTAAAAATGCAGACTCAAAGATAGTATGTCAGCAATTTTACTGCGGAAGCTGGAAATTGAGTTTTTTTTTATTATAGACGAAATTTCAAATTTTACACTGGCTAGAAATGATTGTTTTATTACATAAACATTTAATTAAAGAGGCTTTGTACGGGTAAGGTACATTTAAATGATAAACTGATTTGAGTTCAACTTGTGTATTGATAGTTATAAAGAAAGCAAAACGCCCAAAACTGATAAATGATCGACCCGCGGCGACTGAGTCTTTTAGTGCCCAACCGATGCTATGCGACTACTAATTGCTTACTCAAACACGTACATTTTATTCACTCGCTGTGCGTCGATGTCAGCATATAATTGATACAATTGATATTGTATGGGTTTGCTCGTACAGGCTTCTATGTTTCATGTGCCTTTTCCTAACTATGTTGGGGTCGCTTCCAGTCTAACCAGATGCAGCTAAATAGCAGTATTTTACATAGACCGACTGCCTATCTGACCTCCAAAACTCAGTTACTGAGGAACACGATACCCCTTGTTAAGACTGGTTGTCAGACTTTCAGGCTTCTGACGACCCGTAACAACAAAAAAATTGTTCACAAAAAATGATATAGGTAACATTACCGTAATCCGTATTACATTTTCTTATAAATTATATTCATCCTCAGAATCGAGTAATATGATTCTAACTACATGAGTCGTTAGCTATCCTAACTAAATATTGAAACTAAAAGGTGAACTGAGTTTATATTGATTTGGCATTGACATTGGTTCTCTGTACAAAAGAAAAGTAGAAAACTATCATAAATTGCTAACGAACAAAAACTATAGAATAAAGTTATAAAAATAAAACTGCAAAGTAAGGCGACACGCAAAACTGAACATAGGTACCGCAAAAAAGAAAACTTTATGTGCTACGAGCGTAGCAGCGTAGCACTTTCGTAGCGGTGTCTACGGGCCTACAGTGTAGAAGTGCCAGTGTACTCGCGTCGGCGTCGCAAGAAGCACGCTGCGTCGCGCTCTCCGAATGAAAATTTAACACGAAAGTAAACAAATAAAATGTGAATATAAACTTTGTTATAACATGATAGTAAGTGACCTCACAACTGTTGAAGATACATCACGCAGTCAAAGGTAAAGTTTACACAAGTTTTCACGTATTTGCGATAACCTTTAAAATTAGTTGTAAGAAATTAAATTTCTAAGTTATCAACTTGAATTGTTTGAGGGTCAAACTGGTGACAGGTGTGATGTTTAGAAGTTAGGTTCAAGAAGTAAAATCAATAAAGTTAATTATACAATCAATGTGTTTCGTCTCGAAACTTTGTTTCCAATAAATTGTTGAGTTACATCGAACTTGAAATATTAACGATAGAAGTGAAGCGAATCATTGTCACAAAAATGGAACGAATATAAATTATTATTCGTTTGTTTTATTAGTAGAGGCAATCTTGTTTTTTTTCAATCTCATTTTTAACCGACTTCAAAAAAAAGGAGGAGGTTCTCAATTCGTCGGGATATTTTTTTTGTTTTATGTATGTTCCCCGATTACTCGAAGACCGCTGGACCGATTTGAAAAATTCTTTTTTTGTTTGAAAGGGTATACTTTCAAGTTGGTCCCATTTATTTATTTATTTATCTAAACTTTTCACACACAAAAAGGTACAAAGGCGGACTTAATGCCTTAGGCATTGTCATTTGGTCACGATCTGATGATGGGATCTTGGAGAAATCGAGGGAACTCTTCAAATATTATAGGCACATCTATAGCGATTTGGGTATTTTTGATAAGCAGTTGACATAAGGCTATTGTTACATAGATAAATTACAAACCAACCCACTAAAAAGTGAAAAAGAAAAATCTTTTTACAAAAAATACAACCGACTTCCAGACTACAAAGTGAAAAATAACTTTAATTTCGGAAGTCGGTGTCTTTGGATCAGTATTTTAGTTTTTTGACACCGACTTCCGAAATTAAAGTTATTTTTCACTTTGTAGTTTGGAAGTCGGTTGTATTTTTTGTAAAAAAGATTTTTGTTTATATTATTGCTACGAACACATTTGGTTAGAGTTTGCATAATCTGAAAATTATTTTATAATTTTAATTAAACGGAAATAGCCACAGGTGTGTGCCTAATTAACAAATTTGTTTTATTTCCGTGGCTGGCGTGAATATGTTGACATGTCTAAAATGGCAATTTTTCAGGACGGCCATTTCAAAGGTTTGACCTCTTCTGGTAAATTGGTAAATAAGTTTACAGTATGTGTTTTAGTTGTTTTAGGGGTTAAGTTGATTTAAGGAAATATCAATGTTCGTTCACAAAACCATGTGAATCGTTAATTTGACATGTTGTTATCAAGTAAAACACGTAAAAATGCGAGATGTCAACATAATACCGTAGTCGATTGCTCCAAAAGTTATTCATATTTTGAGCTGTAATTTTTTTTTATATTACTTCCTAATGCGTAGAACATATTAAGCCGATAAAAAAAACATACAAGTCGAGAATGTTTTCACGCCAGCCACGGATTTACGCTTTTTTTGACAAATTTTATTAAAATCTATTCCCCTCTTTGCTATGTTTGGTTCAGTGCCTAGATCATCAGGAAACTGAGCAAAACAGCATAAAGACAACAAAAACCGGAAAATCATGATTATTTATTTGAATGACTATTATCTTTTTAATTTTATTTAAAAGGATATCTACACATTACACTAAATGATTCAATAATTATAATTAATTTATGTCCTCATGTAGGTACATAAAAAGTTATTAGCTAAAAGCTTCACCGTATTAACTCTAATTTTAATGTAATTCATGATACTAATCATAATATTATTGCGGCCATGCTAATGGAATTAAAATATTTTGTTAAACAATAAAGCTAATAATTTACGTGCCATTCAGTGGCTTCATTACTGTCGTAGGTCTCTAAAACAACAATAAAACCATTACAATGACTGTTGTTAACAGTTGTTTTAATTTTAAAAGTCTTAGCCTGATACATAATTCTGTACCTTCAGTGAAAAGTGATGTAACTGGAAAAACATGATTTTGAGAAAATTAAAGTCTAAAAAAAATCTGACTCTTTGTCTACTTCACTAAAATGAGTACTGATTACTGACATTGGTAAACAATATCTTAGAGCACGATTTGGTGTAAGAAGAAACAGATTAATATGTATAGTTTTTTATAATTTAAAAAGAAATCCAGTTGTATCAACTAAAACAACATATATTAAACTCGTTTTATATGTAAATTAATTTAAAATGACTTGAACCATTTTACGCATTATTTATTTGTTGGTGTTGGATGATTATTTGTACCTAAATATATCAGTTTGTACTAATTCACATAGATCGCGTAATAAGAGTCACATACATTTGTATTAATATACATAAAGGTACTTGAAATATTTGATCAGTTCACATTGATATTATTTAAAATGTATTTTTATTACACATTAATAAATGTAAAAAATGCTTAGTTAGAGCACTTTACACCAAAATAAGCTTGCTCAATTTTAATCTTAGATGGGTATCAATTGACAGTGAGCAATGGGTAGCTCGCCGTCCGATAAGGACCAAGCCCGGGTCGACGGCGCGTTGTGTTCCACGCGCGCCTCAAAGGGATGTCAGCAGAATTGACGGGGTCCGCTTGGGCCAATGCCTGCCGGGGGTTCGAAGAAAACCGATGGGGACATCGTGGTCGCGGCAACAGGGCAACCGAAGGAACACGGGTGGGTTTTAGTCAGTAAGAGTCTGATACGCCCTCCCGCTCCGCCCAGAGCGGGAGAAGTTATTTGATAATTTCCCACCCAAAAAAAAAAGATGGGTATCAATTAAACCAAAAAATTTTTACGATACCCCTTGATAAGACTGATTGTCAGACTTTCGGGCTTCTGACGACCCGTAACGACTGTCAAAGATTCACGAATGACAGCCGAGACCAACGGCTTAACGTGCTTTTCGAGGCATGGAGGAGTCTCGGTATGTTAAGATGGTCACCCATCCACGGACTGACCGCGGCAAGCGTAGCTTAACTTGATCGATTAATCCGTGCGTCTGTTATTACTTAGCAACGAGCTCCTGGCACCAAGCGTAGATATACAGGTTGTAACCAACATCGACGCACAAACTGTTATCATGAATTCAGTGCACAATTCTAGGTCCACCAACGTTAAAATTTTCATCGGTTATTAAAAACAGCCTGTATCATAATCAGCCTATAATGTTCCTACTGCTGGGACACAGGCCTCTTGTCTTCGACAAAAGTGGACTGTAATCTACCACGCGTGTCCGCACTGGATTGGTAGATGTCACATGTCTTCGAATTTTTGGTTCTAAGACATGCTGGTTTCCTCACGATGTTTTCCTTCACCATTTTACCCTGTATAATGAATAGTACCTGGGTGACCGAGCACTGCTCGGGTGAAAATGGAGAAAAGGAATTTTTCCTGATATGAAACCTAGCTAGATTGATTTTTTGCCCCTGTAAACCCCTATTTTGAAACTTTCATCGAAATCGTTAGAGCCGTTTTCGAGAATGTGATTACAAATATTATTATTAAAGTTTTTATAATATTTACACAAATATTAGTAATTTAATAGTATAGTATTAATTCAAATCATTTAATTCGAGTAACATAGACTCATATTAAAATAGGCATACACATTTACAAATAAAATAAAAATAAAATTGAAATAAAATAATATAAAATTAAAAGTCAATAAAAATAAAATTTAAATCAAAATAAAACTCAAATTAAAAATAAAAACAAATAAGATTACATTCAATAATGATGAATATGGCTATTAATGATTATGGCTTTCGAACTATCTTCATTTTAGACTTGAAAATTCCCGAACATCTAAACCCATACATTGGTCACTAGTCTCTTAAATAAAAGTTGTGATGAATGGACACGATCCAAGCATGACATGTATTGTATTAAGATTTTTTTTTTTTTCCTCATAGCCCAAATACTGTCATAAATTAAACAAAGACAATTTCACGATGTATTGATTATTGGAGTGTCGCTCTTTATAATATGTATACATAATTTGCGTCTACGTATGTATTTCAATATTATTACGTTTTGACTCGTGAACAAAATTGCATTATTAAAAATTAAAAACAAGTTAGTTTTTGGATGCCACGAAACATTATTTTGCAACAACTTACTTGTATACTTAAATTATAAATAAACCATGTTCTAATAAATTCAATTCTAAAGCAAAATTTTACTTTTCTATTTCTAGTGTGTTTTATATTAGACTTTAACCAACCTGCAACAACATACAAACAAGATGCAGAATTAATGTCAAAACTCATTTGTTACCCGAGACATTGGGGACGAGTTGTGCACTATGGCCATCATAGCGCACATGTTTTGACGGTTTTGATGGATTACTAAATAACACTGACCAGTATTTTTACTACGGACATGGCAAATGGATTTGACATGGGCAATATCACTCCATTTCTATAAGTATGTTTTTTCTTTTTTGTATATTGCCATCTTGTTTATAAATAAATTCATGTACAATGAAAACCGTTTATAACGGCTTCGAAGGGACCGTCGGTTTACGGTTGTTATAGCCGATAGTCGTTATAACCAAAAACTATGTTAAGTAAACAAAAATGTTGGGACCTCGAAATTTCGTCGTAGTACGACATTTTAAGCGAAGTCATCATAAAAGGTTTTCACTGTAGGTATTCTATACTAATATTATAAAGAGGAAAGATTTCTGTTTTGAATTTTTGTATGTAACGAATAAACTTAAAAACTACTAAGCCGATTTGAAAAATTCTTTCAGCAATGGATAGCTACATTATCAGCAAGTAACTTAGGCTATATTTTATCCCCGTACTCCCATGTGAACGGGAACTACGCGGGTGAAACCGCGTGACGTCCGCTAGTTTTTTATAATTTAATTGTGCTTATGTGTGTCTTTCGTGTGCACTGAATATTTTTTTTATCTATCTATCTATTTTATATGTGATCAATGTAGACGACAATTTCATCATCATTCTTTTGCCTATATCCCAATTAATTTGGAGTCGGAGTAACATATCTTTTTCTTCCATATTTCACTATTAGTCGTCATCTTCTCCCGCATCATCACACGTCCATACCATGACTACTGATTCCAACATTCAAACTTCGTTTTATGTACCTACTCATTCCTCTTTGTAAATTTATTTAACAATCACCAACGCTTGATGATCCATCAAGTACTTACGTGATATTGGTAAAACTGCGGTGTCTCTTTCACAAAAGCCTCTAATGAAGAGTTGAAGTTGTTATTACATTTGTATGCGTACTTGACGTCATTTGCGTATTTGATCTGAACAAACCTTTTGTTTAAAATCCAAACTTGATAAGAAAATAAGAAAAACAATTGAACATTTTATTTGACGGTAAAGCTTTTTGAACTAGCAATCGATCGACTCCTACCATCGTCCATTATGCCTGCACACATAATCGATTTGTTCATCGAATACTTTATACATAATCTGAAAAAATAATAACAATATTTTATCCAGTTTCATACCTAACCTTAAGAACAGTGAAGAAAAGAGCCCAAAGATACTCTTAATATTTCTGTCTCATTCATCAAAAATTCTCAGAATTATAACACAAAGTGCTTAGGCATTTTTAATGATTTTAATGTTCGCAATCTTACAAAAAAAAAGCTTTCAAGGCGTAACAATTTTAAAGCCTTGTCTGGTACATATTTTATTTGAAAAATTATAATATTGTAATAAATTATTCACTTTGAAATGTTGGAAGAAAACGTGGCGTTTCCTCTGGGGCTATTCATTTTTTCTTTATATATTTTTTAATTTGAGCTTAGTACGGATTTTATTGCTAAGATTACTTTTGTTGAAAAGATTATAACATTATTTTTTTTCTCATAATTATTTATACCTACTGCCTCCCTCGTTGTTCTAGTGGTCGTAAGAGGTACTGCTATGGTCCTGGGGTTCGAGTCCCAAATCGAGAAAAGTATAATTGAGTTTCTCCAGTAGGAATTTCTCAGTAGCAGCCCGGAGTCTAGATTTGTGCCCGGTTGATGGCAATAGGCTCGCCCCCTATTACGTGGGAAATAAACATAACTGGCGAAAATTGGGTGTATAGGTACACCTCTGCCTCACCCTTCAGGGATTACAGGCTTGATGATTATGTTATGTTTTATATACCTTATACTGTTCTTGTGATTTGAAAGTCCTCATTTTGGTACTAAGGAAATAATATATTTCTTGTTAAGGTTTGGTTGTTTATAGTACGGTCTTACCGAGAACTCTAATTAATTATTACCAGTCTGTTTAATCAACATTATTACCATTGTTCTCAATCATAAACAATTTGTATACCGTGGTTGTTGTTTACCAAGGAATTCGTCTACTATTTGAAAATTATCTTATACATTATTACAAAGCAATTTATTCTATTTTGGGCTATCTCACATAAATTCCGACAATCTAGAGCCTTATTTATTTATTCATAATATTAATTGCTTAAAAATACTTAGCTATTTAAGTGGACTTGTTGTAATATTGTAAATAATCTAGAAAAAGTTGAAATAATTTAATTCGAAACCTGTCTAATTACGAAATACTCGCGTGGAGTGCTTAGGCGATGACTAAAGAATCATACGTTATTTCTGGATAAGATTAAGCATAAGAGTCTCGCGACACACTAAGTGATTCCCGCGATAGATATATTTATGAAAATAATTATTTTTCTTCGTCGTATCGAAGATTCCAAAGTTTATGAGTTTTGACTATAATACAGCCAATAAAAAAAAACCAACAAAAAACGGCCGACTTCCGAAATTAAAGTAACTTTTCACTTTGTAGTGTTTTTTTGGAAGTCGGTTGTTTTTTATTGTAAAAAGTTTTTATTTTTCACTTTTTAGTTGTGGTACCTACTCCACACAAATTCGAATACCACTACCTGCTATGTAAGTAACAGTGACAGGAACTTAACAAATCATCCACAAAGTGGGAAAAAATACGTATTATTGAAGCTAACTCAAAAACTGTAAAAGCAAAGTTAATAAAATTGATATGGGACCAACTTGAGTACATACCCAATCAAACAAAAAATAATTTTTAAAATCGGTTCACAATCGACGGAGAAATCGGCGGACATACATTAAAAAATAAAAACATACGCGACGAACATAATATAACCTCCTCCTTTTTGCAAGTCGGTTAAAAAGAATTGACAGGTCGCTTAGAAAGCAACATACCTATCAAACAAGTTTGAAGACATGTAGTGCATATTATATTGTGTTGTTTCCTGCGAAAGTTTATGATATTTTTTAGAAATGTCACTGTTGATGAGAACCTTCTCTTTATTTTAAAGAATAATATGAAAAGGATACCTTACATGGGTCATTGCGCTTCAGGCATAAAATATACTAGTTCTCTATCCTCGATCGTTAACATTTGCAGAAAATACGCAAATCCACTCACGTGGGAGTATATTTGCATACTTTTGACAGCATTTGCAATATGGAATGTTAGTTTATGCATTTTTGTGAGTGTGACTAATAAAACGCAATTTCTGAAAATTCTTTTAGTGAAGACTGCAGTAATATTTAAATTAGAAGGGTAACTAAGGGGGGAACTAAGGTCCCAAAATTAATATTCTCGTCTGAAATACTTACTTTCATTTCACCTAAATTATCTTCTGTACACCTCATTTGTAAATTATTTTGAGGTAAGAGAAACAGTCACAAAAAATGGGCGCCTTCATTTAAAAAAGGGATCTCTGAAAGTTCAGTTAAAGTCGTTTCATCTGTGTTATCTTGTAATAGGAGAAGTTTATAACAATAAAACGCCGAATTCCAGTGCTTGGTTCTTATTTTAAGAAAGAAAAGATATCTACATTTTACAATTTTTTTTTTTGTATTTGTTTTTCTTTGGAAACATTGTAACAATTGAGTAGAAAGTTAAAGATTATTAAGCTATTGCATAGCTTTTATCGCGGGCTTTGAGCGCGGCGACCGAATCAAGAAATTCCGTAACGAAAAAAACCTAACACCCCCCACTCCGCCTACCATGTAATGACGGTTCCCATGACAACGTGATGTTGTCATGGGAACGTAATTTTGTTTTATGTCATCACGACATCATCCCAAGTGTAGCGTTGACAAATAGGAAGTATGGAGGTTACAAATGCTATGCAATAGCTTTACCGCGGCAGTCCCCGAGTGCCACACATTTTTTTATTTTTAACCGACTTCCGAACAGTCTTTTTTTTTGGATTTTTGTTACGCGGTTACTCCGCTAATTATGAATTAATTTTCATGATAAATATGTATAATTTAATATATATTTTTTATAAATTATTAACACTACTCGTTTAGAAATTTTCATGATTATTTTTTTGTTTGATAGCCTATACTTCAAACGTGAACCCATACAAATTTTATTAACTTTGCTTGGGTAATTTTTAAGTTAGCTTCAATAATACGATTTTTTTTCACTTCGTATGTGGATGATATGATAAGTTCCTGTCACTGTTATTTAGATAGCAGGTAGTGGTATTCGAATTTGTGTGGGTACTATAGGATATCTCAGAAATAACACAGTTAACCTTCAAAACTTATTTATTGTTCTCACAACTTATTATTATCCAAACTTATTTCTTAAAATTAATCACCACGGTACAACAATACCACGACTGCTCGCTATCAACTCGCATCAAAAAGTACCCGATCTTTGCCAAGTCACCGCAACCGTCGCCACCAGTGTGGCAAGTGCAAATCAATTCAATCTCTCGATTTTATTTCAATACGCATTTCCACCATCAGTATGACCAGTACAAAAATTTTAACCGTAGATCGACTCGATTTGTAGATTTTCAATCGTGTAGTTTTAGTTAAATTAATAAAACCTTACAGTACAAATAAAAAGTGAAAAATAAATAATACAAAAAAAAACAACCGACTTCCAAAATAAAACACAACAAAGTGATAAATAACTATAATTTCGGAAGTCGGTGGCAAAAAACGAAAATAAAAACCAAAGATTCCGACTTCTGAAATTAAAGTTATTTTTCACGTTGTAGTGTTTTTTTTTGGAAGTCGGTTGTTTTTTCGTGGATCATTTTTTAGTAAATGAAAAAGTATTAAATCGCGCCGTGTAAATCAAGCTTAACCCTGATTTACACGACGTGATTTAATTATTTTGTTGCATCAATTCTTTTGTACACACCACAGGCAAGAAACATGCATCTTGTAAATGGGTCTTTAGTGTTTAAATGTTTTTTTTTTTTTACTTTGAACAAGAAGAATAGATTATAGTCACTTCATCTTCTTCCTATAATGATCTAAGGCGTAAATCCCAGGTAAGTATCTACTATTAATTCTATTGCGCTAACAATTCTCTTGATACTCAACTCAATGTAGGACATTTTCGTTGTCAAATGAAATAAGATTACAGCCGCCATCTTGGATGTCTGTCGCTACGTGCTATGATACTCTACGGAACCATACGATTCTAACGACACGTCATTTGAGAAAATAGGTAAAACGTTTAGGCTTATCGAATGTTTTATATACATACATACATATGTAGTAATGATGTGTTACAGCAACGGTGCGGTTTAAAATATATAGTGACAAAAATTGAAAAGAGTATGTTTAGATGGTTTGGTAATGTTGAGAGGATGAATGAAAGGCGACTAACAAAAACTTTTTACAAAAAGTGTCTTGGGTTTCGTATTTTCGTTTTTTGCCACCGACTGAAAATAAAGAAAATTTTAATTTTTTGATGAAATTAAAGAAATTTTTCACTTTGTAGTGTTTTTTTTTTGGAAGTCGGTTGTTTTTTTTTTTGTAAAAAGTTGTTATTTTTCGCTTTTTATTTGTAGTACCTACCCTACACACATTCGAATACTACTACCTGCTACCAGTGACAGGAACTTATCATATCATCTACATACTAAGTGGGAAAAAAATACGTATTTTGTGGCTAACTCAAAAACTACCCAAGCAAAGTTAATAAAATTTATATGGGACCAATTTGAAAGCATACCCTTTCAAACACACGCTACGAACATATAACCTCCTCCTTTTTCGAAGTCGGTTAAAATGTATTTACAAGGCAGATGTGAGTGGAAACATCTGCCTGGGATATGACGCCCTAGAAGGACTTATAGTGACCTTATCGGTGATGTTCTTCAGAAAGGTCAGGTGCGTAGTATTCGCAACTGGCGTGCGTGTATGATCAGATTTAGGAACGTAAATAAAGCAAGTAAGGAGTATGTAAGGATCGTAGCAGGTGGCGTTCTGTAGTTTCTACCTTCCCCTATTGGAAGAAGGCGTGAGTGTATTTAGGTGTGTATGTGTATATGTCGTGGCCAGATCTTAGAATTGATCATTTCATGAAATGATCGACCATTTCATGAAATGGTTGTGTTTCATGAAATGGCCAGCTAAAATTGACCATATCGTTCAAACGTCAACGTTTAATGATATGTCAGTCGACGTTTGGCCATATCATTAAGTCGGGTATCCCTGCAAATATTACTGGCATTCATTAACTTTTAGTAATCTGGGTCAATGGATAAATAAAACATTATAGCTTTCATTCCAGAAGAATAATAAGCATTATTAAGATTTGAATAGTTAAATACTAACCTGTGATATATGTTCCAAACTCCATGGTTTTTTAAGATTGCGCTCGTTTTTCGAGTGAATTTCATAAAAGTCACGTAGCTTGGTATAATAACGATACTTCACTGCACTTTCATCTTCCGTTTGCATGTTTATAATTGCTTTTCCAATCGAATTATGGTCCGCCGCCATGATGCCCAACATACACAAAGCGACATCAACGCCTCTACCGGTGGATAATCTAACTATTTTACGATATGATCACTAATGTTTGGCCACATCATGAAGTAGTCGTGCGTTTTACTGTTCATATCGTCAAACGTTGAGTATTCAATGATCTGGCCAGACCACATCATGATGTGGCCAGCGGTCGATGTTCTATTTCATGAAATGCAACCATTTCATGAAATATTCGATCGTTTCATGAAATGATCAATTCTAAGATCTGGCCACGACATATAAATCCCTACGTTTTAAACACACGTAGGTAGACTGGAGATTAGCAAGATATTTTAATTTGAAACTTAGAGATTTCCACGTATTGCTTAGTATGAGCTTTGCTTGTCTAGTTCAGAATGTTAAGACTAGGACAGGGTTTTTTTACATATTAACATAACATTACGCCTTGTTTCCCCGAAGGGTTGGGCAGAGGTGTACCTGTAGTAGGTACACCCACATTTCGTCAGTTATGTTTAAGTCCCGTGTAATAGGGGACGAGCCTATTGCCATCAACCGGACACAAATCCAGACTCCGAGCTGCTACTGAGAAATTCCAGATAGAAAAACCCAATAACACTTTGCCCGGCCCGGGAATCGAATCCAGGACCTCATGTTTAGCAGAAGCGTTTGCGACCACTAGACCAACGAGGCAGTACACATTGTAGGTACAATATGTAAAAAACCCCAGTCCGACCCGAAGAGGACTCATAGGTACTACAATAAAATTACCTAAAAGTCGAATTATTATTGTTAGTGCGCCCGACAGCTGTCCAATAGACCAAATAAAACAAGGTTTCAGCGAGAACAAGATGTATTAGAAAAACGATTCACTACAATACCTTTGCGGAAAATCTTAACAGCGAAATTTAGAAAATGGTACAACGCCATCTATCGAGCTTTGAGGAAGCTTTCGCTCAAACAATTATTGAAAATTAAAAAGTTACTACTATTTTAAAATCACATTTTTAGTACCAAAATTACCCCAAATTCATTAAAAATGAGCAAATTTCCGACAGGGGTAGAAGTTATGACTTGTAGACACCCGCGAAATGACGATCGCCCGCGCCCCTTGTAATTTAAAGGTAAAATTCGCCATTGAAAAAAAAAAAGACGATTTATTTTCGATTATCCTGAAATTTACCACATAAATAGACACACACAGTATGACACCTTACAACACCCTCACGAAAAAGCCTTGTCCGATACAAGGTTTTTTTTACATGTTGAATAGCTACCGGTAACCGTTATCAACTGCAGCTCGCTGTCAGATGTAAAATAACTGTGAAAAGACTAAATATAACTTGACAGGTATCGGGAACGCATTTTCTCATAGGAAAACGTGTAAACATGAACTTCTCAGCTATTTTGAGATCGCTCTCCATTTTAACGACATCCGACTTGATATCGAAGATTGAGGTACCTACGTCGAGCGTCATCAGACCGTAAATACGTAAAATATTTATCCTGTATTTATTATTCAACGAAATTTCTGTGACCTTTTGCAGACATCATAATAACGCTATAAATACTTATATTTCTAACTATATCATCACGGAATAAAGCGTGAACTTTACATATAAAAGCGTCAAAGGCTCTAACAGGAACGTGAAAGTGCTGAACGTCGCATTGTTATCAAACTCATGCAAAGCTTTGGCGCGCTTTCAGTAAAAACGTATCAAACGAGGGAAAAGGAATATTCCGAAAAAAGCGGATTTATACTTATTCACTAACTAGCTCTGACCGGCTTTGGTCGTGTGTAAAGTTCTATTATAGATGCTAACGTCTGCGTCTTCCATTTTTCCTCAGGGGGCTAGTTAGCTCGTGAGTCGGGTGAGGGTAAATACCTAGAATTAGACAGAAAATTTACTGGATCTCCACTAACTTGTCTGTCTAATTGTAAGTGTGTTCATAATTATTATTATAGTTTTATATTTTGAACGGTACCTTGTGCTGGCACATAGGATATCCAAGCCAATATTTCCATCGTTACCCGAAGATTAAGAGTAACATTTTCAATGTTCCCAGTAATAATTTATTTACTAGCTGCACCATGCGGTTTTACACGAATAAGTTTCGATCCCGTGGGAATATCGGAATAAAAAGTATTCTATATCCTAACCCAGATCATGGTACCCGTGTGCTAAATTTCGTCCAAAACCGTTCAGTCATTTTAGCTTGAAAGCGTAACAAACAAACAAATAGATACTCACATTCGCTCATAATATTACTAGCGGACGTCACGCGGTTTCACCCGCGTAGTTCCCGTAAGACTACGGGGATAAAATATAGCCATGTTACTCGCTGATAATGTAGCTATCCATTGCTGAAAGATTTCTTCAAATCGGTCAAGTAGTTTTTAAGTTTATTCGTAACATACAAAAATACAAATCTTTCCTCTTTATAAATATTATTAGGGTATATTTAGGATTTAATGTTTC
Organism: Agrochola lychnidis; assembly: GCA_963680765.1. NCBI lineage: Eukaryota > Metazoa > Arthropoda > Insecta > Lepidoptera > Noctuidae > Agrochola > Agrochola lychnidis. The sequence goes on from OY796857.1 coordinate 18,696,250, forward strand.
AAGCACAAAAATTTACAAACGCGGGCCTTTGAAATTAAAGAGTAGTATCAGATTATTTTGTCCTAAAGGAAATAGTAATTCGTTAAAATTTTAACACACAGTGGCCTGCACTGAAGTGTGAACCAGCCGTAATTTTATTTTTAAACCCACTCAAACTCCAGTTAGCTAACTCCCAACAGGCTTTTTATAAAGAAAATATACACAGTCCGGTTACCAAATAAAACTTTTTGGCCTCTATAGGTAAAGCAAACACTTCGCTAAGAAAAACTTTCACAGTTTTAGTTCTCAATTCGTTTAAAGATCAGTCAGGTGTGAGTAAAGTTTTTATTTCTTTTTTTGTATTTGCTTTTAGCGGAAATCAGATGATGTTAATCCTTTGATTTTTTTACTTAGATCTGTCTTTACTATTTTCTTGAATTTAACTCCCACGTACAATATCTTTATGTATCATAAACCTATATTATCTTTATTATTTTATAATTATTCTTTATTTATTACAGATTTTTTTCACTTTTTATATATTATTTTGTTTGTATTTTGTGTTTCACGAATTGTGTCCAAATAAATGTTTTCTTTCTTTCTATACACAAGATATCCGGTAAAGAATGGATAATCTTGGAATAGCATATAATAAACCTTATAGCCGTTCTAAAAAAAATAAAAATATCCCAAGTAGTACCTAGAAATAGTAGTATTTAAGAATACCAACAATTTTTAGTAATATTTAACTATTTTTTTTTACCTTGAGGATATTTTTTTTTATAACGGTCTTATGGTCTATTATATGCTATTTCAAGGTCATACATTCTTTACCGGACACCCTGTATATAATTCTTCTCTACGTGTGTATGTCACTGAACTCCTCCTAAAAGGCTGGACCGATTTTAATATGTTTTTTGGGTGTGTTAGTGTAAGTGGTACTGCGATCGAGTTCTAGGAAACAGGATAACGTTTGTCCGGTCAGCTAATTAATTAAAAAATTTCAGACATCCCAAAAGAATTTTGTAATTTTGTAACTTTTAATTCAAAAGACACAATTATGTTATTTTTTTATGTAATAGGTATAAGAGATGATTTTTTAAGTATATTGATACTTAAAAATCATCTCCTATACCTATTACATTCAATTTAGTAAAAGTTACAAAATTACAAAAAAATAAATTCTGGTAGAATTTTCGGATCACAATTAGGTATCTAATTTACGGATTAGAGAAACCAAAAACCAGTCTTACACCTTTTGCTTACGCCAGTAGCACACATAAGCGACACAAAAAAGTAGCTTAAGCGACACGAAAAAGTATTTAAACCGAAACTCGGTTTTGCATATTTTTGAATGACGCATCACATGCAGCAAGCGAACGTAAAATCCTCATCAAAATAAGAGAAGTTAAAAAGAATTGTCTCTCAGTGTTACATACCGTTTTCTTTTGTTTTCACTTTCCCTGAAGTGTTCTAAATGCGTTCAAGGACCCTTTTCGGTTGTCAAATGAAATAAAAATAGCGGAACAAAATTGATTTCTATCGGAATTCTGTCTGTCCTCGTTTGTCCGTCGCATTCTGTCCCGGGTTTGATAGACATTATTATGTCAAATGATTCAACAATTTCCGGGTGAAATATCTTTGTGTCCCTATTTCACGTTTCGCGGTTTTGTGGTTTGTCTATCACTGTCAATTATAGTGATATTTATTTTTAGGAAATAGTTTTTAAACATTATGTGTTAGTGTTCACTCTTGAACATCATTATATTGTGTTGTTATGTAAAAAATAGTGGCATTGCACTGTTCCTTATTTTCTACGTAATAGTGTCAAGATTCCTGGAATTTACTATCTAAGAAATTTTCTAGCAAATGTTTGTCATTCCAAAGATTGCTTTAAGAAACGATCCTAAGACGTTTTCTCCAACTCATCCTCTCAACCTTCGCTAAGCCATTAATTTATCTAGTAGGCAATTTACGAATCGTTCTCCATTTCGGTTTCGTCTTTCAAGAACTTTCTTTTATAACAGTTAATCCATTTAACGGAGTGTACGTGGGTGATTGTTTAATTAACTTGGAAAAAAGAATGCCTCAATAGAATTGATTGTCTTAATATGAACCCGGAAATATCCGTGTAGGTATAGATAGGTAGCTACTGTTGGATACGGGTCGGCTAATGACCAAAAGATGAATACAAAGCGAAATCTGCCACAATATCAACCTTGTGGAGCCGGGCAAAATCCTGCACCTCGCAAGCAGAGTTTACCGCGCGGCTGGCACATATACAACGTTCCAACAACAATCGTCGGCCAGTTGCCCACCAGACACAAGACCCGTCTGGTCGGAGAATTCTTCCTACTGAGTGATGAGTGAACGTTACACCCTTATATCTCTATAACCTTAACAAGAAAATTGGTGATAGTGGTTACCTAGTTGTTATTAACAAAATGTTCTTGATGCTGTTACTTATTTTTGAAGTGAAAACTTCTTTAGGCGCGTTGGGCATTTTTGAAATGGGACTAAACCATTGATTTCGCGACACAATGACGACACCTCATTTTTGTAAACGCGATTGTGCTCTTTATTTATATTAAGTTACGGATCAATGTTCTATGCAAGTATTTTTACTTAAAGGTTTCGGAAGTATTTTTTTTTTTTTGTAAACTCGATTGTTCTCTTTATTTAGATAAGGTTACGGACCAATGTTCTATATAAGTTTTTTTTTTTCCACCAAGGCAATTTTGTTCAAGTTTTCGCTTCTGTCGGCACTCCCGGAGTGCACCTGCCATTATTTTTTGCAATTTGATGTTGCAGTCACCTTCTTAGACTTTTATAAAACATAAGCCATGCCTAATCTTTGGAAAATTCCGCCAAAGATCGAAAATAGAATCGATACTTTATTCGTTAAATTATTTGTAGAAATTAACAAGGCATTGGTCAGGTTTTCTCGGTTCTGGTGTTGGATGTCTAATATATTTTTTTCCAAAATATCCTGCATTTTCCTTAAGCATGATCTTATACCTTACAATAAAACGTGTGTTACCTATAGAATGTCAATTGTAGTATTGTATTGTTGTCAACAGATGAAAGCGTGGAGTGCACACGATCAGGACACATCGCTGTCATGCTGTCGGACACTGCACGTCAAACACGCTGCCTACGCTAGTGCCCTCTATACCCTGGTGAGTACACTATTCATTCTCCTTTAATTTTCACTCATTAAGGCTGCGTACAGACCTAGACAAAACTATCTCTCAATAACGACGATGACTGCAATAAAACAGTCAGGAAGCCGCAGAAACAGTTACCTTTGCATTTATAATATTGGAATGTTTCAATACTAACTCTATGTCTGTCTGTTATTTTTTCACGCAGCTCAAAAGATTTTGTACTAAATCCGGTACTTAAACGCAATTAGAAAAATAATCAGGGTCCAAGCGGGCGAAGCCGCGGGCAGCAGCTAGTGTCAGACTACGCACAATGAAAGGTTCCGTAGTTGGGATGAATATTTATCCCAAGAACAAACTTAACATTGTAGTTGAAAAACATGTTCCCCCATACATTCCAACTGCAAATGTAAGTTTGTACGAACAATAATGAGTGATTTACCATGTTATTTAAGACCATACATAGACTTCTTATAGGTTTTCCTGTAATCTGTGTATAAGCATATAACTATTTTTGTATTTATTTCAAAATTTATGGCTCAGTAGTTTCGGAGATAATGGTAAATTTTCATCAATTTTTAAATTATGTTTAAAAGGATTTATTACAAAATTTAAAAAAATATGTAATTGAGATCTTCACCACAAGCCCTTTCATTTGATATGCACACGGTACAGTTAACAAAACTTTTTTTTTTTCTTATTTACCCCCAAAAGTAACCCCTATAGTCAAAATTAAGTCAAAAGTAAATCATTGATTTAAGTTACACGTCGGTGTTTGGGTTACAGAAATACATATGTGTGCCTTTCAATTGAATCGGTCCATTAGATTCGGAGTAAATTGTCTGTGACAGACGGACAGACAGGCCGACAGACAGACACACGAGTGATCCTATAAGGGTTCCGTTTTTTCCTTTTGAGTTACGGAAGCCACACAAACAGTAGGTACACAATAAAAGTTGTATTAGCCTGTTAACATGTCCTTAGTAGGTTAACAGGTCAATGTTCCCTCACTCCTATCCATTCACCATTTGTTACAATGAACGAAACTTACGAGCCCCAAGGGTGAGGATCCTCTTAACCGGAGTAGAAAACTTGGCTAAATGCATTACGCAATCACTAGGGGATAAACACAGTGATATTTATTCGCACTTACCCAATAAACTACATCAAACTATTTAGCAATCTTCTGGAAGCTTCCTTATTTATGATTTTCAGCCGGTACAAAATAACTTGTTCAAACTAACACCACCGCCCGTAGGTACAATTGTTAAACTCACGGTAATCTAAGAAGTCCGATTTGACAGAATACTTTGTGTAGTGACGGAAAAAATATCGGTTGCTTTAAAATCCGATTCTCGAGACATATCGATTGATCATACTCAGAGAGTTTGTAATCGACGATTTATCTGCTTTGAAAGAATGAATAAATAAATGAATTTGTGCTCGGTTGATGACAATAGGCTCGCCCCCTATTAAGTAGATGGAACTTATATATAACTGGCGAAATGTAGGTTTACTATTGGTAAGTACACTTTTTTTTGGTGGGAAATAATCAAATAACTTCTCCCGCTCTGGGTGGAGTAGGAGGGGGTGTCAGACTCCTGACTAAAACCCACCCGTGTTTCTTCAGTTGCCTGTATTGCCAGGGGCCATGTATCCCTTTCGGACTTTCCTGCGGCTCCGGCGTAGGTACACCTCAGCCTTACCTGTTGGGAAATACTGGTATGATGTTATGTTACAATAGCTCGCGCAAGCAGGGTCGTGGTATAAAAATACTTTGATCTGACATAGAATCTGCCCATGTGTGTCATGCCTCGGTAAGACAATTATGGATAAAAACAAAAGACGATCATGACGTTTTCTTATTTCTCCGTGTGATTTTTCCCTTTTCTTTTTCCGTGTACCCGACGGTTTATCCGGTTTTACTAAATCGTGTTACTACGCAAACGGGATTTGAAAATTGTCAGCGATTTCGTTTCATTTGATCGATGAGTTTTGTATGTTGACTTTTTTGTAATTGAGTTGGAGCCATCCGTCAAATATTTTTTTGGGATATGAATGTTGCTATGGGATACAATGATTTTAGTAGAAGTAATGATTCTAAAGCATAAACAAATGACAGTTTGTACACTAAAACAAGGGCGCTGTACATATTTCTAAGCTTTTGGTAAATATGTACAAGTATAGACACATATCAACTCGAAAAGGGATCGTCACCGTATCAACTCGAGCCATTCGGTATTCTTTGTATGAAACTCCCTACTGCAACGCACACTTATCAGAATCGTTACGTAATCGCCTCGCCTCGGGATAAGTTCCCAAACCGCGGCGATACGGTAACGATCCCTTTCCGAGTTTATATGTGTGCTATGTATGACCTTAAGTCTGAATGCAAGAAATATTAGCGAATGTTTTGCAATTATTTTTTTCGACTGCTTGGAAGCCGGCAAAGTCCTGTATCCCGTGGAGTAGATATTAAGCAAAACCTAAGGCAAATCCACTCCCCGCTCACAGAGAGGAGGCCTGTGTCCCAGCAGTGGGAACATTATAGGCTGATGATGATGATGATGAAGGCAAATAGTTACATTTGTAGTAGAATCAGAACAACAAAATGCAACAAAATCATAATAGCCAGGTCAGATTTAAGAACAGAACAAATGAAACAGTGCCAAGTTCTACAATCTAAATGCTGAATTTAGCCCATAAATACGCTTACACAATTTGACTACACACAAAGACTACCTAATAATCTTAATATTATATGCCGCGGAGCAGAGCGAAGTGTGACAGTGTAATTAGCCTGTTGCTTTTACTTTGGCCTGCGGGTGAACGTGCCTGCTATTTTTAAAGGACATGTCTTAATATAAATGAGCGTAAGTACATTACTCGTCAGGATCGTAGCAGATGGCGTTCTGTTGTTTCTGTCTACCCTCTTGGGAAGAAGGCTTGAGTTTATGTATGTATATCTAAATATAGACTTATGTGAGATGAGGATTTAATGTGCATTCTTTTGTACCTTCGTCAGTTTTCAAATTCTTTCCTTTAACAAGTTGGGACCAGGGCTTGGAATCGGTACCAAAAGTATAGGTCCTGTATCAATACTTAGCGGTTCTTACCATTTCGGTACCTGGGTACCGGTTCCAGACGGGTACCGATACTCCACCTAACAAGTACCGGTACCAAATACAGGTACCAAAAATTTCATGTTTGTACAAAGAACCTCGTACGGTTGGCAACCTTGAAGTTATTTTTCTAATGCCTATTAACTATTTTTTACTTATTATACTTGTCTGTTTTCTCACTCCATTGTAGAAAATCTTAATTTAGTTGCATAATAACAAAGAACGAAATAGCAAATACTTTGGATAAATGTTGAATTTAAATCAACCTAAAACCAGATAATGGCCTGGCCATTTTATAATTTTTTTTTTTTTTTTTTATAATTTAATCGTCAGAGTTTTTTTTTTAATTCGGTCTGACATGTACAGAAGATGGATGGATGTCATTCTGCGGCAGCAACATTACGACGCTATAAACAATGTTGACTGTTGAGTCGGTAAAGCAGATTCTATAGTGAAATGAGCAGACAAAAATAGTCCTTAAAATTACGAACGCGTTTTGGCTGAGACTATACAAAATGTAAATTAAAAAAAAAAATGTACTTAATGTTTAATTTAGATGTAAATTTAAAAAAAAATATGCTGACTGTTATGCTAACTGTTATTATGTTTGAGCCACAGCTCGATTGCTATAATTCGAAGAAGCACAAAGTGCTAGTTGTAGCACTTTTAAGCTGTCGTAACATTATAAACGACAAGCTTCACATTTTATAAAATTACTAGTTGACCGAACAGACATTGTCCTGTTTCCTAGAACTCGATCGCAGCGCCACCTATCGGGTCCAATAGTTAATGTGGACCATCCCACTCTAATATACACAAAAAAATAGGTTGTCTGTAAAGTCGGTTTACGGACAATAATTTTACGTGATAACGTCATAAGCCGAACGCTTAGGCCAATTGTGCCTCTCTATCGCTTATTCCGCGCTCTCGCTTGCACGCTTGGCTCAGGTGGAACGTGACACTTTTTCGTGCGTGCAGCCGGCGTTCATCGATTTAAAAGACGTTATCACGCCGTCACGCAGGACGCCCGGTAGATGTGAAACATCGAAATGGCAAGACAAAAAACAAATGACAGCGGAGAGGGGGCATCACGGCATAAGAGAGCATGCCATTTGCCGTCACGTCATACGATTCGGTTTTACTCCCAAGGCGCAGAGATAAAAAAAATAATCACAATCGGTCCAATCGTTTAGAAAGAGTTCAGTGACATACACACGTACAGAAGAATTATTTAAAGATATAGTGTATGTTATGGATTTACTTACCTTATTTTGGTAAACAAATACGGCGTACTTACTAAGATCGTGATTTTGCGAAAATTCTTTATTGTTAATAAAAAATTCAATCTCCAACCCTCAAGATCATAAAAGTATTTAGTTACTCAGTACAGTTTTTAATCGACAGTATTAAATTTTACTTTTTGATCGAGGATGGAGTAATAACAACTTTCTTTCGACCATTTCGAATACTCCATCTCAGTTCTTTCTCTATAACAACCAAAGATTATTATTACACATCCCCAGGGCTTACTTGATATTAATTCTTCAGAAGTAAGAAATATTCCCATTGCTACATAATATTATAAGCGGGCGAAATCAGCCTGTTGCTTTTCTAAGGCCGGTGAACGTGTCCGCTATTTATGAAGGAGTCATAATATAGGATCGTACGTGAGATGAATTACATAACGTAACTTAACCTTTTGATTTGTGTCATGGCAGCTTTGAACGATGTTCGGGGAACGACGATAACTGTAATTGCTAGGAGATGTTTTGTATGTTTAGGGTCTGACGATGATTGTTCTAGAATTCTAGATAACACGGGATTGAGAATTGTATATGTCGGAAATACATTACTGAGTTGACTAATCGGGACGGCAGCGCCGCCTGGCGTCGTTCGACATAACGCTCGGAATTGCCGGAGTTAAGCACAGTTCGTGGATGTCGGTCAAGCAGTGAAGACGTTCAGAAACTGTCGTGCATTCCGAATATTCGTGTCGTGTATCAACAGTGCGTGTATTGCTAGTCTGATTAATTTAATAGAAAATTATAATGTGATCTGAACTGTAAAAGGTTTTTCCATTGCGCAATAACCAACACTACCCACAGTACGCCCACAGTAGTTAAAATATGGATGATAATAACAAAAGAGACAACTACCCTCTCTGTCATAATATAAGTAGTGTCCGAACGAAAATGGAATTTCAACCGAAAACGAAAAAGAAGCTTCGGCTTTAGTTTTAGTTTCGGCCGAAAATGAAAATGATTTAGACATTAAAAAATATAAATCTTTCCACTGTATACTAAAATCTTGTTAGTTTTTTTTACACCTAGGGAGAGAAAGAGCAAAGAGGCTTTAAAAGAAATAAAACACGATAATTCCATTAGACGATACAATATTTCGTGTATTTCTTGTTGTTGTATTGATTCACCTGACATTGCCGATCTTTACGAAGTAGGCCGAATGACGAGCGACAATTCACGAACTTCTGTTTTTCGACTTGATCGCTTCGGCTTATTTATGGCCGAAAACGAAAATATGACCAAGTCATGATGGCCAAAACGAAAACGAAGCTTCGGTCGGTCACTATTTATAGTTTATCACAGGCATTGTATGTATTGATGTATATTGATCGGTTATATTGTTGTTGTGTGTTGTACAGGCACTTTAGATACTCGGAAAAAAATATCGATATGTACAGAAAATGCTGTGTACAATAAATTCCTGTCAAACAATTAAAATAGAATCAAACAATAGAATCAAGTTTCGTAGAGCAGTTTTAAAGGGTTTGGGTTATGAATAATATGTGTATTAAAAATTGCTTTTAATCAAACGTGTCTATTTTCTCCTTTTTAGGAGTAACAGTTTATTATAAAACATATTTACGTTTTTTTTTGTTCTTTTTTACGGTATCAAAATGTAACGGTAAATATTATAACGAATTGTTGAAAAATTACAAATAAAACAAACAAACAGATTATTCAAACTGAGCGAACGAGTTTGTTGTTAGTCTAAAATACATTTTTTACCAGAGTAACCTACATAGGCATTGCTTTGTACAAAAATCACATAACTTTTAATTGAATTTTGCTACTGAAAAATAACTTTAAAAGCAGTGGAGAAGTGGTTTTTGTAAAAAAGCTCTGCGGGGGTGGACTGCCCAAGCGCCCACATCTAATTCCAGCACTGCAGTGTTTTAATTTGAAGGGTCATAAGACTATGGATGATTATTATAAGCCTGATATAAGAAACGACCATGAGCGCAATGACCTCTTAGGCTTTCTGTATTCATAGGCCGGAGCCGCATTTTGAGATATTCTATTAAAAAAATAGCAGTGGCACTCCGGGAGTGCCAACAGAAGTGAAAACTTGAACAAGATCGCCTTGGTAGAAGAAACATACTGGTATAGAACATTGGTACGTAACCTTATCTAAATAAAGAGCGCAATCGCGTTTACAAAAAAAAAAAACTTCCAAAACCTTTAAAGTAAAAATACTTGCATAGAAACATTGATCCGTAACGTAATATAAATAAAGAGCACAATCGCGTTTACAAAACCTTTAAAGTAAAAATACTTGCTTAGAACATTGATCCGTAACAAAATATAAATAAAGAGCACAATAGCGTTTACAGAAATGAGGTGTCGGCATGGTGTCGCGAAATCAATGGTTTAGTCCCCTCTCAAAAATTCCCAAAGCGCCTAAAGAAGTTTTCACTTCAAAAACATCACCTTGCGGTCCACCGTACCTCCAGCATCATTTACAGGAAGCATTGCGATGGTATGAGGTCGGATGGCGCTTATGGTGATGAAACCAACCAGCCTGATTGCCACCCAGTGTCACAAAAAAAAAAAAACAATACATAATACCAATTTGTAGTGTCTATAATTTTTTCTTCGGCTTTACAGCCAACTAAACTTCAGCAATCGATTATCGAAAAAATTCGCGAACACTACGAGTGAACATACCAAAATTTCTTCGGTATATATGCCAGAAGATTGATTGCTACATACGAGGATAATATTATTTGTTAGTTTTATTTGACGACGTATTTCATACACGTCTCTTGTGTGAACTAGATTTGAACCGAAGCGTCTTTATCGAAGACGTGAAAAAACATGTTTCTTATTATAGTTATGATGAAAAAGAAAGATGAGGTAAATTGTTTTTGAGGATAGCAGTTGAGAAGGGCTACAAAATGTCATAAATAAAGAAATTCGATTAAAAAATATTTGACAAATTCATACGTTCTAGTACTTGCCATAATAAAGAAAAGAAGCCATGCTATAATAGACTATGACAATTTTCATAGTCTATTGTAGCATGGCTTCTCTCGAAAGAATTTCTTTATTTACGAAAATTGTAACCCTTCTCAACTGCTATCCTCAAATACAATTTACCTCAACTTTCTTTTGCATCTCAACTTACGTTTCCAACTAGCAAAAAATTAAAAAATAATACAAAAAAAAGTAGATCAGTTTCATGATTAAAACAACGCTACGACATTCACCTCACGTATTTGACACATAACTCTAGGCATTCCTCCCTTGTGTCTTGTAGTTATTTCTCTGTAGTTTACAGTATCAGTTACAAGAACTTGGTAACTTGGTTCTCAGTTGGTAACATCGCTCACTAGAAATTGGGATTAAGACGAGACAAATCATTGTGAGTAAGTGGTAACACTTATATGGTACTAACTTAATAGGCAGCTGTGAAGTGTAAGTTATCAAGTTGAATATAATTTAGGACTAGCATTATTATATTTGTCGGAGACGGGTATGTGACCTTCGTTATTATCAGCGATATTTTAACTATTGTGGGCGTAGTGTGGGTAGTGTTGGTTAATGCGCAACAGAAAAGCAGTTTACAGTACAGATCACATTATAATTTACTATCAAATTAATCACACTAGCTAAATTATACAAACACTGGGTGTGACGGCGTTAATTAAAATCACCAATTAACACAATGATCACAAATTACAACTAACACAATAACTGAGCACCACGAATCGAGAACAGTTCCGCGACGTCTTGACTCCGATGCGATCAGAGGCTGAATCCCTCCTCACCGTGGCCTTAAAACATCATGACTCTGTAGAAGCGAGCCTTTGGTGTGGGTAGATCACTTGATGTCGCCAGTGGCGCTTGGTGTCGCGCTTGCGATTCGTTTCGTGTCCATACTAATGACCGGATCCGACATATTTATATTAATTATCCAGTTTTTATGAGTGTACTATAAACCTATGCTACAAGCGCTATGTTATGTAGAATGACCTAAACACGCTTTGACCTCTATAATTATAATTTCTATAATTCTAATTCAATCTGCTTAGCCTTTTCCCAACTATATTGGGGTCGGCTTCCAGTCTAACCAGATGCATCTGAATACCAGTATTTTACATGGAGCGACTACCTATCTGACCTCAACAATCCAGTAACTGGGCAATACCCCTTGGTAAGACTGGTTGTCAAACTTTCGGGCTTCTGACGACCCGTAACGACTGTCAAAGATCCATGAATGACTGCTGGAACCAACAGCTTAACGTGCTTTCCGAGGCACGGGGAGTCTCAGTATGTAAAGATCACCCATCCACAGACCAACCGCGGCAAACGTTGCTGAACCTGATGAATCGACCCGTGTAGCTGTTATTACTTAGCCACGAGCTCTGTAATTATAATTATAGAGGTCTAATTAAAGTGTTATACAGTGTGATTCTTCATAATGTGCACATATCGAAATGAGGAATCTATGCTTAATTTTAAAGACAGAAAAAATATTTAAAAAAATCTAAAAAAAAATTAAATACTTTTTATGGAATTAAAAAAGAATTGTAACAAAACTGTGTAACTTTTAAACTGAATCAGCTATCGTGATGAAACAAACTCCATAATAATTGGAAGTAAGTAGGCGTCCACATAAAATTAAAATTGAGAAAAAAACTATCCTCAATTGAAAATAAACATGTTTTTTAGTAAAAATCTGTATTTCTTTCATCAATTTTTACAATAATTGTAAAATTTATAAATAAGACGCCCAAGAGAATAAAAAAATTTTTTTTTCCGTCGTTAAATTAAACATAGATTCCCTCATTTCGATATGTGCACATTATGAAGACTCACACTGTATATATTTACTATAGCCATTGAAGAAAGAATACACTACAATAAGTAGTAATTAAGTCTGTCGATTTTGTTCGTAACTATTACGAACAAAATCGACAGACTTATTACTAAAACTAAAATAATACACTCATTTGAAGTATCAGGTGTGACTATGACTTCAATAAAGACAATGTTTAATGTTTCAGTACCTGTGCGATCGAACTCTGCTCTGGTGAAAATAGAGAATGCTCATTTAGTAGTATAGGAAAAATCATACTAATTCAATACTGCCTGCCATGAGAGTAGGTACTTACTAATTTCATGCTGCCATGTCATTCTTCTAAGGCAGCCATCTTGTTCTAAACTTTGGGCGACCGAGCTTTGTTTGGGTGAAAATACGGACAAAACGAATTTTCCTAGATTTATGAGACCAAACTAGATCGATTTTTCGCCCCCGTAAACCCCTATATTGCAACTTTCATCGAAATCGTTAGAGCCGTTTTCGAAAACGAGATTACAAATACATACATATAATTATACAAATATTGCTCATTTAATAGCATAGCCATTCAATTTATTGAAAACTCATATCCGCCTGCAGTAGACATTAAAAAGCCAATAGAAACTACATTTAGGTGAGTAAAGTACATCTTTACCCGCTTGAAAAGCTACAACAAGTCTCAGAGTGCACGAGGGGTTGGTGCCTATCGTTAACTTTAATCTGCAGCACATGGGACGCCATTCATTACGCGCCGACGTCGGGGTTAATGACGACCAAGTTCAGTCGGTACGCAATGGATTGCGAACATTAATCAGTGATCGCACACGATTTAACAGCCGGCAATTAGGTAGGAATCGAACTGTGACCTCAATTTGAGGCAGAGGTTATTTCTGATTTTGTTTGTGTGTGTGTGTTTGGGGGTAGGTTATACTGATACAGCTGCCTCTCTTTAAAAGTTATTGAAATATGTAAATATGTAAATAAACACTATCCGAAGTTTCAAAGGTAAACACAGTAAGTAAAACAATCAGCAAAACATTATAACTCCTACAGATTTTTTTTCAGTTACTAGCTGCGCCTCACGGTTTCACCCGCATAAGTCTCGATCCTGGTGGAATATCGGATTAAAAAGTATACTTTTCCTAACACAGATCATGGTCTACTCATGTGCCAAATTTCATCCAAATCCGTTCAGCCGTTTTAGCGTGAAAGCGTAACAAACAAATACATAAACCAACAAACAAATTCAGTTTTGCATTTTAATATTAGTTAGGATACTTGAAAAATGCACCAAAATTAGAACATAAGTCTATAAAAACTTTGAAAACACCAACACCCATAATTTGATAGCACACTTTCAATAAAATCGAACTTATTGAGGAATTTTTTATGCATTGCTTCAACGGTTTAAAAAATTCGTATGGACAGCAACTTAAATAACGCAATGAACGTAGTTGAACTGTTAAAATGAAGGGCATTGCGATTAATTGGCATTTTATGTGTGTTACGCAAATTACCCAGCTCAGCTGGTCTTGCTGTTTTCACTCGTTTGTCAATATTTTTTCTGGAGTGCATAGCAGGATGCAAAGCAATCAAAACACTACTGAAGTTGGCAGCGTGTTCCACACTGGTGTCGATTATTGATATTGTGTGTGTCATCCAAAATATTAAGGGGGTTTATCCTGAAAGCTGGCAACGTCGTAAATAGCTGTCAAATATTTACCTGTTTTGATTAATTTGGCAATATTACTGTATAGAATTAAGAAATGTGGCTAACTAGGGAACTAAAATATTGATTATGAAATGCAATAATTAATATCGTTACACTGAATATTTAGTTTTAGATGTAAAAACATTATTTGGAAAGTTTCCAAATGACTTTAATACACATAAAACGGTTACTACATCAAATTCAGTGTTATAATTGCAATTCATTATTAATATTCTAGTTCGCTAGATAGTCACATTTCTTATTTCCATACAGTAATATTGCCAAATTAATCAAAACAGTGAAATATTTGACATCTATTTGCGACGTTCCCACTTTCAGAATAAACGCTCTTAAATATTCTACACTCTTTCGTTTTCGTTAATTTCCTTCCTTTTTTCGGACCTTTTTTGCATGCAATTTATTAATTAAAACCCATGTCAACAGACTTGTCAAAACGTTTCATCACTTACTGACTAATTACTACAAAAAAAAAATGTTTTAATATTTTTATTCCATACTAAAAATAAAGCTGCACTACTCAAACATTTCACGGGTTTGATAAAACCTTCGTGCTCGGATTAATTAGTCAGTCGTCATATTTACATACACTCGCCATTAAGGATCGCATGTGTTGACGCAAAGTTGTAATTATTTTTTGTAATATTAACGTTTATGTGATAGTAGTAGATTTATGTACCATAAAAAGTGGGGTGGACTGGCTGAATTACTAAAAGTAATAATAAACAAATGGCGGTCTGGTTAATTGGTAAACAAAACATAGAAAGATAAACACTAAACAGCGCATCTATATAAAGTCAGGAAAATTAATTGTAAAAAAAAAAAGTATTACCAACGTAAATTGTTCGTATATTCAAATCACAACTATCATTCTTTTACATTAGTATGAAATGGCTATAACACGGCAAATTCACGTAGGTTGTTAGTTTGCTCGAGAAGCAATTTCCCGTACATATACATAGGTCGGAGACGGGTATGTGACTTTCGTTATTATCAGCGATATTTTAACTACTGTGGGCGTTGTGTGGGTAGTGTTGGTTAACGCGCAATAGAAAAACAGTTTGTAGTACAGATCACATTATAATTTACTATCAAATGAATCACACTAGCTAAATTACACACACACTGGGTGCGACGGCGTTTATTAAAATCACAAATTACAACTAACACAATAACTGAGCACCACGAATCGAGAACAGTTCCGCGACGTCTTGACTCCAATGCGATCAAAGGCCCTCCTCGCCTTGGCCATCAAACATCACGACTCTGTAGAAGCGCGCCTTTTTTGGTGTCGGTAAATCACTCTTGATGTCGCCAGTGGCGCGCTTGCGATTCGTTTCGTGTCCGTACTAATGACCGGATCCGGCACATAAATAACATTGATATTTGAAAAATAATGAAAATGCAATCTTAAACGAAGGCAATCAAATTACTAAAGTGTTTAACGATTCTACAATAATGCAATTTTTTTTTTATAAGCGTGGAAAGAGTAAGTCGTTACCAAGAAGATGTAGACAATTTTAAACATTCTCGTAAATAGCGTATTTATGAAAAAAAAATCTTGCGAAGTATAATAAAAATATTACCTACGTTTAATAATAAAATGTTCCAAGAAATTCATAATATTATGCGACGTGCAGATTCTTGAGAATGTTTTCCTCAGTAATAGACGGCAAGTATGTGCAATATCTGGAACACCAAGAGGTGTTCACATGCCATCTTAGGTGAGAACTGCCGACGAGGTTTGAATACTCGTACATTGAGTGCCGAATAAACATAAAATACTTGCAGAATATTTATGTCTTATTTTAGTACATTTTTAAACACGCATCTAACTTTGAAAAGTTCATCTACAGTTTTTCTTTTTTTAAATAAATAATCTAGGTAATTACTGCCAAAATCTATCTTCTTTTGTTTGTTAAGAGAATGGTTATGCACAATGCTGGTTTGTAGACTGCACTGTAGGCACTCGTTCTTCCGAGAGTACAAACATTTTTTTTTTTTAGGTGGATATATTATGGTTTCTGTGGTGCCGATATAAATTAAGGCCTCCAGCCAGGGTATAGAAGTGAAACACTGAGAGCAAGAACCAGGTTAAAGGTAAAACAATCGTCTTTTAGAGTTTTATAACGACTTCTCAGTTGATCTGAAAGATCGTTGTCTGCAACTGCCCATAGAGCATTGTTTCAAAATTAACTTTTTTTTACGTCTCTTCTTTTCTCGGGACCCTAGGGTCCCGGACTTTTAGAAGGCGTACAAGGGGTCGAAGCCAACTCGTAGAGGACCGTTACACATTTTGAATGGAATAAGGCACCAACCGACGATTATCCCTGTTCACGCTATGCACGTGCACCCAAGGACAACCCTCGGTTGGTGCAGGACTATTGCAGGATATGGAAAATTAAATTTACAATTACGATACATAAATTATTAATATTGTTTCTCATCAAAAGACCGGGAATTTTAGTGTTGTAAAATAAGAATTTACACGGGTTTCAGTTTCTAAGTATTTCAATCATAGAAAAACACTCCGAAACGACCAGACCACGCGCACAAAAATATTCTCACAAACAATTAATTACTGAAAAAGCCCATAAGTAAATTAAAACACAAAATTAATCCTCGCTGAAAACATATTACGAACCGTAATCGCCATTCGCGTAACACGTACAGCAAAATATCCATAATTTATTGTTGGACGTGGACGAGCATTGCCGGTTTTCTCACTTCACATGACTCGATGTTGGCAATACCAATAAATTCATTTTGATACAAAATATTGGAGCTATAAAGGGCAGGTCACACCGTGACCAATTGAACACAACTTAGCGTTATCACCTTCTGCCTGACACAGGTCTTCACCGGACACGGCTGTTTTGGGAGGTTCCTGTTCAGGATAAGGCGGGAATCGCTGGCTGATTTCTGGCCACTGTAGGCGCGGGCTTGCGGACGGTGATCAATGGGTAGCTCGCCGTCCGATAAGGACCAGGCCCGGGTTAACGGCGCGTTGTGTTCCACGCGCGCCTCAAAGAGGTGTCAGCAGAATTGATGGGGCCACTAGGGCCGATGCTTACCGGGTTTGTAAAGAAGTCCGAAAGAGAGATCGTGGCCCCCGGCAACGTGGCAACTGAAGGAACACGGGTGGGTTTTAGTCAGTAAGAGTCTGATACGCCCTCCCGCTCCGTCCAGAGCAGGAGAAGTTATTTGATAATTTCCCACCCAAAAAAAAAAAGGATATATAATATTGTTTGTCGCGGCATTTGCTACTGTCCTACGGTTCGTGTCAGTCTTAGAGAATTCTACATTTAGAACTCTTCGACACTGATGACTGTGGTTTCATCGTTTTAATAATGAAACAAATAATTTGAATTTGATACACAGTATTTGGGCAGAAATAATTATTTGTGAAACGTGTTCAAAGCAAAATTCTGTTGGAACGTAGCCAAACGTGGGTGAATTTGAATTGGCTCTGTCGAATGCAATGTGAGATATTAAGGTCGGCGCGTGTTATTTGGTGGTTGTACGATAATAATTGTTTCAAGTTATAAACACGTTGTTTGGGAAAAATTGTTTGCGTCATTGGTGATGCCATTGTTGTTAGCGAGATAGCTGTGAATGATTGATAAGACGGCGTCAGAGTACGCGGCGTCTTGAGGGGTACTCCCCTCTCCTCTTTTTTACTAATTAAATGTTTAGGAACATACATACTATACCTATACTATAAGCAAGAAAAATACAAAAGTAATTTATTTTATAGACACATACAACATGGCAACTGACACACTTCACAAACCAGTTTTTGATTATTTTATGTGAAACCATATAGCTGATCACTGTCTCTTAAGATACAGGTCACCCTAGTTTAAGAGGCAGGGTTCACCCAATTCATGTACAGACCCTGTGGTCACAGCATAATTATGTAATACCTGTCTTTATTCTTATACCAGCCAGTTGTAATCCATCTTTTACCTAATTTTTAACCATAACAACAATAATGTATTCTCGTCTGTAGCCTATTTGAAAATAAATAAATTTTATTATTATTATTTATTATTAGAGTAAACTCCATATGACCGGCTGGCTATATTTGTGATGATGTACATGGTGTATGTGGGTAAGACAGAGGGAAGATTTACCTCTTTTGTTGCTAACTTATACGTATCTACGTTATAAAAGTTATTAAACTACGGTTTCTTACTACAGTGGTGTCATTGTCTTGAAAATGATGGGAACGGGGTTTGCCCTCACGTTGTCAAAAAACGCTCTCTAGGATAACACATCAACTTACTTTTATAAATAACGTTTCAGTGACGTCGATGTATCTAACGAATCAAAAAAGTAACCAATTTTTCTTAAGACTTAGCATTCAAAAACAACTCTGACCTGCTTATATGTGCAAGGTAATCTTACAAAAACCAGCATAACATTTCCTCACTGGCCTCACACACACTGCACGGTTAAAGGGCGCGGGTAACCACAGAAGACGTTACAGTTCCCCGCTCTGAATTGCGGTTAGCCACACAACTATGAATACGATGTGAGAACTTAGTTTCTAACACATTGTTACGTCTGTGTTTTGTTTAATGTAGTACCAACTTTTGTGATAGAAACAATTATATCCTACTTCCTACTAATAATTAATAATCCCACTATAGTGGTGTGTGTTCACGCAAAAAGTACTGAACGAATTTTGATGAAATTTGGCACACAGATAGTTTATAACCAGGATTAACACATACAATACTTTTATCCCCATACTCTTACGGGATCGACACTTATGCGGATGAAACCGCAGGGCGCCACTAGTTATTTGATAATGTCGTCACGAATTCTATACAGGGTGGCTGGGACATCGACGCACAACCTGTTACTATGGATTTTGTACTTATATGATTCTGAAACCCCCTGTGTTGAAATATATCGTCGGTTATTAAAAAACTTCACCTTCACCTTTCTATAAAACAGCAGATTTTTTGAAGTGAAAACTTTTTTAGGTGCGTTGGGCATTTTTGATATGAGAAAAACAAATGAACTCGCGACACTGTTACCGACACCAGCTTATGACCCTTAAAAAGACATCAACGCGCGAAACATTTTCTTTAAGATTAATGACATTCTAAATATTGAGACATGACAATGACATGATTGATGACATTTCCCTTTTTAACCGATTTAAAAAAAAGAAAAGTATTTCCTGCACAATAAAATTGTTCAAGTTTTCACTTCTGTCGGCACTCCCGGAGTGCCACTGTTTTTTTTCATGGTTGCAATTTACGCATCAATGTCCCTGTCACCCCCCCCCTGTCGAAAAACGACGTGAAAGATGATGTAGCTAGAAAGGGGGTGACTACCGAAATTACGACTAATAAAGAAGTTTGGCCAAAGAAGATGTTGCACTGACCACAAATTAATAAAAAAAAACGTGTGGCACTCGGGGACTGCCGCGGTAAAGTTATTGCATAGCATTTATAACCTCCATACTTCCTATTTGTCAACGTTACACTTGGGATGATGAGGTGATGACATAAAACAAAAATTACGTTCCCATGACAACATCACGTTTCTCATGACAACATCACGTTGTCATGGGAACCGTCATTACATGGTAGGCGGAGTGGGGGGTATTAGGTTTTATTTTCGTTATGGAATTTCTTGATTCGGTCGCCGCGCTCAAAGCTATGCAATAGCTTAATAAAATAAAATATTAATTAGGACCACATCTGCCTAGCCTTTTCCCAACTATATTGGGGTCGCAGTCGCAGATGCAGCTGAATACCAATATTTTACATGGAGCGACTACCTATCTGACCTCCACAACCTAGTTACTAAGTAACACAATACCCCTTGGTAAGACTAGTTGTTAGACTTTCGGGCTTCTGACGACTCGTAACGACTGTCAAAGATCCACGAATGACAGCCGGGACCAACGGCTTAATGTGCTTTCCGAGGCTCGGAGTAGTCACGGTATGTAAAGATGGTTACCCATCCACGGACCAACCCCGGCAAGCGTAGCTTAACCTAATGGATCGAACCGTGCGGCTGTTATTACTTAGCACGAGAAATCAATTAGGATAAGGGCAAAAATGATAATGTCATCAAGAAATATACAGGCAATAATTAATAATTAATGAAGGTCGAATTAATAAATTAGTGGCATTGCAGACATTCCATGAATATTTGCAACCTTGATATTATTTTTAAATTAAAAACCTTGTTATTGACCTTATTTTCGACAAAGATAGATTGCCTGATTTTAAATCTGCTTACATATAAACTAGGTATGTAAAAAAGTTTCTTTTGAAGCGAAAATTTATTTAGGCGCGTTGGGCATTTTTGAGATGGGAAAAAACAATTGAACTCGCAACACCGTTACCGACACGTCATATTTGTAAACGCGATTGTACTATTTATTAATATTACGTTACGGATCAGTGTTCTATCCAAGTATTTTACTTTAAAGGTTTTGGAAGTTTTTTTTTTTTTGTAAACTTGATTGTGCTCTTTATTTAGATAAGGTTACCGACCAATGTTCTATACAAGTATTTTTCTTCCACCAAGGCGATCTTGTTCAAGTTTTCATTTCTGTCGGCACTCCCGGAGAGCCACTGTTTTTATTTTTTTTAAACAATACATCAACATTCAATGTTGCGTTACAATTTATTTTTATTAGCTATATAAATAACATATCCGCACTGGGCCCGGTAGAGTATACCCCACTGCCTGAGGAGGCCTGTGTCCCAGCAGTGGGAAAATTATAGGCAGATTAGCATAAAATTGCCTACAATATTCTTTCTAAAATGTAAAAACAGGTTGTCTACGCGCAACCCACGGGACCAAGGCGCTCACCCGCGCCTCCCTCGCACCGCCGCCGTCCCCCGCCGTCGTCGTTACCTCCAAGCCACCCGCTAACTTGCCCAGCGCACCCGAGTGAGACGCCCGCGCACCTGTAACTAAACAACGATACTTTACTGTCGGGATTCATCACACTAATATTATCAAGGCGAAAGTTTGTGAGTGTGTGTGTGTGTTTATCTCTTCTTCACGCTCAAACCGCTGGATCAATTTGGATGAAATTTGGCACACAGATACTTTATAACCTGCATTAACACATAAAATACTTTTTATCCCGATATTCTCACGGGATCGAGAGTTACGCGGGTGAAACCGCGGGACCCAGCTAGTATTGTATAATTTTATTGTAATATATCAATTTTAAATTCAACATACAGTCCACTATTTATTCCGTAAGGATCCATACCTAACAAGGTACTTTATCTTATGGGTATCGTATTAATTAATCACCTACAAAATCTAATAACCTGAAACAACGTTGCCCTTTTCTCAGCGTTGCCTTTTGGCCTCGTACAGGACCTTCTGCTTTTATTTTAATTTTGCTTTGTTTTTTTATTATTTTTTATTAATGTTCTTTTTGAAGGTGTTTAGTTATTAATTTGTGATTTCCTGTGCGAGTCTCAATAAATACTTTTTCTTTCTTTCTTTCTTTCTTTATTCTAAGTAATAAGGTTAAGCGTTTGCTTACACAGGTTAATGTTCCTCTCAGTTACACGGCACTCAGAGAAAATGTCAAGGTCGATTATTATTGATACCTAACCCCTGACATGATAAATATAAACAAGATTGATTACTATCTATAAGTAACTGTTATGTTTATATCATACTAGCTTCCGGCAACGGCTTCACCCGCGTGATATCTTTATAAATGTTACTCATTGGTGCCGATTCGCTTGATCACAAACTAAACTAAATTTAAGTTCAGTGCATCTTTTTCTTTCTATTTCATTAAGAAAAGGACAGAAGATAAATTTTAGTTTAGTCCTGTCAAATTAATCAGCGCTTGACGTAAATTGACGTAATTTTAGTCAGCAAGTTTTTAATCACGTCTAAACTTGTATGGAGAGTGATTAATTTGACAGGACTAAACTAAAATTTATCTTCTGTCCTTTTTTCACCCATCCACGGACCAACCCCGGCAAGCGTAGCTTAACCTGTCGGATCGACCCGTGCGGCTGTTATTATTTAGCCACGAGCTCCTCTTGCTTTTGTTTTGTTAATTTTAGTAAAATATAAGCAAATAACAATTTGCTTATATTTTAGTAAAATCTCCGCCGTATTTCGGTCAGAAGTAACAACCTAGTCTTATTCCAAGTTATTAACTCAGTCCCGAAAGTTCACGCAAACAACTTATTAGCGCAAGTTTAAGCTGCGAAACCAATTTGTCTTAGTCCAGTCTTGTGATTGAAGCATTACCATGGTCTACAATTATTTCAGTCGGTAAATTGCTTTTCTTTTTGTGGTACTTCTTGAGAAAGTTTTTGCCTTGAAAGGAAAATTGGTTGGGCATAACTTAGATAACCTTCCTATTTTAACTTAATATCTGTCATAAATATGCAAGCAGGATTCTTATTTTCGCAACTTAATCATCTGCTACGTGATCGAATCAGAAATGAAGAGATCCGCAGGAGAACCAAGGTAACCGACATAGCCCGAAGAATTGCCAAACTTAAGTGGCAATGGGCACATTGCTCGCAGAACGGATGGCCGATGGGGCCGAAAGGTTCTGGAGTGGCGACCGCGTACCGGAAGGCGTAGCGTTGGAAGGCCTCCCACAAGATGGACCGATGACCTTGTGAAGGCCGCAGGAATCCGCTGGATGCGAAAAGCATAGAATCGGTCGAAGTGGACCTCCACTTCAAGCCCAAGCACCTGCTTGGGGGAGGCCTATGTCCAGCAGTGGACGTCTTTCGGCTGAAATGATGATGATGATGAATCATCTGTCTGCGATCCGTGAGCTATCCACGGATCGACTTCAGCAAGCGTAGAGATTGACCTGTGCGGATGTTATTACTTACCCACGAGCACCATAATAAGAGTTGTTAACGTATAGGTACTAATTCAAAAATTCAAAATTCAAAAGTCATTTATTCAAACTAGGCTGAGAATCAGCACTTTTTGAACGTTAAATATACATAAGACAGTCCCCCAAAACGGCACCCTTCACCACTTCCTAGTGCTTTAGCTGGAATACATATGAAGATTATATATTGCAAACACCCTTAAGTAAAAGTTGATATTTTTCAGTTCAACTTTTGTTTCTTTGTAAACCAATCACTTAGGTACCTACATTTTAATGAGTCCGTGACACCATTTCTGGTGACATTAAAACATTTGTAAAGTTAACCCAAAAATCCTTTTTGAAAGAAAATGCCTACCCTATGTCAAGATAAAAATATTAATTGACAACGTTTCGAGCCCATTCAGTTTTCCTTGTAACTGTCCAACCTTTGAAAAAGCTTGTCCCCGTTTCCGCTTCGTTAAAGGACGTTGACTTTCTGTCACTAATTAAAAACAAAGGAACAATACTTTTTTTTATTTGGGGCATCTTTTTATTTGATTTGAGAGCGTCGTAAATGACGGGCATGATTCCAATCATTTAAAAAAAACTTTTGTTTTAAATACAACCGACTTCCAAACTACAAAGTGAAAAATAATTTTAATTTCGGAAGTCGTTGTCTTCGGATCAGTATTTTAGTTTTTTGCCACCGACTTCCGAAATTAAAGTTATTTTTCACTTTGTAGTTTGGAAGTCGGTTGTATTTTTTATAAAAAACCTCCTTTTTTTTTTGAAGTCTGTTAAAAATGCTTTCCGTTGCCACAATTAACTGTTTTAAAAAAAAATTGTAGATAATTCTAAACTAATATTAAAAAGAGAAAAGATTTGATTGATTGTATGTTTGTTTGTTTGTTACGCTTTCACGCTAAAACGGCTAAATGGATTTAAATGAAATTTGGTATATGGATAGACAATGACCTAGGATACTTTTAATCTCGATATTCCCACAGGATCAAGACATATGCGGGTGAAACCGCGGGGTGCAGCTAGTTTTCTTTGTAAGAATACCACAACACTTTTGATGGATACGTACGCCTTCCCACCCAGAAAAATTGCGCGTGCAGCACCGTATGCGTGAAAGAATTCAAACTTCTTAAAAATTCAAGAATAAGAGAGGCAGGAGAGAGAGTTTTATATCTTTCTTCTCTCTCATGTAACGGAATGTGCCTAAACGTGACGCGTTCTTGAAATTTCACTCTCATTATTTTCGTCTAATTATCTAATTTCCGCCTAAGAAGTTTCACTTCAAAAAGTTTATCTGATTGTGTAATTATAAGTCCATGGGAGCTATTATTGCTTACTAAATCGTTAACAGCTTCTTATCCAACTATCTCAAAGTTCTCGCTTAAACGGTTGCATGTATCTCAAAGCTCTATTTTCGTACATTCTATTCAGTTACCGCTGTATACGTAGACGGCTGCGATGACACACAAAAATAAGTTTCCTAGAAAAGCGGCGGCCGCCACATGACGGCCGCAGTGACGATCGTCATGAAGATGATGGCCAGTGTTTGGCTTAACGTTGTCAAAAAACGCTCTCTAAGGAAACACACCAACTTACTTTCATAAATAAAGTTTCAGTGACGTCATTCGACGGTAAATTGCGGACGCCATGTGGTGACCACTGCGGTCTTAGAAAACCCTAGCTTAACACAACCAAATCAGATTCCTCTAAAGATTTACAAAAGCCACTGTAAACATGTGCCTACCAAACTAATCCTCAAACAAAACTAACATGTAAACAAACCACAACTTTGTTTCGTATAAATTGGTAACAGCGTGAAAGGTTTAATATTATGGAATGACCAGACCAAGTCGTGAAAAAGTTACACGATATTTGGGAATCCTGTGCGTCAGCTGGCGTGTAGGGATGTGCGCGTTTATACACAAGTATAATAAACGAAACCACATCGAAATTGGGTCAGTGTTGTTGGAGTTATAAGTACAAAACATGTTTTATGAAAGGTTTATGCTGTGTGTGTTAATTAGTTTTGTAATGGCTTATTAATTACTTCTAACAGTTTAAACTTCATCAAGCGATGTACAGTGGCTAACATATTTGACCCAGACTTAGCGCTGTACCTAGAAACTACGATGACGCCTCCATCAGTTTCTGCCATCTTCAAATTTTAATAGAGTTTTTCAGTTGATTAAATTATTTGTTCTCACTCATAAGAGTTGCTAAATTATTACCATATTTGAGATATTTTCGAAGTGGTTGAAGCCATAACACAAAATTTATCACACAAAGATTGCACTAACTTCAATATTCGTTGCGTATTCTCATAACCCATTTTATTTACAATTCAGTTTACATATGGCTCATCTTCTCGCAGTTACTGTTGTCGAGAATATTTTTTAGGTAAATGTAAATCCGCATTTATCAATGCTGATTTACATCCGGCATTTTTTTTATTCATTAAAATTGTTTAATCACGGTAATGGACGCAAGATGGACCGATGACCTTGTGAAGGCCGCAGGAATTCGCTGGATGCGGAAAGCACAGAATCGGTCGAAGTGGCGGTACTTGGGGGAGGCCTATGTCCAGCAGTGGACGTCTTTCGGCTGAAATGATGAATCACGGTAATTAATTTTTGAGGAGGTAGATACTTTTTTAATTAAAGCTTTTGAAGTAAAACTGTGAAATGATGAAAATTATTGATGAGTATTAAAGATTTCTTTTCATCTTCGCCTAATGAGTTCCTGTTGGAAATTTTTAATAAACTGTTGTCAACTCTTGTTGTCTTTTGAAGGTCTTAATGATTGTTAAAATGATCTTTAGTTACCAAATTATTCATAAAGTATTATTATTCTGAGTTTTAGATGAATATCAGTGTCTTAGAATATCGTTTACTGGGTTAGCCTTTCAAAAGCCCTTCAGTCAAAATAATTTTTGGTTGGAAGGTGTATTTCTAGAACAAAAATTGAACACCTCAAAGATTGAAAGATATTAGGAAAAGATTAGAATAAAAGAAATTATTTCTCATACATTACTTATTTATGATATGAAAGAAATAGGATGAACAACTACTTCATATTAATTTCAAGTAAGAGCCAAAACAAAGTTGTGAATCTTCCGATCGCGAGTCCATACGTCCAACTTAGTTTAGCTTCGGAGGTACAAGTCGTGGGTATTGGTGAAGTTTCAATAACATCGAGCCAACAGATGTCATCTCTGAACTTTGTGCTGGTGACGTTAGAATTGCACGCTAAACTAGTAGTTACGAACACTTGGGGCCAATGAATAAATCAGAGTTACAAGTACAAGTAATATTAATTATTGTGATAGATTTTCAAATAATTATTTACGACTGTTTTATTTGGCCTTTTTCCTGTAATTCTACGCTTGATAAAATAAGCCTCAATTACGATTTGTTTACTAATACAGTTTAAATTATAGCTATCACCGAATAACGATACGCTACTGTTAATTAACTAAAGGATAGACCAAACGCCATTAATAACATATCAATGGAATAAACCTACATTCATTGACAGCCTGATAAGAATCTTTCCACTGACCATTTTCATTTTATTGATACAACATAAATTATTGATAAAATACAAAACAAAAATTCAAAACATTGTATTTGTTGTGTGTTTTGAGTATAAATAAAATGAAAATGAAAAATTGTTTATTCGCAGAAATATATTTTTTTACAAGACCTTTGCCAAACTGCACAGCAGTTTGTTGGCGTAAAATAGCTCCTTTTTTACCCGACTGCCCCAAAAGGAGGGTAATGTTTTTCGAGAGTATGTATGTATATATGTTTGTATTTATGTATGTATGTCTATTTATTTGGCACGCTCTGTAGCCTAAACGGCTTGATGGATTGTGTGTGTGACATGTGAGGTATCCTTAGATTCGTCTTAATTGTGGGAGAGTTATAGGCTAGGGTAAATTCGTTAGAGATGGCCGTACGGGAGAGTTGGCCAATCAGTATATTTTGCTCATTTATTCACAAGGTGGCGCTGTATTTGAATTAATACACTTCGTGCGCCACCAAGAACTATATCCAAACAAAACATTGCGCAAAAATAAGTAAAAAAGTAAGTAAATTGGCCTTAATTGAATTTAGTACTTGTGAAATTTTGTAGTAGGTTCTTATACCATCCGGATAACTAGTATTTTTATTACTTATTTGTATTTTTGGGAGTGTATTGTGTTTGGTGTTTTCTTCGTTTTAACATCAAAATGGGAACATCATAATTGTAATTCGTAAGTTTAAAAATTGAGGTGGTCATCTTACCCGGACAAAAAGGAGAGATGACCATATAACGGCTGTCAAAAAAATTGAAAGAAGTTCTGAAAGTAATACCAGTAAGGAGAAACCAATATTATGTGATACATCTGGTGAAGAAGACGCAGAAGATGAAGCTGATAATTGTGCTGGATGTAGCGAAAAATATTATAAAACCCATCTCATGAAGATTGGCTTCAATGTTCGATCTTTAATCTGTACCCCACATGAGAATTGTACACCTTTTGATGACATGAGCTCTAAATGTGGACAGAAGAATAAAAAGGAGCTCCAGCAAGCAGAAATCAAAGAAAAGGCATAAGGCAGAGGCAAATCTAATACCAGCCATATATCCCGTACCACTACGGCCATCACTACCGTATGTACCGGGTGAGACGGCCAGTGATGTTTATTTCTAAATATTTTTTTATGGATGTTCCTGACATTATAAAAATATCTTTATACTGATTTTCTAAAGACTGATAGTTGCTGATTTTCTTAAAAATAAAAGTCTAATTGTGATCTCAATATTTTCAGTTTTATTTAACCCTAAAAAAACTATGGCCATCTCTAACGAATTTACCCTATATAATATTTATATTTTGCATCTGCAAATACAAAAAAGGGAGAGGCAGGTTCAAAAAATTAAAAAAAAAACATTTTTGGTATCAAATAAAAGCTAGTAATGAGTCAATATAAATTATTTTAATAAAACTAAAAAGCTTGAAATAACAAAAATATTAAAAAAACTTTTGGTAAAATTTATCACTACAATACTGTTCTAAAGCTACTGACAACACTACCCTCATGAACCGGCACAATTTTACATTCCAAAAATAAGTCTTCGTAATCACTTTAACCTTTGGCATTATAAGAGTGACCGTAGATTTTCTTGACCCGTTCTTAGGCATAGGAACCTACCACGCTTTGAAATGGACAACAAGCTTCATCTTTCTGACTAACATACCCCTTGACAATTCAAAAGTGCCTGTAATTGGTTTAATTGAAATAAATGGTTTGAGTTTGAGATTGTTGAGCAACATGTTTTTGTGTTTCCGAAAACATGTTTTTAGGCAACACTACATTTAGAGATTAGTACGGCTTACGTAACACGTCAGTGGTAACAAAACCAAAGCTGACCACTTATTTTATTGAATTTCGAACCACGCTAGGCCAGTTCAAAGTCTTAGTGTTACCACTGTGTGCGGTCTACTATACGTATAGACAAATGTTTCCAGCAACACAAAACACGTTACTGCAACAATTTTGCGTAACTTTTGTTTAATACCAAGCTTATAGTGTCGCTGAATCAGCCGATTTAATATAATGGAAGTTACGAACCGCTGCTGAACAAAGCAATCATAAATTATGAAGCTATCGTTATTCTGAGCGTTATTTATGTTCATTATTGAGGGAATTATCGTATTCATTTGGACGACGTCCCGTGGAGCAATAACTGTATAAATGAAAGTAAGTGTCGTCATATAAGATCGTGAATGGTGTAGCTGACGACCTTATGACCACTACCCACTAATGAATGGTCAATGGGAAATTGGGATAATGATAATGTTTGTTAAGCGGATTGTTATTTTGATGATAGGTAAGTGAGTACCTTTACCATAAGTTGATTGAACTTACCTTTTTGTTGGGTGGAAAATTATCAAATAACTTCTCCCGCTCTGGGCGGAGAGGGAGAGCGTGTCAGACTCTTACTGGCTAAAACCCACCCATTTTCCTTCAGTTGCCCGCGAATTACCAAGGGCCACGGTATCCCTTTCGGACTTTCCCGCAGGCATCGGCCCTAGCGGACCCCGTCAATTATGCTGACATCTTTTTGAGGCACGCGTGGAACACTACGCGCCGTCGACCCGGGCCCTTATCGGACGGTGAGCTACCCATTGCTCACCGTCCGCAAGCCCACGCCTACGGTGGCAAGTTGATTATACCTGGTATAAAAAACTTGTTCTTTGCGATCCTAATAGAAATCGTAGAGCCGTTGGATGCTTTATGGAAATGTGTGCCATTCCCGTGGGTATCAGAGACTAAAGAATACTTAGGTGGCAGCTTCCTCTTGTAAATTACGATCTGTCATTCGCTGAATTTTATGACGAAAAATCCCAATAACAGCTTTTCCGAGTTTTGATAATTATGATTATTTGGATCTAATTCTTGCCAGCGATGATGGAAACTAGAACATACAATCAATACCTATACAATACAATCTTTATCTTTTCTATACTTATATAATATGTAATATAATACATAATAATATTTTGTCTGGTTTTTTTGGTAATCTCTGGAACTACCAATCGGATTTATTTTTTTTTTTAAATTTGTTATGTCAATTCTTGAGGAAGGTAATTTATCACCACGCCACAAACCTTAGGAGCCGAGCAAAAAGAAAAACAATACAGGAAGAATGATACGCAAAAACGAACTAACAAGTTTCACGCTGACGAAGTCACGGGCACAAGCTAGTTAAATACGTATAATTGATCGTAATGTTATCGTGATACAATCTATAGCCACAAACTAGCATAGTACCCACACAGACAGCTCTCTATACTAAAACCCTGTTATTACCTATTCCCTCCTCAAATGGGGAGATAAAATAATATACTTACCTCCTATATACTGCTTTTATTACAGCCATCCATTTGAGAGGAATGGAAGCTATATTTGTTCACTTATTTTCAAGCATTCGTTTCTAGAACCGTACCTGTCAAGTCTAAGTGGTTCTATCTTATGTGAACTTGAATATCGGTTTAACAGTAGAATATTTATTGAATATCCAGACAGACTAGACGTAGTGTTTGGCAACGGTAGGCAATAAACAACAGAAGATTTCTGTGACCTATGAAGAGAATGATTTTAAAATTGTTGTGGGATGGAATATAACCTCATTCCTATTACAATGAAGTAATGCGGTCCCTAGATGATCATACGGCATGACATGCATGACCGTTTAGCTGTTTTACATGATGTGAATGACATGCATACTACGTGCTGGCAGTTGATTGACAATTTTTCATCATGCAATGAAAAATGCATGACGCATGATCAGATCGGCATGTCATGCAAAAGGTACAGATCCTGTGTTACCAACAACGCATGACATGCAGTTACTTCATGCAGCATGATAATTCACGGCAAATGCATGTCATGCCGCATAATGGACCCACAGGGTCCTTCATGCAGCATGATCATTCACGTAGTCTAATTAAAAGAATTGCATGTCAAGCCGCATGATCGTCTAGGGACCGCTTAAGAACAAACATAAATTTTAGCACTAGGTACGCTACAATGTTACCTTGCAAGAGTGAGTGAGTCCATCCATCCAATCCATCTTATTTAACAACGCCTAATTTAGGAAAATGTGTTTGTGCAATCGTGCCCATTTGTTTTTCACAGCTTACGGTAAATACGTTTGAAAAAAAGCATTAGAGTTTATCTGCCCGTGCCCTATGAATTACTCCTATTTAAGGCGAAAGCGTCAGGGTAGCCCGCGAAATTCAAATTTTACTACATTTTTTGCAAATTGCAGGTCAGTATCTTGTTGTATGTTGATCTAAATATGATTAGCATAACTGTCAAATGTCATGATTTCATGGAGCTGTATTGCTGATTGTAATGATTATAATTGAGTAAAGCCATATTTATTACGGCCGCGAATCATATTTTCACCAACATAAAACCTGACACTGACCTGCAAAATGCAAAAAAACTAAAGAAAACTTTAATTTCGCGGGCTACCTTAGCGCATCCCCCTTAAGGCGAAGGCGTCAGGATAGCCCGCAAAGTTTAACCTACAACTTGACACTGAACAGCAAATTGCAAAAAAAAAAAAATTGAAATTCGCGGGCTACTTTAGCGCATCCTTAAGAGTAAAGATTCATATTAGGTAAAGTCCCCGTCACGAGAAGCTATAATTTTTGTAAATAAAGAACTTCTACCAAGTTACGTAGCGACAATTTAATCAACCACAAATAATCCCAAATTCAATGACGTCAAAGTAACGTACGTGTTATACGAAACTAATGAGCAATTTCACTTGATCGGGTTATATTTTAGCGATATAAAGCGCTGTCGTTTAAGGTTTTGTGGTACTGGAACGCATCTGATTCATGGAACGTAAACATTTGAGCCACGATTTTGAAGTAAGTTCACGCTGACGTTGTCTCTGCTGTCTTTCGAATTTCGAATGCGTCTGTTTATTTGTGGTGTTTTCGCGGATTAGGTTATGTTGTTTGTTTGTAATTAGATGTGTGTGTTAATATAATTATATCCCTGTAAAAAATAGTACAAAACTGTTTTTATTTTATTTTACCCAAAGATTAAAACCCCTGAATGTGTGTTTACAAAATTTATAGCTTCTCGTGACGGGGACTTTAGATTCAATAACTTAACTCTGCGTTCTTTCTTGTTTCAGAATATATCAATACTAGTGGTGCTGTTGTACAGTTGGAGAATTGGCATCAATGCCAAGAGGTATAAGGAGCTTGATGACGTTTATTATGGTAAGTACACACCACAATCTATTCAGTACAGAATATATTAAATTTTTTACCGATTACTAAAGCATCCGACCAAAAAATTTATAAGAGACAACTGTTATTTTGATGGATCCTATGTCCTTTTATCCGAATATTTTGCATCATTGACATCGATATTGATACTGATCGTCCGGTACACGGTAGCTAAAAATCGATTTTTATCTTAAACAATATATAAAACTATATCGTTAATGATAAAAATCGCATCTTCATTATAAAAGTTTCGCTTTCCGTAAGTCGGCGGTCAGGGCTCGATATAACGGGTGTAAACATACCCTTAATGAAGTCGAGAATCACTTGTTCTTCCTGTTATTTTTTTTTTTTTGTACTGAACCATATCTGGGAACCTTCTGGTTATGGACATATTGAAGGTCAAATTTCTAACGTCTTTTGATGTTTTTTTTTACGAAAACAAGTATTCAATGTTATAACTTAACTTTAACTCCCGCGGTCTTGCTTGTTACACGCTGTATTTATGCAAAACTGGTATTTTTTTAAATATCATTTCATTATTGCTTGTCAACAAAGAGACATCAAATGAACCGATGAACCCGAAAAAAAAAGAATAAACAGCAGTCAAGTCTCCGTAACTTTACTTTGAACTAACAACGGTCTAACTAACAAAGAAAATCTATTAGTTAAATAAAAAAAATGGGCAAAAGTTTCTTTAACTTATTAATAAAATTCTTTGTAAAGCATTTATGTTTGATGAAACCCAATTATTGTTGACGGTCAATTATAGTCGCTGGCACGTAACTTGGCAAGAATCGTAGATGCGCAGAATTCGTTTTAGCTTGTTAGGGTTCCGTATCTCAAAAGTAAAAAACACTGAACCCTTATAGGATCACTCTTGTGTCTGTCTGTCCGTCTGTCACAGCCAATTTGCTCCGAATTTAAAAGACCGATTAAGTTGAAATTTAGTACATATATGTATTTCTGTGACCCAAACACGGACGTGTAACGTAAATTAATTAATTTTAAATATGGGGTCAAATTTGGGGGGCAAATAAGTTTTTTTTTTTTTAAGTTTTGTTAAACTATCTTGTAACATATCAAATGAAAGGAGTTATTACGAGGATCTCAAATGTATTTTTTTTTTTAATTTTAAAATAAACAAATTTAAAGATCTTTAAGAAAATAGATGAAAATTGACACTTATCTCCGAAACGACTGAAGCTAACATTTTGAAAAAATTACAGCGAATGGTTCTTCCCTCATAGATTACAGGAAAACCTATTTTCTACTGTCACTGCTCGATAAAATCTCGTGTACGGTACACGGGAAAAAAATCGTCGTCTGAACGTAGTATTACGGTATGCCACAGGCAATTAAATCGCACTGTGAAAATCAGGCTTATGGTACTTGATATGAGTATAATTTGTAAATTGTAAGTAGCAGTTGGCAATCAACCATGCTATGCGAACTTTATAATTTTGGCATAGCATGACTTATTTATTTGGAGAGCAGTAATGGCCCAGTGGTAACGGCCCCAACTTACTGATCATGGGTTCGAACCCAGGCAGGCGCTTATTTTAATTAATTTCATCACCACTGCTCTCAAAACAGTGAAGGAAAACATCGTGAGGAAACCGGCATGTCCTAGAACCAAAAATTGGAAGACTTGTGACATCTACCAACCCGTCTCTCACTGAGAGAAGACATGTATCCCAGCAGTGCGAACATTATAAGCTGATTATGATGATGACCTATTCTATTCTGTGATGATAATGATGATAGCGATGATATTACCTGATACTTCTGGACAATACAATAAAAGAAGAACAATCAAAACATCAGCATACGAATGAAACAATTTGGTAGTTTACACTGTCAAAGTTTCAGTACAAAAAAAAACATAACAAATTAAATTGTAAAGTAGGCCCGACATGACGTATAGCAATACGTCACGTATTTGGCTTGGCTTGGCATGACTTCACAAATACGAAAACTGGTATATTTTCACGTCAGATCAAACAAAAACAAAATTCATGAAAAACAAAAAAACTCTCTAAAACAAAACACGGTTTTTTCACAGTAAAGTTGTTATCGACAACGACCAATTATTATTGACCCAACAAAATGATAGATTGCTTTGTAGAACTCAATACCTATTGTTATACTGGGTGGACTTTTAATTAAGGATAAGGATAAAAAAAACAAATTAATATCTCGACGGCCACCACGTAAAGTATCGAAACTGCAAAACCTCTACTTTACAGGAGAGCGATTCTAAGTTAAGATTTAGATTTTTGTCGAACTTGAAATTCGAAAATTTTATATTACCGATGTATCTAAAGTGGAAAATTTGACCGTTTTATTCTGTCTACTATAGTTTTTGATAATTATTATACTTTTTCTAATATTACACATTCAATAGTTTACTTGGTTACTGCTGGTTACTTTTTACCGAATATGCCAATTTCAATTTTGTTCAATTGAAAAACAATTGAGGGTATAATAATTAGTACATAATTCTTACATAAAATCATACATCTTTATCTCTACTTGCTATTAGTGCAATAAAACGAAAATGGCTTTTTTGTAATTTCGATAGTATACGTGGGGGCCGTCGATCTCAGGATCAGATTAATATCTCTTTTGTTATTGGGAACAGTAAAACGAAAGTAAATGAGAAAAAAAAATTGAAAATTAACCTAATGAAAAAACTGATTGTTCCTATAACTATTGTTCTAATGTAACTGAAAGTGAATTCCAATTAGTACTGTGCTCGGCTAACTCATTAGCGAATAGAGCGAAATATCAATGACGACTAAGATTTCTTATGAGAGACAAACCTTTCTGGGTGTCCAAACTGTCTCAATACATTTTTCTTAATGCTTAAAACTCCCATCCTCTTTCACTCCACAACGCTTCCAAAAATTAACTAGCTAAGAAGTAGGATGCCTTCATCGTCTTAACGGCTGATAATAATATGATGAAATAAAAAAAACGTGTGGCACTCGGGGACTGCCGCGGTAAAGCTATTGCATAGCATTTGTAACCTCCATACTTCCTATTTGTCAACGCTACACTTGGGATGATGACGTGATGACATAAAATAAAAATTACGTTCCCATGACAACATCACGTTGTCATGGGAACCGTCATTACATGGTAGGTGGAGTGGGAGGTGTTAGGTTTTTTTCGTTACAGAATTTCTTGATTTGGTCGCCGCGCTCAAAGCCCGCGATAAAAGCTATGCATTAGCTTAAAAATATTATATCGTCGCTCGGCATCCAATAACGCAAACATTGCGTGTGAAATTTTTGACGAAAATCATTTTTAAATGCAGGATCACGTATTTGAACGTGTAGAATGAAATAAAATAATAATCTGATTTTCGTTAAAAATGTCACATTCGCGGTATTAGATTCCGAGCGACGATATTAAAAACATCTCGAAAATCTTTGTTGTAAATGATTAATTTTACGTCCTGTTAATTTTTGGTGAAAATATACTTCGGAATAAATCTTTGACATATAGTTTGAATTTTGAATAAAACTAATGATTGATATCTTGCCCTTGCGCATATCTACGCTCGCATTCATCGACATTTGTACAGAGCCGCACTTTATAGGACAAATAGGCCCAGTTCAGCATAAATGCCAGACAACTAGTGCCTGACGCTGGTTTTCAACTGAACCTTATGTTACGAGTACATCTTACGCATGTAAATCAGTTTTATAGTGTGTATAAATATTTAAATAGAGAATAAATAGATATGTGTAGCAAATAATAACTAAATCGATATGATGCAAATAAGTTAAAAGATAATTAAAGATTTATGGTGCAGGTGCAGAAAACCTCAAACGGCGCAAATATAGCAACCTTACTGGTAGCTATATTTTTGAGCCGTTTGGGGTTGAAACACTAGGACCATGGGGTCCGAGTGCTCACCGAGTATTCCGGGACATCGCCAAGCGGTTGGTCGACTCTTTACGTGACCAGAGGGCTGGCCAATTCTTAGGCCAAAGAATCAGTATTGCCATCCAACGTGGCAATGCTGCCAGCCTCTTGGGCACTTTTCCCGCTGACAGCGATGCGGACGAATTTTTTGACGCCCAATGAGCTCTTGTCTTTATTTTTAACTTTTTCCTTTACATACTTGTACATAACATATATAGTAGTTAGTTGTAAATATGTTTGTGTATATTATATGTTAATATTATAATTAAATTTTCAAAAAAAAAAAAAGATTTGTACAGTGGTATTTAACAAAATAATTAAAATGGAATGGTTGCACAATAAACAAAGGACTGTCCGTCAATAAATAATAGATTACTTTATCATAATACAATTTATATTAATGAAACTTTAAGGTTGATCATGTCTAGCTTACATATTAGCTTATTTATTGGATTATATTTTATCTTTTGTATAATCATTATCTTGCCCAAATCCCAATTAAGTTGGGTCAAGCAGTCCATCCATCGTGTTTTGGTCTTTCCCTACTCTTTTAACCCCCGATGCAAAAAGAGGGTTGTTATAAGTTTGACTGCTATGTGTGTATAGTCTGTGGTACCGTAGCTCTTAAACGGGTGAACCGATTCGTATTTTTCGCGTTTTTTTTTAATATTTGAAAGCAGGTTATCTAGCAATGATTTTTAGACATGTTGCCATTTGAAGCTCATCAGCTCTTTTCTAGTTGATGAATGGATATGAATATCTTCTACAGGTCTGATCTATTTGAAATTTGGTATTCTGTTACTTCAATGATATTAAAATAATATGGTAACGTTGAACTGATGCTGCAGCATCACCTAGAATTTGCAGGATACCCAACTCTCTTAGCAACTTACAGCACAGGTATCGTGTTTGGGCTCATTGAAATGGTCTCAATGAATAGGTTATAGATAGATGGTGAACAGGGTCTGATAATGGAGTAGGAAAGAGAAATGAGGAAATGTTTGTATTGGAGTTTTTTAAATTGTAACTATTAAAATTGTACTTGTATCCATCCACATTCATCACTCAAAACTTAACATATCTCACACCTCTAAAATGATGTTCAAGTAAAACTACCGAAAAAATAAATAAACAAAAAATACAAATACAGGTACCAATAGAGATAATTAAGTATAACATTCGCGTGACTCGTTAGAAAAACAGATAGGTAGTAATTAGTTGGGTATCAAAATATTATTTCGGTTTTCGTTCTATTACAGCTAAAGGGAAAATGATACTCGCATGTTGATATAAAAATAACGAAGGATAAATTGGGTTCTGATTATCTTTTTCCACAAACTTTCCCAATGTTATTCGAAATATATAGGATGGATTATATTTGGGATAGAAAACACAATGCCTTTTTCTAATTTAATAATAATATGAGTGAATCTTTCTGTCTCTACAAATTGTACCTGTTGACTAAAGAGGCTTTTAGAGAACGACATCAGTCTAATAAGGCTCTTTGAGGTTCCACATTGAGTTAAATTTTGGTTTAAAAGATTAACGTTCACGCAAAATGAATTACAATTTAGATCAACCTGTAAACTAGCAATGGACAGAAAATATATACGAAATGGAGTAACAATAATTATACTGTCCATAACCAAAATCTGTCCAACACCATAATGCGCTCCAAGACAGGTATCGCCGATATTGGTGATAAGTCTGAGAGGCTGAAATGGGACTGGGCGGGTCACAATTATAGGATCCACACAGTGGGTGCCTGATGACGGGCGTCGCCACCGGGGCAGGCCTAAAAAGCGCTGGCGTGACTATTTGGACTCGTTCCTGACCGACTGGCCGGAGAAGGTACAACATAAGGAAGACTGGAAAATTATGGAGGAGACCTTTGCCCAGCAGTGGGACAAAATAGGTTAACAAAAAAAAACAACATTTTAAATAAGTACCTAATTTGTTATTCAATTCTGATACTTCCATTGGGAATCTAACTTAATCACGTGTTTTCAAACTTGATTTATTCGTCTATTGTAAATCTAAGTTACAAATACTTTTCATCTCACAATAGTCTAGACATCTTTTTGTGCCCAAAGAGACAGATAAGGAATGGGCTTGAAGTAAATGTAATTACCTAATTAATTAATTAATCTAAATGTAATTATTTAATTTAGTACTTAGTTTAAGATCTGAAGGAGGCCTACACCCATAAAGGGGTTACTATCCAAGAAAGTAGCGCAAGTGAATGACACAAACAACGGCATAGAAAAACATTACGATAAAATCGAGTAAAGTGAAAAATTTATATAACTATATCGAACACATAATGTAATTGTAATACTTAGGTGAAGGAAAATAAAGTCTTTATTTATTAATTATTTATTATAAGATCTACATATAGATCACTTACTTCCATTTTGTTATAATGAGATCGTCCTGAATCTTCATGTCTTATATAAGGAATATTGTTGAAACTCACGCTATTGTTTTAAAAGAGTTTTTGATTCATCTAGAAGTATAATTGAAAACCAAACTTTTTGCAAACATGCAAATTGTATGGCTCAGAGGTAGCCAGTTAGTTACAGTTGAGTCAACGAAAACCACAGACTCCACGATAATTTAGTTTATTCGTAAAAGTTACACAAATGTTCCGTTGGATACTAATCCGCGGTTATAGCGCTACGGCAGCTATTGGTCAACTAAACTACATATTATACATAGTTACTAGCGGACCTGACAGACGTTGTCCTGACCGAATACCGCCACCTATCGGGTCCGATTGTGAATTTAAACCATTCCCAGATCCCCTTGAACACACACAAAAAATTTCATCAAAATTGGTCCAGTCATTTGAGAGAAGTTCAGTGACATACACACTCACAGAAGAATTATATTTATAAAGATAAAAGTAAATAAAATGTGCAGTGAAAAGTAGGTCGCGGCGTTAGCAATTTGCCTGTACGTGAACCGTACACAAATCGTGAAGTATTTGTAATAATTTACATAAATATCTGTTATTTGACCATATCAAGATGGTACAACAATAAAAATATTCGTGTAATTTTGACGAATGTTGAAACTGTAAAAGAACTGGTTTTTCTTGTGAAACATAACCGGAGCTATGGAGTTCAAAAATAGTCAGCTTCTTTGATAACAAAGAAGCTGATTATTTATATCCCCATCTTTTCAGCCCTTGAATGATGGCTTGAGGATAAAATGCTAAGAAATAAGCCAGATTCCTCGTAAATTATTTACACCAATATCTCTGAATCCATGTAATCAATCAATCCATGAAAGAATCGAGACGATTGTCTCGAATCGAAAAAACGAGACTATTCTTTCGATTCATAAGAGATTGAAACACGGTTTCTTATTTTATTCGGTTTTTCCTACAAATAAAAATCGATCGAAATCTAACTTGAAGAATATAAGCAATTACTCTAAAAGGAAAATGCAACATTTTATCTGGTCTGAAGTAAATAAGGAAAACCTCAAAGAATTCATATTTCATCTGGTTATACCTACATAGAGTGCGCGCCACGAAAAAAGCTCGGCGGTTTTTTTTTTTTTTTAATGCAATGTGATGCAATGACATAGACACTAGCGCTGCATCAAATGATTTCAGTGGTGGTGCAGACTCTAGTAAAAAACCAAGTTGGTCTTCGTGTCTATCTTAGAGTAAATGAAACCCCCCCCCCCCCCGACCCTTGCTTGAAAACGAGGTGTCAGCAGTTGTTGCAGCTGAATACGTAGCTTTAAATTCTCCGATTAATGATCATGATCAAAACTTTGATCCAGTCCGTCCCATCTTTGATGTCCTCTCCCCAGCGACTATCTAAACCGAGGATTGTACCCCATAGGGGGTGCCCTAGCGAGCGCTCGCATAGTTTTAATTAGCATAGTTTTTTGCCCCTGGCTGGAGGCTTTGTGTAGTAGCTTAAGGCTCCACAGGAAAGCCCGGTTAAATATTGATGACCTCAAAGGTCAGCTATGAGATGCCCTACAGAAAAAAAGTGTCTATCTGTGTGATTGCTTAGATCTTCTAAACAATTCACAATCATTTAGATAATTTATTCCGGAAGGTTTATCTACACTAATATAATAGCTGAGGATTTTGTTTGACCGTGATCTCTACAATTACCATGCGGATTTGGTTTTTAAGCTATTGCATAGCTTTTATCGCGGGCTTTGAGCGCGGCGACCGAATCAAGAAACTCCGTAACGAAAAAAAAATCCCATGACAACGTGATGTTGTCATGGGAACGTAATTTTTGTTTCATGTCATCACGTCATCATCCCAAGTGTAGCGTTGACAAATAGGAAATATGGAGGTTATAAATGCTATGCAATAGCTTTACCGCGGCAGTCCCCGAGTGCCACACTTTTTTTTTTTCATATGATAACCCAATTCTAGAGGAAGTTTATTTGACATCACGCTACGATCCATGGAAACCAAGCAAAAAGAAAAAAAAATCAGTAAGATCGCGAAATGAAAACGAAGTAACGGGGCACAGCTTAAAGATATAATATATTTTATATTAACAAGAAATTTCACGCGAATGAAGTCGTGAACATCATCGTCATCATTCAAAGCCTCACTTCACCCACTGCTGTGGATATGCTTTTCTTTTCTTTTGCTCCTGTGCTAGCCTCATCCAGGTTTTTCCCGCGATGGCAACAGTGTCGTCCGCCCCTCTCGCCGGTAGACGACCGACATCTCGTCTTCCAGTCCTTGGACACCACTCATAGCCTTACTCCACCTGTCATCACTGCGCTTTGCCAGGTGTCCTGCCAAGTCGCGAACAGAAGGTAGTAATTTATACAATGTGTCCGGACATGGACTAGCGATATTCTAAATACTTAAATATAAACTATTTAAAAGTACAATTACACTCTAAGCTTGGGTCCAATACACTTCCCCGCTATGTGGCAGTCATTTTGCATTTTTTGTTGAAATATTCTCTATGCGAGTACAAAAAAATCATATCTCTCAAAGTTTTAGTCGTACTGAGATAAAAATAGGCTTAATCAAAAGGCAATAATATTGCCTACCATCTGCATTACAAAACAATGTATTCACAATTCCAAAACTTTTGAAAAAAAAGGTGAAAGTCGAAAAAGAAAATATGAAATTCAACCAATAATTGTTAGTTACCACAAAAACGAGAAGTGTATTGGACCCAGGCTTAGAGTGTAATTGTAGTTTAAAATAGTTTATATTTAAGTATTTAAAATATCGCTAGTCCATGTCCGGACACACTGTATAAATATTTAGCTTAGATTATATAGCACAAAAATATTGATGTTTTAACATGTTGCCATATCAGTACATTGCACCCGAGTGAACAAGAGGCGGGTCGCAAGTAAAAAATGTACAATTTTTGCTTATTTCAGTGACACATGTGACCCTTTACTGAGAGTTCAATCCACAAACGTTTCAATTCAACCATGAAGCAGCAAAATAATATTATTTTATTTACTCCTAAACAAAGAACTTCTCTTGTCATCGGAAAAAACATTTGTATCTTAAATCTCAGACAACTTTGTTTTCAGAATCTCAGATAACTTTGTTTTTAGCTATATCTTCTATCCTTATTTTGCAGGTGAATGAACGAAAAATTACAATAAAGTTATAAGTGTTTTTGACTATAAATAACGAAGCGAAAGTATTACAATTATGTCGTAATAAATCGTGTGTAAATGTCCATAAAAGTTTTTGATGTAACAGATGGGACTAATAATAGATACATTTAATAGACCAACTAGCTCAGAGGAGGTCTTATTAAGGTGACTTTAGGTTTCGACGAAGATATACCATAAACATAACATAACATCACACCTTGTTTCCCCGAAGGGTTGGGCAGAGGTATCCCTGTAGCAGGTACACCCACATTTCATCAGTTATGTTTAAGTCCCATGTAATAGGGGCGAGTCTATTGCCATCAACCGGGCACAAATCCAGACTCCGAGCTACTCTTGAGAAATTTCAGATAGAAAAACCCAATAACACTTTATCCGACCCGGGAATCGAACCCAGGACTTCATGCTCTGCAGTAGCACTTGCGACCACTAGACCAACGAGGCAGTCAATGAAGATATGTCTGCAAATAATAAATAGTACCAACGTCTACATTTTAACCTTTCCTGAATGAACTAACTTAATAATACATGCCGTACCTACGTATTTCCAGGAGTTCTAAATTGTTTTCAAACAAGTTAAGACAGAAAGACAATTTAAATCCTGGTTGAAGTTATTTTTATCCCGGGAAACGTACACGTACTTTGCGGAAATTTGTTTTCCTTTCAAAGAAAATTTTCTACTACAAAGTTAAAGAAATATCTCATAGGTACAAAGATAAAGGAACAGTACCTTTTATCGAACGATTTTTTCACAAAAAATTCTAAACTTAGAATCACTTAAAACCCCAATTTCCTCATTTAACCACCCAATAAAGCCATCTTCACTTTAAAAGATCTTCAAATTCATCCCCAACACATACAAAATGAACCTTTAACGATATCGATTCATTAATATTCAAATCACGAGAAGTGCCGAAAGATTTCTTTCGGCAATATTCAGGAAACCCGAAGTAGGTACCTATCATCGTTCAACAAAAGAGGAAACAATTTCGTTCGTATAAAAATGAGTGAATGAAAGCGAAATTACTGAACGAGTCAATTATGAAGAATTCCCTTCGGTCCTTCGAGGATATTAATTGTTGGGAATTATTCATTAACGTTTCTGAGATTGGGTTCGTGGGAGTATCAAGTGCTATTCACTTTCGTGATTGTTCTTCATTTAAGAGTTGTGAAAGTAGAAGGGAACCGATGCCTCGCCTGCGTTTATTACTCTCATTA
Organism: Agrochola lychnidis; assembly: GCA_963680765.1. Lineage (NCBI taxonomy): Eukaryota > Metazoa > Arthropoda > Insecta > Lepidoptera > Noctuidae > Agrochola > Agrochola lychnidis. The sequence continues at coordinate 18,738,812 of OY796857.1, forward strand.
AAATTATTTTTGAAGTGAAAACTTCTTTAGGCGCGTTGGGCATTTTTGAGATGGGAAAAAACAAATTGAACTCGCGACACTGTTACCGACACCAGCTTTTAACCATCAAAAAGACATCAACGCGCGATACAATTTCTTGACATGACATTCCAAACATCGAGACATGACAACGACATGATTGATATTTCCCTTTTTTTTACCGACTTCAAAAAAGAAAAGTATATCCTGCACAGTAGAATTGTTAAAGATTTCACTTCTGTCGGCACTCCCGGAGTGACAGTTTATTTTTTATTTTTAAAGTTAATATTTACTATAATAATGTCAACCCGTAGGTGTCTATGTGGGCCATGACTTACAATACTATGTTTAATCGTAACTGAATTCAGCCAATGAATAATAATTATACGAGTATCAGTATAGAAATATCATCATTCTGCTGGTTATAGGCTCAACACTTTCAACATAAGTTAATTAATCAAACTTTGAACCAGAGACTCAAAAATACAGCTTGTAGACTATTTCATGGTGGGAAAAGATCAGCTGAAACATCCCTTCCTGAATTATTTTCTATTTTATCAACCCAATCTAAGATACCAGAAGTGATGTTAATCAAAACTGATGGCTAGAGGAATACTGATAAAGAACACAAACAATCAATCAAAGCCTTTTCCCGACTATATTGGAGTCAGCTTTCAGTCTAACCGGATGCAGCTGAATACCAGTATTTACATGAAGTGACTGCCTATCTGACCTCTATAACTTAGTTATTGGATAACACGAAACCCCTTGGTTAGACTGGTTGTCAGACATTTGGGCTACCGACTGTTAAAGATCTACGAATGACAGCCGGAACCAACGGCTTAACGTGCTTTCCGCAGCACGGAGGGGTCTCGATATGGATGGTCACCCATCCACAAAACGAACGCAGCAAACGTAGCTTAATCTTCGTTTGACCCGTGCAGCTGTTATCATTTAGCCACAAGCGTCCAAAAGACAAACACTGAACCCAAAAGTAAAGGCCGTGTTTTCCAATAAAACCCAAAAGCACATAAAAATAATACTTGAGAAAAAATCGCACGTTTTTATTAGAAATAGCAACCCCGCCTTCCTCATATATCAATACAAGCGCCGACCATAATGTAAACATTGATACCAAGGTCGTTATTACCAAGAAATATCGTCGTATTATTCATGCTACAATTCGGTACGATATACATTTATACATTCGTGTGTTTCTGTTGCCGCTTATTGCGATCCGAACGAGCAATGTATGCTAACCAGATGATAAATGTCGTCATATTTCTTTGCGATAGATACCTGGCTAAGGAAGTACGATGTAGTTTTCTTTTGACATTATTTCGTTGGGAATTTCGCCGTCGACGTGACTTGGAATAACAGGAATAAGTTTCGAATGTGTTGAGGATAAAATAATTAATGTGGATGCTTTCAGGTAGAACAGTTGGCGAGATTTCTAAGCATCGATTTATCATGATATTTATAGATGAGTTTTGGCAGTTTATTAGTTCAGTGTGATAGGTTTTATCTTATGTATTTTTGTGTTTTCCGTTTGCTTGTACTAAGATAAGGGGTTCATTATCTTGCTCCCTATTACTATTAAGATTACGCTAGTCGGTCATTCTTCCATACAAACGTAGTATTATGGTGATTACTCGTCTGTTTGACGGTGTACGTTTAAAATAATTAATTATATTAATTTGTCTTGTCATTATCTAGCCCTGTATATAAGCAGAATTGGAATAAAAATTATTGGTTTGGAAGTTATGAGCGTCGAAACTTCCATATTTAAACACTAATTTTATTCATCGGTGTAAATAACTGATTTATTGTTGTATGAAAATAGCAAAATAGAAACCGTACAGGGATAAGTAAATTATTTAAAAGTTCAAATAATTTTATTACTTACTTACCAGTGGGTGGAACAAGGCAGCCAATGATGATCTTAAGGTGGATCCACAGTTGTAGCCCGCTAAATACAAATTTTCTTACATTTATTGCAATTTGCATGAAAGTGTCAGTTTGTATCTTGATCAAAATACGATTTGCGACCATAAAAATATGTATTTACCGAATTATAATAATTAGAATAATTATTACATCTATTTATGTCAGATTTGTTTCTTAAGTAGATACATCTAGTCGTTTTTCCATAATATCTATACGCCCAAAGGTCTGTTCATGAAATTTTACGCGTTCGTTTTCTTTATAAATCATCGTCTATTTCAGTAAATAACGAATTAATTTTAAAAATAAATAAAAAAAACTAGATGAATAAATACTTAGTAAATAAATAACTGTACTAAATAGCATGTATATTAGCCACGCCACCAATGAGTTCGAGCCGTCGACTTGTGGAACCTTAAGTACCAGCCTGTAACTGAAAGGTCCTATCTTGCACAGGTAAGGAACGAGTATTGGTCGTGATGTCTTGTTCAGTGTTCACCTTGCGTAAACATTTCGTACCACGTTAAATCCAGATAGTTAACAATAGGAGCAAATAAATTTATTTATATTCTTTCTATTTTTATTTTCAACAATAGTGCCAGAAATAGATCTAAAAAAAAAAACATCCATTTCAAATGTGTCATTTTGTAGGCCTTAAACATAACGGACTTTGAACCCGAATTCTACTGCTAAAAAAGTTCACAAATAAAGATTATCTACAGTAATACCTATTAGCTATAAAAATAAATCTGCTTCAGACACACATTATAATAATTATGAGAGAGAAATCTTTTCTACATTTTCTCGCAGTCGGTTGCGGTAAAGTGGCCTACAGCGCACTTGGAGGCGCTGAAGTTAACGAAGGGGAAGTTGTTATCAAGATAGTGAGCAACCGGCATTAAGAATGTACTGTTGTTTTTTTTACTGTATTCCGGAATAAAATGCATTCATATTTCAAACTGGCGACCCGTTCTTGCTTTGCACGGGTAGAATGTACCGATGTGGCGACATGACAAAACATCGACATTTCTGGGCTACTAATATCTAAATAAAATAAATGAGTGTACACATAAACCAAGAGGTTGGTTACACCTGATACTGGTAAAAAAAATAAAGTTTAAAAAACTGTAACACGACTACGGGAAAATAAAAATGATCTAAAAAGTACGAAACAAGCAAATATTTCAGACAGAAATCAAGACATAGGTACATAAATATTTCGTTGTACTTGTTTTTCTTTATAAGAGTGGAATTACAAATCGGTACTACTTATTAAGATTTGATTAACTGCACGTTGGTAACATCTTGCGATACTACGTAGCGCAGTCTCACTTTTGCTTGTTTTTAACGATTTAAACATATTTGTTTACTTTGAAAATATAATATTATATACATATTTGTAATGTGCTTGTCAAGACCTTTCTTTTGATACCAAACATGTCATGATCATCCCATTTTAATTTTTTTCGAGGTTAGAAATTTACGTGTTAAGTCCACCAAATTAAATTTAGGGAAAAATTATATAGCCTATGTCACCCGGACCATTATTACGAATCTATTGATACCTCATTCATTAAAATCGGTTTAGTAGTTTAGGCGCTACGGTGGAACACACGTAAAAACATACATACATACATACAATCATACAAACATACATACATAGACTGCTAAAATCATAACCCTTCCTTTTGGCTTTGCCGTAGTCGGGTAAAAAATACAATTTCTTAAAAGTATCAGCTGTAACCAACCTCTAACAAAAACCTAAAAATAATAATATTCGTGTTATCGAAAAGTGATTAAGTTCAAGGGTTTTTTAGGAAGGGGATTCAGAAAAACAGGCGTGCCATCCAATTATTTATAAAATAATCCTATAATCGAATATTTTATTAGTCAAATAATTAATTAGGTATATTCGGTTGGAAACCGCACTCGGCAGGTAATCGAATACGAACTCCACAAACATGGCAAAATTACTTATATAATAATGTACAATGTCAACATCACAATAATTTCATATTTACTGTACGTTAACGAGAACTAATTGGGCGTATAAAACTAATATGCTTTACTAATTAAACATTGTGCAAAGCGTGGTTACATACTCGTAATTTGTTAACCAACACTATTATTTTTCGAATAATCCTCCAAAGCTGATAAATACTGAGCAAAGAGTCATCATCATGTCATAGTGAAAGAAAGCTGCAAATCAAAACAAGATCCAGAGGTAACATAATATCCCAACGTACCTACGGGCGACTGACTAGTGACCATCGTCGTAGCAATTAACGAATTATAAACCATACCATAAAGACATTAAAGGTACAATTTTGTAGCCGACTGCCAGCAGCAGGCGACATGTCGCTGTGACATTACTGGTTTCTATGTATTTTTAACCGACTTCAAAAAAAAGGAGGAGGTTCTCAATTCGTCGGGATATATATATTTTTTTTATGTATGTTCCCCGATTACTCGAAGACGGCTGGACCGATTTGAAAAAATCTTTTTTTGTTTGAAATGGTATACTTTCAAGTTGGTCTCATTGTCATTTGGTCACGATCTGATGATGGGATCTTGGAGAAATCGAGGGAACTCTTCAAATATTAAAGGCACATCTATAGCGATTTGGGTATTTTTGATGAACAGTTGACATAAGGCTATTGTTATTTAGATAAATTACAAACCAACCCACTAAAAAGTGAAAAAATAAAACTTTTTTACAAAAAACACAACCGACTTCCAAACTACAAAGTGAAAAGTAACTTAATTACGGAAGTCGGTGTCAAAAAACTAAAATAATGATCTGATCCAAAGACACAGACTTCCGAAATTAAATTATTTTTCACTTTGTAGTTTGGAAGTCGGTTGTGTTTTTGTAAAAAAGTTTTTTTATGAAATACCTTCCGTAGCTAGCGACACGGTATTTCATAGAAATACTAGAAACCAGTAGTGTCGCGGCGTCGGCTACGGACTCGTACCTTTATACGAGCAAGCACATTCGCTAATTTGTACCTAGTCACATTTCCTTCGGCAAAATTCGGTTGTCTTGGACCCATTGATTCGTGTTATACTTACCGTAGCAGAAGCGCTGTTCTAGCAACAAAACACATTAATCGATCAAGTTTACGATCGCTAACACACTAACTCGTTTTATTGCTAGAATTTACTACCCATAAACGTTCAAATTTTACCTGACATATTCTATATAATAAAACGATACATCAATATGATACGATAAATGATAGATTTGCCTAGATATACTTCTCTAGAACATGTGACGTATGGCATCAAAACGATCGAGAATTTGGCAAGGGATGCAAAATATTGGAAACTCCTTGCCATCAGCTTTTCCCGCTTTCAATAAGCTGTGTTTCAAACAGGGTTGAAATTCCGGTATTTTTGGAACTGTTACCATTGGCCTTGGTATGATACCGGTATCAGAGTAGTACCTGTACCATTGATAGCGGTACCTATCATAAGGAGTTGCTCTCTTTACTAATTTAGCACAGACACTCCAAATGTTGAGCGCAACAAGTCAAAAATGTATGAGCGTTAGAATGTGAAAATGACCGTGCTTTCGCCTGTCCAATTCATTTCGGGTAAACTTGTTTACTCGAAATGCTATCCTGTTATAAGATATTCTTTGTAATAATTCAGCATCTTTTTCGGTGTTGAATTTCCACAGATGTTTTGCTATCCGAAATAGTAAGGGATGCGACATCCCTTACGATTAAGGATTAATATAAATGATATTATGATTTTAGATGTAGGTATAAAGATGTAAAAAAAAAGGAACGGTGAAACAATTAAATAGTGATAGATCATTTGCGCGAAGGCTTCCCACAAGGTGGACCAATGACCTTGTGAAGGCCGCAGGAATCCGCTGGATGCGGAAAGCACAGAATTGGTCAAAGTGGCGGTGCTTGGGGGGGAGGATATGTCCAGCAGCGGACGTCTTTCGGCTGAAATGATGATGATGATGAGATCAATTGCTCTTTTGCCCATTAATTAAAAAGATTATTTTTGGAAACTTTGTTCTTTAAGAAAGTTCCTCGTCCAGTCTATTGGTTGAATTTAAAATGTAGGTATATAATTGTATGACACCAGTTGATTGCAAAAGCCAGATCAATCAACTCGACTCGAAAACGAAATGCTAAAACAAAAGACGTCTTTTGTTTTGAAGACCAAAATTAAAAATAAACCTTGTACATAATTTTGGCTGCTCATTAGTCAGGAAAACTGTAGCAGAATTTTCAACGTAAAAAATCTCTCACTTTGCTAAACTCGTACGAGGTTAAGGCAAGCTACGATTCATAAAAAGAAAATTTTCCGCCCGAGTTCAACCAGCTTTTACAACAGGTGCTTCAAATATTTTTCTCACTACCCCACGTTAAAGCATGCACGGAAATGCAATACAAACACGCAAAAGCCAGGTCAGGCGCACACCAGTATCTTATATTACTGTAAAGAGAATTCTAAATGAATAACACAACTCTCATTCTTGCTCACCTAACCTGAATAGGAACGGCAAAATAAAATAAAACCTTATTTAAAACTGGGAAAGCTTCAATATGAAGAGTTTTGCGCTTGAGTGCATGTGTGAATTAACGTAGGTAAATGAGGTGAGGGTATGTGTGTGTGTGTGCGTTTATATCTTTGCTACATTGTAAAATTCTTCGTACGATTGGCCATAACTTTGATGTTATAAAAAGATTCTGAAATAATAAATTGAAAGAATATGTTACATTTGACTTATTATTATTCTATTCAAATTCAGAATGACATTGCTAGTTTCTGTAAGGAAATTCTAAGTAGGAACACGAGGTTTGGATCTTTGCCCAGTATTGAAATTATTCACCACTGATATTAGGGGCTGAATAAATAGCGTCGCTTTCTGTCACAGTTCTGCCTTCACCTTCGGGCAATACAGGCATAATATTATTTACCAGGAACTATATCCTTCTTCTTTCCTCAAACGGCCAATGTCATGCCCGCCTCGGGCCACAATAGGGCAGCACGGGACATTAATCTCTCTCATTCCGTCCGAATACTGTGACACGCTTACTCAGTGAAAATGGATAGCTTGACCATAGATAGGTGGATAGAATATTCAGTATTGTTCACCAAAATAGACACCATAAAACAATACGGCAGTTGCCAAGGTAAAAAAAAGAAATTCTATTTAGTCCGTCTTTCAGATTAAAAAAAATATTAGACACGTATTTTTTGCTTTATCATATGAATCAAAAATAAAATAGAAAACACGCATTAAAGTTGGGGAGTGGGGGCTCGCTACGTCAGTCAACTCGGTATAAAATCTAGCAAGGCGTGACGTCATGCCACATTTTAACTCAATGTAACGCCGTAATCTTTTGATTACGTCAAAAAAGAAAAAAACATGTTTTCAATATTTTTTAATAATCTACAAGACGGACGAAAAGTTTTGGACACAGGCCTATTACCTTCTTTTGAAATGTATAGAAGCAAAGCTCTTGTACGGTCAGGAAAAAATTTGTTTATCAAGCAAATTGACACCCTACTTCAATATGCCGTATTATAGCCATTTCATAGATTACAACAACTTTATGAGAATGACAGTTGTGATTTGAATATACAGACAATTTGAATTGGTAGTCAATCTGCCTAGCAATTAATTTTCCCGTCGTTTCTTTCCACCTACGCTACCAAAATAATCAGCCAAAATAGTAAACCTGATGCTCACCTAAATCAAAACAAGGTTATACATATTATCTGAGTTTGTTTCAACCTTTCTTCTCAGAGTAGGTAGTCAGATAGGAAACGCCGAACTCATTTAGCTCATTTTTAATATTTTTTTATATGACGTGTAAAAGTGATTCCGATATCCTATTTACAGAATAAACAATTTAATTTAATTTCATTTCATTTCATTTATCAAAATGATTTTCGACGAAAGAGTGCAGAACAACACAACCAATAACAACGAACTATGCAATCCTGTCGATTTTTAATATTTTGTACGCCCCAAAACTGAAGGCATTGGAGAAACTGATGTTAGGAGCGAGAGTTTTACTTCTATACATTCCTATTATATGGCTTGACTTACAGTATAAAGTAAGTTTTAGTTACACTGTGCCTTCGCTGTTGGTTTAGCTATAGGCAGTTTGTTTAGGCAGTCCGCAAGTTCGGCATTTTCGGGCAAACTTGGAATATAAATGATAGTATTAGCAACTTCGAATATAAGCTAGATATTCTTGTCAATTATCTTCGAAGGGTCTAAAACGTAAACAAGGTTATATCCATAATTGAAGGATATGTAGGTTTAGGACGAAGTCTTACCTCTGGTGTTTTTATGACAATGATTAAGGGTACCGAATAAGAAGGTAAAAAAAAACAAGCGGGCCTTACAGTGGTCGCATAATTATGATGCCTAACATCTGACCTTAACCTCTCGGAAAATAGGTTGGTACCATCTGACGGCCAACTGTAGCACCGCGCGTGCTCATTGGTCAAATCAACGCGCGCTTCTCCGGCTTCCTGTTACACACTTCCGTCCCTTTTCACGAAATAACTCCCACAGATTGCAAGAAAGCGAGAGGAAAGATGTTACAAAAATTACTAATTAATGAATTCACAAAATTATTCAAATACAAGCTGTGCGTGCGATGAGATTTGCCAAATAAACTTTCGTCCCCTCTTTTCAAAAATCCGTTGCGCAGTTTAAAAGTACGATGCGATCACACAGACAGACACGAAAAGCGACTTTTATTTATAATGTGTATTGATAATTAATTGATTCAGGCGTGACCTTGCGGAAATCTGAATTAGAAAATACAATAGATGTGGATATATTTAGTAACCTGTTCCACTTAGCTATTTCTAAAGAGCCATAAAAACCCTGAAAGAAATCGACACGTGTTTCCATCCCTCAATGAGGCATCCTCAGGATGACGATTGACTGGTCGCGAATGCAATACACTGTGTTTATTGTATTTTATTTATATATTGACTAGCTGACCCTGCAAACGTTGTTTTGCCATATAAATGTTTGGAGTGGACCATCTTTATCACTTACTTACCCTACTTACCCTGCCTACCCTGCCTACCCTGCCTACCCTGCCTACCCTGCCTACCCTGCCTACCCAGCCTACCCTGCCTACCCTGCCTACCCTACATACCTTACCTACCCTACCTACCTATCGAGATTATCATCAAAAATCATGCAAGCCTAGTACTTTTTGTTAGGAATTATGGCATAATACCGGGATATCATAAATGTCTTTTTTTTTATCTAAATTAAGATGTGTAAGCTATCCTATCTTTCAAGTTGGATCAAACTGCACACGGTGTGCAAATTTGATTAAAATCGGTTAAGTGGTTTAGGAGTCCATCGCGGACAAACAACGTGACACGTAATTTATATATATTAAGAAGATAAGAAGATAACAAAAACTGCAACAATATACAATGTAATATCTATAGACCATACAAATAATCGAACCAGAAACGATTTAAACCTATGGTTCTAAGTGTAGATAGCCAATCGCTTAGTCCTTCCCAGCTCATAACCCCGCCTCTTTGCAATCCAACTCATATCCTCGCTTCAAAGCTTCAAACTACTGAATAGGCCAATAGCTCCATTCAAGCAGAAAATTCGATTATTGAGAATCGCATTAGAATTCGTAGTGGTCCAACAATATAAATTCGAATGACATTAAGCGTAGTGCGACCTAATTATTTATTAATGCTTCTCTGGGATAGAACATGCACATTATGTCACAGCATTTCACGGTTTTAATGCCTCTTAACAACGATATTTTGTGTGATGATGCTTTGTGTTTGATATATGAATTAGAATGGTTTAAGAACAAATAAATGGGATACATACAGGGGTTCGTGGCTAAATTATAACAGCTGCACGAGTCGATCGAAGCTACGATTTCCGCGATCTGCTCGTAGGTCAGTGACCAACCATTACTTATCGAGACCCTTTCGTGCCTCGGAAAGCACGTTAAGCTGGTCCCGGCTGTCATTCGTAGATCTTTGATGGTCGTTGCGGGTAGTCAGAAACCCAAAAGTCTGACAACCAGTCTTACCAAGGGGTATCGTCCATGTAAAATACTGGTATTCAGCTGCATCCGGTTAGACTAGAAGCCGACCCCAACATAGTTGGGAAAAGGCTAAGCTATGATGGGATGTTAGGGATATGGTTTTCTGTATTATTACTGGATAGTGGAATTAAAATCCCCTAATCATTATTACACTAATAACTCAAAAAAAAGGAGGAGGTTCTCAGTTAGTCGGGAAATTTTTGTTTATTTTTATGTATGTTCCCCGATTACTCGAAGACGGCTGGACCGATTTGAAAAAATATTTTTTTTGTTTGAATACTTTCAAGTTGGTCCCATTGTCATTTGGTGACGATCTGATGATGGGATCTTGGAGAAATCGAGAGAACTCTTCAAATATTATAGCCACATCTATAGCGATTTGGGTATTTTTCATGAGCAGTTGACATTAGGCTATTGTGACTTAGATAAATTACAAACCAACCTACTAAAAAGAGTTAAAAAAAACGTTTTATAAAAAATACAACCGACTTCCAAACTACAAAGTGAAAAATAACTTTAATTTCGGAAGTCGTTGTCAAAAACTAAAATACTGATCCAAAGACACCGACTTCCGAAATTAAATATATTTTTCACTTTGTAGTTTGGAAGTCGGTTGTATTTTAGGTAAAAAAGTTTTTTATTATTGTTGTCTTGAGACTTACCACATATTACTGTTCCTAAATAACCCTTGCCTATGTTTCGTTTTTCCTTGTGTTAAGGTCGGTTTCAGTAAAAATTTGTGTTTTAAAAAGTAGACGAAAAATAGCTGTTTATTTATAATCAGAACGCAAATGATCACTTTTTAACCGACTTCCAAAAAGGAGGAAGTTATATGTTCGTCGCGTATGTTTGTTTTTTTTTATGTATGTCCACCGATTTCTCCGTCAATTGTGGACCGATTTTGAAAATTCTTTTTTTGTTTGAAAGGATGTGCTTTTGAATTGGTCCCATATAAATTTTATTAACTTTGCTTCGATAGTTTTTAAGTTAGCTACAAAAAACGTATTTTTTTCCCACTTAGGATGTAGATGATATGATAAGTTTCTGTCACTGGTAGCAGGTAGTGGTATTCGAATGTGTGTGGGGTAGGTACCACAACTAAAAAGTGAAAAATAAAAACTTTTACAAAAAAAAACAACCGACCTCCAAAAAAAAAACACTACAAAGTGAAAAATAACTTTAATTTCGGAAGTCGGTGGCAAAAAACGAAAATACAAAACCCAAGACACCGACATCCGAAATTAAAGTTATTTTTCACTTTGTAGTGTTTTTTTTTTTGGAGGTCGGTTGTTTTTTTTGTAAAAAGTTTTTATTATGTTGAGCTGCATCACTGTTTTTTTTTTTAACACATAATAATGTGTGCTCGCATGTCTATTAATATTTAACTACATATTTATTAAGTTACAAGAAAAGAAACGAAAGTATATATAAATCATCTTTGTACACTTGCCTTCTTACAACACATCACTGACATTTATCTCAACGTTCGCGAACCCTATGAATATAAAACGATATAACACTGAACATACCTTACATTATCCGTTTCAGTGGTGGTGACGTAGCGCCGGCAGACGTCTTTTATTTATTAATGCGAACGCTATCTCTTTTGTTGGAGGTAGCAGAACATCGCATTACAGCCTGTGTCGTTTCAGTTGAGTTCAGAATCATACATTTTCGAATAATTTTTATCTTAGATTTATTTATTTATTTGGCACCTCAACGACTTCCTCACTTAAACATACACATACAAAAATCAAGTTATATAGGTATTGTGAACTCGTCATTTACAGAAGTGCACAGCACTAGCAGAGAATTTAATGATTACAGGAAGTTTTATTTACCGTTAGTTGTTTTTTTTTTCTTAGTCATTATTGTCCCACTGCTGGGCAAAGGCCTCCCTACCCTCTTTCCACCTCTCTCTGTCTAGAGCTTCCGAAGACCAATCTTTCTTAAAGGAGTCCAGCTCAGTTGAATCATTTACAAAATATTTTTTTTAATTTTAATTGATTTAAAATTGAAAATTAAGAGACAACGAAAATATTTCCATAAAGTTTTTTTTTTTTTTTTTTTTTTATAACGTTGCCCCACACTAGGAATTTCTCCTGTATCGTGGGTGCGATTACAAACATATAAACTCACATACACAAACAGCCAGACCCGGAACAACTACTGGTAGGTCATACAAATATTTGTTCCGTTCGGGAATCGAACCCGCGACACGCAGCGCAGCAGTCAGCCGCTTAACCACTGCGCCAACCGTGCCGTCAAAAGTTAGTTGCCGCAACTAGAGTATCAATAGATAATTTCCCAAATAAGCATAAAACTACAGCGTTACAGATAGCTGCAATGCAATAGTTTAGATATAGATCTACCTAGGCTTCCACACACCAAATAGATTTAACGTCCACCAGCCAGCTGCTGCCATTGCAAAAATCTTCGATGTCAAAGTTGTCTGGATGTGCCGTTATTACTTTGACAATCTCCATCGACAAGCTTCCACTTAAATCAATAAATGCAAATCACTAAAGCTGCAAATATAAAGACTATAACAGAAAATATAGGTCAAAGGAAATTGTTCAACCGATTACATATTAAATCCTACTATATATTTATGTATATATTTATATATATACATTAACATTAAGTAATAACAGCCGCACGGGTCACTCGATCAGGTTAAGCTACGCTTGCCGCGGTTGGTCCATGGATGGGTGACCATCTTTACATACTAAGACCCCTCCGTGCCTCGGAAAGCACGTTAAACCGTTGGTCCCGGCTGTCATTTGTAGATCTTTGACAGTCGTAACGGGTAGTTAGAGGCCCAAAAGTCTGACAAACAGTCTTACCAAGGGGTATAGTGTCACCTAGTAACTAGGTTGTGGAGGTGAGATAGGCAATCGCTCCATGTAAAATACTGGTATTCAGCTGCATCCAGTTAAACTGGAAGCCGACCCCAACACAGTTGGGAAAAGGCTAGGCAGATGATGATTAATATTATAAACGCGAAAGTTTGTGGGGATGGATGGATGGATGTTTGTTAGGTACTCTGTCACGCAAAAACTACTGAACGAATTTGAATGAAATTTGGCACACAGATAGTTTATAATTTGGATTAACACATAATATACTTTTTATTCCGATATTCCCACGGGATCAAGATTAATGGGGGTGAACCCATGGGGCGCTGCTAGTTCCATTTTAATACAATCAACAAGATATTCTAAAACTACAAAGAAACAAGAACTAACTTATCAAATTTTGTTATATTAAATAAATTTCAAATAGGTATCTTAAAACAGAAACAAACAACTGAGAGCCAAAGTAATAAGCCGAACTTCAACGTTACCAGAAATTCGAGAAAGCCAAATGATTAAATGTCTAATATAAAAAAGTAATAAGCTCCACATGCGAAGGAAGGCTGTAAATTTTAAAATTAGCCTTCAGCGAAATAAGTTTATGTGAAATGGATGTAAACATGGTTATATTAAAAAGCGTCGGGTCCCGGTGGTGTTCATAATTCCCTTGATTACGAGGAAATTGCCGAGCTTGGCGATAGAGAACTGTGAAAGTGGAGAGTGGAAATTAAATTTGAAATAATAACAGAGCTTAGTTTGCACTTTTATTCTTCATCTTGAGCAATTAACACCACTGGATTTAATCAAAGTTTTTTAACCCTTGAAGAGTTAGTGTTTGGCAGTTTTATTTAATTATTTATAATACAAAATAAGCTTACACTAACCTAGCCTATATGACCACCAAATATCTTCGAATGATTGGAAATCGTTCTGCCATTAGGAAGACGCGTACGCTAATTGGTTTGTTCCATTTCTAATGTGTTTGCATTGGTGAAAGGCAACCAATTCAAGCATCTATAAATAAGGTCAAATCAAAGTGTTGCAACCAAAACAAACACACATAATTAGATAGGGATTAGGAAGAAAGAAAGAAAAATATTTTATATATTACTAGCTGACCCTGCAAACGTTGTTTTGCCATATAAATGTTTGGGGTGGACCATCTTTATCACTTACTACCCTACCTGCCCTACCTGCCCTACCTACCCTACCTGCCCTACCTGCCCTACCTGCCCTACCTGCCCTACCTGCCCTACCTGCCCTACCTGCCCTACCTGCCCTACCTGCCCTACCTGCCCTACCTGCCCTACCTGCCCTACCTGCCGTACCTGCCCTACCTGCCCTACCTGCCCTACCTGCCCTACCTGCCCTACCTGCCCTACCTGCCCTACCTACCCTACCATAATTTGTAAAAACATAATTTTTCTTCATATCTTTTTTTTTTTTCCTAAATTAAGATGTAAGCTATCCTATCTTTCAAGTTGGATCAAACTGCACACGGTGTGCAAATTTGATTAAAATCGGTTAAGTAGTTTAGGAGTCCATCGCGGACAAACAACGTGACACGTAATTTATATATATTAAGATAATATTTTAAAAATAAATACCGCAGCGCTGGTATTCTGATAAGGCCCGATGTGACACACCTACGGACACATAAATCCCACTATGAAATTACAAAATAAATATACATAAAAGTAAAAAATAAAAGTTTATATGAAAACCGAAAATATGTACATAAATATTGCAATCGGCTCAGACGCCCGACGCTCCAACATCACTCGTCCATGATATGGACTATTGTCTATGGCATGGTGCATGACAAGAAAAGGGACGCGGGCGCACTGCATGATTATAATTTTTTTATATAAAAACCTCTTAACGATCATCTGCCTTAGCCTTTTTGCCAACTATGTTGCGATCAGCTTCCAGTCTAACCGGATAAATACCAGTATTTTTCATGGAAAAACTGCCTTAAGAATGTCAAAAAAAGGGAAATCGTGTAGGTAGGTATACTAAGTAATTCCTATAGAAACACGTATTAGCCACGATTATTTATATATAAATATAATAATATAGCATAATAACACTCATAACTTGCACGAAAACAAATTTATATTCAAACTTCTGATGTAAATGCGCGATTATTTCGTAAATAAGGGATTCGTATTCTGTTAATATTAAAGATAATATATGCGTTTCAAACAATACCTATGCGAGGCATGTAGGTCGGGTTTCACGAAGTCTCCGAATAAGGTTATTACTTAGGTACACAAAGGTCAATAGCTGACGATTCGAGACACAATATAGACACCTCGTTTGCATTTTACCACAGTAAATTAAAGAACAGTAGCGTCACTTCTGAGAAACACCCAATTCAGTGCTCATGCTCCAATATGGTGTTAGAGCATACCGAATTAAAAGGTGCATAGATTTTGTTTTTGTGATATTCGACCGTAAATATAAGTAAGTTATTTTTATAAATATTATAAGTGTTTACAACTGTTGGTAAACCTATTAAATTAAATAAATAAATGTGTTTATGCAATTTTTCGGCCAGTTGAGAGACTAATATGCTAATTATGTTCAATCGAAATTGTCGGATTGTAGGCTATAAATAATGACATAAAAGCCACATGGGTAAAATAGAGGCCACCAGTCGCTGAAATCTCATTGGTCAATATTGATTGAGCGACTTACAGTAACTAGTTTCTCCACTGAGTTCGAAGTTCATCGCAACTCGATTCAAATTGCATTTAGATGAAGTGACGTGCATCAGAGTGTGACGTCAAGTCGACCGTTTCTTCGAAGTGATGCTACTGCGATCGATCTATTGACTGTGGTTTTATTAAACAAAGGCGACCGTTGAGGGGTTTACGAATTTGCATAATCTGTACAACTAAGCTGAATATGTTTGTGTTGGGAGTTGGTTCCTCATAACTGTTTAATGAAGACTGAGCCGTAGTCCTTTCAGAAAACAGAACGGCTATTAGGTTGTCCTTATATAGAAGCCGTGTCTATAATACGTATATTTTAATCTAGTTTTCGTTTATAGTTCTGTTCGTAATCCATGCGTCATGTTCGTGAACGGGCGCCGTCAGTTGGGACTGGTCATCTCTTAGTTGTCACAGCTTATTTTTAATTTATTTTAATTTTTGAATTATTCTATGTTTTATATTTTTTATGGACGCTTCTAACGTGCACGTCTTTCTACATTGTTCTCACATGTATAATTTCAACATGAATGATTTAACCAATTTTTTGTAACAATTGGTTGTTTAAAAGAGTGTCCGTGGAGTGTCTTGCCCGTTCTTCTCCAGAGGTACCTACCTACTACGCTTTGGAATGGGCAATTAGCTTCATATTTCTGACTGACCGATTCCTTGAAAATTCAAAAGTGCAAATGTAAAGTGTAAATGGTTTAATTGAAATGCATGGTATATTTGATATAACAAGTTTGTTGCTTTTAGACATTTATTTTAATATATCTTAAAGTTATTTTTTTTTTAATGGTGGAGTTAAAATTACTTGTCTTTAATACGAGCGATATCACCTTACATCGCTATGTAAGGTGATAACCCTTTTTTTTTTTTTTTTTTGGGTGGGAAATCATCAAATGACTTCTCCCGCTCTGGGCGGAGCGGGAGGGCGTGTCAGACTCTTACTGACTAAAACCCACCCGTGTTCCTTCAGTTGCCGTGTTGCCAGGGGGCCACGATTTCCCTATCGGTTTTCTTCGAACCCCCGGCAGGCATTGGCCCTAGCGGACCCCGTCAATTCTGCTGACATCTCTTTGAGGCGCGCGTGGAACACAACGCGCCGTCGACCCGGGCTTGGTCCTTATCGGACGGCGAGCTACCCATTGCTCACCGTCCGCAAGCCCGCGCCTACGGTGGCCGGAAATCCTCTCGTGACTCCCGACGCCCAGGGCGTCTCCTGCTGCGGCGGTTAGGGGCGCGAGGGCGCGAAATTTGCCTTTCCCTCACGCGCTCCGTCTCCTCCTTCGCGAGCATTACTGCTTCGCAGAACGAGGTGATGGCCTGCCATTTCCTCTCGCTCCGTAGCATGGCCCGAATCAGGGCCGGACGCGAGAGATCACCGCCGCCGATCGCTTCCACGAGGACACGGCGATGCTCTGCCCAAGCCGGGCAGACCTCCACCGTATGCTCCACCGTGTCCTCCGGGCGATCCACACAGTGATGACACCCGGGCGTTTCCTCCCGCTTTATCCTGAACAGGTACCTCCCGAAACAGCCGTGTCCGGTGAGCACCTGTGTCAGGCGGAAGGTGAGGACGCCGTGGCGCCTCTCTAGCCACTCCTCAAAGAGGGGTCTTATCGCCGCAATTGCGGCGTGCCCAGCGCTGGGTTGCGACAATCGCACTCTCCATTCCGCCATGAGATCCCGCCGGAGCTCTGTCCGCTGTGCCGCAACTTCTTGCGGCATCGGAGTTAAGCCCCGGCGTTTCGCCTCCTCGCGCCACTCCCAAATGTGCGCGAGGACCTTTGCCTCCAGATCCCATGGCGGTACTCCGGCAAGGAGGCTCGCCGCCTCGCAGGAGACCGTGCGGTATCCTCGGGCCAGCCGGATGGCCATGACCCTTTGGGACGCGTTCAGCCGGCGGGCTGGCTGCCGCCTCAATGAAGGCGCCCACACCGGCGCCCCGTAAAGGGCCATGGACCGCACGACCCCCGCGTAGAGCCTCCGGCAGGAGGCGTTTGGACTTCCCAGATTGGGCAGGAGCCGCTTCAAGGCAGCCCCGGCCCGGTCCAGTCTGGGAGCCAAACGTCGGAAATGCTCCACGAAGTTCCACCGGCTGTCGAGGACGAGTCCCAGATACTTCATCGTCGACTCGACGCCGATGTGAACCCCTCCCGCCATTACCTGGGAACCCGGCGGTGGCGCACTACGAGGACCATAGAAACCCATGGCCTCGGACTTGTGCAGGGCCACCTCGAGTCCCAGCTGCCGGATTCTGTCGACGATTGTCGCAACCCCGCGTGTCGCTAAGTCGGCCGCCGCCTGGTACGACCTCCCCTGCGCCAGGACCAGCGTGTCGTCAGCGTAACAGACGACGCTGACGCCAGTAGGGAGATCGGCGCGCAGCACCCAGTCGTATCCGATGTCCCACAGATGCGGCCCCAGGACCGATCCCTGTGGGACACCGCACGACATCTCTCGCCGGTTCCACTCTCCTTGGTGACCGGGGTAGATGACAGCCCTGTCCGTCAAATAGGCCTCGACCACACGACAGAGGTAGGTCGGCATCCGGTGATACCGAAGTGCCTCCCTGATGCAACTCCAGGGCAGGGTGTTAAAGGCATTGGCGATGTCTAGAGACACCGCCAAGACGACCCCACCCCGGGCCACAGCATCCCCCGTCGTGAGGGCTCGCACGCGCATGATGGCGTCCACCGTAGAGCGCCCCCTGCGGAAACCGAATTGGCTCTCCGCCAGATCCGGCCCCACTCGCACCAGCTGCCCGACGAGGCGGTCTGCAATGACTCTTTCAAAGAGCTTGCCCACCTCGTCGAGCAGCACAATGGGCCGATAGGCGGACGGAGAGTCCGCCGGGCGCCCCGGCTTCCTAATGAGGACCAGTTTCCCAGTCTTCCAACAAAGTGGGAACTGGCCCCTCTCCATGCATGCGCATAGGAGCCCCCTTAGTCGAGGCCCGAGAGTCCCCATGGCCAGGACCCAGGCTTTTCCGGGAATGCCGTCGGGTCCTGGGGCGGTATTCTTCGCACTCATCTTGCGTACCGCCACTCTCATCTCTACCTCGGTCACCTCCGGAGCATCGTCGTCGTCGTCGGCGGTGTGGTCCGCATCGGGCACCGCAATAGGCGGAACCATGGGCGGGGGCGAATGTTCCCCTCTTGAAGGGAACAGAGCGCTCACCACGTCCTCCACAAGCTGGGGCCGGAGACTCTGCGTCAGCGGGGGAGCCCATGGGCGGAGCTTCTCCCGCACCATCTTATATGGGCGTCCCCACGGGTCTCTGTTCAGAGACTCCAGCAACTCCTCGCGGGCCAGTGTCCTGGCCCGCAGGATCTCCGCTTGGAGGGCGGTCTTCGCCGCTCTGTACCCCTCGTACAGCTCCGCCTCAATGGCTTCCGTATCCGGAGGGCGGATACGGAGCCTGCGGTGCCTGGCGTACCGGCGTCGCGCAGCTACGCACGCCCTGCGCAGAGCTTCCAGCTCTTGCGACCACCAGTACAGCCGGCGCGAAGCACGTCCAGGATGGACCCGGGGCATTGCCACGTCGCATATATTGGACATGGCCTCCCGGAACCACTCCGCCTCGTCGTTGATGTCGGCAGGCCTGTCCGGTGATGACACCCAGGCCTGCACGATCGAGGCTTCCAGGAGAAGCTCCCGGTCCATCTGCTTCAGCGCCCACCGCGGACCACTCGGGGCCTGTCGGACCGGCGCGCTCGAGGTCTGGGCGGAGACGTCAAACCGGATGTACCGGTGATCGGAATAGGTCTCCACCTCCTCTATGACGCGCCAGTCGATTACACGCGGCGACAGAGCGGGGCTGGCGAACGAAATGTCCACCACTGACTCGCCCCGCATCCGCACACACGTGGGGACAGAACCCCGGTTTAGGACGACCAGGCCCGTCTCCAGAGCCCAGTCCTCCACCATCCTACCCCGTGTGTCCATAAAGCGGGAACCCCAAGCCAGATTTTTGGCATTGAAGTCCCCGAGGACGAACACGGGGAGGGAACCGAACCCGACGACGACGACTCTCAACTCCACGAGGGAGTTGTGGAACTCGGCAAGAGTTCGGTTCGGGGAGAAGTATACCCCTACCACGACAATCTCCCCAAACCGTGCTGCCACGTAACCCCGTCCTCTCTTGACAGACTCGAGGGACGGGATACCAGCGGCGGCCGACGAAATGAGGGTCACTGAGCCGCTCAGATCCTCCACCCAGTCATCCCTGGGCGGGACAAAGTACGGCTCAGCGACCACGGCGATGTTAATCGACCACTGCGCCATGCTCTGGAGCAACAGATCCTGAGCGGCAGCGCAGTGGTTGATGTTCGCCTGGAGGAGGCGTAATGGGGCCGTTATTGACACTCCATTTCAACCCCCTCCCTAGCCCCCTCTGAGGGCACCGCCGCGGCGGCAATGGCGGCGACGACGACAGTGGAGGCGGCAGCGGCGGCGGCAGTAGTGGCGGCGGCTGCGGCGGTGACGGCGGTGGCGGAGGGCTTGCCCCTGCCTCTGGCTTTGGCGGGTGGAGCGCAGGCCTTGCTCCCAGCCCGGTGATCGGCCGGCTTGCCAGCCGCCGCACATACATTGCAGTGCGGCGCGGCGTTGCACGAGCCGGCCTTATGACCAGGCTGACCACAGCGGAAGCAGTGGTCGCTGCAGTCTACCTCCGAGGTGCACTTCGCTCCCACGTGGTCGCCCACCCGGCAGCGGAAGCACCTCAGAGGTCTGGGCTCCAGCAGTTTGACCTGCGCAGAGACCCAACCCACCAGAAGCCTTCGGCCCTCCCCGGCTATCAGCTTGGCCGCGGACACGGGGCAGCTCACCGTAACGGCTCGCATCCCCGTGGAGTCAGGGTGGATGGTGCCCGCCCTCACCTCCTCAGCAGAGCACCCCCCAGTCCTGGCGACCGCGGCCACCACCTTTTCTGCCGTCACGCAGTCGTCCAGGCCCCGGATGCGCAAGTCAGCGCGTTTTGTGGGCCTGGACACTCGGGCCTCATCCGGATCCAGGGTCGCCCTGAGCCTATTGGCCAGAGCGTCCGCTGCCGGACCGCTGTTCGCACCGGGGATCTCCAGCATCCTGGCCCCGGTCGCGGTGATTTTAAGCCGGACGCCATTGGCGGTCTCCTTCAGATCCACCGCCGCATCCACCTTGGCGAGCACGTGCTGATAGGACACGCCCTTCTTTGCCGCTTCCGGCTGTAGTGTAATAACTACAGCTGCGGACTTCGGGGCGCGGAGCCTAGCCGCGACGCTTCGCTCCTTGCGCCGCTGCCGCCTCGCCTTCCTTTTGGCCGCCCTTGCCGCCTTACCAGCCTTCTTCTTCTCCCCGGCTACTTGCCATCCGGCGTCGGCCGGAGGAGATTCAGAAGGTGGTGGGGGCGGCCGATTCGCCGCCTTAGCCGAGGCCCTGGTTACCCTGGCCGGGGCCTCTGCCGCCTTGACTGGGGCACTCGCCGCTTTGGCCGGTGCCCCCGACGCCTTGGCCGGGACCCCCGCCGCCTTGGCTGGGGCCTTCGCCGCCTGTGCAGCCGCCCCACCTTTGGTCGGCCCCGACGAGGCTGGACCGGCTGTGGCAGCTGCAGTGGCGGCGTACGACAACGCCCTTAGCTGGCCCGGGGCTGGCCGGCTTGCCGCCAACGGGGGGCGCAGGACAATGGCCTCCAACGTGGAAAACTTGCTCCGTAGAGCAGCCATTTCCTGCCGCACCAGGTTGAGGATCCGGTCCTCTGCAGACACGGGCCGTCCCTGCCCATGCCGCTCCCCTTCCTGCGGCACCTCTCGGGGGCCGGCTCCTCGGAGCCCGGCCAAGTCCGCTCGGAGCTCCGCATTCTCCTTTTGGAGAAGCTCCATGGCGGCTGTCAAGCGGGCGATCTCCGCCCGCATTTGCGACATACCTTCCGACGGAGGCCCGGGTTGGAGGGCCTCCGCTGCCGCCATGATAGAGGCAGTGGCCGCGGATACAGCCTTGCCTCTAGAGGACTTCGTCCTCTTCAAGGCCACCTCGCTGATCACGGCCGCTACCTCCTCCGCGAACTTGGCCGCTCGCTCCGAATTGGAGCCGCCAGCGGCGTCCGGCTTACCACCACAGTGGTCCGGCTTGTCTTTGGCCCGCTCCCGGAGCGGACGGGCCATTTCTGTGACCTGTTTGGTGGCGACCACCCCACCCTGAGCACTCTTCGCGGCGTCAGGCCGCGCCTTCGTGCCCGCCTGTGAGGCGGCGACCACCACCTCCGACTCCTCCGTTGAGGCCTCGGATGACGAGACCCCGGTCTCGCTCTCCGAACTGATTAGCGGCGTATCAGGTCGCTTGAGGCGACCCCGATTGCCCCGCCCCGGCCTCGAAGCGGAAGCTGCTCCCGCTACCGCTCGTCCTCGGCCTCTCCTGACTGTCGGCACTTTCGCGATCGGGAGGCTTTCCTCGCCCGAGGATTGCCCCGCCGATCCTGTGCGCTCCGACCCGCGCGATCTTTTGCCCCAGAACTTGGAGCCCCCACGTCCTACGTCCTGGTCGGACATACTTTGGTCCCCTGAGGGACTGGAGCCTCCTCGGCTCTTGTTGCCGTCGCCGGCAAGCGGTACCTTCTCCGCCAATACAATCGGCACTTTGTCATCATTTTTGTTTTTTTAATTTGTTAATGTGTTCCATTTGATTCCCACGAGTAATTAGGAAGTATATGTCCACCTAGGCAGAGCCTTTTACCTAGGTAAGCCTATATACTGTAGAGGTCGGCAGGTATCTACAGGTGAAACGCTAACGACTGGTCCCCCACCAGCCACTCATCCTCTCGCCGCGCTTCGAAACTTAGGATTAGGTGGTTTTTTATCTTAGAGGTGTCCTTCCTCTGGGCCGGGCGGTTAAGCCAAGCCCCCGGCGGCGGCATTATACATGCCTCCGTCCGCTGTTCAGATAACCTGGCTCAGCGAACCCGCCGAAAGTTCTCCCTCAAGATCGCTCTTGAGGGAGAAACGATAGCCGCTTTGGTGCGCCTGCACCGCAGCGGCTGGGGTCACGTCCAGTGTCAATCGACGAACGTCGATCGATCAGGAGCGACCCGCCTCCTTCGTTCCCCCACTGTGCCCTCTGCAAATCAGAGGGACAAGCGGAAGAACGTCGAGGAGCATGCTGCTCCCCCGCCCACAGAAATTAGCCACAAACAATACCCTCTCCGAAAAACTCCCAAACCTTTTCCGAAGAGTATATTGTTCATGCCCAGGGTGCACCGGCCTGACAACTGCTCTTCCCCCCGAACGTATCCGTAAGGGACCAGCAGGTATCAGTCACGCGTGGAGGTTTTCTGTACGCACCCCAAGGTGATAACCCTGCGATCACTACGGTCAAAAATGAAGTTACTATTAAATTGTGCTCAATTTAATCTTTGACCGTTCTAAGTAGTTACCTGGGATATATTCAGTGATACTATTTCAAATGTGATGTTATTTCAAACAAGTGCGTGTCGGACTACGCACAAAGAAGAGTTCCGTAGTTGGGATGAATGTAACCCACAAAACAAACTTAACTTTGTAGTTGAAAAACACATTCTCCCACACATCGAAATACGTCACGGTCAATTATCCAACTGTAAATGTAAGTTTGTAATCGCAAAAATATATTTTTTTACGTGATAGAACTATAAATTAACGATTGTCTGATCTTTTTCCTTTACAAGTGCTGTGAGACCCTGCTTCCTGCCAAATTTCATGATTTTAGGTCAACAGTAAGTACCCAGTAGGTTTTGATTTATTTGCGAATATCAAAATATGTCACATAAATGACCGTATTTTTTATTATGTTGACTTAGAAGTTTAATTTTATGAGAGCTCCAAGGCACCATAGATCTACGTATTTGATATTAATTTCAATTTGATACTTCCACGCTTTCCTGACAAAATGAATCTTGACAGACAAACGGATGGACAACGAAGTGATCTTATAAGGGTTCAGTTTGTTCCTTTTGAGGTACGGAACCCTAAAAATTTAAACACAAATCCGAAATTCAGCTCATTTCTTAAAGCTTAGTCTTCCTTGAAGATAAACTCAAGCCCCACACTATAATGAAACGCATTGCTTTAAGCAACCGACATGAACCTTAATACCCCGTTAGACGAGACTGTTCGTACAAAAAGACTGACCCTACTTATGCAGCACCGTGTTCTTATGTACCCACAAATGAATTATACAAAGGAACCTTTTCAGAGAGAATTCCTTATTCATCTTATCTTACATTACCGCCTAAGCTTCGTGTACGGAGGATATTAGAGTGGTACATAAAAATGAGGTGTATCCGGGCCTTTATTCGTACTAATCTCGTAAATCATTGGTCTGATTTTGTTAAGGTTCTCGTAATGTAACCTTGCGTAGAGGAGGATTGAGGGCTTTTGAGGATTTACAAACATGAATTTGTACGTTGTAGATGTAAATTTGACAGAGAAAAACTTACAGTTGGAGAATTTCACTTAAGGCAACGATAACCGACTTTTAATGATTTTATACTGAAGATCACATCCAAACGAGTAGTGTTAATGATTTGGAAAAACATATATGTTAAATTAAAGCATTTTTTTAATAATTTAAAATAGGAATATTTTAGATTATGTTTATATTACATAGTGAAATTAATTTGTTAATTTATGTCTAACGCGGATAAAAAACTAAGCATCACGCAAAATCTATCAAGCGTATTTTCTGAAACCTTTGCATTTTAAAGTTAATTTAATTATTGATCGTTTAGTATGCGTGTTTTATTAAAATATATTTTGTTTTCTGTATAATAAATTATATATGCCGTCTAATTTGGACAGCGCTCCTTGATGAGCGAGTCCTATCACTGGCTGGACGTACGACGCGTTGCGTGAGCTCAGTACAGAACACGTAAGCTAATCACTCAAGGTCACTGGCATATATCTGCGTCTTAACAGAAATTAAAATTCGATATTGATCTAGAATTCTAGACATTACGTATGCCACCCGGATTAGGAGAGAAAAGTAAGCAATAAAAAGACCCACTTATTTCACGCAAGTAAAATCGCAGACAGAAACACGTAAAATAAAAAACTCTCCACATTGAGAGCTCAGAGGCACATTCGCATAACCCCAAAATAGCGTCCATAAAAAGCGAAGTGGATGTTAATCCCCTATTTATAACGCTATAAAAATAGTGGACATCCACGAAACAATCTACGGACGTATAAATAGCAGAGCCACACAGTCACAGAATAGTACCTACAGAGGGTCAAGTAGTGCTATTCTGTAAAAATCTCACCGTGGTAAATTAGGCGAAGTGAGCTGCCAATAGTGTCAATCCTTAGCAACTGACAGCTAACTCCACACTCACTTTACCTAAGATAACACGGTGAGATGGTTACAGAATAGCACTACAGTTCCATACAACGACCGCACACAGACGCAAATGTACGGCGCACTCGCTGTCATAATCAATCAGCCTTACCGTTTTCACTGCTAGGACACAAGCCTCCTCTCTTCGAGAGGGAGTGGGCTGTAATCTACCACGCGGGCCTAGTACGGGTTGGTAGATGTCACATGTCTTCGAATTTTTGGTTCTAGAACATGCTGTTTTCCTCACGATGTTTTCCTTCACCGGTTTGAGAGCAGCGGTGATGAAATTATTTATACATTCTAGAGCGCCTGCCTGGGTTCGAATCGACGACATAGAACTCGTAAATCGAAGCCGTTAACACTGGGCTACCATTGCTTTTGCTGTACGTGAAGCATATTTATGTATGCGCGATTTTTCGCTCGTTCTATAGAGCCAACCTTTTTTACTCTGTGGCACAATGTTGGGTCATTCGTCTCCGGACGTAACTCCGTCCATCTCGCGACACGGTCCTTAGCAAAACTTCAGAGTTTCTACAGCGAAAGCCTTTTCTGTACGACTGTACTTAAAATATTTTATACTTACAACATTTTTCACAGAAATCTCGGAATTTCTGTATTGTGCACTCAGCTTGCTGAATGAGAAAAATTCGCTGGCGTCGTTATTTCATGGCGAACTTAAAATTTCGTTCAAAAGTTACTTTTATGTACATGTCGTTCTCAAGAGTCACGCTCCAAAAGTACTAGGGATTTTATTCAAGGTAAAAAGCAACACCTGCAGATAACTTCTAGATAGTGCAGTTGCGGTCATAAATAATTTATGGATGCTGGCGCTCAGTCTTTCTTATCTAGGCATTGTTACATAAACTGAGCGATTGCGCTATACTAGCTACACCTCCTGCCTACAATGCAGTGTGAGTATTTATAATTTGTACATATCAAAATAAGGGAGTCTATGCTTAATTTTTGTTTTTTTAAAGGTACTTAATGTGGTCTTATTGAATTTTTTTACGATTATTGTAAAAATTTATGAAAAAAACAACAGATTTTTGCTAAAAAAACATGTTTATTTTCAATTGAAGGTAGTTTTTTTTTTTCATTTTATTAGGACTACTAATTACTTCCAACCATTATGGAGTTTGTTTCATCGCGATAGATCATTTAGAATAAAATTTACACCGTTTCGTTATATATTTTTTTTATTCCATTAAAGAATATAAAAATATTTAGTTTTTTTTTTAATCCGTCGATAAAATTAAGCGTAGATTCCCTATGTGTAAATTATAGACTCATACTGTTTAATACTTATAAATTATTTATTCCACGCAATAATAATACAGTTCAAAAAAATACACCAAAAGCCAGGCAAGACTACAAACAAGTAAAAAAAACGTGTGGCACTCGGGGACTGCCGCGGTAAAGCTATTGCATAGCATTTGTAACCTCCATACTTCCTATTTGTCAACGCTACACTTGGGATGATGACGTGATGACATAAAACAAAAATTACGTTCCCATGACAACATCACGTTGTCATGGGAACCGTCATTACATGGTAGGCGGAGTGGGTGGTGTTAGGTTTTATTTTCGTTACGGAATTTCTTGATTCGGTCGCCGCGCTTAAAGCCCGCGATAAAAGCTATGCAATAGCTTAATAACAGTAAAACACTCTTAAATATACCCTTATAAATAACTCCTCTTTTAACCCTAAAACTCCTGAAAACAAGAAACCAATACGAATAAAATTAAATTTAGCAAACAGCAATGAAAATACAGATAGAAAGTGCTAGACCTTACCTGTGCAGAATGAAAGGTGAAGAATTCTCATTATGAAGCCAGGCTGGGAGAAATGCGAACAATTGTTGTAATGGAGGACGCGTGTCACATACCTCTCGCGTTGTTTAAGGACGAGTGTAGGGTTAACGCGTTTTGGATACGGACTATTTACGGGTTTATTGCTTTTCGAGTTAAAAGGTTAGAATGTAGCGGATTGTGGTTAGAGTTGGCGAGGTGAGGGTTTTATTAGAATTAGAGTTTGTAATTATAACCCCAGTGGCCCGGATGGAACTTTATATGCAATAATTATGTTGCTGAAGTGTTATACATATACAAGTAATTTATTAATAATAAGGTGGGTTCTATAGTTGATTTTTGAAATTGGAATGACTATGAACAAACATTTTTTATGTTCGAGAAGCCTAATTTGCAATGATTAACAATAGCTTTCAAAGACTAGGCTCGGCGAAATGGGAACAATTTTATTGTTGTAATAGAGGACGCGTTTCACATACCTCTCCTGTTGTTTAAGGACGAGTATAGGGTTAACGCGGTTTAGGTTTCAAGTTGTAGATTGTGGCTAGAGGCCCCAGAACAGACAAAATTACGCAAAGTGGGTTAGAAGGCTGAGTGTGCGGACATCACCATCAGTTTGAGTCTAATTTAACCTTAATTGAATGAATGTAAATGTCATTATTTTTTTTAAAGAAAAGAATACTCTGACGAGTTTGCCGAGCATTTTTTCCTGAGTAAATATAAAATTTATAAGATTAATAAATATAAGTTTAATTAAACTGACTGTTTAAAATCCATAGAATGTATTTATTTATTTATTTAACAGTTTATGTACACACATATAAACAGAAAAGAAGAAACGAACAGAAAAATACGTACAAAGGTGATGCTTATTTCTATAGAAATCTCTTCCAGCATACCTGCGATAGGAAAGTAATTAAAGAGATGTAGACAACGTGCGTAAGAATGTTATTATTTGCATTAGAATTACATTGACGATATGTTGATAATTAAAAAAACGCATTTTATATTAAAAATAAACCTGTTTTTGCATCTTCTAATATCGTTACCATAAACAAGTCTGATCACTAAAGAGTTGGAATGGCCTATCCAGTTCACATACATATTCCACATCCACGACTATCTCCAAAAGTGTCCATAATTTATCTATAGCCTACTAAAACTTTAATTTATAGTTTTTAACCTATGTCAACCCTTGTTACTGTTTGTCACTTTTAATTACGAAGGTTTAAAGGTTAAAATAGCAACAATAGACGTTTGTAACTACGTTGGTTCATTGTTTAATCGAGATGTTACGTTGAATAATATAACGCACCTTCGCGATACACTATAAAGATATCCAGCCAGTTAACAAAAAAAAAAGTTAGCCTGCGAAATTCAAATAATCTTACGTGTTTTTTTCATTTTCAGGTCAGTGTCAGGTTGTATGTTGAAAATATGATTCGCGGCCGAAACAAATAATAATAATATAATAATACAGCACAAAATAGCTTTACAGAATTAGAATCAGCAATACAGCTCCTTAATTTAGAATTGGCCTCAAATGTCATGATTTCATGAAATAGCCATTCAATAATATGAATTTAAAAACTTGTATTGATGATTTTTATGATTATAATTCTACATTATAAATATTTGATACGGCCGCGAATCATATTTAGATCAACATAATACCTGATACTGACCTGGAAATTGCAAAAACGTAAGAAAGTTTTAAATTTCGCAAGCAACCCTGACGCTTTCGCCTTAAAATATGTATCAGTTTAAAAATCAATTTTATTTGTATAAACCACAGACGTATCGATATCTCAACACGATAAAATAGATTTTATCAACTCACACTTCAAGTAACAAAACTACCAGCGGTCAGTGACCCAAAAAAAAATCATCTAATCTTTTTTTGTTTTGTCGTGTTTAGATATCGATACCCATCACGTGTGCGGAATTTCGCTAATTAATTTAATTTGATCCTGTATTTGGAAATAATGGTGATTTTAGCCTAATCTTAGAAACCAAAAAAAAAAAACATAGTAAACTCGAATACGGCAAAAAAGTACAATAGACGTGGATATTTTTAAAAACTTGTTCCGCTTAGCTATTTCTAAAGAGCTATAAAAACCCTGAAAGAAATCGACACATGTTTCACCTCTCAACGAGCCATCCTTAGGATGACGACTGACTTGTTGCAAACCCGAACACGGCGTATTGCCACACCGAGCGCTGAACGCAGAACGCGTCTATTGTATTTTAAAATGGATTTCCGCAAGGTCTCGCCTGAATCAATTAACTATCGAATACTGCAGTTATTTAATACCTACCTACTACCCCAAGAAACAAAAATCCTGTATAACAAAAATTAAATTAAAGTAGTCGCAATCTTCAATTCGTAAACCAACCTCAGTCACTGTATCATTCATAAAAATTCGTAATTTTATAGAATAACTGTCGAAAGGTAGGTCCCTGGAAAGTAAACTCTCCTATAGATTTACCCTTAGAACAATATTTTAATGTCCAGAGCATGCTTCCCTCTGCCAACAGGGTGACTACTTTTAATTTTATATTCAGAGACTCTGCTGGGTGTTACATAAACTTCGTTAATTTTAATATCTTCCAGGAAAACTAACTTTCATAAACTTTTTATGTCATAACTTTACGCTCGTTTTGCCGTTCGGAGTAAGTGGATTATGTGAAATATCTTTGTATAAAAGACCGCAGGGGCAGTAATGTTTTATGTCCCGACTGAAGAATAAGAGGTTTAATAGTTGGATGATAAAAATAGGCTTTGCAGCTTTATCTTCTACAGCTTTGAGAATATGTACCAGCAGTTGAGTTCTGAAAGCTTGGTCTTGTTGTAAACAATCATTTCTAACCCAAGTTGGTTTGGTTGTTACAGTTGTGTGCACGCTGCCTAATTTTTGATTAACCGACTTCCAGAAAGGAGGAGGTTATATGTTCGTAGCGTATGTTTTTTTATATATATATCCACCGATTTCTCCGTCAATTATGGACCGATTTTGAATATTCTTTTTTGTTTGATATAAATTTTATTAACTTAGCTTAGATAGTTTTTGAGTTAGCTTCAATGATATTTATTTTTTCCCACTTAGTATGTGGATGATATGATAAGTTCCTGTTACTGGTAGTTGTAATTTGTGTGGGGTAGGTACCAATACTAAAAAGTGAAAAATAAAAAAAAAATACAAAAAAAACAACACTACTAAGTGAAAAATAAGTTTAATTTCGGAAGTCTTTGGTTATGAATTTTCGTTTTTTGCCACCGACTTCCGAAATTAAACTTATTTTTCACTTTGTAGTGTTTTGCTTTTGGAAGTTAGTTGTTTTTTGCGAACGGTACGATGAAACGAGAACCATCTAGTATACCTACCTACATAAAATTCATTCAACACACAAATATTGCCCAAGTTTCGCAATAAAAAATCAGTCAATATTCTTCAGGAATAACAAACCGTAATAGCCGCGTGATTGGCAGTCGATCGGCGGGATCTGAAGGGAAAATAATAAAAATATAAGACGAACTGAACTAACGTATCAATCCAAATGATTGAGTCCTTTGCGAACATTCGCGGGGATTGGATGGATTTTACGGATAAAATTCTTTTGGGAGACAATCGCGGGAATGTTGCTTTAAAAGATAATAAAATACTAAGCCTCACTTCCATCACAAATCATTAAACGTTTAGCTCTAAACTTCGATCTATTTCTGTCAATTGACAGATGACAGAGACTGAATGATGTTTTAAATATGTGGGCCTAATGCCCGGTTTCACCGACAACTCTCAGCGTTGAGCCTAGTGTTGAAAATCCAACAGTGCACTTTTATTTTGGAATTCATTTAGGTGTCATTTAGTGAAGGTGAAAACGGGCATAAGAGCCTATTTTACACTATCCAAATAGTGGATAGATCTGGATAGTGTAAAACAGGCTCTTAGGTTCCATTTTTGTTTTTTTATACATACATATAAATTCTATAATGAGCCACCACGATAAAGACCGATAGTGATTTTTCAGTGTTACTGTACTTCACAAGTAGGACAAACTACTAATAGAACGATGAAATAATAGAACATTTTGCTAAAGTGTCGTTTTGCTAATAGGACCATTTGCTTTTAGGACGTTTTGATTCTATCTGCTAGAACAAAAATGGAACAATAATTTCTAGGATTTATGAATTATCTGTCATAGATAAGTGAAACTTGTCCAAATGCAGTGAAATAGGCCATAGAATACATCGTGAGTATCAAAACACTATAATAATATTTATAGTTATATTTGTGGACAGTATGACGCTATACCTACAAAAATATAATTTAGGCTCTATGCCATACCTAATTAAGTTTAGATTAGTATATTTAAATATACATACATAAACTCAAGCCTTCTTCTCACAGCGGTAGGCAAAAAATACAGAACGCCACCTGCTATACTTTGCTTCGTTTACGTTCATACATCTGGTCATACACGCACGCCAGTTGCGAGTACTACGCACCTGACCTTTTTGAAGAACATCACCAATAAGATCTCTATATGTCCTCCTAGAACATCCCCTCCTAGTGTTTCCACTCACATCTGCCTTGTAAATGCTTTTTGTTAGTCGCCTTTCATTCATCCTCTTAACATGCCCAAACTATCTAAGCATACTCTTTTGTGTGACTGATACTGGGATGGCCACCATCAGGTTTCTTAGTTTTGATAACATAAAAAAATTGTCGCTAATTAGTCAAAATTTGTCGCCAAATATCAGAATTTGTCGGTCACTAGTTCAAAAGTTATAAGGGTTTATAGGTGGCCGATCTGGGGAGCATCTTTCAAGTGTGAAATTATGCAATTACCCCGCAAATTCAGTTTCAATTGCCTCACTTATTTTAAATTCATTTTCCAGCGTCACTTTTTAATGTGCCTGACATCTGGCATTTCCATTTCACACAGCTGAGTCCAATTAATAGTTTAAATGAAATTATGCGTTTTCTATTTCTTTTTCACAAAATCCATTCACGGAGCAGCTTTTTATCGGGACAATGCATCGTATCTCCGTCGTACCCTTGACATGGAGCCATTATTCCTGTTGAGTTATAGTGAACTCAAATTGGATTCCAATTCACGGTGACGATTTACAGGATTCTAGGAGTATGTCCTAGCAATTTACGAGCGCGCATCTTGTGACTCTTTTGTCATTGTTATAAGGCACACGTTGCAATGTTCGACGCACGTTCTTGAAATGTAGCAACTGTCTCAAGCAAACATCCTTGGGGATATCAATGTACTTAATCGATTTTGACCAGATTTGTTTGTTCACTTCAATCGATTACGTGACAATTGTAGCCGACGCGATTGCTTTGAACTCTAGGGACTCTTTCGAGGCTACACTCTATAAGTGTCTGTTTCTAGAACGGCTATAAAATTTTATTTTGTACGTTTAGATGATCGGAGCGTTTAGGGAACCGTTTGGAAGTGACACAGTGAACAAAATAATGTCAAAGTTTAATTTTCTAGTGAGAGTTATTTGATATTTTTGCCTGAGCCGTTTTACTCATCTAATCATACAACAGAAGTCATTGTTTAACACGTTTTCACCGCTACATTGCTGAATAGATTTCATAGATTCGACTCCAAGAAAGTCGACTGTTGATCCTTCTCGTACTTTCGAACTAGAATAATTGAAATATTTACCAAAGTCTTGAGCGGTGATTCGTAGGAAAAGTAAAAGTAAAAAGCTTTATTCAGTTCACAAAAACACGGTACAATGTAAAAAAAAAAACTAGTAACAGATTACATAGAATCCTTAGGTGCTAGATTTTTACAAATTCCCTGGACCCCACACTAAGATTCCCAGTGTTGTGGGATCCAGTCTGTTCCCAAGTAAGGCAAATAATTATTTATTTGGGTGAATGAATTAATTAATTTGGAAAAATAAAAGAAATAATAATTAAAATATTTTTTTTTAAATAATTAAAAAGAAAAATTAAGTACAAAGTAATTTCCACCTAAAATTATTATGTTGTAAGAAGACGGTTGGATTACAAGAGATTCAGGTGCTTTTGGGTGTTAGTGTGTGTGAAGTGTGGGATGTGTGTGGGTGGGGTGGGAGTGTAAGTGGTGAAAGTGTATTGCGTGATATATCAGATATTACGACCGTATGATCAGAAGGTCTTCTGTTTGGTCATAATTTTTGGGATGCAACCAATTAAATATAGTATTTTTACAGCTGGTGTACGTTAAGTTGAGTATAGTCCTATTGTGGGAGTAGAATTTTGAGTAGAGATATGAACCAAGAAAAGCAAAAAATCTGCGCGCAAAAGAAGAATGTACTCTTGGCCGATCCCACTTTAACGTTCTAAGTAGTACGTAGTAACTAAGTATACAAATTACTAAAAACTTCCCGTAAACATACATTTTTATGACGTCTGGCACAATTTTGAAACGCGTCCAAGGCACTTGCCGACTCAGCGAAGCATTCGCCAGCTGATAGCGCGCAAACAACTCAGATTATGCAAATCATCCTGCATGAAATGCACCAGATATTTTGGCAACCTAACCAAGCAATATGTTTCTCAGGCATGGGCAGAATTTTTATAGAAATATTTGCATTTTTATTTTTGTTTATTTAATAAAGTTCGGATTTCAATCTTGAAAGTCCTTTTCGGTTTTTTGTAAAATTTAAATATACTTTATAACGCTAGGTATTTATAAAAATAACGATAAAAATTTGTAATACATTTTTTGATGCCCAATGAGCTGTTCCCTTTTTTTTTATTTCCTTTATATACTTGTCCAAAATATATTTCTTTAGTGTTAGATTGTATATTATATTTAATATTTGTCAAGTATAAATATCTAATTAAATACCCCTACTCTATGCGAAGAAATATATATTACTAGCTGCGCCCCGCGGTTTCACCCGCATAAGTCTCGACCCCGTGGGAAAAAAAACAGTATCCTATGTTCTTTTCCAGGGCAGCATCTATATATGTGCCAAATTTCATCCAAATCCGTTCAGCCGTTTTAGCGTGAAAGCGTAACAAACAAACTTACTTTCGCATTTATAATATTAAGGATAATACAGTACCTGGGCGATTGACCTCAGCTCGGGTGAAAATAGAGAAAACGAATTTTCCCAGATATGAGACCTAGCTAGATCGATTTTTCGCCCCCGTTAACCCTTATATTGCAACTTTCATCGAAATCGTTAGAGCCGTTTTCGAACGTGATTACAAATATATATTTAAACAAATATTGCTCATTTAATAGTATAGGATATAAATACTTCACAAATTCAGTGATAATATAAATCTGAACAAATTGGATCGCAATTGATATTCGGTTAACTTCCCCAGTTCTACCTACCTACCTAAAAAAGGTCGTCTATCTGTTAGTCTAGTTGGAGTAACAAGGTCTGGCAAACGTCGTCGCGTTTGCTAAACCTTGAATAACTAGATTCAAGAGTTAGATAATTCGAAACTATTACAGGGTACCTACCTACATAACAAAAAGATTTATTTGCTAACCTAGCTTTAAAATTGTTGACTCCCTGCTCTCCACTGTTTATAATCTGTATTTTATTATAATACAAATATCAAATACGTACAACATTTTTATTATTTTTTATAATAACGTATCGGCAAATTACATAATTAACAGACATATTACATCGCCAAACGCCTCCACGGAAAAGTGACAGATTTGTGAGGACAGCTTATCCCACTCGCATCCTAATTAAATCCTAAATATATTTTATGTCGTATGATTGATGGATTTATGAGAATCATGACTACGAGGGAATTCCCTGTAGAGTAATTACGTTTTTAAATGCAGCTATAAATGAGGCAAGTTTGGGAACCAACCTAAAAGAAAATCTGCTGGAATTATCTAAAGCAACAAAACCAAGTTTAAAAATATATTTTTAAACTTTTTCTTTTACTGAGGCCTCGTGACCCCCATATAGAGGCTTCGCGACCTCCCAGGGGGTCGCAACCCACACGTTGAAAAACACTATTCTAATTGAACCGGTGTGTAAATATCTGTTATAATTATAACTTTAAGTCCGCCTCTGTACATTTGTGTGCTTGAAGTATTGAATAAATAAATAAATAAACATTTCCTGCATTAATCATTTATTTATCTATTGTAATCATTAAAATAAAAATGTTTTTCGTGTCTGTCTGTGTGACCGCGTTGATCTTCTAAAGTACGCAACGGATTTTGATGCGCCTTTCCTTTCATCATTTAGAGAATTTATTACAAAAGGTTTATGTGTATAATACATTCCATACTATTAAACGACAAATATTTGTATATATATTTGTAATCACGTTCTCGAAAATGGCTGTAACAATTTCGATAAAAGTTGCAATATAGGGAAAAACCAATCTAGCTACGTCTAATATCTGGTCAAATTCGTTTTCTCCGTATTTTCACCCGAGCAGAGCTCGGTCGCCCAAAGTTTAGAACAAGATGGCTACCTTAGCATAATGACATAGCAGCATGGAATTAGTATGAATTTTCCTATACTATTAAATGAGCATTCTCTATTTTCACCAGAGCTGAGCTTGGTCGCCCAGGTAATTCATATTAAACTTAAATATAATAAAGAAATCTCGATGTTTTGTCAAATCCTGAAAACCGTGCGAAGTAGGGGCGGTTCTCTTGTAATAATATTATGCCAAATTGGCGAAATATAAGCCTGTTCCCTCGGAGAAAACAGGCATCAACAGGCATCATTACGTTTTTTTCATTAACTCCATATCGAAAACATCTATTTGACGGTGAACGTACGTCTCTTTCGTTATCATCAACTATATTTTAACTACTGTGGGCGTATTATGGGTAGTGTTGGTTATTGCGCAATAGAAAAACTGTTTGCTGTTCAGATTTAATTAATCATACTTGTAATTCACATACTGTAGGTACACGACACAACTATATGGAACGCGAGACAATTTCTAAACATGTTCTCTGCTTGACCGATCACTCTGCTTATCCCCGGTCGAGCGTTATGTTGTAGACTCTATCGTATGGTATTTCTGAAATATTCATAATACATATTCAGCATATAATGTTCCCACTGTTGAGACACAGGCCTCCTCTCGGTGAGAGGGAGTAGGCCGTAATTCACCACGCGAGCCCAGTGCGAGGTTGGTAGATGTCACATGTCTTCGAATTTTTGGTTCTAGGCAATACCGTTTTCCTCACGATGTTTTCCTTCACCGATTTGAGAGCAGTGGTGATGAAATAATTTACACAAAGTAAAGCGTTTTTCTGGATTAGAACCTACGACATACAACTTGTAAGTTTTGTTGTCATTTGGCAATGTTGCAACATTAATTACGCAATGTTGTCTTTGATGGCCGTGGCCGTGACATCAACCAATGAACCAGTGATAAAGTTACTATAAACAATATTGTCAAACTTTTTTGCGGATTGAATACGAGGCTTTTGGCTACTTTTGTTTTGGTGTATTTTGTCCAGTTTTTTTAAATGTGTGTTTTGTTTGTGCAGAATAAACAAGTTTTCTTTCTTTCTAAGTCGCGGCCGTTACCACTGATCGACCACTGCTCTCCTATCCTTATCCTTACACACATATTACCTATAAAACAAAGTCCCCCGCCGCGTCTGTCTGTCTGTCTGAACGCGATAAACTCAAAAACTACCGAACGGATTTTCAAACGGTATTGTTCACCTTAAAAAGTTTAACAAAAAAGTCCGATGGCATATGTCTATCTTCTAAGGATGACCCACAATAACCATTTTTATCTTTCAGAATTTGATAAAATATTTATTGTTATTTCCGAAGCTTTTTTGACCGGTATAGTATTAATCTTTATCCAAAAAAATATATTATTTAAATTGAGCATTTAATTTAGATTAAAATATGCTTTTAAATCAAATAGTTTAAGTGAATAATTTAAAAGATATCACAGTTTCAAAATTACGCGGAGCAACGCGGGCGCAGCGGTAAGAGTCAATGACGTTTTTCTCTGTTATTAGGTATGAGATCTCGGTAGTACATTCCCGTGGGATATTTTCCGACAACCACACGGGCGAAGCCGCGGGCAAAAGCTAGTTCATAATAAGATTTACAATTGAAAGACATTCATTACAACTTTTACCCTTGTAACTCCACCATATTTTTCTTTCACACAATGCACCTTTTCGCCAAAATACTCCCATCTATTCAACGTTGGAGCTCCTTAAGGGTTACGTTACCCTTAAAGGGTAGCTCATGCGTCAATTCGTTTGTCCCCTCAGCTGCTTGGGTCGGAATATATCTGAACATCCATCATTTAAGGGACCGACATCTGTCTATGTATATGGGCTGTTGGGTTTGTTGATGGCACTATTCTTAAGTTTGAGAATAGGGATGATGTCTGGGTACAATAAAAGTTATTCTATTTAGTCCGTCTAGATGGTTCTCTATTGTGTTCCCTAGCTTTTTTATCCATAATCTAAAGTGCCATAATGTTTTTAGTCCTAATCATCATTTGTCCGAATGATAACTTGCCCGAACTTAATCTCACATAATATAACATGCCATAAAATTTAAATCCCTAAATACAATATGTCCTTTTGTTTGTCATAAATATGACAATTCATAATTTACAAAAGACTGAAAACCGTTTTCAATAAAAGTTATAAGTCCTAAATTTAAATAATTTAATGTTTATTTATTGGGATAAATTTAGATTAATAAACATTAAATAATAAAAAAAAATTAAAGATGCAAAAGCAAAGCTTTTGTCTCGGTTCCGGCGCTGCATGTATTATCACTCAATAAAACAGTTGATTGTGAACATGTAGTTTTTATTTCTCCGTGAGAAGCATGCAAACAAGCATACACCATGGCATGCAGCATGCAAGCGAGCATGCAAGCAAGCACGCAGCATGCAACATGTAGCATGCAAACGACCATGCAACATGCAGCAGGCATGGTTTCTGTCACGGCTCCGGCGCTGCGGGGCTCCGGCGGCCCCACGCGAGCTCAGCACATTTTCCACCGCGGCTGAGGCTGGCCGGCAAAGCCGGCCAGCAAGACGAATCTGCGGTGCCGCCTCGCCCCTCCGCGCCTACGCTATTTTAAATTACACTATAGGGGTAGGGCAGACAAAACTGCGTGGAGTCGGATTCACAGCGATTCGTTTCTGTCACTAAAACCTAATTTTTGCAAAAGTTTTAGAACTAACAATTTTGAACATTCGGAATAATACACATTATATAATACAATACAGGACATATGACTTTATTTCATGCAAAATTAGGAGATTCAATTGTTATAGTACTCGATATTAGGACAGAATAGTTTTAGAAGTAAAGATAATTATGTTAAATAAAATTTCGACTTTTTGAACATTATAGTTACTGAAGTTTATAGCAAACGTGATATGGATAATGATATTGGGACAAACAATTTTAGCAGAAGACAGGGAGTACCCGTCTAGACACGTATTTTTTGCTTTATCATATTAATAAAAAAATAACTTAGATTAAAGCATTAAAGTTGGGGTTCAGGGGTCGCTACGTCACAAGTAAGTATAAAATCAACATACTCGTGACGTCATGGTACATTTTAAGTCAATGTATCGCCGTAATCTTACATTGGTGCCGATTTTCTTGTACACCGAACTAAACTATCACTAAAATTCCTTACTTCTGACTATGAGAATCTCAAAGCTATTCTGCAAAATAAATTCCCTAAATTCAAAAATAATTTTGACACATCTAAATCGAATTTGACAATCGTGACTCCACACGTGATACCTTACCACGTTTTTGCTTCTGAAGTCGAGGTGTTGGTGTGAATGTAAGTTCATGACAACCAATTTTATTCCACATGTTTTTAGTCGCGATAATAAATAGTCAGATTTAGTTAGAAAATCTAAATTTTAGGTGAAAAACGTCAAATTCAGAATAGCAAAATATTGTCAATTTCACTAAATTAATATCTCAGTACCATCTTAGTGCTGTCAAACTAAAATACAGTTGTGTCACTTTAGTCTATTTCAGAATGGGAAATTGTCGATTGACAGGAATAAACTAAATTTTGGTGATTTTTAGTCTAGTTTAGAGGCATTTGTGACAAGAGTATCGGCACCATTATGTAAAAAAAGAAAAATACGTGTCCAATATTTTTTTATAATCTATTTAACGGACAAAAAACATTTTTTTGTCATCATCCCTATTCTTTATATAGGTAAAGTACCCAAAGACTGTGCAAGTTTCTATATTTGTAATGGTTATATTTACGTAAACTTTTATTTGCTAGGAAATGAACATTTGATTCAGTAACGTTTTCTTTATAAAAGAACATAACATCACGCCTGTATTCCCCGAAGGGTTAGGCAGAGGTGTATCTATCTACCCATAGTACGCCCACATTTCGCCAGATATGTTTATGTGCTATGTAATAGGGGGCGAGCCTATTGCCATCAACCGGGCACAAATCCAGACTCCGGACTGCTACTGAGAAATTCCTGCTGGAAATACTCTAACTCTTTGGCTGATCCGCGAATCGAACCCAAGACGTCATGCTCAGCATTAGCGCTTGTGACCACTAAGCCAACGAGGCAGTTCTTTAAAAAAGAAGCTTTTTAAAAATATCTACTTTCATGTACTAACACGAACAGTATAACTATTTTCTCAATGTCTCTCGGCAAACTTCGTGTTTTGTCATTCGTCGGATTTCTATCAGTTGCTCTTTGCACTTGGTGCAGACCGGACGCTCTCAGTTGACTTGGAAGTATATAGAGTTGTTAATACTCTTTTAACTCAATGTAATTTATTTTTTAAATGGGAGGAAAGCTGCTAAAGTCGCAGGCACGAAAATAATTTTACAACTCTATATAGTTCACACGAAAATCAAAACAAAACAACAATAAAGTACTTAGTTCTGAATTCAAATTATTATACACGATAAATTTCATTGATAAACATGGAAATTAGCATTCGTTTGTATTCGGAAATGCGAAGATTCTCGAGGGACATTAAGAAAATACGCCTCCACGTATAAAATGAAAAATCAAAACCTTATCGAGTCTTTTTCCTTACCTTGCAAAAAATCTTGCGTAGCGACAAAAAATTATATGAGCAATCGAATGACGTGTCTCATTTTGGGAAGGTAATGGGATATAGGTACAACGTTACCATCTACGATACTGCTAATACCACGGAAATACGTCTGCAATTTATTGTTACAATACAATACCGTTTTGTCTTACATTTTTTAAACACAAAATCTGGCAAGACAAGCGGGGTGATTGCGTAAGTTTTAATGGCATTGCATTTTCAAAAATCAACTTAAAAAACTACAAAAAAAATGTACCTACTTAAAAAATTAAACTTAAGAATATTTTCTTAAGTTTAATTTTTTTAAGTAGACATTGCGTCATGAACGATGTCGACCAGACAAATTTTACAAAAATATGAAGCAATCGAAAAGTAACTTCCTTCAAAATACTTTGAATTCTGATTGAAAGTTTGTTACGCAATTGGGATCCAGATTTAAGTTGACATTTAAATCTAAAACATTCTTGAAATTTAAGTTAAAAATAGAAACGCGATTAAGCTACAACTAAGCCAAGCCAAGCACAGGATAGTAAATTGTGGACATTCATCGCGAAATAAATTCTCTAGGTTTTTTTTTACAAACAATTAATTGACATAAATATTGTTTATATCTCAGGAAATTAAACAAAATGATTTCAACCATTAAATGACTCTTGAATTAATTGTCAATATTTCCACGGCAAAAACTATTTTTGAAACAATTCTCTCAATAAATAAGTAGAGCCATGCTAAGTTTATATAAGTAAAAAAACGGAAGAATTTGAAAATCTATAGACGGCAACACCATCTGACCTACGAAAAAAGAATTTGATACTTTGTTTGTCTTTTTGTTTTTGTTAGGTTATTTTGTTTATATTCTGATTTATTCCTGGTAAAGAATAGTCATTTTAGCACAATGCAGTGTGGTTTTGATACAGTTTTGTCATCGTATGGAGTTAGAGCATAGGTGCGACATAGTCTATATACATAATCTATTAGACAAAAATCAAAAGACAAAATATCAAAATTATTAATCTACATACACGTCAACTTTTCGATATCTTGTAAACATTGTTGTTTTAGGTTAATGACAACATCGTGCTGTTCCTTCATATCTTGGAAATTACATATTATTATCATAAATAATATAATAACTCTCGCACTCTACTTTTAATATGGTTAAAACATGGTTAAATATGGTTATGGTTTTATTTGAAGCAATCTGACATTTCAAGTACCCCGAAACTGACTGATGTAAAAGTTTATCTTAACCTTTCAACTGCCTTTAACAAGACACAATAGAATTTTAATTGTTATCCACCTCAATGAGGCATCGTAACAGATAATGAGATTTATAAAACTTTTTGGGGTTGCCTTTTTATTCTATTGCAGACTTAGTGTGGCCAGACTCTACTTAAATGCATTTATAATTTTTCAGAATATTGTAATAATATTATTCTCTGTTTGTTTCAGGTGTACAGATAGCATATTTTGCGATAATAGGAACACAGATGTTCATGATTGTACTCAGCATATTCCTCTTCTATGGTATTTATAAAGTAAGTATATATACATTTAAATACATATACTATTATACACACATACATATATAACCTCACGCCTTCTTCCCATGGGGGTAGGCAGAAACTACAGAACGCCACCTGCTACGATCCTTACATACTCCTTTTGCCTCGTTTACGTTTATACATCTGGTCATACACGCACGCCGGTTGCAAGTACAACGCACCTGACCTTTCTGAAGAACATCACCAATAAGGTCAGTATATGTCCTCCTAGAGCGTCCCCGACCGGCCTTTCCCTTCACATCAGCCTTGTAAATACATTTTGTTAGTCGCCTTTCATTCATCCTCTCAACATGTACAAACCATCTCAGCATACCCTTTTCAATTGATATTATTATAATCTGCTAAAAAAGGGATATTCACGAATGATCGTATAAATGCAATGTATATGTCACCGTATAATTATGAACTTTGTTAGTTTATAATCTATCGGTATTATTTCCGTTAAATTATAAACTGTCGAAAAATTGTGAACTGTGACAAATCATTTACAATTTAACGCATAATTTTTCGATAGTTTATAATGTATCCATGAAAAACTGACAAATTGTGAACTGGTATCAAACTTGCTTGCGATGTAACGCACCTTGCGCTAATATTAAATAGCCTGCCTGGCTGCGAGCAACTTGGAAGTAGCGCTCGCCGGCCGCTGCCGCGGCACCGCTCGCTTCGCTCGCTCGGCTTGCGCGCGGTTGGTCACAGTTCTAACCTAACCTAACCCATTTAACCCAGTTCACAATTTTTCGACAGTTCATAATCTAACGGAAATAATACCGATAGATTATAAATTTACGGTTCTCACAATCTTACGGTGACATATACATCCATAGTCAGTCAGCCCTCTCACCTTGACTGGCTAATCATGACCACGTGATAATGACACGTCACGAATTATTGTCGTAAAGCTCATGCCTACACGACAAAAGAAGAATCCTGTACTTCATTATAATCTAAACTAGCTTTTTCCCGCGGCTTCAACCGCGTGGTGGTAGAAAATAATACCACGGAACATACTACCGCGATAAAAAGTATCCTAATGTGCTAACTCAGGTCATGGTCTACCTAATCTGCGTTCGCAATTTATTTGCCAAACTTGTAAACAAATACAAGTTTTAGGAAAAACAACTTTAATGCCTACACATAAGGTTCAGTTTGCGCTACAAATTCATATTTTTTATAACTTTTTCAACAGTACTAGTCAATCTTAAATCAACTTTATTTACACAAGCATAAAGTTGATGTTTGTTTAAGTCGAAATGACATCAATTGGAAACAAGGACTTATAAATAGACCTTATGTGCCAAATTGTATCTAAATCCGTTGACCCGTAACAGACAGACAGAGTTACTTTCGAATTTACAATATTAGTACGGATTAATTGATGAATTCCGGGATTTCAATTTGCACTGGGCTGTCTAGCCGTGTCATCTCTGCCAAAAATAATGATGATACATAAACGTGCTTTTTAATACATAAATTCAGTACTTATTACACAAAGTCCTTGCACCACGACTGCCTCTTTGGTCTAGTGGTCGCAAGCGCTACTACTGAGCATAAGATCCTGGGCTCGATTCCCAGGTCGGGCAGTGTTATTGGGCTTTTCAAAAAAATTATAATTCAAAAGTCATTTATTCAAACTAGGCTGAGAATAAAAGCACTTTTCGAACGTCAAAATTACATAAGACAGTCCCCCAAAAACGCCCACCCTTCACCACTTCCTAGTGCCTTTAGCTGGGAAGAAGAAGTGACACAACAAACTCCCCAGTAGCACAGCTGT
The DNA here is from genome assembly GCA_963680765.1 of Agrochola lychnidis. NCBI lineage: Eukaryota > Metazoa > Arthropoda > Insecta > Lepidoptera > Noctuidae > Agrochola > Agrochola lychnidis. Next base: position 18,781,997 of record OY796857.1, read on the forward strand.
CTCTTCAAGTTATAAAAAAAAAAATCTATACAATAGTATGCAAAATAACTTACATTATGCAACAAAAAACATAATTTAAATGATAAATTATTGGCCATATGTCAGCTAGCACACGCCAATATACCAACCAAAAATATCGAGAACTGTACTCAAGCAGAATTTAAAAAATAAAAACTAAACGTAAACAGAACTAAATGTCAAAATAAAAGCCTCCAGGCATAAAGAGCGTGCCCGCCACATAAAGCTGTAATTGGAAGTTATAAATTATAAACTAGGACCATCGAGGTAAAATAAATGAGGTATTCCACGAAGCACACCCAAACGAAGCACACCCAGAGGAAGCACACCTAAAGTATTCCACTTAGCACACCCGTAGGTGGGCTTCAAATAAAAATTTAAAATAATTAATTTCCTGTTCCACGAAGCACACCTACGAATATCACTCGCATAGTGCGGGGACTAAGAAATAAAAATGTCGATAGGAGAAAATATTTATTATTTAAAAGACTAACTTAAATATCTAACATCTTTCAGTTTCATTATAGTAATGTGATACAATTCTTGTCATTTTCATAGTGTTCATATATAAATCCCATAGATAAGAAGCTTTGATTAAAATAAAACTAGCGGTAGATATGTTACGTTCTTACGAACAGTGACTCTTATACGTACACAAACAATCGTTATTATATTATTACACGCTAACAAAGAAAGAGACAGAATAATGCACAAAGGTGGCGTGCGACCAAGACGGAGCATCACCGCTCTTCGTATTACTTCGTTAGTACTCGTGTAAATCGTGTAATAGTCAACGCGTGCGCCCGCCACTGAATTCCCGAGCCAACCCGAATTTAGCCGAGCGTTTCCGGAACTTGTTTACATGCTTAGTTCTCATTACACTATCACGACGTCACGGGCTGAGTGTATGCAATTGTGCACCGGTCTTGTTATTTTTTCTGTTTTTCGTGCAATTTATTCAAACAAAAATAATGGAGCCAATGGCAGGTCCAAGTAGTAGAAATTTAAACCTATCTATTAATTACGTACTTGGCCGGAAGGGGACACAAGTGTTAGTGTATAATAACAAACAATATAGTAAACACAAGATTTATAAAAACGGAAATACCTTGTGGCGGTGTATTAAAAAAGGGTGTAATGGCTTACTCACATTAAGTAGCATGGAAGAAGTTATTAAAATAAGGGAACATAAATGTGCCTCAAACGTTTTGGAGACCCAAATTAAGGAAGCAATGGATGAACTCGAGAAGCAAGTAGTTTCCACCATGGAGCCCATTCCTACAATCTACAAGCAAAAACTGAATGATACATTGGACCGAGGATTGAATTTAGTCAGTGATATGCCACAATTTAAAAATGTTAAGTCCGGCCTCTACAATAAGAGAAACAAATCTCTCGGTGTAAATAGATTGTTTGCGAAGTCACCTATAGATGTACAAGTAAGTAGAGTTAATATTTCCTCAGAATATTATGAAAATATTGAGACATGGAATCTATGTTTTTTTTTTTTTTTAATTTGAACGTTATTGTAATAAAATAGAGAACTCATGTAAGAGTTTGCTAATATCTTAGCAAAGAAATTCTTGCATGCCATTTTCAATTCTATTTTAATGGGATAAGGTTGATAATAATATTTGATTTCACTTTGAAAAGACTTTTATTTTGTTAATGTCGTGACCAGTTTTTTAGTCGCAGATATTGAACGATTTATGGAGTAACTATCTAACATGCTGCTTTTATTTTGTGAAAGAAAGAAAGTCACGGTTGTTTCAAAGAAAGTCATTTGTTTTACCTTACTTTCAAAGTCAAAGTTAAATAATTTATTTCAATTAGGCACAAAAAGGCACTTTTGAACGTCAACTTTCTTCAATATGTCCACATCCTATGTATTCATATGTAAATATTTGTGACAATAAACAATTATTATTATTATTTAGTTTAGTACAAATGATTTGAAATAAGTATTTATTTGATATCCAGGTACCTCAACCGTTTCAAGATTTTGTACTTGCTGACTATAACGACGGAAAAACGAGAATACTTTTATTTGCTACACAGAAGAGTAGACAGGAACTTGAAAGCTGCGGTCATATATACTGCGACGGAACTTTTAAATGCGCGCCTAAACCATTTCTTCAAATTTACAGCATCCACGGTGAGGTTGAAAATATCGTTAAACCTTTAGCCTATGCTTTATTACAAAACAAAAAAAAATCGACTTATAAAATATTATTTCAATTATTAAAAACAATAATACCCAAAATGCAAGTCAATATTTTCACAAGCGATTTTGAGGAAGCTGCCGTCAGGAGTTTTACAGCAGTATTTCCTAACGCACAGACAAAGGGATGCTATTTTCATTTTAAAAAAGCAATTAAAAAAAAATCTAGGGACTTAGGTTTAGATAAGAATAGCATACATAGAAAACATGTTGCCTTATGTACGGTTTTGCCACATTTACCGCTGGAAGACTTGGATGAGGCCTGGCTCTACATCATGAGCGAATGTCCTCAAGGAGAAAGTATTTCTAGATTTAATGATTACATTGTAACTCAGTGGCTCGAACATAAGTTATGGCACGACAAATGGTCGTGTTATAACGTAAAAAATAAAACTAATAATTATACAGAGTCTCATTACTGTGAAATAAATAAAATCTTCAATAAAAACAGAGTCATAAATCTGGCAAAACTTTTAGATTGCTTCCAAAAAAATTGCAATAATTATGCCGAAATTAGAGTAAAAATGGGTTATTCAAATCATCAAAAACATGCTGAAATAAAAAATAATATAATCGAAAACACAATAAAAGATTATAAAAATGGCTTAATTTCAGTTGGACATTGTCTAGAGAAATTAATAATAATAATAATAATTTTATTCAATAAATCAAGTAACAAGACTCATAGTGTTAGTAACTTACAAAATACGTTAGTAAAACATTAACACAGAAACAATTCGCGACAAAACATTAAGACAGAAACAATTAAAACACAGAAACAATTAAAACATAGAAACAATTTGTGACATCACTGCTGCAAGGTGACAGGCCCAGCCGATACCTTGCAGCAGTGGTTCACAAACGCACAATCCAGCCTGCTTGCTATCATAGACAGGATGCTGTTGGTGCTGCCCCGCACCCTACTAACCAGGGATGCGCACCGCTTCCGCATCACAGTGTAGAAGCAGTCAACGCGTGCTTCAGCAAACATCCCTGAAGCGCTGCAGTATCGAGGCAACCCCATCAGCACCCTGAATGCATTATTGTACTGGACGCGAAGGGCGCCGTATGATTTCTGAGCATAATGAGCCCACAGACTACAAGAATAAAAAGACGTGCAGTAAGCACTAAATATAATAATAATAATAATAATACCATTTATTGCAGGCGACACAGGCCCATAGAAAAATACCTTAACCTAAACATACATATTCTAATATAATCAAAAAAAAAAAAAACAAAAAAACTTGTGTTAATTAATAAGGCTTAGACTATGTTAGTAGCACTTCACTATGCACTAGCTTAACTTAGTGCCGTCTTGTGGAACTTGTCCGCGGAAGCGACGGAACACCACGTCCTGTGGCCAAAAGTCTTCTTGCATGACGAGGGGCAGATAAAAGTTCGGTACACGCAAGACGAACGCCTTGAAATTGACGTTCCGGTGCGACTCTAATAACTGTACCCTCGGCGCGTACCTCGTCTTTTGGCGCACGTACTCCACGATGTCTTCCGCCTTAGTGGTGTAGTGCAGGCGGGAGATATACACCGGTGTGTTCGGCTTTGCGGCACGCAGGCTCACTTCGGGGCCCGTAGAAGCTTTGCCGCAGCGGTTCTTGTTTGTTCGCGATCGGCGCTTCCTCCTTTGCACCGTCACGAAACCATCATCTGCTAAATTCGGTGCCTTCTCAGGCAAGGGCTTGATACTAGGAATGCCAGGGGCACTCGCGGTGACGCTAGCGAAATCCCTTTGTAGGGGTTTCGCCAGGGCTGCAGACACTGGCAGCGGGATAGGGCGAGGGGCTCGGGCGGCGATACACAGAGGAGCCGCGGTGACGAGCACGGGGCTGCGGGGCGCGCCGGCGGGGCGCTCTGCAAGCTCAGCAATCGACGGATGCGCTGGCGACGAAACTGATAGTGCGCCTGACCTCCTTAGAGGCACGCCTGAATCTGCGGGCAATCATGTTAGCTCTCACACACAGCGCCCTCCGCTCCCTGTCAATATCCTCATCATCTTTGAGGCCAGTGGTCAATAAGTGACCCAGATATTTAAATTGGTCTACCCTCACAAGGGGCAAACCGCTTAACTTAACTGCAGGTACAGCTTCTGGGTACTTACCCTTGGCCCCAAAGACCATGACCACACTCTTCTTAACATTATATGCCAAACCATGCAGTCTGGCATATTGCTCGCATGTGGCCACGAGTGTCCTAAGCCCGCAGACTGACGCGCTCAGCAGCACCATGTCGTCGGCATAGCTCACGTTATTAACACACACGCTATCAATATGACACCCGACACGCATGCCGCTAAGCGCCTCAATCAGATCATTCACGTATAGGTTGAATAGCGTAGGCGAGCATAACCCCCCCTGCCTCACCCCGCACTCCAACCCATACGGCCTAGACAGGGCACCCGCCCACCTCACACTATTGACTTGGTTTCCATACCAGTATTTCAGAGTATTTGTCACCTCTGGCGGCAAATTTACCTTTTCCATCTTCCTCCATAAAATGTCGTAGGAAACCAAGTCAAAAGCCTTGCTCAGGTCAAGGAAACAGGCGTAAACTGGAGTGTGGCGATCCGTGTAGTATTTCACAGTGTGCTTCACACTCAATATAGCGCTGTCAGTGGATAATCCTGAACGGAAACCAAATTGGTTATCGTGAATACGTATGTGACTGCTAAGTTGAGCGCTAAGCACACCGTCAAACACCTTTGACAAGACTGTGGCAAGAGATATTGGCCTGTAGTTCTTCTTATCGCCCATGTCACCAGTCTTATTTTAGACAATAGGCACCACTGTTGTTTTGATCATGTCACTCGGCATATAAGCATGACCCAGACAAAAAGTAAAAAGCATAGCCAACACTCTTGGCAAATGCGGACCAGCAAAGCGAAGATGCTCAATGCTGAGACCATCATGACCAGGAGACTTTCCGCGACGCATTGCGTTAATTCTGTTCAAGAGCATTTTAGATGTTATTTTAACTCTCAGGTTTTTCCGTGTCTCAACATTGAGCATCGACCTCGATGGGCCTAATGGTGACTGTACACTAAAGTGGTCTACAAAAAGGTCAGCTATTTGTCTAGCATCACTCACGCCATCGACGCAAACAGGGAGGCTAGGTTTTCCCTTTAACCTATTTGTATGCTTCCAAAACGATCGAAAATCGTTTTTTGAATGCTGTGAAGCTAGAATATCCATTTTAATCTGAATCTCATTATCTTGACACCACTTCAAACGAGACTTAAATATCTTTCTAGCCTCACGCATTTCATCAAAAATACGTCCCAATTTAGGCATACCGTTGTCTAGCCAGAATAAAAATTTACATCTAGCCTCCCTATGCGCGCCACTCACATGCATGTTCCAGCCCACGACTGTTCCCCGCTTTCTAGGACTTCCCCCATATGCTACCGTCTCAGTAGCCGACTCGCACAGTGCACTAACAATTTTACCATACATTGCATCTATTACATTAAAGTGGCGAGGGTCATTACAAGTCTGACCACTGCACTCTCTGAAGTCATCCGGGAAGTCAATGAGTCGCAATTTCTCATGACATTTTATGTTATAAGCATGAATCTGTTCTTGACTCCTATCTCCCCAGATCACCCTATTCACTTCAATGCTTACACTTGGTTGTCGAATCTGAACAAAATTAAGGTCACACATAATTACCAAAGGAAAGTGGTCAGACCACTGCACGTCATATTTCACAAGAGAATGTACAACAGTAGGCACAGCCGCCTTCGTGACCAAACAATGATCAAGCCACCTTTGTGATCCGTGAGCATCACTAATAAAAGTGTGAGTATCCGAACTAATACCTAACAACTCAGTGTCAATGCATGTCCACTGTTGCTCAACACAAAAACTTGTGAGTTCCGTGTAAAACAGTTCCGTTGGGTGCGAATTAAAATCACCTAAGACATAACAACATTCCAAGTTACAACTGTCAATAATTGCACTCACCGATCCAAGACAGTCCGCGAACTCCGCCAAGTTAGAAACGTCATCGGTCGGCATATACACACTCACCACTAATATAGATTTATTACTTAGCGCAATCTTCACAGCACAAACGCGCGGATTATGACACTCAATAACCGACACATTACTGAACATTACTTTTCGCCACAGAATAGCCACACCACCGTAGGGCCTCCCACGTATTAGTCTTGACGCTGAATCCATGCCTGACGTACCCGTCGAACTGAACTCACAGCTAATGGTGTCCAAATATGACTGCTCCTCAGTCAGCAACCAAGTTTCTTGAAGTGCAATTACGTCCGCGCTGCTGCACAAGTCTCTTACGTAATCTACCGAACGTTTTACGTTTTTGCAATTAAATGTAACCAACTTGCATGTCTTACTATCCATTAAACCGTGTTTACTGAGCCGTTTCCAGTACAACTAGCTAGCGCTGCTGACTTCGGTTTAAAGTGCACAAATTTCCGAAATATTATGCCCTGAGGCCACAACTTATCATCAAGGAATATTTGGACTTTCGATTGTGCCACAAAGAATTTGTAGGCAAAGTGTTCAGACGGTCTTTTGGCGTTGATTTTTTCTAATTTAACGGATACTTGCGTTTTCCTCATAATGTAATTAACTATATCAGCCTCTGTCGCACTTTTATGCACGTTCGTTATAAAAATAGGAACATTCCTATCCGCAGCTCGAAAGTTTTCTACAGAATCATTTGCAACTCCCATCATTCCTAGTAATCGGTTTTTCAAATTGTAACGTTTTTTCCTTCTTACTTCCGTCCATCCTTCATCATCAACTCGATTTTCCTCGAAACTCAGTTTGACATCATCAGCAGCAATTTGTTTACGCTGCACACTTAACAGCTGACCGGTAAACTGGTTTGTTATCTCGTGAGAACCGAACGACATCGACACCGAGCGCGGACTACGTTCATTGCTATGACTCACTGTTGTCGCTTCATGCATTATGTTTTCGTCATTAATGGCATCAGTGGGCAAAGCGTTAATCTTAGTTACGCTTGTTATGCCTCTCGCACTTGATGATTCCGAGACTATTAAGCTTTCACAACACTGCGTTCCAGATTGATTAGAGTCACTTTTATCCAACGTCCAAGCACCTCTGTTTGTATTTAAGTTACGGTGAGTGGGTGGAGATTGCAACTTTGACTCAAGCAATACACTTTTAAAGTCATCTAATTGACTAACTGTGACACAAGTAGTCTTTAAGTTCTTCACCTCCTCTTGAAGTATCACTATCTTTTTCAACAGATCAGAAACGTCCAGATGGAAGATTCTGATTAATAATAATTTATTTAATTGATAAGTTTAGATACTGCCCATTTCTTCAAGATTATTTAAGAATCTTAAAGATTGTGATTTGTGATTTTAAACAGTCTGTAATTTTTACATAAAACTAGAGTATTTTTATTATTAGTTCAAAGTTAGCTATAAGAAAACATCAACATAGATCTCTATAGAAAACTATATTTACAATGTTTCTGATATTTGTCCATGTTTTTATTGTAATTATGAAACAATCTGTGATTTTTTATGTTAAAGTAGAGTATTTTTAATATTCACTAAACAGGTAGCTATAAGAAAACTTCAACATAGATCTCTATGGAAAACTATATTTACAATGTTTTTGATTTTTGTCCAAGTTTTTATTGTAATTATGAAACAATCTGTGATTTTTATGTTAAAGTAGAGTATTTTTATTATTCACTAAACAGGTAGCTATAAGAAAACTTCAACATAGATCTCTATGGAAAACTATATTTACAATGTTTTTGATTTTTGTCCAAGTTTTTATTGTAATTATGAAACAATCTGTGATTTTTTATGTTAAAGTAGAGTATTTTTATTATTCACTAAACAGGTAGCTATAAGAAAACTTCAACATAGATCTCTATGGAAAACTATATTTACAATGTTTTTGATTTTTGTCCAAGTTTTTATTGTAATTATGAAACAATCTGTGATTTTTTATGTTAAAGTAGAGTATTTTTATTATTCACTAAACAGGTAGCTATAAGAAAACTTCAACATAGATCTCTATGGAAAACTATATTTACAATGTTTTTGATTTTTGTCCAAGTTTTTATTGTAATTATGAAACAATCTGTGATTTTGTATGTTAAATTAGAGTATTTTTATTATTCAGTAAACAGGTAGCTATAAGAAAACTTCAACATAGATCTCTATGGAAAACTATATTTACAATGTTTTTGATTTTTGTCCAAGTTTTTATTGTAATTATGAAACAATCTGTGATTTTGTATGTTAAATTAGAGTATTTTTATTATTCACTAAACAGGTACCTATAAGAAAACTTCAACATAGTTCTCTATGGAAAACTATATTTACAATGTTTTTGATTTTTGTCCAAGTTTTTATTGTAATTATGAAACAATCTGTGATTTTTATGTTAGAGTATTTTTATTATTCACTAAACAGGTAGCTATAAGAAAACTTCAACATAGATCTCTATGGAAAACTATATTTACAATGTTTTTGATATTTGTCCAAGTTTTTATTGCATAATTATGAAACAATCTGTGATTTTATTAAGAACACAAAAAAGGTACAAAAAATAAAAAATAATAATTTTTTTGGAAAGATAATTATGAAACAATCTGTGATTTTAAATAGTAAGATTACAAAACTGACAAATATTGTGTCACATTATTATAATGAAACTGAATGATGTTAGAAATTTAAGTTAGTTTTTTAAATAATAAATATTTTCTTCTATCGACATTTTTATTTCTTAGTCGAAGAGCGGTGATGCTCCGTCTTGGTCGCACGCCACCTTTGTGCATTATTCTGTCTCTTTCTTTGTTGGCGTGTAATAATATAATAACGATTGTTTGTGTACGTATAAGAGTCACTGTTCGTAAGAACGTAACATATCTACCGCTAGTTTTATTTTAATCAAAGCTTCTTATCTATGGGATTTATATATGAACACTATGAAAATGACAAGTATTGTATCACATTACTATAATGAAACTGAAAGATGTTAGATATTTAAGTTAGTCTTTTAAATAATAAATATTTTCTCCTATCGACATTTTTATTTCTTAGTCCCCGCACTATGCGAGTGATATTCGTAGGTGTGCTTCGTGGAATAGGAAATTAATTATTTTAAATTTTTATTTAAAGCCCACCTACGGGTGTGCTAAGTGGAATACTTTAGGTGTGCTTCGTCTGGGTGTGCTTCGTTTGGGTGTGCTTCGTGGAATACCTCAAATAAATGAACAGTTAATTACTAGTAACAATAACAAAACCATGATCAGCAAGACGACCAGTCACCACAAGCAGCACCTGTTCACGAGCATAACGCAAAGATCAGCCATTACCCCCCTCGCCATCTGAAATTTCACATGGGACTTAAATATAACTGGCGAAATGTGGGTGTACACTGCCTGACCTTTGGGGGAAACAAGGCGTTATGTAATGTCCTCGCACCTGCATTTCTAAAAAGGCCGTATTAGAGAGTTCCCTCCGCCCAGAATAACACGTTCTCTAAATATTTAGTATCGTTCCTAGAAATAACTTTACTAAAATAACTACGCTAACAAAAATAAAACCTCTTGATATTTATTTGGGACCCGAAACAATCTCGGGGCCTTTAACAAAATAAGTGTAATCAAACCAGTTCTATTTCAACCTCTACGACATTCTATTACATTATTTTATGCGTCACTAAAATGCCAGTTTCAAGACGCTAGCTCTCGTAAAAAAGAAAATAAATGTATTTTTGTACCTAGAATCACTTTACTGGGGGTTTTAATAAGATTGCCAGGATGAATTAAATGAACCGTTTATATTAGTTTACCAGCTTTTACCCGCGGCTTCGCCCGCGAGGATGTCGGAAAATATCCCACGGGAACGTACTACCGGGATTACATACCTAATAGCCAAGAAAAAGATCATTGACTCCTAGCGCTGCAATCGCCACCATCAAAAGTAATTATTTTGTTACGCATAATTTTGAATCTGAGATATCTTCGTACTTATTTAAATGATATGATATCAAAGCATATTTCAATCTAAATTAAATGCCCAATTTAAATAATATATTTTATTGGATAAGGATTACTGTGATACCGTTCCAAATAGCTGCGGAAATAAAAATTACATTTTTATTAAATTCTGAAAGATAAAAGTGGTTGCTGTGGGTCATCCTAAGAAGATAGACGTATGCTATCGCGGACTTTTTGTTAAACTTTTTAAGATGTACAATCCTGAAGAACATTAATGATTTTGTAACTTTTACGGTTTACGCGGCGCACGCCAGTAAAGCTCCCAGTCGGCATGATTTTCTCCGACATCTTCAACAATAATCATCATATATTAGCCAATTTCCACAAAATCCACCTAAACTTTCTTCATGAATCACTCCGTCCATTGGTGAAAACCGTTTGAAAATTCGTTCAGTGGTTTTTGAATTTATCGCGTACAGATAGACAGAAGCGGCGGGGGAATTTCTTTTATAATATGTAAGGTATCCTTACATCCTTATCCTTAGATATAGATGGAAGGGTATAGGTATTAGTAAAAATACAAAGTACAAAGATACAATTTATAATCATTGTACTTTGTGTGTATTTACAAAGCATATGAGCCAATGTTAGTAAATTACCGGACACCAAACAAATTTTTCATTTAATACAATGTGACCTCTTTCATGATAAGGTGTAATTTAGTAGTAAACCAAAGCAAACAATCTTGGTAGTGTTAGAACACAAGGGAAATACAATATTTAACACGGGAACTACATACCGTGCAGTCCACAGATAAACACTCCTTATACACGATCCCCACAGAGACTTATACACTGCTTTAATATCAAATGGAAGAGCCTAATGTATTAAATAGCTATGTTTTTTTACAGGAAAACGTGGCATTTCTAGTGCCGTGGGTCGTCGGCTGCATGACCTTCATGGCGTTAGAAGCGATGGCCATGGTTTACTCCAATATTCTTAGAGATCATGTTAACAAGGTAAGCATTCTTCATACCCGGCATTTTTACTTTTTTAGGAATTTACACATCAAATATTTTTTTCCAAACATTAAGAAGTCTTCTTCTTCTCGTGTGGTTAGTAAGTAACCTGGTGTTAGAGTTTTAAAGCCACTCATTAGACTCTGACTTGGCTTCACATGCCATCAAGAAATATCTCTCAGGCATGCCGGTTTCCTTACGATGTTTCACGTGATTCGATATTGAATATTCAGAAGTGATTCGTGCTTGATCTGACGTCATCGTTGGCATATGAATTAGCCATGGATCACATAATATGTATACGAGTATTTACAGCGAGGTACGATTTGATTAAAAAATCAACATTGTATGTTTTTCCATACTGTATTGCTGTAGATATGTTCTAATTAATACCTACAACATAAAGGTACTATTAATTATAATTTACGCTATGAGGGTCAAGGTCAATCACTTATTAAAAACAGTATCCATTTGAGCCTAACTAGTCGAGTTCCCACATAAATAAGTACTAGAAAATTTAATTTAAGTAGAAGCTCGACCCCTTACTCAATGATAAATACGTTGTGATGAAGATTTTAACTTTAATGTAGGTATTTTACAATTTCATTTTATGTATCTAATTCAGTTTTTTATTTTAGTTATAATAGTATTATTGTGGTATGTATTTGATTACTAACATAATTTTTAAGTATACTAACATAATTATAATATGGATCACTGTGTCTGATGTAAATAAATAAATTAAATAGCGAAATAAATACTTTATAGTTATTTATGCAACTGTTGTATAATAAGGGGTTGTGGATAATACATAGTATCACATGAGTGTTTTAATACCTAATTCTGTACAGTTGCATATTAATCCTCTATAAAAGGTTCTGAAACCATTGGCTCTTTGTAATTCAAGATCAAGGATAAAAAAAAATCCCACGAATTTCAGTACAACTGCACGTATGAATGTCGCTTGCACCAGAACATCACCGCACATGCGCTGCAGTGGGTGCTGCTATCCCCCGCTTAAACGTTGAAACGAGTTGCATAATGAAATTTAGTACAACATTATAACACTCATTTGGATGATATTGTGGTTACTATGACACTGGCTGTTTTAATGTTGGTAATAAGCTAACTGTTTCAGAAATTTTTATAGAGGATTTACAGCATGGGTGTAGATAAATATTATGTAGGTTCAAACATTCATTGCGTATCTTAAAAATCGAATACAAACTTTCTTTGCGTATCTCATACTAACAACGGATGACTGCATTCATTTCCAAGCATAAAACTCTTTCTGCAATAACATTTGTGACGCGGCAACGTCACGTCGTCGGAGCGAACCGTATCCGGGCGCAATATTGCCCGCCCGAGCACTGAGCAATCTTGATTTTATATCATGCTTATATTACGTGCAAAGTGATAACGACGTTGGTAATAACGTGCTGAAAAGTAAAAACAGAAACTCTTTTTTTATCGGTGCAAAAGGAAAAAAAAAACAGTGGCACTCCGGGAGTGCCGACTGAAGTGAAAACTTGAACAATTTTATTGTGCAGGAAGAAAACTACTTGTATAGAACATTGGTCCGTAACGTCATCTAAATAAAGAGCACAATCGCGTTTACAAAAATAACGGTCTCGGTATCGGTGTCGCGAGTTCAATTGTTTTTTCCTATCTCAAAAATGCCCAACGCGCCTAAAGAAGTTTTTACTTCAAAAATAAAGGTTTGATACTAATCTGTTCTACGATTGATTCGCATGATAATAATGATAGTAAGTCCTGTCAATTTTTGATCACACCATGTCAATATTTAATATTCATTGCAGTCGAAAAACCAAGGGAATCAAAGAATTGGGAAATTCACAAGTAGATTGCACAGAAACACTGTTGTTAAAATGGACGTAAAAGAAAGTCATTTTTTTGTATGTAAAAATTAAATCTAATAAATCAGGTTTTATATCAATTATTAAAACGATACTTTATCTATCGAATAACCATGCATTCTGATCACTGTACAAACCACCTCCGCCGTACATTTCCGTCAGCCAGAACGTAATACATTCAATGCTGTAGGCAACAATCAACGGTGCCATACATCGTCTGTCGCAGAGCACAAACAAGGGAACAAAGGATCGACAGTGCAATAATTTGTTGATCACAGAGTACCATTGAAGCATTGTCTTCTAAACACAGTTGATTTGAAACACGTGGAACTGCAGTGCACTATAATGTGTTTTTATTCCATTTTGAGTTTAAACGCGACTAGCACATGGTCCATTTCCATTATGTGTCACTGAAAGGTCTCTAGATGGAAAAACTTCTTTAAGAGAAGTTTTACTACATAATCATCCAAATCGAATATTTCATTAATTTGCTCTCGAACACAGGGACAGCCTCCTCATAGATACTACACTGCAAGTTCGTGATGAAATTTAGTCAATTTTTGCCATGCAAAAAATTTGCAAGCACATTACATGTTACTACAATGGTGGCTATTTCAGAGAGCTAGAAAAAAATGATAAAAAAAAAATCAAATGCTATGTGAATCAAAACAAACCAAGCACCATGTATCCATCACATAACTAATTTATCTGTCGTTGCTTCATTTTTAATTATTTTTACCTATTGTGGTACACATATAATTATTTAACTAAAAATGTACCTATACAAAATATTGTAAGAGTAACGGTAGAGTTTCTTGCCCATACGAAAACTACCTTTTGGAAGGGGCGACTAGAATCAATTCAATTTTTTTGTAAATCTTGACGTTCAAGAGTGCCTTATAAGGGCCTGTTTGAAATAAATGATTTGTCTTTGGCCAAGGTTTCAACATTCGTATCGTCGAAGCTAACTAACCCAATACACAATAAAATAAAGTTGCCATTCTAATTAATCGATTCGTTGTACCGCATAGCAACACAGCGCATCCGATCCCCTAAGTAAACAGTCAGTTAATGCAAATACATATAATTTGTCCTTTGTCTGTTGTCACACTGAATAATTCTCTAGATTATGATCATATTTCTCAGAATTCCCGTTAGACGAAGAATAATTATTACTACCACAGTCACTGTTATCTATGTAGAGAGCATAAATAAAGAAGAAATCAACTTACGTTTCATTAAAAGTCCTATTACAATGTTTACGCAAATTCATGATTTTTCTCATTGTAATTTTTAGCAACAGTAAGATATTTTAATTATTTGATTATGAATAACGATAGTGCCATTCTTTTTTTTGTAAGTTGGAGATACACATTTTAATTTTTCTTTTCGTGTAATTTACTATAAATATTTTACGAACTCAATTTAAAAAAAAATCCGGTGGCCATGGAACTTTGACGCTCAAATTCATATTGTTCCATTCAATTCTAATAAAAGCTAAAATTACTAAAAGATAAGTTGAATGTTTTACTTGTTTATTGGAGTTCTAGAATTTCTTTAAATTCCTTGAGTTTTCACGGAAAAAATCATAAAGAAAAGCGATAAATATCTTGATTCAGCGTCCATTATATTCCAAATAAACAAAATTTTATCAAATAAACTAATAAAATATAAAACTTATATCTATCATCATCATCATCATCATCAGCCTATAAATGTTCCCACTGCTGGGACAGAGGCCTCCTCTCTGTGAGAGGGAGTGGGCCGTAATCCACCACGCGGGCCCAGTGCGGGTTGGTAGATGTCACATGTCTTCGAATTTTCGGTTCTAGGACATGCCGGTTTCCTCACGATGTTTTCCTTCACCGTTTTGAGAGCAGTGGCGATGAAATAATTTACACAAAGTAAACCGCCTGTCTGGGTTCGAACCTACGACCTACAACTCGTAAGACGCGGCTGTTACCACTACCACTGTTATATCTATACATATAATAAAATCGTAGCAAAGTCAAAACTGTACATTGAATATTTTTGAAAAAAAGTAATTGCTACGAGGTCTAGGATCGATTCTAATGCCGAAAATATTTTTTTTAGAATTTTTGTCTGTTTGTCTGTATGTATGTTCCAGCATGGCGCAAATTCTACCGGACAGATTCTGTTAAAATTTTACATAGATATTCCCTGTGTGTCTGGTCAAATTATAGGGTATAAATTATCACGCTATTTGCTATGGGGGATGAGCAATATTACATTATGTCGTATTTTTATGTTCTAGCATGACGCAAATTCTACCGGATAGATTCTGTTCAAATTTTGCATAGGTGTTCCCTATAAGTCTGGTCAAACTGTAGGGTATAAACTATCACGCTATTTACTATGGGGGACGAGCAATATTATATTATGTTCGTATTTTTTGGAAAAAAACGCGCCTAAATTTTAGGAAATTGTGATGGTTATCGATTTAAATTTTAGAATGATTATCATCACGCTATACCTTTATGGAACTGAGCAGTCAATCATGAAATATATAGGAACGGCTATTTAAGATAAACTTCAACGAAGCGATTAACTCAGCGGTTGGACGATTGCTTTGCAAACATGGGGTTGTAAGTTCGATTCCCAACTACGGTTTTTGTTTATCTTTTTTTTTTCACATTTTGTTACACGATTTTTTTTAAATATAATATAATATATTACAATAAAATCGTAGCAAAGTTAAATTTTTTGAAAGAAAGTTATTGCTATGAGGTCTGGGATCGATTCTTATGCGGAAAATATAGTTTTTAGAATGTTTGTCTGTTCCAATTGTAGGGTAAGACTATCACGCTATTTGCTATGGGGGATGAGCAATATTACATTATTTTCTTATTTTTCTCTGCAAATTGTAAAAGGACGCGCCAAAAGGTTGGGATATTGTAGATAGTTACCGATTTAACTTTTTAAATTATTATCATCAAGCTATACATTTATGGAACTATGCAGTCAATCATGACATAATTATATAGGAACGGCTATTTTAGCTAACTTTCAACAAAGCGAATAAGTAACCGGTTGGACGAATGATTTGAAGTCCTGGGGTCGTAAATTAGATTTCCATCTGTTTTTTTTTTTAACTATATTTTTACATTTTGTAAAACAGTTTTTTTTATTAATGTATTAATTCACAAAAAAAAGAAAACTTCGTAAGCTATGGGAACCTACTACGTCACAAGTACTTTACAGTCACAAAACATTCAAGGTTGTATTCTGATCATTTTAGAGCTAAAGACTGTAGGAATAAAATGATTTTTTACAGATTTTGACAGCAGATTTGTCCCAGCGATTTTAAAATATGTATGTGTGTGGATCTTCTGGAATCGCTGCCACACTGCTTCCTGGTGACAAAACAGCGCACGCCATGTTTAAGATTCCCATCGATTTAGAGAGCAACGAAATGCCTGTTTGTGGGGTGTCACGCAACAGAACAAGAGATGTGTGCATAGGGATTGCGCTTCATCGTATGAATGCATTATGGCTAATAGAAAAGCAATGGAAGCTGTAAACAGAACCCTGGAGGACATCCGCAGGAACCAAGATATGATGGGTGGTGTCACAGTTCTGACAAACAAAGTCAATACTTCGTTGAAAAGGTCGACTCTATGGTCGAGAGTTCATAAACTGCGCTTGACCATCATCATACGAGCTCGGTTTGGCGTGAATTCAAATGCTCAACAATTCTCCGATGTTCTTCTAAAAGTTGGTGAAGGCACTCTACCAGAGACTATTGGTAGAGTAGATCCCACTTTAGAAGATCTTATTCGTTCTGATATACGAGGGCATCAGTCAAATACCGTACCAAGAGAATTCTTGGGTGTGATTCCATTTTAACTCCGAAAATGATCAAGCTGCAGCGATCAACCACAGTATTCTCTCACAAATTGAAGGAAGTGAAGTGATATACACCTCCATTAATGCCACATATTACCCCGTAGAATTTCTCAATTCGCAAATGGCAAGTATCTTTTCCGGTTGTATATCTGTGTAACGGAAACCGGCTCAAAGTCATGTCTTTACAGAGAAACGTCATCGAGACGGAAATTCTAACAGGTTGTGGCGATGGCGAGACAGTGTTTATAGCGCGTATTTCACTAATTCCCCACCATTACCAGTTTAAGCGTGTGCAGTTCCCTGTGAGCGTATGCTTTGCGATCAACGAGTCACAGGGGCCGACATCGAAGGCTGAAAGCTGCGGGTGTCGACCTCAGGACAAGCTGCTTCTCATACGGACAACTGTTACGTCGCTTGCTCCCGAGTCACCATTCCTGACTGTATATTTTGGCTGTTGAGAATAAAACTACAAACGTAGTATACAGGGAAGTTTTATAAAAATGTGGCTATTATTGTAGTATATTGTGATGTTTTACGACTTCCACGCGAACGAAGTCGCGGGCAGAAGCTAGTCTACAATAAATACGTTTTATTCATTTTTATTTCTCAATATAATAAGATAAAATTACCATAAATAAAATTAAGTACTATATATTCCGCGTCAATTCAGCAAATCACTTGAAAAGAATGTGTAACTCCAACTTACAAGAAAGAAAATGGCACTATCGTTATTATAATAAAAAATATCTTACTGTTACTGAAAATTACAACGTCAAAAATCATGAATAACCGTAAAAAATCCGTAGAAAAAAAGCTATCTCCTTTTTGCATGAAATGTTCTTGTATAGCAGATTCAGAGTGTTACAAATCGAACAATAAACTACATTTTTTATCCAATACATACAAGCAAAACTAAGTTCCAACATCAAACTCATCGCATCTTCGAAGCTAAGTAACTCAAACAGAATAAAATAAAGTTGCCATTCCAATTAATCAATTCATTGTACCGCATAGCAACACAGCGCGTCCAATCCGCTAAGTAAACGGGCGGGTAATGCAAATACATATAATTTGTCCTTTGTTTGTTGCCAGACTAAATAAGGTCCCTTGCTATTTGTTGCCAAGATTGTTATACTGATGTTGTACTGTTTCTGTGTAACAGGTCGTATACAAGGTGTATTTTTGACATTTATATTTGTATTTTTACTTTAAAATTATACAGTTTGTCCGGTGTGAGAGGAAGAGAAGATCTTTGCCATCGGAATAATTTACGGCACGGTTGGCGCAGTGGTTAAGTGATTGACTGCTGCGCTGCGTATCGCGGGTTCGATTCCCGCACGGAACAAATATTTGTATGACCTACGAGTAGTTGTTCCGGGTCTGGCTGTTTGTGTATGTGACTTTAAATGTTTGTAAACGCACCCACAATACAGGAGAAATTCTTAGAGAGGGACAACTTTAAAAAAAAAAGAAAAGAAAATCTACACTAATATTATAAAGAGAAAAAAAAAGTTTTTTGTTTGTTTCTAATGAATAAACTCAAACACTACTGGACCGATTTAAAAAATTCTTTCACCAGTAGAATGATAATATATTATCACTGAGTAACATAGGGCATTATTTGAAAAGTTATCACGCGGGACACATGGGACTTAAACATATCTGGCGAAATGTGGGTGTACCTGGTACAGGGACACCGCTGCCCAACCCTTCGGGGAAACAAGGCGTGATGTTATGTTATGTTATATCGCGCGGGCGAAGCCGCTAGCGCAAGCTAGTGTATTATATATTTCCCGCGGTCAGTTCGTGGATCCATTACATAATTATCGAGACCTCTCCGTTCCTCGGAAGGTACGTTAAGCTTTTGGTCCCGGCTGTCATTTGTAGATCTTTGACAGTCTACAGTCGGTAGTCAGAAGCTCCAAAGTCTGACAACCAATCTTACCAAGAGGTATCGTGTTACCCAGTAACTGGGTTGTGGAGGTCAGATAGGTAGTCTGTATTCAGCCGAACCCAACAAAGTTGGGAAAAAGCTAGGCAGATTGATTGTTATTGCCCGCATATTAATGCAAAAGACGGTGGTTTGTAGGTAACACAATTAAAAAAAAAAAAAAATAAGTCAATGACGAAGAAATTACTCACAAATAAGATTTTTAAAATGTAGCTACGCGCAACGGCCTACGACATAGCACTGTGAAAAACCCATTTTGTTCACATGAGGTTAGCTAAGGCACAAAATGTAATATTTTTAAAAGGCATGCTGTACATAAAGTAATTTGTTGCCAATTAATTAGTGCTCGTGTAAAACAGGTCTTTAAATTAGTTAGAAGTAAAATAGTGGTTTAATTAGACTCTAAAGTCATAAATGAAGCTAGGTATAGTGTGTTCTAAAATACGTATTTTAATTAGTACGCTGTCTTCTCCTAGACTTTAGAGTCTTGCGCGAGGTTAATGGTCCAACTAGTGGTTTTCTTGAGAATTCAATTGAACATTGACAAAATACCGTGGTTTATGAAATTCAGACATCATTCTATAGTAGTCTACCTGCACGCGTAGCATGACCACCGTAGAAACGAGTTTTGTCGACGGAAGAATAGACAAAATGAAAGATTGTGATTGTTTAAATGTCATTTTGTCTATTCTTCCGTCGACAAAACTCATTTCTACGGTGGTCATGCTACGCGTGCTGGTGATATTCATAGCTTAGCAAGAAAGTGCCAAAAAGTGTAACCTCTCCAAAATATGTACATTTTGTGCTTAAAGTAATAAATAAATCATCATCTGCCTAGCCTTTTCCCAACTATGTTGGGGTCGGCTTCCAGTCTAACCGGATGCAGCTGAATATCAGTTAGTTTTACATGGAACGACTGCCTATCTGACCTCCACAACCTAGTTACTAGGCAACACGATACCCCCTGGTAAGACTGGTTGTCAGACTTTTTGGGCTTCTAACTACCCGTAACGACTGTCAAAGATCTACAAATGACAGCCAGGACCAATGGCTTAGCGTGCTTTCCGCGGCACGGAGGGGTCTTGGTATGTAAAGATGGTCACCCATCCACGGACCAACCGCGGCAAGCGTAGCTTAACCTGATCGATAGACCCGTGCAGCTGTTATTACTTAGCCACAAGCCCTGAAGTAATAAATAAATAAAGTGAAAAATTTCTTTACCATCTTCTTACTCATCTTCTTTCGTCATCTTCTTCATCTTCTCGCTCTTTCGAGCCTACTGCACTAGTTTGTACACGTGCAGCCTGTGGGCTAGATATACGCAAAGATCGTATAGCGCTCTCCGCGTTCTATATAACAATGTTTTTAGGATACTGGTGGGGGCTGTCTCGTTTTTGTAGTGCGTCAGAGATGTTCGCAGATGCGCATGTAGATTACTTGTATGCAACAATGCGTAAAAGGTGCGCTTCCCTGGTGCGCAGGGTGTGGGGCAGCTCCAACAGTGTCTTAAGCATGGTTGCGAGTCGCCTGGACTGTGAATACGTGGGTCACTGTTGTGTCCTCTCTCGTGGGATTTCGCAGCGGTGACCAACCGTTATTTATTGTATTGTTTTCTTTGTTTTTGTTTAGTGTCTGTGCTTACTAACATAGTCGTAAGTTTTATTATCAATCTTGTTGAGTCTTGGTTACTCTAATAAAGAAAAATGATATTCTATTTTTACAATAAGGTACTTGGAGTCTTGCGTTGGTTATTTATAAGTAGGTGCCTACACAAGCTGTTGTAATAATAATTAAAAGGTTGTAAGTGCAATGAGAGTACGAATATTACCACAACACTTATTAATTGGTTCGTCGATATAGCTCATAAAATAACTCATATCCTGTGACGCGTCCACAGAACAAAGAGGCAAACCCACTCAACTTCGGTAATAAATAAAATACAAAGCCGGTTGAAATATCCTTTGTTTCAAGCGTGTGTTTAGCAACGATCACATGACCGCAGATACCAAGCCACGCTTCCTTTTACCTTTTAATCTTTTATTTTGACAGCGTCACGTATTCAGAGGTTTTAATTTCATGCATTCGGTCAGAAATTCTAATCTGTACGGTTTGCAAAAAGAAGCTTATGTACGGTACAGTGGTCATAACAAAAAACTTAAAGGAATGTTTGAATTTGCAAATTCTATTTTTGAAATCACATATAGAAAAACAAAAGTGAACGATTGCTTTTTGAAGTGAAACTTCTTTATGCGCGTTGGGCATTTTTGAGATGGGAGTAAACCATTGATTTCGCGACACTGTAACGTAATGCAATTTACCAACACCGTGGAGTAAAAGACTTCACTTATGTCAGCACTCCCGAAGTGCCACTGTTTTGTTTTTAAGCTATTGCATACCTTTTATCAAGAAATTCCGTAACGTAACGAAAATAAAACCTAACACCCCCCACTCCACCTACCATGTAATGAAGGTTCCCATAACAACGTGATGTTGTCATTTGTGTTGTCATGGGAACGTAATTTTTGTTTTATGTCATCACGTCATCATTCCAAGTGTAGCGTTGACAAATAGGAAGTATGGAGGTTACAAATGCTATGCAATAGCTTTACAGCGGCAGTTCCCGAGTGCCACACGTTTTTTTTTTTTTGTTAAATCTGTCTCACACCAAAGGCTTTGAAGTTAGTTTCAGGCAAAGTAGTAGTAGTTCTTTGTTTTCAATCGTGTCGAAATTTTTTAGTCGTGTCAAAAATTACACATTGTCATTACCTGATTTGCTCTACTCCCGACAGCAAATAGTTGTCAGAAGAAGAATAGCGGTCGCCTATTTGACTAAAAATGAAAAAAAAACGGGTATTGGATTTGTGAACAGAGCGTTTAGAGTATTCCTTCGATAACAATGATTGATGTTCGATTCGGCATGGAAGCGTATTGAATAGTTGTAAATAGCTATGCTGATATTTTATGTATCGAAACGCAAAGAGGCATTGCCATCAGAAGGCAACAACGCAAGTCTGGCTTAAAGGTGCGTGTTACACGCAAGGAGGCTTAACGAGAATCACGTCATGACTGGCGTGTGTGGGCGAACGTGCAAGTAAATTATATGCATGTGGCCGCTCCTACTTTTCCGACGTAAATTATGCATGCGAAATTGTGTGAATGTTTCTACGGTAGGTACCTAGGTAGGTACTAGACATCCTTAAAAAAACCAGTTACCTACCTCAACTGGTTACCACCGTTCACAGACAGACACTGACAAGGTCAAAGGTCAAGACTGTACCCTCAAAACAGAATCAATTATGTATGGTGGTATAATTTACTCTTACAAACACTATCCCAAAAGTACTCTTTCAGTTCTTGAACGTAGTCAGGAGTGGACCTTTTCAAGTTATTCTATTATGCCAGTACTACTTTCTTTTTCTTTTTGGATTCGAGCCAGCCCGGTGTCACGTTTGATTTTGACGTATGTGTTGCCAGCATGTGGCGTATTGTTTCGTTTATTATTCGTTCTGGCATTCGATTTTCGAACGCTCGTGCAATTTTAAATTTGGAAGCACAGTTACATCACACCCAACAATGGCTTAGTTTTAATAAATGATGAGACTTGTTTTCGTTTTTCGTAACCTTAAGTACATTTTCTTTCTACATGGTTATTTATTATCAGACTAGAATTTAAGTGAGAAATTTTCTTTCAAGGGTTGTCAATATTTTTACAGACATTTTCAAAGAGAAAATTCTCCAAATTCAAGTGCCGCTAAAAATTAAAATTGATATAAAGTACCTAATCTATCTTTATCCGCAGCACGTTATTACGAATGCCATTTTAAGGGTGACCAAAGTTTTACTGGTCATCCTTTACACAATGTTCCTTTGATATCTCTCGTTTAATCGCCAAGTATCGTTTATCAAACAAAATCATCTCTCCTCTAATATCTCAATTACCTAAGTCAGAACTTCGTCGTTTACTCTACAAACTCGCCAGCAATAGTGCTAAGTACAGTTTTTAGTTAGTTCGAGCCTCCAGTTTACTTAGAGTCTCAGTGTGCAGGCTTGCGATTCCTCTCATGATTAACCGCTATAATGGCTCTGATCTCCAAGTTAGGAACTCCTAGTTAAATAGTTTGACAGTCGGACCTAGTTTCTGATCAGTGTAGGGTCTAAGCACGAACGCGCCGAGTAAACGTAACGTAAAATCGAACAATTTTAAAATTGAAAATACCCGTTTTGTAAGTATTATTTACTTAGTTTTAAGAGCGTTTATTCTGAAAGTTGGCAACGTCGCAAATAGATGTCAAATATTTTGCTGTTTTGATTAATTTGGCAATATTACTGTATGGAAATACGAAATGTGGCTAACTAGCGAACTAGAATATTAATAATGAATTGCAATTATAACACTGAATTTGATGTTGTTTTCGTTTTAGTTGTAAAAAAGGCATTTGGAAAGTTTCCAAATGCTTTTTTTACATCTTTCGCGGGCTACCCTGAAGCTTTCCCCTTAAGACTTTATTCATATCATTCTACGGGTGATATTAATTCCACTTGTCGAATAAATTTGAATCGAAATCCCATAGGGGTTTGGTTGCATCAGTTGGGATGCATCGGACGTGATGGGCTAGAGTCGCCACGCAGTGAAATCCAGAAGGCAGGCGTCGTCGCCGAAAGAGGCCTAGAACACGATAGCCTGGTAAAATCACGTCTGCCTAGGCCGAAAGGCGTTTATAGGAGATTGGCCGGAGAAGGCAACACAGGAAAAAGTGGAAAACTATGGGGAGTCCTTTAGAATAAAAAATAAAATTCATTTATTTTTTGACTGACGTTTTGACGTTTCTACTGGTTGGATCGTTGTCTGATTTTTTTACGGAAATTAAATAAAATAACGTTGATTAAGTGTCTGGAAAGTTTATAATTAAGTCTTTAGCAACATAATATTGCATATACAGTGTAGTGAAGTCTCGTGCGTCTCGTAAAGTGCATAATTCTTGCATATAACAATATCAAAATCTCCAAACCATAATTATATATACCCTCAATAAAAATAAAAATAAATAAGTTCGCGACGATAAACTGATAAGTAAACAATAATTTGTGTGTCACACTAGTGAGGTTCATTGAACTCATTCCTGCTGTAACAATGGCGGTGAAGTGCGGTGGATGCGGTAAATTTGTGTCAGCGGTTGACACCGCTAGGTGCTCAAAGTGTAGCGTCTCTTATCACCGAGTGTGCGTCGCCCTCCCTATGAAAGGTCCCTTAGTCTCTGCCTGGCATTGCCCTGAGTGCAAGAGAAATGTCCGTAGGGACAATAAGGCCGATACGCCGGTTCGAGGTTGTGTAGCAGAAGTACAGAGTGAGGAGCCCACGACGCCTACGACGACGCAACTGTCAACTGCCGCATCGCCGACGCCTCTGTCAACTGCTGCACCGTTGACGCCCCAGTCAATCGCTGCACCGTCGTCGCCTGTGATCCCCGAGTTCCCACCGGACGTGGGCTCCACTTTGAAATTGGTAGTGGAGGAGATACGCACCTTGCGTTTTGAAGTCATGGAGCTTCGGAAAGACGTCGCCGAGCTGAAGGCGTCTAACGACTCGTGTCACACGCGCATGGATGGGATTGAGTCAAGGCTGGAGGCGCTTGAAAAGCGTCACGATGCCGGATATGATTCGACAGTAAATTTAAATGCAGTAGAGAGTGTGGTTCAACAGCTCAAGAGGGACCTAAATGACAGAGATCAGGAGCTGATGGCAAACGATTTGATGATAGCGAACGTACCTGAGATGCAAGCAGAAAACCCATCGCACCTGCTCCAGCTAATTGCCACCAAGCTAGGAGTTGCTTTGGAGGACCGCGACATCGTGTGCGCAGAGCGAGTCGGCGGCAGACATATTAAAGCGACAAGCCCTATAATTTCAACAGAGCCCCGCCCTCGCGCTATCATGGTGCGCCTCGCTCGACGGGACCAGCGGGACGCCTTGTTGAACGGCGCTCGCGTGCGACGCGACGCCACAACAGAGAATCTCGGGCTTTCAGGGAAACCCGTACGCTTTTTTGTCAATGAGAGGCTGACCAGGTCGAATCAGCAGTTGTTTCGTCAAGCAAAGGCAGCTGCAGGGATTCATGGATGGCGGTTCGTATGGACGAAGCGCGGTCGCATCTTGGTCCGGCAAAAGCCTGAAGAATCCACTCACAGGATTGCATCTGAGGATGACATTAAACAAATTATTGGACCATACACGGACACTAACAAATAAATCTTTGTTTGATGCTGCACTTTTTTTTGTACTAGTTCATAGTCTTTCTAACTGTTATCGTTTTTTAAACATAGTGTCTGTGTGTCGTATCTGTCGTAATCTGGGGAGCTGGGAATATCAAAGTGAGTACTACAATCATATGAGGATCACAGTTATATTATCTACACATATTATTATATACACACAAACAACAACATTATTTACAAACAATAGATATATTATAGTATTTACAATTCATAATGATTTGGAGCATTATTTTGAGGGAAACATAGTTATTTATTTACTACCAAAACTAAATCTTATGTACAAAAATTATTTACACAGAAGAATAAACAAAATTACTATAATGAATATATTAATAAAATATTATCCTTACCTACTATATAAATACACTTATACAGCCGTTACTATTTGCATGCCATGACTAAGTCAAAATTATTAAAGTTTGGTTTATTCAATGCGGGGTCTCTAGCAACTAACCAGGACGAGTTTCTAATTGCCATGTCACAACACTCAGTGGATATAATGGCAATCAACGAAACGTGGCTGAGACATGGGGAGGAGGGACGCGCGCCTAAGGTTCCGGGATATAGGTTGAAGCACGTGCCGCGCCCTGTGAATATACGCGGGGGACGAGGCGGAGGTGTAGCGTTTTACATTAAAACGGGAATTAGGGCGCGAGTACGGCCGCACTCAGAGCAGTCTGATGTGGAACAGATTTGGTTAAACCTAACTGTAAATGGTAAAAAGTTGTTGATTGGCACTGCATACAGGCCACCCTGGTTTGAACTGTCAAAATTTCTGGATGGAATAACTGACAGTATTAGCGCATTGGCACCTTACGATCATTTGGTGTTATTGGGGGATTTCAATGTTAATTTATTAGATACAAACAATGCAAAAACTAAAGACATGATGGAATTCCTAAATTATACGAATCTAAATCAGGTAGTGCAGTCACCAACCCATTTTGTAGGAGATAGTAGTACTCTCATCGACGTGATCTGTACTGATGTGGGGGTTCGTAATGTACTGGTCAGTCATGTCAGTGAACTTGGTCATCATTCGTTTATTGTATGTGATACTGTCATAAGGAAGGTAAAAAGCAAACCTAGGCTAGTTGTATATCGGTCTCTAAGGGATATATTGGTGGATTACTTTGCAGTGGATCTGAAATTAATGCCATGGTCTGAAATTGGTTTACTGCCAGATGTTAATAGCATGATTGAACGTTTTAATTTCCTTATCACGCAATTATATGACTTACATGCCCCCATAAAGAGTAAGATATTTAGGGACCGACCCACGCCGTGGATAACTGACAATATTAAATTGATGTTTAAGCTGCGAGACGAGGCAAAAAATAATTATCATAAGGACAAGTTAGACACTACAAGGAGATATTATTTGGATTTAAAAAAACAATCTTTTATAGCACTAATGCAGGAAAGGAAGGCGTACTTTGACAGGCACATTAATAGTCAAATAAAAAACCCCAAAAAGCTTTGGAAAAATCTTAAATCAGATGTTTTTTCAGAACAAAGTGAAGGTACGCTTCCTGGACAATTTAATGACCCAGACGAAATAAACAAGGCATTTCTAAATGTACCAGGACAGTGCATACTGCCCGCATCGCAACTATCATATTTTGAAACAAATAGATTTGGTGAAACTCAATTTGAGCTACGAAATGTTAATGAGGAAGAAATTTCGAAAATTATTAAGAGCTTAGGGACAAATGCTAAAGGGAGTGATGGCATCAGTCTGGATATGATAATGTTAACGTTACCAACCACCCTTCAGGCTATTACTACAATGGTAAATAAGTCTATAGATACCCACACTTTCCCTGATTTGTGGAAGTGCGCTATTGTGCGTCCTTTACCCAAAATCGGAAACCCAACTACTTTTAAGGATCTACGTCCTGTAAGCATTTTGCCTTGTTTATCTAAAGTCTTAGAGAGGGTGGTTTATAACCAAATGTTGGAGTATTTAGAAGTAAACAAGATGCTACCCGACCTTCAGTCTGGTTTTAGGAAGGGCCGTGGGACGGCCACAGCCCTCTCTGACGTAGTGGGGAATATCCTAGAGGCACGGGACAGGGGGGAGGGAACAATCCTTGCACTCCTGGATTTTTCACGGGCATTCGATGCAATAAACACCACACTGTTACTTTCCAAGTTGGCCTATTACGGTTTTTCAACGGAAACAATACAGTGGTTCGCTAGCTACTTGCAAAATAGGTCACAGCTCGTTGAAATCCAGAAGGAGGATGGATCAAAGATGTCATCCCCCCCTCGTCGGGTGTCACGTGGTGTGCCTCAGGGATCAATTTTAGGGCCCCTTTTGTACATTCTTTACAGCGCAGACATAATTAAGTCATTTCAGCATTGCAGGTATCACATGTACGCAGATGACATCCAATTATATATATCTTTTAAACCAGTTGACACATCAGAGGCAGTGCGAAAAATGAATGACGATCTGGAAAGAGTGATGGCATGGTCAGACAATAATTCACTGGTATTAAACCCACTGAAATCTAAATTTATGGTTTTAGGAAGTAGGAAGATGATCAGTGCAATACTGTCAGCCAAGCCAGAAGTTGTTGTCAGGGGGGAAAAAATAGATAGGGTAGAGATAGCATGCAACCTTGGGTTAACCATGGATCCGGAACTACGATTTGAGAAACACATAAGTAACTCCATGAGAAATTGTTTTTATAGATTGAAACTCCTATATTCAATTAGAGACTACCTGAGTGTTGATCTACGGAAACAATTAGTGGATAGCCTAATTTTATCAAGACTTAACTATTGTGATACCGTATATGGCCCGTGCCTGTTAGCAAGAACAGAGAAGCTGATACAACGTATTCAAAATGCATGTACACGGTTCTGTGTGACGATACCTCGTAGAAGTCACGTCACTCCTTTTATAAACGAAAATAATATTTTGAAAATGGCTGCTAGGAGAAAGTTACATATGGCCAGTTTACTTTTTGGAGTAGTGACAACACAAAAACCACACTACCTGTTTGAGAAGTTGAGCTGGAGGCAGAGCAAATACGAACCACGTTTTTCTACCGAACCCCTTTGTACATCAACACATAGGACCGCAGCATTCAGGGGGAGTTTCAGATATGCTGCCACGCACTGTTGGAATAACCTTCCTCCACCAGTAAGAGTCCTGCGAACAAAAAGGCATTTTTTGAGTATTTTGAAGAAAATTTTCATGCAGATACAGCAATCCACATGATTTTCGAACTGGAAATAGTAACAATAGCTGCTCTTATTGGACTTACCTTATGGGTCAGGGCCTACGGGCAATGAATATGGCTTTCCAACAGTGTGAGTGGCCTCTGTCTGATTCCTCCCAGTTTACGTCCGGTCTGTGTTATTGTCACGGGCGGAATGGCAGTCCTTAGTCATCTGGGGCGTATTTGCTGTGTCTTTCCGAAGCTGCATATCTAGGTGGGACAATGGGTGGGTATGAGTCGATGGTGTTGCAAGGATTACCAACTTTATTCCATATAAGTATTGGTTACAATTTAAATTTGTTTACCAAGGCAATACAAACACCTATTGTAATACTTACCATTACGATCAGGAGGTTTGGAAGGTGGTTTGGTTTAGCATTTCTTTATGTCGGTGGATCTTGCTCCTTCCATCGATTTACATTGAGCTCCTTCGCACATCGAAGAATCGGCGACCCATTCGGTCCACTAAAATAATAAAAATGAATATCTATTAAGTAATACATTTATTCAACTAAGAATAAAGCATGGTTGTCACTCGCCAACGCCATGCTTTTTGCAAATGGCCGCCATGCCATCGCAATTCCCATGGTGCATGCAATTATAAATAATTACTTATTTACCTACTAAAATATTAGATTTAGGAAGACACCACAATAACTTAGTATTTTGTTTTTATTTTTATTGTAATTATTATAACTCTCAGTTTGTTGCAGTATCTTTATTTATTTTTTATAAGTTACGCTTAGTTAATTATACATAAGTACTTATATATATATTTTTTTATTGTTATTTTTATGTACATATTATGTTCAGTTATATTCACACTCATTTCCTTAGTCAATTTTGCTTACCTGATTTAATTATGGTCACACAGGGGGACGTCATTACGTCATTCGCGAGGTTTTTGCTGGAAATCAGCGCCATAACCGTAGGTTCGTCCGAAGTTGTGGCATTTCGCTGAGCAATGACCTATTCTTGCATAGATGCGACGCACAGATTAATTGTTCTTGTTAATGTGGTTTGCTTGTTACAATTTTTATTTTTTATTATTTCACTCAGCTATCGGCATTTTGTTTGTTTTGATTGTTTGTTGTTTTCATTTGCTAATAATGCAAACAAAACTGTAAATTGTCTTTGGTATCTGGCCTTGACATAAGCAATAGACAAAATTTGTCGAACTTTTTATTAGTTTTCGAAAATTGGATACGAGGCTTTTTGCTATTGGTGAATGTGTATTTTATGTTATATTTTTTTGTGTAATGTGAGTTTATTTTGTGCAGAATAAACAATTTTTCTTTCTTTCTTCTTTCTATTTATTTTAGGTCCTAGACCCATATTAAATACAAAAACAATACACAAAGTCAATTTTATAAGTGTCACTATTTGAGTCACAGATAAATGTCAGATCAAATCAATTAATCTCAATAGCACACAGCAAAATAAAATTAAATAGAACAATGAATTAAATTAGGTAAGTGAAGTTATGTCAGAAGCAAAAATTTAAATTTTTAAGCACCAGCAATATGCCTGCTACAACAATGCCCAACTTAGGAGCAATCCAGTCGTTGAGCAATCATCGCCAGGACAGGGTTGGAGCTAGCCCGCACCCTGTGCACCAAGGACGCGCACTGATTGCGCCTTTCACCTTTGCCCAGTTGTTTTTCGATTTAAAAATCGTTTGTATTTACATTACCTACGTTTACTCTATGGGGCAGTAGTAACGGCCGCAACTTACGAGTTGTAGGTCGTAGGTTCGAACCCAGAAAGGCGCTTTACTTTGTGTAAATTATTTCATCACCACTGCTCTCAAAACGGTAAAGGAAAACATTGTGAGGAAACCGGCATGTCCTAGAACCGAAAATTCAAAGACATGTGACATCTACCAGCCCGCACTGGGTCCGCGTGGTGGATTACGGCCCACTCCTTCTCACAGAGAGGAGGCCTGTGTCCCAGCAGTGGGAACATTATAGGCTGATGAAACTCTGTGGGATCCCGCTAGCCTGCTATGGCTTGTTTATATTTGGAATAAAATCGTTCATTTGGTGATTAGAGCAATGCTCACTAAAGGATGGTATTTTAATTTTGCAGAAACTTTAGTTTGCTGGCTTAACCGCTTTTAGAAAAAAAAACTAAAACAGTAGTCTCATTAATGATTTAGCCCCCTCAAAAACTTACCCAGAATTTGTCTATTTGTTTATATGCGCTATTTTGTAAGAAAAACTCTAACCAACTTAACAAAAAAAAAAAACTGGCACTCCGGGAATGCCAACGGAAGTGAAAACTTGAACAATTTTACTGTGCAGGAAATACTTTTCTTTTTTGAAGTCGGTAAAAAAGGGAAATGTCAGTCATGTCATTGTCACGTCTCAATGTTTGGAATGTCATTAATCCCAAAGAAAATTTATCGCGCGTTGATGTCTTTTTAATGGTCAAAAACTGGTGTCGGTAACAGTGTCGCGAGTTCAATTGTTTTTTCCCATCTCAAAAATGCCCAACGCACCTAAAGAAGTTTTCACTTCAAAAACCTTTTGAATAACAATTCTTGAAGAATATTAACTTCCCCAGAATCTGGTATAACGGAAATATCTGGAAATAGGTATTTAATTATTAAAAATTAATTATTATTTAAAATTTAATGAAGCTTACATCAAAGAAGCGTAAACTTAACATTATCTAAAAGCTTAAGTAGTTAGAGTTAAGTAAATTGGAACCACTTGGAGTCTCGGTTAGTTTTCAGTGAGAAAATGATAATGATTGAACAAAGAGGATTTCAATTGGGTCTAGCAAATATGATTGGAAGGATAAGCCCCAATCTGAACAACTGCATATGTGGTGAATACATAAAATCTAGGTAAGAATTAAAGTCGAAACTGATCAATTACAAATTTTCAAAAACTAAAAAAAAACCGGCTAAGTGCCTGTTGGACCACGCACATTGAAAGGTTCCGTAGTTGGGATGAGTTTATCCTAATAACAAACTTAATTTTGTAGTTGAAAAATATGCTCTCCTATACATCGATATACGTCTCGGTCAATTCTCCAACTGCAGTCGTAAGTTTGTAATCGCAAATAGATATAAACTACAAATTAACGATTTTCAAACTTTTTCATTACTTGTGCTGTGAGATCTTGCTTCCTGCTGTGACTGTACGAGAATTACCCTAGGCTGATAAAATTTTCGTTTTTCCTAATTATGCTAATATTAGTGTTTAAGTCGGTTCCCCCCTTAGGGGGAAGGCCGCACCCCACCCCGTACGGCCCTGTAGAGCTCGTCTCCGGACTGGACACTCTCCCACCGATATGTGTAAGAAGAAATGAATTCTCAAATAAGAAGTCCGATACCTTGTCCTATTAATAAGGCAAGTAAGGGATTGAATGAGATTGTAATAAGACAAGAATTCATCGTTGTGAAATGCATTGGATGTGGTTTTAGAAATCTAATAAATAATAGAGGGATGCAAAGTATATCATTATATAAACTTGTGAGTAACCTTTACGTTAGCGTAACAGGTATTTGGTCAGTCATTACTCGCACGATACCTCACATCTGCACTCGGAGTACTTAGAGCAACACTTCCATAAGTGACGCATTGCGTCGGCATCACGCTCTTTTGGAGACATGGTCCCTAGCAGTTCTTTCGAACTGATAACGTGACGAAGCGGCTTTCCCTGCGGCAACCGTGTGACCGGCCTTGTCTAACAACGGAGCAGCTAGTTCCAGCGACATTCGTCGGCATCATGTTCTTTAGGAGACATGGTCCCTATCAGTCCTTGGACTGAATATAAGATAGATGTGGTCACCCAAACCCCTGGAAGGTCACCCTTTGCACAACAAGTATATCTGCAAGACACGTGTTCATGTCAGTCTGACCGAATTGTTGGTCTGAGATAAAGAATACAACATTCAAGAATTACTAGTTAATAGAGTTGAGAATTGAAACTCAAGAATTATTATTTATTTAATAGAGTTTTGGATAATCTCTCTTAAAGTCCTTTTAATTGGTCTGAGGTAAAGAATACTGAATTCAAGATTTAGGTTCTAGATAATAGAGTAGAGAATCATAATTCTAGAATCATGAATTAATAGAGTTGTGGATCAACTCTCCTGAAGGTATATAGACAGTCCCAAAGCGCCCTCCCTTCACCACTTCCTAGTGTTTGAGCTGGGGAGAAGAAGTGGCGCAACAAACTCCCCAGCAACACGTCTCTGTCTGTTTAATTACAAGAGCTGAACAACTATATTACCAGCCAAGGATAATTATTATAATGAAAGACTCACCCAGTCGCACCAACACACACACACACGCACATATTACATTAAGTACTAAATTAGTCTAATCTGGGCTTTCACCCAACTATATTTAACTTAATAACTAATACTTGTTGTCTTGCGACAGCCCACTCGGACATGGCCTCTTGGCATTCACCAAGTCTCCTAACTTAACTAGCCTAGATTCGGACGTCCGTCTCCTATCGTGGTCTAAAACCAAGTGCCTCCCCTCTCGCAGTTGAGCACCAATAACTGTAATATAACTTTTATAAGGTGAAGAGGTAAAGGGATCGTTACGCTTGCACTTCAAATCACTATTTATAGCTACGTTAATTTGTCTGTTTACAATTAACCCACTTCAGTGAGACCGGGAACCGTTTTACAACGTTTTATCTGAAATGTACGTGTTCTGCTAGACCTAACGCATAGAACCTCTGAGAAACTAATACGATTCTAACGGAACACGTTCCCTAAGCATTAAATAAATGTCTTACTCAATCCTATGACAGAGTACAGCGAAGTCCATCTGTTATTGAGGAAGACAAGTATCGGATAGTTCTAATCGCGTACTTGTGTGAAAGACACCCTTACGGCGGTATAGCCCCTTTTTACTAAGATAATATAAAACTAGCACAAGCGCACCGTAGACTCAGTCTCTAGCAGAATACATTACGATCGAACCTGGTGAACGCCGAAGTGGTGGTTCGTCACTTCTCATTTCGTTAATCTTCCCCATTTAGAGGATGCGTTGCGGCATTTAAGCGGCTTGCGTCCCAATAGCGTGTCTCGATAAATAGTGACGATTTAGTAATAGTCCTACAGAACGGACGGGGTTTTTTTATCGAGACACGGTCCCTAGCGTTCTTTGAACGTCTACCAATTCAGTTTGGGGTACTTGGTGAAGCCTACCCCCTCTCCCGGAAATGTACGTCAACAAGCCTCACGCAAAGTATTCTGTGGCGAGACCTTTTTGGATACAGATATCATCACTAACATTTGGTTGTTTTATTTATAATGCAATTGCACATTGGCTTTATAGCCTAGTTCAGCTTTATATGAGCTGTGAGTATTTATGGTTCTGCCTTCCAAATGTAGTGTGTCAGCTCAAGATCAAGAGTCGTCAAAGGTCAGGAGCATTAATGCTCAGTGTCAAGTATGGTGGAAGGCTTTCGCCATTTCCCTATAACCAAAAGCAAGTGACTACTCTGCCAAGGGGTGGATTAGGATATGGACACGTAATACACGGGAATGTAGCATTAATTATAAAATACGGTACTAAATAATAGTTATTTCGCCATTCTGGAATAAACGATCATTAATAGCTAGTCAGCCATATCACCTAACTGTTACCTACAAATCAGCTTGCAAGAACAATCACAATGGTGTAGGTCAATGAATGTAGAAGTACAATGTACATGCTACTACTAAATATAACAGTTAATTAAAGTTGACACTTACCAATTCCTTAGATAGGATCAGATTACAACACACTTACAAAATACAACACGTACCAGCTTCGCTTCAGACACCGCTCCTCGATCGTGACTCGTCTCCGATGCACCTAGACTCCCAACCTAACTTGCCTGGACTATCACGTCTGTAGCCTATCGCGACTCAAAACCAACTGCCTCTCTTCATTCCTCGGTCCCCTAAAAATCCCAAAAACACCACGTTTGGTCCATCTTCCCACACTTTTGCAGAATAGTTTAATGGCTATTTTTTGTACAATTTCTCAATTGTTTTAAAAGGGTCCGTTTGAATTGTCGGAACCCAACTTAATCGTTAACAGATGCTGACTCTGGTATTGTGAGTCGAGATTAGAAATTGGATATTTTACTATTTCTTTAGAATTCGGTGAAATATTACATTCGACCTTTTCGTTCTTTGTTTCCCATTAAATAGAGAATTTATGTGTTTCTAAGTTGACTTGAACCATGTGCTGGTTTTAAAATAATTATAATATTTTGTTATTAAAATAGGAGCAAATGACAGACAGTCACATTCCCCCCTCTGAAAATCAGACGCGTGACGCAGTACAGCGTTTGAGCTTTCACAATATGATAAACTCTGCCTTTCCATGAAAGCGTTATAGACCTATCTGCTATGTTCAACTAATCAAATAATTATTCTAGTTGGAACATGAATCCAATAAGATTACAATACGATGTAAGGTCTGCTAGAATTTAATACTGTTTCGCAGAAGCATCTTCAATCGATACACATATAATTGTTCTATAATATTTGAACAACTATTCTTCTTGCAAATACTCTTTTCATGATAATTCAAATAATACTATCGCGCCTCAGTTAATTTCAAAAAACCTGTGCATGCTTATAATGTTGTTTTACATACCAGGGTCTCTTTTAAGAGTATTTGTTTTATCGTCGCACACTACCTACAGTGCTCCCTCGTTCTAAACTCAGCTAATCGCAGTTGCCGGTGGACAGAGGCCTTTCCTTATGCGCCTCGATGCTGAGTCATCTTAAGTCAGCTGCCCGCAGTCGTATCCAGGAATAGCTGAAATAGTCCGCACATGAACATATTAGATTGTATTCCAATTGGTCGCCCCCCTCTGATTCTAAGAGGTTAGAGTCGTTTCGAAATCTAATAAGAGTTGGAAAGTTAATTAGAAAAATATAGGCATCCTAGATTGTCCAAACAATTATTGTATTATTAGCATACAATGCTGTAAGATGTTATGTGGATAGTTAACAAACTATCACCTCAGATTAGAAACATGTTGAAAAGAACATTCTCTGGAATATTTGAGCTGATAACTAACTATGCTAGCCCTAAAACAAATTAATAATAAATGAGATAGCAAAAATCATGACACGTAGTAACGGGTAACTGAAGTGTCTAATAAAAGTGAAACTTAGCTTCGTAACAGGAGCCACAGTACAGCCATTGCTGTTGAAGTCAGCCGATGTCAGCTGATTTCGAGAAAACTTTAAACCAAGCGCTCTCATAAACCAATGGTTTAGATATAGCGTAGGCGCAGCCAAGTGAAGACTTAAATATCCTGGAATTTGAAATAAGGCCACACGAGTATCTGTTCATTTATATGACATACGCCGCCAACTGAAGAGTTGGAAAGATTTATGTTTACTTCTTATTACGATAGTTAATGTACCTTCTTGGTAAATTAATTATCAATTTATAAGCTTCACGCTTCGTAGCTCTTACTTATTAATAATATTAGGTTTACCCATAAAATAAGGGTGTGTCTTATACCTGAAGTCACTCCACACACATATAAATCTCAAACACGCAAACACATTTCATATTCACAAACTGCCAAATATAAAACTCACGTTTGCAGGGAGTCGAACCCGTTATTACAGTAGCACAAGAACCCAAGCAACAACCATACCATAACTTACATAAGAATACGTCCGTGCATCTGGGAATCGAACCCACTATCAGTAGCATCGGAAACAAAATCCTACAATTACCTATTCATGCGGGAATTGCACCCACAAGCCGTGACACAGGAATCCAAGCACTTATAAACAAATAGATAAGGCGGGAATCGAACCCAAGATTCGTTTACACAAATCTAAGCACATCAAATAACAAATTATGCGGGAATTTAACCCACTACCTGTAGTTGAAGAATTCAACTTCCATTATCAAACTGTAACTTAATTAAACATAAGTTATTGTAACGTTATATACTCTCGCCGTTTCTAATAATTAATAGGACCATAAAATTACGTTGTGTTATTATTATTGTAGTAACCTATAAGTTCTTTCTCGTTGTACTGAAGTGAATCAGTACATTTAATGACGAGAATCCTGGTCACGCTGCACCACATGTGACTGTACGAGAATTACCCTAGGCTGATAAAATTTTCGTTTTTCCTAATTATGCTAATATTAGTGTTTAAGTCGGTTCCCCCCTTAGGGGGAAGGCCGCACCCCACCCCGTACGGCCCTGTAGAGCTCGTCTCCGGACTGGACACTCTCCCACCGATATGTGTAAGAAGAAATGAATTCTCAAATAAGAAGTCCGATACCTTGTCCTATTAATAAGGCAAGTAAGGGATTGAATGAGATTGTAATAAGACAAGAATTCATCGTTGTGAAATGCATTGGATGTGGTTTTAGAAATCTAATAAATAATAGAGGGATGCAAAGTATATCATTATATAAACTTGTGAGTAACCTTTACGTTAGCGTAACAGGTATTTGGTCAGTCATTACTCGCACGATACCTCACATCTGCACTCGGAGTACTTAGAGCAACACTTCCATAAGTGACGCATTGCGTCGGCATCACGCTCTTTTGGAGACATGGTCCCTAGCAGTTCTTTCGAACTGATAACGTGACGAAGCGGCTTTCCCTGCG
Organism: Agrochola lychnidis; assembly: GCA_963680765.1. Lineage (NCBI taxonomy): Eukaryota > Metazoa > Arthropoda > Insecta > Lepidoptera > Noctuidae > Agrochola > Agrochola lychnidis. The sequence continues at coordinate 18,819,061 of OY796857.1, forward strand.
GCAACCGTGTGACCGGCCTTGTCTAACAACGGAGCAGCTAGTTCCAGCGACATTCGTCGGCATCATGTTCTTTAGGAGACATGGTCCCTATCAGTCCTTGGACTGAATATAAGATAGATGTGGTCACCCAAACCCCTGGAAGGTCACCCTTTGCACAACAAGTATATCTGCAAGACACGTGTTCATGTCAGTCTGACCGAATTGTTGGTCTGAGATAAAGAATACAACATTCAAGAATTACTAGTTAATAGAGTTGAGAATTGAAACTCAAGAATTATTATTTATTTAATAGAGTTTTGGATAATCTCTCTTAAAGTCCTTTTAATTGGTCTGAGGTAAAGAATACCGAATTCAAGATTTAGGTTCTAGATAATAGAGTAGAGAATCATAATTCTAGAATCATGAATTAATAGAGTTGTGGATCAACTCTCCTGAAGGTATATAGACAGTCCCAAAGCGCCCTCCCTTCACCACTTCCTAGTGTTTGAGCTGGGGAGAAGAAGTGGCGCAACAAACTCCCCAGCAACACGTCTCTGTCTGTTTAATTACAAGAGCTGAACAACTATATTACCAGCCAAGGATAATTATTATAATGAAAGACTCACCCAGTCGCACCAACACACACACACACGCACATATTACATTAAGTACTAAATTAGTCTAATCTGGGCTTTCACCCAACTATATTTAACTTAATAACTAATACTTGTTGTCTTGCGACAGCCCACTCGGACATGGCCTCTTGGCATTCACCAAGTCTCCTAACTTAACTAGCCTAGATTCGGACGTCCGTCTCCTATCGTGGTCTAAAACCAAGTGCCTCCCCTCTCGCAGTTGAGCACCAATAACTGTAATATAACTTTTATAAGGTGAAGAGGTAAAGGGATCGTTACGCTTGCACTTCAAATCACTATTTATAGCTACGTTAATTTGTCTGTTTACAATTAACCCACTTCAGTGAGACCGGGAACCGTTTTACAACGTTTTATCTGAAATGTACGTGTTCTGCTAGACCTAACGCATAGAACCTCTGAGAAACTAATACGATTCTAACGGAACACGTTCCCTAAGCATTAAATAAATGTCTTACTCAATCCTATGACAGAGTACAGCGAAGTCCATCTGTTATTGAGGAAGACAAGTATCGGATAGTTCTAATCGCGTACTTGTGTGAAAGACACCCTTACGGCGGTATAGCCCCTTTTTACTAAGATAATATAAAACTAGCACAAGCGCACCGTAGACTCAGTCTCTAGCAGAATACATTACGATCGAACCTGGTGAACGCCGAAGTGGTGGTTCGTCACTTCTCATTTCGTTAATCTTCCCCATTTAGAGGATGCGTTGCGGCATTTAAGCGGCTTGCGTCCCAATAGCGTGTCTCGATAAATAGTGACGATTTAGTAATAGTCCTACAGAACGGACGGGGTTTTTTTATCGAGACACGGTCCCTAGCGTTCTTTGAACGTCTACCAATTCAGTTTGGGGTACTTGGTGAAGCCTACCCCCTCTCCCGGAAATGTACGTCAACAAGCCTCACGCAAAGTATTCTGTGGCGAGACCTTTTTGGATACAGATATCATCACTAACATTTGGTTGTTTTATTTATAATGCAATTGCACATTGGCTTTATAGCCTAGTTCAGCTTTATATGAGCTGTGAGTATTTATGGTTCTGCCTTCCAAATGTAGTGTGTCAGCTCAAGATCAAGAGTCGTCAAAGGTCAGGAGCATTAATGCTCAGTGTCAAGTATGGTGGAAGGCTTTCGCCATTTCCCTATAACCAAAAGCAAGTGACTACTCTGCCAAGGGGTGGATTAGGATATGGACACGTAATACACGGGAATGTAGCATTAATTATAAAATACGGTACTAAATAATAGTTATTTCGCCATTCTGGAATAAACGATCATTAATAGCTAGTCAGCCATATCACCTAACTGTTACCTACAAATCAGCTTGCAAGAACAATCACAATGGTGTAGGTCAATGAATGTAGAAGTACAATGTACATGCTACTACTAAATATAACAGTTAATTAAAGTTGACACTTACCAATTCCTTAGATAGGATCAGATTACAACACACTTACAAAATACAACACGTACCAGCTTCGCTTCAGACACCGCTCCTCGATCGTGACTCGTCTCCGATGCACCTAGACTCCCAACCTAACTTGCCTGGACTATCACGTCTGTAGCCTATCGCGACTCAAAACCAACTGCCTCTCTTCATTCCTCGGTCCCCTAAAAATCCCAAAAACACCACGTTTGGTCCATCTTCCCACACTTTTGCAGAATAGTTTAATGGCTATTTTTTGTACAATTTCTCAATTGTTTTAAAAGGGTCCGTTTGAATTGTCGGAACCCAACTTAATCGTTAACAGATGCTGACTCTGGTATTGTGAGTCGAGATTAGAAATTGGATATTTTACTATTTCTTTAGAATTCGGTGAAATATTACATTCGACCTTTTCGTTCTTTGTTTCCCATTAAATAGAGAATTTATGTGTTTCTAAGTTGACTTGAACCATGTGCTGGTTTTAAAATAATTATAATATTTTGTTATTAAAATAGGAGCAAATGACAGACAGTCACACTGCCAAATTTCATGATCCTAGGTCAACGGAAAGTACGCTGTAGGTTTTCATTTATTCGCGAGTATCAAAATATGTCGCATAAAATGCCGTGTTTTTTTATTGCGTTGACTTAGAAGCTTGATTTTTTTAGGTATCCAAGGGACTGTAAACTTACGTATTTGATATTAATTTCAACTTGATACCTTTGCGCGTTCCTGAGAAAAAGGTTCTTGACAGACTGACAGACGGACGGACAACGAAGTAATCCTATAAGGGTTCCGTTTTTTCGTTTTTAGGTACGGAACCCTAATTAAGCCAAATGAAAGGCAACGTTCCGAAACTGTTTAACAGATTATTTTATTGATTGTTAATATGTTATTATTTTATTGATTGTTATAACAATGTTTGTAAATATGTGAGCACCATGTATCTATCACATATTAAATTATCTATCGTTGCTTCATTTTTAATTCTTTTTAACTATTGTGGTATAGTAATTTTATTCTAGGTGCATCGTCTTCATATACAATAATTATTTAACAAATGTACGTACATATACAAACAATTATAAAACATTTTAAAAGAGTAACGGTGGAGTTTCTTGCCCATTCTTCTCCATACGAAAACTACCTTTTGGAAGGGGCGACTAGAATCAATTTTATTATTTTGTAATTTTTGACGTTCAAAAGTGCCATACATGGGCCTATTTGAAATAAATGATTTGACTTTGACTTTGATTCAAGTTACGTCTTCTATCTTCTACAACATGAATAAAATTCAAAGACAAAAAGAATTATTCATCCAAAATACTTTTTTTTTCTTACATGCCGTCTTTGACACCGTATCTATCTTAGAATAGTAATAAAAAATATCCATTATTACGAACTACGAACACAAAAAAAAAACAAATCTATTCCGGATAAATTGTTTTGCTTTCCAATACCAACAGAGGAAATAGAAAAATCTAGAAAGGTTTACTTCTCCACAAATCTATCAGTCAATATGAAAAAGCCGCGAATGCGTAGCTGTTGGAACAAGAATCGTGTGTACGACAAGCAATTTAAGTTAGAATGGATTTCATATATGTGTGATTATTTGCGCAGTTCTTACGTATTTTTAGTGGAGTAATCTTACTACTTCAAACATAACATAACATCACGCGTGGTACAAAGGGTTATAAATACAACTAGTTTATTTTCTTTAACAAGTTTTTAAAGTGAAACTTTTATTACATCGTTTCAAACTTTTTCGTCTGTGTGTTGCATGTCGCGTGACGGTCGGCCGCGGAGAGGGATAAAGTGAAAGGCGCTCGTCAGAGCAGCCAAGGCCAATGTGGCGGCGCCTATAGTTCGCTTAAAAGTTTCACTTTTACCGTGGTTTCATAAAACCACACAATCCTTTTTTTTACATAGTATACTGTTGACCAAAAAATAATCGAAATCGCCAACCCGTATAGAGCAAACGTGGTGATTAATGCTCATGACTTCTCTATATAAGAAGAGGCCTTTTCCCTGCAGTGACAATATAATAACAGACTGGTCATCATCATTAGCCTTTTTTTTTTTTTTGTTTTTTTTTTTTTTTTGGGTGGGAAATCATCAAATAACTTCTCCCGCTCTGGGCGGAGCGGGAGGGCGTGTCAGACTCTTACTGAGTAAAACCCACCCGTGTTCCTTCAGTTGCCGTGTTGCCAGGGGGCCACGATGTCCCTATCGGTTCTCTTCGAACCCCCGGCAGGCATCATCATTAGCCTAAAGCAGTCTTCTGCTGGACATGTCTCTCCAATTGCACGCCATTCAGCTCGATTCTCTAGAACTCTCGTCCAGCTGCCACCCTGCGAGGATCGTCACTCCACCTAGCCTGAGGGCATCCTACCTTACGTTTATCGATTCACGGTCACAGGCTGGCATTACATAACATAAACATCACGCCTGTAATCCCCGAAGGGTTAGGCAGAGGTGTGCCTATGTACACCCACATTTCGCCAGTTACGTTTAAGTCCCATGTAATAGGGGACGAGCCTATTGCCATCAACCGGGCATAAATCCAGACTCCGGGCTGCTACTGACAAATTCCAGATGAAAAAACCCAATAACACTTTGCCCGACCCGGGAATTGAACTCAGGACTTCATACTCAGCAGTAGCGCTTTGCGACCACTAGATCAACTAATTATTATATCTACCCACTTAATAGTATAAGTATATGTATAGCTTCAACAGCACAAACAAATACTCATTACGTCATAACATTGGCAAACGTTATAGGCACTTAATTAATTAATTCGCCCGCACTACAATTAATGTAACAATAAATTCATTACCGAATTATTACTATTTGTAGGTACCCATTTACCAATGCATTAACGTTATCTGAGTAAATAATGCACTATGAACAGGCTCGTGACTTAAATGATAAAAGCTGCAAAAGTCTACCGAAGGTTAAGCTACACTTGCCGCGGTCGGTTCGTTGATGGGTGACCATCCATTACGTATCGAAATCCCTCCGTACCTCGGAAAGTACGTTAAGCCGTTGATGCCAGCTGTCATTCGTAGATCTTTCTCAGTTATGGGTAGTCAGAAGTCAAAAAGTCAGACAACCAGTCTTACCAAGGGGTATCGTGTTCCCCAGTAACTGGGTCGTGGAGGTCAGATAGGCAGTCACTCCATATAAAATTCTGTATTCAGTTGCATCTGGTTAGACAGGAAGCCAACCCCAAAATAATTGAGAATAGGCAGGGTAGATTGATAACTGGTGTAAAATATTTTTTTATCGAAAAACCTCTATCTAGGACGCGGTAATGGCTTATTTTCGATCAAGATTCAAAATTCAAATTCAAAAAATTCAAAAGCAAAAGTCATTTATTCAAACTAGGCTGAGAATCAGCACTTTTCGAACGTCAAAATTACATAAGACAGTCCCCCAAAAACGCCCACCCTTCACCACTTCCTGTTTTGTTTGAAGAAAATGAGTCACTAAGGCTTTCCCTATTTTAACTTGGCTAACACGGACTAAGTGAATTTGCGACACTAATGGCTATAAAATTCAACAGTAGGTACTTAAAATACTATTAATATTTTAGGCAGAGTATCTTGTAATAGACTACGAAGTAAAACCATGAAGATAACACCTTCATTACTGTTAAAATAAATAGAGTTGGTGGCTACTTTTCATCAGACAGATCGTCTCTTTGATTTACCTTCCATTACTATATTATTCGATGTTTTCCTTCAAAAATGGTGAAGGAAAACATCGTCAGGAAACCGGTCATGCCTGAGAGATATTTCTCGACGGCTGAAGCAAAGTCAGAGGTCCATGGGTGGCTTTAAAACTCTGACACTAGCGTGACGGTCGCCATGGCCCACGCACAATGGTCCACCTGACAGACTAAGTGTGGAAATCAAACCCTATAACATAGAACATAGAAACTCTGACACCAGTACCCTAATTGCGTAATACACGATCAATTACAATTTGTTTCGATTTGAAACATATTGCTAATCCATTGCTTCATAAGTGAAAAAAAAAACGTGTGGCACTCGGGGACTGCCGCGGTAAAGCTATTTCATAGCATTTGTAACCTCCATACTTTCTATTTGTCAACGTTACACTTGGGATGATGACGGATGATGACGTAAAACAAAGATGTGATGTGATGTTGTCATGGGAACGTAATTTTTGTTTTATGTCATCATCCGTCATTACATGGTAGGTGGAGTGGAGGGTGTTAGGTTTTATTTTCGTTACGGAATTTCTTGATTCGGTCGCCGCGCTCAAAGCCCGCGATAAAAGCCATGCAATAGCTTAAAAAATCTGCTCAACAACGTAAATAACGCAATGAATGTTGTTGAACTGTCAAAACGAAACAAATTTGTCATAATCGTTTACGAAAATAAGTTACGCAATTAGGAAAAGAAAAAAAAATACCTTCCATTACTTATAAAACGAACCATAACCAACTAGCGATAAATAATGACTAACAACTATTTTATAAAAAGGTATATAAGCTAAGCGTAATCCCGCAGGCGGTTTTATTATAATGTTTTGCATTCATTGATCGTACATATTAATGTGCCCAAAGCTTATTATGACAAAGTAAAGACAACAAAATAAAGGAATAATTTGTAGCGGTCGTTGACCTCGGCTGCTATTTTTTTTAATGTTTGGGAATATAAAACTGTCCATCGTCTGATATAGGGATGACAGTGTCTAACCTAATATTGATTGTTAAACCCTTTTTAAACGTCCAAAGGGTTTCTCGCCATTTTTGAGGAGACGTAACCGAAATGCAAAAAGAAATAATGACGTAAATAGACGTCATCTGTCCGGATGTTCTGTCACAATCCCCATTATATTTATTTTTACAGTAACCCTAAAATTCAAATAAATGCCTACAGTTTTTTGTGAGTATTATTCGACCTTGTTTGTTTTAATGTTAACTCTCAAACTTTCTTTTGTTACAGCAATTCGACTCAATATGTAAAGCCGAAATATCATTCTTAATACCACGGATACTATTAAATGTAAGTACAAAATTATAATTAATTGTAAATGTAAATCCCGCATATGCTCGCACACTCACTCATACTTCACTCACAGTCACACACACTCTTTCACAAACATACGCACACCCTCAAACACCCACACACACATAACTCCAGACAAGCACACTTGAAACATATACAACACTTTCATTTAACGTTTTCTTTTTTGTAATTACTTTTTGTTTTCCTTTTTCTTTTCTTTTTTGTTTCACTTGGACTTGCCCTAATGGATTATTGTGTATAATTTGTCCAATTTTCTATATGCACATCACTTTGAAGGGACACTGGCTTGTAAGATACAGTTTAGAAGTCAGGGTTTTTCACTCTTGAGAACTATATAAGCCATTTTTTGATCAAAATAATGTAAATACATTTATGGAGAAATAAAGATTTAGTATTATTTTTATTTTATATTGGCTTTTCACTCAATTGAAAACTTGCACAGTAGGTACAATGATTTATGAAAATCAGTCCTAAAAATACTAAATAGCCGAGTAACTGACCAACTTGGAACTAGCGCGGTTGGTCACAGTTCTAACCTAAATCTAAACCAATTGGTCTGGGTCTGCGTAGTCTGCGACCGATTCAGCATTAGATGTCACACCAAACGCTTATTGTGACTGCAGATAAGCCATTCTTTATTACGACTTAACGTGGTTAGCAATTTTGTCAAACATTAACGCAATGACAATCCAGCTAAACTTTATTCAGCTGTTTTACATAACGGAGCTGTTTTGTAAAACAGCTAGCGATTATATAAAACAGCGGATTCCACAATCCATCTGCAATATAATACATCGTAAGTGCACTAAACCCTGTTCGGTAGCATCTCGTGGCATGACTGTTTTCCAAGTGAAGTAGTCAAAGCACTTTAGGTTCCCCATAAAACACACAGTTAATTGAGGTTATAAAATTTTCACAATACCTACCTACACTTTATAAATATTGTATACGGTTTACGGTACATCATGTGCGTATTTTTGTTCATTACAAACACAAATAATTCAAAAAGCTAAAATGGCGATGGGCTGAACATATTGCAAGACTCAAAGACGACCTGGCCATACTGCCATACGACCTGGCCATAATGTTACTTCAAGAGTAACATTATGGCCAGGCCCATCAGGCTAAAAAAAAGAGGAAAGGCCATAGCTTGCTGGGTCAATGACATCGTGATAGTCGCTGGCACTTGCTGGATGCGTACGGCAGAAGATAGAGACCGTTGGTCATCTCTGGAGGAGGCCTTCACCTTCTAATGAGAGTGGTTCTTGCTATAAAAAAAAACCGGCCAAGTGCGTGTCGGACTACGCACAATGAAGGGTTCCGTAGTTGAGATGAATTTATTTATCCCAAGAACAAACTTAACATTGTAGTTGAAAAACATGCTCTCCCATGCATTCCAATTACAATCGTCGGCATCCAATATTATATTTTTTTACGTTTTTTTTTTTAATTGCCAGATCACTTATTTGATTGTGTAGAATGAAATAAAACAAAAATCTGATGTTCGTTAAAAATTTCACATTCGCGGTATTAATATAAAAATAATATAAATCTAACACCTTTAAACGAGCAATTCTTGTATATATATAATCTGAATCTCGGAAACGGCTCAAAGAATTTTTATGAACTTTAGTACGCAGGGCGTTTCGGGAGCGATAAATCGATCTAGCTAGGTTTAATTTTTAGAAAACGTCGTTGAAAAAGAAAAATGGTCACGATATTTTTCTTTATTCAAGTAACAAGGACTCATTGTGTTAGTAAACTTATGAACTATGTTAGCTTATTTTACCAGGTCACTCAGAAAGTTTTGCGACTAACAGTTTTTGTCTATGGGATACTGACTGGTTTTGATATCGATAAAAAATATGACTATTTATTACAAAAAAAAACATAACATTCTAAAGTCCCTCCACATTTTTTTACGAGCAAAATCAAAAAACTCTGTCTTACTGAAAAGTGGATTTGCAACGAGAACATTTTCGCGCGATGATTTTGTACGATTTCAAATGTCGACTTAAACCAGAAGAATTGTTTGAAAGACTTCAAATGGTGTTCATAGAAAAAAGTCCTTCTAAAGCGACTGTTTTCCGCTGGTTCAACGAATTTATGCTTGGTCGTGTAATTTTGGCGGACGAAGAAAGAAGTGGCCGCCCTATGACGGCTGTTACATAACAAAACGTGCTGGCTGTGAACATTTAATTCAAGAGAATATGCGAATTACATATGAAATGGTTCACCATATACTGCAGATTTGACCGGGAAGTGTGCATGAAATTCTACATGGACATCTTCGGGTAAGGAAGATAGTTTCACGCTGGTAACGCAAAATCCAACGCAGGCTCAGAAGGAGGTTCGGCAGAATGGTGCCGAGACATGATAAAAAATTTGAAGCAGGCTCGTCTCGGCACGTTTAAGATATCATTACGGCTGACGAATCTTGGTTTTATCAGAATGATCCAGAAATGAAGCGTCAGTCGACCATGTGGCTGTTTCAAAATGAACCAACGCCTACCTAAGTGAAGCGAGCCAGTGTGCAACCAAGTGCAGGCAAAATTTTGATCGCAAGTTTTTTTTCTTTGACGGTTTATCTGGTGTCAGTACCCTTTCGAGATCAAAGGAGCATCAATACTAAATGGTATGTTACCAAATGTTTGCCAGAAGTTTTTACTGCTGCAAGCAGCAAGCGACCGAACACTGGCCTCCGTGGGCTACTGCTTCACCATGACAACGCGCTGACTCACTCGGCGCTCAAAACAAGGGAATTTTTGGACAGCACACCGGTCAAATTTATAGGTCATCCTCCTTACAGTCCCGATTTGGCTCCGTGCGACTATTTCTTGTTCCCCAAAATAAAAAACCAACTCAAAGGAAAACAGTTTTCATCACCGGAAGCTGCACTGACTGCATTTGAGAAGGAGATTGAAGAGGTGTTTGATGTGGACTGGAAAATGTGTTATGAAAATTGGTTTAGACGTATGAAAGTGTGTATTAAAGATATAATAAAAAAATATATAACCTGTAGTTTATTTTTTTCTAGTATCGCAAAACTTTCCGAGTGCCCCACGTAATCTAGTTTCAATTTATTTCACCCCATGGGAGATGGCACTGCAGTGATTGATGTACATGCAATCCAGCCTGCTAGCAGTGGCGTGCGTTTCATAAAGACAGAAAGACACTGCCTACCCTAGTTCTGATAATAGATCTAATATTATTTTATCAATAAACAAAACAAATCATAAATCAGCTCCACCTATCGAGTGCCGGTGGTATCATCGTTCGAATTTCGCATCATCTCGATTCGCGCTGCACTAGCGCCGCCTCGCCTCTGCCACGGTAAAGACACAAACTATTCGTCTCTGAATGTTTTTATGTGTGCTCTCGTGGTAAGTCGTATTTAATGTGTGTGCGTTCCTATAGCTACGTGGACTTTGCTGACACACAATGACAAAAATCACGCACACAACTGCAAGAAAAGCCAGTGTCTGTTTGTAGTTATTCTATACAGCTAAGACGAAAAATTACGACTCGTACCGAACATTACCGAACGAAAGTTTGTTATGCAATGCAATGCAAATATTTTAGGAAATAACATTGTTTCATTGAATTTTATACATTTAGATGACCATAATTTTTTGTCGTATTACTTTTTTTACCCTTTAATGCTCGTTTTACTATAGTCGCCATATTGTTTGACGTGTGTTGTGTTTGTGAATACGCTATCAAGTAATTAGAATTTGATTGTTGTTATTAGTGTAAAATGGATAATATTGTCTGTGAAAGTTGTTCAGATGGTGTGTGTATTGAGAAAATAAAACATGATGCGTTTTCAAAACTATCTTTCGGTGAAAAAAAACAAGTTATCGAGATAGGTCGTGGTACACCGGATTTGCAATTAATACAAATTAAAGGTAAAGTTAATCGTAAATTCAATAAAAAACAATATGATTCATATCATTGGCTGACAGGTTGCATACACAGTAATCGGTTATTTTGTTTCGTTTGTCTACTATTTTCAAATAATAAAACCGTCTGGAACGACACCGGTTACGCTGATATTCATAATTTTCCTACCGCCGCGAGAAAACATGAACAATCTGAAAAACACTTAGAAGCTTCCCTTAAATATCACACCTTTGGAAAAAATCGTATAGAGACGCGTTTAAACTCTCAGATACAAATAGACATTGATAGACATAACGCGAAAGTCGATCGGAACCGAAATATTTTTCAGCGACTAATTGACATTGTTTGCTTTTTAGGGAAACAAGAGCTCGCTTTTCGTGGACATGACGAATCTGCTTCGTCAGTGAATAAGGGCAATTATTTAGAAATGGTCGACTTGCTCGCGAAATACGACGGAGTGTTGGAAAACCATTTACAAAATTGTACTAGCTCATTTATGGGTTTATCAAATCGTATTCAAAATGACCTAATCTCTAGTATAGCGTCTGTAATGATCGAAACAATAAAACAACAAATCGCTTCCACTGATTTTGTAGCTGTGATGGTCGATGAAACACCAGACGTAAGTGGCAAAGAGCAACTAGTACTGGTTTTAAGATATTTTCATAAGTCAGAAGTGTTTGATCGATTTATAAAGTATATTGACGTAAGTTCCGACCGCACCGCGAAAACTTTAAGTGCCATCATACTGCAGATTTTATCAGAATTTAACTGTTTGTCGAAATTAGTAGCTCAGACATATGACGGTGCAGCTGTCCTGTCATCTGAACGGAACGGCGTTCAGTCGCTGGTTCGCCAGCAATGTCCTCTTGCTGAATACGTTTGGTGTTCCGCCCATGTCCTTAATTTGGTACTTTCCAAATCGTGCGAACGTATTCCAGAAACTAAATGTTTTTTCAATCTCATAAAAACATTAGCAAGTTTCTTTCATAATAGTACCAAAAGGCAAAACCACTATAATAAAATAGCTGATATGAAAAAATTGCCTCGCGTTGCTGACACTCGATGGACTTACAATTCGCGTACTGTAAATGTAATTTTCAATTCTTCTTTACATTTAATTGATTTATTTGAGGATATGGTTGAAAACGAAGACTCTTGGGATGGCGAGACATTAAGTCAAGTTTCGAATTTGTTACACAATTTAAAAGACTTTCAATTCCAGTTTTTACTCCATGTGTTTAACGAAATATTCGCAAAAACTGATGTGCTTTACGAAATTATGCAAAAAAAGACATCAGATGTGACTTATTGCATTAAAAAAATTAAGGAGTTTGAATCGTTTTTAGAATCATTCAGATCTAGGTTTGAATTAATTTTTGAAAGCGTAAAAATAATCACAGGGCCGCCAAAACGAAAACGTAATGTTGTAGACGCAAAAATCAATTTTAAGCGGATTTTTATTGAAATTATAGACAATATATCCAACGAATGTCGCGACCGGTATAAAAATCTGAAAGAATTAAATTTTTTTGGACTACTTGAATGCGAAAATTTCAATAAATATAATGACAATTTTCCGGTTGAACTAGTATCGCAATTCGTAAATGTTTATAAATTATACGACTTTAACTTAGACCGCCTTATCAATGAGCTCAAATGTGTTTATAAATCTGCCGAATTCAAAAACCTTAGTATTTACGAAATTATAGAACATTTTTATGAAAATAACATAAATACAGTTTTTCCCGAAGTGCTGCGTTTGGCAAAATTAATTGTTACAGTTCCCGCGAGCAGTGCTTCAACCGAAAGGTCATTCTCGTCGCTAAAACGTATACACACCTACTTAAGAAATACACAAGGCCAGCAACGACTTACAGATCTTTCCATGATTTCAATAGAAAAAAATCTTCTTACGGAAATAAAACGCCTTCCCAACTTTTACGATTCCATATTGCACACATTCTTACAGAAAGATAGGCGTGTAGATTTAATATACAAATAAAACAATCCTATATAGTATACTCACATCCATCACCATCTTTTCACTGCTTTTATTTAAATTTTGCAAATCACACAAACACTACAAAACATCAAACAAACGCGCCGAAAGGCCACTTTGAATATCCGTAAATTGATGTGTCTATAAAATCAGTCAATCTATTGATATTTGAGCTGGAATTTGGCAATTACCTACATCATCAATCGACAAGACGACGCGACGAACCAAAACCAACGTGCAGTATTTTTGGTGAGTAAAATTTTCTGCCTACCCTGTCTTAAAACTGTGTGCACGCCACTGCCTGCTAGTGATCATTTTCAGGATATTATTGGAGCTGGCCCGCACTCTGCGCACCAGGGATGCACACCTCATTCGCATCGTTGCGTAAAAGCAATTAATATGTGCGTCTGCGAACATTCCCGATGCGCAACAAAAATGGGGCAGCCCCACCAATAGGTACCCTGAAAGCGTTGTTGTATTGGACACGAAGGGTGTTGCACGACCTTTGGGTATATCTAGCGCATAGGCTGCACGTGTAAAACGTTGTACAATAAGCTCAAAACAGAGTAATTTTGACTTTTTAAGTGAGCAGCGTGCAAACCTGCGAGCCAGCATGTTCGCCCTTACCGACAACACCCTTCGTTCCCGCCAATATCGAGTCCGTCATTGAGGTCAGGGGTCAATATATGACCAAGATATTTAAACGTAAATACTATTTGTAGTGGAGTCTCATTGAGTAATACAGGTGGTACATAACCTGGTCTACCCCAAGCCTCAAAGACCATGATCTCCGACTAATAAGTCGGAGATCATGGTCTTTGAGGCATGTATAACTCCAATAGGAGTTATACATCAAACCGTGTATTTTGGCATACTGCTCACATTTGGCGACCAACTTTCTGAGACCACGGATTGACGCGCTCAGAAGCACCATATCGTCTGCATAGCTAATATTATTTACACAAATACCATCTATATAGTTACCTACTCTGGTGCTGTTGAGCTCGCCAATCAGCTCGCTCGAAAAGCGAGGGTGAGCTCAACCCTCCCTGCCTCACCCCGCATTCCAACGTGTATGGCCTGGAAAAAGTTCCAGCCCATCATACACTATTGATCTTGTTACCATACCAATATTTAAAGATGTTTATAAGCTCCGTTGGCAATCTATCCTTCTCCATCTTTCTCCGCAATACGTCATAAGCAACCAGATCGAAAGCCTTGAATAAGTCGAGGAAGCTAACATAAATCTGCGTCCCACGCTGTGTATAGTATGTGACAGTATGCTTAAGACACAACACTGCACTTTCTGTTGACAAACCACGCCGAAACCCGAATTGGTTGTCATGAACATTTACAGTTTTATTTTTTAGTTGTGTATTAAGCAGACTGTCAAACACTTTTGATATTTTGTTGTTGATATTATAATAGCTAGACGAAATGTAAGTTTGCGCGCACAATATTGAGAGATTTACCATGTTATTTTAAGACCATGGACTTCTTATAGGTTTTCCTGTTATCTATGAGTAAAGAGCCATACTATGTATTTTTTTCAAAATTTTTGGTCCAGTAGTTTCGGAGATAAGGGGGGGGGAATGGTCAATTTTCATTGAATTTCTTAAATATCTTTAAAAGTGTTTATTTTAAAATGATATAAAAAATATGTTTAAGATCCTCATAACAAGTCCTTTCATTTGATATGTCACACGGCACTGTTAGTAAAACTTTTTTTTTAAATTTTCTTGTTGGCCCCCTAAAAGTGACCCCTATATTCAAAATTCATTTATTTACGTTACACATTCGTGTTTGGGTTACAGAAATACATATGTGTACCAAATTTCAACTTAATCGGTCCATTAGATTCGGAGTAAATTGACTGTGACAGACGGACAGACAGACAGACAGACAGACAGACAGACAGACAGCCAGACAGACAGACAGACAGACACACGAGTGATCCTATAAGGGTTCCTTTTTTTCCTTTTGAGGTACGGAACCCTAAAAAAGAAATAAAATATAAAATAATTAAAAAAACAAAAATGTAACAATGTAAATAAATAATCGTAATAATTTTATTAACAATCAATACTTATTTATTAATAGAAAAGATTTTTTTATTGTATTAAATATTAGGTAAAAATGTATGTAAGTAATATTTCGAATTGGAATTATAAATTATGATTGCATGCAGTATTTACATTATTTTTTGTAATTCAAACAGCAAGAAATAAAGGGCTATTTTATTTGTTTATTTAATTCAAAAATCTAAGTTGGCTACATGCTAATATCATAAATGCAAAAGTAAATAACTCTGTCTGTTATCTTATCATGTCTTTTGGATGAACGGATTTGAATGAAATTTGGCACAAGGATAACTATGACCTGGATAGGATACTTCTTATCCCGGCAATATGGTTCCATGGGATAATTTCCGACATCCATACGTGTGAAACCGCGGGCAAAAGCTAAAAGTAAAAATGTAATACAACTTTTTGGGGTAGGTTTCACTCAATTCTTTTGTCACATGACACAACATACAACCAACAAAAAGGAGCAAATTCGCTGCTAACTTTTGTTGAACACCGTAAAGTATCCAGGTTAGGTTCTATCCAAGCCTTGCCAATTCTTTTGTGCCACGTATGTCATAAGTCGACGCGCGACGTGACCCTAAAATATCGCAACGAACACTATTGTATGCTCGAACAAAACTTCCCTTGGCGGAAAATATGCTTTTTAAATGTTGAAGCTTATTTTTCACTTTTTTCACCTGACGTTGGCTTTACAGCTCCAGTGCACAATCAACCTATTTTTGTAAATATTGTGACATTTTGTGAAGAAATTTTTTAACAAGGCCGTCGTTGTTCTTTTTGTTTGGACTTTCTTAACAACGGGTATTTTTGAAATAGCTTTCCGTTGTGCTTTATGCAAGAAGTTTTTAAGGGGTCACAAGCTAAAGTTTTATCGTGATGCAAAGTTAAATAAATGCGATCTATGAATAAAGTTTGCAGGTATTTCTTTTCTTAATGTTGAAAAGGGGAAATAAAACACACACATTAATAATTTCTTTTAAAAGTGATAATTGACCCTGGAAAAGGATGCTTGGAAGGATTTGGGGGAGGCCTTTGCTTAGCAGTGGGACAGTGTAAGATAACATTTAAATGGCCTAAAACGGCCACTTTAGCAATTCTGCTAATTTAGCACTAAAGGGTTTTTGGAAATTCGACTTTTAAGGGGGTGAAAACTTTTAAGGGGTGGTTTTGTTTGCATGAAAAATCTTGTCCTTAAATTTTCTCCAATACCTACCAGTGACAGTTCCAAAAACAGTTCTTAAAGTCCTACCTATATACTTATAATAATAGTCACTTAGTCACTATTAACTAAACTAATATGCACTAATGTGTGTATTTACTAAACTTCAAATTGGACACTTAGTACACTAGGTGTTTTCAGAACATTATTATTTATCTTGCCTTGGATATCAAATGTCTACTCCGACGAACTATTATTAGTCCATTTAAGTTGACAACTTCGGTAATGGAGAAGTTTCATAGTGAGCAGAAATGGGTCATATTGGACCTAGTGGAATATCGTCTTTCTTCTTTTAAGAACGCTTCGATACAACATGCTATAAACTCTTTTTTGGAACTAAGCTGTTGATGAAAATTAAAACAGAAAGAGAATAATGGACACAGTCCACGTGTCCCACCCTATATGTAATCAAAACAAATAAAAAATTATAACTAGCCTCTATATTTCAAATTTTTCAAATAGATATTTTTTTTTAAATCTCAATACTATCTTAAATTACAATTAAGTGTATGGCGCAACAATTCATATTTCCAGTTTAAAAATACCAGCTCACCACCTCATTTTCTCCCACAGTGCCTCTGCATATGGTGCGTCCTCCGATTGTACCACCTCCTCCGAGCTGGCGTCACATGGAAGGGCGCGGCCCCCATCGAGCTGTGACTACTGCCGCCCCTCCACCCTTCGGAGCCACAGCCGCGTCACTCGCAGCCTTGCGAGTCCACGCTCCTCTTAGGAGGGGCAGAAAGTGACACCGATGCTAGCCTTCACGAACTCTGACGACGTTTCTCGTCTCTTTTACTATAGCAAAGTTTTTGTTAACTGTGAAAGCTTTTTGGCACGTCATCAATATCATAGATTATGAAATAACTTTCAAATCTTCTAGAAGCAAACATGGGCGTATAATGCGCCCCGTAGATTAAGGTCCTACCCCGATTATGAATGTGTTCAGAGCATTTGAAAAACTAAATCAGTATCAGTCAGTCTTTTTCTATGACGATACTAATAAGTTTATTTATTTATTTAATAATTCAAGCAGGCAAATGCACACAGGCACATTTAATGCCATGGTATAACATGGCATGACTTAATTATTGTCGATGAAAAACAAAAACATATTGCTCCGCAGTGTCTGATTATTCGTAAGATAATTTCAGAGATTTCTAGTTTTGCAATACATAAACAATACTTTTGAGTTGTCGAAAAAAACTGCTTGTGTATAATATACATGTAGCGGTTACACCGCCACATACGAACTACGCATCACAGACATGACATCATACAAATCCTGCATCGCGCAGTTAGAGTTTACCGAGCGATCGACATCCATACAAAATTTCAACTTCAAACCGATGGGCAGTTGCCCGCCAGACACAACACCCGTCTGCACGCGTAGTATGACCACCGTAGAAACGAGTTTTGTCGACGGAAGAGTAGACAAAATGACAGATAAACAATCACAATCCGTCATTTTGTCTATTCTTCCGTCGACAAAACTCGTTTCTACGGTGGTCATGCTACGCGTGCAGGTCGGAGGATCCTCCCTTTTCTATGGTGATGAGTGAACTTTACACCCTGTTCCTCATACCCCTAAATACATGCTAAGAACTATTATTTGGACCTATTTTGTTTCGAGGCAAAGACTTTAGGTAGGTACTATGTCTCCTGTCCCCAAGTAAACGGTTTTCCGAAACAGCGTAAAAGGATAATAAATATTTCAGTGTGACGGCGACGCCAGCCTTTGCGCCCAGAAAATGTATAAGACATTAAAATTTATTTATCTTGTCGTTTTTAAGACTTAAGAACTGAAGTTATGAATATCAATGAGGCTGGTTTCCAAACCTTATTTAAACGAACAATGCTTTAGAATTATGATAAGATCTAGGATCTAATCACCTTTGTATTAAAGCCTCGTTATTTGGAGGCACATTATCTTCGAACTATTAACTTCAAACAATATGTTGCTTCTTACATATCAGATCTTTAGTATTCAGACTGAAGCCTAAATCACTAAGAACACATTGAAGATTGGGTCGACAGATAACAACCAAAGGGTTTGTCTCAAAGCTTCCATAATCCGTTGTGTTCGTTTTTGGTCCTATTCTCTGAAAATTTAGATATAAAGCGAAGAGACGAAGAAATAAAACTAAGAAAAATCTAAAGCTGAACCATCACTAAAAAAACATACGTTCAATTTGTATAAATATGTAAACCCGTTTCAAAACAAAACTTTCATGTTAAATGGACCTATACATACAAACGTGTAGGTCCTTTTCAAATGTGTAAAGTTTTATTTATTAAGTAAACAAAAATGTTTCAATTGCGTGCTTTCCTTAAAGTTTTGACAATATCTATAATATTATTGCTTGAACCCAGTAATTGGTTTCATTAATCGTGGTATCAGTCATTCACATTCTTTTGTTTCATTTAAGTACTTTCCCATAATAATACAAAAGTATAATTGTAGAATTAAAATATCAGTGCAGTTATTATTTAAAAAGGTAATTATGCAAATGAAAATATAATTAAAACAAACGTGAGTTTTGCGTGAAAAATGTATTGCGTGTTTAAAGTTTTACGAAACAAAAAGTTACAAAGCGAATTCTTTTGTGGATGTTTTATTTTTCGGTTCACCAGCTACCTTTTTAAAGAATAAAGAAAAAATATTTTTCGCATTCTTTGTTTCGAGAATCTTGCTTCAAGCTGCGTTTACAAAATATGTATCTTTTTATTATAAAATAAAAGATTAGTATTTTTGTTTGTAATGAATAAACACAAAAACGACAGGACCGATTTTAAAAATTCTTTCACCTGTAGAATGCTATATTATCATCGGCTGTAATTTACAAACTATTGATTTGAATTAGTTTGAATAAACTAGGCTGAATGATGAAAAAAAGTAAAGATATTATTAAATACTATTCCGGCGAGAAAAGTACTTTCTAAATTTGGTCAAATTGGAATAATATATCTGTCTCTTTCATTCTCTATAGCATCGGACAAGGACAAAAGACGTTTATTAATGTTTGTTTGACGTGTCATTTAGCTGTTCTTCCATGTAATCGAGAGTACAATAAATATTGTTCAGTGCGGATCAAGTTAAGATATCAATTTGTAAAATATGTATAACCGACTACATTTTTTAAACTAGTGTATTATTTATTATGCTGTGTTTCTTTAAAGTGACGTTTTAGTATCGTCTACTTTCGGTCTTACCAACATTCGATTAATATTAACACTGTAATTTTAAAATATTGATAAAAGCCAGTAATTTTTTTAGAGTAACCCTGCTTCTGACGTTTCATTAGTATCTATGTACAAAGGTTTATGGGAAATAAAATATTTTGACTTTGTATATATCACCGTAGAATTATAAACTTCGTTAGTTTATAATCGATCGGTATTATTTCCGTTAGATTATAAACTGTCGAAAAATTGTGAACTGCGACAAATCATTTACGATATAACGCATTATTTTTCAATAGTTTATAATGTCTCCATGAGAAACCAGAGTAGTGAACGCTGCTGCTGCCACGGTAGCGCTCACTACGCTCGCTCGGCTCGCGCGGTTGGTCACAGTTCTAACCTAACCTAACCCATTTCACTCAGTTCACAATTTTTCGACAGATTATGATCTAACGGAAATAATACCGATAGATTATAAACTAATGGTGCTCACAATCTTACGGTAACATATACAATTTTAAAGTTTGAAAAGAGAGTTGTTATAGCAGTTTATATTTTGGAAAAGATTAGCTCAGAGAGAACGAACGAACGAGATTGAAAGAACTTGCGTTTTCATTCATGCAATATATGTAATATAATACACTGACGAGCAATATAAAAAAGCCACTAACTTATCATGAAATATTTCCGAAATCACGCAAGATATCTTCTTTAAGTAAAAAGCAACATTCAAGTGTATTTAATAGCGAATAAAAAAACACCTATAAAACTGTTTTTAAGATTTGTTTTACCTCATTAGCTAACTTGTGTGGTTTAGGAGATATTTAGATTTTTTGGCAATTTGCAAATGGCTTTTTTATATTGTTCGTGAGTATATAATCAGCCTGTTTTGGTCAACTGCAGAGCAACGGCCTCCCTTTTCTTTTTCCACTCAACTCGATCCTGAGCCAGAGATTGGTCAAATTGGCTCAGGATCGAATAAAATATAAATTGTAACTCCTAGAACGTCACTTTTAACAACATTAAAACTGTAAATAAAGCTTTTTAACAACAAAAAAAGACAAAATCAGTTAGAAAATGTAAACGAATAATTTCAAACTAAGTTGTCAAAGAGAAAACTTATAAATACCATCGCGGTTTTTAAAAGATTGTGAAATCAAAAGAGAACTTTTAAAGCCTCTGTTTTTCGATCGAAAAGTTATTTGATCTAAAATAATTTGTAAATAATGTAAACGTTAGATCTAAAGAAATATTTTGTATATAAAAATAACATAAATGTATATTTATAGATGCTGAAACAAAGCTTATTTTACTGCTTGTAAATAATTAGAAAAGGAATTTTTATTGGGTGATGTAAGCTGCCCGTACGTGTAAACGCTGTATAGTCATGAAGAAAATTAAAAAATTACGTTACAATGAAATTCCAATATAATAAACGTCTAATAAATTGAATGTTGAAACTGTTGATATCGTTTTAATTTCAAATGAGTGACTTTTTAGGGTTCCGTACCCAAAGTATGCCAACGGGACCCTATTACTAAGACTCCACTGTCTGTCCGTCCGTCTGTCCCAGGGCTTTATCTTTTTTATCGTAATAGGTAGACACTTGAAATCACAGAGTGTGTTATGGTCGCGCTAATAACAGTCCGAGCCGAGGTGGACCGAGCAGTACATAAGTGGGTTTGACGGGAGATAAGGCTCACTCTGCGTTCAGCACTGGGTATGGCAAGACGCTGTGTTCGGGTTCGCAACAAGTCAATCGTCATCCCGAGGATGCCTTGTTGAGAGGTGAAACACGTGTCGATTTCTTTCAGGGTTTTTTATGGCTCTTTAGAAATAGCTAAGTGGAACAGGTTACTAAATATATCCACGTTTATTGTTTTTTGGCCGCTTTATCAACAAATAATAATAAAAATAAAATAAATTTATAAATTAAAGGGGATCCCCATACTGTTAGTATTAAATATGGCACGGTGGTACGGAATTCTTTGTGTGCGAGTTCGACTCGCATTTGGCTGCTTTTTTGTTTAATAAAGTACACTACGCTTCTTTTCTCTCTTAGTTCTTTCTGTTAATATCTAAAGAAATTATTCACTCCCCGGGAAAGGTCATCAATAATTCAGCTGGAGCAATCTGTGACTTTTTCGCTCAAAAAGTCGTTTATTATGGGAAACTTTCTAAGTTAATTATGCCGTGCTAAGTCAAAGAATAAGTTAAAGTTTTTTACGCCCAGTCAAGCTTTTTAAGAATTTATAACAATCGTAAAGAAGTTACCCTACAATTTTTATGACATCATTGGATTTATGGAAATAACTTTTCATCTACTAATCATGTCAATCAATCTACCTAGCCTTTTCCCAACTATTTTAGGGTCGGTTTCCAGTCTAACCGGCTGCAGCTGAATGGCAGTATTTTACATGGAGCGACTGCCTATCTGACCTCCACAACCCAGTTACTGGGTAAGACGATACCCCTTGGTAAGGCCAGGGCCGCACTGGTATGGTGACAGTGACGCGGCGGCGACGATATGAACAAATAAATGTCGCTTGTCGTTTCTGCAGTGCGCCCACCGACATCATCATCTGCATAGCCTTTTCCCAACTATGTTGGGGTCGGCTTCCAGTCTAACCGGATGCAGCTGAATACCAATATTTTACATGGAGCGACTGCCTATCTGACCTCCACAACCCAGTAACTGGGTAATAAGATACCCCTTGGTAAGACTAGTTGTCAGACTTTCGGGCTTGTGACGACCCGTAACGACTGTCAAAGATCCACGAATGACAGCCGGAACCAACGGCTTAACGTGCTTTCCGAGGCACAGAGGAGTCTCGGTATGTAAAGATGGTCATCCATCCACTGACCAACCCTGGCAAGCGTAGCTTAACCTGATGGATCGACCAGTGCGGCTGTTATTACTTAGCCACGAGCTAATTATGTATATATAGGGTGTCAGGGACATTGACGCGAAAACTTTTACCACTTTTACATGATTCTGAACCATCCTACATTAAAATTCTTCGTAGTTTATTTTAAAAAAAACTGCTTTTTCATATAAAAGTGCAATATCTACGCGGTCAAAATGTATGGAACAGCAATTTTTTTTTTAAATACCCGACGAAAAATTCCAACGCAGGGGAGTTCAGAATCTCGTACTGAATCCATGGTAAAAGTTTTCACGTCGATGTTCTTGACACCCTGTAGATTGTTTTCACGAAATTGCCATCGCCGTACCAGTGCGTCCCCGGCCTAAGACTGGTTGTCACACTTTTGGACTTCTGACTATCCGTAATGACTGTCAAAGGTCTACAAATGACAGCCGGATCAACGGCTTAGTGTGCTTTCCGAAGCACGGAGGGGTCTCGATGTGTAATGGATGGCCACCCATCCAATAACCGACGGCAAGCGTAGCTTAACCTTCGATCAACCCGGGTGGCTGTTACCATTTAGCCGAGAGCCGCTCTACTTATTATGTCAGTGGGAAAAATATAATTAAGTACACAGAGAAAAGTAGGTAAGTATGTGTACTGTTAGGTTTTATGATGAGATACAACCTCATGCTATACAGGCTGGCAAGAATGCTGCATGTCATCCGAACAATCTGACAGGATATATTTAAATTAGGATTTGGAATAGTTTTTACTTATAAAGATTATATTTAAGATAAAAAAAGATAGTTTCTAGTAGTCTTACCAAGGCGTATCGTATTACCCAGTTACTGGGTTGTGGAGGTCAGATAGGCAGTCGCTCCATGTAAAATACTGGTATTCAGCTGCATCCGGTTAGACTGGAAGCCGACCCCAACATAGTTGGGAAAAGGCTAGGCAGATTGATTGATAAAAAAAGATAGTTTAGCTCCAGGCGCCAGTCGTGCTTGTGTTAATATTACGTTGTATTAATTAATTAAATATAATTACGGTTTTGAACCAAGAGTTCTTTAATTTCAACACGTTTCGGGTACCGCAGTCACGCGAGTGTCTACAGTACTTCTATCTTCTATGTACATAATATTATAATAAGCTAATATTATTATTATTGCTCTGCGTCCAGCGCTCGGTGTGGCAATACGCCGTGTTCGGGTTCACGACAAATCAATCGTCATCCTGAGGATGCCTCGTTGAGAGGTGAAACACGTGTTGATTTCTTATCGGGTTTTTTATAGCTCTTTAGGAAAAATTAAGCGTAACAGATTACTAAATATATCAACGTCTATTGATTTTATTTTAAGCTATTCAACAATAGCTCATGCCTTATCTATTAGTGAATATGAGATAAGAATCAAGAATATCCATACTTATATTACATAATATCATGCTTTGTTCCGAAGGGTTGGAAGGAGGTGTATCCATAGTACACCCGCATTTCGCCAGTTATGTTTAAGTTCCATGTAATAGGAGGCGAGCCATCAACCAGGCACAAATCCAGACTCCGGGCAGCTATTGAGAAATTTCTGATAGAAAAAACCCAAAAACACTTTGCCTGACATGTGAATCGAACTCAGGACCTCATGCTCAGCCGTAGCGTTACCCCTAGAGCAACGAGGTAGACAGAACTTTAGAAAGAGGTAAAACTCGTGGGTTTTGTATGTAGGGGGTTATCTTCGAAACTACTGATCCGATTTCGGAAATTTTTGCAATCCTGAGTGTCATAGGATATATTTTATGTTAAAAGAAGAAATTTCACGCGGACCAAGTTAGTTGAAAATGAATGCATGCCCAGATCTTATATAACCTAGCATCTCGAAGCAAAAGGTCGCATGCACAACACATGCGCCCCTTTAACTTATGACGTCACATTAAGGAAGTCTGCAAGTGAAAATGTGTTAATTAAGGCGTCCCGCCGTCTCACACCATATGGGTACCGTCGGCAAAGAAAGTTGTACTTAGTTCAGTTTTGACCATAATTCCTGGAAAATGTATTTTGGAACGAAGTTCTTCAACGCGTCTTGTAAACTTTCAGAAATCGTCACGCTAAAAAGTGTTACTACTTGCGACGGTCTTCTTCTAATTCAAAGAGAAAGAAAAAGAGAGGGAGAGAAAACGCTGGCAGAAAAAAACAAAAGGAAAGAGTGAAGTGTTGAAGATAGTGTCGTGAGACAAATTGTACACATCGGCCCGAGTACACTGCATGAGAGACTGCCGGAGAGAGACAGAAAGTGTGAATTTGGTCAAAATGAAAATCCAAGATGGTGGCTCTGAAAAATTTTCAAATTTTTATCATGGATATCGTTTTCATGGTTTTCAAGAAAAAAATGGTGAAATGAAAAATTTGGGTTTTGTTTTAAATCATACGTGAGAAAGAACTTCGTTCCTGACGGGGGTCCCCCGACTGCACACATTTTTTTTTCAAAGGTTGTTTAAGGTCAATTTCGTTAAGTCAATTTAAATTTATGTAAAGAAACATCATAAAATACAACATTCATAATTATTTATTGTCAGATTATTTTTCCAAGTGTTCCCAGCAGGGGTTCACTTACAACCCTTATTACTTTATGATGTGCTAACGAACTTCAAATTTAAGGTGATACCTAATCACGTTTTTTGTCAACTGTACCTACATTATCAAAGCACATGATTTAAAGTGAGAGGGATTTGAGTCGCATTTCAACTTAATTGCACCGCAGCCGTAGTTAATGAAATTTTAAATTAATTAACTACAGCGGTAGAGCTCTGAGGAATAGTTGAAATAATAGTTTGGTTCCAGTAAAACTTTCGCCATTTTAACCCGGATTCAAATGATAATGTCTGCGCTTTCACACGGTACGAAAATTCTGTTTTTACTGAAAAATAGAACAAAAGTACAATTTTTTTCAAATCGCTATCGTAACCGTAGTAGTTTTTGATTTGTCTATGATGATGACGTCACAACTTCAATGACGTACCTACCATTGCTAATCTCATTAAAAGGATAATCGTGACTAGCTAAGTAGGTACCGGAACAAAATATCTCAATCCTATGTTGTAAGCCCGCAAGGTTCTCAAAGCGTAATGAAATATTAATATGGCGAATGGCGACATCTACAAGTCATCATCTGCCTAGCCTTTTCCCAACTTTGTTGGGGTCGACTTCCAATCTAACCGGCTGCAGCTAAATACCAGTATTTTACATGGAGTGACTGTCTATCTGACCTCCACAACCCAGTTACTGGGTAATACGATACTCCTATAACCTACATTATACATTTATAGGTATACTATTTATACATAAAGAGTTTTTTGTACGCTAAAAACATTTTATATTAGATACACACGTTGTAAGAGACAGTGACGTGCAAACTGTTACCATGAATTCAGGTCATGATTCAAGATACACCAGCATAAGGCTGGTTTCACAGCTGTCCGGGAGACCGATGCGGGCCACCTGTATGAGCTCCCGGAACGGAGACACACGTGAGGTACTAAAACATTGTTTCACAGCGACGCGGATTGGTCCGTACGCGACCCGCTCCGGGTAGAGCCCGTACAACGCTAGCAACCGTATCGTAATAACTCCCTCGTTGTAGAGCACTGCGGGCGCTACCCGTACGGGTTTCCCGTGTGCGTGCGGCCCGTACGGGTCTCCCGGACAGCTGTGAAATCAGCCTAAAAAAAATTGACAATTGTTTAAAAAAACATTTTTTCCTATCCCCAACACCCTGTATATTATGGAAAGTAAACGAAATCGTGCCATACCCTCTTAGCTACATGTTTGTTGTTACAATCACATAATTATTTATAAATAAAACTGTCCACAGCCGCAGCCACACCACACCGCGCCACACCTGAAGGTCAGAAGACCTTCAGGTGTGACCTTAAAGAGTTCACAGCCAGACATTGACACACGAAACCCATCTGAGAATTAAATAATACTTACAAAAAGGTTTTATTGTTATTAAATTTAAGAGCAGTACCTTTAAATATAATATAATCAAAGGGATATGTGCGGCCAGACGTGAAGAAAATGTAGTTAAACTTATGAAGATTTTTATTTATTTTAATTCAATTTTATACATATTAATTACATTTTAAATATTTATATTTTAAAAAAATGGCTATTATTATGCCATTGGCTGTCACGACTATCGGCACAATGATTGCTGTATCCTCATCCCACATGTCGACAACCTCGCGAACCAGATCAAGATACTTAATCTGTTTAAAAACTTTTTATTTTATTATTATGTAACAAGTAAGTCAGTCATTCGTGCATGAGGGTTTTTGAATAATATAATATTTAAAGTTTGTGTGTGACGTGTTAGAACACTTATATTAAAACGAATGACTGGACTAGCTTTGTTCGTAAAACTATTGTTGAATTTCTAAGTCTTATCTTAATTTCTATAACATATTTTAACATGGAGCGTTTATTTCCTGACTTATGCGATCCATCTATTCAATAATATAAAGTAGGGTTTTTTTTTACAAAGACAACAAATCAAAACCCAACTCACATTACACTATTGCTAATGTTTTATCTAAAACACTACACCAGCAATCCAATACACACTCTTTCCCTCTACATTTAAGTCTATTTTTAAACACAGTGACTTTTCCAACGATATCTTGGCAAATATTTACTGGACCGTCTAAAGGAAACGCCGCGACTAATGGCGCAGACGTAGCCCTCGGGCCCCTCATTAGAACCACTCACTGAATCGTACCTAGTGTCCCGTTTACGCCTTTGTAACGTTTTGAAGAATTTAAGACACCCTGTGACGTGTCTTTTGATGCGAAAAGTGGAAGAATGTCAGGTGACGAAAGAAAATGATAAATGGTCACAGACTCACAAGTCTGGGAGAATTTTTGTGACGGTTGCAAGAGACAAGAAAATGGTTTCCCGCTATTAGCCATAACGAATTATTTATTTTTTGACATAAAAACGTCTTTTCGCTCGGAGTACTGGTAGTAAGTTCAATATTTCTGACCGTCAAAAACATGTAAGATTTCAATCGCTAATAACTACAAGACTTTTAATGCTAGAGTAATGGTTGAGCACGCAAAAGGTAGGTCATATTTATTTTACTTTGTACCTTTATATAATGATATCAGTGAAAAAAATACATTTCCTTTTTGATATAGTAAAGTATTTCTTGCAACTGTAATTCAGGCACTTTTGCCTTACTAACTTTGACCGCCGGTGGTCGTGTCAACCGTTTCTTAGTTTTGTCTCTAAGGAATTTCCACCGAGCCATAGGCATCTTTGTCAGCCATTGACCTAAAAAAATCTGGGCAGCTATTTCATTCAAAATTTTCAGTAACAAAACTGTTCGAACTTTCCTTTTACCCTTTGTCACTGTATCTAATTTATCGCCTATACAAGGTTTAACAAAAAAGCCTTTTTGTTAAACATTTTTGCGATATAATACTTCGTTTGTGAAATTCAATCTTGTACATCGTCGCCATTAGCTTACGTAGGGGGGAATTCTCGTAAAACCTCCTCCAGCGTAATCTGATGGTGAGACTAAAAGATGATTATGTTTTGGATATAAAAAGTATCAAAATTATATAAAATAACTTGCACAATATGCTGAAAAAAGAATAAAAATTTCCCGTCCTTAGTCTGGGTGTTTGATTTGTGATAAAATAAGATTAATAAAAGGACACAAAGGCTCATACATAGTTTCGCACATGATACTGGAGCAAAATGACTCAAAACGAGTTGTTGGTTGGTTGTTGATGGCTCTCTGGGAGCAATGAAGCATAATAGCAGTTACTGTATATAAGTATTGATACTGCCGCTAGAACCCTATTTAAAGAAAATGAAAGCCTAAAGTACTTTTCTCACCTCTTGCTCAAAAAGACCGTCATTGTAGAGTACCAGAGCGGGGAAAAAATAGCATTTCTTGCTCTAGGGGAAGAAGTAATTTCTTTTTAATTTTATCTGTTCCAACGAGCCTTGAAAAACGAAAAAGTATTTATTCTTATGTAGAATAATCATGATTATGGACTCGACTTACACAAAAAAGAACATTTTATTTTTGAAAATGGAACTAAATGCGGCTATTTCTTCGGTAAAACGCGTGCATTGCGTTGCGGCTACAGAAGAAATAAAAAAGGCATTGGCGCGAAATTTTTAAATTTGTCTCTAATTACGAATTGAATTGGTGACCGTAATATAATTTACAACAGTGAAAATGTCATTATCTAGTGAGAACATCTTCACAGAGGACTAAAATTAAGTTATCGGAAAAAAACATCTCGTTATATATCCAGAATTGTACAAATTGTACATTTAAATAAAATAAACTATTTAATATTGTATTGGATTATTTAATTTTCTCGCAATCGTAGTGAAAAGTAGAGTGTAACACACGGCGCTAAAACCCATTATAACTCGGTTTTTATTTACTCCCTCGCTAAAGCTCGGGAGTAAAACTACCTCGTTACAATGGGTTATTTTAGCCCCTCGTATAACAATCTACTATTAAACAACAACAACACAAAGCTCTTATGTTAAAAGTATTCAACAACCATATCGATAGTATTAGCATAAACAAACTTTGCCCATTAGACCGCTCAACGCAAATGAGTAAATTCTTGTACTAAACGCTTCCAAAGTATGAAAACGTCTCGGATAAAAGCAAACTAAAAGTCGAAGTTACAATGTATTCACAACAGCTATTAACGTGAACTAGAAAGCCGAAGAACTATCAAATGCTTAACTACAGCTCGCATTCCTGTGTAAGGGTGTGGCCACAAGAATCTCCAGTTTGTTTTGAGTTTGTTCAAATCTGTTCAACTCGACATTGCCGCATCGTGAGGTTATGAACAATAAATAGCAAGTTGGTATCCGAAACCAGTAGGGTAAGAAATTAACAAGGAATGTAAGTACAACCGTAATGGTGAATATATCTAATTAAAGTTATGATATTAAAACAAATTGACCCCGTAATTTGGATTCCGACTGCAGAACCATATTCAATTTCTTTACGCAGAATTGGAAATTATATATACGCCAGTAAACCGAATGCCAAAAGTGAATCAAATAGATATCCAATTAAATTACATTTTTTTTATTTTTATTCTGCATTCCCCATAAATCCAAGCCCAAAAACAAATATCAATTTTCAATATGAAATAGTATGTATTTTACAAATAGAAGTTACTCGTAATTCTCGCTATAAATGTGGGAATTCTACGAAATATTCGATACTCATTTAATTCGAAACGAACCTAACACTGCTAATTGGCAAATTAACCTATGTGTTGGAAATATAAGGAACCAATTAGTTAACATAGCTAAATTCCACTAATGAGCTATGCTAGACGATTGGAAATGGCTAAAGTGAACAAAGTTAAGACATTGTTAGATCTGCAGGAAAGATGCGGATATCCGTATTCACGCCAATTTATATTGTATTGTGCTGCCTCGAGCACAAGGCATTTTAGACTGTAGCAACAAAGTGGAGTACTATTTTCAACAATATTGATCGATGGACAGAGATGAAAATGATGAAGCATATGAAACAGGAAGATTGATGTGAAACGAATAGAACCCAAACTGATATTCTGAACTAATGACTACCTGTAGTACATAGTGTTATTCTTTAATCATCACATCAAAACTCGAATAGTGTTGAGATGTGAAAAGTAAGTTCTCTCTCGAACTTTGTGAGGTTACATGAGTAAGATTCGAAGTGAATTTAACAGATTAGAAAAGCACAATGGGTCAGCTGCGTGGCAGACTTATCACCTTTATCTATACAAATAAATAGAATTGCAGTGTCTGTTTGTAATGTCAAAGTAATAGTATTTTACTAAATGCGTATGAAATTCGTATATACTTTCATATGCATTTAGTCAAAAACTGTAATTTACTTAAAACAAAAAAAAAATTGTCTCTCTTTCTGTCTGTTCCGGCTAATCTCCGAAACGGCTGAAGATATTTTCACAAGCAGATAGCTGATGTTATAAGGAGTAAATTAGGCTACTTTTATTTTAGAAAAATAATAAGTCCACGTTCGCACGGACGTCAAAATATCGCGGCGGGATTTCATCGCGCACTCGATTTTCAACTCTCGGTGTTGAGCCGAGCATTAAGAATGCGGCGACGCATGAATTGTCCATACAAACGTAATACATAAATCATTTGCAATTTGAGCATATTTCCACCATAATATGTTGATATTCGGATTGAGACAGTATTAATCTAGGCTCCTAAGTCTTTTTATTTCCAAAAACTTACCTTTGAATGAAGTGTGAGCGAATTGCATTTCGTACATTTTTACAGCGTAAATGACATATTTTCATATTGTTTTTCTGTATTATAAACAACAATATTTGTAATATTGTTTCCGCAGAAGCATAGTTTATGTTATCAAGTTACAAATTAGCGAAAACAAAATGGAAATATATTAAGTTTTCATTCATAATGTTTTGTATTACGGAACACATCCAAAATTATCATAAATTTTCAAAAGCTAGAAGTGCTATCGCGTCAAGCAATAATTGTCAATTTGTGCGTGGTAGTATTGCTCACTGTAGATGTATATAGACACTTACACTAGCGCAACGTGCTTGGAATCGAATTTTGCAAACATCTCGATTTGTAGTTGCGAGCCGTGTCGCCGGCCTCTTAAGAATCCAACAGAGTGCATCCCAGTGCGTCGAAAAAATACCCTATTGGATTTTCAACTCTCAGCGCTACGTAGAGCGTTGAAAATCTAGTGCACGAAAAAATATCGCCACGGGAAAAAATCGGTCGTGCCTACCTGGGCCAAAACCGCGGGTGGCAGTTAGTAAACTGATAAAACAAAAACATCATCGTGTATTTGTAGTATTTATATGTAAGTTTGGTGTCATCAAATCTCAGTTTGCCCCACATACTCCTTCCTATTCCAACATCTGCCTACACCAAAGCCTCATTACCGTACTATGGTAGCGCCCTTATCTGGCTGAAACTCGGAACCAACTTAGCTCAACTTGCACTGAATACTACATTAAACTAAGTTTAAGTGCCTATCTCGTGGATCGGACTCCGTTGAATAAGTTTATGATTTATGGCAATAACTTTTATGTAAAAATGGCTATTGGAGACTTTATACGTCCTTCTGAGACCTTATTTTTGAAATCAGAAAAGAAAAGTTATGGGATTCCGGAAGTTGACTTTTGTGTGATTATTAAAAACTAACTGCGCCCCGCGGTTTCACCCGCATAAGTCTCAGTCCCGCAGGAATGTCTGGATAAAAAGTATCCTATGTCTTAACTCAGGTCATGGTCTACCCATGTGCCAAATTTCATCCATTTAAAATATTCGTTTAGAGATTAGAATTTTGCAAAATTTTGCACTCCTTTGCAAAAAAACGGGTGGTTTTGATTTATCTACATTATTGGTAATCATTTCGTTCTAAAGAGGTTTTAATAGCCAAACTATGTTACTGGCACTTAATAAAGAGTCTGAGTATGAAAAAAGTTAATTCCAAATTCGAAACTCGTGTTTAAAAAAAAAACCCTTTTCAGTTTGTGAATTTTTACTTACTTTTCGCGGGTTTGCGGTTAAAAGGTTTTTAACTAAAACTAACTTCTCGTTTTTTTAGTAGAATAATTTATATTTATCGCATAATGCTGCCTTATTGTGACTTAAAAACATATCTTTGTATCGATTGTAATGGCAGAAAAAGCAATAAGAGCTAGTAAAAATATAGCGCTGCTGGAAGAGGGTGTAGCCAATGTTACGTCTCACAGCAGATAATAAGAAATTTCTAGTCATTTATGCTAATGACATACTAAAAATATTAATATTATCTATAGAAAAGCCAATGACTTTAAGGTGCCCGTTTTTTTGCAAAGGAGTTTATAATAACATCTATTAGTTTAGATGATGATGACATTAAAAAAGTCATCAGTTGTAATACTGACTAAAAAGTGAAAATTCTATAGAAATAAAAAAGAAAGTCAAGGAGTTTACTGATTTTCTTCTTCGTGTGGCAAGCTTGACAGTATTTCAAATCTTGTTGGCCCAAAACTTCGCCAGTTCCACGGCATCGTCAGTGGCAGCGCAGAGGGCACTTTGACTGCATATTTTGGGACACAGAGGGCAAGTTTTGAGGAGGAGAGTTTACTGACGGAAAAAGACATTTCTTTCTTGTTCGTGTGGTTAGTGACTAACCTGGTATCAGAGTTTTTATGCCGCCCATGGGCCTCAGACTTCGCTTCACATGCCGTCGAGAACAAAAGTAAACACAACAAGAGAAAAAAAAATCTACGAAACATGTACTTATAATGTGCTGGGAAAGAAAAATTTACAAAAATACACGTTAAAATATCCCTCTCCCTCCGCGGGAAATATGGGGATCAGCTCTCCAGCCTCTTGAGCATTTCAAGAGGCGAAAACCCCCATCATGATAACAGCGTCGCTACTTTCAGCGACGCTCTAGACACCCCTCCGACCGTAGAGTCGCCCAGACCCCCCTCCCCCCCCCCCGTCGGAGTCAATGGACACCGACGCTACCGCTGCTGCTTCTTCAAAGCAACCCTCTTACCCCTCTGGCTCGGAGGAGGAAGACGAGCTAAAGTCCGCTGCTTCCTCTACCTCTTCCTCCCCCTCCGACGACGGCTTCATAGCCGTCCAAGGTAAGGGAAGAAAGAGGAAGAACAGGAAGCAGAGCTCTGCGCAGGCCAGTAAGGTCGCCGCAATCGAGGACTCTTACTCCTCTTCGTCCACCGTCACCCTCAAACCCGCTGTGGTTAAACAACGTGCTACCGTCGCGACTTGCGCTACCGTAGCTTCCCCCTCCCCCTCCACCGCCCCACCGATCACGTTTACGTCCTCCGCGAAGGCCCCCCCCGCGCCCTTCGCCCCCCGAACCGCGTCATCCTCCGCAAAGGATCCCCCCGCGGCCCCTGCCTCCCCGACCGCATCATCCACCGCGATGGATTGCTCCGCGCCCATTAGTTCCGGCCCTAAAAAGGTCGCGCCTCCACCTCCTGTCTTCATACAAGACAAGGAGAAGTGGACGGCTGTTTCCAAGTGGTGTATGGAGATGAAAATCTCCTACACTAATGCCCGATCTACCCAACAGGGTATCAAGGTTCTAGTCCCTACGTCGAAAGACTACAGGGACCTAACCAGAGTTCTGAGAGAGAGAGGAGTTTCATTCCACACCTACTCCCTCCCAGAAGATAGGCAGATCCGTGTGGTGATAAAAAAGATCCCCAAGGAAATCTCTCCCTCCGAAATTTTAGCCGACCTTCAGTCGCAAAAAATCCCAGTCGATGAGGTGCACCGCATGCATCGTTCGCGCGGCAGGGAAGCATACGACATGGTTTTAGTCGTGTGCTCCCCCACCGAGGGGCATCACCCCATCTTTAATATCAAGACCTTGTGCAACCTCATGGGTTTCTCGATCGAGAAGCCCTGGAAGAACAGCGCGATCGGACAGTGTCACCGCTGTCAATTGTATGGCCATTCTCAAAAGAATTGCCATGCAAAACCCAGGTGCGTAAAGTGCCTGGGTGACCACGGCACCGCTGACTGCTCGCGTCCAAAAGACCGTAGTCAATGCCACAGCCCGCCTAGTTGCGTGCTGTGCGGCCTCGAGGGCCACACAGCCAACTACCGCGGCTGCTCTAAAGCCCCTAAGGCTACCTCAAACAAGCTGACCAAACGTCTAGACGTGAGGCAGCAAAAACAGAGGGACTTCCATCCCCTCCCCTCCTCCCAGATTCCTGAGCGGCTTAGCCCTCAGAGGCCTAGTCCCTGGACTATGCTTAATCACCAGCAGGCTTTCCCACCCCTGGGTATTCCGCGCCCCCCCCCTCATACCCCTCTCTATACTATGATGGACCCGCGAGTCCATCACCTCTCCCCTCCCCCCGGCTTCCGCGGCCCCTCTTTCGCGCCTTCTGCGCCCCCCGCGAAACCCGCCA
This sequence comes from Agrochola lychnidis, assembly GCA_963680765.1. Lineage (NCBI taxonomy): Eukaryota > Metazoa > Arthropoda > Insecta > Lepidoptera > Noctuidae > Agrochola > Agrochola lychnidis. The sequence continues at coordinate 18,853,424 of OY796857.1, forward strand.
CCGCTCCAAAACCCCCGCGCCCCGCTCCCACTCCCGTGGCCCCAATTAAACCCGTTGACGAACGTTTTGACGTAATTAGTACCGCGTTCGAACTTTTCTGTTCCCCCAGGGCTACGCAGATGGCCCTGGACATCTCTACAGCCAAGAAATCGGGTAGCCTAGCGGCAATCCGTAACGTTTTCAATGCGTATCCCGAGATCACGCAAGCCCTCACCTCTTTCTCTACCCCCCAACATGTCTAACGCCACTCAGGTTAGGTTTAAACCCCGATCCCTCAAGCTTGGCACCTTCAATGCCAATGGCTTAAATCAACAAAGAGATGAAATCGCGGACTTCCTCCGCGTTCATCAGCTAGATATCCTCCTCATCCAGGAAACTTTTCTAAAGCCCCACAGAGGCAATCCCTCCATAGCTAACTATCGTATTGTTCGGAACGATAGAACGCGTTGTCATGGGGGCGGCACCCTCATTTATTACAAAAAGGATCTGTACTGCATCCCAATGGATCCTCCCCCCCTCTCACGATTAGAAGTATCAGCATGCCATCTGGGCATGACCGGTCACGCACCGATCACTCTAGTGTCGGTCTATATCCCTCCCATTCCTCCCAACGCTTCGGAAAATTTCCAAAATCTCTCGGACGATCTCCAACTGTTGTTCAACATGAGTAACTCCGTCATCTTGGCGGGGGATCTCAATGCGAAACATCCCTCTTGGAATAGCTCCACCACCAACACCAGAGGTCGGCACTTGTTCGACCTCTCCTCCTCCCTAAACTTCGACATCATCGCTCCGATGAGTCCCACTCATTATCCCCATGCCATCAGTCATACCCCTGACGTACTCGACGTAACGCTCCTTAAGAACGTTAATCTAAGACTAGATTCAATAGAAACGGTGTACGAGCTTACCTCTGACCACCGACCGGTAATCGTTAAACTCACCTCCCGCATAGGTCCCTCCGACCCTGACCAACCCCTCCCCACTAAAAAGGTGACGGACTGGAGGAAAGTAAGCACTCAGCTGAAATCCAACACATCCCCCTTACTAGACTCTATCCCCGACAATTTCGACTCAGTCGCTGACACGACTGCCGCGATCGACTCACTCACGGAGCACGTACAGACCGTCCTGAGCGAATGCTCCAGGGAGGTTCCAGCAACAGAACCCTGTTACTTGAATCTCCCCGACGATGTGAATGCCCTGATGACTGAGAAGAACGCGGCTACTCGAGTCTACAGCGTCTTCCCCTGTGCCGCCAACAAAGCCCATATGCGCTACTATCAGAGATCTGTTAGGACACGTATAGCGGAGCTGCGTGAAGCGGGATAGGATAAGATTGCTGAGCGATCTAGAGACCTCTCATCTAGCCTTCTGGGAACTCCAGAGGAAACTCAGGTCCCCCCAGTCGGCTCCTGTACCCCCGCTAGTCCGCCCCGATAAAACCATTGCCTTCGACGACATCGACAAAGCCGAGTACCTAGCCGACAGTCTAGAAGCTCAATGCTCTCCCAGCACCCTACCAGTAGACAAAGCTCACCTCGATGAGGTCGACGCCGAAGTCGAACGTAGAGCCTCTCTTCCTCCCGTTGAAGACCCTGATTTTCCCCTGCCCCCCATCGAACCAGATGAGGTGCACGAGATAATCATAGGTCTGCATACGCGTAAAGCCCCCGGTTCAGACGGACTCACCAATAGGGTGGTCCAGCTCTTCCCAGCCCATTCGATCATGCTACTGACCACCACCTTCAATGGTGCTCTAAGCAATAACATCTTTCCCCAGACGTGGAAAGAGGCCACGGTCATAGGTATCCCAAAGCCCGGCAAGCCTAAAAACGAGCCCTCTAGTTACCGCCCAATCAGTCTGCTCAAAGTTCTCGGAAAAATCTACGAGAGGCTTATTTATAAGCGTCTCAGAGACTACGCCGAGACTAAGGGCCTCATACCCGACGAGCAGTTCGGCTTCAGAACTCAGCACTCTAGCGTGCATCAGGTCCACCGCATCGTCGAGCTGGTCAAAGGTGGTCTCACCCGCGGCTATCCGACATGCGCAGTCTTCTTCGATATAGCGAAAGCTTTCGACAAAGTCTGGCACAACGGCTTAGTATATAAGCTATACAAACTCGGAGTGCCGGATCGCCTCGTACTCATCTTACGAGACTACTTGTCGAATCGCACCTTCCGCTACCGTATCGAAGGAGCCCTATCCTCCCCTCGCCCCATAAGGGCTGGAGTCCCTCAGGGCTCAGTGATAGCCCCCCTCGCGTTCACGCTGTTCACCAGCGACATCCCCAGACACAGAGGGACGCAGCTCGCTCTGTTCGCAGACGACACTGCGATCATCTGTAAAGGCAACGCCCCTTCGTCTCTCCTAAATCTACAACGGGCCGTCAGTAACCTTGGCGCCTGGTTTAGACGGTGGAGGATCGAAGTTAATCCCGACAAAAGTCAAGCGGTTTCATTCTCGAAACCGAGATCCAGACCCCCCCCCCCCGAACGATCACCCTGTTCGGCAAGCCGATCCCTTGGGAGAAGCGAGCCAAGTACCTAGGTGTGATCTTAGACCACCATCTCTCCTTTTCAGAGCACATAAAGACGGTTCGTTCGCGAGCCGCTTTCGCTCTAGGTAGGCTTCACTGTATCCTAAATTCACGCAGCAAATTGTCACTAAAGTGCAAATTGCGTATCTACACAGCGTGTGTCCGTCCCATAATGACCTATGCGGGAGCAGTCTTCGCCCACGCCAAACCCCGTTCCATCCATAGGATGCAGACCCTTCAAAACAGATTCCTTCGCAAGGCCACGGGAGCCCCGTGTTACGTCAGAAACGAGATCCTCCATCTCGACTGTAAGATCCCTACGATCCACCAGTTCCTCAAACGCATGGCCAAGCGCCACTTTGAGTCCGCTCCTCGACATCGGAACCCTCTGATAGTCGAGGCAGCCAATTATGTCCCGTCCCAAATCAGTCAGATCCGCCGTCCGAGGCATGTACTCTCCGACCCAGATGACCCCATTACACTCCTCCAGGAGCAGAACAGGGCCACCAGTACAGTGCACAAACACAGACGCCTCCCGTCATTCCGACCTCGCCGCCGAGGTCCTTTACGTACGCGATCTACTCCCCGAGTAAACGAATCCCCCCCTCGACCCTTGCTCGATAACGAGGTGCCAGCAGTTGTTGCAGCTGAGCACGTAGCTTTAAATACCCCGAATAATAATCATGATATAAATATAAATTTGATCCAGCCTGTCCCCTCTTGCTGTCCTCCCGTCAGCGATGCCCTAAGCTGAGGTCCGTACCCCACAGGGGGTGCCCTTAGCGAGCATTCGCTTAATTTTAATTTAGAATAGTTTAAAAAGCTCCTGGCTGGAGGCTCTAAGTGTAGAAGCTTATGGCACCCACAGGAAAATCAGGTTAAGCAGCCAAGACCTTAGTGGTCAATCACTGCGAGTAGCCATAGTTAAAAAAAAAAATTAAAAAAAAATATCCCGTGATACATGACACACCTGTGTTAAAACAATTTTCTACTCCAAAAAGTTAGCCGAGTGTTGCCAAGTTTATACACAACATATTTTGTACTGTTTTATGGACCGAAGTTTTTGAGCATCATATAAAGTGCCTTCTTAAGGGGTCTGCGCTAAGGAAGCCCGCAAAATTCAAATTTTCTTATGTTTTTTACAATTTGCAGGTCAGTGTCAAGTAGCGTTGCCAGACGTCCCGTATTTCCCGGGACGTCCCGTATTTCAGGCGTAATTATGAACATCCCGCCGGAACAGACTCTGTCCTGTTTTCAACTTTCTTTGATTTATTATTAAGAAATCTATCGCACTACGGTTGATTGAAATTGAGAAGTGGAAGAAAATCATGGAAGGGTTTTTCAAGAATGAAATCCCTAAAAAATTTCTAATTATATCGTTTATTTCAGTATACCTAGTTCCAACTATTTTGTGGAAAGGACTTTTCCAACATAAGAAAAGGTTAGGAAGATGACGAGACTGAGAATAGAATGCGACCTTTCTTAAAATTCCGGGAATTGCCACTCTGACGGTAGAAAGTCCCCAATGGCGAAAAATGGCTGTAAATAAAAAAAGTATACAACCTGCCGCTACAATGGCGACAATAATTTAACACACGGATTGGGCTAGTGGCCAGTAATCATAAAAATATAATAAGAATAAATAATTCGTTAATTGAAAAATTAAATTTTTCAACCGCTCGCCGACATAGTGCTCTCCCTTTCCTTCAATTCGCCTTCTCTTTGCACGTTATTCGTTTTATTTTCATTGATGCGATGTTATGATCCATGATCCAGGTAAATGACCTCTGCGCTACAGTTTTTTTTTTTTTTAGAAAATTGAAAATAAATCAATAAATAATAACGTTTAATGAAATTAAAATATTTTCATAAAAGAAAACGCTTATCTGTATGCGTGTGTTAAATTAATGTCACCATTAAAGCGCCACGCTGTATAAAAAATAAAAAAAATATTTTTTATTACAATTGCAGGTTGCTTAATTAGCTAGCTCGCAGAATCTAACATTGATTCTGTCAATTTACTTTCTTAACAATCCAAGGCCAAATAAGTAGAATACAACTTAGTAGGCTTAAAGCTTCGTTATCAGCACTTAATAGCGTGATTATCCGATTTAATCATCCCATTGTTCTGCTAATGAGGCCGATCAATCTTTTACTTTCATTTGCTAATGTGTGTTGGACGAACATTATGTTTATGTAGGTGATTATGTGTGTGTGTGTGTATGAGGGTGTTGTTTTGGGTCAATAGTCCAGTGTAATGTGGAAATTTTGGGGTTTTCATTCCAATTTGTTGATATGTTAGCTTTCATTAAAATTGTGGGTTTGTTTTGTTAGAGTCCTTTTACATGAATAAGTAACTGATAGTTTTGTTATCAATGAAAATTTGTCTAATCAATTAATAACGATGGGAGTGAGGTAATTAATTACTTTTTAATACATAGTAACTATAGGACTTGTATTCAGTAAAACATGGTGCTCACTATGCGACTTGCGACTGCGATAGCTTGGCGACTAGACGCAACGACAGGCTGTGGTCGACTGTTTTCAAAAATTTTGTTAAAAGGTGCGCACACTTGGCGTCGAGTTGCAGAGTCGCATCGACAGGCTAGAAGTGTCGCATGCTCTCGCTACTTGTCGCAGCGTTCACACACAAGATGACAGTCGCATGCGACAGGTCAGCGTCTTGTCATCGAACTTTCGCACAGTGTGCGAGGCTCGTTAAAGGTTCAAAAGCAAAAGAATAAATTAAACATTTAGAAATCGTTTCCACATGAACAATTTCATTTGTTTCATTTGACTGAACTATCAAACGCCGGCAACGGTCGAACAATTAATTAAATTCGGACAAAACAAAATCCGGCAGAATAGTTTTCATTTGAATGAATACATGATAACATTTTTATGTAATTATTCACATTCTGTTTTTAGATTTTTTGGCTTTCATCACCGACTCAACTTGTTCCTTTTTAGGGTTCCGTTAAAAAACGGAACCCTTATAGATTCGTCATGTCTGTCTGTCTGTCTGTCTGTCTGTCTGTCCGTCCGTATGTCACAGCCACTTTTTTCCGAAACTATAAGAGCTATGCTGTTGAAACTTGGTAAGTAGATGTATTCTGTGAACCGCATTAAGATTTTCACACAAAAATAGAAAAAAAACAAATAATTTTGGAGTTCCCCATACTTAGAACTGAAACTCACAAAATTTTTTTTTCATCAATCCCATACGTGTGGGGTATCTATGGATAGGTCTTCAAAAATGGTATTGAGGTTTCTAATATAATTTTTTTCTAAACTGAAAAGTTTGTGCGAGAGACACTTCCAAAGTGGTAAAATGTGTGTCCCCCCCCCTGTAACTTCTAAAATAAGAGAATAATAAAACTAAAAAAAAATATATGATGTACATTACTATGTAAACTTCCACCGAAAATTGGTTTGAACGAGATCTAGCAAGTAGTTTTTTTTTAATACGTCATAAATCGTAAACTTATCGTTACTTGCTGCTACGGAACCCTTCATGGGCGAGTACGACTCGCACTTGGCCGCTTTTTTTTTGTCTTTTATACTTCACTACATAGTATAAAACAAAGTCGCTTTCTCTGTCCCTATATCCCTATGTATGCTTAAATCTTTAAAACTACGCAACGGATTTTGATGCGGTTTTTTTTTAATAGATAGAGTGATTGAAGAGGAAGGTTTACATGTATAATAACCCGGTTTAAACCCGTGCGAAGCCGGGGCGCGTCGCTAGTACTACATATATTTTAGTGTTGGATTTTATATTGTATAGAAGATTTTGACAAAGTAAAAGTTAAAAATTTGGTGTCTGTAGATTTTAATAATGTTCTTACTTGTTGGTTTTGATTAGTAAATGTGACTTGAGCACTACTTACACACTTATTTCTTCCAATATTGTATGAACTTACATTAATTCTTTTTTCGACCAATCTCGCAAGAGGGTTCATTCCAGCTCTGAAGTGTCCGTAAGCGCGGGCTAGTGGACGGTGAGCAGCAATGGGAAGCTCGCCGTCCGAAAAGGACCAGGCCCGGGTTGACGGCGCGTTGTGTTCCACGCGCGCCTCAAAGAGATGTCAGCAGAACTGACGGGGTCCGATAGGGCCGATGCCTGCCAGGGTTGCGGTTTTGTCCGAAAGGGTTACCGTGGACCCTAGCAATATAGGCAACTGAAGGAACATGGGTGGGTTTTAGTCAGTGAGAGACACCGCCCAGAGCGGGAGTAGTAATTTGATAATTTCCCACCCAAAAAAAGGCTCCGAACTGTATCACAATATAAATTGAGTTAGATACAGCTCATGCACTTTGCACTTAAGCCGGCTAATGGATTACCAATATCACACATTCTCAGCATAATACGAATGTATCTGTATTCAATACCTACATTTTTTAAACATTACCTTTTTTTTAAAGAGGTAGATTTTTATCAGAAAAGAAAAATGTATAAATACTCATTCACTTGAATTAATCCTTTATTAACTATGCTAGCAACCTCAAAATTAAAAGCAAACGTCACGAAAATATGAAACAAATAAATAACCCCAGCATGCGGTTTCAGCGATGTCAATAACCTCACACCGACACCGTTGGAGATTCGACACAAATTGCTTTCCAATTATTTATTTCAGTGGAATATAAATTGCTATTGATTTCCAGCTTCAAAACGACGCGCTTTTGTTTCGACACAATTTCACATTTCGTATTGTTATGATTGGTTACGTTTTGCTTTTTATTACTTTTCTATGAGTAATGTAAAAAACAGTTTGTTAATAAATTGCAGTACGTGTTTAGAGTACAATAAAATATGCCAGTACTGTTGCTACGTCGTAGCTGTAGTGACAATATGTTGGCTACGCCGTAGCACATGCTACGGCTGCGTAGTCAGCGTAGCTATGAACGAGTCATTTTTGAACGTTTTTTTTAAATGTGTTCGATTATTTTATGTCGTTAACTTTTGCTTAAGGCATCCAAAAGGATTTCGTTTAACCTAAACCATTCGTTTCTAAAAAAAAAATCTTCTCCTTCAATAAAACCTTTTCAAATAAACCTATTTCAGAAATACGCAAATCAATATAACCCTTACAGACAATAAATTCGCCAGCATTTCGCAAACTACTATAAACCTCTGTAACGAGGTTCCCAAAAACCGTTCAGGTGTGAACGGGCCGATCACAGGCTTATGTGAACTAGTCATAAATTCAGTCAGACTGAAAACGGCCTTTATACCGGTGTAAATCATTAGAGTAAGCCTCTGAGACTTGGATCAGTATCGGACCTTAATGGATCCTTTAGGTAGATTACTGCGAAAGGGACTTCAGGTGATAATTTTGATTGATGATTCACACAAAATGGCATGTAAATCAAAAATCATTATATTTAAAAAAAAAAATAGGTACTTATTACGCGCGACTGGTAGTCACCGCCTGTGGTATGTGAGCAGTGAGACGGGGGAGGTAGTCAAAAGCCAAACTCAGTCTGACCAATTTTGTCAATGGCGCCCTCCCCCGTCTCACCGCTCACGTACCTCAGGAGAGGCGTTGACTAGCAGTCGCGCGCGGACTAGAACTTATTCTCGTACTTAAATACCTTCGCATCGTCTTCATATATAATTATTTAACTAATGTACCTTTACAACATTTTATAAAACATTTTAAAAAAGTAACGGTGGTGTTTCTTGCCCATTCTTCTCCTTTCGAAAACTATCTTTTGGAACTAACTCTTGGGCTACTAGAATCAATTCTATTTTTTTGCAAATTTTTAAGTTCAAAAAAAAAAGTCACGCGCGTACTAGAACCAATTTTTGTACTTAAAAAACTTTCAAATTCAAGTCGCAATCTCATCTAGGCGACAGTCAATGTCAAGAACTTGTCAAAAACGTAAGTAAATAAGAGTTTTTTTTTACAGATTCGGCCTGAGATTAGAATGAGAACGTTCTTAAATATACCAGAATTACCCCTCTGATTGATGACTTATTTTGTGTGATGCAAAATTAAGTCGTTAGTAAATATTAATAAGTCTGAAAGTGGTACCGGTGACTGAAAAGTCGTGCGGAAATCGGTTGTCATGGTATGAGCATGTGATGCGGATGAATGAGGAAAATGTCATGAAGAAAGTTTTGAGTATGAATGTGGATGGCTATAAGAGTAGGGGAAGACCAAAGAAACGATGGATGGACTGTGTGACAGATGATATGGCTAGAAAGGGGATGACTACCGAGATAACGACTGATAGAGAAGTGTGGAAGAAAGAGACATGTTTTTCCGACTCCAAATAAATTGGGAGAAGGGTTGGAGAATGATGAAGTACAAAACTTTTGAAGTGAAAACTTCTTTAGGCGCGTTGGTCATTTTTGAGATGAGAACTAAACCATTGATTTCGCGACACTGTTACGACACCAGCTTTCGACCATTAAAAAGACATCAACGCGTTGATTACCGCGGTGCCGATTTTTTTTTCAAGTTTTCTTTCCGTCGGTACTCCCGAAGTGTCACTGTGTAAGTCTAAGCCTCTATTTGTGAGTCTAGGTCTAATCTAGCCTCACCAATGCTTTTTTGTTACAATTACATAGTAACGTAAAAAAGGTTTACTATCTGAGATTTACTTAATCCCAACAAAATTTATTTTGAATACATATGAATATTCTCCTTAACACTGCTTCTGTTGTAGTTATCAGTTTATCGGCTTTACCCGATAAGACCCGATCCCAAATTGTGTCGTGCAAGAATGAGACGGAGATATATATCCCTTTATTTATTTACGCTTCATTTATTTAATCACGCATTCTCTTTGTTGCTTCCAAATTCGAATTTATTTAAATTCTTCACGAAACGTCCACGTAAAAAATACATTTGAGGAAAGTTTTTTTTAGGTTCTGTATTTTAAGATATTCTTAAACTTTTTAAAAGGTATGTTAAGTTTGTTTGAGATTTCAGTAGAAACTTGGAAGTTTTCATGTTATTTAGTTTTTATAATGAAATAAAAGTTTACCCTATTTTTTAATTAAAATCTTTTGGTAGTAAGATCACGACAGGGATTAAAAAGCATTTAGATTAAGACTTAAATTTGGTTAAATTAAAGTTTTGTAGGTAAATCACAAATCTAAACATTTTCACTAAGAGGCAGCTGTATGAAACCATCTTGAAAAGGCAAACACTTTATTCCAAAGATTTGCGATAATACATTTTATAGTCAAGGAGTTTTCGATGTTATTCGAGAGAGAGCCATCCAATCCCATATTTCGAGTGGCTAGCTCCGGTACCTGATTTTATCTGCTATCTAAAAAGATACATCGTGTTCTATAAAGGTAATGCTACATTGCAAGCGATGGCAAAAAAAAAAAAACTTGAAACGAATTAGTTCCCTATCGTTCCTTTCTTTAAGAATGAGAGTAAGACTGAATCAATGTGTGAAAATAAAAGATAAAAATATATTTTAGCATAACTGTATGTTCTTATTTTAAACATAAAAAAGTCTACCCATGGTGGATATGCAATAGTATTTACAAACCAAATAAAAATTTCAACTATCTAGCTATTACGCTCCATGAGATTACAGTCCGTTGACAGACAGACAGAAGGACGGATGGACAGCGGCAGCTTAGTAACAGGGTTCCGTTTGGCACCCGACGGGTATGGAACCCTAAAAAGTTAAACATTTAGACCAAAAGCGAAAGGAACTTTGCTCCAACCGGCTATCCCACGACGCCTCTCGACTGTTTTTTAAGTAGTTTTTGGCCTAGGTTTTAGATACATAATAGCCTAAGGCCCGCTGACACCACCAATCGTACCACCATTAAATGCGTTTTGTGCAAAACGTATTTAAAAAAATCCAAATTCAAATTCATTTATTTAAGACAACTTATTGGTCCACAGTAGGTGTTAGTAGTACACTTAATATATATTTAAAAACTGTTCACATATAACATTGAAAATACTATAAAATCAACAATCAACAATAAATTAAAATGTTCACTACTTTCAATAAAACTAAATACATTTCATAATTAAATTAAATTAAAAATTATAAAAACACATTACAGTCTAAAATAAATAAAACACAATAATTATAACTTCCTAACCGGCATTGGAACAGCAACATGCCCGCCACAGCCATGCCGGACATAAGGGCAGTCCAGCCTATCGGCGATCATTCCCAGGATGGCATTGGGGCTGGCCCGCACCCGGCGCACCAGGGACGCACACCGCTTGCGCATAGAAGCGTAGAAACAGTCAGTGCGTGCCATCGCGAACATCCCTGATGCGCTACAGAAACGTATTTAAAACATCTTCCAATCTCCGTCAACTTCAAACGTTTGACATAAATGGAACGATAATGATTTTAAATACGTTTAACACTAAATGTATTCAATGAATTGTAGTGCAAAGGGTACTGGATAAGTTTCAAAACACACACACGCCAAGTCTTATTTTAGCTTTTATTGCAGTCATAATACGTTTGTAGAATGAATATGGCACGTCTTAATAAGGTGAAATCTCTTGGCATGCCATAGTCACATAACCAAACGTAGGAAAATGTTCATGAGCTGCCAAATGTGGGTAGATTAATCTACATTACCGTAAAAAGGAAAAAAACGCAATGACACCCGCTCAGACCAAAATCGAGAAACTTTATTTTGCTACCGTTTCTTTTTTTGTTCAGCACGAACAATACTTCCAACTTACGTTCAGATATACTTACAATACTTCCTTTCAGCATAACCCGTAGTAGTTAGCAGCGTTGACTTGTGAATGTGAGAACGCTGTAGGTAGAAAATAGAAAATGGTCAACGGATCTACAATCCACTAAGATTGTAGATCCGTTGACCATTTTCTATTTTGTTAAGTACCTGGTACTTATTGAAAGACCTACACTGTCCTCCTATACCTAGTAACACTGTTATTTGAAAGTATTGTAAAAGCCAATTATTTTTAAAATAGTAACCGTGGAGTTTGTTGCCGGCTCTTCTCCATAGGAAACGACCAATTGGAACCGTGAACCTAGCTTCTGACGTTTCATAAGTGCCCATGTAGGTTTATGTGAAATAAAATATTTTGAATTTGAATTTGACTGCTGCGTAAGCTGGAGGTTCAGTCAGGAAATTTAATTTTTAAACAAATTGGAACCCTACGTCAATTTTACCCTGCGACAGCCATTTCAGACAACTGTCAAAAAATGATAGATTTGAATTTGCCTACGGACAATTAAAGTTGTTAATAAATTTTCTTAACAATTAATTTCCTTGACTTTACAATTGAGTATCGCCACACGTAAAGGCTACACGAGTCCTTTTAAGAGTTGAACCCACTAAATTCTTGCTGTATGACCACAGCTCTACCAATACTTTCTCCCTAAGTTATCGAGAGGAGAGCCATTGACACCACTATCTATCAGTAAAGTTTGTCCCGTGTTACTGAAAATACTACCTAAACAACATCCCTTTAAAAGTTGTTTTTATCATCAATCTTAGTTTGGGTAAATATTAAGGTTGTAACAAACATATAGCGCCATCTAGTGTAATTTATCCAAAGCACTACGATGAGCGGTTTCATAAACTAGAAGACAGCAACTACAAACGATTACTGTGGACAAGTGATGCCATCTACAATCTTCGTGTGCAAGCTTCGTGACAATCTGCGCCAGCGCCACCCCGAGAGTTATCTGCACCACAACTACAGACGACTACGTGTAGATATTATGCACACATGTCAACAATCGGCCTTTATAAGCAGAGCTGTCTTCGAACAAATCGTCATTCACTAGCTAGAGGTTCTGAGCCCGGTAGCCACGCAGCCAGCTCTGATCCTTAGTACGACTAGTTCCTGCTTCGATAGCCTAGCAGTCTTCAGGAAATTAGTCAGCTAGGGGAGGTCTGAAGGGCGATTGCCACGTAGTCCCTTTCATCCCTCCACTTAGGGTTGCCACATGATATAATAATATTGTAACGTGTAACAAAGTTTAAGTTAAGTTGCCAATAAATTATCATAAAGTTCAATGGGGCTTTAATTTCACAACGAGCAACCCTACATTGGCGCCCAACGTAAATAATCTACGGATACCCACATATTTGGACGGCCTACCCTCAAATTTTGTACGGTCTACCTTCAAATTGCATGTGGTCTACCCACATATTTGGACGGCCTACCCACAAATTTTGCACGGCCTACCTTAAAATTGTATGGAGTACCCACATACTTACTAAAGTTACCCACATAATTTTGGAAAATGTCAATCACTATGACGCAAGAACAGTTCACTGCGTTAATGAACACAATTTCTTCAACTCAAAGTACCATGTCTGGGAAAAGTTTTGCAAGTTGTACCAGAAAATATGAAGGTGAAAGAGACTACAATAAGGTGGAAGAGTTTATAAACAGTATCTCAGTGTACAAAAAAGTGGAACACATCTCCGATGAAGATGCTTTAGAAGGATTGCCGTTATTGTTAGGCGGCACGGCAGCAACATGGTGGCACGGTGTGAAAGCGGACATAAAAAAGTGGAATAACGCTTTAGATGCAATACGGTCGGCGTTTGCTCCGAAGAAACAACCACACGAAATCTACTTAGAATTGTTCGGCAAAAAGCAAACTACAGAAACTATCGACGAGTTTGTTTGTATGAAACGTGCGCTTCTTTCCCAACTGCCATCTAAACGAAACAAAGAAGAGGAACATCTCGACTTCGTATATGGTTTATTGAAGCTGAGCATCAAAAAGGAAGTCGCCAGATCCGATTTTAAATCATTTACAGAGTTACTTGAAAAAGTTCGCCATTTAGAAAGTGTGGAAAAAGAATCACAAAGTACTTCTTCGATGGGCGAACGTTTTGAAAAAAAAACAAAGCGTTGTGTATTTTGCGGAAAGAAAGGACACACAACGGAAGAATGTCGAAAACGCTTGGCAGAAACTAAAAAACAACCAGCAGCGACAGCTACAGCCACCGAGACTACAAAGGTATCGTGTTATGGGTGCGGTGAACCAGGAGTATTCAGGAGCAACTGTAAAAAATGCCAGAATAAAGAAACTCCACCAAAGCCGGTTGCATTTTATACAATGGATACCACAGAGATAATACAGGACCATGTTAAGATTCCTACGATAGAAATCACCTGGAAAAATGAGAAGGGTTATGCTTACATAGATACAGCTGCAAGAACGAGTATCGCAAGCATACAGTTGTACAAGTTGTTCATCAGATCTGGAGCGACGTTCAATGAGAAAACGGCTGACACAATCGTAGCCGATGGGACGGTTCGAACTCGAAAATTACTAACCACAGCCGTGGACATCACAGTTGGTGGACGTTCCCTACCTATAGCGTTCACAGTGATACCCGACGCCACTGATAATCGAACTCTACTCGGCATTGACTTCTTAGAAACGGCGGGAATAGTGCTCAATTTGCCACAACGAGTTTGGCACTTCGTTGATGAACCTAATAAGATACGAACCTTTCTACAATTAAAAAATGAGAAGATTCCCTTGAAGGCAGCTGAATGTCTGACATTTAATTCAAGCCAGTCATCACCGGAATCACTATCAAGCTTTATGCAGTGGGCCAAAGAACTGCACAAGATTTCTCCACTTCCACAAACGCCGTCACCGTTGAACAATATTGAAGACAGTCCACCGCCTGAGAAAATTGCAAAATGGTCACTTCAGAAGATGAACACACCGCCACGTCCTATCCGTCCTCGCGAACCAGCGGATGAAGCATCGCAAAAAGATCCACGCATTGATTATGTTACAATAAATCAAATGTCATTGTATTCTTTTGATATTTTATTGCGCTCCTGTGAAGGAACACTATTGTCTGAGGTTGAAAAGTCAGATTTCAACCAATTGCTAACTACTTTTAGTGATATATTTGATAAAAACACAAAACCAACACCATTTATTTTGCATAGAATAGACACAAGTAATCATCTACCTATAGCTCAAAAACCATACAGATTATCACCACACAGACAACAACAATTGAGACAAAAATTAGATGAAATGCTCAGTAATGATATAATAGAAGAATGCGATTCACCCTGGGCAGCTCCTGTTATCATGGTCCCTAAAAGTACAGACGATGTTAGAGTTTGTATCGACTATCGGCGACTCAACGAAATAACAAAACCAGATAGATATCCATTGCCACGGATTGACGATCTATTACATCAAGCAAAGGCACTACCATACATGTCTACAATCGACCTTCAATCAGGTTATTGGCAAATATTGGTACATCCCGATGACCAAGACAAGACTAGCTTTGTCTCACCGTTTGGAACGTTTCGTTTTAAACGCATGCCATTTGGGTTACGGAACGCACCCGCTACGTTCCAGAGACTAATAGATAAATTCATTCAAAGTTTAGGAACGAGACCAAAGTGTGTACTTTCTTATTTAGATGATTTGATCATAAGATCAGTCACATTCACACAACACATTGAGGATCTGAAGGAAATATTTGAAAAACTGAGAGAATATAATCTAAAGGCAAACAGAAAAAAGTGTAAATTCATTTGTTCCGAGATAAAGTATTTGGGACATCTAATAGTTCCAGAAGGAATTAAAACAGATCCGGAAAAGATTTCGGCTATAGCAAATTTATCAAAACCAAGAAACATAAAACAATTGATTACATTCCTACAAACTGCTTCGTGGTATCGAAGATTTATAAACAACTTCGCAGACATAGCTCGACCACTAACAAACTTAACTAAAAAAAAAATATGTTGGGAATGGAAAAATGAACAACAAGAGGCATTTGAAAAACTAAAAATGGCGTTAACTACAGCCCCAGTACTGAAACAAGCAGAATGTGATACTCGTTTTACAATCAAAACAGATGCAAGTCAATATGCAATTGGAGCAGCTTTAGTACAGGGGGAGGGCGAAAAGGAACACCCAGTCGAATATGCAAGCAGACTTCTTACACCAGCAGAATGCAATTATACTGTTACTGAAAAAGAAGCTTTAGCAATTGTTTGGGCTATTTCAAGATTTCGTGGTTACATTGAAGGTACACAATTCATTACAATCAATGACCACCAACCATTAAAATGGTTAATGAATTTAAAAACACCAACCGGTCGCCTGGCCCGGTGGGCACTACAACTACAGCCCTATAATTTCAATATACAATATTCTCCAGGGCGTACTAATGTTGTCGCAGACACTCTATCAAGACCACCATGCACACATGACAATGAAGAATGTAATTTATGTTATGTAGAAATTGAATTACCAAAATACAGTGAAAAGCAAATACGTGAAGAACAATTTAAAGATGATGAGTTCAAGATAATAATAAATGCTCTTGAAGAGGAAAATCAAACAGAAAATTATATAGAATGGTCTAAAAAAGGTTACTTACTAAATAAAAATGTGTTATATCGGTATACACCAGAACAAGAAGACGATAATGCAAAATTATTAATACCTATACAAGAAAGATCAAATATATTAAAGGCATATCATGATGATCCAACAGCTGGCCATTTGGGAGTAGAACGTACAGTTCAACGTATCACAGATAAATTCTACTGGAAAGGATTAAGAAAGGATGTAATAAAGTATGTGAAGACTTGTGTAGAATGCCAGAAATATAAACCATCAAATAAAAAACCAGCAGGTTTATATCAATCAACTGCAAATAATCGCAGATTCGAAGTACTATCTATCGATCTGTTCGGTCCCTTACCAAAAGCAACAACAGGAGAAAAATGGATCTTTATTGTTGAAGATACAGCTTCTCGATGGGTTGAACTTTTTGCTATAACAGAAGCTACAGCTGAAACCTGTGCACTCACTCTTCTACATGAAATATTTCTGCGCTATGGTTTACCAAGGAAAATTATAAGTGATAATGGAGTACAATTCATATCAGCAATAATGCAAAAACTTACTTATTGTCTAGAAATACAACACATTCTGACACCGGTATATCACCCAGAACCTAATATTGTGGAAAGGAAAAATAGAGACATGAAAACTCAAATCGCAATTATGGTGAAGAATCAACACCAGAAATGGACAAATACACTGCCTGCTATCAGATTTGCAATGAACTCGGCTGTATGTCAAACAACGGGATATTCACCGTCCTACTTGACTTTCGGACGTGAATTAAGAACACCCTATGATCTTACACATGATTTCAGTACAGTTTTAACACAAGAAAAATTTATATCACAAATCACACCTTCTTTAAAGCAGTTAGCTGAGGATTTATTAATTGCAAAAGAAAACATAGAAACCATGCAAGACAATAATAGGCAACGTGCAAATCAAAGAAGAAGACCTGATCCATGCTATAAAATAGGAGACTTAGTATTGGTTGAGACACATCCAATAAGCAGTAATGAAAAACAGTTCACAGCAAAATTTGCTCCACGCAGAGATGGTCCTTATGTTGTCATAAAGAAACATGGAGCATCCACATATGAGATAGCAAACCCAAAGTCACCAGAACAATCCATGGGAAAATATCACACTTCAGCAATATGTAAATTTGAACAAAGAGATGACAATGTGCCCAAACCATTAAATCCCATAAGAAAAAGAGGGAGACCAAGGAAGACGGCTGTTGATCCTGGTACTCTGTCGGGACGACAATAGAGTACCAGAGGGGGAGAATGTAACAAACATATAGCGCCATCTAGTGTAATTTATCCAAAGCACTACGATGAGCGGTTTCATAAACTAGAAGACAGCAACTACAAACGATTACTGTGGACAAGTGATGCCATCTACAATCTTCGTGTGCAAGCTTCGTGACAATCTGCGCCAGCGCCACCCCGAGAGTTATCTGCACCACAACTACAGACGACTACGTGTAGATATTATGCACACATGTCAACAATCGGCCTTTATAAGCAGAGCTGTCTTCGAACAAATCGTCATTCACTAGCTAGAGGTTCTGAGCCCGGTAGCCACGCAGCCAGCTCTGATCCTTAGTACGACTAGTTCCTGCTTCGATAGCCTAGCAGTCTTCAGGAAATTAGTCAGCTAGGGGAGGTCTGAAGGGCGATTGCCACGTAGTCCCTTTCATCCCTCCACTTAGGGTTGCCACATGATATAATAATATTGTAACGTGTAACAAAGTTTAAGTTAAGTTGCCAATAAATTATCATAAAGTTCAATGGGGCTTTAATTTCACAACCAGCAACCCTACAAGGTAAAATATAAGAATGAATAACAAAAATGGGAAACCCGAAATATCTTTTACGATATCAATCATTTTAAAAACTTTCTTCAGACATTTATTAAAACTGGTTTAGTTTTTGGTAAACCACCGCAGCTTGAGGGCTGACGTAAAATAATGGTTCTAAATTTTATTTCTTAAAAATGTTCAAAGCTTTCTACCCGAATATCAGTTCATGAAAAGTACTAACTGCGAGCAGTTGTGATGTAGCTTATCATAGTTCAGCGAAGGACGTTGAACCAACCGTCATTATCACGGCAGCATATCTTCATTTGCCTGGTCTTCCAAAAAAAAATAGTGGTACTCTGAGAATGCCGACAGAAGTGAAAACTTGAAAAAAAATCGGCACCGCGGTAATCAACGCGTTGATGTCTTTTACTCCACGCACTGTGGTAATCAACGCGTTGATGTTTTTCACTCCACGGTGTCGGTAACAGGTTGCGAAATCATTGGTTTAGTCCCATCTCAAAAATGCCCAACGCGCCTAAAGAAGTTTTCAGTTCAAAAACAATGTGGTCGGTATCATCAAATGAGGTGACACCGTGCGACCTTCGCTAGGTCACTGGTTTAACTGTGCCATACATCTTCACCATTTTAATTCCCACGTGAATATTTAAAATGCAAGTCAGCGGCGAAAGTGTCGAACTGGCAAGCGAGTAGTTGAATCCAAACACTGATTAGACTTGACATAACTCTATGGGCCCAATTACTTATTGAATGAGTTATATGACTGCTAGCGTTTGGTACTGAAAAACTTTAAAAAGCTGTCAGATTCTTCACAAAGAACATTAAACATCAGAATTTTACCATACCGAAATTCGCAACCAAAACATTATAACAAAACCTTAAGAGGATTCTAATTCACCTCCAACCATGCGCACTAATGCAAAACCATTTGACTTGTCATCATTTTGAACGTCGCCCGTTTCAGTCAACCGTTTGTAATGACTCGGAAATGAAAAGCTTACATAGATACACTGAGAAATGACTTACGATATGTTGCCACATTTTCTGTTAATTTAATATTGTTTGAAACAACGAGACTGTTTTCCCGTGATTTCAGAATGAATGGAACTGAATAATAGTGGATTTATTAACAGAATGTGGATTTTTCGCAAGAAGTCTATAGCTTCTGATTATAATCCTGAAACATCACACTTCCCGTCATTCTGTATGGACTGAAAACCTACTGGAAAAGGTGTTGAAAATGGAATGCTTTTGAAAAAGCTATAGTAGAACAGTTTTCAAGACGAGTAGATAAAAAAAAACAAAATCGTAATGCACACTTCTTTAGGTTTGAACTATAGACATAGACAATGCACTGAGCGTTCCGTATTGAGTTGTGCAGACCAAAAAAACGAGGGAGACAAAGCGAATGTGCGGCCAGTAGTTATCTCTTTTTAACCGACTTCCAAAAGGAGGAGGTTCTCAATTCGACTGTATGTTTTTTTTAAAAAAATTTTTTGTATGTTTGTTACGCGATTACTCCGTCAATTATGAATTGATTTTGATGATTCTTTTTTTGTTTGGTAGATCATACTTCAGAGGTGGTCCCATATAAATTTTATTAACTTTGCTTGGCTAGTTTTTGAGTTAGCTTCAATAATACGTATTTTTACCTCACTTAGTACGTGGATGATATTATGATAACTTCCTGTCACTGTTATTTACATTGCAGGTAGTGGTATTCGAATTTGTGTGGGGTAGGTATCACAACTAAAAAGTGAAAAATAAAAACTTTTTACAAAAAAAACAACCGACTTCAAAAAAAGCACTACAAAGTGAAAAATAACTTTAATTTCGGAAGTCGGTGACAAAGAACGAAAATTCAAAACCAAAGACACCGACTTCCGAAATTAAAGTTATTTTTCACTTTGTAGTGCTTTTTTTGAAGTCGGTTGTTTTTTTTTTTATAATTCGAATTGGTCCAATGATATTTTGACTTTAATGAATATATCGCAGTAAGATGGTTATAGCCGTGATATAGACCATTCAGACATTTATACAGATTTAGCTTGTAAAATTTTAGTATAATTTATGAAATTTAATCGATATAATAACATTTATTAATTATCAATCAAATAAGGCTATCAAGAAAAAGACGCTACAAGAGAAAGAAGATTCTATTACAATATTATAAAAAAAATAGTTTTCCATATTCCTGATTTTAATTGTCTCAATTTCTCTTGTGAAGAAAAAAATATTGATAAAAAGAAACCTCTCAGTGTCGAACCTAAAGTAAATTCTAAAAATAATAATTAGTAACATAAATAGGAATAGCTAGTTTTTCTATTTTAAGTCACTGTAATTTTCAACGTTTTTCCTTTTAACTAAAATTGGAACACTGCGGCCTTTGTTGTTTACAGCTTGCAGAAAAAGGACAGGTCTTGGCCGCTGAGATGCTTTGTCTTTTTCTAGAGTGGTCACTTTTGTGAGGCTAACACTCAGTCCATTCTCCCTGTCTACATATGGTTTGAACCATACACAGAAGAAATAATTTCAAATGATGATCCTGATCAAGAAAGATCTAGGAAACAGTAAACAAAAATTCTGAATGTTGATCAACATTAGGTTGGTACCAACTTACCAACTACAATCCTATTCAAGAAACATGTAGAAAATTCTGAAATACAGAGTAAAAACGCAATACAAACGAAAACAGGACCCTTTTAGGCGTTATCAGAAGTCCCAATCCTCGCTGCTAATAAAATTAGGCCTGATACAATAAATGAACAAATTGTTTCGCCAAATACCGATACTTTCATTTCCGATACAAATGACGAAGGAAATGGAAGGGTCCTAGATGTCCAGCGGCAACATTTTGTAGATGAAACTATGCTAAAAGATATGTAGGATTTGATTATAAAATGAATGTTACGGCGAATGAATAAACACGAGAGGTCTGGCACGTGTGTCTATCAAAGGCAAATAGAGTTTCGACTTTTTCTTTATTTATTAATAACACTAGCTGTGCCCGCGTGGATGACGGAACTTATCAATGTGTTTTTAGTGCGAAGCGCTGTTGGAGGATACTGCGTATTCATTTTATTTTCTTCTTTATAATTATACAAAATTAGCTGTGGAACCATCTGAAGCGTACACAAAAAGGTTATTGGGGTCGTTTACGCGTGAAAGAGCTACTATAGTTGACCATGGGAAAAGCATCCAATACTTAGGTCCGCCCCCGCAACGGATAATAACTGGCCCTGAGCTTTATTAATGGTCATGGCATAACAGAGACTGACTGGGAATTGTACTCGTTTGAAAGAGAAAGGAAAGTTATTAGGAATTATAGGTATTCTTGGAATAAAAACAATATCACCAGTGTCGCAACCAGTTAAGATATCAGCTTCGACTATGTTTTGCTGCAGATTTGTGACTTTGAGCCCTTAATAACATAAGGCAGGCAGCGTTGGACAGAGGTGTACCATAGGTACACCCACATTTCGCCAGTTATGTTTGAGTCCCATGTATAGGGGGCGAGCCTATTGCCATCAACCGGGCACAAATCCAGATTCCAGACTGTTACTGAGAAATTCCAGATGGAAAAACCTAATAACATTTTGCCCGACCCGGGAATCGAACCCAGGACCTCATGGTCAGCAGTAGCCATTGTGATCACTAGACCAACGATGAGGCAGTTATTTATTAATCTTTATGCACAATAAAGGTATAAAAGCGAACCTAATGCCTTAGGTATTCTCTACCAATCAGCAAATGATGGTGAAGAGATAACATGGCAAGTGCTGGTGGTGCTACTATCATTTGGAAGAGTTTTTTAAGTGAAAACTTCTTTAAGCGCGTTGGGCATTTTTGAGATGGGAAAAAACAATTGAACTCGCGACACCGTTACCGATACCTCATTTTTGTAAACGCAACTGTGCTCTTTTTTACGGATCAATGTTCTATGCAAGTATTTTTACTTTAAAGGTTTTGGAAGTATATTTTTTTTTAATTCAAATTCAAAAGTAATTTATTCAAACTAGGCTGAGAATTAGCACTTTTCGAACGTCAAAATTACATAAGACAGTCCCCCAAAAATGCCCACCCTTCACCACTTCCTAGTGCCTTTAGCTGGGAAGAAGAAGTGGCGCAACAAACTCCCCAGCAGCACAACTGTCTGTAAATGCGATTGTGCTCTTTATTTAGATAAGATTACGGACCAATGTTCTGTACAAGTATTTTTCTTCCACCAAAGCGATCTTCTTCAAGTTTTCACTTCTGTCGGCACTCCCGGAGTGCCACTGTTTTTTATTAGGTTTTTGTACCCCATACTTACTAGAAAATATTCCTCTGCGTTTGCATTTACTGGTCTCTGAATTAAGTTTTTCTATAGCACAGAAAATCAATCACCAACAATATAGATTAGCATGCTTATGTGACTGTACGAGAATTACCCTAGGCTGATAAAATTTTCGTTTTTCCTAATTATGCTAATATTAGTGTTTAAGTCGGTTCCCCCCTTAGGGGGAAGGCCGCACCCCACCCCGTACGGCCCTGTAGAGCTCGTCTCCGGACTGGACACTCTCCCACCGATATGTGTAAGAAGAAATGAATTCTCAAATAAGAAGTCCGATACCTTGTCCCATTAATAAGGCAAGTAAAGGATTGAATGAGATTGTAATAAGACAAGAATTCATCGTTGTGAAATGCATTGGATGTGGTTTTAGAAATCTAATAAATAATAGAGGGATGCAAAGTATATCATTATATAAACTTGTGAGTAACCTTTAAGTTAGCGTAACAGGTATTTGGTCAGTCATTACTCGCACGATACCTCACATCTGCACTCGGAGTACTTAGAGCAACACTTCCATAAGTGACGCATTGCGTCGGCATCACGCTCTTTTGGAGACATGGTCCCTAGCAGTTCTTTCGAACTGATAACGTGACGAAGCGGCTTTCCCTGCGGCAACCGTGTGACCGGCCTTGTCTAACAACGGAGCGGCTAGTTCCAGCGACATTCGTCGGCATCATGCTCTTTAGGAGACATGGTCCCTATCAGTCCTTGGACTGAATATAAGATAGATGTGGTCACCCAAACCCCTGGAAGGTCACCCTTTGCACAACAAGCATATCTGCAAGACACGTGTTCATGTCAGTCTGACCGAATAATTGGTCTGAGATAAAGAATACAACATTCAAGAATTACTAGTTAGAGTTGAGAATTGAAACTCAAGAATTATTATTTATTTAATAGAGTTTTGGATAATCTCTCTTAAAGTCCTTTTAATTGGTCTGAGGTAAAGAATACCGAATTCAAGATTTAGGTTCTATATAATAGAGTAGAGAATCATAATTCTAGAATCATGAATTAATAGAGTTGTGGATCAACTCTCCTGAAGGTATATAGACAGTCCCAAAGCGCCCTCCCTTCACCACTTCCTAGTGTTTGAGCTGGGGAGAAGAAGTGGCGCAACAAACTCCCCAGCAACACGTCTCTGTCTGTTTAGTTACAAGAACTGAACAAATATATTACCAGCCAAGGATAATTTTTATAATGAAAGACTCACCCAGTCGCACCAACACACACACACACGCACATATTACATTAAGTAGGTACTAAATTAGTCTAATCTGGGCTTTCACCCAACTATATTTAACTTAATAACTAATACTTGTTGTCTTGCGACAGCCCACTCGGACATGGCCTCTTGGCATTCACCAAGTCTTCTAACTTAACTAGCCTAGATTCGGACGTCCGTCTCCTATCGTGGTCTAAAACCAAGTGCCTCGACTTTATTTCTCCGTCCCGTCTATTCCTAAAACACCACGTCCAGCTTCACCCCCGGGCCCAACCGATGGCTCCCAGATGGCAGCGCCGGCATTGTCCGTTGCGCCGGGTTTTTTCTATTGTTTCTTAGAATTTGTAGAAAGTGCTGGCTCGCTTCCCATTCAATATAAATGGAATGGGTTTCTATATTGTTTTACAATTTTAAAGAAATATAATCTTTTGTTATTAATTAGGGTAACGTGTCTGTCGAATTGTCAGCCCATAAAATAGAGATTTTATGTGTTTCTGACTGACCCAAACCGTGTGCCGATTTTAAAGTAAATATAATATTTTGTTATTAAATAGGAGCTAATGGCAGACAATCACACTTAGTTACAGTACAATATAGATTAGTTACTCTCTGTTTCAATTATACCCAGAAATATTCAGTGAAAAAAGAGCTGCGAACCAAAAAGTTTCCATAACAACCGATGTTCGTTTTAATGAACGCGTTCACCCAAAATTTCGACGTGTGTGAAGCACCACTCTACCTGCACTGTTTGGAAGTATTCTATGTAACATACAAAAAAGTTATGCATCGATGAACAAAAAGTTTACCTAATTTAGAATGATAGGTAAGCATTAAGTACCTGTTGATAAAAGTTTTTTCTTTGTGTGATTCTTTGCAACAAAGTGCTTTAATCTCACTAAGTTTTTATAATAGGTGTGATTTCCTCATTAGGAATTGTAAGTCTTTGTTCCAACCAGTGTTAAAATATCTGCTTTTAATCATTGTGTTTGTTGAAGAGTCTATGAATTCATAATTTCGTCTTTATTTGTCCTCTTTTGAGATCGTCGGTATTAGCTGCTAAATTCACTAAAAGAAAAGATAGATAGATAGATAGAAGATAGAATATTCTTTATTATGTACACCATAAAAATTACAGACATTAATTTAGAAATTTTACATTGGGTGACACAATGCGCGGTCTTATCGCTAAAAGCAATCTTTTACAGACAACCTTTGGAGACAATACTGCAGGTAGTCAGTGGTGTACCATTTACATATACAACAGATACATAAAGCATATAATTACCTATATAAATATTCATATATATATATTAGATAAATAACAGATATACATAAAATTATAAACATGAAACAAGGGCAAGGAACTATATGTAATGATGATGTTTAAGGAGAGAGGAAGTGTTTTTTTACCAGAATTTTAAAAGTGGACAAAGATTGAGCACGCCTTATCGACACGGGCAAGGCATTCCATAACCGTACTTCTTGAACCTTAAAAGATTTGTCATAAAAGCCGGTGGAATGCATCGGTATCTCTAGTCTCAAATTTTCCGATGACCTCAGATATCTATTATGTGTGTCATGAAGGAACTTGAAACGTTCTTTAAGATAAGAGGGGGTTGTAGGATTGAACAGAATACTGTAGAGCTGAAATAAGATATGAGAATTCCGGCGAAGACGTATGGGAAGCCACTTGAGCTTTGTACGAAATTCAGAAAAACCCTCAAAGTAAAAAATATCCCTAACACCTTGTAGTAACAACCTTGGTTCACCTACATTATAACTCGCAACAAAGCTACAACTACATTTTCTAAATTGTACACCACGTGTGACTAAGCACCTGCTTTACACATCCACCTAAGATGACCCCTACGTTCAACAAATCTCCATCAGGCTGCGGGTCTCATGTCACTGGTCGGTAATTATCATAATTTGTGTTCGAACGTTCGTAAACATTTAGCGGTGGGTAAGTTCAAAAGTTTCAGCTAATGTATTGAAACTTCAGTGGTTAATTACACATTATTCTTAGGAAAGTTTGAAAACTCCAAGACTTGCTTGAAACATTGTTAGGAAAAGATGAAAGCTTATTATGAAATTCCAAGTTTTCACTGCTACATGGCCCTTGTTGTATGGTCGCTTAAGGCTGAGAGTGATAAGAGCGTAAGTAAATGCTTTCACAAATAGGAGCCAAATCGTGCTGCGACTTCTATCACGATTATGATTTTGAAGTTTGTAACAACGAGACACGCTAATAACTATTATAAAGAACGTGTTTTAGTAGATCATTAATTATTTTATTTCTGTAAGTAGGTTTGTACAAACACTTTTACACGTCAATTGTATTTAAAAACCTAGATGAGGTCAGCGTTTTCTATCTGGCTACTCTGAGAAGAAAGGCCGAAACAAACTTAAAGGTCACAGTCTCTTTTAAAGTCCAAACATAATCTTGGCTAGATCATGTGAAGACCAAGACATTGGTGTCTGAAATAGTCGTTTGAGGAAAGAACCATACAGATTGAATGGACCTGTCCAGTCAGTACAAGCATTTGTCAGTAATCGTGCAGCTCAACTGAGAACTTAAGGAGCTCAACGATTCGATGAACAATACCAAAGAAAGGACATTTGGGTAGGCCGCATAAATTACTCAAACTGCCACATCATGATTAAAACTGTGAAAAAAAAAAACAAACAATTTTAGACAGGGAGATAGGCTGGATATTTCTACTTATCACTATTTCTTTAATAATATTCTTATCGTGGACATTTTCGGGACAGAAAAATCAAAAAAGTGATCATTTTAAACTCAAACTCAAAGCCTTATTACAATTAAACCATTTACAGTACAGTTTTAAATATTATCAAGAAGTCGGTCAGTCAGAAATATGAAGCTAGTTTTATTTTGTCAAATCCATGGAGT
This sequence comes from Agrochola lychnidis, assembly GCA_963680765.1. Taxonomy (NCBI): domain Eukaryota; kingdom Metazoa; phylum Arthropoda; class Insecta; order Lepidoptera; family Noctuidae; genus Agrochola; species Agrochola lychnidis. The sequence continues at coordinate 18,879,608 of OY796857.1, forward strand.
ACATTATCGCAGTGGCAGGTACACTCGCTTTAAACCGCTAAGGGACGTATTAAGCTCCTATCTTAAAACACTATTTTACAGGACAAAACTGTTATCTTCATAATCCGTAAATATCCACAAGTGCAGCCGTACAGCTTGCAAGGGAAAATGCCAACAGATAAAAATAAACGGAATGCAAAAAGAAAATAAACTGTTTTTCCAATAAGTAAGTACCTAGATACGTTGTTATGGTTTACATTCATAGAGTTGCCAAGTTCAAATCGAAAAAATAATGAACTAATGAATAGAGTAATTCATTTTTAATGTGATTTTAGGGATCCGTACCAAAATTTTAAAAAGGAACCCTTATGGTGCGATTCAGTCTGTCTGTCCGTATGTCTATCACAGCTGGATATCTCAAGAACTACTAATACTATCAACTTGAAATTTGGAATAGTTTTAGATGACGTTTGCCCAAATATTTTGCAAATAATAAAGAAATCAAAATGTATTCTATATTTTTTTTGTAACAGGGACTGAACGAGGTCTTAAATTCTTATCTCTATCTCTTCTCTCATTAAATTCTAAATGAGGCTAGGTTGACGGGGTCCGCTAGGGCCAATGCCTGCCGGGGGTTCGAAGAAAACCGATAGGGACATCGTGGCCCCCGGCAACAGGGCAACCGAAGGAACACGGGTGGGTTTTAGTCAGTAAGAGTCTGACACGCCCTCCCGCTCCGCCCAGAGCGGGAGAAGTTATTTGATAATTTACCACCCAAAAAAAAAAAAAAACAAACATTTTTCCTTTTTTTTAGGCTGCATAATTTTCGACTTATAACAAAAAAAATTAAAAGAATACAGTTCCCCATCCTTATCTCCTAAGTTTGCATAGAGAAAAATCTGAAATTATTCCGTGTTATAGAAGTTTATGTAAAGATTACAGGCAAATAAAATAATGTCTCTAAATAGCACACTTTTACAGAAATCATCAACAAAAATATCAATAGTTCCACTATCGGTTAAGAGATGGCGCTGACCTAAAACTGCTAAATTCTACACCGCAGTGTGTAGTGTTAAAATTGTCTGACGAATATAGATCTCGCCGATGAAATTTAAAATGATACGGAATCCTCGGTGTGCGAGTCCGACTCACTCTTGATCGGTTTTTTAAAGTGTCGATAGTAAGTAAATATTGTACAAAGATAGTACATTACTGTTGCGGCCTGCAACAAGAGCATTGATGCACGATCGTGAAAATGTGGGCCGAGGCTAAACCGAGGCACACATACATGAGTCCATCAATGTCTGGTTGCGGTCAAGGCTTGTATAGTACTTTTCTCAAATAATGCGCGGAAATTCAAACTAAGTGAATTAATTATAAATTCTAGAATCAATGACGAAAAACAATATTTTTTCACACGCCAATATGTTCATTTGTTTTTTATTTACTTTAAACAGCTCGATTTGCAAGCCAAATCGAAATATTAATAGGTTACCTCTTTTAATAAGTTAAATCTTTGATAAGTTACCTCTTTGGTTGCCATGTTTTGAAGTAAAAAGTTCGTTCCATTTTTTAAATAACGCGACAGATATGAGTTTTCATAGTAATTTATTCGGCCGCTAAATACGACAGATATGGATTTTCATACATACAAACATTGCCGGCCGGGCGCTCGTATATATTCGGCCAGTACAGCATATTTCAATTCATTTCGAAGAAGGTTGTTAAAATAATGCTAGAATTTAAAAGCATGTTTGAGAAAAGGTGATTTTCTCCCCAAACCTCACTTTAATGGCTTATTAAAAAATCAGAACATTTTGCTGCTATCATATTAAATTCATTTAAAATCATATTATAAGTCTATCATAACTTTATTAAAACAATGACTGTAATAAGGCTGAATAAAATTCAATCCGTAAAATGAATATCGATCTCAATTTTTAATATAAAATCCGTCTAAACCATTCTTGGCGCAAACCGAGAAATATTATGTAAGAGACCGCAAAACGACATCTATTTTCTTTGCGTCGTTTGCAAGTGACGTGCCTAACATTGCGGAAAAGAATAGAAACTCAAACTCAAAGCATATATCTAATACCTTTAGTATGCAGGGGGTTTCGGGGGCGATAAATCAATCTAGCTAGGTTTAATTTTTAGAAAACGTTATTCTAAAAATAAAAAACCGAGTCCAGCTCGGTCATCCAGATATTTTCAAATATTAAACTATTTACATGCACTTTTGAATTGTCAAAGAGTTGGTCAGTTAGTCAAAAAGTTGAAGCTAATTGAACAAAGTTATACCACAATGTACTTTAATGTACAGTATTTCATTAAGTGGTATAAATCCATGGATCTCAGAAAATACTGCAACAGTGTACAAAGAATTATTACTTTAGTCAAAGAAAAGTTGTTTAATTTAATATTATAAAGTCAGGGAGATTAATTGTTAATCAGATTGACTACCAACTTAAATTGTCCGTATATTCAAAATTCAAATCACAACTGGCATTCTTGACATGGCAAATTGACGAAGGATGTCAATGTGCTTTACAATAAATTTCCATGAATGCACTTCATTCATACATTATTCATTCATTCATTCATTCTTCATTCATTCATTCTTCATTCATTCTTCATTCATTCTTCATTCATTCATTCTTCATTCATTCATTCTTCATTCATTCATTCATTTAATTTTTACTATTTCACAGACGGTTTTAAAATTGAGAAAAAGCAATGAAATGACCTAATCAAGTGTTCTGCAATTTAGTTTTATTACTTTTCAGGCAGGAGAATGCTGCTGTCTACACCTTTTACTACTTACTTAGTTCACATTTAAACTGGTACTTTCTTTACAAATAGCACACAGAAAATCTTTTAGTCTATATAGTTTCTATAACGATCTTAATAAACGGGCGGTAAACGGCAAATGTTGCCATTTTACTCAAATCAAAGTTTTTGCACCGAAGTTACAAATCTATACATATAATAAAATCGTAGCGAAGTCAAAACTGTACATTGAATATTTTTGAAAAAAAGTAATTGCTACGAGGTCTAGGATCGATTCTAATGCCGAAAATATATTTTTTAGAATTTTTGTCTGTTTGTCTGTTTGTCTGTTTGTCTGTTTGTCTGTATGTATGTTCCAGCATCACGCAAATTCTACCGGACAGATTCTGTTAAAATTTTGCATAGATATTCCCTGTGTGTCTGGTCAAATTATAGGGTATAAATTATCACGCTATTCACTATGGGGGATGAGCAATATTACATTATGTCGTATTTTTATGTTCTAGCATGACGCAAATTCTACCGGAAAGATTCTGTTCAAATTTTGCATAGGTGTTCCCTATAAGTCTGGTCAAACTTTAGGGTATAAACTATCACGCTATTTACTATGGGGGACGAGCAATATTATATTATGTTCGTATTTTTTGGAAAAAATCGCGCCAATATTTTAGGATATTGTGATGGTAATCGATTTAACTTTTAGAATGATTATCATCACGCTATACCTTTATAGAACTGAGCAGTCAATCATGAAATGTATAGGAACGGCTATTTGAGATAAAGTTCAACAAAGCAATTAACTCATCGGTTGGACGATTGCTTTGCAAACATGGGGTTGGAAGTTCGATTCCCAACTACGGATTTTGTTTTCTTTTTTTTTTCACATTTTGTCACACGATTTTTTTTTTGTTTTTATTATGTCCCTATAATATATTATAATAAAATCGTAGCGAAGTTAAATTTTTTGAAAGAAAGTTATTGCTACGAGGTCTGGGATCGATTCTTATGCGGAAAATATAGTTTTTAGAATGTTTGTCTGTTCCAATTGTAGGGTATAGACTATCACGCTATTTGCTATGGGGGATGAGCAATATTACATTATTTTCTTATTTTTCTCTGCAAATTATAAAAGGACGCGCCAAAAGGTTGGGATATTGTAGATAGTTACCGACTTAACTTTTTAAATGATTATCATCAAGCTATACATTTATGGAACTATGCAGTCAATCATGAAATAATTATTTTAGCTAACTTTCAACAAAGCGAATAAGTAAGCGGTTGGACGAATGATTTGAAGTCCTGGTAGTAAGTTCGATTACCATCTGTGTTTTTAAACTATTTTTTTACATTCTGTAAAACGGTTTTTTTTATTAATGTAGGTATTAGGGTATTAGGGTCTGTGAATTAATTAATGTATTTTTTTTTTTCTTAGCCTTTATTGTCCCACTGCTGGGCAAAGGCCTCCCTACTCTCTTTCGACCTCTCTCTTTCTAGAGCTTCTAAGGACCAATCTTTCTTAAAGGAGTCCAGCTGTGTCCAGTTTGTGAATTAATGTATTAATTCACAAAAAAAAAGGAAAACTTCGTAAGCTATGGAAACCTACAACGTCACAAGAACTTTACAGTCACAAAACATTCAAGGTTGTATTCTGATCATTTAAGAGCTAAAGACTGTAGGAATAAAATGATTTTTTACAGATTTTGAGAGCAGATTTGTCCCAGCGATTTTAAAATATGTATGTGTGTGGATCTTCTGGAATCGCTGCCACACTGCTTCCTGGTAACAAAACAGCGCACGCCATGTTTAAGATTCCCATCGATTTAGAGAGCAACGAAACGCCTGTTTGTGGGGTGTCACGCAACAGAACAAGAGATGTGTGCATAGGGATTGCGCTTCATCGTATAGTATGAATGCATTATGGCAAATAGAAAAGCAGTGGAAGCTGTAAACAGAACCCTGGAGGACATCCGCAGGAACCAAGATATGATGGGTGGTGTCACAGTTCTGACAAACAAAGTGAATATTTCGTTGAAAAGGTCGACTCTATGGTGGTGAGTTCATAAACTGCGCTTGACCATCATCATATGAGCTCGGTTTGGCGTGAATTCAAATGCTCAAGAATTCTCCGATGTTCTTCTAAAAGTTGGTGAAGGCACTTTACCAGAGACTCTTGGTAGAGTAGATCCCACTTTAGAAGATCTTATTCGTTCTGATATACGAGCACATCAGTCAAATACCGTACCAAGAGAATTCTTGGGTGCGTGTCCATTTTAACTCCGAAAATGATCAAGCTGCAGCGATCAACCACAGTATTCTCTCACAAATTGAAGGGAGTGAAGTGATATACACCTCCATTAATGCCACATATTACCCCGTAGAATTTCTCAATTCGCAAATGGCAAGTATCTTTTCCGGTTGTATATCTGTGTAACGAAAACCGGCTCAAAGTCATGTCTTTACAGAGAAACGTCATCGAGACGGAAATTTTAACAGGTTGTGGCGATGGCGAGACAGTGTTTATAGCGCGTATACCACTATTTTCCCACCATTACCAGTTTAAGCGCGTGCAGTCCCCTGTGAGCGTATGCTTTGTGATCAACAAGTCACAGGGGCCGACATCGAAGACTGAAGGCTGCGGGTGTCGACTTCAGGACAAGCTGCTTCTCATACGAACAACTGTTACGTCGCTTGCTCCCGATGTATATTTTGGCTGCTGAGAATAAAACTACAAACGTAGTATACAGGGAGATTTATAAAAATTGTGGCTATTATTGTAGTAGTATATTGTGATGTTTTACGACTTCCACGCGAACGAAGTCGCGGGCAGAAGCTAGTGCACAATAAAGGTACAAAGGCGGACCTAATGCCTTAGACATTCTCTACCAATCAGCAAATGATGGTGAAGAAATAACATGGCAAGTGCTGGTGGTGGTACTATCATTTGGAAGAGTTTTTTTAACTCGCGACACCGTTACTGATACCTCATTTTTGTAAACGCAATTGTGCTCTTTTTTACGGATCAATGTTCTATGCAAGTATTTTTACTTTAAAGGTTTTGGAAGTATATTTTTTGTAAATTCAAATTCAAAAGTAATTTAATCAAACTAGGCTGAGAATCAGCACTTTTCGAACGTCAAAATTACATAAGACAGTCCCCCAAAAACGCCCACCCTTCACCACTTCCTAGTGCCTTTAGCTGGGAAGAAGAGGTGGCGCAACAAACTCCCCAGCAGCACAGCTGTCTGTAAATGCGATTGTGCTCTTTATTTAGATAATATTATGGACCAATGTTCTGTACAAGTATTTTTATTCCACCAAAGCGATCTTTTTCAAGTTTTCACTTCTGTCGGCACTCCCGGAGTGCCACTGTTTTTTATTAGGTTTTTGTACCCCATACTTACAAAAAAATATTCCTCTGCGTTTGCATTTACTGGTCTCTGAATTAAGTTTTTCTATAGCACAGAAAACCAATCACCAACAATATAGATTAGCATGCTTAGTTACAGTACAATATAGATTAGTTACTCTCTGTTTCAATTATACCCAGAAATATTCAGTGAAAAAAGAGCTGCGAACCAAAAAGTTTCCATAACAACCGTTGTTCGTTTTAATGAACGCGTTCACCCAAAATTTCGACGTGTTTGAAGCGCCTCTCTACCTGCACTGTTTGGAAGTATTCTATGTAACATACAAAAAAGTTATGCATCGATGAACAAAAAAAGTTTACCTAATTTAGAATGATAGGTAAGCATTAAGTAGTCTCTTTTGTATTATATAATTGCATAGTACATTATGTGAGCACTATGTACTAAAGAGTTACCATTTACCGGGTAATATGTCTTGCATTGACTTGAATGTGCCCTGGCGGCTGTGAGTATGTCATGCTCACTCAAATGTTTCGCTGATGGTGGCGCGTGTGTTGGATCATTTAGCTCCCTTCAAAATGGTTGAGCTGAATGGTGCTAATACATGCGTCATGTTCGTGAACGGGCGCCGTCAGTTGGGACTGGTCATCTCTTGGCTGCCAGGGCTTATTTTTAATTTTTTTGAAATGTTCTTTTTTATCTTTTTATTACGGACGCTTCTCATGTGCACATCTTTCTACATTGTTCTCACATGTATAATTTCAACATGAATGTTGTAACCAATATTTTGTAACAATTTTTTATTTAAAAGAGTGTCCGTGGAGTTTCTTGCCCGTTCTTCTCCATAGGTACCTACTACGCTTTGGAATGGGCATCTAGCTTCATACCTATTTCTGACTGACCGATTCCTTGACAATTCAAAAGTGCCTGTAAATGGTTTAATTGAAATAAATGATTTGAGTTTGAGTTTGAGTTTGTACCTGTTGATAAAAGTTTTTTTTTTTGTGTGATTCTTTGCAACAAAGTGCTTTAATCTCACTAAGTTTTTATAGTAGGTGTGATTTCCTCATTAAGAATTGTAAGTCTTTGTTCCACCTACAACCAGTGTTAAAATATCTGCTTTTAATCATTGTGTTTGTTGAAGAGTCTGTGAATTCAAAATTTCGTCTTTATTGTCCTCTTTTGAGATCGTTGATATTAGCTGCTAAATTCACTAAAAAAAAAGATAGATAGATAGAAGATAGAATATTCTTTATTATGTACACCATAAAAATTACAGACATTAATTTAGAAATTTTACATTGGGTGACACAAGGGGCGGTCTTATCGCTAAAAGCAATCTTTTACAGACAACCTTTGGAGACAATACTGCAGGTAGTGGTGTACCATTTACATATACAACAGATACATATAGCATATAATTACCTATATAAATATTTATATATATATTAGATAAATAACAGATATACATAAAATTATAAACATGAAACAAGAGCAAGGAACTATATGTAAGGATGATGTTTAAGGAGAGAGGAAGTGTTTTTTTACCAGAATTTTAAAAGTGGACAAAGATTGAGCATGCCTTATCGACACGGGCAAGGTATTCCATAACCGTACTTCTTGAACCTTAAAAGATTTGTCATAAAAGCCGGTGGAATGCATCGGCATCTCTAGTCTCAAATTTTCCGATGACCTCAGATATCTATTATGTGTGTCATGAAGGAACTTGAAACGTTCTTTAAGAGAGAAAGAGGGGGTTGTAGGATTGAACAGAATACTGTAGAGCTGAAATAAGATATGAGAATTCCGGCGTATGGGAAGCCACTTGAGCTTTCTACGAAATTCAGAAAAACCCTCAAAGTAAAAAATATAACAAAAATGTAACAACCTTGGTTCACCTACATTATAACTCGCAACAAAGCTACAACTACATTTTCTAAATTGTACACCACGTGTGACTAAGCACCTGCTTTACACATCCACCTAAGATGACCCCCACGTTCAACAAATCTCCATCAGGCTGCGGGTCTCATGTTACTGGTCGGTAATTATCATAATTTGTGTTCGAACGTTCGTAAACATTTAGCGGTGGGTAAGTTCAAAAGTTTCAGCTAATGTATTGAAACTTCAGTGGTTAATTACACATTATTCTTAGGAAAGTTTGAAAACTCCAAGACTTGCTTGAAACATTGTTAGGAAAAGATGAAAGCTTGTTATGAAATTCCAAGTTTTCACTGCTACATGGCTCTTGTTGTATGGTCGCTTAAGGCTGAGAGTGATAAGGGCGTAAGTAAATGCGTTGACAAATAGGAGCCAAATCGTGCTGCGACTTCTATCACGATTATGATTTTGAAGTTTGTAACAACGAGACATGCCAATGACTGTTATAAAGAACGTGTTTTTAGTAGATCATAAATTATTTTATTTCTATAAGTAGGTTTGTACAAACACTTTTTTTACACGTCAATTATATTTAAAAAACTAGATGAGGTCGGCGTTTCCTATCTGGCTACTCTGAAAAGAAAAGCCGAAACAAACTGAAAAGTCACAGTCTCTTTTAAAGTCCAAACATAATTTTGGTCAGATCATAGTAGATTGGTGTTTGAAATAGTCGTTTGAGGAAAGAACCATACAGATTGAGTGGACCTATTCAGTCAGTACACGCATTTGTCAATAATCGTGCAGCTCAACTGAGAACTTAAGGAGCTCAACGATTCGATGAACAGTACCAAAGAAAGAACATTTAGGTAGGCCGCATAAATTACTCAAACTGCCACATCATGATTAAAACTGTGAAAAAAAAAAACAAACAATTTTAGACAGGGAGATAGGCTGGATATTTATACTTATCACTATTTCTTTAATAATATTCTTATCGTGGACATTTTCGGGACAGAAAAATCAAAAAAGTGATCATTTTAAACTCAAACTCAAAGCCTTATTACAATTAAACCATTTACAGTACAGTTTTAAATATTATCAAGAAGTCGGTCAGTCAGAAATATGAAGCTAGTTTTATTTTGTCAAATCCACGGAGTACATTATCGCAGTGGCAGGTACACTCGCTTTAAACCGCTAAGGGACGTATTAAGCTCCTATCTTAAAACACTATTTTACAGGACAAAACTGTTATCTTCATAACCCGTAAATATCCACAAGTGCAGCCGTACAGCTTGCAAGGGAAAATGCCAACAGATAAAAATAAACGGAATGCAAAAAGAAAATAAACTGTTTTTCCAATAAGTAAGTACCTAGATACGTTGTTATGGTTTACATTCATAGAGTTGCCAAGTTCAAATCGAAAAAATAATGAACTAATGAATAGAGTAATTCATTTTTAATGTGATTTTAGGGATCCGTACCAAAATTTTAAAAAGGAACCCTTATGGTGCGATTCAGTCTGTCTGTCCGTATGTCTATCACAGCTGGATATCTCAAGAACTACTAATACTATCAACTTGAAATTTGGAGTAGTTTTAGATGACGTTTGCCCAAATATTTTGCAAATAATAAAGAAATCAAAATGTATTCTATATTTTTTTTGTAACAGGGACTGAACGAGGTCTTAAATTCTTATCTCTATCTCTTCTCTCATTAAATTCTAAATGAGGCTAGGTTGACGGGGTCCGCTAGGGCCAATGCCTGCCGGGGGTTCGAAGAAAACCGATAGGGACATCGTGGCCCCCGGCAACAGGGCAACCGAAGGAACACGGGTGGGTTTTAGTCAGTAAGAGTCTGACACGCCCTCCCGCTCCGCCCAGAGCGGGAGAAGTTATTTGATAATTTACCACCCAAAAAAAAAAAAAAACAAACATTTTTCCTTTTTTTTTAGGCTGCATAATTTTCGACTTATAACAAAAAAAATTAAAAGAATACAGTTCCCCATCCTTATCTCCTAAGTTTGCATAGAGAAAAATCTGAAATTATTCCGTGTTATAGAAGTTTATGTAAAGATTACAGGCAAATAAAATAATGTCTCTAAATAGCACACTTTTACAGAAATCATCAACAAAAATTATAATAGTTCCACTATCGGTTAAGAGATGGCGCTGACCTAAAACTGCTAAATTCTACACCGCAGTGTGCAGTGTTAAAATTGTCTGACAATTATAGATCTTGCCGATGAAATTTAAAATGATACGGAATCCTCGGTGAAACTTTAAAAAACCGGTCAAGAGTGAGTCGGACTCGCAAGTCCGACTCACTCTTGACCGGTTTTTAGGGTTCCGTAGTAAACAAGGAACCCTTATAGTTTCGTCATGTCCGTCTGTCTGTCTGTCTGTCTGTCCGCGGTCTAGCTCCGAGACCCTTGGTACTAGAAAGTTGTAATTTGGCATAGATATACATATTAATTACGTCGACAAATTGGTAAAACAAAATTATGAAAAACATTTTTTTTAGGGTACCTCTCATACACGTAAAGTGGTAATGTTTATTTTTTTACCCCATGGTGAGGGGTATCATTGGAAAGGTCCTTCAAAAATATTCTGAGTTTGTGAAAACCATTTTTGGATTCAGGGATTCGTTTGTGAAATATTAAGCTTTAAAGTGCTAATTTTTGTTAGAGTCAAGTGTCCCCCCCTGCCGGCTAAATGGTTGGTTTTGGGTGTGTGAAACAATCACAACAGTAGCTGATATAACGAAATTAAAAGGAAAACTATCACAGCTAAGTAGGCTCTACAGGTTAATGAGTAATAATCGACCAACTTAACTTTGCAGTTGCAAAAACATGTTTTCCCATACATTCCGTATGGGAGAACATATTTTTCAACTACAAAGTTAAGTTTGTTTTTGGGATAAATTCATCCCAACTACGGAACCCTTCATTGTGCGTGGTTCGACACGCACTTGGCCGGTTTTTTAAAGTGTCAATAGTAAGTAAATATTGTACAAAGATAGTACATTACTGTTGCGGCCTGCAACAAGAGCATTGATGCACGATCGTGAAAATGTGGGCCGAGGCGAAACCGAGGCACACATACATGAGTCCATCAATGTCTGGTTGCGGTCAAGGCTTGTATAGTACTTTTCTCATATAATACGCGGAAATTCAAACTAAGTAAATGAATTTTAAATTCTAGAATTAATGACGAACAACGATATTTTTTCACACGCCAATATGTTCATTTGTTTTTTTTTTTACTTTAAACAGCTCAATTTGCAAGCCAAATCGAAATTTTAATACAATCTTTGATAAGTTACCTCTTTGGTTGCCATGTTTTGAAGTAAAAAGTTCGTTCCATTTTTAAATAACACGACAGACATGAGTTTTCATAGTAATTTATTCGGCCGCTAAATACGACAGATATGGATTTTCATACAAACATTGTTGGCCCAGCGCTCGTATGTATTCGGTTAGTACAGCAATTTTGATTCATCTCAAAGAAGGTTGTAAAAATAATGCTAGAATTTCCAAGGATGTTTGAGAAAAGGTAATTTTCTCCCCAAACCTCACTTTAGTGGCTTATTAAAAAATCAGAACATTTTGCTGCTATCATATTAAATTCATTTAAAATCATATTATAAGTCTTCTAACTTTATGAAAACAATGACTGGAATAAGGCTGAATAAAATTCAATCCGTAAAATGAATATTGATCTCAATTTTTAATATAAAATCCGTCTAAACCATTCTTGGCGCAAACCGAGAAATTTTATGTGAGAGACCGCAAAATGACATCTATTTTCTTTGCGTCGTTTGCAAGTGACGTGCCTAACATTGCGGAAAAGAATATAAACTCAAACTCACAGCATTTATTTCATAATATATTACCTATTTACATGCACTTCTGAATTGTCAAAGAGTTGGTCAGTTAGTAAGAAAGTTGAAGCTAGTTGAACAAAGTTATACCACAATGTACTTTAATGTACAGTATTTCATTAAGTGGTATAAATCCATGGATCTCAGAAAATACTGCTACTGTACAAAAAAATTGCTTTAGTCAAAGAAAAGTTGATTAATTCAATATTATAAAGTCAGGGAGATTAATTGTTAATCAGATTGACTACCAACTTAAATTGTCCGTATATTCTAAATTCAAATCACAACTGGCATTCTTGACACGGCAAATAGATGTCAATGTGCTTTACAATAAATTTCCATGAATGCACTTCATTCATACATTATTCATTCATTCATTCATTCTTCATTCATTCATTCTTCATTCATTCATTCTTCATTCATTCATTCATTTAATTTTTACTATTTCACAGACGGTTTTAAAATTGAGAAAAAGCAATGAAATGACCTAATCAAGTGTTCTGCAATTTAGTTTTATTACTTTTCAGGCAGGAGAATGCTGCTGTCTACACCTTTTACTACTTACTTAGTTCACATTTAAACTGGTACTTTCTTTACAAATAGCACACAGAAAATCTTTTAGTCTATATAAAGTCCCCGCCACGAGAAGCTATAAATTTTGTAAACACACATTCAGGGGTTTGCAATCTTTGGGTAAAATAAAATAAAAACAGTTTTGTACTATTTTTTTACAGGGATATAATTATATTACCACACACATCTAATTACAAACAAACAATATAACATAATCCGCGAAAACACCACAAACAAACAGACGCATTCGAAACTCGAAAGACAGCAGAGACAACGTCAGCGTGAACTTACTTCAAAATCGTGGTCCAAATGTTTACGTTCCATGAATCAGATGCGTTCCAGTACCACAAAACCTTAGACGACAGCGCTTTATATCGCTAAAATATAACCCGATCAAGTGAAATTGCTCATTAGTTTCGTATAACACGTACGTTACTTTGACTTCATTGAATTTGGAATTATTTGTTGTTGATTAAATTGTCGCTACGAAACTTGGTAGAAGTTCTTTATTTACAAAAATTATAGCTTCTCGTGACGGGGACTTTAGTTTCTATAACGATCTTAATAAACGGGCGGTAAACGGCAAATGTTGCCATTTTACTCAAATCAAAGTTTTTGCACCGAAGTTACAAATACAAAATAAACTATCTCTATAATATCCCGAATAAATGTCCGATCGCTTTGCATTCACAGTTCTAGGAGGCAATTTATAAACGGTATCGATTTTCACGAACAAAGGTATAATTAAAAGCGAGCGCCGTTGATAATCAATAATGAGTTGCTTTCACTCACACAGATACCTATGCTTTTCTAATCACGGTAAACAATAGTCCTAGGAACGGAATATTGAGCATGATAACTTTCTATTTTATTAACTGACGAAAAAAAAAAGAAGGAGTTTCTCAAGTCGACGAGTAAGTATACACCGTGAAATTTTAATCATAGTTTTGCTAGAACAAACGTTGTTCAGACCATGGTCTACTACCATTCTACAGCATCCAATAAAAAAAAACATAGTTGGTTTTTGAAAAAAGACAAAGATTAAAATTTCAAAATTATCGTTACTCCCTACAACACAGACACCACGCAGGGGACACAGCATTGTCTACAGAGAAATTTACCTCCATAAACGAAAATTAGTAAGCTGTAAATAATCTTGACATTTTAAACTTTGTCTTTTTTGTGTTGTTTCAAAAACTAAGTACCTATGTTTTTTTTATTGGATGCTGTAGAATGATAGTAGACCATGGTCTGAACAACGTTAGTTCTAGCAAAACTGTGATTCAAATTTCACGGTGTATATACACAGGTCATTCAGAAAGTTTTGCGACTAACAGTTTTTGTCTATGGGACACTGGCTGGTTTTGCTGTCAATTAAAACTGACTATTTATTACAAAAAAACATAACATTCCAAATTCGAAATTCCCTCCACATTTTTTTACGAGCAAAATCAAAAAACATTTTCGTGCGATGATTTTATACGATTTCAAATGTCAAAACCAGAACAATCGTTTAAAAGACACAAACAAAGAAAAAAACCCTTCTAAAGCGACTGTTTTCCGCTGGTTCAACGAATTTATGCATGATCGAGTAATTTTGGCGGACGAAGAAAGAAGTGGCCACCCATGACGGCTGTTACATAACAAAACGTGCTGGCTGTGAAAATGTTTATTCAATAGGCGAATTACGTATGAAGAGGTTCAGCATATACTGCAAATTGGATCGGGAAGTGTGCATGAAATTCTACACGGGCATCTTCGGGTAAAGAAGATAGTTTCACGCTGGTACCGCAAAATCTAACGCAGGCTCAGAAGGAGGTTCGGGTAGAATGATGCCAAGACATGATAGCAAAATTTTAAGCAAGCTCTTCTCGGCGCGTTTAAGATAGCATTACGGATGCTTTTTAACCGACTTCCAAAAAGGAGGAGGTTATATGTTCGTCGCGTATGTTTGTTTTTTTTTTTTTTTATGTATGACCACCGATTTCTCCGTCAATTGTGGACCGATTTTGAAAATTCTTTTTTTTGTTTGAAAGGGTGTGCTCTCGAATTGGTCCCATATAAATTTTATTAACTTTGCTTGGATAGTTTTTGAGTTAGCTATAAAATACGTATTTTTTTCCCGCTTAGTATGTAGATGATATGATAATTTTCTGTCACTAGTAGCTGCCAGGTAGTGGTATTCGAATGTGTGTGGGGTAGGTACCACAACTAAAAAGTGAAAAATAAAAACTTTTTACGAAAAAAAAAAACAACCGACCTCCAAAAAAAATACTACAAAGTGAAAAATAACTTTAATTTCGGAAGTCGGTGGCAAAAAACGAAAATACAAAACCCAAGACACCGACTTCCGAAATTAAAGTTATTTTTCACTTTGTAGTGTTTTTTTTTTTTGAGGTCGGTTGTTTTTTTTTTATCATTTTTGTTCCCCAAAATAAAAAATGTACTCAAGGGAAAACAGTTTTCATTACCGGAAGGTGCACTGGTTGCATTTGAGAAGGGGATTAAAATGGGATCTGATGCGGACTGGAAAATGTGTTATGAAAATTGGTTTAGACGGATGAAACTGTATATAGACGCCAATAGAGAGTTCTTTGAAAGATATCATTTAAAAATTATAACCTGTAGTATATTTTTTTCTAGTATCGCAAAACTTTCCGAGTGCCCCATGTATATTTGTTTGTATTACCACGCATAACTTTTTGCTGAGTAGTCCGATTTGAACGATTCTTGTTTTATTTGGGAGAGTAAACCTCGAAGTTGGTCCCATTTAAATTGAAAACTAAAATCCACCTCAAAGGGTAAAAAAATTGTTATTATATTTAACAACACATAACATAACATAGCGAACTCTTTATTATCTGTATATACCATTATTATTGTACACCTATGTTAAACAAATGAATAAATGACTTATGAAGTGTTGGGCAGAGGTGCAGCTATAGTACACCCACATTTCACCAATAGTGCCCGTGGTAGTGTGAGAATTATTTATTATTTTAGTATAAAAGTAGTTATAAAAAAATACCATGGACGTCATTTAACCGCGATGCGCGACATCGCCAAAAAGTAGTTGGAAAATGCCATCTTTTGACCGTCTGTTGCGTGTTTGCAGTATCATAAAGGCTGAACTTGAACTCAACTCAAACTCAAAGTATTTATTTCAATTAAACCATTTACAGGCACTTTTGTATTGTCAAGGAGTCAGTCAGTTAAAAATATGAAGCTAGTTGCTCATTCCAAAGCGTAGGTAGTAGATAACTATGATTGAACAACGGTAACGGTAGCAGTTATCTTAATCATATAAATTATACATGTGAGAATAGTGTAGAAAGACGTGCACGTTAGAAGCGTTCGTAATCAAAAGATAAAACAAAGAACAATTGTAAAATTAAAATAAGCCATGGCAGCTAAGAGATGACCAGTCGCAACTGACGGCGCCCGTTCACGAATATGACCTATGGATCAGCACCATTCAGCTCAACCATTTTGAAGGGAACTAAATGATCCAACACACGTGCCACCATCAGCGAGACATCTGAGTGAACATAACATAGGGGGAGTTCCCCTAGTGACGGACACTTAAGGTTTTTTGGCGACAAATAAAAATAATACCTAAGATATCTTACTTTAATTATGAATTAATTAAGTTAACAATATAACGGCCTCGCAAAGTTAACAATATAATTAAGTTAACAATATAACGGTCGGCCTCTTGCAACTGTCCTATAATTTCGTCTACTGACACAACTAAATACCTCGGTATAATCCTAGACAAACACCTTAACTTCAAAGCACATATCACGCACCTTACTGCTCGAGTTCGTAAACTCATGTATCTTTTTAAAACACTGAGACACATTGCCAATACTTATGTAATACGCACCGTGTATCTCGCCATGTGTCAGTCGGTCATCTCGTACTGTATTAATTGTTGGGGTGGAGCTGCGAAAACTATACTCAAACCTCTGGAAGTAGCCCAGAGAGCCATTCTTAAGGTTGCTACTTTCCGGCCAATGCTCTACCCAACCTTTGATCTATATATAAAATGTAAAGTCCTCACGGTCCGCCAAACATTCATTCTCAACATTATATTACATCAACACACAAAAACTTCTTTTACACAAACACAATCCTCACTTAGGCGAAAGAACGAAATTTGCAAAGTACCCTTCACACGCTTTACTTTTACTAAACGTTTCTTTTACTACCTTGGCCCATTTTTATATAACAGAATAAACAAAACCATACCTGTACATCAATCCTCTTACGAAATGTGTAAGAGACGGATATCATGCTTTCTAGCCAGCTTAAACTACGACGACACTGAACATCTGCTTACCTCACAATCGTAGTGACTTCTCAAACACTCCGTATCTAAACTCAACCTCTTTCCCTTCCGTTTACAACACATACACACACCACACCTACATCACAAAACAGATACATGCCGCGCCTACATCACAATCACACGCACACCACACCGACATCGCAGAATACACACATTTTTCTCACTTCACACATACATTCTATCACTTCACACACACATTCTAACACTTCACACACTTAGTAAGTAAATAAAAGTTAACATTCGCTTGCAACTTATAGTCATAAGCAGTCTCATAAAAATAAAATTCTGCTCCTTTTGTTGGGAACATGGGCTGGCGATCCTTAATACAGGTTACTATGTAACCTAGCTAGGACGCCAGATTCAATTCCGTCATTTGTTACTCTTTTCTGATTATCCATAAATTGTAAATTATATTTTATTGTAACTGACTGTACCACACTTTTTTGAAATAAATAAATTATTAATATTTAAAATCAAAATAAATGAACAAAAAAGGTAAGGGCGAGGCCACAACACTGCGTTGCGGCGTCGCATCGTAAAAATCTACGACGCCGCACAACAAATTATACGCGCATTGTATTGCTGTGCGACGTCGTTTTTGCAATACGACGCCGCAACGCAGTGTTGTGGCCTCACCCTAACTTCTGCGTAATTATTATTAGAACTACAATCAAACTTGTGCTTATGATTTTTAAATCACATAAAGTGGCACCTAGTACCGGACACACCAATTCTGAAACCCCTAAAGCCGGACAACATACGTAAATGTATTGCAGCTATTGCATATGCAGTATCATAATATTCTGGAATATCAGCACAGGCTTCTTGAGCCCACGCGTGACAGCTGCAGCACTGGATCCAATTTTCGTCATGGTCCTCTTAACTAGTTTCTTTGTTAGAGCCTTTTTTTAAAACTTTCCTGGTCCCATCCTCCTTTCTCTTTTATCTCTACCATGCTTATTTTCGCTGCAATCTGCTATCCTCTGAAATAATATATGACAATAATTATAAAAAAGTATGAAATAGACACGAAAAACCAACATAATCACTGTCCGGTGTTAAGGGACAACTTTTTGTCCGGTACCAGGGGACAGTCGATTCTAAAAAATAATGTTTATATTATAAAACCTCTTAGACAACAAACAAAAACTATTAGGTATTTATAAAAATAAGGAACATGACACCAAGCAACGATTACCATAAACAATCACAAAAACTTAGCAGTAACACTCACTTTGATATTATCCGATACAGTATTTCTCCGCCAAATACAGCATTCGACGGCTCCCAGCTTGTCCTTGACTGAGACTGGCGATCCGCGTTCCGTGTGCGTGTATTGCTGCGCCCCCGCACCCTTTTCACTATAACTTTGTATAGAAAGCGTTTCGACCTGCTGAGATAGTAGTTGTGTCCGGCGCTAGGTGCCGTCCGGCGTTAGGGGGACTCCCCCTACTGAGATACTCACAGCCGCCAGGGTACATTCAAGAACCCTTTAGCATCCTTCAAGGGAGTGAAAGTTTTCATTAAAATAAACAAAGGAGATGGAAAATGTTGGGCCCAAGTGTAATAAGTTGAGATATGATTTAAAAATTAGTCATATTTTTTATCCTTGAATATCAAAAATCCGCTCAATTCTCAGTCTGGAAGCGGAGAAATATGATAAAGATAGTTTTCGTGAGATTTTCGATTAAAGTAATCGATTACACAACTACAAAAACTTTTTACAAAAAAAAAAACAACCGACCTCCAAAAAAAACACTACAAAGTGAAAAATAACTTTAATTTCGGAAGTCGGTGTCTTGGGTTTTGTAGTTTCGTTTTTTGCCACCGACTTCCGAAATTAAAGTTATTTTTCACTTTGTAGTGTTTTTTTTGGAGGTCGGTTGTTTTTTTTTTTGTAAAAAGTTTTTATTTTTCACTTTTTAGTTGTGGTACCTACCCCACACACATTCGAATACCACTACTTGCTACCAGTGACAGAAACTTATCATATCATCTACATACTAAGTGGGAAAAAAATACGTTTTTTGTAGCTAACTCAAAAACAATCGAAGCAAAGTTAATAAAATTTATATGGGACCAATTCGAGAGCACACCCTTTCAAACAAAAAAAGAATTTTCAAAATCGGTCCACAATTGACGGAGAAATCGGTGGACATACATAAAAAAAAAAAAAAACAAACATACGCGACGAACATATAACCTCCTCCTTTTTGGAAGTCGGTTAAAAAAGAAAACCTACCCACTAGGTAATATAACTAACTCGTAGTAATTAAATGCACTATACACCGTGAAATTTGAACCACAGTTTTGCTAGAACAAACGTTGTTCAGACCATGGTCTACTACCAATCTACAGAATCAAAAAAAAAAAAAAACATAATTTGTTTTTGGAAAAACACAAAAAATAACAAAGTTTAAAATGAAACTGTTTCTTAGATGTAAAATAAAAAATCGCACCAAGTAATTCGAAGACTGGTTTGTGCAATGAAGACTGTTTGAAGTTGAACCCAGGACGTAAAACGGTTTCATCATAACAAAACGGTCTTTGTAAACGGTTCGCTGTCGCAACGCCCATCCCTACTAGACAGCTGTCACTTATTTCGTGTTTTCCGATGATTTTTCTTTTTCAACGACCACTGCTTTGATTTTTACGGATTCTGACGCTGCTTACCTTATACGACCCTTGTTTTCACACTGGACACCGAAGATCGCTCACATGATTGACTTGGAATTTATTTTGGATTTTACTGCCGCTTTGTGGATTGGCTATTGTTGAAACTATGGATCGCTATGTGAATTGTGGGATAGCATAGTCACTGTAATTCACTAATGTATGTTTCAATCTATAAATTCAAACCATTTTCATCTCTTTACATTCAGGCCCAAGAGTGTATGTAATCGTTTCCGTCTCCTTTAATTACTTCCATCGTTTTGATTACGTAAGAATTTCATTTTCGTACACAGTAGATTTATAGCTGAAAGATTAAGCGGAACGATATTCGACCTCGAAGAATTAAGACGCCTTGTAAATCCAATACGACAATAGAAAAGATGACGTCACGCGATAACGAAGCCAATCCTTTGTATGAGAAACTGAACCTTAGATTAACACTGTCTATAGCTATGAAGGGAGATTGGTAATTGAGATGTATTTCTTAGTATAAAGTTAAAGATTAATGTTGGATAATATTATGTCGTACGAATAGGAGTTAGGAGCAAAAATACTGTTTTACGCATTGATGTAAATCATTCAAAATTTTCTGAAACACAATAATAGAAAAACCGGCCAAGTGCGTGTCGGACTACGCACAATGAAGGGTTCCGTAGTTAGGATAACTTTATCCCAAATACAAACTTAACAATGTAGTTGAAATACATGTTCTCCCATACATTTCAACTGCAAATGTAAGTTTGTACGCACAATATTGAGAGATTTACCATGTTATTTTAAGACCATAGACTTCTTATAGATTTTCCTGTTATCTAGTAGTAAAGAGCTATACTATTAATTTATTTTTTCAAAATTTTAGATCCAGTAGTTTCGGAGATAAGAGGGGGGACCGGTAAATTTTCATCGAATTTATTAAATATCTTTAAAAGTGTTTATTTTAAAATGATAAAAAAATATTTTTTTAAATTCTCGCAACAAGTCCTTTCATTTAATATGTAACACGGTACTATTAGTAAAACTTTTTTTAAAAATTTTCTTGTTTGCCTCCCAAAAATGTAAATTTAAATTGTATGACTACTGAAAAATCACGCTTTAAAAAGTATGAAACAAGAAAATATTTCAGACAGAAATCAAGACATAGGTACAAAAATGGTCAAGGTAAAGCCGTGGTCGCATACCATTATAATTTTGTAGATGCACAGGCATACGATCGAAAGCTTAAAATTTTAAGTAGATGATTTTCAGCTAAGCTGGTTTATTCAACATCATATTGATATAATTATAGGACAAAAATTAATACCTACTGGACATAGGCCTTCCCCAAGCACCGCCACTTCGACCGGTTCTGTTCTTCCCGCATCCAGCGGATTCCTACGGCCTTCACAATGTCATCGGTCCACCTTGTGGGAGACCTTTCAACGCTCCGTCTTCGGAGTATGCGGTTGCCATTCCAGAACCTTTAGGCTCCATCGGCCATCTGTTTCGCGAGCAATGTACCCTGCCTATTGCCACTTCATCATCATCATCATTTCAGCCGAAAGACGTCCACTGCTGAACATAAGCCTCCCCCAAGCACCTCCACTTCGACCGATTCTGTGCTTTCCGCATCCAGCGAATTCCTGCGGCCTTCACAAGGTCATCGGTCCATCTTGTGGGAGGCCTTCCAACGCGACGTCTTCCGGTACGCGGTCGCCACTCCAGAACCTTTAGGCCCCATCTGCCATCCGTTCTGCGAGCAATGTGCCCTGCCCATTGCCACTTAAGTTTGACAATTCTTCGGGCTATGTCGGTTACCTTGGTTCTCCTGCGGATCTCCTCATTTCTGATTCGATCACGTAGAGAAACTCCAAGCATAGCCCTCTCCATTGCCACTTAAGTTTGCCAATTCTTCGTCTACTTTTTCATCCAAATGTATCTTATATACATATACCTATATATTTATTAACAGTTACTAAATAAGTACTCAATACCTACCTTACCTTACTGGTACTGGTACTGTTATTTACAATTGAACTAAACCTTAGTCTAAACTTTCAGCCTTGAATCAAAATCGTCGCCAGTTACAGTCTGACACTAAGTACTAACCTCATTATTGTGACGTCACAGAATTAGCTCGCATGTCTTCTCTAATTAAATTGAAGCTATCGTTATTATCTAAGTCAAATAAATAACTTAACCAGTACCCTGATTACGTAACTTATTTTCGAAAACAATTTTGCCTAATTTGTTTCATTTTGAAAGTTCAACAACATACATTGCGGTACTTACGTCGTTGATTAGATTTTTTTTTTCCAACTTATGAAGCAATGGATTAGCAATCTGTTTCAAATAAAAAAAAAATGTGATTGTGTTGTATTACGCAATTAGAGTACAGCTTTGGTTTAAAATTTGAAATCAACGACAACAATCTCATGCTAGTAGAGAAAGTTAATGACATTTTGTTCGAGTTATCATCATGACATGACATTTTAATATCATCATTTATGAAGAGACACAAGAGTCAAGACATTTTTCAATCTGCCTAGCCTTTTCCCAACTATGTTGGAATCGGCTTCCAGTCTAACCAGATGTAGCTGAATATCAGTATTTTATATGGAGCAACTGCCTATCTGACCTCCACAACCCAGTAACTGGGTAATACGATACCCCTTGGTAAGGCTGGTTGTCAGTCTTTCGGGCTTTTGACGACCCGTAACCATCGTCAAAGATCCACAAATAATAGCCGGGAACAACGGCTTAACGTGCTTTCCGAGGCAAGGAGGAGTCATCCATCCACAGACCAACCCTGGCAAGCTTTACCTGGTGGATCAACCCGTGCGGCTGTTATTACTTAGCCACAAGTTCCTCCTCAAGACATTATTATGTATTTCTAGCAAATTGTTTGACGTTTGATTTGATTTATTAATTGGTTGTCTTTGAATAAGTTAGTTAACCATTTATTAATAAATTAGTTAACCAATCAATCTGCCTAGCCTTTTCCCAACTATATTGGGGTCGGCTTCCAGTCTAACCGGATGTAGCTGAATATCAGTATTTTATATGGAGCGATTGCCTATCTGACCTCTACAACCCAGTAACTGGGTAATACTACCCCTTGGTAAGACTGTTGTCAGACTTTCGGCTTCTGACGACCCGTAACGATCGTCAAAGATCAACAAATAATAGCCGGGAACAACGGCTTAACGTGCTTTCCGAGGCACGGAGGAGTCTTGGTATGTAAAGATGTCACTCATCCACAGACCAACCCCGGCAAGCGTAGCTTAACCTGATGGATCAACCCGCGCTGTTGTTATTACTAAGTCACAAGACATCATTATGTATTTCTAGCAAATTTTTTGATGTTTGATTTGATTTATTAATTGGTTGTCTTTGAATAAGTTAGTTAACCATTTATTAAGCCACGGGTTCTGTTATTGTACCTAAAGTACGGAGACATGTCAGATAATAATTATACTCTACAGAAAAAAGCTTAAAATTTTACCTATTTTTACCGCTACAAGTGTTCAATCACTCTCTCCGTTCCTTAGTATCAAAAAGCACTATCTGCTAATTATGTCCCTTACCTTACCAAATAAAAATCTGACCTTTTACGCAACCTTACGGTAAAATTGCTCAAATCCCTGCCAGGACTTTAATAAACTACGTCCCTCTCTAAATATAGCTAGCTACGAAATTAATCTAAAATTGATCGAGCCGAACTTGGGCTGATCCTGTCCCCGGCCTCGTTCTTTAAATATACCCTTTCGACATTGATAAGGTTTAACAAAAGAAGATCTATGGTGACTGGTCTACGAAGTCAAATAGTAAATGAGCCGGGTCCAGCAAAGATTAATGATGCGACTATCAACACTCTATTTAAGTGTCAGCTCCTAGCCTATAAAGATGGCGGTTGATACGGCTAGTATTGTGAGGAACATTAAACTGATTTCCTGAGGGATCGATCGAATGATAACTGCTAATACAAAGTATTTGCTCAAAGCAAGACGATTTGAATTGAATGATGTAATCTATTTCTGTTGCTGTGAGGCGAGGTGATTTAAATATGTTTGTAACTTTTCATCAATTTCCAAGGAAAATAATTAGTTATATTCCTTTTGGGTTTATTATGATTACGACTTCAAACGATGATAGGTATTTATTTTAAAATTCAGAGGTACTCAGGTCAGCAGATCTACCACCAACTGGCGCTAAATTATGATTATTGTAACTACAATTTTATCTACAACAGACTTAAAGGTTTTTTTTTTGTTTTCATCGCCAAGGTAATGACAAAATTGAAATCACATGCGATCGGAATAAGAATCATAACAGATTCCTAAAACAGAATCGGAAACCAAAACACAGAAATAAATTATGCTAATTTTCTTTTGTAAAGAAAAAAAACATCTATTATACCAATTTGTCTCCGTGGTAAATATTTTGATACTAGAATAAAGTTTTTCTACTCTAGACGAACGTCTGTTTTGATTGATTGTATGTACTTGGGTCTTTAAGAATTCTAGGTAGCTCCCACTTCAAATCAATCATACTATTCAGTCGAGCTTTGAGCAGGTAGACAAATGTAATAACATTATTATTACCATTTTTAGAGTTCCGTACCTGAAAAAGAAAAAACGGAACCCTTATAAGATTGCTTCGTTGTCCGTCTGTCAGTCTGAAAAGCCCCTTTTTCTCAGTAACGCGTGAAGGTATCAAGTTGATTAATATAAAATACATAAGTCTACGGTACCTTGAATATATAAAAAAATCAAGCTTCTAAGTCAACACAATAAAAAATACGGCCATTTATGCGACATATTTTGATACTCGCAAATAAATCAAAACCTACAGGGTACTTGCCGTTGACCTAGAATCATGAAATTTGGTAGGAAGCAAGATCTCACAGCACAAGTAATGGAAAAAGTCCAAGAATCGTTCATTTGTATTATTTTTTTCGATTACGAACTTACATTTGCCGTTGGGGAGTTGACCGTGACGTATATCGATGTATTGGAGAGCATATTCTTCAACTACAAAGACAAGTTTTTTTTTGGGATAAATTCATCCCAACTACGGAATCCTTCATTGTGCGTGGTCCGACACGCACGTGACCGGTTTTTTGGCTTTTTTGCACGATCTTACTGTTTTTTTACTATAGTATTTTTTTATGTAGTGTTCAATATTGTACGGTGGTACGGAATCCTTCGTGTGCGAGTCCAACTCGCAATTGGTCGGTTATTTTTCGTCAATTTTGATAGAAAGTAAAATATATCGCACGTATGTAATGTACGTTAAGTATAATGTATATTTTTTATCCATATAAGGCTAAAATCGAGGTGTGACATTATTCTCATTCGAAAAGAAACTTGATATTTCTAATTTCGTTGTGATATGATTGTTCGATTTTGAAATGAACTATTTATTTTATTTTTAACCTGTGTTGTCCCACTGCAGGGCAAAGGTCTCCCTTTCTCCTTTCAACTCCTCTCTGTCTTGAGCTAGTGTAGACCAATCCTTTCTGTAGGCGTCAAGCTCATCTCGCCATCTTCATCTAGGTCTGCCTCGATGTCAACGGACGTGACACATGATGGTAGATTTGTCGCATGACTCATCCGAAATACAACA
Organism: Agrochola lychnidis; assembly: GCA_963680765.1. Lineage (NCBI taxonomy): Eukaryota > Metazoa > Arthropoda > Insecta > Lepidoptera > Noctuidae > Agrochola > Agrochola lychnidis. Next base: position 18,904,703 of record OY796857.1, read on the forward strand.
GACGTGTCCAGCTTAGTCCCACTTAAGCTTTGCTGATTTTTGTGTGACGTTAGCGATTTGTGTTTTGGAGCTCAGCACTGTGTTCCTAACACGGTCCATTAATCTGGCTCTAAGAATACTGCGCTGTATTGCTCGCAGGCAAATTTCAAGCTTGAACCTCTGCAAACCGTCAAAGACCATAAACGAAACATTAATATTAAAAAAATCTGACTATATTTTTTTACCTTGAATAATAGCGTTACTATGTAGCCCGTGGTATTGAAGTGAGAACTTCTTTAGGCGCGTTGGGCATTTTTGAGATGCGACTAAATCATTGATTTCGCGACACCATGACGACACCTCATTTTTGTAAACGCGATTGTGCTCTTTATTTATATTAAGTTATGGATCAATGTTCTATGAAAATATTTTTACTATAAAGGTTTTGTAAACGTGATTGTGCTCTTTATTTAGATAAGGTTACGGATCAATGTTCTATACAAGTATTTTTCTCCCACCAAGGCAATCTTGTTCAAGTTTTCACTTCTGTCGGCACTCCCGGAGCGCCACTGCCATTTTTTTTAGACATATGAGACATTTCATCGTCGAGTCCTTTAAGATGGTAATACACCTACCTATAATGCCTCTACCGTAGCAGATATCAGAAAGCGGTAGTGACCATTTCAACTGAGTACCATCAGCTTGTCTGCCCCTGAACCACATAAATAACGTTCCCTACGTTTATAAACGTAAACGAACCATTAAGTATAATTACGTGCCGTTAAAGCAAGTGCTACAATTTGTCCCATTAAACTCATTGCCAGTCGTTACCTACCGATGTGTCGCGTTAATTGAAATAAAAAACCAGGTGGCGTACTCGTAGCAGTACTGGGTACTTATTTTAATTGCCTTCCGGAAATACAGCCTGGCTTATAGACAATATTTCAGGGGGTAATAGCACACATCCATGGGTTTTTTTTTTTTAATATAGATTGCATTCATCAAATAAAAATTCATCCCCAAAAAACTCCTCATGAATTCAAAGTCAGCCTGTTTACGTAGCCAAAAAAATGCTTAAAATTTCAAATGCAGTGTACGTTTGTCGTGATATGGACAATTGAAGCTAAGGAATGCAGACCATAATACCAGAAAATATTAGGGAAGACCAAGGACAGCGTCTATTTAGGTACCCACCTAGACATAACGTATTTATGTAAAAAAAAACCTGTGCTATCCGAAAGGGGCACATAGGTACCGCAATAACATTACCAAAAAGTTTTTTTGAATATTATTGAAAATTAAAAAGTTATTGCTATTTAAAATTCTCATTTTTTGCACCAAAATTACCCCGAATCCATTAAGACTCATCTGTCAAATAGGGTCCGAGAGGTTAAAAATTTGCAAATTTTCAACAGGGGTCACAAGTTATGACTTGTAGATACCTGTTAAATGACGGCCGCCACACTCAATGTAAAATTCACCCGGTAAAATTCCACATTAAAAAAAATAGTGTTTTTTTTTTTCTTTTTTCCAGATATTTTCTACATAAATATTCTCTCAGTACGATACTTAACGACCCTCACGGATCGGACGGGGTTTTTTTTACATGTTGTACATTATGTTTTCTTAGTACTTCATAAATATACACTAAAGAATTCTTGTTTTCATTTCAAACTGGAACTGAATACGCGTACGTAACTCGAAGCTGTTCATTAGCTGCATTCAGAATCATTGCGAAGTCGGATGCCGTTGGGGGTTGGCATCGCTTCATTTTCACGTAAAATGTTTTATATCAAAAAGAAAAATACGTAAGTACAAAGTACCACTATCGTGTGAGTTAAAAAAGCGGCCAAGTGCGAGTCGGGCTCACTGTAGAATATTTGTCACTACATACTTTTTTAAATACTTTGTTAAAATACAATAGACGTGGATATAATGTGGATATATTTAGTAACCTGTTCCGCTTAGCTATTTCTAAAGAGCCTTAAAATACCCCTGAAAGAAATCGACACGTGTTTTACCTTTCAACGAAGCATCCTCAGGATGACGATTGACTTGTAACGAACCCGAACACGGCATAACAACTTTATTAAACATAAATGCAAAAAAAAATGGGAGACTACTTTAATTTTTAAATTTATATATTTTTTATTATTTGTTGTTATAGCGGCCATAGTAGTATAAACTCTTATATTTCGAGTGTACCTATTGCGATACAAAAGATACAGCACGGTGATAGATGGGACGGATAGCAGAGCCTTAGTTATAAGGTACTGTTGGCACGCTTTGGATATGGAACCCTAAAAAGTTGAATAAAAGAAAATAGTTGTGTAGGTACCTAGTTAAGTTTTTCAGTAGGACTTGCTACGCGGAAAATCGAACTGCAAGTCGATGTTTCACGGAGAAAAACTTTAACTGACCACTATTTGGACACATTCCAAACGCCTTTTCTACACCTAAAACGGTTACAACATTAAATTCATTGATACAATTGCAATTCATTATTGAAGTGAAAACTTCTTTAGGCGCGTTGGGCATTTTTGAGATGGGAAAAAACAATCTAACTCGCGACACCGTTACCGACACCTCATTTTTGTAAACGCGATTGTGCTCTTTATTTAGATAAGGTAACGGACCAATGTAACAAAATCCTACACACCCACACTCACACCATCATTCTACTTATCCTCACAATTCACCTGCACTTTAACACTATACAATTTTTATTTTTATTAATTAATTTAAAAAGTCTGTTCTTGTTTTTTTTTATTTTTCTTTTCTCCTTCATCAATAAATAATTTGTCTAGAATTTAAAAATTGATCATTGACCATTGTAATGTTAGTTAGATTAAATTCGGGGTGAGAGCCTGGTGATCCGTCACACAGGGTATCCTAGTATGGACGCCAGTCTCTCGCAAAGGATCATATTTTATGCATTTATGTCAAAACTCTATTATTATTGTCGCTATGTTAATTACTATGTGAACCTTTGTGAAGAGAGAAATAAAAACTATTATGATTACTATTATGATTAATGTTCTATACAAATATTTTTCTTCCACCAAGGTGATCTTGTTCAAGTTTTCACTTCTGTCGGCACTCCCGGAGTGCCACTGTTTTTTTTTTAACATTCTAGTTCACTAGTTAGCCACATTTCTTATATCTGTCACCGTAAAATTGTAAATACCGTTAGGTTATAATCTATCTCGCGAGATTGTGAACTGTCGAAAGATTGTGAACCATAACATATTGCTTACAATTTAACGCATTATTTTTCGGTAGATTATAATCTATCGAAGTGCAACCGTCAAATTGTGAAACGGAACGCACCTCGCGCGCTGATTGGTTGAACGGCATATGCCCCGCGCTGCCATATTTGTTTGCTAATTCGTTTGTTGTCGAATGTAAACAAACAGTGTTTTGGTGATTGTAAATTAATTTCGTGTTGAAAATAACTCACAACTTTAGAATTAGTTGTATAAATTTGTTGTGGAAGTAAAATGAATCAGTGATTAATCAAAGAAGTGCAATTTGAATGATAAATAAGTTAGTGTTAGTCACCGAACATAGCCTAAATTACATACATTTTCCGTGTTTTAATATTTTTTATGCGCGTGAACCTATGTGATCTCATTTGATAGCATTTACAATGTCAAATGTTGAGCCTGTCCATCAACAAAACTCAGAAATACCAGCTATTGTTAATCAGAATGAATTTACCATAGAGTTACAAAACTATTACAGCGGGCATAATAAAAATAGTAAAAAATTACAATGGACAAATCAAAGAATACAAAGTGTGATAAAATTGTTAGACGAGTACAACACAATAAAATCTCAAAGTAGGCGACCAACAAACAAGCATTACCATCATGCAAGAAAATATGATGTAATGAATATTGGTAACCAGAAAGTTTTAATAATGAAGAGAAAAGATATCTCAGATCCTGTAGTACAAATAATTCCAACGGAAGAGTATTATCAAAAGATACTCGACGCACATATTGCCACTGGACATGGACGTCGAGACAAAATTGTTCACGCCTTGAAAGATAAATATGTGGTGCCAATATTTGCGGTTTCAATATTCCTAAATTTGTGTAAAACATGTCTATCAAAGAAAAGCTTTCCAAAAAAAGGAATTGTCGTAAAACCGTTGATTTCCGACGACTTCAATCGAAGGGGACAAATAGATCTTGTAGATTTCCAAACATCTCCAGATCAAGAGTATAAATGGTTATTACAATATCAGGATCATTTAACAAAATTCTGTTTTTTGCGACCATTAAAAAGCAAACAGGCTAAAGAAGTGGCAATCGAGATTCTTAAGATTTTTTTGGAAGTTGGCTGTCCTCATATCCTCCAAAGTGATAATGGACGCGAGTTCACAGCATCTGTGCTTAAAGAAATAATCAGTTTATGGCCTGCTTGTAAAATAGTTAATGGAAGACCTAGATATCCGCAAAGCCAAGGAAGTATAGAACGTTCAAATCAAGACGTCAAAAATATGATTCGAGCCTGGATGACAGATAGTAAATCTACTAATTGGTCCATTGGGTGCTATTTCGTTCAGTTCCAGAAAAATTCATCTTACCATTCAACAATTGCTCGAACTCCATATAAAGCCTTGTTTGGCGAGGATCCAAAACTCGGACTCTCATCCACCTACTTATCTAAAAATATAATATCCAAATTAGAAAATGAAGAAGATTTGCAAAAATTGTTTGAAGAGATTAATAACAACAAAGAACAAAATTCAGAAAAAGATCAAGAAGAGGAAGAACAGGAAAACGTACATACAATAAATGTTTCAAAAATTGACACTCAGAACATTAAACAAGAAGAAACAACAACGGCAAGTCATGAAATAATTATGTTGGAACAAATTAACATTGAAAACAATCTTGAACTACTTCCTGCTTTACATGAGAATTTACCTGTAGTTACGGAGGTTATTATTCATAAACCAGATAATAAGCAGGAAAAAATATCTTTAGACGGTACGAATAGCATAAATTCAGAAAAACAAGGGAAACTAGATGAAAATATTGACAAAAAAAACATCACTCTAGAAAAAGCCATCGCACCTAGCGTACTGCCTTATGTAGGTGATATTGCTGAAATAATTGAAGAAAGGAATTATTTGGTGTGTAATATATGCAACGAAGAATCATCTGGAGCTCATACATGTACAAAATGCAAGAAAATAGTTCACGCCATATGCGGAGTCGTATCTGAGGAAAATGAGGGCTATGGATCGCAATTGCTTTGCAATTTGTGTTTGAATGAACGTAACATCGTACAAGAAAGAAAACAATCGCACATAAATTTAAAAAGTGCGGCAGATAAAATGATATCCACATCGTCTAAGAAATTTAAAGATATCAGTACTGGTTCAACTGTATTAGTTGAAGTCCCAAAAGTTGACAGGGGACCTTTGGACAGTAAAAACCTGATTGGAAAAGTTTTAATGAAAAAGAACGAATTATATCAAGTTGGCACTGCTTTTGGCATAATCAAAGATTGGATGCCTCGAAATGCTGTTCTTTCCTGTCCAAATGCAGAACTACTCAGTGACATACCAGAGGTCAGTATTAATTTACTTTTTAGTGTTACCTTAAAATATATTTTAGCAATATACAGGATGTTTGGCAGAACGTTGAACATACGAAAATGGTGGATAGGTGGGGTCATCTGCTACTTACTCAGCCCTAATTTATTTGGCCCTGGCCCCCTGGATATTTTTTTTTTAATGCAAGTTGAAATTAAGATTTAAGTTTTTTTTACATCTTTCTGTAAGTTTGAAGTGGGTCCTCTACTAACTAACTTAACTAACTTTTTTCTAGCTAACATCTGAATAAATATATTGCCTGTTTTACCCATTTTTATAAAAATTACACTTTAAAGTTAAGAAAGTGGTGAAACTGGAAGAAAGCAAAATTTTTTTTTTTTTTAATATCCTGGTGTCCAGGGCCAAATAAATTAGGGCTGAGTAAGTAGCAGATGACCCACCTATCCACCATTTTCGTATGTTCAACGTTCTGCCAAACACCCTGTATTGTATATTTGCTGGTTTGGCGATACCTTGCACTTCAAACCGGAACATTAATATTTACCTCAATTTTATTTCAGGTCACATTACCGTTGAGAACTGTTGCATCAATGTCTTCATCATTTGGCGGGCAAGGAATGAAACAATGCAATTGCAAAAAAATAAAAAATGGACAATGCGTTTCCAATAAGTGTAATTGCAAGAAAGCCAATGTTCTTTGTAACTCCAGGTGCCACAGCTCGTTGACGTGCAACAATAAGTGAACATTTTTATTGGTGCAATTTACTTTCATATTTTTTTTCTAATTGACAATTTTGTCACGTTTTCGAAAACGTTAATATGTCTTCGATTTGTTTTATTAAATTTTGATTTTATTTTGTAATCGTTTTTTTTCTAAAAGAAAATTTCATTATTATTTTAATTTGTGTTTGAGGAGAAAATGTTGTTTCTGATTAATTTTTTATTTTGATACAATTTTTTCTCACCATGTGATGTCGGAATTATTGATTACCTACTAAATAATAAATAAATACTTGATGTCACAATTTCTTGAAGTGCATTTATTTTATTTGACTGACACCTGTGTTTCATTCCTAACTCTATGGACAAAGAACGGTCTACTATAAGGCCGACCAATCAGGGACAGCCTTCGGACAGTTGACAATTTGACAGTTTTAAGATTGTGATATAACAGTTTCATTTCGATAGATTACAATCTACCGAATAATAATACGTTAAATTGTAAGCAGTATGTTGCGGTTCACAATCTTTCGACAGTTCACAATATCGCGAGATAGATTATAACCTAACGGTATTTACAATTTTACGGTGACATATCCATACTAATCAAAACTGAAATATAAGACAGCGATTTTCGACATTGCACAGTTTCAGTATAACCGCTCTTAATGTTATAATTTATGTAGACAACATATTCCACTCACAAATTCACAGGTAAATCCGCCAAGAATATAACCGTTTATTATGTTACTGTACCGAAATGGAGCCATTAACATATTAAAAGCCCTGTCATTTATTCTTGAAAGTGCGTGTTTAATGTCAGTCATAACCACCGCACAATGGGTACTATAATAACTAAATCGTGTTACTATTATGATTAGTTTTATGATATGAGTTCAGTGTAATGTGGGGCGGAAAAGTGAAATAATGGGTACGGTTGTGGACAAACGTCATTTGGAGTACAAAAAGTCAGAAATAGCATTTGTAGAGAATCGTTATTTAGAGGATGTTCTCAATGTCCCTCGGCAAACCTCGTGTTTCGTCAGTAGGTACTCAGATTTCTATCAGTTGCCCTTTGCACTTTGTGCAGACCGGACGCTCCCAATCGACTTGAAAGTATATAGTTGTTAATACTCTTTTAACTTAGTGTAATTTTTTTTTGAATAGGAGTAAAGCCGCTAAAGTCGCAAGCACGACAGATAGGAAAATAGTTTTACAGCTCTATATAGTTAACACGGAAATAAAAACAAAACAACAATAAAGTATCTAGTTCTGAATTCAAATTATACACGATAAATCTAATGATCGATGGACATGGAAATTACCATTCGTTTGTATTCGGAAATCCGATGATACCCGAGGGACATTAAGAAAATATAAATACTTGTACCTATTCAGGGTACCCTTAAAATGTACTAGCTACATTTCACAGCGGAAAAACATCACTAATATTATAAATGCGAAAGTGAGTTTTTTTGTTATGCTTTCACGCTAAAGTGGCGGAATGGATTTGGATGCAATTTGGCGCATGGGTAGACCTAAGTTAGGAAATAGGATACTTTGTATCCCGGTAAACGTTGATGAAGTTGCGGGCAGAAACTAGTAATCTATCTTAATAGTGTTTTTCTCACGATAAAATCTAGTCTATGTAGGTAGAAATCTTGGTTGGTATGATCAGCGTAAAAAGTTTATCTTAAGTCACGGGTGGCAATTTATAAAATAAATCGCACTTTATAAAGTATAAGGACCACATATATATGAACGTAAACGAAGCAAAAGGAGTACGTAAGGATTATTGCAGGTGGCGTTCTGTAGTTTCTGCCGCCCCGTGGGAAAAAAGCGTGAGTTTATGTATGTATGATAAAAATAACCGTTTCTACATAATTTCGGTAATATATTATAAAATATCACAATAAGAATTCTTTATCCTTATATTTCAGTCCTGAATTTTTTGCGACCGGATTTCCTAAAGGGCGCCGCGGATTTTTTCAAGATCTTTGAGGAAACGTGTCCTTGAGATTTCTTCAATAAACGAGTATTATAAACCTCTGGATATAATATACAGTGCGTAGAGGGTGAAATCATTCACTTCCCTTGATCTTACAGACCCTTTGGGAAACCCTCAGCTACCTAGTTCAAATTCTTTTCATATTTTTGGCTACTGAAATATAATCCTTCTTTTTCGTGTGGTGGTCAGAGTTTTAATGCCATCCATGAGCCTTTGACTTGGCTTCACATACCATCGAGAAATTTCTCTCAGACATGCTGTTTGCTTAAGAAGCTTTCCTTCACCGTTTTGAAACAAGTGATTATTATTACAAAAAAATATATTATTATATTCAAAAGTTTTGGGTGCCTATTTACATGTTCATCATCATCATTATAGCAGTGATAGCCTAATGATGTGACCCTCGGTCTCGAGCTCGAACCCAAGGCAAGCACCTCTAATTTTTCGGATTCATGTGTGTCCTTTTCTTAATGAAATAGAAAGAAAAAGATGCACTAAGCTTAAATTTGGTTTAGTTTGTGAACAAGGGAATCGGCACCATTGTCACCTTGCGGCTATTTCCTAATAGCTAATTAGTTATCATTTTATCGTGCTATTGTATGTTGTTCTGTCTTTTGTGTGTACTAAATAAACGATTTATCTATCTATCTATCTATGTATCTATTGTATAATTATCACTTGCTTCACAAACGGCAAAGGAAAAAACATCGTGAGGAAACCCGGCCTGCGAGATATTTCTTGACGGCATGTGAAGCTAATGTAGAAGCCTATGGGCGGCTTTAAAACTCTGACACCAGGTTAGTCACTAACCACACGAAAAGAAGAAGGTCATCATTGGCAGCCTTTTTCCACATATAGGCTTTAATAATCAAATACAAAGCAACCACGTCATTAATTACCGTGATAATAGTGTAAAGTAGTTTGTTTTAGAAGTAAAAACTTCTTTAGGCGCGTTGGGCATTTTTGAGATGGGACTAATTGATTTCACGACACTGTTACGACACCAGCTTTCAACCAATAAAATACATCAACGCGTTGATTACCGCTGTGCGTGGAGTAAAAGACATCAACGCGTTGACTACCGTGGTGCCGATTTTTGTTTTTCAAATTTTCACATCTGTCGGCACTCCCGGAATGCCACTGTTTTTTATTCATTTAAATATCTCATCACGAAACTTATTGAATTTGGTTTTAAGACTCTTCATTTTTCTACCATTTAAAAGTTTTTTCAAAGCTGTTAGCGGAACTTCTATGAACAATTGAACAGTAATGGGCATATCATATATGTTTATAGTCGCCAAGCATTTGATTAATAGTTTCTATAGTGAAATATTTAACTGATCCTCTAAAAACATAATGAATGAGCTTTTAATGATGGACACTTTTTTAAATTAACCATTTTGCTCTTCTAACTTTCTGGCCTTTTCTCACGGTTGTTGGTTGGTAGTTGGTATCCTGACCAAACGGATAAGGTTAGATTGCAACTGTGATCAACCGCTACATCCAAGCTAGTCACAGTTACTATTTAGTATTTTTAGGACCGCTTAATAATGAATTATTTGACGTTCAGTAAAAGAGCCGCTATCATTATTAACCGACTTCCAAAAAGGAGGAGGTTATATGTTAAAACGAATACCATATCTATTGAACAGTCTGCCAGCAGACATAAGGAGTAAACTGAACAAAAATCATTTTAAAAATAAATTTAAAAAATATTATTTAGAAACATGTTAAACACGTTAGTTAACTATCTTAAACATGTTAAAGTTTATGCTACCTATAAATAATAATTAGTTTTAAGCACAGACGCCAGCACATCAACCTGCTCCAATCTGTCAGGTTTCCCCAATCAACACTGAACCTTATTCTTTAGAGTTAAGTTGAAAATCTGTTAAAGAAATTTGACAGATTGTAGTGACTTGATGTGCTGATGTCTGTACAAAGTTTATTTAATGTATAGAGACTCACCGACCCCACAGTCAAACCACTATTACGGTTTTGTGGGCTTAGCATAATAGTTACATTTACCATTATGTGAATAAAGATAATAATAATAATGTCCACCAATTTCTCCGTCATTTGTGGACCGATTTTGAAAATTCTTTTTTTTTTTTTTGAAAGGGCGTGCTTTCAAATTGGTCCCATATAAATTTTATTAACTTTGCTAGGGTAGTTTTGAGTTAGCTACAAAATATGTACTTTTTTTTTCCCAGTTAGTATGTAGATGATATGATAAGTTCCTGTCACTAATAGCAGGTAGTGGTATTTGAATGTGTTTGGGGTAGGTACCACAAGTTTTATAAACACACTGACATTGTTGAAAATTATATTCAAAATGACATGATTACTTTGTAAAGTATTATATTATTTTAACTATTGTGAATGTGAGGACTATGTGGATATTATTTTTATTTCTCTTCTAGTTTTAGTGATGGTCTGGCAGTTTGAGTAGTTTTTGCGGCCTACAAAAATGTCCTTTCTTTGGTATTGCTCGTCGAGTTGAGCTCCCTAAGTTCTGAGTTGAGCTCCACGATTACTGACAAATGCTTGCACTGACTGGACAGGTCCACTCAAATCTGTGTGATTCTTTCCTCAAAAGACCTTTTCAAACACTAATCTACATGGTCCTCATATGGCCTGACCAAGATTATGTCTGGACTTTAAAAGAGACTGCGACCTCTGAGTTTGTTTCGGCCTTAGAGTAGTCAGATAGGAAATGCCGAACTCACCTAGCTTATTTTTAATATTTTTTATATGACGTGTAAAAGTGATTCCGATATCCTATTTACAGAAAAAAAAATCTTTTCATTTCATGACCAAAAAGTGAAAAATAAAAACTTTTTACAAAAAAAACACAATCGATTTCAAAAACCGTTTTTTTTTTTGTAAAAAGTTTTTTTTTTCAATAATATTATTAGGAGCGCAAAATGGAAAATATTAGAGCTTAGATTAAATACTTGCCGTTTCTATGTACGGTAGTCAACGCTAAAACTAAACTTTGAATAACACAAATTTGACTTCAAAGTAAATATAGGGGGTAATCCCCGTAGGAAAACAGTTACGAAAATAAATACCCAATCTAAAACAAGAAAACATGTTTAACGGTGGTGAAAGTCTTTATAACAAGTGCGCAAACTTATAATAATTTTGTTATACTTGGAATCAACAGGCTGTTAAGGAAAAATACATTTTTTTTCCTTATTCCCCAAAAGACAATTGAAACAAACTTCTGTATACAAGAAAAAGTTGTAATCATTTCCCTGATAATTCAATTTACAAAACCAAATAACGAACTTTGTAATTTCATTTCAAAAGTCGGCTCGAACATTAAAATGGAAGACAATTGGGTTACTCAGGCCAACTCTGAATGTTCTTACACCTCATTGAATTTGACATCTGTGAAAATGTCGGGGCCCTGGGAACTTCCCCATTGGCTGTTGTTGTAAACAATAATAAAACATCGTTAGCAAGTTTAAAATAATCGCACATTAATTGAATATGTTGGGACTAAGTGACTTAGTAGGGACTTAGAGAGAGCAGTGGTGGCCCAGTGGTAACGCCACGACTTACGAGTTGTAGGTCGTGGTTTGTGGGCTCGAACCAAAGCAAACACTTTACTTTGTGTAAGTTATCACACCACTGTTTTCAAAACGATGAAGGAAAACATCGTGAGGAAACCAGCATGTCCCAGCTCCAAAAATTCGAAAACATGTGACATCCGCATTGGGCCCGAGTGGTAGATTGCGGCCCACTCTCTCTCACCGAGAGAAAGCCTGTGTCCCAGCAGTGGGAACATTATAGACTGATTATGCTTATGCTGTGCTTATGTATATAGGGACTTAAGATATAATTAATGACATAGATGCATACAATATCTTCAGAAAAGTTTGAGTAAAATATTGTGCTTGTATTTTTACAGCAACCATACGGTACTATTATTAGTAGGTACTCATAAACTGAAAACTCAGCAATATCATGTATTGTGTTTAACTTTTGTTGGAGATCCTAAATACATCATCTGCCTAGCCTTTTCCCAACTATGTTGGGGTCGGCTTCCAGTCTAACCAGATGCAGCTGAATACCAGTATTTTACATGGAGCGACTGCCTATCTGACCTCCACAACCCAGTAACTGGGTAATACGATACCCCTTGGTAAGACTGGTTGTCAGACTTTCGGGCTTCTGACGACCCGTAACGACTGTCAAAGATCCACGAATGACAGCCGGGACCAACGGCTTAACGTGCTTTCCGAGGCACGGAGGAGTCTCGGTATGTAAAGATGGTCACCCAGCTACTGACCAACCCTGGCAAGCGTAGCTTAACCTGATGGATCGACCAGTGCGGCTATTATTACTTAGCCACGAGCTCCTCCAACTTAGCCACGAGCTCCTCCAGTTGGAGATCCTAAATACATACTCGTAGTATTCAATTGCAAAAAGTCTATAAATAGCAAGCACATCACTGGATATACCCTCTTTCAGGAATCTGTAATTTTCAATGTTTTATAATACTATCTAAGTTTTCAATCTCAGCTACAATTTTCCAATGAAAATTAACTTCAAAGAAACTCGCCAGTGAAACCACCCTCATTCTTGGCTTAATAAAATAAAACGTGAATTGCGCGTCATGACATTTATGATTATTACCTACAGTTGTTAATTTTCCACAGAAATTGGTATTTTACTTAATGACTGAAATTCCTTTAATCCTCAAATTTAGTATAATAGACCTCGAAGGGAAGTGTTTTCAGCGACGATTAATTTTAATGCTGTAATAAATTGTTACCACAGCGAGCATTTTTCAATCTAGAATTACCTTTTTGGTTGTATTCCTCATGATTTATAGATATAACCATGCAATCTTTTACATCGTTAGGCATTTTATAACTAAATAGTCATTATGCTTATCAACCCACCGGGGTCACCCTAGGAGGACATAATTAGAGTTACTTTATCCCCTTGACTGTCACGAGCTCTCCTGGAGATCGATAACAATTAAAATTCTATTGTCTCATTAATGACAGTTGAGCTCATATTGGTGATGTTCTTCAGAAAGGTCAGATGTGTAGTGCTCGCCACCGGCGTGCGTGACCGGATGTATTAAAGTTAACAGAACAAAAGGAGTATGTAAGGCTTGTAGCAGATGGCGTTCTGTAGTTTCTGGCTACTCCCATGGGAACAAAGCGTAACTTTACGTGTGTATATATGTATTTGTGTGTGTATTATTATGGGTTCCCTATCCATTTGCATAAAAATATAAGACATATTATAACACAACATACATATAGTTTATCCTTAATATCTGGATGACCGAGCTTTGCTCGGTTTTTTCTATTGAAAGACGTTTTATAAAAATGAAACCTAGCTAGATCGATTTATCACACCCGAAACCCCCTGCATACTAAATTTCATGAAAATTGTTGGAGCCGTTTCTGAGATTATATATACACATATATACAAGAATTGATCGTTTAAAGGTATTAGATTATATTTACGCATAACATTACTAACGCATAATTTTTTAAGCATAATTATTTCACAAATCATATGTTCAAGCATACCATTCTGAAGCATAAATTTATGTACGCATAATGATATTAAAACATAATTTTTATAGGCATAACAAATACGAATTACAATTAACTCCTTCAATGTTAGACACCAATACACATTTTTATACAAAGTACTACTTATGCAAAGTATTATTATACCAAAAAAAAATATGCCAAAATAGTTATGCCAAAGTATATAATACTAGGAAAAAAAACATTATGCGAAAAGAAGGGATCCCATTATTATAACCACGCAATAATTTATTCAATTGCTTACAACTGTACCTTGGCAATTAAAAAGCTCTTAAATATCAGAACAGAGGTCTTAAGTAGCAGATCTATCTATATCTATGATTACAGTAGCTTGCAACTAGTTCTAATATCATCGCTAGTCGTATTTTATTCCACTCTCTATTAGACTCAATTTCTTTGTCACAAGATCAACATAACATCACGCTTCTAATCCCCGAAGGGTTAGGCAGAGGTGTCTGTCTACCTATAGTATAGCCACTTTTCGCCAGTTATGTTTAAGTCCCATGTAAAAGGGGGCGAGCCTAATGCCATCAACCGGGCACAATTCTAGACTCCGGGCTGCTACTGAGAAATTCCAGATGGAAAAACCCAATAACACTTTGCCCGAACAAGACCCCACGCTGAGCAGTAGTGCTTACGACCACAGTAGACCAACGACACAATCAAATGTTTCTTCTATTATTACGATATTATCATCGTCGATAGTTTCCGATAACATTTAATCGACCGCCAGTGATTGAGAACGCGTTGAATGTCAAGAGTAATTTACGTTGCTTCCCAAGGCCACTGTAACTGCCCTATCATAATTCTCAAGGACACTACGTTTACCAGGTCAAGTACAAAGTTCTTCAGCCGTTTGACGGTAAATAATAGGTACTATTTAGACGGCTTTACTGACGTGTTATAATGTAACAAGTGGTGCTATTGGCCAAACTGATGAAGTTGTACCAACAATTTTCATCCCCTATTCAACCCCTTTAGGGGATGCATTTTCAAAAAACCCCTCCCTTAGTGTTTACCTTCGTTAAATATGTCGCTGTCCCCAGCGAATAAAATGGTAATGTGCTACTACGATAGTTTTAAAGTTATTGCATATTCGATATGAAGAGGTTACACTGTGTCAATTTTTTTCATTCATTTCCTACGGTTATTTCAGAAGTTACAAGATTTTAAGGTATATTGTAATGAATGTAAAAAAATCACTTTTCTCTTGATATTTGAACAATTCCACTATGTATATTAGTTAATAAGATTTTCACAAAAAACTGTATTTTATTTTTCCTGCAAAATTTGGTTTTTACGATTACCATTTTATTCGCCGGGGACAGCGATGTAACTTTTGCGCAAAAATTTCGTGTTTCTAGACCAGTGGTTTAGGCTGTGTGTTGTCTATCACCTGTCAGTAAATGTATACAAAATACAAAAATATTTATTTCAACTAAAACATTGTTTCATACATAAATTGAGGCAGCCCCAGTAAGTTAAATAGTACTTGTGTCGGAGCTGTTTCACTCTTCCCTTAAGCTAACTAAAACATAAACATTAGCTTTCCCATAGACATTGCAAGGCATCGAGAAAATCTCAAACACCACTATTAACAGTAATATGGTAGTGATGTTCGTGTACAAAAATATCGAAATTTTCGATATATCGTATTGTAGGAAGGAAAAGACTTGGACAACAAACTAGATAGATTGGTAATTTTTTGTAGTTAACTGTAGCTTTACAATGATGAGGTTAAATAGAGTTTATAGAAAAATAAAATATAAATTAAATTAGACATTAATTTAGCAGCTCTCGGTGTTTGTGTGTATATGAGTGTGTGGAGGTGCGTGTGTGTGTGAGTGTGTGGAGGGGTGTGTGTTTTTCTTTGGTTATTGTTGTCAGTATGTTTTCTGTTTCTTCATATATTAGGGATCTCAATCCTTCTGTTATTCTTTTTTTACAGTAGTCAGTATGAATTAATTTAAAGAGGTAGTTAAAGTGCATAAATTGTGTTACTAGCTTTACCCGCGGCTTTACCCACGCGACAATGTTAATTAGTTAGTGATGGTCTGGCAGTTTGAGTAGTTTTTGCGGCCTACCCAAATGTCCTTTCTTTGGTATTGGTCGTCGAGTTGAGCTCCTTAAGTCCTGAGTTGAGCTCCACGATTACTGACAAATGCTTGCACTGACTGGACAGGTCCACTCAAATCTGTGTGGTTCTTTCCTCAAAAGACCTTTTCAGACACTAATCTACATGATCCTCATATGGCCTGACAAAGATTATGTCTGGACTTTAAAACATACTGCGACCTCTGAGTTTGTTTCGGCCTTTCTTCTCAGAGTAGTCAGATAGCAAACGCCGAACTCATCTAGCTTATTTAAAAAAAAAATTTATGACGTGTAAAAGTGATTCCGATATCCTATTTACAGAATAAACAATTTCATTTTAGACACAGCGAATTTTTACTAGAAAATAGAATTGTTTCTAGTCGCCCCTTCCAAAAGATATAGTTTCATATGGAGAATAATGAGCAAGAAACTCTACAGGTACTCTTTAGGTATTTTTTTACAATATGTTGTAAACATTAATTATATGTGAAAACGATAGTGACTAGAATAAAATCACTATGCCATACTAGGTAAGAAGAATTAAATATGAAGCAATGACAGAAAATTATATGATATGGTGCTCACACTTCGGCCGAACACGTCAAACTTTAAATTATAAACCTTCCTTCGCCACAGGAATCGCAACCATAAGACTGATGAGGTGTCGCAGGATAGTCCAAAATGGTTACCCGTGGCCCCTGGCAACACACAGGCAACTGAAGGAACACGGGTGGGTTTTAGTCAGTACGAGTCTGACACGCTCCCGCTCTGCCCAGAGCGGGAGAAGTTATTTGAAAATTTCCCACGCAAAAAAAAAATATTGATGAAGTCCAATAATATAATTTCTTATTTCTTTACTTCCTTACAATGCCAGTTTATATATGTATTTACTTGCTAACGAGACATATTCTTGTCTGACCCCAAATAAATTGTACCGTGGAGTTAATTAAAAGACAGACCGGTAAATTACCTTACTCGGGCACAATTATGTGTCCTTTATTTTTGGTTACAATTTGCTGAGGAAAAGTCTCTGCTAATGTAAAAGAACGTGTTTTGTTTCCTCACAATTTTCTTGCCAACCCTAAAGAGTAAAAGGTTGACTTCTGGCCCCCAAAAGTTCTGGATCAAAACTGACTTTCTCAAAGACATAATGTAGGTACCTGCTCTCAAAAGCTACGATTTCATAATAGAAGAGCGGTTCCGTCATATTTTAACGGCCGTCAGAACTGTCATTTTCAATGTCAAAAAACGTTCTGTATTTACAGAGCCGTTATTGTGTGACCGTTCACCAGATTCTTAAGACGTGTACCCACGAACGAACAAGAACATGGTGAACATGAACACCGAACACTTTGTTCACACGTGCGTACCGCCAACGAACATCATACACTGTGTTTGTCAAAAATGATCGTGGCGATCCAATTTCGTTGTTATGTGTGGACGGTGTTACGAGAAATTTGATGGAACATTGCGAACATTGGCGAATCCATGGCTACTGAAGAGAGCGGGGCGGTTGAGAGTGAACAAGTCGAATTGTGTTCATATGGCGTTCGTGTTCGCTTTACGTATTAACATTCGCAACGAACAAAATATGGTGAACATGAACATCGAACACTTTGTTCACACGTGCGTACCGCTAACGAACATCATATACTGTGTTCGTCAAAAAAGATCGTGGCTATCCAATTTCGCATCCATGGCTAATAAAGAGAGGGGGTGGTTGAGGGTGAATACAAGTCGAACTGTGTTCGTATGGTGTTGGTGTTCGCTTTAATCTTTTACGTCCACACGAAAAATGTTCCGTGTTTGATGTTCGTACTCACCATGTTTTATTAATTCGTGTGTACACGCCTTTAAGAAACAAGTGACTGGAGCAAAGTAAAAAAAAAACATTAATTGTTAAAAAATCTGATTCCAAATTGGTCCAAAGGTGCGGATGAGTGAAGGAATTGGTATTCGACAGATCCTGTTTTAAATCAACATGAAAATCCCCATCACCAGTTCAAACTAGTTTGGTTTACCATTCAACGGATCACAAAATACAGTGGGTAGGTACCTAATTAATAATGGATATTTGGAAAACTCATTTATGAAATCGATAGGTGCTCCATTCGTCTAAACAAGGGTGGGTCTCTAAAATGGATTATAATAACAGGAAGTGTTTTATCAACTTAATTGTTTTCGGCTCATTATTAGGTTGGAATGGCCTTCTGCGGTATCATTATCAATCACTTAGTAATATTAAACGAGATGGGAGCGAAGGTATTGTTAAGGGAAAAATACTCTTGCACAGCCGGTCTATTAGTTAAAAATCTCACCATGAAAAGTTTTCCGTTTACCTA
This sequence comes from Agrochola lychnidis, assembly GCA_963680765.1. Classification (NCBI taxonomy): domain Eukaryota; kingdom Metazoa; phylum Arthropoda; class Insecta; order Lepidoptera; family Noctuidae; genus Agrochola; species Agrochola lychnidis. The sequence goes on from OY796857.1 coordinate 18,923,003, forward strand.
AGATGAGCTCATGGTCACTTTACGAAATAGATAGGAATGGGTAGCATGCTACAACAAGCCTTCGTATTAAATAAGCCTCCTTTTTAGGGTTCCGTACATTAAAAGGAAAACAACGGAACCCTTATAGGATTCACTCGTGTGTCTGTTTGTCCGGCTGTCACAGCCAATTTTCCCCGAATCTAATGTATCGATTAAGTTGAAATTTGGTACACATATCAATTTCTGTGCCCCAAATACGGATGTGTAACGAAAATAAATGAGTTTTGAACATATGGGTCACTTTTCGGGGACAAAAATAAAAATAAAGTTTAGCTAACTGTATCGTGTAACCCCAAAAAAAAGGGCGAGAAGGGTGTAAAGGAGGATCTCAATTTTTTTAGTTATGATTTCAAAATAAATACTTTTAAAATAGATTTAAGAAAATAGACGAAAAATTACCATTCCCGCCCCGTATCTCCGAAACTACTGAGCCTACAATTTTGAAAAAAATACAGAAAATTGTTCTATACTCATAGATTTCAGAAAAATTTACAAGAAGTCTATGGTCTTAAAATAACATTGTAAATCTGTCAATATTGTGCGCAAAAACTTACATTTGCAGTTGGAATGTATAAAAGAAAATGTTTTTGTTAAGTTTGTCCTTGGGATGAATTCATTCCAACTACGGAACCCTGCATTGCGCGTGGTCCAACACGCTCTTGGCCGGGTTTTTTTGGGTTCACCGCAGTCGGGTATAAAAGGCAGAACGAGTTGAAAACAGATACGAGTACGGACAGAATTATAACTGTTTTAAAACTTTGACACAGTCAATTTGACGTGTTATTGCTATTTTATACGACTATCAAAGAATGACAGTTGTGATTTAAATACACCGACAATTTAAGTAAATTTGATATAACATTTATTTTTCTGACTTTACTTAAGCGATTGACCTCAAATTGTTAGGTAAGTGTGATTCTAAGCAAGGTCCAAAGGGCCAGGAAACCACGCATTCGCCGTTGCAGAGTGATAGATTTAAAACCTTTATTATAGCTTTAAATATTAAATTATTTCTTACATCATTCAATGGTTACATCTAATTCGATAGTTTCCATGCATGACAAGTTCACTAGAGGAAACTGGGTCACTCACTATCATATTCATGGCTCATATAGAAATGAGATCACACTCTTACGTGCAATTAAATGCTTTGAAATGCACGCCACACAGAAAGCTGTTGGTTAGCTAGCGTTGGATAGCCGGAAGAGGGTTTCCTTGAAATTGTTGACTTTTTATGAAGCGATAAGTAACAGACTTAATACAAAAATATCATTATATACTCCATTCTCCGGCCTATTTGACCACGGTTTTGCGAGTTACACGTCGAGACATATTTGGTTACTAAATAAATCACTCACGATTACCTACTGACAAATACGTGCACTGACTGGTCCACTCAAATCTGTGTGGTTCTTTCCTCAAAATACCATTTCAGACACCAATGTATACATGTAAAAAAAACCTTGTCCGTAACGGTGTTCCTAGGTATCGTACTGAGAGTCTATACAATTATTTGCAATTTTTTTGGAAAAAGAAATGTAAAAATTAAACCTTTTTTTTTCAATGGGGAATTTCACCGGTTTATAACATGAGCCGCGGGCGGCCGTCGTTTAGCGGGTGTCTACAAGTCATAACTTATGACCCCTGTTGAAAATTTGCAAATTTTTAAAATGGATTTTGGGTAATTTTGGTACTAAAAATGTGATTTTTAAATAGCAATATTTTTTTATATTTTTAATAATAATAAGATTTTTTTATTACTTTTAGATCATTTTATTGCAGTACCTATGTGACCCTTTCGGATCATATAGGTTTTGTTGAAGTGAAAACTTCTTCAGGCGCGTTGGGCATTTTTGAGATGGGAAAAAACAATTGAACTCGCGACACCCTTACCGACACCTCATTTTTGTAAACGCGATTGTGCTCTTTATTTAGATAAATTTATGGACCTATGTTCTATACAAGTATTTTTCTTCCACCAAGGCGATCTTGTTCAAGTTTTCACTTCTGTCGGCACTCTCTGAGTGCCCCTGTTTTTTTTTTACATATTGTCTATGTACATGTTCCTCACATGATGTAACTAGATTATGTTTTGACTTTAAAAGAGTGACCTCTGAGTTTGTTTCGGTATTTCTTCTCAGAGAACTCGCTCACTACAGTCACACACAGTCGTACACTGAACTCATTTAGTTTTAAAACATAATTTATTCATCAGATGTTTGCACAAATCTACTAACAAAAATAAAATCATTTTTTGTTTATAAAACGAATGATGTACCACCGCTATCTTTCTCGACAATCTGAAAATAAACCAGAGCTAATCGACTGACAAACGATCCCTTGTGATAATCCGCGTATAATTTATAAGCCAAAGCATCTGTTCCTTGTGTATTGATTAGCACGCTGACCGGCCAGGCAGTGCAGTGGCCGTGAAACGTTTGCTCAACACCACCTCAACACACAAAAATGTACCTTATTCCGATATCAATAAGGGTGGTTATTGTTAAAAGATGGAACAAGTTATGCACTCGACTGAGAAATGCAAAGGTCACAATCCTCTTGGAAAATTGCTTGCTGATATTAAAGGGGACGATGACAAATAGGGGTTTTAATGCTCATGTATGATGAGTCATACGTTTTCTCATATAAAATAGAGTACAGGTCGTAAATTCTGAAATATATGCGCATATTTCATGATGGAACACGGAATAATTGCGAATAATTTGTTATTCGTAATCGTTGGGGTTGTCCGCGTGATTTAAATGGAGGCGATTACTTATATCAGGTACCTAAATGGAGAATCCCGCTTATACAGGGGAAAGTACTGGAAATATTATTACTGGGTAGAGATATGGAAATATACCGTAGGTTTTTCGTTTCAGTCACTTGGTTGGGGCGTAAAAATATGAATGGATTTCCATATCGAAGTCGGCTTATTCAATGATCGAGTTGTTGTATTTTTTTACGCCTAAATGAAAAATACAAAGATTTTCATGAATCTGTCAAGATTAAAGTGAAAAGACAAGATGGTGGTATATTTTCAACCGAATTCTATATTGGAAATATTAAATTGATTTTTGCAAGCACAAAATGTCAATGGGATTTCGATTCCCGAAACTTAAAGTGTAATTCCAAAATAATGATATTTCAGTTCTTGGAAAACGAAATCCGATTCAACTTAAGTTGACAGTATAGTAACATTTAGGATGAGAAACCTAATGCTCCTTAATAAACCATCCTATTAGTAGGTATATCATATAAAAAGAAGAACTTTTTTTTTACTTTACTATACTGCCCTGCTAAGCCGATAAAGCGCTAAAGCGCTTTTTATAAAATTGTAATTTAAAAAGAAAAATGGAGATATAAAAAACCGGCCAAGTACCTGTCGGACCACGCACAATGAAGGGTTCCATAGTTGGGATGAATTTATCCCAAAAACTTAACAAAACATTTTTTTGCATCTGCAAGTATAATTTGGTCGATTATTATTCGTTAACTTGTAGAGCCTACTTAGCTGTGATAGTTTTCCTTTTAATTTCATTATTTATACTACTGCTGTGATTCACACATCCAAAACCAACCACTTAGCTGGCAAGGGAGACACTTGACTCTAAGAGAAATTTGCACTTGCAGCTTTAAGCTTAATATTTCGCAAACGGATCCCTGAATCCAAAAATGTTTTTTACGTACCTACTCATATTTTTTTTAAAGGACCTTTCCAATGATACCCCACACTATGGGATAGAAAAAAAAAAAGGTCACCACTTTACGTGTAGAGGAGGTACCCAATTTTTTTTATTTTTTTCATAATTTTGTTGTACCACTTTGTCGGCGTAATTAATAAGTATACCCATGCCAAATTACATCTTTCTAGTACTAAGAGTCTCGGAGCTACACCGCGGACAGACAGACACACAGATAGACGGACATGACGAAACTATAAGGATTCCTTGTTTACTATGTGACCCTAAAAACGTATTAGTGGTTTTTAAGCTATTGCATAGCTTTTATCGCGGGCTTTGAGCGCGGCGACCGAATCAAGAAATTCCGTAACGAAAAAAACCTAACACACCCCACTCCGCCTACCATTTAATGACGGTTCCCATGACAACGTGACGTTGATGACAACGTGATGTTGTCATGGGAACGTAATTTTTGTTTTATGTCATCACGTCATCACCCCAAGTGTAGCGTTGACAAATAGAAAGTATGGAGGTTACAAATGCTATGCAATAGCTTTACCGCGGCAGTCCCCGAGTGCCACACGTTTCTTTTTTTTAATGTTTTAATTTAGATAGCGCTATTTGGCTTATACCATTAGATGCAAGATTGTTTAAGCTATTGAATGGTATAAAAAACTAAAAGGGCGTATCTCAGAGATAGCGCCTTTCGGCTTAGCAGGGTAGTATGTCAGTATAGGTAGTTACACAGAGGTGTAACTATAGGTGTAACTATATTTAGAGTCACAAAGAAAACCTGCAATTTGAATGCTGCCTGTATCCATTTTGTTTATTATAGAGTAACTGCCCGCGACTTCGTCCGCGAGCCTATAACCTTCCTAAAGAATTGAGCTATCCAATGCAAAAATAATTTTTCAAATCCGACTGGTAATTCCGGAGATTACCCCCTACTTTGTATACAAACTTACAAACAAACAATTTTTTATAGACAAGCTGTTGTCCGTGGATTCAACCTCCTCCTCGCCTCGGAAAGCACGTTAAACCGTTGGTCCCAGCTGTCATTCATAGATCTTTGACAGTCGTTACGAGTCGTCAGAAGCCAGAAAGTCTGACACCAGTCTTACCAATGGGTATCGTATTACTCGGTTATTGGTTTGTAGGGGTCAGAAAGGCAGTCGCTCCATTTAAGATACTGGTATCACCTGCACCTGTTAGACTGGAAGCCGAGCCCAACATAGTTGGGAAAAGGCTGGGCAGATTTTAAACCGATAAAAAGCCAAACAATCATAAATTTTCCTAAAGTAAAATGCAGATTAATTTTGAACCCTACCTAAATTCAGCGCAATATATGATAAAAACGCTAATACATAGATCAATTTGCATTCATAAAGAACGCACTGTCTGAGTTACGAGCACAAATGGAATCAGCCTCGACCGACCGGGAAATGTAAAAAATTCATATCGACTTTTAAATGACGTCATTCATCTTTGCTTGGGTATTTTGTATGGAAACATTCGGTATCAATAAACGTCACGGGGCGCAATAGACCGTATCTATCCAGTCTATTGCGTCCCGTGATGTTTATTGGTACCGTTATTATAGACTAGCTTTTACACGCAACTTCGCCCACGCAGTAATCTACTATACTATAAAATATACCCTATGGCTCTCGACAATAGTGTAGCTTTCTGCCAGTAAAACAAATTTTCTAAATCGGATCAGTACCTACTTCCAGAGATTACCTTCTACATCCAAACTTAGAAACTTTACCTCTTTATAGTATTATTATAGTGTAGATTGTTGTCCGCGGTTTCACTCGCATTCTAGGGGAACTATTTTATAAAGGTACTCAATCGTAAGTTTTTCTTTACTAAGCAAAGTTCAAGAAGTAATTTCCCGTAAGAATCCGGTTTTTTTTTTTATGGCCGGGCTACTCTTAGTATTTTTGGGTACTATATATTATGAGTTATTGCCCGACTATGTGTCGTGATTTCTTTGATTTAATTTAAAAAAAATGTATTATTTTTATATCGATTTATAATATCCACTGTGGCAACACTGTCAAAATACAAATTTTAATATTATCAGAAACTTCTAAATGTAATTTCATTATGGCAAGTGAATGTATTGTTTTACTTTGGCCACACTTAGAAATGACGGTTATGATATTATCGTTATTTCTGGGTGGGGCAAAAGTCGTTTTAAATGGTAAAATGTAATGCATAGTTAGTCGTCATTTGATTGTGAAATAGTACAGTAGTATGGATTAAAAGTATTGGCAAAAAAAGAGTGGAGATATGGCTAAGCCAAAAGGAAGTGTGCGTGTGTTCCACTGTAGCGCCTAAACGAATGAATCTATTTTGAAGATAAAGCCGTGGTCGTATGCCTGTAAACCATGTGGGTTCCAGAAACACCTACAAAATTATAATGGCATGCGACGACAGCTTTACTTTGACCATTTTTGTACCTATGTCTTGATTTCTGTCTGAAATACCCGCTGTAAACTCGAGGCATTCTCTTGCTTCAATGCTCCGGGAATGCTGACAATGCATCGTCAGAATAGCTCTGACTAAGATCCTTTCGATGTGGTGAGCCAAAATTCCTAGTAATTTTGATGTCAATCAAAAGAAAATAAGCTATTGACGATGTCGTGAAAAATACAATGTGAAAAGGTGTCTACAAACCAATTTATTGGACAAGAATCTTCGCATAAGATTGTTTTTTTTCTCAACAATCATTCATTTTATTCCCTGACAGACAACGCAGTCAGCCTAAGCTCAGGTCTAAAAGCATGAAATTTTTCCATTTCTCTTTTTATAACAAAAGTGAGCACTAAGGCAGGATTCTTGAAGTTTCTATTGAAGTCCGTAATTTTTAAGATTCTGTACGTCCGAATGGAAAAACGGAACCCTAGTTAATTGATTCAGGCGTGACCTTGCGGAAATCCATTATAAAATACAATAGACGTGGATATATTTAGTAACCTGTTCCGCTTACCTATTCCTAAAGAGTCATAAAAAACCCTGAATGAAATCGACACGTGTTTCACCTCTCAACGAGGCATCCTCTGGATGACGATCGACTTGTCGCAAACCCGAACACGGCGTGTTCTTTCTTAATTTCTTTCAGGGTTTTTTATTTTGTGACGTCATGTGTCTGATACGTAGTTCGTATGTGAATTTCTGTGACCCAAACACGGACGTGTAAAGTAAATAAATAAATTTTTAATATAGGGGTCAATTTTCGGGGGCAAATTATAAAATAAAGTTTTGCAAACTGTACCGTGTGACATATCAATCATATCAGGCTTGTTGTGAGGATCTCAAATATATATATATATATATAGTAATCTGTAGTTAATCTGTAAGTATAGAACTATTCTTTGTCTTTTTTTTTTTCAAAATGTTAGGCTCTGCAGTTTCAGAGTTAAGCACGGGGAGTGGTAAATTTTCATCTATTTTCTTAAATATCTTTAAAAGTATTTATTTTAAAATAAATAAATATATATATATATTAAAATAAATACTTTTAAAATAATAATAATAATAATCATTTTAATTCAGAATAATCCATAATTTGTTAGTAAACATTAACCTTAATAACTATGTTAGTAAACATGCAGGTTGGACAAATAATGGACGAGCGGGCAATCAAATTTCCCTGCAATGACAGTCAGGAGACTGTTCGAGCTGCCCCGGACCCTCTGCAGTAGCGACGCAGCACGCTTACGTCTGATCGCTGCGAGTCCATCAGTGTGTGCATCAGCAAACATTCCCGACGCACTGCAGAAGTGAGGCAGCCCCAACAGCATCCTGAATGCATTGTTGTATTGGACTCGAAGAATATTGATGGCTTTCTGAGTACAACTTGTCCATAGGCTGCACGTGTAAAATGTCTGACAATATGCTTTAAAAAGCGTCAATTTGACTTCACACGTGCAACGAGCAAACCTACGGACAAGCATGTTGCATCGAACCGCCAATGCTCTTCGTTCCCTTTCTACATCCAGATCATCTTTGATGCCCGCTGTAACAATATGGCCGAGATATTTAAATTGTTGAACACGATTCAAGATGTTACCTGCAAGTTTAATGGGAGGAAAACTTTCTGAGGACTTTGCTCCAAAAATAAGAACCTCACTCTTTTTGGCATTGTATCTTAAACCGTGTTCCTCAACATACCTCTCACACACATCCAAAAGCTTTCTTAAGCCTGAGAGTGATGGGCTCAATAGTGCCATATCATCGGCATAGCTGATATTATTAAACGCTACTCCATCTATATAACAGCCGGCCTGCAAGCTACTGAGCTCACTGATGAGTCCGTCTATGTATAGGTTAAACAATATCGGAGAAGTCAAACCACCCTGTCTGACCCCACACTGCAACCTATACTCATCAGAATTGGCCTCAGCCCAACGCACACAGTTCACCTGGTGACCATACCAGTACCTAAAGATCTTTATAATTTCTAATGGTATATTTGCTTTACGTAACTTACCCCATAACTTGTCATAATTCACCATATCAAATGCCTTTGACATATCAAGGAAGCAAGAAAAGACAGGACTCTGATTATCTACGTAATAGCTTACTGCCTTTTTTAGGCAAAATATAGCAGTTTCGGTTGATAGTCCCTGGCGGAAACCATGCTGAGCATCATGCAACGTTATATTTTTCTGTAGGAAGGTGTTCAAGAGACTATCAAATACTTTTGCGACAATCGTTGCTAGAGAGATGGGTCTATAGTTTGACTTGTCCGACATGTCACCAGTTTTATTTTTAATAATAGGTACCACAACAGTTTTCATCATGTCACTGGGCAGATAAGAATGCGAGATACAGAAGTTATACAGCAACGCTAAGACTCGGGGCAAATGGTTACCAGCGTGTCTTAATAATAATAATGGGGCTTGCGCGCTCCGAACTCTATGTCTGTGCCGGTAGAGTTTACTTTGCCGGAACAGGTCTAGGATGAGGAGCCAGACCAAGAGAGATACAAAAACCCGCAGGGCAGCATGTGGCGAGCTGATGGGCAGTAGCGACCCCACGGACCCTATCTCCCGGGAGAAGTCTTGTTCTTCACCTCTGGCTTGCCTTCATTGGCCGGCTGGAGTGAACACTGACGAGGAACAGAGCTCCCGCCTCATTCTTGCCTTAATTGGCCGGCTTGAGTGGAGATTCGCAAGAGCAAACGTGCTTGGAGGAAGGAAGTATTCCAGTAAGTGCTCGTAGGGATTTTGACCATATTCCGGGCTCTGGGATTGTTCTGAAAGCCGTGGAATACCTCTCCACTCCTCAAGCACCTCAGGACATGTTGTCCCCTTATCGCTACGACACTTTGTGCTAGCGACCGTTTTCGGGGGCCCATTATTGAGTGTGCAAGTCACCCCCTGCCATTTTATCCGTGCGCATTTAAAACATTGATCAGGCAGGGGCCATAGTCTTTCCATAGTTCCAATTAACCAATCCATTATAGCCATCCAAATCCATAGCCCAATATGTTTTGTTTCCATGTTCTGCAATAGTCCTACACCAACCGGGGGTTGTCCTTGGGTGCACTTGTATGGTGCATACAGGGATAATCGTCGGTTGGTACCTAACCACTTATTAATGTCTAAGGGGCCTCTGCGAGTTGGCTTCGGCCCCTCGTACGCCTTCCAAAGGACCGGGATCCATGGTCCCGAGATTTGTTAAAATATATAAAAATAATAATAATAATAATAATTTTATTTCGAGCAACAAGACTCATAGTGTTAGTAACAATATACTTACAAACTATGTTAGTAATACACGTATGAAGACAAAAATAAAACCAAAAACAGAAAAGAGATTGTGACGTCACTGCTGCAAGGTGACAGGCCCAGCCGAAACCTTGCAGCAGTGGTTCACAAACGCACAATCAAGCCTGCTCGCTATCATAGAGAGGATGCTGTTGGCGCTGCCCCGCACCCCACGGACCAAGGATGCGCACCGCTTCCGCATCACCGTGTAGAAACAGTCTACATGAGCTTCAGCGAACATCCCTGATGCGCTGCAGTATCGGGGCAACCCCATCAACATCCTGTAGGCATTGTTGAATTGGACTCGTAGGGCGCTGTACTGTCTTTGAGTATAGTTAGCCCACAGGGCGCTCGAATAAAAACAGGTGCAATATGCTCTGAAAAGAGTCTTTTTTACTTCCTTCGAGCATCGTGCAAACCTGCGAGCTATCATGTTCGCTCTAACAGACAACGCCCTACGTTCCCGCTCTATGTCTGAATCGTCTTTTAGGTCAGAGGTCACCAGATGCCCAAGGTATTTGAAGGTGTCAACCCTGTTTAGCGGTACATTATTTAACTTGATGCCAGGGATACTATCTGGACATTTACCCCTGGCCCGAAAAACCATACACTCACTTTTCTTGGTGTTATAGAGAAGACCATGACTGAGAGCATATTTCTCACAAATGCCGAGCAGCTTAGACAGGCCACAGACCGAGGCGCTCAGCAGCACCATATCGTCCGCATAGCTAATGTTGTTTACACAAACTCCACCAACATGACATCCGACATGCGTGCTGCTCAGCCCCTCGATAAGTGCGTTTACGTAAAAGGTTGAAGAGCGTTGGTGATGTCAACCCCCCCTGCCTCACCCCGCACTCCAACCTGTATGGTTCAGACAGCATCCCCGACCATCGAACTACGTTGACCTGGTTCCCGTACCAATATTTAAGTATACGAATGCATTCTCTTGGCAGAGATGTGTCGTTAAGTTTATCCCAAAGGATATCATAGGAAACCAGGTCAAACGCTTTCGTAAGGTCGAGGAAGCAAGCATAGACTGGTGTTTTGCGATCAGTATAGTACTTGACAGTCTGCTTCAAACACAGAATAGCTGTCTCAGTGGAGAGTCCCGATTTAAAACCGAATTGATTGTCATGTAACTCGAGACAGCCACTCATTAGTGTGTTAAGAAGACTGTCAAGCACCTTAGACAGAATTGTAGCCAGAGAGATGGGTCTATAGTTGTTGACGTCGCTTATATCACCAGTATTACTTTTCACGATCGGTACCACCACGGTCTGCATCATAGCTGGAGGTAGATATGAATGTCCTAGACATAGGGAGTAAAACATAGCCAGAACCCTTGGCAGATGGACACCAGCATTTTTAAGATGCTCGATACTCAAGTCATCGCGGCCAGGAGACTTGCCTCGAATCATAGTCGCGATAACCTTTCTAACATCTTTGGCCGTAAACCTGACACTGAGCTCCTGCCCCCGAGTCACACCTTCAGGTCCCGACCGTGATGGTCCCAATGGTGAAGTTACCATGAAATGGCTTTTGAACATTTCAGCTATGTTTTTTGGATCAGTAATGCCACCAACGCTCACAGGCAAGCCCGGCTTTCTGTTTACTTTATTAGTAGACTTCCAAAAACTCCGAAAATCATGTTTGGCGTGATGCGTTGCCAGAATGTCCATTCTAAGTTGCTCACTGTTATTTTGACACCACTTTAAACGGCTTTTAAAGATTTTACGGCTTTCTTGCATCTCACTCCAAAAACGACCCGACTTCGGCCTGCCATACCATATCCATAACTGGAACTTAGACCTGGCCTCCCGGTGAGCACTACTGACATGTCTGTTCCAACCTACTACAGGTTTGTTCTTTCGTATCCTAATACTACCAGAGTAACTGTCATTAGCTGCTCGGCCTAAGATGTCTACAATTTCGTTATACATTTTGTCGATAATATACTTATGTTCAACGTCATCGCAAGAGAAATCACAACAGTTACCTAAATCACTCGGAAAATCGATTAATCGTAATCGTTCATTACATAACTTATTATAAAGTGCAATTTGTTCAGATGTTCTCTCGCCTCAACGTATTTTATTACACGGCTCAATATTATTACATACTATTTTAGGTTTAATACTATTTAAATTACAACATATAAACAGAGGAAAGTGATCCGAACACATGACATCATACTTAATTTCAACATTAACAACTGTTTGCATAGCCGACTCCGTAGCTAGACAGTGGTCCAACCATCGTCTAGACCCGTTCGCGTCACTTATAAAACTATACGTATCAGATGAGATTCCGAGTAATTCAATGCTCAACACTGAGCCCGTCATGCCCGGGTGACTTACCTCGTTTCATCTGACTAATTGCATTTTTTACCTCTTTAGCTGTAAATCTTATGGTAAGATTTTTCGGTATTGAAGGCGCGGTACTAAATTCATCGTCACCCGACAACGACGGGGGTCCCAGCGGTGAATCAATTACAAATACATCTTTAAACATGTTAGATATGTCAGTGACGTCAGACAGTCCATCGACACTCACCGGGAGGACAGTTGCATGGTTCATGTTTTTAGTGCATTTCCAAAAATCCCGAAAATTACTATTGTTATGGTGTGATGCAATCCGATCCATAACTATTTGATCCTGATGGTCCTGGCACCATTTTAGTTTAGATTTGAACGCACTTCTAGTTTTCACCATGTTATTGTACACTTCACCGTGTGAAGGTTTACCCGCTGACACCCATAACAGAAAACTAAGTCTGGCCTCCCGATGAGCCCCGCTAACATGCCGATTCCAGCCCTTAATATTACCTCCCTTTCTTTTGCAAGTCGGACCATCAAAAGAAGCAATTGCAGCGTTGCTTAAAATCATTATTAAATTATTATACAATTTGTCAATTATTAAACGATGTTCTAATTTATTACAATTCATGTCACAACAATTACGAAAGTCATCAGGAAAATCAATACATTTTAAATAATCATTACATAATTCATTATAAATGGTCAACTGTTGCAAATGTCTACTACCCCATAAAATTTTATTTGATTTACTGTTACAATTATTCATCGGATTTAAATTTGGATTAATATTATTTAAATTACAATAAACAAATAAAGGAAAGTGGTCAGACCACGTCACATCATATTTTACATTGACACTAGTAACTGACTGAAATGCAGACTCCGTCACCAAACAAAGATTACAGAAAAACCTATAAGAAATATATGGTCTTAAAATAATATAATGACTCAATATTGTGCGTACAAACTCACATTTGCAATTGGAATGTACGGAGGAACATTTTTTCCACAAAAATGTGAAGTTTTATCTCGGAAAAAATTCATCCCAACTACGGAACCCTTTATTGTGCGTGATCCGACACGTACTTGACTGTTTTTTTGCTGATTGGAACCCAACAGGCGCACGGATTGTATGTACACACATTTAATGTCTGTGTACTGAAGTGCTGAGACATATCGTAAAAACGAAAATTGTAACATAAGTGTTTTATTAACATGTAATAAAACACTTTACAATTTTTGTCAGGAACATAACACTTGTAGCATTTACAGTCTGTCTGCCGTAAATGTAGTATATAAATACCACTAACTCGAGTCGACCTAACAGAATGTAAATGTTTAGTCTGTTAGTCACTTTCAAACTTAAGTTTATTGTAAGGTGAGAAACATAAAGCGAAACTAACTTTATTTACCTTACCGAGCCTTCAAATAAATCTGCCTAGCCTTTTTCCAACTATGTCGGGATCAACTTACAATCTAACCCGATGGTAAGACTGAAAGTTGACCCCAACATATTGATTTGAAGGCTCGGTAAAGTAAATAAAGTTAGTTTCGCTTCACGTTTCTTTCGCTGCATCGGCAGCTGAACACTAGTATTTTACATAGAGCGACTGCCTATCTGACCTCTACAATCCAGTTACTGGGGATCACGATACCCCTTGGTAAGCACCCATCCACGAATCGACCGCAGCAAGCGTAGCTTAACCTTCGATCGACCCGTGCGCCTGGATTGAAATAAGTCATTTAGGCAGTTATTTAAATATTCAGAATATAATTTTATTCAAACAGTGTACAATACCTATTAAAAATACATTTCGAGCCAGAATAAACGACCGCTTTCGTTTAGTTCTCAAGTGTCGGATATTGTCCGGGGGAAGAGGATTCGAGCAAACTTTGATAAAGCCCGGATATTGAAACTGGGGTTGCATGATGTTCAACTTGAGAACGACTTTCGATAAGTGAGCTACGAGTTAATAATGATACTTTTAGAAAAATTATGTATGCAGTGTACGTACTGTTTAAAATAATGAGTAGGTTATGATAGTGGTTGGTTGGTTATAATAGTGATGATTTGTAAAGTTGAAGTTTTATTTCATTTATAAATCTAAACTGTTTATTTCCACAATTTATTTTATGTTTGCAAGTTGCGACTATTTCCGAATTAATAATCTAAATATAATCTTCTACTTTGACCACCTCAACATAAAAAATGCAATTTCTTTCATGATAATGTGGGTTTCCTGTTAAGTTGTATTTGTTTCTTTTAACTAGCTGACGTCTGTCGACGTCCTATCAAAATTTCAATTTGTAGAAAATCATCACTTATTCAGTCTTTTGCCGAATTTTCCAATTTACCCGGCAAATTTTAATTTCCTAAAGAACCTGATTTGGACTATTACGAACATTTTAGAACTGAATTTAGCCAAATCGGTCCAGTTTTTCTCAAGTGATGCGCTTAGCAACGAAAAGCATTTGATTTTCATTATATAGACATGTTTCCCTTCTTAGAAGAGCAGTTTACAAGTTGTGCAATTTTCAATATAAATTCTTAACTCAATGGTTTCTTGGAAGTATGTCATGAATGTAATAACATTTTATATGATAGATGTTTCATTTTTTCGTGTTTTATTACTGATGCGTCATCAAGAATTTTAGAGTATTTACCTATGTATATTAAAATATTGGATGAGTAAGTACGAAATTTTCGTTAGCAATCATTTAATAGCTGCTACCGATCAAAAACAGAAACCATTTCTCATTTTACCATTTTTCTTGCAAGACAAACTTGTTAGTTTAAAGTTCATTAAAAATTGGCAAAATTCAATTTAGACTGAAAGAAGACTGAAGTAGACTGTCCACAAAAAGAAGTTCGCAACAAACGCGGTTTAATTAAGAGCGTTACTGAAACTTTCTTCGAAATTCGCAACTAATCAAAAGTTTTGGAGCGTGAGTATCGAAATTGGGAATGTATAGTTTCGATGCACGCCACTGCATTGCTCTGCGAAACACGTGGCCGGAATACGTGAAGTATATTCGAAATTGATCGTCAGCTTTATTCGCGAACCTTTCTATATAAGTCCCGATATTGGTTTCGACTTCCAATATTGCAGTTTTTAAGTTTGATGGAAACGTACCGGCTATATGGAAGCTGTCGCAGCATAGAATTTCGAAACAGTAAAAAAAGGAGTTGAGTGGGATTGCCTAGATCGGACAATGTTGGCTAGGTTTCAGAATTTGCGAATATTTTTCCAAATAAAATTTTGATGACGCAAAAAGATTGAAAAGCAGCAGCGCACCGAATGCTACCGTATGCAGCATTTCAAGGTTTTCTTTTTTACAAAAAATAAACAAACAAATTACCTAAAACCCGCTGGCCATCTATGTAACTTTAGACTCTTTCATGTAGGTTAGGTATCCCAATTATTACACAAATTGAATTATAAATCCCCTAACCACAAATAATACATCTGTATTTCAACAGAACAGTAAATTCGTAAATGCTCTAAATTCTAAGCACGTCCATCTGCACTAACCCGTTCCTGCTTTACATTTTATGATATTACAATTTATATGTACTAACGTAGATGCGGGCAATCATTAATATACGAGGGGCAAAACCATGTTGCAGATTACGGTTAAAATTCACTGGGACGAAAACCGGTTGTGTGGCGAATAGTGGGCGAGCGCAGTGACCAAAGCTGAATATCTGATTAGGTGAAATTGAAAATGAATTATAGGGTTCGAGCAAATAATTTAATAAAATACAGATTTGGATTCGTTTGATTTGGCGTAGGTAATTGTTTACAATTGAATGATTTTATGAAATTTCATTAATTTCAAAGACTTAGGTACAATAAAATTTATTAAAATTGGATTTGTCTGGTTGTCTGCGCCATTAGGCACAGACTTTATTTTTAGATAAAATGTTTTATATTTGGCCAGAGATCATACAAAATAGAGAGGTATTGATGGAGAAAGGGGAGGCCTCTGCCCAGCAGTGGGACGTCTCTTTTCTTTTTCGTGTCATTAGTGTCTAAACTGGTGTCATAGTTTTTATGCCACCCATGAGCCTCTGACTTGGCTTCACATGCCGTCGAGAAATATCTCTCAGGCATGCCGGTTTCCTCACGATGTTTTCCTTCACCGTTTTCGGAGCAAGTGATAATTTATAATACGCACATGAATCCGAAAAGTCAAAGGTTCTTGGGTTCGAACTCGAGATCTATGACTTAGTAATCTGACGGTCATACCACTAGGCTATCACTGCTGTTAAACATAAAAAATAAGCTAACAATTTTTTTTTTTATAAATTTTAATTTGTAACCTAATCCTCAGTTAGATTTGCACACCATATTTGTACGCCTCCTGACATAACATAGCGCTCTGTTCATCAAACATAAGATCTGTATTTCTTTATTTAACCTATGTTAACAAATAAATAAAAATTAAATATCAAAATCATGCATTTCAGTTAACTCCCTTAAAAAATCAATTGTTTTTAAGATGGGTGATGAAACCCCGAATCAGGAAACCAACGCGATTTTACCAGAATTATTTTAAGTAAAGTAGAAATATAACATCCGGAATAATCAGATACGGATGACACAAAAGTTTTATTTTGATAATAATGATATACTTACTAGAAGAATGCATGGATATTGTTGAAATGTCAAAAAAACCGGCCAAATGCGTTTCGGACTACGCACAATGAAGGTTTCCGTAGTTGGGATGAATTTATTCCAAATACAAACATTGTAGTTGAAATACACTATCTTCCGTTTTTTTTTTTTTGACCAAAAATTTCATATTATATATTTTGTTAAAAATGGTACAAAACCAGTTACATTAATTAACATATAAAGATAAAAAAAAAACTAACTATTTACATTAGGTACTAAATTAAAAGACTAACTAACTATCTGTATAAATAAAAATAATAAAAACAACACAACACTTAGGTGTCGAAGTATTGGTCCGCATCGCTGTCATCCGGAAATGTGCCCAGAAGACTGGCAGCATTGCCACGTTGAATGGCAATACTAATTCTTTGGCCAAAGAACGAGCCAGCCTTCTGATCACGTGAAGTGTCGACCAGTCGGCGAGAAATTTCCTTAAAAAGGAGACGCGCACTCGGGCCCCATGATCCGAGCGTTTCGACCACAAACGGCTCAAAACTGTAGCTATCTTCCATACATTCCAACTGCAAGTATAAGTTGGGTACGCACAATGTTGATAGATTTACCATGTTATTTTAAGCCCATAGACTTTTTATAGGTTTTCCTGTAATCTATGAGTGAAGGCCCCCATATTCAAATTAATTAATTTACGTTACACGTCCGTGTTTGGGTCACAGAAATATGTTGTACCAAATTTTAACTTAATCGGTCCATTAGATTTGGAGCAAATTGACTGTGATAGACGGATAGACAGACACACGAGTGATCCAATATGGGTTCCGTTTTTTTCCTTTTGAGGTACGGAACCCTAATAAAAGCGAAATTTCCGTCAGTGGAATGTTACGCAATTTGGCTACAGAATATTAGATATATTTCTAAACAGAATAACCCACTAAAACAGAGCCACTTATTCCGTCACTAACACACTGACTCAGACTGAATTATTAGCAGGCCTCCCAAACGCAGCTCAGCGTTAAAATGATTCACTCTCGCCAGTGAATGTTCATGCATTATTCACTGGCCGACGTTTTGTCTTTGGTACTATTCGGCGGCTTCGAGTTAGGGATGCTACAAAACATTTTTTAGAAGTCGCATTCGGAAGATATTTTTTGTAAGAATAAAGAAAAGGAATACATTTTTTAGTCCATTGTTGAAAATGCGTCAAGGTGTGCTCAGAAGATTCACAACAGTTTAAATCAGGTTGATCAGCGGCGTAATTATATAACACACTAACTGACAATACCAATCATTTTGACAGTTCAACAACATTAATTGCATTAGTTACGTTTTTGAGCAGACAGAGAATGTTTAACAAACATAATTAGAAGCAGTGCAATTTCCTTAAAAGCCTTTCTAATTGTGATTGAAAGTATTTTACGCAGTGTAGGCCAGGTCATGTTCAACACTATTATCATTGCAATAAATGAACTTGCCAGTTGATTGGTAAGCAATGTACAGTGTCATAGTATAAATAAGTCACAGTATTAAGCGCTTCGAAATCTCAGTGTATACCAGTACACAACAAACTCGAGTGCGCGGCAGTTACGCACGGACGCGGATGGTTTATCTACAGAGTGGCCGTAGGTAATTATTTCAAGGTCATTGCCAATGTATAAAACTGTTACTTTATTATATTATGACAGTGTAAAGTGTAGCTTTGTAGATCATTTGAATGGGTAGACTGTTTCAACCTTGACATCCCTAATGCCGTTTTAAGCTTTTATGATTTCGAATCAAACTTAACAATGTCATGGCTTTTCTTTATTATGAATATTACCACCAAAACATCACAATTTAATAAAAAAAAAAAAATACTAGAAAGTTGCTACATCCCTACATCAAATGTACACAACTTAAGCTTTTAAACGAAACATCTGTTGGCTTTCACAATAAAATTGCTGAGTATTAACTTTATGGAGATTCTACGTCAGTTTGTCCTGTTAACGTTCATCTGTAGTGTTAATGTATTAAAATTAATATTTCGCTGGTAAACGTGTGAATAAATAATGACGTTGTTTTACCGAATTGTAATAGCACTTGTTTTCATTCATAAAATTTTCATCGTGTTTTTGTCAGCAAATGTTTTTTTGGTATAACGCAATTTCATTTAAATTACCCAATCATTCTACTTGATTGCATTATAAATTAATAGTCTGATTATCATGGCATACGGTAAAGGAACGAGCTTTGCTACCTTGTTGGATTTATCTAAGATGCACAGTTTGTTTGCCAACACGCCTTAGAGCGTTATCACACTGACGATTTACAAGTGTGTTTCCAGCGGAGTGATTTATGAACGTGCTTTTCGCGGGTACAGATCGAGCTAGCTGCGACTACACGGCGAGTTTTCCGCGTCTTCACAATATTGTACAGTATTTCTATTTTCTTAATGTTCCTCGAGTATCGGATTTTCAAATACAAACGAATGCTATTTTTCATATTCATCAATTATTAGATTTATCGTGTATAATAATTTGAATTCAGAACTAAGTACTTTATTGTTGTTTTGTTTTGATTTCCGTGTGAACTATATAGAGCTGTAAAACAATTTTCCTATCTGTCGTGCCTGCGACTTTAGTGGCTTTCCTCTCATTCTTTAAATATATTACATTAGTTAAAAGAGTATTAACAACTCTATATACTTCCAAGTCGATTGAGAGCGTCCGGTCTGCACCAAGTGCAAAGGGCAACTGATAGAAATCCGACGACTGACGAAACACGAGGTTTGCCGAGGGACATTAAGAACATATTTGTACTGCACACACGCTTGGCTCGCTCTTTCTTATACACTCATGTCAATCGCTCTCGTTGCACACTCGTGGCGTACTCGCTACGAACACACAGCGAGCACGTTAAACAATCGCCTCGCTGAAAATACGCTCGCAAATTGCCATGAGACATCTCGAATGCTGGTTAGACACTAAATATATTTAGTCCATTCAATGACAATACAACACACACACACCCTTACTGTAACATACTTACATACTACACGACACATCCAAGTAACACAAAACTGCATTATTGGTTATCACATAGGGTCCACGTCGGTAACTTTAGCATTTATGAAGACTTATTAGAGTTCACTCGAACTGCAAAAGCAGAAAATTACGCTTACGCCTGTTTATTGGCTATATTAACAACCACGGAAATAACATTGTAGTGTTGCGAGCGTTAAAAGAGGTGTTCAGATCTGTGTTAGTCAGCATTTAGCAAACAATAGCATTTTTGTGGACCTGAAAGTAGCTTTATTCTGAATTGAAGGCCACAAACGTTTCCATAAAATGCTTGCATTTTAGAAAAGAACATGTGAACTGCTTTAATGCAATCAATTATTCTGTGACTTCATTTAACAACGATATACTGTGTCTTGCTGAACATAGTTGAACTTTTACAGTGTTAATCAGCTTGCTACACGCAGTCTTATAATAACACTTATCTAGCCCACTGTAGCTGACTAGATTAACACAAAAACTGCTCGTGTCAGCTTGTTACGGATTTATGTACCACGAGTGAATTCTTATACAGCACATAGCATTTAATTGTGATTAATGCGATGCACATTGTTTGTCAGCCATTTCTCAGATTTTAACCTATTTATTATAATAATACTAACAATTTATTTTTGTTTAGTTAACTAAAATAACAACCAGATTTGAAAAGAATACCAATTATTTCTAAGTAAATAGCTTACTGTCAAATTAAATGTCATTTAAAAAGAGAATTCCAGATTTTTTTTTGTATCATCGGCTTATTTTATTCTTTAAATTTCAAGAAAACAGTCATATTTTGAGAGCGCGTGAAAATTTTCACCTATACGATATTTGACAATAAACTTGCTTTCCCAATCAAATTTCACGCATGTTAGAAAAAAAACAAGGTAATTACCGAAAACTAATATTTTAGCATAAACACTGGCCATAAAATGGTTCGCGCACAACAACACCAAAATTATAAATTTTCTACAAATGAAGCTTTAAAAAGATCCACATCTGTAGTTTGTGCTGAATAATAGGTAATTCACATTTAATAAATCAGCCATTGTGCTGCATACTAGGTAATACCCAATCTAATAATCAGCCAATGTTCAGCTCTTGGGGTGACTGTTACCCTTACATATGCTTAAATAATGCTAATATAATGCATTAGTTCCAGTTATTCAGCTAACAGCTGTTTAATTTGTGCCCAAATCAGAGTTATATCAGCTGAAACAGCGCTGCTAACGCTCTTATTCAGCAGACTTGTACAGCTTAAGATTCTATGGTAGACAGTAATTCAGCTGATATACAGCGCTTTGGTGTTACGAGTACTTGGGCAGTGTCACGGTTTATTAAAACACCTACAACATGCGCAGGCCATAAAGTTCTCACCCAAATTAAATTTACATTCTTTAGCAATACAAGCAAATTAGGCTCTAATTAATAACAAAAGCCCTACAGTGTAAATTCAAGTGTCTTGACCCAGTCTCGTGTGGCCTAACTGAATTACGGACACAAAGCGACGGTGGCGCCGCCATGAATTATTCAACGTATGTTTTGTACGTTCGCCTGTAAAAGTACCTACATGGGAATAAATAACACAGGTCTGAAATACTTTTCAGGTTGTGGAAAAGGTGTACTACGTGCTGTACCTACTAGTCTTGGTGTAATAACTTTAAAATGTGTGAATTGCAAAATAAAGGTATCTACTTAGTTTGAACCCTCCGCCTCCTCCAGAAGAGAGGAGGCCTGTGTCCCAGCAGTGGGGAAATTATTATGATTATGAGTAGTTTGAACGAGGTTTTTGAGCGGTTACGAAACATAAGTCAGGAAACGGGTGACAAACGAGCAACCGGCCTGTATAATGCTAAATCAAAATAGTTTTAAAAATTGTCGTCTCATAAAAAATACTAATAAATAACTTTGAATTAAGCAAAGTGTGACATTGTTTGGAACAGCAAACGAGACTAGGATTCTATCCGTAATCGTGATTTTAAGGTCTATTTATCAAAAGAAAAAACTATCAAATAATTTTAATAATGCGATCACTAGCCTACTTGAGTGATTACAGCATTAATCTCTGATTTTCGTTTTTAAATAAGAAATGAGCTGCTCATCGTTCTCAAGACATAAGAAATAAGGATAATATTTATTTGCATGAATGAAACCAACATAACACATTTCCGTCATATTCTACCAGAAATCTGGTGTTCAAATCTAAAATAAATAATCCTCAAACCTCAAATCTCACAATAAACTTAGAAAACAAAATGGCCGTCACCTTGGGATAGAAGATTGTGCAGGCATAATGGCAGTTCAACAAGGTTAGTCTATTTCAGTCCGTAATGCGCGACCCTGACCACAGCAAACTGTTACGTGATTTTATATTTTTGTAGCATGATGCAAAAGTATTGATTACTTTCCTTATAACATAACATCATGCCTATAATCCCCGAAGAGTTCGTTAAAGGTGTACCCATAGTACACCCACTTTTCGCCAGTTATGTTTAAGTCCTTTGTAATAGGGGGCGAGCCTACTCAACTGGGCAGAAATTCGAATTCCGGGCTGCTACTGAGTAATTCCTTATGGCAAAACCCAATCACACTTTGCTTGACCTGCGAATCGACCATTTGACTACCGAGGTAATCAGTAGCACTTAAAATGTGTTTTGAGATGGGACTAAACCATTAATTTCGTGACCTGTTACCGACACCGTGGAGTAAAAGACATCAACGCGTTGATTACTGCGGTGTCTATTTTTTTTCAAGTTTTCACTTCTGTCTTCACTCCCGGAGTGCCACTGTTTTTTTAATTTATACTCTTGACCGTTATAGATACCAGAATACGATATTCAGGGAAACCTAACTGTTGGAGTTATTTCCAATTTTGAATTTACAAATGAGGAAATGAAACTATTAGCAAGTAAAACGACAATTCTCGCTTTTTCTAAATGATACAAATCGATCAAGGATGAAAAAACTGACCTACTGAGGTCAGAGTCCTAGAAAAGTTAGGTTTAAATTACATAATTATTTTCTCATGCCTTTATCTCATGCATTTATCTACAATCAGGAAAAATTATTGTTAAGCAAAGAAACACCCTACGTCAGTTTGCCGTGTTATAGTTAAAATCAAAATATTTATTTCACATATGAAACGTCAGAACCTAGGTGCACGGTTCCAATTGGTCGCGTTTCCTATGGAAAAGAGCCGGCAAGAAACTCCAATAGTTATTTAATTAAATTTCATACAACAATAAAATAATTACATTTGTGATTAAACAAACACGACAATTAAAGTTGGTAGTCATTTACAACCACACACCACATTCACACACACCACACTTACACACACCACACTAACATCACACGTACACAAACACACCAGATATACCATACAACACCTGAAATCACCTCTCTAGTCTCCAGTCTGGAATTCGTACCCCGAGCTCGAAGATACAGACTGTCTAGTTTGGGACTCACTGGTAAATAATATTTTATAACTTAGCTATAGGTAATATTTTAAGCTACTCGTGTCGTCGCAATTTGATGTTAACCTGTAAACTTGCTTACTGTATTACCTGGACAATAAACTATTTCTATTTAATTAGCTTGACAATTAATTTTCCTGACATTGCGTACTAAAAAGTACCCAAAAATTCGTATCTGCTTTATCGTAAAGAGGAATATAGGTAATTTATTAAGGCCAAGATAAATGAATTCTTTATTTAATATTAGCTTCCGCCAGCAGCGCTGCCCGCGTGATATCTTTATAAATTTATAGCCTATGTTACTCAATGATAATATAGCATTCTACTGGCGAAAGAATTTTAAAATCGGTCTAGTACGTTTTGAGTCTATGCAATACAAACAAAAGAAAAACAGTTGCACTCCGGGAGTGCCGACAGAAGTGAAAACTTTGACAAGATCGCCTTGGTGGAAGAAAAATATTTGCATAGAACATTGGTCCGTTACCATATCTAAATAAAGAGCACAATCGCGTTTACAAAAATGAGGTGCCTGTAACGGTGTCACGAGTTCAATTGCTTTTTCCCATCTCAAAAATGCCCAACGCGCCTAAAGAAGTTTTCACTTAAAAAAAAAATCATTCTTTATAAATTATTAATGTAAGACAACGGACCACTATTTTACTCACGCGGAAATTCATAAAAGAGTCTTATAGAAGTAAAGTTTCTTTATTACCGCCCATCATTCATCATTATTTCAGCCGAAGGACGTCCACTGCTGGACATAGGCCTCCCCCAAGCACCGCCACTTCGACCGGTTCTGTTCTTCTCGCATCCAGCGGATTCCTGCGGCCTTCACCAGGTCATCAGTCCACCTTGTGGGACGCCTTCCAACGCTACGTCTTCCGGTACGCGGTCGCCACTCCAGAACCTTTTGGCCCCATCGGCAATCTGTTCTGCAAGCAATGTGCCCTGCCCACTGCCATTTAAGTTTGGGAATTCTTTGGGCTAAGTCGGTTATCTTGGTTTTCCTACGAATCTCTTAATTTCTGATTCGATCACGTAGGGAAACTCCAAGTATAGCCTTCTCCATTGCCCTTTGGGTGACTTTCAGCCTTCTATTAATTATTACCGCTCGGTTCTATCTAAAACCTAAACCGCGATTCATATCTAAAACCATTTTAGATAATCTAAATCTCAGATGAATTTTAATTTTAAAAGGCATTCATATGAATTATCCGCGAATATTACTAACTTGCTACTACGCTTAACTAATATTACTATTGTAGCTATGTAGCCAAAATTGAAAATAATCATCTTAATAACTGTTAGCTTAATTAAATAAAAGGGTTCTGCAAATGTTTAGAACTTTCGTTGTTGGTTCATTACCACCACGCTCTGCTACCATGAAGATTTATAATGGGTTTGGGTTACGTGTGATAACTTTAGTGAAACGACGGAGTGAGAAATTATATCGACTATAATTAACGCGGCAAAGCAGAGAGAGAGTTTTACACAACTGTCATTTGACAATAACATATTACGTTCTTGAATGTTGCCAATGTAAACATTTAGCAATGTTGCATTCATTACTTAAACATAATAATTCAAACATTTGCTATCGTTTTTGTGATTATATCCCTATTAATGTTATAAATGCAAAAGTAAATGCCTTAACGTCTGTGGTTGAATGAATTTGTTTTAGTACTGAGGATATTTTTTATCTCAAGATACGTTCCCGTGATAGTCACATCCACGCGGACGAAGCCACGGGCGAAAGCCAGTGTGCAAATAAAGGATTACGTGACTGCTACGCCGTAGCATACGCGATGATATCAATGCTACGCCGTAGCTACACCATAGCTACGCCACGCCGTATGATACGCTCCATGATTATTGACGTACTTAGTTTTTTATTCTATTTATTTACTTTAGTAATACTTAGATTTTTTTAACTTCAGTAAAAATCAAGTCAAAGCATTTATGAACTGTCAAGGAGTCGGTCAGTCTTTCAGAAAGTTGAAGCTAGTCGCCCGTTCCAAAGAGAATTTTCAACTAAACTTTTAAAGGTTTTTTTCTCTATTTCTTGGTATAAAACAAAATTCGATATTGGAACTCTAATATCCCAGTTAATGGCACCATTTTTTTTTTTTTGTTTTTCGGTTGGAAATTATCAAATAACTTCTCCCGCTCTGGGCAGAGTGGGAGGACGTGTCAGACTCTTACTGACTAAAACCCACCCGTGTTCCTTCAGTTGCCATGTTGCCGGGGGGCCACGATGTCCCTATCGGTTTTCTTCGAACCCCCGGCAGGCATTGGCCCTAGCGGACCCCGTCAATTCTGCTGACATTTCTTTGAGGCGCGCGTGAAACACAACGCGCCGTCGACCCGGGCTTGGTCCTTATCGGACGGCGAGCTGCCCATTGCTCACCGTCCGCAAGCCCGCGCCTACGGTGGCCGGAAATCTTCCTGTGATTCCCGACGCCCAGGGCGTCTCCTCCTGCGGCAGTGAGGGGCGCGAGGGCGCGAAATTTGCCTCTCCCTCACGCGCTCCGTCTCCTCCTTCGCGAGCATTACTGCTTCGCAGAAGGAGGTGACGGCCTCCCATTTCCTCTCGCTCCGTAGCATGGCCCGAATCAGGGCCGGACGCGAGAGATCACCGCCGCCGATCGCTTCCACGAGGACACGGCGATGCCCTGCCCAAGCCGGGCAGACCTCCACGGTATGCTCCACCGTGTCCTCCGGGTGATCCACACAGTGACGACACCCGAGCGTTTCCTCCCGCTTTATCCTGAACAGGTACCTCCCGAAACAGCCGTGTCCGGTGAGCACCTGTGTCAGGCGGAAGGTGAGGACGCCGTGGCGTCTCTCTAGCCACTCCTCAAAGAGGGGTCTTATCTAAACTGTGAAAATGTTCACGCCTTCTTGACACAGTCACGATGTGCAGCTGTCGTCTGTTTCTGTTCTGTGCTCGTGATTATCTATATTGTTTAAATTTTTTCCTTATTACTCAAGTTAATAGATATTTATTTATAGAGTTTTAATCATAAAAACCATCAATACGGTCCCTACTGAATGACGCTTTCATGAAATCATGACATTTGAGGCCAAATATTATTACAACTTATGAAGTAAATAAAAATCCATCATTTATTTTACAATATACATCTAACACTAAGTTAATTCAAGTTAATTATCTTTTTGTACGCACGTGTTTTTGTGACAAATAAACATAACTTTCTTTTCTTGACTCAAAATGCATCGTTTCATTCCAACTGAACAATCGAAAATCGCGTTTGGTATACAAAGAAAACAAAACACGACTCTCCGATCACCTTCGCCAGACACGTGTAGACGTGTAGCTTTGTAGTGTTGTTCAATCTCACTCAGACAGAAGGTACTCAGACGTACCTAACAACGTGTGCATACTAGTGACGTAAACCACATTTGTGTTGCGACGTCAACTGCACTTACATGCAGCTGCAGGTAGTTGTTACTTACCAATGACGGTTTAGATTGAAGTAGAGCGTGTAATGTTTAACGTTTCGATTTTGTTTAAGCTTATAAATTCTGTGGAAAGACATTGATTAGATTACGTGATGGACATGATAACAATTAAAGCTTTCCGTTTTCTTGTTAAGCTATAGCATAGCTTTTATCGCGGGCTTTGAGCGCGGCGACCGAATCAAGAAATTCCGTAACGTAACGAAAATAAAACCTAACACCCCCCACTCTGCCTACCATGTAATGACGGTTGTTAACGTGATGTTGTCATGGGAGACGTGAAGTTGTCATGGGAACGTAATTTTTGTTTTATGTCAGCACGTCATCATCCCAAGTGTAGCGTTGATAAATAGGAAGTATGGAGGTTACAAATGCTATGCAATAGCTTTACCGCGGCAGTCCCCGAGTGCCACACGTTTTTTTTTATATTAAATTAAAGGCAATAAAGAAAATTATTTGATAAAAATGCATAACATCTGGTCCGAATGCCCGTTGACTTTTCAAATTACAGAATGAAAAAAGAGCAAATTCAAATTCATTTATTGGTGTGATTTTTGGTACATTTTACATGAGATCTTAATAATAAGCAAGCAAGGGCTTGCAAGGCTAACAAGAGTTTTGACCTCGATCTCGCCTGCAGGAAAGCTATGGTTAAGGTCTGCATCCAGCGAGTATATTACGCAAATCTCTCAAGTGCAAAAATAACTAGTAATCAATCTAGTAAGTAATCTACGTAGTATAAGCTCTTAGAAGCCTCTCCTCATCATTATAACAGATTAAGTAAAATATCAAATTTAACGAACATCATATTATTATGTAACTTTCATCTATTATGAGCAGATTTTTCAATAATCTTTTATATGAAAAATGAATATGACAGTTTGAAATATTATTTTCTATACAAAAGCTGTCAGCCCGTAATATATTCCTCAGATAAAATTAATCTGACTAGTGAAAAATCTGCCCATATTTACATATGAATAGTTATAACTTCAAAGTTACATAATATCAAGGCCAAAGCGTAAAACCAGATACTTTTAATCAAACAAACGTCATCTGGTTGTCATGACAACGCTCGCGCTCAACTCTCGCTGCATTTAACATTTGCACTCAGTGTCGCGATAGCTCATGTCCACCGCATGTGACATGTCCCACTTACTGGCGACCATCTGTCACTCGCGACGGGACATTACAGCCGCCATTTTGTTAAGTATTAAGGCTGGCTTGCTTAACGATCCGTATAATACAGCAGCCATAATTAATGTGAAACTTCATACAAATTATAGACAAAAATAATGAAGAATGTTCAACAATTATTTTTTCAGTTGTTTGTAAGTTATTTTATAAACAGAGGCTATTTAATAAAACCGAAAAGCGACAGGTGACAGGCGACAATCTGATAACTCTTCAATTCAACAAGATTTTTCATAGTTTAGTGTTTTATTAACTTGTCAATTTTGTATTTTTTTTACAAATATTTAGCATTGTCAAGTAAATTAAACAGGCTAGGTCTTATTTTGTATTCTATAAAGAAGAGCAACATAATGTTTCCATTTTATAGTAGTATTGTTCATCAAGCTATAGAATTTATAACGGCTAGCTAAAATATAAGGTTCTAAAATATGCTATTGTTTTTTTACGATTATAGAATATTTAAAAAGAAGAAAGAAAAAAATATATTTGGAACACGGACAAGAAATACAAACAATTAAAAAGGAGCATTTAAAATTACTATATTTTTTTTCGAATAAACGAATACCAATAAATATAATAACGACCTTTGCGAGGCCAAAAATGCTCCTACCATAGCATAATACTCCGATATTTAAAAAATAAATACCGAAGCGCTGGTTTTCTGATAACGCTCTGATGTCACGGAAATTTTCGCTAGTTTGCTTTTGAAGGACGTGACGTAATAAACGGTGTAGTAAAAATATAAAACAACCGAAAAGAATCTGTAATGTCTGTGTCCAAAAATCCACTCACGGTTCCAATTTTGCGAGCACTAAGCACATCGGGCCATAGTCACGTTTGTCAAATGTTTGTGCGTCAAATTGGATCCGATATGATCCGTTTTATGGTCACAGCCTCCGATAATAGAAAATATACCTTGCCTTTGTAACGACAACACTCCTTTGATTCTCCGAAAAAGGGCAAACTAGTTTGTACAAAGGCTCACTCCAATTTGAGTAGTTTGAACAATTTGCAAAGGTTTTTACGAATCAGGTTTTATGTAAATTGAACAGTACCCTTTAGTTTTGATAAGAAAAGGCTACAAAATCTTTGAGAAGGAAAATTTGGTCTCGTTAGAAAACCACTTAAAATTTTTTTCCACAGAAAACTGTAGACAAACCACATACCTACTTAATTTATATTCGGAAACTTTAAAAATATGGAAAACTGCATATTCGAAGCAAGTTGTAGCGACTTGTCAGTGCTTATTTGAAGTTGGAAGACCCTGGATATTACAGTTCGACCTAGCTTAGACTTGACTTGTTTCTCTCAACGTTTCTTAGTCCAGAAGTCTAAAAGTAGGTACTTGTAGCAAGCGCAGTATTTTTTGAAAAACCTTTACAAAATAGCTAAAGTAAGACAATCTTAGTTTATCCGACAAATGTCGTATGAACCGGCTATTTTTCATAAGAATAAGGCCCTTATGGTATGGTAATGATCAATTGTCATTTATTTTCTAAAATAACTTTAAAACTATTTATTTTAAAATTTAAAAAGAAGTACTTTAGAACCTGACAGTAGTTTCATTTGATATGTCACACATTTTTTTAATTATTTGTCTCCCAAAATGACACCCATATTCAAAATTTATTTATTTACGTAACATGTCCGTGTTTGGATTAAAAAAAAAATACTTACAAATTTCAACTTTATTGGTCCATTAGATTTGGAGCATATTGGCTATGACAGACGGCCAGACAGACATTCACACAAGTCAAAGTCAAATTATTTATTTTCAAATAGGCCCATGTATGGCATTTTTGAACGTCAACATTTACAAAATAATAAAATTGATTCTAGTCGCCCCTTCCAAAAAGTAGTTTTCATATGGAGAAGAATGGGCAAGAAACTCTACCGTTACTCTTGTGATCCTTTAAGAGTGCCGTTTTTTTTTTCGGACATACGGAACGTTCCCTAAAAATACATTCGAATCGACGATAAAAACATAACCGTGAAAACCACTGAGCGCTCAACTCGAACCAACAAACGGCTTCTAGTAGGCGATTGTTTGACAATTGGTTAAATTGTCAAAACTGTTACCTTAATCAAGATTGACTTACGTATTAATCAAGATTGACTTACGTTTACATTGACAAAAGTACCTAATTATAAACCAGCTGTTTTCCAATTTATAAAGTATCCATACATCTAATTTATAACATAAAAGATTATTTGAATTCCTAGACATCTTGAATATTCATCCTTAAATAAGATACTACATGAATATGTATGTGAGTGTAGGTGTATTCCAACACGTATCATTTTCTGATCTGTTTCATTATTCATTAACAAGGGATAGACGTCATATACCTCTCCTTAAGGACACGGACAGAGGTCAGCCGCATAAATACACAGCTAAGGAGGTTGTATATCGGTTGAACTATTAACTAGAAAGGTCGAAAATTAAGTCGAAAATAATAGGCTACTGAAATTAATTACCTTCATTTTACAAAAGTGATAAAGTGTTATTGTTTGGTGCGATATTGATCGATTTCAATAATGATTTTTTGTGTCGATAGTCAAATTACATACACACGTAGCGTTGGAAGACCTCCGACGTTTTGGGCCGATGACCTTGTGCCGCAGGAATCCGCTGGTTGCGGGAAGCATAGAACCAGTCGAAGTGGCGATGCTTTGGGGAGGCTCATGTCCAGCAGTGGATGTCTTTCGGCTGAAATGATGGTGATAGGTCAAATTACAAGGGATGTTGTTGACCGTAAGACTTTTGGATCATTTCTGACTCACTAGTTCACTTCATCCTCTATTTAACCCCTTTAGGTTATGAATCTTCAAAAATCCTTCATTAGTACTGACTTTTAGTGCAAGTAAAAGTTCATGCTACTAGATATGTCAGTAAATTAATTAATTTAATACTTTTATTATAATCAATCAATCTGCCTAGCCTTTTCCCATCTATATTGGGGTCGGCTTCCAGTCTAACCGGATACAGCTGAATACCAGTATTTTAAATGGAGCGACTGCCTATCTGACCTCCACAACCCAGTAACTGGATAATACGATACCCTTTGGTAAGACTGGTTGTCCGACTTTCGGGCTTCTGACGACCCGTAACGACTGTCAAAGATCCACGAATGACAGCTGGGACCAAAGGCTTAACGTGCTTTCCGAGGCACGGAGGATTCTCGGTATTTAGAAATGGTCACCCATCCACGGACCAACCCCGGCAAGCGTAGCTTAACCTGACAGATCGACCCGAGCGGCTGTTAGTATTTAGCCACGAGCTCCTCCTAATACTTTTATTATAATATTAATGTAGATTTATTTGAAATACAGTTGGCAAAAAAACGTCGACAACACGACTTATTCTCACAAATCTTGTACCAACAAGACTAAGAATTTCACATTTTCTAGAAGACAATTTTAATCTGAAAAGTCAACGGATTTCTACCTCATATTTATGGCCCAATGTGGAATGAAAACACTGCTCTTTTACTATAACTGCGGCATTATTGCAACTTTTATTGGCACTGACTGCAGCAAACTAGCATCTGGTACACAAGCGCAATATAAAGAACAATTTTGGGATGAAATAAGATTCTACCGGAAAACCCTTTCCCGACCAACCTGAACAATGTAAGTTAAGTAATAAGGAATGGTGCGAACGCATTCTAACAACGTAAGTACGTGCTTGTTTTGAAATGAAATTGTTTATTCTGTAAATAGGATATCGAAATCACTTTTACACGTCATATTAAAAAAATATAAAAAATAAGCTAGATGAGTTCGGCATTTCCTATCTGATTAATCTGAGAAGACAGGCCGAAACAAACTCAGACGTCGCAGTCTCTTTTAAAGTCCAGACAAAATCTTGGTCAAGTCATATGAGGACCATGTAGATTAGGGTCTGAAATGGTCTTTTGAGGAAAGAACCACACAGATTTGAGTGGACCTGTCCAGTCAGTGCAAGTATTTGTCAGTAATCGTGGAGCAAAAGTCAAAGTCAAATAATTTATTTCAAGTAGGCACAAAAAGGCACTTTTGAACGTCAAAAACAAAAAATAGAATTGATTCTAGAGCTCAACTCAGAACTTAAGGAGCTCAACTCGACGAACAATAGCAAAGAAAGGACATTTGGGTAGGCCTAGGTAGGCCGTTGGTGTTTATCATCAACAAGTCTACAAAATGAACTATAATTCATTTGACACCCACACGGTATCACAGATGAACACAGATGGTTCACTCCGCAAAATTATTTAAATAAAAGCAACTCTTGCTTCGACACAATAAAGTACAATTCAGGTCACTCAGCGCTAACTACCTTCAGTTATATTCACCTAGACTTTGCCTCTCTATCACCTAACTCTTATATCTTCTGACTACGTTACGCTCACTGAATTGGCCCAACAAGACGAGGCTGCCGCGTACTTTTAGCTTCATTCCAAAATGCGGAGTACGCCTTCTGTACTATTCTGTGACGGTATCAACACTTTGAAGGACACTATACGCCCATAGGTGAACAACAAAACTTCTATTTGTGTCTCGTTCAGTGTCCTTAGATGACAGTCAAATCATAATAATCATAGTCTAAAAACTTTGCATAGTAACAGGCGTCGTGATTTAAATGACAAACGAAAATCCTTAAAGTGCATCAACTCAACACACAATGAGAAAAATAAGTTCCACTCAACATTTTACTTAAAGTAAGTGTGTTAAAGTAAGTAACTTTCTTTGTTTTAATTTTGCCAAAACTTAATAACTTAAAGTAATGTCAATGCTCTTGAATCTTTGTTGAAATAATTTGAGTATATTATTATTAGCTTATCATACCCAATTATTTTTCCATTTATTTCAAGATGTAGAGGATAATAATTCAATTTTCATTAAGGTGTGTACATTTTGGTTAAATAACAGAGCTGTTGATACAGTATTTACTCTATATAGTTCTGCTAACGATAATTTCCCACAGATAGTAATCGCCATTACGTCATAAACAAGCTAGAGCTAGGGAAAAGTCTGCGCGAAATTGCAGGTCTTCGTTTTTGCCAAGATCAGCCTTACGCTCGTTCGTCTTTCCATTCTATACAAGGGCAGAACGCAAGGGTGTGAAACTAATCGCGAATAGATTGGAAATCACTTTTTTACTAAGGTTTTCCAATCTATACAAGAGTGGTACACAAATACTCGCATATACTTCGTAGTGACTAAATTAACTAACTTATTCCATAATATACAGTACCAGTACGCATACGGACTAATCATGTATAGATTATGACAAATTGTGAACTGTAGTGCTATTCTGTAACCATCTCACCGTGTTATCTTAGGTGAAGTGAGCGTGGAGTGAGCTGTCAGTTGCTAAAGATTGACACTATTGGCAGTTCACTTCACCTAAGATATCACGGTGAGATTTTTACAGAATATCACTACTGGTAGCCAACTTGTTTGCGATGTAATGCACCTTGCGCTAGTACTAAATAGCCTGCCTGGCTGCGAGAAATTTGGAAGTAGCGCTCGCCGGCCGCTGCCGCGGCACCTCACTTCGCTCGCTCGGCTTACGCACGGTTGGTCACAGTTCCAACCTAACCCATTTCACCCAGTTCACATTTTTGTCTGTTTTTTTATTTTGTTGTTTTTTTTTGCTATACCCTTAAAACTCTCGTCAGGCGTGAGTGATGGAGTATGGAACTAGTACGCGCGCGTCCACTTTACAAACTATACACGAGCAGTACGCAAAATTCGTGTACCTTTGCATTGTTATCACAGATTTAAAAATAGCATTACAATGTATACACGAGCAGTTTCCTATAGCTGCGTTGCCTTGTATAGATTGGAAATACGCTACGCTCATGGAATTCTACTGCCAATTTTACTCACATTTATCCCGAGCTTTACCTCGAGATAAGTTCGCCCTGTATTATACAAGATTTAACCACGCAGTAACCCGTTTATTACTATATATACATACATAGTAAGGAAACTGAATAACACCTCTGCACTTGCAATTTCCGTGCCCGTGAGCAATTCCTTACCTTTGTATGTTCAAATTACGTGCCAAGTGCTCTTTGCAGACGTGTCGAACCCAGATCTAAATTCTTTACTACTGATTGCTAGATTACAAATGCACTTGGTACTTACGGTTTAAAAACAAGATTAAATTATCAGTTTCAGACCCGAATAAAAAAAAACAGTGGCTCTCCGGGAGTGCCGACAGAAGTGAAAACTTGAAATAAAATCGGCACCGCGGTAATCAACGCGTTGATGTCTTTTACTCCACGGTGTCGATAAATTCCATTACAGTGTCGCGAAATCAATGGTTTAGTCCCATCTTAAAAATGCCCAACGCGCCTAAAGAAGTTTTCACTTCAATAATATTACTCATGCTTTGTGTGTTCTCTGTTGCCTACAATACGTACGAATATTAAAACTAGGTATGCCTAAAAACGAACAACAAGAAAGAAAGAAAGAAAGAAAAAATATTTATTGAGACTCGCACAGGAAATCACAAATTAAACTAAACACCTTCATTAAAAACATTAATAAAAAAACAATAAAAAAAAAACAGTAAAATTAAAAATAAAAGCAGAAGGTCCTGTACGAAGCCAAAAGGCTCCTATCTCAGCAAATGCTGCGACATTTAACAAAAAAATGTCGCAGCGCTGGTATTCTGATAGGGCCCGCAGTGATGTCACGGATAGATAGATACAGAAATAAATATTAAATAAAATAAAATAAAAACAAGGTGTACTTATATTCCGTTTGAAATAAGATTAGACATTTAAACAAACCTTTTTTACAGTCCGTTCAACAGATTCTGACTACTATACCGTAGGTATAAGGATGGCATTAAAAGCAAAAAAGTGGTTACAATACCAACTGTTTACTGCAGCTGCCATTTGTCATGTCACCAACGCAATAAAAGTCAAAATCGGTTGAACGGACTGTAAAAAGGGTTTAGTTAAATGTCTAATTTTATTTCAAACGGAGTATAGAGAAATCCTTAAATACTACTACATCTCTGGAAAACCTCTTTCCTTACTGTTTACTGTAGTGTAATTAGAGAACTAATAACATTCAATTTCCCAAACAAGGTGATTAAGTAAATATTTCCTTACGACCGTTTCTTATAGCGGTAATTATAATTCGGAAACCATAAACCCTGGAGCGTGCGTGACCGTAACAAAATACGAAAACTTTCTGAACCTGATCCAAAAAAACGCGTAATTAACTACCGTTCTTAGTTTAGTCCGTATTTGTAGAGAATCGAGACTGATTTGTTGATGGGGTGGCGATAACGATAACACATGAATGCCGTGACCTTGGGTAACACACGCGATCTGCACCTTTGACCCTTACTACTGGTTCGACCTTTGAGTTCATACTGGCAAGGAATATTGTATGCTTGTATCGTCCACATGTTATTTTTATCTAGCCATTGCAAAAAATAAATAAAATAAACTCGTTAGCAGCCCTGTAATGCGAAACAAAGTAAGTACCTAATATTGATAACATAAATGCTTACATTTTCTTTGAAATTACATTTTGATAAAATAAAAAAAGCGGTCAAGTGCGAGTTGTACTCGCCCATGAAGGGTTCCGTAGCAGCAAGTAACATTGAATGAAAGGTAAATTGCTGTTTACGATTTATGACGTATTAAAAAAAAATTACTTGCTAGATCTCGTTCAAACCAATTTTCGGTGAAAGTTTACATGGTAATGTACATTATATATTTTTTTTAGTTTTATCATTCTCTTATTTTAGAAGTTACAGGGGGGGGGACACACATTTTACCACTTTGGAAGTGTCTCTCGCGCAAACTATTCAGTTTAGAAAAAAATGATATTAGAAACCTCAATATCATTTTTGAAGACCTATCCATAGATACCACATATATATTTTTTTTTTTTTTTTTGTCAAAGTTATGTTCCTATGTGATATGAGTAATGTTTCCTATACCTATAATATGTTATAGAACTTAAAAGTTCCTAATAATTTTAAATAGTAAATAATTTGTATTATATAAAGACAGCATAATTATAAGAGACCTCACTATCGCATTAGGTGATGAACCTGTAATGATAGTTATAAGGGAGAGATAAATAAATAAATAAATAAATACCCCACACGTATGGGATAGATGAAAAAAAATTTTTGAGTTTCAGTTCTATGTATGGGGAACTCCAAAATTATTTGTTTTTTTTTCTATTTTTGTGTGAAAATCTTAATGCGGTTCACAGAATACATCTACTTACCAAGTTTCAATAGCATAGCTCTTATAGTTTCGGAAAAAAGTGGCTGTGATATACGGACGGACAGACAGACAGACAGACATGACGAATCTATAAGGGTTCCGTTTTTTGCCATTTGGCAACGGAACCCTAAAAACTGGCCAACTGCGAGTCGGACTCGCGCACGAAGGGTTCCGTAGCCTTATCTATAAAAACGGCAAAAAAAAAAAATCTTTTGTTTGGGAGCCCCCTTAAATATTTATTTTATTGTTTTTTAGTAAGTATTTGTTGTTGCTGTTGTGTCGTTGTTGTTGTTAGCTACGGCTGCCAACAAACTGCTGTGCAGTTTGGCAGAGGTAATTTACTATGTAAAAACAAGTTTGTTGCGAATTAACACTTTTTCATTATTTTTTTTCAAAATTCTCCATTTGTGTAAATTTCAATTGTCTAACTATCACGGTTCTTGAGTTACAGCCTAGTGACAGATGGACAGACGGACGGACAGCGGAGTCTTAGTAATAGGGTCCCGTTTTACCCTTTGGGTACGGAACCCTAAAAAATATACCTAAGTATCTTCTTGACCTATCAGCATGGTTTTGAAATTCCAGCCCCAGAGCGTATCCAGCAGAGGACTACAGTGCCGCAATAGACAACATTAGTCGCCTATAATAGTTCCCAGCTGGATATAAGCGTCTACAATAGACCATCAGACGCCATATTAGAATATGCAAACGTTTCGCTAAAGAGACATCACACACCATCCCTTCAAAGGCTAAGGCTTTATGACATCATGAATCACACCCAAAATACCACAAAGTATGTTATCACATATTACACGAAGGTAAGGTACAATTTAGTACCGGTACTAATTTTCAGTGAAAATATCTCTTACTCCTATTTCACAGGGAGGTAACCGCAAATATGTCGATTAATCTCTCCCCTTCGTTGAATGGAGACTTAAATGGGACACGCTATAAAATTGTCCTAACAAAGTATGTCTAAATTAATCAGCGGGATAATCGCGTTACACACTAACAATTGCAATGCTTTTACATTAATTGCGTTATTTACGTTGTCGAGCAGACAAATTTTAGAAATGAAGCAATGGATTAGGAATTTCCTTCGAAATGCATCGGATTGTAAAAGAAAGTCAATCAATCGATCGATCAATCAATATTCTTTATTACAATTATTATATTATAGGTTCTCTATGTTTTGCCATTTGACATACAAATGTACATTTATGGGAGGATAAATTAAATTATTATAAATCAGTAGTATCAATAGCATCAATGTGATTTTTTTTTAATAATATGTAACTTAATAAAATGGTAATGTCAGGTAAGTAATGAAAATATTTAACAAAATGCAATAACTCTTTATTGCAAAAAAAAAGTATGTTACGCTATTGAGATGCAGGGTTATACAGGGCGTCCCAAAATTATGGGACATGAAGGGAAAGTACCTTAAATATCGTAGATAGGGTATTTTGCTGGAAGAAGACTTTATGTTATTTTTAAAAGTTAGTAATTCTGCATTCAAAGATTTTCTAAAAATTACTCGCCTCGTCTGGGAATCGAACCGACTTAAATGTAAAAAAAACACCCCTACTTTTATGATGCCAATCGAAAGAATGGCCAAAAAATAATAACTCTTCTTAAGTAACATAGTATTTTAAAAGAAAGGAACAGCGTGAAATTAATCATTTTAATCAAATTAAAAACATACATGAAACTGCCGTAGTCAATTAAGTGGGTATTTTTTTGTAAATTAATTAATTAAATGCTCAAAATGTGATCCCTCTTGTCTTACGCAAATCGCCAATGTTTTAATGAGTCCGCTGCCTGTTGATTTTCTTATCATTTTATGGTGAATACTCGATATAATATGGCACAATTCTGTTTGTAACTCGCCCACGTTCTCGTATCGCTTTTTGTATAGCATATCTTTCACGTATCCCCAAAAGAAGAAATCTAATGGTGTAAGGTCCGGGGATCTGGCCGGCTATCTAATCGGTCCATTCGTACGAATCCAAGTAGTAAAACATTCATTTAGAAAATCTGCTGCTCTCCGACTATTATGAGCCGGAGCTCCATCTTGTTGGAAAATTAAGTTTTCTTGCTCCGCCGCGGAAAGATTTCTTATCTCATCTCTTAAAATTTGAAGTATTTCTAAATACTTTTCTGTGTTCAAGGTTCCTTGGTAAAAATGGATTAAAAAAACCCGGTTTTTTATAAGTTGACCAACAGTTGAGTGAAAACGCACTTGGTTATTCGTTTCAGTGACTCGTAGGAGATTTTTTTTAGACCAAATACGATTATTGTGGCGGTTGGCAAACATTTTACGTTGTTCGTTTCTTTTAAAATACTATGTTCCTTAAGAAGAGTTATTAGTTTTTGGTCATTCTTTCGATTGGCATCATAAAAGTAGGGGTGTTTTTTTTTTACATTTAAGTCGGTTCGATTCCCAGACGAGGCAAGTAATTTTTAGAAAATCTTTGAATGCAGAATTACTAACTTTTAAAAATAACACAAAGTCTTCTTCCAGCAAAATACCCTATCTACGATATTTAAGGTACTTTCCCTTCATGTCCCATAATTTTGGGACGTCCTGTATACAAAAAACAACGGGAGTAAGTGGTCGTTCCCACTTGTCGGTTGACGGCGCCTCTGTTCACACTAGTCAGTTGTCGGACCCGATCGAAGCTGGAGTCAAGATATCGTTAGCGTAGGTGGAGAACTAAATAACAAAAAAAATCTTGTTTGAAGAAAATTGCGATTTATTTATGCGGCATGATTTTGGGCGTTACGAAAGTGGTGAAAAGTCAATTTGACCAAAGTCGCAATTATTTAGTTCTCCACCTACGCTGACGATATGTGTGTGCGTGATCTGCGACAGAGAGCAGCTAGCGACGAGCGGAAGAAAGGAGAAAGGAGAGAGGGTTGCTAAGCCCAACATCCGGCATAATGTGGACAGCCGATTTTCTGTCAGTCCCGACACCCGACATGCGGGAACGGGCTGTAAAAACTTCACTAAACTTTTCATGAAAATCTTCAAAGGTAAAATAAAAGTTGTAAATAATAAGGTTTTATTGTTACTAGAAAATGCAGTTCAAATATTGTTAAAGGAGCCAAACTGAAAGTATTTTTACA
Source organism: Agrochola lychnidis (assembly GCA_963680765.1). NCBI lineage: Eukaryota > Metazoa > Arthropoda > Insecta > Lepidoptera > Noctuidae > Agrochola > Agrochola lychnidis. The sequence continues at coordinate 18,962,023 of OY796857.1, forward strand.
CAGTTGAATTAAATCGTAAAGAAGATTCCGCACATTTTTGGTATAAAAAATCCCTAAAAAAACAGCTTCGTATAAAAATAACTAAGTAGTCCGTGACAGCCATTTGTCAAAGCACCATATAAAAAAATACAAGTTAACTTGCCTAATGAGACCAACAAAACTGAATTTCTTTTATTCAGCAGTAATTTTAAGACCATCTCAATCAGTCGCTAAATCCGTTCAGTCAACGACACTTTTTTTTAAAAGCCTTTCGCAACTGAATTCAGCTGGCTGCTGCATAAATAAACGTATTTTCGGACTTTATCGCGTCTAGAAAGTAATTTAAGAGGATTTGCGACTTAAAAGCCGTCTTACTGATTAAATTATTCACGGGCGTAAATCTTCAAGGTGGATTTACACACGGCGACAGTTTGAAAGGAGTCATGATTCAATAGTAGAATTTGATCAAAGAACATTTTACCAACGTACCTATTTAAAGGGTAACCCATAACGCAACATCACGCTTGTAACGAAGGGTTAGGCAGAGGTGTACTTAGTACACCCACATTTCGCCAGTTATGTTATAAGTCCCATGTAATAGGGAGCGAGCCTATCGCCAATTACAGGTTTTGTTTTATGTAAAAAAAAATTAAGTGAAAATTTCTGTAGGCGCGTTGGGCATTTTTGAGATGGGACTAAACCATTGATTTCGCGACACTGTAACGAAATTTACCGACACGGTGGAGTAAAAGACATCAACGCGTTGATTACTGCGGTACATGGAGTAAAAGACACCAATGCGTTGATTACCGCGGTGCCGATTTCTTTTTCAAGTTTTCACTTCTGTCGGCACTCCCGGAGTGCCACTGTTTTTTTTTTTTGTTTTCGTTCAAGACTCTTGACATAGTGAAGCAATTTATCAGTGGCTAAGCGCTTAAACACACAGACATTTTTTGAAAATGGAAAAATCACGAGAAAATGGTATTGCATAATCCCCATGATAATAAAATACATATGTAAAAAAACATGTCTGATCTAAAAGGGGCTCGTAGGTACTGCAAACAACATTACCTAAAAGTATTAAAAAATCAAATTATTACAGAAAATAAAAAAGTTATTGCTATTTAAAAATCACATTTTAGTACCAAAATTACCCCAAATTAATTAAAAATTAGTAAATTTTCAACAGGTGTCATAAGTTATGACTTATAGATGCCCGCTAAATGACGGCCGCCCACGCCCCTTGTAATAACCCGGTAAAATTCCCCATTTAAAACAAAAACTTTTTTTTTTTTTTTTCGATTTTCCTGAAAATTACCGCATAACTCTCAGTACGATACCTAACAACACCCTCACGGATCAGAAATGTTTTTTTTTACATGTTATATAGTTTTAATTTATTTATCACTAGCTTCTGCCCGCGACTTCGTTCACGTGGAAGTCGTAAGATACCACAATTTACTACAATAACAGCCACATTTTTATAAAACATCCCTGTATACCTACTACATTTGTAGTTTTATTCTCAGCAGTCAAAATATGCAGAGTCAGGAATGGTGACTCGGGAGCAAGCGACGTACAGTTGTCCGTGTGAGAAGCAGCTTATCCTGAGGTTGATACCCGCAGCTTTCAGCCTTCGGTGTCGGACCCTGTGACTTGTTGATCGCAAAGCATACGTTCCCAGAGAACTGCATGCGATTGAACTGATAATTTTGGGGAATTTGTGATATACGCGCTATAAACACTGTCTTACCATCGCCATAACCTGTTAGAATTTCCACCTCGATGACGTTTCTCTGCAAAGACGTGACTTTGAGCCGGGTTCCGTTACACAGATGTACAACCGGAAGTCCACTTGCCATTTGCGAATTGAGAAATTCTACGGGGTAATGTGCGGCATCATCTTCATCCACATCAGTATTAATGGAGGTGTATATCACTTCACTCAATTTGTGAGAGAATACTGTGGTTGATCGCTGCAGCTTGATCATTTTCGGAGTTAAAATGGAAACACGCCCAAGAATTCTCTTGGTACGGTATTTGACTGATGTCCCCGTATACCAGACGAATAAGATCTTCTTAAGTGGGATCTACTTTATCAAGAGTCTCTGGTAGAGTGCCTCGAACAACTTTTAGAAGAACATCGGAGAATTCTTGAGCATTTGAATTCCCGCCAAGCCGAGCTCGTATGATGATGGTCAAGCGCAGTCTATGAACTCTCGACCGTAGAGTCGACCTTTTCAACGAAGTATTCACTTTGTCAGTCAGGACTGTAACACCACCCATCATGTCTTGGTTCCTGCGGATGTCCTGCAGGGTTCTGTTTACAGCTTCCACTGCTTTCCTTTTTGCCATAATGCATTCATCCCATACGATGAAGCGCAATCCCTAAGCACACATCCCTTGTTACTGTTGCGTAACACCCCACAAACAGGCGTTTCGTTGCTCTTTAAATTGATGGGAATCTTAAACATGGCGTGCGCTGTTTTGTCACCAGAAAGCAGTGTGGCAACGATTCCAGAAGATCCACACACAGATTTTAAAATCGCTAGGACAAATCTGCTGTCAAAATCTGTAAAATTCCTTTTATTCCTATAGTCTTCAGCTCTAAAATGATCAGAACACAACCTTGAATGTTTTGTGACTGTAAAGTACTTGTAACGTAGCAGTTTCCCATAGCTTACGAAGTTTTTCTTTTTAACCAACTTCAAAAAAAGGAGGTTTCTCAATTCGACCGTATATATATATTTTTTTATGTGTGTTCGCGGATAAATTCGTCGTTTATGAACCGATTTTGATGATTCTTTTTTTGTTGGAAAAGAAATATTTCAAAAGTGGTACCATGATAAAGAAACCAGGATCTGATGATGGCATCCCAGAGAAATAGAGGGAACTCTTCAAATATTATAGGCAAACCTATAGCAATTTGGGTATTTTTTATAGTAACTCGTGCAGTTGCTCTTGGAAAGCACTATTTGGTTAAGTGGAACTGATGATGATGACCACAAATAGCCACCGGAACTACTAAATAATAAGTATTTCACGGGTTGCGATTCGATTACTTTAATAGGTTGCAATGCAATTTATGCTCGTCACAATGCATATGGAGAAGTGGAGTTGATGGTGAAGTACCAGGAGAACTTTCAATGATGAACGTCCCTGCATCGGGAAAAGCAATATTTTGTAAAAGATGATGAGCAGTTGGCATTAAGCTAATGTAACTTAGACAAATTACAAATTGACCCACTAAAAAGCGAGAAATAAAAACTTTTTACAAAAAAAAAACAATCGACTCGTATTACAAAATGTAAAAAAAAACAAAATAAAAAAAAAACCGTAGTTGGGAATCGATCTTACAACTCCATGTTTACAAAGCAATCGTCCAACCGCTGAGTTAATTGCTTCGTTGAAATTTACTTAAAATAGCCGTTCCTATATATTTCATGATTGACTGCTTAGTTCCATAAAGGTATAGTGTGATGATAATCATTTAAAAAGTTAAATCGAAAACCATCTACAGTATCCTAATCTTTTGGCGCGTTTTTTTCCAAAAATACGAACATAATATAATATTGCTCGTCCCCCATAGTAAATAGCGTGATCGTTTATACCCTACAATTTGACCAGACTTATAGGGAATACCTATGCAAAATTTTAACATAATCTATCCGGTACAATTTGCGTCACGTTAGAACATACAAATTCGATATAATGTAATATTGCTCATCCCCATAGAAAATAGCGTGATAGTCTATACCCTACAGTTGAAATAGACAAACATTCTGAAAACTAAATTTTCTGCATAAGAATCGATCCCAGACCTCGTAGCAATAACTTTCTTTCAAAATATTCAATGTACAATTTTAACTTCGCTACGATTTTATTATATGTATGGATACATAATCAAAAAAAAAAAATATTAGTACAAAATGTGAAAAAAAAGAAAAACAAAAAACCGCAGTTGGGAATCGAACTTACAACCCCATGTTTGCAAAGCAATCGTCCAACCGCTGAGTTAATTGCTTCGTTGAAACTTCCCTAAAATAGCCATTCCTATATATTTCACGATTGACTGCTTAGTTCCATAAAGGTACGTGATGATAATCATTTAAAAAGTTAAATCGATAATCATCTGCAATATCCTAATATTTCGGCGCGTTTTTTTCCAAAAATACGAACATAATATAATATTGCTCGTCCCCCATAGTAAATAGCGTGATAGTTTATACCCTATAGTTTGACCAGACTTATAGGGAATACCTATGTAAAATTTTAACAGAATCTATCCGGTAGAATTTGCGTCATGCTGGAACATACAAATACGTCATAATGTAATATTGCTCGTCCCCCATAGTAAATAGCGTGATAGTTTATACCCTATAGTTTGACCAGACACACAGGGAATATCTATGTAAAATTTTATCAGAATCTGTCCGGTAGAATTTGCGCCATGCTGGAACATACATACAGACAAACAGACAAACAGACAAAAATTCTAAAAAAAATATTTTCGGCATTAGAATCGATCCCCGACCTCGTAGCAATTACTTTTTTTCAAAAATATTCAATGTACAGTTTTGACATCGCTACGATTTTATTATATGTATAGATGATTAGAATTCTCTTCGACCAAAATTTATAATCTTTTGAAATTCAATATTGCACACGCAACCCTATTTCTTATTAGAAATACTGTTAAGCGTAACAAAATCGAGAACCAAGTGAGAACTGACAGTACCCAACAGGGTAGGGTTGTCCATTAGCAATATTACACTCGAACCTTGGCCTTCAAACAATAGGTGCACAGCCGTTACAAAGATGACAATGTGTCACCTGCTCGCGTTTCGTGACGTCACACTTAGGCCGATGACGCACAGGTGGAGAAAGTTCATGCAAGCATTATTGATAAAGGTGTATTTTTAGGGTTGTGTTTGTTTTGCTAAATTATGAGCAGCTGATATTATACTGGCTGCCTGGCTTGTGGTATTGTTTTAATATAACTCACTTACTAAACAATTAAATATGATCTATGCTAAATTACTAAAAATATAAGTAGGTAGGTACTGACTTTTGAAATACAATAAAATGAATAAATCTTAGCTATTCCACGTCTTTCATTTTGAGTCAAATGGTTGTTTACTACTTATTTTTCAAGGAATGGCACGTAAAATTTAATCGGAGAGGCAACCGGATGGCGAATGGTAATCTGGCTCTTGAAGTGATACTGAACCCTCTCGTACCGTCCGAATGGACCCCAAATGGACGGGGGCGGAGATATGCGGGATGGGGACAAATCATTTTTTTTTTTGACGTGGCATTCAAAATTAAGCTCTAATAAGTGCAAGGAATTTGTGTATATCAATACCATCTGGTTTTGATAAAGTTCACCTTCATTTTCGGTGATAAATCATTGGCAAGAATTGAAATAAAATGAAATGAAATTGTTTATTCTGTAAATAGGATATCGGAATCACTTTTACACGTCATATAAAAAAATATTAAAAATAAGCTAGATGAGTTCGGCGTTTCCTATCTGAGTACTCTGAGAAGAAAGGCCGAAACAAACTCAGAGGTCGCAGTCTCTTTTAAAGACCAGACATAATCTTGGTAATGCCATATGAGGACCATGTAGATTAGTGTCTGAAAAGGTCTGTTAAGGAAAGAACTACACAGATTTGAGTGGACCTGTCCAGTCAGTGCAAGCATTTGTCAGTAATCGTGGAGCTCAACTTAGAACTTAAGGAGCTCAACTCGACGAGCAATACCAAAGAAAGGACATTTGGGTAGGCCGCAAAAACTACTCAAACTGCCAGACCATCACTAAAACTAGAAGAGAAATAAAAATAATATCCACATAGTCCTCACATTCACAATAGTTAAAATAATATAATACTTTACAAAGTAATCATGTCAATTGTATGCATTATTACAATTATAACGATGTTGGGGGGTGGCAACCGGATGGTATAGACACACACAAATTCCATGCACTTATTAGAGCTTCAATTTTGAATACCGTGTCAAAAAAAAATGTTGTGTCCCCATCCCCCACATCTCCGCCCCCGTCCATTTGGGGTCCATTCAGACGGTACGGGGCGTTCGGTATCACTTCAAGACCCAGATTACCATTCGCCATCCAATTGCCTCTCCGATTAAATTTTACGTGCCATTGCTTTAACTATATACGTATCAGTTGAAGTTGCACCTTATTACTATGACACACAGTGACTATAGTTACTTTTCATCAAGGACCTTAAATAAGTACATACTAATGTATGGAGCTTAGGTGAACTAAAACGGCTGTAAAATAATTCCCGTCCCTTTCTTAATTTATTAGAGAATTGGTATGCGCATGCATATTGAAATGCGTTGGAATCATATTGTTATTAACACAACGGAATAGCAATTGGAGATATTGCCAACCTAAAGAAGGAAAGAAAATAAATTTATCTTATTTATGTGTGATTGATTTGTGTGTGATTTGTGTGAGTGTGTGTCTGTTATTTTTTTTAACCGACTTCTAGTTTTATTTATTTTTATTTACCTAATTCTGCCAGCCATTTTACTCAGAAAATCAATTATTTTTATTAAAATTAAAGTCAACTACGTAGATCTAAGTTCCCTTTGAGCTCTAAAAATCTAGCTTCTAAGTCCACGCAATAAGAAAAAACAGCAATTTATGTGACATATTTTGATACTCGCAAATAAATAAAAAACTATAGGGTACTTCCCGTTGACCTAGAATGATGAAAGGCAAGAAGTAAGGTCTCACAGCACAAGTAAAGGAAAAGGTCCGAAAATTGGTAATTTGAAGTTACATAAAAAAGAGAGATAAAAAAAAAATTGGACAAGAAAGAAAAATTATTCTGCACAAACAAACACGTATTATAAAAAAAATGACATGCAAACGCAACAAACAAACATAAGAATTCAAAATTCAAATTATTTTATTTCACATAAACCTACAAGGGCATTTATGAAACGTCAGAAGCTAGGTGCACGGTTCCGATACAAACAAACAACATACGATACACGCATACAATTCGTATTGCGATTACAAACTTACATTTGGAGAATTGAGTGAGAGAACATGTTTCTCAACTACTATGGGATGTTTCTCAACTACTATTGGAGAACATGTTTCTCAACTACTAAGTTTGTTCTTGGGATAAATTCATCCCAACTACAGAGCCCTTCATTGTGCGTGGTCCGAGATACACTTGGCTGGTTTCATTTTTTTTGGAGCGCTGGTAATGTTGTTACTTGAAGTATAAGTTATTTATTTATTTAAACTTTATTGTACATCACAAAAATACAAAACAAAAAATAAATCAAACACTACAAAATATACAAATGGGCGGCCTTATCGCTAAAATAAATACAGCGCGCTGCCAACGCTCCGTCGCCGTGCCGTCTCCGCTTGATTTTTCCATTATCACTTATAAAGCACATGCATTTTTGCAAGCGGCTGGCAATGGAATAAAAAATTGTAGTTTATGAAACTATTGCATAATGAGGGGTATTAAAACATGAGTGTGTGTTAAAAATAGTATCACACGAGTGTTTTAATACCTAGTTATGTACAGTTTCATAAATTTGTTCAAAATCATGTACTGAATCCATGGTAATAGTTTTCACGTCGATGTCCCTGCCACCCTGTATAATTTTATTCAGTACCTCTAATATTAGACTCATAACATGTACCCAAAGATATCGGCAAAAAATTCCTGATCATAATCAGAAACAACATTGTTTCCATAAACAATTTGTCTATTCCCAACATCAATCCTTTTTTTTGGGTGGGAAATTATCAAATAACTTCTCCCGCTTTGGGCGAAGCGGGAGGGCGTGTCAGACTCTTACTGACTAAAACCCACCCGTGTTCCTTCGGTTGCCATGTTGCCAGGGGCCACAATCTCCCTTTCGGACTTCTTCGCAGCCCCGGCAGGCATCGGCCCTAGCGGACCCCGTCAATTCTGCTGACATGTCTTTGAGGCGCGCGTGGAACACAACGCGCCATCGACCCGGGCTTGGTCCTTATCGAACGGCGAGCTACCCATTGCTCACCGTCCGCAAGCCTGCGCCTACGGTGGCCGGAAATCTGCCTGCGATTCCCAACGCCCAGGGCGTCTCCTCCTGCGGCGGTTAGGGGCGCGAGGGCGCGAAATTTGCCTCTCCCTCACGCGTTCCGCCTCCTCCTTCGCGAGCATTACTGCTTCGCAGAAGGAGGTGACGGCTTTCCATTTCCTCTCGCTCCGTACCATGGCCTGAACCAGGGTTGGACGCGAGAGATCACTGCCGCCCCCAACTTCAACCCTGAGTCCAGGTTCATTAATATAAATGATAATCACGGATAGTCGTTTCAGTTCTGTTGATGTGACTCTTCCCAATTTGTCCAACCTCGCGACACGTCTCTGTGATTTCACCTCTCTGGCAATAGATAAAACAGTAAAGTTTGTAAGTTAATTTTATTATTGTCAATCATCATTCATCATCCATCATCACCTGCTTGGCCTTTTCCAAAGTATGTTATGGTCGGCTTTATTCTAACCGAATGCAGCTGAAAACCAGTATTTTACATGGAGCGAATGCCTATCTAACCGCCACAACCCAGTTACTGGGTTACACGATTACTGGGTTACTTAATTTTACTGTCGTCAATAACATTAGGTATAGTGCAGCAAATTTATCTAACCCGGTGGCTGAAAGTGAAATTATAGAAACTACTTTGAATAGTGACAAGGCTTGTTATTCTTTGTTCACCAGCAGCACCGTCGGCATTGGGCCAGACGGGCTTGGGTTGTACCCGTACAGTCCTTTCACTGCTATTTTACCTCTGACTGCCGCAACCCAGTACCAACCTTATTGTAACGAGAATAAAGATCATTGTGATTTTGGCAGAGTTGTCAGTGGCAGGAACCCAACAACAACCTTATTATAATAGCAACAAAGATCACTGTGATTTTGACAATGATGCAAAATCAGAGGTAAATAAAATACCTGTGAAAGGATGTTTTCCCAAACAGGCTTGGAAATTCGAGCATTATTTTGACAACCTTCTTTGTCGAAAATGCTGTACCGGCCGGTAAGGTTACTATGAAAATCTGTCGTGTTTAGCGGCCAAATAAATTACTATGAAAATTCATATCAGTCGTGTTAAATATTTAAAAATGGAACGATTTTTTTACTTCGTCACAAAGCAACCATGGAGGTAAATCAAACATTTTATTTAAACTTCGATTTGGCTTGCAAATAGAGATGTTTATAGTAAAGAAGAAACAAATGAACATATTGACGCGTGAAAAATGTATCGTTGTTCGTCATTAATTCTGGAATTTATAATTAATTTATTTAGTTTTGATTTCCGCGCATTATTTGAGAAAAGTTCTACTCAAGTTTTGGCCGCAACCAGGCACTGATGGACTCACGTATGTGTGCCTCGGCTTCGCCTCGGTCTACATTTTCACCTTCATCCATCAATAACCCTGTTTGTTGCAAGCCGCGACAGTAATCTAGATATTATATAAACCTGGCCGTTGGAAAGGCAACAGAGACAACGCTTCGCATAGTCGACTCACTTTTAATACTCCATATGCAATTTCAACAGGCGGGTACTGGAATAGTACTGGTAAACAGGAATGGGCATGTGATGCGGAGAAATGAGGAATATTTCATAAAGAAAGTTTTGAGTATGGATACCTTTTAGAAAAGAAAACCAAAATAAATGATGGATAGAATGCGTAAAAATTGATGTGGCTAGGAAGGAAATGATGGCTAATAGAGATATATGGAAGAAACAGAAATAAAATCCCAAAATAAATCGGAATAAATGTAGAAGGAATGATGATAATGCAGATTTTTAATTTAGTTACGAGGCCCGTCGTTTCAGCGCAGGTGCGCGTGGTTGGACCAGCGATGACAACTAACACTCCTGCCATCAAAATTGCTAGAGTCACGAACCGGAATATTTCTCATCTTTGGTAGTGAACAAATAAAACATTTATTATTATTAATTTATTCTTCAATCAAGGATGAAACTCATATGACTTATAGAGTGATATTAAATGAAGAAGAAGACCAAAGAAAAGAGAAACGGATTCTGTGAGAAATGATAGAACAGAGAAAGAAGTGAATGAAACAGTGACGGCTGACAACGAAGAAAAAAGACGTGTTGCGCCAACCACAGTTGCATGGGACAAGAGCAGGACGATGACGATCATGATCGCATAAAGATCTGAACAATGGATTATGCTGGTCTTGACTTTTATCTCTCCTGATGATAAGGGATAATGCGGTCGACGGTCGGTGCGGTTACTTCTAGGCAAGCGTACAACATCGGGTATACGCTTACCTAGAAGTAACCATCGCTCTCAACTTGAAGACTTCCAGGTTATAGCTTTCAGAAAGCACAGACTACGGCAGTAGTCAGTCTTCTCAGTTAAATGCTCAGTGAACAGGTCCAATTGAAAACAGCCAAAGAAGTAAGTTTCTCAATGTTTTTGCTTATTTATTCGATATTATAGCCAGAATAACAGAATCATCGACTCTTTTCTGTCGTTGTTTTAAATAAGGAAATTTATATTAAATTAATATTATTATAACAGTTTTTATCAATATATTATTATTGTTTCGCGAACTTCTTTTCTGCGAATTGCTGAGGTCATAGGTGCCAGTATTATCAATGCCGCGTAGATAAACCACCTAGATGCCGCGTTGTAGCGGTCTAGGGAATATCCAAAAGATATCGTCTGCTTACAGGTAAAAAGTAATAAGTGCAGTTAGTGTCAATTTGAGTAAAATGACTTTTCTAAGTTTCAAAGTAAGTTTTAATTAATTAAAAAACGTTTAAAGCAAAATGTTGCACTAACTACCCCTCGATTTACTCTAATAAAATATTTGATATTACTAAAAACTGTTTAAATTAAATTTAGATCGAAAGGGGACCGCATTTTAATATATTTTACCTGTACTTGACAAACATGATAATATCTTCTGAATTAAATGATTTCAAAAGCTCATTTCAGTTTTGTATAAAGGCTTATTATTGTATTTTACACCAATTACTTGATTGGAAAGTTTTTTTTTTTGACAAAATTCTTTGAAATAATAATATTTTTGATACATTATCAAAAAATATTTTACCAGTAGTTTTAGTATAATGCGGGTTGCAGACCAAGAGCTAACCAAAATTAGTTTAGCTAAGCTCGCATAGCTGACACAGTTTTTCATACTTGTGTGCAGACTGCAAACTATGCAAGCTCCACCGTAGGCGCGGGCTTGCGGACGGTGAGCAATGGGTAGCTCGCCGTCCGATAAGGACCAAGCCCGGGTCGACGGCGTGTTGTGTTCCACGCGTGCCTCAAAGAGATGTCAGCAGAATTGACAGGGTCCGCTAGGGCCAATGCCTGCCGGGGGTTCGAAGAAAACCGATAGGGAAATCGTGGCCCCCGGCAACATGGCATCTGCCTTCAGTTGCCATGTTGCCGGGCAACTCTTACTGACTAAAACCCACCCGTGTTCCTTAACACGGGTGGGTTTTAGTCAGTAAGAGTTTGACATGCCCTCCCGCTCCACCCAGAGCGGGAAAAGTTATTTGATAATGTCCCACCCAAAAAAAAAAAGCTATGTGAGCTAACTAAAATATGCGCAGATAAGTTAGTTGTGTTTGCCGATGCACAGCTACGTGAGCTAAGCTGAACCCGTCCCACACCCTTTCCGCACTTCCTTCGCCAGTGCTGTCCAGTGGCTTGTGTCGTGCGTCGTTTTGTACTACTGTTTCCTAAATATGGAGCAATTTATTGAAGTTCTCAAACAATGTCCTATAGTTTGGAACACAGAGTCAAAGGATTATCACAATTTAAATAAAAAGGATGTTGTGTGGAAAAGAATAGTGGAGGAAATAAATAACGTATTTGAACTTCGCAACACTGACTGAGCTTTCGCTTAGTTTTTGGTGTTTACAGGACATGTTTTAGCTTAGCTTAGCTTAGCTCATCTTAGCTGATCTTAGCTGATCTTAGCTCATCGTAGCTCATCTTAGCTCATCGTAGCTCATCTTAGCTCATCTTAGCTCATCTTAGCTGATCTAGCTCATCTTAGCTCATCTTAGCTCATCTTAGCTCATCTTAGCTCATCTTAGCTCATCTTAGCTCATCTTAGCTCATCTTAGCTCATCTTAGCTCATCTTAGCTCATCTTAGCTCATCTTAGCTCATCTTAGCTCATCTTAGCTCATCTTAGCTCATCTTAGCTCATCTTAGCTCATCTTAGCTCATCTTAGCTCATCTTAGCTCATCTTAGCTCATCTTAGCTCATCTTAGCTCATCTTACCTCATCTTAGCTCATTTTAGTGATCTTAGCTGATCTTAGCTGATCTTAGCTCATCTTAGCTGATCTTAGCTCATCTTAGCTCATCTTAGCTCATCTTAGCTCATCTTAGCTCATCTTAGCTCATCTTAGCTCATCTTAGCTCATCTTAGCTCATCTTAGCTGATCTTAGCTCATCTTAGCTCATCTTAGCTCATCTTAGCTCATCTTAGCTCAGCTTAGCTAGCTTAGCTTAGTATAGCTTCGGCTCTTGGTCTGCAACACAAGAAAGTATAACACTTATTAAGGTGTCACTTGTTCCTTCACATTCTTCGCAACCTTAAAACTCTGTCCTATCTGCGGGAACACTTTTCCCACGCCCGTCCTTTTGATGCACTTTGCAGGGATTAGGGATTTAAGTCATAAGATTAAATTATTTATTTTAAATATTATTAAATTATTTTTTTTATTAAATTATTAATTATTTACTTATATCACTTTTACAAACTCCTTATCTTTGCAGCCGTTGGACATTGCATTTATTCAGTTTTACTAGTCTACTAGTTTACGCGCTATCTATAGCGCGTAAAAAAATACAATGCATTAATCTTGTTTTACCAGTAAGCAGACTATATTATTTTGGTTTAGGAATAATACTAGAATTGCGATACATCTCGTCACTGTCGTGTATATAAGAGATAGCATTCCTTACGTTTTTCATTCCTTGCTTGGCTTCAGGTGCAGCGGTACAAAAAAAAACAGAAGTGAGTGAGACTTATTTTTTTAATATTTTTATTGTTATGTGTCTTTGGGAGATTTACTACCACATTGAAAGACGACACTTAAAATTAATCAATCATTATAGCTGGAGAGTGCTACAAGGATCCTTTGGCGCTAGCTGTTGGTATACATTTGTGAAATGTATTCAAAAAACAGTATGGCATAATGGCGTTACTTCCCATTCGACGCCGCCATTTTATTTTTTCTCGAAACAAAGTCCTTTCACAGTTATTTTACCTCTGACAGATGCAACCAAACTGCAACTTTATTGCAGCCACAATAAATATCACTGTGATTTTGACAGACTTGTCAGTGTCAGAAATCTAACAGCTACCTAATTTTAACGAGAATAAAGTGAGCCATCCAACGCCAGCTAAACTCACTTTAAACTAACTTAGTTTAGCTGGCGGTGGACCGCTCGCTTAGAGATAACTGTGATTTTGACAGTGATGCATAATCAGAGGTAAAAGAACTGTGAATAGGCTGTAAACAATTTCACAAATGTTTACTGTCTTTGTAACAGGCAACAACACATACCCATTACAGTCACCCCTTATTTCAATTTAATTAAGCGTAAATTCAGAAAAAGATTATTTTAGCACAAGTATTTCTTGGAAGTGTCAATAACAATTGTTTTTCTTTTTTCAGCAACCAAAGACAAGAAATGTTTCGGTTCGTGATTCTAGCAATTTTGATGGCAGGAGTGCTGATGGTCACTGCTAACCCAGTGGAATGCAGGGAAGTGTCTGTAGACGAAGTAAGTAAATTTTCCGATGGGATATCCGATCTGTAAAATTGAAATTCCATACAAAATGTCATCGCCTATTTAACCTATTCAGGGGATGCATTTTCAAACATCCTTCCTTAGTGCTCACCTCCATTATTATTATAGAACTCTTGTGTAAAATGTATGCTTCTTGACTAGTGATCAGCAAACCGCGGCTCGCGAGCCTCATGCGGCTCTGTGGCCTATACATAGATAGATAGATAGAATATTCTTTATTATGTACACCATAAAAATTCGGCGGCGGCGGCGCTTCCATACAAATATCGATGAGTGTGAGCGTAGATCAGATACGCATGGTCGGGGTTTCGGTCGTTAAGCAAGATATCAAATTTTATTCAAAATTCAAACTACATTTCAAAGATTTATTTCTGAAGTATTAGTATTCACCAAAAATTAACAGAACATCGAAAGTTTATCATTTATTGTACCTTTGAAAGATTTCCAAAGTTAACTTTTAAATAAGTAAGATGCCTTCATCATATTATTAGCAGCCGACATGATGATGATGATGAAAGCATCTTAGTTCTTAGCAAGTTAATTTTAGGAAATGTTGTGGAGTGAGAGGATGGGAGTTTTAAGGATAAATAAAATCTGGATTTGGAATTTTGAACACACAGAAAGGATTGCTCTCATAAGAAATTTTACTCGATATGGTATTGATATTTGGGTCTATTGACTAACTGTTCGAGACCCAGTGACTGCCTATGCATTGTCTGTCATTAAAATATTTTTTTTATTATTTAGAAGTCTATTCTAGAGATATCTTTCTCTGCTTCTTGTTGCCGAAATGGTTGGTGTTGTCGAGAAGCTATATTTACTCACAATAATTGACAAGTTTTGAGCAAATTATTTCCTGTCTGAGTACATATTAAGCGTTTACTGTTAGTCACATGAAGTAAACTAACACCATTGCATCAATTATTTCCAAGTGCTGGTACAATAACATTTTCTTCATATAGTACTAAAGAAATGGCTTCTGGAACTTACATACACCGAAACAGAATCATTTCTCTAACGTTATCGACAAACCAAAGTGCCAGCAAACAACATCCCTCTCTCACACTTTCACCCTCACTCACACTAACACACACACTAACTCGCACAGCATAATACATGCTTTACTAAACTAGCCGTGTAAACTATCATATTTCTTTCAGCTCATTCGCACTCCGACCCCCAAGATACAAGCCCTGCTTAGTTTGGGGGTAAACCAAAAAATTGTGATGTTTTAAACTTAATTGTATCTATGTATGATCACTGTACGTGTATATGTATCACAACTTTTCCTTTGCCAATAAAATTTTTTGTATTTTGTATTAGTTTTAGTTTAGTGGTTAGTAGGTCTAACATGCTGATATTTTATCTTCTATTGGCAGAATGGAGAAATATTGTTGGAGTGTTTCCAAAGTACCAGATCGAATAATATTATGACATATAATTATGAAGGGAGCAAATGGAACAGAAACGATACTACCCAATCGAACTCGGAACACATATACTTATCACTTATAGGCAATGCTAATCGCTAATAAACATAAAAATAATCATTAGTGGATAACGAAAACATAAAGAAAATAAAATAAAATGTAAGTAAATGTTTGTTTTATTATGTAAAAGTTGTTTTATTTACCTAGATTCTAAACTCCGACCAATAATCGTTTTGTTTAATAATCGCATTTTTTTGAAGTGTCACTTGTATTTAGAAACGATTCTGATAGCACTTTATCTAAACAACTTCTAAAATAATTAAACAGTCCACGCGGTTTGTTCCGAAAATTCGCTTCGATTTAGCGAAGACATACACGTGTTTGTCCTCAATAGGAACCGATCACTACGTCAGTTGGAACTGGGGCTTAACCGTGAATAGCACAATTAATCCCAAACCAATATAACAAACAAAAAGTATTTACAAGGTAGATGTGAGTGAAAACGCCGGGGTCATAGTGACCCTATGGCGATATTCTTTGGAAAGTTCAGAAGCGTATTACTCGCAACCGGCGTGCGCATATGGCCACTTGTATAACCGTAGAAGGAGTATGTAAGGATCGTAGTAGATGGCGTTCAGTAGTTTCTGTCTACAGCCTTGATAATAAAGCGTGAGTTTATGTATGTAGTAGAACTCTTCTGTTACCAACCGAAACAAATCTAAAGGTCAACCATCTGTAATAAATCCTCATTACATAGTACAGTAATAACTTACAGAATGATTAACTACAGTACCTACGACAAACTTTAACTGGATTACAACGTCAAATAGACAACTTTATTAGACAAAAACAAGAATGATTAATATTGTTACCGTGACGATTTAGAAATAACAGGAAGACGACTGATTTGACCTATTTGTTTACTGATGCTTTCGTAGAGAGTTTCAGTATTCAACAGTCTAGCGTTGGCTAGCGGTGTACACGATTTTCTTGTCGTGAAAAACTACGGTTTATTCGCAGTATGTAGGTACGGTCATTAGTGTTGTATGGAAGCTTATTAACAGACACGTTTTTTCTACGGCGCTGTTTATACGCCGTGTGTAGGCACGATGGTCCATGTTGTACGGATCACAATGGAAACTTGTTGATAGACACGTTTTTTCTACAGTGCGGTTTATACCGTAAGAAACCGTGCCGTGTACACAGGGCCTAGTGCCATAATGACTATAAAAGGTTTGCTGATCTCCTGCAGAACTGTTTCAAAATAAAAAATTAAAAAACAAAATTCAAAAGTAATTTATTCAAACTAGGCTGAGAACCAGCACTTTTCGAACGTCAAAATTACATGAGACAGTCCCCTAAAAATGCCCACCCTTCACCACTTCTTAGTGCCTTTAGCTGGGAAGAAGAAGTGGCGCAACAAACTCCCCAGCAGCACAGCTGTCTGTTCAAGTTAGAAAAAAATGATTCTATACAATAGTATGCAAAATAATTTACATTATGCAACACAAAACGAAATTTAAATGATAAATTACTGGCCATATGTCGGCTAGCACACGCCAATATACCAACCAAAAACATCGAGAACTATACTCAAACAGAAATAAAAAAATAAAAACGAACGACTTCGATCTAAGCCGGCTTTAACACCTAAGTCTAACAACTTCTCCATATTATGTTTTCCCCTAAAGATATAACGACAAAGATGTACTAAAACTACCTAGTTTTAGTATTAAATATTGTTTCTATATGTCATCAATGCCTGACTTATCGTTTCCCATGATACCTAGAAGTGTCGTGTTCTATGTACAGACGCCAGCACATCAAGCTACCCGAAACTGTCAAATTTTCCCAATCAACTTTGAAACTTAAACTTCAGCGATAAAGTTGAAAATCTATTAAATAAATTTGACAGATTGTAGTAGCCTGATGTGCTGCCGTCTGTACCTATGTTCAGAGATTGAATAGGTACTAAAACAACATCCCAGTCTATCAGCACAGACAGACAATCAGAGCACATAATTAACCAGTGATTGTAAACAGTGTATTATTTCTGTAGGTAGGTATAGGACAAACAGCCTGTGTTTGTACTGAATACCATTACTGTAAGTCAACACTATCAGATTCAGATGTGCATGGTATTTGGGATAGTATTTATAATTATTTATTTATTTGTCGGAGACGGGTGTGACTCTCGTTATTTTCAGCGATTTTTTAACTACTGTGGGCGTAGTGTGGGTAGTGTTGGTTAATGCGCAATAGAAAAACAGTTTGCAGTTCAGATCACATTACAATTTACTATCAAATTAATCATATTAGCTAAATTATACACACACTGGGTGCGACGGCGTTTATTAAAATCACCAATTAACATAATGATCACAAATTACAACTAATAACTGAGCACCACGAATCGAGAACAGTTTCGCGACGTCTTGACTCCCATGCGTCCAGAGGCTGAATGCCCTCCTCGCCGTGGCCTTAAAACATCACGACTCTGTAGAAGCGCGCCTTTTTTTGTGTAGGTAGATCACTCTTGATCTCGCCAGTGGCGCGCTTGCAATTCGTTTCGTGTCCGTACTAATGACCGGATCCGACATATTTATATTTAATCAGCAAATAAAAAGACTCAAAATATTAGCAACAATATTTCTTAACAACTATGTTAGTAAACTTAACCTAACACTGCCTTATAGTTATGAGAATCCCTGCTATAAGCTCAACACCGATGTGGAAAGCTTGCAGATTCACAAACAAACAGTCCAGTCTTCTCGCGATACACTGCAGTATAACGTTGGGGCTGGCCCGCACCTGACGTACCAGAGAAGCGCATCTTTTTTGCATCGTAGCGTAGAAGCAATCGATATGAGCATCAGCAAACATCCCTGATGCGCTACAGAAGCGAAACAGCCCCATCAATACCCGGAACGCATTGTTGTATTGAACTCGAAATTATGCAATGGGAATAAGGAGAGTCATAAATATTATATCTGCTAAAATTCCTACAAAATTATTCTATTTTAATTTTAAAATCCAAAAAGGTATAAAATAAAATGATACACCTTAAGTAAACGGCAATTGATTTGCAAAATATTGAACAATCGTAATTTAAGTAGTTAGTTTCACAAATCGCCAACTGAAAGCTAAAATAGCCTCATGTTTTTAACACACAGAACTAACAATTAAACGTACAAAAGTAGAAATGCCAATCCAATAAAATCAACCACGGTCAGTAGACAATCCACAAAAATAAAGCAGACCGGATTTAGACAAAATCTCACATTTCTCCACAACAATTTCAATAAAAATTTAGGGCTCGATAGCGACCGCAATGCAATCAAAGTAGCCACTCGGCGATCGCATTGTGGACCGACGGCCCAATGGCCTGGGCCAAAAGAATGGCCCGCTTTCTCAAGCCAGAGGAGCTTACCACGATTTCGCGAAACACGATTGTCCCGAATCGGGGAACTTATTCCAGAAAATCGACTTCGTTTGTTAAACGTTGTCTTGCAGCACGTAGAACATCTGTCTTGGCGCTAAAAATTAGATCGAGGAATAAAAGATAGAACATTCTAAGAATGCTTTCGAGTTCAGTATTTTGTGAAAAGCGGGATTATCTTGATTCAATAGATACCTTGGGATCACTAGTTTGTTCATTTGTCTGTAGAATCCTAGGTCTGCCAAAGTTATCAATAAAATCATGCTAGTACAGGACCTCAAGATTTATTAAATTGGAGGAATTCATTTTATTTTACAAACTCTATATTGGTATTATCGAATTCAATTTCCCTAAATCGCCATTAATAGCTAACATTTAAAACGCCCACGAAACAGTGACGCCAACCATCAATTTAATTAAAAATCCAGCATCGATCTCATTTTCTCGTCACTAAACCGAACCTGTCCTAGTAAATTGCTTACTTAATTGGAAAAGCTTAAAACCCTTTGATTAAACAACGGATCCGTTCCATTAGTTCGACTATAGTTTTTAAAATAGATGCGTTGGTTTGTGTTTTATCTACCGGAAAAGTGCTTTAAACCTTTTGACCCGTTGTAAAATATGCAGCATGGATGGCCGGTGTAGAAATGTTCGGGCATTTGTCGCTATGAGGCAGCAAAGTGACACGAACTGTTTCGAAAAGCTTTAGGGAGGCTAGTATTTGAACTAGCATTCTATTTTGTACTAGCTTCTGCCCGCGACTTCGTTCGCGTGGAAGTCGTAAAACATCACAATATACTACTACAATAATAGCCACAATTTTTATAAATCTCCCTGTATACTACGTTTGTAGTTTTATTCTCAGCAGCCAAAATATACATCGGGAGCAAGCGACGTAACAGTTGTTCGTATGAGAAGCAGCTTGTCCTGAAGTCGACACCCGCAGCCTTCAGTCTTCAATGTCGGCCCCTGTGACTTGTTGATCACAAAGCATACGCTCACAGGGGACTGCACGCGCTTAAACTGGTAATGGTGGGAAAATAGTGGTATACGCGCTATAAACACTGTCTCGCCATCGCCACAACCTGTTAGAATTTCCGTCTCGATGACGTTTCTCTGTAAAGACATAACTTTGAGCCGGTTTTCGTTACACAGATATACAACCGGAAAAGATACTTGCCATTTGCGAATTGAGAAATTCTACGGGGTAATATGTGGCATTAATGGAGGTGTATATCACTTCACTCCCTTCAATTTGTGAGAGAATACTGTGGTTGATCGCTGCAGCTTGATCATTTTCGGAGTTAAAATGGACACACACCCAAGAATTCTCTTGGTACGGTATTTGACTGATGTCCTCGTATATCAGAACGAATAAGATCTTCTAAAGTGGGATCTACTCTACCAAGAGTCTCTGGTAAAGTGCCTTCACCAACTTTTAGAAAAACATCGGAGAATTCTTGAGCATTTGAATTCACGCCAAACCGAGCTCATATGATGATGGTCAAGCGCAGTTTATGAACTCTCCACCATAGAGTCGACCTTTTCAACGAAATATTCACTTTGTTTGTCAGAACTGTGACACCACCCATCATATCTTGGTTCCTGCGGATGTCCTCCAGGGTTCTGTTTACAGCTTCCACTGCTTTTCTATTTGCCATAATGCATTCATACTATACGATGAAGCGCAATCCCTATGCACACATCTCTTGTTCTGTTGCGTGACACCCCACAAACAGGCGTTTCGTTGCTCTCTAAATCGATGGGAATCTTAAACATGGCGTGCGCTGTTTTGTTACCAGGAAGCAGTGTGGCAGCGATTCCAGAAGATCCACACACATACATATTTTAAAATCGCTGGGACAAATCTGCTCTCAAAATCTGTAAAAAATCATTTTATTCCTACAGTCTTTAGCTCTTAAATGATCAGAATACAACCTTGAATGTTTTGTGACTGTAAAGTTCTTGTGACGTTGTAGGTTTCCATAGCTTACGAAGTTTTCCTTTTTTTTGTGAATTAATACATTAATTCACAAACTGGACACAGCTGGACTCCTTTAAGAAAGATTGGTCCTTAGAAGCTCTAGACAGAGAGAGGTGGAAAGAGAGTAGGGAGGCCTTTGCCCAGCAGTGGGACAATAACGGCTAAGAAAAAAAAAAAAAAAAAAATACATTAATTAATTCACAGACCCTAATACCCTAATACCTACATTAATAAAAAAAACCGTTTTACAGAATGTAAAAAAATAGTTTAAAAACACAGATGGTAATCGAACTTACTACCAGGACTTCAAATCATTCGTCCAACCGCTTACTTATTCGCTTTGTTGAAAGTTAGCTAAAATAGCCGTTTCTATATAATTATTTCATGATTGACTGCATAGTTCCATAAATGTATAGCTTGATGATAATCATTTAAAAAGTTAAGTCGGTAACTATCTACAATATCCCAACCTTTTGGGGCGTCCTTTTATAATTTGCAGAGAAAAATAAGAAAATAATGTAATATTGCTCATCCCCCATAGCAAATAGCGTGATAGTCTATACCCTACAATTGGAACAGACAAACATTCTAAAAACTATATTTTCCGCATAAGAATCGATCCCAGACCTCGTAGCAATAACTTTCTTTCAAAAAATTTAACTTCGCTACGATTTTATTATAATATATTATAGGGACATAATAAAAACAAAAAAAAAATCGTGTGACAAAATGTGAAAAAAAAAGAAAACAAAAACCGTAGTTGGGAATCGAACTTACAACCCCATGTTTGAAAAGCAATCGTCCAACCGATGAGTTAATTGCTTTGTTGAACTTTATCTCAAATAGCCGTTCCTATACATTTCATGATTGACTGCTCAGTTCCATAAAGGTATAGCGTGATGATAATCATTCTAAAAGTTAAATCGATTACCATCACAATATCCTAAAATATTGGCGCGATTTTTTCCAAAAAATACGAACATAATATAATATTGCTCGTCCCCCATAGTAAATAGCGTGATAGTTTATACCCTAAAGTTTGACCAGACTTATAGGGAACACCTATGCAAAATTTGAACAGAATCTATCCGGTAGAATTTGCGTCATGCTAGAACATAAAAATACGACATAATGTAATATTGCTCATCCCCCATAGTGAATAGCGTGATAATTTATACCCTATAATTTGACCAGACACACAGGGAATATCTATGCAAAATTTTAACAGAATCTGTCCGGTAGAATTTGCGCGATGCTGGAACATACATACAGACAAACAGACAAACAGACAAAAATTCTAAAAACTATATTTTCGGCATTAGAATCGATCCTAGACCTCGTAGCAATTACTTTTTTTCAAAAATATTCAATGTACAGTTTTGACTTCGCTACGATTTTATTATATGTATAGATATCTGATTTCTGTTGGAAAATAAAATGGTTGGCAGATAATAAGCGGTGCGTGAGGAAAGGGCGATTTCGCGCCCTCACGCCCCTAGCTTCCACAGGAGACGCTCTACACATCGGGAATCCCAGGCCGATTCCCGGCCACCGTAGACGCGGACTTGCGGACGGTGAGCAATGTAGCTCGCCGTCCGATAAGAACCAGGCCCGGGTCGACGGCACGTTATGTTCCACGCGCGCCTCAAAGAGATGTCAGCACAACTGACGGGGTCCGCTAGGACCGATCTCTGGCGGGGGTCGCGAGAAAGTCCGAAGGGGATACCATGGCCCCTGGCAACATACAGGCAACTGAAAGAACACGGGTAGATTTTAGTCAGTAAGAGTCTGACATGCCCTTCCGCTATTTAGATCACCTTTGCACGTATTTTTCTGTTCCTTTCTTCTTGTCTGTTTATATGTGTGTACATAAACTGTTAAATAATAATAATAGAGAAGAGAAGTTATTTGATAATTTCGCACCCAAAAAAAAAAGAAGCGGTAGTGTTACAGAATTCTAGGCTACAAAAAGTTTTGAAACTGTCATACCTACTTAGTTGCAGTTGGACGACAACGCTTCGTGTGCCTTTAAAGACACCGGAATAAAGTTCCAATTTTCCCCAGACTATTCAGTTATGTACAAGTGGGTCAAGTGCAATAAAACTTGTCCAATACACTCAACGTGACTACATTCACTTGAACGTGATTTCCAAGCTACGAAGCATAAATATAACGTTGGTTTTAATCCTATTAAACTATACCATTTAGTAACAAAGATAAGATTTTCGCAAAATGGAACCCCAAAAAGAATGCACGTTCCACCAATTACCCCAACTTCAATAAGAATCCAATCAGGAATTATTTCTAAAAACTGCTCATCGGGCAATATATAAGAGGTATTAGGGATTTATTTGGAACAATATTGCTCGATTGGTTCCTTTCGGAATTCCGGAACAGTCATAGTGAAGAATAATGGATTTGTTACTCCTTACAGATTTCTTGAAGAATGTTTCCATCTCGATTCAAATACTCTATCTTAACGGTTTTGCGTCTATGTTATGTTTATATTATTTGACTCTGTTTCAGTCTGTTTGATAGGTAAAGTCAGGAAAAGTAATTGTTATAACCATTTCATACAATGTGATTTAAATATAAGGAACCATAGGGACTACGATAGATGACTCATCGTTTCGGCTCGCTACGTGTCTCCGCTTGAGTGCACCTTGTGTTGCTCCGCATCGATGTCATTGCGGTGAAGCTGTCGACAGTCTCGGGCACCATGGCCTATCCTGCTGCAGGAGCGCAGGTCGCATACCATGGCACGCCAGCATCAACGACATTATTCGTCGAGCCCTTGTCACCGCCAGCGTACCAGCGGTGTTAGAACCAAACGGCTTGGTACGTAGCGATGGGGAGAGACCAGACGGGATGACGTTGTTTACTTGAAAGGCGGGTAGAACTCTGGTGTGGGATGCATCCAGTGTCGACACTCTTGCGCCATCTCATGTTCCTAGTTCACGTTCTCATGTTCTCATGCTGCTGACATAACTACAGTTTTGAGCCGTTTGGCGTCGAAACGCTCGGATCATGGGGCCCGAGTGCGCGTCTCCTTTTTAAGGAAATTTCTCGTCGACTGGTCGACACTTCACGTGACCAGAGGGCTGGCTCGTTCTTTGGCCAAAGAATTAGCATTGCCATTCAACGTGGCAATGCTGCCAGTCTTCTGGGCACATTTCCGGATGACAGCGATGCGGACGAATACTTCGACGCCTAAGTGTCGTTTTGTTTTTATTATTTTTATTTATACAGATAGTTAGTTAGTCCTTTAATTTAGTCATCATCAGCCTATAAATGTTCCCACTGTTAGGACACAGGCCTCCTCTCTGTGAGAGGGAGTGGGCCGTAATCCACCACGCGGGCCCAGTGCGGGTTGGTAGATGTCACATGTCTTCGAATTTTCGGTTCTAGGACATGCCGGTTTCCTCACGACTAAAAATGCACTCCAATAGTACCTTTGTAATGTCTATAAAAATTTATAATAAGTTGCCGGAAATAATAAAGAATTTAAATAAATAAAACATCTTTATCAATAAATTGAAGCTTTTCCTTGTAAACAAATCCTACTATAGTATAAGTGAATACTTAAATGATAAATTATAGGTAACTTCATACTATCCATTTTATCTACAAATACTCACTATTAAAGATACGCCTACCTACTCTTATTACGAAAAATATATAATTTAAAAAATAAATAATCTTTCAATAAATAACTTAACTTAGGGATAATAAATATTAATTACGTAATAAACAATAATAAGTAAACAAACAATCTATACATATAATAAAATCTATACATATAATAAAATCGTAGCGAAGTCAAAACTGTACATTGAATATTTTTGAAAAAAAGTAATTGCTACGAGGTCTAGGATCGATTCTAATGCCGAAAATATAGTTTTTAGAATTTTTGTCTGTTTGTCTGTTTGTCTGTATGTATGTTCCAGCATCGCGCAAATTCTACCGGACAGATTCTGTTAAAATTTTGCATAGATATTCCCTGTGTGTCTGGTCAAATTATAGGGTATAAATTATCACGCTATTCACTATGGGGGATGAGCAATATTACATTATGTCGTATTTTTATGTTCTAGCATGACGCAAATTCTACCGGATAGATTCTGTTCAAATTTTGCATAGGTGTTCCCTATAAGTCTGGTCAAACTTTAGGGTATAAACTATCACGCTATTTACTATGGGGGACGAGCAATATTATATTATGTTCGTATTTTTTGGAAAAAATCGCGCCAATATTTTAGGATATTGTGATGGTAATCGATTTAACTTTTAGAATGATTATCATCACGCTATACCTTTATGGAACTGAGCAGTCAATCATGAAATGTATAGGAACGGCTATTTGAGATAAAGTTCAACAAAGCAATTAACTCATCGGTTGGAAGATTGCTTTGCAAACATGGGGTTGTAAGTTCGATTCCCAACTACGGTTTTTGTTTTCTTTTTTTTTTCACATTTTGTCACACGATTTTTTTTTTGTTTTTATTATGTCCCTATAATATATTATAATAAAATCGTAGCGAAGTTAAATTTTTTGAAAGAAAGTTATTGCTACGAGGTCTGGGATCGATTCTTATGCGGAAAATATAGTTTTTAGAATGTTTGTCTGCTCCAATTGTAGGGTATAGACTATCACGCTATTTGCTATGGGGGATGAGCAATATTACATTATTTTCTTATTTTTCTCTGCAAATTATAAAAGGACGCGCTAAAAGGTTGGGATATTGTAGATAGTTACCGACTTAACTTTTTAAATGATTATCATCAAGCTATACATTTATGGAACTATGCAGTCAATCATGAAATAATTATATAGAAACGGCTATTTTAGCTAACTTTCAACAAAGCGAATAAGTAAGCGGTTGGACGAATGATTTGAAGTCCTGGTAGTAAGTTCGATTACCATCTGTGTTTTTAAACTATTTTTTTACATTCTGTAAAACGGTTTTTTTTATTAATGTAGGTATTAGGGTATTAGGGTCTGTGAATTAATTAATGTATTTTTTTTTTTTTTTTTTTCTTAGCCGTTATTGTCCCACTGCTGGGCAAAGGCCTCCCTACTCTCTTTCCACCTCTCTCTGTCTAGAGCTTCTAAGGACCAATCTTTCTTAAAGGAGTCCAGCTGTGTCCAGTTTGTGAATTAATGTATTAATTCACAAAAAAAAGGAAAACTTCGTAAGCTATGGAAACCTACAACGTCACAAGAACTTTACAGTCACAAAACATTCAAGGTTGTATTCTGATCATTTAAGAGCTAAAGACTGTAGGAATAAAATGATTTTTTACAGATTTTGAGAGCAGATTTGTCCCAGCGATTTTAAAATATGTATGTGTGTGGATCTTCTGGAATCGCTGCCACACTGCTTCCTGGTAACAAAACAGCGCACGCCATGTTTAAGATTCCCATCGATTTAGAGAGCAACGAAACGCCTGTTTGTGGGGTGTCACGCAACAGAACAAGAGATGTGTGCATAGGGATTGCGCTTCATCGTATAGTATGAATGCATTATGGCAAATAGAAAAGCAGTGGAAGCTGTAAACAGAACCCTGGAGGACATCCGCAGGAACCAAGATATGATGGGTGGTGTCACAGTTCTGTCAAACAAAGTGAATATTTCGTTGAAAAGGTCGACTCTATGGTGGAGAGTTCATAAACTGCGCTTGACCATCATCATATGAGCTCGGTTTGGCGTGAATTCAAATGCTCAAGAATTCTCCGATGTTTTTCTAAAAGTTGGTGAAGGCACTTTACCAGAGACTCTTGGTAGAGTAGATCCCACTTTAGAAGATCTTATTCGTTCTGATATACGAGGACATCAGTCAAATACCGTACCAAGAGAATTCTTGGGTGTGTGTCCATTTTAACTCCGAAAATGATCAAGCTGCAGCGATCAACCACAGTATTCTCTCACAAATTGAAGGGAGTGAAGTGATATACACCTCCATTAATGCCACATATTACCCCGTAGAATTTCTCAATTCGCAAATGGCAAGTATCTTTTCCGGTTGTATATCTGTGTAACGAAAAACGGCTCAAAGTCATGTCTTTACAGAGAAACGTCATCGAGACGGAAATTCTAACAGGTTGTGGCGATGGCGAGACAGTGTTTATAGCGCGTATACCACTATTTTCCCACCATTACCAGTTTAAGCGCGTGCAGTCCCCTGTGAGCGTATGCTTTGTGATCAACAAGTCACAGGGGCCGACATCGAAGACTGAAGGCTGCGGGTGTCGACTTCAGGACAAGCTGCTTCTCATACGAACAACTGTTACGTCGCTTGCTCCCGATGTATATTTTGGCTGCTGAGAATAAAACTACAAACGTAGTATACAGGGAGATTTATAAAAATTGTGGCTATTATTGTAGTAGTATATTGTGATGTTTTACGACTTCCACGCGAACGAAGTCGCGGGCAGAAGCTAGTAATGAATAATTTAAAAAATAAATGGTTATTATAATGTTACTAATAAATAAACGTATATAATTTATAAAATAATAATCTTAATATTAATTCGTAAATTGAATTCTGTATTAATAAATAAATAAACGTATATAATTTATAAAATAATAATATTAATTCGTAAATTGAATTCTGTATTACTAAATAAATAACTTACTAACTACTTAACTAATAATACAATTGTTACATTAAACGACCAGTGCTCTTCCTCCTCTCTCCCACTTGATCTATGCTGTGCCCGACAGGGTCCATAATTGTGACTAATATAATTATTTCCCTACCAACTATATACATTATGGTACGCAATAAAGAACTTGAGATTTGAGATGTTTTCCTTCACCGTTTTGAGAGCAGTGGTGATGAAATAATTTACACAAAGTAAAGCGCCTGTCTGGGTTCGAACCTACGACCTACAACTCGTAAGTCACGGCTGTTACAACTGGGCCACCACTGCTCTCAATAATTTATTACCTAATGTAAATAGCTGTAAAACAAATTTAATTTAATTACTAACGTGTAGATGTTTCTAAACTTGTCATATGAAACCAATATAAGGAAAATGTAAGTTCTTAGTCAATTTGAAACAAATAATTTTCCTAGCTTTACATTTTAGAGGAAACTACCGAACCGAATTTCACAAATTTATATGCAACTTTTTGCAAGAAATTTTGTAAACATGGCTAATCTTTTTTATTTTATTTTAATTCTTCTTCTTTTTGTGAGGTTAGTGACTAACCTGGTTTCAGAGTTATAAAGATGCCCATGGGCTTCTGACTTGGCTTCTCATGCCGTCGAGAAATATCTCTCAGGCATGCCGGTTTCCTCACGATGTTTTCCTTCATCGTTTTTGAAGCAAGTGACGTTTATATAATACGCATATGAATCCGAAAAGTCAGAGGTTCGGACTCGAGACCTGTGACTTCGCAGCCTGCTCTATCTTATTAATGATACATCGTATGGTTACAAAGACAAGCGAGCACACACTACATTGCCCGCTGGCTCCATGTCATCAGATTATTTCTTCACTTGACCTGTTTCTTACGGTTCATGGAATCTCACCAGAATCTATTTGACCAAGGCTTTCTATCCGAAGCTATATGAAACATAATTTTATCACAGATTGACCTATAAATCTTATACCGATGTTTTACGATTAGTTGCTTATTTAATTTAAGTATTGATGACTAGAAAATTGGCCACCTGTTAATCTCTGCAACCTCTGAAATTACCAGGTAGATCTCTTCACCATAGCACGTTTGGCCGTAATTATAATGGCCTTCAACTTGACCACATCAACATGCTTATGCATATGATGTATCTACATATAGTTTCAAAAGAAGCTCTTCAACATCATATTTATTTTATGATATTTCTCCTTGGGACAAAACATCTCAGGTAAAAGTCACAAAAAATCGCTTCGGTATAAAACTGTTGAGCACTTAAGGAAAATTGCAAAAGCTGTGAAACAGTTTCTTCATTAAATATAAGTTCAACAGCATCGACGTTAAATAAAAGAATAAAAGCTCATTTTACAGTCGATTTTACGATCTAAGATTTTTCAGGTAGATTTTAATTTTTAACGTTACTTTATTAAATGTTTGTACCTTATAGAAATCTCACAATCTTTAAAAAAAATAAAAACCGGCCAAGTGCGTGTCGGACCACGCACAATGAAGGGAGAGGAGGGGGGGGAGTTGGGATGAATTTATCCCAAAAACAAACTTAACTTTGTAGTTGAATGTTCTCCCATACGGAATGTATGGGAAAAGATAAGATAAGATAATATTTATTTTGTAAAACATGAGTACATAAAGGTCTTAAAATTAATATGAGGTGGCTACATGTTTTGCCATGTATGGCGTACAAAATTAGTTGCAATATTAAAACAATAAAAAAAAAAAACAAATTGCAATGTCAACATTTAAATTAAATATAAATTACAATGACAAAATTTATTTTTCATTCAAAATTACAATATTAAAGTCTAAATTCAACATGTTTTTACAACTGCAAAGTTAAGTTGGTCGATTATTAGGTACTCTTTAACTTGTAGAGCCTACTTAGCTGTGATAATTTTCCTTTTAATTTCGTTATATAACCTACTGCTGTGATTTTTTTCCAAAATGAACCATTTAGCTGGCAGGGGGGGGGGACATTGACTCTAACAAAAATTAGCACTTTAAGGCTTAATATTTCGCAAACGGATTCCTGAATACACACTTATGTATGGTAGTGAATGTTGGGTGTGGCAAAAACAACATGAAAGTAGAATAAATGCTGTGGAAATGCGTTCCTTGCGAAGCATGTGTGGCCTGACTATGAATGATAGGCTGAGGAATGATGTGATAAGACAGCGGTGTGATTTAAAAGAAGATGTAGTGACAAAAATTGAAAAGGGTATGCTGAGATGGTTTGGGCATGTTGAGAGAATGAATGAAAGGCGACTAACAAAATGTATTTACAAGGCTGATGTAAAGGGAAAGGCCGGGCGGGGACGCCCTAGGAGGACATATACTGACCTTATTGGTGATGTTCTTCAGAAAGGCCAGGTGCGTAGTATTCGCAACCGGCGTGCGTGTATGACCAGATGTATGAACGTAAACGAGGCAAAAGGACTATGTAAGGATCGTAGCAGGTGGCGTTCTGTAGTTTCTGCCTACCCCCATGGGAAGAAGGCGTGAGTTTATGTATGTATGTATGTGGATTCCTGAATCCAAAAATGGTTTTCGCAAACTCACAATGTTTTTTAAAGGACCTTTCCAATGGTACCCCATATCATGCGATAAAAAAAAACATCACCACTTTACGTGTAGGAGAGGTACCCTAAAAAAAATGTTTTTCATAATTTTGTTTTACTTCTTTGTCGGCGTAATTAATATGTATACCTATGCCAAATTATAGCTTTCTAGTACTAAGGGTCTCGGAGCTAGACCGCGGACAGACAGACAGACAGACGGACAGACAGACAGTCAGACGGACATGACGAAACCATAAGGGTTCCTTGTTTACTACAGAACCCTCAAAAGGTATGATATACACAAGTACTAAAACACCTCATTGCCACGCACCAACAGGTTGAGGGTTCACGGGCCATTTTTTTGAAGTTGACAGGAAAACATTTCTTCAGTAAGAGTATAATATGAATTACGAAAAAGTGGCCTACGGCGTTTTCCTTTACAAAATCCGCACAATTTATTCTAGTTTTCATTTTTTTAAAGCTAGGCAGATGATGATGATTTTTTTAAAGCTGTTGTTACCAGAAATAGATATCTATACATATAATAAAATCGTAGCGAAGTCAAAACTGTACATTGAATATTTTTGAAAAAAAGTAATTGCTACGAGGTCTAGGATCGATTCTAATGCCGAAAATATAGTTTTTAGAATTTTTGTCTGTTTGTCTGTTTGTCTGTATGTATGTTCCAGCATCGCGCAAATTCTACCGGACAGATTCTGTTAAAATTTTGCATAGATATTCCCTGTGTGTCTGGTCAAATTATAGGGTATAAATTATCACGCTATTCACTATGGGGGATGAGCAATATTACATTATGTCGTATTTTTATGTTCTAGCATGACGCAAATTCTACCGGATAGATTCTGTTCAAATTTTGCATAGGTGTTCCCTATAAGTCTGGTCAAACTTTAGGGTATAAACTATCACGCTATTTACTATGGGGGACGAGCAATATTATATTATGTTCGTATTTTTTGGAAAAAATCGCGCCAATATTTTAGGATATTGTGATGGTAATCGATTTAACTTTTAGAATGATTATCATCACGCTATACCTTTATGGAACTGAGCAGTCAATCATGAAATGTATAGGAACGGCTATTTGAGATAAAGTTCAACAAAGCAATTAACTCATCGGTTGGACGATTGCTTTTCAAACATGGGGTTGTAAGTTCGATTCCCAACTACGGTTTTTGTTTTCTTTTTTTTTCACATTTTGTCACACGATTTTTTTTTTGTTTTTATTATGTCCCTATAATATATTATAATGAGCAGTGGTGGCCCAGTGGTAACGGCCGCGACTTACGAATTGTAGGTCGTAGGTTCGAACCCAGGCAGGCGCTTTACTTTGTGTAAATTATTTCATCACCACTGCTCTCAAAACGGTGAAGGAAAACATCGTGAGGAAACCGGCATGTCCAAGAACCGAAAATTCGTAGACATGTGACATCTACCAACCCGCACTGGGCCCGCGTGGTGGATTACGGCCCACTCCCTCTCACAGAGAGGAGGCCTGTGTCCCAGCAGTGGGAACATTTATAGGCTGATGATGAATATATTATAATAAAATCGTAGCGAAGTTAAATTTTTTGAAAGAAAGTTATTGCTACGAGGTCTGGGATCGATTCTTATGCGGAAAATATAGTTTTTAGAATGTTTGTCTGTTCCAATTGTAGGGTATAGACTATCACGCTATTTGCTATGGGGGATGAGCAATATTACATTATTTTCTTATTTTTCTCTGCAAATTATAAAAGGACGCGCCAAAAGGTTGGGATATTGTAGATAGTTACCGACTTAACTTTTTAAATGATTATCATCAAGCTATACATTTATGGAACTATGCAGTCAATCATGAAATAATTATATAGAAACGGCTATTTTAGCTTACTTTCAACAAAGCGAATAAGTAAGCGGTTGGACGAATGATTTGAAGTCCTGGTAGTAAGTTCGATTACCATCTGTGTTTTTAAACTATTTTTTTACATTCTGTAAAACGGTTTTTTTTATTAATGTAGGTATTAGGGTATTAGGGTCTGTGAATTAATTAATGTATTTTTTTTTTTTTTTTTCTTAGCCGTTATTGTCCCACTGCTGGGCAAAGGCCTCCCTACTCTCTTTCCACCTCTCTCTGTCTAGAGCTTCTAAGGACCAATCTTTCTTAAAGGAGTCCAGCTGTGTCCAGTTTGTGAATTAATGTATTAATTCACAAAAAAAAGGAAAACTTCGTAAGCTATGGAAACCTACAACGTCACAAAAACTTTACAGTCACAAAACATTCAAGGTTGTATTCTGATCATTTAAGAGCTAAAGACTGTAGGAATAAAATGATTTTTTACAGATTTTGAGAGCAGATTTGTCCCAGCGATTTTAAAATATGTATGTGTGTGGATCTTCTGGAATCGCTGCCACACTGCTTCCTGGTAACAAAACAGCGCACGCCATGTTTAAGATTCCCATCGATTTAGAGAGCAACGAAACGCCTGTTTGTGGGGTGTCACGCAACAGAACAAGAGATGTGTGCATAGGGATTGCGCTTCATCGTATAGTATGAATGCATTATGGCAAATAGAAAAGCAGTGGAAGCTGTAAACAGAACCCTGGAGGACATCCGCAGGAACCAAGATATGATGGGTGGTGTCACAGTTCTGACAAACAAAGTGAATATTTCGTTGAAAAGGTCGACTCTATGGTGGAGAGTTCATAAACTGCGCTTGACCATCATCATATGAGCTCGGTTTGGCGTGAATTCAAATGCTCAAGAATTCTCCGATGTTTTTCTAAAAGTTGGTGAAGGCACTTTACCAGAGACTCTTGGTAGAGTAGATCCCACTTTAGAAGATCTTATTCGTTCTGATATACGAGGACATCAGTCAAATACCGTACCAAGAGAATTCTTGGGTGTGTGTCCATTTTAACTCCGAAAATGATCAAGCTGCAGCGATCAACCACAGTATTCTCTCACAAATTGAAGGGAGTGAAGTGATATACACCTCCATTAATGCCACATATTACCCCGTAGAATTTCTCAATTCGCAAATGGCAAGTATCTTTTCCGGTTGTATATCTGTGTAACGAAAACCGGCTCAAAGTTATGTCTTTACAGAGAAACGTCATCGAGACGGAAATTCTAACAGGTTGTGGCGATGGCGAGACAGTGTTTATAGCGCGTATACCACTATTTTCCCACCATTACCAGTTTAAGCGCGTGCAGTCCCCTGTGAGCGTATGCTTTGTGATCAACAAGTCACAGGGGCCGACATCGAAGACTGAAGGCTGCGGGTGTCGACTTCAGGACAAGCTGCTTCTCATACGAACAACTGTTACGTCGCTTGCTCCCGATGTATATTTTGGCTGCTGAGAATAAAACTACAAACGTAGTATACAGGGAGATTTATAAAAATTGTGGCTATTATTGTAGTAGTATATTGTGATGTTTTACGACTTCCACGCGAACGAAGTCGCGGGCAGAAGCTAGTTGCTTGATAAAAAAATACCTGACATCACTTTAATTTGGAAACAGGCTTAATGATTCAAGCACCATAAACTGTAAATTTAGGAAAAAGGATCAGTGTTGTTTTAATGTAAGGCTAAATGTATTAACAACCATCGCGGTAATTAAATAGAATCAGGTAATTCAGCTTTAGCACCTGAAGTATCATAAAGAAGTTGCAGATCAAAATGATTTATGTAGCACTTTACACTTAAAATGAATAGTTTGAAAATAGATGCAGGATAAATGGTTTAAGTGACATCAAGTATGGATTTTAGTTGCACGCAAAACGATTCAAACGCCCAATGATACGAAGTTGACAAAAATTTGTCAGTAAACTTTGGCACTAATTATATCTACGCCTCTCACACAGAAATGTGATTGATACCCTTTTATAAGAGGTTATTCTTTCACCTTTTCAAGGGATATTTTTCAAATATTTTATTTGCTCTAGTGGCGTCATTTTGTGTGAAGTATTTCAAATTCGGTAAAAAAATACTCTGAACGTACGAGCGTTCAGAGTACTTTTATATGTTAGGTTCTTTTTTATATTTAATAAAAAAATTGCAGGAGCATAAAACCTAGTTATTTTGAGGATGCACAGTTAGAAACACAGACGCAAAAATGATGAAATAAAACTTGACACAGTGAGGATTTCTTTTCCGTAAGTACTTACGTTTACTACCTCTTGCCTTTTGGTAGGTAATAAATACTCTGTTGATGACTACATGCAGCCAGATAGGCGGATGACCAACAAAAGACCGCGGGAAGGCTTGCGCAGACCAGGGAATAATGGCACAAGAGAAGAAGGACTATACCCAGCTGTGGTTGGACTAAGGCCGCCAATGATGATAGTCATGACATTTACATGAAACTAAGTGTACGTAGTCAAATTTAAGCGCTGTGCCTACACAGATTCTCAAAGAAATAATTGTTTAAGGTTTACATTTGCGAGTCGTATTTCTTTCAGGTTAAGAAATTAAAGTTCAGATGATTTGGGAAATATCCCAACTAGCAAAAAATTCCTATAATGAAAATTATAGGACTGCCAAGACTAATAGAACTCTTATAATAGCACCGGTAAAGATTTCCATTCTTTTAATACCATTCCACAAGCTCTCTTCGCTTATAAGTCTTGTAATACTCAAGATCACTGGATCTTATGACCAAGGTTTATAGTTCACTACAAGATTAGATTATAAGACAGTAGCACTTAATTAAAGCGCTATGAGATCTATATAAGTTTATATTAACATGGAGGCGAACAGTTCTTGTTAAAATTGAAATAAACGCTATTATGCTAATGTCTTAACATGCTCTCAGTCAAAATCATTTTTAAATATGGTGAATGTCAAATAAATTAGCTTGTTATAAATTTATTAAAACAAATAGGATAGTGCGTCCAAATCCAGGGTGGTAGCAAGCTGTAAGTATCTTTTAAGCGTCCAAAAAATTGTCTTGTAGATAGCACAAGCACATATTTTGCTAGTTATGATATTTTATTCCTTATTAGTTTTACATAAACAATATTTTTATTGTTTCGGGAACTCCTTTTCTGCGAATTTCATAGGTCTGTAAGGTCAAAAGTGCTTGTGTTATCAATGCTACTTAGATAAAATTTAAGTATTACTATTATGTTATTATTCTTTATTTTTTTGGTTTTGGGAATACCCAAAAGATATTTTGTTTTGGGAATAAAACTAGATTTGCGACACATTTCGTCAATATCGGGTATATAAGCGGATTTATTCCGTACGTTTTTCAGTCCTTGCTTGGCTTCGGGAGCAGCGGTACAAAGAAAAACAGAAGTGAGTAAACTTTTTTTTTTGTAAGTTTGGGAGATTTACTGCCACATTCAAAATAAGCTTGAAATTAATCAATCATTAAAGTTGTATAGTGCTACAAGCATCTTTTGATACTGGCTGCTGTTACACATTTGTGAAATTGTTTTGTGAAATGTGTTGAAAAATAAGATGGCAAAACGGCGTTACTTCCTATTCGACGCTACCATTTTGTTTTTCTCGATACAATTTCACTACAGTTCTTTCACAGTTATTTTAAATCTGACTGGTGCAACCAAACTGCAACTTTAATGCAACAAGAATAAAGATCACTGTGATTTAGGCAGTGATGCAATATTAGAGGTAAAAAGAGTGTGAAAGGGCTGTTAACAATTTCACAAATGTTTACTGTCCTCTTACAGTCAACAACCCATACATACCCATTTAAGTCAGGCCTCATTTCAATGTAATTCAAGCACCAAAAGTTAATTTTAGAACAGACAAGTATTTCTTGAAACGCTGTCAATTATACCTAGGTAATTGTATTTATGTTTTCAGCAACCAAAGACAAGAAATGTTCCGGTTCGTGACTCTATCAATTTTGATGGCAGGAGTGCTGATGGTCACTGCTGGCCCAATCACACAAAATTGCACTGAAACGACCCACCATGTAAGTAAATTATTATTACTACGAGCCGTGCGCCCGATTCGATATCCCATCGGCAAAATTATGAACTTCCATAAAAACTTTAACCCATTTAGAGCATTTTCAAACATCCTTCCTTAGCGCTCACCTCCATTATTTTATGGAACTATTGTGTAAAATGTCATGCTTCTAGACACAGTATTGTTTATGCTATCACCATGAAATAGTTACTATGTTTTATTTCAAAATGTGTTTGTTTTTATTTCCCTGCTTCTTGTTGCCGAAATGCTTGGTGTTGTCGATAAGTCGTATTTACTCACAATTGGCAAGAATTGAGCAATTTGTTGCCTTTGCCCAACTGAAGACTGAACAACATCTTAATTATTTACTGTTAATCACATGAAGTATAGTAAAACGATTGCATCGGCTATTTCCAAGTGCAATATAATATTCTTCAGCTAGTTTTTTTGGTTAGTGGTTAGTAGGTACTAGTTTAAAGTAACTGATGTTTTATTTTCTATTGGCAGAACGGAGACATAACAGTGACATGCCGGGATGTTGGAATAATTATATCGTGGAACGATGGAACACAAACGGTACTACCTGAGTCGACGCATATTGATTTATCAAAATTAGAAGGTGTTGTTAGCATTCGATCTGGTAATACACATATTTCTCGCCGCAAAGGTCATGCTAGTCGCCAACAAGTGTAAACATAATCATTAGTTGATAACGAAAATATGAGTGAAATAAAAATAAATGTATTGTACCTATGTGTTTGTTTTATTTTATTAAACTAATATTTACAGTATTATTTTAGGTAAACATTCAGCAACAGACACTCAAATATCAACACAACCTATTTGTTTTAGTACATTGTCCAATATTAAAAGCAAAAAATTGTATAATTTAACAAAAACGAGCATGGGTACACCAGATTATTTAGTTTTGAGTATTCTCTGCAGACTTAATAAGTGCTTGTTTTTCATTAATCCAATCGATAGACAATTTTACAGTTTTATTTACTATTAAATTCGAAAAGGATGTTTTTTGATATTATTAAAACGTGTTTAGTCAAAAACACTTCAAAACTGTGCTTCAAAGAATCGCTCCAACTAGCAAAATCAGTACTTAAAACGATCTCAAGACTACTTTTATATTCACTTATAAGAAACTTGTATCATGCTACAAAGCTGGATTTGGGCGCAGTTATAGGAGCGTTTATTTCTATAACTATCTTATAATCAATTTTTAAAATGTTGCCCTATAATATACTTGACGAAGCGCAATAGCTTATATAATGATATGAGACTACACTATAACAAGCACAAACGCTCTTGTTAGTATCTGATATAAGTATCTTACTAAACCAGTCTTGTTTATAATGCACTAGTAATGTGCTTGTTTACTAGTTATAAGTATATTTTAATAGAAGTTATCTTTTTTGTTGTTTTGGCTGGTGGTTCTGGTTGTTTTGTGGTAAATACTTAATAAAAACGTAAGTTTCTATTATTATTATTTTGTATTATTGTAGAACATTAATTACTAATATATATTGTAAATATAGTGTATGAACGCGTGGGGAAGTCATTTTTACTGTAAATGTGTACCGTAATGTAGTTATTTTCACAATCTCCTCCGAAAAATAGCTCATTAGTATATTGTTGGAAATAAAATATTTCATCAATTCTTATGAATATTCGCCATGTTTTGAAATTGCTCTTCATTAAGTACTTTATAGAACCAATGTAGGTAAATTAGTACTTACATGTAGCAGTTTTATTCCAAATAACTCGCCTCCATTTAAAAACAAATTAGGGTTCCCTTGAAATATGCCTGCTAATGATAAATTTACATTTTTGGGATTTAATTCACAAGATGGTTGTATTTCTTGATGTCGACTGTTTTTTACCCGACTGCCCCAGAAGGAGGGTATGTATGTATATATGTATGTTTGTATGTATGTATGTATGTCTATTTCTTTGGCACGCTCTGAAGCCTAAACGGCTTGATGGATTTTAACATATGAGGTGTTGTTAGGTTCGTCTTACTAGTGGAAAAGATATAGGCTATTTAATATTTATATATTACATCTGCAAATACATAAAAAGGGAGGGGTAGGTTTAAAAAAAAACAACATTATTGGTATCAAATTAAAGTTAGTAATGAGTCAATTCCAAATATATATACATATTTATGTATTAATAAAACTAAAAAGTTTGAAATAAAACAAATTATTTAAAAAAACAAAAAACCCGACTGCAAAAACTCATAATTGAAAAGAGAAAAACAAGCATTATAATCTATAGGATTTTGGTATTGCAGGCGGGACAAACCAATAACCTGAAATTTTGGTGTAACTTTTGTTTGTCCCGCCTGCAATACCAAAATCCTATAGATTATAATGCTTGTTTTCTCTTTTCAGTTATGAGTTTTTGCAGTCGGGTTTTTGTTTTTTAAATAATTTGTTTTTGACCAAATATTTATTAATTTTTACTGACAAATATGAGATGGCCTTGGATTAATACACATTTTGTGTTATCCAAAAGCTGCAATGGGTGTGGATTTCCAGTTTCTTTAAACAATATGTATAAACCTACTCATTTTATCTGTAGTCAAAAAAACATAAAAGTTTTATTGCATCAAATCTTCTTTTGGTGGCCGACTTGCTCCCAGTACAGCATATATGACCATTACATCGAAGATGAATGCACAATTTGCTACTTATTTTGTATCCACATTATCTTTGAACACACATAATAAGTTCCATTTACTTTTGGAATAATTTTATCTATTAAATAATATTATTATAAGGACATACTAATATGTTTTATGGTTAAGAAGAAAGACGATTTTTATCTTAGCAAGATTTCAAACATTATGCGTCCAAGTAATCAAATTAACAAGGAATCCCCGTCCCGTGCCACCTGTTCGGCAAATATTTTGAAGGTACGATTACGATTGCTATAAAACGATATCAGTAGTTACTAGTTCAGTACACAGTACGGGTGCTAGAGGTGCGGGGGGAGGCTTGCATGTCCGAACCAGTAGCAGTAGCGCTTGAGTTGTTAGGAAGAGCGCGTGTGCGCATTATGCAAAAGCTTTGTTACCGCCATATTTATCTAATTTCACTATATTTCAAGTGAGTTGATTATGACCGTATAACGGAACGAGAAACATTCGGTTATGAAATAAACAGTTTGCATATCTTTAAGCAATTCATGTTTTTTTTTTCATATTCAGTGGTTTCTTCAATATGTAAATCGTATTCATCTTTCCAATTTTCATCTTCTTCACTTTCTGAGGGGTAGACTAGGGGTGAAAAAATATTTTTGGTCGCAGAACCCTCATTTACTTCACCTGCGTTTGCACTTGACGCGCTTGATTTGCTTCCTGATCTTGTTGATTTTATTCCTGATGAATCTGGCCTCATTAATTTTTTATACTTATTTTTCAATTTTCTCCTGTAACCACCACTCCTTTTCAATCGTTTCCAATCGCTTAAATTCATGTTCAACTTATTTTCTTAAGACGAAGGAACAACAAAATGGCTGACGTTTACTAATAAAGTTATTGATCTAGTAGCTTAGAAGCTTTTTTGATCAAATAGCGCTTTTACAAAGTACTAATAGATTTAAAAGAGTCTCGAGCAAAATTATAACGGTCAAACTTATAGTGATCTCAGCTAAGTATGTTATAATATCTTGTTTTCTCACAAAATGCTACTATCGGATCAAATATTATTCTGGATTATTTAGTTTTACTGTAAACAATTATAGGAAACTTATTCCTAAAAATGTCGTTAAAAAAATCTTGTAGCAAACTATAAGACTGAGTTATAAAAGCAAATGCTCTTAAGAATATCTACGCTTGTGAAATGCTTTTACTAGTAAAAGTGTCCTATAAATGTTTTAAAGGTCAGTCTTGTAGCGAACTATAAGACCGAGATATAAAAACTTGAGTATGTTAAGGCTTGGCAAATGCTATTATAAGTTAAATAGTCTACCGCAATACCTTTATAAGAACGTTATTAGTAGTAACAGACTTATAATCTTACAATTATATACACTAATGTGGGGAAAAACATTTATTTTTTCACATGGGAAAAATCAATATCCTGTAGAATAAATCGCTACTAAATGATTAAAAGTAACACTTGTATTTATATTGTTCCAATTTAAAATTATTTTAATTCACATAAACCTATACAATATGGACAACTATGCAACGTAAGAAACTAGGAACACGATTCCAGTTGGTCGTTTGGTCGTTGGTCTTTGGCTGGCAAGAAACTCCACGGTTACTCTTTTAACAATAATTGGCTCTTTACAATGATTTTAAACGACAGTGTCAATAGGTATGGGAGGACAGTGTAGGTTTCTGACACCACTTCTAATGACACTACACGTTTTTGTCCTCATGATCACTAAGTCATTGGAATCAGAGCTTAGCCAAGAATAACACAGTTAATCCTAAACTTTTAGAACAAACCTCTTCTATTACTCACCGAAACGAATCTAAGGCTGACTGTCCACTGGAGCGGAGAGGAGCGGAGCGGAGCGGGGCTGTGTCAACATTAACCAATGGAATTGCATAAAATCTCCAATCCGCTTCAGTGGACAGGGATTTACGAACTAGTTTAAAAATTCATACAAAACCGGGAAGCGCTGCGAGGAAGTGGAACGGGGCAGCGGAGCCGTGCAGCGGAGCGGGGAAACGGAAAAGAACCGGCCGCAGGGTATTGCAGCCCGCTCAAATTACTCGTCACGTGTTTTCGGCCTAACTCCGCACAGTCCGCAACTCCGCTCCGTACTACCTGGCTCCGCATCAATGGACAGACACAGTCCGCAACTCCGCTCCGTATTACTCCCTCGCTCCGATCCGCGTCAATGGACAGGCAGCCTAAAGGTGACCCATCCCTAATAAATCCTGATTACACAGTACAGTAATAACTTACAGAATGATTAACTACAGTACGACAAACTTTAAACTAGATTACAACTCTAAATACTTGAATTGGACAAAAACAAGATTGATTAATTTTGTTAGGGTAACGATTTTATGTAACAGGAAGGCGACGTATTTGACAAATTTGTTTTCCTATACTTACATAGAGAGTTATTTAGTATTCAATTAGTCTATCGTGTTCCAGCGACGTAGGCCTTTCCATGTAGGTAAAGATTGTCCAATATAAAATTGCACGCCCCTCTATTGCTTGTTGTATACACATTTCAAATGTTTCAATGGACATTATTGTGGAGGGTCGTGTATTTTTAAATGATACGATCTCTACAATGAGTAATCTAAAAGAGTATTGTCGTAATAACTACGTTTGATAAAAGGTTTAGTGGTAACAAAATCTTTTAATATCAAAACATTATTGCAAAGCGTAAAGCTATATCTAAACAGGTTTTAACACCAATACCAACTCCTGTATTTAGTTTTGACTTGTGAAGCCAATAGTCAGAGGCTCATGGGCGGCTTTAAAACTCTGACACCAGGTTTGTCTCTAACCACACGAAAAAAAAGAACACATTTAAGATTGTCTGTTATTCCAAAGATATAAAGACAAAGATGTATTAAAACTAGGTACCTACCTTTACAATTTTTCACAAAACTATGTCATCAATGCCCGACTTATCGTTTCCCAGCAAATTTAACACCGAACCATAAACCGAACCTATACTCAAATTGAAATAAAATCAGACATTTAAATAAACCTTTTTTACAGTCCATTCAACCAATTTTGACTTCTATTGCGTTGGTGGCATGACAAATGGCAGCTGCAGTAAACAGTTGGTATTGTAACCAC
This sequence comes from Agrochola lychnidis, assembly GCA_963680765.1. Classification (NCBI taxonomy): domain Eukaryota; kingdom Metazoa; phylum Arthropoda; class Insecta; order Lepidoptera; family Noctuidae; genus Agrochola; species Agrochola lychnidis. Next base: position 19,003,673 of record OY796857.1, read on the forward strand.
ATTTTTGCTTTTAGTGCCATCCAAATGCCTAAGGTATAGAAGTAAAAATAGGTTGAATGAATTGTAAAAAAGGTATGTTCAAATATCTTATCTTATTTCAAATGGAGTATAGAAGTGTCGTATTCTATGTACCAATGTGCAAAGGTTGAATAGGTACTAAAACATCATCCCAGTCTATTGGCCACCTGTGAATCTCTGCAACCTCTGGAATTACCAGGAAGATCACGTCACCATAGCACGGTTGGCCGTATTTACACTGGAACCCGTATCCTTCAACTTGACCTCATCAACATGCTTTTAAGCTGTAGACATATTATATATCTAAATTTATTTTCAAAAGAAGCTCATTAATTTTATGATATTTCTGCTTGGAACAAAATATCTAAGGTAAAAGTCACAAAAAATCACTTCGGTATAAAAATATAGAGCACTTAAGTATGCGGCGACGTATGAATTGTCCATACAAACGTAGTACATAAATCATTTGCAATTTGAGCATATTTCCACCATATTATGTTGATATTCGGATTGAGACAGTATTTATCTAGGCTCCTACGTCTTTTTATTTCCAAAAACTTACCTTTAAATGAAGTGTAAACGAATTGCATTTCGTAAATTTTTACAGCGTAAATGACATGTTTTCGTATTGTTTTTTCTGTATTATAAACAACAACATTTGTAATATTGTTTCCGCAGAAGCATAGTTTATGTTATCAAGTTAAATATGGAAATACATTAAGTTTTCATTCATAATTTTTTGTATTACGGAACATATCTACATTTATCATAAATTTTCGAAAGCTAGTAGTACTATCGCGTCAAGCAATAATTGTCAATGTGTGCGTGGTAGTATTGCTCACTGTAGGTGTATATCGCTCCGACAGGCACTCACACTAGCGCAACGTGCTTGGAATTGAATTTTGCAAACATCTCGATTTGTAGTTGCGAGCCGTGTCGCCGGCCTCTTAAGGAAAATTGCAAAAGCTGTGAAACAGTTTCTTCAAATATAGGTTATCAGTATCGACGTAAAATAAAAGATTAAAACCTTATTTTAGAGTCTTATGATCTAAGATTTTTCTGGTAGATTTAATTTTTTTAACGTCACTTAAATAAAATTGTATCCGTCTCTTATTAAAATATAAAAAAGAAGGTATGATATACACAAGTACTAAAACACCTCATTACCACGCACCAACACGTTGTTTTAACTTTATCTCTGCAACAAAAACATCTACCCTTTTTTTAATTTTTATTACTGTTTTGTATTTCCTATGCGTGTCTAAAATAAAATATTTTTCTTTCTTTCTTTCTTACCACGGAGAAAGCAAAGAATTTTTTGCTAGCACGACACGCTGAAAAGTCAACAGTGTGCGCTAACCCTAAGCTCAAAACACAGTAAGCCTCAGCAGAACAATCAATAAAGTAGAATTTGCATGTCTGATTAGGAATAATGTTAGGTGCAATTTGAAAAACTGTTTCAGTGTACTTTCAGGTACTTACTGTTTATTTTACGTTTTTTTACAAATTCATTCATTGTAAACCTATAAGGCTTCGCAATTCCAAGTAAATTTGCAGGTAATACTTATAGATGCTCTTTATTTATAAACGTTGCTTAAAGTTTAAAGACGTTTAAACGTCAAAAACGTAATGGTTTTAAACAGTCGCTTACCATGACTTAACTTTCAGCAACGTTTATAAATAAACCCTTAAGTGGCTGAGGATCAAGTTAAATGGAATGCGATTGGAGGGACCTATGTCCAGTCTAGCAGTGGGTTTTTTTTATAGCCAGTATTGTGTCCACCGCTGGGCAAAGATTTCCCCTTTTTCCTTCCAAATCTCTGTTTTGCAGGATTTCTGGCCATGACAGCCTCGCAAACATGATTAGATCACCTTCACACTACCTTCGCCGCGGTTTAACTCGACGGCGATGGCCCCTCAGGCGTCAAATGAGTGACGATCTTTGCCCATCTCCCCGCGTGCATTCGTGAGACGTGGCCAGCCCACTCCCGCTCCAGCCTGGCTATAGACGATGGAAATAAATACTCTGAGAAGTAGGAAAATCTTAGAATAATACATAATCTCGATACACTTTAATAGCTGTTGCAGCATTTATATTCTTCTGCAAATCAGGGAGATAAAAGACAAAATCTTGAAATGATAATGAACCAAGTACGGTCAAATCTGTGATAATATTGCCTGTTTCACTAAAAGTTCAAGAAAATGGTTTTCATCAATCAATTTCGAGTTTCTCTTTCGACAGGCATATCTATGTTTGGGCCAAAACTACCGAGTCTGACTTGTCTATCCTTTAATTGGTTTAGGCAAAGTTCGGACTTTCTGAGCCCTTTTTTGTTTGAAAACTTAGATAGACTTGCTGGTATCTTTATGTGGGCTTGGCTAACAAGTTTACGGATGATTTAGTCGATTATATCGACGCCTTTCACACCGAAATGTGACAACTATTTATACGATTGGTTATTCTTTCTTGTTTTCAAGGGATATTTTTTCTGTATTTTATTTGCTGTACTAGCGTCTTTTTGTGTAAGGTATTTCAAATTCGGTAAAATTACTCTAAACCTACAAGTTAAGTCCAGTTCTTTTATGTTTCATTAAATTTTTGCAGGAACTTATTCTTTAGTCATTCTGAGGATACAAGCACAGTCAGAAACACAAACGCAAAAATGATGAAATAAAATTCAACACAGTGGGTATTTCATTGGCTATCCTATCCGTAAGTAATTACTTTTACTATCTCTTGCCATTTGGTAGGTAACTCTGTTGACGACTAAATGCAGCAAATGATAGGTGGATGACCAATAACAGTACAAAAGAAGAAGGACTATACCCAGCTGTGGTTGGAACAAGGCCGCCAATGATGATGGTCATGACATTTGCATGAAACTAAGTAGGTATGTACGTAGTCAAATTTAAGCGCTGTGCCTACACAGATTCTCAGAGAATAATTGTTTAAGGTTTACAGTTGCAAGTCGTATTTCTTTTAGGGTAAGAAATTAAAGGTCAGTTGATTTGGGAAATATGTTCTATTTTACATAAAAAAAAATTTATTGTTTCGGGAGCTCCTTTTCTGCTAATTTCATAGGTCTGTAAGGTCAAAGGTGCTTGTGTTATCAATGCCACTTAGATAAAATTTAAGTATTACTATTTCGTTATTATTCTTTATTTTTTTGGTTTCGGGAATACCCAAAAGATATTTTGTTTTGGGAATAAAACTAGAATTGCGACACATTTCGTCACTATCGGGTATATAAGCGGATTTATTCCGTACGTTTTTCATTCCTTGCTTGGCTTCGGGAGCAGCAGTACAAAGCAAAACAGAAGTGAGTAGACTTATTATTTGTATTTTTTTCTGTGTGTTTGGGAGATTTACTGCTGCATTCAAAACACGCTTGAAATTAATCAATCATTAAAGTTGTAGAGTGCTACAAGCATCTTTTGATACTAGCTGCTGTCACACATTTGTGAAATTGTTTTGTGAAATGTATTGAAAAATAAGATCGCAAAACATTTGTGAAATTGTTAACAGCCCTTTCACAGTTATTTTACCTCTGACAGGTGCACCCAAACTGCAACTTTAATGCAACAACGATAAAGATCACTGTGATTTAGGCAGTGATGCAATATCAGAGGTAAAAAACTGTGAAAGGGCTGTTAAAAATTTCACAAATGTTTACTGTCCTCTTACAGTCAACAAAACATACATACCCATTTAAGTCAGGCCTCATTTCAATGTAATTCAAGCGCCAAAAGTTGATTTTAGAACATACAAGTATTTCTTGAAACGCTGTCAATTATACCTAGGTAATTGTTTTATTTTTTCAGCAACCAAAGACAAGAAATGTTCCGGTTAGTGACTCTAGCAATTTTGATGGCAGGAGTGCTGATGGTCACTGCTGGCCCAACTTGCACTGAAACGACCCACTATGTAAGTAAATTATTATTACTACGAGTCGTGCGCCCGATGGGATAGCCCATCGGCAAAATTATGAACTTCCATAAAAACTTTAATTCCCTATTTAACCCACTAAGAGCGTTTTCAAACATCCTTCCTTAGCGCTCACCTCTATTATATTATGGAACTATTGTGTAAAATGTCATGCTTCTAGACACAGTGGTGTAGGCTATGCGTTGTCTGTCATTAAATTAAATTTATAATTTTTATTAAGTAATGTCTATTCTAGAGATATCTGCATAGGTATTGTTTATCCTATCACCATGAAATAGTTACTAGGTTTTATTTAAAAATGTGATTGTTTTCTTTATCCTGCTTCTTGTTGCCGAAATGCTTGGTGTTGTCGAGAAGTCATATTTACTCATAATTAGCAAGAATTGAGCAATTTAGTGTCCACCACATCTAAAGTGTTTACTATTAGTCACATGAAGTAAAGTAAGATCATTACATAGGCTATTTCCAAGTTTTGGTGCAATATAATTTTCCTCACATAGTTTTGGGTTAGTGGTTAGTAGGTACTAGTTAACATGCTGATGTTTTATTTTCTATTCGCAGAACGGACAAGTAACAGTGAAGTGCCGAGTTGTTGAAAAAATTATAACGTGGGCAAATGGAACAGAAACGGTACTACCCAATTCGACTGATATTGATTTATCAAACTTAAAAGATGTTGTTGGCATTAGATCTTCTTATAAATATATTTCGCCAATAATTAATTAGTTTGATGACGAAATTATGAATCAAATAAAAATTTAAAAATGTATGTGTTTGTTTTATTCAATAAAAGTAATACTTACAGTATTATATTAGGTAAATATCTAGCAACAGACATTCAAATATCGATATAATTTACTTACACACACATATCGTACATTGTCCAAAATTTATTGCCAAAAATAGTATAACTTAACAAAAACTGGCAAGGGGACACCAGATTAATTAGTTTTGTGTGTTTTCTGTGGACTCACTTAGTGCTTTTTTTTTTTATTAATCCAATTGAAAGGCAATTTTAAAAAAGTGTTTACCTACTATTAAATTTGAAAAGTCTGTTTAAATGTGAAATTATTTACAGATGTTCAGTGCAGTGTACCTACTTACCCTTTTCTCTAACTACGTACTTACCGTACTAATTTTAAATTACATTTAAAATTAGAATTGGAATTAAAAAAGTACTACCTTGGGAAGTCTTGCTTATTTACTGACACTAAACAGACCAAGTATTTATCTTTGTCAGCCAGTCCTAGATTTTTGATGATGATCCTTGATCGTGAAAAAGTATAGAGTTTTTATAACAAATAGTCGTTTTATGTCCTGAAAATAGTCAAGACAGCAGCCGTAAATGTGAACTTGTTTTACGATATCCATAACCCACACGACTTTGAAATTTCACGACATACGTTACATACGTTTGAATTTACACCCCTAGTACTTTCATATAGACGTGATAGAATATCTGTAGCAAAATCATGTAAAAGTTGTACGTGCCTATAACATAAAAAAATACTGTTCGTCTTAGTAGTTGTTTTCTTACCGACCAAATATATAAAACTCTTATGTGGAGAAAAATGAAAGTAATGGGAAAAACAATCTCCTGTAGAAAAAATCGCATTTTTTAAAGTGCCACTTGTATTTAGAAATGTTCCAAATTTTTTTGTTGAGTTTTTTTCACCTTTACCTGTATGGACACATGTCATAACGTCAGAAACTAGGTGCACGATTCCAATTGGTCGTTTCCTATGCAGAATAGCCGACAAGAAACTCCACGGTTACTGTTTTAATAATTGGCTCTTTACAATGTTTTCAAATGACAGTGTCAATTAAAAGGTATAAACACTTAAATGACTGAGGATCGAGTTATATGTTTTGCGATTGGAGGAATGTATGTCCAGCAGTGGGCTGCATTTTTCTTTTTTTAATAGACAATATTGTGTCCCATAACTGGACAAAGGCCTCCCCTTTTTCCTTCCAAATCTCTGTGTTTTGTGCGATTTCGGGCAATATTGGCCGCGCAAACACGATTAAATCACCTTCACACCACCTTCGCCACGGTCTTACTCGACGACAATGTCCTATCGCGTAAAGTGAGTGACGATCTTTGCCCATCTCTCCGGGTACAATCGTGGGATGTGACCGGCCCGCTCCCGCTCCAGCCTGGCTATAATAGACGATGGAAACAAATACTCTGAGGAATAGGAAAATCTAAGAATAACACATAATCCCACCAAACTTTAATAGCTGTTGTAGCATTTATATTCTTCTGCTATTGTTTTTGTAAGGCAGACAGATAAAAGACAAAATCTTGAAATGATAATGAATTAAGTAGTCTTATAAAATCTGCGTTAAATTCCCAGCCTGTTACATTAAAAGTTCAAGATAACGGGTTTTTAAACATATTCAATCAATTTCGAGTTACTCTTTCGATAGGCATCTGTCTATCCTTTAATTGGTTTAGGCGAAGTTCAGAATTTCTGTGCCCTTTTTTGTTTGAAAACTTTGATAGACTTGTATCTTTATGTGGGCCTGGCTTACAAGTTTTAGGATGATTTATATGATACTAATTTTCTTTTAAAATGTTCATAATTTGGTTATCGTGGTCAGAAGTTTCCTTTATTAGTTATACTTACTCTCTGTTTTACTTTTATAAAAAGATTTTAGATAAAATATTCATTTTAATTTTAAACTACATTATTTTCCGAAGTTTTTGTGTTTAAAATACCAAGATACATATGTTGCAGCTTACAACTTCATAATATCTTATAATTATGACTAAAAGTAACTTATCGAAAAACCCTTGATGAAAATGCACCATAAGAATAAGAAATGTAACATGCGTTTCTCAAGAATATCGAGAGAAGGCAAGTGAAAAGTAGCGATACAGCGCTATCGTTCCGATGCGAGTGTCGTCAAATAATAAGCAATGCCATTACCGCTGTCCTTCGAAACTTCGGTACGGATTATATCGACGCCTCTCACACCGAAATGTGACAACTATTTATACGGTTGGTTATTCTTTCACGTTTTCAAGGGATATTTTTCAAGTATTTTATTTGCTCTAGCGTCTTTCTATGTAAAGTATTTCTAATTTGGTAAAATTACTCGGCCTAATCAGAAGGCTAAAAGTCACCCAAAGGGCAATGGAGCTATGCTTGGAGTTTCCCTACGTGATCGAATCAGAAATGAAGAGATCCGCAGGAGAACCAAGGTAACCGACATAGCTCGAAGAATTGCCAAACTTAAGTGGCAATGGGCAGGGCACATTGCTCGCAGAACGGATGGCCGATGGGGTCGAAAAGTTCTGGAGTGGCGACCACGTACCGGAAGACGTAGCGTTGGAAGGCCTCCCACAAGATGGACCGATGACCTTGTGAAGGCCGCAGGAATCCGCTGGATGCGGAAAGCACAGAATCGGTCGAAGTGGCGGTGCTTGGGGGAGGCCTATGTCCAGCAGTGGACGTCTTTCGGCTGAAATGATGATGATGACTCTGAACGTAAGTGGTACTTTTAATAATTTTATGTTCATTTAATTTTTTGCAATAGCATAATATTTAGTCATTCATGAAAATCATTAAATAAAACTGCGACAAAGTGCACATTTCATATTAAATTACGCGATGGCTTGGCGCCTATTAATTAATTTTTTGGAATAGCATCAAATTATTGTGTCTTTTATTTAATTAAAATACTTTTATATTACATTTTTAAATATTAGAATATAAAAAATATAGAAACATTTAAAAATATAAAAAATTGTAGCCCATCGGTATCGGGAACAGGGTCAAAGCTCGGCGGTCAGGGCTCCAAAGAGAGGAACCTCCTGACAATGCGAGCCGTGTCCAGGAGTACCGCTTTTCTGAATCAAGCCCTTGATCCAGCTGCCCAACGAAAGCCTCTTTAGGTGTTGGTCAAGGCTCTTGGTGATTAAGTCATTGGCTGTCACGACTATCGGCACAATGATCGCTGAGTCCACATCCCACATGTCGACAACCTCGCGAGCCAAGTCAAGATACTTTCATCTTATTATTATTATTGATAATGTCCCACTGCAGGACGTTCCTAATCGCTTTCCACTTCTCACTGTTAAAAGCTGCTAAGGACAAGTTCTTGTTGAAGAAGTCCAGCTCATCCCGCCGTATCCGTCGATACCTCTCAAAATATTTCTTGAAACTGCCAATTCTGATTAAATCAACTGACGGTGTAAATAAAGCCAAGCACATTAAGCTGAAAAGTGACGTGAGCGGCATGTGGAAGGTGCTAAATGTTTTCCAATAACTATTGGAGCTAACTCGAACCCAACGAGTGAACCAGGTCAACTGTTTAATATAAAGTTAAATTTTTGAAGTGAAAACTACTTTAGGCGCGTTTGGTATTTCTGAGATGGGACTAAACCATTGATTTCGCGACAATATGACGATACCAGCTATTGACCATTCAAAAGACATCAACGCGTTGATTACCGCAGTACTGATTTTTTTCATGTTTTCACTTCTGTCGGCACTCCCGGAGTGCCACTGTTTTTTTTATGTTTTAACTATGCAGATGCGGTTATATTGAATGTTATAAAAAATCGATTGTGGCAATCGAACGTTATGAAATTCCTGGTGGTTTTTTTGTGTGATACGGTAATGAGCGAAAATAAAATAATCGTAGTAGGCACTACAAGTAAAAAGTACCTAGTACCTAGGTAATAAGCATATGAACAAATAAAAAACCGACCAAGTGCGTGTCGGACCACGCACAATGAAGGGTTCCGTAGTTGGGATGAATTTATCCCAAAAACAAACTTAACTTGGTAGTTGATAAACATGTTCTCCCATACGGAATGTATAGGAAAACATGTTTTTGCAACTGCAAAGTTAAGTTGGTCGATTATTACTCGTTAACTTGTAGAGCCTACTTAGCTGTGATTTTTTTCACACATGCAAAACCAACCGTTTAGCTGGCGGGGGAGGGGACACTTGACTCTAACAAAAATTACCACTTTAAAGCTTAATATTTCGCAAACGGATCCCTGAATCCAAAAATGGTTTTGACAAACTCGTAATGTTTTTAAAGGACCTTTCCAATGATACCCCACACCAAGGGATAAAAAAAATAGTATACCTATGCCAAATTACAGCTTTCTAGTACCTACTAAGGGTCTCGGAGCTAAACTGCGGACAGATAGACAGGCTGACAGACGGTCATGACGAAACTATAAGGGTTCCTTGTTTACTACGGAACCCTAAAAATAGGGAAAAAAATGAAATGAATAATTAAAATATTTTACGTCACGTTCTACTGCCAGACAGTCTTACCAAACGTGGGTATCGTATTACCCAATAATATAGGCAGTCACTCCATGTAAAATACTGGTATTCAGCTGCATCCGGTTAGACTGCAAGCCGACCGTAACATAGTTGGGAAAAGGCTAGGCAGATGATAAATGTCACGTTCTACTGAAAAATTATATACCTAAGTAATATCTTATCTTTTATCAAAGCGGCGCCTGCAAACCTGCCTTCCATTTCATACCTGCAAACAAAAAAGAAAAGTTACGATTTCTTTAAGAAAAAAGTTTCAAAACAACACTGTTTTTCTCACAAAAAGGCGTTCTAGACACAAAAATAATGTAAATTAGCATAAAAGTATTTAAACTTAAACAATCTTACAGGAAACTTCAAATTAACGATATTATCAGGGCCTCACAGAAAGGTATTCCCATTCTTTTTTCACCTTTTGATAACAGCTCCTTGATAACAAAGCGAACGCTGTGCTTACTTAAAATATTTTTAAAGTTGAATAGCGACTCTACGGATTTATAGTCTAATAAAATAGGGTTCATTTGCGTCAGGATAAGATCTTATTTTATTGTTTCTAACTTTGATACTTATCTTATATATGACTTTGCTGACAGTTTTCTATGCAAACTCGAGTTTTTGTAAAAAAAAAATAAAGTAATAAAGTTTTCAATAGATACATTAAGCTTGGCAGCACAAATCTTAAGCTACATTACTTTTATCAAGGCAACTTACTTGTTTCAATTAAAGTTAACAAAAGATTAAAGTGCTCATTTCACTCTATTCTGGCATAGCTCGCTGAGCTCCATTTTCTACTTAACAAAAATGTTACAAAACTTCTTAAATTTTTCACTCTAATCGCCACTCTATAAACTCAAACATTTACTAAAAATCTTTAAAAATGCAAATTTAATTTTCTGTACTTCAAAATTGATAAAAATCTAAGAAGTCGAAAAGAAAATACAGCTTCTAAACGTTAGCAATAAAAAAAAGCGGCCAAGTGCGAGTCGTACTCGCCCATGAAGGGTTCCGTAGCAGCAAGTAACGATAAGTTTACGATTTATGACGTATTAAAAAAAAACTACTTGCTAGATCTCGTTCAAACCAATTTTCGGTGGAAGTTTACATAGTAATGTACATTATATATTTTTTTTTAGTTTTATCATTCTCTTATTTTAGAAGTTACAGGGGGGGGGACACACATTTTACCACTTTGGAAGTGTCTCTCGCACAAACTATTCAGTTTAGAAAAAAATGATATTAGAAACCTCAATATCATTTTTGAAGACCTATCCATAAATACCCCACACGTATGGGATTGATGAAAAAAAAAATTTTGAGTTTCAGTTCTAAGTATGGGGAACTCCAAAATTATTTGTTTTTTTTCTATTTTTGTGTGAAAATCTTAATGCGGTTCACAGAATACATCTACTTACCAAATTTCAACAGCATAGCTCTTATAGTTTCGGAAAAAAGTGGCTGTGACATACGGACGGACAGACAGACAGACAGACAGACAGACAGACAGATAGACAGACAGACAGACAGACAGACAGACAGACAGACAGACATGACGAATCTATAAGGGTTCCGTTTTTTAACGGAACCCTAAAAAGGATTGCATTCATTTATTTTAAAGATTGATTGGAACGATCAATTCAACTTTTCTCATTAACTTAGAAGCAAAAAGGCTGAATATGAAATGCCTGTGCCTGTTAGAAAATTGGCTCATTAAATTTTAGCACCTCATTTACTCAAGTACTTAAGTACCTATTGGTTTTGACTATAAAACGTGAAACGTTTTTTTTAATAAATGCAAGTTATAAAACTTAATTCAGGAAAGAGGTTTCAGACATTTAATGTAGTTGAGTTTCTCTAAGTGCAATTAGTATAAAAGCACTTACTTTTATTTAATTAAAGAAAACGGTTCCCGCGACGGTACTTAGTCGGAATACCAACGTAAACGACACTCGTTTTGCAAATATTATTTATTGTTTTTACGGAAACGCAGTGGACTTAAACGTATTCAGACGATAGACGAAAATGTTATAATAGGAAGTTATGGGTGACAGGATAGCACTTTGGTACAAAATACTTGCAGACAAATTGGCTTACTCAATAGTACAAAAGAAAAAACATCTGACAAATCACACTGCCATCCTGTAATCTCTTTACCTACCTGTAAAAGGAAAAGTCTAAGCACTAGGTACTTGCAATAAATTACCCTTTAGCTCAACTAGACCAGAAATTCCGACCAAAAAGATCCATGTACCCTCAAACTGGTACGGAAAAGGGCCATATTCATAGGATTCTAAATTCTTTGTTGACAGATTTATAGCACTTTGTAATTAAGTAGCAAACCCTATAGATATTGGACCATTTACTACAGACACATACTTATGTCGACTATGGGCTGTGTAGGTAGCTATTGTCCGTGACTTCGTAACCTTATAAACTTCAACCTCTCGCTCAACCCGCATAGGATAGTTTCGAAAAATCCTTTCTTATGCTGCAGCCACGTTGTCGCGATAAGACGAACTAAACTTCGCGCGCTCTCTCTCGCACACCGCTCGACGTCTCGCTGAGCAACAGAGAGCGCGCGAAGTATTAAGTTCATGTTATCGCGACAGTGTAGCCCTAGCATGAGAAACGATTCTTAAAGAAATCATATAATAGCATAATGATTTAAACTAGATGATTAATAAATTTAAAACTTTAGTTTTAAGACTTTGCATATTCATATTTTCTCTTTTTGTTCTCACACACTATTGTCTACATTTCTTTTTCATTTCTCCTTTCGCAGGTCTACTGGAAGAAATTTCTTAAGAAATAAGTAGTACCTTTATACCTAAATTATAATTATGTTGTATCTATATATATTTTACTGTGTGTGCATAAATAATAAAATAAAAAAACAGTGGCACTCCGGGAGTGCCGACAGAAGTTAAAATTTGAACAAGATCGCCTTGGTGGAAGAAAAATACTTGTATAGAACATTGGTCCGTAACCTTATCTAAATAAAGAGCACAATCGCGTTTACAAAAAAAAAAAAATACTTCCAAAACCTTTAAAGTAAAAATACTTGCATAGAATATTGATCCGTAACTAAATATAAATAAAGATCACAATCGCGTTTACAAAAATGAAGTGTCGGTAAGGGTGTCGCGAGTACAATTGTTTATACCCATCTCAAAAATGCCCAACGCGCCTAAAGAAGTTTCTACTTAAAAAAAAAATAGATGAGGTCGGTGTTTCCTAGCTGACAAGGTACTCTCTGAAAAGAAACACCGAAACAAAATCAGAGGTAAAAATCTCCCACTAATCATGTTTGTGTCTTTGGCGGTTTAGGAATTAGACTGTGCGTCTGTCAGTTAGCCAGTTAACTTCACGTAACTACATACAAACCTACCTACCTAGGTAAACATACAAAAGGACCGCTCATAAAATTGTCAGACGAATATAGCTCCATAAAACAGCTGACCATAAAATAATGTGAGGTTTTTTTTACCTTCATAAATCGTCACTGGAAATGTGCCATAATGGCTACTTAAAATGCTCCTAAAAGTACTCTGGACAGTGAATTTATGACGTATTGCGAAGATAAACATCAGGTCTTTACCGTTAAATTTTGTAAAACATTTTACTTTGAGCTGCCGTAAATATTTTTCAGTCCTTTTAGAATTACTTGAAGAAGGTGTCGAGGCTCAAAGTGTTTATGCGGCTCTTTTAGGGCCAAAATAACCATTGTTTAGTTTAATGGGGCATTTTCTTCTATATAACAGAAATATTACTGTTTATAAGAAATCATTTGAGTTCACGTCAGTTGATTTTAGTGCGTACCTATGACGTTTCGAATTGTAAACTGTATAGTGTAGTCTAGCTACTGTACTTACCGTCCATAATAAAATTTAAAATATAGTAAATAGTGTTTTATTTCAAGCAAAATACCCATTTACAAAAAACAAAATAATTAAGTAGTAAAAACAATAAAAATTATTCAAAAATTATCATTAAAAATTACTACAGCCTTCAAAAAACATACAGTCTTTCGTCATTCAAGTTTGAGTAAAAAATCAACAGTATTTTCAGTTGTAAATACTTAAATAGTAAAGTAAGTAGGTAGTTCTACATAGAAACTGTCCTATTTATGTGGATTAATGTATTACAATACATACATACATGTTATCGACGCATTGGAAAAGCTTCATGACGTCACGTCCGCCAACTGACGGCGTGGCCACTGAGAAACTAGAGTTTAGTAAAAGGGGAGTTGATCGCGCCAGTCTGCGCGCAATTCTCAACGAGTCCACAACTATCTACAAGTATTCACCTAAAGTCTGTGTAAAAGGGTAACAAGTATCAACGTGTGCATATGTCATAACCAGTGATCGGAGTAGGTAGAGTGATTTGGGGTCAATGCACTGGCACGTATATATTATTATGGATATGCCCCCGAGATTCCGAGATTTTGAAATTATTAAGACTTTTTTAAGGAATTTTAAATGTTGTAATGTGTAGAATAAAGAATACATCAATATGAATAAGAAATATTTAACCCTTTTGCTGTCTTTTTAATAGTATATAGGTGATCGGACTCCAAGAAAAGGATAGGTAAACTTTAAAAACAATATAATAATATAATATATTTTAAATGTTTATCTATCGCATTATATAAATTTCTAATGTAGTAGTTTAAAATATGTACCAAAATGAAATCCCGGAAAAAAGGCTTATCCATGTTATGATTTCTATGACTATTCATGATGCGAGTACATAAAATCACTCTACCTACTCCGATCACTGGTCATAACTATTTTGTAATTCCTAAATTAATTTGATTGTGGCAGCTGTGGTATGTAAATTAAGGTAAATTATTAAATGTGCTAAATATGATTTGAAATATGATCCTTAATGTATTTTGATGTATGTGCGGTACAGAAAATTAAATTTACATTTTTAAAGATCTTTAATAAATGTTTGAGTTTATAGAGTGGCGATAAGAGTAAAAAATTGAAGAAGTTTTTGTAACATTTTTGTTAAGTAGAAAATGGAGCTCATCGGGTTATGCCAGAATAGAGTGAAATTTTTACAGGATGTGAAAGTTGAACGTTGTTTACATTCATGGGTAGAACATCCTGTAAAAATTTCGAGACGGTAAAAAAAACACCCAGTATATGTATTTGTAATCACGTTTTCAGAAAACGGCTCCAACGATTTCGATGAAAGTTGCAATATATGGGTTTACGGTGGTGAAAAATCGATCTAGCTAGGTCTCATAACTGGGAAAATTCGTTTTCTCCGTATTATCACCCGAGCAGAACTCGGTCGGCCAAAGTTTAGAACAAGATGGCCACCTTATAATAATGACATGGCAGCATGGAATTAGTAAGTACCGACACTATCATGTTTGAACTTTCCTATACTGCCCTGCTAAGCCCAAAGGCGGTATCTCAACCAGAGTAAGTTTTGAGAAAATTGACTTTTTGTAAATTGTAATGTATGGAAAAATGCAGATATAAAAAACTTCTTAGTGGTTTTTTTTAATGTTTTAAGTTAGATAGCGCTATTTCGCTTATACCATTAGATGGGAAATTGTTAAAGCTATTGAAAGGTACAAAAAAAACGAAACGGGCGTATCTCAGAGATACCGCCTTTGGGCTTAGCAGGGCAGTATACTATTAATGAGCATTCTCTATTTTCACCAGGTACTTTGTTATTAATTCTTTTCAAATATGAGATTCTCTTTTATACTCATTGTGCCTTAATTATTAATTAAAGAAATCTTTTATATTTATTAGCTTTTCTTTATAATCCAAACAAAGGCACGCCATGATGTTAATTTACGGCACGGCATAAAGACATCTCAGTGAAATTGATCTCAACAATACACTTTAAATTCAATTACTAATTTAATTAAGAAACTTCAAAGAACAGACAAAAAACGACCTTATTGAAAGAAACATCTGACGAATGTCATTTACAAATGAAATCTTAAATAAAAGAGAAGATTAGAAACAGCAAAGACGGATTTAGGGAATCAATAACGACTATTATTCTTCTATACAATGACTTAGGAGTGACCCTTTAGCCCTTTACCCGTTATTGAATCTTGCCGAAGCGATTTAGGAATTTTTCGTTATATTTGGGGAAACATTCGACAAAAGATACGAGGGTTTTCAATGTAAGGGGCTGGTCCAATGTCAATATGTGAGAATTTATGGGCATTCGTATTACTAGAAGAGCCGTGTATTCGATCTATGTTGAGCAATAAATATCTGCGAACCGCTGTTTCAGCTGGCGGTACAAACAATGTGCTTATTTACAATGTCACTGTATTGCAACTTTCATCGAAATCGTTAGAACCGATTTCGAGAATGTGAGTACAAATATATATTCATACAAATATATATACAATTATATTTAAGTCCCATGTAACAGGGGGCGAGCCTATTGCCATCACCCGGCAATCGAACCCAGGACCTCATACTCAGCAGTACTGCTTACGATCACTAGACCAACGAGGCAGTCAGTAATTGAGACATATATGTTGCAGTAAGATGGTTGAAGCCGTGATATAGTTATATCCCAAGGGATATAGCTATACACCATAATATAAATTAAAGTCAAAAGTCAAACTCAAATCATTTATTTCAAATAGGCCCTTGTAAATTTACAAAAAAATCGAATTGATTCTAGTCTCCCCTTCCAAAAGGTAGTTTTCGTATGGAGAAGAACGGGTAAGAAACTCCACCGTTACTCTTTTAAATTTTTTTACAATATTTTGTATTGGCACCTACATTAGTTAAATAATTATATGTGAAGACGATGCACCTAGAATAAAATTACTATACCACAATAGGTAAAAATAATTAAAAATGAAGAAAGGACAGATAAATTAATTATGTGATAGATAGGTACATGATGCTCACACATAGTTAGTTAGTATAGTTATATGAAAGTGGTTCATAACTGTCGGAGTGTCCTAATTTTGTTACTGCGACCAATTTTGACGTAGCGCTCACCGGCCGCTGCCGCAGCAACGCTCGCTACGCTCGCTCGGCTCGCGCGTATTTAGTCACAATTCTAACCTAACCTAACCTATTGAGCGGAGTGCCCTAATAGTTATAATACTAGATCGTACGTACCATAGTTATATTCCTAGTAAGACAGTTATGAACCGCTTTCATATAACTATATTACGGTATATAAGTAGCTATATCCCTAGGGATATAACAATATTACGGTTTTAACCATATTACTGTGACATATACATACATTTCGTATTTATCTAAGGCCATACATCAGCTTAAAATCTTATCAGTGGATTTATTTTCATCAACGTCTCATGGTTAAGGGATTTAATGATTTTATATTTATACTTGTAGTTGAAATGTATTGCAGTGTCTTTATAGTCCAAATACATTATAGAGATATGCTGTTAGACCTTTTTATTTAAACGGTATCTTATAGCTTAACAGCAAGCCCCAATCGCTGCACTATCTTTAAATATCGCAGCATCATGCTGGGGGACCTTCTGGCCTCGTCTAAGAGTTTTTTTGTTTGTTTTGGAACGAAGTTTCTTATCGCACATTATACTCTGCACACTTCGCGAATGAGAGCTAGACCATTGTAGCTAGAGAAAAAGTGTAACATTTTGATCGTCACTTCGGAACGGAACTTCGTTCCAACCGGGTGTTCCACGACACCTCTCGCTTTTGTTTTTATTATTTTTCTGTTCGTCATAACTTTTCTGTCTTTGGATCGTTAGATTTTTTTACTGACAAATCTTAAATATAATTATACAATCTTACACTAAAATATATTATGTTAAAGTATGTAAAGGAAAAAATAAAGAAAAGAGCTCATTGTCGGAATATTAACTTTGTGTAAAATTATCTCTTGTGTAATTCCCAATATATACTCTTTCTATATTGGCGTAGGTAAATACCCATTTTTGGTATCAGAATAATTACAGCAACATACAACCCACAGTGGGCTAGACATCTTAAAAAAGAATGTTCTCATCCAATCAAAATCCTTATTACCAAAACTCGTGATAAAAGCCATTCTCATAAGTGCACATTTGCCATTAGCAGCCGCTGCGTGCGAGCGTCGAGCGGTGCCACCACCACCATGCCCGTAATGAAAATGTAAATCTACTTCTGTAATTCCTTAATGTAAGCTTCGAGCTTTTAGTAATATCATTCTTTACCCTAGAGGGAAATGTCCGGGTTATTAATTCTCGGAAACCAATTTTATTCGGCGAAATTTTTGGGAAAATACACTTTAGGTAAGTTTCAATACTGTTTTTAATTAACTCTGAGTGTAATTTTAATTGGCTGTAAACAAGTTGTGAAAAACACTTAATTCTGGCTTTGATAGCCTTATTTTAGTAGTATTCCCCAGTGAGAGTTTAACACGATAGTTCTCAATATTATGTTACGTTACTCGGGTGAATTAAATAGTAGGTATCCTAGCCTTTTAATTAAGTTAATTTACCTAATTTGTTTTGACACTGTTATTTGTGTGAAGTCATACAACAATGGTAGTTAATTGATTCAGGCGTGACCTTGCGGAAATCCATTATAAAATACAATAGACGTGGATTTATTTATTTAGTAACTTGTTCCGCTTAGCTATTTCTAAAGAGCCATAAAAACTCCTGAAAGAAATCGACACGTGTTTCACCTTTTAACGAGGCCTCCTCAGGATGACGATTGACTTGTCGCGAACTCTAACACGCCGTGTTGCCACACCGAGCATTGGACGCAGTCTGCGTTTTTATGGCTCTTTAGAAATAGCTAAGCGGAACAGGTTACTAAATATATCCACGTCTATTGTATTTTACAACAATGGTGTTGATACGAAGGTTGATAAAGATCAAATTAGTACCAGTATGTTCTATCTAAATGCAACAAATTATGTACCAACGTCATAGTTATTCATCACGTCATCTGAATTCTTAATCACCAGATGCAGATGAATACCAGTAAGACTGGAAACCGACTCCAACATGGTTGGGAAAAGACTAGGCAGATGATGAGACGACCAACATCATCATTCTCCCGAACTCATCTCAATTTAGGTGTGACTGCATTGGCAAGTCATAGGTCTCGAGTTCGAACCCAAAGCACACACGCACGCGTGGATTGTAGACCTGTTGACCATTTTCTATTTTGTTAAGTACTTGGTACTTATTGAAAGAGTTACACTGTCCTCCCATACCTAGAAACACTGTTATTTGAAAGTATTGTAAAAGCCAATTATTTTTAAAAGAGTAACCGTGGAGTTTCTTGCCGGCTCTTCTCCATAGGAAACGACCAATTGGAACCGTGCACCTAGCTTCTGACGTTTCATAAGTGCCCATGTAGGTTTATGTGAAATAAAATATTTTGATTTTTTGATTTTGCCCCTCTGACTTTTCGGATTTATGTGCGTATTGTTTAATTATCACTTGCTTCAAAAACGGTGAAGGAAAACATCGCGAGGAAACAGGCATGCCTAAGAGATATTTTTCGACGGCATGTGAAGCTAAGTCATGGGCCTCTGACTTAGCTTCACATGCCGTCGAAAAATATCTCTCGGGCGGCTTTAAAACTCTGACACCAGGTAAGTTACTAACCACACGAAAAAGAAGAAGATTATGTAACATAATCATAACTCATCAACTGAACACATTCACCTTGAGAGTACATTTTTTGAAGAAACATCGACCAAGGCTCCCAATTTAATTTTAGCCATATTCCAAATTATCGGCGAGATTCTAAAACCGACAACAAACAGGATCAAACACAGTCAATAGCTAACCCAACCATCTCCAATTCCCGACCACAACAAACCCGTTATTGACACCCGACCTTATCAACAAATACACCTTTCTATCACCCAACTTCGGAACAAGAACAAACTTCTCAGATTGATCTCCTATACCTACCGAAATGGAGCCCCAAGTTTTTTGTTTCGAAACAAATCCACTCTGTTTGGTAATCGGAACACAGCGGTGTACTTCGAACATACAAAGACTTATGGTTCATAAAATTTGGGCATGTATTGAATCGAACCTCAAATAAATCCCTTTTATTTCGAAAAATATTATTGAACACTCTAATATAATGAATGCGTCTTTTTTATGGACCTCAAATAATTCATATTTTGGGGTTTTAAAATACTAAAATGTCAAGTAACTGCCACCAAGTTGGATGTAGTGCTCTCCCGCCGCAACCGCGGCACAGCTCGCTCAGCTCGCTCGCGGTACGTCACAGTACTAACCTAATCAAACCCATTTGGTTGATGCTCTAGCTTAATTTCTGCGATGAATTCAGCACGCACATTTCTAACCTAATCTAACCCGTTGGGTCGGCTTTCCCTAGCTTAGTTTCTGTGGTTTCTGCAACGCAACTGTGAAAAAAGGTCATAAAGTTAAAAAAAGGCTTAAATATTACAAAAAGCGTGCATCTTCAAAAAGCTAAAACGTTTTCAGAGGTTAATTAATTTAAAAAAGTCCACACCATTAGAAGGTGAATAGCTAACATAGGATCAGTTAAGCTTCAGCCAAACCTGCGCGACCAAAGCGAATGCGAAGTGAGAGCGTCAGCCGCGCGGCAGAAGCTGCTCGTGTTTATCTATGGCGTCTTGCACACCTACGCAAACTAAACGTACATACAGCGTTTAGTTTCGCGTTGTTGACGCTCCCGCTTCGCGGGACGTGGGGTCCCGGGTACTTGACGCTCCGGTTTGGCCGAAGCTTTAAATATATCCTATGAAGTTTCTTGTAACGTATAATGTAACATTTACGTTTTCAAATCTAATGTCTCGTCTTTTTACGCATAGCACCTTTTATACCCAATTTAATTTCCTCTAACGTTGAAAAACGTATCGTGATCACTTAAACCAACATATGTATAAATAATATGGGCTGGCCAAAGCATAAGATAAAAAGCCTCCTGACCGATTTCGATCCCGGTGACAATCTCAACGGATCCAGGTACGCAGTAGATAGTGCATAAGTGTGTGCGCAAACACTCTATTCCTTTACTCTCATAGTTCAGTGGGACGGCAATCCAATACGATCGAGGAGAGATCAGGCGCAGGACCAACAGCTTTACGTGCTTTCCGAGGTACATTGGCTTCATACCACTAACTTTACAACTCCGGGCTGTTACTGAGAAATTCCAAATGAAACCCAAATAAGGATCATTTCCAACAAACGAATCATCGGAGCATCGGATCGGAAAGGATACGAACGGATGCGGCGACAGTCGATCACGTTCGACAGGATGTCGACGCATAAGACTGGCTCCGTATCGTCGCTTGCAAATGTATCCGTTTCTGCGCCTAATTAAATAGTTTCATTCCTACCGTGTTGACGTGTTCTAATTTTTGAAAATGGTTGAAGTTGATTTGGCGATAGAAGAAGAAAATAATCATAAAACAGCCGAAAGGATCCGATCGGATACGACGACAGGCGAACGGAACCGATCGCGCGTCGCAACACACTTTCGGCTACGATCGTGTGTCACGGAAGACGCCCACGGTCAAGCTGCTGTGCACGGCTTGGTAATATAGACTTTAAATACTGTGTACACGATTGTCATTTAAAGATTATAAAATCCGTTCCGATACGATGCGATGCGAGCCGTTTGTTGGAAATCATCCTTAACACTTTACCCGACGTGAGAATCCTATTGTCTGCCTCGTTGAAATAATCCAATATAACTGCTTTTAGAAGTGCAATTAGTGCGACTCAGCAGTAAAACGCCTTTTTTTTTGTTTTGGGTGGGAAATTATCAAATAACTTCTCCCGCTCTAGGCGGAGAGGGAGGGCGTGTCAGACTCTTACTGACTAAAACCCACCCGTGTTCCTTCGGTTGCCCTGTTGCCGGGGGCCACGATTTCCCTATCGGTTTTCTTCGAACCCCCGACAGGCATTGGCCCTAGCGGAACCCGTCAATTCTGCTGACATCTCTTTGAGGTGCGCGTGGAACACAACACGCCGTCGACCTGGGCTTGGTCCTTATCGGACGGCGAGCTACCCATTGCTCACCGTTTGCAAGCCCGCGCCTACGGTGGCCGGAAATCGGCTCGCGATTCCCGCCCCGGGCGTCTCCTTCTATTGCGGCGGTTAGGGGCGTGAGGGCGCGAAATTTGCCTCTCCCTCACGCGTTCCGCCTCCTCCTTCGCGAGCATTACCGCTTCGCAGAAGGAGGTGACGGCCTGCCATTTCCTCTCGCTCCGTACCATGGCCTGAACCAGGGCCGGACGCGAGAGATCACCGCCGCCGATCGCCTCTACGAGGTCACGGCGTTGCTCCGCCCAAGCTGGGCAGACCTCCACCGTATGCTCCACCGTATCCTCAGGCCGATCCACACAATGGTGACACCCGGGTGTTTCCTCCCGCCTTATCCTGTACAGGAACATCCCGAAACAGCCGTGTCCGGTGAGGACCGGCGTCAGGCGGAAGGTGAGGACGCCGTGGCATCTCTCCAGCCACTCCTCAAAGAGGGCTCTTATCGCCGCAATTAAAAACTCGCGGGAACTTGTCACACACGTCTGCTCTATTGCAAGCCTTAATACTAAAACCATCAGTTGGTCGAACCTCGATATATTGGCGCCCAATACCGAACGCACGAATGAAACTGCAGCCAATCAACGCATGAGGCCCGGACTGCACCAAAGCAAAGACGAGAGGAGAGGAGATGGGTTTTAAACAACCAATAGAATTTCATTATTCACACATCTCGTCTCCATTCAGCTTCAGTGGAGACTACTGAGCGGAGATGCATCATATTATTATTTTATACTAGCCAAAACGTTTATTTTACTTGCACCTACGCCACTATATTATATTAAGATGATTCATTTAAACAAAATACATATGACTTTATACTTTATAAATAATCAAGTAATCAAAACACAATCGACACATTAATGAACAAGAACCTTTCCCAATGCTAAACTTGTTGTAGATAGGTACATAATTTAAATTGCGGGTACTTTTAAGTATTTACTTATATAATTTCACTCCACGCATAACACTTTTTCACAATCACAACAACAATTTATCTAGTCTGCTCGACGTCCGTATGTCACTGCAGGGATCCAGCAGAATATCAGCGTCAGGTATATTTGCCTGACACATGCTGAGTTGGACTCGCATTTGGTGCAACCTTGAGACGCACACCGCACCCTATATATTTAATTATTCCGAAGGATGTCATAATTTCACTCCATTTCTATACTTATGTTTTTTCTTTTTTGTACATTGGCATCTTGTTTTTATTTATATCCATGTAATTTGTTATAATTTAATTGTGTTTATGTGTGTCTTTTGTGTGCACTAAATAAATGTTTTATCTATCTATCTATATTAGTATGGCGCGATCGAAGCGGAGATGTGAGCTGCGCCTCGCAAGCTGCGACTACGGTGCGCAGACTAAGGTGACAGATGAGAAGAGATGTGAGTGGCGTGCAGTGAGCGGCGCCGTAACAGTTCCTCTTTAGCTAGCACACATCTCCGTTATAGCTAGCACACATCTCCACTCTAGCTAGCACACATCTCCGCTCTAGCCAGCACACATCTCCGCTCTAGCCAGTACACATCTCCGCTCTAGCCAGCACACATCTCCGCTCTAGCCAGCACACATCTCCGCTCCAGTCTAGCCAGTACGCATCTCCGCACAGCTTCGGTGAATACACCCTAGCTGAAAAACATCTCTTTTCGTCTCCGCTTCGGACATCTCCGCACATCTCCGCTTTGGTGGAGTTCGGGCCTGAAGCGATTCGTATTTCGAACGGATATTCCTCGTCATTCGAAGTTTAAGCCGCATCCCACGCGAATGTGTATTTACTGATCAATCTCCTGCGGTTGCTGTAGTACATTTGTTACCTATATTTGCAAAATTGTTCTGTCTCTTCCACTAATGCCATTTAGAACCAGAGTTGAAGTTGAATATGTAGGCAGCCTTATATCATACCTAATTGATTACACAAGATTTTAAGATTAAAGTATAATTTCTAACGAGACTTTCAAGAAACTTCTGAATATACTTTAGTACTTATCATCGCTTACACGTATCTCTACTTGTATTTATAGCAAAATAAACTAAAGTCAAGTTTGATAACTTTCATATTAATGTTGATCCTCTTTCATGAAATTTTCAGCCTAATGTATATGTTTCAGCGAGTTAAAAGTTTGTAAAATTATCAAAACTTCTTAATGTATGTTTAACTAGCTGTGCCCCGTGGTTTCACTCGCGTAAGTCTAAATAAAAAATCCGCAGTCACACGTAATCTGATTGATTTTTTGCCCTAACACGTGTGACTCCGGATTTTTTATTTGTCTGTCTGTTATGTCTTGTTTATACCTTTTTAGATGATATTTTATCGTAGTTGGAGTTGGAGGAGCTCGTGGCTAAGTACTAACAGCCGCTCGGGTCGATCGGTCAGGCTAAGCTACGCTTTCCGGGGTTGGTCCGTGGATGGGTGACCATTTTTACATACCGAGACTCCTCCGTGCCTCGGAAAGCACGTTAAGCCATTGATCCCGGTTGTCATTCGTGGATCTTTGACAGTCGTTACGGGTCGTCAGAAGCCCGAAAGTCTGACAACCAGTCTTACCAAAGGTTATCGTATTACCTAGTTACTGGGATGTGGAGGTCAGATAGGCAGTCGCTCTATGTAAAATACTGGTATTCAGCTGCATCCGGTTAGACTGGAAAACAGGACTGGAAGCTGACCCATTATAGTTGGGAAAAGGCTAGGTAGAACATTTTGTCGTAGTTGGGTTTTAGTTTTATAAGTTTTATCGTTACACGACTGCCCAAAAAGGAGTGTTTTGTATTTTAATAAATCTGTTGAATGATGCCTATAAAGTGTTGTTGTTTAGTTTTATAACATTTATTTTTATTTAAATTATTTTGGGGTTATTGCATATATTTTTGAAATGTGCTAGTTAAGCCCTTTCATTTAATAGCCAACATAATATGCCATGTGCTTTTTTAGTTCCTCTCTTTATGTTCTTTAGAGGAGTCATACTCAATTTAATGTGACGTCAAATACGCCAAATTATGATAAGTAGTTTAGAAGTTACGAGGGAACAGATGAACATACATGTCAAAATCATAACCCTCCTTTTTACTTTGCCGTAGTTGGATAAAAATAGAACAGGATAGTATTATAATATTTGCATATCATCATAATTTCAGCCGAAAGAAGTCCACTGCTGGACATAGGCCTGTCCCAAGCATCGCCAATTCAACCGATTCTGAGCATCTTACATTGAGCGGATTCTTGCGATCTTCACAAGGACATCGGTCCACTTTGTGGGAGCTTCGCCTTTCAGCGCTACGTCTTGCGCCCTACCGTCATCCAAAGAATTTAATCGGAACTTATCCAAAGGTGCTGAAACAAAATCCACCCTTGTGAGATATGATAGAGCTATTTGTGGTAATTCTTCGTGAGGAGTAGCAAACATGGTTATAAACAATGTCACTTTTCATCGTGTTTGATATAACTAACGAATAATTATTTATTTGTTAGTTATATAAAACCTCGTTGGTCTAGTGGTCGCAAGCGCTACTGCTAAGCATGAGGTCATGGGTTCCATTCCCGGGTCGGGCAAAGTGTTATTGGGGTTTTCCATCTAGAATTTCTCAGTAGCAGTCCAGAATCTGGATTTCTGCCCGGTTGATGGCAATAGGCTCGCCCCCTAATACATGTGACGTAAACATAACTTGCGAAATCTGGGTGTATAGACCCAGCACACCTCTGCTTAATCCTTCTGGGTATACAGGTGTGATGTTATGTTATCCTTTCAACTGTCATTAATGAGACACAATAGAATTTTAATTGTTATCCACCTTAATGAGGCGTCGTAACAGATGATGGGTTATATCAAACACGATGACATTCAACCATGAACTTTGGTTTTCAAAGAAAAAAATAAGAAAAAATCTGCCAGAAATCTTTTCAAGATCACGTTTCTAATGAAAAAAACTTCTCGTTTATCATTTTTTGAGATAGTAGAGTATTCCTTTAATATTCATTGACTTGATTTAGTACTAGCACGTCGACGACACAGAGACACAGTAGATTTTTTTTTTGTATTTTATCACATAGATATACAATTTTATAGGTTTTTGTTTCATGCCTGGTTTGAAGGTAACATATGGAAGATAAAGTAAATAAAGCGAAAAGGTCTTGTTTTTAATTTTCAATTAATAGAAGAATAGTCCACCTTTGATCTTATTTGCGATTCAAATCAGAAAATCAACCAATTTATTACACCTTTTTTTTGTGTGTGAAATTATCAAATAACTTCTCCCGCTCCGCCCAGAGCGTGTCAGACTCTTACTGATTAAAATCCATCCGTGTTCATTCAGTTGCCTGTATGTTGCCAGGGCCACGGTATCCCTTTTGGACTTTCTCGCGACACCGGCAGGCATCGGCCCTAGCGGACCCCGTCACTTCTGCTGACATCTCTTTGAAGCGCGCGTGGAACAAAACGTGCCGTAGATCCAGGCCTGATCCTTATCGGACGGCGAGCTACCCATTGCTCACCGTCCGAAAGCCCGCGCCTACGGTGGCCTAAAATCGGCCTGCGATTCTCGACGCCCAGGGCGTCTCCTCCTGCGGCGGTTAGGGGCGTGAGGGCGCGAAATTTGCCTCTCCCTCACATGTTCTGCCTCCTCCTTCGCGAGCATTACCGCTTCGCAGAAGGAGGTGACGGCCTCCCATTTCCTCTCGCTCCGTACCATGGCCTGAACCAGGGCCGGACGCGAGAGATCAACGCCGCCGATCGCCTAATTTATTACACCTAAAATGAGATGACCACCACGCAATGAGCGTGATGATCAATGCTCATTTCTTAGTACAGTGCTCGGCAAACCACAGCTACACATGGCCACATGCGGCTCTCTGGCCTATCGAGTGCGGCTCTATACAAATTTCGGTAAGGAGAGAGTAGATACGCGCGGGGGTCGCGGTACCGGTCATCAAGCAAGATATTAAGTTTTATAACAAATTTAAACTGTATTTCCGAAGTGTTTCCACCAACATTTTATAGGACATCGCAAATTAATCATTTATGGAGCTGAGCCGAGTTCATGGATGGTGGTCAAGCAATGAAGACGTTTAGAAACTGTCGCGAATTGTTAGTGTGATTAATTTGATAGTAAATTATAATTTGATCTGAACTGTAAACGGTTTTTCTATTGCGCAATAACCAACACTACCCACAGTACAGTAGTTAAAATATTGCTGATAATAACGAAAGAGACACGCGGTACCCATCATATCATCATCTGCCTAGCCTTTTCCCAACTATGTTGGGGTCGGCTTCCAGTCTAACCGGATGCAGCTGAATACCAGTATTTTACATGGAGCGACTGCCTATCTGACCTCCACAACCTAGTTACTAGGTAACACGATACCCCTTTATAAGACTGGTTGTCAGACTTTTGGGCTTCTAACTACCCGTATAACGACTGTGAAAGATCTACAAATGACAGCCGGGACCAACTGCTTAACGTGCTTTCCGAGGCACGGCGGGGTCTCGGTATGTAAAGATGGTCACCCATC
Source organism: Agrochola lychnidis (assembly GCA_963680765.1). Taxonomy (NCBI): domain Eukaryota; kingdom Metazoa; phylum Arthropoda; class Insecta; order Lepidoptera; family Noctuidae; genus Agrochola; species Agrochola lychnidis. The sequence continues at coordinate 19,030,496 of OY796857.1, forward strand.
CACGGACCTGATCGATCGACCCGTGCAGCTGTTTAGCTACACGGGTCGATCGATCAGGTTAAGTTGCATGCAATGCATGCAATGCAGTAATAAATGACTTAGCCACCATACCCATGCATGCATTGCTTACCCATCATATAAATGTAGAAAAAAGATCTACGACTACCAACAAACTGCTTGCAGTTAGGCAGAGGTTACCTGAAAAAAATTCTGTGCAGCCAATCACCTTTAATTTTTTTTTTTCATCTCAACATTACGAAGAACTAAAAGCAATATTATCATATTCATCATAAGTAGGTAGTAAGGCGATTAACACGCGGCACCGCACACCGCCGCGGTAGGCGGTGAAGCGGATCTCATGTCGCATTCTAATAAATCCGTTAATGCCTAACACACGTACACCGCCCGACCGAGCAGTCGAAGGTGCTCTCATCTCTTACCTCCGCGGCGGTACGCGGTGCCGTGTGTTAATCGCCTTAGATTTCGGGGGCGGAGCGATGGCCTTAAGAAAACGTTAGGACCCGTTATATAGTAACGTTACCAAGAGTTTATTAGAAGCCCCCGAGCTTACAGAGTTTGATGGAAGACTGCTTATCCTATTTTAGTCTAATGCGTACCTAGAACTTGCAACTAAGCTGGTGGTCACTGGCGCCTTCACATCACGCCATGTCTGGCTGACAAGGACAAAAGTGCAGCGTACGAGCTTATGGCTCTACCACGGTGATAGATAAGGTGAGTTCGGAGAATGTAACTAGGTATTAAGCCCTTACTCCATAAATACAAATCAAAATAGAAACTTAACTCAATACACCGTTGACAGTGAGTTAAGAGTCCAGCAAACAGTTTGTTCAGAGCATTAAGTTCTTTCTTAAGTCTGAAAGAATGCCCTAGAATGTTGTCCTCCTTTTGTTGGCAATAATCGTTTAAGTTGCAGCTTATAACATGAGTATGTTGACTTTTTTTCTTGCAGAAGATTATGAAAGACTTCTTTGTTTTATTTATAAGGATACTTATGTTCTCTTTTTAGTAATTGAAGAGTAAGTTTGTCTGAGAAAGGTATAATGTAGTGCAAGTAACAGGTCACCGTCACCAACAGAAAAATAAAGTGGCACTCCAAGAGTGCCGACATAAGTGAAAACTTGAACAATATCGCCTTGGTGGAAGAAAAATACTGGTACCTATAGAACATTGGTCCGTAAAATAAAGAGTACAATCGCGTTTACAAAACCTTTAAAGTAAAATACTTGCATAGAACATTGATCCGTAACGTAATATAAATAAAGAGCACAATCGCGTTTACAAAAATGAGGTGTCGTCACAGTGTCGCTAAATCTATGGTTTAGTCCCATCTCAAAAATGCCCAACGCGCCTATAGAAGTTTTCACTTTAAAAATCTTACATTTGTGCCGTCGACGGACGTATCTACCTTGAATGACATTATTCAAAAGGATAATTTTACTATAAATCTTGGGGAAGGCCTATTTCCAGCAGTGGACGTCTTTCAGCTGAAATGAATGATGAAATCTTGTACGCTCAATATCCTTGTCATTTTATTTTAATTAATGAATATCTAGGTTCTTGTTAAAATAATTTTAAGCTTGACTATTTTTTGTTAAAGGTTAAATTTCAACATTTATCCTACCGTTCAGAAAATTCTTTGTAATCCGCTTAGTCAAAAAAACTTATCAACTCAAATAGTTACAAAAAGTCAAGACTTGGTCAAATATAATATTACTAGCGGTCGCCCGCGGCTCCGCCCGCGTGTATGTCGGTTACCGCTGCAAAAAGCCTACCCAGGAAAGACACGGTCAGCAAAATGATTCCCAGGTCAATTCACAGACACCGACAGTAACATCGACGACGCAGCCATTATCCGCAGGCTGCACAGATTGTCTTTCTGTGTATGTTAAAGTTGTTAATGATGAATATATTTAAATGTAATTAATACTAAGTTTTCACTTCTGCCGGCAGTCCCGAACTGTTGTTTAGCCCTGAAAAGAACTGTTTGTTAGCCCTGAAAAGAACTGTTGTTTAGCTCTGAGAAGAACTATTGCGTAGGTGTAGTTTTAAGAACGAAATCTAAAAAAAATCGCACGAAAATTATTAGACTTCGCGCACGACCGGTGCGTAGGGAGCCGACCTCGCGTCTGAGCCGCGCGGGTACCTTACTCATAGATCTAAACTCCCCTCCCGCACGCGCACCCCCGCCTTGGTGACGCCCACTTCGCAACGGGCCGTGCAGCAGAAATCGTAATATTTTAATTTCGCCATAACTTCAAAACCAAACGTACAATTTTAATCATTCAAAGACCAAATATTATCTACATAAACTGTACTTAGTGATGAAATAATTTATTTTGATAAGGATTAATAGCATGAGTAAAATAAACGCGTTTAAATGTAGTCCAAAAAAAATTCTCAAGAAAACGGTTGTTGTGCCTCACTCGACATAGATAGGTATAGTGTGTCGCGGACTTTTTTGTAGATATTTATAAGATCTACAATTAATTAGAACATTTTATGGTTCTGTCTTTTATAGTTTAGGCAGCGTACGCAAAATAAGTAACTTTTCTGGTTGATTTTTTACACCTTGTGTCCGAAAAACCCAAATATCTTACGGAACCCTATTTTTTTCCAAAATAAAATATAGCCTATGTTACTCGTGGATAATGTAGCTTTCGAATGGTGAAAGAATTTTTAAAATCGGTCCAGTAGTTTTTGAGCCTATTCATTACAACCAAACAAACAAAGTTTTCCTCTTTATAATATTAGTGTAGATAGTGTAGACAAAGGAGCTTTGAAAAACTAATTTAAAGACTAATTCAGCACCAAAATGGTGTAACTTGCTTTTAAATTGGTACCTAGCACTAAAATGGTACCTACTCTCGCATTAATAAAAAGCATTCATACATTCAGATCAAACATCCGATCCTTAATCACCAGTTCCCTAAAAATTTACTTAATAATGTTTGTACAAACATGGCACACATAAGGTACCTACATAAAGAGGGTACTCCCTCAAACCGCGGAAAATAACAAGAAAGTTAGCGTACTATAAACTCTCTCAGTTCAAACTTGAACGCTCGGAAGCCAGCTGAAAAGTAGAGGAGAGTGCTCATTTCTGCAGCCACGCATCCAGGTTAGAGCTACGTGTGCACTGTACAGGGGGCAATGTCTAGGAAACTTAATAGCTTAGTGTTATTCTTCTTTATTTAGACAGCCACGAGTGTAAAATACTCATGCCGTGATGAAAGATTAGACAGCAAGCAAAATAGCTATGCTATAAAAACAAGATGACGTGCTTCCGAAAATGCGCATATCTTAAATGTTGAAATGCTGCTGATATACAATTTTAAATTTCCGAAACAGCATACATTTAGACCTGCTTATACCACAAATCACTAAATGCGTTTAGCGCTAAACGTAAGTATTTAAATAGCACTTAGGCTCCACGCAAACGGGCCACCGACCACAGCCACCGGTGGCTGGCGACAAGCTGTTTACATGATTTTTAACACGTTTTGTATGGAATTGCCGCACACGTGTAGCGAGTGGCGTCCACTCGCGACTCAGTGTCCGCGACACGCCGCCGCCGCCGGTGGCGGCTACTCGTGGTGCGCTAAAATTGGGTATATCCAATAAAGGCGTTGTCGCCGACGTCGTTTACGAATAAAATTATTAGGAGCGCAATCAAACCATCCGTTTCGGAACCAATCGTGAGACTGTACAGCAGGAATGAAAAATTGTAGCGGCCATCAACTACTAGTGGCAGCCACCGACCACCTTCGTTTGCGCGGTACCAAAGGACGTGGCGCGCGACAGCCACCGGTGGCGGTGGTCGGTGGCCCGTTTGTACAGAGCCTAGTGATCAGTGGAGTAAGCGGGCTAAGCATAGATTATCTAATCTGAACTGCTGTTTACTAATGCAGACAGCCTAAAGCCATCTCACTAGATCCAGCTAAGTAAGCCACCTGACACTGTGAATGTAGCCTGACCTTGCATCCTAACTGAAAGCGCCTGTCACGCGAATACGCGATTACGCAATCGTTTACCTGAATAATGACGATTGATCGAGCGAGTACCTATGTCATCCTACTTCCTACTAATCCTACAAAAACATGCCAGTGGCACTCCGGGAGTGCCAACAGAAATGAAAACTTGAACAAGATCGCCTTGGTGGAAGAAAAATACTTGTATAGAACATTGGTGCGTAACCTTTTCTAAATAAAGAGCACAATCACGTTTACAAAACCTTTAAAGTAAAAATACTTGCATAGAACATTGATCCGTAACATCCTTAATATTATAAATGCGAAAGTAAGTTTGTTTGTTACGCCTTCACGCTAAAACGGATGAACGGATTTGGATGAAATTTGACAAATATATAGATGATGCCCTGGAAAAGAACATAGGATACTTTTTTTTTTCCCACGGGATCGAGACTTATGCGGGTGAAACTGCGGGGCGCAGCTAGTAATATTATAAATGCGAAAGTTTGTGAGGATTGATGGATGTTTGTTACTCTTTCACGCAAAAACTACTAAACAGATTGTAATGAAATTTGGCATACAGATAGTTTATAACCTGCATTAACACATAGAATACTTTTTATCCCGATATCCCCACGGGATCGAGACTTATTTGGGTGAAACCGCGGGGTGCCTCTAGTATTGATATAAAAAAGGCAGCGATCGCATACTCGTGTGACGATCGCTTTCGGTTAGGACGCGGCCTTAAAACTCATTCATGGCCTCAAACGATGCCACTTGAGTCAAGAGACGCGCGCGTGCTTTACCTATTTCCGTCTGCCGCTCCGCAAGTCGCGTCGCGGTGACTCGGGACATGCTCTAAACGACATCTTTCATTTGTTTTCACCGTAATCGCTGTCGCAAGCCGCGTGTCGCTTGAGCGTGTCGCTCGTGGCCACGGGGTAAATATCTCTCTATACATCTGCTTATTTAGTATCAATCTTCCCTGCTCTTGTACAAGAAATTGAGTTATAACCTGCTGAAGCTACTAAGTTTGAGTTAATTGAATAAAATTCAATTTGTTGACGCACCTACTTAGTTACTCACTCGGTTCGGGGTAATTAATTCTGTTTGTGTGTTTGACGAAGTGAGCTTAATAATTTCGAGGAGCTTTTAAGTGCATTGATGTAGTTTGTAATTTGTAATGCACTAAAACTGGTTTCAGTGCATAGATGTAGTTTACAACGCATTAATGCATAAAACAATCATTGCCAAAATAGTTAATTGATTCAGGCGTGACCTTGCAGAAATCCATTATAAAATACAATAGACGACAAGTCAATCGTCATCCTGAGGATGCCTCGTTAAGAGGTGAAACACTTGTCGATTTCTTACAGGATTTTTTATGACTCTTTAGGAATAGTTAAGCGGAATAAGTTACTAAATACATATATCTACGTCTATTGTATTTTTAGGGTTTCGTACCCAAAGGGTAAAAACGGGACCCTATTACTAAGACTTCGTTGTCTGTCCGCCCGTCTGTCCATCCGTCTGTCTGTAAATTTTCACAAATTATGTATTTCTGTTGCCGCTATAACAACAAATACTAAAAACAAAATAAAATAAATATTTAACAACAAACGCGATTTTTTTGCCCTTTTTTGCTCGATATCAATAACGGCAATAGATAGGCACTTGAAATATTCACATAATATTTAGTTATATGTTCACTTTAAAATAACACACACTCACACTCACTCACTCACTCACTCACTCACTTCACTTCACTTTAATATTTAAGTGGGACTCCCATATAACAAACGTGTTTTTTTTTGCCGTTTTATAGATAATGGTACGGACCCCTTCGTGCGCGAGTCCGACTCGCACTTGGCCGGTTTTTTAGTAATTGCCAATGTTTGAAAATATATTCAGAATCCTTCTAATCATGAAATGCTGAACTGTGTTTATGGGTATGACCTTCTTTAACGGAGCAAAGGCTTTACGTGATTTTTTGCATAGAGACCATAAACCGCCGGAGAGTGATAATAGCTACTTTGCTGTTCTACTTTTCATCCCGAACAAATGCATGTTTTCTGTGGATTAGACCAAGGGAGCGACACCACAGGTAACAGCTAGTACCGATATAAAACCTAGTTATATAAAACGGGAACATACTTCGCAAATTAGGTGACTCCACACAAGAAACGCAGCTGCATTTACAGTAGAATTTTTCTTTTGTTACGTCACAAAAATTGACTAGAAGGTAGTATGCCACTCAGGCTTCATAAGAAATACGATGTCTCCGCGAAAGACAGCAACCACATCTGGGCCCTATACCATTAAAACTTTACAAGTCTACAATTCTACAAAATTGTTGAATTGTAGAAAAAATTGCGTAACACAGAAATTACAAAATATGTATGAGTTTACAATTCTCCCACCCTTTAACTAGAACGCCGTTAAGCCCAAAAAGTTATTTCCGAGAAAATGCCAAAAAAACAAAAAACGTGGAAATCGTTATTACTATGATTGTTGGACACATCAATTGATATTCTTTACTGTTTATCCTAAAGAATCTTTTCTATCCAGAAACTCCTAAAGTCTAATCCACACTTCTTGTGGATTAGACGCTTTCTAGTGATAGAATCATCATAAATTGTGTTACTTAACGGCCTACAAAAGTTTTCATATCTCTGGACTATTTATATTGTAAAAATGTTTCTTAGACAGAAAGATAAAAATTTTTGAACTCTATCACTTTCAATTAAAAAGTAAAAATTGGCCATTTGAGGGTTAACGACTTTCTAGTTAAAGGACGGCAGATTATTTTACAATATACAATTCTTTCACATTTTTTAAGCGTAACACAAAGCATGATTGAGGGCTATGTATAAATTTTAGAGTTGTCACTACAATTTACATATTTGTAAGGTTTTTCCGTTACAATTGTGTGGCTTAGAGTTATGTGGTCACGGATTTATTTATTAATTTATTATTTAAAATTTGTAAATTGTAATTGTAAAGTATTGTGCTGCCCCCTATAACGTATTTACGTGTGACTTAAACATAACTGGTTAAATCTGGGTGTACTATGGCACACCTCTGCCTAACCCTGCGTGAAATACTGGCGATATGAGTAATAATTATTATTTTGATGATGAACCGTAGAAAAACATTTTTAATATAAAATGTTCTTCACAGAATTATTATTCAGATAAAAATTCATTTGGCAGATATTCAGATCTCATATCGGAATAATATTGAATGTCGATCGACATCTTTGTCACGCGTCCACCCACAGCGGATTCGAACGAAATTTTACAGTACCTGATATGAAATCTATGAAATCTCACTTCTTTTTTCTGCTACATATGCTTTTGTTACGTTGAGTGTACCTGAATGGCATTCCACAGTATTCTGAAGGTACCTAAATAAGTTTTCACTCCTCTTGCTCAAAAAGTCCGTCATTGTAGCGTACTAGAGCGGGGAAAAAGTAGCATAACTTACTCTATGGGAAATAGTAATTTTTGTCTGTAACAACAAGCCTACAATTCTTATGTAAAACTAACTTTTTCTATCGTATACCGGGATAAAAAGATTTCTTAAAAATTCAGATTGAACAAATTGTATATTTTTTAAAATAAAATAAACTACATAATATTGCATTGGATTATTTTATTTTCTCGCAATCGTAGTGAAAAGTAGCGCGCTAAAACCCATTATCACTCGGTTTCTATTTACTTCCTCGCTATAGCTCGGGAGTAAAGCTACCTCGATATATAGAATAGGTTATTTTAGCCCCTCTTATAACAATCTACTATTAATGATATTGAATATTTTGGTATTTCCATGAGCATGAGCAGTGGTGGCCCAGTGGTAACGGCCCCGACTTATGTGTCGTAGGGCGTATGTTTGATCCCAGACAATTTACTTTGAGTAATTTTATCCCATCACCACTGGTCTCAAAACGGTGAAGGAAAACGTCGTGAGGAAGCCGGCATTTCCTTTTTTGCTTTTTTTTTTTTTGGTGAGAAATTATCAAATAACTTCTCCCGCTCTGGACGGAACGGGAGGGCGTGTGAGACTCTTACTGAATAAAACCCACCCGTGTTCCTTCAGTTGCCATGTTGCCGGGGGCCACGATCTCTCTTTCGATTTTATTCGCAACCCCGGCAGGCATCGGCCCTAGCGGACCCCGTCAATTCTATTGACATCTCTTTGAGGTGCGCGTGGAACACAACGCGCCGTCGACTCACCCGGGCCTGGTCCTTATCGGACGGCGAGCTACCCATTGCTCACCATTCGCAAGCCCGCGCCTATGGTGGCCGGAAATCAGCCTGCGATTCCCGACGCCCAGGGCGTCTCCTCCTGCGGTCCCAAACCAGCATGTCCTAAGACAAAAAATTCGAAGACATGTGACATTCACCAACCCGCACCAACCAGCTGGGCCCGCGTGGATTATGGCTAAGTAATTTAGTAACACAAATGTCCAACTGTGTACGTGCAGATAATTGTTATTAATTAAATTAAAATAAACAACATCTTTTCCTTATAACTATATACTCGTATATCAGCAAGGACGTTGCTAATAGCATGCAGTAAGAAACACTATTTATCCCTAAGTATGCACATAAAATATGTATTAAAAGTATCTCACAACAATACATAACCTAACAATTACCTAATACATAGCCTAACATAACTAAACAAAAAAAAAATTGAACAGTAATGTACTACAGCATTGTTACACGACGTACATTTTATTCCAAACTATACCTAGTTTGACAAAAAAAACCATAACAATACCTGCAACATAATCATCACTGAACATTATCACAAAATCATTCATTGTAGCATTTAACAACCAGCTGTCAACTCGCCCATAAATAAATAACATTTTAATAGTACACCACGCATAATTATCAAGCTATTCAACTAAGGTTGATATCAAAAGTTCAACCGGCGATAATAACTTCCTCGTTAGTATTGAGCCGACTGTGGCACAGTCAACTATGGAGGTCTTATTAAAAAATATTATTATTTTAAGTGCAATAGCTACAGTGTTAGTGGATGCAAGTTTTATTATTAATCGGTACGATGATGAATGTGAACTAGATGCAGGGTTACTTGAAGAAATAGCATCGTATGAAAATGTGACGAAGCGTATTATGGAAGAAGTTAGGACGAGTTTTGGACTGACAATGTATCAAGAGTAAGCTTACAATGTATTAGAACTAATTTTAACAGTTACATATTATTATTTCATTTATGAAATAACAGGAAATATAAAACAGAACATAGTTACTAAGCAAATAGTGTTTATTTCTGACGATGATTGACGTAACACGTTTTTAAACCTTAAAAATATTTATGAATCCAGATATATTCACATAATTCCAATATTATTTTTACTTTCAGATATACACGATTCATTGACACATTTGGTGCTCGTCCATCAGGCACGGAAGTATTAGAAAGGTCGATAGATCATATGATAAACCTAACAAAACATAATGGTCTAAATGATGTCACAACTGAGGAATTAGAGGTAAATTATTACTTTAATACTACTTCTTCTACTGTATTTTATTGTATTATATAAAGCCTACTATCGTGAACAAGATCGCTAGTTTCATTAGGAGGCACTCCAAGTTTTAATATCGCACATTTTTGTTGAATTATCTATGTGTTGTACCTATCTATAAAGTAGTCTCTAGAACTTACTTAGCTGTTGGACTATTTGTATCAATTTTTTTATTAATTTCTCGTTTAATGAACATACATATGTCTACTTAACTCGTTCTAGCAATATATTCCTGAATATTAAAAAAGAACCAGTCTTAAAATAAGTTATTGTTATTAATTTTCTGTACCCAAAGCCGTATTACGTATCAAGATTAAGCTGAATTGGACACGTACCAGGAAATTGCAATACGTGCCGCTACAGAGCAGTATCAATAATGATGTCCAATTTCCAACGCTTTGGCCCAAAACTTATAGTCCTACTACTACTCTCCAAGTCAATTTAAATTTTCGTACTTGTTCAGAGTTAATAATATTTTTCTTAATATTTTCAGGTGCCACACTGGGTACGTGTACACGAATCTGCCAAAATGCTACAACCTCAAGCCAAAAATATTGCTATTCTAGGACTTGGTTCTAGTATAAGCACACCACCAGAAGGCATCACCACTGAAGCAATAGTAATAAACAGTTTTGATGAACTTGACAAAACTGATAGAAAATCCATTGAAGGAAAAATCGTAGTATTTGACGCACATTATATTACTTATGGCGACACCGTTGTTTATAGAAGTCAAGGTGCTTCAAAAGCAGCTAAGAAAGGTGCTGTAGCAACTCTAGTTAGGAGTATAACCCCCTTTTCAATATATTCTCCACACACAGGACACCAGTCTTACGAAGATAATGTCCCAAAAATACCAACAGCTGCGATTACTTTAGAAGATGCAGACTTACTGAGAAGATTACAAGATGCTGGAGAAACCATCGTTCTACACATAAACATGTCTTATACATCTGATACAAAGACATCTCGGAATACATTAATAGATCTAAAAGGCAGATTACATCCTGAGAAACAAGTCATCGTATCTGGTCATATAGACAGTTGGGATGTAGGACAAGGAGCGATGGATGATGGTGGAGGCATGATGATAAGCTGGTTTGTTCCAGTTGTACTAAATATTCTAAAACTGAAACCTAAAAGGACCATCCGAGCAATTTTATGGACTGCCGAAGAACCTGGCTTGGTTGGTGCTCAAGCTTATCTAAAGAAGCATAAGAATGAACTAGAAAATATTAATTTCATAATGGAATCCGATGAAGGGACTTTCAAGCCTTTAGGATTAGAAGTGGCTGGGTCTCCAAAAGCACGTTGTATCGTAAAAGAAGTGCTAAAACAATTTGCACCGATTAACAAACTGACATACAGTGCATACCCTGGATCTGATATCGTTATATTCGTTGGACAGGGAATACCCGGGGCATCACTACTGAATGAAAATGAGCGGTACTTTTGGTACCATCATAGTGAAGGTGATACAATGAATGTTCAGAATATGAAAGATGTGGTTGATTGTGCCGCATTTTGGGCAGCATTTTCGTTTGTTATTGCTGATCTATCCGTAGATATACCTCGTCAATAGAAAATCGAAATAAATTATGAATACAGTTTAGAAAATATAAGCGTCATATTTGTGTAAATGAATCCAGTACCTGAAAAGCTTACGTATAACTTAAAAGCCGCTGAATACGTCACCAATGATTATTTACAAGTTGTCAGGCATTAATGCCTGATCAATCATTCATTTTGAATCAGTCATTTCAAAAGGTAATTTAATAATTAACTACTTGTTGAAAGGAGTGTTCATCCTTATCGTTTTGCCCTTCTCATACCTAATTTCCATAGTGAAATAAATGTTCGAAAAAACAACAATCCGTGAAATCTGTTCTACTTCATATTTGTGTTAGGTAGGTATATTTTCTCTCGCGCAATCAAAACGTAAGCCCGAGGCGTCTCTTTGTTCACTCATGACGTGAATTGTGCTGCCGCGGCAATCCTTTGAAATTCAATAAATTGTAACTATTGCCACAAAAAATGCCATGTCATAGGACGCCTGTTTCGATGTGTTTTTGTTTACGTTAGCTGGCAGTCAAATATTTGCTTTGCCATTTTGGAGTCGTTTCAGCCAGTACCTTTTATCGATGATAAGAAAATATTAGGTTACGACATTTTTATTGACACACTGGCTGAAAATAAATTATTGTCAACCTCCTTGCTGAAACGGTGTTGGTACAGAAAACATACGAAATTCGAAAAATGACGTTTATTCTCCTCAAGAAATATTGTGTCACATCAGTTTCAAGTGCGACCTTTTTAGAGTTCCGTAACCAAATGGCAAAAAACGGAACCCTTATGGATTCGTCATGTCTGTCTGTCCGTCCGTATGTCACAGCCGCTTTTTTTCCGAAACTATAAGAGCTATGCTGTTGAAACTTGGTAAGTAAATGTATTCTATGAACCGCATTAAGATTTTCAAACAAAAATTGAAAAAAAAATATTGGGGGTTCCCCATACTTAGAACTGAAACTCAAAAAAAAAATTTCATCAAACACATACGTGTGGGGTATCTATGGATAGGCCTTTAAAAATTATATTGAGGTTTCTAATATATTTTTTTCTAAACTGAATAGTTTGCGCGAGATACATTTCCAAAGTGGTAAAATATGTAACTGTAACTTCTAAAATAAGATAATGATAAAACTAAAAAAAATATATGATGTACATAAAATTGGTTTGAACGAGATCTAGCAAGTAGTTTTTTTTAATACGTCATAAATCGTAAACCGCAATTTACCTTTCATGCAATGTTACTTGCTGCTACGGAACCCTTCATGGGCGAGTCCGACTCGCACTTGGCCGCTTTTTCTTCAAAGAAGCATAACGAAGCCATATTTTCTCTTAATCGTGTAAGAAACTGGCATTGTATTATAATAAAGAACTATTACCATACTAAGCGTATTTCATTCTAAATTCTTGTTGGCGTGTTTGAAAACATTTCTCAGTAAACCTTTTTCGCGTCATCGGCGTACATTTGTGTGACACCAATCCGCGTGTGTTGGGGTGAAACTGTCGGTTTGCGGCTTAAAATGTGCTCATGTCGGTTACAAGTCTGAAAGCGACATTGAAATGCGCGATACCATGTTCGTAGGTTTCTTTTAAAGATTCTGGCGTGATATTGTGAACGGTTTGTTGTTGAAATGTGTTTTATTGAGAAATACAGGGATTCATTTCAATCTCTTCCAATCTTAATTGGATTGGCGCAGAATTTAGTTACGAGAATCAATCTATGAAATAATAAGTACCTATATCTGTTTCACCCATAAATTGTTATAAAATAATTGGTGGAGGAATGATCGTGATTTGTTTTAATTTATCCTGTCTAGCTTTTTCCTTACTATATTGGAGTCGGCTTCCAGTCTAACCGGATGCAGCTGAATACCAGTATTTTACATGGAGCGACTGCCTATCTGACCTCCACAACCCAGTAACTAGGTAATACGATAACCCTTGGTAAGACTGGTTGTCAGACTTTCGGGCTTTTGACGACCCGTAACGACTATCAAAGATCCACGAATGACAGCCGGGACCAACGCCTTAAAGTGCTTTCTGAGGCACGGAGGAGTCTCGGTATGTAGAAATGGTCACCCATCCACGGACCAACCCCGGCAAGCGTAGCTTAACATGATGGATCGACCCGTGTGGCTGTTAGTACTTAGCCACGAGCTCTTCTAGGTTTTCCTTTATCTTAACATTAGCGGACGTCACGCGGTTTCACCCCCGTAGTTCCCGTTCCCGTGGGAGTACGGGGATGAAATATATATAGCCTATGTTACTCGCTGATAATGTAGCTATCCATTGCTGAAAGAATTTTTCAAATCGGTCCAGTCTTTTTTAAGTTTATTCGTTACATACAAAAATATAAAAATACAAATCTTTCTTCTTCATAATATTAGTATAGATATAGATTATTATTAGTAAGTATAGATTTACCCAAATGTATACTCTGTATTTAAAAGATTTGCTGAAAAGTATTTCTCTTCAACAATCTCATTAATGGTTATTCTTGAAAGTCAATTTAAGACGCTTTGTGTATCCTCTTTAAAAACAACCCAAAATGATACAGATGTGAAATTTTATAGCGAAACACCCCAAAGTCGTGAGGGCTCTGCATAAACTCGGCAAATCAAATAAAGGGTTACGACCTATCAAAAGTAATGGACTCCTCAAATTTTATCACGATAAGGTTACTTTGTTTTTACTTTGGCATATTTACTTACTTAGTTGATTTATATTTCCTTAGAGAACGAAAATAAAATGTGATGAATGTTTGCCCATACCATGTTACTGGTTTTTTTTGCGCACATTTATGTTTTTCCGTGTATAATGCCGTGCCGTGTTAGTAACAAATTAGCGAGAAAAACTCATTACTTACTAAACACGCAACCAATTAATTCGTGCAAATTCCGCACGACATTTTTTATTTTTAAATAAATACATCGTAAAAAAGGAAAAGAAATAAAAATGCATTTCATCATCTACATTGGCATTAAAACAAAAAAGACATTAAAAACAGAAAGAAAACAACGCATATAATGCCAAAAAGACATCAGCTCAGTCTAATGCTAAAAAGACATCAGCTCAATGTCAACCAAATGACAACTGACACAAAGTATACTACCGCCGGCACCGTCGGCGTCGTCCTACCTACAAGCGTAATAGGGATGTTGACATTTTTTTAAGTGAAAACTTCTTTAGGCGCGTTGGGCATTTTTGAGATAGGACTAAACCATTGATTCGCGACACTATAACGACATCTCATTTTTGTAAACGCGGTTGTGCTCTTTATTTATATTAAGTTATGAATCAATGTTCTGTGCAAGTATTTTTACTTCAAAGGTTTTGTAAACGCGATTGTGCTCTTTATTTAGATAATGTTACGGACCAATGTTCTATAAACATATTTTTCTTCCACCAAGGCGATCTTGTTCAAGTTTTCACTTCTGTCGGTTTTTTACGTAATCAAAAGATTACGGTAATACATTGAGTTAAAATGTAGCATGACGTCACTCTCCGGTAGACTTCATACTGAATTGTGACGTAGCGAGCCCCACTCCTCTTTAAGGCGTTTTTATCTAAACCATTTTTTATTAATATGATAAAGCAAAAAATACTTGTCAAATATTTTTTTAAAGACAGACTAAAATGTTTTTTTAAGTGAAAACTTCTTCCTGCACAGTAAAATTGTTCAAGTTTTCACTTCTGTTGGCACTCCCGGAATGCCACTTTTTTTTTTTTTGCCAGTTGACATCCCTGTTATAGCTTGCCTTTTGCGAGAATAAGTATTTCTAAGTTTGTAATGACTGTTATGGAGAAGCATCACCCCTACCCTACTAATAATACAAATTTGAAAATTTGTATGTTTTTATATTTATTATTCATATTCATATCTTTAATTGCTTGTTTAAAAGTGTTACAATGGCTTAAAGCTAGGGTACAATTTCGTAACTGTTACTCAGTCACGCGAAAACGGCTGAATGAATTGTTATGAAATTTAAAGAAGGACTTAAGTTGCTTTTCATCCTGGATTGCAGACGAAATCGCGAACAACATCTAGTATAAAATAAACCTAGAAATTAAGCAAAGTTCTACTAAAATATTTCCCAAATGTAAAGCAAAACATTATAAAATCCACTGAAATAACTCTAATCTCACCCCAACACATAATTTGATGAGAAAAGTTCCCATTTAGTTTAGTTGAAGCAAAGGTGATCATTCATCTTTATCTGATTTGTAGTTTACAGAGCTTTGTAGTGGCTCGTGACTCATTTGTTTTACGATGCTATAGTTGGGTATGCAAAGGAACAAAATGGGATGTGGGAATACCCGAGAATATTATCAAGTGCAATTATTTATGACTGGATATGTAGGTGTACTTCAGATGTCACCAGAGGAAAACATGGCGGTTCTTTGGCGTTATGAAAAGTAGTTAGCTCGGGGTGGAATGAAAATGGACTGTATTTTAGGGGCAATGGTTTATTAGCGTTCTTATTAACAAATACAAACTTAATACCCAATAGGTATTTTATTTAAGTACCTAATTCATCTCATAGTTTGTTGTGTAGACTCAATTTTGTAATGGTTTATTTAAACCAAAAATATGTTGTTTTGTACGCCATAAATGGCAAAACATGCAGATCTACCTGTTATTTTAAGACCTTGTACATACAGGGTGTTTGGCAGAACGTTGAACATACGAAAATGGTGGATACGTGGGGTCATCTGCTACTTACTCAGCCCTAATTTATTTGGCCCTGGCGCTCTGGATATTAAATTTTTTTTTTTTTTGCTTTCTTCTAGTTTCACAACTTTCTTAACTTTAAAGTGTAATTTTTATTAAAAGAAATGGGTAAAAAAGGCATTTATTTTTAAATCTTTAATATTGGCAGATTCTTATAACAGAAAGATGTAAAAAATACTTAAATCCTAATTTCAACCTGCATTAAAAAAAATATCCAGGGGGCCAGGGCCAAATAAATTAGGGCTGAGTAAGTAGCAGATGACCCCACCTATCCACCATTTTCGTATGTTCAACGTTCTGCCAAACACCCTGTATTATTTGATGTATACTCATGTTTTACAATAAATATATTCTATTCTATTCTAATAAATAAATAATAATTTGAGTTAGAATCGAGTATCGTCCGTCGCGGTGGAGTCCGTGCGAGTGGTCATCGAACCGAGCCGTGTTGCCGTCGCGCCTCATCTTGCCGATGACGCGTTGATCACGCAGCTCATGCAGACCGCGCGCAAAGTGTTGGGTTCGATTCCCTCCAGTAAGAAAGTACCTACCGGAGGTTATGAGTACCTGCAACGATGCAGGCGACTGCCTGCCGGTATGATATCACCCTTAAAGGCAAAGTTGAAAAGCTCTGTGTCTGTAATATCATTATCTTGGAAAAATAGGTGTATGTTAAAGAGTATCCCGAGAAGATTCTGTACCACGCTTGTCAAATCACATCACATACCAAGACTATGGAAGAAGACAAGTACAATTTTAACAGTTACAATTTAAAAAAAACCCGTAAAACATTCCCTCATTTCTTTTTCCTACTTTATTACCAGACCCTGCACGCGTAGCATGACCACCGTAGAAACGAGTTTTGTCGGCGGAAGAATAGACAAAATGACAGATAAACAATCACAATCTGTCATTTTGTCTATTCTTCAGTCGACAAAACTCGTTTCTACGGTGGTCATGCTACGCGTGCTGTTCACCATCTATCTATCTATAACCTATTCATTAAAATCATTCCAATGAGCCCAAACACGATACCTGTGCTGTATGTTGTTAAGGGAATCCTGCAAATTCCTGGTGACGCTGCAGCATCAGTTCAAGGTTACTATGTTCTTCTAATATAATGGAAGTAACAGAATACCAAATTTCAAATCGATCAGACCTGTGGAAGATACTCACATCCATTCATCAACTAGAAAAGACCTGATAATCTTCAAATGGCTGAACCGATTTTGAGAAAACCGGCTTTTAAATAAAAAAACCGCATTCAAATCGGTTCACCTGTTTAAGAGGTACGGTGCCACAGACAGACACACATTTGCTGTCAAACTTACAACACCCCTCTTTTTGCGTCAGGGGTTAAAAAGACCGTGTTTTAAAGTGGTCCACGGGCTGAATCGTACACGTGTATATTTCCACATTCAAAGTAATTAGTAGAGCAGTAATTGTCCGGAACACGCCATAAATTAGGAACATATCTGCCGTACAAGCAATTAATTATGTTTACAGTCACAACAGCGTTATGGCGTTGTTACTGTTCACATCATAGCGAACTTTGATTGTTATGATTAATGGGCCTGTTAAGAGTCTGTTATGATCAGTGTTTTACATGTTAGAAGAGCTTTAATCCTGGAGTGGGCTACGACTGAAGGGTCTGAGTACACTGATTGATTGAATACCTACAGTTTTATTTATTTAAAACTGCTTCAAGTCTTAGTTGTCACTACTTTAGAATCAATTAATGTAATTTCATGTATGTAGAGACAGACAAAATTTTTAGAAATCATTCAGACCACCAAAAAAAGGACAATGGGAAAAAAAAGGAAAAACGCATTAGATACTTACAAGAAAAAAAATCAGCTAAGTAATGAAAATACACAAAAAATGTTGGTTACTAATTTTGGGTCAAAATAAAATCGCTTTAATCAGTATTTTTTACATATATTGGATATCTTTGATTAGACGTACTGACTGCTGTGTTAAAATTTGTCCATGTATTTTAATGGGACCTTATATAGTTTAATTTGGAAAAGGCTGACTGACATATAGTGGAAACAATATTCGGTCTTAATACTACACACACGTTGACTGTTAGCGTCGATGCGGTAAAAAGAGACTACCCACCTCCGACAGACCTCACCAGCCGTGAATTCGTGGTCATTATCAAAGCTCTCAAAACTCAGTATGTTTTTAAAGAATAATCACGACCTATCCTAGACTCGACCTAGCCTGAACTGTATCTCAGAGCCTTATCTTCTTCTTACTCTACTCGCACATAATATACGTAATTTAATTTACACTTAGGTACATCGTAACATGTATCATATTTTATACGATGAAACAATATACTCAAGTACGTAAAATACTAAAATTACAGCCGACTGAGCCTGATATTTATGGCTGACGGCTAATTATATATATAAGCTCACACTAGTTTTAATTAGGTTGTGAGAGGATTTATTAGAAGTCCGAGAACAGGCTGACTAATATGAGGCTGGGTTTGTTAATATGAGCCTATTACATCAAAGCAAGCCTTTGATTAAATTACCGCTCAATAAACCTTCCTTTATTAAACGTCTAGGTTTGTTTGTTTTGGTATTTGGGTAGGTATCCACTGTTTTTAGGATTCCGTACCTCAAAAGGAAAAAAACGGAATTCCTTATATACTCGTGTGTCTGTCTATCGGTCTGTCTGTCTGTCCGTCTGTCACAGCCAATTTGATCCGAATCGAATGGACCGATTAAGTTGAAATTTGCTGCACATATGTATTTCTGTGACCCAAATACGGACGTGTAATGTTAATAAATTAATTTTGAATACGAGGGTCACTTTTGGGGGGCAAATAAGAAATTAAAAAAAAAAAGTTTTGCAATCTATACCGTGTGACATATCAAATGAAAGGGCTTGTTGCAAGGATCTCAAATATATTATTTATAATTTTAAAATAAATACATTTAAAGATATTTAAGAAAATTGATGAAAATTGACCATTCCATCATTCATTATATCTGAAACTACTTAGCTTAATTTTTTTTTTACATTCAGAGAATGGTTCTTTACCCATAGATTACAGGAAAGCCTATAAGAAGTCAATGGTCTTAAAATAAAAAAAATCAATCAATTAATCTCTCAATACTGTGCATCCAAACTTGTCTACATTTGCAGTTGGAATGTATGGGAGAACAAGTTTTTCAGCTACAATGTTAAGTTTGTATTCGAGATAAATTCATCCCAACTATGGAACCCTTCATTGTGCGTGGTCCGTCACGCAGTTGGCCGGTTTCTTCTTTTTCTTTAATTTTTTCACATTTATTATTGACCAACATAATATGTCAATTTATTTGAACGAAGGTCCTTATTGCACATTATACTCACCGAAAAAAGTGTAACTTTTGACCGTCACGACACTTGTTATGTAACAAAAAACGCCTTGTGTGCTAAAGCGAAAGAAACTTCGTTCCAACCAATACCCTAATTGCGTTATACAACACAATCACAATTTGTTTCGATTTGAAACAGATTGCTAATCCATTGCTTCATAAGTTGGAAAAAAAAATCTGCTCAACAACGTAAATAACGCAATGAATGTTGTTGAACTGTCAAAATGAAACAAATTAGGCAAAATTGTTTTCAAAAATAAGTTACGCAATTAGGATACTGGTGTTCCACGCCACCTCTCGTTTGGGTTTTGGTTTCCAAATACATAATAATTACAAGACTCTTTAATACATACGTCCCATCACTACAAACTATGCAGGTGCCGTTCGGGGACTGAAAATAATATTGATAAACTGTTCCACCGAACCGCACTTATCAAAATTTTGTTTTAGTGCGGTTAGTGTAAGTGCTCAAGTGCGGTTCAGGCAAGTGCTATAGAAATCAGTGCTCTGAGTGGGATACCTCTGTTTTTATTTATTTACTGAAACAAATGTGGCATACAAACAAGGTATTTTAACATCTTTGACATGAAAAATTGTTACCGGTCTACTTCATTCTCATTAAAAGAACAAGAACAGAGAATATATTGTTTACTTGTAAAGAACTAGCGGCCCGCCCCTGCTTCGTATGGTTTTTACAAATATCGAGATTTCTTTATTAATTTAGTTAACAAC
Organism: Agrochola lychnidis; assembly: GCA_963680765.1. Taxonomy (NCBI): domain Eukaryota; kingdom Metazoa; phylum Arthropoda; class Insecta; order Lepidoptera; family Noctuidae; genus Agrochola; species Agrochola lychnidis. The sequence goes on from OY796857.1 coordinate 19,050,455, forward strand.
GCGGACAGACACGAAAAATAACTTTAATTTATAAAATGTCATCATTTCAGCCGAAAGACGTCCAGAGACTGCTGGACATAAGCCAAGAATCGCCACTTCGACCGGTTCTGTGCTTCCCGCATCCAGCGGATTCCTGCGACCTTCACCAAGTCATCGGTCCACCTTGTGGGAGACCTTCCGACGCGATCGCCACTCCAGAACCTTTCGGCCCCATTAGCCATGTACCATGGGCCAATGTGTCATGCCTACTGCCACTTGAATTTGGCAATTCTTCGGGCTATGTCGGTTACCTTGTTCTCCTGTGGATTTCTTCATTTCTAATTCGATTCATAAATAAACTTTGTATTTATGGAAGGTTACCTAACATTACTATTACCTAACCCTTTATATCTGTTGAATCTCTGAAACATCGTGTACAAATTCTTCTCTAAACAAATCTATTCCAGAAAACTAGCACATAAATAGTCTTAAGCAAATCCTAACATTTATTTATGTAAATCCAGAGGATTGGTCTAGCTGATTCAATTATTGGAAAAGGGTATCAAGTCACGGATCAAAATATTCTTTTACTAACTTGAATAATATCTTTACTTTCCTTTTGTTGATATAATGATATGATTTTTTAGAAAACTAGATTGGAAATTATGTTATTCATTCAGGATTTGCTTTTGCAAAAGCCGCGGTAAAGCTATTGTATAGCATTTGTAACCTCCATACTTCCTATCAAAAATGTACTCTGTGCTTCCTATTTATCAACGCTACACTTGGGATGATGACGTGATGACATAAAACAAAAATTACGTTCCCATGACAACATCACGTTGTCATGGAAACCGTCATTACGTGGTAGGCGGAGTGGGGGGTGTTAGGTTTTATTTTCGTTACGGAATTTCTTGATTCGGTCGCCACGCTCAAAGCTCGCGATAAAAGCTATGCGATAGCTTAAAAATCTCTAAATTAAATTCTTTGACCACTTTTCATTATAATATCAAAATTAAGAACTGGCTACTTCAATTAAACTACGACCAAACAGAATTGTTATTGCTCACAGATTAATATTCTATACTTCCACATACCTTACCTACACCTAACATTCATCACACACACACACCTTCACACACTCGCACACACACGTACACACAAACACGTTATCTACATGCATAAACACAGCATGAGTAAACCTAACCCATTGCTTATTTGATTTATTTCATCTTGTTTTTCTTTTTATATTTTTTATTCGCAATTTGTACTAAGTAGAAAGCGGGAGAGGGCACTGACTTCTGTAATACAGGTTTTTACCTAGCTCAGAAGTCAGGGTTTTCATAGGAAATTTGTAAAAAAGTTTGTGAATAAAATTTACTATTACTATTACTATATCTCATAGTTCACTATGTCATTAGCAAATCTTAAGGCCTGAACTCCACCAACGCTGAGACGAGACGAGAGGAGAAAAGATGTGTTGGAAACAACCAATAGGATTTCGTTATCGTCACCGCTTAACTTCAGCGGATACGGTTGAGCAGAGAGGAGAGGAAAAGTCTCATATTTGCTTAGCGCGAACAAGACAGAGATGTTGTTGTGAGCCGTGGCTCGTAAGCTGGCGAAGGCGCGCGGCGCGCAACGGAGACGAGAGGAGATTTGAGCGCCCCGTGCGGCCAGCAGCACCACTAGTTCCCCCGCATCGCAAAAATTGGCTGCACCTGTTCGTTCATCTCAACATCCAACGCTCACTGCAAGCAGCTCAGCTCCGCTCTAGCCAGTACACATCTCTGCTCCGGTCTAGGCAGTACGCATCTCAGCAAAGCTTAGGTGGATAAACCCTTGCTGTTAAGCATCTCCTCTCCTCTCCGCTTCGCACATCTCCGCCCATCTCCGCTTTGGTGGAGTCCGGGTTTCAGAATTACTGGTTTAGGTATTGACGCTCCACCTGAACCTCGAGAACTTTACATAATTTGATGTAGTTTACCTAAATTGTGTTACATTTACGAATAGGTATTTGTTAATGGACGTACAGTACAATGTATTCAAAGCAGAGATAATTACATAAGCCTCACGTGGACACATTGACTGTCCAATCCGGGTAGATTAAGTAGTTTCTAGCTATACATATAGTCACGTAGATCTAATCGACGATATATTTCGTGTGTAAGGCACCTGTCCTACAGCTGACGATTAACGAGAAGTGAGTATAGCTAGCTACTCAAAACTAATTGGCGAACAACGAGCAGCTAGTGCGCCATGACGAGCGATTACTCGCTGGTATGGGTATATACCAAGCGTGAGTCTCTCAGCGAGTGTTCTGTCCGCCAAGCGAGCGTCTCTGAGCGAGTACTCTCTTTGACAGCTCTTGTCGCTACAACAAAAGTCAAAGTCAAATAATTTATTTAAATTAGGCACAAAAAGGCACGTTTGAACGTCAAAATTTACAAAAAATTGAATTGATTCCAGTCGCCCCTTCCAAGAGGTAGTTTTCGTATAGAGAAGAATGGGCAAGAAACTCCACTGTTACTCTTTTAAAATGTTTTGCAATATTTTTTATACATTAATTATATAATTATATGTGAAGACGATGCACCTGGAATAAGATTACTATACCACAATAGGTAAAAATAATTACTCAACAAACGAGTACTCGCCACCGGCGGTGTGAACAGTCAGCGAACAACTATTCGGGATTATTAATATACTTACTTCCACAAAAGAGGAGCTCGTGGCTAAGTAATAACAGCCGCATGGGTCGATCCATCAGGTTAAGCTACGCTTGCCAGGGTTGGTCCGTGGATGGGTGACCATACTGAGACTCTTCCGTGCCTCGGCAAGCACGTTAAGCCGTTGATCCCGGCTGTCATTCGGGGATCTTTGACAGTCATTACGGGTCGTCAGAAGCCCGAAAGTCTGACAACCAGTCTTACCAAGGGATATCGTATTACCCGGTTACTGGGTTGTGGAGGTCAGATAGGCAGTCGTTCCATGTAAATATTGGTATTCAGCTGCATGCGGTTAGTTCAACCGACCTCAACATAGTTTGGAAAAGGCTAGGCAGATTGACACAAGAACTACAATCATTTGTACCTACGTTTCTTGAGCGAGAAAATCGAGGATATCTAGTCACTCTCTCGTGGACAGGTACCTGGAGGGTATTATGAAATAGCGACAGCATAGTTATTCTCTCGCGTTGAAATGTATAAAGAAGTTGGCAACGTCGCAAATATCTATTAATATTACTGAAATTACAATAGGAAATATCGCTCTCAATATCGCCCAAAAATATTTAGTAACACTGCGTCCCCTCGCGTTCCTTTATCGTAATTACTTTCGTGGGTGATAAAATTGAGCCTAAAGACAACGGCATTTCATCCTGCCTTCAGGTATGAAAAAGATTAATATTCCGCGGTAGTTTCACGAACTATGCTCAATATTGTGTGTGCGTAGCCGCGTGCCAGAGCACACCGCTCGCGAATTAGTGACGACGCACTATGGGCTTTGAAAAGTAGTTGGCTGGAAAAAATAATTTAGTTAAGAAAGAAACAAAATAAAGTTTGACCCAAATAAATGCACACAATGTAAGAACACAAAAACTTGGACTATTCAAGTTTTTAAAATGGCCTCTTGACCTTCTACTTGTAAGGACAAGTGTCGTTCTGGAAACATACAGAACTTTTGTAGTGGGGATGTCTTCATATTGTGTTCCGGCTGCAAATACCAATGTGGGACTCCAAAAATTTCAAATACCATGGTGTTCCTAACAGAATCGGGAGACTAGAATCTGTACGATATTATTGATAGGTCACCAAACGTATAAAAATACTGGCCAAGTGTGACTTGGACTTGCACACGAAAGGTTCCATAATTTTAGCAAAAAGCCCCAAAAAAACCCAGCTTCTCGTATTTAATTTTATTTTTATTCTTTTTTGTTATAGTGGCAATAGAGACACACAATCTGTGAAAATTTCAACGGTCTGCCTAATACGGTTCATGAGAAACAACCCGCTTATATCTTATGATAGACAGACGGATGGACAACGGAGGCTTAGTAATAGGGTTGGTTCCGTTTGGCACCCTTCGGGTACGGAACTCTAAAAAAACTGCGATATTTCAATCTACATACCTATCTCAATAAAGTATATTCTACCAAAAAGTTATAAAACGAGACAGCGGTTACAAAATAATAGCAAAATTACACTATAAATATACGTATGCAATAAACGTCATGTATCGCGAAAACGTTTGCCCAGACAGTTTGCTGAAACGGAAACACTGTGCGACGACAACGTTATTGCTTTATATCAGCGAGGTTTCTCTTGTCTTTTCTCTCAAGCTTCTGAGCATTATGACTCATAGTTTTTAAGAAATATAAAGAGACTATCTGACCCCGGCAAACGTTATTTTGCCAATTATTTGTTTGGGGCGGACAACCCTTATCACTTAGGTGTATGAAAAATAGATAGTAGCCGATTCTCAGACCTACTGAATATGCATATAAAATTTGGTAAAAATCAGTAAAGCCGTTTCGGAGGAGTAAAGTAACTAACATTGTGACACGAGAATTAGATATATAAGATATAGCTTCCGCAGGATGTTACTGGTTTGAAGAAGAATGTAAGTAAGTTGAATAAATTGTGTCATTCTCCATATGTTAGGTACATCTTATTTAGTAGTAGGTAATTAGTAGTGAAAGGAAAAGAAGGAAAGAAACGCCAGAAAGGCCAGGTGCATAGTACTCGCAACCGGCGTGCGTGTATGACCAGTAGTGCTATTCTATAAAAATGTCACCGTGATAACTTAGGTGAAGCGAGCTGCTAATAGTGTCAATCCTTTGCAACTGACAGTTCACTCCACGCTCAGTTCACCTAAGATAACACGGTGAGATGGTTACAGAATAGCACTACAGATGTATGAACCTAAACGAGGCAAAAGGACTATGTAAGGATCGTCGCTTTACTTTGTGTAAATTATTTCATCACTACTGCTCTCAAAACGGTGAAGGAAAACATCGTGAGGAAACCGGCATGTCCTAGAACCGAAAATTCGAAGACATGTGACATCTACCAACCCGCACTGGGCCCGCGTGGTGGATTACGGCCCACTCGCTCTCACAGAGAGGAGGCCTGTGTCCCAGCAGTGGGAACATTTATAGGCTGATGATGATGATGATGATGAAGGATCGTAGCAGGTGGCGTTCTGTAGTTTCTGCCAACCCCCATGAGAAGAAGGCGTGAGTTTATGTATGTATGTATGTACGTAATTAGTAGTGATGTGCCGGATATCCGTATCCGCGGATATCCGCGGATATCCGAGGGAGAATTTATCTGTATCCGTATCCGTTACTTTTTGGCGGATCTACGGAACGGATCTTTTATATTACACAGATACAGGATACAGATCTTTTTTCTTCCTCGGATATCCGCGGATACGGATATCCAGCACAACACTAGTTATTAGTACAAGTTATCAGAGGAAGAAGTATTTGTGATAGAGCTCATTCAGGACGGTACAAAAAGTTATGTATAACTGCCACCAATTAGCTCTGATTTTCTCTGATTTGAAGGATGACTAAGATGATGAAAGAAAGAAAGAAAAATAGGTTTATTTGTGACAGAAACCCGTGCATACAAAAAGACAAAAGTAATCAGAAAACAACAAAATAAAGTACATAAGAAATCACGAGCAAAAATAAAAACATTCGGCAGCTGCACGTCATGACTGTGACAAGAAGGTCTCAGTATGATGCTGTGTTATGGGGGACCCACAGCACAGCGCTGATTTTCAGTGGTCACCCGGATGAATCTACTAATATTTTGAAATGAAAGCTTCTTTAGGTGCGTTGAGCATTTGTGAGATGGGAAAAACAATTGAACTCGCGACACCGTTACCGACACCTCATTTTTGTAAACGCGATTGTGCTCCTTATTTATATTAGGTTACGGATCAATGTTCTATGCAAGTATTTTTTTACCTTAAAGATTTTGGAAGTTTTTTTTTTTGTAAACGCGGTTATGCTCTTTATTTAGATAAGGTTACGGACCAATGTTCTATACAAGTATTTGTCTTCCACCAAGGCGCTCTTGTTCAAGTTTTAACTTCTATCGGCACTCCCGGAGTGCCACTGCTTTTTTTTCTAAGTAAAGGCTCTAGAATTCATTGGTTCCGAACCTGGGGGTAATTACCCCTGCGGGGGTAAATCAGCTATTATGTGGGGGTAACAAAGAACTAATAATTAAGACCTAACCTAATTAAATACCTAGCTAAAAATAAAAAATGATAGATCGCCGCGCAGTAAGTATTAGGGACGGATAGGGAAATCGTGGCCCCCGGCAACAGGGCAACCGAAGGAACACGGGAGGGTTTTAGTCAGTAAGAGTCTGACACGCCCTCCCGCTCCGTCCAGAGTGGGAGAAGTTATTTGATAATTTCCCACACAAAAAAAAAAAAGGAATTGATTGGAATACGCAAGAATACTACTTGCAGAGTAGAATTTCAAAATTATGATCTCAACACATTTTGGCGAAAAGTTGGTGCCGAATATCCTGTTATAGCTAACAGAGCTTTAAAAGTGCTTATGCCCTTTGCCACCAACTATAGATGAATAAAACGTACGTACCTTTAGATGAAAAAAAGAAGTAAAATCTAGACCGAGTCTAGATTTTACGTTTTAATACAGGAGTACTTACCTTACAGGCAACAGTATCATAATGTACGATGGAACAGTTTCATAACGTACGTTGACAGTAGGTAAGTACCTATACCTACTTGATAACATTCTAAGTATTATACAAACCCCTTATATTCAACACGTAATTTCAACGCGTGTCGTCGCATATTCCACGAGTATTAGTACTTAGTCAACATTATTGCTTCATCACTGAGCATCTCCCTACTGACTTAGAGCAAAGCAATCAAAGTAGAAGCACGTGTATACTGCTTAATATAGACTGATATTAAAGAAAAATAACTATCTACAAACATTATAATAATCAATCGATTTGCCTAGCGTGACCAATAACCGTGGTGGCCGAGTGGTAACGACTTACGAGTTGTAGGTCGTAGGTTCGAACCCTGACAGGCGCTTTACTTTGTGTAAATTATTTCATCACCACTGCTCTCAAAACGGTGAAGGAGAACATCGTGAGGAAACCGGCATGTCCTAGGACCAAAAATTCGAAGATACAACTACCAACCAGCACTGGGCCCGCGTGGTGGATTACGGCCCACTCCCTCTCACTGAGAGGAGGCCTGTGTCCCAGCAGTTGGAACATTGTAGACTGATTATGCTAATATAAATAAATTGTACCAATGAATGCCTGCCATATTACCCAGAGTATACCTAAAGAAGCTTTTAAAACAAAAACCACTTCAAAAATAAACAACACATCCACCAGTGATATTACTATATCGTATAAAAATTATAACAAAAATGTCCCATGGTAAACATTATTTTTCATAATCACGTGTGCAAAATAACACTGACCACATGAAAACAAATTTAAAATTCATCCCTGTAACCCTTCCTTCATTTTTTAAAAGCAAGCGAAACATTTTGGCCGTGATGAAATTAATTAAAACCACGTTTGCACAGGAATACATTGAAACTGGAGATTAAAAAGAAAAGAATAGCTTTGATCGTGTCAGGGGCTTGTGGCTGAATAAAAACAGCCGTACGGGTCGGTCGATCGAGTTAAGCTAGCTTGCCGCGGTTGGTGGATGGGTGACCATCTTTCATCCATCATACCAAGACCCCTCCGACTACGTGCCTCGGAAAACACGTTAAGCCGATGGTTCCTGCTGTCATTCGTAGATCTTTGACAGTCGTTACGGGTTGTCAGAAGCCCGAAAGTCTAACGACCAGTTTTGCCAAGGGGTATCGTATCGTCAGATAGGCAGTCGCTCCATGTAAAATACTGTTATTCATCTGCATCCGGTTAGACTGGGAGCCAACCCCTATATAGTTGGGAAAAGGCTAGGCAGATGATGAGCTTTGATCGTGTTAGCTTTAATCAGAGCAGAGCTCGGTCAAAGTCAAAGTCAAAGTCAAAGTCAAATCATTTATTTCAAATAGGCCCATGTATGGCACTTTTGAACGTCAAAAATTACAAAATAATAAAATTGATTCTAGTCGCCCCTTCCAAAAGGTAGTTTTCGTATGGAGAAGAATGGGCAAGAAACTCCACCGTTACTCTTTTAAAATGTTTTACAATATTGTTTGTATATGTACGTACATTTGTTAAATAATTATTATATGTGAAGACGATGCACCTAGAATAAAATTACTATACCACAATAGGTAAAAAAATTAAAAATGAAGCAACGATAGATAATTTAATTTGTGACAGATACATGGTTCTCACATATTTACAAACATTGTAAAAGTAGACGATTTTCCTAAAATGTTACAATTAATAAGTCAGTGTGTAAGGAAGTAATCACAGAATGTAAAATCAATGTCATACTTAAAACACAAAGTAATAAATTTTACAATTAAATTAGCAACCAGTTTGATTTTGTCTTGATTCTAAATTGTCCTATGGAGCAGGACCAGCATGTTTCCAAGCACTCTTATCTTGGATATAATCCTCTAATTTGTAATATGCTTGTTTATAAAGTGTACTTTTTATATGAGTTTTAAATTTTCTTTCATTTAATTGCAATATGTCACAAGGTATTTTGTTGTAACATTTAACACAGTACCCCATAAAAGATGTATGTACTTTAGATAACCTGAAAAATGGTTGATCTAGTTTATCTTTATTTCGAGTATTAAAATTATGTCTATCACTTATTTTATTAAAGAGATGTGGATTTTTCCTTACATACATAATATTTTCATAAATGAATTGGCAAGGTACCGTCATAATATTAATCCTTTTAAAAAGTTCCCTGAGAGATTCGCGGCGACGTAGATTATAAATGGCTCTGACAGCTCTCTTTTGCAAAATAAAGATGGATTCAATGTCAGCAGCCCGACCCCACAGTAAAATGCCATATGACATAATGCTGTGGAAGTAGCTAAAATAGACCAAACGCGCGGTTTCTACATCTGTTAACTGTCTTATCTTTCTAACAGCATAAGCGGCCGAGCTTAACCGCCCCGCAAGAGATGTTATATGAGGTCCCCATTGTAATTTCTCGTCTAGCGTGATTCCCAGGAAAACCGTTTGATTAATAAATTCCAGTTTTTCTCCATTCAATATGATGTCACATTCGCTACTTTTAACATTAGGTAATTTAAATCTAATGCATTTGGTTTTTTTTTTATTAAGTACCAGATTATTTACCGTAAACCAATCTTGGACTTGCAGAATAGAGCTATTCACGTCGTCAAGATTTTGTGATTGTCGGTTTATTTTAAAGATTAATGATGTGTCATCTGCAAATAACACCATCTTCGGTTGATTTTGAAGTATTTGGGGTAAATCATTAATGTAAACTAAAAAGAGGAATGGACCCAATATCGAACCTTGAGGAACGCCCATTGCCATTTCAGACCCTAATGAGTTTACGCCGTTTACCTGAACTTTAACCTTTCTATCTTTCAGGTATGATCTAAGTAAATCAAGAGCTGTATTCCTAATCCCATAGTGTTCTAGTTTCAGCAGAAGTGTCTCATGGTCTACACAATCGAACGCCTTCGAGAGGTCGCAAAAGATTCCAATGGCATCTTGTGCTTCTTCCCAGGCCTTAAAAATGTTCTTTATTAGGGTGACACCGGCGTCAGTAGTACAACGCCCTTTGGTGAAACCGTACTGTTGTTCATGAAAGATGGAATTTTTATTAAAGTGACGTAACATTTGATTGAGCATCAACTTTTCAAACACCTTACTGAGAACTGGTAGAATTGACACAGGCCTATAATTGTTGGGTTCTTTACTATCACCGGATTTGAACAATGGAACTACTTTACTGTGTTTCATGAGATCCGGAAAGACTCCTTGGTCTACACTGGTATTAAATATGTAAGCTAAATAGGGCGCAATGGTTTCGATAATAGATCTACAGACTTTTACAGACATTCCCCAGAGATCTTCTGTTGATTTAATTTTAAGATCTTTAAAAGCTTTTATAACAGCCTGGGGGTTTGTATGCTGAAACCTAAACTCCAAAGGGCATGCCTTCACATTCTGTCTAAGTAAGGCAGCAGAAAGCGCGGGTGAGGAATTTAAAGCTTCAGTAGTTTTAAGAGGAATATTAGCAAAAAAGTTTTCAAATTCTTGAGCTATTTCTATATCTGAGTTAATGGGGCCATGTGCAGTCTCTAAATTAAATTCAGTATTTCGCTGTTTTTTCCTACCCGTTTCATTATTTATTACTTGCCAGGTAGTTTTTATTTTATCATCAGCTGATTTTATTTTATTGCTAATATGCAGAGCTTTGGCTATTTTGCAAACACTTTTAAAAGTTTTTGAATATTTTGCAACATACTTATGAAAGTTTGTATTATCCATATGTTGCTTTAAGCCATAAAGTTCAAATAGTTTTTCCCTGCTTTTACGAATACCTGGAGTCGCCCAATCACTAAATAAGAACTTTGTGTAAATACTTTTAGTCTTTAGTGGAAAAGTGTCATTAAATTGCGTGTTTAATAGTGAAAAGAACTCGGCGTAGAACTCATTTGGGTCACCTATATTATTAAAACTCTGAACACATAATTTATTGGCCAAAGAATTATTTAATTTCTCTAAACTTTTACATGTAATTGGCCTAAACCTTATTTGAATTTTTTGTAAAGGTATGTAGGAGCAAAATGTTATTGTTTGTCCACTGTGATCTGATGGCAACTTATTTACAATTTGTTTGTGTAAGTAATCACAATTACAAAAAATATTGTCTATACAAGTGGCAGAAGAAGCTGTCACTCGGGTTGGTTCAATAAAAACATTTGACAAATCAAATGACCTAAAAAGACTTAATAATCTGACAGTATTCGAGTTATTTTCTAATAAGTTAATATTAAAATCACCACATATGATTATTGTTACGATTATTGTGGTCACCCTGGTTACTACTTTATTGTATACCAGAGGGCCTAAAACGGCCGCATTAAGCAATTCCTCTAAAAGCAATTCATTTTCTGAATTCCCAGCAATTTCCCTATGGTGACACATATTTTAACTGAATCATATTCAATTCAATTCATATCAGAATCATAATTAGTGTAAATATTGCCGTATGAAAAAAATAAGACTGTAATTTTATCGGAAAATTTTTCTTTACTGTTTTTACTATTCAAATGAGATTTTTATTTTTTATTTCTACAGTTTAAATGTTATTTCATTAAAATACAAAACTGTCAAACAGATTAATTGCGTTATATGAATTGAACGCAGATAATAAATATTGTGTGTATATTTATGGACATATCAATTAGTCTGAATTAAATGAAATTTAATTTTTAATATTAAGAATTGTCAGTTTGTGTGATTCATAATATATTATTATCATATTATAAAAAAAAAATTTAAGTTATTATTATTTTTATATTTTTTTATATTATGATTCCGCCAAAGCGGCCGTTTTAAGCCCCTAGAACATATTATGAAACAAAAAAAAAAACATTACAAAGCACAGAATTGACAATAATGAAGGATTCAGCGAATCGAGTAACTTACGAATAAAATATTTTTATCAAGTTTGTGAAATATAATTTCACTACACTACTTCTCTTAAAGTAAAGCTTTTAAACTGAATAGCATAAACTTGCTACGCACTAATGTAAACCTACTAAGCCTCTCATCTATGTAGTAGGCTGAAAAAACATTTCGCAGAAAATTGAAGTGGATAAATGGCGTAAAATATTAGGCGATGTCACCTTCGGAAAATTCTCAGTGTGCCAGGAGAAAGAAACATGAAGTGACTCGAACTTGGCCCTGTCGCAGCTTACAGTTAGAAAATTCTTCGTATTCCAATTTAGTCGTGTATCGACTACTAAATTTGACTAAATCAGTACCCTAATTGCGTAACACGGTCCATGGTCCTGGGTTCGATTCCTGGGTCGGGCATAGTGTTATTGGGTTTTTCTATCTGGAATTTCTCAGTAGCAGCTCGGAGTCTGGATTTGTGCCCGGTTGATGGCAATAGGCTCGCCCCCTATTACATGGGACTTAAAACATAACTGGCGAAATGTGGGTGTACCTGCTACAGGGTCACCTCTGGACAGGAACGGCCTGCGCCTGGTGACGGAGGCCATCACGGGACACTACTCGCTAAAAAAACACAATAGGTATAACGGACAGTCCTCTGTGCAGGGCGTGCATGGAGCTTGAGGAAACCGTAGCGCATGTGCTCTTTGAATGCACAGGTGTCACCCAGATTAGAACAGAAACCTTCGGGTCACCCAGATCCTACACAGATGTTCTGAACAGACTAGGAGATTTAATTAACTTCTGGATGGTGGGCTGGTTGGAATAACCACCAAACGGCCGCCATGGCCCACGCACAATGGTCCACTTTACGGACTAAGTGCAGAAACCAAACCCTATAACATAGAACATAGAACAGGGTCACCTCTGCCCATCCTTTCGGGGAAACAAGGCGTGATGTTATTTTATGTAATTACGTAACATATTTTCGTAAACAATTATGCCTAATTTGTTTCATTTTGACAGTTCAATAACATTCATTGCGTTATTTACGTTGTTGAGCAGATTATTTTTTCCAACTTATGAAGCAATGGATTAGCAATCTGTTTCAAATCGACACAGATTGTGTTGTATTACGCAATTAGGGTATTTATTGGTTATCTTCATAAGCATTAACCTCGGTATTTGTTACATTTAATTCTGTTCTAACATAAAATCACGCAAGTATTTTTTGAAGTGAAAAACTGGAGGTGTATTGTAGGCTACTTAAATCACCAATTATAGTTGAAGTTTCATGTACTAGTAGACGAGCTAATTGCTATGACTCGGACCAGCACCCTAACTGCGTAACACACTTTCAATCATAATCCGAGAGTTTTGAAGGTCATTGCTAATACATTGCCCATTAGGTTTGAAGAATTCGTCTGCTCAACAACGTAAATAATACAAAAAACGTGGGTGAACCCAAAATGAATCCCATTGCGATCAATTGTCAATTCCTGATTCCTTTGAGCTGCTTTGTACATATTCTATATTTCTTCTCAACAACAATTTTCTTAGCCTGCGGGACCCCAGTAGGACCTCAATGTATTGACCAGTGGCAGTCTAAAAAAATATTTACTCAATAAAATATAGAGTAACTATATTCAAAGGAGGTTGTATAAAACTCTCACGTCTATGGTGATTTATGGAGGCTTAGCTCTCCAAATAAATACGATCCCATACATCATCCTGCTATAGGATTTATCGCTTATTTCTCGCGCCGACGAAACGATACGTTCTATTTAAGCTGGCGTTTTTGGTAACAGCAAACTATGTTTGATTGTTATTGGAATTATGAAAAATGGCCACACAATTGTTTTCATTCTCAGCTGTCAAAATGTGTGTATATTACCCTCTAAATTACTGTCATTTTTATAAACATAACATAACTTCATGCCTATATTCCCAGGGTTAGGGTAAGGCAGAGGTGTACCTTCTACTCAAACTCCAAGCATTTATTTCAAATAATCCAATTACAGGTACTTTTGAATTGTCAAGGGGTCGGTCAGTCAGAAAGATGAAGCTAGTTGCCCATTCCAAAGCGTAGTAGGTTCCTGTGGAGAAGACCAGGCAAGAAACTCTACGGACACTCTTTTAAATCAAAATATTATTTCAAAATATTGGTTACATCATTCATGTTGAAATTATACATGTGAGAACAATGCAGAAAGACGTGCACGTTAAAAACGTCAGTAATAAAAATATAAAAACAAAAACAATTCAAAAATTAAAAATAAACCGTGGCAGTTAAGAGATGACCAGTCCCAAATGACAGCGCCCGTTCACGAACATAACGCATGGATCAGCACCATTTAGCTCAACCATTTTGAAGGGAACTTAATACCTATAGTACACCCACATTCCGCCAGTTATGTTTAAGTTCCAAGCTTATTGACATATACCTGGCACTAATCCAGACTCCGGGCTACTATTTAAAAGTTTTTTTATATTTTAATATAAGGTAGGTACTCTAAATTACTGTATTTTCCCCTTAAGAACACGGCGAGACGCATGAATTGTCCATACAAACGTAATACCTAAATCATTTGCAATTTGGGCATATTTCCACCATATTATGTGTTATTCGGATTTAGACAGTGTTTATCTAAGCTCTTACATCTTTTTTTTTACTTTTCTAAATTGAAGTTTAAACGAACTTAATTCGCACATATTTACAGCGTAAATGACATGTCTTCATATTGTTTTTTCTGTATTATAAACAACAATATATATAATATTGTTTCCGCAGAAGCATAGCTTATATTATCAAGTTACAAATTATCTAAAAACAAATTGGAAAAATATTAAGTTTTCATTCATCATTTTGGTATTACGGAACACATCCAAATTTATCATACACTAGCTGACCCGACAGACTTCGTCCTGTCAAAAAGATTTGTAATGTGGCAGTTTTTGTGCCTACGTATTTTAAAAAATTCTCCTGAACAGAACCGTCACCCTGGTGATAGGGCGTTGTGAATAAAAAATAATTAAATAAAACATATATAAGGATTTAAAAGTAAGTAATCGCTTTATTGTTAATCATGTGAATCATAATTATTATTATTATCATTGTAGTGCTTTGTGGTATACGATGTTTTTTGTTTGATTACCTGGCGCATAGATAAACAAATCTGATGGTTTTCCAACACGGGAACAGGCAACATACAATTGACCATGTGAGAAACATGGGTTTTCTAGATTAATACCACAAACACTTAATGATTGCCCCTGGGACTTGTTTATAGTCATAGCAAAAGCAAGCCGCACTGGAAACTGTAGTCGTTTAAACTCAAATGGCACATCAGTCGGAATCATTGGGATGCGCGGTATGAGAACATCTTCTCCTTTATACTTTCCTTTGAGTATAGTTGCTTCTATCACATTGTTTAGTAATTTTTTTATCGCTAACCGTGTACCGTTGCAAAGACGCGGTTGGTTGATATTTCGCAACATTATAACCACCGATCCAACCTTTAATTGAAGATTGTGAGGTGGCAATCCTGGCAAATCCAGCGAGTTTAAAAATTCCGGTGGATAGTTGACTACATCATCTTGATTAGTAGCCGAATCAACTGATTTATATATCCTCAATTCGCCTGTAATTTGTTCTTGAATTTTGAAATTTAATTCATTTACATCTATGTTTTTTGCAGCCAGTATAGCTCGTTCGCTCAACCAATCATGGTTTCTGTAATTTTGAGAAACATCTGGAAACACCTTCTGAATAAGTTCATCTTTTGATCGAGTTAACTGACAAAAACTTTGAGGAAAGTTAATGCAGCCAGTCAACATGTCTATAGGAAATTTGCCATTACCAATGTCAATGAGTTGTTTAGAGAATATGTTTCCAGATTGGTCATTTTGCAACTCGACACGCATATTCTTGCTTAAATGAAGTACTTTGACATGTTTCCACAAATTGGAGGACTTTAGACATGCATTGAGTTCATCAGCTGGCGTTGATCGTGGAATCACTGGCAATGTTTGACGAAAATCTCCTGCTAATAAAATCATTGCACCACCAAATCGGTTATTATTGCTCCGTAGATCTTTTAAGGTTCTGTCTAAAGCCTCCAAAGATTTTTTATGTGCCATCGTGCATTCATCCCAAACAATCAATTTACATTGCTGCAAAACCTTTGCCATTGCAGAGTTCTTCGAAACGTTGCAGGTTGGAGTTTCATTGCTTTGCATATTTAATGGCAATTTTAGTGCTGAATGGGCTGTTCGACCACCTTCAAGCAAAGTTGCTGCGATTCCCGACGAAGCGAGTGCAAGTGCAATTTTATTTTGTGAGCGAATTGTTGCTAATATTAATGAAATCAAAAAAGTTTTTCCTGTACCACCAGGTGCATCTAAGAAGTAAATCCCTCCAGTTTCATCATTTGTTACTTTCATAAGAGTTTCAAATACATACTTCTGTTGTTCATTTAAAAGTGGAAGATTTGTTTGAATTAATTCTTTCAAAGCGTTGAGATCATACAGTCTTTCTCGATGCAACTCTTGGTTAAAAGCGTCATGCATTGGACGATTGGGCGCGGTCAGGCCTAATTGAATTAATAGTTTGTTTGACATTATCAAGCACATGTCCTCAATTGAAATCAATGCTTCATTGTAAATTTCTTCACTGATTTGTATATTTGGATTTCCCATTCTATTCCGTATTTGATACAAAATATCATCACACATATAATCTTTGTACTTGATCCACAAATCAATTGGGTTTGATGGGAAGCATGTAGATATGATTATAGAAAACAATGTTCGTATTTGATGAGCGTGTGATGATATTACAGCATCATTGAGAGTTTGATCCCAATGAGCGTCATTTTCAAGCAATTGCAAACGTTGACAGGCTTCTCTGTAGGATCCACACAATTCACCATCAACAGTTCGTAACTGTTGGAATGATGTTGGGCCACGTATATTGATTAATAGCAGTCGTAAATAAAAACATTCATCATTGCTTGGATGTACTGAATAAATCCGGCCAATCGCATCGGTGGAATATACATCTGTATATCCTGGAACTGGTTTTCCTTGTTTCCGTCGTATAAATCTCCTTGAGGATTGATTCCAGGTATAATATTTTGGCATTTCAGAATATAGCAATGTTTGTGCGAAATCATCGTTTTGGCATGTCTCAAAAAAACTGGTTAATGTAGTAGATGGTGGCTGAGCAGCTCTTTGTACTGCGTTCTGTGCTGTAAAATACACTCTTTGTCCATTTTCTAAATGCACAGCTAAGTGTACAACAGAAGGGTGTCTCTCATGAATAGGAAAAGAAAATATTCGCCAAACTGCTTCATTACTACTGACATAGCGGCCCATTTGGTATTGGGTAACTTCATCATTGGAATTCTCTGCACCAATTCCAATCACAGCCATATCACTCCCTTTGGTTACATATTTGCAAATGTATTTTATAGATTTCACTGAATGGCAAGATTCAACGTTGATGTGTGCTTTGAATGTCTTTGATAAAATGGGTGAATATGGAACAATCCAACGATTATCTATTTCAATATCTTGTTGATTTAATTTGACAATTGTTGATTTTCCATTGTCTGCTGTCGATCTGCGACGATACAATGGATAACCGTCATTACCAGTAATTGTTTCCGATATTAATGTCCGTGGATATCGTTTTGAACATTTACCATCCATCATACACGGTGAATTTTGATTAAGAGTTCCACAGGGACCATGTATCATGTTTTTGATAACTACCTCATGCAATCCAGGATCTACTTGTACATTAGGTATTTCAGCTGATATCACTGCATCAACTTCATTTGGCCTTATCTTTTCAACCAACCAAACCAAAATGTGTGCATGTGGCAATCCTCGTTTCTGCCACTCCACAGAATACATCCAGCAGCGTGTCTCACCAAACACATTATGTTTTACGATGAAATCCATTAAAGATTTCAACTTTTGTCTAAAGACTCTGGCTGTAATATCATGACGATCAATGGGTGATTGCCCAGAGAATAACTCCTGCTTGATTTCTATCCATTGCGGATTGCATGTAAATGTGATGAACAAATCTGCTGTACCATAATGACGAACATACGACATGGCATCTTGAGCATATTCGTGCATATGCCGAGGGCTTCCGATGTATGTTGCTGGAAGAATAGTCATCCGACCGACATTCTGTGCATTTCCATCAGTATTAATCGCATCTCGAAGGTGAATATACTCTTCAGATCGGAGTTTGGTTTGATTCAACCTGATGAATGTTAATCTCTCCGTTTCAATTTTAACATACATGTCAACAACATATTTGTGATATAATCGCCGACATTTCAATATGTGATTATCTTCATTTTCCCGAATCATTAGGCGGTATGAATAATAGTTCATTGAACTTACTTTTTTGTTGGTTTCAGAACCTGTAAATAGATTTTGTTTTAATAACATTCAAATATAAAATTAAAATACATAATATAATGACTGAGATATTATCGCCATAGCTAAACTAATATTTTAGTTACCTGTAATGGGATTTATCATTTTTATTGAGAAATCGTAGCCATCTTCACCTTGCCAAAATATAATGGGATATTGCAGTGCATCATATGAGCGGTGTGTTTCCTTTATACGTTGTAATTGATCATCCCGACGATGTAAAACAATATCACGGGATTCCAAGTTTTCTCCAACTACAACGATAGCAACTTCATCAATAGTTGGTGCATTAAAACGTCTTGTATGTTGACCTGCAGGTGTTTTATCAGCTCTGATTACAATTTTGTGATTATCGGATGGCATCAGATCCAGGGCAGTTTTAAACAATATAATCAATTGATTGTGTTGATGAAATAAAGTTTGTAATTGTTCTACAATAGACCTCTTTACTAAATTGTTATGTGCACAACGCAGATCAATTTCTTGTGGTGAATTGCCCATAAAATAAATTTGCAGGAATTTGTTGTCGCTATCTGACACTGGTAACAGTGAACCTGCTCTGTGATATATTTGCCCTTGTATCTGTAAATAAAATAAAAATATTATGGTGTGGTATAAATTAATGGATTGTCAGTGATCAAACTTAAATAATATTTGATCTTAAAAAGTATATATTTAGTTTTAACTAATATCTATCAAATATAATAAAATATAATAAAAGTGTCACTGAAACTGAATCACCATATAATATGATGACTAAGTGATAGAAATTGAAGATTAGTGACACATCTTAACTTTGGTGACAGAAAATTTTATTCGCTAAAATAATTATGAGTAACTGCTATAATACATACCTTGAAAGTTGGCATAAAATTTTCCCGAACTACATTTGTTGCCCCAAATGAAGTCATTTGAAAGCAATTGTTATATTGTTGGATATGTGTCAAAAAGTGTATAGAATCTGTTCCTATTCCTGAAACCAATGAGTACAATGGTTCTGGTGGTGGATCCAATGGTATCAATTTCACTTTACCATTTGCGCAACACAATCCATTGGCTTCGTTTTTGTATTTTAATGCCTTACAGTGTGAGCAAACCGAGTTCATAGAACCAATAACAACACATTGGTAGTTACTGTAGTCAATTGACACATCGTAACTGAAAGCAGCTCGATTCAAACTTGCGCGATTATTAGTTGAATGTCGCGCTCGCGCTTCACGCGTTTGTGATATCCGAATTCTTTCACGTTCATTTCCGTCGTCACGTTCTTGTGCAGTACGATTAGATCGGTAATTAGCTTGGTTTGTAGCATTTCTGGTTCTTCTACCTAAATTGCTTCGTCTTATAGGAGGCATATCAAATACAAATTATTTTTTCACTAATCACGAACTAAACAAACACTAACTAACTAAACACTCTGCACAAAACACGATATACGAATTTATTTCGTGTATCAGTTGTCAAAAGCAAACTCAGTAGATTAGGTAACAGACAACTTTTTTTTTTTTTTTAAATTTGATATGACTTGAAGTCAAATCCTTTTAAGCCGTACGAATTGTTTTATTTATTTAAAATTTGTATATTAAAAATAATAAAACACTGTTGGTAACGCGATTTTTGTTTGACTGATGTAATGACGTGGAAACTGATGCATTTTATCTCGCGTGCCGAAACTAATACAAAAGAAACGCGAGTTTCGGAACGCGACATTAAACTCCTCCAACTATGTATTCTGTGCTCCAACGCACACACGCACATTGTTTTGATAGATATGATCTTTGACGTTAGGAACACACCTACATTGCTTAGACAACAGTGAGTGCTTGTAATTTAATATGAACTTTATACCATAGCAATAAAACTCAAATTGACTACGTTTTAGTTAGAAATCATTTGTATGGGAAAAAGAAAAGGGCTATTTTTAGGGTTTTTCCAGCAATAATTCTATTTTTTCTCGCCGTAAAAACCATCCTTAAACTTCAACGAACATTTAAAAAAAAGATTTGGCCAAATTGGTCCAGGCGTTGTTGAGTTATGCGCTTACCAACACATTTTGCGATTCATTTTTATATTATAGATTTTCGAAAGCTGGTAATGCTATCGCGTCAAGCAATAATTGTCAATATGTGCGTGGTAGTATTGCTCACTATAGGTGTATATCGCTCTGACAGGCACTCACACTAGCGCAACGTGCTTGGAATTGAACTTTGCAAACATCTCGATTTGTAGTTGCGAGCCTTGTTCGCAGGCCTCTTAAATTAAGATACAGTGCGTATTCTTCAATCCCTGTACCTTCTTAGGTGCAAGACTACATTTAATATGCATCGGACATAGGTACTAATGAATACTACTACACAATATATTCACAGCTATTAGCAATAATCCAGCATATACTGTCATGACTGTTTTGCATAAAATTTTATAATTATTACTATGGCATTAATTGGATTTTAATACAAAACATAATTCCACCTTTCCCATTATGAACATTAGTAATAACTTCAACTATCGGCATAAACGAAGACTAGTTACAGAGAGAGCTGATAGCCGCATTGGCATTATGTGGTCATCCACTGCATAGACTATAGCCCTTTCAAACTGAATGGAATCTATCGCTAGCTATTACTTAAAGCTGATTTGTTTCTGGTTTCGTATTTGACGGAGTTGCATTTGAATAAGAAAGAAAGAAAAACATTTATTTGGACACAGTTCGTGAAACACAAAACACAAATAACACAGTGAAAATCAAAAATAAAAAATGTTTTAAAAACAATAGTATGTGCCTCACGGCTGCGCCAAAAAGGTTCATTTCAACATTAATGCCAAACAGATACTGTCTGACGCTGGTTTTCTAATGAACCCTTAAGGACAAGTGACGGAGAGTACAAACAGTTTCAACATACCTAATACATAATTTGTATACTTAAAAAACTAAATAAATAAATAAACACGTTATCAAATATTAGATAAAACAAAAAACATACGAATACAACAAAAACAGTCCCAGCAAAAATCTGTGCTTAGCCAGCTATGTAGAATCCATACACATGAATACAGGAACAGAAAGACCCCATTTGCAAATATCTGGTTGGTTTGCACTTTGGACTACAAACATGTACAATGTAAAGTCAGGGAAATTAAAATAGTTATGCAAACTGATTACTAACTTAAACTGTCCGTGTATTCAAATCACAACTGTCATTCTTTAACAGTGACCAACTGTCATTCCTTATAAGTGACCAACTATCATTCCTTATAAGTGACCAACTGTCATTCCTTGTAAGTGACCAAATATCATTCTTTGACAGTAACCCACTGTGATTTTTTGTCAGTTGTATGACATGGCTAATTTCCCTGACTGTATAAAGCTAAACTGGTTTGTCCAAAAGACCTTTCGAGCAAATGATGTTACCTAAAAATCAGGTTCAGCAAGTAAAATAAAAATAGGTAATTTACGATTACTTATTTTGGCTCACCCCCTATTACATGGGACTTATACATTACTAGCGAAATGTGGGTGTAAGTACTATAAATTACACCTCTGCCCAACCCTTCAGGAAAACTAGGCGTGATGTTATGGCTCTTCTCCATAGGACCAATTGGAACGTGCACCTAGCTTCTGACGTTTCATAAGTGTCCTTGTAGGTTTATGTGAAATAAAATATTTTGAATTTGAATGACTTATGTAATTTTCGATGCGAAAAAATTTTGAGGATGAAAAAACGAGCAAGCCTTACAGTAGTAGCACATTTGACATTTCACCTTACCAAGGTGAGATGTGAGCAACATTAAAATGGCGAGGCCTCGTCAAGGTCGTTTCTGACGGCCAACTTTAGACCCGCGCGCGCTGATTGGTCAAATCAAATAGCGCGCGCTTCCTTCTCTTCCTGTTACACACTTCCATCCCTTTTCACGAATTCACACAGATTTTTAAGGTATATATGTTCTGTGCACAGATTGGAGGAAAGCGAGAGGAAAGATGTTACACAAAAAAAAGAAAAAACATTAATTCCATGCATTATAAGCCTACGTTCCGATAATCTATAGTATTTTCCAATGAACGAATTTCACAAACTGAATGGAAATTGCCACTATTGTATTCAAAGCTAAGTCGATCAGCCGGAGCGGTGTAACAGTATTTATTTCATATTTAATCCATCCACTCGTTTCCGATGAAAATACCAACAAAAGGCATATCAGTGAGTTTTACTGCTGCAGAAATGAACGCATTCAATATGAATTTATTTATCGAAACTATGTAACAATTTTCAATCTGAAAATAGCTGTGGTTATATTTATTATCTTTTTATGATCGACTTCCATTTATGAAATACCGGGCCTCTATATAATAGTCCGGCCGCCGAGAGAATGTGTTCCTGACACTTGTCAGTTGAGTACAAAAGAATACAGTATTTAAATTTTCTTAATGTCCCTCGGGAATCATCGCATTTCCGAATACAAACGAATGCTAATTTCCATGTCCATCAATTATTAGATTTATCGTGTATAATAATTTAAATTCAGAACTTAGTCATTTAAATGTTGTTTTGTTTTCATTTCCGTGTGAACTATACAGAGCTGTAAAACTATTTTCCTACCTGTCGTTCCTGCGACTTTAGCAGCTTTCCTCCCATTTTTAACCGACTTCCAAAAAGGAGGAGGTTATATGTTCGTCGCGTATGTTTGTTTATTTTTTATGTATGTCCACCGATTTCTCCGTCAATTGTGGACCGATTTTGAAAATTCTTTTTTTGTTTGAAAGGGTATGCTTTCGAATTGGTCTCATATAAATTGTATTAACTTTGCTTGGATACTTTTTGAGTTAGCTACAAAATACGTATTTTTTTCCTACTTAGTATGTAGATGATATGATAAGTTTCTGTCACTGGTAGCAGGTAGTGGTATTCGAATATGTGTGAGGTAGGTACCACAACTAACAAGTGAAAAATAAAAACTTTTTACAAAAAAAAAACAACCGACCTCCAAAAAAAAAACACTACAAAGTGAAAAATAACTTTAATTTCGGAAGTCGGTGGCAAAAAACGAAAATACACCCAAGACAAAAAGTTTTTTAATTACATTAAGTTAAAAGAGTATTAACAACTCTATATACTTCCAAGTCGATTGAGACCGTCCGGTCTGCACCAAGTGCAAAAGGCAACTGATAGAAATCCGACAACTGACGAAACACGTAGTTTGCCGAGGGACATTAAGAAAATGGAAATACTATACGTGTTTTACGAATTTATATACTTTATTTGTTCCTAATAGTGTCCAACTGAGAGGTGTCAGGATCACAATATCTCAGCGGCCGGATTTTAAAAATGTTACATATTTTTATAGCGTCTGGCTAGTGATAGTTACACCCAAACCGACCGTTATTTATCACCCACGTAGATTATGTAGACGGCTAATGTGTGGGTAAGTTCGTAGGTACACTGCTACTACTGCTAATGTGATGACAATATCACAATTTACGGTTTAGTCCCACTTGGATTGGAACCATCCCATCTCGGCACCCATGAATTTATTAATCATGCCCTCGAAATATTCCCAATAAATTCATGGGTACCGAGATGGGACTAAACCCAATTTACATAGTGAACTAAGAAGAGCAAGTGTTGCGTACTCATCCTTATAACGCGAACAGTAGTATTTCGTCCTTTCCCAACCAATAAAAATCCTTTATCTACACCCATGCTATAAAACCTCTACAAAAGTTTCTGAAACAGTTAACTTATTGGCAACATTATAACAGCCAGTGTCATAGTAACCATTACATCATCTAAACGAGTGTTACAATGTTGTACTAAATTTCATTACGCAACTCGTTTCAACGTTCAAACGGAGGACAGCAGCACCCGCTGCACGCATGTGTGTGTGATGTGCTGCTGCAGGCGACATTCATACGTACAGTTGTACTGAATTTCGTGGGAATTTCTTTATTCTTGATCTTGAATTACAAACACCCAATGGTTTCAAAAACTTTTATAGAGGATTCAGATCATGGGTGTTGATAAAGTCTTGTATGCAACTGTTATAATTAGGTATTAAAAAAACACGAATGTGTTCATTATTAAAACATTCGTGTTTTAATACCCCTTATTATACAACAGTTGCATAAATTACTATTCTTCTTTTTCGTGGTTCCCTCAATGCTGAGGATCGAGACCACATACGACGCGTCTCCAAGCTATGCGGTCTTCTGCAGTGTGAACCGCTTGATAAATGCTGCCTCCAACAGCCTTCTTGATCGCGTCTGACTATCTCACCGGTGCTCTGCCTTGAGTGCGTTTTCCTTCCACCCGGCCTCGTAACATAAGCCTTTCCAGGCTATACTTAGATGAACGCATTATATGTTCAAAAAAGCTGAGAGAAAAAATCCTTCAGTTATTTTTAAAGGATCAGGATAAGAGTCTCATTGGACTGGCCACTTTAATTCCACATAGTTCAAAAATTAACAGAAAATAACCGATTTTAACAATAATCTACTTATCCAAATCCCATATAAGTAAAACAGTTTGCAGAAAACGTTCGCATATACTTTTGTTTCACTATCATAATTTTTCCAAGCGCACTAGAGACGTGACCAGGCATTTATAGAAAGCTCCACAGACTCGGATAACATCCGTGTGTACCCACATTATGTGTTATCACTTCAATTGTATACAGGCTGTCAGGGACGTCGACGCGGAAACTAAAACCATGGATTCAGTACATGATTCTTGATGAGGAAAGAAACAGAAAAACAAAAACTAAAAATATAAGTGCACACAACTCATTAGTTACATAGCTATGATAAAAAGCTGCATTTGTGCAGCACTTAAAGCCATGTGCTCTGCCAGACGCAATTAACGACAGTGGACGAGCTACTATTTCTCTTCGGAACGTTTAAGAGAACTTGGCGGTAACTGCCGTACACCGTAATGTACTAGGTTCTTTATGTAATAGATTTGTTTTATATTAATTAGATTAACTTTTTGAGACAAAGACAGGATATGCAAGATTAAAATCTGAAGTGTTATCTGTAAGTTGTCATTGGTTGATCAAAACTACATCGATATTACTATTAGATAACATAATTTGATGTGATATGTTTTTAGGGTTCCGTAGTAAACAAGGAACCCTTATAGTTTCGTCAAGTCCGTCTGTCTGTCTGTCCACGGTCTAGCTCCGAGACCCTTAGTATTAGAAAGCTGTAATTTGGCATAGGTATACATATTAATTACGCCGACAAAGTGGTAAAACAAAATTATGAAAAACATTTTTTTTAGGGTACCTCTGTTACATGTAAAGTGGTGATGTTTTTTAGTTTGCGAAAACCATTTTTGGATTCAGGGATCCGTTTGCGAAATATTAAGCTTTAAAGTGCTAATTTTTGTTAGAGTCAAGTGTCCCCCTCCTGCCAGCTAAATGGTTGATTTTAGATATGTGAAAAAAATCACAGCAGTAGGTTATATTACGAAATTAAAAGAAAAACTATCACAGCTAAGTAGGCTCTACAAGTTAACGAGCAATAATCGACCAACTTAACTTTGCAGTTGTAAAAACATGTTTTCCCATACATTCCGTATGGGAGAACATATTTTTCAACTAAAAAATTAAATTTGTTTTTGGGATAAATTCATCCCAACTACGGAACCCTTCATTGTGCGTGGTCCAACACGCACTTGGCCGGTTTTTTTAATAGAATGGCCAAATTCAAAATATTTCACATAAACCTACAAGAGCACTTATGAAACGTCAGAATCTAGGTACACGGTTCCAACGGTCGAAGCCAATTACACTATTTAAACACATTTGAACAATATCAATCAAAAAGAGTAACAAATATAAGAATAATCCATACAATATGTTTGACAGGAACTAGAGATTTCAACATATCTTGTGAATGTTTCGCCAGTGCAAATGCACAGTAAAAAAAGAGTTCTGCGTAGAACTTAGTAAGTACAACTTACTTAAAGATACACACACACATGATAATTATGCAGTCATACATTATTCTTACAAAATTCCATACATTTGACAATATCGTCTTCCATTCTTCCATTAAAATCTGTGTTTGAATCTAGGAGAGCAGGGCCGTCTTAACCCGGAGGTGCAAGGGGTGCGTAGCACCCGGGCGCAAGGTCTTAGGCGGCGCAAACCGATCGAGTCGAAAGATTTGTTTTGAAGTCGAACGTAAATTTCAAAACAGACGACATAATATCGTGTGATCGGCCACCTATAAACCCTGACAAATTCTGATATTTGGCACAAAAATGTTGTTTTTTTTTTCATTGGCAAGGGGGCGCAGGCTGATTTTCGTACCCTGGCGCCCAATATGGTTAAGACGGCCCTGCAGGAGAGCACTAAGCGCAGGTAGTATCCCGAGGTAACGGATGATTTGAAGTGTGCAACAGTACATGAATTGCCAGTAATCAGTGCTTCCTACCGCGAATGTGGCTATTGGGTACATAGTTGCATTAGGTTATGGAGGTCATGTAGGTGAGAGCTATAAAACTGAGGATTAATTCAGCATAATATGTAGCTTAACTCTTATGATAAGATTCCTTATATAAAGACATCTCGTAATATAGCTTCATAAACTGCTCAAGAAAGTAGTTTTTCGTGTAATGGATGGATAAATAATGAAATAAGTCTTTCGCGGACGCCAAATTATTAAGCAGGTTGTGCGTCAGAAACATAGTTTTTGGTTTTATTACGATCCTAAAAATTTACAGAACGCCTACCTTAGGTACTCTTTGCCTATTTCCATAATAAAATACAATAGACGTAGATATATTTAGTAACCTGTTCCGCTTAGCTATTTCTAAAGAGCCATAAAAAACCCTAAAAGAAATCGACACGTGTTTCACCTCTTAACGAGGCATCCAGCAGAGTCTCTGCGTTCAGCGCTCAGTGTGGCAACACGCCGTGTTCGGGTTCGCGAAAAGTCAATCGTCATCCTAAGGATGCCTCGTTGAGAGGTGAAACACGTGTCGATTTCTTTCAGGGTTTTTTATGACTCTTTAGAAATAGCTAAACGGAACAGGTTACTAAATATATCCACATCTATTGTATTTTATAATGGATTTCCGCAAGGTCACGCCTGATACAATTAATTATTTCCATAATTGTTTGTTTGTTCTACTGAGCATGAGGTCCTGGGTTCGATTCCCGGGAATTTAAAAGTAGCAAACCGGAGTCTGGATTCGAGCCTGGCCGCTGGCAATAGGCTCGCCCTCTACTGGACTAACTGGGGAAATGTGCGTGTCAGGACTATCTTACTCTTCTCTTAATCTTCTGTGGGATTACAGGCAAGATGATATTTGTTAAACTCTTTATTTGTCACATCCAAGACATATTACTATATTTTGTGTTAGACAGTCTCCCTAGTATAATTTAATGTATGTTGAAAAAAGTAAGAAAAATATGTGGAACTATTTATATTTAAGACCTTTTATGTAGGTTCTATATTTTATGCAACATATAGATATTCTGCACTTTCATCCCTACAGTAATAAACAAAACAACATCGACCATTGTTCAGCCGACAATACAGTCATAGCCAGCGACACAATTAAACAGCCTCCAGGCCATTATCTTATGAATGCACAGCATTGCAGCTCATAACCCATTAGACACTCATAATGAACTCTTACAGGAATGATATACGGAATGGATGAGACAGTTATACAATTCTAAGGGAAGTTGGGTAAGAGTGGCCCTGGATAGCGAGCAAGTCAGTCCAGTTGACTAACCTACCAGTTTATTTTCGAGCGCAGCAGCTTTCCCTGCCTAACTTAGAGACTTACTACCGATACCCACTGACTAGGTCCAAAATTCCGAGTTACTGGAGCCGGTTATATCGTTTAAACCAGGCATAAAGCAACTGCTACAGTTAAATCAAATTTAAAAAATTAAATCAAAATATATTTTTTTGCCAGAAAATGGTACAATAGACGGATACAAAGATACTCTTAATGAACTCTTAAGGTGTGTCCAAACATTGATCGGCAAGAGCGCGGAAGTAACACGCGGCATTTGCAGGACACATTTCTGAAGCGCACTAGTTAGGATCAAACCGACAAATGTTTGTGCGGCAGTACTGTGCGGCATATTGAGACACGCTGCGAACTTCAGTTGGCAATATCAATCTGCTTTTAATACGTCCAGACACAATTAGTGACGAATTTTTCCTGAAAATGTTCGCGTGCGGCAGTCGTCCAAACACAGCGCGACAGCAGCGCACGATTGCCTTTCAATGTTTCGCTACACCTTTACAGGAATTATATTATAACATGGAATGGATGAGACAGTTTTCATTTTTTTATAAATTTTGAAGTTGGATAAGAGTTACCCAGGATGCTGAGTGATTGGAGAGGGCTATGTAAAGCAATGGATTACTATTGACTGATCACGGTGTTTTTTTTTTTTTTCGTAAGAGCTAACATGTTTGTCTAAAGTAAAGGGTTCATGCGTGTTTCGAATACTTACAATGTAAGACAGTTATTATTGGAATAGCGCAATAGACAGCACTAGATTATATCACTTAAACGCGAGACGCGTTTTGGTTAGAATTGATAGAAGAGATAAATTAGAAATCAGAATTGTTAGAAGTGAGACAGTACCCACGCTTCAAATTCAGTTTCTTTCACGTTTTGTGTTAATTTCTTAACGCTCTGCTGGCACCCAGTGACAACAAAGAACTGTGAATTCGTAAATCAATTCACCCTTGTTTGTCACAATCGACAAAACAGAGCGAGCAGTGACACGAAAACTATCCCAAAAATTCTAACACCTTTTTCCAATGTTTTCAACGATAGTACCCTCGTCGACGGCCCGCTATCACCGGTTCGTTGAACATTCTACACACGACTGTAATTCTGCTGATTCCCCAGTTTGAACCGGTTTCAAATCAAACAGCTCGTGTTTGAGGGCATTAATAATTCAATACTATAACTAGAACATGGATTTAGTCATAAACTTTAACCATTCAAATGTTTCTGTTAATATAAAGTGTCCCTTGTGGTATAACGTTTGTTTAATAAATGTTTCTGTTAGCTTAATTTACATTTTTTTTTCCCTGTAGACTTCGCTAAATCGCGGTATTACAGGCGTGATATTATATTATTTTTAAAAATTAGGATAGGTTACCAGATATTTTTTCTGTGAATCGTAACTGGGTACCTGGTAAAGCCGCGGTCCCACGGCCTGTCGAGGCCTCTCGCGGCCCATGCCGAGCATTCCCACCACAGGCCTTATCGGATCGACGGTGCGCACGGCCTGTCGGCCTGGCCTGTCAAGATCTGGCCTGTGAGAAAGCAGACTGTGGGACTGCGGCATAAGGCTATGTTCCTCCTTCGTTCAAGAAAAAAGGCCAACCTAACGATCATCAAAACTTAAAGCTGTAAATTTAAAAAATAAATAAAGAAAAGAAAGAAAAATTGTTTATTCTCCACAAACAAAACTCACATTACAAAAAAATCACAGTTCTACGACAGTTTCGTCTTTCAATTCATCATACAGCAAAAACATTCTCTAACAACCGCTTACAGCATAACAAAGCCTTAAATCCCCTCAAACGTACTGCATTTTTTATCCTCAAAGAAAAAGTTTATGAAAGATATAATTCAACATGTTTACTTACCTTTACGGTTGTTGCGTGTGACTGACAGGCCGACAACACGTCAAAACTTCGTATGTAATATGTACCTAAGTAATACGATTTAAGGAAAAGGGGGTTGATTTTTTGTTCATATAAAGGGCGTGTCAGTTGTCTGTTTGAAAGGATTTTTACATCTTTTTATCTGCCATAATATCTTGGAAGGAAATTTCCCGGCTGACTTGATGTAGTCAGGATTTATTTCCAAAGGCGAACTTGTTGGAGTACAGACAGCATTTTTAAGTTTATAACAATATTTTTTCGTCTTCAAGGATTCTTATAACTATCACTCACGCCTTCTTCTCATGGGAGTAAGCAGCAAACTATAGAACGTCACCTGCTAGCGTAGCAGGTGGCGTACTACCTTACATACTCCTTTTGCGTCATTTACGTTCATACTTTCATCTGCATCACGCCGGTTGCGAGTACTACGCACCTGATCTTTCTGAAGAACATCACCACTTTATGCCTACTTTCATTAACTAAATTCCCAATCAAACATTCATTAAACGATTCATGCTAAATACATTCTGAATTCAAGATCAAACCAATTGACAGTAATTTAATTTGGTATCTCAGTATAATATACACAGTTGAGACCTCAGTTCTGCGGTAATCCGTGAACATTGTAGTCGGGCCAATTAAGTAGGTACTAGTCTTCGTATCTACTAAGTTGTTTATAGCTTTAATACTTAGAAATGTTATGGAAAGTTTAACATTATGTTAAAATGAGTTTTTTTTATCGTTCTTGTTTTTATAGCTAAATTAAAGTCAAGCGTTCAGTACCACCTTTACTGTCTTTTACATTACTACCTTTTTGACGTCGGTGTCTTAAAAGGCATCACGAGGATAAAGTAACATCGTAAATAATTTGCTCTTGATATTAACAAAAGCTTATGCCCATTTTCACTAACGCTAGATGACACCTAAACGAAAGCCTGGCAAGTCTATGTTCAGCAGTGGTCACTTAGATAATTATAATGATGGTGATTGTTCTTGGTTATTTAGAGGTACCTGTCTCCGTGAACGGTGCGAATGGCAAAAGTCGACCATCAAAAGTATGTGTACCTAATTTATTCCAAATATCGACTAGGATCTACTTGGGACCGTAAAAACATTTTATTTAACCCCATCCTTGTTAAGATACCTAGTTAATTGCTCAGGCGTGACCTTGCGGAAATCCATTATAAAATACAATACGTGGATATATTTAGTAACCTATTCCGCTTAGCTATTTCTAAAGAGCCATAAAAAACCCTGAAATAAATCGACACGTGTTTCACCTCTCACCGAGGCATCCTCAGGATGACGACTGACTTGTCGTGAACCCGAACACGACATGTTGCCAGTATAAGTAGGCTTTCAACTTCAGCTCACCTACATGGCTGAACAAGATCACATAAGACTTTAAACTTCAGCTCACCT
This sequence comes from Agrochola lychnidis, assembly GCA_963680765.1. Classification (NCBI taxonomy): domain Eukaryota; kingdom Metazoa; phylum Arthropoda; class Insecta; order Lepidoptera; family Noctuidae; genus Agrochola; species Agrochola lychnidis. The sequence continues at coordinate 19,081,559 of OY796857.1, forward strand.
ACATGGCTGCATAAAATCAAAAACAAAAAGTTGCGATTCTAAAAACATTAATTGATTTATCACTTATTTTGACACTCTTGTATTAATTTGATTAGTTGACATTATCCTATTTTATTTATTTTTGACATTTCTGTTTTATCTTAAATTGTTATTGTTGACATTTTTTTGAATGTTTTTTTAATTTGGTAGTTGTTTTGACATTGTAGTTTTTGGTTAATTGTCAGGTTACTTGTATTATTTATGTTTGTACTAATTTTAATAATGTAATTTGAATATAGTAATGTTCTCAAATTTAATAATAACTTCATTTCATTTGGATTTTAATTTGACAAACGATTTATGATTTATGTTTTATTTTATTCCATATTTAGTATTGTTACCTTATGAGTTAGTATTTCATTGTGGTTTGTTATTCTTGTTTGTTCTCATGCAATGCAACGAAGTGTATTAATTTATTGTTATTGTATTTTATAATCTTATTTCATAATTTAATATGTATCAAATTAATGTTAATGATAAAAATTTAATGATTTCATAATTTGTCGAATAATTGTTCACCTTATAATAAGAATGTTGTGCTCGCCTACAAGTGATGTATTTACACAGTACTCAAGACTCGTGATACCTGTTATAACTATCGTTGTAAATATGTCGTTGGTGTGCCTTGCTTAATAAATAAATAAATTATATTAATTTAGCCAACACTAGCTCATTCTATAATTTTTATTTGATATTGTGAAGTGATTATTGAAATAATTAAAATTAAAATTGATACTAACATTTGTACGCCCAATGGCAAAGCATAGAGGACTTACAAATAATGTTACATCTCACACACCTGTGCATCTGTTACCTATGTTTACAAATAAATAATCTGAATCACATAAGGCTTTGAACTTCAGCTCACCTACATGGCTGCAATTTACTTTACGCATACATCTTTATCTTTATTTTTAAACTCTGAAACTTGCCACACCGAGCGCTGAACGCGCCATCCTTGTTTTCTGATGAACATACCTGCTTGTTAGTTGTAATAACTGACAAGATACCTGCAAAAACGTTACAGACAAACTTTGATACGCTTCTAAAATTGCATTTGTTGAGAAAAATACGGACTCCTGACTACGTAACAAGATTTCTTATAAACAGTATCCCAACTTCGACTATTGCGTTATACTTTGTTAGGATATAATGAACTTTGCTTTTTCAAGAAAATCATGTTTCTGGCTTATTTAATGGCCAACTAGCTTATAACAACTACGGAGCGTTATCAAAAGGAGTCCGATTTTCTATCCGAGATGGCAGTGATCACCAGTACCCTAATTGCGTAATACACGATCAATCACAATTTGTTTCGATTTGAAACAAATAGCTAAACATTGCTTCATAAATTGGAAAAAAAAACGTGTGGCACTCGGAGACTGCCGCGGTAAAGCTATTGCATAACAATTGTAACCTCCATACTTTCTATTTGTCAGACAACATCACGTTGTCATGGGAACCGTCATTACATGGTAGGCGGAGTGGGGGGTTAATGAAAGAAGAACATAGGTGGCACAAACAATTTAATTTTAAAATCTAAATGCAAACTAACACCTCAACAACTACAAATCTTCATCGGAAACGAAAAACTAACAAAATCTTTAACGGAAAATTAACCATAACAATGAAAAACAAAATAAAAGTAAACAACATGCAATAAAATATCTTTGAACAAATACAAAAAGAAATCCCAGTGGCCGGGATCGAACCCGAGGACAAGAAATGTAGATCCACCGTTGTACCTCGAGACCGATTGGTTTCTTATTGACCATGGCGAATATATTGAACCGTCATTACATGGTAGGCGGAGTGGGGGTGTTAGGTTTTTATTTTCGTTACGTTACGGAATTTCTTGATTCGGTCGCCGCGCTCAAAGCCCGCGATAAAAGCTATAAAATAGCTTAAAAATTTGCTCAGCAACGTAAATAACGCAATGAATGTTGTTGAACTGTCAAAATGAAACAAATTTCTCATAATCGTTTACGAAAATAAGTTACGCAATTGGGGTACCGGTTTCTGAATCGAAAATTATCAAGGTGTGCAAATTAAACACAAGTCAAGTGGTCCGATTGGTTTTTGATAATTCAGTCAACCAATCACAGTAATTTATGCGCTCTTGACCATTTGTTAGATAATTTTTGTATTGATTTTCATTTCGGTAATTGGACATTTATATCTACCGACTTTTTGTTTTTGGGTGGGAAATTATTGTTTGGGAATAATTGTTTGTTTGGGAATATTAATATTGGGAAAGTGTTCCTTCGGTTGCCCTGTTGCCGGGGGCCACGATCTCCCTTTCGATTTTCTTCGCAACCCCGACAGGCATCGGCCGTAGCGGACCGACTACAGATCAAATCAGTCTACGAATAACGTTCCGCATAACGTCTTAGTTTACCACGTGGAATGAACGCATCATTCCCTACAGGCATAGAAGAGCTATGTCATAATAACTTTACCGACGTTCGCACAGACGTAATAAAATCGCGGCAGGATTTTATCGCACACTGCAGTTTCAACTCTCGGTGTTAAGCCGAGCGTTGAGAATCCAACGCGTTGGGACGCACTCTCATCCCAACGCGTTGAAAAAACACACTTGGATTTTTAACTCTCAGCGCTAAGCAGAGCGTTGAAAATCTAGTGCACGAAAAAAAATCGCTGCGATTTTATTATTTCCGTGCGAATGTGGGCTTAGTCTATAATTTCTACTATTTGATTATACATTATGTTCCTACAGCGGCAGTCGTCACGAATAGTCGTGGTGTTGAAATGTCCGATTTACAACATAACATAACATCACGCCTTCTTTCCTCGAGGGTTAGGCAGAGATGCACCCATAGCAGGTACACCCACATTTCGCCAGTTATATTTAAGTTCCATGTAATAGGGGGCAAGCCTATTGCCATCAACCGGGCACAAATCCAGACTCTGGACTGCTACTGAGAAATTCCTAATGGAAAACCCAGGGAATTAAACCCAGGACCTCGTGCTCAACAGTAGCGCTAGACCATTGAGGCATGTCTGATTTAGACTTACAATATATAAACGAATATCTGTGCCAAAAAGTACTGAATAAAATATTTCCTATTGGTTGAGTTGTGACAGTCACGTGGTAAGCTTCATGAAAAATTCAGAATTTCTTCAGCCGCATCTGTGTGTACTAGACTAATTCTGAATTTTATAGGAGTCGACTTGGATGATATATTCTTTAGTAAAATATATTTTATTTCAAGAAGTATTTCTCTACATTATGTAAAAAGTGTATTTTTATCTGAATTGTATACGCAAACAGAAGTCTAAGTTAATTCAGAATCCTTGCTGAAAAAAATATTCATAACTTACTTACATCCTGACCTCCTCGATCCTCGTTTCCTTAGTCTACAACGATTTTTCTAATACTTTGGTAAAAGAACAATTTCGCTGTCCATATATTGTTTTTTAATATTTTTATAATGGAGAGCGTACTTCTATAAATATTTAGAGGCGTTTGAAAAACGGGTTCCTTTGTCATTCTTTCGAGTGTCAAGAAAGACATTTTGTTAAGAAAATATACTTTTAGCTTTGTCATGACGTGAGTACCATATAAAATAACTAAGCATATTGTTAACTAAAAGTTGTATTTACCTTGAGTGTTGGACAAATCAAACTTCAAAGAAACAATTACCTGATTTAATACGGCAGTAAAATAATTTACTTGTTCTAAAACAGCCTATTTAAGACGCAGATATATGACAGTGACCTTGAATGGTTAGCTAGCCTGTTCTGTACTGAGCTCACGCAACGCGTCGTACGTCCAGCCAGTAATAGGACTCGCCCATCAAGGAGCGCTGTCCCAAATTAGACGCATTATGAATTTATTACACGTAAAACAAAAGGTATTTTAATAAAACACGTATAATAAAAGATCAGTAATTTAATTATCTTTAAAATGGTGAAGTTTTCAGAAAAATACGCTTGATGGATTTTGCGTCATTCTCAGTTTTTTATCCGCGTTAGACATAACTTTACAAATTAATTTCACTATGTAATATACCTAAACATATTCAAAAATATGCCTATATTAAAATATTAAAAAAATGCTATAACTTAACAAATATTTTTTTCAAATCACTAACACTACTCGTTCAGACGTCATCTTCAGTATAAAATCATTAAAAGTCAGCTATCGTCCCCTTAAGGCAGAGAGAAAGTCATAATAGAGAAGCGTAAGTGAGAAAAGCTTTCAGGTTTCCCTGAGAGCGTAATGCCATCTAATATTCGTACTTAGCGTGATGCATGGAGTAATGACAGTCATTTAGCTACTTGACGGTTGTTTGTGAGTCGCGTTTTGCTTGAGTTTTTACTTGAAAAACATTATAGGACAATTAAATATATTATGACTTATACAAAACTAGCTTTTAATATTTATTTAATGTGTAAATTATCTGTATGCCCAATTCCATCCAAATCCTTTCAGCCTTTTTTGCGCCAATCCGAACCATACATCCCAGACAAACTGACAAAAATTCTTAAAACCATAAGCTTTTAAGTGCGGTAATATTGTAAAGGTTCATCATCATCATCATCAGCCTATAAATGTTCCCACTACTGGGACACAGGCCTCCTCTCTGTGAGAGGGAGTTGGCCGTAATCCACCACGCGGGCCCAGTGCGTGTTGGTAGATGTCACATGTCTTCGAATTTTCGGTTCTAGGACATGCCGGTTTCCTTAAGATGTTTTCCTTCACCGTTTTGAGAGCAGTGGTGATGAAATAATTTACACAAAGTAAAGCGCCTGCCTGGGTTCGAACCTACGACCTACAACTCGTAAGTCGCGGCCGTTACCACTGGGCCACCACTGCTCCTACAAGTGGGCCACCACTGCTTGTAAAGGTTATTTTATCATTACTATCGAGTTACTAAAATGATTACTATCGACATATTTATTATAATGTACAATCATTTAGTGTTATGTCACAGGATCTGACAGCCCTCAGAAATGTTATAAAAAGTGTTAGAGCCTATATGTTTCTCAACATGAGTGTCAACTACTATCAAGACAAAAAGGACCTCTGTAGTCTCCTGATCTTCCGCGCACTTGGGTAATCTCCGTTCAGATTGGCCGCCGTGACCGAAATTCGGTCGGCAGGATAACCACGTAAAGTATAAAACAACATGTTCGTAACAATAAAATTATTTAATTTAAAGACCACTTAATTGATACCTATAACATTTCAATAATTGTAATGACAAAATAGAAAAAAAACACAAGAAAAAAAAAGAAATTGAAAAAAGAAGAAATTGATTAAATCACAACATTATCTCCTTAACATAACAATAATATTACTCATCACTTGAAACGAAGAATCTTATGAGAGTGTGTTTATTTTTAACCGTCTCCAAAAATGAATTTTAAAAAATACTCGTCAAACGCGTTATGCATTTGACGAGTATTTACTTTACCAATTTTTTACACCGATTTCTCAGTGATTACTGGGCTGATTCATGTGATCATTTTTCATTTGGTAGAAGACGCCCGCGATGTGTCCCATATATTTTTTTTACTTAGCTTGAGAAGTTTTAGAGTTAGATTCGTTAACAGGTTTTTAATCAAGTTGTCGATGAAGTGGATCGTTGAAGTCGATGGCAATAAACAAAAACAAAACTTCAGCGACATCCAAAACTTCGCTTTTTTAAGCCGGTTAGTTTTTTTGCAAAAAGATTAATACATATACAATCAAAATTTCTACTTGACTGTTTGTACTTTACTATGAAAACAATAGTGTTATCTTTGCTATTTATTATAGTGGAATGATGAACTTACTGTAAAGTATGAAAACAAAAGAGGTCCTAGAACAGTTCCTTGGGAACTCCTTTCTAAAATAGTTCTTTAAAATGTTATGCTGTGTCAGTATGCTTATTTAAAATGTAATTTTGTGATATACGTAATCGAATACTTTTGTGAGGTCAGGATAAAGGTTTTCAACACTTCATTTTACATCCTTAAATACGAAATTGAAAGGTCCCTTAATATAATTGAGAGACGCCTGATGTATCTTCGGTGGGGGTCCGAACCATTCCACTTGGAAGTTTTCTATTAACCTCGCCACAAATGTATCCATTTCTAGTTCAGCTATGCGACGACCTAGAGACGAAAAAATACAAATATAAGTATTTTCGCGATTGAATATAAGGGCAAAAGGTCAAACCAAGTAAACAATCTGTGTGCCTAGCTATGGGTACGCGTCAACGCATAGATTTCCATTCGTGGATAGGTTCTTGTTTTGAGCTGGCTTCGTCTCTTCTTGAAATACTTGCACCTCCTTTTCAAATAAACATTGCAATACAATCCGAATTCTAATACAATCGGAATAAAGTTATTTACCAATACAACTCCGGACTCCGAAGCCAAAGGGTAGATGGGCAAACGGATTGGCATTCCCATAGTAAAGTGGGTCATCTTTACTGACTAACCACCGCTCCGGGATATATTCTCGAGGCTTGGGGTAGTTTTTGTCCATCAGGGACATGTCTCGATGGGTGAATACAACCTGCATCTGAAATAAGCACAATTGAAAGAAACGCGTACTATTTCTTAACCGAGACAAAAATAATAATAGTAAACCTATTTGTTTATAGTATTGAATTGCAAAATATGAATGAATAAGCCGAGCGAAAGAGATTTCAACAGCCGGGAAATAATTTTAAATCCTTAAAAATATTACCAACTTACATCTTTAGGTATCCTATAGCCCAAAACATTATATTCCTTTGATATCTTACGCATATTTCCGGATACTACTGGCATTATTCTAACTGATTCTTTGACACAAGCCCTCAGGTATGGTCTTCGTTCGGAGTTTGATATTATCTCCTCTCTTAGCTTGGCTTGTTTGTCCGGGTGTTTAGCCAGAAGATAGAGGGTTGCTGTTACTGTGTTGGCAGACTGAGTAAAATAAAAAAATAATTAGTCAAAGATTCATGCATTTCAGTAGGCTGCTCAGTCAAATTGTGTCTAAGTTGTGCTTACCGTATCTACACCAGCCAACAACATATCACTAGCCATAATGAGAGCCACTTCTTCGTTAATTTCTAACAGTTTTGCTAAAACGCTTTTCTCGTTATCAGATTTGTTCTTGAGCTGTTCCTTTCCTTTTTGAATGAAGTGTTTTGTTAAACTAGAATAAAAGAAAAATGTCATTTAATTATAGGAGACAAAAAGTAGAGAGAATTAAATCTACATTGAACTTACTTTTCATGATGCTCATACAATTTCATAGCTTTCTTGTACAATGGAGTCGAGAACCATCTCCACAGGTTTGGTTTGAAGTCTATTTCGTTAGCTGTTATAAAGAGATCGTGGACGCACTGGATCAACTGCCACTCTGGAGAGTCTGCGGGCAATTTGGGATCGAAGCAGTTTAGGCGGCAGCCAAGAGCGACTGTGCCGATAGATTCCAGGGCCCATAAGTTCATTTCCTTATCGAAGTCGTTAGTAATCATGTTCTTTTCGTCACGGTTGGCTTTCATCCTGCAATTGATTTTGTTCATTAAAAAAAAAGCGTTTAATGTCAATTTCTTGTTGTTCATAATTTACCTTTTGACCATGTCTTGTGCTACTTCATCAAGTACTGTGGCGTACTGTTTGATCGTCTTCGGTTGTAACATCACTGGGTTTACTGTTGAGCGGAACTCTTTCCACGGCTCACCATGGCTGAAAGCAAATATATATTTTCAACCGACTTCCAAAAAAGAGAAGGTTCTATGTCAGACTTTGTTCTTTTTTTTCTTTCGATAATTATGTTCATCAATATCTTCGTCAATTGTCAATGATCATGAAATTCTTAGGTAGGGAAAATTTCTGCGGTGGTCTCATATAAATTTTATTAACTTTGCTTGGATAGTTGTTTTGTTAGCTTCAATAATACGTATTTTCCCCACTTAGTCTAAATAGATGATAAGATAATAAGTTCCTGTCTGTGGTATCCGAATTTGTGTGGTAGGTGTCACAACTAAAACGTGAAAAATATAAACTTTTCCAAAAAAAAAAACAACTGTCTTCCAAAAAAAAAAACACAAAAACGTAAAAAATAACTTTAATTTCGAAAGACGGTGGCAAAAAACGAAAATTCAAAACCAAAGACACTGACTTCCGAAATTAAAATTATTTTTCACTTTTTTGTGTTAAAAGTTGTTTTATTTTTTCATTCATTATCTTGATCGGGATTGTCATGCTGTTCTAATAACAATTTTTTATATTTTTTAATAGCACGTATATTTCAACTTACTCAGTTATAAGGCCTGTGGCGTGAAAAGTATGGCCTTTGCTTTTCTTAAATTCTTTTCTGTAGTATTCAAGGCTCTGGAATCCCGGACGGACGGGCAGCGTATTTTCACTGCGTAATATCTGTAAATATGCTTTGAGATGTAATAGAGGAAATTATTATTCAAATTCAAAGATCATTCATTTTCCCCTGTGGTTAGTTTTTTTTTTAACGTGTTATCTGTTGATTGTCAATCAACTCAGCCTATTGCAGTCCACTGCTGTCCTCTCCCAGGCTGCGCCACGACACCCTATCCTCCGCTGTTCGCAACCAGTTTGTCCTAGTCACCGTTTTAAGGTTATCAGTCCATCTAGCTGGGGGGCGTCCTACACTACGCTTGCCGATACGCGGTCACCACTCCAAGACTCGTCTGCTCCACTTGCCATTAGTCCTTCGACAAACATGGCCAGTCCACTGCCAATTCAGCAACAAGCTGAATTATATACTCAATTTAATACTCTGCAAGCTGCAAGCGCCGGTTCTTTTCCGGATAAGTACCTTCATTTCTTATTTTATCTATCAAAGAAACTCCAAGCATATCCTGCTCCATAGCGCACTAAGCGACCTTGAAATTGTAGACCAGTTCGACTCAGTCTCCACGTTTTAGTACCGTATGTCACAACGGGCAGGATGCACTCGTTCAAGACTTTAGTCTTGACGAACTTTTCCAAACGCTATCCAACTGACTGTCGATTTTACTCCACTTAAAATAACTAAGAAAATATTCTTACGTGTTCTGAACATTCAGGATCATTAAGTAGAACCATAGGCTCCCGGCCCAACATCCCGTCGAATCTAACGATTGGTCCATATAACTCAAATAGTTTCATGGTGCCTTCAACTTGTTGGACGTCTTGCAATTGACCTAAATGAAAGATTTCAAATAAATAAAATGTTCGTTACACTATACAAATAAGTCAACAGTTTGCCTGATGGAAAATAGTTACTGCCGAGGCTGCATGCGACGTTGATGGGGCATATTTAGAGGTGAATTGGTCAATCTTAAAGGATTTTAAAGTTTCCTGTGTAAATTAACCTTTATACCGGAGAATAGAAAATAGTAATGGCGATAAAATTTCCCGGACGAATACTTTTTAAAAGAAGTCTTCTACTACTAGTTTCGTTCCCAATATAACTCACCTCCAGGCATAAAATGATGCATTTGCCCGATGATGGGCAAGGACGAGGGTCCGGGAATCTCTTTCCATGACTTCAAGTTGGCATCTGGCTTTACAGCAGCGCTTGATACCGCTACCGTTCTGAAAACAACATTCATCTTATAGAAAATCATCTTGGGCTTTACATTTTTTGATTGGATATTTCTCTTTAAGCTATCTTTTTAGGGTCTCGTAGTCAACAAGGAACCCTTATAGTTTCGTCATGTCCGTCTGATATATTAATTACGCCGACAAAGTGGTAAAAGAAAATCATGAATTTTAAAAAAACTTGGGTACCTCTCTTACACGTAATGTGGGGATGTTGTTTTTTTCACGTCTATCCTATGGTGTGGGGGTGTCGTTGGAAAGGTCGTTCAAAAATATTGTGAATGAAAACCATTTTTGGATTCAGTGATCCATTTGCGAAATATTAATAGAGTCCAGTGTCCACCAGCTAAATAGTTGGTTTTGGGCGTATGAAAAAAAATTCATGGCAGTAGTATATATAACGAAATTAAAAGGAAAACTATCACAGCTAAGTAGGAGTGTAGAGCAGTGGTGGCCCATTGGTAACGGCCGCAACTTACGAGTTGTAGGTCGTAGGTTCGAACCAAGACAGGCGCTTTACTTTATGTAAATTATTTCATCACCACTGCTCTCAAAACGGTGCAGATAAACATCGTGAGGAAACCGATATGTCCTAGAACCAAAAATTCGAAGACATGTGACATCTACCAACCCGCACTGGGCCCGCGTGGTGGTTTACGGCCCGCTCCCTCTCACAAAGAGGAGCCCTGCGTCCCAGCAGTGGGAACATTACAGGCTGATTATGGTTATGTTAAGTAGGCTCTACAAGTTAACGACAAACTTACATTTGCGGTTGCAAAAACATATTCTCCCATACATTCCGTATGGGAGAACATGTTTTTGCAACTACAATGTTAAGTTTTTTCGTGGGATAAATTCATCCCAACGATGGAATCCTTCATTGTGCGTGGTCCAACACGCACTTGGCCGGTTTTTTGTCTTATGTACCTACCTACCTTAAAACCGTTTTGCTATCGTAACTCATGTAAAAACACAAAGCGATAGAATGTTTTTAACCCTCAAAACAAGCCCAGGGGTGTTACAAGTTTAACATGTGTATCTGTGTGTCTGTTTGTGACATCGTAGCTTCCAAACAGCAGAACTGTTTTTTTTTTCTTTTGTTTGAAAGTTGATTTGATCGAGAGTGTTCTTAGCTACGATTCAAGAAAATCTGTTCAGCCGTTTGAAGATTATCAGTTCCTTTCTAGTTGATGAAAGGAAGTAAGTATCTTCCATAGGTCTGATTGCGTAAAAATTTAATATTCTGTTACTTCAAGGATATTGGAAGAACATAACAACCTTGAACCGATGCTGCAGCATCGCTTTGAATTTGCAAGATACCCAGCACCCTCAACCATTTACAGCAAAGGTATCGTGTTTGGGCTCATTAAAATGGTCTCAATGAATAAGTAATAGATAGATAGTGATCAGGGTCTGATGATAGAGCAGGAAAGCGTAAAAAGCTTAAACTTGTTTCATTGTGGAATAAATAGGTACAGCTGCGCCGATTAATATTTTGATCCAAGCGTCGTCGCGTCGGGGGACAGCTAATGAAAACGCTCAAAAGACGACGCTTCTACCCAGCTATGCTATTGTAGGTACACAATAGACACCCAATGAATTTATGCTATTGTAATAGTAATAGTAATTTATTTCCAAAACTTCAGTACACATTACATCAATGAGGTCTCGACCCCTGAACTAGGACATCCTGTATGACAGGCGTCGAGGTTTCTCCAGTTACATGGACCAACATGAGAAGACTTAGACTAAATATAATTAAGTGATTTTAAAAATTAATAAACGAAAATTGGAATAAAATGAAAAATAGACGAAAAAAAAAAATTAACAAGATAAGAAATAATAAATAATAATTGTAGAAAAGATAGCTGCTGTTACCTTCCTATTTCATTAGCCGTCCCCCAACCCGACGACGCTTGGATCAAAATATTACCTACTATTAAACTTAAAGGGCTACAAATATTTTACTTTTTACAGGTTTTCGTTAATGTCGGGTTTTATAAATTAAAATTTTAATTTTTTATATTGTATAAACGTCAATGATATCGATAAGATTAACTATGTGCCCATTGAAGATATGCATATTATTTGAAAAGCATACGAAATCTGAAATGAATTGAAATTGTTTATTATAAAATAGGATAGCGTTATCACTTTTACACGACAAATAAAAATAAATAAACATAAGCTAGATGGAGTTTAAATTTCCTATCTGGCTACCCCTGAGAAATGGCGAAACAATCTGACCCTGAGACTGTTGCTTGTCAGACAGTGGTGCCGATTCTCTTGTCACAAATGAAATGATGATGATTCTCTTGTCCTCTAAACTAAAGTAAAAATCACTAAAATTTAGTTTATTCCTGTCAAACGACGATTTTCCATTCTGAAATATAAATAAATAAATAAAAATGTTTATTTCATCAACTTATGTAATTACATTATTAAGTTTGGAGTCACCTTTTAAGCAAAGATTTGCTTGGTTTGCTTTGCTTTGATTTGAATATGTAGACTAAAGTGATACAACTTAACTCTATTTTAGTTTGACAGCACTAACATGGCACTGGGTTACTAGTTTAGTGAAAATTACTATTTTCCTATTCTAAATTTGACGTTTTTCATCTAAAATTTTGATTGTCTAACTAAATCGAACTATTTTTAATCGCGATTAAAAGGGTATGGTACAAAATTTGTTTGTCGTGAACTAAAATTCACACCAACACTTCGACTTCAGGTGCAAAAAAAATCTCAAAAATGGTGTGTCCTATCGCAAAAATAATGAAAATTTCGACCCCTTTTAAAAACTCAACATGTAGGCAACGTTTTTAGGGTTCCGTTAAAAAACGGAACCCTTATAGATTCGTCATGTCTGTCTGTCTGTCTGTCTGTATGTCACAGCCACTTTTTTCCGAAACTATAAGAGCTATGCTGTTGAAACTTGGTAAGTAGATGTATTCTGTGAACCGCATTAAGATTTTCACACAAAAATAGAAAAAAAACAAATAATTTTGGAGTTCCCCATACTTAGAACTGAAACTCAAATTTTTTTTTTTTCATCAATCCCATACGTGTGGGGTATCTATGGATAGGTCTTCAAAAATGATACTGAGGTTTCTAAAATCATTTTTTTCTAAACTGAATAGTTTGTGCGAGAGACACTTCCAAAGTGATAAAAAGTGTGTCCCCCCCCCCCTGTAACTTGTAAAATAAGAGAATGATAAACTAAAAAAAATATATGATGTACATTACTATGTAAACTTCCACCGAAAATTGGTTTGAACGAGATCTAGCAAGTAGTTTTTTTTTAATACGTCATAAATCGTAAACTTATCGTTACTTGCTGCTACGGAACCCTTCATGGGCGAGTACGACTCGCACTTGGCCGCTTTTTTTCATTTTAAAAGTAAAAAACTCTTTACAAAACACGTCGAGGCTGCCTCCTAAAAAAAATTTACGGGGTGGGGTACCAAGTGGAGTCGTGATTGTCTAATTCAATTTTAGTTGTGTCAAAATAATTTTTAAATTTAGAGAAATATTTTTACCGAATAGCTTTAAGATTCTTATAGCCATTAAGGAATTTTTGTGATAGTTTAGTTCGGTGTACAAGAGAATCGGCACCAATACTTACCAATTTTAATAACCGAGATATGATATCTAAAGAGCGCTACATGTCTATTCTTATGACATAATTTTCACCTTTACCAGACCTTTATTTTTCTTTTAGTCCCCGTTTACATAATGCCAGTCAAAAAGAATATTATTACAACGTCATTCAACAAAAAATATGGTAGTATGGCTGCTAAATTTAGACAAATGCGACAAAAATACCGACTAACTCGGCACACAACCGTTAGATGTAATTTTAGTTGTTATGTAGCAGTAGATACGGAAGAGACCATTTTTGCAGACAAAAAAAAAGATTGCATAACCGCAGGGGCACCACAGAAAGAGGCGGTAGCTTACTAGTAGCAGCTTTGGACTGGACAATCTAGACATTTATCAATTGACAGATCTAAACTTGAAGGAATAAAGTCAAATAGGTCAATAATAATTTGACTGTCGCTATGTAAAAACGATTGGTTTCATGGTTTGTTCCCATGCGGTCCAAAATATGTCAAAGTCAAATCATTTATTTCAAACAGGCCCACGTATAGCACTTTTGAACGTCAAAAATTACAAAATAATAAAATTGATTCTAGTCGCCCCTTCCAAAAGGTAGTTTTCGTATGGAGAAGAATGGGCAAGAAACTCCACCGTTACTCTTTTAAAATGTTTTACAATTGTTTGTATATGTACGTACATTTGTTAAATAATTATTATATGTGAAGACGATGCACCTACAATAAAATTACTATACCACAATAGGTAAAAAGGTATGTATATTAACAGTTGAAGTCGTTCTGAAAAGCTTCAAAGATTTAAAACAACCTACAGTTTACTTTCTTTTCAAGCTTATTCTTAGTGATGATAAAAACAAACAAACAGTTTTTTTTTTGGCTAATCTGTTGAAACCTACATCTTGTTACATTTCTACATAATTATATTTAAGTCTACATAGTCTGCACTATTAAAAAAAGTAGGATATGCAAGATACAGCAGCCGCTTGTTACAATGTTATTTAAGTACATCAAATCTACTCTATAATGAACAAGAAAACATTACAATAATTACCTAACACATTACGTGATGATACGTTATCTACATTGAAAGAATGAAATTGAGGAGGGTTTGATGGAGTCAATATAACTTTTTTTTTCTTTTTTTTGGGGTGGGAAATTATCAAATAACTTCTTCCGCTCTGGGTGGAGCGGGAGGGCGTGTCAGACTCTTACTGACTAAAACCCACCCGTGTTCCTTCGGTTGCCCTGTTGCCGGGGGCCACGATGTCCCTATCGGTTTTCTTCGAACCCCCGGCAGGTATTGGCCCTAGCGGGCCCCGTCAATTCTGCTGACATCTCTTTGAGGCGCGCGTGGAACACAACGCGCCGTCGACCCGGGCTTGGTCCTTATCGGACGGCGCACTAGAATCAATATACCTAACCTACATAGCGTAACTACAAATACCCAAATATGGTGTTTAATAAAACATCGAATTTACTCTTGCATATAACAAACAAGTTACAATAGATACACCTGTTGATATGTTATTAATTGTTATTTACATTGATAGTGAGGTTCGGATAAGATGGAGTTAATATACCTTACCTAGCATAACCTCAAATACCCAAATATAGTGTTTAAAAACCAAAAATAACACTCACCTGATAAATTCCTTATTAATTCCCACTAAATTGAACAGCGGCTTGAACTTGGTCGTCTGCATGTTGTTGTTGTTGATGACACAATAACACAATCAGCCGTTTGTGTTGTTATCGCAACACGTGTGCCTACAGCAGAACTAGAAATATCACTGACGGGTCACTGGTATACACTATTGATTAAACGTACGTTATATCTTTTATCTTTGTTTATGGCAATAACAGCCTTTATATCTACGTTTTTTTTTGCTTTGTATTTTCTGGTGTACAAAAAATAATAAATAAATAAATAGAGTAATAGATGTTATTTACAATTCATTTATATAACAAATGTATATAGCAGAACGAGTAGTTTGAAACCATTTCATTGGTAGATCAGTAGACTGCCGGAACACGAATGATCTGCCGAGAGTGCCGAGACTAGGAATCTATGTGTGTTTATAAACGCGTTTGACCTTCATCTTCATTATTATTAAACTAGCTGCGGACGGAATCGTTTGATAAATATAATGTAGCTTCAGCCATTCAAATAACAATCTTATCGTGTTGAGACAAAGTCGGGTTTTGGAAGTTGGCTGTTTGTTGTTGAGTCGTGAAAACTCGTGAATCATTGTTGACGTGAAATTATCAAAGATGTAGATTGTTTGATACTAAAACGTTGAAAATATTAATGAAAATAATAGTGGTTATTGTCAAACAATTTATTCCTGAAAGTCCATTAATTCCCATTTCATATTAATGTAAGAGTATTTTTAGGGCTTTTGGATTACAATCAATAGAGGTCCCACTACACACCCTCGTGAACTCCTAGCTCTTTAGTTTTTTATGTTTCCTGATATTGGTAAATTTTAAAATACATACACCATTTCAAGTTATATCTAGGTAAATAAACTGTTAAAATTCCACGAAATCTTATTTATTTATTTAACCATTTATGTACACACAAATAATACACAGACAAGACAAAAGGAACACAAAAATACGTACAAAGGTGATGCTTATTTCTAATGAAATCTCTTCCAGCATACCTGCGATAGGACAGAGGATAAAAAGAGATGTAGACACCGTGTATAAGAGTAAAGAGAAAGTAAAATACATAAAATCAAAACAATTCACTTAATTAAATAAAACTAAGAATATGAAAATATACTTACTTACATACATACAAACATACATACTTCTAAAATAAAAAACACTAATATAATGTAACAAAAATATATAAATAAAATACAAAATAAATACCTACGCAACTATGACGAAGTGGAAAGGTAGTGTTCTTCTGATGACCTATTTCAATGTTTTCGTAACAAGATTCGCTGTCCGTCATAGACAGTCTGTAGAGAGCTATAAAAGGGCTGGGATCCTTAGAGCGCACTCCTGTTATGCTGAAGGCTATCGAAAAAGGTATATTGGGTGACCTTCGTGGGTTTCAAAGTTTAAAACGTAGATGAAGTGCCATCTGTAAGTTGAATGTGTTACTTCTTCAAAAAGTATTGTTTACTTCGTTGCTAAGCTACCTTCTTTTGTTTTTCATCCATAATGTTCCGTTTCATCTATTTCCATGACTAGCGTCGAAAATTGAAGTTTAAATGTAGCAATAAATAGCAGGTTCAGGTCAATTTTGCCCTCCCCAATGTCTCATTTCTCGGAAAACCTTGGTACGTGTTTTACTTTGAAAGTTTTGTCACAAGCCATAACTTTGTTAGGTCAGGTGAAGTTTGACTTCATAAATAACAAGACTTAATTTTTAAAACATTGAGTAAACGGTCTCGTCACAAGCTAAAAGGTGTCATGTAAAATAATTTTAAGTCATAACTCTAAAACACGAAGACCTTAAAATATTCAACCTATTATTCATGGCCTAGACTCGAGTCAAATTTAATGAAGATTTTAGGTCTAGTCTAACCTTGTTTTAGCTAAAACGAATGCGAAATATCTTGACATGAACAATATTTTCAACTAAAAGTAAGTAGGCAACTGTCTACTGGGCACGCCACAATTGCGGCGATAAGACCCCTCTTTGAGGAGTGGCTTGAGAGGCGCCACGTCGCCCTCACCTTCCGTCTGACGCAGGTCCTCACCGGACACAGCTGCTTAGGGAGGTTCCTGTTCAGAATAAGGCGGGAAGAAGCGCCCGGGTGTCACCATTGTGTGGATCGTCCGGAGGACATGGTGGAGCATACGGTGGAGTTCTGCCCGGCTTGGGCGGAGCATCGCCGTGTCCTTGTGGAGGCGATCGGCGGCGGTGATCTCTCGCGTCCGGCCCTGGTTCAGGCCATGGTACGGAGCGAGAGGAAATGGCAGGCCGTCATCTCCTTCTGCGAAGCGGTAATGCTCGCAAAGAAGGAGGCGGAATGCGTGAGGGAGAGGCAAATTTCGCGCCCTCACGCCCCTAACCGCCGCAGGAGGAGACGCCCGGGGCGGGAATCGCGAGCCGATTTCCGGCCACCGTAGGCGCGGGCTTGCGGACAGTGAGCAATGGGTAGCTCGCCGTCGACCCTTCTGCTGACATCTCTTTGAGGCGCCTCAAAGATATGTCAGCAGAAGTGACGGTGTCCGCTAGGGCCAATGCCTGCCGTTGCTGCGAATATGGGCCGAAAGGGAAATCATGGCCCCCGGCAACAGGGCAACCGAAGGAACACGGGTGGGTTTTAGTCAGTAAGAGTCTGACACGCCCTCCCGCTCCACCCAGAGTGGGAGAAGTTATTTGATCATTTCCAACCCCAAAAAAAAAGGCAACTGTCTACTTTGTTAACTTAAAAAATATTCATGTTCTTGTACAAATGACACAACAATCCACTTTGAATTTCAGTATAGAAATCCTACCTATCCTACTAATATTATAAATGCGCAAGTTTGTGAGGATGGATGGATGGATGTTTGTTACTCTTTCACGTAAAAACTACTGAACGGATTTGGACGAAATTTGGCACACAGATAGTTTATAACCTGAATTAACACATAGAGTACTTTTTATCCCGATATTCTTACGGAATCGAGACTTATGTGGGTGAAACCGCGGAGCACTGCTAGTCTTTTTTCATAAATATAATCCACGCTAACATTTATTTTGAGTGGAGAAACGAAGGAAAAGAACTTGGAAATTATTAGTAAATAAAACAGGTTACTAATTTCAAAAAAGATAGTGTCTTGTAAAGCTAATGACTGACTGAATTGATGGACTGAATTGATGTTTTTTTTTCCTTTATGTCAACTTAATCTTGCCCTTATTTGAATAATTACTGTGGAAAATCGTCTGGAATTTATTCCTTAATTGTTCATCTATTTGTACAATATTGTCAAACAGTATTATATATATTCCGTGTATTAGTATTTTATTTACACACCCGCTTGAATCCACTCTATTCTACAAGATTAAAATACCGCGATAATAAAATAACGGTCCAAAAACAATGACAAATTATGGTCATCGCTCACGAAAGGAACATTCGTTGGACGAACAAAGTCGAAAATAGGGCAACCATTAATTAGAGTAATACGAAAGTACAAAATAACTTCCGAAGTAAATCTGGTATATTTATTTTCGTCAATGTTTTGTAACAACTTTGTACCCGAAAGTTGAAAGTAAAACTGAACTTTTGTAACGTTAATTTAATTGAATGAGCTGAAAGTAAGCAATACTTGCAAATCATTCAATTAGTTTTCAATGATCTTTCTGGGGTTCTGTACCTCAAAAGAAAAAAACGGAACCCTTATAGGATCATTCGTGTGTCTGTCACAGCCAATTTGCTCCGAATCTAGTGGACCGAGGTTGAAATTTGGTAGTTGGTACACATAATAATTTATGTGACCCAAACACGAACGTGTAACGTAAAAAAATGAATTTTGAATAGGGGGGTCACTTTACAGGGGCAAATTTAAAAAAATTAAAAATTGTTTTGCGAACTGTACTGTGTAACATATTAAATGAAAGGGCTTATTGTGAGGATCACAACTTTTTTTTTCATAATTTTAAAATAAATACTTTTAAATATATTTAAGAAAACACATGAAAATTTACCATACCCACATTTTTTTTTGGGTGAGAAATTATCAAATAACTTCTCCCGCTCTGGGCGGAGCGAGAGGGTGTGTCTCTTACTGACTAAAACCCATTCGTGTTCCTTCAGTTCCTTGTATGTTGCCAGGGGCCACGGTGTCGACTATTTCCCCTTTATCTCCGAAACTACAGAGAATAACATTTTGAAAAAAATTCAGAAAATAGTTCTATACTTATAGGTTACAGGAAAATCTATAAGAAGTCTATGGTCTTAAAATAACATGGTAAATCTACCAATATTGTGCGTATAAGCTTACATTTGCAGTTGGGATGTATGAGAGAACATGTTTTTCAACTAGAATGTTAAGTTTGTTCTTGGGATAAATTCATCCCAACTACGGAACCCTTCATTGTGCGTGGTCCGACATGCACTTGGCTGGTTTTTTTTTTTAGAAACATGGAGAACTGGTTAAATCATTGTTAAAAAAACACATATTATTTAAGTAGGTATAAATACTCTACAAATAGGTACATTATTATTTATGGTAACAGTGTCGATAATAATTAAGTGAAATGAATTGCCTCTTTGCTGAAAAGTGTTGAACTTAAAAAGTCTATAAAAGGAAAAGGAATGATCGAGTGAGGATGTGATTAGATGGTCCTTTGGCCAATTTATTTATTTTAGTTAGTAAAGAGTTAACGTCGAGGAAAAAAAAACAAGTTACCACCAAACTTAACACAAAACAAAATCAATCATCAGGCTTACAAGTTTTCAGCATTGATCTCCTTAGATCAACATGACCAACGTATGTTGATCCAAATACCTATTTTGTAAGTCTAAGATAAACATTATGATTTATGGCCCTCACGGGCTGTCCGACCGGTACCCTAATTGCGTAACTTATTTTTGTAAGCAATTATGCTTAATTTGTTTCATTTTGACAGTTGCAACAACATTCATTGCGTTATTTGCGTTGTTGAGCATATTTTTTTGCAACTTACGAAGCAATGGATCAGCAATCTGTTTCAAATCGAAACAGATTGTGGTTGTGTTGTATTACGCAATTAGTAACAGGGCAACCGAAGGAACACGGGTGGGTTTTAGTCAGTAAGAGTCTGACACGCTCTCCCGCTCCGCCCAGAGCGGGAGAAGTTATCTTATAATTTCCCACCCAAAAAAAAAGGTTAGCAAGATACATTTGCGCATCCGTTCCACTTCAAAAGCATGCATGCACAGACCACCATGAACAGTCGACCCATCAAACATGGTTTGATGACCGGCTCATCTTTTCAACCGAGGCATGAGCAAACCACATTCCACATGCCAATACCAAAGAAAATAAGAACTTGATAAAATACTCATATGCTACAGTCAAACTATGATAGTTAATTTAATAGTGGCTTAGCAGCAGCAGTAAAACTTACTGCAAACAAATTCCAAACTTATGCATTTCTAAATCGCAGGTAATATTGAACTTTGCCAATACTTTTAATGCTAGATCTTATCTGCTTAGCTAAGTTCAGTTTATTACAAATACATTTCTTTGATTGAAAACTTTACCCCTCATCTTCAATAAATATTGGTTTAAAAAAGTAACAAATTAACTTGTAATTGGAGTCATAAAATTCCACTCAACATTAAATATACCTACTCACCTCACCTAGGGGTTATTTGCTTTTGTGTTGTAAACTTGTAAGTGTGTGTTCTTTAGAAACCCTCGATTTAAAGAAAATCACGTATCTAATCCTAGACGACGCATTTGCTTTAAAGCTGAAACTAGGAAGCTGCTATCCCATGCCGGACCAAATAAACAATAACTATAGAACTCATTATATTTCTTCATACCACTAAAGACCGAAAGGTTCTGGAGTGGCGACCGCGTACCAGAAGACATAGCGTTGGAAGACTTCCCACAAGGTAGACCGATGACCTGGTGAAGACCGCAGGAATCCGCTGGATGCGGGAAGCATAGAACCGGTTGAAGTTGCGGTGCTTGGGGGAGGCCTATGTCCAGTAGTGGACGTCTTTCGACTGAAATAATGATACCACTAAGACTTCCATACTTCACTATAAACTACAAGATACAACGTGGACTGAAGCAAAAAGAGTGCTTTTACCCAGTTATGGACAAACAGCTAGCACGTGAAACCTTGCCCTAAAAAACCACGAAGTAGAAAATGGAAGGCTAATCCACAAATAAACGTAAATGTGCTCTTCCGAAGGCGACCAAACCGCAAACCACAAGCGGCAACTTGGCCCTATTGCTATGACAGACTGCAGTGACACTACTGGTTTCTATGTAACTCCTGACGAAGATTATGTCTGGACTTTAAAAGAGACTGCGACCTCTGAGTTTATTTAGGCCTTTCTTCTCAGAGTAGTCAGATAGGAAACGCCCACGGAAACGCCAAACTCATCTGGCGTATGTTTTTTTTTTATACAGCGTATCAGGGACATCGACGCGAAAACTAAAACCATGGATTCAGTACATGATTCTGAACCCCCCTGCGTTGAAATTTTTCGTTGGTTATTAAAAACAAAATCAGCTGTTCCATACATTTTGACCGTGTAGATATTGCACTTTTCTATGAAACAGCTGATTGAAAGACATGAAGGAGTTAATGGCTCTTTTATTTTTCCGCAACTTCTCTAAAATGGGGCAGTTAATTGTGAGAAATGGTTCTGAAACACCACGATGTAACAATGTTATGTAGTATTTCGATGTCTTTGCCCTTGGAATTGCCCAGCTTGCAGAGAATTTAGAGCTACGAAGTACGGTAGTATTTCAATAGTTTTTAGAAATAAGAAAAAGATTCGGTTCATAATACGTACTACATACTGGTACCTATATAAATAACAAGTCAGCAAGGGAACAGCATCATGCTACTCAGCATGATACTCCACGCTGCTGATCTTGTCACAGTCACGATGTGCAACTGCCAATTATTTCTGTTGTAGTATTATAGATCTGTGTTGTTTCTTTATTCTAATTATTTAACTTAACTTTTTATGTGCATGTGTTTCTGTGACAAATATTTTTTTTAATCTATTGCATAGCTTTTATCGCGGGCTTTGGGCGCGGCGACCGAATCAAGAAATTCCGTAACGAAAATAAAACCTAACACCCCCCCCCCTCCGCCTACCATGTAATGACGGATGATGACATAAAACAAAAATTAAATTAATTTTTGTTTTATGTCATCATCCGTCATCATCCTAAGTGTAGCGTTGACAAATAGGAAGTATGGAGGTTACAAATGCTATGCAATAACTTTACCGCGGCAGTCCCCGAGTGCCACACGTTTTTTTTTCTTTTCATTCTTTCTAAAAAGAGGATTTACGAAATCTATCCAATTGAAATAACGTCTTTATGATAGTTATGTGACAATTAATTTAATTTCGTCAACGCATCCATCAACAATCGTTTTTCAAAAAGTTTATGGTAATAAAGTATACAGGGTGGCAGGGACATCGACGCGAAAACTGTTACCATGGATTCAGTACATGATTCTGAAGCCCCCTGCGTTGAAATTTTCGTCGGTTATGTAAGTACTGAATCCATGGTAACAGTTTTCGCGTCGTTGTCCCTGCCACCCTGTATGCATGGTCTTTATGTAGTTATATGAGTAACCGACATCACAGTTCGCTATTTTTGTAATCTCTGGCGAGATGTGAAAAAATTCCTGAGCTGTAAAAAATGGAGTGGACCTCCACCCAAAATAGAACTCAGCCTCATTGATGTCAATCATGCACAATTTTATATTGAGAGTCACTAAAGAGTGACTGAATTGGACAGAGGAACCTAAAAACGTAAGAGAAATTAATGAAACATACTCGTTAAACGAGTACCTAGATTTGGTTTGGTTGATAAGCATAATAGAGTTTTACCAGGTTTTACCCAAATGCCTAAATACAGAAAGGTATATTTTAATTATTAGAATTTTAATTTCGTTATTTAATATTCATACATTATCGATAATTGCACGGTTTTTAATTTAAATTACTAAACTTGAAAGCATTAAAAATTTGATGCCTCTATCTAATGAAAATAATGTTCCCTCTATAATAAACCGCGTCAGAAAAAAAACAAACTAAAACTGTTAACCCTTTTCCACCGCCTATTTCCCTAAATAATCCCCCATAACTCAAGCGCATAAAACAGATACCGTCACTGTTTCAATTTATCTACAGTTAAAAAGGATTCTCAAAGTACTGGCAATTTGTAATGCTAATCCTATACATTTGCCCCGCTAAGTACGCTGTAAATCTGGACTGTTATCTTAGCAACTGATGAGATACGGTGAAACAATTTGGAACATTTCCTAACTATTCGATATAAGGGTAAAGTTTGCTTTGAAAGGGATTCCATTAGCGTGAAATAGACGTTTTATGTATTTTAGTAGGCATGGTTAGACAGTGTGAGTCTTTATAATGTGCACATTTCGAAATGAGGGAATCTATGCTCAATTTGATTGACGGTTTTTTTTAAGTTACACCGTTTTGTTACATTTTTTTTAAATTCCATAAATGTATAAAAATTAAAATTTAGATTTTTTTAAATATTTTTGCCGTCGATAAAATTAAGTATAGATTCCCTCATTTCGATATATGCACGTTATATAGACTCACACTGTATAGTACTAGCTGACCCGACAGACGTTGTGATATCCAATAATTCATACAAATTTCCCATAGAAAATGCGCTTTCAGTTTTTCCAATTTTCCCGGCAACTTTTAAAATTTTTCCTTTCCGTATAAACCAAATCAGTTCAGCCGTTCTGAAGGGATGCGTTTACCAACGAATAGGATTTCATTTTAATGACGATAATTTTATATAGATAATGTACCGAATCTATAAGTAGACCTTAACTTCTTATATTTTTATTTGGTCGAACTTTAGTAACTTATGTATAAAAGAGTTCTGCTAACAGCCACCTTGAAATCCTCGTCTTCTTCGATTAAAAGTAGACACAAGTAACAAAGTTTATTTTCCTAACCTAACCCTAAAATATTTACAGAACACATCATAGCTTTTTCAACTAAATCTCCATTTCAGGAGGCTGTAAACTTGTGTAACATCTTCACCGCATGTTGACAAAAATGTTATAAACGAGCGTACAGGGCTCTAATGCTTTGAGAACGTGTTTAATACCTCAGCGACGTGAGGGTTGAAATGAAATGAGACGTTAAGACAGTGAGGATTCGAGGAGTTTGTTTATTTATGTATATACTTTATTGTACACTACAAAATACAAAGCAAATAAAAAAAAATTACAAAAAAAAATTTGCCACCGACTTCCGAAGTTAAAGTTATTTTTCGAATTGTAGTGTTTTTTTTGGAAGCTGGTTGTTTTTTTTGTAAAAAGTTTTTATTTTTCAGTTTTTATTTGTGGTACCTACCCCACACAAATTCGAACACCCCTACCTGCTATGTAAATAACAGTGACAGAAACTTAAGATATCATCCATATACCAAGTGGGAAAAAAATACGTATTATTGAACCTAACTCAAAAACCATACAAGCAAAGTCAATAAAAAGCACCAGCTTTCAAATGAAAAAAGAATCATCAAAATTGGTTCACCTAGTCGAAAGTTATGTGGTAACAAACATAAAAAAACAAAAAAATAGTCGAATTGAGAACCTCCTCCTTTTTTTGAAGTCGGTTAAAAATAAATTTAACACTAGAAACATACAGGCAACAAGTACAGTGATTGCGTCGATAGTAAAATGGGGTTGTAGTTGATTACGATATTCAGTCATGTAAATATAGTGCGCGTCACGAAAGAAGGCCCTTTGTTGCGGCGCTAGTGTCTATGCCTTTGCATCACATTGTATAAAAAAAAACTTTTTACAAAAAAAAAACAACCGACTTCAAAAAAAAAAAACACTACAAAGTGAAAAATAACTTTAATTTCGGAAGTTGGTGTCTTTGGTATTCAATTTTCGTTCTTTGTCACCGACTTCCGAAATTAAAGTTATTTTTCACTTTTAGTGTTTTTGTTTTTGAAGTCGGTTGTTTTTTTTTTGTAAAAAGTTTTTATTTTTCACTTTTTAGTTGTGGTACCTACCCCACACAAATTCGAATACCACTACCTGCTATGTAAATAACAGTGACCGGAAGTTATCATAATATCATCCACATACTATGTGGGAAAAAATACGTATTATTGAAGCTAACTCAAAAACTACCCAAGCAATGTTAATAAAATTTATATGGGACCACCTCTGAAGTATGATCTACAAAACAAAAAAAGAATCATCAAAATCAATTCATAATTGGCGGAGTAATCGCGTAACAAACATACAAAAAAAAAACATACAGTCGAATTGAGAACCTCCTCCTTTTGGAAGTCGGTTAAAAATGTAGTTCTACAATTTTTCGCGGGCCTTCTTTCGTGGCGCGCACCAATACTGAAAGGACCTCTTGGCGCTCGATTGACGTTGGCAGGGGGGACATTGTTGCGCAATTGTTTTGTGAAATGTTTTAAAAAACAAAATGGCGTCGTTAGTTCCGATTTAGGCCACTATGTGACTATGTGACCTGAAACAAGAACCAAAAGACATTTTCACGACCAAAACGTTAAAAAGAATCTGTTATAGAAAAACAAATTTTATTTTTTTATTATTAAAAAAAATTTGTTCAAGACTTCGCATATCCATATTTTCTCTTCTTGTCACACACACTATTGTCTACATTTCTTTCTCATTTCTCCTTTCGCAGGTCTGCTGGAAGAAATTACTTAAGAAATAAGCAGTAAGTACCTTTGTACTCTAAATTATAATTATCACGTTTCGCCATGTATTTTACTGCGTGTATATAAATAATAAAATAAATAATGGAAAAAGAAACAGTTGAAAAATGGAATCAAAAATTACTTTGCAATCCATAGTCCTGTATTCCTAGCTAGACTTGCTAGATAGCCTGTACACTACTTCGTCAAAATTTAGCCTTTCAGGAAGTCGTTTTTCCTACCTGCAGAAATTCAAAAAGGAAAATCTGCTTGCATCTGGGCATGGGCGTACCCAGCTTTTGGCCCAGGGGCAAATCAGAAATTTCTTTAGCCGGGTTCCCTGCACATGTTTTACCCTACACACTACACGAAACTTGAGGTAGGTGTATGTAGTGTGTACAGGAAAAACCCGCAGGAAATCCTGCTTTATAGGTAGTTAAATAAATAAACTGTGTCCTTGCTTGCTGCGTTTGCGTATTTTGCATGATTCACGCCGCGCAGCGCGTTTCTCCAAAATTTCTGCGTAATATATTGTAATCGTAATATATACAAAAACCAGGGAGGGGCAGCTGCCGTCCCCTGCGCCCCCCCCTGGGTACGCCCATGCATCTGGGATTTTAATTATATAAGGATTTACACATATACCAAATAACAACTTCTACTTAATTAAGTAACCAACGCTACTCATTAAACAATAACAAAAAAGTAATAAAATGTCCTAACCTAAAAACCTTAAACCTACAACAAAGTTAAATCTAGCGTCCAAAAATTCGACTAGTCATGTGCCCCAAAAGACTAACGGCATTGCCACGTTGTATGGCAATGCTTGGCCTCTGGCCAAGGTAAGGCCCAGCTTTTGATTTCGTCAAAAATTAAGTATTAGATAGATAGATAGATAGATAAAACATTTATTTAGTGCACACAAAAGACACACATAAACACAATTAAATGATAACAAATTACATGGATATATAAAAACAAGATGCCAATATACAAAAAAAAAGAAAAAACATACTTATAGAAATGGAGTGACATTATGACATACTTCAGAATAGTCAAATTTATAAGGTGCGGTGTGCGTCTCAAAGTTGCACCAAATGGGAGTCCAACTCAGCATGTGTCAGGCAAATATACCTGACGCTGATATTCTGCTGGATCCCTGCAGTGACATACGGACGTCGAGCAAACGAGATAAATTGGTGTTGTGATTGTAATAAAGTGTTATGCGTGGAGTAAAATTATGTAAGTACTTAAAAGTACCCGCAATTTAAATTATAAAACTATCTACAACAAAGTTTTGCATTGTGAAACGTTCTTATTCGTTAATATGTCGATTGTGTTTTGTTTACTTGATTATATATTTATATATATAATGTTTAAATGAATAATCTTATTATAATATAGTGGCGTAGATGCACATAAAATAAACGTTTTGACTAGTATAAAATAATAATGTTCATAGTAAATAAATATAGGTAAATAATGTGTAAGTAATTATAACTATTATCCAACAAAAGATCCCCAGCTATTCAATTACTAAGTACCCCTTAATTGTTCACAGGTTTGTGATCACGAGTTACGCTAAATAAATGGATTTAGTCGGGAAGAACACGACAGCCAGTTATATAATGGACGTGTTCGTAACAGCCATACCTAGTTTTTGCTGAGAGGTAATAAGAAACTGCCGCAGTCGAACTCTGAAGGTACCAAGACATTTAAGATTCCTTATCGGCGGGGGAATATTGTTCCAGCATTTGGATGCGGCGTATCGAAAACTTCCCCTGAAAGCAGCTGTCTTGTGTGATTGAGTGGAGAGTTGCTGCGAGCACTGCCTACTTGCGCATTCTCTTCTACTAGTGATCCAGCTCAGTTTATTGTACAGGTAGGACGGCTGCTTATACTTTATTACTCCAAATAATAGACAAGCTAAGTGCAACTTACGCCGTGACTTCATCTTGAGGATACAGTGCTTATTTAAGAATGGCGTTACGTGACATCTCGGCGGGATTGAGAAGCAGAATCGAGCGCAAGCGTTTTGCACCCTCTGGATCAGTCGTTCAGTTCTTACCAGTAGTCGAGGGCCAATAACTGTGTCCGCATAGTTTAGATTGGATAGCACGAGTGACTCAACCAGCTGGATCCGCAGCTCCTCTGACAGATAAGGCCTTATTTTATAAAGGACCTTAAGCCGGTAGAAACAAGTGCGCACTGACTCTGCCACGTGCGCTTCGTACCTCAACCCAGCGTCCATGATCAGACCCAGATTACGTGCCTCACTGACTCGACTGACCGACTCACCCAGTAGGGTAACGCTTAGCGTTGCTGGTACTGCACTGATTTGTTTCTTGGTTCCAAACAACATGTATTTGGTTTTAGTGGGGTTAAGTACCAAACCGTTATTTTCAGCCCAACGTGCTATCCTGTCCAGATCATCGTTTAAATCCTTTATCGCGTCGTCATATTCACTTGGTTTAAAGGAGATATAGACCTGTACGTCATCAGCATAAATATGGTACCTACATCGCTTCAGGGAATTTATGATATCCGCACAATACAAGATAAAGATGATTGGGCCCAGTATAGAGCCCTGTGGGACTCCCCTGTAAACAGAAGTGAGTGACGAAACAAGAGATGAGCCATTGCTTAGTCGTATTTCCACACACTGTTGACGATTGGTCAGATAGCTTTGGAACCAGTGTATCGTATTTTGTTCAAATCCATAGTAGTTAAGCTTTGACAGAAATAAATCTATATTTATGCAATCAAAAGCCCGCGAAAAATCAAGTAGGACAAGAAGCGTGCATAGGCCCTTATCCTGTGCCGACAGAATATTATCTGTCACGTCCAAAAGAGCCGTAGAAGTACCACGCTGTTTGCGAAAGCCTGACTGTAGCTCAGGCAGAATGTGTTTATCTTCTAGATATTTTGATAGTTGCTGGCATACCGCTTTTTCAGCAATTTTAGAAAGGCAAGGCAGAATACTAATAGGCCTGAGGTCTTTCAAGTCAGTCGGATTCGTTTTTTTAGGCAGTGGCCTAACGATAGCAATTTTCCAGATCTCAGGGAATGTTGCTGAGACAATTGAGCTGTTCACAATGTCAGTGATGGCTTTTAGTGTATGTGGGAGTGTAAGCAAAAGCATATTTAGGGTCAACTTATCACAGCCTTCGGCGTTAGATTTTAGCTGACGGAAGTATAGCAAAACCTGATCAGTAGTTACTGGTTGCAATGCAAATGCAAAGCTATCATCACCATAACGATGAGACTCAAAAAAAGTGCGTTGCGATATATTGCAGACAGGGTTACCAGGGACGTTCAGAAAGTGATTATTGATTTGGTTCGGATCTCTGAAATGAGCAGGAAGGTCATCTATTTGTTTCTTAGGTAATACTGTATATTTTAAATTTTTCCATAGTGTTTTAGGATCCTTTATTTGGTTATTAATATTAAACTTAAAATATGCAACTTTTTCTCTGAATATAGAAATTACCACCAGAGATTTCAGCTGTTTGTAGTATGCCTTTTTGGACTCGGATTTCGTTTTACGGTACTTGGTCAGTGCGTCATTCCGCAAGTGCATCATCAATTTAATCGTATCTGTTATCCAGGGATATGACGGTTCCTTAATTAAACATTTCTTGACCGGAGCGTGCGCATCGTAAATTGTTAAAATGTTTCTATTTAATTCCTCAACCATGTCATTCACATTAAGCAAGCCACAAATGCTGTCCCAGTGTATGTGCGATAAATCACTATCTAGTACTTCTCTATGTAATTGCTTAATCGGTCTGTACGTAACTGTATGGGGTTTATATTTACTACGCCTAACATTAAATTCACACACAACAAGTGAGTGACCATTTATTGAGCCATAGGGCTCAACAGATATTCCTTTGTGGTTAAGATTAGTACAGACAAGGTCGATCAATGTTTCGCTGTGGTCTGTAAAATGGGTGGGCGAACTTACCAATTGTTTTAGGCTCAGGCTATTCAAAAACTCACATACTTTTTTAGTTTGCCCGTTAGCATTCAGTAAGTTAACATTTAAATCGCCGAGCAGTATGTAGTGATCACATTTTACTAAGGAGCTAATGGAGTCGGTTATGGCGTCGAGAAAGAGGTCCAAGTCGAAGCGGGGGGGACGATACGCTGTGCCTATAGCAATTTTATTTCCATTTAGTGTCAGGGTAATCCACATTTGTTCGATAGTATCGAATCTAGGGTCTACTGGGGTGGAGCAGGTACGAGCGATCAGGCCGCGTTTTAGATAAAAACCTACACCACCCCCCCGACCCCCATGTACAGACAGCGGTCGTGGTGTATGGCGCAGGCGGTAACCTGGCACAGCGGGCGCTCGCCCCTCTTCGCCCGGTCGTAGCCAAGTCTCGTTAACTGCTAATACATCGAAAGAATGCCTTTCCACTGCTGCTATAAAATCATCGTGGTTAGTGCCAAGGGAGCCGACGTTTAACAAACCAACTTTAAGGTATTTTTCAACCATATTTAATGCAATGAAATACACAACAAAATAAAGAAGCACTGTCGCAGACGTAAAGTGTTGACGTTTTCGCATTTGTCAAGGGACATAAAATAAAATTGTAAAGTGTAATTATATGTAAATATTGTAAATAAGTGTTGTAAACAACAAATGATTGAAATTCATGACAATAATTATAAACAAAGGCAAATAATGCAAAAATAAAAACAACATTGTAAAGATAAAAAATTAAAAATAACAGTTTTAAATAAGTGATTGTAAATAATAATTTTAAATAAATAATTATTAGTAAAAATTGTACATCAGACATTGTAAATAATAAAGGCGTGTTAGCCAGTGTAAATAATAGTTGTAAAATATAAGTTTTTGCAAATAATAACTTGAAAGTCACAATCGACATTATCATCGAACTGTGTCTATGAATACGTATATTAAAAGTGTGAATACTAGTCACGTGTTTGTAAATAATTTGTGCGTAAAAATATGTTTTAAAATTCAAACAATCTGTGCATGAAAACACTACCAATTTGCTGTAAGCTGACAGTAATTGATAAAATAGCTTATCTGTCCACAATTGACCAAAATAATCAACATTCTTATAATATAATTTGCGTACTGTTGACCAATGGCGTTGAAAGCAAAATAGACTCCCACTCGGTACCACAGGAAACACACACCGCCCTGTGACATCACTTAATACATAGAACAAAATAAAAATAAAACCTTTATGTGTAAAACAAAATAATAAAAAGATCAAACTGTTAACATCCACAGGAGCAATAGGCAAACGGAACAAGTTTACAGAACGCATTCGGATGTGATACAAACCGATCATTATCCAAAAATCCTACAGATATCGTCTTCACACCTGATTCGCTCTGCTTTTTGGTGATCATCTCTGCGAGCTAAGATTCTTCCGTCCCTTGTCCATACATACTTCCATTTATGTTGACTCCCTGCCTGACGAGCGCGATAAAACAACTGGCGGTTTGTCCGAGTTAGACGTTCATTTACATAAACTCGGTGCGGCGGCCCAGAGATATCAAGGTCACCTGTACTCAAACCGCGGCGTACCCGAGCCGCACGCAGTAGTGAGTCGCGCGTTGCGCGCCTTGCAAAGCGCACGGATATACATCGCGGTCGCTGCGCAGCGGGGTCGGCAGAGATGGCGCCGTCCGCGTCAGAAGTTCTATTACGGCGCGCGGATCCGACTCGCTCAGCATGAACTACGTCCCTTTCATCAATGACGACGCCAAGCTTTAAGGCAAGAAACTTAACAAGGTGTAGGGCGCTCTCGTCTTTGTTTTCCGGTATTCCGGTCACCTCAATGTCATTGAGCAGGAGTTCCTGATCGCGCTCGTTCAATTGGCATTTCAGTTCTGCGATGGTATTTTCCAATGGATCCCTATCCGGCTGTATTGCTTGCTCCAGTTTGTGTTCGAGGGCGTTTACTCGCGCTTCTAAGCTATCCATCCGCTCATCAGAGGTCTTAAGGGAATCCTTTAATTGAGCCATTTCTGTGCGTAATTTATGGAATTCCTGATGCATCAGGCGAAACTCTGCACGCAGCTCGTCTTTAAATAACCGCAGCTCGGCTGCCAAGTCGGGAGAGAAATTAGTACTTGCGTCCTGGGCAGTGCTGTTTAATGGATCCATGAGCTCCTCGGGGCTACTGTGCTCCTCTTCTTGGGCAGGATCCACCCTACCTCGAACTGGTGTCTCCGGCTTATTGTCACGGACCAGATTTTTTTTGCATTCAGGGCAGCGCCAAGTGTGTGCAATAATACCCGTATTAAGCAAGCCGACGCAAGCTCGATGATAAAAGGCATTGCACTGGGTGCATTTAGCGGCCTCTATCGGCGATAAGAATTTGGCGCAACCGCCGCACTTCGCTGCAGGCATGGTCTATTTCGTTCGTAACGTAAGTTCTGTTACCCTTTAGATTATCGATTCCGCTTAGTCGTTCCGCGCAGTGTCAATAGATGGCGCTGTTTTTGAACATATGCGAATTATGGTTTGATGGGAGTTTAATGGGTTGTTAACACCATAGAACGACACTGGGGTAAACAGAGTTGAAGCACACTCCTGGGCAACACTTCACGGCTAGTTTTTAAGTATCTTCGCTAAAGTATTTTAATAGTTTTAATGTTAAGGGTAGATATTTTTCGCTGGTGTATAGATTTATGTTAATACATTAAATACTATTGATACACTGCACTTGCGCACTAGATAACGTTTCTTGTCTTGAATTATTGTATGTAGAAACTTTCTGAATTAAAATTGTTCTTATTAAATGGGTTATTTTATTTATAACACTATAAATAACAGCGAGGTGTACCGACTCACTGGACGTCCGTGACGTCACTTAGAATCACGAGTACCGTAAAAGTTTTTTAGGACGAACCCCGAGAAGTTTTTCAATAACATTGAGCTTTGGGTCCATAAACAGGCAATTTGGACACTAACAGCCTAAGGCTTTACGCGGTTTGAATACTTATAAGTGACATCCCTAAGTACGCATATGATATTCAGCTTTCAACGTATTTTCATGAAGTGTTATTTTTTGTAAGGATTCGCACGTTTTATTTGTGTGGAAAAATAAATAAATTACATTATATAAACATAATTTAAAATATTTACTCATTAATTTATTTAAAAAATGCACTAATTTTACTTTTTTTTCCAAATCATTAACACTACTCGTTTAAACATGATCTTTAATATAAAATCATTAAAAGTCGATTACTGTCACCTTAAATATGTCAAGAATATCATTTCAGAGGAAGTTAAATAGTTACAATAAACCATTGCAATACTACCGTACCGCTCGAAATTCTCTGCAAACTGGTAAATTTCAAAGAGACAACATTGTTACGTCGTCTACGTGGTGTTTCAGAACCATTTCTCACAATTAACTGCCCCATTTTAGAGAAGCTGCGGAAAAATAAAAGAGCCATTAACTCCTTCATGTCTTTCTGCAACTTTCTTTGAAGGCAGTAAAGTATAATCCATTTCGGTTTCATACCGTGTGACAAAAATGTTTTAGTTTCGAACACGGAGTATGGAAGAAATGGAACGTTAATGCAACTGACAGAAAGATGAAAAGAGCATATTATCATAATGTTTTCCAGTATGATTAATAGTAGTACAATTTTACAGTATTATACTCATTTCGAACTCATTAACTCCTGACACATGTGCTGATTAAGCAACGAGTTTGGTTATCAAACTACAATTATTGGCGTAGTTGCATGCTGGCTGTGATGGTAATACTGCAGTGAACCAATTGACCGTCCGACAGAAAGCGACGTGCGTGCGGCTGCGCCGTATAAAGGCGGATCCACACACACGCAGGCGCCCAAACAGCGCAATTCGCGTGCATCATAGTAGTGTATGTTGTTAACCGCTCGCGAACATGGATATGTTCGCTTATAGTTCGCGTGCAAATATTCACGACGACACATGTTCGTGGTTTCGAGAAGTATTCGCCAACGCGTCCATACTATGATTGTGAAATAATTCACACTAATGAATGCTCGCAAACTTCGCCTAAGCTGTTCGTGACATGCACCTACGCTCGCAGCATATGATGCATCCAAATCCGTTCGAGGCACGTAGTGTGCACGATTCGTGCGCGTATACTACACGCAGGTATACCATCCAACATTTACTTGTGGATTAGTCTTCCATTTACTACTTCGTGGTTTTGAAGTGCAAGCTTTCACGTGCTAACTGTATGTCCATTACTGGCTAAAAGCACTCGTTTTGTTTCAGACTACGTTGTATCTTGCAGTTAATAGTGAAGTATTGACAGATACTTTAAAGTCTTAGTGACATGAAGAAAAATTACTACCTAAAGGACTTAAGAGGAAACGTGGTCACGTGGTTGTTGACGTTCATTTCATACTAACGTATTACGCCAAAAACAAAGCATAGAAACATGGCAGTGATAGATGTAGATTATATCGTAAAAAAATATTTGGACTAGAATTAGTGATACTAGTCCAAATATTTACTAGGGAGAAAACAGAGGAATACGTTAGTATACAAATGAACGCCAACGACCAAGTGACCACGTTTCCTCTTAAGCTATTGTGTATTAGTTCCGAGTTGGAACTAATACACTAAGTCGGAAGTTCCAACTGGGGTAAGGGCTCCCAACAACACAGTAACAGCGGTAACAGCTTATAGTAAATGCGTCGAAGAATAGCAACATGGCTTTGGCGCAAACACTTACAAGGTCGGTATATAAACAACCTTATAAGTCAAACTATAAGGGGGGCTTGTGGCTAAGTAATAACAGCTGCACGGTTCGATCGATCAGGTTAAGCTACGCTTGCCGCGGTTGGTCCGTGGATGGGTGACCATCTTTACATACCAAGTCCCCTCCGTGCCTCGGAAAGCACGTTAAGCCGTTGGTCCCGGCTGTCATTTGTAGATCTTTGACAGTCGTTACGGGTAGTTAGAAGCCCAAAAGTCTGACAACCAGTCTTACCAAGGGGTATCGTGTTACCTAGTCACTAGGTTGTGGAGGTCAGATAGGCAGTCGCTCCATATAAAATACTGGTATTCAGCTGCATCCGGTTAGACTGGAAGCCGCCCCAACATAGTTGGGAAAAGGCTAGGCAGATGATGATAAGTCAAACTATAAGAGCGTTTTTGAGTTTCAAAAGTTCTTCTCTCAAATCTATTTCTTACATTAAATCCAAAACTTATTGATTAGGTATGAACTTTGTAATAGAAGATGTGTCTGCACGATAAGATATATCTGCATTATTAGTATTGGAAAAGTTCAGTTATACCCAATTCATACGAATGTGTTTGGATTTGGTTTGTAGTAGGTAAGTTTTACTGCTGCATCTAATGCACTCTATTAAATTAACTATCAAAGTTTTACTATAGCATATAGAATAGAATAGAATCCTATCTTCTCTTGTATCGGCCCGAGAAATTTAAGATTTGTTGTTGTTGAGTTGATTTCTCGATTCTGAAGCTTGGTTGAAAAGTTGAGCCAGTCAGTAAGACATGTAAGATGGATTGACTGTTCATGGTAGGCCCATACATGCAGCTAGCGGAGCGCAACAGATGCATAAACGTCTCTTGCTACCTTTAAAGGATGGTCGTGGGTTTTTTCTGCTTTAATCCCCTTATTAATAAATGCGGTGTGTGTGAGTGAAGTGTTTGGTCTTTTTTGTTTAACCATGCATCTCTATGAAGATTTGCAGTTCGATAGAAATGTATGATTAATTATGGAGTGAGAGTCCAACTTAAACTTTCCAGAAGTAGGAAAAACCATGAGCATTTGGCCACTTAAAGTAAATTGTGCTGACTGGCCCAAAGTGCTTCAGACACATGTACAAGGTGCTCCATATATACAAGAATCATTACTCCCAAAGATACTTAAAAAAACGTTATTCTTTTTTTTCAATGCCAACAATTTGAGCAACAATAATAGTAGGCTTACTTTTCGCCATTGACCTGAAAACTCGATAACAACGTAACAAAAGTTATGCTGTTTCCACGAGAAGTTTCTAATGCTATTAGTGCGACGAATGATAATATGATCCCCGCACGATCCGAGCTGTAACTGAAGATTGAGGGTAAGGTCGTAACAATTTTGTAGAAACTGGATATGTTCTGAACTTGAAATAATTATATTAATCTGTTATCATAGCGTATTATAAATGTATTTAGAGCTTGTTTAGCAAATAGATATGTGTGGGGGCGTGTGTCGGGAAACTCTCCAATAAGTAAGTCCTTTTAGGTTACGAAATATATTTGAAAGTTCTCAAATTTCACATTAAAATTATAAAATAGATTTCTTATTAGTTAGGTTTTAATATAACAGTGTCCGTTCCCACCGAAGTTAGGTAAAAAAGGCGATGACAATAGTTGGTGACGTGGGAAGCGCGGTGTCGTAATGCGATCGGTCACTTTTTCGGTAAGATATGCTGAGCTTGCAGATTGGCCTCGTAACAAAATAAATCATGTGTTTCAGATTAAAGAGTCCATTTAAAAATCAAAAGTTGTTTGTACAAATAAGGCTAACAATCAGCACTTTTTTAACGTCATAATTACATAAGACAGTTTCCCTAAACCACCACACACGCCACCACCACCCTTCACCACTTCCTAGAGCTTTAGCTGGGCATAAAAAATAACGAAACAAATTACCCTCCCTACCACCCCGACCCTCGCATGTTGAAGTGCCAGCCCACGCCGAAGCTGAGCCTGTAGCTTTAAATTCCCCTGATAATAATAAGTATCTAGATATGATCCAGCCTGTCCCATCTTGCTGTCCTCCCCCCAGTGATGCCCTAAGCCGAGGTTCGTACCCCACAGGGGATGCCCATAGCGAGCAGTCGCTTAGTTTATAAGTTTTTATGCCCTGGCTGGAGGCTTTAAGTTAGCTTAAGGCACCCACAGGATAGTGCAGTTAAGTAGTCACGACCTCAAAGGTCAAATACGAGATGACATATATAAAAAAACAGTGGCACTCCGGGAGTGCCGACAAAAGTGAAAACTAAAAAAAAAATTCTTCCAAAACCTTTAAATTAAAAATACTTGCATAGTACATTGATCCGTAATGTAATATAAATAAAGAGCACAGTCGCGTTTACAAAAATGAGGTGTCGGTAACGGTGTCGCGAGTTCAATTGTTTTTTCCCATCTCAAAAGTACCCAACGCGCCTAAAGAAGTTTTCACTTAAAAAAAAACCCCGCTCCCGTCACTTAGGTACATAATGCTGCTACGTATGCTGTAAAATTAACAATCCGATCTTCCAACTCAAATCCCTGTGCAACCTCACAGGGTTTGAAATAGAAAAGCCTCACAAAAGTGGCATTGTCGGACAATGCCACCGTTGCCAACTATACGGCCATTCCCAGCGGAATTGCCATGCTACACCCAGGTGCGTAAAATGCCTGGGCGAGCATGGCAATTCCGACTGCTCGCGCCCCAAAGACCGTACCCTCTGTACCGTACCTCCCAGCTGCGTGTTATGCGGCAAAGAGGGTCACCCGGCTAACTACCGGGGTTGCTCTAAAGCCCCTAAGGCATCTTCTCCCAAGCTGGGGAAGCGCTCCGGCGCCCGCCAGCAAAGGGAAACTCCCCAATCCTCTTATAGGATTCCCTCCGCCCTTATGCCCCAACGACTAAGCCCTCAGAGGCCTAGTCCGTGGAACTATCTCCACCACCAGCAGTCTTTCCCTGCCTAGGTGCCCTCTTACGGTCACTTCCTACCCCCGCCCCCCCCCCTCTCTTCCCCCCCACCCTAGGGACCCCCGTTTCCGTGGCACCGCGCCACCCGCGCCTCCCGCGCACACTGCGCCCCCTGCGCCCGCCGCGCCCCCCGCTAAACCCACGCTTGCTCCTCAAGCTTTGCGTCCCCCGACTGCTGGTCCCGTGACCGCGCAGCAGCCAGGTGTTGTCTCATTCAACATCATCACCTCGACTTACGCGTCATTTGTCTCCCCGCGCGCTAGGGAAATGGCAAATCTTATCCTCGCCGCCCAAGGCGATATCATTAGGATCCAATCCGGATATTACGCAAGCCCTAGATTCCCTCGCCAAAATCCCTAAATCCATCAATGGATAACGAGGCCTTAGCTAGATTCAAACCCCGATCCCTAATAATAAGTTATTTTAACGCCAACGGTTTAAAATCCCAAAGGGAAGAGATAGGGCTCTTCCTCCGCGATCACCAAATAGACGTTCTCTTAATACAAGAGACCTTCCTAAAGCCTTGCAATCGTGACCCGTCACTTGCCAATTACCGGATAGTTCGCAATGACAGGTCGCGTTGTCACAAGGGTGGCACCCTGATCTATTACAGAAAGCAGCTTCACTGTATCCCACTAGACTCTCCTCCCCTCTCGGTATTAGAAGTTTCCTCCTGCCGCTTAGGCATGTCAGGTCATGAGCCGATCACTCTCGTATCGGTCTATAATCCCCCCGGTAATACCCCGGGGCATTACCAACTCCTCTCAAACGATCTCTCGATTTTACTCACTATGAGTAACTCGCTCATTATAGCGGGTGATCTCAATGCCAAACATCCCTCTTGGAATAGTTCGGTAACCAATACCAGAGGTCAACACCTGTTTGACCTCTCAAACTCCCTGACTTTTGACGTCATCGCTCCGATGACTCCCACTCATTTCTCGCTCATAAATCCCAATCATGCCCCCGATATCTTAGACGTAGCGCTCCTTAAGAACGTCAATCTAAAGTTAGAATCAATAGAAATGGTACAAGAGCTCGACTCTGATCACCGCCCGGTAGTCATGAGACTATACCCCCGCATAGGTCTCCCTGACCCGAACGCCCCCCCTATCACTAAGAGGATCACGGACTGGAAGAAAGTAAGCACACAGCTGAAATCCAACACGTCCCCTCAACTAGACTCTATCCCCGACCTTTTCGACTCTATCGCTGACACCACGGCCGCGATCGACTCACTCACTGATCACGTACAAACCGTCCTGAACGATTGTTCAAGGGAAGTTCCTGCGACGGACGACCGTCGCTGGAGCTTGCCGGACGATGTGCGTGCATTACTGACTGAGAAGAACGCGGCCATACGTGCCTACGATAGCTTTTCCTGTCACGCCAACAAAGCCCATATGCGCTATTTACAGAGATCTGTAAAGACACGTGTAGCGGAGCTGCGGGACGCGAGCTGGGGAAAGTTACTCGGCGAACTAGAGCCCACCCATCAGGCCTTCTGGGAGCTCCAGAGGAAACTCAGGGCTCCCCAAGTCT
Organism: Agrochola lychnidis; assembly: GCA_963680765.1. Lineage (NCBI taxonomy): Eukaryota > Metazoa > Arthropoda > Insecta > Lepidoptera > Noctuidae > Agrochola > Agrochola lychnidis. The sequence continues at coordinate 19,120,416 of OY796857.1, forward strand.
CCGCCATGCCCCCCCTGACCCGTCCCGATAAATCCATTGCATTCGACGATGCCGAAAAGGCTGAATGCCTCGCAGACAGCCTCGAGGCCCAATGCACTCCCAGTTCCCTACCAGTAGACCAAGCTCACCTATTAATGGTCGACGCTGAAGTCGAACGTAGAGCCTCCCTCCCTCCCGTTGATGACCCTGACTGTCCACTGCCCCCCGTCCTCCCGGACGAGGTGCACGACATCATCAAAGGTCTTAAAGCCCGTAAAGCCCCCGGTTCAGATGGTATCACCAATAGGGTGATCCAACTATTCCCTGCCCACCTAATAATGCTTTTGACCACCATCGTCAATGGTGCCTTAAGCAACAATATGTTCCCCCAGACGTGGAAAGAAGCCACAGTTATCGGTATCCCTAAGCCCGGCAAGCCCAAAACCGAGGTCTCTAGCTACCGTCCCATCAGTTTGCTCAAGGTTCTCGGAAAAATCTATGAGAGGCTTATTTATAAGCCTCTCAGAGATTTTGCCGAGACCAAGGGCCTCATCCCCAACGAACATTTCGGCTTTCGAACTGAGCACTCTAGCGTGCATCAGGCCCACCGCATCGTAGAATTCATAAGCGCGGGTTTCCAACGCGGTTCTATGACCGGTGCAGTATTCATCGACGTACCGAAAGCTTTCGATAAATATTTGGTACAACGGCTTATTATACAAGCTATACCAACTCGGTGTGCCAGATCGTCTCGTGCTCATCTTACGAGACTTTTTGTCGAATCGCGTCTTCCGTTATCGTATCGAAGGAGCGTTATCCACTCCCCGTCCCATCCGCGCAGGTGTCCCCCAGGGCTCTGTGGTGTCCCCCCTCATATTCACGCTATACACAAGCGATATCCCTACAGGTTGCGGTAGGCCGCAGTTGGGTCTGTTCGCAGACGACACTGCCATCTACTTCAAATCTAGATCCCCCGACATTATTCGCCTCAATCTCCATCATCATCAGCCTATAAATGTTCCCACTGCTGGGACACAGGCCTCTTCTCTGTGAGAAGGAGTGGGCCGTAATCTACCATGCGGGCCCAGTGCGGGTTGGTAGATGTCACATGTCTTCGAATTTTCGGTTCTAGGACATGCCGGTTTCCTTACGATGTTTTCCTTCACCGTTTTGAGAGCAGTGGTGATGAAATAATTTACACAAAGTAAAGCGCCTACATGAACCTACGACCTACAACTCGTAAGTCGCGGCCGTTGCCACTGGGCCACCACTGCTCAATCTCCAACGCGCAGTCAATAGAATGGCCGCATGGTTTACAAAGTGGCGGATAGAAGTAAACCCTGATAAAAGCCAAGCGGTTCTCTTTACGAAACCGCGTACAAGGCTTAGAAACCCCCTCCCCCGACCAATCACCATGTTCGGCAAGCCGATCCCCTGGGAGAAGCGAGCTAAATATCTCGGTGTTGTTCTAGACCATCATTTGACCTTCGCAGAGCACATAAAGATGGTTCGTTCGCGAGCCGCTTTCGCTCTCGGTAGATTCTTTTACCTGGTGAATGCACGTAGCAAATTGTCACTTAGGTGCAAATTGCGCGTTTACACGGCGTGCATTCGACCAATCGTGACCTATGCGGGTGCCGTCTTTGCTCATGCAAAACCCTGTCATATCCATACGATGCAAACAGTCCAAAATAGATTCCTTCGTAGGGCCACAGGTTCCCCCTGGTTCGTTAGGAACGAGGCACTCCACCTCGACCTAAAGATTCCCACAATCCACCAATTTCTAAAACGCCTTTCCAAGCGTTTCTTTGAGTCCGCGGCCAAACATCGCAACCCTCTGGTTGTCGAGGCCGCCAGTTATGTCCCGAGTAAAATCAGGCATGTTCGCCGTCCAAGGCATATCCTCGTAGACCCCGATGACCCCATAACCCTCCTCCAGGAGAGCAATAGGGAAACAAGTACAGTGTACAAACACAGACGCTTCCCGTCATTCCGACCTCGCCGCCGAGGTCCTTTGCGATCTCGACCGCCGCGCCCCCGAGTAAATAATACTCCCCCCCGACCCTTGCTCGAAAACGAGGTGCCAGCAGTTGTTGCACGTAGCTTTAAATTCCCCGTCTAATAATAATGATCAAAACCCTTTGATCCAGTCCGTCCCATCTTTTGATGTCCTCCCTCCGGATAACGCCCTAAGCCGAGGCTCGTACCCCATAGGGGGTGCCCCTAGCGAGCGTTCATCCTAAGCTTTTTAGCTTAGTTTATGTATGCCCTGGCTGGAGGCTTTGAGTGTAGCAGCTTAAGGCAGCCACAGGATTGACCGGTTAAACAGCCACGGTTCTCGGAACCAACTGTGAGATGCCCTATAGAAAAAAAAAAAAAAAAAAAAACTAAAATTAAGCAAGGTGCTGTAAAATGTTAAAGCTTTGATAACATTCGTACAGTACGGTATTGTCTCTTGCTCTGTTACAATTGCAATGGGCTCTTCAACAGGTGATGTATTCCAAATATATTATTATCTGTTTAGATACCCGACTACCCATAGCATAGCAAAGCCAAAAGTTAAACTTAATTTGAGAAATAAACGAAAACTTGTCTTTAATCTGTGATGTTTCCCATAAATACTGTTTCTTCCTTCTTCGTTCAATATCTCTCTATGGAATGCGCTCCCCCTGGAAATCAGGATGGCAACCAACCGATTATCCTTTAAAGTTAAAGTTCGCAAGCATTTTCGTAAGAAGCTGGCAGTATCATCACAACGTTAATGTTTTCCCATTGTTTGTCTTATTTGATTTAGTATATTTATGTATGTCATCTTGTGCTTATTTTAAATATATGTCGGAGACGGGTATGTGACTTTCGTTATTTTAACTACTGTGGGCGTAGTGTGGGTAGTGTTGGTTAATGCGCAATAGAAAAACAGTTTGCAGTTCAGATCACATTATAATTTACTATCAAATGAATCACACTAGCTAAATTACACACACACCCTGGGTGCGACGGCGATTATTAAAATCACAAATTACAACTATCACAATAACTGAGCACCACGAATCGAGAACAGTTCCGCGACGTCTTGACTCCAATGCGACCAAAGGTTGACTGTCCTCCTCGCCTTGGCCATCAAACATCACGACTCTGTAGAAGCGCGCCTTTTTTAGTGTCGGTAAATCACTCTTGATGTCGCCAGTGGCGCGCTTGCGATTCGTTTTTTGTGTCCGTACTAATAACCGGACCCGACACGGCCATCCTGCTATGCACACGTCCTCGTGTGTTTACCTGCAACCAAAACTCAACAACAGTGCCTGTTCGACTCGGCCAATTCTGACCATTTACGGGTTCCAACTTTTGAGATAAGGAAACTTTAATCCTCAACACTTTACAAAACAATACTCCTACTTCTCAATGAACTCACAAACTTTCGACTAATTATGGCAAAAATCATCAACCAGAGCCAGGTACCATCGTTTTCCACATTAACAATCGTCTTTTCACTAAGAGCCTTAGAAACCCACACACGAGTAAACCACTCTAACGCCATGGCTCTCCAGCCGACTAGCAATCGCATTGCTCTCACACATCCAGCGCATGGATCAAAACTTCTGCATATCCATCAAGTGGATCGCCCGTGTGCATCACCCACTGACTACACACTATGGTCTTTCCAGACCCCGACCTCCGCCAGAGAAACACGCCCATCGCGCACCCACGGACTACTTGAGTTGCCTCAAGAGACACCGATTTCTACCGGGCTACGACTACGTAGTAACTACTGGTACGGTCCCACACAATACGGCCGTTAGAGAACCCTACTCACGTGATTCCGATAACTTAGGTTTGCTCATCACCACTGTGATCACATCTACTTCGACTGGTACATGACCTACTGGCATCTTTCTTCACCTAACGTAAACGTGAACTTCTGTAAAGTTTGTTTATTTAACTAACATCACATTTCTAACATCATTCTACTAACTTCAAAAAGTCAAATTGTAGGCAGGGATAACAATTAAATAAGCAACATGACAATCAATCAGAGTCCAGGTACTATTGAGGATTATGTAAACTGTTAATTTAAGAATTGACCCAAAGTCATTAACCAATTAACAAAGCCCCGGGTATCTCATTCGCGGTCAACAATCACATGTGCACTTCCCAAAGGAATGCCGAGTCGTCCTTGACTCTACGATCTTTGCTACAAGGCTAGATCCGACCATACCAGCCAGAGCTATCGCGTACCCCGTACACGGTACTCTGGTACGGTCTCCTATACGGTCTTGGCTACAAGGCTAGACCCGACCATACCAGCCAGAGCTATCGCCCACCAAATTCCCACGGTCTAGCAAGTAGATGCCGATTTCTAACGGGCTATGACTACGATACTCTGGTACGGTCTCCGACCCAACGAATCGAGAACCCGTGCATCTCACACGAACAATTCAATTCGACTCTACTTTCACTATCCCGTCATCTTCAAAATCCTCAATAGGCCCTCGGCCCTTGTCCTTGACCCTTTGCCCATGGCCCCTGGTCCTAGGCCCTTGGCCCTCAGCCCTTGGCCCTCGGCCCTTGGCCCTCGGCTCTTGGCCCTTGGCCCTCGGCCCTTTACTTCACGTCAAGCTTAATTTAACTACGCTCTTCGTTTTCCAATAACACGAAACCCCAAACTAAATTTTGTTATATCTGCCTTTTTCTAATATTTTCTAACGCAATCTCACGGACTTCATCAACGTCCTATCGTAATAATTTAATTACTTTGCAAGTTAGTGTCGGGAAGCACATCCCAAAATCAAAACAATTAAAACACAAAAACCTCAAGTTGGTGTTCGCTAATCGTTACGCTAAATAACCTTTCAACTGTCGCTAACGAGACACAATAGAATTTTAATTGTTATCCACCTTAATGAGGCGTCGTAACAGATGATGAGATAAGATTGGTTCTGAGCTGAATACACGTGTTTGACCAATACCAGTCAACGCAACAACGTTATTAACTCGTTTGCCACTTAATTTGGCTACACAACTCTCCTTTACTAACGAGCATTCAACACCAGAATCATTAACAAAACTATACAGCTCACCTTTTTATTTAACGTGCCTGAGGGTAGTTGTGCAACGACTTCCACTCGCCGTTCACTGCTGCATCCGACTGGCTGCCACTGTTCGTGCACTGGCATCCAGCTGCACCAGCGTCCAGCTGCATCGGCGTCCAGCTGCACCGACGTCTGGCTGCACCAGCGTCCGACTTCACCGGCGTCCAGCCGCACCGGCGCACAGCCGCACCGGCGCACAGGCGCACCAGCGCACCGGCGCATCGGCGCACAGGCGCACCGGCGCACAGGCGTACAGGCGCATCGGCGCACAGGCGCACAGCCGCACAGCCACTAGGCGCACAGCCGCACCGGCGCACAGCCGCACAGCCACACCGGCGCACAGCCGCACCAGCGCACAGGCGCACCGGCGCACAGGCGCACAGCCACACCGGCGCACAGCCACACCGGCGCACCGGCGCACAGGCGCACCAGCGCAAAGGCGCACCGGCGCACAGCCGTACCGGCTCTCAGCCGCACTGGAGCACAGCCGCACCGGAGCACAGCCGCACCGGCGCACAGCCGCACCGGTGCACAGCCGCACCGGCGCTCAGCCGCACCGGAGCACAGCCGCACCGGAGCACAGCCGCACCGGCGCTCAGCCGCACCGGAGCACAGCCGCACCGGCGCTCAGCCGCACCGGAGCACAGCCGCACCGGCGCACAGCCGAACCGGAGCACAGCCGCACCGGAACACAACCGCACCTCACCGCAAATCTCGTGCCAGGGTCGCCAGCCGGCGCCCCGTGAAGACGCTTCACCATCGCGAAACACCACCTGAAAATGAAGCAAGAAGCACGAATGGTTTTGCCGACGGCTGCGGGGCTGCTTGGCTCGATACTGAAGACGTCATAGATCTTCCTCTGCTGTCAATCGGCTTGGCTTGCCTGTCGCGCACCATAATCACGCATAAACGCTTGCATGTTTTTATTTTAATGTTCAAAAACGATACGCCAACGGTAATTTTCAACGTTTTTATTTTGCGCTTGAACCAACACGAATCCCACTTATGATGTCGGAGACGGGTATGTGACTTTCGTTATTTTAACTACTGTGGGCGTAGTGTGGGTAGTGTTGGTTAATGCGCAATAGAAAAACAGTTTGCAGTTCAGATCACATTATAATTTACTATCAAATGAATCACACTAGCTAAATTACACACACACCCTGGGTGCGACGGCGATTATTAAAATCACAAATTACAACTATCACAATAACTGAGCACCACGAATCGAGAACAGTTCCGCGACGTCTTGACTCCAATGCGACCAAAGGTTGACTGTCCTCCTCGCCTTGGCCATCAAACATCACGACTCTGTAGAAGCGCGCCTTTTTTAGTGTCGGTAAATCACTCTTGATGTCGCCAGTGGCGCGCTTGCGATTCGTTTTTTGTGTCCGTACTAATAACCGGACCCGACATATATTACTAGGTATATATATTATTTATAGGTTGTTATAGGAATATGTCTATCTTGGTATTTGTTTTTTTTTTTAATCCTCAATTTTCGTAATTGCACCTACCACTGTTTGTCTCTGCATCACCTAAAGGTTGACTGCCTCTGTACATTTCTGTGCTTGAAGTATTAAATAAATAAAAGCCAGAAATTAAACCTAATTTACGAAATTAAAAAAAAAACTTGTCTGTAATCTGTGATGTTTCCCATAAACACTGTTTTGCTGCGCTTTCTAGACATGATCACAATGAAACATTACATTGTATATCACAAGATTAATTCCCTAATTCTCAAAAAAACACACCTAATGCTACTAGCGGTTTCTCTAACACAATGTAGCGATAGGAGAACCAAGTCGTTATTTAAGACGTTCGGTCAGCACTGCAGCAAACGATGTTTACTTACGAGCTCCAGCATGTGGGTAGTAGGGATAAAGGGTCGTTTAGATTTAAGCTGACTTGGACAGATAGTAAGATGAACGTGTTTGCGAATACTAGGTAGGTATTCTACCTAAACTCTAGTTTAATGTCCACGAAAATGGACATAAGTACATATTTAACACAGGTTATGCCAGTAGGTAATAGATTAGTTGACCACTAAGTAACGGTTCTTTAATGGTGCCGATTCGAATTAAGTTTAGTTTGTGAACAAAGTCACAAACTAAACTTAATTTAAGTTCAATGCATCTTTTTCTTTCTATTTCATTATGAAAAAGACAGAAGATAAATTTTAGTTTAGTAAATTGACGTAATTTTAGTCAGCAAGTTTTTAATCACGTCTAAACTTGAATGGAGAGTGACAGGCGCTGATTAATTTGACAGGACTGAACTAAAATTTATCTTCTGTCCTTTTCTTAATGAAATAGAAAGAAAAAGATGCACTGAACTTAAATTTAGTTTAGTTTGTGAACAAGGGAATTGGCACCATTGTGTCCCAAACTTTTTTATCCATAATCTAAAGTGCTTTAATTTTTTTTGTACTAATCATCATTTGTCCGAATGATAACTTGCCCGAACTTAATCTCACATTTATAACATGCCATAAAATTGAAATCCCTAAATAAAATATGCCCCCTAAATTTGTTTGTCATAAATATTAAAATCAATAATATAAAAAAGACTTAAAATCGTTTTCAATAAAAGTTATAAGTCATAAATTCAATTATCCTAATAATGTGTTTAAAACAAATTTGTATTATAAAGCTTTTGCTATGAACTTCTTTCAGGCGTTAAAAGCGAAAGCGAAAGCGTCAGGCGAAAAAATATTGCCTGCTGTCATATACCTATCTCGTATCTACATACGAGATAGGTATATGACAGCAGGCAATATTTTTTCTTCTACCGATATAGTTTTGATATAGTTCACACAGCACCTAAATACGATCTAACATTTTAGAGCACAAAAGAATTAACAATCATTTATTAATTCTTTTACAGGCATACCTCGAATTCAAAATTGTGCAGAAGCTTTGGCATAATAGAATAAATCTTCTCGTAAATAAGCCTAAATCAGGCTTCTATCATTTGTCAAATTATCTTCTGAATAAGTTAAAATATTCAACATCAGAAATTGAAAAAAAAATTACGGCATTCCCATTCAACATAAAAAGAAAAAAAAAATTGTCAAAACAACAAGACTTGAAAAAATTAAAAAAAGAATCGGAATACACAAAATTAGTTTTTTTTTTTAAGGCAGTCGCAGCTAATATGAAATTGGCTTAAAATTTGTCTACAAATTAAAATTAGGCATTATAACGTTAAAATTACGACAACAATTAATTTATCTAAGTTTAATTAGTTTTTTTTTGTAATTAAATATTATCTGATTTTGTATTACAATTGTTTATTATTTTACCAAATTCAACTGATACAATAGGTACATAAATAGTAAAGATGCAAAAGCAATATGGCTTTTGTCACGGCTCCGGCGCTGCATGTATTATCACTCAGTAAAATAGTTGATTGTGAACATGTAGTTTTTATTTCCCTGTAAGAAGCATGCAAACAAGCATACACCATGCATGCAGCAAGTATGCAACATGTAAGCAAGCACACAACATGCAAGCAAGCATACAAGCACGCATACAACATGTAGCATGCAAGCAAGCATGTAACATGCAAACGTGCATGCAACATGCAGCAGGCATAGTTTCTGTCACGACTCCGGCGGCGCCTTGCCCCTCCGCTCCTACGCGATTCTAAATTACACTCTATGCTCGCAAAGGAAGAGGCGGAACGCGTGAGGTAGAGGCAAATTTCGCGCCCTCACGCCCGCCACAGGAGGAGACACCCTGGGCGTCGGGAATTGCAGGCCGATATCCGGCCACCGAAGGCACGGGCTTGTGGACGGTGAGCAATGGGTAGCTTGCCGTCCGATAAGGACTAGACCTGGGTCGACGGTGCGTTGTGTTCCACGCGCGCCTCAAAAAGATGTCAGCACGGCAACAGGGACTTATCGCCGCAATTGTGGCGAGCCCAGCACCAACTTCACCTGGATGCGTATGTGTGAACTATGAATCTTACCTTACCTATACGATACTTTCAGCAGAGATTTATCTTAAAGGGCCTACTTTTAAGATAAGTCTCCGCTAAAAGTAACGTATAATTATAAATAAGCCATTTCAAATGCCAACAGTATTGACCTATGTTCTTTGGCTAGCCAAAGAACATAGGTTCATTCCCAAAGGTCTAGACCTTTGGGAATGAACGAATAAAGGTATTCTAGTAATTTGCTTAAAAAAATAGTTTTCAGAAGCAGATTAGCCTTTACAGAACTCGATTATAATGCAAACTTAGTATTTCTATCGAAAAAATCGGATTCAGGGTTTAAATTTCCCCTGAGACCTGTTCCACTAAATTCATCTTTTCATATTTCAGTATGGTAACAAGAATTTCTGGATTTCAAGAACTATAATGAATATGTGAAATATTATAAAAGAAAATATAAATCTTTTGGATTGCCAACAAGGGAATATAACGCAAAGAAGCGAAGAACTACTAAACTTTCTTCGTATAAATAGTCCGTGACTAACTTGGCAGGATGAGACGAGACTATTCTACAATGAACTTACTCAAAATGGCTCCTTCCCAGCGAGAAAAAATACAGAAATAATTAATTAGGTAGTGTATTTTTGAGCCGTTTGGGGTTGAAACACTAGGGCCATGGGGTCCGAGTGCTCACCGAGTATTCCGGGACATCGCCAAGTGGTTGGTCGACTCTTTACGTTACCAGAGGGCTGGCCAATTCTTAGGCCAAAGAATCAGCATTGCCATCCAACGTGGCAACGCTGTCAGCCTTTTGGGCACTTCTCCCGCTGACAGCGATGCGGATGAATTTTTTGACGCCCAATGAGCTCTTCTCTTTATTTTTAACTTATTCCTTTACATACTTGTACATAATATATATAGTAGTTAGTAGTAAATATGTTTGTGTATATTTTAAATGAAATAAATATATTTAAAGTACAATAAATTAATTGGGTTGTGTAGGTACCTGCCTAATATATACCCTATACAAGACCAACTTAACAGAGAGTATTTTTTTTTTAATGTTCCATTTCTACTCAACAACAAACTTTACAATTTAAACATTGTCAATGTACTCAAACAAAAAGTCAAAATTAAAATGTTTTTCCACTCAATTACTCGTGAAAACATTGTAGGACTCAGTACTTGAATTAATTGCTTTCAATGTTTATTTGTCGGCGAGCCAACTGCGTAGTTACGCTTATAAATCAATGTACGAAAAAGTTTGGGAGCCAATTTATTATTTTACGCATCTAAACTTATTTTTAAAAAGTTTAAATGATAGATTTTGTGGGAACATTTGAGGGTACCTCAAGCACTCGCGATTTTATGTGAGAAAAACATTTCTAATACTAACTTAGCAGACAAACATTGTCAGCAAAGTGGGCAAACAAACATTATCAGCAAAGTGGGCAGACAAACATAGTCAGCTAAGTTGGTAGTGTTGCTGACTGCCCAGGACATAAATCTGTTAAAACGCAGTCCGCCCAAAGATTTAAATGTTTTTTTTTTTTTAATGTAAACTTTTTCAGGCGCGTTGGGCATTTTTGAGATGGGAAAAAACAATTGAACTCGCGACACCGTTACCGACACCTAATTTTTGTAAACGCGATTGTGCTCTATATTTATATCACGTTACGGATCAATGTTCTATGCGAGTATTTTTACCTTAAATGTTTTGGAAGTGTTTTTTTTAAATTGTTCAAGTTTTCACTTCTGTTGGCAGTCCCGGAGTGCCACTATTTTTTTTTATATTATTGGTGATTTTAAACATTTTAGTAATTTAGAGATGATTGTGTAACTTAAATATACTAACAAAAATATGAATCATTGAGTCTAAATTAAATAAATAAGTAAAATTAAAAAGAAATAAGGTTACATTGCCATAAATATCACCGCAAATGACTGCCGCGTTGGTCTAGTGGTCACAAGCGCTACTGCTAACCATGAGGTCCTGGGTTCGATTCCCGGGTCAAGCAAAGTGTTTAGTTTAGTTTATTTAATTTCATATTCAACAGGTTTAACAAATAAATTGTAGAGGCCTTCTTTTAAGTATGGAGATACCTGTGTCAGAAGACCTCAAATTTATTATTATTCGTTATTGGGTTTTTCCATCTGAAATTTCTCAGTAGCAGTCCAGAATCTGGATTTGTGCCCGGTTGAAGGCAAGGCAAGGGCTGGTCCCCTGTTACATGGGACTTAAACATAACTGGCGAAATGTGGGTGTACTATTGATACACCTCTGTCTAACCCTTTGGGTATTACAGGCGTGATGTAGTGTGTATAACCGCAGATTTCTAACACTGTTTATAAAACTGCCTGAAATCTGAGTCAAGCATGCAGTTTCCTAAATGTAAACACACTAGTGAGGAGCTCACAGCTACATTACCTAAATCCGCTGCAAAGGAATACCACAGCTCCACACAGCATTAAATGTCCTTTGTCTTAATCTTAGGATTGGGTGCAGCGAGGCTTGAACAAACATTCGTGAAGGAAACATGAGATCTGAATGCTCTTTACCTGTTTATTTCCTTTAGACGTGTAGGTACTTACTGTGGAAAATGTGTTTACGAGTTTTCTGTTATTTAACATGCTTGTAGTGCATTCTGTGTTATCTGTGTATGGAGCAAGTCGCATGTATGTTTTTCTAAGCACTGCGTTCTTTATTAAACCGAACCATGAAACAGTTGCTGTTTGAATGAACAAAGCTGGACCCAGAAACTAGTTGTTGTTGGTACACGTTCTCTTAAGACGCAGATATATGACAGTGACCTTGAGTGGTTAGCTTGCGTGTTCTGTACTGAGCTCACGCAACGCGTCGTACGTCCAGCCAGTAATAAGACTCGCCCATCAAGGAGCGCTGTCCCAAATTAAACGCATTTTTAATTTATTATACGTAAAACAAAAAGTATTTTAAGAAAAAACGTATACTAAAAGATCAATATTTAAATTATCTTTAAAATGGTGAAGGTTTCAGGAAAATACGCTTGATAGATTTTGCGTCATTCTCAGTTTTTTATCCGCGTTAGACATAACTTTACAAATTTATTTCACTATGAATATAAATATAGTCAAAAATATGGCTATATTAAAATATTTAAAAAGTGCTCTAAATTAATATATTTTTTTTTCTAAATCATTAACACTACTCGTTTAGACGTCATCTTCAGTATAAAATCATTAAAAGTCAATTATCGTCCCCTGAACGACAAAGGTGCGCGGCTGCCGCGCGCGGCCTGCCGCGCTGTTTTTGGACGACTGCCGCGCGCGAACGCTTCTTCTCTTCTTCTTGATTACCCTACATCTTTTTTTCGGGTGACCACTGAAAATCAGCGCTGTGCTGTGGGTCCTCCATAGCACTGCATCATGCGGAGGTGGAAGCCTTCTTGTCACAGTCATGTCGTGCAGCTGCCGCCTAAGTAATTTCTGTTCTATGCTCGTGATTTGTTATGTACTTTGTGTTGTTCTCTGATTACTCTTGTCTTTTATGTATGCACGTGTTTCTGTGACAAATAAACCTATTTGACTTTCTTTCTTCTTCGTCTACCTGCCGCACACAAACATTTTTAGGAAACATTCGTCACTAATTGTGTCTGGACATATTTCTGCGGACGTATTAAAGGCTAGGCAGATTGATATTGCCAACTGAAGTGTGCGGCGTATCTCGGATGTGCCGCGCAGAACTACCGCGCAAACATTCGTCGGTTTAGTCCTAACTAGAACGCGGCAGAAATGTGTCCTGCAAACGCCGCGTATTGCTGCCGCGCTCTTGCCGCTCAATGTTTGGACATACCTTTAAACAAAAGGTACTACCTATACCAAATATGCACGTGCAAAACTTGACTTCAGCGCTAAGTATGTTCAAAGCTAGGCTAGTTAGGCAGCTAATGGTGACCAATAGTGACCAAGTTGTGACTGAGGTCTATTGACAGTAATAAATTACCATCAAGGAACTCGAATCAAAGTTTGTCTTCCACTATTCAAAATCAAGAGCGAATCGGACTCGCGCACCGAGGGTTCCGTATCATTTTAAATTTTCATCGACGAGGCCTATATTTGTCAGAGAAATTACACTGCACACTGCGGTGTAGAATATTGCAGTTTTAGGTCAGTGCCATCTCTTGACCAATGGTGGAACTAATGTAATTTTTGTTGATGATTTCTGAAAAAGCGTGCTATTTAGTTAGAGATATCGTTTTATTTTTCCTGTAATATTAACATTAACTTCTATCACATAAAATAATTTAAGATTTTTCTCTATGCAAACTTCGGAGATACCTAAGGGTTCTTCTTCGGAAGTAAGGGTTTTTTTTTTTTTTTTTTCGTCAAAAGTCGAAAACCACGCGGCCCAAAAAAAAAGAAAAATGTTTGAGAATGTGTAAATAGTGCTCTTTCATATGATACCCCCACATGCCTTAGTAGCGCTACTTCGAATTTTTAAGTTCCCCGATCACTCCATGCTGCAAAAAAAAATGTTTCTTATTTGCAAAATAGTTGGGCAAACGTCATTTAAAACTGTTCCAAATTTCAAGTCGATAACATTATTAGTTCTTGAAATATCCAGCTGTGACAGACAGACTGAGTCGCACCATGAGGGTTCCTTTTTACTATTTTGGTACAGAACCCTAATAAGAACACTTCTAAAGCTGAACCATCAAAACGGTGCTAACTAGGTAACATTTTCGCAAGTTGGCGTTTATTTCCACTTGTTATCAGAGAGGGCTCGTTAAAACTTTGCTTCCACGCGTCGCGAGTTACGTCGTTATCTCGTGCTCATACTAGCACTAAACTGTCGTAAAAATACCCTACGGTTTATGTCTTCCTGGTACAATGTCGGCGAATGTTGAGGATCAAATTACTCTGCAGCTAAATTACCTGTCCTGAGTTTATTGTTGGGTTGTTAACATCGCCTTAACCATAATCAGATTGTCATCTTATCAAAGTAAAATACAATAGACGTGGATATATTATTTAGTAACCTGTTCCGCTTAACCGAGCGCTGAACGCAGAGTGCAATCTGCGTTCAGCACTCGGTGTGGCAACACGCCGTGTTCGGGTTCACGACAAGTCAATCTTGATCCTGAGGATACCTCGTTGAGAGGTGAAACACGGCTCTTTAGAAATAGCTAAGCGGAACAGGTTACTAAATAAATCCACGTCTATTGTATTTTATAATGGATTTCCGCAAGATCACGCCTAAATCAATTAACTATCATAACAAAGCATAATCATACTCGCCAAAAGAAATTATTTTGAACAGATTAATACATTGCTCATTTAATAGTATAGGATATACATTATAGGTATAGAAACTTACCTACTGGAAATAGAAAAAATGGTGGCCAATCAGGTAATTACCCCACGAGTCCTGAGAAAATGATACAACTGACGAAATTAATTAGCAAAGAAATTTAGAGCTGACTAGACCGACAGAACCGATGTGTAAATGTGAGACTATTGTAGTCACACAAGCAAGAACATAATCAACCTTCCAAAAATAGAAATCTAAACCTTTACGTCCTTTTACCCCCCATTTCTTACCCCTATCTACGACGAAAACATTTCTTGCGCGAATAATTCGCTCCGTGATGAATTTATAAGGGTGAATTTGGAGTAATAAAATTTTCTAGTTAACGAAGTGTGCTTGACACGGGGTACACTGCGAATTCGGTCGCTCTAACAAGTTTAAACTCAATTTCCGCGCCCGAAAACAAGTCATAAATCATAATGTTTGCCACTTGTTTGGACTTACAAAATAGGTATTTGGATCAACATAAGTTTAATCAATGCTGAAAACTTGTTAGCCTGATGATTAATTTTGTTTTCGTTATTTTTCATTGTCTTGGTGGTAACTTGTTTTTTTTCCTCGACGTTAACTGTTTATAACCTAAAAGAAAAAAATTGTCCAAGGGATCATCTAATCACATACTCACTCAATCTTTTTGACGTTCAAGTCTGCCTTATATGGGCCTATTTGAAATAAATGATTTAACTTTGACATTCTTTTTCATTTGGTTGGACTTTTTCAGATCAACACTTTTCAGCAAAGAGACAATTCATTTCCCTTAGTTACTATCGTTACTGTTACCACAAATATAAGTTATAGCTTCTGCCCGCGACTTCGTCCGCGTGGAGTAGCTACTTTGGGCTAACGCTATCTTTAATCCGCGACTTCGTTTAAATAAAGGTGTTTTTTTTTTTTTAATAATGCGTACCTATGTTAAGGAGCTATTTTAGGTAGGTACCTACATCACGCTTTAATCAGTAAGCCGACGTTCGCACGGACGTAATAAAATCGCAGCGGGATTTTATCGCGCACTGTATTTTCAACTCTCGCCTCTCGGTGTTAAGCCGAGCGTTGAGAATCCAACGCGCTGGAACGCACTCTCGTTGAAAAAACACACTATTGGATTTTCAACTCTCGGCGCTAAACAGAGCGTTGAAAATCAAGAGCACGAAAAAAAGAACCAGATCTCGATAGGGCAACATATAGTTTCCCGTGCGAAAAACACTCTAGGCGTAAATCTATTCCTACGTGCTTAAATGTTTACCCCTGGGCCTTATTAATTGTTACCCCAAACGATACCTTCACCGGAAATCGCGCGCAGTACTTGATCATTATTTTGCTGCGATGTTATTTTAAAACTGCGATATCTCCTAAGATATTTATTGAAATCGAATGATGTAAACGGCAATTTTGTTTTAAATTAAATACTTGTGATGAATAACGTATTTATTTGGATAAGGATTAATGTCATGTTTATAAAAACACCTTCGTAAATAACGCATTACTTTTGAACAAATTTGGTTGGCATAAAAAAGGTTAGAGTGAGCCAACCTTAAAAGATATACATATGCTGTCCCGGACTTTTTTTTAGAACTTTTAAAGGGGAACAATTCTGTCATACATGATTTTTGCGAAACTTTAACTGTTTACGCAGCGCACGCAGCGGAAGCTCTCAAAAGGAAAAAAATAATCCCGATTTTGAAACATTCTTCATTGGTGCTCCGCTCCTATTGGTCTTAGCGTGATGATATATAGCCTATAACCTTCCTCGATAAATGGGCTATCTAACACTGAAAGAATTTTCAAATCGGATCTGTAGTTTCTGAGATTAGTGCGTTCAAGCAAACAAACAAACTCTTCAGCTTTATATATTAGTATAGAGTATAGATTAAGTATTTGTACCTACTTACATAAATTATTCTTGTTATTTAATCCTGACTGCCTCGTTGGTCTAGTGGTCGCAAGCGCTACTGCTGAACATGAGATCCTGGGTTCGATCCCCGGGTCGGGCAAAGTGTTATTTTGTTTTTCTATCTGGAATTTCTCAGTAGCAGCCCGGAGTCTGGATTTGTGCCCGGTTGATGGCAATAGGCTCGCCCCCTATTACATGGGACTTAAACATAACTAGCGAAATGTGGTTGTACCTGCTACAGGTACACCTCTGCCTAACCCTTCGGGGAAACAAGGCGTGTTATGTTGTTGTTAATCCTGACTTACCAGTTCTCCTAGTTTCTAAAAGAAACAAATAAAAATCCATATTCAGCTCATTCAATTAAATTAACGCAACAAAGGTTCTGTTTTCCTTTCAACTTTCGGATACAAAGTTCCCACAAAACATTGAAGATAATAAATATACCAGATTTACTTCGGAAATTATTTTGTCCTTCCGGATTACTCTAATTAATGGTTGCCCTATTTTCGACTTTGTTCGTCCAGCGAGTGTTCCTTTCGTGAGCGATGACCATAATTTGTCATTGTTTTGGGACATTTAATTTATTTTTGCGGTGTTTTATCTTGCAGAATAGAGTGGATTCAAGCGGGTGTATAAATAAAATACTGATACACGGAATAATATACTGATGAACAATTTATGATGGAATAAATTCCAGTCGATTTTCCACAGCTATCAAGATAACTCATCCAGTTGCACAAAGACAAACAATATTGACCCTTATAATTTGACATATCATTTTAACTTCGATTCTGTGCCCCTATAATTTGTATTACTCATTTGTTTATTTTAATTGTATTTGACATTTAATTTTAATATGTATTCTGTGACCTTTATAATTTGTACCTATTTTAATTGCATTAACATTTTATTCTATTGTTATTTATTCTGTTACAGTATAGTGAAATTTTATTTTATGTAATATGGGTTTTGCCTGAATTAAATGAATTTAATTTTTATTTATTTATTATGTGCTAATGATTTTATTTATTTCATTAAAGAACCATTAAAATCGAGTCTAATATTGCTTTCTACAAGAAGTTAAAACAACTTAATGAAAGATTAGTATTTTTTAAAGTTAAAGTTTGTTTTTGCAACCGGCTGTAAGTTGGGGTACCTAAGGGCAGATTTAAGTTGACATGTAGCAAAAGATATATCAATTCAGTCTTCTTATCTTTTCAAGACACTATCTCCTTTAAATAAGTATGAGTAACCTGTTTCATTTTATAAATTTCCTTGGATTTAAGACCCAAGTAGACAAAAGGAATTTTCCTCTGTTTCCCCACTCAAAAATTAATGTTAGTTTAGATGATATTTATGAAAAAGATTTCTATGTTCAAAGTGAATTGTCGTGTCATTTGTAGGTACAAGAAAATGAATATTTTATAAGTTAATAAAGTAGACAGTTGCCTATTTACTTTTAGTTGAAAATATTGTTCGTGTCAAGATATTTCGCATTCGTTTTCCCTAAAACAAGGCTAGACCTAAAATCTTCATTAAATATGACTCGGAGTCTTCGACATGAATAATAGGTTGAACATTTTAAGGTCTTCGTGTTTTAGAGTTATGACTAAACATTATTTTACATGACACCTTTTAGCTTGTGACGAGCCCGTTTACTCAATGTTTTAAAATTACGTTTAGTTATTTATACAGTCAAAGTTTCACCTGACCTAACACATTTAGTTGTGGCTTTCGAGTCAAAAACTATAACGAAATGTGTTGATTTCGACAAAATTTTAAAAGCAAGACACGTAGGTAAGCACAAGACTAAAAAAGGAACAGACTGCAAGCTTCATACTAACGCTTTGCGCGAGATCACTACTACACGCACAGCTTTGTGTGCGTGCAGTGTCACAGACAAGGCGCGCGGGGGGTGCACCGGCGCCCGCTAGAGGCAAACTGGTTTGAGCCGGCTCATTCGGAAGCCAACGTTCAGGGGTACGCCGCGCGCCGTGTTCCAGAGCGGTACGAGTGACGCGGACATTTAGGTTAATAAAAATGGCAAATTGTTGTAAGTACTGTGTGTATCAATAATAGTAAGAAAAGCAAGGTTTATTTTTTTTATCCAAAGGATTTTGTCAGGTTATTATCTATATCTACCCATACCTACTCATTTTTAATGCTTATTGCAGAATTATTTAGTTACGAGATAGGTAGTATCCTAAATAAAGATGGCCATAAAGTTTTCCCATAAGAATTATTATTTATTAATCTAATGGTTTACCGCCTAATTAGCGAGTTATTGTTTGTCTCCTATTTGTTTCGTATTTTTGTTTTAGTAGGTTTGTAGGTTACGTACTTACGTTCGTCAAATAGTAAAACCAGAAAGGAAACTTTATAGTTTCGCCATGTCCGTCTGTCCGTCCGTCTATAAGTCACGGTATTTTAATAAGTAACCAACTTCAAAAAAAGCAAGCAACGTATGCATCTATGTATGTATAACTATTTGACAGTATAAATAATTACTTACCTACTTTACTATCGTGTTTTATTAGCATATAAGCTTAATCAGCCTAGGTATAATGTTCCTACTGTTGGGAAATAGCCCTCCTCTTTTTGTATCTGGGTCTCATCCACCAAGCGGGCTCAGTGCGGGTTGGTGGATGTCATATGTTTTCGAATTATTGGTTCTAGGACATGCCGGTTTCCTCACGATGTTTTTCTTTACCGTTTTGAGAGCAGTGGTAATGAAATAATTTATACAAAGTGCCTGCTTGGGTTCGAACCCTAGACTCGTAAGTCGTGACCGTTACCACTGGGCCACCACTGCTCATTTTATTACCCGACTTCAAAAATGGGAGGGTCTCAGTTCAACAACGATGCACGCATTGTGTGTATAATTATTTCACAGTATGATTATTGATTAATTAAATAGGTATTACTTAATTTTAAACAAACTGTTAAAATAATTACCGGTTCGGTACCGTAATTGGAAAACGGAAAACTCACGGGATCACCTCAGTCACAGTGCGTGTCCGTTCGTCTGTCCGTCTGTCCGTCTGTCCAGCTGTCCATCCGTCCATCCATCCGTCCGTCCGTCTGTGCTCATCGCCGAATCTCAACTCGCACTTACCCGGTTTTTTAATCTGTAATAACCGAGTGACCGCCCTATGAAAGTAGGTAAGAATTTTGAACTCTGTTAGGAAGCTTGCCTTCTGCTCGTTTTTTATTCTTGTGTAGGTAAGTACCAAGGTTTTCCAAGAAACAAGACAATGGAGATGGCGAAAATAGGTTGAACCTGCTGCTTATCTTTAGACCATAGACAAATTATTACATCTGGATGAAAAACAAAAGAAGGTAGACTGCAAAGAAGTATAGGTACAAACACTTTTTGAAGAAATAACACATTCAACCTACAGATGGCGCCACATCCACGTTTTAAACTTGGAACTGTATTACGGTCATCCAATATTATACCTTTTTCGATAGCCCTCAGCATAATAGGAGTGCGTCTTAAGGGCTCCGGCCCTCTTAAAGCCCTCTACAGACTGTTTATGACGAACAGTGACTCTTGTTACGAAAACATTGATATTGGTGTTCAGAAAACACTGTGAAATAATGAATGTGGTATATTACTTAGATAATATGACGAATTGAAATGGTGTATTTTAAACATTGCAGAACACATTTAATAAAAAGTGTTATGTAATGGGAACTTTTTGTTTATTATCCAAAAACCCTCGAAATAAATGGACTTTCAGTAATAATATAATTTAACACTATAATTTAAAAAGTTTAATTAACAAAAAATACCCACTATTGCACGATTAATGTTAAACAATCTACACATTTGATAATTTCATGTCAACAATGATACACTAGTTTTCAATACTCAACCACAAACAGCCAACTACCAAAAACCAACTCTGCTTCAACACGATACGATTGTTATTTGAACTGCTGAAACTACATTGTATTTATCAAGCGATTTCGTGCCGGAGCACAGATGAATACAGATGGGACACTCCGCGTTTTAGGTATGAAGCAAGGTAAGTACGCGGCGGGCTCGACTTTTGGAATTCAGTGAACGTAACGTAGTCAGAAGATATAAGAGTTACGCGATAGAAAGAGAGGCAACTTCTAGGTGAATTTAACTGTAGGTAATTGGCGCTGTGTGACCTGAATTGTACTTTATTGTGTAGTAGCAAGAGTTGCTTTTTAACCGAGTTCAAAAAAAGGAGGAGGTTCTCAATTCGTCAGGATTTTTTTTTTACATTTTTCACATATTTCATTGACATTAGGCTACTGTAACTTAGATAAATTACAAACCAACCCACCAAAAAGTGAAAAAAAAACCTTTTTACAAAAAATACAACCGACTTCCAAACTACAAAGTGAAAAATAACTTTAATTTCGGAAGTAGGTGTCAAAAAACTAAAATATTGATCCAAAGACACCGACTTCCGAAATTAAAGTTACTTTTCAATTTGTATTTTGGAAGTCGGTTGTATTTTAAGTAAAAATGCTTTTTTATTTAAATGATTTTGCTGTGTGTACCATCTCTGTTAATATGTGGCCGAAGCTAGTTTAATAATAGTGAAGGTCAAACGCGTTTTATACACTCAAAGTATTCTAGTCTCGCCAGATCATTTGCAGTTCAGTATTCCACTGATCCAGCAATGACATAGTTTCAAACCACTCGTTCCACGATTTTCATTTTACTGTATGAAACATAAACAAACGAAACACGACTTGAAGTTAAAGTGATTTTAAATAATATCGAATACTCTATAAACGTAGATATAAAGACTGTTATTGCTTTAAACAAAGTTAAAAGATGTAATCTACGTTTTGTCAACAGTGTATACCAGTGACGCATCAGTGATATCTCTAGTTCTGCTGGAGGCATACGTGTTATGATAACAACACAAACGGCTGATTGTGTTATTGTGTAATCAACAACATCAACATGCAGACGACAAAATTCAAGTCGCTGTTCAAATTAGTGGCAATAAATAAGAAATTTATCAGGTGAGTGTTATTCTTGGTGTATTAAAATTAAACACAATAATTTTGAGTATTTGAGGTTATGCTAGGTTAGATATTAACTCAAATCTCAAATCTCAAATCTCAAATTCTTTATTGCGTACCATAATGTATATAGTTGGTAGAGAAATAATTATATAAGTCACAATTATGGACCCTGTCGGGCACAGCATAGATCAAGTAGGAGAGAGGAGGAAGAGCACTGGTCGTTTAATGTAACAATTGTATTATTAGTTAAATAGTTAGTAAGTTATATATTTAGTAATACAGAATTCAATTTACGAATTAATATTTTAATATTATTATTTTATAAATTATATACGTTTATTTATTAGTAACATTATAATAACCATTTATTTTTTAAATTATTCATTATTGTTTGTTTACTTATTATTGTTTATTACGTAATTAATATTTATTATCCCTAAGTTAAGTTATTTATTGAAAGATTATTTATTTTTTAAATTATATATTTTTCGTAATAAGAAAGTGTGAGTAGTGAGTATTTGTAGATAAAAATGGATAGTATGAAGTTACCTATAATTTATCATTTAAGTATTCACTTATACTATAGTAGGATTTGTTTACAAGGAAAAGCTTCAATTTATTGATAAAGATGTTATATTTATTTAAATTCTTTATTATTTCGGGCAACTTATTATAAATTTTTATAGACATAACAAAGGTACTATTGGAGTGCATTTTTAGTCGCGATTTTGGTAAGTTTAGTCTATTTTTGTGTCTTAAAATAATTTTCGTTTGTATGTCCTCTCTTTTTGTAAAGAATTCTGGGTACTTACGCACGAACTTACAGACTTCAAAAATATAGAGACAGGGTAGGGATAAAATATTGAATTCCTGAAAATAGGGTTTACAGCTATCGGTGACTTCACTATTTACTAAGATTCTAATTAGTTTTTTTTGAAGGGTAAATAGCGTGGGCGCGTCAGTGCTGTTGCCCCATAAGATGACACCGTATTTGAGCCATGCGTAGGCGTACGCGTAGTATGTTACTAGTGCAGTTTTAAAGTCTGTGGTTTTTTTGATCTCGCGGAGGGCGTATGAAAATTTAGATATTTTTGCTCTTACTTTCTGAATGTGTGACTTCCAATTTATATGTGTATCAATGTTTAGGCCTAATAGTGTGAATTTATCAACTACTTCTAATTTATTATTTTGAAAGCTAAAGTTTATATTTATTGGTGTTTTTTGGCAAGGGTGGAATGAAATTATTTTAGTTTTATTGAAGTTAATTTCTAGGTTGTGTTCAGTCATCCAATTTGTTGTAGAATCTAGTATGGAATTTAATTTATCATTTAGATTGATGTTGTTTTCGCATGAAGTAAGTATAGATATGTCATCCGCAAATAGGACACATGGCTCATTAATGTTATTAGGAAGGTCGTTTACGTAAACAAGAAATAAGAAACACCCTATTACGCTTCCTTGTGGGATTGAGGCGGTTATTTGTTTACTGTCGGATCTAATTAATTCTATTTCATTTTTGCTGTTGTTGTAATGTTCGATTTCAACCATTTGTTCCCTATCTTTTAAATAAGATACAAACCAGTCATAGCATTTGCCGCGGAGTCCTATACTATGTAGTTTATTTAATAATATTTCAAATTGAACTTTATCATATGCTTTAGTCATATCAAGCAGAAGTCCTACTGCGTACTTTTTATCATTAATAATATCAAGGGCTTTTTGAATATATTTGTAAACGGCTAAGATAGTGGAACGGTTTTTTCGGAAACCATTTTGGCAGTCATTAAATATATGATATTTTTCACAAAACGCATAAACTCGATTACACATGGCTTTTTCGAATATTTTGGAAGCTGTCGGTAAGAGGGCAATGGGGCGGTAATTATTCGGATCAGTTTTCAAATTCTTTTTGTGTATAGGTTTTATAAGAGCTTTTTTTAAAAGGTTGGGGAAAGCTCCTTCTTCAAATGATTGTTTTAATAATTTATAAAAAGGTAAAGTTAATTCATCTGCGCATTGTCTTAATAAAGTAGGTGGAAATTCATCAAGGCCGTGACTTTTTTTATTTTTCAAATTTTTTATTAGTGTGTTCACCTCGTAAGGATCAATTGGACTAAGGAAGATTGAATTCTCTGTAGGGCATACAACTGGAGATCTTTTTGGTTTTCCGGTTGAGTTGTTCGTAGCCTCTCCGATAGAAGCAAAAATATCATTAAATATGTTTGCTACCTCTTTGGGTTCAGAAGTTAAGCTATTATTAATTTGAAGGCTTATGTTACATTTCTCACTTGCTATTTTTTTGTTTGTACGTTCATTTACAATACTCCACATTGTCTTAACTTTATTATTAGATTTAATCATTTTATTTTTATAATGTAATTTCTTTGCTGTCATAACCGACTTTTTTAGAATCTTTTCATACTTTTTGTAATATTTAGTTAATATCGGGTTGTTTATTTTAGTTGTTAGTATTTTTAATAATCTTTTATCTTTGCAAGAGTTTTTTATGCCTACGGTGAGCCAGTATTTTTTAAATTGTGGTTTTAACTTTATTTTTTTTAATGGCATACACTGATTTAATATGTAACTGAGTGTGTCATTAAAAGCTTCATAATTACTGTTCATGTCTTTTGCAGTTGTTATGATATCATTCCAATTTATTTCTTGTAATTTAATTTTAAATTTTAATATATTTGTTTGATTGTAGAATCTTTTCTTCACGTACCAGGCAACTCTTTTTGTTTGATTAGGCATGCTTAAGTGTAAAATTGTACTATTATGGTCTGAAAAACCTAGTTCTTCTACAGTTGTGTACATATCTTTGAATTTAAAATTTGTAAATATTAAATCTATGCATGTAGTTGTGTTTAACGTTACACGCGTCGGGCTTTTTATGTGTTGGGTAAATTTATATTCCTGCATTAAATTTATGATTTGGTTTGATTTAAGGTTATCTGATAGTATGTTAAT
Organism: Agrochola lychnidis; assembly: GCA_963680765.1. Lineage (NCBI taxonomy): Eukaryota > Metazoa > Arthropoda > Insecta > Lepidoptera > Noctuidae > Agrochola > Agrochola lychnidis. Next base: position 19,144,645 of record OY796857.1, read on the forward strand.
GTTGAAGTCACCTCCTATAATTATATTTAGTTTAGAATATTTATTATTTATATATTTTAGAATTTGATTAAGTTGCTGGTAAAATACTTCTTCCTCTCTTCTATTCCAATACATGGTTATGATTAGTAAGTTTTCTTTAGGTAATTCAGTAGCACATAACTCCAGTACATATTCTATAGATTTATCTGTTATATCACTTCTATGTATGCAGACTATGTGTTCTTGAAGCAGAATACAGACACCGCCGCCTGTTCGGGTACTGCGACAGTAAGATGATGCAACTTTATAGCCGCTTATCTTAATTAGTTCTAGTTTTTCTGCTGAGAGCCAGGTTTCCGAAATACATATTGCTTTGTACATAGAATTTTGGGTAATGAAAGCGTCAAGTAGGTGTTGTTTGTTGTTAAGACTTTGGAAATTCTGGAATAGTATTTTAAAAGGTAGGTCTTTGTCTGCGAAATGTATGGCTTGCAGATTCATTCGGCATATCCATATGGTGAGATTGGGTAGTGATGTTCATCGTTCTCGTATCGTTTTTCTGGCCAGTTGAATCTAAATGTTGTGGTTTGATGTTGTGATATTTTTTGATAACTGATTTTCCATCTACGTATAATTGGTTGTTTCTTATTATTGCGTGGTGTCCGTTTTGTCTAGCCTTAAATAATTCTTCTCTCAGTAGAGCCCTTTCTCTACGTGATTTTGCATCTACAAACTCTGAAACACCCAGTCCAGTGCCCTGGAAGCACTGGCTGCTGCTGACGATATACCTGGTCATTCTTTTACTGAGAAATTCTATTACAAGCGGTCTGTTGTTAGTGCCTGTGGACGACGCACGTCTCAACATTCAAAATATTTTGTATCACATAAACCTGCAAGAGCACTTGTGAAACGTCAGAAGCTACGTTGATTTTTAAGGATTTTAGTGCCATCTGTCGGCAATGCAAAATTTATTAATTGTAATAAATTACAATGTTGCAAGGTGCGAGTGGTCCCGGCCTCAATATTTTGTTGTTGGCAATGTTGTTAATTAACTGTCTTCAAGCACAACACTGCTTGAGGTCGCTTGAATATAATATAACTTTAAAAAATCAAATAAAGTTCATAGTTTTTTCGAAGTCCTGAACCACCCGCACCCTCCAAATTGATTCTGGAAGACGTACGGTTTTTTATTTCGCCTCCATCCTTAACAAATGGTCTTCGAGCACGGATGTGATTGTGAAGTCTTCGACTCGTGAGTTGAAAAAATGGCGGACCGGTCACAAACGCCGACAGTGCAGACGCGTCGTATGCGAAAGGAACAACTGGAATGTCTTAAATTGGATAGTGCACCTATGAAGATTAACGAACGGACTCTTCCCCGTGGCAGCGATTGTCCCATAACGTCACGGGAACAAACGATGACGCCGGCGACATTAAAACAGTCACCGCGTGCTACCGTACCGCAATCTACGTGCGCTTCGAAAACTACAATACGTTCTAAGAAATCAACAGCTTCTTCTATAGCACGGCGTAAACAGCTTGAACTGCAGGCTGCTGAAGCAAAAGCGAAGATTCAATTGGAATTAATTGATAAGAAGTTAGAAGCCGACCTTGCCCTTGTCGACGCCAATGATGAAAACCACGCCGACATCGAGGGAATTCATGATGAAGACCAAGGCACGAACTGTTCTGTTTCCCTGCCGGAGCAACAGAAACACGATGATGTGGAGAAGTGGCTGGACCATGGCTGTTCTCCTGCTCAGCCTTCTCAAGACAGTATCCAACAGCTGGCACACACTTTAAAAAATATGATGAAACAGACAGCCACACAGCACGAAGATCGTCTGCTCAGCCGGCTTGCTACACCGCGCGAACTGCCTATATTTAGTGGTGACTGCATAGAATGGCTGCATTTTAAAAATGCCTATGAAGACTCAACCCGTGTGTGTCGGTTCAGTGACTCTGAAAACTTGTGCAGACTCCGTCGAGCACTACGAGGTGAGGCCAAAGAAGCTGTAACTGACCTGCTGATCGGCAACACACCGCCGTTAGCAGTACTAAATGCATTGGAACTGAGATTTGGTCGAGCTGATACGATTGTTTACAATATAACGACGCAGTTGAAAAAGTTACCATCGTTACATAGTTATTATCAGCACGAAATAAGCTACTTCGCTGTGAAGGTGAACAATTGCGTGGCAACAATACGCGCACTAGACCAACATGACTACCTACGAAGCCCTGAGCTCGCTGCAGCCGTTGTATCAAAATTGCCGAGCACGCTGATAGGTAAATGGACAGACTTCGCTTATAATCATCTAGGAGAAGGCACATCAAAGCTGGAGTTGCTAGCTACATTTTTGAAAACTGAGGCAGAGATGTTATCAATCGTCGGATGCACTCTGCCACGAGAAATAAAGAAAATTGACACAGGCATTACTCGAACAGCTGATGACAAGGCTCGACACCGCTCTGTGTTTACTTCCGTCGCTGTCGAAGACAATGATGACAAAAAGAAATGTTTGTTTTGTGCGAAAGAGATTCACACCCTACCAGAATGTCGTGTATTCAAACGTGCGATGAGAAGAGACAGATGGAGATTCGTCAAAAAGCACAGACTATGCTATTGTTGTTTATTAACTAAACAACACAGTAGCAAAGAGTGCCCTGCGCCTGTATGTGATGTCAACAGCTGTGGTATGGCTCATCACCGCCTTTTGCACTGGACGAAACCTATAACGACGTCACAATCAGCTGATGCACCGCAGAAAACCCAGGATGGCTCGGAACAAGATTTACCTACTACTCCCGACGCATCGATAACGCACGTCGCACGCGACGATGACGTCATTCACGCATCTACGAACTCGACGACGGACGACTTCGCGCTGCTAAAAGTAATTCCCGTAAAAGTGCGCGGACCTAACGGTGTAGTGAGTACATACGCTTTATTGGACGAGGGAGCTGCAGTGTCAATAATCGACTCGGAACTATCGGACAATTTAGGCTTAAAAAGTGAAAATTCTTGCCCTATAAAGTTTACTGACGCGTTCGGTTTAGAACTTTATCAATCGGAAGTGCCAAAAGTGAAATTACAAATTTCTGGACAGGACAATGCTTTATATGACATTAATTTACGGAAATGTGATAAGTTAAAATTAAGTGCTCAAAATATGTCACTTGTAAACAAAGTTCAATGTGCCCACTTAGCTCATATAAAACCATTAATTGAAGCGCATAATGTAGTGCCGCGTATATTGTTAGGTCAGGATAATTATTTTATAATAGCTCCGCTCGAGATCATTGACGGGGGAAGGAACTCGCTGTATGGATCACGCTGCAGGCTGGGATGGACTATCCATGGCTACCATAAAGGTCGCACTCACTCTTCGGTAAGTGAACTTAATGTCTTCCATCTCGCTCGCTCTTCTGATAGTGATGACACACTTGTGATTAATGAACTTAATGACCTGATAAAAAATTCATTTAATCTTGATTCCATTGGAATATCGACCTTATCTCGTGAGAATAAAGATCATGTCAGATGTATTGATATTGTTGATAAAACTGCACGTCAAGTGGGTACTCAGTGGGAGGTAGGTCTACCTTTTAAAAAAGACAATTTTGGTATGCCCGACTCGTATAGTAATGCCCTATCACGTCAACAAATGTTGTTACGCAAATTTCATAAAAATAGTGACTACGCGAATAGGTATAAACAGGAAATTACTAAGTTGTTTGACAGTGGTTATGCACGAGAATTACAGAACGATGAATTACACTCCGCTAATCACGTTTGGTATCTGCCGCACTTCGGTGTGCAAAATGTAAACAAACCAGGAAAACTGAGGCTAGTATGGGATGCTGCCGCAAAGGTTAATAATGTTTGTTTAAATGATTATTTATTGACTGGTCCTGATTTGTACAATTCTTTGTTCGGAATTATGCTTAGATTTCGCGAAAATCAGTTCGTAATCGTAGGCGACATACGCGATATGTTTTTACGAATAAAGATACGGCCAGAAGACCAACATGTATTTAGATTTTTATGGCAAGAGTGTACAGGTAGTCCGATTAAGCATTGTGTCATGCAAAGCCTTATCTTTGGCGGAACGATGTCACCTTTTATTGCGCAGCATATAAGGAATAAGAACGCGCTAAAATATAAAAACATTAATTCGGAAGCCGCTGACGTAATAGTAAAAGATCATTACATGGATGATTGTTTACATTCAACTAGCGACGAGAGTAACGCGATTAAATTAGTGAACGATATAACGTCCATTCATAGGAAAGGTGGGTTTGAGATAAGAAGTTGGTCGAGTAATAGCAAACGAGTTTTAGATTCTATACCTACGGATGCGTTAGCACACAGCGCTATACAGTTTAAAGATGGCGTAAACAACACAACTGAGCGCACTTTAGGATTAACATGGCATCACGCGGATGATTCGTTCGGTTTTAGGATTAATTTGAACCGTATACCTAAAGATATTTTAGAAGGAACCGTACCACCTACGAAGGCAAAAATGCTTAGCATTATTATGTCAGTTTATGATATTCACGGATTTTTAGCACCGTTTTTGATAAAAAGTAAAATAATTTTACAAGACGTACATAGATCTAGTGTCGACTGGAAGTGCCAGATTCAACACGCCGAGCAGATCAAGTGGATAAAATGGCTTGGTGAATTAAAACAATTAGAATTGTTACGAATACCGCGTTGGTTTTTTAATGCAGGTACGTGGACTCAGTGCTACTCAACTACTGTAGGTACACAAGACGTCAACACGATTGTAGATACACAGATGCATATATTTTGTGACGCTTCCATTAAAGCTTATGCCGCGGTTGTTTATTGGCGTTTGGCACGGCTAGACGGGAACGTACTCGTGTGTTTTGCAGCCGCAAAGAGCAGAGTGACCCCACTCCGCCCTATATCAATACCTAGATTAGAACTACAAGGCGCACTGATAGCTTCACGACTTGCTGATATTGTTCAGCGAGAACATTCAAGTTTAAAGACCGATAAACGCTTTTTTTGGACTGATTCACACACGGTTCTCCAGTGGATTCGTAGCGACCCTCGGAACTATAAACCCTTCGTTGCTCATCGTCTGGGTGAAATTGACGAACTAACTAAGTTATCGGAATGGCGATACGTACCGACAAAACTAAATGTAGCTGATATAGCTACTAAAGAAGAAGCGCCACCGCTTATGTACGACAATATTTGGTTTCAAGGACCTGGATTCTTACGGCAGCCAGAGAATACATGGCCTAAGGATCTCAGGTCTACCAAGTCATCGGATGACGCAGTAATTGAGAAAAAGAGCATTAACGTGATGACGTCACAGGTTACCTGTCAACATTCGTTACCTCATGAAGACAATTTCTCGTCTTGGACGCGACTCGTTCGAGTTACCGCTCGAATGCTATTATTTATAAAACGCTGTCGACGTATGGACACTCAATTTAATGTTAAACTATTATACGAAGCGGAAAACATTTTAATTAAAAGGTGTCAACAAGACTCGTTCGCGCAAGACATTGAAGCACTCAAACAAAATAAGCCCTTAATGTCTTCTAGTCGCTTGTTATGTCTGACGCCTTATATTGACTCTGAAGGTATTTTGCGAGTTCAAGGTCGAATTGACAAAGTTAAAAATGTTGAACAGTCTGCAATGAGACCTGCCATACTTGATGGTCAGCACAAGCTGACACGGCTGTTGGTAGATTACTACCACAGAAAAGCGCTTCATGGAGCGCACGAACTGGTCGTAAATGAATTACGGCAGCGATACTGGATCATAAAAATACGGCCGACCGTACGCGCTGTAGCTTCGCGTTGTTTATTCTGCCGGTACCGTCGCGCAGCGCCGCAGCCGCAGCGCATGGCTGACCTTCCCGCCGCGCGCTTGCAGCACCACCGCAGACCGTTTACATTTACGGGAGTCGACTTCTTCGGCCCCATGGAGGTTACAATAGGCCGAAGGAGAGAAAAGAGATACGGTGTAATTTTTACTTGTTTGACGATACGCGCTATTCATTTAGAGTTAACCGATAATTTAACTGCTGACTCGGCCATTATGGCGCTTCGGCGGATGATATCTCGTCGCGGTACGCCCAGCGTTATTTACTCTGATAACGGGACAAACCTAAAAGGTGCCGATAATGAATTAAAACGTAGTTTATTAGAACTCAATCGGAGTAAACTTCAGGAAGACGGCACTGTAAGAGGTATAGAGTGGAGATTTATTCCTCCTAGTGCGCCTGAGATGGGAGGCGCCTGGGAACGAATGATAAGGACAGTAAAGACAGCATTGAAGGTCGTACTTAAGGAACGCGCTCCACGTGCGGAGACGTTAGCTACATTGTTTGCGGAAGTAGAAGCATTGGTAAATGGCCGTCCTATAACTTATGTATCTTGTGAACCTGACTTTCCTGAAGCCCTAACACCCAATCATTTTTTAATCGGTACATCGTCTAACGGCCCCGCTTTCGGTATATATAATAATGACGATCTATGCTTACGTAAGCAATGGCGCATAGCGCAACGTTTAACCGATGCGTTCTGGGGGCGGTGGATAAAGGAATATTTACCTACTTTGTTACCTAGATATAAGTGGAATAAAGAGCAGAGAGCGTTGCGAAATGGAGACTATGTTCTTTTGGTTGAACAAAATTTGGAACGAGGTTCTTGGCGTCACGGAGTGGTGTGTGCGACTCATGGCGGCGATGATGGTCGCATCAAAGTGGTTGATGTGCGCACACGCACTGGGGTGATTCGGCGTCCGGTGACGCGCGTCGCCCTACTCTTTCCAGCGGAATGCTAGTGCTGAACTAAACTTGTTTTGTTAATTTATTTAATTTCTTTGTTAATTTGTTTATTTTGTTTAAATCAGCTCAGCACTAGGGGGCGGATTGTGGACGACGCACGTCTCAACATTCAAAATATTTTGTATCACATAAACCTGCAAGAGCACTTGTGAAACGTCAGAAGCTACGTTGATTTTTAAGGATTTTAGTGCCATCTGTCGGCAATGCAAAATTTATTAATTGTAATAAATTACAATGTTGCAAGGTGCGAGTGGTCCCGGCCTCAATATTTTGTTGTTGGCAATGTTGTTAATTAACTGTCTTCAAGCACAACACTGCTTGAGGTCGCTTGAATATAATATAACTTTAAAAAATCAAATAAAGTTCATAGTTTTTTCGAAGTCCTGAACCACCCGCACCCTCCAAATTGATTCTGGAAGACGTACGGTTTTTTATTTCGCCTCCATCCTTAACAGTGCCTTTTCTTCCTACTCGATACATGTCTTCTATGTAGCCTGATAGGTCTACGTTGACTATATCGCGGAATAGTTCTATCAGTCTGTTATATAGTTCACGTTCAGGTTCTTGATAATACTCTGTAAGGCCATAGAGTACTAGTTTGTGGTGGTGGTTTTCAGATATGCTTGGTGCTTGGAATGTCTGAGCTGATAGATATCTTACATCTTTTATTAAATTTTCGTTTTCTGATTGTAGTGTTGCTACTTTAATGTTAATGTTTTCTATTTCTTGCTTTCTTTGTTCATTTTGTATAGTTAAGGTATTCATTTTAGTGTCAAAATCTAGTTTCAATTCCGTAATAGCTCTATTAATCTCGGTTTGTATTGTGTTCTGTAATTCTTCAATGATAGATTTATTGTTTTCTTTTAAACGTTGTACAATTAAGTTGCTCAAACTTTGCATGGTTAATTGACCCTGTGTGTTGTTCAACAAATTTATATTTTCATGTGTAAAACTTGAATTTTTTATTTCAGTATCGGCAATATCCTCTGTCTGTAAAGTGTCACCTAACAAACTCAAGTCCTCAGAGCAAGTTGTGTCATTATTGGGATTTAAAGTTTTCTGTCTCATAGTAATGTTGTCGCTCGCTGTTGGTGTGGTTAGGTTGTTGTATTCAGGGCATTTTTGGGATCGTATGGGAGTGTCAGTGTTTCCTGTCTTTGGTATTTTACAGACGCACGTCTGGCACTTCCAGGAGTTTCTAAGTTCCAATGTCATCGATTTCAGATAATAATCCTTTGTTACACCAGCACACTCCAGATCATATCTACACTTGCAGAGCGAACAATTAAGATTTTCCCTTAATGGCAACTTTTGTCGGCATCCTGAACATAGGGAAGCTGGCGCCGTCTCTTGGAGAACTTTTCCGTAGAAGATTTGAAAAGCTACTGATGGCGACACCTAGTTAGGTTTAGAAAAAAAATAAAACTAGTAATCGACTTTTGGGTGTCTGGTTATGTCTTCTGACGATAGATGGCGTTAGTATCTCCGTAGCTTTGGTTTTTTGCTTCAGTTTCGTTTAAGGTGGATAGACGGCGCTTATACACAGTAAATGTGGTAAGGATGACTTGTATTTTTTAAAATCTTATTTGGATGTTATTGGTATTAGATTATGTACCTTTTAATCATATGTCTTCCTTAATTTTTCCGAGGCAGTCCAGTACACATCCGTTTTTTGAAGAGTATCAATCACTTTTATCGTCACTTTTGAATTTTTATAGTCGTTATTTTTCTATCACTTTTTGTAGTTATTAGTTAGTTGTATTGAGTATTTTGCACGTACTTCAATATCATTCACTTTATAACACTAATGCTTTGTTTTAAACACTGTTTCGTCAATGAATAATCACTTGTTCTATTTTTAAGAATTATTTGTACGGAGCTGATTGATTATTTACGCACAGCAGCGCCCTCTCTCGATGCCTCAGACTCCACCGAACCTCATCTGAACCTCACCTACAATGTACAAATTACATATCAACATATTACATATATTAATTACATTTCAATTTTAAATTGTTTGTTATGTAGGTGTTCCTGTTGCATTAAAGACAAAAAATTAATCAGTTTGGGTTTATATGCAACAGTTGATTCGATGTAAACAAATATCATTGTTAAAAGTGGCTTCTATAACAGGCGTTTCTTTAATAATAATGTAGACATTTAATACAAAGTAGAAATGTTACAAGATGAATTTAATAGTTTTGCCTAAAAATGGAAACAAATGTAGGTATATATAAACAACAGTGGTTTTGAAACGCTTCACAGGTGAAGCTTTTAGAGTCAGGAACAACCCATGAAACCAACCGTTTCTCCCATACCGACTATCAAATTACTATGATCTATTTGACTTTATTCATGTAAATTTAGATCCGTCAATTGGAAAATGTCTAGATTGCCCCAGCGCCAAAAGTGCTGCGGTTGGGTAATTTTCATTTTTTCACAAGGAATTTCAAAACTAGTCTCTTCCGTATCTGATGCTACATAGCAGCTAACTTTTTTACTTCTAACTATTGTGTCGATTATTATTTTGGCGCTTGTCTAAGTTAGCACTCACAAACATAACAACGTTTTTGCAGAATGATGTTATAAAAATATTCTTCTTGATTAGCATAATGAAAATTGGACGGTATATCTGATTAAAGTAGGATTAGTAGCTTGTGGCTAAGTAATAACAGCCACATGGATCAATCCATCAGGTTAAGCTACGCTTGCCGGGGTTGGTCCGTGGATGGGTGAACATCTTTACATACCGAGACTCCTCCATGCCTCGGAAAGCACGTTAAGCTGTTGGTCCCGGCTGTCATACGTGAAGCTTTGATAGTCGTTACGGATCGTCAGAAGCCCGAAAGTCTGACAACCAGTCTTACCAAGGGTTATCGTATTACCCAGTTAATGGATTGTGGAGATCAGATAAGCAGTCGCTCCATGTAAAATACTGGTATTCAGCTGCATCCGGTTAGACCGGAAGCCGACCCCAACATAGTTGGGAAAAGGCTAGGCAGATTGATATCTGATTAAAGTAAAGATTATGTATGTTACAAAAATAGCCGTGTCAGGTGATCTTTAGATAACATATCTCAGTAAATAAAAATAGTAGACACTGTCCGACAAGCTCAAGGTGAGATGACGAAAGCTTGTCAAATAATAAGGCAATGCACGCTAATATGCACGTTATCATTGAAGATTATACAAAATACCGATAGACTGACCAAAACCGATAGAGTGCACTTTATTGATTCGTGTTTGTACATGAGTTACGAATTACGATAGCAAAACGATTTTAGATAGGTAGGTACTTAAAAAATATAATTTACCAAAAGGAAAAACATCCGAACAGAAACCATTAAGATTTCTAATAAGATGAATGTTGTTTTCAGAACGGTAGCGGTATCAAGCGCTGCTGTAAAGCCAGATGCCAACTTGAAGTCATGGAAAGAGATTCCTGGGCCCCCGTCTTTGCCCATCATCGGGCAAATGTACCTTTTTATACTTGGTGTGCTATATTTAGAACAAACCTAATATTAGAAGACCTCTTTTCAAAGTATTCGACGGAGAATTGTTACCGCCATTACTATTTTCCATAAGCATATACTGTGTGAGGTCTCGTTTACCCATTTTAAAAAGCCACAGAATTGTAATAATAGAACAAAGTTAAATTATTTTAAGGCAGATTACGTGGCAATTAATGCAGTACTGAAGCAGGTCAATTGGGCATCAGAGCTAAATCCTTGCATGACTATAGATCAGATGGTAGATTTTTTTTATAATGTATTGTATGGGGTAATTAAGCGCCACGTTCCACAAGTACCAATAAAAGATGCTAAATATCCGTACTGGTTTTCTAGACAGCTCATTAAAAGACTAAACGAAAAGAACCGTCTTCGACTCAGAGTTAAAAAGTACAGCAATCCTTTAGACATTATTGCTTTAGATTTACTTAAGAAAAGATGTGACCGTATGGCTACGTCTTGTTACAATGCTCACATTGCTGATATAGAGGCTAAAATTACTTCGAACCCAAAATATTTCTGGAGTTACTTAAAAATGAAGAGAGGTGGCAAGAGTAATTACCCCAGCTCCATGACAGATGGTATAAACACCACTGAAAATATTAATGAAATATGTAATTATTTCGCATCCCATTTCGCTAAGGTATATAGTAGTGATGGGAATGGTGTGCATGCGGGCGCAGGTGACATTGATGAATGTATAAGCAATAGCACGTTAGGTCAAATCGCAATATCACAAGATCAGATCCGCAAAGAATTAAAAAAATTGGACGTTCACAAAGGGGCCGGCCCTGATAATATACCTGCTTTGTTTTTGAATAAACTGGCGGATGTTCTTTCACTGCCATTAAGTGTTATATTTAATCATTCTGTGCTTCGGGGTACTTTTCCAACCATTTGGAAGGAAACCAAAATTGTGCCTGTTTTTAAAAACGGGGATCAGTCCGATGAGAGCAATTACAGGCCCATCGCTATACTTTCCATAGTTGCAAAGGTATTTGAAGCCCTCATTTGCCCTGTGCTATCTAGACATTTATCACAGCTAATAATAGATAGCCAATATGGATTTATGAAGGGGAAATCGACAGCTACCAATTTGGTGACTTATGTTGAAAGCATTGTTGAAGCGGTTGATGCGCGTGTTCAGGTTGATGCAGTCTACACCGACTTTAGCAAGGCTTTTGATACGGTAGACCATGGCATACTCGTCAGGAAACTTAAAACATATGGCGTATCGGACCCCCTCTTAAGTTGGTTCCAATCATATCTATCTGGACGGATGCTCAGGGTTGTAGTGAATGGCTGCTCTTCAGATTTATACTTGGCAACGTCGGGAATCCCTCAGGGATCTCATTTGGGTCCACATATATTCATTCTTTTTATAAATGATATTCGTAAATGCTTCTCGAATTCGAATATATTCTTATTTGCAGATGATCTCAAAGCCATTAAGATTATAAAAAATCCAGCGGATTCGGTACTGTTCCAAAGCGACTTAGACCGGCTGACTAAGTGGTGTGAACACAACAAAATGTCTTTGAATGTGAAAAAATGCCATCATATCAAATTCACAAAAAAAAAGAATGTCATGCAGTCAGCTTATAAGTTGAATGGTGAGCGGCTTGAGGAAGTCGAAACTATACGAGACCTAGGCGTTCAATTCGATAAAAAGCTAAGTTTTGTTGAACATATTGACAAAATTATATTAAAAACGTCAAAGATGCTTGGCTTCGTTATGAGAGAGTGTAAAAATTTCAAAAAACCTAGCGTTAAAAGAATTATGTACAACTCGCTAGTTAGAAGCCATCTCGAATACTGCAGTGTGGTCTGGTCACCTGAGTATAAGGTCCACATCAAGCGCATCGAACGGCTGCAAAAACGGTTCTTGTGGCATCTCACCTATAATAGTAATAAATGCAATAAGCTCAAGTCGTACCAAGAAAGACTAAAGTATTTTAACATGGTGTCGCTGGAGAAACGCAGGAACATGCTGGATTTGATTTTCCTTAAGAAGTTAGTAACAGGCTCTCTGAACTGTCCCGATTTGCTCAGTAGGGTGTTATTCCATGTACCCCGTAATCTGCCAAGAAGCTCTAATAGGAGGCTTTTCCGCATGCCGAGATGTCATACCAACTTGAAGCAATACTGCCCACTGTCTAGAATGTATGCTGCATACAAAGAGCACGAAGTGGATATAGACCTCTTTCACTCATCAATACCTGCTCTAAAAAAAGACGCACTTGCCATTTAATGGGTGTCTCTAGTCTAAAATCAAATCAAATTATTTTAATTTAATCATATTTAAAAAATTAAATGGAACTTAATTTAATTTAATCACTGAATTTATTGTAATCAATTTAGCTTTTAATAATTTATTTTTACTGTTATCTAAACTATGTATTTCTTGTTTTAATTAATTAATTGTGTTTTATCTGCGCATAATGTAGTGCATGCTGTGCTTTTATTTAAGTAATGAGGCGCTTAGACTTAAGTTTGCAATGTACAAATTGTAAAGTAATAGTGTACTCATTGTTGAAGAGCCTAATAATAAATAAAAAAATAAAATAAAAATAAGCAGCATTTCTATGCTCCGCTTTAAAGATTAATTTGCACAGGAATTTTAAAAGTCTTAAAGATTGGCCACTTTTACCGCTACATATGCCCCATCAATGTCACATGTAGCCTCAGCAGTAACTACTTCCCACCAGATGGACCGTTAACTTATTTGAATAACGTAAGAAACACTTCATTATCATCATCAGCCTATAAATGTTTCCACTGCTGGGACACAGGCCTCCTCTCTGTGAGAGGGAGCGGGCCGTAATCTACCACGCGGGCCCAGTGCGAGTTGGTAGATGTCGACATGTCTTCAAATTTTTCGGTTCTAGGACTTGCCGGTTTCCTCACGATGTTTTCCTTCACCGTTTTAAGAGCAGTGGCGATGACATAATTTACACAAAGTAAAGCGCCTGTCTGAGTTCGAACCTACGACCTACAATTCGTAAGGCGCGGCTGTTACCACTGGGCTACCACTGTTCTAAACACACTCTAAGAAACACTTTATTTATTTGAAATATTTCATTTAGGTCAGTTTCAAGACAGCGAACAAGTTGAAGGCACCATGAAACTATATGAGTTATATGGGCCAATTGTTAGATTAGATGGGATGTTGAGCAGCCAGCCTATGGTTCTACTTTATGACCCTGAATGTTCAGAAAACGTAAGTTTACTTACGTTTTTGGTTTTACGTGAAATAAAATCGTGATATAGCTGATTAACAAAGAACGATTTATAAAAGAAACAAGGTAATGACTTTGAATTTGAATACCCATTTCCTCCACTACATCTCAAGACATATTTGCAGATATTACGCAGTGAAAATTCGCTGCCTGTCCGTCCGGGATTCCACAGCCTTGAACACTATAGAAAAGATATAAAAAAAAGCAAAGGTCATTCTTTTCACGCCACAGGCCTTATAACTGAGTAAGTTGAAATAACGACACGTGTTAATCAACAAAAAAGATGATGTATCAGAAACAGCATGTTTAACAATCTCAGATTAAGATAATGATTGAAAATTAAGTAAATAAGAAAAAAAGAAAATTCTTTGCTTCCAGCCACGGAGAGCTATGGAAAGAATTTCGCTCAACTGTGAACCCTGTGATGTTACAACCGAAAACGATCAAACAGTATGTTACAGTACTTGATGAAGTTGCACAAGACATGGTCAAAAGGTAAATTATGAACAACAAGAAATTAACATTAAATGCTTTTTTTTTAATGAACAAAATCGATTGCAGGATGAAAGCCAACCGTGATGAAAAGAACATGATTACTAACGACTTCGATAAGGAAATGAACTTATGGGCCCTGGAATCTATCGGCACAGTCGCTCTTGGCTGCCGCCTAAACTGCTTCGATCCCAAATTGCCCGCAGACTCTCCAGAGTGGCAGTTGATCCAGTGCGTCCACGATCTCTTTGTTACAGCTAACGAAATAGACTTCAAACCAAACCTGTGGAAATGGTTCTCGACTCCATTGTACAAGAAAGCTATGAAGTTGTATGAGCATCATGAAAAGTAAGTTCAATGTAGATTTAATTCCACTTCCACTTTTTTTATAATAACTAACAAAAATAACAAAAATAGTAAACTATGTGATATTATTCTTGATTCTAGTTTAACAAAACACTTCATTAAAAAAGGAAAGGAACAACTCAAGAGCGAATCTGATAATGAGAAAAGCGTTTTAGCAAAACTGTTAGATATCAACGAAGAAGTGGCTCATATTATGGCAAGTGATATGTTGTTTGCTGGAGTAGATACGGTAAGCACAACTTAGATGCAATTTGATAGAGAAAAATAAGCAGCTTACTAATATGTACATTATTAACTAAAAATCTTTTTCATTTAACTCAGGCCGCCAACACAGTAACAGCAACCCTCTACCTTCTGGCTAAACACCCAGACAAACAAGCCAAGCTAAGGGAAGAGATAATGTCAAACTCAGAACGAAGACCATACCTGAGGGCTTGTGTTAAAGAATCGTTGAGAATAATGCCGGTAGCATCGGCAAATGTCCGGAAGACATCTAAGGAATATAATGTTTTAGGCTATAGGATACCTAAAGATGTAAGTTTGTAATATTTTTAAGGATTTCAAATTATTTCCCGGCTGTTGAAAGCTTGTAACTATCACTTTCCCTCTGCTTATTTATTCATATTTTTCAATTCAATACTTTAACAAATAGGTTTCCTATATTTATTTTCAAAACGACTGTTGTATTGACTATTCTTGTCTCGATTAAGAAACAGTGTGCATTTCTTTAAATTGTGCTTGGGTTACCATTTCAGATGCAGATTGTATTCGCCCATCGAGACATGTCCCTGATGGACAAAAACTTCCCCAAGCCTCGAGAGTACATCCCAGAGCGGTGGTTAGCCAATAAAGATGATCCACTTTACTACGGGAATGCCAATCCGTTTGCCCATCAACCCTTTGGCTTCGGAGTCCGTAGTTGTATAGGTAAGTATAGAAAAAAAAATTGGTGTGCGTTGCAATGTTTAATTGCCAATATTTCTGAAAGAGACGAAGCCAGCTCATAACTAGAACCTATGCACGCATAATAATGTATGCACACAGATTGTTTACTTGGTTGGACGACACGCTATATTCAATCGCGAGAACACTCATATTTGTAATTATTTCGTCTCCAGGTCGTCGCATAGCTGAACTAGAAATGGATACATTTGTAGCAAGGGTAATAGAAAACTTCCAAGTGGAATGGTTTGGGCCCCCACCGAAGATAGAGCAGGCATCTCTCAATTATATCAGAGGACCTTACAATTTCGTATTTAAGGATGTAAAATAAGGTGTTAAAAACCCTCTCAAAACCATTCGATTATGTATGTCACATTTTTCTTTAAATAAACTTTCTCCTACAGCATTATGTTTCTAAAGTACTCTTTTGGAAAGGAGTTCCCAAGGAACTGTTCTAGGACCTCTTTGTTTTAATACTCTACAGCAACTTTATCTTTCCACAATTATAAATAATAAAAAAGATAATATAGTATTGTTTCACGTAAAAAGTAGCGATTTTGATTATTATATATAGTCTTGAGCAAGCATGGTGATCAATGCTCGTGCCTTCTCTGTATGAGAAGAGGTTTTTGTCCCGCAGTGGGACAATAATTGGTTGGTATTATTATTATTTTATATTAATAATTTTTGTAATGTTTTGTAATCTATGTTTATGGAAGAACACTCAATAATTATTATTGAGCGTTCTTTATAAATGAAATAATTTAATAGTAACTTCCATTTTGTTTTATTTTTGCTAATCTGAACGGAGATAAGTCAAGTGCGCGGAAGATTAGGAGACTACACTACGTGTTCCTTTTGATGTCCCATAACTCTTGGGTAATAAGACGATGTCAAAGAATCAACTAGCATATTATGAATTATTTTTATTTTTCGTTTTCATTAATCTTACAAAATAATTAATTTCATATACAGCGTGTAACGGAAAGGGTATATACATATCGAGTGCACGGCTTCTTTGGATGATATCAGACTATACGGCAAGGGTTTTTAAATTCTATGTCTTCATGTTAGGAACATATGAGAATTTCCAATACATGAAACCAAAAAACCAAACATTTCAAATTGAAACGGACACATCACTAGCACCAGATCAGCTGGTCAGTGTCAGTGAACTATTCATAAGTAAAAACAAACCTCTTTTCCAGCTTGCTCCTGGTATTTTTGGATAATTGGGTTCTGGATGTTTATTTTTGCTTTGCAAAATAATATTTACAAAAACTATGATTATGTTTGTGACCAAGCTAAAATACAAATATTCATTTGCAAATTTAAAATGTTTTAACTTAGGTAAAGGTAATTAGGTTTCCCAGTCCGTACCCCCTGTACGGACTGGGAACCTAATTACCTACCTACGTAAAACAATCTTATAACAAACATAACGGAGTAGGTATGTAATGTGTAAAAGAGTAAACGAAACAATTATCTACATAGTAATTCTCTACCACAAAATTTGGGAACAACATAGTAACTACCTAATAACATTATTCCTGTAAATTAGGTACCTTACGTAATATTTTTTTAAGTTAATTGCCATACCTACATACTGTCCCAGATATTAATTGCCCAGGTTAATACTGCGAATGTTTGTACATTAGATTGGAACTTAGAAGTTTAGAACAGAAAAAGGGTTTTGTAACATAATATCCAAATCAAAATGAACCCTAAATAACTTTCCTACGCAACTTATGTGTGTCCTGGTACATTAATAATGCTAAAGGGTTCTGTTTTCAGTTAAACTAGATTTTAAAAAATCTAGTATTGTATGTAAGAAAGTTTACCTAGCTCACGACTTTTGATGGACGTGCAAATGTAGCTGCCTGATAATTATGTACATAGTAATTTTCTCACAACATTTGTTTACGTCATAGTAGGTATTAACAAAAATATTCCTGTGAATTTCTTTTAACGTTATCCTTTTTGACGTAATAAGGTTTTATAATCGATGAACGCTGGCTGCACACACGAAAAAGTGTCACGTTCCGCCTGAGCCGAGCGTGCAAGCGAGAGCGCGGAACAAGCGATAGAGAGACAAGCTAAGCGTTCGGCATGTGACGTTATCACGTAAAATTATCATCCGTAAACCGACTTTACAGAAAACCAACTTTTTATTATGAATTTTTGATTACCATAGTACATACCTACCTACTTGAAATTAAAAGCTAAAGACTGCGAAATTGGAAATGATATTTAATATTTAATACTAATTAAGAGAAAAAAGATTTTGTTGCATACTTTATTTCAAAATGAACCCTAAATAACTTTCCTCTATGCAACTTATGTGTCTCCTGGTACAAATTAAATGCCAGTGGGTTCCGCTTTTAATTTAAATATTATTTTAGTACCTAGGTTTTTGGCAAAATTACTAACACGTACACCGCTAAGTAACAACTAACAACACTACAATGAAACATTTACATTTTGTCGGCGCCTCGACGCCCATTTTGAATGAGACAGTTTTGGTTTCAGTCTTTATTTATGTTTAATCACAATAAAAATTAAACCGTAAAAATGAATTTAAAGTACGCACAATCTAACTTGGCCGGAGTGAAGTTATCACAAAATCATCGGCATCGTAGTAATCACTTGGTGTCAGTTGGAGGCGGGAGGTAGGATACATGCGCAGTACCGAACTTCGCTCAGGCCAAAATGTGAAAATACTGTTGTAACTATGGAAATAATTGCTAAAACTAGTTTACTAGGACCTCATGAGTAACGTGAGTTGTTCGGACAGCGTTTGCGCACAATAATAACTGAACCCTAAACTAGTCAAAGTTACACACACAATAATATTTAGAGTAAATACACCAGTTGCAGGTTCGGTCCCAAAAATATTTATTATTATTATCTTTTAATTTTGATCTCCGGCAACCTAGTTCAATAAATAAATTGAAACAATACTCAACTTATTCATCGCAATCTTGGTTCTTAATCAATACTTACAAATTAATTCTATGGATTTATGTAGGTATGTAGAGTAGGTACCACCACCACAGTCCACAAGTGATCTTATCGGTTTACTTTGCC
Source organism: Agrochola lychnidis (assembly GCA_963680765.1). Classification (NCBI taxonomy): domain Eukaryota; kingdom Metazoa; phylum Arthropoda; class Insecta; order Lepidoptera; family Noctuidae; genus Agrochola; species Agrochola lychnidis. The sequence continues at coordinate 19,163,099 of OY796857.1, forward strand.
AACTCAGCTCTTGGGTTCAGATTCTGACGTACCTACGTATTACGTAATTAACTAGTACCTACCTACCTTGGCGATGTAAGTACCTAGGTATTAAATCACCAAATTACCTAGGTATTGATCGGAGTTTTCAGGTTGAATTGAATTTATTCACTGATAACTATTGTACATGTTTCTTGAAATTTTTATTAGGTAGTCAATTAATTATAACAATAAAATACTATTTTATTTCAAATTATTCTTAATAATTTTAAAATAGTATTTTACAATAGTTGGGCTATCTACAATGCTAGGTACCCTATTACTAGGATAGTAGAAAAGTAGAAGTTTTATTTTTCCGTACCGTTTCGGCGGTCGCGTCATCGTCAGTCGTAAACTATCACTTGTGACGTGTGCTTCAGTCGCTCTCCATCTGTATCAGTGTGTTTGTGTTTTCGTGATTGTTAAAAATGTCGTTAAGTAATAGCGAATATTATGAGATGATGTTGTGTGTCGGAGCAGAACATGGTAATCTGCGAGCTGCTCGAGAGCTGTATCGTCAGCGATTTATCCAGGGCAGACCAGATGCTGAGCGTCGGCAGCTGCCTTCGTTGTCCTGCTTCAGTCGGATGGTACATCGTCTGCACCAAACTGGTTCCTTCCACGCATCTGCTTCGGAGGGTCGCCCGAGCATAAGCGATCCGGGATTTGAGGAAGCTGTACTGGAGCATTTCCAAACTAATCCACGCACAAGCACACGTCGAGCTGCATTAGCGCTGGGTGCCTCAAACCATATGCAAGTATGGCGAGTGCTGAACAATGACGGCCAGCACCCATACCACTTCCGTCGCACCCAGGAGCTGACACCAGCAGACTTTTTGCCTCGCGTGACTTTTTGCGAGTGGTACCTGAGCCAGATAGAAGCTTCACCAGATTTTAGTTCCAAAGTGCTATGGACCGATGAAGCATCATTCACGAGAGCAGGCATAAGTAATATCCATAATGAACATGTTTGGTCGCACACGAATCCGCATGCTTCGACAGAGTCGTCCTTTCAACACCAATGGTGACTGAACGTGTGGGCTGGTATCATCGGAGATGTCGTCATAGAACCAGTTTTCTTGCCGCAAAGTTTAAACGGCCAAAATTACTTAAACTTCTTAAGGAATGAATTAGACGATGTCCTCTTAGTGCTACCGGTGTCAAGTTACGTAAATCTTGTTATGGATAATAATATGACTTTCCAACACGACGGTGCACCGGCGCACTATGCACGTGACGTACGCCATTATTTGGACGCTCGCTTCTCCCAGTGGATCGGGCGCGGTAGCAGGAGCGTGGCTTGGCCACCGCGATCCCCAGACTTAACGCCGCTAGATTTTTTTTTGTGGGGCTACATAAAAAACGTAGTGTACGCAGTGCAGTGTGATACAGTGCAAGAAATGAAGTTGCGGATCAAGGCCGCCTTCAGGACAGTAACACCAGAGATGCTGCGCAATGTTCAGGTGTCCATGAACAAGCGAGCGGCCTTGTGCATACAATACCAAGGTCACCACATCGTACCCCATCTTTAAACATGTGAGTTAATGTACTTAATTAAGCATGGCTCTTAGATTTTACTGTTTACTCGGTAATTAATAAGGGATAACAATAGCTAAGTAGCTACCTACCTAAACCTTGTTCTGAATTTTAACGTAAGTTTTTTACATCACAAACATCAGTCATTCTGGATCGATATTACGTGTAAACCGTGATTAAGTAAATAAATAATTAATAAAGTATGTGTAATGTTAACTAATGTACTACCTAATGTGTGAATGCGCACACGCGCTTGCCGCCATTGTTTGCTCGTTTGATCCCGTCAGTTCGCGCCGACAAAGGGCGACCGCGGCGACAGGCTACCTAAACCGTGTACTAGGCGCACAGATAGCAGAGAGATGTATCTTAATATTAGCAAGTGACGTGAAATGCTAATGACCGTCGTAGTGCGGTGACACGTTTGTTATGATTTGAATTTAATAAACTTAGGAAACCAAAAATTTGGTGTGAATTATTTGAGTAATTTATTTTGAGCTGAAACTATGCATATAGATTCTATACCAGACGTACTCTTCACCCCTTTCGGATAGATATACCCTTTCCGTTACACGCTGTATACGTGAAATATGATAACGTCGCATTTTCTTAGCTTTAATGAGTGATTGGTTTGAATGAAAATGTTTTACTCGTATTTATCAATGAAACTTAGTAAATTGCACGAGTGACAATGTTTTAATAATATATGATTGATGTCATCAAAATCAAAATATTTTATTTCACATAAACCTACATGGGCACTTATGAAACGTCAGAAGCTAGGTATACGGTGCCAATTGGTCGTTTCCCATGGAGAAGAGCCGGCAAGAAACTCCACGGTTACTCTTTTAAAAATAATTGGCTTTTACAATACTTTCATATAACAGTGTTTCTAGGTATGGGAGGACAGTGTAGGTCTTTCAATAAGTACCAAGTACTTAACAAGATAGAAAATGTTCAACAGGTCTACAATCCACTAAGCCTACAGCGTTCTCACATTCACAAAATATGTAGAAAAGAATCTATACAAAAAATAAATTAATTAATAAAAGTAAAAAACCTATTTTAATAAAACGCAATTATATGATTGCTGTTACAACTGTAATCAATCTGAGTAATTATCATGTCCACAAAAGTCACAAAAAAAAAGTTGAAATTAAATCGTAGGTATGTAATTTCAAATAATAGAATAATAAATATGTCAAGGACGAAAGTAAAAAAAAAAAAAACATCTTCGATACTATGTATTTTTGAAACACTTGTTCTAGGACTTTTAATATTATTTTTACTTATACTTAGCATATAACCTATTGAATAACAAAAGGAACACGTTGTATAGAGGTCCCGTTGTATGTCAGTAAAGTTCCTGAACAGACTGATGTTTTCACAAAACTTCTGAGGAATATCGGACCCCTGTGGCAATAACGCTAAGCCATTATATAATGCCGCTTTGTCTCGATGATCAGAGAAATTATTTCTGAGATATTTGCTTATACCAGACCAAATACAATAGACGTGGATATATTTAGTAACCTGTTCCGCTTAACTATTTCTAAAGAGCCATAAAAACTCCAGAAAGAAATCGACTCCGCTCAGCGCTCGGTGTGGCATCACGCCGTGTTCGGGTTCGCGACAAGTCCATCGTCATCAGAGGAGATCAGGAGATTTTTATGGCTCTTTAGAAATAATTAAGCGGAACAGGTTACTAAATATATCCACGTCTATTGTATTTCATAATGGATTTCCGCAAGGTCACGCCAATATCAATTAACTATCTTATACCAGACCAATCTGCTGTAGGGGCTTGTGGCTAAGTAATAACAGCCTCACGGGTCGATCGATCAGGTTAAGCTACGCTTGCCGCGGTTGGTCCGTGGATGGGTGACCATCTTTACATACCAAGACCCCTCCGTGCCTCGGAAAGCACGTTAAGCCGTTGGTCCCGGCTGTCATTTGTAGATCTTTAACAGTCGTTACGGGTGGTTAGAAGCCCAAAAAAGTCTGACAACCAGTTTTACCAAGGGGTATCGTGTTACCTAGTAACTAGGTTGTGGAGGTCAGATAGGCAGTCGCTCTATGTAAAATACTGGTATTCAGCTGCATCCGGTTAGACTGTAAGCTGACCCCAATTTAGTTGGGAAAAGGCTAGGCAGAAGGAGGATACCAGATCAATCTGGTGAGATTGATTAATAAGAACCATCTCTGAAAGTTTATTAGGTGGGCTTTCTTTGCTAACTAATTTATCCACCAACTGGTCACATAAATGTATGAACCTACATAGTCAAACTCTAGCACTAAGCGCAGGGCTAAATTTCTGAGTTTAACGCTAACGTGGCCACCTACTGGGCTTAAACCATATAAAAATAATGAACAAGAGTACCATTGACCCGACACTAAAAGAAGAAGAAGCGCAGAGATTTAAAAATGCCATCTTACAGTCAGAAACGAACATTAACTTTTAAAGCTGTCATTAAAGACTAATCTTCCATTAACTGGTTTTAACTTGTTGCTCGCAGAACGGATGGCCGATGGGTCCGAAAGGTTCTGGAGTGGCAACCGCGTACCCGAAGACGTAGCGTTGGAAGGCCTCCCACAAGATGGACCAATGACCTTGTGAAGGCCGCAGGAATCCGCTGGATGCGGAAAGCACAGAATCGGTCAAAGTGGAGGTGCTTGGGGGAGTCCTATATCCAGCAGTGGACGTCTGTCGGCTGAAATGATGATGATGAACTTGTTGCAGAAAGCTACATTAGACTCGATTTTAATGGTTCTTTGATTAAATTAATTAAATCGTTAGCGTTAATGATCCATCACGTAACGGGGCATTATAGTGTTTTCCTTTGTGTAATTGGGTGTTAGTCTGCCGTCTAATTTCAAAAATAACTACTAGAATTTAAGCTGAACAAATTCTCTATTTCAATCTTTCGCACTATACCTTCTACTCCGCATGCCTACCCTCTATCCTAACGCTCCGCGATTCCCGTGGAAGGAAAATCTTGGAAAATTTTACTGAAACACGAAAGTGTGAAAGTCGAAAGTCTTAAAAGACCCACTTTTCATAGAACTCATACGCCATGCCGCCATACATTTTGGAAGTGAACCCTCCGGGAGGGTTTCCGGCATTACGTTTACGCTAAAGTTAACCATTGCGGACGATCAACGGCATTAGGTTTAAAACCATGTTATAAAACACTGTAAAACGAAGTAAAATAGTGCTTTAAGGGGTCTCGTCGCTATACGTAGTTTCCAACCTTTTAATATTTTTGTGAGTATTTAGAACCGTAAACAAAACATTTAAAAAACATGCTTGGATTTTAAAACCAACGCTTATACTAATAAATCTGGTTAAAATATACTTCAGATTTTATTTTCACGGTTTATAATGCCGTATTCGCTAAGAAAAACCTACATTTAAAATGAGCTCTCCGCGAGGGCTCCAGCCTGGCATCCCATAAGCGACTAAATGAACCCTCCAAAACGGCTCCCGGCACTGAACGTAATAAAGTTTAGGGTGAGCGATCCACTAAAAAGATTTTAATGTATGTAGGTACTCACATGAATTGCATCTCGGCCTTCTCGCTGTATCGATGACTGGATACCCATACCCATATTAGTAATTGATAGGTACATCATATCGTCATTGGCAACTTTTACCACGGTGACCAAAAAATCTGTCACGGCAAAGAAAAAATAAGATCATTAGATCTGCGGGGTAAATGATAAATGATTTTATTTCTGTAAGTAGGTTTGTACAAACACTTTAACACGTCAATCATATTTTAAAAACTAGATGAGGTCGGCGTTTCCTATCTGACTACTCTGAGAAGAAAGGTCGAAAAAAACTCAGAGGTCACAGTCTCTTTTAAAGTCCAGACATAATCTTGGTCAGATCATGTGAAGGCCATGTGGATTGGTGTCTGCAGTGGTCTTTAGAGGAAAGCACCACACAGATTGAGAGGGCCTGTCCAGTCAGTGCACGCATTTGTCAGTTATCGTGCAGCTCAACTCAGAATTTAAGGAGCTCAACGATTCGACGAACAATACCAAAAAAAGGACATTTGTGTAGGCCACATAAATTACTCAAACTGTCAGACCATGATTAAAACTAACTGAGAAAAAATTAAAAACAAAACAAAAAGGAATGACCCATATAGTCTTCACATTCACAATAATTAAAATAATATAATACTTTAAAAGTAAATATTCATGTAATTGTATATATAAAAATCATTAATGTCAATGTGTATATAAAAAAACCCGGAAATAATCTTGGTCAGAGCATTTCATTTGAGGACCATGTAGATTTGTGTCTGAAATGATCTTTTGAGGAAAGAACCATACAGATTTGAGTGGACCTGTTCAGTCAGTGCACGCATTTGTCAGTAATCGTGCAGCTCAACTCAGAACTTAAAAGGAGCTCAACGATTCGACGAACAATACCAAAGAAAGGACATTTGGGTAGGCCGCATAAAGTACTCAAAACTGCCAGATTATCATTAGAAGTAACTGAGAAAAATAAATAAATATATATATGCGCTACATGAGCTACATAGTCCTCACATTCACAACAATTAAAATAATAATAATGTTATACTTAACAAAGTAAATATTCATGTCATTGTGTATATAATTTTAAAGTTTGCAAAATAAACAAAGTTCCAAAAGTAAAATATAAAAATAATAATTGGAGCAGCTCAATCCCAAGCCTTTTTGTCCTCAATGTAATCTTTAACGGTATAAAAAGCTTTCTGGCACAACTCACGTTTAATGAATGATTTGAATTTATTAAGGCTTAGATCTTGTACGTGGCTTGGAAGTTTATTATAAAAGCGTATATATTGACATCTGAGCGATCCACCTATTTTCTTGAGCCTTGTTGTAGGTACAACAAATTTGTGTTTGTTCCTAGTATTTATTTTATGGACATCACTGTATTTTTTAAACAATTTTATATTTTTATGGGCATATAAAAGATTATCAAAAATATACTGAGAAGGCACAGTCATAACATTAATCTCCTTAAATTTATCTCTGAGAGAGTGTCTCGGACTTAATTTGTAAATTGATCGAACAACTCTTTTCTGCAAAACAAAGATAGTCTGAATGTCGGCGGCATTTCCCCACAACAGAATACCGTACGACATTACACTATGAAAATAGCTAAAGTACACTAAACGGGCTGGCTAGTAATTTTGTAACACACATAAACTGACAATTGATCGCATTTTCTTTCATTTTGACAGTTCAGTCACGTTCACTGCGTTATTTACGTTGCTGAGCAGACAAATTTTTCAAACCAATGGATTAGAAATATCCTTCAAGAGTCTCGGATCGTGATTGAAACTGTTACGCAATTAGGGTGCTCCGTGCTGGTATTTTTTTGCCGGGACAGATTTTTTGTCATCATATTAAAAGTAGCTATTGACACTGTGATCTTTCAATTAGCATTTGTCGCATCTCCACGCGATGTACTATAACATTTTGGGCATGTCCATCATCCTTTAAAGACAAGACCTACGTTTAATCAACAGTATATAGTACCTATACCAGTGATGCATCAGTGATATCTCTAGTTCTGCTGGACGCACGCGTGTTGCGATAACAACACAAACGGCTGATTGTATTATTGTGTAATCAACAACATCAATGGTGTGGCAAGTTATCGTCCCTTAGGTCAAATTTGATTATGGGCGGTGTTCAGGTGTCTGTAGTCCAACCTTAAGCATATATTGCTGTCGCGGACATGTGAACAGGGTATCGGGAGACTGAGCGGCCAGTGACAGCTCTAATGATGCTTGTCAGATGTCAAAGAGCGCGCGCGCCATTCGGTCGCATTTTGCTCTCACCGCAAACCGCATTATAAATCTCAATTCATCGCATCCGCTGAAACTATAAATTAACGTATAATATCCCGTAATAATTGGGGATTTGCCATTCGATAGTTTTCAATATTAGTATCAACCCGCGTCCGATTAACGTGTAAACCCTAGACTTTCAAGTGACCATTGTGTACGAGATCGCTAGGTGGCCACCGGCTGAAGAAGAAGACAACTAGAAGATCACTCAGGTACCGCTTCACATTATTTGCTGGGGTTAACTGCAGACGCCACCTGACCGTCACCAATCTCCTTGCAATTTCTCGGACAAAAAAAAAAGGCAATTTGAATCAGCGTGCATTCCAGACGCAGATTTTTCTCTCGTCCTCATCCCGCACAGGAAACACGGCTATTTACACGCCTGTCCCTCCAATCAACATGCAGACGACTAAGTTCAAGTCGCTGTACAATTTTGATCAGGTAAGTTAAATTTTTGACTTATTAACACCGTTTCTATTTTTATAAATAGATATTGATGTTTTGGTCTGTTCGAAAAGTATCTGATTAAAATGTAAACAAATGGATCAAAAAACGTTGATGCTAATTTGTAATCATACTTACGAATTGAGTACTTTGATTTGATAATTTGAACACTTCAACTCGAAATACTAATTTTAAATCACCTTAAAGATGTTTTCTTAAACATACTTGGAAATTCGAGCATTATTTTGTCAACCTTCTTCGAAATAAATCGAAATTGCTGTACTGACCGAATACATGCAAGCGCCTAGCCGATAATGTTTGTATGAAAATCCATGTCTGTCGTGTTTAGCGGTCAATTATATAACTACTAGCTTCTGCCCGCGACTTCGTCCGCGTGGAATAGTTACTTTGGGCGTATTTATTTGGATAAGGATTAATATCATGTTTATAAAAACACCTTCGCAAATTATGCATTATTTTAGAACAAATTTGGTTAGCATAAAAAAGGTTATAGTGAGCCAAACGACATATTATGCTGTCGCAGACTTTTTTTTAGAACTTTTAAAGGGGAACAATTCTGTCATACATGATTTTTGCGAAACTTTAACCGTTTACGCAGCGCACGCAGCGGAAGCTCTCAAAAGGAAAAAAAACCCCGATTTTGAAACATTCTTCATTGGTACTCCGCTCCTATTAGTTTTAGCGTGATATATAGCCCATACCCTTTCTCGATAAATGGGCTATCTAACACTGAAAGAATTTTTTAAATCGGATCAGCAGTTCCTGAGATTAGCGCGTTCAAGCAAACAAACTCTTCAGCTTTATATATTAAAATAATATATTATAATTATAATGATAATATTATAAGTATAGATGAAAACTCATAACTGACGTCTTATTTAAAAATGGAACAAACTTTTTACTTCAACACATAGCAACCAAGGAGGTAACTTACCAAAGATTTTATTATTTCGAGTTGGTTTGCAAATCGAACTATTTAAAGTAAAGAAGAAACAAATTCACATATTGGCGCGTGAAAAATGATCGTTTCATTTGTTATAATTAAGAGTCTAATTATATAAAGTTAAAAAATATTCAGACTAGTATCATAAACTAGTGAGAAAACAGAGGAATACGTTAGTATGGAATCAATGTCAACAACCACGTGACCGCGTTTCCTCTCAATGGAGGATTCGAATACCAAAAAAAATAAATTGTTTGTTTCCCATTTTCAACAATAACTTTTTGCTCTCAAGTTACTTAAGCTGAATGTATAGATTTCAGATTGGAGGGTCTGTCATACTCTATTTACACAATATAACTCTTAGAAACTCATCAGTCTATCAGTGATGAGTTTAAATATATATTCTAAAATAATATTGATATGCACGCTCATTGTGCATTTAGTACTATCGATATATTGACGTCTATACAAATTAAAGTGCACTTTAACGTTTTGCGGTCGTAAATGACTTAAATGATGACAAAACGAATTCATATCGAAAAAAAATTTGCCAACAGATAAACAGCCAAATGAAAAATTTCAAAACTAAGATTTTCAATAAGATGAATGTTGTTTTTAGAACGGTAGCGGTATCAAGCGCTGCTGTAAAGCTAGATGCCAACTTGAAGTCATGGAAAGAGATTCCCGGACCCTCGTCCTTGCCCATCATCGGGCAAATACTTCATTTTATGCCTGGAGGTGAGTAATATACTCCCGGAGTCCTAAATCGAGCCACAGTATATTTTTATGTTTATAGGCCTAAAACATCAAGATAACGTCAGAGAAAAAGTTTTTATGCAGTTTTGAAACTGACATATTGGCCATCATTTCGGTATCACCTGAAATATGCACTTGAAGTAAGCTGTGGAACTTCTTCACTCTGGACTTAGCGAAACGTAAGTGTACAACTTCAGGTAGGCCGTTCTGCCGTTCAAAGAATTTACCATCGATACTTGAAGACTGGCGGCTTCGTGCGCCGTCCAGGATCACGAAACGCGGTCACTTCACCATGACTAAATCGGTTTTACATTCTTTTTTTAACCAACTTCAAAAAAGGTGGAGGTTCTGAATTTGTCTCTGTATATATTTATATATTTTAAAGTATGTTTGGACATAACTTCTGTGTTTATAAAACCTATTTTAATAATTTTGTTTTTTTAAGGTTTACTCCTGAGGTTGTCCTATATTAATTTGGTCAAGTTCTTATGAGTGGTTTATGAGTTACCTTCAATAATACGTATTTTTTCTACTTTGTTTATATTAATGATGTTATACTAAGTTCCTATTACTGTTATTTACATAGCAAGTAGTGGTATACGAATCTGTGTGGGGTAGGTATCACAACTAATAACTTGAAAATTAACATCTTTTTACAAAAAATTAACAACCACTTCCAAAAAAAGCACTTCAAAGTAAAAGAACTTTAATTTCGAAAGTCGATGGCAAAAAATGAAAATTTCAGCTATTTTTTACTTTGTAGGTGTTTTTAACCGACTTCAAAAAAGGAGGAGGTCCTCAATTCGACTCTATACTTTTTTTATGTTTGTTACCTCAGAACTTTCTACTGGGTGAACCGATTTTGATGATAATTTTTTTTTATTTGAAAGCTGGTGCTTCCCATATAAATTTTATTAACTTTGCTTGTATGGTTTTTGAGTTTAATTCAATAATACGTTTTTTTTTTCCCACTTAGTATATGGATGATATCTTAAGTTCCTGTCACTGTTATTTACATAGCAGGTAGTGGTATTCGAATTTGTGTAGGGTAGCTACCACAGCTAAAAACTGAAAAATAAAAACTTTATACAAAAAAAAATCAACCGACTTCCAAAAAAAAAACACTACAAAGCGAAAAATAACTTTAATTTCTGTAGTCGGTGTCTTAGGTTTTGAATTTTCGTTTTTTGCCACCTTTTGTAAAAAGTTTTTTTTGGAAGTCAGTTATTTTGTTTCTTTTCATTTACTTAAACTATTTTAGAAAATAGTTCCCAAGGAACAGTTCTGGGACCTCTTTTGTTTTAATACTCTCCAGCATCTTTAACATTTCACAGTTAAGTCGCCATTCCGATTGTTAATTAATTTAAAAACCGTTCAAGAGTGAGTCGGACTCGTGCACCGAGGGTTCCGTACCATTTTAAATTTTCATCGGCGAGGCCTATATTCATCAGAGAATTTTAACTCTGCACACTGCGGTGTAGAATAATGCAGTTTTAGATCAGCGCCATCTCTTGACCGATAGTGGAACTATTTTTTGTTGATGATTTAAAAAAAATGTGCTATTTCGTTTTATTTTTTCTGTAATCTTTACATACATTTCTATCACATAGAATAATTTCTGATTTTCTCTATTTAAACTTCAAAGATAAGGAAGGGGGAACGGTAATTTTTTTAATTTTTTCATCAAAAGTCGAAAACAATGCGTTCTAAAAAAATTTTTTGAGAATGTACAAATAGCGCTCTTTCATTATGGATACCCCACATGCCGTAGTAGCCCCACTTCGAATTTTTAAGCCCCCGTTCAGAATTAATTTGGCTTAGCGCTGCTGTTTTCAACACAGATATCTAAGTATTAGGTACCAGGGTATAATCAATGTCGTTATAACTACCGGCAACAACAAAAACACAAAACGCACTACTCACACAATAATCAAAATCCGTCTTTATTTCAACTGGATAAGACCGTTATTCGAAAATATCAAGCCACACTGTATTTATCAAACGATTTGATGTTTATTATGTAATTTAGCGAAGGTCAAAGTCGTTCAATAACACGTTTAACACGGATGAATCTAATGGGAGACAGACACTTCCAAAACACGCTGTTGTACCGACGTTCGTATAGTTTGTAGATACAATCTTATTTAGAAGTTATTTAAAAACCAAACTGTTAAAACCAGTAGACTCTTCACTTGTGTATTTTGTAAGCAAATATGTGTGAGGAATTGAGAAAATTGTTAAAATGGTCAATCCCAAACATTTTGTATTGTACGTAATATGATGTCCATGCAAAAATCATCACCGTTCATACCTTGGTTTTCTCAATGTTTGTTTACAAAATAGGACAAGTAAGGAAAGATACACTTTACTTAAGAGAGAGATAAAAATATTGATCAGTGAGTGCTATCTTTTGTTTTTAAGTACACCAATTGATAACAACATTAATGTGTGATAGTGTTTAGTGTTATTGTGTGATCAACAACAACAACATGCAGACGACGAAGTTCAAGCCGCTGTTCAATTTAGTGGCAATTAATAAGGAATGCATAAGGTAAGTGGTTTTATGCAATTACATACATACATAAACTCACGCCTTCTTCCCATGGGGGTAGGCAGAAACTACAGAATGCCACCTACTACGATCCTTACATATTCCTTTTGCCTCGTTTACGTTCATATATCTGGTCATACACACACGCCGGTTGCGAGTACTACGCACCTGGCCTTTCTGAAGAACATCAGTAATAAGGTCAGTACATTTCCTCCTATGGCGTCCCCAACCAGCCTTTCCCTTCACATCAGCCTTGTAAATTTTGTTAGTCGCCTCTCATTCATCCTCTCAACATGCCCAAACCATCTCAGCATACCCTTTTCAATTGTTGTCACATCTTCTTTTAAATCATACCGCTGTCTTATCACATCGTTCCTCAGCCAGAAAATAGAAGCAGTTTTTGCTAGAAAATCGAAGTCGAAACCTACGCTGACGCTCTGTCTGTAAATTCGTCTTAAAATATATAGATCATCATCATCATTTCAGCCGAAAAACGTCCACTGCTCGACATAGGCCTTCCCCAAGCACCGCCACTTCGGCTGGTTCTGTGCTTCCGCATCCAGCGGATTCTTACGCCCTTCACAAGGTCATCGATCCACCTTGTGGGAGGCCTTCCAATGCTAAATAAATGGATGTCTGGAGATTTTTTTTGTTAGCATTAAAAAAAAATTAGAAGATATGCTACGCCATGCCAACCCCTAATAAATTAGAAAGGACAGCAGATGAATCATGATTCTACGAATAGGTGAAAAGTGCTCATTTGTTTTTAATTTTTTGAAGTCAATGTCTTTAATGACATTATCCGAGATTCAAGTCTGCAGTGGCCAACTGATGTTTTGTTGATTTCATTTAATTAAACATACTATCAACAAAAAAACCGGCCAAATACGAGTCGGACTCGCACACGAAAGGTTTCGTACCACCGTACAATATTTAGCAAAAAACGTCGAAAAAAAGACGTTTCTTATGTCCCTTTAATTTTTAACCTCATTTAATTTTTATTATTTTTTTATATAGTGGCAATCGAAATACATAATCTGTGAAAATTTCAACTATCTACCTGTTACGGTTCATGAGATACAGCCTGCTGACAGACAGACGGACGAACATACAGCGGAGGCTTAGTAATAGGGTTCCGTTTGGCACGTTTCGGGTACGGAGCTCTAAAATATATAACAAAATAAAATATCAATATATAACAAAGGTATAATCTTTCAAGTAGTTACAAAACAAACTTTAATAACAAACAGTATCACTGTCTTATCTGGTTGTGTATAAATGTTTGCATAGATAGTTTTATTACATATTTGTATCTACAAGAGTACGATTACCTACCTATATACTTTTTGCCTAGTCACAATGTGTATGCAAAGAATCTCTGTAGAGTAGGGATAAATTTTTTTTTTTTTTTTTTTTAGTGTAGGTAATAATATTGCCCTACGATTGGGGACTCTTAAATGAAGGTCGCCCACTCACTAGACAGTCAGCCCCGCTATGGGGTATTCCACTAATCTTCATTGACAGCCCCGTCAATGGAGACGTCATTGGAATCCCCTTTGACGTCTCCATTGATGGGGATTGTCAATAGGGATTAGTTCACCTTGCTGACTGTCTAACTAATGTGTTTACTATGGTGTGAGATATTCATATACGTCATTTTTTACATCATTCTCACATTTAAATATAAAATCAACATAAATGTTGTAACTAATATTATGTAACAATATTATTAATTTAAAAGAGTGTCCATGGAGTTTCTTGCCTGTTCTTCTCCATAGGTTCACACGGCTACACATCAAGCTATACATTTCCAGTATAAACTGACCTCGCATTGTAGGGAAATCCTATACAGTGCGAGATCAGCATAAACTGGATTTCTATAGCTTGATGTGTAGCCGTGTGTACCTACTACGCTTTGGAATAGGTACTGGGTTAGCTTCATATTTCTGAATGACTCCTGGACAATTTAAAAGTGCCTGTAAATTAATGCTTTGAGTTTAAACAATTCATACCGATAGATTCAAGAGAAGAATATTCCTACTGAGATTTTGGTCGATTTCAGAACTGTGGCAGTGGCAAGCAATGCTGTTAACGCAGAAAACGTAAAGCCATGGAAAGAGATACCCGGACCTTCGTCTTTGCCCATCATTGGGCAGCTGCATCATTTCATACTTGGAGGTGAGTTATGTACAAAACAAATCTATTGCGAGCCGCAAACTGTTAATGGTGGTAATGTCCAGTCTTGCCAAAGGGGTATCGTATTACAAAGTTTAACTCCAGAGAGTAGCTCCAGGTAAAATGCTGGTATTTCAGCTGCAACTGGTTAGACTGGAAGCCAACCAATAGTTGATTTAATATTAGGCAGATGATGATGGTGATATCTAAAATAATAAGTTGAAGAACCGATGACCTTTGGGGTTGACGTGTTCTTGAGTGAAAACCACGACTTCGCAAACATGGAGTTGGAACTTGGACACTCTCGGACTGGACGGAGCGACAATGTACGCTGGGTGGCTTGATGAGATGATAGTGGCTAGAGATCGAATGAAATGACGTGCGATTGGAGATGTATACGCCCAGTAGCAGACTGCTACTAATGATGATGGATTTTCTCGTTTCTGCTCTTCTTCTGAGGATAAACCTTCATGTTCTTGCGGAAAGCCTTTACTTTGACTAAAGAGTTTCATAAGTAAATGCGACAATACCATCAATGTGTTGGGCACACTACCTGCTTTTGTCTTTTACTTTTAAATGTTTTGACAAATAGAACATTTTGTTTAACTGTATTTGTTTTACAGGTGATTTTGCGAAAATAGAGGACCCTGCAACCGTCACGAAACTTATTGACACATATGGGCCAATCATTAGGTTAGACGGTTTGTTCGGCAAGCCTCCTATGATATTCTTAAGTGATCCTGAAAGTTCAGCACATGTAAGTACACCAACTCATTTTTTATCAAAGTAATGTTATACAAGTCAAGTATCCCAATAGCTTATTATTCAGCTATTAAGCTTTATATTGTTCAAAAGAGTTATGAAATAAAAGAGTATTAAAATAATTACTAAAGGAAGATTTGGGTAAATCATAAAAAGACTGATAACCCTTTCTTTTGGCTTTGCCGTAGTCGGGTAACAAAAGAGGTAGTTAAATACGAATTATTCCACTTTGCCCCACCATGCCTAAAATTTTACTATTTACTAGATTTATAAGTTTATATTTTTTATATCAATTAAATTATCTAAATTGTATTAGGACCAATCAAAACAAATTGAACTTTTTATCAAGACTTCGCGTGGTAGCAATAATTACCTTCTTGCCGACAAAAACTACCATATCCAGTCTTACGTCAAAAAGTACTATAAAAAATTTGCATCTATTGTTTTTTTAAAGTGAAACTTTTATTACATCGTCTCAAACTTTTTCGTCTGTGTGTTGCATGTCGCATGACGGTCGGCCGCGGAGTAGGGATAAAGTGAAAGGCTCTCGTCAGAGCAGCCAAGGCCAATATGGCGGCGCCTATAGAAGTTTCACTTTTACCGTGGTTTCATAAAACCACACAATCCTTTTTTACATATTACGTTTTTTTTCTGCTTGCTTATAATTGATCCACACACTATTATTACATTTTGATGTACATTATAGCAAAGTTATTCTATCTATATAGATGCTAATTCCAATTATAACCTCAAAGAATTTAAGAGAAAATTGTGATGCAAACGGACGGACACTGAAAAGATTTCAGTATTCTATTCCGCCAATTTTGACCCGGAACACAAAAAATTACAAAAACAATATCGATAGCCGAAAATAACACTGGGTATGATTTAGACCCAAAAAAAAATCTTGCCGATGATATCAATCTAATAATAACTTTGTTTTTTTAGTCAATGTCAGCGATAAAAAGATTATTATCTAAGAACATTGGAATATTAAAATATCAACAATACTGACGAGCATCAGTTCAAGGTCACAATATTCTTCTAATATCATTGAAGTAACATAACACCAAATTTCAACTCGATCAGACCAGTGGAAGATGCTCACATCCATTCATCAACTAGAAAAGAACTGACAGTCTTTAAATGGCTGAACCGATTTTCTTGAATCATAGCTAAGAACACTTTTGATCAAGTCACTTTTCAAACAAAAACAAAATAATCAAGATCGGTTCAGCCGCTTAGGAGCTACGATGTCGCAGACAGACACACAGATATACACGTTAAACTTATAACACTCTGTTTTTGTCGGGGGTTAATAAAGATTTCTAAAAACTTGAAGCCATGCTCATAATGCAAAATGAGAAACTATAACAAGACCCATGCATTCAAAATAATTAAAATTTATTACAGATTTTACGTAGTGAGAACTGGTTTCCCGTCCGGCCCGGGTTTCAGTCCCTAGAACACTACAGAAAAGATTATAGGAAAAGCAAAGGGATTGAGTTTCACGCAACAGGCCTTATTTCTGAGTGAGTAGACAAATGTGTAGACACAAGGTTAGGGCGACACTAAGCGACTTTTAATGATTTTATTTTCAATTTCATCCAGTTTCTGACTCGCGATGAACTGAAGGAGAGAAATTTTTTTTTTTTTTGTTAATTTAGAGCATTATTACGTAGTGAAATTAGTTTGTAAAGTTATGTCTAACGCGAATAAAAAACTAAGAATCACGGAAAAACTATCAATTATATTTTTCTGACACTTTCACCATTTTAAAGATAATTTAATTATGTATCTTTTAGTATACGTGTTTTATAAGAATACTTTTTGTTTTACGTATAATAAATTAATAATGCGTCTAATTCGGGACCTTGATGGGCGAGTCATAGGCTGAACGTACAAAGTATCCTGCGTAAAAAGTATTCTATGTGTTGTTAATCCAGGTTCCAAACTATCTGTGTGCCAATCCGTTCAGTAGGTTTTACGTGAAAGAGTAACAAACGTCCTGTTGCCAACATATATCCATCCTCACAAACTTTCGCATTTATAATATTATATATCTCGCTCTCCTTAGCTAAAGAGAACTGGCGTAAGTCTATAGTGCTTGACGCTAACGACCGCAGAAAGGTACGGCAGAGTAAGGAGCTTCAAGGAAGCTACTTCCAGGCCCTGCATGGGCCCGATATAGATTTACTAGCGTCCATAGCCTGGTTGCGTTTTGGTAACCTCTTTAGGGAAACCGAAGGTTTTGTCTGTGCAATTATGGACGAAGTTATGATGACGAACAACTACCGGAGATTCATTGTGAAGGACGCCACGGTTGACATCTGTCGGGCGTACCACCGTCCGGGAGAATCAATCGGACATATTATCCCCGGGTAACGAACGAAGCTAACGAAGAGTACTTGCATAGACAGAACCTTGTAGCCAGGATTATCCATCAACACTTGCTCTGAAATACAGCCTTGATTCAGAAAGCAGTACTCCTGGACATGGCACGCATTGTTAGGAGGTTTTTCTCTCTAGAGCTCTGACCGTCGGTAGCTTAGACTCTGTTCCCGATACCGGTGGGCTACTATTTTTTATATTTTAAATGTTTTATTTTTCTTTTGGTTTTTAGAAAAATATTTTAAAATACAAACGATATGTATGTAAATGAAATAATAATATTATAATATAGTAGGATAGGCGAAAACTGTTGCCATGGATTCAATTTTTGAGAATGATTGCGTCGCCGTACACGATGGTTTTTGACCATCAGATTGGTAGATAGAAGACACGTCGAAACTGTCCTTTTTGACCGAAAAACAGGTCATTGCCTACATAAAGATGGCTTGTTAGAAAACTTGTGAACACTGAACGTGGTGCATGTTCATTTATATTATTTTAGTTGCAGGCTCCATGTTAAATGTGTTTATTAACCATAACCACCGTAGACTGTTGCTTTCTTTATTTCTATAATTATAACGCCTTTTATTAAGAAAAATATAATTTTTTGTAGCGATATCTGCCTTTATTAGTGAGCCTACATGCATACAAATACCTAAGAAAAATGGTTAACTGATTAATGCATGTCTATGCATACAAATTTGTACATAATTATATTTACTAATAACTTAACCTATTTTTCTAGCCACGGCGAGGTATGGAAAGAGTTTCGCTCAACAGTTAACCCAGTCATGTTACAACCTAAGACGATCAAACTGTACGCCTCAGTACTTGATGAAGTGGCGCAGGACATGATAGCAAGGTAAGGAACCTGAACAGTTCAATATTTTAGTAATTTCTTCTACCCCAACTTTTTTTAGCTCTCATTTTTCTGGAGGGATCAAACTTAACATTCCATTTATCCATCCTTTTTAGAAGATAAACAAAGTCAACTTTGGAGTACCTGTTGCAACTGATTCGCAATCATCAGTACTAGCACCACCATACGAATGACGATCACTCACAATTTTGCTTATCAAAAAATATACAGGGTTACTGGTAACTCGACGTATTCCTTGCAGGACGTCATAGTAGGGTTAAAATGCAACAAATTAAGCCACCAAATGTTCTACCGAAATTCAGTAGTTTTTGAATTAGTTAAGAGTTTTCGTTTTTTTATGAAAAATCCCAGATTAAATCATTTGAAACCAATTTAAAAATGATTTACGGCGCGACTGTACTGAAATTTAAGTTATTATCATAGTTGACGCCGTAGCAGACCTTTGTTAATAATTAAAAGTTCAATAATGCCTAAAACTTTGGCAAATATCACTAACCAAACATTAAATTTTTTGTAATTTTTGCTATTACTTCATAAAAAATGTAGTCTAGTGCAAAAAAAAAATGCTACACCTGGTGTACAAATTACTAAGAAAATATCCTTGTCTTATCAGCTATCCAAAAAGGTATGAAAGTTAATACAAAATCATGGCTACATTATGAAAATCGTTTTTGATTTAGTACAGGCGTGCGTTTCACAAAAAGGTGATTATTCGAAAAATCAAAAACAAAATCGTGAACATTATTATTCTTTTTAATCAATATTAAAAACTTTAATTACACACATTTCACACGTCTTGTTTGATGTGCTGCCCTCGGTTTCGAATACATGTTCTTATTCGCTTCCTTACTTCGGTTTTTGTTATTCTTGATGTGATTGTTGCCCTCATCTGGTCCGCCGCATTTGTAATTCTCTCCCTTAGTTCTTCAATTGAATTTACTGGGGTCACATAAACTAGATCTTTCATATGACCCCAGACGTAAAAGTCTAGCGGCGTCAGATCAGGGCTTCGTGCAGGCCACGGAATCGGCCCACCACGCCCTATCCATCGGTTTGGATAGTTTTCATCCAGCAATTGTCGAATTGTGATTCGGAAGTGGGCTGGACATCCGTCATGTTGGTAAATCATGTTTGCTCTTCTTTCTTCCGGTACATCCGTGAGCAGTGCTGATAAATGATTTCTGAGGAAATCTTCATAAAGTTCCCCATTTAGTGTTCGGGGTAAAAAATGTGGGCCAATTAATTTGTCGTCAATAATACCCATCCAAACATTAAGCGAGAACCTTCGCTGGGATGCGGTTGGTTTCAGTTTTTTAGGGTTTGCTTCTGCTTTCGGTGCCTAGTAATGTAAGTTGTGGTAATTTGTGATACCATCACGATCAAAACATGACTCATCGGTCCACAGAATGTTTTTTTAAAAGTTTTCGCTGTCGGCGTCGGCACTTAGCATAAAACGACAAAATTCAAGCCGTCTCGGCGGATCTCCTTCTTCTAATGACTGGACTGGTTGGTAATGGTATGGATGTCGGCCTGACAAGTGAACTACAGACCAGACTTTCCACTGTGACATACCAAGCTCACGCGCTACGATGTTTGTCGATGTGTTAGGATCGTCAATAAAACGTTGAAGAATAAGCTCCTCGTCCTCAGCCGTGTATCTCCGGGAACGACCAGTGTCAACTTGCCTGCTTCTTTGGACGCTGCCAGTTTCAGATGTTCGCCGATAAGTCGATCCGAAGACACTAACGTGGGGGAGTCGGCGGTTGGGAAAGCGAAGTTGATATTCTCGCCGCGCCTCAGCAGCGTTACCGTCACAAAGTCCGTAACAGTACATTATGTCAGCGTATTCAGGATTAGAATATGCAGCCATAGTCAGCGCTTATGAAGGCACAGCAGAGCACAAGAGCAAGATACGCAGCAACAGTTAGGGAAATAGCCAGTAACAAAACACGAGCTTGCGCGACGTAAAGTTGAAACTAACTAACGCTGACGACCAAATTTTGCAAAATCGCACCCCCTGTCATGCCGAGAGAACAATAGCGACCAATCATAAAGCTCCCCGAGTGTTTGGAGTTCAAGCGCAGGTAAAAACTACGAATAATACGAATACGAAACAATAGGTTGACCGTCTCGCAATTTTACCTGCCCCCCATAAAACTCTTCTCTTCCCTGGCACACATGCAAAAGTATTGACAATCGTACCTTTCTGAATAACTGATAAGACAAGGATATTTTCCTAGTAATTTGTACACCAGGTGTAGTATTTTTTTTTTGCACTAGACTGCATTTTTTATGTAGTAATAGCAAAAATTACAAAAAATTAAATGTTTGGTTAGTGATATTTGCCAAAGTTTTAGGCATTATTGAACTTTTAATTATTAACAAAGGTCTGCTACGGCGTCAACTATGATAATAACTTAAATTTCAGTACAGTCGCGCCGTAAATCATTTTTAAATTGGTTTCAAATGATTTAATCTGGGATTTTTCATAAAAAAACTAAAACTCTTAACTAATTCAAAAACTACTGAATTTCGGTAGAACATTTGGTGGCTTAATTTGTTGCATTTTAACCCTACTATGACGTCCTGCAAGGAATACGTCGAGTTACCAGTAACCCTGTATATGTCACTATACTTTTGTACACCCTGAACTTGTGTAACGTGTATCACATAAAAAATGTGATCAAACTAATCAGTTACCTAAACAAGCCGTAAAATAGTATTTATTTATTTATTAATAACTAACTTGTATTTACCCACCCACAAACCCACCTTAACTCACTCATTCATCACACATCCACACCACACACGTAGGTATACAATACACCAAACACGATTAAATATAATGCATGTAACTTTATTACAATATTTTAAGGTGAATTTATTGTACTGGAATAACATTCGATTATTGTCACTTCACAAACCTTACCGACGGATGTTACTTAAGTGCCTACAAATAGTAGCTACTATGTATTAGAGTTGTAAGACGAAAGAGACTAGTCTCCACGACACAGGGAATCCTAGTGTGGAGGCTAGTGCTATTTGAATTTGTACTGTTTACTTGAACAATAAAGTTTTTATATTTATATTTTTTTATATTACAGTTTGCACAACACATACAAGTCATCGGTCAATTTGTAGTAGTTACAATCAGGAGCAGTGGTGGCTCTGTGTAACGACCGCGACTTACGAGTTGTAGGTCGTAGGTTCGAACCCAGACAAGCGCTTTACTTTGTGTAAATTATTTCATCACCACTGCTCTCAAAACGGTGAAGGAAAACATCGTGAGGAAACCGGCATGTCCTAGAACAGAAAATTCGAAGACATGTGACATCTACCAACCCGCACTGGGCCCGCGTGGTGGATTACGGCCCACTCCCTCTCACAGAGAAGAGGCCTGTGTCCCAGCAGTGGGAACATTATAGGATGTTGATGACACATACAATCATAATTATTTTGTTACTGCCTGTTTAGTCGATGTATCTCACATAATATAAACCAGATTATTAATTTCTACCTCAATACAGAAATATAGCATTGAATAGAACGCTATATTAATAGAAGATGAAATAGAATCACCTGATCTACATCGAGTTCAATCAGACGAGGATGAGATTAGGCGAAATAATGAGAAGCATTCATTACTGCCTAAATATAAATGCTTCCCCTTCTCTCTATTTATTAATTAAATTCCCAGCGAAATAAAGGATGTCTTTTATTTTGTTCCGTTTGCCGGTGGACTGTAAAATGCTTCATTTATAAGATATTTAACAGCCGATATTTTTTGTTTTGTTTTGGGATTATCCGCCATTTATTTCCTTAACGTCTTTCCCTTAAGGGTCGTTAAAGGGACCATTACTCGATAGAAACTCACTACCTACTATGGGTACACCTCTACCTAACCCTTTGGGGAAACAAGGCGTGATGTTATGTGTAATATTAATTATGATTATCAATAATTATAATACCCCACTGTTTGTTTATTGATTTATGCAACTTGTGCATGAAATAAATCAATTCATTTTTGAACAGTTAGCATCTTAGCAAATTTGCAACGCAGTCAAAATTTTCTTGACTGTAACTAAAGAATAAAATCAACTCATTTTCAGAATGAGAGCCAACCGTGATGAAAAGAACATGATCAATAAGGACTTCGATAAGGAAATGAACTTATGGGCACTGGAATCCATCGGCACAGTCGCCCTTGGCTGCCGCCTGAACTGCTTCGATCCCAACTTGCCCGCAGACTCGCCAGAGTGGCAGTTGATCCAGTGCGTCCACGACCTATTTATTACAGCTAACGAAATAGACTTCAAACCAAGCCTGTGGAGATGGTTTTCGACTCCATTGTACAAGAAAGCTATGAAGTTGTATGAGCATCATGAAAAGTAAGTTACAAAAACAGTATATCTTTTCAATTGCCAATTTCGTAATTCAATTAATAACTTCTATCGTCTTTTTATTTAGTATCCAAAATTCAAAATATTTTGTTTAACATAAACCTACATGGGCACTTATGAAACGTCAGAAGCTAGGTGCACGGTTCCAATTGGTCGCTTCCTATGGAGAAGAGCCGGCAAGAAACTCCACGGTTACTCTTTTAAAAATAATTGATTAATAACAGTGTTAATAGGTATGGAAGGACAGTGTAGTTCTTTCAACTAGTACCAGGTTCTTAACAAAATAGAAAATGGTCAAGATCTACAGTCCACTAAGCCTACAGCATTCTTACGTTCACAAAATAGAAAAAAATCTAAACAAAAGATAAATAAATCAATAAAAATAAAAACCTATTTTAATTAAACGCAATATCGCTATCATTGATCTTAGTCAGAGAGTTCAGAAATTTAATGAGAGTACGTAGGTTCTCTCATTAAATTTCTGAACCCTTAATGAGAGTACCTACTGTTAGAGTATTTGTTCCATCCAATAGCCTGAATTGATTAGGATCTTATCAAACTGTCAACCCTTTACCCACAAAGAATAATCTCCTAGAAGAAATTGGTGTTAAGTACATCGTATGATTTTAGTTTAACAAAATACTTCATCAAAAAGGGAAAGGATAACCTAAAGAACAAATCTACTACCGAGAAGGGAGTTTTAGAGAAATTGTTGGAAATCAATGAAGAAGCGGCTCATATCATGGCCAGTGATATGTTATTTGCTGGTGTTGATACGGTAAGCACATTAACTTTGACAAAACACAACATACTTATAGTCAAACCAATACAGTCCATTTTTGTTCCTTTCAACCTTTTATTACAAAAAGATAGAATGACTTTCTATGAAATAAAACACAATTTTAACACTTAGTCGGAATGGCACCTTATTCAATGAACTATGTATTTTTTGTTTTGATTAATTTGCTGTTATAATCTTTTTCAGGCTGCAAACACAGTAACAGCAACTCTCTATCTTCTGGCGAAAAATCCAGAGAAACAAGACAAACTAAGAGAGGAAATAATGTCGAACTCGGAGAGAAGACCATATCTCAGGGCTTGCATCAAAGAGTCGATCAGAATGATGCCCGTTGTGTCAGGGAATGCAAGAAAAACCTCGAAGGTGTACAATTTATTGGGTTACGAGGTGCCGAAAGATGTAAGTTAAATATTTTGATTATGATACCACACTTGCAAACAATCTTTGTAGATTTGTTCAAATTAAACTCATCTAGCTCTTGTCAGACTTCAATTTCTCGCTTCTTCGAGACAAAGAAACAAGCAATAATGTTCTTTATTTGTTTGTGATGTAATTAATCATAGATTTAAGAGTAGCTCGGCTACCTAGAATACACTGAATGTCAGAGTTAGCGCCGCACCACTGAACCCCATCAGATCAAAATATCATCATTTCAGCCGAAAGACGTCCACTGCTGGACATAGGCCTCCCCCAAGCACCGCCACTTCGACCGGTTCTGACCGATGACCTCGTGCATGCCGCACGAATCCGCTGGATGCGAGAAGCACAGAACCGATCGAAATATATTTACTAAAAAAATTCAACAGCCCTGATAATTTTATACATTATCAGACTTCAAGATTTAAAAATCAATCTGCCTAGCGTTGTCCCAACTATGTTGGAGTCGGCTTCCAGTCTAACCGGATGCAGCTGAATACCAGTATTTTACATGGAGCGATTGCCTATCTGACCACCACAACCCAGTAACTGAATAATACGATACCCCTTGGTAAGACTGGTTGTCAGACTTATATATATATAAATATAAGCAAGACTTCCCAAGGTAGTTTGTGTTTTTATTCCTATTTAAAATCTACTTTTAATTTAAAGTGAGTCCGGTAAGTACGTAGATAGACGATAGGGTAGGGAGCTACACTGTCTGTACTAATTCATTACCATCCTTTTAATTTTCATTTAAATGCTTTTCGTTTAAATGCACCAAAAAGTGAAAGAGGAAACTGTTCTGTATTGTGTCCTTTTCTAATAAGGTGACCATACATTCTGCTTGAAAAGTAGGACACGATGGAAAAGCTGAGAATCATCATCATCTGCCTCGGCTTTTTCCCAACTATGTTGGGGTCGGCTTCCAGTCTAACCGGATGCAGCTAAATACCAGTATTTTACATGGAGCGACTGCCTATCTGACCTCCACAACCTAGTGACTAGGTAACACGATACCCCTTGGTAAGACTGGTTGTCAGACTTTTTGGGCTTCTAACTACCCGTAACGACTGTCAAAGATCTACAAATGACAGCCGGGACCAACGGCTTAACGTGCTTTCCAAGGCATGGAGGAGTCTGGGTATTTAAAAATGGTCACCCATCCACAGACCAACCCCGGCAAGCGTAGCTTAACCTGATGGATTGTTCCGTGTAGCTGTTACTATTTAACCACGAGCTCCTTCACGAGACTTCAAGATTTAGCATCAGTCAATAAAATAATACTCTAATTTGACCGCGATATATTTCAGGTTGATGTCGTCTTCGCTCACCAAGAAATGTCGTTGATGGAAAAGAACTTCCCCAGAGCTAATGAGTACATCCCAGAGCGATGGGTGGCCAACAAAGATGACCCACTTTATTACGGGAATGCGCATCCGTTTGTGTACGCACCTTTCGGTTTTGGAGTCCGTAGCTGCATAGGTTAGTATTTAATCATTTTAAATCTCTAGTAAATGGAAGGTGGTGGGTTTTTGTGAATTAAAGAGTGGATGTGTGCATATCTGCCAATTCCCAAGAAATGTGTGCATATTATTTTGCATAGATGTCTATTAGTGATGCAACGAATACGAATATTCGTATTTGCCGAACACTTTCATGATATTCGGAATTTGTGACTTCTTGACTGTTACGAGATATTGCGAAAATATTTGTCGACAAAACCTCCAAGTGGCCTCAGAAAGACTATTTTCAACACAGGAAATATACAGAAAAAAAGGAATCTTTCGTCGCATTTTTTATTAAGTTTTTGTAAAAATTGACCAATTGTTAATTTTAATTATTAAATTACATGTAAATATTTATATTGCTTAGCGTGTTTAATTTCCTTTCACTTTCTTTAACTAATAATTACGTGCAGCTATAGTACAATCGGTATTCGTATTCGTAAAAGTAGTACTCCTTGCATCACTAGTTTCTATGCAAAAATAGTTCCTAACAGGTTTTTTGTAAAGATTCCAAAAGACAATTTTAACCACGTTTCTAAACTTTCATTCCCAAGAAACGAGAGTGTCAGTGTAACCATATTAAGACAGGACGAATATAGAGACGGACCACACTTAAAATCAAGGGCTTATTTTGGCATAAAATTTTCCTTTTCTCACCCCCAGGCCGTCGCATAGCTGAACTGGAAATGGACACATTTGTGGGGAGACTAATAGAAAACTTCCAAGTGGAATGGTTTGGACCTCCGCCGAAAACAGTTCAACAAGCTCTTAATTACATAAAGGGACCCTACAATTTTGTGTTTAAGGATGTCAAATAAGTTTACGTTAGCTTTTATTACTTGTAATGCAAAAGGCATTACAAGTACAGTAACGGTTTGGCTGACATGAATTTATTTTATTTTATAAAAACCCTTTTTTGTGCTATGGAACTATTCTTATTTATTAATGTTATTAATGTTACAACACTTTTAACAAGGCCAAAGTTGGTGATAATTTTATAAGCGAATATTATATTAAGGGGACGATAACCGACTTTTGATGATTTTATTCTGAAGATGACGTCTAAACGAATAGTGTTTGTGATTTGAAAAAAATATATGTTAAATGAGAGCATTTTTTTAATATTTTAATATAGGCATATTTTTGATTATGTTTATATTACATAGTGAAATTAATTTGTAAAGTTATGTCTAACGCGGATAAAAAACTGAGAATGACGCAAAATCTATCAAGCGTATGTTTCTGAAAACTTCACCATTTTAAACATAATTAAATTATTGATCTTTTAGTATACGTGTTTTATTAAAATACCTTTTTTTTTACGTGTAATAATTAATAATGCATCTAATTTGGGACAGCGCTCCTTGATGGGCGAGTCCTATTACTGGCTGGACGGACGACTCGTTGCGTTAGCTCAGTACAGAACACGCAAGCTAACCATTCAAGGTCACTGTCATATATCTGCGTCTTAAGATTAATAAATATGAAAATAAATTACAACTATTGTTATTTAATTATTGTTTTAGTAAAAACGGGTTGATAAAAACGTCAAACGTAACGACAAAAACGTGACTTTAGTCTATGTATAACTAGTTATAACAGATATTTTCCCTCAACCTTATCAGAGTCGTTGATATAAAATCAAATATTTTTATTTGTAAACAAAAATAAGATTCAGATGTTCAGGCTGTAATGTATGGCTGTAACACAGGATCCTACTTCTTTGACTATCCAGTCAAACAACAAAACAGTTTGAAGAAACCTGGACAAAGCTTTTGAGCTGTGTAGGTAATAGAATGAAACGTTGCCGCAAGGGACGGGAGAACAAGATGAAAAGGTTTTTGTTTGTGTAATCATATTTTGCGACAAACAAGCTTCTGTTTACTGAATAACTAATGTAAATAATGTTTAACTAGGTCGTATTTATTTAGATGATGTTTTTATAAAGTTAGTAACAGTGTAGGTTGTTACAAGGGTTGCCACTTGACAACCATACTGCCAAAAACAGTATTAAACAGTTTTTCACTCTAAAATACTGTTTACTGTTAAATAAAAATAAAGTATACGAATATACTGTTTTATCTACTAAGTTACAGCTTGCCTTAATTTCAAAATGAAACTGTAAATAAGTAACTGTTTAATACCTTTTAGGTACTAGTTAAATGTGTCACCTCAGTATTCACAGAATAAGTGTTTTCAGTAATGAATGCTAAGTGGTGGAACGATAGAAATACAGCTTCATACATTTAATTAAAAATTTGTTCCTCATTTATTTGGTAAATTGATAAGTTGCGCGAGAAGCACTAATTAATTATGTATCTACTTAAAACAATAACTTAAAATACTGTTTATTTTCCCACTTTGACCATATTAAGTATACTTTTTTTCTTTTACAAAAAGTTACAACCCCATAGTTGTTACTAAGCTATTTAACCTGGGCTGCCAGCCGCACTACCAATCAACTAACTGACTATATAATATTTCATATACTCATATACAGATAATAGCATTCAAACCAGGGACTGAATTACCCAAAAATTAAGGTACCTTTAAATTTCAGTATGACGTCATACCGTTATATAAGGGTTACCGAAATATTTCGATACCGTTATTTTTTTCAGTAGCGGAATTTTGAGGTTGGTAATGCATACCGGTATATTTCGGTAGCAGTACCATTAACCTTTATAAATATATCGGTAGCAGTACCAAACCTTAATAAATAGGGGTTTTCTTTGACGCACCGCCGCCACACTCTGTCTTTCGTTCACTTGCTGATTGTAACTCAGTACCTATTGGTTTTTATTTCCGATCGGAAGGACACGACTGTGTAAGCACCCGCGCCGCGCCGTCTACTTTCGCCATTCTTCTGCCACTTGTATAGATAATATTTTTTGTAGTTGTGACAACTTACACAAACAAATTGTAAATAAGTTGCCATCAGATCACAGTGGACAAACAATAACATTTTGCTTCTACATACCTTTACAAAAAATTCAAATAAGGTTTAGGCCAATTACATGTAAAAGTTTAAAGAAATTAAATAATTCTTTGGCCATCAAATTATGTTTAATGACACTTATCCACTAAAGATTAAAAGTATTTACACAAAGTTCTTATTTAGTGCTTGGGCGACTCCAGGTATTCGTAAAAGCAGGGAAAAACTATTTGAACTTTATGGCCTAAAGCAACATATGAATAATACAAGCTTTCATAAGTATGCTGCCAAATATTCAAAAACTTTTAAAAGTGTGTGCAAAATAGCCAAAGCTCTTTATATTAGCAATAAAAACTATCTGGCAAATAATAAATAATGAAACAGGTAGGAAAAACCAGCGAAATACTGAATTTAATTTAGAGACTGCACAAGGCCCATTAACTCAGATATAGATATAGCTCAAGAATTTGAAAATAATTTTTTGCTAATATTCCCCTTAAAACTACTGAAGCTTTAAATTCCTCACCCGCGCTTTCTGCTGCCTTACTTAGACAGAATGTGAAGGCATGCCCTTTGGAATTTAGATTTCGGCATACAAACCCCCAGGCTATTATAAAAGCTTTTAAAGATCTAATTAAATCAACAGAGGATCTCTGGGAAATGTCTGTAAAAATCTGTAGATATATTATCGAAACCATTGCGCCCTATTTATTAGCTTACATATTTAACACCAGTGTCGACCAAGGAGTCTTTCCAGATCTCGTGAAATACCACAGTAAAGTAGTTCCATTGTTCGGTGACAGTAAAGAACCCAAAAATTATAGGCCTGTGTCAATTCTTCCAGTTCTCAATAAGGTGTTTGAAAAGTTGATGCTCAATCAAATGTTACGTCACTTTAATAAAAATTTCATCTTTCATGAACAACAGTTCGGTTTCATCAAAGGGCGTTGTACCACCCTAATCAAAATCAATCTGCCTAGCCTTTTCCCAACTATATTGGGGTCGGCTTCCAGTCTAACCGGATGCAGCTGAATACCAGTATTTTACAAGGAGCAACTGCCTATCTGACCTCCACAACCCAGTAACTGGGTAATACGATACCCCTTGGTAAGACTGGTTGTCAGACTTTCGGGCTTCTGACGACCCGTAACGACTACCACCACCACACCATAACAATGGGAGTCCCTCAGGGCTCAATTCTTGGTCCTTTCTTGTTTCTTATCTATATTAATGACTTGCCTTACCTCATAAAGGATAACAATGATATAGTGTTGTTTGCGGATGACACTTCACTTTTGTTTAAACTTAAACGTCAGCATCTGGTTACTGACGATGTAAATAGCGCGATCTCAAAAGTAGTTTACTGGTTCAATGTTAATAATTTACTCCTTAATGAAAAAAAAAAACCAAATGCATTAAGTTTACCCTACCTCATGTTAGGCAGGTTAAAACTCGTGTGTTAATAAAGGGCGAAGTATTGAATCCTGAAGATAGCACAGTTTTCTTGGGCTTAACTATGGATGCTAAGCTTCTGTGGGGCCCACATATAGATAAATCGTCAAAAAAGCTAAGCTCCGCAGCATATGCAGTTAGAAAAATTCGTAATTTAACTAACATAGAGACAGCCCGTTTAGTGTACTTTAGCTATTTTCATAGTGTAATGTCGTACGGTGTTCTGTTGTGGGGAAATGCCGCCGACATTCAGACTATCTTTGTTTTGCAGAAAAAAGCTGTTCGATCAATTTATAAATTAAGTCCGAGACACGCTCTCAGACATAAATTTAAGGAGATTAATGTAATGACTGTGCTTTCTCAGTATATTTTTGATAATCTTTTATATGCCCATAAAAATATAAAATTGTTTAAAAAATACAGTGATATCCATAACATAAATATTAGAAACAAACACAAATTTGTTGTATCTACAACAAGGCTCAAGAAAATAGGTGGCTCGTTCAGATGTCAATGTATACGCTTTTATAATAAACTTCCAAGCCCCGTACAAGATCTAAGCCTTAATAAATTTAAATCATTCATTAAATGTAAGTTGTGCCAGTAAGCTTTTTATACCGTTAAAAATTACATTGAGGACAAAAAGGCTTGGGATAAAGCTGCTCCAATTATTATTTTTTACTTTCGGAACTTTGTTTATGTTGCTAACTTTAAAATTATATACACAATGATATGAATATTTACTTTGTGAAGTATAATATTATTATTATTTAAATTACTGTGAATGTGAGGCCTATGTGGGTCATATATATTTTTATTTATTTTTTCTCAGTTCTATTGATAATCTGGCAGTTTTGAATACTTTATGTGGCCTACCCAAATGTCCTTTCTTTGGTATTGTTCGTCGAATCGTTGAGCTCCTTTTAAGTTCTGAGTTGAGCTACACTATTACTGACAAATGCGTGCACTGACTGGACAGGTCCACTCAAATCTGTATGGTTCTTTCCTCAGAAGACCATTTCAGACACAAATCTACATAGTTCTCAAATGAAATGCTCTGACCAAGATTATTTCCGGGTTTTCATATACACATTGACATATGAATTTTATTTATACAAATGTGTTATTTGCAGATGACACGTCATTGATCTTTAAAATAAACCGACGGTCACAAAATCTTGACGACGTGAATAGCTCTATTCTGACAGTCCAAGATTAGTTTACGATAAATAATTTTGTATTTGGTTGACGACAAGGTTGCGTCCTTTAATGACGTTGTAGTCAACCTGTATAACATCCATGCTCCCGTCAAAAAAGTTAAGATGGAACGCCCACCTGCACCATGGATGACAAGAGGAATACAGATGGCAATGCGATGTAGGGACTGTACGTTCCGTAAATTTAAAAGGGAGCGTACTGATGAGAACTGGACTTTGTTCAAGGCTGTAAGGAATAGATACAATCAGATGATACGCAATGCTAAACGCCGCCACATTCTGAATACTATCAATTCTTACTCTTTTGCCGATATTTGGAAATTTCTTGGAACTCTTGGTATCGGCAAATCACGATATTTAGACCTTTCTAACTCAATTGATTTAGACGATCTCTACCGACATTTCTCCACTGTTCCTACCATGGATCGTCTAACCAAGCAACAAACTCTGTCTCTAATGTTTGGTCTAACGCGTCCTCATATTAATCCTTTCAGTTTAATTCCAGTTGAACCAGGAGAAATCAGAAAGATCATTCTCTCCGTCAAATCAAAAGCGGTGGGATGTGACAATATCACCCATGGTACGATTTTAACCATTCTTGGTCATCTACTATCTGTGATTACCCACAAAATTAATTTTTCCCTTTACATCGGAGTATTCCCTTCCCTGTGGCATAAAGCCTATGTCCGTCCAGTACCTAAGGTATCTAATCCCTCTATTCCAACCGACTTTCGTCCAATTTGTATCCTTCCCTTCCTATCCGAAGTGCTCGAGGCCTGTGTCTACAAACAATTCTCCAATTTTGTTTATTGTA
Source organism: Agrochola lychnidis (assembly GCA_963680765.1). Taxonomy (NCBI): domain Eukaryota; kingdom Metazoa; phylum Arthropoda; class Insecta; order Lepidoptera; family Noctuidae; genus Agrochola; species Agrochola lychnidis. Next base: position 19,194,970 of record OY796857.1, read on the forward strand.
ATTTACTCACTAGTCCTCTTCAATCTGGGTTCAGGTCTGGCCACAGCACTGTTTCTGCCCTCTTGAAAGTAACTGGCGATATAAGGACAGGACTTAAAGATACCGAAGTTACTGCTTTAGTGTTGGTTGATTTCTCGAATGCTTTTAATACCGTCAGTCACGACATCCTGTTAGCCATTCTGTCATACGTTGTGGTCTCACCCGAAGCACTGAAATGGTTCTCCTCTTATCTTCAGGAACGTTAGCAGTCCGTTCATGCTGGGGATTCTTCTTTATGCTGGTGTGATTTAGAAGCTGGCGTTCCTCAAGGCGGTATACTTTCTCCTCTTCTGTTTTCTATTTTCATAAATCTTATAATTTCTCAACTCCAGTGTGCGTATCATTTGTATGCAGATGACTTGCAGTTGTACTGCGAGGGGAGGGTTGATAAATTACTTGACGCCATCGACAAATTAAACAGGGACTTGATAGCCATAAAAACCATGGTCTGATAGATTTTGGGTAACAGTAAACTCTAAAAAGTGTCAGGCGATCATCATTGGGAGTCCTCGTAGCATTAGTAAAATGTACAACCTTGCCACCAATCCTCTTCAATGGTACGATTGTTCCATTTAGCAATGACTTGAAAGACCTAGGCTTGCACATTGATACTACCCTAAACTGGCGTACTCAAGTCGCTAGGGTCAGCCAAAAGGGAACGCTGCGGGCTCTGTACCGCTTGGCAAACTTATAATCATCGAGTACAAAGACAATGCTTGTGCAGTCCTTAATTTTCCCAATCATCGATTATGGTGATGTGTGCTATTATGACCTGAATGCAGATCTCCTCAACAAATTAGACCATCTCCTCAATAATTGCATTCGATTCGTATTCAATCTGCATAAATATGATCATGTCTTTACGCATCGATTGCTTCTAAAGTGGTCGCCCATACACCAGCGCAGAGAGCAAAGGGCGCTGACCACCTTGTTTTCGTTTCTTGTCTCTCCCTCTTCTCCTAGTTATCTAGCTCCCCACTTCCAGTAGATTTGCGCAAACAACAATAAAAATCTACGCTCATCACATAATCGTCTTCTTCATTGTCCCACTCACCGCACTAACTTCATACACTCTTCCTTCTTCGTTCAATCTATCTCTCTGTGGAATGCGCTTCCCCTGGAAATCAGTATGGCAACCAACCGATTATCCTTTAAAGTTAAAGTTCGCGAGCACATTCGCAAGAAGCTGGCAGTTTCATTACAACGTTAGTGTTTTCCCGTTGTTTGTCTTATTTGTTTTAGTATATTTATGTGTGCTAATTTTATATATGATCTTCATATTCATATTCATTTATTCATTGTTTGTCACAGGTGAAAAGACAGTTCTTACAGTTAACATTATTGTATCACTGTAACATACCCATGGGGTATACAATATTTATATGTATGTTCATGTTTTTATGATTAGGTATATATATTATATTCATAGTTTTTAATAGATATATGTATCTTATATTTAAATAAATATTTATTCCTAAATTTTCGTTATTGCACCTACCACTGTTTGTCTCTGCATCACCCAAAGGTTGACTGGTAGAAAATGCCTATGGCATTAAGTCCACCTCTGTACATTTGTGTGCTTAAAGTATTAAATAAATAAATTGATTTTACATTCTGTGATTACCTACTTCCTCACACACTGACTTACTAATTATGAAATTTTAGGAAAATCGTCTACTTTTACAATGTTTGTAAATATGTGAGCACTATGTATCTATCACATAATTAAATTATCTGTCGTTGCTTCATTTTTAGGGTTTTGTACCCAAAGGGTAAATACGGGACCCTATCACTAAGACTCCGCTGTCTGTCCGTCCGTCTGTCTATCACCAGGCTGTATCTCAAGAACCGCGATAGCTAGACAGTTGAAATTTTCACAAATTATGTATTTCTGTTGCCGCTATAACAACAAATACTAAAAACAAAATAAAATAAATATTTAAGGGGGGCTCCCATACAACAAACGTGATTTTTTTTCCGTTTTTATAGATTCTGGACTCGCGCACGAAGAGTTCCGTACCATTGTACGGAACCCTTCGTGCGCGAGTCCGACTCGCACTTGGCCGGTTTTTAATTTTTTTTACCTATTTTGGTAATAGTAATTTTATTTTAGATGCATCGTCTTCACTTATAATTATTTAACTAATGTAGGTGTACCTTTACAAAATATTGTAAAACATTTTAAAAGAGTAACTGGAGTTTCTTGCTCATTCTTCTCCATACGAAAACTACTTTTTGGAAGGGGCGACTAAAATCAATTCTATTATATTGTAAATTTTGACGTTCAAAAGTGTCTTACAAGGGCCTATTTGAAATAAATGATTTGACTTTGATTTTGCCTCGCATGTGTTTCGATACCGAAATCGTATAAAGGTTAAATAACTATTTAGCTCAACCCTTTTTCATGAAGAAATCGGTATAGCTCAACCTTTATTTGAAACCGGTACCGATATATTTTTGAGGTATTTTCACCTTTAACCGTAACCGCTTTCAGTCCCTGATTCAAACCAGCATAGATTGATACAATATGCTTTATTGTACACCAAACCAATCAATGGTGAGAGAAGAAAAAACGGCGTTGGAAACTAACGGGTTAATAAAAACAGTTGATATTTAAGCGAAAAGATAATAAATGTTTTTTTTTTTTTGTATGTGAACAATAAAGGTATTATTAATAATCTACCCTCAAAATAGCAGCTGACAACAGAAAAGCCGTAAAAATATTCTAATTTCCAACCTCATAGAGTTTGACAGCAGAGTCTAGGTTTGTTTATTTATCTAATCAACAACTCAAAGGACTCGAATGTTACAGGTACAACCGTTTTTAATTAGAAGTGTTTTCACTAGTTATATATTATGTACAAGTATATAAAGGAAAAAGTTAAAAATAAAGAGAAGAGCTCATTGGGCGTCAAAAAATTCGTCCGCATCGCTTTCAGCGGGAAAAGTGCCCAAAAGGCTGGCAGCGTTGCCATGTTGGATGGCAATGCTGATTCTTTGGCCTAAGAATTGGCCAGCCCTCTGGTCACGTAAAGAGTCGACCAACCGCTTGGCGATGTCCCGGAATACTCGGTGAGCACTCGGACCCCATGGCCCTAGTGTTTCAATCCCAAACGGCTCAAAAATATAGCTACTAGTAAGGTTGCTATATTTGCGCCGTTTGAGGTTTTCTGCACCTGCAGCAGCCGCCCCGGCACAACCCGCAGTGCTAGGAAGATGGGGTGGCACAACGGTGTCGACACAGGTTGCATCCCACACCAAAGGCCTACCCAAATTCCAAGGCATTATGGTCATTCCGTCTGGACTCTTCCCATCGTCGCGTGCCAAGCCATTAGGTTCTAAAACAGCTGGCACCCGGCGGTGACAAGAGCCCGACGGAGGATATCATTAATGCTTGTGTGCCGTGTCAACCGACCAGCGCTTTTGCTGCAGGAAAGGCCATGGTGTGCGAAGCGGTCGACAGCTTCACCGCACTGACAGCGATATGGAGCCCCGCAAGGAACACCCAGACGCAGACTTGTAGCGAGCCGGAAAGTGGTGTCACCCGATAGTGCCTATATTGGGTGACGGTAGCGCCTGAAGCCAGAGGCCCGGCTCCCATTTTCCCACAGCTAGCAGGCGGGCACGCTCGGCAGTGTTGGTGGACGTATTTATGAAGTTATTCCGTACCAACCTGCAGAGCGGCTCATCCCACTGTCTCTGGGAAGACGGGTTCTCGAGCTGCTCCGTATCCGGACAAGCCATTTTCCATGCGTTCATCACATCGGTCAAACACGGCACTTCAGTGTCAACCTGAGAAGCGGTTAAGATTTTTCTGGTTAAGTCTTCGGTGCTGTGGATCAAGGACAGGAACGCCGGTAAGCTTACACTAGAAATTTTGCGTTATTTTAATTTTAGTTAAAACTAGTTTTAACATAGAGCACTAGACAGAATGTCGTGAAATAACGGAGGTTATAGTACGTTTATGTCAAAATAACGAAAGGATGATTACCGTTATTTTGTCTAATATTATTATAAATGGAGTATAATTCCATGGTTCCATTAAAGGTTACAAAAATAACATAACTCGGAGCTTACAACGAGTGATTTCTTAAATACCAATGTCTATAATAAGATCTGGGGCCTACTTTTACTAAAGCAGGCATCAAGCTCAATATAAGAACGCTTTTAATAAAACAAGGATCCGTTCCTTATTTATTCCATTACGAATGGAGTGGGAAAATAAAAGCAATGTTACTTATACGGCTTAAGGCGCTAAATACGGGCTGGGGGGAGTCTAATACCCTTTCAAGGCATTTGTTTGGAAGCTTTTATCGAGCCTAAATGGAGCACCAATGTTTGGTAACAATGAAATAGAGTTAAGATTTTATATGTATATATATAAAATCTATTTATCTATACAAATGAATAAAATTGAAGTGCCTGTTTGTAATGTAAAAATAACAGCTTTTTACTAAATTCATATGAAAGTATATACGGTACTAATAAAAAAATGTATATTAAATTTGTGTCTGTCTGTCTATCTGTTTGTACCGGCTAATCTCAGAAACAGCTAGACCGATTTTGACGGAAGTTTAACTGATAGATAGCTGATGTTATAAGAAGTAACTTCGCTACTTTTATTTTAGAAAAATAATTCTGGTTCACGCGTGTGAAGCTGCAGGCAGCAGTAATCTTCTTATATATAAAATTCTCGTGTCACAATGTTAGTTACCTTACTCCTCCGAAACGGCTTTACTGATTTTTACCAAATTTTATATGCATATTCAGTAGGTCTGAGAATCGGCTACTATCTATTTTTCATACCCCTAAGTGATAAGGGTTGTCCACCCCTTGTTTCAAGCTATTTTATTGATCATCATAAATGTAACATATCTTTTCTATACAGATTTCTACATGAAACCAAAATAGCTACAGCATCCTTTACAAACGATTTCAAAAGAAAATTTATTCTTTAGTGGAATGACCATCGAACCTACCTTTCTCTAAATGTACTTAGAGAGAGGTAGGTCCGAATATCATTTTCACAAAGTGTAACTTGTCGTAATCGTTTGAGTACCTTATGAAAATATATACTTAAATATAATTACCTAAATATTTTAATAGTCTTAATCCTGATTAATAGCCAAGATAACCAGGAGGTTCTAATTGAGCAGCTGCATCAAGGATTCGACGCAGTGAGCTTTAGAATCCTGAATACGGTACTTAAACTTTCTACCTACCTCTTCCATATTAATCATATTCAAATCAAATCAAAATATTTTATTTCACATAAACCTACACGGGCACTTATGAAACGTCAGAAACTAGGTGCACGGTTCCAATTTATTAGTCGTTTCCTATGAAGAAGAGCCGGCAAGAAACTCCACATATTATAACTTTGGCACACATCTTGAAACACATAAATCTCACACACCTTATTCAGCGTTATTCTTCACAATCTTCAAGTTTACGAGATATATCCCCAAGTCTCACAAGAGGCCTATCACCATAAATTGTTACGCCTTACAAAATCTCTGATCAATCTGCCTCGGTATTCATGGCGCGAGGATGCATGTTATGAATATAAACTTGGTTAAATTCGCATGTGCGGTGTATCCATCATGCTGAATCATCTATAACGTGTAAGGTATGGTGTTGATGATGTTTCAAAGCCGCAAGTGCTTACTAGGGTATATACCTTCTGAATATATATGTATGTTTACGGTTTTACGGTATTTATTTCTGATTTTCCCGAATTGATTCGATCTCGAACGTAGCTATGAACTCATGACGCGGTGAAGGGCGAAGTGATTTTTTAGAGGCAACCTGAAAAAATACATGATCGACCTACGTAGACCTGTCGGGTCATATGCTATCTAACCTTTTAAATTCCAAATCAGATTTGCAAACATCGAGTTCCCCTTATTTCTTAAATCTATTCGACTAAATTAAATTCCTTCTAGGATTTATTTAACACTGTTCCGTGCCAACTGCCTGACAACTAACGAACTTGCACAATCTTTGCATTCTTGCCGCAAGACTTGGTTGTTTGCAGACCGACGTGGTGGGTCGGGGGCGGCCAGGGGCGACCAGAGACAGTCCCGCTTTTTTTCTTATTGTCCAGTTGGGACGTCAGATTTGAATTGTAAATGATGTTCGGTCCAGAATCTCTCCTAGCTCTAACAAACAAGCTTTGTGACCTGGTCTTTGCATAAATCAGCAATATTGCATCTTTTATGCATAAACATTTTTTTAGCAAAGACATGAATGGTGCAGTGCTTTTTGTTATTCGCCGTGAGAGTAAAGTCTGGCTGATAATCAGCTGTAAAGGCTGCTGCAATGAGCTTCCGCTAGGAAACGTCGCCATAATAGAACTCTAATTGGACATTATTTATTACATACATCTTTATTTTATTAACAACGTCATCGGATCATAATCCCAAGCTTAGGCCCCCCACAACAGACATAATACGATTAACTCTATCCTTATCTTAACATTCCAATTCCATTGTTACACAAACAAAGGACCCTACACATTTACTCCTGAGCTTGCAACACCGCCTTCGACATAATTGAATAGAAATCGATAATATTTGTCGGACGCTCGACGCTAGTCTACAGAAGCTACCGATTCCAATTACAACAGTAATTGGTCTTCGGCCCTGTAAATGCGAGTTCCGAATGTAGCCGACTGATAAGAGGTCGAATTAACACTGAATGGGACTGTTTTCGTGACAATTTGGACGTTTCTGTCATCTCGAAATGGTGTCTCCAAGTCTAAAAGGTCAAAGTTAGGGTTCAATACGTTTTTTTAGAATAAAACTGATCGAAATACGTTCTAGAAGGCCTATTGGTGATTTGTAATTTTTTTTTTTACAGAGCACTAGCTTTTGTCCGCGGCTACGCCCGCGTGGATGTCGAAAAATATCCCACCGAGAGGGTTCCGTAAGATGACTATGTTATCTATTTACTATCCCAAGATTGTAGTTGAAAAGCATGTTCTCCTACACATTTCAAATGTAAGTTTGTACGCACAATATTGAGAGATTATTGCCATGTTATTTTAAGAACATGGACTTCTTATAGGTTTTTCTGTTATCTACAAGAAAATAACTATTTTCTACATTAAAAAAAAATTGAGTATGTAGTTTCGAAGATAAGTGGGGGGAATGGTCAATTTGCGTCTATTTTCATAAATAACATTAAAACTGTTAATTAAAAAAATATTTAAAAGATTGAGATCCTCACAACAAGCCCTATTTAATACATCACACTGTACTGTTTGCAATTTCTTTGAAAAAAAATCTAATTCCCCCCCCCCCCCCCCCCAAAGTATCCACCGTATTCAAAATTCATATTTACGTCACACATCCGTGTTTGGGTCACAATAATTCATATGTGTACCAAATTTCACTCCAGTAGATTCGGAACAAATAAAGCCTCGTACAGACAGGCGCGACACGATGCTAACAAAACAATTTCTAAGAAAACATCACGGTAGAACAATTACCGGTGTCGGTCGCGTCGCGTGAAAAGTCGCGCTAGTTCCAACGAGCCTTAAGTCGTGACAGGCGGACAAACAGACACACATACGAATGATTCTATAAGGTTTCCGTTTTTTCATTCGCACGTACGAAACCCTAAAAATGTAAATGGTTTAATAAAAAGCAAATTTTTTCTTGAAACAAGAGAATCCAATTTGGGGCGTAAAATAATTAAAAGATTATTCTTGATGAATATTTTAATTACTTTGACATTTTCCGACATGCCCGATACCCTTTAAAATACTCTTCTGCGTCCATGGCATTTTATCTAGACAAATAAATGCTTAAATCCTCGAATTAATTTATATTCGAAAAACAAAATATATTTTTTTTCAAGTTTTTTTTTTTGCCTCTGCGGGAAGCTTTTGACCTGCATCTCACCTAAATAGTAAGTAATGATCAAGCCAAAGGTGAAAGCGAGCTTCACCCGGAATCCTCAACCACAGAGGAACTGACTATTTTACCTCTAACTGTCGAAACACAACAATGCTGTTAACATTGTTGTAATGGCGTCAGACTTAGATAAGATGGTGGTAGCTAGCCAGGCGAACTTAGAACAATCAGCAAAAGTATTTGGCAGTCAAAGTCATTTATAAGCTTAAGGGCGGTTTTTACTAACGAGAATTGTCCAAGTCATTAAGTGGTACCAGGTGGATATCATAATTGGTTATAATCCCGTTGCTAAAAGGGGTATCAAAGCTTAAAGGGTTACACGTTATTTTAATGATATAGGTAAATCTCTTAAGGTTACCACATTACCTGTTAATAAATAACGATGCGGCCATCTAATTTAATTGTTTGAACTCACACGAAACCATAATCGCAGATGACGGAAATTTTAATGTGCACAGGCTTTTAGACACTTCTCGCTTCTCGACATAGTTGTCAACGTCATGTCAATCTGCCCCCTTTTTCACGAGGCATGAAGGGGTGTCGGTGTGTAGGTCATGGATGGTCACCTTCGATCGACCCATGCGGCTATTATTACTTAGCCACGAGCCCCTCAAGCCTCGAGCCATAAAATACGCTGTCTAACAGAAAAATACATGTCACAATTGTATTGATCAAAAGTGAAATTCCGTTTATGTAAGAAAAATACAGGTATCCCACCAAGAATTCAAAACACGCTATCTATTCCCCGGTTCCCAAGGGCAATTTTCCAATACAAGAAACAATATATCAGGTCGGCCGTACCTACGTGAATTTCGAAGGTTTTCGTCAGAAAAATCGGCAACATAATTCATTCTTAGCCCAATGGGGCCGCGGCCATTTCTCCCTGCCAATCACACCTTCACGAGAATTTATAGAAACTAGCTAGGGTCACGAATTCTTTCTCTTCTGTATTCCGATGTTGTGTTGTGCGATACTTTTTGGTCGACGTGATAAAGGAGGGTTGGTTACTGTAATTGTAACCTATTTATTTTCTCTATGTGTTGTGGGACGTTTGGGATAGCTGTGTTGAAAGGGAGTGGTCAAAAATTTATACTGAAAACATTTTAGGATGGTGCCAAAAAATCTGTTAAATTTTTAGTAATAATGTAATATGGATACTAACACCAAAGACAAAATGAGATAACTTGTAGGTACAGTCCGATTCAAACTACATGATTTAAGGCGGCTCGAAACATGAGGCGAGTCGCTGCGCAGTTACAAATTCACGTGTCAGCGGGGGTAAGGGGTGAGGTTACTGCGCAGCGAGTAACGCACTTCAGACCCGCCATAAAATTTGACGCATACCATATCTCATGTAGTTTTAATTTGACTCACACACTTCAAATCAGGAAACCAGAAACGCTGCTTTAGGAAATACGTGTAAACAAACATAAGAGCTAATTCTAAATTAAAGTCCTACGGCATATTGTTCTATCTATCCCTAGGGTTCTTCAGAGCCAACTTTGGCCCCTAATAACTAATTGGCCACTACAAATTTCACGTAGCGACAATGTACACTCCAAACTTTGCTAATGACTAAAGTGGACAGTACTTATGTCTAAAATGTTGCATGATTTAGATACCAGAACATGTGTTGCGGTTACCGAAGGGACTTAGGTACGTCCCTGCAAAGTATTGTAGTACTGCTGAAAGCTAAAGGCTGATATATGACTTGACCATTTTAATGAGATTAAACGTTTGTTCTTTGAATTTTAAATGAAATACAAATTGAGTTTAATGGTTCAAAAGTTTTTTTATTTTTAAATTCACCTTTAAAGGACTTTTTGACATTAATCCAGTCCAAGTTCTTTTATTGAAAATTAACTTTGGCCCGCGGTTTCGCCCGCATGGCTGTCGGAAGTTATCCCTCGGGAATGTATTACCGGGATAAAAAGTATCCTATGTGTTAATCTAGGTTATAAACTATCCGTATGCCAAATTTCATCTAAATCCGTTTTGCTGTTTTTGCGTGATTGAGTAACAAACATCCGAACACACAAACATGCAAACAAAACCGCAAAAATTACCATTGCCATTACATTACAATTCCATTACATAATTACAAATATACTTGCCGCAAAAATAATTAAAATACTTCTTTAGCGGTGTTTCCACGCTATGACGCTTGGATAAAAAAAATACTAGGTAGTTATAACAAAATTAAAGGGCCAACAAACACATTTTACTTTTTATTATTTTTAGTAGATCTTTGACAGTCGTTACGGGTAGTCAGAAGCCCAAAAATCTGACAACCAGTCTTACCAAGGGGTATCGTGTTACCTAGAAACGAGGTTGTGAAGGTCAGATAGGCAGTCGCTCCATGTAAAATACTGTTATTCAGCTGCATCCAATTAGACTGGAAGCCGACCCGAACATAGTTGGGAAAAAGGCTAGACAGATGATGAATGATTGTAATTTTAAAAAAAAACAGTGTAATAACAAACATTGATCTATATTTATTTTTATTTTAATAGTATCCATAGCAGTGTTATATATTTTAGCGATAATGCCATAAAGGACCATATAAGTGCCAATGGTACAACGCAATGTAATTTCTTCATATTAATAGTTGATGTTTATGTAACGGTTGTTGTGGCCGCAACATCTATGGCTGGATGTGGTCCGCGAGACGACTCCTGCGGCGCCACTATCGGGCTTTGAGTCTAGCATCTCCCGCTGGTACTAGAAAGAACACAGCCACCCACTGTGTTCTTTCTGGCTGCAGTCCGCACGCCACCGGTGGCATTATGTCCATATATTGCGACCGGTACAAATGGATGCTTTCACTGCTGCCTGTACCTGTGAAAATAAAAAGAATAACTGTCATAAAAGACTCTAAAATATAACAGGGTTATTACGAAAAAACTTTGTTTAATCACCTTGTTAAAAAAAAACTTTTTTTTATCAATGTTTTAAATAGATTTTAAGTACTGGGTTGATAAATTGAACAGGCTTATGTATAGAACTTTTATAAATTATTTAACATTTCTTTTAATGACGTTATTGTATGACCCTGAAGTAAAAAGGAAACACTGATATCTAAGTAATGTTACTTGCCAATGTTTTCTTTTTCTTCATAGTGGGTTTCTAAACTTTTCTATTAATCTAAATAATTATCCATTATTGTGGCATTTTCTTATTAATAAGACATTTAAAAATAATTATTTAGGGGTAGCACTGACAGAATTATCACTGAGTAAGAGGTTACTAAATTATAGAGCAGCTAACAGAGCATACAAACATACAAAAATACGGTAGGAAGGTAATCCCATATTTACGTATTAAAGGATGTCAGAGCAAAGTTATTCGAGGACCTCCGTGAGTATGTCGGAGTTGGCGTCGCGCTATCTCTCGAGGCCCAGTTTCAATCTTTCTGGCTGCGGTCCGGACGCTGCCGAACCGGTGGAATCATCTAACATCATAGTCATTAATTAAATTAAAATTGCTGAAAAATATTCAATAGAAAATTAAAAAATATAATTAATAACAAATTGTCAATAATTATTAAACAATTATGTAATAAACAATTATAATTTCCAACCTTCGCATGCATACAATGTAGGGACATCCCTGAGATATTTCTGTATTTTAACCTTTTCTTTTAGACACTCAATAGTTTTGTTAATTTTGCTTATATGCTTGTAAGTTATTATTGCAGTACCTATGAGCCCCGTTCAGATCGGACAGTTTTTTTTTTTACATTTTGTATATTGGATTTAACTAGTCAAAAGTAAGAGAATACAAAATACCAATATTCATAAACTCTTGCTATACTTGGTTTACATTTACAACTTCTCTTTTACACTAAAACTTTATTTTTACAAATTCTTATTAGAGTTGAGCTTTTAAAGCTTTGGTTGTACCCGAAAAACGGTAGCTAATTTGAACCACAAAACTTTTACATCACAAATGTTTGACAGGACCGCGAAAAGCAATATGGTACAGTAGATATTCGGTTTCCGAATCAAAGTTGTCAGCTCCCCAAAAACAGGAATTCCTGGTATGTACCCTTAGCATAAAGCCTGCTCCACATTCTCGGCGAGAGGTCTCGATGAAAACATTTGCCGAGACAGGGCGAAACGAGAACGTTGCTCTACATTCTTGCCTGGCACAGTACTATTGTACTCTCGTACCAAGATGGACGTCTTGAAAATATCTACCGCTGTAGCATTATGCGCTGCTGCAGCCTAATACAATTATTTATTGATCTGTGAAAAAAATGTTACCAAAAGACGTTGGAATAAGCGAAGGTGGTGGATGATGATGAGATGCGCTCGCTACGGTGACTGGCGGCCGACTGACACTGACAGCGAGAGCGAGCGAGAATATGGAGGAAAGCCCGCTCCACATTCTCGGCGGGACGTCTCGACGAGAACATTTGCCGTAAAGAACAAGACGAGAGAACAACTAGAATATAGACGAATATTCCCACTACACTCTCGTATTCGGCAAGTCTCGTGTAGTTTTGCAGATAATATGGAGCAGCCTTAAAACATGTACAGTATGTATACAATTATAAACTTTTTAGAGTTATTTTCTCCTACTGTATTGATTGTAATATGTTGATAGGAATATAGTATTTTGAAACCCACAGTCCCACACTACATAGGGCTTATATCAAGTTGCAATCCCCGAGAAAATCATTTTGAATTTTGCTAAGTGTACGCAAATTTTAGCTCGTGGCTGTACATGTACGTTTAGTGCTGAAGGTATTATTTACATGAATGATATGAATTTGAGTATTTATGGCTAATTTAATATACGACTACTATTTCTCTCAAAAAGCTCAAAAAATATTTTGCAATGTTCAGCGAGTTGGTTATGTTAACTTCATCAAATAAATCCTTTTAATTAAATGCATTCTGCGCATTCTGCGCATTCTACATAATCCACCTTTTTAAATAGTGAATCCTATCCTATACTATTGAACGAGAAATATTTGTAACTAGCTTCTGCCCGCGACTTCGTTCACGTGGAAGTCGTAAGATACCACAATATACTACAATTACAGCCACATTTTTATAAAACATCTCTGTATACCTACTACATTTGTAGTTTTATTCTCAGCAGTCAAAATATGCAGAGTCAGGAATGGTGACTCGGGAGCAAGCGAAACTTCGTGTGAGAAGCAGCTTGTCCTGAGGTTGACACCCGCAGCTTTCAGCCTTCGGTGTCGGACCCTGTGACTTGTTGATCGCAAAGCATACGCTCCGAGAGAACTGCATGCGCTTGAACTGGTAATTTTGAGGAATTAGTGGTATACGCGCTATAAACACTGTCTCACCATCGCCATAACCTGTTAGAATTTCTACCTCGATGACGTTTCTCTGCAAAGACGTGACTTTGAGCCGGGTTCCGTTACACAGATGTACAACCGGAAGTCCACTTGCCATTTGCGAATTGAGAAATTCTACGGGGTAATGTGCGGCATAATCTTCCTCCACATTAGTATTAATGGAGGTGTATATCACTTCACTCCCTTCAATTTGTGAGAGAATACTGTGGTTGATCGCTGCAGCTTGATCATTTTCGGAGTTAAAATGGAAACACGCCCAAGAATTCTCTTGGTACGGTATTTGACTGATGTCCCCGTATACCAGACGAATAAGTTCTTCTTAAGTGGGATCTACTTTACCAAGAGTCTCTGGTAGAGTGCCTCGAACAACTTTTAGAAGAACATCGGAGAATTCTTGAGCATTTGAATTCCCGCCAAGCCGAGCTCGTATGATGATGGTCAAGCGCAGTCTATGAACTCTCGACCGTAGAGTCGACCTTTTCAACGAAGTATTCACTTTGTCAGTCAGGACTGTAACACTGTAATCATGTCTTGGTTCCTGCGGATGTCCTGCAGGGTTCTGTTTACAGCTTCCACTGCTTTTCTTTTTGCCATAATGCATTCATCCCATACGATGAAGCGCAATCCCTAAGCACACATCCCTTGTTACTGTTGCGTGACACCCCACAAACAGGCGTTTCGTTGCTCTTTAAATTGATGGGAATCTTAAACGATTCCAGAAGATCCACACACAGATTTTAAAATCGCTAGGACAAATCTGCTGTCAAAATATGTAAAATTCCTTTTATTCCTATAGTCTTTAGCTCTAAAATGATCAGAACACAACCTTGAATGTTTTGTGACTGTAAAGTACTTGTAACGTAGCAGTTTCCCATAGCTTACGAAGTTTTTCTTTTTAACCAACTTCAAAAAAAGGAGGTTTCTCAATTCGACCGTATATTTTTTTTTATGTGTGTTCGCGGATAAATTCGCCGTTTTTGAACCGATTTTGATGATTCTTTTTTTGTTGGAAAGGAAATATTTTAAAGGGAGTTCCATGATAAGGAAACCAGGATCTGATGATGGCATCCTAGATAAATAGAGGGAACTCTTCAAATATTATAGGCAAACCTATAGCAATTTGGGTATTTTTTATAATAACTCGTGCAGTTGCTCTTGGAAAGCATTATTTGTTTAAGTGGAACTGATGATGATGACCACAAATAGCCACCGGAACTACTAAATAATAAGTATTTCACGGGTTGCGATTCGATTACTTTAATAGGTTGCAATGCAGTTTATTCTCGTCACAATGCATAAGGAGAAGTGGAGATGATGGTGAAGTACCAGGAGAACTTTCAACGATGAACGTCCCTGCATCGGGAAAAGCAATATTTTGTAAAAGGTGATGAGCAGTTGGCATTAAGCTAATGTAACTTAGACAAATTACAAATTGACCCACTAAAAAGCGAGAAATAAAAACTTTTTTACAAAAAAAAAAAACAATCGACTCGTATTACAAAATGTAAAAAAAAGAAAAACACAAAAAAACCGTAGACGGGAATCGATCTGACAACTTCATGTTTACAAAGCAATCGTCCAACCGCTGACTTAATTGCTCCGTTGAAATTTACTTAAAATAGCCGTTCCTATACATTTCATGATTGACTGCTTAGTTCCATAAAGGTATAGTGTGATGATAATCATTTAAAAAGTTAAATCGAAAACCATCTACAATATCCTAATCTTTTGGTGCGTTTTTTTCTAAAAATACGAACATAATATAATATTGCTCGTCCCCCATAGTATATAGCGTGATAGTTTATACCCTACAATTTGACCAGACTTATAGGGAATACCTATGCAAAATTTTAACAGAATCCATCCGGTAGAATTTGCGTCACGTTAGAACATACAAATACGATATAATGTAATATTGCTCATCCCCATAGAAAATAGCGTGATAGTCTATACCCTACAGTTGAAATAGACAAATATTCTGAAAACTAAATTTTCTGCATAAGAATCGATCCCAGACCTCGTAGCAATAACTTTCTTTCAAAATATTCAATGTACAATTTTAACTTCGCTAAGATTTTATTATATGTATGGATAATCAAAAAAAAAATAGTAGTACAAAATGTGAAAAAAAAAGAAGAACAAAAAACCGCAGTTGGGAATCGAACTTACAACCCCATGTTTGCAAAGCAACCGTCCAACCGCTGAGTTAATTGCTACGTTGAAACTTCCCTAAAATAGCCATTCCTATATATTTCACGATTGACTGCTTAGTTCCATAAAGGTATAGCGTGATGATAATAATTTAAAAAGTTAAATCGATAATCATCTGCAATATCCTAATATATCGGCGCGTTTTTTTCCAAAAATACGAACATAATATAATATTGCTCGTCCCCCATAGTAAATAGCGTGATAGTTTATACCCTATAGTTTGACCAGACTTATAGGGAATACCTATGTAAAATTTTAACAGAATCTATCCGGTAGAATTTGCGTCATGCTAGAACATACAAATACGACATAATGTAATATTGCTCGTCCCCCATAGTAAATAGCGTGATAGTTTATACCCTATAGTTTGACCAGACACACAGGGAATATCTATGTAAAATTTTATCAGAATCTGTCCGGTAGAATTTGCGCCATGCTGGAACATACATACAGACAAACAGACAAACAGACAAAAATTCTAAAAAAAATATTTTCGGCATTAGAATCGATCCCCGACCTCGTAGCAATTACTTTTTTTCAAAAATATTCAATGTACAGTTTTGACATCGCTACGATTTTATTATATGTATAGATAAGTATATTTGTTTGTATATACAGGGTTACTGGTAACTCGACGTATTCCTTGCAGGACGTCATAGTAGGGTTAAAATGCAACAAATTAAGCCACCAAATGTTCTACCGAAATTCAGTAGTTTTTGAATTAGTTAAGAGTTTTAGTTTTTTTATGAAAAATCCCAGATTAAATCATTTGAAACCAATTTAAAAATGATTTACGGCGCGACTGTACTGAAATTTAAGTTATTATCATAGTTGACGCCGTAGCAGACCTTTGTTAATAATTAAAAGTTCAATAATGCCTAAAACTTTGGCAAATATCACTAACCAAACATTTAATTTTTTGTAATTTTTGCTATTACTTCATAAAAAATGTAGTCTAGTGCAAAAAAAAATGCTACACCTGGTGTACAAATTACTAAGAAAATATTCTTGTCTTATCAGCTATCCAAAAAGGTATGAAAGTTAATACAAAATCATGGACTACATTATGAAAATTGTTTTTGATTTAGTACAGGCGTGCGTTTCACAAAAAGGTGATTATTCGAAAAATCAAAAACAAAATCGTGAACATTATTTTTCTTTTTAATCAATATTAAAAACTTTAATTACACACATTTCACACGTCTTGTTCGATGTGCTGCCCTCGGTTTCGAATACATGTTCTTATTCGCTTCCTTACTTCGGTTTTTGTTATTCTTGATGTGATTGTTGCCCTCATCTGGTCCGCCGCATTTGTAATTCTCTCCCTTAGTTCTTCAATTGAATTTACTGGGATCACATAAACTAGATCTTTCATATGACCCCAGACGTAAAAGTCTAGCGGCGTCAGATCAGATCTTCGTGCAGGCCACGGAATCGGCCCACCGCGCCCTATCCATCGGTTTGGATAGTTTTCATCCAGCAATTGTCGAATTGTGATTCGGAAGTGGGCTGGACATCCGTCATGTTGGTAAATCATGTTTGCTCTTCTTTCTTCCGGTACATCCGTGAGCAGTGCTGATAAATGATTTCTGAGGAAATCTTTATAAAGTTCCCCATTTAGTGTTCGGGGTAAAAAATGTGGGCCAATTAATTTGTCGTCAATAATACCCATCCAAACATTAAGCGAGAACCTTCGCTGGGATGCGGTTGGTTTCAGTTTTTTAGGGTTTGCTTCTGCTTTCGGTGCCCAGTAATGTAAGTTGTGGTAATTTGTGATACCATCACGATCAAAACATGACTCATCGGTCCACAGAATGTTTTTTAAAAAGTTTTCGCTGTCGGCGTCGGCACTTAGCATAAAACGACAAAATTCAAGCCGTCTCGGCGGATCTCCTTCTTCTAATGACTGGACTGGTTGGTAATGGTATGGATGTCGGCCTGACAAGTGAACTACAGACCAGACTTTCCACTGTGACATACCAAGCTCACGCGCTACGATGTTTGTCGATGTGTTAGGATCGTCAATAAAACGTTGAAGAATAAGCTCCTCGTCCTCAGCCGTGTATCTCCGGGAACGACCAGTGTCAACTTGCCTGCTTCTTTGGACGCTGCCAGTTTCAGATATTCGCCGATAAGTCGATCCGAAGACACTAACGTGGGGGAGTCGGCGGTTGGGAAAGCGAAGTTGATATTCTCGCCGCGCCTCAGCAGCGTTACCGTCACAAAGTCCGTAACAGTACATTATGTCAGCGTATTCAGGATTAGAATATGCAGCCATAGTCAGCGCTTATGAAGGCACAGCACAGCACAAGAGCAAGATACGCAGCAACAGTTAGGGAAATAGCCAGTAACAAAACACGAGCTTGCGCGACGTAGAGTTGAAACTAACTAACGCTGACGACCAAATTTTGCAAAATCGCACCCCCTGTCATGCCGAGAGAACAATAGCGACCAATCACAAAGCTCCCCGAGTGTTTGGAGTTCAAGCGCAGGTAAAAACTAAGAATAATACGAATATGAAACAATAGGTTGACCGTCTCGCAATTTTACCTGCCCCCCATAAAACTCTTCTCTTCCCTGGCACACATGCAAAAGTATTGACAATCATACCTTTCTGAATAACTGATAAGACAAGGATATTTTTCTAGTAATTTGTTCACCAGGTGTAGTATTTTTTTTTGGCACTAGACTACATTTTTTATGAAGTAATAGCAAAAATTACAAAAAATTAAATATTTGGTTAGTGATATTTGCCAAAGTTTTAGGCATTATTGAACTTTTAATTATTAACAAAGGTCTGCTACGGCGTCAACTATGATAATAACTTAAATTTCAGTACAGTCGCGCCGCAAATCATTTTTAAATTGGTTTCAAATGATTTAATCTGGGATTTTTCATAAAAAAACTAAAACTCTTAACTAATTCAAAAACTACTGAATTTCGGTAGAACATTTGGTGGCTTAATTTGTTGCATTTTAACTCTACTATGACGTCCAGCCAGGAATACGTCGAGTTACCAGTAACCCTGTATATTTGTACTCACTTTCTCGAAATCGGATTTAGGTCTCATATCTGGGAAAATATGTTTTCTACGTATTTTCACCCGATCAGAGCTCGGTCACCCCATGTTTAGAACAAGATAATGAATGATGACATGAGAATAATTACATAAGAATAATGTCATGGCAGCATGGAATAAGTAAGAACATGGATTAGTATGAACTTTCCTATACTATTAAATGAGCATTCTCTATTTTCACCAGAGCAGAGCTCGGTCGCCCAGGCACTATACGAGGTAATAACAACTCCTATGGTTATTAAATTTCAGTTTTTTGTTTGTTTTAAACTCAATCAAACATCAAATACGTTGCATACTTCATTTTACATCTGAAATCTAAATACACTAGTTATCGTCTTTTAAATACACCGTGAAATTTGAATCACAGTTTTGCTAGAACAAACGTTGTTCAGACCATGGTCTACTACCATACTATAGCATCCAATAAAAAAAAAATCGGCCAAGTGCGTGTCGGACCACGCACAATGAAGGGTTCCGTAGTTGGGATGAATTTATCCCAAAAACAAACTTAACTTTGTAGTTGAAAAATATGTTCTCCCATACGGAATGTATGGGAAAACATGTTTTTGCAACTGCAAAGTTAAGTTGGTCGCTTATTACTCGTTAACCTGTAAAGCCTACTTAGCTGTGATAGTTTTCCTTTTAATTTCGTTATATCAGCTACTGTTGTAATTTTTTTCACACACCCAAAACTAACCATTTAGCCGGCAGGAGGGGGGACACTTGACTCTTAACAAAAATTAGCACTTTAAAGCTTAATATTTCGCAAACGAATCCCTGAATCCAAAAATGGTTTTCACAAACTCACAATATTTTTAAAGGACCTTTCCAATGATACCCCTTACCATGGGGTAAAAAAATAAAAAAATAAACATTACCACTTTACGTGTATGAGAGGTACCCTAAAAAAAATGTTTTTCATAATTTTGTTTTACCACTTTGTCGGCGTAATTAATATGTATATCTATGCCAAATTACAACTTTCTAGTACTAAGGGTCTCGGAGCTAGACCGCGGACAGACAGACAGATAGACAGACAGACAGATAGACGGACATGACGAAACTATAAGGGTTCCTTGTTTACTACGGAACCCTAAAAACATAATTGTTTTTTGAAAAAACACAAATAAAACACAGACACCATACATGGGACACAGCATTGTTTACAGGGAAATGTCCCTCCATAAACGAAATTTAGTAAGCAGTAGATAATCTTGACATTTTAAACTTTGTCTTTTTGTTTTTTTCAAAAACCAATTTGTGTTTTTTTTTTTTTATTGGATGCTGTAGAATGGTAGTAGACCATGGTCTGAATAACGTTTGTTCTAGCAAAACTGTGATTCAAATTTCACGGTGTATAGCAACAATAATAATAACTCATATTTGTTATAATAATATATCACAAAGAAAGACGTACCGGGCAGGCCATTCTAAATTAATGTGCCTATTTGCACTTCAATGAAATCTATTCTAATAGAAAAATATGGTAATTGGCACCTGCTACTCGTCCCACACAAATCATATAAATTGACAGACGTACCTATAAATATATATTTACTTTGAAAATGGACATCTATAATGATCAAGTAATTTTCAGGCGCAAAACCTTTTTCAAAACATTTGCATGGGTGGTTGGGCGCGTTAATCCACGTGGGTGGTATATTAATGAAGACAGGTGAGCTAGCAATTCACTGCTATTCTCAAACGTGTGAAAATTCTATGTAATATACCTAACCAACTTTAAAGAATGGAAGAGGTTAAGCGTAACACAAAATTTTTAAAACACACAACTACTTCCTACCGTGTTATTAACGTTTATTTGTTGGATTTCTAAACGTTGCAATCATGTAACGAGTGCAAAACGGTTGGCCATTAACAACCAAGTCGTTCCGACTTTCTTCCGACCTCACAACAACCCTGACATTCATATAGGGTTTCCCCATTTCAATAATGCAAAACTATGAAACAATACAGCACAGAAGATCCACTTCTAACTTCTCGAATGAACCAAAATGTAGGTAAAGGTAACTATTCAGTATTCACTTATAATATAACAAAATTAATGGAATTTTGTCAATCTACGCCCTACCCAAACAGCGTTGCAAAAAAACCCTCTCAGCCTGGTTACAAAAATTGAACTATGATGCCATGGAGCAGCTACTCATTGTTTCCTCGTAATATTTAATAACTTCGGGTTCTTGACTGTAACAAAATCCCTACACACCCACAGTCACACCATCATTCTACTTATCCTCACACTTCACCTGCACTTTAACACTATACAATTTTTATTTTTATTACTTTAATTTAAAAAGTCTGTTTTTTGTTTTTTTTTTTATTTTTGTTTTCTCCTTCATCAATAAATAATTTGTCTAGAATTTAAAAATTGACCATTGACCATTGTAATGTTAATTAGATTAAATTCGGGGTGAGAGCCTGGTGATCCGTCACACAGGGTATCCTAGTATGGACGCCAGTCTCTTGCAAAGAATCATATTTTATGCATTTTTGTCAAAACGCTATTATTCTTGTCGCTATGTTTATTACTATGTGAACCTTTGTGAAGAGAGAAATAAAAACTATTATTATTACTTATGGGGGATCCGTCCATGTAGCCCACGAAATTCAATTTTTTTACGTTTTTTTGCAAATTACAGCGCTATTTTACGTTGTATGTTGGTAAAAATTCAATACTCGACAATAATGATAAAATATTAATAATTCATTTAAAACATCAATATAGCTCCCGAAATTATATTTAGGTACTGCATATAAGACTATTTCGAGAACATAAGACGATTTGAAGGAAACACGTCAAGGCAGCAAGCTCACCCGCAGGCATAGTGCCGGGAAAAAAAAAAGACTAGGTGTGGGTAACCCTCTCAATGCTGTTATCCCAGCTAGTCTTATGACGGCTGAATACAAGACAATGAGCGCCTGCCCGCTTCTGCCGAGATACTTTGATCCAAAAATTGTAACAGTCATTATTTTGAGAGTTTATATCGTCCCACAGCAACAACAATTTGTTATTTTAGGGTTCCTTACGAAACTGGTAAAATCGCACCCTTATGGTGCGACTCAGTCTGTCTGTCCGTCTGTCTGTCACAGCTGGATATCTCAAGAACTACTAATGCTATCAACTTGAAATTTGGAATAGTTTTAGATGACGTTTGCCCAAAACACTTTTTCAGAAATCATCAACTTAAATTACACTAGTTCCACTATCGATCAAGAGATGGCGCTGACCTAAAACTGCAATATTCTACACGGCAGTGTGCTGTTTTAAAGTTCTCTGACGAATAAAATCCTCGCCGATGAAAATTTCAAATGTTAAGGAACCCTCGGTGCGCGCGTCCGACTGTCTCTTGACCGGTTTTATATTCATTTCTGACTATTAACTTCACAACATACCCATTCTTTATTCTTCTCTACAATAATAAGCAACTGTATAACTGAACCTTCTGAAACAAATACCTACTCAATATTAATACCACAATAGCCCTGACATTAGCCCACAGTTTTCCTATACTTACATATTATTTTCTCCTTGGCAATTATGTGCACGAGCTTCGGAACAAAATGGAGTGTAGGTAATCAGTGCGCCGATGACATTGATGTGATTCGTGGTGATTGTCAAGGGCATGGTCGTAAGTGGCGGCCGCACGCGAGCCACCATTACGAATATTGAAAACGAAAACTAACAAGGAACTGTTATTGTTAGCATAATGTTTTGTGTTGTAGTATTTTACTTCTTCGTATTCACTTAAGTGGAAAAATGTTAAGAGAATTTATGAAACCTTCTTTAATAAGTAATAACTGATGATGAATGCCTACGCATGCTCAACGATATTTCAGGGGGTGGCAAGGTATAAGGTGAGTTACTTCCCAAAAAGTTATTAAGTACTTACTGCAAAAGAAAACTGTTTAAAAAAATAGACAAATTATATAGGAATGACAAAGTCAAAGTCAAATAATTTATTTCAATTAGGCATAAAAAGGCACTTTTGAACGTCAAAATTTACAAAAAATAGAATTGTTTCTAGTCGCCCGTCGACAGGAAGTGGTTTCAGGCTTTGATTTCTTTTTTTAATTCAGAATAAAATAAAATACTCGTATTTATTTAGGCAGGACGGTAATGTCCCATTACAAAAACAAAAAAAAAACCCTGATCCTTCTGAACGCACCTAAAAATATTTGCTACGTTTAATGGGGGATTTTTGAGAAGCCTTATTTGAAGGTATTTGAGAACCTGATTTATGTAAAAAAGAATATTAATCTATATTCTAAATACAGCGACATTCATAGCATAAAAACTAGAAACATATGGGGAGCCTAGTCTCTAAAAAACTAAGTGCCAAAGTATACGTTTTTACAACAAACTCCCAAGCCATATTAAAGAATTTATTTATTTTAACTTTTCACACTCGAATAGGTACAAAGGCGGACTTAATGCCTTAGGCATTCTCTACCAGTCAACCAAGGGTGGTGAAGAGATTGGATGACAGGTGCTCTGTTTGAGAGGAACAAAGAGATTTTTTTTTATTAAAAATATATCATTAGAAATAAAATAACAGTATATAAATATGTTATAACTTATAATACACATACATACATATTAATTGAGCTTCAATAAATTTAAATCATTTATAAAACAGAAACTCTATCGAAAAGGTTTCTATAAAGTTAAAGATAAAGCTACTCCAATGCACCTCCAATCAACAAACTTTTTATAGATTACAAAGTGCTTTAGAATTAATATTGTATTTTCTTTTTATTGATTTATTTGACATAACGCATGATATTTTTGATGACATCTGAAGAGAAAACTGACTGCGAATGTGATGAATGTGACTTTATAACTGTCTGGCGGTTTTGATATTTTGTATATAGCCTTCGCAAACGGGTCGGCGACGGGTCGTTGAGCTCCCTAAAATAAGGTTGAGCTACACGATGACTGCTGATGCATGCATGCCGTCTGCTGGGACTCTTGGAACAGGTCAAATCAAAGCTACAATGGCTCTTTCTCCGAAAGGCCCTTCCAGACATAGCCCAGTATTGTTAGACTCACATAAAATCCTAATAATATCATGTTTCGACTTTAAAAGGGACCACGACCTCTGAGTTTGTTTCGGCATTTCTTCTCTGGGATCAGTCAGCTAGGAAAAGCCGGCGCCATCTGGGTTTAAAATATTGAACTATAAAAGTGCCTTAAATGATCTACTTACAGAAATAAACATTTCATTTCAACTATTGAAGCATATTATTATTATACCTATTATTGTTTGTTTTTTAACCTACCGTTAATCTAATAACAATTTTGTCTTAAGTTATTATAGATTTGAAAATTAAATAGGTATACCAAAGAAACTAGTAATTAATTAATTATTTTTATTGCCTATGGAAAATAAGCAAGCCTTCGTGAAAACCTAAAAAGACACACCTCTCTGATTTTCAGTAATCTTCACTCTTATTTTAATTGAAACAAATAAAAAAGAAAATAGTTGGCATCGACTATCGAAATAGTCCCGACCTTTTACGAATATTGAAACTCCCGGCGCGTGACGACGGACCACGGCGCGGGCTTTTAGCGATATTAGACTCCATGTTTGTTCGCGGGAAAGAAACCATTCCGCAGTCATTTTATTGTATAGTTTTTGTATAAAGAACGCCAATCGATGGGAATCGTTCGGGTGTTATAAGTTTTAAGGATTTTGTTTCAAGATTTGTTCTTGTTGATATTTTTTGTTATCCATGGTTTTTTTGTGAGAGGAAGAAATGAGTACACAAGAGAATGTAGAGCAGTAGTGGCCCAGTGGTAACGGCCACGACTTACGAGTTGTAGGTCGTAGGTTCGAACCCAGACAGGCGCTTTACTTTGTTTAAATAATTTCATTATCACTGCTCTCAAAACGGTGAAGGAAAACATCGTGAGGAAACCGGCATGTCCTAGAACCGAAAATTCGAAGACATGTTACATCTAACAACCCGCACTGGGCCCGCATGGTGGATTACGGCCCGCTCCCTCTCACAGAGAGGAGGCCTGTGTCCCAGCAGTGGGAACATTATAGGCTGATGATGATGATGACACAAGAGGAAGTCTGAAAGTGGCACTGGTTACTGAAAAGTTGTGCGGAAATCGGTTGTGCAAAATAATTAGGTACAAAAATAAAGAACATAGTAAAAAATAAATAGAAGGTGGCTCGGTGAACAAGCACTACCGGTTTGAACTCTCCGTACAAAAGAAAAACATCTTCATATTTTCTTTGAAGATTACAATATTTTTCTTCGCTAATTGGCGCCCGACTGGGACTCATATAGCAAAAGATTTGGCTAAAACGGGAGTGCCTACTGAGATGACGACTAATAGAGAAGTATGGAAGAACAAAAACATGTTGTGCCGATCACAAATGAATTGGGATAAGGGCAGGAGATTGATGATCTGATTGATGGCTTTTATTTAGATACGAGTATTTAGTTCAAATCAAATCAAATCAAACTTTATTTGTGAACATAGGGGTACAGAAAGGTCTTAACACACATCCCCCCGCGGACGTAAGCGCAGCTAGACGTAACAATTTTGTGCTCGCAAGTTAAAAATCGTTAACGGTGTTAAAAGTCTTTTCTTAATTAAGAAACTTATATTGTTGTATAGGCCAGACAACAAGCTTCCTGGTGCATCAATTTGTTTTTATAAGCGCTAAGACTACAAGGAAATAACTCAATATTAAGAGAATAAAGTTGCAAATTTTAAGTAAACGCTTTGAGTGACGACTGAGTCATCGAGTCTGTACGGCAGCGACGAGCGGCGGAGCTACGCAGCTGAAGGTCATTGTGTCATCGCGCTGTCTCCTGCGCAAAGTACCCACATAATATTTATTTGTCTGAGTGAGTAAAATATTAACTGTTTATATTACCACGTACGCTGTTTACCTACGGGTGCTTATATTGCACTCTTAATTATATCTGTGGACTTTTATATCAAGAGCAATTAAGTACTAAAATGCCACGCACTGCGCGCACACCACCTAAACACTCTGCTGAACCGTTGTTAGAAGTGCAGTCTGAACCTGATCTGACTGGACTTAGTGATAGTTCGCACTCGAACACTCGAAAACGTATGCGAGTAGAAGACTCATGCTGTGATGCGACCCAATTGGAACAACTTAAGTCCACAATTATGTCATGGAAGGCTGACCAGGACACTATTTTAAAACAATTGGTAGCAGATGTTGCGGAATTAAAGAAACAAAACCAAAGCATCAAGGACTCAAATGCTGAGATTGTCAAGTCTATGCACTTTATGAATTTAAACTACGAAGAAGTAAATAGGAAAATGCTGGATTTTGAGAAGGAAAAGAAAAATCTACACGACTGTATTTTAGGATTAGAGAAGAAGATACAAGATTTCCAGTTCATGTCACGCAATTCTAGTGTCGAAATAAGAAATATTCCGATTAAAGATAATGAGTCGATAACTGAGCTAACGAATGTAGTCACCGGTATAAGCACGGCACTGAAAGTAGATGTTTCATCAAACGATCTGAGAGACGTGTACAGACTTCCAGGAAAAAAAGGAGTGAACAGGAGCATTGTCGCGCAGTTTTCCACAGTTGGCAAAAAATCTACTTTCCTCAGTTCGATTGTAAATTTTAATAAACATAAGACTTCAGCTGACAAATTAAATACTGAGATAATTGGTATTCCTGGAAACCGCCAACCAGTCTATGTTGCTGAGTACCTACCGCCTTCTTTACGAAGAATCTTTTATCTAGCGCGGAACTACGCTAAAGAAAACAATTATATGTTTTGCTGGGTATCGAACGGAAATATTTTTATCCGTAAAGAAACTGGTGATAGGCAAATCTTAATTAAATCAGAACAGTGCCTATCAAAAATAAATACACAGCAATGACTATCTAGAAGTCATAAGAATAAATGTCTGTACGCATCTTCAAATCTTTTTATTTTACTGATTTATCTTGTTTTAAATATTGTTTCTCTTTTTATATTCTTTTTTATAATTGGCCTGTTATACAATCCATACAAATTAAACACAAATACATCACCATACCACCATCCGATAATTATAAGTAATTACTTCAATTACAATAATTTCCACCAATGTATGCCTACTCGCACTCATACACTTTCCTACAGACACATACTATCTAATACAATTTATAGCTTGCCTAAAATACATAAACACAGTCACTTATTTCGCACTACACATAGCTTTAGCTGTGTAAGCCCATGTATCCAATTATGTAAAGTACTCATTAAACTATTTTTAACTAATGGCTAACTTAAATATTATAAATAATGAATTAGATGAACTTTGTGTCTCTAATTTAATGAAATGCTTACCACAAACATGCTTGCAATATATCACTAAACCTGCCAACGGGTTAAAAATTCTACATGTTAATATACGCAGCATAAATAAAAACTTTGATGAGATATCAGTATTAATGCAGGTTTTAGGCTTTCAATGCGATGTTTTAGTATTAACCGAATGCTGGCTGAGCAAAGTGTCGCATTTGCCAATCCTAGACGGCTATAGTTCTTACTGTACTAAAAATAATTTCAACCAAAATGACGGGGGTTGCTATATACGTTAAATCGTCAATCAAATTTGAAGTACAGGAGCCACAATTTGCTGATGCAAATTGCCTAATATGCCACATAGACGATATCGTTATAATCGCTCTATATCGTTCTCCTTCATTTAAAGATATTAGCAACTTCATTGTAAGTTTAGAACAGGTCCTTAATGCACATTCACAAACAATAGTCGTAATTGGGGATATAAACATAGATATCAAGGAAGGTAATAATGACCGGAACTCTGACTTGTATTTAACCTGCGCTGCATCGCATGGACTTCTTCCTGCACATCTTTTTCCGACTCGCTCGGCAAATTGTCTAGATCACGTTCTTCTCAAAACAAATAAGAATGCAACGACGATCATCATTGAATCATCTATAACTGATCACGAACCTTTATTATTGTACCTGCAAACTAAGAACAATAGTAAAAGTACAGCTCAAATTAAGTACAAAATTAACTACAACACAGTTATTGATGACATAAATAACAATGACTGGTCACCTATTCTGGAAATTTGGGACCCGAATGAAGCGACAGATAATTTCATTGGGAATCTATCTTCCATTATTAAACAGCACACACAGGAATATTCGGCATCAAGTAGAGAACGAATTCTCAAACCATGGGTAACTCCCGGATTGCTCCGCTGCATTCGCAATCGTGACCGTATGAACGCTAAACTAAAAAAAGAGAAAGACAATGAAATACTTAGAATCACCTACACTCGTTACCGAAACCATTGTAACTCTTTGCTACGAAAGCTCAAAATTACTTACGAAACAGAAGAATTCTCCAAGGCTAAGAATGATATAAAGGCAACTTGGGGTGTAATAAAGAAAGTATCCGATATAAAGTCAAACCGTGCTCCCTCTACCGAATTACTAAATCTTTGTGAAACACCAAATTCATCCTTAAATAGTATAAATAACTATTTCGTCAATATTGGCAAAAATCTGGCATCAAAAATAACCACGACTTCTTTACCACCAAATTTTCCTATATTAAATTCTGGCGGCTCAATGGTCCTTCATCAGGTCAATGTAAAAGACGTTGAAGACATCATTTTAAGTCTAAGATCTGACTGTGCTACTGGTTGGGATAGTATCCCGGCTCTGATATTAAAAGTGTCAAGACATACTTTGGCTCCAGTAATAACACATATTTGTAATGTTTCGATTTCATCAGGCACCTTCCCAGATTCATTTAAAAAAGCTGTTGTCCATCCGGTTCACAAGGCTGGGCGCAGAGACGAATGCAATAATTATAGGCCGATATCAATACTTACTGCCCTATCGAAGATACTGGAACGCGTCCTTAATAAAAACCTTATCAGCTTCTTGGAAGCTAACAAAGTCTTATCCAATAACCAATTTGGGTTCAGAACAGGCTTGAGCACTGAAGATGCGGTTATGGCTCTTTCTGAAAATGTAGCTAGAAGTCTTGATAAGAAGTTGAAATGCCTGGGTATCTTCCTTGATTTGTCTAAGGCCTTTGACACCGTCTCTGTTCCGGCTTTGCTGAAGAAGATGGAGCGCATCGGAATTCGTGGTACCGTACTGGGTATTTTCTCTGACTACCTAAGGGGCCGGACACAATACGTCAAAATCGGTCAAAATGAGAGTAAAACATTACCTATTGCATATGGCGTACCGCAAGGCAGCATATTGGGGCCCACGTTATTCCTCATTTATATAAATGAACTGTGTAATATACCTATCCCACATTGTAAAATCTTTACCTATGCTGATGACACAGCTATGGTAATCGATGGAGTGGATTGGGCCCAATGCTTTCGTAATGCCGAAAATGCACTGAAACATGTCATGAGCTGCTTAACAAACAACTTACATACCCTGAACGTACAGAAAACGGTATATGTTCCTTTTGCCATTAGGTCAAATCTTACCCCACCGCTATCGTATCTCCTCAAGGCCCACACGTGTACTACTGTGTCCCATCCTACATGTGACTGCCTCAGCATATCTAGGACTACTAGTGTGAAATATCTAGGCACTCATATTGATCAACACCTTAACTGGCATAAGCATATAGATGTTTTCACGGGCAGAATCCGTAAACTGACCTTTATTTTTAAAAAACTACGCAGGTCTGCGGATAGTAATACCCTGAAACTGGTATATTCTGCACTATGTCAGTCAGTTCTTTCATACTGTATTCCAGTTTGGGGGGGTGCAACGATAAACGAATTTATTAGGCTTGAGCGTGCACAACGGGCGGTCTTAAAAGTTATGCGGTCTCGGCCTCGAAGATATCCCACAGCACAATTATATGCTGAATGTGAAGTGTTAACCGTCAGGCAGCTCTATGTTCTCCATACGGTTATCCGTAAACACTCTTCCCGTCCCCACAAAGAACCAACAGGTAGAAATAAGCACAACATCTTTCCACAAGAATATCACAGAACAACGTTTGCCAGGCGCCAGTATTACATCACCAGCACAAAATTATATAACACTTTAAACAAAGTATTAAAATTATCCACAAAATCAAAATATCAATGCAAACACACGTTACATAATTACCTATTAACATTGACCCATCAACACACAGAGGATCTTCTTTTAGGCAACCTTTACAGTTGAAGTTAAATATAAAACTAATTCCAAATTTCAACACACAACATACACTCACTTTCATACACAAACACTTACATACAACACACACATACGCACCTCAATCACAAATTAACGCCATACTTTCACTTCTTTTGAATTGTAAAATTATACCCTTCATTTTATTTTTATTTTTTAATTATTATAATTTTTTTGCGATGTTTAGTAGTTGACCTAGAGCTGTAAAATTTCTGGACTGTAACATTGTTGCGGAGGGACACTGATCTTCTAAGATACAGGTAATAACCTAGTTTAGAGGTCAGGGTTTCAATGTATTACTACCTAGCATAAGCCTCTCAATGTATGTACTTCTTTCTACTATACCATTGTTATAAATTATTTTAGGCTTAGTTCAAATAAAGATTTTATTATTTTTATTAAAAATATACATTTTAGCGTGATCTCAATGTTCTACCAATGCAATTGGTATACAAATAATTTGTTATTTTCATCATCATCATCATCATCAGCCTATAATGTTCCCACTGCTGGGACACAGGCCTCCTCTCTGTGAGAGGGAGTGGGCCGTAATCCACCACGCGGGCCCAGTGCGAGTTGGTAGATGTCACATGTCTTCGAATTTTCGGTTCTAGGACATGCCGGTTTCCTCACGATGTTTTCCTTCACCGTTTTGAGAGCAGTGGTGATGAAATAATTTACACAAAGTAAAGCGCCTGTCTGGGTTCGAACCTACGACCTACAAACTCGTAAGTCGCGGCCGTTACCACTGGGCCACCACTGCTCCATTTGTTATTTTAATAAATACTTATAACATGCAATGATAATAATCAAAAGAATTAAATAAATGACTTCAAAAGTCTAAGTCAATTTCTAATATAATATAATGTAGATAAATGTTAAAATAATAAAATAAAATATCAATAGCCGTTAATTTATAGTATCATTTAAAAAATCTTCTATGGAATAATAGGTCTTCTTTACTAGAAATAAAAATAATTTACTTTTAAATTGGCCAACATTTTCTACACTTCTTATGCATTTTGGTAATTTATTATAAATTTTTGGAGCCATTACAAAAATACTTTTCTTAAATAATGCGGTTCTAGATCCAACTAAATTTAACTGGTCACATCGACGCTGACTTGATACTCTAGAAAATCTATACATGTTATTTTTAACAAACATAGCTGTTTCATATATGTATAAGGAGGGCATAGTAAGGATTTTCATATTTTTAAAATAAGGCTTGCAACTGTCGGTGGTTCGCAGATTACAAATAGCTCTTATACATCTTTTTTGGCACTTAAATACCATATCTTTGCCTGTGGCATTACCCCAAAATATAATGCCGTATCTCAATGTTGAGGCGACTAGACCATGATATGCTGTTAAGACTGTTGTTCTATTTGCCGTTTTGCTTAACATATGCAAGGCATAGGAATACTGATTAAGTTTACTACATACTTTATCGATCTGTGTATGCCATTTTAACGTGTTTTCAATATTTAATCCAAGAAATTTTGTCACATTGGTCTCATTAATTATTTTGTCATTACATATATCTAATATTTAATGCTAAGTTATGATTTGGTCTTTGTTGGAATTTCATGATTACTGTCTTGTCTAAGTTTATTATTAAATTATTATTTTGCAGCCAATCTACGACCGATTTTATGTTAGAATTAATTTCCGTCTCCAAGGTGCTTAATTCGTCACTATTAAAAAGTAAAGTGCCATCGTCTGCAAACATTGTCATTGGGTAAGTTGATGCTGTCGGAAAGTCATTAATATAGATAATGAATAGGGGCGGCCCAAGTACACTACCCTGTGGGACTCCATATGATACAGTCCTTTGGCTAGATTTATACGTTATTTCGGTTTTTTTACATATTCTATTAACTATTGTTATTTGCTGCCTATTACGAAGATAAGATTCGATTAAATTAGATATGTTTCCTCTTATTCCGTATGCATTCAGTTTATGTATAAGTATGTTATGGTCAACACGGTCAAAAGCTTTTGACATGTCCATGTAAAGCGCTAGAGCTGGTAGCCTCTTATCCACTCTGCGGCTAACTATTTGTAAAAAGTCGTAAATGGCCATGTCAATAGATTTGTTCTTTCTAAAGCCTTTTTGGTTATCAACGAATAGCTTATTTTGTTCAAAGTATGTGTTAAGTCTATTATATATTGCTTTTTCAAATATTTTTGAAAAAATGGGTACCAAGGCTATAGGCCTGTAGCACGACATGTTCTCTTTGTTGTCTTTTTTGAAAAGCGGTTTTATAACTGTAACCTTTAATTCTTCCGGAAAAATGCCATGAACTATGCACACATTAATCAGATGGCTTAATACAGGCGCAATCATTATAGAAACACTTTTCAAAATTTTTGTGCTTATATCATCATACCCAGTGCTAGACGTATTCCTTAGTGACATAGTAATTAGATGAATATCCTGTGGTATTGTAGGTGACATAAACATAGATGCATTCATACTATTTATTGGTGTATTATTATTCAGATGTTTATTATTAATTGGCTTCACTTGATCTACAAAGAAATTGTTAAAAGCTTGTGCTATTTCAACAGGATTTGTCAATATTTTGTCATTTGATTTAATTTTCATTATAGTGTCATTCGGTAAGTTATGTTTATTTTTATTTATTAATTTCCATGTGGCTTTGCACAGATTTTTCGCTGAATTAATAAAACGACTATTATGGGCTTTCTGCGTGAGATTAATAACTTTTTTTAACCGGTTAGAGAGCTGTTTAAGGTTTGCTTTATTTTGCTCATTGGGTATTAACCTGTATTTCCACAACAATTTTATTTTTCTTTTACTACATATTTTGATGCCACGACTAATCCACTTCGGTTTTGCTTTAGTTGATATACGAATTTTAATTTTTGGAAAGCATAAATCATACAACAGTTTAAACAAGTCATAAAACAATTTAAATGCTTTACTGGGATCTATTTCCTCATATACATCAGCAAAACTGATATCCTTGATGCAATCCTTGAATTTTTTAATATTTTCTTCTGAGTATTCCCGTCTGGTGGAGAACCAGTAATCTAACATGCAAGTTTGTCTAACTGGGCATCTTAAAAGTTGCGCTGTATGATCAGATACTGCTAATTCCAAGACTTCACCCTTAGATCCTCGCACATTGTGAATAATATTATCTATGCAGGTACCGCTGCTTAATCGAGTTGGAATTTTTATTTCGAACTTAAGGTTGTAACCCATTAGGAGATATTTGAATTGTTCTAAACATGAAGTGTTCTTCAGAAGATCAATGTTGAAATCTCCACACAAAATTAGTTTCAGAATCAAAAGATAGTAAATTTAGAATTTTATTTAGGTTACGAAAGAATATCTCAAGTTTTCTTTTTACTTCACTGCTATGTGGGCTCCTATAAATACAAACTACGATTATGTTATGATCAGTAAGTTCTACTGCACAACACTCAATTATGTTAGAGACACTATAGTTTCCTATCGACTCCAAAACTTTATATTTCATTCCGTTACGTATCATTATACATGTACATGAAACAAGTTGCAAGAGTATAATTAGGAATACCCAGCAAATCAACATCAGATATCAGCATATTATGTTCAGAAAAACATATTACATCAACTGTTTTTCCTAAATGAAGTAGTTCGTCTAATGCTACAGCAAATATTATAGATTTTGTTAAAAGGCCATTGATATTCTGATGTAAAATATTAATATGCTTATATACGAAAAAACTATCCTCTGTACATTTTTCATCCACAGAAGAGTGTATGTCCATGTCTTCGTTCAAATACTCACTTAACAATTCTCTCAAATTTTTAAAAATGTTTTTCATCCCATAAATATATGTTCTGTTTACGTTTAGTTTTTATTTTTTTATTTCTGCTTGAGTATAGTTCTCGATGTTTTTGGTTGGTATATTGGCGTGTGCTAGCTGACATATGGCGAATAATTTATCATTTAAATTGTTTTGTGTTGCATAATGAACTTACATTATGCATTTTGCATACTATTGTATAGAATCATTTTTTCTAACTTGAACAGACAGCTGTGCTGCTGGGGAGTTTGTTGCGCCACTTCTTCTTCCCAGCTAAAGGCACTAGGAAGTGGTGAAGGGTGGGCGTTTTGGGGGACTGTCTTATGTAATTTTGACGTTCGAAAAGTGCTGATTCTCAGCCTAGTTTGAATAAATGACTTTTGAATTTTGAATTTTGATGGTCTTTCTGTAAATAGAGAGGCGACACTAAAAGTGCACCACATTTGACGAAAAGTCCAACCACCTAAAATGAGAAGAGATCTATGGGAAAGACAGCACCCGCCACCACCCGACTTCGTTCAGCCCCGGGAGCATCTGCCACCCGGACGTGACCTGCAGTGGTCTATATGGAAAGCAATCAATCGACTGCGGACCCAAGTAGGCCGCTGCAAGCACAATCTAGCAAAACAGGGGATAATAGATCCCAGCGATACTTAGTGCGAATGCGGTGCTCCTGACCAAACCATGTCCTGAAGTGTCCAAAGTGACCACACACCTGCACTTTTGAGGACCACGATGCCGCGATTGGCGTGGCCACCTAATGGGCCCAACTCATTTAACATATTATATGTTTTACCATCGACTCGAAAAGAAGAAGAAGACGAAAGGTGAAAAAAATCTTGTCATTTTCTATACTTACTTTGAATAAGTAGGGTAGTGTAGCTTAAGTCCTCAATAACTTTTTCAAAAGCAACCTTGCAAAAAAATATAAAGCTT
Source organism: Agrochola lychnidis (assembly GCA_963680765.1). Lineage (NCBI taxonomy): Eukaryota > Metazoa > Arthropoda > Insecta > Lepidoptera > Noctuidae > Agrochola > Agrochola lychnidis. The sequence goes on from OY796857.1 coordinate 19,229,534, forward strand.
GTTAGTAGTTGAATGTGCGCAACTATGAGAAACTTATTTACTATAGGAAAGCAGCGAGCCGGACGATTCCGATACAATTTATAAGTTCTCGGAAAATTGTATAAAACTCAAGTGGAAAGGCGACACGACACTCCAGCGTAACAACATAGAAAATATCTTGCTCACACAAGATAGCTTTATATAGTATCGACTATCGATATAAATAGTGTTGGTTTCTTTAAAGTAGATATACGAATAAAATTATTTGAGCCGTTTGGGGTTGAAACACTAGGCCATGGGGTCCAAGTGCTCATGTTTATTTCGGCACATCGCCAAGCGGTTAGTGAAATAAAATGAAATGTTTTATTCTGTAAATAGGATATCGGAATCACTTTTACACGTCATATTAAAAAAAAAAATAAGCTAGATGAGTTCAGCGTTTCCTGACTACTCTGAGAAGAAAGGCTGAAACAAACACAAAGGTCGCAGTCTCTTTTAAAGTCCAGACATAATCTTGGTCAGGCCATATGAAGACCATGTAGATTAATGTCTGAAATGGTCTTTTGAGGAAAGAACTACACAGATTTGAATGGAACTGTCCAGTCAGTGCAAGCATTTGTCAGTAATCGTGGAGCTCAACTCAGAACTTAAGGAGCTCAACTCGACGAATAATACCAAAGAAAGGACATTTGGGTAGGCCGCATAAACTATTCAAACTGCCAGACCATCATTAAAACTAGCAGAGAAATAAAAATAACAATAATATCCACATAGTCCTCACATTCACAATAATTAAAATAATATAATACTTTACAAATTAATCATGTCATTTTGAATACAATTTTCAACAATGTCAATATGTATATAAAACTGGCATATTTTGATGATTTTACATAATAATTTTAGTGTTAAGTTTTATAGTTTTAACACAAGGCTTAGCAGAGCGAGCAGCTCAATCCCAATCTTATAAATCATTTGAAATTTTATAGTAGATTTTTTACAAAGTTTGGTTTTAATACAGATTTTAAATCGATTAAAGGTTAAAAAAAAATTGTTGTTCCAGACATTTTGACCGCGAAGGTATTGCACTTTTGTAGGAAACAGCTGCTTTTTTTTAAAATAACCGTTGAAGAATATCGACGCAGGGGGGTCCAGAATCATGTACTGAATCCACGGTAACAGGTTGTGCGTCGATGTCCCTGCCATCCTGTGTTCTATTAACGTTGTTATATAAAACGAAATAAATAGTACACCTGCCTACATAGTATTAATGCCAGCAAAAAACATGTTCTGTTGAAATTAAACTCCTAAATCCTAAAATGATAAAAGTCGGTCCTTTGGTACGAAGCCGAAAAGTTTCTCTCATTAAAATGGTTTAGTAATTATAAGTTAGTTATTATTGCGAGATAGCATATTGGATGATATTTAATACGGTCTGTGAACTTTGTACTTTATTGCGGTTTACTTCAGTTTTAAACTAATAACTTCGTAAACGATTTCGGTGAATGTCTCTTAAAGTAACTCGTAATTCCAATGATATTGTAAAGATTATCTTAAAGATTACTATGAAAATTAAAACCAATTATTTAATTACCACATTCATCATATTTCCATATTCATCATATTTCCATATTCATCATATTTCCTTATTCATCATATTTTTATTTTGTTATTTTTTTTTATTTTTGTTTTGTCGGCCCATTGATTCTGTAATAAATAAAATACACTTAGAAGCTTCTATAATTCTGAAATTAAAAAAGCCTCATTAAATATGCTTCACCGTCGCGTTTATTTTTGAAACCCATAACTCACAGGCTTTGCCTTATATTTTAGGTACAGGTAGGTAGTTTCTTTAACCAATATTTTAAATTTATGGTCCTCGGAGTCTTAGCAACGAAAAGACACAAATAAATGTCTGGTCCTTCATCCAAACATTTCCTACGAAATAAGATCAAATTCAACATTTATCTACAAAATTCCGCCAGCACCATTTATGCCATCAAAACTTCAATTCAACATTCCTAATATCAAGTTGGAAACTGGTGAGAGATCTGATACCTTCATAATAGGTAAAGTTTTGAAGGGTCAGTGAATGCCGTCAGTCTTCAAGGCATCCTTATGTTGAACCGTCGTAATCACTCCAACTTCGGAATTTGAATTCAACAACTTCTGGGTTAGTATCAATTAGACTGTGTTGGTCCTTATTATTTATTACTTAGTTCTGTTATGTGGGGTGTAAATGGTTTGAATTAATTTGTATGTTTCTAGGTTCCTTTTGGACGTCGACAACTAATCAAACACATCATGTGTGCCCAAATATTCTGGTTTTAAGCCGTTTTCACAGTTTTGGAATTGAACATACCTACTGATGCTGATGTTAACACAAATTTGTAGGGTTCTACTTTAGATTTTCTGCACAATGATTTAAAAATCTTAACCTTAAGTAGGTACATAGCATCCTCTTGTGGCCTTCTCCTTTTTGTTCAGAAACACTGACAAACACTTAAAAACCATTCGAAATATCAACGCTCATTCACAATGAACGTTGAAGTAAGATCGTTGGCAAACATCCCTCACATTCACTCGGTGCCATGATCATTCTTTTACACAATTCTATTCATCCATCCGTACCCTCGTGTATTCCTCCATTTTCCTTCATCCCATCTACAAACATTTACATTGTCAGATTTCGTCAATCATTTCGCGTTTGCTCTTTAACATTTCAATGGTCGAATGGTCTGAGGATGAATGAGAGTGCCTGTTCATCAAAATGCATGGCCTTGGTTGTTAGAATAAATGAGACACTTAGAATCAGCAAAAGTATTATTTATTGAAAAACTTTTCATTTGGTTTAGCACTGAGTTGCGTCTTATAAATTAATTGTCGCTATTTACCTAATGCTAACCTTAAGACCATAAAATATACTGTAAACACTTTGTTTATCTACAGAGTACCGGGACGAATAAAACACTATAGATCAAGCATATGATATAATTATTCCTAGAAAACCGAGCTACGTTTTATATTAAATCTTTTATTATCAGCTTGACAGCCTGACCGGGGCTCTCTCACTTTTCTTCAAAAAAACCTATTCTAATCCTATTTTAAATACATTCTGTCAGATTGTTCGGATGTAGTGCTGCTTTCTCACCAGCCTGCACATCATGAGGTTGCTTCTTGCATAAAACAGTACCATATTCCTAATTAGCACAACGAATCAATTGAACTAATCGAGGAAGAGCGAGGTTTATCCCATCACAAGTATCTTCGGATTACATTCTGGTAACTTAATTGTATCTAGATTTAAGATAATAAACACATTTTTTTTTTTATATTCTTACCAATAAATGATTATGAATGGAATTGAATATCATTTGATAACTTACCTACTACTAACCTTTTGATAATTTTCCTGTCATTGTGCCCGAGGACATGTCTGTCGTTCGATAATACAAAATGATAAGTTTTTTGAAAATATTACTATCCAAAATGTCTTTCAAGCTTGAATTTAAACCACAAAATAAGTCAAGAAGCAAGCCTTATTCTGTAAATCCGCCTTAGGCCCTTTGTACACGCACGTTTTTCTTGCCGTGAAAAACTACGGTTTATTCGCCGTGTGTAGGTACGGTCGTCAGTGTTGTATGGATCTCTGAGGAAGCTTGTTGAAAGACATGTTTTTCTACGATGCGGTTCATACGCCGTTTCTAGGCAATGTCGTCAGTGTTGTATGGACTGTGCGGCATCTACAACGCCACATGCAAACTACGCATTAAAGACCTGACGTCACACAAATATAACTTTCCAAAACTTTCCGACATCAATCGTTGGGCAGTTGCTCACCGGACACGACACCCGTCTGGTCGGAGGATCCTCCCTTTTCTATAGAGGATGAGTGAACTTTACACCCTGTTCCTCATACCCCTAAATTGGTGACCCCGACGTGATCGTCAACGCAGCCTTCGTGCAAATACTTCGGCGTGACGTCATCATCATCATCACTCCAGCAAGCTTTCGTGAGGCGACTCACACAGCCGGCCAGCACCCACGGCTTCAACGGGTATCCTGACCACCAGCATGCAGCGAACGCGCATTCCTGGTCATCACCCTCAGCCTCAACACCCCGACTCACTGGGGAATCACCTCAATCAACCCGACTCACTGGGGAATCACCACAGACAGTTCCAGTACTAGTGACCCCGACGTGATCATCATATTTTCTAAAGGATCAGAATCTTGTTGACACACACGTTTTTTCTACGGCGTGGTTTATACGCTGTACCGTAAAGAAACCGTGCCGTGTAAAAAAGGCCTTAACCGTATTCCTTTTCCGTGCATGCATATTCGGCCGGTAATAGTATCTTGTCATATCGGGTTTTATTGAATGGAGGAGCCCATTTACTTCTATAATAGCGCATGTAGCAAATCTGATGGATCCTTCAGAAGTCTGATGGGTGACCTAGAAAATATCTATCTTGTAAACCAAGCTTACTTTCATACTATATTTAAAATGCTGCCGCCATATTGGCAACAGAATTGTATTTGCAAGCAATTAAGTATCCAATTCAAACAAATAATTTTGTAGGAATAAATTACAAAAGTTTGCCAATTTAGTTCGAGTGTTAATAAGTTTATAGCAATTAATCTTTGCACTTGATAAACGACTTATATTCAACTAACTTGCGCGAAAACCAAGTGAACAATTCAAAATGGCTGAACAGAGTTCAGAATACTATGAAAAATATTTGTGATGAAAAATGTTTGAAACTGTAGTAGCAGTCCTTGGTAGGTATCTAAAAAAAATAGAGATTATTTTATTTTCCAGGTAATATAGTAAGCAGGTTAAAGGTTTACACCAACTTGAGACGACAAGAGACATCATCATCATCATTTGCCGAAAGACGTCCACTGCTGGACATAGGCCTCCCCCAAGCACCGCCACTTTGACCAATTCTGTACTTCTCGCATCCAGCGGATTCCTGCTGCCTTCACAAGGTCATCGACATGAGTAACTTCAAATATTTCCTACGACTAGGTTACAATACATTATTTGCCAGTAAACCCCAAACTAGACAGTTAGTCCATATCTTGGGGCTTGGCAAAGTCATAGATAACAACGACTGCGGAATACTATTTATTGTTCATTGTATTTTTTCATAAGGCTCAAAGCTATTATTTAAAGAGGCTAGATTTGAAGTTAAGAATACACTCCGAATCATTATTTTTTCCCGCTTCAACAAATTTAGAAAATTCAAAAACTTCTATTTTCAATTTACAAAACCAAGTAACATTTACACAATAGTATAAAAATATGTACGTACAAAAATCTTTTTATATTGAATTTTCTCTCGTGGCAACTCTGGACCAGGTACAGTCCAGAACAATTTGCGCCCGCAAATTGAATCGAATAATTTATTCTAGGTGCCAATATTATATTGAATTCTCTCAATATTGAATTTTCTCTACGTTTCTTAGAATATTGATTGAGAATCTTATTCGTATTCGAATCATATTGGTATTCTTTCTTCCCAAAGTTATAGCTACTTTTAAAATCTATCTGCCTAGCCTTTTTCCAACTATGTTGGGGTCGGCTTCCAGTCTAACCATAACCAGATGCGGCTGCATACCAATATTTTACATGGAGCGACTATCTGACCTCCATAACCCAGTTACTGGGTAACACGATACCCCTTGGTAAGACTGGTTGTCAGACTTGGGCTTCTGACTACCCGTAACGACTGTCAAAGATCTATGAATGACAGCCGGGACCAACGGCTTAACGTGATTTCCGAGGCACAGAGGGGTCTCGATATATGTAATAAATGGTCACCCATCCACGAACTGACCGCGGCAAGCGTAACTTTGATCGATCCGTGCGGCTGTTATCATTTAGCCACGAATCCCATTGCTACTTTTAGAATAATCTTTTTTTTCTTAATCCTATATGTAATGTAATGTAAACTTGATCGTGGACGGGTCTCACGCGATTCAGGCTTCGCCATAAGAGAGAACTGAATCCGAAAAAAGACACTGAAAGAAAGAAAGAATAACATTTATTTGGCAACAAAATCGTGAACACACAAAATACGAAAAAATTGAAATGTTTTAAACAACAACGGTGTGTGCCTCATGGCTGCCCCATAAAGGTCAATTTCAGTATTAATGCCAGGCAGCTGCTGTTGGTTTTCTAATGAACCTAAAATAAACACAAACATTAAATAAATCTCGCTGCGAAAATATTAGTATAAATTCACATGGATGTACGGAATTCCATTTATTCACAAGCATATTATAAATATTTTCGTTTGCTAACAAAATAGCCGGCAAACATGCGCATACAAAAGTTTTTGACGTTTAAATGGAAAAATATGTTAAAAGTTTATTTACAACTAGCTTCTGCCCGCGACTTCGTTCGCATGGAAATCGTAAGACATCACAATATACTACAATAATAGCCATATTTTTATAAAACTTCCCTGTATACTACGTTTGTAGTTTTATTCTCAGCAGCCAAAATATACAGAGAGTCAGGAATGGTGACTCGGGAGCAAGCGACGTAACAGTTGTCCGTGTGAGAAGCAGCTTATCTTGAGGTCGACACCCGCAGCCTTCAGCCTTCAGTGTCGGCCCCTGTGACTTGTTGATCGCAAAGCATACACTCCCAGAGAACTGCACGCGCTTTAACTGGTAATTATGGGGAATTTGTACTTTATACGCGCTATAAACACTGTCTCACCATCGCCACAACCTGTTAGAATTTCCACCTCGATGACGTTTCTCTGCAAAGACATGACTTTGAGCTGGTTTCCGTTACACAGATATACAACCGGAAGTCCACTTGCCATTTGTGAATTGAGAAATTCTACGGGGTGATATTTGGCATCATCTTCCTCCACATCAGTATTAATGGAGGTGTATATCACTTCACTCCCTTCAATTTGTGAGAGAATACTGTGGTTGATCGCTGCAGCTTGATCATCTTCGGAGTTAAAACGGAAACACGCCTAAGAATTCTCTTGGTACGGTATTTGACTGATATCCTCGTATATCAGACGAATAAGATCTTCTAAAGTGGGATCTACTCTACCAAGAGTCTCTGGTAGAGTGCTTTCACTTTTAGAAGAACATCGGAGAATACTTGAGCATTTGAATTACCGCCAAGCCGAGGTCGTATGATGATGGTCAAGCGCAGTTTATGAACTCTCGACCATAGAGTCGACCTTTTCAACGAAGTATTCACTTTTTTTGTCAAAACTGTGCACCACCCATCATATCTTAGTTTCTGCGGATGTCCTGCAGGGTTCTGTTTACAGTTTCCACTGCTTTCCTTTTTGCCATAATGCATTCATCCCATACGACGAAGCGCAATCCCCTAAGCACACATCCCTTGTTACTGTTGCGTGACACCCCACAAACAGGCGTTTCGTTGCTCTCTAAATCGATGGGAATCTTAAACATGACGTACGCTGTTTTGCCACCAGGACGCAGTGTGGCAGCGATTCCAGAAGATCCACACACATACATATTTTAAAATCGCTTGGACAAATCTGCTGTCAAAATCTGTAAAAAAAACATTTTATTCCTACAGTCTTTTGCTCTAAAACGATCAGAATACAACCTAGAATGTTTTGTGACTGTAAAGTACTTGTAACTTAGTAGTTTCCCATAGCTTACGAAGTTTTCCATTTTTTGTGAATTAATACATTCTATGAACTTATTACATACACAATCCAAAAAAAAAATCGTTTTACAAAAAGAGTTTAAAAAAAACAGATGTAAATCGAACTTACTACCCCGGGCGGCCTACCACCAGCTCATAAAGCAGTATTATTTTAATGTTACTTCAGTGGGAGAAAGAGATGGAGCTATACATCCTGTAGAGCTTCATCTCTTTCCCACACTGAAGTAAACTAAAGTAATATTAAAATAATACTGCTTTTGAGCTGGTGGTAGGCCCTCAGGACTTCAAATCATTCGTCCAACCGCTTACTTATTCGCTTTGTTGAAAGTTAGCTAAAATAGCCGTTCCTATATAAAAGGTAGCGTGATGATAATCATTTAAAAAGTTAAATCGGTAACTACCTATCTACAATATCCCAACCTTTTGGCGCGTCCTTTTACAATTTGCAGAGAAAAATACGAACATGATGTAATATTGCTCATCCCCCATAGCAAATAGCGTGATAGTTTATGCCCTACAGTTGGTACAGACAAATATTCAAAAAACTTTATTTTCCGCATAAGAATCGATCCCATACCTCGTAGCAATAACTTTCTTTAAAAAAATTAACTTCGCTACGATTTTATTATATCTATAGATTATAGGTACATAATCAAAAAAAATGATAATCGTATAACAAAACAAAATGTGAAAAAAAAGAAAAAACCGTAGGTGGGAATCGAACTTACAACCCCATGTTTGCAAAGCAACCGCCCAACCGTTGAGCTAATTGCTTTGTTGAAACTTGTCTAAAATAGCCGTTCCTATATATTTCATGATTGACTGCTTAGTTCCATAAAGGTATAGCGTGATGATAATAATTTAAAAAGTTTAATCGATAACCATCTACAATATCCTAAAATTTTGGCGCGTTTTTTTCCAAAAATACGAACATAATATAATATTGCTCGTCCCCCATAGTAAATAGCGTGATAGTTTATACCCTATAGTTTGACCAGACTTATAGGGAACACCTATGCAAAATTTTAACAGAATCTATCCAGTAGAATTTGCGTCATGCTAGAACATAAAAATACAACATAATGTAATATTGCTCGTCCCCCATAGTAAATAGCGTGATAGTTTATACCCTATAGTTTGACCAGACACACAGGGAATATCTATGCAAAATTTTAACAGAATCTGTCGGGTAGAATTTGCGCCATGCTGGAACATACATACAGACAAACAGACAAACAGACAAACAGACAAACAGACAAAAATTCTAAAAAAAATATTTTCGGCATTAGAATCGATCCTAGACCTCGTAGCAATTACTTTTTTTCAAAAATATTCAATGTACAGTTTTGACTTCGCTACGATTTTATTATATGTATAGATAATGTTGGAACAGCAACGAATAAAATTTACACAACTTGTTTGCTAACTCTTATTATTTATTATTTGCAACGTTTTATTATTTTATTCAGATCCCTAAAATTATATTTAACCCTAAATCTCCCTCTGAAATCTGTTCCAGATAATTAAAAATATAAAAAAAACGTTTTTTTCTATTACAAAAGGCATTTAGACACAATAATATTGGAGATCACCTTTTTTATATAGACTGCCTACATAAGATGCACTTACCATACGAGTTGGTACTTAAGAGCGTTTATTCTGAAAGTGGGCAACGTCGCAAATAGATGTCAAATATTTCGCTGTTTTGATTAATTTGGCAACATTACTGTATGGAAATAAGAAATGTGGCTAACTAGTTCCCTAGGATATTAATAATGAATTGCAATTATAACACTGAATTTGATTTTGTAAAAAGGCATTTGGAACTAAATATTTTTTACATCTAAAACTAAATATTCGGTATTACGATATTAATTATTGCATTTCATAATCAATATTTTAGTTCGCTAGTTAGCCACATTTCTTAATTCCATACAGTAATATTGCCAAATTAATCAAAATAGGTAAATATTTGACAGCTATTTACGACGTTGCCAACATTTAGGATAAACCCTCTTAAGTAACAAAGTGCGAACTAAGGCCGAGATCTATAAACGTTACTTAGCTCGTGCTTCAACCTAGTCATATTTCCATCTGTATCTCGCACTTATAGTTTAATAGTTGTGCTACAGTGACAGTAAAGCCAAAGTACAGGCTAAATAACATTAATACAGCGTGTATCCGAAATGTGTGGTCATATTTAAGGGTGGGACCATCGGACTGAACAAGATTCTCCATTGGACCAACATCGGAATCGCGAAAAATTACAGTTTTGTATTGGACTGCTGATTATTTCAGTTAGAACTGTAGATCTCAGCCTAAAACTCGTATAAATTAAAGGTACCTCCAAACTGCCAACAATCAATAACCGACCGGTTGTCGTTGTATCGACAACTAACCCCTAACACAACCTCAATCAATATTCCTAATCTTAAATTCTTAACGAGTTGACATTGAATTTTTTATTGTAGTTAATTTTTATATTTATCATGCATGATGTTAATTTTTAAATGTGTTACTTAAATTATGAATGTACTTTTTTTGTGTCATTTAGAATACTTCAAACACAATGTAAATTGTTTGTGAATAAATGAATTGAATTTATTCAATCTGCCTTGCCTTTTCCCAAAGATGTCTGTCAAAGATCCACGAATGACAGCCGGGACCAACGGCTTAACGTACTTTTCGAGGCACGGAAGAGACTCGGTATGTAAAGATGGTCACCCATTCACAGACCAATCCCGGCAAGCGTAGCTTAACCGTATGAATCGACCCGTGCGGCTGTTATCACTTAGCCATGAGCTTCTCCCGCCCCATACACCCCCACAACAACAACGCCTAACACAGCCTGTCAATATAAATGATGCATAGCAATCAGTAACTCAATGACATGGACATGGTAATGACGTCACGCCAATAAGCCAATCTACATGATAATGCGTGGTATTAACATTTACATCCCGTGTGCAATCAGCTTTGTTCACGAGTTACTGTACCCATTCATCATTATGAATAACAATGCAAACTGTATGTTATCATTGTCTGTACAACTAAATTATATCTGGTCTGCTGGTCGTAAGAGTGACTGTTTTTTTAAGCTATTGCATGGCTTTTATCGCGGGCTTTGAGCGCGGCGAGCGAATCAAGAAATTCCGTAACGTAACGAAAATAAAACCTAACACCCCCCACTCCGCCTACCATGTAATGACGGTTTCCATGAAAACGTGATGTTGTCATGGAGGTTACAAATACTATGCAATAGCTTTACCGCGGTAGTCCCCGAGTGCCACACGTTTTTTTTTTTTGTCTTTCTGGTGACTGACTCATTGGTGAGCCAGTCTGGGCAGTGCCGGACTCTTACCGGCTAAAATCCACTCCTGCCTTTCCAAGTGTCCCCGTGACATAGTCAGAGACCTTTTTAAGAACATTTTATATTTATTTGCAATTTAGTTTTATGATTTTACGATATTTAAAAGGTTTTTACTTAAATTTTTATCAATGGTTTTTATTAATTATCTACAATTTATCTTTTATTTCATTTTGAATATCAATTTATTTATTCTATGCTTTGAAGAGTGACTGTTAGCAATGGGCTCCTGGGGCTGCACTTTCGATATAGATAGCGATCACTTTACGGCTTTTCGGTGACAAAGTTCTAATAGGGTCAAATACAAACGACAATAGACGGTTAACATTGCTTGACATACACGAAAAAATCACGTGCTTGTCAAGCAATTTTGTTCGCTTGATCGCTTCGCAACCGAATTCGATCAAATTAATTTTATTCATGAACCAAATTATAAGATGTAAACTTGATCGTCAACGGTTCTCACGATTCAGGGTTCGGCACAAAAAAGTGTACTGAATCCCAAAAAAAACACACTGAAAGTTAACATTTACATATTTGATACCAAAATCGAGAAACACACAATTAAATGCAATTTTGTTCGCTTTATCGATTAGCGACCGAATTCGATTGTAAAACGATCTATATCGAGACTGCAGCCCCTGGGCTTGGTCTCCATGTCGAACAAAATGTCAATGGATTTTTCCTTTAGGATTTTTCAGTAACAACCCGATCAATGATAAAAATGCACCCTGAAATATGACTTAGGTACATAAGTAAACATGGCATCAATCATCTCTAGCGTATGATTACAGATCTCATTAGCCTTAACAGTAAATAATTAGTACAGTCACAGCACGCGAGATCAATTAATATCTACGTCACTACCATCTGTGCAAGTTACATAAACAGAGCGCTCGGAAGACTAGGAAAACTGATACAGAAAATTACTAATTTATATTTTTTTCGATGAGCAACTCTATTCTATTGCTAGCGTCAATATACCTACAGTAAAAATGAAAAAAAAAATGATTAGGTACGGCTTATTTCCAGCTTACAGTTCCCTGAACTGTCAGAAATTTCTGACAGTTCACGGAACTGTTATTTTTAAGTTTATTTGTGTCTTTTAGTCGAATGACCTAGCTTCAGGTCCTCAAATGTGGAATTTATTTTTCACTCCTCTTGCTCAAAAAGTCCGTCATTATAGCGTACCAGAGTGGGGAAAAAATTGCATATCTTGCTCTAGGGGAAAAAGTAATTTTTGTCTGTAACCAACGAGCTTACAAAAACGAAAAAGTCTTTATTCTTATGTAAAACTAGATTTTTATTACCGCATACCGAGATAAAGTTTCCTTAAAATTCAGATAGAACAAATTGTATATTTTTTTTAAATAAAATAAACTATTTAATATTGTATTGGATTATTTTATTTTCTCGCAATCGTAGTGAAAAGTAGAGTGTAACACCCCTCGTATAACAATCGTTTTGCAACAAAGTAGAAAGTTCTGTTAATATAAACATTGAAATAAGATAACATTGAATAACCGTGATAGCATAATGTACCCTCTCTGGTTTACTTACAGATTTCACTCATCAATCACAACAAAGATAATCCACATTAACAGCCTATGTAAGTCACATAATCTTACTTCCCAGTTCTAATTGTTTGATGAATATTCATTATTCATGTTGTCTCGAACACCCTCTAGAGCGGCGGGGCTAAAATTAACTATTTATAACAAGATTGGATGAGCCTATGATACGGCAGCCATAACTTTCTGACATTCTAACTTCTTAGAATATGGATATTGAATGTTAATTCGTGTTAAATGTGAATTATTGTGGCAATGTTCAAATTAATTCACCCTGTAGTAATTATTGAGCTTATTCCTCGATATTTTGAACACGATAAATGACTTTAACAAAAAAAGTCTATTTATAGAAAATATTCATCACGTTTTATCACATAAAAGAGAGTAGAAGTGATTTGGGTACCATACTGTAGAGCATCATCCTACTTTGTTTTTATTAAGGCTACTTTAGCTTTTCCCTGTGAAGAGATTCGGTACTTATGATAAGATAAATACATTTTATCAAACAATATAAACAAGAAAAATAATTGTAATAATCCATCTTCATTGTCACTCTAACCTTTTTTTTTCAGTTTTATAGGCAATCGCGTGTCAGGATGGACTTTGACGATTCTATCAATTAACAAACAAGATGGTTAGCGTTAGAAATATACATCCTTGTATCATTATCCTAATAATTTTAAAATAATACATCTATTATCTCAATAGGCCTGTGTCCAAAAAAAATATTTTTTGTCCGTCTTGTAGATTATAAAAAATATTGAACATGTATTTTTTTTGACGTAATCAAAAGATTACGGCGATACATTGGATTAAAATGTAGCATGACGTCACGCCTTGCTAGATTTTATACGACGTTGTGACGTAGCAAGCCCCCACTCCCCAAGTTTAATGCGTGTTTTCTAAGTTATTTTTGATTAATACGTGTCTAATATTTTTTTATTATCTGAAAGACGGACTAGATTTGTTTTTTTTTTACCTAGGCAACTACCCAATTCAGTACTATATAATTTAAAACCAAACAGCCAGCAAAAACAATAGACAATCAAACTTAAGAAAATTCCAAGAACTCTCTGATACCTCTAATTAATTATTAATTTACCAAACAATTGAAGGTAGGTAATTTCCAAGATTGAAAGACGTCTGAAACTTTGGGAAGTACCTAATATTTCCTAGAAGTTGGTTCAAGGGATGGTACCCTTGTCAGAAGCATGCCGCTATACAAACCTTGTGGCACGTGGGCCGGGGTGCGAAGCTACTCGCCTTCTGCGGTCTGTAGTGCCAAGTAATTGAATAGACCGTAATAAAAGCAAAAATGGGCGAATATAATGTGGGACGGATTTCAGTGGGCAGATTCTTTAGTGTCAGCTGGAAATTCTTTAAATGCCAATTGTTGGAGTCCAAATCAAATAAACTAGTGTTTAAAAGTTACTTTACCTTCATTGAGCTTACAAAAAGGCGTGAATAAATTGATATCTCGAGTGCTATTATTCTCGCGCGATATTAAATTCAATTTGAACTTTCAATTTCACCAACACCCACGTGCGACAACATTGTTGGCTTAGAAAAATAATACAAAATGAAAGAGCAAGAATAGAATAGACAAATATATACATTTATTTACAATTCGCTCAATTCAATTCAAATGTAAATGTGTACATTAACACAATAGCGTATCCATTTCAAATGTAGATAACGTCACTTATCCTAATGTCTGGATTCGCACATTCATTCAAGTTCGCGACACGAATTCGAATGCGAACAATATAATTTAATGTTTATTGTCACTCGTTAGAAGGCGCTTGAGTCTCTTAGCTCGGGAGCTCCATTAGCTCGTGTTTACTTAATCTCACTCGAAACAAGCTGAATTTTAAAACATTAAGTCTGTCTAAGCTTTTTAACGAACTCTTGAGACGTTAAGTGTTTAAGATTATTCTGTGCAAAGTGTTTTGCAAGTTCAATTTTGCATGAAGAATATTTCTTCGGGAACATTATTTCATATGCGAATAAAGTAACTTTGAAAATACACATAATGACTATCTTCGAACACAATATAAATCGTTTATTTTCTGCGTCAGATTCTATATCAACAGTTTGACAGGAGGACAGCATGATAGACACACAGAGACTGACATACTGACAGTGACAGCCAGACGTACGCAACACAAATTCACAAAATTCCGTTTTATCGAGACTTTGCCAGTCCCGGTACAAAATCTCAATGCAAAGATAAAAGGGTGTCAAAAATAAGACCAAAATAGACCGACGTGAATATGAAAGAGTTTCATCTCGCTTATGAGCTTGGCTGCATCAATCCACGTCAGCGCGCGATAAAATTGCAAAAAAAAAGTATAGAATCATAAATCTTCTTGTCACTTTGCGATTCATAAACGTTATAACTTGAGTTGGCGCTTTCTTTAAGGCTCCGTGCACAAAATCGACTGATTTTGATCAATTTTGTTCATTAGTTGTGAGAAAAGGAAACAGAATTTAAGCAAAATTATTTGTGATTTGAAAAGTCGAATTTGTTGTCTTGTGCATAGTGGAAAGGAATTTTCCAAATAAATTAAGGATTCGTGGAAAATCCCTAAAATTCGTTACTAGTTTTTCAAAAAATGACGCGAGACTGACGTTTAATCGTTTCGTTAGAAGAAACCACTTTTGAATTTTGTAAATTAAAAAATATCGTCAACATCATTATATGTTCTACTTGTACATAAGGGAACCACTTTTAGGGACCAACTTTCATACAAAATATAGCAAAAAAAATGTTTTCTAATACTTAGAAACACTTTTAAAAATTACGTATTAATCTTAAGTTAACCATTTAATAGAATCTACATTTTATTTTATAAATAAACAATTACTTCATTTCGTAAATAAATGGCAAAGACATAAATTAACGACCGCGGAAAACCCATCCCGTCACTGACGGGATGGGACGTCACTGACGGAGTCAGTAGCGAACGGGCTTTCCCAGCGTGAGGACGTATCGCTTTGCGTTTGGTGCAAAAACTGTACTGTATCTTTTTTCTGTTCTTTTGCTTATATCTCGAAAATAACCAAAAGTAAGGAATATAAGTGATTGTTTAGTTCGGTGTACAAGAGACGGCACCACTACTCGTATTTATGTAAAAACTTACCTCAATGTTATCAAATGTCTAAATGTGAATGCATCTAACACCAAATTGTAGCATTTTTATGTTGATTGTGATAAATATACTAAACGAATATACACAAACATTCTAGACTTATTTCCTATCCGTAACTACGTAACTTAAGAAAATATCATCTAAAGGATCAAAACTGTTTAAGCTATCACTACACTCGATCTTTAGGCGTGCGTGAACGGTGCACACAAACATAGCATCGCAAGAATTTACCTAAACTCTGTCGAGTGAATTTTTTTGCACGCAGCCTTAAGCTTTTGGATAAAATGGTTTACGGGGGAAGTCAGTGTTATTTGCATATTGTTTAAGAATAATAAGAATTGTACCAAGACAGGAAGCATATTGCCACCATGAGGCTTAATCGGCCTGTAATGTTTCTGTGCTGTAGGTACTACGTCCTCTAGTCTCTCTCTACGTTCTCTGTAAAAGGCAATGTTCCTTTTATTTACCAGACGGGCCCAATGCGTGTTAATGGACGTCACTTGTCTAGGACATGTCGTTTTCTCAAATGTTTTGCCTTTGCTGATTTAAAATATTCTTGATGTTGCTGCTGTTCATCACTATCGTTCAATAATGCGGTGCAACAGGCAAAATTATTGTGGAAATTATGGTTCTCTACCGAGATTCTGGGGCAGTCTCACAGCGTGGGTTTTTTTTAATTTTGAAGTGAAAACTTCTTTAGGCGCGTTGGGCATTTTTGAGATGGGACTAAATCATTGATTTCGCGACACTGTAACGCAATTTACCGACACTGTGGAGTAAAAGACATCAACGCGTTGATTACCGCGGTGCCGATTTTATTTTTCAAGTTTTCACTTCTGTCGGCACTCCCGGATTGCCACTGTTTTTTTTTTTTGAGATTTTCTGGTCTGCCTGGGACTAGCACCGCTTCTCTTATTTTCATGTCACACTCTTTCATTACATCAAAATTTCGTTTCCATTTTCAAAATTTAAAGCTTATTGTCACAAGTTGTAACCTTAATCTCCATAGTTGAAAGCTGCCGGACCGCATTATGCAAATTCATTAAATTAATTAAAGAAAGTTTAAAAGTAATTAAACTTGGTTCCTTCCTCAGGTGTTGTTAAGAGACGTTAAAATAAATATTCCTTTCTGTTTTATTAGTTAAGATTAGGTATTAGAATCACAAATTAGCTCGGTAGGACTTTTGTTTTAGTGTTGACTAAGATAAAGGTTTGAAATGATATTTTTAACAGGCGAGTTTTATCTACAAGATAAGACTGTAAATGTTTAAAAATCATATTTAAATACTATTGAAGAAGCAGAAGAAGAGGAAGAGGAAAAATAATAGGAAGAAGAAGTGAAGTTGGAAGAGGAAGTGTCAAAGT
The DNA here is from genome assembly GCA_963680765.1 of Agrochola lychnidis. Lineage (NCBI taxonomy): Eukaryota > Metazoa > Arthropoda > Insecta > Lepidoptera > Noctuidae > Agrochola > Agrochola lychnidis. The sequence goes on from OY796857.1 coordinate 19,246,646, forward strand.
GGCACCGGATACCTGAAAAGTTCTATGAAAATCGGTTGTCATGGTATGGGCATGTGATACGGAGGAGTTAGGAAAGTTTTGAGTATAATAATAATAACCACACCGCCGTATCTCTACGTTGACGTCGTGATGGGGCTTGCGCGCTCCGAACTCTAGGCCTGTGCCGGTAGAGTTTGCTTTGCCGGAACACGTCTGGGATGAGGAGCCAGACCAAGAGAGACACAAAAACCCGCAGGGCAGCATGTGGCGAGCTGTTGGGTAGTAGCGACCCCACAGACTCTAGCCCCCGGGAGATGTCTTGTTCCTCACCTCTGGCTTAAGTGCTCGTGGATCTTGACCATCTTTCGGGCTCTGGGATAGTTCTGATAGCCGTGGAATACCTCTCTACTCCTCAAGCACCTCAGGAAATATTGCCCCTTGTCGCTACGTCACTATGTGCTAGCGACAGTTTTCGGGAGCCCATTATTGAGTGTGCAAATCACCCCCTGTCATTTTATCCGTGTACATAATAACATTGATCAGGCAAGGGTCATAGTCCTTCTCTTGTTTCAGGTTACCAGTCAACTTAAGCCACCCAAACCCAGCTTTGTTTCCATATCCTGCAATAGTCCTACACCAACCGGGGGTTGTCCTTGGGTGCACTTGCAAAGTGCGAACAGGGATAGTCGTCGGTTAGTGCCCCAACCGACGACTATCCCATTCCGTATAAATCTGTCTAAGAGGCCTCTGCGAGTTGGCTTCGGTCCCTCGTACGCCTTCCAAAGGACCGAGATCTATGGTCCCGAGATTTATTAAAATATAAAAATAATAATACATTTAATTCAGGCGACACAGATCCATAAATAAATACCTTAACCTAATCATACATTATTTTTTTTAATAAATTTTGATGGCTGTAAGAGTAATGGAAGACCGAAGACCCGATGGATGGACTGTGTGAAAGATAATATGGCTAGAAAGGGGGTGACTACCTATCTCTATATATCTATCTACCATCTAGCCGCAACACGGTGACACTGCAAAAGTAAACAGAACTAAATATCTAAATAAAAGCTTCCAGGCATAAAGGGCGTGCCCGCTTACATATAGCTATATAAAGCTGTAATTGGAAGTTTTAAATGATAAACTAGGACCATCGAGGTAAAAAGGTGTGTTTAGGGTAAAAGTGTTTTTACCTAAGGCATAGGACACTGCTGACACTCGACAATAGGGTTGTGCTAGTATTTGCTCTACTTAGATAATTGAAACAGCTAAGCGCAGATAACTAAAGAGCAGTTTTCAATATAACCAGTGTTACAATTTGCAAATAAAGTCAGCTCTAATATATTTCAACGAGTTAAATTTAAATATTTAAACTTTTGGATGTCGCTGTACTGAACAAAATTTACATAAAGTTTTCATCCACTATATTACCCTGCAGAAATACCACAGTTACAAATTATATTCCGAAGTTAGAAATTAACTTATTCGAGTGTTAATATTTATATGTGAATTAAATATGGGGGCGAGAGGGTTTATTTGATCATGCATCAGACTAGACATTTAAAAAACTTTAGGTTTGCAAATAAATCTCTGAAATTAATATACGAAAACACTATTATATGCTTGCATATAAATCACACATTTAACTAAGTAGGTGTGTCAATTTTTGAAGTGAAAACTTCTTTAGGCGTGTTGGGCATTTTTGAGATGGAACTAAACCATTGATTTTGCGACACTGAGACGACACCAGCTTTTGACTATTAAAAAGACATTAACGCGTTGATTACCGCGATGCTGATTTTTATTGTTATTTATTATTCACGTTTTTAGTACCAAAATTACCCCAATTTTATTGTAAATTAGCAAATTTTCTACAGAGGTCATAAATTTTGATTTGTAGACATCCGCTAAACGATGACCGCCAGCGCCCCCATAAAATAACCTGGTAAAATTCCACATTGAAAAAAAAACAGGAGATTTTTTTTCCAGAACACACATAACAGAACATCACGCCTTGTTTCCCCGAAGGGTAGAGCAGAGGTGTCTCTGTAGCAGGTACACCCACATTTCGCCAGTTATGTTTAAGTCCCATGTAATAGGGGGCGAGCCTATTGCCATCAACCCGGCACTAATCCAGACTCCGGGCTGCTACTGAGAAATCCAGATAGAAAAACTCAATAACACTTCCCACTCACTTTTAACTTTTTTTCCAGAATATTACCCCATAAATAAACTTTCAGTATGATTCTTAACAAATACTCACGGATCGGACATGGTTTTTGTTACACGCTATATAACCACGAGCCCACAAAAAAGCTCATATTGTCTACCTTTAAAAGAAAAGTCAACGCTAACCAACCCTGACAGCCACAGACGTCACTCCAAATTCTCGCGACTCGCACGCCTCCACCAGAATACATACTTTGCCTCGTTGAGTGGCATGCGTACCACGTACTACCGCTATTTATTTCTTAAATGAAAATGTCACCAAACATATTAGCGTCATGTAGCCGAGGTAATACTTCCCTAATAGATACGTACATACATCTGTTTAACTTGAGGTAAGGTTTGACTGACAGCGGTGATGTATGCGAGGGTGATAATAAAAGAAACACTGTTTTATACACATTTTCAATGCCACTGTCAATATTGGCCACACATTAAATACGATGATTTAATTCACCATAATAATTATTGTGGTTGAGTAAGGAAGAATTAAAGGCCTAAAACGGCCGGTTTGGCAGAATCATAATATGATAATATTATGAATCACACAAACTGACAATTCATAATATTATCTGCGATCAATTCATATTACGCAATTCATCTGTTTGACAATTTTGTATTTTATTGAAATAACATTTAAATTGTAGAAATAAAAATCTCATTTGATTAATAAAAACTGTAAAGAAAAATGATCCGGTAAAATTACGGTCCTAATTTTTTCATGCGGCAATATTTACGCCAAAAAAGATACTGATATGAATTGAATTTAATATGACTCAGCTAAAATATCACAATAGAGGTAGTGCTGGAAATTCAGAAAATGAATTGCTTTTGGAGGAAATTGCTTAATATGGCCGTTTTAGACCCGCAGAACCCATCCAGTATAAGTCACACTGAATCGTAAGAGATTTTATCCAGAAAACTGCATAAAACTTTCACCGAGACTAACTTTTGACTGACTTTTCAGCGGGACTCAATACAAATACTGACTAATAAGCTATGATTGCCAACACGCACATACGTAACAAAAACTTATATATTGCTGCGATACATAAACGCACAAAAACAAATAATTCATTCGGTTAACGCCTCACCCGGGCACAGTATGGCTCCCATGTAATGTGCATAACTGCTAACATAAAAAACACCCCACTATTAGACCCCGTCGTTGACACACACTTAGGGCTATTACAGGAGAACACAGCTATACCTACTAGGGATGTTACGGAGCTTCGGTTCCGATTCCGAAAGGTCGGAATTACCGATTAATTTTACACCTCCGATTCCGATTCCGGTTCTGACAATTTGGAATCGGAATTATACCGAAGTTCGAAACGCAGCGATGAACGTGACTAGAGCGCATACAAACAAGGTTTAACTCGTCGCCAGGGTAATGTTTGTTTATTTTAATACACGCTCGCGCTCGAAGTCTCAGTTGATTGTTTTGTTTGTAGATGTTATCGCTAATATTTGACTGATTAAAGAGACGTAATTATATTTCTATTGTTTTATTAAGCCTTCCCTTAACACATTTTTCTTCTACTTCCGCATCCGGCTCCGGTTCCGGTTCCGGTTCCGATAAAAAGACTTCCGTAACATCCCTAATACCTACGTAGGTATAGTTATGTGTTCCCCTGTTAGCTCAGGTTCGCACGGGGGTTTTTTCCCGCGCCAATTTTTTTTGCGCACTGGATTTTCAACCTACATATTAGCGCCGAGAGTTGAAAATTTGAAAATTCAATAGTGTGTTTTTTCGAAGCATTGGGATGCTCTTTGTTGGATTCTCAATGCTCGGCTTAACACCAAGAGTTGAAAATCCAGGGCGCGATAAAGTCCCGCCACAATATTTTTACGTGCGTGTGAACGTGGGCTAATAGTTGTGTACGTACACATAAGAGGGACTTATAGTTGGAGCGGTGTGTGCTTATGAAGTAGGGATTCGTTTTATAATATTGTATTTGTATTGTATTTTGTTTTTATATTTTATTGTATTTGTTATTGTCATTTTTTTTTTATTTGCCAGAGATGTAAACAAGAATGACCGCTCGAAATTGTCTATGGTTTAGTGATGGGATCGATGCTGGTGCTATCGATGTTATAAATAATTTTTACACATACATAGAATAGATTATCTTCTGAATTAAGACATCCGTTGTTCCGTCTGTTTTTAATTATTTTCTTACCAAAAGTTATTATTAGACTAGGTTAATAATTTTTTCCAGACGCTAATAAAGCATCCGGTATACACATTACACATATACGACATTAATATTTTTTCAATGAATGTGTTTAAATACTCGTTGTACATAATTTCGACAAATATATTTTCCGAGCCAGGGAGGGGATATAATACGTTATTATTTAGCGTATGAAACTGCACGTAACTGTGCATTAAAACTCAGGTTCATAAACTACTAATCTTACGTAGTGCCATTTTATCATTATCATCATTTATTTTGTGAAATAAATGTTCCGTCCATGTTCTGCCATTGTACAGGACTTATCCGAATTCATGAATATATTGGACGAATTCCGAAACTCCTGATTGGAAAATAATAATAGTAAGTTATTAAACTTTTGCAAGAAGGGTTACCCAGGGGGATCTAGAAAGAAAAGAAAGAAAACTTGTTTATTCTGCACAAACAAAACGCACATTTAAAAAAAACTAGACATAAAATGCACACAATACAAAAGTAGCCAAAAGCCCCGTATTCAATCCCAAAAAAAAAGTTTCGTTTCGTTATATCGTGTATTATTGTAACACTCGCCTGTGGTTTGGATCTTAACTGTCATTCGTGTTTTAGTAACCCCCTGTTATGCAACAGTTTCATAAACTACTATTATTATCACAATTTGCCGCTGTCAGCATCGCTAGTCGCTGATACAAGGCCCTAAGACGCGTCCTTCCAGAATTTCTGTTCAGTCTAAATTTAATAAAGCCTGGTAGAGCTCGGTAAGCACGTTGCTGTTGTGTTCACTTAGAAAATTACATAGTTTTCCGCCTCTTTTGAATTTCTATTTACCGTTGGCCGCTGAACGGTTTTTGTTTTTCTACCCTCATTTCAAATGCGGGTAGGCAACTTTTTAAAGCTTATTTCGACAACATTAAAAAAGATGGAATTTTCGGATTTTGTTTGTGAAATACAGCATCCGTTACAGTTTTGTTTTTTGACGATGTATTCTTTATAGAATTTTAAAACTTTTGTGATTCTCATGGTGATGGAAAGTTGTGTGATAGATAGATGTTTTTCGTGTAAACAACCCAAACTAAGGCCTATTCTAAGTAGCCACGCAACAACCTTAAAGTTACATTAAAGAACACCTCATCTCACTTAAATCTAAGTTTAGTAAGCAAGTTATGAATATGCAAGCCATGAATAACTTAAGTAATGGGGTGCTCAGCATTAATCAAGCTACTACTTTGTATTGCGTCTAATATTAATAGCTTAGTGAAGGATAACTCCTTGGAGTCTTAATTTAAACTTAGACGTCTTGTTAATTTGATACTTTAATTGTACTTAACACATTCCGGGACAGACAATACGGCTAAGGGCGGTAAATTTTATTTCATGTAATTTGGCAAACCGGCAATAGCCATCGCTTGCCCATAACATTCCTAGGAAGCACATGATTTAGTGTCACATCACGCGACTTCATTCATTAGTAGGTGTCATGGCAAACTCTTTTCAAGTCATTTTTCAACACATTTATGTGCTGTGCTTTATGACACATTCACACCGCCGACAGGCGAAGACTGAGCCATACATGTATAGTGATTTTGATATTTAGTGTCACGGCATGTGCGCCGCCGCTACGCATGGCCGGTAGTACGGCTGTAGACGGTATGATAAAATGTATGGGATTTTAAAGTGTCATATCATGACATTTGCAAATAGTCAAGTGTCCCGGAACCTGTTAAACTGTAATTTTCAGTTAATTGGTATGACTGATGAAAACACAGACAGTGAATCGTGTTTGATCAAGATAAATAAGTTTGATGAAAAACAACATGAAGGCAAATGTCTTCTTGAATTTAGAACATAACAACGTTTTTTCTCTTCTCGTTTCCAAACGTAAGAATTAAGTACGTAGTAAATCGCAAACCTGAGACTTCCTGAAGCTGATTTCTTCTCGAAGTGATTATTGACAATAGGGTTCTGGGAAAACCTAAAATCACTTGAAAAATAAAAGGCATACTCAAAGAAACCATTGTACCTACTCTGGAAGATTCAAGTTTAATTCACAAAAGCTGTTAAGGTTTCAATAATTAAACATTGTACCTGTCTTAAATTCATGATTCTGGTCTTATGGTAATGTTTCTTTATGGGCTCTGCAAAGTAACTTTAAAATCTAAATGTTAATGAAATGGCGAAAATCTAAGAACGGTGATAAAATTTGAATAAAGCTTAAACTTTATTGAATGTAAGGAATAAAGGACGAGCCTTAAAGCCTTCACGTTTCAGAAGAAATATATTAGGCCCTTGACAAAAATTACATTGATGAGATTTTAGATAAGTTTCTGTTATCTGTAAGTGCAGAATAGGTAGCGACCTACTTTTGTCCGGGAAGAATGTTCGGACGAGAAGATTCTCAAAATATTAAGGTATTCTTAGACACTGTTTCTTATTTTAGACAGCAGACTGTTACACTTTAGTGATTTTAATTTAAAAAACTTGGATTCTCTTGAATACCATGTACCTATTTTGGCCTAGGCTACATGGGGTGCTTAATTGTTGCACTACATCACGTTCTGGAAGGAATACATCGAATTAAAAGACATCGAAAAGTAAATACTTTGTAACTCAACTCTCTTTTAACTTCAACTCTTTAAAAAAAGTTAATACATACTTTCTTACTCAACTTTGATTAAAATCACGCGGAATCCGAGAGGTCTTGAGTTTTGTCAATGATGTGATGAGTCCTCCACAGAGACACAATACAACTTAACTTTATTACAATAAAGTTGGTACCTCTCTGCGGAGGACTACTCCACTAGCTGCGCCCCGTGATTTCACCCGCATAAGTCTCGATCCCGTGAGAATATTGGAATAAAAAGTATCCTATGTCCTAACCCAGGCCATGGTCTACCCATGTGCCAAATTTCATCCAAATCCGTACAGCCGTTTTAGCGTGACAGCGTAATAAACAAACATACAAAAAAACAGTGGCACTCTGGGAGTGCCGACAGAAGTAAAAACTTAAACAATTTTACTGTGAAGGAAATAATGTATCGCGCGTTGATGTCTTTTTAATGGTCAAAAGCTGGTGTCGCAACAGTGTCGCGAAATCAATTGTTTCATCTCAAAAATGCTCAAGGCGTCTAATGAAGTTTTCTTTACTGTTTATACTATATTATAATATTAGTTTAGACATATAAAACAACAAACCAATCATTAAAATCTATAGCAAAATATCCCATCAACATCTAACGAAGGTAATTACCGTTTAACACCGATGACTCGGAAAAGATGGTGGAGGCGCCGAACTTTGATTGCGTCGTGACGTGACTACCCCCGATGGCCCCGATGCTTGATAAAGCAGCTTTTACCAACTAATTTTGTTAACAATTTCCATTCATTATCTCGCAGCCGCAGAAATGACCCGTTAAGATAATACTGGCCTTGCAGAAAGTTGGGATAACGCAAGTTTTGTTCGTGAATTAAATCGTTTCGTGTAATTATTTGTAATTAATGGAGTCTCGGTCATTTGAAGGGTGGAGCTTATTTTGATTGTTATTGTTTTTAGTTAGTATGATAAGATTTTTACTGTTACAATCAATCAATCTATCTAGTTTTTCCCGACTATGTTGGGGTCGGCTTCCAGTCTACCCGGATGTAGCTGAATACCAGTGTTTTACATGAAAGAAAGAAAGAAAAATATTTTTATTTAAATTAATAATATATTATAAATATATTACATCATACATTTTTATTATTATTTTTAGTATATTTATTTATTATTCCCTTTATTTAATTTCTAAACATATTATTTATATTTTTAAATATTCATATAAAAACAATAAAAATAAACATTTAAAACCATACCCCCTGTTACATGGGACTTAAACATACCTAACTGGCGAAATGTGCGTGTACTTTAGGTGCACTCATAGGAATATAAAAACCAAGGTGCACCTCTGCCTAAACCTTCACGGAATACAAGCGTAATGTTATGTTACAACACTGTTCCAATACAATATTAATAAGTGTTATTTATTTATTTTACGAATTAAGAGGAGGCTCCCTAAATTGTATTTTAATTTGCATTAATATTCTGAAAAAGTCACGCGTACAATCAAAATTGAACTTTATTGGGTATTTGATTTATTGGATCTTTTCTTTCCATATATAAGACATAGGTATGTAATTGGAACATTTTCGCTTGATAAATTTTTTATTCGAAAATCATATATGTTTTTTAAATTGTTTGTAAAATTATATGTGAGAGAAGAACAATAAACTTTATTATTATTATTATTATATCTTTTTTAAAGATTACTCGGCTTTTATGTCTAAAATAATTATTGACAGTAAGAAAATATAGTTTATTATCCAGATATAAGATATTTATTCTCTAGATTAAATTAGGTTAAGTAACTAAACTTATAAACGAAATAAGAACAGACACTTACGATATTTAATTCCGTGCTCGTACACGACCAAAGAGCGCACGCGATATTCATCTTTATTACTGATGTGTTAGCGTTTAGCATAAAGTGGAGTGGTGGGGTGCATGGGGGTGGAGTTTGCGTGGAAATTGTCTTAAGGTCATTGCACACATATCACCTCGGAAAGGGATCGTCACCGTATCGCCGCGGTTCGTGAGCTTGTCCCGAGGCGAGGCGATTACATTACGATTTCGGTTAGTGTGCGTTGCAGTAGAGAGTTTCATACAAAGAATACTGAATGGTTCGAGTTGATGCGGTGACTATCCCTTTCCGAGTTGATAATATATGTGCGCTATTTCCTTTACTATTTCTGATTTCTGATCCTAATCTGGAGAAATTATTATATACCTAGTGAATAGACATGGACACACAAATTAAAGTCCAAAATGAGCAAGACATAAAAATACTTAGGTATATTAAAACGAATTGTTATCAGATCATGTTGTTTACTCATTCATTAGGTATAAGTAAAGAGTTTTGTTTAAAAAAAAAAACAGATTTTAAATCTACTTAGTTTATTACAGACAGAGCTTTTTGTACAATATAAATGCTCAATCATTTGAATATTACCAGTACCTTAATTGTGTAACTTATTTTCGTAAACAATTTTGCCTCATTTGTTTCATTTTGACAGTTCAACTACATTCATTGCGTTATTTACGTTGTTGACCAGTTTTTTTTTCCAACTTATGAAGCAATGGATTAGCAATCTGTTTCAAATGGAAACAAATTGTGATTGTGTTGTATTACGCAATTAGAGTACTGGTTAAACAAAAACTTGAATGCTGTAATAATAACTTAGGATCGTCTTAAATGTGACCTGAGTATCCTACAACAATGTAATAACTATGCAATGACGTCAAATAAAATCTCAAAGAGTAAAGTTATTTATACCTAGCTAATGAAGTTAATTAATCACGTTAATTCTTAAAATAAAACGCACATTACTCAAGATTAAATTATTTTGTCTACGTAAAATGCTAGTTTAAAACCGAGTTATTAACTTAATTACGTTGATACCTAATTTATTAATTAGGTAGGTATTACAAAATCTGCCTCTTATTTATTTTCGTTATACCTAATCAAAACAGCGGCCAAGTGCAAGTCAGACTCGCACACAACGGGTTCCGTACCACCGTACAATATTTAACAAAATTATTACTTGTTGTTATAGCGGCCATAGGAGAAGCTCGTGGCTAAGTACTAACAGCCGCACGGGTTGATCCATCAAATTAAGCTACGCTTGCCGGGGTTGGTCCGTGGATGGGTGACCATTTCTACATACCGAGACTCCTCCGTACCTCGGAAAGCACGTTAAGCCGTTGATCCCGGCTGTCATTCTTGAATCTTTGACAGTCGTTACGGGTCGTCAGAAGCCCGAAAGTCTGACAACCAGTGTTACTAAGGGGTATCGTATTACCCAGTTACTGGGTTGTGGAGGTCAGATAGACAGTCGCTCCGTGTAAAATACTGGTATTCTGCTGCATCCGGTTAGACTGGAAGCCGACCCCAACATAGTTGGGAAAAAGCTAGGTAGATTGATTTTTTATTATAGCGGCCATAGTAGTACACACTCTGTGAAAATTTCAAGTATCTACCCTACCTTAATAGGTAGGGTAGATACTTGAAATTTCTTGAAACCGTAATCGGTTCAAAAGATACAGACCTGTGACAGACGGACGGACGAACAGCGGAAGCTTAGTAATAGGGTCCAGTTGGCACCCTTTAGATACGGAACCCTAAAAATGCCAAAGCTTTCGTCTCTGTCCAATAATAAACTAACCTTGTTTTCCCGAGTCAGAAAATAGACGAAATCCAATTATTTTCCAAGACTTCCTTTAGAAAAGATAATCTGTCTCCTATTATTCCAGACAAACATTGATAAAAGCCACGCCTATAATTTTCCTCACGTATCAAGTGCGGAAGGGGAACAAAATAAATTATTTCAAACCGGAATTAACGTCCAAAAGACAAAAATGTTTGATCATTAATTCCGGAGGCATCAGATTAAGATGGCACTTAATGACTCTTACTAATTCCGGCAATTCGTGGCAATCAATATTAATGACTTCGCCTTCAGCTTCAACTTCAGCAACTTTAATTTTTAACTTCGTTGTGAATTTTGAAAGTAATAGACTAATGGATAACCAGAACTAAGTATCTATACATATAAATAAAAACCAGCCAAGTGCGAGTCAGATTCGCATACGAAGGGTTCCGTACCATCGTACAATATGTAACACTAATTTTTTTTAATACTTAAGAGAAAAAAACACGTTTCTTGTATAACCCACTTTAATTTTTAACTTTAGTTTATTTTTATTATTTATTTTATCATCATCTGCCTAGCCTTATCCCAACTATGTTGGGGTCGGCTTCCAGTCTAACCGGATGCAGCTGAATACCAGTATTTTACATGGAGCGACTGCCTATCTGACCTCCACAACCTAGTGACTAGGTAACACGATACCCCTTGGTAAGACTGGTTGCCAGACTTTTTGGGCTTCTAACTACCCGTAACGACTGTCAAAGATCTACAAATGACAGCCGGGACCAACGGCTTAACGTGCTTTCCGAGGCACGGTGGGGACTTGGTATGTAAAGATGGTCACCCATCCACGGACCAACCGCGGCAAGCGTAGCTTAACCTGATCGATCGTCCCGTGCAGCTGTTATTACTTAGCCACAAGCCCCTTTTATTAATTATTTTATCATCATCATCATCAGCCTATAGCAGTCCACTGCTGGACATAGGCCTCTCCAATTGCACGCCATTCAGCTCGATTCTCGGCAACTCTCATCCAGCTGCTACCAGCCACCCTTCGAAGATCGTCACTCCACCTAGCCTGAGGGCGTCCTACCTTACGTTTGCCAATTCGCGGTCTCCACTCAAGAACACGTGTACCCCAACGATCATCGGTTCTACGGCTGATATGGCCGGCCCACTGCCACTTCAGCTTGCTAATTCTGTGAGCTATGTCGATAACTTTGGTTCTCTGCCGGATCACTTCGTTCCGGATTCGATCCCTCAAAGAGACTCCAAGCATAGCCCGCTCCATGGCTCGCTGAGCAACCTTAAATTTATGGACCAGCCGTACCGTGAGTGTCCACGTTTCGGCTCCGTAGGTCATAACAGGCAGGACGCACTGATTGAAGACCTTTGTCTTTAGGCTCTGTGGAATACGCGACGAGAAGACTCGACGAAGTTTCCTAAACGCTGCCCAGCCCAGCTGAATTCTTCTGTTAGCCTCTCTCTCAAAGTTGTTCTTACCAAACTGCAGAGTTTGCCCGAGGTAAACGTATTCTCGAACAACCTCGAGAGCACCGCCATTGACAGCAATCGGCCCCGGAGTGACGTGTTTGTTGAACATAACCTGGGTTTTGTCCAAGTTCATCCGGAGACCAATGCGTACAGAAGAACTAACTAGGCCATCCAGCATCTGCTGCAAGTCATGCAGCGATTCGGCCAATATGACGATGTCATCTGCAAATCTCAAGTGTGAGATGTATTCGCCGTTGATGTTAATGCCACGCCCTTCCCAGTTCAGCGTCTTAAACACATCCTCCAATGCGTTAGAGAACAATTTCGGGGAAATGACATCCCCTTGTCTCACCCCTCGACGCAAGGGGATATGTTCAGTACGCTGATCCTGAATTTGGACGGTCATTGTCGCGTTTTCATAAAGACATCTCAGCACTTGGATGTATCGCCAGTCGACTTGGCATCGCTGCAGAGACTCCAAAACAGACCAGGTCTCGACAGAGTCAAAAGCCTTCTCATAGTCCACAAACGCAAGACACAGTAGCCGATTATACTCATCGGACTTCTGTATAATTTGCCGCACTGTGTGAATGTGGTCTATGGTGCTGTATCCTCCTCGAAACCCAGCCTGCTCCGGTGGCTGAAACTCGTCGAGTCTTCTCGCTAGACGATTCGTAACGACTCTTGAAAACAACTTATATACGTGGCTAAGGAGCGACATGGGTCTGTAATTCTTTAAAAGAGTCTTATCACCCTTCTTAAAGAAGAGAACGACCACACTCTCTCGCCACGCTTCTGGAGTTCTCCCAGAGAACAGGACAGAGTTGAAGAGCTCCCGAAGCTCTCAGTACAGGACTTCCTCCAGCTTTCAGGAGCTCGGTCGTTATCCCGTCCTCACCAGGGGCTTTTCCATTTTTAAGCTGTTTAAGAGCCGCCTCGATTTCATCTTGGCTGACTTCTGGCAGGTCTTCCGTGAAATGGCGTGTTAAGGTGGCTCTGGAATCCTCATTTTCGGGATCAGGTCGAGATGCGTGCGATGCGTACAACTGGCCGTAGAAGTTTTCTACTTCCAAAAGGATCTCCGGCTTCGAAACGACGATATCCCCACTGGGTTTGGTCAACTTCGTCAGGTGGCTCCTCCCGAGTGACTGGACGAACACCTTCGACCCCCGATTTTGCTCAATCGCTTTCTCTATAGAGCGCGTATTGGAGCGTCGGAGGTCGCGTCGTACCAGTGTTCTTATATTTTTGTTGAGTGCCCGTTGTTCTGACGAAGTGATAGGTGGGTTTTCACGTCGTTCTGTCATGAGCTCCAGAGTCTCTTTTGAAAGTTTGGACTTCTTGCCCGTACGCCGCATTTTACAAAAACGCGTGCCTTCCTCCCTGAGGATATCCGCCACTTGGTCGAGTGCCTGGTCAACGTCATTTGTGGTTTCCACGGCAGCAAAACGGTTCTCCAGGTTTGATTGGAACGCTTCAGATCCCAGCATGGTTTGGAGCATGTTTGGACGGAGCCTAGACCTCATCAAACGAGTTCGCTCGAGCTTAAAGTTGATATTCAGAGAGCCTCGGACAAGTCTGTGATCACTGCCGGTGTTGAACCTGTTGATCACCGAGACGTCCCTGAATATATGCTTCTTATCCGCTATGATGAAGTCTATCTCATTTTTCGTCATAGTATCGGGGCTTCGCCACGTCCACTTCCTTTGGAGCTGTTTCTTAAAGAAGGAGTTCATCATAAAAAGCCCCTCCTTCTCAAGGAAGTTGACAAGCATTTGCCCCCTATGATTTCTGCTGCCAAACCCATAAGATCCTACTATCGATTCGCTGCAATTCTGTACTCCCACTTTAGCATTAAAATCCCCCATGATAACATTGTAGTGGGCCTTAGTGGTGGAATGCAAGGCCTTGGAGATATCCTCAAACATTTCCTCCACTTCGTCATCCGAGTGTGCCGAGGTCGGTGCGTAAACCTGAATAACCTTGAGGCTATACCTCTTGATTAACTTCACTACAAGGTACGCTACCCTGTTCGAGACACTGGAGACTTCTACAACGTTGTCACAAAGGGATTTGTTTACCAGGAACCCGACTCCGCCTTGGGATAGTTGGTTTCCCTCTCGAAAATACAAAAGGTGGCCCGATTCAAGGGTTGTTGTGTCCTCTCCCTCTCTTCGGACTTCACTTAAGCCAAGAATATGCCACTTTATTTTTCCGAGCTCTTCTTCTAGCTGCACTAGGTGTTCGTCGAGCCGTAACGTGCGTCCGTTGTACGTTGCCAAGGTCAGTTGGGTTTGGCGGCCATTCGTAAACCGGGGATTCTTCGCACCCCCTACCTTACCGTTACCGTGATTGCCGCCAAAATCAGGAATAGCAAGGCGGCCGGGAACTGGAGGCCGTGGTTGAATTTGACTTGCTATTTGGAGGGTTTGCCCATAATCGCCACGCTGGGCATGCGGGTTGGCGATCGCAGATCGCAGCTTCTCGCACTAGTGACGCTGCTGCCCGTCACTAGTCTGCGCCATTTAGCTGCGAAATTTTATTTAGAATGGTTATACCGCCATTTGTCGGTTGTCAGAGCCTCGTTAGTTATTCAGCAGGGTGCACCACGAGCAGGTGAGGTTGACTTGGGGCACTGAGATGGTAAGTGTGCCCCCTAACACCCCAATTATTTTATATTGTTTTTATATTGTTATAGAGGCAAGGAGAGGAGTTCGTGGTTTGTAATAACAGTTGTACGGGTCGATCCATCAGGTTAAGCTACACTTGCCAGGGTTGGTTCGTGGATGGGTGGCCATATTTATATACAGAGACTCCTCCGTGCCTCGGAAAGTACGTTAAGCCGTTGGTCCCAGCTGTCATTGGTGGAACACTGGTATTCAGCTGCATTCGGTTAGACTGGAAGCTGACCCAAACATAGTTGGGAAAAGGCTAGGCAGATTGTTATAGAGGCAATAGAAATACATAACCCGTGAAAATTTCAACTGTCTACCTATTACGGTTCATGAGATACACCCTGCTGACAGACAGATGGACGGACGGACGGACAGCGAAGGCTTGGTAATAGGGTTCCGCTTGACACTCTTCAGGTACGGAACCTTAAAATAGAAATACTGTTCGTCATCGAATCACTTGAGAACGGTTAGACCAATTTGTTTTTTTTTTTTTGTATGTTCAGACATACGAAAATAAAACAAATTGCTCTAACCAAACTTGGTAACTTTTCTAATTTTCCTTTCCATAAAAACTAATTCAGATTAGTTTTCATGGAAAGGAAAATTGGAAAAGTTTGCGGAAGATTATCAAATTTAGGAAAAACTGAACTACCCTTTTTTCTATGGTATTTTTGTATGAATTATGGCTTGAAATAAAAATAAAACCACCAAAATTAATTTCGATTCCTTTTTATTACTTTTCCACGAAAAAATAAATAGAGAGCGAAAATAAATAAATGTAATCATTTAAACATCGTAGGCAAATGAAAACACTTGACAGTAGAATATATTTTCAGTCAATAAAATGTTCAGTGAATTCAGAGACTAAACTATTTCTACCATCGTAATACTTCAATCATTACAGTACCAAGAGAGTAATTTTAAACGTCCGCGTCGTCTATACATAATCGAACCTCAAATATTTCCCATTTTGCGCTGCTAAAAATATTATTGAACACTTTAATATTTATCTATGACTGCGCCTCTTGTTGTGAACTTCAGATGTAAATTAATGTGTCAATGTTAATAATTGTATTTTTAAATCCTATTTATATCTCATTGTATGCTGCACCCGGGTCGACGTCATAACGTCAACGCCGGCTGTCGCTGAAAACCCAGCGCTGGGGCTCTGTCCCGCATAGGGTCGCAGTATTGATATTCATATTCATATTTATTTGCATTCCATAATGTGCATAGGTGTTACAATGGCTTAAAGCTAAGGTACAATTACGGACCCTGTAGGGCATAGCAAAAGGTATAAAATTAATTCTTAAAATACAAATACAATTAAAATAAAATCAAAATTAAAATAAAATCAAAATTAAAATAAAATTCAAATTAAAATAAAATTTAAAAAAAAACAAGTTAAAACATAATAATTATTATAATATTTATCCATGTATATATATTAATGTATTTATACGACTAACTATGTATGGTGTCTGTTTGTATTAAATCAATTTTTTTGTCATGTATGTATTCGTTTATTGCATCGCTGCGTGCATCGCTCAGCACAATACTACACATACTACAGTAGTATTGTGCTGAGCGATGGCCGTTTTACGTGGATGTGACGCATATTTTCCCTCAACTTATTCTTTTCTATTTTGTGCTCTTTCTTTGCATCATGTTTTCCTCAAATAAACGTATTTTTAGTTTTCTTTAAATAATTCCTAGTTAGGGGTCCTAAAAATACTAAATAGCCAAGTAATTGCGACCAACTTGGATGTAGGTTGGAGACAGTTTCCTTTCCCGTTTGGTCGGTGAACGAGACCGAGGGTCGACTTGAAGCGGGTAGTGAAACAAAACACTGGATTGGTATTAAATCGCGTATAATAAACTTGTACCGAATCACAATGAACTTTGTATGTACTGCTCAATAAACAAAACTTTTATCGAAGACTATCTACTACGAGCGGTAACGAAACCATAGCGAGTTTTAATTAGAAGTCAACGCCATCTATCGAGTTAGTGGGTACTAATTTCCCAAAATTAAATATATATTGATCGCTATGATTCCGGTTGCTCTTTCTTAACCTAAACATACCGCCCACCAAGGGCATTATTGCCAAATGTCCTTCAATACCGCCCACCGTGCCCAATAAGGAACAATTTACTTGAATGCCCTGACATTTAAATCTTTGTACATCCTTGGTGAGAAGTAATTACAGACATATTTAAAAAAACCCATGACATGTTTAAAGTTACATTCTTACAACTACATATTAACAATAAATCTACTTGACAAATAGTTATTAAAACAATAAGTTCGACATGTTGCTTAGATCTAATACAATAATTTTTCAATTGGAAACAGGTAGTACACATAATTTAGACGTAGGTCTTTTTATAGTACTCGATTGTGTTCGTAGAGTTACGACACGAGTAAGACCGTCAGAACCAGGATGTTTTTGTTCAATTCTACCTAGTAACCACTTGCCAGGAGGCATATCGTCCTCTTTAACTAGCACTACTTCACCCACAGATGGTTCCGGAATTTTATAATGCCACTTATTCCGTTGCAAAAATTGGTGAAGGTAGTCGTGCGACCAACGTCGCCAGAAATCTTGCATCATTCGCTGATGAAGTTGCCATCGCCTTAAACTATTAACATTTTCCCTTTCATAATTTAAATCGGGAGGTAAAACTAGTGGCTCTCCTACCAGAAAATGCCCAGGAGTTAGGATGGTTAATTTATCCTGATCCTCCACATACGATAAAGGCCTCGAATTAAGACATGCCTCAATTTGAGCCAATACGGTGATCATCTCCTCAAAAGTAAGCGTCGAATTCCCTATCACCCTCTTAAGGTGATGCTTAGTGGACTTAATCCCTGCTTCCCACAGACCTCCGAAATTTGGCGAATGAGGGGGGATGAAGTGCCACTCCGTACCATTATTCCCTAATTCTTCTGCTAATTCAGGGTTACAGGCTGACTTTTCTTTGTTAAATAAATAAAGTAATTCGCGCGCTGCCCCCACGAAGTTAGTCCCATTGTCGCTATATAGTTGCACACATCGACCGCGTCTAGACACAAATCGCTTAAAAGCAGCCAAAAAGCCTCTAGTGCTTAAATCACTAACTGCTTCCAAATGCACAGCCCTTGTGGCCATACATATAAATAAAGCAATATAGCCCTTGTAGGACTTGTTGCCGCGACCTTTAGACACTCGAATACTAATTGGGCCCGCGTAATCTACTCCGCTACACAAAAAGGGTTTGTTCGGGATTACACGAGAGGACGGTAACTGCCCCATAAGTTGAGTCCTTACTTTAGCTGTATATCGAATGCACCTCACACAACTTCTTACATACTTCTTTGCCAAAGCCTTTACTCCCATGATCCAATACTTAGAACGTAAGTAGGTAATCATTAATTGCGGACCACCGTGCATAGTTTTCTCATGTGCGTCCGCTATTAATAATTTTGTTAAAAATGATTCCTTTGGTATTAGTATAGGATGCACTCTGTCATAAGTTAATTGCGACATTTCAAGCCGTCCTCCAACTCGAATTATTCCTTTAGAATCTAGAAACATGTTCAATGAATCTAAATTTGCATTTTTTCTCCCTAACTTATGATGTTTTAATTCCTCCAATTCATTGGTAAATCCTTCTTCTTGACATCTCTTTACACACATTTCTGTTGCATCTTCTAGTTCCAGTTTAGATAACTGTCGTGACCTAGCACCAACACCTATCGCCTTATTTTTTCTTAAATTTAGAAACCTACGGCAATAAGCCATAACTCGAATCAACCTTGATAACGATG
Organism: Agrochola lychnidis; assembly: GCA_963680765.1. Taxonomy (NCBI): domain Eukaryota; kingdom Metazoa; phylum Arthropoda; class Insecta; order Lepidoptera; family Noctuidae; genus Agrochola; species Agrochola lychnidis. The sequence continues at coordinate 19,265,269 of OY796857.1, forward strand.
AAAATTTGTTAAAAAATGAAACTTCAAAAATGTTTGTATGCACCTTAACTTCTTCTAGACGTGTAACAAGATATTTTGGTCTTTTGTATTCTACTACCGGTTCTCTTAGAAAATTTGGACCATCCCACCAAAGCGAAACGTCTTTGAGCTCCGATGGAGAAACTCCGCGTGAAGCACAATCTGCTGGATTCTGCTTGGATGCTACATGCGCCCAGTGATGTGTATAAAATGTGGTCAAAATTTCGGAAACTCTGTTGGCAATAAAGGTTTTCCACCGACTTGGGTGAGAATTCAACCAAGCTAATACCACTTCGCTATCTGTCCATGCATGCCAGTCAGTCCTTGGTATAGTCATTACCTCGCCTACTTCTGCAATCAACTTTGCTGTGAGAACCGCCCCACATAATTCTAACCTGGGGATGGACACCTGTTTAATGGGTGCCACCTTTGTTTTAGATGTGATTAAGGAGATATGAACATTTCCCATGTCATCAATCACTCTTAAATAAACCACGCCTGCATAAGCGTTTTTAGATGCATCGGAAAATCCATGCAACTCCGACTTCCAAATATTAGAACCCATATGTAACCATCGTGGGATTTTAATGCTAACAAGAGAAGCCAAACTATTGCGGTAAGTCTCCCATTCTTGTAATAAATTATTTGGAATTTCTTGATCCCATTCTAAACCTGCTAGCCATAATTTTTGAATAATCATTTTTGCTAGGATTACGCTTGGTGCTAACCACCCTAATGGATCAAATAAGCGTGAAATGTCCGAGATAATTTTTCTTTTTGTTACAGGTCCAGTTATCGGCGTGAGTTCCAGAGAATATTGAAAACAATCATCGTGTGCGTCCCAGGTAAGTCCTAATATTTTCGTTACTTCATCTATTTTTATTCTTAATTCTTTATCGTTTCCATCTCTAATTTTATTCAATAATTCCTTGCAATTGCTTTTCCATTTCTGCAATTGAAATCCTCCTTTAGCTAGCACTTGAGATAATTCCGTGTAAATCTTAAACCCATCTTCTATATTTTCAGCTCCTGACATCAAATCATCCATGTAGAATGCATTTAAAATTATGTTACCTATGCTTGAATTTTTCCCGCACTCATCGTATGCTAACTGTTGTAGCGCCCGTACAGCTAAGTATGGAGCCGAGGCCGTACCGAATGTCACGGTTATCAATTCATACTCCTGTAGTTCCCTTTCAGGACTATTTCTCCAAAGTATCCGTTGAAATGGTGTATCTTGCCTATCCACTAAAACTTGCCGATACATTTTAACAATATCCGCCACTATACATATCCTATGTGCTCTCCAGCGCATTACAGTATGACGGAGTTCGTCTTGCAAGGATGGACCAATCATTAGATCATCATTTAGTGACCTGTCATTAGTTCCCATACCGGAAGCATCAAACACGACACGCACCTTTGTAGTGTCTTTATCCTCACGAACTACTGCGTGATGAGGTAAGTAAACAGCCTTTTTATTATCTTTTTCTTGCTCTGTTACTTCTACCATGTGGTTAAGCCTTAAATATTCTTGCATGACATTTGCGTAGTCTGCTTTTAATTTAATGTTTTTACCTAACCTTGCTTCTAACCCTTTGAACCTTTTTTCAGCAATCACTTTGGATTCACTGCACCTGCCAATCAGGTTTGGTTCGCGTAACGGTAATCTTACGATGTACCTGCCATCTTTATTTCTTGTAGTGGAAGTTGTAAATAATCTTTCACAATGTATTTCCTCCTCCGTTAGCATCCTTTTTACTCCAGTTGGTTCCTCTAATTCCCAGAATTTTCTCAATAATTCCTCATCTTGGACGCTGGCATGCATCACGATAAATTGTGAGTGCGTATGTGTACTATTTTCCACTTCAAATGCACCCGACAATATCCAACCTAAGGTGGTTTCTTGCGCTAAGAGAGTATCGCTTATATTCTTCTTAACTCCGTTCTGAATGACTTGGCTGTATACATCAGCACCCAATAACATATCAATTTTATTAGGCCGGAAATATTCCGGATCAGCCAATTCATTATCGCTCAAGTCCATCCATTCTACCCGGCTTACCCTTGAAGACGGGAGAAGAGCTGTAACCGACTTCAAAACGTAAGCATTGACCTTTATTTGAAAAGATGGATTAACTCTCGAACGGAGCTTGATAACCACCATGGATGTCGAAGTTGTACCTTTATTTCCACCCACACCTGACACCGTATTTTTTGACGGTATTTTATTTAAACTTAAGTACTGAACCATGGATTCTGTAATAAATGAACCCTGCGATCCCTGATCCAGTAAAGCCCTAACCACACGATAAGTCCCATTCTTCGACTCAGCCTTTACTAAAGCTGTAGTTAATAATACAGTTTTCGTACTGTGTCCTGTCGCAAGACATGAAACTAGTGGTTTATCCTCCGCCTGATTGGCGGCCTTGATCCTCTCATTTTCTACTGATGAGGTTTCCGCGCGAGCAGCACTACTACCTTCACCAATATCTGACCCTACAACACCCTGCGGGTGTAACAATGAATGGTGGCGGCGTTTACACACCTGGCATCTAAGAGTGTTTCTACAATTTTTTGCCGAGTGGTTACTATATAAGCAAACAAAACATAAATTATTCTCTTGAACAAACTTACGGCGGGCTTCATTGTTTTCCTTGATAAACTTAGGACATAAACTAATTTTATGATCCGCTGCGCAATATGCGCATGATACCTTTTTGTTTTTAATGACATGAAGTACCTGAGTAGACTTTGGGCTCCTGGTGTCTGTTTTAGTTTCTATGCTTTCTAAAGCTCGATATCGACTCACTAAAAACTCCCTAAACTGATCAAAAGTAGGTAAGTCATCCGTTTGATCCGATGCTACCTTCAATTCCCAAGCCCTTCTAGTCTCTCGATCTAATTTAGCACTGACTATGTGTATAATTAGGATGTCCCACGAAGTAACATCTATCCCTAAATTTTTTATAGAGCCCAAGCAATCAGATGTGGTGCTCAGTAATCTCTTTATTTCAGTGGCTGATTCTACTGTTAAACTCTTTTGATTAAGCAAACATTTTAAAATTCCATTAGCTAAAAACCTTTTATTATTGTACACTGCCTCTAATTTTGCCCAACTTGCCGTATAATTATCCGATGTTACCTCAACATTTCTTAATAAGTATTCCGCCTCCCCGGTTAAATACCCTTTCAGATAATACAATTTCTGTGCATCATCTAACCTACTATTGTTGTGTATTAAACCTACGAATAAGTCTCGAAATGTCTTCCATTCAATATATTTACCCGAGAAAACTGGTATTTTGACCTCTGGCAATCTAAAATTAATCAATTCCTTACTATTACTAGGTCCCGGATTACTGTGAGGTTCACCAGATTGGAAGTTACATTTCGTTATTAATTCCTTTAAATCGTTTTTAAATTGTATATATAATTCTTCTACATCATCATAAACACAACTTTTATGGTAATTAGAACTATATAAATCTGACTTTGTTATTTCGCTAATTATTGTAACGTGGGTCTTACTAAACAATTGCCACTGTTGTTCTAAACTTTCTAAGCGTGTTTCAAGGTATGACACAGTGCGACGATCCTTTGGGCATTTCTTGAAATTAGTAATAGCCTTGACTATCCTTGCCTTCACGTCTTCTTGGATATTATTTAATGAATCCATTTTGTAAACAATAATCCAAACTACCAGAAAATACAAAATACCGAGAAATGGCACACAGAAAATAAACACAAGTAACCCGCAAATAATAATTCACATAAAACAAACAATTAAAGGTGGAAGAATATAAGTATTTGCTAAACTTAATGTCCACTAAAAACAATCTTCTTGCACTTTTTATATTCACCAATTTATAAGTCTCAGATAAGATTTTAAAATTTTACAAGTCTTTTTCTTTTTTATTTTTATATAAATCGGCGTAGATTTCTCGTCTAAACCACTTTTTCTTAAAAATTTTACAAGTTCAAAATCACTCAAGAATGTCTAAGTTATTTATTTAATGATAATAAAGTTCAACTTTAATTACACTTTTAGAAATCTTCAATTTATATTCTTCCTGACAATAAGATTGAAAATTGTACTCACGATTTTTTCACCAAATTCACTCACTGACACTGACACTTCGTGACACTGCGTTGCGATGTAATTGCACCACACTAGTGGCGCCCTCTGCTTGCTCCCGAACTGCCGTCCTTTTCCTCCCTTGCGTCGTTCCTCCAGTTGTAGCTGCCACCAGTAGTGCTGCACCACGCTCCACTGGCTGCTCCCTGCTCCAACCGGTTCCACCTCCAGCTCCTGGTACCTCTCACCTGGGTACCCCACTTGAAGGGGATGCTCTGGATAGCGATCCACTGCCCAGTAATGACGCGAAGGGTGGTAATCTCTACCACCACCGGAGACCACCAAAAACACTCCCGACCATCCCAGCTTCGAAGGACCATGAACGAAACCGAGGGTCGACTTGAAGCGGGTAGTGAAACAAAACACTGGATTGGTATTAAATCGCGTATAATAAACTTGTACCGAATCACAATGAACTGTGCATGTACTGCTCAATAAACAAAACTTTTATCGAAGACTATCTACTACGAGCGGTAACGAAACCATAGCGAGTTTTAATTAGTAGTCAACGCCATCTATCGAGTTAGTGGGTACTAATTTCCCAAAATTAAATATATATTGATCGCTATGATTCCGGTTGCTCTTTCTTAACCTAAACAGTCGGGGTACCCTAACTTACTTAGTTACTGCGACCAACTGTGAGAACAGGCCAGAAAATTAAAAAGAGGCTCAATTATTTAAAAAAAGTGTACATTATTAGAAGCGCAATTTTTTTTTTTGATCTTTATTTATTTAAAAAAGTGTGCATAATTAGAAGTTCAATAAGTTTTTAGAGGGTCAGTTATATATATCCGATTTTAAACATAGCAAACACTTTTAAATCCATTTAATTTACTTTGGAATCGAAATATTCCATCTCTCAGAGCGAGATAACCAAGTGCCCAACTGTAGCTAAGTAAAAAGTATTGGACAGTTTGAATAAATTGGAACGCTTGCTACCTTCAAGAGAAACGTCAAAGAAGTTATTCCGAAGTAGCTCTAAGTTCCGGTAGATTTTCATTACAAACAATCTGTAAAATATTCAATAATGGTGGAAGTCTCGAAGTTTAATAAAACAGTTGGCGTGACCGAAGATGTCGTCAACGAATGGTGAAAGACGGAACGAGAAGATGAATAATGAAAATATAAATAGATATATATGTTGGAGACGGGTATGTGACTCTCGTTATTATCAGCGATAGCGATAGCGTAGCGAAGTCAAAACTGTACATTGAATATTTTTGAAAAAAGTAATTGCTACGAGGTCTAGGATCGATTCTAATGCCGAAAATATTTTTTTTAAAATTTTTGTCTGTTTGTCTGTATGTATGTTCCAGCATGGCGCAAATTCTACCGGACAGATTCTGTTAAAATTTTGCATAGATATTCCCTGTGTGTCTGGTCAAACTATAGGGTATAAACTATCACGCTATTTACTATGGGGGACGAGCAATATTACATTATGTTGTATTTTTATGTTCTAGCATGACGCAAATTCTACCGGATAGATTCTGTTAAAATTTTGCATAGGTGTTCCCTATAAATCTGGTCAAACTATAGGGTATAAACTATCACGCTATTTACTATGGGGGACGAGCAATATTATATTATGTTCGTATTTTTGGAAAAAAACGCGCCAAAATTTTAGGATATTGTAGACTAGCTTCTGCCCGCGACTTCGTTCACGTGGAAGTCGTAAGATACCACAATATACTATAATAACAGCCACATTTTTATAAAACATCCCTGTATACCTACCACATTTGTAGTTTTATTCTCAGCAGTCAAAATATGCAGGGTCAGGAATGGTGACTCGGGAGCAAGCGACGTACAATTGTCCGTGTGAAAAGCAGCTTGTCCTGAGGTTGACACCCGCAGCTTTCAGCCTTCGGTGTCGGATCCTGTGACTTGTTGATCGCAAAGCATACGTTCCCAGAGAACTGCATGCGCTTGAACTGATAATTTTGGGGAATTAGTGGTATACGCGCTATAAACACTGTCTTACCATCGCCATAACCTGTTAGAATTTCCACCTCGATGACGTTTCTCTGCAAAGACGTGACTTTGAGCCGGGTTCCGTTACACAGATGTACAACCGGAAGTCCACTTGCCATTTGCGAATTGAGAAATTCTACGGGGTAATGTGCGGCATCATCTTCATCCACATCAGTATTAATGGAGGTGTATATCACTTCACTCAATTTGTGAGAGAATACTGTGGTTGATCGCTGCAGCTTGATCATTTTCGGAGTTAAAATGGAAACACGCCCAAGAATTCTCTTGGTACGGTATTTGACTGATGTCCCCGTATACCAGACGAATAAGATCTTCTTAAGTGGGATCTACTTTACCGAGAGACCGTAGAGTGCCTCGAACAACTTTTAGAAGAACATCGGAGAATTCTTGAGCATTTGAATTCCCGGCAAGCCGAGTTCGTATGATGATGGTCAAGCGCAGTCTATGAACTCTCGACCGTAGAGTCGACCTTTTCAACGAAGTATTCACTTTGTCAGTCAGGACTGTAACACCACCCATCATGTCTTGGTTCCTGCGGATGTCCTGCAGGGTTCTGTTTACAGCTTCCACTGCTTTCCTTTTTGCCATAATGCATTCATCCCATACGATGAAGCGCAATCCCTAAGCACACATCCCTTGTTACTGTTGCGTGACACCCCACAAACAGGCGTTTCGTTGCTCTTTAAATTGATGGGAATCTTAAACATGGCGTGCGCTGTTTTGTCACCAGAAAGCAGTGTGGCAACGATTCCAGAAGATCCACACACAGATTTTAAAATCGCTAGGACAAATCTGCTGTCAAAATCTGTAAAATTCCTTTTATTCCATAAAAGGCTTCAGCTCTAAAATGATCAGAACACAACCTTGAATGTTTTGTGACTGTAAAGTACTTGTAACGTAGCAGTTTCCCATAGCTTACGAAATTTTTCTTTTTAACCAACTTCAAAAAAAGGAGTTTTCTCAATTCGACCGTATATATATTTTTTTTATGTGTGTTCGCGGATAAATTCGTCGTTTATGAACCGATTTTGATGATTCTTTTTTTGTTGGAAAAGAAATATTTCAAAAGTAGTACCATGATAAGGAAACCAGGATCTGATGATGGCATCCCAGAGAAATAGAGGGAACTCTTCAAATATTATAGGCAAACCTATAGCAATTTGGGTATTTTTTATAGTAACTCGTGCAGTTGCTCTTGGAAAGCACTATTTGGTTAAGTGGAACTGATGATGATGACCACAAATAGCCACCGGAACTACTAAATAATAAGTATTTCACGGGTTGCGATTCGATTACTTTAATAGGTTGCAATGCAATTTATGCTCGTCACAATGCATATGGAGAAGTGGAGTTGATGGTGAAGTACCAGGAGAACTTTCAATGATGAACGTCCCTGCATCGGGAAAAGCAATATTTTGTAAAAAGTGATGAGCAGTTGGCATTAAGCTAATGTAACTTAGACAAATTACAAATTGACCCACTAAAAAGCGAGAAATAAAAACTTTTTACAAAAAAAAACAATCGACTCGTATTACAAAATGTAAAAAAAAGAAAAACAAAAATAAACCGTAGTTGGGAATCGATCTTACAACTCCATGTTTACAAAGCAATCGTCCAACCGCTGAGTTAATTGCTTCGTTGAAATTTACCTAAAATAGCCGTTCCTATATATTTCATGATTGACTGCTTAGTTCCATAAAGGTATAGTGTGATGATAATCATTTAAAAAGTTAAATCAAAAACCATCTACAGTATCCTAATCTTTTGGCGCGTTTTTTTCCAAAAATACGAACATAATATAATATTGCTCGTCCCCCATAGTAAATAGCGTGATCATTTATACCTTAGACTTTGACCAGACTTATAGGGAATACCTATGCAAAATTTTAACATAATCTATCCGGTAGAATTTGCGTCACGTTAGAACATACAAATACGATATAATGTAATATTGCTCATCCCCATAGAAAATAGCGTGATAGTCTATACCCTACAGTTGAAATAGACAAACATTTTGAAAACTAAATTTTCTGCATAAGAATCGATCCCAGACCTCGTAGCAATAACTTTCTTTCAAAATATTCAATGTACAATTTTAACTTCGCTACGATTTTATTATATGTATGGATACATAATCAAAAAAAAAAAATTGTAGTACAAAATGTGAAAAAAAAAGAAAAACAAAAACCGCAGTTGGGAATCGAACTTACAACCCCATGTTTGCAAAGCAACCGTCCAACCGCTGAGTTAATTGCTTCGTTGAAACTTCCCTAAAATAGCCATTCCTATATATTTCACGATTGACTGCTTAGTTCCATAAAGGTATAGCGTGATGATAATAACTTAAAAAGTTAAATCGATAATCATCTGCAATATCCTAATATTTCGGCGCGTTTTTTTTCCAAAAATACGAACATAATATAATATTGCTCGTCCCCCATAGTAAATAGCGTGATAGTTTATACCCTATAGTTTGACCAGACTTATAGGGAATACCTATGTAAAATTTTAACAGAATCTATCGGGTAGAATTTGCGTCATGCTGGAACATACAAATACGACATAATGTAATATTGCTCGTCCCCCATAGTAAATAGCGTGATAGTTTATACCCTATAGTTTGACCAGACACACAGGGAATATCTATGTAAAATTTTATCAGAATCTGTCCGGTAGAATTTGCGCCATGCTGGAACATACATACAGACAAACAGACAAACAGACAAAAATTCTAAAAAAAATATTTTCGGCATTAGAATCGATCCCCGACCTCGTAGCAATTACTTTTTTTCAAAAATATTCAATGTACAGTTTTGACATCGCTACGATTTTATTATATGTAAGTATAGATGGTCATCGATTAAACTTTTTAAATGATTATCATCACGCTATACCTTTATGGAACTAAGCAGACAATCATGAAATATATACTACCTACTAAGTTACAAGTACTTTACAGTCACAAAACATTCAAGGTTGTATTCTGATCATTTTAGGGCAAAAGACTGTAGGAATAAAATGTTTTTTGTCATGTTTAAGATTCCCATCGATTTAGAGAGCAACGAAACGCCTGTTTGTGGGGTGTCACGCAACAGTAACAAGGGATGTGTGCTTAGGGGATTGCGCTTCATCGTATGGGATGAATGCATTATGGCAAAAAGGAAAGCAGTGGAAACTGTAAACAGAACCCTGCAGGACATCCGCAGAAACCAAGATATGATGGGTGGTGTCACAGTTTTGACAAAAAAAGTGAATACTTCGTTGAAAAGGTCGACTCTATGGTCGAGAGTTCATAAACTGCGCTTGACCATCATCATACGAGCTCGGCTTGGCGGTAATTCAAATGCTCAAGTATTCTCCGATGTTCTTCTAAAAGTTGGTGAAAGCACTCTACCAGAGACTCTTGGTAGAGTAGATCCCACTTTAGAAGATCTTATTCGTCTGATATACGAGGATATCAGTCAAATGCCGTACCAAGAGAATTCTTAGGCGTGTTTCCGTTTTAACTCCGAAGATGATCAAGCTGCAGCGATCAACCAAAGTATTCTCTCACAAATTGAAGGGAGTGAAGTGATATACACCTCCATTAATACTTATGTGGAGGAAGATGATGCCAAATATCACCCCGTAGAATTTCACAATTCACAAATGGCAAGTGGACTTCCGGTTGTATATCTGTGTAACGTAAACCAGCTCAAAGTCATATCTTTGCAGAGAAACGTCATCGAGGTGGAAATTCTAACAGGTTGTGGCGATGGTGAGACAGTGTTTATAGCGCGTATAAAGTACAAATTCCCCATAATTACCAGTTAAAGCGCGTGCAGTTCTCTGGGAGTGTATGCTTTGCGATCAACAAGTCACAGGGGCCGACACTGAAGGCTGAAGGCTGCGGGTGTCGACCTCAGGATAAGCTGCTTCTCACACGGACAACTGTTACGTCGCTTGCTCCCGAGTCACCATTCCTGACTCTCTGTATATTTTGGCTGCTGAGAATAAAACTACAAACGTAGTATACAGGGAAGTTTTATAAAAATGTGGCTATTATTGTAGTATATTGTGATGTCTTACGATTTCCATGCGAACGAAGTCGCGGGCAGAAGCTAGTTATAAATAAAATTATAAACTTAGGCTATATAATGTTTATATATTGCATCTGCAAATACAAAAAAGGGAGATTTTTTTTTTTTTATTAAAAAAAAAATAGCAACATTATTGGTATCAAATAAAAGCTAGTAATGAGTCAATTCAAAATATAAAAATAACTAGAAAGTTTGTAATAAAGCAAATTATTTAAAAATACAAAAAACCCGACTACAAAAACACATAACTGAAAAGCATTTATAATTCGTTGTCGTTTTGAACTGAAAATCCATTTTCGGACGGACACTAATTACATTTTGAAACATACATTAAGAAATAAATTGTACTATACACATCTTTATATATATAATTCTTCTGTGAGTGTGTATGTCACTGAACTTCTCTCAAACGACTGAACCGATTTTGATGAAATTTTTTGTGTGTGTTCAAGGGGATCTGGGAATGGTTTAGATTCACAATCGGACCCGATAGGTGGCGGTATTCGGTCAGGACAACGTCTGTCAGGTCCGCTAGTTATTATCTAAAACTACAAATTGAAAAGAATGTCAAAAATATGCATAACAATGTTAAGTACGCTACGTCCATGTCGTAGCGTGGATAATATTTGGAATGATGGTACGTCTTTGCAACTCATTCTCATTAAGTATAAAACATTGCTGAAACACATTCGTGGTCTTGAAAAATATTCAAACGTGAGAATTATGACATCATCATGTACAGGCATAGTAAACATATTTTTGCATTATAAGAAAAATAAAGAAAATATAATACTTACTTACTTACTATATTGTTCAAAGAAAAACACATAAAATCACGCCTTGTTTCCTCAAAGGGTTAGGCAGAGGTGTACTTATAGTACACCCACATTTTTCCTGTCATGTTTGAGTCCCATGTAACAGAGGGCGAGCCTATTGCCATCAACCGGACACAAGACTCCGGGCTACTACTAAGAAATTCCAGATAGAAAAACCGACCAAGTGCATGTCAGACCACGCACAATGAAGAGTTCCGTAGTTGGGATGAATTTATCCCAAGAACAAACTTAACTTTGTAGGTGAAAAACATGTTTTTGCAACCGCAAATGTAAGTTGGTTGATTATTACCCGTTAACTTGTAAAGCCTACTTAGTTGTGATAGTTTTTCTTTTAATTTCGTTATATATTCTACTGCCTTGAATTTTTTCACATACCCAAAACCAACCATTAAGCTTGCAGGGGGGGGACACGACTCTAACAAAATTTTTCACTTTAAAGCTTAATATTTCGAAAACATATCCCTAAATCCAAAAATTGTCTTCACAAACTCACAATAAAAACGACCTTTCCAACGACACCCCACACTATGGGATTATTGAGAGAAAAAAAAAATCACCCTCACTTTACGTCTAGGGGAGGTAAATAAAAAAAAAATTTTTTGCATGGTTTTATTTTACCTTTTTGTCGGCGTAATTAATATGTATATCCATGCCAAATTACAGCTTTCTAGTACTAAGCGTCTCTGAGCTAAGCCGCGGGCAGACAGACAGACAGACGGACATAACGCAACTATAAGGATTCCTTGTTTACTACAGAACCCGAAAAACCCGATAACACTTTGGAAAACAAGAAAAACACTCAAGCCTACATAAAATGGTCCCGATAATTCCTAAGCTAACTAGCCCTTCGATAACACGTGCCCGATTTAATTTTACTCAACCCCTGTCACTTAGCAGCTTTAGGCCCAGGCATTTTGGGTTCAAGAGGGTGCCTCCACCAAATTAGGGTCTAAACAAAGATTTAAATCATTAGATTTGCCCTCACTGTACTTAGTCGCGCGAAAAAGTGTCCGACCTCACACAACAATAATGGCGTTTCCATGACAATCAAGTCTAGTCTCTGCGACATATTGTGTGTCAGTGGTATCAAAACAAAACCATCTTTGAAACGACAAGGCGAATCTACGATAAAAATCTTCGCTCCTAAATAAATTGATTGGATTCTAACTACAAATAGGGAACGCTACTGTTTCGTATTTTCAAAGCTGATCGGTGAATGGGACCGCTCTGTCTAAATCCTTATTCGTGGATCAATGGGGATTTATATCCGACGCTAAGCTAAATTGGCACAAAATAACCCTAGATTTACTGAAAGATTTTGTTTTGTGCGAGTGGTTTGAAAGTTTGATTCAATTATAGAAGGTACTTGAAATTCTAGAGGGGCTCGTGGCTAAATGATAACAGCCACATGGGTCAATCGAAGATTAAGCTACGCTTGCCGCGGTTGATTTCGTAGATGGGTGACTATCCAAAACATATCGAGACCCCTTCGGAAGGTACGTTATGCCGTTGGTCCCGGCTGTCAATCATAGATCTTTGACAGTCGTTATGGGTCGGGTTGTGGAGGTAAGATGGGCAGTCGCTCCATGTAAAATACTGGTATCAACTGCATCCGATTAGACTGAAAGCCGATCCCATCATAGTTGAAAAGGCTAGACAGATTGACTTGAAATTGTTGTAAATTAATTGTTTATCAAATTAACACACTTCGCCAATTTGCCCAAGAATGACAGTTGTGATTTTAAGATACGGACAACTTAAGTTAGTGGCCAATTTGCTAACCAATTAATTTCCCTAACTTTACAAGTAAGAAATCTTCACTTAATTAAGCTGACCGTGCATTCTTACTCGACCTAGAATTTTCTTTACAAACTCGGACAAAGTCGGCAGGAGATGCTATGGTTTCTACAAAAACACTTTTTGCTTTCCGGAAAATTGTTTGATAGTCCAGAAATATAAGGTAATCCCATGTTTTTTTTTTGTTTTTCTAATTTCCCAGGAGTATTTAAAACTTTCCGCCATGGCTTACGTCCGGGGGGAAAATATCAATAGATTTTGTTTCTCTTGTTTACACTTGGTGTTTTGCCCTCACCACATTTAAACATACATATAGTATATAGTACGACAATAAACATTAATTGACATACTTTTTAGAGGTATGAGGAACAGGGTGTAAAGTTCACTCATCCTCAATAGAAAAGGGAGCATCCTCCGACCAGACAGGTGTCGTGTCTGGCGGGCAATTGCCCAACAATTTGATATCGGAAAGTTCGCGATGCAGGATTTTGAGTGACGTCAGGATTTCGTGTGACGTCAGGTCTTTGATGCGTAGCTCACATGTGACGATGTAAATGTCGCCACACCTTATATATTTAATGTTTTCTTAGCTCATCAAAAAGCTAGGCTCGCATTTTACATTAAATGTAAAAAAATATTTTACGTATAATATTTCTGATATGTACTATACTACTATAAATCATCTGCAAAAGACAGCCTTGATTATAAACACACATGTGTGTAATCTATTTAAAATGTACCTAAATAATGTTTTAAAACAAATTAAACCAAAAATAATTTCACCAACAAACATGTTAAAACGCCAACAAAATACATAGTTAATCTTCTTCACTGATGAAAGCTCCTTACAAAAATTCGTTAGTAAAATATTCTTTCAGAAATAAATAGAATAATATAAGTGATGGAGAGGGCACGACGTTTCATTTGGCACTACCACGAGAGCGTTCATTAGGCCCTGCCACGGATAATGACGGCTCCTATTAAAATGGCGGACCTGGCCTCAGACAGGGGTTGAAGAGTACTTTAATAACAGCCCGTGTCGTAGCTACGCGGGCAATTTTACTGCCCCCACTAGGATTTTGTTGGAATAAAATGTAGGTATCAAATTTTAAGTAGCAATAAAAGTTGTCTATGCTTGCACTATGGCCTGGAACTAACCTAAAAGTTGAGAATGTCTGGCTTTTTATAATTGAGCCGCGATTATCAGTTCTTCTTCTTTCGTGCGGTTAGTGACTAACCTGTAACCTAATTGCGTAATGCACGATCAATCACAATTTATTTCGATTTGAAACAGATTGCTAATCCATTGCTTCATAAGCTGGAAAAAAATCTGCTCAACAACATAAATAACGTAATAAATGTTGTTGAACTGTCAAAATGAAACAAATTTGTCATAATCGTTTACGAAAGTAAGTTACGCAATTAGGGTATGGTGTCACTGCCTGGGTTGCGAAGAAAACGGAAAGGGAGATCGTGGCCGCAACCGAAAGAACACGGGTGGGTTTCAGTCAGTAAGAGTCTGACACGACCTCCTACTCTGCCCAGAGTGGGAGAAGTTATTTGATAATTTCCCACCCAAAGAAAAGGCATGGTGTCAGAGTTTTTATGCGGCCCATGGGCTTCTGACTTGGCTTCACATGTCGTCGAGAAATATCGCTCAGGCATACCGGTTGATTATCAGTTGATTTAAAAACAGAACTCTAGTGTCAACTTGCTGTGCGGCGTATTGGACTTTCAAACGACGCCAAGGGTAGCGTTTCTAAACTCGATAATTATGTCGACTATAATAATACGGAGTAGGTGCGCACAAAGTTAATAATAAAAAGGAGCAATAGATGGTAATATGGCCATAAGCCGAAGTTCGCATGGACGTAATAAAATCGCGGTGGGATTTTATCGCGCACTGGATTTTCAACTCTTAGTGTTAAGCCGAGCGTTGAGAATCCAACGCGCTGGGACGCACTCTCGTCCCAATGCGTTGAAAAAACACACTGTTGGATTTTCAACTATCAGCGCTAAGCAGAGCGTTGAAAATTAAGTGCACGAAAAAAATCGCCGCGATTTTATTACGTCCGTGCGAACGTCGCGTCGTCTAATAGACCTCTAAACTCAGTAGTCTAAATGTAGTCCGAACATCTAAACTGCTGTAACAAAATCTCGGTTAATCACACACTTCACTGAACATTCCCACTTGATCAAGCCTGCCCAAACACTATCCTATATCAAATTGTTTCCTTCTACCAGATTTTCCCGGGTGTTAAGGGATTTGACCCTAAAGCCCTTTAACATACCTACCGGAGCCTAACGGCTTCAACTAGAATCCCCAAGCTAATTAATAATTGGATCCGATAATCCTCTTTGTTTTGGAAATTGTCTTACATAGGCTGGTTTCACAGCTGTCCGGGAAACCGGACGGGCCGTCCGTACACGAGAAACCCGTACGGGTAGCGCCTGCAGTGCTCTGAAACGAGGGTGTAGTACGATACGTTGTACGGGCTCTACCCGGAGCGGGTCGCGTACGGACCAATCCGCGTCGCTGTGAAACAATGTTCTAGTGCCTCGCGTGTGTCTCCATTCCGGGACGGGTGTACGGGCGGCCCGTACGGGTCTCCCGGACAGCTGTGAAACCAGCCTTACATTAAGCTATTTGGGTCCGCTGATTTGGTTCTTCAAACACGTACACATTAAAATGAAAATTTTCCGTTTCAACACACACATGAAACAGCGTCACGACTGTATTTCCCGAAGGGATAGACAGAGACAGCACAACCGCATACTGCCAGTCATGTTGACGTCCCATGTAAAATAGGGTGTTGCCGAGTTTATTTTTTCCCTACTTTTTTTTTTGAGAAATTTTGTTATTTTTTATTTGAGATTTGTTTCAGGGCAACAGCACTATTGCTATCAACGGGACACTAATCTTTAATGCGCTTCCCTGGTGCACTGGGTGCGGGCCAGTTCCAACAATACACTGCAGTGTATAGGGAGCAGACTGGACTGTTTGTGTGTGAATCGCTGCTGCAAGCTATCCACATCTGTGTTGAGTGTGTCCTGCTACACGCTCAACACAGATGTGGATAGATATATATATGGATAGATTCGTTAAGTGTATCGGTTAAGTTTACTAACATAGTTGCTAAGATTATTCCTGACATATTGAGTCTTGTTACTTGTTAATTAAATATATAAATAAAATAAAATTGGAAATTCGTAAAGAAAAATCCAATATCAGAGGTTTGAATGCTCCGGTAATTTATAAAAATGTCGTGTGATGACATGTGGATTAATGTTTATCTAAAATTAAGCCTCTATGAGCCTCCGGCATATTATTTGATTTGGTCCTTTGAAACGGAATTATTAATGTTTAGAAACGTATCAAAGAAACCGCGACGTTAGATGAATAAATAATTTATTTTTTGTGTCCTTGGACGAGACGTTCCCTTGTGACTAATATTTCATGAAGTCAAGAGTAAGAGGATCATATCTTAAGTGAAACCAAAGACATTTTGACTAAGTCTACCGGCAAAAACTTGTTGAGAGCTAATAATAGAAACCAATAAATCACTAGCATCCCTAAAAACAAGAAGAAATACAAAAATAGATTAAATCAGTTCTAGGATTTCGTGGAGCCTAAATAAAATCCTAGTATTTTATGTTATTTTATGGACTGCCTCGTTGGTCCAGTGGTCGCAAGCGCTACTGCTGAGCATGAGGTCCTGGGTTCGATTCCCGGGTCGGGCAATGTGTTATTGGGTTTTTCTATCTGGAATTTCTCAGTAGCAGCCCGGAGTCTAGATTTGTGCCCGGTTGATGGCAATAGGCTCGCCCCCTATTACATAGGACTTAAACATAACTGGCGAAATGTGGGTGTACCTACTACAGGTACACCTCTGCCCTACCCTTCGGGGAAACTAGGCGTGATGTTGTCTCGCGAGGTGGGCAAGCTCTTTGAAAGAGTCATTGCAGACCGCCTCGTCGGGCAGCTGGTGCGGGTGGGGCCGGATCTGGCGGAGAGCCAGTTCGGTTTCCGCAGGGGGCGCTCTACAGTGGACGCCATCATGCGCTTGCGGGCCCTCACGACGGGGGATGCTGTGGCCCGGGGTGGGGTCGTCTTGGCGGTGTCTCTAGACATCGCCAATGCCTTTAACACCCTGCCCTGGAGTTGCATCAGGGAGGCACTTCGGTATCACCGGATGCCGACCTACCTCTGTCGTGTGGTCGAGGCCTATTTGACGGACAGGGCTGTCATCTACCCCGGTCACCAAGGAGAGTGGAACCGGCGAGAGATGTCGTGCGGTGTCCCACAGGGATCGGTCCTGGGGCCGCATCGGTGGGACATCGGATACGACTGGGTGCTGCGCGCCGATCTCCCTACTGGCGTCAGCGTCGTCTGTTACGCTGACGACACGCTGGTCCTGGTGCAGGGGAGGTCGTACCAGGCGGCGGCCGACTTAGCGACACGCAGGGTTGCGACGATTGTCGACAGAATCCGGCAGCTGGGACTCGAGGTGGCCCTGCACAAGTCCGAGGCCATGGGTTTTTATGGTCCTCGTAGTGCGCCACCGTCGGGTTCTCAGGTAATAGCGGGAGGGGTTCACATCGGCGTCGAGTCGACGATGAAGTATCTGGGACTCGTCCTCGACAGCCGGTGGAACTTCGTGGAGCATTTCCGACGTTTGGCTCCCAGACTAGACCGGGCCGGGGCTGCCTTGAAGCGGCTCCTGCCCAATCTGGGAGGTCCAAACGCCTCCTGCCGGAGGCTCTACGCGGGGGTCGTGCGGTCCATGGCCCTTTACGGGGCGCCGGTGTGGGCGCCTTCATTGAGGTGGCAGCCAGCCCGCCGGCTTAACGCGTCCCAAAGGGTCATGGCCATCCGGCTGGCCCGAGGATACCGCACGGTCTCCTGCGAGGCGGCGAGCCTCCTTGCCGGAGTACCGCCATGGGATCTGGAGGCAAAGGTCCTCGCGCACATTTGGGAGTGGCGCGAGGAGGCGAAACGCCGGGGCTTAACTCCGATGCCACAAGAAGTCACGGCACAGCGGACAGAGCTCCGGCGGGATCTGATGGCGGAATGGAGAGTGCGATTGTCGCAACCCAGCGCTGGGCACGCTACAATTGCGGCGATAAGACCCCTCTTTGAGTAGTGGCTAGAGAGGCGCCACGGCGTCCTCACCTTCCGCCTGACACAGGTGCTCACCGGACACGGCTGTTTCGGGAGGTACCTGTTCAGGATAAAGCGGGAGGAAACGCCCGGGTGACACCCGGGCGTTTCCTCCCTCCCTCACTATGTGGATCGCCCGGAGGACACGGTGGAGCATACGGTGGAGACCTGCCCGGCTTGGGCAAGGCATCGCCGTGTCTTCGTAGAAACGATCGGCAGCGGTGACCTCTCGCGTCCGGTCCTGATTCGGGCCATGCTACGGAGCGAGAGGAAATGGGAGGCCGTCACCTCCTTCGGCGAAGCAGTAATGCTCGCGAAGGAGGAGACGGAGCGCGTGAGGGAGAGGCAAATTTCGCACCCTCGCGCCTCTAACCGCCGCAGGAGGAGACGCCCTGGGCGTCGGGAATCACAAGAAGATTTCCGGTCACCGTAGGCGCGGGCTTGCGGACTGTGAGCAATGGGCAGCTTGTCGTCCGATAAGGACCAAGCCCGGGTCGACGGCGTGTTGTGTTCCACGCGCGCCTCAAAGAGATGTCAGCAGAATTGACGGGGTCCGCTAGGGCCAATGCCTGCCGGGGGTTCGAAGCAAACCGACAGGGAAATCGTGGCCCCCTGGCAACACGGCAACTGAAGGAACACGGGTGGGTTTTAGTCAGTAAGAGTCTGACACGCCCTCCCGCTCCGCCCAGAGCGGGAGAAGTTATTTGATGATTTCCCACCCAAAAAAAAAAAGGCGTGATGTTGTGTGTGTTGTGTGTTATTTTATGTACTTTTCGATGGAGTAGTGAAAATTACTTCTAATTGCCGAAGTCAACAATTCATACAAAGAAAAATATTTTTAAGCTATTGCATAGCTTTTATCGCGGGCTTTGAGCGCGGCGAACGAATTAAGAAATTCCATAACGTAACGAAAATAAAAACCTAACACCCCCCACTCCGCCTACCATGTAATGACGGTTCAACATATTCGCCACGGTCAAAGAGAAGCCGATTGGTCTCGAGGCACAACGGTGGATCGACGTTTCTTGTCCTCGGGTTCGATCCCGGCCACAGGGGTTTCTTTTTGTATTTGGTTCAAAGATATTTTATTGCATGTTGTTTACTTTTATTTTGTTTTTCATTGTTATGGTTAATTTTCCGTTAAAGATTTTATTAGTTTTTCGTTTCCGATGAAGATTTGTAGTTGTTAAGGTGTTAGTTTGTTTTTAGATTTTAAAATTAAATTGCTTGTGCCACCTATGTTCTTCTTTCATTAGGTAGTCAGTTTACTTGGAACGCCGGTCATCACGTTGTGATGGGAACGTAATTTTTGTTTTATGTCATCACGTCATCATCCCAAGTGTAAAGTGGAAGTATGGAGGTTACAAATGCTATGCAATAGCTTTACCGCGGCAGTCCCCGAGTGCCACACGTTTTTTTTTTTCCTTGACAAGTTAAATTGATTAATCGAAGTGACAACGACTTCTTACTGTCGAAGTCAAAACGTGTCCTATTGAAGTTAGGAGGTAATGCCATAGACACGCTGGTTTAATAAGATGGTACTTCTACATTTTGATGTATGATGTAGCATACTAGCAATTAAAAATGTAGTTCAGAGGTTTTACTTGAACATGCGAATTTAGCCTTTAAATTCAAGACGATCATTGCAGCCGCAAGACGTCCACTACACCCCAAGCAGCGCCACTTCAAAACGATAAAAAAGAGTATTTCTCATAAAAACTCAAATCGGAGATATTGGCACTTTGACGTCATTTTGTATTTCTACATTCATGTTAAATGTATGTGGCCCAGAAGTATTGACTAATCAGTTTCTATTCTCAAATTCGACCCTCACTACAAAGGTACTTCAGAACGTTAACAAGAACGTCCAAAACGTAGCCAGCCACTTGGAAATTATTAGGGTCCAGTTGAATTAATTAAAGTTTCACTGAACACGGTATTTGAAGGTCCTAAACTGAATTTGACGTTAAAACCACTTCGGATCGTACAAATGGTCAGTTCAGCTGAACTTTTCAGCATAATAACTGTTACTGACGCTAACTAAGGGTTAACAAACCATTGTCTTGTAGCGGGGTTCTTTATTATGCCTTTGGCATTTTAAATTTTCTGAGAATTTTGGGTTAAAGCTTGGTTACCGGAATAAGCTTGACCAATCACAAAAGCTTAATAAGAATAAGAATATTTTTTATGGTACATGTAGGTAATAATTTTTCTTATTTTCCATACAAAAAGTGAAAAATTCCATATAAAACCCATCGAGGCTGCCGCCCCTGCGCGCCTCCGGCTCTAAAATTCACGTGGTTAGGTATCACGTGTGGAGTCGCGATTGTCAAATTAGATTTAAATGTGTCAAAATTATTTTTAAATTTAGATAATTTATTTTCAGAATAGCTTTGAGATTCTCATAGTCAAAAGTAAGTAAGTAGTTTAGTTCGGTGTACAAGAGAATCGACACCATTGTATGCTTACTGTAACTAGAATAATTTACCATAGTATTAAAACAGTGGTCCCCAAACTAGGCAGCACCTGTATCTTGGGGGCCTGAGGTTATCTTAAATTTTAATTTAAAACATGTTTGCGTTAGCATAAATTTAATATCAGGATGTTTGAAAATTAACAAAATATTTAATACAATTTATATATAGTAAATTAGCTTGGCGGAGTACGGTCAAAGGTGTATTGACCGTTTTTACCAAGCAAATTTAAAAAAGGTTTTTAATTATCCAATGGTCTCCTTCAACTTTCAAGTACAAATACTCTAGAACTAATTAAAGAGCATTCGAACGTGAAGTTTTTACAAAGTTGTGTTTTTATTTAGTTAAATTGCTTACTAATAGGTCTCTAATAAGTAAGTAATTGCAGAAAAGAAAGTGAATTCATTCTTTTCGCTTTGTAGAATATAATAAGGAGTATAATAAGGATTCGCCTTTAAAAAGCAGAAAAGACCAATATTACAACGCTACAAAATTCAAATTCAAAGCAATTATTTCAAATAAACCAATCACAGACACTTTTGAATTCCGGGGTTGCGAATAAGGCCCCAGGGTTGCGAATAAGGCCAAAAGGGACATCGTGGCCCCCCGGCAACATGGCAACTGAAGGAACACGGGTGGGTTTTAGTCAATAGGAGTCTGACACGCCCTCCCGCTCTAGGCGGGAGAAGTTATTTTATAATTTCCCACCCAAAAAAAATTAAAAAGGCACTTTTGAATTGTCAAAGGGTCGGTCAGTCAGAAAGACGAAGCTAATTGCCCAATTCCAAAGCGTAGTAAGTATCTATGGAGAAGAATGAGCAAGAAACTCCACAATAGAACCCAAGGACCAATAAAAACAATTAGAAACAATGCCACAAATACTAATTAAGAAGAAGTGTTTGGAATTTCGTTAATTGAACAAAAGGATATCCGGCCCCGATAATGAGAATTGTTCGCAATTCGCGAAACAACGGACGAGAAATCCCAAAATTGTACCTTTACAGCCGACGAAAATCATCTAATTACGTTCTTTTAAGATGTAGAAAACCCAAAATTGTAATTCGAGCGAAATAATTCTGCTTGAATTTATGGCTTATTATATTCGAGAGACACAGCGTTTTGTAGGAATAAATTCATCTCGTTTATGGAAATGCCTCATGAAATGTGTTTCTTCTGGTGGTGTTGGCACACAACACATGGCTCGTCAAAAGATAAGCTCGGCTGTACAAATTTTGCCCGGAATAATAACAATCCTTCACGAGTTTAAATTGTTGCGTAATTCTACTGGGAGAGCTGGCAGTCAGCTTTAGATGAACGAGAAGTAATCAACAAACGTTGAGTTAAATAAACCAATTTTTCATTGAAGCGGTTTTGTAGTCGTTAGGAAGTATCCGAGCGCGTAATCCTTAATATTATAAATGCGAAAGTAAGTTTGTTTGTTACGCCTTCACGCTAAAACGGCTGAACGGATTTGGATGAAATTTGGCACATATATAGATGATGCCCTGGAAAAGAACATAGGATACTTTTTTTTCCCACGCTATCGAGACTTATGCGGGTGAAACCGCGAGGCGCAGCTAGTTATACATAATTTGTACTTTTTAATGTGTTCTTCCTCTCGGTTTCCTGTGCACAGAACACAAATACCCTAAACATCTACCACACATACCCTAAGCCGACGTTTGCACGGACGTAATAAAATTGCGGCGATTTTTATTTCTTGCACTTGGTTTTCAACGCTCTGCTTAGCGCCGAGAGTTGAAAATCCAACTGTGTGTTTTGTTTTTTCAACGCGCTGGGACGAGAGTGCGTCCCAGCGCGTTGGATTCTCAACGCTCGGCTTAACACCGAGTGTAGAAAATCCAGTGCGCGATAAAATCCCGCCACGATTTTATTACGTCCGTGCAAACGTCGGCTAAAAATCTGTGGAAGTAATTTCGTGAAAAGGGACGGAAGTGTGTAACAGGAAGCCGGGGAAGCGCGCGCTATTTGATTTGACCAATGAGCGCGCGCGGTGCTAGAGTTCGCCGTCAGAAACGACCTTGACCTTGCCCTTTTAATGTTACTTATTACAATACCTTAATTTTGCTTACTACCAAGGTGATGTCAGATGTTACACATCAAATATGCGACTCCTGTAAGCTTTGCTCGTTTTTTGTATGTAAGGATCGAAGCAAGTGGCGTTCAGGGGGCCTACCACCAGCTCAAAAGCAGTATTATTTTAATTACTTCAGTGGAAGAAAGAGATGGAGCTATACGTCTTGTAGAGCTTCTGGCTACCCCCCATGGGTAGAATGAGTGAGTGTATGTATGTATATGTAATTTGTATCTTACGATCCGCTTGTAGTCTGAGGTATTTATTAAACAATTATTTATGACATTCTTAGAAAAACCGGCCAAGTGCGTGTCGGACTACACACAACGAAGCGTTCCGTAGTTGGGATGAATTTATACGAAATACAATTTTAACATTGTAATTGAAACACATGTACTCCCATACATTCGAACTGTAAATATAAATTTGTACGCACAATATTGAGAGATTTACCATGTTATTTTAAGACCATAGACTTCATAGGTTTTCCTGTAATCTATGAGTGAAGAACAATTCTCTGTGTTTTTTTTTTAAATGCATTTATTTTAAAATGATTTAAAAAAATAATTAAGATCCTCGCAACAAGTCCTTTCATTTGACATGTCATACGATACTGTGTGAAAAACTTTTTTTTTTCTTGTTTGCCCCTCAAAAGTGACCTCCATATTCAAAATTCATTTATTTACGGTACACGTCCGTGTTTGGGTCACAGAAATACATGTGTGTACCAAATTTCAACTTAATCGGTCCATTAGATTCGGAGCAGATTGGCTGTGACAAACAGACAGACACACGAGTGATCCTATAAGGGTTCATTTTTTCCTTTTGAAATACGGAACCCTAAAAAGGTCAGCAAATAACTGCTTTATAGGTTAAGCCATGTAAAACATTAAAAATACATTATTTTGAAAAACAATTAAACTATCTTTAGTAATTACTCTTCTGCGCAGTCTTTAAGTAATTAAACTACCAACCACGAGCTAGCCACCTTTAATACGGTAGAAAAATAAAATCACAAACTAACAATGGTGAACGGTGCATTATTCAGCAGGGATTTACTGCGATCCCGTGCAATGCAGTAGTCAATGGAAAAGCACCGGTTTTTATATGCACGGATGAAACAATGAGGGTTTTTCCAGATCTATTTTCTATTGTTTTGTTGACATTATGGGAGGTAGACAATGAATATGAATCGTATCGTGATGCCGTCTACGCTGCAACCTATGTTAGCACAATGAATACAGCATTTTAGGTATAAGGCTACAAGTACGCGGTGGGCTCGACTTGTCGGGCTAATTCAGTGAGTGTAACGTAGTCAGAAGATATAACAGTTACGCGATAGAAAGAGAGGCAACTTCCATGTGAATATAACAGTAGGTAATTAGCTGTTCGACTGGAATTGCACTTTATTGTGTCGTAACAAAAGTCGCTTTTTATTTAAATGATTTTGCGGAGTGAACCGTCTCTTAATATGTGGTTAGGGTTGCATATAGTGTTTGAGTATTCCCGTGATGTATATATATCGCAGTACAAGGTTCAGATAGGCTTCCTACAATAGATTCATTATCTCTTCACCAACCCGTCAACCTTCTCCAGAGACCATTTCTTCTTCGGGTATAGGTAACTACCAAACTTAGGGGGACGTCCGAAAACTATTTTCCGAGCCCATTCGCAAACTACTGCAATACAAACTTTTGTTTTATGGATGTGTTTTTTCGAGAAACAAACAAAAAGGGAGAATTTACTAATAATACAGGGTGGTGAGGACATCGATGCAAAAACTGTTAACTACCAAAAACTGTTGAACTTTTTCATCGGTTATTTAAAAAAAAATCTACTGTTTCATAAAAAGTGCATTACCTACGCGGTCAAAATGTATGGAACAGCAGATTTTTTTTTAAATAACCGACAAAAAAGTGGTGGCACTCCGAGAGAACCGACAGAAGTAATAGTACATTACTGCCACGGTCTATAATGACTACTTTGCTGGTCGCGCTGATGATGGCCGACAGCGCCGCGTAGCGCAGCTCCAGGCCGACACAGCGCGGTCAGCGTGCAGCACTTGATGGACGAGCTGAGATAAAGGCCGAGGCCGTAGGTCGAGGCCTTTACAGCGAGGACAGCAAGGGCTGCAATGATGGCCAAGCTGGAAGGCCTAGAGCGTAGCTAGGCTAGCTCGAGGCAATCATAGCGTGACCAGCGAAGCAGTCATAGTGGGCCAAGGCTTGTATAGTGCTTTACTCAAAAATGCAAGTACCTAATCTAAATAAAACCAGCAAGTAAAGATTTAGATTTCCTACTGATTTTCCACTGCACAAATTTTTCATATGCAAGCTTATATTTTTCCTTTGAGTTTCGCGGTATTAAATTTTCAACCACTAATTTAGCTTCATCTTTAATGTCTGGCGGTGTTAAACACATTGAATCGGAAGAATTTTCGCTTTGAGAGCTCATTTTTAGCAAAAAAGTCACTAAATAAAAATAAAATTTTCGCTGAACCGCGCTTTTGTTACTTCTTTTTTTTTTAACAATGATAGTTGGAACTACAGCCAAATATGGAATAAAATCTTTTTGTACCTATCTGTATAAATACAAACAGCTGTGTTTTAAATAAAATCTTTTTGCATTTGATTTTTTAAAACGTTGAAACGTCAAAATAGCGGCCGGCAATGTTTTGCCGGCCTGTTAGAGCGACCAGCAAAGCTTTGCCGGCCGCTCCTTGAAACAGAACGGCAAGGTCGACTTTGCTCAAACAAGGTTGTCAAAATAATTACCACATTACATGCATTTTTGAGTAAAAACTTTAATAAGATCGCCTTGGTGGAAGAAAAATACTTATATAGAACATTGGTCCGTAACCTTACCTAAACAAAGAGCACAATCACGTTTAAAAAAAAAATACTTCCGAAACCTTTAAAGTAATAATACTTGCATAGAACATTGATCCGTTACTTAATATAAATAAAGAGCACAATCGCGTTTACAAAACCTTTAAAGTAAAAATACTTGCATAGAACATTGATCCGTAACGTAATATAAATATAGAGCACAATCGCGTTTACAAAACTGAGGTGTCGTCATGGTGTCGCGATCAATGGTTTAGTCCCATCTCAAAAATGCCCAACGCGCCTAAAGAAGTTTTCACTTCAAAAATTTCAACGTTGTGGGGTTCAGAATCATGTACTGAATCCATGGTAACAGTTTTCTCGTCGATATCCCTGCCACCGTGTATTGATTTTCGAATTTTTGTACTAAATACTAATCACCACCTCTAGATATCTTTCACATAGCTAAGTGAAATAGGTAACTCACGTTTTCCGACAAGTGCAGAGCCAGTTTTTTATGTTTTTCCACTCGACCGCTAGTTTAAATACAGTAACTTGCTTAATTGTGCTGTCGTCGACAATGATAAATGTCCTTTGTTCAAGTACAAGTGCTAGTTTTTAAGTGTCTGTTGCTGTAAATTAAAGTAAGCTGGACTCAGTTATGAACAAAGTTATGCCTGTATTTCCCAAAGGGCTAGGCAGAGATAGTAGGTAGGTACACCAGCATTAGCCGGTTATTACGCTCTGAATCTCGACGGTAAACATTTTGTATTTAGTCATTCGTCATAGTGAGTTTTCGAAGTTCCGTACATCGTACTGATGAACATTCTCTAAGTATTAAGTAATTCTTCATAGCAGACTTTCGAAGATTCGTACATCGCGATTATGAACATTATCCATTTAGTAATTCATCATAGCAAACTTTCAAAGTTCCGTACATCGCGATTATGAACATTCTGAATTAAGAATTCGTCATAGCGTACATTCTAACTCACGTAAATCGCACTTTTAAACTTTATAAATACAGTACATCGGTATTTTATACATCGAAGTTCAGTAGTGCAGTCGTTATACGTAAATGCCTCATGTAATAGAGGTTGATTCTATTGCCATTTACTGGGCACAAATCTGAGTCAGTGACAGCTCGGCCCGAGTCAACTCAACCCGAATAATAATATCAGATACTAAAATGCCTAAAAACGTGGTGTGTACCGTCAGAAGGGCACGGTAAATTTTTCGCAGAAATTGCTTTTTTGTCTTTTATATTCTAGATAGACTATTGTTTTTATGTGCAAGTGTGAATTAGAAAACTTTTCTATTGTTATCAGATCCGATGTGTATCATTTTCTTATACTCTGGGCCGCTACTTGAGAAATTAAAATTCAAAACTAAATTTTTACCTATTTATTACCTATGTAAAGCAGATTTTTTTACAAGTCGGTTTATTTTAGCTACATAAAGTTACGAAAGTCTTTGTAGTCAATTATTTTATAAAAAGACTTTGATATAGATTTTATTACAAAGACGATTAATACGTCAGCTGACGTTGCAGTAAAATTTTGTAATAAATCTTGCTCATGTCAAGAAAATAAAAGTAATCTTAAACTTTCAATAACATCATGATGATGCTGAAATTATATGCATCAGCTGTTATATGGAATCCATTAAAGTTATTTATAGCTAGCGACCCGCCCCCGCTTTGCACGGTTTTCATGATAAAACATTGAAATTTCTTTAAATTTTGTTGGTTTAATACACACAAACCTTTGGAATGATTCTCTAAATGATAGTAAAAAAAAGACTTAAGCGGTCAAACACACATTCACGGGAAGTGACTTAGTCTTATAATATATATCGAATTGCCAAGAAGTTTTGTAGGTATTGGAAGGTAGGCTCTGCGAAGATGTTTAAACAAAACAATCAAATAGAAAAATGCGGCAGCTGCTGGCACGACATGACTGTGACAAGAAGGCTTCCACTCAGCATGATTCTGTGCTATGGGGACACACAGCACAGCGCTGATTTTCAGTGGTCACCCGAAAAAGTCGTACGGAAGCCAAGATAAGTTTAATGAATTAAATATAAATAGATAACAAAATAAAATAAAACAAATAGTACTTAGAATGTGGGGCTTGTGGCTAAGTAACAACAGCTGCACGGGTCGATCGATCAGGTTAAGCTACGCTTGCTGCGGTTGGTCTATGGATGGATGACCATCTTTACATACCAAGACCCCTCCGTGCCTCGGAAAACACGTTAAGCCGTTGGTCCCGGCTGTCATTTGTAGATCTTTGACAGTCGTTACGGGTAGTTAGAAGCCCGAAAGTCTGTTACCTAGTAGGTTGTGGAGGTCAGATAGGCAGTCGCTCCATGTAACATACTGGTGGTATTCAGCTGCATCCGGTTAGACTGGAAGCCGACCCCAACATAGTTGAGAAAAGGCTAGGCAGATGATGGAATAGTACTTAGAATAATATATAATGCTACTATATAACCAATTATATGAATAAATATGATTAAATAACACGGAAAATTATCCGCAGGCAAAACCGTGAGTGCATTAAAAATAAATAAAAAAATACGCAATTATTTGCAACTATACTCCGTTTGAAATAAGATTAGACATTTAACTAAACCTTTTTTACAGTCCGTTCAACCGATTTTGACTTCTATTGCGTTGGTCGCATGACAAATGGCAGCTGCAGTAAACAGTTGATTTGTAACCACTTTTTTTGCTTTTAATGCCATCCTTACGCCTACGGAATAGAAGTCAAAATCGGTTGAACGGACTGTAAAAAAGGTTTGTTTAAATATCTAATCTTATTTCAAACGGTGTATAGGTGCGGCCGGTAGCAGTTGGTTAAATTTAGTTGTAGCAAATGAAAATGGCTCAAAGGTAGGTTAGGTTAGAACTGTGACCACATAACACACCGCACGAGCCGAGCGAGCGAAGCGAGCGGTGCCGCAGCAGCGGCTGGCGAGTACCAGGGTCCATTTAGGCAAGTTTAACCAACTGCTACCGGCCGCACCTAGTTCTAGCCGGCTAAAACTAGGTGTAGCTGCACTTCGGGTTTTAGCCGTAACATATCTATACATATAATAAAATCGTAGCGAAGTCAAAACTGTACATTGAATATTTTTGAAAAAAAGTAATTGCTACAAGGTCTAGGATCGATTCTAATGCCGAAAAGATTTTTTTTAGAATTTTTGTCTGTTTGTCTGTTTGTCTGTATGTATGTTCCAGCATGGCGCAAATTCTACCGGACAGATTCTGTTAAAATTTTGCATAGATATTCCCTGTGTGTCTGGTCAAACTATAGGGTATAAACTATCACGCTATTTACTATGGGGGACGAGCAATATTACATTATGTTGTATTTTTATGTTCTAGCATGACGCAAATTCTACCGGATAGATTCTGTTAAAATTTTGCATAGGTGTTCCCTATAAGTCTGGTCAAACTATAGGGTATAAATTATCACGCTATTTACTATGGGGGATGAGCAATATTATATTATGTTCGTATTTTTGGAAAAAAACGCGCCAAAATTTTAGGATATTGTAGATGGTTATCGATTAACCTTTTTTAATGATTATCATCACGCTATACCTTTATGGAACTAAGCAGTCAATCATGAAATATATAGGAATGGCTATTTTAGACAACTTTCAACAAAGCAATTAGCTCAACGATTGGGCGGTTGCTTTGCAAACATGGGGTTGTAAGTTCGATTCCCACCTACGGTATTTTTTTCTTTTTTTTCACATTTTTTTATACGATTATTATTATTTTTGATTATGTACCTATAATCTATAGATATAATAAAATCGTAGCGAAGTTAATTTTTTTTAAAGAAAGTTATTGCTACGAGGTCTGGGATCGATTCTTATGCGGAAAATAAAGTTTTTAGAATGTTTGTCTGTACCAACTGTAGGGCATAAACTATCACGCTATTTGTTATGGGGGATGAGCAATATTACATCATGTTTGTATTTTTCTCTGCAAATTGTAAAAGGACGCGCCAAAAGGTTGGGATATTGTAGATAGGTAGTTACCGATTTAACTTTTTAAATGATTATCATCACGCTGCCTTTTATATAGGAACGGCTATTTTAGCTAACTTTCAACAAAGCGAATAAGTAAGCGGTTGGACGAATGATTTGAAGTCCTGAGGGCCTACCACCAGCTTAAAAGCAGTATTATTTTAATATTACTTTAGTTTACTTCAGTGTGGGAAAGAGATGAAGCTCTACAGGATGTATAGCTCCATCTCTTTCTCCCACTGAAGTAACATTAAAATAATACTGCTTTATGAGCTGGTGGTAGGCCGCCCGGGGTAGTAAGTTCGATTTACATCTGTTTTTTAAACTCTTTTTGTAAAACGATTTTTTTTTTTTGGATTGTGTATGTAATAGTTCATAGAATGTATTTATTCACAAAAAATGGAAAACTTCGTAAGCTATGGGAAACTACTAAGTTACAAGTCCTTTACAGTCACAAAACATTCAAGGTTGTATTCTGATCATTTTAGAGCAAAAGACTGTAGGAATAAAATGTTTTTTTTACAGATTTTGACAGCAGATTTGTCCAAGCGATTTTAAAATATGTATGTGTGTGGATCTTCTGGAATCGCTGCCACACTGCTTCCTGGTGGCAAAACAGCGCACGTCATGTTTAAGATTCCCATCGATTTAGAGAGCAACGAAACGCCTGTTTGTGGGGTGTCACGCAACAGTAACAAGGGATGTGTGCTTAGGGGATTGCGCTTCGTCGTATGGGATGAATGCATTATGGCAAAAAGGAAAGCAGTGGAAACTGTAAACAGAACCCTGCAGGACATCCGCAGAAACCAAGATATGATGGATGGTGTCACAGTTTTGACAAAAAAAGTGAATACTTCGTTGAAAAGGTCGACTCTATGGTCGAGAGTTCATAAACTGCGCTTGACCATCATCATACGAGCTCGGCTTGGCGGTAATTCAAATGCTCAAGTATTCTCCGATGTTCTTCTAAAAGTTGGTGAAAGCACTCTACCAGAGACTCTTGGTAGAGTAGATCCCACTTTAGAAGATCTTATTCGTCTGATATACGAGGATATCAGTCAAATACCGTACCAACAGAATTCTTAGGCGTGTTTCCGTTTTAACTCCGAAGATGATCAAGCTGCAGCGATCAACCACAGTATTCTCTCACAAATTGAAGGGAGTGAAGTGATATACACCTCCATTAATACTGATGTGGAGGAAGATGATGCCAAATATCACCCCGTAGAATTTCTCAATTCACAAATGGCAAGTGGACTTCCGGTTGTATATCTGTGTAACGGAAACCAGCTCAAAGTCATGTCTTTGCAGAGAAACGTCATCGAGGTGGAAATTCTAACAGGTTGTGGCGATGGTGAGACAGTGTTTATAGCGCGTATAAAGTACAAATTCCCCATGATTACCAGTTAAAGCGCGTGCAGTTCTCTGGGAGTGTATGCTTTGCGATCAACAAGTCACAGGGGCCGACACTGAAGGCTGAAGGCTGCGGGTGTCGACCTCAGGATAAGCTGCTTCTCACACGGACAACTGTTACGTCGCTTGCTCCCGAGTCACCATTCCTGACTCTGTATATTTTGGCTGCTGAGAATAAAACTACAAACGTAGTATACAGGGAAGTTTTATAAAAATATGGCTATTATTGTAGTATATTGTGATGTCTTACGATTTCCATGCGAACGAAGTCGCGGGCAGAAGCTAGTATACAATATAATAAAAAAATAAGACGAATACCTTCCCGCTAGAGAAACAGTAATAATGAGAGAAAACAATGTAAAAGAAATATCCGTGACATTTTGTTTAGTGATGTTTATGTGAAAAGCTGAATAATTAAATTAGGCGTGCCAGAATAAAAACGGGTTCAGTAAATCATAAACACGTGATCCGAAGGTTGGCGCGGTTTTCATCATGCCGGTGATCCACTTGTCGAGCGAAAGCAAAGGGATTACAGATAATGGCTGTACCATAAATAATCCTCGAGCTTTGAACAAAAAATACACGTTTAAGCATAAATCAAACGTTTAACGTATCTAGATGTAGATACTACGGAACCTACTACATAAAGTTAATACCTTTGTGGGTAATTGGGAATAACTCTGAATTTTTTTCGGTGTTTCTTCTCAAGTCGAATAGGAAACACTGACCTCATTTACTTTAAATATTACCTTTTGTCGTGTAAAAGTGTTTGCATAAAACCTACTTTCATAAATAAATATTATTTATAATTTACCATCATTTATCACTATAATGAATGAGCATTCTTAACAAATGCATTGTGACCGAAGTTAATAAATAAAATATTCAGAGAAAAAAAGTGGTGGCACTCCGGGAGTGCCGACAGAAGTGAAAACTTGAACAAGATCGCCTTGGTGGAAGAAAAATACTTGTATAGAAAGTACATTGGTCCGTAACCTTATCTAAATAAAGAGCACAATCGCGTCTACAAAAAATAATACTTCCGAAACCTTTAAAGTAAAAATACTTGCATGGAACATTGATCCGTAACTTAATATAAATAAATAGCACAATCGCGTTTACAAAAATGAGGTGTCGTCATGGTGTCGCGAAATTAATGGTTTACTCCCATCTCAAAAATGCCCAACGCGCCTAAAGAAGTTTTCACATCAAAAATCAGCACCGCGGTAATCAACGCGTTGATGTCTTTTACTCCACGGTGTCGGTAAATTGCGTTACAGTGTCGCAAAATCAATGGTTTAGTCCCATCTCAAAAATGCCCAACGTGCCTAAAGAAGTTTTCACTTCAAATGGTAGCGCTTCGAGGAATACCTCCAAAAATCTCTTGCATCATCTGTGCATTTGCAGACTTCCACATGCACAAACATTCAGACGCGAAACACCTGTCAGTGGTCTATTATATAGGACACAAAACTTTGATCCGTCTAGGGGGCTACCATCAGCTCATAAAGCAGAGATGAAGCTCCAGAGGACGAGTAGCTCCATCTCTTTCTCCCACTGAAGTAATATTAAAATAATATGCTTTATGATTGGTGGATTACGGCCCACTCCCTCTCACAGAGAGGAGGCCTGTGTCCCAGCAGTGGGAACATTTATAGGCTGATGATGATGATGATGCTTTATGAGCTGGTGGTAGGCCCCCAGTTTGCAAACCTTCAGACACAGTGCGAATCAAGCCATCGTGTACGCAAACTGAACATGTGCTGCCA
Source organism: Agrochola lychnidis (assembly GCA_963680765.1). Lineage (NCBI taxonomy): Eukaryota > Metazoa > Arthropoda > Insecta > Lepidoptera > Noctuidae > Agrochola > Agrochola lychnidis. Next base: position 19,297,913 of record OY796857.1, read on the forward strand.
ACAAAAATACAAGCAGATTAAATATAAAAAGAATACTTAATCTAAGCAAGAAAACTCTTAAATTAATGGACCACCAACTTCTCAGTCAGAGTATCTTTGCAAAAATACTTTTTCAGGAAATTCTACGAAGTAAAAGTTGCTACCCGAATGTTAGTTTCCCGCATTTACCTGCGACACTGATGTATGGTTTTGACGTCACCAACTTCCGAACTACTGAGTAAGCCGGGATCTCATTTACATGAAATCCTGCCCCGGATATTGTAATATCTTTCTGTACCTTAACTTCACCCGGGCGGGTAAATTCTCCGTAATGTTATGCATTTTTGTAAAGTGGTCCTTAGTTCCGCGCGCCGGTTTTAATCAATTAATTTACATAAGGACCAGGTAGCTTTTTGTTTAAGTCTTCAAAAGACTTAGAGGTACACTAGCTTTTGCCTGCGGTTTGCCCGCTTGGATTTATGACAATTAATTACATAATTTATTTATTGACACCAAAAAAAATTATCAACACTACATGACAATCATATTGCTTAAAAATAAATTTGTAGGCTATAATGAAAATAATACAACATAGGAGCATCTGTAGCCGAACTAGGTGAAAAACCTGTATCTCGGCATACAGCGCCAAACCAGACCAGACTGGAAAAAATTTAGCCAACATTTACAATTTTGTTAAATCTAACAGAATATTATTGATATACAGTATTTTTAAATAGAGAAATTGATCGATTACACTTAATGAGTTGTGGAGTGTGGACGAGAGTGAGTAAGTCGGTGTGTGTAGGTGAGTGAGTATTTTGGTGTGCGAGTGTGAATGTGAACGTGTGTGTGATAGTATACGTTGAGAAGTAAGTAAAAAAAATTCTTTTAAGATGTATAATTGCTTAAAGGAAACCTGGTTACTCTGGTACGATTAAAAGTTTTTCTGTCTCTTCATAAGATAGTGTCAAAAAGTACTCTTTGACCTTATTTTTACACTGGGTCTTATTAAGAGAATAAATATGTAAGTGAGAGTTAATTTTACTATAGATATAGGGTCCTACACACTATTCGATCCCTGCGCCTACGTTTATGGTTAGAGTCATAGTTCATATCTTTATGTTGCCTTAGAACGGTAGTAAGTAGGAAGAGCTGACGGACTGTAAGTACTTCACAGTATTGATACAGTAAATTTGTTGAAAATAAGCGTGGCTTAAAAGTGCAGACCTTCAGGATAGCGCGTTGCGTAATGTGTAATCTCAATAGGTTTTATAATAGTTTTAAGAGCTCCTCCCCAGGATGAAATGCAATACGTTATTACAGACTGGCATAGGGCAAAGTAAATTTGTTTTAATAATATTGCATCCACAAAGTAGTAAAACTGTTTGTAAAGTCAAAATCAATTTGCCTAGCCTTTTCCCAACTATGTTGGGGTCGGCTTTCAGTCTAACCGGATGCAGCTGAATACCAATATTTTACATGGAGCGACTGCCTATCTGACCTCCACAACCCAGTAACTAGGTAATACGATACCCCCTGGTTATCAGACTTTCGGGCTTTTGACGACCCGTAACGACAGTCAAATATCCACGAATGACAGCCGAGACCAACGGCTTAACGTGCTTTCCGAGGCACGGAGGAGTCTCGGTATGTAAAAATGGTCACCCATCCACGGACCAATCCCGGCAAGCGTAGCTTAACCTGATGGATCGACCCGTACGGCTGTTAGTTCTTAGCCACGAGCTCCTCGTTAAAACTGTTTGTAAAGTAAAACGTTTAAATACTTTACAAAAAGTTAGTTATTTTTCACTTTAAATGTTTTGAAGTTGGAACCTAACCATGTTGATACAGAAGCTGGTCCAAAACTTCCGGTTCCATAAAATTAATATCCGAGTATTAGTAACAGCATAACGTTCGCTAGCTCAATAATCTAGTTACACGAACATTACCTACGAGACTCCTCATCCTATCAGCAGGCTTATTAACTTATTAAGCAATTATAGGATTCTCAATTAGTGACGTAGGAACTAGGTATCTGCACGAGCTCGGTATAGATCTATGTTGATTTAATTACTGTGGTAATGGTAAGGCCAAACTTAACTGACAATGGGCAGGGCACATTGCTCCCAGAACGGATGGCCGATGGGGCCGAAAGGTTCTGGAGTGGCAACCGCGTACCGGAAGACGTAGCGTTGGAAGGCCTCCCACAAGATGGACCGATGACCTTTTGAAGGCCGCAGGAATCCGCTGGATGCGGAAAGCACAGAATAGGTCGAAGTGGCGGTGCTTGGGGGAGGCCTATGTCCAGCAGTGGACGTCTTTCGGCTGAAATGATGAATAGTAAGGTATCGCGGAGTATTGGTTAATAATAATTTACTCTAGAATATCAAAAGAAAGAAAGAAAATACATTTATTTAGCACAGACAAAAAGGCACACAACACAACATAATTATAACACAAGTAAAAAAAACGTATGGCACTCGGGGACTGCCGCGGTAAAGCTAAAGCTATTGCATAGCATTTGTAACCTCCATACTTCTTATTTGTCAACGCTACACTTGGGATGATGACGGATGATGACATAAAACAAAAATTACGTTCTCAGGACAACATCACGTTGTCATGGGAACGTAATTTTTGTTTTGAACATGGTAGGCGGAGTGGGGGGTGTTAGGTTTTATTTTCGTTACGGAATTTCTTGATTCGGCCGCCGCGCTCAAAGCCCGTGATAAAAGCTATGCAATAGCTTAAAAATAAAATAAAAAAGGCAACAAAAAACAAAGTGAAAAATAATAATTTAACAGCAAAGTGTGCCTCGTGGCTGCGCCAAATAGGCCTAGTTCAGCAAAAATGCCAGACAACTACTGCCTGACGCTGGTTTTCAACTGGACCTGATATCAAGTAATATATATGATTCTAAGCAATGTCATTAAAATCAAATTCGAATGCAGGATATGTATAAGATCACTAAGGGTTGGAACCTATGCCTGTTAACTGGGCAGCAGTATTATCGCTTTCTTCTTAAAAATAGATTCCTATAAGATCACCAAAGCTTCTGCCAAATAAAGAATGGTGATGGTTTCTTCGCGAAAGCCCATAATCCTGACTTAATCATAATGTTACAAATGCGAAAGTAAGTTTGTTTGTTTGTTAAGCTTTCACGCTAAAACGACTGAACGGATTTGGATAAAATTTGGCATCCTGAGAACTGTAGCGGAGAGCTTTAGCTCTCCAATTGTAAAGCAGTTTGTGCAGAGGGTACTAGATAATAAGTTATTTTTATATTATGTTACCAACGCACTATGGACTCTGTTCCGAAATAAAAATCAATATTATTATAAGCATGACCTGGGGTAGTACATTTTTTTTTTCTTTAAAGGCCAACCAACAATTGTTTACACTATTAAAATGATAAAATAATGTTTTACTAAAAAACTAGGGTTAGTGTAACACTTTCTTATAGGTTAGCACCGCATACCTCATAAACGTAATAAATGTGCCACAAGCACAAAATAAAATTAATACTAAGAACAAACAAAAGAAACAATTAAAAAAAAAACTTACATAGAACACCTTTTATCTCGGTAATACGTTCCCGCGGGCTAAATTTCCGCCCTCCACGCGGGCGAAACCGCGGGCAAAAGCTAGTGGTATCTCATATTCCCTCGACACATCCATCGAAGACATCCTAGGTTGAGGTAGGTGTTGTAACTATTGCTAAATGAGGGTTTAATAAACAACCCTCAACTCCAAAATATAAATCCTACAAATTACACTTATAGAACGCAATAAGAACAACTAGATCTAACTAAGGGATTGTGGGCAGCAAACACAAATTAAAACCCGGTACCAAACATTTGTCTTAAATACATCACACAATCTGTCTGCACTTGATAAGGGTCGCATGAGGAGGTCGTTGCTCACTTAACAAGTGCTTGAAATTCAAGGACAAACCTTTTTGGTCCTTCGGTCCGCTTTTGACCGATTTGAAAATTAATTGAGGAGAAAATCATGGGCTAATTGGATTGCCGGTGAGAAGCATACCTCTTCTCAGAATTATGTTCTGTTATAATAACAAATTGAAGAATCGCTTGAAGAATCACAAGAAGAGAGACTGTCATCTTTAAACTAGGATCGATCTGAAAAGCAATTAAATAAAAATATGAAAGACAACAAACCTTTTATTTTTTTTTTGACAGCAAAGAAAAATTAAATTTATTGTAAACTGGACAATTTGGAAATTGTTGTTCTTGTAAGCTATCAATGTAGTATAAAAAGCAGGACAAAATTTAAATACGCTTTTAAAAAGAAATAAAATATTGTTGCAAAGAATTAGCATAAATAAAATTCGCGAAAATTTGCTAAATAAAAGAGTAAATCCGATGAAAATATGAATTTATTTTCGAAATAATTGAAAAATATTTGCTGTATTTCGGAGTATTTAGGTGGAGACTACCTACCTAGTTTAAAAATAGTTTTATGATTAGGTAGTAAGTTACGTTTAGTTCCAAGTAAATAGGAATCGTGTTTTCTTTCTTTGGATTTCTCAAGACATGTAAACGGTTTAGAGTACAAAACAATAAACGATTTGAGTCCCGAAAATCTCTACCTTCTTCAAATGTTTACAATTCTTCAAATCTGCCCAGGTAAGTACTATTTCAAACATATTCTGAACAGCAATTTAAAGCGGGGAATTTTAGACAATCTTAAGCGCATTTTTCATTTGCCCGTTCCCTCGGCGATGTAAAATTCAGGCAAGCAAGCTAAATGAATATTGTCTACGACAGCCATTTTACCTCACTGAACGTTAATATAGAGAGGTCATTAATCTTAAATTTTGCATTGGAAACCCTTAAATTTTGGTATCCAACGTTACACCTCACATCCCCTCTTTGTTTTAGTTTAATACAACATTCTACAATTATTTTGAACGTCTATTGAAGAGCAACTTTAAGGCTCGTGCAGACCAGCGCGATATCGCGGGCGCGACAGTTAGCGCGATCCGTGTCGCGCCCGCGATATCGCGCTGGTCTGTACAAGCCTTTAAACGGTTCAATTTGTCGTTCCGTTATTATTTGTTTTAATAATGTTAGTAATTAGAAGTGAAATTATTATGAAGTAAAAGGCCGGTAAAAACATATTAATTAAAACACAATTAAGAAACAAACTAAACAAAAAAAAATAACAATAGCAAATAATAAAAAACTATTTTAATAAAAAAACAACGGTTCTGCAACAATTACAACCAAGGAAGCGGGGAGCAGGGGAGGTAGGGGCTTATGCTTTATAATCATTGTTTTCTGTTTTTTATAGATAGAAGGTGTATTTTTCTGCTGTTATGCCAATAAACGCATTTTTCTTTCTTCTTAAGGGCCTTATCACACCGGCGATTTGCGACCGTGATTCCAGCGAAGCGATTGTTTAAAGCGCTCGCCACCTGTACGCACCGTATTCGCCGCGTTTGCGGAACGAAAGCGATTGACGTGACCGTATCGGAGGAATGAGACAAGCGAGTATACAATATTGTACGCGGAGAACACGTCGCGTAGCCGCGGCTACTTCGTTTCGCACCCGCAGAGTTCACAAATCGCCTCGCTTGAAACACATTGACAAATCGTCAGTGTGATACCGCTCTAAGTTCTCAGTAACCAAACCACTTTTCTGCATTATTCTACGACGTGATTCTAATTAAAGAGCATCACATTGAACCATTTTTAGGTATAGTGCGCACCACGAAAGAAGGCCCTTTGACATGGCGCTGGTGTCTATGCCATTGCATCACATTGCATTAAAAAAATGTTCCACAATTTTCCGCGGGCCTTCTTTCGTGGCGCGCATTGTACATTCAATAAAATCCATGTAACATTATAATAGTACTTAAAGCCATTTGAGAAATATCATCATCTTTATTACCACCTATAAAATATAAGCGTTTTTCAAAGCACATTACAGTAGCGATGTTAAACATAACCAAGATCGTTGTCATAAAATGGTCCTTTATGGCTTTATGGTCTTCGGACGCTTAAAATAATATCTTTCAGATTCTATGAGACGTGATAATAGCTGGAAATATCAATAACATGTCCGCTCTGGCTGGTTTTTGACAAAAGAATGGGAAATTACTTTTTTTATGCATGGCATCTCGCCGGTCAACTTAGGAGGTTGTCGGGTGTTTGCCGCTTAACCGGGCTGTCCTGTGGGTGCCTTAATAAGGCCAGGACATAACACTTATAAACTAAGCAACTACACGCTAAGGGCACCACCTGTGGCCTCGGTTTAGGGGGCAGTAAGGGACAGGCTGGATCGGGTCAAGTGGAAAATTACGCTGAAATAATATTTTTACTCTATTACACCAGCTGCTAGGAACTGTTAGGGGGGAGGGTTTGCACGAACGTGCGAAGTAAACGTAACGTAAATTCAATCGATTTTTAAATTGAAAATACTCGTTACGCACATAATATTTACTTGGTTTAAAGACTTTATTCATATCTATGGGTGATACTTTATTGTGCTTATAGGGAAATTCCAAACCAAAATTCGGATAGTTGTATTTTTGAGACAAAAATCTTTAAAATTTAGGTTACGTTGCACGTTCGTACTAGGGCCTCTGGATAACTAGGCACTAAACTTTGAGCATAAATCAAATTGGCGCTTGCTCAATGTTTAGGTCTAAGTTTTTGTGAGCTTTTAGGAGCGTCATACTATAATCGTGACTTTCTTTACAGCATTGTTAAGTATTGTAAGTATAGTTCAAGTCAGAGCGCAGCACGGGGTAATGGTGTAATACACGTTCGCACGGACGTAATAAAATCACGGCGATTTTTTTTCGTGCACTTGAGACTTGAACATATGAATCAACGTATTAGCGATTTCCTTCAAAATCATTCAGATTGTGATTAAAATTTACGTTACGCAATTAGGGTGCTATTCTTAAATGTATGAACGTCATTTGTACCGTGTTTCTGTCAATCCAACCTCGCCGTCGACGTCCTCCACGATCCCGACCTCGAGTAAATAATACTCCCCCCGACCCTTGCTCGACAACGATGCGCCAGCCCGCGTCGAAGCTGAACCTGTATGTAGCTTTAAATCCCCGATTAATAATTATTATTTTACCCATATTTGATCCAGCCTGTCCCATCTTGATGTTCTCCCCCCAGCGATGCCCTAAGCCGAGGTTTGTACCCCTCAGCCTAGTATATAAGTTTAGTTTACACCCCTGGCTGGAGGCTTTATGTTAGTAGCTTAAGGCAGCCACAGGATAGCCTGGTTAAGTAGTCATAACCTTCGAGGTCAGCTACGAGATGACCTACAAAAAAAAAACGTGTTTCTAGCAAATAAATTACTTGAACTTTGTCTTTGAAGAATGGTTGGTCGAATTTCAAGTTCAACCCTTTAAGGCTGGTTTTCCTGTCACGCTGACCGCACGCTGACGATCGGTGCTGATGTCAATATGTATGTAGTCAAGCCATATGTCTGTAGGAAAACCAGCCTTAAAAACTAGCACTTAGCTGTTAATATCTAAATTATGTACATATCTCTTTTTCTTCATAGAACGCTACAACTACGTCTTATTTAATTATGAATATTGCATCACAATTCTCAGTATTAGAAACATGTTTTTATGATTAATCAACGTTATAGAAGCGCAATTATAAGCCGGTTGATCGCCGATTAATTTATTATTCAAAAAAGGATTTAAAAAGATGACAAATGGCTACATATTCAAGTATTACAAATATCAAATACATCTGCAGATTAATGACTTAATTTTTTTTTTTTGGGTGGGAAATTATCAAATAACTTCTCCCGCTCTGAGCGGAGCGGGAGGGCGTGTCACGTGTTAGCCTCTTACTCACTAAAACCCACCCGTGTTCCTTCGGTTGCCATGTTGCCGACAATGACATCCTGCGGTGTTCATTGTATTTTACATTTTCACAGGAACACTTTAAACCTCGTGCAGACCGGCGCAACACGACACCGGTAATTATTCTACCGTGAAGTTTTCTTAGAAATTATTTTGTTAAGTCTCGGTCTCGAAGTCAGCGGGCAGCGGGGCGGCGGTGGCGCGGCGCGGCAACGCATAGTTTTATATGGAACCGCTCGCTCCCCGCGCCGCTGCCTTCGAGGCCAGTTACATATAAATCTATGAATTTGAACGCGCTGCTGCCGCCGCCCCGCCCCCTTCACGCTGAGATTGAGTCCGCAGCCTTAGAGTCGCGTTGCGCCTATCTGCAAAAAACCTATCAACAAAAGAATTGTAATTAATTTGTTTCGTACAAGGGTAATCCCAACTAATATTATAAATGCGAAAGTGATTTTGTTTGTTACGCTTTCACGTCTTAACGGCTGAACAGATTTCGATGAAATTTAGCACTCAGGTGACCTGGGTTAGTACAAAGGATACTTTTTATCTCGGTAGCTGTTTCCGTGAGATAATTTTCAAACTCCACGCAGGCGAAGCCGCGGGCGGCATAACCTATTATTAGATAATTACGCAAATTCACAATAAAGACCTTTATCTACACCCATGCTATAAATCCTCTATAAAAGTTTCTGAAACAGCTTATTGTCAACATTAAAACAACCAGTGTCATAGTAACCATAATATCATCCAAACGAGTGTTATAATGTTGTACTGAATTTCATTATGCAACTCCTTTGCTTTTTCGATCCCTTCCTTACTCATCAAACAGCCACATTCTCACTACTCAATTCGTGGTATCTTTATGAATTTAAAAAACGAACATTGTCATGCACGCGCGTTTCACTACCACAGCGCCGTAATTTAAAAAATAAATATTCCGAGTACATCAGGATCTGCTAACATTCAACAAGGCAAAATGTAAATAATTATTAAAATAAATAATTCATTCTACTATTACCTATACCTATACATAGTTTGTTTGTATTAGATACTCAGCAATTAAACTTTCCATGAATATACATAGAGTTCTTACAACACTGTACAATACGCTATGGTTTCAGAACCTTTTATAGAGGATTCATATCACGGGTGTAGATAAAGTCTTGTATACAACTGTACATAATTGGGTATTATTAAAACCCATATTCGTTTTTTAAAACCCCTTATTATACAACAGTAATTGCATAAATAACTATTAAGTATACCTACCTAATGTATTCAGAATATTATATGTAGATCTCAATCCCGTGACATTAAATTAAGTTTAAAAAAAAAACCAGTTATAAACTGTACCCTAATTGCGTAACTTATTTTTGTAAACGATTATGACAAATTTGTTTCATTTTGACAGTTCAACAACATTCATTGCGTTATTTACGTTGTTGAGCAGATTTTTTTCCAACTTATGAAGCAATGGATTAGCAATCTGTTTCAAATCAAAACAAATTGTGATTGATCGTGTATTACCCAATTAGGGTACTGGTCCGTGTATTTTCGAAACTTCAACTTTCAAATGCATCTGACCTTGAGACAATAAAAAAGATCACCTGTATTGGTCGTTTCGCGTAAAATATTTATGAGGTAACGTGTGCAGTTTTAACGACCATAATTAAGGTCGATGGGTCGGAGTCCAATCAGTGCACAATCAACCGATTTATTTTTTGTTTTATAAACTTCAAGGCATTTTACTTAGTAACAACATTAACAAAGGATTTAACATTAATTTCGGAAGTTTTTGGTGCTGTATGTTCGTTGTTTGCCACCGACTTCCGAAATTAAAGTAATTTTTCACTTTGTAGTGTTTTTTTGGGAGTTGGTTGTTTTTTTTTTGTACACACGGCTACATATCAAGCTATACAATTCCAGTTTATGCTGATCTGACATCGTTTAGGATTTACGTACAATGCGAGGTCAGCTTATACTAGAAATGTATAGCTTGATGTGTAGCCGTGTGTACACGTTCTTTCACGTAATTCTTGCCAAATATCATGATTGTAGGCCAACGGGAAGTACCCCATATGTTTTGATTTATTTGCGAGTATCAGAATATGTCGCATAAATGACTGCATTTTTTATTACGTTGACTTAGAAGCTTGATTTTTTTAGAGCTCCAATGATCTGTGGACCTACGTATTCGATATTAATTTCGACAAATGGACACAGACGGACGGAGAACGAAGTGATCCTATAAGGATTCCGTTTTTTCCTTTTAAGGTACGGAACCCTAAAAAACAAACAGATGGACACAGAACTTCCTCCTTTTTTGAAGTCCGTTAATAACACAATTCATTAATATTCAAATTGTACAACTGTATGAAACCCTTCCAAGTTCGACCTTCATAAAACTCATGGTTCGCTAGAGAGAATACTCTGCACTAGGTAAATATTCCCCCGGATTCCATAACAGCCATGCCAAACTTTTGGGAACGGGTTTATGGTGAGAACAGTTTGGTTTCAACAAGTAAAATAAACATGCGAGTGGCATTTATATTTCATATTGTTATAAGTTTTGCTAGGAGTTAGGCCGCGGACTCGAAGTCAGCGGGCAGCGGGGCGGCAGTGGCAGCAGCGAGAGATCGGCGCGTTCAAATGCATAGATTTATATGGAACTGGCCGCAAAGGCAGCGGCGCGGGGAGCAAGCGGATTCATATAAAACTATACGTTGCTGCGCCGCCGCCGCCGCCGCTCTGCTACCCGCTGACTTAGAGACCGAGGCCGTACAGTTTACTTTTTGGTTTGCAAGAGTTGAAAATCCAACAGTGTGTTTTTTCAACGCGCTGTGACGAGAGTGCGTCTCAGCGCGTTGGATTCTCAACGCTCGGCTCAACACCGAGAGTTGAAAATCCAGTGCGCGATAAAATCCCGCCGCGATTTTATTACGTCCGTGCGAGAACGTCGGCTAAGTGTTATTGGGTTTTTCCATCTGGAATTTCTTAGTAGCAGCTCGGAATCTGGATTTGTTCCCGGTTGATGGCAATAGACACGTCCCCTATTACATGGGACTTAAACATAACTGGCGAAATGTGGGTGTACTTAGGTTAAAGTTTACTTAAAAATCTGCCTAACCTTTTTAGGGTTCCGTAGTAAACAAGGAACCCTTATAGTTTCGTCATGTCCGTCTGTCTGTCCGTCTGTCTGTCTGTCTGTCTGTCTGTCTGTCCGCGGTCTAGCTCCGAGACCCTTAGTACTAGAAAGTTGTAATTTGGCATAGATATACATATTAATTACGCCGACGACAAAGTGGTAAAACAAAATTATGAAAAACATTTTTTTAGGGTACCTCTCATACACGTAAAGTGGTAATGTTTATTTTTTTACCCCATGGTGAGGGGTATCATTGGAAAGGTCCTTCAAAAATATTGTGAGTTTGTGAAAACCATTTTTGGATTCAGGGATTCCTTTGCGAAATATTAAGCTTTAAAGTGCTAATTTTTGTTAGAGTCAAGTGTCCCCCCCCCCCTGCCGGCTAAATGGTTGGTTTTGGGTGTGTGAAAAAAATCACAACAGTAGCTGATATAACGAAATTAAAAGGAAATCTATCACAGCTAAGTAGGCTCTACAAGTTAACGAGTAATAATCGACCAACTTAACTTTGCAGTTGCAAAAACATGTTTTCCCATATTGGGATAAATTCATCCCAACTACGGAACCCTTCATTGTGCGTGGTCCGACACGCACTTGGCCGGTTTTCCTACTATGTGGGGGTCGGCTACCAGTCTAACCGGATGCAGCTGAATACCAGCATTTTATCCAAGATAAAAAGTACTTTGAAACCTTATCCAGTAGTGTTATTCTCTAAACATTACTCTGAAATTATGTGCGGTCATTAGAGTGAGGTTCAAAATGTTCAAATTGAACACTACAGAAGTTCAGTTACCATGTTACAGCAAAGTTCCTTATGTTTTTTTTTTTTTTAACAATGGCGTCTCGCAGTTTTGACCACTAAGGTCTTGGCTGCTTAACCGGACTTTCCTGTGGGTGCCTTAAGCTTCTACACTTAAAGCCTCCAGCCAGGGGCAAAAACTATTCTAAATTAAAATTAAGCAAGCGCTCGCTAAGGGCACCCCCTGTGGGGTTACGAACTTCGGCTTAGGGCGTCGCTGGGGGAGGACAGCAAGAAGAGACAGGCTGGATCAAAGTTAGATTATCATCATAATTATTAGGTGGGTTATTTAAATCTGACAATGGAATATTGAGGGCCATATACGAGGTTAATTATTTCTTCGTATATGGCAATTAATATTCCAGCTAAAATAATACTTTACTATTAATTTTTTGTATTTTTGATTGTTTTATAATAATGTATAAATTGTATTAATTAATTGAATTTGTAATCTGTCGTGAATTTCATATGGGTGTATTCCTGAAATAAATTATTTTGTTTTTTTTTTTTTTAAAGCTACGTGCTCAGCTGCAACAACTGCTGGCACCTCGTTTTCGAGCAAAGGTCGGGGGGGAGTATCATTTACTCGGGGACGCGGTCGCGATTGCAAAGGACCTCGGCGGCGAGGTCGGAATGACGGGAGGCGTCTGTGTTTGTGCACTGTACTAGTGGCCCTATTCTGCTCCTGGAGGAGTGTTATGGGGTTATCTGGATCGGAAAAGGTTCCTCATGATTGTTTATCTGTCATTTTGTCTATTTATCCGTCGACAAAACCCGTTTCTATTGTGGTCATGCTAACCGTGTTGATTTGTTAAAGAAATCGATGACTAATTTATTGTGACCTTCGTTCGTCGTCTAAAATCGTGTAGGTAAGTACATTATAATATTTTAAACTTGAAGGTGAGTTTGTTTGTTTGTTTGTCACGCTAAAACAGCTGAACGGATTTCAATGAAATTTGGCACATGGGTAGACCATGACCTGGATTAGGACAAAGGATACTTTTTATCGGATATTCCCAAGGGATAGACTTATGCAGTGAAACCGCGGGGCAGAGCTAGTTATCTATACCTACTAATATTATAAAGAGGTAAAATTTGTTTATTTATTTGTTTGTTTGTTTGTAAGTTTGTATGTAAGGGGTAATTCCTGGAACTAACAGTCGGGATTGAAAAAAATATTTTTGCATTAGATAGCCCAATTCTTGAGAAAGGTCGCGTTCTGCTCGTGGACGAAGTCGCGGGCAGAAGCTAGTTATAAATAAAAAGCAAAACTAAACTTTAGACAAATGACGTGTCATCATAATACTAACAAGTAATCGGTACTGTGAGGTTTTATCATGAGATGCAACCTCATGCTGTACAGGCTGGCAAGAATGCTGTACGTCATCCGAACAATCTGACAGGATATATTAAAAAACTTTTTACAAAAAAAAACAACCGACCTCCAAAAAAAACACTACAAAGTGAAAAATAACTTTAATTTCGGAAGTCGGTGTCTTGTGTTTTGTATTTTCGTTTTTTGCCACCGACTTCCGAAATTAAAGTTATTTTTCACTTTGTAGTGTTTTTTTTGGAGGTCGGTTGTTTTTTTTTGTAAAAAGTTTTTATTTTTCACTTTTTAGTTGTGGTACCTACCCCACACACATTCGAATACCACTACCTGCTACCAGTGACAGAAACTTATCATATCATCTACATAGCAAGTGGGAAAAAAATACGTATTTTGTAGCTAACTCAAAAACTATCAAAGCAAAGTTAATAAAATTTATATGGGACCAATTCGAGAGCATACCCTTTCAAACAAAAAAATAATTTTCAAAATCGGTCCACAATTGACGGAGACATCGGTGAACATACATAAAAAAAAAAACAAACATACGCGACGAACATATAACCTCCTCCTTTTTGGAAGTCGGTTAAAAATTAGGATTTGCAATCGTTGATTTGTTAAAGAAATCGATGACTAATTTATTGTGACCTTCGTTCGTCGTCTAAAATCGTGTAGGTAAGTACATTATAATATTTTAAACTTGAAGGTGAGTTTGTTTGTTTGTTTGTCACGCTAAAACAGCTGAACGGATTTCAATGAAATTTGGCACATAGGTAGACCATGACCTGGATTAGGATAAAGGATACTTTTTATCGGATATTCCCAAGGGATAGACTTATGCAGTGAAACCGCGGGGCAGAGCTAGTTATCTATACCTACTAATATTATAAAGAGGTAAAATTTGTTTATTTATTTATTTGTTTGTTTGTAAGTTTGTATGTAAGGGGTAATTCCTGGAACTAACAGTCGGGATTGATAAAAATATTTTTGCATTAGATAGCCCAATTCTTGAGAAAGGTCGCGTTCTACTCGTGGACGAAGTCGCGGGCAGAAGCTAGTTATAAATAAAAAGCAAAACTAAAGTTTAGAAAAAATGACGTGTCATCATAATACTAACAAGTAATCGGTACTGTGAGGTTTTATCATGAGATGCAACCTCATGCTGTACAGACTGGCAAGAATGCTGTACGTCATCCGAACAATCTGACAGGATATATTAAAAAACTTTTTACAAAAAAAAACAACCGACCTCCAAAAAAAACACTACAAAGTGAAAAATAACTTTAATTTCGGAAGTCGGTGTCTTGTGTTTTGTATTTTCGTTTTTTGCCACCGACTTCCGAAATTAAAGTTATTTTTCACTTTGTAGTGTTTTTTTTGGAGGTCGGTTGTTTTTTTTTGTAAAAAGTTTTTATTTTTCACTTTTTAGTTGTGGTACCTACCCCACACACATTCGAATACCACTACCTGCTACCAGTGACAGAAACTTATCATATCATCTACATAGCAAGTGGGAAAAAAATACGTATTTTGTAGCTAACTCAAAAACTATCAAAGCAAAGTTAATAAAATTTATATGGGACCAATTCGAGAGCATACCCTTTCAAACAAAAAAATAATTTTCAAAATCGGTCCACAATTGACGGAGACATCGGTGAACATACATAAAAAAAAAACAAACATACGCGACGAACATATAACCTCCTCCTTTTTGGAAGTCGGTTAAAAATTAGGATTTGCAATCGTTTTCACTTGTCGGTAAAAAAATTATAGTTTAGCCCCAGCCGCCACTCGCGTGTATGTCTTTATTATAATATTGTACTAATGGATTAAATATATAATCTCGGTCTTCAAAAGTTCTTTGATTTACACACTGTCCCGGGTACCGCAGCCAAGCTAGTGGCTACAGTACACACGGCTACACATCAAGCTATACGTTTCTAGTACAAGCTAAAATCCTATACGATGCGAGATCTAGCAAGCTGATCAACTTATACTGGAAATGTATAGCTTGATGTAGCCATGTGTACTTACCATACTGTTTTCCACTGTGCTGGAAACGTCATTTAGCTCAAAGACGATGATGATGTCATCAAGCCACGCGGTCACGCAATCTATTGTTCTCGTTTCATACTCTGTTAAAGATAACAACAACTTTACACCGTCTGCCTTCCTAATGATAACAAGTTGGTGTCACACTCTGTTACGACAATTTTAAGTTTGCATGCCGCCAAAGTTTCCTGTGATGAGCAAGCCTAAACGTTATCTTGGCGATAGCTCCCATGCGGGTATGTAGCTTGACTAAACTACTCATATTCTGCAAACTTACCTTGTCTTCTTTACTTTCATAATCACTACATACTAATATATATGTCACCGTATAATTATAAACTTCGTTAATTTATAATCCATCGGTATTATTTCTGTTAGATTATAGACCATCGAAAAATTGTGAACCATTTACAATTTAACGCATTATTTTTCGATAGTTTATAATCTATGCATGGAAAACCGACAAATTGTGAACTGGTATAAAACTTTCTTGCGTTAATACTAAATAGCCTGCCTAGCTGCGAGCAACGGCGCTCTCGCCGGTCGCTACTGCGGCACAGCTCGCTTGGCTCGCTCGGTTCGCGCGGTTGGTCACAGTTCTAACCTAACCCATTTTACCCAATCCACAATTTTTCGACAGATTATGATCTAACGGAAATAATACCGATAGATTATAAACTAACGGTGCTCACAATCTTACGGTGACATATATATATGTATTAAGTACTAGTATATATTACTAAACAAAGTCCCCCCACCGCGTCTGTCAGTCTGAACGCCAGTTTTCAAACAATTCACGTTCAAAATCCCGAACAAAAGGATCCAAAATATCAGTTTAAAACCGGCGATATTATAACATATTCCTGCGCGTGTCCGCACGTCGTCGTCTCGTCGCCGGCGCGTCGCGCGCGGAATACGAATCTCTACATTACGTTGTTCTACTGTGCAAGTGATTATATCAATGTGGATACAAACTATGTACACAAGACACCTATTGTTGAGTTTCTCGTTATCACCCAAGATTCAATTGTAAGAATGGGACATGTCTTCGGTATTTATAATCGCTAATTGCAACGACAAGAACAAGTCAACTCTCAAGCTGCACAGCATAGTAGGCATAATATATAGGACGGTATAAAATATTGTCGAATGCTGTACATAAAAGCAAAGTACAGTATTTCTAATGTCCTTCGGGAACCATCGCATTTCCGAATACAAACGAATGCTAATTTTCATGTCCATCAATTAATTTGATATAGGTATCGTGTATAATAATTTGAATTCAGAACTAAGTACTTTATTGTTGTTTTGTTTTGATTTCCGTGTGAACTATATAGAGCTGTAACACTATTTTCCTATCTGTCGTGCTTTAACTTTAACAGCTTTACTCCCATTTTTAAAATAAATTACAGTAAGTGAAAAGAGTTTAAAAAAACTCTAAATACTTCCAAGTCGATTGAGAGCGTCCGGTCTGCACCAAGTGCAAGGGGCAACTGATAGAAATCCGACGACTGACGAAACACGAAATTTTCCGAGGGACATTAAGAATATAGAAATACTGTATATACTATGTTAATTGAAACGAATCAATTATCATATCGAAATTGATTTTAGAATCACAGATACTCTCAAATTCAGCACTGGCTACAAGACCCGAATACAATATAGTCATTGAATAATAACATAACAAGGGATTCAGTTAAGAGCGACCCAAAATGTCTTCCCAAACCCAAACACGACACTGTTTTCCTCGGAAAGCGTCCACCCACGGATTGATCCTCTGCAAACTAAATCGAAATTAGTTTGCGAAGTGCCATTGTTTGATAAAGGCTCAACTTTGATGGGTACAGATTACAGGTGTCTTGAGGTAGCCCTACAGGTGAGACTTCGATAACTAGGTGATTTAATATATAGCACCCTAATTACGTCAATCACAATCTGAATGATTTTAAAGGATATTTCTAATCCATTGCTTCATACGTTCGAAAAATTCGTCTGCTCAGCAACGTAAATAAAGCAATGAATGTTGTTGAACTGTTACGCAGTTATCCCGCAGGTGAAGTAGATGTATAAAGTTGTGAAGTACCCGATCAAAGTATGGTTGACTGTGGCCAATGCGGCTAAATAATAATAATTTTATTATCAGGCAACTAAGGCCCATAAATAGAATACACAAAATAATCTTATCTATACATATAATAAAATCGTAGCGATGTCAAAACTGTACATTGAATATTTTTGAAAAAAAGTAATTGCTACGAGGTCGGGGATCGATTCTAATGCCGAAAATATATTTTTTAGAATTTTTGTCTGTTTGTCTGTTTGTCTGTATGTATGTTCCAGCATGGCGCAAATTCTACCGGACAGATTCTGATAAAATTTTACACAGATATTCCCTGTGTGTCTGGTCAAACTATAGGGTATAAACTATCACGCTATTTACTATGGGGGACGAGCAATATTACATTATGTCGTATTTGTATGTTCCAGCATGACGCAAATTCTACCGGATAGATTCTGTTAAAATTTTACATAGGTATTCCCTATAAGTCTGGTCAAACTATAGGGTATAAACTATCACGCTATTTACTATGGGGGACGAGCAATATTATATTATGTTCGTATTTTTGGAAAAAAACGCGCCGAAATATTAGGATATTGCAGATGATTATCGATTTAACTTTTTAAATTATTATCATCACGCTATACCTTTATGGAACTAAGCAGTCAATCGTGAAATATATAGGAATGGCTATTTTAGGGAAGTTTCAACGAAGCAATTAACTCAGCGGTTGGACGGTTGCTTTGCAAACATGGGGTTGTAAGTTCGATTCCCAACTGCGGTTTTTTGTTTTTCTTTTTTTTTCACATTTTGTACTACTATTTTTTTTTTTTTATTATGTATCCATACATATAATAAAATCGTAGCGAAGTTAAAATTGTACATTGAATATTTTGAAAGAAAGTTATTGCTACGAGGTCTGGGATCGATTCTTATGCAGAAAATTTAGTTTTCAAAATGTTTGTCTATTTCAACTGTAGGGTATAGACTATCACGCTATTTTCTATGGGGATGAGCAATATTACATTATATCGTATTTGTATGTTCTAAGGTGACGCAAATTCTACCGGATAGATTATGTTAAAATTTTGCATAGGTATTCCCTATAAGTCTGGTCAAATTGTAGGGTATAAACGATCACGCTATTTACTATGGGGGATGAGCAATATTATATTATGTTCGTATTTTTGGAAAAAAACGCGCCAAATGATTAGGATACTGTAGATGGTTTTTGATTTAACTTTTTAAATGATTATCATCACACTATACCTTTATGGAACTAAGCAGTCAATCATGAAATATATAGGAACGGCTATTTTAGGTAAATTTCAACGAAGCAATTAACTCAGCGGTTGGACGATTGCTTTGTAAACATGGAGTTGAAAGATCGATTCCCAACTACGGTTTATTTTTTTTTATTTTTTTACATTTTGTAATACGAGTCGATTGTTTTTTTTTTTAAGTTTTTATTTCTCGCTTTTTAGTGGGTCAATTTGTAATTTGTCTAAGTTACATTAGCTTAATGCCAACTGCTCATCACTTTTTACAAAATATTGCTTTTCCCGATGCAGGGACGTTCATCATTGAAAGTTCTCCTGGTACTTCACCATCAACTCCACTTCTCCATATGCATTGTGACGAGCATAAATTGCATTGCAACCTATTAAAGTAATCGAATCGCAACCCGTGAAATACTTATTATTTAGTAGTTCCGGTGGCTATTTGTGGTCATCATCATCAGTTCCACTTAACCAAATAGTGCTTTCCAAGAGCAACTGCACGAGTTACTATAAAAAATACCCAAATTGCTATAGGTTTGCCTATAATATTTGAAGAGTTCCCTCTATTTCTCTGGGATGCCATCATCAGATCCTGGTTTTCTTATCATGGTACCACTTTTGAAATATTTCTTTTCCAACAAAAAAAGAATCATCAAAATCGGTTCAAAAACGACAAATTTATCCGCGAACACACATAAAAAAAATATATATATACGGTCGAATTGAGAAAACTCCTTTTTTTGAAGTTGGTTAAAAAGAAAAACTTCGTAAGCTATGGGAAACTGCTACGTTACAAGTACTTTACAGTCACAAAACATTCAAGGTTGTGTTCTGATCATTTTAGAGCTGAAGACTATAGGAATAAAAGGAATTTTACAGATTTTGACAGCAGATTTGTCCTAGCGATTTTAAAATCTGTGTGTGGATCTTCTGGAATCGTTGCCACACTGCTTTCTGGTGATAAAACAGCGCACGCCATGTTTAAGATTCCCATCAATTTAAAGAGCAACGAAACGCCTGTTTGTGGGGTGTCACGCAACAGTAACAAGGGATGTGTGCTTAGGGATTGCGCTTCATCGTATGGGATGAATGCATTATGGCAAAAAGGAAAGCAGTGGAAGCTGTAAACAGAACCCTGCAGGACATCCGCAGGAACCAAGACATGATGGGTGGTATTACAGTCCTGACTGACAAAGTGAATACTTCGTTGAAAAGGTCGACTCTACGGTCGAGAGTTCATAGACTGCGCTTGACCATCATCATACGAGCTCGGCTTGGCGGGAATTCAAATGCTCAAGAATTCTCCGATGTTCTTCTAAAAGTTGTTCGAGGCACTCTACCAGAGACTCTTGGTAAAGTAGATCCCACTTAAGAAGAACTTATTCGTCTGATATACGGGGACATCAGTCAAATACCGTACCAAGAGAATTCTTGGGCGTGTTTCCATTTTAACTCCGAAAATGATCAAGCTGCAGCGATCAACCACAGTATTCTCTCACAAATTGAGTAAAGTGATATACACCTCCATTAATACTGATGTGGATGAAGATGATGCCGCACATTACCCCGTAGAATTTCTCAATTCGTAAATGGCAAGTGGTCTTCCGGTTGTACATCTGTGTAACGGAACCCGGCTCAAAGTCACGTCTTTGCAGAGAAACGTCATCGAGGTGGAAATTCTAACAGGTTATGGCGATGGTAAGACAGTGTTTATAGCGCGTATACCACTAATTCCCCAAAATTATCAGTTCAAGCGCATGCAGTTCTCTGGGAACGTATGCTTTGCGATCAACAAGTCACAGGATCCGACACCGAAGGTTGAAAGCTGCGGGTGTCAACCTCAGGACAAGCTGCTTTTCACACGGACAACTGTACGTCGCTTGCTCCCGAGTCACCATTCCTGACTCTGCATATTTTGACTGCTGAGAATAAAACTACAAATGTAGTAGGTATACAGGGATGTTTTATAAAAATGTGGCTGTTATTATAGTATATTGTGGTATCTTACGACGTTCACGTGAACGAAGTCGCGGGCAGAAGCTAGTACAATAATAAACTGATACATATTAAAACCTTATACAACTATGACTATACACGTAATGTTGACGGCGTCGTGTATCGCTGCATGGTGTCGCGTAACCGTCCTCGGACACGTCGATATACGACACCTTTCGGTCAAAAGTCCTCTTTCAGGCAAGTCTGCAGATGGTGGGTTGGAAATGGCTGATTGAGCTGAGATAAGATTGCTATCTTATCTCAGCACTATCAGCCATTAGCTATACACCACTTAATCGAGGAACTATAATAATAATAATTTTATTCAATAAATCAAGTAACAAGACTCATAGTGTTAGTAACTTACAAAATACGTTAGTAAAACATTAACACAGAAACAATTCGCGACAAAACATTAAGACAGAAACAATTAAAACACAGAAACAATTAAAACACAGAAACAATTAAAACACAGAAACAATTTGTGACATCACTGCTGCAAGGTGACAGGCCCAGCCGATACCTTGCAGCAGTGGTTCACAAACGCACAATCCAGCCTGCTTGCTATCATAGACAGGATGCTGTTGGTGCTGCCCCGCACCCTACTAACCAGGGATGCGCACCTCTTCCGCATCACAGTGTAGAAGCAGTCAACGCGTGCTTCAGCAAACATCCCTGAAGCGCTGCAGTATCGAGGCAACCCCATCAGCACCCTGAATGCATTATTGTACTAGACGCGAAGGGCGCCGTATGATTTCTGAGCATAATGAGCCCACAGACTACAAGAATAAAAAGACGTGCAGTAAGCACTAAATATAGTGCGCCTGACCTCCTTAGAGGCACTATGCCTGGATGACAACCACTACGTATGGATCCATCTTGAAAAGTATTCCCTTGACATAGCTGGCATCTATCGTAAACCAGACGCTTCTAATTTCAAGAACTTCCTTGAAACATACACCAAGCAATTACAAAAGCGAAAAAGAGTAATAATACTTGGGGATTTCAATATTAATGTACTGAATTTGGATCAGATAGCAATTAAATATAAAGAAGAACTACAAACTAGTGGTTATAGACTTCTAAACAAAGTCGAGGAGAGCTATTGTACCCGAGAAACTGCCACAACAAAAACTATAATTGACCATGTTTGCACAAACCCTGCTGACGTCAAGTTCCATCTTGCTATAATTGCAACTGCTATGTCGGATCATAATCAAATATACATAGAAGTTAAGATACATGAACCAGAACCGCCTAAAAGAGTAAAATATGAAGCTATAGATTATGAAAAGCTGTACAAAACTGTGAGAGAATGGAATACCACCAACGAAGACGATCTATATCAACTACTTGAACAAAAGTTATTCTCCAGTGTCAATATCAGCAAAATATCAAAATATAAAATATTGAATCCGCCCAGGCAAGATTAGATAAACAAAACAATTATAAATCTTATAAATAAAAGAAACATACTGTGGAACATGCACAAAAAAAAAGTGAATGATCAATTATTGCAGGAAAAATTTGTCAATCAAAGAAATGAAGTCAATCAACATATACAACAAACAAAAAGTGATTATTACCAAAATGCTTTTGATCAAAGCAAGAAAAATCCAAAAAAAAATGTGGAGTCTTATAAATGATCTCTCAAGGAATAAGGTTAGAGAGCAATCAGCACCGAGTAAACTCTTTATGCCATCTGGAGTTTTGACTGATCAGACAGACATTTGTGAGTGTTTTAATGACTTTTTCTCAAACATTGGATCAGTTCTGGCTAGTCAAATCCCCAATAAATACCATAACAATCTAACCCACACTAAAGAAACGCAGGTAACTGGAACCTTGGACACACTTTCACAAATAACACCATGCACCATAAATGAAATAGAAAACATAATTGAAAACTTAAAACTAAACACTAGCTCTGGCTTAGACGGTATAAACACAAAATCAATCAAATGCGTAAAAGACTTAATACTAGGTGAACTAACAAATTATATAAATAAAAATTTTGAGCTTGGAACTTTTCCTGACAGCCTCAAAATTGCCAAAGTCAGCCCCATTTACAAAAATGGAACCAAATCGGATCCAGGAAATTATCGTTCCATTTCAGTCTTGCCAGTTTTATCAAACATTTTTGAACGTGTTTTATACAACCGCTTCGATGAACATCTAAGAGCGCAAAACTTTCTTTATAAAAAACAATACGGTTTTAGGCCAAAATCCAATACACTTTCTGCAACAGTAGATCTAATTACAAAAATTAAACTAAGTATCGACAAAAAGCAAATAGCATTAGGAATTTTCATAGACCTAAAAAAGGCATTTGACACAATAAGTCACAAACTGTTATTAAAGAAACTAAATGACATTGGTATCACTGGTAGTGCCCTTGATATCTTTAAATCTTACCTGGCAAATCGTTCTCAAGTGGTTAAGATTAAAGAAACCC
The DNA here is from genome assembly GCA_963680765.1 of Agrochola lychnidis. Lineage (NCBI taxonomy): Eukaryota > Metazoa > Arthropoda > Insecta > Lepidoptera > Noctuidae > Agrochola > Agrochola lychnidis. The sequence goes on from OY796857.1 coordinate 19,320,877, forward strand.
AAAGCATTCCTGAAATCGTGAGTTATGGCATTCCGCAGGGATCAATTTTGGGACCCTTATTATTCCTAATTTATATAAATAATATTCATGAAGTTGGACTAAAAGGCGATCTATCGTTGTACGCCGACGATACAGCTTTATTTTATTTTGGACACTGCAGACGCTGTTATGTGTGACGCTCAGGATGATCTACATCTTTTAAATATGTGGTTCCAGTGCAATCTACTCACAATAAATATAGCCAAAACCAACTACATAATTTTCGCAGCAAAAAACAAAAAAATATCTCACCATAAATAATCAACCTATCAAAGAAGTTGATCACGAAAAGTACCTTGGATTAATTTTGGAAAACCACCTGAACTGGAAGCCACATATGGAGAGGGTTACATCGAAACTGACTTCGCTCACGGGAGCCCTACGGAGTGTTGTCCGATGTCTTCCACTCCAGGTTCCTTACAGTATATATAACACTCTTATAAAGCCTCACCTGGATTATCTTATAGAAGTATGGGGCACAGCAGCCAAAACCAATATAGAAACGCTACAAGTAGCACAAAATAAGTTAATAAAGACACTCTTCCATTATGATTACAATGAAACGAATATAATGAACATATCACACACATACACATATAATACTTGCATCTTAATAAGAAAAATACTTAATAAAAGCATTCACACACAAATACATTTTACAAAGAAACATCAAATACACAAAATTAGGCTAAGAAATGCGGATGACATAGAATTATACTCACCACGCACTAGCTACGGCAAAAAAAATGTGATGTACGAAGGTGCTGCATTGTGTAATAAACTACCAAAAACCATTAAAAATGCTAAATCTATGCCAATATTTAAGAAATGCTTAAAGTTACATATGTTTTTAATGAAAATAAAGTGAGCGCACCTTAGTACATTACATACCACATCTAGTTGCGCGCGTTCCGTGTATGTTTACGTTTTAGCTGTGTTAAATTATTAGCGATTACCCTACACTTTTTGAGTATTTTTGTGTATTCTAATTTATTTATGTTTTGTCAAAACTGTACGTGAATCAATCATGTTTATTTTTAATTGGTTAAATATTTCTCATGTAGGTGAAATTTCTTATGGGAAATAAAGATATCTCAAACCCGATCTTATTCACAGCATCGAATATACCCAGTTGCATTTTCGTTGCATTTTAGTCTAGACTACGCTGCCATTTAAAAACTACTATATGTACTAATATTGACCTATGCATAGGATATGCATATATAAGGAGCAGTGGTGGCCCAGTGGTAACGGCCCCGACTTACGAGTTCGTGGGTTCGAACCCAGGCAGGCGCTTTATTTTGAGTAAATAATTTCATCACCACTGCTCTCAAAACGGTGAAGGAAAACTTCGTGAGGAAACTGGCATGTCCGAAAACCAAAATATTCGAAGACATTACATTACAATTAAAAAAAACTATTAAGAAAAAGGTTAAAATGTATGGAACGGCAGATTTTTTTTTAATAAGCGACGAAAAATTTCAACGCAGAGGGTTTCAGAATCATGTACTGAATCCATGGTTTCAGTTTTCGCGTCGATGTCCCTGCCACCCCGTATACCAACCCGCTCGGGCCCGCGTGGTGAATTACGGCCCAAACCCTCTCACAGAGTGGAGGCCTGTATCCCAGCAGTGGGAACTTTATAGGCTGATTATGCTTATGCTTTTTATGCATAACTATACCAACATGTCATGGTACAAAGGTCACTCAAAATAAATTCCTCCGTGAACGATTTAGATACTTGTACATAGACGGTCGATAATTTTAATTAGCGTGGTTTTTATACGAAATCTTCGACTACATTACCTAAACATTTCGTTCATTTTAATTTGTAACGACCATGGTTTATCATTAAGGTTCTGAAGTGGCAACTGCATACCGGAAGACGTAGCGTTGGAAGGCGTCTCACAAGATGGATCGATGACCTTGTGAAGACCGCAGGAATCCGCTGGATGAGGAAATCACAGAATCGGTCGAAGTGACGGTGCTTGGGGGAGGCCTATGTCCAGCAGTGGACGTCTTTCGGCTGAAATGATGATGGTTTATCATTTATTACTACATCTTTATCTCTGCCTACTCAGTGTTGCTGGTTTCAAACGCCTACATTATTTTTGGAATTCCACGCACGCTCGCACGGGGGACGATAACTGACTTTAATGATTTTATACTGAAGATGACGTCCAAACGAGTAGTGTTAGTGATTTGAAAAAAAAATATGTTAAATTAGAGCATTTTTTACAGGCTTTTTATTAGCTTCACCTGTATGTATGTTTGTTTGTATGTTTGTTTGTATGTTTGCTTGTATGTTTGTTTGTATGTTTGTTTGTATGTTTGTTTGTATGTTTGCTTGTATGTTTGTTTGTATGTTTGTTTGTATGTTTGCTTGTATGTTTGTTTGTATGTTTGTTTGTATGTTTGTTTGTATGTTTGCTTGTATGTTTGTTTGTATGTTTGTTTGTATGTTTGTTTGTATGTTTGTTTGTATGTTTGTTTGTATGTTTATTTGTATGTTTGTTTGTATGTTTGTTTGTATGTTTTTTGTATGTTTGTTTGTATGTTTGTTTGTATGTTTGTTTGTATGTTTGTTTGTTTGTAACCGACTCCTTTGGGCGCGATTTTGACCCACTTTAAACGGCCAGATTTCGTTCAAACTTTGTAGGTTTATCGAGGACCGATGACAATACATTAATTTGATAAAATTATTTGTTTGTATGTTTGTTTGTAACCGACTTTTTGGGCGCGATTTTGACCCACTTTAAACGGCCAGATTTCGTTCAAACTTTGTAGATTTATCGAGGACCGATGACAATACATTAATTTGATAAAATTATTCCAATTTTAAATTTGCAAAATAAGATTTTTGTTAGTGAAATAAAAGAACTTGTGATTCGTTTAATTCAAAACTGAATCATAAACATCGCAATATTTGCAAAAATAATTTTGATAGCTCTTGTCACTGTCAAACACAAAGTAGGGTGACCATGAATTTTCCGGGACAAAATACAGAAATTGGTATACCGTGTAGGACGACCATGATTTTCTCAGGACAAAATCCGGAAAGCAGTTTACCGGGTAGCGGGACTACAAATTTCGAGTATGAGCATGCGTTCCTTATTTTGTTTGACCAGGCATGGGGTCATAACCTGCTCAAAAGGGGGAGGATATAACGCGATCTCATTTCAAACCGCTCCCGCCACAATCCGCAGCTTCTAGAATGTTCTAGAACCCGTCCAAAAGATTAACGACGCACACCTTTTTTACACGCTTTTCATTTAGACAAGTAGTCTGTCATCCGTCAGCTGTGCAACGCATCAGATTACATTTTTTACGAGACAGAGTTAAAATTTCTAATTATCTTTAACCGATTCAACGATCTAATATTAACAAATTTTTCAATACCAAAGAGAATTTTAGTTCAACTAAATAAGCAAGAATTTGAAAAAAATCACGCTTTTAAAGAAAACCAAACGAAAAAATTATAATTATGCAGAAGATATTCCATCAGTACGTATCGATTTCGGTCCAGATGGTGTTCAAGTAATTAAACCAATATCGGTACAGTTCCCAGCAAAACACAGCTATGGAACTGCTGAGAGACGTATGTTGCCATTGATTCTGAGTTGGGCATCGACCGTCCACAAGATGCAAGGCTGTACAGTTGATCATGCAGTCATTTATCTAGGCTGTCGATTGTTTGCAGCTGGACAAGCTTATGTAGCACTTAGTCGTGAAAGATCTTTGGACGGAATTTGAATTGAAGAACTTGATTGCTCAAAGCTAACAGGTAAAACCCCTTGTAACAGAGAAGCATTAGATGAAATGATTCGTCATTGTATTATCCCTTGTTCGGCAATAACCTTATACCATTAAAGTCTCACTGTATATATTGACAACGTTAAAATCTTTGAATGACTTCTAAAATCGAGATTTAATTTTTACCATTTAATACAGCCATACACATGAATAATCTGGAAAATAATTAGTTACTTACAGTTATCACGGAATTAATAGTAGAACAAATAATAGTTTAAGATTAAAGAAACAAGCTATTATAAATAAACTAAACTAAAAAATAGAAAATAAATAACAGTTTAAATAACTAAAAAACACGCTTTTTATAGAAAACCGAACTAAAAAACTGAAAATAAATTTTCATGAATTTAAATTAAGAATAGTGTTAAAAATTTTGGTAAATATAAATTAATAATAGTGTAAATAAGAAAAAATATATTTTATTTTAATAAAAAAACCGGCCAAGTGCGTGTCGGACCACGCACAATGAAGGGTTCCGTAGTTGGGATGAATTTATCCCAAAAACAAACTTAACTTTGTAGTTGATAAACATGTTCTCCCATACGGAATGTATGGGAAAACATGTTTTTGCAACTGCAAAGTTAAGTTGGTAGATTATTATTCGATAACTAGTAAAGCCTACTTAGCTGTGATAGTTTTCCTTTTAATTTCGTTATATAAACTACTGCTGTGATTTTTTTCACACATCCAAAACCAACCATTTAGCTGGCAAGGGGGGGAGACACTTGACTCTAACAAAAATTAGCACTTTAAAGCAAATTTTTTTTACCAAAGGGATCCCTGAATCCAAAAATGGTTTTCACAAACTTATAATGTTTTTGTAAGACCTTTCCAATGATACCCCACACTATGGGATAAAAAAATAAAAAATAAAACATCACCACTTTACGTGTATGGGAGGTACCCTAAAAACAAATGTTTTTCATAATTATGTTTTACTACTTTGTTGGTGTAATTAATATGTATACTTATGTCAAATTACAGCTTTCTAGTACTAAGGGTCTCAGAGCTAGACCGCGGACAGACAGACAGACAGACAGACGGACATGACAAAACTATAAGGGTTCCTTGTTTACTACGGAACCCTAAAAAGCGTGGGGTGCTTTTTAAAATAATATCCAAATGATAATCCTTCTACTCATATCTGTCAATAAAATATTTTATAACTATTGACACCATGCACCTCACGCTTTTTTTATTAAAATTAAATTTTATTTTTTTCTTATTTACACTATTATTAATTTATATTTATTAAAAAATTTAACACTATTCTTAATTTAAATTTATTAAAATTTATTTTCAATATTTTAGTTCGGTTTTCTATAAAAAGCGTGTTTTTTAGTTTTTTAAACTGTTATTTATTGAGATGGGAAAAAACAATTGAACTCGCGACACTGTTACCGTTACCGACACCTCATTAAAAGTATTTCCTGCACAGTAAAATTGTTTTTCAAGCTAAGACAATTTTATTCAATTATTTTAATTTTTGATTGAAAATATACATTTTACTGTTAATAGTATAAATGTATTAACAAGACATTTGTCATACGACCAATTTTCTATGAAGTATAAGGCCACAACGATAAGACATGCCTTAAATGCGACATGCAAATGCCTTGACTAGTACACGTATCGAGTACAGTGGCGAGTAACTGGCAACTGGCAATGCCACGATAGAGCACGCTGCTGAATTCTCAGTAGGTGCTCTCGACTCTGAGCCTTGCCGTGGCACTTTCTCGTGACGTGTACTCAGGGCAAAAAGACTTAAAACTTAACTCGCAACTGCTTCCTGAACTCTTATGAGGACTTATCATTTCTACGTCAAGAAACCCCATTCCGTCAAGACGTAGCCGCCAGCTGACTTTATGAAGATACCCGGAACCTATCGGTGTAGGACGTCAGCGGCGCCTGGACCAGGAGAGATCTACCCTCACACCGGGATAAATTTGGATAGGCACACCCACACTTCGCGTCCAGCGACCACGACCGTCCGGCACAATGTATAATGCCATGACATAAAACAACGAGCATTTTTATTGTTACCTTAAATTCTTTGACACATTCTCGTTAGACTCATAGAATGCGTATTGTCTACGTTTATCTATCTAATATAAATACTAGATTCTATTCATCACCAGTGATATCTCGTTCCGGTAAAAGACAGCCGTATATTAAAAACAAAATAAAATAAAATATTAAAATGAAACTCCTGGTGGTTGTCGTTACGGCATTGGTGCTGATTACATACGGTAAAATTTCATCTGAAGTTGAGAATAACAATTACCTGGTATACTACGTTAACTCATATATGGCTAAACATGAAGAACCTCATAAGACGTATCGGCGTAAAGGCAAAGGCAAACACCGAAGGAATAACACCCCACGAAGTAAATATAAAATCCAACATATTGATCCCGGTAAGTAAGCACGATATATTATTCTTTATTTAGTACCTAAAGTCAACTGCACGTCAATATGCAGCAACACTTGAACTACGAAAAAAGCTTCGCAATTAAGGCGCTGTCAAATTCAAACCGTTTCTGAGGACGTGCGGTTGAATGTACGTGAAACTACATAGTCTGTCCAGAATCGAGAGTAGAATTGCTTAAACTAATTTTTAATGTTGGTTATTTTTTACGTTTAGATCATAACGATAAGACAACTAGGACAGCAAAATTATAAATAGGTTTTACAATTTATGTAAATCCTAACGTTACTAGACTATTATTAATGCGAAAGTGAGTTTGTTTGTTTGTTTGTTACGCTTTCACGCTAAAACGACCCGTTTTATTAAGGGTGGCAGTTATTTCAATTAAATCTTTTATAGTGAAAGTTTCTAACTACTAACGAGGAGGTAGTTGAGACATACAGGCTGGTTCAAGACAAAAAGTTTTTTTTGTTTCTAACTCTTCGTAGGTACTGCTTTTTAGGGTTCCGTATCCGAAAGGTGCCAAATGGAACCCTATTACTGTTATATCTGCCGCAGCAAGTTTAAGTATTTAGTATTTTAGTTCTATTTCTTAAGGCGCTCGCCGGCCGCTGCCGCGGCACCGCTCGCTTCGCTTGTTCGGCTTGCGCGCGATTGGTCACAGTTCTAACCCAACCTAACCCATTTGGTCGGGTGCCCTAGTTTAAACTTACAATAACAATCAATGTCGAAATTATAGCAATTGAACGAGTTGCCAATTTACCTTCATATTAATTTCATAACTACGAGCATTTGTAAACGGACGGCGCCGTATGTATAATGGCGAAAAGGTACAATCTACCTGCGACATTGCTACATATTAAACCAATCTTTATTTTTCGTTGTTCCAGGACTAATCAAGCCTCCAGAATCATTTATAATCCCACTTAAAATAAAGCACTGTGCCAACAAGTCGTGTGCATTCCTTTGCGGTCTGCTTGATTATGCAAGGGGCGAATGTGAATCCCTAAGATTTTGTCAGTGCTTCACACGCAAAACAAATCTCTTGTGGCACCTGTGATACAAGTTAGAGCTTTGTTGTGTTGTTGTTAGTGATTCTGTAACTATACATATTATAAACTAGCTGTGCCCGCGACTTCGTTCGTTTGGATGACGGAACTTGACAATGTGTTGTTTAGTGCGAAGCGCTGTTGGAGGATACCGCCAATTCATTTTATTTTCTTTATGCAAGTGCTTCTTTATATACAATATTAGCTGTGGAACCATCTGGAGCGTTAACAACCCCAATAACCTTTTTGTGTACGCTCCAGATGGTTCCACAGCTAATACTGTATATAAAGAAGTACTTGCATAAAAAAAAAACTGAATTGGCGGTATCCTCTAACAGCGCTTCGCACTAAACAACACATTGTTAAGTTCCGTCATCAACGCGAACGAAGTCGCGGGCACAGATAGTTATAAATAAAAATTAAGTTTAAAAAACTGTAATCCGACTAGGAAAAAATAAAAGTGATCTAAAAAGTACGAAACAAGAAAATATTTCAGACAGAAATCAAGACATAGGTATAAAAATTATTCAGGTAAAGCCGTCGTCGCATGCCATTATAATTTTGTAGGTGTTCCTGGCACTCACCTGGTACAGGCATGCGAACACGGCTTAACCTTGACCATTTTTGTACCTATGATTTTATAATATGCCTGAAATATTTTCTCAGTCAGATACATTGACGTCATAAGGGAGGTACTTAGTTAAGACATATAACAAAAAAATAACAAACATATTGGGAGATAAAAGGTTTTTGAAGTGAAAACTTCTTTAGGCGCGTTGGGCATTTTTGAGATGGGACTAAACCATTGATTTCGCGACACTAACGCAATTTACCGACACCGTGGAGTATAAAAGATATCAACGCGTTGATTACCGCGGTGCCGATTTTATTCAAGTTTTCACTTCTGTCGGCACTCCCGGAGTGCAACTGTATTTTTTTTTTCAAAATTTGTTCATTGTAAAACCCAACAATTGTTGTATATTCTCAAGAAAGTATACCTACTCAATAAGGTCACGTCTATGTCTCCAATTTTACTGCGAGCAAACTCGTCACGATTTCACTAACAATACACGTATGTAGTATGTAGTAAACCTTTCCGACAAGAAAATTGAGTACGCTGGCATAACAGTTTCGTGGATAGTCTCCCGAAGTACCCAACACCCTAAAATGTTACAATCCGCATGCAATCACAGAGAATTGTTATTCTTCCCGCGGTGGGCACTTTCTCTATTTGAAAAACCAGTAAATATAGAATACCTGTTTGGTTGTTTTGTTTTGTGTACAATCGAAGGACAGTATTTCTATTTTCTTAATGTCCCTCGGGTATCATCGGATTTCCGAATACAAACGAATGCTAATTTCCATGTCCGTCAATTATTAGATTTATCGTGTATAATAATTTGAATTCAGAACTAAGTACTTTATTGTTGTTTTGTTTTGATTTCCGTATGAACTATATAGAGCTGTAAAACAATTTTCCTATCTGTCGTGCCTGCGACTTTATCGGCTTTCCTCCCATGTTTTTAATAAATTACATTAAGTTAAAAGAGTGTTAACAACTCTATATACTTCCAAGTCGATTCAGAGCGTCCGGGCTGCACCAAGTGCAGAGGACAACTGATAGAAATCCGACGACTGACGAAACACGAGGTTTGCCGCGGGACATTAGAAACACATTTATACTGTAATTCAGAATGACGAAGAAAGTCTCAATGGATAGAATGTTGGTCCCAACTTGTTTTACTGAACTCCTTACACAATAAAAGCTGAAGGGGACGGGAAAATGGTCATTTTCAGGAATGATGAGGATTGAAATGGTCACAAAATATCTTTAAACTTATAACATTTTATTCCTTCCCAATAACATATTTACTGACTTGTTTCTTAAGTACGAAAATACATTGTATATCCTATTCAAAAACTAATTCACAATGTCATCCGGCATTGCCAGTGTCATCAATATATCACATTATTTTCTTGGCAATAACTTTATATTTACTCCGTTCTTGGACCTCAACACGAGGTCTGCACTTAGTTCAGGCTCTTGAGCTGCTGGCAATATGAAGAAGTTCTTGACAATCTCCGAGATTGTGATTTTGAGTTCCATCATCGCAAACTTTTGACCTGAGGAAGAACAGAAATAATGAGACTGAAACATTTTTATTTCATGGTGAAAATGTTTGCACATGCACTATGCATGACTTGAAAAAGTATTTATACCATTCCTCCTCTAAAAAGCTTATTTTATTCACTGAAAACAGTGAATAAAAAGCACTTTTAATCACTATTTTGGTGTTTGAATTTAGAACACACCAATATATTCGACCTTCATCTCAATGCTATACAACCTCCTTGCGAAAAAATACTCGATACAAACTCCATGTGCAAAGAATACTCGACAAACAAACTCCTTGTTACAATAAACCCTTTGAGATTTGATTGGTCGACATTTTCGACAAGGAGTTTAGCATTAGAATAAAAACTGTTTTATGTTCTTTGCTGTCATTAGTAAATTGGCGCTATTTTAATAATAATAAGAAAATTACTCTTAATTTTAGTAATTGTTCCAATTTTAATGTGCATTTTAATTAATTTAACTTTCCTTTTTTATTCATTAAATGTCTATTTTCTTTCGCTAAAATTTTTCTTTTCCTCGTAGTTATGTTATAAAGTATAGTATGCAACTTTAGAATAAAACGGATTTATATCGAGGGCCATGAATCACTCGCGTCGCTCAGGATTCTAACATTTGAATCACTCACTACGCTCGTGATCGGTCGTGATTTAGTCGTTAGAATCCTTCACTTGCTTGTAATTCATCTATGGCCCTCGCTTTAAATCCGTCCTTTATTCACTAATTGCATAATATAATATTATCAAAAGAGTTGATTAAAAATAATAAATTGCATTAATGCTAAACGCACTTCCAATTTTACTCATTTGGAAGAGTCGAATTGAATGGAACCGCCTGACCAAAAAATAATGTATGAACTAACTATAACAGTTCATGTTTTAATAGGTCACTATTGTTGTATTGTGTGTACTCCAATCTATTGTGAAACCAAATATGACTGATAGTAAATGACCCATCTGACTTAAGAACTCCTATTTGGTATACCGATTGCAGAGATCAGATAGCAGCCGCTTGCAATAAACACCTGGTAAAAGAGCATTAAGTTTTTTATGTTGTTGTATGGCTAGTGGCTAAATAATAACAGCCGCACGCGTCAATCGATCAGGTTAAGCTTAGCTTGCCGTGGTCAGTCCATGAATGGGTGACCATCTTAACATACCAAGCCCCTACGTGCCTCGGAAAGCACGTTAAGCCATTGGTGGCTATCATTCTTGGATCTTTGACAGTTGTTACGGGTCGTCAGAAGCCTGAAAGTCTGACAACCAATCTTACCAAGGGATAGCGTATTACCCAGTAACTGGGTTGTGGAGGTCAGATAGGCAGTCGCTCCATGTAAAATAATGGTATTCAGCTGCATCCGGTTAGACTGGATGCTGACCCTAACATAGTTGGGAAAAGGCTAGGCAGATTGATTGGATGGCAGACAAGCCGATGGTCCACCTCATGTAAGTGGTCACCGGGCCTATGGACATCTACAATGGAGCCCTCCATTATTTATAGGAGATTCGTTGCCAACACAGACGCGAAGCTAAAATGTCTCAAGAGCCTCTGAGATTTTTTTTAAAGTGAAAACTTCTTTAGGCGCGTTGGGCATTTTTGAGATGGAAACAATCAATTGAACTCGCGACACTGTTACCGACACTTCATTTTTGTAAACGCGATTGTACTCTTTATTCATATTACGTTACGGATCAATGTTCTATGCAAGTACTATTACTTTAAAGGCTTTGGAAGTTTTTTTTATTTTTGTAAATGCGGTTGTGCTCTTTATTTAGATAATAAGGTTACGGACCAATGTTCTAAATTAGTATTTTTCTTCCACCAAGGCGATCTTGTTCAAGTTTGCGCTTCTGTCGGCACTCCCGGAGTGCCACTGTTTTTTTTTAGAATGCCTACTTATAGGTCAACCTACGAGGTTGTCGGCTGCTTAACCGGACTTTCCTGTGGCTGCCTCAATAAATTAAGGTCTTCAGCCAGAGCATAAAACTTAGAAACAAAGCGACTACACGCTAAGGGTACCTCTGTGGGGTGCGGACCTCGACCTTGGCTGAGGGCATCGCTGGGGGGCCTGTCCCTTGCTGTCCGCAAGGGACAGGCTGGATCGGATTAACCTTTAACTACATTGGTAACCATGCCATATAATTTTATGCCCATACCCTAGAAATCGGAATAGAGCACGCTGTTTTGTGGCATAAATAGGTGCTTGTTTTTACTTGGTTGGAAGCCTATCTATACTATTAGTTTGTGTTATTTGCTTGTTTGTAAGTTTTTATGTAGGGGGTTATCTCCGGAATTACCAGTGCGATTTGAAAATTTATTTTTGCATTGGTTAGCCCAATTCTTGAGGAAGATTATGGACTCGCGGACGAAGTCGCGGGCAGAAGCTAGTACATACATACATATATAAACTCACGCCTTCTTCCCATGGGGGTAGGCAGAAACTACAGAATGCCACCTGCTACAATCCTTACATAGTCCTTTTGCCTCGTTTACGTTCATACATCTGGTCATACACGCACGCCGGTTGCGAGTACTACGCACCTGGCCTTTCTGAAAAACATCACCAATAAGGTCAGTATATGTCCTCCTAGGGCGTCCCCGCCCGGCCTTTCCCTTTACATCAGCCTTGTAAATACATTTTGTTAGTCGCCTTTCATTCATCCTCTCAACATGCCCAAACCATCTCAGCATACCCTTTTCAATTTTTGCCACTACATCTTCTTTTAAATCACACCGCTGTCTTATCACATCATTTCTCAGCCTATCATTCATAGTCAGACCACACATGCTTCGCAAGGAACGCATTTCCACAGCATTTATTCTACTTTCATCTTGTTTTTGCCACACCCAACATTCACTTCCATACATAAGCGTGGGCACCAGCACACCATTGTGAACAGCCAGTCGAGCCTTTTTAGACATCGACTGGTTGGTCACTACAGCATGTATAGCACCATTCACTTTTTTTCTCGCGTTTACTCTCCTTTCCACATCTCCATCAATATTTCCATCCCTTGTAAACAGACTCCCCAAATATATAAACTCACTTACTTGCTCCACACTCTTATCATTTATTTTCATATCACACACCAATACGTCCTCTCCTCTTTCAAACACCATGACCTTCGTCTTATTCACATTTATATTCATCCTTTTCATCTTATATGCTTCATCCATCACAGTCACCATGTCTTGCAACTGTTCTGCTGATGATGCAAGTAGAACTAGTACAATATAAAATTACAAACGATTCTTTCTGTTTTAGATTGGAATATTAATGACAAACTTACCAATACAGTTCCTGGGCCCAGCACTGAATGCCAGCCAACTGAAGGCATTCTTCAGCGGTGCCTCGAACCTTTCCGGGCGGAACTCCAATGGGTCATCATATAAATCGGGTTGGCGCTGGATCTGGTAGATGTTAATTACGACTGTTGTGCCTTTTACTAGTTTCAGTCCTCCCACCTCTGGAATCAAGAAAATTCGTTACCAGCTGAAGCTACGGTACCAGCTGAAGCTACGGTACCAGCTGAAGCTACGGTACCAGCTGGACTATTCTGTAAAATCTCACCGGGGAAACTTAGGTGAAGTGAGCTTAAAGTGAGATGTCAATACTGTCAATCCCTGGTTGAATGACAGCTCACTTCACCTAAGTTTTCCCAGTAAGATTTTTACAGAAATTAAATGAAATAAAATTGTTTATTCTATAAATAAATATTCTATAAAGATATCGGAATCACTTTTACACATCATATAAAAATAAATAAAAAATAAGCTGGATGAGTTCGGCATTTCCTATCTGACTACTCTGAGAAGAAAGCCCGAAACAAACTCAGAGGTTGAAGATCTTGGTCAGGCCATATGAGGACCATGTAGATTAGTGTCTGAAATGGTCTTTTGAGGAAAGAACCACACAGATTTGAGTGGCCTGAAGGCTGGTCTATTCTGTAAAAATCACAGCGTGAAAACTAATTGCGTAACACACTTTCAATCACAATCCGAAAGTTTTCGGAGAGCTAGAGAGATTGATTAATAGGTTTGAAAAATTCGTCTGCTCAACAACGTAAATAACGCAGTGGATGTGGGTGAACTGTCAAAATGAAACCCATTGCCATCAGTTGTCATTTTATGTATGTGACGCAATTACCGCGGTAGGGGTCGTTGATATGGCACGTCGAGTTTTAAAAAAAGTTCAACTTTTTTATTGTCAGCTCTGTCACTCATGTCGGTACCTGTGTCTCTTTTTGCAATTACTGTACGGTTTGTTTGTTAGGGTGAGTAAATAAACCCAAGATTACGGATTTGTGTACGTAATACTGCTCTTCCGAATAGGATCAATTTGGTTTTAAGCATGAGTGAACGTGAATGTTTGTTCCGTTCATCGTTCAATTTGTTTCAATGACGCTGATCATTGATGATTGTTTCGAATTGCCTTTGAAAGCGATCGAGAGCTTCGAAGATTTCAGAATACAACTGCGCGGAATTTTCAGTACGCATGTTTGGAATTTAAATTGTTCAATTTGATTGCTTCTAGGGATCTGGATGGAATTTGGAACTGGCAAAAATGAACATAAGAAAATAACCTTCATAGTAGGGCAAAGATTATTAAAGGACCTAGAGTTGGGATTGAGTCAATATTAATAAACTGCCTCGTTGGTCTAGTGGCCGCAAGCACTACTGTTGAACATAAGGTACTGGGTTCAATTCCCAGGTCGGGCAAAGTGTTATTGGGTTTTTCCAACAGGAATTTCTCAGTAGCAGCCCGGAGTTTGGATTTGTGCCCGGTTGATGGCAATAGGCTCGTCCCCTATTACATGGGACTTGAACATATCTGCCGAAATATGGGTGTACTATTGGATACCTCTGCCTAACCCTTCGGATTACGACGTGATGATATGCTATGTAATAAATGCCTGATATAATGCCTGATCTTTAACCAATGCGATGGAATTAAAAAAAACTTTTTACAAAAAAAAAAACAACCGACTTCCAAAAAAAACACAGTCACAGAAGACGGTTGTTTTTTTTTTTTGTAAAAAGTTTTTATTTTTCACTTTTTAGTTGTGGTATTTACCCCACACAAATTCGAATACCACTACCTGCTATGTAAATAACAGTAAGAAGAACTTAACATATCATCCACATACTAAGTGGGAAAATATTCGTATTAATGAAGCTAACGCAAAAACTACCCAAGCAAAGTTAATACAATTTATATGGGACTACACGGGAAGCACCAGCATTCAAATAAAAAAAGAAATATCAAAATCGGTTCACCCAATAGAAAGTTCTGAGGTAACAAATAAAAAAAAAAAAAAAACATACAGTCGAATTGAGAACCTCCTCCTTTTTTTGAAGGCTGTTAAAAATATTGAAAAGACAACACAAGCAATAAGCGAATGACTGAAATAAATAGATAGGAGGTACCAACTCATCTTAGCTGTCTTACATGACAACAAATCAACGCTTGGTTTTGGTAAGAATAAATAACAGGTAAGTATGGTATATTTTCATTATAACGGTCTTGGAGATACATGTGTAACGTACTGTCATAATAAACTATCATCATCATCATCATCCTATAAATGTTCCCACTGCTGGGACACAGGCCTCCTCTCTGTGAGAGGGAGTGGGCCATAATCCACCACGCGGGCCCAGTGCGGGTTGGTAGATGTCACATGTCTTTGAATTTTCGGTTCTAGGACATGCCGGTTTCCTCACGATGTTTTCCTTCACCGTTTTTGAGAGCAGTGGCGATGAAATAATTTATTTATTTATTTATTTATTTGCTCTCATGCACATAACATATTTACAATATCCACTGTCGGTCTCTGTACATGAACCCTGTCAGGGCACCGCAAAGAACAATGATGGTTTTCTGTTGAGTTTGTAAAACAACTGTCTCAATCTTAGTCAAAACTTATAAAAATACAATCAACTCTGAAATAAAAGTAAAATAAAAACACATGTCAAGGCGTCGACATGATTTCAATCAATATCAAAAGCAATAAACAACATAAAGTCAAACACAATAACACACGAATAAAATAATAATAAGGAATAGGCCAAATACAAAGTCATTTTACAATACAATACAAAATGAAATAGATCAGATTCAATGTCACTGGAATAATTATACAATATTTATGTCCTTGATCAGGCTGGATCTAACAAAAATAAAAAAATTATTAAGTACCTACATCTAAAAAGTTTTATCCGTCATAAATTCGTTTACTGTATAAAAACATTTCCCTAATAAAAGTAATTTAAGTTTGCTATAGAATGAATTTATATTCTTGTCATCTTTTATGTAATTCGGTACAATCTCGGTTCTTTACACAAAGTAAAGCGCCTGTCTGGGTTCGAACCTACGACCTACAACTCGTAAGTCGCGGCCGTTACCACTGGGCCACCACTGCTCTCATAAACTATACGCCAGAAGAAAAATATTATCAACGCGAAAGTTTGTGAGGATGGATGTTTGTTACTCTTTCACGCAAAAACTACTAAACGGATTTGGATGAAATTTGCCACACACATAGTTTATAGCCTGGATTAATACATAGGTTACTTTTTATACCGATAATCTCACGGGAATAGGACTTATGCAAGTGAAGCCGCAGGGCGCTGCAAGTTTAACGAGCTTCTTAATTTTAATGCTACCAGTTTCCTGGCACTTCGATTTGAAAGTAACAATGAAAGAAAACCCACCAAATGCGGTTTTTAACCTAAATCTAGTGGTCACAAGCGCTACTGCTGAGCATGAGGTCCTAGGTTCGATTCCCGGGTCGGCCAAAGTGTAATTTGGTTTTTCTATCTGGAATTTCTCAGTAGCAGCCCGGAGTCTGGATTTGTGCCCGGTTGATGGCAACAGGCCCCCTATTACATGGGACTTAAACATAACTGGTGAAATGTGGGTGTACCTACTACAGGGACACCTCTGCCCAACCCATCGGGGACACAAAAGCGTGATGTTATGTTATGTATATTACATATACAGCGTAACTTGGATAAGTGGGATCTCAAGAGACCTAGAATTATTTATCACTTATAGAGGTTTTTTATTTACCCAGTTTCTTAAATAGTCAGGTTTAAAATGACAGTTGTCTTATTTACCGAGGTCCCCGCTAAGCAGGTCTAAATGTATCATTTTTCATATAAGAGGTGTACGTGACCTGTCCACACCAATATTCAAAATGATAAATTAATGTTGTCTTACTTATGCAGGCTATTGAACTACAAAATCTCAATTATAGAGAAAAAAATCTAATAAATGCATTCATAAAGGTTTAATTATTCCCAATAACAGAGGTATTTCAATGCAAAAATGTCGGGACTTTGGGACCTCATTGTAATAGGGATGATGTTTGGATAAAAAAAATCTAATTAATCCGTCAGTTAGATAATAAAAAAATATTAGACACGTATTTTTGCTTTATCTTAATAGAAAATGGCTTAGATAAAACGCATTTAAGGTGGAGAGTGGGGGTCGCTACGTCACAAGTAAGTATAAAATCTACATACTAGTGACGTCATGGCACATTTTAACTCAATGTATCGCCGTAATCTTTTGATTACGTAAAAAAAAAATACGTGTCCAATATTTTTTAATAATCTATAAGATGGACAAAAAAAATTGTCACTATCCCTATTATCAGTAATAGAGGTTTCTCATACCGACGCTGGAAATTTCAAATGTAAAGGACAGGGAATACAATGTCCCTTACGACCGACATTTGAAATTTCCAATATCGATATATCCAGTTACACATATGTTTTTATATCCACCGTGTTTTAAACGGCACGCATAACAGTTACTGTAAAAACACATTAATATACTTAGGAATATTACTATGTTACCTTAGGTCAACCTCACTCAAGACTACATTAAAACAAACTTTTTAAATTCACAAATATTACTGCTAAAGACATTATAGAATCTTTTAAAAATATTGATGTAAAAAAACTGCTGACCTTCGGGGATTATCAGTACATACCCTGTCCTCAATAATTGATGTTATTTCACCCTTTTTAGCAGTCATTTTTAACTCTTGTATTGCATCTGGTGTATTTCCTGACCTGATAAAACTTAGCAAAGTGATTCCACTGTTCAAATCCGAAAGCACAACTGATCCCACAAATTTTCGGCCTATTTCGATATTACATACTTTGAGCAAAATCTTTGAAAAATTAATTTTAAAAAAAATGTTAGGACATTTCAATGCACATAATCTACTTCACCTGAAACAGTTTGGTTTTACAAAGGGTCGATAAACTACAGATGCGGGCGTAGAATTACTGAAGAACATATTCGAGGCCTGGGAGGAGTCGCAAGATGCTCTTGGCATCTATAACCATATCCAAGATAAGAGTGCTTGCTATAGCCATATCCAAGATAAGAGTGCTTGGAAACATGCTGGTCCTGCTCCATAGGACAATTTAGAATCAAGACAAAATCAAACTGGTTGCTAATTTAATTGTAAAATTTATTACTTTGTGTTTTATGACATTGATTTTACATTCTGTGACTTCCTCACACACTTATTAATTGTAAAATTTTAGGAAAATAGTCTACTTTTACAATGTTTGTAAATATGTGAGCACAATGTATCTATCACATATTAAATTATCTATCGTTGCTTCATTTTTAATTCTTTTTACCTATTGTGGTATAGTAATTTTATTCTAGGTGCATTGTCTTCACATATAATAATTATTTAACAAATGTATGTACATATACAAACAATTGTAAAACATTTTTAAAAGAGTAACGGTGGAGTTTCTTGCCCATTCTTCTCCATACGAAAACTACCTTTTGGAAGGGGCGACTAGAATCAATTTTATTATTTTGTAATTTTTGACGTTCAAAAGTGCCACACATGGGCCTATTTGAAATAAATGATTTGACTTTGACTTTGGCATTTTTTGCGACTTGTCCAAGGCCTTTGATTGCGTACATCATGATACACTCATCAGGAAACTGTACCACTATGGTATGAGGGACAAGGCTCTTGACCTTCTGACTTCTTATCTGAACAACAGAATTCAAAGGGTCGATGTTAATGGCAAGAGATCTGCAGGATCTGCGGTCACCATGGGCGTTCTGCAGGGTTCAATTCTTGGTCCTTTCTTATTTCTAATTTATGTAAATGACTTACACCACAAGACCAAATAAGAGAACATATAATGACCACATAAGAGATAATCACAAGATCGTATTGTTCGTAAAATCAAAATCAAAATCAAAATATTTTATTTCACATAAACCTACATGGGCACTTATGAAACGTCAGAAGCTAGGTGCACGGTTCCAATTGGTCGTTTCCTATGGAGAAGAGCCGGCAAGAAACTCCACGGTTACTCTTTTAAAAATAATTGGCTTTTACAATACTTTCATATAACAGTGTTTCTAGGTATGGGAGGACAGTGTAGGTCTTTCAATAAGTACCAAGTACTTAACAAAATAGAAAATGATCAACAGGTCTACAATCCACTAAGCCTACAGCGTTCTCACATTCACAAAATATGTAGAAAAGAATCTATACAAAAATAAATAAATTAATAAAAGTAAAACACCTATTTTAATAAAACGCAATTATATGATTGCTGTTACACGATGACACTTCCCTCATTTTTAAAATCGTAGATGACACTTCCCTCATTTTTAAAATCAAACGTCAGTTAGTCAACTTTGAACAAGTTAATGATGCACTCTCTGAAGTAGTGCATTGGTTTAATGTAAATAATCTTCTCCTGAACGAAAAAAAGACCAAACTCATTAAATTTTCAATGCCAAATGTCAGGCAGCTTTCTACCAATGTTCAAGTTAATGGAACAGAGTTGGATCCTGTTGAGTCGGCAGTTTTTCTTGGAATCACTATTGACGGTAAATTACAATGGGGCCCACACATAGAAAACTTGTCAGGAAGGCTAAGTTCGGCCGCCTATGCTGTTAAAAAATTAGACAGATAACTGATGTAGATACAGCCAGAATTGTTTATTTTAGTCATTTTCATAGTTTTATGTCATATGGGATTCTTCTCTGGGAAACCTATGCGGACATTAATATTATCTTTGTTCTACAAAAAAGGGCTGTTCGAGCCATTTATAACCTAGGTCCAAGAGATTCCCTTAGAGAAAAATTCAAAGAAATAAATATTCTGACTGTAGCCTCACAATATATTTTTGAAAACCTATTGTATGTACACAAAAATATATCAAATTTTAAGAAAATGTCCGATATTCATAGTTTAAATAACAGGAATAAACACAACCTTGCTGTACATCGCACACGTCTCCATAAAGTAGGCAACTCATTCATGGGTCAATGTATACGCTTTTACAACAAACTTCCCATTAACATTCGAAACTTACCCATTAAACGATTTAAAATCTCTATCAAAACCAAACTTTGTAAAAAAGGATACTATACAATTTTAGATTATTTTAGAAGATAAAAAAGCTTGAGATTGAACTGCTCGCTCTGCTAAGCCTTGTGATAAAACCATAAAACTAGACATTTTAATTATTATGTAAAATCAACATATACCAGTTTTATATACACATTGACATTGTTGAAAATTATATTCAAAATGACACGATTAATTTATAAAGTATTATATTATTTTAATTATTGTGAATGTGAGGACTATGTGGATATTATTTTTATTTCTGTGCTAGTTTTGGTGATGGTCTGGCAGTTTTTGAGTAGTTTATGCGGCCTACCCAAATGAGGTAGGTCCTTTCTTTGGTATTGTTCGTCGAGTTGAGCTCCTTATGTTCCGAGTTGAGCTCCACGATTACTGACAAATGCTTGCGCTGACTGGACAGGTCCACTCAAATCTGTGTGGTTCTTTCCTCAAAAGACCTTTTCAGATACTAATCTACATGGTCCTCATATGGCTTGACCAAGATTATGTCTGGACTTTAAAAGAGACTGCGACCTCTGAGTTTGTTTCGGCCTTTCTTCTCAGAGTAGTCAGATAGGAAACACCGAACTCATCTAGCTTATTTTTAAGATTTTTTTTTATATGACGTGTAAAAGTGATTCCGATATCCTATTTACAGAATAAACAATTTCATTTAATTTCATTGTAGCTAATGTAATGGGCAAGTTAGAGGCTACAAAACAATGATATTTATATTATTATTGTGTATCAAACACTAATGATACCGGATTAAAAGGTCGTCATTATCAGTGACTATGTTTTGCCGTTGAATACAATAATGTTGTAGGAAAATATACAGCGTGTATCAGTAATGTGTTGTCATATTTAAGGATGTGGGGAGCAATATTGTAATTGTGAAATACAATCAGTTGTCCCATATAAAACTTCGATACCTACTCGAACTAAATGTATGGGATGGCTGATTATTTTTTCGAGACTACGATGTAGGTCTTTTTTTTTTAAATATGACCACACATTTCTGATACACGCTGTATAAGAAAATGTTAGACTATAGTTTTGTTGAATAACGGGCAAAAGACCTGGAGGCCGAAGCCCAAAAAGGTGGTCAGATCAAATATCCGAGCATTTGACGATACCTATCAGCGCCGCACTCCACCAGGCCCCTGATCGTAACAGATGGAAAAAGACCTTTGACAATTTGATAAGGAGTCACGATTCTCAACATTGAGAGGGTGATTGAAAAGAGATAGTTTTGGTGTTTACAAGCAAAGTTCACAATTTTATACAGCGATTAAAACATCTCAGAATATATCCTGGCTGGGTGATTCGCCCGAATTTACTCGCCCGTAACGGGCGAATTGACACTTATAATTTTTATTTTTTTCTTGAGGCGATTCGCACGCAGTTAATTATTTGTAGGCGAATCGATTTCTGAGTCTATGCAAAAGTCACCTTCAAGCTCTGTGCCTTGAATTTTTATATATCGCACCTACGGTGCAAAAACGTCACTTATGCAATTTTTGTCAAAATTGATCTGAGCATGAGGAAAAGTAGCTAATGTACACCTTTACCTGGTGAGTAATAATATGAAGTTCAAAGTTGTAGTTTAAATATTACCAGTTCATTTCTTTAGTCAAGAAGAACTATACATTATAATAGGATGTCGAATTTTCAAACGCTTCTCCTGAAAAATTACATCATTTGCATATGTGACTTTATTGCACCGTAGGTGCGATATGTAAATAACCAAATTCATATGCACTATGCACACTTACGTAGATGTATGAAACTCATTTACTGTCTTAAATGTATAACTATTTAATTTAAATCCAACCAATTTTGATAAATATTGTAAGTAAATAAGAATTGTAAATTCATTTCTTGACGCAACAGCGCGACGTGAGTCTAATAAAAGAATTTCTAGGAAAACTGCATGGAAATTGTTCTACCAGAATCGCGTCGGAACGTCGCGTCGCACTTTTCTGCGGGAGCCTTAAGCAGAGGATTGCTATAGGTACATAACGATGAATGATGAATGGTGATTATCATGATGATGATGATGATGATGACGATGATGATGATGATGACAATGATGATAATTAAAGAGACATTGGTTTTATGTAGTGTGTAGCTACTTACCACAGTCCTTCATGATTCTTCTTTCGATGAGTGGCACTGGTGGGAACAGCCTCATCGACTCCTTGATGACCAGCTCCAAATACTTCATCTGCTGAAGCTCACTAAACAACAAAATGTAAAGATTTAAAATAAAAGTAACAGACATTGAGCAACATTAGTTCCAAGTACGTCTTGAATAAACTTTTTTAGTACTACAGTATTCAAATGTACTGTCACTAATTAAAAATTATAATAAAGTACGAAGTAATAAAAATTGGTACAAATTCAGAGTCTGTATGACTCGAGTCTTGCCTACTTCACTCCGTTTGAGCAACGGTTTTGTAAAAAACATCATACTACGCTGTGGAATGAATCTTTCTCATTTTCATGTATTTTTTTTTATTAAGTCCTCTTTCAGACTGTAATCATGAATCTTATTCATGCTTATATTACCTACCCTAGTTACAGCCAATATTGCTGTTCATCGAAAAATTTAAGTTATAAAATTCGCAGCTGATGTCCATTATGGTCCGTGCATAGTTTCGGCAAGGACTATATGCAGAAAAATTATTGTATTTTTTAGTAGAGAAACTGTTTTAATCAACATTGTAACCTTGTCCTACCAACCAGAAATCCAGAGAATAGCATTTTTAAATAATTTTTTAAATAAAAAAGTTAAAAAATATTAAAAACTAGCTTCTGCCCGCGACTTCGTACGCGGATCCTGTTGCTTATGCCAGCGACAACGGGGTCGTCAAAATCGAAGATCTGAAACGTCTGATGTCGAATTCGAAGAGCCCGGCGACGGGAAAACAACGGGATGCGCGAGACGATTCGAGACGTTCCAGATCTTTCATTTTTGTAAGTCAACAGGAAATGCCCATCAGACTAAACAACTTTTGCTGAGACGTCATTCCTATATATGTTATAGTGTCGCTGGGCTCTTGGAGTTCCACATCAGGTGTTCCAGATCTTCAAATTTATTCTCTAAGCAGAAAATGCTCATCACGTGGAACAATTTTTGCTATGGTACTATTTTTATATTTCTTATAGTTTAGCTGGTCTGTTGCGGTTCTGCAGCAGGTGTTCAATTTTCCAAGATAAATTATAACCTATATGTTGCCCAGACTTATTAACTATGCAACAAAAAAAAATCATTCAAATCCATGCAGTAGTTCGAAGATTAGCGTGTACAAACAAACAGACAGATTTTTTTTCGGATTCTTGCTCTATTACTGTTTCTAAACCCCCTCAATTATAATTTTTTAAATATATTCAATGTACAGACACGGTTTTTTTACTGTTTTATTACATGTATAGATTAGAGTTCCGCCGCGCCGGTGTCAGGAGCAGGGTCCAATGTCCAAACTACCGGTGGTTAGGGCTGCAGAGACAAGACCCTCCTCACAATGCGAGCCGTATCGAGGAGTACTGCCTGCTGAATCAGACCATTGATCCAACCGCCTAACGAGAGCCTCGAGAGTTGGCCATCAGGCCATTGGGCGTAACGACATTCTGCACAATGATAGCTGAGCTCACATTCCACATGTCGACAAACTCGTATGCTAAATCGAGATATTTTATTTGTTTCTCTTTCTCAGCTTTCACGAGGTTCCGTAAATGTGGAATGGTAACATTGACTATCATCATTTCGCGGCGCGCTAATCGGTCCATCACCACTTTATCATTTTCCCATTATTTTATTATTGTTGTTTTTTTTTTATTAACTTATAGTTTATAATTGTGTTTTTATGGATCATTTGGGTCTGCAATAATAGTACATTACTGCCGCGGTCTATAATGACTACTTTGCTGGTCGCGCTGATGATGGCCGACAGCGCAGCGTAGCGCAGCGTAGCGCAGCGTAGCGCAGCGTAGCGCAGCGTAGCGCAGCTCCAGGCCGACACAGCGCGGTCAGCGTGCAGCACTTGATGGACGAGCTGAGATAAAGGCCGAGGCCGTAGGTCGAGGCCTTTACAGCGAGGACAGCAAGGTTTTGATCTTTTATTTATTATTTCAATCCCAATGTTTGAGAATAGATAAAGTAGTGTATGAAACTGCACATAACTAGATATTAAAACATTCGTATGACACCATTAAAAACCTCGCCTACGGCTCGGTTTTTAAACACACACTCATGTTTTAATACCCCTTATTATGCAACAGTTTCATAAACTACTATTATGTATTTTATTCATTTATAAAAAAGCAACAGTTCATGATGAGAATGCAAAACAGTAGTGTTAATTTATGATATTTTTTTATGCGGAAATAAGGATAAAGACGTCCTAATTAAATATACGAGTGAATCCAGGATGTAATTATAATAATTGTGGTTAAATATCTTGTTACTTAAGCGTCAATTCATTGCCAATGCAACTACTGTTACATAATAATGTAATTAATATGTATAATAAGTATACTGACGAATAATTATCGGAAATACATTGTCAAGGACGGTACGGTTGACATCTGTCGGGCATGCCACCGCCCCGGTGAATCAATCCGACATATTATTTCCGGTTGTTCTCGTCTAGCTAACGGCGAGTACTTGCACAGACACAATCTAGTGGCTAGGATTATCCACCAGCAACTTGCCTTGCAGTACAACCTTGTAGAATCTGAAGTACCATACTACAGGTATGTGCCCGACCCAGTTCTCGAGAATGGTCACGCCACATTGTACTGGGATCGATCTATCATCACTGACAGGACTATTGTAGCTAATACGCCTGATATTGTGGTGATAGATCGACGAGAGCGCCGTGCAATGATTGTTGATATCACTGTCCCTCATGACGAGAATCTCGTAAAAGCTGAGAAAGATAAAAAAATCAAGTATCTTGACTTAGCACACGAGGTTGTCGACATGTGGGATGTGGACTCTGCAATCATTGTACCGATAATCGTTACGGTTAATGGCCTAATAGCGAAGAGCCTCGACCAACACCTCAGGAGGCTCTCATTGCGCGGCTGGGTCAAGGGCTTGATTCAGAAAGCAGTACTCCTAGACACGGCACGCATAGTGAGGAGGTTCCTCTCTCTAAAGCCCTGACCACCGGCAGCTTGGACCCTGTTCCTGATGCCGATGGGCCACTGTTTTTTATATTTTTAAATGTTTTTTTTAATGATTTTTATAAAAATATTTAAAAATGTATTAAATATGTAAAAAAATGAATAAATGATAATTAATATCTCAAGATATGCTAGACAACAATAACATCTGATTATTCGAATTATTCTTGGCCTTGTGATCAGTCGGCTAAGAATTATTCCAATTTATTTTCCTCTAAAGTCAGTAACCTTAGAGGAAAATAAATTGGACGGCTTTTCAAGTCTGACCAACAATTCGCCACAAAATACTAATTCAAATTCAAATTCAAATTCTTTATTGCGAACTAAGTGTACAACATTTTGAAGATGTTAACAATAGGTAGGTTCTTAGAACTTAGTTGCCTGTTAAGGCATTGCAATTAAATGGATATAAAAATTTAATAAAAAACATAAACATACTCAATATTCCAGTTATACATTTTACATTATATTATATTAATTATCATTATTCATACATTTGATATTATATCGTACTATTCTTATAATTTATATCACATTATAAAGTATCACAAACATTTAAATATTAAATAATTATTTTTCTTCAAGGAATTCTTTAATAGAGTAATATGCCTTTTTAATCAGGAAGTCTTTTAGCTTCCTTTTAAAAATACCGATTGAATGTTGGTTCTTAATGTCTATGGGTAACTTATTATAAATTTTAATGTCCATACAAAAAATGCTATTGCTATATACTGCAGTGTGGGATGCTTTATTGCGTAATGTATTTTTAAGTCTACTGTTTGTTAAGGGCCTATATTGAAAATAAACAGTAGTTTGATGGGCGTGGCTTATTGCCCCCGCACGCGGGGAGTGGCGGTTCTATATTCGATGGTTGGCCGCCACATCGTCGCGCTGCCACAAACGTATCTGAACCAGCAGCAAAAAGTGGAACTAACGAAATAACTGACCGGAATTTGAAAATGTTAGTTACTTAGCATGGGCTTTGGCTAAGCATTATTCTTGTCACTGTCGCACAACTGTCATACTAAAAGTGCATGATAAAGACGGAAACATATCTAAGAAAAAAGTACGTGCTAAGTAACGATAATTTATCTCGGTCTATGAAATTTTGCATATAGCGAACTATGGAGTAGACAAGTAATACAAAATATTTAATTATCAGCAAAAATATTTATTGTTTACAGGGTGACATTCTCACACACAAAATGTATGGGAAAAGTTTTTTGCGATTTCTGACTTTTCTAGTACTCAAACCTCAGTTGGTCCATTGAAGTTTTTTGTTCAATAAAAGAAACAGGATCGATTGGCCTCAAAAAAAGTTTCTATCTTTGTGAAACTTTCCTAGTCTAACTATTATTAATTAAGGTGCTTTTTAAAGCTATGTGCACGTACCATCGGGGTAACGCATATCTAAGCAATTTGAAAACAAAATCCTGTGCACATGACCCTTTTTTTTCGTAGGTGAGCGATACTATAGCGGCCGAGCTTTACAAGCAAGAATAGTCCTTACAGTGTACACATATGCGTTTCTTCGATAGTACTTGGTAGTACACTTTTTTAAATCTGGGCTTAGAAAGTTGCGGTAAAGTTAAATATAAAGTTAGGAAAGACAAGTAAAAATAAAATCTGAAGCGTTGCAGAGCTACACTGAATGTATGTATGTAAATAGGAACGTATTCTTGTACCTACACTATCAAGGCATCTTCCAGCCAGATTTGAACTTGCTACGTCGAAAATATTGTTCACAGGGCCGAAAAATCTAAGCGTAGAAAATGTAAAGTTTCTTGAAAATGGTTAAATTAGTGAAATTTTATGAACTATTGAGAATATCCTAATTTAAAAAAAAAAAAATGATAGGTGGCCACCTCCACTTTATCCCATTTGCCTTTGAACAACTACGTTTGGGACATCCTGTATAATACTTACTGCGCGTCACGGTTTCACCCACATAAGTCTCGATCCAGTGGAAATATCGGGATAAAAATTATCCTATGTCATAACCCAGGTTACTCATGTGCAAAATTTTATACAAATCCGCTCAGCCGTTTTAGCATGAAAAAGTAACAAACATTTAAAAAAACTAGCCAAGTGCGTGTCGGACCACGCACAATGAAGGGTTCCGTAGTTAGGATGAATTTATCCCAAGAACAAACTTAACTTAGTAGTTGAGATACATCAATATACGTCACGTCAATTCTCCAACTGCAAATGTAAGTTTGTAATCGCAATAAAATATTTTTTATGTGATAAAACTACAAATTATTATCTATGTTCGGACTTTTTACTTTATTTGTGCTGTGAGACCTTGCTTCCTGCCAAATTTTATGATTCTAGGTCAACGCGAAGTACCCTGTAAGTTTTAATTTACTTGCGAGTATCAAAATATGTCACATAAAGGGTCGTATTTTTTTTTTGCGTTGACTTAGAAGCTTTTTTTTTTAGAGTTCCAAGGGAACACAGATCGTATTTGATATTAATTTCAACTTGATACCTCTACGCGTTATTGACAAAATGGGTCTTGACAGACTGACAGACGGACAACGAAGTGGTCCTATAAGGGTTCCGTTTTTTCCTTTTCAGGTACGGAACCCTAAAAATCTAATCTTTTCCCTTCATAATGTTAAGTTTATATTAATTATTAATACATAATTATCAACTAATACTATAAATGCGAAAGTGAGTTTATTTCTTTGTTACGCTTTCACGCTAAAACGGCTGAACAGATTTAGATGAAATTTGGTACATGGGTAGACCATGACCTGGTTAAGTCATAGGTACCTAAGTCAATAATTTCATAACAAAATACATTGTGTTGAAAATATTACAGTGACAATAAATTAGTTTAGGATTAAGGATACTTTTTATCCCGATATTCCCACGGGATCGAGACTTATGCGGGTGAAATCGCGGGGTGCAGCTAGTACTAATAATAAAGCTGGAGAGTTTGTTTGAACGCATTAATCTCTGGAACTATTAGTCGGATATGAATTTTATTTTGCATTTGAAAGCCTGTTACATACATACATACATAGCATGTTAAAATCATAACCCTCCTCTGGTTTTGCCGTAGTCGAGTAAAAACTCCTATTTTCGCAATTCAAATGTGACTCCATTTCTTTTTTGTGATCTATCATTCGTAGTGACAGTACTTGACATATTGATGTACTGTTGACGTATTTCAAACTTAAAAACGAATCATATAATTTAGCCTATTTCTTTAAACAAAAGATTATTATAAGTTGTAGGTATAAAAACAGATGTTCTTAGAAAATAAAATACTTACACAATAATACTTTACAAGGCGGGAATAGATTGTGTTGGTTATGCTTTAGTGAAGGTGGAGAATTCGACTCAATATTACTCGTATCATCATCTTATTGCTATTGAATTCCTGTAAAATGAGTTCATTGATAGCCCTGTGCACTCCAAGCATTGCAGGTACTGTTCAGTTTTGGTTTTATATTTCTTCCTATATTTATAAATTATTTAAATGTCACCACGAAATCATAATAGAAAAATAATGTTATATTGTTCACATGACTCACAAGAATACACACACACAGTCTAAATACCTATTCAACACTAATTGCATTCAATAATTACTTTAACTTGCTGAAGTACTAACTTTTTCGGTAAACAAAATTCTTTAGATCACGTAAATTTGATCGCACCGATTTGCAAAAAAATGACATAGATTCTTCGTCGATGAGCCCCATCGGGCGACTGATCTATGAATGAACGAGAGTGATGACAATACTTTTGATAGGCGAAAGAAGAGATGACGATAATGTGTGTCCACTCGGAATAAAACAACGTATGTGCCAAAACGAAATGCCGTCTTTTGTAAATGAAAAGTATTATTTAAAAAAAAACTGCTTTTCTTAAAACTCGAAACTCTTACTCTCTATGTTTTAAAGTAAATTCCATTGAATAACTCACAAGCGTTGCGCCATGATACTCAAAAAAGATAAAAATAGATAGAACCTTTGTAATTTTTTTGGATCGAGAAAATTTCATTGTATCGTGTATTCCTTTTTCAGGATACTAGATTATATAGTCAAAAATCATACACCAAAATGTTAAATCCTTATTCCAAATACTTTAAAAGTTACACGATAAAGAAAAAGTCCATTTTTTTCAATATATCACCTTAATGTGTCATAGCTACTGATGTTTGATTTAACTAAAATTGAGGTCGAGTAGATGTATAGAGCAGGGAGGGTTAATATCTTGAGGTTTATGAAATGAGGTTTACATGAATCTGTTTGGTGTATCCCACATATTGATCTAATACACTTTTTTTGTGCTTTGAACGCGATTTCTTTATCAGTTGAGTTTCCCCAATATAGTATCCCATAAGATAGAGTGGATCCCACATAGGCATGATAAGCACTAAGTAGTGTGGTTTGGTTAGATACTTTTTTGAGCATGTAGAGGGCATAAGAGAACTGATTTAATTTGCTACATACACTATTTACATGTGTTTTCCATGACATATTAGAATCTATATAAATACCTAGAAATTTTGTACTTGTAACCTCAGATACAGTTGCATTATTATACTCAATAGATAAACGGATAACATCATACTTTTGGGTTCATATTACACTATCAAACAAAAATCGAATTTAATTTTATCTATGTAATTTGTGTAGGAAAACATCGTGAGCCGAAAATTCGAAGACATGTGATATCCACCAACCCGCACTGGGCCCGCGTGGTGGATTACGGCTCACTCCCTCTCACCGAGAGGAGGCCTGTGTCCCAGAAGTGGGAACTTTATAGGCTGATTATGATGATGTAATTTGTTGTAATCAATTTAGCTATATTCGTACTCGAACTGTGTATTAATTCTTTAAATTAATTAATTGTGTTATTATCTGTGCGTAATGTAATGCAAGCTATGAAATGGGGCGCTTAGACTTAAATTTGCAATGTACAAATTCTAAAGTAATAGTGTACTCATTGTTTAAAGAGCCTTATAAATAAATAAATTATAAAGACTTTACTTTCTACCATTCCATTAAACCTAATCACCAGGCAGTTTCGATATCACGGCGTCATTTTAATAAAACCTAATGAAGGAACAAACCGGTTTGTCTACTGTTACCAAATATGCAAAATTTTGTTAAAACGAGGCTAAACTTAATCCGGATTTATATTACTGTTATGTTGTGTCATGACGCCTTCTGACGCAGAGACAGTCAGAACTCGTTGTGATTTGACGTAGTCCTGAACAGATTCGTTTGATTGGTGTATTCCACGTCACGACACAACACGACACAGTAATGTGTAGGTGGCTTAAGAGGGAAGAGAATTAATGAATTGAACTTACTGATAAGTCGGGTCTCTGCTCATTTCACTGCCGAAGATAGTTTTAAGTTCCTCGTAGATTTTCTCTTGGACATCTCTGTGTTTTGATAGACAATGGAGGGTGTACGCGATGCCTGAAGTCGTTGTGTCGTGACCCTGTACAAACAGTTTCAATATAAAGTTAAGGAAACAATTGTTAAGCAAATTGACTACCAACTTTAATTGTTCGTATATTCAAATCACAATTGTCAATCTTTAACAGTTGTATATCACACGGCAAATTGACATAGGTGTCAATTTCCCTGTCATATGGCTAGGAAAGCCCGAGTACTGGTGTGAGCTCAGGAAAACGTAAAATACGTTGGAAATCATCGCTCAACTGACATATTGGGCGTTTTTATAATTTCTAACGTGACAAATTATCGTGGACATCCACGGCATCACGATAACACAGGCAAGTAAAATGTATAGAAATATATGAAGACGCTTTTAAACCGTCCACGATATCGTTATTACGTACACGTATTTCCATGTTTTTCTTCCTTGCCGTGAACGCCCACGATAATATCGTCACGTTGTAAATTATAAAAGCTCACAATATACGCTGAGTGTGTGGTGGCACAGTATAAATAAGTAACAGTACTATATCTTCATAGAAAATGACCGAAACGATGCGTTTCTTAATATCAGTACGCAACAGTACCGAGTGCGCGGCAGTTACGCACGGACGCGGAAGGTTTATCTACCGAGCGGCCGTAGGTAATTTATTTCAAGGTCACTGCCGAGATATAATACTGTTACTTGATTTCAAAGTCAAATCATTTATTTCGAATAGGCCCCCATAAGGCACTTTTGAACGTCAAAATTTACAAAAAAATGCAGTGTACATTTTTAACCAGTGCGCAAACTTAAACACGTGACTTTAAGTTTGCGCACGTGGTCCCATAGTAAAAGTTGTTCATAATGATGAGTAAAGTCACGTGTTTAAGTTTGCGCACTGGTGATTTTTTTCGTGTAGTATTGATTCTAAGGTTAAAGTGAAAAGATAGTTTTCATATGGAGAAGAATGGGCAAGAAACTCCATCGTTACTCTTTTAAAATGTTTTACAAGTATTGTGAATCGTAAGAAAAGATGCTATTGCTTTTTTGGTTGGTTTAGTTTCTACTATAAACTTTAGAGTAAGATATACAAAGATAATGATGTTTCAAAGTATATCTAACTTGATACTGTATCTTTCTAGCAACCTAACAACTGATCAGGGTTTTCGAATTATGTGAAACGGTCGCAGTTCAAGCGTAGAGAAGGGTCTGAGCTCGCTTCTAAACTCCATATTCAAATTCTTGATTAACAAGTAAAATAGTTCAAACTAAATTGTAGCATTACATGGCCTAAAAGATCCTTCGAATAAGGGTGTTGGTAGTTTATAAGCTGTAACTGTCTTACTAGGAATATAACTAAGATACGAGCACTATCTAATAATATAACCATTAGAGCACTCCGACCAAACAGGTTAGGACAGGCGCGAGCCGAGCGAGCGAAGCGAGAGGTGCCGCTGCAGCAGCGGCTGAGCGTTACATCGAAATTGGTTGCAGTAACAAAATTAGGGCACTCCGACAGTTATGAACCGTTTTCATTTAACTATATTACGGTACATTTCAATATCCCTAGGGATTTAAGTATATCACGGCTATAACCATCTTACTGCGACATATCCACTGCAAAACTGACTGTAATGAACGCGCAATCTGGGCGGATCGCTCAGCATAGTAATGGTAGTAATAGTTATTATTCTATGGTAATATGACAACAGACAATATTTCCTAAAAAATCTGTAGAGGACTATGCTAATCTTACAAATGAAGTAGGTAATACAACTTGTGTGTATGAAAGCAACTCACCTCAAACATGAATGTATCGACCTCCTCCCTCACACTTTCGTCGTCAATCTTTTTGCCGTCGATTTCAGCTAACAGCAACAGGTCCAAAAACGCGTGCTTGTTCTTTATACCTTTTATAACAAATATTTATGAAACAACTACTTTCAAAACGGTGAAGGAAAGCATCGTGAGGAAATCGGCATGTCCTAGAACCGAAAGTTCGAAGACATGACAGTGACATCCACCAACCCGCACTAGGCCCGCGTGGTAGATTACAACCCAGTCCCTCTCACGGCTTGTGTCACAGAGTGGGAACATGATAAACTGATATGCTTTTTAAGGGGGAAGCGTCAGAGTAGCCCACGAAATTCAATTTTTTTACGTTTTTTGCATTTTGCAGGTCAGTGTCAGATTTTAAGTTGATTAAAATATGATTCGCGGTCGTAACTAATATGGCTTTACTCAATTATAATCATTACAATCAGCAATAATGATTAAAAAGAAGATGAAGGTGTCAAATGTCATGATTTCATGAAATCATGACATTTGACACCTTTGCTAACTTATGGAGTTGTATTGCTGATTATCATGATTATAATTGAGTAAAGTCAAATTTTTATGACCGCGAATCATATTTTAATCAACATAAAACTTGACACTGACCTGCAAAATGCAAAAAACGTAAGAAAATTTGAATTTCTCGTGCTACCCTGACGCTTCCCCCTTAACTACTTTTAAAATAAACCTTGTAACGAAAGATAAATGATTGTCAGAAACCAAAGAGAACAGTAAAATTAAGTAGCCCATTAAAGCACTAATATCTCATAACGAAGCAGCCGGTTATGAAATAAATCAAAAATATTAAAATATTGTAACTGTATATCATCTTGCGTTCGCTCAAAAAGGTAATAAAAATGAGTTTTGATATTATGAAACGAAGTAGGTACGCCTACAAATTATAAACTTCATACAGAAAGTGGGGTCAGTTCTGGAGGCCTACCACCAGCTCATACAGCAATATTATTTTAATATTACTTCAGTGTGGGATAGGAATGAAGCTCTACAGGACGTATAGCTCCATCTCTTTCTCCCACTGAAGTAATATTAAAATAATACTGCTTTTGAGCTGGTGGTAGGCCCCCTGAAGCAGTTTTTGTGAGGTTATTGCGGCCGACGAAATTTATGGGTCCCGCAGACAGGCGCGACGCGACGATGCGACGCGATTCTAGTAGAGTCGCTTCGCGCCTGTCTGCAGGAAAATTATTACACACTGTTAGAGTGTAGTTCTAGTATATCGAAGTGGAGAATCAAAATTTTGTATATAAAAATTCACTGCTCTAATAACCTCTACAACTTAATTCCAGGATATAGCATATTTTATGCCACGATTGATTGGAAAAGGACAGTCTTCAATCGAAGATTTAGGGCTTTTTCACTTCCATGGATTTGATTCTTCCAATTTATTTTTCTCATCATCATCAGTAAACTTACCAATATCACTGTTGTCAATAAGAGCGGTTATATTAGCCTTCTTCAATTCTTCTCGTCTAGCAGCAATCACCTTGTTAGTCTGTCCGTGTAAAACCTTCAAAGCCTTGTCTTGCTGCGTCTTGTAAGGCAACAAATTAAAAATGGCGTCTCCTCCGAAGAGTGGTATTTGTATCCTCATCGTCACAATTGCGGACAATCTATAAATAAAAATAATTGATATATATGTCACCGTAAGATTGTGAGCACCGTTAGTTTATAATCTATCGGTATTATTTCCGTTAGATCATAATCTGTCGAAAAATTGTGAACTGGGTGAAATTAGGGTTAGGTTAGGTTAGAACTGTGACCAACCGCGTGAGTCGAGCGAGCACAGTAAGCGCTGCCGCGGCAGCGGCAGCGCTTACTGCGCTCGTTTCTCATGGATATAATATAAACTATCGAAAAATAATGCGTTAAATCGTAATGATTTGTCGCAGTTCACAATTTTTCGACAGTTTGTAATCTAACGGAAATAATACCGATAGATTATAAACTAACGAAGTTTATAATTTTACGGTGACATATATATTTTTGATATTGCACCTACCACTGTTTGTCTCTGCATGACCCAAAGATTGACTGGTAGAAAATGCCTATAGCAATTAAGTCACCACTGAACATTTGCGTGCTTAAATTATTAAATAAACTGGCTTTTGCCCGCGGCTTCGCCCGCGTAGATGTCGGAAAATATCCCACAGGAACGTGCTATTGGGATTCAGAGTATCCTATGTCCTAACCCAGGTCATGGCCTATCATCTAGAAATCCGTTCAGCCGTTACGACATAAAAAGGTAACAGGCAGATAATAAATCTGTTTTAGGGTTCCATATCTCCAAATGAAAAATTTAAACCCTTAAAGGATGACTTCGTTGTCTGTCAAGGCCCTTTTTCTCAGGAACGCGTGGAGGCTTCAAGTTGAAATAGATTTCAAAAACTTAGATCTACGGTCTCTTGTATCTGTAATGAAAATCAAACTTCCAAATCAACGCAATAAAACAATAAGGCCATTTATGCCTCATATTTTGACACTCGCAAATAAACCAGTATAATTGATAATTTCCGTTGGCTCAACAGCATGAAGTTTGGCGAGAAGCAAGGTCAAGTAAAGAGTGGATGAATTCATAATTGACTGAATAGCTCCATAAAAGTATAGCGAGATGATAATCATTTAAAAGATTAAATCTGTAACTATCCCCTACATTCGTTCCTTTTTCAGCCCAGTGAAGTATTGGAATAATTCATTTAAATTATATTAAGTACCTCATTAAAAAGTTTTTTCATCATACAAAGATTTATTGTGTTTTATCTCCTCTCATTTTCTACGAAATGCATGGGAAGTTTTTTGCAATTTCTGACTTTTCTCGTACTCAAACCTCAGTTGGCCCGATATAGTTGTTTGATCCTAGTAATAAAAAATATGATCGACTGGCATCAAAAAAGTTTTTGTGTACATTGGCCATTTTCTTGCCAACTGTAATTTTTTTCAAAATCTGTGAATACAGATCAAAATATTTACAGTCTTCTAAGACCGTTTTCTTGTAGCGATAACGGTTAAGGTTTGCCCCTATTGCCCCATCTCAAAATCCACCCTGTATATATTATGACTGACTGCTTAGCTCCATAAAGGTATAGCGTGATGAATGTGATGATAATCTTTTAAAAGGGTAAATCCGTAACTATCTGCAATATTTTAACGTTTTGGCTAGTCTTTTTAAAATTTGCAGTAAACTATTAATAGAAGAATACGAACATAATGCAATATTGCTCATTCCCCATAGCAACTAGCGTAATAATATTTTTTTTTAATCTATTGTGACGTTTCCATTACTTGACTTATAGATTATTTATTCCAATTTTCAAGTTAATGAAGCCACACAGTAAAATCCTCCACTGTAAAAATGAATACCCCGTTTCACCCCGTTAGACCCGTACATTTTCAACAAACCCTGATATAATTTTTCTAAAATTCTGCCATACAAACTTTGACACCTCCTTATTCTCCTTTAGGGGGTAGTTTAGTAAAACTAAAAATGCTAAACTTTATAATTTATATAGATAAATATTCTTGCCAAGTTTCAAGTTTATTCACTCAAGGAATAAGATTTTTCATACAAACAAAATCCCCCCTTTTAACCCCCTTAAAGGTCGAATTTCCAAAAATTCTTAACGGACGTCTACTAACTATAAACTACCTCCCTGCCAAATTTCATCTTTGTACGTCAAGCAGTTTTCGATATTTTGTGATGAGTGAGTGACCTTTCGCTTTTATATACAGGGTTACTGGTAACTCGACGTATTCCTTGCAGGACATCATAGTAGGGTTAAAATGCAACAAATTAAGCCACCAAATGTTCTACCGAAATTCAGTAGTTTTTGAATTAGTTAAGAGTTTTAGTTTTTTATGAAAAATCCCAGATTAAATCATTTGAAACCAATTTAAAAATGATTTACGGCGCGACTGTACTGAAATTTAAGTTATTATCATAGTTGACGCCGTAGCAGACCTTTGTTAATAATTAAAAGTTCAATAATGCCTAAAACTTTGGCAAATATCACTAACCAAACATTTAATTTTTTGTAATTTTTGCTATTTCTTCATAAAAAATGTAGTCTAGTGCAAAAAAAAAATACTACACCTGGTGTACAAATTACTAGGAAAATATCCTTGTCTTATCAGTTATTCAGAAAGGTATGATTGTCAATACTTTTGCATGTGTGCCAGGGAAGAGAAGAGTTTTATGGGGGGCAGGTAAAATTGCGAGACGGTCAACCTATTGTTTCGTATTCGTATTATTCGTAGTTTTTACCTGCGCTTGAACTCCAAACACTCGGGGAGCTTTGTGATTGGTCGCTATTGTTCTCTCGGCATGACAGAGCGTGCGATTTTGCAAAATTTGGTCGTCAGCGTTAGTTAGTTTCAACTCTACGTCGCGAAAGCTCGTGTTTTGTTACTGGCTATTTCCCTAACTGTTGCTGCGTATCTTGCTCTTGTGCTGTGCTGTGCCTTCATAAGCGCTGACTATGGCTGCATATTCTAATCCTGAATACGCTGACATAATGTACTGTTACGGACTTTGTGACGGTAACGCTGCTGAGGCGCGGCGAGAATATCAACTTCGCTTTCCCAACCGCCGACTCCCCCACGTTAGTGTCTTCGGATCGACTTATCGGCGAATATCTGAAACTGGCAGCGTCCAAAGAAGCAGGCAAGTTGACACTGGTCGTTCCCGGAGATACACGGCTGAGGACGAGGAGCTTATTCTTCAACGTTTTATTGACGATCCTAACACATCGACAAACATCGTAGCGCGTGAGCTTGGTATGTCACAGTGGAAAGTCTGGTCTGTAGTTCACTTGTCAGGCCGACATCCATACCATTACCAACCAGTCCAGTCATTAGAAGAAGGAGATCCGCCGAGACGGCTTGAATTTTGTCGTTTTATGCTAAGTGCCGACGCCGACAGCGAAAACTTTTTAAAAAACATTCTGTGGACCGATGAGTCATGTTTTGATCGTGATGGTATCACAAATTACCACAACTTACATTACTGGGCACCGAAAGCAGAAGCAAACCCTAAAAAACTGAAACCAACCTCATCCCAGCGAAGGTTCTCGCTTAATGTTTGGATGGGTATTATTGACGACAAATTAATTGGCCCACATTTTTTACCCCGAACACTAAATGGGGAACTTTATGAAGATTTCCTCAGAAATCATTTATCAGCACTGCTCACGGATGTACCGGAAGAAAGAAGAGCAAACATGATTTACCAACATGACGGATGTCCAGCCCACTTCCGAATCACAATTCGACAATTGCTGGATGAAAACTATCCAAACCGATGGATAGGGCGCGGTGGGCCGATTCCGTGGCCTGCACGAAGCCCTGATCTGACGCCGCTAGACTTTTACGTCTGGGGTCATATGAAAGATCTAGTTTATGTGACCCCAGTAAATTCAATTGAAGAACTAAGGGAGAGAATTACAAATGCGGCGGACCAGATGACAAATAACAATCACATCAAGAATAACAAAAACCGAAGTAAGGAAGCGAATAAGAACATGTATTCGAAACCGAGGGCAGCACATCGAACAAGACGTGTGAAATGTGTGTAATTAAAGTTTTTAATATTGATTAAAAAGAATAATAATGTTCACGATTTTGTTTTTGATTTTTCGAATAATCACCTTTTTGTGAAACGCACGCCTGTACTAAATCAAAAACGATTTTCATAATGTAGTCCATGATTTTGTATTAACTTTCATACCTTTTTGGATAGCTGATAAGACAAGGATATTTTCTTAGTAATTTGTACACCAGGTGTAGCATTTTTTTTTTGCACTAGACTACATTTTTATGAAGTAATAGCAAAAATTACAAAAAATTAAATGTTTGGTTAGTGATATTTGCCAAAGTTTTAGGCATTATTGAACTTTTAATTATTAACAAAGGTCTGCTACGGCGTCAACTATGATAATAACTTAAATTTCAGTACAGTCGCGCCGTAAATCATTTTTAAATTGGTTTCAAATGATTTAATCTGGGATTTTTCATAAAAAAACTAAAACTCTTAACTAATTCAAAAACTACTGAATTTCGGTAGAACATTTGGTGGCTTAATTTGTTGCATTTTAACCCTACTATGACGTCCTGCAAGGAATACGTCGAGTTACCAGTAACCCTGTATATAGATAAATAAATTGATCACGTTTATTAAAACCGGATATTTTAATTAATCTTATTGATTTATATGTGAAGGCTGTGCAAGTACTGATATTTATATCATTTTTGTAATTAATTAATTAATGTTTTTTTTATTATTCTTGAATGCTGCAAAGGTAATTAAAAATAAGATACACTTACTCTTCGATGGATTTCACATATTCAGACTCGCTGTGATTCTGGGCATTCATGCATACGCCCATAATGGATTCTAGAAAAATAAAAAGCCTATTAATATTCTTATTCAAAGCTTTTAATTGTGAATTTTAAAATATTCAATTCTGAAACCGGGTGTGAGTATTCATTTACAAACTAATTAAACAAAACTGAATTTTTACGTTGAAATGCTAATTGTTTCTAATGCGATAGAGTCCTATTACACTTTTTACGCAAATTCATGATTTTTGACGTTGTAATTCTCAGCAACGGTGAGATATTTTAATTATTTGATTATGAATAATGATAGTGCCATTCTCTTTATTGTAAATTGGAGTTACACATTTTAATTTTTCTTTTCGTTCAATTTACTATAAATATTTTACGAACTCAGTTTTCAAGAAAATCCGTCGGCGATGGAACTTTGACGCTCAAATTCACATTGTTCCATTCAATTCGAATAAAAGCTAAAATTAATTTAAGATAAGTTAAAGTTTTACTTGTTTATTGGAGTTCTAGAATTAATTCCTTAAGTTTTCACGGAAAAAATCATAAAGAAAAGCAATAAATGTCTTGATTCAGCGTCGATTTTATTCCAAATAAACAAAATTTTATCAAATAAACCAATAAGATATAAAACTCCTATCTACAATGAATACGTTTCATTAGTTTTCGTTTTTCAATATAATAAGACAAAATTACCATAAATAAAATTAAGTACTATATATTCCGCGTCAATTCAGCAAATCAATTGAAAAGAATGTGTAACTCCAACTTACAAGAAAGAGAATGGCACTATCGTTATTATAACTAGTAGTTCTGCGAACAGTAAACCTCGCAAGCACAAACTTTTTTACAAAAATTAATATTCCACTAAAGTTACTTAAAACGGGATATTTACCATGTTTTTTTATTTAAAATAGGATATTTTGTTAAAAAAAACCTGATAAATATACCGTTTTAAAGAACTTTAGTGGAATATTAATTGTTGTAAAAAAGTTTGAAAATAACCATGTCAGTTTAAAATCCTATAATTAATATACCTGTCCAACTTAAAAAAAAGCCCGACTGCAGCTGTAGGTTACTAAAAAGCATGTGGTGGCAAGACGATAATAAAACAGAAATAAACTAACCCAAAACCAACCAACTCTGTTTAACACGAGACTTAACTTTTG
The DNA here is from genome assembly GCA_963680765.1 of Agrochola lychnidis. Classification (NCBI taxonomy): domain Eukaryota; kingdom Metazoa; phylum Arthropoda; class Insecta; order Lepidoptera; family Noctuidae; genus Agrochola; species Agrochola lychnidis. The sequence goes on from OY796857.1 coordinate 19,360,716, forward strand.
AAGCTACTTTACACCTAACAAAATCTCACACAAAATCTTTGACGGGACCTATTTGGCAAGCGACAACGACAACGCGATCTAGCGGTGTACAGTAGCGCCATCTGGTGACCTTATTCTAAAACGTAATTCTGAAAATTATTTTTAGAATTCTCTAGTTTTGTGATGAGAAGGTGGTCCCAGGAGGCCAATTCTCGCGTTTACACTCGTACTTGTCGCATTCGTCAATGTCGCTCGTCTACTTATGTCGCTTTTAGAACGGTGGTGTTATTCAGATACTTGTATTCTCACTACTTGTAAGTCGTTCGTACACATCACAAGTCAAAGGACAAAAATGTTGCCATTTACGTCGCGCGAAACAATCCATTCCACATTAAGATGCTACTTTTTAAGTGCAACCAAAGATGAAGAGTGTACCTATTTAAAATGACTGATTTTTTTATGTGTATTTCATAAACATGTAGATATCAATATTATCATCATTATTGATCGTAACTCCATTTATATTTTATTATTATTAACATTGAAATAAGTTCTCCTTGGTACATATTTGCTACAGCGGAATGCATGGCTGATACCGATTAATTGTCAATGTCAACGATTTATTTGTCACGTCAAATTAAAGTCAATTTTATTGTTTACTTTGGCTATCTACATAAATTATTAAGTAATTATACAAAAACAGAATGACTAAAATAACAATGTAATAAGTGAACTGATGACTACCACAATAACATCAAGGGTTATCAAGATCGAGAAAAAGAAGAAGTGTGGTTTTCGTAAAGAGTGTGGTACTGGCATCGATGATTTACATCAATGGGTACTGGGTACTGCACCAACGCTGCTGTACTTACAAACTTGTGATTATGTATAATGTATTGTTTATGTATAGTTCTTTTTTTTTGTTATATAAGATTTCCATTGAACAAAATAAAAATAAAACCTTTGAAATCTTTCGTTTTTTTAATGCTTTTGAAACACTGCATCATGTTGGTGGTACAATAATAATAGGCGAGTAGGCATATCATTTATTTCTAGTGATAAAAGAACATACATAAATACCTTAACATATTATCACACATGAGTTTAGTTTTGGTCATGCTTCTCTGTAATATCTAAATACAACTCCAGCCGGCCAAAATTCTAGGCTTAGGCCTTTTGCAGCGCGGGAACCTGGAAGATGTCGAAATTAAAATTTATAGCCTTGCTCGACTGCAGCGCACTTCCTTCGGCACTGATTAGACTCTTTTTCTCTCGATGTCTGTGGGACCAACCGGGAAATATGCACGAGGATGGTGAGCACTGCAGCTCAACAATTCTCGCTTACAGGAATGGTACGGTGTTTGTTGTGGCTGCGCCGCGATCGGTCTTTCTTGCCCTCAAACTCGCTGTTTGCAACACCTGAATAATTAACTTTTTTGAACGGGCAAAAACATGGGTGTAAGGACAACAGGCTGTCAAATTGTGTTGTCGTTGATCGGGCCTCAAAATAATCCACACGCAACTTCTGCCGAATCTTCGGATTTCGTGTTTAGGGAGTAGACCTGCGATAGTTCGTAGTTTTAGCATTCGAAAATATTTTATGCTGCCAACGCACCACTTGACTATGATTTGACGGCGATGACCATTTTTTTTTTTTCTATCAAGAAAACATGGCATCGATCAATACGTCAAATTAAAATTTAAAAACCGGCCAAGCGCGTGGGCCACGCACAATTAAAGGTTCCGTAGTTGGGATCAATTTATCCCAAGAACAAACTTTAACATTTTAGTTGAAAACATGTTCTCCCGTACATTCCAACTGCAAATGTAAGTTGGCATATTATTACTCGTTAACTTGTAAAGCATACTTGTTGTGATAGTTTTCCTTTTAAGTTCGTTACATATTATAGGTATACTACAGCCGTGATTTTTTTCACATATCCAAAAACAACCATTTCGCTGGCAGGGGGACAACACTTGTCTGCCGGGGTTGCGAAGAAATCCGAAAGGGAGATCGTGGCCCCGGCAACATGGCAACTGAAAGAACACGGGTGGGTTTTAGTCAGTAAGAGTCTGACACGCCTTTCCGCTCCGCCCAGAGCGGGAGAAGTTATTTGATAATTTCCCACCCAAAAAAAGAGGAGGGACAACACTTGACTCTGACAAAAATTAGCACTTTAAAGCTTAATATTTCGCAAAAGGATTGTTGAGTCAAAAAAATTGTTTTCACACACCCACACGATACCCCATAACATAGGAAATCATCCCCACTTTACGTGTAAGAGGGAGAGATACCCTAGAAACATATTTATCAAGATATTATTTTACCACTTTGTCGGCCAGCGTGTTTAATGTATAACAAAATACAGCTTTCTAGTACTAAGATTCTATGAGCTAAGCCGCGGATAGACAGACAGTCAGATGGACATGTTGAAACTATATCGGTTCCTTGTTGACTACAGAACCCTAACAACGAGAAAAATGATGAGTAGGCCAGTTAGTAAAATAAACTAATAGTTTTTAATCAATAGTGAGCAATTTACTGCATTTTGAGAAGCTTTTCTGCTCATCATGCCGAAGATCCTCATCAGATCTTCACCAATTTTTTTTGAGACCTACATAGAGTTACTATCTTTCAAATAAAAAAAGAACCATCGAAATCGGATCTCATAAGGCGGAGGTATCCAGTAGCCCCCTTTTTTGCCCCATTTTGGAGGAAGTAGCCCTCCAATCAAAAATCCCCGACGACTAAATATTACAAAAAATTCGTTAAACCTGTACACCAAATTTCGTCCAGATCGGTTGTAAAATACGACCTGTAGACGAGTACGTACAAACTGACACACGAAAGCAAATTTTGCCAGACCTGATCCAGAGACGCTTCGCTCGCTACGGTCGCTCGGTCAGTCAAATAATTAAAATATCTTACTGTTGCTGAAAATTACAACGTCAAAAATCATGAATTTCCATAAAAAATAATAATAGAACTCTTAACGATTTTATGCATGGATTTTTTTAATACATTATAATACTGATAGAGTTTTCTGGTGACTATTTTTATCGTGAAAAATTACCTGTAACATTATCAAGGGCCGCCAAAGCGATAATAGGGAACATGTCAATCGGGCGGCCGTCGGCCATTCCTCGTAGTTTCTCCGTCAGAATGCGCTGGTTCTTGGAGAATACGGGCAGAAAGTTCTGGAGAATATTGAAGTGGAAGGCCGGGGTCAGGAATCTGCGGTGAGTCTTCCATCTTTGACCTAAAACAAATGCATGATTAAATAACGCTGTAGGTACGGCCTAGTAGACAAATAGTTTTGCACTTTACGCTTACTATTCATATTTACATGCCAAAATATGGCGAAATGTGTCATCGCACAAGAATATTTATTTACCTACCACCTTTGTATTATCGTATTTAAAGCAAATGATTGGCTTTGACAAGTTGAAATCGCTTTTAAAGCATTTCGTATTTCTACAACAACTTTTATCGACAACTTTTTTCATCTTTGACATTTCCATCATCGCTATCACTGATAGAAAGAAGGTCACTTTATCAAGGTCCTCTAGTCTAGTAGTTAATATTAAGAAAGTTCATTCTAAAAGTTGGCACCGTCGCAAATAGCTGTCAACATTTACCTGTTTTGATTAATTTGGCAATATTACTGTACAGAAATATGAAATATCGCTAACTAGTGAACTAAAATATTAAAAAAATAAAGTTTAATAAAAAACTGTAACCCGACTACGGGAAAATAAAAATGATCTAAAAAGTACGAAACAAGCAAATATTTCAGACAGAAATCAAGACATAGGTATAAAAATGGTCAAAGTAAAGCCGTGGTCGCATGCCTGTATACCATGTTGGTGCCAGGAACATCTACAAAATTATAATGGCATGCGACGACGGCTTTACCTTGACCATTTTTGTACCTATGTCTTGATTTCTGTCTGAATTATTTGCTTGTTTCGTACTTTTTAGATCATTTTTATTTTCCCGTAGTCGGGTTACAGTTTTTTATTAAACTTTATTTTTTATTTTATACTTTTCCGTTTTTACACTTGATAAACGTAAATAAGAGTAGAGTAATACAATAGTTCAGTAATTAACCTATTTTAAATTCCAATAGCAGTGCATAGTGCTTTGGACGAAACCATAGAGCGATTTATTTCGACGCCAACACCATATATCGCTATCGAGCTTCGAAGAAATCCAAAATATAAATATTTCGTTGTACTTGTTTTTCTTCATAAGAGTGGAATTACAAATCGGTACTACTTATTAAGATTTGATTAACTGCACGTTGGTAACATCTTGCGATACTACGTAGCGCAGTCTCACTTTTGCTTGTTTTTAACGATTTAAACATATTTTTTTACTTTGAAAATATAATATTATATCCATATTTGTAATGTGCTCGTCAAGACCTTTCTTTTGATACCAAACATGTCATGATCATCCCATTTTAATTTTTTTCGAGGTTAGAAATTTACGTGTAAAGTCCACCAAATTAAATTTAGGGAAAAATTATATAGCCTATGTCACCCGGACCATTATTACGAATCTATTGATACCTCATTCATCAAAATCGGTTTAGTAGTTTAGGCGCTACGGTGGAACACACGTAAAAACAAACATACATACATACATACATACATACAAACATACATACATAGACTGCTAAAATCATAACCCTTCCTTTTGGCTTTGCCGTAGTCGGGTAAAAATTAATTGTAATTATAACACTGAATTTGATGTTGTAACCGTTTCAGGTGTAAAAAAAGGTATTTGGAAAGTTCCCAAATACTTTTTTTACATCTAAAACGAATTATTCGGTGTTACGATATTAATTATTGCATTTCAGAATCAATATTTAGTTCACTAGTTAGCCATATTATTCATATTTCCATACAGTAATATTGCAATCAAAACAGCGAAATATTTGACATTTATTTGCGACGTTGCCCACTTTCAGAATGCACGCTTTTAAGGTTGTGTTACTGTCATGTATACCTCGAACTTTTAGTGATATTTTATTTTTTTGAAATACCTGCCTAATTATCTAGGAATGAACAAATTCACTCTACCTTTTTTCTTTGATAAAATATTTCTCTCTTATTAATACTTACAAATATTAACAAGAATCAATTGACTACTGGTCTTTTCTTTGATTTATCGAAAGCCTTCGATCTGGTGCCACACGACATATTAAGAAGAATAGATAAGTTAGAGACTATCGGGATTAGGGGACCTGCATTTCAGTAGATATCGTCCTATTTGAGTAATACACAACAACGTGTAATTATCAATAAAATTACCAACAGTAAAAATATGATACATCGGAATTACACTTTATAAATATGGCGTGTTCCACAAGGGAGCTTGCTAGGCCCAATATTATTTATCATATCATATTATGTTATATTTAAGTCCCATGTAGTCAATAACATGGGACTTGAAAATAACTGGCAAAATGCGGGTGTACTGTAATAGGTACACCTCTGCCCTACATGATGTCCAAGATCATGAGTTTGTTAGCCCCTTTCCTATATTTTCTGAAAATGCAATGACTGGTTTCACAGTTGCGACCTTGATATTTCGGTGGTAAATTAGGCATGTTTAAGAAAAATATGTTCATTAAAATGTAAAATAAAGTGTTATTATAAAAAACAGCATTTCTAAGCTATATATATTCAAAATATATTATTATTTTATTATTAATAGATAACTAAGTCTTTTCTTCCAGATTTAAATATGACAATTGCAACTGCCTTTTTCTAGGCAACTAGATAAAGACAGATTCGAAATATATGCGTTAAGGGAAATACCAAAATATGCTTAAAGAGTTATTGCTTATACATACTATCCTAAATCGTATCCAACTGCACACTTTTATTAGTCGCGAAACGAAAAAGTTATGCAATTTCCAAGTCTGTTCCGCATAATGAGCACAAATAAATAAAACAAGTTACTACTTGTTTTAATGACAATGGTCTAGAGGCGTGAATTTTTTCACTTCGCGATTTTATTTACGTAATTAGTATGCACTTGCAACTTATTAGGTACAATTAAACGTTACAACTTAGTCTATAATTATCTAATTTAACTAGAGGTGAACTTATCCTTACCCGTGGCAGTGAGCAGACCTTGACCAAGCCAGCACGTCAGGAAGCTGTATGACCTGCCTTTTGTTATGTGCTCCGTGCTCGACACTAGCGACTGAAACAATTCAGATACATTACTTTCTAAATTACAATGATCATTTTGACAAAAATTTTATAATTTGTGGGAGATCTGAAGTCTAAACTAAGCCTAGGCCTGTATTTTAGAACTCCAGGTCCCCCCCATTGTAACACATAGTAAAGAATTGTCAACGTGGTACAATTACGAATGGTTGGAAGTGTGTCTGAGTGTATGTTTGTTAAAGTTGTTTGTGTGCATGTGCGTATGTGTGTGTGGGGGGTGTGGGTGTGTGTGCGTGTGTGTTCACAAATATAAAATTTAATAAATTATGTATATGTGCATAGAAAAGAATATACCTAAATATAAAGAATATAATCAATAATATAAAAAGTTGCAACAAATATACCTTGTTACTTTATTATCTCAAGGATTTGTTCCGTTTCAGCGTAGCTTCGATTTAGTAACCATTTGTTTACCATTATAACAACAATCAATAACTAACACAAGGTGTGAAGTAAGCTGAGGGAATAAAAGCAGAGGGAGGAACATCTGCCACTCGGACGCGATGTGCAGTGGCCTATATGAAAAGCACTCAATAGATTGCTGACCCAAGTAGGCCACTGCAAAAACAATCTGGCAAAATGAGGGAATATTTCTTCCGACACCCAGTGACAGTGTGGTGCTCTTGAACAGATGATGGCCCACTTATTGGAGTGTCCAAAGTGTCTCTAGTCTTGCACATTCGAGGACGTAAAGAACGCTACTGAAGCCGCGATAAACGAGAAATAGATTACTGTGGTAATCTATTTCTAGTCGAATACTCGTGTGTCATCGATTCAAGAAGAATATCTGCTTGGCCTGTATATGTTATCTACATCAGTTCCCTTTTGTACACACTTGTATTCTCTGCTAATGCCACCCCGCCAGGCCTTTCCTATTATCATAAAGGTGCTCCCTCCCCCTCACCGGAAACATTCACTTGTAATGTACCATTTCAGATTCGATTTTGAGCATTATTGGGAAGTGTATTGCTCGGTTCGCTTCCCTTTGTTTAGGCGCGCCTGCTAAATATCTGCTAGCAGCGTGGGCTAACTATGTACAGTACCGACCAAAAGTCCATAGGCAATCTCACAAAGCAATAGCTTGACGTTTAGTTTTACTTACGACCTTTCATTTTCAAGAGACACATGCATCATTGTCGTCAACAAGTGATTGTAGTTAATAATTTCAACGTTAAAGTATGTGTCAAGATGACCTAGCGGTTAAGCGCGTGCAGATAGATGCGTGAATCGGTGAGCCGTGAGTTCAAATCTCATGCAGTACTATTAAAGGTTTTTTGTAAGTTTTTACTCAATTGGAAGTAATGGGACAGAAATATAATATTCTTTATATTCGCTTTGTTCACACATTTCGTAAAGTTAGAAAGGTAGATCATAAAAAAAAACTAAATAAGTTTAGACTTGTGAGGTAGAATAGGAGTTTAATGAATATTTGACTTGATCGGAATGAACGTTGTCGATATGTTGTAGTTGTTGGTTAGTAACGTGTGATCTCAAAATGCAGGCAAATATTAATATTGAGGCGAGGGCGACTATTATTGCGCTGCATAAAAGTGGTCTTAATAGAACACAAATATGTATCTGATGAAACCGGACTGAGTGTGAGTATTATATTTACGAATAGTAACTTAAACTTTTATTTGAAATCTACCTAGACTATTTGGTGACATATGGATTAGTTCTTTTTATTGTTATTTTATAAATCCATCATGAGGTCTAAAAGATAAATAATTAGTGTTTATTATTGCATTTATAAATGCAGAGTTTTAATATTACTTATATTGTTATTTTAAATAAATATTATTTTATATTATTTTAAAAAATATAAAATGACGTCACTTTAGTATTTTGTTATAACTGCTTAATATCACTTTTTTTTTGTTTTAGAGGGATACTGTAAGTCTCTGGGTTAAAAAATATGAGGAAGAGGGAAGCCTTGCTAGTCGACATCGAAGTGGAAGGCCGTCGCTTATTAGCGAGGCGCAGCGACGATATAATTAATGGTGGGCGAGATGGTTTTACACCAACAGGACACTTAGCGAAATTATTCGACACCTCATTGCAAACTGTTCGCCGTGCCCTCCACACTGAAGGATTGCATCACACAGAAGACCAGCTAAAAAGCCTTTCTTGACAGAAAGACATAAACAAGAACGATTACGTTTCGCACGGGATCATTTAGATTTTGACTGGAATACTACCATATTTTCAGACGAAAAAACATTTAAGTCTAGTCAAAAGGGTAAGCTTCATTTATGGCGCAAGGATAACACTCGATGGTGTGATAAAAACTTAATCCCTAATACAGAGTCAGGTCGAATTACGATTGATATGTGGGGATGGATGAGTGCAGCAGGGCCAGGAAAACTGGCTTTTATTCCTCCACGTGCCAACAGTTCTGCTTATGTAGAAGTATTAGACGATGTCATGCTACCTACTGTGCGCAACATTTACCCAGCTGATGAGTTGACACAATTGACATTTTTACGGGACAATTGTCCTATTCATCGGGCGAGCACTGTGCGTGAGTGGTTTCAGAATCACACGGAGATAATTTTTGTTCCATGGCCAGCGCGATCACCCGACCGATAGAAAATCTATGGGGTTTGATGGTGCAAAGGTGGGAGTCACGGGATGAGAGGTGTATATAACAATTAAAAACCCATTGTATGGAGGTGTGGGAAAATTTAAGAGAAACCGAAATATGTGGTAATATTGTAGGGTCCATGCGCAAACGTCTATTTGACTGCATTGAAAATAATTGGGGTTATACAAAATATTGTTGATGTTTTGGTTTTAATAATTAGACGGTGTAACTAAATATTTAGTAATATTAACATATCTGTAATTATTTAATGATCTTAAATTGAGGTTTAGTTTCAATCTTGTTTTCGTCAAGAAAATGAACACTTAAGCTATTACCTCAATATTACATTATTTGTGACGTTACATAAAAAAACATGCATAAAGTCTGAATCATATTACCTATTATATCAGTTTTCAATAAACTCCACTGAATGCCGATACCAACGATAAGTGGATACCAACAATTATATTTGTGTTTTAGAACATCCTTTCCTGGTTATGTTATTATGAATTGACTAGGTAAGTGGGTACCCACTTAGTAAATTAAACAAAACATCTTGTGAATGGTAACAAGAGAACTTCTTTTGTCTAGGTAGGAATGTCACATCACAATTCTCATAAAAGTTTGTTAATTTTATAAATAATTAAACGAATAAACATTTTTGTTATCATTCAACACGAGTTTTTATTTCCACCTTCCAACTCCAAAAAGATAAATTAAAAATCACATAAATAGTTAAACAATAATACAATAACTAATATTTAACTTCTTATAAAAAAAACAAATAATAAGCATGAATGCATTATAAACAAACAAGTGTTTGCTTAAAATACAAATATTAATTTTTCTATGAAATTAGTAAACCAGCCACACGTTGTAATTACTTAGATTCGAACTCAGACCTCACTGATCGTAAATCCATTGCTTAGACCAAACAGCTATCAGACTATTCGTGTAAACTTGTGAATATTATGTAAAAAGTATTGTTTACGTATAGTATTATTTTTTGTTACCTATATAAAATTCAAAATGAAAATACATTTCAAATCTTTCGTTTTCTAAATCAAACTCAAACTCAAACTCAAATCATTTATTTCAATTAAACCATTTACAGGCACTTTTGAATTGTCAAGGAATCGGTCAGTCAGAAATAGGTATGAAGCTAGTTGCCCATTCCAAAGCGTAGTAGGTACCTATGGAGAAGAACGGGCAAGAAACTCCACGGACACTCTTTTAAATAAAAAATTGTTACAAAATATTGGTTACATCATTCATGTTGAAATTATACATGTGAGAACAATGTAGAAAGACGTGCACATGAGAAGCGTCCGTAATAAAAAGATAAAAAAGAACAATTCAAAAAAATTAAAAATAAGCCCTGGCAGCTAAGAGATAACCAGTCCCAACTGACGGCGCCCGTTCACGAACATGACGCATGGATTAGCACCATTCAGCTCAACCATTTTGAAGGGAGCTAAATGATCCAACACACGCGCCACCATCAGCGAAACATTTGAGTGAGCATGACATACTCACAGCCGCCAGGGCACATTCAAGTCAATGCAAGACATATTACCCGGTAAATAGTAACTCTTTAGTACATAGTGCTCACATAGTGTGCTATGCAATTATATAATACAAAAGAGATTGAGTTTATACAATGCAAAGATGGTCTTACAATCTTCAGCAGCTCCAACAGTATTTGCAAATGTTAATCAATTAGTTGTGGTTGTGGAGCAGGACCAGCATTGAGCCAAGCATTTTTATTTACTTGGTAAGATAAAAAAATAAACATTTAAGTTCGTAATGTCAAAAACAAAATTAAAAAAAGAAAAGGGAAAGCAACTCTTCCAAATATTAAAATTTTAACTAGTGAGCCCAAGTGGCTGTGGAGCAGGACCAGCATTAAGCCAAGCATTTTTATCTACGATATAATCATCCAACTTATAATATGCTTGTCTACATAGTGTGCGTTTAATGCATGTTTTAAATTTCTTCTCATTTAGTTGAAGAATATAATAAATGCTTTTGAAACACTGCATCATGTTGGTGGTACAATAATAATAGGCAAGTAGGTATATCATTTATTTCTAGTGATAAAAGAACCTTTGCATGAATACCTTACAGACTCAAATAAATTCAGTATATACAGGGTTACTGGTAACTCGACGTATTCCTTGCAGGACGTCATAGTAGGGTTAAAATGCAACAAATTAAGCCAGCAAATGTTCTACCGAAATTCAGTAGTTTTTGAATTAGTTAACAGTTTTAGTTTTTTTTGAAAAATCCCAGATTAAATCATTTGAAGCCAATTTAAAAATGATTTACGGCGCGACTGTACTGAAATTTAAGTTATTATCATAGTTGACGCCGTAGCAGACCTTTGTTAATAATTAAAAATTCAATAATGCCTAAAACTTTGGCAAATATCACTAACCAAACATTTAATTTTTTGTAATTTTTGCTATTACTTCATAAAAAATGTAGTCTAGTGCAAAAAAAAAATACTACACCTGGTGTACAAATTACTAGGAAAATATCCTTGTCTTATCAGTTATTCAGAAAGATATGATTGTCAATACTTTTGCATGTGTGCCAGGGAAGAGAAGAGTTTTATGGGGGGCAGGTAAAATTGCGAGACGGTCAACCTATTGTTTCGTATTCGTATTATTCGTAGTTTTTACCTGCGCTTGAACTCCAAACACTCGGGGAGCTTTGTGATTGGTCGCTATTGTTCTCTCGGCATGACAGGGGGTGCGATTTTGCAAAATTTGGTCGTCAGCGTTAGTTAGTTTCAATTCTATGTCGCGCAAGCTCGTGTTTTGTTACTGGCTATTTCCCTAACTGCTGCTGCGTATCTTGCTCTTGTGCTATGCTGTGCCTTCATAAGCGCTGACTATGGCTGCATATTCTAATCCTGAATACGCTGACATAATGTACTGTTACGGACTTTGTGACGGTAACGCTGCTGAGGCGCGGCGAGAATATCAACTTCGCTTTCCCAACCGCCGACTCCCCCACGTTAGTGTCTTCGGATCGACTTATCGGCGAATATCTGAAACTGGCAGCGTCCAAAGAAGCAGGCAAGTTGACACTGGTCGTTCCCGGAGATACACGGCTGAGGACGAGGAGCTTATTCTTCAACGTTTTATTGACGATCCTAACACATCGACAAACATCGTAGCGCGTGAGCTTGGTATGTCACAGTGGAAAGTCTGGTCTGTAGTTCACTTGTCAGGCCGACATCCATACCATTACCAACCAGTCCAGTCATTAGAAGAAGGAGATCCGCCGAGACGGCTTGAATTTTGTCGTTTTATGCTAAGTGCCGACGCCGACAGCGAAAACTTTTTAAAAAACATTCTGTGGACCGATGAGTCATGTTTTGATCGTGATGGTATCACAAATTACCACAACTTACATTACTGGGCACCGAAAGCAGAAGCAAACCCTAAAAAACTGAAACCAACCGCATCCCAGCGAAGGTTCTCGCTTAATGTTTGGATGGGATTATTGACGACAAATTAATTGGCCCACATTTTTTACCCCGAACACTAAATGGGGAACTTTATGAAGATTTCCTCAGAAATCATTTATCAGCACTGCTCACGGATGTACCGGAAGAAAGAAGAGCAAACATGATTTACCAACATGACGGATGTCCAGCCCACTTCCGAATCACAATTCGACAATTGCTGGATGAAAACTATCCAAACCGATGGATAGGGCGCGGTGGGCCGATTCCGTGGCCTGCACGAAGCCCTGATCTGACGCCGCTAGACTTTTCGTCTGGGGTCATATGAAAGATCTAGTTTATGTGACCCCAGTAAATTCAATTGAAGAACTAAGGGAGAGAATTACAAATGCGGCGGACCAGATGAGGGCAACAATCACATCAAGAATAACAAAAACCGAAGTAAGGAAGCGAATAAGAACATGTATTCGAAACCGAAGGCAGCACATCGAACAAGACGTATGAAATGTGTGTAATTAAAGTTTTTAATATTGATTAAAAAGAATAATAATGTTCACGATTTTGTTTTTGATTTTTCGAATAATCACCTTTTTGTGAAACGCACGCCTGTACTAAATCAAAAACGATTTTCATAATGTAGTCCATGATTTTGTATTAACTTTCATACCTTTTTGGATAGCTGATAAGACAAGGATATTTTCTTAGTAATTTGTACACCAGGTGTAGCATTTTTTTTTGCACTAGACTACATTTTTTATGAAGTAATAGCAAAAATTACAAAAAATTTAATGTTTGATTAGTGATATTTGCCAAAGTTTTAGGCATTATTGAACTTTTAATTATTAACAAAGGTCTGCTACGGCGTCAACTATGATAATAACTTAAATTTCAGTACAGTCGCGCCGTAAATCATTTTTAAATTGGTTTCAAATGATTTAATCTGGGATTTTTCATAAAAAAACTAAAACTCTTAACTAATTCAAAAACTACTGAATTTCGGTAGAACATTTGGTGGCTTAATTTGTTGCATTTTAACCCTACTATGACGTCCTGCAAGGAATACGTCGAGTTACCAGTAACCCTGTATATACCCAAGTATAAACAACAAAAACATCACACCACACATGAGTTTAGTTTTGGTCATGCTTCTATTTAACATCTGGAGGATGTCGAAATTAAAATTTATAGTCTTGCCTGACTGCAACGCTCATCCTTCGGCACTGATTAGACCTTGGCTCCTTTTCTCTCGATGTCTGTGGGACCAACCGGGAAATATGCACGAGAATGGTGAGCACTGCACCTTAACAATCTTCGCTTGCAGGAGAGGTACGGTGTTTGTTGTGGCTGTGCCACGATCGGCCTTTTTTGCCCTCAACCAGCGAGTACACCCGAATAATTAACTTTTTTGAACGGGTAAAAACATTGTGTGTAAGGACAACAGACTGTCAAATTGTGTTGTCGTTGAGCGGGCCCCAAACTAATCCACACGTAACTTTGGCCGAGTCTTCGGATTTCGTGTTTAAGGAGTAGACCTGCGATAGTTCGTAGTTTTAGAAAATATTTTCAAACGGTAAGTTCGAAAATATTTTATGCTACCAACGCACTATGATTTGACAGCAATGACCTATTTTTTTTCTGTAAAAAAACATGACATCGATTAATACGTCAAATTCAAATTTAAAAACCGACCAAGCGCGTGGACCACGCACAATTAAAGGTTCCGTAGTTGGAATCAATTTACCCCAAGAACAAACTTTAAAATTGTAGTTGAAAAACATGTTCTCCCATACATTCCACCTGCAATGTAAGTTGGCCGAGCATACTTAGTTGTGATAGTTTTTCTTTTAACTTCGTCATATATTATATACTACTGCCGTGTTTTTTTTCACACATCCATAAGCAACCATTTCGCTGGCAGGGGGGACAACACTTGACTCTGACAAAAATTAGCACTTTAAAGCTAACTTAAGCTAAGCTTTAATAAGCTAAGCTTTGTTAAGCTTTATTTCGCAAACGGATTCCCGAGTCAAAAAATAGTTTTCACACACTCACACGATACCCCATAACATAGGAAATCATCCCCACTTTACAAGTAGGAAGGAGAGATACCCTAAAAACATATTTATCATGATATTATTTTACCACTTTGTCGGCCGGCGGCGTGTTTAAATGTATAGGTACCCATGCCAAATTACAGCTTTCTAGAACTAAGATTCTTTGAGCTAAGCCGCGGATAGACAGACAGATGGACATGGTGAAACTATATCCGTTCCTTGTTGACTACAGAACCCTAACAACCAGAAAAATTATAAGTAAAAATTTGTAGGCCAGCTAGAAAAATTAACTAATATGTTTTAATAAACAGTGAGCAATTTACTGCATTTTGAGAAGCTATTCTGCTCATCATGCCGAAGATCCTCATCAGATCTATACCAATTTTTTTTTTAAACCAACATGATAGTACTACCTTTCAAATAAAAAAAGAACCATCGAAATCGGACCTCATAAGGCGGAGATATCCAGTAGCCCCCTTTTGCCCCATTTTGGAGGAAGTAGCCCTCCAATAAAAATCCCCGACGATTAAAAATTACAAAAAATTCGTTAAACTTGTACACCAAATTTCGTTCAGATCGGTTGTAAAATACGACCTGTAGACGAGTACGTACAAACTGACACACGAAATCAAATTTTGCCAGACCTGATCCAGAGACGCTTCGCTTGCTACGCTCGCTCGGTCAATTATTATTAAATAAATCATTATTCAATTAAGTAATTAATAATACATACTTTTTTTTTTGTCTTTGTTATCAAACTTTGAAGTTTTCGGATAAATATTACCAATGCGTCGATGTTTTCCGGTAAATCAAGGAATTGTTGTAAAATAAGATGAGACTGTTATTATCTTTATTACACACGTAGGTAAACCTTCTCCGTAACGATAATCTGCAGCTTATAAAAAAATCCTATGCTATAGGAAGCTCTAGGTTTATTACATGGGACTTAAACATAACTGGCGAAATGTGGGTGTACTATTACTCCTCTGCCTTACCTTTCGTTGATACAGGGGTGTTATGTTATGTTATGTAATATATCTTAAATGTATGTTCAACTCACCTCGGCATATTTTGAATGGCAGATCACCACGCATGGAGTCGAGAAAAAATGTACCCGGAACGCAAGCCCGTACTGCACCGACAGTCTTTGAAGCAAGTTCAAGAACTCTGTAACAAAAAATAAATATCTATTAGTAACACGCGAAACATATATTAATCTTACGTTTAATTTTAATTTTCAAACCAACGCAAAAAAAAATCGCCTTGGCATTTTGCTCTATGTTTCCGAAATTAAAGAATCAATGATATTTAAATGTCTCTGAAGGATCGCCTGCCTAATGGTATGCCTTTTTTTTTTTTTTTGGGTGGGAAATCATCAAATAACTTCTCCCGCTCTGGGCGGAGCGGGAGGGCGTGTCAGACTCTTCCTGACTAAAACCCACCCGTGTTCCTTCAGTTGCCGTGTTGCCAGGGGGCCACGATGTCCCTATCGGTTTTCTTCGAACCCCCGGCAGGCATTGGCCCTAGCGGACCCCGTCAATTCTGCTGACATCTCTTTGAGGCGCGCGTGGAACACAACGCGCCGTTGACCCGGGCTTGGTCCTTATCGGACGGCGAGCTACCCATTGCTCACCGTCCGCAAGCCCGCGCCTACGGTGGCCGGAAATCTTCACGTGATTCCCGACGCCCAGGGCGTCTCCTGCTGCGGCGGTTAGGGGCGCGAGGGCGCGAAATTTGCCTCTCCCTCACGCGCTCCGTCTCCTCCTTCGCGAGCATTACTGCTCCGCAGAACGAGGTGACGGCCTCCCATTTCCTCTCGCTCCGTAGCATGGCCCGAATCAGGGCCGGACGCGAGAGATCACCGCCGCCGATCGCTTCCATGAGGACACGGCGATGCTCTGCCCAAGCCGGGCAGACCTCCACCGTATGCTCCACCGTGTCCTCCGGGCGATCCACACAGTGATGACACCCGGGCGTTTCCTCCCGCTTTATCCTGAACAGATACCTCCCGAAACAGCCGTGTCCGGTGAGCACCTGTATCAGGCGGAAGGTGAGGACGCCGTGGCGCCTCTCTAGCCACTCCTCAAAGAGGGGTCTTATCGCCGCAATTGTGGCGTGCCCAGCGCTGGGTTGCGACAATCGCACTCTCCATTCCGCCATGAGATCCCGCCGGAGCTCTGTCCGCTGTGCCGCGACTTCTTGCGGCATCGGAGTTAAGCCCCGGCGTTTCGCCTCCTCGCGCCACTCCCAAATGTGCGCGAGGACCTTTGCCTCCAGATCCCATGGCGGTACTCCGGCAAGGAGGCTCGCCGCCTCGCAGGAGACCGTGCGGTATCCTCGGGCCAGCCGGATGGCCATGACCCTTTGGGACGCGTTAAGCCGGCGGGCTGGCTGCCGCCTCAATGAAGGCGCCCACACCGGCGCCCCGTAAAGGGCCATGGACCGCACGACCCCCGCGTAGAGCCTCCGGCAGGAGGCGTTTGGACCTCCCAGATTGGGCAGGAGCCGCTTCAAGGCAGCCCCGGCCCGGTCCAGTCTGGGAGCCAAACGTCGGAAATGCTCCACGAAGTTCCACCGGCTGTCGAGGACGAGTCCCAGATACTTCATCGTCGACTCGACGCCGATGTGAACCCCTCCCGCCATTACCTGGGAACCCGACGGTGGCGCACTACGAGGACCATATAAACCCATGGCCTCGGACTTGTGCAGGGCCACCTCGAGTCCCAGCTGCCGGATTCTGTCGACGATTGTCGCAACCCCGCGTGTCGCTAAGTCGGCCGCCGCCTGGTACGACCTCCCCTGCACCAGGACCAGCGTGTCGTCAGCGTAACAGACGACGCTGACGCCAGTAGGGAGATCGGCGCGCAGCATCCAGTCGTATCCGATGTCCCACAGATGCGGTCCCAGGACCGATCCCTGTGGGACACCGCACGACATCTCTCGCCGGTTCCACTCTCCTTGGTGACCGGGGTAGATGACAGCCCTGTCCGTCAAATAGGCCTCGACCACACGACAGAGGTAGGTCGGCATCCGGTGATACCGAAGTGCCTCCCTGATGCAACTCCAGGGCAGGGTGTTGAAGGCATTGGCGATGTCTAGAGACACCGCCAAGACGACCCCACCCCGGGCCACAGCATCCCCCGTCGTGAGGGCTCGCACGCGCATGATGGCGTCCACCGTAGAGCGCCCCCTGCGGAAACCGAATTGGCTCTCCGCCAGATCCGGCCCCACTCGCACCAGCTGCCCAACGAGGCGGTCTGCAATGACTCTTTCAAAGAGCTTGCCCACCTCGTCGAGCAGCACAATGGGCCGATAGGTGGACGGAGAGTCCGCCGGGCGCCCCGGCTTCCTAATGAGGACTAGTTTCCCAGTCTTCCAACAAAGTGGGAACTGGCCTCTCTCCATGCATGCGCATAGGAGCCCCCTTAGTCGAGGGCCTAATGGTATGCCTGCCGACCTTCCGTGAGTTACTTACAAGGCAACTGAGAAATCAAGAATATACAAGCATCGTATTATCGTAATGTATTTGACTAAATTACATATCAAGACAAAAACTACACAGAATCACAAAAAGAAATAGCTTTTTATATCAATTTCGTCATTATGAAGAACTAATAGTTAAAAAAATGTATAACCAGCGCTCCGTATTCGCAAGATATGTTTATAGGTATTGACCATAAGCATAGAGAAATGGATTAAGCGTTAGCCTCATAAAAGTGACCACTCTCTAGAAAGAGACAAAGCTACTGTGCGACCAATACTTGTTGTGTAGTACTACTAAAGAGACAGGCCGCGAATTCGCTTCGTCTCTCTCATACTTTTCGGTCTGTATTCACTGCACAACTGAATATGCAACGCTCAGTTCTTTTTTTTTTTTCGTAGGGCATCTCGTAGTTGACTTCTGAGATCATGACTACTTAACCGGGCTTTCCTGTGGGTGCCTTAAGCTACTACACTTAAAACCTCCAGCCAGGATCGGCGGCGATGATCTCTCTCGACCGGCCCTGGTTCAGACCATGCCATTTCCTCTCACTCCGTACGCGAGAGGAAATGGCAGGCCGTCACCTCCTGCTGCGAAGCGGTAATGCTCGCGAAGGAGGAGGCGGAACGCGTGAGGGAGAGGCAAATTTCGCGCCCTCACGCCCCTAACCGCCGCAGGAGGAGACGCCCGGGGCGGGGATTGCGAGCCGATTTTCGGCCACTGTAGGCGCGGGCTTGCGGACGGTGAGCAATGGGTAGCTCGCCGTCCGATAAGGACTAGGCCCGGGTCGACGGCGCGTTGTGTTCCACGTGCGCCTCAAAGAGATGTCAGCAGACTTGACGGGGTCCGTTAGGGCCAATGCCTGCCGGGGCTGCGAATACGGGCCGAAAGGGACATCGTGGCCCCAGGCAACAGGGCAACCGAAGGGACACGGGTGGGTTTTAGTCAGTAAGAGTCTGACACGCCCTCCCGCTCCACCCAGAGCGGGAGAAGTTATTTGATAATTTAACACCCAAAAAAAAAGGGGTTATTCAACTATGCTAATTAAAACTAGGTGAACGCTCGCTAAGGGCACCCCTTGTGGGGTACGAACCTCGGCTTAGGACGTCAACCGGAGGGAGGACATGAAGGATGAGACGGGCTAGATCAAAGTTTTGATCATAATTATTAGGCGGGGAATTTAAAGCTACGTGCTCAGCTGCAACAACTGCTGGCACCTCGTTATCGAGCAAGGGTCGGGAGGGAGTATCAATTATTCGGGGACTGCTGGGGTTCTGGTTTCCCTACTGCTCTCCTGGAGGAGGGTAAAGGGGTCGTCAGGGTCGGTAAGAATTCGCTTAGGGCGGCGAGTTCGATTGATACTAGAGGGAGTGTAACTAGCGGCTTCAACAACCAGAGGGTTGCGATGTTTGGCGGCAGTATCGAAGTAACGCTTGTAAGAGCGTTTGAGAAATTAGTGGATGGTGGGGATTTTTAGATCGAGTTGGGGGATCTCATTCCTAACAAACCAGGGTGCTCCCGAGGCCTTCCGAAGGCAACGGTTCTGTAATGTCTGCATCTTATAGATGTGACTGGGTCTTGCTTGTGCAAAAATAGCACCCGCATAGGTCATGATTGGGTGCATGCACGTTGTGTAAATACGCAATTTGCACCGTAGTGACAATTTGCTACGTGCATTTAGGATATAGTGAAGCCTTCCTCACGCGCGGGCTTGGGTTATGTGCTATTTAAAGGAGAGATGGTGGTCGAGGACTACACCTAGGTACTTGGCTCGCTTCTGCCAAGGGATAGGCTTGCCTAGCATGGTAATGGGTCGGGGGAGACGGGGTTGGGTCTTTTTAAATGGTTTCAAAAAGAGAACCGCTTGGCTTTTGGCGGGATTGACTTCAATCCTCCATTTCCTAAACCAAGCGCTGAGTTTATCGACTGCGGTTTGGAGAATGGCGGCTATCGAGTCGGGGCCGAAGCCTCTGTAGTAAATGGCCGTATCGTCTGCGAACAGAGCCAACTGCACTTTTTTACTTATAGGGATATCGCTGGTGAATAGCGTAAAAATAAGAGGGGACACTACGGATCCCTGAAGAACTCTGACGCGAATTGGATGGGGGGAGGATAATTAAAGGCGATTTGACAAAAAGTCTTGTAAGATGAGGACGAGACGGTCGGGCACCCCGAGTTTGTAAAGCTTATATATTAAGCCGTTGTGCCAGACTTTGTCGAACGCTTTTGCTATGTCGAAGAATATTGCACCGGTCAACAAACCACTTGCTGGTCAACAAACCGCTTACCGGTCAACAAGCCAGTTGCCTTGAAAAAGGCAGTTTTGTGATCTTAGCCTGATCGTTTTAACGATCGGAGATCGGATGTAGTCGGGTGACGAAATATCGGTAATATTGTATCCGGTGAAGAAATATCACCATAAATTAATAACCACGATGTGATTATAATAAAACATAATTATATTTATTATTCTTTTAACTAACTATAAAAATAAAAAAAATAACTAAATAGAAAAATCAAAATTTTTTGTTAAATTATGTACTTGTCTTATTTTGCTCCTAATTTACGAAAGAAAAAATAATAATGGGACAGGAATTCGCCTGATGATTTTTAAAATTCACATATATGTTTCAAGTCCGTATCGATTCATTCACTTTAATCGATGTTTTTAAGCAGGTCACCTCACTATGAAGATAAAACTGACAGACGTCAAATGTTACCTATTAAAATGACTCCACTTTAGTAAATGATATTTCTATCTAATTCTAAGCAAATAGGTAGGTACTTAATCTAAATCATGGAAGGAACGGTTTCAAACTATACAATTTTATCTAAGTAGATACCCAACTCATATCTTATGAGGGCCACGTAATCGTATTTACCAAATTTTTTGTGTCACAGTCATGATGACTGACATAAACCAAAACAAGATTAAAACTTACGCATGATTTTAGTTTTTACCGTGATTTTGGCACGTGCACATGCTAAGTATGCATGATCATTGATCATACACGTGCCGTTCGTTCATCTGACTCTGTATACTTATACAGGGTCAGATTAAGTTACCTAGCGAACTCCACAGACGTGTTGGGTTTCAATATCAAAACACGACAAAAAAAAAAGATTTGATGATTTTTTTTTTTGGATTAACGGCCTCTAATGGTTTTGTTACTTAAGTATGAGTTGAGTAAAACTGTTTTTTTTTTTTGTTTTGTCGCGTTTATGTATCGATATCCATCACGTCACGTCTGTGAAGTTTGCACAAAAATATATGTTTTTAAACTGATATTTCAAATAACAATAACTGCGGTTATAACCTGTTTTAAACTGTGATTTTAAACAAATAAAAAAACACTTTTTTTTTATTTCAAACTCTTTTAAACATTGTTTAAAATACGTGTTTTAAAACAACTAGTTTGTTTTATACCAACCGATATGGATATCGATGACCCATCACTCAGTGGAATTTCGCTAGTTAATTTAATTTGACCATGTATAGAAAGAAAAGAAAAGAAAGAAACAAAATAAAAAGTGAAAATAATCTTATATATATAGCAATAATAGTGTGTGCCAAAAAGGTACATTTCAGCATTAATGCCAAACAAATAATAGGAATAGGAATTAATAATACTAGAAACGATGATGATATGGCTAGAAAGGGTTTGAATAATGAGGTGACGGACGGCTGATAGGGAAGATGAAGACACTGTTCGTCGACCCCAAATTAACCCAGATAAAATAATGATGTACACACCTTTACAAATAACAGCAGATTAATTGAAAAGAAAAAAAACATGTACCTATAAGATATTCATCATCATCATCATTTCAGCCGAAAGACGTCCACTGTTGGACATAGGCCTCCCCCAAGCACCGCCACTTTGACCGATTCTGTGCTTTCCGCATCCAGCGGATTCCTGCGGCCTTCACAAGGTCATCGGTCCATCTTGTTGGTGGCCTTCCAACGCTACGTCTTCCGGTACGTGGTCGCCACTCCAGAACCTTTTGACCCCATCGGCCATCCGTTCTGCGAGCAATGTGCCCTGCCCATTGCCACTTAAGTTTGGCAATTCTTCGGGCTGTCGGTTACCTTGGTTCTCCTGCGGATCTCTTCATTTCTGATTCGATCACGTAGGGAAACTCCAAGCATAGCCCTCTCCATTGCCCTTTGGGTGACTTTTAGCCTTCTGATAAGGCCCATTGTGAGCGACCACGTAAGATAGATAAGATATTGGTACAAAACAATCTTTTATGAAGTAGACAAATACAATTATCATAAACGAGCACACAATGGTTTACAAAATCGTCATTCCAATTTGTACTAATTATACTTCAATAATTGATTACAGGTTATTAGAGCCCATTTACAGCTGAACATAAGGTATAATTCATATTTAAGTGTATTTTGAGTACCTAGTAGTTGAGGTAGATAATTGGCATGTCTCACGGAAATGACGTATCTACAGGAACAATCAAATCGTAGATTTTTAGGGTTCCATACCACAAAAGGAAAAGAGCCTGACATTTTTTCAAGACCCTTTTTCTCAGGAACGCGTAGAGATATCAAATTGAAATTAATACTAAATACGTAGGTCTATGGTCCTTAGGAGCACTAAAAAAATTAAGTTTCTAAGTCAACGCAATAAAAAAATACTGTTATTTATGCGGTATATTTTGAAACTCACAAATAAATTAAAACCAATAGAGTACTTCTCGTTGACCTAGAATCATGAAATTTGGCAAGAAGCAAGGTCTCACAGCACAAGTAAAGGCTGGTGTAGACCAGCGCGATATCGCGAACGCGACAAGGGTCGCGCTGCCTGTAGCGCCCGAAATATCGCGCCAGTCTGCACGAGCCTTAAAGAAAAAAGTGCGAAAATCGATAATTTATAGTTTTGCCATATAAACCTGTACCCTAATTGCTTAACATATTTTCGTAAACAATTTTGCCTAATTTGTTTCATTTTGGCAGTTCAACAACATCGATTGCGTTATTTACGTTGTTGAACAGATTTTTTTTCCAACTTACGAAGCAATGGGTTAGCAATCTGTTTCAAATCGAAACAGATTATGGTTGTGTTGTATTACGCAATTAGGGTACTGGTTCTGGTCTTACGTGAATCGACCGTATAGCCTTTTCCCAACTATTTTAGGATCGGCTTCCAGTCTTACTGGATGCAGCTGAGTACAAATATTTTACATGGAGCGATTGCCTACTTATCTGACTTCCACAACCCATAAGTACTTGGTATGGGGTGATACGATACCCCTTGGTAGGAGTGGTTGTCAGACTTTTGAGCTTCTGACTACCCGTTACGACTGTCAAAGATCTACGAATAACAGCTGGGACCAACTGCTTAAAGTGCTCTCTGAGGCACAGGTTTCGGTATGTTATGGATGGTCACCCATCCACGGACCGACCTCGGCAAGCGTTGCTCAACCTTGAAGATCGAACCGTGCGGCTGTTATAAATTAGCAAACAGTCTTTATCTTACGTGTCTAACGAATCGGCATGTTACGAAGCATATTCGATCTACCATCTATGTACCCAAGTGACCCAGGCATTAGGCATTTGTGCCTGCCTAATGCCTGGGTCACTTGCCCTTTTAAATAGTTGGCGAGTCGATGACATCTATAAAGGTAGATTACGCAAGCGGGCATACAGGTTCCTTGAACTAATTACGCGGATTTTGGCCACAGGTGACGAACTTAAAATGTTTGATTGTCGTATTTTTTGCAACTTAACATAAAAATATCCTTCATGGAACAAGTTTATTAAATTTCACAACGCTTTCATAAACAATTTTCATTTATAATAATAATATGTTTTATGAAAATAATAGCCTCTGGCATTTTTTTTTTTAGCCTATATTGTGTCCCACTGCTGGGCAAAGGCCTCCCCTATTTCCTTCCAAACCTCTCTGCTTTGTGCGATTTCAGGCCATGTTGGCCCCGCAAACATAACTAGATCGTCACACCACCTTCGCCGCGGTCTACCTCGACGGCGTTATCCTCCTTCAGGCCTCCAGAGAGTGACGATCTTTGCCCATCTCTCCGGGTGCATTCGTGCGACGTGGCCGGCCCACTCCCACTTCAGTCTGACTGTTTTTTCTCCAACATTCGCCACTTGAGTTATGGAGCGCAGGATGGTGTTTCTAACGTGGGCCGTTCGTTTGACACCTATTATGCTGCGCTCCATTGCCCGCTGGCAAATCTTGAGTTTGGACTTCTGTTGTTCAGTAAGTGACCAACTTTGTGCACCATAGGTTAGGACGGGCAGAATGCACATTTCGATGAGTTTTCTTTTCAATGTTATAGGGAGATTTCCTTTCATGTGTTTTTTAAGGGCCCAGTAGGTCTTCCAAGCATTTTGAACTCGTTTTTCGACTTTTTTTTCTTGCCTATTCTTGAACGACACTATCTGGCCCAAGTATGTATACTCATCGACATTTTGCAATACATGCCCGTCTACCTCAACCCTACGTTTCGTGCTGTTGGTCATTACCTGTGTTTTAGATCTGTTCATTGAAAGTCCAACCTCAAGACTTGCTGTGCTCAGATCTTGGAGAATTTCTTCGAGTTCTGAAGATGATGTGGAGAATAGCACAATATCATCAGCAAAACGGAGGTTTGTTAGCTGGTGGCCGCTAACATTTATGCCTCGTGACTGCCACGAATCAGGCAACTTGTTAAAAACCTCCTGCAGTGCGCTTGTAAATAGCTTAGGTGAGAGTGGATCGCCTTGTTTGACACCTTTTTATATGTTGAATTTTAGCCCAGAAATATGTAACTTTATGTTCGCAGAGCTATTTCGATATATGGTGTCAATGAGGTCATTGTAGATGTGCGTAACATTTTGGGACTCCAAGGCATTAATAATTGACTGATGGTCTATACTGTCGAATGCCTTGGCATATTCTACAAAGGCCAGGTAAAGCGGTTTGTTGAATTCATTAAATTTTTCTATTACCTGATTGATAGTATGGAGATGATCAGTTGTAGAGAAGTGGGGACGAAATCCAGCTTGTTCGGGAGGTTGGTGAAAGTCAAGTATGGGAACGATACGGTTCTCTATAACTTTAATAAACAGTTTGTATAAATGTGAAATAAGGCTTATGGGTCGATAGTTTGAGATATCCGCTTTGTCTCCTCTCTTATGGAGTAAAATTATATTTGAGTGGCACATTTCAGGAGGAATTTGACCGGTGTGTAATATAGTGTTGAAAAAAGTTGTGATGTAAGGTACAAGAACGCCTCTGGCATTAGATGTTTTTATTGATACACACTACTGAATTACGGATTTATGTGAACAAAGCAAAAAAAATATTTTTTTATTCTATTCCAAGATACAAGATCATTTTTATTTATTTACAAGGTATAATATAAATCAATGCCATAAGGCTCAGCGCGATATCGCGGGCGCGACAAGGGTCGCGCTGCCTGTCGCGCCCGTGATATCACACTGGTCTGCACGAGCCTTAATTCAATCAATTTCATTGTAGGTACATTGGTGACATTAGTGCTTCATAAAATGATAAATGATTTCATTTCTGTAAGTAGGTTTGTACAAACACTTTTACACGTCAATCATATTTTTTTTAAACTAGTTGCGTTTCCTATCTGACTACTCTGAGAAGAAAGGCCGAAACAAACACAGAGGAAATGTAATAAAAATGCTGTTCGTTGGTAAGCGCATCGCTACGCGTGCAGTTGAGAACGGCTGAACCGATTTGATTATTTTTGTTTCATAAAGTATTTTACGAAAAGATTTTTTTTTTTATCCCGGAAAATTATAAAATTCCGGAAAAACTGAACGTCCTTTTTCTATGAGATTTTTGCATTGGTCTGTGTTTGTATTGGTAAAAATTTAGAAACAAAACACATTTAAAAAATACAAGTAGATATTAAAAGTCAATAAATCATACCTGTAGATTTAACAACAAACAAATGAGCATTTCCCACCAGAGGCAAAGGCGATGGCCCTTGCACGTTAAACCGACGGCTTTCCCTAACCAAAGTAATCCATGATATTAACAACGCTAACACTAAAACTACAGATACTAATAACAAAATCATTTTTTTAATCACAATACTGGCACGTGCTACTCAATGCTCAGCCACACTCAATGCGGTTTGTAATCAAAATGCGAGACGATAATAGGATATTGAAGGCCGACAAGATATAAAGCAAATATCTAAAAAAAACTTGTACACACGCGGATAATGCCATAATGCGTAACAGTTTTAAGGCCAAGGACTCTCAGAATCGATCTATTTTTGATTCAACATGAAACAATCAAATATTCTTTGTTTTGATCTGATAAAAATATATGTTGTAGTTTAATAAATATTCTTGATTATTTATTTTATGGTTAAAAATATGATATTTACAACTTCACTCGATAATAAAAAAAGTTATTTAAAAAACAAAAAACCCGACTGCAAAAACACATAACTGAAAAGAGAAAAACAAGCATTATAATCTATAGAATTTTGGTATTGCAGGCGGGACAAACAAAATTTACACCATCATTTCAGGTTATTGGTTTGTCCCGCCTGCAATACCAAAATTCTATAGATTATAATGCTTGTTTTTCTCTTTTCAGTTATGTGTTTTTGCAGTCGGGTTTTTTGTTTTTTAAATAACTTTTTTTATTTCAAGCTTTTTAGTTTTATTAAAATAACTAGCTTTTGCCCGCGGCTTCACCCGCGTGGATGTCAGAAAATATCCCACAGGAACGAGCTACCGGGATTCAGAGTATCCTATGTCCTAACCCAGGTCATGGCCTATCCGTATGCCTATCATCTAAATCCGTTTAGCCATTACGGCATGAAAAGGTAACAGGCTGATAATAAATCTGGTTTAGGGTTCCGTACCTCAAAATGAAACATTAAAGCCCTTAAAGGATGACTTCAGTGTCTGCCAAGACTATTTTTCTCAGGAACGCGTGGAGGCATCAAGTTGAAATAGATATTAAAAACTTAGATCTACGGTCTCTTGGAAGTGTAACGAAAATCAAATTTCCAAGTCAACGTAATAATGGGCACGCCACAACTGTGGCAATAAGTTCCCTCATTGAAGAGTGGCTAGACAGGCGCCACGGCGTCCATACCTTCCACCTGACGCAGGTTCTCACCGGACACGGTTGTTTCGGGAGATTCCTGTTTCGGATAAGGTGGGAGGAAACGCCCGGGTGAGACCATTGTGTGGATCGCCCGGAGGACACGGTGGAGCATACGGTGGAGGTCTGCCCGGCTTGGGCGGGGCACCGCCATGTCCTCGTGGAGACGATCGGCGGTGGTGATTTTTCGCGTCCGGCCCTGGTCCAAGCCATGGTACGCTAGGGCCGATGCCTGCCAGGGTCGCGGGAAAGTCCGAAAGGGTTACCGTGGCCCCTGGCAACACACAGGCAACTGAAGGAACACGGGTGGGTTTTTGTCAGTTTAAGCCTAACACGCTCTCCCGCTCCGCCCAGAGCGAGAGAAGTTATATGATAATTTCCCACCCAAAAAAAAGTTAACGATATAAAAAATATAGCCATTTATGCCGCATATCACACTCGCAAATAAACCAGTCTATTTGGTACTTCCCGTTGGTCCAGCAGCATGAAGTTTGGCGAGAAGTAAGGTCAAGTAAAGAGGATAATCCGAAAATTGGTAATTTATAGTTCTATAATGATCGGCAAAGTTAAGTTTTTTCTGCAATCTGAGATTAAAAATTCAAAGGCCGTGTCTTGAAGTAACATTTAGTCTGTATTTAATTACTCTAATAAAAGTTCTTTTTCAATTGAAAAAGAACAACATTAATACATTACAACATAATATGTTGTTATTCATTTTAAGTTTGTCCTTCAATACAGATTTGGAAATTCGGGCAGCCGAGCAGGCACAGCTTTGAAACGGGACCCTCAGGGCACAAGTCCTAGTCACACTTGACCGGTTTTTTTTAACAAATTTTATATGATTCTAATTAAGTTTATATGATTCTAAATGCCTTTCTTAAAATACAAATTGTTCGTTTTACTATTATTGTCACCATTGATTTGTAGTACCTACTCTTGCCGCCATTGAACATATTAATACAGGACCTGCATGTTTGAAAAGTTAGTTTATGAATTTAAATTGTAATAACTTTTAATAAAGACTAAATGTTAATCCAAGATACGGACTATGACTATATTTCCAATCCCAAAAATCTCTTGAAAAGAAGACAAAAAAACAATATTACATGTGAATTTTAATATCATCCCATATTTTACCCTCTTGAGGGATAATTTTTGAAAAACGCTGAAATACGTCATTCTTGATTTGTTACCAAAAGCACAAATTTAAATTTTCATAGCCCTAACTTAAGAAATGATAGGTTTCCCATACAAACTTTCATCCCCTTAGGTTTATTTTTGAGACAAAAATTTGCTTATGTCCTTCTCCGGGATGCCATCTATCTCCTTGCCAAATTTTATCGAAACCTGGTCAGTGGTTTAGGCGTGAAAAGGTAACATACAGACAGACAGACAGACAGAGTTACTTTCGAATTTATAATATTAGTATAGATGGATGAATTGATGATTGACTGCTTAGCTGCATAAAAGTATAGCGGATTGATAATCATTTAAAAGTTAAATCTGTAACTATCTGCTACATTCGGTCCTTATTCAGCCCAGTGAAGGATTGGAATAATTCAACTGTTGCATAGTATATTGTGTTCATTTGAATAATAGTAAGTACCTCATTAAAAATATTTTTCAACATACAAAGGTATACTTGTATTGTGTTCTATCTCCTCTCATTTCCTACGATATGTATGGGAGTTATTTTTCAATTTCTGACTTTTCTCGTACTCAAACCTCAGTTGGCCCAATATAGTTTTTTGATCCTAATAATAAATAATAAGAAATAGGATCGACTGGCATCAAAAAAGTTTTTGTGAAAATTGGCCATTTTCTTACTGACTGTATTTTTTTTTCAAAATCTGTGAATGCAGATCAAAATGTTTCAAAATGTTAAGGACAGTCTCCTAAGACCGTTTTCTTGTAGCGACAACGGTTAAGGTACCTGCCCTTATCGCTCCAACTCAAAATACACCCTGTATATGCTATGATTGACTGCTTAGCTCCATAAGGGTACAAAAGGTAAAATCCGTAACTATCTGGAATATTCTTACCTTTTGGCTAGTCTTTTTACAATTTGCGGTAAACTATATAAGAATACGAACATAATGCTATATTGCTCATCCCCCATAGCAAATAGCGTGATAATAATTTTTGAAAAATCTATTGTGACGTTTCCATTATTTGACTATAAAGTTTATTTATACCAATTTTTAAGTTAATTAAGCTACACAGTAAAATCCTCCATTGTAAAAATTAATATCCCGTTTCACCCCATTAGGGGTAGATTTTTAAAAAACCCTGATATACGTTTTTATTTATTTTCAGTTTTAATTATAAATACTGAGTTTCGAGTTAGTTAGACCGCTCGTTAAAATTCTTCCATACAAACTTTGATACCCCCCAATCCTCCTTTAAGGGGTGTGCTTTAGAAAAACTAAAAGTGGCAAACTTTATAATTTACATAGATAAGTATTCGGCTAAGTTTCAAGTTTATTAACTCAAGGAATAAGATTTTTACAACATACAAACAAAATCCCCCCTTTTCACCCTCTTAAAGATCGAATTTCCAAAAATCCGTTCTTAGCGTCTACTAACTATAAACTACCTTCCTACCAAATTTTATCGTCATACGTCAAGCGGTTTTCGATTTTTCTTGATGACTGAGTGAGTGAATGAGTGAGTGAATGAGTGAGTGAGTGAGTGATCTTTCGTTTTTATATATTTAGATTAGATATTAGCCGGTGATAGTAAAGAACCCAACAATTATAGGCCTGTGTCAATTCTGCCAGTTCTCAGTAAGGTGTTTGAAAAGTTGATGCTCAATCAAATGTTACGTCACTTTAATAAAAATTCCATCTTTCATGAACAACAGTACGGTTTCACCAAAGGGCGTTGTACTACTGACGCCGGTCTCACCCTAATAAAGAACATTTTCAAGGCCTGGGAAGAAGCACAAGATGCCATTGGAATCTTTTGCGATCTCTCGAAGGCGTTCGATTGTGTAGACCATGAGACACTTCTGTTGAAACTAGAGCACTATGGGATTAAGAATACAGCTCTTGATTTACTTAGATCATACCTGAAAGATAGAAAGGTTAAAGTTCAGGTAAACGGCGTAAACTCATTAGGGTCTGAAATGGCAATGGGCGTTCCTCAAGGTTCGATATTGGGTCCATTCCTCTTTTTAGTTTACATTAATGATTTACCCCAATTACTTCAAAATCAACCGAAGATGGTGTTATTTGCAGATAACACATCATTAATCTTTAAAATAAACCGACGGTCACAAAATCTTGACGACGTGAATAGCTCTATTCTGCAAGTCCAAGATTGGTTTACGGTAAATAATCTGGTACTTAATAAAAAAAAACCAAATGCATTAGATTTAAATTACCTAATGTTAAAAGTAGCGAATGTGACATCATATTGAATGGAGAAAAACTGGAATTTATTAATCAAACGGTTTTCCTGGGAATCACGCTAGACGAGAAATTACAATGGGGACCTCATATAACATCTCTTGCGGGGCGGTTAAGCTCGGCCGCTTATGCTGTTAGAAAGATAAGACAGTTAACAGATGTAGAAACCGCGCGTTTGGTCTATTTTAGCTACTTCTACAGCATTATGTCATTTGGCATTTTACTGTGGGGTCGGGCTGCTGACATTGAATCCATCTTTATTTTGCAAAAGAGAGCTGTCAGAGCCATTTATAATCTACGTCGCCGCGAATCTCTCAGGGAACTTTTTAAAAGGATTAATATTATGACGGTACCTTGCCAATTCATTTATGAAAATATTATGTATGTAAGGAAAAATCCACATCTCTTTAATAAAATAAGTGATAGACATAATTTTAATACTAGAAATAAAGATAAACTAGATCAACCATTTTTCAGGTTATCTAAAGTACATACATCTTTTATGGGGTACTGTGTTAAATGTTACAACAAAATACCTTGTGACATATTGCAATTAAATGAAAGAAAATTTAAAACTCATATAAAAAGTACACTTTGTAAACAAGCATATTACAAATTAGAGGATTATATCCAAGATAAGAGTGCTTGGAAACATGCTGGTCCTGCTCCATAGGCCAATTTAGAATCAAGACAAAATCAAACTGGTTGCTAATTTAATTGTAAAATTTATTACTTTGTGTTTTATGACATTGATTTTACATTCTGTGATTACTTCCTCACACACTTATTAATTGTAAAATTTTAGGAAAATCGTCTACTTTTACAATGTTTGTTAATATGTGAGCACAATGTATCTATCACATATTAAATTATCTATCGTTGCTTCATTTTTAATTCTTTTTACCTATTGTGGTATAGTAATTTTATTCTAGGTGCATCGTCTTCACATATAATAATTATTTAACAAATGTATGCACATATACAAACAATTGTAAAACATTTTTAAAAGAGTAACGGTGGAGTTTCTTGCCTATTCTTCTCCATACGAAAACTACCTTTTGAAAGGGGCGACTAGAATCAATTTTATTATTTTGTAATTTTTGACGTTCAAAAGTGCCATACATGGGCCTATTTGAAATAAATGATTTGACTTTGACTTTGACTTTAGCTTTTATTTGATACCAATAATGCTTTTTTTTAAACCTACCCCTCCCTTTTTTTCTATTTGCAGATGCAATATATAAATATTATATAGCCTATGACACTCCCACAATTAATACGAATCTAACGACACCTCACATGTTAAAATCCATCAAGCCGTTTAGGCTACAGAGCGTGCCAAAGAAATAGACATACATACATACAAACATACATACATACATACATACTCTCGAAAAACATTACCCTCCTTCTGGTTAATATCACAAGTGCGGCCCGCCTTTAGTTTATTTTGCCACCTTGTGGCCTTTGCCTGGCAAAAGGTTGCCGACCGCTGAGATGGGACTAAACTTTAGTCCCATCTCAAAAATGCCCAACGCGCCTAAAGAAGTTTTCACTTCAAAAAGCAAAACCAAACTTTGGAACAAATGACGTGTGAGGTATCATTAACAGTAAGTAATAGGTACTTACCATAATTTTTTCCATTGTACTGGAAACGTCATAAAGACGATGATGATGTCATCAAACCACGTGGTCCCGCAACCTATTGTTCTAATTTCATACTCTGTTAAAGATAACAACAATTTTACATACGTCTGCCTTCCTGATGATAACAAGTTGGTGTCACACTCTGTTACGACAATTTTAAGTTTGCATGCCGCCAAAGTTTCCTGTGATGAGCAAATCTAAACGTTATCTTGGCGATAGGTCCCATGCGGGTATGTAGCTTGACTAAACTACTCATATTCTGCAAACTTACCTTGTCTTCTTTACTTTAATAGTCATAGCATCACGCATTGTTTCCCCGAAGGGTTGGGCAGAGGTGTCCCTGTAGCAGGTACACCCACATTTCGCCAGTTATGTTTAAGTCCCATGTAATAGGGGGCGAGCCTATTGCCATCAACCTCGCACAAATCCAGACTCCGAGCTGCTACTGAGAAATTTCAGATAGAAAAACCCAATAACACTGCCCGACCCGGGAATCGAACCCAGGACCTCATGCTCAGCAGTAGCGCTTGCAACCACTAGACCAACGAGGCAGTCAGTCAAGTTTAATAGTCACTACATACTTATATATATATATATATGTATTACTAGTATATATTATAAAATATAAAACTAAGTCCCCCCACCGCGTCTGTCTGTCTGAACGCGATAAACTCGAAAACTACCGAACGGATTTTCATACGGTTATCACCTATGGACGGAGTGATTCATGGAAGGGTTAGGTGTATAGTTCATTAAAGGTTTTGTGTAAATTGGCTGAAATATGACGATGATTGTTGAAGGTGTCGGAAAAAATCATGGTGGCGACTGGGAGCTTTACTGGCGTGCGCCGTATAAACAAATAGAGTTATACAGGGTGGCAGGGACATCGACGCGAAAACTATTACCAAGGATGCAGCACATGATTCTGAGCCCCCCTACGTTGAAATTATAAGTCGGTTATTTTAAAAAAAATGCTGTTCCAATTCATTCGACCACGTAGGTAGGTATTGCACTTTTGTATGAAACAGCAGATCTTTTTTTTTATAACCGACGAAAAATTTTAACGCTGAGGGTTTCAGATTCATGTACTGAATCCATGGTAACAGTTTTCGCGTCGATGTCCCTGCCACCCTGTATGAAAACAGTGTATTATGGAATTATTCCTCCATGGCATATTTTCCAACATCCACGCGGGCGAAACCGAAGGCAAAAGCTAGTTCTGTATAAGTGTAACTAGCAACGCGCCCCTGCTTTGCACGGTGTCTATGACTTGACAAAACATTGAGATTTCTTTATTAATTTAATTTTAATATAAACCTTCCGGAATAAATTCTCTAAATGACGATAAAAACACACAGACGGACCTTTTTTAACCGACTTCCAAAAAGGAGGAGGTTATATGTTCGTCACGTATGTTTGTTTTTTTTTTATGTATGTTCACCGATTTCTCCGTCAATTGTGGACCGATTTGAAAATTCTTTTTTTGTTTGAAAGGGTGTGCTCTCGAATTGGTCCCATATAAATTTTATGAACTTTGCTTGGATAGTTTTTGAGTTAGCTACAAAATACGTATTTTTTTCCCACTTAGTATGTAGATGATATGTTAAGTTTCTGTCATTGGTAGCATTCGAATGTGTGTGGGGTAGGTACCACAACTAAAAAGTGAAAAATAAAAACTTTTTACAAAAAAAAAACAACCGACCTCCAAAAAAACACTACAAAGTGAAAAATATCTTTAATTTCGGAAGTCGGTGGCAAAAACGAAAATACAAAACCCAAGACACCAACTTCCGAAATTAAAGTTATTTTTCACTTTGTAGTGTTTTTTTGGAGGTCGGTTGTTTTTTTTTTGTAAAAAGTTTTTTTTTTTAGAAGTCTAATCAGAACAACTCGTAAGTAGTACATACGTACGGCTGTGTAGCCGTGTATCAAGCTATACCAGACCAGTCTCGCTTGTGCCGCGTTCCAATGCGGTCGTGTTTGCATATTCTGTGTATTGATTAGCGCAGCGCAAGCTGTCGCTCGTATTTTATTAGCCATGAGCAACGAACTTGTGGCGAATGAGCTGCTGGCGTTCCTGCAGCAGAAGCTGGATGTTATGGAGGAGGTGTCCGCTGTCCAGATCTGCGCAACAAACTTCAGCGAAGATGACATAGCTGCTGCCAAGCTGTTGTTGTTCAGTGTGCTTAACAAGCGCGACCAGATGGTGTCCCGCCGGCGTGACGGGACTAAGAGAAGCCTGCAAGACATTATCACGCTGTTCAAGGAGACCGACCCGGACGACGTGCCGACGTTTGTGGCGAAGGAGCTACACAAGCTTCCTCCCGTCACCTTTGACCACGTTGATGTAACGAGCCTTCTGAAGGACATTGTCTTTCTGAAGGCCCGCCTCGCGGATGTTCTGGCGAAATTAGATGCATCCCAAAACACTGTCTCCAATTTGCGCAAAGAATTTAGTGAGTTGCGCAACAGTGTGGCGGTAACTAGGTCATCAGTCGATGCGTCTAACGTAAACAAGTGTCGCGGAGCTGGCCTCGATGTATCGTCGTCAAATTCCGCGTCAGCAGTTTTGTCGCCAGCGCATCCGTCGTTTGCTGAGCTTGCAGAGCGTTCCGCCTGCGTGCCCCGCAGCCCCGCACCCGTCACCGCAGCTCCTCCACGCAGCGCTGCCCGAGCTGCTCGCCCCGTCCCGCAGCCAGTGTTTGAAGCCCGGGCGAAACCGTTACAAAAGGATTTCGCTAGCGTTACCGCGAGTGCCCCAGGCGCTTCAAGTATGCAACCTATGTCAGAAAAGAGATCTCATGGCGAGGGTTTCGTGACAGTGCAAAGGAGGAAGCGCCGATCGCGACCGATCAAGAACCGCTATGGTAAAGCACTTACAGAGCCCGAAATAAGCTTGCGTGCCGCAAAGCCGAATACACCGGTGTACATCTCCCGCCTACACTACACCACTAAGGCGGAGGACATCGTGGAGTACGTGCGCCAGAAGACCAGGTGCACGCCGAGGGTGCAG
Organism: Agrochola lychnidis; assembly: GCA_963680765.1. Lineage (NCBI taxonomy): Eukaryota > Metazoa > Arthropoda > Insecta > Lepidoptera > Noctuidae > Agrochola > Agrochola lychnidis. The sequence goes on from OY796857.1 coordinate 19,395,727, forward strand.
TTGCTGGAGTCGCATCGCAACGTCAACTTCAAGGCGTTTGTGGTGCGAGTACCGAATTGTTTTCTGCCCGTCGTCATGGAAGAGGACTTTTGGCCGCAGGACGTGGTGTTCCGTCGCTTCCGCGGACAAATACCACAGGACAGCACAAGGACAAGCTAGTGAAGTGAAGTGCTACTAACATAGTTTTAAGCTATTTAATAACACAAGTTTTTCAAGTTCTCGTTATATTAAAATATGTATGTTTAGGTTAAGGTATTTTTCTATGGGCCTGTGTCGCCTGAAATAAATGGTATTATTTCCTTTATTCCATTAAAATACTTATAAATTACATTTTTAAATATTAGAATATAAAAAATATAGAAACATTTAAAAATATAAAAAATAGTAGCCCACCGGTATCGGGAACAGGGTCCAAGCTACCGGCGGTCAGGGCTCCAGAGAGAGGAACCTCCTAACAATGCGAGCCGTGTCCAGGAGTACCGCCTTCTGAATCAAGCCCTTGATCCAGCTGCCCAACGAGAGCCTCCTTAGGTGTTGGTCGAGGCTCTTGGCAATTAAGCCATTGGCTGATACGACTATCGGCACAATGATCGCTGAGTCCACATCCCACATGTCGACAATCTCGCGAGCCAAGTCAAGATACTTGATTTGTTTGTCTTTCTCGGCTTTCACGAGGTTCCCGTCATGCGGGACTGTTATGTCAATAATCATTGTGCGCCGCTCTACTCGATCCACCACCACTATATCAGGTTTATTGGCAACAATAGTCCTGTCAGTGATGATGGATCGATCCCAGTACAATGTGATATTTCCATTTTCGAGAACTGGGTCGGGCACATACCTGTAGTACGGCACTTCCGATTCCACAAGGCCGTATTTCAGAGCAAGTTGCTGATGGATAATCCTGGCTACAAGGTTGTGTCTATGCAAGTACTCTTCGTTAGCTAGACGAGAACACCCGGAGATAATGTGTCGGATTGATTCTCCCGGACGGTGGCATGCCCGACAGATGTCAACCGTGCCATCCTTCACAATAAATCTCCGGTAATTGTTCGTCATGATAACTTCATCCATAATTGCACAGATAAAACCTTCGGTCTCCCCGAAGAGGTCACCGAAACGTAGCCAGGTCACGGACGCCAGTAAATCTACATCGGGTCCATGTAGGGCCCGGAAAAAGCGTCCGTGAAGTTCCTTACTCTGCCATACCTCCCTGCGATCGTTAGTGTCGAGCACTACAGGCTTGCGCCAGTTCTCTTTAGCCAAGGAGAGCGGGGTAAGACCCTTGTCCACCGTGACCACATCTCGATGCATCCCCACGTCGGCTTCTAGGAAATATTCCCTAAGACTGCATATCTCGCGATTGTGTAGGGTCTTAGCGTTTAAAAAGCCTCGACCTCCACACTTTCGCGGGATATACAGTCTCATTACCGATGACCGTGGGTGATGCATTCGATATGCAGTCAGCAGCGTACGGACCCTCCTATCCAGGGCGTCGAGTTCGGTCTGAGTCCATTTGAGTATGCCGAAAGAGTACATCAAAACCGGCATGACCCAACCGTTGAAGGCGCGCACCTTGTTTCCGCCTGATAGAAGACTATTAAATACTTTCTTCAGGCGGCCAAAGAAACGCTCCTTCAACGATTGCTTCATGTCAGTAACATTGATGCCCAACGCTTCCGACATACCCAAATACTTATAGGTTTCGGATGCGGAGAGGGCTCTAAGGTTTATGGAATCCGAGAGTTGAGCTCCCACGGATTCCACAATCTCCCCTCGCTTTACATGCATGACCGCACATTTGTCCACACCAAATTCCATTCTGATGGCACTACTGAAAGTTTCAGTTACTTTCAGTAGCTCCATCAGTTGCAAATTGTTGGGGGCAAAGAGTTTTAGATCATCCATGTATAGGAGGTGAGATATAACCTGGTATTATTATTATTATTTTCCTTTATTTCATTATTTACATATAAATTATATTTTTAAATATTAGAATAAAATAATATAAAAATATTTAAAAGTATAAAAAATAGTGTCCCACCGGTATCGGGAACAGGGTCCAAGCTACCGGCGGTCAGGGCTCCAGAGAGAGGAACCTCCTAACGATGCGAGCCGTGTCCAGGAGTACCGCTTTCTGAATCAAGCCCTTAATCCAGCTGCCCAACGAGAGCCTCCTTAGGTGTTGGTCGAGGCTCTTGGCAATTAAGCCATTGGCTGATACGACTATCGGCACAATGATTGCTGAGTCCACATCCCACATGTCGACAACCTCGCGAGCCAAGTCAAGATACTTGATTTGTTTATCTTTCTCGGCTTTCATGAGGTTTCCGTCATGCGGGACCGTTATGTCAATAATCATTGCGCGCCGCTCTCCTCGATCCACCACCACTATATCAGGCTTATTGGCAACAATAGTCCTGTCAGTGATGATGGATCGATCCCAGTACAATGTGATATTTCCATTTTTGAGAACTGGGTCGGGCACATACCTGTAGTACGGCACTTCCGATACCACAAGGCTGTATTTCAGGGCAAGTTGCTGATGGATAATCCTGGCTACAAGGTTATGTCTATGCAAGTACTCTTCGTTAGCTAGACGAGAACACCCGGAGATAATATGTCGGATTGATTCTCCCGGACGGTGGCATGCCCGACAGATGTCAACCGTGCCGTCCTTCACAATAAATCTCCGATAATTGTTCGTCATCATAACTTCGTCCATAATTGCACAGACAAAACCTTCGGTTTCCCCAAAGAGGTCACCAAAGCGCAGCCAGGCTACGGACGCTAGTAAGTCTACATCGGGCCCATGCAGGGCCCGGTAGTAGCGCCCGTGAAGCTCCTTGCTCTGCCATATCTCCCTGCGGTCGTTAGTGTCAAGCACTATAGGCTTGCGCCAGTTCTCTTTAGCCAAGGAGAGCGGGGTAAGGCCCTTGTCTATCGCAACCACATCTCGATGCATCCCCACGTCGGTTTCTAGGAAATATTCCCTAAGACTGCATATCTCGCGATTGTGTAGGGTCTTAGCGTTTAAAAAGCCTCGACCTCCACATTTTCACGGGACATACAGTCTCATTACCGATGACCGTGGGTGATGCATTCGAAATGCAGTTAGCAGCGTACGGACCCTCCTATCCAGGGCGTCGAGTTCGGTCTGAGTCCATTTGAGTATGCCAAAAGAGTACATCAAAACCGGCATGACCCAGCCGTTGAAGGCGCGCACCTTGTTTCCGCCTGATAGAAGACTATTAAATACTTTCTTCAGGCGGCCAAAGAAGCGCTCCTTCAACGATTGCTTCATGTCAGTAACATTGATGCCCAACGCTTCCGACATACCCAAATACTTATAGGTTTCGGATGTGGAGAGGGCTCTAAGGTTTATGGAATCCGAGAGTTGGGTTCCCGCGGATTCCATAATCTCCCCTCGCTTTACATGCATGACCGCACATTTATCCACACCAAATTCCATCCTGATGGCGCTACTGAAAGTTTCAGTTACTTTCAGTAGCTCCATCAGTTGCAAATTGTTGGGGGCAAAGAGTTTTAGGTCATCCATGTAGAGGAGGTGAGATATAACCTGACCACCTCTCCTCAGCCGATAGCCAAGACCTGAATTCTCCAGCAGTGTGCTTAGAGGGTTCAGGGCTAAGCAGAACCAGAGCGGACTCAAACTATCTCCCTGGAATATACCTCGCTCAATCCTTATCGGCTCACTATTCCTCTGGATATTTCGACATCCTGGATAGCGAAGGACCGTCCTCCATTGCCCCATACACGACATCAGGAAGGTGCGCAAAGTTGTATCTACTTTATACAACTCCAGCACCCTCATGAGCCATGTATGTGGCACCGAGTCATAGGCCTTCTTATAGTCTATCCAGCATGTCGACAGATCCTTTCGGGAACGGCGAACTTTACTCGATGTTGGCTAATGGCCATATCAATGAGGAGTTGCTCCTTAGTACCGCGGGACCCATTCTTACATCCATTTTGAGAGGCAGACATGATGGAGTTGGTGTCTATATGTTTGTTAATTTTAGCTCTCAAAATGGATGTAAGAACTTTATAGACCGTCGGTAAACACGTGATCGGCCTATAATTTTTGGGTTCCGCGGTGCTACCAGATTTATGGAGCAGGTGGGTAACTCCTGTCGTTAGGAACTGGGGTAGCGAACCAGACTCTAAAGCAGTCTGGTACTGAGCCGCCAAGCGAGCGTGCGATCTTACAAACCATTTAATCCAGAAATTGTGCAGCCCGTCCGGCCCTGGAGACTTCCAGTTAGGCAACGGACGGACTGCACGAGCCACATCTTGGGGACAGATGGTAATGGCCCCCATTTCTGCTATTGGATCGCAGGCTCGCTCGATTTCTCGAGTCCAATCACCTTCGGTGTGACTGACAGGCACCGACCAGATGCTGCGCCAGAAAGAGCACATGGCATCATCACCTGGCAGATGCGTGTCAGCCACACCTTGGTTCGGTCGCTCCCAAGCCCTATAAACCCACCTTTCATCTATCTGGAAGGTGCGATTCTGAGTGTATCGATCCACTCGCCGCTTATACCTACGGATACGGTTTGCCCATGCATACACTTTCTGCTTCAGGAAGTCGATGCGCTCTGTGACACGGGCCATATATTCCTGTGGGCAGATATCAGTCCCTAAGAACGCCCGCCTCACAAAGCGCATCACTCTAGGGCGAGTATTGCCCTCCCTGAAGCAGATTAGTTTGCCGATGAGGGCTCTGGCCCCACCAATACGGCGCTCAATTCTGCACTGCCAAGCTGGCACGGCTGGTTTCGGTTGTGTAGCTCTTGAGTCATTAGCAAATTTGACGTGAGCTACACGACATGCCGCTACAGCTGCGCAGTACAGAATTGAGTGAGTATCAGTGAGGTCTGCGCAGTCATCAAAATAGTTTGACAACTGCGAATCCAGAACCGCCACCAGCGCCCTATTTTTGTTATGCATGGGCAAACGAGGTAAACGTGGTCTAAGTTCGGGCGACATGAATCGATATTCCTGAATCGCACCCTCCAAAGCACTCCTCAATTCCTCATTGCACTGGGTACTTACGTTTGTAGCCCTGTCATCAATCCTCTCGTCAGCTTGGCTTGTAGTGTCCTGTGCTGGTGCTATAACACTCTGCGACGGGGGAGCGATGACATGGCTACTTCGCATTTCATTTCGCAGGCGATCAAGTACAGTGTCATCCAACATATGATTACGCTGGATGACCCGCACCTGATCCGACAGTCGTTGTGCCGAAACGTTGACAGCTGGCTCAAGCGCCTGAAAAAGAGAGAGCATCCGAACACGGTACGCGGTCAGGTTATTTCCCCCCTCTGTAGCCCCATAGTATGAGCGCATGACGTTTTCGTTAATGGATCGTGTCCATCTCATGCGCTGCACACTTCCGCCGGGAGCTGGGACCCTATCAGAGGCCGGTGGGCCTCGAGGTCCTAAGCCGACCGGCGGCCGGCGTCCTCCCCGCCGACGAGCAGGTGGTGGCGTCGTGGGCGGAGAGAAATACTCGTCGCTCGAGCTCGACGCAACTGCCGCGGCCGGTGTCGTCACAGCGCTCACAGTGGGGCTGGGTACCGGCGGCGACGAGGCGGAGCTGAGCGGCGAGTCCGGAGGTGGTGGGCGTGCTAGGCGTGCAGCCGATCTTGTCAACATTTCATCTTCATTTTTTTTTCAGTTTAATGTTGTTTTATCGGAGGTGACATCTGTCTTGTCACCTCCGATTCGATAGTTTTTAATAGTGTTCTTTTACATTTTGGTGAAATTAGATCTCTTTATTGAATTTTTATGGTTTTCTGGTTTAAATGTAGTATGTATGGGGAAACTCTTGTAAAAATGCTTCAGAATTATTATATTTTATAAAATTAGGTAAACGAGATGTCTTGTTGACACAGTGTTGCCAGCTAATTATTATTATTATACATTTCCAGTATAAGCTGACCTCGCATTGTACGGAAAATGGTTCTGTTGCCTCTTATCACTAGGTAGGTAAGCTGGTTGAGGAAACCGTAGGATTTTTGAAACAACATTCCAATGCTAAGACCATGTATAACTTTCATTGAACGCGTACATGCCAAACTGCTTTGAAAACTGCAGCCAGAGAGACATCGGCATAACTTTCATAAACCGCCAGTTTTCAAACAATTCACGTTCATAATCCCGAACAAAAGGGTCCAAAATATCAGTTTAAAACTGGCGATATTATAACATATTCCTGCGCGCGTCCGCACGTCGTCGTCTCGTCGCCGGCGCGTCACGCGCGGAATACGAATCTCTACATTACGTTGTTCTACTGTGCAAGTGATTATATCAATGTAGATACAAACTATGTACACAAGACACCTATTGTTTAGTTTCTCGTTATCATCCAAGATTCAATTGTAAGAATGGGACATGTCTTCGGTATTTATAATCGCTAATTGCAACGACAAGGACAAGTCAACTCTCAAGCTGCACAGCATAGTAGGTATATATTATATAGGACGGTATAAAATATTGTCGAATGCTGTATATAGTACAGTATTTCTATTTTCTCAATGTTCCTCGGGAATCATCGCATTTCCGAATACAAAAGAATGCTAATTTTCATGTCCATCAATTAATTAGATGTATCGTGATAATTTGAATTAAGTACTTTATTGTTGTTTAGTTTTGATTTCCGTGTAAACTATATAGAGCTGTAACACTATTTTCCTATCTGTCGTGCCTGCAACTTTAACAGCTTTCCTCCCATTTTTAAAATAAATTACATTAAGTTAAAAGAGTATTAACAATTCTAAATACTTCCAAGTCGATTAAGAGCGTCCGGTCTGCACCAAGTGCAAAGGGCAACTGATAAAAATCCGACGACTGACGAATAACGTAATTTTGCGACTGACATTAAGAAAATAGAAATACTGTATTCACCGTGAAATTTGAATCACAGTTTTGCTAGAACAAACGTTGTTCAGACCATGGTCTACTACGATTCTACAGTATCCAATAAAAAAAAACATACTTGGTTTTTGAAAAAACACAAAAAACACAAAGTTTAAAATGTCAAGATTATCTACTGCTTACTACATTTCGTTTATGGAGGTACATTTCCCTGTAGACAATGCTTTGTCCCGTGCGTGGTGTCTGTGTTGTAGGGAGTAACGATAATCTTGACATTTTAAACTTTGTCTTTTTTGTGTTTTTTCAAAAACCAATTTTTTTTTTTTTATTGAAACGAATCAATTATCATATCGAAATTGATTTTAGAATCACAGATACTCTCAAATTCAGCATTGACTACAAGACGCAAATACAATATAGTCATTGAATAATAACACAACAAGGGATTCAGTTAAGAGCGACCCAAAATGTCTTCCCAAACCCAAACACGACACTGTTTTCCTCGGAAAGTGTCCACCCACGGATTGATCCTCTGCAAACTAAATCGAAATTAGTTTGCGAAGTGCCATTGTTTGATAAAGGCTCAACTTTGATGGGTACAGATTACAGGTGTCTTGAGGTAGCCCTACAGGTGAGACTTCGATAACTAGGTGATTTAAAATAGCACCCTAATTGCGTCAATCACAATCTGACTGATTTTGAAGGATATTTCTAATCCATTGCTTCATACGTTCGAAAAATTCGTCTGCTCAACAACGTAAATAACGCAATGAATGTTGTTGAACTGTCAAAATGAAAGCCATGGCTACTGTATGAGTGTTATGCAGTTATCCCGCAGGTGAAGTAGATGTATAAAGTTGTGAAGTATCCGATCAAAGTATGGTTAACTGTGGCCAATGCGGCTAAATAATAATGACAATGATTTATACCATTCCCCCTCTAAAAAGCTTATTTTATTCACTGAAAACAGTGAATTTTTAATCACTATTTTGGTGTTTGAGTTTATGTAGAACACCAATATATTCGACCTCGATCTCAATGCTATACAACCTCCTTGCGATTAATTTAACCTTCCTTTTTTGGAACGAAGTTCTTTAACGCGACTTGTAAACTTTCAGAAATCGTCACGCTAAAAAGTGTTAATATTTATTTTATTTTTTGTTTATTTTATGTGTTTTTTTTTTTTAGTGTTTATCCGTGGAAACTTGTAAATGGCCTTCAATTTTATATAATTTAAGAACACTGTGTAAGTTAGCTGTAAGTTTCCCGAATATAATAAAATAAAATAAAATAAATAAATAAATATTTGTGACTGTCTTCTTCTATTCAAAGAGAAAGAGAGAGAGAACACCGGCAGAAAAAACAAAAGAAAAGAGTAGATGCTGCAGTGTTGTGGAATAAAATTGTACACATCGGCCCGAGTACACTGCATGCCGGAGAGAGAGAGAGAGAAAGTGTGAATTTGGTCAAAATGAAAATCCAAGATGGCGGCTCTGATTCAAATTTTTCATCATGGGTGTCGTTTTCATAGTTTTCGAGGGCACTAACGCCGATATGAGGCCAAAATGTAAACGCAAGATGGCGACTGCAAAAATTTTGTTTTTGTTTTAAATCATACGTGAGAAAGAACTTCGTTTCTGACGGTGGTCCCACGACCGCACACGTTTTTCCTCATTAAATGTCTATTTTCGCTTAAATCTTTCTTTTTCTCGTAGTCGTGGTATAAAGTATAGTATGCAACTCTTGAATAAAACGGATTTATATCGAGGGCCATAAATCACTCACGTCGCTTAGGATTCACTTGCTCGTAATTCATCTATGGCCCTCCCTTTAAATCCGTCCTTTATTCACGAATTGCATAATATACTATTTATCAGGCAACTAAGGCCCATAAATAGAATACACAAAATAATCTTATACAATAATAAACTGATACATATTAAAACCTTATACAACTATGACTATACACGTAATGTTGACGGCGTCGTGTATCGCTGCATGGTGTCGCGTAACCGTCCTCGGAAACATCGGTATACGACACCTTTCGGCCAAAAGTCCTCTTTCAGGCAAGTCTGTAGATGGTGGGTTGGAAATGGCCGATAGTGCTGAGATAAGATTGCTATCTTATTCACAGCATCGAATATACCTAGTTGCATTTTCGTTGCATTTTAGTCTAGACTACTCTGCCATTAAAAACTACTTTAATTTACTAATATTAACCTATGCATCGGATATGCATATATGAGGAGCAGTGGTGGCCCAGTGGTAACCCCGACTTACGAGTTCGTGGGTTCCAAGCCAGGCAGGCGCTTTATTTTGAGTTAATAATCTCATCACCACTGCTCTGAAAACGATGAAGGAAAACTTCTTGAGAAAACCGGCATGTCCTGGAACCAAAGTATTCGAAGACATGTGACATATATACCAACCCGCTCGGGCCCGCGTGGTGAATTACGGCCCAAACCCTCTCACAGAGTGGAGGCCTGTATCCCAGTAGTGGGAACTTTATAGGCTGATTATGCTTATGCTTTTTATGCATAACTATACCAACATGTCATGGTACAAAGGTCACTCAAAAAAATTTCCTCCGTGAACGATTTAAATACTTGTACATAGAAGGTCGATAAATTAAATTAGCGAGGTTTTTACACGAAATATTGGGTTACATTACCTACACATATTGTTCATTTTAATTTGTAACGATCATGGTTTATCATCAAGGTTCTGCGATAAGCGATCTAAATGGTATCAGCATTTTAGCATCACTTTTACTGAATAGAGTCAGATTACAGCCAATTACAGGTTGAGGCTGCTCTCAAAACGGTGAAGGAAAACATCGTGAGGAAACCGGTATCTCCTAGAACCGAAAATTCAAAGACGTGACATCTACCAACCCGCACTGGGCCCGCGTGGTGGATTACGGTCCACTCCCTCTCACAGAGAGGAGGCCTGTGTCCCAGCAGTGGAAACATTATAGGCTGATGATGATGATGATGACAGGTTGAGTCTGTAATGATATGTTCAGACGATGCATAACTGCGTACCAAACAAAGTATGGGTTGCCATTTGTTAATTCATTGACAGACATAGAACGAAGATAATATAGCAAGGATATATAAACATAGCACACCGTTTCTTTCGATAGATAAACCGCTTTAGAAACGAGTTTATCTCTGACTTTTACATTACCTTATCCGCATAACCTTAGACTTTGCACTGTAGGTATTATATATTTAGCAGTGATATCAAATATATCGTATATTACCTACTCAATGTGAGGCATGGCAATGTCGTGATGGCTCAGTGGTTAAAGGCTCCTACAAACAGCCTATCGCTTGTTTGTAGGAGCCTTAAGGCCTCGCCTCTCATGCACGAGGTTGTGGGTTCAAATCCGGGCAAGTACCAATGTGACTTTTCAATTCATATGTAGTTTTTGAGTTTATCTTGGATATTACTAACATCGGTGAAGGAAAAACATCGTGAGGAAACCAGTGGTGCTATTCTATAAAAATCTCACTGTGATAACTTAGGTGAAGTGAGCTGCCAATAGTGTCAATCCTTAGCAACTGACAGCTCACTCCACGCTCACTTCACCTAAGTTATCACGGTAAGATTTTTACAGAATAGCACTACTGGACTTGATAGTTAATATAAATCTGAAATCGCCAACCCGTCTTGAGCGCGCGTGGTGATCAATGCTCGTGCCTTCTCTGTATGAGAAGAGGCCTTTGCCCTGCAGTGGGACAATGATAGGCTGGTGTAAATGTGAGGCACTTATGGGATAAAATTTTAAAGTTGGATTTTAAAATAAATAATTTTTGGAGTAAAAACTTCTTTAGGCGCGTCGGGCATTTGTGAGATGGGACTAGATCATTGATTTCGCGACACTGTAACGCAATTTACCGACACCGTGGAGTAAAAGACATCAACGCGTTGATTACGCGGTGCCGATTTTTTTCAAGTTTTCACTTGTTTTCACCCCCGGAGTGCCACTGTTTTTTTTTCAAAATTTGTTTATTGAAAAACCCAACAATAGTTGTATATTCTCAAGAAAGTATACCTACTCAATAAGATCACGTCTACGTCTCCAATTTTACTGCGAGCAAACTCGTCACGATTTCACTAACAATACACGTGCCTTCCCAATTCAAGTATGTAGTAAAACTTTCCGACAAGAAAATTGAGTACGCTGGCATAACAGTTTCGTGGATAGTCTCCCGAAGTACCCAACACCCTAAAATGTTACAATCCGCATGCAATCACAGAGAATTGTTATTCCTCCCGCGGTGGGCACTTCCTCTATTGGAGAAACCAGTAAATATAGAATACCTGTTTGCTTGTTTTGTTTTGTGTAAAATCGAAGTACAGTATTTTTATTTTCTTAATGTCCCTCGGGTATCATCGGATTTCCGAATTCAAACGAATGCTAATTTCCATGTCCGTCAATTATTAGATTTATCGTGTATAATAATTTGAATTGATTGATTGATAATTTGGCTTGTGGTTAAGTAATAACAGCTGCACGGGTCGATCGATCAGGTTAAGCTACGCTTGCCGCGGTTGGTCCGTGGATGGGTGACCATCTTTACATACCAAGTCCCCTCCGTGCCTCGGAAAGCACGTTAAGCCGTTGGTCCCGGCTGTCATTTGTAGATCTTTGACAGTCGTTACGGGTAGTTAGAAGCCCAAAAGTCTAACAACCAGTCTTACCAAGGGGTATCGTGTTACCTAGTCACTAGGTTGTGGAGGTCAGATAGGCAGTCGCTCCATGTAAAATACTGGTATTCAGCTGCATCCGGTTAGACTGGAAGCCGACCCCAACATAGTTGGGAAAAGGCTAGGCAGATGATGAATAATTTGAATTCAGAACTAAGTACTTTATTGTTGTTTTGTTTTGATTTCCGTGTGAATTATATAGAGCTGTAACACTATTTTCTATCTGTCGTGCCTGCGACTTTATCGGCTTTCCTCCCATGTTTTTAATCAGGGTTGTAACGGATATCCGTATCCGCATCCGCAACTGCGGAGCATCCGCATAAATTTTGATATCCGCAAAACATCCGCATCCTCAACTTTTGATTTTAAAAGCTCCGCATCCTCATCCGCATCCTCATAATTTCTATGAGGATGTGACCCTACCTTGTTCGCACAAATAGTGGATTTTTAAAAACTCGCGCCGAGCTAAATGGGCGGGCCGATAAGTGAGTTACGCGTTACTATTGGCTGAATTCGCAATGTCCTTGTTCTATGACAGATGATCGGCCGCACGTGGCACTGGTGGCACGACTGTGGTGTCACATGTCACAATCTGAGTTAGCAGCGATTTTTTTTTTCGTGCACTGTATTTTCAACGCTCTGCTTAGCGCCGAGAGTTAAAAATCCAACAGTGTGTTTTTCTACGCGCTGGGACGAGAGTGCGCCCCAGCGCATTGGATTATCAACGTTCAGCTTAACACCGAGAGTTGAAAATCCAGTGCGCGATCAAATCCCCCTGAGATTATAATATTACTTCTGTGTTTACGTCGGCTTACTGGGTATAAAATCATTCGATTTTTTTTTATCATCGCCACTGGCAAGTATCCCGAGTGAACAATTATTTTGTGGAGCAGGCCCTTATTTATGATGAACTTAGAAACCGGTTAGAAGGCGAAACGGCCTGCCAGTTACTTTTTATCAAATATAATTTACCTTTACTTAATTTTGAATATTAAAGTTGTGCATTTGACTCTACAATTTGAAATTTCAGTTACCAAATTTCATCATCATATATCATAATCAGCCTATAAGTAATTTTCCCACTGCTGGGACACAGGCCTCCTCTCGGTGAATATTAACAACTTTAATATTCAATTTTTTTTACCTACCAAATAATTACCTACAACCTATATAAATATAAATACTATAAAAAACAAGGGCTATTTTTTGTACGACATCTGCATCCGCACCCTCATCCGCATCCTCAATAAGGAATTTTCCAATATCCGTATCCTCATCCGCATCCTCAAACCCGATTATCTCGATATCCTCATCCGCATCCTCATCCGTTATATGACATCCGTTACAACCCTGTTTTTAATAAATTACATTAAGTTAAAAGAGTGTTAACAACTCTATATACTTCCAAGTCGATTCAGAGCGTCCGGGCTGCACCAAGTGCAGAGGACAACTGATAGAAATCCGACGACTGACGAAACACGAGGTTTGCCGCGGGACATTAGAAACACATTTATACTGTAATTCAGAATGACGAAGAAAGTCTCAATGGATAGAATGTTGGTCCCAACTTGTTTTACTGAACTCCTTACACAATAAAAGCTGAAGGGGACGGGAAAATGGTCATTTTCAGGAATGATGAGGATTGAAATGGTCACAAAATATCTTTAAACTTATAACATTTTATTCCTTCCCAATAACATATTTACTGACTTGTTTCTTAAGTACAAAAATACATTGTATATCCTATTCAAAAACTAATTCACAATGTCATCCGGCATTGCCGGTGTCATTAATATATCACATTATTTTCTTGGCAATAACTTTATATTTACTCCGTTCTTGGACCTCAACACGAGGTCTGCACTTAGTTCAGGCTCTTGAGCTGCTGGCAATATGAAGAAGTTCTTGACAATCTCCGAGATTGTGATTTTGAGTTCCATCATCGCAAACTTTTGACCTGAGGAAGAACAGAAATAATGAGACTGAAATATTTTTATTTCATGGTGAAAATGTTTGCACATGCACTATGCATGACTTGAAAAAGTAATTATCAAAAGAGTTGTAAAATCTACTATTTAGTAGATTTTTATACGAGGGGCTAAAATAACCCATTCTAACGAGGTAGTTTTACTCCCGAGCTTTAAAGCAAGGGAGTAAATAGAAACCGAGTTATAATGGGTTTTAGCGCCGTGTGTTACACTCTACTTTTCACAACGATTGCGATTAAATAAAATAATCCAATACAATATTAAATAGCTTATTAATTTTTTTAAATATACAATTTATTCAGTCTGAATTTTTAAGCAAACTTTTTATCCCGGTATGCGGTAGTAAAAAGCTAGTTTTACATAAGAATAAAGACTTTTTCGTTTTTGTAGGCTCGTTGGTTACAGACAAAAATTACTTTTTCCCCTAGAGCAAAATATGTAATTTTTTCCCCGCTGTGGTATGCCACAATGACGGATTTTTTGAGCAAGAGGGAGTGAAAAATAATAAATTGCATTAATATTAAACGCGCTCTAATTTTACACATTTGGAAGAGTCGAATTGAATGGAACCGCCTGACCAAAAAATAATGTATGAACTAACTATAACAGTTCATGTTTTAATGGGTCACTATTGTTGTATTGTGTGTACTCCAATCTATTGTGAAACCAAATATGACTGATAGTAAATGACCCATCTGACTTAAGGACTCCTATTTGGTATACCGATTGCGGAGATCAGATAGCAGCCGCTTGCAATAAACACCTGATAAAGAGCAATAGGTTTTTTTATGTTGTTGGATGGCTAGTGGCTAAACAATAACAGCCGCACGCGTTAATCGATCAAGTTAAGCTAAGCTTGCCGCGGTCAGTCCGTGAATGGGTGACCATCTTAACATACCAAGCCGCTACGTGCCTCGGAAAGCACGTTAAGCCGTTGGTCCCGGCTGTCATTCTTGAATCTTTGACAGTCGTTACGGGTCGTCAGAAGCTCGAAAGTCTGACAACCAGTCTTACCAAGGTGTAGCGTATTACCAAGTAACAAAGTTGTGGAGGTCAAATAGGCAGTCGCTCCATGTAAAATACTGGTATCCAGCTGCATCCGGTTAGACTGGATGCTGACCCTAACATACATAGTTGGGAAAAGGCTAGGCAGATTGATTGGATGGCAGACAAGCCGATAGCCCACCTGATGGTAAGTGGTCATCGGGCCTATGGACATCTACAATGGCATAGATTTGTTGCCAACACAGACGCGAAGCTTTCTCTTGTGTCTCTCATGAGCCTTTAACAACTTTTTTTTATGTTTTCTGTTTTTTTTTCTATTTTTTTTTTTAATTATTATTTAAACATTGAACAACTTATTTTTTTATTGCAACTTGCAGGTCAACCTTGGAGGTTGTCGGCTGCTTAAGGCGACGATAGCCGACTTTTAGTGATTCTATACTGAAGATTACGTCTAAACGAGTAAAATCTATCAAGCGTATTTTTCTGAAACCTTCACCATTTTAAAGATAATTTAATTATTGATCTTTTAGTATACGTATTTAATTAAAATACCTTTTGTTTTATATGTAATAAATTAATAATGCGTCTAATTTGGGCCAGCGCTCCTTGGTGGGCGAGTCCTATTACTGGCTGGATATACGACGCGTTGCATGAGCTCAGTACAGAACACGCAAGCTAACCACTCAAGGTCACTGGCATATATCTGCGTCTTAACCGCATTTTCCTGTGGCTGCCTCAATAAATAAAGGCGTCTAGCCAGGGCATAAAACTAGAAACAAAGCGACTACACGCTAAGGGTACCCCCTGTTGGGAACGGACCTAGGTTTAGGGCGTCGCTGGGGGAGGACAGCAAGGGACAGGCTGGATCGGATTCACCTTTAACTACATTGGTAACCATGCCATATAATTTTATGCCCATACCCTAGAAATCGGAATAGAGCACGCTGCTCTGCAGCAGAAATTGGTGCTTGTTTTTACTTGATTGGAAGTCTATATATACCTACTATTAGTTTGTTTTATTTGTAAGTTTGTATGCAAGGGGTTATCTCCGGAACAACCAGTCAGATTTGAAAATTTCTTTTTGCAATGGATAGCCCAATTCTTGAGAAAGGTTTTAAGCTCGCGGACGAAGTCGCGGGCAAAAGCTAGTACAATATACAATTACAAACGATTCTTTCTTTTTTAGGTTGGAATATTAATAACAAACTTACCAATACAGTTCCTGGGCCCAGCACTGAATGCCAGCCAACTGAAGGCATTCTTCAGCGGCGCCTCGAACCTTTCCGGGCGGAACTCCAATGGGTCATCATATAAATCGGGTTGGCGCTGGATCTGGTAGATGTTCATTACGACTGTTGCGCCTTTTACTAGTTTCAATCCTCCCACCTCTGGAATCAATAAAATTAGTTACCAGCTGAAGCTACGGTACCAGCTGAAGCTACGTTACCCGCTGAACTATTCTGTAAAATCTCACCGGGAAAACTTAGGTGAAGTGAGTTTAAAGTGACCTGTCAATACTGTCAATCCCAGTAGTGCTATTCTGTAACCATCTCACTGTGTTATCCTAGGTGAAGTGAGCGTGGAGTGAGCTGTCAGTTGCTAAGGATTGACACTATTGGCAGCTCACTTCACCTAAGTTATCACGGTGAGATTTTTACAGAATAGCACTACTGGTTGAATGACAGCTCACTTCAAATTAGTTTTTCCGGTAAGATTTTTACAGAAATGAAATTAAATTGTTTATTCTGTAAATAGGATATTGGAATCAATTTTACACGTCACTTAAAAAAAATAAGCTAGATGAGTTCGGCGTTTCCTATCTGACTACACTGAGAAGAAAGGCCGAAACAAACTCAGAGATCGCAGTCTCTTTTAAAGTCCAGACATAATCTTGGTCAGGCCATATGAGGACCTTGTAGATTAGTGTCTGAAATGGTCTCTTGAGGAAAGAACCACACAGATTTGAGTGGCCTGAAGGCCGGTCTATTCTGTAAAAATCACAGCGTGAAAACTAATTGCGTAACACACTTTCAATCACAATCCGAAAATTTTCGGAGAGCTATTGATTCATAGGTTTGAAAAATTCGTCTACTCAACAACGTAAATAACTCAATGAACGTGAGTGAACTGTCAGAATGAAACCCATTGCCATCAGTTGTCATTTTATGTGTGTTACGCAATTACCTCGTCAGGGGTCGTTGATATATCGGCGGCGGTGATCTCTCACGTCCGGCCCTGGTTCAGGCCATGGTACGGAGCGAGAGGAAATGGGAGGCCATCACCTCCTTCTGCGAAGCAGTAATGCTCGCGAAGGAAGAGGCGGAACGCGTGAGGGAGAGGCAAAATTCGCGCCCTCACGCCCCTAACCGCCGCAGAAGGAGACGCCCTGGGCGTCGGGAATCGCAGGCCGATCTCCGGCCACCGTACGTGCGGGCTTGCGGACGGGGAGCAATGGGTAGCTCGCCGCCCGATAAGGACCAGGCCCGGGTCGACGGCGCGTTGTGTTCCACGCGCGCCTCAAAGAGATGTCAGCAGAATTGAAGGGGTCCGGTAGGACCGATGCCTGCCGGGGTTGCGAAGAAAACCGAAAGGGAGATCGTGGCCCCCGGCAACAGGGCAACCGAAGGAACACATCGAGTTTTAGAAAAAGTTCAGCTTTTTTATTGTCAGCTCTGTCACTCATGTCGGTACCTGTGTCTCTTTCTCAAACAATTATGTGCAATTACTACCTATACGGTTTGTTTGTCGGGGTGAGTATGAGTGAATAAACCCAAGATTACGGATTTGTGTATGTAATGCTGCTCTTTCGAATATGATCAATTTGGTAAAGCATGAGTGGAGGTGAATGTTTGTTCCGTTCATCGTTCAATTTGTTTCAACGACACTGGTAATTGATGATTGTTTCAAATTGCCTTTGAAAGCGATCGAGAGCTTCGAAGATTTCAGAACACAACTGCGCGGAATTTTCAGTACGCATGTTTGGAATTTAAATTATTCAATTTGATTGCTTCTAGGGATCTGTATGGAATTTGGAACTGGCAAATATGAACATAAGAAAATAACCTTCATAGTAGGGCAAAGATTTATTAAAGGACCTAGATTTGGGATTGGATCAATATTTGTTTATTAATAAACTTCGATTCCCAGGCCGGGCAAAGTGTTATTGGATTTTTCCATCAGGAATTTCTCAGTAGCGGCCCGGAGTCTAGATTTATGCCCGGTCGATAACAATAGACTCATCCCCTATTACATGGGACTTGAACATAACTGGCGAAATGTGGGTGTAGGTACCACTGGTATACCTCTGCCTAACCCTTTGAGGATTACAGGCGTTATGTTTTGTATGTAATAAACGCCTCATATAATGCCTGATCCTTTAACCAATGCGATAGAATCAAAAGGATTGAAAAGGAAATACAAGCAATAAGCGAATGACTGAAATAAACAACATGTAAAAAAAAACCCTGTCCGATCAGAAATGAGCACATAGGTAATGCAATAACATTACCAAAAAGTAATAAAAAAAACGTGTGGCACTCGGGGACTGCCGCGGTAAAGCTATTGCATAGCATTTGTAACCTCCATACTTCCTATTTGTCAACGCTACACTTGGGATAATGACGTGATGACATAAAAAAAAATATTACGTTCCCATGACAACACACGTTTCCCATGACAACATCACGTTGTCATGGGAACCATCATTACATAGTAGGCGGAGTAGGGGGTATTAGGTTTTATTTTCGTTACAGAATTTCTTGATTCGGTCGCCGCGCTCAAAGCCCGCGATAAAAGCTATGCAATGGCTTAAAAATCTTATTATAATTGAAAATAAAAAAGTTATTGCAACTTAAAATTCACATTTTTTGTACCAAAATTATACCAAATCCATTGAAAATTTGCAAATTTTCAATAGAGGTCATCATAAGTTATGACTTGTAGACACCCGCTGAACGACGGCCGCCCGCGCCCCATGTAATAAATAACCCGACAAAATTACCCATTGGTTTTTTTTTCTCTTTTCCTGGATATTACCACATATCTAGACTCTATGTACGATACTTAACAACATCCTCACACGGATCAAACATGGTTTTTTTTATTACATGTTGAATAGATAGGAGGTATCAACTTATAATGGTTTTCTTACATGACAACAAATCAACGCTTGGTTTTAGTAAGGCCATTGGCCATATGTAACGTACTGTCGTAATAAACTATACGCAACATATACAAGAAAAATATTATTAACGCAAAAGTTTGTGAGGATGGATGTTTGTTACTCTTTCACGCAAAAACTACAAAACGGATTTGGATGAAATTTGCCACACAGATAGTTTATAGCCTGGATTAATACATAGGTTACTTTTTATCCCGATATTCTCACGGGATCGAGACTTATGCAGGTGAAACCGCGGGGCGCTGCTAGTTTAATATACAAGCTTCTTAATTTTTATCCACCAATTTCCTGACAATTCGATTTGATTACCTGGATAAGTGGAATCTCAAGAGACCTAGGATTATTTATCACTTATAGAGGTTTTTTATTTACCCATATTCCTAAATAGTCAGGTTTAAAATGACAGTTGTTTTATTTACCGAGGTCCCTGCTAAGCAGGTCCAAATGTATCATTTTTCATAAAAGAGGTGTACGTGACCTGTCCAGACCAATATTCAAAATGATAAATGAATGTTGTCTTATTTATGCAAGCTATTGAACTACAAAGTCTCAATTACAGAGAAAAACATCTAACAACTGCATTCTCATTTACAAAGGTTTAATTATTCCCAATAACAGATGTATTTCAATGCAAAAGTGTCGAGACTTTGGGACCTCATTGTAATAGGGATGATGTTTGGGTAAAAAAAAAAACGTGTGGCACTCGGGGATTGCCGCGGTAAAGCTATTGCATAGCATTTGTAACCTCCATACTTCCTATTTGTCAACGCTACACTTGGGATTATGACGTGATGACATAAAACAAAAATTACGTTCCCATGACAACATCACGTTGTCATGGGAACGTAAGGTGGCGAAGTAGGGGGTGTTAGGTTTTTTTCGTTACGGAATTTCTTGATTCGGTCGCCGCGCTCAAAGCCGGCGATAAAAGCTATGCAATAGCTTTAAAAATCTAATTAGTCCGTCAGTCAGATAATAAAAAAATATTGGACACATATTTTTTGCTTTATCATATTAATAAAAAATTACTTAGATAAAACGCATTTAAGTTGGGAAGTGGGGGCTGCTACTTCACAAGTAAGTATAAAATCTACATACTAGTGACGTCATGGCACATGTTAACTCAATGTATCGCCGTAATCTTTTGATTACGTAAAAAAAGAAAAAAATTGTGTCCAATATTTTTTAATAATCAATAAGATGTTTAAATTAGTGTATAGTTAAGTTTTAGTAATAGTTAAGTTTTATTTTATGTATTCTGTTTTCTCTTTTACTCTTACACACGTTGTCTACATCTCTTTAATTACTTTCCTGTCGCAGGTATGCTGGAAGAGATTTCTATAGAAATAAGCATCACCTTTGTACGTATTTTTCTGTTCCTTTCTTCTTGTCTGTTTATATGTGTGTACATAAACTGTTAAATAAATAAAATAAGATGGACAAAAAAAAATTGTCACTATCCCTATTATCAGTAATAGAGGTTTCTCACATATCCAGTCACATATATGTTTTTATGTCCACCTGCATGATTTAAGCAGCATGCATATAATTACTGTAAAAACACATTAATATATTTAGGAATATTACTATGTTACCTTAGGTCAACATCACTCAAGACTACATTGTAGCTAATGTAATAGGCAGGTTAGAGGCTACAAAACAATGATGTTTATACTATTATTGTGTATCAAACACTAATGATACCGGATTAAAAGGTCGTCATTATCAGTGACTATGTTTTGCCGTTGAATACAACAATGTTGTAGGAAAATATGCAGCGTGTATCAGTAATGTGTTGTCATACCCTGTAAACTTAATAAATATTTTTGCTGTTAATTAAATATTTTGTATTATTTTTCTAATCCATAACTCGCTATGTGCAAACATTTCATAGACCGAGATAAATTAACGTTAAATTAGCACGCATTTTTTTTCTTAGATGTTTCCGTCTTTATGTATGACAGTTGTGCGACAGTGACAAGAATAATGCTTAGCCAGAGCCCATGCTAAATAAGTAACGTTTTTAAATTCCGGTCAATTATTTCGTTAGTTTCACTTTTGGCTACTGGTTCAGATAAGTTTGTGGCAGCGCGGCGATATGGCGGCCGACCACCGAATATGGAACCGCCACTCCTCGCGTGCGGGGGAAATAAGCCACGCCCATCAAACAACTATTTATTTTCAACATAGGCCCATAAGGATGTGGGGACCAATATTGTAATTGTGAAATATACCTACTCGAACTAAATGTATACCTGATAATTTTTTCGCGATTATGATGTTGGTCCCATGGAGACAGTTGTTCAGTTTGATGGTATTGTACCACATCCTGAAATATGACCATACATTTCTGATACACGCTGTATAAGAAAATGTTGGACTATACAGGGCGGCAGGGACATCGACGCGAAAACTGTCACCATGGATTCGGTACATGATTCTGAAACCCGCAGCGTCGAGTTGCACGTTTCATATAGAAAAGTGCAATACCTACGCGGTCAAAATGTATGTAACAGCAGATTTTTTTTTTAAATAACCGACGAAAAATTTCTATGCTGGGCGTTTCAGAATCATGTACTGAATCCATGGTAACAGTTTTCGCTTCGACGTCCCTGCCACCCTGTAGTATTATTGGAGTGTTTACTAGCAAAGTTCATAATTTTATACAGCGATTAAAACATCTCAGTATATATCCCGGCTAATTGGTGATTCGCCCGAATTTACTCAGCCGAAACAGGCGAATCGACAGTTAAATTTTCTTTTTCTTTATGCGATTCAGACGCAGTTAATTATTTGTAGGCAAATCGATTTCTGAGTCTGTGCAAAAGTCACCTTCAGGCTCTGTGCCTCGAATTTTTTATATATGTAGTAAATAACCAAATTCATATGCACTATGCACACTTACGTAGATGTATGAAACTCATTTTATTACTATTTAAGTAAATAAGAAATGCAAATTCATTTCTTGACGCAACAGCGCGACGTGACTCGGAAAACTGCATGGAAATTGTTCT
Source organism: Agrochola lychnidis (assembly GCA_963680765.1). Lineage (NCBI taxonomy): Eukaryota > Metazoa > Arthropoda > Insecta > Lepidoptera > Noctuidae > Agrochola > Agrochola lychnidis. The sequence goes on from OY796857.1 coordinate 19,417,533, forward strand.
ACCAGAATCGCGTCGGACCGTCGCGTCCCACTTTTCTGCGGGAGCCTTAAGCAGAGGACTGCTATAGGCACATAATGATGAATGGTGATGATCATGATTATGATGATGATGATGACGATGATGAGTAAAGAGACATTAGGTTTATGTAGTGTGTAGCTACTTACCACAGTCCCTCATGATTCTTCTTTCGATGAGTGGCACTGGTGGGAACAGCCTCATCGACTCCTTGATGACCAGCTCCAAATACTTCATCTGCTGAAGCTCACTAAACAACAAAATGTGAAGACTTAAAATAAAAGTAACAGAACTTGAGCAACATTAGTTCCAAGTACGTCTTGAATAAACTTTTTTTAGTACTACAGTATTCAAAATGTACTGTCACTAATTAAAAATATAATAAAGTACTAAGTAATAAAAAAATAGGTACAAATTCAGAGTCTGTATGGCTCGAGTCTTGCCTACTTCACTCCGTTTGAGCAACGATTTTGTAAAAAACATCATACTACGTTGTGGAATGAATCTTTGTGTCCGTATGAATTGAGGAGCCATGTCTCATATTTAAACGCGGGTACTACCAATATTTAGTAGTAAATTAAGCGATTTTGTAGGCCCGATCCTGGAATTTGTAGTAAAACACTTTAAAAGATACACGACTTTTAAGGTGGCTCCTCAATTCAGACGTCTGAATTGAGGTGCCACCTTACAACTCTAAAACTAGCCGACGGATACTTTTGAAAATTTGGTAGGATTTAGTAGTACTTATGCGTAATCTTTACAAAAAAAAATGGTTTTGTACGGCTGAATTTGAGATAGCTACAATGTTTTGATTTTTCATAAAAATCCATAAATTTCACCGCGCTGTTTCTCGGAAAGTACTCAACCAATTACAACATATTTTTTGTATAATTTAGTAGTAAATACGTTCTAATTTGTAGTATAAAAATAAAATGGATAAACTACATAATTTCGCTAATACAACATATTTTATGTGGCTCCTCAATCCTGACGGTCTGTAGAAAATAAATGTGCATAGCTACTAAAGTAGTTGATCAAATCGGATAACAATAGCACCAATATTTAGTAGAAATTTTTACTAAATATTGGCGTAATCCAACATTTTGTACATTCAGTATTTCAAAAGATATTAACAAAATAAACATTCCTTAACAAAATAGTGTGGTACAAGAGCCCACGACCAAAACCACATCACATCGTTCAACGGTCAAAACCGTACAAAATCGTTAGTTTAGATGATTCTGAACCGATTAGATGGGAAGTACCGGTCAGAAACATCCCAGTTTTACGGGAGCCCATTTCTGCTTTAAAAAAATAAGCAAGCAGTCGGTTTCATCACAATATGTCTGATATTTAAAATGTACATAGGTTTCGTAATTTTATTACGAAAAAGTTTGTTTTCAGACATTTTTGTGTGTCAAATGTAGACTGAGCGCATTTTCAAAAATGTCAAAAAATTTAACCTATCTGTCTCATAGCAACCTGGTTCAATCGAAAAGTTGTCTGATTAGTAACGTATTTTTTTCTTCTTTTACGTAATCAAAAGATTACGGCAGGTCAGTCTCAGGTTGTATCTTGATCAAATATTGGTAGTACCCGCGTTTAAATATGAGACATGGCTCCTCAATTCATACGGACACGAATCTTTGTCATTTTCATGTTTTTTTTTTTTTTAAGTCCTCTTTCATCCCGTTATCTTAAATCTTGTTTATGCTTATTTTACCCTAGATACAGCCAACATTGCTGTTCATCGAAAAATCATAAAATTCGCAGGTAATGTCCATTATGGTCCGTTCATAGTTTCGGCAAGGACTATTATGCAGAAAAACTATTGTATTGTTTAGTAGAGAAACTGATTTAATGAACATTGTAACCTTGTCCTACCAACCAGAAATCCAGAGCACAGGTAGCCATAATAGACAAAATTAAGTCAAGAAGTTTTCCAACCAGCACCTCAATTGCGTAACTTTTCAATCACAATGCGAGCGTTTTGAAGGATATTACTTATCCATAGCTTCATAGATTTGAAAAATTCATCTGCTCAACAACGTAAACAACGCAATGAACGTGGGTAGACTGTCAAAATTAAATCCATTGCGATCAATCGTAATTTTAAGTGTGTTACGCAATTGGGACACAAGAATTAAATTGGGGTACAGATTGCGGAGAAGTCCGAAATGGATACTGTAGCCCCCGGCAATATGGCAACTGAAGGAACACGGGTGGGTTTTAGTCAGTAAGAGTCTAACACGCCCTCCCGCTCCGTCCAGAGCGGGAGAAGTTATTTGATAATTTCCATACTAGTAGATCCCTTTAACAATAGGAACACAGAAAAAGCAAAAACAGACCTACCATTAGAAACAGCACAGCATAGTCAGCATAGCTGCTACTAATGTATTTATCTAACTAAGTGCACTTTAATTACTTTAATTCTATCTCGAAATAGAACCATTAGCATAGCAGATTGTTAGTTTAACTGAGTTTAACACACCAGTGCAGGAATGAAGAGTAAGTTCGCAGTTTCTAGGTGTTCGGTGCGCTCAGTATTGTCGCCTGCAACCCAACTTTGCCGACCAAGTTTAAAGTGTCTTAGAGAGCTTTGCCAAATTCCTGCCATAATGATAGTTGTTTGATTCTAAATCTCTAGGTAGCTATGAATGAGAACTTCTATCTGTAACAGTTTTGAGTTTACGTAAATCTGGTGCAGTTTTGAAGCATGAATAAGCACAGCTGCATTGACATTGTCAATTTTATATTGTGTACTAGCTGCGCCCCGCGGTTTCACCCGCATAAGTCTCGATCCCGTGGGAAAAAAAAAATACAAAAAAAAAAATATCCTACGTTCTTTTCCAGGGCATCATCTATATATGTGCCAAATTTCATCCAAATCCGTTCAACCGTTTTAGCGTGAAGGCGTAACAAACAAACTTACTTTCGCATTTATAATATTACTAGCTGCGCCCCGCGGTTTCACCCGCATAAGTCTCGATCCGGTGGGAAAAAAAAAAAGTATCCTATATTCTTTTCCAGGGCATCATCTATATATGTGCCAAATTTCATCCAAATCCGTTAAGCCGTTTTAGCGTGAAGGCGTAACAAACAAACTTACTTTCGCATTTATAATATTAAGGAAGGATGGTGACAAATTAAGTTGGTAGGTAGAACAAATTTTAGGTTTATCCAAAAGACTGTCGTCGGGATTTATGTATTGATGCGGTTTAGAGAAATAAAGAAAATAGGTACGTTTATTTTCGGTTAGATAAGATGCAAGCACAAGAACAAAAATAAAAAAAAGTTAGGAAAAGTATGCGTCGCATCCACGCAAAATTGCCAATGGTCAGCATAATGATGTGAAACCTTTGCGAGGCAGAGCCACAGCCTTGACGCGGTGACTTCAACCGGTGCAGCATAAAATGAGATACGAAATAAGAAATAAAATACATAACTACACAATGGTCATCATAAAATACAATCCAGTATTAAATCTGATAATGAATTGTATTTTTCTTAACTTGCTACACAATTTCGGTTTGTGATGTTGTAGACTTTTGTTTTGCATATTCTTTACATTTACAACATACCATAATTACTTATATGTATCCAATTCTCTGTTCAAAACAAATTTAGAATCAATCCTTGACCCTGGGTGATCTTGCCATGAAACTTGTTCAACCACTATTTGAACACTAATAAGAAATAGAATGAACTTGTAATTAAATTTTTTTTTTCATTTTTTTTTCTGAAATAACAATAAAGGTACTCCTCGTATAAAAAAAACAAAAAATATTATTATAAGTAACGTAAATCATTTCAAATGGATTTAGTAAAAAATTTATATTATGTATTACAAACAGACACTTCAATTTTATGTATTTGTATAGATAAAAAACAAATCAATTTGAATGCCCTTTGGCTCTCATAAAACCACTTAATATATAATTTAAAGAAATCTAATAAAATCCTATGAATAATGAAATAAATGTTGTGAGTTTTGACATATCGTCAAAACTTACAACATATAATTACTTATAATTGAATGTGTCGACCATTATTTACATTATATTACATCAAGTATTACCTACCCATTGTTATGCATTCATTGCCTTTTTCATTAATTTTACTAGTTTTTCCCATTATTTCGTTTATTCATTTTAATTCTTATTCATTTACATTTTTAAATATTTGTTAAAATAAAAAGGATAAAAAAAATATTAAAAAATAGATTTCCGCCGGTGTCAGGAGCAGGGTCCAAAATAACGGTGGTTAGGGCTGCCGAGACCAGAATCTCCTCACAATGGGAGCCGTATTGAGGAGTACTGTCTTCTGAATCAGGCCCTTGATCCAACCGCCTAACGAGAGCCTCGAGAGATGTTGGCCATCAGGCCATTGGCCGTAACGCCAATCGGCACAATGATAGCTAAGCTCACATTCCACATGTCGCCAAACTCGTATACGAAATCGAGATATTTTATTTGTTTCTCTTTCTCAGCTTTCACGAGGTTCCCGTAAGGTAGAATGGTAACATTGACTATCATCATTGCGCGGCGCACTAATCGGTCCATCACCACTTTATCATTTTCCCATTATTTTATTATTGTTGTTTTTTTTATTTATTTTTTTACTAACTTATCCTTAATATTATAAATGCGAAAGTAAGTTTGTTTGTTACGCCTTCACGCTAAAACGGCTGAACGGATTTGGATGAAATTTGGCACATATATAGATGATGCCCTGAAAAAGAACATAGGATACTTTTTTTTTCCCACGGAATCGAGACTTATGCGGGTGAAACCGCGAGGCGCAGCTAGTAGTTTATAATTGTGTTTTTTATGGATCATTTGGGTCTGCAATAAAGAGTTTTATGTATTTTATTTATTTATAAAAAAGCAACAGTTCATGATGACAATGCAAAACAGTAGTGTTAATTTATGATAGTTGGTTATGAAAAAACAAGGATAAAGACGTGCTAATTAAATATACGAGTGAATCTAGGATGTAGTTATAATAATTGTGGTTAAATATCTTGTTACCTAAGCGTCAATTCATTGTCAATGCAACTACTGTTACATAATAAGGTAATTAATATCTCAAGATATGCTAGACAACAATAACATCTGATTAATCGAATTATTCTTAGCCTACTGATCAGTAACCTTAGAGGAAAATAAATTGGACTTCTTTTCATGTCTGACCAACAATTCGCCATTAAATACTAAACAGGTAACATTATACTTTTGGGTTCACTATCAAACATAAAATCGAATATAATTTTATCTATGTAATTTGTGCAGGAAAACATTGTGAGCCGAAAATTCGAAGACATGTGATATCCACCAACCCCACTGGTCCCGCGTGGTGGATTACGGCCCACTCCCTCTCACAGAGAGGAGGCCGCAGTCCCAGCAGTGGAAACATTATAGGCTGATTGTCCAAACTGAAATTAACATTGTACACACTCAAGCGTACTGCACACATACATTAAAACCTCATTTCATACAGTCCACTAATTTAGCTAAGAATGTTTTATATGTCTATAGTTTTAGTGAAGGATGGGCGTTTTTGGGGGACTGTCTTATGTAACTTTGACGTTCGAAAAGTACTGATTCTCAGCTTAGTTTGAATAAAAGACTTTTGAATTTTGAATTTGTTTTTTTTTTAACACATGTCTTGTACTCTGTACTGCTGTCAGATTATTAGATCTCTTCAATTTAAATATTCTACGAGTAAAGACGTGAAACAGTTTTTTATACACCTCTCAAATAGAAATAGACCCTTAATTTGCCCTAAACACTAATTATGATGATGTACTTTGTTGTAATCAATTTAGCTACAGTCGTACTCCAAATGTGTATTAATTGTTTAATTAACTGTGTTATTATCTGAGCATAATGTAGTGCAAGCTGTGCTTTTCTTCAAGTAATGGGGCGCTAGACTTAAATTTGCAATGTACAAATTCTAAAGTAATAGTGTACAGACGCCAGCACATCAAGCTACCCGAAACTGTCAAATTTTCCCAATCAACTTTGAACCTTAGACATCAGCGATAAAGTTGAAAATCTATTAAATAAATTTGACAGATTGTAGTAGCTTGATGTGCTGGCGTCTGTACATGAGTACACTATGAGTATGTTTAAAAAGCCTTATAAATAAATAAATTATAAAGACTTTACTTTCTACCATTCCATTAAACCTAATTACCAGGCAGTTTCGATATCACGGCGTCATTTTAATAAAACCTAATGTAGGAACAAACCGGTCTGTCTACTGTTACTTTAATATGCAAAATTTTGTTAAAACGAGGCTAAACTAAATCCGGATTTATATTACTGTTATTTATTTTTATTTATTTTTTATTTAATTCACAAAACTGATGTACAATCACAAAATAACACAGTAGAATAGCTACACAACTATATGTCTGATTGACATCTACTAGATGTGAATCTAGCATGCTTATTTTAAGTAACACTTACAAATGACACTTACTATTTAAAAAGTTAAAATAAATGTTATACAAATCCCAAATTCAAGAAATGAAAAAGTACCTATCGGGAAAAAAATGATTAAAATATAAAAACAAAAAATAATTATACAATTAAATTTATAAGTTTAGTCCTTACTGAGGCTATGGAACCAGCAAAGACATCTATTTCGCCACGAACGGAGTTGGCAAGAGAAAGCATGCGACAAATGGGTGAAAAATTACCTATGTTAGTTCGACTATGAGTCAGAACAAAAGTTCTTCGGTTAATTAGGCGGCTACTACTACGCGGGATACAAATATTCACTTTTTCTAAAAGCTCGGGAGAATCTATGAAACCATTTACTAATTTAAACAAAAACATAAAATTCAAACATTTTCTACGTGCGCCCAAAGATTTCATTTTATAATGACTCAGCCTAGAGTTATACGAGTTAAGACTATGACATCTGTTATCCGAGTAACATAAGTGATATAAAAACCTTTTCTGAACGCGCTCCATCCGATCAGAGTGCACCTGATAAAACGGGTTCCATACCGTACTACAATACTCCAGAATACTTCGAATAACGCTGTTGTAAATGGAAATAGTCAGAACAGGTTCTTTAAAAATTTTCATTTCCCTGACGATGAATCCTGACAATTTTGATGTACGACTAATCATTTGGTCATAATGATTCCTAAAACATAAACTACTATCCATTAAAACGCCAAGGTCCCTAATAGTATCAACTTCTTGAAGCGGGCTGTTATTAATCGAGTAACAAGTTTGACATGTTTTCCTTTTTCTGCTAAATTTAATGAAGTAACATTTTATTTTATTTAATGACATTTTGTTTTGTATGCACCAATTATGTACGTTATTTAAATCTAGCTGAAGCCGAATAATATCGGATTCGTTGTATATAGTTCGATATATTTTTAAATCATCAGCAAATAGTTTATATTCCGAATCAATTTTGCAGCCCAAATCATTTATAAAAACTAAGAAAAATAGAGGCCCCAAGTGTGACCCCTGAGGCACCCCTGATGGTATGTAACATTGCTTCGATTTATAGCCCTTGAGATACACCAGTTGTGAGCGATTTCTTAAGTATGATTCGCACCAACGCAGCAACGACCCATGAACACCCATACTCTCCAATTTAGCAATTAGTAAGTCATGATCCACCAAATCAAAGGCCTTTTTAAAGTCGGTGTATATTGCATGAACTTCTCTACCATCATCCAATGCAGATGATAAATATGAAACATACTCAACTAGATTAGACAGTGTCGATTTCTTGGGGCGAAAGCCGTGCTGGTTGTTATCCAGCACATTTTTAAAGTGAGAAAACATTTTTTTATGGACAAGCGATTCAATTATTTTACCACAAGCGGATAGAATAGACACTGGTCTATAGTTAGCAACATCATCAACATTACCAGATTTAAAGATTGGCGTGACGTGCGCTATTTTCCACTGATCAGGGAATAAACCCTGAGCCAAAGAATAGTTGAAAATTGTAGTCAGCGGATCAGCCAGGTTTGCTGCACATTTTCTAAGAAAGAGAGGAGGGATTGAATCAGGCCCGGGTCCTTTATCACAGTCTAGGGAAGACAAGTAATCTAAAACTTCTTTTATTTCAAGTTTGCACCGGCTGAAAGTGTTATTATTACCGGGAGTGGGTTCAACTGGCGTTAACGAGTGTATGTTACTATTTGCTCTATAAATGGACTGAAAATTATCGGAAAACAAATCACAAATTTCCTGACCGCCCCTGGCAAACCTAGTGTTACTCAAACTCATTTTGTTGGGAATATAATTGTTACCTATCCGTTTATTTTTTAAGTACCTCCAGACATGCTTAGGATTAGTACGCAGATGTTCAGCTATATTCGTTTTAAAATTTGCATAACAGTATTTTATCAACTCACTGCAACGTATTCTCAGGCATTCAAACGTAATTTTATCTCTAGGATTTCCGTATTTTTTATATAGACTATGATATTTTGCTTTTTCTTTAATGACCTTAAGTAAAGCCCGACTATACCAGACAGGATAACGTTCATCTCGTGGTTTTGTAATCGGAGTATACAGTTTAATAATTGGCATAAGGATATCATAGAATTTTTGCAACATTTCGTTAAGATCAGTTACAGAATTCCATTCATCAGACCAAGCAATTTTAGCAAGATCGGCGTTGACCGCTTCATAATTACAGAGATAAAAGTTTAAGTACGGGATTTTATTTTGCGCTATAGGATTGCTATGACTAGTTGTAAACGAGATTTCCAGCGCAGGATGATGAGGATCAATTTGTATAAGTGGACTTAAAGCCTGAGACACCAGCACTTTGTTATTACTACTACTAAGAACTAGATCTAACATACGATTTGACGCGTTGATAATAGTGTTGCATTGATGAAGATCATTAAAGGCTAGCATATCTAGAAAAATGTTTTCTTTATTACTACTAGATCCTTTAGGGACCAATAAGCCAGAATCCACATTATATTCCCAAGAGATACTACCCATATTAAAATCACCGATCAGTAAATTGATTGAATCTCTTTTGCTCTTTTTGTTAATTACTTCTGTAAAGTTTCGAAACAATGCATCGATGTAGTCTTGTTTTATTGGAGGCGGGATATAAATTGCACAAATATTAATATTTAAGCCACTATTACACTTAATTGTGATCCACAATTCCTCGCAATGGGACTCCCAATTTAATTTCCGTGAAACTTCATATTTGTCCAAAATTGCAACAAACACCCCGCCACCATCCCTTTTTGTAGTTGAGGATACCGTATATGACCTATCACGCCTAAACACTCTGTATCGGTTATCCAAAATTTCATGGTCGAGTACCGTATCATTGAGCCAACTTTCAGTGCCGATAATTATATCGTAATCAAAATTTAAAGCAGCGGTATAAAAATCCTCTGTCTTGGTTCGTAAGCCTCTTACATTTTGATAATAAATTTTGAACTTGAATTCTTATAACACTAATAATCGTGCAAGTATGTGATTAATAAAATAAAATTACAACGTTGCTACAGATTCCAAATTTTTAACTAGCAGAGACTTAGTTGTTACATCTTTCCTCACAAATATGCGACCGTTTCGAACCCATATAAAGTTGTATTTCTTTTCCTTTGCAGCGATTCTGGTCGCTGCATGAAGTTTTTTACTAGCCAGAGTCAGATTTTCCGTCACAAAAATCGGCTGCTTATCTCCACCAATGCCAATATGGCTGCTGTTCAAGTTCTCCGACTCATTCTTCTTATTAAAGTTTCTAACTGCAGCAAGTAGATTATCGCGAACCCGAGGGCTGACTAATTTGACGACTATGCTACGTGGACGATTTGTCTCTGCATTTAATTTGGCAACTCTATGAAATGACTGGATTTCATTGTCGTGAAGCTCATTTCCTACAACTCTACCCAACTGTTTTACGACGGTTAACAGGTTCTCGGTTTTGTGTTCAGGAACGCACTGTATCTCGATATTGCTCTCACGTGCCAATTGATCAATCTGCTGCAATGTAGTCTCCAAATCCCTCACTTGAGCGCTCATCGCAGCGTTATTCTTGAGGAGCTCGGCAATACACTTATCATTTCTAGCGTTTAATTCGACTTGACTATCATAAGCGTCAGACAGAAAAGTAACAGTCTTCTTAAACTCGTCCAAGTCTTCATACATAGAGGAAAATCTCAAGGTTACGTCATTAACTTCCCTTTGGACCGTAGCTAGAGTGTTTTCAAATTTCGCCAAAGAGACCCGTTGACCATCAAACTTTTCATTCATTTCCTGCCGTAATTTACGAATTTCTGAAAGTATTGTGTCCTGTAAGTTTATCTCTGTGCTGATGCATGCCAATCGAGGCGTAACTGGTGGTGACCTCTCAGCTGGCGCAAGTCTCTGACCAGCTATTGGTTTGTTTTGGTTACTAGATGGTCCCGGTATAGAGGAATGCATTATAGTCGGTTCTGGTGCCGGTGCTGGAGCCGCTTGATCAGTTTGTGCAGTGTGACCTTTTGCGTGGACTGGTGTATTAGTGTTGTCCAGTTTAGGACGGCCAGAGACGCAGATTGGACAAGTCCATTTGGCCCTAGGTGTTAACGCTTCTTCGTACTTGACGCATTCCAAATGGTACTGAAGGGCACATTTGCTTACGCAGCATCTAATTCTCTTTTGTGTTACGAGAATAGTAGCATTACAAGCAGCGCAAATCATTATGGCAAATAAAAACAAACAAAAAAAAAAAAAATGCAAAAAAAAAATCCTATACTGGGATTCGAACTCGATGGCTTACAGCTCTCAGTCGTCACTCAACGAACGCTGCCACAGCAGCTTTTATATTTCTACTCGAAATATAGGTATGGGTCCGTTATCGCACTACTAGCGATGAGAGTTGTTAAATAGTTGAAAAAGTTTTTTCGAAACACCCACTTTCGTATGAACTGGAACTTGCAAAGTCACTCTTTGAAAATGTTTACTTTATGATTTCGTTAAAATACAGTCACCAATCACTCTGCAAACGATATCACGTCTGCCACATACACTTGGCTTTAGCTTCCACACAATGTTTATGTCGTAAATTAAGTTATTACAATATTAATACTTAGTTGTTTACGAAACGGCAAAATGTAAGTGTTTACTAATTGACTATCCGACAATATGACGCCGATGTTATGTTGTGTCATGACGCCTTCTGACGCAGAGACAGTCAGAACTCGTTGTGATTTGACGTAGTCCTGAACAGATTCGTTTGATTGGTGTATTCCACGTCACGACACATTAATGTGTAGGTGGCTTAAGAGAGAAGAGAATTAATAAATTGAACTTACTGATAAGTCGGGTCTCTGCTCATTTCACTGCCGAAGATAGTTTTAAGTTCCTCGTAGATTTTCTCTTGGACATCTCTGTGTTTTGATAGACAGTGGAGGGTGTACGCAATGCCTGAAGTCGTTGTGTCGTGACCCTGTACAAACAGTTTCATTATAAAGTTAGGGAAAGAATTGTTAAGCACATTGACTGCCAACTTTAATTGTTCGTATATTCAATCACAGCTGTCAATCTTTGATAGTTGTATATCACACGGCAAATTGACATAGGTGTCAATTTCCCTGACTGTAATATGGCTAGGAAAGCCCGAGTGCTGACGTGAGCTTAGGTGCCTTCATAATGGACTAGAAAAAGAAACGTAAAAGACATTGGAAATCATCGACATGTTGGGCGTTTTCATAATTTCTAGCGTGACAAATTATCGTGGACGTCAACGGCATCACGATAACACAGGCAAGTAAAATGTATAGAAATATAATGTGTTTATTATCTTAAATCTAGATACAATTTAGCTGCCGGGGCTTCCCAGAAAGTAATCCAAAGATACTTGTGATGGGATAAACCTCGCTCTTCCTCGATTAGTACAATTGTTTCGTTATGCTAATTAGGTATAAATATATGAAGACGCTTTTAAACCGTCCACGATATCGTTATAACGTGCACGTATTTCCATATGTTTTTCTTCCTTGCCGTGAACGCCCACGATAATATCGTCACGTTGTAAATTATAAAAGCGCACAATATACGCTGAGTGTGTGGTGGCACAGTATAAATAAGTAACAATACTATATCTACATAGAAAACGATCGAAACGACGCACTTCTTAATCTCAGTGTATATGTATGCAACAGTACCGAGTGCGCGGCAGTTACGCACGGATGCGGAAGGTTTATCTACCGAGCAGTAGGCAATTTATTTCAAGGTCACTACCGAGATATAATACTGTTACTTAATTTCAAAGTCAAATCATTTATTTCAAATAGGCCCCTATAAGGCACTTTGAACGTCAAGTTTACAAAAAAAAAACAATGGCAACCGGGAGTGCCGACTGAAAGGAAAACTTGAAAAAAATCGGCACCGCGGTAATCAACGCGTTGATGTCTTTTTAATAATGGTCAAAAGCTGGTGTCGGCACAGTGTCGCAAAATTAATGGTTTAGTCCCATATCAAAAAAAAAGTTCTCACTTCAAAAATAGAAATTATTCTAAGGCAAATGGTAAAAGTGAAAAGGTAGTTTTCGTATGGAGAAGAATGGACAAGAAACTCTACCGTTACTCTTTTAAAATGTTTTACAATATTTTGTATAGTACCTACTGTGGTGGTGGTTCGGAAAAGTCTGAAAGGTAGTAATGCTCGCTAGGTATGTGAATCGTAAGAGAAGATGCTGTTGCTTATTTGGTTGGTTTAGTTTCTACTCTAAACTTTAGAGTAAAATATACAAAGATAATGATGTTTCAAAGTATATCTAACTTGATACTGTATCTTTCTAACAACCTAACAACTGATCAGGGTTTCCGAACTATGTGAAACGGTCGCAGTTCAATCGTAGAGAAGGGTTTGAGCTCGCTTCTAAACTCCATATTCAAATTCTTGATTAACAAGTAAAATAGTTCGAACCAAACTGTAGTATTACATGGCCTAAAAGATCCTTCGAATAAGGGTGTTGGTAGTTTACAAGTTGTAACTATCTTACTAGGAATATAACTAAGATACGAGCACGATCAAGTAATTTAACTATTAGGGCACTCCGACCAAATTAGTTAGGTCAGAACTGTGACCAACTACGCGCGAGCGAAGCGAGCGGTGCCGCGGCAGCAGCGGCCGAACTTTACATCGAAATTGGTCGCAGTAACAACATTAGGGCACTCCGACAATTATGAACCGCTTTCATATAACTATATTACGGTACATAGCCATATCCCTAGGGATATAACTATATCACGGCTGTTACCATCTTACTGGGACATATCCACTGGAAAACTGACTATAAATAATGAACGCGCATCATCACACAATGCTTTACCGAAATCTGGGGCGAATCGCTCAGCATAGTAATGGTAGTAATAGTTTTTATTCTTTGGTAGTATGATAACAGACAATATTTCCCACAAAAATCTGTAGAGGACTATGCTAATCTTACAAATGAAGTAGGTAATACAACTTGTGTGTATGAAAGCAACTCACCTCAAACATGAATGTGTCGACCTCCTCCCTCACACTTTCATCGTCAATCTTTTTGCCATCGATTTCAGCTAACAGCAACAGGTCCAAAAACGCGTGCTTGTTCTTTATACCTTTTATAACAAATATTTATGAAACAACTACTTTTAAAACGGTGAAAGAAAACATTGTGAGGAAACCGGCATGTCCTAGAACCGAAAGTTCGAAGACATGTGACATCCACCAACCCGCACTGGGCCCGCGTGGTAGATTACAGCCCACTCCCTCTCACAGAGAGAAGGCTTGTGTCACAGAGTGGGAACATGATAAACTGATTATGCTTTTTAACTACTTACTTTTAAAATAAACCTAATAGGTAACGAAAGAGAAATTATTTTCAGACACCAAAGAGAACAGTAAAATGAGATTTTACTGTTCACTGCTTTAAGTGGCCCATTAAAGCACTAATATCTCATAACGAAGCAGCCGGTTATGAAATAAATCAAAAGTATTAAAATATTGTAACTGTTTATCATCCTGCGTTCGCTCAAAAGAGTAAAAATGAGTTTTGATATTATGAAAAGAAGTAGGTACTACAAATTATAAACTTCATACAGAAAGTGGGGCCAGTACTGAAGCAGTTTTTGTGTGGTTATTGCGTATAATGCACCCGCAGACAGGCGCGACGCGACGATACAACGCGATTCTGGTAGAATAATTTCCATTAAGTTTTCATAGAAATTGTTTAACTAGATTCGCTTCGCGCCTATCTGCGGGACCCTTTATTACACACTGTTAGAGTGCAGCTCTAGTCTATTGAAGTGGGCAATCAATTATTTTGTAAATAAAAATTCACTGCTCTGTAACCTCTACAAGTTAACCCCAAGAGATCGCATATGCTACATGCTACAATTGATTTGAATTCAAAGGACAGTCTTCAATCGATGGTTCAGGGCCTTTTACTTCTATGGTTATTGATTCTTCCAATTTGTTTTTCTCAACATCACCAGTAAACTTACCAATATCACTGTTCTCATTAAGAGTGGTTATATTAGCCTTCTTCAATTCTTCTCGTCTTGCATCGATCACTTTGTTAGTCTGTCCGTGTAAAACCTTCAAAGCCTTGTCTTGCTTCGTCTTGTAAGGCAACAAATTAAAGATGGCGTCTTCTCCGAAGAATGGTATTTGCATCCTCATCGACACAATTGCGGACAATCTATAAATATAAATTATTGATAAAAAAAAATATCGTTTTTGCACCTACCGCTGTTCGACTTTGCATGACCCAAATGTTGACTGGTAGAAAATGCTTATGCCATTCAATCCACCACTGTACTTTTGCGTGCATAAATGATTAAATAAATAAATAAATTGATTATATTTATTGAAACTGGATATTGTAATTATTCTTATTAATTTATATGTGACAGCTGTGAGTACTGATTTTGTATAATTTTTGTAATTCATTAATTAATGTTTTTTTTTATTATTCTTGGATTGCAAATCGTCGCTCGGCATCCAATACCGCGAATGTGACATTTTTGACGAAAATCATTTTTAAATGCAGAATCACGTACTTGAACGTGTAGAATGAAATAAAACAAAAATCCGATTTTCGTCAAAAATTTCACATTCGTGGTATTGAATGCCGAACGACGAAATGTAATTAAAAATAAGTACACTTACTCTTCGATGGATTTCACGTATTCAGACTCGCTGTGTTTCTGGGCATTCATGCATACGCCCATAATGGATTCTAGAAAAATAAAAAGCCTGTTAAAATTCTTATTCAAAGCTTTTAATTGTAAATTAAAAAATACTCAATTCTGAAACCGGGTGTGAGTATTCATATGCAAACTAATTAAACAGAACTGAATTTTACGTTGAAATGCTAATTGTTTCTAATGCGATTAACGATTTTATACATGGATTTTTTTAATATACTATAACACTGATGGAGTTTTCTGGTGACTATTTTTGTCGTGAAAAATTACCTGTAACATTATCAAGGGCCGCCAAAGCGATAATAGGGAACATGTCAATCGGGCGGCCGTCTGCCATTCCTCGTAGTTTCTCCGTTAGAATGCGCTGATTCTTGCAGAATACGGGCAGGAAGTTCTGGAGAATATTGAAATGGAAGGCCGGGGTCAGGAATTTGCGGTGAGTCTTCCATCTTTGACCTAAAACAAATGCATGATTACATAACGCTGTGGGTACGGCCTAGTAGACAAATAATTATGCACTTTACAACATACTCGTAAGCACCTTACTATTCATATTTGCATGCCAAAATATGGCGAAATGTGTCATCCCACAAGAATATTTGTTTACCTACCACCTTTGTATTACCGTATTTAAAGCAAATGAATGGCTTTAACAAGTTGAAATCGCTTTTAAAGCATTTCGTATTTCTACAATAACTTTTTTCGACAACTTTTTTAATCTTTGACATTTCCATCATCACCATCGCTGATAGAAGATCACTTTATCAAGGTCCTCTAGTCTAGTGGTTAAGATTAAGAAAGTTCATTCTAAAAGTTGGCACTTTCGCAAATAGCTGTCAAATATTTGATTAATTTGTTTTGATTAATTTGGCAATATTACTGTACGGAAATATGAAATATCGCTAACTAGTGAACTAGAATATTAATAATGAGTTGTAATTATAACAATTATAACACTGAATTTGATATTGCAACCCTTTTAGGTGTAAAAAATTTGGAAAGTTTCCAAATACTTTTTTTTACATCTAAAACTAAATATTCGGTGTAACGATATTAATTATAGCGTTTCTTAATTAATATTTTAGTTCAATAGTTAGCCTTATTATTCATATTTCCATACATTACTGTATTTATTGCCAAATTAATTAAAACAGCGAAATATTTGACATCTATTTGTGACGTTGCCCACTTTCAGTATGCACGCTCATGAGGTTGTGTTAACATACTGTCATGTATATCTCGAACTTTTACTGATTTTTTTATTGAAATACCTGCATAATTATCTAGGAATGAACAAATTCACTCCACCTTTTTTCTTTGATAAAACATTTCTCTCTTATTAAAGCAATACAAATATTAACAAGAATCAACTGACTATTGATATTTTCTATGATTTATCGAAAGCCTTCAATCTGGTGCAACACGACATATTGAGAAAAATAGATAAGTTAAAGACCATCAGGATTAGAGGAACTGCATTACAGTGGATATCGTCCTATTTGAGTAATAGACAACAACGTATAATTATCAATAAAATTATTTGTCTACTAGGCCGTACCCACAGCGGGTACGGCCTAGTAGACAAATAATTATGCACTTTACAACATACTCGTAAGCACCTTACTATTCATATTTGCATGCCAAAATATGGCGAAATGTGTCATCCCACAAGAATATTTGTTTACCTACCACCTTTGTATTACCGTATTTAAAGCAAATGAATGGCTTTAACAAGTTGAAATCGCTTTTAAAGCATTTCGTATTTCTACAATAACTTTTTTCGACAACTTTTTTAATCTTTGACATTTCCATCATCACCATCGCTGATAGAAGATCACTTTATCAAGGTCCTCTAGTCTAGTGGTTAAGATTAAGAAAGTTCATTCTAAAAGTTGGCACTTTCGCAAATAGCTATCAAATATTTGATTAATTTGTTTTGATTAATTTGGCAATATTACTGTACGGAAATATGAAATATCGCTAACTAGTGAACTAGAATATTAATAATGAGTTGTAATTATAACAATTATAACACTGAATTTGATATTGCAACCCTTTTAGGTGTAAAAAATTTGGAAAGTTTCCAAATACTTTTTTTTACATCTAAAACTAAATATTCGGTGTAACGATATTAATTATAGCGTTTCTTAATTAATATTTTAGTTCAATAGTTAGCCTTATTATTCATATTTCCATACATTACTGTATTTATTGCCAAATTAATTAAAACAGCGAAATATTTGACATCTATTTGTGACGTTGCCCACTTTCAGTATGCACGCTCATGAGGTTGTGTTAACATACTGTCATGTATATCTCGAACTTTTATTGATTTTTTTATTGAAATACCTGCATAATTATCTAGGAATGAACAAATTCACTCCACCTTTTTTCTTTGATAAAACATTTCTCTCTTATTAAAGCAATACAAATATTAACAAGAATCAACTGACTATTGATATTTTCTATGATTTATCGAAAGCCTTCAATCTGGTGCAACACGACATATTGAGAAAAATAGATAAGTTAAAGACCATCAGGATTAGAGGAACTGCATTACAGTGGATATCGTCCTATTTGAGTAATAGACAACAACGTATAATTATCAATAAAATTACCAACAGTAAAATATGACACATCGGAATTAAATTTTATAAATATTGCGTGTTCCACAAGGGAGCTTGCTAGGCCCAATATTATTTATTACTGGCGAAATCACACCTACTGTTCTGTAATAGGTACACCTCTGCCCAACATGATGTCCAAGATCATGAGTTTGTTAGCCCCTTTCCTATATTTTCTGAAAATGCAATGACTGGTTTCACAGTTGCGACCTTGATGTTTCCGGTGGTAAATTAGGTATGTTTTAGAAAAATGTATATATAATATTTAAAATAAAATGTTATTATATAAAAACAGCATTTCTAAGCTAAAAATATTCTTCAAGTCTTTTCTTCCAGATTTAAATATGGCAATTGCAACTGCCGTTTTCTAGGCAACTAGGGAAAGACAGATTCGAAATATGTGTTAAGGGAGATACTAAAATACGCTTAGAGTTTAAAGATCTTATTGCTTATACAATTATTATCCAAAATCTCATCCAACTGCACACATTTACTAGTTGCAAAACGAAAAGGTTTTGCAATTTCCAAGTCTGTTCGCCATAATAAACACAAATAAATAAAACAAATACTACTTGTTTTAATAACAATGGTCTAGAGTCGTGAATTTTTCATTCCGTGATTTTAAATACGTAATTGCACTTGCAACTTGTTAGGTACAATTAAACGTTACAACTCTACTCTAGTCTATAATTATCTAATTTAACTAGAAGTGAACTTGTCCTTACCCGTGGCAGTGAGCAGACCTTGACCGAGCCAGCACGTCAGGAAGCTGTATGACCTGCCTTTTGTTATGTGCTCCGTGCTCGACACTAGCGGCTGAAACAATTCGGATACATTACTTTCCGCGATCAACATACCCACCTACTGGGTCACAGTAACCTAATTAACTAGATGAATACTCGTGTGTCATCGATTCGAAAAGAAGAAGAATATCTACTTGGAATGTATTATCTACATCAGCTCTCTTTTGTACACACTTGTATTCTCTGCTAATGCCACCCCGCCAGGCCTTTCCTATTATCATAAAGGTGTTCCCTCCCTCACCGGAGACCATGTACCATTTCAGATTCGATCTTGAGCATTACGTTACAATACTGCCTCCCTGACTGACGAGCATTCGCTTGTAATGTAATGTTTCAGATTCGATTTCGAGCATTATGGGGAACTATATTGCTCGGTTCTCCTCCCTCACTGATGTAATGCTCGAACAGGCGAATGCTCGTGGTGAGGGAGCACCTTTATGTGCAAATGACAATTTTAGAAGCATTATTTATTCTGACTAGCAGATTGTACCTCATTAATATTTGTACAGACTTTTTGACCTCTACGGGCTCACGATTTTCAGAGTTTATATCTCTTAGAAATTAACATTAATGGATCGTTGTTAACGTAATCATTTTGACGTGACAACGTCTTATAAATTGGTTTGCCGGGTGACACTTCAAGAAACTGCGTTACGCTCCGCTCACGTTATGCGCTCACAATGAGAGCGAGTGAGAGGCACGCGTCCCTTCCACTCGGGCATGGTTAGCCCGCCTAAGAGCGAGAGAGACAGACATAAGTCGTTGTCACGTAAAACTTTCGCCCGTATACCGACTTTACAGGCAACCAATTTTTTTTTTTGTTATGTATTTTTGTGGTGTACAATAAAATATGTGTAAATAAATAAATTATTTTTGAACTATTATTGTTTACAAATATAATATAAATTTTTGTTGTAAAAATCTAGCATTTTATGTGCCTACCTATATATTTTACCCATAGACAAAAACTTTGTATTCCAAACCAACGATAACAATCAAAATAAAAATAATTGTCAACACCATTAAAATGTAAATGTTCAAAAAACAGGTATTTTTTTGTGACCTTTTAAAATTAAGTAGTGCGGAACGTCACCACACATAATTTTGAACATTACTGTGACCTTGTACTCATGTTTTTTTTTAAATTCCGTTTCCGACCAATTAAATCATTAAAAACTACTCAACTTTAGCTGACGTTCGCACGGACGTAATAAAATCGCGGGGGGATTTTATCACGCACTGAATTTTCAACTACTACTGCTTTCACTGGGACGCACTCTCGTCCCAGCGCGTTGAAAAAACACACTGTTGGATTTTCAACTCTCGGCGCTAAACAGAGCGTTGAAAATCAAGTGTATGAATAAAAATCGCCGCGATTATTTTAAAGCGATATTTTTTATATCGTAAGAAAATTTGAATTTCGCGGGCTACCTTAATATATTTTAGTAAACTTACTTTCCTCAATCTGCTTGAAATCTTGCAAGTTTGCTTAAATTTCAATAAGATCTCTCAAACATACAACGTTACAGTGTACAGCTAGGTCACCTTGTGGTTCATTTACGTCACAATGTCATCCGACTTTTATTTTGCAAGGTGATAATTGCAAAATAAAGTGAATAAAAATAAATAATTAATAAGTAATAATATATTTTACATATTAAATACATTATTATTGTTTTTACGTCTTTTCTTTTCTCGGAACTCTAGGATTCCGGACCTTTGGAAGACGTACGAGGGGCTGAAGCCAACTTGCAGAGGCCTGTTAGACGTTTTAAATGAAATGAGGCAACAACCGACGATTGTCCTTGTTAGCACTATAGTGCACCCAAGGACAACCCCCGGTTGGTGCAGGACTATTGCAGGATATGGCAACAAAGATATTGGATTATGGGTTTGGGTGGGTAAGTGAACTGGTTGTCTACAGCTATGGAAAGACCAGAAGCCCCTGCCTGACCAATATTTTTATAAAATACACAGGTAAAATGGCAGAGGGTGACTTGCACAATCAATATTGGGCCCATATTCTGAGGTGCTTATGAGGAGTGGAGAGGTATTCCACGGCTATCAGGACAATCCCGGAAGTACGGTCAAGATCCCTACCAGCACCTTACTGGAATACTTCCTTCTTCCGAGCACGTTTGCTCTTACGAATCTCCACTCAAGCCAGCCAATAAAGGCAAGAAAGAGGTGGGAGTTCTGTTCCTCGTCAGTGTTCACTCCAGCCGGCCTATAAAGTCAAGCCAGGGGTAAGGAACAAGACTTCTCCCGGGAGATAGGGTCCGTGGGGTCGCTACTGCCCAACAGCTCGCCACATGCTGCCCTACGGGTTTCTGTATCTCTCTTGGTCTGGCTCTTCATCCTAGACCCGTTCCGGCAAAGTAAACTCTACCGGCACAGGCCTAGAGTTCGGAGCGCGTATGCCCCACCACGAGGTCAACGTAGAGATACGGTGCGGCGGCGGTGGGGACATTATTATTAAATATATCATTATTCAATTAACTAATTAATGATTTATACTTATTTTTTTATTTTTTTTGTCTTTGTTATCAAACGTTGAAGTTTTCGGATAAATATTACCAATGCGTCGATGTTTTCGGGTAAATCAAGAAATTCTTGTAAAATAAGATGGGACTGTTATTACCTTTATTACACACGTAAGTAAACCTTTTTCGTAACGATAATCTGCAGCTTTAAAAAAAAATCCTATGTCATAGGAAGCTCTAGGTCTTACCTATTAGGTACCTATCTACATAATTCCATTGGATTCAGCTGCAGTATTGTCTCTCCATTTTTTGTGTTTTTCAATTTTTTATTTTTTGAGTAGCGTTTGCCATATCTCCGATACCACTGGCTCGATTTGGATTCTGGTTATTATTTCTAAAAGCTTATGAGTTATTTTATCGGATTAAAGATGACCCTTTTAAAGTTAATTTTCGATTATTTTTCATGAATATTCAGAAAAATAGGGCAGTCACAAGCCCATGGGCGGCATTGTATATTATCTTGACTGCCTCATTGGTCTAGTAGTCGCAAGAGCTACTGCTGAGCATGAGGTCTTGGGTTCGATTCCCAGGTCAGGCAAAATGTTATTGGGTTTTTCCATCTAGAATTTCTCGATAGCAGCCTGAAGTCTAGATAAGTACCCGGTTGATGTCAATAGGCTCGCCCCCTATTACATGGGACTTGAAACATAACTGGCGAAGTGTGGGCGTACTTATACTCCTCTGCCTTACCTTTGGGGGATTACAAGCGTGATGTTATGTTATTAAATATATCTTAAATATTTGTGCAACTCACCTCGGCATATTTTGAATGGCAGATCACTACGTATGGAGTCGAGAAAAAATGTACCCGGAACGCAAGCCCATACTTCACCGATAGTCTTTGAACCAAGTTCAAGAACTCTGTAACAAAAAATAAATATCTATTAGTAACACGCGAAACTTATATTAATCTTACGTTTAATTTTAATTTTCAACCAATGCAAAAAAAAAATCGCCTTGACATTTTGCTCCATGTTTCCGGAACTAAGAAATCAATGATTTAAATGTCTTTGAAGCAACGCCTGCTTTTTTTTTTGTTGGATAATTATCTAATAACTTCTCCCGTTCTGGGTGGAGCGGGAGGGCGTGTCAGACTCTTACTGACTAAAACCCACCCGTGTTCCTTCAGTTGTCATGTTACCGGAGGCCACGATTTCCTTTTCGGCCTTATAAGCAACGCCTGCCTAACGGAGTATTGTATTATCTGTGCTAACGGTATGCCTTCCGACCTTCCATGAGTTACCTACAAGGCAACTGAGAAATCAAGAATATACAAACATCGTATTTTCGTAATCTATCTGACTAAATCAGTGAAGACAAAACTACACAGAATTACAAAAAGAAATAGCTTTTTATATCAATTTCGTCATTATGAACAACTAATAGTCCAAAAAAAATATAACCAGCGCTCATTATTTAATTTACTAGTTTTTATATAACCATATAGGGAAATACCGGATACCAATATTCGCAAGATATGTTTATAGGTATTGACCATAAGCATAGAGAACTGGATTAAGCGTTAGCCTCATAAAAGTGACCACTCTCTAGAAAGAGACAAAGCTACTGTGCGGCCAATACCTGTAGTACTACTGAAGAGACAAACTACAGGCCGCAAATTCGCTTCATCTCTCTCCTACTTTTCGGTCTGTATTCACTGCACAACTGAATAAGGAACGCTCAGTCCATTCTCTATATATGTCTATGGTCAATATAAACATAACATATCCTCTATGATTTTGACGCCAAGAACGGGCAGATGATTTGCAAATGTTCCAATTCTGAAAGGGAAATATTTAAGTGCCGGCGACTACTACATCCAAGTTGGACGCAGTTACTTGGTTATTTAGTATTTTTAGGACATCAAAATAGGAATTATTGGAGGTTCACAAAAAGAGACGCAATCATTATATTAGAGTGTTCAATCTTATTTTTAGGTGCACAAAATGGGAGTTATTGGAGATTCAATTAAGTACATGCCATTCTGAAAGCGTAGGCCATACTAGGAACGAAACGAAACGAACCTAAGTTCATTTAGCTTTCTTCCCCTCTTTCCATAAATTAAAGAAATATTAATACTAAGCGAAATGAAAACGGAAGGATGACAAGACGCGGAGGAAAACTAAACGAACTTAGCTTCATTTCGCTTCGTTCGTGGTGTAGCCTGCGCTTTAAGAGAGCGTTTATTCTGAAAGTGGGCAACGTCGCAAATAGCTGTCAAATATTTAGCTGTTTTGATTAATTTGGCAATATTACTGTATGGAAATATAAAATATGGCTAACTAGTGAACTAAAATATTGATTACGAAATGCAATAATTAATATTATAACACCGAATATTTAGTACCTACGCACCCAAAACGATTACAACATCAAATTCAATGTTATAATTGCAATTCATTATTAATATTCTAGTTCACTAGTTAGCGATATTTCATATTTCCATACAGTAATATTGCTTAATTAATTAAAACAGGTAAATATTCGACAGGTATTAGCGACGTTGCCAACTTTTGGAATGAACGCTCTTTATCCGTTTGGTTGATTGGACTGGAAGCAGACGACAACGGAATAAGGACAAGGCTACAATGATAACTTATTAATAGCTATACCTACAGATGACCTAATCACTATAGATTTTAATGCAGTAATTATTTTAGTTGTTCAGAAAACCTGTGGATCTTTTCATCGTGAAAACGTTGTAGGTGTAGATTCATAGAAGCGACATTAAAGTGTTTTAAAAGCAAGCAAAATGATAACGTGTCGGGAGTTCAGGGTTACAGTTGGGTAAGAGAAGTGATAGGTCATTGGTCTGTCGAAATAGAGATAAGGAATAAGTGAAATAATATTTTTTTTCCATCAAAGTAATAACCCCGACTTAACTAACTCCAACAATTGCTAGCTTTCAGTAGGTATGTATTTCATTGGCATGCAAAATAGGTGTCCTACGTACTGAAGATATCGCTTTTTTTTTTCTGCATGACTCTATGTTCAAATCTTCAAAACGAATAATAGCTGTAATTTTTCACTATATAATGCCGGGCATGCATTGCTGTGCCGTTTGCATTTTTTTTTAAAGTAGGTATTTTCGTTCGACTGTTACAGAGTCCGAGTGTAACAGTATTTTTTTTTTAATTATTCCTTGTTCCTAAATCATTTTAAAAACCTATGCAGAATGTAGGCTTGCACAATATCACAAAAAGGTTGACTCGAAAATTTCGACTCTTGTATAACTTCATTATTTGGACCAACCTGTATATAGAAGATATGGATATAGAAAATTAAAGCTAATAGAATCGAGGCCAGGTATATTTCGGATTTAATCATTAATATTTTATATCTAATTCTAAACAAATAGCTGCAAGGCCTTGAGCACAATTAGCTAAATCATGGAAGGAACGGAACCAAACTATGCAATTTTACTAAGTAGTTACCTACCTACTATCTTATGAGGGCCACGTAATCGTATTTGGCAAATTATTTGTGTCACGGTCACGGTCATGAACCAAAACAAGATTAAAACTTATGCATATTTTTAGTTTTTACCGTGATTTTGGCACGTGTATTGATCATACATATTTAATCAGGGTCATATTAAATTATCTAGCGAACTCAGCAGACGTTTTTGGTTTCAATATCAAAACAACACAAAAAAAAATTTTATGATTTTTTGAAGTGAAAACTTCTTTAGCATCATTGTAATTTGAAAGTCGATGAAACGAAAAAGCGACAGTAAAAAGAGACAGACACATAAATTCATAAGATTTAACGTGGAAGAAAATGAGATAGGAAGCATTATACAGTGTTTCTTATGTTCGTGGTTCTCCTTGTGCTTATCTTAAAGCCAAAATTTTTGAAGGTTTCACTTCTACCACGTGTAAATTGCACACATGTTATTTTTTTTTTGGGTTAACGCCTCTAATGGTTTTGTTATTTGAAGTATAAGTTGAGTAAAACTGTTTTTTTTTTGTTTTGTCGCATTAAGATATCGATATCCATCACATCTGTAAAGTTTGAACAAAAAATATGTTTTTTAAAACTGACATTTCAAGTGACAATAACTGTAATTAAACTGTAATTTTAAACACAAAAAAAAACATTTTTATATTTCAAACTGTTTTAAACATTGCTTAAAATATGTATTTTAAAACAACTAGTTTATTTTATGCCAACCCTAGATATCGATGACCCATCACTCAGTGGAATTTCGCTAGCTAATTTAATTTGACTATGTATAAAAAGAAAAGAAATATTTTTTATTTATTTTATTTCGACACAGTTCGTGAAACACAAAATATAAAAAAGTGGTGGCACTCCGGGAGTGCCGACAGAAGTGAAAACTTTAAGAAGATCGCCTTGGTGGAAGAAAAATACTTGCATAGAACATTGATTCGTAACGTAATATAAATAAAGAGCACAATCGCGTTTACAAAACCTTTAAAGTAAAAATACTTGCATAGAACATTGATCCGTAACGTAATATAAAAAAGAGCACAACCGCGTTTACAAAAATGAGGTGTCGTCATGGTATCGCGAAATCAATGGTTTAGTCCCATCTCAAAAATGCCCAACACGCCTAAAGAAGTTTTCACTTCAAAAAGTGAAAATAATCTTATAAGTAAGTAGCAATAATAGTGTGTGCCCCACGGTTGTGCCAAAAAGGTTCATCAGCATTAAATGCCAAACAAATAATAGGAATGGGAATGAATAATACTAGAAACGATGATGATATGGCTAGAAAGGGTTTAAATAATGAAGTGACGGACGGCTGATATTGAAGATGAAGACAGTGGTGCCGATTCCCTTGTTCACAAACTAAACTAAATTTAAGTTCAGTGCATCTTTTTCTTTCTATTTCATTAAGAAAAGGACAGAAGATAAATTTTAGTTTGGTCCTGTCAAATTAATCAGCGCTTGACGTAAATTGACGTAATTTTAGTGGGCAAGTTTTTAATCACGTCTAAACTTGTATAGAGTAGTGACAGGCTCTGATTAATTTGACAGGACTAAACTAAAATTTATCTTCTGTCCTTTTCTTAATGAAATAGAAAGAAAAAGATGCACTGAACTTAAATTTAGTTTAGTTTGTGAACAAGAGAATCGGCAACATTATTCGTCGACCCCAAATAAAATGAGTTTAAGGCTAATGATTATGAATGAACCCAGATAAAATAATGATGTACATACCTTTACAAATAACAGCAGATTAATTGAAAAGAAAAAAAATTTATTAGATATTGATACAAAACAATTTTTTTATGAAGTAAGTAGATAAATATAATTACTATAAACGAGCACACGGAATGCGACAAATGGTTCGTCTTCGTCATTTCAATTTACACTAATTATACTTTAATAATTACAGGTTATTAGAGCCAATTTGCAGCTGTACGTAAGGTATAATTCATATTTAAGTGTATTTTGAGTACCTAGTAGTTGAGGTAGATAATTAGCATCTCTTCACGCAAATGACGTATCTACAGGAACAATCAAATTGTAAATTTTTAGGATTCCGTACCACAAAAAGAAAAGAGCCTGACCCTTTTTCAAGACCCTTTTTCTCAGGAACACGTAGAGGTATCAAGTTGAAATTAATATTAAATACGTAGGTCTATGGTCCTTTGGAGCTCTAAAAAAATTAAGTTTCTAAGTCAACGCAATAAAAAAATACGACTATTTATGCGACATATTTTGAAATTCACAAATAAATTAAAACCAATAGGGTACTTCTCGTTGACCTAGAATCATGATATTTGGCAAGAGGCAAGGTCTCACAGCACAAGTAAAGGGAAAAAGTGCGAAAATCGTTAATTTATAGTTTTGTCATATAATAAGTACTACCCTAATTGCGTAACTTATTTACGTAAACAATTTTGCCTAATTTGTTTCATTTTGACAGTTCAAATATGTTCATTGCGTTATTTACGTTGTTGAACAGATTTTTTTTCCAACTTATGAAGCAATGGATTAGCAATCTGTTTCAAATCGAAACAGATTGTGATTGTGTTGTATTACGCAATTAGGGTACTGGTTCCTATATGTCTTGCGTAAATCGACCGTATAGCCTTTTCCCAACTATGTTAAGGTCGGCTTCCAGTCTTACCGGATGCAGCTGAATACCAGATTTTACATGGAGCGATTGCCTACTTATGTGACTTCCACAACCCATAAGTACTTGGTATGGGGTGACACGATACCCCTTAGTATCATCATCATCATCAGCCTATAAATGTTCCCACTGCTGGGACACAGGCCTCCTCTCTGTAAGAGGGAGTGGGCCGTAATCCACCACGCGGGCCCAGTGCGGGTTGGTAGATGTCACATGTCTTCGAATTTCCCCCCCCCCCCCGAATTTTTACCCCTTAGTATAGTCCGTGCTATCCACGAGGACGCGCCCCACTCCGCTCCGCGCCGTACTAGAGTTCAGCTTACAGTACATTAATCGCGGAGTGGGGCGCGTCGGCGTCGTCGTGGATTGCACGGACTATAGGACTGGTTGTCAGACTTTTGGGCTTCTGACTACCCGTTACGACTGTCAAAGATCTACGAATGACAGCTGGGACCAACTGCTTAAAGTGCTCTCCGAGACACGGAGTGTTTTCGGTATGTAATGGATGGTCACCCATTCACTGACTGACCTCGGCAAGCGTTGCTTAACCTTGAAGATCGACCCGTGCGGTTGTTATAAATTAGCTAACAGTCTTTATCTTACGTGTCTAACGAATCGGTATGTTACGAAGCATATTCGATCTACTATCTACATGTATCTCGTAACGTAACTATTTGGTGCGTGGTGCCTACTTAAAGCCCGCTCTACACTCGCGCGTGAATCTTGCTGTGAATTCACGGCGCGAACCGCGTCGTGAACTCCACGTAAAACGTGTCCCTCCGGCCTCCACACTCGCAAAGTTTCGCACTGTCGTTCGCGATCTCATAGACGCCGATAAAAATGGACGCCGATGTGTCTGTTGCTGCTACTGTGACGCTATGTGCTGTAGCGTACTACAATCATATTTGTTTTAAAAATAACAAACAAAAAAAAAGAGATGGAGAAAGAGAAGATGGTGGATGACGAAAATCCTTATAAAAAAATCTATGCGTATTAAAAAATCACGTTGACCATTCCCGACAGCGACTCGTGCGCTACTGCGAAAAGCTGCGAGTGTAGATGCGTTCGCGTTCGCACGCTATGAACCAAGCGCGAACCCTTTGTCGCGGGACCAAAAACCGACACCAATCGGGGAACAACGCGAAGTGCGAAAGCGAAGGCGCGAAACCATTTACACTCGTGTTTCACGGCTTTCGCGCCCGTTCGCGCCGCGAGTGCATAGCGGCCTTAATATATGCCTTACCCTGTTAAATAGTTGGCGAGTCGATGACATCTATAAAGGTAGGTATACGCAAGCGGTCACACAGGTTCCTTGGACTAACTACGCGGATTTTGGCAACAGGTGATGAACTTAAAATGTTTGATGTTCGTATTTTTTTACAATTTAGCATAAAAATATCATTCATGAAACAAATGGATTAAATTTCGCAACGCTTTCATAAACAATTTTCATAGATAATGATAATATGTTTTATTGAAATAATAGCCTCTGGCATTAGATGTTTTTATTGAAACACACTAAGTACTGAATTATGGATTTATGTGAACAAAGCAAAAAATATTTTTTTATTCTATTTCAAGATACAAGATCGTTTTTATTTATTTACAAGGTGTAATATAAATCAATGCCAAATTCAATCAATTATAACATTGGAGGTACATTGATGACATTAGTGCTTCATAAATGATAAATGATTTTATTTGTGTAAGTAGATTTGCACGAACACTTTTACACGTCAATCACATTTTTTTAAACTAGATGCGTTTCCTATCTGACTACTCTAAGAAGAAAGGCCGAAACAAACTCAGAGGAACTATATCTTTATAACAAAAACGTTGTTCGTTGGTAAGCTTCACTTGAGAATGGCTGGACCTATTTGGCTATTTTTGTTTTAAAATTATTTTTTACGAAATGATATTTTTTTTTAATTCCCGGAAAATAATTAAATTCGGGAAACGTCCTTTTTCTATGGGATTTTTGTATTGGTCTGTTTTTGTATTGGTAAAAATATATAAAAACACATTTTAAAAAAACAAGTAAAAAAATAAAAGTCAATAAATCATACCTGTAGATTTAACAACAAACAAATGAGCATTTCCCACCAGAGGCAAAGGCGATGGCCCTTGCACGTTAAACCGACGGCTTTCCCTAACCAAAGTAATCCATGATATTAACAACGCTAACACTAAAACTACAGATACTAATAACAAAATCATTTTTTTAATCACAACACTGGCACGTGCTACTCAATACTCAGCCACATTCGATGAGGTTTGCAATCAAAATGCGAGACGACAACAGGATATTGCAGGCCGGCAAGATATAAGGCAACTGGCAAAAAAAAAACTTGTACACATGCGGTCAATGCCATAATGCGTAACAGTTTTAAATATGGAATTATACAAGTTGTTTGAATAAAATTAACAACACAAACAAATGACATATCATATCGGGTCGCTTCAAAGCATCGCTAATCGTATTTTATTTAATTTAACTCTATGGCATGATTGTTGATTTACCTAAGTTATTTACCGTAAACTGTTCTTTAAATTATACGAACAAATGGGCTTCTCTTATCTCTTAATATATCTGTATATAAATGGGTGTAACTAGGTACACCAATAGCTATAACGAGTTGGTAACATCATTCCATCAATAATTTGGTTCGACATGGATTTAGTTAATAAAAACTTCTTCAATAATGCGAATTATTTTAGCATTTAGATAGACACGTCTTCACAGGCATTTTAATGAATAAATACTGCGTATTTGTAAATAAGAGTCAATAGTTTAATTGCAGTTATATAAAATTGATTGATAGGCGACTAATCAGCTGTATCTGTTTAATAAAACTGTTTTAAGTAAACAGAGTTGCATTCGACACGAGATGTCAAGTTCTTTTTTTTCCCTTTTGGCAACTGAGCCAATGTCGACTATTCTGCCAGTGTCATAGTGTCAAGTTCTTATACCAATTTATATTATATTAGTCTATGATCGTAGCTCTTTTACACTCTTGACATGGAACGAAATCCCCGTATGTTCTACATGATGAAAATGGGTTAAAGATGTTTATTCTAAAAAAAAAAAACACAAATGAACTTACATGAGAACAATGCTTCAAAAATAAATTATAAATATAAATTTTATAACAATCGTCACTGTTTCAGTTATGAATTTATGATACACCCATCCAATGAATTTAGTTTTTAGGAAGGGTATTACTTGCGATTAAATATTCAGCTAATTGAGTCTTGAAATGAAATGTATGGATGACCTGTCTGTCTTCTTGATAGCTAGGCTAGCCTAAGTTGAATGATCTGAACCAAATTTTGATAACTGCGCGATCAAAAATATACCTTAGTTTTTTTTTATCAGTGTTTATCAGAGGACATAAAAAGTGGTTTATGTTTATTTATTTGGGATCTCCAGCAAAAGATACACAGAAACAATAAAAATTACAATAATACAAAAGTTTCTTTTACGTGTGCTCCTTCAATTACAGGAGACCACAGCATGTGTAGGTATAATTAGGTGCAACAAGAAAAAAAAAATTTAAATTAGAAAAAAAAAGGCCAACGTATTTTTGTGTTTTTTTTTTTAATTAATGAATAATAATAATAAAAAATACAATAATGACGTGTGTAATTTAATAGGTATAATAATGTACCGATAATACAACCTACACATCTTCCTACATATTCTACAAGATTGAACGCTGCGCTAATTTTTAACAAAAACAAACATGTTTTGGCAGTGGTTTGTGAAGTACCTCAATACTGGTTCTCAGTAGTTTTTATTAGTACCTAGTCTAATTAATGCCCGTTTTCATCTTTATTATTGGATTTTCAACTCTTAACGCTGAGCCTAGCGTTGAAAATCCAACAGTGCACTTTTATTTAGGGATTCATTTAAGTGTCACTCGGTGAAGGTGAAATAAGCTAAGCTAACCTCCTCCGAGTGCCTCACCTTGCGGATTCTATTTTCAAAAATAGTTTTAAATCATCTCGTTTATCTAGTAGTACAGGATCCGCAGAGGAACGACCTGCACCGGTGAAAAGTATTTTAAATCAAATTTTGTACCTATGTTAAAAAGTATATCGCGAGTGGGCTGGCTAAAAAATTCCTGGCCAGACTGCAATTAATAAAACAAAAATGACTTTTTTTAAAACATTGCAGGATATACAATGTCGCAAACTTTTCCATAGTTGACAAGATAAAATAACTCATAAGCTTTTAGAAATAATAAACAGAATCCAAATCGAGGCAATAACATGAAAAATATTAAAGAAAGACCCTTTCAAAGTTATTTTTCGATCATTTTTCATGAATATTCAGAAAAATTCGAGCGGGCACATGCCGATGGGCGACATTGTATACACCAATTGAAAGAGCTTTTCAAGGAGAACCTTCACTACTATCTCGACTTTTGCCAATTGTTAGTCAATTCAGAGTTAATGACCTAAATAGGTGTGACTACTTGGCCACCTAAGTTTAGAAATGTTCTTGGCGCCAAATAGCCATAAGTGATATATAGCGAAAGGCACTAGGACCTGGGTTCCGAACCTGGGGGTAATTACCCCCGCGGGGTAAATCAGCTATTCTGTGGGGGTAACAAAGAACCTAATCTGGTGAGACTAAAGCTGGTGCCGTAAGTATATCCTGATAATAGCTAACAGAGCTTTAAAAATTCTTATAAATACCCTTTGCAACCACTTTTAGATGTGATTGTGGTTTTTCAACTCTGGTTACACTGAAAACAAAGGCCAAAAACTGTTTCAATGTGGAACATGACTTAAGATGCGCTATAAACGAAACTAAACCTAACATAAAAAAACTTGCGAATGCAATACCAACCATCACACTAACAATTTTTACTTAATTCATTGTTTAATTTAAATATAAAATACGTAAGAATTATAAGCTTGTCTTGTTTGTATTGATAACATTTTAAGGTCGGGGTAAAATCAGTTTTCCTATAGGGGTAACAATATTGAAAAGGTTGGGAGCCACTGCACTAGGAAGCGGTGAAGGGTGGGAGTTTTGGGGAACTGTCTGAAAAATGCTGATTCTCAGCCTAGTTTGAATAAATGACTTTTGAATTTTATCAATGTAATGCTTTTAAGAAACATTTGTTACTAAAACGAATTAATCGTTAAACGCATGAGTGCAAATTTTTAATTTTTATTTAGGTAATAAATTATAGTCTCGCCAGGAAATTTTTAGCCAACTCACTCGCGATATATTTTTTAACATACTTTTCATTCATTAAACAGATGGGTGAAGGTCATTCCTCTGCGGGTTTTAGACCATAGTGTTCTATGTTCTATGTTATGGGGTTTGGTTTCCGCACTTAGTCCGTCAGGTGGACCATTGTGCGTAGACCATAGTGGTCGCAAGAGCTACTGCTGCGGTCGATTCGAAAGTCGGGCAAAGTGTTATTTATTGGGTTTTTCTATCAGGAATTTCTCAGTAGCAGCCCGGACTCTGGATTTATGCCCGGTTGATAGCAATAGGCTCACCCCCTATTACTTAGAACTTAAACGTAACTGGCGAAATATGGGTGTATTATCGGTACACTTTTGCCTAACCCTCCGGGGAAAACAGGCGTGGGCGTTTTAAATTATTTTCATTGTTTTTACTCCTTTCTCAAAATACAAAAAAAATATCACTCAGCATGAGTGATAATTTGAATTTAATCAAAAAGTCTTTGCATTTAAACCTTCAATCAACGGTAAGCCGACGTTCGCACAGATGTAATTAAATCGCGGCGGTGTTTTATCGCGCACTGGATTTTCAAGTCTCGGTGTTAAGCCGAGCGTTGAGAATCCAACACGCTGCCGCTGGGACGTACTCTCGTCCCAGCGCGTTGAAAAAACACACTGTTGGATTTTCAACTCTCGGTGCTAAGTAGAGCGTTGAAAATCAAGTGCACGAAAAAAAATCGCCGCGATTTTATTACGTCCGTGCGAACGTGGGCTAAATGCGTAAAGTTACGGCGTGGAGGCGCAACGACACAGCGCGTTTTTTTTACTGTGCTAACTTTTTAAGAGTATTAATTTTATCGTCTAGGTTCTAGTATGACGTCACTTCAACGGTCTTGGCGGCAACAAGCATTGTCATGTCATATCAAATGTGTTATTGTGACCTTTGCTCCAATTTACCTTATCATTTCAATTGTTTAATTATTCGAAAGTAAAACAACGAAATTTTGCTGTGTAATTTTGATACCTACCTAAGGTCAAAGTCCAAGTCAAATCATTTATTTCAAATAGGTCCATGTATGGCACTTTTGAACGTCAAAATTTACAAAATAATAGAATTGATTCTAGTCGCCTCTTCCAAAAGGTAGTTTTCGTTTAGTTACTCTTTTAAAATGTTTTACAATAGTTTGTATAGGTACCTACATTAGTTAAATAATTATATTAAGACAATGCATCCGTTTCCTGAAAAACAAATACCAACATTTCACCCATTCCATCCCTTACAAAATAACATTCCTTTATATTTATATTTTAGTGATATTTATTTTATTTAGAAGTACCATCGGGGTAACGCATGTCTAAGCATTTTGAAAACAAAATCCCGTGTACATGACCCTTTTTTTTCGTAGGTAAGCGATACAATAGCGGCCGAGCGCTGCAAGCAAGAATAGTCCTTACAATGTACAGGTATGTGTTTCTTCGATAGTGGTGCCGATTCTCTTGTTCACAAACTAAACTAAATTTAAGTTCAGTGCATCTTTTTCTTTCTATTTCATTAAGAAAAGGACAGAACATAAATTTTAGTTTAGTCCTGTCAAATTAATCAGCGCTTGACGTAAATTGACGTAATTTTAGTCGGCAAGTTTTTAATCACGTCTAAACTTGTATGGAGTAGTGACAGGCGCTGATCAATTTGACAGGACTAAACTAAAATGTATCTTCTGTCCTTTTCTTAATGAAATAGAAAGAAAAAGATGCACTGAACTTAAATTTAGTTTAGTTTGTGAACAAGGGAATCGACACCATTACCTATGTATCTTAGTAGATATTTTCTATGTTTTATGTATCTTAAGTTTTATGTATTTTCTTTTCTCTTCTGCCCTTACACACGGTGTCTACATCTCTTTATATCTTCTATCGCAGGTATCCTAGAAGAGATTATATGGAAGAGATATTCTTTAGAAAATAATAAAAAACTCAACTGCCCTGCCAAAAAACGAACTAAAAAGTAATAAACAAGTTGTATTAGTTAATCTGTATACACAAAGTGAAAGGTCACTCATTTCCTCGCTGACTAAACAGATAAATAAAATTGTCATTGCAGTCGGGGGACCTCTTAGATTAAAAAGTGTTCCACACAACGACACAAGGGTTACATAGTAAAATGTATGCCAATAAATTCCATAGTTTTGGAATTTGCTCATCAAGGCCTTCAATTGGATAACCTTATTATAATAAATGAAGAAATTATTTTATTTACACATTTAAATATGGAGCCATACTGCCGCCATTTTCTTTTTCAAGTTTAATTTTGTAAAAAAAAATATATTTAGCGTATGTTACTCGGGATGATCTAAATATTCTAACGATACTACCCCATACATCCAAATCAGTTCAGGGGGCCTACCACCAGCTCAAAAGCAGTATTATTTTAATATTACTTCAGTGGGAGAAAGAGATGGAGCTATACGTTCTGTAGAGCTTCATCATTTTTCTTCAGCATTTAAAAGTTATGGTGGCACAAAGAAACTCACATACAATACATACACGAACCCTGAAAACATTACAATCCTTTTTGGGCAGTCGTGTTATAAGTATTGTGTTTGTACAAAGGTGATGTACGTGTGTTCCTTTTTTTTGTATGGCATCTTGCAGGTCAACCTAGGAGGTTGTCGGCTGCTTAACCGGACTTTCCTGTAGTTGCCTCAATAAATTAAGGCCTCCAGCCAGGGCATAAAACTTAGAAACTAAGCGACTAAACGCTAAGGGCACCCCCTGTGGGGTACGGAACTCGGCTTAGGGTGTCGCTGGGGGAGGACAGCAAGGGACAGGCTGGATCGGATTAAGTATGTTCGTTTCTTCTTGTCTGTTTATTTATATGTGTGTACGTAAACTATAAAATAAATAAATAGGGAATAGCGTACTAATAATAGAATCTGCACAATAATTGTGACATTTTAACATTCATAATTTGCACGCTTGCTCCCAGGCAGAATACAATGACTTTACGGCTGTAAGATCTTCCCTTGTAAACCGTTTATTTTCTTGCAAATAAACAATTTGAATTTACCTATAAGTCCCTGTCTAACAAAATAAAGTCCTTCTTCCATTTCTTAAAGGTAATTTCGAGTATCCTTCAGAAAAGCTAGCAACTTCATTGTGATGCATAGAAATGTTGGCAGCCGCTGTGCGGTGGGTTACACAATCAAATGGGGCAGGTGTCGCAAACCATTGCGGTCGCCGCAGTACATACGTTAGGAATTTATTATTAACACTGGCACTGAGTTACAAATCCATGTACGAATCTAGTACGAATGGAACTAGAAAACGATTTGGGTCTCTTCAGAATGTAAAATTATGGTGCGTTTGCCTCCATAATCAGCCTACAATGTTCCCCCATTACTGGGACACAGGCCTCCTGTCTTCAAGAGGAAGTGGACTGTAATCTACCACGCGGGCCCAGTGCGAGTTGGCAGATGTCACATATCTTCGAATTTTTGTTTCTAGGACATGCCGCATGCCGGTTTCCTCACAATGTTCCTTCACCGTTTTGAGAGCAGTGGTAAAGAAATTATTTACACAAAGTAAAGCGCCTGCCTTTTTTTTTTCTGCGTGGGAAATAATCAAATAACTTCTCCCGCTCTGGGTGGAGCGGGAGGGCGTGTCAGACTCTTACTGACTAAAACCCACCCGTGTTCCTTCGGTTGCCATGTTGCCGGGGGCCACGATTTCCCTATCGGTCTTCTTCGCATCCCCGGCAGGTATTGGCCCTAGCGGACCCCGATAATTCTGCTGACATGGAACACAACGCGCCGTCGACCCGGGCCTGGTCCTTATCGGATGGCGAGCTACCCATTGCTCACAGTCCGCAAGCCCGTGCCTAGGGTGGCCGGAAATTGCTGGGTTCAAACTCATGACGTACAACGTAAGTCGGGACCATTACCACTAGGCCACCACTGCTCTCTATTGTGTGCATTTGCCTTTCAAGGTGAAAATATACCTAATAATTCAATTATTGTGTTAAACGCAACAAAAGCTTCTTTAGTACGTACAACACCCGTGCCCCATAGAAATTATGTGGATGCGGATGAGGATGTGGAGCTTTTAAAATCAAAAGTTGAAGCGGATGTTTTGCGGATTTCGAATTTATGCGGATGCGGATACGGATATCCGTTACATCCCTGAATGAAAAACCAAAATAATAAATTTCCTCTGCATGGGGTTGTCACTGTTGAACCCCAAGTACCTACTTACGAATTGGTCTGACGTCATCAATGCACTGTATAAAATATTATCATCATGACAATACATTTTGCCAGCATTTAGGTATTTATCAATTGTCTAGATAACTTATAATGTAATGACCTTTGATCGCGTAAAGAACTGTTTAGTAAATACGTATCTGTAGTTTGCTTCAAAAGTATCTGATTAGAATGTAAAAAAAACACTACAAAGTGAAAAATAACTTTAATATCGGAATTCGGTGTGTTTGGTTTTGTATTTTTGTTTAATATTTTTCACTTTTTAGTTGTGGTACCTACCCCACACAAATTCGAATACCACTACCTGCTATGTAAATAACAGTGACAGGAACTTATCACATATCATCCACATACTAAATGGGAAAATATACGTATTATTGAAGCTAACTCAAAAACTACCCAAGCAAAGTTAATAAAATTTATGTGGGACCACCTCTGAAAATATGACCTCATCATCATCATCATTTCAGCCGAAAGACGTCCACTGCTGGGCATAGGCCTCCCCCAAGCACCGCTACTTCGACCGATTCTGTGCTTTCCGCATTCAGCGGATTCCTGCGGCCTTCACAAAGTCATCGGTCCATCTTGTGAGAGGCCTTCCAACGCTAAGTCTTCCGGTACGTGGTCGCCACTCCAGAACCTTTCGACCCCATCGGCCATCCGTTCTGCGAGCAATGTGCCCTGCACATTGCCACTTAAGTTTGGCAATTCTTCGGGCTATGTCGGTTACCTTGGTTCTCCTGCGGATCTCTTCATTTCTGATTCGATCACGTAGGGAAACTCCAAGCATAGCCCTCTCCATTGCCCTTTGGGTGACTTTTAGCCTTCTGATAAGGTCCATTGTGAGCGACCACATTTCAGTACCATAGGTCATCACTGGCAACACGCACTGGTCAAAGACTTTCGTCTTGAGACACTGTGGTATGTGGGACGAAAAGATATTGCGTAGCCTCCCGAACGCCGCCCTGCCGAGTCGGATTCGACGATTGACCTCTTTCTCGAAGTTGGACCTATCTAGCTGGACAGTTTGTCCTAGGTAAACAAACTCGTCCACAACTTCGAGCGTAGCGTCTCCGATCTTCATGAGAGTGGGTGTCACACGGGCATTTGACATGACCTTCGTCTTGTCCATGTTCATTTTAAGACCCACTCTTTCGGAGGCTCTACTGAGGTCATCGAGCATTGTACTGAGGTCCTCCATGGTCTCAAGCATGATAACTATGTCGTCGGCAAACCGAAGGTTAGTGATATACTCGCCATTGATGTTGATGCCTAGCCCTTTCCAATCCAGAAATACAAAAATACAAAAAATACAAAAATGTTTATTTCAATATTACACGTTGTACATACGTTATACAGTTGGTGGCGTCCCCTTTTAAGCATATAGATGCCTGTGCCAGGAGGCGCCGCTCCTTTATATCTTGCTATTAGTGTAAAATGTTATTAAAACAAAAGTTATTAAGCAAAACTTAAACAAAAAGTTATTAAATAAAAGTTACAAGTTAATGAATTTATTATTTTTATTTAGTCTGTTAGTGTGTGTGTGTATATGTGTGGGTGCGTGTGTGATTATGTGTATGTGTTTATGTGTATGAGTTTAAGTGTATGTGTATATGTGTATGTAAGTGTGTGTGTGTGGTTGTTTTTTACGGAAAGGGTTTTACCTGATATTTAGTAGAATATTCTCTACTTCATCGTAGCTTAACTTGTTTATCCACTTAATCAGCAACGATTTGCATTCTTTATATGGTTTAGTATGTATATCTATTTGTTTATTTATTTTATTGTATATGAAAGACGAGCGTTTGTCGTACTGAATATTTGCAAATTCTGTTCTTACAAAAGGGCTGGAAGCAATGTTATGTTTCCTTCTTCTAGCTAATATATTAGGATCTAAGGGTAGGTTTTTATGTTTTTTTAATACTATGTGAATAATATATAATTTTCGTACTGATAATAGATTACTTATTTGATATAGCTCATGGGTGTGAAATGTTCTTTTTTTGAAGTACATTACTTTTATTAATGTCCGTTGCGCTCTTTCAACATCAAGAAAACGTGTTTTACGCGCGCCCCCCCAAATGGAAATACAATATATTATTACTGATTGAACTAGTGAGATATACACTTCATTTAGAAGATTTTTTGCCAAGCCACTCTTGGGGACTATGTGTCTCAATGTTTTAAAAATCCAAATAAATTTTCGTATTCTCGCAGTAATTTGTTCGATTTGAGGATACCAGGACAAGCTTTGGTCCAACATTATACCTAAGTACTTGACGTGGTTAACTTTACTGATGGTTGGACAATTGCAGTCATAATGAACTGGTTGCCCACACTCATGTATTTTAATGTTGAAATTAGGTTCTGGTTGGACATTTTTATATATTGAAAAGCAAATAAAATTTGTTTTGCTTGTGTTTAACGTAAGGAGATTTGTTTTTAGCCATGAAGCCACTTGTAACATACCTATTTCGGTGTTGGTTTTTGTTTCGGCCCAGGTTGAGCCAGTGAAGACGATTGCAGTGTCGTCAGCATACGAAAATAATTTTGCATTATTGATTGACATATTACATAGGTCGTTTATATATATTAGAAATAAGGTAGGCCCCAGAACGCTTCCCTGGGGTACACCGCATGTTACATCAACGTCCTCGCTGACAAAATTATCGAGCTTAACCTTCTGTTTTCTATTTGTCAAGTAATCGGTGAATATAGATAGTTGTGCACCTCTAATACCAATTTTTTCTAATTTTTGGACCAGGATGGGAATAGAGACCGTGTCGAAGGCCTTTTTTAGGTCTATAAAAACTGATAAACACCTAGTTCCTTTATCGAGTTCTTTTGTTAGTACTGTCGTTAAAGACGTGATAGCGTCTTCCGTAGAAATACCGCGTCTAAAGCCAAATTGAGATGGAGATAAGATGTTGTTGGTTTGAAGATAGCTTAATAATCTGGAATTTAGAAGTTTTTCCAATATTTTAGCTATAACAGGAATAACAGAAATTGGCCTATAGTTATTAACGTCGTCCTCCTGCCCACCTTTGTGTATGGGGGTTATTATTGATTTCTTTAAAAAGTTAGGAAAGGTGCCTTGTTTAAAACAAATGTTAGCTAAATGAGTTATAATTGGAGTTATTTCATGTTTTACATGTTTAAGGTAACTAGTGGAGATATTATCCCATCCTGGGGCACTATCTGATTTTAGAGTGTTTATTATACTATTTACTTCGTTGATATCTGTATCAAGCAGAACGAAAGATTTAGAGAGACTAGGTAAGGAACGTAGGTATTGATTTAGTTCATTCTGGGTTATGGTTTGTTGGATGTCATTTGCCAGTTGGTTACCAATATTTGCGAAATATTTATTAATGAAGTTTGCTGATTCTTTAGGGGATGCTTTTAGATTAGTTAATTCAGTATTAGTTCTAGTAGATTTATTTGTATATGTGATAGATTTTAGGTTTTTCCAGAGAAGTTTGTTGTTGCTTAAAGATTTATTAATAAGGTTTCTTTCATATTTTCTTTTTAGTTTTTTTATAAGGTTGTTGCAATGATTTCTGTAACGAGCATATGTGATTTTATTTATTTCGTTATGGGGATCTTCTTGGGATTGCTTTTGGAGCTTATTACGATTTTTTATACATCTCAGTATGCCTTCAGTGATCCAGGGCTTAATTATTCGCTTTCTTTTAGGGATCTTGTGAGTAGTAGTATTTATTTTTAGTGAGTCAATAAGATATTGTGTTAAACATTCTGTTATGTAATTAGGGTTATCACAAAAAAGTAAAGTCGATAGATTTTTTTCTTTTAAATATTGCAAGGCACTTTCAAAGTCAATTTTGGTAATAATTGCTGGTGTAGGTTGGTAATGTTTTGTTTTAGATAACGCTAAGAAGGTGGTACGGTGGTCTGTAACAGTAGTGCGTAGAATGGCAATAAATGCAGAATGCCGTTTCCTGTTTATTTTTAACATAAAGTGATCAAGACAATTGGTTTCCCTTGTAACTAAGGTGTGACCAGAGAGAATACCATAACCCGATAACATATCCAGGTATAATGTTCTATTTTTAAGTTCATATGTTTGTTCAGTGTGTTTAGGTCTTATGTTGATATTGATGTCACCAGCAACTATAATATTTCGTTTTTGAGAGTGTAAGTTATCTAAATGGAGTGCCAAAGAATTTACAAAGGGTTCCGCGTTAGTGTTTGATGGTGAACGATAAATACCTAAAATGACATTATTCAATATATTTAATTGTAGGCATGATGCGTGGTTTATGCTTAATTCTGTGACACAGGCTTTTAAGGTGTCTTTGATATATACTACAACGCCGTCATTTTGATTTAGTTGACGAGTTGTGGCGTAGGAGCGATACTTGGATAATGTCGGTATAGGTTTGTTTGGATCAAGTCGGCATTCAGTCAGAATTATAACGTCTGTTTCAAAGTTGAGGCAGGACATATTTAGTACAAAGTCATCGAAATTGCAATATATGCTCCTAATATTTTGGGAAATTATGGTAAGGTCACTTTTATTTATGTTATAGTTGTGAGCGAGTTCACTACAATCGCATTCCATCGATCTTGCAATACTCAAATTATCGATGTCATTTAAAGTTTGTAGTAGATCACCCATTATTATGTTTGATTAAATACACGGTACATTTTAAAATCAGGGTAATATTTATATATAATGTTAGAAGCTGTAAGAATACATGCAAAATGTATAATAATGAGGGTTTTGTGGATGTATAATAATTATTTTGTAGTAATTTTATTTTTTTGTGAATATTGATCAATGTGTACTTTTTTATTAATATTATTTTAAACCTATTTAATGTACTGTTTCGTTTCCGGTAAATCCTGTAATGAGTTAAAATTGACTTTAGAGTAAATAAGCTTTTAAGTCTATAATATGTGTGAAAATGGTAATGTGTGTGTGTGTTTGTTGACGTATTTGGAGGAATAAGAAATATTGTATTGTTTGTGAATGTCGAGTAGGTGTAACAGACTTTACATACCCAGTTTGATAAGCACAGAAAAAATAAAATAAAAAAGCGGTGAGAAAAGTAGTGAAGTTCGTTATGATAATTTAGTCATTGATGGATTAT
Organism: Agrochola lychnidis; assembly: GCA_963680765.1. Classification (NCBI taxonomy): domain Eukaryota; kingdom Metazoa; phylum Arthropoda; class Insecta; order Lepidoptera; family Noctuidae; genus Agrochola; species Agrochola lychnidis. The sequence continues at coordinate 19,459,404 of OY796857.1, forward strand.
CAGCTGTTGAATTTGTGCTTCGCTTTTAATTATAATGGATGGAGAATCATCTTCTCTTTTGAGATATACCCGTCCGTATGCAGTCCAGCAGTATTTATAAGTTTTTGACTTCACGAGGTCACGTGCAAGGAAATGTAGGCGAGCAGCCTTTGCAGTAAGTTGCTCAGAAATAAAAATAGGTGTATCCTCGTTTGTGCGCATGTCCAGGTGTTTGGCACAAAGTTTAGATTTTTGTTTAATGTTGAATGCCTTGCAAGATTTTAGTATGTTATTCTTTATCATTGTGGAGTTTGTTTCCACTACAATTGGTGTGTTACTTGTATCTTTCTTTGAACGAACTCTGTATATATCGCGAATAACCGTCTTGTCGATCGGACAACCCACTGAATTCGAAAGGCTTGTAACCATATGAATTAGGTCGTCTTTGGTTTCGTTTGACTTCTTCGGTGCGTTTTTTATTTCGAAATTAGCCTTTCTGCTGTCCTGCTGCATACTTTCCATTTTATCTTCCAGAATAATAATATACTTTTTATCCTCTTTTATTTTTTCCTCTAAAGATTCAATTTTTTCCTTAAATTCTTCGTTTTGAGCCATTAGGAAGGCCACTGAACTTTCGATGTTACAAGTTGATTGTTGAATTCCTTGCAGTATTGTGGAATTTTTATTAAATTCTTGCTCTTGGGCTTTCATCATCGTAGAGAACATAGACTGCATCTCTTCCTTAAGTTTAGCGAATTCCTCAACAAAATCTTCCTCTTGTCTTCTTCTTTTTTGTCGGGATGATACAAAGTTGGGGGGTGTAATGTGTTCCGGGTTCTGCAGCCCAACCCGGCCCAAATCCGTTTCCGACAATGATTTATCTAAGTTGCATCGTTCCATTTTGCTGTCGTTTAACGAGTAAACGTTAATATTCTGCCGTAAACAGACGTGAGTCACAATAATATCAACCGGTTCGTGTCGGATTTATTCCACTATCATAGCGATAAAAGTTGAACTTTCTTCAGGTAAACTTAAGTAAATCCGAGTACCAGGAGAGTATAAGGGCAAGCAGGTGTTGAAACGGGCTGAGCGCGCAGTGATATTGTAGTAGTGTGGAGTGAAAGTTATTTACGCACACAGCAACTGTCCTTGCGGCAGGTTGTCCTTGAACGGCCCAATGACATGAGAATGGGCGGGGTTTCGGACTCTTCAAGGGTGTGGCGTTGCGCGTGGGCAGGTATAGTAAACAGTTGTACCTTGTCAGTGGCCGATTTGCTTGCACGTACCAGGATACCAGGAGCACCGAAGAGGTCGACTGTGTTGCACAGCTTAGGCGCGTTTCTCAATAGTGAACGTCCTTCGGTTTATGCGTTCCTATTTTTATGTGTGAATTAACTGACTCGAATTTTGGTTTAAATAATTATTAAAACAAAGAAATGTAGATTGTGCACACGTTTACACCAGTTGGCGGTCCGGGGGCAAGAGAACCTTGAAGACATCCTCCAGTGCAGCGGTGAACAGTTTCGGAGAGATAACGTCTCCCTGTCTAACACCTCGCTGCAGAAGGATAGGTTTCGAGATCTGGTCCTGGAGTCGAACTGACATAGTTGCGTTTTTGTACAGACACTTTAGCACCTCGATGTACCGATGAAGAGACTGCAGCACAGCCCATGTCTCGATCGAATCGAAAGCTTTCTCGTAGTCCACAAACGCTAAGTAGAGAGGCAGGTTTATACTCTTCAAGTTATGACCTACCAAACAAAAAATAATCATCAAAATCAATTCATAATTGGCGGAGAAATCACCTCGTACCTTATTTGGATGTGTTCTTTGGGTCCCTGCCGGAATTGAAAAACCTCTTGCGCAGTTATTTAAACAAACATTTAAATGTCCAATGTCACACTTAGTTAAGCTTATTTTATCTTTATTGCTATTTCTGTTAGTAAATTTTTTTGACATGTCAAAACTGTTTTGTTTTTCATTTTAAATAATATGTATTTAAATTTTATATTATAAGCATACAGAGTGGCAGGGACATCGACGCGAAAACTGTTACCATGGATGTAGTACATGATTCTGAACGCCCGTGCGTTGAAATTTTTCGTCGGTTAATTAAAAAAAGTATCTGTTGTTTCATAGAAAAGTGCAATACCTACGCGGTGAAAATGTATGGAAAAGCTGTTCTTTTTTTGAAATCTTTCTTCGTTTATTAAAAAACAAAGTTCAGAATCATGTAGTAACAGTTTTCGCGTCGATGTCCCTGCCACCCTGTATAATTAATATTTAATTTACTTTGAAGGTTGCTTTGTTTTATGTGAATATCGTATACACCTGTAATTGTTATTTTTACAACATGTAAAAAAAAAACCCTGTCCGATCCATGAGGGTGTTGTTAGTTATCGTACTGAGAGTCTATTTATGTGGTAATTCTTAGAAAAATCGAAAAAAAAAACGTATTTTTTCTTTCAATTGGGAATTGTATCAGGTTACTAACTAACCTGGCAAACGTTGTTTTGCCATATTCTCAGACCTACCGAATCTATACTAATACATGCATAAAGCTGAAGAGTTTGTTTGTTTGCTTGAACGCGCTAATCTCAGGAACTACTGGTCCGATTTGAAAAGTTATTTCAGTGTTAGATAGCCCATTTATCGAGGAAGGCTATATATCATCACGCTAAGACCAATAGGAGCGGAGCACCAATGAAGAATGTTCTAAACTGCGTAAACGGTTAAAGTTTCGCAAAATCCAAATTTAAAAACAATATTTTCACCTTCTATGTAAACGAAGTCGCGGGTTAAAGTTAGCGTTAACTCAAAGTAACTAATCCACACGGACGAAGTCGCGGGCAGAAGTTAGTATAAGTACATTTAAAATTGCATAAAAATCGATCAAGCCGTTTCGGAGGGTCCGTGGCTTAGGCCCCCAATGGTCGAGGCACCTGTGGCCGACGCCCCCGATTCGATTAATTTAATTCAAAGCAAGTTTTGATCAAATGTACTGGCAGGCACAAAAATGTTTTACAAAAATAATAAATGTAAATTGATTGTTTAATTGTACGTATAATATTAAATCATAATTATATTTATAACATAGAAATGCTTTTATATTGGATGTATGTTTTGAAAAATTAAAGTTTTAGTTATTTTTCATTATTTATTTATTTATCTCAATAAGAAATCTAGTAAAAAAATCGTATATAAATCACAGTTTTCATCATTTAAATTAATTATAATAATAAGTCTCAAATGTAATAAAATAAGATAGTGATCAGTAAAAAAAATAATCAGTCGTAAAAATTACTGCAGAGCAACTAACTTTTTACATAGTGAAATGTTCTTTTTACGAGTATCTTTTTAACAATAATAATTAAACATAATCAACTGTGAAACCTTAAATAAATGAGAATAATTTTACTTAATTATAACAGTCAGTTTCTCAAATCAAATCTCAAATTCTTTATTGCGTACGATAATGTGGTAGGGAAATAATTATATTAGTCACAATTATGAACCCTGTTGGGCACAGCATAGATCAAGTAGGAGAGAGTCTGAGGAAGAAGAGCACTGGTCGTTTAATGCGACAAATTATATTATTAGTTAAGTAGTTAGTAAGTTATATATTTATTAATACAGAATTCAATTTACGAATTAATGTTATTATTTTATAAATTATATACGTTTATTTATTTATTAATACAGAATTCAATTTATGAATAATACATAATTAATGTTTTTTAAATTATATACGTTTATTTATTAGTAACATTATAATAACCATTTATTCTTTTAAATAATTCAATAGCAATAACGTAATAAAATAATTAGGCTTAAAAAACAAACGTACTCGTAGAGTAAAAAATTTTTACATATGAAATGTTTTAAACATTTGTAAGCATAAAAATAATCAACTGTAAAAACATAAACAACCGTAAAAAATTAAGTTTAAAAATTTTAAACTTAAAAATAATATACAAGCAAAATCATCTCTTTTCACTAAGTAAGTTTAATTTAATTAATTTTTGGACGGCTTGCCACATATGGGCGGATTTGTTCTAAAAACATGACCGTGGTAATTTTTTTGTTTTCATACTGTTCAGTCAAATTGGCAATCATTTTTTCATTCTTTCTTGTGTTGTTCTTTCGTCTGCTCACACAAATGTTTTAGGTTTTCAGTCTGAAGCATCTGAGCATGCTTAAGGTTAGTTTAGTCCACTGTACATAATAAATATGCTTTTAATGGGGAAAAAGGTGTGTAAGGGTAAGGTTAAGTGGCGATCTATTCTCTCTGCTATTTGACAGATAACTTTTGCTTAGCAAGGAAAAATGCTTTATTATTATAGTGAAACACTTTTCTCATTTACTGTACTAAGTGAAAAAGCACAAAAAAATTAAGATATTAAATTAATCGAATCGGGGGCGTCGGCCACAGGTGCCTCGACCACTGGGGGCCTAAGCCACGGACCCGTTTCAGAGGAGTATGGCAACTAACATTGTATGACACGAGAATTATATATACACGCTGAAATTTTAATGGTGGTTTTCCCGCGGCCGAACGATTTGCCCTTAAATTAGTTAATATAGCAGCCGACGTAGCTTAGGCATTTAATGAATTTTTTGCCAACATACCTATAACTACGACTCGCTCCTTAAATTCGTCCCCGTCTAAAGCTGAAAACCTTTTACATAGTACTGTGCCTAAATGTAGTAGCTTATTTAGCTTCGAGCATGTAACACCTCGTGATGTAGTTAATGTTTTTAACACGCGTAAGTCTAAAAACACTGGTGATTACTGGGGTATCTCCATTAAACTATTAAGTAATATAATAGACATAGTAGCTCCATATTTAGCTGTAACTTTTAATAAATGTGTTGATTTAGGAACTTTTCCTGACCTCATGAAGAGTAGTAAAGTCATACCATTATTTAAATCGGGTAACAAAAATGACGTTGGCAATTTCAGGCCTATCTCTATCTTACCAGCATTCAGTAAAATATTTGAAAAGTTAATACTCAAGCAGTTGCTAAGACATTTTAATTTAAACAGACTTCTTCATGATGAACAATATGGTTTTACAAAAGGTCGTTCGACCACAGATGCGGGTGTTGCTCTGCTGAAACACATATTTAACGCATGGGAGGACTCGCAAAATGCTATTGGAGTTTTCTGTGATCTCTCAAAAGCCTTTGATTGCGTGCACCATGACACACTTTTGCGTAAACTACGTCATTACGGTGTCCAAAACGAAGCTCTTAAAGTAATAAATTCTTATTTACATAATAGGTTCCAATGTGTAGATGTTAATGGTGTGAAATCTTCCGAGCTACCAGTTCAGTTAGGTGTACCTCAAGGCTCAATACTGGGTCCATTCTTATTCTTAGTATATATTAATGACTTGCCTTTTTATTTAAAGGATATCTGTAACGTTGTACTGTTTGCAGATGATACCTCTCTTATTTTTAAAGTAGACAGGAATAGACAAGATTTTGACGACGTAAACAGTGCACTCTCAATGGTTACGGATTGGTTTACGACAAATAACCTAGTTCTCAATGCCAAGAAAACGAAATGTATAAAATTCGCTCTACCAAATGTTAGAAATCTAGGACCCAACATCGTCTTAGATAAAGAGGTGCTTCAAATTGTGAACTCGGCAGTTTTTCTGGGCATAACAGTAGACGCCAAACTTCAGTGGGGCCCACATATATCAAGCCTAGCGGGAAGGCTCAGTTCGGCCGCCTACGCTGTCAGAAAAGTAAGACAATACACTGACGTTGATACAGCTCGGTTAGTCTATTTTAGTTATTTTCATAGCGTTATGTCCTATGGTATTCTGCTGTGGGGCAAAGCCGCTGACATTCAAAATATATTTGTTCTTCAAAAACGAGCAGTTCGAGCAATTTACCAGCTAGGTGCCAGAGTTTCTCTAAGAGATTTGTTTAAAAATATTGGTATTCTCACGGTGGCATCACAATTTATTTTCGCTAACATCTTATATATTAGGCAAAATATACACTTATACACTAAAAACAGTGATATTCACAATGTTAACACTAGAAATAAGGACAAACTACGAGCTCCCTTTCACCGGCTTCATAGGGTTCATAACTCATTTGTTGGGCTTGGTATAACTTTTTATAACCAGCTACCCTCTTCTTTTCTAGATTTGCCTTTTAATGCATTTAAAACTAAAGTAAAATCCAACCTTTGTTCAAAGGCATACTATTGTATCAACGATTACTTAAATGATAAGAATAGTTGGTCGCTGTGATTAACTCAAGACAATGTTTATGTTCTTTCTCCAGAATTAGCTTACCTACTGTCATTTTATATGAGTTTTTATTTTTAATTTTATTTTATTGTTGACATAATCTACTCATTACAATGTTTTTGTTATGAGTTGTATTGCAATTTGTGGTTAGCTAGCGACCTCGACAATTGATCATATTATTTTTTTGCCTGAGCAACCAGCAAGTTCGTCATGCTCGGACGTGTGCTGCTTGGTCGTCTTGCTGATCATGGTTTTGTTATTGTTACTAGTAATTGACTGTTCATTTACCCCGATGGTCCTAGTTTATCATTTATAACTGCCAATTACAGCTTTATGTAAGCGGGCACGCCCTTTATGTCTGGAGGCTATTATATAGATATTTAGTTCTTTTTACGTTTAGTTTTTATTTTTTTTAAATATTGCTTGAGTATAGTTCTCGATGTTTTTGGCTGGTATATTGGCGTGTGCTAGCTGGCATATGGCCTATAATTTATCATTTGAATTATGTTTTGTGTTGCATAATGTAAGTTATTTTGAATACTATTGTATAGAATCATTTTTTCTAACTTGAACAGACAGCTGTGCTGCTGGGGAGTTTGTTGCGCCACTTCTTCTTCCCAGCTAAAGGCACTAGGAAGTGGTGAAGGGTGGGCGTTTTTGGGGGACTGTCTTATGTAATTTTGACGTTCGAAAAGTGCTGATTCTCAGCCTAGTTTGAATAAATGACTTTTGAATTTTTAATTTTTGAATTTTTAATTTTTTGAGTACTATTGAATAGTAGAGTTAAACTCAAAAAATTAAAATGTTTTTGTTTTCAAATAATTCAAAAAAATATGCATGAACTTGTAAGCGTGAAAAACAATAGTATTCACTAGACTTATCGTAGGTAGGTACAAGCTTACATTTCTAGTTGGAGAATTGACCGTGACGTATATCGATGTATGGGAGAACATGTTTTTTAACTACAATGTCAAGTTTTGTTTTGCGATAAATTCATCCCAACTACAGAACCCTTCATTGTACACACGGCTACACATCAAGCTATACATTTCCAGTATAATGTGACCTCGCATTGTACGGAAATCCCTTACAAAGCGAGATCAGCATAAACCATGGTTTTTTATAAGTAATACCTAACACAACACTCAATTAAAAGCTTGTTATAATGCAATTTTTTAAAGGCAAACATATTATAGTGTCATACAGCCTAATTAGAGAGGCGGGGGGTGAGCGTGTGCCAACAAAATACGATATAAGTTGGCTCAATGAGCCGCTTAGTAAACAAGCAACGTGCAAACTACATGTCAGGAATACCTGACTTAGTTTAGTTACCTACAATATGTTGCACCGAGTGACTTTGGCAGGACAATAAATATAAAGTGCTAAAATATTTGTGGAGGAAATATGAACGAAACACGAGATAGTAAATAATTAAATACGAATTTAAAAGAAGTTGAAAAGTGTCGTGGGACATTTGGAACGAAGTTCATTTCGTTTTTGCACACTTGCAATCAGCCAAAGTGTGGAACTCCCTGCCAGATATTTGAACATTTTCCGAAGTTTTTTGAAGTTTTGCAATTTTTTCTTTCCGTAAGAACCTAATTCGGACTATTACGAACATTTTAAAACAAAAAATAGCCAAATCTATCTAGCCTTTCTCAAGTGCTGCGTTTACCAACGAACAGCATTTCATTTTTGAAGTGAAAACTTCTTTAGGCGCGCTGAACGACTTTTGGTGGGGGGATAAACTTATGGAATCACATACTGCTTTACTATAGAAAATAGATGTTATTATTTAGAAGATCATAATAATGAAACAGTAGACAATTTTATTTATACACACGTATTTACATTATTTAAAAACTAACAGACTTAAAATAATAATATGTACCTACAAGAATAATTCCCCCCTCCCCTTTTTATATACCCGTAGATAATTCACTACAATAAACTATGTAACTGAAGATTTTGTTACGAAAGAAACATTAACATTTCAAGTAGAACTTTAAGTTCAATGACGATACCTAACACTTTATTACTTTCAATGTATAAAGTCAAGACTTAGCGCGCTCGCACACGGCATACTTCTTGTAGGTCCTTCAATCGATCTTTTTTTAGGGTTCCGTAGTAAACAAGGAACCCATTATAGTTTCGCACGCACTTGGCCGGTTTTTTATATTTACTAGGTACCTACGTTTTATAGGACGTGTTTTTATCTGCCATGCTGCTAGGGGCCACGGTAACCCTTTCGGATTTTTCCGCAACCCCGGCAAGCATCGGCCCTAGTGGACCCCGTCAGTTCTGCTGACATTTCTTTGAGGCGCGCGTGGAACACAACGCGCCGTCGACCCGGGCCTGGTCCTTATCGGACGGCAAGCTACCCATTGCTCACCGTCCGCAAGCCCGCGCCTTCGGTGGCCGGGAATCGGCCTGTGAATCCCGACGCCCAGGGCGTCTCCTGCTGCGGTTAGGGGCGTGAGGGCGCGAAATTTGCCTCTCCCTCGCGCGTTCTTCCTCCTCCTTCGCGAGCATTACCGCTTCACAGAAGGAGGAAACGGCCTCCCATGCCCTCTCTCTCCGTACCGGCCAGACGCGAGAGATCACCGCCGCCGATCGCCTCCACAAGATAGAACGTGTGCGTTGATACTTTTGATCTCGATTGTTTCATTTAACTCCTATAAAAAATCGGCCACCGATTTTGTGCCGTCTGCGAACACTCTTAGATGTTAATCTCGTAACAAAACACTTTATGGGCCATACCTACTCATTTTAATTGATACAACCGCGAGAGTTAATCCACATCTGTAAGACAACTTGGAATTCAAGTTATTTAGGGATGTTAAGCCGAAACCCTCACTCAAGACGTCTAAGTTGATAATGTCGCCTGTAACCCATAACCACGTTTATGAGTCAGTCCTTAAGTTTTACGATGTCGAGTAAATTGAATGAAGTGACTTGCGAATTTTATATACGAAGATATAACAAACAAAATGTGAGGAATATTCTTTGCGCATTCTGGTTTCTAACAAATTGTCATATGGCATTTTACTGTGGGGTCGGGCTGCTGACATTGAATCCGTCTTTATTTTACAAAAGAGGGCTGTCAGAGCCATTTATAACCTATGTCGTCGCGAATCTCTCAGGGAACTTTTTAAAAGGATTAATATTATGACGGTACCTTGCCAATTCATTTATGAAAATATTATGTATGTAAGGAAAAATCCACATCTCTTTAATAAAATAAGTGATAGACATAATTTTAATACTAGAAATAAAGATAAACTAGATCAACCATTTTTCAGGTTATCTAAAGTACATACATCTTTTATGGGGTACTGTGTTAAATGTTACAACAAAATACCTTGTGACATATTGCAATTAAATGAAAGAAAATTTAAAACTTATATAAAAAGTACACTTTGTAAACAAGCATATTACAAATTAGAGGATTATATCCAAGATAAGAGTGCTTGGAAACATGCTGGTCCTGCTCCATAGGACAATTTAGAATCAAGACAAAATCAAACTGGTTACTAATGTAATTGTAAAATTTATTACTTTGTGTTTTATGACATTGATTTTACATTCTGTAATTACTTCCTTACACACTGACTTATTAATTGTAAAATTTTAGGAAAATCATCTACTTTTACAATGTTTGTAAATATGTGAGAACCATGTATCTATCACAAATTAAATTATCTCTCGTTGCTTCATTTTTAATTGTTTTTACCTATTGTGGTATAGTAATTTTATTCTAGGTGCATCGTCTTCACATATAATAATTATTTAACAAATGTACGTACATATACAAACAATATTGTAAAACATTTTAAAAGAGTAACGGTGGAGTTTCTTGCCCATTCTTCTCCATACGAAAACTACCTTTTGGAAGGGGCGACTAGAATCAATTTTATTATTTTGTAATTTTTGACGTTCAAAAGTGCCATACATGGGCCTATTTGAAATAAATGATTTGACTTTGACTTTGACTTTGACTTATTGACCGAAAAAATTATGGTCATAGGTTGACGGTGTTGTAAGAGCAAAAACCGGCCAAGTGCGTGTCGGACCACGCACAATGAAGGGTTCCGTAGTTGGGATGAATTTTATCCCAAAAACAAACTTAACTTTGTAGTTGATAAACAAATTCTCCCATACGAAATGTATGGGAAAACATATTTTTGCAACTGCAAAGTTAAGTTGGTCGATTATTACTCGTTAACTTGTAAAGCCTACTTAGCTGTGATAGTTTTCCTTTTAATTTCGTTACATAAACTACTGCTGTGATTTTTTCACACACCCAAAACCAAGCATTTAGCTGGCAGGGGGGGGACACTTGACTCTAACAAAAATTAGCACTTTAAAGCTTAATATTTCGCTAACGGATCCCTAAATCCAAAAATGGTTTCCCCAAACTCACAATGTTTTTAAAGGACCTTTCCAATGATACCCACATAAGGGAAAAAAAAAAACATCTCCACTTTACGTGTATGGGAGGTACCGTAAAAAATTGTGTTTTTCATAATTTTGTTTAACCGCTTTGTCGGCATAATTAATATGTATACCTATGCCAAATTACAGTTTTCTAGTACTAAGGGTCTCGGAGATAGACCGCGGACAGACAGACAGACAGACAGACGGACATGACGAAACTATAAGGGTTCCTTGGTTACTACGGAACTCTAAAAAAGGTAGATATAGCTTGACGAAAATCAAAGTTATCCGTAATACTGTTTCCAGAAATTAATTTTAATCTCAGAAATTAATAAATTAGCATCCAGTGAGAATCTTGGTGAAGATGGCCGAACCAGGAAAGCAGAACCGCTTAGTCCTTGTAGTAAGTGGCTTTTGGTTGAATTTTATAAAGAAACTATGAAAACTAACAAAAATCCAGCCCTGCGTTGAGCTGTTCCCAACGCATTTACCCAGATCCGGTTGCAAGCAAAGTAAAAATGGCGGAAAAACTGTCGCGTTTAACGCCCTCTAGTGGCTACTATAACACCAATTAGAGTACTCCATATTCCGTTTTAACGGGAAACTACTTTGAATAAAGAACACCGGTACTTTTCTAGCGTCTCAGACGTCGACAGAGATAGCTAGTTTTAGAACAGTTTTGCAGTTTATCTTCACTTGTAAACTCCTTCATTTTCTTAACCTCTTTACGACTTCCAAAAATATTTTTCTTTCAGCGTTGCCGTTGGTAAAAATTTGAGAGATTTTTAAACACTATTTTAATTTAATTTGGTCTGATAAAAGATAAGATTTTGTGTTAAAAAATGACAAAGGAAGCGTAGTGCTGCGTCGATGACACTGCAGTACCGGCTGCGTAAATACAAAGGCGGATCCAACACAGGAGTATATGCTACATTATCTTGCGAATGGTTTAAAGCAATAATAGTCCGTCCGAACCCAGCTGCAACACAGCGGTTTGTAGTGCAGCCGCATTTGTTTGTATAAGGTAATGAAAAAGCGGATTCAACGCAGACACCCATAGTATTATTTCCGTTAGATTATAAACTATAGAAAAATTGTGAACTGGGTGAAATGGGTTAGGTTAGGTTGGAACCGTGACCAACCGCGCTACTTCCAAGTTGCTTGCAGCTAGGCAGGCTATTTAGGATTAGCGCAAGGTGCGTTACGTCGCAAGCAAGTTTGATACCTGCAGTGTAGAGAGAGCGACTACTTACAGGCTGTATTGCAGTCGTTTTTGTTAAAACAATGTCTTTCGGAGCCGATAACATTGCAGACAGTTTTCAAATGTCTGTGGTGTAATCGTGTTTGTAATACTTTATTCATACGGACCCGGCTGCGTTACAGAACAGCTACTGTGTGTTGCATCCACCCTTACATCCACCTTTGTATCTATACGCGTAAGCGTAGGTATAGATAGTGCAATCCACGAAGACGCGCCCACTCCGCTCCGCGCCGTACTAGAGTTCAGCTTACAGTACAGTAATCGCGGAGTGGGGCGCGTCTTCGTGGATTGCACGGACTGTACCGGCTAGCAAATTGGATTGAATTAATCAAAATCCGAAGTGACACTTGCGTGACTTGCGTCCCCTAGATGCCTGATAAAAAAAAACTAAAAACAAAACTTTTGGATTGTTTCATTGTAAACGAAAACCGCGAATACTTTGCTCACATTATCCCTACTCCTCGTTACACCTTACCTATTCGACCTGCAGCTACTAACGTAAAGTTTTACAAAAGAGGGAAATGAGGAAAGGAATGGATATCCTACAGAAGACAACCGCTGTCATAAACAGAGATTAAAAAAATATCGCAAGAACCTCTTTTGTAGTTCGAATTCGAAGCTCTAATAGCAGCAAGCTACCTAGGTACCTACAGTACCTACAAGCGTCCTGATCATTTCACTTAGAAAATGCAATGAGATCGCGCCTGCGGGAAATAGAGGTGATCCTTATTCATCATGTTCTTTGTTTTAGTTCGTCTACTTAGATACCTATTATTTTAAGTCCTTCTGGATACCTATGTACCTACGTTTGGGTTCCTGTGTTTATTAGATGTAAATTTTATCAGAACAATACTACCATACGACACCTACGTAATATCTATCTATCTATAGTGAGCACAAGATAGTGAGTAGGTGTGACAAGCCGTTTAAGGTGAAAACGTCAGGGTAGCCCCGGAAATTCAAATTTTCTTAGGTTTTTTTGCAATTTGCAGGTCACTATCAGGTTGTATGTTGATGTAAATACGATTCGCGGCCGTATCAAATATATATTTATAGAATTATAATCATAAAAATCATCAATGCAACTCTCTAAGTTCATATAATCCTATTGAATTACTATTTCATTAAATCATGACATTTTAGGATTATTCTAACATAGAGAATTGTATTGCTGGTTCTATTATAATTCTGTAAAGCCTTATTTCTTACGTTCGCAAATCAAATTTTAATCAAGATACTAACTGACACTGACCTGCAAATTGCAAAAAACTTAAGAAAATTAGAATTTCGCGGGCTGCCTCAACGCATCTCCCTTAAGAGCGGCCAACCCGTCATACTTTTCATACAAACGCTCGTACGTCATTATGGCGTCGTAACACATCATTCTTTGATATTTTTAAACTAATAGGTGTCTTGTGCACTATTTCTAGGTTTCTATGAAACCAAAAAATTAAAATTTCGGGAAATAAATTCAGTACAAGCCTCCGAAAATCTGCATTTTTGCACAATTTTTACCTGAACTTTGGCCGTTCATAATGTACTCATAAATTGTAAAAGTAAAGAAAACATCTGCATAGAAACCTTGCACGTGTAATGGAGATTCTAAATGACAAACACTTATTTTACAAACTAGTAAAGCTTACTCAAAAAAACGTATTTCCTGAAACAAGTTTCCGCACACTATTTTTCGTACAATGTTATCGCGTTCTCACTTGCTTGTTAGCAGTTTTCACTTGCGCTAGATGAAACAACATGCTTTTCGATCATGCTTGCGTTGACGATAGATGGATCGGGAAGGGCCCCCTTAACCAACCTAACTAGAAGGTGCGTATAATGTACGGATGGAGAAAAACTCTTGTACGGCATTATTATTTAATAAAGCTGTTCTCTGTTCCCGAATAAATTATACGTTGGTGCCAGTGTATGAAGGTATTGTCAAACAGAGTGAATACTAAAGTTAAATAAATATGGTAGGTAGATACTCGTCGCTTCAATGTGTTCAAAATGCACCTACACAATGTCGACGTGTACGCCATTATAATATAGGTATATATTTTTGGCAGTATCATTATTTGTTGACCATCAGTCATACCTAACTACGCATTCAGCCTGCAGTACACAAGCATAGTATAAGGAGAGGAAGTAAGCTATCTTCATACAAACGCACCGCGCGCTGCTTGTATGTGTGCGCCATAGTATCTATGCGTCGCCGCACGCACACTTAAACAAAATCTCGACCCGTTTCTCACGAGAAACGTGTCGAGATTTTGTTTAAGTGTGCGTGCGTACTTCCTCTCCTTATACTATACACAAGTCTGCACAACCCACAATGAATATTGATAGATAGGGATCCAATCATATAGACAGACGACAGCGTACCGAGTTCCGTGCGCGCTTCTAAAGAGGAAATGTCAACTGCCGTAGAAGGTGACGGAGTCTGCATGGAAGTCATGCGGGCCCATCCCTGCTGGAGGAGCTTGACGAACTGCACAAGTCTTCCAGCGCCCCGGTGAAAAGTAAACACCGAGTGGTTTTGGTCGGGAAATGTCAGACAGACCCCTCCGCCCGTTCTAGGGCAGAGGATATTCATGACGATTCACAAAAGCAAAAAAAAAGGGACCTAATCATCAATGTTATGAGTATAACGACACCCAATGATGTCTTCAATCTTGTTTCAGTATTCTATGTTTCTGAGACAATGTTGGAACATTACTATGACGGCACCAACATACTCGTAACGGGCCAAGCCGCCCGCAAAGTTTAATTTACCCGAGAAAGATCACTCGCGAAACGCAATGATGAGATAAATTTAAACTCGGAGACAAAGGTTATTAAGGTAAATTACTTCGGATGTTATAAGCACTTCATTACACCTAACGTTAGGTTGAAGCTGGCGCAGTGGCATCTCCGCCCTTACAAATAATTTTAACAAAACTTTGACACTGTTATATGTAGAGCTACTATTGTAATTGAAAGTTAGGTAGGGTACAACATGCCTCTGCGGTGATCTCCTACTGTGAAACCGTAGTTTCGCAGAAAGAGGCTGCGGAAAGGGAGAGGGAGATTGAGACCACTCTCCTGATCCGTAGCAGGCGGACTGGGCGTCGGCGGAGGGCGGACAACGCCCTCTTCCAACCCCTGTAAACAGATCCGGAGGGATGGCGGACTCGGAAACGTCCGCCGCCTCCCATTCAGCAGGACCCGAGGTGGCGGCGCGTAGTGTTCCACGCGCGCCCCTATTTGACGTCGCGGGAAGAGTCTCACCTCACTCCCCCCGCGAGCATGAAGTGGCCCGCAAAAGCGGGCTGGCACCAGTTAGAGATCATGGAAGACACACTAGATCTCATGATCCCCGGTCCAAGTGTGCGAAGGGAACACCGGGGTGGTTTTTAGTCAGTAGGAGTCTGACAGACCCCTTCGCCCGCCCCAGGGCGGAGGACATTTATGAGGATTTTCCACCGTGGAATAAAAAAAAAGGGTACAACATGCCTCCGTTCTATTGCAGGTTCTCTTAGATCCTTTGCACTTAAAATAGATGTATTTATTAGGTAACATAATACCACACATCGAACCTAAAGAAAGGTCCTACTTACCTAATTTGGACAATGTGAAGTGATCATGCCAAGTTTATGTTTCCTTGGAGTAGTCTTTCGTTTCAAATGTGTGTATTGTATGTGTATATACATACACGTACGAATTGCGATCAAAAGCTCGCCTTGCCTTTCGCTAAGTTGATTTTAAGCGGAATCATAAAGTTAGAACTATGTTTATATAGTTATTTTTCACGTACATTGGTTTGTATTGTTCGTGATTCTTTCATTTGAATATAGTTTTATTTTCAGATAAAATAAAACAGTCGCAACGACTTTTCGTTTCATGTTTTTAGATTATAAAGTACGCTGTGGTTTTATGATTTCTAATGTCGGGCTTTAAATGAGAAACTTTAAACTTAAAAGACTGTGTTCAGTTTAATTAAAAAGTTGTTTCTGTCAGAATGACATTGACAGCATCAAATGATTCAATGACTGATGAGGAGGACTGACAAATTTAAAATTGTAAACATTCAGAATGAGTAGTATATTTTTCTATTTTGTGATTTAATTTAACAAAAACTGTAGATCTGTGCTATTGAATAACTAATTCTGTAGCTACTAGCTACTGTTCCCTTACTGCTACTTCTCATTTTAAGCAGCTAATTGACGATTCTTTCCGGAAATTTTGTGTACTTAGTTAATAAAAGCCTGAAAAATGAAGATATCAGAGGTAAATTACCCTTTGCTAAATACTTTCTTACAAATTCCAAATTTGTTATAATTGCTAAAGTTCAGTTATAAAACATATAACATTGTAAAGTCTACCACATGACAACATAACCTCTACACACAACAAATCAATTTAATATTTTATTATACTTGGTTAAATTTTATAGTAAAAAGCTATCAAGAGTTATCTGTCAATAAAGTGTTTGCCTCTTAACATTCTCCGATTTAAAAAAAAACTTATTCTCATAATTATTTCAGCTTGCAGGGGATGAGGATTCAGGCCCAACATGCAGAACCTATGTATTTCAAAATGAGAGTCACACATTAGGAAATGCCTTAAAATGTATTATCAACAGATAGTAAGTATTTTTATGAACCCATGTTGTACTATCATATTTTCAGCAATTTACATAATTTAAATTGCACTATAATAATCCTCTTGTATTTCTTTGAAACTACTGGAGGAGCTTGTGGCCAAGTACTAATAGCTGCACGGGTTGATCCATCAGGTTAAGCTACGTTTGCTGGGGTTGGTCCGTGGATGAGTGACCATTTCTACATACTAAGACTCCTCTGTGCCTCGGAAGGCACATTAAGCCATTGGTTCCAGCTGTTATTGGTGGATCTTTGACAGTTGTTACGGGACGTCAGAAGCCCGAAAGCCTCACAATCAGTCTTACCAAGGGGTATTTATTGTATTACCTAGTTACTGGGTTGTGGAAATCAGTTAGTCAGTCGCTCCATGTAAAATACTGGTATTCAGCTGCATTCGGTTATACTGGAAATTGACCCCAACATAGTTGGGAAAAGGCTAGGCAGATTGATTTCTTTGAAACTCCAATATGGCGTGGATAAGGCTCAAACAGCCTGGCAATATTATTCTCTATAAAATGGGACTAATTCTATGACTTTGTCTACAGTGAGGATGTAGATTTCTGTGGCTACACAGTACCACATCCTGCTGAATCTAAAATGCACTTCAGGATACAATCAAAAGAAACACCAGCTCTAGAAATACTGAAAAGAGGTTTGAAAGACTTAGAAAAAGTATGTGATCACACAATAGATGTATTTGAAAAAGAAGTAAAAGATTTTAGCAAAATGTAAAATGTTGTTTTATTACTCATCTCCCTCTTCCCTTCACAGGAATAGGTAAATGTGTACCTACTACTGCCTTTACCCACAAGCCGACCTGTACATCAAACTTGATCTAATGCTGATGTGCAGTAATGATAATATAGTCGTACTTTATGTAACCTGTCTATAGACAGACTACTTAAGTAGGTATTACCCGAGTTAGGTATATAGGCTAGTTCTTCCATTTTGATTCGATATTATAGCAGAAAGAGGTTAGCCCATAAAAAGGAAAATTTTATTGAAAAGGGCAGTGTGGTGAACAGAAACCAGCTGTACTTGTACTACCTAATTTTTTGTGAAGCATGAAAGAAGTTTAATATGGCACTTGTTCCTTTTGATGAAGCTTAATTTTATTATGGAATGAAGGTCAGGAACTGAAAAGATCCGATCCGATCTGAGGGCCGTGCTGGGCAAACGTACATAATAAATTGTAAGGTTGAAAAATAAAATGACAGAAATAAGTTGGTAAAGTCACATTTATTTCAGTTTAACAAAACTGTCTTTAGGCTTTGAACTCGGAGTAAGGTGACTTGGTCAGTGGGATGTCCCTCCACAAGTCAGGAGTAAGGTAGGCATAGGTCTTGGCAATAGCCGCATAAGTGGCCTTAGCGAAGTTTCCAAGGGTGCCAGTGGAGCCACGAGCTGAAGTATAGCAGTCCTGGACTCCAGCCATCTGAAGCAGCTTCTTGGGGACTGGAGCCGACACAATACCGGTACCACGAGGAGCAGGGATCAACCTCACGGTGACGGAACCACACTTTCCGGTGACCTGAAAGTATAAGACAATAATATTTAAAATCAAAGTCATAATATTTTTCTCAAAGGGTTTTGAGTAGCATAAATCAGACGCGTTAACGAACTTCACTGGAAACCTCAGGGGATACCACGAATGAAATGATTATCAGTATCATCATTAAAATTATATCAATAGGTTGGGGTAGGGCGATTGCAAATGGTTAGAAATAAAAGTTACCTTGCACGGAACAGTGTGGGGCTTGCCAATCTTGTTACCCCAGTAACCTCTGCGGACTGGCAGGACAGACAGCTTTGCAAGGATGATGGCACCACGGATGGCGGTAGCAACTTCCTTGCTGCACTTCACACCCAGACCAATATGTCCATTGTTGTCTCCGATGGCCACGAAGGCCTTGAAACGCGTACGCTGACCGGCACGGGTCTGCTTCTGTACAGGCATGATCTTGAGAACCTCATCATTGAGAGAGGGGCCGAGGAAGAAGTCGATGATCTCGAACTCTTTGATGGGCAGAGAGAATAGGTAGATGCTTTCGAGTTTGTCGATCTTTCCCTCGCGTACTAGACGGCCCAGCTTGGTTACGGGCACCCACTCCTTCTGGTCTTCCTTGCCGCGTCCACGGCCGCGACCACGGCCGCGTCCACGGCCACGAGGACCACCACGGCCTCTATCGCCACCACGAGACCCAAAGCCGCCGCGAAAACCGCCACGTCCACCGGCTGGAGCAGCGTCCGCCATTCTGTAGATAAGGTTATAATAGTATTAGTCGCGTGGTCTTAACTCAACACAAAATGCCTTTTTCCTGTGATAATCAGACGCGTTAAGGCCATCACCGTGTAAACACTATGGTAGATACCACGAATGAAATAAGGTTTAGCTCTCATCATGGAAATTGAAAACTTGAAACCACGTGGTGGTTTCGCACTCTAAAACACTACACATTATAAAACCGAAATTATTCATGAAATAAGTATGTATTTGGTGATCGATTACAATATAAGAAACAAAATGAAACTCAATTCAACAAAATACCACTTAAAAAGAATATAACTTACGTTGAACTGTGAGCGCAGTGAAACAGTCAAACACAAAATGGCCGAAGAATTTGCGTTTTTGACTTTTGTTTCGTTCCGGGCCTATGTTCCGGGCACGGCCAGCGTTGGTTGTCTATGGTATTTTTTTTTTAATTGGCACTTGGTAGTTTTGCTATATATTTTTTTTTATTGTTTACTATTTCTTAATAAATAAGTAACTGAACTCGTAGGCTAACGTTTGGTAGCGACCCAGGGGTATGGGTCGCTACCAGGATACGGTACTTGAAATAACTTGTACTTGAAATACGTGATATCGTTGAGGTTTTTTGGACAAAACTGTGCAGTGATAATACACAAAAATAAGTGTATGAGTAAAGTTTTCATATACCTAATAGCTTAGACGTGTATAATCAGCGTCGGAGCTAGGGGCTGGCTGGCCAGGAGGGTGGCTGCCAGGGGCGCAACCTACAGGGCGGTACACTTTGCAACCCACAGCCAATCTAGAGGGCCACCGTTGGGTCACAAAGACACAAAAAGATGCAAGTATGATGCGGCCATACAGACTCCACTTCAAAAATATGATTTGTTATCCTATGGGTGAAACATTAAGAAATAAACAAGAATATCTGCAGTGCTATTCTGTAAAAATCTCACCGTGATATCTTAGGTGAAGTGAGCTGCCAATAGTGTCAATCCTTAGCAACTGACAGCTCACTCCACGCTCACTTCACCTAAGATAACACGGTGAGATGGTTACAGAATAGCACTACTGATCTAAACTTGTAAAAAGATTTTTTTTTTAAGTGAAAACTTCTTTAGTATCGTTGTGATTCGAAAGTCGATGAAACGAAAAAGCGACAGTAAAAAGAGACAGACAAAAATTCATAAGATTTAACGTGGGAGAAAATGAGATAGGAAGCATTATACAATGTTTCTTATGTTCGTGGTTTTCTGAAGCTGAAGAATTTGTTTGTTTGCTTGAACGCGCTAATCTTAGGAACTAATGGTCCAATTTAAAAAATTCTTTCAGTGTTAGATAGCCCATTTATTGAGGAAGGCACGCTAAGACTAATAGGAGTGGAGCACCAATGAAGAATGTTTCAAAATCGGGGGATTTTATTTTTCCTTTTGAGAGCTTCCACTGCGTGCGCTGCATAAACGATTAAAGTTTCGCAAAAATCATGTATGACAGAATTGATCCCCTTTAAAAGTTCTAAAAAAAAGTCCGCGACAGCATATGTCTATCTTTTAAGGTTGGCTCACTATAACCTTTTTTATGCTAACCAAATTTGTTCTAAAATAATGCATTATTTGCGAAGGTGTTTTTATAAACATGATAATCCTTATCCTAATAAATACATTATTCATCACAAGTATTTAATTTAAAACAAAATTGCCCTCATCATTCGATTTCAATGAATATCTTAGGAGATATCGCAGTTTTAAAATAACATCGCAGCAAAATAATGATCAAGTACTGCGCGCGCATTTATGATGTGCAAGGCTAGGCAAGTTATGAGGGGGAATAAGATTATAAGACCCAGTACCTTTACCTAACGTTTAAAGTTCCACTTTTACTGATAAAAGCGTGATGTATGCTGTTGCGGACTTTTTTTAGAACTTTTAAAGAGAAACAATTCTGTCATACATGTTTTTTTTTTTTTCATTTTCTTGAAGCCAAAATTTTTGAAGGTTTCACTTCTACCACGTGTTTTTTTTGTCTGTTTGTTGCGCTTTCACGACTAAACGGCTGAACCGATTTTGATGAAATTTGGTATGGGGATACTTTGAACCTTGGGGAAGGACATAGGCTACTTTTTATCGACATATTACTGGGGCGAAGCCGTGGGCGGAAGCTAGTTAAATAATAAATACGATAATTATAATAGGTAATACGAACGAAGCAAACTCAGACACAGACAAAATAATTACCTATTTACAAGAAACATATATTGAAAATCAACATTTAATAGTAACAACATCAAACACGTCTCGGGTTTTATCTTGTACGACAAATGGAAATGCTGGTATTCCATGGCATGCAGCTCCATATTGCCCTGTTTTTGTTAAAGCTATTACAGCTCCCATGAAATCAGGGTAATGTGCTGCTATTCTTTTGATCGCCGTTTGCGCAGCATCAGTAGGGGAAGCTCCACGACGCATTTCTTCAACTGCTAAAAAGCTGAAAAAATAAACATAATAATTATTACAATCATAGGGTCAAGCTTGACGCCTCTAGGCGGGCGGGATTGGTCCATATTGGTAGGGGTGGGTCGTTACGTGATTTTTGCGAAACGTAACGTAACTAGTGACTACAAGGACGTCACCGGTTTTGAAAACTAGTGATTTTAGTAACTAGTTATTTTTCAACACGGTGATTCTAACGAAGTGTTACAGTTATTTGCGAAACGAAAATATAAATGGTTACCTACGTAATACGTTATTTTTGGAACGAATACTTTTGTTTCGTTTCACTCTTTTCATTCGATAACTGCATTGTGATGGAACTAGTTACAAAAATCACGTCTTTATGTGTGACTCGAAACTAGTTATTTGGTTACATGCCCCGTAGCCAGTTATTTTAACTAGTGACGTTAAATAACGCCCATACCTACATATTGGCTTAGGACCGAGGTCAGACGAGTAGAAAAAAAATATAGCCAAACGTCCCAGACGTTTGGCAGATATGAAACATCGGAACTATTTTGTATAGACAATGGTGCCGATTCTCTTGTCACAAATGCCTCTAAACTAAACTAAAAATCACTAAAATTTAGTTTATTCCTGTCAAACGACGATTTCCCATTCTGAAATAGACTAAAGCGACACAACTTAACTAAATTTTAGTTTGACAGCACTAAGATGGCACTGAGATATTAGTTTAGAGAAAATGGCAATTTTGCTATTCTGAATTTGACGTTTTTAACCTAAAATTTAGATTTTCTAACTAAATATGACTATTTTTAATCGCGACTAAAAACATGTGGAATAAAATTGGTTGTCATGAACTAAAATTCACACCAACACCTCGACTTCAGATGAAAAAACAGTACTAAATTTTTTTTTTTTTGCTTTTATCTCGAAAACGGTGTGTCCAATCGCAAAAATAATGAAAATTTCGACACCCTTTATGAAACCCTTAAACCCCTAACACTCTACATGTAGGTAATATTTTTTCTTATTTTCCATACAAAAAGTGAAAAACCCATATAAAACACGTCGAGGCTGCCCCCCCCTGCGCGCCTCCGGCTCTAAAAAGATCACGTGGTTAGGTATCACGTGTGGAGTCGCGATTGTCAAATTCGATTTAGATGTGTCAAAATTATTTTTTAATTTAGAGAATTTATTTTGCAGAATAGCTTTGAGATTTTCATAGTCAAAAGTAAGGAATTTTAGTGATAGTTTAGTTAGTTTAGTTCGGTGTACAAGAGAATCGGCACCATTATGCATGAAAGGATAGTTAAAGGAAATCAATATTGCATAATCAAAAACAAAATATTGTTCTTTATAAGTTTATTTAAATTTCGATTGGATATTGGACGTATCGCCACGCCAACAGCCGGTCTGACAAAAATTGGTCCTAAAAAAAAAGGGAGACCTTTGCCCTGCAGTGGGACAACACAGGTTAAATTATTAACCTACGTAGGCATAACATATTTGCATTTTTTTTAATACCTATATATTTTCTGTAACACTCGGCTTCCCATCATCCTTTTCCAAATAGTCGCTTACCTTGGCAAAAACCGGAGCATGATGTCGCCATCGCCAGTAGCCGCGGCACCTCCAACTTCATTGTCTGCGTATGCGCCTGCCCCGGGAATCGGAGAGTCGCCAACTCTCCTGTGAAATGCAATCAAAGAATTCAATAAAAATTTATCTAAAAAGTTTGTTGCTATGCAAACAGTTGTTAGTTATTGATAAAATTGATAAATCAAAAGTTGTTCTTCCCTGAAAGAGTTATTCTTGTGCATAGTAAAGTTATTTAGGTGAGAACAAGTTTTAGTTGCGCGTCCTTCTACTGGTTGTCCCAGGATTTGTATGGAATAAGTGGAGTGGTGCATAATTTTAAATTAGTCGATCTAAAACTGTTTTGTTGAGTTAGGAACTATTTGGAATATTTGTAATAATTAAAAAAAAAAAAACTTTATTAATTTTATACCCAGGTATTTTGTATTTAGCGCCATTGGTCGAAGTGCCAGCTGCTACGTCGCTGTTGCTGTCCACAGCAACCATTCCAATTGTGTCATGATTATATTTGTCCACTATCATCTGTACTTCAGGATGTATATCTTTGTTCTTCTTAATTTGATGATAAGGACCACAGTATTTGCTAGGATCTGGCTTGACACCCTGAGATAAGATAAATAGAATGTTATTATGATTATCTAAGTGGATAAGTAGGTACTTGAAAATCAATGAAATGATGAAAATAGTTCATCATTATTCCAAGAATCAAAGAAACTACACTAATATTATTAAGAAGTAAAGTTTGTAAGTTTGGATGTAGGAGGTAATCTCCGAAACTACTCATCCAATAAAATAAAAAACAATTATTTAAGTACCTAAAATCAAATGAGTAACTGTTTATCATAATATTTTAATACCTTACCGTCCAAAAGTTAGGTTGGCAGTGGTTCTGATTGTGCCATTTCAACCATAGTTGTTTAGATTCCGTAGTAGAAAGAGACTCCTCATGGAAGCCCATCTGAACTGCAAACTGTGTTGCTAGTTCACCAGCGAGGAACGAATGTTTTGTGTGCTCTAGAACATGGCGTGCTACTGATATTGCGCTTTTTATCCTTCGGAGGGCTCCTACAGCACCCACATTCATAGTTTTCCTAAAAATTTTATAATATTAGTAAGGATATTATCTTCTACCATTAGCAGAAAGAAGAAGACCACAGCCTTCAAATGATAATTTATGTACCTACGTACAATGATATTATAAACTACGTCATTGCCTATGTATTCTTGTGTTCAATGAATACATAAAAAAATAAACAAAGAAGTACCTAAAGAAAAGTAAACAATCACAAATTAAATTAAACACACTCATAAAATAGATCATCACTCATTTTGTTAAGTGTGTACCTATTGTGTTGTCATTTTTCTGACTTCTTTATTAATAATTTTTTAGCAACATGAATATTTACTTTATTGCAATGTATGTGGCAAAGTTATTACCCATCCATTATAAGGGCGTCCAGTGTTGTCTCACCGTTTTCATCAGGACTTCCTCCGTACCCCACCGTCCCATCACACTGCTGAACTTCACATACTGACGCACCTTGTTCTATAGCATCTAACGCTGTACCTCCTTCTTTAAGAACCTTCCAGGCTGCAATAAATTTAATATATAATATTCTCTGAAATATGTAGAAGCTGCAATATAGGTACTCAGATAATCCAAATAAGTTTAGTGGGTGATGGAGTAAAACCAAAAAACTTTTCACAGGAAAAACTGGACGAAACATCAAGAATATTTTTCCTTCTATTTAAAACTCTAGGAGATATTATAATTAGGTACATAATAAATTATTAAAGTTTGTTTACCTTTTACGGTAGAATTTGCGAACCACCACGTTGTAATTACTATAGGGACATTCGGTTCACTCTCAACTAAATAATAATTTAAACCTGAATAGAATAGTATAATTATTATTAATTTAAACATCGCCGTCGTCAGTTTACATGCAGTTCAAAAATAACCAACACCACTTCAAATCAACAACAGAAATGCGATTGGCGATATCGTTATCACTATTAACAGTTGACATTGACAGCTTTTCGCAACAGCTAGAGCTACATCATAAGCCCACGTTCGCACGGATGTAAAAATAACGCGGCGGGATTTTTTCGCGCACTGCATTTTCAACTTTCGGTATTGAGCCAAGCCCTGAGAATCCAATATAGTGCAACCCAGCTCGTCGAAAAACACACTGTTAGATTTTCATTTCTTGGCGCTAAGCAGAGCGTTGAAAAACCAGTGTACAAAAACAATCGCCGCGGGAAAAAAGCGCCCGTGCCAGGGTTTGGTTCTAATCTTTTTAAAATAATTCAAGATTCGAATAAGTGTCTTTGTAGAACTGCTTCGCCTTGTACTACCATGTTTGCGTATAGATAATTTTCTTTTTTTACGAAATATAATTCTATTGGTCAAAGGTGACGTATGCAAATAAAAACCTCGACCAATAGCACACTATATTGATAAGGTACTAACTCGTGATTGGTTAATTGTTCATTTCCAAAGATAACTATGATCTTATTCTTCACTGACAGTTTTACTTGTTTTGAAGAAATATTTATTCGAGATTATTATTGCAGTTTGGAAAGTTTCGCTCGATATTTTAATTAGAAACTAACAATGAACACCGACACTTTCTTTGTGGAGTTACCTAAAGTAGTAAGTATAGGTACGTAATTTTTGAAAAATAAAGTGTTTTGTTCGTAATATTTATTAGTCATAATAATTTTTCATTTTAGGAGTTGCATGCCCATCTAAACGGTTCTTTGAGTCCAGCTACAATGCTATAACTAAAGAGATATCACGCTGATTCTGGTCTCGAAGACAAAACGAATGCTTTCTTTGATGAATTTCAAATCGGCGCTGGGGACTCTAGAAACCTTTCTGAGTAAGTGTAATATTTAATATTCACCACCATTGGCACTGTGTAGGTAACATCGTACTTAATTACATTGCGCATATTTTGGTTGACTAATCTATGTTGGAATGTAATGCACAGCATAAGTCTGAGATACCCCTGACTGAACCGCAGTAATCCTTGTCTGCATAATGGACCTACGCCACCTATAAAATCAGATATTTAATTCTTCTTAATGTGCATCTCTGATTAGCTAAGTTAAGCGCAGTTAGCTCCGCTCCGTATATTTCCTCTAGTCTTAGCATTGCAAATGTGTATCACTACATAGTATAAAACAAAGTCGCTTTCTCTGTCCCTATATCCCTATGTATGCTTAAATCTTTAAAACTACGCAACGGATTTTGATGCGGTTTTTTTTAATAGATAGAGTGATTGAAGAGGAGGGTTTATATGTATAATAACCCGGTTTATACCCGTGCGAAGCTGGGGCGGGTCGCTAGTATAATCTAAAAATATAATTATATGAGTCACCTATAAAATATGTTGTGCATGTAAATGTACCCAATTTAAATAAACAGCATCTTGTTGATATAAATATAATATACATTTTAATGTTAACCGCAGATAGAGCAGTTTTCTGTTAGAAGTAACTACATAATTATTGCATGTATAAGAAATAAGTAACCAATATATTATAACTTTTTATTATATTTACAACTAAGTAATTTTATTCACAGTTGTTTCCATGTGTTCAATATTGCACATTCCCTAACAAGTACTCCTAAAGCATTAGAGCTGGCCACCAGTCTGACTCTTCAAGAGTTTCAAGATGATGGCTGTTGTTACCTTGAACTCAGAAGTACACCACGGGACACCCCGTACATGACCAAATTGCAGTATATTGAAACCATTGTTCAGGCCATACAGTGAGTAAAACAATTTTTTTATGTAACTTATTGATTATTATGCTATTGTTATTCGAAGTATAACAAACTAATTGATTGCAGGAAATCTTCTCTACATCTCTCTATGATGACCTGTCTCATAATTTCTATCAATAGAAAATCGCCAATTTCTGAGGCAGAAGAAATAGCTAAACTGGCTATTGAGAGCCACAAAAAATATCCAGATGTGGTTGTGGGTATTGAATTAAGTGGTGACCCTATGATAGGGATGTTCAAGAGTTTTGTACCGGCACTGCTGCTGGCAAAAGAAGCAGGACTGAAAGTGAGCATTATTATATTTACAACTAACTTTTATCTGAGTGAGCTTTGCTCTCATAGTCTATCCCACAAGATCTGTGCATTTTTCTAAGACATTAATAGTCTCAATCTCTGGCCTATAAACTATCTCTATAAGGCTGAAGAGGAACCACCTTCTATTAGTAGAAGGCGTAGCACTGGCTGCTCCACCATAACGCCACTTGTCATGCAACAAATTCACTTATGGTCTGATGTCTGATGGCAAATTAAAAGAACATAATTTACATAAATTAAAAGAACATAACATTAAGAACATAATTATTTGATTGTTACTTAATTTTTTTTTATTTAAATTTTATTTTAAGAATTAATTTTATACTTTTTGCTGTACCTTAGCTTTAAGCCATTGTAGCCAATGCAAATAAAGATAATATAAATAATTAAAAAAAAATATCTCTATGCATAAAATCAATAGGTACAAGTACAACCCGTTTCTCTGATGGAAGACAAATCAACAAAACATTTACTTATTAGGTATGGTAGGTAAAGTAATTGTAGGACCAGCAGTTGGTTTTAAATTTTCTGTGTTATTTTATTTCAGGTAACACTACATTGTGGTGAAGTTTGCAACCCAGAAGAAATACTTGAAATGCTTCAATTCAAACCAGATAGGCTTGGACATGGCACTTGTATTCATCCTAAATATGGTGGAACTGAAGAAACATGGTCAACCCTCTGTAAACTAAAAATACCAGTTGGTAAGTATTAAACAAAATTTGATTGATCGAAACCAATCTCATGCTCTGTATATTTATTTCATAGTATTATTGTGATTTATCTAATCTGAAGCATGTACAATTTTTCGTTCATGTTTTATCATTTTATATTTCTATTTAGCCTTTATATTTTTTCCAGAGGTGTGCCTCACAAGTAATGTTAATACCAAGTCAACACCTGATTATGATTCTCACCACTTCAAACTTCTTTATGATGCAGAAGTACCCGTTATAATATGTGTAAGTATTAAAATATAGAAGGCCTCCCACAAGATGGTAACCGATAACCTTGTGAAGGTCGCAGGAATCCGCTGGATGCGGAAAGCACAGAATCGGTCGAAGTGGCGTTGCTTGGGGGAGGCCTATGTCCAGCAGTGGACGTCTTTCGGCTGAAATGATGATGATGATTAAAATATGGTAGGAGTATCTGAGAAAATACTTGTGCTGTATATATCTGCCCGAAAATATCTCGCATTGCTATTTTTGCAACCAGCCCATGCATTAATATCCCTCTCCCAGGCTCCAGATGGGTCCTGCCATCCTGCTGCTCCAGCGATACCACACGGTCTCCGGTGAGGCGGCGAGCCTCCTTGCCGGAATGCCGCCATGGGATCTGGAGGCAAAAGTCCTCGCGCACATTTGGGTGTAACTTTTTTGATTGTCACCTGCCTAAGGGTTGATTTTCGCAAAATGCTTTCTGAGTACACCTTCGTTTTAAACTACAACTATTATCCAAAATCATAGCATGTGGCATACATAATGTACCTACTTATGTTCTATCCATAATTTTACCTTCATCAATTTGGGCTATGCGAGAGTTTTACGAATATAACCTGTACCCTAATTGCGTAATGCACGATCAATCACAATTTGTTTCGATTTGAAACAGATTGCTAATCCATTGCTTCATAAGTTGGAAAAAAATCTGCTCAACAACGTAAATAACGCAATGAATGTTGTAGAACTGTCAAAATGAAACAAATTTGTCATAAAATAAGTTACGCAATTAGGGTACCTACTGTTCTTTTAATATAAGTACCTACTAGCTTCTGCCCGCGACTTCTGAATTGGGTCCAGAGAGATACGAAAAATTCAGATAGACATAGCGTTGTTACAGTTTTAGATCTTTTTTATAAGCTCTTGGTTCACGCGGCGCACGCCAGTAAAGCTCCCAGTCCTAGTCGGCATGATTTTTTCCGACATCTTCCAACAATCGTCGTCATATTTCAGCCAATTTATACAAAATCTTAATGAATTACACACCTAAACCTTCCTCATGAATCATCATCAGTAAACACCGTATGAAAATCCGTTAGGGTAGTTTTTTAGTTTATCGCACAGAGCATGTGTTTATCACGTTCAGACAGACAGACGCGGCGCGGGATTTTTTTTTTTAAATATGTAGTAATTAGTGATGGATGAATCATGAACCGTAGGGCGAGTCGTTACAAACTACAAAATATACATACCCTATCTACAAAATATATGTTTTTATTTCCACAGACGGACGACAAAGGTGTTTTCGCAACGTCTCTATCACGAGAATACCAAATATGTGTCAACACATTTTCTCTAACTTCATCACAAACCGCAAGATTAGCCCTGAATGCGTGCCAATATGTGTTTGCTGATAATGCTCGTAAGACGCTCAACGATAAACTACTTAATTTTATTGGAAAACATTCCTTGTGAATTATCAATGTAAAAAATGTATAATAACAATACAGGCTGTTGTATAGGTTATATAATCGTTTTATTTGGATTCACACCTCCGCACACCTCACATTCGTTTTAAAAGTTGGGTCAACAAAGCAGCCACTGTGCGAACTAAGGGGGGCGGCAGGAGTAGTCCGCTCTGGTCCCTAAGCCCAGTGAGGCCCCCAAATTTCGGGAAGCACTTTTCAATAAAATCCTAAACAAGGCTAGAATATGTTCAGAAAGTAAAAGTTTGTAAGCATTTAAGATAACCTAACCATTCGGTGGCGGTGTGCTAACATTTTTGAGCTCGCTTCACTCGCTCGTGCGTTCTACATTCTGCTGCTTCTCAAACTGGTTAGTCCGCCTCTGAAGGCAGCTTTTCTTAACCCATCATACTTCGTAGAGTCCATAGAAGTAGTACTACTAACACAGTATTTTCAGCCTAAATGAAGCCCCCTAGCACCGGCGAGCTTTTTGATAGTTAGTTAGATGTCTCGAAAGCCGTTGTGCCAATAAAAAAAAAAATGCTGCGTTTAATTTTCTCCATATGTGAAGTTATTAACTTGTCAATATGTTGAGTGACTGTAGTAGAGTATAATCGGCTGTGATCGGTATAACGAAACGCAAGAAAGAAGTATAACCTCAACTAGGCTAAAGTTAATTTACTTGGAGAAAATAAGTCCGAAAATTTAAAATAAACAATGAATGACTTATCATCAGACTATCCAAGTCCTAAGGGTGCAGACTCTGAACTGCAAGACTTTCTCCTTGCAGAAAAACAGAAGGCTCAGTTCCATGCACAGGTAAATACATTTTGTACCATTGCATCATAATTTATTCTCATGCATTAAACTTAGATGTCTATTTAATGCTTTCAAATTTAAATATGTGAAAAGATAAAAGGTACAGCGGTCCCCACACCATATTCTACGTTTAATTCCCTGTGTAAATTACTTACTGCCAAAAATGCATCTGTTACACGGCAACCATCCTACCAATTTTTATAAACGATCGTGCATCAGCGTTTATTTATCTGACTCTTAATTCCAGATCCATGAATTCAACGACTTTTGCTGGGATAAATGTGTGGACAAACCTGGAGCGAAACTGGACTCTCGCACAGAAACCTGCATTACAAACTGTGTCGAAAGGTTTATAGATGTTTCACTACTCATCACCAATAGGTTCGCACAAATGTTAGAGAAAGGCGGTGGAATGCATTGAATCTTTATAGTAATATATTTGTTATACTTCTGATCTGTAGCTCAGTTAATGTATGCAAGTGTTGTGCAATTTTTAGGTTCAAGATTTTTATGAATATGTGCATTTTTATTTATCTTAGTAGCTAGTGGCCACGCTGTTGTTTACTGTACTTACCAAAAATGTACACTAGGAGTACCTAAAAAAATTGTTATTTTAATGACAGAATTAAACTAAGGTATTAAAGTTATTGTTTTATTTATTGGTATAAATAGTTTACAAATCAGTTCACTTTGTCTGTATACATCTCACTGCACTGGCTTCAGAAAATAAAATAAGTACACTCTTGAAAGTTCCAAAACAGATTTATGTGTATTCTCATAAACTTATCTGAAATGATCTTGTCAAATTCACAGTATAACTTAATTTACAGTAAGTAAATGGAGCGATGTACAATGTTACAACATTACCTGGGCATCTTCAAAAATGTTGTTACAAGAAAAAAATTATAAATTATTTGTAACTTTTATTTAGTCAGTGTAACAGACTAGATTGTTTTCTTTATGAGATGCCGTATTGACGATCTTAACAATTTATCTCCCAACCCTGCCAAGGGAAGTGTCAGTTCGTGGATCAGCAGTAACAGTTTGGACTGCAACCAAAGACTCATTGATCTTGGTCTGCAAATCTCGCAGGTCTTGAACAAACAGTAGCTTCAGGACATCGGAAGGTTGCTGGATGAGGTTCACCTCAGTTGCAGGAGGCTCAGGGTGTGGTTTAGTTTTAAGTATTTTGGCTAGGGCTGACAACCGAAACTTAGGGTCTGGGTGTGGCCCAACACCAGCTAATGTTGACACTCTTTCTACACCTGCCTTGAATGCTGGACTTGAAACTGTTAACAAAATAAAAATATTATAAATACATCTTTGCAAAAAAAAAACAAATTACAAGCAAAATAATTTCTATACTTACAATCAAGGTTGTCCAGAGGATTGGAAGACACAACATTGGGTGTAGCCTGTTTTGTTTTTTCCACTTTTGCATTCTTATATTTATCAACTGAAAACAGAATTGTGCAACAGATGAGTCATCAAAACTAATAACTATGCAAGTTCATCACAAAAGTATATGTTTGGATAATCTGGGCCAGCATGCACGGAAAAGAGTCCAATTACAATCATAGTGTAATACGACTACTATAATGTTAGATCACGCAATATGTGACAATATTGAATCAAAAACTTATTTACAATAGCTCAGAAACACCACAACAAAATGAAGAATGAATCACATCACATACCATTATCTGCATACTCTAGTCTAACAGCATATGATAGTATCCAGTTTAATTGTTCGTTAGGAGTGCCCTCGGCAACAGGGCTAACCAAATCTCGTTGGTAAGTATTGAAAGCTTCCTTCCAACCGTCCTTCTCTATATTTCTGAGACCATCTCGCTCTTCTATTTTGTAATGCCTGATCTTTTGATCCTCAAGCCACAGAATTACACTCCTGTATTCCTTTTCATCTGTAAAATAAGGTAGAATGTAAAATCGACTGACGCTTATGATACGAAATGGAATTAGGACTTGTAACATAATATTTACCTTCACAGTTGAAATCTGCTGGATTAGGATGGCCTAAAGCACTCAGTTTAAGCTTAAATATATTACTCATAATAGTTTATTCGGATCTATTGAAGTGAGTTTCCAACAAATATCCTGTGATTCCAGCGATTTGGATTTTTGGAACCACAAACGTGTCAATGTGCTGTCAAAATTTTCGTCCCTGTATAGCAAAATGTTGCCACTTGCTAGCAAAAATACCCAATAATCTGCCTAGCCTTTTCCCAACCATGTTGGGGTTGGCTTCCAGTCTAACCGCATGCAGCTGAATACCAAAAATAGCCACAGCCTAATAAAATCGGTATTCGGAAAACGCTAATCAACGTCAAATTATTGTCGCATGGTGCATGGAAAGGGTTCTTCAGTTATTTCAGTTGGTAGCGCTGCAGTTCTGTCAATCATAATCTGACGTCACTCGTTTGAACGCGAAAAATCGTGACTTTGACAGTTTGACTTAACATATCATCAACATTTTCGCAGTTACCGTTGATACTGTCAGCATCGGGATAATTAAAGAAACAAATTAATTATGCATTCAAATGAATTAAATTAACATGTAAATTAAACACCATACGTTGTTAATTACATTGATACTTATCTTTTATATTATAAATAAACATCTAACTACGAGTGTGCAGTTCTGACGTGGTTTTAGTTGTTTGGTCCTCATATTAATTATTACCAAATAAGTACATTAAATTGGTGTACGTGGTCACAATCTAAATCATTATCATCATTTTCCTGCCCCTATGCCAATTTATTTTGGGTCGACAATCTAAATATCACTGAAGAATAACCATGTCTTGGGTCAAAGAGAACTGTGTTTCTTTCTTTCAACTGTTTTGCATTAAAGTCGTGAAGACCGGTCGTGTTCCACAGCATATAGCGTTTATTATGGATGGGAATCGTCGCTATGCGAAGAAGAACAGTGTGGGCAACAGTGCTGGTCATTATAAAGGCTTTGACAAGTTATCTGAAACTTTAGAGGTGAGTCAGAATATTTTTGAAGCGAAAACTTCTTTAGGCGCATTGGGCATTTTTGAGATGGGAAAAAACAATTGAACTCGCGATGCTGTTACCAACACCTCATTTTTGGAAACTCAATTGTGCTCTTTATTTAGATAAGGTTACAAACCAATGTTCTATACAAGTATTTTTCTTCCACCAAGGCGATCTTGTTCAAGTTTTAACTTCTGTTGGCACTCCCGGAGTGCCACTGTTTTTTTTTTGTTTTGGTAGATTTTATTGCACTTCAAGGTTTGTAGGATGGTCTGTAATCTTTATAAAAGTTCATAAACACAATCTGTTGCTGCAGAGCTACAGATTATGTTAATCTATCTCTGGCCACCTTTGTGCCCCGTGAAAGCTTTCGCTCTCAACATTACAAAAAATTAAGTGTCTTTCCATTTTATTCACTATTAGAGTCTAAATATTCCCAATATTTTTTGGCAACAAAGGCGAAGTACCTTTTACACATAAAAGAAACTTTGCTTTTTTTTCATGTATCAATTAAATAAATGATTTGATGCAAAAACATTTTAATTCAGGTGAGCCAGTAATTACAGAAACAATTAAATGTCATTGTGTCTTGCGTGGATCCGTGTTTTGGCATACAAAGGTTTAATGAGAAAATAATTTTAGTATTCTATTTTGATTACAGTGGTGTCTAGATCTGGGAATACCTGAAGTAACAGTCTATGCATTCAGTATAGAAAACTTTAAAAGAAGTAAAGAGGAAGTTGATGGCCTTATGGATTTGGCTCGAGACAAATTTCAGAGATTGATAGAGGAAATGTATGTATTCATTTTATATTGTACAATTTTAATTTATTTGCTCTTATTATTTATAGTAAGTTCTATGTGCATTTCAGTAATGGTTTATGATCTTTCATTTGTTTTGGAATTGAAAAAATACTTTTCCATGCTTTTGTATAATATTGAGCACTTAGCAAATAAAAACAGTTGAGCGTTGTCATGGGACACCCGGTTGGTATGAAGTTCTTTACAACACTTTTGTTGCATAACAAAAATGTTGTGTCAAAATGTTACACTTTTATCGGTCTAGCTCTCATTCGCCAAGTGTGCAGAGAATAATGTGCAATAAGGAACTTTGTTCTAAACAGGGTTTACTCAAGAACAACAATACGTTGATCAACTTATTAAAACACTTTTCTTTTCATAATAGTGATCAAATCAATAACTGGGGTGTAAGAATTCATGTTGCTGGCAGACTTTCCCTGTTACCAGAAGATTTAAGAGGACAAGTCTCAAAAGCCATGCTAGAAACCAGACATAACAATAAGCTGCGACTTAACATTGCATATGCATATACAGGTATATAAATGATATTAAATCTTAACAATATTAATAAGTACTACTGCATAACAGTCAAAAAGTTAAAGTGAATCTCATGAAAATGCAGGATTTCCAGGGATTGCCTAATTTATTGTCACAACTTATTTTAAGGACCTACTTACAATCTTTGCAAATAAATTGTAGGGAGTGATTACCAAGATGATGACTAATAGACAAGTATGGAAGAACAAGACGTTGCATCGACCCCAAATTAAATTGAGGGCAGGCGAATAATGAATCTAATAAACTTTAACATACTAAAAAAACTAGTGCGGTTAGGCCCCCAACAAAAACAAAATAATTGCAGCCGCCATCTTGGATTTATTATATTTTACCTCATATTGGCTTTAGCACTCTCGAAAAATATGAAAACGTTACCCATGAAGAAAAATTTGAGGGCCGTCATCTTGAATTTTTTTTTTGACCAAGTTCAAACTTTCTATCTCTCTCTCTCTCTCTGGCACGCAGTGTACTTGGGCCGCTGTATACAGATTTATCCCACGACACTAGTCATTTTACTCTTTTGGTTTTTTCTGCCAGTGTTCTCTCTCTTTGAATTAGAAGAATACAGTCGAAATATTAACACTTTTTAGCTTGACGATTTCTAAGTTATATTTTTAAAAGCCGCGTTAAAGAACTTTGTTCCAATATAAACTCACAGCTTCTTCCCGTCGGGGTAGGCAGAAACTGCAGAATGCCACCTGCTACGATCCTTACGATCCTTTTGCCTTATTTCATCTGGTCATACACATACTCTGTTGGAGAGTACTACGCACCTGACCTTTCTAAAGAACATCACCAATAAGTTCACTATATTATGTCCTCCTAGGGCATCCCTTCCCGGCGTTTCCACTCACAAAAAAATATTTTCTACATAAATTCAAGTAATATGTAATATTTTCAGGAAGAGATGAAATCAGCCGAGCAGCCTCTCACATAGTGGATGGAGTGAGGAACAATGAAATAGCGCCACAAGACATTGATGATGAGCTCGTATCAAAAACATTAGAACTTGGGGAAGCTGAGCTCCTCGTGAGAACATCAGGAGAAGTGAGACTGTCAGACTTTATGTTATGGCAGGTAAGAAATCCAAGGGATTCAAAATAATAAAAAGAACCTTGTGTTTGGTTACTGGAATTATAATAGTTATAGGCAATAGGGATATTCCTTCAAATTACCTCATCATATTCTGTTAATACATATTTGTTATGGTCGCGAATCATATTTTAATCAAGATACAATCTGACACTGACCTGCAAATTGCAAAAAGCTTAAGAAACTTTGAATTTCGCGGGCTACCACTGCGGATCCACCTTAAGGGTCTGTGCACGAAAAATACTCTCTTCTGTCAATTTCTTATCTAATTGTGAGAAAGCTTGAAAATAAGAAACATAAGTCTTAAAGTACAGTTTCAAAACCCCATTCATGTCTGTCACAGCACCGGTTAATAGTTTCAGAAAATATACTTTATTTCAATAAAATATTTGATTTTATTTCAAGGATAGCTGAAGACTATTGTGTGATTTTTAAATTTCTTGAAAGTTTTGTTAAATAATAGGAAAAAATACAATATTGATTGGGTTTTTTTTAAAATAAGTATTATCAAAGTTGATAAAAGTGGTTAAGCCACCTGCAAGTAGATCATTTATTGATGTTTTTAAATGTTCAAAATCTAGTTTCTTGTAAAACGATGATCAACGTCTCGACTCGTGTCATTTTTCGGAAAACTTGTTGCGAATATTATTATAGTAGTTTTCCATTATACCCCTTCAAGTAAGGCCACCAGCAAAACTAAGAACTCGACTTTTAAAAACACAAACAATTTTGTTTAAACTCTTTTTCCCCTTCTCACAAACAGTGAACAAAATTGATCAAAATCAGTCGTTGTCGTGCACGGCCTCTTAGGGCCGGCGCCCACTGGCGGCACGGCACGGCAAAGGATTTTTATGCCACGAATAAAAATATACCTTATATGTATGACAATAGAATTGAAATTTCAGTGATGATGCCTAAAGACGTCGCGGCATGCCTAAGGATGCCGCGGCATCGTAGCCGTTGAAATTTCAATTATATTGTCATATTATTAAATTATATTTCTATTCGTGGCATAAAAATCCTTTGCCGTGCCGTGCCGCCAGTGGGCGCCGGCCCTAAAGCATATAGCTGAACTCTAGTACGGCGCAGAGCGGAGTGGGGCGCGTCTTCGTGGATTGCGCGGACTATAAGCTTCAAAAGTTCTGACGCACACAATAAAAATGAGTAGGTACCGGCAGCGCACGTGACGAACGATTACTTGGTGGTATGCCCACCAAGCATGAGTCTCTCAGCGAGTGTTCTGCCCGCCAAGCGAGCGTCGCTGAGGGAGCACTCTTTGATAGCTATTGTCACTGGGACAAAGAGTACTCGCCGGCGCAGCGGTGTGAACAGTCAGCGGTCAACTAATATTCTGTATCTCTTTTACTTACACCGTACACACAGTTACATATAAAGCTATACATTGGTGCCGATTCCCTTGTTCACAAACTAAACTAAATTTAAGTTCAGTGCATCTTTTTCTTTCTATTTCATTAAGAAAAGGACAGAAGATAAATTTTAGTTTAGTCCTGTCAAATTAATAAGCGCTTGACGTAAATTGACGTAATTTTAGTCGGTAAGTTTTTAATCACGTCTAAACTTGTATGGAGAGTGACAGGCGCTGATTAATTTGACAGGACTAAACTAAAATTTATCCTCTGTCCTTTTCTTAATGAAATAGAAAGAAAAAGATGCACTGAATTTAAATTTAGTTTAGTTTGTGAACAAGGGAATCGGCACCATTTACAGTATAAGCTGATCTCTCATTGTATAGGATTTCCGTACAATTTATCTAGGACAAATTGTCCAGCTAGGTAGGTCCAACTTCGAGAAAGAGGTCAATCGTCGAATCCGACTCGGCTGGGCAGCGGCGTTCGGGAAGCTACGCAATATCTTTTCGTCCCATATACCACAGTGTCTCAAGACAAAAGTCTTTGACCACCACCCAAAGGGCAATGGAGAGGGTTATGCTTGGGGATTCCCTACGTGATCGAATCAGAAATGAAGAGATCCGCAGGAGAACCAAGGTAACCGACATAGCCCGAAGAATTGCCAATCTTAAGTGGCAATGCCCAGGGCACATTGCTCGCAGAAGATGGCCGATGGGGTCGAAAGGTTCTGGAGTGGCGACCACGTACCGGAAGACGTAACGTTGGAAGGCCTCCCACAAGATGGACCGATGACCTTGTGAAGGCCGCAGGAATCCGCTGGATGCGGAAAGCACAGAATCGGTCGAAGTGGCGGTGCTTGGGGGAGGCCTATGTCCAGCAGTGGACGTCTTTCGGCTGAAATGATGAGAGGTCAGTTTAGACTGGAAATGTATAGCGCGATCAAGCTACACATTTCCAGTTTATGCAGATCTCGCATTGCATAGGATTTCCGTACAATGAGAGGTCAGCTTATACTGGAAATGTATGTGTAGCCGTGTGTACTTGCAATCATTTGTAAGTTTCTTGAGCGAGAAATCGTTGATAGCTAGTCGCTTCCTCGTCGGCGGTAGGTCAGAGCCCGAAAGATGAATATTTTTGCCTGTAGATAGCAAATAGCTTGTCTGAGAACTTTTTTTTTTCTTCTTGCAGGTTTCCAACACTGTCTTATACTTCACAGACGTACTATGGCCAGAGTTTACAATTTGGAATCTTTTGGCCGCCATAATACACTTCCAAAGAAATGCACCACCTCCCAAAGAAGCAATAAGTGTCAGTGATACAATACAACAATTTCTGGATAAGCTGGAAAGACAAAGATGGCAACAATTAGAAAAATTTGTTAGTTGTTCATAAGTAATGTTGTTGTTATTATTGTATAGTTCTGTTGGTATTAGGACCACAGTCTTAATTAGAAATAAATGTATAATTGTTATTTATTTAAGAGCTTGTTTTTTTTTTCTGGTCCATGAAACTCCGTTTTCTGTGGTTTTTGTATCAAATTATTTATGCTCTGTTGCATAGGACATAAATAATGCAGGCGTGACGGTCATTTAGGTTAGTTCAAAATGTAAATGACCAGCAAATCTAATTAAAATTCGAAATATTTGCATTTTAGATCTACTGTCTGTTGTCATAATTTGAAGGTAGAAATGCATTAATTTTACTAACTGAAACATTAGTCAAGTTAACGATTACGATTCTCATCTACTTATACTCCGTTTGAAATAAGATTAGACATTTAAACAAACCTTTTTTACAGTCCTTTCGACCGATTTTGACTTCTATTGCGTAGGCATAAGGATGGCATTAAAAGCAAAAAAAGTGGTTACAAACCAACTGTTTACTGCAGCTGCCATTTGTCATGCCACCAACGCAATAGAAGTCAAAATCGGTTGAACGGACTGTAAAAAATGTTTATTTAAATGTCTAATCTTATTTCAAATGGAGTATAGTTATTTTTAAATTTGAAATAATAGTAATATTTGTGATATTATGTAAATAAAAAATGCTATTAACTAGGTAAACAGTTTTCTTTTTTTAACCGACTTCAAAAAAAGGAGGTTACTCATGACATTACAAACTTTATTTACTAGTCGTTCTTTTTTGCGAAATTTGACAACATAAAAAAGAAAAGAAGACCATATTACATAATTTATAAATAAAAATAAAAGTTATACAACTAAAACCCAACTATTACAAAAAAACTTCATAACATCACGCCTTGTTTCCCCGAAAGGTTGGGCAGAGGTGTCCCTGTAGTAGGTACACCCGCATTTCGCCAGCTATGTTTAAGTCCCATGTAATAGGGGGCGAGTCTATTGCCATCAACTGGGCACAAATCCAGATTCCGAGCTCCTACTGAGAAATTACAGATAGAAAAACCCAATAAAACTTTGCCCGACCTGGGAATCGAACCCAGGACCTCATGCTCAGTAGTAGCGCTTGCGAACACTAGACCAACGAGAAACAGAACAAAAAATCATTTAAAAAGGTATAAACAAGACGAGACAAATTAAAAATTCGGAGTCAAGTGTTAGGGCATAAATCGAACAGATTATGTGTGATTCCGGATTTTGTTTTGATGTTGTAATAATATTTTTGGAATGTGCTAATTAAGCCCTATCATTTGATATCCAAAACGGCAACATTAAAAAAAATATAATATACTTTATGTCCTCTGAGAGGGCGCCAGATTCATCCATATTCATTCCATTTAATGTGACGTCACAAAGCCTATAACTAGCGGACGATCAATACGCTTCCAACGACACCTCATTTTTCAAATTCTAATGAGTAGTTTAGAAGTTATGAGGTAATAAATAAACATACATACACACCGGTCAAAATCATAACCCTTCTTTTTGCTTCTTCGTAGTCGGGTAAAAATATTTTTGTAAAAATACAAAAAACTGTTATTCAACTATGTCAAATTTGAACTTGCTTATCTTTTTCCACACTGATGCATATAATAATTCTGTTGGCGTATCTGTCCGAATATTCGCGTTATTTGAGCAATACAAAATACACCCAATTATAAACTATAGTAAATTGTTTCGCTAATACAAAAACAGTGGCACTCCGGAAGTGCCGACAGAAGTGAAAACTTTAAAAAAAGTCGGCACCGCGGTAATCAACGCGTTGATGTCTTTTTAATAAGCAAAAGCTGGTGTCGTCACAGTGTCGCGAAATCAATGGTTAAGTCCCATCTCCAAAATGCCCATCGCGCCTAAAGAAGTT
Source organism: Agrochola lychnidis (assembly GCA_963680765.1). Lineage (NCBI taxonomy): Eukaryota > Metazoa > Arthropoda > Insecta > Lepidoptera > Noctuidae > Agrochola > Agrochola lychnidis. The sequence continues at coordinate 19,499,736 of OY796857.1, forward strand.
TTCACTTCAAAAACAAGTTTGTTAGAATTAGTTTAAATATGCCAGGAGTAGAGACAGCATAAAATAATTGATGGTTATTAAAAAGTCTTTTTTTTTTTACTACAAATACACGTATTTTATTTCATTCGTTGGTATTATTGCATTTACAACATTGTCTAAAAGATTGCTTAATAAGTTAATTATCATTATTTTGTAGCTGGTTTCATTTTCCTTTTATTGTGTATTTGGAGTAAGTCTTTGTTGGGTCGTAAGGTTCCCATCTTGATGCGGGGAAGATATGTTTGTTTCTTTCATACCAGGACCTGAAAAAAATATGTTTTTTTTTTATGAAGAACTGTAACCTTTTTTTTTAAAATGGGCGATATTTTAGTTTCAAGGATTGCCTGACCAAAAAATAATGAAAAATCAGTAAAAAAAAAAAACTCGAAACTCAATGCATTTATTTTAATTAACCATTTACAGGCACTTTTGAATGGTCAAGGAGTTGGTTAATTAGTGGCCCATTCTAAAACGTAGGTCTCTATGGAGAGGAATGGGAAAGAAAATTCATGGACACTACAAATATAAATACTAAAAACACAATACAAATTTCGGTTTGAAGGACAAAATATTATCTAAAATCTACTACAAGAACAAAAAACTGCATACCTTAATAATACTTTGCCTGCATGCGAGTCTTGTTTTTCTTGGGTGGCGTCGTTCACGAGTCTGACGTCATCAGAAGCATCAAACTGGAATAACGGCCCACTTTTTCCCCTTGCCTGGAATTTAAATAAAATAATTTATTATGGTTTATTATGTAAGGCCCGCGTAGAGCTGTTCTTAGGCGCGGGACATACATAAGTGGCGAGGGGCGCGGGCGTGGCGACGGTGTGGCGCGGGCGTTGCGCCGCTTGTTTCATATTTCATACAAAATGTATAGGAGCGATGAGGCGCGGGACATACACAGGCGGCGGGGCGCGGGCGTTACGCAGGCAAAATATGAAGGAGCGGCAACACCCGCGCCACACCGTCGCCACGCCCACGCCCCTCGCCACGTGTGTATGTCCTGCGCCTTAGTCAAAATTGAAGTTCAGAGCTGTTTTTTTTTTATGAGGAGCTATTGGTAAATGAAAGATCTTCTAAAAAGGCGATCTGCCACTATGTCTCAAACGGAGAATTATGGACATGTGTATTCTCCCCATTCTCACATATTATGCTCAAACCTGGTCTTTGACACAGCTGTACCAATGACAACTAGTTTCTGTTGGGGGTAAGGTAAATTAGTAATGAAAATGTGTCATTTTCTATTCGAAAATGTGTCGAATGGTTATGAATAGATATGCTGCGCTCCTTTTTTGATCTCTGCATAGTTTTGAAACCTTTCTCCCATGTTACTTACCTTAGTAACTATAAAATCATAGAATGTGTAATGATGAGGTAGTATGAGATCTTCTTTCACGTACATAAGCTGGTCGGCGGATACTGTTTTCAGTTCACTGAATTCTGGCCGCAGTGTGTCTAGGCATCTTTGAAGGAATTGATATATGGAATTACCTAAAAACACACACATACATATTAGGTAAGTACTCCATATTTATACAACAATAACATAAAACTAAACAAAAGCGAGTCAGACTCGCGCACCGAGGGTTCCGTATCATTTTAAATTTTCATCGGCGAGGCATATATTCGTCAGAGAATTTTAACACTGCACACTGAGGTGTAGAATATTGCAGTTTTAGGTCAGCGCCATCTCTTGACCGATAGTGAAACTAATGTAATTTTTGTTGATGATTTCTGAAAAAGTGTGCTATTTAGAGACAGTTTTATTTTTCCTGTAATCTTTACATAAACTTCTATCACATAGAATAATTTCAGATTTTTCTCTATGTAAACTTCGGAGATAGACCCCTGTTCAGTCCCTGTTGCAAAAAATATATGTAAATTTTTATTTCTTTCTTATTTGCAAAATAGTTGGGCAAACGTCATCTAAAACTATTCCAGTTGATAGCATTAGTTCTTGAGATATCCAGCAGTGACAGACAGACAGACTGAGTCGCACCATTTCACACTGAATTTTACCATTCCTTTTTACTATTTTGGTACAAAACCCTAAAAACAACATGATGAGTTGTGCAAAAGTTTCGTAACCTACCTAATAGCATGCAGACACTAGCAAAATAATCCATACCTTTTTTCAAAGTAACATTTCTTCTATGGCCTGAACCGTCCCAATAACTGAAGGTAACTGCGATAGGTTCATCTTTGAGGCTTGCTTGTGTCATCACCCATTCTAGCCGCAGTTCTTCTCGTAACTTAAGGTCAGCCTCCTCTCTTTCTCTGTCCGGCAAGAACGATGTGTCTACATCTGGATTCTTTTTAATTTTTTTGAACAGCTGCAATATAAATGTATGGTAATTATTATTTTTGGGTATGTGTATTCTCTCAGCTCTTTTGCAGGTTTCAACCACAATCACGGGCCAAGCCAAGTAAATGCAGCGTGTGGTATGTACAATTTTATGATTGTTTATGTGCTGTGATGGGGCCCTACTTCATTCTCTTTTATCTGCAATAACTTCCTGACAATTTTGCATGTATTTAAAATCACAGCTTTTTATAGTGTTATGTACAGGGTTTTATTATTTATTTATACAGAGTTTACAATAGTCTTGAACTTAAATGATACCCCACAAAACCATTTTCACGGTTTGGCTGCGGTGGGAATGGTTCATACAATTCTTTGAATAGTGCTGATACATTGTTAAACCATGCTTTGGTGTTATGAGAGAGAGGCTGTCACAAAGATATGTGAATGACAGAGAGAATGCTCTACAAAGTAGTTTTAATTTTTATTAATACTTAAACTTATTTTTTTATTACGCTTGATACTATACTTTACTGGTATTATATAATGTTTCAAAGTAATTTATTGGATAATATTGGTACTGGAGTAAAAATAAGTCCATGGCATACCGGTTCTTCTTTGTCTCTCCAGCTCTTATCATCTAAAGGGGGCTTCTCATCTCCAGAAGATTCCTCAGCTGCTTCTTCTTCAGAAGAAGAATTCTCTTGTTCTTCTTCTTCTTCTTCATTTTCATCATTCATGTCAAACGACAATGCTTGAATCTGGAAAAACAAATACATGCCGTAACAAAGTGTGTATACGTTTGAAGGACCATACAGATCCTCTTTTCTAAACGCTGCTCAGAATATCAACTACTCAGAAGTCAAAACTGATTTTGCAGGTAACAATAATTCCTGCATTGTATTTCAATACATGAACCTGTTTCCTCTGGAAACATCTACAGGAATCAGTCATTTGATAGACAAACTTGAATTGCAATAAAAACAATAAATATTACTAACCTGTCTCTTCTGTTTGTTCTTCTGGGCTTGTTTAGCTTCAATCTCCTTCTGCCTCTCTTTTTCTTTCTCAGCTTTTTTCTGTGCCAACTTTTTCTCTCTCTCCCTAACTATGTGTTCTTGTTTTGCCTTCATTTCGTCAAGGGTCACCAAACCAATTGTGGAACTTTTCAGTTGTTGCTCTACAGCATCGTAGTGTGTAGCAAACTTATTCTCAATGTTTACCATCTTTAAATCTTCTTCTATTTTCTTTTTGCGTAATTCTATTTCTTGCTGAGCTTTCTCTCGTTTCTTCATGAGGTGCATGGCTCTGCCAGCCTCAGACGCTGCTCCCTTGTAATGAGCCATGATTGGGATTTAGCTATGTGTGAATAAAGTTGTTTTCAGCAATTTGCAGAAACTTTTTAACAATAACAACGCAGTCTCAAGGCAGTAAAATGCAGTTACTCCACCAAACAAACTACAGCTCCAAGAAACTTCTAATAATTACTTAAATCTGACAGATGACACATGTCCACATGAAACACAACAAAAAATAAATAATATGACAGATGTTTTCATATTTTAAGAATGGGACATTAGGCTTTTCAACGTTGATTTATGAACAGACTATCTACAGAGTGTCTCTAACGTATTGGTCCAAAATAAGGTCCAAAAGCAAACGGGGTAACGGAGGTGGCCACATAACATAAAAGAAATTAAAAGTAGGGATATTCTAGTTCAGTGTGGCTCTACAAAGAGGTGAAAGTTCAAATCGAAATATTCAAGTTGAAATGTAAAATTTCTTGAAAATGTTAAATTAGCGAAATCATCTGAACTGTTGAGAACATCCCAAATTTTTTAATGATAAGTGGCCACCTCCGCTTTACCCTATTTGCTTTTGGACCACTACGTTTGACACATTCTGTATATCTATACTTTTAAAATTGTAGTGTATTTTGTGTATTTTTGTGGACATGATAATTATTCAGATTGATTATTGCGTTTTATTAAATAGGTTTTTACTTTTATTAATTTGTTTATCTTTTGTATAGATTCTTTTCTATTTTGTAAATGTGAGAACACTGTAGGTTTAGTAAATTGTAGACCATTTTCTATTTTGTTAAGTACTTAGTACTTATTGAAAGACCTACACTGTCCTCCCATACCTAGTAACACTGTTATTTGAAAGTATTGTAAAAGCCAATAATTTTTAAAAGAGTAACCGTGGAGTTTCTTACCGGCTCTTCTCCATAGGAAACGACCAATTGGAACCGTGCACCTAGCTTCTGACGTTTCATAAGTGCCCATGTAAGTTTATGTGAAATAAAATATTTTGAATTTGATTTTTTTGTAGCAAAGTCAAAACTCTGCATTGAATATTTTAGAGAAAAGTAATTGCTACGAGGTCTGGGAACGATTCTAATGCCGAAAATTTAGTTCTTAGAATTTTTGTCTGTTTGTCTGAATGTGTATGTTCCAGCATAACGCAAATATTTCACAACCAGATAGATTCTGTTCAATTTTTTCATAGAAATTCCCTCTACGTCTGGTTAATCTGTAAAATATGCTTTAAATTTCACTTTGTAGCGTATTTTTTGGAAGTCGGTTATATGTTATTGAGCTATTCAAACACATACGGACTACATTTCAACTTTCCATCATCGCGCCCAACATCGCTAAGACATTGGTCTGGAACAACTATAGATGTAAGGCCGGTTTAAAATCAATTAAACTAATCCATTTAAAACGAAAAAAACCGAAACAAACCATTTTTATTTTATTTAAAACGGTTGGTGTTGATGACTATGTTTTGCTTAAATTTTAACTACATTTTCTTGATTTTACCGAGGTAGGGATATAATGGAGTATCTAAAAACTCTGTGTAGGTAAATATATTTTTTTTGTTCATTGTTTTCAAACGATGTAAATAATCAATTTGATTCAGTTAAAACCAAACTCACACTCTCGCACTCTCGTTGATGTCGTCACTCGTGACTCGACGCAACGTTGCCAGCTTGCCTACCCTACAGACACATGCACCTACATAAACTGCCGCGCGGCCGCCGCGCCGTGCAAGCACGTACTTTTATTTTTGTAGGCGAGTTTTCAACCGTTTAAAACGATTTATTTGGGGTTTAAAACAGCAACATTTTATTTAAAACGTTTTAAATCGGTTGTTTTACATCTATTGGAACAACGCATAAGCCGACGTTCGCCAATGTAATAAAATCGCGGCGGGATTTTATCGCGCACTGGATTTTCAACTCTCGGCGCAAAGAAAGCGTAGAAAATTAAGTGCATGAAAAAAAATCACCGCGATTTTATTACGTCCGTGGTCCGTGCGAACGTGGGCTAATAGTTTGCTAGATTGATCGTCTAAGGTTTTCCTAGGGTCGGCTACTGACTATTTCAGGGATTTAGTCCAAAGATTAAAGACTTGTTTATGTTTATAAATTTAGTCTATGATGTCTTCTTCAAATCAACTGTCAAAAAGTGAAATTTAGCCAGCGCGGGTGAAAATCTTTTTAATTTGCCGGGCGGCGAGCTGTGTTAATCTTGCCGAAACGTTACAATAGATTTATTTTAACCATGGACGAAACAATACTATTACCGTCACCTAATTGGTTCCTTCCTTCCATTATGACTGTAAGTACTGATGGCTGGCTCATTTATGGAGGACCGAATAAAACTCTTTGTGTTTTAGAGCCCCTTACAGCAGATGTGGGTATTATTGCAACAAAGGAAAAACATCAGGCTCATGTGTTTTTCTGTGGAAATTCCGATAAGTAAGTACATGTTGTAATAATATGCTGGTTACCTAAAAAAAACTTGATTTTTGCTTGTGCTTGAATGCAATTTGTTTTTGCTTATTCAGGATTATTGCAGTGGACATTTCGCCGGAATGGTCAGAAAAAAGGTTCTTTCTCACTGGCAGTTTAGATGGTACTGTCAAACAATGGGTTCTAGAAAATGTTAACAATAGGGTTAAAATCAAAGAGACTCATTGCCATGATGTCCACAAAACGGAACATGAAGTAAGTATTGTTTTAACTAGTATTAAATTATGATCATGACAAACTTTTATTAATATAAAACACGCTAGCTTCTGCCCGTGACTTTGTCTGCGAGCCTATATCCTTCCTCAAGAATTGGACTATCCAATGCAAAAAGATTTTTTCAAATCCGACTGGTAGTTCTGGAGTTTACTCCCTACATACAAACTTACAAACAAGCAAATTTTACCTCTTTATAATATTAATATAGATATTAACAATATATGACAAGCTTAAAATAATTAGAAAAGATAATTTATTAAAACACAACCGCATTGAGGCAACAAAGTAGAAGACTGCTAATTGTTGATCCAAAGAACAAGCCAACCTTTTAATCAAGTGAAGAGTCACCCACATTTTATTATTTTCTGTATGAAACAGCACAATTATTTTAATTATGTTTTTGTAAATATGATAAAACTAGTTTAATAAGTACTTTAAAAAAATATATATATATAACATCCTATCATACCTAAAACTTTTAACAAACTAAAATATGGCAGAGAGAAATTCCCCTGCATTGCTGTCAACTGTAAGCATTCAATTATTTTTACAGTGCTTATTCAAATCATTTGCACAAAAGACAATTATTATTAAGTCAACGTCATTTTATTTGTCAGAAATGCTGTATGTAGAATGTTCATAAATTACGAAAACGTCTACATGTTTTACAATTAACTGCTATACAAATATTTATTACAAGATTTCAAATAATTGAGGCAATAAGGATAAAATTAGATTGATTTTAATAAATTGGAATATACAGGGTGACTGGATCTGGACCCGCCATAGCAAATTTGCATATAGAGGAAGTCATTTACTAATTATTGAACCATACTTTCCCTAGCTAAAGTTTTATAGTTTGGAAGATGTGTCAATTTTTATACTTTATTGAGATTTTTCCAAAATTTGACCTTCAACTATTCAAAACTTTTTTTTAGTTTTTTATTATTTGTTGGTAGTCACAAACATTGGTGATTAAAACACCTCGGAACTTCCCTCAAATTAGGGTTAAAAAGTAAGATGGTATGCTTTTTTTTCAAATACTAAAAAAACTTTACGATCAAAGGAAAGTCAGGTCTAATAATTAGCAAATGACCTCCTCTATATGCGAATTTCCTATGGCGGATCCAGATCCAGTCACCTTGTATATTATTGGTTATTATTGTTATATTGTCACAGTGCAAAATCAATCTAAAATGGGAACTTATTGTTCCCATTTTAGGCGGTAAAAAAATATCTGAATGTAACATTCGTGAAGATATACTTTCAAGAAATAATTTCTTTACTACTTACTGCGACTGCTTCCATCAATCAACTTCCAATTAATTACTTTCAGGAACTCATCGGTATTGGTTATAGTAATGAAACAATTGCTGTATCGGTTGGGGCAAGTAACATAGTAAAGTGGGACCTAACTTCTAATGTTACAAAGGTATACTCCTTTTTTCTGAGGGGATTCAAACCCACCTGTATGGCTTGCTCTCAACATACACCACTGCAAGTTGCTGTGGGTACCAAACAGGGTGTGGTCCTCCTTGTGGATCTGCATGGTAATTTGTTATTTTGCATTTATCAAGTATTTTATAATATTGAACTTATGATATGTGACACCCCTGAACTCTTCACAGGTAAAGGAAAAATAGTATACAAAGTTAGAGGCCAAGATGATATAGTAATGAATTTAAGCTGGTGCCCACAATATGAAATGACTGTCAAGAAATCATCCAAAGAGAACAAATCATTCCTTGATAAAAGGCTAGCAGCAATAAGGAGTGAAGGTGAACGGGAAACTAATGCTCTAGAACAATCTGGAATTGATAAAACCCTTCCAGAAGACAGTTTTGATGAATCTATAGTGCAGGAGGACGACATGTTTGATATTTACAAAGACCATGAACCTGATGAATTTGGTCACAAAAAGTATGAACCAGAAGATATACTGGTGAAAGTGAAAAAAGAGAATGCTGATGATACCGACTATTTGGCTGACTGTCTGAAACTGAAAGCGGAGATATTGAGAAGGAAGAATCAAACTGAGCCAAGTATTGAGTCATTGGTTGACGCTTTGGATAAAACTCATGTTGAAGTTGGTACTGATGCCCAGTCTGCTCCGACTGAGGTCGAAAGTGGTCCATCCCAGCCTGAAAGTGCTGAAACCCAGCCTGAAAACGCCCAGGCAATTGCAGCAAGTACAGTAAAGTGTGTTAAAATAGACACAAACTCTGACAAATCTAGTCACAAACTCCTCCTTGCTTCAGTTGGAAAATTTGGGTATGTTTATTTAAAAGTTGTAATTGTGTAATGACTGAGGAATCAGAGTACAAACAGAATAAAATAGGCTACCAACTAAGCTGAATATACTTATAAAGCTTACTAAGTTTAGTATAGTTTGGTAATATAAAAACAGTAACTACACTATAATTTCAATGATATTGGCATAAAAATTAAGCAATAATTTAATTTAAAACTGGTAATTTTTTTCAGAGGAGTTCGAATATGGTCTGAAACTGGTAAGCTAGTTGGATCATGTGCCATACCCACTCCTCCAAAAACCTCCAAAAGCGCCTTTGTGACTTCAGTACTTTGGTACAAACCTGATTCAATTATTGTTTGTGATGGTAGGAGTCAACTACTGGAGATAAACCCGCAGAAGGTTGACAGGTATGTTTTTATTACTTTCATATTAAAATGCATACTACTTCTTTGGCATTCTCTTTGGTACTTGTGCACGCATACTTTGTAAGTCCCTTGTGTACTGCAAAACCTATACGTACCAAAATATATTATTATACTAGCTTTTGCCCGCGGCTTCGCCCGCGTGGATGTCGGAAAATATCCCACGGGAACGTACTACCGAGATTTCATACCTAATAACAGAGGAAAAGGTCATTGACTCCTACCGCTGCGCCCGCGTTGCTACGCATAATTTTGAAACTGTGATATCTTTTAAACTATTCATTTAAATGATATGATTCAAAGGCATATTTTAATCATATTTAAATGCTCAATTTAAATAACTAATTTTTTTGGATAAGGATTAATACTATACCGGTCAAAAAAGCTTCGGAAATAACAATTAAATTTTTATCAAATTCTGAAAGATAAAAATGGTTATTGTGGGTCATCCTTAGAAGATAGATATATGCCATCGCGGACTTTTTGTTAAACATTTTAACATGAACAATACACAGACAGACAGACAGACGCGGCGGGGGACTTTGTTTTATAATATGTAAGGATTATAATACCACAATTAGAGATGTAAAATGGTAAAATTACCGTGGTACAATATGGTAAAAAATATTATTTTACGTAATTTACGGTAAAATATGGTAATTTTCGGTATAAAACGTATTAGACGTACTCATACAGTCATACCCACTAAAACACAAATACGGAAGTGAGTATGTTTGTGTGTGTCACTACTTCACTATTAACGGATACATTGATTTGAATGAAATTTGCCAGAGATATAAGCAGTATTGGAACTTAAAAAAAAACTCAAAACTGGGCTCGTGCGAATCATGCGTACTAAAATGACTGATGCATACTAAAAATCCTTAAAACTTAATTGTCAAGTCAAGAATTCAAGATATGAATCACACCATGTCATGGATTATAATAATATCATCTATGTGCAGAAGCAGAGCAGACAATTTAAAACTAAGTCGCCCGTAATTTATATAAATGACCGTAATATACCCGTATTTTACCAGTGTTTTCAGTAAAATTACGTAATTTTGCGACCCTAACCACAGTTTCCTTTCATCTTAAATGCTTGCAATTGCCTTTCATTTTTTTTCCATATACCGGATGATTTTTTTTACCGTCTCGAAATTTTTACATTGTGTTCTACCCATGAATATAAACAACTTTCACTATGGGAGCAACTCTGAAATCACAAAAAAAAAAATCCGCTGTTTCATACATTTTGGTCAAGTAGGTATTGAACTTTTGTAAACAGCAGATTTTTTTTTCGTGATTTCAGAGTTGCTCCCATAATGAAAGTTGTTTATATTCATGGGTAGAACAGCCTGTAAAAATTTCGTGACGGTAAAAAAAATCACCCGGTATATCTGTAAAATGTAACATTAACTTATTTCACAGTAAAAACAAACTGGAATGGCAGATGCTCCACCAAAAACACAAACGTGGGTTGTACTGTGTCAAAACGAATGCACCTCGCATACAAAATGAGTTAACAGTACCTTCAGAAGATTGGTCAATATGGTCAGTTGGGCAGGACCGCAACATTATACGATACTGTGTGAGGACAAAGAAGGTGCTTGGTGTCCATGCGACTTGTGGAGGGTCTGTGTATACGGTGGCACCTTGCCCGTATGATGCTGGGAAGTAAGTGTGCTTTTAAACTTAGTAGTTCTTATGGGGTTATTAGATTAATGCTCGAAGCTTAAGGTTGAACGAATAAGAAGCAGACAGATACTTCTAGGCAGTTGGCATTGTGCCGGGTAGGATCCTGACTGGTTGAATGTGTGTGTTCCAAACGCGTTCAGAATCACATTATTATTCTACAGCTCAGAGTCTATGATAAGGCTAAGTTGACATGTATCGCGCGTTAACGCGTGTCAACGCACGATCAATTTTAAAGAGAGTTCAGATGACGAGCGCTAACGCGCGTTGCGATAGTACGATAATTTGCAAAATTGCAAAAAAAGTACTTGTAATCGCGATGAAAGCGCGCGCTCAACTGAACAGCAAACGGACGTAACATTAACATCAAAGCGTGCGTCAACGCGCGATCGCTTGCGTCTAGAGACTTTTCTCTGAGCGCTGCGTTAGGCCTCTGCCTCGAATCTTGCAGACAGCGGGGCGGCGGTGGCAGAGGCGCGAGAGCGGCGCGTTAAAATGCATTGATTTATCTGTAACTGGCCTCGAAAGTAGCGGCGCGGGGAGCGAGCGGTTCCATATAAAAGTTGCCGCGCCGCCGCCGCCGCTGCCCCGCTGCCCGCAAGATTCGAGGCAGAGGCCTAACGCTCGCTGACGCGCGTTAACGCGTGCGCATGTGGTCGGTTGTTAGGTAAATCAGGATATCTAAACGCGCGATTTGAAAACGCGCGTCAAAATTTTGCCATCTGAACATAGCCTAATTGTGCTAGTCTTGTACCTTTTGCGATCCGACTGGTTGGCCTTGACATACGCTCCGACGTTCCGCGCGTTCATAATCGTGCTAATCGCCTATTACTTGGAGGCATTACTGTAACTAAAATAGCCTCCACGCCGTTTGAGCTAATCTTTAATAATATAAAATAGTTCGCATCGATTTGAGATAAGAAGTAGGACCTTCTCTACAATGAATAATATATTTTTCTATGATAACATTAAGTGAACATTTGTTTTATGTTTTAAGACACTACAACAAGACTATTTTTTCTAGAGTTGCAGTAAGCGTAGGCGACGGCGCGGTCCGTATTCTAGAAAGCAGCACATTAGCTGAAGACGAGACAAGGCTAACGCGATCCCGCGTGACCTCCTACTGGCAGAATGTGCAGGGCAAAGTGCTGACTGTGGCCTGGCATCCCACTAGAGAGAATTTATTAGCCTACGGTACTGGGGAATCTAGAGTAAGTATAATTTCTTTGTTCTATAGAGGCTGCTGTAACGCCGAGTTATTTTGGAATGCGATGCCGTGGCTTCCCAACGAGAACTAATCCTCGGAACAGTAAAGTCGCTCCACGAAGCCTGGGTAGCCCCAGGAAGCTTCTGTGACTGTGCTTCAGGGCGATTTTGCAAAATAAATACTATAAAATAATATTGACTTTCATCACCTCGCAGAAGATGTGAAAAGTAGTTTATTTTTCTCAGGGATAAAGGTGTCTTCGTTTTGGATGAGCTTGAATCTGCCTTGAATATAGCGCCCGTGACAATAAGATACTGCTTTATCCCCTTACTGAATAATCTACTATAATAAACGTGGTTGTCTTACAGGTGGGCCTGTTAGAAACTGGCGGCAAACACGAGATGCCGGCTCGCGTGCTGAATCCCGCGCTGAGTCAAGGAGTATACTCCCTCTCTTGGGGAGAAGGCATGGATTTGTATGCCAGCGGCGGCAGCAAACTAGTCGTGTATCACACTAATGCTATTAACGAAGGTAAATTGTATGCATTCGTTTTTAAACTGATATTATAAAGAGGTGTTTTTTTTAAATTTTCTAATAATTGAAAGGTACACTTGCCATAGGCTATGTTTCGTCTATAATCAACCTATAAAGTTCCCACTGCTGGCACACAGGCCTCCTCTCTGTGAGAGGGAGTGGGCCGTACTCCACCATGTAGACCCAGTGCGGGTTGCTGGATGTCACATGTCTTTGAATGTTTGGTTCTAAGACATGCCGGTTTCGATGTTTCCCTTCACCATTTGAGAACAGTGGTGATGAAATAATTTACACAAAGTAAAGTGCATGGGTTCGAACCTACAACTTGTAAGTCGCGGCCCATGCCACTGGGCCACCACTGCTCTATGTTTCGTCCACGCGGTTGAATTCGCTGGCAGAAGTCTCTTTACAACGAAGTCATCTGTTTTTGTACCCACTTAGCATGGTCAGTGCTCTGCATAACCTGACCCCACTTACAAAGAAAAAGGAGGGGTAGGGTTATGCAGGTCAGTGATTATACCTAATTCTAGACGACGACGTGTTGTGCTCGGTAGTTTCTTGCGCTACTTCCCAGCTCAAGCACTAGGAAGTGGTGAAGGGCAGGCGTTTTGAGGGTGGCTTGTAACATTGACGTAAAATGAAAACCGTGGCACTCTGGGAGTGCCGACAGAAGTGAAAATTTGAACAATTTTATTGTGCAAGAAATACTTTTAATGAGGTGTCGGTAACGGTAACAGTGTCGCGAGTTCAATTGTTTTTTCCCATCCCAAAAATGCCCAACGCGCCTAAAGAAGTTTTCACTTCAAAATGCTGACTGGTTGACTTTCAACCTAATTTGAATGAATATACTATTGCACTATAAATTAAATACAATGGTGCCGATTCCCTTGTTCACAAACTAAACTAAATTTAAGTTCAGTGCATCTTTTTCTTTCTATTTCATTAAAAAAAGGACAGAAGATAAATTTTAGTTTAGTCCTGTCAAATTAATCACCGCCTGTCACTCTCCATACAAGTTTAGACGTGATTAAAAACTTGCCGACTAAAATTACGTCAATTTACGTCAAGCGCTGATTAATTTGACAGGACTAAACTAAAATTTATCTTCTGTCCTTTTCTTAATGAAATAGAAAGAAAAAGATGCACTGAACTTAAATTTAGTTTAGTTTGTGAACAAGGGAATCGGCACCATTATCAAATTAAAATAGCTACCGAGATTCCACCTATGTGATGGGTATCGATAAAATACCTAAATTATGATAAAAAGAAAAGATGTTTTGATTTTTTGGGGTCATTGAACGAACAAACAATATTTTGTAAAATAAATATATCTTTCACTGCCTTATTGGTCTAGTGGTCGCAAGCGCTACTGTTGAGCATAAGGTCCTGGGTTCGATTCCCGGGCCAGTCAAAGTGTTATTGGGTTTTCGATCTGGAATTGATCAGTAGCAGCCCGGTGTCCGAATTTGTGCTTGGTTGATGGCAATAGGCTCGCCCCCTATTACATGGGACTTAAACATTATTGGCGAAATGTATCTTTATCAGGACGTGTACTTGAAGTATGAGTTTGAAAAGATATCAATACCCATCAAGTCAGTGAAGTTTTACTACCTAAATTAATTTGACCCTGTATAGTTCACAAGAAGAAGTAACATACATCAAGATTCATACAAATTTTCCATATCCTGCAGATCCTGAGCAAATAGACATAACTTTAGAAGGCCAGTCTTGGAGCATATGTTCAGTGAGCTGGACGCCCCGCGGAATGCTGGTCGGCTCCACCCAGGGCGCCGTGGCTTTACTGACGCCCCGAAAGCCGCATACTCTTATCGCTGCTGCTTTTGTGTTCAGGTGAGTTCACCATCTCACTCCTCCAAAATTCTCAAACTCCAAATAAGACAACAATAACAGAATTAGCAACACTTTACTAACTAGTATCGTGTTACGCAGTAACTGGGTTGTTAGCTCCATGTAAAAATTCAGCTGCATCTGGTTAGACTGGAAGCCGAACTCAACATAGTTGGGAAACACCTAGGCTGACTGAACAGCAACAATCAAAGCAGCAGTAGCTCTTTCCTCCAAAAGTCTTTCCTGCACGCTTAGCATGACCACCGTAGAAATGGGTTTTGTCGACGGAAGAATAGACAAAATGACAGATTGTGATTGTTTATCTGTCATTTTGTCCATTCTTCCGTCGACAAAACCCGTTTCTACGGTGGTCACGCTACGCATTTACGACTTAAAAAAAATTATGTTTGGACTTCAGAAGTAACCATGACTTCTGAGTTTGTTTCAACATTTCTTCTCAGAGATCAGACACCTAGGAAATGCCGGTGCCATTCCCGTTTTAACATATTGACCAAAAAATTTACATGTAAAAAGATCTAACAGAAATAAACATAATTTCATAACTTGACTCCAAAATATTGAAAGTGAACTTTATATCGTGGGGCGCACAGTCATCTGAAGTCGTCGGATGCGCGTTCCGACGTCCACCCATTGTCAACTTATATTACTTAATTTTGGAAATGTTGATATTGACGATGATATTGAAAAATACACTTCACTTGAGCAATCAGTCAGATGCTTAAAACATGTGAGACCTACGCTGCCGCATATGGATTAAAATATAATGTAAAGAAATGTGAATACATGGTCTTTGAGGTCAGCGGCAAACGCCGTGGAGAAGGACCCGAGTTGCTTTTGAACGGGTCACCAATTAATAGGGTGTCAACTTTTAAATACCTAGGGAATTGTCTTGCCGCTGACCTCAAGGACGATGTGGACATTGAGATCAGCGCAGGGCTGTAGCGGTCCGGAGCAATATGTTGTCCTGTAGATTTGTGCGGTGTACAGACCAAGTGAAAGTAACACTTTTCAAGGCTTATTGCCAAAGTTTGTACACGAGTAATCTATGGGTCGATTATACTAAGAGATCGCTGGATGTCCTGCGAGTCCAGTATAACAATGCTTTCAGGATGTTGTTGAGGCTGCCTCGTTACTGTAGCGCGTCAGAAATGTTTGCGCAAGCCCGCACAGACGGTTTTTATGATACGCAAAAAAAACGGCGTCGCTACTGAGGAGAGTGAGGAGCAGTCAAAACAGCATCCTGAAAACTGTAGCCGAGAGCTTCGGCTCTCCGATTGTCCAGCAGTTTGTGCGGAGGTTAATTTTTACTAACACTAGGCAATAAGTTATTTTTTGTATGTTACTAACACTATATGGATATTTTGTATCTGAAATAAAACAATTTGAATTTGAAAAATCAGCGTACTATTATAGTGCAGTTATACGAACATCGACGTAGACATCAAACGGCTCTTTGGTCGTCCTCGTGCATTCTTGTTTGCATTTAAAGACACTGATAATAAAGTTCATTATTAAATGTCATAATATAGTACTCTGCTGCGTTGTGCTCCCCACTGGCTTATTCATTTATTGTTTATTTTATTTCACAGTAAAATGATACATTCGATGGAGTGGCATCCCCAGCAGACGTCGAATTCAAGTGAAGAGTCGCCCTACAAGAACCTCATTGTAGTCACCTCTATGGATAAGGATTCCATTATTTACATATTGGAGTACGGGACCAATGAAAAAGGTACTTGTATCTCTACATATCACACTAGCCTGTTTAGGAAAGGAATAAGAAGTTGGCATTATTCGATAGTTGATTCTACAATCAATTTTATGATTTAACTATTGTTTGACCGAGACCGCTGTACCGCGCCTTAGAAATGCGTGGCGAGGTGGCGGCAGCGTTGACGAATGAGCGGCGGGACACCGTGAGCGTTGACGATTGAGCGAAATCGCGCGAAAGCGGTAATTTTACGGAAAACGCTGGTAAAATATGTAAATTACGGTAAAATGACCGGTGACAAATGAGTTTTTATGCTGTCCTCTGCTCTACCTCTGCACATAGATGATATTATTATAATCCATGACATGGTGTGATTCATATCTTGAATTCTTGACTTGAGAATTAAGAGGCCTGCGAACACGGCTCACAACTAAAAATCGAGATGTTTGCAAAATTCAATTCCAAGCACATTGCGCTAGTGTGAGTGCCTGTCGGAGCGATATACACCTATAGTGAGCAATACTACCACGCACACATTGACAATTATTGCTTGACGCGATAGCACTTTCGAAAATTTAAGCGCACGTCGCTTCGTGTGATAAAAAAACTGTACACAGTTAATGTCAATTCATTTCATAATGTTATCAGATGGGGCGCATCAGTTGACTACATGGAAGACACTGGCTGGTCATACAAGGCCGGTGTTACAAACGGCTTGGAACCCGCATCGCGATGGATTACTGCTAACCTCTTCACAGGACTCTGCTATTAGGGTGAGTAATAGATAATTCTCGAAGTATTTACAAATAATACTAAAGTAGTAAGAGTGCTAGGGCATCGAACTCTCAAGTGAAGGACGCGCTACATAAGCTGCTCCAATAATAAACGACTTCGTGTTTTCTCCTTCTACGGAAAACAAAAATGGAACTTTAGTATATGATTTATTAGAAATTTTTCTATCCAAATATAAGACAGTTACGTAATTGGAAAATTTTCGCTCGATTAATTTTTTATTCGAAATTCATGTAATTTTTAAAGATTATTTGAAACAAAAACAAGATTACTCGGCTT
Organism: Agrochola lychnidis; assembly: GCA_963680765.1. Taxonomy (NCBI): domain Eukaryota; kingdom Metazoa; phylum Arthropoda; class Insecta; order Lepidoptera; family Noctuidae; genus Agrochola; species Agrochola lychnidis. The sequence goes on from OY796857.1 coordinate 19,516,882, forward strand.
TTATGTCTAAAATAATGGTAAGAAAATATAGTTTATTATCAGCATAGAAGATATTTTTTCTCTAGATCAATTATTAATTTAGTTATAAACGAAATAAGAATTGAGACTTACGACATTTAGTTCCGTGCTCGAACACGACCAAAGAGCGCACGCGATATTCAACTTTATTACTGATGTGTTAGCGTTTAGCACATAGTGGAGTGGTGGGGTGCATGGGGGCGGAGTTTGCGTGGAAATTGTCTTTGGAGTGCTTGGTGTTAAGTAACTAACGCCCGGTTTCTGGAACGAAAATCAACACAAAAATTAGCTAACAAATTGTCAAGAGCGCGCGGCGCGTAATCAGCTGAGTCGATAAATTTTGTTCCAAAAACCCTTGTTGAAAAACTCATCGTATCATGTCTAAGATGTCCTGTCTATTTCCCCACAGGTATGGGACATATCGACAGGGGAATGTATATCGATATTCGGCGGGCACTCGTTCCTGTCGCTGGGCGTGTGTTGGGTCACACAGCCGCAGTTACCGCACCACGTGTTATCAGGCGGAGGAGAGTTCTGTCTACGGCTGTGGGACATCTACCAACATAAGCCTGAGAATTATACAGGTACTAGTTTTTGCCCTCGACTTCGCCCGCGTGGATATCGGAAAATACCCAACGGGCATGTACGCCCGGGTCTGCTGGGGTTTTCATATAACTATTGGTTTACGCGTCGCACCCCAGTAACGCTCCCAGTGGGCTTGATTTTTTCCGACATCTTCAACAGTCATCGTCAAATTTCAGCCAATTTACACAAAATCTTTCATGAATTATACACCTAAACCTTCCTCATGAATCACTCCGTTCATTGGTGAAAACCGTTTAGTAGTTTTTGAGTTTATTGCGTTTAGACAGACAGACAGACGCGGCGGGGGACTTTGTTTCATAATATGTAAGGATTTAGTGATATCTCTCGTAGTAAGTGTTCATAAAATGGTAATAATATCGATAGGGCTGTCGATTGTATCGACGGCACTATCGATATTAAGTATTACTAGTTTTCAATATGTATTATTGATAGTCATGAAACGCTAATTGGAACTTTTCTATTTATTAGTAGTTATATATAGATAAATAACAGAATTAAAAATTATAGGAATTTTTCCCAAGATCATTAACAAATATAAATGTAACGTTATTTTTTAATAAAATAACCGTTATTTTGCCAACAGACGCCGCATATAAAATAGGGAAAAAGAAATCACGTAGACGAGGAGCAAAGAAGGTAGAAAAGAAGGGAGCACAAGAACCGGAAAACGACGAAAGTTCCTCCGGCGAAGAACAAGAAAACGTCGCAATAACAATGGAATTATCAAACAAAACATCGAAACCGCCCAAAAAGTTCTTATTACCGATAATGTATAAACAAATAAATGATTCGTGCAAGTTGCAAGCGCCGAGGAAGATGCTGCAAATGTTCTTACAGAAGATTGACCCTACTGGAGAAAAAGGAGATGGCACACAAAATGTTACTGTTGCCAAAGCTGATAATGTAGTAGATGATAAAGGGGATAGTAATATAATTAAAGAAAAGGGCGATCATCCTACTAGTCTCTCTAAAGTTGATGAAGAAGATGTTACCGAATGTACTAGTGAACAAGAAATAGTAGATACCAAGGCTGGTACCGAAGGAAAGGCACAAAATACCGAAGCTGAAAAAATGGAAGGTGAACAAGAAATCGAATTAGATTTCCTAAAGATTTTTGGGAGCATCAAGGAGGTTAACGAGTTTTTGGATTTGGAGAGTGAGTATTTTATAAATATTTTGTTCTTTATGAAACATTCTGTGACTTTGATAGAGTTTTTATCTCGAGTTATCTCAGCCATAGACATTTTGATTGCCCGGGTAATTAACAAATTTTCTTATTTTTTTGACAATTTTAATACTGTAAGCAAATAACCAATGTGGCTGCAGTTGAACTCTGAAAATAATCAATTTTATGTTATTTTTTAATGTGAAACATCTGCCCTCTCGCTTTCCTACAATCAAAATATAAATCTAAAAAAATCGAAATAATCAAATCTGTGGGAGAGATTTCGTAAAAAGGGAAAGCGCCGGGGAAGCGCGCGCTATTTGATTTGAATAATGAGCGCTCGCGGTGCTAGAGTTGGTCGTCAGAAACGACCTTGACGAGGCCCCGCCCCTTTAATGTTGTTTATTACCAAGGTGAGATGTCAGATGTAACACGTCATATTTGACTTCTGTAAGGCTCGCTCGTGTTTTTTGCAGTGGATAGCCATATGAATCATTATTACCACCCGGAAGCGTGTATAATGCTGTTGATCTTCCGCGGACACATCGACACTATGATCCAGTTCGCGAGCGAACGCGATATGCTGTGCCCCTTCCTGCTTAGTATGGCGCCGTGCGTGTCTTTCAAGTAAGTTTAAAATCATCCACTATTATTCTTCTGTGTCCCAGCAGTAGCACACATGACTAGCATAGACTAGATTACACTAGCTTCTGGCCGTGACTTCTGCTCGCATGGTTTAATAATAAAAATTAAAAAAATATTCCATGGAAAATTTCAAATATGTTTGTTGATAAAACATGGCACTCGGCAATAGCGTAGCACAGTCAGTGAAACGTTTTTCTAATCGCTTCAGTACTTCCAGAGATTACCTTTAACTAACAAATAAACCAACAATTTTACCTCTTTTTATTATTAGTTTTGAGAACGCTAAAATAGTTGATTAATCGGTAATACATGAAAATTATATAAGATTGTGTATTTAAATTTAACTTATTTGATTGCAGATATTGGAAAGACGCGACTCAACTCTATTTAGCACAAATTGATCGGCTGGTGGCTAGAAGTGAAGAATCTAGGCTTTATGGTATGGAAGATATTGTTTTATCTGCGGCAAAATCTTGTTAAATCGATGTTTTGTTTTTATATTAAATTATGTAATGTAACATTTTTTTGTAAAGAAAACAGACATTACGGTGGGCCGAAGTACCGCAAAGCTGCCATCTTGCTGAGTATGCACGACGTGGTGGGTGCCGTAGAAGCTCTGTGCGAAGGAAAACTTTTCAAAGAAGCTTACATTCTATGTCGGATAAGGTGAATATAAATATTATCTCCATTCAGGGGTCTCGCGCACTAGACGGCCACGACTATGACCGCGACCAGCACCTTAATTGCGTAACACACTTTGAATCACAATCCGAGAGTTCGAAAGATTTTTCTAATCCATTGCTTCATAGGTTTGAAAAATTTGTCTGCTCTACAACGTAAATAACGCAGTGGACGTGGGTGAACTGTCAAAATGAAACCCATTGCGATCAATTTACGCAATCACTCACTAAAGGGAATTAGTAACATTCATCTGTATTTAGAAGGTTTCATCTTTTAATCTCACCACTTTTTCCAAAAATTATTGTTTGTATAACATTAAATTGTGATTGATAAATCATCGACGATATTGAGGTTATAAAACTTCAATAGTCAAATGAAAAACATATTTAAGATGATTAAAAATTAAAATTTCTCAATTTGTAAATGGCACTATAAATTGGCTTCCACAACGTTTTCTGATTCATTTGTTAACATTTTGATCAGATATTTTTAGAACAGACCACAAATACATAACGAACCACGTATTCCTGGAAAACAAGAGTTACACAACACAGTTTCAGCAACACGTTTATGTTGCTAGCAACACAAATTGAATTTGCATTTGCAGCAACAATGTTGCACAACTTTTAATTCCCAAGAATATGGGGCTTTATTGTTATTGAAAAGTAAAATAAAAATATCTGCTTTAAACCGACTGAGTTAATGCTTTATAATTTAAAATGTTCACAGATACATGGATAGTGTGGCTGAAGAAATTTTGGAGAAGTGGGCTATTGAACTCTCCAAGAGCGGTCAAATGGCCGTGGCAGCTGTGCTGTAAGTATTCAATCTTTTATGCTTTATTACAATATATTTTAAGACTAATATGACATGAGTTCTTACCACATCATATTGATCTAGAAATAAGATTCTGTTCAGACTTATCAACTTCATACCTTGCCATGTTGAAGTCAGCTGGCAGGGTACTCGGATGCGGCTGAATATTACTGAACATTTTGTGTTTAACTGCCCGACTGTCCGCAGCCGTTAAAACTGCTCACCAACTGCATGCGATATATAAATGTATCAGCCGACCATGTAGAGAATATAAAATACCTAAAAGCTCAGTGTAATTCGTTCGACGTTCAATTATTTTATTTACGTTGCAGTCACATGGCCACGGGCAATCTGTCTCAAGCTGCGCAAGAGCTTGCAAAGTCCCACAAGCAAGATCACCTCAGACTCGCTGCAGACATCGCAAAGGTTGCCGGTAGAACCACATTCGCTGACCAAGTACAGAAGAAAGCTAATCTATCCAAACCACAAGCAGAAAAGACTGAAGAGTTACTGAAAGAGCTTCCGTCGAAGATAGAACTCCTTATGAAGGAAAAAACTAGCGTTAGTTTGAAAAGTGATACGTTAAACAGTGAAAATTTGAAAAGTGATAAATTGAATGGTGATACTGTAACCAACGAGTAATTCATAAGTACTTTTATATGTATTTTATCGACTTTTGTCGAATCTCAAAGTCTTGCATTTTTTACTCCGCCTGTCGTAACCGCGTATTTCCCTTTCCGTGTTCAATTCGAGACACTGATTGCCTGAAATTACCACACTTTTGTAGCACAGTACATGCCCTTTGGCTATTGCCTCCGAAACCTTGCTCAATTTGTGTCAACTTATGTGACGCGAACTAAAGTGTCCGTGTGGTCGGTGTTTGTCGTTCTAATAACAATCTTTCAACCATTTTTGACCAAGTTCACATTCAAGGTCAATTAATTAGAGGAAGCAACCATCTCCGCGGAGTGTAACATAAGGTGGAGATGAAATTTTCACTATTTTTGAACTAGGACGTCTAGTTTTTGAGATATTAACGACAAATTCAAAAAGAGGTTGTAGTGCTACAAAAGCGTGGTGATTTCACGCAACTCGAAAGGAAAATAAACATCGTAGCCCTTTATTGGGCATAGGCCTCTTCAATATGTATTCGGTGTTATATTTGTGTATGTGTAACACTGTAAAATAAACTTTTTATCAAATAAAAAAGTCATTTAAAAAACTGTTTAATTTACCTAATAACGTGTCCCTGCGTCCTAACCAAAACAATCGACACGCGAACATCGCGTTCGGATGCGGGGTACCTCCGCGTCTAATTTTAAAGTGATCGGTCGCGTATCATGTCCTTTTTGTTCGCATTCTGTCGCTACGACCACACGTTCACGTTCACCGAACAAAAAGTTCGAACGATCGTGTTATGGATCGTGTATTCGCTTTCGATCGCTTTTAAATAGAACGCGAGGTCCTAACCAAAAAAATCTTTCGTGCGAATAAGTCATCGATGCGTTCATATGCCCTCATTTGTTCAGTAAACTGGAAGGGGGGATCGTCATAGACCGCCGCTTCGACCGGTTCTGTGCTTCCGCATCCAGCGGATTCCTGCGGCCTTCACAAAGTCATCGGTCCACCTTGTGGGAGGCCTTCCAACGCTACGTCTTCCGGTACGCGGTCGCCACCACTCTGACCTTTCGGCGCATCGGCCATTCGTTCTGCGAGCAATGTGCCCTGGCCACGGCCACTGCAAGTTTGGCAATTCTTCGGTCTATGTCGGTTACCTTGGTTCTCCTGCGGAAACTCCAAGCATAGCCCTCTCCCAGTGGCGTGCCTAGGGGTCAAAATTAAGGCAAGCCGCCAGATTTTTTACAAAAAAAAAATCTGCCAAGTGAGGGAATGACTTATTTTCATTTATGTTGTTCATGGTACAACATTATTATAATTTTGGTTAGAAAACCTTTCAAATGCGAAAAGGTCATGACATGTCAGGCACGTAATTGTCATAAGCGCCATCTATCGCCACGAATGCGCGTAATTACACCGCTCAGTCGAACCTTTTTACAATAATTCATATTGGCTTGTCTCATGCAAAATTTTTCAATCAAAAGCCACTAGATGGCTCCCATAGTATCGATTTGTTGTTCTATTGCCAAACGCATAATTTTATGAGTTTATTTAATGTCGATTGAAAATGTTAACATGAGATATTACCTACCTAAACAAAATTTTATAATTTATCATAATCATAATGACAATAGCCAACTCTAATCTTTATTTCAAAACACCTATGAAGAATCTCTTCGATACGAACATTATTGTTTTGTGATCTCAATGAGATGTACTTAAACATAATAGGATGGTTTATTTTTCAGTAGTTTTCCAAAACTACATTGCCATAAAAACAACACTAGTGATATGCTTTCATGGCACCAGCTACTTACATAAGTTTGTGTAATAGACATTCGAATGCCTATTTCAATCTATTCTTCGACTGACAAAAATACATGTTTTTTTTTCCAAGAAATAGGTACAATAATTTGAGGTTGGTTACGGTGAAGTAAAGAGTTACTTACTGTCAGAAAAATCAATATAAATACCTTTACGAACACAGTTTCTGAATTCCCATTTTGATGATAAAATTACCTTTCCGAGTAGGTAACAATTTCACACACTTTAGTCCTTCACAAGGAACAATTGCATGCGTTTCCGAATTAATTTTAATGATAAGAAACTTTTTAATCACTTCAAAACAAAGATAATAATCACAGCAAAAACTAATCACAATTCACAACACTTAAATTCACAGAAAATGAAAAAAATATCAAAGCAAAAAAAAGCGCTAATAGCCGCTCAAAACAAATTTGAACTAACTTGAAAATTGTATCATTCTATAGAAAATCACGCATTGCGCAGCGTCTTGCGCAGCGTCTTGCAACGACATAGGTAGTTACTTTACTCCTACTATTCATAATCAAATACACGATTCGTTTCATTCATAAAAAATCAAAAGCCGGGCTTAAAAATTAGAACATTTTGCGAAATGAGTACATACTAATGGTACCAACAACGTCACAATTTTCCATGCGAAAGATGAGAGGTATGAAGCCTCATAAGAAGCCCCCTTGTGTGAGCGAGAAAGCAATGCAATGTACCACAGAATTGACGTTTTCATTCATCGATGCGACCTTGCGTCCTGCTTAACGCTATAGTGTAAGAGTGAGATCGCAACTGCGGCATCCGAGATAGTTTGGCAACGTGCGTGATGAAAACGGCGCGGAATTTAAATATTATTCTTTGAGTACGTAAACCTGTACCCTAATTGCGTAACTCATTTTCGTAAACAATTTCGCGAAATTTGTTTCATTTTGACATTTCAACAACATTCATTGCGTTATTTACGTTGTTGAACAGATTTTTTTTCCTACTTATGAAGCAATGGATTAGAAATCTGTTTCAAATCGAAACAAATTGTGATTGTGTTGTATTACGCAATTAGGGTGCTGGCATCGTAGCTTCTAAAGCGCGCGGCTGATACGGTGCAGCGCGGAGTTTAATGTTATTATTCTTATCAATTCTTGCGACATGAATGAATTACTTGGTTGCTTTACAAGTTTACGGGTGTAGTTTTTTTTTTTTTTTGTGGGCTCATTTTTAAATGCAAGCCGGGCTTTTCGGCTTCTATGGAGGTACCGCCACTGCCCTCTCCATTGCCTTTTGGGCGACTTTCAGTCTTCTAATGAGGCCCATTGTGAGCGACCGCGTGTCAGTGCCATAGGTATAGATGTACGTCCGATAAGGACCAGGCCCGGGTCGATGGCGCATTGTGTTCCATGCGCGCCTCAAAGAGATGTCAGCAGAACTGACGGGGTCCGCTAGGGCCGATGCCTGCCGGGGGTGCGAATAAGGCCGAAAGGGACATCGTGGCCCCCGGCAATATGGCAACTGAAGGAACACGGGTGGGTTTTAGTCAGTAAGAGTCTGACACGCCCTCCTGCTCCACCCAGAGCGGGAGAAGTTATTTGATAATTTCCCAACAAAAAAAAAGGTATAGATGTAAAACAACCGATTTAAAACGTTTTAAATCAAAAGTTGCCCAAATAAATCGTTTTAAACGGTTGAAAACTTGCCTACAAAAAGGCGGCGCGGCGTGTATGTGCATGTGTGTGTAGGGTAGGCGAGCTGGCAACGTTGCGTCGAGTCACGAGTGACGACGGCAACGTTGCGTCGAGTCACGAGTGACGACGTCAACGAGAGTGCGAGTGGGAGTTTCGTTTTAAACCGAATCAAATAGATTTTTTATATCGTTTGAAAATAATGAAAAAATGTTTACTTACCAACACAAAGTTTTTAACTAATAGGTACTCAGTTATATCCCTACCTCGGTAAAATCAAGAAAATGTAGTTATAATTAAGAAAAACAGATGTCCGTGACTACCGCAGGACCACCAACGCCAATCGCTTCCATATTTAGTAAATAATTAGTACCTAATTGGTACTAATAAGTGCTCGAACGACATAATTGGTACCTTAGTAGTCGAGAAACTCGATTTTGAAGGTGGTCCGGCCGTAGTCACGCTCCCTTCAGCAGGACCACCATGAGCGCCGTAAAAGGGGGCATGCTGCAGATATCCTAAGTATACAACGTTACATCTTATTTACTGTACCTGCAATCTATGCAAATAAATTTTTACTTTACTTTACTTTACAAATAATTAGTAACCCTAAAAGTAATTCATTGCGTAAAAAAAGTATGGAAAAGTAATGAAAGCTAATTACTCTTAAAATACAACACTTAGGAATCTGAATTTTTGGTCGCTATAATTTCTTTAGGAGCACTAATTTTTGTATAAATTTGGGAAGAAATCACAGAGTTTTTAATAGAGAAATCTTGAAATGAAAATTTTACACCGTGACTACGGCCACCCCACCCAATGGCATGGTATATCTCGTACTACTGAAGAACCAATTTTGAATTTTGGGCACTAATTTTATCTTGCAGGGTACTAATTTTCTATATAGGTTTGAGGAAAGCGACAAGCTCGTCAAACTTGGAATCAACAATCAAAGTCGTGGTCCTGCTGAACGAACGCGTGAAAGTTATTATCGTTGATTTCTCGGTAAATACAAATATTTCAGTTCTGTTTTTTTTACGCAATGAATCACTTTTAGGGGTACTAATTATTTGTATACTTAGAATAGCTGCTGCACGCCTTTTACGGCGCTCATGGTAGTCCTGCTGAAGGGAGCGTGACTACGGCCGGACCACCTTCAAAGTCGAATTTCTCGAAAACTACTAAGGTACCAATTATGTCGTTCGAGCACTAATTAGTACCAATTAGATACTAATTATTTACTAAATATGGAAGCGATTGGCGTTGGTGGTCCTGCGGTAGTCACGGACATGAAAAACAGTCATCAACACCAACCGTTTTAAATCCAATAAAATGGTTTATTTCGGTTTTAAATGGATTGGTTTAATTGGTTTTAAACCGGCCTTACATCTATAGCCATAGGTCATCACTGGAAGGGGGATATGGTTACGCATATTCGTGCGCGTTTATTAAGTGATAAAATCTCCCATCATCAAAAGCTGTGGGTTTAATGAAAACACAAATTATAATAATCAAACATTTATTTTGTATTGGTACCATCAGTATCAGAAGATTAACAGTGAATTAAATTGCTTTAAAATTATATTCGAAGAATATTAGTAGTTCAATAGTAATAGAAATTCTCTTTGAGTAATTGTGCATTATAATTTTATTAATGGACGAATCACTTACATTCGAAGTTAGTTATTTGTGCGATTGGCGAGACATAAACAGCTTAAACTTAAGCTAATTAGGCAGACAAAAAAAAAACAAAAAACCGGCGGACCAGCAATGATCCAACTGAAAGAAATACTCGGTAGACTTGTTCCCTTTGCATGGAGATACTTGCTACTCATTGTGCAACAATGAAATGCACGATGGAAGCAAAGTAAGATTATGTTCCCGCCAACCTTTTAGTAAAACACGTGAGCGTAACCTAAATTATTTACAGACGGATACAAATGTTATAATAAATACTTTCTGCATTCTCATAACTAATATCACTAAATACTTTTAGGCACAAACATTTTAAGTACACCCTAATAATACTATATTGTACCACATTCAATATATCTATGAGAATAATTAGGATTCGCTAATTACTATCTACAATGGCACCATACTCACAACGTTCGCTTTAGAATCAGACAATCACATTTTGATCATTCCTTTTCGGAGTTGTCAGCGCAAAGTGGCCTAACTTCGAATCAACAAGTCTTGTGTCACACTAAAAATTAAAACTATAAAAAAATTAAAATAAAACACTTTATTGAACAAAAGAAAAACAAATTAAATTAAACTCCAATTGATAAAAATTGATTTGATTGAACACAAAACTGTTAAGCAACTCTTGCGCTGTTCCATCATTAAATGCTTTTGGAATGTCGATGTCGTTGCAACATTCAGTCTTAATTTAGATGTTATAGCGGCTTTAATGAATTTGTTCTTGTAACAAAGGTAGTAGAAACACGCAGTTCACACTAGGTCACATTAATCTCAAGTTTTATATCGTTGCTGTTACAAGTTGCCGCGAAATTAGTGCCCATACAAAACACATGACAGAAAAATCTTTAGTCGTAAATATTATCTCCATTTTATTTAAAGTTATCTTTACGTAAATATTGGGAAAATGGAGACACAAAAACAAGTAAAGCTTCCAAACTTACTTACGCGAATAACATTTAAATAAACATGCCAAAAATATACTACAATTTCCACACTACTAAAATACCACAATTTATCATGAGTATTACGTAACACAAGCCCAGCTTATTACGATTATTATGTCATTATGTTACCCGTCTAATTTGTGCATTGGTCAAACAAAATTTAACTACTTGTTCGAATTCATTAAAAAATTACGTAAATAACATTCAGCCCCGATCGGCAGGGTCTTCGTTTTCTCTGTTGGAGTCTTTGCCCCTCTTCTTACAAATGTTGACCAGTTTTGCGTTTATTTTCTTTAGTTTTTGGTTTTCTTTCATCACGTCGGTTAGTTGTTGGTTCTGAAAAGGGTCAAAAATAATAATATTTATTATGATTTCTTAAAAGAAAGGATTCAACATTTAATTTTATTTTTTTAGTTTACACGAGTTCAGTAACTTATAATAAACTTGTCTCTAACACCAGTACAGTACGACACAATTTAGATGTAGCATCGGCAAATTTCGTAAAACCGATCACCATCCGAACTGAGTGCGTCTTCAAAATCACCAATATTTATTACTGCTTTAGATGAAAACGATCTTTACGCAAACGCAATAACTTGTAAAGTCATGTAACCAAATACATTCGTAAAATTGAAATTAATGAATGCAAATTTTTAAAATTTATGCTACATCTAAGTTGTGTCGTACTGTACCTTACGTGTAAACGTGCTGAATAAGTGCTTAGTATTAGTGAAACTGCCAATCTGTAACAAGTATTAAGCTCGTGTAAACTAGAAATACAACTTATTTATATAGTTTATTTCGTACCTGTACAATAGCGCTGCCGGTCGCGACGTACATGGGATGCGGCGCGTGCACGGCCGACACGCTCAACAGCTGCTGTTCCAAGAACGTCTTCTGCTGCGACAGCTTCTCAACAACCTGATAAACGTTCTATATTATTTATCAGGTTCGTTAAACAAATGATGGCTACTGTCTTTGAAAACTATTGAGGTCTGTGTGGTAGCCAAAGTGGGTAGCGACAGTACATTATCATGAATTCATGACTCACGAGTTCTTTATTAACCGTCTAAAATGTTTTATGAATTTCACTCAAAGTTTCTCATCTTTCATTAAATATCGTAAAACGAATATCTTAATCTTAATATATATAAATTACGTGTCACGTTGTTTGTCCGCGATGGACTCCTAAACTACTTAATCGATTTTAATCAAATTTGCACACCGTGTGCTGTTTGATCCAACTTGAAAGATAGGATAGCTTACATCTTAATTTAGGAAAAAAAAAGATATGAAGAAAAATTATGTTTTTATAAATTATGGTAGGGTAGGTAGGGCAGGTAGGGTAGTAAGTGATAAAGATGGTCCACCCCAAACATTTTATATGGCAAAACAACGTTTGCAGGGTCAGCTAGTTTATTATATTTATTCTTCAGAAGGTAACGTTCTTTCCGAGGCACGGAGAAGCTCGTGGCTAAGTAATAACAGCCGCACGGATCGATCCTTCAGGTTAAGTTAAGCTTGGTCGGGGTTGGTCCGTGGATGGGTGACCATCTTTACATGCCGAGACTCCTCCGTACCTCGGAAAGCACGTTAAGCCGTTGGTCCCGACTGTCTTTCGTGGATCTTTCGCAGTCGTTACGGGACATCAGAAGCACAAAAAAGTCTGACAACCAGTCTTGCCAAGAGGTATAATTTTTTTTAATATGGTATATAATGGGTATTACCCAGTTACTGGGTTGTGGAGGTCAGATAGGCAGTCGCTCCATGTAAAATACTGGTATTCAACTGCGGATGCAGTTAAGATTAGAAAGCCGACCCCAACATAGTTGGGAAAAGGCTAGACAGATTGAAAATAGTTTTCTTAATTTTTTTCAATGGATAAAACTGAACTACGGTATTACTAGATTACTACTTACCAATTTCAAATGCTTCATTTCTTTCGCCTGCTTATCATCCGACATTGGACGGACACTGCCATCGCGCTCCACTTGGTAACTTAGGAGATCTGTTAATGTTTTAACAAATATAATTTTATCATAATACTTTATTTCGAATTCGTAAAAGTCTTCTACCTAAATTGGTGTTAATTTTCATATTTTGGAAATAGTGAAAGTCGGCAGATCAATTTGGTAAAGGAACCGCAGTTTTTTGTTGTTTGCAAAATCCCTGAAAGCAATTAATATAAATAGCTATAAAACTTGGAATAGTCGACAACGGTAAAAGTAGCTGCTCTATCTAAAATTACCACCCAGTATATGAGCTTGAGAGGAGCTTGTGGCTAAGTAATAACAGCCGCACTGATCAATCCATCAGGTTAAGCTACGCTTGTCGGGGTTGGTCCGTGGATAGGTGACCTCAAAAAAAAAAACAAAGCATTTATTTCAATTAAACCATTTACAGGCACTTTTGAATTGTCAAGCTAGTTGAGACCATCGCCATATACCATCTTAATGTACCGAGATTCCTCCGTGCCTCGGAAAGCATGATAGGTCGTTGGTCCCGGTTGTCATTCGTGAATCTTTGACTGTCGTTACGGGTCGTCAGAAGCCCGAAAGTCTGACAACAAATCTTACCAAGGGGTATTGTCAGATTGGCAGTTGCTCCATGTAAAATACTGGTATTCAGCTGCATCCGATTAGACTGGAAGCCGACCCCAACATAGTTGGAAAAAGGCTAGGCAGATTGATATGCAAACTTCACTTGCGCGGTGTAGAATTCCATGGCGCCATCTGTTGGCAACTTGTCGTTCGCAGTCTTTTCTAAAGTTAGGTGTCGCTACAATTTTATGTAGGGGTACAAAGATAATTGCTTACCATCACAAGTTTCAGTACAGGCGTCCTTGACGTCGACAACGGCGGATCGGTTCTGATCGTGTAGACACTGACGCTTCTTGCGCGTCGACAGCGTTTTCGCGTTGTGCTCGCCTTGGAATTCGTGCAGTTGAGTCTGAACGAGAAAAATAAGTAGGTATTCAAATCTTTATTACTCTCATGTGGTAAAAAGAGTTGTTATAGTTTTAAGAGTCCAGCACCTGATATAAAAAGAAAAAAAAGTTGACAAAGGGAAAGAAAAAAAAAAAGAGAAAAAGTTGGCAGAATCTTTGCAGTGCTGATTTGCTGGATTTGTTTTCTCCTCTACCTATCGTTATTTCTCCTGACAAAGTTTATTCGGTTTATATGTATGTATCTATGTATTAGTATGTATTCATTTACAAGTTATCTATCACTTATGTTGCACCTGCCATGTTTTGTCTCTGCATCACCCTAACTGTGCGTTCGCACTGGCGAAACATTTACAATGAAACAACTCTATTTTCTGTCAATTTTCCATACAAAGTTTGACAGGCACTAGAGATTTCAACATGTTTTGTTGTGATGTTTCGCCAGTGCGAACGCATAGTAAGGTTGACTGGTGGAAAATGCCTCAGGCATTAAGTCCGGCCTTGTACTGTATTTTTTACTTGTGCATAAAGTTTTAATAAATAAATAAACCCTGCACAACAATTTTTTTTATGTTAATTAATATACAATTTAAGTATTTTTCTGATTATAATTGTGTGTGAGCGTTTTTTAAAAGATGTATTTTAGCCGCTGTGATACGCATGGCTTCATATTACTGTCACTAATGAAAAGTCAAGTTATGAAGCAATGGATTAGCAATCTGTTTCAAATCGAAACAAAATGTGATTGTGTTGTATTACGCAATTAGGGTCAGTAGCGGGGCAAGATTAAAATTGGATGTAGGCGAGGTACATTTCGCGAGGCCCTCTAACGCAAGAAGACGAAAATAAAAAACTGGCACTCCAGGAGTACCGACAGAAGTGAAAACTTGAAAAAAAAAATCACCACCTCGGTAATTAACGCTTTCATGACTTTTTGACCATTAAAAATAAAAAGACATCAACGCTGGTGTCGTCACAGTGTCGCGAAATCAATGGTTTAGTCCATCTCAAAAATGCCCAACGTGCCTAATGAAGTTTTCGCTTTTGAACAGTTGTAAAATTTTTAGGTACAAGTCGAGTTATAATAGGATAGCCCGTTCAAAAATATTGTGGGTCTGTGAAAACCATTTTTCTATTCAGGGATTCGTTTGCGTAATATTAAGCTTTTTAACACGTTCAGTGCCGGGAACCTCCTGGAGGACTCGTGTCAATATATTTATCGTTTTAAGACGAGTACAATTTTCTCGACGCTTTCACGGCTTTTATTAATGCAAAACCTTCGAGGTGCAAGGCCCCTCGGACCGCGAAGCCGTAGGCGGTGGCCCACGTTGCCCACGCCTTACGCCGCCTCTGATTAGGGTACTGGTTAGAAGTCTCGATCGGAATTGTCGTAAAGGGTTAGATTAGATGTCGATGCTGTTGGTTCGTGTAGCGATTTTATTGTAGTTTGCCATTAGACGGTTCATAAGTGCGATACTAAAGTAAGTACGACTTGCAGTGGAGGCAGATCTAATAGCTTCCTGTCGAGGTACAACTATACTTAATTCCGCCACAAAAGATCGGGAACATTTAAATACCATTTACGATTTTATACAGAAGGATTTGGTCCGTCCCGTTAAATTTATTACCTATTGCTTTGATTTTAAAGTTTAAAATACAATGTACTTTTTACTTATGAATACGAATAAAAGTTATCTTAACTTAGTGGAACTTTAACTTATTATGTATTACGTCTTCATAGAAAACGGCCGAAACGACGCGCTTCAAAATCTCAGTGTATGAAGTACGCAACAGTATCAAGTGCGCGGCAGTTACGCACGTACGCGGAACGTTTATTTACCGAGCGGCTGTAGGTAATTATTTCTTGGTTACTGCCGAGTTATAATACTGTTACGTTATTATACTGTGGCGAAATGCCAGTATAGCTCCAGAAAATAAAATTTTCTTACTCATTAAAATAATCAATATAATTTAAAGATAGTGCAATCCACGAAGACGCGCCCCACTCCGCTCCGCGCCGTACTAGAGTTCAGCTTACAGTACAATAATCGCGGAGTGGGGCGCGTCTTCGTGGATTGCACGGACTATACTCTAATTTGAATTGGCCTCAATTGTTATGATTTAATGCAATAGTCATTCAATATGGAAATTTGAACTGAGAGTTGTATTGATAATTGTTGTGATTATAATTCTACGGTCGTGAATCATATTTTAATTAACATACAACCTGACACTGACCTAAAAATTGCAAAAGAAAAAGAGAAAAGATTCTTTTTATTTTGCGGTTTACCTCAGGGCATCCTCCTTTAGCAACTTCATGGTCGATTATGAAATAAAGAATTAGGCGAACACTACGTACCTCTAGCGCAGTCTTAGCCTCCTTCAGCCTGCGACACTGTTCCTCCTTCTCTCGTAAGTACTGGGCGCACGTCTCGCACTCTTCGTCCAGGTCCTTGTACTTCTCTCTCAGTTGTAACAGCTCTTGCTTACACGCTTGAAGCTCATGTCGCGCTGAGTCGAGTTCCCTGTTTAAAAAGGTTATAGTATAAAAATGTAGCAAATAATGCTTTTGAAGTGGGCCATGTTTTGTACTCATGTATTTTTTTCAGATTATGTAGACGATTAGGGGCAACGCAAATAGCCTTATTCTGCAAACGAAGTCTAAATCAACATTATTTTATTAATTTGACCAAAGACCCTTAAAATTATTCTGTGTGCTAAATGCGACATTTAAATTCTCCAGGCATACCAATTAAATCTTCCAATCATTAGTAAAAAGTTACATTATTACTGGCTTTTAGGAGAGTGCAGAACTATAAAAACATAGCATAAACATAATCAGTAGAGTTCCCACTGCTGGGACACAGGCCTCCTCTCTGTGAGAGGGAGTGGGCCGTAATCTACCACGCGGGCCCAGTGCGGGTTGGTAGATGTCACATGTCTTTGATTTTTTTTGGTTCTCGGACATGCCGGTTTCCTCACGATGTTTTCCTTCACCGTTTTGAAAGCAGTGGTGATTAAATAATTTACACAAAGTAAAGCGCCTGCCTGGGTTACTCTAAAAGCATTAAGCAATTATAAATACCTGTGACTACTATTCTTCTCCAAAGCCTTCTGCATTTTGGCGAGTGTGTTCTTCAAGTCTTGTTTCTTGAAACGTAACTCTTCGATGGTCTTAGTGAGTTTCTTGTTCTTCTCGACCTCGGCGTCAAACGACATGCGGTCGACTACCACTGAATGTAGGTTGGTCCAATCTGGTAACAATATTGACCTTTAAGTTGTTTTTGTCACTTTTTTTAATTTAATAATTTTTTGTTCTTTCGTCTTCAACAACACTAAAGGCTTCGCCAAATAGAACGAGTAGGTACTTAGCGCCGCGTTTATCGTCGAGTTTTAGCGTCGTTTTAATTGACTAGATTAGCGCAACGCTCCATAACGCAACGTACCATTCACCAAAGCGTAGTGCAGATCATTAGCAGTCTTTGGAAAGTTTGTTCGCTATTGAGATGTCGAGTGATTCAGATATGGAAGATTTAATTATTTTATACGGTTTATCACGACCACAAAGAAAAAAAGTACACGAAAATTCACGAAATCAATCAAAAGAGAGGGGAATTAGGAGAATATCATCTTTTGTTCCAATTCTATCAGATTTTCAGTCATATTGCAGTATTTTACAGACGAAAGAATAAAATTTTGTAAATAATATGACACCCGGCGTCAAAACGTCCTAACGCCGCGACAGAGCTTTCGTACTGCTAGCGCCAGCGCTCTGTTTGACAGTTTGGCGCTCTGTTTAGTAGTAAACGTACGTCACAATTCGGCGCTATAGCGCGGTGTCAGGCTAGCGTTTTTTTTTAATTTTTTTTAGGTAAGTCATCTCGTAGTTGACCTCTGAGATCATGACTACTTAACCGGGCTTTCCTGTGGATGCCTTAACTACTACACTTAAAACCTCCAGCCAGGGGTTATTCAACTATGCTAATTAAAACTAGGTGAACGCTCGCTAAGGGCACCCCCTGTGGGGTACGAGCCTCGGCTTAGGGCGTCAACCGGAGGGAATCAGGCTACCGCTCTAACGCGCGATAAGTACGCGTTCTATTCGGCGAAGCCTTAACTGTCACTAACGAGACACAATAGATTTTTATTGTTTACGACTTCTAAAGGAAAATCGACAGAAAAGCGGTTATGCTACTTCTTTGTCCTATATCTCTGGGTCTGATATTGATATAATTTTTCCCTATTGCAAACATTTAGACTAGTGATGCAACGAATACGAATACGAATATTCGTATTCGCCGAATAGTAGACATTTACCGAATATTCGTATTCGGCGAATACTAATACGAATACTAATACGAATATTTAAAAATTAATATGTTTGTACGCAAATCTAATTACTGGCAGACTTGGAAAACGCGCGTCGTCGGCACGTAAAAATACGACGTGTGCAAGGGCCTTAACCGCAACGACGACGCGACGGGGGACTCCCCGGCCATAGTTTATACAGTGCTGTGGCCCGGGAGTTTTCCTATCATTACGAACCATGGACTGATTGATTCATTCATTCCTTTCATTTCATTTGTCAGTCGAAAGCACAAGTCAAGCAAGAGAGTATGGTTTTATTTATTTTATGAGGTTGCTGCGAAGTGAAAGGAGTTGAAGTTGAATAGAAAATGTCTTCTCGTAAACGAGATCAAAGTGACATATGAAAACACTTCGATAAATTACCAAATAAGTAGTTATATGGTCTGTATTTCTTTTGTATGAACAAAAGGTAGGATAGTAAGTCCTAAGTAACTTAGACGAACGTTAGTAATAGCTGCGTCTATGTAGTACTAGACTATTAGTCTTTTATTACCATGGCGAGATATTCGTATTCGTATTCGCCGAATAGTAGGTTTGATATTCGTATTCGTATTCGTAAAAGTAGTATTCGTTGCATCACTAATTTAGACCCACTTGCACCACAAAAAAATAAATATTAACCATATTTAAACGATTGATAGAAATAGACTGATGTTTTTAATTCGTTGTACATAAATAACCATGACTTTTTCGAATTATCTTGTAGGAAAAATAATTCATATGCCAGTTGATTCTTTGACATGGTCTCATTAGTACTCTAGAGTTACGGGATATCAAAACACGTTGTATAAAGTGAAATTCTCTTACCTTCGTCAGTGTTAACGCCGACGTGAGCGACGCTCGGTTTTGTTGCGATCTGCTGACTTTGATTGGGACTGCACGACTGTACTTTCTCCTTGAGATCTGACACTGTTGCCTGTAATAAAGTAGATTTTCAAGGTTAAATCAACCTATGTATATACCAAGGGGTGAGTCTATTGCTATAAACTGGGCACAAATTCCGACTTCGGGCTGCGTCGTTGCGCTTGCGATGAAAACTCCAACGAAGTAGACTTTCAATAACTTTTAATTCATCAAGAATTTCTCAATATCAACCGGGGTCTGGATCTATGCCTTGTTGATTGCAATAGGCTTGCCCCCTCTTAAGTCTAGATTCGCACGGCCGATTTTATTTCGCGCACTCCATTTCCAACGCTCTGCTTAGCGCCGAGAGTTAAAAATCTAACAGTGTTTTCTTGACGTGCTGGGATGCGCTGTTGGATTCTTAATACTCGGCACAATACCGGGAGTTGAAAATCTAGTGAAAATTACCCGCCAATCTTTTATGGGGATGCGCTAAGTTAGCCCACGAAATTAAAATTTTCTCTAAATTAAAATTTTGGTAGCAACATATTTATAAAATTTTATCGTTCGATAATTCGCCAATCCAATAGGGGCGCCAAAACTGTTGTAAAAATAAAAAAAATGCGTCACATTTATTGCAAAGTTGCAGTGTGCTGGGTGGTGCACTTGTCTGCTAAGCTTGAATTTGTCGCCCCCTGGAGTTGGCGCCGGGGGCACGTGCCCCGGTTTGCCCCCCCCCCTGGATCTAGAACTAGCTACATAATATCTTACCTGTAGCGCCGCCTTCTCTTTCTTAAGTCGCGCGCACTGCTCGTCTCTCTCTCGCAGGTACTCGGCGCACGTCTCACACTCCTCGTCCAACTCTCTGTACTTCACTTTCAGATCTTCTAACTCTTGCTGCCAGAAGGCTAAACGCTCTCGCAGATGGGACACCTCACTGTAAAATCAGATATAATTATTTAAAAAAATTAAACGCCTTCCGATGAGATAATGCGTTCCTGACACCTGTCAGTTACATACAGTCCTTTATCTACACCCGTGCTATAAAACCTCTATAAAAGTTTCTGAAACAGCATATTGGCAACATTATAACAGCCACTGTCATACTAACCATTACATCATCCAAACGAGTGTTACAATGTTGTACTAAATTTCATTACGCAACTGGTTTCAACGTTTAAGTGGGGGATAGCAGCACCCGCTGCACGCATGTGTGTGTGATGTGCTGCTGCAGGCGACGTACATACGTGCAGTTGTACTGAATTTCGTGGGAATTTCTTTATTCTTGATCTTGAATTACAAACACCCAATGGTTTCAGAAATTTTTATAGAGGATTCATATCATAAAAACAAAAACAGATAATATATAAATATTGTATGCAACTGTTATAATTATGTATTAAAACACTCATGCGATACTATTATTAACACATTCGTGTTTTAATACCTCTTATTATACAACAGTTGCATAAATACCTATTCACAGTTATTGTACATCTGACAGCAATCTTAGAGCAAGGTTAAACACTCAGTTTGGCATTAGTCTGGTCATCATTCTGGTCTTTGACCGGAATGAAGAGAAACTGATGGAATGATGGAAGAGTTACACGGCCAGTCCTGACTGACAGCAGACTGATAAAAATGAAGTCAGGTGCCGTCTAGCTAACAAAGACCACAGTCATTTATTTATCAGTAACCTGCTCAACCATGGATGTTATATATACAGGGTAAGTTTTTATCCAGTGCACAAACTTTAACACGTGACTTTACTCATCGTTATGAATAACTTTTACTATGGGACCAAACCTGAAATTACGAAAAGAAAATCGCGAAAAAAAAAATTGCTTTTCCCTACATTTATGTTCGCATAACTCGGCAAAATTCATGATGATGATGAGTAAAGTCACGTGTTTAAGTTTGCGCACTGGTTAATTTGCTGACGATATTTGTTCGACACGTGTGCAGCAGTCCGCTAAGTATAAAAAGCGTTGTTCTTTGTGTATGTAAATAGAATTAAAATGGTTTAATTACTAACCTGACGGCATCACCAGAAGTGTCAGAAGGCTTCGAATGGTTGAATTCATCAAGTATCCTGTTCGATTGGTCTAAACCTGAAAATGAAACTCAATATATCAAACATACATGAATTTGCTGGATGCTTTTCGAAAGAAGGAATATTACGATTTATTTTTAGTATTTCAATGTAGCTTCGATGGGCACCAAATTAATAATATATGCTGCTGATCCATACCTTGCTGTCCCATTCAAAGTCAATAATTTAAGTTATCAATTAGCCATTTATAGAGAAAGATAACAAGACAAAGAATTGAATTGATTTTCTCATTTAGTCGATATTGAAATAATTTAAAAATAGTTCTGCTGCTCCTAGAATTATTTAACTCGAAACCAATAGGCACATCCGAGTGTTTGAGCTCTGTCACTCATGCATTGAGTCTCTTTCTTATACAGTATTTTTATCTCACGAAGCGACGCGCGCTTTACTTGCGGTAACCAAATGTACAAACACGCTGTGAATGTGTGCGTGACCAAGAGTAGTGTCAGCACACAAATACACACACACACACACAAGTACCTCTGTGGGGTAGGTCCTGCTGTAATCACAAGTAAAGCGCGCGTTGCTTTGTGAGATAAAAATACTTTAACTCGATGTGCCATTATAGGCCCTGGTTATTGATTCTCCGGTCAATGAGGACATAAAGGGTGCAAAAAGACGTATAACGAAGCCCAGAGTCACTTATACTCCCCATCATTGTGATCATAGTTTTGTACTGGACCATTCTTGGGAACCTTCTGGTTACGGATATATTAAAGGACAAAGTAACAAATTAAAAAAAAATATACGAGAACATGTTTTAAACTTATTTTAAACACCCCACACTCTTGTAACGTTACATGCACATATAAGCGCCATGTTTGCGTGCGTTAGTTTGCACGATACCGTAAACATAAGATTTTTCACACCAAAAATGTAAGTAGTTTCCCAGCCATAATTTTACTTAGTTTGTTGTACAGAGTGTGTAGATAATGGCTATGTGATGGGTGATTGTACAACCTGTGTAAATGTTTATAAAAGTTTAGCTACGTTACCGGGTGACGGTGTGTGACGTAGCACACTTCTGTGCAGATCGTGAATGCTCTGCCTTCGTCGACGCGTCGCTACAACGCTGCTCGGTCGGGATGGGGCCTCCTCGTCCTTATACAGAAACAAATTAATGATAGGAGGAAGTTGTAGTACTGTTTTATTTATTTTAAAAAAACGAGCGTGCCTCACAGTAGTCGCATATGATGTGTTACATCTGACACAGGGGCGTAGCTACCGCTGTATCTGCCGTATCAATTATACGGGGCCCCCGGGCCACGGGAGCCCCCGACGTGCGTAAGCAAAAATTAATAAAAACTTCCCAAATTCATCATCAACTATAAATGATTTAATTTATCAGTTCGCCGAAAAAAAGGCAAGGGGAGTGTATATTTTAGAAAAAAATTTTTAGAGAAGGTGACAGATTTGTGAGAAATCTTTACCCTTCATAAAGGCCCCCAAACAAATTTTTATACGGGGCCCCGCCAGGCACGCTACGCCACTGATCTGACATCTCACCTTGGTAATAAGCAACATTAAAGGGACGGGGCCTCGTCAAGGTCGTTTCTAGCACGGCGCGCGCTCATTGATCAAATCAAATAGCGCACGCTTCCCCGGCTGCCTTTACTACACTTCCGTCAATTTTCACGAAATCAATCAGATCACAGATCACTCGATTGCAGGAAAGCGAGAGGAAAGATGTTATACATCAAAAGCACAGCCATATGACATAAATTACACTTATGCTAGAAACAATCCTAATAACTAAAGGACTAATGCACATGATAATTAAGCCCGGTTACAGTGACCGACAATCGGTGCATACGTCGGTTACGTTCGTTATTTATCTGGAAATTCATTTTGGTCGCATGCGCATGATACTTCGCACTGCGTACGAGGATCGTCTGTCGAGAGCGTCCGCATGCCGTACGTCGGTCGATTGACGCGCTATCAAAATAATGCGCGCGTTCAGTGATGCTGGTATTGAGGGTCGGTCAATGCGTATCGTCACGACCGACGCTACGCACTGACGCGGCGGTCAGTGAAGTACTATTACCGCCCTAAATTACTATTCAGATATAAGCGATATCGCTATCGCGCTCGGTAGCGATACCGAATCGGTACGCGATATCGCTGTCGGATTCGGTAGGCGACATCGCTTGTACTCGTCTTTACTAATAGGTGGCACAAAAGTGCACCAGATGGCGGACCAGTATCGGTACCGAGTGCGACAGCGATATCGCTGATATCTGAATAGGCTATACGCATAGCCTTCATCATAATATACTTCTGCCATGAAATAAGTACCGATGGACGTTTAATTATAATTGTCAATATTTTTTAATATTATTCCTACCTGATCAGTCTTGGAAAGGGACAAGCTGTCACGTCTGAAAAAATACAAACACATAATTATTTATTAAAATTATTTTGTGAAGAAAGCATAAGTTATCATATATATATTTTTTTAATGAATGTACCCTTTGCTATGTCTCATAATGGGACTGCTTCTGTTGGATATATCCTCGTCGACGTCCATGAAAAGGTCATCGGGTTTCTGCCTAGACTCAAACATGGCTTCCGCGCTGATGTGATCTGAAACAAATTAGAAACTACTTTCAAACAGTTCATAGATTGATAATACACTATATTGCTTTGTTATCAATATTTTTTATTTACTTTCTTAACACGTCTTCATACTTATGTTTACGGTATATATTACGGGTTTGCTCGAAAAACTACGAACTCTTCCGGAGGTTTTAATCATGAGATCATCATAGCGGCGAGTGGTGAATCGTACGCGCGGCTTACTTTGTATGTAAAACCGTTAACATGAATAGATTTTGTATGTCAGAGATCGCTTTTAGGATATTCCTTACCTCCAATCTCATGTTTATCTTCGCTGAACAAGCGCTTAGAGTCGTGCAGACTC
Organism: Agrochola lychnidis; assembly: GCA_963680765.1. Classification (NCBI taxonomy): domain Eukaryota; kingdom Metazoa; phylum Arthropoda; class Insecta; order Lepidoptera; family Noctuidae; genus Agrochola; species Agrochola lychnidis. Next base: position 19,540,755 of record OY796857.1, read on the forward strand.
TGTCGTCTTTGTCGGGACAAGTCGGCGAGAGCATCGATGGACGGGCGAGATTTACCCGCTAGCTCTTCAAGCTCAGCCACTCGAGCCTACAAAACAAAAGATTATTATACTTTATTTTACACTTAAATTACAAAAACAATTTTATAACATTTATTTATATATATATATTTCCTTCCTTTCTTTATTTTTTTTCTTTCACACTTTTTTTTTGGTCTTTTTTGTTTCTTTACTTCATTAACATTATTAAAAGACAGTTTGTGTTTTGTACGGTGGACTGCATCAATTGGGTACCCCATTTGTATTAAAATTTTAATACAACTGGGGTACCCAATTGATAAAGCCCATTGTACAAAGGCGACTATAACCCAGAATTGGGTTCTCTAATAGTAAACCTTAGTGCAATTTGTAAATGAGGATATTACAAGTGCACATCCTTTGCTATATATATATAAAACTTCATTTCAGACAAAGTTCCGTAATTTTGTTAATATTTTGGTGTAAGTAACAATGTTGCTATAGCTGCCGAAATTCAGACATTCAGCCAATCGACGTCCAAACTATCAGCACACGAACCACGGCTGGACATAGGGACATAGAAAAGACCAAAGCTTCGACACAACGGCCGGTCCTGCCAGCATAAAGTGGATTCCCGCAACCTTCACAGAGTCATCGGTATTTGCACTCTAAGCATTCCGGTACGCGGTCACAACTTTTTGGCCCCATTGGCACCTGTTCTAATAGCAATTGATTATTAACGACACTAGTGACCCACCCCTGCTTTGTGCGGTTTTAACGAGTTGACAAAATATTATTTCTTTATTGGGAGTGCCTCCGCTGCCGGCGCACAGTGGAAAAAAATGACTTTTTATTTTTGACGTATCGCTGCCATTTTTTTATACACTCCTGAGATAACACACTTTGGTGTGTCACTGCCACTTTTCCTTAAAAGTCAATACCATAACCTTATGGGGCGTTTATGAAAACCCTGCCAGTATTCTATATATTCTAGTCATTTTTGTAGGGGGTCACAGTTCTAACCTAACAAAACCTGTTTTTGCGAGTAAAAATATTTAACCTAATCAAACTAGTTCGGTTCCAGATACTTCGTACTTGATTACTGAAATATGGAAATCATTGATTATGGAAATATAATCCTAGAAAAAAAAATGCTTTATAACATGTTTTTTAAAATAAGCCTATCTACTACAATATGCCAAATTGCCAACCCCGTTTTCCGCTTTTTCTTTTTCAAACTCAGCGCCGCCGCCGGCAGCGAAGACACTCCCTTCTTTATTATATGTAAGTTTGATATATATATATCTTTATACACATAAGCCTTCCGGAAATAATTCTATATAATATGATGGTAAAAACCGCATCATAATCCGTTGCTAGTTTAGAAGAACAACACGGTCACTATATAGATAACAAAATCAAACATACCTCTAAAGTTTCCTTAGTCTTCCTCAACAGCTCGATTTCATTGCCTTCACAATGCAGGGAGACCTTGTGTTTCAACTCTTCTATCTGTTTGGTCTTCTCACTAATAGTCTTGTCGTCGTCGTTCTTTTGTTTATCTAGCCTGAAATTCATTTATAACCATTTATCATCGCGCCTGCATTTCTCTAAAGGGTAGGCAAATGTATTGCCATTAAGGGGGTTTATTCTAAAAGTTGGCAACGTCGTAAATAGCTGTCAAAAATTAATCAAAACGGGTAAAGTTTTGATTAATTTAGCAATATTACTATATCGACGGTGGAAAGGCTAATTGATCTAAGCGACATTTTGTAAAACTTGCAGGAGGATGGATTGGTTGTTCTTTTTAATCATAATAAGATCTTATTATGATTGATTGATTTAAGTAAATAAAAGTCTATTAAATAGTTGTTTTTTTATGATTTTTTTTCAAAAAAAAAAAATAACTATGATCCATCCAGGAGGACGGATCATAAATATGCAGGAGCAAGTTTTACAAAATGTCGCTTAGATCAATTAGCCTTTCAACCGTCTATGGAATTAAGAAATGTGGTTAACTAGGGAACTAAATATTGATTATGAAATGCAATAATATTTAGTTTAAGATTTATTAATATTCTAGGGCACTAGTTAGCCACATTTCTTATTTCCATACAGTAATATTACCAAAATAAATAAAACCGTGCACAAATGCAGACTGGGCTCTTACTTAGAAATTCCTAATTGATAAACACAATAGCACTCTGCCCGACCAGTACCCTAATTGCGTAACTCATTTTCGTAAACAATTTCGCGAAATTTGTTTCATTTTGACATTTCAACAACATTCATTGCGTTATTTACGTTGTTGAACAGATTTTTTTTTCCAACTTATGAAGCAATGGATTAGAAATCTGTTTCAAATCGAAACAAATTGTGATTGTGTTGTATTACGCAATTAGGGTGCTGGGCATCGATCCGAGGAGTAAATAAATCGACTGCTTAGTTGGTGTAGTGGTTGCAACCGCGATTGCGACCACTATTCCTAACTAGGCAGTAAATTTATTTACACACTTGCTTCTGCCCGCGACTTCGTCCGCGAGCCTATATATAACCTTTCTCAAGAATTGGATTAACCAACGCAAAAATATTTTTTCAAATCCGACTGGTAGTTCCGTAGATTACCCCCTACATACAAACTTACATACTACTTATAATATTAGTATCTATATTTATAAAATTCTCGTGTCACAATGTTAGTTGCCATACCCCTCCGAAACGGATTGATCGATTTTTATAAAATTTTATATGTAGATTCGGTAGGTCTGAGAATCGGTAGTAATTTATTTTTCATACTCCTAAGTTTGTAGGGTAGGTAGGTAGGTAGGAATTTTGTGTTCATTTTAAAATCCTAAACATGCACATTCATTAACTGTTAGGCACACAAATGCTGCATCGCGCAATTAGAGTTTACCGAGCGATCGACATATATACAAGATTCCGACTTCAAACTGTTGGGCAGTTGCCGGCCAGAGACAACACCCGTCTGGTCGGAGGATCCTCCCTTTTCTATGGTGGATGAGTGAACTTTACACCCTGTTCCTCATACCACTAAAGATGTATAATATTTACACCAAGAAAATCAGATCAAAATTAAAACACGTGGTTTGTCTAAGCACAATCTCTGTCACTGTCAAGCTACGAATGCGACAAAGACGAGCCTATAATAATTATACTAACACCTAAAGCACTTTGCTAACTATTGTATTGTATTTCAGTCAACACGAAAGCAGTAATGGATAATGCTAACCCGAAATTCGGAGGCATTTCTATACAGATTAATTGTGACAAAAAATATAAGATTCTGTTTGTATAAATATCTGATGACATAGTAAAACTTTAAATATTATTGACTGGTTACCATGGCGACTATTTAAAAAAACAAGCAATGCCCAAGGGTTTTTATTCAGAACTGTTTGTAATAGTATTTCATTGGTTGAAAACTAATTAAGACAGCTTTGATTGATATAGTAGAATCGTAGACAATCGGGTAGGCAACTGTGGACGTCACATGTGTCAATGTAATTTTAACAACTTTTATATAATATATTTGTTTTTAGTAATATTATAAATATGTTTGCATGTCAACCACGCCGAAACGGCTGAATGGATTTGAATTATATTCGGTATCCATATAGTCTTTTTGGATGCTAAATATCAACAAAATCTTTGGTCTATCTGATAGACATGTCTTGTTCGCAGGGTTTTTTTTACCCGAATACATGAAGTAGCTCCTTCCCCTAAGACGTAAGGCTGATTTCACAGCTGTGCGGGAAACCCGTGCGGGCCGCCCGTACAGGCTCCCGGAACGGAGACACACGTGAAGCGCTAGAACATTGTTTCACAGCGACGCGGATTGATCCGTACGCGAACCGCTCCGGGTAGAGCCCGTACAACGCTAGCAACCGTATCGTACTAACTCCCTCGTTTCAGTGCACTGCGGCTGCTACCCGCACGGGTCTCCCGTGTGCGGACGGCCGCACGGGCCGCCGGGACAGCTGAGAAACCAGCCTAAGTGGAACCGCGAACAACTTCAAAAGTCAATAACCAAGTTAACTCGAAAGCAACTAGAAAAGATAACAATATAATTATGGAAAACTCACCTCATTATCATTCTGGTCTGAATCTCGGCGGTCTTCTCATGCGTTTTAATATTAGTCTCCAGTCTAGAGCATTCTCTACATTTATCTTCGAATTTCTCCTTTAACTCTATATTCTGTTTCAACAAATTCTTGGCTTCTACATTCAAATTTTCTATTACAATACCATTCTCTCGTACAGATTCTCTGAGTACTAAAATATCTGAAGTCATCTTATCCATTTCTTTATTATTCTGTTTAATAGCCTCACCAGACTTTAGCAATTCATTAGCGTAGGAATCCTTTTCTTTAACTATGACATCATTCATTGCTTTCAACCGTGCAATATCATCTTGCATTACGTTTACAGTTTCTATCATTTCAGTGAATTCTTTTACTTTGTATTTATTTTGTGTATCGATTTCCAGTTCAAGTTTTTCAATAGTCTTTTCTTTTTCATCAATGGTAACCTTCAATAATTTTACTTCTTCTGATAACTTTTCTATGAGATCAACGTTTGCTTTATTTTCTTTAACTTTACTTTCGTATATTTTATTCAAATCTATATACAATGCACTTTGGGCTTGTAGTTTGTTCTCTTTGTCCACTAAATCAACGGTAACAGCGTTATTAATTTCTTGTAAGTTTTGACCACTAGATTGAAGTTCCTGTATTTCTTTTTGTGTTTCTTCTATTATTTGTTTTGTGTTTTTTACTTCTAAGGCAAGATTTTCTTTCTCCTTTTCTATTTCGGCGCTAATGCTGTTTTTGTGTTGGGTAATGACGTGCTCAAATAAGAGACCAATATTAGCGTTAGCTGGCAAAGTCAAGTCAATATCTTGATTTTTAACTACATTTAGTTTGATTAGTTTTTTAAAGACATTGCTAATTGTTTCAGTTAATTCTTTGTCTTTCTTGACTATGTCTAACGTGACTGCGTTGCTTATCTCTTGGATTCTCTCTTTCTGTTTCTTGAGCACATTGTATTCTTCTTCTTTGGCAGACAACTGGCCTTTCATGTGTTCTAAGTTTTCGTTGACAGAACTTAACTCCTTAGTTACACTTTCCATGTGCGCTTGTAACTTGGTGTGTTGCTCCATAAATCCGGTCAAATCAGTTTGATGCTTGTTTATAATGTTATCGAAAAGCGTCTCGATAATCTTCATACTGGACAAACCTAATTTATTGTCTAAGACTTTAAAGAAATTGTCTTTGTACATATTTATCAGTTTAGTTACGTCTACATCAGTTAAAGTAGTAATCTCTTGGTTTAAGGTATTAATATTATTTTTAATTTGCGATAAAGCATTTACAACAGTGCTGTAATTTTGATCTTTCTGTTCCAATTCTACGGTTACTTGAGAATGTTTTTCTTTTAAGTTGCTGATTTGATTTTCTAACTGGCTCTTAGTTTCATCGTAATCTTTCAATTTATTTGTTAAATTCTCTACTTCGTTACCGTGCTTAGTTATTAAATGTTCGTAAAACGTTTTCATGAGATCGATAATTTTTATATCAAGGTTGATATTTTCATTGCCTACACCTGTTTTTTCAGCGTAGTAATTAAAACAGTCTATTTTGTCAATTCTGTACATATCCATGGGGTGTTCTTCAGGAATATCAGGCATACTACATTTTTTCGACTGAGGGCTGTTCATTGCATAGTCCTTAGTGAATGCGTACATGTTTGATTCTCCCATACTATCATCTAAATCCATTGAGAGATTGCTGCGGTCTAAATGATTTTTAATTGTGACTACATCTTCAGTAATCTCCTTGCAATCTTCTCTACTCGCATCTAATTCACTTTGCAGCGTGCAGATCTTGTTATACCTCGATGAGGAATCAGAGTCGCTTAGACTTCTGTTTAGTTTTGAATGAGTTTTTGTTAGTCTTAGTTCCATCGATTTTATAAGTTCCTCTTTCGATAGGCATTCGGAACAGCTGTCAGAAATCTGTCTATCACTCAACTCCTTGACTGATTCTTCTAACTTACTGCATTTCTCTAATAGTTCAGTATTGATTTTTTTCATACTGTCTAACTCTTTATTTAAGTCATCGGCTTCGGATATGTTTTCCATTACTTGTGTAGATAACGAATCGTTTTCGTCTTGTAAGATTTTCAGTTGTTCAGCATTAATGTTAAGTGTATTTTTAACATTAGTAATTTCCTGAATTTTAATATTGTAATCTTTTTCTAAATTATTTAATTTCTTAATAAGAAGATCAGTCGAGGGTGTTTCTAACATCAGATTGTTATAATTTTTCTCAATTTCAGTTTTTTGTGATTTCACGTCCAACAATTCTTGAGAAAGTGATTTTAATTCGTCATGTAGTTCTTCCTGTGCGTGTAGTAACTCTGCCTGCTGTTTACATTTATCACACTCATTAATTTTCTTGATGGGACTAATTTGTGCGTCTGTCATAGATTGTTTCAATTCAGCGTATTTATTTACTAAGTCGCGTAGTTTAATGTTTTCGTCTTTCAAGATATTTAATCTTTCATACATGTTTATGTCATGACTATGAATTTCGATTTGATTCAAATCATTCGTTTGGCAAGAAGCTTCATTGTAGAACTGAGTTAAATCTAAACAAGTTTGATCATGAGCTGTCAGAGTGTTATCTGCAGATATTGTAATATTTGTATCGAGCATCAATAGATCTCCGTCTAAAGTAGATTCGTTTTTAAAGCTAGGAAGAGCAGTACTACTATCTAGTACATCTGGTAATGAATATCTTTTAAAACTGGCGTTTTGTTGATCGGCTGTAGACGGATCCCCTCTCAACAAAGTCATTAGTTCACGCAATTGTTTCTTAAAATCAGGTATATCTCTTTGGCACACGTTGTGAAAGCGGCTGTGGTGATGTTGTAGTCCTTTAACCTGTGATTTTAAAGCTCTATTTTCGGCGGTAGTAGTGGCTGTTAAGATTGACAGGTTTGTTTTATGATTTATAATTTTCTTCTGCAATTCGTGCGCAGGTGCAACTAGAAGCTGTATTTCACTGCGTGTTTCTTCTTGTTCTTGAATAAGAAATTGGTTCACAGTTTTAAATTGCTCTAAAAGCTCAGTGATTTCAAAGTTTTCTTTTCTAAGGGCTTCCAATTCTGAGTAGAGTTCATTACATTTGCATTCGACTATGTAGTTTTGTTCAATATTATCTGAATATTCATTAGAATTTGAAGTTGTAGTGTTAGATTCAATCTCCTTAGGTTGTATGGAATCCACTATTTTGTTACAGCATATCGTTAACAGGCTAGGAGGAGACGATATTTCACCACACGTACTGCTATCAGGGATATGTTTTATATCAGATAGATCTTGATTATCAATATCATAAGAGTCTTTGTGTTCGTAAGTTTTTATTGAGTTCGATTCAGGTTTATGTCGAACACCTGTAATGGTAGCTTTAAGTTTTTCGTTTTCTAATTTTAAAGTATCCATCTGCTGTTTCATTACACAATCTATACTTTTAAATTGTTCTTTCCAGTCATTAACTTTGTCTTCCATGCTTGTTAGTTCATCAGCCTTCATTTTAAGTTCTACCTGTAGGCTTTCTAGGATTCGTTGACTCATTAACAATTCTTTATTTAGTTGTTCATTGTCATCCTGATTTTTTGTTAATTTAAATGATACTTCATTGTACTTACTTTCAACCTGAGATAGTTGTTCCATGAGACTGAGATTCTGTTGTGTTAATTCAACTATTTCTTGCTGGGCTTCTAATAATATTTCATTTACTTTGATATTTTCATCATCATCATCATCGTTTTTCGAACTGATAAACGTGATGTGACTTCCTATTTTGTCCAATGTTAAAAGAATGCGTTCGTGAATTTTACTACAGTCATTACCAACTTCTCCCCTTATATCGTTTTGAATGTTATAATTGATCGTGAATTCAGTTATTTTTTTAAAGACGTTATTTAATATGTCATCTCGTTCTTGGATTGATTCGGTAATTTGTCCATTCATGACAATAAACTCTGAAATCTTTTCTTGTAGCATGCGACCTTTTTCCGTTAGCGTCGTCGTAAGATCTTCAAGGAAATTGTTCCTATCATGTATATCTGATATTTTTTGGTTGCATGTTTCTATATTTTCTGTAGCTTGTTTTAGAGAAGCTTCCAGACTCTCATTTTCTGAAATTTTAGAATGTAACTCATTGCGGGTTATTTCGAATTCATCGTTCATCTGACTTATTGATTGAGTTAAAGTTGCATTTTCTTGGCTTCTACTATTGTCATTGGTACTATGGATTTCTAGTTGTTCTTGAAGTGCTTTTATTTCTGAATTATGTTTTAAAGTAAGTTCTTCTAACATAATTTTCAAATCATTGTTATTCTTTGAGGTTTCTTCTTTTTGTTTGACAACATTATAGGCAACATTTTCTAACGTATTCATACTATTACTCAACACGTTAAAAACATTTACAAAGTTGTCAATCATTTCTGGCACTTCTTGCATGTTACCGGACAAAGTGTTGAGTATCAATTGTGATTTGAGGACGGCGGCTTTAGCATTAAGCAAATAGTCTTTTGATTCTTTATCTTCTTTCTCTAGAGAAGATATCAGATCATCTTTTTCGCTTATTTCTGTTTCTAGTTCAGCAATTTTTTCTGTCTCAATTTGTTCCAACAACTGTATAAGCTTGTCATTTTCTTCTTTCAGACTTTCAGCGGAAGTGGCGATTTCGCTATTCGTCTTTTCAAGTTCAATAGTTTTATGTTCAAAATTTGCCAGTTTCTCAGAAAGTTCTTGTTCAACAGTTTTAAGAACATCCTTTTCATGCATTAGTTTATTGATACTTGTTATATTTTCGTTTATTTTCTTATTCAAGCTATCTACCTCTTTTGTTTTAGATTCAAGCTGTTCCGTTAGTGTTTCATTTTTGTGTGTTACGTCGCTGTTCATTTGCGCTGATGTTCTTAATTTTTCAATTTCTTTACTACGCGTATCAAGGGCGATTTTAAAACAGTGAATGATATTTTTTATGTTTTCATTGCTAGCAATAAATTTCTCTTCATTAGAAATCATATTTTCAAGTGCGCTGTCATCAATGTTTATGGTTGGTAGTTTTTCTTTTTGGATTATTTTTATTTGCAGTTCTTGTATAAGACTATTATAGGATTCTATGTCATTTTTCGCGGTTTTTAAATTTTCTTTTTGGTCTCTAATAGTCGAATTAAGCGTATCAATTGTAGATTTAAGGAGAGAATTCTCATTGTCCATTAATGAGACTGTTTCTTTGAAACTCATTACTTCTTCTTGAAGATTTTTGTTAAGAGCTTCTAACGAGGATATCTTTTGTTGCTGGGCAAAGATATTAGCTTCTAACTCTATGAGGGTTTGGTTTCTTAAGTTCAATTCTGATTGTGTGTCAGCGAGTAATTCGTTCATATGGTCAGATTCATCATCATTTGTATTGATTATGCTTTCATTGTCACTATTGACAAGAGAAATATCTTTAGAAATATCCATGAAGTGTATCTCCTTGTCTAACGTGCGGGGCATTAATTTTCCTATTAATTAAAACAAAAAGTTTATAAATAACAGAAAATAATACAATAATAAAATTCAGAAAGCTATTATTTGAAAATAGTCTTAGGAAGCTAATTGAGAATCTAAGATACTTAATTATCATATTTTGGAACTACAAACTCAATGTCTTACAATGTAAAGTTTAAATTTCTCATATACATCAGGCGGTGACTCGCAGTCGCGCGCGGACTATAACATAATATTAAGGCCCGGACTTCACCAAAGCGGAGAGGTGCAGAGATGTCCGAAGCGGAGACGAGAAAAGATGTTTTTCAGCTAGGGTGTATCCACGGAAGCTGTGCGGAGATGTGTACTGGTTAGACTGCAGTGGAGATGTGTGCTGGCTAGAGCGGAGATGTGTGTTGGCTAGAGTGGAGATCTGTGCTGGCTAAAGCGGAGATGTGTGCTGGCTAGAGTGGAGATCTGTGTTGGCTAAAGCGGAGATGTGTGCTGGCTTGAGCGGAGATGTGTGCTAGCTAGAGCGGAGGTGTGTGCTGGCTAGAGCGGAGATGTGTGCTGGCTTGAGCGGTGATGTGTGCTGGTTAGAGCGGAGATGTGTGCTGGTTAGAGCGGAGATGTGTGCTGGCTAGAGCGGATATGTGTGCTGGCTAGAGTGGAGATGTGTGCTGGCTAGAGCGGAATCTGTGCTGGATAGAGCGGAGATGTGTGCTGGCTTGAGCGGTGATGTGTGCTGGTTAGAGCGGAGATGTGTGCTGGCTAGAGCGGAGATGTGTGCTGGCTAGAGCGGAGATGTGTGCTAGCTAGAGCGGTGATGTGTGCTGGCTAAAGCGGAGATGTGTGCTAGCTAGAGCGGTGATGTGTGCTGGCTAAAGCGGAGATGTGTGCTGGTAAGAGCGGAGGTGTGTACTGGCTAGAGCGGAGATGTGTACTGGCTAGATCGGAGATGTGTGCTGGCTTGAGCGGAGATGTGTGCTAGCTAGAGTGGAGATGTGTGCTGGCTTACAAATGATACATCTCCGCTCAGTGGTATCCACTGAAGCTGAGTGGAGTCGAGATGTGTGATTAACGAAATTCTATTGGTTGTTTAAAACACATCTCTTTTCCTCTCGTCTCGTCTTTGGTGGAGTCCGGGACTTAGAAGCTTTTTATTACAAAGGGTCATTCAAAAAACTTAAGACTACATAACAATAGTTAAGTAAGTAGCAAAGTAATGTAAACGATCTTAGATTCTGAATTCAAATGTAGTCTGTCTGTTGATAATAAGTTAAGAGCGTCCATTCTGAAAGTGAGCAACGTCGCAAATAGCTGTCAAATGTTTCGCTGTATTGATTAATTTAGCAATATTACTTTATGGAAATATGAAATATCGCTAACTACTGAACTTAAAATATTGACTATGAAATGCAATAATTAATATCGTAACACCGAATATTTAGTTTTAGATATAAAAACGTATTTAAAAACTTTCCAAATGCCTTTTTTACACCTAAAACGGTTATAACATCAAATTCAGTGATATTATTGTAATTTGACAGCTACTTGCGAAGTTGCCAACTTTTAGAATAAACGCTCTAGTCTATAGAAAATTCGTTTATTTTTCGTAAATTTTCTTTTAGCTCAATACTCTGAGGACATTACGAAAGCTAGTCGTGTTCATTGTATGTTTTTTTTAAATAAACCTAATCTTGAAGAAAACCATATTTTCATTGCATAAGTGTAACAGTTTCTTAGTCTAAACTTACCAATGTCTTCAGGTTTCCTTGTCCTCGCCGTTATTTCCTCCAACAAAGACAACAGTTCTTCCTCTCTAAGTTTCGCTTTTTTCCTGAGAGTCTCGTAACTTACTTCTGCGTCAGTCAGCTTAGTGTTGTAGTTGTTACACAGGGATTGTAGGTCGCTCTATGAAACCAGAAGATTATCTATATTTATAAAAGAACCGAACAGGGGGTTGTCCGTATAAAGAACAACCCCCGGCACAGCCCAAGACAGACACTTGAATTTTAGGAAGTATTTATTTAATGTCCCTCGGGAATCATCGCATTTCCGAATACAAACGAATGCTAATTTCCATGTCCATCAATTATTAGATTTATCGTACTTATTCATTTGAATTCAGAACTAAGTACTTTATTGTTGTTTTGTTTTGATTTCCGTGTGAACTATATAGAGCTGTAAAATTATTTTCGTGCCTGCGACTTTAGCAGCTTTCCTCCTATTTTTAAAATAAATTACATTAAGTTAAAAGAGTATTAATAACTCTATATATTTCCAAGTCGATTGAGAGCGTCCGGTCTGCACCAAGTGCAAAGGGCAACTGATAGAAATCAGACGACTGACGAAACACGAAGTTTGCCGAGGGACGTTAAGAAAATAGTTATAGTCCGTACAATCCACGAAGACGCGCCCCACTCCGCTACGCGCCGTACTCGAGTTCAGCACACAGTACAGTAATCGCAGAGTGGGGCGCGTCTTCGTGGATTGCACGGATTATATATTGTACTAAGAAAGGATTTTACGAAAATCGACCCCTAATTTTAATTATTCCTTCGTGTTTAGTGTGTAGTTAGTGAATTCGTTTATTATAAAAAAAAAATCCTTGGGTTTATAAACTAGAAACTTGGCACGAAAGGAAATAGCACACATATCAACTCTGGAAGGGATCGTCACCGTATCAACTCGAATCATTTAGTATTTTTTGTATGAAATTCCCTATTGCAACGCACACTAATCGGAATCATAACGTAATGGCCTCGCCTCAGAACAAGCTCATGAACCGCAGTACGGTTCCCGCGCTTACGGCTCATCATCTCCGCGCTTACGGCTCGTCATCCCCGCGCTTACGGCTCATCATCCCCGCGCTTACGGCTCGTCATCCCCGCGCTTACGGCTCGTCATCCCTGCGCTTACGGCTCCTCATCCCCGCGCTTACGTCTCTCCGTACCCGAGCTTACGTTTCTTCGTCCACCGTGCCCCTCTCGCCCCTCTTGCGGCCTGCCTGCAACACACTACTATTCCTCTTCGTCCAATGCTATGGCTATGATAGCCATCTCGTGTATTGTGAACCGGGGCATAGCCATGCGCTACACTTCACGTTCAGATTCAAACTGATCTAGTGCCAGCCAGGTCAACCAGCGGTCGGCGAGCCGTAAGCGCGGCATCGTCTAGGCCGGAGCCGAGTCGACGTATCGGAGCTGATAATCCGCTTTGGTTACGTGCTTACGTTAGGTTGACGCCTGTTTGACGGCGAGGCGAAAGGAGATATGGTGACGATCCCTTTCCGAGTTGATATGTGTGCTATGACCTGAATACGTACCTAAGTAAATAGTAAAGTTTGACATTACTAGTTATAAATTTAGGTTTTTATATAATTTTGGTTCTCTGACTAGCCGATTGACCACCTGATTTTGAACGCTCGACATAGCGCCGAACGTTGAAAATCCAATTGCACGTTTTTATTTAGGCACTAGCTTCTGCCCGCGACTTCGTCTGCGTGGAGTAGCTACTTTGGGCTAACGCTATCTTTAATCCGCGACTTCGTTTAAATAAAGGTGTTTTTTTTTTTAATAATGCGTACCTATGTTAGCTATTTTAGGTACCTACATCACGCTTTAATCAGTAAGCCGACGTTCGCACGGACGTAATAAAATCGCAGCGGGATTTTATCGCGCACTGTATTTTCAACTCTCGGTGTTAAGCCGAGCGTTGAGAATCCAACGCCCTGGAACGCACTCTCGTCCCAGCTCGTTGAAAAAACACACTATTGGATTTTCAACTCTCGGCGCTAAACAGAGCGTTGAAAATCAAGAGCACGAAAAAAAGAACCAGATCTCGATAGGGCAACATATAGTTTCCCGTGCGAAAAACACTCTAGGCGTAAATCTATTCCTACGTGCTTAAATGTTTGCCCCTGGGCCTTATTAATTGTTACCCCAAACGATACCTTCACTGGAAATCGCGCGCAGTACTTGATCATTATTTTGCTGCGATGTTATTTTAAAACTGCGATATCTCCTAAGATATTTATTGAAATCGAATGATGTAAACGGCAATTTTGTTTTAAATTAAATACTTGTGATGAATAACGTATTTATTTGGATAAGGATTAATGTCATGTTTATAAAAACACCTTCGTAAATAACGCATTACTTTTGAACAAATTTGGTTAGCATAAAAAAGGTTACAGTGAGCCAACCTTAAAAGATAGACATATGCTGTCGCGGACTTTTTTTTAGAACTTTTAAAGGGGAACAATTCTGTCATACATGATTTTTGCGAAACTTTAACTGTTTACGCAGCGCACGCAGCGGAAGCTCTCAAAAGGAAAAAATTAATCCCGATTTTGAAACATTCTTCATTGGTGCTCCGCTCCTATTGGTCTTAGCGTGATGATATATAGCCTATAGCCTTCCTCGATAAATGGGCTATCTAACACTGAAAGAATTTTTCAAATCGAATCTGTAGTTTCTGAGATTAGCGCGTTCAAGCAAACAAACAAACAAACTCTTCAGCTTTATATATTAAGTATAGAGTATATAGATTTTTTCAGGTCCCGCTTAGTTTTAGTGAAAAACTGTAAACGGGCTTGAGAGGCTTTAGTTGCATGAGCCAGGAGTCCGCTCGCAAGCATCGGCACCGTATACACACACATACTGCATACAACTTTGCGTGCGGAACTTTTGTTTACGATAGATACAGAATCTTTATGCTAGATAAGATTAGATTTCTCTCTATAAAGTTTTTAGCGATATGAGGAACAGGGTGTAAAGTTCACTCATCCACCATAGAAAAGGGAGGATCCTCCGACCAGACGGGTGTCGTGTCTGGCGGGCAACTGCCCGTCTGGTCGGCGGATCCTCCCTTTTCCTTGTCTATGATGCGTAGTTCGTATGTGGTGGTGTAACCGCTACAAGTTCTTTAGCCGATGGAATCCGCTTCAGTGTATTAAATAACAATAACACTTTTTTTTGTAGTTTTCTAGTGAAATAATTTTCATCTTCTTATCGTGTTGTTAGTGACTTACCTGGTGTCAGTTTTAAAGCAGCAGAAGGACCTCTTACTGGGCTTCACATGCCGTCGAGAAATATCTCTCCAGCATGCCGGTTTCCTCACGATGTTTTCCTTCACCGTTTTTGAAGCAAGTGATAATTATACAATATGCACATGAATCCGAAAATTCAGAGGTGCATGCCTATGATTTGGCAGTCTGACGGTCACAGCACTAGGCTATCACTGCTTTTAGTAAAATAATAATTTATGTCCTTACCTTACTGGAGGTTAAACTTTTTATAGCTTCTTCAGTCTGCATAATTATACTTTTGAAATGTTCCACTTCTAAATCTTTTTCTTTGTTCTGTTTGGTCATAAGTTCAATTTTGTCTTGCAGTTCCGCTATCACAGTTGTATTATGCTCTAATTTTTCTATATATTCAACCTGAAAATTTTAAGAATTTGTTATACACTGCTTCGCATGGTTTTGACGACTAAACAAAACATCGATATTTCTCGCATTTTGGGTATGAAGCTACAAGTACGCGGCGGGATTTGCTTGTCGGACCAATTCAGTGGGTGTAACGTAGTCAGAAGATATAAGAGTTACGCGATAGAAAGAGAAGCAACTTTTAGGTGAATATAATTGTAGGTAATTAGCGCTGTGCGATCTGAATTGCACTTTCTAATGTCGTGGCAAGAGTCGCTATTTATTTGAATGTTTTTGGGGAGTGAATCTTCTGTACTTGTACTATTTTGTATTCTGTGATTAAATGCGAGTTTAATATTAATGTCTTATACATAAACCTTCCGGAATAAATTCTATAGAAACAAAATATTTGGCGTCGTTTAGAAGAACAAAGCGGCCATACAGACATACACGAAAAGGGATTTTAATCTATACATACAAATAAATAAAATTAAAGTGTCTGTTTGTAATGATAAAATAACAGCTTTTAACTAAATGCATATGAAAATATATACGGTACTTATAACCAAAAAAACACATTTTTACATTTTTGTCTGCTCTTTGTTTCGGCAAATCTTTGAAACGGCTGGACCGATTTTAGTGGGACTTTCACTAGCACATAGCCAATGTTATAAGGACTAACAAAGGCTAAGGCTTTTATTATGGAAAAAGAATTAAGATCCACGCGGGTGAAGTCGCGGGCAGCACCTAATTTTTATAATATGTTTAGATAATAGATTAGGCTTGACGACTCTAGCGTCGTTCGTCGTCCTTACCGTCAAAAATCCCGCATTTTAAGTCTTACATTCATGGTAAGTAGTTACCCATGAATACGAGGCTTTAACCAATTGGACTAATTGGAACCGTGCACCTAGCTTCTGACGTTTCAAAGTGCCCATGTAGGTTTATGTGAAACAATTTTTTTTTTAAGATGTGTACAGACAGTGACATTCACGAAGACGCGCCCCACTGCGCGATTACTGTACTGTAAACTATACTTTAGTACTGAGCGGAGCGGGGCGCGTCTTCGTGGATGGCACTATCTATATTGTGTAGTGACTGATAAGTGATAACTTACCACATTAGGAGAATACATCTTCTCTCTTTCAGTCAGTTCCATAATACCTTTAAGATTTCTCTCCGCTTCTTTAGCATTTCGCCTTAGTATGCATGGTGGCGTTTTTGTTGCACCTGAAAACAAAGTCATGTTATTTTTTTAATAATAAATGTTAAAATTAATGTCCGGCCGAAACACGATTTTCCGCCGAACCCGTAAACGAAGATTCGGCTCCCTCAAATTTCGAGTGAAACCAAAACTTCGTAATTGCACCTACCACTGATTGTCTCTGCATCACTCAAAGGTTGACTGATAGAAAATTCCTATAGCATTTAAGTGTGCTATGTGTGCATTTGCGTGCTTTAAGTATATATTAAAAATTAATAAACTAGCTCCTATCCGCGGCACCGCCCGCGTGCCCAACTCTTTTTCTAAACTAAAAAAAGTAGCCTATGTTGTTCCTTATAACATCAGCTTTTTGCCAATGAAAGTCCCGTCAAAATCGGTCCGGCCGTTTCGGAGATAAGCCTGAATAAATAGACAGACATTTTTTTTTTATACGGTATATACTTTCATATGCAATTAGTAAAAAAAAAGTTGTTATTTTGACATTTAAAAAAGACACTTCCATTTTATTTATTTGCATAGATAAACCGAAATTTTGGTCAGACACTACTAATATATATTATTACAACTTAATATACAATACTACTTAATATACAGGGTGGCAGGGACATCAACGCGAAAACTGTTACCATGGTTTCATTCAGTACATGAGCTGAAATTTTTCGTCGGTTATTAAAAAAAATCTGCTGTTTCATAGAAAAGTGCAATACCTACGCGGTCAAAATGTATGGAACAGCAGATTTTTTTTAAATAACCGATGAAAAATTTCAAGGCAGGGGCTTCAGGATCATGTACTGAATCCATGGTAACAGTTTTCGCGTCGATGTCTGTCTGTTTAATAATTAATGGTAGTTTGAGTAATTACCATAGCATTTATGAACAGGCGAGCATGTTTGTGCGTCGTCTCGCGTCGAGTCATCGTCATCGCTGTCTGTGAAATATAAATGAATAGAATTATTTCACGCCTTGGTGACCAGTACCCTAATTGCGTAATACACGATCAATCACAATTTGTTTAGATTTGAAACAGATTGCTAATCCATTGCATCATAAGTTGGAAAATAAAATCTGCTCAACAACGTAAATAACGCAATGTATGTTGTTGAACTGTCAAAATGAAACAAATTTGTCATGATCGTTTACGAAACAGTTTAAAAAAAAAAACAAGAGAGTAAATTATGGGGTAATTTTTCTAACTTATTAGTTAAAGCAATGGCACGTAAAATTTTATCGGAGAGGCAACTGGATGGCGAGTGGTAATCTGGGTCTTGAAGTAATACCGAACCCCTCCGTAGCATCCGAATGGATCCCAAATGGACGGGGGCGGAGATATGGGGGGGGGGAATACCTTAAAAGTTTTGACGTGGCAACCGGATGAAAATGCGGTTCCTTTGAAGTTTATAGCCTATTTATATAGTATTTTTTATCACATCTATTCGAAAATAGCTAGTTCAGTCCTCGTAAACAGGGACTAAAATAGCTTTTTAATCCCTAGGGATTAAAAGTGATTTGAATTTGGAACATGAATATTGTTAGTAAAAGTTCCAATCACCAAAGAGATCAAACACGAACATTGTAGGAACAAGTAACAGGCTGGCAAGAGAGAGAAAGTGTGAATTTGGTCAAAATGAAAATCCAAGATGGCGGCTCTAAAAATTTTCAAATTTTTCATCATGGGTATCGTTTTCATGGTTTTGAATGGTGCTAAAGCCGATAGTGAGGATCTTCGTCCGTGCGTGACCACGTATAGACCAGTGTCAGTTCTCCTTACAATTTTAATTTGATAAAGTGGTTTAAAATAACTTATCTGCTAAAAAGTATTCACAAATATAAAGTGCATCATATATGTGACAATCTGTGAAAAGATTAAGTGTTGTAAATAGTGGAACTATCTCAAAACAACATTTTAATAAAGTAACGAACTCGTATTATGTTTAAAAGTGATCGTAAAAGTGAACTTCGGACTGTGTGTATAACGGTACCAACCCAACCCACAACTACATCGGTTCCAAGCAAGCTGCTAGGAAACGATTCTAAATTTCGTACGTGTACCCAACGTATGTCTGGTCGAGTGGCTACAGCGACTGCCTATCTCGTGGAGCTGTGTTCAAATCTCACCAAGTGACATACTTTTTGTATTTTCAAAAGTCCTGTTTGTGCCATATGAGAAGCCCTGAGTTCGAAACGAAAGCATTTTTCAACAATATTCACAATTATATATTTTTCGTCTAATAAATACGCTATCAAGTTACAATGTCGTTAAGACGAACACCTCCTATCTCGCCTATTGTAAGATCTGGTTCTTCAAACCAGCAGCGACAGTCACCTCTTATCCATCATCAATCGGAGCCAAACATTCGCTTATCTACCGAACCAAATAATGAGTCAACAACGACGAACGTCACATATCGCAACAAAAGCAACAAAGGGAAACAAGAGAATTTTGATCGAAGTGAGGATTCGAAATCTATACTGCGCTCTGAAATTATAGAGATTATAAGAACAGAAACACGCGCCGCAATCAAGGAAATTCTGAATGACGAATTTTCGTCCATGAGAGGGGAAATCCTTAGTTTTGAAAAATCAATACAATTTATGAATACCGATTTCGAAGTCATGACGGCCCAATTTAAAGCTTGCAATGAAGAGGTAAAATGTCTGCGCAGTGAAAATTGCTGTTTGATTAAGAAGGTGACAGAAATGGAAGTTAGAATTGCGCAATTGGAACAAGATGCTAGACAAAACAATGTAGAAATACACTGTTTACCCGAACATAAGCAAGAGAACCTGGTCAAAACTTTGGTACAACTGGGCAATGTTGTGTCTTATCCTCTAGCAGAAAGTGAGATATTGTCTTGCGCTAGGGTACAAAAGCTGAACGCGTCGTCGAATCAACCGAGAGCAGTTATCTACAAGCTTCCGAGTAAAATTAAGCGCGATAATCTGCTTGGGGCAATATCCTTGTACAAAAGATCGAACCCCAACAATAAATTGAACACCAAGTTATTGGGTTACGGAGACAAGCAATCCCCAGTGTATGTAAGCGAACACCTTACTTTAGCTAACAAATCCCTACATGCAGCTACCAGGATCGCAGCCAAAGAGAAAAAATACAAATTTGTCTGGGTTAGGAATGGAAAAATTCTTATCAGGAAAGAGGAAGACTTATTAACACGTGTGATAACAAGTTTAGAAACTCTTAAAAAGTTAGAATAATCACGTTAAATTATAATCTGTCATTGTCAAAATTATTCAACTTCAAAATTCGATCAATTAAATTTCTATTATCAAAATTCTAGAAGTATCCGCGGCAAATTAGAAACAGTTTTTTTAAATGTGCTGTCTATGAATTTTCATGTGATTGTGCTCACTGAGACCTGGCTGAATGAAAATGTGTTAGATTCAGAAATTTTTGATAGCCGATATCAGATGTTTAGAAGAGATAGACAGTCGGGAACTTTTTCTGGGGGCAAGGAGGGTGGTGGTGTGCTAATCGCAATTTATAAATCTATTAATGCTTACAGAAATTCATCTTTCGAGTCTTGTTGTGAGGATTTATGGGTGACACTGGACTTATCACCTGATTGTGCTCCTAAACCATCTAAAAAAATTCACTTGTGCGCCACTTACTTGGCTCCTCCGGTAAACATTAATCTTATAAGTTACTTTGCAAATAGAATTAGTAGTGTTATTAATGATGAACCCGTAATTATTATAGGTGACTTCAACTTAAGTAACATAGAATGGACAAAATCATCACCACATCAACATGCGGTACCAAATATTGGCACCAATAATATTAGTAAAACTTTTATAGAATTCTTATCCTCTAATGACCTATACCAGTTTAACACAATCCAAAATAAACAGAATAGGATTCTAGATCTAGTCATATCCAACTTAATTTATCCGATTGAGGTAACTCGGTCCTGTGATTCCATTTCAAAAATCGATGATTTTCACCCACCTTTACGGATCACCATTCACCTCAACCTTCCTAAGACACTTACAAATAAAATGACTAAGATTTATAAATTCCATAAAGCCGACTATCATGAAATTAGTCTTGAGAAAACAGATTGGGACACTGTTTTAAAATCGGATACCGTTGATCTATCAGTTGCTGCTTTTTATTCTATATTACGGGAGATTATTGCTGAATTGGTTCCGCTGCAGAATGCTGGTAAAAAGTTATACCCCGTCTGGTACAATAACGGTTTAATAAATATTTTAAAAGAAAAAGAAAAGTGTCGGCAGAGGATGAAAAAATACAAAAATAAGCGAGATGAATTTGAATATATATTGCTTAAGGACCGATCTAACCGAAAAATAAAAGAGTTGTATCAGAAGTATTTGCAAAATGTACAAAATAATGTGGTTAAAAATCCAAAATATTTCTGGTCATACATAAAAAATAAACGCGATAACAAAAGTGTTATACCGAGATACATGAGGCTCAACGATAGTACTGCGACCGACGGTATGAGCATAGCGAATTTATTTGCTGAGAACTTTGCATCGGTATATAGCCCTATTTCTGGCAGCGATCCAGACCCTGCACATATTTACAAATCCAGCAATAGTAACAGTTTACATCAAGTAACACTATCTGAACTTAGCATACAGAAAAAACTTAAGAACTTGGATGTTGCTAAAGGGCCTGGCTCTGACGGTATACCTCCACTGTTTATTAGGGAGTGTGCTAACGTTTTATCTAAGCCATTGTGTATAATTTACAACCGATCGTTGTCTGAGGGGGTTTTTCCGGAGATCTGGAAGGAAGCCATAGTAATACCAATTCCAAAATCGGGAGATAAGACTGATGTCAGTAATTACAGGCCTATTAGTATATTGCCCACTTTGGCAAAGGTTCTTGAATCTCTTTTATGTCCCATCATGAATTGGCATATCAAAGGCTCTATTACAGAACATCAACATGGCTTCTTTAGAAATAGATCAACAGCCACTAACTTGACCAACTTTGTCGAACGAACTCTAGCTTACATGAGTAACGGTAATGAAGTTGACGCCATCTATAGCGATTTCAGCAAAGCTTTTGACAAGGTTGACCATAGTATTTTGCTACAAAAGCTCGAGGTCACATTCGGTATTTATGGGTCACTTCTGAAATGGTTCCAGTCCTACTTGATTGGCCGCACAGCAAGAGTAGTAGTAAATGGACACTCATCCAACCACTTCACGCCCACGTCTGGTGTACCACAAGGGACACATCTAGGCCCAATATTGTTTACAATGTTTGTTGATGACATTAAATATTCCATACAAAACTCTCATTTTGAAATGTATGCCGACGATTTAAAACTTTATAGGGTTGTAATGACAAAGAACGATGAAGCTCTTTTGCAAAAGGATATTGACAGCCTCTGTGTGTGGTGTGAGAAGAACAGTATGCAAGTTAATGTTGGTAAATGTTATCATATTCAATTCTCGCGTAAAAAACAAATTTAATTCTACGTACATAATGAGGAACCAAATATTAAGTAAAGTGTCTGAAGTTAGAGATCTGGGTATCATTATCGACTCTGAAATGAAATTTCAAACACACACCGAAATTATAATAAATAAAAGCAATAGAATGCTAGCATTTTTAAACCGTAACACAAGACAATTCAATAATTTGACAGCTCTGAAAATTATATTTTCCGCATTAGTTCGTAGTCATATAGAATACTGCTCCATCGTCTGGTATCCAGTACATAATATCCACATTCAACGCATCGAAAGAGTTCAAATGAAATTTATAAAAAGACTCTCTTATAAGGCTGGTATAAGGAATACAGTTACAAACTATGAAGAGAGACTGAATTACTTTAAAATGAAACCTTTGCAGTGGCGTAGAGATTTTGCAGGTCAAGTTTTCTTATTCAAGATATTAAATCAAGGCGTGGATTGCTCACAGCTTCTATCTTCAATTAATATTAATACGCCCCGGTCGTCAGCTAGACTACATAATTATAGGCCTTTTGCTCCCGGTGGCCGCAAAACCAAGTACGGGAGTAATGCCCCACTTTCCTATATTCTCAGAAAGTGTAACGATATTTTTCACGATTGTGACTTCGACATATTTTCAGGCAGCATCACTAAGTTTAAAAGAGCTGTGCTCAAGAATATGTGATTTTTTGCTCAATAATGTTGTTAATTTTTTTTATTTTGTGTGTTTTTGTGTGTTTTTTATTTTTTAAATTATGTTTTTGGAGAATTATGTTTTTGGAGTGTTATTTAATTCAATCTTATTCAATTTAATTTAATTCAAGTAAATGTTAAGTATAAAAGATTATTGATATTAATTCTAATTACATAATTACATTGTTATCCATCTTTATATTAATTGATATTGTCTAGTGAGATCTAAATAAAATGCTGTGCTTACCTTTAATTTAGATGCATGCAATGCTATTGTATTTGTAAATGTTATATACTTTGAATGTCTGTGTGTGTATTTAGTTGGTTTGCCTAAATAAATAAATAAAATGAAAATCCAAGATGGCGGCTGTGAAAATTTTCAAATTTTTCATCATGGGTATCGTTTTCATGGTTTTCAATGGTGCTAAAGTCGATAGTGAGGTCAAAATCCAAGATGGCGCCTGTGAAAATTTTAAAATTTTTCATCATGGGTATCGTTTTCATAGTTTTCGAGGGTGCTAAAACCGATAGTGAGGTCAACATGTAAATCCAAGATAGCAGCTGTGGAAATTTTAAAATTTTTCGTCATGAGTCGTTTTGATAGTTTTCGAGGGTGCTTAGCACTCTCGAAAACTGGTAGTGAGGTCAAAATGTAAGTCCAAGATGATAGCGATTTTTGTTTTAAATCATACTTGAGAAGAAACTTCGTTCCTGACGGGGGTTGGACTGCACACGTTTTTTTTTCTCATAGAGGGTGATAAAAAGTAGAGTGTTCACCTCGGGAGCGACACTATTTTAAGCTCGAGTAAGTACTTTGAATCCCTCGCTGCGCTCAGGATTCAAAGAAACACTCTCGCCTTAAAAACAGTTGTTTGCTCCCTTGGTAAACAATCTACTATTTTTATGCCATCCGAAACACACTTTACGGGTACGAAAACGGCCCGTTTTCGTACCCGTGAATTTTGAACAAGAAAAGTTTTGAGGCAACCGCTCCAAAATTGGTGAGCTTATTTTTGGTACCACTTTATGTTGAAAAAAAAAATGCAATACGATCCTGCTGGGCAGTTTCTGAGAAACCCTTCAAAGTCGCCAAAAACCCCTTTTTTCCCAACATTTGAAACAAAAATAGAAAGTAATAGTTATTCTATGTGTTAGTTATTTTTCTATGGGTCAAAGTCAAGTCTAACAAATATGTATTAAACAACCAAAAATAAAAGTAGCGTAGTACTAACCAAGTTCAATGACCTCGTTGCTGAAGAAGACGGTGCGCACGGGCGGCGGCGTGCGCGCGCGCGCCGGCTCCTCCGGCACCGCGGGCAGCGGCCGCGCGGGGGGGAGGGGCAGCAACGAGGGCTGCACTATCGAGTTTGGGCTGGAAAAGGTCACATATTGTTACGGTTACGTCGAAGTATTGACCTTATAGTACAGAAGGCGCACTCCGCATTTTAGGTATAAAGCTACATGTACGCGGCGGGCTCGATTTGTCGGGCCAATTCAGTGAGCGTAACGTAGTCAGAAGATATCTTAGATAGCACCGCTGATTTGACGTCAATTTGATTATTCCGCAAAACAAAAACCGGTTTATTCCACAGGAGGCAGCCGCGCACGGGTCGTGCGCCGACAAGCATGAATTTCTTTAGTTAAATTGTACCTTGATCTTTATTTCATTACATCATTGATTCCAATGCGTTTGCTGTAAGGGTTGTGTAGCGAGTTTTCTATCGATCAACACAAAAATAGAAAAAGAAAAGTTTTATTAACCAAGAACAATTTAAATTTTGTTCTTCTTCAAAAACGTTTTTATATCGTTCCGTTCGAACGTACGAAACAAATTTTTTTTTAGGTTTTTAAGACGAAATCATTTCGAAAAATACATTTTTTATCACATCTATTCAAAAATTTCTAGTTTAGTCCTCGTAAACAGGAACTAAAAAGCTTTTTAATCCCTAGGGATTAAAAGTGATTTGAATTTGGAACGTGGATATTGTTAGTAAAAAAAAGTTCCAATCACCAAAGAGATCAAACACGAACATTGTATGAACAAGTAACAGGCTGGCAAGAGAGAGAAAGTCAAAATGAAAATCCAAGATGGCGGCTGCGAAAATTGTCAAATTATTCGTCATGGGTGTCGTTTTCATAGTTTTCGGTGGTGCTGAAGCCGATAGTGAGGTCAAAATGAAAATCCAAGATGGCGGCTCTGAAATTTTTCATCATTGGTATCGTTTTTATGGTTTTCAATGGTGTTAAAGCCGATAATGAGGTCAAAATCAAAATCCAAGATGGCGGATTTCTCTAACAAAATAATACTATAAAACAATTTTTTTTCTATTACGATACAGCGTTAATCCAAGAAGTTAATATCACCAAAGAGTTTCCATCAACTTTTGGCGGGGGACAGCAGCACCCGCTGTAGCGCATGTGCGGTGACGTGCTGCTGCAGGCGACACTCGCACGTGTAGGTAGTAGTACTGGGGGACAGCACACCCGCTGTAGCGCATGTGCGGTGATGTGCTGCTGCAGGCGACACTCGCACGTGTAGGTAGTAGTACTGGGGGACAGCACACCCGCTGTAGCGCATGTGCGGTGACGTGCTGCTGCAGGCGACACTCGCACGTGTAGGTAGTAGTACTGGGGGACAGCACACCCGCTGTAGCGCATGTGCGGTGACGTGCTGCTGCAGGCGACACTCGCACGTGTAGGTAGTAGTACTGGGGGACAGCACACCCGCTGTAGCGCATGTGCGGTGACGTGCTGCTGCAGGCGACACTCGCACGTGTAGGTAGTAGTACTGGGGGACAGCACACCCGCTGTAGCGCATGTGCGGTGACGTGCTGCTGCAGGCGACACTCGCACGTGTAGGTAGTAGTACTGGGGGACAGCACACCCGCTGTAGCGCATGTGCGGTGATGTGCTGCTGCAGGCGACACTCGCACGTGTAGGTAGTAGTACTGGGGGACAGCACACCCGCTGTAGCGCATGTGCGGTGATGTGCTGCTGCAGGCGACACTCGCACGTGTAGGTAGTAGTACTGGGGGACAGCACACCCGCTGTAGCGCATGTGCGGTGATGTGCTGCTGCAGGCGACACTCGCACGTGTAGGTAGTAGTACTGGGGGACAGCACACCCGCTGTAGCGCATGTGCGGTGATGTGCTGCTGCAGGCGACACTCGCACGTGTAGGTAGTAGTACTGGGGGACAGCACACCCGCTGTAGCGCATGTGCGGTGATGTGCTGGTGCAGGCGACATTCATTTGTTTTATAGTACTTACTGAATTTCGTGGGATTTTTAAATTTATTCTTGATTTTTAACTTTCATCTTTTATTTAGTATTTGTTTCAATCCCAATGTTTGAGAGTAAATAAAGTAGTGTATGAAACTGCACATAACTAGGTATTAAAACATTCGTGTGATACTATTAAAAACCTCGCCTACGGCTCGATTTTTAAACACACACTCATGTTTTAATACCCCTTATTATGCAACTGTTTCATAAACTACTACAAGCCCTGGTATCAGCACTTTTCGAACGTCAAAATAATGTAAGACAGTTCCCCAAAACGCCCACCCTTCACCCTGAGATTAAATGAAGTATCACTTTTAAAATTAAAGCTGAATACGTCGGACGTATATTTCAGTGTCAACAGTCGCGAAGCTCAAAATTCACATAAAACATTCCTAGCTGGTCATTGGCTGAATATCTTTTAAAGCATAGACATCACAATCCCGTTTGGTTTACAACAAAGTTTGCTTCTTAATCCTACAATATTCATCAGAAAAAATTTGCTACAAAAACAATAAAAATAATCCACTTACTTATACTTCAAACTAGGTGTACAAAACTTAGGTATACTGACAACGGGCTCGTCATCAGATATAGAGTCTAACGTAGATATTGTTATTCGTCTCGGGGGTTGAATCTTTCGTCTTGTACCACTTAGAAAATCCACGCTGCGTCTTTGAGCAAACCCGTTCAATATGAGCTTCTGTAAGTTCTGTATCTTGCTTTGTAATTTGTAGTTGACTTGCTGCAATAAAACATAATTCAGTTATAGCGATTTAGGGGAGGTTGTTGCGCATAAGAAGGCGAATAACGATCTGTGGCATTTATTAGGGAACGCTGCTTAAGAGGGCTTATACAAAAAGTTGGCAACGTCGCAAATAGCTGTCAAATATTTACCTGTTTTGATTAATTTGGCAATATTACTGTATGGAAACATGAAATGTGGCTAACTAGTGAACTAAAATATTGATTATGAAATGCAATAATTAATATCGTAACACCGAATATTTAGTTTTAGATATAAAAAAAGCATTTGGAAACATTCCAAGTGTCTTTTTTACACCTAAAACGGTTACAACATCAAATTCAGTGTTATAATTGCAATTCATTATTAATATTCTAGGGAACTAGTTAGCCACATTTCTTATTTCCATACAGTACACTGTCCTCCCATACCTATTAACACTGTAATTTGAAAACATTGTAGAAACAATTTATTTTGAAAAGAGTAACCGTGGAGTTTCTTGCCGGCTCTTCTCCATAGGAAGCGACCAATTGGAACCGTGCACCTAGCTTCTGACGTTTCATAAGTGCCCTTGTAGGTTTATGTGAAATAAAATATTTTGATTTTGATTTTAGATTTTTTGATTTTGAGTAATATTGCCAAATTAATCAAAACAGGTAAATATTTGACAGCTATTTGCGACGTTGCCAACTTTTAGTAAAAGCCCTCTTAAGCCTATATACAGTACTAGTAAACATATATTAAAATAAGTAAGGTACATTAATAAACTTAGGACTAACACAATTTGGCAATAATAATAATAATAAGCAATGAGGAATTGAGGAGTGCTTTGGAGGGTGCGATTCAGGAATATCGATTCATGTCGCCCGAACTTAGACCACGCTTACCTCGTTTGCCCATGCATAACAAAAATAGGGCGCTGGTGGCGGTTCTGGATTCGCAGTTGTCAAACTATTTTGATGACTGCGCAGACCTCACTGATACTCACTCAATTCTGTACTGCGCAGCTGTAGCGGCATGTCGTGTAGCTCACGTCAAATTTGCTAATGACTCAAGAGCTACACGACCGAAACTAGCCGTGCCAGCTTGGTGGGGCCAGAGCCCTCATCGGCAAACTAATCTGCTTCAGGGAGGGCAATACTCGCCCTAGAGTGATGCGCTTTGTGAGGCGGGCGTTCTTAGGGACTGATATCTGCCCACAGGAATATATGGCCCGTGTCACAGAGCGCATCGACTTCCTGAAGCAGAAAGTGTATGCATGGGCAAACCGTATCCGTAGGTATAAGCGGCGAGTGGATCGATACACTCAGAATCGCACCTTCCAGAGAGATGAAAGGTGGGTTTATAGGGCTTGGGAGCGACCGAACCAAGGTGTGGCTGACACGCATCTGCCAGATGATGATGCCATGTGCTCTTTCTGGCGCAGCATCTGGTCGGTGCCTGTCAGTCACACCGAAGGTGATTGGACTCGAGAAGTCGAGCGAGCCTGCGATCCAATAGCAGAAATGGGGGCCATTACCATCTGTCCCCAAGATATGGCTCGTGCAGTCCGTCCGTTGCCTAACTGGAAGTCTCCAGGGCCGGACGGGCTGCACAATTTCTGGATTAAATGGTTTGTAAGATCGCACGCTCGCTTGGCGGCTCAGTACCAGACTGCTTTAGAGTCTGGTTCGCTACCCCAGTTCCTAACGACAGGAGTTACCCACCTGCTCCATAAATCTGGTAGCACCGCGGAACCCAAAAATTATAGGCCGATCACGTGTTTACCGACGGTCTATAAAGTTCTTACATCCATTTTGAGAGCTAAAATTAACAAACATATAGACACCAACTCCATCATGTCTGCCTCTCAAAATGGATGTAGGAATGGGTCCCGCGGTACTAAGGAGCAACTCCTCATTGATATGGCCATTAGCCAACAAGTTCGCCGTTCCCGAAAGGATCTGTCGACATGCTGGATAGACTATAAGAAGGCCTATGACTCGGTGCCACATACATGGCTCATGAGGGTGCTGGAGTTGTATAAAATAGATACAACTCTGCGCACCTTCCTGATGTCGTGTATGGGGCAATGGAGGACGGTCCTTCGCTATCCAGGATGTCGAAATATCCAGAGGAATAGTGAGCCGATAAGGATTGAGCGAGGTATATTCCAGGGAGATAGTTTGAGTCCGCTCTGGTTCTGCTTAGCCCTGAATCCTCTAAGCACACTGCTGGAGAATTCAGGTCTTGGCTATCGGCTGAGGAGAGGTGGTCAGGTTATATCTCACCTCCTCTACATGGATGACCTAAAACTCTTTGCCCCCAACAATTTGCAACTGATGGAGCTACTGAAAGTAACTGAAACTTTCAGTAGCGCCATCAGGATGGAATTTGGTGTGGATAAATGTGCGGTCATGCATATAAAGCGAGGGGAGATTGTGGAATCCGCGGGAACCCAACTCTCGGATTCCATAAACCTTAGAGCCCTCTCCACATCCGAAACCTATAAGTATTTGGGTATGTCGGAAGCGTTGGGCATCAATGTTACTGACATGAAGCAATCGTTGAAGGAGCGCTTCTTTGGCCGCCTGAAGAAAGTATTTAATAGTCTTCTATCAGGCGGAAACAAGGTGCGCGCCTTCAACGGCTGGGTCATGCCGGTTTTGATGTACTCTTTCGGCATACTCAAATGGACTCAGACCGAACTCGACGCCCTGGATAGGAGGGTCCGTACGCTGCTAACTGCATTTCGAATGCATCACCCACGGTCATCGGTAATGAGACTGTATGTCCCGCGAAAATGTGGAGGTCGAGGCTTTTTAAACGCTAAGACACTCCACAATCGCGAGATATGCAGTCTCAGGGAATATTTCCTAGAAGCCGACGTGGGGATGCATCGAGATGTGGTTGCGATAGACAAGGGCCTTACCCCGCTCTCCTTGGCTAAAGAGAACTGGCGCAAGCCTATAGTGCTTGACACTAACGACCGCAGGGAGATATGGCAGAGCAAGGAGCTTCACGGGCGCTACTACCGGGCCCTGCATGGGCCCGATGTAGACTTACTAGCGTCCGTAGCCTGGCTGCGCTTTGGTGACCTCTTTGGGGAAACCGAAGGTTTTGTCTGTGCAATTATGGACGAAGTTATGATGACGAACAATTATCGGAGATTTATTGTGAAGGACGGCACGGTTGACATCTGTCGGGCATGCCACCGTCCGGGAGAATCAATCCGACATATTATCTCCGGGTGTTCTCGTCTAGCTAACGAAGAGTACTTGCATAGACATAACCTTGTAGCCAGGATTATCCATCAGCAACTTGCCCTGAAATACAGCCTTGTGGTATCGGAAGTGCCGTACTACAGGTATGTGCCCGACCCAGTTCTCGAAAATGGAAATATCACATTGTACTGGGATCGATCCATCATCACCGACAGGACTATTGTTGCCAATAAGCCTGATATAGTGGTGGTGGATCGAGGAGAGCGGCGCGCAATGATTATTGACATAACGGTCCCGCATGACGGAAACCTCGTGAAAGCCGAGAAAGATAAACAAATCAAGTATCTTGACTTGGCTCGCGAGGTTGTCGACATGTGGGATGTGGACTCAGCAATCATTGTGCCGATAGTCGTATCAGCCAATGGCTTAATTGCCAAGAGCCTCGACCAACACCTAAGGAGGCTCTCGTTGGGCGGCTGGATCAAGGGCTTGATTCAGAAAGCGGTACTCCTGGACACGGCTCGCATCGTTAGGAGGTTCCTCTCTCTGGAGCCCTGACCGCCGGTAGCTTGGACCCTGTTCCCGATACCGGTGGGACACTATTTTTTATTTTTTTAAATGTTTTTATATTATTTTATTCTAATATTTAAAAATATAATTTATATGTAAATAATGAAATAAAGGATAATAATAATAACCCCACCGCCGTATCTCTACGTTGACGTCGTGGTGGGGCTTGCGCGCTCCGAACTCTAGGCCTGTGCCGGTAGAGTTTACTTTGCCGGAACGGGTCTAGGATGAGGAGTCAGACCAAAAGAGATACGAAAACCCGCAGGGCAGCATGTGGCGAGCTGTTGGGCAGTAGCGACCCCACGGACCCTATCTCCCGGGAGAAGTCTTGTTCCTTACCTCTGGCTTGCCTTTATTGGCCGGCTGGAGTGAACACTGACGAGGAACGGCGCTCCCGCCTCATTCTTGCCTTAATTGGCCGGCTTGAGTGGAGATTCGCAAGAGCAAACGTGCTCGGAGGAAGGAAGTATTCCAGTAAGTGCTCGTAGGGATCTTGACCATCTTCCGGGCTCTGGGATTGTTCTGAAAGCCGTGGAATACCTCTCCACTCCTCAAGCACCTCAGGACATGTTGCCCCCTTGTTGCTACGTCACTATGTGCTAGCGACCGTTTCTGGGGCCCATTATTGAGTGTGCGAGTCACCCCCTGCCATTTTATCCGTGTAAATATAAAACATTGATCAGGCAGGGGCTATACCATAGTTCCAGGTAACCAGTCCACTTTAGCTACCCAAACCCATAATCCAATGTTTTGTTTCCATGTACTGCAATAGTCCTACACCAACCGGGGGTTGTCCTTTGGTGCACTTGTATAGTGCATACAGGGATAATCATCGGTTGGTGCCTCATTTCTTTAATAGCGTCTAACGGGCCTCTACGAGTTGGCTTCGCCCCCTCGTACGCCTTCCAAAGGACCGGGATCCTTGGTCCCGAGAATAGTTAAAAACTAAAAATAATAATAATAATAAATTCTTTATTGGCATAAAAAAAATGTGTACAAGGAAAGTGAAGCCCTGACTCCTGCGCTAGGTAAGAACACCTGTGTTACAGGGGCCAGTGTCTTCTCCCAATCAGTAAATGTAGGTAGAATCTGCCGCGCTGCCCATGTTGTGAGAGCGTGATGATACAGTCGGCCAGTTCGCATTCCTTTCACCTCGGCTAACTTAGTACGCGCGGGCACGTGGTGGCGAACGGCCGGCTGCGCTCCCTCTAATTCGTATGACTATACGTAAATATAAGCTGTTACAGCGACAAACAATGTAGGGAGATTTACATTTGTTTTTGAAGAAGGTAATTGAATTCACTATAGTTGATGCACTGCACAAGCGCATGATAATCATTGCAATTTAAACCTTATGTCAATGACATAAAGGTACATGGCGCGCTATCGTCATGGCTCGTGCATTCTCACATAACTGCACCTTCCTTTCCTTATTCGAAGCGAGCCGTTGAGCTTGACTCGAGCGTAAAAAAGACGCTCGACTCGAGCGTAAAAAAGACGCTCGACTCGAAAGATGGGTACATACCCGAGCGTCTTTTTTTATTAATGGGGGTAATAATATCAAATTAAATTATTTATTTGCTTAATACGGGTAGGTATAAACAGATGTTACAAATAAATATAAAGTACTCTGTATCATTAATATGGTGTGCAAATATTTACATTATTATTAATCTAATTAAATAATTATTAAAATAAGATTACAAAATTATTACACTCTAAAAATATAATTTAAAAAAAAACAGAATACTACACACGTCAAAGGTTTAAAAATAAAATTGAATGAATTAAAATACATGTCATAGACTAGTTCATCACAATATACAGGGTGGCAGGGACAACGACGCGAAAACTGTTACCATGAATTCAGTACATGATTCTCGATTCCGACCCTGCGTTGAAATTTTTCGTCGGTTATTTTAAAAAAAATTGCTGTTCCATACATTTTGACCGCGTAGTACTTTTCTATGAAACAACAGTTTTTTTTTTTAATAATCGGCCAAAAATTTCAACGCCCCCTAAAATTTTTGGATTCAGAATCATTTACTGAAACCATGGTAACAGTTTTCGCGTCGATCAATCAGTGAGAACTTGTAATTAACTTTCCTTCATGAATGTTTAATTATCTGTATCCCAGTGTTATTGGTAGGTTTTTTGAAGAAATAAAATAAATAAGTAATAATAATATCGAACCTCAATATTCTTCTTGCTTTCCAACTGCGCTTGCAGCTGGCACATCTGTTTAGTGAGGCGCTGGATCATGGTGGAGTCAGCTGTGGCTACGGCATTCACTTCCGGCTTGTTCTTTATTGCTTTGGCTCGGTTCGCGAATCTATAAAATACAAACATTTTATTTATGAACTTAAAAAAGAATAAAAACAACTAACTGCCCTGCCAAAAAAAAAACAACCGACTTCAAAAAAAAAACACTACAAAGTGAAAAATAACTTTTATTTCGGAAGTCGCTGTCTTTGGTTTTGAATTTTCGTTCTTTGTCACCGACTTCCGAAATTAAAGTTATTTTTCACTTTGTAGTGTTTTTTTTTTTAAGTCGGTTGTTTTTTTTTGTAAAAAGTTTTTGTTTTTCACTTTTTAGTTGTGATACCTACCCCACACAAATATGAATACCACTACCTGCTATGTAAATAACAGTGACAGGAAGTTATCATAATATCATCCACATACTAAGTGAGGAAAAAATACGTATTATTGAAGCTAACTCAAAAACTACCCAAACAAAGTTAATAAAATTTATATGGGACCACCTCTGAAGTATGATCTACTAAACAAAAAAAGAATCATCAAAATCAATTCATAATTGACGGAGTAATCGCGTAACAAAAAAAAAACATACAGTCGAATTGAGAACCTCCTCCTTTTGGAAGTCGGTTAAAAACTAACTAAAAAGAATTAAGTTGTATTAGTTAATCTATATATACAAAGCGAAAGATCACTCATTTACTCGCTGACTGATAAATAAAATTGTCATTGCAGTCGGGGGACCATTGTGTCGTTGTGTGGACCACTTTTATAATGTTAGAAAGAAAATAACTTACTGCAAAGTGGATATAGTTTCTTCGATAGCCGCGGGCGTGATCGCGCAGATGATACTCGTCTTCGCGTTACCACCGAGCGAGTTTTGTAGTATACGGGTCAGTTTGCTGTCCCGATAGTTTGCAAACCTGAAATCATAAGATATATATCATTATGAGTTACTCTTCATTACGTTTTCCAAATTAGCAGACGAATTCGTGCCCGGATTATGGCAATAGGCTCGCCCCTTATAACGTTGGATTGGTTGTTGAAATCTAGTTCCTGTCAAACATTGTATCGAGCATTGACAGAAAATAGAGATTTCAACATGTTTTGTTGTGAATGTTTCGCTAGTGCAAATGCACAGTTAGCCGAAGTTCGCACGGACGTAATAATTTTTTCGTACATTGGATTTTCAACGCTCCGCTTTGAACCGAGAGTTGAAAATCCAACAGTGTGTTTTTTCGAGGCGCTGGGATGCACTCTGTTGAATTCTCAACGCTCGGCTTAACACCGAGAGTTGAAAATCCAGTGCGCGACATATCCGCTTAGTCTAGCCGTAGCGAATCATCTATGCAATGCTGTTCAATTACCTGCAACATATCAAGCCATAATTACTTATAACTTGTTCACTCTGAAATGACGCGCCTCACTATCGCATTAACACCAGGCACTCCAAAGACAATTTCCACGCAAACTCCGCCCCCATGCACCCCACCACTCCACTATGTGCTAAACGCTAACACATCAGTATTGAAGTTGAATATCGCGTGCGCTCTTTGGTCGTGTTCGAGCAGGGAACTAAACGTCTTAAGTCTCAATTCTTATTTCGTTTTTATATAAAGTAATAATTGGTCTAAAGCAAAAATATATTATATCTGGATAATAAAATATATTTTCTTACTGTCAATAATTATTTTAAACATAAAAGCCGAGTAATCTTTAAAAAAGAAATTATTTTCGAATAAAAAATGAATCGAGCGAAAATGATCCAATTACGTAATTGTCTTATATTTGGAAAGAAAAATATCCAATAAATCATATACTAAAGTTCCATTTTGATTGTATGCGTGACTTTTTCAGAATATTAATTCAAATTAACATATAATTTAGGGAGCCTCCTCTTAACGCATTACCGTGTGCGTAAAATGCGGTAGTGGGGCGCTTCATTTCAGAGAGGACAAGCTACAGTGTAACTCGCATTGCATGCGTAAGTACGCCGAACTTCCGTCACGTATTTTTCGTACGTAGATGTCAAAATTAAAAATATCGCTAGACTTAAACAAAACTGGCACTGTGAAGCATCGCAAGATAGAAGACTCGGCCCACTATCGACCTCCGGTCTCCGGAGGGGAGTGATGTGGCGGCATCTACATCGACACATGCTAACTACGGCATCAAAGACGTGACGTCACACAAATCGTTTTACAGTTACAGTTTACCGCGCGAACGACATACAGGCTGTTTGGCAGAACGTTGAACATACGAAAATGGTGGATAGAGTGGAGAATGGTGGGTCATCTGCTACTTACTCAGCCCTAATTTATTTGGCCCTGGCCACCTGGAAACTTAAAAAAAAAAAAAATTGCTTTCTTCTAGTTTCACCACTTTCTTAACTTTAAAGTGTAATTTTTATTAAAAATGGGGAAAACGCAATATTTTTGTTTTTTTATTTTAATCTTAAATGTTGGCAGATTCTTATAAAATTATTGCTACAGTTACAGAAAGATGTAAAAAATACTTAAATCTTAATTTCAACTTGCATTAAAAAAAAAAAAACCAAGGGGCCAGAGCCAAATAAATTAGGGCTGAGTAAGTTGTGGATGACCCCACCTATCCACCATTTTCGTATGTTCAACGTTCTGCCAAACACCCTGTATATAAGACTATCCGACATCAATCGTTGGGCTCCCCGTGGTACGTTAGGAACGAGAATCTCCATCTCGACATAAAGATTCCTAAAACACCTTGCAAGAATCCACGGTCAAACATCGCAACCCTCTGGTTGTCGAGGCCGCCAGTTATGTCCGAAGTAGGATTAGTCATACCCGCGGTCCAAGGCACATTCTCTTAGACCCTGATGACCCCATAACCCTCCTCCAGGAGAGCAATAGGGAAATAAGTACAGTTTACAAACACAGACGCCTCCCGTCATTCCGACCTCACCGCCGAGGTCCTTTGCGATCGCGACCGCGCCCCCGAGTAAATGATACTCCCCCCGACCCTTGCTCGAAAACGAGGTGCCAGCAGTTGTTGCAGCTGAGCACGTAGCTTTAAATACCCCGAATAATAATCATGATCAAAACTTTGATCCAGCCCGTCCCATCTTTGATGTCCTCCCTCCGGTAAACGCCCTAAGCCGAAGTTCGTACCCCACAGGGGGTGCCCTTAGCGAGCGTTAACCTAGCTTTTTAGCTTAGTTTGTGTGCCCCTGGCTGGAGGCTTTGAGTTTAGCAGCTTAAGGCACCCACAGGATTAACCGGTTAAATAGTCATGACCTCAGAGGTCAGCTATGAGATGTACTCAAGATAAAAAAAAAACGTTGGGCAGTTGCCCGCCAGACAGGACACCCGGGTCGGAGGATCCTCTCTTTTCTAATGAGGATGAGTGAACTTTACACCCTGTTCCTCATACCTCAATCAATCAATCAATCATTTATTTGCAATGAATGTAGGTTACATAAAATACAGGTGGAGTAGATAGGAGTGAGCCATGTACATTCTGCCTGGAAATAGGCACGCAAAAATTATAAACATTCTTATGAAGTTATTTAAAAAATAAATTACAAATTAAAATGTCACAGTTAGAATTATTACAATTATACATACATTAATTAATATTGGAAATGTCAAATTAAAATGTTATTAGTTATTATAGAATAAAATTTAAAAATAAATGTACATTAGGTCCCATATTGATTAACAAGTTTTGTCCATTAAAAAATCATTGATCGAATAATAACATTTTTCTATTAGGAAGGCCACTAATTTCTTTTTAAAGTTTTTAATTGTATCATTTTTCATTACATCTGGCAATTTATAGATACCTTTACCTTTACCTTTTGGCCTCTAAATATGTATACACGTCATGACTACTGCTTCAGGTAAAACAGTTGTAATATTCTAATTTTTCCTAGGATACATACTTGTTAGGATCTTCAGAAAGCTGTTTGATAACAAGAGCGAGCGCCGACAGCGACTTGTTGATATGCGTGCCTTCTTTGAATCGTATCCCGGTGGCGCCGGTCTGACCGCTGCGCTCCGACCCGGCTAAGTCAACAAGGTTCAGCTGTGACACGTTCACGCAACCCGGTTCCTCCTCACCTTCGATGTGTTCACGAGATTCTATTATCTGGAAGGAGAATTTTCATGTTAAGATTAAGGTGGGTCAGGTGCGTAGCACTCGGATCCAGCGTATATGACTAAAAGGCCAATTCTCATACATAAAAACGTTCACATTCAAGTCGCAACTTGTCAAAAATGTTGGTAAATTGATTCTATTTTTGATAGATTGCGAACATTCTTAAAAATTACAGGAATTGCCCCTCTGATGTATGAATGTAAACGAAGGAAAAGGAGGAGGAGGAAGGGGGAGGTTTTTTAGGGTTCCGTACCACAAAAGGAAAAAAACGGAACCCTTATAGGATCACTTCATTGTCGATCCGTCTGTCAGTCTGTCAAGACCCTTTTTCTCAGTAACGCGTGGAGGTATAAAGTTGAAATTAATATAAAAAAAATACGTAGGTCTATGATCCCATAGAGCTTTAAAAAAATCAAGCTTCTAAGTCAACGCAATAAAAAAATACGGCTATTTACGCGTCATATTTTGATACTCGCAGTTAAATTAAAACCTACAGGGTACTTCCCGTTGACCTAGAATCGTGAAATTTGGCAGGAAGCAAGGTCTTACAGCACATATAAAGGAAAAAGTCCAAAAATCGTCAAATTGTAATAGTATCACACAAAAAAAAAATAGATTACAAACTACATGCAGTGAGAATTGACCGTGACGTATATCGATGTGCACATGTTTTTCAACTACAATGTCAAGTTTGTTTTTGGGATAAACTCATCCCAACTACAGAACTCTTCATTGTGCGTGGTCCGACACGCACTTGGCCGCTTTTTTCCATGTCTTACTATGGTAAAAAGCTATTGCTTTTCTTCTAATTTATAAACTATGGCTTTTGATAATCATAAGTTTTTTTTTCCATATATGGTACTTGTAACATAATAGTCTATTAATAGTGTGCTTCCAAAACCTATTTCTGTACTCTTAAAGTAAATAAACTGCTTGAATGTAGGTGTATCTGCTTACATCATACTATGTCCAAAAGAGGTGCATAATTAAGGTTGAATGCCAAATTCAAGTCCCACACAAAGTTACTCAAGTACACAAAAAAAACTTACATGCTCAACTAACTTATTATGGATGGACTAAGTTTGAAATAAACAGCTCATTATCATAATAAAACTAGCTGCACCCCCGCGGTTTCACCCGCATAAGGCTGCGTATTCACCAGAGATGTGCGAGATAGCTGAGCGGTGCGAGGATGCGTAACGAAGCTGTGAAAGGTTGTGAGTGTTTCCACCAGAGATATGCTAGGCCGCTGAGCGGTGCGAGGATGTTTAGCGACGCTGTGAATCGATGCGCAGATGAGCGCTGCGAGGATGTATAGCGGGCTCTTTTCAGATACGATTTCTCACTTGCGTCCATCCCTAAAACACATCCCTCGCACACATCTCTCGCTCACATCCCTCGCACCCATCCCTCGCTTGTTTTGTACGTACAAAAACCTCGCTCCGCTAAGCCGTTTCCACCGGAGCTGCGCTGAGCATCATCTGCCTAGCCTTATTCCCAACTGTGTTGGGGTCGGCTTCCAGTCTAACCGGATGCAGCTGAATACCAGTATTTTACATGGAGCGACTGCCTATCTGACGTCCACAACCTAGTTACTAGGTAACACGATACCCCTTGGTAAGACTGGTTGTCAGACTTTTGGGCTTCTAACTACCCGTAACGACTGTCAAAGATCTACAAATGACAGCCGGGACCAACGGTTTACCGTACTTTCCGAGGCACGGAGGGGTCTTGGTATGTAAAAAAGTCACCCATCCACGGACCAACCGCAGCAAGTGCAGCTTAACCTGATCGATCGACCTGTGCGGCTGTTATTACTTAGCCAAAAGCACCGGAGCTGCGCTGAGCGAAGCTAGGTAAATGAAGCGATTCTATTGGTTCTTAACAAACACATCCCTCGCTACGCATCCTCGCACATCTCTGGTGGAAACGCAGCTTAAGTCTCGATCCCGTGGGAATATCGGGATAAAAAGTATCCTATGTCCTACAACATGACTTAGGTTATCATGTTCTACTCATGTGCTAAATTTCATCAAAATCCGTTCAGCAACAAACAAACTCACTTGTGCATTTATAATATTAGTTAGGATAACAAGATGATAATATTATGTACGTAGTCTTGGTATGACAGTAATATGTTAAGTGTTTGAAAAGATATTTGAGGCCATGAGAGCCACAGTGGCCTGTCATTTTTAAAATACTGATTTTAATTGATAAAACTGCTCTAAACAGTAAAAGTCATAGCGCCACAGTGGCCTACAAATTAGTTGAACATTTTTTTCATAGATGGCATTAGAATTACCATCTTAGCCTATCAGAAATTTAAAAAGTTTGGTAGCGCTGTACTGGCCTGAGTTAGGCCACTCTGGCTCTCATGGCCTCATTTTATGTTTATCTAAATTTACAGTGATATGTTCCTGCATGATGGGAGATTATTGTTATGAGATATATGTAGGCTGTCTGATCCCTGACCTGACCACGTTTTACGAAGTTTAAGTTAAAAAAAATATACGCAAAGAACCTGGCTTTGGAAGACAGGCAGCAATAGACTCACAATCACATGCTCTGTATAAATACTCACTATTTGGAATATGGAGTGGGATCTGCTACTCTGTTCATTCATATTTGTAGCGCCCTTCTGCCTGTTTGCTTCGCCCTGAAATTGTACGAGGAAAAGTTTAAGCATTTATCATAAAAAAAGTTTTTTGATTGTAAAAGCAATTTAAAAACTAATTAGAAAGCAGGATTTGACAAGACTTGAGTGAGTCACTTGCATCAAATAACTGAAAGGTGAAAGTATTAAGTTCAACACACACACAAAGCGGGTCCGTGTCGGGCGCGGGTCGGACGCAGAGCGGGTCGAGAGCAGGAGCCTGCCGCACTCCCGTCCCGACCCACGCCCGACACGCACCCGCTTTATGTGTGTGTTGAGCTTTAACAAGTAATAAACCATGAATTGACAATGTGTAAATAAATTCTTATCACAAGGAGGATTATAACTTCGAAATTTGAAATATTCTGACAATAAGTCGAACATTTGCAAAAACAAGTCTGGAAAAAAGTCAGTTTTTACTTTTTAAACCTCTTTTTAAGTTCATTCAACTAAGTCCGTACTAAGTCACAGACAGGAGGAAAACGACTGGACATGTGCAGACAAATACAGATGGATGGTGACCCGGATATTAACTCTCTCTCTCTACTACAATAGTGAAAGTGAACAGTCATACCTCCTTCATAGCTTCAAGAACTTCTTCAGGTGAAGATGTGACTTTCTCAGTGGCATCCACCTTGATTCCTTGTAATGTTTCATGAATCTTTATGTTCTCTTTTTCAACATTTAACAGATCTTTCACTGTCTCATTGTAGATTTCTATGTAAGAAACTCTGAAAAGAGGTTTTGCAAGTATAATGTTATATTGTGTGTTGGGCATCATCATCATCATTCAGCCGAAAGACGTCCACTACTGGACAAAGGCCTCTCCCAAGCACTGCCACTTCGACAGGTTCAATGCTTTTCGCATCCAATGGATTCCTACGGGCTTTACAAGGTAATCGGTCCACCTTGTGGGAGGCCTTCAGTTCCAACGCTACGTCTTTGGGGTGTTACTAGCCTCAAACGCTGAACATATTCTAGCTATCCCAAGTGATTGATTTCAAAACAACACATAAATCACACACTCAAAAGACCATTTCAGACATTAATCTACATGATCCTCACATGATCTGACCAAGAATGTTAGGCTTTAACCTCTCATAATTACAGAAACAATTAAAAAACCATTGTGTCTCACGTGGATCCACGTTCCGGCATACAAATGGTTAAAAGAGACTAAGAGATAAAGAGACTGAGTTTGTTTCAGCCTTTCTTCTCAGAGTAGTCGGATAGGAAATGCTGACCTCATCTAGTTTTTTTTTTAAATGTGATTGACATGTAAAAAGTGTTTGTACAAATCTACATAAATAATTTATGATTTATTATTCATTTAAACATTGACTGGGGCCATACTATATGTTAAAGCCATTATTGTTCCATTGTGAAAAAGGGATAAATGCTGAGCCCTGTATAGCTCCATCTCTCTCTTAGACTAGAACAATGATGTCTTTCAAACGGCATAGTAGTACGGCAGCCCCTGGTTTCTGAAAAGCTATTCAAGTTATCAAACCTCTTTGATAAGTTATTGTTATTTTGTGCCAACTAATCACAACGGTTAACTCTGAAACAAATTTCATAGTTAACCATTGTGAATGACAATAGCCTATCAAAGAGGTTTGATAACTTGAATAGCTTTTCAGAAACCAAGGCCTGTACTATGACGTTTGAAAGACATCACTGTAATGTCGAAACATTAGAAAAACTATTCAAGGACTCAATCTCCCTTTCTAAAGACAGGGAGTAAAACATTTCAAATTGGCATTTAAATTAGAATGCATTATATGAATTAACTGAATATATGTAATATTGATCGAGCCTTGCCTGCCAATTTATACTGGAAATTGGCAACTTACATTATTATAATAATATTTATTTACTCAAAAACAAAGCATTGTAGTACACATAAAAAAATTCAGTTTTACAAAATAAGTACTATATCTACATCGTGTGGGTGAGCATTGCTCTCCTAGCTAGAAAACCTGTGTTAAGGAGAAGCAGTCCTTAATGGCCATAGAATGGTCCTTAATGGCCACATTATTAATGGTCAAGGCTTGATAAATAATGCACTGAATTTTGGCTCAAATTATAGCCAGTTAATAAATCTTGTGGACCAAAATTCCACAGTAATAATTCTTTTTTTGAAATCTCTGCATTATAATAATCGAAAGTCTTTGACAAACATATTTAAGAAGTAATTTGAACTTATATAATAAGCCTGTGATTTCTATATGTAATCATATCTATCTGATAACAATGCTAATGTCTTGCTAAATATATCCGGTATCAATTGATTGGCTTCATATTATGAATGCCTAGTTGAAATTCTATTTACTTAGGAATTCCTTCATGCTTAGGAATTTTGTCAGCGGGTTATCTTTTTTATTGATCAAGGAAGTTTACAATTTATTTATAACATGAAAATGTTGCTTAGTGTTAATTTATCAAATGCTAAGTAAAACCTAATTATACTCAAAAAATCTATGAAATTTGCTAAGCTAGATAACCTACAACAATGATTAACTTAGGAATCATAAACTAACTTAGGAATTCTATCATGCAATAATATTAATTAGAATGCTTGTGGAGACAAGAGTAAATAATAACTGTCCTTGAAGTAGACACAATATTGAAAAAAATTGCTGTGCATTATAAATAATAAGCAGGAATCCGCTGAAAGCGGGAAGCACAGAACCAGTTGAAGTAGACGTCTTTCAGTTGAAATTATGATGATTATAAATAAGCCACTGGACACGGAAAGTGCATTAATACTTAGGTATTTAGGTAAATAGAGAATGTTGTTACCTCACTAAGAAGTCTCGGCCAGGCACGTTTCTGATTATCTCAAATAAATTGATAACTGCCAGTGGAATGATTCCAGGCGATCTGTCTGTACCGGTCATAGTATACGTCTTGCCTGAAGACGTCTGTCCGTACGCGAATATAGTGCCGTTGAAGCCAGCCGTAGCGGCTTGCACGATCGGCTTCGCAATGTCATCGTACACATCCGAAGTCTTCGTATCCTTGTCATAAACTCTGTCTGAAAAACCATTTTCCCCGATTAGTATTCGTCTAATGCGTTAGCCTTCGATTCTGTGACGTATTTACTCTGAACTCATTTGTATCACAATAGATTCGCACACAATTAATTATGGGTTAATAAAATTTCACTCACCGAACGTGAAAGATTGCCCGAGATCTTTTCCATTTTGATCGAGTTGATACAGCGTGTCATTCTTGATCCGCCACTGGTACGAAAGTTTTTCTTCTAATTCACGCGAAATTAGAGGTCTAACTTTGACAACTACTTTTATGTTGTCACTCATTTTCTATCATTATTTATCTACGTCTTCCTAATATGATATAAATATTAGCAAAACTATGCATGAAAATCAAGTGCAATCGACATTTTAACATTAAGCGACCTAAGCAGTTTAGAAAACAAACGTAAACAGAAGCAGAACACCAAAATAACCGACATACGATTTCAAACTGAAAAAATAGAACTAGAAATAGTGATGCACATGGCACATTAGAATCGATTTATGAATCGTATAGTATAGCGTATAGTGTAGTATACAGTACTAATATTATATTTATGAAATAATGTAATTTCTTGAAACGTTCGTAAGTTGAAATATGAAATGATAGTATCGTAATTTCATTTTTTTTTAAGTGTAAGCTTCTAATAGGTACATTGAACCATTTTTGGTAGGGGTAAACTTAGCCCACGTTCACATGGACCTAAAAATATCGCGGCGATTGAAAAGCGAGTTAAAAATCCAACGGTGTATTTTTTCAACGCGCTGGGACGCACTCTGTTGGATTCTGAACGTTCGGCTCAACACCGAGAGTTGAAAATCCAGTGCTCGATAAAATCCCGCCACGATATTTTTACGTCAGTGTGGACATGGGCTTACTGGCTCGCGCCGTAGTGCTCTACTATAGAATATAGATGGCGCTAATACCAGTTTTAAGTTTTTAGCTTTGTTGGCAGTCCCCATGATTGCCTATTTATTTTTTGTTTCAGCTGAGCTTGCAATCAGTTTTCAAAACTATGAACAGATGAGTTGTAGAAAGATCTGGCAGGGAAGAGTTATTTCTCATTCCTCATCAGGAATAACTCTCTTATTAGTAAAGCAGCTCTCTATAAGTTATCTGATTGTAGGATTTTGCGTATTTTGAGTCTGCTGACACAATTTGGTATTGTGAGTTGAGCGGTAAATAATAGGTTGGGGTGTTTCTCCAGTCTGGACTTGTATTTTTGCGAACATGAACTTATTTCTTCCTTGACTGTGTTCATGTTCAGGTGTTCGTGAACTTCAGCTGTAATTGGTATCTGGTATAAGCGTCGTTGACGTCATTTCATAATGTATGAAATCACAGACTAAGTAGTATGAAATCATGAAATGTCAAGTCTTTGTACAGACGCCAGCACTTCAAGCTACTACAATCTGTC
The DNA here is from genome assembly GCA_963680765.1 of Agrochola lychnidis. NCBI lineage: Eukaryota > Metazoa > Arthropoda > Insecta > Lepidoptera > Noctuidae > Agrochola > Agrochola lychnidis. Next base: position 19,584,435 of record OY796857.1, read on the forward strand.
AAATTTATTTAATAGATTTTCAACTTTATGACTGAAGAATAAGGTTCAAAGTTGATTGGAAAAATTGGACAGTTTCGGGTAGCCTGATGTTATGGCGTCTGTACATCCTTACCAATAAGTCAATAAAGTTAAACATACTCGTATCACGAGTATGTTTAACTTTTTAAAGGCAACGAATATAAAAAATGCCCTACGATTCTTGTAGAGTGTATTATAATTATATTCCTAGCACTGCTCAGCGGTTGTTGGCGATATGGGTACTTTTTGACCACTATAGTTTTTAAAGACTTTAGCTTATGGCTACGTCAGAAATGTAATATGCTTTGCCTGTAACAGCCTTTATGCCCCTTTATTTACACTTCTTGCATTGCATCATGTTTTTCCAATGCTTTTTAATCACGCCAGTCTGTGATCACGCCACTGCACCGCATCACGCTGTTTTTTTTAGTACAAAGAAAGTGCCAAATCATCATGGGAACGGATTTTAACCATGGGTACACTAAAACTCTGCAATTCCAAATTATTAGAAACTAGCTTCTGCTCGCGAATTCGTCCGAAAACCCTCCTCAAGAATTGGGCTATTCAATACAGATTTTTTTTTTCAAATCTGACTGGTAATTCCAGAGATTACCCCCTACATACAAACTTACAAACAAACAAATTTTACCTCTTTATAGTATTAGTATAGATTAAAACTTCCTTACTCTTTGAACATTTACTAGATTTCATGAATTTTATTAAATGCAAGCCGTCTCATAATAATGCATGTGTTTATTAAAATATATTTTTTAATCGATCACATAGAATCGAGTCGTTATAGCAATATCGTAATCAGTGCAATCCTGTATGCGCACAAAAGTCGTAGGGGACAGATGATTAGTTAGTAATCGAAATTTAGTTTCGTTTGCAATAGTTTTCTCATTGGTACTTATAGCTGTCAGAAAATTTTCAAATGTGCTTTTCCAATATGTCCACTGAGGGGACAAATCTTGGCTTGAGGACGGGTCTCCGTCGAAACGTTCTAACGTCGTAGATATTTTTCCATTTTGTTAAATAAATTGTAGTAAAGAATATACCCGTATTTAGGTTTTATTTAACAAAATTTAACATAATGGTTACAATGACACGATCAATCCTGACAATTTAGTTTCTTCTTAACATGTGACGTTCAATATTGACCGAGGAGTTTATAATATATTACTACAGCAACACTATTTCTAAGGTCATGAATAAATTAAAAAAAAAAAAATGTCACAAAGAAGCTGTCATTTCGCAATTGTATTGGGTTTGAGGTTATGTTGTGTGTGCCCATGTGATTTATATAAAATAGTTTGTAAAGTTACAAATATAAGATAAAATGCAGCACGACGACGTAAGTAATCTATATAACTGGATATATCTGTTTCACTTCTACAAGTTCATTTATTGATTTGGTAACTATTGTTTAAAGGTTGTGTGGGCCATTATCAACAAAACACATTGTTCACACAAAGTAACGTAAGTATTTACAACTAAAATGAATAATGTTCATTTGTTAGGTAATTTACCAATAATGTTTGTGATTAACTTTCCAGGACAAAAACTCAGCAGTTTTGCCGTAATGAGTTCAACCTAACAGGTCTATGCAGCAGGGCGTCTTGCCCACTTGCAAATAGTAAATATGCGACAATTAGGGAAGAGAATGGTATTATTTATTTGTTCATGAAGACTGCTGAAAGGTATAGTTTATTTGATGTGGTTGTGTATTATTTTTAAAGAAACATAGATGTAGAAAGTATAGAATGTTTTAAGATAGTAACCATACCAGTCCAATATACTAGCAGTAATAAAATTGGTTTTCCGACACTGACATAGGCCAGCTGGCTGGTGGGATAATTGTTTTTCTTACTCTTATGATTATAATATAAAGTGAACCAATTAAAAAAAAAAAAAATCTGTCTCACATTTCAAAAGGTTATTTATATAATTCCAGTAAATAAATATTTACCATTTATTTATGTGACAAATCTTGTGATTTTATGTAAACTACTAAAAAAGCATAGAACAAAATTTGTGAATAACAAAAAAAAACATTAAAATATTGTTTTATTTTCAGAGTAATGTTTCCAGCAAAGCAGTGGGAGAAAGTGAAACTATCAAGAAACTTTGAGAAGGCAATATATCAAATCAATGAGAATCTATTATTCTGGCCTGCTTTTATCAAAGCAAAATGCAAGCAGAGATTTGTCAAAATAACACAATATCTTATACGCATGAGAAAACTTAAACTGAGACGAGTGTAAGTATTCATTCTTTAAAATGTTTTTTGTTATTTAAAACAAATGCTTGTTTAGGTATCAAAAAGTCTGAGCTACATGACTGTCTCAAAATTAATACAGTAAAGGAAGAGATCCAGTTTTTCCTTATTACTGTATCAATGCACAGAACAAAACTACAAAGTGCATAATAAGAAGCACTTCAACAGCTTGGCTTCTGTACTGATCAATCCACTAGAACACCATCGACTATTCTTTTTGTGTGGTTAGTGACTAATTTGGTACCTATCAGAGTTTTAAAGCCGCTCATGGGCCTCTGACTAGGCTTGGCTTTACCATCAACTGACAACATAGCACACATGGGACACAACTTGATCTAGCCAAGTAACAAGAAGGGGGTCGGTTCACTGGAGGGCCACTCTCGAATCTCCAAGAAGCACAGAACGCATCTGCTAAAGGCTTGAGAAGCTAATAGCAAAAAAAAAAAAAGATTTTACGAAAACATGTGCATACAAAGTTTTGTTTTAAATTATTTCTTAATTAACGCATTAGCAGTCCAGTGTACCCTTGGTAGTACATAGTGATTGTGCGAAAATGTTAAACCTGTACCCTAATTGCATAACTTATTTTCGTAAACAATTATGACTAATTTGTTTCATTTTGACAGTTCAACAACATTTATTGCATTATTTTTGTTGCTGAGCAGATTTTTTTTTCAACTCATGATGCAATGGATTAGCAATCTGTTTCAAATTAAGGCTACGGTTCTCAATCACATGCACATGCTATGTAAATAATAGGAATACTTTGTCACATGATTTATGGGTCTGCTTGAAATAATCATAAAGTAATGATTGAAACTTTCTACCCATAACAGGAAAGAATTGGTTCCAATACAGCGCAAGATAGAGAGACGTGAGAGGAGAAGGGAGGAGAAGGCCTTAGTTGCGGCAAGAATAGACAATGCTATAGAGAAACAACTGCTCGAGAGATTGAAGAAGGGCACTGTAAGTATAACTACAGCATGATAATGTCACAATCTAATGTAGTGAAGTGGGATAAGATTAAAAGTTAAGGGCGAAAACGTCAGGGTAGCCTGCATTTAAATTTTATTACGTTTTTTGCAGTTTGCAGGTCAGAATCAGGTTATAAGTTGGTCAAAATATGATTCGCGTCCCTAAAAAATATGTCTTAAGAGGGAAGCGCAGGGTAGCCCTTGAAATTCAAATTTTCATTACAATCATATTTAGATCAACATGCAACTACTGACCTGCAAATTGCAAAAAACGAAATAAAAATAATTTCGTGGGCTGCCCTGACGCTTTCGCCTTAACAGAATAATAATCATTTAAATCATCAATATAACTCTTAAGTCCATATTACACTATTGAATAACTATTTCATGAAATCATGACATTTGAGGCCAATAGGCCTGTGTTCAATTTTTTATTTTTTAGTCCGTCTTTCAGAAAATAAAAAAATATTGGACACGTACTTTTTAATTTTTGACGTAAATAAAAGATTACGGTGATACATTGAGTTAAAATGTGGCATGACGTCACGCCGTGCTAGATTTTATACGACGTTGTGACGTAGCGAGCCCCCACTCCCCAACTTTAATGCGTGTTTTCTAAGTTATTTTTGATTAATATGATAAAGCAAAAAATACGTGTCTAATATTTTTTTATTATCTGAAAGACGGACTAAATAGAATTTTAATTTTTTTAACTAGGAAACTACCCTATTCTAACTGAGAGAGTTGTATTGAAGATTCTAATGATCATAATTCTGTGAATACATATTTGTTACAGTCGCGAATCAACAGAAAACCTGACACTTGCAAATTGCAATAAAAGTAAGAAAATCGAAGTTCGCGAGCTTCCTTAGCGTATCCCCAATATGTGGGAGGCTAAATATCTGAATAGTCATTGTCAAGTTATTCAATATAAGGCTTCTTTACCACATGGACAAAACTTCTGCAAAAAATGTTCAAGATAGCATCTTTTAAGTGATGTTTGTACAAGTAGTCCTCTACATCCATTTTTCCCTATGTCAGTCCGAGCAAAAGAAAAATGTAAAATTTTGAACACTTTAAATTTACATTTGAGAAAGAGCCAAACGCAATAAAATAATAATCAAGATTTAAAAAAAATATTAGGTGTGTGAATATGACTCCGCCCCTTTTTGTCAAAATAAAACACATTTGTTCGCTTACAAAATTAAAAATCGCTTCAAACGCATTAGTTGTCGTCGGTAAACTTCTCCATTAATAGTTTCAGAGGGTTTGAGCATCTTCAAATTTTTTTGGTGGTTTTCCATGTTCTTTATCCTCAGTACTAAAATCGTTATTTTGAAATCGTCGAAACCATTCCTTGCAAGTTGTATTAGACGGAGCATGCTCACCATAAATCTCCACAAGCAAACGATAAGTTTCCGCTGCAGTTTTCTTCGCAATAAAATAATGTAATAACACTTCCCGCAAATGACGTTTATTTGGAATAAAAACCGACATTTTCGAAAAGGTGAAAACAATTGTTGCTTACACTTCAACCAAATATCATAAAATGCGTTAGATAGCTGACATTCAGTACTATCGAATACAAGTATGGTCATTTATTAGTACACGTAAACAATACTAAAAACGACATCTGTTGAGAAAGGGCGGAGTCATATTCACACACCTAATATATTACTTGGAACTTTCAGCTTTTTTCACACTAATTTCAAGTTTTTGACTGCAATATCCTGCATTTTGTAATAAAAACTAATTCAATATTAATAGTTATTTCATGTCCTTCTTTCTAGTACAATGATATCTACAACTTCCCACAAATGGCGTTCGACTCAGCGCTCAAAGCGGAAGAGATATCCAGCGAGAGTGAGAAAGAAGATGAGGAGGAAGAAGAAGTAGAGAGGGAGATGGAACCAGAGTTAGAAATGGAGTTGGAGAGGACAGTGGAACAGGCTGATGAGTTTGTTGAAGGTGACAGCGATATGGACAGTGATGAGGTGAGTTGGCTATTGTGACTTGGCAAAAAAAAAAAAAACAGTGGCACTCCGGTAGTGCCGACAGAAGTGAAAACTTGAACAAGATCGCCTTGGTGGAAGAAAAATACTTGTATAGAACATTGGTCCGTATCCTTATCTGAATAAAGAGCATAATCGCATGAATGAACAAAAATATTTCCAGAACCTTTAAAGTAAAAATACTTGCATAGAACATTGATCCATAACCTTTCAACTGTCATTAACGAGATACAATAGAATTTTAATTGTTATCCACCTCAATGAGGCGTCGTAACAGATGATGAGTTAACGTAATATAAATAAAGAGCACAATCGTGTTTACAAAAATGAGGTGTCGGTAACGGTGTCGCGTGTTCAATTGTTTTTTTCCATCTCAAAAATGCCCAACGCGCCTAAAGAAGTTTTCACTTCAAAAAAGAAAAAAGCCTTTATTTCTACTACCAAAATTATATTTTTCAACTCGGTTTTATCTATCTCTCGCTAAAAGAAGTTGCCTCTTTGGCGTAGGCCTCCCCCAAGTCTCTCCGAAGTTTTCTGTTTCGTGCTGCTTGCATACAACTTGCTCCTTGCTCTTTCATAAAATATGTCCGGCCACCTTTTCTTGTCTGACTTGTTTTTTTTTGCGGGACATATTTCTTGCAACATTAACATCTTCTATCATGTTGGCACGATGTATAGTATACTTTTTACCTGTGTAGAATTTTACTCTGAATGCGTCAGACTTACTTGTAAGTATTCGATTATGTACAATCTGTGTTGTGCGAAAATGACACAATTTTTTTATTTTTCAGGAATCTGACTCAGGAAAGAAAGAAAGTGCGGATGTTGGCAGCGGCTTCGAGTCGGATACATCGGACATTGAGGTAATTTCAAAATCATAATCCTATGCTGGTCCACCCACAGTTGGACACAAGTCGCTTTTCGGAAAGTTGAAATGCGATGCAGCATTGAGCAGTTGCGAAATCACCGATCCCTGATACTAAAAGTTTCGTACCTGCCCTAAAATGCACGCCACTGAGCTACGACGCTACAAGGCCGCAAGGTTCTATTTGCGCGCGGTCAAAATCGGAACTAACGCTGCCATCTTGTTTTGTCAATACAATTTCTGTGATAATTGCACGAATGTTTACCAACAACGCCCCCCTGTCAATGTCATTTAGGCGCCAAAAGATCCTTGTACAGTATATCTATTTCTACACTTCTTGTACAGTATGTCCCTCGGGAATCATCGCATTTCCGAATACAAACGAATGCTAATTTCCATGTCCATCAATTACTAGATTTAGCTTGTATAATAATTTGTATTCAGAACTAAGTACTTTATTGTTGTTTTGTTTTGATTGTCGTGTGAACTGTATAGAGCTGTAAAACTATTTCCCTATTTGTCGTGCCTGCGACTTTAGCAGCTTTCCGACTAAAGTTAAAAGAGTATTAACAACTCTATACATATACTTCCAAATCGATTGAGAGCGTCCGGTCGGCACCAAGTGCAAAGGGCAACATGATAGAAATCCGACGACTGACGAAACACGAGGTTTGCCGTGCCGAGGGACATTAAGAACATATCGATACCGGAAATTTCAATTGTCGTAAAGGACATTATAGTCGATATTATTTTGTACTGTAGAAATTAGATACGACTAACGGTACTCATCGGCCACTCATTGTTGGTATGTTACTAACTCGGAATTTGTTTGCAGGACATGGATGTAAGGATACCTCAGAAGAAGAAGGCTCGCGTTGAAATAGAATACGAGACTGAACCAGTCGCCAGTGTATCCAGAAAGAAAATAAAACATTGATTACTAGATTACTTATTTGTTGTTTTAATTTAATACTTTCACCCATACTACTTTATACGAGTACCACCTGCCACCTGGAAAGGAGATCATTCGACGTCCATACATTTTTGGGCAAAATATGAAAGAGCCGACAAGTGAAAACAAAAAAAAAAAAAACCGTTAGAACATTGTATTCTTTTTACTTTTCACTACGGAACCAAATCTGTAGGGTCATTTCCTGCACTGTTAATACGAGTTTGAAAAATATTGTTAACAGTATGTTTTAGTTAAAAGAGTAGGAGTAATCTAATTATAGTAATAGTTTTATGCCAATAAACTGGTAAAAAGGAACCATAAGGGTTCATTTTTGGTGCGACTCAGTCTGTCTCCCCGTCTGTCTATCACAGCTGGATATCTCAAGAACTACAAATGCTATCAATTTGAAATTTGGAATAGTTTAAGATGACGTTTGTTCAACTATTTTGCAAATAAGAAAGTTTTTTTTTGAAGATTTAAAAAATCGAAGTGGGGCTACTAGGGCATGTGGGGTGTGTGGTATCATATGAAAGAGCGCTATTTGCACATTCTCAAATATTTTTCTTTTTTTTTTAGGCCGCATAGGTATTGACTGTCACTTTTTGAAAAAAAAAAAAAATGAGGGCTGCTAAATCATAACAGTACTAACATAACACCAACATGTACACTTAGTTCGCAATAAACGTTTTTGACTTTGACTTTGAAAATACCGTCCCCTCCCTCTCTTATTTCCGAAGTTTGTATAGAGAAAAATCAGAAATTATTCTATGTGATAGAAGTTTATATCGACGGTTAAAAGGTAATAGGGTATAAGCGACAAAAATGAAATGTTCAGAAGAGCCGTTCAAAGTTTTAAATTTTTGAAAAACTGACGTATTTTTACTGGCATAAACTGCCATAAACGCCAAAAAAGTCATCGTAGAGCCATGGGAGTAAGCGCATTCGAAAGAGAAGAAAGTTTTACATAGGATGGCATATATAACTCATTTTTGATCAAAATGTCGCTTATACTTCCTTTTTACCGTCGATATAAAGATTACAGAAAAAAAAAACGATGTCTCTAAATAGCACACTTTTTCAGAAATCATCAGTAAAAATTACATTAGTTCCACTATCGGTCAAGAGATGGCGCTGACCTAAAACTGCAATATTCTACACTGCAGTATACAGTGTTAAAATTCTCTGACGAACCCTCGGTGCGCGAGTCCGATTTGCTCTTGACTGGTTTTTTGTAGGTAAGCGTAAGTATAGCGGCCGAGCGCTGTAAGCAAGAATAGTCCTTACGTGTTCAGATCCTATGCGTGTCGGCGATAGTACTTCTATGCCACCGAACAGTGCCGGATTAGGTAAGCCAGCGCGGGGCCTGTAGCAAATTCTACCTAGGGGCCCCCTATGGTAGAAATTGGTTTATTTTAAGTTCTAAAGTTTGAGATAAACTAGTCAAATCAATGTGTCTAGAAAAATACGTTCTGTTCCTGTTCCTAAACAATCAAGTAGGTACTTCAACCAAAGACTTTTTTCAAACAATGCTAACTGTAAAGTAATTAAAAAGCACTGGTTTATGGTTCATTCGGACAGTCTAGGCTTCCTATTGACAATTTACACTGAAATAGTAGTTACTTTGTTGACTAATGTAGAAAAGTTTATGAAGGAAGAGAAATTATGATGAAAAAGCGAGCGAAGCGATGTCAATTTATTTTTTAACCTCCGATTGTTTAGGCGACCTATTCACCATTTATATTAAAATAGCTTATTAAAAAAAAAAATTGGAATCAAAAGAAACTTGCAAGAGAAGATGCATGAGCGAGCGCAGCGAGCTCGAACATTTTTCAGCACCTCACCACACACAGATTCATAATCACAATCTGTCATTTTATCTATTCTTCCATCGACAAAAGCCGTTTCTATGGAAGTCATGCTACGAGTGCTGGGGTTTGGATATGCGGGGCCCTCTATTGCGCGGGGCCCGTAGCAATTGCTACTCTTGCTGCGTGGTTAATCCGCCACTGCCACCGAACTCGGATTTAATACTAAACTACGGTAAACCACATACCTGCAGTAACTCTACCAAAGCATAGCTCTAACGTACCAATCATCTTGTTTCGTATCTTACTGCTACGAAATAAGATGTACTATCGAAGAAACGCATTTCTAAACACCGTAAGGACTATTTCTGCTTGCAACGCTCGGCCGCTATAGTAACGCTTACCTACGAAAAAAAAGGGTCATATGTACGGGATTTTGTTTTTAAAATGCTTACGTATGCGTTACCCCGATGGTACCTAAATTACTTACTTATTTTTATTGATTTAGGTTTTAAAATTAGTCACCTACTTACCAACTTTTTTAAAATGATAGTAGGTAGGTACTTATTATCTAGAGTTCTGTTTGTTTTCCTTCTCAAAACATTGACACACAGAGATATCAGTTCTTCCCCTGAAATAAACAATACAATAACATACAAGTACAACGCAATATCATACATAGGTACCTATTAGCTTAGAATATACAAAATTAGTACCTATATAACAATCAATTTGTAAGTAGGTAGCTACAGTTAGTGCCTACAAGTTGCAATGGACGAACGATGATAACTAACCTACCTAAGGTTATTATTTAATTAATTACTTATTTATAAATTATTATTCTTATGACTTTAATTAAACCAATGCGTTTCCCGTTTAGGTACGGTATAATACCTATGTATCAGCAATGTTATGTAAACAAGCTAACCTAATAATGTTTAATAAGCTACCTAATTAATATTTAAGTTGACATCATCTAAGTTTCCGACTGGAAAATAATATTTTACATATATATGTTACGGCTAAAACCCGAAGTGCGGCTACACCTAGATTTAGCCGGCTATAACTAGGTGCGGTCGGTAGCAGTTAGTTAAACTTGCCTAAATGGACCCTGGCACTCGCCGGCCGCTGCCGCGGCACCGCTCGCTTCGCTCGCTCGGCTCGTGCGGTGTGTTATGTGGTCACAGTTCTAACCTAACCTACTCTTCAACCATTTTCATTTGTTACAACTAAATTTAACCAACTGCTACCGGCCGCACCTAGTTGTAGCCGGCTAAAACTAGGTGTAGTCGCACTTCGGGTTTTAGCCGTGACATATACATACATAAACTCACGCCTTCTTCCCATGGGGGTAGGCAGAAACTACAGAACGCCACCTGCTACGATACTTACATACTTACTTCTTTTGCGTCGTTTCTGCTGTTTCAAAATACACAGAATATTTTTTTTTTATAACCGACGAAAAATTTCAACGCTGGGGTGTTCAGAATCATGTACCATCGAAGAAACGCATACCTAAGCAATTTGAAAACAAAATCCCGTGCGTTACTATGTCGGCCGAGCGCTGCAAACAGAAATGGTCCTTACGGTGTATAGTTACGCGTTTCTTCGATGGAACTTACTGAATCCATGGTAACAGTTTTCGCGTCGATGCACGATGTCCCTGCCAGGCTGCCAGCCTGTATTTTATTTCCTATGTAATGAAATATTCTCTCATCATCTCTAGATTACAAAAGGAAAATAATATCTGCTACTAAGCAAGGATTGTCACACTTACAAAGCAAAGTTGTTTATACAGGATAATTTAAATATAAAAATGTAATTTTGACGTGATAACGTCTTTTAGATCGATGAACGCCGGCTGCAAACACGAAAAAGTGTCACGTTCCACCTGAGCCGAGCGTGCAATCGAGAGCGCGGAACAAGCGATAGAGAGGCACGATCGGCCAAAGCGTTCGGCTTGTGACGTTATCACGTAAAATTATCGTCCGTAAACCGACTTTACAGACAACCGATTTTTGTTTGGGGTCACCTATCTCTCTCTGTTAGCGTAGATACTTGAAATATCTGTTTACAAAGTCTGTTTTTTTGTGTAAACTTCACAGAGTATGGGTGTCGATATCCAAACACAGTAGGTAAACAAAACTATTTTTTTTATCTCATACCTACCTACTTCAAATACTACCTGCGGTCGTTGCCCCAAAAAAAAACATGAAATCATTTCTTTTTTGTTTTATCCTGTTTAGATAACGACATCGACACATCATGCCTATGGAGGTATACTAGCTAATTTAATTTGAACTTGTATACAACTCCGTCTTATATACAGGATAAATTTTTATCTAGTGCGCAAACTTTAACAGGTGACTTTACTCATCATTATGAACAACTTTTACTATGGGACCAAACCTGAAATCGCGAAAAAACTTTTCCTGTAGATCCCTGGTTCCCAAAGTGGGCCATAACGCCTCCTTGTGGGCGCTGCAGGGTAAAGAGGGGCGGTAAGAGACCCAGAAAAAAAATGTGGGCGTTGTATTGAGGCTTGGGGGGCGATTTGTATTAAGTAGGTGATAAAATGGGGGCGCAAAAAATTATTTATTCTCAAAGTGGGCAGTAGACAAAATAAGTTTGGGAACAAGATTAGACATTTAAAAACAAAACTTTTTTCAGTATATGGAATAAAGGGTGGCAATACGAACTGTTTACTGCAGCTGCCATAACGAACAGACTATAAACTACGAACATATAACCTCCTCCTTTTTGGAAGTCGGTTAAAAAAGGTTTATATACTTAAATGTCTAATCTTATTTCAAATGGAGTATAGGTATGGCACCACGAGTTTTGTTCCGCTTTCCTTTAGGATTGTGGACATCGAAGATTTAACAATTACGATTGCCATACAACTAGTGATGTGCCGGATATCCGTATCCGTATCCGCGGATATCCGAGTGAGAAAAAAGATCTGTATCCGTATCCGTTACTTTTTGGCGGATCTTGAACGGATCTTTTATATTAATACATTTCATTACGTATATGAAATTTTAAATATATGTAGCAATGAAATACTGTTAACTTCAATCCAAATTAGTAAAAAAATAAATTTAATCATATTTATTATAATTCAAATAGAGTAAGTACCAGTAAATTAAACTTATTTTTCTTTCTTCTTCTTTCTTTCTAAATTAAGTTATAAGATAGTAATTAAACTATCTTTGTAGTGAGATACCTCTAATATTTGTGCTATGCTAATTGAAATAATTGTGTGAGTTAACACATCAATTAAAACTATGTTGTTTTCAAGAACTTAAAAAAATATACGTTAAAATTAATATTGAGTAACGGTAAATTGTATTTCAAAAAGTAACTTGGCAGCTTTGTCCCCCAATAGTCAGTTACGATGAGGATCATAAATAATTGCTGCTGAACCTGAAGAAAGTTGAGATCCGTATCCGTATCCGCGGATCACATATTTTAACGATCCAGCACATCACTACATACAACGTCAATTGAAAATTCAATCAGAATTCAATGTCGGGACTTAATAAGATCCAATGAATGACGCTTAATTTTCACATTTAATTATTTTAGCTTTGTGTGCTAATTAATGTCGTCACAAAAGAGTCTGAAGAGAATTGGGCAAAATGAACTGTCTGTGATCAGAATAACATTTTAGGGGATTGGAATGTAGATACCAATCCAGACACAATCTACATGGTCTTCACATGATCTGACCAAAATTATGTCTGGACTTTAAAAGAGACTGTGACGTCGAAATTCGGAGTTTTGTTTCGGCCTTTCTTGTCAGAATAGTTACGTAGGAAAAGCCGACCTCATTTAGTTTTTATTTTTAAAATATGATTGACGTGTAAGTGTTTGTAAAAATCTGCTTACAGAAATAAAATCATTTGATATATATGTATTGATGTTTAGTTAATTGATTCAGGCGTGTTCCGTTTCGCAACAAGTCAATCGTCATCCTGAGGATGCCTCGTAGAGAGGTGAAACACGTGACGACTTCTTTCAGGGTTTTTTATGGCTCTTTAGAAATAGCTAAGCGGAACAGGTTACTAAATAATATATCTACGTCTATTGTATTTTATATTGATGGTTGCCTGTTGTCTGGGAGTTCGTCAGTTTGTTTATAGATTCTGATGGTGTATGGTGACTCAAGTGCCTAGGTAGGTACCGTACTTAAATGTGCAAGCGACGCGACGAACGGCTAAAAATAAGTGTTATCGGAGTCCTCCTGACCCGACATTTCAGTTTTTAGCTTATCATTTGTTGCTTGGTTTCTAAGAAATATTCTGAGTTTATCAAAGCGTTTTTGTGTGTTACTTTTTGCCTACAAGATGTGAAGAGAAGTTTTTGTTTTACACTGCACGCGTAGCATGAACACCGTAGAAACGAGTTTTGTCGACGGAAGAATCGACAAAATGACAGATAAAGAATCACTATCTGTCATTTTGTCTATTCTTCCGTCGACAAAACTCGTTTCTACGGTGGTCATGCTACGCGTGCTGATATTATTATGCTCATAATCATAATATGAGTTATTACTTTACGTCCGCGTGTAGCGTTCGGTACCCTAAATAATTACGTAACTTATTTTCGTAAACGATTACTTATGACTTTGTTTCATTTTGACAGTTCAACAACATTCATTGTGTTAGTTACGTTGTTGAGCAGATTTTTTTTCCAACTTATGAAGCAATGAATTAGCAGTCAATGTTTCAAATCGAAACAAATTGTAATTGATCGTGCATTACCTACGTAATTAGGGTACTGTCCCGTGGTTCTGTCTGACTTTTAGCCCACGTTCACACGTACGTAAAAATATCGCGGCAGGATTTTCAACTCTCCGTGTTGAGCCGAGCGTTGAGAATCTAACAGAGTGCAACCCAGCGCGTCGAAGAAACACACTGTTAGATTTTCAACTCTCGGCGCTAAGCAAAGCGTTGAAAATCCAGTGCGCGATAAAATCCCGCCCCGATTTTATTACGTCCGTGCGTACGCGGCTTAGGGTTGTAGGGCAAATGTAAAAAACTAATTCAAAATTGACTGGTTTCAGAGATTAGCGCGTTCAAACAAACAAAACGAAAACAAATTCTTCAACTTTATTTTATTAGTAAGGTGAGTGGGGGCAAGATGAAAAACGGGGTAACACAAAAAGTCGTCCATAGTCGCTATTTTGTTACGTTGCACACCTCAGTCACACACACACACACCTTAGTGAGTGGTTTGTGTGAAAAATGCAAATGTCTGCACATCGACTTTTACGCAAGTTAATCGAGATTTTTAATCTTACCCCGTGTCCTGTAACTTTAATTACGTGGTAGGTATGAGTGTTTTATTGGAATATCTACTTATTATTTGTAATTCTTAGTTGTGTTATAACATCTAAATATGGCTATTTTTCTTATTTTAGGATTTATTTCAATTTTCCGTCTTTACCCATCAATATTTGACGGGGTAAGATAAACATTTAAAAGACAAAGATGAAAGAACGATGCGAAATTTTGTTTTGTATCTTCATAGTAGGATAAAGTAAAGGGTAAAGGATTTATTTGACTGATACTGATGTTTTATTGTCAGTATAACCTTAGCCAATTAAAGTGGAAAGTTTGACAACCTCTACTTTCAATGTTCCCCCGGTGGGGTAAGATAGATATATAGTTTTTTTTTAAATCGTTTTATCTTTGTTAACTAAAGGTATTCGGACACTACAGACAGTTGAGAGTTTTAAGGGCACTTCAAACTTTAGACTAATGTACACCAACTACGTCTGATAATCATTTGAACGATTTTAGAAACTAATTCGATCTTTCCCCATCACCCTTTCATCTTCCCTTTCTTCCCTTTCTTCTTCCTTTCAGTTTCATGATAAAAACATTTTTAACCGACTTCCAAAAAGGAGGAGGTTATATGTTCGTCGCGTATGTTTGTTTGTTTTTTTTTTTTTTATGTATGTCCACCGATTTCTCCGTCAATTGTGGACCGATTTTGAAAATTCTTTTTTTGTTCGAAAGGGTGTGCTCTCGAATTGGTCCCATATAAATTTTATTAACTTTGCTTGGATAGTTTTTGAGTTAGCTACAAAATACGTTTTTTTTTCCCACTTAGTATGTAGATGATATGATAAGTTTCTGTCACTGGTAGCAGGTAGTGGTATTCGAATGTGTGTGGGGTAGGTACCACAACTAAAAAGTGAAAAATAAAAACTTTTTACAAAAAAAAAAACAACCGACCTCCAAAAATAAAACACTACAAAGTGAAAAATAACTTTAATTTCGGAAGTCGGTGGCAAAAAACGAAAATACAAAACACAAGACACCGACTTCCGAAATTAAAGTTATTTTTCACTTTGTAGTGTTTTATTTTTGGAGGTCGGTTGTTTTTTTTTTACTTAATTTTTTTTTCTGCTTACTAACAGATTTAGCAGGATGTTATCAATGTGATGGAAAAATACACTTTTTGCTCTTTACTCACTACAAAGATTTTTTTTGCATATATTAATATGTACTGTTCTACAAGACTTCAAATACAACACTGGTCATCTTATCAAAAAATCGTTCGATCTTGCCCCCACTCACCTTACCTAAGTATAGATTTTGGTAAGTATACCTACTTAAAATATTAATTGTATCTAGGAATATCTCGAATTCAAAACATAGCGAGTCAATGTACTTAGGTTTAATTCATGGTTTTACAAATTGAGTTTTAACTTTGAGCGGACTTCGTTACGTTCGCAAAAATGTTTTGTGAATACTTATTTGATTGGCTATTCATTGGAACTCATTAGGTTTATTAATTTTGTGTGTCTATCTACGCAATTAACGTAGGTATTTTATTCATTTACTTAATGAAAAATGTAGAGCTTTTTAATATAAAGAGATTATCTACCGACCTAAGTTGAATTGAGTGTACTAAAGACTCGTACAGACCAGCGCGATATCGCGTGCGCGACACGGGTCGCGCTGGTCTGCACGAACCTTTACTTAGTTAAGTTATAGGTGCATATACCTATCAATTACTAGGTTATGCTCGCCACTTCGTTCGCGTGGAAGTCGTAAGATACCCAATAAGCCGATGTCCGCACGGACGTAAGTAATAAAATCGCGGCAGGATTTTATCGCGCACTGAGAATACAACGCGCTGGGACGCACTCTCGTCCCAGCGCGTTGATAAAACACACTGTTGGATTTTCAACTCTCGGCGCTAAGCAGAGCGTTGAAAATATAGTCCACGAAAAAAAATTGCCGCGATTTTATTACATCCGTGCGAACGTGGGCTAATACTTAACAGCCACTTTTTTTTTTTGTATCATATATATATTTTTTTAATTAGTTGTGTTGTGTAAATTCAGGATTAATTTACTTTAATTTCATGTCTAAATAACATTTTCAACTTTAGTTGGAGATAATTGCTTTTTAGCCTAACCATAATATTTGCATGCCAAAATATGGCGAAATGTGTCATCGATCGCACAAGAATATTTTATTAACACCTTTGTAACCGCATTTAAAGCAAATAAATGACTTTGACTTTGACACATTTTTGTAAAACTCCCTCGGCCTCCGAATCCCGACTCACCGCGTCTCATCGCCTGCCCGCTCTGACTTTTTGTCTTTTTACTCGGCTCCTAAGGGTCGTAGCGTGATGTTATATAGCCTATAACGTTCCTCATTAATCACTTTATCCATTGGTGAAAACCGTATGAAAATCCGTTCGGTAGTTTTTGTGTTTATCGTGTTCAGACAGACAGATGCGGCGCGGGGCAAGGTGACTTTGTTTTATAAAATGCAGTGATTATAGTTTCTTCCTCTATCTTCTTCTCTACAGGGATCGGCTGAATTTCTGGTTTCAGTAGCAGATAATGAACCCGGCTGAAGGCTATGTAGGTAATAAGTAGCTGGTAACGAAATATATCTAGCTACTTACCTAGTATAAAAAAATATACCTACATAATTATTAATTATTTATAAAATCACCCACTAAAGCCGGGTCCGCTGCGCCATGTTTTCGTGTTTTATAAATATCAAATACGAAGTATGCGTGGGCGACTGTGCGTATCTGTAATGTAGTAGTATAGTTTATGGCCGGGAAATCCCCTTGAATATAAATCTAACGATTGCTATATATGTTACCTATACATTTAAACTCGTCTAATAAAAGATTCAACCTTTCGACCGCTACTCCGCTACAGTCACAAATAGGTGTTTAGGTAACTATGCGTTCGCACTGGCGAAACATCACAACAAAACATGTTGAAATCTCTAGTGCCTGTCAAACTTTGTATGGAAAATTGACAGAAAATAGAGATTCCAACATGTTTCGCTGTAAATGTTTCGCCAGTGCGAACGCACTGTTATGAGCCAATTTGTGCCCATGTAGGACTCGCTGGACACAATATTTTGACTTTTTAAACAAGAGGTAGGATAAGATTCAACGTTCTCATCATTGCTAAAGGCTCCGCAAACAGGTGCGACCCGACTCTAATAATACAATTTCTAAGAAAACTTCACGGTAGAACAATTAAGGTTCCTACAAACAGGCGCGACACAAAGGCATCGCTCGTCGCGCGATGAGCGGTTTCTTTGTGTTGCGTCGCGTGTCGCGCCTGTTTGAAGGAGCTTTTACCGATGTCGTGCGCCGTCGCGTCGCTCCTAGGGTTACCATTTAGAAATTTGAAAAGTCCTGACAAAAAGTCCTGACAAAAAGCCTAACATTTCAATAAAAGTCCGGACATTTTAGTCACAAAATCCAATTTTTTAACCGACTTCCAACAAGGAGGAGGTTATATGTTCGTCGCGTGTTTGTTTTTTTTTTATGTATGTCCACCGATTTCTCCGTCAATTGTGGACCGATTTTGAAAATTCTTTTTTTGTTTGAAAGGGTGTGCTCTCGAATTGGTCCCATATAAATTTTATTAACTTTGCTTGGATAGTTTTTGAGTTAGCTACAAAATACGTATTTTTTTCCCACTTAGTATGTAGATGATCTGATAAGTTTCTGTCACTGGTAGCAGGTAGTGGTATTCGAATGTGTGTGGGGTAGGTACCACAACTAAAAAGTGAAAAATAAAAACTTTTTACAAAAAAAAAACCGACCTCCAAAAAAAAACATTAAAAAGTGAAAAATAACTTTAATTTCGGAAGTCAGTGGCAAAAAACGAAAATACAAAACCCAAGACACCGACTTCCGAAATTAAAGTTATTTTTCACTTTGTAATTTTTTTTTTTTGGAGGTCGGTTGTTTTTTTTTGGAAAAAGTTTTTTTATTGTTTGATCTCGATAAGTTGATTGTTAAAAAGATTTATATTTTGTTTTTAGATGAATGAGAAGTTACCTTAATGAGACTTACTTACCTATTTTGTATTACTTAAATAAATTTTATTACCTACTCGTATTCCATCTAAGCCAAAAAATCCGGACAAATTGGAGATCCGGACCAAGTCCGGACAAAAGTCTGGAAGTCCGGACATGTCCGGAAAAATCCGGACGGATGGTAACCCTAGTCGCGCCAGTCTGCTGCACGAGGCTTTAAACCTTCGATCAATAATTGATCGAAGCTTAAAACCAAAATAATAAGTTGTCAGGCCGTACAGGGTACCGTAGGTAGGTAGGTAGGTTGGTGTCTCAGCACCAAAGTGGATCTTGGTCTTAGTTGGGGGACCAAACATTTGCCAAAATAAAGGAATAAAAAAATTATATTTCAAGGCCAGACTTGAAACATATTTATTTAAGGGTACCTAGATATTGTAGACCAGCGACTAAACATCTGTCGAAATAAAGGAACAAAACCGATACCGTATTTCAAGGCCAGACTTGAAATTGAAACATATAGGACTATAGGTAAACTTAAGATAACGGCTATATAGGTCCATTTAGGCAGCTGTTAAAAAGTTAAAGTTAATGAGAACTGTACTGAAACAATAATTTAATTAAACCTAAAATACCACTACGCAGTAGGCAGACGGTTGATAATGACCATTCGCTCAACCGCAGATATTGTATTATTACATATACATAATGTCAAAGTCAAAGTCAAATAATTTATTTCAATTAGGCACAAAAAGGCACTTTTGAACGTCAAAATGAAAGAACATAAACAAAACATGTAGAAACTACAATTCCGACTCTATGCAAAAATCTTTACGGTAGATATTGGCAAAGCTCAATTTCAAAGATTGACTGTACTAGGGTTGCCACCTCTTGTTAGTCAAAATCCGGGAGAAAAAAAAAACTCTTTATTTTATTTTGAATTTTTATTTTCCATTTGAATGTACAAAGAATGTGTAAGAAAACAATATATTTTATTTTAATAAAAAAAGCGTGGGGTGCATGGTGTCAATATTTTATTGACAGATATGAGTAGAAGGATTATCATTTGGATATTATTTTAAAAAGCACCCCACACTTTTTTAATTAAAATAAAAAATATTTTTTTTCATTATGCACACTATTATTAATTTATATTTATCAAATTTTTTAACACTATTCTTAATTTAAATTTATTAAAATTTATTTTAAATTTTTTAGTTCGGTTTTCTATAAAAAGCGTGTTTTTTAGTTTTTTAAACTGTTATTTATTTTCTACCTTTTAGTTTGGTTTATTTATAATAGCTTTTTTTTAAATTTTAAACTATTATTTGTTCTACTATTAATTGCGTGATAACTGTAAGTAACTAATTATTTTCCAAAATTATTCATGTGTACGGCTGTATTAAATGGTAAAAATTAAATCTCGATTTTAGAAGTCATTCAAAGATTTTAACGTTGTCAATACATACAGTGAGACTTAATGGTATAAGGTTATTGCCGAACAAGTGATAATGACAAGTCTTACTACGTGTTACTTCGTAATCGAATCATTTCATCTAATGCTTCTCTGTTACAAGGGGTTTTACCTGTTAGCTTTGAGCAATCAAGTTCTTCAATTCAAATTCCGTCCACGACTAATTGCTTCATAAGCTTGTCCAGCTGCAAACAGTCGAGAGCCTAGATAAATGACTGCATGATCAACTGTACAGCCTTGCATCTTGTGGACGGTCGATGCCCAACTCAGAATCAATGGCAACATACGTCTCTCAGCAGTTCCATAGCTGTGTTTTGTTGGGAACTGTACCGGTATTGGTTTAATTACTTGAACACCATCTGGACCGAAATCGATACGTACTGATGGAATGTCTTCTGCATATAATTTTTTCGTTTGGTTTCCTTTAATAGCGTGTTTTTTTCAAATTCTTGCTTATTTTGTTGAATTAAAATTCTCTTTGGTATTGAAAAATTTGTTAATATTAGATCGTTGAATCGGTTAAAGATAATTAGAAATTTTAACATACAGATATCACAATATAATAATATAAATATGAATACAATAGGGTTTCGGGCGAAGAACACGTTTCGTAAAAAATTTAATCTGACAGACTACTTCTCTAAATAAAAAGCGTGTAAAAAAAGTGCACGTCGTTTATCTTTTTGACGGGTTCTAGAACATTCTAGAAGCTGCGGATCGTGGCGGGAGCGGTTTGAAATGAGATCGCGTTATATCCTCCCCCTTTTGAGCAGGTTATGACCCCATGCCTGGTCAAACAAAATAAGGAACGCATGCTCATACTCGAAATTTGTAATCCCGCTAACCGGTAAACTGCTTTCCGGATTATGTCCTGAGAAAATCATGGTCGCCCTACACGGTATACCAATTTCTGTATTTTGTCCCGGAAAATTCATGGTCGCCCTACTTTGTGTTTGACAGTGACAAGAGCTATCAAAATTATTTTTGCAAATATTGCGATGTTTACGATTCAGTTTTGAATTAAAACGAATCACAATTAATATGTTCTTTTATTTCACTAACAAAAATCTTATTTTGCAAATTGAAAAATGGAATAATTTTATCAAATTAATGTATTGTCACCGGTTCTCGATAAATCTACAAAGTTTGAACGAAATCTAGCCGTTTAAAGTGGGTCAAAATCGCGCCCAAAGGAGTCGGTTACAAACAAACATACAAACAAACAAACATACATACAGGTGAAGCTAATAAAAAGCGTGTAAAAACTCTTTACAGTCCATTTTAAAATTGAAAAAGTTTGGATTTCTGCCTTGAAATGTTCGTTCATTTTAGCGGAGTTTTTCTTTTGTCCATAATATCGAATACTATACTAATAAAAACACACTTGCAGGCGAAATTGTACGATTTTCGCCACTGTTTAACGAAAAAGAAAGAAAATTATTTATTATATTTATTTGCGGTAAACATGACGCAAAGAAAGAATACAAAACAACAAAGAACAAGTTTGGGGAAAACATGCGTCACATCCACGCAAAACGGCTATCGCTCAGTATAATGCTGCATGCTGCGACCCTACGCGAGACAGAGCCCCAGCGCTGGTTTTCAACGACAGCTGGCGTTGAAGTTATGACGTCAACCGGTGCAGCTTAAAGGCTTGTGCAGACCAGCGCGACACGCGACTCGACACAAAGACACCGCTCGTCGCGCAACGAGCGGTGCCTTTGTGTCGCATCGCGTGTCGCGCCTGTTTGAATGTGCCTTAAAATGAGATAAATAAGATATGAAAATAAAATAAATATACAATAATTCTAAATGTTGTCTGTCAAATATTAAGGGAGCGCGCGTGAATTTAAAATTCCGGGAGAAATTTTGTTTATTTGAAATTCCTTCCGATTGCCGGGAGAGTTAAATTGTCATACCTGAATTCCGGGAGACTCCCGGAATTCCGGGAGAGCTGGGAATTCTATGTACTATTGTTATTGTTAAATGTTTATTGTTAACAAAATAAAAAGTCTCTTTGCGACTCGAATAATTATTATGGTCAATTTGCGGTCTGTTCCCGTGCAAGTCAGTCGTGTCGTTAATTTGTCAAGATGAAGTTCGTATTGGTGGTTATTTGTGCCATGATCTTGGTTGTATCGTCTCAGATGATCTCACTAGACGATCTGCTAAGGGCTTATGATATTTCCAACAACGAAATTGGTATTGGTAAGTGGCATCATGTGAATAGTAGATACTTAATAATGATTTAAGTGTGCTTAAGCAAATTGTGTTTTGTGTGTGTAATTTGTTAGGTCTATAGGTGTATTTTCGGGTTGAGTTATGCCGCATAACTCAACCCGAAAATACACCTAAGACGAAAGAAAATGTTTTCAACTATAAAGTTAAGTTTGTTCTTGGGATAAATCCCAACTACGGAACCCTACATTGTGCGTGGTCCTACATGCACTTGGCTGGTTTTTTTAGGTTCCTTCAAAAATACGTATTTTTCGCATTTAGTCTATGTGGATGATATAATAACTCCCTGTCACTGTTATTTACATAGCAGGTAGTGGTATTCGAATTTGTGTGGGGACTGTGTGTGGGTGGCGTAGGTAATTCTAACCCAAAGACACCGACTTCCGAAATTAAAGTTATTTTTCACTTTATAATGTTTTTTTGGAAGTCGGTTATTTTTTTTATTTACCGATGTACTCTATGGCTGGGTTGTGGAGGTCAAATGGCACTTGCACTTGATAAAAACTGATAACTATGAAGCATTGATATATAAAATCAATGCTATGAAGCGTAAGAGTTTATTTCAATATTTTATTGATAAAATAATAGCACAGTCAAATCTTTATTTTAATAACATGAGTAAAAATAAGTGTCATGATATGAATATCGTTCTATCAGTTATATGTGCTAAAAAACAGTTGTGTATGTATGTATGAAAGGCCTGTGACAACATAACATCACGCCTCCTGGGGCAGTACTATGACGTGTTAAAGCCATAATTGCTCCATTTCTCTCTGAGAGAGATGGAGCTATACAGGACGAATAGCATTATCCCTTTTTCACTATGGAATAGTGATAGCTTTAACACGTCATTATACTCGTTGCTGTCTCGTTCTCAATGATGAAAGAATATAATGGTAGTAGGCGTTTAGTCCAGCCACTCGTCACATAATTTTGAAGAAATAACAAAAAATGAACGCATCCTTAACATGTGCTGTTAATGTCTCTGCAATCTATCTTCATTCGGTTTTTATGTCAAGTAACGGCGTCACATATTTCCGCATGTTTTTATTATTTTATGTAAAAAGTGTTTAAATTCACATTAAAATGGAAAAGAAGAAAACAGAAAGGAAAACAAAAGGATCACCCTTACTGAGAAAGCTTAAAAAACTCGAAAAACTTAGTTTTCAATTCTCAATGGCGAAGTAAAAAATTTACCGCATGGTGTGCGTGCGAGTGTGATATTTTCTTATAGTCCCTGCTTAAATGTTTATGGCATTAGTGTTTATAAATACATCAAAGGCCTAAGGACCTTTAAGAGTGTAAGATATCGCTACCTGATCGATAAAAACATCGAGTGTTATACTGTGTTTTATGTCATGGGACTATGGGGACTTTGCACATGGTTACAAATGCTGCAATTAAGAGTGAACATTCTGAGCCTCAAATGGCTTCAATACGACTTGCCTGATTAATATGGCTATGTTGTGAGTTACCTAAACAACCTGTGGGGTGTTCTTTAAGGGACACACGTGGTTGATTTTTTATAACTTAAACTGAAGCTCTGCCTGACTTGTGGGGCGTTCGGAGGGGACGCACGTAGTCTGAAATGGCTATGCTTGATTAATATGGCTATGTTGTGAGTTACCTAAACAACCTGTGGGGTGTTCTTTAAGGGACACACGTGGTTGATTTTTTATAACTTAAACTGAAGCTCTGCCTGACTTGTGGGGCGTTCGGAGGGGACGCACGTGGTCTGAAATGGCTATAATATGAGCAATTTGCCAGACCTAGGGGCATTCTGTGGGGATGCACGAGGTTTACAATGGCTATTTTGTGCTTGTGAGCTAAGCAACCTGTGATTGACTTTTTTCATTATAACCTTAAAGGGAAGTTCTGTGGGGACTTACAGGGTTATTTGGCGCAATGTGTTGCCCTTTACAGCATGCATGAAGTATATTTTTTCCAGATCCAGATATTTTAATATCCCCCAGTAAGCGACTCATCTACCTACAAGTTTGTCATAAGAATGTCTCTCCGGAGTGGTAGAAAATTTTCAACTAGATTGAAAACACAGATAGTCTGAGAAGATCTACTTAACAGATAGTCTAAAGGTGGGATATTAAACTTCAAAAAGCTTAGCAAAAGAGAAGAAAACTCTTCATCTATCAAATATTATAATATGAATCAAACAAAACTTAGCGTGACAATTCAGGAAATGTCTAAAAAGTGAGACTAGACAAATAAAAAAGCAGCAAAATTGCTACAACATTATCATGCCCAGGCTCGGGTCTCCAATGGTGTCTGAAAGACATTTATAGCCAGAAGATGTTTTTTCCTAATATAAAAAACTGAACAATTATTCACAGTTATAGTGTTTGTTACTCCTGGCACAAGAAGATATTTATCTCCTACTATCCGTCATTTATAAAGGAAAAAGAGTTTTTTCTGGTGCAGTCTGAGGCAGAAACTTACCCCTTCAGTGAAAATCTCTGCTAAAATAAGCACTACAAGGTCATTTTTTAAATAAAGCTTTAAACTGGCGGGGATCTCCTCGCGCAGAAGCGAAAAAGAGGGAGGAGGTATCTTCTGGAGCACCAGCTGTGGATGGGAATTGGAAGACAAGAGGAACCATGAACATCACAAGTGAACCCACAGGTGGGGGCACATTTAATTCTCATAGTCTTGTGATTTGAAACTTATCATCACAGATATTGTATTCTTGATCACTAAGTAGCGTATCAAACCGCTTCAGATAATAAGTCACACCAGAATAAGATTAAATCTGCTGAATGACTAATTCCTTAGAGCCCTTACAGGTAACATCTGATATTAATGGACGACCTTTTCTTTAATAGGTACTAATTAGTTATTTTTTCTAACTATACATAACAAGCTTTGCTTTTTAATTATTTCTTGTATGAAAGCCCAATGGGACATTAGCTCCTTACTTTGAATTGGAAAATGTTATTATTGTTAAAATAATACATTTAAAGTTGGAAAAACTACCAAACAGTAGAAAACTACAGAAATTTACTTCTTGTAACCTCAGACGTAAAAGATGCGGTTACTTATCCAACCTTTACATAAATATTGGGAAATACTCGATGTATTTTTTATTTTCCCAGAGAAAATACTAGCTAAATTAATGTTTGCCTTTTGTTTGGCTCCGGTAACATTTACATAATGATGAAATAAGTTACTTAAGTACTTATTTATACCTCACCTTAAGAAAGAGGCCTTATTATCAGATATATGTACAATATTTAAGATGATCTCCTTTGAATAGAAACATTCACATACCTACAGTGTTTGGAAAGTACAGTCAACTCTAGATATACTGGAAAAGTTAGATTTTATACCAAAACAGCATTCTAAACTTTCTAGGTCTCATTGTTTCTAATAACACAACATAACTCTGACATTGTAATGAGACAAACGAATAACAGCTTGAAGTTAATAAGCATATTTTTTGCATGATTGATATAAACAATTGGTTAAAATCAAATTAAGTTTAGATTTCATGTTCAGGTTATTGGAATTTTAATATCTTTTATTAATTAGTACAACTAAATAAATGAATGATGACAATCATGATAACCAGGTATATTGGATTCTGCACACACATGATCTCCAATGGGGTTTTCTATAATAAACACATCGGGGAAATTAAATCAATTATTATTATTTTTTCAAGTTAGAAATATCAACAGATCCTCACAGGGTGGGGAATATCATGTAGCTCTCAGACTGCGTATCTGAAATGGCCTGAGAATGAAGCTCAGCTTCACATGAATTCCCTATACTTAATTAATTGTTTTATTTTTTTATTTTTTTTTGTGATAAAAGTGTTCTGACAGATTTTTATGATTGTGAAATTTTATTAAGAATTTTCAATAAGATCCATTACTGCAGTATCATACAGCAATGGTGTGAGTCATGAAATTTGTTATAGTCTCGTACCTATCCTACCTACATAATATATGTAATAAACATGACTAATAGAGAAGTATGAAAGCAAAGAGCACCAACCCCAAATAAATTGGGATAAGGGCAAGATCATGATGATATAGGTATAAGTACCTACATAAATACTAAAAATAATAAGGTATGGTGATGGTTTTTTTGTGAGTCTAAAAACTAAGCCATGCAGAATAATAAGAACTGAATGATACACATTATCAAAAGATTAAATACTTCTTTAATTGGTAAAACTAACATTATAGACAGAGCAATAGTTTGTTAAGTATACCTAGGTACTTATTTTTTTTACCAGAAATTGAAATTGTTAGAAGGAATCAATAATGTAGCAGTAGAAATTATGATAAAATTAGCATCTAAAAGTACCTAAGTACATTGATTTAGGATTTACCTGAATTTGAAACTAAATGCTGTAAGTTACAAAATATAAGTACCTATAACAAAACTCACTATTACCAAGATTAGACAATACTTTTCACCCAGAGATTTCAAGAGGGAATTTTCTACAGAATTTTAAATTAAATTAAGTAAATCGAATCAGGCTATAATTATATATTTAGGTACTTAACTACAGCTGATGAAGTCAAAAGACTATTCAGAGGTATTCTATAATTATGGATCTTCAAAATCTTCTTGGATAATTATATTTGTTTACATTATATAAATTTGAAAATATTAATTTTCACCTAAATTTTTTTTTTTTTTGTTTGCTACCCGAAAACTGTGAATTATAAATGTTAGCTACAGGCAAAAAGGGTGCTAACGATCTCTTATTTAAATTAAATACTATTAAAAATAATTATTGCCAGATATCAAATCCACATACAAGTTTAAACAAATACACACATATAACACTAAGGTTAATCTGGTTAAGTACTTAAAGAAAACTAAGAAAAAATAACAACCTTATATTTTTACTACTTAATTATTTTGCTAAAGGTAATAGGATAAGAGCACGCACGCAGTTATAGCAGGCTGTAGTGAATTCTTTAGAAGTCCTAAATGTATGTGAGACTGTGCTAACTTACTTATTGCTAGAGCTAAAGTTTAATTAACTGTGGGAGTGTGGAATATTATTGAATTAGTACATTCTCTTATAAAAAGAGGGGTCGCCGGTCGGACCGAGCCAATAACTTTAGTTTGATTTGATAAAACACCTAAGGAGATTTGATAGTGATAATTATCAACTAATAATTGTTGTCATTATAAAGCTCCTATAGTTGTTGATCATAATCAATAATAGATAAACTATTTCTGAAGCAATTTTTTATTGCTAATTAAAATGATTTAATGCAACTTGAATTAAGTATATATTTTTTATCCTTATATTAATGATAAAGGATTACTACTGGTACAAGTACATACCTTGAATGCTAATCTAATACCTATTATGTTAAAAATAACAAAGCCTTGTTATTTTTTATTTTATCAAGATTTATTGTTTTTACAACTAGTCTTTGAACATCTACCATTATATTCTTTCATCATTGAGAACGAGACAGCAACGAGTATAATTGAATAGTCAAACGAACTTACCTGTAAGTGAAGTTCGACGGTAATTATACTCGTTGCTGTCTCGTTCGAAGATGATGAGTCCCACCCGACCCAAACATTCCATGCTATATACCTAGGTATATGAGCATGGACCCAGTGTTGTAAAGCCAATAAATCGCTGTGAACTTAATGAAGATAGATTGCAGAGACATTAACAGCACATGTTAAGGATGCGTTCATTTTTTGTTATTTCTTCAAAATTATGTGACGAGTGGCTGGACTAAACGCCTACTACCATTATATTCTTTCATCATCTTCGAACGAGACAGCAACGAGTATAATTACCGTCGAACTTCACTTACAGGTAAGTTCGTTTGACTATTCAATAGTATGGCCCCTGTACTATAGTACACCCACAAATCGCCAGTTAAGCCTCGTGCAGACTGGCGTGACGCGACACCGGTAATTGTTCTACCGTGAAGTTTTCTTAGAAATTGTTTTGTTAAAGTCGCTTCGCGTCCGCGCCGCGCGCCGTCGCGTTGCGCCAGTCTGCACAAAGCTTTGTGTTGTGATGACAAGGATACCTACTAATGTTATTGTTTCTTTTTTTCAGGAGAAAATTCGGTGAAGGTGGCGAATGAGGCTCTATTCATACCGATGAGTCTGCGGTCCTGCACAAGCGGCGCCTGCAACTTCGTGTGTAAATTCCTCGGCTACAAGTATGGCACGTGTGTTAATTCGGACACATGTCGGTGCTACAGTTAAACTGTGTTCCAAATTCAAATAATTTTTTCGTAATACCTCCCAGTGTAAACCCAGCTTATAATGTGTTGACACCGGCTCTTTATTTGAGTTTTTTTTTTTTTAATATACGTTTCAGGTCGATTCTTATTTTGAAGTTTTATTTGTATTAGGTGCATGAGTAAGTAAACTTCTTTCACAGTAATCACTATCACATTTTTCATAATTCTTTGCCAAGTTTTATTTGCATGCCCTTATCAAAATTTATTTGGGGTGAACATGTTTTTTACTTCCATGAAAGACATGTTGCACCGACCCTAAATAAATTGGGATAAGGGGCAGGAGAATGATGATGATGATGATGATGTCTTTTTCTTCCATACTTCTATTTCCAGTATAAGCTGACCTCACATTGTACGGAAATCCTACACAATGCAAGATCAGAAACTGGAAATGCATAGCTTGATTACCTAGTGGTCATCTCGGTAGTCAACTCCTTTGTAGCGATATCATCTTTCACACAGTCCATATACAGTTTTCATCGTGAGGAAACGGACATGTCCTAGAACCGAAAAATTCGAAGACATGTGATATTTACCAACCCACACTGGGCCCGCGTGGTGGATTACGGCCCACTCTCTCTCACAGAGAGGAGGCCTGTGTCCCAGCAGTGGGAACATTCTAGGCTGATGATGATGATGATATACAGTTTTACGTCGGTTATAAAAAAAAGCAACATTTAAATGTATGGAACAGCAGATTTTTTTTTTCAGATCGGGGGAAAGGGGGTTTCAGAATCATGTACTGAATCCATGGTAACAGTTTTCGAGTCGATCTCCCTGCCACCTTATAATGGTGAATTTTATCAACTATAATTTTTTACCTAATTTTGGTAGAAAATTTCGTTTGTTTTTTTTTATGTTGGTAAGAAAGAAAAACTTATTCAGTTACATAAAATGAAAGAGAAATTTATTTAATCCTGAAAGTTTCTAATATAATGAATGAAGACACCAAAATTGATAGCTGATACCAAAATTGTTTTACTATACCAAATTATAAATTAAATAACAATGATAGTAGATTGTTTGCCTAAGGAGCAAACAACTATTTTTTAGGCTCAGTTTTTCTTTGAATCCAAAGCGGAGCAAAGGATTCTAAAGTACGTCACTCGACTTTAAAATAGTGTTGCTCCCGAGGTGACTACTCTACTTTTTATCAACTTCTATGAGAAAAAAAAAATGTGTTCGGTCCGAACCCCGTCAGCAATGAAGTTCCTTCTCACGTATGATTTAAAACAAAAACAACATTTTCGCAGCCGCCATCTTGGATTTACATTTTGACATCTTGAAAGCCGATAGTGCTTTAGCACCCTCGAAAACTATGAAAACGACACCCATGAAGAAAAATTCGAAAATTTTTGCAGCCGCCATCTTGGATTTACATTCCGACCCCACTGTTGGCTTAAACACCCTCGAAAACCATGAAAACGATACCTATGATGAAAAGTTTGAACATTTTCAGAGCCAAATTTATACTTTCTCTTTCTCTCTCGCAGTGTACCTACTCGGGCAGATGTGTACAGTTTTATCCTACGACACTGTAATCACTTTACTCTTTTCCTTTTGTTTTTTTTTTCTGTCGGCGTTCACTCTCTCTCTCTCTCTCTCTTTCTTTCGCTTTGAATTAGAAGAAGACAGTCACAAGTAGGTATTAACACTTTTTAGCGTGACGATTTCCGAAAGTTTACAAGCCGCGTTAAAGAACTTCGTTCCAAAAACATTATGCTGAAAGAAGGGATCCCTTTGCCATACTCTAAAAAATTAAAAGAACCTTTTTTAAAAAAGCTTTTATTTAAATGCTCTAAAAAGAAGATGTCACATTATTTTTCTAGTTACTCTCAACAAGCCCTTTCATTTGATACCCATATTGTAGAAATGTATTAAAAATAACTATTCCGCCATCTTGGATGGTACGTCAAATTGGATTTAGAATGACGTCACATTTTTTTTCGAGTTACTCTCAACAGGACCTTTTATTTGATACCCATATTGTAGAAATGCATTAAAAATAACTATTCCGCCATCTTGAATGGTCCGCCATATTGGATTTAGAATGACGTCACATAACTTATCGTGTATTGTCATCCAAACTAAACGTGTATACAAAATTTCAGTTCAATCGGTGTAAGATATCAGCTTCAAAATTGAGTAGCAAGATTCCACCAGAACATACATACATACATACATTGCAAGTTAAATAAAAGCTTTTAATAAAATAGAGTATTGTACTCTTTTTCTTGTAGGTGTAGGTACTTTATGATCTATAACAATAATAGAGTACGCCAAAATACTCTTTTTACATAAACTGACTTTTTGGCAAAATGTTCACTGATACGGCCTGATCAAGATATTATGTACGTCAACTTTCTTTAATATGATTTGCAGTCGCGCTGCTTAAAAATTACGCTTGAGAAAATCACCCATATCGTTTCTTTGTTCTTACCCTACTCTATTATACTTTAGGCTTCGTTCTCGATATAAAATTTACATTGCAGCTTCCTCGCGTCAGTCGACAACCAATCGCATATTTAGAGCTGAAAGCAAAAACTAAACGCACAAGTGTAGCTATTCACGCTCTATACGTCATCTGTCATTCTTTACGTTTGCGCGGCAACCAGTACGCTATAATTCTCAAAGAATATTTATTAAAGTGTTTAAAACTAGTTCAAAGTGTGTTAAAAGTGGGCGTAAGTTATCATGCCGAAACGAAAACATGAAAAGGAATATTATCTTCCAAATATCCGAAGATTACAATCGATACCGGTACAACACCGATTCATCAGAGTCGTTCATTTTTTCTTCACCGAATAAAACAATTGTTTTTAAAACGTTTTATAAAGTAAAACGTGTTCCACATGGCTTAAATACGATATTTATTGTAACACGCGGGTAATGTACGAGATGCATTGACGCGAACATATAATTCGGGGCGTTTACGAGATAAACGCACGAGTTTTATCATTGTTTTATACAGAAAAACGTGTTCCACATGGCTTAAATACGATATATAATGTACCACGCGGGTAATGTACGAGATGCATTGACGCGAACAAATAATTCGGGGCGTTTACGAGATAAACGCACGAGTTTTATCATTCAACTATTTTATCGTTTTATACAGAAAAACGTGTTTCACATGGCTTATATACGATATTTATTGTACCACGCGGGTAATGTACGAGATGCATTGACGCGAACAAATAATTCGGGGCGTTTACGAGATAAACGCACGAGTTTTATCATTCAACTATTTTAATGGTGTAGTCCGCGAGGCTACGCTTAGGTATGTATAATAAGGTACATTATCGGGGTCAATTCTATCTTTTTGCAGACTGCAAAACTGATGAACCAAAAGAAGTAGTTATTGACTGTGGCGAACCACTGGTTCCATTTGACAAAACCCGGATAACACTAATACAGCCATGGCTGTAACTGATGCTCTACCTGGGCCTGACCCAGCACCTGTGCTAGACACGGAGCCTACTAATATTCTATTCCAGGAAGGCAAGCATTAGGATTTGATGCATTAATATGCCTATAAAACATTACACTCCTTCTTGGGGCAGTTGTGTAAAATGAGCAATAAACAAGCCCATATTTGGAATACCATTTTGAAGAAGGGACGCACCATTTTAGGTGATGCATGCTAATCAACAATAATGATAGAGATCTCCCAGCTCAGTGACGCTGGAAGGATGTTAACAGACTTACAGTTCACACAAACAAAATCTCGAAAAAACAAAAACCTTATTTTCTCTGTCCTGGACAAAAAATCCTTAGACATTGTTAAAGAAGTAGGAAGAGATGATCACCTTTATGGTAACAACACTAACATCTTATCTTACCTTCATGGTAACATCCTATCTGAAAAGATAAAGAGTCTCACAAGCTTGCCAAAGAACAGACCAATTTATAAAAAAAGCCAAATACTTTTACCACAACCCGTCAGGGAAACTTGAGTGGTTCACTTTGTTACAACCAACAGAGGACAAATCTGAGGCCGGGACACAAGAAACCACAGTCCTCATATCATGCAAGGAAATATCAACTAGCACAACAATACAACCAGTACTAGCTACAGCATGCCGTGAGAAAGCCCAAAGCCCCACCACCACAGGATAAGACCCGTGCTCGATACTAGAGGTTAGTCACACTGGAAGATTAAATCATTTCTTACCTTATTGGCAAAGCATCTCATCTGTGACAATTATTCAATATTGAATCATGTCATTGGATACTCGATACCTTTTACTGAGTGACAATCTGAACAGTCATTATAAAATGATATTTTAAATGACCTTGATATGCATACAACTATTAATAATTTGCTGGCATTAGGTGCAATTTCTCCTTGCACACAATGTAAAGGCCAATCAATTCACATCTTTTAAGTGTTATTGTTTTGAAAAACTGAATGGTAGCAAAACATTAATCCTAAACCTTAAGCCTTTTAACAAATTTGTTAACACAAGTGCCATTTTAACAGAAAAGATCACAGAACTGCAGTAGTTCTAATTTCTCCAGAATTCATTGATTTCAAAAGACTTCTATTTATTGGCAAATATTAATCCAGCTCATAGGAAGTATTGATGGTTTCAGTATGAAAAATTATACGAATTTAATACATTCCCACGTCTTGTGTTATGCACCTTATGTATTCTCTAAGATTATGAGAGCGGTGGTTACACAATTTAAAAACCTAAACCTCTTGTGCATTAGTTCTGATTTTAAAACATGCTTGAAAAATGAGGTTTCATTAACCCAATTGCTATTTTCAAATGTCTTGGATTTGTTCAAAAAAAAAAAAAAAAAATTTGTCCATCTCAGTCATGCCAATTCTTAGGTTTTTTTTTAAAACAAAAACCCATTGAGGAATATGTCCAAAAAACAGAGTTGTAGTATTAAGGATCTTGCTCAGTTAATAGGAACATTGACTGCCACATGCCTGGCAAGTACATATGTTTGGCTTTACTACCAAACTATTAGAACATAAAATATTACATCTAACCATAAATATCATGGTCTACTGTATAATAAAAGCAATTATGATAAAAAGATTATCATTCACCCAGATATCAAACTAGACCTACAGCGGTGGGCTGATAATATCAACATGTAGTTTACAGAAAAGTATAGCATACATACTCTAAATATGAGTTGGAAATATTTACAGATGTATCAAGAAGTGGGGGGGGGGCTGTTTGTAATGAAAATGATATAGGGTTCATGTGTTCTGGAAAATGACTGAAAAATCACATAAATTATCTAGAACCACTCACTATATTTTTAGCCTTAAAATATTTTTGTTAAAAATAAACAACATTTACAAATAATGTTACATGTTTGATAATAAGATTTCCATATAATATTAACCAAATGGGAAAGTATTCAGCACCCACATTTAAATAACTTTGCCAGAAGCATATTGGCAATGGTATGAAGATAGACAAATTTGGCCATTTGTAAGAGAAGCAGATGAAGAATCACATAGGTACAGCCAATCCTGACATAAATTGGGAAATGAATACCTCCACATTTCAGTACATTAATGTGACTCAGTTTGCTCAACCTGATAGGTATTGACTTTTTGCTTCAATTATTAATGCAAAATATGAATCTTACATTTCCTAGAAACCAGCCAGGTTTACCTGGTCGTGGACGAACCACTTTTTTATGCCCATTCAGTCTATTACTAAGATGTTTACAAAAAAATTAGAATAATAAAGCGACATAAATTATAGTTATGCCATACTGGCCATCATAAGCCTGAGAGAATAACCCTCGTTTATCTCCACCGGGATGTTATCAGGAAGGCATGGCTAAGACGAGCCATCTCCCCATCAGCTGTTATGTTAAGTTCACTTTCAAATAATGCCTTGCAACAATACACTGTCTGTCACCTATGAATTTTATTATGGTGGGCCTTTTGTAAAAAACAAAGTTGGTACTTATAGATCCATTTACACCATCTATGCCAATTATTATGTATTGTTTTAACCCAAGTACCAAGTAATTTAACTTAAGAGCCTTGTATGGGATCTTTAAATTTACATAAGTCAGCCCTTACTGTAATAATAGACTCAAAAAATGGGGGTGATGACCGCATCAAGAGGCTACCTAAAGGCTTCTATAAAAAATCAAACCACCTGGAGCCAAGTATCAAACTACTTGGAACCCCAAGTAAAGTCTTAAGTTTGTCTCTTATTAAAATACGTAACAACACAGTAAATCAAGCAGGTGTACACATTTCTATTAAGTACAGATGCTATTAAAACAACTGGACCCGGTCGCAGCCAACTGATCCTCTTTTAGCTTTCTTTGAAAAGTCCGATATTTTTTCCAGCTAGTACATTACGTGATTAAATCAACTATATTCAGAGCATTAGGGGAAATAATACTCACTCAGTACTTTCATTGAACAAGCCCCATAAACAAGTTTCTGCCTCTACCACCTCTATCATCTAGTTTCTCTCACTGGATAAAAAATACCTACTCTCTGTTTGCAGCATAGATATTAGTATTTTTTCAGGACATAGTACTAGACATACCTCGATACCCACTACACTACTAACGCTAAGGGAGTGTCAATAGATATAATAAGGCAAACAGCAGGCTGGATAAATAGCTCTTTTCTACCTTTCGCTAGATTTTATTATAGGACAAAAGCGAATTTGGTCATGCTATGCTTATGCTGAACAAAATACTTAATTAAATAATATGAATGTTAGGTACTTATAACTATTACATGCTATAAATAAGTATAAAACTAAATTAGACAAGAAGTTCAATATTCAATTAGAAGTTCAATTAGATTTGATGGTATTATGGTAATTTGATTAAAACTTTTTTAAAGTTGGACAATAAGTCCAATATTAACATGAATGATGATGATGTTCATGTTCATGATGTTTATTTAATATTGCCATTTTATTATGTCATTTGTGTCTAAAAACTAAAAGAATTTAATCTGTTATTTTATTTATAATTTCATTTTTGGAATCTCAATTTTCCTCATAAACTCTCAACATCTGCAATGTAAATTTTATATCGAGAACGAAGCCTAAAGTGTAATAAGTGATCAAACGAACTTACCTGTTGTGAAGTTCGATCATTATTATACGAAGGGCTTCGTTCGAAGATATAGGGAACCCTCCCTACCCTACCCCAGAAAAATTGAGATTCTCTTCTTACTCTAAAATAATGACAGATGACGTATAGAGCGTGAATAGCTACACTTGTGCGTTTAGTTTTTGCTTTCAGCTCTAAATATGCGATTGGTTGTCGACTGACGCGAGGAAGCTGCAATGTAAATTTTATATCTTCGAACGAAGCCCTTCGTATAATAATGATCGAACTTCACAACAGGTAAGTTCGTTTGATCACTTATTATAGCCATCCAGACATTTTCCTCGATAGGTAATACTACAACTTTAGTAGACTCGGAATCTTCTTGATCAGTGTCTTGTACAGAATACATATATGAAAATTCGTTTGGTAGTTTTTGAGTTTATCGCTTTCAGACAGAGAAACGCGACTTTGTTTTATAAAATGTAGTGATTATAGTTTCTTCTTCTAGACTACAGCGACCAGCTGAATTTCTGGTTTCAGTAGCAGAAAATGATACCTGGCTAAAGGCTTATACATATAGCTAATAGATAGATAGATATATTTATATCTACCTACTTACCTAGTATTAAAAACACACATAAATAACATAACATCAC
This sequence comes from Agrochola lychnidis, assembly GCA_963680765.1. Lineage (NCBI taxonomy): Eukaryota > Metazoa > Arthropoda > Insecta > Lepidoptera > Noctuidae > Agrochola > Agrochola lychnidis. The sequence continues at coordinate 19,620,349 of OY796857.1, forward strand.
GCCTTGTTTTCCCGAAGGTTTGGGCAGAGGTGTCTCTGTAGCAGGTACACTCACATTTCGTCAGTTATGTTTAACGAGCCTATTGCCATCAACCGGGTACAAATTCAGACTCTGGGCTGAAAATTCTCAGTATTAAAAATTACATATTTATTTTTTTATAGAATCACCGACTAAGTAATGTCGTTGGGTGTGTGCGTGTGCGTGTCTGTTATGTAGTTTATGGCCGGGAATCCCCTTAAATAGAAACAGGCCTGTATCTTATCCTTACATATTATATTACTAGCTTCTGCCCGCGACTTCGTTCGCATGGAAATCGTAAGACATCACAATATACTACAATAACAGCCACATTTTTATAAAACTTCCCTGTATACTACGTTTGTAGTTTTATTCTCAGCAGCCAAAATATACAGAGAGTCAGGAATGGTGACTTGGGAGCAAGCGACGTAACAGTTGTCCGTGTGAGAAGCAGCTTATCCTGAGGTCGACACCCGCAGCCTTCAGCCTCCAGTGTCGGCCCCTGTGACTTGTTGATCGCAAAGCATACACTCCCAGAGAACTGCACGCGCTTTAACTGGTTATTATGGGGAATTTGTACTTTATACGCGCTATAAACACTGTCTCACCATCGCCACAACCTGTTAGAATTTCCACCTCGATGACGTTTCTCTGCAAAGACATGACTTTGAGCTGTTTTCCGTTACACAGATATACAACCGGAAGTCCACTTGCCATTTGTGAATTGAGAAATTCTACGGGGTGATATTTGGCATCATCTTCCTCCACATCAGTATTAATGGAGGTGTATATCACTTCACTCCCTTCAATTTGTGAGAGAATACTGTGGTTGATCGCTGCAGCTTGATCATCTTCGGAGTTAAAACGGAAACACGCCTAAGAATTCTCTAGGTACGGTATTTAACTGATATCCCCGTATATCAGACGAATAAGATCTTCTAAAGTGGGATCTACTCTACCAAGAGTCTCTGGTAGAGTGCTTTCACCAACTTTTAGAAGAACATCGGAGAATTCTTGAGCATTTGAATTACCGCCAAGCCGAGCTCGTATGATGATGGTCAAGCGCAGTTTATGAACTCTCGACCATAGAGTCGACCTTTTCAACGAAGTATTCACTTTTTTTGTCAAAACTGTGACACCACCCGTCATATCTTGGTTTCTGCGGATGTCCTGCAGAGTTCTGTTTACAGTTTCCACTGCTTTCCTTTTTGCCATAATGCATTCATCCCATACGACGAAGCGCAATCCCCTAAGCACACATCCCTTGTTACTGTTGCGTGACACCCCACAAACAGGCGTTTCGTTGCTCTCTAAATCGATGGGAATCTTAAACATGACGTGCGCTGTTTTGCCATCAGGAAGCAGTGTGGCAGCGATTCCAGAAGATCCACACACATACATATTTTAAAATCGCTAGGACAAATCTGCTGTCAAAATCTGTAAAAAAAACATTTTATTCCTACAGTCTTTTGCTCTAAAATGATCAGAATACAACCTAGAATGTTTTGTGACTGTAAAGTACTTGTAACTTAGTAGTTTCCCATAGCTTACGAAGTTTTCCATTTTTTGTGAATTAATACATTCTATGAACTATTACATACACAATCCAAAAAAAAATCGTTTTACAAAAAGAGTTTAAAAAAAAACAGATGTAAATCGAACTTACTACCCCGGGCGGCCTACCACCAGCTCATAAAGCAGTATTATTTTAATGTTACTTCAGTGGGAGAAAGAGATGGAGCTATACATCCTGTAGAGCTTCATCTCTTTCCCACACTGAAGTAAACTAAAGTAATATTAAAATAATACTGCTTTTGAGCTGGTGGTAGGCCCTCAGGACTTCAAATCATTCGTCCAACCGCTTACTTATTCGCTTTGTTGAAAGTTAGCTAAAAAAGCCGTTCCTATATAAAAGGTAGCGTGATGATAATCATTTAAAAAGTTAAATCGGTAACTATCTATCTACAATATCCCAACCTTTTGGCGCGTCCTTTTACAATTTGCAGAGAAAAATACGAACATGATGCAATATTGCTCATCCCCCATAGCAAATAGCGTGATAGTTTATGCCCTACAGTTGGTACAGACAAACATTCTAAAAACTTTATTTTCCGCATAAGAATCGATCCCATACCTCGTAGCAATAACTTTCTTTAAAAAAAATTAACTTCGCTACGATTTTATTATATCTATAGATTATAGGTACATAATCAAAAAAAATAATATTCGTATAATAAAATGTGAAAAAAAAGAAAAAAAACCGTAGGTGGGAATCGAACTTACAACCCCATGTTTGCAAAGCAACCGCCCAACCGTTGAGCTAATTGCTTTGTTGAAACTTGTCTAAAATAGCCTTTCCTATATATTTCATGATTGACTGCTTTGTTCCATAAAGGTATAGCGTGATGATAATAATTTAAAAAGTTTAATCGATAACCATCTACAATATCCTAAAATTTTGGCGCGTTTTTTTCCAAAAATACGAACATAATATAATATTGCTCGTCCCCCATAGTAAATAGCGTGATAGTTTATACCCTATAGTTTGACCATACTTATAGGGAACACCTATGCAAAATTTTAACAAAATCTATCCGGTAGAATTTGCGTCATGCTAGAACATAAAAATACAACATAATGTAATATTGCTCGTCCCCCATAGTAAATAGCGTGATAGTTTATACCCTATAGTTTGACCAGACACACAGGGAATATCTATGCAAAATTTTAACAGAATCTGTCCGGTAGAATTTGCGCCATGCTGGAACATACATACAGACAAACAGACAAAAATTCTAAAAAAAATATTTTCGGCATTAGAATCGATCCTAGACCTCGTAGCAATTACTTTTTTTCAAAAATATTCAATGTACAGTTTTGACTTCGCTACGATTTTATTATATGTATTGCTAGAACATAAAAATACAACATAATGTAATATTGCTCGTCCCCCATAGTAAATAGCGTGATAGTTTATACCCTATAGTTTGACCAGACACACAGGGAATATCTATGCAAAATTTTAACAGAATCTGTCCGGTAGAATTTGCGCCATGCTGGAACATACATACAGACAAACAGACAACCAGACAAAAATTCAAAAAAAAATATTTTCGGCATTAGAATCGATCCTAGACCTCGTAGCAATTACTTTTTTTCAAAAATATTCAATGTACAGTTTTGACTTCGCTACGATTTTATTATATGTATAGATTATAAAACAAAGTCCCCCGCCGCGTCTGTCTGTTTGAGTGCAAACAATAAACTCAAAAACTACAGAACGGATTGCCGAACGGTTTTCACCAATGGATGAAGAGATTCATGAGGAAGGTTTAGGTGCATAATTCATTAAAGTTTTGTGTGAATATGACGATTATTGTTGAAGATGTCGGAAAAAATCATGCCGACTGGGAGCTTTATTGGCGTGCGCCGCGTAAACCGTTAGAGATACATAAAATTTAGGTTCTACAAGTTTGTACATCTTAAAAAGGTCAACAAAAAAATTCGCGATGGCATATGTCTATCTTCTAAGGATGACCCACAGTAACCATTAACATCTTTCAGAATTTGATAAAAATTTGATTGTTATTTCCGAAGCTATTTTGATCGGTATCATAATAATATTAATCCTTATCCAATAAAATATGTTATTTAAATAGGCCATTTATTTTAGATTAAAATATGCCTTGACATCATATCATTTAAGTGAACAGTTTAACAGATATCACAGATGCTGCTGCGCTGCGTGGCACGGGTTGGATTCCCGCACGGAACAAATCGACTGTAGCAATTGACATTGTCGGATCTACATGTTTGCGATTTTTAAATTTATTGCATTAAAGGGTCTTAGACTAAATGATAAAAATGATCCCACAAAGATTAAATTAAAGATTTAATGCAATAAAAAAAAATCGCAAAAATGTAGATCCGACAATGTTAATTGCTACGGTCGAAATATTTGTATGACCTACAAGTAGTTGTTCCGGGTCTGGCTGTTTGTGTATGTGAGTTTAAATGTTCGTAAACGCACCCACAAATGCTCACAATACAGGAGAAATTCCTAGTGTGGGGCAATGTTAAAAAAAAAAGTTACGCGTCACAAAATAGTTATTGACGGCAACGCGGGTGCAGCGGAGTAGGAGGAGTCAATGATCTTTTCCTCGGATATTAGGTATGTATCCCGGTAGTACGTTCCCGTGGAATATTTTCCAAAATCCACGCGGGCGAAGCCGCGGGCAAAAACTAGTATAACATTATGATTCAACCTTTTGAACGCTACGGCGGTTATACTAACCACATATACATTGCAGGAACATAAACAAAAAATTTTGAATCTACGATTCCGACTCTATACGAAAAGCTTTACGGTACACGTTGGCAAAGCTCAACATCAAAGATTGACTGTACTATGCATGTTTATTGTTTTTAAAATAAAAAGTCTCCTGGAGACTCGTCGTGGGTCAATTTGCGGTCTGTTCCCGTAAGAGTTAGTCGTGTGACCGTTTCATTAATTTATCAAGATGAAGTTCGTATTGGTGGCTATTTGTGCCATGATCTTGGTTGTATCGTCTCACACTATTTCATTAGACGATCTGCTAAAGGCATACGACATTTCCAACAACGAAATTGATACTGGTAAGTGGCATCATGTGAATGTTTAAAAATAATGTTTTACGTTTTAAATGTGCCTAAGATAATAAGTGATCAAACGAACTTACCTGTTGTGAAGTTCGATCATTATTATACGAAGGGCTTCGTTCGAAGATATAAAATTTACATTGCAGCTTCCTCGCGTCAGTCGACAACCAATCGCATATTTAGAGCTGAAAGCAAAAACTAAACGCACAAGTGTAGCTATTCACGCTCTATACGTCATCTGTCATTATTTTAGAGTAAGAAGAGAATCTCAATTTTTCTGGGGTAGGGTAGGGAGGGTTCCCTATATCTTCGAACGAAGCCCTTCGTATAATAATGATCGAACTTCACAACAGGTAAGTTCGTTTGATCACTTATTATACTTTAGGCTTCGTTCTCGATATAAAATTTACATTGCAGATGTTGAGAGTTTATGAGGAAAATTGAGATTCCAAAAATGAAATTATAAATAAAATAACAGATTAAATTCTTTTAGTTTTTAGACACAAATGACATAATAAAATGGCAATATTAAATAAACATCATGAACATGAACATCATCATCATTCATGTTAATATTGGACTTATTGTCCAACTTTAAAAAAGTTTTAATCAAATTACCATAATACCATCAAATCTAATTGAACTTCTAATTGAATATTGAACTTCTTGTCTAATTTAGTTTTATACTTATTTATAGCATGTAATAGTTATAAGTACCTAACATTCATATTATTTAATTAAGTATTTTGTTCAGCATAAGCATAGCATGACCAAATTCGCTTTTGTCCTATAATAAAATCTAGCGAAAGGTAGAAAAGAGCTATTTATCCAGCCTGCTGTTTGCCTTATTATATCTATTGACACTCCCTTAGCGTTAGTAGTGTAGTGGGTATCGAGGTATGTCTAGTACTATGTCCTGAAAAAATACTAATATCTATGCTGCAAACAGAGAGTAGGTATTTTTTATCCAGTGAGAGAAACTAGATGATAGAGGTGGTAGAGGCAGAAACTTGTTTATGGGGCTTGTTCAATGAAAGTACTGAGTGAGTATTATTTCCCCTAATGCTCTGAATATAGTTGATTTAATCACGTAATGTACTAGCTGGAAAAAATATCGGACTTTTCAAAGAAAGGTAAAAGAGGATCAGTTGGCTGCGACCGGGTCCAGTTGTTTTAATAGCATCTGTACTTAATAGAAATGTGTACACCTGCTTGATTTACTGTGTTGTTAGGTATTTTAATAAGAGACAAACTTAAGACTTTACTTGGGGTTCCAAGTAGTTTGATACTTGGCTCCAGGTGGTTTGATTTTTTATAGAAGCCTTTAGGTAGCCTCTTGATGCGGTCATCACCCCCATTTTTTGAGTCTATTATTACAGTAAGGGCTGACTTATGTAAATTTAAAGATCCCATACAAGGCTCTTAAGTTAAATTACTTGGTACTTGGGTTAAAACAATACATAATAATTGGCATAGATGGTGTAAATGGATCTATAAGTACCAACTTTGTTTTTTACAAAAGGCCCACCATAATAAAATTCATAGGTACAGTGGACAGTGTATTGTTGCAAGGCATTATTTGAAAGTGAACTTAACATAACAGCTGATGGGGAGATGGCTCGTCTTAGCCATGCCTTCCTGATAACATCCCGGTGGGGATAAACGAGGGTTATTCTCTCAGGCTTATGATGGCCAGTATGGCATAACTATAATTTATGTCGCTTTATTATTCTAAATTTTTTGTAAACATCTTAGTAATAGACTGAATGGGCATAAAAAAGTGGTTCGTCCACGACCAGGTAAACCTGGCTGGTTTCTAGGAAATGTAAGATTCATATTTTGCATTAATAATTGAAGCAAAAAGTCAATACCTATCAGGTTGAGCAAACTGAGTCACATTAATGTACTGAAATGTGGAGGTATTCATTTCCCAATTTATGTCAGGATTGGCTGTACCTATGTGATTCTTCATCTGCTTCTCTTACAAATGGCCAAATTTGTCTATCTTCATACCATTGCCAATATGCTTCTGGCAAAGTTATTTAAATGTGGGTGCTGAATACTTTCCCATTTGGTTAATATTATATGGAAATCTTATTATCAAACATGTAACATTATTTGTAAATGTTGTTTATTTTTAACAAAAATATTTTAAGGCTAAAAATATAGTGAGTGGTTCTAGATAATTTATGTGATTTTTCAGTCATTTTCCAGAACACATGAACCCTATATCATTTTCATTACAAACAGCCCCCCCCCCACTTCTTGATACATCTGTAAATATTTCCAACTCATATTTAGAGTATGTATGCTATACTTTTCTGTAAACTACATGTTGATATTATCAGCCCACCGCTGTAGGTCTAGTTTGATATCTGGGTGAATGATAATCTTTTTATCATAATTGCTTTTATTATACAGTAGACCATGATATTTATGGTTAGATGTAATATTTTATGTTCTAATAGTTTGGTAGTAAAGCCAAACATATGTACTTGCCAGGCATGTGGCAGTCAATGTTCCTATTAACTGAGCAAGATCCTTAATACTACAACTCTGTTTTTTGGACATATTCCTCAATGGGTTTTTGTTTTAAAAAAAAACCTAAGAATTGGCATGACTGAGATGGACAAATTTTTTTTTTTTTTTTTTTGAACAAATCCAAGACATTTGAAAATAGCAATTGGGTTAATGAAACCTCATTTTTCAAGCATGTTTTAAAATCAGAACTAATGCACAAGAGGTTTAGGTTTTTAAATTGTGTAACCACCGCTCTCATAATCTTAGAGAATACATAAGGTGCATAACACAAGACGTGGGAATGTATTAAATTCGTATAATTTTTCATACTGAAACCATCAATACTTCCTATGAGCTGGATTAATATTTGCCAATAAATAGAAGTCTTTTGAAATCAATGAATTCTGGAGAAATTAGAACTACTGCAGTTCTGTGATCTTTTCTGTTAAAATGGCACTTGTGTTAACAAATTTGTTAAAAGGCTTAAGGTTTAGGATTAATGTTTTGCTACCATTCAGTTTTTCAAAACAATAACACTTAAAAGATGTGAATTGATTGGCCTTTACATTGTGTGCAAGGAGAAATTGCACCTAATGCCAGCAAATTATTAATAGTTGTATGCATATCAAGGTCATTTAAAATATCATTTTATAATGACTGTTCAGATTGTCACTCAGTAAAAGGTATCGAGTATCCAATGACATGATTCAATATTGAATCATTGTCACAGATGAGATGCTTTGCCAATAAGGTAAGAAATGATTTAATCTTCCAGTGTGACTAACCTCTAGTATCGAGCACGGGTCTTATCCTGTGGTGGTGGGGCTTTGGGATTTCTCACGGCATGCTGTAGCTAGTACTGGTTGTATTGTTGTGCTAGTTGATATTTCCTTGCATGATATGAGGACTGTGGTTTCTTGTGTCCCGGCCTCAGATTTGTCCTCTGTTGGTTGTAACAAAGTGAACCACTCAAGTTTCCCTGACGGGTTGTGGTAAAAGTATTTGGCTTTTTTTTTATAAATTGGTCTGTTCTTTGGCAAGCTTGTGAGAATCTTTATCTTTTCAGATAGGTTGTTACCATGAAGGTAAGATAAGATGTTAGTGTTGTTACCATAAAGGTGATCATCTCTTCCTACTTCTTTAACAATGTCTAAGGATTTTTTGTCCAGGACAGAGAAAATAAGGTTTTTGTTTTTTCGAGATTTTGTTTGTGTGAAGTGTAAGTCTGTTAACATCCTTCCAGCGTCACTGAGCTGGGAGATCTCTATCATTATTGTTGATTAGCATGCATCCCCTAAAATGGTGCGTCCCTTCTTCAAAATGGTATTCCAAATATGGGCTTGTTTATTGCTCATTTTACACAACTGCCCCAAGAAGGAGTGTAATGTTTTATAGGCATATTAATGCATCAAATCCTAATGCTTGCCTTCCTGGAATAGAATATTAGTAGGCTCCGTGTCTAGCACAGGTGCTGGGTCAGGCCCAGGTAGAGCATCAGTTACAGCCATGGCTGTATTAGTGTTATCCGGGTTTTGTCAAATGGAACCAGTGGTTCGCCACAGTCAATAACTACTTCTTTTGGTTCATCAGTTTTGCAGTCTGCAAAAAGATAGAATTGACCCCGATAATGTACCTTATTATACATACCTAAGCGTAGCCTCGCGGACCACACCATTAAAATAGTTGAATGATAAAACTCGTGCGTTTATCTCGTAAACGCCCCGAATTATTTGTTCGCGTCAATGCATCTCGTACATTACCCGCGTGGTACAATAAATATCGTATATAAGCCATGTGAAACATGTTTTTCTGTATAAAACGATAAAATAGTTGAATGATAAAACTCGTGCGTTTATCTCGTAAACGCCCCGAATTATTTGTTCGCGTCAATGCATCTCGTACATTACCCGCGTGTTACAATAAATATCGTATTTAAGCCATGTGGAACACGTTTTACTTTATAAAACGTTTTAAAAACAATTGTTTTATTCGGTGAAGAAAAAATGAACGACTCTGATGAATCGGTGTTGTACCGGTATCGATTGTAATCTTCGGATATTTGGAAGATAATATTCCTTTTCATGTTTTCGTTTCGGCATGATAACTTACGCCCACTTTTAACACACTTTGAACTAGTTTTAAACACTTTAATAAATATTCTTTGAGAATTATAGCGTACTGGTTGCCGCGCAAACGTAAAGAATGACAGATGACGTATAGAGCGTGAATAGCTACACTTGTGCGTTTAGTTTTTGCTTTCAGCTCTAAATATGCGATTGGTTGTCGACTGACGCGAGGAAGCTGCAATGTAAATTTTATATCGAGAACGAAGCCTAAAGTATAATTGTGTTTTGTGTGTGTAATTGGTTAGGTAATTGGGTATTTTTCGGGTTGAGCAGGCCGACTTTCACACGGACGTAATAAAATCGCGACACTCTGCTTAGCACCGAGAGTTGAAAATCCAACAGTGTGTTTTTTCAACGCGCTGGGATGCACTCTGTTGAATTCCCAACGCTCGGCTTAACACAGAGAGTTGAAAATCCAGTGCGCGATAAAATCTCGCCGCGATTTTATTACATCCGTGCGGACGTCGGATTATTAGGGAGTTTGCTGCACTGTTTTTTGTTTCCGGCTGGGAAGAAAAAACGGCGGGGAATAATTAGGAAGGTCTTCTTATTTTTCGTGTGGTTAGTGACTAACCTGGTGTCAGAGTTTTTTTGCCACCCATGGGCCTGGCTTCACATGCCGCATGCCGGCGAGAAATATCGGTCAGTGGGTCGTCTTAGCATGTCTCCTCACGATGTTTTCCTTTACCGTTTTTGAAGCAAGTGATATAAAGGAAAGGGAAGAGGGGGGGAGGGAGGGGGACAGGTAAAGGTCGTTTATTTTATGGTCTTCCTTGAAAAAGTGACAACTACATTTAAAAAAAATCTAATCCAAGTTACAGCCCTATTTAATTAAAAACATCTCCTGTTTCAAAATTACGTTTAAATTATTTAAGTACCTATGGCCATGGGTAGGTACACCTATGCACAGTGCAGAACATTTTTTTTATCTAAGTACCGGTATACTCTTATGGCTGGGTTGTGGTGGAGGTCAAATGGCACTTGCTAAGCCCCTTTAAATATTTTATTGATATATACATATAATGGCACACTCAAATCTTTATTTATAAAACATGGGTAGAAATAAGTGTTATGAATGTTTTTCTATCCATAGAAATATAAAAAAAAACAAGTTCCATCAGTTCTATGTGCCAAAAAATTAATCTTAAGTCTGATGACTGGTGATGGAGACACAGCAATGTGATTATTTATCTATTGGCTGAATAAAAGTCCTATAGCAGGATGCGGCGCGAATGGCGACAACATAACATAACATCACGCCTGTATTCCCCGAAGGGTTAGGCAGAGGTGCACCTATGTAGTAGGTACACCCACACATCGCCAGTTGTGTGTTATGATGACAAGGATACTAATGTTATTGTTTCTTTTTTACAGGAGAAAATTCGGTGAAGGTGGCGCACCAGGCTCTATTCATACCGATGAGATTGCGGTCCTGCACAAGCGGCGCCTGCAACTTCTGGTGTAAACTCCTCGGCTACAGCTATGGAACGTGCATGTCTTCGGAAACATGTCGGTGCTACAGTTAAACTGTGTTCCAAATTCAAGTTATTTTCTCGTAATGTCTCCCAGTCTAAACTTAGCTCATAATGTGTTTTCGTTTTAAGTTAACACCGGCTCTTTGTTTGTGTTTTTTTTTTAAATATATGTTTCTAATCGATTTTTATTTTGAAGTTTTATTTTTATTAAGTGCATAAGTAGGTAACACTTCTTTCACAGTAATCACTTTCACACTTTTCATAATTCTCTTGTCCAAATCACAATTTAATTGAGGTCAACATGTCTTTATCTTCCACACTTCTCTATCAGTCATCATCTCGGTAATCAACCCTTTTCTAGCCACATCATCTTTCACACAGTCCATCCATCGTGCCTTTGATCTTCCACTACTCTTATAGCCATCCACATTCATCCTCAAAACTTTCCTCGCGATATTTTCCTCGCTAGGAATATGTACACACGGCTACATATCAAGCTATACAAATCCAGTATAAACTGACCTCGCATTGTACGGTAATCCTATACAATGCGAGATCAGCATAAACTGGAAATGTATAGCTTGATGTGTAGCTATGTGTACTACAACCGTAGTAGACTCGATATCTCCTTATTCAGTGTTTGTACAGATTATATTATTAAAATCCGTTCGAAAGTTTTGAGTTTATCGCGTTTAGACAGACAGACGCGGCGGGGTTACTTTGCTTTTTAAAATGTGGTGATAATAGTTTCTTCTTTTACACTACAGCACAGAATAAATAATATTACCATGACTACAGCGACCGGCTGAATTTCTGGTTTCAGTAGCAGATAAGGATACCTGGCCAAAAGTTATGTAGGTAATAGGTAGAGCTGGTAACGAAATATACCTACCTACTTACCTAGTTTTAAAATTACATATTTATTTTTTTATAGAATCACCCACTAAGTAATTTCGTTGTGTGTGTGCGTGTGCGTAATCTGTAATGTAGTTTATGGCCGGGAATCCCCTTAATAGAAACTTAACGATTGCTATATTGCTACCTATATGCCTATATCCTAAAGCCCGTCACAGACGTAGCTATAATATATATTAATAAACTGTGCTATATATTATAGCAAGCCACCACACAGGGTAGCTATACTGTAATATATATAAATCTTACCGACTGATGTTACTTAAGTGCCTACATATAGTACCTATTATGTATTAGAGTTGTAAGACGAAAGAGACTAGTCTCCACGACACAGGGAATCCTAGTGTGGAGGCTAGTGCTATTTGAATTTGTACTGTTTACTTGAACAATAAAGTTTTTATATTTATATTTTATTTTATATATTTTTGCCCACATTTGATCTGCGGCCGTTCGTTGGGGTCGTCGCAAGTGCATGCTTTTGAAACATATTTATGATAAAGGATGTTCTAATTTGGAAACAGGCACTGTAATATGGATTTGACAAGTGCACAACTGTCGGATTTAATTTATAAAGAAAAGAAAAGAAAGAAAGAAAATTCATTTATTTAGCACAGACCAAAAAGCACACAATATAATTAATTGCAGATAAAAAATAAAAATAAAAAATAAAATAAAAAGTGTAAAGTGCGATGTAAGAAATTAGCAGGGGAGTGTGCCTCACGGCTATAGTTACGGGTATAGTTCGTAAGATGATTCCGATGGTGAATTTAATACGCCTGTTGCCTTGTCTGGTATATACATAAGAACCATCTGGATTGAATCGCATTTAAAGTAAAAACAAGCTCGTGGCGCTAATACTATGATTTATCATTAAAAAAATCGCACAATATTTTAGAGGTTCAAAATCAGCGTTTATCGAGAGTAAAACACTTAGCACAGTATAGCTCCGTCTGCGGTCGCTAGAAGATTACTATGGAAAATGTATCGTAATATGTCCAACTATGATTATTTTATCCTTACATATTATAAAACAAAGTCCCCCGCCGCGTCTGTCTGTCTGTCTGAACGCGATAAACTCAAAAACTCCCTAACGGATTTTCAAACGGTTTTCACCAGTGGACGGAGTGATTCTTGCGGAAGGTTTTAGTGTACCTATGATTCATTAAGGTTTTGTGTAAATTGGCTGAAATATGATGGTTAAAGTCGAAGATGTCGGAAAAAATCTCGGATCTTTACTGGCGTGCGCCGCGTAAACCGTTACAGATACATCAAATTTATGCTCTACAGGATTGAAGATCTTAAAAAGGTCAATAAAAATGTTCGCAACGATATACTATGTCTATCTTCTAAGGATGACCCACAGTAACCATTATTATCTTTCATAATTTGATTAAAAAAATATTGTTATTTCCGAAGCTATTTTGACCGGTAGGCGGTTTCATATTAATCCTTAGCCAATAAAATATGTTATTTAAATTGGGCATTTCATTTAGGTAGATTAAAATATGTCGTGACATCGTAAATTAATAGTTTAAAAGATATCACAGATTCAAAATTATGGTTGACGGCAACGCGGGTGCAGCGGTAGGAGTCAATAACCGTTTCTTCGGCTATTAGATATGTAATCCCGGTAGTACGTTCTCGTGGGATATTTTCCGAAATCTACGCGAGCGAAGCCGCGGGAAAAAGCTAGTAGGTATAACATAAGATTCAACATTTTGAACGCTAAGGCGCGGCGGCGGCGCGCGGCGGTGGCGGCGGTCGGTTAAACTAACCACTTAAACAAAAAAAATTGAATCTACAATTTCGACGCTATTTGAAAAGCTTTACGGTACACATTGGCATAGCTCAACATCAAAGATTGACTGTACTATGCATGTTTATTGTTTACAAAATAAAAAGTCTCCTAGTCAAATATGAATGGCAGTGATTCTATGATTTAGTTTTAAAATAAACTTTAATTACAATCTTACAGTAATTAGGAGGTGTGCTCAGTTGAGCGATACAGACGGAATGCTTACGAACTATTGTTACATATTTAATAAAAAAAGGTTAATATAAAAAAAAACATATTTCTGGAATGGTCCACAAGACCACTTCAGATAAACGTTAACACATGTGTTAGAAAAAGGTAAAGTGTTTGAAAGAGATGCATAATAAATAACTGCAATCGGTGACATGGCTATTTAACGAAATAATTAATACAAGAGGTTAGAAACAGACAGCCTTACCACAAAAAATAAATAAAACAACGTTTAAACACGTGTTTACTTAAACAATGTCTAAGGGATAAACACTGCCTAAACAAGTGTTTAAAATTTCTTACCACAAATACATGTTTAACATGTATTTAGCAAAACGCTGCCTAAATTGACGTATCCTTGTTTTAACTTGGCAACCCTAAGAAACGTTTCGTTTGAAGCAGATTTCATTTGTTGAGCCTTTCTTTTTCCTATCGAAATTTATTTGTTTCAGTTGTTAATACGGAATAACTAAGTTGGAAAATTTAAAATAAGTACAATTTAATTAAATAAGTCCGTTAGTGGTTGCCCATGCGTCTCGTGTAGGTATAAATGTAAAAATATTTTTGTGCACTAATAACGGAACGGACCGAAACCGAAAATGCAAAAGGCACACAGCTGTACAACGACAACCGGTAATGACGACAAAAACTAAAGACAATAACAAAAGGGCGCTTACCTGATGGCAGGCCCAGTTCCGTAAGGAACAGGCAACTTGAATTTGAGAATCTAAGCACCTACCACGAAAATAATGTGGAATATTATTTTTTACTAGATCAACAATTTTTTTTTCCAAAAGCTTTGCTGAACTTGTACCACTTTCTAAAGATAAATTCATTTTAATATTCGCAAAGATTCACTCGCATTCAGTACACTTGATCACGATAGTCATCCATAAGTTCTATGTCGTTAAAATCATTAAAATCAGCATAATCGAAGATATTCATTGCAATTTATATACTGAAAGAAAGCAATATGGCGACCGGCGAGGGTTAAACGCGTGTTAAACAGGGCATCGTTACTGTTTAAATTTAAACAACGTCTAAAGCATGTCTAACCCTAAACAACAGCTAAACATGGTTTTGTGGTATCACTTTTGCTAAACAACTGCTAAACACGTGTCTAAGACGTGTCTATGTTTTTTGTGGTAAGACTGAGAGTGTCGAGTGATTTTATGGGAACTGCTTCCTTGAGATTGAGACTCGCTCGAATATGGTCACAATTTGCGGTCTGTTCCCGTGCGAGTCAGTCGTGTGATCGTTTCATTATTTTATCAAGATGAAGTTCGTATTGGTGGTTATTTGTGCCATGATCTTGGTTGTATCGTCTCATATCTCACCAGGCGATTTGCAAAAGGCATACGATATTTCCAACAACGAAATTGGTACTGGTAAGTGGCATCATGTGAATGTGTAATTAATAATGTTTTACGTTTTTAGTGTGCTTATTAAGATAATTGTGTTTTGTGTGTGTAATTGGTTAGGTAAAACCCCACAATAACCATATTTATCTTTCAGAATTTGATAAACATTTCATTGTTATTTCCGAAGCTATTTCGACCGGTATTATATTAATCCTTATCCAATCAAATATGTTATTTAAATTTGTCATTTAATTAAAATTAAAATATGCCTTGACATCATTTCATTTAATGAATGGTTTAAAGATATCACAGATTCAAAATTACGCGTAACAAAATAATTATGGTTGGCTAGGCCCATGGGCGACATAAAAATTCTGACACCAGTATCCTAATTGCATAACTTATTTTCGTAAAAAATTTCGCGAAATTTGTTTCATTTTGACATTTCAACAACATTCATTGCGTTATTTACGTTGTTGAACAGATTTTTTTTCCAACTTATGAATCAATGGATTAGAAATCTGTTCCAAATCGAAACAAATTGTGATTGTGTTGTATTACGCAATTAGGGTACAGGTTAGTCACTAACCACACGAAACAGAAGAAAGTCTTCTTCTAATTCTAATTATTCCCAGCCGGACACAAAAAACAGTGCAGCAATGAGCAAACTCAATAATAAGCCGACGTCCGCACGGACGTAATAAAATCGCAGCAGGATTATTATAGCACACTGGATTTTCAACTCTCAGTGTTAAGCCGAGCGTTACGTACAGCACGCGTAGCATGACCACCGTAGAAACGAGTTTTGTCGACGGAAGAGTAGACAAAATGACTGATGAACAATCACAATCTCTAATTTTGTCTATTCTTCCGTCGACAAAACTGTTTGACTAATTTGTTTTTATCGAATTTGTTTTTATCGAATTTGTTTTTATCGACTTTGTTTTTATCGATTTTGTTTTTATCGACTTTGTTTTTATCGACTTTGTTTTTATCGACTTTGTTTTTATCGACTTTGTTTTTATCAACTTTTTTTTTATCGACTTTGTTTTTATCGACTTTGTTTTTATCGACTTTGCTTTATCGACTTTAAAAACAAAGTCGATAAAAGCAAAGTCGATAAAAACAAAGTCGAAAAAAGCAAAGTCGATAAAAACAAAGTCGATAAAAACAAAGTCGATAACAACAAAGTCGATAAAAACAAAGTTGATAAAAAAAAGTCGATAAAAAAAAGTCGATAAAAACAAAGTCGATAAAAACAAATTCGATAAAAACAAATTCGATAAAAACAAATTCGTCAAACAGTTTTGTCGACGGAAGAATAAACAAAATTAGAGATTGTGATTGTTTATCAGTCATTTTGTCTACTCTTCCGTCGAAAAAACTCGTTTCTACGGTGGTCATGCTACGCGTGCAGCGTACAACGTACATGACTTTTGTTCAACAGAGTGCGCGCAGTACACGCAGTACACGCGGTACACGCGACGCGACACAAAGGCACCGCTCGTCGCGCGACGAGGAGCGGTATCTTTGGCCGCATTCCGAGTTACGATAAAAGTGATTATATCGCGAATCCGACCAAATTTAATAGTCACAAAATATAAGGGTTATTGATTAATAATTGTGATTTTGGACTTTGGTCGGATTCGCGATATTATCACTTTTAGCGTAACTCGGAATGCGGCCCTTGTGTCGCGTCGCGTGTCGCGCCTGTTTGAAGAAGCCTAAATGGGTATATTTTCGGGTTGAGTTATGCTGTCTTAGCCGACGTACGCACGGACGTGACAAAATCGCGGCGGGATTCTTTCGTACATTGGATTTTGCACTCTGTTGAACAAAATTCAGGTACGTTGCCAAATGTACAATTTTTGGCGGCCATATTCATGTGTTAAGATGGCAACGATACTAATGTTATTGTTTCTTTTTTTCAGGAGAAAATTCTGTGAAGGTGGCGCATGAGGTTGAGGCTCTATTCATACCGATGAGATTGCGGGACTGCACAAGTGACTACTGCAACTTCTGGTGTAAACTCTTCGGCTACACCTACGGAATGTGCTTTTTCGGATCATGTCGGTGCTACCTCGGTGCTACAGATAAACTGTGTTCCAAATAAGTTATTTTCTAACACAGTCTAAACCTAGCTCATAATGTGTTTTAATTTTTAGTTTAACATCGGCTCTTTATTTGTGTGTTTTTTTAATATAAATTTCCGATCGATTCTTATTTGGAAGTTTTATTTTTATTAGGTGCATATATCGTTGGTGTAGGTGGAGAACTAAATAACAAAAAAAATATTGTTTGGAGAAAATTGCGATTTATTTATGCGGCGTGATTTGGGTGTTACGAAAATGGTGAAAAGTCAATTTGACCAAAATCGTAGTTATTTAGTTCTCCACCTACGCCGACGATATGTAGGGAACACTTCTTTCACAGTAATCACTTTCACACTTTTCATAATTCTCTTGTCCTAATCACAATTTAATTGAGGTCAACAAGTTTTTATCTTTCATACTTCTCTATTAGTCATCATCTCGGTAGTCTACCCTTTTCTATCCATATCATCTGTCACACAGTCCATCCATCGTTTCTTTGGTCTTCCCCTACTCTTATGGCCATCCACATTCATGCTCAAAAGTTTCCTCACGACATTTTCCTCGTTAGGTAACACTAAAGGTTTTTCTCACCTGTACCCTAATTGCGTAACTTATTTTCGTAAACAATTTTGCCTAATTTGTTTCATTTTGACAGTTCAACAACATTCATTGCGTTATTTACGTTGTTGAGCAGACTCTTTTTTCCAACTTATGAAGCAATGGATTAACAATCTGTTTCAAATCGAAACAAATTGTGATTGATCATGCATTAAGGCTCTTACAAACAGGCGCGACACGCGACGCGACACAAAGACACCGCTCGTCGCGCGACGAGCGGTGCCTTTGTATCGCGTCGCGTGTCGCGCTAGTCTGCACGAGCCTTTACGCAATTAGGATACTGGTTTCAGGTTTTGCGTTATTTGAATTAACTTGTTCTTCAGTGGTGGATTTGCAAGCCTATTGCCATCAACCGGGCACAAATCCAGACTCCGGGCTGTTACTGAGAAATTCCAGATAGAAAATCCCAATAACACTTTGTCCGATCCGGGAATCGAACCCAGGACCTCATGCTGCATAGGAAGGTAGGTATTTATAAAGTAAATACGTAAGTAACTACAATATTTTAATATCGTTTTAAGTAGGTACGCTATCTTCATACAAACGCACTGCGCTCGGCTTGTATGTGTGCGTACACATACAAGCCGCGCGTGGTGCGTTTGTATGAAGATAGCGTACTTCCTCTCCTTATACTATGTTTTAAGGCTTCTACAAACAGGCGCGACACAAAGGCACCGCTTGTCGCGCGATGAGCGGTGCCTTTGTGTCGCGTCGCGTGTATTGCGTGTTTTGCGTGTATTGCGTTATTTACGTCGCTAAGCAGTTTTTTTTCCAACTAATGAATCAATTTTTTTTTTTTATCGTTGCCCCACGCTAGGAATTTCTCCTGAGGGCCTACCACCAGCTCATAAACAGTATTATTTTAATATTACTTCAGTGTGGGAAAGAGATGAAGCTCTACAGGACGTATAGCTCCATCTCTTTCTCCCACTGAAGTAATATTAAAATAATACTGCTTATGAGCTGGTGGTAGGCCCCCTGTACTGTGGGTGCGTTTACAAACATTTAAACTCACATACACAAACAGCCAGACCCGGAACAACTACTTGTAGGTCATACAAATATTTGTTCCGTGCGGGAATCGAACCCGCGACACGCAGCGCAGCAGTCAATGGATTAGCAATCTGTTTCAAATCGAAACAGATTGTGATTGATCGTGACTTACGCAATTAGGGTACAGGTGAGGATTGTGGCGAGAAGGGCTCACCACGTAATCCTCAACAAGACACCTTTATATCTCTGGAATCCCTGAATGACTATTTTCGAGATTTGGCATAGTAAGTATTACGACAATTTTTTGTCCATTTTTTAGAATTGAAACCTTAATACGGTTTAGTTCCATCTCGGCACCCATGAATTAATTTAATTTAATTAATTTATTTATTTCATTTCATCATCATCATCATTTCAGCCGAAAGACGTCCACTGCTGGACATAGGCCTCCCCCAAGCACCGCCACTTCGACCGATTCTGTGCTTTCCGCATCCAGCGGATTCCTGCGGCCTTCACAAGGTCATCGGTCCATCTTTATTTCATTTACTTGAAGATAATTATGCCTAACTTCTAGAAACTGAACTGATATAACGACGTCTTAGTGACCATGTGATCAACTAATGGCGCAGTATCCCAAGATAAATAAATTCATGGGTGCCGAGATGATACTAAAAATTCTTGGTACTAAGTACTAAAACTTCTTTATAGGAGACTACGTTGCTATCATCTCCGCTCTTGATAACGTTGACTGGGACGAGTTGCTGAGTGCTGAGCCACTAGACAATGCTGTTAATCATTTTTATAACAAACTCTATGAAATCAGAGATCAGTATATTCCAAAAAAGACTTAAAAATTCATGACTCCTTCCCTGGTAATCTGGACTAAGTAATTAAGATTCTAAAAGAAAAATATAAATATCACCGGAAATTTAAAACTTATAGAAATATATCCGATTACCAAAGCTTTTCTTTATTGCGTCATAGAGCTGCAGAAGTGGAGAATTAATCTTGTTACCGTACGTATGTGGGTAAAGTCGAGTCATCAATTATCAAGAACCCAACATTTTTTGGTCCTATATTAAAAGCAAGAGAAGTAATAGTAACTTCCCTAATATTCTGAAATATCAAGATACAATCGCAGACACTGGAGAAGAAATCGTATAAAAATTGTAATCTATAACTCTCTGAGCGAGATGTACATACAATTTACGCATTGTTATCTTAAAATTATATTTTAATAAAGATATGTTCCATTAATTTACGTTTCATTTTTTTTGAAAATATTTTACCCTAATCACTTCTGTGCGTTAGTGTACTTTGCTACTACATATTGGTGGAGTTGTCGATTCTTCCACAAATAAATTAAATTCGTGCGAATCGCCTCAAGAACAACAAATATTTAATAAAATGGTCGATTCGCCCGGACTCGGGCGAGTTAATTCGGGCGAGTCTGTTACTGCCCCGGTTCTAAAGTCGCCAAGTGCTGCAAGCAAGAATAGTCCTTACGGTGGTTAGTTATCGCCAGTGATCGGAGTAGGTAGAGTGATTTTATGTACTCGCATCATGAATAGTCATAGAAATCATAACATGGATAAGCATTTTTTCCGGGATTTCATTTTGATACTTACGGGATTTAATCAAATATTGTTAAAGTAAGGATTTTTAAACTACTACATTAGATAGATAAACATTTAAAATATATAATATTATTATAATTGTTTTTGTAGTATACCTATCCTTTTCTTGGAGTCCGATCACCTATATACTAATAAAAAGACAGCAAAAGGGTTAAATATTTCTTATTCATATTGATGTATTCTTTATTCTACACATTATAACATTAAAAATTCCTTAAAAAGTCTTAATAATTTCAAAATCCCGGAATCCCGGGGTATATCCATACTAATATATACGGGCCAGTGCATTGACCCCAAATCACTCTACCTACTCCGATCACTGGTTATGGCTTTCCGCGATGGTACTTATTCCGCTAAGCTAGCTCAAGGTTACACTGTTACCACCGAAGTGTGCTCGACTGGACCTTTAAGGCTCTCGCAGAGAGGCGCAACGCAACTCATTGTTGAACAATTTCCAGGAAGTTTTCATAGAAATTATTCCACCAGAATGGCGTCGCGCCTCTCTGCGGGACCTTTTATGCTTGGTAAGAGAGTACTAGTGTGCTTCTGAGTAAACATTGGGCGTCTTACCTGTATCAAAAGTGCAATCTGACCCTACACTACCTAACTTTTGCAACATATGTACTTGGTAAAACCCTTAGTAAAACCCAGTTATCTGAAATTATCTAGATTATACTAGATTATTATAATAAGTGATTATATTTTAATGATGATGACCTCTATAAACGTTTATGTTCTTGTATAGGTTATGGTCGATTGCTCTCATAATTGCTCTATTAGCCTACGTCGTAATAAAATCGCGGCGATTTTTTTCGTGAACTTGATTTTCAAAGCTCTGCTTACCGCCGAGAGTTGAAAATCCAACAGTGTGTTTTTTCAACGCGCTGGGACGAGAGTGCGTCCCAGCGTTGGATTCTCAACGCTCGGCTTTAGAGGCCGGCGACACGACTCGCAACTACAAATCGAGATGTTTGTAAAATTCAATTCCAAGCACGTTGCGCTAGTGTGAGTGCCTGTCGGAGCGTGAACAGGATTTCAAGGTCCGAAGGCGAGAACACCCAATGAAAACACTCACACTGTTTCAATTAGGTTTAATTCACATGGAATAGTTCACAATTCTCACACCAAAAAAATATAATCTTAAATTACATATGGTTTGCTCGGTAACGTAACCATAGCGAGATCTATTTCGATCCCAACGCCATCTAGGGAAGCGTCAGGTAAACTTTTGCACATAATATATGAAATATTAGACATACCGCCCACCAAGGACATATTGCAGAATGTCCTTTTCTTAATCTAAACCGCCCACCATGCAACATGTCTAATAATATTGGGTGCAACAGATACACACTTTAATATCAAAATAACATGGGTGAAGGTTTATAAAAGACAAAAAAAACAATTTAGTAATGCTTACAAACTAGATGCATTCAATTATGAACACTACATATTCTTAAATAAACCTTAAAAACACAAAGTTTAAGTTGCTACAGGTAGAATAGCCAATTTAGTAATAGGTCTCTTTATCAGGGAATTTTTAGTTCTAACAGTAACGACTCGAGTGATTCCGTCGGGCCCAGGATGCTTTAACTCTATCTTCCCCAGCAACCACTTGCCAGGAGGTAAATCATCCTCCTTTATAAGGACTATGCCACCTATGGCTGGTTCTGGATTCTTGAGAGCCCACTTATGGCGTTGTAAAAATTGATTTAAATAATCTTGTGACCACCGCCGCCAATAGTCCTGCAACATTCTTTGGGTAAGTTGCCACCGTCTGAGACTAGAAAGATTGGCCTTTTCGAAATTCGAATCAGGTACAAGGACGAGTGGTTCTCCAACCAGAAAATGACCCGGAGTTAACACCGTCAACTCATTTTGATCCACACAGGAAAGCGGTCTCGAGTTGAGGCACGCCTCGATTTGTGCCAACACCGTCATTAGTTCCTCGAACGTTAATGTAGAGTTCCCTATAACTCTTCTGAGATGGTATTTGGTTGACTTTATTCCTGCCTCCCATAGACCGCCGAAGTTCGGAGCGTGAGGGGGAATAAAGTTCCACTTTGTACCATTATTTGCCAAGCACTGAACTAATTCGGGAATAAAATTTGATTTTTCTTCATTAAATAATTCCCGCAGTTCTCGTGCAGTGCCAACAAAATTTGTGCCATTGTCACTATGTAGTTCTGCACAGTGCCCACGCCTCGCCACGAACCTCTTAAAAGCGGCCAAGAAACCTTTGGACGTCATGTCACTAACTGCTTCGATATGAATCGCCCGCGTAGACAGACAAATGAAGAGTGCGATATACCCCTTGTACGATTTATTTCCACGTCCTTTAGACACTCTGACGTTTATCGGGCCAGCGTAATCGACGCCACTGTACAGAAAAACTTTATTTGGTGTAACACGAGGAGATGGTAGCTGTCCCATTAGTTGGCTTCTGGCCTTATTTGTGTACCTAATGCAAGTAACGCATTTTCTAAAATAGGCCTTTACTAAAGATTTAATCCCTACAACCCAATACCGTGATCTCAAGTAAGCAATCATAGCTTGAGGCCCCCCATGCATCGTTTTTTGATGCGCCTCGCTTATGAGAAGCTTTGTGAGAAAGGAATCTTTAGGTATAAGTATAGGATGTTTGCGATCATAACTCAACTGAGACATCTCTAATCTACCTCCCACTCTAATTACTCCTTTTGAGTCCAAAAATAAGTTCAACGATTTGTATTTTTTACCCTTTTTATCTAAAGATCCCATCCCCTTAAGTTCTTATATTTCTTCTTGTAACTCTTCTTCTTGACCCGCTCTAATACAGACTTCCATCGCCACCCCGAGTTCGGTTGTAGACAACTGTTTATTTCTTTTCTTGTTAGCACAATTGGTTCTTAAGTGCAAGAACTTCCTACAGTAGGCTACTACCCTGATCATCCTTGAAAGCGATGAAAATCTGTCCCATAAAGAAATATCAAGGATACCCGAATGGACCTTCACTTCCTCCAATTTAGTAATCAAGTGTTTAGGTTTTTTATATTCTATCACTGATTGCCTTAAAAACTCTGGTCCATTAAACCATATCGCAGTATTGCCGAGTTCTCCTGGAGCCACGCCACGAGAGGCACAATCCGCTGGATTTTGTTTCGATGGAACATATGACCAATATTGTGTATCCAATGTGTTTAAGATTTCTGCAACGCGGTTGGCCACAAACGTTTTCCACCGACTTGGATGACAATTAAGCCATGCGAGTACAACTTCAGAATCCGTCCAAGCGTGCACATCTAATACATTTACATCCAGAGTTTTAGCAACGTCCACCATCAACTTGGCTAATAGAACGGCTCCACATAGTTCCAACCTAGGTATTGACACCTGTTTGATGGGAGACACCTTGGTTTTCGAGGTAACTAACGCAACCTTTATATTACCCTCTGCCTCTATAACTCTGACGTATACCACTGCAGCGTAGGCCATTTTTGAAGCATCCGAAAAACCGTGTAGCTCCGTCTTTACATTACTGGATTTAGTGTTAAGCCAACGTGGGATTTTAACATTCACTAAAGAAAATAAGTCCTTACGGTAAGTAATCCATTCTTTTAATAAACTACTGGGCAATTCTTCGTCCCAACCTATACCTGCTAACCATAGCTTTTGTATTAAAATTTTAGCTAAAATAATACAAGGTGATAACCAACCTAACGGGTCGAAGAGCCTAGAAATATCTGAGATGACCTTCCTTTTACTTACAGGTTCCGTCGGGAGAGGCAGTTCGACAGAGTACTGAAAAACATCAGCGCGAGGATCCCAGGTAAGTCCGAGTATTTTTGTAATATTATCTATTTTTATTTTTACTTCCTCAGCCTTATCCCTTTTACCTTCTCTTATCTTCTGCAGTAATTCTTCACTGTTACTTATCCATTTTTGCAATGGAAATCCCCCTTTAGCTAGAATGTTGGTTAGTGCTGTATGAATTTCATATCCTTCCGCAACACTTTCTGCCCCTGTCATTAAATCATCCATGTAGAAATCATTAAGAATGATTTTTGCTACTAATGGATGATTCTTCCCTTCATCATAAGCAACCTGATGTAAACAACGTACTGCGAGAAATGGCGCCGATGAAGTACCAAATGTTACTGTCACCAACTCAAGTTCTTCTATTTCTTTTTCAGGATCATCCCTCCAAAGAATCCTCTGAAACATTGTATCATCTCTATTGACAAGAACCTGTCTATACATTTTAATTATATCAGCACTTATACAAATTGGATGTGTTCTCCAACGCATAACCGTATGTCGTAATTCTGCTTGCAGTGTCGGGCCAACCATCAAGTCATCGTTTAACGATACCCCATTTATTCCCTTGCAGGAAGCGTCAAATACCACGCGCACCTTAGTTGTCTGCTTATCTTCCCGGAGTATTGCGTGATGAGGTAAGTACAACCCCTTTTTATTTTCTTCTGGAGATACCTTTACCATATGGTTAAGTTCTATATACTCCTGCATCACCGCAGTGTAATCCGCCTTTAATTTGTGATTTTTTGAAAGTTTATATTCTAAGCTCTTTAACCTTTTTTCAGATATGAACCTAGATTCACCATCCTTACAACTTCGGTTACCATCCCGGAACGGCAACCTTACAATGTAACGTCCGGTTTCGTTTCGCTTTGTGGTATTTGTAAAAATATTCTCACATTCCGCTTCCTCTATACTAAGTATTTTTTCAGTTCCCGATGGCTCCGCTTCTAGCTCCCAGAATTTACGTAAGAAGTCATCAGCCTGAACATTGGAATGCATAACAGTGATACAAGAATATGAATTAATGTCGGACGAATTTTCTGTACCGACAACACCCGAAAGAATCCATCCGAATTCTGTTTGTTGTGCTACGAGCGATCCACTGGTACTCTTTTTGATGCCATCTTGGATAATTTGGCTGAATATCTCAGCACCTAATAAAACGTCAATTTTATTAGGCCTGTGATACTCAGGATCGGCCAAATCGTCTTCACTCAACTTTACCCATTCTACCCTGGTTGCTGTCACAACTGGGAGAAGGGATGTGATGGACTTCAAAACGTATGCGTTTACTTTAACGCTATAATCTGGATTCACTCGAGAACGAATATCAACAACCACTGAAGAATTAGACATAACTGTTTTATTACCACCTACACCTGCAACACGGTGTTTTGTTAAAGTTTTCTTTAACCCTAAATATTGAGCCATAGACTCAGTAATAAAAGATCCTTGTGAACCTTGATCTACTAATGCGCGAACTACCCGATATGTTCCATCCTTTGACTTGGCTTTTACTAAAGCCGTAGGTATTAAAACCGTATCCTTGCAATTTCCTGTCGAAAGGCATGAAACTATTGGCTTAGTAGATCCCTCCGCTTGTACAGCGGCCTTTTGAGTTTCCTCCATTGAGGTACTATTCCTAGTAGCAGCTGACGCTGCTTCCTTCTGAACAACGCCCGTGTCCTCACCAACAGACCCAGAACCACCGCTAGGGTGGAGTAAAGTATGGTGGCGTCTTTTACATAAATGGCATTTGACGGTGTTTCTACAAAATCTGGCAGAGTGGTTACTACCCAAACAAATGAAACATAGCCCATTTTTCTGTGCGAAATCACGTCGAGTATCGTTATTTTCTTTAGCAAAACCTTTACAAGCAGTTATCTTATGAGCGGCAGAACAAAAAGGGCAAGATAATTCCGCTTTTCCTTTTCCTACCACATGGAACGATTGCGAACTTTTTTGAACATGAGGCTTATTTTCTAAATTTTCTAAACCTCGAAAGCGGCCAGTTAAAAAATCCGTAAATTGAGTAAAAGTAGGCAAATCATCGGTTGCCTCTGAAGCTACCTTTAATTCCCAAGCTTTCCTGGTGTCCTTATCCAATTTGGCACTAACAATGTGTATTATTAAGATGTCCCAAGAAGTAACATCTATCCCTAAATTTTGGATAGAGCCTAAGCAGTCAGATGTAGTGCTAAGTAATCTTTTTATTTCAGTTGCAGATTCTACTGTTAAACCCTTTTGATTAAACAAACGTTTTAAAATTCCGTTAGCTAAAAACCTTTTATTGTTATACATTGCTTCTAATTTTGCCCAACTAGCCGTATAATTATCCGATGTTACATTAATGTTTCTTAATAAATGCTCTGCATCTCCGGTTAAGTACCCTTTAAGATAATATAATTTTTGCGCATCGTCTAGAGTTTTATTATTGTGTATTAACCCTCCAAATAAATCCCTAAACGTCTGCCACTCACTATAATTTCCAGAGAACACAGGTATCTTAACCTCAGGTAACTTAAAGTTTCTAAATCCTGTACTACAGCTAGCTCCTGGACTAACATTACACATTTCATTAGACATTTTCATATTGTTTAATATTTCTTTCAGTTCGCTTTTAAAATGTATATAAAACTCTTCGACCTCCTCGTATAAGCTATTCTTATGATAATTTGAACTAAATAAATCAGACTTTCGTACCTCACTAATTATTCTTACATGTGTTTTGTAGAATAATTGCCATTGCTGTTCTAAGTTTTCAATCCTAGTTTCTATATAAGAAACAGTTAGACGCTCTTTAGGACTTTTTTTAAAGTTAGAGTTTGATTTGAGCATTTTAGCTTTAATGTCTTCCTGAATGTCGTTAAGCGACTCCATTCTTAATTAAAAACACAAGTAGGTTATTTCGCAAATTTTATTAACTAGATACTCATAACACTATAAATAAACTTATTGTCCAGTAAACACCACAAAAATTGTAAGTTTCTTCGAAGCACTTCGATATTTTTCTAAGTCCCAGATAACGTTTAAAATTTTACAAGTGTTTTAAACTTGTATTTCTGAGTAAAATCGGACATGGATTCCCCTTTTGAACCACTTTTTGCTTAAAATTAGTACAAGTCCAAACTAATTAAATTTCCAACGACTAAGTTAATTATCTAGTGAATTTAAGGTTCAAATTTCAATGCACTTTCTTGAATTGTTGACGTTAAATTCTTCCTATTAATAAGGTCGAAAATGTACTCACGATTTCTCCACTTTACACTCACTGACACTGATACTAGACGTCGCACGTCGCACTTGTGGCGACCTCTGATGGCCACTCCGCGAACTCCTCTGCCTGGCTCCTCCACGCAACGTCACTCCTCCGGCACCCAGCCGGATCCTCTGCTTCGACGACGTCACCACTGACGCCTCGCTGTAGGGATGTTCTGGACAGCAATCCACTGCCCAGTACTGACGTTGCGGGGTGATAATCACCACCACCACCGATGACTACCAAAAAACACCTTCACGCCAATCCGGCTCGAAGGACCATGAACAGGATTTCAAGGTCCGAAGGCGAGAACACCCAATGAAAACACTCACACTGTTTCAATTAGGTTTAATTCACATGGAATAGTTCACAATTCTCACACCAAAAAAATATAATCTTAAATTACATATGGTTTGCTCGGTAACGTAACCATAGCGAGATCTATTTCGATCCCAACGCCATCTAGGGAAGCGTCAGGTAAACTTTTGCACATAATATATGAAATATTAGACAGAGCGATATACACCTACAGTGAGCAATACTACTACGCACACATTGACAATTATTGCTTGACGCGATAGTACTACTAGCTTTCGAAAATTTATGATAAATTTGGATGTGTTCCGTAATACAACAAATTATGAATGAAAACTTAAAGTATTTCTATTTTTTTTTTCGATAATTTGTAACTTGATAACATAAACTGTGCTTCTGCGGAAACAATATTACAAATATTGTTTTTTATAATACAGAAAAAACAATATGAAAACATGTCATTTAAGCTGTAAAAATGTACGGAATGCAATTCGCTTACACTTCATTTAAAGGTAAGTTTTTGGAAATAAAAAGACGTAGGAGCCTAGATAAATACTGTCTCAATCCGAATATCAACATAATATGGTGGAAATATGCTCAAATTGCAAATGATTTATGTACTACGTCTGTATGGACAATTCATGCGTCGCCGCTATCTTAACACCGAGAGTTGAAAATCCAATGCGCGATAAAGTCTCGCCGCAGTTTTATTACGTCCGTGCGAACGTCGGCTTGGTGACTGACGGTTATTTTGTCACAACATTAACAAGCGTGTGCTGTGTGGTGTGGAATGTAGGTATACACACGGCTACACATCAAGCTATACATTTCCAGTATAAGCTGGCCTCGCATTGTACGGAAATCCTACACGATGCGAGATCAGTATAAACTGGAAATGTATAGCTTGATGTGTAGCCGTGTGTACTATTGGTACAGTACGACACAACTTAGATGTAGCATCGGCAAAGTTCGTAAAACCGATCCCATCAAAAACATAAATCTGAAAATGGGAGCCAAGTTCCATAAATATGGTTGTCGACTTCGCCGACAAAAGAATTGAAATCTAAATGGGTGCCAAGTTCTGTAGATAATCCTGAAATTTATTTATAAGAACATGCAACTTTCTAAAATAAAATTAAAACACTAATTCTTGTTTTTTCTGCTATAACAATGTTTGCTATTTAAAAATATAACTTCTTAAATTTGAACAGTCGAATTATTTACACAAAGCACTTAGGATAAATTGAAGCTCAAGATTTGACTTGGCTAGTTTTTACTAGCAAGCTGAAATTTTAGAGAAAGAAGATATTTTGACCTTACAGTTACAATAAGAAACAGTAACTTGCGCATAACATAAAGAACAAATATATAAATACGCCTAGGTAGACAGTCAAAGCTGTAAACAGTTACAATAAGAAACAGTAACTTGCGCATAACATAAAGAACAAAGATATGAATATTTTACTTTATTTATTTGGCTCACCAACAATTAAGTACACCGATACAAAGATATGAGATACATGCAATAAACTTATAGACTAGTGTACAAATTTCTTACAGGTAAGCACATCATGAATTACTTATTTGATGTTGAGTGCCTACTTAAAATTAAATAATAATAATTAAATATGCCTAGGTAGACAGTCAAAGCTGTAAACTCGATAAAAAAATAGCGTCCAACTGTTAGCCGCTTAATGCACGCACACTAAAAAAGTAAAATTACAGCACAATGACGTGGCGCGAGTGTAAGACGTAGCTGTAATGCACACCAGCATAAAAAAGTTACCCTGTTTGTTTTAGTTCTTTTGCACCGCGACACTGTAGACAAATATAAAGATGATAAATTGATTAGCCAAATATAAGATAACTTGTATGTAAAAACTAGCCAAGTCAAATCTTGAGCTTCAATTTATCCTAAGTGCTTTGTGTAAATAATTCGACTGTTCAAATTTA
Organism: Agrochola lychnidis; assembly: GCA_963680765.1. Classification (NCBI taxonomy): domain Eukaryota; kingdom Metazoa; phylum Arthropoda; class Insecta; order Lepidoptera; family Noctuidae; genus Agrochola; species Agrochola lychnidis. Next base: position 19,650,091 of record OY796857.1, read on the forward strand.
AGAAGTTATATTTTTAAATAGCAAACATTGTTATAGCAGAAAAAACAAGAATTAGTGTTTTAATTTTATTTTAGAAAGTTGCATGTTCTTATAAATAAATTTCAGGATTATCTACAGAACTTGGCACCCATTTAGATTTCAATTCTTTTGTCGGCGAAGTCGACAACCATATTTATGGAACTTGGCTCCCATTTTCACATTTATGTTTTTGATGGGATATCATTACTTTTTGTAAAGAAATTATTATTATTCGTCAATCAAACGTGATCTATAAAATTCTTTTTGCAAATATGCGTAGCAATATTGTGTAAGAATGTAGGTATTTCTTTCGTAACAATTGTTACAATTGTCCGCAATGATGTCAGATGGCTGAGCCGGCGCGGCAAGTATTATTATAAAAAAAACGTGTGCAGTCGAGGAGCCCCGTCAGGAACAAAGTTCCTTCTCACGTATGATTTAATTATTTAATATTCGCAGCCGCCCCTTGGATTTACATTTTGACCTCACTATGGACTTAACTTTTCGTAAGTTTATATCAAAAATAGTTACTTTTAACTATTTACTATATTAAACGACAATAGTCCCTAAAACAATAGTCATACGATCTATCAATTCAAAAACGTCTCAAGCATAGTACCAACCTACCAACTACCTTGAACATACCAACCTGACGTTTGTAACAACGTTTTTCGAGATCAGAGAATGAATGAAATGAATTCACTGCCGCCTAACATTAGGGACCAAGATTTTGACACGTGACACATCAGTTGACTCGACGGGGTGTTTTGAATTCAGTCATGAAATTAAGAAATTACATCAACTTTTAGCATTCGAATCAAAAATGTACAGTTAGCTGTCAAATTATAAGACGCTGGAGATCAGCGCCATCTGAAGTGAGCAAGTGGCAGTTTTTAACCCCATTTGAAAATTTGTCATCATTACTGTCATTTTCATGGTTTTCGGGAGATAGTGCTGATATCGAATTAGATGGACATTCTGGATTTTAAGATGGCGGCTATTCCAAATAATAATAATATTGTAGATCAATTCTCATAGACATCATCATGCCGATTGTAAACTTGATAATCAAAATCCGTAAAAAAACGGACCTCTTAATTTCGTTAAGTTCGTCTGTCCGTGCGTCCGGATGTCATACAGCCATTTAACATGGAGACTATTTACACTCTATCGATGAAAATTTTGAAAAAGGTGTATTTTTTGCACCGTTAAACAATGGTGTAGTGAAATTACGATAAACATAATAGTGGGGGTGGCATTCTCCATACCTACATATAACGGAGAGATGAAAAAATCTATGCATATAAAGCGTGTATTGTTGGATCTCATAATTAAAATGTTAAAGATGTTTCTAAGTAACTTTGCTTTTGAAGTCAATAGTTTTTGAGATACAGTTTATTTTCGGTTACAACCGCAGAATTAACTTTGTTTTATAGTTTTTTTCGAGAAATACAAACTTATTTTTGCAGTCGATAAAATTGATACTATTCAATGTTTATGCGTAAATATTCATCCCAATTACGGAACCCTTCACTGTGCCATGGGGTCTCAACTCAAATTATAATTAGTTCTGAAAAAAAATCATAGATGGCAGCATCGGTAACAAATATGAAATTAACAATCACTAAAAAGCGATAAACGGCTGATTTTGGCGTAAGTATGATTAGTAAAAATCAAAACTTCTTGTTTAATGCTGATTTATCTATATAAACTCATAAATCATCTATTTTCAACAAAAATGATAAATGAAACATTTTGTTCAGAGCTCTTTGCAATAAATAGATGGCGTATTATTCAATTTGTCGTCACATCTGTCGCTATTATTTTACGTTTAGTAGTAAATCAAACAATTTTTGAAGTGAAAACATCTTTAGGCGCGTTGGGCATTTTTGAGATGGGAAAAACAATTGAACTCGCGACACCGTTACCAACATCTCATTTTAGTAACCGCGATTGTGCTCTTTATTGTTATTAAGTTACGGATCAATGCAAGTATTTGTACAAAGGTTTTGGAAGTTTTTTTTTTTTTGTAAACATGGTTGTGATCTTTATTTAGATAAGTTTACGGACCAATGTTCAATACAAGTATTTTTCTTCCACCAAGATCTTGTTCAAGTTTTCGCTTCTGTCGGCACTCCCGGAGCGCCACTGTTTTTTTTTTTATAATCTATTACCTACTTTACGTAGAAATATAATATCTGAAAGAAATCTATACATGTTTTTGGCAAGTACCTACCTACTTATATTTTTTCATTTTACTGATACCTTTCTATAAAAAATCGGCCAAGTGCGAGTCGGACTCACGCACGAAGGGTTCCGCACCATTATCTATACAAACGGCAAAAAAATCAAGCTTGTTGTAGGGGAGCCCCCTTAAATATTTATTTTATTCTGTTTTTTAGTATTTGTTGAAAAGATTGTAAAAACTATCTTTGCTTTGTTTAAATTCAATCTCTTTTTATTGTATGTAATTGCATATCACGTGTGCACTGTGAACATGTACATTCCATAACGCTACCAAATACTGGGTACGTCTTTCATCGACTTGAATATGCCCTGGCGGCTGAGAGTATGTCATGCTCACTCAAATGTCTCGCTGATGGTGGCGTGTGTGTTGCATCATTAAGTTCCCTTCAAAATGGTTGAGCTAAATGGTGCTGATCCATGCATCATGTTCGTGAACGGGCGCCGTCAGTAGGGACTGGTCATCTCTTAGCTGCCACGGTTTATTTTAATTTCTGAATTGTTTTTGTTTTATATTTTTATTACGGACGCTTTTAACGTGCACGTCTTTCTACATTGTTCTCACATGTATAATTTCAACATGAATGATGTAACGAATATTTTGTAACAATATTTTTATTTAAAAGAGTGACCATGGAGTTTCTTGCCCGTTCTTCTCCATAGGTACCTACTACGATTAGGAATGGGCAACTAGCTTCATCTTTCTGACTGACCGACCCCTTGACAATTCAAAAGTACCTGTAATTGGTTTATTTGAAATAAATGCTTTGAGTTTGAGTTTATAGCGGCAACAGAAATACATCATCTGTGAAAACAACTGTCTTTAATAGAGACACAGCCTGGTGACAGACAGACGGACAGCGGAGTCTTAGTAATAGAGTCCCGATTTACCCTTTAAGTACGGAACCCTAAAAAGGATTTCACGAAACGTTTTAAAAGTAGACAGGTTATTCGGCTAATGGTGCCGATTCTCTTGTACACCGAACTAAACTAACTATCACTAAAAATTTCTTACTTTTTACTACCTATGAGAATCTCAAAGCTATTCTGCAAAATAAATTCTCTTTTTAAAATAATTTTGACAAATCTAAATCGAATTTCCCAATCGCGACTCCACACGTGATACCTAACCACCTGAATCTTTTTAGAGCCGGAGGCGCGCAGGGGGGCAACCTCGATGTGTTTTATATGAAATTTTTCACTTTTCGTAGGAAAAAAATAATAAAATTACCTACATGTAGTGTTAGGGGTTTAAGGGTCTCATAAAGGGGGTCGAAATTTTCATTATTTTTGCGATTGGACACACCGTTTTCGAGATATAAGCAAAAGAAAAATAAAGATTCACTACTGTTTTTGTATCTGAAGTCGGGGTGTTGGTGTGAATTTAAAGTTCATGACAACCAATTTTATTCCACATGTTTTTAGTCGAAAAACGTCAAATTCAGAATAGCAAAATTGCCATTTTCACTAAAGTAATATCTCAGTTCCATCTTCAAAATATAGTTAAGTTGTCTCATTTTAGTCTTTAGAAACTATTCCGCCAACTCGAGATATTTTTTGTTGTATTGTTATTACACTTGTCCTTGAACGCACCGTGCGATGTGCGATGTAGAGAATCTAAAGTATCTAAGTCGACTCCTAGATGGCGTTGTAAAAGTCGCTTATGCTGCCATCTGTTAATAAAAATGGAGGAAAAAAAAACAGCCAGTTCAATACCCAGTTTTAGGGAGGTGTCATTTCTTTGTATGGGATTGGGTATCTGTACGTAGTATTATATTATATGTGACTGTGTGTAGTCCGACATACACTTGGGCAGTTTTTTAAATTTCGTTTTGAAACTACCTCAAAAAAAAAAAACTATTACTCGAGTAAGATTATCAAACAAATACTACCAAACTCACAACTAACAAAAAATGATTGTGTGGTTTTATGAAACCACGGTAAAAGTGAAACTTTACCCGGTCAGCTGCTGCGAACTATAGACGCCGCCATATTGGCCTTAGCTGCTCTGACGAGCGCCTTTCACTTTATCCCTACTCCGCGGCCGACCGTCATGCGACATGCAACACACAGACGAAAAAGTTTGAGACGATGTAATAAAAGTTTCACTTTAAAAATATAGACGTCATTTAAAAGTGTTTGCGGAATACCTACCTAATTTATAGATTAATTTAACATCATTCCCAAACATAATTTTCTTAAGCCTACCTAAAAAATGTATACTAGGCATTCTATATCAGAAAGTATCAAAAATAAAATCCACAGTAAATAATTGTCCAATAAATTAAAAATAATTTTGAACAACGTTCCGAATTTAAATTCAAATAAATAGAAACAATTCGGCGCGAAATTCAATAAATGAGGTAAGTATCTATCCTCGTTCTGTGTGTTGACTCGTTTTATATTGAATGCCCTAAAAACGATTAAAATTACACTAGAAAAGTATAAATAATTATTTTAAACAATGTTTATTGTATTTAATGCTTAAAACAATTTTATTTTAATTTTCAAGTATAGATTTCAGACATTCGACATAATTATAAATTAATCGAGACAATCAAAATTGAAAAAAAAAACGTTTGGCATAATCGTTTTCGCACATCATTACAATAAAAAAAAACAATGATCGACGATTTTTAACACAAATTGAGTAATAGTAATGAATATTACGTGTTATTGAATGTGTGTTCGTATAATAAGTAAAGATCTGGGCATTTTCTAGTTACTTATAATATTTTTAATCACATTTGTCACATTTAAAGTCGTATCAGATATGTGTATGTGTGTTAATTGTGAAAAGTTAAAATGTAAACACGCACGATTGGCGCGAAACTTCGACTTTTGATATCAAAAACTTCATTACTACTACTTTTTTAACTTGAAAAATGGATGAATTCGTCAAATAATTAAATGTTGTAATAGTCGCTGTCCTTATGGTGGAGTTTGGATGTTCGCAATCCCCAATTTTTATGTTTTTTAGCCTCGACCTGGACTGTCATCAAAATGGCGATTATCGCATTTACAGACTTGAATTTTATAAAGGTAAATTAATATCTTGCGCGCTAAATATGAAAGATTTAATGGCATAAACATTATTTTAGCCAACTCTCTTAATTAAAGATGAATAATCTCATTGGCAGCAGCATTTTCAGTGCTTCTATAGGAAGGTTTACTTTAACAAATAACACAACAATACCTAAATACTAAAAACATTTTATTTCTCATAGAATTTAAAACGGCTTCAGCTTCATTCTCATAAAAAAGCAGCGTAGGTACGGTAGATGGTAGATGTACGCTTTCCCACAAAACAGTAATAAGCAATGATGATCTCTTAAACAATTTGTCCTATTTTGCTCACTTATCAATAATTATGTACACTAAGTCCTTCTGGCCCTAACCAGATTATTGTTTTGATCTATTATGGGTAAATCTTTTACACTCTAGGGTGGCTCTGTTTTTATCATCACTTGCTTGCCTATAAACATCTCTGGTAGCAGCCTCTCTCAGTAAGCATGACAAACTTTATCCAAATGTATACCTAACCTAGAAAGTAAGAAAATACTCTTATTGTTGTTTATTTACTTTTGTATAATAATTATATCACTCATAGTAATTCTGCCATTTTAAAAACACTAACCTGATGACTTCTGTGACTTGCAGTTGACATGCCACATACATAACATAATATGCTTAGATTTTCCTGAGCAAGTAATACTTGGGATAAAGTTGTAGATAATATAATCAATAATGTCAAGTCTTGCAATAACACATGTCATCGTCATACCTGAAAAAGGTAAAATAATTCAGTGTATTTACTTATGCTATATAATTACATCATACTATAGACATTTACAGCTGACGACGCGCGACGTACCCCTGACTGAACATAGGCCTTCTACTAATAGGCTGCTAAAATCAATGAGGTTATACAATACGACGGTGTTTATAAATATTTAGAGAACATAATAAACTTACCCAGGGCCATGGAAAGATAAGCAATAGTTCCTCTGGCTTCAATTTAAATTGACAGCATTAAATCGTAACGTAATATAAGTATAAAGTAAATACGGAAAAATAAATTCAAATCAACGTAAAACAAACAGCCAACAATGCCATTGATCTGACAGATTATTTTTGACAGTTTGACATTATGCATGGTGTCAGAGTTACCAGGTTTAATTATTTTGGTAATCGATTGACGAAATCGATTGGGTGATTATCAGTGATCGGAGTAGGTCGATTGATTTTACGTACTCGCATCATGAATTGAATTGATTGCGATTGATTCGCCTGACTGCGCGGACGTATCTTGCTTAGCTTATAATGATACTAATAATTGATTACAAATACAAATTGTTATAGTTATTTGCGTCGTCAGTGATAAATGTGTGTCGCGAGTGATTATTACGAGGTTACTGACTTTGTGTAAGAATGAACTAAGTGTTTTTAAATAGTGTATCTAATAGTGTTTCTGTGTTAGATATGTCTAACACAGGATCTAGCCCGTTTGGCCGTAGCCATCTAGTATCGCGGAGTCCTCCGCCAACACCAACTCAAGCTTTCCAGCCTGTTGACCCTAATCCACCACCTCCCTTGGAGAATGAGCTACCAGCTGAAGTTCTTTCTACGCCGGAGATACAGAAATGGATGGGGTCCATAGAAAAAATCCTAAGTGAAGTATGCAGTTTAGTCGCTGACGGAAAAATGATCGCGGAACAAAAGGTTCGTGTGGCCAATCTTTGCCGTAGTGTCTCACATGGCGCATCTCAGATGGCTGTTTTATATCAAGCCTTAAAGCAAAAAACCATTCAAGCCCATAGTACCGTTCAGCACCTACAGCAACAACAGAACATCGCGAACTCTCTCCTACAGCTCAAAGAAGTAGTTGAAGACATTTCAAACCCTTCAGAACCCTTTTCGTATGCTAATATGGTCAAAAAAGGCTCTGATAACTTTGTGCGCCCAGCAAATTTAAGCTCAGTTGCCATTTATCCCAACGACAAGACCAAATCAAGTGACGATACCAAGTCTCTCGTACAGAAAATTATTTCGCCCGGGGAACTTAAACTACATGTTCGTGGCCTTAAGAAAGTAAAAAATGGAGGAGTTCTTATTAGTACCGACTCCAAAGAGGACATTCAAAAGCTCAGGAGCTTAGAAAAACTCGTTTCTTCAGGCCTTAAGGTTGAAGAACCATCAAAACGGCGCCCAAGAATCACTGTTATTGGAGTCCCAGTAGCCCTGACTGATAAGGAGGTTTTTGATTGCATCTACGAGCAAAACCTCTCAGATAAGATGACCAATACAACTCGTGAGTCGTTTGAAGATCAAGTTAAATTGAGCCACAAATCAGGAAAAAAAGACCTCCCTAATTGCAATTACATACTAGAAGTGCCAGCTAGCATCAGGAAGATTCTAGTGAATCAAGGACGAATATTCATTAATTGGACGTCATGCCCAGTACGAGATTTCACGATCGTTACTCGGTGCTTTAACTGCCAGCAGTTTGGTCACGCGGCCAAGTTCTGCCGTGAAACTAGCCCGACGTGCAATCACTGCGGAGAGACTGGCCACTCTTTTAAGGAATGTAGCACAAAATCCAGTCCACCCAACTGTGCGACGTGCAAACGTTTTAAGAGAAAATCGGATCATAAAACTGGTGATGTAAACTGTCCAGCACGAAAAAATGCCGAGGACAACTATATCCATTCCATAGATTATGAAGGCGCCTAAGAGCGCTACCGATTAACCTATATATTAAGCACACTAGGAGTAGTTTTTTGTTTGTTTACATTTGCTAGGTGTTTATTTACCATGACTAATCAATTACTTAGTGACCTAGATCAATTTTCTGTGTCTGAAGCTATAAATTGTAATATTGATGAGTGTAAACGCCTCTTTCCCTTGGGAGAGAAACCACTGACCCTACTTACACAAAATATTCGCAGCATTAGTCGAAATATAAATGGTTTTGAAATATTGCTACATAACTTGGGTATAACTTGCGACATTATCGTCCTCACAGAATGTTGGTTGTCAAACCAAACAGCTGTTCCATCTTTAGACGGATATGTCTCGCATAAAACCAACAGAAACTTCAACCAGAATGATGGTTTAGTTGTATTTGTTAACAATAATTTAAGTACAACTGTAGAAGAACCTTTGCTACAAAATAGTAATTGCCTACTCATTAAAATTGGTTCGGATACGGTGGTTATGGCTATATACAGACCTCCTTCTCAAAATGTCGCAAATTTCTTAGATTCACTAAACATACAGTTACAAAGTCTTACAACTTTTAAACACATAATACTCATGGGGGACATCAATATCAACATTGCTTCCGGGAAAATAGATTTACATGCACATAACTATCTTAATATCTGCTCATTCCACGGACTATTACCAGCTCATTACCACCCCACGCATCAAAGTGGCTCATGCTTAGATCATTTCATTATAAAAACAAATAACCCAACAAAAACATTTGTTACTAACTCTTCGCTTACAGATCACCAAGCAGTATTACTAACATTACAAGTTTCTTTACCCAGAAAAAATTGTTTACGTAGCTATACTAAAGTCAACATGACGCACCTAGAGAAAGACATACGAAATATTAATTTTGACCCAGTTTATAATTCTACCGATGCAAACATTTCTATTAATTATTTTATAAATTCACTTCACTCTGCAATAATAAAACATACAGTCGCTAAAATAACGCCAAATAAGTATAAGTGTATTAAACCTTGGATTACACCCGGACTTGTTCGATGTATTAGGCATAGAGACAAACTTCACATAAAGACCAAACTTGAGCCTGAAAATGAAATTCTTTCCATTACTTATAAAAGATATAGAAACTTCTGCAATAACCTTTTGAAAAAAATAAAAAATGAATTTGATAGAAAAGAACTGCAGAAAGCAGGCAAAAATAGTAAACTGATTTGGAAATTTATAAAAACAAATACATTTAGAACAAAACAATCAGAACCTCCACTTGACTTATTGACAATAGAGAACAACCCAATCGAATCAGCAAATAAAGTTAATTTCTATTTTTCTAACGTAGGCAAAATTTTAGCAGAAAAGACCATACAATCTAAAAGTTCTCTCCCTCAAAACCATCTAAAAACTTTCCCCACACTTAAATCGTTTGTCTTACTAGATACGGATGTCGATGAAGTACTAACAATTATTTCTGGATTAAGGGACGTTTGCGCGGTTGGGTGGGACGACATTCCAAACAACATACTAAAACATTTCAAATACCTACTTGCTCCGCCGTTAACTCATATTTTTCAGTTATGCTTGACTAAAGGTGTATTCCCTAAGTCGCTTAAAAAAGCAGTGGTTACACCTGTATATAAAACTGGTGACAAAAAATATGTTAATAACTACAGACCCATTTCTGTTTTAACAGGGCTCTCCAAAATCCTAGAGAAAATCATTAATATTAGAATAATGAAATACCTAGAAGATAACAAATTGCTTTCAGATAAACAATTTGGCTTTAGGCCCAAAAAATCAGCTAATCAAGCAGTACATCAAATGACGGATTATATAACAACTAATTTGGATAAGGGCATGCACTCCATTGGAATCTTCCTAGACCTCGCCAAGGCGTTTGACACAATTTCTTGTCCATTATTATTAGACAAGCTTGAAGCACTTGGAATAAGAGGGACAACGCTTTCACTACTTTCTGATTATCTTAGTGACCGCAAACAATGTGTCAAAATTGGTCAGTACGTCAGTTCTGAGCTTCGAAATAGTAATTACGGAATACCACAAGGGAGTATTTTGGGCCCTACTTTATTCCTAGTATACATAAATGACCTGTGCAGCTTAACGCTCCAAAATGGTGTCATAATGTCTTATGCAGATGACACGGCTCTATTGTTTTCAGATAAATCTCGAGATGAGGTTTATAAACAAGCCCAGAACGGTTTTAATATAGTGTCTAATTGGCTACATGAAAATCTCCTAACACTAAATGCAGAGAAAACCAAACACATCTTATTTACTATGAGAAACACTAACCTGCCAACTACTAACATAAACATTTATGCGCACAAGTGCGGCACGTATGCTGACGATGCATGTAACTGTCCTAGTTTAGCAAAAACCGACCATATGAAATATCTTGGTGTAACGATTGACACAAATCTGAATTTCCGTAAACACATTGATTTGTTATGCACTCGAATGCGTAAATTAATATACATTTTTAAGAATTTACGATATATATCGGACTACAAATTAATTAAACAGGTCTATTTAGCTTTGTGTCAATCCATTCTCACTTATTGTATAACTTCCTGGGGTGGGGCTGCTAAATCAATCCTACTGCCATTAGAACGTGCGCAGAGAGCTATCCTTAAGGTAGCCACCTTTCGCCCATTTAGATTTCCCACACATGAGCTTTACACGGCATGCAAGGTTTTAACCGTGCGTCAACTATTTATATTGAATATAGTACTACACCAGCACAATAAACTTCCTTATATCCCAACACCTATTGATAAGAGAAGAAAAGACTTAGTTTGTATAAAGCCTCAAACCAGACATACTTTTATAAATAAATTTTATGTATTTTTAGGTCCGTTCTTATATAATAAAATCAATAAGTCTGTAAATATTTATAGTGTAAATTATAAAAAGTGTAGTGAAATGTTGAGTGCATACCTACTGACATTTAATTACTCAGACACAGAAAAATTGCTAGAAGTTATGCAATGAGTTTATTAAATGTTAACATAATAGTCCACTGAATCACTCAGCGTTGTTAAGTGATGGCCTGAAACACAGGTTTGAATAAACCTACATCAGGCAGGTCGCTATTGTATTCATTGGGCCTTTAATCAATATTATATAAGTTATACACTAGATTTATTTTAGGCATAGTTTAATTTTTTTTTTTTTTCTATATTTCTACTATTAATATGTAACTTTGTTATGATGTAACTTTTATGTAATTTATATGTGAACTTATGAATAAATGATGATTGATTGATTGATAGGATGAATAGTCATAGAAATCATAACATGGATAAGCCTTTTTTCCGGGATTTCATTTTGGTACTTACGGGATTGAATCAAATATTGTTAAAGTAAGGATTTTTAAACTACTACATTGGAAATTTATAGAATGCGATAGATAAATATTTAAAATATATTATATTGTTTTATAGTATATCTATCCTTTTCTTGGAGTCCGATCACCTATATACTATTAAACAGACAGCAAAAGGGTTGAACATTTCTTATTCATATTGATGTATTCTTTATTCTACACATTACAACATTTGAAATTCCTTAAAAAATCTTAATAATTTCAAAATCCCGGAATCCCGGAGGCGTATCCATACTAATATACGTGCCAGTTCATAGACCTCAAATCAATCTACTTACTCTGATCACTGGTAGTTTATAAAATAACATTACTGCCTCGAAACGCTTTTAAGTTGTTGAGTATATTCAGACCATATAATATTTTATTTATTGTAAAATCATAGTTTTACAGTATTTGAGTATAATAAATAGCATTTAAAACATACTCGTGTAGTGGATACTCCACCTACTCCATGTGGGTTAGTATCGATATTTTCAATCGATTACAAATTATTTTATTGGAATAGTCTGTCATCTGGCAACATTCAGGTTAGGATTGAATGGCGGATGTAGTTCTTTATTAAGTATCAACAAAATAAATATTTATTAGGTTCTCTAATGCTAGAAGAAATAAATTTTGATAAAACGACTTGAAAAAAATACGACATAATTTTTGATAAATAAGCTTTGACACAGTATCATACCATGGGCCTGCTTTCGGGAAATCTCTTTTCAACTTTCTAGGTCACCCGGAAATGGGTTAAATGTTTTTGATGTCTAGTGACAGGGTCGTTGATAAAAATGCCGATTTTTATACGTTAATATCTCAATAACCGTTTGAGTTTTATTTATGAAATTTGGAGTTCTAGTTAATCTAAGGGGTTTTTATAAATAAACCAAATTTCATGAGTCTATGTTACATAGATTTTGAGTTATTAAGGGGTCAAAAGTGGCTCCAAATGGTTCGTGTAATATAACACACTGCAGCCGTGTCTTGCCTAGTACTTGGCTCGACACGCTGCCGCGTGTCTAGATCACCATCTGAACTGAGTGCACCTTCAAAATCACCAATATTTATTACTGCTTTAGGTGAAAATGATCTTTAAGTACACAAACGCAATAACTTGTGAAGTCATATAACCAAATACATTCGTAAAATTGAAATGAATGAATGCACTTTTTCAAATTTATGCTATATCTTAAATTGTGTCGTACTTAGGGTTGCCATTGCCAACCATACTGTTAAAAACAGTATTATAGGTAAGTACCTACTGTTTTTCACTCGTTATCTAATAATACTGTTAACAATACATACAATATCAATAATATCTATCAATACTGTTAACTGTTCAACAAAAATAAAGTAAATGAGCATACTGTTTTCACTGATAGCTAGAGCAATACCTAAATGAAAAGTTTCATGTAGGTACTACGTTCATGCATGCACCTGGGCATGGGCGCGGTGGCTCAGTGTCTCGAATTTTCGGGACATATTAAATAGAAAATTATTACAAAAATACCTTTTAGATTAGCTAGTATTATATTTAGTTCTGCCACCTCAGTAGGTATTCACAGAATGAGTGTTATCAGTGCATGATGAATGCTAAGTTGTGGGATCATATAAATACAGCTTTAATACATTTAAGTAACATAAAAAATGCTCCTTGTCTATTTGCCGAGGCTTACGAAGCCTTCAAACTTGGTGCTAAATTGATGACTTGCGCGAGAAGAACTAATAAATCCAATTTAAAAAAAAATTAAATGCTGTTTGTTTTTTCCGAGATACTGTTTATTTCTCACTTTGACCATAATATACTTTATTTATTGTACAAAAATTTGGCAACCCTAGTCGTACTGTACACCTCTACCTAACCCCTTGGGGAAAACATGCGTGATGTTATGTTACGATAAGGTTTTCAACCTATGAGACCATAATCCTACTTATACTACAAAAATGTATTTATATTTTTGAAAACCTTAGCCCACGTAGGTACTGTGAGGACTTATCATTGGAATTCAACCTCACACATTATGCAGGCTGGCAAGAACGCTCTATGGTATCCGAACATTCGAACATTTTATATTTAAATTAGGATTTTCGTATGGTGTGCATTTGTTGTACGAAAAACGTGTTGAGCCCCTGGCGCCGGTCGCGTAATATTGTCTTTTGCTTTATACTGTTGGTTTAATTATAGTCTGTTTTTCCAAAAGTTTCTTTAATTTCTCACACTTCACACGATCCCGAGTGCCGCAGCCAAGTTAGTTGCTCACAGTACGCACGGACGTGAAAATATCGAGGCAGAATTTTTGCGCAAACGGGATTTTCAACGCTCTGCTTTGCACCGAGAGTTGAAAATTCAACAGTGTGTTTTTTCGACGCGCTGGGTTGCACTCTGTTAAATTTTCAATGCTCGGCTTAACACCGAGAGTTGAAAAACCAGTGCGCGATAAAATCCCGCCGCGATATTTTTACGTCGGCGTCGTGGTGCGAACCAAAAATGATGTAACAGACTGCCAAACTCATTATTAACCATTGTAATTGGCCGACGACGGCCGACTGGAATATATAATAGCTACTTAATCAAAATGTACAAGTTTATAGTCAAATCCATATTCTAAGTCAAAAGTTCAAAACCTCATGATTTCCTCGACTCGACTCAACCTCACTTAGGTAGTTTGATATTCATAGTTGCAATTTTACTCCTCATCTTAAGGGCCTATACTACCTCAAATAGCTTAGCATGATCCTCCGTTATATCGAAAATACTGCAGCATTAATTTTGAAATAAATATATGTCAAAGTTAAGGATTAATGTTAAGTACTATGTTAGACGAAAGGGGCTTGTGGCTAAGTAATAACAGCTGCACGGGTCGATCGATCAGGTTAAGCTACGCTTGCCGCGGTTGGTCCGTGGATGGGTGACCATCTTTACATACCAAGTCCCGTCCGTGCCTCGGAAAGCACGTTAAGCCGTTGGTCCCGGCTGTCATTTGTAGATCTTTGACAGTCGTTACGGGTAGTTAGAAGCCCAAAAAGTCTGACAACCAGTCTTACCAAGGGGTATCGTGTTACCTAGTCACTAGGTTGTGGAGGTCAGATAGGCAGTCGCTCCATGTAAAATACTGGTATTCAGCTGCATCCGGTTAGACTGGAAGCCGACCCCAACATAGTTGGGAAAAGGCTAGGCAGATGATGACTATGTTAGACGAAAACACGATTTCGTAAAATTTTCTCGATAGAAAAAAATTCCAAAGTTACCTCCAAACCGAACAATAAACCGCTGGTATTCAAAAAGTACTTCAAATTAGATCATGAAACTTTGCATAATAACTAAACTAACTATAAAGCAGCGACTATGTTTTTTATTTTTTTTAAATTACCTTTATTTTCGCCGTAAAAAGCAATTACCTAAATTATTGGAGCCTCGGAGCCGCTAGCACCCCACTCCGTCTCGCTCTCACTCAGTCCGCGAGCAGTATGGTGCGAGCGAGATAAAAAGTGAATTTGAGCTGAGGTTGTATAGGCTCTTAAACAGTTTCCTCAGTTGAGGTGAGTTTGAGTTGAGGAACCAACTGTCGAATATAAGGTACGTCGGTATCTATCTTGAGGAAGTTTTTAACCAAAAAAAAGCGTATTATTGAATATTTGTACAATTTCGCTTTACTAAAGATATTGTAGTGAGCTATTTGTTACCACTATTGTTTTATGATATTGGTGGTGGTAACTGTGCATTTACGAAGAGCAGTGGTGGCCCAGTGGTAACGGCCGCGACTTACGAGTTGTAGGTCGTAGGTTCGAACCCAGACAGGCGCTTTACTTTGTGTAAATTATTTCATCACCACTGCTCTCAAAACGGTGAAGGAAAACATCGTGAGGAAACCGGCATGTCCTAGAACCGAAAATTCGAAGACATGTGATATCTACCAACACGCACAGACCCGCGTGGTGGATTACGGCCCACTCCCTCTCACAGAGAGGAGGCCTGTGTCGGCTGTGTCCCAGCAGTGGGAACATATTTATAGGCTGATGATGATGATGATGAACTGTGCATTTGCACTGGCGAAACATTCACCTAAAAACATGTTGAAATCTGCTGTCAAACAATGTATCGAACATTTACAGAAAATTGAGATTTCAACATGTTTTTATCTCAGACCAAATAAAAAACCAAGACAGAGCGCTGTGAACACTGACGTGAAGCCGGTTTCGTAAACATGTGTGCACTTAGGGAGGTGTAGTTTGATTGTAAATGGTTGTAAATGTGTGTGTGTCACCGTGTATGCACAGAGCGGTGGTGTAGTTTTTGCGTGCTTCAGTTTATTGTTCTCAGTGCTCTGTCTTGGTTTTTTATTTGGCCTGAGGTTTTTATGTGAATGTTTCGCGAGTGCAAACGCACAGTTACAAACGTGGATTGGACCAATATTTTAGGAAACACTAATATAGAAGTTTTTTATGTTCCTAAGTCATCCAATTCTCAAGTATCAGCTAATTTTTTGCCCAGGACATGGTTTTTGGTTCAAGTGGATAAATTATTAGAGTGTGTTTATTTTTATCGCTCTACTTTCATTTGACAAATGTGACACTTCAAGTTGAAAACCAGACTGTTCTAAAAATAAGTTAATATTTCTCTAAATAATGACGTTTTCGTGACGTATCCTATAATACCTCGACTCACACTCATTCAAGGAACCTCATAATTTCCTTAGTCTTACGACTATGAATACTTACCGATTTTGAGGATCGTTCGAGGCACGCCTTGAGGTCTCCTCGACCGAGTTGTGAGTCGAGGAGCTTTCGAGGTTACGTACGACTTAGAATATGGATATAAGTCACGTATAAGTCTACAGCACAGACTATGGGTTCATCACTTAAACCCATGAGATGAGACGACATGAATTTACCTTACCATTGTCGGAACTCTGCCTTTGTGTGGCTTTTAAAAAAACTGGGCTGGGGCTAAATACTTGTCATGTAACAAGACGGGTAGATTTTACAGATTAAAAGTGTAAATAAAACTCATTGTTAATTAAAAGTATTATAATATTCAAAACACATGGCCAAAACGAGGTGAGAATATTAATCTAAAATGAACATAATACAAAATATTCTTGATACGAACAAAACGTCATGCACCGAGCAATCATCACGATAATATCAATATGTTCACAAGGTGTACTTATATGAAATAATTAGCATCTTACATAACATCACGACTGTATTCCATGAAGGGTTAGGTAGAGATGTACCAATAGTACACTCACTTTTCGCCAGTTATGTCTAAGTCCCATGTAATAGGGGGGCGACCCTATTGCCATGAACCGAGCACAAGTCCAGACTCCGGGCTACTACTGAGAAATTCCAGATGGAAATCCAATAACACTCTGACCGACCCAGGAATCGAAGCCGGGACCTCATGCTCAGCAGTAATACTTGCGACCACTAGATCAAAGAGGCAGTAATAAGCATCTTATCAGTGGTGAAAATACTTATGAATTGAATTCGAAAAAAAAAGATGCCAGTGATTTCAAATACGTGCACCCTGTGTAGATAAAAAGAAACACAATTATAACAGTAAAAAACTTATGAAAATGGTGACAAAATGGTTGTAGTTATCAATGACTACAGCTAGTAACAATTACACGTAGTAGAAGATGCACATATGCCATGATTGAAACCAAGTATTTTACAAACATCGTCGCAAACGCTGTTGGTGCAGACTTTCAAAGACATTGGAATGCTTAGAGCCTCTGTTGCGACCTTCACGTTGTCTGCTGAAACAAAAACGTTATTAAAATTGATGTCCTTAAAATTGATCGAAAAAGGAGGGATGGCTCTCTATAGGCCACACATTTTGCTCAGGGCCGCCTTTACCCGGGGGTGCAAGGGATGCGTAACACCCGGGCGTAGGGTCTTAGGGGGCGCAAGCCGATCGAGTCGATTGATTTGTTTTGAAATCGAACAAAGATTTCAAAACAGACGACACGATATCATTAAAAACCGGCCAAGTGCGTGTCGGAACACGCACAATGAAGGGTTCCGTAGTTGGGATGAATTTATCCCAAAAACAAACTTAACTTTGTAGTTGAAAAATATGTTCTCCCATAGGGAATGTATGGGAAAACATGTTTTTGCAACTGCAAAGTTAAGTTGGTCAATTATTACTCGTTAACTTGTAGAGCCTACTTAGCTGTGATAGTTTTCCTTTTAATTTCGTTATATAAACTACTGTTGTGATTTTTTTCACGCACCCAAAACCAACCATTTAGCCGGCAGGGGGGGGGACACTTGACTCTAACAAAAATTAGAACTTTAAAGCTTAATATTTCGCAAACGGATCCCTGATTCCAAAAATAGTTTTCACAAACTTTCAAAGTTTTTAAAGGACAAGGTCTAATGATACCACCATGGGTTAAAAAATAAAAAAAAAACATCTCCACTTTACGTGTATGAGAGGTACCCTAAAAAAAAATGTTTTTCATAATTTTGTTTTACCACTTTGTCGGCGTAATTAATATGTATACCTATGCCAAATTACAGTTTTCTAGTACTAAGGGTCTCAGAGCTAGACCGCGGACAGACAGACAGACGGACATGACGAAACTATAAGGGTTCCTTGTTTACTACGGAACCCTAAAAAGTATGTCAACTTAAAAGTCAGAAAAATTTAATTTGATGTTTGAAAATGAACCTCATTTTATTTTGGAGTAAGTATTACTTTATAAAAAATGGAACACAAAAATTCAGTTTTTTTTTCGTTGGCAAAGGTGGCGCAAGCTGATTTTGCATCCTGGCGCCCAATATGGTTAAGACGGCCCTGCATTTGCTCCTTGCTGTTGAGAGGCTCGTAGGTAACCAGTTTTCATCATGGGGGCCGAAATACAATTTTCCAAAAAAAATGCCATTGCTATTTGAGAGCACAGAACAGTTCTAGTTATTTTTATAGGTATTTCAAACTAATTTTGTACGCCATAAATGGTAAAACATGTAGCCTTCCCATATTAATTATAAGACCTTCATACAGGGGGCCTACCACCAGCTCAAAAGCAGTATTATTTTAATATTAATTCAGTGCGATAAAGAGATGGAGCTATTCATGAGCACACTGAAGTTATATTAAAATAATACTACTTTATGAGCTTGTGGTCGGCCCCCAGTCCTCATGTTTTACAAAATAAATATTATCTTATCAGATTTCAAGTGACTTAGTTGAAATAAGATTCAAAAGAAGCTGTTAAAAAAAAACTAAAAGAAAGTGATCAAAATATCATGAGATTTTCAACGCAAAAAAAAACACTACAAACACAGAAGTTATATTAGATTTTGATTTTTCAGTAGATGTGAAAACAAGGTAGTTAAAAAAAGTCAAGTGTAAATTAAATGAGTATTTTAACTCACCTGCGCCGTTTTGCAACATGTCGTACATTTTCAGCAAATCTCTAAATGTAATGTCTGCGTTTGCTACCATGAGCATTGCACTAATCACAACCAGTACCAGTGAAAATTTCATTGTGATTTAATTAATAATTCACGACCTTCCCGTAAGGTTAAAAAAACAACAAGTGACCCGAGACTGGTGACCAAGTTATTAATAGTTCGTTGAACAGTGAGACCCTATATTTATACGTCGAAGCTCTTTGACTACATAATGTCCCTCCCTCTGTCTAAGTTCCCTCCTCAATTTTTACTCCGTTAAGCAAATACATACTTTGTGACTTTGAAATAGGGCTGGAAATAGTTTGCTAAATAATTTAAAAAAATATGGCCTATTTGATAAGAGGGAGTTAAGTTTTACACTGATGTAAACTAAATGAACATTGTTGCATAGAGCTTTGGTTTTATTTAGAGTTATCGCCACGAAGCATTTTTTGTAAAATTACTAATGGTTGCTAGTTGCTACCTACTCCTGTACGTAAGAATTAAAGTAGTAGAGAAACAATTATGAAAACTTTGAGTTTAGGTCGTCACACACTTTGAAGATATTATAAAATATATATTATCTTCGATTCGACATATCGCTCACCATACAATTTTCCACACACAGTGAAAGATAATATGTAAATAATTTTACCTTAAAGGAGCTTAAAGGATTTTTAAGCGTGATATCGAATATTAATTTTAAAAGATACCTAGACCTTTTAAAGTTAATATTCGATAAATATGAATATTCAGAAAAATACAGGCGGTCACATGCACATAGGCGACATTATAATATATATTATCTTCAATGTGTGTGATGATGATGATTTGATGAGCTTCAGTGTTGTATTTTTGGTAAATAAATTCCTAATCAATACGCAATGGGCAAATTCGTCTTTAGTTTTAAGTTACTAACAATAGTGGTTTAAGTGCATACATGTTACTAACAATTTATGGATCTTTTTGTTATCTGAATTAAAATGTTTTCATTTTATTTTAAATGATGGAAAATTTACTTATGTTTTCACCTGCCAGCCAGGTTCTAAATTTAGATCAAATATACTTTATTTAAGAGGTTAATTTTAACCTTATCGTGGTAGCAACAAGTCAACTCATACTTATGTACCTACCTACTTTAGTAAGTGGGTTCGGCCGGGGAAGTACTGTGGTCACACAAAGACGAGCACTCATCCAGTTCTAGATATTGCGCTTCGCCTTGTGAATATAATTTTGCCAAGTTTCGGAAGGTTAACCTCAAATCAAAATAAGAGAAGCAAAGTAAAAATTATTTGCATAGATTCTGGTATAAAAATAAAAATTAGATGTAACTAAATCATTGAAGTTTCTGTAATTATTTTTAACAAACAGGAAAGAAGTCATTTGTTAATTATATTATAAGCATAAGGAAAATACTTAACCTATTGGTAAGTAATAAGGTTAATAATGCTTCAAAACAAAGGTGGTCATGAAAACATGATATTTAATAATAAAGGCTATCAATAAATACGTACTGTTTAGGTACTGTGGTAAGGTTACCATAGCATACACCTATTTTTATATATAACACGACTAATAGGTAAATACCCTATCTTCACGTGTTTATACAGGAAAAAAAAATAACCAGTGCGCAAACTTAAACACGTGACTTTACTCATCATTATGAACAACTTTTACTAAAAGTAGGACCAAACCGGAAATCGCGTAAAAAAAAATCTGCTGTCCCCTACATTTTGACGAGTTATGTGAACATAAATGAGGTGATCGGCGGCGGTGACTTCTCGCGTCCGGCCCTGGTCCAGGCCATGGTACGGCGCGAGAGGGCATGGGAGGCCGTCACCTTCTTCAGCGAAGCAGTAATGCTCGCGAAGGAGGAGGCGGAACGCGTGAGGGAGAGGTAAATTTCGCGCTCCCACGCCCCTAACCGCCGCAGAAGACGCCTTGGGCGTCGAGAGTCGTAGGCCGATTCCCGGCCACCGTAGGCGCGGGCTTGCGGACAGTGAGCAATGGGTAACTCGCTGTCCGATAAGGACCAGGGTCCGGGTCGACGGCGCGTTGTGTTCCACGCGCGCCTCATGGAGATGTCAGGTAAAAGGACCACTAAGGGTCATGAAAGGCTTAGGCCCAGCAGTGGGCGAAGTCAGGCAATTGATGATGATGATGGGCCATAAAGATGAGCAACTAATGTCAAAAAACCGGCCAAGTGCGTGTCGGACTACGCACAATGAAGGGTTCCGTAGTTGAGATGAATTTATTTATCCCAAGAACAAACTTAACATTTATTCCAACTGCAAATCGTCGCTCGGCATCCAATACCACGAATGTGTAATTTTTTACGTTTTTTTTAATTGCAGGATCACTTATTTGAACGTGTAGAAAAAATAAAAATCTAACACCTTTAAACGAGCAATTCTTGTATAAATGTATATATTATATAACCTGAATCTCTGAAACGGCTCCAAGAATTTTTATGAAATTTAGTATGCAGGGGGTTTCGGGAGCGATAAATCGATCTAGCTAGGTTTCATTTTTAGAAAACGTCGTTCAAAAAAAAATAGTCATCCATATATTTTTCTTGATTCAAGTAATAAGGACTCATTGTGTTAGTAAACTTATGAACTTTAGCTTATTTTACCAGGTCACTCAGAAAGTTTTGCGTCTAACAGTTTTTGTCTACCTATGGGATACTGGCTGGCGCTCAGAAGCACCATATCGTCTGCAAAGCTAATATTATTTACACAAATACCATCTATACAGTGTGAGTCTTCATAATGTGCACATATCGAAATGAGGGAATCTATGCTTAATTTTACCGACGGAAAAATGGTCAAAAATTTTTTTTTGTTTTTATTTTTATTCTCTTGGGCATCTTTTTCATAAATTTTACAATTATTGTAAAAATTGAGAAAAAAATACAGATTTTTATTTGACTAAAAAACATGTTTATTTTCAATTGAGGGTAGTTTTTTTTCTCAATTTAAACTTTATGTGGACGCCTACTTACTTCCAATCATTATGGAGTTTGTTTCATCACGATAGCTGATTCAGTTTAAAAGTTACACAGTTTTGTTACAATTTTTTTTTAATTCCATAAAAGTATTAAAAAAATATTTAGATTTTTAAAATATTTTTTCTGTCGTTAAAATTAAGCACAGATTCTCTCATTTCGATATGTGCACATTATGAAGAATCACACTGTATAGCAACCCACACTGGTGCTGCTGAGCTCGCCAATCTTGCCTCACCCCGCATTCCAACCTGTATGGCCTGGAAAAAGTTCCAGCCCATCCGTACACTATTGATCTGGTTACCATAGGTGCCAATGTTTAAAAATGTTTTTAAGCTCCATTGGCAACCTATCCTTCTCCATCTTTCTCCACAATACGTCATAAGCAACCAGATCAAGTCTTGAATAAGTCGAGGAAGCTAGCATAAATCGGCGTCCCACGCTGTGTATAAGTATAGTATGTGACAGTATGCTTAAGACACAACACTGCACTTTCTGTTGAGAAACCACGCCGAAACCCGAATTAGTTGTCATGAACATTTACAGTTTTATATATTTGTGTATTAAGCAGACTGTCAAACACTTTTGATATTGATATTATAGTAGCTAGAGAGATGGGCCTATTGGATGCCGAGCGACGAAATGTAAGTTTGTACGCACAATATTGAGAGATTTACCGTATTATTTTAAGACCATAGACTTCTTATAGGTTTTCCTGTAATCTATGAGTAAAGAGTCATACTATGTATTTTTTTGAAAATTTTTGGTCCAGTAGTTTCGGAGATAAGGGGGGGGAATAGTCAATTTTCATCGAATTTCTTAAATATCTTTAAAAATGTTTATTTTAAAATTATATAAAAAATATATTTAAGATTCTCGCAATAAGTCCTTTCATTTGATATGTCACACGGTACTGTTAGCATAACTTTTTTTTTAAATATTCTTGTTTGCCCTCCAATAGTGACCCCTATATTCAATTTTTTTTTATTTACGTTACACATTCGTGTTTGGGTCACAAAAATACATATGTGTACCAAATTTCAACTTAATCGGTGTATTAGATTCGGAGTAAATTGGCTGTGACAGACGGACAGACAGACAGACACACGAGTGGTCCTATAAGGGTTCCGTTTTTTCCTTTTGTGGTACGGAACCCTAAATGTATTTTAAATAACACCTAAAAACCGGCTAAGTGCAAGTCGGACTCGGTTCCGTATCACCGTACAATAATTAGCAAAAAACGCCGAAAAAAAAAAACATGTTTCTTGTATGGGGCCCCCCTTTAATTTTTTAGCTTTATGTTATTTTTATTATTTGTTATTATAGCGGCAATAAACAGGGTGGCAGGGACATCGACGCGAAAACAGAAACCATGGATTCAGTAGGTACAGACGCCAGCACATCAAGCTACTACAATCTGTCAAATTTATTTAATAGATTTTCAACTTTATCGCTGAAGTCTAAGGTTCTAAGTTGATTGGGAAAATTTGACAGTTTCGGGTAGCTTGATGTGCTGGCGCCTGTACATGATTTTGAACCACACTGCGTTGAAATTTTTCGTCGGTTATTATAAAAAAATAAAATCTGCTGTTTCATAGAAAAGTGTAATATAATATAATAATACCTACGCATATAATAATGTAGTCTGTAACCTACGCGGTCAAAATGTATGGAACAGCTGATTAAAAAAAAAATAACCGTCGAAAAATTTCAACGCAGGGGGGTTCTGAATCATGTACTGAATCCATGGTTTCAGTTTTCGCGTCGATGTCCCTGCCACCCTGTATAAATACACAATATGTGAAAATATCAACTGTCCACCTACGGTACAGACAGTCGGACAGCGGCAGCATAGTAATAGGGTTCCGCTTGGCACCCTTCGGGTACGGAACCCTAAAAAGTATCCTTATATAAAACATCAGAAACCTTTTCAATAAAAAAAACGTGTGGCACTCGGGGACTGCCGCGGTAAAGCTATTGCATAGCAATTGTAACCTCCATACTTCTTATTAATTGTCAACGCTACACTTGGGATGATGACGTGATGACATAAAACAAAAATAACGTTCCCATGACAACATCACAAAATTACGTTGTCATGGGAACCGTCATTACATGGTAGGCGGAGTTAGGTTTTTATCGTTACGGAATTTCTTGATTCGGTCGCCGCGCTCAAAGCCCGTGATAAAAGCTATGCAATAGCTTAAAAATCACTACGTAAATACGGAACAGTACATAAACAGGTGATGGTTTATTTTCTCGAACATTCGGCTGCCACAAAAAGCTAGGGACCTTTGTTCGATCACTTATTTATGTATGAATGAGCCATTAGTTCAACTGTGTGCCGGTAGAGAGCGCCAGTGGCCCACAAAAAGCTTCTATTGTTCGCTCTAGTATTTTTCTTTTAGTTGCATAAGAATTGAGCATTGTAGTTATAGAGGTACCTAGTTTGCACAATGGACAGTGTACGTACTATCGGGGTAACGCGTATCTAAACTATCTAATCATTTTGAAAACAAAATAATGAAAATAAAAAATTAATAAAAAAAATAATTTATTAAATAAATAATTGTTTATGGTGTACATAATAAAGAATATTCTATCTATCTGTATCGTGCACACGACCCTTTTTAGGGTTCCGTAGTAAACAAGGAACCCTTATAGTTTCGTCATGTCCGTCTGTCTGTCTGTCTGTCTGTCCGCGGTCTAGCTCCGTGACCCTTAGTACTAGAAAACTGTAATTTGGCATATGTATATATTTTAATTACGCCGACAAAGTGGTAAAAGAAAATTTTGAAAAACATTTTTTTTAGGGTACCTATTATACACGTAAAGTGGTGATGTTATTTTTTTTCTTTTTTTAACCCATAGTGAGGGGTATCATTGGAAAGGTCCTTTAAAAACATTGTGAGTTTGTAAAAAAACCATTTTTGGATTTAGGGATCCGTTTGCGAAATATTAAGCTTTAAAGTGCTAATTTTTGTTAGAGTCAAGTGTCCCCTCCCCCTGCCGGCTAAATGGTTGGTTTTGGGTGTGTGAAAAAAATCACAACAGTAGTTTATATAACGAAATTAAAAGGAAAACTATCACAGCTAAGTAGGCTCTACAAGTTAACGAGTAATAATCGACCAACTTAACTTTGCAGTTGCAAAAACATGTTTTCCCATACATTCCGTATGGGAGAACATATTTTTCAACTACAAAGTTTAGTTTGTTTTTGGGATTAATTCATCCCAACTACGGTACCCTTCATTGTGCGTGGTCCGACACGCACTTGGCCGGTTTTTTTCGTAGGTAAGCGTTACTATAGCGTAGGCCGGTAGGAAATTAGGTTTGAACCCTGCACTAAATCCTAACAGCGATTTTTATCTTGAATCGTGTTTTTGAACGAAGCTCTTCATCTATACATATAATAAAATCGTAGCGAAGTCAAAACTGTACATTGAATATTTTTGAAAAAAAGTAATTGCTACGAGGTCTAGGATCGATTCTAATGCCGAAAATATTTTTTTTAGAATTTTTGTCTGTTTGTCTGTTTGTCTGTATGTATGTTCCAGCATGGCGCAAATTCTACCGGACAGATTCTGTTAAAATTTTGCATAGATATTCCCTGTGTGTCTGGTCAAACTATAGGGTATAAACTATCACGCTATTTACTATGGGGGACGAGCAATATTACATTATGTTGTATTTTTATGTTCTAGCATGACGCAAATTCTACCGGATAGATTCTGTTAAAATTTTGCATAGGTGTTCCCTAAAGGTCTGGTCAAACTATACGGTATAAACTATCACGCTATTTACTATGGGGGACGAGCAATATTATATTATGTTCGTATTTTTGGAAAAAAACGCGCCAAAATTTTAGGATATTGTAGATGGTTATCGATTAAACTTTTTAAATGATTATCATCACGCTATACCTTTATGGAACTAAGCAGTCAATCATGAAATATATAGGAACCGCTATTTTAGACAAGATTCAACAAAGCAATTAGCTCAACGGTTGGGCGGTTGCTTTGCAAACATGGGGTTGTAAGTTCGATTCCCACCTACGGTTTTTTTTTTCACCTTTTGTTATACGATTTTTTTTTTGATTATGTACCTATAATCTATAGATATAATAAAATCGTAGCGAAGTTAATTTTTTTTAAAGAAAGTTATTGCTACGAGGTATGGGATCGATTCTTATGCGGAAAATAAAGTTTTTAGAATGTTTGTCTGTACCAACTTTAGGGCATAAACTATCACGCTATTTGCTATGGGGGATGAGCAATATTACATCATGTTTGTATTTTTCTCTGCAAATTGTAAAAGGTCGCGCCAAAAGGTTGGGATATTGTAGATAGGTAGTTACCGATCTAACTTTTTAAATGATTATCATCACGCTACCTTTTATATAGGAACAGCTATTTTAGCTAACTTTCAACAAAGCGAATAAGTAAGCGGTTGGACGAATGATTTGAAGTCCTGAGGGCCTACCACCAGCTCAAAAGCAGTATTATTTTAATATTACTTTAGTTTACTTCAGTGTGGGAAAGAGATGAAGCTCTACAGGATGTATAGCTCCATCTCTTTCTCCCACTGAAGTAACATTAAAATAATACTGCTTTATGAGCTGGTGGTAGGCCGCCCGGGGTAGTAAGTTCGATTTACATCTGTTTTTTTTAAACTCTTTTTGTAAAACGATTTTTTTTTTTGGATTGTGTAGTTTATAGAATGTATTAATTCACAAAAAATGGAAAACTTCGTAAGCTATGGGAAACTACTAAGTTACAAGTACTTTACAGTCACAAAATTTTCAAGGTTGTGTTCTGATCATTTTAGAGCAAAAGACTGTAGGAATAAAATGTTTTTTTTACAGATTTTGACAGCAGATTTGTCCCAGCGATTTTAAAATATGTATGTGTGTGGATCTTCTGGAATCGCTGCCACACTGCTTCCTGGTGGCAAAACAGCGCACGTCATGTTTAAGATTCCCATCGATTTAGAGAGCAACGAAACGCCTGTTTGTGGGGTGTCACGCAACAGTAACAAGGGATGTGTGCTTAGGGGATTGCGCTTCGTCGTATGGGATGAATGCGTTATGGCAAAAAGGAAAGCAGTGGAAACTGTAAACAGAACCCTGCAGGACATCCGCAGAAACCAAGATATGATGGGTGGTGTCACAGTTTTGACAAAAAAAGTGAATACTTCGTTGAAAAGGTCGACTCTATGGTCGAGAGTTCATAAACTGCGCTTGACCATCATCATACGACCTCGGCTTGGCGGTAATTCAAATGCTCAAGTATTCTCCGATGTTCTTCTAAAAGTTGGTGAAAGCACTCTACCAGAGACTCTTGGTAGAGTAGATCCCACTTTAGAAGATCTTATTCGTCTGATATACGAGGATATCAGTCAAATACCGTACCAAGAGAATTCTTAGGCGTGTTTCCGTTTTAACTCCGAAGATGATCAAGCTGCAGCGATCAACCACAGTATTCTCTCACAAATTGAAGGGAGTGAAGTGATATACACCTCCATTAATACTGATGTGGAGGAAGATGATGCCAAATATCACCCCGTAGAATTTCTCAATTCACAAATGGCAAGTGGACTTCCGGTTGTATATCTGTGTAACGGAAACCAGCTCAAAGTCATGTCTTTGCAGAGAAACGTCATCGAGGTGGAAATTCTAACAGGTTGTGGCGATGGTGAGACAGTGTTTATAGTGCGTATAAAGTACAAATTCCCCATAATTACCAGTTAAAGCGCGTGCAGTTCTCTGGGAGTGTATGCTTTGCGATCAACAAGTCACAGGGGCCGACACTGAAGGCTGAAGGCTGCGGGTGTCAACCTCAGGATAAGCTGCTTCTCACACGGACAACTGTTACGTCGCTTGCGCCCGAGTCACCATTCCTGACTCTCTGTATATTTTGGCTGCTGAGAATAAAACTACAAACGTAGTATACAGGGAAGTTTTATAAAAATATGGCCATTATTGTAGTATATTGTGATGTCTTACGATTTCCATGCGAACGAAGTCGCGGGCAGAAGCTAGTATAATAATAAAAAATTTAACACTTTCCAAAATCACATCAAGGAAAAAAACAACAAAAACGCGATATTGTGAAT
Source organism: Agrochola lychnidis (assembly GCA_963680765.1). Classification (NCBI taxonomy): domain Eukaryota; kingdom Metazoa; phylum Arthropoda; class Insecta; order Lepidoptera; family Noctuidae; genus Agrochola; species Agrochola lychnidis. Next base: position 19,678,005 of record OY796857.1, read on the forward strand.
AAAATTTAAGTAAAATAGTTAACAGGATGTGATAACTTATAATATATTATTTCAGAATTTAAACATTTTCTTCCACGGAAATGTTTGATTTTTTGACCTACTTGTAATACCTAATCTCTTCGACAAACACTCTACACAAACATGTCCATTAATATTTTTTTCTACCACGTAAAAGGAGATGTTTCATTTTCGGCCATAAAGTGTACGTTAATGAAAAAAAAGGAAAAAATTCCACGAATTGAGGAAAAATATTCTTTCCTGTTTATTCCCCTGATTACTTCGGCACAAAAAATAATAGTTTAACAAATTATTGCCATATTTTATTCATCATGGCGTCGTTTTACTTGCATACTGCTTTCGTCCAGAAATCATGTTACATTTTAACAAAATAATATCATGTAAACGTTATTCAAATAAATATGAAAGCCGTGTATTTCTGTACTACAGTAAGATCTTATACAACTTTTTTGATTAATTAGAAAGTATGATTCATCATAAAAATAAAAAACTGCTTTTGTGGATTGTAGATTTGTAGGTACTTCTGGACGAAAATGACTAGCTGTCGATAATCGTATTTCTCCTGACAAACGTCAAACATTTTCGGTTTTTATTTTGTGCCCAAAAAGTATTAGATATTATGGAAAAAAACAGTCTTCATTGTATTTAGGAGTTTGTTTCCCAGGTTTTCTGAAGTGTACATGTTATGGCCGGAGTCCCATACAAAAATGAAACGTCTCCTTTAAAACGGATGTTTTCTTAAAAAAAAAACGTACACGCGGGGGTGAACTTTTCACAGTATACATTTTAACTTACTCCCATACCCTACACGTCAAATGAAAAAATAAAAAAATCGCTGTTTCAATTAATGCAAACTAAGCTTAAAATTCGGCGTAAATTCCCCAGACAAGCGGCCGAGCGATGCAAGCAAGAATAAGTCCTTACAGTGTACAGATATATGTGTGTCTTCGATAGTACCTATTTTTTGATGGTTAGTAGTTGAAGGTAACCTATAAGTACTTAAAATGGACACCCACAATGAGGCTGCCTGTCCACTGGAGCGGAGCGAGGCAGCGAGCGATAAATAGAATCTAAGCAACGATTCAGAGCTCCGCTCCTATTGTTTAAATATCGGCACATTTCTCCGCTCCGCTGCCTCGTTCCGCTCCAGTGGACAAGCAGCCTAACAATGTAGACTCCTTGCGAGGCGCAGTGATGACAGCGAGTGGGGTCCAAGGATTGGAAGACGAGGTGTCGGTCGTCCGGCGGCGAGATGGGTGGACGACATTGTTACCATCGCGGGTAGAACCGGATGCGACTGGCACAAGAGCGTAGGAATTGCCACAAGAAAAGAGACCTGTGCCAGTGTGCGCAGTGGGTGAAATCGGGATGGTGGAAGTGGACGATGATGATGATAAATACTTATATGGTAGAAGTTATGGTAACCGTCATCTGCGGTCGTCTTCCAGTCTAACCGGACTCAGCTGAATTTGAACTGCTGCACGGCACGCAACGTATTAATTTGCCAATGGCATGTGTCCACTATATCCGGCTTTTACCTCGTTTCAGTTTATAAATATTTTACATATCTTTCTACTAATAGAGTTAAAGCCAGTCACCCATTTTACAATGTTTTTGGCAGTTCTCATCTCAATTATAAACAAAACAACGTGCGGCATCGTGATTGATGCTCGCGGTGAACTAATTCATGAGACGTCACCGGCACGCAACGCATTTTTTGTTCATATATCGCGCTCGGTGCGGGCGGTACCGATAGTGGACGCATCACGCAGTGCTACATGAATTCATACAAAGTAAACCAAAGTCCGTTGCGAGGCGTGCGTATGAACCGGTGGACGTTTATAAAGGTAAACGTCCACCGGTCCATGGAAACCAAAGCTTTAGTATTACTAAGAGACCGGTTTCTGAATTGAGAATTTGAAGTTGAGAACTTGCCAAACTCTAGCATTAGTTATTACATTATAAAAGTAGCCGGAAATTCATAATTTCTTACGTTTTGTTACAAACTAGCTTCTGCCCGCGACTTCGTTCGCATGGAAATCGTAAGACATCACAATATACTACAATAATAGCCATATTTTTATAAAACTTCCCTGTATACTACGTTTGTAGTTTTATTCTCAGCAGCCAAAATATACAGAGAGTCAGGAATGGTGACTCGGGAGCAAGCGACGTCACAGTTGTCCGTGTGAGAAGCAGCTTATCTTGAGGTCGACACCCGCAGCCTTCAGCCTTCAGTGTCGGCCCCTGTGACTTGTTGATCGCAAAGCATACACTCCCAGAGAACTGCACGCGCTTTAACTGGTAATTATGGGGAATTTGTACTTTATACGCGCTATAAACACTGTCTCACCATCGCCACAACCTGTTAGAATTTCCACCTCGATGACGTTTCTCTGCAAAGACATGACTTTGAGCTGGTTTCCGTTACACAGATATACGACCGGAAGTCCACTTGCCATTTGTGAATTGAGAAATTCTACGGGGTGATATTTGGCATCATCTTCCTCCACATCAGTATTAATGGAGGTGTATATCACTTCGCTTCCTTCAATTTGTGAGAGAATACTGTGGTTGATCGCTGCAGCTTGATCATCTTCGGAGTTAAGAATGCGGCGACGTATGAATTGTCCATACAAACGTAGTACATCAATCATTTGCAATTTGAGCATATTTCCACCATATTATGTTGATATTCGGATTGAGACAGTATTTGGGTGAGGCTCACAGAAAATGTACCATCACACACGGGAACTTGTAACGCACAATAACACACTGGAAATACGTAACATACTGGAAATATTGTAAAGATTAGTTCACACGAGACAAGACTATTTAATGGAATTTCAAATAAAATACAGACCAAATTATTTATTAAACTCAAAAACTTCACTAACTAATCTTAAAGCATTATTTCAAATGAGATCAAAATAGGTACTTAAAATTGCTCAGAAAAATCAAATTTCACATAATCAAACAAATCGTTTTCGAACACATTTTTTGTAATTTTTTTGTTTACTACTTGTACATTTAAATATCCTACTCAAAATAAACTTCGTCGCTAGTAACAGCTAAAAAGTATTATTTTGGCCGCTCAATGTTTTGTGTAATCTTAATCTGTTTTACAATGAAATCTTCAGTGATTGTGTCTTGATCTTTTATTTTTGGAACAACAAACTTTAGTTCTGGTTTTTTTACGGTTTTCAAAAACCGTATGGTAAAATAAGTTTTCCCGTCTTCTAGATGAATATCTTCAATAAAACCGATGTAGTATTTCCATGAGCCTCTTTGGTAGTATCTTACTAGTACTGTGTCTTTGAAACATAGCTTCCATATTTCTGATTGAATTTCCGATGTCACTTCCGAGTCGTTAATTATACTGTCAAAGTCTTTTAAATCATTCTTGTGAGCCGTAGCCAACACCGATTCTCTCTTTGTTTTTAATAATACCTCATTTTCATTAGATGCAAGACTTATTTCTGTCACTTTCTTACAAGTGTCAATTTTTTTTTCATCTTCATAATTAGACGGTTCAGTTCTTTTTCTTTCCATCTTATTAGGGTCTATTTTTTTTCTTAAATCTGATAGATTCTTCTGCTCTTTTATGTGAAAGCTTGTATCATCAAAATAATCTTCGGTATCTGTAATGTGATACTCTTCATCGGAAGAATCATGCAAAGAATACAAGTCTTCGTCTGTGCTGCTCTCATATTCTTTTTTAAATTTTTGAGTTGTTTTAAGTTGCATGTCAGTAAGTTTCCTTTTCTTCGGATTGTTCTTTTTTGTATCAATTTTGTCAATAGATGGCGAAACATTTTCTTTTGAACTTGTGGCAACAATTTTTGTTTTTGGGTCAACTTCTTTAAAATTAAATGGGCCATATTGGGTCAAATCAAAGTAGGACTTATTTTCCTCAGTATTCTTTATGTCTGATAATATTGTAATCATCTTGTTGGGCGCAATTGTTTTTTCATTCTTCACTGCTGTTTGTTTCAGTAAGTCTGCAGATTTCACATTAAAACAGTCACAAAAACCTGGTCTACTCTTTTGGCAGAAACAACTTAGATAACGATAGAAAATAGAGTATGCTGAGTCAAAGTTGTTAATAATTTGATGTATTTTCATGGTGTTTGGGACTGGTACAAGATCTAATGATTCATTCAGTATGGCATCTTCAGGGACATAAAAAAGTTGTAATTTGGTTTCAGACGCCTGTAGAAGTTCGTAAGCTATTTTAGCGTCAGGAACGTCCGAACCATAAGCGACAAGTGAATCTAATTTACGTTTTATAGCTCCCCCAACGCCATCAGCGGCTCCTTTACCGTGGGAGGCTTCGAAAAAGTTCCATGTTGAAAATGGAAAACCGAGTTCCTTCGTTAGTTTTGAGAAATAGTAAAAGTTTTTCTTTTGACGGTATTGAACAGTAGGACCATCTGAATAAAAATGAATCCCATTCACCTTAGGTAATTTCTGTTTGATCAGTTCTAGTACTGGTAAGAGATGAGCCCAAATGGCATCTGGTCCGTGTTCTTTGCTTGGAGATATAGATGCAAAGGATTGATTACCTTTTGCGGTATACAAAATACCAGTATGAAGACTAATCTGTTGTCTTGATCCATCGAAATGCATTGCTTGTATTTCTGTGCTTAATTTACAGGCATAATTTTCTGAAAAATCTATGTGTAATGCTACAGAGTGATCATCCAAATTTTTCGTGCACCGCCTATGTTCTTTATACTGATGGATGATGTTGTAAGAATGGGTCTTGAAATTTTGCAATTCTTCTTGAAACGCATCTAAGAGCAGTCTCAATGAACCAGTCTTTTTTTCCTTTTCGATTTTCTTCGTAGTCTTCGTTACATCACTATTTCTTTTCGGTTTATATTCATGAGATTTTAAAACCCATTCATCCCATGAAATGTTATCATTTAGATTTTTCTTACCCATGGTAAATTCAATATATTTATTTTTGCACAACTCACACTCTCCATAAGAACATTTATTATACATCGTCCCTCTCATAAAAGTCTCTCAACTGGGTCTGTATTAAACAACTTTTATTTTTCTGTGGCGTATGACGAATTTTTCCTTTTAAGCCTAAATAAGTAGCTATTTTGGTTTTCATACAGTATCTATCTATGGTATCATTTTTGCTGAAAACATTTTTTATTATGCGTTTTTCTTGAGTGTTGTTACTTTTGTAACTCTGCTTTATGCTTTCCATAATGACATGATGTTCAAGCAATGTTTTTTTCACTCTTTCCTTTTCTTCAGGACATATATTAGGTAAATTTTGATTTATGTAGGCATTCGTTTTCGAAGAGGGGGTCATTCGCTCAAAATCTTCGTCTTTTGTAATAGCACTTGAGTTTAACATTTCTTCAAAACTACAAATTAATTCGTCTTTTTTTTTTGATAATTTCTAGTTGCTCATTATTTTTGCGTACACATCTGTTTAATTTTTGCCTCGTATTTTTTAAAGATTGTTTAAATTTTCTTAATAGCTCTTTTAATTATATGTTTTCAGTCTTCAGTTTATAAATCCCTCTTCTATTTTGATTCCTCTTCTGTTTTACACTCTGTGCACTGTCTGCTGAAGGCAATTCTTCAGGTTTCGGTTCTTCTTTGCTTTTTTTCTTTCTCTCTCTCCACTGCTTTCTAATATTTTCCTGCACAGACGAAGAATATTCTGCTATTTTCTTTCTATTTCGTTTTGTTCTCTCAGCATTTTTTCTTTTCTGTGTTAAGTACTTTTCAGGATTTTTTTCTTTCAACCTTTCCCGATAGAGCTTCTGTCTTTCAGCAGGTGTTAGTGGCATCTGCAAAAAAAAAGATTGCTGGAAGAAAACATGCTATGTAAAGCGAAATGTGGGTTGACTTTCAGCTACATGTACCGACGACCATATAAAAGCTGCGGGTACGCGTTGCATGCAGCTGGCACAGGAACGCGTGTTTTCGGAAAAAACTTGGGGAAGCCTTTGTCTAGCTCTGTACATCTCATGCTGTTGTTGATGGACAAATTGCAATGTGCACTAAGCTTTACATTTATCACGTGTGTTACATAACACAAATTCGTAACACACGCAACACACGTGAACAAACACGCGTGAATAACATAACCTCAAAGCCGTGTAGAATATTTAACTGCAATGCAAAGTAGTGAAAAACTGCACTATTTAATAATTTACATATCCCTCTTAATTGTCCTTACCCATAACAAACAAAATTTTATTACTTACCATGCAAAATTGCTTCTGAAAAGTCGCTAAAATTCAATTACGAAAACCAACACACGCACGAGTACTGCCTTTTCCTTAGAAACCAAGATGTCTGACAGGACACTGACATTTTATATTGAAAGTAGGAATGTTGCCAACACAAAAAAAAACATCATCCGTGTTGCTACCGCCTATTACAAAAAAACTACTGCGTAACAAATCATTTATAACACACGTGAAATATTTTTGGCACATATGTTTTTAAAATCATAGTTTTATCATTTTTTGCATAATTAATTATATCTTCTATTGGGATAGTAGTTTTATTCCCATACATGTTATATAATACTAAGAAGTCACGATAAACAGAACAAAAACAATGAAAAAAAAAAAAAAAAGAATTCTATTCGGGGTGGACACATTTTATTTTTCTATGAAACAAGAAGTAAGCAATTTGTTGTACCGGTTTGTTTTTGGTTAAATTCAAATAAATTAACAATTGAAATGGCTTGATATTAACGAGTGAATAATATCCACCACAGGAAACAAATAGATTAATTTATTCCGAACTTTCGAATTATTTTTTCTTCACTCAAAATTCGGCTTACGAAAAATATAGATAAAGTACAAAACTTGTGAGCCTCAACCATTTATCTAGGCTCCTACGTCTTTTGATTTTCAAAAACTTACCTTTAAATGAAATGTAAGCGAATTCCATTTCGTACATTTTTACAGCGTAAATGACATGTTTTCATATGGTTTTTTCTGTATTATAAACAACAATATTTGTAATATTGTTTCCGTAGAAGCATAGTTTATGTTATCAAGTTACAAATTATCGAAAATAAAATGGAAATACATTAAATTTTCATTCATCATTTTTTGTATTACGGCACACATCCAAATTTATCATAATTTTTCGATGCTAGTATTGCCATCGCGTCAAGGAATAATTTGTCAATGTGTGCGTGGTCGTACTGCTCACTGTAGTTGTATATCGCTCCGACAGGCACTCACACTAGCGCAACGTGATCGGTTGGAATTCGTTCGGGGTATTTTTTGTCAGTATTATAAGATTAGGTATATTATATAGGTACTTTACTGTGCTTATTTGTTTACTAAATTAAAGCAGCTGCCGACTACTTCTGTTTTGTGCTCGTGATTATATTTAAATCTATTGTTTGATTGTTTTACTCGAGTTAATTATCTTTTTGTATACACGTGTTTCTGAAAAAAAAAAAAAAAAATTATTCTATCTTTTCTTTCTTTCTATCTTCAGATAACATAAATGTGTTTACAAACATCCGTATCTGGACAAACGAGTACTTATGTTTCATCAGTAATATTAATCGGTAGGTACCTATTTATGCGTCTAAAGACCCTCAGCGAGTCGTAGAAACATATAAATTATACACACGGCCGAAACGCGGTGGTCCAGGTATAGGTGGCTTGTTGAGAATCAAACGTGCTGGGACGTACTCTCGTCCCAGCGCGTTGAAGAAACACTGTTGGATTTTCAACTCTCGGCGCTAAGCAGAGCGTTGAAAATCAAGTGCACGAAAAATTTCGCCGCGATTTTATTACGTCCGTGCGAACGAGGGCTATATTATAGGACCAGGTTTTTATACTAGGTATTTACTTGCAAGTACGCCGACCAAGTGCCGATCCGAAATACTCGCAAGACTATTTTATTTCTTATTTATATTTAGTTACGGATCAATGTTCTATGTAGGGCTTTCAATACCGGGATCCCGGTATTGGCTAATACCGGGATCCCGGACATTATTTGACATTTTTCAATACCGGTATTGAAATGTCCACTACCGGGATTCCGGTATTGGTGATTTTATTTTATCAGTAGACACTACAGTGAAACAATTTCTTTTTATTACCTACACATTATATTTCCAACCAATTTTATAATTATCAGGGTAAGTTTTAAAAACTGCTGTGCTACTAACTGGAGGCAGAAATAGAAGCTAAAACTCAAAGGGAAGTTAGGACCCATGCTTCTTCCAGCAGGCCTAACATGACACACGCGATAATTATCCACGCTCGCGCGACTAATTTTTATCTATTTCGTAGTGTTATCGTTTTCTGATAGCTACGCCATACAAAATACTTGACTCGTTCTGTCAAACTTGATGTTTTGTCAACAAACCCAAACATGACACGTTATTTATCTCGATTTTTGACAGTTCAACACGAGATAATCAGTTATTTTGTCGTATTTAGTCGTCCTCGATTTTGACGACGAGAAGAGTAGGCAAAAAGACAAAATGATATTATTTTTTTAATTGTGGGTGTACACCGGTGTACTGTAGTAGAGGGGTGCACTACCACGTAGATGACTATTACTTTCCAGTCACTTTGCCAATTATGGTGATTAAATAAATAAATTAACGAAATCTAGGGATTATAGCTGTATGGTAATATCAAATATTCGCAACATAATTACTAAAATCACCAGTTTATTTCCTAAGGGTGGTGATTAACAATTTTATGGTTATAATAGCGGAATCAACTCCACCTGCCAATTTATTTGAACGCCAGTCTTTTTGGTGACTGGTGATTAACAAAATTTGCAACGTCATGGACTTTATGGTGACTGTTAAACTTCGATTTGTCAAATTGCAATCGTCGGCCCATTTGTCATTTGTGGTGATTATCTAATGAGTATAGGTGCCACTAATTTTAATTTCCGTCAATTTGTATTTTAATTTAGCATGCCAAAGAAATGATTTAATTTTAATCAAAAAGTCGGTTACACAAAAAACTAATCATAAATAATTAAAAGAGAGAATAATTAAGAGAGACGTTTATTCAATAAAGTACATAATTCCATGCATAAATTGAATGAATGAAACAGAACTTCAAGCCGATGCTGCTATCATAAAAATAATTTGTTTTTAATCACTTGCAACATCGGTATCTCGTCGCGCGATAAAGTAGTGTCAAAGTGCCTTTTTCGAGTTTACTCGCCGTTTGCGGTCATGTAAGGGATTAGAATGACGTCAGAATTACGATTCTGACGTCGTTCTAATCCCTTACATGACCGCAAACGGCGAAAAACAACGGCGACAAATTCCGATAAAACGAGAAAAAGAGCGTTCTCGCACTTGTCATGTTAACCCTGTTACCTTGTATTGTAAGAGTTGAATTGGGCATTTATGATAGTTCTGAAGGCGGCCGAGAGATGTATATTGACATGGCGTATAATTATTTACTGAGCATTCTACCTACGAGCATAGAGGTAGAGAGAACGTTTTCCTTGGTTACATATTTGTGCAACCGTTTAACCCCTTAAACGGTTGCACAAATATGTAACCAAGGAAAACGTTAACCGACTTTTAATGATTTCATACTGAAGATGACGTCTAAATGAGTAGTGTTAGTAATTTGAAAATAAAAAAATGTTAAATAAGAGCATTTTCTTAATATTTTAATATAGGCATATTTTTGATTATGTTTATATTAAATAGTGAAATTAATTTGTAAAGTTATGTCTAACGCGGATAAAAAACTGAGAATGACGCAAAATCTATCAAGCGTTTTTTTCTGAAAACTTCACCATTTCGAAAACAATTAAATTATTGATCTTTTAGTATACGTGTTTTATTAAAATACTTTTTGTTTTACGTGTAATATTTATTACACGTAAAACAAACGCGTTGCTAAAAATAAGCGCCTTGAAAAATAAGCGCCGTGGAAAGTAAGCGCCGTGGGATAAAAGCCCCGTGGAAAGTAAGCGCCGTGGGATAAAAGCGTCGTGGAAAATAAGCGCCTTGGAAAATAAGCGCCGTGGAAAATAAGCCCCTTGGAAAATAAGTGCCTTGAAAAATAAGCGCCTTGGAAAATAAGCGCCGTGGAAAATAAGCGCCTTGGAAAATAAGCGTATGAATAAAAAAATCCAAATCCTCACCACTGAGTCTCGCAAACAAAGGATGGTCAATCAATATGGCAGCTTAACTTTGGGAAGAGGAAGTCTTGATGACAAATGAAAATCATAATTTGACATATTACCAAACTCTCTCTCCTGTGGCGCGGAGGCGCGTATTTAATTCTGGACACACAGAATAAAATACGCGGCAAAAATACTACGCCGCACGGAATTACGGATCTCCGTGCAGCGTTCAGTAGACATAAGTAGTTCTTAAATAGATGTTACGGTAAATAACTCACTAGAGGGCGCTGCAGTAATATATCTTTATATTAGTTCTTATTTTTTTTACCGGCCGTGGAAAATAAGCGCCGTGGTAAAAAAGCGCCGTGGAATATTAGCGCCGTGGAAAATAAGCGCCTTGGAAAATAAGCGCCGTGAAAAAAATGCGCCGTGAAAAATAAGCCCCTTGGAAAATAAGCGCCGTGAAAAATAAGCGCCGTGGAAAATAAGCACCTTGGAAAATAAGCGCCGTGGAAAATAAGCCCCTTGGAAAATAAGCGCCTTGGAAAATAAGCGCCGTGGAAAATAAGCGCCGCGGAAAATAAGCGCCTTGGAAAATAAGCGTATGAATAAAAAAATCCAAATCCTCACCACTGAGTCTCGCAAACAAAGGATGGGTCAATCAATATGGCAGCTTTACTTTGGGAAGAGGAAGTCTTGATGACAAATGAAAATCATAATTTGACATATTACCAAACTCTCTCTCCCGTGGCGCGGAGATAAGTAGTTCTTAAATAGATGTTACGGTAAATAACTCACTAGAGGGCGCTGCAGTAATATATCTAAGAAAAAAAAAAAAAAAAAAAAAAAAAAGAGCGCCGTGGTAAAAAAGCGCCGTGGAATATTAGCGCCGTGGAAAATAAGCGCCTTGGAAAATAAGCGCCGTGAAAAAAATGCGCCGTGAAAAATAAGCCCCTTGGAAAATAAGCGCCGTGAAAAATAAGCGCCGTGGAAAATAAGCACCGTGGAAAATAAGCAGCGTGGAAAGTAAGCGCCGTGAAAAATAAGCGCCGTGGAAAATAAGCGCCTTGGAAAGTAAGCGCCGTGGGATAAAAGCGCCGTGGAAAATAAGCGCCTTGGAAAATAAGCGCCGTGGAAAATAAGCCCCTTGGAAAATAAGCGCCGTGGTATTTGATGGTTTTTTTTTCTTACGTTTTTTACGTAAGAAAATTTGAATTTTGCGAGCTACCCTGGCGCTTCCCCTTTAAAAACACGATGAACAATTTTGACTGATTTTTATGTGATTGTGTTTTTTTTTTGTGATTTTTTTGTTGAGAGAGAGAGAGAGAGAGATGATTGATTGTTGTTGTTTTTTTTTAAATAGATCGCTATATTGTAATTACTTAGATACTGATTATTCAAATTTACAAAAAAAACAAACAAACAGAAGTTTGCAATTTAAAGTTGTATAAAAAAGTGACTAGTATTTAAAAAGCAGTTTTTTATTATTTTGTGTGCTTTTTAACTACTACTACTACACTTTTTTACTACTTAACTCATTAGTTGTTGAATAAAAAAAAACCGGCCAAGTGCGAGTCGTACTCGCCCATGAAGGGTTCCGTAGCAGCAAGTAACATTGAATGAAAGGTAAATTGCGGTTTACGATTTATGACGTATTAAAAAAAAAACTACTTGTTAGATCTCGTTCAAACCAATTTTCGGTGGAAGTTTACATGGTAATGTACATCATATATTTTTTTTAGTTTTACGGGGGGGGGACACACATTTTACCACTTTGGAAGTGTCTTTCGCGCAAACTATTCAGTTTAGAAAAAAATGATATTAGAAACCTCAATATCATTTTTGAAGACCTATCCATAGATACCCCACACGTATGGGATTGATGAAAAATTTTTTTTTGAGTTTCAGTTCTAAGTATGGGGAACTCCAAAATTATTTGTTTTTTTTCTATTTTTATGTGAAAATCTTAATGCGGTTTACAGAATACATCTACTTACCAAGTTTCAACAGCGTAGCTCTTATAGTTTCGGAAAAAAGTGGCTGTGACATACGGACGGACAGACAGACAGACAGACAGACAGACAGACATGACGAATCTATAAGGGTTCCGTTTTTTGCCATTTGGCAACGGAACCCTAAAAACGATATTAAGTAAAAAAATAGTCTCATACCGGGATCCCGGTGTTGGACATTTTCTATACGGTATTTATTATACCGGTACTGCAAAAACGCTTGCATAGAACTCTATGCAAGCGTTTTTACTTTAAAGGATCTGGAAGATTTTTTTTTTTTGTAAACGCTATTGTGCTCTTTATTTATACTACATTACGGATTAAAGGTTTTGGAAGATTTTTTTTTAATGCGATTGTGCTCTTTATTTAGACTAGCTTCTGCCCGCGACTTCGTTCGCATGGAAATCGTAAGACATCACAATATACTACAATAATAGCCATATTTTTATAAAACTTCCCTGTATACTACGTTTGTAGTTTTATTCTCAGCAGCCAAAATACTTGAGCATTTGAATTACCGCCAAGCCGAGGTCGTATGATGATGGTCAAGCGCAGTTTATGAACTCTCGACCATAGAGTCGACCTTTTCAACGAAGTATTCACTTTTTTTGTCAAAACTGTGACACCACCCATCATATCTTGGTTTCTGCGGATGTCCTGCAGGGTTCTGTTTACAGTTTCCACTGCTTTCCTTTTTGCCATAATGCATTCATCCCATACGACGAAGCGCAATCCCCTTTTTTTTTTTTTTTGGGTGGGAAATTATCAAATAACTTCTCCCGCTCTGGGCGGAGCGGGAGGGCGTGTCAGACTCTTACTGACTAAAACCCACCCGTGTTCCTTCAGTTGCCGTGTTGCCAGGGGGCCACGATTTCCCTATCGGTTTTCTTCGAACCCCCGGCAGGCATTGGCCCTAGCGGACCCCGTCAATTCTGCTGACATCTCTTTGAGGCGCGCGTGGAACACAACGCGCCGTCGACCCGGGCTTGGTCCTTATCGGACGGCGAGCTACCCATTGCTCACCGTCCGCAAGCCCGCGCCTACGGTGGCCGGAAATCCTCTCGTGACTCCCGACGCCCAGGGCGTCTCCTGCTGCGGCGGTTAGGGGCGCGAGGGCGCGAAATTTGCCTTTCCCTCACGCGCTCCGTCTCCTCCTTCGCGAGCATTACTGCTTCGCAGAACGAGGTGACGGCCTGCCATTTCCTCTCGCTCCGTAGCATGGCCCGAATCAGGGCCGGACGCGAGAGATCACCGCCTCCGATCGCTTCCACGAGGACACGGCGATGCTCTGCCCAAGCCGGGCAGACCTCCACCGTATGCTCCACCGTGTCCTCCGGGCGATCCACACAGTGATGACACCCGGGCGTTTCCTCCCGCTTTATCCTGAACAGGTACCTCCCGAAACAGCCATGTCCGGTGAGCACCTGTGTCAGGCGGAAGGTGAGGACGCCGTGGCGTCTCTCTAGCCACTCCTCAAAGAGGGGTCTTATCGCCGCAATTGCGGCGTGCCCAGCGCTGGGTTGCGACAATCGCACTCTCCATTCCGCCATGAGATCCCGCCGGAGCTCTGTCCGCTGTGCCGCAACTTCTTGCGGCATCGGAGTTAGGCCCCGGCGTTTCGCCTCCTCGCGCCACTCCCAAATGTGCGCGAGGACCTTTGCCTCCAGATCCCATGGCGGTACTCCGGCAAGGAGGCTCGCCGCCTCGCAGGAGACCGTGCGGTATCCTCGGGCCAGCCGGATGGCCATGACCCTTTGGGACGCGTTAAGCCGGCGGGCTGGCTGCCGCCTCAATGAAGGCGCCCACACCGGCGCCCCGTAAAGGGCCATGGACCGCACGACCCCCGCGTAGAGCCTCCGGCAGGAGGCGTTTGGACCTCCCAGATTGGGCAGGAGCCGCTTCAAGGCAGCCCCGGCCCGGTCCAGTCTGGGAGCCAAACGTCGGAAATGCTCCACGAAGTTCCACCGGCTGTCGAGGACGAGTCCCAGATACTTCATCGTCGACTCGACGCCGATGTGAACCCCTCCCGCCATTACCTGGGAACCCGGCGGTGGCGCACTACGAGGACCATAGAAACCCATGGCCTCGGACTTGTGCAGGGCCACCTCGAGTCCCAGCTGCCGGATTCTGTCGACGATTGTCGCAACCCCGCGTGTCGCTAAGTCGGCCGCCGCCTGGTACGACCTCCCCTGCGCCAGGACCAGCGTGTCGTCAGCGTAACAGACGACGCTGACGCCAGTAGGGAGATCGGCGCGCAGCACCCAGTCGTATCCGATGTCCCACAGATGCGGCCCCAGGACCGATCCCTGTGGGACACCGCACGACATCTCTCGCCGGTTCCACTCTCCTTGGTGACCGGGGTAGATGACAGCCCTATCTGTCAAATAGGCCTCGACCACACGACAGAGGTAGGTCGGCATCCGGTGATACCGAAGTGCCTCCCTGATGCAACTCCAGGGCAGGGTGTTGAAGGCATTGGCGATGTCTAGAGACACCGCCAAGACGACCCCACCCCGGGCCACAGCATCCCCCGTCGTGAGGGCTCGCACGCGCATGATGGCGTCCACCGTAGAGCGCCCCCTGCGGAAACCGAATTGGCTCTCCGCCAGATCCGGCCCCACTCGCACCAGCTGCCCGACGAGGCGGTCTGCAATGACTCTTTCAAAGAGCTTGCCCACCTCGTCGAGCAGCACAATGGGCCGATAGGCGGACGGAGAGTCCGCCGGGCGCCCCGGTTTCCTAATGAGGACCAGTTTCCCAGTCTTCCAACAAAGTGGGAACTGGCCCCTCTCCATGCATGCGCATAGGAGCCCCCTTAGTCGAGGCCCGAGAGTCCCCATGGCCAGGACCCAGGCTTTCCCGGGAATGCCGTCGGGTCCTGGGGCGGTATTCTTCGCACTCATCTTGCGTACCGCCACTCTCATCTCTACCTCGGTCACCTCCGGAGCATCGTCGTCGTCGTCGGCGGTGTGGTCCGCATCGGGCACCGCAATAGGCGGAGCCATGGGCGGGGGCGTATGTTCCCCCCTTGAAGGGAACAGAGCGCTCACCACGTCCTCCACAAGCTGGGGCCGGAGACTCTGCGTCAGCGGGGGAGCCCATGGGCGGAGCTTCTCCCGCACCATCTTATATGGGCGTCCCCACGGGTCTCTGTTCAGAGACTCCAGCAACTCCTCGCGGGCCAGTGTCCTGGCCCGCAGGATCTCCGCTTGGAGGGCGGTCTTCGCCGCTCTGTACCCCTCGTACAGCTCCGCCTCAATGGCTTCCGTATCCGGAGGGCGGATACGGAGCCTGCGGTGCCTGGCGTACCGGCGTCGCGCAGCTACGCACGCCCTGCGCAGAGCTTCCAGCTCTTGCGACCACCAGTACAGCTGGCGCGAAGCACGTCCAGGATGGACCCGGGGCATTGCCACGTCGCATATATTGGACATGGCCTCCCGGAACCACTCCGCCTCGTCGTTGATGTCGGCAGGCCTGTCCGGTGATGACACCCAGGCCTGCACGATCGAGGCTTCCAGGAGAAGCTCCCGGTCCATCTGCTTCAGCGCCCACCGCGGACCACTCGGGGCCTGTCGGACCGGCGCGCTCGAGGTCTGGGCGGAGACGTCAAACCGGATGTACCGGTGATCGGAATAGGTCTCCACCTCCTCTATGACGCGCCAGTCGATTACACGCGGCGACAGAGCGGGGCTGGCGAACGAAATGTCCACCACTGATTCGCCCCGCATCCGCACAAGCGCAATCCCCTAAGCACACATCCCTTGTTACTGTTGCGTGACACCCCACAAACAGGCGTTTCGTTGCTCTCTAAATCGATGGGAATCTTAAACATGACGTGCGCTGTTTTGCCACCAGGAAGCAGTGTGGCAGAGATTCCACAAACATTCTAAAAACTTTATTTTCCGCATAAGAATCGATCCCATACCTCGTAGCAATAACTTTCTTTAAAAAAAATTAACTTCGCTACGATTTTATTATATCTATAGATTAAAGGTACATAATCAAAAAAAAAAAAAAAATCGTATGACAAAATGTGAAAAAAAAGAAAAAACCGTAGGTGGGAATCGAACTTACAACCCCATGTTTGCAAAGCAACCGCCCAACCGTTGAGTTAATTGCTTTGTGGAAGCTTGTCTAAAATAGCCGTTCCTATATATTTCATGATTGACTGCTTAGTTCCATAAAGGTATAGCGCCACTATGTCAGTTCGACTCCAGGACCAGACCTCGAAACCTATCCTTCTGCAGCGAGGTGTGAGACAGGGAGACGTTATCTCTCCGAAACTGTTCACCGCTGCACTGGAGGATGTCTTCAAGGTTCTGGATTGGAAAGGGCTAGGCATCAACATCAATGGCGAGTATATCACTAACCTTCGGTTTGCCGACGACATAGTTATCATGGCTGAGACCATGGAGAAACTCAGTACAATGCTCGATGACCTCAGTAGAGCCTCCGAAAGAGTGGGTCTTAAAATGAACATGGACAAGACAAAAGTCATGTCAAATGCCCATGTGACACCCACTCCCATGAAGATCGGAGACGCTACGCTCGAAGTTGTGGACGAGTATGTTTACCTAGGACAAATTGTCCAGCTAGGAAGGTCCAACTTCGAGAAAGAGGTCAATCGTCGAATCCGACTCGGCTGGGCAGCGTTCGGGAAGCTACGCAATATCTTTTCGTCCCACATACCACAGTGTCTCAAGACGAAAGTCTTTGACCAGTGCGTGTTGCCAGTGATGACCTATGGTACTGAAACGTGGTCGCTCACAATGGGCCTTATCAGAAGGCTAAAAGTCACCCAAAGGGCAATGGAGAGGGCTATGCTTGGAGTTTCCCTACGTGATCGAATTAGAAATGAAGAGATCCGCAGGAGAACCAAGGTAACTGACATAGCTCGAAGAATTGCCAAACTTAAGTGGCAATGGGCAGGGCACATTGCTCGCAGAACGGATGGCCGATGGGGTCGAAAGGTTCTGGAGTGGCGACCACGTACCGGAAGACGTAGCGTTGGAAGGCCTCCCACAAGATGGACCGATGACCTTGTGAAGGCCGCAGGAATCCGCTGGATGCGGAAAGCACAGAATCGGTCGAAGTGGCGGTGCTTGGGGGAGGCCTATGTCCAGCAGTGGACGTCTTTCGGCTGAAATGATGATGATGATAGCGTGATGATAATCATTTAAAAAGTTAAATCGATAACCATCTACAATATCCTAAAATTTTGACGCGTTTTTTTCCAAAAATACGAACATAATATAATATTGCTCGTCCCCCATAGTAAATAGCGTGATAGTTTATACCCTATAGTTTGACCAGACTTATAGGGAACACCTATGCAAAATTTTAACAGAATCTATCCGGTAGAATTTGCGTCATGCTAGAACATAAAAATACAACATAATGTAATATTGCTCGACCCCCATAGTAAATAGCGTGATAGTTTATACCCTATAGTTTGACCAGACACACAGGGAATATCTATGCAAAATTTTGACAGAATCTGTCCGGTAGAATTTGCGCCACGCTGGAACATACATACAGACAAACAGACAAACAGACAAAAATTCTAAAAAAAATATTTTCGGCATTAGAATCGATCCTAGACCTCGTAGCAATTACTTTTTTTCAAAAATATTCAATGTACAGTTTTGACTTCGCTACGATTTTATTATATGTAGAGATAAGGTCCGTACCAATGTTCTATACAAGTATTTTTCTTCAAAGTATTTTTTTCGGCTACTCGCTCCTTCGACGCTCGATGCAATTCTGCTCCTTATTTATATTTACTTATGGATCAAAGTTCTATGCAAGTATTTTTACTTTAAAGGTTTTGGAAGTTTTTCAGACTTCTTTAGGCGCGTTGAGCATTTTTGAGATGGGACTAAACCTTTGATTTCGCGACACTGTAACGCAATTTACCGAAACCGTGGAGTAAAAGGCATCAATGCGTTGATTACCGCGGTACCGATTTTTTTAATCTGACGTGTAAAAGTGATTCCGATACTTATCCTATTTACAGAATAAACAATTTCATTTCATATCTACTAGATTTTCTCTACAAGGCCTAGATCCAGAGATATTCTAAAACATTGAGATATTGGCATTGTAAAGAAATTTCCAAAAAACGCATTACTAGTCTGTACATATACTAACGATTCCCCAAAGTATTCAACAGAAATAAAGCAAGTAATGAACATACCTAATTCCTAATAATAAAATATAAATGCCGTCGACTCGTTATGAATGAATGGTAAGTAGCTATCTATCCAGTCACACACACACACGGATGCGCACCGCGTCCGCCGCCCGCCTGCTGTTGTCAAACAGAGATAGCAATATTCCGAACGAATTTTGCAAACGTCTCGATTTGTAGTTGCGAGCCGCGGGCGCAGCGCTCTTAAAACGGAAACACGCCTAAGAATTCTCTTGGTACGGTATTTGACTGATATCCTCCTATATCAGACGAATAAGATCTTCTAAAGTGGGATCTACTCTACCAAGAGTCTCTGGTAGAGTGCTTTCACTTTTAGAAGAACATCGGAGAATACTTGAGCATTTGAATTACCGCCAAGCCGAGGTCGTATGATGATGGTCAAGCGCAGTTTATGAACTCTCGACCATAGAGTCGACCTTTTCAACGAAGTATTCACTTTTTTTGTCAAAACTGTGCACCACCCATCATATCTTAGTTTCTGCGGATGTCCTGCAGGGTTCTGTTTACAGTTTCCACTGCTTTCCTTTTTGCCATAATGCATTCATCCCATACGACGAAGCGCAATCCCCTAAGCACACATCCCTTGTTACTGTTGCGTGACACCCCACAAACAGGCGTTTCGTTGCTCTCTAAATCGATGGGAATCTTAAACATGACGTGCGCTGTTTTGCCACCAGGACGCAGTGTGGCAGCGATTCCAGAAGATCCACACACATACATATTTTAAAATCGCTTGGACAAATCTGCTGTCAAAATCTGTAAAAAAAACATTTTATTCCTACAGTCTTTTGCTCTAAAACGATCAGAATACAACCTAGAATGTTTTGTGACTGTAAAGTACTTGTAACTTAGTAGTTTCCCATAGCTTACGAAGTTTTCCATTTTTTGTGAATTAATACATTCTATGAACTTATTACATACACAATCCAAAAAAAAAAATCGTTTTACAAAAAGAGTTTAAAAAAAACAGATGTAAATCGAACTTACTACCCCGGGCGGCCTACCACCAGCTCATAAAGCAGTATTATTTTAATGTTACTTCAGTGGGAGAAAGAGATGGAGCTATACATCCTGTAGAGCTTCATCTCTTTCCCACACTGAAGTAAACTAAAGTAATATTAAAATAATACTGCTTTTGAGCTGGTGGTAGGCCCTCAGGACTTCAAATCATTCGTCCAACCGCTTACTTATTCGCTTTGTTGAAAGTTAGCTAAAATAGCCGTTCCTATATAAAAGGTAGCGTGATGATAATCATTTAAAAAGTTAAATCGGTAACTACCTATCTACAATATCCCAACCTTTTGGCGCGTCCTTTTACAATTTGCAGTGAAAAATACGAACATGATGTAATATTGCTCATCCCCCATAGCAAATAGCGTGATAGTTTATGCCCTACAGTTGGTACAGACAAATATTCTAAAAACTTTATTTTCCGCATAAGAATCGATCCCATACCTCGTAGCAAT
Source organism: Agrochola lychnidis (assembly GCA_963680765.1). Taxonomy (NCBI): domain Eukaryota; kingdom Metazoa; phylum Arthropoda; class Insecta; order Lepidoptera; family Noctuidae; genus Agrochola; species Agrochola lychnidis. The sequence continues at coordinate 19,697,834 of OY796857.1, forward strand.
AACTTTCTTTAAAAAAAATTAACTTCGCTACGATTTTATTATATCTATAGATTATAGGTACATAATCAAAAAAAATGATAATCGTATAACAAAACAAAATGTGAAAAAAAAGAAAAAAACCGTAGGTGGGAATCGAACTTACAACCCCATGTTTGCAAAGCAACCGCCCAACCGTTGAGCTAATTGCTTTGTTGAAACTTGTCTAAAATAGCCGTTCCTATATATTTCATGATTGACTGCTTAGTTCCATAAAGGTATAGCGTGATGATAATAATTTAAAAAGTTTAATCGATAACCATCTACAATATCCTAAAATTTTGGCGCGTTTTTTTCCAAAAATACGAACATAATATAATATTGCTCGTCCCCCATAGTAAATAGCGTGATAGTTTATACCCTATAGTTTGACCAGACTTATAGGGAACACATATGCAAAATTTTAACAGAATCTATCCAGTAGAATTTGCGTCATGCTAGAACATAAAAATACAACATAATGTAATATTGCTCGTCCCCCATAGTAAATAGCGTGATAGTTTATACCCTATAGTTTGACCAGACACACATGACACAGGGAATATCTATGCAAAATTTTAACAGAATCTGTCCGGTAGAATTTGCGCCATGCTGGAACATACATACAGACAAACAGACAAACAGACAAAAATTCTAAAAAAAATATTTTCGGCATTAGAATCGATCCTAGACCTCGTAGCAATTACTTTTTTTCAAAAATATTCAATGTACAGTTTTGACTTCGCTACGATTTTATTATATGTATAGATAAATGTTGAATTACGCGGGCTTTCACCTTAAGAAATGGCAAAGTATAGTTTGACAAATATTCAACTTCAAATTCGCAATTCAGAAACCAGCGTTAGAGTTACTTAGCAAGAGAGACGAAGGCTTTGCAAAGCCGAACTTATTCTTAAACTCGGTGTGCTATATTTACGGCCAGATGCTGTACAAGCTGACACATAACATCACGCTTGTAATACCCGAAAGGGTTAGGCAGAGGTATACCTACAGTAACACCCACATTTCACCAGTTATGTTTAAGTCCCATGTAATAGGGGGCGAGCCTATTGCCATCAACCGGGTATAAATCTAGACTCTGGGCTGCTACTGAGAAATTTCTGATGGAAAAACCGAAAAACACATTTCCCGACTTGGGAATCGAACGCAGCACCTCATGCTCAGCAGTTGCGTTTGCGACCACTAGACGAACGAGGCAGTCAATTATTAAGCTTAGTTGGATAAAAAATATTTCTCATTTAACTACAATCCTCTTCACTATTTTCAGTGTACTATAGTGTAGTGTAGGTACCTTCTGAAGTATTAACCCTCACACCCCAATCGGGGTAACGCGTGCGAGAGGAGATTAAAAATGTAATTTCCGATGGCAGTGTGGGCATTTCCTTGCTGAAATCACTATTAGGGTTCTTTCACATAGAGTGTGAAAGAACGAGCGTGTGGGGGTGTGTTCGTGAGTATGAGGGTAAGTGTGAGTGCGTGTGAACCTTGGTTTTATCATACAATTTGATTCAATCAATCATTTATTTTGTTAAACATAGGTACCTATGGTTACAAATAGTAGATATATTGTCTAAAATAGTATGTGCACTATGTTTTGCCAATATAATTATGGCGTACAAAATTAATATAAGCAATTACAATTAAGGTGGCATGCCAATAGATTACATTTAAACAAAAAAATATCAATTTAAAATATGTCAGTTAAATGTTGGTTATACTTTCCATTAAGATATTTTTAATTATATTTTTATATTTGCTCGGTTGCAGGTATTATATTCTCCCTTTTACATAACATTCATAATTATTTTTAGCGTATTTTGCCCGTTGGAACTAACACCGTTACCTACAATAGTCAGATGTTGGGAGAATACAGGTGTTGACTGAGTGAGTGTTTGTACTTTCAGTGCGCTATAAATATCATCTATATCCCACCCAAAAAAAAAAGGGCTCCCGCCGCTGGCGATTAGAAGCTAGTAGAGCTATCAACTAAATACGAGTGTTTGATTAACAGAGTTCTCGCCAGGTGGTGTGAACAGCGATCAACTATTAACACTTTGAAGGAATCAACGTCACTAGAAGTAAAAAACTGAAAAAAAAAAAAAAAATGTTAAAATTTACAGGATTTTCCCCTATTTATTTTACTTTTTTAAGCTTGTTTAACTACAAAGTCATAAACTCGTAACTTACTAGTACTAAAGTTCTAGTTAACATATAGTTCACCCCACAGTCCGTACAGCTCCTTATAAGATCGCCTTATGATGTATTGGTTTTCAGAAGCTTTATGTCTAAAACTTTAATGTTCCGACGTACTAGCCTAATAACTTGTTTCAGAACTTTATTTCAGGTTTTTCAGTGATATAATATTTTGTAGAAAATAAAGTAATTTTATCTCCCTTGAAATAACGTTTTAAAATCTAAAACGTCAGCGGTCGTAACTCTAAAGGTCGTAAAATGTTTAAAAAGTGACATTGGTTGGTCGTAAACGGTCGCCTCGTAGGGTAGGTACCAGGGTCGCAGTCAGCCCCAAGAGGTCATGATTATGTATGTAAATGCCTCGGCCACTGCACTCCCACGGGAAGGGTTCTCGTCTTTCCAGCGATTTTTCTCGCATTTTATTTATTAGGGTACTATCGGCCCTCGATACCCGTTTATCTGTCAGCTTCATGAGAGAGATATTTATTCGTTTCTGTGGTCCTGTTTTACTATTATTCTTGTTTTAAGGCTTGCTTATGGCAGTTGAAACCAGCCATCTTCATATCGCAACTAAAATGGTGTATTACTTAGTTCCGCTTTGAATTTCTAATGGACTGTGTGTTTTTGTTATGAAAGATCTTATTATAATATTGTACTTTTAAGATTGGTATCAGTCTTAGTAGAAAAGGTTCCCTCAGACAGACGCGACGCGACGCACAGTGATGGAAAATGGAAACAATTCAACCCTCGCGGCTGTTTCAATCGTACTTTCATGATTTTTTTTGTTTTTTTTTTACAATTTATTATTATTTCTTTGAAAAGTGCGAAAAATTTGAAATTTAGTAAATATTTTAGATTTTTTTAAATACTAATTTATTTAACAATGAAACGAAATGCAAAAATTCTAAATATAAACCGATTTTTTCAAGTGCAATTAAATTCAGTGCTGTTAGGGGGTAGCTTAGGGGTAGTTATAATATAATAAGGGGTGAAAATAATAGTTTCACCTCACGTTTTGAATGAGCCATAATGCCTCAATTATCAGGTTTTTCTGGTTTATAAATATGCCTTACTAAATTTCAAATTTTTCGCACTTCTCAAAGAAATAAATAAATAAATTGTAAAAAAATAAAAAATAAATCATGAAAGTACGATTGATACAGCCACGAGGGTCGAATTGTTTCCATTTTCCATCACTGTGCGACGGTGCGGCGCGATTCTGTTAGAACAATTTCTATGAAAACTTCATGGAAATTCTTGACATGGTAGAGTCGCGTCCCACTTGTCTGCGGGAGCCTTAAGACGATAGACGATAGATAATAATAGATAGATTCAATATCAATTTTACAATATCACATTGTCTAGACAGGTTGACATGCACGTTATTAAATTGCCCGGGTTCAGACATAAGTACTAGGTAGGTGTATAGTTAGTTACCTACTCTCCAATTCTATGAAATTCCTATCCCTATTTTAGCAGTCAGCACGTAAATTTGCCCATTCGTGTTATTTATAGAGGGAGTAGGTGATTGAAATGGTTTTCGAGCGTTTGATAAGCAGTTGGAAGGTTTGTCAGCGGAGTATACCCGTGTGTGTAGTGTGTATTCACAATACTGTATCGTGGGGATAGCCATTACACTTTAGACTCCACCCACTTTTCATAGAACTCATACGCCATGCCGAAGTGAACCCTCCGGGAGGGTTACGGGCATTACGTTTACGCTAAAGTTAACCATCGCGGACGGTCAACGGCATTAGGTTTAAAACCGTGTTATAAAACACTGTAAAACGAAGTAAAACAGTGTTTTCAGGGGGTCTTGTCACTATACGTAGTTTCCAAACTTATTTTTTTTTATGAATATTTGTAGCAGTGAAAAAAAAAATGCTTTGTTTTTAAAACCAACGCTTGTACTAATAAATCTTGTTAAAATATACAACAGATTTTATTTTCACGGTTTATAACGCTGTATTCGCTAAGAAAAACCTACATTTAGAATGAGCTCTCCGCGAGGGCTCCCGGCATCCCAGATGCGATTAGGTGAACCCTCCAGCACGCGTAGCATGACGCTTTCTATCTCTATCTACGAAGAATAGACACAGCTCTTTCTTTACAAAGTGACGTTTCGTTTCTCCATTTTTGACATCGCACCGTAGAAATCTTTCTACAATCTGTCATTTTGTCTTTCGTTTCTAACGATCTTTGTCTAGGTCCTTTTACATGTAGACTATTTCAGAAGAAAGTTTTCTATCCCAAACTGTCAAAATCACTAAGGTAGTGAAAACAATTTGGTTTTGTAATCGTCATGCTAAAGACACAGGACGGCTCTCGGCACTGAACGTGTTAATGTATGTTGATGTTACTCAATGTCCACCATAAAAATTTATTGAAATGGGGAAAAAGAGCAGCCAACAAAGTCCTTTCATAGTTTTTGAAAAGATTTTGAACTGCTTTCAGAAAACATACCTAAAGAAAAAAATATAAAATATTCACACATTACAAAGGTACTGCATTAATACCTACATAGTTGAACTAATAAGTAAAACACACACGTTTTTTTGGGCACTCCAGTAATGACGCTGAAAAGATTCCTTTTAAAAACAACAAGCTACTCATAATTGCTCAACAAAACAAATAAATTCAAACAAAACGCCCTAATTAAAATGATCATCACAATGGCTGCTAATTATTTCAATACAATTAGCGACGAGTGAACAAGCTTTGCATTTAAAAGCGACTGGCGGACTCCTAAACACGTTTTATTTTGTCCTTGGTCATGAAAACGCAATTCAAACTTGGAACACGAAAAATAATAGACAATAGCGCTGATTCTGTTGTTCAGCAACCACAGATTAAGTAATAACTAACATAGAGGAATTGATAAAAAACTTTTTACAAAAAATGTAACCGACTTCCAAACTACAAAGTTAAAAATAAAAAACTTTTTTTTTGTTCACATTTTAGTGGGTTGGTTTGTAATTTATCTAAGTTACAATATCCTAATATCAACCGCTCCTCACCTTTTACAAAATACTGCTTTTCCCGATGCAGGGACTTTAATTGTTGAGGAGTTCTTCAGGTACTTCACCACCAGCTCCACTGCACCATATGAATTGTGACGAGCATCAATTGTTTACCAACCATATTAAAGTAATCGAATCGCAACCCGTGAAAACCATATTATTGAGTAGTTTCGGTGGCCTGTGTCCTTCATCATCAGTTCCACTTCACCAAATGGTGCTTTCCGAGAGCAAATGCATGAGTTACTATAAAAAAATACCCAAATCGCTATAGGTGTGCCTATAATATTTGAAGAGTTCCCTCGATTTCTCCAAGATCCCATCATCAGATCGTGACCAAATGACAATGGGACCAACTTGAAAGTATACCCTTAAAAAAAAAAAACTAAATTTTAAATCGGTCCAGTCGTCTTCTAGTAATCGGGGAACATACATAAAACAAAAAAAAATATTCTGACGAACTGAGAACTCCTCCTTTTTTTGAAGTCCGTTAAAAAAGATAAACTTTGAACTACTAGCATCTCGCCCGGTTTTAACGACTGTATTGAATACATAAACTTTCCGGAATAAATTCTCCAAACGATGGTGAAAATCGTTTCAAAATCCGTTGTGAAGTTTAGAAGAACACAAACGCAGTCACACAGACAGACACGAAAAGTAACTTTATTTATAACATGTAATAGATACAATATTTCCTTAAAAAAAATAAAGTTTAATAAAAAACTGTAACCCGACTACGGGAAAATAAAAATGATCTAAAAAGTACGAAACAAGCAAATATTTCAGACAGAAATCAAGACATAGGTACAAAAATGGTCAAGGTAAAGCCGTCGTCGCATGCCATTATAATTTTGTAAGTGTTCCTGGCACCCACATGGCATACAGGCATGCGACCACGGCTTTACCTTGACCATTTTTGTACCTATGTCTTGATTTCTGTCTGAAATATTTGCTTGTTTCGTACTTTTTAGATCATTTTTATTTTCCCGTAGTCGGGTTACAGTTTTTTATTAAACTTTATTTTTTATTTTATACTTTTCCGTTTTTACGCTTGCTAAACGTTCCGACAACGTAAATAAGAGTAATGCAATAGGTCAGTAATTAACCTATTTTAAATTCCAATAGCAGTGCATAGTGCTTTAGACGAAACCATAGCGCGATTTATTTCGACGCCAACACCATACTCAGAAAATTTTACGACTAACAGTTTTTGTCTATGGGACACTGGCTAGTTTTGATAACGATTAAAACTATGACTCTTTATTTAAAAAAAACTCAACATTCCAAATTCGAAATTCCCTCCACATTTGTTATGAGCAAAATCAAAATACTCTGTCTCACTGAAAATTTAATTTACAACGAGAACATTTTCGCGTGATGATTTTGAACGATTTCAAATGTCGACTAAAACCAGAAGAATCATTTGAAGGACTTCGAATGGTGTTCATAGACAAAAGCCCTTCTAAAGCGACTGTTTTCTGCTAGTACAACGAATTTAAGTGTGGTCAAGCAACTTTGGCGGACGAATAAAGAAGTGGCCGTCATAGGGCTATGACGGCTGTTACATAAGAAAACATGCTGGCTGTGAAAAATTTAATTTAAGAGAATAGGTGAATTACATATGAAGAGATTCAGCATATACTGCAGATTGGATCGGGAAGTGTACATGAAATTCTACATGGGTATCTTCGGGTAAGAGTTTCATGCTGGGTACCGCACAATCTAACGCAGGCTCAAAAGGAGGTTCGGGTATAACGGTGCCGAGACATGATAGCAAAATTTGAAGCAGGCTCGTCTCGACGCGTTTATGATTTCATTACGGGTGAAAATCATGAATTTATCATTTTTGTTCCCCAAAATAAAAAGTCAACTCAAGGGAAAACAGTTTTCATCACCGGAAGATGCACTGGCTGCATTTGAGAAAGGGATTAAAGGTGGGAGGTATCTGATGCGTACTGGAAAATGTGTAATGAAAATTGGTTTAGACGCATGAAACTGTGATAGACGCCAATGGAGAGTTATTTGAAAAGATTTAATAATAAAACATAACCTGTAGTATATTTTTTTTTAATACCTATCGCAAAATTTTCTGAGTGCCCCATGTACATCGACAGACATGTGCTTCGAAGAAATCCAAAATACAAATATAATCGTTACTATTTATTAAGATTTGATTAACTGCACGTTGGTTGCATCTTGCGATACTTCGTAGCGCAGTTTCACTTTTGCTTGTTTTAACAATTTAAACATATTATTTACTTTGAAAGTATAACATTAAACACATATTTGTAATGTGCTCGTCAAGACCTTTCTTTTGATACCAAACATGTCATGATCATCTCATTTTAATTTTTTTTGAGGTTAGAAATTTACGTGTAAAGTCCACCATATTGAATTTAGGGAAAATTTATATAGCCTATGTCACCCGGACTATTATTACGAATGTATTGATACCTCATTCACCAAAATCGGTTCAGTCGTTTAGGCGCTACGGTGGAACACACGTAAAAGCAAACATACATACATACATACATACAAACATATAAACATACATACATAGACTGCTAAAATCATAACCCTTCCTTTTGGCTTTGCCGTAGTCGGGTAAAAAGTATCCTATGAGTAAGAAAGAGCATACATTTTTTCCCGATTTTTATTGTCATAATTAGAATAGTCTTACAGCCTAACTCAATAACCTATCTTTCACCAGTTTTGGCATACTGGAGGTAGAAAAACCAATCTATCTATGGTTTTAACGATCCAATAATCTGTCAGAGAATAAGGAATCTTACAGATTTGTGAGACGAAATTCAATGACAGATAGAATTATACTGTCTACCTGTACCCTAATTGCGTAATACAAATCACGATCTGTTTCGATTTAAAACAGATTGCTAATCCATTGCTTCATAAGTTGGAAAAAAAATCTGATCAACAACGTAATTAACGCTATGAATTTTGTTGAACTGTCAAAATGAAACAAATTAGGCTAAATTGTTTACGAAAATAAGTTACGCAATTAGGGTACTGGACACAATATCCCAAGACAGAGAGGAATGGCTAAAGATGGAGGAGGCCTTCGCCCATAAATGGGCACCCAATGACACTAATTGATTAAGAGATTATGTAGCAAATTTATTTTATTTTATCCAATTTATAAAATCAATATATTTATTTAAAAATCTATTTTTTGTTATCAAATATTATTTAATTAGAAACCAATGAATATCTTATGATACCATGTAAGTTAAATGTATTTTTAGGGAAATCATCATCTTCCTAGCCTTTTCCCAACTATGTTGGGGTCGGCTTCCAGTCTAACCGGATGCAGCTGAATACCAGTATTTTACATGGAGCGACTGCCTATCTGACCTCTACAACCTAGTGACTAGGTAACACGATACCCCTTGGTAAGACTGGTTGTCAGACTTTTGGGCTTCTAACTACCCGTAACGACTGTCAAAGATCTACAAATGACAGCTGGGACCAACGGCTTTACGTGCTTTCCGAGGCACGGAGGGGACTTGGTATGTAAAGATGGTCACCCATCCACGGACCAACCGCGGCAAGCGTAGATAAAAAATAAAATAAATTAAAATAAATGTATTTTTAGGGAAATAAAAAGCTTAAATAGTAAAAATAAACCATCAATAGCGATTTGTCTTTTACTGTAAATAGGTTACCGGGTTCGGCTGTAAGTCAAAGCGATTGTCATTAGGAGTATATGTAACACAATAAGGCTGCCAAAATCGTATTAACCTGTTTGTATGAAATAGTGTTACCAAGATTATAGTTGAAACTGGTCCTAATAACAACTGCAAACATAAATCTAGATCTCAATTTTCGGATATCATATATAACTCTGGATTTTCCACTTGTTCATAACTCACACGTTATTTTATTTATGAGGTGACGTTATTGTCCATATTTTCGGATTACTTGTATCGTTATTACCAGCTAAGCTATGTGCTGGGTGAGTGGGTGAGCCCTGTTTCCGTCCGTTAAAATATTCGGCAGTCAGCATGTTCGTATATAAATATTATGAGCCTGGAACTTGATATAGTGGAATGCCAAGACTAAACAAATGTTACTGGAATGCAAAGGAATGGTTCTTTGAACGTAGTCTCCAACTGTGCGTTTACACTGTCGAAACATTGTCATAAAAACATGTTGAAATGTCTTTTTTTACTGCCTCGTTGGTCTACTACTCGCGCTACTGCTGAGCATGGGGTTCTGGGTTCGATTCCCGAGTCGGGCGAAGTGTTATTGCGTTTTTCTATCTGAAATTTCTCAGTAACAGCTCGGAGTCTAGATTTGTGCCCAGTTGATGGCAATACGCTCGCCCCCTATTACATGGGACTTAAACATAACTGGCGAAATGTGGGTGTACCTGCTACAGGGACACCTCTGCACAACCCTTCGGGGAAACAAGGCGTGATGTTATGTTATGGATTTATACACACAGTAAAATACATTTAGATACAACATAATTATAATTTGAGTACAAAGGTACTGCTTATTTCTTAAGAAATTTCTTCCAGCAGACTTGCGAAAGGATGAATGAAAAAGAAATGTAAACAATAGTGTGTGAGAACAACAAGAAAAAATATGAATATGCAAAGTTTTAAAACTGAAATATTAAATATACCTACACGTATAATGCAGAAAATTAACATATACTTAAATAAATACATAAAGTTTAAATATATAAACATATATGGCTAAATGTGAGTGTACACTCACATTAGCAGGTACCTGCTACAGGGACACCTCTGCCCAAACCTTCGGGGAAACAAGGCGTGATGTTATATTATACATATATATATGTATATAAATACTCACAGTTGTTAAGAAAGGTAACTCTTTTACTCGATATTTGAATAGAGAAACAGTTTTTAAATCTCGAATGCTAGGTGGAAGTGAGTTGTGAGTTACACAGTCTTACAGCAAGAACAGAGAAGGACTAAGAATAGTATCTAGTTTTATGAGAATGAGATTTATGGAGGGATCGAAGATGTGTTCTACACGGTGCGTCGTCGCTACTTAGGGCGAGCGTAAGAAAAACGCTCACGCAGGTAGGAAGGATAAGACGGCTTGCGTAAAATGTTGAAGAGGAAACAAAAAATCCGAGTGTTCCTACGTAGGCGGATTGGGAGCCACTTGAGTTCCTTGCGAAGGTGAGAAACATGTTCGATACAATTTTTGACACAAAATAGAGATTTCAACATGTTTTTATGTGAATGTTTTGCCTATGCAAACGCACAGTAAACCTGATGTCAGACGCTTCACTCGAGTAACTGTTAATTTTTGTTTTACTCCACTTTCATACCGACAAAATAATAGGTGTAGGAATTCACCTGCTCCTTAATTTTTTTAAATTTTTCGATCATTTGGTAGGCAAGTGAAAGATGCCGAGTGCCGAAATCCAACATCGTTGCATCGGTTCACTAATGATTTTTTATTTATTACTAGCTTCTGCCCGCGACTTCGTTCACGTGAAAGTCGTAAGATACCACAATATACTATAATAACAGCCACATTTTTATAAAACATCCCTGTATACCTACTACATTTGTAGTTTTATTCTCAGCAGTCAAAATATGCAGAGTCAGGAATGGTGACTCGGGAGCAAGCGACGTACAGTTGTCCGTGTGAAAAGCAGCTTGTCCTGAGGTTGACACCCGCAGCTTTCAACCTTCGGTGTCGGATCCTGTGACTTGTTGATCGCAAAGCATACGTTCCCAGAGAACTGCATGCGCTTGAACTGATAATTTTGGGGAATTAGTGGTATACGCGCTATAAACACTGTCTTACCATCACCATAACCTGTTAGAATTTCCACCTCGATGACGTTTCTCTGCAAAGACGTGACTTTGAGCCGGGTTCTGTTACACAGATGTACAACCGGAAGTCCACTTGCCATTTGCGAATTGAGAAATTCTACGGGGTAATGTGCGGCATAATCTTCATCCACATCAGTATTAATGGAGGTGTATATCACTTTACTCAATTTGTGAGAGAATACTGTGGTTGATCGCTGCAGCTTGATCATTTTCGGAGTTAAAATGGAAACACGCCCAAGAATTCTCTTGGTACGGTATTTGACTGATGTCCCCGTATATCAGACGAATAAGTTCTTCTTAAGTGGGATCTACTTTACCAAGAGTCTCTGGTAGAGTGCCTCGAACAACTTTTAGAAGAACATCGGAGAATTCTTGAGCATTTGAATTCCCGCCAAGCCGAGCTCGTATGATGATGGTCAAGCGCAGTCTATGAACTCTCGACCGTAGAGTCGACCTTTTCAACGAAGTATTCACTTTGTCAGTCAGGACTGTAATACCACCCATCATGTCTTGGTTCCTGCGGATGTCCTGCAGGGTTCTGTTTACAGCTTCCACTGCTTTCCTTTTTGCCATAATGCATTCATCCCATACGATGAAGCGCAATCCCTAAGCACACATCCCTTGTTACTGTTGCGTGACACCCCACAAACAGGCGTTTCGTTGCTCTTTAAATTGATGGGAATCTTAAACATGGCGTGCGCTGTTTTGTCACCAGAAAGCAGTGTGGCAACGATTCCAGAAGATCCACACACATTTTAAAATCGCTAGGACAAATCTGCTGTCAAAATCTGTAAAATTCCTTTTATTCCTATAGTCTTCAGCTCTAAAATGATCAGAACACAACCTTGAATGTTTTGTGACTGTAAAGTACTTGTAACGTAGCAGTTTCCCATAGCTTACGAAGTTTTTCTTTTTAACCAACTTCAAAAAAAGGAGTTTTCTCAATTCGACCGTATATATATATATTTTATAATATTTATTTTATAATAGTTAATTGTTCTTTTTTACTACGTTTATGTGCTAATTAATTAATAAACCCACCTTCGCTCGGAACTATCCTTTCAATTTCACTCTTAAACAACCACAACACTCAAATTATTCCTACTAAGCATGGACAGCAAACTTGTGCACAGTATGGAGGAACTGGAGAAGCTGTTTAGCTCCCGCATGCGTGAGTACGAAGATAAGCTGCAGAGAGCTACAGCTGGAACTGACCCTGCACACTCAGATCTCGCTGCGCTGTCCCTGGACTTTTCTGAGTTTAAATCCTTTGTTTGCCAAACTCTTACTCACTTCAAAACTCAGATTGAACTCCTGTCGTTGAGTCTAGATACTCATGAAACTGCGATGCGTAGAAAGATTTTGCTTTTTCACGGTATTCCTGAAAAACCCAATGAAAAGCTGTGCGACTCAATTCTACTTATTATATCCAAAGAACTGATGATTGAAGACATGAAATTAGATCATTTAGAGATATGCCACAGACTTGGAGCCTCCCAGGGTAAAACCAGACCAGTGTTGGTGCGATTTAAAGAAATGGAGCATCGTCGGTTGGTTTGGGATAGTAAAAGTTCACTGAAGGGTAGCGGCATCACCATTTCGGAGTTTCTGACTAAGACTCGCCACCAGGTATTTATTGCTGCTCGCAAACATTTTGGCATCAATAGCTGCTGGTCTACAGAGGGAAGAGTTATTGTCTTGACGCCTGACAAGTCACGCCGGAAGATAGCTTCTATGGGTGAGCTTGAAACGTTAATCGCACTATTCCCCGCTCCCGCCAGTGCTGCACCCAATGATCCCGTGTCTGCCGCTTCTACCTCGTCAGCCGTTGCATCTACATCGCCTGTAACAGCATCCTCCAAACGAAAGATCGTGAGGAAGGCTCGTCGCTAAGTTATCGCATGTATTACACTGACCGCTTTGTGATATCTACATTTGTGTTAAGTTGGTAGGCACACTTTTTATTTTTGATTTCCCCTTTTATTAATCTACCCATAGTATTTACTTTTCGTTTATCTTTTTCTCAAACCTTAACTTGCCGGTAGATGGTTTCATTTTTGTGTTATTGTATTAATTTGACGTCCTGTCAGTGTCATTTTTGCTCGTGACGTTACGTTTCGTTTCACGGCGGTTGTCATAGTCCGTATCTTTTTGTTGTGGCTCATAGTCTTTTTAGTATATTCATTTGTTAAAGTTTTTTGTTTTTCTTTTTTATGTCTTGTTATGTTAAATAATATTTGTTGTGTTAAAATGTCTACCTGTAAGAGCAATTAGGTGGTTTTATTAGCTAAGCGTATTTAATTAGTAATATTGTTTTGTTTTATGGACTTAAGTAGTTAGTAATAGCTTTTATATTCTTTTTTTTTTGTTAGATTATTTTTTTGGTATTTTATTCTTATATATTTTATAACTTTTGCAAACTATGATCGATGCGGACCTTGATGTTGATTTTTTCTCATGTTCTTCCTCTTCCAGCAGTTTCCTTAGCGCGGCGAGTGGTTCTTCCTCTCCTCTCACTCTTGGCGATCAGATTTCTTCTTTACTTTCCCACCTCCCCAACAATCTCAACATAGCCCACATCAATGCCCAGAGTGTTGCTTGCCATTACTCTGATCTTCTGGCTTCCATTAACAGTGCACACATAGATGCTTTGCTGATCTCGGAGTCCTTCCTCAAACCCTCTCTTTTATCTGTTCACTATGCCCTTCCCGGCTTTGTTCTTATCCGTAATGATAGAACTGGGAAGGGTGGTGGTGGTGTTGCCATTTACTTGCGGACTGATATTCCCTACAAGATTATCAGCACATCACCATCTTCCTACTCGGGGGCAGCGGAGCATCTTTTTCTAGAAATTTCCTTGCATCATGTTAAAATGTTTCTTGGAGTGATGTACAGTCCTAACCTCAGTATCGATTACTTTGACTCTTTTGATTCGCTCTTAAATGATTTCTGTCCCTCTTATGACCACGTAGTCTTGATGGGCGATTTTAATACTTGCCTTCTTAAAAATGACAGTCGTACTCACAAACTTCAATCTCTCTTATCTTCTTTTAACCTTAGTATTCTGCCTCTTTCTGCTACTCATCATTTCCCTAACTGCACCCCTTCTCTTTTGGACCTGATGATCGTCTCTAATACTAACAATGTATCTGTCCACGGACAACTCACTGCCTGTTTTTCTTACCACGATTTCATCTTTATGTCCTACAGGATTCGCCCTCCCAAGCGTAAGCCGCAATATATTTTCCTTAGGAACTACAAGGGCATTGATCTGGAGGCATTGCTACGTGATGCTGGTAGCATCGACTGGACGGACGTCTTGGAGAGCTCTTGTATTAACGATATGGTTCACATTTTCAACAGCTCAATACTCAGCTTATACGATCGTCATGCCCCTATCCGTCGAGTCAAAGTTAAGTATGTTCCGGCTCCTTGGCTTACTCCTGCTATTAAGGATGTAATGGCATGTAGGGACAGAGCTAAAAGGAGGTTGAAACGCTGTCCTTCCGAGCGCAACTTGAATGCGTTTAAGTTGCTGCGTAATCGCTGCAGTCGTATGTGTAGAGATGCAAAGAGACGCTACTTCCATAATTCTCTCGACAACCGAAACTCTTCAGAAGTCTGGAAGTTTCTAAAAACTGTCGGCATTGGTAAGTCTCCAGTTACCTCCAGTAATGACGTTGACGTGTGTGCTCTTAACAAGCATTTCTCACATCCCCCTGTTACGTTGGATCCGCACGTCAAACTTGCTACTTTAAATAAACTTTCCAGTTTGCCAGTGCCACAGTGTCCTTCTTTCAAGCTGAGTCCTGTATGTGAAGATGAGGTCAAAAAATCAATGTGTGCTATCTCCTCATCTGCAGTTGGTAATGACAATCTTTGCTCAAGAATGATTTCTCCTATCCTCCCCTCATTACTTCCTATCTTGACTCACATTTTTAATTTCTCCTTGTTTTCTTGTACTGTTCCCGAGGCCTGGAAACAAGCCCATATCATCCCCTTACCCAAAATTCCTAAGCCGGTCTCACCGTCCGATTTCCGACCCATTTCTATCCTCCCTTATCTCTCTAAAGTTCTTGAGCACATTGTTCATCAGCAACTTTCTACCTTTCTATCTTCGAATGACCTTCTTAGTCCTTTTCAATCTGGTTTTCGACCTGGTCATAGTACGGTAACGGCTCTTTTGAAGGTTACCGATGAAATCCGCTGGGCTATGGACCACAAATCTCTCACCTTGCTTGTTCTGCTGGATTTTAGCAGTGCCTTTAACTCTGTCGATTTCGACATCCTTCTAGGAATCCTTAAATCTTTCAATTTTTCTTCTTGTACTGTTGGTTGGTTCGACTCCTATCTCAAAGGCCGCTCGCAGCGAGTTCGTCTCGACGAGTCTTCTTCTGACTGGTGTTCTCTTATCGCAGGTGTGCCTCAGGGTGGCGTTCTCTCTCCTCTTCTCTTTTCTATTTTCATTAACTTTGTCACCAGAGTCATTTCTTCCCACTTCCATCTCTATGCCGACGATCTGCAGCTTTACACACACTTTTTAATTCAAGATGCGGAAGCAGCGGTGTCTGCCATGAACAGTGACCTGGATTTGATTAGCGAGTGGTCGCGGTCTTTCGGATTGCAAATCAACCCTAAGAAATCCCAGGCCATAATTATTGGCGGGAGGTATATGCGTAATAAGCTCGATGTTGTGTCGCTGTCTCCACTCTGTTTGAATGGAGTTCAGATTGAATACGCAAATACTGTTAAAAACTTGGGGGTGACCATGGACTCCTACCTATCGTGGACTGCCCATGTTGGTTAAGTCAGTCGTAAAGTGCACTACACGTTCCATTCTCTGAAATGCCTCCAGAGCTTCTTGCCTATGAGTACCAAAATCTCCCTTGCTCAAACTCTCATTCAGCCCATCATAGACTACGCTGATGCCTGTTATTTGGATGCCACCGAGGAGCTTTTAAATAAACTTGAACGTTTGCAAAACATCTGTATTCGTTTTGTTTTTAACCTCAAAAAGTATGATCACGTTTCCAACTTTCGCAAGATACTCAAGTGGCTCCCTATTCGTCTTCGCAGGAACTCTCGGATATTGTGTCTGTTATTTAACATCCTTCACAACCCTAAAACGCCATCCTATCTGCGGGAACGCTTTTCCTACGCCCGTCCCTCTGATGCACTTTGCAGGTCGCATCTTAGAAATCTCCTTAAATCCCCTCCCCACTCAACCGACTTCTACTCCTACTCCTTCAGTGTGCATGCGGTTCGGTTATGGAATTCACTTCCGCCTGACATTAGGGACTGCCAAACTGTTGCGGTTTTTAAAAGAAGAGTGAAAGAACACTATCTTTCCACTTCGTCATAGTTGCATAATATGTATTTATTATTGTAGAAAGTAATTTTATTTAAGTATTTTAGTGATATGTATGTTAGAAGTATGTATTTAAGTATATTCTTATGTTGTATGTTTATATTTAAATTAGTGTATAGTTAATTTTTAGTAATAGTTAAGTTTTATTTTATGTATTCTGTTTTCTCTTTTACTCTTACACACGTTGTCTACATCTCTTTAATTACTTTCCTATCGCAGGTATGCTGGAAGAGATTTCTATAGAAATAAGCATCACCTTTGTACGTATTTTTCTGTTCCTTTCTTCTTGTCTGTTTATATGTGTGTACATAAACGGTTAAATAAAAAAAAAAAAAAAAAAAAAAAAAAAATATATATTTTTTATGTGTGTTCGCGGATAAATTCGTCGTTTTTGAACCGATTTTGATGATTCTTTTTTTGTTGGAAAAGAAATATTTCAAAAATGGTACCATGATAAGAAAACCAGGATCTGATGATGGCATCCCAGAGAAATAGAGGGAACTCTTCAAATATTATAGGCAAACCTATAGCAATTTGGGTATTTTTTATAGTAACTCGTGCAGTTGCTCTTGGAAAGCACTATTTGGTTAAGTGGAACTGATGATGATGACCACAAATAGCCACCGGAACTACTAAATAATAAGTATTTCACGGGTTGCGATTCGATTACTTTAATAGGTTGCAATGCGATTTATGCTCGTCACAATGCATATGGAGAAGTGGAGTTGATGGTGAAGTACCAGGAGAACTTTCAATGATGAACGTCCCTGCATCGGGAAAAGCAATATTTTGTAAAAAGTGATGAGCAGTTGGCATTAAGCTAATGTAACTTAGACAAATTACAAATTGACCCACTAAAAAGCGAGAAATAAAAACTTAAAAAAAAAAACAATCGACTCGTATTACAAAATGTAAAAAAAAGAAAAAAATAATAAACCGTAGTTGGGAATCGATCTTACAACTCCATGTTTACAAAGCAATCGTCCAACCACTGAGTTAATTGCTTCGTTGAAATTTACCTAAAATAGCCGTTCCTATATATTTCATGATTGACTGCTTAGTTCCATAAAGGTATAGTGTGATGATAATCATTTAAAAAGTTAAATCAAAAACCATCTACAGTATCCTAATCTTTTGGCACGTTTTTTTCCAAAAATACGAACATAATATAATATTGCTCATCCCCCATAGTAAATAGCGTGATCGTTTATACCCTACAATTTGACCAGACTTATAGGGAATACCTATGCAAAATTTTAACATAATCTATCTGGTAGAATTTGCGTCACCTTAGAACATACAAATACGATATAATGTAATATTGCTCATCCCCATAGAAAATAGCGTGATAGTCTATACCCTACAGTTGAAATAGACAAACATTTTGAAAACTAAATTTTCTGCATAAGAATCGATCCCAGACCTCGTAGCAATAACTTTCTTTCAAAATATTCAATGTACAATTTTAACTTCGCTACGATTTTATTATATGTATGGATACATAATCAAAAAAAAAAAATAGTAGTACAAAATGTGAAAAAAAAAGAAAAACAAAAAACCGCAGTTGGGAATCGAACTTACAACCCCATGTTTGCAAAGCAACCGTCCAACCGCTGAGTTAATTGCTTCGTTGAAACTTCCCTAAAATAGCCATTCCTATATATTTCACGATTGACTGCTTAGTTCCATAAAGGTATAGCGTGATGATAATAATTTAAAAAGTTAAATCGATAATCATCTGCAATATCCTAATATTTCGGCGCGTTTTTTTCCAAAAATACGAACATAATATAATATTGCTCGTCCCCCATAGTAAATAGCGTGATAGTTTATACCCTATAGTTTGACCAGACTTATAGGGAATACCTATGTAAAATTTTAACAGAATCTATCCGGTAGAATTTGCGTCATGCTGGAACATACAAATACGACATAATGTAATATTGCTCGTCCCCCATAGTAAATAGCGTGATAGTTTATACCCTATAGTTTGACCAGACACACAGGGAATATCTATGTAAAATTTTATCAGAATCTGTCCGGTAGAATTTGCGCCATGCTGGAACATACATACAGACAAACAGACAAACAGACAAAAATTCTAAAAAATATATTTTCGGCATTAGAATCGATCCCCGACCTCGTAGCAATTACTTTTTTTCAAAAATATTCAATGTACAGTTTTGACATCGCTACGATTTTATTATATGTATAGATTTATTTAAAAACACATACAACTATCTTTACAGGCTTACCTAATACAATAGTGTAGTTATAGTTACATTTAAGATTAGAGTTACAATTATAACTCGAAGAGCTTCGTTCGAAGATATTAGCATCCCTCCCTCCCAGTCATCCTGAACCCTTAGTCGTGAAATAACTGTATAGTTATCAACAACAAAGAGTAATTTTTCACTTTATAGGTATTCATGTTGTGTTCAGTGAAAGATACCGAATGAAAGGTAAAAATGATCAAAAAGTGAAGCGTGTGATATCGGCTTAAGAGCTTAACTGCGACCACACAAGTTTAATTAACGACTTAAACAAAAACAAAGAAGTTACTCAACACAAAACAATATCGCTCTGTTATCCATGTAAGTAAGTTTCAGTTTTACTTACTAAAGTTGTTCACTAAAACGCCACCCGAGATAAGCCCAAGCACAGTCACTATATAAATAGATAAACACTGGTCTTTTATTCGTGACACATAATAATGAACAAAGAAAGCGAATATAATGATCTCGGAGCTATGTCGAATATTCCGTATCACTTGAGCGATCACCAATACGGCTTCGCAATATCGGAATACCTCTGCCGCCCCGCCGCGGCATGCGCTCAGTAGTTCTGTATTAATATCACCCTTAATTACTAGACGAGGTTGACAGTCGAGTTCTCACGTCTTCGGAGTTCATGCTTCACAAATATTGCAGTTTGTGATGTGATGTCTTTGTTTGTTCCTCTCGTGAAATAAACTCCTGTTTCGTTCTTGTTTTTAAGGGGGAAGCGTCAGGGTAATCCGCGAAATTCAAATTTTCTTACGTTTTTTGCATTTTGCAGGTCAGTGTCAGGTTTTATGTTGATTAAAATATGATTCGCGGTCGTAACAAATATGGCTTTACTCAATTATAATCATTACAATCAGCAATAGTAATTAAGAAGAAGATAAAGGTGTCAAATATCATGATTACATGAAATCATGACCTTTAACACTTTTGCTAACTTATGGTGTATTGCTGATTGTAATGATTTTTATTTTATTTATTAATTTCGCGGGCTACCCTGACGCTTTCCCCTTAAGTGTTACCTGGCGTTCACGATTGTTCTTAGAATACCTGTAGGTAGATATTGAAATAGGTGTAAATGTGGAGTAAATATATAATCTAACACACCTACTGTGTTACAAAACTCTAAAACAGGAAAATGGTGAACTGCGCTATCAGTGAATTACGTGGAACACTTGAACGCTTGTTGATTGCCTTATTTAAGTAGGCACTAGGCACTGAAATATGTTTGTAATTTCTCATATCCAACTTATGCATCTCGTTCTTGAGACCTCTTGACATCTATGCGACGCACAGTGTGACGGTTCGAGAAACTAGCTTGACAAAAGTCTTTTTATCGTTTTATCTTTCGTAAATCAGTTTGTAAAGTATATTTTCATAACCTAAACTAGTTTTGCCCCGCGGTTTCACTCGCGTAATTCCCGATTTCCCGATCCCATGGGAATTTCCGGATGAAAGGGATCTTATATGTTAATCCAGGTCTCCAGCTATCTGCATACCAATTTTCATCCAAAAAGGTCCAACCGTACAAGAATTTTCTTTAGAAATCGGTTATCTTTTTAATAAATAAAACACAATATGAAATAAAAAGACATCTCTGTATTTATTAAAATTAAAGATAAGTACACAGAAATATACTACTACAACAAAAGTTTGATGTTCGTACCTCTTCTGGGTGAAAAGAGACAAAGCTATTTAACGATTGCTGCTGAATCTCTTTTTCCTGACTGGCGAAAGAAGAGATATCGATGGCAACTGAAACACATCTTGTTTCAGTTGCCATCGATATCTCTTCTTTGCTAGTTGTATCCAGAAGATGCAGAAGATGCCTCGCCGTTTTTAGTTCTTTCGCTAGTACTTGCGAAGTCTTTCCGAGGTCTTCCAGTTTGCCTACTAGTTCCAGGCAGTGACATGTCAATTGTAGACTCATTCAATATATCAGCAAACGAAATACTTTCTTCCAAACACGAACAATTTGCGTTCAAGAAACGTTCCCGATGTCTCCCCGATTTCGTCCATTTTTGTTGAATTTTCTGGTTAATATAACATATTCGTTTTTCAATTTCTTTAAAACGTCTTCAGAAATAGGTGGGTCATCGTGTTTTTGCAAAATATAATGCAATAATGCATCGCTTCTTGATGTTTTGGGGTTGGAAAACCATATATCGAAAAACGTTCGGTACGCCGACATTCTGAAAATGAACAAAAAATGTATGAGTGTCGCAAACTTTCGCAAACAAATGAACATTATAATTATAGCTTAGAAACCAAACTTTAAGAATAATACGGCCAAAGGACTCGGAAACGGGCTGCAGTAAACTAAAAGTTTAATATAAACTGAAAACTTTTTTTTCTCTCAACATAAATCTCTCTCGACTTTCCATGAGTGATATAAGTCAGTTTAAAAATATAATCTTTATAAAAAAGGTTTGTAAACTTACCTAAATACTTCAATAACACAACACCGAAACACAATCACAAATAGCACACAGCACAAGAGCGTATTCATCGAGCGAACTCAGACGAATGAAACGGTCTCTGAGAACGCTTGCTCGTGCAGGCGCAGGTAGTTGACACTTCGACCTTTTTCTACCTGCTATTGTTGGGCGTACCCTCCGCGTATATGAATCCTATTATAATGTAACTTGTTTACTTGCTATTTAAACCAAAATATTGCTTATTGTAACAAGTAGTAAAATAGGGTTTTGTCAAGCTAGATTCTCGAACCGTCACACTGTGCGACGCACCAATTAGTAATATTTACGACCAACCTCCTATCGATAGAAAAAAAAACATAAGTAAATTTTTGTGTTCTACGTTCAGTGTTTGCTATCTCCAAACACTATTAGAAATTTCAAATCTTTAATAAACAAACAAACAAAACTATAATGCACAAGATCCCTATAATCTACACAAATAAAAACTTTCATTTAAATCGTGTTTCTGCAAATCTGAAGTTCACAAAATAAATATTGAATTTAAATAGAAACATTTACAAGCGATCAATTTTAAATGAAAAATCTGCTTAGCTTAATAGATAAAATATTTACAGTGGATCTGAAGGATGGGTTACTTCATTTTGTTTATCTTGTTTGGCGGTGGGTCTAGAGTGGGGACTATCGATTATAGCATCTGAATCGATTCTGGATAATTAATTGCTATTTTTTTTACCCTACTAGTGGTTGGTATTTGTGTCAGTTTGGTTCAGTGCTCAAGTTTTGTAAAAAATCTTGTTCTCGTGTTTTCCCCGGTTTGAATTATATTGCAGCCATTTTCGCTGATTGCATTTTATTATCTACTTATTGGTTTAATGACATCTCTCGTCAGTACTGGCTGGTCAGATCACAGTTATTTTACCCCTGATTTTTCATCATTGTCAAAATCACAGTGATCTTTATCATCGTTGCAATAAGGTTGCGGCTGGGTTGTTGCTATTTGACAGGTCTGTCAAAATCACGGCTTGGTGATCTTTATCGTCGTTACATTATGGTTGCTATTGGATTGCTGCTGTCAGAGGTAAAAATGAAATTACTGTATAGGACCTTAAACGTCTGCCTCTGTCGATCACGATCTATAGATGTCAGAGACGAAATTCCAAAAAAAAAATTTGATTAAAGAATATCGATATCACGCAGTCGATTACAGGCTAAAATATATTGCCCATCTCTAAACCCAGAGCTCTGGGGCTGAAATCAAATCGTTCTAAATGAATTCCACTTCATCAATCGTTGGTTACTCGTAGGTACACCAATTAATGTGTCTAATCGAGAACAAATATCCGTTAGGGAAAGGGTTTTCAGTAAGTACGCATTTGTATCGTTTTGGGAATAATTGATAATCTGTCCTTCAATCGTGAGGTTGACGAGATTAGACATCGATTTCCAAAGCTAGGGCCGAGTAGGTAAGTAGGTGAAGGTAATTGATTGAAATGGATAACATTTGCCCGATTCTTATAATCTACCGCTTACTGTACCCTAATTGCGTAACTTATTTTCGTAAACAATTATGCCTAATTTGTTTCCTTTTGACAGTTCAACAACATTCATTGCGTTATTTACGTTGTTGAGCAGATTTTTTTTCAAACTTATGAAGCAATGGATTAGTAATCTGTTTCAAATTGAAACAGACTGTGATTGTGTTGTATTACGCAATTAGGGTACTGTTCATTTTTCAACTCATTTTTCTACGAATATTCGGAATCACTCCATGACATAGGTAATGTAACAGTAAACAAACATTAGCTGGCCTTCAAGTAGGTATTATAATTTTAGTAAAGGTAATTAACACAGGATTCAAGGTAGGATTGAAAATTATACCAAACTCAAAATTTACTCATTTTCCTTTCCACAAACAATTTAGGAAAATTGGCGTATTCCGATGTAATTAAAATTTCTCCGGCTCTTCGTAAACACACGTTTGAAACATTAATTTGTTTTGAAGTCCACGCCGTTCTGTCATGAATTCGTTGGATCATAACTCAAATTAATTATGTACCTATATTTATTGAAACAGACACTAATAGATGGGAAAAATAAACGAAATTCGGATAAATCTAAATAATCTTGCATTTGACGTCCAATACTGCATTTCATATAAGAGACGAGACGAGATAACAGACTTAGGTCAACCTAGGAAAAAAATATTGTCATAGAAAAACGAAAAAAATGTGTAAAGAAGTAAAAATTAATAAAAAAATCAGCCAAGTGCGATTCGGACTCGCACACGAAGGGTTCCGTACCGCCGTACAATATTTAACACAATTTTTTTTTTTAATACTTTAGTTAAAAACCGGGGGCCCCCGTTCAAGAAACGTGTTTTTCGCACAAAATATTAAATTAAGTTAATAATTAAAGAGGAATTCATTATTAACTTTATTTTGTTATGTTGTTATAGCGGCCATAATAGTACATATACACACAGACAGCGGAGCCTTAGTAATAGGGTCCCGTTGGTAGCCTTTCAGTACGGAACACTAAAAAGGTTAAAATAATTTATCGTTTGAATCTATAAAGCACAAATCAGGTAAGTATTTTGTAAAATAAAATAAACAATAAATTTAAAATAAAATGAGTCACGTTACGACATATTTTGATAATCGCAAATAAATCATAACCTACAGGGTATTTTCCGCTGACTTAGAATCATGAAATTTGGCAGGAAGTAAGGTCTCACAGCATATGTCAAGGAAAAAGTCCGAAAATTGTTAATTTGTAGTTTTAAAACAATAAAAAAACCGGTTACAAACGTACATTTGCAGTTAGAGGATTGACCGTGACGTTAAACGATGTATGGGAGAACATAAATTGTTCAACTACAATGTTTAGTTTGTTTTTGGGATAAATTCATCCCAACTACGGAACCCTTCATTGTGCGTGGTCCGACACGCACTTGGCCGGTTTTTTTCTACCGTGCGTTCCGAGGGCACTCGTTAAGAATAGGCTCTCTCTTGGGAAGTCGTTACTCGTTAGTGGCTGTTGCGACCCTTGCATATCAATCGAATAATAGTTACGACATGTCCCTAACTACAGACATCAACCCCAATTTTGTTGCGCTGAAAAATATCTTCTATATAAATAGAAATAAAATGCAGTTCGTTGCTAAGCACATCTTTTGAGAACTGCTCGACCGATTTGGCTATTTTTAACCGACTTCCAAAAAGGAGGAGGTTATATGTTCGTCGCATATGTTTTTTTTTTTTTTTTAATGTGTGTCTACCGATTTCTCCGTCAATTGACTGATTTTGAAAATTCTTTTTTGTTTGAAAGAGTGTGCTTTCGAATTGGTCCCATATAAATTTTATTAACTTTGCTTGGATAGTTTTTGAGTTAGCTACAAAATACGTATTTTTTTCCCACTTAGTATGTAGATGATATGATAAGTTTCTGTCACTGGTAGCAGGTAGTGGTATTCGAATGTGTGTGGGGTAGGTACCACAACTAAAAAGTGAAAAAAAAAACAAAAAAAAAAACAACCGACCTCCAAAAAAGAAGCACTACAAAGTGAAAAATAACTTTAATTTCGGAACTCGGTGGTAAAAAACGAAAATACAAAACCCAAGACACCGACTTCCATAATTAAAGTTATTTTTCCCTTTGTAGTGTTGTTTTTTGGAGGTCGGTTGTTTTTTTTATTTTAAAATGTTCATAATAGTCCGACTAAGGTTTTATGGACAAAAAAATGAAAAAGTTGCCCAGAAAATTTTCAAATTTGGGAAAAACAGAACGTCCGTTTTTCTATGGGATTTTTGTATGAACTGGACAGGACAACGTCTGCTGAATCAGTTAGTTTGGAATAAAAAATAAAAATAAATTGTATAAGGATACAGTGAGCCATGTAAAGAATTGATTCATCATCATTACAAACAGCAAGTTACATTTCAGGCTCTATCTTCGGGAGATAGAGTCGATATTTTCATGATGAATCTTGACCTTCTTTAAGGGTTTTAACCACAATCTTGTGTGCACAATCACTATCATCATACAAATAAAAGGTAAGTAGTTGCTTTTCAGTATAAAACTAAATTTAAAACGATATTGCAATCAATACAAGTAATCGTTCATTTCGTAATTCGTTCTGGTAAGAGAAAGTCGTATTTCAAAATGAAACTCCTGATTGTTTTCATAAGTGCCTTGGTGCTGGTTGCACAAGGACAAGCCGCTCCATCCAAAGACGAGGAAAGAGTCAACGAAGTTCAATCTGAAGAAATGGTTGGTTATGCTGTTCTTGACGCCGGGCAAGAGGCCGGTGGTAAAGGAGCGAGGCAGGGAGCTTTCGCTGAAGAAGCTATAGCAGTATATGAACCAGAGGTTGTTGGTGCGGGGCCAGAACAAAGGGCTTTTGCAGTAGGAGAGCATGCAGCTGGTAAGTATTCACGATTTTTTTTCCCTTTCCGTCTTGCAGGATAAATTACACGCACCAAATTAGTATAACTTAATAATGGAATTGTGATTCGGAATGGATTGGTGATTTTATGACTTTTATTTGTAAAAAAAACAGTTCACCAGTTTGAAAACTTAAGGATAATTTCCACCAAACGGCTCGCATCATATCGGAACGGATTTGACAATCTTTAAACGATATTAAATCGTGTATACAGTGTTTAAAGTATATATTACCAAGCCGCGTACAGCAGCTTGACGCGGATCGTGGCCGAAAGTATGCTGCGACGCGCGATCGGCTCCGTTCGTCTGTCGTCGTATCTGATTGAATCCTTTCGGCTGTTTTATGGTTATTTTCTTCTTCTTCTAATGCTATATAGCCTATAATACTACGCTAACTTCAACCGTTTTCATAAAATTTAACATATCGACACGGTAGGAATGAAACTATTTGACTAGGCGCAGAAACGGATACGTTCGCAAGCGCCGTACGGAGTACGGAGCCGATCGTATGCGTCGACATCCTGCCGGACGCGATCGGCTGTCACCGCATCCGTTCGTATCCTTTCCGATCCGATGCGATGCAAGCCGTTTGGTGGAAATCATCTTTTAGTATCTAAATAAGAATGGTGGCTGAAGAAACAGCCAGATTTATTGGCAATTTAGAAGAGGGAAAAAGGTTTTTTTATGTGACCACCATCTCACCTACTGCCTTGTTTGTTGGTTTAGTGGCTAGCGCTACTGCTGAGCATGAGGTCCTTAGTTCGATTCCCGGGGCAAAATATTATTGAGTTTTTCATCTGGAATTTCTCAGTAGCAATCCGGAGTCTGGATTTGTGTTCGGTTGATGGCAATAGGCTCGCCCCCTATTACATGGGACTTCAAACATAACTGGTGAAATGTGGATGTACTGTAGGTACACCTCTATTTAATCTTTCGGGAATTACAGGCGTGATGTTGTGTTACTATCTCATCTAATGATTAGTGATGATGCGGTCGACGATGGCGCATGCTTGCCTACAAGTAAACTATGGAGTGTGTCAAGAGCAAGAATGAAAGGGAATCCAATGATCAAAGAATTTAAATTGAACATTTTGGACGTTGGGCTAATTCTAAAAACTCAAAACTCAAAAAAACTCAAAGCATTTATTTCAATTAAACCATTTACAGGCACTTTTGAATAGTCAAAGAGTCGGTCAATTAGTCAGAAAGTTGAAGCTAGTTGCCCATTCCAAAACGTAGATCTCTATGGAAAAGAACGGGCAAGAAACGCCAAGGACACTCTTTTAAATATAGATATTACAAAATCCTGGGTAAATTATTCATATTGCTTCTATATGTGAGAACAATGTACAAAAATAATCGAAAGCGATTGAAAATATAAGATTTAAAAAAAAATCCTGGTAGATAAGAGATGACCAGTCTCAACCGACGGCACCCGTTCACGAACATGACGCGTGGATCAGCACCATTCAGCTCAACCATTTTGTAGGGAACCGAATGATCCAACACACTCGCCACCATCAGCGAGACATTTAAGTGATTAACTCTTAACTGCCATGCTCTTTAAAGTCTACATACAATATTACTTACATTTTAGCAAACTCTAGATCAGCGATTGCAAAGACGTTATGTGGCCTGGACCCTGGTGAAAATTATGCCTAGTCATTGAATGATTCAATTTCTGTTACAGTTTATAGTTATAGTTGTTGTGTTATATTTTAATTAAAGTTAAATAGTTGATAAGGTACGATGGGGTTGGCATATCCGTATGGACAAAAATCCCCGTTTGTTAATAAATAATAAAAAAGTAAACTCTCATATTATTGGGAAATACAGAACCCGTAATATGGACTTCGACTCATTAGCTGTACGATCAATACCTAGTCATCAATTCGTCTTGTATCGTTGTATAATCTAAATATTATTTTCTTTTTCTTTTTCCAGAACCCTTCTACATCCCGATTCTTTCGAGGGCCTGTACCAACTCTGCGTGTCTGTCCCTTTGCAATCTGCTCGGCTATCCAAAAGGCGTGTGTGTGTCCACCACCACTTGCCAGTGCTCTTTTTAAATACATAAATTTCTTTCTAAATCCGTCTCTGTAACAAATGATTTTGGAACTGTACTAAATTCGTTTTTAGATCCTAGCTCTTGGACTATGTTTTATCAAATACAACGTGAATGTTTCGTGGTTACAAAATAAAACTGTTGTAATAAAAAAAAGAGATTTTTAAATAGGATTAAGGTTTTATTTACAAGCAATGTGCCTGATGATATTTCCCGTCGGCAAAAATGACAAACTTACATACAAATTTTTATATTTTTAATTTCATATTATTTAACCTATAGTTTTTGAGTTAGCTTCATTAATACGTATTTTTTCCCATTTAGTATGGGGATGATATGATAAGTTCCTTTCACTGTTATTTACATAGCTGGATGGTTTTTTTTTATAAAAAAAGAACAACCGATTTCCAAAAAAAAATACACTTTTTTTTGTAAAAAGCTTTTTTGTATACATTCTACGAACTATGTACAGCGCAATCAGCCTATCTACACATGGCAACTCTACACACAAAACTTTTAGTATATCTATACACCGTGAAATTTGAATCACAGTTTTGCTAGAACAGACGTTATTCAGACCATGGTCTACTACCATTCTACAGCATCCAATAAAAAAAAAACATAAATTGGTTTTTGAAAAAACACAAAAAGACAAAGTTTAAAATGTCACGACAAGACGAGCAACAAAATGACAGGTCGTGGAAGATAAATGTTGAATACTCATACTCACTTCTTCGAGATAAGTTCATACAAGTTAATACGCTGAATTCAGTTTTTCTTTATAGAGATAGGTAAGTATTCAAATTAAGTGGTTAAGTTAAGCTGGCGCACGCAGCGCCCTGTATGCCCCGGCGTCCTCCAGTCGCCAGCGGCCCACGCCAGCACTAAAGCCGATCCTGCGTATCGTGTTACGCAGTAACTGGGTTGTGGAAGTCAGATAGGTAGTCGCTCCTTGTTAAATACATTCTGGTATTCATCCGGTTAGATTGAAAGCTGACCCTAACATAGTTGGGAAAAGACTAGGTGATTGAATTATTGCAAGTACCATCGAAGAAACCCATTACTACATCGGCCGAGCGCTGCAAGCAGAAATAGTCCTTACGGTGTATAGGTATGGGTTTCTTCGATGGTACCTAGTTGTTTGGTACTATCGAAGAAACGCATATCTGTACAATGTAAGGACTATTCTTGCTTGCAGCGCTTGGCCGCTATAGTAACGCTTATCTACGAAAAATAAAGGTCGTGTGCACGGGATTTTGTTTTCAAATTGGTTAGATATGCGTTACCCTGATGGTACAGTAAGCGTTCAAAAGTGCATAGGCCCGAAACCGAAGCGTCAGTCTATTGCTTTGTGAGATTGCCTATGGACTTTTGGTCGGTACTGAACATGGCGTTGGATTGCGTATTGAAAATGTCAACTCTATCTTAAAATTTGTTTCTTATAGAGTTCCCTAATCAAATGGTGCCAATAGGGCCATACCACCATACCTATTTCTACTGCTAATCAGCATTTGCTGTGGTCTCATTTGGAGGATACATGCACATGCGACATTTCAACTTGGTATTTAGTACACAACAAACATAGAATATCTGTATTATAGTATTGCAGAAATGTTCTCAGAGGGCGGTAATGTCTAACCACCGCATCAGGTCCACCACCTCCTGCATGTTTGCTGGTCATTTACATAACAAAAATCATATTACTTTAGAGGTATGAGAAATAGGGTGTTAAGTTCACTCATCCACCATAGAAAAGGGAGGATCCTCCGACCAGACGGGTGTCGTGTCTGGCGGGCAACTGCCCAATGGTTAAAGTCGGATATGTCGTTCATGCGGTAAACTCTAACTGCGCGATGCAGGATTTGTGTGACGTCATGTCTTTTTGATGCGTAGTTCGTATGTGGCGGTGTAACCGCTACACTACTTTCAGGGATGACTTACCTGGTATTTTTTTCTGCAGCTGCAGTGGCAAGCCCTTATGTTGACCTGATTGTGATATTCATTTGAATAACAACTGCTTATAGAGTCAACCCACCATTCCATTAACAAATCTCTGGTTAGTTATTAAAAACAAAATGCTTCATTTAATTGGAAAGTAAAAATAAAAAATATCCTGAAAAACTCTTTTATTTCAATCACTTAAACAAATAACATTCACATTGTAGTTTTTCCAATAACATATAATTTAATCGTTAGTAAAATAATATCTTCCAACATTGTCCAAAATAGGAGGGTTAAAAAGCAGTTATTTTTTACAGTTTCCAAATCATTTATTACCTTGAAGTATCAAAGAATATATTGTTAGTTGTGACACCAACATGTGTCAAGGGATATACAGACGCCATATCTGAAGCCAAGCCGATGGCAAACGTTGGCACACGCAGAGTTAGTGCAGGCCCTCGAAACAATTGGAATGTAAACGCCAGTTTCTTGACCTGGAACGCGTTCTGAAACATGAGAATATATTATTTTATTTTTTTGCATCTTATATAACCCTTGCACGCCGAACCCCATTAAATGAGACCCATGATCTAGGAACAAAAAGAGATGACCACATGTGACGTTGCGGTGATGCGGTCTATCAATGTATAAGGGAATAGTAGATTGTTATACAAGGGGCTAAAATAACCCATTCTATCGAGGTAGTTTTACTCCCGAGCTTTAGCGAGGGAACACTCTACTTTTCACTACGATTGCGACAATATTAAATAGTATATTTTATTTAAAAAAAATATACAATTTGTTCAATCTGAATTTTTAAGGAAACTTTTAATCCCGGTATGCGGTATTAAAAGCTAGTTTTACATAAGAATAAAGACTTTTTCGTTTTTGTAGGTTCGTTGGTTACAGACAGTAAATACTTTTTCCCCTAGAGCAAGATATGCTTTTTTTTCCCCTAGAGCAAGATATACAATTTTTTTCCCGCTCCGGTGCGCTACAATGACGGACTTTTTGAGCAAGAGGAGTGAAAACAGATTTTCTGTCATCCTCCACCTCATTTTTCCATTAGTTGCTTTCACCTAATTAATGGCTTATCATTCTAGCTGTATCTCAGTCACTATTTAAAAAATAATGTAAAGCAATGTAAAAAATATGATGAAAGTAAGATCCTTCGAAAAAATCGTTTAATCGTTTAGTCATTTAATTATTTTTATCGTGACTTTTCACTTATGGATACAGTTAAGTATGATTACTGCTCCCTAACCCAAAAATAGAAAGAAACAAGAAAATCAGAACAGGAAAATTATTTTGTGGTGGTAACTTACCAGCTGCAGGCTCTTCTGCATAAGCCCCTTGTGGTTCTTGTGGGGAACCAACCCTCGGTTCGTCTTCAGCACCAAATACGCGTACTGCTGGAGTTTCTTCGGCGAATACACCCTGGGGAACACCACCCTCTAGTCCAGCATAACCAGCAATTACTTCAGATTTAATTTCATAAACATTGTCATCTTCATCGGATGCATTGCCATGTGCTACCAGCACCAAGGCACTTATAAATACAATCAGGAATTTCATTTCGAAAAACAAATTTATTTTACCAGAACGAGTTACAATATTAAATATTGATTGTAATTATGAATCGTTTGATGTATGAATGTGGTATTTATACTGAATGTTTGTGATAATAATTAGGTTGTGGTGGCGATGATACTTAAGATAAGG
This sequence comes from Agrochola lychnidis, assembly GCA_963680765.1. Taxonomy (NCBI): domain Eukaryota; kingdom Metazoa; phylum Arthropoda; class Insecta; order Lepidoptera; family Noctuidae; genus Agrochola; species Agrochola lychnidis. Next base: position 19,729,182 of record OY796857.1, read on the forward strand.
ATTTAATCCCCCGATATTTCAAGTACCTATTTGGTGCAAGTTGATGAACCATGATTCATCAAATTGTATCAAATAGGCACAGCTCCATTAAGTGGCTAACAAAGATTAAGCCGCGCCGCACAGTGATGGAAAATGGAAACAATTTAACCCTCGCGGCTGTATCAATCGTACTTTCATGTTTTTTTTTTTTTACAATTTATTATTATTTCTTTGAGAAGTGCGAAAAATTTGAAATTTTGTAAATATTTTAGTTTTTTTTTTTGAATACTAATTAATTTATTGAACAATGAAACAAAATGCAAAAATGATAAATATAAACCGACGCTTCGTCGTATGGGATGAATGCATTATGGCAAAAAGTAAAGCAGTGGAAACTGTAAACAGAACCCTGCAGGACATCCGCAGAAACCAAGATATGATGGGTGGTGTCATAGTTTTGACAAAAAAAGTGAATACTTCGTTGAAAAGGTCGACTCTATGGTCGAGAGTTCATAAACTGCGCTTGACCATCATCATACGACCTCGGCTTGGCGGTAATTCAAATGCTCAAGTATTCTCCGATGTTCTTCTAAAAGTTGGTGAAAGCACTCTACCAGAGACTCATGGTAGAGTAGATCCCACTTTAGAAGATCTTATTCGTCTGATATACGAGGATATCAGTCAAATACCGTACCAAGAGAATTCTTAGGCGTGTTTCCGTTTTAACCGAAGATGATCAAGCTGCAGCGATCAACCACAGTATTCTCTCACAAATTGAAGGGAGTGAAGTGATATACACCTCCATTAATACTGATGTGGAGGAAGATGATGCCAAATATCACCCCGTAGAATTTCTCAATTCACAAATGGCAAGTGGACTGTCGGTTGTATATCTGTGTAACGGAAACCAGCTCAAAGTCATGTTTTTGCAGAGAAACGTCATCGAGGTGGAAATTCTAACAGGTTGTGGCGATGGTGAGACAGTGTTTATAGCGCGTACAAAGTACAAATTCCCCATAATTACCAGTTAAAGCGCGTGCAGTTCTCTGGGAGTGTATGCTTTGCGATCAACAAGTCACGGGGGCCGACACTGAAGGCTGAAGGCTGCGGGTGTCGACCTCAGGATAAGCTGCTTCTCACACGGACAACTGTTACGTCGCTTGCTCCCGAGTCACCATTCCTGACTCTCTGTATATTTTGGCTGCTGAGAATAAAACTACAAACGTAGTATACAGGGAAGTTTTATAAAAATATGGCTATTATTGTAGTATATTGTGATGTCTTACGATTTCCATGCGAACGAAGTCGCGGGCAGAAGCTAGTAATATAATAAGAGGTGAAAATAGTAGTTTCACCTCACGTTTTGAATGAGCTATAATGCCTCAATTATTAGGTTTTTCTGGTTTATACCTTACTAAATTTAAAAATTTTCGCAATACACAAAAAAAAAAAAAAAAAATGTAAAAAAAATAAAAACATGAAAGTACGATTGATACAGCCGCGAGGGTCGAATTGTTTCCATTTTACATCACTGTGCGCCGTCTGTTTGCCATATGGATGTATCTTCAGAATCAAAATAGCTGTTTAGTTCAAGTTCTCACAGGATACGTGTTACTAGGACCGCTATCATGGTGAACAATAACAAAAACAAAGTTCAAAATCAAGTGGGGTAGTGGCGCTCTAACAAGAAAAATCTAAACAAATCAGTTTAAAAAAAATTTGAAGTGAAAACTTCTTTAGGTGCGTTGGGCATTTTTGAGATGGGACTAAACCATTGATTTCGCGACACTGTTACGACACCAGCTTTTGATCATAAAGACAAAGATTTAAATCATTTACATTAAATTGATCAATATACGATACCTAAACCCATTTCTGCCGAAAAAAGAAAAAAATTATCAAGTCTATGAATATCGATTTTCAGCCCACTGTGCGCCGCCGCGGCCGCGTCTGTCTGTCTGAACGCGATAAACTCAAATTTTCATATATTTTGTACAGACACTGATTAAGAAGATATCGAGTCTACTACGGTTGTAGTACATATTCCTAACGAGGAAAATGTCATGAGGAAAGTTTTGAGTATGAATGTGGATGGCTATAAGAGTAGGGGAAGACCAAAGAAACGATGGATGGACTGTGTGACAGATGATATGGATAGAAAAGGGTAGACTACCGAGATGATGACTGATAGAGAAGTATGGAAGATAAAGACATGTTGACCTCAATTAAATTGTGATTTGGACAAGAGAATTATGAAAAGTGTGAAAGTGATTACTGTGAAAGAAGTGTTCCCTACATATCGTCGGCGTAGGTGGAGAACTAAATAACTGCGATTTTGGTCAAATTGACTTCCCTATTTTCGTAACACCCAATACATGCCGCATAAGTAAATCGCAATTTTCTCCAAACAAGATTTTTTTGTTATTTAGTTCTCCACCTACGCCAACGATATATGCACCTAATAAAAATAAAACTTCAAAATAAGAATCAATCGGAAACATATTAAAAAAAACACACAAATAAAGAGCCGGTGTTAACTAAAACACATTATGAGCTAGGTTTAGACTGTGTTAGAAAATAACTTATTTGGAACACAGTTTATCTGTAGCACCGAGGTAGCACCGACATGATCCGAAAAAGCACATTCCGTAGGTGTAGCCGAAGAGTTTACACCAGAAGTTGCAGTAGTCACTTGTGCAGTCCCGCAATCTCATCGGTATGAATAGAGCCTCAACCTCATGCGCCACCTTCACAGAATTTTCTCCTGAAAAAAAAAGAAACAATAACATTAGTATCGCTGTCATCTTAACACATGAATATGGCCGCCAAAAATTGTACCAAACCTAGACGTAAAGTGAGGATGATTCTTTTTTCTCTCAATAATCCCATAGTGTGGGGTGTCGTTGAAAAGATCGTTCAAAAATATTGTGAGTTTGCAAAGACCATTTTTGGATTTAGGGATCGAAATATTAAGCTTTAAAGTGCAAATTTTTGTTAGAGTCAAGTGTCACCCCCCTGCAAGCTTAATGGTTGGTTTTGGGTATGTGAAAAAATTCACGGCAGTAGCATATATAACGAAATTAAAAGGAAAACTGTCACAGTTAAGTTGGCTTTACAAGTTAACGAGTAATAATCGACCAACTTACATTTGCGGTTGCAAAAACATGTTCTCTCATACAGGATGTATGAGAAAACATGTTTATCAATTACAAAGTTAAGTTTGTTCTTGGGATAAATTCATCCCAACTACGGAACCCTTCATTGTGCGTGGTCCGACACGCACTTGGCCGGTTTTTTCTTCATTAAATGTCTATTTTCGCTTAAATCTTTCTTTTTCTCGTAGTCGTGGTATAAAGTATAGTATGCAACTCTTGAACAAAACGGATTTATATCGAGGGCCATGAATCACTCGCGTCGCTCAGGATTCTAATCTAATCATCATGAATCACTGCCTTTTTTTATTTATTTTTTTTGGTTGGGAAATTATCAAATAACTTCTCCCGCTCTGGGTAGAGCGGGAGGGCGTGTCAGACTCTTACTGACTAAAACCCACCCATGTTCCTTCGGTTGCCCTGTTACCGGGGGCCACGATGTCCCTATCGGTTTTCTTCGAACCCCCGGCAGGCATTGGCCCTAGCGGACCCCGTCAATTCTGCTGACATCTCTTTGAGGCGCGCGTGGAACACAACGCGCCGTCGATCCGGGCTTGGTCCTTATCGGACGGCGAGCTACCCATTGCTCACAGTCCGCAAGCCCGCGCCTACGGTGGCCGGAAATCGGCTCGCGATTCCCGCCCCGGGCGTCTCCTCCTATTGCGGCGATTTGGGGCGTGAGGGCGCGAAGTTTGCCTCTCCCTCACGCGTTCCGCCTCCTCCTTCGCGAGCATTACGGCTTCGCAGAAGGAGGTGACGGCCTGCCATTTCCTCTCGCTACGTACCATGGCCTGAACCAGGGCCGTACGCGAGAGATCACCGCCGCCGATCGCCTCTACGAGGACACGGCAATGCTCTGCACAAGCCGGGCAGACCTCCACCGTATGCTCCACCGTGTCCTCAGGCCGATCCACACAATGGTGACACCTGGGTGTTTCCTCCCGCCTTATCCTGAACAGGAACCTCCCGAAGCAGCCGTGTCCGGTGAGGACCTGCGTCAGGCGGAAGGTGAGGACGCCGTGGCGTCTCTCAAGCCACTCCTCAAAGAGGGGTCTTATCGCCGCAATTGTGGCGTGCCCAATGAATCACTCCCTCGTGTCTGGAGTCGTTAGAAATGTTAGAATCCTTCACTTGCTCGTGATTCATCTATGGCCCTCGCTTTAAATCCGTCCTTTATTCACTAATTGCATAATATACTATTGAATCACTTTTAGGGGCAAAATTGGAAAATTAAAAGAAAAAGTTTTGCTAACTGTAGGTACAATGTGACATATCAAATGGAAGGACTTTTTGTGAGGTCTTATTTAAGAAAATAGATGAAAATTGACCATTCCCCCTTATCGCAGAAACTACCGCAACTAAAATTTTGAAAAAAATACAGAGCACTCATAAATTACAGGAAAACCTGTAAGAAGTCTATGGTCTTAAAAAACGTACGACGTACGCACGGACGTAATAAAATCGCGGCGGGATTTTATAACGCCCTGGATTTTCAACTCTCACTGTTAAGCCGAGCGTTGAGAATTCAACAGATTGCAAAATCTAATGTACGAAAGAACCCAGCCGCGATTTTATCACGTCCGTGCGTACGTCGGCTAAGACAGCATAACTCAACCCGAAAATATACCCATTTACCTACCTAACCAATTACACACACAAAACACAATTTGCTTAGGCACACTTAAAACGTAAAACATTATTTAAGTATTACACATTCACATGATGCCACTTACCAGTACCAATTTCGTGATTGGAAATATCATATGCCTTTTGCAAATCGCCTGGTGACATAATATGAGATGATACAACCAAGATCATGGCACACATAACCACCAATACGATCTTCATCTTGATAAAATAATGAAAAGATCACACGACTGACTCGCACGGGAACAGACCGCAAATTGTGACGTGACCATATTCGAGTCTCAAGGAGACTTTTTATTTCGAAAACAATAAACATGCATAGTATAGTCAATCTTTGATGTTGAGCTATGCCAATGTGTACCGTAAATCTTTTCGAATAGCGTCAAAATTGCAGATTTAAAATCGTTAGTATTACAACGCTAGACTAACGTGCCGCTACCTGTACTGCCTGCCGCACAGTGGGTCGAAACTGCTATATGAGCGACGATTTGACTCAAATGCGACCAAAGGCTGAATGCCCTCCTCGCCGTGGCTTTAAAACATCACGACTCTGTAGAAGCGCGCCTTTTTTGGTGTAGGTAGATCACTCTTGATGTCGCCAGTGGCGCGCTTGCGATTCGTTTCGTGTCCGTACTAATGACCGGATCCGACAAATGTTATTTTTATTCAAAACTACAATAAGAAAACTAAACTCTAATAAAATTAATCACTATCACTATCTTGTAAAGTATGTACATCTATATATTCTAATTCAGGTTCAGTTGGAAGAGACACCAAAAACTCGACTGCTCTTTGTGAGAGAACCACTCTCCGTTGTTTGGGCATTCTTGGCCTTAGAAAGCTCAGTTTTGGATCAGACGACAAGAGAAGATTATGCAAAATATCTTCATTAGTCGCTGTCCTACTTAGTTTTCTTTAACAGTTCTCTCTATATTTACGAAAGTCTTTATTTCGAGCCTCTGATGCTTCTTCCGATAGTTTCCCGATTGGTAAACGTCCAAAATGCTTAATTATATCCGTACCATGCACTAGCAACTTATGTACGCCAGAGGGCATGTATTACCACGGATATAACTGTACATACAAAGTGGCAGTGTCTTTACAAAATTGGAAAAATTTAAGAAAGTCCACTTGCTTACCAGAAGCCACTGTCTACAAAATTATGTGAAAACTTTCGATCAGCTCTTCATCAACTCCTGTGATGCGAGTCGATGTTTTTACATCACTAAAAAGTCTTCCAGCAGTGTTGCCGTCGTTTGTAGTGCCTGCGCCTTGTCTCACAATATTGACCAGCAAGCCGTTTTCATCTTTAAAGGCTTGCTGGATTTGTTTTTTTCTTTGCGTCAACTTTTCTTTGTTCTCACCCCTTGAGCTCCATTTTTTGAAGTCCATCCGGTAAGTTGAAAGCATTTTAGACTTTTACCAATCGGGAAACTATCGGAAGAAGCATCAGAGGCTCGAAATAAAGACTTTCGTAAATATAGAGAGAACTGTTAAAGAAAACTAAGTAGGACAGCGACTAATGAAGATATCTTGCATAATCTTCTCTTGTCGTCTAATCCAAAACTGACCTTTCTACGGCTAAGAATGCTCAAACATCGGAGAGTGGTTCTCTCACCATTGGCTTTTGGTGTCTCTTCCAACTGAACCTGAATTAGAATTTATAGATGCATACTTTACAAGATAGTGATAGTGATTAATTTTGTTAGAGTTTAGTTTTCTTATTGTAGTTTTGAATAAAAACAACTTTAAAACCATTTTTTTTATAATTTATAGGTACTCATTTATTTTTGTTTTTAAATTATTATTTGCTTTAATTTTGAAAATACATTTTTTAATATTTTTTTTTGATAAATATTAAGTTTTGAAATTATCGATATTCAAAAAGTACTTTTTACTTACTTTTTTTAAAATTTTACTCAACTTCGATAACTCTTGAACGGGCAACTATGGGTGCGCCGCTGATAGCGTAAAATTATAGCCAACAAGCCTAAGAATAAGAATAAAGTAGTTTTAAACTTCGATCAATAATAGTAATTGATCGAAGGTTTTAAAGCAAGATCTGTCAAGACTTTGCCATATATTAGCAATTTCTGTTTCATTCCATACAACAAAAATAGAAAATATTTTTTTCCGGGCAAACTATCCGTTTTAGAGAAAAACGTTTCAGAACAATTTTTCATCAGAATGACGAGATCTTACGAAATATATATTTTTTAATGGAATTTGTAATAAAAATCCCAATGTCCCTCATATAGCAATTTCGATCCACTGTGCGGCGGGCGGTCATATTAACCACTTAAACAAAAAAAAAAAAACTACAATTTCGACGCTATTCGAAAAGATTTACGGTACACATTGGCATAGCTCAACATCAAAGATTGACTGTACTATGATGCATGTTTATTGTTTTCAAAATAAAAAGTCTCCTTGAGGATCGTGGGTCAACTTGCGGTCTGTTCCCGTGCGAGTCAGTCGTGTGATCGTTTCATTAATTTATCAAGATGAAGTTCGTATTGGTGGTTATTTGTGCCATGATCTTGGTTGTATCGTCTCATATTATCTCACCAGGCGATTTGCAAAAGGCATACGATATTTCCAACAACGAAATTGGTATTGGTATGACATCATGTGAATGTGTAATAATAATGTTTTACGTTTTAAGTGTGCTTAAGCAAATTATGCTATGTGTGTGTAATTGGTTAGGTAGGTAAATGGGTATATTTTCGGGTTGAGTTAGCAATTTCTGTTTCATTCCATACAACAAAAATAGAAAATATTTTTTTTCCGGGCAAACTATCCGTTTTAGAGAAAAACATTTCAGAACAATTTTTCATCAGAATGACGAGATCTTACGAAATGTATTTTTTTTTAATGGAATTTGTAATAAAAATCCCTATGTCCCTCATATAGCAGTTTCGACCCACTGTGCGCCGCCGCCGCCGCCGCCCGTGCCGTAGCGATCAAAAGGTTGAATCTTATGTTATACTAGCTTTTTCCCGCGGCTTCGCTCGCGTAGATTTCGGAAAATATCCCACGAGAACGTACTACCGAGATTACATAATCTCATAGCCGAAAAGAAAAGGTTATTGACTCCTACCGCTGCACTCGCGTTGCCGTCCACCATAATTTTGAATCTGTGATATCTTTTAAACTATTCATTTAAATGATATGATGTGAAGACATATTTTAATCTAAATGAAATGCCCAATTTAAATAGGTAACATATTTTATTGGTTAAGGATTAATATGATAGGTACTGGTTAAAATAGCTTCGGAAATAACAATAAAAATGTTATCAAATTATGAAAGATAATACCGTCCAGTGGTGAAAACTGTTTGACAATCCGTTCTGTAGTTTTTGAGTTTATCGCGTACAGACATGCAGATAGACGCGGTGGGGGTTTTGTTTTATAATAATGGAAGGATAAGGATAAAGCCCGTTACAGACGCAGCTATTATATATATTAATATAAATCATAGCTATATTACTGCCTCGTTGGTCTAGTGGTCGCAAGCGCTACTGCTGAGCATGAGGTCCTGGGTTCGATTCCCGGGTCGGGCAAAGTGTTATTGGGTTTTTCTATCTGAAATTTCTCAGTAGCAGCTCGGAGTCTGGATTTGTGCCCGGTTGATGTCAATAGGCTCGCCCCCTATTACATGGGACTTAAACATAACTGGCGAAATGTGGGTGTACCTGCTATACAGGGACATCTCTGCCCAACCCTTTGGGGAAACAAGGCGTGATGTTATGTAATGTTATTACGATATATTTTCCATAGTAATCTTCTAGCGACCGCAGACGGAGCTATATTGTGCTTTACTCTCGATAAACGCTGATCTTGAACCTCTAAAATGTGCGAATTTTTTAATGATAATACGTGGTTTTAGCGTCACGAGCTTGTTTTTGCTTTAAATGCGATTCAATCCTGATGGTTCTTATGTTTGTACCTGACAAGGCAACACGCGTATTAAATTCACCATCGGAATCATCTTCCGAAGAACTATACCCGTAACTATAGCCGTGAGGCACACTCCCCTGCTAATTTCTTACATCACACTTTACACTTTTTATTTTAATTTTTTATCTGCTGTCAATTATATTGTGTGCTTTTTGGTCTGTGCTAAATAAATTGTATTTTCTTTCTTTCTTTTCTTTATGAATTAAATCCAATAGTAGTGCACTTGTCAAATCCATATTACAGTGCCTATTTCCAAATTAGAACATCCTTTATCAATAAATATGTTTCAAAAGCGTGCACTTGCGACGACGCCAACGGACGGCCGCAGATCAAATGAGGGCAAAAATATATATTACAGTATAGCTACCGTGTGTGGTGGCTTGCTATAATATATAGCACAGTATATTAATATATATTATGGCTAAGTCTGTGACGGGCTTTAGGATATATGCATATAGGTAGCTAAGGTAGCTTATATAGCAATCATTAAGGCTCGTGCAGACCAGTGCGATATCACGGGCGTGACAAGGGTTGCGCTGCCTGTCGCGCCCGCGATATCGCGTTGGTCTGTACGAGCTTTTAAGTTTCTATTCAAGGGGATTCCCAGCCATAAACTACATTACAGACACGCACACGCACACACACAACGACATTACTTAGTGGCAGATTATATAAAAATTTAAAAATACATATTTAATTTTGAATACTAGGTAGGTATATTTCGTTACCAGCTACCTATTACCTACATAACTTTTAACCAGGTATCATTATCTGCTACTGAAATCAGAAATTCAGCCGGTCGCTGTAGTTATAGTACTATTATTTATTCTGAGCTGTAGTGTAAAAGAAGAAAATATTATCACCACATTTTATAAAACAAAGTAGGTAACCCCGCCGCGTCCGTCTGTTTGAACGCGATAAACTCAAAACTTCCGAACGGATTTTCATATATTTTGTATAGACACTGATTAAGAAGATATCGAGTCTACTACGGTTGTAGTACATATTCCTAACGAGGAAAATGTCATGAGGAAAGTTTTGAGTATGAATGTAGATGGCTATACGAGTAGGGGAAGATCAAAGAAACGATGGATAGACTGTGTGATAGACTGATGATATGGTTAGAAATGGGGTGATTACCGAGATGATGACTAAAGGCTCTTTCAAACAGGCGCGACACGCGACGCGATACAAAGGCACTGCTCGTCGCGCGACGAGCAGTGCCTTTGTGTCGCGTCGCGTGTCGCGCTGGTCTGCACGAGCCTTAATAGAGAAGTATAGTCCGTGCAATCCACGAAGACGCGCCCCACTGCGCGATAACTGTACTGTAAGTTGGACTCTAGTACGGCGCGGAGCGGAGTCGGGCGCGTCTTCGTGGATTGCGCGGACTATATCGCAGCCTTAGAAATTTAAGAGCACTACTCGAAATATTGAGGTTTTGAGTTTTTGTGTTAGATGGGGTCAATATCAACTGTTCTATCGTTCTTGGCTTTCAAAGAAAGAGAAAAAAGACAATATTAAAGTGAATACTGTAACTGTGTTTCTTTCACACCACCCTCTCCGTGGTAGAACAGTTGATATTGAGCCCAATACAAAAACTCAAAACCTGAATATTTCGAGTTGTGCCCTTATATTTCTAAGGGTGCGATATATATTGAAGAAAAAGACACGTTGACCCCATTTAAATTGTGATTAGGACAAGAGAATTATGAAAAGTATGAAAGTGATTTCTGTGAAAGAAGTGTTACCTACTTATTTATGCACTTAATACAAATAAAACTTCAAAACAAGAATCGATCAGAAACATATATGTCGCCGCGAGAGCGTCTATTCGTAAAGATTATAACATAATCTTATGCGTAACTATTTATTATAATTGTTATTCACCACAAAGTCGTTGATCCTGCCATCTATGGTTACTGTTACAACCGTTTGTATGCATCCTGTGAATGATATCGATTCCTTTGAGACCATAACGCCATCTATTGCTCTTATTGTGAAATCGAACTCACATTGTCGCCAGAGTAAATGATTAAACCAATTCCCATGTCTTAGTTAAAATTAAAAGGGAACATTTATTTTGTATAGTCTATGTTTTTAGTCACATTAACAATATTGCTCATTTGACAGTAAATTTTTTTATGATAAAGCGCTACCTCATGTGACGAAAATGGCGCGGATTGCAAATATTATGATCAATAACCGAATGTAATAATTTAATACGAGAACTAAATAAGTTTCAATAATAGAAAACAAACGATAAAGTAATAAGATTATTTTACACTGTAATTTACTAAAGATCAATTGCTGTATGATTAAATTCCTTGAATCACAGGAAGTGTTGTCAAAAAGTGTTGAAAGTAATGAAGCTTCTAATTTAACTTTAATTCTGATAAACCTTTGTATTTGTGAATATTAGCTTTGTTTAATTATAAAAGAATTAACTGATAAGGATTTTAGCATTGTTTGTGAGTTTCATTGACCACACTAAGTAATAAGAGTTAGTATTGAACAACACTGAGTTCCGCCGACTTAGAAAAAGGGTCGGACACACAATGGCGGGTGTGGGCGACCCGGCTTAGCAAAAATAACAACAAGAGTAGTGTTAGAAAAGGACTAATATTGTAATTGTCAAACAAGTAAACCCTGTAACATAATGTTTTGATTTAAAAGAGTGTCCCTGGAGTTTCTTGCCCGTTCTTCTCCAGCAGAGACCGACTCGCTTTGGAATGGGCGACTAGCGTCATGAAACTCAACCTGAAAGACTCCTTGCTAAGTGATAAAGTGATAATTAAAAAGTGCCTGTAAATGTTTAATGTTCTAATTGAAATAAACGCTTTGAGTTTGAGTTAACTGTTGTGTGTGATTGAAAACTACCTATATCTACCATTAACGAAGAATTACACCGGAGACTGGTCAGAAACGGCAAAGGAGGGATTCCCCGCCGTGTTATCAGAAGTGGGATCGCACTTGCGATCCCCTTCCGCTCAGATTTATGCCGGACATCCAAAGAATTACGTGCAACTGAGAAACCTGCTTACACGGCCGTAGCCGTGGCGTGGCAAAAGATTTTTTCTCTGAAATCGTGAACATGATGCGTTCCAAGAGTGAGCGACTTGTTGCCCAGCTACAGCCAAGACAACTGAAATATTTCTTCCTTCCTACAACCCTGATGGCAACATGAAGATTGATCACAAATTTAATGATGATGGCAACAGGTGCTGGCAATGGCAATGGACCCATGTAAAGGAAGATACTGGAAATTAATGATTTTCTGTAAACAAAAGACGCACATAATGAACTTAATAGTTGATGCCAGTAGCGTAAGAGTTGGTTGCATTCTCATCCATATGGCTGGTGGACGGCAACATGCTGTGGCCTATTGCATTATGATCACAACTGTCGCTGAGAACACAATATGACAATATCTGTTACATCAAACGCTATCCTTAAGAGGAGAAATAATCAATGACCTATAGAAAACTAAATCATGATATTCTAGATGAGCCTTATGGTGCACTCAAATAGAACATGTACAGCACAGAATGACCGAAGCAGCAGAATAAACAAAGACTTGACACCAGAAAAGCAAAGATAATAATTACTCCATTGATGGATTTCAACATCAATCCTGGGAAGTATTTTGTTTTATTTTCATCACATACTGGCAAAATTAATGTCACCTTTTGCCTGATAACTTGTGGAAGTAAAATAACAATACAAGATAAATTACTCTACAAAAGCTCATTACAAGTCTAACATAACTTGAAATTTGTCACAAACTTAAGAAATTGATCTCAAACTTATTTGTTGTATTTGTGTTTGCACTACACATAAGAACTAAGTACTTTTGACTCATTTCAAGATTTGTTGTTAGCTGCATGCACACTGAAACATTCAATAGATTTGTCAATATTTGAAATTTGCACTGCTGTTTGTTTATGTCTCGCAACTTCTCTATAGCTTCTGTTTAGTGCCTTAATTTTAGGACCTTATTTAACATCTCCAGGTAAAGCGTTTATTAGTCAAAAGTTTTAGTTCCCAATAAAAGTTATTTTCTATTTCAATAAATGTCAAGCAAAACAGATGTCGACTATTCTGCCAATGTCCAAAGTAAGTTGGATAAACAAGGGTGCAAGATTTAAAAAGTAAACTAGTTTAAACAAATAAAATTCCTAGATCACAAATAGAGTTATTTGGCACACCAATACAAACTCAAATTAACAAGAATCATCTGTCAATTTCACAAACAAAAACAAAACGTTAAGTGAATAACGTAACAAATCATAAGTTATAATACAATCGTTTAATGTCAGTTGTTAAACATCATTGCAATTGTCATTAATTGCTGTCATATGTTTTTATGTCTTGCTGAATTGTGAATATAATCATGTGCAATATTAATTATTAAGTAAATCGTTAGTTATTAGCGTAATTGGCAGATGACATGGCAGTAATCTAATGAGTAGTGCTACTCAAACGACATGAAATTCATAATGAGTTGCGATTAGTGTTTTCCAAATAAGTCCGTCAACATTGAAACAGTGGACCGTTACTTGTTGCAAGATTCATACAGAAACATTTTGATATGCAATAGGTTTGTAAAATAAGTCAAGAGATAGGTATGAACTATTAAACAAGAAGTTGTGTGACAATGCAAACGGAATTTTATACATTGACAGAAAACATAGTTTTCAACATGTTTTTATGCATGCACAGTAAAACAACCAATGTACTGTTTTTCATAGTACCTCCCTTCCGTTTAACTTTCTCATTTAATTCTAATTAACTTCATCAAACTGTAATAACCATTACATAACAATTGATTTATTTATCACTACTTGTTCCTTCTAATCTAAATATTAGAAGGAACACCTCTTTTTTTTGCATTATTATTTATCTGCATAACGTCTCACATTCCAGGTCCCAGATGATTGTCATATTAAAAAGAAAATGACAACCCACAGAATTAAAGGAACTTGAATCTTCTAAAGCTGTATGGACCCAGCTACTTCAGGAATGTGATGAAATCAAGGTGGATGTGAAGATCATTGTTGAAAACAAAACCTTCCTTAAGAATAAGCTGGCTAACCCACGCTTACATCACAGGGTTTTAGCCGAACAATACAATCAACTTCAATATAAAGTGTCAACATTCAAGGAATGTCATAAACTGGTATTGAAGCATATTTCATCTCTTAAACATGAATTATGTACTGCTCATAGGGCCTAACTCTTTTAGAGTCTGTCAAAGCCTGTTGAAGAAGTGACCGTGTCGCCAGCCCAGGAACAAACAACTGACATCCCACCAAAATGAAGAACAGTCAGTCAGAGATGACTGTTCCAGCTCATCCACACAACGTAGCCAAAATAAAAGGTGAGGAGTTTTCAAACTATTTTCCACTCACCTTGCTAACACTGCTACAATGTTCAAGTGTCAAAGGCTCAATACAATAGCCAAGTCAACAAGTACCTACCTACATGATGCTCACATGAAATGCATATCAGACACCAAAGTACTTTTTGAATTATTTTTGTCATCTTTATATTTTTACAATTCTACTTGTAACAATTAATTCTAGTCTATTGCAAAGTACTATCACTATCTGTGGGGTTAACTGATAAATAAATCAATAATAAGTAAAACTCACACCTAACTATTAGTATTCTTTGGAGGTAACTAATAATGAAAATAATCAACTATTAGTAAGTCCTAGAGGTAACTAATAGGATATACTCTCATGTTATCCCACTGGGTTCACGAACGAACAACCTACACTTAGGTTCTCTATATACTCTCAAATACAAGACTTCGTGCATGCCACGGAGCAAGAGAACGAACGAACAACCTACACTTAGGTTGTCTATATACTCTTAAATACAAGACTTCGTGCATGACACGAAGCAATTGTCCTAAACTCCTACCCCTTTAATCCTATCAAATCAAAGACTTTGTGTCTATCACAGAGCGGTGTTCCTGATCCTATCCTTTAATCCTGTCAAATCCAAGACTTTGTGTCTATCACAGAGCATTACCAAACTATTCAGCTAACAGCTGATCATACAACACTACTACACACTATCCTAAAACAAGTGTGCTTATGTGAGATGCAATATCAATGCATTCAATATTTTAATACAAGACTTTGTGCATGACACGGAGCAATGGAATTAAATTCCTAAAACTCTAATCCTATGAAATCAAAGAACAAGTGTGTTTATGTGAGATGCAATATCAATGCATTCAATATTTTAATACAAGACTTTGTGCATGACACGGAGCATTGGAATTAAATTCCTAAAACTTTAATCCTATCAAATCTAAGACTTTGTGTCTATCACAAAGCATTACTAAACTATTCAGCTAACAGCTGATTATACATCACTACTACACACTATCCTTAACAAGTGTGGTTATATGAGATGCAATATCGATGCATTCAATATTTTAATACAAGACTTTGTGCCTGACACGGAGCAATAGTCCTAAACTCCTACCCCTTTAATCCTATCAAATCGAAGACTTTGTGTCTATCACAGAGCGGTGTTCCTGATCCTATCCTTTAATCCTGTCAAATCCAAGACTTTGTGTCTATCACAGAGCATTACCAAACTATTCAGCTAACAGCTGATCATATAACATTACTACACACAATTCTTAACAAGTGTGCTTATGTAAGATGCAGAATCAATACATTCAATTAAAGACAAATTAACTAGACAGCAAATCTACAACAAGCTGTCAATGTAAACTAAAACTGTTTACTACCTAGTTCTATAATTCAATGCAAATCTTAGAAGCAACAGTAACAACATCCTGCATACATGTGAAAATGAAACTGAAAGCTAACAGTTAATTATGCAACAAATTAAAATACAAATTGTATGCTTTCAATGACATGACAAGAAGCACTAGTTATTTTTAACACCATTGCATGCCACATCTTTATATTGTAATCTACTCAGTTACAGGAAAAAGATTGATCTTAATCTTACTGCGAGCAGAGTACTTACTCTTTGCTTCAGCTAACAGCTAATGATTGAATTTGAATTAATCGTGCAATATCAATTAAAACAAATCGCAAGTAAAATACCTAAAGCTGGTAGCTATGCTTTGTTGCATAAATGCAATCAATATTTCAATTTAAGGCAAACTGAATAGATGTCAGATCTATTGCAAGCTTTCAATGTTAACTAAACTGTCTGTTACCAAATCCTACATTCATTGAATACTGTAGGATAATAAAAGCAACAATAATCTGCCGACAAAATTTATGGCCATTGTTTCAGATAACAATCTACATCTACTCAACTGTAGAGTTGGGGCATAAGGGCATCGGCAGGTGCAGAGCGCGCACCGCCGATCAGAATGGCCGTGTCGCCGCGAGAGCGTCTATTCGTAAAGATTATAACATAATCTTATGCGTAACTATTTATTATAATTGTTATTCACCACAAAGTCGTTGATCCTGCCATCTATGGTTACTGTTACAACCGTTTGTATGCATCCTGTGAATGATATCGATTCCTTTGAGACCATAACGCCATCTATTGCTCTTATTGTGAAATCGAACTCACATTGTCGCCAGAGTAAATGATTAAACCAATTCCCATGTCTTAGTTAAAATTAAAAGGGAACATTTATTTTGTATAGTCTATGTTTTTAGTCACATTAACAATATTGCTCATTTGACAGTAAATTTTTTTATGATAAAGCGCTACCTCATGTGACGAAAATGGCGCGGATTGCAAATATTATGATCAATAACCGAATGTAATAATTTAATACGAGAACTAAATAAGTTTCAATAATAGAAAACAAACGATAAAGTAATAAGATTATTTTACACTGTAATTTACTAAAGATCAATTGCTGTATGATTAAATTCCTTGAATCACAGGAAGTGTTGTCAAAAAGTGTTGAAAGTAATGAAGCTTCTAATTTAACTTTAATTCTGATAAACCTTTGTATTTGTGAATATTAGCTTTGTTTAATTATAAAAGAATTAACTGATAAGGATTTTAGCATTGTTTGTGAGTTTCATTGACCACACTAAGTAATAAGAGTTAGTATTGAACAACACTGAGTTCCGCCGACTTAGAAAAAGGGTCGGACACACAATGGCGGGTGTGGGCGACCCGGCTTAGCAAAAATAACAACAAGAGTAGTGTTAGAAAAGGACTAATATTGTAATTGTCAAACAAGTAAACCCTGTAACATAATGTTTTGATTTAAAAGAGTGTCCCTGGAGTTTCTTGCCCGTTCTTCTCCAGCAGAGACCGACTCGCTTTGGAATGGGCGACTAGCGTCATGAAACTCAACCTGAAAGACTCCTTGCTAAGTGATAAAGTGATAATTAAAAAGTGCCTGTAAATGTTTAATGTTCTAATTGAAATAAACGCTTTGAGTTTGAGTTAACTGTTGTGTGTGATTGAAAACTACCTATATCTACCATTAACGAAGAATTACACCGGAGACTGGTCAGAAACGGCAAAGGAGGGATTCCCCGCCGTGTTATCAGAAGTGGGATCGCACTTGCGATCCCCTTCCGCTCAGATTTATGCCGGACATCCAAAGAATTACGTGCAACTGAGAAACCTGCTTACACGGCCGTAGCCGTGGCGTGGCAAAAGATTTTTTCTCTGAAATCGTGAACATGATGCGTTCCAAGAGTGAGCGACTTGTTGCCCAGCTACAGCCAAGACAACTGAAATATTTCTTCCTTCCTACAACCCTGATGGCAACATGAAGATTGATCACAAATTTAATGATGATGGCAACAGGTGCTGGCAATGGCAATGGACCCATGTAAAGGAAGATACTGGAAATTAATGATTTTCTGTAAACAAAAGACGCACATAATGAACTTAATAGTTGATGCCAGTAGCGTAAGAGTTGGTTGCATTCTCATCCATATGGCTGGTGGACGGCAACATGCTGTGGCCTATTGCATTATGATCACAACTGTCGCTGAGAACACAATATGACAATATCTGTTACATCAAACGCTATCCTTAAGAGGAGAAATAATCAATGACCTATAGAAAACTAAATCATGATATTCTAGATGAGCCTTATGGTGCACTCAAATAGAACATGTACAGCACAGAATGACCGAAGCAGCAGAATAAACAAAGACTTGACACCAGAAAAGCAAAGATAATAATTACTCCATTGATGGATTTCAACATCAATCCTGGGAAGTATTTTGTTTTATTTTCATCACATACTGGCAAAATTAATGTCACCTTTTGCCTGATAACTTGTGGAAGTAAAATAACAATACAAGATAAATTACTCTACAAAAGCTCATTACAAGTCTAACATAACTTGAAATTTGTCACAAACTTAAGAAATTGATCTCAAACTTATTTGTTGTATTTGTGTTTGCACTACACATAAGAACTAAGTACTTTTGACTCATTTCAAGATTTGTTGTTAGCTGCATGCACACTGAAACATTCAATAGATTTGTCAATATTTGAAATTTGCACTGCTGTTTGTTTATGTCTCGCAACTTCTCTATAGCTTCTGTTTAGTGCCTTAATTTTAGGACCTTATTTAACATCTCCAGGTAAAGCGTTTATTAGTCAAAAGTTTTAGTTCCCAATAAAAGTTATTTTCTATTTCAATAAATGTCAAGCAAAACAGATGTCGACTATTCTGCCAATGTCCAAAGTAAGTTGGATAAACAAGGGTGCAAGATTTAAAAAGTAAACTAGTTTAAACAAATAAAATTCCTAGATCACAAATAGAGTTATTTGGCACACCAATACAAACTCAAATTAACAAGAATCATCTGTCAATTTCACAAACAAAAACAAAACGTTAAGTGAATAACGTAACAAATCATAAGTTATAATACAATCGTTTAATGTCAGTTGTTAAACATCATTGCAATTGTCATTAATTGCTGTCATATGTTTTTATGTCTTGCTGAATTGTGAATATAATCATGTGCAATATTAATTATTAAGTAAATCGTTAGTTATTAGCGTAATTGGCAGATGACATGGCAGTAATCTAATGAGTAGTGCTACTCAAACGACATGAAATTCATAATGAGTTGCGATTAGTGTTTTCCAAATAAGTCCGTCAACATTGAAACAGTGGACCGTTACTTGTTGCAAGATTCATACAGAAACATTTTGATATGCAATAGGTTTGTAAAATAAGTCAAGAGATAGGTATGAACTATTAAACAAGAAGTTGTGTGACAATGCAAACGGAATTTTATACATTGACAGAAAACATAGTTTTCAACATGTTTTTATGCATGCACAGTAAAACAACCAATGTACTGTTTTTCATAGTACCTCCCTTCCGTTTAACTTTCTCATTTAATTCTAATTAACTTCATCAAACTGTAATAACCATTACATAACAATTGATTTATTTATCACTACTTGTTCCTTCTAATCTAAATATTAGAAGGAACACCTCTTTTTTTTGCATTATTATTTATCTGCATAACGTCTCACATTCCAGGTCCCAGATGATTGTCATATTAAAAAGAAAATGACAACCCACAGAATTAAAGGAACTTGAATCTTCTAAAGCTGTATGGACCCAGCTACTTCAGGAATGTGATGAAATCAAGGTGGATGTGAAGATCATTGTTGAAAACAAAACCTTCCTTAAGAATAAGCTGGCTAACCCACGCTTACATCACAGGGTTTTAGCCGAACAATACAATCAACTTCAATATAAAGTGTCAACATTCAAGGAATGTCATAAACTGGTATTGAAGCATATTTCATCTCTTAAACATGAATTATGTACTGCTCATAGGGCCTAACTCTTTTAGAGTCTGTCAAAGCCTGTTGAAGAAGTGACCGTGTCGCCAGCCCAGGAACAAACAACTGACATCCCACCAAAATGAAGAACAGTCAGTCAGAGATGACTGTTCCAGCTCATCCACACAACGTAGCCAAAATAAAAGGTGAGGAGTTTTCAAACTATTTTCCACTCACCTTGCTAACACTGCTACAATGTTCAAGTGTCAAAGGCTCAATACAATAGCCAAGTCAACAAGTACCTACCTACATGATGCTCACATGAAATGCATATCAGACACCAAAGTACTTTTTGAATTATTTTTGTCATCTTTATATTTTTACAATTCTACTTGTAACAATTAATTCTAGTCTATTGCAAAGTACTATCACTATCTGTGGGGTTAACTGATAAATAAATCAATAATAAGTAAAACTCACACCTAACTATTAGTATTCTTTGGAGGTAACTAATAATGAAAATAATCAACTATTAGTAAGTCCTAGAGGTAACTAATAGGATATACTCTCATGTTATCCCACTGGGTTCACGAACGAACAACCTACACTTAGGTTCTCTATATACTCTCAAATACAAGACTTCGTGCATGCCACGGAGCAAGAGAACGAACGAACAACCTACACTTAGGTTGTCTATATACTCTTAAATACAAGACTTCGTGCATGACACGAAGCAATTGTCCTAAACTCCTACCCCTTTAATCCTATCAAATCAAAGACTTTGTGTCTATCACAGAGCGGTGTTCCTGATCCTATCCTTTAATCCTGTCAAATCCAAGACTTTGTGTCTATCACAGAGCATTACCAAACTATTCAGCTAACAGCTGATCATACAACACTACTACACACTATCCTAAAACAAGTGTGCTTATGTGAGATGCAATATCAATGCATTCAATATTTTAATACAAGACTTTGTGCATGACACGGAGCAATGGAATTAAATTCCTAAAACTCTAATCCTATGAAATCAAAGAACAAGTGTGTTTATGTGAGATGCAATATCAATGCATTCAATATTTTAATACAAGACTTTGTGCATGACACGGAGCATTGGAATTAAATTCCTAAAACTTTAATCCTATCAAATCTAAGACTTTGTGTCTATCACAAAGCATTACTAAACTATTCAGCTAACAGCTGATTATACATCACTACTACACACTATCCTTAACAAGTGTGGTTATATGAGATGCAATATCGATGCATTCAATATTTTAATACAAGACTTTGTGCCTGACACGGAGCAATAGTCCTAAACTCCTACCCCTTTAATCCTATCAAATCGAAGACTTTGTGTCTATCACAGAGCGGTGTTCCTGATCCTATCCTTTAATCCTGTCAAATCCAAGACTTTGTGTCTATCACAGAGCATTACCAAACTATTCAGCTAACAGCTGATCATATAACATTACTACACACAATTCTTAACAAGTGTGCTTATGTAAGATGCAGAATCAATACATTCAATTAAAGACAAATTAACTAGACAGCAAATCTACAACAAGCTGTCAATGTAAACTAAAACTGTTTACTACCTAGTTCTATAATTCAATGCAAATCTTAGAAGCAACAGTAACAACATCCTGCATACATGTGAAAATGAAACTGAAAGCTAACAGTTAATTATGCAACAAATTAAAATACAAATTGTATGCTTTCAATGACATGACAAGAAGCACTAGTTATTTTTAACACCATTGCATGCCACATCTTTATATTGTAATCTACTCAGTTACAGGAAAAAGATTGATCTTAATCTTACTGCGAGCAGAGTACTTACTCTTTGCTTCAGCTAACAGCTAATGATTGAATTTGAATTAATCGTGCAATATCAATTAAAACAAATCGCAAGTAAAATACCTAAAGCTGGTAGCTATGCTTTGTTGCATAAATGCAATCAATATTTCAATTTAAGGCAAACTGAATAGATGTCAGATCTATTGCAAGCTTTCAATGTTAACTAAACTGTCTGTTACCAAATCCTACATTCATTGAATACTGTAGGATAATAAAAGCAACAATAATCTGCCGACAAAATTTATGGCCATTGTTTCAGATAACAATCTACATCTACTCAACTGTAGAGTTGGGGCATAAGGGCATCGGCAGGTGCAGAGCGCGCACCGCCGATCAGAATGGCCGTGTCGCCGCGAGAGCGTCTATTCGTAAAGATTATAACATAATCTTATGCGTAACTATTTATTATAATTGTTATTCACCACAAAGTCGTTGATCCTGCCATCTATGGTTACTGTTACAACCGTTTGTATGCATCCTGTGAATGATATCGATTCCTTTGAGACCATAACGCCATCTATTGCTCTTATTGTGAAATCGAACTCACATTGTCGCCAGAGTAAATGATTAAACCAATTCCCATGTCTTAGTTAAAATTAAAAGGGAACATTTATTTTGTATAGTCTATGTTTTTAGTCACATTAACAATATTGCTCATTTGACAGTAAATTTTTTTATGATAAAGCGCTACCTCATGTGACGAAAATGGCGCGGATTGCAAATATTATGATCAATAACCGAATGTAATAATTTAATACGAGAACTAAATAAGTTTCAATAATAGAAAACAAACGATAAAGTAATAAGATTATTTTACACTGTAATTTACTAAAGATCAATTGCTGTATGATTAAATTCCTTGAATCACAGGAAGTGTTGTCAAAAAGTGTTGAAAGTAATGAAGCTTCTAATTTAACTTTAATTCTGATAAACCTTTGTATTTGTGAATATTAGCTTTGTTTAATTATAAAAGAATTAACTGATAAGGATTTTAGCATTGTTTGTGAGTTTCATTGACCACACTAAGTAATAAGAGTTAGTATTGAACAACACTGAGTTCCGCCGACTTAGAAAAAGGGTCGGACACACAATGGCGGGTGTGGGCGACCCGGCTTAGCAAAAATAACAACAAGAGTAGTGTTAGAAAAGGACTAATATTGTAATTGTCAAACAAGTAAACCCTGTAACATAATGTTTTGATTTAAAAGAGTGTCCCTGGAGTTTCTTGCCCGTTCTTCTCCAGCAGAGACCGACTCGCTTTGGAATGGGCGACTAGCGTCATGAAACTCAACCTGAAAGACTCCTTGCTAAGTGATAAAGTGATAATTAAAAAGTGCCTGTAAATGTTTAATGTTCTAATTGAAATAAACGCTTTGAGTTTGAGTTAACTGTTGTGTGTGATTGAAAACTACCTATATCTACCATTAACGAAGAATTACACCGGAGACTGGTCAGAAACGGCAAAGGAGGGATTCCCCGCCGTGTTATATATTTAAAAAAACACACAAACAAAGAGCCGGTGTTAACTTAAAACGAAAACACATTATGAGCTAAGTTTAGACTGGGAGGCATTACGAGAAAATAACTTGAATTTGGAACACAGTTTAACTGTAGCACCGACATGTTTCCGGAGAAATGCACGTTCCATAGCTGTAGCCGAGGAGTTTACACCAGAAGTTGCAGGCGCCGCTTGTGCAGGACCGCAATCTCATCGGTATGAATAGAGCCTCGTGCGCCACCTTCATCGAATTTTCTCCTGAAAAAAAGAAACAATAACATTAGTATCCTTGTCATCATAACGCACAACTGGCGATGTGTGGGTGTACCTACTACATAGGTGCACCTCTGCCTAACCCTTCGGGGAATACAGGCGTGATGTTATGTTATGTTGTCGCCATTCGCGCCGCATCCTGCTATAGGACTTTTATTCAGCCAATAGATAAATAATCACATTGCTGTGTCTCCATCACCAGTCATCAGACTTAAGACTAATTTTTTGGCACATAGAACTGATGGAACCTGTTTTTTTAATATTTCTATGGATAGAACAGATACAGATAGAGATAGATTTTAAAGATAAAGATATGAATGTGCTATTGCAAATATCAATAAAATATTTACCTAAAGGGGCTTAGTAACAGATTAATTACTAAACTGACACACTCCAAAATTATCAGTTTTTTATTAAGAGCAAGTGCCATTTGACCTCCATAACCCAGCCAAACAGTACACCGGTAGATTAAAAAAAAAAACTGTGCTGCAATGTGCGTACGTAGGTACCTACCCATACCCATAGGTAAATAATTTTAACCGCTCAGGCGCGGTGGGTGGTCCGCGCCGTGACAGATTTACGACCGCACTTGAATAAACAAAAGCATCGGGTTTCATGATAACGTCTATAGTGTTTTGTTTATGTTTTTTGCTACTCGAATAGATTAGAGATACATTGTAAATGGTTACAGTCTTTGTTATCAACGTTTACTAATCTTTATTACCCGTTTTTTTTTTGTTTTCTATGTTCTAATGTTTTTACGATTTCTAATAAAACTACCGTACCAATTCACACGAAATTTTTCAGGGTACATTATGGATAGATAAGTTATCTAATAAAAGCGTTTTCAGAGAAAAATTTTTTTCCAAAAAAATTCAAAAAATCTAGGTTTTTGCTGATCTAGAATTTCTAGTGCTTTCATAACTTTCTCCGTACCAAAAAAATATTTTTTATGTATATTTTTTTGTAAAAAAATTTTAAAACCCTGAAAAATTTAGTATTGAAAATAAATAAAACACTTACCGATCAGATCCATACAGAAAACTCACAAAATATCACAACTTTCACTATCACGAGAACTTTCACCTACACGTTTGTTTACACTTTTTTTGGTTGGGTCAAAATAGGTATAATCTAATGTTATTTAGTGCGAATATTATCTAAAACGATGTAATATTTACTTCAAAATGAAAATATCACCACTTTCCGACGATTTACACACTAAAACCATTAAAAAACGAATTATTACTGCGAACGCGCGCATCCCGGGAGTGACGTTTTTACTGTCATTTTGACCGCGCGGGAATGTCATTTTCAACATTTTTTTATAGTGTTGCCCATTTATATTTTTGCTTTTAGTCGATTTATTTGACAAGAATATCTATCTGACCATAGACTGCAAAAAATTTCAAACAAAAATATTGATTACAGCGAATACGATTGACAGTTGTATGTCGTGTGGAGTCTTGTTGCCAATTGGCAACAACGGTCCTTTAGCGGTGTCATTTTGAAACAGGAGATGTTTTTAATTAAATAGGGCTGTAATTTGGATTAGATGTAGTTATCACTTTTTCAAGAAAGACCATAAAATAAAACGCCCTATATATCTTCCCCCTTCTTACCCCTCTTCTCTTTCCTTTTTATCACTTGGTTCAAAAACGGAGAAGGAAACCATCGTGAGGAAACGCCTGAGAGATATTTCTCGAAATCTCGACGGCCATGCGGCATGAATTAACACCTTGCGACTTCTTCCTTTGGGGCCACGTGAAAGAGAAGGTCTACGCCAACAGCCCAGCGCCGATTCAAGACCTCAAAGATGGAATTCGTGAGGCTATCGAGGACATAAGGCAGCCACTTTGCGATTTGGTTATGGAAAACTTCATGAAAAGGATATGGTCCTGTAAGCGTGGTCGTGGTGGTCATTTGCCTGATGTTATTTTTCACTATTAAAGGCATACCTTTCTCTTTATAATGAAATAAACATCCGATCATTTATATTAAAAAATGGCATTTTTCTTTGAATATTAAAATAACACCTCTTATTGGAAAACCCTGTAAATATCAGAAAATCTAGACTCCGAGGTGCTACTGAGAAATTTCTGATAGAAAAACTCAATAACACTTTTGCCCGACCCGGGAATCGAACCCAGGACCTCATGCTCAGCAGTAACGCTTGCTACCACTAGACGAACGAGGCAATATTGGCTTAAAATGCTGCCAGATAGATTATCTACTTGGTGGAGGCACCAGATGCAAACAAGGTGGAGGATGACAGAACTTCGATGTTTCTCGTACAGTCATAGACCAAAGAGTTAAAGGATCTCTTCTTCCTGCTGACCTAAACCATTTGTTCCGTTTAGGTTTATAACAAATACAAAAAAACAAAACATTAATTTCTCTTGTTTCAGAAAGTGTTCCGGCTCCGAATACTAGCGTTTACATCCCAATTGTTTCGAGGGTCTGCTTTAACGCTGACTGTATCAACGTTTGCCATCTGCTTGGTTACAGATATGGCATATGTATAGGGACCAGCCGGTGCTGGTGTTCTAACTAACAACACACATCACACACACACAAACACACACACACACACACACACCACACATCACACCACACACCACCACACTACATCACATCTCTGATACATCAAGGTTTAGCTACCTTGACGATTTACCTACTTTAAAAAACTACTTTTGATTCATCTTAGTTTTTGGACTAGTAAGAAGATATACTTCTTTACCTAATAAGTTTTTGGACAAAAATACCATGTAAATGTTTAATGGCTTAAGAGCGCTGCGACCGCGGCTCGCAACTACAAATCGAGACGTTTGCAAAATTCGTTCGGAATATTGCTATCTCTGTTTGACAACAGCAGGCGGGCGGCGGACGCGGTGCGCATCCGTGTGTGTGTGTGACTGGATAGATAGCTACTTACCATTCATTCATAACGAGTCGACGGCATTTATATTTTATTATTAGTAATTAGGTATGTTCATTACTTGCTTTATTTCTGTTGAATACTTTGGGGAATCGTTAGTATATGTACAGACTAGTAATGCGTTTTTTGGAAATTTCTTTACAATGCCAATATCTCAATGTTTTAGAATATCTCTGGATCTAGGCCTTGTACAGAAAATCTAGTAGATATGAAATGAAATTGTTTATTCTGTAAATAGGATAAGTATCGGAATCACTTTTACACGTCAGATTAAAAAAATCGGTACCGCGGTAATCAACGCATTGATACCTTTTACTCCACGGTTTCGGTAAATTGCGTTACAGTGTCGCGAAATCAAAGGTTTAGGTCCCATCTCAAAAATGCTCAACGCGCCTAAAGAAGTATTCACTTCAAGAAAACTTCCAAAACCTTTAAAGTAAAAATACTTGCATAGAACTTTGATCCATAACTAAATGTAAATAAGGAGCAGAATTGCATCGAGCGTCGAAGGAGCGAGTAGCCGATAAAAATACTTTGAAGAAAAATACTTGTATAGAACATTGGTACGGACCTTATCTAAATAAAGAGCACAATCGCGTTTACAAAAAAAAAAAAAACTTCCAAATCCTTTAAAGTAGAAACGTTTGCATAGAACTACTAGGGGTTTCGAATACCGGATTTTTGCAGTACCGGTATTAATACCGTATAGAAAATGTCCAACACCGGGATCCCGGGATGGGACTATTTTTTTACTTAATATCGTTTTTTATACAACAACTAATAAGTTTCACTACAAAATAATAAAAAACTGCTTTTTAAATATAAAGTCACTTTTTATACAACTTTAAATTACAAACAGAATCTCCTAACAAAAATAACAAAATAATCTGATACATAGTATGAGAAAAGTACCTAGATAAAATAAAGCATTTAAATTTGAATAATCAGTATCTAAGTAATTACAATTTAGCGATCTATTTTATCTTTATGTTTTTATAAAACAAATCTCTTTAAAATCAACATACAATATGTTTTAATAAAATCACATAAAAATCAGTCAAAATTGTTCATCGTGCTTTTAAGGGGGAAGCGCCAGGGTATCTCGCAAAATTCAAATTTACTTACGTTTTTTGCATTTTGCAGGTCAGTGTCAGGTTTTATGTAGATTAAAATATGATTCGCGGTCGTAACAAATATGGCTTTACTCAATTATAATCATTACAATCAGCAATAGTGATTAAGAAGAAGATAAAGGTGTCAAATGTCATGATTTCATGAAGTCATGACATTTGACACCTTTGCTAACTTATGGAGTTGTATTGCTGATTGTAATGTTTATAATTGAGTAAAGCCATATTCGTTATGACCGCGAATCATATTTTAATCAACATAAACCCTGTCACTGACTTGCAAAATGCAAAATACGTAAGAAAATTTGAATTTCGCGGGTTACCCTGATGCTTCCCCGTTATGGGTTTTTCTTCATGACTTATTACAGTTACTACTGAGTGGAACATGCATCTTTTGCTATAAAGTAATATCTGCATATAATCTCTATAAAATCAACATTGTTTCGGCTCTTTCTTCCTGAAAATGAGTTCGTAGGAAGGAAAGAGCATCTAAAGTTTTATCTGAGAGCGAGCTTCTTAAGACGCAGATATATGACAGTGACCTTGAATGGTTAGCTTGCGTGTTTTGTACTGAGCTCATGCAACGCGTCATACGTCCAGCCAGTAATAGGACTCGTCCATCAAGGAGCGCTGTCCCAAATTAGACGCATTATTAATTTATTACAAGTAAAAAAAGGTATTTTAATAAAACACGTATACTAAAAGATCAATAATTTAATTGTTTTCAAAATGGTGAAGTTTTCAGAAAAAACGCTTGATCGATTTTGCGTCATTCTCAGTTTTTATCCGCGTTAGACATAACTTTACAAATTAATTTCACTATTTAATATAAACATAATCAAAAATATGCCTATATTAAAATATTAAGAAAATGCTCTTATTCAACATATTTTTTTTTTTCAAATTACTAACACTACTCGTTTAGACGTCATCTTCAGTATAAAATCATTAAAAGTCGGTTATCGTCCCCTTAAACGGTTGCACAAATATGTAACCGAGGAAAACGTTCTCTCTACCTCTACGCTCGTAGGTAGAATGCTCAGTAAATAATTATACGCCATGTCAATATACATCTCTCGGCCGCCTTCAGAACTATCATAAATGCCCAATTCAACTCTTACAATAGACTCTATATCAGTGCTGCAGGGTTAACATGACAAGCGCGAGAACGATCTTTTTCTCGTTTTATCGGAATTTGTCTACGATTCTGACGTCATTCTAATCCCTTACATGACCGCAAACAGCGAGTAAACTCGAAAAAGGCACTTTGACACTACTTTATCGCGCGACGAGATACCGATGTTGCAAGTGATTAAAAACAAATTATTTTTATGATAGCAACAGCGGCTTGAAGTTCTGTTTCATTCATTCAATTTATGCATGGAATTATGTACTTTATTGAATAAACGTCTCTTTTAATTATTCTCTTTTAAATATTTATGATTAGTTTTTTGTGTAACCGACTTTTTGATTAAAATTAAATTATTTCTTTGGCATGCTGAAATTAAAATACAAATTGATGGAAATAAAAATTAGTGGCACCTATACTCATTAGATAATCACCACAAATGACAAATGGGCCGACGATCGCAATTTGACAAATCGAAGTTTATTATTGTAACAGTCACCATAAAGTCTATGACGTTGCAAATTTTGTTAATCACCAGTCACCAAAAAGACTGACGTTCAAATAAATTGGCAGGTGGAGTTGATTCCGCTATTCTAACCATAAAAATTGTTAATCACCACCCTTAGGAAATAAACTGGTAATTTTAGTAATTATGTTGCGAATATTTGATATTACCATACAGCTATAATCCCTAGATTTCGTTAATTTATTTATTTAATCACCATAATTGGCAAAGTGACTGGAAAGTAATAGTCATCTACGTGGTAGTGCACCCCTCTACTACAGTACACCGGTGTACACCCACAATTAAAAAAAAATATCATTTTGTCTTTTTGTCTACTCTTCTCGTCGTCAAAATCGAGGACGACTAAATACGACAAAATAACTGATTATCTCGTGTTGAACTGTCAAAAATCGAGATAAATAACGTGTCATGTTAGGGTTTGTTGACAAAACATCAAGTTTGACAGAAAGAGTCAAGTATTTTGTATGGCGTAGCTATCAGAAAACGATAACACTACAGAAATAGACAAAAATTAGTCGCGCGAGGGTGGATAATTATCTCGTGTCATGTTAGGCCTGCTGGAAGAAGCATGGGTCCTAACTTCCCTTTGAGTTTTAGCTTCTATTTCTGCCTCCAGTTAGTAGCACAAGTAGTAATGAAATGTAACTAACTGTCGAATTAAAATACGCAGTTTTTAAAACTTACCCAGATAATTATAAAATTGGTTAGAAATATAATGTGTAGGTAATAAAAAGAAATTGTTTCACTGTAGTGTTTACTGATAAAATAAAATCACCAATACCGGTTTTCCGGTAGTGGACATTTCAATACCGGTATTGAAAAATGTCAAATAATGTCCGGGATCCCTGTATTAGCCAATACCGGGATCCCGGTATTGAAAGCCCTACATAGAACATTGATCCGTAACTAAATATAAATAAGAAATAAAATAGTCTTGCGACTTTGCGAGTATTTCGGATCGGCACTTGGTCGGCGTACTTGCAAGTAAATACCTAGTATAAAAACCTGGTCCTATAATATAGCCCTCGTTCGCACGGACGTAATAAAATCGCGGCGAAATTTTTTGTGCACTTGATTTTCAACGCTCTGCTTAGCGCCGAGAGTTGAAAATCCAACAGTGTTTCTTCAACGCGCTGGGACGAGAGTACGTCCCAGCACGTTGGATTCTCAACAAGCCACCTATACCTGGACTACCGCGTTTCGGCCGTGTGTATAATTTAGATGTTTCTACGACTCGCTGAGGGTGTTTAGACGCATAAATAGGTACCTACCGATTAATATTACTGATGAAACATAAGTACTCGTTTGTCCAGATACGGATGTTTGTAAACACATTTATGTTATCTAAAGATAGAATGAAAAAAATTTTTTTTTTTCAGAAACAGGTACCTACCCATACCCATAGGTAAATAATTTTAACCGCTCAGGCGCGGTGGGTGGTCCGCGCCGTGACAGATTTACGACCGCACTTGAATAAACAAAAGCATCGGGTTTCATGATAACGTCTATAGTGTTTTGTTTATGTTTTTTGCTACTCGAATAGATTAGAGATACATTGTAAATGGTTACAGTCTTTGTTATCAACGTTTACTAATCTTTATTACCCGTTTTTTTTTTGTTTTCTATGTTCTAATGTTTTTACGATTTCTAATAAAACTACCGTACCAATTCACACGAAATTTTTCAGGGTACATTATGGATAGATAAGTTATCTAATAAAAGCGTTTTCAGAGAAAAATTTTTTTCCAAAAAAATTCAAAAAATCTAGGTTTTTGCTGATCTAGAATTTCTAGTGCTTTCATAACTTTCTCCGTACCAAAAAAATATTTTTTATGTATATTTTTTTGTAAAAAAATTTTAAAACCCTGAAAAATTTAGTATTGAAAATAAATAAAACACTTACCGATCAGATCCATACAGAAAACTCACAAAATATCACAACTTTCACTATCACGAGAACTTTCACCTACACGTTTGTTTACACTTTTTTTGGTTGGGTCAAAATAGGTATAATCTAATGTTATTTAGTGCGAATATTATCTAAAACGATGTAATATTTACTTCAAAATGAAAATATCACCACTTTCCGACGATTTACACACTAAAACCATTAAAAAACGAATTATTACTGCGAACGCGCGCATCCCGGGAGTGACGTTTTTACTGTCATTTTGACCGCGCGGGAATGTCATTTTCAACATTTTTTTATAGTGTTGCCCATTTATATTTTTGCTTTTAGTCGATTTATTTGACAAGAATATCTATCTGACCATAGACTGCAAAAAATTTCAAACAAAAATATTGATTACAGCGAATACGATTGACAGTTGTATGTCGTGTGGAGTCTTGTTGCCAATTGGCAACAACGGTCCTTTAGCGGTGTCATTTTGAAACAGGAGATGTTTTTAATTAAATAGGGCTGTAATTTGGATTAGATGTAGTTATCACTTTTTCAAGAAAGACCATAAAATAAAACGCCCTATATATCTTCCCCCTTCTTACCCCTCTTCTCTTTCCTTTTTATCACTTGGTTCAAAAACGGAGAAGGAAACCATCGTGAGGAAACGCCTGAGAGATATTTCTCGAAATCTCGACGGCCATGCGGCATGAATTAACACCTTGCGACTTCTTCCTTTGGGGCCACGTGAAAGAGAAGGTCTACGCCAACAGCCCAGCGCCGATTCAAGACCTCAAAGATGGAATTCGTGAGGCTATCGAGGACATAAGGCAGCCACTTTGCGATTTGGTTATGGAAAACTTCATGAAAAGGATATGGTCCTGTAAGCGTGGTCGTGGTGGTCATTTGCCTGATGTTATTTTTCACTATTAAAGGCATACCTTTCTCTTTATAATGAAATAAACATCCGATCATTTATATTAAAAAATGGCATTTTTCTTTGAATATTAAAATAACACCTCTTATTGGAAAACCCTGTAAATATCAGAAAATCTAGACTCCGAGGTGCTACTGAGAAATTTCTGATAGAAAAACTCAATAACACTTTTGCCCGACCCGGGAATCGAACCCAGGACCTCATGCTCAGCAGTAACGCTTGCTACCACTAGACGAACGAGGCAATATTGGCTTAAAATGCTGCCAGATAGATTATCTACTTGGTGGAGGCACCAGATGCAAACAAGGTGGAGGATGACAGAACTTCGATGTTTCTCGTACAGTCATAGACCAAAGAGTTAAAGGATCTCTTCTTCCTGCTGACCTAAACCATTTGTTCCGTTTAGGTTTATAACAAATACAAAAAAACAAAACATTAATTTCTCTTGTTTCAGAAAGTGTTCCGGCTCCGAATACTAGCGTTTACATCCCAATTGTTTCGAGGGTCTGCTTTAACGCTGACTGTATCAACGTTTGCCATCTGCTTGGTTACAGATATGGCATATGTATAGGGACCAGCCGGTGCTGGTGTTCTAACTAACAACACACATCACACACACACAAACACACACACACACACACACACCACACATCACACCACACACCACCACACTACATCACATCTCTGATACATCAAGGTTTAGCTACCTTGACGATTTACCTACTTTAAAAAACTACTTTTGATTCATCTTAGTTTTTGGACTAGTAAGAAGATATACTTCTTTACCTAATAAGTTTTTGGACAAAAATACCATGTAAATGTTTAATGGCTTAAGAGCGCTGCGACCGCGGCTCGCAACTACAAATCGAGACGTTTGCAAAATTCGTTCGGAATATTGCTATCTCTGTTTGACAACAGCAGGCGGGCGGCGGACGCGGTGCGCATCCGTGTGTGTGTGTGACTGGATAGATAGCTACTTACCATTCATTCATAACGAGTCGACGGCATTTATATTTTATTATTAGTAATTAGGTATGTTCATTACTTGCTTTATTTCTGTTGAATACTTTGGGGAATCGTTAGTATATGTACAGACTAGTAATGCGTTTTTTGGAAATTTCTTTACAATGCCAATATCTCAATGTTTTAGAATATCTCTGGATCTAGGCCTTGTACAGAAAATCTAGTAGATATGAAATGAAATTGTTTATTCTGTAAATAGGATAAGTATCGGAATCACTTTTACACGTCAGATTAAAAAAATCGGTACCGCGGTAATCAACGCATTGATACCTTTTACTCCACGGTTTCGGTAAATTGCGTTACAGTGTCGCGAAATCAAAGGTTTAGGTCCCATCTCAAAAATGCTCAACGCGCCTAAAGAAGTATTCACTTCAAGAAAACTTCCAAAACCTTTAAAGTAAAAATACTTGCATAGAACTTTGATCCATAACTAAATGTAAATAAGGAGCAGAATTGCATCGAGCGTCGAAGGAGCGAGTAGCCGATAAAAATACTTTGAAGAAAAATACTTGTATAGAACATTGGTACGGACCTTATCTAAATAAAGAGCACAATCGCGTTTACAAAAAAAAAAAAAACTTCCAAATCCTTTAAAGTAGAAACGTTTGCATAGAACTACTAGGGGTTTCGAATACCGGATTTTTGCAGTACCGGTATTAATACCGTATAGAAAATGTCCAACACCGGGATCCCGGGATGGGACTATTTTTTTACTTAATATCGTTTTTTATACAACAACTAATAAGTTTCACTACAAAATAATAAAAAACTGCTTTTTAAATATAAAGTCACTTTTTATACAACTTTAAATTACAAACAGAATCTCCTAACAAAAATAACAAAATAATCTGATACATAGTATGAGAAAAGTACCTAGATAAAATAAAGCATTTAAATTTGAATAATCAGTATCTAAGTAATTACAATTTAGCGATCTATTTTATCTTTATGTTTTTATAAAACAAATCTCTTTAAAATCAACATACAATATGTTTTAATAAAATCACATAAAAATCAGTCAAAATTGTTCATCGTGCTTTTAAGGGGGAAGCGCCAGGGTATCTCGCAAAATTCAAATTTACTTACGTTTTTTGCATTTTGCAGGTCAGTGTCAGGTTTTATGTAGATTAAAATATGATTCGCGGTCGTAACAAATATGGCTTTACTCAATTATAATCATTACAATCAGCAATAGTGATTAAGAAGAAGATAAAGGTGTCAAATGTCATGATTTCATGAAGTCATGACATTTGACACCTTTGCTAACTTATGGAGTTGTATTGCTGATTGTAATGTTTATAATTGAGTAAAGCCATATTCGTTATGACCGCGAATCATATTTTAATCAACATAAACCCTGTCACTGACTTGCAAAATGCAAAATACGTAAGAAAATTTGAATTTCGCGGGTTACCCTGATGCTTCCCCGTTATGGGTTTTTCTTCATGACTTATTACAGTTACTACTGAGTGGAACATGCATCTTTTGCTATAAAGTAATATCTGCATATAATCTCTATAAAATCAACATTGTTTCGGCTCTTTCTTCCTGAAAATGAGTTCGTAGGAAGGAAAGAGCATCTAAAGTTTTATCTGAGAGCGAGCTTCTTAAGACGCAGATATATGACAGTGACCTTGAATGGTTAGCTTGCGTGTTTTGTACTGAGCTCATGCAACGCGTCATACGTCCAGCCAGTAATAGGACTCGTCCATCAAGGAGCGCTGTCCCAAATTAGACGCATTATTAATTTATTACAAGTAAAAAAAGGTATTTTAATAAAACACGTATACTAAAAGATCAATAATTTAATTGTTTTCAAAATGGTGAAGTTTTCAGAAAAAACGCTTGATCGATTTTGCGTCATTCTCAGTTTTTATCCGCGTTAGACATAACTTTACAAATTAATTTCACTATTTAATATAAACATAATCAAAAATATGCCTATATTAAAATATTAAGAAAATGCTCTTATTCAACATATTTTTTTTTTTCAAATTACTAACACTACTCGTTTAGACGTCATCTTCAGTATAAAATCATTAAAAGTCGGTTATCGTCCCCTTAAACGGTTGCACAAATATGTAACCGAGGAAAACGTTCTCTCTACCTCTACGCTCGTAGGTAGAATGCTCAGTAAATAATTATACGCCATGTCAATATACATCTCTCGGCCGCCTTCAGAACTATCATAAATGCCCAATTCAACTCTTACAATAGACTCTATATCAGTGCTGCAGGGTTAACATGACAAGCGCGAGAACGATCTTTTTCTCGTTTTATCGGAATTTGTCTACGATTCTGACGTCATTCTAATCCCTTACATGACCGCAAACAGCGAGTAAACTCGAAAAAGGCACTTTGACACTACTTTATCGCGCGACGAGATACCGATGTTGCAAGTGATTAAAAACAAATTATTTTTATGATAGCAACAGCGGCTTGAAGTTCTGTTTCATTCATTCAATTTATGCATGGAATTATGTACTTTATTGAATAAACGTCTCTTTTAATTATTCTCTTTTAAATATTTATGATTAGTTTTTTGTGTAACCGACTTTTTGATTAAAATTAAATTATTTCTTTGGCATGCTGAAATTAAAATACAAATTGATGGAAATAAAAATTAGTGGCACCTATACTCATTAGATAATCACCACAAATGACAAATGGGCCGACGATCGCAATTTGACAAATCGAAGTTTATTATTGTAACAGTCACCATAAAGTCTATGACGTTGCAAATTTTGTTAATCACCAGTCACCAAAAAGACTGACGTTCAAATAAATTGGCAGGTGGAGTTGATTCCGCTATTCTAACCATAAAAATTGTTAATCACCACCCTTAGGAAATAAACTGGTAATTTTAGTAATTATGTTGCGAATATTTGATATTACCATACAGCTATAATCCCTAGATTTCGTTAATTTATTTATTTAATCACCATAATTGGCAAAGTGACTGGAAAGTAATAGTCATCTACGTGGTAGTGCACCCCTCTACTACAGTACACCGGTGTACACCCACAATTAAAAAAAAATATCATTTTGTCTTTTTGTCTACTCTTCTCGTCGTCAAAATCGAGGACGACTAAATACGACAAAATAACTGATTATCTCGTGTTGAACTGTCAAAAATCGAGATAAATAACGTGTCATGTTAGGGTTTGTTGACAAAACATCAAGTTTGACAGAACGAGTCAAGTATTTTGTATGGCGTAGCTATCAGAAAACGATAACACTACAGAAATAGACAAAAATTAGTCGCGCGAGGGTGGATAATTATCTCGTGTCATGTTAGGCCTGCTGGAAGAAGCATGGGTCCTAACTTCCCTTTGAGTTTTAGCTTCTATTTCTGCCTCCAGTTAGTAGCACAAGTAGTAATGAAATGTAACTAACTGTCGAATTAAAATACGCAGTTTTTAAAACTTACCCAGATAATTATAAAATTGGTTAGAAATATAATGTGTAGGTAATAAAAAGAAATTGTTTCACTGTAGTGTTTACTGATAAAATAAAATCACCAATACCGGTTTTCCGGTAGTGGACATTTCAATACCGGTATTGAAAAATGTCAAATAATGTCCGGGATCCCTGTATTAGCCAATACCGGGATCCCGGTATTGAAAGCCCTACATAGAACATTGATCCGTAACTAAATATAAATAAGAAATAAAATAGTCTTGCGACTTTGCGAGTATTTCGGATCGGCACTTGGTCGGCGTACTTGCAAGTAAATACCTAGTATAAAAACCTGGTCCTATAATATAGCCCTCGTTCGCACGGACGTAATAAAATCGCGGCGAAATTTTTTGTGCACTTGATTTTCAACGCTCTGCTTAGCGCCGAGAGTTGAAAATCCAACAGTGTTTCTTCAACGCGCTGGGACGAGAGTACGTCCCAGCACGTTGGATTCTCAACAAGCCACCTATACCTGGACTACCGCGTTTCGGCCGTGTGTATAATTTAGATGTTTCTACGACTCGCTGAGGGTGTTTAGACGCATAAATAGGTACCTACCGATTAATATTACTGATGAAACATAAGTACTCGTTTGTCCAGATACGGATGTTTGTAAACACATTTATGTTATCTAAAGATAGAATGAAAAAAATTTTTTTTTTTCAGAAACAGGTACCTACCCATACCCATAGGTAAATAATTTTAACCGCTCAGGCGCGGTGGGTGGTCCGCGCCGTGACAGATTTACGACCGCACTTGAATAAACAAAAGCATCGGGTTTCATGATAACGTCTATAGTGTTTTGTTTATGTTTTTTGCTACTCGAATAGATTAGAGATACATTGTAAATGGTTACAGTCTTTGTTATCAACGTTTACTAATCTTTATTACCCGTTTTTTTTTTGTTTTCTATGTTCTAATGTTTTTACGATTTCTAATAAAACTACCGTACCAATTCACACGAAATTTTTCAGGGTACATTATGGATAGATAAGTTATCTAATAAAAGCGTTTTCAGAGAAAAATTTTTTTCCAAAAAAATTCAAAAAATCTAGGTTTTTGCTGATCTAGAATTTCTAGTGCTTTCATAACTTTCTCCGTACCAAAAAAATATTTTTTATGTATATTTTTTTGTAAAAAAATTTTAAAACCCTGAAAAATTTAGTATTGAAAATAAATAAAACACTTACCGATCAGATCCATACAGAAAACTCACAAAATATCACAACTTTCACTATCACGAGAACTTTCACCTACACGTTTGTTTACACTTTTTTTGGTTGGGTCAAAATAGGTATAATCTAATGTTATTTAGTGCGAATATTATCTAAAACGATGTAATATTTACTTCAAAATGAAAATATCACCACTTTCCGACGATTTACACACTAAAACCATTAAAAAACGAATTATTACTGCGAACGCGCGCATCCCGGGAGTGACGTTTTTACTGTCATTTTGACCGCGCGGGAATGTCATTTTCAACATTTTTTTATAGTGTTGCCCATTTATATTTTTGCTTTTAGTCGATTTATTTGACAAGAATATCTATCTGACCATAGACTGCAAAAAATTTCAAACAAAAATATTGATTACAGCGAATACGATTGACAGTTGTATGTCGTGTGGAGTCTTGTTGCCAATTGGCAACAACGGTCCTTTAGCGGTGTCATTTTGAAACAGGAGATGTTTTTAATTAAATAGGGCTGTAATTTGGATTAGATGTAGTTATCACTTTTTCAAGAAAGACCATAAAATAAAACGCCCTATATATCTTCCCCCTTCTTACCCCTCTTCTCTTTCCTTTTTATCACTTGGTTCAAAAACGGAGAAGGAAACCATCGTGAGGAAACGCCTGAGAGATATTTCTCGAAATCTCGACGGCCATGCGGCATGAATTAACACCTTGCGACTTCTTCCTTTGGGGCCACGTGAAAGAGAAGGTCTACGCCAACAGCCCAGCGCCGATTCAAGACCTCAAAGATGGAATTCGTGAGGCTATCGAGGACATAAGGCAGCCACTTTGCGATTTGGTTATGGAAAACTTCATGAAAAGGATATGGTCCTGTAAGCGTGGTCGTGGTGGTCATTTGCCTGATGTTATTTTTCACTATTAAAGGCATACCTTTCTCTTTATAATGAAATAAACATCCGATCATTTATATTAAAAAATGGCATTTTTCTTTGAATATTAAAATAACACCTCTTATTGGAAAACCCTGTAAATATCAGAAAATCTAGACTCCGAGGTGCTACTGAGAAATTTCTGATAGAAAAACTCAATAACACTTTTGCCCGACCCGGGAATCGAACCCAGGACCTCATGCTCAGCAGTAACGCTTGCTACCACTAGACGAACGAGGCAATATTGGCTTAAAATGCTGCCAGATAGATTATCTACTTGGTGGAGGCACCAGATGCAAACAAGGTGGAGGATGACAGAACTTCGATGTTTCTCGTACAGTCATAGACCAAAGAGTTAAAGGATCTCTTCTTCCTGCTGACCTAAACCATTTGTTCCGTTTAGGTTTATAACAAATACAAAAAAACAAAACATTAATTTCTCTTGTTTCAGAAAGTGTTCCGGCTCCGAATACTAGCGTTTACATCCCAATTGTTTCGAGGGTCTGCTTTAACGCTGACTGTATCAACGTTTGCCATCTGCTTGGTTACAGATATGGCATATGTATAGGGACCAGCCGGTGCTGGTGTTCTAACTAACAACACACATCACACACACACAAACACACACACACACACACACACCACACATCACACCACACACCACCACACTACATCACATCTCTGATACATCAAGGTTTAGCTACCTTGACGATTTACCTACTTTAAAAAACTACTTTTGATTCATCTTAGTTTTTGGACTAGTAAGAAGATATACTTCTTTACCTAATAAGTTTTTGGACAAAAATACCATGTAAATGTTTAATGGCTTAAGAGCGCTGCGACCGCGGCTCGCAACTACAAATCGAGACGTTTGCAAAATTCGTTCGGAATATTGCTATCTCTGTTTGACAACAGCAGGCGGGCGGCGGACGCGGTGCGCATCCGTGTGTGTGTGTGACTGGATAGATAGCTACTTACCATTCATTCATAACGAGTCGACGGCATTTATATTTTATTATTAGTAATTAGGTATGTTCATTACTTGCTTTATTTCTGTTGAATACTTTGGGGAATCGTTAGTATATGTACAGACTAGTAATGCGTTTTTTGGAAATTTCTTTACAATGCCAATATCTCAATGTTTTAGAATATCTCTGGATCTAGGCCTTGTACAGAAAATCTAGTAGATATGAAATGAAATTGTTTATTCTGTAAATAGGATAAGTATCGGAATCACTTTTACACGTCAGATTAAAAAAATCGGTACCGCGGTAATCAACGCATTGATACCTTTTACTCCACGGTTTCGGTAAATTGCGTTACAGTGTCGCGAAATCAAAGGTTTAGGTCCCATCTCAAAAATGCTCAACGCGCCTAAAGAAGTATTCACTTCAAGAAAACTTCCAAAACCTTTAAAGTAAAAATACTTGCATAGAACTTTGATCCATAACTAAATGTAAATAAGGAGCAGAATTGCATCGAGCGTCGAAGGAGCGAGTAGCCGATAAAAATACTTTGAAGAAAAATACTTGTATAGAACATTGGTACGGACCTTATCTAAATAAAGAGCACAATCGCGTTTACAAAAAAAAAAAAAACTTCCAAATCCTTTAAAGTAGAAACGTTTGCATAGAACTACTAGGGGTTTCGAATACCGGATTTTTGCAGTACCGGTATTAATACCGTATAGAAAATGTCCAACACCGGGATCCCGGGATGGGACTATTTTTTTACTTAATATCGTTTTTTATACAACAACTAATAAGTTTCACTACAAAATAATAAAAAACTGCTTTTTAAATATAAAGTCACTTTTTATACAACTTTAAATTACAAACAGAATCTCCTAACAAAAATAACAAAATAATCTGATACATAGTATGAGAAAAGTACCTAGATAAAATAAAGCATTTAAATTTGAATAATCAGTATCTAAGTAATTACAATTTAGCGATCTATTTTATCTTTATGTTTTTATAAAACAAATCTCTTTAAAATCAACATACAATATGTTTTAATAAAATCACATAAAAATCAGTCAAAATTGTTCATCGTGCTTTTAAGGGGGAAGCGCCAGGGTATCTCGCAAAATTCAAATTTACTTACGTTTTTTGCATTTTGCAGGTCAGTGTCAGGTTTTATGTAGATTAAAATATGATTCGCGGTCGTAACAAATATGGCTTTACTCAATTATAATCATTACAATCAGCAATAGTGATTAAGAAGAAGATAAAGGTGTCAAATGTCATGATTTCATGAAGTCATGACATTTGACACCTTTGCTAACTTATGGAGTTGTATTGCTGATTGTAATGTTTATAATTGAGTAAAGCCATATTCGTTATGACCGCGAATCATATTTTAATCAACATAAACCCTGTCACTGACTTGCAAAATGCAAAATACGTAAGAAAATTTGAATTTCGCGGGTTACCCTGATGCTTCCCCGTTATGGGTTTTTCTTCATGACTTATTACAGTTACTACTGAGTGGAACATGCATCTTTTGCTATAAAGTAATATCTGCATATAATCTCTATAAAATCAACATTGTTTCGGCTCTTTCTTCCTGAAAATGAGTTCGTAGGAAGGAAAGAGCATCTAAAGTTTTATCTGAGAGCGAGCTTCTTAAGACGCAGATATATGACAGTGACCTTGAATGGTTAGCTTGCGTGTTTTGTACTGAGCTCATGCAACGCGTCATACGTCCAGCCAGTAATAGGACTCGTCCATCAAGGAGCGCTGTCCCAAATTAGACGCATTATTAATTTATTACAAGTAAAAAAAGGTATTTTAATAAAACACGTATACTAAAAGATCAATAATTTAATTGTTTTCAAAATGGTGAAGTTTTCAGAAAAAACGCTTGATCGATTTTGCGTCATTCTCAGTTTTTATCCGCGTTAGACATAACTTTACAAATTAATTTCACTATTTAATATAAACATAATCAAAAATATGCCTATATTAAAATATTAAGAAAATGCTCTTATTCAACATATTTTTTTTTTTCAAATTACTAACACTACTCGTTTAGACGTCATCTTCAGTATAAAATCATTAAAAGTCGGTTATCGTCCCCTTAAACGGTTGCACAAATATGTAACCGAGGAAAACGTTCTCTCTACCTCTACGCTCGTAGGTAGAATGCTCAGTAAATAATTATACGCCATGTCAATATACATCTCTCGGCCGCCTTCAGAACTATCATAAATGCCCAATTCAACTCTTACAATAGACTCTATATCAGTGCTGCAGGGTTAACATGACAAGCGCGAGAACGATCTTTTTCTCGTTTTATCGGAATTTGTCTACGATTCTGACGTCATTCTAATCCCTTACATGACCGCAAACAGCGAGTAAACTCGAAAAAGGCACTTTGACACTACTTTATCGCGCGACGAGATACCGATGTTGCAAGTGATTAAAAACAAATTATTTTTATGATAGCAACAGCGGCTTGAAGTTCTGTTTCATTCATTCAATTTATGCATGGAATTATGTACTTTATTGAATAAACGTCTCTTTTAATTATTCTCTTTTAAATATTTATGATTAGTTTTTTGTGTAACCGACTTTTTGATTAAAATTAAATTATTTCTTTGGCATGCTGAAATTAAAATACAAATTGATGGAAATAAAAATTAGTGGCACCTATACTCATTAGATAATCACCACAAATGACAAATGGGCCGACGATCGCAATTTGACAAATCGAAGTTTATTATTGTAACAGTCACCATAAAGTCTATGACGTTGCAAATTTTGTTAATCACCAGTCACCAAAAAGACTGACGTTCAAATAAATTGGCAGGTGGAGTTGATTCCGCTATTCTAACCATAAAAATTGTTAATCACCACCCTTAGGAAATAAACTGGTAATTTTAGTAATTATGTTGCGAATATTTGATATTACCATACAGCTATAATCCCTAGATTTCGTTAATTTATTTATTTAATCACCATAATTGGCAAAGTGACTGGAAAGTAATAGTCATCTACGTGGTAGTGCACCCCTCTACTACAGTACACCGGTGTACACCCACAATTAAAAAAAAATATCATTTTGTCTTTTTGTCTACTCTTCTCGTCGTCAAAATCGAGGACGACTAAATACGACAAAATAACTGATTATCTCGTGTTGAACTGTCAAAAATCGAGATAAATAACGTGTCATGTTAGGGTTTGTTGACAAAACATCAAGTTTGACAGAACGAGTCAAGTATTTTGTATGGCGTAGCTATCAGAAAACGATAACACTACAGAAATAGACAAAAATTAGTCGCGCGAGGGTGGATAATTATCTCGTGTCATGTTAGGCCTGCTGGAAGAAGCATGGGTCCTAACTTCCCTTTGAGTTTTAGCTTCTATTTCTGCCTCCAGTTAGTAGCACAAGTAGTAATGAAATGTAACTAACTGTCGAATTAAAATACGCAGTTTTTAAAACTTACCCAGATAATTATAAAATTGGTTAGAAATATAATGTGTAGGTAATAAAAAGAAATTGTTTCACTGTAGTGTTTACTGATAAAATAAAATCACCAATACCGGTTTTCCGGTAGTGGACATTTCAATACCGGTATTGAAAAATGTCAAATAATGTCCGGGATCCCTGTATTAGCCAATACCGGGATCCCGGTATTGAAAGCCCTACATAGAACATTGATCCGTAACTAAATATAAATAAGAAATAAAATAGTCTTGCGACTTTGCGAGTATTTCGGATCGGCACTTGGTCGGCGTACTTGCAAGTAAATACCTAGTATAAAAACCTGGTCCTATAATATAGCCCTCGTTCGCACGGACGTAATAAAATCGCGGCGAAATTTTTTGTGCACTTGATTTTCAACGCTCTGCTTAGCGCCGAGAGTTGAAAATCCAACAGTGTTTCTTCAACGCGCTGGGACGAGAGTACGTCCCAGCACGTTGGATTCTCAACAAGCCACCTATACCTGGACTACCGCGTTT
The DNA here is from genome assembly GCA_963680765.1 of Agrochola lychnidis. NCBI lineage: Eukaryota > Metazoa > Arthropoda > Insecta > Lepidoptera > Noctuidae > Agrochola > Agrochola lychnidis. The sequence continues at coordinate 19,772,420 of OY796857.1, forward strand.
CGGCCGTGTGTATAATTTAGATGTTTCTACGACTCGCTGAGGGTGTTTAGACGCATAAATAGGTACCTACCGATTAATATTACTGATGAAACATAAGTACTCGTTTGTCCAGATACGGATGTTTGTAAACACATTTATGTTATCTAAAGATAGAATGAAAAAAATTTTTTTTTTTCAGAAACACGTGTATACAAAAAGATAATTAACTCGAGTAAAACAATCAAACAATAGATTTAAATATAATCACGAGCACAAAACAGAAGTAGTCGGCAGCTGCTTTAATTTAGTAAACAAATAAGCACAGTAAAGTATCTATATAATATACCTAATCTTATAATACTGACAAAAAATACCCCGAACGAATTCCAACCAAGCACGTTGCGCTATCGTGAGTGCCTGTCGGAGCGATATACAACTACAGTGAGAAGTACGACCACGCACACATTGACAAATTATTCCTTGACGCGATGGCAATACTAGCATCGAAAAATTATGATAAATTTGGATGTGTTCCGTAATACAAAAAATGATGAATGAAAACTTAATGTATTTCCATTTTTTTTCGATAATTTGTAACTTGATAACATAAACTATGCTTCTACGGAAACAATATTACAAATATTTTTGTTTATAATACAGAAAAAACCATATGAAAACATGTCATTTACGCTGTAAAAATGTACGAAATGCAATTCGCTTACATTTCATTTAAAGGTAAGTTTTTGAAAATCAAAAGACGTAGGAGCCTAGATAAATACTGTCTTAATCCGAATATCAACATAATATGGTGGAAATATGCTCAAATTGCAAATGATTGATGTACTACGTTTGTATGGACAATTCATACGTCGCCGCATTCTTAATCAATGTGATTGAATAAATTATTTTTGAAGTGAAATTTCTTTTTGAGATGGGAAAAAACAATTGAACTCGCGACACTGTTACCGTTACCGACACCTCATTAAAAGTATTTCCTGCACAGTAAAATTGTTTTTCAAGCTAAGACAATTTAATCCGATTATTTTAATTTTTGATTGAAAATATGAATTTTACTGTTAATAGTATAAATGTATTAACAAGACATTTGACATACGACCAATTTTCTATGAAGTATAAGGCCACAACGATAAGACATGCCTTAAATGCGACATGCAAATGCCTTGACTAGTACACGTATCGAGTGCAGTGGCGAGTAACTGGCAACTGGCAATGCCACGATAGAGCACGCTGCTGAATTCTCAGTAGGTGCTCTCGGCTCTGAGCCTTGCCGTGGCACTGTACTCGTGACGTGTACTCAGGGCAAAAAGACTTAAAACTTAACTCGCAACTGCTTCCTGAACTCTTACGAAGACTTCATCTATCATTTCTACGTCAAGATACCCCATTCCGTCAAGACATAGCCGCCAGCTGACTTTATGAAGATACCCGGAACCTATCGGTGTAGGACGTCAGCGGCGCCTGGACCAGGAGAGATCTACCCTCACACCGGGATAAACTTGTTTAGGCACACCCACACTGCGCGTCCATCGACCACTACCGTCCGGCACAATGTATAATGCCATGACATAAAACAACGAGCATCTTTATTGTTAGACTCATAGAATGCGTATTGTCTACGATTATCTATCTAATATAAATACTAGATTCTATTCATCACAAGTAATATCTCGTTCCGGTAAAAGACAGTCGTATATTAAAAACAAAATAAAATAAAATATTAAAATGAAACTGCTGGTGGTTGTCGTTATGGCATTGGTGCTGATTACATACGGTAAAATGTTATCTGAAGTTGAGAATAACAATTACCTGGTATACTACGTTGACTCATATATGGCTGAATATGAAGAACCTCCTAAGACGTATCGGCGTAAAGGCAAAGGCAAACACCGAAGGAATACCAACCCACGAAGTAAATATAAAATCCAACATATTGCACCCGGTAAGTAAGCACGATATATTATTCTTTATTTAGTACCTAAAGTCAACTGCACGTCAATATGCAGCAACACTTGAACTACGAAAAAACTTTTTACAAAAAAAAAACAACCGACTTAAAAAAAAACACTACAAAGTGAAAAATAACTTTAATTTCGGAAGTCGGTGTCTTTGGTTTTGAATTTTCGTTCTTTATCACCGACTTCCGAAATTAAAGTTATTTTTCACTTTGTAGTGTTTTTTTTGAAGTCGGTTGTTTTTTTTTTGTAAAAAGTTTTTATTTTTCACTTTTTAGTTGTGATACGTACCCCACACAAATTCGAATACCACTACCTGCTATGTAAATAACAGTGACAGGAAATTATCATAATATCATCCACATACTAAGCGAGGTAAAAATACGTATTATTGAAGCTAACTCAAAAACTACCCAAGTAAAGTTAATAAAATTTATATGGGACCACCTCTGAAGTATGATCTACCAAACAAAAAAATAATCATCAAAATCAATTCATAATTGACGGAGTAATCGCGTAACAAACATACAAAAAAAAAAAACAACATACAGTCGAATTGAGAACCTCCTCCTTTTGGAAGTCGGTTAAAAAAAGCTTCGCAATTAAGGCGCTGTCAAATTCAAACCAATTCCGAAGACGTGTGGTTGAATGTACGTGAAACTACATAGTCTGTCCAGAATCGAGAGTAGAATTGCTTAAACTAATTTTTAATGTTGGTTATTTTTTACGTTTAGATCATAACGATAAGACAACTAGGACAGCAAAATTATAAATAGGTTTTACAATTTATGTAAATCCTAACGTTACTAGACTATTATTAATGCGAAAGTGAGTTTGTTTGTTTGTTTGTTACGCTTTCACGCTAAAACGACCCGTTTTATAAAGGGTGGCAGTTATTTCAATTAAATCTTTTATAGTGAAAGTTTCTAACTACTAACGAGGAGGTAGTTGAGACATACAGGCTGGTTCAAGACAAAAAAGTTTTTTTTATTTCTAACTCTTCGTAGGTACTGCTTTTTAGGGTTCCGTATCCGAAAGGTGCCAAACGGAACCCTATTACTGTTATATCTGCCGCAGCAAGTTTAAGTATTTGGTATTTTAGTTCTATTTCTTAAGGCGCTCGCCGGCCGCTGCCGCGGCACCGCTCGCTTCGCTTGTTCGGCTTGCGCGCGATTGGTCACAGTTCTAACCCAACCTAACCCATTTGGTCGGGTGCCCTAGTTTAAACTTACAATAACAATCAATGTCGAAATTATAGTAATTGAACGAGTTGCCAATTTACCTTCATATTAATTTCATAACTACGAGCATTTGTAAACGGACGGCGCCGTATGTATAATGGCTAAAAGGGACAATCTACCTGCGACATTGCTACATATTAAACCAATCTTTATTTTTCGTTGTTCCAGGATTAATCATGCCTCCAGAACCATTTATAATTCCATTTAAAATAAAGCACTGTGCCAACACGTCGTGTGCATTCCTTTGCGGTCTGCTCGATTATGCAAGGGGCGAATGTGAATCCCTAAGATTTTGTCAGTGCTTCACACGCAAAACAAATCTCTTTTGGCACCTGTGATACAAGTAAGGGCTTTGTTGTGTTGTTGTTAGTGATTTTGTATCTATACATATTATAAACTATACATATTATATCTATACATATTATAAAGTCGCGGGCAGCTGTGCCCGCGATTTCGTTCACGTGGATGACGCAACTTAACAATGTGTTGTTTAGTGCGAAGCGCTGTTGGAGGATACCGCCAATTCATTTTATTTTCTTTGTGCAAGTGCTTCTTGGAAGGTAGGTAGGCCTTTGGTGTGGGATGCAACGTGTGTCGACACCCTTGCGCCATCCCATCTTCCTAGCTCGGCGAGCTGTGCTGGGGCTACTGCTGCAGGTGCGGAAAACCTCAAACGGCGCAAATACTCCAATCTTATTGGGACTTATATGTTTGAGCCGTTTGGAGTTGAAACATTAGGGCCATGGGGTCCGAGTGCCCACCTTGTGTTTCAAGACATTGCCAAGCGGCTGGTCGACTCTTCACGTGACCAGAGGTGTGCCAGAGGGCTGGCCTATTCTTTGGTCAAAGAATCAGCATTGCCATACAACGTGGCAATGCTGCCAGCCTTTTGGGCACTTTTCCTACTAACAGCGATGCGGACGAATTTTTTGATGCCCTATGATTATTTCCCCTCCCTTTTTTAAATACTTGTACATATTATTATTTTAAGTATGATAGTTTTTAAATAATGTAAATACATATACATGTACATATTATTATTTTAAGTCTCTCAGAGTGCTTCTTTATATACAATATTAGCTGTGGAATCATCTGGAGCGTACACAAAAAGGTTATTGGGGTTGTTAACGTGTGAAAGAGCTACGTATAGTTGACCATGGGAAATTTAGAAGGATTTTAATAAAGTGTGAGGGATCTTGAAAATGTGAGAGAACAATTTTCACTTGAACAGCACATACCTGTGCCTCTTTTCTCCATTTCAGAGCATCACAAAAATTGCATATTTCGTTGTGTAGCGAACTTTTATGACACCTACAAAACTCAAAAATGTCGGCCGACATGGGCGAGGGTCATTCTTTCACGGAGAATCTTAAGGCACGGCGCCCACTATCGGTGGGCATCGGTGCGGTTCGGTACAGCTCGGGCGCCTTACGGCGGCTTCAAACGCCTGAGGGCTGCTTAACATATTATAAATAAAAACAAGTGGGAATATTGTTCTCCCACATTTTCAACATCCGTCACACTTTACCCTTCTAAATTTCCCATGGTCAACTATACGTAGCTCTTTCACGCGTACATAACCCCAATAACTTTTTTGTGTACGCTCCAGATGGTTCCACGGCTAATACTGTATATAAAGAAGCACTTGCATAAAGAAAATAAACTGAATTGGCGGTATCCTCCAACAGCGCTTCGCACTAAACAACACATTGTTAAGTTCCGTCATCCACGCGAACGAAGTCGCGGGCACAGATAGTTATAAATAAAAATTAAGTTTAAAAAACTGTAATCCGACTAGGGAAAAATAAAAGTGATCTAAAAAGTACGAAACAAGAAAATATTTCAGACAGAAATCAAGACATAGGTATAAAAATTATTCAGGTAAAGCCGTCGTCGCTTGCCAGCTAAATTTTAATTCAGTAAATTGGCAAGGGCTGGGAAGTTCTATTTTTAGGGTTCCGTAGTAAACAAGGAACCCTTATGGTTTCGTCCGTCTGTCTGTCTGTCCGCGGCTTAGCTCAGAGACGCTTAGTACTAGAAAGCTGTAATTTGGCATGGGTATACAAAAAAAAAGAAGGTAGAATAAAATCATGAAAAATATTTTTTTTTTCAGGTACCTCCCCTAGACGTAAAGTTAGGATGATTTTTTTTTCTCTCAATAATCCCATAGTGTGGGGTGTCGTTGGAAAGGTAAAAATATTGTGAGTTTGCGAAGACCATTTTTGGATTAAGGAATCCGTTTTCGAAATATTAAGCTTTAAAGTGCTAATTTTTGTTAGAGTCAAGTGTTTCCCCCCCCCGCAAGTTTAATAGTTGGTTTTGGGTATGTGAAAAAATTCACGGCAGTAGCATACATAACGAAATTAAAAGGAAAACTATCACAGCTAAGTAGGCTTTACAAGTTAACGAGTAATAATCGACCAACTTACATTTGCGGTTGCAAAAACATGTTCTCCCATACAGAATGTATGGGAGAACATGTTTCTCAACTACAAAGGTAAGTTTGTTCTTGGGATAAATTCATCCCAACTACGGAACCCTTCATTGTGCGTGGTCCGACACGCACTTGGCCGGTTTTTACTTATGTGTTGTCTGGGTTCAGGGTTTGTGAGGTCGGTTTCACCTAAACGATGATGTTCATAGTGTTTGTATGAATGACAAAGTTATATTTGCGGTTTATATTTTCTGTTACGAATGGTTACGATTCGAACTTTGCGCCGAAAAGCCGCAACGCGCAAACCTTGTGCGGCGTTAGCCCCGACTGGCGCACTCTAAAACAGCCGAGATTTTGTTGTGTGCGTGCGGCGACGCATAGATACAAGCCGCGCACACATACAAGCCGCGCGCGGTGCGTTTTTATGAAGATAGCGTACTTCCTCTCTTTATACTATGGCAATACATTAATTTGATAAAATTATTCCATTTTTCAATTTGCAAAATAAGATTTTTGTTAGTGAAATAAAAGAACATAATAATGTGATTCGTTTAATTCAAAACTGAATCGTAAACATCGCAATATTTGCAAAAATAATTTTGATAGTTCTTGTCACTGTCAAACACAAAGAAGGGTGACCATGAATTTTCCGGGACAAAATACAGAAATTGGTATACCGTGTAGGGCGACCATGATTTTCTCAGGACAAAATCCGGAAAGCAGTTTACCGGGTAGCGGGATTACAAATTTCGAGTATGAGCATGCGTTCCTTATTTTGTTTGACCAGGCATGGGGTCATAACCTGCTCAAAAGGGGGAGGATATAACGCGATCTCATTTCAAACCGCTCCCGCCACAATCCGCAGCTTCTAGAATGTTCTAGAACCCGTCAAAAAGATAAACGACGCGCACCTTTTTTTACACGCTTTTTATTTAGACAAGTAGTCTGTCATCCGTCAGCTGTGCAACGCATCAGATTTCATTTTTTACGAAACATATTCTTCGCCCCGAAACGCTATTGTATTCATATTTATATTATTATATTGTGATATCTGTATGTTAAAATTTCTAATTATCTTTAACCAATTCAACGATCTAATATTAACAAATTTTTCAATCCCAAAGAGAATTTTAATTCAACAAAATAAACAAGAATTTGAAAAAAAACACGCTTTTAAAGAAAACCAAACGAAAAAATTATATGCAGAAGACATTCCATCAGTACGTATCGATTTCGGTCCAGATGGTGTTCAAGTAATTAAACCAATATCGGTACAGTTCCCAGCAAAACACAGCTATGGAACTGCTGAGAGACGTATGTTGCCATTGATTCTGAGTTGGGCATCGACCGTCCACAAGATGCAAGGCTGTACAGTTGATCATGCAGTCATTTATCTAGGCTCTCGACTGTTTGCATCTGGACAAGCTTATGTAGCACTTAGTCGTGGAAGATCTTTGGACGGAATTCAAATTGAAGAACTTGATTGCTCAAAGCTAACAGGTAAAACCCCTTGTAACAGAGAAGCATTAGATGAAATGATTCGATTACGAAGTAACACGTAGTAAGACTTGTCATTATCACTTGTTCGGCAATAACCTTATACCATTAAGTCTCACTGTATATATTGACAACGTTAAAATCTTTGAATGACTTCTAAAATCGAGATTTAATTTTTACCATTTAATACAGCCATGAATAATTTGGAAAATAATTAGTTACTTACAGTTATCACGGAATTAATAGTAGAATAAATAGGGTAAATTCGTTAGAGATGTCCATAGTTTTTTTAGGGTTAAATAAAACTGAAAATATTGAGATCACAATTAGACTTTTATTTTTAAGAAAATCAGCAACTCATCAGTCTTTAGAAAATCAGTATAAAAATATTTTTATAATGTGAGGAACATCCATAAAAAATATTTTAAAAAAAAAACATCACTGGCCGTCTCACCCGGTATATACGGTAGTGATGGCCGTAGTGGTACGGGACAGATGGCCGGTACTAGATTTGCCTCTGCCTTATGCCTTTTCTTTGATTTCTGCTTGCTGGAGCTCCGTTTTATTCTTCTGTCTACATTTAGAGCTAATGTCATCAAAAGGTGTACAATTCTCATGTGGGGTACAGATTAAAGATTGAACATTGAAGCCAATCTTCATGAGATGGGTTTTATAATATTTTTCGCTACGTAGATCCAGCACAATTATCAGCTTCATCTTCTGCGTTTTCTTCACCAGATGTATCACATAATATTGGTTTCTCCATACTGTTATTACTTTCAGAACTTCTTTCTATTTTTTTGACAGCCGTTATATAGTCATCTCTCCTTTTTGTCCGGGTAAGATGGCCACCTCAATTTTTAAACTTACGAATTACAATTATGGTGTTCCCATTTTGATGTTAAAACGAAGAAAACACCAAACATCCAATACACTACCAAAAATACAAATAAGTAATAAAAATGCTAGTACCTATTTCCGGATGGTATAAGAACCTACTACAAAATTTCACAAGTACTAAATTCAATTAAGGCCAATTTACTTACTTTTTTACTTATTTTTGCGCAATGTTTTGTTTGGATATTGTTCGTGGTGGCGCACGAAGTGTATTAATTCAAATACAGCGCCAACTTGTGAATAAATGAGCAAAATATACTGATTGGCCAACTCTCCCGTACGGCCATCTCTAACGAATTTACCCTAATAGTTAGTTTAAAATTAAAAAAGCAAGCTATTATAAATAAACCAAACTAAAAAGTAGAAAATAAATAACAGTTTAAAAACTAAAAAACACGCTTTTATAGAAAACCCAACTAAAAAATTGAAAATAAATAAAAATTAAGAATAGTGTTAAAATTTTTGATAAATATAAATTAATAATAGTGTAAATAAGAAAAAAAAATATTTTATTTTAATAAAAAAGCGTGGGGTGCTTTTTAAAATAATATCCAAATGATAATCCTTCTACTCATATCTGTCAATAAAATATTTATAACTATTGACACCATGCACCCCACGCTTTTTTTTAGTAAAATAAAATGTATTTTTTTCTTATTTACACTATTATTAATTTATGTTTATCAACATTTTTAATACTATCCTTAATTTAAATTTATTAAAATTTATTTTCAATATTTTTTTGAGGGGTTTTCTATAAAAGCGTGTTATTTAGTTTTTTAAACTGTTATTTATTGTACCTATGACTTTATATATGCCTGAAATATTTTCTCAGTAAGATACATTGACGTCATAAAGAAGGTACTTAGTTAAGACATAAAAAAAAAACAAAAGTATTGAGAGATAAAAGGTTTTTGAAGTGAAAACTTCTTTAGACGCGCGTTGGGCATTTTTGAGATGGGACTAAACCATTGATTTCGCGACACTAACGCAATTTACCGACACCGTGGAGTATAAAAGATATCAACGCGTTGACTACCGCGGTGCCGATTTTTTTCAAGTTTTCACTTCTTTCGGCATTCCCGGAGTGCCACTGTATTACTTAAGGGGACGATAACCGACTTTTAATGATTTTATACTGAAGATGACGTCTAAACGAATAGTGTTAGTGATTTGGAAAAAATATATGTTAAATTAGAGTATTTTCCTAATATTTTCATATAGGCATATTTTTGATTATGTTTATGTTACATAGTGAAATTAATTTGTAAAGTTATGTCTAACGCGGATTAAAAACTGAGAATGACGCAAAATCTATGGAGCGTATTTTTCTGAAAACTTCACCATTTTAAAGATAATTGAATTATTGATCTTTTAGTATACTTGTTTTATTAAAATACTTTTTGTTTTACATGTAATAAATTAATAAAGCGTCCAATTTGGGACAGCGCTCCTTGATGGGCGAGTCCTATTACTGGCTGGACGTCCGACGCGTTGCGTGAGCTCAGTACAGAACACGCAAGCTAACCATTCAAGGTCACTGTCATATATCTGCGTCTTAAGAATGCGGCGACGCATGAATTGTCCATACAAACGTAGTACATAAATCATTTGCAATTTGAGCATATTTCCACCATATTATGTTGATATTCGGATTGAGACAGTATTTATCTAGGCTCCTACGTTTTTTTATTTCCAAAAACTTACCTTTAAATGAAGTGTAAGCAAATTGCATTTCGTACATTTTTATAGCGTAAATGACATGTTTTCATATTGTTTTTTCTGTATTACAAACAACAATATTTGTAATATTGTTTCCGCAGAAGCATAGTTTATGTTATCAAGTTACAAATTATAGAAAAAAAAAATGGAAATACATTAAGTTTTCATTCATTATTTTTTGTATTATGAAACACATCCAAATTTATCATAAATTTTCGAAAGCTAGTAGTACTATCGCGTCAAGCAATAATCGTCAATGTGTGCGTCGTAGTATTGCTCACTGTAGGTGTATATCGCTCCGACAGACACTCACACTAGCGCAACGTGCTTCGAATTGAATTTTGCAAACATCTCGATTTGTAGTTGCAAGCCGTGTCGCCGGCCTCTTAAAACATTATTTAATTATGATTATCTCACAAAGAAACGAAATTACACAAACATTCATTTATAATACATGCACTGATACGAAAAATACTAAATAAAAATATACACACAAACATTACCTTCACGAAAAAAAAAATACACAAAATAAAATTGGGAAGTGAACGCGACTTACACACTTATACCCACTTCGCACAAAATATGGAAGAAAAAACATTAGGTATTAAGGATCCAAATTATATAATAAATTACCGAAATGTATCACAGAATCCAAATGAGGAGCTCGTGGCTAAGTAATAACAGCCACACGGGTCGATTCATCAGGTTAAGCTGCGCTTGTCGGGATTAGTCCGTGGATGGGTGACCATCTTTACATACCGAGACTCCTCCGTGCCTCGGTTGGTCCCGGTTGTCATTCGTAGATCATCGACAGTCATTACGGGTCGTCAGAAGCCCGAAAGTCTGACAACCAGTCTTACCAAGGGGTATCGTATTACCTAGTTACTGGGTTGTGGAGGTCAGACAGTCGTTCCATGTAAAATACTGGTATTCAGTTGCATCTGGTTAGACAGGAAGCCGACCCCAACATAGCTGGAAAAAGGCTAGGCAGATACTATACTACTTAAATGTAAGTTTAATGTCTAATAAAATTTTGTGATGTTATTGTTTGTTTTGTTATTAACGACATACACAGACACTGGATAATTGGTTCCATAATCCAATTTCCTTCACATCAACAGTAAGTCGACCTTCGCACGGACGTAATAAAATCGCGGCGGGATTTTATTGCGCACTGGATTTTAGAACTCTCGGTGTTAAGCCGAGCGTTGAGAATCCAACGTATTGGGATGCACTCTCCCAGCGCGTTGAAAAAACACACTGTTGGATTTTCAACTCTCGGCGCTAAGTAGACCGTTGAAAATCAAATGCACAAAAAAAAAAAATGGCCGCGATTTTATCACGTCCGTGTCTACGTCGGCTAATTCGTAAGAAAAAGCCGAGCAAAAACGACATGACGTCATAAGGACCGACCTTGCCTCCGCAGCAGATTAATGATCTCGTCTCTCCGGGCCAGGTATCTCGTCTCAGAAAGTAAGAATGATTACAACACTTTTTCTACCTTCATCTTTGTACACTGGCAACTTATAGCGGTATTTAGGTCTTAGGTCTTCCTTGAAGTTGCTGTAAAAATTATGACGGTAATTTCAGGCGAGGTAACCTAATCAGTCCAAATAGTAAGTTTTGTTTTAAAATTATTTTTTCCTTTATTTCTTTTATGTACATATCGTTTACATTTTTAAATATTTTTATAAAATAAATGTGACCCATCGGCATCAGGAACCGGGTCCAAGTTACCGGTGGTCAGGGCTCCTGAGAGAGGAACCTCCTAACAATACGCGCCGTGTCCAGGAGTACCGCTTTCTGGATCAAGCCCTTGATCCAGCTGCCTAACGAGAGCCTCTTCAGGTGTCGGTCAAGGCTCTTGGCTGTTATGCCATTGGCCGTCACGACTATCGGCACAATGATTGTTGTATCCACATCCCACATGTAGACAACCTCGCGAGCCAGGTAAGATACTTAATCTGTTTATCTTTATTATTATTGTAGTAATTAGTAATGCATACCAGGCATCAGTTCCCATAGTAATGAATCACTCGACACCCTGTTTCAAACCTCTTGTATAAAAGCCATGTCACCGATTGCAGTTATTATACATCTGTTTCGACACCTTTTTCTAACACTTTAGAAGTAGCCTGGTGATTCATTTAAGAAATATTTTTTGTTTAGATTGACCTTTTTTAACCGACTTCCAAAAGGAGGAGGTTCTCAATTCGACTGTATGTTGTTTTTTTTTTTGTATGTTTGTTACGCGATTACTCCGTCAATTATGAATTGATTTTGATGGTTCTTTTTTTGTTTGGTAGATCATACTTCAGAGGTGGTCCCATATAAATTTTATTAACTTTGTTTGGATAGTTTTTGAGTTAGCTTCAATAATACGTATTTTTTCCTCACTTAGTATGTGGATGATATTATGATAACTTCCTGTCACTGTTATTTACATAGCAGGTAGTGGTATTCGAATTTGTGTGGGGTAGGTATCACAACTAAAAAGTGAAAAATAAAAACTTTTTACAAAAAAAAACAACCGACTTCAAAAAAAACACTACAAAGTGAAAAATAACTAATTTCGGAAGTCGGTGACAAAGAACGAAAATTAAAAACCAAAGACACCGACTTCCGAAATTAAAGTTATTTTTCACTTTGTAGTGTTTTTTTTGAAGTCGGTTGTTTTTTTTTGTAAAAAGTTTTTTATAAAATATGTACGGAAATACTATGCAATGCGAGAACAGCATAAACTGGAAATGTATAGCTTGATGTGTAGCCCTGTGTACCAATAGTTCGTAAGCCATTTTCGTCTGTATCGCATATCTCCTAATTACTGTAATTTTTTAAATAAAAGTTTAATTTTAAAACTAAGTAACTGTCGTTCATATTTGACTAAGTACTTACAGTTTTATAAAAACAACAATTTATTGTAAAATTGCTGTTGTAGGTTTCAAGTCTAACTGTGCGTTCGCACTGGCGAAACATTCGCAACGAAACATGTTGGAATCTCTAGTACCTGTCAATTTTCCATACAAAGTTTGACAGGCACTAGAGATTTCAACATGTTTTGTTGTGATGTTTCGCCAGTGCGAACGCATAGTTAGTATGTACGAATACTTTTACGTTTTTATCTGTTCGGTCATTTTTAGGGTTCCGTAGTAAACAAGGAACCCTTAGGGCCGGTTGTTTCAAACGGTTGGTTAACGTAACATACATACGTCAAATAATAACGATTACGTAAGATGTTTAACGTTCGTTAAATACACAGTGTTGTTTCACTGCATAAAAAACCGATTGTTAAAGTTATTCGGGCTGCCAGTAAAAAGTAATACTTTTTCCCAATAAAAATGGTTGGGAGATTTTTATAATATGGCAACATTTCGCCGTTCACGTCAAATTTTCAAGTGACAACATCAATAATGGACCCAATACTTTCAGAAATCTAGATATTTATTTAAGTCAGTTGCAACAGCTAATCTTTTCTCATCGTTAGCTGGCAAGCTTAAACAAGGTGTTCCTTTTGATATTCCATATCTAGGGTACTAATGAGATCATGTCAAAGAATTAACTGGCATTATTATTAAACAATTTTTTTACTTTTTTTTTGGAAGATTTTATTTTTGTTTTTAAATAATTCAACAAAGTTACGATTATTAATATGTAAAACACCCTAACGTGAAATATATTTAAAAAAAATCTTAATTCAGATTTTTTTTTGTCAAAAAAAATTAAAAAATATGACAACATCGCATTTTCAATAACAATAGAGCTTTGATACGATTCTGCCTTTGAAACACGATATCTTGCAATAAATTCCTGCTTGTTCCCATAGGTTTAAGTTATTAACACGAGTTTTAAATACTTTTTTCTTTCTTTCTAAACTATTTTTTTCATCATGAGATGAACTATCGTCGAACAAAAAGTGAATACAACAAAAGAGTTTCCATAATGTCCAGATGTTTGAGAATAAAATGACGTTAACCAGTGGGTATGGCACCGGTTACTGTAATCGTTATTTTTTAACGGACGTTAAGGCCATCATTTTGTGAAACAACGCTTTTTTTGGTTTGACGATAGTTTAACGCCATTTTTGACGTATACCCGTGCGTTAAGTGGACGTGAAACAACCGGCCCTTATAGTTTCGTCATATCCGTCTGTTTGTCTGTCTGTCTGTCTGTCCGCGGCTTAGCTCAGAGACGCTTAGTACTAGAAAGCTGTAATTTGGCATGGGTATACATATTAATCACGCCGACAAAGTGGTAAAATAAAATCATGAATTTTTTTTTTCAGATAGGTACCTCCCCTAGACGTAAAGTGAGGATGAATTTTTTTTCTCTCAGTAATCCCATAGTGTGGGGTGTCGTTTGAAAGGTTGTTAAAAAATATGGTGAGTTTGCCAAGATCATTTTTGGATTTAGGGATCCGTTTTAGAAATATTAAGCTTTAAATTGTAAATTTTTGTTAGAGTCGAGTGTCCCCCCGCCCTGCAAGCTTAATGGTTAGTTTTGGGTATGTGAAAAAATTCACGACAGTAGCATATATAACGAAATTAAAAGGAAAACTATCACAGCTAAGTACGCTTTACAAGTTAACGAGTAATAATCGACCAACTTACATTTGCGGTTGCAAAAACATGTTCTCCCATACATAATGTATGGGAGAACATGTTTTTCACCTAAGTACAAAGTTAAGTTTGTTCTTGTGATTAATTCATCCCAACTACGGAAGTCTTCATTGTGCGTGGTCTGACACGCACTTGGCCGGTTTTTGTCATGGCAAGGCGATGTCTGAAGCATGTGCGCATCATTAAGTTCCGGTAGACAGTTGTTTATTAAATAACTATCCTCTGAATCCACCACACACATGTGTTGGTGCCCTCTCTTGTCCTTGTGAGTCTACCTACGGATAGTGGGTTGGGAACTTGGGAAGTCCACTCAATACAGCTGTTGAACATGACTAATATTTGCTAATACATATGGGTTTTGTAACTGCGGAATAAAGAACTGATGAATCATTTCTTATTTAATACATTAGGTACACTTTTTTATATATTAGACAATGAACATTAAGACCTGGATGCTTAAAAGAAAGAAAATACGTTTATTTGAACTTAACGTAATAATAATAATACCAGCCTATTATTGTCCCACTGCTGGGCAAAGGCCTCTTCTCATACAGAGAAGGCACGAACATTGATCACCACGCGCGCTCAAGACGGGTTGGCGATTTCAGACTTATATTAACTATAAGTTCAGGTTTCCTCACGATGTTTTTCCTTCTCCGATGTTAGTAATGTCCAAGATAAACTCAGAAAGTACCTACATATGAATTGAAAGTCACATTGGCACTTGCCCGGATTTGAACCCACAACCTAAACGTGATGCATAACGTGTGTACAGTGTGATAAGTGGGACAGCCCACTGGCTCACTGGATACGACTGCACACGTAGGTGTCAGTCGTTTCAATTTTGTATATAGTGTGGTTTTTTACTAACATTAGGTTAAGACCTTTACTAACAACTTATGGATCGTGTAATTTGGCCTGAAATAAATATATTATTATTATAAAGTGAAAAAATATACATAGAGGTATGAGGAACAGGGTGTAAAGTTCACTCATCCTCCATAGCAAAGGGATGATCCTCCGACCAGGGCCTCAAGTCTGCTATTACAATAGTGTCAGAATGGTCTATCATTGATCTCATAATTGTTGATTTTGACAAGTTTGGTAATCTACTAACATAATGGCGTCATTATGACTTTCCAATGGACAGCCACTGACACTCCATTGAAAGAAATGGCACTTATTGGTAATCTCGTACATAATGACAAATGAATGACTGACTTAGGCGGTATCATTGGTCGTATTGTACGACAATGCCATTATAACACAATTCTATTACGAGACCATTGACCGACCAATGATCGACCATTATGAATTTAGCAGATTACGAACTTTTAGCAAAATGACAATGGGATCGTGTTGGAATGACGAATTTATAAAAATAGCAGACTTGGGCCCCAGGCGGGTGTCGTATCTGGTGGGCAACTGCCCAACGATTAATGGCGGGAAGTCGTATATATATCTACTCGTCGCGCGGTAAACTCTGCTTATGCGATGCAGGATTTGTGTGACGTCAGGTCTTTGATACGTAGTCCACATGTGGCGTTGGAGATGCCGCCACAAAATAACGCACACAAACAAAAAAATAATACAATTGTGGGGTAAATATGTGTCCTTATGATCATATTCACTCAAAACGGCCATCGCTCAGCACAATGCTGTGACACTACTACACTACTACTGTGTGTACTGTAACGAGATCAAACCACAGCGCTGGTTTTCAGCGGCAACCCGCGCTTTATTTTGTAAAAGCAAATCTTAATGAGCCAACATTATCAAAATCTAAAACTTAAACACAAAATAAAAATCGAACGTTACGTTTATTCTTCGAACCACTTGACTTTTTCAAACAACCAAAGTGGCTGAACATCTGCGGCAGATTAACTAACCAACAGTTTGTTCGTAATAGCTAATAATTTCTTTAAACGTTCCCTGTAATCTTATCGTAATGGCAACGGTTATCGGAGATAGGCGCGCTTAATATAGCCTAGGATTTGTTCAGAAGTTTTAAGGTGATGGCGCATTGGGGATCGTAAGATTTTCTTTAAGATCCCGGTTGAGAAAGGGTTTGAAAAAGATTGTCTATTGTTGTCCATTTCGCTTACTGAATGTGCCCATAGTTCATAAGCAGGATTTCGGCCGTAATTCCGTCATCACCCGGTGCCTTGTTTTTTTTAATCTGCTTCAGAGCCATCCTAATCTCGTACAAGCTGACGTCCGGGATGTCTTTGGTATAATGTCGGGTCAATCTAGCTCTTGGGTCGTTTGCCAGATTCGTTACGGGGTTACTGGTTGACGTGTAGAACTGTCCATAGAAACTCTCGATCTCTCTCAGTAGTTCAAGTTTGACGGATATGATTCTGCCAACACCGGGCTTCAGTTTCGCAAGCTAGCGGCTTGCGAAACAGGTAAGGTAACTGATAATAAACAAAACTAAAATTTTGATGTTATTTTACTATTATTAATAGGTACCTTCTATCATCCCTTAAATTTTCCATAATTTAATTAAACTGAAACCAATAGGTACCTCCTATCTTCTTCTAACTCTGTAAAAGGTAGTCTAGTAAAAGTAGGTCTAATTGTAATCAGATTATTAAAATAGATAAAACCGGGACATTTAATAAAATAAAAAAATACGTTTTTTTTCGTCTCCTATAAAGTTGCAAATTTTTAGATAGAGAATATTGGTAGTTCGTTGTTGATAAGTCACTTCGCGTAGGTTACAAACGATGCGAATACCTACCAAAAAATACCAGGAAGGACTGCGGCAATGCGCGCGTCGGAGAAACGCACACACTGTCAACTTACACACACATGGATAGGGCGGCCGAATGCGTAGCGCTTCGCAGAGCGACAGCGATAGTTTCTTCAAATACCTAATTTTCAAAAGTCTCTCTGCCCACATTTCCTCTTAAGGGTTCTCGCGCGCTAGGCGGCTACGACTCCGGCCAGTCGTGGCCGGTGTGTATTGTATGATTTGCGGCTATTTGGCCGTTGCGATCAAGTGCGCAATTCGTATCGGTTTCTATAGTTTACCTGGTCACTGCGACCACTGGTCGTGGTCGTGGCCGTCAAGTACGGGAGATCCTTAAAAAGACAATATTCGGTTTTTGAGAGGTAAATCACGACAAAAATAGCTGACCGATTGCCAAATTGATGTGCTGACTGACAAACCAAGAGTCAATCAAATCATGTGTCATGAGTGTGACAGTGTGACAGCATTGTATTAATTAGCGTTTCAGAAACGAGTGGGTGTGTAACCACTGTGAAAAGGAACGCTTTCTATTATGTCTCAGGCGAAGACGATTTTATTAATTCTTAGTACCTGGGCGACCGAGCTCTGCTCTGGTGAAAATAGAAAATGTTCATTTAATAGTACTTATTGGAAAGTTCATACTAATTCCATGTATAGTACATACTAATTCCATGCTGCTATGATAGTAGGTACTTACTTATTCCATGCTACCACGTCATTATTCTAAGGTAGCCATATTGTTCTAAACTTTAGGCGACTGAGCTCTGTTCGGGTGAAAATACGGAGAAAACGATTTTTTCCAGATATGACCTAGCTAGATAAATTTTTCGCCCCCGTAAACCCCTATATTGCAACTTTCATTGAAATCGTTAGAGCCGTTTTCGAGAACGTGACTACAAATGTACATTTATATATCAAATATTGCTCATTTAGTAGTATAGAATACATAGTGATTAATTTTTACTACAAATCTACACTATCTATACATATAATAAAATCGTAGCGATGTCAAAACTGTACATTGAATATTTTTGAAAAAAAGTAATTGCTACGAGGTCGGGGATCGATTCTAATGCCGAAAATATATTTTTTAGAATTTTTGTCTGTTTGTCTGTTTGTCTGTATGTATGTTCCAGCATGGCGCAAATTCTACCGGACAGATTCTGATAAAATTTTACACAGATATTCCCTGTGTGTCTGGTCAAACTATAGGGTATAAACTATCACGCTATTTACTATGGGGGACGAGCAATATTACATTATGTCGTATTTGTATGTTCCAGCATGACGCAAATTCTACCGGATAGATTCTGTTAAAATTTTACATAGGTATTCCCTATAAGTCTGGTCAAACTATAGGGTATAAACTATCACGCTATTTACTATGGGGGACGAGCAATATTATATTACTAGCTTCTGCCCGCGACTTCGTTCACGTGGAAGTCGTAAGATACCACAATATACTATAATAACAGCCACATTTTTATAAAACATCCCTGTATACCTACTACATTTGTAGTTTTATTCTCAGCAGTCAAAATATGCAGAGTCAGGAATGGTGACTCGGGAGCAAGCGACGTACAGTTGTCCGTGTGAAAAGCAGCTTGTCCTGAGGTTGACATCCGCAGCTTTCAGCCTTCGGTGTCGGATCCTGTGACTTGTTGATCGCAAAGCATACGTTCCCAGAGAACTGCATGCGCTTGAACTGATAATTTTGGGGAATTAGTGGTATACGCGCTATAAACACTGTCTTACCATCGCCATAACCTGTTAGAATTTCCACCTCGATGACGTTTCTCTGCAAAGACGTGACTTTGAGCCGGGTTCCGTTACACAGATGTACAACCGGAAGTCCACTTGCCATTTGCGAATTGAGAAATTCTACGGGGTAATGTGCGGCATCATCTTCATCCACATCAGTATTAATGGAGGTGTATATCACTTCACTCAATTTGTGAGAGAATACTGTGGTTGATCGCTGCAGCTTGATCATTTTCGGAGTTAAAATGGAAACACGCCCAAGAATTCTCTTGGTACGGTATTTGACTGATGTCCCCGTATACCAGACGAATAAGATCTTCTTAAGTGGGATCTACTTTACCGAGAGACCGTAGAGTGCCTCGAACAACTTTTAGAAGAACATCGGAGAATTCTTGAGCATTTGAATTCCCGCCAAGCCGAGTTCGTATGATGATGGTCAAGCGCAGTCTATGAACTCTCGACCGTAGAGTCGACCTTTTCAACGAAGTATTCACTTTGTCAGTCAGGACTGTAACACCACCCATCATGTCTTGGTTCCTGCGGATGTCCTGCAGGGTTCTGTTTACAGCTTCCACTGCTTTCCTTTTTGCCATAATGCATTCATCCCATACAATGAAGCGCAATCCCTAAGCACACATCCCTTGTTACTGTTGCGTGACACCCCACAAACAGGCGTTTCGTTGCTCTTTAAATTGATGGGAATCTTAAACATGGCGTGCGCTGTTTTGTCACCAGAAAGCAGTGTGGCAACGATTCCAGAAGATCCACACACAGATTTTAAAATCGCTAGGACAAATCTGCTGTCAAAATCTGTAAAATTCCTTTTATTCTATAGTCTTCAGCTCTAAAATGATCAGAACACAACCTTGAATGTTTTGTGACTGTAAAGTACTTGTAACGTAGCAGTTTCCCATAGCTTACGAAGTTTTTCTTTTTAACCAACTTCAAAAAAGGGAGTTTTCTCAATTCGACCGTATATATATATTTTTTTATGTGTGTCGCGGATAAATGCGTCGTTTATGAACCGATTTTGATGATTCTTTTTTTGTTGGAAAAGAAATATTTCAAAAGTGGTACCATGATAAGGAAACCAGGATCTGATGATGGCATCCCAGAGAAATAGAGGGAACTCTTCAAATATTATAGGCAAACCTATAGCAATTTGGGTATTTTTTATAGTAACTCGTGCAGTTGCTCTTGGAAAGCACTATTTGGTTAAGTGGAACTGATGATGATGACCACAAATAGCCACCGGAACTACTAAATAATAAGTATTTCACGGGTTGCGATTCGATTACTTTAATAGGTTGTAATGCAATTTATGCTCGTCACAATGCATATGGAGAAGTGGAGTTGATGGTGAAGTACCAGGAGAACTTTCAATGATGAACGTCCCTGCATCGGGAAAAGCAATATTTTGTAAAAAGTGATGAGCAGTTGGCATTAAGCTAATGTAACTTAGACAAATTACAAATTGACCCACTAAAAAGAGAGAAATAAAAACTTTTTACAAAAAAAAAACAGTCGACTCGTATTACAAAATGTAAAAAAAAGAAAAACAAAAATAAACCGTAGTTGGGAATCGATCTTACAACTCCATGTTTACAAAGCAATCGTCCAACCGCTGAGTTAATTGCTTTGTTGAAGTTTACCTAAAATAGCCGTTCCTATATATTTCATGATTGACTGTTTAGTTCCATAAAGGTATAGTGTGATGATAATCATTTAAAAAGTTAAATCAAAAACCATCTACAGTATCCTAATCTTTTGGCGCGTTTTTTTCCAAAAATACGAACATAATATAATATTGCTCGTCCCCCATAGTAAATAGCGTGATCGTTTATACCCTATAATTTGACCAGACTTATAGGGAATACCTATGCAAAATTTTAACATAATCTATCCGGTAGAGTTTGCGTCACGTTAGAACATACAAATACGATATAATGTAATATTGCTCATCCCCATAGAAAATAGCGTGATAGTCTATACAGTATACAGTTGAAATAGACAAACATTTTGAAAACTAAATTTTCTGCATAAGAATCGATCCCAGACCTCGTAGCAATAACTTTCTTTCAAAATATTCTATGTACAATTTTAACTTCGCTACGATTTTATTATATGTATGGATACATAATCAAAAAAAAAATAGTAGTACAAAATGTGAAAAAAAAAGAAAAACAAAAAACCGCAGTTGGGAATCGAACTTACAACCCCATGTTTGCAAAGCAACCGTCCAACCGCTGAGTTAATTGCTTCGTTGAAACTTCCCTAAAATAGCCATTCCTATATATTTCACGATTGACTGCTTAGTTCTATAAAGGTATAGCGTGATGATAATAATTTAAAAAGTTAAATCGATAATCATCTGCAATATCCTAATATTTCGGCGCGTTTTTTTCCAAAAATACGAACATAATATAATATTGCTCGTCCCCCATAGTAAATAGCGTGATATTTTATACCCTATAGTTTGACCAGACTTATAGGGAATACCTATGTAAAATTTTAACAGAATCTATACGGTAGAATTTGCGTCATGCTGGAACATACAAATACGACATAATGTAATATTGCTCGTCCCCCATAGTAAATAGCGTGATAGTTTATACCCTATAGTTTGACCAGACACACAGGGAATATCTATGTAAAATTTTATCAGAATCTGTCCGGTAGAATTTGCGCCATGCTGGAACATACATACAGACAAACAGACAAACAGACAAAAATTCTAAAAAAAATATTTTCGGCATTAGAATCGATCCCCGACCTCGTAGCAATTACTTTTTTTCAAAAATATTCAACGTACAGTTTTGACATCGCTACGATTTTATTATATGTATAGATGTTCGTATTTTTGGAAAAAAACGCGCCGAAATATTAGGATATTGCAGATGATTATCGATTTAACTTTTTAAATTATTATCATCACGCTATACCTTTATGGAACTAAGCAGTCAATCGTGAAATATATAGGAATGGTTATTTTAGGGAAGTTTCAACGAAGCAATTAACTCAGCGGTTGGACGGTTGCTTTGCAAACATGGGGTTGTAAGTTCGATTCCCAACTGCGGTTTTTTGTTTTTCTTTTTTTTTCACATTTTGTACTACAATTTTTTTTTTTTGATTATGTATCCATACATATAATAAAATCGTAGCGAAGTTAAAATTGTACATTGAATATTTTGAAAGAAAGTTATTGCTACGAGGTCTGGGATCGATTCTTATGCAGAAAATTTAGTTTTCAAAATGTTTGTCTATTTCAACTGTAGGGTATAGACTATCACGCTATTTTCTATGGGGATGAGCAATATTACATTATATCGTATTTGTATGTTCTAACGTGACGCAAATTCTACCGGATAGATTATGTTAAAATTTTGCATAGGTATTCCCTATAAGTCTGGTCAAATTGTAGGGTATAAACGATCACGCTATTTACTATGGGGGATGAGCAATATTATATTATGTTCGTATTTTTGGAAAAAAACGCGCCAAAAGATTAGGATACTGTAGATGGTTTTTGATTTAACTTTTTAAATGATTATCATCACACTATACCTTTATGGAACTAAGCAGTCAATCTATACATATAATAAAATCGTAGCGATGTCAAAACTGTACATTGAATATTTTTGAAAAAAAGTAATTGCTAAGAGGTCGGGGATCGATTCTAATGCCGAAAATATATTTTTTAGAATTTTTGTCTGTTTGTCTGTATGTATGTAAGAGCAGTGGTGGCCCAGTGGTAACGGCCGCGACTTACGAGTTGTAGGTCGTAGGTTCGAACCCAGGCAGGCGCTTTACTTTGTGTAAATTATTTAATCGCCACTGCTCTCAAAACGGTGAAGGAAAACATCGTGAGGAAACCGGCATGTCCTAGAACCGAAAATTCGAAGACATGTGACATCTACCAACCCGAACTAGGCCCGTGTGGTGGATTACGGCCCACTCCCTCTCACAGAGAGGAGGCCTGTGTCCCAGCAGTGGGAAATTTATAGGCTGATGATGATGATGATGATGTTCCAGCATGGCGCAAATTCTACCGGACAGATTCTGATAAAATTTTACACAGATATTCCCTGTGTGTCTGGTCAAACTATAGGGTATAAACTATCACGCTATTTACTATGGGGGACGAGCAATATTACATTATGTCGTATTTGTATGTTCCAGCATGACGCAAATTCTACCGGATAGATTCTGTTAAAATTTTACATAGGTATTCCCTATAAGTCTGGTCAAACTATAGGGTATAAACTATCACGCTATTTACTATGGGGGACGAGCAATATTATATTATGTTCGTATTTTTGGAAAAAAACGCGCCGAAATATTAGGATATTGCAGATGATTATCGATTTAACTTTTTAAATTATTATCATCACGCTATACCTTTATGGAACTAAGCAGTCAATCGTGAAATATATAGGAATGGTTATTTTAGGGAAGTTTCAACGAAGCAATTAACTCAGCGGTTGAACGGTTGCTTTGCAAACATGGGGTTGTAAGTTCGATTCCCAACTGCGGTTTTTTGTTTTTCTTTTTTTTTCACATTTTGTACTACTATTTTTTTTTTTTGATTATGTATCCATACATATAATAAAATCGTAGCGAAGTTAAAATTGTACATTGAATATTTTGAAAGAAAGTTATTGCTACGAGGTCTGGGATCGATTCTTATGCAGAAAATTTAGTTTTCAAAATGTTTGTCTATTTCAACTGTAGGGTATAGACTATCACGCTATTTTCTATGGGGATGAGCAATATTACATTATATCGTATTTGTATGTTCTAACGTGACGCAAATTCTACCGGATAGATTATGTTAAAATTTTGCATAGGTATTCCCTATAAGTCTGGTCAAATTGTAGGGTATAAACGATCACGCTATTTACTATGGGGGATGAGCAATATTATATTATGTTCGTATTTTTGGAAAAAAACGCGCCAAAAGATTAGGATACTGTAGATGGTTTTTGATTTAACTTTTTAAATGATTATCATCACACTATACCTTTATGGAACTAAGCAGTCAATCATGAAATATATAGGAACGGCTATTTTGGGTAAATTTCAACGAAGCAATTAACTCAGCGGTTGGACGATTGCTTTGTAAACATGGAGTTGAAAGATCGATTCCCAACTACGGTTTATTTTTGTTTTTCTTTTTTTTACATTTTGTAATACGAGTCGATTGTTTTTTTTTTTTTAAGTTTTTATTTCTCGCTTTTTAGTGGGTCAATTTGTAATTTGTCTAAGTTACATTAGCTTAATGCCAACTGCTCATCACTTTTTACAAAATATTGCTTTTCCCGATGCAGGGACGTTCATCATTGAAAGTTCTCCTGGTACTTCACCATCAACTCCACTTCTCCATATGCATTGTGACGAGCATAAATTGCATTGCAACCTATTAAAGTAATTGAATCGCAACCCGTGAAATACTTATTATTTAGTAGTTCCGGTGGCTATTTGTAGTCATCATCATCAGTTCCACTTAACCAAATAGTGCTTTCCAAGAGCAACTGCACGAGTTACTATAAAAAATACCCAAATTGCTATAGGTTTGCCTATAATATTTGAAGAGTTCCCTCTATTTCTTTGGGATGCCATCATCAGATCCTGGTTTCCTTATCATGGTACCACTTTTGAAATATTTCTTTTCCAACAAAAAAAAATCATCAAAATCGGTTCATAAACGACGAATTTATCCGCGAACACACATAAAAAAATATATATATACGGTCGAATTGAGAAAACTCCTTTTTTTGAAGTTGGTTAAAAAGAAAAACTTCGTAAGCTATGGGAAACTGCTACGTTACAAGTACTTTACAGTCACAAAACATTCAAGGTTGTGTTCTGATCATTTTAGAGCTGAAGACTATAGGAATAAAAGGAATTTTACAGATTTTGACAGCAGATTTGTCCTAGCGATTTTAAAATCTGTGTGTGGATCTTCTGGAATCGTTGCCACACTGCTTTCTGGTGACAAAACAGCGCACGCCATGTTTAAGATTCCCATCAATTTAAAGAGCAACGAAACGCCTGTTTGTGGGGTGTCACGCAACAGTAACAAGGGATGTGTGCTTAGGGATTGCGCTTCATCGTATGGGATGAATGCATTATGGCAAAAAGGAAAGCAGTGGAAGCTGTAAACAGAACCCTGCAGGACATCCGCAGGAACCAAGACATGATGGGTGGTATTACAGTCCTGACTGACAAAGTGAATATTTCGTTGAAAAGGTCGACTCTACGGTCGAGAGTTCATAGACTGCGCTTGACCATCATCATACGAGCTCGGCTTGGCGGGAATTCAAATGCTCAAGAATTCTCCGATGTTCTTCTAAAAGTTGTTCGAGGCACTCTACCAGAGACTCTTGGTAAAGTAGATCCCACTTAAGAAGAACTTATTCATCTGGTATACGGGGACATCAGTCAAATACCGTACCAAGAGAATTCTTGGGCGTGTTTCCATTTTAACTCCGAAAATGATCAAGCTGCAGCGATCAACCACAGTATTCTCTCACAAATTGAGTGAAGTGATATACACCTCCATTAATACTGATGTGGATGAAGATGATGCCGCACATTACCCCGTAGAATTTCTCAATTCGTAAATGGCAAGTGGACTTCCGGTTGTACATCTGTGTAACGGAACCCGGCTCAAAGTCACGTCTTTGCAGAGAAACGTCATCGAGGTGGAAATTCTAACAGGTTATGGCGATGGTAAGACAGTGTTTATAGCGCGTATACCACTAATTCCCCAAAATTATCAGTTCAAGCGCATGCAGTTCTCTGGGAACGTATGCTTTGCGATCAACAAGTCACAGGATCCGACACCGAAGGTTGAAAGCTGCGGGTGTCAACCTCAGGACAAGCTGCTTTTCACACGGACAACTGTACGTCGCTTGCTCCCGAGTCACCATTCCTGACTCTGCATATTTTGACTGCTGAGAATAAAACTACAAATGTAGTAGGTATACAGGGATGTTTTATAAAAATGTGGCTGTTATTATAGTATATTGTGGTATCTTACGACTTTCGCGTGAACGAAGTCGCGGGCAGAAGCTAGTCCTTAATATTATAAATGCGAAAGTAAGTTTGTTACGCCTTCACGCTAAAACGGCTGAACGGATTTGGATGAAATTTGGCACATATATAGATGATGCCCTGGAAAAGAACATAGGATACTTTTTTTTTTCCCACGGGATCGAGACTTATGCGGGTGAAACCGCGGGGCGCAGCTAGTAATATAATAATATTATAAAGAGAAACAATTTGTATTTTTGTTTGTAATGAATAAACTCAAAAACTACTGGACAGATAAAAAAAAATCTTCCACCAGTAGAATGCTAAATTATTACTGAGTAACATAGGCTATAATTTATAAAGATATCATGCGGACGAAGCCACTAGCCGAGCTAGTCTTGTATACAAACATCGTTAATGTATTAAAACCGGATACCTAGGTACGCTACAGGTATTCTGGCTGTAATCTAAGTCTAGCCCGGTCGGAACTCATTTCACGGCGTCGTCGCGCCGGCAAATTAATTATTTGCGAGCGTTAATTGCGAAGGGCGGGACCAAATCTATAGAAATTAACGTAGAACGTGGTTCCTACGTTACGTTTATGAAAAATTATTTTGTAGAGAATCATTTTATGGGGAATTTTGAAAAATATTAGGCTGAATAACTTGAATTTTTGATTATCGTGGATAGAAAAGTTTGGTCTTGCGTCCAAACAGGATTTTCTTTCAGTACATTTGGTCAAGTTTGACTGATTGCGAGTGTGTTTTCTATCCATATATGCATGTGTGTGTGTTTTTTGTATTTCCTGTGCGTGTCTCAAATAAAATATTTTTCTTTCTTTCTTTCTATATTTAATACTAACTGCGCCCCATGGTTTCACCTGCGTAAGTCTCGATACTGTGAGAATATCGGGATAAATAGTATTCTATGTTCTAACCCAGGTCATGGTCTATTTCTCATATTCATTTTATATTACTTTTTATTATTTTTGTTTCTCTGCTAGTTTTAATGATGGTCTGGCAGTTTGAGTAGTTTATGCGGCCTACCCAAATGTCCTTTCTTTGGTATTTTTCGTCGAGTTGAGCTCCTTAAGTTCTGGGTTGAGCTCCACGATTACTGACAAATGCTTGCACTAACTGGACAGGTACATTCAAATCTGTGTGGTTCTTT
Source organism: Agrochola lychnidis (assembly GCA_963680765.1). NCBI lineage: Eukaryota > Metazoa > Arthropoda > Insecta > Lepidoptera > Noctuidae > Agrochola > Agrochola lychnidis. Next base: position 19,799,500 of record OY796857.1, read on the forward strand.
CCTCAAAATACCATTTCAGACACTAATCTACATGGTCCTCATATGGCCTGACCAAGATTATGTCTGGACTTTAAAAGAGACTGCGGCGACCTCTGAGTTTGTTTCGGCCTTTCTTCTCAGGGTAGTCAGATAGGAAACGCCGAACTCTAGCTTATTTTTATAATGACGTGTAAATTTTATTTCTACCCATTTGCCAAATTTCATCTAAATCCGTTCAGCCGTTTTAGCTGAAAGCGTAACAAACAAACTTACAAACATACATAAAATCAAATCTTTTCTCTTTATAGTGTTAGTTATTATTATAAATACGAAAGTTGTCTGTCTGTCTGTTACCTTTTCACGCCTAAACCACTGAACCGATTTTTATGGACAGATAGGTAGGTAGGCTGGTAGCTGGAGAATGACACAGTCTACTCTTCATCTTGGATATTTGTATAAAAAAATTACAAAGTGCGTGTTGGACCACGCACAATGAAGGGTTCCTTAATCGAGATGAAATCCCAAGAACAAACTTGACATTGTTATTGAAAAACAGTGTTCACTCCAGCTGGCGGGTTCGAATCGCAACCGGAATGTTGAATGTGAACAATGGTGGCGAAATGAAAAACTGATGACTTTCCTTTGGTATCTTGATATAATGTATGAGCAGTACACAATCGACAGTAACTTGAACAATGTTAATGAGAACTTCTTCGTGAAATTGAATAATTGAATTAATTACAATTACCAGTAATAATGACCAGTTCGCTCCTTTCTTCCCGAGCGATAGACAAGTGACAGAGTCCAACCATAGAGTTTTACTCAAAATCTATAAACAAGTGTTTTAAGTAGTGAGTTAAGATTCGACACAACATACAGATAATATATGATTAGGTTATTGAATTCAGAACTTACATCTAACAATTTTTAAAAATATAAAACATGTTCATTCGCGTTAACACATAGTCTCTCATACATTCCGACTGCAAATGTGAGTTTGTACGCACAATTTTGAGAGATTTACCATTTTATTTAAAGACCATGGACTTCTTATAGGTTTTCCTGTAATCTATAAGCATAGAACAACAGCTTGTATAAAAAAAATGGTTTAGTAGTTTCGGAGATAAGGAGAGAAAAAAAATGGATCCTCACAGTAAGCCATAGTAGCATTTGATATGTCACACGGGACAATTTGGAAAAAGTTTAAAAAAACTTATTTGTCACCCAAAAGTGACCCCCAAATTAAAAATTTATTTATTTACCTTACACGTTCGTCTTTGGGTCACAGATATCAGGACATATTTGGGTCAGAAATTTGGTACACATATGAATGTGTAATAAATTTCAACGTAATCTGTCCATTGGATTCGGAGCAAAATGACTGTGTCAGACGGACAGACACACACACGAGTGATCCTATAAAGGTTTTGTCTTTTCAAACGGAGGAACGGAACTCTCAAAATGATAAAATACAAACAGACGAAGTTTTGGGCAACAGCTAGTAACAAAATAACTTAGCAAACAGAAGTGCATACATAGTTATTTCCATCAATTTATAATAGGTTTGTTTTTGATGGAACAAAAAAAATGCAGTGAAAATAAAAACTGTACGCCTGTTTCAAATTACACCTACACCCATTTTGTTTCGGAATGACAAACTCGATTAAATGAAGCGTTGATAAAATGCACCGTGGAATATGTTAGGTAAATTGTTGCATGCTGATATTTGAATGTTGAAGGTTTTTTAATCTAGCTGGCACGGTTGTTCAATATTAGTAACAGGCAGAATGCCAAAATCAATCTGCCTAGCTTTCTCCCAACTATGTTGGAGTCGGCTTTCAGTCTAACCAGATGCAGCTGAACACTAGTATTTTACATGGAGCGACAGCTTATCTGACCACCACAACCCAGTTAGCCGACGTTCGCACGGACGTAATAAAATCGCGGCGGGATTTTATCGCGCACTGGATTTTCAACTCTCGATGTTAAGCCGAGCGTTGAGAATCCAACGCGCTGGGACGCAGTCTCGTCCCAGCACGTTGAAAAATCACACTGTTGGATTTTCAACACTTGGCGGAGCGTTAAAAATCAAGTGCACAAAAAAAAAAACCTTTTTTACAAAAAATACAACCTGTGCAACCGACTTCCAAACTCCAAAGTGAAAAATAACTTTAATATCGGAAGTCGGTGTCTTTGGATCAGTATTTTAGTTTTTTGACACCGACTTCCGAAATTAAAGTTATTTTTGTAGTTTGGAAGTCGGTTGTATTTTTTCTAAAAAAGTTTTTTTTTTTCACTTTTTAGTGGGTTGGTTTATAATTTATCTAAGTTACAATAGTCTTATGTCAACTGCTCACCAAAAATACCCAAATCGCTACAGATGTGCCTATAATATTTGAAGAGTTCCCTCGATTTCTCCAAGATCCCATCATCAGATGGGAACAACTTGAAAGTATACCCTTTCAAATAAATCGGTCCAGCCGTCTTCGAGTAATCGGGGAAAATACATTTAAAAAAAATATCCCGACGAATTGAGAACCTCCTCCTTTTTTTTGAAGTCGGTTAAAAGGTCATCACTTTCGGGCTTCTGACGACCCGTAACGACTGCCAAAGAACTACGAATGTCAGCCGGTACGACTTTACGTGCTTTCCGAGGCACGGAGGAGTTTCGGTATGTAAAGATGGTCACCCATCCTAGGACCAACCCTGGCAAGCGTAGCTTAACCTGATAGATCAACCCGTGCGGCTGTAATTACTGAGCTACGGGCTCCTCTAGGCAGAATGCCAAATTTCGTATACTTAATGGCAAAACAGGTTATGGATACCAAAACAGTATTTATTTAATACTTCAAGCACACACAAGACAAGTACAGACGCAGAAACCATAACCATTTAATACGTGTGGTTCATTTTATCGTTTTATTTTTTAACTGTAATTAAGGGCTTGGCGCGTGTTAGAAATTGCCTTTGTCTAGGAGTGAGAGCGTAAGAACGCCAAGAATTTTCATTGTTTTCTGTTCCATAGAATCTATCAAACAATATCTTTACTGTCAACAATGTTCAGAATATACGAGATGTCACATTACACGATGATTATGTACAACTCAATCAATTAGTGTGACGAAATGAAGTCTTCACGTGTACAGTAGTGTATGAATTATAGATACGTAGACACAATTGGGCCGAGTAAGACGATATGCATCAATATTGTATGATGTGACAAATGTAATTTGTGTTTGCTGAGTAGATTCCTAGACAGGTGTCTACATGTTCATATGTAGGTGTTTGATTAATTCACGTACGATCCACAAAAGGGATAAGGATATTTTACAGACCTTGAAATAAGGTTCCCCTTTTTGTTTGCAAAGAAATGTTTTGCGTATGCTCAATATATGTTGTATCCGACTTGACTGGGCAGCGTTCGGGAAGTTACGCAATATCTTCTCGTCCCACATACCACAGTGTCTCAAGACGAAAGTCTTTGACCAGTGCGTGTTGCCAGTGATGACCTATCGCACTGAAACGTGGTCGCTCACAATGAGCCTTATCAGAAGGTTAAAAGTCACCCAAAGGGCAATGGAAAGGGCTATGTTTGGAGTTTCCCTACGTGATCGAATCAGAAATGAAGAGATCCGCAGGAGAATCAAGGTAACCGACATAGCCCGAAGAATTGCCAAACTTAAGTGCAGGGCCGCGCCACCCGTATGTGCGAAGTGTGCGGCGCACACAGGCGCCAGGGCACTAGGGGCGCCGGAAGTGACCCTAAGACTTAATTAAATGTCAACGCCAATTACTGTTTTTTTTACACAAATCATGAGGCTTTGGCTTAGATTATGAGTATTAATAACATAACATTCATCATAGTTGAGCGCCTCTTTTTTGACGTCCTGTTTGGCCGCGTATTTTTTTTTTGTTTCAAGTTTTGTCTTGGAGATTTGTGCTTACTCATCATCATATGAGTAAGCACAAATCTCCAAGACAAAACTTGAAACAAAAAAAAAATACGCGGCCAAACAGGACGTCAAAAAAGAGGCGCTCAACTATGATGAATGTTATGTTATTAATACTCATAATCTAAGCCAAAGCCTCATGATTTGTGTAAAAAAAACAGTAATTGGCGTTGACATTTAATTAAGTCTTAGGGTCACTTCCGGCGCCCCTAGTGCCTTTGATGGGTTAGGGTTAGGGATTTGTGCTTACTCATCGATATGAGTAAGCACAAATCTCCAAGACAAAACTTGAAACAAAAAAAAAATACGCGGCCAAACAGGACGTCAAAAAAGAGGCGCTTCATAGGTTTCGCACACAGGCGCTGCCGAGGGTCGACGCGTGGGCAGGGCACATTGCTCGCAGAACGGATGGCCGATGGGGTCGAAAGGTTCTGAAGTGGCGACCACGTACCGAAAGACGTAGCGTTGGAAGGCCTCCCACAAGATGGACCGATGACCTTGTGAAGGCCGCAGGAATCCGCTGGATGCGGAAAGCACAGAATCGGTCGAAGTGGAGGTGCTTGGGGGAGGCCTATGTCCAGCAGTGGACGTCTTTCGGCTGAAATTATGATGGCGGTAACTGGTTGTAATTACGAATAGCAGTTACCTAGGTACTATTATTTAAAATAAAAACTTTATTAGGTACTAGCTGACCCGTGCCCACTTCGTTGGGCGGTAAACATTTTAACTTGTCTGAATCGGTCGAAGTGGCGGTGTTTGGGGTGGCTTATTTATATCCAGCAGTGGACGTCTGAAATGATTATGAAGATGATGATGCTCACTATTAAGTTTTTGGCAGTTTTCTGGGAATTGTCTTTTGGTTCAGAAGTTAATATTGAAGAGACATTATTAAACTTTTACATTGTATTATGACAATATTATAGAAAAGTATGGACTGGTTGCTGAAGTGTGAAAGAGGTATAAATAGTAACATCGACGGAAATAAATATTTTAACACACTGCAATGTGTAAAATGAGTTGTTTGCAAATTACAATGCAAATATTAATTCGGTTGCGATCGTGATATTCATTTAATTAATGTATTGTGTTTGTGGCATGTTAATGCTTGATTTATATGTCATCGGTTTGTGAATTGATGTAAATAAAATGTCTGCCACACTCTCATAACTTGCAAAACGTATTTTCACTAAAAAGCATGGTTTTTCAACAGACAGACACAGACAAAAAACCGGCCAAGTGCGAGTCGGACTCGCACACGAAGAGTTCCGTATTAAGATCGAGCAAAAAACGTCAAAAAAAAAACATGTTTCTTGTTTGATCCCTTACTAACTTTATTTAATTTAGCTGCAATAGAAATACACAATCTGTGAAAATTTCAACTTATGTAACGGTTCATGAGATACAGCCCGCTGACAGACAGACGGATGGACGGACGGACGGATAGCGGATGCTAGTAATAAGGTTCCATTTGGCACCCAACGGGTACGGAACCGTAAAAACAAAGGTAGTTGACACTAGTCATGTTTATAAAAAAATGTTGTAGGTATAGCTGTTTAAAGATCTTTAGGCGAGCGGTTAAAATTGGAACCATCGCTGCCATCTTGTTTATTCCATACAATTTCTGTGCCAGTTTCACAAATGTTTACCAACAACGCCCCCCTGTCAATGTCATTCAGGCGCCAAAAGATCCTTGTAGACTGCGCGCCACGAAAGAACAGCGGAATAATGTGGAAATAATTTCTTTTTAATGCGTAATCAGCCTATAAAGTTCCCTCTGCTGGGACACAGGCCTCCTCTCTGTGAGAGGGAGTGGGCTGTAGTCTACCACGCGGGCCCAGTGTGGGTTGCTACATGTCATATGTCTTGGAATTTTTGGTTCTCGTTGTTTTCTTTCAACGTTTTGAAAGCAGTGGTAATGAAATTATTTACACAAAGTTACAACTCGTAACTCGGAACCATTACCACTGGGCCACCATTGTTCAGCTCACTGGGCCACCACTGCTCACTGGGTCACCATTGCTCACTGGGTCACCACTGCTCACTGGGTTACCATTGCTCACTGGGTCACCATTGCTCACTGGGCCGCCACTGCTCATTGGGCTACCACTGCTCACTGGGTCATCATTGCTCACTGGGTCACCATTACTCACTGGGCCACCACTGCTCACTGGATCACCATTGCTCACTGGGTCATCACTGCTCACTAGGCCACCACTGCTCACTGGGCCACCGCTACTCACTGGGTCACCACTGCTCACTGGAATACCACTGTTCACTGGGTCACCATTGCTCACTGGGTCATCATTGCTCACTGGGCCACCACTACTCACTGGGTCACCATTGCTCACTGGGTCACTATTGCTCACTGGGCCACACCTGTTCTTTTTAATGCAATGTGATATAATGACATAGACACTGGAGCCGCGTCAAAAGGACTTCAGTGGTGGCGCGGATTCTAATCATTTTATGGATGATTAATTTTCTACTTTATTGAACCCTATTCACCTACTAATGTTGGTGACCCCTCACGACTGAATAAATCTTAAAAGAAAAATAATGTAAACTTTTTACTTCAAATCTTGTTACTTAAATATTTAATTAAGTACCAATTAAGTTATGAAATCGTTCGATCATTATGAATTTGTTGTAACATGTGTCAAACTGTCCAAGTCCCAAGAGAAAGAGTTTGAAAATAACTTGTCTAAATTAATTATAATAATTAAAATCCACTCATGAATTCTCTACTGGCCCATGTGCCTGTGAAAACAAAGTTTGTTTCTAAAGTATTATTTGTTAGTCTTTAGGGTAAGGCTGAAATATATGAGTAACTGTGATAATATTATGTTATCTGTCAGTACAGTTATTTCGTAATCCTTTGCCTGCTCATAGTTCTTTATTGATTGGTGTGATGGATTCAGTCATCTATATTTAAGTGCTCTCCAAAAGAGATGTATTATAAACTAACTGTAAGTTATGCAATTCATATTTTTATCTTTTAAAGATAAAGATACACGTAGCATTATGCTGAGCGATGGCCGTTTTGCGTGGATGTGGCGCATATTTTCCCCCAACTTGTTCTTTTTTGTTTTATGTTCTTTCTTTGCGTCATGTTTACCGCAAATAAACATAATTTCTTTCTTTTTTAGCTATATTTATTGCATAACTGTGTACTTCAGTTCTTATTAAGTATAAACGTAACATTTTTAGGCTCAACAGTCTACCCATGCAGAAAAAATACATTATCAATTAACATTTATTTAAATTTTGTTTTAAGCATTATTTCCATTTTATTGATTAATAGCTGACGGTAACTGGTTGTATTCACGAATAGCAGTTATCTAGGTACTTTTATTTAAAAAAAGCTTTATTACTTTTAGCGGGAAAAGAGGAGGTTCCTGGTAGGATTTGGGGGAGGCTATAAGTACACGCTTCATTACCTAATGCGATCCTCTCCGACCCAGATGACCCCATAACATTCCTCCAGGAGAAGAATAGGGCCACCAGTACAGTGCACAAACACAGACGCCTCACGTCATTCCGACCTCGCCGCCGAAGTCCTTTGCGATCGCGACCGCGTACCCGAGTAAATGAAAATCCCCCCCGACCCTTGCTCGAAAACGAGGTGCTAGCAGTTGTTGCAGCTGAGCACGTAGCTTTAAATACCCCGCATAATAATTATGATGAAAATCTAAGTTTGATCCAGCCTGTCCCTTCTTGCTGTCCTCCCCCCAGCGATGCCCTAAGCCGAGGTTCGTACCCCACACCACCCCACTCGCTTAATTTTAATTTTGAATAGTTTATGGCCCTGGCTTTAAGTGTAGAAGCTTAAGGCACTCACAGGAAAGCCCGGTTAAGCAGCCAAGACCTTAGTGGTCAAAACTGCGAGTTGCCCTAGTGAAAAAATAAAAAATAAACCCTAATGCGATAGTGCGGTGTGTTGTTGGTACTGAATGAAATAATTCATACTGATGTTCTACCCTTAATCTGTAAAGTATGATTGTGCCTCCCACAAACTTTCAACATTCCATTTCCAGTGTCTAAAAAAAAAAATAAAAACAAAAAGACGTAATTAACATTTGATTTATTCTGCTCTTCTTTAAATAAAGGTCATTGTTTATTTATCTACCAACGCCGTCTAGCGAAGGCAGCGTAATCAATTAACCGGTCGGAATGCAGCGCTGATGGTGGCGCCCTCTTCGGCGGACGGTACCGCCGGAAAACAATCAGTAAAGTGAAGTGCGTGCGAACAATTTTTAATTGTCATGGTGGAGGACGGAACGGTGAAACTAAGTTTAAAATTATTGTCTCATCAAAACTTTTTGTAAAAGTCAATGTGAAGGTTTTAATACAGTTTTTTTATAATTGCACTGTGTAGTCGTTGTTCATTTTCCTCCACCTCACACACTCGTCGCACAAATATACGAGTTTAAAAGAAAACCAAAAAAGGACACCTAACAGCCATCTTAAGTCGTGCTTCATGGAAGTCGCAGGGCTTATCAAGGCGCCCTAACAGTCATGTTTCATACCAGACATGGTTTATAGTCTAACTGTGCGTTCGCACTGGCGAAACATTTACAGCGAAACATGTTGGAATCTCTATTTTCTGTCAATTTTCCATAGAAAGTTTGACAGGCACTAGAGATTTCAACATGTTTTGTTGTGATGTTTCGCCAGTGCGAACGCATAGTAAACCATGTCTGGTATGAAACATGATCTTTATTTATTTAAAAAAGAGCAGAATAAATCAAGTGTTAATTTCGTCTTTTTGTTTTTCTTTTCTTAGTATTTTAATAGACGCTAATTGTTGCAAACAATTTGTAATGTTTTTTATTAAAAGTATGAGTAAGTGAGTGACGCTAAAGAAGAAAGTTGCTCAGAGAAAGTTCATAATGAGCCAATTAGAAAAGTTCATTGTAAAGTTGTAGATAACATTATGATAATAACAATACTGTTTTCTGTGCGACTTTGTTTCAAAGATAAACTTTATTTTGGACATTGTATGTACTTCGATTTAATTATTCAATTAGAAATGCTTGAAGAATGTTCGGATCCATAATTCACCTAAAGTTATAATAATTAATCAGTTCGCTGTCAGCTGCTTACCATTCAAAGTCGTATGTGATTTTAAAGTTTTTCCCTCAGGCGGTCGTTTGTAGAAGCACTTACCCCGCGCCCTAACCAAAGCGATCGGTCACGCGGATACGCGATCGTCGCGTTCATATTTCATGCATTTGTTTGGAAAATCGGAAGGCACCCTCTGTTGGCGCGACCAAGCTTTCGGGTTCGCCGAACAAAATGAACGCGACGGTGTTTGTGAGACGTACACTTTCAAAGTCAAAGTCAAATCATTTATTTCAAGTAGGCCCTCGTATGGCACTTATGAACGTCAAAATTGACAAAATAATAGAATTGATTCTAGTCGCCCCTTTCAAAAGGTAGTTTTCGTATAGAGAAGAATGGGCAAGAAACTCCACCGTTAGCCCAAGTTCACACGGACGTAATAAAATCGCGGCGATTTTTTTTCATGCACTTGATTTTCAACGTTCGGCTTAACACCGAGAGTTGACAATCCAGTGCACGATGAAATCCCGCCGCGATTTTATTACGTCTGTACAAACGTCGGCTAACTCTTTTAAAATGTTTTACAGTAATTTGTATATGTATAGGTACCTACATTAGTTAAATAAGTATATGTGAAGACGATTTTGGTTAGGACGCGGCCTTATCGTTACTATTTTAATTTGTTTTTAGAAGTTCATAGGTTAAAAAAACATTTTTTTTTTCGTTTAAACCCACTAGTAAAACACAGAGATAGGAATTATAAAACGATAATGTTGGCTCAATATGTAGATAAAGCGACAAAGGAAATAACCTCTGTGCTATCGGTCGGTGCTCGAGCGAATTGAAATATTTGCGCTCAGATTGCTATTTGCCTTTGAGGATAGGACATCGGGCACATCTAAGACATCCGTTGACTCAGACTACTACGATCGTTTTTGTTAAGGAAGTTTCTACTTCCTTCCAACTTTTGTCTTCTGGCAGAAGTTTATGACTAGCTATGCCCTGGCTCCGTTCGCGTGATCTTTAGTAAAACTCAGGCAAAAAAATTATGGTAATTTTAGAAAATGGCGTGAAAATCGTATGAGAATGTTATACAGTACAAATATGTTTTTAATGTCCCTCGGCAAATCTCGTATTTCGTCAGTCATCGGATTTCTATCAGTTGCCCTTTGCACTTGGTGCAGACCGGACCCTCTCAATCGACTTGGAAGAATTAAAAGATTAATGTAATTTATTTTAAAAAAATGGTAGAAAAGCTGTTAAAGTCACTGGCACGACAGATAAGAAAATAGTTTTACAGCTCTATATAGTTCACACGGAAATCAAAACAAAACAACAAAAAGTCTTAGTTCTGAATTCAAATTGTTATACAAGATAAATCTAATAATTGATGGACATGGAAATTAGCATTCGTTTGTTTTCGGAAATGCGATGATTCCCGAAGAACATGAAGAAAGTATAAATACTGTACAATTAAGTCTGTGTGCTAAAGAGCAGACAGAAAGTGACGTTAGGTTTTTAGTAGATGAAGATTCGGTGCTGTGGAGTCCCCGCCACCACTCAAGTCCGATAGACGCGGCGCTAGTGTCTATGTCATTGCATCAAATTGTATTTAAAAAAATGTAGTTCCATATTTTTCCGCCGGCCTTTAATGGTGACGCGGACTCTAGGTACTGTACCGGCAGCCAACCGGCCGGAATAAACCTTTAATGCTATTATTGTTGTGACAGTATTTTTTTGTGTTCACTGCTTTCAATTATTTTCAAAAATGTCATCTATGATGATGACTCAATTGATTCTGATTCGCATGAAGCTAGTTACATTCCCCGAATTCACCTTATCTATCGCCGTGGTAGAGTCATAAGCTCGTACGCTGCACTTTTGTCCTTATCAGCCAGACATGGCGTGACGTGAAGGCGCCAGTGACCACCAGTTTAGTTGCAAGTTCTAAGTATGCTTTAGACTAGATAGGATAAGCAGTTTTACATAAAACTTTGTAAGCTCGGGTCGTTCTTTCTAATAAACTCTTAGTATAACGGGTCCTAACGTTTTATTTTGGCCATCGCTCTGCTCCCGAAATTTATCTAGCTACACTGAGGGAAACCAAGCCAACCTATAACAGAATAGTACCACATCGTGAATCGTTATCGTATACGAAGCAATGATAGACTCGTAAAAAAAATATGATAACCAAAGTAAAAAAAAAAACGTGTGGCACTCGGGGACTGCCGCGGTAAAGCTATTGCATAGCATTTGTAACCTCCATATTTCCTATTTGTCAACGCTACACTTGGGATGATGACGTGATGACATAAAACAAAATTTACGTTCCCATGACAACATCACGTTGTCATGGGAACCGTCATTACATGGTAGGCGGAGTGGGGGGTGTTAGGTTTTATTTTCGTTACATTACGGAATTTTTGGATTCGGTCGCCGCGTTCAAAGCCCGCGATAAAAGCTATGCAATAGCTTAACAATATCCAGAACTGTAGCTTCTGCCCGCGTCTTCTTCTGTGTTTGCCGGGACACAAAGTATTCTATGTCCTAGCCCAAGTCATGGTCTATGCATGTGCCAAATTTTATCCAAATCCGTTCAGCAGTTTTAGCGTGAAAGCGTAACAAACAAACAAAATCACTTTCGCATTTATAATATTTATATTTGGATGACCGAGCTCTGCTCGGTTTTTTATTGAACGATGTTTTCTAAAAACGAAACCTAGCTAGATCGATTTATCGCCACCGAAACAGGGACATATTAAATTTCATGAAAATCGTTGGAGCCGTTTCCGAGATTTAGATTATATATACATACGTACAAGAACATATATAGAATATATAGAGAGCAGTGGTGGCCCAGTGGTAACGGCCGCGACTTACGAGTTGTAGGTTGTGGGTTCGAAGTGTTCGAACCCAGACAGGCGCTTTACTTTGTGTAAATTATTTTATCACCACTGCTCTCAAAACGGTGAAGGAAAAAATCGTGAGGAAACCGGCATGTCCTAGAACCGAAAATTCGAAGACATGTGACATCTACCAACCCGCACTGAGCCCGCGTGGTGGATGACGGCCCACTCCCTCTCACAGAGAGGAGGCCTGTGTCCCAGCAGTGGGAACATTATAGGCTGATGATGATGTCATACAAGAATTGCTCGTTTAAAGGTATTAGATAGACTAGATACTACTACATAGGATTCTCAAACAAAATCTCAAAGAGATCTTCTCAAGATGATCTCGAGGTAAGTTTACGGAGCATGTCACCAATGTTCACGAGTTCAGCCGGACTCAAACAGAGGTTCCTTCTTCCTTCACTTACTTCCGACTTCCGATACCGACCGAATAGAATCTACTGTTAGTTTACGTTGCACAAATATGTGTCAGTGAATTATTCAGCTAGTTCCACACTTCCACACGTGTCCTGTGCAAGGTGTGTGCACAACTTTGTGCACCCTGTTTGTGCCATGTTTCTGCTATCAAATTCACAAGTTTGCTTCGAGTTCCGTTCAATTTGCACATGTGGAATGTTGGTGTACTGTATTTTAGTTTCATTCTTTGTGTGTTGGTCTTATTTGTTGGTTTGTTTTCATGTTTTCTGTACCAGTGGCGATGCAGTTCTAAGCGGATGCATGGTCAGCAAGAACCAGCTAGTTTAAAGATTGTATCGTGTCTGGTTGCAGACTTAGTTTTGTTGCTGTGTAAGCCCACGTTCGCACGGACGTAAAAATATCACGGCGGGATTTTATCGCGCACTGCATATTCAACTCTTGGTTTTGAGCCGAGCATTTAGAAGCCAATAGAGAGAACCGCAGCGCGTCAAAAAACACTTTTGGATTTTCAACTCTCCGTCCTAAGCAGTACGTTGAAAATCGTTGAAAAATTGCAGCGGGAATAAATCGCCTGTGCCAACCTGGGCTAAGCCGACATACGCACAGACGTAATGAAATCGCGGCGGGATTTTATCGTGCACTGGATTTTCAACATTCGGTGTTAAGTCGAGCGTTGAAAAACACTGTTGGATTTTCAACCCTTGCTGCTATCAGATCGTCGAAAATCAAGTGCACAAAAAAAAAAATCGCCGCGATTTTATTACGTCCGTGCGAACGTCGGCTAACCGTCCTTATCGGCATGAAAACGTCTTGTCAGGAATAGTTCTGTAGTAGTTCAACATGTACCCAAGTAGGTACTCTCCATAAAATTTGTAAAAACTGACTTAAGATTCCTTTTACAAAAAAAAAATCCTTTAAAAGTCAAAACATTCCAGCACTGCAGGCAAAACTAAATATGTAAGTACTTTCCTTTAATACCCCACGGATCAGACACCCAGTAAAACTGATCATTTATTGTTTCCCTAACAGAATTTATCCGAGCTGGATAGAATTTTTTGCGGTAGTAAATTAGGAATGCGCCTCGCGTTGCGACGACATTAACAAATGAACCGCTGCCTGCTGCGGTGTGCACGCTGCCTATAATTAAATTTACTGAGGTCAAATTATTCATAGGTACGATACCTAGTTGTACATGATATTGCGGTTAAGTTATATTTATGTATATTATGCAGGAAAATTAGTAACATTTTCAGGAAAAACATCGTATATTTTTGCACATTTGCAAAAATAGGTATTTAATTATTTTTTTAGAAGCACAAGAATAATGTTGATTTTGTAATATCTATATTTAAAAGAGTGTCCTTGGAGTTTCTTGCCTGTTCTTCTCCATAGAGATCTACGTTTTGGAATGGGCAATAAGCTTCAACTTTCTGACTAACTGACCGAGTGTTTGACAATTCAAAAGTGCCTGTAAATTAATGCTTTGTGTTTGAGAGTTTGAGTTGACATGTACAAAGTGTGTGTATTAATGGCAACAATTGCAGTTATGATCAGAAGCCTTATAAATGGCCTGTTGCAGTTGCACTATGTTAAATATTTCCTTGCCGCATCTGGAGATACTGATTTTAAATCAATGTTTCCAAACACACTAAGGTATCCCATTAAGCATCGATTGTCATTCTATAAACATGAGTTGTAATGCGGTGTGTTTCCCTATTGTGACACGTACGAAGGGTCCAGGTATAAGGGTGGGGTTTGCGGGAAAATCGATTACATTTGCCAAACCCAAATCGAGTCAAACAATCGGGCCGTGTGAACTAGTTGTAAACATCGCAGACGCGTGTATTGTCGCACTAAGATTTCATAGAGTATATTATGTAGATATCTGTATATACTGGTACCGGCTTTACTTGTAGTAAATATGTTCAGAATTAATATCAACATTTTGTTGTGTATTTTGAATCTGAAGCGGCACTGTGATTTTGTAAAGACGCAGTCGTAAACAGCCAGTGAATTTTCCAATGCGCAACCCACAAAGGCGTTGGTAAAAATGGCTATAGTTTGTTCAAAAAGTATCAAATGACAGTGTAAAAAAACCCTTTTCAGGATACATTCTTACTCAACTACTCACTAAAGCGAATTAGAAACACAATCATCTGTATTAAGAAGGTTTCAACTTAATATCTCACAACCTTTTCCATTATTGTTTGAAAAATTGTTATTGAAAATTCATCGACGAAAATTGAGGTTATAAAATTAATCTCAATTGTCAAATGAACAACATCTTTAAGGTGACTTAAAATTAGACCTTTGCGTTCAGGAATTCAAATAATCAAATCAAAAGCACTCAATTTGAAAGAGGAGAGAGACTACAATTGGCATCGCGGGTACGTGTTCTGATCTATTTGTTTATATTTTCATCAAATACTATTGGAATAGACTGATTGGGAGGGGCTTGTGGCTAAGTAACAACAGCTGCACAAGTCGATCGATCAGGTTAAGCTACGCTTGCCGCGGTTGGTCTGTAGATGGGTGACCATCTTTACATACCAAGACCCCTCCGTGCCTCGGAAAGCACGTTAAGCCGTTGGTTCCGGCTGTCATTTGTAGATCTTTGACAGTCGTTACGGGTAGTTAGAAGCCCAAAAAGTCTGACAACTAGGTTGTGGAGGTCAGATAGTCAGTCACTCCATGTAAAATACTGGTATTCAGCTGCATCCGGTTAGACTGGAAGCCGACCCCAACATAGTTGGAAAACGCTAGGCAGATGATGACTATTGGAATAGACTAGGTATTCATGAAAATTCGACGTTTCATATTTTATTCTTGAATATACAAATGTATACAAATGCTGTATCTCTTTGAGAAATAAGCAAAACCAGTTGCTTATTTCTCAAAGAGATACAGCATTTCATTGTCAGTTGAGAGCATGCTTGTATTGCATCAAATACTCGAGGAATCCCGAAAATGTACAGGATTTTGCATTAAGTCGTCAGATGAAGGTTCTATTCGCATACAAACTTAGGTACATAGTTTAGGTACTTAGGTATATACCTATATACATATGTATAATATCAAGAAATGAAATGAAATTGTTTTTTCTAAAACAGGATATCGGAATCACTTTTACACGTCATATTAAAAATAAGCTAGATGAGTTCGGCGTTTCCTATCTGACTACTCTGAGAAGAAAGGCCGAAACAAACTCGGAGGTCGCAGTCTTATTTAAAGTCCAGACATAATCTTGGTCAGGTCATATGAGGACCATGTAGATTAATGTCTGAAATGGACTTTAGAGGAAAGAACCACACAGATTTGAGTGGACCTGTCCAGTCATTGCAATGATTTGTCAGCAATTGCGGAGCTCACCTCAGAACTTAAGGAGCTCAATGACTCGACGAACAATACCAAAGAAAGGACATTTGGGTAGGCGGCAAGAGAAAGCGGGTAAAGGTTTGTGTCCTATTTCTGTGTTCATTTTGAATGGAAAGCTCATGTAAGGTAAGGTGTCCTATATGTCCAAAATATCACAGAAAATACAACACTTAGACATAATTGGTGAAATGTGGTTGCATTAGAGGAACACCCGTCACTTACAGGCATGTATCACAAAAACGTCACCGCATCAGGCAAAACTATACATGAGGCTGCTCTCCATCTTCTTTAAACTGCCGTTAAATAACGACACACGCAAAAAGAGAGGGGTAAGCAAATATGTATGTACATAGGCTTCTTCTTCATCTTTTTGGCTTCTGCCAAGATACACAAAAACAAATCGTGTTTATCACTTCCTTTCACAGATTTTCCTAGTACGAAATTATCATTACACTAGCTTTTGCCCGCGACTTCGTCCGTGAGCCTAACCTTCTTCAAGAATTGGGCTATCCAATGCAAAAATATTTTTTTAAATCCGACTGGTAGTTTCGGAGATTACCACCTACATACAAACTTACAAACAAACAAATTTTGCCTCTTTAAAATGTAATATATTAAATATTATATTATCTCTTATATATAAAATTCTCGTGTCACAATGTTAGTTACCTTACTCCTCCGAAGCGGCTTTACTGATTTTTACCAAATTTTATATGCATATTCAGTAGGTCTGAGAATCGGCTACTATCTATTTTTCATACCCCTAAATGATAAGGGTTGTCCACCCCAAACAAATAATTGGCAAAACAACGTTTGCCGGGGTCAGCTAGTAATAATATTAAAATAGATGACTGTGTAGTGTGTATGTTGCACTGCTTTCATTGCAGAATTTACCCTCCTACGGGAAATGACACTATCATCCAAACCAGACTATACTCGCTGCATTTGCAAGTGTATCAATGTTTAACATAACAATAGTATCTTTTGCAGTCTTTATCGGCAGTTCTACGACTACGTAGACACCAGAGCTTTCAACGGAAAGTAGGTTTTTCAGAGCATCAATATTCATGAGAGAGCCCGCGACGTTCCTATTTCGAGAGGGCCGACAACTCCGTGTTTCACATATTTTCAAAGGTTTTCTTTATGTTTAAGATATAGCTATGTACGTAGGATTGTTTAATTATACCTAGGTAAGTAGGTTAAAAGGTACAATGGGGTAGGATCAAGTACATACCTAAGGGACGAATTTTTTTGGTCATCTAACGTAACTACTATGCTATCTGGTTATTAGGGATGGTTTATCACCGCCATGAGATCTGGAGGCAAAAGTCCTCGCGCACATTTGGGAGTGGCGCGAGGAGGCGAAACGCCGGGGCTTAACTTCGCTGGCCGCGAGAAATCGGTACAGCGGACAGGGCCCCGGGCGGGATCTCATGGCGTCATGGCGAGTGCGATTGTCACAACCCAGTGCTGGGCACGCCACAATTGCGGCGATAAGTCCCCTCTTCGAGGAGTGGCTAGAGAGGCGCCACGGCGTCCTCACTTTCTGCCTGACGCAGGTGCTCACCGGATACGGTTGTTTCGGGAGGTTCCTGTTCAGGATAAGGCGGGAAGAAACCGTAGGCACGGGCTTGCGGACGGTGAGCAATGGGTAGCTCGCCGTCCGACAAGGACCAGGCCCGGGTCGACTTCGCGTTGTGTTCCACGCGCGTCTCAAAGATATGTCAGCACAATTGAAGGGGTCCAATAGGGCTGATGCCTGCTGGGGTTGCGGGTTTGTTCGAAAGGGTTACCGTGGCCCCTGGCAACATACAGGCAACTGAAGGAACACGGGTGGGTTTTAGTCAGTAAGAGTCTGACACGCCCTCCCGCTACGCCCAAAGCGGGAGAAGTTATTTGATAATTTCGCACCCAAAAAAAAAAGGTATAGTTTATCAGACCTTAAAATTATTCTCCTAATTAATGATGAAACAAAGGATCTATCGTCATAAAACATTAGACATCTCAAAATCTTAATAGTTGTCCCGACACCAAAAATAGTGTCACTACAGTGTAAATACTCAGGTAGTTGGTATAGTCACGAGCATAAATATCTGATTTCATTCGTCAAGATGATGGCAAATAATGATCATTTTCATAACGCAAGACATGTCCAGTATTGTCAGTATTATAAGAGGTGACACATCTTTTAGAACCCGATGCAGCATCCTACCTATATTTTGGCGTCATTTGTCTCGTCAGATAGTTTTGGTGTTCTTTTGAATTACATATTTGTGCTGCCACTTGTATAATTTATGCCTTCCACAAATGATCTCATCGCACCTTCGATGCAACAAAGTCATAATTCAGGACCCTTTTTTTTGCTGTCTTTTATTAGGTTTTTTTTTGATAATTCAATACAAGATTTTATCGTAAAACTATAGCAAACAAAATAAACAATTAATTTTATAAAGATTTCAAACCTACTATAAAAAGTAAACCAGAAATGAGGAAATAAACGTGTTTTTTTTTTTTAAAGTCCTCTCCTGTATAATTAAAACCGGCCAAGTGCGTGTCGGACCACGCACAATGAAGGGTTCCGTAGTTGGGATGAATTGATCCCAAGAACAAACTTACCTTTGTAGTTGAGAAACACGTTCTCCCATACATTCTGTATGGGAGAACATGTTTTTGCAACTGCAAAGTTAAGTTGGTTAATTATTACTCGTTAACCTGTTGAGCCTACTTAGCTGTGATAGTTTTCCTTTTAATTTCGTTATATAAACTACTGTTGGGTTTTTTTTCACACATCCAAAACCAACCATTTAGCCGGCAGGGGGGGGGGGACACTTGACTCTAACAAAAATTAGCACTTTAAAGCTTAATATTTCGCAAACGAATCCCTGAATCCAAAAATGGTTTACACAAACTCACAATATTTTTGAAGGACCTTTCCAATGATACCCCTCACCATGGGGTAAAAAAATAAAAAAATAAACATCACCACTTTATGTGTATGAGAGATACCCTAAAAAAATGTTTTTCATTTTTTTGTTTTACCACTTTGTCGACGTAATTAATATGTATACCTATGTCAAATTACAGTTTTCTAGTACTAAGGGTCTCGGAGCTAGACCGCGGACAGACAGACAGACAGACAGACAGACATGACGAAACTATAAGGGTTCCTTGTTTACTACGGAACCCTAAAAATGAGCCGTTGTGACTTTCTTGCACCGAAGCGAAGGTGCGACATAATATTTGCCGCCATCTTGACGACAGATAGTAATGGATGAATGATGAAATCAGATATTATTGCTGTCCATAGGAATATTATTTATGTTCGTGACTCTACTACTTTTCATTCCACAGTCCCCTCAAGTCATAATAAACCTCATTTCGACACAGAATTCAAATAACAGCGTATTCTTAACAACCGCAAAACAGCCATACGTGACGCATATTAATTTAAGTTTTAATGAAAGAGCCTAAATTCTGAAGACATTGCAACTGAGTTAATTAAGTTTGTTCAGAACAACTTGTTCGGTACACACAATGTGAGAATGATAGACGAATTATGAACACGGAATGTTAATGAGAATTGCACTGAGTTGTTGACTTTAGTTTGCTGCGGGTAACAAGAACTTTTGCAGCAAAATTATCTAGTAATTCTAAGGGTCGCTTGCACCACAAATCAATACGTTTGGTCATCATCTGCCTAGCCTTTTCCCAACTATGTTGGGGTCGGTTTCTAGTCTAACCGGATGCAGCTGAATATCAGTATTTTACATGGAGCGACTGCCTATCTGACCTCCACAATCTAGTTACTAGGAAACACGATACCCCTTGGTAAGACTGGTTGTCAGACTTTTGGGCTTCTAACTACCCGTAACGACTGTCAAAGATCTACAAATGACAGCCGGGACCAACGGCTTAACGTGCTTTCCGAGGCACGGAGGGGTCTCGGTATGTAAAGATGGTCACCCATCCACAGACCAACCGCGGCAAGCGTAGCTTAACCTGATCGATTGACCCGTGCGGCTGTTATTACTTAGCCACAAGTTAAATCAATACGTTTGGTGCTAAACATATTTAAAACTTTAGCCTATGTAATTCAATGCATCATCCTGACTCTGGCATTTCTAAATGTGGCTAAATAAAAATAGCCACACGGGTCGATCGAAAGTTAAGTTACGCTTGCCGTGGTCGGCTTGTGGATGGGTGATCATCCATTACATATCGAGACCCCTCTGTGGCTCGGAAAGCAGTTAAGCCGTTAGTCCTAGCTGTCATGCGTAGATCTTTGACAGTCGTTACGGATAGTCAGAAGCTCAAAAGTCTGACAACCAGTCTTACCAAGGGGTATCGTGTTACCCAGTTACTGGGTTGTGAGGTCAGATAGGCAGTCGCTCCATGTAAAATACTGGTATTCAGTTGCATCCGGTTAGACTAGCTAGGCAGATTAATTTTTGACACAAAACAGAACGGTGTTTTAAATACGTTTAGCTCTACATACAAACAAACATAACATCACGCCTTGTTTCCCCGATGGGTTGGGCAGAGGTGTCCCTGTAGCTGGTACACCCACATTTCGCCAGTTATGTTTAAGTCCCATGTAATAGGGGGCGAGCCTATTGCCATCAACCGGGCACAAATCCAGAATCCGAGCTGCTACTGAGAAACTTCAGATAGAAAAACTCAATAACAATACTTATCAAATTATAGCAAAATAGGTCTTGAGATCATTTAGCAAATGTAAAGTACATTAAGAGTAACTGAGATGGCAAAAAGGTTCCATTGATTTACCCAATACCATGTTACACATACAGCTCTACATATATTTATATTTAGCGATTTGTGGTGCGGGACTTAAAATTATTATATAATAAAGTAATTATAAAGTTTTACTTCACCGTTTTGAGAGCAGTGGTGATGAAATAATTTACACAAAGTAAAGCGCCTGTTTGGGTTCGAACCGATGACCTTACAACTCGTAAGTCGCGGCCGTTACCACTGGGCCACCACTGCTCTCTCAAAACGGTGAAGGAATACATCGTGAGGAAACCGGCCCGCACTGGTTCCGCGTGGTGGATTACGGCCCACTCCCTCTCACCGAGAGGAGGCCTGTGTCCCAGCAGTGGGAACATTTATAGGCTGATGATGATGATGATGAATTATAAAGTAGTTTTTAGCAGAATTTTCCTGCAAGTTTCTGTTAGCCGCAGCAAAATAAACTCAACAACTAAGTGCAGTACTCATTAGTTGTACTGTTAAGCAATTGCATTAAGGCCAAGTATTTGAACCTAAACAATATCGACATCATCTTGTAAAATGCGTGTTAATTGGTATTTTACTTGACTATTAAGAAATGCTACTTCAATTTCTCACTTATCTAGCTTGTTCACTTGAAGGTATGTTTATTCTTAAGTTTTCACAGAACACTTAGAATCAAATTGAAAATTCCACGCATTTGACACACCTTTCTGAATTACTGTTCTATTTAATTTCTTATCACACGAAGGTTTTTCAATAAATTACCTATCAGCCTGTAAATATGGACTGCTATTTATACGTCTCTCATGATAAATTACGCTTTTTTTTTTTGTCATCACATCTCTTAGTTGACCTCTGAGATCATGACTACTTAACCGGGCTTTCCTGTGGGTGCCTTAAGCTACTACACTTAAAACCTCCAGCCAGGGGTTATAAAACTATGCTAATTAAACTAGGTGAACGCTCGCTAAGGGTACCCCCTGTGGGGTACGAACCTCGGCTTAGGGCATCAACCAGAGGGAGGACATCAAGGATGGGACGGGTTGGGATAAATTATGATATTCCTATACTTGCTCTATATAATTCTATAATGAACATTACATACAGCCATGATGTATCACTACTTCACTAGGGTTCAAATTCTGTAATAAACAATATAGCATAGCATAATCAGCCTATAATGTTCCCACTGCTGGGACACAGGCCTCCACTCTTCGAGAGGGAGTGAGCTGTAAGCGACACAAGCTTTCCCACGCGAGCCCAGGGCGGGTCGGTAGATGTCACAATGTCTTCAAATTTTTGGTTCTAGGACATGCTGGTTTCCTCATGATGTTTTCCTTCACCGTTTTAAGAGCAGTGATGACGAATTATTAATAAAAAAAAAACAACAGACTTCCAAAAAAAAAAACATTACAAAGTGAAAAATAACTTTCGGAAGTCTTTGGTTTTGAATTTTCGTTTTTTGCCACCGACTTCAGAAATGAAAGTTATTTTTCACTTTGTAGTGTTTTTTTTGGAAGTCGGTTGTTTTTTTTTGGTTAAAGTTTTTATTTTTCACTTTTTAGTTGTGGTACCTACACCACATTAATTCGAATACTTACCAGTGACAGGAACTTATCATTTCATAAGTGGGAGAAAATACGTATTCAATAATACGTATTTTCTCCCACTTATGAAATGGGAACTTTGCTTGGACAGTTTTGGAGTTAGCTTCAATAAGCTAACTCCAAAACTGTCCAAGCAAAGTTAATAAAATTTATATGGTGGTCCCATATAAATCTTTTACCATTAACTTATATCCTTTCAAACAAAAAAAGAATTTTCAAAGTAGGTTCACAAATGACGGAGAAATCGGCGGACAAACATTAAAAAAAACACATTCGCTCCGAACATATAACCTCATCCTTTTTGGAAGTCGGTACAAAAGTAAAACGCCTGTCAGGGTTCAAATCCACGACTTACAGCTTGTAAGTCGGGCCCTTAACACTAGACCACCATTGCTCTGAAATAAACAATATTATCTGTATTCTAATCAACCGACTCATATCATTTCCTGAAATACACAGCACAGATTCCACAAACAACATTTTTCCATCGTCAAAACGATAGTTTAAATCAGTGTTTTATTTACTCGACCACAGAGAGAATACACAGGGGACGTCAAGAACGCTTTTCCAATAATAAGTGCCTAGAAATGAAAGCCTTTATAGGCCGTAAATAGAAAATTATAGCCGACTGACCGGGGTTGTTTTCACCGTATATTCAGATACAATATCGCATCATCAACGTGATGAGTTAGTTTCGTAAATGGGATAATTACGTAAGATGTTTCGTTAATTAGATTATTTGGAAGGCAATTTATAAAAACCGGCCAAGTGCGTGTCGGACCACGCACAATGAAGGGTCCCGTAGTTGGGATGAATTTATCCCAAATACAAAACATTGTAGTTAAAAAACATGTTCTCCCATACATTCCAACTGCAAATGTAAGTTTGTACGCACAATATTGAGAGATTTACCATGTTATTTTAAGATTTTTTATAGGTTTTCCTGTAATGTAAAGAACCATTCTATGTATTTTTTTCTCAGTAGTTTCGGAGATAAGGGGGTGGATGGTACATTTTCATCTATTTTCTTAAATATCTTTGTAATGTATTAAATTTTAAATTATAACAACAAATATTTGAGATCCTCGCAACAAGCACTTTCATTTGATATGTCACACGGTATAGTTTACAAAACTTTTTGAAGTGAAACTTCAATAGGCGCGTTGGGCATTTTTGAGATGGGAAAAAACAATTTGAATTCGCGACACTGTTACCGACATCTCATTTTTGTAAACGTGATTGTGCTCTTTATTTAGATAAAGTTACGGACCAATGTTCTGTATAAGTATTTTTCTTCCACCAAGGCGATCTTGTTCAAGTTTTCACTTCTGTCGGCAGGCCCGGAGTGCCACTGTTTTTTTTTAATTTTCTTAGTTTCCCCCCAAAAGTGACCCCCATATTCAAAATTCATTTATTTACGATCCACGTCCGTGTTTGGGTCACAGAAACACAAATGTGTATCGGTCCATTAGATTCGGAGTAAATTAGCTGTGACAGATGGACAGACACACGAGTGATCCCATAAGGTTCCGTTTTTTCCCTTTAAGGCACGGAACCTAAAAATGCATCATCTGCCTAGTCTTTTCCCAACTATGTTGGGGTCGGCTTCCAGTCTAACCGGATGCAGCTGAATACCAGTATTTTACTTGGAGCGATTGCTTTTTTGACCTCCACAATCCAGTTACTGGGTAACACAATACCCTTGGTAAGACTGGTTGGACTTTCAGGCTTCTGATGACCCGTAACGACCGTCAAAGAACCAGGAATGACAGCCGGGACCAACGGCTTCACTTGCTTTCCGAGGCACGGAGAAGCCTCGATGTGTAAAGATGGTCACCCATCCACGGACTAACCGCGGCAAGCGAAGCTTAACCTGATCGATCGACCCGTGCTGTTATTACTTAGTCACAAGCTTATAAAGATATGTTTGTTTTTGTTTATGGTAGAGAGTGCAGGGATTTTATTGGATGACTTTTTAGATATATTTTTTGCCTGGGAAATTATCAAATAACTTCTTCCGCTCTGGGCGGAGCGGGAGGGCGTGTCAGACTCTTACTGACTAAAACTAAAACCCGCCCGTATTCCTTCAGTTGCCTGTGTGTTGCCAGGGGCCACGGTAACACTTTCTGACTTTCCCGTGACCCTGGCAGATTATTGGATGTCTGCTGTGACGATATGGCCAGTTTTTAGGGTTCCGTAGTGAACAAGGAACCCTTATAGTTTCGTCATGTCCGTCTGTCTGTCTGTCTGTCCGTGGTCTAGCTCCAAGACTGTTAGTACTAGAAAGTTGTAATTTGGCATGGGTATACATATTAATTATGCCGACGAAGTGAGTATGTTAAAGCCATTTTTGAATTCAGAGATCCGTTTGCGAAATATTAAGCTTTAAAGTGCAAATTTTTGTTAGAGTCGAGTGTCCTCTCCCCCTGCCAGCTAAATTGTTGGTTTGAGATATGTGAAAAATTCACGGCAGTAGCTTATATAACGAATTTAAAAGAAAAACTATCACAGTTGGGTAGGCTTTACAAGTTAACGAGTAATAATCGACCAACTTAGATTTGCGGTTGTAAAAACCTGTTCTCCCATACATTCCGTATGATAGATTTTTTTTTCAAATACAAAGTTAAGTTTGTTCTTGGGATAAATTCATCCCAACTACGGAACCCTTCATTGTGCGTAGTCCGACACGCACTTGGCCGGTTTTTTCAGTATTGGTGTGGTAACTTGATTAGTGTCTTTTAAAAAAAAATACCTATATGCGTTTATGTTTGCGATTCCAGGGAGTCTAGTGACTGATTCATAGCCACATTTCAGTTTTACGACGGTAATAAATCGAATGAAATGTTAGCTGGCTGTACACATATTATTTAATCTTTGATCTTCCGACCGAGCCACTTCTCCAAAGTTCAGAGATAACAATCGGCCAACTCTGAAGATGTTGTCCTTCAAGTTAATTGTAAGGACTTGTACAAAGGGCGGGCTCGGCTGTTTGGCGGCTCGGCATTGGCAGTACTAAGAAGGTACTCAACGCCTGCCTCTCTTTCGTTTTATTTATTCCTTGACGCTTCAAGACGAATTTCTTTTCATTCGGACGTCTAACTTTTATTTTTATTGTTTAGTTTAAGTTCCTGGAAAGTTTTTAGCAAAAAGTGTGGCTTTCCATTTAGCGCGCGATCAAACGAAATGAAAATTCGCAATTTGTTTGAAAAGTTGCTTTTTGTTTTCGATTTGATTAGAAGTTGGAAACAAAGTTTAAATTAACAAAAATGAACAGTCTTTCAGCTTTGGAGTAATTGTTTCTATTTTTGATAGTAGCTTGACTTTTGCTAATTGGTAGTATCTACAGCCCCTTGGCTGTCAAGAGCTCTCCTGGAGATTGAAAACAATTAAAATTCTATTGTGTCTCATTGATGACAGTTGAGCTCATAATAAAATGGGAGAGGAATGCATCACTAAAGCCAAAACAATGAAAAGTTATTTCCACAAAATTGTACAAATGAAGGAGTTTAACTTAAATTGTAATAATAAAATGCATTGTTAATTTTTAATGTTTTTATTTGAATAATTAATATCATTATATATTTTATGATTAAACTGTGATATAACATACTCGAAACTAAAGTCATTAAAATACATTACAGCGGGCTTAAATTACTAAGGTCATATCGTACTGAAGGATCTATTCCATGGCTCTCCTTTAAACTTGTAACTATATTTCACTTACTATATGAAATAATAATAAGTTTCTATCTATAAGTTTTGTACTTTTAACATAATATTAATTCTATAAGTTAAATATAGGGTACAGAATAGGAAAAGTCGTCAACGCATTTGATTGCAATTCACTGTATTGCAGGTGCTGGGCTAAGGTACAATCAGCTCTTCTGCAAGGAAAATACGACATATAATACAAGTGATAGAAAATGTTGGGGAGAGAGTAGAATACTATGAAACCAAAGTAAACTAAAGTAGAATACTAAATAACTATTAAAAGAGCTAGACAAATAACCTGAAATGTTAAATCTGAGAGTAGCACGCGTAGCATGACCACCGTAGAAACGAGTTTTGTCGACGGAAGAATAGACCAAATGACAGATTGTGATTGTTTATCTGTCATTTTGTCTATTCTTCCGTCGACAAAACTCGTTTCTACGGTGGTCATGCTACGCGTGCTGTTATTTTGTACCGTTATAGGGGCTTTGTTCAGTATCTCAGTTACAATTATTCTTGTTGTTATATCACAAAATTCAATGCTTAGCAAAAACAATTAAAATGTAAGAATACTGTAACATACTCCTTTAAAAATAAATTAATTTACGTCATCTTCATTTAGTCTAGACGATAACGTTAGATTCTTCATTTTCATCGCTGGTTACTTAACAGTTTAGAGCAGATACATCGAAAAAAAAAAACGAGCCTTGCAGTAGTCGCATATGATGTGTAACGTCTGACATATCACCTTGGTAATAAACAACATTAAAAGGGTGGGTCTCGTAAAGGTCGTTTCTGACGGCCAACTTTAGCAACGCGCGCGCTCATTGGTCAAATCAAATAGCGCGCGCTTCCCCAGTTTCCTGTTACACACTTTAGTCGCTTTTCACGAAATCACTCCCATAGATTGCAGGAGAGCGAGAAGAAAGATGTTACATATAAAAAATACAAGGTATTATTACCATAGTTTGATGCATATTCAGAAAGTAGACATTTTATTTACAATTTCATATTCATCATCAGAAACTAATGAAAGTTTTCGATAATTTTCTAATTAAAATGATGATTTTAAAAGTATAATTGTTCTGTCTCTTAGTTTTGGAATATAAAGAGAAGTAAACATGCAGTACCTGTGTGCTGAAAAGTTATTGGTCGTATCTCTATAATGTATTTTACTGTGTGTACATAAATAATAAAATAGGAAATAAACATGATATAGTTAATAACAGATCATGTTCTTGTGACATGGTATAAATATTAAAGTCACCTTGTCTTTGTATTTTGTTACAGCTTCAGATTATAAAACTGTTTTATATTTTGAAGTTGTAGCACTTGCATGAACCATTGACGCAGGTGGCGCCTTCATAGCCGCGACGGGTACACTTGCGATTGCATTTCGTTAACCTGCAGACGCGTCTCGGGGTAAATTCTGAATACTCATCAACAGCATCTACCAAGAAAGAATATTAACATGGTAAATAATGAGGTAGAAACAATGTATGAAAGGAGGAGATTAGATAAATAAGACACTATTATACAGACAAAGTTGTGCAATGCTAAGGAATATTTAAATAAGCATTAGTGTTCATTTCAAGAAATCGTTTTTGTAAAGAACAAAATAGTGTTGATTGTTTATTACCTTCTGTTCCGAAGAAGTTATCACACTTGCAGCGACCATTAACACAGGCGCCACCGGGGAATTTGAGTCTACGGCACAATTCGTTGCATGCTTGGTAGGTGCATCGTCTTGGTGAAATAGAATCTTCTAAGTTGGAGAGAGTATTTCCTGTAATCGAATCTAAGAAAGGTTTGGTAATTTTATTGAGTTCAAGGTAGAATTACCTTTAAAAGATACTTTTAACAATTAAATAGGCAATGAATTGTACAATGACTTTTGATAACAAATATTAGATACCTTCTGTGTTTAGGAAGTAGTCACATTTGCACTGTCCATTGATACAGACACCACTGTGCCAGCCGTTTCTGCGACATTGGTCGTCACACGCTATGGAGTTACAAGAGGATAGTGGAAGTGATTCGGCAGAGTCGGTCATCATGGTATCTGTACGAAAGAAGAAAAACTGCAGTCTTGAAAAGGGCTTGACCAGTTTTAAAAAATCTATATTAAAGAAAAAGAAGATATGGCAGGTAAGAAAAGATGAAGCAGATCAGATTTATTTGTTTTAGAATTGTATAATAAAATAGGAGACAGGCGCTGCCACGGAGCTTCTGCTTATGAGACAGTTGGTTGCACTTTTTATTTGTTGCGAGCTCTTGATTGAACAGAGCTTTTATGTTGGATTCAGAAATTGAATCATATAAAATAAAAAAAATATGTGAAAATGGAAAGGAAGTTGGAAAAAAATTTGAAAGGGCAGTTTCCGACTAACAAAATGTTGACTTATAATTTAAAATTCAGTTCTAACAACAAATTTATATATAAAATACCTTCAGCGTTAAGGAAATTGCCACACTTGCAGAGAAAGACTGCCAATGTAATTTCATTGTCTGATATTTACCTTCTTGGAATTTATTTCGTAGCTGCAGAAACTTAAATCTTAAGTGGAACATAATCGATCCGATCCGCGGAAGCAAGTGAATGAATTTTTGACTGATATGGTATCTAATTAAAATAGTTAAAGGACATTTAAATAATGAAGGAATCTTCTACTACCTTCTGCAACGGTGGAGTTGGCACACTTGCAGTGACCATCGACACAAGAGCCATTGGTCTTATTAAACCAGTGGCACACCAGGTCGCATACTTTGGGTTTACATCTTCTCAGATTTCCTTTAAACTCTGTCTCGGGATCATCTATAATAGTACGATGTTATTAATTACAAAGTTCTAATAAGTAGTTGTGCAAACTTTAAATTATATTTACCTTCTTGTAAAATTGAGTCTTCTAGGTCAGAGAGTGTATTTTCAGTTTCATCTAAAACAAATAAGTACTATGATTAAAAAGTACAAGAGGGAAAGATTGAGTGGAGAGAATGAGAGTTTCACAATAATGAAGCAGGGTCAATACCGAAATATCATAAATACCTTCGGCGTTGAGGAAGTTATCACACTTGCAGCGACCATTGACACAGGCGCCTCCGGGGAACTTGAGTCTGCGACACAGCTGGTCGCACTCTTGGAAGTTGCAGTCTTTTAGATTTTTTGCATCTTGGGTTTCGGGATCATCTATTGTAAGAAAATAAATTACCTATACTCCATTTGAAATAAGATTAGACATTTAACTAAACCTTTTTTACAGTCCGTTCAACCGATTTTGACTTCTATTGCGTTGGTGGCATGACAAATAGCAGCTGCAGTAAACAATTGGTTCGTAACCACTATTTTTGCTTTTAATGCCATCCTTATGCCTACGCAATAGAAGTCAAAATCGGTTGAACGGACTGTAAAAAAGGTTTGTTTAAATGTCTAATCTTATTTCAAACGGAGTATAGTTTAGTTGTTTCGCAACAGTTTTGTTTTGTTTTTCGGAGAGAAGAAACGCATGTGACTAAAAGAGTGATGAATATAAATGTTGACGGATGGAGCGGGAGAGGAAGACCAAAGAAAAGATGAAAGGATTGTGTGAGGAATGATACGAAAGAGAAGGGAGTGAATGATAGTGTGACGGGGAGAGTGGAAAAAGAAAACGTGTTGCGCCGACCCCACGTAACATGGGCAGGAAGGTGATGATGAGTTGTTTCGCAACAAGCAATATTTCATTGTAAATATTTAACAATATCGAGACAAGAGGACAATTACTTATTTCGAATTTTACAACAGTTTTACCAATTAAAAGTCATTTAATAAAATAATTATTTACCTTCAAAAACAAACACAAACGCGTTGACAACGCACACCGTCGCAAGGACGAAAATTATTTTAGAAAACATGACTTTCTATCTTTTAAAACTTGTACTACTTCGATACTAACACTTTTTGCTAATGATTATAGGTCGCTTCATGTCGAGCCTTTTTATAGGGAGCGTTGCAACATCGGGACTTCACAAGTGCGAGAAGGATCTTTTGTGAGTCATTAATCTATTTTCAGTCCTGAAGGTCGTTGTTGGTAGAGTAACACTGATAAGTAATTATTGGATTGCAAAATAAACATGTAAACATTGATTTGTCAGAACTTTAGGGAGGGTTTCACAGTACCAGATAGAAAGTATTTCTCGAAAGGTAGGTCCTATCACATGTTGCGATGATCCTTTTGTTATGTGTGTTGTCTTTCAGAATATTCAGTAAAGTATTTGAGAAATCAAATGTTTGAAGAAATATGAAAAGTCTTTTAGGTATTTTTTAAAAGAACATTCGATAGACGGTTCGTTTTCATTGTGTTTTAGTATCATCCTGTTAAGGTATAATACCTGTCTTCCAAACTAATACTAGTTCTATGAACTGCTTGTTCGAGGATGTCGTGATAACCAAGTCCTTTGGCTGATAGAGATATTGTAAGTTTGTACAGACTAATTAGCAAAAAGTAAATAGGTGGGTATCTACCGACTCTTATTATTTTTTCCTTATTTCTTATCTTTTTCTTCTCTGTTAGTCGTCATCTCAGTAGTCACCCCCTTTTTAGCCATATTATCTGTTCAAAGCATCTGTTACACAGTCCATGCAATGTTTCTTTGGTCTTCCTCTGCTCTTAAAGTTATCCACATTCATACTCCTCACGACGTTTTTCTCATTCCTCCGCAATATATGTCCATGGCATGACAATCAATTTCCACACAACTGTTCAGCCACTTTCAGACTCTTTTAAATACTCATTTCATATTCTATCCATTCCGCCATTCTATGTCATCTAGTATTAATACTGTGCTTATAGTCTGATCTACTTCGGCATTACTTTGTACGAGTGAACCGAGATACCGAAAGTCGGAGTAAACTAGGAGAAGTGCGCCATCTAGCGCTATGGCTCTAGAACTGGAGAGACGGCCGAACATTTTCCTGTTGTCTTTTTACAAAAACAATATCGTCGGCAAACAGTATGCACCAGGGTGCCATTTCCTGTATGTCTGACGTCAGAGCGTCCATTATCAACAGAATTAGTTAAGGACCTAAAACCGACCCTTGGTGCAAGCCTACAGCCACACTGGACTCGTCGGTGTTGTCAGCAGTCGACCTGACGTACGTACAAGATTGACTGTACATACCACGTATTTTCTGTACATAATTCTTGGGTAAACCTTTTTCTGTCAAGGTCCACCACGACACTTCCCGAGGTACTCTATCATATGGTTTCTCTAGATCAATCCAGGCTGACTTCTAAAAAAAGCCTTCAAATGAGTTCCAAGTTACTGAAAGCCTCGTTGGTCCAGAGTGGTCGGAATCGCTAAGCGCCCTACGCTTAGCTAAGTCTTGGGTTAGACCTCAGGTCGTGTAAAGAACGTACGAATTTGTAAGCAGCATTTCAGAGTATTGATTTCTAAGCTGTTTATGGCTACACTATACTTAAACGTTTAGATATTTAGTTCTATTTACGTTTAGTTTTTATTTTTTATTTCTGCTTGAGTATAGTTCTCGATGTTTTTGGTTGGTATATTGGCGTGTGCTAGCTAACATATGGCGAATAATTTATCATTTAAATTATGTTTTGTGTTGCATAATGTAAGTTATTTTGCATACTATTGTATAGAATCATTTTTCTAACTTGAACAGACAGCTGTGCTGCTGGGGAGTTTGTTGCGCCACTTCTTCTTCCCAGCTAAAGGCACTAGGAAGTGGTGAAGGGTGGGCGTTTTGGGGGACTGTCTTATGTAATTTTGACGTTCAAAAAGTGCTGATTCTCAGCCTAGTTTGAATAAATGACTTTTGAATTTTGAAACAACTTAAACATAACAGCCGACTCAGATTTTACTATTTGTAGTTATTGTTACTTTACACCTCTGGCTAAATCTTAGCGAATTAAATGCGTGATGTTATGTTTAGTTAATTCTCATAAGTAGGTACAGTACCTTCTATAGATTTTGATTTATCATTTACTATCTTTTAGGCAGGTGGAATTTTACATGTATGCAGTAAACCCAGATTATTGAAACGGCTTTCTTTTGTTTGTGTTTGTTTTGTTGTACCCGTTATAGTTTTATTAGAACGATAGAAGACACTATTTTATGTAAACTGTATTAGTGTCTACCTATTAATTGATTCCTTCATGGCTGAGCTTCCCAAAGAATTTTTAACTTTGGTAAAATTTAGATATACCTACAGCAATAAATAGCCAAATAAAGAACCAAGGTAACCGACATAGCCCGAAGAATTGCCAAACTTAAGTGGCAATGGGCAGGGTACATTGCTCGCAGAACGGATGGCCGATGGGGTCGAAAGGTTCTGGAGTGGCGACCACGTTCCGGAAGACGTAGCGTTGGAAGGCCTCCCACAAGATGGACCGATGACCTTGTGAAGGCCGCAGGAATCCGCTGGATGTGGAAAGCTCAGAATCGGTCGAAGTCGCGGTGCTTGGGGGAAGCCTATGTCCAGCAGTGGACGTCTTTCCGCTGATATGATGATGATGATGAATAAAGTAGAAGAAACCATCCTTCCACAAACATTTTATTTGTAACTATTACATAATTGATTTTCAAAACGCCGCTCCCATTATGCGTCAATTTTGAATACTTCTTCTGACATTTACCACAAGATGGCGCTTTTTAATCGACTTTCAGAAAGGAGGTGGTTCTGTGTTCAAGTTTATATATGTTTTTTTATGTATGTTCATCGATATTTTCGTCAATTGTGAACTGATTTTGAAAATTCTTTTTTCATATAGTAAAGAAAGGTTGCGTGTTGGTCCCATATGAGGCTCCCAAATTTAGCTACAGTACCGTGTGACATTTCATATGAGAGGGCTTGTTGGGAAGATCTTAAACATATTTTTTATACAATTTTAAAATACGCGGGTTAATAGGGGTCTGTCAGACTCCTCAAAAACCACCCCGGTGTTCCCTTCCCACATTTAAGGCACAGCGAACCTAACCTAACCTAACCAAAAAGGGTACCTACCTACTCTATCTACCTAAATACATACATACCTACCTACCTACCTACCTACCTACCCTCTCTACCTATATACCTACTTTCCCTAATCTAACCTAACCTAACTAACCTATTTTTGGATGATCCAAAACACCATGTTCGCGCTCGATTTCGACTCAGCTGCTATAGTATAAATTAAAAAATACCCCAAAAGCTTTCACGTGGCATAAGTTTCGTCACTGTTGAGAGTTGAACTCAGGCTCCATACATATTTGCCCATGGTTCTTTCAACTTAATCGATCCATTCGATTCGGAGCAAATTGTCTGTGACAGATGGACAGACACGAGTGTTTCTATAAGGGTTCCGTTTTTTCCTTTTGAGGTACGAAACCCTAAAAACGGATTTTTTATAATATTACATTTATTTGTGTCCGAGGTTTGTCTTGAAAATGCAACGTAGGTATTTCAATTTTGGCATTATGTTTAAAAGTCTCGGTAAATGTGACAGGAATGCATAAATAACGCCAAAACAAAGAAAAAATGGATTTAACAAAAATAGAACTTAATAAATAATATAATTATAAATTTTATGATTAAACAGCGATAATTATTAAATAACTAAATTCATTTAAAAATGTACAGTCCTGGGCGAAAATATTTGACAAGTCATATATATAGGTATGTCAGACTTAGGTTATATCGTATTAAAGGCTCTATTTATGGCTATTGTTTGAACTTGTACCTACTTTACTTTTCTATAAATTAATAATAACTGTTTACCTATTCTTACCTACAAGTTTTTTACTTATAAAACAATATTGATTATGTATTCTATTCACATTACATACAGATTACAGAATTTGATTACGTATTATATTCACATTACATATAGATTACAGAATTTCATAATTTATTAATTTTTGTAGCATATACACCGACCATGTCGACACCAGCCTAAATCGTATTTGATGTGGTAACACCATTGGGTGCAAACCAATATGTTGCAGACGCTGGACGAAGGTATAATTGGTTCCTCTGCAAGAAAATAATCATAGTAAACTAGCTGCGTCCCGCATAAGTCTCGAACCTGTGGAAATATCGAGATAAAATGTCCTATGTCTTTTTCCAGGTCATGGTCTACCCATGTGCCAAATTTCATCTAAATCCGTACAGCCGTTTTAGCGTGAAAGCGTAACAAACAAATAAACAAACACTTTTGCATTTATAATATTAGTTAGGATTTTGTAGTGATGGAAAATGTAGTAGAGAGTAGAATTATTACAAGAGACAGATATATGAACCGAAATGTTAAATTACTGAGTCGTTTTTTGATAGTAGTGGCATTTGTGCAAAAGCTCTATTAGGTATTATCTACACCAAAGTTAATCCTTAATATTATAAATGCGAAAGTAAGTTTGTTTGTTACGCCTTAACGTTAAAACGGCTGAACGGATTTGGATGAAATTTGGCACATATATAGATGATGCCCTGGAAAAGAACATAGGATACTTTTTTCTTTCCCACGGGATCGAGACTTATGCGGGTGAAACCGCGGGGCGCAGCTAGTAATATTATAAAGAGGATTTATTTTTATTTTTGTGTGTGTATGTTTGTAATGAATAAACTAAAAAACTACTGGCCCGATTTGAAAAATTCTTTCAGCAATGGATAGCTACATTATCAGCGAGTAACATAGGCAAATATATTTAGACAATATATTTTATCTCCGTACTCCCATGGGGACGGGAACAACGCGGGTGAAACCGCGTGATGTCCGCTAGTTCTTAATGTACTTCAAAATTCAATGCTTTGTCGTTATGGAAATTGGTCATGCAAAAATGTAAGAATACTATAACTTATACTCCTTTAAAAATAATTTAAAACTTTACCTTCATTAGACCTTAAGACGACGTTAGATTCTTCATTTTCGTAACTGGTAACATAATTTAATAGAGATGCATCTATTAACAAATACAAGGTATTATTATCATAGTTTGATGAATCTTCAGAAACTACAAAACTAAGACAATGGCAATTTTACCAACAATTTTATATTCACCATCTTAATAACTACTGAAAGTTTTAGACAATTTTCTAATTAAAATGGACAGAAATAAATACGATGACAGAAGTAAACATGACGTTGGTATTTAGAGACCATGACTTGTCCTAGTGAACTACGTTCCAACTTGTAAACTAAGAATAGATGATAAGTCCAGCATGAATATTAAAAAGTCACCTTGTCTTTCTATTTTGTTGTAGCACTTGCAGCGACCATTGACACATCTGGCGCCTTCATAGCCGCGACGGGTGCATGTACGATTGCATTTCGTTATCCTGCAGACGCGTCTCGGGGCAAATTCTGAATATTCATCGACAGCATCTACCAAAAAATAATGTTTACTTAGTAAATAGAGAGCGAGAGAAAACGTGAACAGATGCAGTCGTGCAATGTTATGTAATATTTAAAAAGCGTCAGTGTTTTAAGAGAAGACCTTTTTGTACAGTTCAAAATCTGTATGTTTTATTCATTTTGATTACCTTCTGTTCCGAAGAAGTTGTCACACTTGCAACGACCATTGACACAGGCGCCACCGGGGAACTTGAGTCTGCGACAACGCTGATCGCATTCTCGGTAGCTGCAGCCTTTTGGATTGCTTGCAACTTCGGTATCGGGATCGTCTTCTATAATAACAAAATTTTGAATTAATGATACTTACATCTTCAGTTAATGCATTAACTTAAAATATTTACCTTTAAGTGACACCAAGTCTTCTAGGTCCGAGAGTGTGTTGTCGGAAATTTCATCTAAAACAAATAAGTGTAAAATCTATACCTATCACATACAAATAAATAAAATTGAAGTGTCTGTTTGTAATGCCAAAATAACAGCTTTTTACTAAATGCATATGAAAGAAAGTATATTCGCCATTTACGCTACTTAATACAGACTACTTTAGTATTTTGAACAGAGGTACCAAAGTACTGACTAAGATTTAATTACCATCAAAGACATTGTCGGTAATGACAGACGCGTTGATAACGCACACAGTCGCTAGGACGAAAATTATTTTATAAAACATGACTTGTTTAACTATATCAATCTTTTGAAACTTGTACTACTTCGATACTAACACTTTATGTTAATAATACAGGTTACTTCTTGTGAAGCCGTTTTATAGGGAGCGTTGCAACATCGGGACTTCACCAGTGCGAAAACATCTTTTGTGCGTCATTAATCTACATATTTTCAGTCCGGAAGGTCTTTGTTGGTAGAGTTAAACTGATAAGTAATTATTGGATTGCAAAATAAACATTGTAAACATTGATTTGTCAGAACTTTAGGAAGGTTTCACAGTACCTACCTATTATAGTGAAACCCATAGAACTTAAGAACATATTTAAGCTACTTATATTCTTGCAAATAAATATATCATTCATTCATTCATGCTCCGCAAGCGATGCGCCGCGGCGCTCGGCAGGTTGCGCGCCAGCACCAACAGCATCCTGGCTGTGATTGCGGATAGGCTGGACACGCGTTACGTCCAGCACTAGGTTAATACCCACATTAGGAAATAAGGTTTTTATAATGTATTTTTAATTAATTACTAACACTAGTTTCATAAGTTTTACTGTGCTAACATTCTATGGATTGCAAAGTCTGGAATAAAAAGTTTTTATTTTATTTTATTTATTCATTCAAAGGTATTGTCGTAAGGTGGGTTCTATCATCAATTGCGTTAGTTACTTTGTTGGGTTATTTGTCTTTCCTTTCTTGTCT
This sequence comes from Agrochola lychnidis, assembly GCA_963680765.1. NCBI lineage: Eukaryota > Metazoa > Arthropoda > Insecta > Lepidoptera > Noctuidae > Agrochola > Agrochola lychnidis. Next base: position 19,836,018 of record OY796857.1, read on the forward strand.
GTCCCAGGTCATCTTTGTAACCTGACTTCACCAGTCAGTCTATAATATTCAATAAAGTATTAGGTATTTGTAGGGGTCCGTATGTCTGAATGTAAAAACGGAACCCTTATAGGATCACTCGTGTGTCTGTCTGTCCGTCTGTCACAGCCAATTTACTTCAAATATAATGCCCTCCCCGCCCCCGCCATGAATGAACGTCGAAATATTTAACACGCTACCTCGAAAACTTATGTTTTCTTTTGATTATTGAAAAAGAAATAAGAGATACTTTGTCGGTAAAAGAAAAGCTAGAGCATCAGAGGAATAGAGATGGTAGGACGAGCGAAGCGAGCTCAGAAATTTTAGCACCCCACATAATAGCGCGTCCCCTCGTATTCTAATTCTAATTTATGTTGTTTTCGTTTTGGATGATATTTGTTTGTATTTATTTCAATTTTACATTACTATGTTTCGATTGACATTTGTATGTATTTTAAATTTATTTGAAAATGACATGTGTATGTATTTTAATTTTATAATAATTGAATGTTTGAGGATTATTTTATTGTGTGTGATTTTTATGCCAATTTTATGTTTTAATTTAATGTTTTTATGGACTTTGTCTGAAAATAAATGCAATAAGTAAGTAAGTAGAATAATTTTCCTTTGAACATTTATACATAAATTAGAATTACTTTGTCAACCTATACAGAAAAATTCGAAAATTTAGGATGCAAGAGCGAGCGAAGCGAGCTTGAAAATTTTAGCACCCCACGTTTATATTTAGCATGTGCCCTAACTGCAAACCATCTTTTACTTACTGAACATATTTTGGTCTTGTTTGGGATTTTATTAGAAAGTATTTCTCGAATTTTGGGGTTCGGCCCGGTCTGCCCCGGGGCCCCAAGACCAGGGACCTGGGGTGGAACGAACCTGCCGCCTTAGTCGCCAGTGTAAATAGGCAGATATCTACTGAAGTCATGATGATCTTACGATGAAGAGGATGACCTTTAAAAAAATCCTTCAAATGAGTTTTAAGTTACTGACGGCCTTGTGGGTCTAGTGGTCGCAAGTGTCAGTTCTTGAATTACCCTGCTTGCTGTATTTCAGATATGGCAACAACCTGCACTTTTTAAGCTAAAAGAATTTCTAACTGAAAAGGTGTATTACAGCATATAGGAATATCTAGAATGGAATCCATAAGGTCAATAATTTTATACTTATAGAAAGTAGCAGAGCGTGGTTAAATAATTTAAAGATGCATGACACAATTGAATGTCAATTACATAATTGAATTAATTTAAAATTGTAAAACATCTATCATCTGATTTGATTTGATATATTATCATAACCATCCTTTCAAAAAAACGATGTACAGACGCCAGCACCACAAGCTACTACAATCTGTCAAATTTCTTTAATAGATTTTCAACTTTATCGCTAAAGTATAAGGTTTAAAGTTGATTGGGAAAATTTTACAGTTTCGGGTAGCTTGATGTGCTGGTGTCTGTACCTAACTAATATGTAGGTAATCAGTTTTTAAAGCGAGTTTTTTGCCGCACCATAAAAAGAGTCTGCCACCATTGAAGTCCGGCGGCGGAAAATTGTGGAACTACATGTTTTTCAATGCAATTTTATGCAATGACAAAGACACTAGCGCCGCGTCTGTCGAATTTGAGTGGTGGCGCGGACTCTACGTCAATTTTTAGGGTTCCGTAGTAAACAAGGAACCCTTATAGTTTCGTCATGTCCTTCTGTCTGTCTGTCTGTCTGTCCGCGGTCTAGCTCCGAGACCCTTAGTACTAGAAAGCTGTAATTTGGCATAGGTATACATATTAATTACATCGACAAAGTGGTAAAACAAAATTATGAAAAACATTTTTTTTTTAGGGTGGTGAGGGGTATCATTGGAAAGGTCCTTCAAAAATATTGGGAGTTTGTGAAAACCATTTTTGGATTCAGGGATTCGTTTGCGAAATATTAAGCTTTAAAGTGCTAATTTTTGTTAGAGTCAAGTGTCCCCCCCCCTGCCGGCTAAATGGTTGGTTTTGGGTGTGTGAAAAAAATCACAACAGTAGTTTATATAACGAAATTAAAAGGAAAACTATCACAGCTAAGTAGGCTCTACAGGTTAACGAGTAATAATCAACCAACTTAACTTTGCACTTGCAAAAACATGTTTTCCCATACATTCCGTATGGGAGAACATATTTTTCAACTACAAAGTTAAGTTTGTTTTTGGGATAAATTCATCCCAACTACGGAACCCTTCATTGTGCGTGGTCCGACAGGCACATGGCCGGTTTTAATATTTCTTTTTGACATTTGCCACGGCGCTTTTTAGCGCAAAGATGGCATCACTCAGCGAATGACTCGTCTCGTACACAGTGAAAAACGAGATGAGGATATAACTTATTGATTGTGTGGTCCTTCGGTACATAACATTCTTGCAATGATATTTTGTCAATACCTTTTATTACTAGAATACCTTTGTACTGGACTTAGAGGGGCTCAAAGTTTCCCAAAGGCTACCTTACCCGCAGGTCGGCTGGTCTACCCACTAATTGCGCCGATGTTGATCCTATTGTAACAAAAACTGTACCCCGAGCAAGGCTGCCATTCTCACGTCCACAATGACCTGAGCACATGCTTAGATAATTATAATCACTAGTGCCCTTGTCTGTATTGTTATAATTATAATTTTTTGTTTGGTAATTCTGTAATTACCAAACAAAAAATTATAATTATACGACTCGTGCGGCTGTCCGCACGAGTCGTTCGATTAGGTTAAGCTACGCTTGCCAAGGTAGGTCCGTGGTATGACCATCTTTACATACCGCGACCCCTCTGTGCTGCGAAAAGCACGGTAACCCGTTGGCCCGTCTGTCATTCGTAGATCTTTAATTGTCATAAACGGTAGTCAGAAGCTCGAAAGTCTGACAACCAGTCTCACCAATGGGTGTAGTGTTATCCAGTAACTGTGTTGTGGAGGTCAGATAGGCAGGCGCTCTATGTAACCACTGTGAATATTAATATTTGGCTGCATCCAGTTAGATTGGAAGCCGACCACGAAATAGTTGGGAAAAGGCTAGTCAGATGATGACCCTTGTATTGGACTTTATACATAGCCCGATATGGTCAAATAACGTTTTGTTACCAAGGATGTTATTTGCGGTCAATATTTGTTATATCAAACCTTCCACTTCCACAGAAATATATGAGTATTCTTTGGAAAATCTTAAACTACAGATATGTAATGTGGGTAATACTATAGCTATGTAATCGATTATTTCCGTCAATTGTTTGTTTTTCATTTTAATGACTTAACATAACATAACATCACGCCTTGTTTCCCCGAAGGGTTAGGCAGAGGTGTACCTGTAGCAGGTACACCCACATTTCGCCAGTTATGTTTAAGTCCCATGTAATAGGGGGCGAGCCTATTGCCATCAATCGGGCACAAATGCAGACTCCGAGCTGCTACTGAGAAATTCCAGATAGAAAAACCCAATAAACACTTTGCCCGACCCGGGAATCAAACCCAGGACCTCATGTTCAACAGTGGCGCCTGCAACCACTAGACCAACGTCGTAATTACTTATTATTTTAATTTTATATAAATTACGAAGGTTGCTTTGTTTTATGTGAATGTCGTCGTGTACACCTGTAATTGTAGTAAACTTGTGCTGTAATAAACTTTTAATATTTCATGTACAATGTTTCTGCTGTGGGCGTACTCATTTTAAATAAATAAAACTGTTAGGTAAAAATCTGCCTGCAAAAGAGAAGCTTACCAACTTATCAAAAAGTATGCTTGACTAATGTTCACTTAATTAGTACATTATTTGCTAATTGATTCCTTTCCTAAGTAAATCACGACAAAAGTTTAAAAATTATTCATCGCTAGGAACCACAATGGTACTGCAAAACACGACAGTATAATTCGCTGCAAAACGTTTCAATTTCATAACTGGCGAAATGTGGGTGTACCTGCTACAGGGACACCTCTGCCCAACCCTTCGGGGAAACAAGGCGTGATGTTATGTTATGTTTCAAACATCTTTAAATATTCGTGACTATTTAACTTTTACAACTTTTACTTTTACTGAGCATGAGGTCCCGGGTTCGATTCCCGGGTCGGGCAAAGTGTTATTAGGTTTTCCATCCGGAATATCTCAGTAGCAGCTCGGAGTTTGGATTGCCCGGAGGCTCGCCCCCTATTACATGGGACTTAAACATAACTGTCGAAATATAGGTGTACTATTAGGTAAACCTCTGCCTAACCCTTCTGAGAATACTGGCGTGATGTTATGTTATTAATTTTTACCGCTTCAGTCTTCACCATCTACTCTGTATCATACCATAAATGTGTGATGAGCGTATCACACAAGGAAAAGACTGCAAATATTTCCATTTGCTGAACTGACCCTATTTAGCGCAGCCGTGAGGCACATATCCCTGCTCTTTTGGAGGTTCTCAATTCGACGGTAAACCACTGTAACGGCCACTGTAACGGCTAGGGCGGCGCAGGGTAGGCTGCGCAGGCCGTTAACGGTTTAGTAGTAGAAAGTAGAAGTAGAATAAAACAGCTAATTAGGTTTACAGATATAATTATTAGATGATAGGTAGTAGTAACATGGCTAGGTTGTGGGTTAGGTCCTGACACTCGCACACTTAGGGTAGACAGAAAGGGTACCGTCCTTGGTAGCAAATGGTAGATGTGGGCGCCTGGTCAGCACAGGCACCGTAGTAGGTCGGACGGCCCTAGCACGTGGTAGTACACGTCAGTAGCCGTGGAGATCGCCTGTCAGCACAGGCTCGCCGCGGTAGGCCGCAGGTAGGTAGACATTGGGCACATGTGGTAGGTCGCCTGTCAGCACAAGCGCGCGGCGGTAGGCCGCAGGTAGGCAGGCCTTCGTCAGCGTGCAACCTGAGCCCGTACAGAGAGCCCCTAGGTCGGGGCACACAGTCCTGAGGGTCACTCCCCTCAGGGAGGCAAGCGGCAGTCGAAATGGTTTGAAATGTTTTTTTTTTTGCTTATTTTGATTTTGTTAATTCTTTTTTGTTTGGTAGGTCATATTTTAGAGGTGGTCCTATATAAATTTTATTAACTTTGCTGGGGTGGTTTTTGAGTTAACTTCCGATACGTATTTTTTCCCACTTAGTATATGGATATGATAAGTTCCTGTCACTGTTATTTACATAGCAGGTAGTGGTATTCGAATTTGTGTGGGGTAGGCACCACAACTAAAAAGTGAAAAATAAAAACTTTTTACAAAAAAGAAAAACAAAACGACTTCCAAAAAAAAAACACTACAAAATGAAAAATAACTTTAATTTCGGAAGTCGGTCGCAAAAAACGAAAATTCTAAACCAAAGACACAGACTTCCGAAATTAAAGTAATTTTTCACTTTGAAGTGTTTTTTTGAAGTCGGTTTTTTTTTCTGCAGCGGAATACTCTTTTTTAAGGTTCCGAACTTAAAAAAAAGGGAACATTTAAAACATCACTTTTTGATCCGTCTGTCACAGAGGTTTTTCTCTAGATTTTGGCATCATGTTGAGGTCTCGGTAAATGGGACGGGAATGCATCAATATCGCCAAAACAATTTAAAGTTATTTTCACTACACTGTAGGAATTTAACAAAACTGTTCAATAAAATACATTGTTTGTTTTTAATATTTTTATTTATATAAACAATTAAAGTTAAATTAAGCTAAATAACTGAATTCTTAAAAATATTGTACAGTAACGGGCGACAATATCTGACCAGTAAGTTATTTATCAGACTCAGACTCGGTTATTTCGTATTGAAGGCTACTCTTTTCTTCTTCTATAAACTTGTACCTACTTTACTTACTCTATGAAATAATAATAACTTCCAATCTGTAAGTATTCTATTTATAATATAACATTAATGACTTATTCTATTTATAAGTTATTACATACAGATTACAGAATAACATTATTTATTTATTTTAGTAGCATTTGCATTTGCTAAAGCGACACCAGCCTCCGGCGTAGTTGAGGCGGTGACACATTTGGTTGCAATTCGGTGTGTTGCAGGCGCGGGACGAAGGTTACAATCAGCTCCTCTGTAAGAAGATATAGCAAGTTTTATAGTGACGGAAAATGTAGTAGAGAGAGTAGAGGTGTTGAAAGAGAAGGATAAACACATACAGAAATGTTATGAAAAGAGAGTTTGTATCGAAGAGAGTAGATGGTACTTTTTTTAAACAGTCAATTATTGTTTTTGTTATGAAACATAAAATATCAACGCTTTGTGATGAGAATTGCTTATGCATAGAAAGGCAAAACCAAAGACAAAGTAAGAATACTGTGACTCAAATTTCTTTATAAATAAATTAAAATTTTACCTTTATTTGTGATTACGTAGATTCTTCATTTTCGTCGCTGGTTACATCGTTTAATGGAGATGCATCTATCAAAAATACAAGATATTGTTATCATAGTTTAATTAATGTTCTGAAATTGCGGCAAGTGGCTAGATACATATAAAACTATATTTTAATCTTAAAATAATTAAAATACCTACCTAATTTCTGCAATTTAGAAATAATGTTAAAAAAACTAGAACATTGTTTCTCAGTTATGAAAGTTAAAACAGAAGTAAAATGTGATCTTTATGACGAATAGATTATTCAAAAAATAAATATAGAATAGAAACCTTGTCTTTGTATTTTGTTGTAGCACTTGCAGCGACAACTGACACATTTGCCGACCTCATAGCCACGACGGGTACACGTTCGGTTGCATTTACTTAAATCGCAGGTGCGTCTCGTTGCTAATTCTGAATATTCATCTACAGCATCTACTAAACAAATATTTTTACATGGTAAAATTAGAGAAAGAAAGAAAAATAATTGAGTTGAAAAGGCACAGGATCCTCTGATTCGATAATTCGGAGACAGGTAATGATGTTTCGGAAATCTCATCTACATATAAAAAAACATAGAAGGAATTGGGTTATTAAAGCAACACAATTATAGGAATAGGGTATACAGTAGAACCCGTTTAAGACGATTTCACAGGGACCCAACTAAAAACGCGTCTTAAGCGAGAAAACGTCTTATACGGGATAGGGGTGAGGGGATAGTGAAAAATAAAACGTAATAAACATACATGGTATGTGATTTTTCATCAAAAACTTTCAATATGTTAATTTTTTCTTGAAATGACAATGCCTTTCAATTAATTGTAGACACTTTGTATCAAACAAATGATCAACGCTGACACGACGTGTGGGTAGCAGTCCGTGCACCGCTAAGAAAGACGCTCGCCGCTGCCGCGAGAGACAACATGCGTGCGCATGTAGGCGTATTAAACGGGATGATGAATCGTATTAAGCGTTAAGAAATGTATGAGAACATGTCTCAAGTTGTAGGGACTGACTTAAAATGACGTACCTCTTATGCGAGAAATCGTTTTAAGCGTGATCGTGTTAAGCGTTTTCTACTGTAGTTTGAATAAAAATATACTGCAAACCGCATTGCTTTGTAAATAGAATTAAAATAAGAATTTTCATGACCATGAGAATAGCGTTGAAAGAAAAGTATATTGCTCCAGCATAAATATTGAAAAGTAACCTTCTGCTTGTGTTTTGTTGTAGCACTTGCAGCGACCATTGACACATCTGGCGCCTTCATAGCCGCGACGGGTGCATGTACGATTGCATTTCGTTATCCTGCAGACGCGTCTCGGGGCAAATTCTGAATATTCATCAACAGCATCTACCAAAAATAATGTTTACTTAGTAAATAGAGAGCGAGAGAAAACGTGAACGTAGAGGTGTTGAAAGAGACGGATAAACATACAGAAATGTTACGAAAAGAGAGTTTGTATCGGAGAGAGTAGATGGTACTTTGTTTAAACAGTCAATTATTGTTTTTGTTATGAAACATAAAATATCAACGCTTTGTGATGTGAATTGCTTATGCATAGAAAGTCAAAACCAAAGACAATGTAAGAATACTGTGACTCATGTTTCTTTAAAAATAGTTTAAAATTTTACCTTCATTTAAGATTACATTAGATTCTTCATTTTCGTCGCTGGTAACATCGTTAAGTGGAGACGCATCTATCAAAAATACAAGGTATTGTTATCATAGTATAATGAATGTTCTGAAACTGCGGCATGTAGAATATTGTATAGTTTGACTGTTGTTCAGAAACTACACGGCAAGTTGACAAATAAAAATATACTGCAAGCCGCCTTGCATTGTTAACAGAATTGAAATAAGAATTTTCATGACCATGATAATAGTGTTGAAAGCAAAGTATATTGCTCCAGCATAAATATTGAAAAATAACCTTCTGCTTGTGTTTTGTTGTAGCACTTGCAGCGACCATTGACACATCTGGCGCCTTCATAGCCGCGACGGGTGCATGTACGATTGCATTTTGTTATCCTGCAGACGCGTCTCGGGGCAAATTCGGAATATTCATCAACAGCATCTACCAAAAATAATGTTTACTTAGTAAATAGAGAGCGAGAGAAAACGTGAACGTAGAGGTGTTGAAAGAGACGAATAAACATACAGAAATGTTACGAAAAGAGAGTTTGTATCACAGAGAGTAGATGGTACTTTGTTTAAACAGTCAATTATTGTTTTTGTTATGAAACATAAAATATCAACGCTTTGTGATTTGAATTGCTTATGCATAGAAAAGCAAAACCAAAGACAATGTAAGAATACTGAGACTCATATTTCTTTAAAAATAATTTAAAATTTTACCTTCATTTTTCCTTAAGATTACATTGGATTCTTCATTTTCGTCGCTGGTTACATCGTTTAGCGGAGATGCATCTATAAAAATAAAAAAGATATTGTTATCATGATTTAATAAATGTTCTGAAACTGCGGCAAGTAGCTAGATACTTATAAAACTATATTTTACTCTTGACACAATTATAAGACCTACTTAGGTAGGTCTTATAATTTGGAGACAGGTAACGATGTTTCGGAAATCTCATCTACATATAAAAAAAAACATAGAGTGAAGTGAGTTATTAAAGCAACACAATTATAGGAATAGGGTGTTTGAATAAAATATACTGCAAACCGCATTGCATTGTAAACAGAATTAAAATAAGAATTTTCATGACCATGAGAATAGCGTTGAAAGCAAAGTATATTGCTCCAGCATAAATATTGAAAAGTAACCTTCTGCTTGTGTCTTGTTGTTGCACTTGCAGCGACCATTGACACATGTGGCGCCTTCATAGCCGCGACGGGTACATGTACGATTGCATTTCGTTATCCTGCAGACGCGTCTTGGGGCAAATTCGGAATATTCTTCAACAGCATCTACCAAAAATAATGTTAACTTAGTAAGTAGAGAGCGAGAGAAAACGTGAACGTAGAGGTGTTGAAAGAGACGGATAAACATACAGAAATGTTACGAAAAGAGATTTTGTATCGCAGAGAGTAGATGGTACTTTGTTTAAACAGTCAATTATTGTTTTTGTTATGAAACATAAAATATCAACGCTTTGTGATTTGAATTGCTTATGCATAGAAAGGCGAAACCAAAGACAATGTAAGAATACTGAGACTCATATTTCTTTAAAAATAATTTAAAATTTTACCTTCATTTTTCCTTAAGATTACATTAGATTCTTCATTTTCGTCGCTGGTAACATCGTTAAGTGGAGACGCATCTATCAAAAATACAAGGTATTGTTATCATAGTTTAATGAATGTTCTAAAACTGCGGCAAGTAGAATATTGTATAGTTTGACTGTTGTTCAGAAACTACACGGCAAGTTGACAAATAAAAATATACTGCAAACCGCAAAGCATTGTAAACAGAATTGAAATAAGAATTTTCGTGGCCGTGATAATAGCGTTGAAAGCAAAGTATATTGCTCCAGCATAAATATTGAAAAATAACCTTCTGCTTGTGTTTTGTTGTAGCACTTGCAGCGACCATTGACACATGTGGCGCCTTCATAGCCGCGACGGGTGCATGTACGATTGCATTTCGTTATCCTGCAGACGCGTCTCGGGGCAAATTCTGAATATTCATCAACAGCATCTACCAAAAATAATGTTTATTTAGTAAATAGAGAGCGAGGGAAAACGTGAACGTAGAGGTGTTGAAAGAGACGGATAAACATACAGAAATGTTACGAAAAGAGAGTTTGTATCGGAGAGAGTAGATGGTACTTTGTTTAAACAGTCAATTATTGTTTTTGTTATGAAACATAAAATATCAACGCTTTGTGATGTGAATTGCTTATGCATAGAAAGTCAAGACCAAAGACAATGTAAGAATACTGTGACTCATATTTCTTTATAAATAATTTAAAATTTTACCTTCATTTTTCCTTAAGATTACATTAGATTCTTCATTTTCGTCGCTGGTAACATCGTTAAGTGGAGACGCATCTATCAAAAATACAAGGTATTGTTATCATAGTTTAATGAATGTTCTAAAACTGCGGCAAGTAGAATATTGTATAGTTTGACAACCGCATTGCATTGTAAACAGAATTGAAATAAGAATTTTCATGACCATGATAATAGCGTTGAAAGCAAAGTATATTGCTCCAGCATAAATATTGAAAAATTACCTTCTGCTTGTGTTTTGTTGTAGCACTTGCAGCGACCATTGACACATGTGGCGCCTTCATAGCCGCGACGGGTGCATGTACGATTGCATTTCGTTATCCTGCAGACGCGTCTCGGGGCAAATTCTGAATATTCACCAACAGCATCTACCAAAAATAATGCTTACTTAGTAAATAGAGAGTGAGAGAAAACGTGAATAGACAAAGTCTACAATGTTAAGGAATATTCAAAAATCGTCGATGTTTTAAAAGAAGCCTTTTTTGTACAGAACAAAATTTGTATTGTTAATTCATAATTATTACCTTCTGTTCCGAAGAAGTTGTCACACTTGCAGCGACCATTGACACAAGCGCCACCGGTGAACTTGAGTCTGCGACATAATTGTTCACACGCCTGCACGTTGCAATCGCGTTCAATTTGATCCTCTGACAATTCGGAGACAGGTAAAGATTCTTCAGAAACCTCATCTATTTAAAAAACATAATGGTGTGGTAAGTTAGAAGAAAACAATATAGTCATATGATAAATATTGGGCAGCCTTAATTATCATGAAGAACAACGTTGCAATTAACCATTGCTGCAACTACAGTGACTCTGGTACTTAACAAACGCCGCTTTAATAACTGAATTGGAGATATTTATTTTATCTCCATTAATGGTCTTGGACCATTAATACCTTGTATTTATTTACCTTCTGTAAGGAAGTTATCGTCTAGTGAAATAGATTCCTCTAAGCCGTTCATGGTATCTGCAAAGAAGAATAAATACACTATAAGAAGAATCTCAAAAACTTTTGCACTTGTCTTGTTGCCATCATTAACGCATATAGTACCTACATAGCATGTTTACGTGCTTGTTTAAAACAATTTTTTTTTAATAAACTGATAGTTACCTTTCTTATAAATATGAGTATTGATACTAATAATCAGAAATGAATTGTCAAATCAATGAATAGTCTCAAGACTCTCCTTACCTTCTAGCAGGGAAAGAAATTTATGGCAGTAGCAGTTAGCTCCGATACAGGAGCCGCCACGGAACTTCTTCTTACGACACAGTTGGTTGCACTTTTGGTTGTTGCAAGCTCTTGCTGGAACAGAGTCTTCTACGTTGTATTTAGCAACTGCATCTGTGTTTGAATAATAAAAATAAAATATAGAAAGCAAGTTGGAAATATATTTATTAACCATCAAAATGGTGACTTGTGTTATGATTTAAAATTTTGTTCCAACAACGAATATTATATACCTTCTATATAAAATATAGCTTATGATTCTAAAAGTATTACTATTAGGTGCGAAGTTAAAGCAAGCACATAATAAAGTTTTGACTAATCATTTAAAATAATACCGTCTGCGTTGAGGAAGTTGTCACACTTGCAGCGACCATTGACACAGGCGCCACCGGGGAACTTGAGTCTGCGACAACGCTGATCGCATTCTCGGTAGTTGCAGCCTCTTGGATTGCTTGCAACTTCGGTATCGGGATCGTCTTCTACAATAATAAAATTTTGAATTATTTTAATTTATAATACTTTTCTAGTTAATGCATTAACTTAAAATATTTACCTTTAAGTGACACCAAGTCTTCTAGGTTCGAGAGTGTGTTGTCAGAAATTTCATCTAAAACAAATAAGACAAGTATAAAATCGATACATCTATATACAAACATAAAAATAAATATAGAAGTGTCTTTTTGTAATGTCAAAATAACAGCTTTGTACCAAATGCATATCGACGGTTGAAAGGCTAATTGATCTAAGCGACATTTTGTAAAACTTGCAGAACGACGGATCGAAGTTATTTTTTAAAAACAACTATGATCAGTCCTCCTGCAAAAAAAAATCATAAAAAACAACTATTTGATAGACTTTTATTTATTTAAATCAATCAATCATAATAAGATCTTATTATGATTTAAAAGAAATACGAATCCGTTCTCCTGCAAGTTTTACAAAATGTCGCTTAGATCAATTAGCCTTTCAACCGTCGCAAGTATATGCGCCATATTCGCCACTCAATACATTACTTTAGTATTTTGATAATTTCCTGCAGTTTTTGTAAAAATATACAGAATAATTGAAAGTCATTTCCAAAAAAAAAAAAAAATTAATTACCATCAAAGACATTGTTGGTAATGACAGACGCGTTGATAACGCACACAGTCGCTAGGACGAAAATTATTTTATAAAACATGTTTTGTTTCACTATATTATCAATCTTTTGAAACTTGTACTACTTCGATACTAACACTTTATGTTAATGATACAGGTTACTTCTTGTGAAGCCGTTTTATAGGGAGCGTTGCAACATCGGGACATCACCAGTGCGAAAACATCTTTTGTGAGTCATTAATCTACATATTTTCAGTCTGAAAGATCTTCGTTGATAACTGATAAGTAATTATTGGATTGCAAAATAAACATTGTAAACATTGATTTGTCAGAACTTTAGGAAGGTTTGACAGTACCTAACTATGTATTATAGTGAAACCCATAGAACTTAAGAACATACATAAGCTACCTATATTCTTGCAAATAAATATATCATTCATTCATTCAGTCAATCTGCAATATTCAATAAAGTATTAGGTATTTGTAGGATTCCGTAGGTCCAAGTGTAAAAACGGAACCCTATAAGATCACTCGTGTGTCTGTCTGTCCGTCTGTCACAGCCAATTTACTTCAAATATAATGACCTCCCCGCCCCCGCCATGAATGAACGTCGAAATATTTAACACGCTACCTCGAAAAGCTTATGTTTTCTATTGACTATTGAAAAAGAAATAAGAGATACTTTGTCGGTAAAAGAAAAGCTAGAGCATCAGAGGAATAGAGATGGTAGGACGAGCGAAGCGAGCTCAGAAATTTTAGCACCCCACATAATAATTTTCTTTTGAATATTAATACAAAAATTAGAATTACTTTGTCAATTTTTACAGAAAAGTTCGAAAATTTAGAATGCAAGAGCGAGCGAAGCGAGCTTGAAAATTTTAGCACCCTACGTTTATATTTAGCATGTGCCCTAACTACAAACCGCCTTTTATTTACTGAACATAATTTTGGTCTTGTTTGGGATTTTATTAGAAAGTATAACTCGAGTTTTGGGATTCGGCCCGGTCTGCCCAGAGGCCCCAAGACCAGGGAACCGGGGCGGACCGCACCTGCCGCCTTAGTCACCAGTGTAAATAGGCAGATACCTACTGAAGACATGATGATCTTACGATGAAGAGGATGACCTTTAAAAAAAACCTTCAAATGAGTTTTAAGTTACTGAAGGCCTTGTGGGTCTAGAGGTCGCAAGTGTGAGTTTTTGAATTACCCTGCTTGCTGTATTTCAGATATGGCAACAACCTGCACTTTTTAAGCTAAAAGAATTTCTAACTGAAAATGTGCATATGTGAATATCTAGAATGGAATCCTTAAGGTCAATAATTTTATACTTATAGAAGGTAGCAGAGCGTGATTAAATAATTTATAGATGTATGACACAATTGAATGTCAATTACATAATTGAATTAATTTAAAATTGTAAAACATCTATCATCTGATTTGATTTGATATATTATCATAATCATCCTTTCACAAAAACGATGTACAGACGCCAGCACCACAAGCTACTACAATCTGTCAAATTTCTTTAATAGATTTTTAACTTTATCGCTAAAGTATAAGGTTTAAAGTTGATTGGGAAAATTTGACAGTTTCGGGTAGCTTGATGTGCTGGCGTCTGTACCTAACTAATAGGTAATCAGTTTTTAAAGCGAGTTTGTTGCCGCACCATAAAGAGTCTGCCACCATTGAAGTCTGGCGGCGGAAAATTGTGGAACTACATGTTTTTCAATGCAATTTTATACAATGACATAGACACTAGCGCCGCATCTGTCGCATTTGAGTGGTAGCGCGGACTCTACGTCAATTTTTATTATTTATTTCTGACATTTCCCACGGCGCTTTTTAGCGGAAAGATGGCATCACTCGGCGTTTGACTCGTCTCATTACATGGTTCGATGAAGCTGTACACACTGATAAAAAATGAGATGAGGATACAACTTATTGATTGTGTGGTCCTTCGGTACATAACATTCTTGCAACGATATTTTGTCAATACTTTTTATTAAAAGAATACCTTTGTACTGGTCAAGAGCAGTGGTGGCCCAGTGGTAATGGCCGCGACTTACGAGTTGTAGGTCATAGTTTCGAACCTAGACAGGCGCTTTACTTTGTGTAAATTATTTCATCAACACTGCTCTCAAAACGGTGAAGGAAAACATCGTGAGGAAACCGGCATGTTCTAGAACCAAAAAATTCGAAGACATGTGACATCTACCAACCCGCACTGGGCCTGCGTGGTGGATTACGGCCCACTCCCTCTCGCTGAGAGGAGGCCTGTGTCCTAGCACTGAACTTAGAGGGGCTCGTGGCTAAGTACTTACATTGCACAGGTCGATCGATTAGGTTACGCTACGCTTGCCAAAGTAGGTCTGTGGATGGGTGACCATCTTTTCATACTGCGACCCATCCCTCTGTGCTTCGGAAAGCACGTTAACCCGTTGGTCCCGTCTGTCATTCGTAGATCTTTCATTGTCATAACGGGTAGTCAGAAGCTCGAAAGTCTGACAACCAGTCTCACCAATGGGTAAAGTGTTATCCATTAACTGTGTTGTGGAGGTCAAATAGGCAGGCTCTCCATGTTACCACTGTGAATATTGATATTTGGCTGCATCCAGTTAGATTGGAAGCCGACCACGAAATAGTCGGGAAAAGGCTTGTCAGATGATGACCCTTGTATTGGACTTACACACAGCCCGATATGGTCAAATAACGTTTTGTTACCAACGATGTTATTTGCGGTAAATGTACTTATATCAAACCTTCCACTTCCACAGGAATATATGAGTATTCTTTGGAAAATCTTAAACTACAGATATGTAATGTGGGTAATACTATAGCTATGTAATCGATTATTTCCGTCAATTGTTTGTTTTTCATTTTAATTACTTAACATAACATAACATAACATCACGCCTTGTTTCCCCGAAGGGTTAGGCAGAGGTGTACCTGTAGTAGGTACACCCACATTTCGCCAGTTATGTTTAAGTCCCATGTAATAGGGGGCGAGCCTATTGCCAACAACCGGGCACAAATCCAGACTCCGAACTGCTACTGAGAAATTCCAGATAGAAAAACCCAATAAACACTTTGCCCGACCCAGGAATCAAACCCAGGACCTCATGCTCAACAGTAGCGCTTGCAACCACTGGACCAACGTCGTAATTACTTATTTTAATTTTATATAAAATACGAAGGTTGCTTTGTTTTATGTGAATGTCGTCGTGTACACCTGTAACTGTAGTAAACTTGTACTGTAATAAACTTTTAATATTTCATGTACAATGTTTCTGCTGATGGCGTACCTACCTATTTTAAATAAATAAAACTGTTAGGTAAAAATCTGCCTGCAAAAAAGAAGATTGTCAATTTATCTAAAAGTATGCTAAAAGTAGACTAATGTTAACTTCACTAGTACTTTATTTGCTAATCAATTCGTTCCCAAAGTTATTCACGACAAAAGTTTAAAAACTATTTATCGCCAGGAACCACAATGGTACCTACACATGGTATGGTATGGTATGGTAAACACGACTGTATAAAGGCTCTTACAAACAGGCGCGACACGCGACGCGACACAAAGGCACCGCACGACGCGCGACGAGCGGTGCCTTTGTGTCTCGTCGCGAGCCTTAATTCGCTGCAACGTTTTTTCAAATATTGGTGACTATTTAACTTTTAAAATTTTATCTTTTACTGGACATGAGGTCCCGGGTTCGATTCCCGGGTCAGGCAAAGTGTTATTAGATTTTCCATCTGGAATTTCTCAGTAGCGGCCCGGAGTCTGGACTTGTGCCCGGTTGATAGCAATAGGCTCGCCCCCTACTACATGGGACTTAAACATAACTGACGAAATTTAGGTGTACTATTAGGTAGGTACACCTCTGCAAACCCTTCTGAGAATACTGGAGTGATGTTATGTTACTTTACTTTTACCGCTTAAGGGGGAAGCGTCAGGGTAGCCCGCCGCGAAATTCAAATTTTCTTACGTTTTTTGCATTTTGCAAGTCAGTGTCAGGTTTTATGTTAATTAAAATATGATTCGCGACCGTAACAAATATGGCTTTACTCAATTATAATCATTACAATCAGCAATACAACTCCATAAGTTAGCAAAGGTGTTAAATGTTATGATTTCATGAAATCATGACATTCGACACCTTTATTTTCTTCTTAATCACTATTGCTGATTGTAATGATTATAATTGAGTAAAGTCATATTTGTTACGGCTGCGAATCATATTTTAATCAACATAAAACCTGACACTGACCTGCAAAATGCAAAAAACGTAAGAAAATTTGAATTTCGCGGGCTACCTTCACTATGTACACCGTACCATACCATAAATGTACTATGAGCGTATCACACAAGGAAAAGATTGCAAATATTTCCATTTGCTGAACTGCTGCATTTAGTGCAGCCGTGAGGCACATATCCCTGCTCTTTTGGAGGTTCTCAATTCGACGGTATGTTTTTTTTTTTGCTTATATTGATTTTGATAATTCTTTTTTGTTTGGTAGGTCATACTTTAGAGGTGGTCCTATATAAATTTTACAAATTTTGCTAGGGTGGTTTTTGAGTTAACTTCCGATACTTATTTTTTCTCACTTAGTATATGGATATGATAAGTTCCTGTCACTGTTATTTACATAGCAGGACGTAGTGGTATTCGAATTTGTGTGGGGTAGGTACCACTACCAACTAAAAAGTGAAAAATAAGAAAAACTTTACAAAAAAAACCGACTTCCAAAAATACTTTAGAAGTGAAAAATTACTTTTCGTACCACTTGCTCAAAAAAGTGACATTCTATGCCACAAAAAGCGAACATAACAATAGTCATTTTTAATCTGTTAAAAACAGGGAAGGAAATTGTACTGAATTTCATTCATCCTCTAGGTGAATTAAATTTGGAAAAAAAATTTAAGAGAATGTGATTTAAATTTGGAATATTTACCGAAATTTATACTGAACTACATCTGTGTTTACACCATTCAGTTTGTATATAAAGCATTATACATCTTTTTGAAAAAGGAATACGCATTTATTATGCAGTGATGATTATTAAATAAAATTACGAAAACCGACGAGGCCGTATGAGCTTGATGCCTTTGCTTTTCCGACAAAAAAATATTAGTCTAGGAATTTGCCGCGTTTTTGTTTTCTTCAAATACATAAACGTTAAGTTTATTTTAATTTATTTTCATAAATAAGTTAATGTTCTAAAAACACGTTACGATGTTAAATCAAAGCGAGAGTGACAGTGAATTGTCGGATTCCATCAGTGCAAATGCTGCCGCAATTATAAATAATTTGCTTCCAACAAAATCCAAGGAAAATTATTTAAAAACTTATGAAGAATTTTCAACGTGGAGAAATGCGAAAGGCCTATTAATTTCAGAATCAGTACTTCTTGTCTATTTTGATTATTTATCCAAGACAAAGAATCCGAATACACTTTGGTGCATATACTCAAAACTGAAAGCTACAATAAGCATCAAACACAGCATTGAAATAAATAGATTCACGAAATTACTGGCTTTTTAAAAAGAAAATCAGAAGGGCATTGCGCAAAGAAGTCTAAAATTTTTACGACTCAAAATGTGGAAAAAATTTTTAATGAAGCTCTTGACGAAATTTTTCTGGCCACAAAAGTAAGTATACATGATTTAACTATGAATATTTCGTATCTTAGTAATGGTAATTATTCTATATATTTACCTGTTTTTTATCTTTGTTATAGGTGGCCTTAATTTTTGGACTCAATGGTGCTTGCCGCGGATGTGAACTTGTAAACTTAAAGGTGGAGGACGTTGAAAATCATTCCAATGAGTTACTGCTGATTAATGTAAAGGAAACTAAGACAAAGAAAAATCGGTCATTCATTGTACAAGGACAATATACTAAAATCATTCATAAATACCAAGCATTACGTCCCACCAACATGGAAAACAATAGATTTTTTATAAACTATCGGAATGGGAAATGTACTCGACAAGCCATCGGCAAAAATAAAATTAGCAATATGCCAAAGGAAATTGCTAAATATTTAAAACTTAAAGATGTTGAACTCTACACCGGTCACTGCTTTAGAAGAACTTCGACGACTTTCTTGGCGGATTCAGGGGATTACGTCAATAAAAAGACACGGTGGTTGGAGCTCTGATAGAGTAGCTGAGGGTTATATCGAAAGCTCAATGGCGAATAAAACCATATTAAGCAGTCAAATTAACAAAAATATAAAACTTAATCCATCAGAGCCACAATCATCAACTTCTTCATCAACCACCATCTTATCTTCGTCCGTAACTCACGATGCACCACCACCACTATCTCCGACGTATACTATCTACAATGAAACGCAAGTTCCTCAGACGCAAGAACAGAGAAATACTCAAATCAACTCATCAACAATAAATGTACCAAACAAAAATGTAACTCTCTCTATCAATAATTGGACTAATGTTTCGAATGTTAACTTTTACTTTTAATTGTCATTATTTTTAATAAATGCTTATCTCATATTATTATTCTATTAATTTTTTCGCAAATGGTACGAAAAGTAGAGTATTTTCCTCGGTGATAAAGCTGTCTTAGTCTTGGGTGAACTTAAATCCCTCGCTACACTCAGGACTCGTCTTAAATCCCTCGCTTCGCTCGTGATTTAAGTTTTTAACACCCTCGCTACGCTCGGGAGTAAACCTCGAGTCCTTCGTTACGCTCGCGATTTAAATCGTCACCCGCGACAGAAGACACTGCTTTATCCCCTTGGTTAATAATCTACTATTAATTTCGAAAGTCGGTGGCGAAAAACGAAAATT
This sequence comes from Agrochola lychnidis, assembly GCA_963680765.1. Lineage (NCBI taxonomy): Eukaryota > Metazoa > Arthropoda > Insecta > Lepidoptera > Noctuidae > Agrochola > Agrochola lychnidis. Next base: position 19,855,518 of record OY796857.1, read on the forward strand.
CTAAACCAAAGACACAAACTTCTGAATATAAAGTTATTTTTCACTTTGTTGTGTTTTTTTTTGGAAGTAAGCGGAATACTCTTTTTTAAGGTTCCGAACTTAAAACAAACGGAACCTTTAAAACATCACTTTTTGATCCGTCTGTCACAGATGTTTTTCTCGAGATTAATGCAATGTTTTAAATTTTGGCATCATGTTGAGGTCTCCGTAAATGGGATGGGAATGCACCAATATCACCAAACAATTAAAAGTTATTTTCACTACACTGTAGGAATTTAACAAAACTGTTCAATAAAATGCATTGTTTGTTTTTTAATATTTTTATTTTTATAAATAATTAAACTAAAATTAAGTTAAATAACTGAATTCATAAAAATATTATACAGTTACGGCCGATAATATCTGACCAGTAACTTATTTATCATACTCAGTCAGACTTAGGTCATACCGTGTTGAAGGCTTCTCTTCTTCTTCTATAAACTTCTACTTTACTTATTCTATGAAATAATAATAACTTCCAACCTGTAAGTGTTCTACTTATAACATAACATTAATGACTTATTCTATTTATAAGTTATTACATACAGATTACAGAATAACATTATTTATTTATTTTAGTAGCATTTGCATTTGCTAAAGCGACACCAGCCTCCGGCGTAGTTGAGGCGGTGACACATTTGGTTGCAATTCGGTGTGTTGCAGGCGCGGGACGAAGATACAACCAGCTCCTCTGTAAGAAGATATAGCAAATTTTATAGTGATGAAAAATGTAGTAGAGAGAGTAGAGGTGTTGAAAAAGACGGATAAACATACAGAAATGTTACGAAAAGAGAGTTTGTATCGAAGAGAGTAGATGGTACTTTGTTTAAACAGTCAATAATTGTTGTTGCTATGAAACATAAAATATCAACGCTTTGTGATGTGAATTGCTTATGCATAGAAAGGCAAAACCAAAAACAAAGTAAGAATACTGTGACTCATATTTCTTTAAAAATAGTTTAAAATTTTACCTTAATTTGTGATTACGTTAGATTCTTCATTTTCGTCGCTGGTTACATCGTTTAGTGGAGATGCATCTGTCAAAAATACAAGGTATTCTTATCATAATTTAATGAATGTTCTGAAACTGCGGCAAGTAGAATATTGTATAGTTTGACTGTTGTTCAGAAACTACACGGCAAGTTGACAAATAAATATACTGCAAACCGCATTGCATTGTAAACAGAATTGAAATAAGAATTTTCATGGCTATGATAATAGCGTTGAAAGCAAAGTATATTGCTCCAGCATAAATATTGAAAAATAACCTTCTGCTTGTGTTTTGTTGTAGCACTTGCAGCGACCATTGACACATGTGGCGCCTTCATAGCCGCGACGGGTGCATGTACGATTGCATTTCGTTATCCTGCAGACGCGTCTCGGGGCAAATTCTGAATATTCATCAACAGCATCTACCAAAAAATAATGCTTACTTAGTAAATAGTGAGTGAAAGAAAACGTGAACGTAGAGGTGTTGAAAGAGACGAATAAACATACAGAAATGTTACGAAAAGAGAGTTTGTATCGGAGAGAGTAGATGGTAGGTACTTTGTTTAAACAGTCAATTTTTGTTTTTGTTATGAAACATAAAATATCAACACTTTGTGATGTGAATTGCTTATGCATAGAAAGTCAAAACCAAAGACAATGTAAGAATACTGTGACTCATATTTCTTTAAAAATAATTTAAAATTTTACCTTCATTTGTCCTTAAGATTACATTAGATTCTTCATTTTCGTCGCTGGTAACATCGTTAAGAGGAGACGCATCTATCAAAAATACAAGGTATTGTTATCATAGTTTAATGAATGTTCTAAAACTGCGGCAAGTAGAATATTGTATAGTTTGACTGTTGTTCAGAAACTACACGGCAAGTTGACAAATAAAATATACTGCAAACCGCATTGCATTGTAAACAGAATTGAAATAAGAATTTTCATGGCTATGATAATAGCGTTGAAAGCAAAGTATATTGCTCCAGCATAAATATTGAAAAATAACCTTCTGCTTGTGTTTTGTTGTAGCACTTGCAGCGACCATTGACACATGTGGCGCCTTCATAGCCGCGACGGGTGCATGTACGATTGCATTTCGTTATCCTGCAGACGCGTCTCGGGGCAAATTCTGAATATTCATCAACAGCATCTACCAAAAAATAATGCTTACTTAGTAAATAGTGAGTGAAAGAAAACGTGAACGTAGAGGTGTTGAAAGAGACGAATAAACATACAGAAATGTTACGAAAAGAGAGTTTGTATCGGAGAGAGTAGATGGTAGGTACTTTGTTTAAACAGTCAATTTTTGTTTTTGTTATGAAACATAAAATATCAACACTTTGTGATGTGAATTGCTTATGCATAGAAAGTCAAAACCAAAGACAATGTAAGAATACTGTGACTCATATTTCTTTAAAAATAATTTAAAATTTTACCTTCATTTGTCCTTAAGATTACATTAGATTCTTCATTTTCGTCGCTGGTAACATCGTTAAGTGGAGACGCATCTATCAAAAATACAAGGTATTGTTATCATAGTTTAATGAATGTTCTAAAACTGCGGCAAGTAGAATATTGTATAGTTTGACTGTTGTTCAGAAACTACACGGCAAGTTGACAAATAAAAATATACTGCAAACCGCATTGCATTGTAAACAGAATTGAAATAAGAATTTTAATGGCTATGATAATAGCGTTGAAAGCAAAGTATATTGCTCCAGCATAAATATTGAAAAATAACCTTCTGCTTGTGTTTTGTTGTAGCACTTGCAGCGACCATTGACACATGTGGCGCCTTCATAGCCGCGACGGGTGCATGTACGATTGCATTTTGTTATCCTGCAGACGCGTTTCGGGGCAAATTCGGAATATTCATCAACAGCATCTACCAAAAATAATGTTTACTTAGTAAATAGAGAGCGAGAGAAAACGTGAACGTAGAGGTGTTGAAAGAGACGGATAAACATACAGAAATGTTACGAAAAGAGAGTTTGTATCGCAGAGAGTAGATGGTACTTTGTTTAAACAGTCAATTATTGTTTTTGTTGTGAAACATAAAATATCAACGCTTTGTGATTTGAATTGCTTATGCATAGAAAGGCGAAACCAAAGACAATGTAAGAATACTGAGGCTCATATTTCTTTAAAAATAATTTAAAATTTTACCTTCATTTTTCCTTAAGATTACATTAGATTCTTCATTTTCGTCGCTGGTAACATCGTTAAGAGGAGACGCATCTATCAAAAATACAAGGTATTGTTATCATAGTTTAATGAATGTTCTAAAACTGCGGCAAGTAGAATATTGTATAGTTTGACTGTTGTTCAGAAACTACACGGCAAGTTGACAAATAAAATATACTGCAAACCGCATTGCATTGTAAACAGAATTGAAATAAGAATTTTCATGGCCATGATAATAGCGTTGAAAGCAAAGTATATTGCTCCAGCATAAATATTGAAAAATAACCTTCTGTTTGTGTTTTGTTGTAGCACTTGCAGCGACCATTGACACATCTGGCGCCTTCATAGCCGCGACGGGTGCATGTACGATTGCATTTTGTTATCCTGCAGACGCGTCTCGGAGCAAATTCGGAATATTCATCAACAGCATCTACCAAAAAATAATGCTTACTTAGTAAATAGAGAGTGAAAGAAAATGTGAACGTAGAGGTGTTGAAAGAGTAGGATAAACATACAGAAATGTTACGAAAAGAGAGTTTGTATCGCAGAGAGTAGATGGTACTTTGTTTAAACAGTCAATTATTGTTTTTGTTTTGAAACATAAAATATCAACGCTTTGTGATGTGAATTGCTTATGCATAGAAAGTCTAAACCAAAGACAATGTAAGAATACTGTGACTCATATTTTTTTAAATATAATTTAAAATTTTACCTTCATTTATGATTACGTTAGATTCTTCATTTTCGTCGCTGGTAACATCGTTAAGTGGAGACGCATCTATCAAAAATACAAGGTATTGTTATCATAGTTTAATGAATGTTCTAAAACTGCGGCAAGTAGAATATTGTATAGTTTGACTGTTGTTCAGAAACTACACGGCAAGTTGACAAATAAAATATACTGCAAACCGCATTGCATTGTAAACAGAATTGAAATAAGAATTTTCATGACCATGATAATAGCGTTGAAAGCAAAGTATATTGCTCCAGCATAAATATTGAAAAGTAACCTTCTGCTTGTGTTTTGTTGTAGCACTTGCAGCGACCATTGACACATATTGTGGCGCCTTCATAGCCGCGACGGGTGCATGTACGATTGCATTTTGTTATCCTGCAGACGCGTCTCGGGGCAAATTCTGAATATTCATTAACAGCATCTATCAAAAATAATGTTTACTTAATAAATAGACAGCGAGAGAAAACGTGAACAGAAAAATTCATGTAATGTTAAGGAATATTCAAAATGCGTCGGTGTTTTAAAAGAAGCCTTTTTTGTACAATAAATGTTAATTCATAATGATTACCTTCTGTTCCAAAGAAGTTGTCACACTTGCAGCGACCATTGACACAGGCGCCACCGGTGAACTTGAGTCTGCGACATAATTGTTCACACGCCTGCACGTTGCAATCGCGTTCAGTTTGATCCTCTGGCAATTCGGAGACAGGTAAAGATTCTTCAGAAACCTCATCTATTTAAAAAACATAATGGTGTGTTAAGTTACAAGAAAACAATATATGTACATAGAATAAATATTGGGCAGCCTTAATCATCATGAAGAACAACGTTGCAATTAACCATTGCTGCAACTACAGTGACCCTTGTACTTAACAAACGCCGCTTTAATAACTGAATTGGAGCTATTTATTTTATCTCCATTAATGGTCTTGGACCATTAATACCTTGTATTTATTTACCTTCTGTAAGGAAGTTATCGTCTAGTGAAATAGATTGCTCCAAGTCATTCATGGTATCTGCAAAGAAGAATAAATACACTATAAGAAAAATCTCAAAAACTTTTGCACTTGTTACCATCATTAACGCATATAGTACATAGCATATTTACGTGCTTGTTTAAAACAATTTTTTTTTTTAATAAACTGATAGTTACCTTTCTTATAAATATGCGTATTGATACTAATAATCAGAAATGAATTGTCAAATCAATGAATAATCTCAAGACTCGCCTTACCTTCTAGCAGGGAAAGAAATTTATGGCAGTAGCAGTTAGCTCCGATACAGGAGCCGCCACGGAACTTCTTCTTACGACACAGTTGGTTGCACTTTTGGTTGTTGCAAGCTCTTGTTGGAACAGAGTCTTCTACGTTGTATTCAGCAACTGCATCTGTGTTTGAATAATAAAAATAAAATATAGAAAGCAAGTTGGAAATATATTTATTGACCATCAAAACGGTGACTTGTTTTGTGATTTAAAATTTTGTTCCAACAACGAATATTATATACCTTCTATTTAAAATATAGCTTATGATTCTAAAAGTATTACTATTAGGTGCGAAGTTAAAGCAAGCACATAATTAGAGTTTTGACTAATCATTTAAAATAATACCGTCTACGTTGAGGAAGTTGTCACACTTGCAGCGACCATTGACACAGGCGCCACCGGGGAACTTGAGTCTGCGACAACGCTGATCGCATTCTTGGTAGTTGCAGCCTTTTGGATTGCTTGCAACTTTGGTATCGGGATCGTCTTCTACAATAATAAAAGTTTGAATTATTTTAACTTATAATACTTTTCTAGTTAATGCATTAACTTAAAATATTTACCTTTAAGTGACACCAAGTCTTCTAGGTTCGAGAGTGTGTTGTCAGAAATTTCATCTAAAACAAATAAGACAAGTATAAAATCGATACATCTATATATACAAACATACAAATAAATATAGAAGTGTCTGTTTGTAATGTCAAAATAACAGCTTTGTACCAAATGCATATCGACGGTTGAAAGGCTAATTGACATTTTGTAAAACTTGCAGAAGGACGGATCAAAGATATTTTTTAAAAATAACTATGATCAGTCCTCCTGCAAAAAAAATCATAAAAAACAACTATTTGATAGACTTTTATTTATTTAAATCAATCAATCATAATAAGATCTTATTATGATTTAAAAAAAATATACTAATCCGTTCTCCTGCAAGTTTTACAAAATGTCGCTTAGATCAATAAGCCTTTCAACCGTCGCAAGTATATGCGCCATATTCGCCACTCAATACATTACTTTAGTATTTTGATAATTTCCTGCAGTTTTTGTAAAAAATACAGGATAATTGAACGTTATTTCCAAAAAAAATATATTTAATTACCATCAAAGACATTGTCGGTAATGACAGACGCGTTGATAACGCACACAGTCGCTAGGACGAAAATTATTTTATAAAACATGTTTTGTTTCACTATATTATCAATCTTTTCAAAGTTGTACTACTTCGATACTAACACTTTATGTTAATGATACAGGTTACTTCCTGTGAAGCCGTTTTATAGGGAGCGTTGCAACATCGGGACTTCACCAGTGCGAAAACATCTTTTGTGAGTCATTAATCTACATTTTTTCAGTCCGGAAGGTCTTCGTTGATAACTGATAAGTAATTATTGGATTGCAAAATAAACATTGTAAACATTGATTTGTCACAACTTTAGGAAGAGTTTCGCAGTACTGACCTATTGGACAGAAATATTTTGTCGTAAGGTGGGTCTTATCACCTATTGCGATAAATTAATTTGTTTAGCTATGTACCTTTTCTTTCTTGGCTGTCCCGGGTCATCTTTTTGACCAGATTTCACATGGTTGTAGAAATATGGTAAAGACTAGGTAGGTATAGGTTTTTGAAGTGAAAACTTCTTAAGGCGCGTTGGACATTTTTGAGATGGTACTAAGCAATTGATTTCGCGACACTGTTACGACACCGTCTTTTGACCATTAAAAAGATATCAACGCGCGATACATTATTTCTTGCACAATAAAATTGTTCAAGTTTTCACTTCTGTCAGCACTTCGGAGTGACACTGTTTTTTTTTTAGACATATCGATCGATAGAAAACTTTCGTTGCCATTATATTGTGGTACCTGTCTTCCAAACTAATCCTAGTTCTTTAAACTACTTGTTCAAGGATGTCGTGATAACTTGAGCCTTTGGTTGATAGAGACATTGTAAGTTTGTTCAGACCAATTAACACAAAGTAAATAGTTGGGCACCTACTTTCTGACCTTTATAAAAGTCAAATGAGTTCCAAGTTATTGAAGGCTCGTTGGTGCTCGCAAGCAAAATATACCTAATTGGTTTTATTACGATTTTCTCAGTTGCAGCTCGGATTCTGTGTTCGTATGCTGCTTATTATTATATATTTATTTATGAAATGTATTTACAAGGCTGATGTAAAGGGAAAGGCCGGGCGGGGACGCCCTAGGAGGACATATACTGACCTTATTGGTGATGTTCTTCAGAAAGGCCAGGTGCGTAGTACTCGCAACCGGCGTGCGTGTATGACCAGATGTATGAACGTAAACGAGGCAAAAGGACTATGTAAGGATCGTAGCAGGTGGCGTTCTGTAGTTTCTGCCTACCCCCATGGGAAGAAGGCGTGAGTTTATGTATGTATGTATACATTTTATGAAAAGCTCGGAAAGTACATTAACCGATAGTTGTTACGGGTCGTCAGAAGCCCGAAAGTCTGACAACCAGTCTTAGCAATGGGTATCGTATTACCCAGTTGTGGAGATCAGATAGACAGTTGCTCCATGTAGAATACTGGTATTCAGCTGCATCTGGTTAGACTGGAAGCCGACCCCAACATAGTTGGGAAAAGGCTAGGCAGATTGATTGACATATACAGTTTATACATTTAATTTGGTGCTGTTGGTCGATTGGTTGGTTGGTGGTTGGTTGGTTGATTGGTTGGTTGGTTGGTGTTGGTTTTGGTTGGTGGTTGGTTGGTTGGTTGGTGATTAAGACAATACTACATGGGAGTTAGACTTGACTGGCGAAATTTGGGTTTACTAAACGCCTACCTTTTGGAAATACAGGCGTGATGTTATGATTTCTTGAGTTCCAAATTCTTATTAGTTAGAAATTACTCAGCTGTTAGTGCTTAGAGTATTCTTACATGTTTTGGAGAAAACAGTTTTATGGCCACTTATACTCCGTTTGAAATAAGATTAAATATTTAAACAAACCTTTTTTACAGTCCGTGCAACCGATTTTGACTTCTATACCGTAGGCATAAGGATGGCATTAAAAGCAAAAAAAGTGGTTACAAACCAATTGTTTACTGCAGCTGTCATTTGTCATGCCGCCATCGCAATAGAAGTCAAAATCGGTTGAACGGACTGTAAAAAAGGTTTAGTTAAATGTCTAATCTTATTTCAAACGGAGTATAAATACAATCAAGGTTGCCAACCAATAAACTCACTATTTCAAATGGGTTACTTTTGTCTAACTGGCACTAAAGTAATAGTTTTGCTGAGTCTATCAACCGTTCCGAAGTATTATTAGAACCAAAAAGAATAGAAGACAATCGTTTATGTCAACTTTAACGGTATTAGATCATTTAGAGAGCAGTGTAGCCTAGTGGTGTGACTGTCAGACTGCCAAGTCATAGGTCTCGAGTTCGAACCCAAGGCACGCACCTCTGACTTTTCGGATTCATGTGCGTATTGTATAATTATCACTTGCTTCAAAAACGGTGAAGGAAAACATCGTGAGGAAACCGGCATGCCTGAGAGATATTTCTCGACGGCATTTGAAGCCAAGTCAGAGGCCCATGGGCGGGTTTAAAACTCTGACACCAGCACCCTAATTGCGTAATACAACACAATCACAATTTGTTTCGTTTTGAAACAGATTTCTAATCCATTACTTCTTAAGTTGGAAAAAAAATCTGCTCAACAACGTAAATAACGCAATGAACGTTGTTGAAATGTCAAAGTGAAACAAATTTCGCGAAATTGTTTACGAAAATGAGTTACGCAATTAGGGTACTGGTTAGTCACTAACCACACGAAAAGAAGAAGACGGTATCAAATATATTAATCTCCCAACTAGCAAAAAGTGGTTTTTAAACTGTCCTAGAACCATCATTTATCGAGGACTATATGAGACTTATATCCGCATATAAACCTCGAAAAGGGCCCACTTTATAAGTCTACTTTTACTCATAACGTATTTATATTAGACCGCTGAAATGCCATATACGCCTATATTGCTCCTGTAATTGAGTTACGTCAATGCAATTACTCCTGTAAATCTCAATATAAGTAAGTTATAGTCAAAAATGAGATTAATACGCACCTAAAAATGCTTCTATAATATATTGTGAACTGTCAAAGTGTCGCTGTTGTGCTCTGTAAAAAAATATTTTAATATCTTGAGGATAAGTATTTCTAACAATCAGAATTTATTAATGTCAACCTTAGTAGAAAAACAAAATCTTATTGTTGTTAAATTGTTAGTTTTATAGCTTATTCGTAGGGGAATGTGAATTTTCAGTGAAATCTATCATGGTTTTGATCAAAATTTTAAAGCGCCTCTTGAAATTTGCTTATTTACATTTTAGTATTAATTAATATTAAATAAATATTATGAAGGCAGCTGCCATTTTCTTAGTGAGCATTTCCAAGTATGACATAGTGCTAAAATAAGTATTTTTAGCATTTCCAAGTGTGATATAGTACCAATATAAGTATATTGGGTTATCTCAAAAACGAGAAAGATTCGCCATTATTACCGATTAGAGTTCCGCAATGCCCAGATGAAAATCGATTGATATTTATAGATAAGTAAGTTAAAGGAATATTTTAAGGGTTTGTTCTACGTGCTAGGTTAAACATTAGTTTAAACATTGTTTTTATTTGACTTAATTATATAACAAGTTGCCGACGATTTAAACAAGACCATGCCGATGTTCCTGGATATCGATCGATTTTTAACTAAAAAAAAAAAGACGCATCTAACAAAAATCCAGATTTGAGTTATATACATTGCTGGAATCAGAAAAAAGGTGCATCTGCCTGATATATAATTCAAATCTGGGAAAAAATGTAAGATGCGTCTTTTTTTCTATCGGGGGCAGTATACCAAGATTGATTTTGGTGTGAGAATTGTTCTACTTACACAATTTATGATCACTTCCCAAGAGACGAATGCGAAATTTGTAACTAGTACCTAACTGTATATGTACTACGTAACACAATATTTATTATTACCTACTTCTATGTGAGTAAAAGTGAAAATCCCTATACTTACCTATATTTAAATTAACTTACAAAGATATCAGTTGAAAAGATTTAAGTATCTGATGTCTGGGCAATATTACACAAATGTTTATGGATCTCCTACAATAACACAATAGGTACGGACACAGCCTTCTCTATTTTCTTACAAGCCATGCTGTTAAATCTGGCAACGTCGTCAGTGAACCGATCGGGCAAACCTGCGAGTATTATGCTGTCGATTTGAGATGGTCAAAAAAGTACCATGAAAAAAACAAAAACAAAACAAAAACAAAATAAAACAAAATATTTATTTCAATTACAAAAAGGCATTTACATACATATGATCGGAGATCACCTTTTAAGCAAGGAATTGCTTGTGTTAGGAGACTCCGCGCTTCCACTAAACGGCTAACGGCTTCTTTTTAATTTGTGGTAGTTGCTACCATAGACGTATAGCAACTACGAAAAATGCAAATTGAATTTAAAAAGAAGCCGTTGAAAACTGGTAATCTATCAACATTTATGTTTAGAGAAATCTCATCTGGTAAACAAGAAACATTGTTATATTTTATTTCAAACATTTGATCAAACCGTTGTGCCTATAGTGTCCTGGGGCTGAAATACTGATGTATAGGTTTTCCCTATTGGTATCTAGTAATGTTTTTAGGCAAAACATTGATTATTATCTTATTTAAAATTTCAAGTAAGAGTTTAATGCAGCATGTGAAATATTGAAGTCCAGTTTTTAATAGAATAAAGCAGTTCTACATTTTTGTTATAATCCGAAAGTTCTTCCTGATTATCACTTTCAATATCGCTCAAAGATTTGGTACTTTCATAGCCCGAACCTCTTCCATATAAAGTAGTACTACAATTATCTTGTCCGGAACCCTCACTAGAATTCGCGATGCGGTCTTCACCAGTTAAATTTAAAAAATCGTTGCTCACTGCGGTTAACATTTCTTTGAATGTTTTTTAACTTTTCTTTTATAAAATCCACTTTTTTAAACTGCTTCCAGTTATTTAAATCCATTTTCAATATTTGTAGACAAAAACAGTTGTAATCAAAATGGCTGATGTTAAATCCTACAATAGAATTTGCAAAACTATATGAAGCGTGTTTTCGCCTGTACTGGTCCTTACAAGCAAAAGTGGCTTTTTAATAGTTTTAACCAGGATTGTTTGAGATTACTTAGCCAATAACACTACTGTGGAATTCCTATATAAATATGTCTAGGTTTAAAACGGCATACGACAAATCGATATAGAAAACATTTATCCTACCGAGTGCTGTTATAATCTTGGTGATTAATTATTTTTAAAACGTGGATATGAAATTCATTTAACACTTACTTAGTTTATGTAAAACCAAAGCAGATACATAAATGATTTACAGTAATTTAACTTTAATTTACTTAAATTGGTCATAAAATATTAGCTTAAATGAAGTTATAAGTAAAAATAACAAGAGTAATTGCTCCTCAGTGCATATCTTCCTGGTACATGCTTATACAGGAGTATTAAGATTTAAATGGTCCGCAGATGTTATCTTATAGGCGCATATAAGTCTTGAGTTACCGGAGTAATTACTCCTGAGTGCAATTACTCTTGTTTCATGCATTTATAGGAGTCTTGATCCTATATTTGTCAGGAAATATGATCCTATATACTGATATAAGTACAAATTATGGTATTAAACGTACTTGAGTAAAAACAGCATGTATTTATGCTGTTAAAAGCGCAGTAGCAGCCACCAAAACTATCATCGGAGTTTTATAAGTCCATGTAGAATTACAAAATCGCACTCCAGGATTATTTTGCTTGTTGGGCTATTTAATCATTTAATCTATTTGAAACTTCAATGGTGGGAGTGTTTTCCTAGATATCGAGATATCGGCCGACAGTAATAAATTGGAAGTAATTTGGGAGTACACGAAGATGGGATGAAGGCGTGAGTTTATACATGTATGTAATAGAGATTAGAACAAAAAACAAAAAACCGGAGAAGTGCGTGTCGGACCACGCACAACGAAGGGTTCCGTAGTTGGGATGAATTTATCCCAAAAACAAACTTAACTTTGTAGTTGAAAAATATGTTCCCCCATACGGAATGTATGGTAAAACATGTTTTTGCAACTGCAAAGTTAAGTTGGTCGATTATTACTCGTTAACTTGTAGAGCCTACTTAGCTGTGATAGTTTTCCTTTTAATTTCGTTATATAAACTACTGTTGTGATTTTTTTCACACACCCAAAACCAACCATTAAGCCGGTAGAGGGGGGGGACACTTGACTCTAACAAAAATTAGCACTTTAAAGCTTAATATTTCGCAAACGAATCCCTGAACCCAAAAAAATTTTTTTTTTCATAATTTTGTTTTACCACTTTGTCGGCGTAATTAATATGTATACTTATGCCAAATTACAGCTTTCTAGTACGAAGGGTCTCGGAGCTAGACCGCGGACAGACAGACAGACAGACGGACATGACGAAACTATAAGGGTTCCTTGTTTACTACGGAACCCTAAAAATCGATATAACTTAAAGAAAATCCTTTTATATTGATTATTAAATACAAAAAAGCTGACCTAATTGTGACACTTCATTTCGCGTCTTTTAGATAATACAAAATCTACCTTATTCGTACTCCCATAAAGTTCAGTTTGTATTTACGATGTAACGCGAATATTCTGACACACGAAGTGAAGTACCACCATAATAGGTACATAATCGTTATTCTCAAAACGAGTTTTCCGCCGCTCCTATTATGCGACAATTTTTAATACAAACTTCCTTCTGACATTTGCCACAAGTCGGCGCTTTTTAGCGCACTGAAGTTGGCATCACTCGGCGCATGAGTCGATCGTCTCATTAGTTCGATGAAGCTGTACACAGTGATCAAAAACATAAACAGTGTTTTACTGGACAATGTGCAATAAATATACTGTGAAAAACTCGTGTTTTGTTGTAAAAACAATTTAAAAAATGAAAGTGAAATTCTTTAGTTTATTTGTCGTTTTTATTGTGATATTAAGTTTAAGTATACAAGGTTAGTATATAAACATGTTTTTGAGTTTACATTATTGTGTTGCTGACATAATTGTTATCTGATTCACGGTTCTTATTGTTCTGGCACAATAATGTCTCTTTTGTTTGATATTGTTTAGGAACTTTTATCGCGTTGAAGTTCATCTTTATCATTAAGTTATTGTTTAGACTTGACGTTGTAAAGTGACTTCGTTGGGTTATGATCGTCAGTTGTTTTATTAACGACGACTGTAATATTATTTATTTAAAAGCCATTAAAAAAAACTGGTTCTTGAGGAAAATAATAGGCAGCTCTTCGGTTATTTGCATTTTGAACCGGTACATAATAAATATCTATAGGTACTTTGGAAGAGGTCGTTCAGTGAAGGATATATATTGGAGATAAAATAATAATTATTCCTATAATTTTGTCTACAGTATTATTATCCACCGTCAGCTCTTCAAGCTGAAGTTTTTCATATTCTTAAAACTAAATAGTATTTGTCTCTTATTTATGCCATCAATTTATAAAAACTCGCGGAGGTTGCATGCAAGTACCAAGTAGGGTATAATCTCTACAGTACGAACACGTGTAGATTGTAGGTAGGTAATTCGGTTAATGTATAGTTGATTTTGAAGTTTGAGTAGTCTCAAATAACAAGACCACCTTTTAAATTAGCTATTTTGTCCATAAAAAAACTCTTTAAATTCTTTCAGAATGCTTCTCACAAAGCAACCTTGTGGACGGTAACCTAATATGATAAGGAAATACAAACATGTTTTCATTTATTGCACAGTTGCATCATTTATCATAATAATTTATTTTATCTACTTATTTTTAAACGGTTCCAGTACTAAAAAACGTGGTCTCATAGGCACTCGTCAGATAGATACATTAATCTATTATTTATTTCTTTAATACTTCCAGCACATAAATGTACAGATGTGGACAAAATGCCAAAGGTATTTCTACCAGTCAACCTTTGAGTAATGTAAAGATAAACAGTGGTAATAGCGAGAATTGAGGAATAAATATTTATTTAAATATAAAGATACATATATCTATCTATTGAAGACTATAAATTTAATAGAATAGAAATAATATAATTTAGGTATATTACATTATGGGTTACGATTCGTAGACAAACATCTGACAGTTAAAACTCTACTTCATTGGGCAAAGATGAGGTTAAGTATAGAGTCAAATTGACAAAATTGTACAACATAGAACAATATGATTAAATTGGAGCAAAATACGCAACGTTTAATTTTAGGACGAGCGTTATTGTACAACATAGAACAATATTATTATATTGGAACAAAATACACGACGTATACCTAATTTTAGGAGGAGCGTTATTGTTGTAAAAATTAATTACATTTTTTTATGCTAGTCTCAATAGTAGTCTTCAAAAGGTAAACAGATTGCGCAAACGTCGAACTATCGTGAAAGTGTCCAATAAGCTGTTTACATTTAGACAGTAGAACGAAGTGCGTATCTAACCTCCTGACCCTTGCTCGACAACGAGGTGGCAGCAGTTGTTGCAGTTGAGCACATAGCTTTAAATACCCCGTATAATAATCAAGATGAAAATCTAAGTTTGATCCAGCCTGCCCCTTCTTGCTGTCCTCCCCCCAGCGATGCCCTAAGCTGAGGTTCGTACCAGGGACTGAAAGCGGTTACGGTTAAAGGTGAAGATACCTCAAAAATATATCGGTACCGGTTTGAAATAAAGGTTGAGCTATACCGATTTCTTCATGAAAAAGGGTTGAGCTAAATAGTTATTTAACCTTTATACGATTTCGGTACCGAAACACATGCGAGACAAAATCAAAGTCAAATCATTTATTTCAAATAGGCCCTTGTAAGGCACTTTTGAACGTCAAAATTTACAAAATAATAGAATTGATTCTAGTCGCCCCTTCCAAAAGGTAGTTTTCGTATGGAGAAGAATGAGCAAGAAACTCCAGTTACTCTTTTAAAATGTTTTACAATATTTTGTAAAGGTACACCTACATTAATTAAATAATTATATGTGAAGTCGATGCATCTAAAATAAAATTACTATTACCAAAATAGGTTAAAAAAAAATAAAAACCGGCCAAGTGCGACTCGGACTCGCGCACGAAGGGTTCCGTACAATGGTACGGAACCCTTCGTGCGCGAGTCCAGAATCTATAAAAACGGCAAAAAATCACGTTTGTTGTATGGGAGCCCCCCTTAAATATTTATTTTATTTTGTTTTTAGTATTTGTTGTTATAGCGGCAACAGAAATACATAATTTGTGAAAATTTCAACCGTCTAGCTATCGCGGTTCTTGAGATACAGCCTGGTGATAGACAGACGGACGGACAGACAGCGAAGTCTTAGTGATAGGTTCCCGTTTTTACCCTTTGGGTACGAAACCCTAAAAATGAAGCAACGACAGATAATTTAATTATGTGATAGATACATAGTGCTCACATATTTACAAACATTGTAAAAGTAGACGATTTTCCTAAAATTTCATAATTAGTAAGTCAGTGTGTGAGGAAGTCAACCTTTGGGTGATGCAGAGACAAACAGTGGTAGGTGCAATAACGAAAATTGTGGAATAAATATTTATTTAAATATAAGATACATATATTAAAAACTATGAATATATATATACCTAATCATAAAAACATGAACATACATATAAATATTGTATACCCAATGGGTATGTTACAGTGATACAATAATGTTAACTATAAGAACTGTCTTTTCACCTGTGACAAACAATGAATAAATGAATATGAATATGAAGATCATATATAAAATTAGCATACATAAATACATAAATATACTATAACAAATAAGACAAACAACGGGAAAACACTAACGTTGTAATGAAACTGTCAGCATCTTGCGAATGTGCTCGCGAACTTTAACTTTAAAGGATAATCGGTTGGTTGCTATACTGATTTCCAGGGGAAGCTCATTCCACAGAGAGATAGATTGAACGAAGAAGGAAGAATGAATGAAGTCAGTGCGGTGAGTGGGACAATGAAGAAGACGACTATGTGATTAGCGTAGATTTTTATTGTTGTTTGCGCAAATCTACTGGAAGTAGGGAGCTATATAACTAGGAGAAGAGGGAGAGACAAGAAACGAAAACAAGGTGGTCAGCGCCCTTTGCTCTCTGCGCTGGCGTACGGGCGACCACTTTAGAAGCAATCGATGCGCAAAGACATGATCATATTTACGCAGATTGAATACGAATCGAATGCAATTATTGAGGAGACGGTCTAATTTGTTGAGGAGATCTGCATTCAGGTCATAATAGACCACATCACCATAATCGATGATTGGGAAAATTAAGGACTGCACAAGCATTGTCTTTGTACTCGATGATAATAAGTTTTTCAAGCGGTACAGAGCCCGCAGCGTTCCCTTTTGGCTGACCCTAGCGACTTGAGTACGCCAGTTTAGGGTAGTATCAATATGCAAGCCTAGGTCTTTCAAGTCATTGCTAAATGGAACAATCGTACCATTGAAGAGGATTGGTGGCAAGGTTGTACCATCCATCTTACTAATGCTACGAGGACTCCCAATGATGATCGCCTGACAATTTTTAGAATTTACTGTTACCCAAAATCTATCAGACCAGGTTTTTATGGTTATCAAGTCCCTGTTTAATTTGTCGATGGCGTCAGGTAATTTATCAACCCTCCCCTCGCAGTACAAGTGCAAGTCATCTGCATACAAATGTTACGCACACTGGAGTTCAGAAGTTATAAGATTTATGAAAATAAAAAACAGAAGAGGAGAAAGTATACCGCCTTGAGGAACGCCAGCTTCTAAATCACACCAGCATAAAGAAGAATCCCCAGCATGAACGGACTGCTAACGTTCCTGAAGATAAGAGGAGAACCATTTCAGTGCTTCGGGAGAGACCACAACGTATGACAGAATGGCTAACAGGATGTCGTGACTGACGGTATTAAAGGCATTCGAGAAATCAACCAACACTAGAGTAGTAACTTCGGTATCTTTAAGTCCTGTCCTTATATCGCCAGTTAGTTTCAAGAGGGCAGAAACAGTGCTGTGGCTGGCCACAGCACTGTTTCTGCCCTCTTCAATCTGGGTTCAGGTCTGGACCTGAACCAGGAAGAGGACTAGTGAGTAAATTACAATAAACAAAATTGGAGAATTGTTTGTAGACACAGGCCTCGAGCACTTCGGATAGGAAGGGAAGGATACAAATTGGACGAAAGTCGGTTCGAAGAGAGGGATTAGATACCTTAGGTACTGGACGGACATAGGCTTTACGCCACAGGGAAGGGAATACTCCGATGTAAAGGGAAAAATTAATTTTGTGGGTAATCACAGATAGTAGATGATCAAGAATGGTTAAGATCATACCATGGGTGATATTGTCACATCCCACCGCTTTTGATTTGACGGAGAGAATGATCTTTCTGATTTCTCCTGGTTCAACTGGAATTGAACTGAAAGGATTAATATGAGGACGCGTTAGACCAAATATTAGAGACAGAGTTTGTTACTTGGTTAGACGATCCATGGTAGGAACAGTGGAGAGATGTCGGTAGAAATCGTCTAAATCAATTGAGTTAGAAAGGGCTAAATATCGTGATTTGCCGATACCAAGAGTTCCAAGAAATTTCCAAATATCGATAAAAGAGTAAGAATTGATAGTATTCAGAATGTGGCGGCGTTTAGCATTGCGTATCATCTGATTGTATCTATTCCTTGCAACCTTGAACAAAGTCCAGGGGGCCTACCACCAGCTCAAAAGCAGTATTATTTTAATATTACTTCAGCGAGAGTAAGAGATGGAGCTATACGTCCTGTAGAGCTTCATGTCTTTCCCACACTGAAGTAATATTAAAATAATACTGCTTTATGAGTTGGTGGTAGGCCCCCAGTTCTCATCAGTACGCTCCCTTTTAAATTTATGGAACGCACGGTCCCTACATCGCATTGCCATCTGTATTCCTCTTGTCATCCATGGTGCAGGTGGGCGTTCTATCTTAACTTTTTTGACGGGAGCATGGATGTTATACAGGTTGACTACAACGTCATTAAAGAACGCAACCTTGTCGTCAACCAAATACAAAATTATTTACCGTAAACTAATCTTGGACTGTCAGTATAGAGCTATTCACGTCGTCAAGATTTTGTAACCGTCGGTTTATTTTAAAAATCAATGATGTGTCATCTGCAAATAACACCATCTTCGGTTGATTTTGAAGTAATTGGCGTAAATCATTCATGTAAACTAAAAAGAAGAATGGACCCAATATTAAACCTTCAGGAACGCCCATTGAAATTTCAGACTAATGAAATTACGCCGTTTACCTGAACTTTAACCTTTCTATCTTTCAGGTATGATCTAAGTAAATCAAGACCTGTATTCCTAATCCCATAGTGCTCTAGTTTCAGCAGAAATGTCTCATGGTAAATGATAAATGATTTTATTTCTGTGTACAAACACTTTTACACGTCAATCATATTTTAAAGCTAGATGAGGTCGGCGTTTCCTAACTGACTACTCTGAGAAGAAAAGCCGAAACAAACTCAGAGGTCTCAGTCTCTTTTAAAGTCCAGACATAATCTTGGTCAGATCATGTGAAGGCCATATGGATGTCTGTATGGGTGTCTGAAGTGGTCTTTTAAGGAAAGCACCACACAGATTGAGAGGGTCTGTCCAGTCAGTGCACGCATTTGTCAGTTATCGTGCAACTCAACTCAGAATTTAAGGAGCTCAACGATTCGATGAACAATACCAAAAAAAGGACATTTGGGTAGGCCACTTAAATTACTCAAACTGTCAGACCATGATTAGAACTAACTGAAAAAATAATAAAAACAAAACTAAAGGGAATGACCCACATAGTCTTCACATTCACAATAATTAAAATAATAAAATACTTTAAAAGTAAATATTCATGTCATTGTATAAATAAAATTCATTAATATCAATGTGTATATAAAAACCCGGAAATAATCTTGGTCAGAGCATTTCATTTGAGAACTATGTAGATTTGTGTCTGAAATGGTCTTCTGAGGAAAGAACCATAAAGATTTGAGTGGACCTGTCCAGTCAGTGCACGCATTTGTCAGTAATAGTGTAGCTCAACTCAGAACTTAAAAGGAGCTCAACGATTCGATGAACAATACCAAAGAAAGGACATTTGGGTAGGCCACATAAAGTACTCAAAACTGCCAGATTATCAATAGAACTGAGAAAAAATAAATAAATATATATATGACCCACATAGGCCTCACATTCACAGTAATTAATAATATTATACTTCACAAAGTAAATATTCATGTCATTGTGGATATAATTTTATAGTTAGCAACATAAACAAAGTTCCGAAAGTAAAAAATAATAATTGGAGCAGCTCAATCCCAAGCCTTTTTGTCCTCAATGTAATTTTTAACGGTACAAAAGCTTTCTGGCACAACTTACGTTTAATGAATGATTTAAATTTATTAAGGCTTAGATCTTGTACGTGGCTTGGAAGTTTATTATAAAAGCCGTATACATTGACATCTGAACGAGCCACCTATTTTCTTGAGCCTTGTTGTAGATACAACAAATTTGTGTTTGTTTCTAATATTTATGATATGGATATCACTGTATTTTTTAAACAATTTTATATTTTTATGGGCTTAAAGATTATCAAAAATATACTGAGAAGGCACAGTCATTACATTAATCTCCTTAAATTTATCTCTGAGAGAGTGTCTCGGACTTAATTTATAAATTGATCGAACAGCTTTTTTCTGCAAAACAAAGATAGTCTGAATGTCGGCGGCATTTCCCCACAACAGAATACCGTACGACATTATACTATGAAAATAGCTAAAGTACACTAAACAGGCTGTCTCTATGTCAGTCAAATTACGAATTTTTCTAACAGCATATGCTGCGGAGCTTAGCTTTTTTGACGATTTATCTATATGTGGGCCCCACTGAAGCTTAGCATCCATAGTTAAGCCCAAGAAATCGTGCTATCTTCAGGATTCAATACTTCGCCCTTTATTAACACACTAGTTTTCACCTGCCTAACATGAGGTAGGGTAAACTTAATATATTTGGCTTTTTTTTCATTAGGGAGTAAATTATTAACATTGAACCAGTGAACTACTTTTGAGATCGCGCTATTAACATCGTCAGTAACCAGCTGCTGACGTTTAAGTTTAAACAAAAGTGAAGTGTCATCCGCAAACAACACTATATCATGGTTATCCTTTATGAGGTAAGGCAAGTCATTAATATAGATAAGAAACAAGAAAGGACCAAGAATTGAGCCCTGAGGGACTCCCATTGTTACTTTAGATCCGGGAGATCTTTTTCCATTAACGTCAACGCTCTGAACTCTATTACTCAAGTATGAAATAAGAAGATTCAGAGCGCTGTTCCGGATTCCATAGTGGCGGAGTTTCCTGATTAACGTTTCATGAAGAACGCAATCAAACGCCTTGGACAAATCACAAAAGATACCCAAAGCATCGCATTTATCTTCCCATGTATTATAAATATGACCTAAAAGTTCAATACCGACATCAGTAGTTGAACGACCCCTTGTAAAACCGAACTGTTTGCTATGTAATAATGTATGTCTATTAAAAAATCTATATCTGAGTTAATGGGGCCTTGTGCAGTCTCTAAATTAAATTCAGTATTTCGCTGGTTTTTCCTACCTGTTTCATTATTTATTATTTGCCAGGTAGTTTTATTGCTAATATTTGCAGCTTTGGCTATTTTGCACACACTTTTAAAAGTTTTTGAATATTTTGCAGCATACTTATGAAAGCTTGTATTATTCACATGTTGCTTTAGGCCATAAAGTTCAAATAGTTTTTCCCTGCTTTTACGAATACCTGGAGTCGCCCAAGCACTAAATAAGAACTTTGTGTAAATACTTTTAATCTTTAGTGGAAAAGTGTCATTAAACATAATTTGTTGGCCAAAGAATTATTTAATTTCTCTAAACTTTTACATGTAATTGGCCTAAACCTTATTTGAATTTTTTGTAAAGCTATGCAGAAGCAAAATGTTATTGTTTGTCCACTGTGATCTGATGGCAACTTATTTACAATTTGTTTGTGTAAGTTATCACAACTACAAAAAATATTATCTATACAAGTGGCAGAAGAACGGCGAAAGAAGACGGCGCGGTGCGGGTGCTTACACAGTCGTGTCCTTTCGATCGGAAATAAAAACCAATAGGTACTGAGTTACAATCAGCAAGTGAACGACAGACAGAGTGTGGCGGCGGTGCGTCAAAGAAAACCCCTATTTATTAAGGTTTGGTACTGCTACCGATATATTTATAAAGGTTAATGGTACTGCTACTGAAATATACCGGTATGCATTACCAACCTCAAAATTCCGCTACTGAAAAAAATAACGGTATCGAAATATTTCGGTAACCCTTATATAACGGTATGACGTCATACTGAAATTTAAAGGTACCTTAATTTTTGGGTAATTCAGTCCCTGGTTCGTACCCCACAGGGGGTGCCCTTAGCGAGCGCTCGCCTAGTTTTAATTTAGAATAGTTTTTGCCCCTGGTTGGAGGCTTTGAATATTGAATGTATAGGAGAATTTAATGTAACAATATTGAAGAATTCGATCTCGAATTCTGCAGCATTAGGTTTCAAACAAACTCAGACAAATTCCATGCGCGACGCGAGGTCGTGCAATCTTCACGACAGTTGTATGACAGGATTCACCACATTGTGAGTCCGCTTCTGTTACAGTCTAATAAGTTCTGTTTCAAAAGTATCAGATAAAAGTATAAACAAACCCTGTTCTGGTTAAATTCTAACGCAAACACTCACAAAGAAGATTTCAACTTTATATCTAATCACTTTTTCAAAAAAAAAAAATTGTTTGAATAACATTATTAAATTGTAATTAAAATCATCGACGAAAATTGAGGTTATAAAATTAACCTCAAATGAAAAACATGTTTAAGGTTATTTCAATTTAAAATTTTGAGTATTCAACTTAACTATACTCCATAGGTTTAGGTAGTTAAATAAAGGTAAACAAAAAAAACCACGTGACGAGACAGCTGTCAAGTAACCGACTAAACGTAATACCTGTCACTTCAGTTGTTATGCTACGTCACAGTTGAACTCTTCAATTTAGCAACGTTATACTTCGTTGACGTTTAGAAATTGGGTTCTTTACTAGACAGATTACAAAATCTTATAAATCAGACAAATAAAAATGTGCTCAAGCAGTTACATATAGTAAAACACTAAAATAAATTTAATTTGGTTTTATTGTTTTTTTTTAACAAGAAAATGTCATCTATTAAAACCCTTTTTACGATTTGTGAATAGAATAGAATAGAATAGAATAATTTATTTTGCAATGAATGTGGGTACAAAATCAGGTGTTAACATTGTAAAAGCAGTTCCAACACAGTCTACCTTACGGCATGCAAAAATTTAAAAAAAAAAATCTAAAAGTTATACAAACAAATAAACAAAAATTAAAAAGTACATTTATGTGGAACGGCAGCCTTCCTACATAAAACAAAAAAAAAAAACAACAATCTTAATTCAATATTTTACAAACGATTATAATATTGATTATTTTAATTACATAACAAAAACAACAAAAAATATCAAAATAGGTAAATTAAAATAACATTATAAACTCTTATCATTCAAAAAATCTTGTACAGAATAATAACATTTATCTATTAATAAGGATGTTAGTCTCTTTTTAAATACATTTAATGATACTTCTTTGTAGGCATGAGGTATTTTATTATAGATGACAGGCCCCATTGATAGTAAGCTCTTTCTTAATAATGCTGTTTTGTGCCTACCTGTAAACATTAGATTTTTATATTGCGATCTAACAGATCCCGGACGTGTTCTAATATCGTCCATTAGGGTAAAAAGGTGTATGTTTGTTCTAACAAATATTACTACTTCAAGTATATACAAAGACGGAAAGGTGAGTAGATTAAGAGACTTGAAAACAGGTGCACAACTGTCGGTATTTTTAAGACCAGTCATTGATCTCACGCAACGCTTTTGGGCTTTGAATATCCTCTCCCTCTCAGTACAGTTACCCCAGAATATAACTCCGAATCTCAAAACTGACGCAACTAGACCATGATAAGCTTCCAGCACGGTACGAATGCTTACTTTTTTTGCCAAGTTATATAGTACGTACGCTGATTTGCTTAACTTATTACATACATCCTCTGAATGCGGTTTCCAGGTCAATTTGTTATCAATATGAATACCAAGGAATTTAGTAACATTTGTGGAGTTTACTTTTTGTCCATTAAAATTAACATCATAATTTTCAGCTGCTAGACGCTGGTGAAAATGCATAACTTTTGTTTTTTGAATATTTATAATTAAATTATTTTCATTTAGCCAATTTATTATGCTTTTCAATGTACTATTAATATTTTCTTCGTAATTATTTTTATTGCCGCATTTTACTATAGCCGTACTGTCGTCTGCAAATAATACCATAGGTTGTTGAATTTGGCGAGGCAAGCCGTTAATATATAAAAGAAACAATAAAGGTCCAAGGACACTACCTTGCGGTACGCCATATTTGACTTCTCTGCAGCCGGATAGATATTTATGTTCTTGTTTAGTTTTCACACATACCCTTGATATTTCTGTATATTGCTTTCGATTAGTGAGATATGACTTAATTAGATTTAATACGTTTCCTCTAATGCCGTACGTGTAAAGTTTATTTATAAGAGCGTTATGGTTTACATAGTCGAATGCTTTTGTCATATCAGTATATATGGCACATACAGGGATTTTATGGTCCACACTTGGCATAACGTTATTCAGTAAATCGTATATTGCCATATTAATATTTTTATTTTTTCGGAACCCCTTTTGTTCGTCACATAAGATTTTATTTTTAGTTAAGAACTTATAAACTGTCTCGTACATAATTTTTTCAAAAACTTTGGAAAACACTGGAATTAAGGCCACTGGCCTATAATTAGCCATGTCTTCTTTGCTATTTTTTTTTATGGAGTGGTTTTATGATTACTTTTTTAAGACTATTGGGGAAGATACCTGAGCTAATACTTATATTCATGATGTGACTTAGTGGTACAGCAATTATATCGGCCACAAATTTTACCACAGAAGTTGTTACGCCATCATAACCATGACTTTTTTTATTTTTTAATGTTCTTATTGCTCTAGCTATATCCTGTGGAATTACTGGCGGCATGAACATTGAGTTCGGGTTATTGGCTATACTAGTGATATTTCTTGATTCTGTTTTTCCGTTTGACACATCTTGTACTTGGTCTACAAAGAAATTATTAAAAGAATCAGCAATTTCTCGAGGGTCTTTAATTATAGAATTTTGTCTGTTGATTTGTAAAATAGGATCTTTAGTGAATTTAGTGTTGTTAATAATTTGCCATGCTGCTTTAGTCTTATTCTCCGAATTATTTATAAGATAGTTATTTTGAGCTTTTTGGGTGAGTCTAATAATTTTTTTGAGTCTCTGTGAATAACTTTTGAAAATATATTTATTTTTACGCGTAGGAGATAATCTATACTTCCACAATAAATTTCTTTGTTTCCGACTGCAAATTCTTATACCCCGAGATATCCACTTAATCTTGCTGTCTGGTTTAACATTAACCCATTTCATAGGAAAGCAAAGATTGTACAATAAACAAAAAATGTCTATGAAATTATCATAGGCTTCATTAGCGTCTTCAGTACCAAATACATCTGTGAAAGTAAGACATTGCAGATAATTTTTAAATTTTATCAAATTATCTTTCGTAATCATGCGTTTTCGTATTCGCCAAGAATTAATTATACATGTTTTTTTAACCGGGATTTTCAGTAGTTGAGCTGTATGGTCAGATAAAGCAAAATCTATTATCTCGCTATTGCATTCCTGCTTAGAGTTATGAGCTATGTTATCTAGGCAAGTTTTGCTCATTAGTCGTGTTGGTTGATGTATTTCCAATTTAAGATTGTAATTGAGAAGTAATGATTCAAAGTCCAAAGTAAATCTATTTCTTTTAATTATGTCTATGTTAAAGTCCCCACACAAAACCAACTTTTTATTTGAATTGGTGCACAATGTATTTAGTAGCGAATCCAGGTTATCATAGAACAGACTTATGTTAGACATATTGGGCGGACGATATATGCATATAATTATTATTTTTTGCTTAATTAGTTCTAACGCACAACATTCTATAACCCCCGTCACTGAAAAGCTTGATATGTTCTTTAATTCTTTGTATTCATAGCTATTCTTAATTAGGATACAGGAACCTCCACGTTTTTGTGTTTTTCTTGCATAACACGCAGCTATCTTAAAGTTGGGTATGTTAATTAAGTTTTCGTGACCAGCTATTACAAAATGTTCCGTTATACAGATCACATCTAAATCTATTTTCCTTTGTAACAATTCTTGGATATGTACTGTTAATAAGTCCGATTTATTGAGAAGCCCAGCTATGTTTTGATGCAAAAGATGTATGTGATTATAAAAGAAAAAAATTATTCGCGTGAACTGTAGTGCCACTGAGTGGAGACTTTCCAAGTTCCGCGTCAATTGAGTGGTTTGTATTTCCATTATCACAATATACAAATTCGTTTATCATTAGACTAAGATTTACAAATATATTTGACATGCCGTGATTGTTAACAGATCCACTTTTTTTCCAAAACATTTGGAAATCATAAGAAAGATAAAAGTTTGAATCGAACAAGTATGCAAAATTATGAGTACATGCATCTAGGTATAATAGGCTGTTAAATGTCTCTATTCTTCCGTTGAACATTGTTGAGTAGTCGTTCAATTTGAATGTAGGTGCGCAAATTACTACATTTGTGTGCTGTATTTTTAGAAGAGTTTCACGTATGGAAATTGTTAAGTCGACGTAGTTATTAGTTCTTCGAAAATCCTCTTCGCCAATCAAAATTAGGCAGTAGTCATACATCGTATAGCTTTTTAATTTTTGCTCAATGTTATTGATAAGTTTCTTTATACCACAGTTAGGCGTTAAGTAGTGGCAAATTTCATAGTTTGGGAATGAGTCTTCTGCAATTGATAGCATCTTGTTGTTTTTATTACTACTTAAGATACACATCTTGTGCTTTTCAGTAATGTTTCTTTGTTGATTCTTAGTCTTTTGAGACAATTGCTTAAAATTCGGGCGAATATCCTTATTATAGAATATAGAGGTGGCCGCTACATTGGGGACTAGTTGATTTTTGGGCAAGTGTTGGCATGCATTTATAATGTTATTTGCCTGAATACCCTCATTTTTCAATTGAGTATTCGAGGCAGATATGGACTCCCCTTTAGTTAGTGTGTCGTAATCACTCGTATTTTTGCATGAGCTGATCTTTTGTACAATTTTCGGCGGCGACTTAGTGCGTACTATTGCCTCTGAGCTGCCGATTGACAAAGCTGAGTTGAAAGAGTCGTCCAGAGTACCGCTGCCGCTGGTTGTTTGCGTTTGTACGACAGAGTCTGGTAGGTGAGTCACCATGGGAGAGAGATAAAATGTTGTCGGAGTGGAGGAGCCGCTCGTTTGTAGTTGATTTCTTTTACTTGCAGACCTCGGTGAAAAACTCTTTGTGTTGAATATATTTACCTTCTTATAAGTTTCTATAACTTTTTGATATTGTCCAATATCCATTTTAAGGCGAAAATTTTCGCTATTTAAATTCTCAACTTCTATATGTGCAGTTTTTAGCTCCATTTTTAGCCTATTAATTGTGTCTTTAAGATTTAGAATAGCGTCGCTGTCATTTAGTGACGTATTTGGTAGACTCATCATCGTTGTATCTAGTAGTGTGGAATTTGTACTCAAATTAACATTAAAAATGCTGTCCATTGAACTGGACCTCGGTGGTTTGCGGAAAGTAACATTTTCCATTTCAGACTTGTCCATAATGTCGGTAGAAAGTAGGCGTTGACAATTACACAGTAAAATACAAAAAGTTCAATAACTCAATAAGAGTAATTCGTCTGTTGCAAGATTCGATCGCGCAAGCTCTCTCTTCCAAAGCGCTGTATTCAACCACCACACTACAATGTTCCGTGACGGGCGTGCTAAAATAACGCTATAACTGCTTGTATGAAGTAATTAGTCACCAACTTGCGCTCTCTTATGGCCAAATAAGGTAATGAAATCGTGTCGAACGCACTGTGTGATGGGTGAGTCACTGAGACACTATCGACACCGCACTGGCGATGGCGTCGGCGGGTGTGAGGCTCGGGGCGCGCGAGGAGTATCGGGCGCACCGCGGGTTGGGATAGGTCAGGGTATGGAACCGTTTATAATAAGTTTGAAAGTTATTTACCCATAACTTTTTAGTCCTTGGGTGTTTTGATGTCTAGTTTTCACCACTAGAACGTCCACTTCACTCACTATGCAACACAAATGCTCAATAGTTTAAACAAACACTTTTTACTATTCAAAACGATTAAAGATATAGGAGCTCAATGAAAACGATCTTTCCGAGTTAGCGCAAATAATCTTGTTTACCTTTTTTAACTACCTAAACCTATAGAGTATAAATCCAAGCACACAATTTTTAAGTAGCTCTACAAATTGACAACCCCAGCATCCTAATTGCGTAATACATGATCAATAACAATCTGAATCATTTTGAAACAGATTGCTAATCCATTGCTTCTTATGTTCTAATAAAAGTCTGCTCAACAACGTAAATAACGCAATGAATATTGTTGAACTGTCAAAATGAAACATATTAGTCTTGATCATTGACGAAAATGTGTTAGCAGGTACGTTTTCTAATTCATTTGTTTACATTTTAACCAGATTCTTTTGCAACATGCTATAGTATCACGTATGTGTTAGACTGACCAGCTAACATTAGTCTCAGTCAAGATGACTGATGGTGAATCTTGTTACAAGTGCTCTCTGTGAAATTCTCCTTGATGTATTCTCTCGTATGTTTTGAATGCTAGATTTGGAAGAAAATGTTCTCAATCATTATGCACCTGAATATAACTAGAAAAAATAAAAAAAAACAGTGGCACTCCGGGAGTGCCGACAGAAGTGCAAACTTGATCAATTTTAATGTGCAGGATATACTTTTCTTTTTTGAAGTCGGTAAAAAAAGGGTAATGTCAATCATGTCATAGTCATGTCTCAATGTTTGGAATGTCATTATTACCAAAGAAAATGTATTGCGTGTTGATGTCTTTTTAATGGTCAAGAGCTGGTGTTGGTAACAGTGTCGCGAGTTCAATTGTTTTTCCTATCTCAAAAAACCCAACGCGCCTAAAAAGCAAAACATCCAAGCAAGCAAGCTAAGCATCCACTTCAAAAACAAATGTTTTTGGTCCTTCGGTACATAAGATTCATTCATAATAATTTTGTCAATACTTCCCATTAGGAAAATGGTTCTCTGCTGGACATGTAAACATATGGTTGAATGACGTATTGTTACAAACTAAGTTTTTTGCTGTTAATCCGTAGAATATCAAACCTTCTGCAGGAAAATATGAACATTCTTTAGAATATCTTAAATTACAAATATGGACAACTAATGTAATTGAGTTGTAAGTCGTGAGTTCGAACCCAAGCAGGCTCTTTACCTTATGTACCTATTTAATTTCATCATTACTGCTCTCAAAACGGTGAAGGAAAACATCGTGAGGAAACCGGCATGTCCTAGAACCAAAAATTCGAAGACATGTGACATCTACCAACCCGCATTGGGCCCGCGTGGTGGATTACGGCCTACTCCCTTTTACAAAGAGGAGGCCTGTGTCCCAGCAGTGGGAACGTTATAGGCTGATTAAGCTATGTAATCGATTACTTCTGTTAATTAATTGTTAGTTGAATAGGCCTGTGTCCAATTTTTTTTTATCCTTCTTGTAGATTATTGAAAAATATTGAACACGTATTTTTTCTTTTTTGACGTAATCAAAAGATTACGGCGATACATTGAGTTAAAATGTGGCATGACGTCACGCCTTGCTAGATTTAATACGACGTTGTGACGTAGCGAGCCCCCACTCCCCAACTTTAATGCGTGTTTTCTAAGTTATTTTTGATTAATATGATAAAGAAAAAAATACGTGTCTAATATTTTTTTATTATCTGAAAGGCGGACTAAATATAATTTCTTTTTTTAACCTAGGCAACTACCGTATTGCACCCGAATGCAAAAAGGAGGTTTGTCAACTTATCTCTAACAACGAGTACCTATGCCTCTTAGTAATTGTCAAGTAAAATTACCATTTCACTACTTCTTTTTCTAAGTAAGTCGTTTGCTATGAAATTCACGACAATCGTTTAAAAACTATTCGCCACCAAGACCCACAATGGTACTGCAAAAAACGACGGTATAATTAGCTGCTACGTTTTAATGTCTTCAAATATTCGTGCCTATTTAACTTTTACGACTTAAGGTTTGCGCTCATTACACTGCACAGGCGGCGACAAAAGTCAATACCGTATTCACTTGTACCTAAATCAATATCATGGAACTTAATTACTGTTTCAAATATTGTCAAAATACATATCGTCTGAATGTTGAGATGGATGGGTGGAGTGATGAAAATGAGGGTATATAAAGTTTGAAAGTGGTGCCAGTGGCAGAAAAGTTGAAAGGAAATTGTTTGGCTTAAGTATGGTATGGGCATGTGATGAGGAAACGCATGTGACTAAAAGAGTGATGAATATAAATGTTGATGGAGGGAGAGGAACGCCAAAGAAAAGATGGAAGGAATGTGTGAGGAATGATATGAAAGAGAAGGGAGTGAATGATAGCGTGACAGTTGACAGGGGAGAATGGAAAATATTTTCTTCTTGTTGCGTCGACTTCAAGCAACATGGGTCAAGAGCAGGAAGATGATGATATTGTCTGAACGGAATTGAATGGAGAAGAGGTTTTTATGAAAATATTATCACAAATGGAAATGACAAGACATGACATACAAATACTTATGTCCTTTTTGTGTCGAAACAGTTTGTGATTAAAATTAAACAAAGAGTTTTTATTTGCCTGTGCCTGTGTACGGTTCGTTACATTATATGGTACGGTGTAATGGGTGACCATCTTTACAAGGAACTTTTACCGAGAAAATTAAAAGAAAATTACGACTGCACCGAGCGTTATCAGTTTTCTCATAAGCCACGAACCGAGGCTACTCTTTCACGCGAGATAACAATAAAATAGTCCTTATTTTGAGATTTATGTTTCGTGTTTATGACTAGAATTTGTATTTTAAACAATTTAATAAAATGTAGTTTCGTATTTTTTTTCAAATCAAAAATCGAGCAGTTTCAGAACTTAGTATCAAAACTGCGTTAGTCCGTTTATTAAAAAGCGCATCAAGCGAAAAAACATCTTTATAATGGTCTGAATTTGTGAACCCCTATCGGACAAGCAGAGAGCAGTGGTGGCCCAGTGGTAACGGCCGCGACTTACGAGTTTGTAGGTCGTGGGTTCGAACCCAAGCAGGCATTTTGAAAGAAAGAAAGAAAAATGCGTTTATTGGCATTACTGCAGAGAAAATACACCTTATAACTATAAAAACTGAAAATAATGATTATAATGCCAAAAGGGCCTCAGCTCAGCATATTGTCAGATGACAACACAAAGTGTACCTCCTGACGCTGATTGCCCTAATGCAATTGCTTAATAGTATAACTAATGAGCAGTGGTGGCCCAGTGGTAACGGCCGCGACTTACGAGTTGTAAGGTCGTAGGTTCGAACCCAGACAGGCGCTTTACTTTGTGTAAATTATTCCATCAACACTGCTCTCAAAACCGTGAAGGAAAACATCGTGCGGAAACCGGCATGTCCTAGAACCAAAAATTCGAAGACATGCGACATCTATCAACTCGCACTGAGCCCGCGTGGTGGATTACGGCCCACTTCCTCTCACAATGAGGAGGCCTGTGTCCCAGCAGTAGTGTGGGAACATTATAGGCTGATTAAGCTATGCTATAATGTAAGATCCATCTCTGTATGCAGAGGACAAGTTAAGTAGTCATGCAATGTTCATAGAAGTCAAAAATGATTAATAAAATGTATCAAAGGAATTTAGACGAAATTGAATTAAAATGTAGCTTATCTTGTTAGACCGGTTATAAGCAGACTAGGCAAGTATACCTGGTTGATAGCGTGGGTATATACTTAAACAAGTTAATGTCAGTTTGGCGAAGCCAAGGTCTTTTGTAAGAATATGACACTAGTTAAATGTACATGTGCACAATTCTTAGGTTATCAACCTTTGGTTTAAGAATGAGTAACTAGCGAACGGCTGGGAATACCAGATCAGATATCTTATGTGACTTGGCTACCGACGCGACGTAGTAGTAGAATACCTCGGTGTTGGTAAAAACTTAACTTTATTAATTAACTGTTTATTTTATTTATGTACTTATACACAACTATCAAAGGAAAGAAATATAAAGACAAAATAAGTAGGTATAATGGTTCCTACTGCTTATTTTTTTTCTAAATTTTTCGTTGGAAAAGAATGGATTACTAGCTCCAAATCGACGCTCGGCATCCAATACCGCGAATGTGACATTTTTGACGAAAAACATTTTTAAACGCAGGATCACGTATTTGAACGTATAGAATGAAATAAAACAAAAATCTGATTTTCGTCAAAAATGTCACATTCGCGGTATTAGATGCCGAGCGACGAAATGATAACTCAAGGTCTATCCACACAACGGATGGATAGAAAGAGCCTTAAAAGTCCACCCTGATATGAGTGGAAAAACTATATTTTTATGTAAAAATCGGCCGTACTAAGAAAAAATCGACCGTATTAAGAACGAGCAAAAAACGCCGAAAAAACACGTTATTATTTGTTGTTATAGCAGCAATCATCATCATCATTTCAGCCGAAAGACGTCCACTACTGGACATAGGCCTCCCCCAAGCACCGCCACTTCGACCGATTCTGTGCTTTCCGCATCCAGCGGATTCCTGCGGCCTTCACAAGGTCATCGGTCCATCTTGTGGGAGGCCTTGCATCGCTACGTCTTACAATAATAATAATTTTAATACACAATTTGTCAAAATTTCAACTATCTACCTATTATGGTTCATGAGATACAGCCCGCTAAGAGACAGACAGATGGACGGACAGACGGACAGCGGAGGCTTAGTAATAGGGTTCAGTTTGGCACCCTTCGGGTCCGGAACCCAAACCCTGTTTTTTAGTAACTGGCTATGATTATGGTTTCAAAGCGTATTGCACATCTCTGTACTCAGCGAGCCTGTGGTTCAGATATACCCATTTGGGCTAACAATTCTCTGCACATCCAGTTTAACAATGCCTTCAGGGCGCTGTTACGTCTGCCGCGCTTCTGCAGTGCGTCAACAATGTTCGCTGAGTCGCGCACAGACGGCTTTGATGCCACCTGGCGCAAAAAGACAGCCTCACTGCTAAGCAGATTGCGTGGAAGCAGTAACAGCATCACAGAGTACATTATATATAGGGTAACAGCATCCTGAATGTAATAGACAATAAGCTAGACAGCCCACTGATGTGGAGCCTCACCCAGAGGACCAAGTCTCTCTTAGTTATTAGGTACTAACATAGTTTTTTAGAATACAATAGACGTGGATATATTTAGTAACCTGTTCCACTTAGCTATTTCTAAAGAGCCATAAAAACTTATGTATGTTATGTTCGAGTTCGCAACAAGTCCATCGTCATCTTGAGGATGCCTCGTTGAGAGGTGAAACACGTGTCGATTTATTTCAGGAGTTTTTAATGGCTCTTTAGAAATAGCTAAGCGGAACAGGTTACTAAATATATCCACGTCTATTGTATTTTATAATGGATTTCCGCAAGGTCACGCCTGAATCAATTAACTATAGTTTTTTAGTATTAACCTAACAATATAAATGTAAATGTAATGGATCAATGTTGTCTGAATAAATATATTATATTATTATGAACTATACCGTCGAAGATAACAAGTACCGATGTAAACATAATGGTGTCACGACGTTAATTACTTGTCCTTCAGCTGTCTATGCGTAATTAATTTATCACCGATGTTTTCCTGATAGTATCATATTCTTTATCATATGTTTTTTTATCACGCGGTACATTCCTCAAAGGCGCACGTGGTTGCAACATCTGTTTCTATGTTTACCTGTTAATAAATTACCTTTTGAAGGTTCAAACTGTGTGGGGAATCCCGCGTGGGTTTTGCTCAACCTACTCATGCTATCTACGCTATGAACAAATGTTAATTCATGCGTCATGTTCGTGAACGGGCGCCGTCAGTTGGGACTGGTCATCTCATAGCTGCCAGGGTTTATTTTTAATTTATTTTAATTTTTGAATTGTTTTTGTCTTATGTTTTTATTACAGACGCTTCTAACGTGCACGTCTTTCTACATTGTTATCACATGTATAATTTCAACATGAATGATGTAACCAATTTTTTGTAACAATTTTTTTATTTAAAAGTGTGGTCGTGGAGTTTCTTGCCAGTTCTTCTCCATAGGTACCTACTACGCTTTGGAATGGGCAACTAGCTTCATATTTCTGACTAACCGACTCCTTGACAATTCAAAAGTGCCTGTAAATGATTTAATTGAAATAAATGCTTAGAATTTGAATTTGATTTTGAATCCCAGTATGTCATGTATGATGAACACACATCTTTTGTGTTTATGGAAATGAACATAATCATGCTAAGATTGCAATCTAACATGATCTCAAAAATGGCAAAATGTTCTATACTACATTGCTTTATTTAAGTTCTTTAGATGGATAAGTTAGTTACACATAAAATTCAAAGATCTTTTTCGAGTAGGTAATATCCATGCTTATAATTAAATATGAATAGTAACTCTGTTATTTGTCTGTTGCCTTTTTATGCCTTAACAGCTGAATTTTTATGGCTCACAGACATAACCTGGGTTAGGTTATAGGATACTTTATATCCCGATATTAGGTATCTACATTCCCGAGGGATAATTTCCGATATCCACGCGGGTGAAACCGCGGGCCAAAACTAGTTATAAATAAACAATATTACCTGCAAGTTCGAGTTAGTGTCCTTTTTCATTTTAGAGATTTTTTTATCATTAGGTAATTATTACTTACTAACCATCTAAATCTATGCTACCGCTGAAATACAGTAAGTAGCCACACTGCAGGATGAAAACCCAAAATGAGCCCATTTTGTATTTTACGGTATTGCTTTGTTCTCAAACTCGCTAACTAATGTAAATAAATCGTGTTGATTATATCTGGACAACTATTTATGTTTACTGCATCCTTAATTTTGCGGTTGTTAACTTTAAACTTCAAATGCGCTTGCATTGTAATAAAATTTATCTCCAAGAGAATTAAGGTATATAATAGTTATTTATGCAACTGTTGTATAATACCTAATTATGTACAGATGCATACAATACTTTATCTACACCCATGATATGAATCCTTTATAAAAGGTTCTGAAACCATAGGGTGTTGCACAGTATTGTTTTCTCGACTTTTCTGGTAATAATTGGTGTGAATTGTTTTTTGCTGCATTAGAAATATCTGGTGGTGTGTTATCAAAGCTTGTATCACTCATTTTTGTAAACAACAAAGTAATACATTTTTGCAATACTAATATCGAACAAAAATGGCGGGATACGAAGTGAATTCGAATAACCTATAAGTTTATTTTATTTTATTAGGCCGCTGAGGTAGTTTAACACGCGTGCATTCCAATGTTCTTTTTTTGAAATTCGAGTTGCATAATGAAATTTAGTACAACATTAGAATACTCGTTTGGATGATATTATGGTTATTATGACACTGGTTGTTTTAATTTTGTTTTTTTTTTGGTTACACATGGCGCTAAAACCCATTATAACTCGGTTTCTATATACTAGCTGAAGGTCGGGAGTAAAACTACCTCGATAGAATGGGTTATTTTAGCCCGTTTTTTTTTTTTTGGGTGGGAAATTATCAAATAACTTCTCCCGCTCTGGGTGGAGCGGGAGGGTGTGTCAGACTTTTACTGACTAAAACCCACCCGTGTTCCTTCGGTTGCTCTGTTGCCGGGGGCCACGATTTCCCTATCGGTTTTCTTCGAACCCCCGGCAAGCATTGGCCCTAGCGGACCCCGTCAATTCTGCTGACATCTCTTTGAGGCGCGCGTGGAACACAACGCGCCGTCGACCCGGGCTTACAATCTACTATTACATACACTACATACACTATTACATACACTATTACATAATATTACATACATTTATTTATTGTTTTCTTTTTGTTGGTTCCAGGGTCACAAGCAGCCATAAAAAAGAAACGGGCATGCAAGTTCGATTGTGACGAGTTGTGCCAACTACGAGGCATCAGCCACGGTACCTGTGCAGGATCCATATGCAGATGTACAGCTTCACCCAACAGTGTTGTTGAAGATAGCATAAATGATTCTATAACATAGTTTTCAAATAAAATTTGAGTTTATAAGGTATTGTTTGATTTGTGTTTAATCTTTAACTAATATTATGAATGCGAAAGCGAGTTTGTCTGTTCGCTTTCACGTTAAAACGTCTGAACAGATTTGGATGAAATTTGGCACATATATAGACCATGTCCTGGGTTAGGACATTTGCTGCTTTTCATCCTGGATCACAGACGAAGTCACGGGCGTCAGCTAGTAGATTATTAGCTCCTGGTTATTATGAATTTTCATAGATATTGACTGACTTCGACATCATTAGTGAAGTAGTCACTAGTACGATTGCCTAGTAAGGTTCTTGGTGTAATCTCAATAATGAATTTAAAACCAGTGAAATGTCAGTATACAATTCTGCCTGCCTCGTTAAGTATACCGGCGTGATGTTGAATGATATGGGTTTTCTTAAAGATTGCTCCATCATTGTTTATAAAGAGTTACAGTTCATGAGAGCGCATCATCTGTGTGTCAGCATCGCATGCGTCTAAGTAAACTTCGATCAACAATACATCGAAGAAAGTAAATGAAAATGATGCAAGTGCACTTAAAACGCCTACTGACAATCAAGATCAAAAGTCATTTATTCAAATTAGGCTGCGAATCACCACTTTTTAAACGTCAAAATGATATAAGACAGTCCTCCAAAAACGCCCGCCCTTCACCACTTCCTTGTGCTTTAGCTGGGAAGAAAAAGTGGCGCAACAAACTCGGCACAGCTGTCTGTTAGGAATGATTAAAATATTTAAGAACCTTCTAATTGCTGTGAAAATTGTCAGAGATGTCATGTTAAATGCATGGGTACTTCTTGATGACTTATTTTTGAAATGGTAATAGGTTCACTCCCTACATCATATTCTATACTATTAAATGAGCAATATTTGTATATAATAATTATGTGCATTTGTAATCACGTTCTCGAAAACGGCTCTAACGATTTCGAGGAAAGTTACAATATAGGGGTTAACAGTGGCGAAAAATCGATCTAGCCCTCTCATAACAAGGAAAATTCACCCGAGAGCAGAGCTCGATCGCACAAAGTTTAGAACAAGATGGCTCCCTTAGAATAATGACGTGGCAGCATGGAATTAGTAAGTACCTACTATCATGGCAGCATGGAATTAATATGTACTATACCTGGAATTAGTATGAAATTACCAATAAGTACAATTAAATAAGCATTTTCTATTTTCATCAGAGCAGAGCTCGGTTGCCCAGGTACTGGGATTTAAACATAAGCAAAATGTGGATGTAGCAAAACACCTCTGCCTTACACTTCGGGAGATATAAGCGTGATATTGTGTTGTTGTTCTGATTTTTTTATGCGGGCCTTTTCCTTTTCACAATAAATTCACACTTTTAAATTGTACCTACTACGGAAATCTAACCTAGGCTAATTCATTGGGACTTATATGTTTGAGCCGTTTGGGGTTGAAATACTAGGGCCATGGGGTCCGAGTGCCCACCTAGTTTTTCATGACATCGCCAAGCGGCTGGTCGACTCTTCACGTGAACAGAGGGCTGGCCTATTCTTTGGTCCAAGAATCAGCATTGCCATAC
The DNA here is from genome assembly GCA_963680765.1 of Agrochola lychnidis. Taxonomy (NCBI): domain Eukaryota; kingdom Metazoa; phylum Arthropoda; class Insecta; order Lepidoptera; family Noctuidae; genus Agrochola; species Agrochola lychnidis. Next base: position 19,892,803 of record OY796857.1, read on the forward strand.
AACGTGGCAATGCTGCCAGCCTTTTGGGCACTTTTCCTGTTGACAGCGATGCGGACGAATTTTTTGATGCCCTATGATTATTCCTCCCCCCTTTTTTATATACTTGTACATATTATTATATTATGTCTGATAGTTTTTAAACGATGTAAATACGTGTGTAAATGAAACCTAGGCTATAGAATAGAATAGAATTGAATACTTTTATTTTAGACAGAGTCCATAGGGTTAGTAACAATTTTACTTCACATCTAGTGTTAGTAGGTACAAATACAGATTACAACATAAAATAAAAATTCAGCGTGGAGCTCTATCTACCTCCGCAATATCGGGGAATCCCACCGATCTGCGAACACACTGAGAATACTGTTGGTGCTGCCGCGAACAAGTGACATCAGGGATGCACATCTTTGCATCTAGCTATAGGACAGTAGTCACTAAATGGCGGACCGCGGTTTGGATCCGGACCGCCGACCTACTTTGTGCGGACCTTAAAAGTAAACAATTACATTTATAAGTACTTAACTAAAACTTAATCAAAAAATGTTAGTAATTTAATTTAGCCCGTGCTTTGTCTTTTCTGCCGTCAACTCGACAATTAATGGTAATAGCTTGCACCAACTTTATTCCAAACTTCAGAAAGATAGTAATTATAACAAATCATTTTTCATATTAATATTAATTAGGTAAGCTACTTTTTTATTTTTGTTCATTACATTATATTTGTTTATAACTTAATAAAAAATATTTATCTTGGTTGCTAGTACATAATCGTCTACCAAACGGACCGCGACAGTCATATTATTTTTTAAGACGCAGATATATGACAGTGACCTTGAATAGTTAGCTTGCGTGCTCTATACAGAGCTCACGCAACGCGTCGTACGTCCAGCCAGTAATAGGATTCGCCCATCAAGGAGCGCTGTCCCAAATTAGACGCATTATTAATTTATTACACGTAAAAAAAAAGGTATTTTAATAAAACACGTATACTAAAAGATCAATAATTTAATTATCTTTAAAATGGTGAAGTTTTCAGAAAAATACGCTTGATAGATTTTGCGTCAGTTTTTTATCCGCATTAGACATAACTTTACAAATTAATTTCACTATGTAATATAAACATAATCAAAAATATGTCGATATTAAAATATTAAGAAAATGCTCTAACATATATTTTTTCCAAATCACTAACACTACTCGTTTAGACGTCATCTTCAGTATAAAATCGTTAAAAGTCAGTTATCGTCCTCTTAAAACGGAACTCCAATGAAACTAATTGGTGATCCGTGCTATAATAGGATATCAATTGAACCCCAGATACCAATGACCCAATGCACCACAAACGCATTATAATCCGTTAGTTCCACCATCCATATTAAATTACGAACATCCATCTTGTACGTGATTGGCTGGTTGATGCTACTCGCATTCTGATTGGCTGGCAGTCGCAGCATGTTAGTAATACCCTCCATTACCCTCCATTTAGTTTCTGTGAATAATTTGCATACGACAACGATACCGCTTCAGCCGTGTACACATGGTGTTTGATGTGCTAGCCTGCACCTGTACCCAGTTAATGCTGTGTTGTTATTGCTGCAAATTTAATGTGCGCTATAATCCTTAGAGAGTTATTTTCTGAGCTGTTAATGAGATTGCGTGTTTTTGACCTAAGGAGGCAGCGTGTTTGGTGTTTGGATGTTTATATCAATGTAAGTTTTTTTTTTTTAGGAATGATGTGATAAGACAGTGGTGTGATTTAAAGGAAAATGTAGCGACAAAAATTGAAAAGGGTATGCTGAGATGGTTTGGGTATGTTGAGAGGATGAATGAAAGGCGACTAACAAAATGTATTTACAAGGCTGATATAAAGGGAAGGCTGGGCGGGGACGCCCTAGGAGGACATATACTGACCTTATTGGTGATGTTCTTCAGAAAAGCCAGGTGCGTAGCACTCGCAACCGGCGTGCGTGTATGACCAGATGTATGAACGTAAACGAGGCAAAAGGAGTATGTAAGGATCGTAACAGGTGGCGTTCTGTAGTTTCTGCCTACCCCCATGGGAAGAAGGTGTGAGTATATGTATGTATGTTAATAAATTTAATAAACCTGGAAATATTTATTGGAAATCCAAGCGAGTTGAGAACTTAAAAATAATGTGCAAAAAAGCAATTTTTCTAGCAGTGGGACAATATAACTTGAAAAATTCTTTTCAGCTTTTAAGTACCGAAAAATGGATCAATAAAATTCATGATGGTTATTAACACAATTCGCTATTAGCTCTGTTGTATGAATTTTGTTCAAACATAATAATAAAATTAATAATGCCTGATGCCCTGGCTAATGGCCTGATGGCCGAAAGCCTCGACCAACATCTCTCGAGGCTTTCGTTAGGCGGTTGGATCAAGCGCCTGATTCAGAAGGCAGTACTCCTCGATACGGCTCGCATTGTGAGGAGGTTCCTGTCTCTGCAGCCCTAACCACCGGTAGCTTGGACCCTGCTCCCGACACCGGCGGAACTCTATTTTTTTATATTTTTAAATGTTTTTTTATCCTTTATATTTTAAGAAATATTTAAAAATGTAATTGAATAAGAATGGAAATGAATAAATAAATTAATAAAGTTGGATGGCTAAAGTTCACTTTAGCCATCCAAACCCATAACCTAATATGTTTTGTTTCCATGTTCCGCAATAGTCCTACACCAACCGAGGATTGTCCTTGGGTGCACTTGTATGGTGCATACAGGGATAATCGTCGGTTGGTGCCTCAACACTTATTAATGTCTAAGGGGCCTCTGCGAGTTGGCTTCGGCCCCTCGTACGCCTTCCAAAGGACCGGGATCCATGGTCCCGAGATTTGTTAAAATATAGAAAAATTAATAAACTGGACTCAGTAATCATTGTGCCGATAGTCGTATCAGCCAATGGCTTAATTGCCAAGAGCCTCGACCAACATCTAAGAATGCTCTTTTTGGGCAGCTGGATTTAGGGCTTGATTCAGAAAGCAGTACTCCTGGACACGGCTCGCATTGTTAGGAGGTTCCTCTCTCTGGAGCCCTGACCGCCGGTAGCTTGAACCCTGCTCCCGATACCGGTGGGCTACTATTTTTTATATTTTTAAATGTTGTTATATTATTTTATTCTAATATTTAAAAATATAATATTTATATGTAAATAATGAAATAAAGAATAATAAATTAACAACAGCCGCACGGGTCGATCGATCAGGTTAAGCTACGCTTGCCTCGGTTGGTCCGTGGATAGGTGACCATCTTTACATACCAAGACCCTCCATGCCTCGGAAAGCATGTTAAACCGTTGGTTCTGGCTGTCATTCGTGGATCTTTAACAGTCGTTACGGGTTGTCAGAAGCCCGAAAGTCTGACAACCAGTCTTACCAAGGGGTATCGTGTTACTTAGTAACTAGGTTGTGGAGGTCAGATAGGCAGTTGCTTCATGTAAAATACTGGTATTCAGCTGCATCCGGTTAGACTGGAAACCGACCCCAACATAGTTGGGAGAAGGCTAGGCAGATGATGATACTATTAAAATTAAAACGCGTAAATAGAATTATTACGTGTTTTCATAATTAATTTTCATTCGTTCCATTTCCTTCCAAGATTGCAACACAAAACAAATGAGTATCAAAGCCAAAATAAAACTATCTCACCTTCAGACAGAAGTTTTATCGAAATAATCAAGTGCCCATGAGCGATTGTCGAAGAGCTCCCGAAGAATACTAAAGACCTTAACTGAATATCAAATAGGTAAGTATCTAATTTGAGGGCGGTCCGCCTAGGGCGGGAACTTGCCAGTTACGAAGCATTTCCTACATTTACGCAGATAAACTTTTGGGCTGTTCTTCGTTGGGAATATTTTATACGTCTTGCGGGCGTGCAGACGAACGACTGGCTGATCAAAAATAGTAAGGAGAAAACATGACAAGGAGAGAGAAGTGTGGAAATCTGTGGGAAGAGAGGCCTCCTCTGTCTGTTCCTATATCTCCCTCTTGGTCGCTCTCTTATAAAGCAGTAGGTACAGATTGATGAAAAAATAAAAGTTATAAACACTAAATAACGACAAAAGTCAACTAAAAGGTTATAAACAAGACATCACAAAAAGACAAATAAAAAAACCGGAGACACATGTTAGGGCATAAATCGAACAGATTACGTGTACATATATACATACATACCAGTCAAAATCAAAACCCTCCTTTTTGGTTCGCCGTAGTCGGGTAAAAAGGACATCATAATGTCGGTCCTTCTGAAACCGATCACCGTTGAAGATTGACAACTCTAATGCCCTATGTCTTTTAGTTGACTGTCATGAAACTTTACGAGTTTTTTTTAATACTTCAAGTACTTAAGTACAATAAAATTGTGTCTCCATAGCAGGAAGCTAGTCCTTTCATTTCAGGTATTGACAAATTAAACAATTGGTAAATAAAACGATCCGTTTCACATCGAACGAATGGTTAAGATAAAAATACTAGTAAAGCTGGACACATTTCTCAAGTCGTGAAAAATCGACCACCCGTCGTCGCCGACTATTATCGACAATTATCAGACACAAATCGTTCGTCTGGCCAATCCTCCGTGTTAATTTATTTACTCCCCACGTAAGACGTTGATACTAAGGATAAAAAATACTCGTATCTGCTACATGAGGCTTAATTGTTTCAAGGCATTGTTGTTTTATTTTGGTTTGTTTATTTTTGTGTCTGAGGTAATGAAATTGATTGAAAGTTGAAGAGAGGCATGGTTAAAAACCGATCTCTATGAGTTTTCCATGTGCCTTCACCTTCACACCTAAATAATATGAAACTTAATCTATACTGATATTATAAAGGGGTAAAATGTGTTTGTTTGTTTCTATGTTTGTAAGTTTGTATGTAGGATAATCTCCGGAACTACCAGTCGGATTTAAAAAAATCTTTTTTATTTATTAAGCAGGGCACACCAACGACATATTTACAAGGATAGTTACAATAGGTATCACGAGTCTTGAGTACTGTGTAAATACATCACTTATAGGCATACACAACATTGTTATTAAAAGGTGAACAATTAATCGACAAATGATTAAATAATTAAAATATTAGCAATTTGATACATGTTAAATTACGAAATAAGATTTGATTATAAAATAAAATAACAATAAATTAATACACTTCGTTACATTGCATGAGAACAACAAGAATAAAAAATCACAATGAAATATTCGCTCATAAAGTAACAATACTAAATATGGAATAAAATAAAACATAAATCGTTTGTCAAATTATTAATTACCAGCTGCGCCCCGCGGTTTCACCCGTATAAGTCTCGATCCCGTAGGAAAAAAAAAAAAAGTTATGTTCCTATGTTCTTTTCCAGAGCATCGTCTATATATGTGCCAAATTTCATCCAAATCCGTTCAGCCGTTTTAGCGTGAAGGCGTAACAAACAAACTTACTTTCGCATTTATAATATTAAGGAAGGATTGTTTGTTTTTTCATTGGATAGCCCAGTTCTCGAGGAAGGTTATAGGCTCGCAGACGAAGTCGCGGGCTAAATTTACTCTATAATAATATGCCAATGTCAAAGTATGTATTTATTTCAAAACAAGGCGGGTGTTTAAACGTTAATGATCTTAAAATCTCTACTAAAATATTAGTATTACTGCATCATTGTTATCTTATTTGGCTGTAGTCTGAAAATATGTTTATTATGAATGACGCTATCATCTTCTCGTTCGAACCCGGAACCCCAACCTCAGCACTAACAACACATACACAAAAAAAAAATCGATTGATTTAAATCATTGATTTAAACTAATGAGACACTCTCTTGAGGAGCTCGTGGCTAAGTAATAACAGCCACACTGGTCGAACCATCAGGTTAAGCTACGTTTGCCGGGGTTGGTCCGTGGATGGGTGACCATCTTTACATACCGAGACTCCTCCGTGCCTCGGAAAGCACGTTAAGCTATTGGTTTCGGCTGTCATTCGTGGATCTTTGACAGTCGTTACGGGACGTCAGAAGCCCGAAAGTCTGACAACCAGTCTTACCAAGGGGTATCGTATTACCCAGTTACTGGGTTGTGGAGGTCGGATAGTCAGTCGCTCTATGTAAAATACTGATATTCAGCTGCATCCGGTTAGACTGGAAGACGACCCCAACATAGTTGGGAAAAGGCTAGGCAGATTAATTTTCATTGATTTAAAATAGTCAAATACAAAAAAAATATGTACCTACACCATCTGAAATTCTCTTTATAAATATGTGAAATAAATAGGTTTCACGCAATGCCTTTGACTAACAAAATTCCATGAATTTTCTTCGTTCGGCGAGGGTACATGTAATGTAACACGTGTAAAAAATAATAGTCCTTGGTTTCGATAATAACAAGGTTAAGTCGTTGGAAATTTAAAGTATTTCAAGCACATATCTCTCAAAATATTATTCAAAATACTATGTTTGTTCTCTTGATTCGGTTGTGGATATAAAAATACAAAGTCTGGGTCCAAAAAAGTCCCTGAATGACTAATCTGTAGGGAGGAAAATCTATTTAGAATATTCTTTGTTCCTTTATTTAGGGATTTTTTTATAGCTTGGCAACAGTGAAATCCCTAAGAAGAATAATTCCCTTTTGTTTTGGATTTACGAGAAATAGCTGAAGGCCAAAATTCTCGTACTTAAAACGTTTAAAATCTAATCTCAATCAATGTCAAAAACTTGTCAAAAATGTAGGTAAATATTATACGTATTTTTGACAGATGTACACTGAGAAATACGCTGAAAGGAGCACGTGGCTAAGTAATAACATCCGCACGGGTCGATCCATCAGGTTATGCTGCCCTTACCGGGGTTGTTCCGTGGATGGGTGACCATCTTTACATACCAAGACTCTTCCGAGCCTCGGAAAGCACTTTCAGTCTGTCATTTTGATTTTTGACAGACGTTACGGGTGGTCAGAAGCCTGAAATTCTTACTAAAGGGTATCGTATTACCCAGTTAGTGGGTTGTGGAGTTCACATAGGCAGTCGCTCCATGTAAAATATTGTAACTCTGCTGCATTCGGTTAGACTGCAAGCCGACGCCAAAATAGGTGGGAAAAGGTTAGGTAGATTGATTATGGACTAGAAGCCGAACGTTCTTAAAAATACAGAAATTGCCTCTGATAGCATTTCTCTGCAGAAACACTGAGAAATTATTGAACAAAGAATTAAATGGTATTGTTCCTACTAACATACCTACATAAAAAATTATTGTATATACTGTGTCACAATTCTATGAAATTGTGTTACAGTAGGCTTCAGGACATCCCCTTATCTTGAGTACTTTACTTTGTATATAGTACGTTACTCATATATTTAGACCTTGCCTTAACTAGATATATATAAATAGGAGTGTTGACCAGGTAATTATACATATTATTGAAGACGCCATCATGGAGTTTCGATACATGTGTACTTGTGTGGTCCTGTTGGTGGTAGGATCACATGCTTTGACTGAAGAACTTGATGTTGGTAAGTTGTTTTTTTAAATTAATTTCTGTGTTGCCTGGATTCACCAAGTTTATGGGCCAACTTTTATTTTTATTCGGCTGGTGTTATTAGGTTGTATATCTAAAATACTCATTTAATGTTTATTGTGATCGCACCAAACATAAAATAAATATTTTAGTCACTGAAGTCAGTGTAGCCACATCTGCATACTTGTCAAGGAAAATGATGTATAGCAATGATACGATTTACGTTACCTTTTTGTTTCAAAAATGGAACTGAACGAACAATAAAATGGCGGTCCACAATTTATTGTTTTCAGGCTGGAATGACGCGGTATCGAACCAGACGGCGACCGCATACAGCGTCGGGGTCCACATGGGAATAATCAATCCCGAAAAATATTCACTAGAGTCGTTCGAACGGGACGAGACAAACATCTTCAAAGATTTGTACCAGGAATACATTTCACTGAACGACAGTCAGCCGATTAATTACCAGGAATGGCTCATAATGAACAACTACGGTATACTAAGCGATACTCAGGAGTCTTTGTTCGATAGAAAAATTAGTAAGCGCAGCACAGCTGATAATAAGAGACGTTTTGTGAACACTGTGAAGAAAGGGGACATTCTGATCACCGGTCGAGGCATCGGAGGGTTAATTGGTCACGCGGCGATTATGACCTCTAATTACTGGGTGTTGGAGATGCCTGGCGGCAGTGGATATAGAGAAGGTATTAAGGACAATAATAGACAGATTCCCAAGGACAAGTGGTTCGATGAACACGCTTCTGATTGGACGACGGTGTATCGTAATAAGGACGGGTCGGTGGCTCAACAGGCTGCAAGTTGGGCTGACCGCAAGTACTACAACCCGGGAGGTGGTGCTACAAAGACCATACATGTAACCTATAAGTTGTTTCCAACAGACTTCGGGTCAACTAACCCTAGCTACTGTTCCAAGCTCGTACTTCAGGCTTTCTACTACGGAACCGGCTCAAAGGCAGTTATAAGAAATCCGAAAAATGCCTTAATAATTCCAACAACAATACCAACTTATTTCATGTCACCTTATACTTTGGTGAACAAAGGAAGATACTGATTGTGTTCTTGAAGTTTACATCTATGTTGCATTTATGATATTTACCTATTATTATTTTATCGACAGTGTTGTTTGCTAATATTAAATTAATAATACTTTTAAATCACATTATTTGTAACATCAAACTGTAAATAAAATGTATTATCTATGTGAAAAAATACTTTAATTTCTTAGTAGTCAAGAAATAAGTGTGACATTTGAAACAATAAAATCAAATTAGGTGAATGGACTTAGCGGTTAGGTACTCGTGAAATGCAAATACAAATCTCCCACAATCCAAACTACTTAATGATTGAGAGTCTTCAGAATTTAATTAATTTGTTTAAACAAATTAACGGAAGCTATTTTGGGTATCTATAAGAGTCTCAAGTATTATTGGAAACCTGTTTTGGGTTCCTTAGACATTGCATATTAATTTATAAGTGTTGTGTCATGAAAATGGAATTACTGAAAGTAAGTAACCAGTTTGCAAAGACGCTGGAAAGGAATTTGTGCGAGTGCGAAGTAAATACAAATGTGAGAGAAAACACATGGAGTTTACAGTTTTTATTGAATATACATGTATTCAACAGTTGTACATTCATCAGGGGCTGGCCGTATTAGCCGTAGAACCGATGACCGTTGAGGTAGACGTGTTCTTGAGTGGAGATCGCAAACAGGGCTCGGATAACGGTATATTTTTCGAAACGGTTTCGTCTCAAAAACCTAAGAAATGATTTGTTTCGGTTACGTTCGAACGGAACGATAATAAAACGTTTTTGAAATCGTTCTCGGTTAATAAAACGTTTCTAACCGTTTTTTTTTTCCATTTTTGGGTTGATCGATAGGAAATTCGCAACACAACCTTTACGGCAAGTGCATTGGAATCAATGATGTAATTAATAAAATGAAGATTAGGTACAATTTAACTAAACAAATTCATGCTTGTCGGCGCACGCCCCGTGCGCGGCTGCGTTCTGCGGAATAAACCGGTATTTGTTTTGCGGAATAAACGCTCTCATTTCGTTTTCGTTCCGAACAAAATGTTGTACAAAGAACTGTTTGAAACGTTTTAAAAACGTTATTTTAAATAACGGTTCAGGCTAGGTGGAGCGACGATCTTCGCAGGGTGGCTGGTAGCAGCTGGATAAGAGTTGCCGAGAACTGAGCTGAATGGCGTGCAATTGGAGAGGCCTATGTTCAGCAATGGACTGCTGTAGGCTGATGATGAAGTACTTCCATTTTCCTAGCAACTTGTTGCTATTTGCAAACATGAACCTGGATTTTGTGATGTATTAGAAAATTAGAAATGGGAACAGACCGTTACAATATATCTCTACGCCTCTGACGTAATCCTTAAATTCGCCATTTTCTTACTGTTATAGTTATGGGGGCATCCGAAGATCCTTAAATTACCCAAAACGACCGCCAAATAGTGTTTAATAGTCTTAGCTGGGACAGAATGGATACTGTGTGTCAGCTAGTGATGTGCAACGATGGCACTAGAATTGTATCTAAAACTGATATTGATAGGTACACGATGGATACCAAAACTGAACGTTTAATTTGTGAAACTTCACTATTTTCGCTGCTAGAGGTGCGAAAATTGTTGTTTATTTTATGCCCTTTGATATTAACTCCCAATTTACACTACAATTAAACTAATATTTTTCTAATCACGATGTGTAACGAATGATTAAAGTAATGTTAAATCCAATTAAAATAAAACAACTCCATTTAATCACCGGCCTTTTATAGCTACGTTCGAGCGCTTGCTGTCACAGCGTTATTCGGTATCCATTTTTCGGTATTTTGTCACTACGTATACCAGAATCATTATTTTCTACATCACTATTGTCAACCCCTTTTTACGACATAGTTTGACTAAGTGTGTATATAAATGTCTTCTATAATTTTCTCTAAGGGAAATGGTTGTGAGTCAAATGAGGGTTAGGGATAGCAATGACATTTTATAGCATTACTGACGTCATAACGTGGTTCGCTGTTTGGTATAGTCGACGGCACGAGACGTGGTAACATTTTGACCTTGACCTGGCCTGGCGTAGAACGGAGATTCAATAGGAAGTCAGCTGATACTGGATTTAGCAGTGTGGTGTGACCGTCGGACTGCCAAGTTCGAATAGATCTTGAGTTCGAACCCAAGTTACCTACGCACCTCTGACTTTTTGGATTCATGTGCGTATTGTATAATTATCACTTGCTTCAAAAACGGTGAAGGAAACCGGCATGCCTGAGAGATATTTCGCAACGGCATGTCAAGCCAAGTCAGAGGCCCATGGGTGGCATAAAAACTCTGACGCCGGGTAAGATACAAGATTTAAAAAAAATTAAGTATTTGGTAATTAAAATTAAATGGTATTTAAATGTTAAATAAACCCCAAAGTGTCTATTCTATTCAGTCGATTCCAAATTATAGTCGCTCCTGGCGATTTTTGGTTCCTGAATAAAAAATCTATTATAATTGTGTCATTCTCTGTCTATACTTCTTTCAGCAATGGATAACTATATTATCAGCGAGTAACATAGGCTATATTTTATCCCCGTACTCCCATGGGAACGGAAACTACGCGGGTGAAACCGCTAGTATTTCATATTTTTCTGTGTACTTCGTAATTGGCGTAATGTTTAGAATGATAATAATGTTATACTTATTGTCAGCTGTGAAGCTACCCTATAATAAATAAATAAATTATTAGCCGGGGACTATCGGTAGATCAGGGTAGGAAAACGAATCAACACTTTTAAGTTTACGTGTTTTAAATTCAACTAGTTTATTTTTAGGTAAGCTCTTAATTCTTTCATTGTATTTGGTTTGTGATATGAACGGTCAAAGTAAAGTTTTTTTCTCAGTTATTGCTTAAAAAAAAAAAGAAGTCAATGTTCCAAATGTGACACAGTTCTTTGAAACTGTGTTTCACGAGGATAGATCCATTCCATTTTTTATTTTTTATTTATACCTTCTTCGAGGTAGGCCAATCTATAAAACTGAGTCTTCTGTGATGAGGTCGGTTCAGTGTGATCACATTTAAATAACTGTTTGTCAAGACAGTAACTATTTGAAGTGAAAACTTCTTTAGGCGCATTGGGCATTATTGAGATGGGAAAAACAATTGAACTCGCGACACCGTTACCGACATCTCATTTTTGTAAACGCGATTGTGCTTTTTATTTATATTTCGTTACGGATCAATGTTCTATGCAAGTATCTTTACTTTAAAGGTTTCGGAAGTTTTTTTTTTGTAAACGCGATTGTGCTCTTTATTTAGATAAGGTTACGGACCAATGTTCTATACAAGTATTTTTCATCCACCAAGGCGATCTTGTTGAAGTTTTTACTTCTGTCGGCACTCACGGAGTGCTGATGTTTTTTTATGTATTTAAATATGGAACTCAATGAATAATAAAATGACGCTATGCATAACACAACTTATTGTTTTCAGGCTGGAATGACGCGGTATTGAACCAGAAGGCGGCAACTGCATACAGCGTCCACACGGGAATAATCGATTCCGCAAAATATTCACCCTTTATTGTTTGAAACGGACGAGAAAAGATTCAAAGATTCATACGAGAAAATGCATTTTGTGGCGACATCTATACCGCCACACATGAACTAAACTGACGTATCCTACAATCTCTACATCACGATATCAAGGTTATCTGTGCGATTAGCTTATGCACAGAAATAACGACAATAACCATCGGGCAGTTGCCAACAAGACACAACACTCGTTAGGTCGGACGATCCTGCTTTTTTTAAGGAGGATGAGGAAGTTTCCACCCTGTTTCTCATATCTCTAAATTTTCACTGAACGGCAGTCAGCTTGTTAATTACCAGGAATGACTCGTAATGAATAACTATAGGATACGAGTAGTCTTAAATTCACAGGAGTCTTTGTTACATTATATACTGGGGACGTTTTTATCTCAGGTACAGGCCTTGGAGCATTTCCCAAGGAATGCTGCAAGGCCTGGGGCCATTATGATATCTGATCATTGGGTGTGAAAGATGCCTGGTGGCATGAAATAGGGTTTAGCGATAAAAGACACTAAAAGACAAATTAGCATAGTTTATTTGCCCCTGGCTGGAGGCTTTGAGTGTAATAGCTTAAGGCAGCCAAAGGAAAGCTTGGTTAAATGGTCATGACCTCAGAGGTCAGCTACGAGAAGCCCTGCAGAAAAAAAAAAGAAGTTTTAAGGAGATTGGTACGATGAAAACCACAAAGTATTATTAACTTTGTGATGGGAAACATGCCAACAGTGTCGTTTTCGTGACCGTTCGGTAGCAAAACAAGCTGGTTATTGGGCTGAACACAATTACTATAATCCACCCTAAAGGTGGCCCGAAGAAAACCATTTATTTAGCTTGTATGATGATATCCCCATACTTTTAGTCGAGGAACCCCAGCTACTGCTGGTGCTTCAGACTTTAACTACGGCTCGGGTGTGGTAGGGTTTTGGGTAACGCTACAGCGGGGATTCATCCGTCCGTTACCTATACCAATTTATTTTGTGTCTCCTTACGAGTTGGGATACTTTAATTTTTACGCAATCATGCGAACGCATGTCCCTGATGCGGCGGGTATGGGGCAGTACCAACAGCCTCTTGGTCACCGTGGTTGATAGGGCGGAAGGTCTAATACTCAGGCACTGGACCAGGACACAAGTATTACCTTCAAATTTTGTCGTGAAATAGTGTTAAATTATTTCGTTGTTATTAATTATTGTTTCGTTGGTCTAGTGGTCCTGGGTTCGATTCCCGGGTCGGGCAAAGTGTTACTGGGTTTTTCTATCTGAAATTTCTCAGTAGCAGCTCGGAGTCTGGATTTGTGCCCGGTTGATGGCAATAGACTCGCCCCCTATTACATGAGACTTAAACATAACTGGCGAAATGTGGGTGTACCTGCTACAGGGACACCTCTGCCCAACCCTTCGGGGAAACAAGGCGTGATGTTATGTATACGTATGTTATGTAATTATTGCATATTTGGTTATTGTCTCATTAATGATTTTGAAATTATTAGTAATTATGACCAAAATTTTCCAAATATTATTATGTACTCAGACTAGTGTTAAGATGTTTATGTAATTACTAATAACATGGATTGTATGATCTGGAAATTAAATGATATTTTTTGATTCACATCAACTATATAAAAATAGGTTTCTACAAGAAATATTTCTTTGGTGCTGACACTGACAAAAGTTACGTAGGATTCCAGAAAAATTAAGAACAAACTTTAGCAGATGTATTTTATTCGAGCAGGATAGATTTCTTAAAAATATTCCATCGACAGTGTATCGAATGTTTGGTATTAACATTTTACGTGACTATCGCAGACATTGGCATCCATTGATGGTGCAGTATCCACCAGACTTGTATCCTCTGTTCCTGCAGCTGGCAGTGCACTCGTAAAACACGCAGCGGTTCGGGAACGCAGGTCCTTGTATCGTTTCTCTTTTTAGAATTATGTGGGATGGCTCTGTGGAAATAATAACCATATTTTAGGTAGGTGCTTGTGATTGGCTGTTTAATTATACGTGGATTTAATGTTATTATTTTAGGGCCCGATCACACGTACTGCAACCACACCACAACGGCACCACAACCACACCACAACCACACCACAACCACACCACAAACACACCACAAACACACCACAACCACACCACAACCACACCACAACCACACCACAACCACACCACAACCACACCACAACCACACCACAACCACACCACAACCACACCACAACCACACCACAACCACACCACAACCACACCACAACCACACCACAACCACACCACAACCACACCACAACCACACCACAACCACACCACAACCACACCACAACCACACCACAACCACACCACAACCACACCACAACCACACCACAACCACACCACAACCACACCACAACCACACCACAACCACACCACAACCACACCACAACCACACCACAACCACACCACAACCACACCACAACCACACCACAACCACACCACAACCACACCACAACCACACCACAACTACAACATAACCACACCACAACCACACCACAAGAATACCACAACCACACCACAACGACACCACGTGATCGGGCGCTAATTTGTATAAAAATGAATAGGTAGTCTATTCACAAAATTAACCGTATTGGTGACACCGACCACATCACATCAAGGCGACGTCGTAGTCACAACGCAACCGCTAGCGAGAACCCTCACTATCTGCCGGCCACATTGCAAACACAATGATCTGTCTGTCTGCAAACACTAGCCACAACGTGACCACATTGCAACTACTAGCGACAACGCAACCACAACCTAACTGCAAGAAGTTGCAGCGACACTATTCACACGTAATCACTGCTTGCCCACATTTTGTAAATGTCATGTGGTGCAGTTGTGGTGCGTGTGTATGGGCCCTTACAGCATGATATGCTGCAAATATTATCTTGGTGCTAAAAAATAAGAATGACAAAGATAAGAAAAGAAAATGCTTATATTAAAATTCTAAATACAGAATTAAAACCAACCGGCATGTCCCATGTCAGCAGCCGAGGTCACGACCGCGAAAGCGACGAGGAACAGCGCAAAAACCAAGCAAGTCTTCATGACTAAAACCTTTCAGAGTGTGCGCAACTTTGCAAGCTTCACCTTATTTATACTAACTCCAACCCGCGTATAACTTCTCCCAAACTATACCACCTGATCAATACATAACACGAACAAATCCACATTTATATCACCAACACATCCATTGACGCAAAACCATTCCCACAACGTATTTGCAATCGTGTTCAGACGGAAATGGGTACCGCAGAAACAGTCTTGTGCAATCAGTCGCTTCGCACTATATGCTCGCACATTAATATTGGATGTGGAGGGAATACCCTGTGTCAATTGCTCCGGCATAGAATTGCAAGTGATACATCCCGTATTTGTCATTCAATTTCCTACTATATTAGAAAGAGATTAAGCTGATTATTCTTTGTAGGGATGAATCTCTAAACAGGATGATGTATATTTGATATCATTGTATGTGTTCTTGTTATCTGGTATTACAGGTAAATATTAAGCTTGCAGTATTTTGTAATTTATTTTCCTGTTTAATTTTGTTTTACATTGCAATGTTGTTTGTTTGCAGTGAGTTATGTAGCAGATTTCAGGAAATGTTATCTGCTATATGAATATGTAGTTAAAGTAGGTCGAGCTCGTTAGGTAGAGTCCTAGTAGTCTACCCAAATTGGTACAAATTCAACAGAACTTCGTTTTTAACGCAACAAGGGACAGAACTGTTACTATAATATTATGATTAATTAGGAACATCATTATCGTTATGCCACCCCAATTAAAATTATCTGTAATTGCACAAAAAGCGAGAGGTTTGTTAAGACCAGCCGATCTATTCTGTAGAAATCTCATCATGAAAACTTAGGTGAAGTAAGGTTGAAGTGAGCTGTCATATGTGTCAATCACTAAGCATCAGGTGGAATGACAGGTCCCTTCAAATTAGTTTTCACGGATAGATTTTTACAGAATAGACGGCTGGTTTTTGTGTCCAGCAGTCGGACCCATATCTAGACACGCGGCAGCGTGTCGAGCCAAGTACTAGGCAAGACACGGCTGCAGTGTGTTATATTACACGAACCATTTGGAGCCACTTTTGACCCCTTAATAACTCAAAATCTATGTAACATATACTCATGAAATTTGGTTTATTTATAAAAACCCCTTAGATTAACTAGAACTCCAAATTTCATAAATAAAACTCAAACGGTTATTGAGATATTAACGTATAAAAATCGGCATTTTTATCAACGACCCTGTCACTAGACATCAAAAACATTTAACCCATTTCCGGGTGACCTAGAAAGTTGAAAAGAGATTTCCCGAAAGCAGGCCCATGGTATGATACTGTGTCAAAGCTTATTTATCAAAAATTATGTTGTATTTTTTTCAAGTCGTTTTATCAAAATTTATTTCTTCTAGCATTAGAGAACCTAATAAATATTTATTTTGTTGATACTTAATAAAGAACTACATCCGCCATTCAATCCTAACCTGAATGTTGCCAGATGACAGACTATTCCAATAAAATAATTTGTAATCGATTGAAAATATCGATACTAACCCACATGGAGTAGGTGGAGTATCCACTACACGAGTATGTTTTAAATGCTATTTATTATACTCAAATACTGTAAAACTATGATTTTACAATAAATAAAATATTATATGGTCTGAATATACTCAACAACTTAAAAGCGTTTCGAGGCAGTAATGTTATTTTATAAACTACCAGTGATCAGAGTAAGTAGATTGATTTGAGGTCAATGAACTGGCACGTATGTTAGTATGAATACGCCTCCGGGATTCCGGGATTTTGAAATTATTAAGATTTTTTAAGGAATTTCAAATGTTGTAATGTGTAGAATAAAGAATACATCAATATGAATAAGAAATGTTCAACCCTTTTGCTGTCTGTTTAATAGTATATAGGTGATCGGACTCCAAGAAAAGGATAGATATACTATAAAACAATATAATATATTTTAAATATTTATCTATCGCATTCTATAAATTTCCAATGTAGTAGTTTAAAAATCCTTACTTTAACAATATTTGATTCAATCCCGTAAGTACCAAAATGAAATCCCGGAAAAAAGGCTTATCCATGTTATGATTTCTATGACTATTCATGATGCGAGTACGTAAAATCAATCGACCTACTCCGATCACTGATAATCACCCAATCGATTTCGTCAATCGATTACCAAAATAATTAAACCTGGTAACACTGACGCCATGCATAATGTCAAACTGTCAAAAAAAATCTGTCAGATCAATGGCATTGTTGGCTGTTTGTTTTACGTTGATTTGAATTTATTTTTCCGTATTTACTTTATACTTATATTACGTTACGATTTAATGCTGTCAATTTAAATTGAAGCCAGAGGAACTATTGCTTATCTTTCCATGGCCCTGGGTAAGTTTATTATGTTCTCTAAATATTTATAAACACCGTCGTATTGTATAACCTCATTGATTTTAGCAGCCTATTAGTAGAAGGCCTATGTTCAGTCAGGGGTACGTCGCGCGTCGTCAGCTGTAAATGTCTATAGTATGATGTAATTATATAGCATAAGTAAATACACTGAATTTTTTTACCTTTTTCAGGTATGACGATGACATGTGTTATTGCAAGACTTGACATTATTGATTATATTATCTACAACTCTATCCCAAGTATTACTTGCTCAGCAAAATCTAAGCATATTATGTTATGTATGTGGCATGTCAACTGCAAGTCACAGAAGTCATCAGGTTAGTGTTTTTAAAATGGCAGAATTACTATGAGTGATATAATTATTATACAAAAGTAAATAAACAACAATAAGAGTATTTTCTTACTTTCTAGGTTAGGTATACATTTGGATAAAGTTTGTCATGCTTGCTGAGAGAGGCTGCTACCAGAGATGTTTATAGGCAAGCAAGTTATGATAAAAACAGAGCCACCCTAGAGTGTAAAAGATTTACCCATAATAGATCAAAACAATAATCTGGTTAGGGCCAGAATCAAATCGTGACATGTGAGCAGCAGGACTTAGTGTACATAATTATTGATAAGTGAGCAAAATAGGACAAATTGTTTAAGAGATCATCATTGCTTATTACTGTTTTGTGGGAAAGCGTACATCTACCATCTACCGTACCTACGCTGCTTTTTTATGAGAATGAAGCTGAAGCCGTTTTAAATTCTATGAGAAATAAAATGTTTTTAGTATTTAGGTATTGTTGTGTTATTTGTTAAAGTAAACCTTCCTATAGAAGCACTGAAAATGCTGCTGCCAATGAGATTATTCATCTTTAATTAAGAGAGTTGGCTAAAATAATGTTTATGCCATTAAATCTTTCATATTTAGCGCGCAAGATTATTAATTTACCTTTATAAAATTCAAGTCTGTAAATGCGATAATCGCCATTTTGATGACAGTCGAGGTCGAGGCTAAAAAACATAAAAATTGGGGATTGCGAACATCCAAACTCCACCATAAGGACAGCGACTATTACAACATTTAATTATTTGACGAATTCATCCATTTTTCAAGTTAAATAAGTAGTAGTAATGAAGTTTTTGATATCAAAAGTCGAAGATTCGCGCCAATCGTGCGTGTTTACATTTTAACTTTTCACAATTAACACACATACACATATCTGATACGACTTTAAATGTGACAAATGTGATTAAAAATATTATAAGTAACTAGAAAATGCCCAGATCTTTACTTATTATACGAACACATGTTCAATAATACGTAATATTCATTACTACTACTCAATTTGTGTTAAAAATTGTCGATCATTGTTTTTTTTTTTATTGTAATGATGTGCGAAAACGATTATGCCAAACGTTTTTTTTTTTTCAATTTTGATTGTCTCGATTAATTTATAATTATGTCGAATGTCTGAAATCTATACTTGAAAATTAAAATAAAATTGTTTTAAGCATTAAATACAATAAACATTGTTTAAAATAATTATTTATACTTTTCTAGTGTTTAATCGTTTTTAGGACATTCAATAAGTATAAAACGAGTCAACACATAGAACGAGGATAGATACTTACCTCATTTATTGAATTTCGCGCCGAATTGTTTCTATTTATTTGAATTTAAATTCGGAACGTTGTTCAAAATTATTTTTAATTTATTGGACAATTATTTACTGTGGATTTTATTTTTGATACTTTCTGATATAGAATGCCTAGTATACATTTTTTAGGTAGGCTTAAGAAAATTTTGTTTGTGAATGATGTTAAATTAATTATATAAATTAGGTAGGTATTCCGCAAACACTTTTAAATGACGTCTATATTTTTAAATTGAAACTTTTATTACATCGTCTCAAACTTTTTCGTCTGTGTGTTGCATGTCGCGTGTCGGTCGGCCGCGGAGTAGGGATAAAGTGAAAGGCGATCGTCAGAGCAGCCAAGGCCGATATGGCGGCGCCTATAGTTCGCAGCAGCTGACCGTGTAAAGTTTCACTTTTACCGTGGTTTCATAAAACCAACAATCATTTTTTTTTAGTTGTATGAGTTTGATAGTATTTGTTTTTAATAGGATAATCTTACTCGAGTAATAGAAATTGTTTATTTTTGAGGTAGTTTCAAAACGAAATTTAAAAAAAACTGCCCAAGTGTATGTCGGACTACGCACAGTGAAGGGTTCCGTAATTGGGATGAATATTTACGCATAAACATTGCATAGTATCAATTTTATCGACTGCAAAAATAAGTTTGTATTTCTCGAAAAAACTATAACAAACAAAGTTAATTCTGCGGTTGTAACCGAAAATAAACTGTATCTCAAAAATTATTGACTTCAAAAGCAAAGTCACTTAGAAACATCTTAACATTTTAATTATGAGATCCAACAATACACGCTTTATATGCATAGATTTTTTTCATCTCTCGGTTATATGTAAGTATGGAGAATGCCACCCCCACTATTATGTTTATCGTAATTTCACTACACCATTGTTTAACGGTGCAAAAAATACACCTTTTTCAAAATTTTCATCGATAGAGTGTAAATAGTCTCCATGTTAAATGACTGTATGACATCCGGACGCACGGACAGACGAACTTGACGAAATTAAGAGGTCCGTTTTTTTACGGATTTTGATTATCACGTTTACAATTGGCATGAAATTGATGTCTATTGACAATTGATCTACAATATTATTATTATTTGGAATAGCCGCCATCTTAAAATCCAGAATGTCCATCTAATTCGATATCAGCACTATCTCCCGAAAACTATGAAAATGACAGTCATGACGACAAATTTTCAAATGGGGTTAAAAACTGCCACTTGCTCACTTCAGATGGCGCTGATCTCCAGCGTCTTATAATTTGACAGCTAACTATACATTTTTGATTCGAATGCCAAAAGTTGATGTAAATTCCTGAATTTCATGACTGAATTCAAAACACCCCGTCGAGTCAACTGATGTGTCACGTGTCAAAATCTTGGTCCCTAATGTTAGGCGGCAGTGAATTCATTTCATTCATTCTCTGATCTCGAAAAACGTTGTTACAAACCTCAGGTCGGTATGTTCAAGGTAGTTGGTAGGTTGGTACTATGCTTGAGACGTTTTTGAATTGATAGATCGTATGACTATTGTTTTAGGGACTATTGTCGTTTAATTTTTAATATAAACTTACGAATAGTTAAGTCCATAGTGAGGTCAAAATGTAAATCCAAGGGGCGGCTGCAACGGCGGCGGTGATCTCTCGCGTCCGGCCCTGGTTCAGGCCATGGTACGGAGTGAGAGGAAATGGCAGGCCGTCACCTCCTTCTGCGAAGCGGTAATGCTCGCGAAGGAGGAGGCGGAACGCGTGAGGTAGAGGCAAAGTTCGCGCCCTCACGCCCCTAACCGCTGCAGGAGGAGACGCCCGGGGCGGGAATCGCGAGCCGATTTCCGGCCACCGTAGGCGCGGGCTTGCGAACGGTGAGCAATGGGTAGCTCGCCGTCCGATAAGGACCAAGCCCGGGTCGACGGCGCGTTGAGTTCCACGCGCGCCTCAAAGAGATGTCAGCAGAAATGACGGGATCCGCTAGGGCCAATGCCTGCCGGGGGTTCGCAGAAAACCGATAGGGACATCGTGGCCCCCGGCAACAGGGCAACCGAAGGAACACGGGTGGGTTTTAGTCAGTAAGAGTCTGATACGCCCTCCCGCTCCGCCCAGAGCGGGAGAAGATACTTAAAAAAAAGGGGCGGCTGCAAAAATTAAATATTTAAATCATACGTGAGAAGGAACTTTGTTCCTGACGGGGTCAAAGTCAAAGTCAAATCATTAATTTCAAATAGGCCCATGTATGGCACTTTTGAACGTCAAAAATTACAAAATAATAAAATTGATTCTATTCGCCCCTTCCAAAAGGTAGTTTTCGTATGGAGAAGAATGGGCAAGAAACTCCACCGTTACTCTTTTAAAATGTTTTACAATTGTTTGTATATGTACGTACATTTGTTAAATAATAATTATATGTGAAGACGGTGCACCTAGAATAAAATTACTATACCACAATAGGTAAAAAGAATTAAAAATGAAACAACGACAGATAATTTAATATGTGATAGATACATGGTGCTCACATATTTACAAACATTGTAAAAGTAGACGATTTTCCTAAAATTTTACAATTAATAAGTCAGTGTGTGAGGAAGTAATCACAGAATGTAAAATCAATGTCATAAAACACAAAGTAATAAATTTTACAATTAAATTAGCAAACATTTTGATTTTGTCTTGATTCTAAATTGTCCTATGGAGCAGGACCAGCATGTTTCCAAGCAGTCTTATCTTGGATATAATCCTCTAATTTGTAATATGCTTGTTTACAAAGTGTATTTTTAATATGAGTTTTAAATTTTCTTTCATTTAATTGCTAAATGTCACAAGGTATTTTGTTGTAACATTTAACACAGTACCCCATAAAAGATGTATGTACTTAAGATAATCTAAAAAATGGTTGATCTAGTTTATCTTTATTTCTAGTATTAAAATTATGTCTATCACTTATTTTATTAAAGAGATGTGGATTTTCCTTACATACATAATATTTTCATAAATGAATTGGCAAGGTACCGTCATAATATTAATCCTTTTAAAAAGTTTCCTTCTAAAATTTCAGCTTGCTGGTAAAAACTAGCCAAGTCAAATCTTGAGCTTCAATTTATCCTAAGTGCTTTGTGTAAATAATTCGACTGTTCAAATTTAAGAAGTTATATTTTTAAATAGCAAACATTGTTATAGCAGAAAAAACAAGAATTTGTGTTTTAATTTTATTTTAGAAAGTTGCATGTTCTTATAAATAAATTTCAGGATTATCTACAGAACTTGGCACCCATTTAGATTTCAATTCTTTTGTCGGCGAAGTCGACAACCATATTTATGGAATTTGGCTCCCATTTTCACATTTATGTTTTTGATGGGATTATTCTATACTCAATTTGAAATAAGATTGGACATTTAAATAAATCTTTTTTACAGTCCGATCAACCGATTTTGACTTCTATTGCGTTAGTGGCAAGACAAATGGCAGCTGCAGTAAACAGTTAGTATTGTAACCACTTTTTGCTTTTAATGCCATTCTTATGCCTACGGTATAGAATTCAAAATCGGTTGAACGGGCTGTAAAAAGGTTTTTTTAAATGTCTAATCTTATTTCAAATGGAGTATAGCATATAAAAAGTAATTAAGTAGATACGCTATGCTTGATTAATTTGACGTCACCCTTGAAAACTGAACCTAAATCAATCGCAAAGCTTATAAGAGTGTTCTTAATTTATGTTGATATTTTTTTGCCATGTGAGCCTTTCCCGTATAGTGAAGGCTTTGATCAACAGTTCCATTTTTTGTGCTAAAGTAAGACATTATTTAAATATCGGACCATTCTCGGTAAACTTTTTGCCCGTCAAAGAGGTGAATGAACTTATTTCATTAAACAGGTGAGATGCGCAAAACATTTTGATCAGCGCAGAATCAATCGCATTTAACAAAAAAATTGTTGCCTGTGTAGGTCTAAAGTGTCTGCTGTTCGAGGGTGCTCATCACAAGGTAGTAAATCTACCCTTAAAACTTCCTAAAGGTATCTTGGCCAAAGTAAGGATAGAACATCCTTCATTAATGTATAACCAAAGACCCTCGATGGCCACAAGACCATTGAGCCCCGCACCATCATCACCATTCTGCTGCGACGTCTCCACCATATATCGAAAAACAAAGTGTTTACATAGGTTGCCAACCGCGCCTCCGACGGAGGGGACCCTGGTTGTCGACCGGCAAAACTGTTTGAAATTTGGTCGTAAACAACCATCTATACGGTTGTAAACCACCAAGGTCACCTCTGTCGGGATGTGGTTGGCGACCGTGTAGCAGGCACTTAAACAATGTTCGTATGGTTTGTTCCAAAAGTATCCCATGAAAATATAAACAAATGGATCATAAAACGGATCTGTGGATGCCAACTTGTAGTGCCAGTCAGGCTTTGATTTAATCATTACAATATATGAACCTGAAGTCTAATTGTAAATCACCATGGATGGATGTTTACCAATGGACAATTGAAGTTATAAACTTTAATGAACGTCAAGGATTTTCATTTAAAATTAATAATGTTATTCAAACAGCGCGAGCTCGAGCAGCGAGGAGCTCGTGGCTAAGTATTAACAGCCGCACAGGTCGATCCGAAAGGTTAAGCTGCGTTTGCCGGAGTTGGTCCGTAGATGAGTGACCATCTTTACATAACGAGACTCCTGGGTGCCTCGGAAAGCGCGTTAAGCCGTTGTTTTTAGCTTTCATTCGTGGATCTTTGACAGTCGTTACGGGTCATCAGAAGCCCGAAAGTCTGACAACCAGTCTTACCAAGGGGTATCGTATTACTGGGTTGTGGAGGTCAGATAAGCAGTCACTCCATGTAAAATACTGGTATTCAGCTGCATCCGGTTAGACTGGAAGCCGACCCTAACATAGTTGAGAAAAAGCTAGGCAGATTGAATGTTATTCAAGTAATAATTGTTGGAAAAAGTCAACTTTTAATCTCACGAAATATAAAGTTGAAACAGATAATGTGTTACCTACTAATTCTCTTCAGTGAGCGTAGGAATTTAATCTAAACAAGGTTTGTTTACACTGTCATCAGATACTCTTGGATCAGACTATAGAAGAATGTAACTGTACCAATTAAAGTATCATCATTTGTAATATAATAACAGAAAAAAAAAACAAAAAATTTCTACACACAAAAAAAAACAAACAAACATTTAAAAAAAAAATTAACCGACTTAAAAAAAAGGAGGAGGTACTCAGTTCGTCGGATTAAAAAAAAATGTATTTTCCCCGATTACTCGAAGACGGCTGGACCGAGTTGAAAAATTCTTTTTTATTTGAAAGGGTATACTTTCAAGTTGGTTCCATTGTCATTTGGTTACGATCTGATGATGGAATCTTGGAGAAATCGAGAGAACTCTTCAAATATTATAGGCACATCTATGGTGATTTGGGTATTTTTGATGAGCACTTGACATTAGGCTATTGTAACTTAGATAAATTACAAACCAACCCACAAGAAAGTGAAAAAAGAAACTTTTTTACAAAAAATACAATCGACTAAAAATAACTTTAATTTCGGAAGTACGTGGTGCCGATTCCCTTGTTCACAAACTAAACTAAATTTAAGTCCGGTGCATCTTTTTCTTTCTATTTCATTATGAAAAGGACAGAAGATAAAGTTTAGTTTAGTCCTGTCAAATTAATCATCGCCTGTCACTCTCCATACAAGTTAAGACGTGATTAAAAACTTGCCTACTAAAATTACGTCAATTTACGACAAGCGTTGATTAATTTGACAGGACTAAACTAAAATTTTTCTTCTGTCCTTTTCTTAATGAAATAAAAAGAAAAAGATGCACTGAACTTAAATTTAGTTTAGTTTGTGAACAAGGGAATCGGCACCATTGTCAAAAAACTAAAATACTGATCCAAAGACACCGACTACCACACACATACTAATTCTCTTCAGTGAGCGTAAGAATTTAATCTAAACAAAGTTTGTTTACACTTTCGACAAATACTTTCGGAACAGATTAGAATGTAACTGTATCAATTAAAGTATCATTTGTAATAAAATAACAGAAAAAAAAAACATAAATTTCTCATTGATGAAACAACCGTACGTCACAAAGCATTTAAAAACATTTTATCATTATCTCATACTATCATTATTCAGATTTCTTTGTTTAACAGTGAGTTTTTCTGCAACAGACATTAAAGGAAATACGGCCAAACGCCTCGGGCTCAGAATAAACTCCCTTGTACTTAATTATAAAATATGCCATTGTACAAAGCAAGATTTATTTGTAACTTTCTGCTTTGCTCGGATGAAAATATTTTTTTGCTTTAGAGATTTTTTAATAAAATAATGTTGAAGTTAATCATGAAGTTTTTGCCCGACTACAGCGAAGCAAAAAGGAGGGTTATTTTCTAAGTTATAGTTGCTGATTAGTATTCTTGTTGACTCGTCTATTAGTTAAAGGAGTGAAAACAAATATGAATCTAGGTATCGTTAAGGTTGCCTTTAGCAGCTTTCAACTTTCATTTATTTATTTTAATTTTAATTAAAAACCAAGTTAAATTTTAAAATCACAAGTTGTATAAATCTTATCGAATTAACCCCATAGCTGAACACTGTCTCTTTAGATACAGGTAACCCTAGTTTAAGAGGCAGGGCTCACCAATTTTATTATTGTCTACAGATTTTTGCAGCATAGATTATTATTCGCTCTATACTTACCTCCTACAATTAGAATTAAGTCTGTAACCTTTTTGGAAGAAAATAATTTTTATTATTAATTTTACATTCGGAGAACTGTCGCTCTGGTTCTCCTTTGATCCTTTGGTACAGGTCAAATTTATCATGAATTGATGCATTTCAGGAACTTTAAGTTTCCCTAAAAAGTTGTTAAAATTAAAGGGTGCTTCTCACACTGCAATTAAATATTTTCAACTTCAACTTTTGCATTTTTGAAGTGAAAACTTCTTTAGGCGCGAGTTATGTTTTGGCGATCGGGAATTTAGTTAACTCATCGTAACACGCGTTGGGAATTTTTTAGATAGGACCAAACCATTGATTTCGTGACACTGTGACGACACTAGCTTTTGACCATTAAAAAGACCTCAACGCGTTGATTACCGCGGTGCCGTTTTTTTCAAGTTTTAATTTTTGTCGACACTCCCGGAGTGCCACTGTTTTTACTAGCATAGCATAAAATGCATTATCATCCTATAATTCCTGTGAGAGGACAGAGAGGCGGGCTGTTATCTACCACGCGGGCCTAGTGCGGGTTGGTAGATGTCACATGTCTTCGAATTTTTGATTCTGGAATATGCCGATTTCCTCACGATGTTTTCCTTCACCGTTTTGAGAGCTTGTGATGAAAATATTGATACAAAGTAAAGGCAAACTACTACTAGCGTGATAAGCAATATATTCGTAAATTACACATGGATGGTTTAATATCTATATCATTTTTCATATCTTTATACCTGAGATAACATTTGATATAGAACCTCTGAGTAGAGGATACCTAAAATACTACAGACAAGAAAATACAATAACATTTATGAAAGGAGCAGGGGTAAACAACAATAAAGGCTGAGGCAATATCAAATCTTCTTTTCATTGGAGTAATTGTAATTTTTCTAAGTGCTCGCCAGTAGAGAAACAATATCCGCGTCGTGGATAACTGGGGACATATAATACAGGGCTGGAGTTCAGGAAATAGGGTGAACGTTATGGAGAGCGCATTAGCCATGTTTTTCTTGTTTAAAATCTTCGGCGCTTGGCATTTACTATGATTCTTAGCAAAGATAAGGCAGTCCTACTAGATTTTGTGTTTACCGCAAGTTAAAGCACTTTTTTGATTGGTGTTCTTAGTAAAACTATGGAGGTAATCGTAATTATGCTAAATGGGTGATGTGACATTATTTAAAAACCAGATGACACGGTTTAATAAATCTCGTCCTGTAGCCAAGGGTTGAGATTTGAATTTCTAATCACTTGTTTATGCAACTTCTGCTGGTAAAGATTAGAAAAAAAGGCGATTAAGCCATTAAAAAAGACCTTTTTTTTTCTTCTGGAAATCGCCATGGATGGAACCATCTTGGGAGAACGGAGGGTTATGTCAGACTTCCACCAACTAAAACCCCACTGTTCCTACTATTACCATGAGTCAGGGGCCCAAGAGATACTTGTGTATTCGCCGCACCCCCGACTGGTATCAGCCCGTCATGCCTAGCGGGCCCCATCACCAAGTCCGGCGGATCTCACGACCGCACGTCCTTATAAAGGCGCGCATGAAACACTGCATGTCTTCTTTTCGGACCTGACTGTTCGGGCAATGACACAGCCCCCAATTTCGCCCGCAGGCCCCTCACTATGGTGGCCGGATATCGTTAAGCGCCCTTCGACACCCGGCTGCTCTTCTGTGAATTAAAAAAGACCTAAAACTCTCTATTCGGCATTGCAATGAGCAAAGTGCCACTTTGAAGATGGCTCCACTACTTACTTAATTTTGCGTGCTATTACAACCCTAGCACCAAAAATACTCAACAAAAGTGACAAAGCGACGTAAAATAAGCCGTAAAAAGCGCAGTCTCTCACAAGGACCGCATCGAGCAATTTCGAGTCCCACCCTGTTGTCGAGTCGACAACTTAATTTATCAACAGCTTGTTACTGCTTTACTGCTGGGCATTGAGCAATAGTTTAGTGGTGAGATGTCGCCTTATATTGCACCGCTTACTGTGTATAACGAAATTGTATGCATTGTATACTGTATTAAATCTTTTTGCTTGTCTCTTGTTGGTTTGGAACTTGGCTTAATTTCAAGTTTATAAGATTTGGACTTATAAGGAACAGTTGTTTTCTGACATCTAGCTGTGGTTCTTTATTTATCTTTCGCATAATCAGGTAGATGATGCTGATAATCACTTTGATGGAATTGTAAAAAAAATCCCACTGAGGTTTTTCTGTTCACAGCCCGTCGACTAATTTGACCATAATGGAAAACTGACTTATATAATGATGTTGATCCAGACTCAGCCGCAAAGTGCATATGCTTAATGTTCCTAGGCGTAGAATTAAATTGTTTTCTAATAATGTATCTGCATGTCCATAACTGTCTATAACAAATTACCTGATGGCTTCAAAACTCTCAGCCTCAAAACATTGAAATGTAAATTATTTAACTTTCTTTTAAGCAAAATAAATGTTATTACTCGACTGAAAATTTTATAAATGAAAAATTTACGTAAATATTTGACATTATTGTCTATAAATCATATTTTATCTCCTTGACCTAATTGAATTTTGACTTTTATAATTAATCTCTTTATAAATTTTCTATAATTCTAATTATTAATAATTTCATTTTAATGCAATGATCACCCATAATTAAAAAAAAAACCAGATTTGTACGCCGGAAACGGCAGAATATTATGATCGTAATACATAACGCACATAACAACTTAGTACAATATTCTGAAAAATAAATGCATTCTAATCTA
The DNA here is from genome assembly GCA_963680765.1 of Agrochola lychnidis. Taxonomy (NCBI): domain Eukaryota; kingdom Metazoa; phylum Arthropoda; class Insecta; order Lepidoptera; family Noctuidae; genus Agrochola; species Agrochola lychnidis. The sequence goes on from OY796857.1 coordinate 19,921,527, forward strand.
TTATATTCTAAAAAAAATAGGATCATAATATTGCCCTTCTATGTATATGAGTGTGTTATTAGTAAATTTTAGCCGTGAGGTGGTTAGATACGGTCAAAAACTTTTACTTCAAAAATTATTTGCCTAAAATGCTTCGTTGCCGGACCGAAAATACCTGTCCAGATTTATAGCGTCCACAAAATTTCTCGAAGTTAATTTACAAAACGCAAAACGGGTAAACCCTCATACAAAAGCTCGTGAGATAAGTCCCAAAGAATCTGAATGCGAGGTGTGGAAGTATCTAAATAATTTCATTTTACGTTTCACCTAACATGTTCAAGAGACGGGGTCCGAAGCGTTGACATTCTTTATTTTCGGAAAACTCGCCTAAAGGTTATAACGGGTAACTTTCTGATGTTAAATGCGGCGTAGCTCGCCTAAATAATAACAACGTGTAACACGGTCAGCTCCGAAACAATGGGTGGACGCTTTTCAGTTTTTACGTCCTTCATTTCATGTTACGTTATATTCCACTTTCCTCGTATTTATTTCAGGCGTAATCCTTACATTCATGTAGTAAACCAGTTCAGTGTACCGACGGGATGGGATGTTTTTTAGGTCCGTATGAAGGTATAGGACGATTTTTGTTGAATCAAGCACAAATACAAGGTACAAATAGTTAGGATATTGTAGCGTTGTGAACGGTCTCAACTACATTAGTCGAGTGATCAATTAGTAAGTAACTAACCACATCACTACAAATGTGGCACAACACTGATTTCCTAAGGACACTCTGGCATTTCGACTGCCGCTTGCCTCCCTGAAGGGAGTGACCCTCAGGACCGTGTGCCCCGACCTAGGGGCTCTCTGTACGGGCTCAGGCTGCCCGCGGACAAAGGCCTGCCTACCCGCGGCCTACCGCCGCGCACCTGTGCTGACAGGCGACCTTCCACGTGTGGCCAATGCCTGCCTACCTGCGGCCTACCGCCGCGCGCCTGTGCTGACAGGCGATCTCCACACAGTCACGTACTACTGACGTGTAATAACAGCAGTCTACGAGGGCCGTCCGACCTACTACGGTGCCTGTGCTGACCAGGCGCCCACATCTGCCATGTGCTACCAAGGACGGTACCCTTCCTGTCTATCCTAAGTGTGTGAGTGCTCAGACTCAGGTCAGGATCTTACCCACAACCTAGCCGTGTTCTACTATCTTCTTACTATCTATATTATATCTATAAACCTATCTAACTGTTTTATTACCTACAACTACTACCTAACCGTTAACGGCCTGCGCAGCCTACCCTGCGCAGCCCTAGCCGTTACAATATGGAGACACGAAGCACATTTATATTTTGCATGATCTCGTTCTCGAACAACAAATTTTCAAAGAAACCAATTAAAACCGGTTCCTGGACAAACGTGAATAATTCTCTGCAAACAAAAATTTTAACAAATATTTTTGGAAATATATTTTCTATTTCGGGTCTCATCTCGAAAGCAAACACCCAGTCGGTTCGGAAACACAATTTAAGTTCGTCAACAGCCGGTTTCAGTGGTAGTGCTCCGAGGCACAACTTATTTATATAGGAGAGTACAGTTTGGTTCGATAGCTGAGAGCCCAAGTTAGTTGAATCAGGCGTTAGGTGCTTTGCGAAAACCCATTTAAAATTAACGAAGACCTCTTAAATCATGTAGCATTATTTTGTTCCTTAATTGATATTATTGTTTCAAACTTTGACTCGGAAGATTTATCTTTGCGCCCAGGAGTAAGTAATAATTTGTGTCGCATTTTAAAAATAAAGGACCTACTTCCGAGTTTGGCTTACACAAATCGTGATTCCAAAGTTTCTGGACGAGAATACTTTACAGGTTTAACGGCAAAAATACGAGCGAAGTTTAAAAGAAAGATTGGAATGCGTAATTAAAGGGAACACCAGTGATTTACCAAATGATGTCCATTAAAGTTGGGGCTGAGGAAACGGCCACACTGTTTGAGGAGAGGGGCGCGGGGGGAGTTGTGAACCAGTTCTGACGACCTCATCACGGTTTCCTTCCTACAAATGAGTAAAACGAGGGTCTGTGCGTAATGTGTTCAGCTTTTAGGGTTACCTTGTACGGCTAATTCTGTGGATTGGCGAGAAATGTGTTTTTTTGGAACAAGGAAGTAGAAACTGTGTTGAAAGGTAAGACATGTTTCATTAAGTGAAGTTGTTAGGGTAGGTAGGACAATTTCTTTTTAAGGCTTGAATTGAAAAGAAGAACCAATAATTTTTGAGTACAGCTATTCACCCTTGAAATATTTGTGATAATGGAAAACAGGTAAATAGAATAGCTAAATAAAACGTGAATCGCATAAAAACAACAATTGGAACAAAACTTGGTTCTTTAAGATAAGAGCATGATTAAATTAACGATTAACTACAATAAAATGGGGTTTACGATCGCACAGTTGACTGATTACGTTCAATATGTGACGAATGCGGCGGATTGAAATGCTTATCATCGTCAGAGCGTTGAGTAGGTATGTCATTAAAATCGCGATAAAACTGAACTAAGATATTCAACATATTGAATCGTCTAGCAGTCTTCGTCTTTACGAAGGCTAAGCCGAACCAAGAAGCATAAGGCATGATTATGATAGATTTCTATGCAACTCTCTAGATAAGTCATGGGGATAAAATAGATGCTGCTTTAATTTGGATAGGAAAGGTCAAAATAGATACTTTAAGGAGAAAAATATCCATCGCAAGAGCAAAGTTACGAATAAAATATACGTTATAAACAACCTTACAGTTCTACATACCAAGGGACCTAAAACGACCGCTTTGGCAGAATAATAATATGATGTATTATAAATCATACAAACTGTCAAGAGTTTTACAATATAATGAAATAACATTTAAACTATAAAATATAAAATAAAAGTCTCATTTGATTAATAAACACTATAGGTAAAGAAAAATTATCCGGTAAAATTGCGGTCTTAATTTTTTCATGCGTCAATATTTACACCAAATATGATTCTGATATGAATTGTGTCATTGTGTGTATTTGTGTCACCATAGAGGAATTGCTGGGAATTCAGAAAATTTATTGCTTTTAGAGGAATTGCTAATGTGGCCGTTTTAGACCCGCAGTTAAATAGTATCAGAAATAAAACATTCTGACACGTCAGTAAATTGCGGGTGCAATTTATCAATATAAATACCACAGAGGGAAGGCAAAGGGCCATGACAACACAGAAGAAATGTTTCCCGTAATATCAGTCTTAGACGACAAAGAGGCAATCGATCACACTGCTTCCACCTGGGCAGAGGCGGCAATCCAAATGCGTGATACGAGTTAAATACCGTCGAATCACCACATCTAACAACCAACTTCCAACTCTATAACCTTCCCCTTTGAGTCTATTTTCTACTGTAGGAGCAGTTATAGGCGTGGAACCAACATTTCACACGATTCGTTTTGTCTGCTCTCCTGCTTCCCGTCCCAGGTAATGGTTCCTGTAATATTGGCGTAATATTTCTCGGCGATAGCATTTGTTATCAACGCAGTAACGATGTCGTTTTTATCCGAATTCTCTTTCTGCATAATAGGGTGATATGTTCGGTTTACATAGCTAACGGGTTGGGTCAGTAGGCTGTGTTATCGTAAAAATGTGTGCTGAATGAAACCAGGAAATCAGAGTAATTATGTGTGTTTTGACGTCAGTTTCTTAGTCAGAAAACAGTTTATCTAGGTATAAATATCGTAATGTAATCTAAAAAATATTTGATAAGACACATTTTAAAAATTTACCCATTTTGCCGACGAATATATTTCTCTCATAGAAATATATTCTTCGGCAAAACGGAATATTTGGAACAGTTTGGAGAAAACTTTTTATAGAATGTAGTATTCATTATAAAGATCATTCACACGTATTTTTTTGCACATAAAAACGATGAATGCTTACGTAACACTCAATCTTTAATATTTTTAATGTATCATAAACGCTGTTACCAAGCAAGTAGGTAACACAAAAACTTTCATATTCATATTTGAACGCAGAACAGTCACGTTGAAACGCCACATCAATTTTTAATACGGGCTTGGCCTAATATTTTATTAAAGTGTTTGGTATAGAAATTGTATGAACACAATGAGTAGGCCCGAAGTGAAGCAGATCGTAAAGCCTTAATGCGGTTAAAAAGCTATTATGACATAGTTCGTAGTTAAATTTTATGGTTTTCACTTAGTTGTTATGGCTTGCGGGTTAGTTAAACCAATGGTGTTTATAAGCATGTTATTGATGAAGCTATTGGTGGGTTAACTTAAAAGCATAAGTTTGTTATCAAATTTAAAGTTAACAATAGCTGGACTACTGCAGCAGATAGGTTAAATACTGTTGATAACAATTATTTTGTGATATAATAAACGAATGAAATAAAAAGTATTCATATAGAAGAAGAAAAAGATCATTAGGAAGACTGGTACTGATAAAAAATACTGAACGGTAGAAAAAAATTATAAGAAAATGATAGCCATATCAATAACTGTAAACTAAGAAGTAAACACAATTGCAAAAGTAAATTCGCTTAAAAAACAACAACATGTTTACGTACCAATCAATAACATCAACCAACGTGCACACAATTATAAATTATTCATAAGCAATTAAAAACAAGACGTTTGGCAAACTTATTCCGATCTCAACAATATAAAACAACAATTATAAATTAATGGAATCGAGGGAGTTATAAATTGTTGTGAATTGATTTAGGCCGAATTTCCCTTCGTTCGGGAACATTAATCAAGCTTCTCCATTCACTATTCCGAGAACACCCACGCGACAAATATTCGCAATGCTTCGACGAAGATGTCATTGTATAAATTTTAGATACTGGAAGTGTTTCAGATTTTATCTCTTCTAAGGGCGAATTTTAGCAACGAAGTTGAACGCAATCAACACATCTAAACCGCGCTCAAGAGTGGAATATTGACATTGACAGCTTGAACTTTAAATTTGCTGATCGTGTTCAGTTTAATTCGTGAAGTTTGCCCTTAGTCTTTTCTTGATTTGAGTTGGTTTGTTCATGGAGTTGGTGGCTTAAGTGGCTAAGTAATAACAGCTGCACGGGTCGATTGATCAGGTCAAGCTACGCTTGCCGCGGTTGGTCCGTGACTCCATACCGAGACCCCTCCATGACTCGGAAAGCACGTTAAGCCGTTTGTCCCGGCTGTCATTCGTGGATCTTTGACAGTTGTTACGGGTCGTTAGAAGCCCGAAAACCAAGGAGTATCGTATTACCCGGTAAGTGGGTTGTAGAGCTCAGATAGGCAGTCACTCCATATAAAATACTGGTATTCAGCTGCATCCGATTAGATTGGAAACCGACCCCATTATACCTTGGAAAAAGCAAGGCAGATGGTGTTCATGGAGCTGTCGGTACTTGCTGATATACCTACGATTATTTTTACTCATAATGCCTTTTGATCGATTGCGGATGCTTTAGATTTTAGAACATCTGCCTTTTTATTTAACCTTCATAATGCTTAGGAAAACCACTTGGCATCGTGATACAATTATTTCCGTCTTCAAGATATTCTAACAGTCATTAAAAAAAAATAAGTGTGTATTTTTCGATGACTGATCCGCTGGATGCGGGAAGCACAGACCCGGTCGAAGTGGAGGTGCTTGGGGGAGGCCTATGTCCAGCAGTGGACGTCTTTCGGCTGAAATGATGATGATGAATAACTTTCTAAGTTATGACAATAAGGAATACAAATCAAACTCTTCCGCTTTCTTCCTAACTTACCATCTTACCATCAAAAATGGAATTATAGAACACAATTATCTGCAATGTTTAGATCAATGTTTTATATCGAAGGAGTTTGGATTAACTCGTGGGATGCCATCCTTTACTTCGACGAACATTTATATTTGTGGTTTTGTGTTAAAACTATTTGAAAATCGCCTAATAGTCATGCATGAAATGTTGTTTCCGTGGCTATTATTAATGAAGGGCTTCTTTCTCGCTTTATTTTTACTCGACTACGGTGAAGCAAAGAGGAGGTTAAAGGTTAAGGTTCTGACCGGTATGTATGTATGTTCACCTGTTCACTCGTAACTTCCAAACTACTTAAAAAAAAAACCGCCCAATTGCGTGTCAGACCACGCACAATGAAGGATTCCGTAGTTGGGATTAATTTATCCCAAAAACAAACTTAACTTTGTAGTTGAAAAACATGTTCTCCCATACGGAATGTATGGGAAAATATGTTTTTGCAACTGCAAATATAAGTTGGTCGATTATTACTCGTTAACTTGTAGAGCCTACTTAGTTGTGATAGTTTTTCTTTTAATTTCGTTATATAAACTATTGCAGTGATTTTTTTCACGTCTTATCTAGCAGGGGTGGAGACACTTGATACTTCCAACGATACCCCACACTACGGGATAGAAAAAAAATCCCCACTTTACGTGTAGGAGAGGTAACCTCCTAATTTTATTTTACCACTTTGTCGGCGTAATTAACATGTATACCCATGCCAAATTACAGCTTTCTAGTACTAAGTAGACCGTGGACAGACAGACAGACGGACATGATGAAACTATAAGGGTTCCTTGTTTACTACGGAACCCTAAAAAATTTACAAATGAGGTAGGTATCGTTAGTCTTGATCGTCCGCTGGTTATATGCTACGTGACGTCACTCTAAATAATATGGCGCCCTCTAGAGGACAAAAGTAACGAACAAAAAAACATTCCCTTTTGTGCTGTAGGTAGGTATATTCGAAATATTCTAGTTCTTGGTCAGAACGTTTATTTTCTGGGCGTCGCTTAAAACATCGTTTCAGTAGTAAACAATGCTGTCATTAACGATCTATCATTTTATTTTTGAACCTCCTCATAGGCGTCTATTTTGTACTTACAAACACCTTTATATTGTTTCTTGAAGAAAATACGTTTAATCTTAGGAATTAAACGTAAGTACGTAATACTGAACAAGAAATTCTGAATGAGATTTTTTGTTTTTACCTCGATGAAAACCCTCTTCGCATCGGATCAATCTGCCTAGCCTTTTCCCAACATGTAGAGTTCAGCTTCCAGTCTAACCGCCTATCTGACTTCGACAACCCACTTATTGGATAACACGATACCCCTTGGTAATACTAGTTGCCACACTCTTGGGCTTCTGACCAAGTACCTGTAAATACTCAAATATCTACGAACGAAGCCAGCTTTACGCGCTTTCCGAGGGACGGGAGGGGTGTGTAAAGATGGTCACCCATCCACGAACCGACCGCAGTAGGAGTATCTTATCCTTCTATTGACCCCTGCGGCTGTTGTCATGTAGCCACGAGCCCCTATCTTCTTCGCATCAGATACATTAATTTATATCAGATAAGAAACTAAAGAAAATAGCTAAGGTTAGATATAAGTACCTATATCGTTGTTAAAATTGCAGAAATTAAAATACCATATCACTAAACGTCGATTCTCATAAAATACAATAGACGTGGTTATATTTAGTAACCTGTTCTTTCGAGCGCTGAAAGCAGAGCGTTTCTCTGGGTTCAGCGCTCGGTGTGGCAACTCGCTGTGTTCTGGTTCGCGACAAGACAATCGTCATCCTGGGGATGCCTCGTTGAGAGGTGAAACACGTGTCGATTTCTTTCGGGGTTTTTTATGGAATAGCTAAGCGGAACAGCAGTGCTATTCTGCAAAAATCTCACCGTGAACGCTATGGTGAAGTGAGCTTGAAGTGAGCTGTCATTCCACCAAATGCTAGGGATTGACACTGTTGACAGCTCACTTTTAAGCTCACTTCACCTAAGCGGTCACGGTGAGATTTTTACAGAATAGGACTGCTGGTTACTAAATATATCCACGTCTATTGTATTTTATAATGGATTTCCGCAAGGTCACGTCTGAATCAATTAATTATCTATATCGTTGTTAAAATTGTAGAAATTAAAATTGCTAAATCATTTTGTTCAAACTGTCGGCGCCATTTCCATTGTCGGCACATCACTAAACGTCGATTCTCATTTAAAACTCGTTTCAGTGGTTTAATACATAATGTATTGGCCAGTAGATTAGACGGGATTCGATGTAGGGGCGAAGCAGTCATTATTGGACTATCAGTAGCGCGTCAATTAGTCGGGATGGGATCAGCCCTTGGCCTGATTAATGAAACGTGGCACCCACTCGAGCCGCATTCACGCGATCCGAGATAGAACGGCCTTGCTGTCACGTTTGCTAGTGTAAATTGTACTTAATGAGTCGCCTTGAAGTGATGCTTGATAATGTTGGGTGTTAAAGTGTGTGTCATACTGCATACAGCATCAAGAAGGATATTAATAAGGAAAGTAGTGAAAAAACACTATCTTTCCAGTTCTTCATAGTTGCGTAGGTATTTATATGTATTTTTTTATTTTATTCAAATCAAATCAAATCAAATCAAAATATTTTTATTTCACATAAACCTACATGGGCACTTATGAAACGTCAGAAGCTAGGTGCACGGTTCCAATTGGTCGTTTCCTATGGAGAAGAGCCGGCAAGAAACTCCACGGTTACTCTTTTAAAAATAATTGGCTTTTACAATACTTTCATATAACAGTGTTTCTAGGTATGGGAGGACAGTGTAGGTCTTTCAATAAGTACCAAGTACTTAACAAAATAGAAAATGGTTAACAGGTCTACAATCCACTAAGCCTACAGCGTTCTCACATTCACAAAATATGTAGAAAAGAATCTATACAAAAAATAAATAGATTAATAAAAATAAAAAAAACCTATTTTAATAAAACGCAATTATATGATTGCTGTTACAACTGTAATCAATCTGAGTAATTATCATGTCCACAAAAGTGACAAAAAAAAAAAAAAAAGTTCAAATTAAATCGTAGGTATATAATGTCAAATAATAGAATAATAAATATGTCAAGGACGAATGTAAAAACAAAAAAAAAAAATAAAAATAAATAAAGATTTAAATAAACATGTTAATTTGGGAGCAGTTAATAGACTCTTACTTATTTATACCATTAATGAGGTACCAGGGAAGCCACATGTGCAGAAGGAATTATTGCCAAACTTCCTTATCTTCAACATAGTCTTTAATTTTATAATATGCTTTCTTGATAAGGACACGTTTGATGTGGGTTTTGAACTTCCCATCGCTAAGTTCTGTCACAGACTTTGGCAACTTGTTATAAAAGCGGATATTACATTATACATCATCATCAGCCTATAATGTTCCCACTGCTGGGACACAGGCCTCCTCTTTGTGAGAGGAGTGGGCCATAATCCACCACGCGGGCCCAGTGCGGGTTGGTAGTTGTCACATGTCTTCGAATTTTCGGTTCTAGGACATGTCGGTTTCCTCACGATGTTTTCTTTCACCGTTTTGAGAGCAGTGGTGATAAAATAATTTACACAAAGTAAAGCGACTGTCTGGGTTTGAACCTACGACCTACATCTCGTAAGTCGCGGCCGTTACCACTGGGCCACCACTGCTCTCACCACATTATACATACATACATAAATTCACGCCTTCTTCCCATGGGAAGAAAGCGTGAGTTTAGGCGTGAGAGACGTAGACATACACAATACATACACATACATAACACACACACCCACACATATATTGTTACATTATAATTAATAATATCTGGGTGATATTTATTTAAGAAGTATGTATGTAAGTCTGTATGTATTTATATTCTCATATTAATTGTTTTATTTTATTAAATGAATTGTTTTGATTTTACATATTTTACTTTCTCTCTATTTTTCCACACGATGTCTACACTTTGTCCATGGGACCAACATCGTGATCGCGAAAAAATAATCAACGCGACCACATATTTCTAATAGACGCTGTATACGAGTATTTGACTGAGTATTTGGAAAGTTGTGCACGTGACTTTGTATTTCAAATTGGTGAGAGTTGCCCCCCAGGGAAAACACAACAATATATGAAATAAATTGCATCACATTAGTCAAGGCTTCAGATATTTTATTTATTTAATACTTCAAGCACAGAAATGTACAGAGGCGGACTTAATGCCACAGGCATTTTCTACCAGTCAACCTTTGGGTGATGCAGAGTCAAACTGTGGTAGGTGCAATTACGAAAATGGAGGAAAAAAAATATATTCAAATATAAGGACACACATAAACTTATTACAAACTATAAATATAATATATAGGCCTAATTACGTATATAAAATAAGCACAAATAAATACACATAAATACATGAATATACTAAATAAAATAATAAGACAAACAATGGGAAAACATTAGCGTTGTGATGATACTGCCAGCTTCTTACGAATGTGCTCACGAGCTTTAACTTTAAAGGATAATCGGTTGGTTGCCATCCTGATTTCCAGGGGGAGTGCATTCCACAGAGAAATAGACAGAACGAAGAAGGAAGAGTGAATGAAGTCTGTGCGGTGAGTGGAACATTGAAGAACGCGATTATTTGATGACCGTAGATTCTTATTGTGGTTGTTACAAATGTACTGAAAGTGGGGGGCTAGATAACTAGGGGAAGTGGGAGAGTCAAGAAATGAAAATAAGGTGGTCAGCGCCCTTTGTTCTCTGCGCTGGCGTATGGGCAACTACTTTAGAAGCGACCGATGCGCAGAGACATGATCATATTTACGCAGATTGAAAACGAATCGAATGCAGTTATTGAGAAGACGGTCAAGTTTGTCGAGGAGATCTGCATTCAGGTCATAGTAGCACACATCAACATAATCGATGATAGGGAAAATTGAGGACTGCACAAGCATTGTCTTCGTACTTGTTGGTAGTAGGTTTTTCAGTCGGTACAAAGCCCGCAGCGTTCGAGTAACCTTCTGGCTGACCTTTGTGACTTGAGTACGCCAGTTCAGAGTATTGTCAATGTGCAAGCCTAGATCCTTCACATAAGTACTAAATGGGACGACCGTATCATTAAAGAGAACTGGTGGCAAGGTTGTACCATCCACCTTACTCATACTCAGAGAACTTCCGATGATGATCGCCTGACACTTATTAGGGTTTACTGCTACGCCAAATCTATCAGCCCAGGTTTTTATGGCTATCAAATCCCTATTTAATTTGTCGATAGCGTCAGGTATTTCTTCAACCCTCCCTTGACAGTACAACTGCATACAGATGATACGCACACTGAAGCTCGGAAGTTTTAAGATTGATAAATATAGAAAACAGAAGAGGAGAAAGAATACCGCCTTGTGGAACGCCAGTATCCAAATCACACCAGCATGATGAAGAATCCCCAACATGAACGGACTGCTGACGTTCCTGAAGATAAGAGGAGAATATATTTTGAAGCTTATTTATACTAATTATTTTTACTATTGACTTCATTTTCTGGCCTACAATATTAATTTTTATTTTATTTATTAGAAAAAAAAAAACAATTAGATACTACAAAATATAGAGAAATAATTAAACTAAGATTTAACAGACATGTAACCCACACCACGTTTTAATTAAATGTTAAAAGGAGTGTTGAAGACAACTGATAAAAATAAAATAAAAAAAACTTAAAAAAAAAAAAAAACAACCGACCTCCAAAAAAAACACTACAAAGTGAAAAATAACTTTAATTTCGGAAGTCGGTGTCTTGGGTTTTGTATTTTCGTCTTTTGCCACCGACTTCCGAAATTAAAGTTATTTTTCACTTTGTAGTGTTTTTTTTGGAGGTCGGTTGTTTTTTTTTTGAAAAAAGTTTTTATTTTTCAATTTTTAGTTGTGGTACATACCCCACACATATTTGAATACCACTACCTGCTACCAGTGACAGAAACTTATCATATCATCTACATACTAAGTGGGAAAAAAATACGTATTTTGTAGCTAACTCAAAAACTATCCAAGCAAAGTTAATAAAATTTATATGGGACCAATTCGAAAGCACATCCTTTCAAACAAAAAAAGAATTTTCAAAATCGGTCCACAATTGACGGAGAAATCGGTGGACATACATAAAAAAAAAACAGAAAAAAAACAAACATACGCGACGAACATATAACTTCCTCCTTTTTGGAAGTCGGTTAAAAAATAAAACAATAGTCGCTACCACTGCCACACTACAATAAAGGTGGAAAAATAAAAAGTACATAGATAAATTATTGTTGTCTAGCTGATAACGTAATGTTATGAAATATACAAAACCTACATTTAGAGGACGAATGTCAAGGACAAGAATTTTAATATGAAGATCAGTCAGTCTCCAACCAATCCTTACTTAGCATTGTTGTACTAAAATACTAAAGAATAACAAAACGAATTTACTAACATTTACAGAAATATATTATTCAAGTTTCCATTTACATATTTGAATCACAATATTATTTATTCAAGTGAATTTGTATCAAAAACAATTTAGTTATCTAAAAGCGATATGCTCTTTATAATGTTCATCCATTTGTAAGTCTTGAAAGATCTTACGAATTGGAATGATAAATGAAATTTAAGCTCGCCTTTCCTTCATTCAACTACCAAATACTAATAAAATCATTCTATTGAAACTGTTACAAAATCAATTATCAAGTGTCTTGAAGGCTTCGCTGGGAACGGGAGCAAGGAACATGGAACTGCACTTCATTCAATTTTATATTCGACTTTTCTATTCAACCATTAAATGATTCTTAGACATCCGATCCGATTGGATCTGGGGCGTAGATTTCAAAGTGAAAGGTTAATAATGAAAGTTCAAGAGAGATTAGTTGGAAAATAGAGCTGATTCATGTTGTTGCAGCTGAAATTTATCTCTTAAGTACTCATAGTTAAGTTATGAAAATACTTACGTAAGCGGTTGAACTCAAATATATATAAGTACTAGCTTTTGCCCGCGGCTTCGCTCGCGTGGATGTCGGAAAATATTCCATGGGAACGTACTACCGGGATTTCATACCCAATAACAGAGGAAAAGGTCATTGACTCCTACCGCTGCGTCCGCGTTGCTACGCGTAAATTTAAAACTGTGATATCTTTTAAACTATTCATTTAAATGATATGATATCAGGCATATTTTAATCTAAATTAAAAGCTCAATTTGAATAACATATTTTATTGGATAAGGATTAATAAATACTGGTCAAAAAGCTTCAGAAATAACAATGACATTTTTATCAAATTATAAAAGATAAAATGGTTATTGTGGGTCATCCTTAGAAGATAGACATAACCCATCGCGGACTTTTTGTTGAACTTTTTAATATGAACAATACTGTAGAACATATATTTGATGTATCTTTTCCGGTTTACGCAGCGCACGCCAGTAAAGCTCCCAGTCGGCATGATTTTTTCCGACTTCTTCAACAATAATCGTCAAATTTCAACCAAAATTACACATTAAAACCTTCCGCCTGAATTACTCCGTCCATTGGTGAAAAAATCCGTTCAGTAGTTTTTGAGTTTCTCGCATTCAGACAGACAGACAGACGCGGCGGGGGACTTTGTTTTATAATACGTAAGGATTTCAGGAAAAATAATAATTTATTTAATCAAATAACAGTGTTAACATTAAATAGTTTCGTTTGTAGGTACAGTTGACTTATGCTAGTTAACAAAACAGGTAGGTGTTGCAACCAGCACCCTTACTAAGTTATTAAATAACTTGTATTAAGGGCAGTGGTACAAGCCCAGACTTATTACAGTTTCACAAAAGAAATTGCAGTCAGAACACGGGTATTTTTTTTTCAAACTTTAACATAAAACATAATTGCACAAATCAGAAATTACAATATATCTATTTGACATTTGGATTATTTGTGTTTGTGTGTGTATGTGTGTGTGTGCGTGCGTGTGTGCAATGGTAATGGTGTATGTTGTGTCGGTGTAGAATGTGTGTTATGTTCTCGGTAGAAGGGTTTAGGGTGGGTTATTATCAGAGAAAAGCAGGCGTTCTGTATCCAGGTAGTTATTTGTAAGCTTATTGGTCCTGATCTTCAGAAAAGTTTGGTGCGTAGTTGTCGCAACCGGCGTGCGTGTATGACCAGTTGTATGAACGTAAACGAAGCAAAAGAAGTATGTAAAGATCGTAGAAGGCGTGAGTATATGTATGTATTTATGTTTTAAAGTTATTACCCGATTACGGCGAAGCAAAAATAAGGGTTATTATTTTGACCGGTGTGTATGTATGTATGTACATCTGTTACATAACTTCTAAACTACTGATCATAATTTGACAAAAGAGGTATCGTTGGAAGCGTCTTAATTGTCCGCTGGTTATAAGCTATGTGACGTCATATTAAATTCAATATGGCTAAAGGACAAGATAAAGTCGCGAAAAAAAAAAAAGCCATGTTGGGTATCAAATGAAAGGACTTGACGAGCACGTTACAAATACATATTTAACCCAAAAATAATTTAAATAAAAATAAAAGTTATAAACCCTCCTTTTTGTTTTTTGCAAAAATCTGGAGTCACACGTAATCTGTTCGAACCCTAACACGCTCACTCCGGATTTTTAATTTGTGTGTCTGTGATGTCTTGTTTATTACCTTTTTAGTTGACTTTTTGTTCGTAGTTGGGTTTTAGTTTTTACAACTTTTACTTGCTATGTTTTCCACAGTTGGTTTGATACTGAAGAAACTGCAATACATCTGTAAAGTCCCCACCATTTGTTTACAACGGCTAACTGGGTCATGTATTAGATAAGGCAGGGTAGTGCGCACAAATCTTTGCAGGCGTTAGTTGGGTTAGGATAGTGGAAAATGGAAGTTTCCTCGCGTAATTTAGAAGAGGATACTTTTTATCAAATGGACAAAGAGTAGGTACAGTCGACCGTACTTCGATGGTAACACTTTGGACCTTGACCTGGCCTGGCGTAGTACGATATTTGAATAGATTTTGAGACTAAGACCTCAGTTTTATGTACAACTATTCAAATTCAAATTATTTTATTTCACCTAAACCTATAATAGCACTTATAAAACGTCAAAAGCTAGGTTTACGGTTCCAATTGGTCGTTTCCTATGGAGAAGAGCCGACAAGAAACTTCACGGTTACTCTTTTCAAAATATTTGGTTTTAAATACAATGTTTTCAAATTACAGTGCTAATAGGTATGGGAGGACAGTGTAGGCCTATCAACAATTACCAGGTACTTGGTAAAATAGAAAATGGTCCACAAGTCTACAGCCTACAACGTTCTCACATTCACAAAAACTAAAAGAAAGAATCTATATACAAAATAAATACAATTTTGCTACCACTAACGTGCAACTTACTGTATTTTCAATGTATTTTCTAATAATTGATTTAGAAGACGACGATTGTGAAAATGTACGAGAAGCTAATGCTTGGTTCCCTCCGAGTTTATTATCACATGGAACCCACGGACTGGACCAAAACTTACGTAATAATGTGGAGACAAGGAATTTGAACTCACGCTAAAAATATTAAAATATTGTGATCTGATTTTAATAATGAAAATACACAATATATTCCAGATGATTCTGTCATGAAGGTAAAGTCAGGGAAATTCATTGTTAAAGAAATTGATTCCCAACTTAAATTGTCCGGATATTCAAATCACACCACAACTGTAATTTTTTGACAGTTGTTTGAAATGGCGGCTTATTGGTGATTCATAGGAATTTACTCGCCCGAAACGGGCGAATGGACACATTTAAATATACAATATCGCCCATCGGCATGTGCCCGCCCGATTCTTTTTTAATATTTTTGAAAAATGTTCGAAAAATAACTTTGAAAGGGGGTCTATCTTTAATATTTTTCATATTATGAATTTTTTTATGTCTTGAGCAGCGTTTGCCATATCTCCGATGTTACTGGCTCAATTTGGATTCTATTTATTATTTCTAAAAGCTTATAAGTTATTTTCTCGGATTAACTAACATTTTTATTAAAATTTGTCAACTATGCAAAAAAAAAACTGGCCAAGTGCGTGTCGGACTACGCACAATGAATGGTTCCGTATTTGGAATTAATTTATCCCAAATACTAAATTAACATTGTAGTTGAAATACATGGTCGCCCATACATTCCAACTGCAAATGTAAGTTTATACGCACAATATTAAGAGATTTACTATGTTATTTTAAGACCATAGACTTCTTATAGGTTTTTCTGTAATCTATGAGTAAAGAACCATACTTAAATTTTTTTTCAAAATTTTTGGTCTATTAGTTTCGGAGATAAGGGGGTGGATGGTAAATTTTCATAAATTTTTTAAACATTTTTTATTTATCTATGTATTTAATTTACAATCATAACAACAAATATTTGAGATCCTCGCAACAAGCACTTTCATTTGATATGTCACACGGTACAGTTTCGGTCAATTTTAATCGAATTTCTTAAATATCTTTAAAAGTTTTTATTTTAAAATTAAATAGAAAATATATTTAAAATTCTTGTAACAAGCCCTTTCATTTGATATGTCACACGTTACTGTTAGCAAAACTTTTTTGTTTTTTTTTCTTGTTTGCCCCCCATAAGTGACCCCAATATTCAAAATTGATTTATTTACGTTACACTTTCGTGTTTGGGTCACAGAAATACATACATGTAGCAAATTTCAATTTAATCGGTCCATTAGATTCGGAGCAAATTGGCTGTGATAGACGAACAGACAGACACACGAGTGATCCTATAAGCGTTCCGTTTTTTTCTTTTGAGGTAAGAAACCCTAAGACCGGAGCCGAAAATTTTTTTTCTAAAAAAACAGTATTTTTCATGAAAATTCAGAAAAATACGGGTGGGCACATGCCGATGGGCGACATTGTATATTTTTTTAATAGTAAATTCGTGCGAATCACCAATAAGCCGAAATGGCTATATAACACGGCAATTTGACTTCATTTCCCTGTCTGTTCATGTAAGTGTGGCTTGTAGGAACAGTTGTTTTGGTAGATGAACCAGCAATATTATCAACTTGTAACTCACCACACTTGTGCCAAACGTGGTTTCTAGTAGTGTTTTGGCACTGATCGTGGCTTCGCAAAGCTTGTGATGAAACATTTTATTTTCTTAGACATGGTTAACTTTATCAAAGATATTTATGTACTGGGTGTTCAAGAACATCATACTGTTTATTCCTTTCTTTAAGTTGTGGTGAAAGTGGTTTATAAATAGAAAACTTGATAACAAACAAAGAGTAGCGGAATACGGAGTATTGGTTTTCATAAAATATTATCAGATTCTATAACATAACTGGCGAAATTTGGGTGTACTATTGGCACACCTCTGCCTAACCCTTAGGAAATTACGAGCGTAATGTTATTTATGTTGTGTTGTATATAATAATATATTCCATGAAACTGTCTATTTCAAGCTAACCCGAGACAAGGATTCTCAATTAAACCCAAAGACAATAAGAAAATAAGGACCAAACGAAGTACTTACATAAAATTAATAACTTTAATAAACCCAAAAACTGTCTTAATAAGGAGAAGACAATGATAAAACTGATAATCAGTTTGAAAACAGTCGTTCCAAGTCGTGACCGAGTCTATAAGAAAAGGAGTCCCGTTTATAAGAAAGGACGGTTACTACGAAGTTAAGGGGGATACTCTAAGGTAGCCCATGAAATCCTATTACAATTTTTGCAATTTTCGAATATTTAACTCTCGAACTTAGAACATGACAATTTCATGAAAACATGACGTTCCAGTCCAATTTTAACATCGAGTGTTGTATTGATGATTTTACTGAAAATACATGCTCGTTACTGTTGTGTAACATGTACCTACAATATACTGAGTTGCAAATTGCAAAATATTAAAGAAATTTTGAATTTCACGAGCTGTCTGAGCATATTCGCCTTAACCCACAAATGTTTGCCCTGCCTTCAGGAAATGAAAGTTCGGGTGACGGAGGCGTGAACTTGTGGTTGGAAAACATACAATTTCTTGGTCGGTTGCGTGTTCAGAAATCCTGTTAGTTTCTGATGTTCAAATATTATAGGAACATCTTAAATTCTAGTTATCTAAATTCTAATCAATGCTACGTGTTTTTCGATGTTATTTTTGTTCCAATATATTTTCAAAAATTAAATTAATGGTGTAAAATAGTATTTTTAGATTTGCTTTTGACAGAGTATGTACAGACAAGTCGGGACGAAAACGTCTGAAATACGTTTTAGAGCACATTTAGTAGCTCATTAGGTAAGAAACTACCGTTTCCTCAATGATGCATCATAATATTAGCGTCTGATAGTTCTCATCCACTTTACTACAATAAGATTGCCTCAAGGAACAATTCTGAGTCTCAAACTACATTACACATAATGATATCACGCTTGATAGAGATAAAAAAATTAATAAAATAAAAATTATTCATTACCATTCAGTTGTACAAAAACACAATATAAAAACTATGCAGCGTTAAAATTTAAGAAAAGAGTGATATAGTTACTATTTCTCTATAGATCTTCTGTAAACCACATTATTTGTCTTAGTAGACCATAGTCCTACCAGCCCTACAGTATTTTTTCAGCACACCAAGCAAAACTTCAACCACATCTTTAATTAAACAGCCTGAGCCACCATTTAATATCGGTTAGCTTGATCTCAACTGGCTGGGTTTAATATAACGCGGTGGAGCGTTTTTTCTCGACGTTAATTCAATCCGTATCCGAGCCGTCACAACGACTCCGGATAATTGACGCGCCGTAACGGTTCGGGCGAACGGACCGTGTACACTGGCTGTAATAAAATGCAGCGTAACGTTCAATGTTAGGATCTTTTGTGGCCCTTAATTGGGGAAAATCTTTTTTGTTATTCTGTTTCTGCGTTTTCAGCTCTTCTTTTATTTTGTTTGGAGTAGTGATTATTTACCGGTAACTTGAAATAATAAAAGTTTGAGTTGAAGTACTTGAGGTCTAAATTGCAGTTCTTCATTTGTTATTCTTCAAAAAACGATGTTCAAATAGGATTTGAATATGAATAAACGGCGAAGTAATGTTCATATACAAACATAACATAGTTTGTAAGACTCATAACATAAACCTTCGATGTTTGTGTAGTTACATAGGTAAAAACATTCTGAAACATTACAATCTTTTCCCAAACCTCCGAGTTTTCTACATCGAATGTGTACGGCGCCCAATATTATCGGAACGGACGTAGGGAAGGGAAGCTACGTGATCAATTGCCACTGACACCACCGCCCTTTTGTCAAGGAAACAATAAGCGCGAATGTCTTCAAATAGATTTGCTGATAACTCACCGCAGTTTGTGTGAGCTTCAGTTTGGCTTTGTTTTTTACAAGCATTCTCATGTGTGGACTATGAAATTCAAGGATGAGGTATTTTAGATTTTTTATCGACTTGGAAAGTTGTCACTACGTGGTTGATGATAGCAAAAGTACATACGCATTTTGGGCCCAGGAAAGTAAAAATGAACAAATACATTACAGGGGCTACAGACAAAAGTAACTACTAATTGAAGGTACGAGGCTCCTACCCTACCACAATGCTGCGACATAGTGAATGTTCTAGTTTGATATTCTTTGACCCGAAATCGGACTTCAAAATAATATAGTATTGTAGTTATTAAATAATAGTGATTTGTGTAATTTTGTTGGTTTTAAACTTTTTACTGTTTCTATTTCTAATCAACATCATCATCATCATTTCAGCCGAAAGATGTCCACTGCTGGACATAGGCCTCCCCCAAGCACCGCCACTTCGACCGATTCTGTGCTTTCCGCATCCAGCGGATTCCTACGGCCTTCACAAGGTCATCGGTCCAACTTGTTGGAGGCTTTCCAACGCTACGTCTTCCGGTACGTGGTCGCCACTCCAGAACCTTTCGACCCCATCGGCCATCCGTTCTGGGAGCAATGTACCCTGCCCATTGCCACTTAAGTTTGGCTATTCTTCGGGCTATGTCGGTTACCTTCTAATGTGTGGCTCAAATTAAAAAAAAAAAAAATCCTTTGTTAACATTATAAACGCGAAAGTAAGTTTGTTTGTTACGCCTTCACGCTAAAACGGCTGAACGGATTTGGATGAAATTTGGCACATATATAGATGATGCCCTGGAAAAGAACATAGGATACTTTTTTTTTCCCACGGGATCGATACTTATGCGGGTGGAACCGCGGGGCGCAGCTAGTATATATATAATTCAGTTTTCATGTGTAATTAATTTTATTTTAATTTTTAGTTTTCCGCGACTTAGATTTTTAAGTTTGACAGGGTCTACAACGGTTCTTAGCTTTAAGCCTTTTGTTAACATTTTGATTTACCTTGTGGAATGCAAATAAATAAATATGAAAATATCTTTTATTCTTTCTAATTTCATTGAATAATTATACATAATAAGTTTTTTTTTTGTGGAAATGTGATTTACTAAACTTCCAAGGCATCTTCACATTTTTTTAGGAAACCAAAAAGAGTTTCGTCATTGCCATGTTTTCTCCTAACAATATTTTAAATTCATCCCAGTAATGTGACCTAACTATAGGCAGATGTAGGTATGTAGAACACCCCCACACGGTAATGGATCTCAAGAATTTGATAATGGCGGAGAAACCCGAGTTCTTCAGAGAACGTACTCTTTCGTCTCTCGGTATGTTCGGTGCTTTGGATATGTAGGTTACAAAGATGCACCTGCTTAGTTGGAATTGTTTTAATACCTTATGTAATGGACCTACAATCTTTGCAAATAAATATACTTTTCTTTACTTTAGTTTTTGATGATGCTGTTTCGTTTTGAAGAGAGAACGAGAGGGAGATGTAACAAAATATATGGCATATTGAATTGTCATTTTGTATTGGTTACAAAGTGATTGATTTAAGTAGTAAACGGGTGTCCAAAACTGACTAATTCTGTTTTGGGGTGGGCCACAGTATCCGGATGGAAAGAAAGAAGAAAGAAAAATAGGTTTATTTGTCACAGAAACACGTGCATACATAAAAGACAAGAGTAATCAGAGAACAGCAGTGGACGTCTTTCGGCTGAAATGATGATGATGATGATGAATCAGAGAACAACACAAGTACTTAACAAATCACGAGCATAGAACAGAAATTACTTAGGCGGCAGCTGCACGACATGACTGTGACAAGAAGGCTTCCATTCAGCATGATGCAGTGCTATGGGGACCCACAGCACAGCGCTGATTTTCAGTGGTCACCCGAAAAAAAGATCTGACCGACCAGACCTAAAGACCCGAAAGACCCGGAAATCAAGTCAGGTTCAGTGATTTTTCTATTTAACATGTAACAAAATAAAATAAACAGTGCTTAGAAGGAGTACCTATCTTATAGAAAAACTCAAAATAGACCACGAAATAATCCGCTAGTTAAGTTAACTAAAACTTATCAGGAAATAGTGAAACAGGTCATCATGTAACTAATTGATATTGAACTTATTTTAATTCAGTATTTTCAGATTGATATAAAAGAAAAATAACACACTACATTACAGCCACTGTTACAAGGAAAATGTTAAAGATATTTGCCATGTTTGACAAACGATATTACGATACCAATACAAGCATTTTTCCTCAAAAATAACTTTATACCTACATAAAAGTATGTTACCATACTTCACTGCCTCGTTGGTCTAGTGGTCGCAAGCGCTACTGCTGAGCATGAGGTCCTGGGTTTGATTCCCGGGTCGGGCAAAATGTTATTGGGTTTATCTAGAATTTCTCAGTAGCAGCTCGGAGTCTGGATTTGTGCCCGGTTGATGGCAATAGGCTCGCTCCCTATTACATGAGACTTAAACATAACTGGCGGAATGTGGGTGTACCTATTACAGGTACACCTCTGCCCAACCCTTCGGGGAAACAAGGCGTGATGTTATGTTTATGTTACCATGCTTCACCCGTAAATGTAATAAGAAACAGATTTTAAATATTCTTTTGACTGTGAATCAGGTTCTCTTTCCAAGAAATACAAATAGTGTCTGATCAATCGTCTCGGATAAGGGGGAGTACCAAACAAACACAGACAGTCAATACTGGGCCGTCGAAATGTACAGTATTTCTATTTTCTTAATGTCCCTCGGCAAACTTCGTATTTCGTCAGTCGTCGGATTGCTATTAGTTGTCGTTGCCCTATTACATGAGACTTAAACATAACTGGTGAAATGTGGGTGTACTATAGGTCTACCTCTGCCTAACCCTTCGTGAATTATAGGCGTGATATTATGTAATGTCAAGAGGACATGGTTCAAATCTTTCACGTCAACCTAAATATCCCACTAATTCTTGTCGTAGGGCGAAGTAGGTATAGAATAACTATTTTCTTAATATCCTTCGGCAAACTTCGTGTTTTGTTAGTCGTCGGATTTCTATCAGTTGCCCTTTGCACTTGGTGCATACCGGACGCTCTAAATCGACTTGGAAGTATATAGAGTATTAATGTAATTTATTTTAAAAATGGAAGGAAAGCTGCTAAAGTTGCAGGCACGACATATTGGAAAATAGTTTTACAGCTCTATATAGTTCACATGGAAATCAAAACAAAACAACAATAAAGGACTTAGTTCTGTTTTCAAATTATTCATCATCTGCCTAGCCTTTTCCCAACTATGTTGGGGTCGGCTTCCAGTCTAACCGAATGCAGCTGAATACCAGTATTTTACATGGAGCGACTGCCTATCTGACCTCCACAACCTAGTGACTAGGTAACACGATACCCCTTGGTAAGACTGGTTGTCAGACTTTTTGGGCTTCTAACTACAAACAAAAACAGTCAAAGATCTACAAATGACAGCCGGGACCAACGGCTTAACGTGCTTTCCGAGGCACGGAGGGGACTTGGTATGTAAAGATGGTTACCCATCCACGGACCAACCGCGGCAAGCGTAGCTTAACCTGATCGATCCGTGCAGCTGTTATTACTTAGCTACAAGCCCCTCTGTTTTCAAATTATTATACACGATAAATCTAATAATTGATGGACATGGAAATTAGCATTCGTTTGTATTCGGAAATCCGATAATACCCGAAGGACATTAAGAAAATAGAAATACTGTAGGTATATTTTTGTAAGTGTGGGTGTCATCTATACTAAAATGAGTTTTTCCTTGAACAGGTCGCGGTTCGACGAGTCATAACTCGATTCATTTTGTTTTTTTTTACCTGGTCTTAAAGAGGAATTTCGTTTGATAAATTGGTTATTTTAATATTCATGAAGTGTGAATGGTCAGGTAGGTACAGTATTTAAACCTTTTTGTATCTTAGATAAATGTAATAAGAGGTATATAATAAGGTGTATTATAAGACATTTATAGGCAGGTTAGAAGGGAAGACCTGAAGGTATCTCTACATCGAACTAATCAGACTTCATCAAGTACTCCACCATTATTGAATGTTTTTGCAAAACTGATAATACCTATACTCCGTAGGTTTAGGTAGTTAAATAAAGGTAAACAAAAAAACCACGTGACGAGACAGCTGTCAAGTAACCGACTAAATGTAATACCCGTCACTTCAATTGTCATGGTACGTCACAGTTGTACTCTTCAATTTAGCAACGTAATAATTTGTTGACGTTTAGAATTTGGGCTCTTTATAATCGACAGATTACAAAATATTTTATTGTTATTATAAATCTAATAAAAAAATTGTGTTCAAGCAGTTACATCTACGAAGAGTAGCTTAAGAATTAATTATAAAGTTTAACATACATTAATAAAAGCGGAAACTATTGTAGAAATCTAAAAAATTATATATTTGGTTTTATCGTATTTTTAAACAAGAAAGTGTCATCGATAAAAACCCTTCTAAAGATTTGTTTACGTTTATTTAACTACCTAAACATATGGAGTGTAATAGCCGAATGGAGACATATCGCAGGAGTCTAAGAACCAAGAGTCGGAATATTCACGAAGAAGAAGTTAAGATAACTATAGACTATCTACTAAATATAAATAAAATACTAGCTTTTGCCCGCGGCTTCATCTCCACGGAGGTCGGAAATTATCCCACTTGAACGTACTGCCGGGATAACAAGTATCCTATGTCCTAACTCAGGTCATGGTCTACCCGTGCGCCTTTCACCGAAATCTGTTCAGACGTTAAGGCGTGAAAAGGTAAAAGACAGACGAACAGGCAGACGAGGGGAAGGTATATGAAGGGTCAAATTAAATTATGTAGCTATATATGGTGAGTCTTTAAAATGTGCACATATCGAAATGAGGGAATCTATGCTTAATTTTATCGACGAAAAAATATTGGTCCATGAATGGGTGACCATCTTTACATACTGAGACTCCTCCGGCTGTCAATCGTGGATTTTTGACAGTCGTTACAGGTCGTCAGAAGCCCGCAAGTCTGACAACTAGTCTTACCAAGGGGTATCGTATTACCCAGTTACTGGGTTGTGGAGGTCAGATAGGCAGTCGCTCCATGTAAAATACTGGTATTCAGCTGCATCCGGTTAGACTGGAAGTCGACCCCAACATAGTTGGGAAAAGGCTAGGCAGATTGATTTATTATTAGTAGGTATGGATTTATTTATTTAATACTTCAAGCATAGAAATGTGCAGAGGCGGACTTAATGCCAAAGGTATTTTCATCCAGTCAACCTTTGGGTGATACAGAGCTAGACAAATAGTGGTAGGTGCAATTACAAAAATGGAGGAATAAAAAAAAACAAAAGTGAAGAGACACATATACCTATTACAAACTATAAATCTATACATATAATAAAATCGTAGCGATGTCAAAACTGTACATTGAATATTTTTGAAAAAAAGTAATTGCTACGAGGTCGGGGATCGATTCTAATGCCGAAAATATTTTTTTTAGAATTTTTGTCTGTTTGTCTGTTTGTCTGTTTGTCTGTATGTATGTTCCAGCATGGCGCAAATTCTACCGGACAGATTCTGATAAAATTTTACATAGATATTCCCTGTGTGTCTGGTCAAACTATAGGGTATAAACTATCACGCTATTTACTATGGGGGACGAGCAATATTACATTATGTCGTATTTGTATGTTCCAGCATGACGCAAATTCTACCGGATAGATTCTGTTAAAATTTTACATAGGTATTCCCTATAAGTCTGGTCAAACTATAGGGTATAAACTATCACGCTATTTACTATGGGGGACGAGCAATATTATATTATGTTCGTATTTTTGGAAAAAAACGCGCCGAAATATTAGGATATTGCAGATGATTATCGATTTAACTTTTTAAATTATTATCATCACGCTATACCTTTATGGAACTAAGCAGTCAATCGTGAAATATATAGGAATGGCTATTTTAGGGAAGTTTCAACGAAGCAATTAACTCAGCGGTTGGACGGTTGCTTTGCAAACATGGGGTTGTAAGTTCGATTCCCAACTGCGGTTTTTTGTTTTTCTTTTTTTTTCACATTTTGTACTACTATTTTTTTTTTGATTATGTATCCATACATATAATAAAATCGTAGCGAAGTTAAAATTGTACATAGAATATTTTGAAAGAAAGTTATTGCTACGAGGTCTGGGATCGATTCTTATGCAGAAAATTTAGTTTTCAAAATGTTTGTCTGTTTCAACTGTATACTGTACAGACTATCACGCTATTTTCTATGGGGATGAGCAATATTACATTATATCGTATTTGTATGTTCTAACGTGACGCAAATTCTACCGGATAGATTATGTTAAAATTTTGCATAGGTATTCCCTATAAGTCTGGTCAAATTATAGGGTATAAACGATCACGCTATTTACTATGGGGGACGAGCAATATTATATTATGTTCGTATTTTTGGAAAAAAACGCGCCAAAAGATTAGGATACTGTAGATGGTTTTTGATTTAACTTTTTAAATGATTATCATCACACTATACCTTTATGGAACTAAGCAGTCAATCATGAAATATATAGGAACGGCTATTTTAGGTAAACTTCAACAAAGCAATTAACTCAGCGGTTGGACGATTGCTTTGTAAACATGGAGTTGTAAGATCGATTCCCAACTACGGTTTATTTTTGTTTTTCTTTTTTTTACATTTTGTAATACGAGTCGACTGTTTTTTTTTTGTAAAAAGTTTTTATTTCTCGCTTTTTAGTGGGTCAATTTGTAATTTGTCTAAGTTACATTAGCTTAATGCCAACTACTCATCACTTTTTACAAAATATTGCTTTTCCCGATGCAGGGACGTTCATCATTGAAAGTTCTCCTGGTACTTCACCATCAACTCCACTTCTCCATATGCATTGTGACGAGCATAAATTGCATTACAACCTATTAAAGTAATCGAATCGCAACCCGTGAAATACTTATTATTTAGTAGTTCCGGTGGCTATTTGTGGTCATCATCATCAGTTCCACTTAACCAAATAGTGCTTTCCAAGAGCAACTGCACGAGTTACTATAAAAAATACCCAAATTGCTATAGGTTTGCCTATAATATTTGAAGAGTTCCCTCTATTTCTCTGGGATGCCATCATCAGATCCTGGTTTCCTTATCATGGTACCACTTTTGAAATATTTCTTTTCCAACAAAAAAAGAATCATCAAAATCGGTTCATAAACGACGCATTTATCCGCGACACACATAAAAAAAAAAATATATACGGTCGAATTGAGAAAACTCCCTTTTTTGAAGTTGGTTAAAAAGAAAAACTTCGTAAGCTATGGGAAACTGCTACGTTACAAGTACTTTACAGTCACAAAACATTCAAGGTTGTGTTCTGATCATTTTAGAGCTGAAGACTATAGAATAAAAGGAATTTTACAGATTTTGACAGCAGATTTGTCCTAGCGATTTTAAAATCTGTGTGTGGATCTTCTGGAATCGTTGCCACACTGCTTTCTGGTGACAAAACAGCGCACGCCATGTTTAAGATTCCCATCAATTTAAAGAGCAACGAAACGCCTGTTTGTGGGGTGTCACGCAACAGTAACAAGGGATGTGTGCTTAGGGATTGCGCTTCATCGTATGGGATGAATGCATTATGGCAAAAAGGAAAGCAGTGGAAGCTGTAAACAGAACCCTGCAGGACATCCGCAGGAACCAAGACATGATGGGTGGTGTTACAGTCCTGACTGAAAAAGTGAATACTTCGTTGAAAAGGTCGACTCTACGGTCGAGAGTTCATAGACTGCGCTTGACCATCATCATACGAACTCGGCTTGGCGGGAATTCAAATGCTCAAGAATTCTCCGATGTTCTTCTAAAAGTTGTTCGAGGCACTCTACGGTCTCTCGGTAAAGTAGATCCCACTTAAGAAGATCTTATTCGTCTGGTATACGGGGACATCAGTCAAATACCGTACCAAGAGAATTCTTGGGCGTGTTTCCATTTTAACTCCGAAAATGATCAAGCTGCAGCGATCAACCACAGTATTCTCTCACAAATTGAGTGAAGTGATATACACCTCCATTAATACTGATGTGGATGAAGATGATGCCGCACATTACCCCGTAGAATTTCTCAATTCGCAAATGGCAAGTGGACTTCCGGTTGTACATCTGTGTAACGGAACCCGGCTCAAAGTCACGTCTTTGCAGAGAAACGTCATCGAGGTGGAAATTCTAACAGGTTATGGCGATGGTAAGACAGTGTTTATAGCGCGTATACCACTAATTCCCCAAAATTATCAGTTCAAGCGCATGCAGTTCTCTGGGAACGTATGCTTTGCGATCAACAAGTCACAGGATCCGACACCGAAGGCTGAAAGCTGCGGATGTCAACCTCAGGACAAGCTGCTTTTCACACGGACAACTGTACGTCGCTTGCTCCCGAGTCACCATTCCTGACTCTGCATATTTTGACTGCTGAGAATAAAACTACAAATGTAGTAGGTATACAGGGATGTTTTATAAAAATGTGGCTGTTATTATAGTATATTGTGGTATCTTACGACTTCCACGTGAACGAAGTCGCGGGCAGAAGCTAGTATAATATATAGGCCTAATTACATATATAAAATAAGCACAAATAATTATACATAAATATACTAAATCAAATAAGACAAACAATGGGAAAACATTAACGTTATGATGATACTGCCAGCTTCTTACGAATGTGCTCACGAACTTTAACTTTAAAGGATAATCGGTTGGTTGCCATCCTGATTTCCTGCACGCGTAGCATGACCACCGTAGAAACGAGTTTTGTCGACGGAAGAATAGACAAAATGACAGATTGTGATTGTTTATCTGTCATTTTGTCTATTCTTCCGTCGACAAAACTCGTTTCTACGGTGGTCATGCTACGCGTGCTGGAGGAGCGCATTCCACAGATAGATAGACTGAACGAAGAAGGAAGAGTGAATGAAGTCTGTGGGACATAGAAGAACGCGATTATTTGATGACCGTAGATTCTTACTAATCTCTATTTACTAATCTCTTCGCTAATTCTTGCTCTTGTTCCCTCGTATACGCAGTATAATTTGTGACATAAGCCGCGCTACTTAATCGGTTGTCAGTCACAGTGATAAATGCTTACATGCCATAGTTACATGCTAACACTCATTGTCTTCAGTGTATGTCGTAATTTGTATTCGGAGATATACAAAGCTGTATGTTTTGAATGTTTTCGTCTTTAGTATTAGTTAGAAATATTAACATATTGTGTGTGTTTTTAGGGTTGCGTACGTTATTTATCATTTTAAAATAAATGGTTTTTTAAAAGTTATTAAAGAAAATAGATGAAAATTTACCGTTTGAGCGTACAAAATTACATTTGCAGTTGGAATGTATGGGTGTACATCTTTTTCAACTACATGTTAAGTTTGTTCTTGAGATAAATTCATCCCAATTTGTTTTTTTTTTTTACAATATTGTTTAACATTGTATCTACTTTATAATTTTCCTTAACTACTGTCAACATATGCCTAGCCTTTTGTCAACTATGTTGCGGTCAGCTTTCAGTCTAACCAGATGTAGCTGAATAACAGAAGTCAGAACCATAAATATGACGTTGCGGTAAGAGTAGTGACAAAAATTTAAAACAGTTTGCTTTTGTGGATTGGTTTATGTATGTATACTAGCTTTTGCCCGCGGCTTCGCCCGCGTTGATGTCGGAAAATATCCCACGGGAACGTACTACCGAGATTAAAGTACCCTATGTGTTAATCCAAATAAACAATGTATTAATTTCGTAATACATTGTTTTCATAAAACTAGGTTAACGCGGCGTAAACCAGTAAACTCCATTTTTTACGACATCTTCAAAAATCATCGTTATATTTCAGCCAATTTACACAAAATCTTAATAAACTTTACATCTAAACCTTCCTCATGAATCACTTCGTCCATTGGTAAAAACCGTGTGGAAATCCGTTTGGTAGTTTTTGAGGTTACCGCGTTTAGACAGACAGACGCGGTGGGGGGACTATGTTTTATAATGATGTGGTGATGTAGTGATATCTGAAATGCTGCCGTCCACATAGATCTAAGTATATTATACATTGTGTACCTACTTACTTACAATTTTCTACGTCTTGTAGATGGCATAGGCATAGATCAACAGATTTCACTTTGATGTTTTATTTCTTTTAAGTTATTGCATAGCTTTTATCGTGGGCTTTGAGCGCGGCGACCGAATCAAGAAATTCCGTAACGTAACGAAAATAAAACCTAACACCCCCCACTCCGCCTACCATGTAATGACGGTTCCCATGACAACGTGATGTTGTCATGGAGGTTACAAATACTATGCAATAGCTTTATCGCGGCAGTCCCCGAGTGCCACACGTTTTTTTTTTGTTTTAATTTTACGAGACAAAAATATGGAGAAGTTACTTTCTTAAGGAAACCACACAACACAATTAAAACGATATTCAAAAATAATGGTTCCAACTTCGAACCAACAAACGTTTTCTTAAGACGAACGATTTATTACATTTGTAAATTAAATGTAAAAGAAAATATTGTAAGAAAATGAACAGTCTGTTTCAATGGAGTCCCTTGCGGGGCAGTTAGGAATAAACCTTTATAATTAGCTACTCGATCTTTTGGGAAATTAATGACTGCTTGTGGGCATTGTGGAAATATTACCTCTCAAAGGACCTTACGCTTTTCATTTTGAACTTATCAATGTACTGATGCGTGGGCTTTGTTTTAATTAACAGAGTTTTCGCTAAAGTTTAATTGTGATTGAGATCTTCATTGATAGCAGATTTTTAACAGCACTGCTCCGTCACAGAAAATAAGTTTTTATTCAAGTTACGATTTTAAACCAACGCATTAAAATAAGTTTTACGATGGCAATACAGAATTGTGGACGGTTCGGAAGTGGTGCGGTTATAATGAGTCAGCTTCCAGTCTAACCGGATGCAGCTGAATACCAGTATTTTACATGGAGCGACTGCCTATGCCTTCCCAGTAACTGGGTATTACGATACTCCTTAGTAAGACTGGTGTCAGACTTTCGGGCTTCTGACGTCCCGTAACGACTGTCAAAGATTCACGAATGACAGCCGAGACCAACGGCTTAATGTGCTTTCTGAGGCACGGAGGAGTCTCGGTATGTAAAGATGGACCCATCCACGGACCAACCCCGGCCAGCGTAGCTTAACCTGAAGGATTGATCCGTGCGGCTGTTATTACTTAGCCACAAGCTCTTCCTCCTAGCTGTTTTGGCAGAATAACCTAAATTCAATTAATTGTTTTGACCTTTCCCTTAAGCCTTGACACTTTAACCGCCCATTTTACATTTTACAAAAAATCTTCTAATATTATTCTAAAATATGAAATAGCCCAAGAGCCCTACATTTGTCTGAACGTGTAAAATTTAATTGACGATGAATTTTAAAGAATCCTGTGTGAAACCCAGCGTGTTCTAATTGTTCGACTGAGCACTCTCAAGAGAAGGGCTGGGGCACGTGATCAATCGCTTTGTCGCGCCTGCCGCCTACTTTGAAAGACTGACTATTCCAGACACTTCATTAGTCCAGAAAGTAATGTTCTTTAGGACATTGCAAGCTTTTTAGGGTTTTGAATTCGAAGGGTGCCGGAAACGGAATTATATTACTAAGCCTCCATTATCCATTCGTCCGTCTGTATGTCAGCGGGCTGTATCTCATGAACTGTAATAGGTACACAGTTGAAATTTTCACAGATTGTGTTATGGCCGCTTTATCAACAAATACAAAAATTAAGCTAATAATTAGAAGAAACGTGCGTTTTTCGGCGTTTTTTGCTCGATCGTAATACGGTACGGAACCCTAAGTGTGCGAGTCCGACTCGCACTTGACCGGTTTTGAATAACGACTCAGAATATACCTTAGTAGGTATTGTAGTCACTTCGCGTGACTACGGTACCGGGATGATGTTAAATGAGAGGTTTCTTGGGTTAAAAATCGTAAATATATTCAATTCAATGGTATACTTTTATATTACTCGTTGCTTGACAGCCTCCTCGGGACTCTCTGGTTTTTCTTCCACAAATAAAACTTATTCTAATCCTATTTTAAATATATTCTGTCAGATTGTTCGGATGTAGTGCAGCTTTTTCACCAGCCTGCACATCATGAGGTTGCTTCCTGCATAAATCCTTACAGTACCTATATTATCGTTCAGCTGAATTTGGCTATAAATATTTCTTTATGTAGGTACTAACTTATAGTAGTTCGGTTCGCGACCTCATCACTTGAAAATAAACGAGGAAAAATTTTGAAGGTATTGAAGGACCGAAGCAAGTAGGTACACTAGTTCAAACAGTTATCACTGCTTTTAAATGTCAACCCAATGATGATATTCTGAGCTGTAGACTAATGTCAACCGTAAGCTATCGTGAATTAAGCTTAGAATAAATTAGAAATCTTTTTCTTAGCACAAAAACAAATATATGCAGATTAGAAAAGCATTTTCAGCAAAGGACTGCATTACAATAAAATACTTCGAGAGTACCTCGAACCAAAACCGCTTATCTCACAATAAAAAAGTCGCCCCAGAGAAAATGTCAGCATTATTCTTCGAATTACTAATCTACGAACACAATCTAATTCACAAATGTGAGAGCCAATAAGAATTTCAAATTAGGTGGGTAGGTAAGTCGGCCCGTTTGTGTGAACGGCGAACTTTTAGTTCGACCAATAATGGATCGATTGGAAGTTAGTCGAGAGTCATGCCGAAACTGAAAAAGTAAAAAGCATATAATGGCCAACGAGTTTCCTTTAACTGAAACCGATTCGTGACAAGGAGAATGAATTTAAAAATTGAATAACTTGGCTATTACGATTGAATTTGATTTACCATTATTTATTTGATAAACTGGTGGATGATCAAATCAATCAAATCAAATCATTTATTTTTGCAGAAAAACACTGTTACAATGGTGTTATAAAAATTTACATGTTTCAAGTGATTCTACCGTAAGGCATGCAAAATGTATAGGTACAATCATAAAATACAATCAACAAATAGATAAAAACAGTCATAAAATACTTTAAGATATTAAATTAATGCAATGTCATAAAGATTAATTATTTATTCAATAATAGTATATTTAAGTATTTAAATCATTTTAATGTCGTTCCTAGAATTATACAATATTTAAAGATTCATGCAAAATAATAATTGTTATTGTTTGATGTCACTGTGAGGTCTTAAGTTTGGAAAAATTATCGTTTAAGAAGTCGTTCAAATTATAGTAACATTTATCAACTAAAAGATTCTTTACACTTTTCTTAAATAAGGCAGTATTGATTGCCCTTATTTCTTTAGGTAATTTATTGAAAATGACAGGAGCCATGTGAAACACACTTTTGTGCATTAAAGCGGTATGTGTTCGGCGGACACAGAGGCGAAATTCGTCACGTTGTTGCCTATTATTCACTTCTGAGGCTAATTTAAATAGTGTTTTATTGGTCTTAATAAATACTGAGACTTCATAGATATATAGGCTTGGGAGAGTTAAAATTTTGTACTCCTGAAAAAACGGTTTACAGGTTTCGATCATTTGAAGCCCAAACATAGCCCTTATGCACCGTTTTTGAGCTTTAAAAATTAAATCAATATCAGTCGAATTTCCCCAAAAAATCACACCACACCTCAGAACCGAAGCAACCAAACCGTGATATGCAGTTAACAAAGTATTAATGTTTGCAATCTGCTTTAACTCATATAGCGCATATACTGATTTATTAATTCTTTGGTACAGTGTTTCAATCTGGGATTTCCATTTTAGTTTGTTATCCACAGTAAGACCAAGAAATTTTGTTGATTGCACTTCAGATACAGGTTCACCCTTATAGTTAATCTGAGGCATAAGCGCATTCATACGCTGATTAAAATGGATTATTTTAGTTTTTGCAATGTTTGCCTTCAGGTTATTGCTGTCTAGCCATTGAATGATTGCATTTAGGCTGCTGCTTATATCATGTTCATAAGATATTTTATCATTACACTTAATTGCAACAGTGCTGTCGTCAGCAAAGAGTGTCATTGGGTTCGGGTTCGAATTTGGGAGGTCATTAATGTAAATTATAAAGAGTAGGGAACTCAATATACCTCCTTATGATAATAAAGCTACATCTTCTTCTTCTATCAGAGTTTTAAAGCAGCCCATGGGCCTCTAACTTGGCTTCATATACCGTCGAGAAATATCTCTCAGGCATGCCGGTTTCCTCACGATGTTTTCCTTCACCGTTTTGAAGTAAATGATACTTATACAATATAAACATGAATCCGAAAAGTCAGAGGTGCGTGCCTTGGATTCGAACTCAAGACCTATGACTTTGCAGTCTGACGGTCTCACCACTAGGCTATCACTGCTTATAAAGCTACATAATTATGATGACAAGAGAATAATTTGAGAATTATTGATATTACTAGCTGACCCCGGCAAACGTTGTTTTGCCAATTATTTGTTTGGGGTGGACAACCCTTATCACTTAAGGGTATGAAAAATAGATAGTAGCCGATTCTCAGACCTACTGAATATGTATATAAAATTTGGTAAAAATCAGTAAAGCCGTTTCGGAGGAGTAAGGTAACTAACACTGTGACACGAGAATTTTATATATAAGAAGATAAAGGTGGACAGACGTTTCAGTGAAAACAGATCAAATGATCATTTAATTTGTGGCGGCATCTATATCGCCACATGTGAATTACGTAAAGTCAAAGTCAAAGTCAAATCATTTATTTCATATAGGCCCATGTGTGGCACTTTTGAACGTCAAAAATTACAAAATAATAAAATTGATTCTAGTCGCCCCTTCCAAAAGGTAGTTTTCGTATGGAGAAGAATGGGCAAGAAACTCCACCGTTACTCTTTTAAAATGTTTTACAATTGTTTGTATATGTACGTACATTTGTACGTATCACACTGACGTCATGCAAAATCCTGCATCGCGCAAGCAGCGTTTACCGCGCGACTAGCACATACAGGGTAAGTTTTTAACCAGTGCGCAAACTTTAACAAGGGACTTTACTCATCATTATGAACAACTTTTACTATGGGACCAAACCTGAAATCGCAAATAAAAAGTCAGCTG
This sequence comes from Agrochola lychnidis, assembly GCA_963680765.1. Taxonomy (NCBI): domain Eukaryota; kingdom Metazoa; phylum Arthropoda; class Insecta; order Lepidoptera; family Noctuidae; genus Agrochola; species Agrochola lychnidis. Next base: position 19,955,897 of record OY796857.1, read on the forward strand.
TTCCCTACATTTGTGTTCGCATAATTCGTCAAAATGTAGGGAACAGTTGTTTTTTTTTTTCGCGATTTCAGGTTTGGTCCCATAGTAAAAGTTGTTGATAATTATGAGTAAAGTCACGTGTTAAAGTTTGCGAACTGGTTGAAAACTTATCCTGTATACAACGTCCCGAAATCTATCGTCAGGCAGTAAGTAGTCCACCAGACACAACATCCAACGGATCGATAGATCCTCCCTTTTCTATGGAGGATTTGTGAATTTTAGACCCTGTTCCCCACACTCCTATAAAGTACTACGAGACAAAAGCTTTAGTTATCTTCACAATTTTACATAGAAAATAGTCATGAAAATCACTAAACAATTTACTCTTCATTCAGTAAACCACAATATTCTCTTTTATAGTTGCTATAAAAGTTATAAAACTATTAACTTGCAGCTCGTATCCATAAAATCTATCACGGTTAGGTATCTCTGTATAAAACATGTTTGTGAATACAGTATCTAAACTTAGTAAATGCAATTTCTTGGTGTAGCAATATTTTTAACGATATCAATCAATCTCTTGCATGTTTATCTCTTGAAAACGGGAAACTTCGTGAGGAAACTGGTTTGACCTCTACAGCCAAACACAAAAGCTTCAAATTCCTAACTTATTTAGTTGTTGAGATAGAGTTCGTACAAAAACGGTCTAAAACTGACAACTTTTACAGACCCCTATTTCTTCATTTTGAAGATTAAAAAAATATAAAATAATTGCATTTGTTCTTTATTCGAGGAGCTCTAGAAAGGAATATATTCTTTTTTCGAAAACAAAAGTTTATTGTATGGAGCCTGTTCGGGCGTCTCCGACCACTCGGCGATCTTCGGCGGCCGTCGGGGACAGCGGAAGGTGGCGGGTGACGACGAGAGGTGCGGCGTGCGGGACGCGGGCCATCGAAGCACTTCGCTACCGATCACGGACGACGGCACGCGCGCGCACTCCTATTTACCAACACCGACATATTGTTGTACTACCTATTTCGGATTATACTTCTTTATTATACAGTCCACTAGTTTAAATTAAGTCCTTAGTTTAGGTCCCTAACAAATGGTCATTCGAGCCTCCTTACAGTCGCGTTTTGTTAACACAATTTTGTCGGCTACTGGCATTACGAGTCGACGTTGGTGAACATTGGACTCCTGCAATTCGCTGCGTCACCGGAGCAACGGTTTTTTCTAACGAAGTCCATCGAACACAAGAACAAGAACTGGACCATACTTTACATCACCAAGTCTTGATAACGACGCCGGCGCTTACTACATCGACTGCATTTTTCGATTTACGCCGAGTCATCGCTTGGAAGAATTTTTGGACAGGTTTCTTGTGGATAAAGGTTCGGTATTGGGTGAGTTCGTTCCAATTTTTTCCTTCTATATTCCTTCTATATTTTTCAAACAAAATTTAAGTGTTTATTCCGTTAAATTCAAATTATTTTCCGTTTTCACGTTCATATTTGAGTCATTACGTGTTATCAGTATAGTCATCTCTTTCACTCTTATGCTTTGCTTACGCTTGTGCACTGCTAAATCCCCAGGCTATTTACCGTTAACTGGGTGCATGATCAGCTGTGTGCGTTAAATAATTGTAACAGCTGAGCGGTCATTGACCGGTGTAGCTCGCCGGCTCCCGTGACATTCATCAAGGTCACGCGGCTATTCATTCACATTTTTTATGCTTTGTTCATAATTTACTGCCAACTTCTTTACGAAACTTTGCTACGCATTATCAATTAGTATTAATATTACCTATTACCTTTCTTGCTGGTTTACGCTATGGCCTCTTTAGACTTATTGTTGAGAAAGCGAAGTGCCATTAAAGCAAAGCTTACACATTTCACAAATTATATGAATGTGCTTCTTAGTTGCAAAATTATTTCTGACATTCAACGATTAGAGTTGGTGAGCCGTTTAAAAAAATTTGAGGGTACATACGACGATTTCGACAATTTACAGGTAGACATCGAGGTGCTTTCGGATGATCCTGACGAGGCGTATGCAGAGAGAGCAAAGTTCGAGGACCGTTACCACGCACTCGCAGCGCAGGCGCATGGCCTGCTTGCCAGTAACGAGAGCGGTGATGGTGGGTCTGTAACGGGCTCGGTGAACAAACACTCAGGTGAATCGTTCCAACAACGTAACTTTATACGCTTACCTAAAATTGATTTGCCTAATTTTGATGGTGGTTATCAGTACTGGCTTGAGTATAGAGATACATATTTGTCACTAATTCATAGTAGTAGTTGCATAGATGCTATTAGTAAGTTCCACTACCTCCGTGCGTCGCTTAAAGGCGATGCTTTAGAAATAATAAAAAATATTGATTTTAAAGGTGATAATTATCAAATGGCGTGGAAGTTACTATGCGACCGCTTTGATAATAGTAGGCTTTTAGTAGATACCCATGTTAAGGCTTTGTTCAATGTAGACTGTATTACACAAGAATCATCCATTTCTTTGCGTCGTTTAATTGATTTAATTAATAGAAATATCAGAGCCCTTCATACAATGAACGAGCCCACGGACAGTTGGGATACGTTGATTATTTATATGATGGCAATTAAATTAGATCCTATCACCAGCAGGGAATGGGAAGCTCATCGTAATACAATACCAACAAAACCAACAGTTTCTCAATTTTGTTCTTTTATTAGTAAAAAAGCTGATTTGTTGGAGACATTAGAACATAACAAAATCACACGTAGTATAGAAAATAATACTAACACTATTAACAATCAAGTAGAAAATAAACATAAATCATTAATAATAGCAACTAATCAGAGCGATCATTCAAATCAAAATTATAAAACAAAATGTCCCTTATGTAATCAAAATCATCTATTATACACTTGTGAAGGGTTCCGAAAATTAAACGTAGAACAACGGATATTAAAGGTTAAAGAATTTAAAGTTTGTTTCAATTGTTTACGTAGTGGTCATCTAACGAAACGATGTAGATTAGCTCCTTGTAAATATTGTAAAGGTAGACATAATACCCTTTTACATGTGGAACAGTCTACTCATTTCCAAGATCCTATGCCCAGTAGTGTAGCATTGCCCGCTGATGTTTCTGGGGATGCCGCTCCACATAATGGCACCTCAGAAAATATCTCCATGTCAAGTGACACTCAGTCGCAACAAACTACCTCTCATGTATTACTGTCCACAGCGTTGGTGAGAGTGGTGAACCACCGAGGCATCAAGTTCGACGCCAGGATCCTGCTCGATAATGGTAGCACAGCAAATTTTATTACGCAGAAACTAAGTGATAAGCTAGGACTTCCTCGACGTAGCACGAGCTCCACGGTGACAGGTATAAACACTCATACTACATTAAGTACACAGTCTTGCAAACTAACCATTGAATCGTGCAGCGGCAGCTATAAGATAGATATAAATTGTTTCATATTACCAACAATTACCAAATTACTGCCGGCTACTGGCATTACGAGTCGACGTTGGTGAACATTGGACTCCTGCAATTCGCTGCGTCACCGGAGCAACGGTTTTTTCTAACGAAGTCCATCGAACACAAGAACAAGAACTGGACCATACTTTACATCACCAAGTCTTGATAACGACGCCGGCGCTTACTACATCGACTGCATTTTTCGATTTACGCCGAGTCATCGCTTGGAAGAATTTTTGGACAGGTTTCTTGTGGATAAAGGTTCGGTATTGGGTGAGTTCGTTCCAATTTTTTCCTTCTATATTCCTTCTATATTTTTCAAACAAAATTTAAGTGTTTATTCTTCCCTGGCTGCGACGGGACCACACGGGTAGTGGAGCTGAAGACGAAGAGAGGAACGGTGTTGCGGGCTTACAACAACGTCTGCCCACTTCCTCTCACTTGAATAATTCAACCCGGGGAGGATGTTCGGGCGTCTCCGACCACTCGGCGATCTTCGGCGGCCGTCGGGGACAGCGGAAGGTGGCGGGTGACGACGAGAGGTGCGGCGTGCGGGACGCGGGCCATCGAAGCACTTCGCTACCGATCACGGACGACGGCACGCGCGCGCACTCCTATTTACCAACACCGACATATTGTTGTACTACCTATTTCGGATTATACTTCTTTATTATACAGTCCACTAGTTTAAATTAAGTCCTTAGTTTAGGTCCCTAACAGAGCCCCTTTTAATTATTAACTTTATTAAACTTTTATTATTTGTTGTTATAGCGGCAATAGAAATACATAATCTGTGAAATTTTCAACTGTCTACCTATTACGGTTAAAAAGAGATACAGCTCGCTGACAGACAAACGGACAGACAGACGGATGGCCGAGGCTTAGTAATAGGGTTCCGTTCGGCACCCTTCGGGTACGGAACCCTAAAAGTAAGGTAGACTGACTCCAGGATACTGGATACTGCACTTAACTTTATAATTTTTATCACATGAATTGGGTATCTGTGTACCAGCTGGCTGACTGCTCTGTCTGTTGTTAGATAGAATAGTGCTGTCTGCAATATAGTCTGTATAACGACAATCTTGAGGTCCGGACTCAACCAAAGCGGAGATGTGCGGAGATGTCCGTAGCGGAAACGAGAAGAGATGTTTTTTAACTAGGGTTGCTGAACCGAAACTGTGCGGAGATGCGTACTGGCTAGATTTGAGCGGAGATGTGTGCTGGGTAGAGCAGACCTGAACTGCGAGGCACAGCTCACATCTCCGCTTCGATCGCGCCATACAAATATGATACATCCCCGCTCAGTGGTCTCCACTGACGCTGCGTGGAGTCGAGATGTGTTAATAACGAAATTCTATTGGCTGTTTAAAACATATTTCCTCTCCTCTTGTCTAGTCTCCACTTTGGTGGAGTCTGGGGCTGACTCTGATCTGCACACAGCTTAAAAAAATAAACCTAATAAAACAAACATCTCATTATAGTTTCCAGCAAACGAATTGGGCAAACATTTTGTATTATTTGCTCAATATATTATTTTTGTCACATCGAAAGTTGATGTTACAGAAAATTTAATACATACGTACGAGAGCAAACACGCTTTGGGCTCGAATAAAAATAAATGTTACTACCGAAAGCTAAATAAAAGGCGACAAGATATGTGTTTTATTCCTATGTTCAAAATGATTTGTGAAATTACAGGCACATTTCCATTTCGATCTAGGAAGGTGAACCATAAATACACACCTTGATCGTTTGTTCAATCTCCAGATAACTTGTGACAGGAATAATTTTGGCGACTTCACAAGTTATAGGGTTCCATAAAGATTCCTACTCGTGGAACCCTAAAATATCGCCTATTTACCATTGGAACGAAATCCTAAAATTAAACTACTTACTTCTGAAATATCAGGACGTTCAGACCACATTACAGCATCACGCAAAAAGTGCGTGTAAAGTTTACCTCTTTACTCGATAGATGGCGTTGTATCTTTTTCTGAAACGCTCTATGGTTTCGTAACTGACACTTTTCATTCATGATAAAAAAAGTTGTTTATTTGTGAATCAGACTCCCATTTTTTTAAAAGAATCTTTGAATTCAGAGAATTTTATAAACTAAAATATAAAAAAGTTTATCAGAGAACATCATGCTTGATCCACAAGAGGTACATATATATATTGGACAATCGTATTTTTATATAATCAGGGCCGAGCTGTTCATTAACGAGGCATAAATCTGGACTCCAGGCAGCAGCCTGAAGTTTGGAAGTCTAACGGGGTCAAAATGTATACTGCACTGATAGTTATGAACTGTAGGTAAGTGGACGATCCACATGACGCAATGCGGGATCATGAATTCGCGCTTCAAAATAAACGCTTGGGACTTCAGTGCAGTACCATTCAGTTTTGTATAGAAACTCAGGCTAATATTGTACATTTTACTATAAATACGCACGCAAAATAAGTCCTTGTCTTGAGTTCAGACTCCAGCTTTGTGAACCTTCACAAGACCAATTAACCTCCCTATTCATAAAAACTTGACATTCATTATATTTCTTTGATAAATATACTTAACCTGTTCTTGTAAATGAAAGAAGAGGCTTAAACACAAAACGCCATTTTAATGAGAAGGTGATTAATTCAATAACAATCATGGTGACAAACATCCATGATGATATAAGAGCAGGTTCAGTAGATGAAATTCTGAAGATTGAAAGTAAGACCAGGGTGGAGACTCACAGAGACCAGGGTAAGCATGGTACATAAGGGAGGGTGCCTTTACTGAGCAGCGTGAGGAACCAGTACCCTAATTACGTAATACACGATCAATCACAATCTGTTTCGATTTGAAACAGATTGCTAATCCATTGCTGCATAAGTTGGAAAAAAAATCTGCTCAACAACGTAAATAACGCAATGAATGTTGTTGAACTGTCAAAATGAAACAAATTAGTCATAACTCATCATCTGTTCCGACGCCTCATTGAGGTGGATAACAATAAAAATTCTATTGTGTCTCGTTAATGACAGTTGAAAGGTTAATCGTTTACGAAAATACGTTACGCAATTAGGGTACAGGTTGCCAATAATGATGAAGTGAAGGTTACCACTGTTCTACTTTTAAACGACTTCAAAAAACGGAGGAGGTTATGCATTCGACGAGTTATTTTTATTTTTTACTGGGTCCATTTACGTGATTATTTTTCATTTGGAAAAGAAGCTGATGGGACCGAAAGGTTCTGGAGTGGAAACCGCGTACCGGAAGACGTAGCGTTGGAAGGCCTCCCACAAGATGGACCGATGACCTTGTAAATGCCGCAGGAATCCGCTGGATACGGAAAGCACAGAATCGGTCGAAGTGGCGGTGCTTGGGGGAGGCATATGTCCAGCAGTGGACGTCTTACGGCTGAAATAATGATGATGATGATGAAAAGAATAATAATAATAATAATAAATTCTTTATTGGCATAAAAAAAAATGTGTACAAGGAAAGTGAAGCCCTGACTCCTGCGCTAGGTAAGAACACCTGTGTTACAGGGGCCAGTGTCTTCTCCCAATCAGTAAGTTCTGGATTTATGCAATAACATCATTTGAATTTACTAGACAAACAAAAAGTATTAAAATAGTTATTAAATTAAATTAGTTATTTAGTTACATTCACTATTAAAATAGTTATTAAATTCTCATTTATTCATTTTTTTTACATATTAAATTTATTATTAAAATAGCTATTAAATTTATTACTCAAATAATTATTAAATTTATTATTAAAACAGTTATTAAATACATGATTTAAAAAAGGAAAAGTAAAAATTATGAAAACAATTGATTGTCGTTATACATTTGTGTGAGTGTGAAGTATAAAGATTGTGTGTGTGTTTAATGTATTGATGTGTGGTGTGTGGATGAAGGTCAATGAGAGGTTGTGATGATGTGTGATGTGTGATGACTGATCTTGTTGAACTTAATTATATTCATACTTATATTAAAATGGATTCTGTTTCACTGTACTTTTGAGTCAGTAGCCATGACTTAGTTTTAGTTTTAGCTTCCCTTAATGTAAGAGGATTAATATTGAGAGCACTGTTTGTTTTATTATAAATGTGACTCGATAAATACATGCGTTGTCTTCTAGCAGCTGCGGTGTCTAATTTAACAGATAGGCAAACATTCCTTATAGTACGCTTACTTAAAACTTGCTCATTTATCGGTGTGACAAGATGCTGCTTGGCAACTATATGTAAAACATACATTTTCCGTACTGTGAGAACTTGACACTTGTCATATAAGGTTGTGGTGGGGAATCTAAAAGGCCTAAACGTCATTACTTTAAGCACAGATCTTTGGGCCCTTTCAAGTCGAATCATGTACGTTTTGCATGCCCCACCCCATACACCAATGCAATACCCGATCACTGATTGAACCAGTGCGTAATATACCGTGCGTAGTAGCTCATAGTCGGCGACGTGTCGAAGTGTCTTAAATACCCATATGAGTTTTCTAATTCGTGCAGTGGTTACCTCAATGTGCTGGCGCCAAGTTAACTTATCGTCAAGTAGTACTCCTAAGTATTTAACTGCATTTGATCGAGGAATAGGTAGACATGAGCAGGACGTGTAGTTCTGGGGGGCATTACATACGTGTAACTTAACGCATATATTGGAAGGCTTAATTTTAGAGAAACTAAATTGGATTAGGGTCGATTTTGCAAGGTTTATGGTTAGTAGGTTAGCTCTTAGCCAGTGGCTCACGTTAAGCAGGCCTGACTCGGCTTTTTGTCGTACTTCATCCCAGGTCTCCCCATGGAATACGAGTGCTGTGTCATTAGCATATGTAAAAATCTTACCATTTGCAAGAGCTAGTTGACACAGATCGTTTATGTAGATGAGGAAGAGACTGGGTCCAAGAATACTACCCTGTGGTACGCCGTATGTGACCTGGGTATCTGAGCTTACGTGTTCTCGTATTTTCACTCTCTGTGTACGATCACAGAGAAAGTCTTTAAAGAGTTTAAGTGCCGTTCCCCGAACACCAATCCGTTCCAGTTTGTCCACAAGAATAGGTATCGAAACGGTATCAAAAGCCTTGGCTAGGTCAAGGAAAATGCCGATGCACTTTTTTCGGGAATTCAATTGAGATGTAACATGATCCACAAGTTGCCCGACAGCGTCCTCAGTGCTTCTTCCCGACCTAAAACCAAACTGGGCATCCGACAATATCTTATTACGTTCTAAAAAGCTAATCAGTCTAGTATTCAGAACTTTTTCTAGCAATTTAGATATTGTGGAAAGAACCGAAATAGGCCGGTAGTTTCTGACATCGTCCTTCAACCCGTTCTTGTGAACAGGTGTTATAAGAGATTTTTTGAACGCTCGTGGAAAAACTCCTTGAGAAATGCACAATTCTAAGAGTTTCGTTAAATGGGGAACAATGACATGTCTCGATAGTTTAAGGAACTTAGCAGGAATGGCGTCCCATCCGACGGCACAGTCATTGTTTAGATTGAGTATCAATGCTTCAACTTCAGGCTCATCCGGGGGAAGTAGGACTATCGAGTTGAGGTTCGTGGTAATGCCCGGCTTATGAGATAATAGGTTAGTAAAGGAAGTTGTGGTGTTAGTAATATTATCAGCTAGGTGTTTGCCTATATTAGAGAAGTACTTATTTATGTCCTCTATCGAGTTGGAATTACTGCTCGTATTTCGAATAAGGTAATCGGCTACTGATTTTTGTTTTTTCTGTTGTATTATAGTTTTAACAGCTTTCCACTTGTCTTTATTGTTTTTTGAATTTTGTAGGAGGGACTTTTCATAGTTTATTTTTAATTTTCTTAACAGCTTGTTGCAAAAGTTGCGATATCTTTTATAAGATGTTTCGACGACATTATTTTGTGGGTTTAACGTAAACTTTTTGTGTAGCTTATCCCTGTGGCGTATGCAACGGAGAAGACCCGGAGTTAGCCAGGGTTTGAGTAATATTTTCCGGCTAGGTCTATTATGTACTGTTGAATGGGAATCTAAAGTTGAAGCAATCGTATCAATAAATAGAGCAGCAGCGGTATTTGCTTCAGCGTCTTTATTAATAAATGAGAAATCTACCGATTCTAGATGTTTTACGGCCGTGTCGTAATTGATCCTGGTCAGCGTGGTTAGTTTATCTCTTCTATGATAAGATTGACTGAAACTTAATACTACTGAGGTATGGTCCGTTACCGTCGAGTTAACCACAAATACAGTAACTTGATGAGTCGTGTTAAGCATTGCATGGTCTAGGCAATTTTGCATCCTGGTAGGATGTGTATGGCCCGGTAATAGCCCTAATTCTGCAGTGAGATTTAAATATGATTCCCTGTGCCGATCGACACTGGTGGATTTAATATCTATATTGATGTCTCCAGTCAGGATAATAGTTTTCGCTTTAATTGGCCGAATTATTTTGTCTATAGAGTCCAGAAAACTACCAATATTGTGATTAGACGGAGATCTATACACCGCCAAAATACAAGTATTTGGGTGAATTTTCAGTAACATAAAGTTAGCGCCAATAGGTTCCGGTTCTTCGACTATGCATTTGATTTCCTGTTTGACGTATATCACAATACCGTCGTTTTGATTAATCCAGGTTTTTGAGGAATATGTGATGTAGCCGTCTATTGGCGGTATAGGTCTATTTGGATTCAACCAACACTCAGTGAGAATAATTATGTCAAACTCAAAAGAAAACCTAGCTAATAGGGCTTGAAAACTGTCGAAATTCTTTTGTATGCTGCGGATATTTTGGGTTACGATATTTAACGATGGTGAGGAGTCATTAATTACAGTGTTACAAGTCTCCGCATCACAGCAATATGTCCCAGCGACAGAAAGGTTGTCCACATCTGTTAAAATATTATTGTCCCCATTAGCCATTAGAGCGAGAATGGTTCCAAATGGTGCAACTATTATTCAATATTTTGGGTTTAGGACAATATCGCAGCAAGAGAGCATGAGTGGAACGCTTGTATAAACTGCAGGCGTGATTGATATCTGTTTGTTTTGTGCGTACAAGGTATAATTTATTTTCAATAATTAGTTTGAGTAAAAAAGCTTTGCTAAAAAATATGTATGTTATTGTATGATGTTTAGTGTGTATTAATTATATGAATTCGCTGTATAAGTAAGACAACATTAAAAAAATAGAAAAAAGTACATGCATTAAACTTTCAAACACAGGACATGCGTAAGCATCGATAACTAGTCACTTGTTGAGACGTAAATGACTAAGATCTGCTTCGTTCTTGATTAATATTTGCTTTTCACCTTCAGCTCTCTTCATATATATTTTCCCATATGACGTCCAACAAAATTGGAAGGAGTTATCCTTGGAAAAGGTTCGGGCTAAGTAGTACAGGCGCTGAGCTTTTTGCGTCAGGCTTTCATATAGGTAAATCGGTTTAGGGGGGCCTGGAATCTTAATATGGGATGTATTCAATTTATTATTACTGTTTTTCCTGTTAAATTTTCTAGCTTTTATAACAATATCCTGTTTAGTAGTTATGTTGACGAAGTCAACAATGATTGTTGAAGCCCCATCCTTTTTATTAATGCGGAAAATATCTTTAATTTCGTTCTGTTGAAGTGGCACCTCCAAAACTGAGGCCGTATCTGTTACCAGCTTATATAAATCTGCTTTGGATTCATTTTGTCTTTTTGGTATGTTTCGAATTTCCATTTTTGATTGATAAAGAATCCTCTCCAAATTCTCTACCTTATCCTCGAGTTGGTTGATGAGATTACGATCAGATTTTTGTTCAGTTTCCAGTTGTTGAGCCCTGACAGCCATGTCGTCGTATTGTTTGGAGAGAAATTTAATGGTTTTAGTAATTTCGACATTCTGAGTAACAATCTCATTTACCGCTTTTTGCAGTGCCTCTAATTTGCTGTCCGTTTGAGCGGTATAGGATTTAAGCAAGTCACGTATTTCCTCCATCAAAATAAGGTTTTCATCGTCATGTTTGCGCTTCCGTTTTGTTGTAGAAATCTCTTTATTATCTTTATCTTCTTTATTATGAGAGGCAATCAAGTTCAAGGTAGGGTTGGGTCCAGGCTTAGGGATAGTATGTACACTTAAGTTCTGTCCCTCCTCTGACTCCAAAACAGGCGTCTTAGGCGGTGTTCGATTTAGTGGCATTTTTTATGATTCGGTAGGTAGGTCTAGGCAAAGTGTTTTATTTTGCAGTGAGAATGAATTTTTTACCATAAAGTTGAAATCCAGGAAGATACGTAGTATGACTTTTATGCTGTACTCTTTTGTTATAATATTATGTAGGCCATAAGGAAAATCCAGAAAGCAAAATATTATCCACCACCGTTTGGCCCGTAGTTGAGCCAATTACCAGGAGAAAATAAAATGCAAACGATCTTGGTGCGACTTCGTAGATGATAAGTTCCCACGTCGATAGGCGGGACCCTAATTAGCAAATTAGCTCCAATATTCCATTAACTAATGAGGGGGAGTGGCCAATGCAACACCCGTATGGGGGAGGTGCGCTCGCGCAGTAATTAGTGAGTCTTGTTGGCTTCTTACGTGTCCTTGAGGGCGGAGTCAGTGCTACTAGGAGATAGCTCAGGTACCAAAGGCGCACGAACGCAGGAGTAATCGTCGCTGAGTCGCAGTGCCGCCGTCGCGTCGTTACTTGGTGTTGTAAAGAGCTCCTTGGCGACTATGCACTCCTATTTTTTTAACTTTAATTAAATATACTTTAATGATTTTAAATTGGAATTAAAATGCAACAGAGTATTGGCGCACGTCTACACCTTGCGGCGGTCCGGGGGGAAGGGGAAGAAGCTCACCCAGTAGTACGATTTAGATTTTGTAAACTTTGCTTGGGTAGTTTTTGAGTTAGCTTGTTATAAAACTTCCTGTTACTGTTATTTACATAACAAGTAGTGGTATATGAATTTGTGTGGGGTAGGTATCACAATGGACAAGTTAAAAATAAAAAACGTTTTTACAAATTAAAAGAAGTCAGTGTCTTTAGTTTTGCATCTTCATTTTTGCCACCGATTTCCGAAACTAAATTTATTTTTTCACTTTGTAGTGTTTTTCTTGGAAGTCGATCGTTTTTTTTTCAACCTCTAAACCCAATTCCCCGTAACTCTTAAGAATATGAAGTCCCGTCACCGGTCGATGAGGACCGCTATAGATCAGTCGGATCACGTGCCGCACCACTTATCACAAGTTGCTCTCGTAAAATAAAATAAATTGCCAACAAGGACTTGTCCAAACCTAGCCGATACTCCGTAATACTGCGACGTGAGCTTTTCAAGGCTTGTTGTTGACTTTTCTTATAGATAAACCTACTACATTATAAGTATTTTTTTTGTGTGAGTACTATGTACCTACTATAAAGCTAACATTTACTGGGTACGTCTTTCATTGACTTGAATGTGCCTTGGCGGCTGAGAGAATGTCATGCTCACTCTAATGTCTCGCTGAAGGTGGCGTGTGTATTGGATCATTTAGCTCCCTTCAAAATGGTTGAGCTAAATGGTGCTAAATAATCCATGTGTCATGTTCGTGAACGGGCGCTGTCAATAGGGATTGGTCATCTCTTATCTGCCACGGCTTATTTTAATTTAATTTTTTAATTGTTTTTTTTTATTACGGACGCTTTTAACGTTCTGCTTCCTCACATGTATAACTTTAACATGAATGATGTAACCGATATTTTGTAACCATATTTTGATTTAAAAGAGTGTCCGTGAAGTTTCTTTCCCGTTCTTCTCCATAGGTACCTCTTGCGCTTTGGAATGGGCAACTAGCTTTATCTTTTTGGCTGACCGACCCCTTAACAATTCAAAAGTGTCTGTAATTGGTTTATTTGAAATGAATGCGTTGAGATTGAGTTTAAATTAGTGTTTTGATATGTATGGGCTCATGGTTAAGTATTAACAGTCGCACGTGTCGGTCGATTAGGTTAAGCTACGCTTTCCGCTGTTGGTCCGTGGATGGGTGACCATCTTAACATACCAAGACCCCCTCCGTGCCTCAGAAAGCACGTTGAGCCGTCATTTGTAGATCTTTGGCAGTCGGAGCCTGGACGTGTGTCCAGTTGATAATAGGTTCCAACCCGGATGTATAGGTACTTTGTATGTATTTACATAGTCGGGGTAGGCAGAGACTATCTCTTCGATGTTTACAGCCGAGATGTTATGTTACGTTATATATAGTGCGTTCGTTATAACTTGACCCGTGACGCGATTGGTAGCACTGAATTTTGCAGTCATGTGATTGCTAGTACTGTTCTGTCAGTAGCCATTTTGAACTCTATAAGTATTGAAACTAAGACTACAAAATTCCGTGCTACCGCGTCACAGGTCTAGTTATAATGAACGTACCGTAAGTGTAGCTAAAGGTTGAACTAGTCAACGGTTCGAATTCGTTGGTGGGCGTGGCTAATATGCATGCTATTTAGTATAGTTATTTATTTATTTATTTTTCTAGTTTTTATTTATTTATTTAGTGAAATAGACGAAGGATTTATAACGAAAACGAGCACGGAAAATTTTATGAGCAGACCTTTGGGCGTATAGATATTATGGAAAAACTGCTGGATGTATCTACTCAAATAAAATTATTTGAATAAATTATCTATCCATGTATGATATACATTTTGTAATTTTCTTACTACATAAGTTATTTATTTACGCTCAAAGATGAGTTAAAATTTGTGTTGAAATGTGGAAGTTTCGGCACTCATAACTTCCAAACCAATACTTTTTCCCAATTCTACTTCCATGCAGGGCTAGATAATGATAAGACAAATTGATATCATTTTTAGTTTTGAACGTACACCGTACATCGGTCTCCCAAGCAGCTGCTATGTTCAGTAGTGGACGTCTTTCGGCTGAAATGATGATGATGATGATGACCGTCAAACAGACGACTAATCACCATACTATGTTTGTATGGAAGAATGACCGACTAGCGTAACCTTAAAAGATGAAACTCACTCGTTATCGTCAGATCATAATTGTCAAAATACTTATTGTATTGTCGTTGGCTGTTCAAAATTATTTTAAAATGGGTAAAATTCCAGTTGAAGTCGAGCTTATAAAATCTTTTGTATGACAAAAGAATCAATTTTTTTTTTCATGAATAATGTCAGTAAATAAAGTTAATAAAGGTAACTGAAAGAATTAAGTTACAGCGACAATGAACACTGTCTCTAGATTCATACATGAAACAACATGCCTATAACATTGCCAACCCAAAAAAATAAAAGCCTAGTGAGGCGGTGTTACCAGCGTGATTATTCGTAAATCCCTGTGTTTTGTCCTGACAATAAAGTTGACCATTTGAAGACTAACGATCGTAATCCTACCGTTTGTTCTCATAAATATTTTTACACCTAGTTCTTTTTTCGTACATTTATCTTCTTTACAAGTGCCAACATTACTTTATGTAAAGAACATACATTTTGTAGTAACGTTGTGCCCGTAACGTTAAATATTTCTACTTTCAGGATTTATTAGACTATTACTGATGCAAACATTGTCTTGGTTGTAATAAGAACTCGTTTTACTAACCTATTCTTAGATGAGGGGAGGATGGCGTAATGTCACGTGCTGTTTTAAGTAAAGTAAGGGTATCGGAAGCGACAATTTGGATGCTCACCGGTGCGTTTCAATGGAGAACTTGGAACCCTTCCGCATAATTTTCTGAAGACGAGCCATCAATAGGTTTTCAGCGGGTGAAAGTCTCATCCTCCCAACCCTTTTTTTTGCAAGGACCATTATATTATTTTGGCCTTGAAAATCAAACGATTTTTGGCACAATTATGTTTAGATACAGGATGATAATAATCTATTTAAATAAAAATCAATTGCCGTGCATTAGTCTCGCAAAAACTCGAAAATGGTTCGACCGATGTGAATTAATTATTGAGTTACTTATTGTAAATGTGCACCTTTTTATAAATAAACGATTTATTACTATATTATTATTATTTATATTTATAAAAAAATCGCCTCAATACTGGTGTGGTTTATTTAGGCAAAGAGAAAATTAGGAAAAACACAAAGGAACAGTCGAGAAATCGATAAAATATAAATTTTGTCTCACGTGGTACTACAAAGTTCCCCGGGTCATCTTGTGTATAATATATATTGGTACTGTAGATAGATATTATGCTTATAACAAATTTAGAATTTCCTTTTACAAAAAAAAAAATGTTACATTCGTTTATATTAAACTTAAGCAAAGACAATATATTCCATGTTTCCTGTAACCTTTCATGTTTCTATTTCCTTTGAAAACCTTCACAAGTGTTGTCAACCCTAACTCTTCTACATAGGATCACAAGCAACCCGTCACAGTGTCTTGACACAGAGAACTCTGTGTATAATTTGGGGACATCAAGGTCGGTGACATTGTCCTGTGAATCGCCCACGGGACGCTTTGAGATAAGCAATAGCTTTCCTATCGCGTTTTATAGCACATTCGATATTACGAGAAATAGTTTTTGTTCCCTTGGGGAGGACATCTCGCTAGTAAAATACAGGGCCGGATTTGGTGGCTTAGATGGGGTGCAAAGTAAGGTATAGCAGCAAGGGATACTAAAAACTGTCTGGCTAAGGCAAATGATATTTGCAAATGATAAAGATGTGAGCACGAAAATCTACCTCTTCCGTTACGAATGATTGGTTTTCCATTGGGAAGCCATAACTAAACACCATCATTATTTGCCTAGCCTTTTTCCAACTATGTTGCAGTCGGCTTCCAGTCTAATCAGATGCAGCTAGAATACCAGTATTTTACATACATAAGTATGTCGTCGCAAGCGATTTCAAGACGACAACTTTATTAAAATTACTACCCGTTGATTTCATAATATTGATCATACTGTAACTTAATTCTTATTGGTTGATCGGTTAGTACAGTGAACGCTGTGAGGTGGCGCTTTTAATTTTCCCGTTACAAACGTGGACAGAGTCGATCGAGAATGCGAGATTCACATTGCTGAAGCTGACGCCTCAAAGTGCAGATTATACGATCGAAACTGTCACGTTCATCGTACAAGCCTTTGTTCCTTGTTACTAATAACGACAACTACTGTAAATTGCCTAATAAACGTGACTCTGATTGTACTTGTACCTACGTTTTACTGGTTTGCCTGAGTATCCAGCTACCTCATGGAACCCGTACCAAGAAACGAAGAAGATGACCCCATTATCGCTACGCCCACGTTGCCGCCGTCAGGTATAATAAAATCAAATAATGGATGAATCTACCTGCGATAAATGTACCTACGTTATCTTGTGCGGTAGTGAATGTAGAGCTAGGACCTGTTTAATGAAAAGCTCACAAAGATTTCGAAAGCACCGTTTCTGAATTTGCACCCTTCGTACTAACTAGTCCGGCCCTGTTAACAACTGAATTCCGATGGGTATGCTTGAGGTGTAGGTACCTGATGTGTGCTATTAGGGGAAATGGAAAAACTTGTCTCCCTACGAGTTATGGTTAATTTTTTCTCAGTGTGGGCGTTAGGTAAACCCGTATTTACATACGAGCAGGCTGGCATCAACATATAAAATATGTAAATTGAAATATGCGAAACGTCAACTTTGCTGAGTACCTGCGCTTTCTCTTTTATAACTTCATTTAGGCGCTGATGAATTGAATTTTACTTTTAGACTTTTGAGCTTTGATGATTCACATTGATTTAGTTATGTTGTAAATAATGTGAATATGATTTTCTTAAAAACAACGTATTTTTTCTTTTTAGGTTTAAAAGGTCACGGCAGTTCGAGGTCACAAATAGGGTTGCCAACCGTACCTTCGGATTCGTCTGATTTTACCAAAAATCTTATCATGTATTACAGGCACATTGTTTCCTAGAAAGTGCAAAAAAAAAACAAAATTAAGCTTTTGTTTGTAGATAATGATTGTGTTAGTATACATTAAGCATTTTTTTTACTTTTTCCATTAAATTATGTATTTTTTTCGGTGGAGTCACTATATTTTTGTTCTAAAATATACTTACTAGGTAATTATATTTTACCGATATTTTTTTATTTGTGGCAACATTAAGTACGTAATAGTAATGTGCCGGATATCCGTATCCGCGGGTGTCCGAGGGAGAAAAAATATCTGTATCCGTATCTGTTACTTTTTGATATTCGCGGATACGGATATCCGGCACATCACTAGTATGTAATATCATTTACATTTGACGATCATACTGTTATCATCACTTTTCTGAATCTAAAGCCAACCAAAGTATTCCTGGTCCCTTCCCTAGCCTTATGTCTATTATATTGGGGTAGGCTTTCAGTATAACCGGATGCAACTAAATACCAGTATTTTACGTGGAGCGATTGAAAGACGACCTATACCATCTGCACCAAAAACAGAAGCAAGTGTCATAACTGATTTATTACTTAACAGTAGGGATGAACCGTAACCGGATATCCGAAATGAAAATCTATCTGTAATCGTAAAAGTTTCGGATAGAGGCGGAGTCTAAATGAGACACGTTATGATAGGGTTTCCTGCCCGGCCGAGCCAACAGAGCACATACTAGCTGCGCGCGGCACTTGCATGTTACAATTTATTAAAAATATAATATCCGTAACCGAAACTATCCAAAAGTAACGGATAATCCGAAATATTTTCATATCCGTAACCGTATCCGAAACCGGTTTAATATTATTTCTATATCCGTATCCATGGGTCTGATTTTCATATCCTTACCATCCTTATTTAACAGTAACTAAGTATGAATACATTTGATTAATAAGCAGCACGTCATGTAATTATTATGAGAACAACATCGTCGCTAACACGTCATAATCTATGGAAAATTAATCATAATGTAAATGATGTAACACACATCATCTTTATAATGTTATAACATGAGTCCGCGGTACGCACTTTGAATATTATGGAGACAGAAGATCAAGTAAATGTTAATAATTTTTACGGTTCCGTAGTAAACAAGGAACCCTTATAGTTTCGTCATGTCCGTCTGTCTGTCTGTCCGCGGTCTAGCTCCGAGGCTCTTAGTACTAGAAAGCTGTAATTTGGCATGGGTGTACATATTAATTACGCTGACAAAGTGGTAAAACAAAATTATGATAAAACAATTTTTGATGGTACCTCCCCGGCTACACATAAAGTGGTGATGTTTTTTTTTTCTATCTCATGGTGTGGGGTATCATTGGAAAGGTCCTTCAAAAATATTGTATTGAGTATGTGAAAACCATTTTTGGATTCAAGGATCCGTTTGCGAAATATTAAGCTTTAAAGTTCAAATTTTTGTTAGAGTCGAGTGTCCTCCCCCCAGCTAAACGGTTGGTTTTGGATGTATGAAAAAAATCACGGCAGTAGTTTATATAACGTAATTAAAAGGAAAACTATCGAAGCTAAGTAGGTTCTACAAGTTAACGAGTAATAATCGACCAACTTATATTTGCGGTTGCAAAAACATGTTCTCCCATACATTCCGTATGGGAGAACATGTTTTTCAACGACAAAGTTAAGTTTTTTTTTGGGATAAATTCATCCCAACTACGGAACCCTTCATTGTGCGTGGTCCGACACGCACTTGGCCGGTTTTTAGAGCAACATTATCATTCTG
Organism: Agrochola lychnidis; assembly: GCA_963680765.1. Lineage (NCBI taxonomy): Eukaryota > Metazoa > Arthropoda > Insecta > Lepidoptera > Noctuidae > Agrochola > Agrochola lychnidis. The sequence goes on from OY796857.1 coordinate 19,974,958, forward strand.
TCTAGCATTTTCCCAACTATGTTGGGGTCAGCCCTCAGTCTAACTGGATGCAGCTGAATACCAGTATTTTGAATGAAGCGACTGCTTATCTGGTCTCCACAGCTCAGTTACTAGGTAACACGGTCTTCTTTTTTTCGTGAGGTTAATAGTGGCTAACCTGATATCATGAATCCGAAAAGTCAGAGGTGCGTGCCTTGGGTTCGAACTCGAGACCTATGACGTGTCAGTCTGACGGTCACAACACTAGGCAATCACTGCTCCCCGATGCTGCTAACACGATACCCCTTGGTAATACTGGTTGTCAGACTTTTGGGCTTCTAACTACCCGTAACGACTGTCAAAGATCTGCGATAACAGCCGAGACAAACGGCTTCCCGTGCTTTCCGAGGCACGGAGGGGTCTCGATATGTAAAGGATGGTCACCCATCCACGAACCGACCGCAGCAAGCGTAGCTTAACCTTCGATCGATCCGTTCGGCTGTTATTACTTAACCACGAGCCTGTATGCAATTACTCTTGATATAAAAAAGGAAGGGATTTCAGGACTACCATTAGGCTCGGTGATCTTCACAGATCATGATTTAAGAGTTCTTTAAGATCCTAAGCCGTAATGATATCTCACAAACCGAATACCAGTATTTCTATTTTCTTAATATCCCTCGGGAATCATCGCAATTCCGAATACAAACGAATGCTAATTTCCACGTCCATCAATTATTAGATTTATCTTGTATGATAAGTTGAATTCAGAACTCAGTACTTTATTGTTGTTTTGTTTTGTTTTTCGTGTGAACTATACAGAGCTGTAAAACTATTTTCCTATCTGTCGTGTCTGCGACTTTAGCAGCTTTTCTACTATTTTTAAATAAATTACTTTAAGTTAAAAGAGTATTAACAACTCTATATACTTCCAAGTTGATTGAAAGCGTTCGGTCTGCACCGAGTGCAAAGGGCAACTGATAGAAATCCGACGACTGATAAAACACGAGGTTTGCCGAGGGACATTAAAAACATATTTTTACTGTACTTCGCCATTAACTTGATATATTCCCCTCATACAGTATACCAAAATCCTTCTGAAAAAGATGACACAGAACGTGGTATTTACTTAGATCCCACTTTGCTCATCCAATTTCATGCACTATTTCAGGCGACAATAAAACCTCCCTTCACCACCTTTCATATAATTTTCAACGTATAATCGATAAACCTTTGTATGTACCTCCAGCAAAAAATCAAGTGTGTCTCGAAGTACATTACCTACCCACAATTAAATTACTGTTGTAATTCCATAGTAGGTTGCGAACACAGAATAGGTAGGTACAGAAGGTAAGCTCGTAATTCGTTTCGTAATTTTGTTGTATTCGTGTTTTTTTAAATGTTTGTATTATATTTGATTACGTGCTTATTTATTTATTTAGTTTTTAAGAATACAAATTATGTATTAGGTACTCGTATATTGAAACTGTTTGTACTCTCCGTCACTTGTCCTTAAGGGTTCATTAGAAAACCAGCGTCAGACAGGATTTGTCTGGCATTAATGCTGAAATGAACCTTTTTGGCGCAGCCGTGAGGCACACACTATTGTTTTAAAAACATTATTTTTTATTTCCACTGTAATTTGTGTTTTGTGTTTCGCGAACTGTGTCCAAATAAATGTTTTTTCTTTCTTTCTTTCTTTCCATACAACGAGCGAAAACAAACGCACGCACACATAGACGCGTACGTAGATATGGAGATCTCGATCTAAAGAGACTATTCTACGTGGCTGAATTCAGTCATTTGAATTATAGTCCGTGCGCGATTGCTAGCCAATGCCTGAGGTATGTGAGCGGTGAGACGGGGGAGGTAGACAAAAGGTCTAGCTAACTCAGTCTACCAATTTTGTCAATGGCGCCCCCGTATCACCGCTCATATACCTCAGTTAGTGACTAGCAGTCGCGCGCGGACTATAGTCGTCTTTTTAGGAAGGAGGGGCCTATTCTTCTTTTCGTGTGGTTACTTTTTTTTTTTTTTTTTATTTATTTATTTTATAATATTACAGTTTTGGTTTTACATAACATCTGCCAAACTGCAAAGCAATTTGTCGGCAGTCGGTTCTCGTGGATTTAGCACGAATCTTTGCTTGAGTAGACATAAAAACTAAATCTAAGTTAAAACTAAAAGATGGCTATGGCTATGGCTCTGTAGGCAAACACTCTGTATGTTAATACAGAGTAGTTACCCACACAGCCACAGATTCTACGAGTTCTACAGCTACCATACTCAGCGGCATCAGTCAGCGAACGTCATGACACTATCCTATAGTAGGTACCTACTCAGTATAAGGTAAGCAAACTTAGTACCCACGACCTTAGCCCACCGAAGCCGCCGATCGGACACAGCAACTATGGACACATCGACAAGTAATGCTTCCTTAGGACACTTTTTAGGTGATTTTTACTTGTGACGCGATCGATCATTCCCTCAGGCAATTCATTTATTAATGTAGGTGTAATCCATCGTCTCGTACGCTTACCATAATAATTCCTTCACCGTTTTTGAAGCAATTGATAATTATACAATACTCACTTGAATCCAAAAAGTCAGAGGTGTATGCCTTGGGTTCGAACTCGAGACCTATTGAAATAGCTTCTGTACACACAAAGTACACTGAACAAGTTATTGAATCAGTTACTGTCACTGAATCCATCTGCAAAATAAAGTACGACAGAGACGGACATATCGCGACCTTTCTTCTTTGAAAAAAGAAAGGTTGCAATACGTTCGTTCAAAATAAGTAACTTTTTAAGAAGCTTACTTGCTGAATACAATTAATAAAATAAAAATAAAAAAGCCTTTATTACCATAAATACATTGAATAATTTGAGCATATTATTTTATATTAACACATAATGGTTTATTACATTTTAACATTTCATTATCATTAATATTATTGTTATTATTTGAGTGAATACAATTACACTTGTTTAAATTCAGTAACTGAGCCATTTAGACGGTATAATTCAGCCATGTGGATTAATTTCGTATCTCAGTCGAATGCTAATAAAGAATATTCTATCTATCTATCTAGTCGCGACTTCGCGAGTGCGCTTTTTCTCGCTGTTCGTGAAATGGAGTTGACCTTCTGTACGTATCTATTTTGTGCTGTGAGCCTGTGACGTCACAAAGGCCCCATGGCGCCCACCACCCCGTACTCACTGCGTTCATTACAAATTCAAAGGCTGTTTAGTCATTATCATATAACACCTGTTGTCTGCCGCTTATGTTGGGTTACATTTTAAGCTGATGGTTCACTGTGGCTTTTTTTGGTTTTGCGGTACCTAATTAATGAAAATCAGTTCTTTTTTAGTTTTTACTGGGATTTCTGTATACGGGAACAACCAAGGACAAAGGCTGAAAAAATAATATAGGCCGACAAATAAAAAAAAAAAACTTACCATGCTTGCTTACCAGGTCAGACCACAAGACTAGGTTAATGATGTATAAGTGGAAATCAAAACATTAGAACGAAAAGAGTTCCAAGGTGCTGACGATAAAAACATCTATGGAAACAAATAAATAAAATTACAGTTACAGCTGTTTACTAAAAACCGGGTATTAAAAAAAAAAACAAACAATCAAAAATAAATTTGTCTGTTTGTATGTCTGTTTGTTCTAGCTAATCTCCGAAACAGCTAGACCGATTTTGACGGAACTCTCACTGACATATAGCTGATGTTATAAGGAGTAACTTAAGCTTAATTTTATTTTAGAAAAATAATTACGGGTCCACGCGGGCGAAGCCGCGGGCAGGCAGCAGCTAGTTATTATTATTATTAATAATCAATAATAAAAATAAATTCAACACATAACTAACAGTGCAGTGGTATGCACTCATACTTCAACAGCAATTTTTTATTTTTTTTTATTAATAATGAATTAATTAATCATAAAATAACACATCAATAGCAATTTTTTTTAGTCTTAATACGTAAATTCAGGCATCAGTGCTGTTACTAAAAACTTCTATCTAGCCTTTTCTCAAATATGTTAGCGTTGGCTTTCATTGTTACCAGATGCAGCTGAATAGTAGGTACTTCCTACTGTAAATCCTGTAATTTTTTAAATTCTCTGACACCGTGTGTGCCCATCCTAACTTAACACGGCGTTCATGCCGGTGAGTGGGCTTCTGTCCTTAAGCAAAGATCAACTTGAATTTTTCATACATCAACCTTCCCGGGACGAACTAATCTGTATTTTTGCACAACAAGCCTGCTCTTCGTGTCATCATTGAAATAATATTAGTTATGTAGGTATAGTTCTTTTCACTATAAGAACGTTTATGTTGAAGGTGGGCAACGTCGCAAATAGCTGTCAAATATTTCGCTGTTTTGATTAATTTGGCAATATTACTGTATGGAAATAGAAATATGGCTAACTATAGTGAACAAGCCCTGCTCTTACATCGTTCTTTACACTTTTCATTTGTTTTTTTTTTCATTTGCTGTTAATTATATTGTGTGCTTTTTAGATCTGTGCTAAATAAATGTATTTTCTTTTTAGAATTTTCATTATGAATTGCAATCATAACACTGAATTTTATTTTGTAACCGTTTCAAGTGTAAAAAAGGCATTTGGATAGTTTCCAAATACTTTTTTTACATCTAAAACTAAATTTTCGGTGTTACGATATTAATTATTACATTTCATTATCAATATTTTAGTTCACTAGTTAGCCATATTTCTTATTTCCATACAGTAATATTGCCAAATTAATCAAAACAGCGAAATATTTCACAGCTATTTGCGACATTGCCCACTTTCAGTATAAACGGTCTTAAGTTATGAATACAGTGGTTGCCTAGGTAAAAAAAAAAGAAATTCTATTTAGTCCGTCTTTCAGATAATAAAAAAATATTAGACACATATTATTTGCTTTATCATATTATTCAAAAATGACTTAGAAAACACGCATTAAAGTTGGGGAGTGGGGGTTCGCTACGTCACAACGCAGTATTGAATCTAACAAGGCAATGTATCGCCGTAATATTTTAATTACGTCAAAAAAGAAAAAAGACGTTTTCAATATTTTTTAATAATCTACAAGACGGACAAAAAAAATTTGAACAGAGGCCTATTAAATAGATAAGACCATACTTAGGATATTTTGGAACTGCGACCAAAATATATAGAGCAAATATTATGTACTCTATCAAACATTATCCAACTATCCGACGATACCAATATCCTAAGTTTGGACCGATTAATATGAGAGTTTCAGTCTTCAGACTTTCGTAATTAATACTGTCTTAGTCACCGAGGCACGAGAAGGTCGCGATGTGTGCCTACTATGTCTAATGTCTACGCAATATCTAGAAGTTTTTGAGTTAGCTCCAGTAGTCAATGACACTCTGTAATGAAAAGAAGATTCCCTAAGATCTCTACAAGGTCACACTGAGTGGTCTGCTATTATTATAAAAGTAAAAGAAAATGTTGGGATTACAAGTAAGTTATGTTCTTTCCGAATTTTCCGGCAGTTTATATGGGTCGCGTTATCTAACCTAATGTGGGTTCCCTGTAATCCGTGCTACCACACTGTCACCAAACCGTATCCAAAATAACAATGAACTACAAAAAGATCAATGGAAATTGACTTTTCATTCGGTTGTATTTGTCTAAAGAATTAATCTTTTGACGAAAACAAAGTGCGATGAACGAAACGTATTTATCTCTATACCTACGTATACTAAACAACTCTTGTTTGTATTATATTAAACTTTCTCCCCAGTTTCAAGCGCTCGCGACGTTCACAAGTGGCAATTTGAAATAGGAATGGCTGATTTTTTCATATAAAACCCTGGTATGGCCTCTATAATGCCTCTCGTGGTGGGTAAACTCCACACAAATGGCGAAATTAAACGAATACACGTCGTCATAACATCGCTGGAAATCTATTTTATTGGAATTTCAACTTTATGCCTTTGGGACGATAAAAAGTAATTTTACGGTCGCGTAAAGTTTACATGTGTTAAAATGTTGCTTTGTGAGCTAAATAACCGTTTTCTTGACGGATAATGTTTGTTTTGTAGGTTCATAGAAAGTGGATTACTTTTATGAATTACTTTTTTATTTTTATAGAGGTCTATAACTACTTTTATATTAATTAATTTTGAGCTGGTGACGTCAGCCATTGCCTTAGCAATTAGCAGTATGTTAAACGTGATCTGTCCTTTTATGAGCTCCTTCAAAATGAACTTCAAGTGCAACTCCGAAATACATTTTAATTAGTATTGTCCCGTCAAGTATTAAAGCCACCGACACATTATTGTGCTGTGTTGTGTCGTGATGCGTCAAATCATAACGAGTTTTGATTGGCTAACACTGCGTCAGAAGGCGTCACGACACGACACAACTTGTCTGTTGTTGTATATGGCAGCTTAACTATATCACGTCTTATAACATTTCTAGTTTAACTGAAACAGATTTTAATATAGACCACTAAAGTTATTATAGAACATGCACTGCGTAAACAGTTCATAAATAAGGCCTCAGTTTGAGACAAAATCTTGTTAAGAATCTTTGCACGTGAGCAAAATCATCAGTAATCGGTTATACCAATATTATTGCTTGTCATGTAAAATAAGGATAAAAAACTTTCGGATGAAAAGGAAAAAAAAAACAAGCGGTCGTGTATGTACGGTATCGTTGCAAATATATACACGACCGTTTGAATTTCATCTGTTGATTCAGAAACACAGGACAAACATCCTGTATTTTCCTTCACCCAACCGGAATTGACTTCACAAAAGTATCAGAGACAAAGCCGACATAGAAACAACAAGACTTTTAAGTAAATACGGATAGAAAACACGTGTAGCTTTATGCAGAAAATAATACTGAAGAAAATAGGGCATAAAAAGCGAATGTCACCACAGTAATGTGGTTTCATTTGCTGTGCGCTGCGTTGTGTAACGCAAGCCTTCTTTTATGCATGTTGGCCTGGTACAAGAAAATAGCTGAGCGCAGTTTCTTGTTTTGTATTTTTTTGTTTTTATCAAATATTTATTATTTGTTTTGATGTTACTGGCTTTTGTAGTCGTACTATTCTGTAAACTAAATCCGCACTCACACTGTGCACTATTAAGCGTCGTGCAGACTGGCGCGACGCGACAGAACGACGTGACTCTAACAAAACAATTTCTAAGAAAACTTCACGGTAGAAAAATTACCGGAGTCGCGTCGCGCGACAAGTCGTGCTAGTCTGCACGAGCCTTTAGGCCCGTCGTCGTCTGTAATGCTACTCGAAAGTAAAATGTAAAAAAATAAAATCATCCATGAGTAGCCAGAATGTTGTTTTCTTTTGAGTAGCGTCGTGGCTGATGGACCTTAAGGCTCTTCAGACAGGCACGACACGACATCGCGACGCGACTCTAGTGGAACAATTTATATGAAAATTTCATGGAAATTATCTGCAGAAGCCTGTACTCTATTTTCAACCTTACTAAGGACTGCCAGAATTGATGTAAGTCGCAGTAGGACTTAAGACAACTTTACCTGCATACATAAGTTTTCACCGAGTATTTTTTACAAAATAGCACTGCTGTTTTGCTGATCCTCTATAGATTTCTTATTATCTTGTAAAAAAATACAGTGTTTTCTTCTCCAAGCTCCTTCCTCTCTAGTCAACAAGAACCATAGGAGAATATTTTATGTCCTAAAAAGATAATCACGAAATTATGAAGTGACTCAGACTGCCTAGTGCCCAGGGTACAGCTGTTTTAATAACGGAGTAAAAGTATAAAATTCAAAATTCAAAAGTCATTTATTCAAACTAGGTTGAGAATCAGCACTTTTCGAACGTCAAAATTACATAAGACAGTTCCCAAAAACGCCGACCCTACATAGGTTTGAATGCACCTAAAGCTGGGACTTCTTTTTATATCAAATAGCATTTTTTCTGTCCCAACACTACAAAGACTATCCTTAATTAAGTAAACACTAGACGATCTCTATCCGCAGCCATTAACCCGAGAATTCTATGCGCGATATTGAAAAATATAAAAAACCTACAGCGAAGTGCGAAGGGATGCTTCGTTTCTCATTACCGCGGTTATCTTGTTAGTGCCTCTATAAATAACCCCGCCTCGCTAACAAGCGGACATTTTTCACACAAATCGCGGTGTAGTGTGAAAACTGCTTTATTTCAACAGTTTCTGATTGAAAGGTGGGGTAAAAATAGGTTTATGTCTTGCAAAATAAAAATCCTTTTTTTTAAACCCACTAAAGTCTATTAAAATATAATTTCCAATGGTTGCTATTCTCATTTAAACGAATAACAACTTTATAAAAAATTAAATTAAGTTGATTTCAGAATGACTCGTACCATTGACAAAAGTTGTCTCGGAAACTGAACTTTATGCGTCAATGTTAAAGTGGTTTTTCCAAAAACACATATTTATTTACATGTTTGTAAACTAAATCGCGAACGCAGTATAGATCAATAATGTCGACTCGTAATAATATGAGTAGGTTACTAGTTGGAAAAAAAATGCATTGTTGAAAAACGTGCATGTTTGAAAAAGGTTTTATTGAAGGAAAATACTGGTGCAAGTTAGATCAGTAAGGCGTCATCTCCACGAGCGAGGGAATCGCGGCAATAGACTCGCCGTGACATCGAATTCAATATAAACTCTATGAATCAATCTCGTGGGACACTCCCTTTCTAAGCTCGAGTCTAAGTACTGTAAACGTTATTCAAAATACAGAGAAGCCCCGATAAGTACTTACCTACCGTATCTTAGTAAAAATCTAGTACAATCTTACACTTGAATAGACAGCCTTTTGAATAAAGTGTGGGCGACGTCAGATCAAATATTTGCATGAATAAATTTGGAAGAGACATGATAAACTAGGTGAGTCAACTGACAGATTTGTCAATAACAGTCTGACTATTTTCTTAATGTCCCTCGGGAATTATCGCATTTCCGAATACAAACGAATGCTAATTTCCATGTCGATCAAATATTAGATTCATCATGCATAATAATTTGAATTCAGAACTAAGTACTTTATTGTTGTTTTGTTTTGAGTTCCGTGTGAACTATAAAACTATGTAAGTAATAAAACTATTTCGTGCCTGCAACTTTAGCAGCTCCCCTCCTATTTTATTAATAATAATAATAATAATTAGCCCGTAATGTCCCACTGCAGGGCAAAGGCCTCCCTTTCCTTTTTCCACCCAACCCGATCCTGAGCCAATATAGACCAATCCCTCCTATAAGCGTCAAGTTCGTCCCGCCATCTACGCCTGGGTCTTCCACGATGCCGCTGGACGTTTTCAGGAACCCATGTTGTAGTGGTCTTAGCCCACAATGCATCCGACATGCGGCAAACGTGTCCGGCCCAATCCCATTTGAGCTTGGCTGCTTTTTGGGTGACGTCAGCGATTTGTGTCTTAGAGCGCAGTATCGTGTTCCGTATCCGGTCGGTAAGTCGAACTCCAAGGATACTGCGCTCCATCGCTCGCTGGCAAACCTCGAGCCCGCTCCTCTGTTGAACAGTCAAAGACCAGGTTTGAGCGCCGTATGTAAGGATAGGGAGAATGCACATGTCCATTAATTTGCGTTTATGGCAAATTGGAAGATCTCCTTTCATAAGGGTTTTCATCGACCAATAGCTCTTCCAGGCGTTTTCGGTGCGGCGAGCAACTTCTTTTTCTTGTCTCGCCTGGAAGGAAACTATTTGGCCGAGGTAGATGTATTCTGGGACATATGCAATCTCCATACCCTCTACAAACTGTGTTTGTTTAACGCTATTAGTCATGAGTTTGGTCTTTGACATGTTCATTCGAAGACCAATTTCAAGGCTCGCCTTGTTCAATTCATTAAGCATTCCACCTAATTCAGCTGCCGAAGATGAAAACAAAACAATATCGTCGGCGAAACGCAGGTTGGTCAACCTTTTTTCGCCGACTACTACTCCTTTGTTGGCCCAAAGGTCGGACAGGTTTTTAAAAACCTCTTCTAGAGTGGCAGTGAAAAGCTTAGGGGACAGCGGGTCTCCCTGCTTGACTCCTCTTTCGATAGGGAAGGATGGTCCAGTGGTCGAGATTTTGATAGCGGCTGTGCTATTCCGGTAGATGTTCTGCAAGATATTTATATAGGTGGTTTCTATATTTTGATTTTTGAGTGCCTTGAATAGTGAGTGGTGGTAGATACTGTCAAACGCTTTGGCGTAGTCGACGAATGCTAAATAAAGAGGAATTTTGAATTCTGTGCACTTCTCGATTATTTGGTTAAGGGACTGTAGGTGATCAGTGGTGGAGAGGCCTCTTCGGAACCCTGCTTGTTCAGGTGGTTGGTGGGAGTCAAGTTGGTTTGAAATGCGGTTCTCTATAACCTTTATAAACGCTTTGTATAAATGCGACACTAGACTGATGGGACGGTAATTGCTAATTTCAGATTTGTCACCTTTCTTGTGTAACAAAATGATAGTGGAGTGGCAGAATTGAGCAGGAAACGAACTAGTTTGCAGTATTGAATTAAATAAGTTGGTGATGTGAGGAAGTAGTACGGGCTCTCCAATTTTCAGGGCTTCGGTAGAGATGTTGTCTTCGCCAGGACTTTTACTGTATTTCATACTGCGCAGAGCGCAATGGACTTCAAAACCTGTAATTGGAGCCGCACTTTGTGGTAGGGAAACATTATTGTGTATCTGGGAGTAGGGAAAATCGTTGTCCTTGACAGTGTACAGAGATTTATAAAAATGTGTGCATATATTCAGGATGTTGTCTTTATTGGAGTGTAAAACACCTAGCTGGTCTTTGATTTTAGTGATCGTGGATCGACCTTTGTCAGCACCTTTTCGAGCCATTTTTAACGATCTGTTGCTTTCCAAAGCCACTTGCACTAGTTTGTCATTAAAGTGTCTTACGTCTTTTCGGATGCACCTTTTGACCTGTCTATCTATTTTTCTGAATTCGGTTGTATTAAAAACAAGATCTTGTCTCTCTTCTATTAGTTTTAGGCTTGCTTCACTAAGTTTAAGGAGCTTTCTCTTTACAGGTTTGACTTTTGAACTGGCATTTTTTATACTGTTTTTTATATTTAAATATTTTTGTTCTACGTCATCTTCTTCTGGTGTTTTAAGAATATCAAAGCTGTTTTTAAGTTCCAAGTTGAATTTTTATTATTTAAAAATAAATTACAATGGTTAAAAAAGTATTAACAACTCTACATACTTCCAAGTCGATTGAGAGCGTCCGGTCTGCACCAAGTGCAAAGGGCAACTGATAGAAATCCGACGACTGACGAAACACGAAGTTTACCGAGGGATATTAAGAAAATAGTTATTCTGTACCTGCTTCGCCCTACGACAAGACTGCGTGGGATATTTAGGTTGAATGAAAGATTTTAACCATGTCCTCCTTATATGACATAACATCACGCCTGTAATTCACGAAGGGTTAGGCAGAGGTAGACCTATATGTACACCCACATTTCGCCAGTTATGTTTAAGTCTCATGTAAAAGGGAGCGAGCCTATTGCCATCAACCGCGCACAAAATCCGAGCTGCTACTAAAAAAAATCAGATTGAGAAACCCTAAAAGTCTCTGCCCGACCCGGGAATCGAACCTAGGACTTCATGCTCAGCAGTAGCACTTGCTACCACTAGACCAACGAGGCAGTTAACTTCCTAACATATCTATTATAAGGTCTTTTTGTCTGTTTGTTAGTGCGGTTATAACTTAGAACCGATTGATCGATTTTCCGTTTTAGTAATTTTTGTTGGAACTCACTCACTACAATACAGTTCTCTTGCCAGGTTTTAGGATATTCCACTATAAAAACTCTTTATTAGGGTTCCGTAGTGAACAAGGAACCCTTATAGTTTCGCCATGTCCGTCTGTCTGTCTGTCCGCGGTCTAGCTCCGAGACTCTTAGTACTAGAAAGTTGTAATTTGGCATAGGTATACATATTAATTACGCCGACAAAGTAGTAAAATAAAATTATGAAAATAACTTTTTTTAGGGTAGCTCACTTATACGTAAAGTGGGGATTTTTTAGTTAGAGTCAAGTGTCCCCCCCGCCAGTTAAATGGTTGGTTTTGGATACGTAAAAAAATCACAGCAATAGTTTATATAACGAAATTAAAAGAAAAACTATTACAGCTAAGTAGGCTCTACAAGTTAACGAGTAATAATCGACTAACTTAAATTTGCAGTTGCAAAAACATATTTTCCCATACATTTCGTATCGGAGAACATGTTTTTCAACTACAAAGTTAAGTTTGTATTTGGGATAAATTCATCCCAACTACGGAACTCTTCATTGTGCGTGGTCCGACACACACTTGACCGGTTTTTTCTACTCTCTCTAATTCTATGGAAAGTTTCGTATTAAGGATAGCTCTATTTTATTATATTTTATTTTCAACGAGCTTCTGTTAGGGGCTTCACCCGCGTGATATCTTTATAAATTATAGCTTATTTTCCTCAGTGATAATAAAGCATTATACTGCTGAAAGAATTTTTTAAATCATTTCAGTAGTTTTTGAGTTTATTCATTACATACAAACAAACATACAAAAAAACAAATCTTTTCTCCTTATAATATTAGTTTAGATTGCTGTGTGTACGAAAAATCGAGTCTCGCTTGTTCTGTCTCATTGTTTATGCTAAGTAAATAAAGCACGAACACACAGACAGTCAGGCAAAGAAACTGTCAAAACACTTGAGTTTGTAGTGGTTACACCGCCACAGTGCGTGTTGCGAGTGATGACCTATGGTACTGAAACGTGGTCGCTCACAATGGGCCTTATCAGAAGGCTAAAAGTCACCCAAAGAGCAATGGAGAGGGCTATGCTTGGGGTTTCCCCACATGATCGAATCAGAAATGAAGAGATCCGCAGGAGAACCAAGGTAACCGACATAGCCCGAAGAATTGCCAAACTTAAGTGGCAATGGGCAGGGCACATTGCTCGCAGAACGGATGGCCGATGGGGCCGAAAGTTTCTGGAGTGGCGATCGCGTACCGGAAGACGTAGCGTTTGAAGGCCTCCCACAAGGTGGACCGATGACCTTGTGAAGGCCGCAGGAATCTGCTGGATGCGGAAAGCACAGAATCGGTCGAAGTGGCGGTGCTTGGGGGAGGCCTATGTCCAGCAGTGGACGTCTTCCGGCTGAAATGATGATGACACTGCCAAATACGGACTACGCATCAAAAGACATACAAATTCTGCATCGCGCAATTAGAGTTTACCGCGCGAACGACATTTATAAAACTGTCCGACATCAACCGTCGGGCAGTTGACATCAACCCGCCAGACAAAACACCCTTCTGGTCGGAGGATCCTCCCTTTTCTATAGAGGATGAGTGATTTTTACACCCTGTTCCTCATACCTTTAAAGTTCTAAGCTATTATTACGTTTCTGGAACATTCATGGTATCCTCAAAGCATAAACCTGTCAGTTCTGAGTCCTGCGGACAGCTACGGGCTTTGAATGGAAGCTAACAAACGTTGGAATAGTGCAGGACTTAATCGCACCAGTCGACAATAATGCGTAATCCGGCCACAGATTAGTCTCCCAGGAATTGTTGCTGGGCTCTCGACGTTATAATACGAACGGATGTTATAAATGTGAGTTAATGTATTTATTCGTGGGGTAGGGTTTGGTGTTGTGTATTTTTAACGTTCTGCAGTCAAAAGTAAATGGACTTGTTGTCAACATAACATGTCAGGTATTCCTTGACAGACAGAGATGTTAAGTAGTTCATTATCTGCCTAGCCCTTTCCCAACTACATATGTTGGGGTCGGCTTCCAGTCTAACCGGATGCAGCTGAACACCAGTATTTTACATGGAGTGACTGCCTATCTGACCTCCACAACCTAGTTACTAGGCAACACGATACCCCTTGGTAAGACTGGTTGTCAGATTTTTGGGCTTCTAACTACCCGTAACGACTTTCAAAGATCTACAAATGACAGCAGGGACCAACGGCTTAACGTGCTTTCTGAGGCACAGAGGGGTCTTGGTATGTAAAGATGGTCACCCATCCACGGACCAACCTCGTCAAGCGTAGTTTAACCTGATCGATCGATCCGTGCGGCTGTTATTACTTAGCCACAAGCCCCTCAGAGATGTAAAGTAGTCACACCCACAATTATCGTCAGATATATTTCAGTTCCATGTACGTAGTAGGGGGCGGGCCTATTGCCATAGGGTACTTGTAAAAAGCAGCGGGATTCCGGTTCAGATCGGAATGATCTACGGAAAGATACGATTACAAAGTTTAACCTGTTTCTTTGAAAGTGTGAGAGAATGCGGCGACGCGTGAATTGTCCTTACAAACGTAGTACATGAATTGAGGTGAATGAAAGGAATTATAATTGAGGTGTTTTGTTGTGTGCATTAATTCCGGGACATGTATATTTTCAGGTGAAAAATCCTTACAAATAATCTCATTACACTGTGTTTATATTAAGTGAAATGGTGTAGATAATTAATTTAATAATATATCATCCATCATAATTTCATACATAAACATAAATGCATACATTCAGAACGAAATCAAGACTACATTTCTTCATCATAATACCGTTAGTGAAGAAATCCACAGTGGATTCAGATTTAATATTAAGTAAACAATACTCAGGGAATAAGTTCTCATTTCTGTGCAAAGAAACATGGAAGCAATCAACTACAGTACGTTCAGCAAATATAAAACTTTAATAATCTCAAAGGGAAATTGTGGAGATCTTCGTTTTACCTCTGAAATGGTCTCAGAAGACTGATTGTAAATTGTACGACGCTACATAAAAGTATCCATATCCATATAAAGTCTTTGAACTAAACATTGCATACCTTTACAAAAAATTCAAATAAGGTTTAGGCCAATAACATGTAAAAGTTTAGAGAAATTAAATCATTCTTTGGCCAATAAATTATGTGTTCAGAGTTTTAATAATATAGGTGACCCAAATGAGTTCTACGCCGAGTTCTTTTCACTATTAAACACGCAATTTAATGACACTTTTCCACTAAAGACTAAAAGTATTTACACAAAATTCTTATTTAGTGATTGGGCGACTCCAGGTATTCGTAAAAGCAGGGAAAAACTATTTGAACTTTATGGCTTAAAGCAACATATGAATAATACAAGCTTTCATAAGTATGTTGCAAAATATTCAAAAACTTTTAAAAATGTTTGCAAAATAGCCAAAGCTCTTTATATTAGCAATAAAATAAAATCAGCTGATGATAAAATAAAAACTACCTGGCAAGTAATAAATAATGAAACAGGTAGGAAAAAACAGCAAAATACTGAATTTAATTTAGAGACTGCACATGGCCCCATTAACTCAGATATAGAAATAGCTCAAGAATTTGAAAACTTTTTTGCTAATATTCCTCTTAAAACTACTGAAGCTTTAAATTCCTCACCCGCGCTTTCTGCTGCCTTACTTAGACAGAATGTGAAGGCATGCCCTTTGGAGTTTAGGTTTCAGCATACAAACCCCCAGGCGGTTATAAAAGCTTTTAAAGATCTTAAAATTAAATCAACAGAAGATCTCTGGGGAATGTCTGTAAAAGTCTGTAGATCTATTATCGAAACCATTGCGCCCTATTTAGCTTACATATTTAACACCAGTGTAGACCAAGGAGTCTTTCCGGATCTCATGAAACACAGTAAAGTAGTTCCATTGTTCAAATCCGGTGATAGTAAAGAACCCAACAATTATAGGCCTGTGTCAATTCTGCCAGTTCTCAGTAAGGTGTTTGAAAAGTTGATGCTCAATCAAATGTTACGTCACTTTAATAAAAATTCCATCTTTCATGAACAACAGTACGGTTTCACCAAAGGGCGTTGTACTACTGACGCCGGTGTCACCCTAATAAAGAACATTTTTAAGGCCTGGGAAGAAGCACAAGATGCCATTGGAATCTTTTGCGACCTCTCGAAGGCGTTCGATTGTGTAGACCATGAGACACTTCTGCTGAAACTAGAGCACTATGGGATTAAGAATACAGCTCTTGATTTACTTAGATCATACCTGAAAGATAGAAAGGTTAAAGTTCAGGTAAACGGCGTAAACTCATTAGGGTCTGAAATGGCAATGGGCGTTCCTCAAGGTTCGATATTGGGTCCATTCCTCTTTTTAGTTTACATTAATGATTTACCCCAATTACTTCAAAATCAACCGAAGATGGTGTTATTTGCAGATGACACATCATTAATCTTTAAAATAAACCGACGGTCACAAAATCTTGATGACGTGAATAGCTCTATTCTGCAAGTCCAAGATTGGTTTACGGTAAATAATCTGGTACTTAATAAAAAAAAAACCAAATGCATTAGATTTAAATTACCTAATGTTAAAATTAGCGAATGTGACATCATATTGAATGGAGAAAAACTGGAATTTATTAATCAAACGGTTTTCCTGGGAATCACGCTAGACGAGAAATTACAATGGGGACCTCATATAACATCTCTTGCGGGGCGGTTAAGCTCGGCCGCTTATGCTGTTAGAAAGATAAGACAGTTAACCGATGTAGAAACCGCGCGTTTGGTCTATTTTTGCTACTTCCACAGCATTATGTCATATGGCATTTTACTGTGGGGTCGGGCTGCTGACATTGAATCCATCTTTATTTTGCAAAAGAGAGCTGTCAGAGCCATTTATAATCTACGTCGCCGCGAATCTCTCAGGGAACTTTTTAAAAGGATTAATATTATGACGGTACCTTGCCAATTCATTTATGAAAATATTATGTATGTAAGGAAAAATCCACATCTCTTTAATAAAATAAGTGATAGACATAATTTTAATACTAGAAATAAAGATAAACTAGATCAACCATTTTTCAGGTTATCTAAAGTACATACATCTTTTATGGGGTACTGTGTTAAATGTTACAACAAAATACCTTGTGACATATTGCAATTAAATGAAAGAAAATTTAAAACTCATATAAAAAGTACACTTTGTAAACAAGCATATTACAAATTAGAGGATTATATCCAAGATAAGAGTGCTTGGAAACATGCTGGTCCTGCTCCATAGGACAATTTAGAATCAAGACAAAATCAAACTGGTTGCTAATGTAATTGTAAAATTTATTACTTTGTGTTTTATGACATTGATTTTACATTCTGTGACTTCCTCACACACTTATTAATTGTAAAATTTTAGGAAAATCGTCTACTTTTACAATGTTTGTAAATATGTGAGCACAATGTATCTATCACATATTAAATTATCTATCGTTGCTTCATTTTTAATTCTTTTTACCTATTGTGGTATAGTAATTTTATTCTAGGTGCATCGTCTTCACATATAATAATTATTTAACAAATGTATGTACATATACAAACAATTGTAAAACATTTTTAAAAGAGTAACGGTGGAGTTTCTTGCCCATTCTTCTCCATACGAAAACTACCTTTTGGAAGGGGCGACTAGAATCAATTTTATTATTTTGTAATTTTTTGACGTTCAAAAGTGCCATATATGGGCCTATTTGAAATAAATGATTTGACTTTGACTTTGACTTTGACATCGCGTGCATGCTGAGTGTCTGTTTTTCTGGATAATCTGGTTGTCCTTTTATTACATCATTATGTGGAAATGATATACTAATACCTACATTTTTATTAATTAAGGAACAAAAACAAAATATACTTAAACAGAATCATCACAAAAACCTCAATAGGTTTGTCCGGATATTGAAACACTTTTAAGCAACCTTAATACTAACGAAATGTATGGTTAAAACATAGTTTATAAAACATTTTAAGGTAGTTTGTAATAAAAACCAAAAAAGTACAAAAACGACGACGGCGCGGGCGCAGGTCAGGCAGTCCGTCGATGCTACTGACTAATTGAATGAAATTTAAACAGGATGATGCATTTTCAAAAATCTAAGATTTTTTTGTATTTGTTTTTTATAATTATTATTTGTTATTTCCGATTGAATTTTTGTTGGAACATCATTAATTAGAGTAGGTATTAAATAAGCGTTCGTTCGTTTTCCGTAATAGTCTTTGTATCTCGGTACTACCAGTTTTGATTGGGCTGCCATTCTTGTTGCTATGTTATGATGGAATTGAGCAATCAGGAATGGCGTATATAGATACGCCATTCGCATACACACGTTGTTCGTGCCGTGAAAAACTACGGTTTTACCGTGAAAAACTACGGTTTTACCGTGAAAAACGACGGTTGATTCGCAGTGTGTAGGCACTGTCGTTAGTGTTGTATGGATCACTATGGAAGCTTGCTGACAGACACGGCGGCACTACGGCACGGCAACCGTGCCGTTTACAACAGCGTCTCTTTGTGTTATTAAATCAAGTAGTATTTTTATTAGTTACGAGATCGAACCTAAGCTTTTATTATATTACTAGCTGCGTCCCGCGGTTTTACCCGCATAAGTCTCGATCCCGTCGGAATATCGGGATAAAAGTATTCTATGTTCTAACCCAGGTCACGGTCAACGTATGTGCCAAATTTCATCCAAATCCGTTCAGCCGTTTTAGCGTGAAAGCATAACAAACAAACTGACTTTCGCATTTATAATATTAAGGATTAAAGTTAAGATTGTAATTTTCCTATTTTTATCAAGGGTCGATGGCAGTTAATTAGTGAAAAATACTTACCAATTATCTAGCTGCATCTGCAGCTGATTTGTATAATCCTCAAGTAGTTTAAATAGATAATTATCGAACATGCTTGAAAAGACATTCTAGGCTAGGCTAAGTTGCGGGCTTGCGGACGGTGAGCAATGGGTAGCTCGCCGTCCGATAAGGACCAAGCCCGGGTCGACGGCGCGTTGTGTTCCACGTGCGCTTCAAAGAGATGTCAGCAAAATTGACAGGGTCCGCTAGGGTCAATGCCTGCCGGGGCTGCGAATACGGGCCGAAAGGGAAATCGTGGCCCCCCGGCAACATGGCAACTGAAGGAATACGGGTGGGTTTTAGCCAGTAAGAGTCTGACAAGCCCTCCCGCTCCACCCAGACAAACAAACATTTTTCATTTTTCAATTTATTTCCTACGATTGACAACGATCTTCTATAAATTAATTCCGGCTTGAGCCAATTGTCCATAATCAATGAGGATTGTCAATTGTTTAGCAGACAATTTGTAAAATTGAATCCCATTATTCCGGAGATGTGCCTACCACTAATGGTTAATTTCCTTACATAATCACAATGGCTGTCTCGTAATTGGACGTTATGTGCGAGATCTGTGGACGTTAACCGCTTAATCAAGGTAGGTAGATTACCTATGTAATACATACATTACAGAACTCCGTGAAATCAGGTGTGAATACTCTAATTATATGTGTTTATTATTGCGCTCGTTAGCGCTTACGGTGTGTGAATAGAGTTAGAGAGATGTATGACGATGAGTTGCATTCATGGTAAGTTGATTATTTTATCAATCGGTAAATGATGTGCCTGCAAAATGTATAATGTATGCCTGTACCATTGGAAAAATGTTATTATATTATTGACGAATTCCATAATGTTAAATTGTAAGTTATTTGACATTGATATTTATTTAATTTTGACATTGTATTATTATCTTTATTTCCATTCATTGTTTATATGTGTACTCAATTGTTTATATTTTGCTTGTTTTTTCGTTGTAATTACTTCATTTTAATATGTTGATTATTCTTTTTAATATAAATAACTAATTACTATGAGAAAGTGTGTACACCTTTAAGGTAGATTTTTGAGGAACGTATTATTTACTGACTGCCTCGTTGGTCTAGTGGTCGCAAGCGCCACTGCTGAGTATGAGGTCCTGGGTTCGATTCCCGGGTCGGGCAAAGTGTTATTGGGTTTTTCCATCTGGAATTTCACAGTAGCAGCCCGGAGTCTGGATTTGTGCCCGGTTGATGGCAATAGGCTCGCCCCCTATTACATGGGACTTAAACATAACTGGCGAAATGTGGGTGTACTATAGGTACACCTCTGCCTAACTCTTCGGGGATTATAGGCGTGATGTTATGTATGTATTATTTATTATTAAGATCTCATGTAAAATGGACCAAAAATCACACCAATAAATGAATTTGAATTTACATGTTCGAAAAGTTCCAGGCTTAGTTACTGAAGAGACAATGAGAAATGAGAAACAGAGAGAGAGAATAGACAAATAATCAACTTGCTTTGCAAATAATCAGATTGACTGGACCCTTAAGACTCGTTTACACCCAGGATTTCAGTATTATTTCTGAATTCAAAATCAAATGATTTTATTTCACATTTCAAAATTATGTTACTTTCGTTTACATTGAACTTAAACAAAACTCAAAAAAAAAAAAAATGGTCGCTTCCTATGGAGAAGAGCCGGCAAGAAACTCCACGGTTGCTCTTTTAAAAATAAATGGTTTCTACAATGTTTTCAAATTACAGTGTTAAGATAAGATAAGATAATTTATTTGCGTAAAACATGGTATACACAGGTGTTATCAAAGCATATGATACAGAGAAAAGGAAAGAATAGGAAGAGAATAAAAAAGGAAGGGAAGAATAGGTATGAGAGGACGACAGTGTAGGCATAGGCCTATTTTCTATTTTACTAAGTACCTGGTGCTTGTTGATAGAGAAAATTGTAGGTATATAATGTGAAAAAATGAAATGATTATGTTTACTTTTTTACATAGGTACTTCACCTATGTAAAAAAAGTAAAATAAAATAATCACCGTAATTTGGGAGCAGTTAATAGACATTTACATTGTTAACATTCGTAGTTTATCCAAAATTTCATAAAACTCAAGGTTTTATGAAATTTTGGATAACTATATATTACAAAATATTATGGTACAAAGGAATCCTCTATTCACTAAAGATGCAACTAGACTGATGATGCTGACAAACAAACAAAAACCTCCGTTTCCAATTTTTTATTCGCAGATAAGCCTTTCGACAGGAACACTATATCTTTAACAGTCGACACAATAGGACACCGTGTTTAAAATTGGCACAGTGCCAACGATTCCTCTTCCGAAAACGTTCGGCTCGGACAAAATAGCAGATAATTGGAAAACGGATTCCGTACTCTGAACACAGTGTTTCATGCACATCTCGCTTCGCAGTCCGCTGACCTATTTTTACTTTATTGGCGCGTGTCATCGATACAATAGCGTGGAAGAGCTCTGAATTAGAATATTTTATTTGCTGCAATAAAATTGAATTTATAGCTCCTGATTTTTTGCCGAAATTGTTCGATGTCGCCATTTCTATGAGTTTTAAAACAGATTTGATATGATGGTTTGGGGGAGTTCTACGTCTTCTTCCCAGCTAATGCATTAAGAAGTGGTAGACGGGGGGCGTTTCGGGGGTTGTCTTATATAATTTTGACGTTCAAAAAGTACTGATTCTCAGTCTAGTTTGAATAAATGACTTTTAATTTTGGTTTGAAGTAACTTTCTGTTAGATCAATCAACTCTGCTGTCGGTGTACACTGCTAGAAAAAGGCCTTACCCAAGTTGCGTTACAACCACCGGTTTTAAAACGGATTACAGCTTCGTTGACTATGGTTTTATTAGTATGAAACTGAATCCTACCATTAATTCTAGTGGTCGGCAAACCACGGCTCGCGAGCTGTATGCGGCTTTTTGACCTATTGAGTACGGCTCGGCTCGTGCTGCTACAAATATCGATGAGTGCGAGCGTAGATATACGCGCCGGGGTCGGGGTTTCGGTCATTAAGCAAGATAATTTAGAGGTATGAGGAACAGGGTGTAAAGTTCACTCATCCTCTATAGAAAAGGGAGGATCCTCCGACCAGACGGATGTTGTGTCTGGCGGGCAACTGCTCGACGGTTGATATCGGATAGTCTTATTCGGTAAACTCTAATTGCGCGATGCAGGATTTGTGTGACGTCATGTCTTTTTGATGCGTAGTTCGTATGTGGCGGTGTAACCGCTACTACAGGCTACAATATTAAGTTTTATTCGAAATTCAAATTATTTGTCAAATATTCTCCGAAGTATTTTCACCAAACATTAACAGGACATCGAAAATTAATCATTTACTGTACGTTTCAAAGTTTTCCAAGATTAACTTGGTAATAAGTAAGATGCCTTCATCATAATTATCAGCCGATATGATGATGAGGAAGACATCCTACTTCTTAGCGAGTTAATTTTAAGAAACGTTATGGAGTGAAAGAGGATGGGAGTTTTAATAATTATAATTAATAAATAATAAAATATAATAAATATAATTAATAAAATTAACAAACATATAGACACCAACTCCATCATGTCTGCCTCTCAAAATGGATGTAGGAACGGGTCCCGCGGTACTAAGGAGCTGCTCCTCATCGATATGACCATTAGCCAACAGGTGCGTCGATCCCGAAGGGATTTGTCGACATGTTGGATAGATTATAAGAAGGCCTATGACTCGGTGCCACATACATGGCTCATGAGGGTGCTGGAATTGTATAAAGTAGATGCAACTCTACGCGCCTTCCTGATGTCATGTATGGGGCAATGGAGGACGGTTCTTCGCTATCCAGGATGTCGACATACCCAGAGGAATAGCGAGCCGATAAGGATAGAACGAGGTATATTTCAGGGCGACAGTCTGAGCCCACTTTGGTTCTGCCTAGCCTTGAATCCTCTAAGCACACTGCTGGAAGATTCAGGGCTAGGTTACCGATTGAGGAGAGGTGGTCAGGTTATATCTCACCTCCTTTACATGGATGACTTGAAACTCTTTGCCCACAACAATTTGCAACTGCTGGAGCTACTGAAGGTAACTGAAATTTTCAGTAGCGCTATCAGAATGGAATTTGGTGTGGACAAATGTGCGGTCATGCATGTAAAGCGAGGGAAGATTGTGGAATCCGTGGGAACCCACCTCTCGGATTCCATACACCTAAGATCCCTCTCCTCGACCGAAACCTACAAGTATTTGGGTATGTCGGAAGCGTTAGGTATCAACGCTGCTGACATGAAGCAATCGCTGAAGGAGCGCTTCTTTAGCCGCCTGAATAAAGTTTTAAATAGTCTTCTATCAGGCGGAAACAAGGTGCGCGCCTTCAACGGTTGGGTCATGCCGGTTTTGATGTACTCTTTCGGCATACTCAAATGGACTCAGACAGAACTTGACGCCCTGGATAGGAGGGTCCGCACATTGCTGACCGCAAATCGGATGCATCACCCACGTTCATCGGTGATGAGACTGTATATCCCGCGGAAGTGCGGAGGTCGAGGCTTCTTAAATGCTAAGACCCTGCACAACCGTGAGGTATGCAGTCTCAGGGAATACTTCCTAGAAACCGACGTGGGGATGCACCGAGATGTGGTCTCCGTAGACAAGGGCCTCACCCCGCTATCCTTGGCTAACGAGAACTGGCGCAAACCTATAGTATTAGATACTAATGACCGCAGGGAGGTATGGCAGAGCAAAGAGCTTCACGGGCGCTTTTACCGGGCCTTACATGGGCCCGATGTAGACCTGTTAGCGTCCGTATCCTGGTTGCGATTCGGTGACCTCTTTGGGGAAACCGAAGGTTTTGTCTTTGCGATTATGGACGAAGTTATGATGACGAACAACTACCGGAAATATATTGTGAAGGACGGCACGGTTGACATCTGTCGGGCATGCCACCGTCCCGGAGAATCAATCAGACACATTATTTCTGGCTGTTCTCGTCTGGCTAATTAATAATAATTATTATTTATTTATTGACACCAAAAAATATTAACACTACATAACAACCATATTGCGTAAAAATAAATTTGCAGGCTATAATGAAAGTAATACAACATAGGAGCATCTGCAGTCAAACTAGGTGAAAAACCTGTATCTCGGCATACAGCGCCAAACCTCTCTGATAATAGACTGGAAAAAATTTAGCCAACATTTACAATTTTGTTAAATCTTACAGAATAGTATTGATATACAGTATTTTTAAATAGAGAATAATGTATAGAGATAGTTGGACATACAGAAAGGATTTGGCTCTCATAAGAAATCTTTGTCATTATAATGTTGATATTTGGTTCTATTAACTAATGAGTTTGCCGCCCACTGATCCTATCATAATCAGCATAAAATGGTCCCACTGCTGGGACCCCGGCATCCTTTCGGTGAGAGGGAGTGGGTCGTAATCCATCACGCGGGCCCAGTGCGGGTTGGTAGATATCACATGTCTTCGAATTTTTGGTTCTAGGACCGATTCACGATGTTTTCCTTCACCGTTTTGAGAGCAGTGGTGATGAAATTTAATACACAAAGTAAAGCGCCTGTCGGGGTTCGAACCCACGACTTACAACTCGTAAGTCGGGGCCGTTACCACTGGGTCACCACTGCTTATTGCTGCTGATCTATCCTATAACGAAACAAAAAGATAACAGGCTAGCTTTGCTAGACTGATTGAGCATCACAAGATTCTCTTATAGATAGAAGGAACTGTTCTATCTTTACACATAACATCATAAAAACATCACGCTTGGATTCTTCTAAGGGTGAAGCAGAGGTGTACCTATAGTACACCCACATTTCATTAGTAATGTTTAAGTCCCATGTTATAGAGGATGAACTTATTACCATCAACCGGGCATAAATCCAGACTTCGGGCTTCTACTGAGAAATTTATGATAAAAAAACCCAATAACACTTTGTCCGACCAGGGAATTGAACCCAAGACCTCATACTCAGCAGTAGCGCGACTAATATACCAACAAGGCAATAACTACCTATCTTTACATAGCGAAGAAAATTAAAAAAAGTCTGCCTAGCCTTTTCCCAACTATCGGGTCGGCTTCCAGTCATAAACGGATGCATCTGAATACCGTATTTTACATGGAGCAACTGCCTATCTGACCTCCACAATCCAGTAACTGGGTAATACGACACCCCTTGGTAAGATTGGTTGTCAGGCTTTCGGGTTTCTGACGACCCGTAATGACTGTCAAATATCTACGAATGACAGCCGGGACCAATGGCTTAACGTGCTTTTCGAGGCATGGAGGAGTCTCCATCCACAGCCCAACCCCAGCAAGCGTAGCTTAACCTGAAGGATCGAACCGTGCGGTTGGTATTACATAGCAACGAGTTCAGCGAACTGTGAATAAAATTGTGATGCTCAAAAGTTAAAGCATAAATCAGATTACACACGAACAACCTAGAGGGTAAAGATAAATCAAGAAATTCATTCTTAAAACATTAGAAAATATATGCAGGCAAAACTTGTAATATAGTGGTGTCGTCAAATAGAAAAGTTTTTGCATAGCGCGGTAATATTTTAAAGTTCCCAACTGGAACTGGGACAAACATTGATTATGTAGAAGCCCAGATAAGGAGAGAACTGCAGCTTATAATAGCTAGGGTGCCAGTTATCTCCATACACACCAATTTTAAGTTTCCCTTTACACAAATCCATATAAGATGCCACTGTTTGTGAAGAGAAAATAAATCAAAAGTCATTTATTCAAACTAGGCTGAGAACCAACACCTTTTGAACATCAAAATTCCATAAGACAATCCCCCAAAACGTCCAACCTTCACTACGTCCTAGTGCGTTAGCTGGGAAGAAGTGGCGCAACAAACTCCCCACACGAACACATACAACCGATGACAATAAAGCAAGAGATGCCAAAACAATACCCGTAAAAAAAAGAAAAACCCTGCAATATGAGCTTCATGAAAATAAATATAAATCCACTCCACACGAGGACCGTAAAGATATCTAGTCTCGCACTTCACACAGCTAAGATTTCAAATACACTCCTTTTTTCTCAACCGCAATAAATCGCATCGAATCGCGGCAATATATTCCAAGGTTTGCTTACTACGTGTGGTAGATTCTAAAATATGTGTAAAGAAAATTTACCCTTACGATCACAGATGTGCGTAGAATATGAGAATAATCGCGTGCCTGGTGTTTTTTGAATCGATCCTTTTTTAAATGCATCATTCGTCAAGTTTGAAATTGTTATCGAGTTTTTGACCTGAACGGATCGAGATCACGTAGGTTAGGCCTTAGATATTGATGTAATAAATGTGTTAGGAGATAACTAAAAATAATAGATAAATCTATACGAAATGTCTTAGGATAAGGTTTAAAATTGAATTGGGGCGTAAAAAATGTGTTCTCAGCAAGTAAAAAATACATTAATCAACTAATACCAATAAAATATTGTACTTGGGCGACAGAGAGCTAGGTAAAAAGAAATTTATTAAAAAAATCAGACAGCAATTTAAAAATTTCTTCAAATAAACGTGTTTTATTATACTTTATGACTTTTTTTAAAGGGTCTCTTTGTATTTGCCATGCAACATCAATTATCATCAGGCATCATTATTAATTTTATTTAAACGAAATTGACTAAATTAATAAAAAGTTATTATGTTTTCAATACAGGGGCAGTATAAAAGTTAAAAAAATCCATAGTAATTATTACGTTTTTATTTTTCATTCCAATTTTTTGTCAATGAATAATCGCCAAGTTTCATCCATTTTCGGTTGTGCACTTTATCCAGGACCACACTCTAGACTATACCTACATATTCCATGCTGCCATGATAGTAGGTACCATCGAAGAAACGCAT
The DNA here is from genome assembly GCA_963680765.1 of Agrochola lychnidis. NCBI lineage: Eukaryota > Metazoa > Arthropoda > Insecta > Lepidoptera > Noctuidae > Agrochola > Agrochola lychnidis. The sequence continues at coordinate 20,001,529 of OY796857.1, forward strand.
ATCTATACACCGTAAGGACTATTTCTGCTTGCAGCGCTCGGCCGATATAGTAACGCTTACCTACGAAAAAAAAGGGTCATGTGCACAGGATTTTGTTTTCAAATTGCTTAGATATGCGTTTCTTCGACAGTACTTACTAATTCCGTGCTGCCATGCCATTATTGTCATGTCATTATTCATTATCTTGTTCTAAACTTTGGGCGACCGAGCTCTGCTCGAGTGAAAATACGGAGAAAACAAATTTTCCCAGATATGAGACCTAGATCCATTTTTTGCCCCCGTAAACCCCTATATAGCAACTTTCATCGAAATCATTAGAGCCGATATCGAGAACGTAAGTATAAATATATTTACAAATATTGCTTGTTTAATAGTATACCTAGGATATCATGTGTTTTATTTGTGTAGAATCAGGCTTAGGCCTGGTGTACAAGATGCGATTTAATTGCCTGAGCAGTTGAAGCAACAATAAAAGTTGCAACGCCTAAACGTTTTTGCGTTGCTAATTTCATCCCTACCAACACATATTTAAATCAGCCAAAAACATAACCCTTAGTAAAATAATATTTGATCCATTGACACATCAGATATTGGCACATATATCAAGGGTAAAAGGTGTAAACGCTCGGCCATACCTCGTGACGTCACGACTAAGGCTGGAGTTCGACGAGGGTTGACACTCATGAAGAGTCTCGATACCCGTGGGAACATAGATTATGTTTAGATTCAGAGACTTGAAGATTATAGGGGAGAAATGGTCCCGGTATTGGCGGTTCGATAGTGTATTGTTTTTTAATGAGGTCTTCTTAGTCTGTCGATGGCGGATCTAAATGGAGTCAGCAAAGAATTCGGTTACGTGTTTGGCAACATCAGTAGCATTCATCGGTTCCTGTGTAACAGCAACAACAGGACCCGTAGGACATTATATTAAGTGTTCCATCGTTTGTGGAAAAACAACATATTTAAACTCCAGGGTGAAATCATCTGCGTCGGGAATGGCAGGCCGAGCCCGCCCGCTTGCAGACGGTGAGCATAAATGAGTAGCTCGCTGTCCGATAAGGATCAGACCCAGGTCGATGGCACGTTGTGTTCCACGCGCGCCTCAAAGAGATGTCAGCAGAACTGACGGGGTCCGCTAGGGCCGATGCCTGCCGGGGTTGCGGGGAAGTCCGAAAGGGATACCGTGGCCCCCGGAAATATGAAACTAAAAGAACACGGCTGGGTTTTAGTCAACAAGAGTCTGACACGCCCTCCCGCTCTGCCCAGAGCGGGAGAAGTTATTTGATAATTTCCCACCCAAAAAAAAAAGGGTGAAATAATCTATGAATCATGTAGAATTATTGAATTTTTATTTTATTTTAGCATCTTATTTATCTCATTGTATGCTGTATCGGTCGACGTCATAGCGTCACCGCCGCCAGATGTCACTGAAAACCAACGCTGGGGCTCTGTTTTGCATTGGGTCGCAGCATTATGCTGAGCGATGGCCGTTTTGGGTGGATGTGGCGCATATTTTCCCCCAACTTTTTATTTTTTGTTTTATGTTCTTTCTTTGCGTCATGTTTACCGCAAATAAACGTATTTTCTTTCTTTCATTTTACTTTTCTTTAATCTTTACCTGAGATGAGGTGAGTGCGTTGAAATAGATCTCAAGAATGGCAATTTTTTAATGTACAGTCGGTGTACCGAGATTAGTATCCAAAGATTCAAGCAAATTGCTTGGTAGGGTAGATACTTTTCTAGAAAGAAAGAAAAGAAAGAAAAATTGTTTATTCTGCACAAAATAAACGCACATTACAAAAAAAAAAAAAAGTAAATTATTTCATCCCCACTGCTCTCAAAACGGTGAAGGAAAACATCGTGAGGAAACCGGCATGTCCTAGAACTGAAAATTCGAAGACATGTGACATCTACCAATCCGCACTGGGCCCGCGTGGTGGATTACGGCCCACTCCCTCTCATAGAGAGGAAGCCTGTGTCCCAGCAGTGGGAACATTTATAGGCTGATGATGATGATGATGATGACAAAAAAAAATACATAAAATACACATTCACCAAAAGCCAAAAGCCTCGTATTCAATATTCGAAAACTAATAAGAAGTTCGACAAATTTTATCTATTGCTTATGTCGAGGCCAGATACCAAAGACAATCTACAATTTTGTTTGCAAATCAAAACATAAACAAAATGCCGATTGCTGAGTGGAATAGTACTATTTTTTTGTAACAAGCAAACAATAATAACAAGAACGATTAATCTGTGCGTCGCATTTGTGCAAGAATAGGTCATTGCTCAGCGAAAAGCCGCAACTTCGGACGAACCTCCAGCTACGGTTACGGCGCTGTTTCTCTGTCCACAGAGCAGCAATTAGGAGATTTTGATCAGATTTTTTTTCAATATTGCTGAAAGTAGCATTGTATAGGTCAAAATCACTGTTCTTTACTTCCAAAGACCTTTTTTATCCGTATAACATTATTCAGATCAAAGGACAAAATTCCAAAGAAAACACTTCACTAATTTCTGAAAGCACCGATTCAAAATCAAAATAAAAAAATTATTTATTCAAATTATGATGAGATTAGCACTTTTTGAACATCAAAATTACATAAAACAGTTCTGTCCTCGTGTTTTAGCTAGGAATAAGAAGTGACGCAATAAACGGATGACCAATCAGCGCTGAGCTGTGGGTCATATTATTTAGCATCATGCTTAGTGGAAGCCTTCTTGTTAAGCCGTGTACGCACGTACGGACAAATTTGTTGCGTTGCATAATACGCAACAACTTGGTTCGCACGTGCGTACCACTAACGAACATCGAATACTCTGTTCGTCAAACATGTTTGCGGCGATCCTTTTAGTATGTTCTGTATGGACGGTGTTCGAAGAGCTTTAATAAATGTTACGAAACAAAACTGTTCGTATAGATCTTGGCGGGGTGCGGGCGGGGCGGCAGAGGTAGCTAATCCTACCCGTACCTCAGTTCTCGACCAGCAGCGACTGTTGTGCGCGAACTCGACTCGAACTATGTTCGCATTCGTGTTCGAATATGCCGTCCATACGTACGAACCAAATGATCAGATTTGATGTTTGTGTTCGCTATGTTCGTGTTCGTACGTGCGTACACGGCTTTAGAGTCACGACGGGCAGCTGCCGAATATTTCTGTTCTGATCTCGTAGATCTATTTTTTTTATTTTTTTATTATTTCTTCTTAATATTCGAGTTAACTTATCTTTTTGTATGCACTTGTTTCTGTGACAAATAAAGCTATTTTCCTTTCTTTCTGAACTCCCCATGCAGCAACACATCTGTCTGTTATGTTAGAACTTGATTCTATACATTCATCTTTCAGCTGCGTAGCCATTTAGTTCAAGGTCTATTCAAACAAATTCACGTGTTTCGGATTTATTACCACTTTACCTCCATAAATAGGGCTAGGGAACATACAAAGCGCAATAAAATATGCATATACCATGGAGAAAGTAAGCACAGAATATTACAGAAAGTCAGCTCCATACAAACGAAAACAGGCGCACGCACTCATAGGCAGTTTGTCCACCGCCACCGTCAACGGGACGACAGCGAGAAACGAGATTATTCAAACCGACTGACGCTTCAGTGACGGTCATCGTTTTTCACCGCGACCGAACTCGGGGGTTCAATATGTTATGATAGACAAAACAAAAGCGGGGCGAACGGCGCCAGTGCGACGGCAGTATGTGGACAAGATCAAACTCGTTTTGTAATGCCGGCACATCGGTCCGTCATAATCTCGGGCCGACTTCTAGCGGTTGCGCCGAACTACTCCTAAATTCGGGAGCCGGGAACCTGGCGCTCGGGTGACGGCCATAGTAAATGCAGGTGGTGGTGTGGGTTTGTTAGTTTAAAATGCTACTTTTTTTTTATTACTGTTTGTATTTCCTGTGTGTGTCCCAAATAAAATATTTTTCTTTCTTTCTTTTCTTTATGTATAACGCTACTACGGGGCCGTCATCTCGTTCTCGTTGGTGTCCTGTTGATGATGGACGTGAAGCGTGTCTATGTGTGCGTGCGTTTGCATTCGTTGTATGGATCCAACCTTCTGTGTTTATATCATGGAGAAAGTACTGACATCGGCAAGATTCAAATAAACAAACAAATATATTTTATGTTCCTAAACATGCGTGGGTGCCGTATATGCTGGGCTGCAAATGTAAATATGAATATTTTATTGTCATATTATGTAATATAAATGCGCGTACAAGAAACAGCAGTAAAGGCGTTTCTGGGTTGGGCACGCCACAATTGCGGCGATAAGACCCCTCTTTGAGGAGTGGCTTGAGAGACGCCACGGCGTCCTCACCTTCCGCCTGACGCAGGTCCTCACCGGACACGGCTGCTTCGGGAGGTTCCTGTTCAGGATAAGGCGGGAGGAAACACCCGGGTGTCACTATTGTGTGGATCGGCCTGAGGACACGGTGGAGCATACGGTGGAGGTCTGCCCGGCTTGGGCGGAGCAACGCCGTGTCCTCGTAGAGGCGATCGGCGGCGGTGATCTCTCGCGTCCGGCCCTGGTTCAGGCCATGGTACGGAGCGAGAGGAAATGGCAGGCCGTCACCTCCTTCTGCGAAGCGGTAATGCTCGCGAAGGAGGAGGCGGAACGCGTGAGGGAGAGGCATAGTTCGCGCCCTCACGCCCCTAACCGCCGCAGGAGGAGACGCCCGGGGCGGGAATCGCGAGCCGATTTCCGGCCACCGTAGGCGCGGGCTTGCGGACGGTGAGCAGTGGGTAGCTCGCTGTCCGATAAGGACCAAGCTCGGGTCGACGGCGCGTTGTGTTCCACGCGCGCCTCAAAGAGATGTCAGCAGAATTGACGGGGTCCGCTAGGGCCAATGCCTACCGGGGGTTCGAAGAAAACCGATAGGGACATCGTGGCCCCCGGCAACAGGGCAACCGAAGGAACACGGGTGGGTTTTAGTCAGTGAGAGTCTGACACGCCCTCCCGCTCCACGCAGAGCGGGAGAAGTTATTTGATAATTTCCAACCTAAAAAAAAAGGCGTTTCTGGGTTGTAATTGATGACGTTAAGCCTTTGAAAACGATTGAAATGTAATTATGGGTACAGTTACGAGGATAAGTGTAAATAATATAATAAATCATTTAAATTTGTATTTCATGAGAAAAACAATTACGCAAACTACAAAAGCGTTTTTCTAGTGATATATAAATTGTAACATTGAAACAAGTCTTATTTTATAATAGTATAGTATTGATGTTCTTATTACTTTAGAAGATCTATAAATCCAATTAAAGAGAAAAAATCACTTATGAATCTTGCGGAGTTGCAAGGTACCTACAATCATCCTATGCGAACCTGGACCAGGCTTAGAAGCTAAGTAAACCTTAGCAAAACACTATTGATAATGACTGCTGTATTAACTGACTAGTAAAATGAAAAATAAAAACATTTATTTGACACTTAAAATACTGTGTTAGAAACAAGTAGGTCGTAATAATATAGCACACAAATGTATAGCCAAGAATCTGATCATAACCCCCAAACTAGGCCTGGGGGTTAGGATCAGATTCTTGGCTATACATTGGCTAGTAACTACATAGTGACAGAGTCTGAGTAAATAATTGAACTCAAGTATACGAAGATTCTTTACATAGACAGGTATTACTGTTTTTTATGAGCGTAATAATCACGTGGTCATAGGAACTTAAACAAAAAAAAACCGGCCAAGTGCGTGTTGGGCCACGCACAATGAAAGGATCTGTAGTTATCCCAAGAACAAACTTAACATTGTACTTGAATAATATGTTCTCTCGTACATTCCAACTGCAAATGTAAGTTTGTACGCACAATATTGAGAGATTTGCCATGTTATTTTAAGACCATAGACTTCTTATAGGTTTTCCTGTACACTATGAGCAAAGAACCATTCACTGAATTTTTTCAAAATTTTATGCTAAGTAGTTTGTTCGGAGATAAGGGGTCAATTTTCATCAATTTTCTTGAATATCTTGAAAAGTATTGATAAAAAATTAAGGTCCGCGCAAAAAGCCTTTTCATTTGATGTGTACACGGTACAGTTTGCAAAACTTTATTTTTCTTATTTGCCCCAAAAGTGACCCCCATATTCAAAATTCTTTTATTTACGTTACACGTCCAAATTTCAACTTAATCGGTCCATTAGATTCGGAGCAAATTGGCTGTGACAGACGGAAGAACAGACAGACACACGAGTGATCCTTATTGTTTTCGTTTTTTCCTTTTGAGGTACGGAACCCTAAAAACAAGAAGAAGAACGACATATTATTTTGTGCCGGTCACCAAAAGAAACAGTCGTCAAAATTCAATTTTGCTGAATCGAAACTTAAATCTTCAAAGGCTAAGTACTTACGTAACCTTAAATGAATAGGCATAAAAACGGTTGTACCTACCTAGACACTATCTTAATGATTTTCTAGGTCCATGTTCAAGCTAATAAAAACATTTTACTTTCTATAGCTGTGGAGTATTGAGCGAATAAACAGATGAAAGTAACTTGAAATTGATGAAAACTTTCAGGCAATCTGTCATACTGAAAACGATAACATCTGCCAGACAGTACACAGAACTTTCTGTCTTATCACAATAGTTTTAAGGGTTGTTATTGCACGTACTTTAGCGTTTAGAGAAGGGTGTTTGACTGAAGAACTGGCAACAAACTTTGACAGCTTTTGTATAGATATCGACCAAAAAGACTGTCTGATGAACGTTAATCAATCAATCACTAATTAAATGATTTTATGGAAAATAATAATTTTCTGATGGTTTTGCGGATCAAAGGAAAATTATTTTACATTTTAACGAGTTTTGTAAAAATTACGTTTTCAATAGCTTTAAATGAAATTCAAGCCAATATTATTGTTATCTTTGAAAAGTTAGACTTTTATAATATATTCATCGAAACCAATTTAAGTTTGAAAATTATGCATATATTTTATAATTTATGTAAACAATGTGTTATAAAACCCTGTCCTATCTGAAAAGGGCACATAAGTACTGCAATAACATTACCAAAAATTAATAAAAAACTTATTATTATTGAAAATAAAAAGTTATTGCTATCTAAAAATCACATTTTTAGTACTAAAATTATCCCAATTCCATTAAAAATTGGTAAATTTTCAAGTCATAAGTTATGACTTGTAGACACCCGTTAAAAAATGGCCGCCTGCGCCCCATGCAAATAACCCGGTAAAATACCCGATTGAAAAAAAAAAATGCGGTGATTTTTTTTTCGCTTTTCCGGAATATTACCACATAAATAGACTCTCAGTATGATTCTTAACAATACCCTCACGGATTGGACATCACATGGATTTTTTTACACGTTGTGTACAGGGTGGCAGGGACATCGACGCGAAAACTGTTACCATGGATTCAGTACATAATTCTGAAACCCCTGCGTTGAAATTTTTCATCGGTTATTTTTTTTACATTGTTCCAAACATTTTGACCGCTTAGGTACTGCACTTTTCTATGAAACAGCAGTTTTTTTTTTTTATAATCGGCGAAAAACGACGCTGCGGGTTTTAGAATCATGTACTGAATCCATGGTAACAGTTTTGGCGTCGATGTCCCTGCCACCCTACAGGGTGGCAGGGACATCGACGCCAAAACTGTTACCATGGATTCAGTACATGATTCTGATCGCCGTTCAGTGGTTCGCGGTTCAGAATCATGTACTGAATCCATGGTAACAGTTTTCGGGTCGATGTTCCTGCCACCCTGTAGATTCAAAGATTAAAAGTAAATATGACTATCTTCCATGAGATCACCCCTTTTTTCGAGAGGGCGTGTCAGACTTACTGACTAAAACCCATCCGTGTTCCTTCAGTTGCCTGCATGTTGCCAGGGGCCACGGTAACCCTTTCGGACAAACCCGCAACCCCAGCAGGTTGACCTATCGGACTCCTTCAATTGTGCTGACATCTCTTTGAGGCGCACGTGGAACACAACGCGCCGTTGTTCTCATCGGACGGCGAGCTACCCATTGCTCACCATTCGCAAGCCCGCGCCTACGGTGGCCGGGAATCGGCCTGCGATTCCAGACGCCTAGGGTGTCTCCTGCGGCAGTTAAGGGCGTGAGGGCGCGAAATTTGCCTTTTCCTCATGCGTTCCGCCTCCTCCTTCGCGAGCATTACTGCTTCACCCCTAACAATAAAATATCAGCCAAATTCAAATCCATCCTTTGGATCCATTAGTTTTAAGAGTAACTCCAAAGAGCTGTGAATCATTTTGCAGCGGCAGCGCAAAGACGAAGTAACACGATTTATCTCAGAAAAAAAAAACGCAATAAAAATAATAACATACATTCAAATTAAAGCTGAGAATATGCTTTTTATCGTCTCGGGTAATACGGCTTTATGAATATACGGTTTATTACGTACACTAAGACGTGTGTGTTGTCTGTACATGTACATATATCTACCTAATTTTATGTACCTAAAGGTGCGTCCACACTATAAACATAACACGTTACAAAAAAACGTTATGTAACATATTTTTAAAGAGATTAGCAACATTAAATAGGAGCGAGCGAGGAGGAGCTCGTGGCTAAGTACCAACTGCCGCACGGGTCGATCCATCAGGTTAAGCCACGCTTGCCGGGGTGGGTTCGTGGATGGGTGACCATTTCTACATACCGAGTTTCCTCCGTGCCTCGGAAAGCACGTTAAGCCGTTGGTCCCGGCTGTCATTCGTGGTTCTTTGACAGTCGTTACGGGTCGTCAGAAGCTCGAAAGTCTGACAACCAGTCTTACCAAGGGGTATCGTATTACCTAGTTACTGGGTTGTGGAGGTCAGATAGGCAGTTGCTCCATGTAAAATACTGGTATTCAGCTGCATCCGGTTAGACTGGAAGCCGACCCTAACATAGTTGGGAAAAGGCTAGGTAGATTGATTTTGAGCAATGTTAAATAATGTGGACTTGTTATATAACAAACGTTTTTATAATCTGGTCGCATCCTAAGGCTATAGGCATACTGAGTCAAGATCAAGACCATGAATTAGATAGACTGTTACTCTATGAAAACAACGTGGATATAGTCAATCAATCTGCCTAAGCCTTTTCCCAACTATGTTGGATTCAGCTTCTAGTCTAACCGGATACAGCTGAATATCAGTATTTTACATGGAGCGACTGCCTATCTGACCTCCACAACTCACTTACTGGGTAATACGATATCCCTTGGTAAGACTGGTTGTCAGACTTTTGGGCTTCTGACTGTTCGTAACGACTGTCAAAGATCTAGGAATGACAGCCGAGACCAACGGTTTAACGTGCTTTCCGGGGCACGGAGGGGTCTCGATATGTAATGGATGGTCACCCATCCACGAACCGTCCGCGGCAAGCGTAGCTTAACCTTCAATTGACATGTGCGGCTGTCATTATTTAGCAACAAGCCCCTCCTCAGTAGATTTTACTGTTGCCGTCCTTTAACTAGAAGGTCGTTAAGCCCAAAAAGTTATTTCCGAGAAAATGGCAAAAAACGAGGGAATCGTTATTTCTTAAAAACTAGTTCTAATGATTGTTGGACACATCAATTGACATTCTTTTTTGTATTTTTTTTTCCTAAATAATCCTTTCTGTCCAGAAACTCTTAAAGAAGAAGTGTGGGTTAGACGCTTTCTAGTGATGGAATCATCATAAATTGTGTTACTTAACGGTCTATAAAGTTTTCATATCTCTGGAACTATTTATATTGTAAAAATGTTTCTTAGACAGAAAGATCGAGAAATTTGAACTCTATCACTTTCAATTAAAAAGTAAAAATTGGCCATTTGAGGGTTAAAGGCTTTCTAGTTAAAGGACGAGTTATGAGACGTTAAGTAGATAGAGTATTGTGTAGATTAGCTGTCAGCGTATGTACCTACACGTTATGTTCCAGATAAAGATAGACTTTGACAGTCACTTGTGAACTAATACTACCTAATATAGTCGGGTTATACGTTTAAAAGAAATCGTACAGTGAGTTGTGACAGCCATTTTGTTGCATACCCGAAGGAGTTAGAGAAAACATATTTCTTTCTCGTTTACTCTTACTACTGGATCATATAAGTGTGTCCTTCTCTCATTTTTTTTTTGTTATTTGTCTGTCAAAACAATGAAGGCGCGGAAAGTCGCAAGAAAACAGTAGTCAAAGTTCATTTGTCTATGATATACAAAACGGTTTTGTTTCTGGTGTGCGCAATCTCTTAATCTTTATCGTTTGTTTATATGTCGGTAGTAAAATAACATGTCTAATTCATTGTTGTCAGCATTTGTTTTCTTTATCAAGTTAATCATGGAACGCCATATTGACAAATGTTGGTTCATGTCCTTTTGATGTTTTGTTACGAGGGTAAGTAAACAGAGGTGGTAGTGTGGTAATATTTGAAACCAAAAAGCTATTTATACTTCGACTTTTAATCGTACTCAGTAACTTGAGGATACCAGTTACTGACAAAAATACACATGCATAGTTTTAATTGAATTTAATTACATAAACTGGACGTAGATTAGCAGAAAGGACTCAACCCATACTATGGTCAAAAAAACCGGCCAAGTGCGTATCACGCACAATGTAGGCTTCCGTAGTTGAGATGAATTTATCCCAAGAACAAACTTAACTTTGTAGTTGAAAAACATGTTCTCCCATACGGAATGTATGGGAGAACATGTTTTTGCAACCGCAAATGCAAGATGGTCGATTATTACTCGTTAACTTGTAAAGCCTGCTTAGCTGTGATAGTTTTCTTTATAATTTCGTTATATATAAGTACTGGTTAAAAGTGCTGGTTTTGGATATGTGAAAAAATTCACAGCACTAGTATATATACTAGTGCTGTGAATTTTTTCACATATCCAAAACCAGCACTTTAGAGCTTAATATTTCGAAAACGGATCCCTGAATTCAAAAATGGTGCTAATAAACTCACAATATTTTTGAACAACCTTTCTAATGACATCCCACACTATGGGAAAGATGAAAAAAAAAAACATCCCCACTTTACGTGTAGGGGAAAAAGATATTTTTTTAAAGTACCTACCTCCCTTAAAAAAATCTTTTTCATGATTTTATTTTACCACTTTGTCGACGTAATTAATATGTATACCCATACCAAATTACAGAATTCTGGTACTAGGAGTCTTAGAGATAAGCCACAGAGAGACAGACAAACAGACAGACAGACGGACATGGTGAAACTATAAGGGTTCCTTGTTTACTACGGAACCCTAAAAATGAGTTATATATACCAAAGAGGTCCTAAAGTTTGGTCCTTTCACTCAGCAAAAAAGATCCCTGATACTACAAAGATAAGGTGGATTTTTTGATGATGGGATGGGAACCAACCCACATGTGTATTTTTTTACAAACCACTGTGAAAACCCAGACTGCTTGAGTCGTTTTTATAAAATCCACCTTGAAAGAAGCAGATCTATATTTATAAAGCAGAATTGTCTCAAAACACTTGAATCGTTTCAGTTAAATTACCTTCATAGAAACTAGTATATTTTTTATTCAACTAAAACTACAAACTGTGTGGATCATTTCTAATAAATTAATTTACGTAGAAACAAGCCGATTTTGCATTCAGCTAATAACTTCTCCCGCTCTGAGTGGAGCGGGAGGGCGTGTCAGACTCTTACTGACTAAAACCTACCCGTGTTCCTTCGGTTGCCCTGTTGCCGGGGGCCATGATTTCCCTTTCGGCCCATATTCGCAGCCCCGGCAAGCATTGGCCATAGCGGACCCCGTCAATTCTGCTGACATCTCTTTGAGGCGCACGTGGAACACAACGCGCCGTCGACCCGGGCTTGGTCCTTATCGGGCGGCGAGTTACCCATTGATCACCGTACGCAAGCCCGTGCCTATGGTAGCCGGAAATCGGCCTGCGATTCCCGACGCCCAGGGAATTTCAGTTAAATTACCTTCATAGAAACTAGTATATTTTTTTATTCAACTAAAACTTCAAACTGTGTGGATCGTTTCTAATAAATTAATTTACGTAGAAACAAGCCGATTTTGCATTCGGCTAAAATTACCCAAACTATGTGAACCGTTTCAGTTAACACTTTGATGACTAGTTGACTAGATGACGATCTTATCCAAGGCATGAACTATTGAGCAAGTACCAATGTGACGGAAGTAGTTTAGTAGAAACAACCAAGCCTAAAATTTTTAAGCTATTGCATAGCTTTTATCGCGGGCTTTGAGCGCGGCGACCGAATCAAGAAATTCCGTAACGTAACGAAAATAAAACCTAACACCCCCCACTCCGCCTACCATGTAATGACGGTTCCCATGACAACGTGATGTTGTCATGGGAACGTAATTTTTGTTTTATGTCATCACGTCATCATCCCAAGTGTAGCGTTGACAAATAGGAAGTATGGAGGTTACAAATGCTATGCAATAGCTTTACCGCGGCAGTCCCCGAGTGCCACACGTTTTTTTTTTTAAGTTAAGTTCATAATTTCAGCAATGATGTTGTATTTGAAATATTATCTCATATGGGCAAACATACTAATATTTTTATGAGTCAAGTTGTATTACATAGACTTAAGAATTTTTCAAGTTATTGGGAAAAATGCGGGTTTAGAGTAATTTTTGCTAAATTGTCTTTAACATTGTAGAGAGTTTCTTTTAATTTCTTAATTAGGATCTTAGTAACAAAAAGATATGAACAAACTGATATTTGAATAAAAATGTAATACGTAGGTATTTATTCTGAAAGTACAATTTCCTTGAAATCTAGTTTCTATTCTTCCCCAGTATTGTCATCACCCAGCTCCTGATCCACCTCGAAATCTGGTTCTACTCCTAACCCATCCACATCTTCCACAGATTCCTTTCCTTTTAATGACTTGTAAAAGTCCAGGCAGTCTTTTCGAATAAGATGGAATATTGACTTAAAATTTTATCTATCTTATAACCTATTCATTGAGACCATTCCAATGAGTCCAAATACGATATCTGTGCTATAAGTTGGTAAGGGAGTTGCTTATCCTGCAAATTCCAGGTGATACTGCAGCATCAGTTCAAGGTTACTATGTTCTTCTAATATCATTGAAGTAACAGAATAGAAAATTTCAAATCAATCAGACCTGTGGAAGATACTCACATCCATTCATCAATTATAAAAGAGCTGATAATCTTCAAACGGCTGAACCGATTTTAATAAAACATATCTAAGAACCATTGCTAAAAAACCTGCTTTTAAATAAAAATAAACCGCATTCAAATCGATTCACCCGTTTAAGAGCTACGGTGCCACAGACTCGCCTGCCTCGACTGCATTGACTGCCTCGTTGGTCTAGTGGTCGCAAGTGCTACTGCTGAGTATGAGGTCGTGGGTTCGATTCCCGGGTCGGGCAGTGTTATTGGGTTTTTCCATCTGGGATTTCTCAGTAGCAGCTCGGAGTCTGGATTTGTGCCCGGTTGATGGCAATAGGCTCGCCCCCTATTACATGGGACTTAAAACATAACTGGCGAAATGTGGGTGTACTATAGGTGCACCTCTGCCTAACCCTTCGGGGATTACAGGCGTGATGTTATGTTATGTTATGTGGTGCCACAGACAGACATATACACATAGCGGTCAAACTTATAACACCCCTCTTTTTGCGTCGGGGGTTAAACAAAAGATAAACCGGGTCATGACTCCTCCACGACGATTTCGACAACAGAAAATAGCTTAGTGTACAATTTTCAATTCAATTTATAACGCTGTTTAATTTAGAGGATCACCTACATATATGTTCGTACTGAATCCGTATATAGCGTTTAAAGTCAGATAATAAAAATTCTTTATGCAATTTGCTATAAAAATGTTTGCAGCAAGATATGGTTTTCATTACTATTCTCGTATATTTTTCTCGTCAACAATTGTCTAATCATGTTTTATTGTCCGTATATATTTTATTCAAGCAAAGTAATTTAATTTTCCGTACTGATCTCGGGATTGTAGAAAAAGTGAGCGGAAAAGTAAATTGAAGTTGGTTATAGTTCGAGAATAGACTAGGACTACGTCACGATTGAAGTATTTTAAAAATAAAGTGATGTTTAATAATTGGCTCTGTCAAACTAGTTTCTAAGGGGTAGTAATAAACGCCCCGGAAAAAATAAAAATATGTCCATACTCAAAATATGAAATTAACTGCTATAAATACTAATTTTCCGACAACTTATATGCGAATACAAATAAAGAAACGACCGAATAAAATACTAAAAATTCCGAAAAATCAATACAGAATTTGCTGACGTAATATTTTTCAAACATGCAAACAAGCATACACCATGCATGCAGCATGCAAGGGAGCATGCAAGATGCAGCAGGCATGGTTTCTGTCACGGCTCCGGCGCTGCGAGGCTCCGGCGGCGGTCCCACGCGAGCTTATCGTCGCAGATGATTTTAACGCTCACGAAACTTAGTATTTTTTTTCTGAAGTTTAGTATTTTTTTTTGGAAATTTAGTATAACAGTCAACCACAAATTTTCGGAAGTAAATTGCACGCGTTGAAGCCGCGTAGACCCACGGCTTCTACGTGCGCGCTTTGTCTACAAGACCACGTAGAGACGTAGAAGCCTCTACGAGATTTCTGCGCGGCGTATTAATATCGGTACCTATCCCTAGTTAAAATATATGAAAGTTTTGAGTGTTAAAATGTAGGTGTCTTCCGGGGTTGATGATAAAATATTGATATTACGAACGTTCTGTTTAAGGGCGAAACAAAACGCGATCAGCACATTTAAACCACGTTCAAGAGCTGTCAGTGTCATCATTATTGGGGAATGTTGACATTTATTCTTGAACGCAGTTTAGATGTGTTGATTGCGTTCAGTTTCAATTGTGAAATCAGCCCTTAGTCAAAATTATCCAGTTTGGCGTAAGCTCACGAACTAATTAATGAAATAAAGCTTAAACAATATTCCATGAAAAAAGTATTATAGTCATAAAAATATTAATTTAATAACAAAGCCTAACAAGTCCTTGTTATTTCTGTAAAGAAAATTATTTTTCTCGTAAAGTTTTCCATAAAATTCTAGTAAATATTTTATTTTGCCAAAATTTCTTTCCGGTAATTACCTACCATGACACAGTTACCCAGTGTTTCGGTTTTACCGAACATGCACCAACAATTTTATAACATGTCGGTTAGCAAGATGTGGGACACATTTTATTGGTCACGATATAAAGACGGTGTTCAAATATACGATGCTTTTTATTCTTACTTGGGCTCCTAAAATATTGTGTTTATTTCAATGAGTTTTATGGGAAAACTATGCTCCAATAAAATACTTTTTGATTCCAAGAAGCAGAAGGCTTTTAGGATTATAGGGAAACCCTTTTCATTTTCCTTTTTTAGATGTCGTAAAAGGCAACTAAGAGGATGGGTGAACTTGCTTACACTTTGTTCATTGTTAACTTTTTTTATTGAAGTGAAAACTTCTTTAGGCGCGTTGGGCATTTTTGAGATGGGAACAAAACAATTGAACTCGCGACACTGTTACCGACACCAGCTTTTGACCATTAAAAAGACATCAACGCGCGATACATTTTCTTTGGGATTAATGAAATTCCAAACATTGAGTCATGACAACGACATGATTGACATTTCCCTTTTTTTACCGACTTCAAAAAAGAAAAGTATTTCCTGCACAGTAAAATTGTTCAAGTTTTCACTTCTGTCGGCACTCCCGGAGTGCCACTGTTTTTTTTTAACCATTATGGCATAATTCTTGGCCTTTATATCACCTGATGGTAAATGATGATTAGGCCGAAGGTGGAAGCGAGCGTTACTCGGATTCCTCAACCACAGAGGAACTGGATATCTTACCTCCAACTGTGCCGACACAAAAATGGTGTTCATCATAATTTCAGCCGAAAGTCGTCTACTGCTGGACAAGCATCTCTACTTCGACCGATTTTATGCTTTCCGCGTCCAGCTGATTCCTGCGGCCTTCACAAGGTCATCGGTCCATCTTGTGGGAGGCCTTCCAACGCAACGTCTTCCGGTACGCGGTTCGGCCCCATCGGCCATCCGTTCTGCGAGCAATGTGTCTTGCCCATTGCCACTTAAGTTTAGCAATTCTTCGAGCTATGTTGGTTACCTTGGTTCTCCTTCGGATCTCTTCATTTCTGATTCGATCACGTAGGGAAACTCCAAGCATAGCCCTCAATGGTGTTAATATTTCAATTTTTTTTAAATCCAATTGTTGAATGTATATGCTGTTGGTGTTCTTTAATAAATAAACATTGTTGTTATGGCGACAGACTTATTAGTGATGTCGACTTTGTGGTGTTATGGTGGTAGCTAGCCAGGGGGACTTAGAACAAGCCCTGCTACCAACCGGTTGGGAATTTTTGAGATGGGACTAAACAATTGATTTCGCGATATTGTTATTGACACCAGCGAAGGTGAAGGGTGGGCGTTTTTGGGGGACTGTCTTATGTAATTTTGACGTTCGAAAAGTGCTGGTTCTCAGCCTAATTTGAATAAATGACTTTTGAATTTGAATTTAGCTTTTGATCATTAAAAAGACGTCAACGCGCAATGCATCATATCCTGCACAATAAAATTGTTCAAGTTTTCACTTCTGTCGGCACTCCTGGAGTGCCACTGTTTGTTTTTTATTTTCCTCCGCTGGGAATCGAACCTGGGACCTCTGTGTTTGAGACAGGTGGTGTTACCACTAGGCCATGGAGGCGGTTAAACTTTAACCTATTCTAACTCCGCGTTTACATCCATAGAAGTTGAGATACTTGTTTTCAACAAGTCTTGTATAAAAACTTGTCAACAACATGTCCTGTATAAAACGTGTAAGTATCATAATGTATTGATGTTGTTCCAGACATGTTTCGCTAACTATTTTATTCACCTTTTTGACTAGTTTTTTACAAGTTTTCGATTCAACTTGTTTTGTTGTAAACGATAAACAAAAATAAAAGACATAAAATCAACAATTTAAGTCGAAATATTTTATTTCTCACTAGCTTTTGCCCGCGGCTTCACCCGCGGGGATGACGGAAAATATCCAACGGGAATACCGGGATTAAAAGTACCCTTAATCCAGGTTATAAATTGTCTGTGTACTAAATTTCATCCAAACCCGTTCGGTCGTTCTTGCGCCGCCAATCCGGAACATAGGTACATCCAGACAAACGGACAAAAATTCATCGTTATTAAATTATTTGAATTACGTATATATTATATAGAAGCTTATATGGGATCTTATGAAACGTTGGAAGTGAAGTGCACGGTTCCAATTGGTCGTTTCCTATGAAAAAGAGTGAGCCAGAAACTCCACGTTTATACTCATTTAAAAATAATTGGCTTTTACAATATTTCTAAATTACATTGATACAATTATGTTAGGTATGGAAGGACAGTGAGCCCCAAGTACTTATCTTCTGTCTAAATACATGTTTTATACAGTTTGACTATTGTCTTAATGTCCCTCGGGAATCATCGCATTTCCGAATACAAACGAATGCTAATTTCCATGTCCATCAATTATTAGATTTATCGTGTATAATTATTCGAATTCAGAACCAAGTATTTTATTGCTGTTTTGTTTTTTAGCAGCTTTCCTCCCATTTTTTAAATAAATTACAACGTAATATATAATTACAATGTTAAAAGAGTATTAACAACTCTATATACTTCCAAGTCGATTGAGAGCATCCGGTCTTCACCAAGTGCAAAGGGCAACTGATAGAAATCAGATGACTGACGAAACACAAAGTTTGCCGAGGGACATTAAGAAAATAGTTATACTGTACCTTCGTTCACACCTTGGTAAACGCGGGGAAAGCATCACTTCGTAATTCGAACTTTACTGAGAGATTTATAAAAAAAAAAACAAATGAATTCGCTTTCAAATGAGGATTTTTTAGCAGCACAGACGTCAGGAGGCCTACCACCAGCTCATAAAGCAGTATTATTTTAATATTACTTCAGTGTGGGAAAGAGATGAAGCTCTACAGGACGTATAGCTCCATCTCTTTCTCCCACTGAAGTAATATTAAAATAATACTGCTTTTGAGGTGGTTGTAGGCCCCCAGGTCTCACCTGTCAAAAGTGTCAAAGCATATATTTTCTTTAGTCGTGACTGAATAATGAACGAATTAATGAATGAAATCTATACATATAATAAAATCGTAGCGAAGTCAAAACTGTACATTGAATATTTTTGAAAAAAAGTAATTGCTACGAGGTCTAGGATCGATTCTAATGCCGAAAATATATTTTTTAGAATTTTTGTCTGTTTGTCTGTTTGTCTGTTTGTCTGTATGTATGTTCCAGCATCGCGAAAATTCTACCGGACAGATTCTGTTAAAATTTTGCATAGATATTCCCTGTGTGTCTGGTCAAATTATAGGGTATAAATTATCACGCTATTCACTATAGGGGATGAGCAATATTACATTATGTCGTATTTTTATGTTCTAGCATGACGCAAATTCTACCGGATAGATTCTATTCAAATTTTGCATAGGTGTTCCCTATAAGTCTGGTCAAACTTTAGGGTATAAACTATCACGCTATTTACTATGGGGGACGAGCAATATTATATTATGTTCGTATTTTTTGGAAAAAATCGCGCCAATATTTTAGGATATTGGGATGGTAATCGATTTAACTTTTAGAATGATTATCATCACGCTATACCTTTATGGAACTGAGCAGTCAATCATGAAATGTATAGGAACGGCTATTTGAGATAAAGTTCAACAAAGCATTTAACTCATCGGTTGGACGATTGCTTTGCAAACATGGGGTTGTAAGTTCAATTCCCGACTACGGTTTTTGTTTTCTTTTTTTTTTCACATTTTGTCACACGATTTTTTTTTTGTTTTTATTATGTCCCTATAATATATTATAATAAAATCGTAGCGAAGTTAAATTTTTTGAAAGAAAGTTATTGCTACGAGGTCTGGGATCGATTCTTATGCGGAAAATATAGTTTTTAGAATGTTTGTCTGTTCCAATTGTAGGGTATAGACTATCACGCTATTTGCTATGGGGGATGAGCAATATTACATTATTTTCTTATTTTTCTCTGCAAATTATAAAAGGACGCGCCAAAAGGTTGGGATATTGTAGATAGTTACCGACTTAACTTTTTAAATGATTATCATCAAGCTATACATTTATGGAACTATGCAGTCAATCATGAAATAATTATATAGAAACGGCTATTTTAGCTAACTTTCAACAAAGCGAATAAGTAAGCGGTTGGACGAATGATTTGAAGTCCTGGTAGTAAGTTCGATTACCATCTGTGTTTTTAAACTATTTTTTTACATTCTGTAAAACGGTTTTTTTTATTAATGTAGGTATTAGGGTATTAGGGTCTGTGAATTAATTAATGTATTTTTTTTTTTTTTTTTTTTTTCTTAGCCGTTATTGTCCCACTGCTGGGCAAAGGCCTCCCTACTCTCTTTCCACCTCTCTCTGTCTAGAGCTTCTAAGGACCAATCTTTCTTAAAGGAGTCCAGCTGTGTCCAGTTTGTGAATTAATGTATTAATTCACAAAAAAAAGGAAAACTTCGTAAGCTATGGAAACCTACAACGTCACAAGAACTTTACAGTCACAAAACATTCAAGGTTGTATTCTGATCATTTAAGAGCTAAAGACTGTAGGAATAAAATGATTTTTTACAGATTTTGAGAGCAGATTTGTCCCAGCGATTTTAAAATATGTATGTGTGTGGATCTTCTGGAATCGCTGCCACACTGCTTCCTGGTAACAAAACAGCGCACGCCATGTTTAAGATTCCCATCGATTTAGAGAGCAACGAAACGCCTGTTTGTGGGGTGTCACGCAACAGAACAAGAGATGTGTGCATAGGGATTGCGCTTCATCGTATAGTATGAATGCATTATGGCAAATAGAAAAGCAGTGGAAGCTGTAAACAGAACCCTGGAGGACATCCGCAGGAACCAAGATATGATGGGTGGTGTCACAGTTCTGACAAACAAAGTGAATATTTCGTTGAAAAGGTCGACTCTATGGTGGAGAGTTCATAAACTGCGCTTGACCATCATCATATGAGCTCGGTTTGGCGTGAATTCAAATGCTCAAGAATTCTCCGATGTTCTTCTAAAAGTTGGTGAAGGCACTTTACCAGAGACTCTTGGTAGAGTAGATCCCACTTTAGAAGATCTTATTCGTTCTGATATACGAGGACATCAGTCAAATACCGTACCAAAAGAATTCTTGGGTGTGTGTCCATTTTAACTCCGAAAATGATCAAGCTGCAGCGATCAACCACAGTATTCTCTCACAAATTGAAGGGAGTGAAGTGATATACACCTCCATTAATGCCACATATTACCCCGTAGAATTTCTCAATTCGCAAATGGCAAGTATCTTTTCCGGTTGTATATCTGTGTAACGAAAACCGGCTCAAAGTCATGTCTTTACAGAGAAACGTCATCGAGACGGAAATTCTAACAGGTTGTGGCGATGGCGAGACAGTGTTTATAGCGCGTAAACCACTATTTTCCCACCATTACCAGTTTAAGCGCGTGCAGTCCCCTGTGAGCGTATGCTTTGTGATCAACAAGTCACAGGGGCCGACATCGAAGACTGAAGGCTGCGGGTGTCGACTTCAGGACAAGCTGCTTCTCATACGAACAACTGTTACGTCGCTTGCTCCCGATGTATATTTTGGCTGCTGAGAATAAAACTACAAACGTAGTATACAGGGAGATTTATAAAAATTGTGGCTATTATTGTAGTAGTATATTGTGATGTTTTACGACTTCCACGCGAACGAAGTCGCGGGCAGAAGCTAGTAAATGATAAACGTCTTTATATTTTATATTCAGTGTCGAAATGGAAGACCTCTTGTCAAAGTGCGGTCACTTGAGTTAAGTTTCAAGTGTATTTTACAGTATAGAACTTCAGCAGCAAGCGTTTCCAGTCTACTTTTATAATGACAAATCAAACAAAACGAAATTAAATAGCCCTTGCTTTTCACTTGGTCACTGAATATCTCGAAAACCGTCGCCTGTTTCCTATTAAAGCATATCTTTTTACAGCGTACACAGCGGTGAAAGATGGGCATTGTGCCAGCGCTAGCCGTTTTACTGACTTTAATAACTCAGTTGCAATAAGCCATTGAAGTTCAGGAATACTGAAATAACTGATTACTTGGTGTAATTAGACACAGTTTTTTTTAAGCCTGGCTGTGATATTTACATTCATTCACTGTTACGTTTTGTTAATTGACACAAATATTAAAGAAGATGTGACAAAAATTGAAAAGGGTACGCTGAGATGGTTTGGGCATGTGAAAGGCGACTAACAAAATGTATTTACAAGGCAGATGTGAAGGAAAAGGCCGGTCGGGGACGCCCTAGGAGGACTTATACTGACCTTATTGGTGATGTTCTTCAGAAAGGCCAGGTGCGTAGTACTCGCAACCGGCGTGCGTGTATGACCAGATGTATGAACGTAAACGAGGCAAAAGGAGTATGTAAGGATCGTAGCAGGTGGCGTTCTGTAGTTTCTGCCTACCCCCATGGGAAGAAGGCGCGAGTTTATGTTTGTACAAATATTATGTGCTTATTTAGTATGAACATGTTCGATATAATGGTGCCGATTCCCTTGTTCACAAACTAAACTAAATTTAAGTTCAGTGCATCTTTTTCTTTCTATTTCATTAAGAAAAGGACAGAAGATAAATCACAGACAGACACTGATAGTACTCAGACAGGCACTGAGATAGACAGGCGCTGATTAATTTGACAGGACTAAACTAAACTTTATCTTCTGTCTTTTTCTTAATGAAATAGAAAGAAAAAGATGCACTGAATTTAAATTTTGTTTAGTTTGTGAACAAGGGAATCGGCACCAATGTCCCTTATAATAAATTCAGCCGTGAACAGACGTATTTACATCAATCTGCCTAGCCTTTTCCCAATTATGTTGGGGTCGGCTTCCAGTCTATACGGATGCTGCTGAATATCAGTATTTTATATGGAGCAACTGCCTATCTGATCGCCACAACCCAGTTACTGGGTAATACGATACCCCATGGTAAGACTGGTTGTCAGACTTTCGGGCTTCTTACGACCCGTAACGACTGTTAAAGATCCACGAATGACAGCCGGGATCAATGGCTTAACGTGATTTCTGAGGCACGGTGGAGTCTCGGTATGTAAAGATGGTCACCCATCCACGGATCAACTCCGGCAAGCGTAACTTAACCTGATGAATCAACCCACGCGGCTGTTTAAATCATAATTATAAAACATCTATTTGAAACTATTAGGACTACCTCGTTCTTTTTTCTTTTTGGCCGCCCTTGCCTCCTTACTGGCCTTCTTCTTCTCCCCGGCTACTTGCCATCCGGCGTCGGCCGGAGGAGAAGATTTAGGAGGCGGAGGTGGCCGTTTCGCCGCCGCCTGGGCCGAAGCCCTCGCCGTCAGGGCCGGGGCCTTCGCCGCCTGCGCAGCCGCTCCACCCTTGGCCTGTCCCTGCCTGCCTTGGCTTGGCTTGGCCGCGGCAGATGCGGCAGCGGCATACGACGCCGCCTTCCGCTGGTCTATGGCCGGCTGGCTCGCCGCTAGCGGGGGGCGTAAGACGATGGCCTCTAGGGCGGAGAATCTGCTCCGCAGGGCAGCCATCTCCTGCCGCACCAGGGCCAGAACCCGGTCCTCAGCAGGCACAGGCACGGGCCCCTGCCCATGCCGCTCCCCTCCCTGCGGCGCCTCCCGGGGGGCGGCTGCCCGCAGCTCAGCCAGGTCCGCTCGGAGCTTCTCGTTCTCCTTTCGGAGAAGCTCCATGGCGGCAGTCAACTTTGCGACCTCCGCCCGCATCTCGGACATACCGTCCGACGGAGGCCCAAAGTGCAGCTCCTTCGCTGCCGCCAAAATAGAGGCCGCGGCCGCGGGTATGGCCTTGTCCTTAGAGGATTGAATCCTCTTCAAGGCCACCGCC
Organism: Agrochola lychnidis; assembly: GCA_963680765.1. Taxonomy (NCBI): domain Eukaryota; kingdom Metazoa; phylum Arthropoda; class Insecta; order Lepidoptera; family Noctuidae; genus Agrochola; species Agrochola lychnidis. The sequence goes on from OY796857.1 coordinate 20,024,497, forward strand.
CTGATCGCGGCCTCCACGACCTCCGCGAACCTGACTTCTTGCTGTGGCTTGTCCCCGCCGACAGCGACGTCCGGCTCACCACCAGAGGCCTCTGAGAGGACCGGCCCGCTGCTGGTCTCTCCCGGGTGGTGCTCCTCCGTGGCGAGACTCTCGGTTCGCCGGACCTGCTCGACTGGGCCGGCCCGGCTTGACTCACCAGCCTTCTTGGTGGTGAGCCCTCTACCCACACCTTTCCCCTTTTCTTGGGCCTTCCCCCGCCGGCTGGTGTGCATTTTCCGCCTGCTGTCGGCGGAGGACCACTCACCATCATCCGAATTGGGGCGCTTCCGGAAGAATTTGCGGATGATACCATCCGCCCCCACCACTTCGCGCCCCGAGCTGGAGCCCTCTGCGCCCGATGCAGCGTCGGACTCCGACCCCGCATCACTCCCCTCCTTTTGCGTCGTTTTATTTTTGTTTTTATTTTTTACCATATTAGTTCCCACGAGTATAAACTTTATATCTTCTCAAAATAGTGTGGTTCGCACTAATGACTAATTAAGCTACCCATTAATCAAGCTACCAACCTCCCTCACGGTGCGCCGCCGCTTGGAGGTTTGGGGTGATTTTTTATAGAGGTTTTCTACCTCGCGGCCCGGGCGGTTAAGCCAAGACCCTCGACCCCCGTCAAGTGCCAGAGACATGACCTTGACACTCTTCGGGGCTACGAGACCAGCGGTGACAGGAGAAAAGACTTCCTCCTGCCCGCCCGACGGCAGGGTTAGTGCACGCCGAGCCCGCTCCTACTCTAACGCTGCTCAACGAGTGCTCCCTAGTGAGTACCCGTTAGAGCGTTATCCTCCGACAGGATATTGGCATACGGACAACGAGACCCCTAGCTGGGGAGTCATTGTCCGTACCCCAGGGTGCACCGTCCCGGAGACTGGCCTTCCCCCCGGACGCATCCATAAGGGAACTCCAGCCTCCAGGCACACGGGGCCCCGAAGTCCGCAGCTGTAGTGGTCACACTGCAGCCGGAAGCGGAGAAAAGGGGCGTGTCCTACCAGCAGGTGTTCGCGACGGTGGACCGGGTGATGAACCTGGAGGAGATCGGCGCCGCCAAGGGCATAAAGATCAAAATCGCGGCAACCGGGGCCCGGATGCTGGAGGTCCCTGGTGCGGCCAGTGGCCCAGCCGCTGACGCTCTGGCTGAAAAGCTCAGGGCGGCCCTAAATGCGGACGAGGCCCGAGTCTCCAGGCCCACCAAGTGCGCTGACTTGCGCATCCAGGGCCTGGACGACTCCGTGACGGAGGCAAAGGTGGTGGCCGCCGTTGCTAAGGCTGGAGGGTGCTCTGTCGAGCAGGTCAAGGCAGGCACCATCCATCCTGACCACACGGGGATGCAAGCCGTCAGGGTGAGCTGCCCCGTGACGGCGGCCAAAAAGATAGCCGGGGAGGGCCAAAGGCTTTTGGTGGGCTGGGTTTCGGCGCAGGTCAAACTGCTGGAGCCCAGACCTCTGAGGTGCTTCCGGTGCCAGGTGGGCCACCACGTGGGGGCCAAGTGCACCTCGGAGGTAGACCGCAGCAACCTTTGCTTCCGCTGTGGTCAGCCCGGTCACAAGGCCGGCTCGTGCAACGCCACGCCGCACTGTGTCGTATGTGCGGCGGCTGGCAAGCCGGCCGATCACCGGGCTGGGAGCAGGGCCTGCGCTCCACCCGCCGAGGCCAGAGGCAGGGGCAAGCGCTCCGCCACCACCGCCGTCACCGCCGCAGCCGCCGCCACTTCCACCGTGGCCACCGCCGCGTCCACCGTCGCTGTCGCCGCTGTCGTTTCCGCCGCGGCAGGGCCCTCGCAGGGGGCTCGGGGGGAGGTAGAGATGGAATGCCAATAACGGCCCCATTTCGCCTCCTCCAGGCGAACATCAACCACTGCGCCGCCGCTCAGGATCTGTTGCTCCAGAGCATGGCGCAGTGGTCGATCAACATCGCCGTGGTCGCTGAGCCGTACTTTGTCCCGCCCAGGGATGACTGGGTGGAGGACCTGAGCGGCTCAGTGACCCTCATTTCATCGGCCGCCGCCGGTACTCCGTCCCTCGAGTCGGTCAAGAGAGGACGGGGTTGCGTTGCAGCACGGTTCGGGGAGATTGTCGTGGTGGGTGTTTACTTTTCCCCGAACCGAACTCTTGCCGAGTTCCACAACTCCCTTGCGGAGTTAAGAGTCGTCGTCGTCGGGTTTGGTTCCCTCCCCGTGCTCGTACTCGGGGACTTCAATGCCAAGAATCTGGCTTGGGGTTCCCGGTATACGGACACACGGGGCAGGATGGTGGAGGACTGGGCTCTGGAGACAGGCCTGGTCGTCCTAAATCGGGGTTCTGTCCCCACGTGTGTGCGGATGCGGGGCGAATCGGTGGTCGACATTTCGTTCGCCAGCCCCGCTCTGTCGCCGCGTGTCATTGACTGGCGCGTCATGGAGGGGGTGGAGACCTACTCCGATCACCGGTACATCCGGTTTGACGTCTCCACCCAGACCTCGAGTGCGCCGGTCCGACAGGCCCCGAGTGGTCCGCGGTGGGCGCTGAAGCAGATGGACCGGGAGCTTCTTCTGGAAGCCTCGATCGTGCAGGCCTGGGTGTCATCACCGGACAGGCCTGCCGACATCAACGACGAGGCGGAGTGGTTCCGGGAGGCCATGTCCAATGTGTGTGACATGGCAATGCCCCGGGTCCATCCTAGACATGCTTCGCGCCGGCTGTACTGGTGGTCGCAAGAGCTGGAGGCTCTGCGCAAGGCGTGTGTTGCTGCGCGACGCCGGTACGCCAGGCATCGCAGGCTCCGTATCCGCCCTCCGGATACGCAAGCCATTGAGGCGGAGCTGTACGAGGGGTACAGAGCGGCGAAGACCGCCCTCCAAGCGGAGATCCTGCGGGCCAGGGCGCTGGCCCGCGAGGAGATGCTGGAGACTCTCAACCGGGACCCGTGGGGGCGCCCATACAAGATGGTGCGGGAGAAACTCCGCCCATGGGCTCCCCCGCTGACGCAGAGTCTCCGGCCCCAGCTTGTGGGGGACGTGGTGAGCGCTCTGTTCCCCTCTAGAGGGGATCATACTGCTCCGCCCATGGCTCCGCCTACTGCGATGCCCGATGCGGACCACACCGACGACGACGATTCTCCTGAGGTGACTGAGGTAGAAATGAGAGTGGCGGTACGCAAGATGAGTGCGAAGAATACCGCCCCAGGACCCGACGGCATACCCGGAAAAGCCTGGGTCCTGGCCATGGGGGCTCTCGGGCCTCGACTGAGGGGGCTCCTAAGCGCATGCATGGAGAGGGGCCAGTTCCCACTTCGTTGGAAGACGGGGAAACTGGTCCTCATCAAGAAGCCGGGGCGCCCAGCGGACTCTCCGTCCGCTTATCGGCCCATTGTGCTGCTCGACGAGGTGGGCAAGCTCTTTGAAAGAGTCATTGCAGACCGCCTCGTCGGGCAGCTGGTGCGAGTGGGGCCGGATCTGGCGGAGAGCCAGTTCGGTTTCCGCAGGGGGCGCTCTACGGTGGACGCCATCATGCGCGTGCGGGCCCTCACGACGGGGGATGCTGTGGCCCGGGGTGGGGTCGTCTTGGCGGTGTCTCTAGACATCGCCAATGCCTTCAACACCCTGCCCTGGAGTTGCATAAGGGAGGCACTCCGGTATCACCGGATGCCGACCTACCTCTGTCGTGTGGTCGAGGCCTATCTGACGGACAGGGCCGTCATCTACCCCGGTCACCAAGGAGAGTGGAACCGGCAAGAGATGTCGTGCGGTGTCCCACAGGGTTCGGTCCTGGGGCCGCATCTGTGGGACATCGGATACGACTGGGTGCTGCGCGCCGACCTCCCTAGCGGCGTCAGCGTCGTTTGTTACGCTGACGACACGCTTGTCCTGGCGCAGGGGGGGTCGTACCAGGCGGCGGCCGATTTAGCGACACGCGGGGTTGCGACAATCGTCGATAGGATCCGGCAGCTGGGACTCGAGGTGGCCCTGCACAAGTCTGAGGCCATGGGTTTTCATGGTCCTCGGAATGCGCCACCGTCGGGTTCCCAGGTAATGGCGGGAGGGGTTCACATCGGTGTCGAGTCGACGATGAAGTATCTGGGACTCGTCCTCGACAGCCGGTGGAACTTCGTAGAACACTTCCGACGTTTGGCTCCCAGACTTGAGCGGGCCGGGGCTGCATTGAAGCGGCTCCTGCCCAATCTAGGGGATCCAAACGCCTCCTGCCGGAGGCTCTATGCGGGGATCGTGCGGTCCATGGCCCTTTACGGGGCACCGGTGTGGGCGCGTTCACTGAGGCTGCGGCCAGCCCGCCGGTTGAACGCGTCCCAGAGGGTCATGGCCATCCGGCTGGCCCGAGGATACCGCACGGTCTCCTGCGAGGCGGCGAGCCTCCTTGCCGGATTACCGCCATGGGATCTGGAGGCAAAGGTCCTCGCGCACGTCTGGGAGTGGCGCGAGGAGGCGAAACGCCGGGGCTTAACCCCGATGCCGCAAGAAATTGCGGCACAGCGGACAGAGCTCCGGCGGGATCTCATGGCGTCATGGAGGGTGCGATTGTCGCAACCCCGCGCTGGGCACGCCACAATCGCGGCGATAAGACCCGTCTTTGAGGAGTGGCTGGAGAGACGCCACGGCGTTCTCACCTTCCGCCTGACGCAGGTCCTCACCGGACACGGCTGCTTCGGGAGGTTCCTGTTCAGGATAAGGCGGGAGGAAACACCCGGGTGTCACCATTGTGTGGATCGGCCTGAGGACACGGTGGAGCATACGGTGGAGGTCTGCCCGGCTTGGGCGGAGCAACGCCGTGTTCTCGTAGAGGCGATCGGCGGCGGTGATCTCTCGCGTCCGGCCCTGGTTCAGGCCATGGTACGGAGCGAGAGGAAATGGCAGGCCGTCACCTCCTTCTGCGAAGCGGTAATGCTCGCGAAGGAGGAGGCGGAACGCGTGAGGGAGAGGCAAATTTCGCGCCCTCACGCCCCTAACCGCCGCAGGAGGAGACGCCCGGGGCGGGAATCGCGAGCCGATTTCCGGCCACCGTAGGCGCGGGCTTGCGGACGGTGAGCAATGGGTAGCTCGCTGTCCGATAAGGACCAAGCCCGGGTCGACGGCGCGTTGTGTTCCACGCGCGCCTCAAAGAGATGTCAGCAGAATTGAAGGGGTCCACTAGGGCCAATGCCTGCCGGGGGTTCGAAGAAAACCGATCGGGAAATCGTGGCCCCCGGCAACAGGGCAACCGAAGGAACACGGGTGGGTTTTAGTCAGTAAGAGTCTGACACGCCCTCCCGCTCCGCCCAGAGCGGGAGAAGTTATTTGATAATTTCCCACCCAAAAAAAAAAAAAAAAAAAAAAAAAAAGGACTACCTCGTTGGTCTAGTGGTCGCAAGCGCTACTACTGAGCATGAGGTCCTGGGTTCGATTCCCAGGTCGGGCAAAGTGTTATTGCGTTTTTCCAGCTGGAATATCTCAGTAGCAGCCCGGAGCCTGGATTTGTGCCCGGTTGATGGGAATAAGCTCGCCCCCTATTACATGGGACTTAAACATAACTGGCGAAATGTGGGTGTACTATAGGTACACCTCTACCTAACCCTTCGGGGATTACAGGTGTCATGTTATGTTTATGTTTAAAACTTACGGCTATCAATCAAAGCGGCTAAGACCTCAGCCAAGAACGTTAAAGCAGTGAGACGGTGATAGCGGTATGATTGCTCAACCCACTTAGCAACAGCACCCCTAAGTCGTCTAGCTTCCAGTCACTCTTTGTCAAACCAAATGCAGGCACATTGCCACAGTATAAATAAGTAACAGTATTATATCTTCATAGAAAATGGCTGAAACAACGCGCTTCAAAATCTCAGTGTTTCAGTTATCCTTTCAACTGTCATTAACGAGACACAATAGAATTTTAATTGTTATCCACCTTAATGAGGCGTCGTAACAGATGATGGGTTATACAACAGTGTCGAGTGCGCGGCAGTTACGCACGGACGCGGAAGCTTTAGCTACCGAGTGGTCACTGCCCAGATATAATATAATACTGTTACTTATTTATACTGTGACATTGCTTTAGTTAGTAACCTTATAATAGACCGGCACCACAATTGCGTAACACTTTCTATCACAAGCGAAGGACTTAAACAGAATACCCGCGAAACGCAGATTTAAACATGTTTTTTTTTACTCCAATTCTTAATGGCACCTTTTTAGGTCATCAGCTATCCGAATATCAAAAAGTATTTGGCCTCAGTCTTAAGGGTGAGGCGTGAAAATTGATTCGCCGTTACAATGTTTGAAATATTCGTCTGCTCGACAACGCAAATAACGCAATGAATATTGTCGAATTATCAAAATGAAATCTATTGCAATTATAACTGAGTTACATGACTATCCCGCGGGTTTACGGCAAGAGTGGAATGGGCTGGATTTGAACTCAACGAAGTTTCGTCTCTCGTCGTACCACGATCCCGATATTCACCTAAAACGTTAGGCTTTTCCCTCTTACACCATTACCACCACAATATCAACATTATTCCGCCATCGTATTAACTTCAGAGCAATAACGCATTAAATAAGATTGCTGCCAGTAGGCTACCCGTCTCCGCCACCATTAAATAGCGTGGTACCCTCAATTACCTTTTACTGCTTCCGTGAAAAGATAGACAGTGCTAATACAGCCTAAGTTTGTTTGTTCGTTCACTTATTTTGTTTTTGTTCTACCGTTGAGTTATTGGCAAAATGTTGGGTGATTAATTAGACAAGGAATTTTCTTAATTAGTTTGTTTTGTCGATGAAACAATGAAAGGACGTTCTCTGACTGTTATTCAGCTATTTGGGTGGCGTTTAGGTCTTAGTGAATCTTTATAGACAGCTGTTGCTTACTAGGGCTATCCAAATGTCCTACGTACGTCAAAAATACGCTCTTTTTACTGACTCAATTCTTTTGCTATTCAATAGTTTTGGTGGCGTTTAGATCTTGCTAAAACTTCATCGTCAGCAGTGCTTACTTGGGATGTCTAAAAATATCCTACATATGTCACAGATACGCTCTTTTTACAAGTTCGATCCTATTATGATGCCTCCTTTTTCCAAATAGTAGAAAACGTGAATTCAGCTAAATGTTCTTATTTTTTTGTTAAAACAAGATAGTTCACTTTAGATTTACCTATACTCCGTTTGAAATAAGATTAGACATTTAAACAAACCTTTTTTACAGTCCGTTCAACCGATTTTGACTTCTATACCGTAGGCATAAGGATGGCATTAAAAGCAAAAAAAGTGGTTACAAACCAACTGTTTACTGCAGCTGTCATTTGTCATGCCGCTATCGCAATATAAGTCAAAATCGGTTGAACGGACTGTAAAAAAGGTTTAGTTAAATGTCTAATCTTATTTCAAACGGAGTATAGTCGATATTACAATTAGGTTTTATAAACATAAAAACGGTCACGAAGCGTTCCATCCCACCGTACAATATTTAGCAAAAAATGCCCAAAAAACGCACATTTCTTGTATGGGGACATCCTTTAATTTTTTAACTTTATTTCTTTTTTATTATTTTTTGGTATAGCGGCAACAGTCATATATAATCTGTGAAAATGTCATTTGTCTGTCTGTTATGGTCAATGAGATACAGCCAGCTGACAGACAGACGGACATAATATGTGAATCTATCAATGCCTGGTTGCGGCCAAGGCTTGTATACTACTTTTCTCAAATAATGCGCGGAAATTCGAACTAAGTAAATTAATTATAAATTCCAAAATCAATGACGAACAACGATAATTTTTCACGCGCCAATAATTATGTTCATTTGTTTCTTCTTTACTTTAAACAGCTCTATTTTGTAAACCAAATTGAAAAAATTAAATCTTTGATAAGTTACCTCCTTGGTTGCCATGTGTTGAAGTAAAAAGGTCGTTCCATTTTAAAATAACACGACAGATATGAGTTTTCATAGTAATTTATTCTGCCGCTAAACACGACAGATAAGGATTTTCATACAAATATTGCCGGCCGGGTGCTCGCATGTATTCGGCCAGTACCTACAACAATTTCGATTTATCTCGAAGAAGGTTGTCAAAATAATGTTCGAATTTCCAAGCACGTTTGAGAAAACTCTTTATTATGTACATCATATGGATTCAAGATATGCCAGTGCCAAAAATTAACGCCTGAATACCCACAATATGAAAACAAAATCGCATCAACATTTGAGCCATCCGACTCAATTGATTGAATAGAAGTCAATGAGCTCAACCGCTACATATTTGTCTTTCACACAATCGTCGTTACGCTCCGTGGCGCTCAATAATAGTTAATTCAGTTCAGCAGCCATTCACCCGTTACAATAAACACGATACAAGAGAAATATCGATACGAATATTAATTTATAATACCGCAACTGGATTTAAATAACGGTGTATTTTGATGTTAAGAGCGTTTATTCTGAAAGTTGGCAATATTTCGCTGTTTTGATTAATTTGGCAATATTACTGTATGGAAATAAGAAATGTGGCTAACTAGGGAACTCGAATACATGTGACATCTACCAACTCGCACTGAGCCCGCGTGGTGGATTACAGCCCACTCCCTCTCACAGGGAGGAGGCCTGTTTCCCAGCAGTGGGAACATTATGGGCTGATTATGCCATGCTGTAAAACTGCGGCACTCCGTGGTATAGTCGACCTCGTAATTGCTTAACCACTTTTGACAAAAAATCCTAGTAAATTGAAACTTCACGAGGTTGAAATTATCTATGGTCTGTTCCAAAAGTACCTAATAAAAGTGTTAACAAAATCAGATTAAATTCTTACGCAATCACTAAAGGGAATTGGTATTTACACATTCATCAGTATTTAGGATTCAACCTTATGCTTAATCGTCAAATGAAAAACTTAACTTTCTTTAAGGTGTTTACAAAATATTTGAATTACGTGTTTAAGTTATTAAATATTGACTGTACCATGCCTTTATGTCTATGAAGCCTGCATATTTGTAAAAAAACAACATGTTTTTATATAAATCTGTCGAAATTCAACGGCACTCAAAAAAGTTGCACTCGTTATGCACTAAAACCAAATTTCTCAGCAATAGTATATATGCAATGGCTCCAAAACTCTAAAACAAATTTCCTAATCAAATTGTATCGAGCAACAAAATTAGTGAGTTTAAACGTAAGCTTTTTAAATTATTGAATGACAAGGCGTATTATTTTGTTAGTGAAATCTTAATGACAAATTTAAAATTTATATAATTTTTTATCTTTCTGTATAGTTAAAATGTTGCTCCGTATGATAATGATTTTCTACTTAAATTGATGTTTTTTATTTGTATTCAAAATTGTGACTAAATACCGCCTATTTTGTTTATTTTTGCGCCGTCTTAATCTATCGACATATTATTAACTATTAGTGATTGGCATGAAATTGTGACATCTACATATCTATTAACTTTATTTTAAAATTTGTTTTTATTTTGTGACATTCGATTACCTAAGTTATTTTGTATGCCTTCTGGCGGGACATAGATATGGACCATCATTTTTTTAATAATACATCTGTATTATTTTACCATATGTTCACAAAATTAATAAATGAATTTGAATTATTCAAATAATGAGATCAATTCTTCAAAGCACACAAAATGGCATCAGCAGGTACGTTTTCTGATACATTTTTATCAGATTCTTTTGGAACAGACCATAACTGTCACATGGACAAATTTATTACACCCTGTCGTTTTATGACGTGCAAGTGACATTCAAATTTAGGGTGGTAAAGCAATTACGAGGTCAACTATTTATTTATTTATTTAAAATAGGTACGCCAACAGCATACAAAATGTATATTAAATATTAGAAGTTAACAGGTTAACTCTTAAATATATACCAATTACAGGTGTACACGACATTCATATAAAATAAAACTACCTTCTTAAATTACATAAAATTAAAATATTAATTAAAACTATACTATGCTTTATTACTATTTAAACTATACTATCCGATCCGTTAAAAGTTCCCTATCATGGTGATAGACGGATAAAGATCCTCAATATTTAGCAGTGACGTCTTTAGGATCATATGTTTGTAGGGTTAGGCGGCTCGATTATGATATCCTCTTTATTATTTTAGTCCCAGACAAAAACCGGTCAAACATGTTGGCGATCAAATGTACATACTTATACAGGGTGACTTGTAATTTGACGTATTTCTTCCAGAACGTGGTAGTGTGATCCATTTGCAACAATTAAGCACCCCATAAAGCCTAAGTGAAAATTCATGGGATTTGCGAAAACCTTATTTTGATGTATTTTTGAAAAATATCCACATTTTCTTTTCTCCAAAATCTCAAATATAATGTCCTTCATTGCTACTCCATTGGGTACCTAATACTTTAACAAACCTTTCGATGTAACCACATTTTCTAAAACATCAAACAGTTAAAAGTTAAATGAAGTAGTTCATTTACCATTTTCAAAAATCATCTATGTACATGAATTTTCACACCAGTTATCTCAAAACAAATTAAGAAAATATTGAGAGGTGTCGATGAAACAGTCGATAATGCTGACATAGGTCGAATTTGCAAAATTTTGAAATACGAGCATTTTAAAAATTGCATGATAATCGAATTAATGAACTGGTTTATGCTATCCCACTACTTTCTAACCATCTAGCCTAGCAATCCATCACACGTTAGGCACCCAGATCAACATGACCGGTGCACAAGTCACGGGGCGGCTTTTGAGTTTTTAACAGGAATCCCATGAGTTTTCGCCTAGGTTTTATGGGTGCTTAATTGATGTAAATGGTCACTACCACGTCCTGTAAGGAATACGTCAAATTAAAAGTCACCCTGTATATTACATAAGTACATAAAAACCTACGAAAATTGTTCGAATTATGTTACAGAAATGTTCAGCGGTTTTTGAATGAAATGAAACTTTTCAAATGTTGTTTTGTGGCTTAACGTTTTCAGTGTTCTCTGAATTACTTTTCAGTTACTGTTTTGACCGCAAACAGGGCAGAACCCTGAATATTTCGAAAATTTCAACCGCAACGTGGACTTGAGTTGTGAAAGTGCTCGATTTCAGGAGCTATTAAAAATATTGTTTTGTCAGCTGTATTGATTTATGGCAACCGTTTTGTCGAATTGAAATATACATTACAGTAACAGAGTCTCAACCCAAAGAAAAATAGTTTCAAGTGTTTGTATTAAAAGTCCTCGTGATGTTCAGATATATAAGCTTGTAAACTTTACTAAGAAAGTTGTAAATAGTTTTTGTCATAGCTAGTTTTGATAAATCAATGACAAAGGCCTCGAAAGTTTGTTCTAAAACTGAACATACAGGGTCATTGAGGTCATTTGCAACCTAATGACCCCTCATGACTCCTGTGCCAATGTCAACCATTTTCGACTATTTGCCATTTTATATTTTAAAATGAATGAAATAAAAATATAAAATGTGAAATGACTCGAAAATTGTTGACATTTGCATAAGATTCGAAAGGGTCATTTGGTTTTAAATGACCTCTCCTACATCCCCTTAATGGATTGCCGACATTTAACCAATAACCCTGTTTAACTTCCAAATCAGCATTCTTATGTGCCTAGGGCTTACAGGTTTCAATAAAGTAGGAGTTTATTGAAATAAACATTATTATATAAGGAACCCTTGAACAAAATTGCATGTGCGTTGTCTGTTAGTGAATGAATGTGAGATTTTTATATTAAGGCGAAAGCGTCAGGATAGCCCGCGAAATTCAAATTATCTGGGGTTTTTTGCAATTTACAGATCAGTATCATGTTGTATGTTAATCTAAATATGATTCGCGGCCGTAACAAATATGGCTTTACTCAATTATAACCATTACAATCAGCAATAGTGATTAAGAAGAAGATAAAGGTGTCAAATGTTATGATTTCATGAAATCATCACATTTGACACCTTTGCTAACTTATGGAGTTGTATTGCTGATTGTAATGATTATAATTGAGTAAAACCATATTTGTTACGGCCGCGAATCATATTTTAATCAACATAAAACCTGACACTGACCTGCAAAACGCAAAAAACCTAAGAAAATTTGAATTTCGCGGGCTACCCTGACGCTTCCCCCTTAAGTAGATCTGGCATGCAGTACATACGTGGTGATACAATGTAAGTAGATATATCTCTCAATGTAAAAATCTACGTTGGATGAAAGACATCTTTATTTCGGAAATTTCTAGGGGCACTTACTTTCCTGCTTATGCATCTTTCTTTAGCATTACTTAGTGTTTTGTAGCCTTAAAGTTTGTTTCTGTTATTTTGTTAATGCTTTAGATTATAGTGATAATGCTTTACATACATTAAGACGCCGGCGACACGGCTCGCAACTACAAATCGAGATGTTTGCAAAATTCAATTCCAAGCACGTTGCGCTAGTGTGAGTACCTGTCGGAGCGATATACACTTACAGTGAGCAATACTACCACGCACATATTAACAATTATTGCTTGACGCGATAGTACTACTAGCTTTCGAAAATTTATGATAAATTTGGATATGTTTCGTAATACAAAAAAAATATGAATGAAAACTTAATGTATTTCCATTTTTTTTTAGATAATTTGTAACTTGATAACATAAACTATGCTTCTGCGGTAACAATATTACAAACATTGTTGTTTATCATGCAGAAAAAACAATATGAAAACATGTCATTTACGCTGTAAAAATGTACGAAATGCAATTCGCTTACACTTCATTTAAAGGTAAGTTTTTGGAAATAAAAAGACGTAGGACCCTAGATAAATACTTACTGTCTCAATCCGAATATCAACAAAATATGGTGGAAATATGCTCAAATTGCAAATGATTTATGTATTACGTTTGTATGGACAATTCATGCGTCGCCGCATTCTTAATGATGTGTAACATCTTTCCTCTCACTTCCCTGTAATCTGTGGAGTGGGAAATATGTGGGAGTAATTTCGTAAAAAAGGACGGAAGTGTATTATAGGAAGCAGGGCCCAATCGCGCGCTATTTGATTTGGCCAATGAGCGCGCACGGTGCTAGAGTTGGCTGTCAGAAACGACCTTGACGAGGCCCCGCCCCTTTTAATTGCCTTAATGTTGCTTATTACTAATGTGATGTCAGATGTTGCACACCATATGCGACTACTGTAAGGCTCGCTCATTTTTAGGGTTCCGTATCCAAAGAGTAAAACAGGATCCTATTACTAAGACTCCGCTGTCTGTCCGTCTGTCACCAGGCTGTATCTCATGAATCGTAATAGTTAGACAGTTGAAATTTTCACAGATGATGTATTTCTGTTGCCGCTATAACAACAAATATTAAATAATAGAATAAAATAAATATTTAAGGGGGCTCCCTTACAACAGACATGATTTTTTGCCGTTTTTATAGATAACTAGCTGACCCCGGCAAACGTTGTTTCGCCAATTATTTGTATGGGGTGGACCACCCTTATCACTTAGGGGTATGAAAAATAGATAGTAGCCGATTCTCAGACCTACTGAATATGCATATAAAATTTGATAAAAATCAGTAAAGCCGTTTCGGAGGAGTAAGGTAACTAACATTGTGACACGAGAATTTTATATATAAGATGATACGGAGCCCTTCGTGCGCGAGTCCGACTCGCACTTGGCCAGTTTTTTAGTTAGCCTAGGATCAAATTGTCTTTATCACCATAATGCACATTGTAACACAACGATACACCATTCCTCAACACCCACCATTTCATGTAAACACCAACTACACACATAACGCAAACTACCATAAACGAAATCACATGAGCCATTAGTACAGGAACGTTATCATTAGGAGACAAGTTTAACTGCAATTATATAAAACGGTGCATTCAATCAAGGGTCTATCGTCTTGTCTCTTTGACCTTAAGGCAGTGGTAAACTCATTAGCAGTGATCGGAGTAGGTAGAGTGATTCTATGTACTCGCATCATGAATAGTCATAGAAATCATAACATGGATAAGCATTTTTTCCGTGATTTCATTTTGGTACTCGTAAGTACCAAAATGAAATCATGGAAAAAATGCTTATGCTTATGCTCATGTGAAAAATCCTTACTTTAACAATATTTGATTCAATCCCGTAGGATTGAATCAAATATTGTTAAAGTAAGGATTTTTAAACTACTACATTAGAAATTTATAGAATGCGATAGATAAACATTTAAAATATATTATATTATTATATTGTTTTACAGTATACCTATCCTTTTCTTGGAGTCCGATCACCTATATACTATTAAAAAGACAGCAAAAGGGTTAAATATTTCTTATTCATATTGATGTATTCTTTATTCTACATATTACAACATTTAAACTTCCTTAAAAAAGACTTAATCATTTCAAAATCCTGGAATCCCGGGGACATATCCATACTAATATATACGTGCCAGTGCATTGACCCCAAATCACTCTACCTACTCCGATCACTACTCATTATTCAAAAGAGCCAAATATCAATACTTCTTCTTCTTTTCTTCTGGTTTCGGAGTTTTAAAGCCGCCCATTGGCCTCTGACTTGGCATCACACGCCGTCGAGAAATATCTCTCAGATATGCTGGTTGCGAAGAAAACCGAAAGGGAGATTGTGGCCCCCGGCAACATGGCAACTGAAGGAACACAGGTGGGTTTTAGTCAATAAGAGTCTAACACGCCCTGTCGCTCCGCCCAGAGCGGTAGAAATTATTTGAAAATTTCCCATCCGGTTAATAACCGACCGGTAATACCAATATCAATACTATAACGAGATTTCTTATGAAAGCCAATCCTAGCTGTGACCAAAGTTTAGGGAGTTTTAAGGATTAAGAAAAGTGTATTGATACAGTAATACACTTTTCTTAAACCTTAAAACTCCCATCCTCTTTCACTCCACAATGCTTCCTAAAAGTAACTTGCTAAGAAGTAGGATGCCTTCGTCATCATCACCATATCGGCTGATAATAATAATATAATGAAGGCATCTTACTTATTAACAAGTTAGACTTGGAAAAATTTGAAATGTACATGAAAATAAAGTTGGCACCCCCACTTTCGAAAAATGAAAATCTAAAACGGTGATAATTTCGAGCTAATTAAGGACAATTTTGGACTGCAAGAAAAAAATTTCAGACCAACCCCCCCTTCGAGATATTCAAAATTTTCAATGGGGGTGCTAACTAGTAATTAAGTTAGCACCCCCACGGCATTTAAATGATCACTAAAAAAGTTTTAAGTATGTCATAATTTCGAGCTCATTAAGGACTACAAATGCCGCATCAACCCACCCCCCATGTACAACCCCACCCCCCTATCCGTAAAAAACATGAAAAAATCAAATCTAAAAAAGTAAATTCTCACCTCTATAATTCCTAGCATAATTCCTAGCATAGAATTGTAGACTGCCAAGTACAAAAATAAAAACATCCCTTAAACCACCCCTTGACCAAACTTCCCGAAAATAACATCTAATTTATACGAAAATTTCTCTTCTTCATACATAAACTGTTAATCAATAATTATTAATGTATTATTACAACTACTACTTGCAACATGTCCAAAAAACTACCCCTTGACTGATGCTTAGTTCAAAATGTTAAACGTACTTCAAAAAATTATTAAAACTCCAAACCGTGCAGATGAAAATCTAAAACGGTGAAAATTTCGAGCTAATTAAGCACTATTTTGGACTGCAAGAAAAAAATTTCAGACCAACCCCACCTTCGAGATATTCAAAATTTTCAATGGGGTTGCTAACTAGCCACAGCATTTATTTAAATGTACACTACAAAAGTTTTATGTATGTCATCATTTTGAGCTCATTAAGGACTACAAATGCCGCATCAACCCAACCCCCATGTACAACCCCCCACCCCCCTATCCGTAAAAAACATGAAAAAATCAAATCTAAAAAATAAATTCTCACCACTATAATTCCTAGCATAGAATTGTAGACTGCCAAGTACAAAAATAAAAACATCCCTTAAACCACCCCTTGACCAAACTTCCCGAAAATAACATCTAATTTATACGAAAATTTCTCTTCTTCATACATAAACTGTAAATCAATTATTAATGTATTATTACAACTACTACTTGCAACATGTCCAAAAAACTACCCCTTGACTGATGCTTAGTTCAAAATGTTAAACGTACTTCAAAAAATTATTAAAACTCCAAACCGTGCAGATGAAAATCTAAAACGGTGAAAATTTCGAGCTAATTAAGGACAGCAAGAAAAAAAATTCAGACCAACCCCCCCTTCGCGATATTCAAAATTTTCAATGGGGTGCTAACTAGCCACAGCATTTATTTAAATGTACACTAAAAAAGTTTTATGTATGTCGTAATTTCGAGCTCATTAAGGACTATTTCGGACTGCAAGAAAAAAATTTCAGACCAGCCCCCCCTTCGAGATATTAAAAATTTTCAATGGGGTTGCTAACTAGCCACAGCATTTATGTAAATGTAGACTAGAAAAGTTTATGTCTGTCATAATTTCGAGCTCATTAAGGACTATTTTGGACTGCAAGAAAAAAAAATTCAGACCAACCCCCCCTTCGAGATATTCAAAATTTTCAATGGGGTGCTAACTAGCCACAGCATTTATTTAAATGTACACTAAAAAAGTTTTATGTTTGTCATAATTTCGAGCTCATTAAGAACTACAAATGCCGCATCAACCCACCCCCCATGTACAACCCCCCACCGTCTCCGTAAAAACATTAAAAAATCAAATCTAAAAAATAAATTCTCACCACTATAATTCCTAGCATAGAATTGTAGACCGCCAAGTACAAAAATAAAAACATCCCTTAAACCTCAAAAAATTATTAAAACTCCAAACCGTGCAGATTAATGTTTTTACGGATAGGGGGGTGGGGGGTTGTACATGGGGGGTGGGTTGATGCGGCAGTTGTAGTCCTTAATGAGCTCGAAATTATGACATACATAAAACTTTTTTAGTGTACATTTAAATAAATGCTGTGGCTAGTTAGCACCCCATTGAAAATTTTGAATATCTCGAAGGGGGGGATGGTCTGAAATTTTTTTCTTGCAGTCCAAAATAGTCCTTAATGAGCTCGAAATTATGACATACATAAAACTTTTTTAGTGTACTTTAAATGCTGTGGGGGTGCTAAATTAATTACTCATTAGCAACCCCATTGAAAATTTTGAATATCTCGAAGGGGGGGTTGGTCTGAAATTTTTTTCTTGCAGTCCAAAATAGTCCTTAATGAGCTCGAAATTACGACATACATAAAACTTTTTTAGTGTACATTTAAATAAATGCTGTGGCTAGTTAGCAACCCCATTGAAAATTTTGAATATCTCGAAGGGGGGGTTGGTCTGAATTTTTTTTCTTGCAGTCCAAAATAGTCCTTAATTAGCTCGAAATTTTCACCGTTTTAGATTTTCATCTGCACGGTTTGGACTTTTAATAATTTTTTGAAGTACGTTTAACATTTTGAACTAAGCATCAGTCAAGGGGTAGTTTTTTGGACATGTTGCAAGTAGTAGTTGTAATAATACATTAATAATTGATTTACAGTTTATGTATGAAGAAGAGAAATTTTCGTATAAATTAGATGTTATTTTCGGGAAGTTTGGTCAAGGGGTGGTTTAAGGGATGTTTTTATTTTTGTACTTGGCAGTCTACAAATCTATGCTAGGAATTATAGTGGTGAGAATTTTTTTTTTAAATTTCATTTTTTCATGTTTTTTACGGATAAGGGGGTGGGGGGTTGTACATGGGGGGTAGGTTGATGCGGCATTTGTAGTCCTTAATGAGCTCGAAATTATGACATACATAAAACTTTTTTAGTGATCATTTAAATGCCGTGGGGGTGCTAACTTAATTACTAGTTAGCACCCCCATTGAACATTTTGAATATCTCGAAGGGGGCGTTGGTCTGAAATTTTTTTCTTGCAGTCCAAAATTGTCCTTAATTGGCTCGAAATTATCACCGTTTTAGATTTTCATTTTTCGAAAGTGGGGGTGCCAACTTTATTTTCATGAAATGTACAGTAAATGATTAATGTTCGATGTCCTGTTAATTTTTGGTGAAAATACTTCGGAAATTAATCTTTGAAATATAGTTTATAAAGAAAACACTCTTTTCTTGCTAATACTTTTAATCCACACTACTGTACTATTTCACAGTCAAACGACGACTGACTATGCATTACATTTTACCATTTAAAACGACTATTGCCCCCACCCAGAAATAACGATAATATCATAACCGTCATTTCTAAGTGTTGCCAAAGTAAAACAATACATTCAATTGCCATAATGAAATTACATTTAGAAGTTTCTGATAATATTAAAATTTGTATTTTGACAGTGTTGCCACAGTGGATATTATAAATCGATATAAAAATAATACATTTTTTAAAATTAAATCGAAGAAATCACAAGTTTGAATTTTGTCTTTTGACTAAAACTTGATATCTTTCTTAATGACCAAAACCACGACCCCCGCGCGTATCTACGCTCGCACTCATCGACATTTGTACAGCAGAGGTCTGCCGCACTCTTAAGTCCAAAGAGCCGCATGTGGTTCGGGAGCCGCAGTTTGTTGACCACTGCCTTGAGATATTAAGTTATAGATACACTATAACCTGCATATACAATGGTCTAGGCGCAGAGTATCTAAAAGACAGTCATGACGCCCTGGGCCCAAACAGTTTAAGCAACATAGATGTACCATCGGAACGAAAAGAAGATACTGTCTTAAAAATTAACAACCCTAACTTGTTTCTTTAATACCCACCAAGCAGAAATGCCAAGACACCAACTACACACATAACACAAACTAGCATAAATGATTTCACACGATTCAGTATAGGAATGTTATCTTCAGGATACAACATGCAATTATCTAAAGCGGTGCACTCATGGTCATAAAGTCAATCACAGAAAACAAATCCTGTCATCTTCGTCTCTTTGGTCTTAATGTATAGATAGATTGGATGTGAAAGGCGGAGGACCGGGTGTTGTGGCGCAGCTTAAAGTCCAGCAGTGGTGTGCAAAAGGCTGAGTTGATTGATAAAAAGTAATTTTATAAGCGACTTTAGCTGCGCCCCGCGGTTTTACCCGCATAAGTCTCGATTCCGTAGGAATATCGGCATAAAAGGTAAAATTACTATAAAATTTACTACCGGTATTAAAAGTATCCTATGTCCTAACCCAGGTCATGGTCTACCCACGTGCCAAATTTCATCCAAATCTGTTCAGTCATTTTAGCGTGAAAGCGAAACAAACAAACATACAAAAATTTAAATCTTTTCTCTTTATAATATTAGTTAAGATTTAGATATGGTGATCTTATAACCTGCACTGCACTATAATATGTTATAGGTATTTAAAAATCGTAACCCATAATTTCAAGTAACCAAAACACCAACTACACACATAACACAAACTAGCATGAACGAAATCACACGAGCCACTAGTACAGGAACGTTCGCTCATTAGGAGACAAGTTTAGCTGCAATTATCTAAAGCGGTGCACTCATGGTCATAATTTCAACTGCGCAAATCCATTTTGCATGCGGAAAGTTGCGCTAGTTTGTTAGCAGTGCAGGCGCTAAGACGCGGGTGTTTTTAAGTGCTGTGTAAGCACACTTTGTAGATTTATTATTTACTTTTCAGTGTTGGGATTTTGTGGCGTAATTGGCAGGTAATGAGAGTGGAATGGTTTGATGATCTTGCTGTTTGTTTACTGTTCCCTTTGGTGTCGTAAACTGTGAAGATAATGTTTGAAGTTGGATTTATTAAAATGTTTATCAGTTGTCAGTTTGTGTAATAGCTATAACTTTATGGAAGTGGTTGATTTATGTAAACTTTTGCTGGAATTAAATATTTTTGACCAATATTATTACTCAAAAAATATCAAATCATATCAGTTTATTGCAAACATGTTGTAAAGAGGTTGTAACATTACAATACGATACATTTTACATCATGTGTCATTTTAGATTAGAAGAGAGAATTTTTCAAGTGAAAACTTCTTTAGGCGCGTTGGGCATTTTTGAGATGGGAAACCATTGATTTCGCGACACTGTGACGACACCAGCTTTTGACCATTAAAAAGACATCAACGCGTTGATTACCGCGGTGCCGATTTTTTTCAATTTTTCACTTCTGTCGGCACTCCCGGAGGGCCACTGATTTTTTAATTTTTTGTTTTTTTTTTGTCCTAATCTATCATGACATACAATTCATGTCTGAAATTTCGCATAGTTTATGTACAGTTCATTTCACTCAATCTTTCATTCCTCTGAAATCCAACCAATGAAATTAGCCACACAATAAAGTTCAGTAGGTCATGAACTCTTTGAGAATACAAGTAGTTCATGTAAAATTTTCTCTTTAAAATCCTTCACCGGAATATCTTCTAGCCACTTTCCTTCAGCATTCTAGCTCGTACTAACATAAGCTTTGTGCTCTTAAGGTAGTACTTTATTATGTTCTAGTCTTGTCTTAACGTTTAGCTTTCACCCGCGGTTTTGGTCGCATTTAGTTTGGTTGGTGACTTGCCAATTTGTTAAGTGAATAAGGCCAAGTTCTTGAATGTGACTTGGTTGTAAAAGTGTGAGAAAAGAGAATGGATTTGCATTAAAAGTATTCAAATTAGGTTTTGATTTAGATAAATCTTTATTATTTATCGCACAGAGCCTGCGTATTAGAAAAGAGGGCTGTGACCCAAGTGGGAACATTTCGCACTCTTAGTAATATAAGGGCACAACTCGAAATATTGAGGTTTGAGTTTTTGTGTTAGATAGGGTCATATCAACTGTTCTACCGTTCTTGGCTTTCACAGAAAGAGAAAAAGACAATATACTGTAATTGTGTCTCTTTCACACCACTCTCTCCGTGGTAGAACAGTTGATATTGAGTCCATCTAACACAAAAACTCAAAACCTCAATATTTCGAGTTGTGCCCTTATATTACTAAGGATGCGATTTATAGTCTGATCGTGTTAACCTACAAATGGTTATGGTACTAAGCAATGGACCCGAATAAAACACGAATCAGTCATATAGTACA
The DNA here is from genome assembly GCA_963680765.1 of Agrochola lychnidis. Classification (NCBI taxonomy): domain Eukaryota; kingdom Metazoa; phylum Arthropoda; class Insecta; order Lepidoptera; family Noctuidae; genus Agrochola; species Agrochola lychnidis. Next base: position 20,045,574 of record OY796857.1, read on the forward strand.
AACTGTGATCTCTATTTATTATCTAACTGTAAATCGTTACGTCCTTCCTTATTGGTAATGTTCTTTAAAAAGGTCAGGTGCGTAGTACTCGCAACCGGCGTGCGTGTATGACCAGATGTATGAACGTAAACGAGGCAAAAAGAGTATGTAAGTATCGTAGCAGGTGACGTTCTGTAGTTTCTGCCTACCCCCATGGGAAGAAGGCGTGAGTTTATGTATGTATGTAAATCATTCTCCACCTTAGAGAATCCTCCACTAATCTTAACTATCCCAACAGTATCAAAAACATCTCCAACAAACAGACACAGAGCTACATTCATACAGCTCGATCCAGTTAATGGCAAGTATTCCTTCGGGCAAACGCTACCAACACGCTTCGTGGGTTCTCAAACACTCCACATTTGCAAAGCGGAACGTTATCCATCGCTCAACTACTCCTGCACATACATTTGGTGTTTTAGTAAGTATATTAATAAGTTATTTACCTGGATGAAGAGCTTTGCGAGACTTTGCATGTAAAAGTTAGATGTGAAATAAAGGAAAATGTCGTAGTGGCAATAATTCCAAGAAAATAAGGCCCAGACTTTAGATAGATGTTCAGTATTCAATCTCGTTTGATTATATTTGTACGCAATCTGTGGTATTAAAAATAAATTTTGTGCGTTCTAGGAAGTGGTGAAGGGTATCTTTTATAATTTTAGACGTTCATAAAGAGCTGTTTTTCCGCTTGCCGATTTACTAAAGGATTTTTTTATTGTTGAATTTTTGCTCAAAATATGGCAACCAACTGCACAGTTAAAACTAAACTAGAACTACCTAACTTTTCCATTTCATCTGTACAATCAAATTTTATTTTTGGACATGACATATTTAAACACTACAACAACGGACTATAGTTTCTTGTCTTTTAATTATTATAATTGTTCTTGGCCGTTTTATGCTTAACTACCTGCACTCCGCGACTTCATCCGCATAAGTGTCGATCCCGTAGGAATATCGGGATAAAAATCTTATATCCTAAACCAGGTCATGGTCTACCCATTTGCCAAATTTCATACAAATCCGTTCAGCCTCAAATCTTTTCTCTTTTTAATATTAAGTTTAGATAAATAAATATGGTGAAAACGCCCGTTCCCTCTTCGAAGTCCTTGCCTTAAGCTATTATTAGTATGAACAGAGGTCATTTTCTCAACCTTGGTCTATCACTATAACCCCATCACCATTATTCGGTACATCAAAGTTGTTAATGAACTTCAAGGCGCTAACGAGCTGATCGCAATTAGTTTGACAGTCTACGTTAATATGTTGCTTGTATTCTGTTAACAAAGCTTATCGAGTGGTCGACAAGACTCTGTTATCGGTACTTCCTTGGACGTTAACGGCTTACAGATGTGTTACACACGGGGTGGTGGATGGTAATACATGTTGGCCAAGCCTCAGCCAACACGAGCGTAGGTAAATTGATACAAGGCGAGTGCTACAGTCTACAAGTTCTTGTAAATAGACCAATGCCAACTGCCAATGTTCACGAGTTTTTGTGGAGTTGGCTGTAATTGTTGATGTTGGCCGTAATTGTCGATGTTGGCCGTAATTGCCGAGTGCAGGCAAGCGCCTTAGATTTGTGCAGAAATACCGACACTGTTCCGAAGTGAGACGAGTCGTATCGAGCAATCCCGAGTGGTGGAAAGGCACGTTGGGGCTCGCCTGCACTCGGTTAGCTAGGAGAGTATCGACGAGCAATGGCGAGGCTAGACAAATGGGTTGTCTATACTCGTCACCGCTGGGCGAGTTATGACCCACATGAGGCCACATGCCTTTACAATGAGGTAAGGAAAAGTTCATGTACATACGCATTGATTTGGCTAGTTTATCAGAATAATGACACTATTCTGATAAACTAGCCAAATCAATGCGTATGTACATGAACTTTTCCTTACCTCATTGTAAAGGCATGTGGCCTCATGTGGGTCATAACTCGCCCAGCGGTGACGAGTATAGACAACCCATTTGTCTAGCCTCGCCATTGCTCGTCGATACTCTCCTAGCTAACCGAGTGCAGGCGAGCCCCAACGTGCCTTTCCACCACTGAGAAGTCGGGTATTGTTTATTTTAAAGTTTTTTTTGAAGAAATACGTCGTGCAATTTAATAAAAGTTTGTAACAATTGAACGTAAACGAAGCAAAAGGAGTAAGGATAGGTGGCGTTCTGTAGCTTTGCCAACCAAGGGAAGAAGGCGTGAGTTTATGTGTGTATGTAATATTTTTGTTTATTGAAGTGAAAATTTCTTCAGGCGCGTTGGACATTTTTGAAATGGGACTTAACCATTGATTTCGCGACACTGATGGAATTTACCGACATTATGGAGTAAAAGACATCAACGCGTTGATTACCGCGATGTGCCGATTTTTTTTTCAAGTTTTCACTTCTGTAGGCACTCCCGGAGTGCCATAGATTTTTTTTAAAATCTTTTACCCCACGAGTTATTTCAGTATTTTACCATTTTTAGCATTAAAATACAAGGTAAAAATATTTCAACTGTAGATCCTGCTGCTGTACAGAATTCCATATGACATTCGTTTCATCCCAGCGCCCCAAGATCTAGTTCTAGTTTGGGGCTCATTGGTAAATAATATTTTGTAACCTAGCTATAGGTAATATTTTAAGCTACTCATGTCGTCTCAACTTGGTGTCAACCTGTAAATCTGCTTATTGTATTACCTGGACAATAAACTATTTCTATCATCATTTTTCAGTGGAGTTTTCATCGACTTCATACATTGTGGTCCAAACTGCATTACATACCAGCTTGCTCTACGCCACATCAGTGTGTATAAAATGCTAAAGCGTCACATAACGACGTTATTCGCCGGCCAGCCTCCCCCCGAACCGCCCCCCACCCCCCCTCTGCCTACCCGTCAACGCTAAAGACTTCCTGCACACGATAAACAAGAGATGTCGCCTTATCTACAACTATAAATAGTTTACTATATACTATTTAAGTTTTATTACGTAGTTACTTCATTTGTGGGGAGCCTTTGTTGTTCAAGTTCTAAATGGGGGAAGAGTAATTATTTCTAGGGTTGCTTGCAATAGTTTGAATGCAGCGCAGTGCTGTTTTTTTAAGTTTAATTTATGTATCTGCTATTTAATAGAAAAAGTATTGGCCAGTTTGATACCGAATTTTGACAGGTATAAATTTATCGTCAATAGACATAATCTTTCTTTTCGTGTGGTTAGTAACAAGATAGAAGAAAAAAATTGGCATATTAAATTGGAGGAGAATGATATTAAAAAAAAAATGAGCTTTTCACCAATAGGTGGTAACTAACGCGTTTCAATCTCAGCCCTTAATTTTTCATATTGCAAAGCACATTAAAACACAAAATTATATTTTTTTTTGAAAGCACAGAATCGGTCGAAGTGGCGGTGCTTGGGGGAGGCCTATGTCCAGCAGTGGACGTCTTTCGGCTGAAATGATGATGATGATTATTTTTTTTCAATTATTACATACTTACGCATGCATACATACACACACATACATACACACACACTACACACACATGCACATATACTACATACATACTTGTAGAAAACGTGTTATGCCAACCCTACCTAACTTGGGACAAGGGTGGGAAGGTGATGATGATTATTGTACGTAGTTCATCATCATCTGGCTAGCCTTGTCCCAACTACGTTGGGGTCGGCTTCCAGTCTAACCGGATGCAGCTGAATATCAGTATTTTACATGGAGCGACTGCCTATCTGACCTCCACAACCCACACGATAGAACTGGCTGTCAGTCTTTCGGGCTACTGACGACCCGTAACGACTGTCAAAGATCCAAGAATAACAGCGGGGACCAACGGCTTAACGTGCTTTCCGAGGCACGGAGGGGTCTCGGTATGTTAAGATGGTGGTCGGACTGACTGCAACAAGCGTAGCTTAACCTGATCGATCGACCCGTTGCTTATTTTACATAGATACTTAGTACAAATGCGTCTACACCTAAAGTGCCTTATTCACGATCCATATCAGCTGTACGTCCGCTCAAAGCCGCGGTGCTGGACGTAGCATAATTGTGCACGCATCCAGCATGCTAGATGTAATCGAATCAACACGTACGTGTTTTATTTATTTAAATGTTTTAAAAAAACGCAAAAAAAATGGGAGTTCTTCTGATGTTGTCAGCAGCAGCAGTAGAGGGAAAAAACTGGGAAGAGGTTTTGGATGAAATTTTATTATCATAAAATTGCAGTGATATATTATACATACTCTCATATTCAAATGAATAATAACTATCATGAACGATTTGAATGGATAGATTTGCATTTGAGGCATTCCATCGTTGGATATAAAAGATAAATCTTGAAAGTGTTTCGCGATCCATTTTGACGTGCAGTCACCTTGGGACACAAGCTCTAATAAATTCTGAATCTGTGTTTATACACGATCAAGCACGGACGCCGCACGATTGCTTTATCGTACATCTGCATTATTCACTGTCTATCTGCAAGACATTCGCGGTGGGGGGGGGGGGGGGGGGGCGCTTGCTTGATGCAAAATTGGTCGTGCAAATCCAGCAAGCAATTAATATCTAATAGTTATCGACGTACTTCAAAACTATTCACTGTAGTTTTTCGTCGTGCATCGTTCGTGACCTTGGCGGGACGTACCGTACAGCCAGATGGACCGTGGATAAGGTGCTTAACTTAACTTTAATCGTCATAATATTCCTGCTACCCATCTCTGCCAGAAACCGCAAAATTGACTAAACTAACTAAAACTTTACCTACCCACATTTCAAAAATATCTCCATCAATGACAAATTATCGTCGCTTAGCCACAAAAGCCTACTTAAAGTTCTAGTCTTTATCTCGTGAGTCCATTTAATTCATTACGAGTCTAATCGACTTTTGTAATGGTCTCCAAGGCCAACCACTCAATTTGTTAGGCCTAATCTGTGACAGTATTGAGTGGAATTAGGTGAGAAAATTAGCACAAAGGATTTCTTGAAGTGGATTTGGACAAAAACTTTGTCGGTGTTCCATAAAATGGAGTTGGGTTGTACGTTACTAACTTATCTTTGTGATGAATACCTATTTATTAGTCTCGTATAGGTATTGGATTTATTAAGATTTATCAAAGATATAAATATGTCTATTATATCTAGTATATTTTAATTTTTTTCAAAATTGCTTTCAACTTTGGCGGCTAAATGCAGGCACAATGACGTGGCGCGAGTGTAATGTTGCGGTTCCACGGTAGGAATGGGTTGTAACAGGTAAAATCACATATCTGTTCCGCCTGTTCCTGTTCCATGTAAATAACAGCTCCAAAAACCTGTTACAAAATAACAGCCTGCTATTTCATATATGTGGGAACAGATTATAGTGTGTTCTCTATTACCACAGATATAAAGTATAATGTAACAACTATTCTTAGGTGGTACATGTATTTACATGGTTTATAATAAGAATCATAAATTTTTTGTACAAGTGTTGATGTTATAATTATTATGTCATCAACACTTGCCTGCCTTGCTTGCTTGCTTTGCCATCACACTTGTCTTTTATGTATGCATGTGTTTCTGTCATAAATAAACCTACTTTTCTTCCTTTCTTTACATGAACAAAAATAAAAAATAAACTACAAAAAATCAAATTAAATATGTTATATAATGCGGTTGAATGATCATTTCGTAAAGATGTGTGTATCCGATCGCAGTAATAGACTAACAGGACAGGAAAAAAAAGCCTACGTTGTACTTCTCTTTCTAACTAAGGTGTTAAACCTATGCGAGAAAAGGAAAGAGCTTGTGACGGCTGTAACAGGGTGTCACAGTGTTACAGTATTTTTTAAAATGTTATTCTAAGTTATCTGTCATAAGGATGAATAGAGAAAAGCTTGTGACTATCATTTATGAGATTTTGTTATCTCGTGGAACAGAAGCTGTTATTTCACTTTGTTTGTCACAGTTACAGTCTGTTATTTTATGATACCTGTTTTATTTAGCTGTTACGATAAATACGCCTCACTCCTATTCTACGGTTCGCTTTTTCAAAAGTCAGATCGCGCTAGGCCAGGCCGACAGGCCGTAGGAACCGTCGCATCCGATGTGGCCTGTAGTGGGAATGCTCAACACGGGCCGTGACAGGCCTCGACAGGCGTACCAACGACTGACGCGACCTGTCAGTTAATGGGCCGTGGGACCGCGGCTTAAGACATAGCTGTCACTCACACCAGCATAACAAAGTTGGCCTGTTTGTTGTAGTTTTTTTGCAGCGCGACACTCTATCTAGACATATAAATAATCAAAAGGCTTTATATTGTGTGAGTCTTTTTAATGTGCACAAATTGAAATGAGGGAATCTATACTTCATTTTATTGACGGTTTTTTTTGTTCTGTTGGGCATCTTTTTGCTAAAAAAATGTTTATTTTCAATTGAGTAGTTTTTTTTTCACAATTTTCATTTTATAAGAAAGAACGCCGTATTACTTCCAATCATTACGGTGTTTATTTTATCGCTATAGATCATTTCGTTTAAAAGTTTACATCGAAAAAATAAAAATATTGTGTGATTCTTTTCTCAAAAGACTATTTCTGACAATATCCACTAACCCGTACTGGGCCGGTGGCGTGGAGGATTACGGCCCACTCCCTTTCACAGAGAGGAGCTGCCAGTGTCCCAGCAGTGGAAACATTATGCTGATTATACTTATGCATTTCCGACACTAATCTACATGTTCCTCACATGATCTGACGAAGATTATGTCTGGTTATTGACGCGTAAAAGTGTTTGTATAAACCAAAATTAAATAGAATTTTAAATCATCATCAGAGCAGTAGTGGCCCAGTGGTAACAGCCGCGACTTACGAGTTGTAGGTACCTCGAACCTAAAAAGGCTCTTTACTTTGTGTAAATAATTTCATCACCACTGCTCTCAAAACGGTGAAGGAAAACATTGTAAGGAAACCGACCTATGACCAAAAATTCGTCCTAGAATTAAAAATTCGAAGACATGTGACATTATAACAACCCGCGCTGGGGCCGCGTGGTGGATTACGGCCCACTCCCTCTTACCGAGAGGAGGCCTGTGTCCCAGCAGTGGGAACATTATAGACTGATTATGATTATTATCATTATTTATCACATGTTTTCAGTCTTTTGTAGAAATAGAGAGGCAGTAGGCGCTGCTAAGAAAAGCAAAGTTGAAGTATGTTTTAATGAGATACGGGGTCTGGGTTATTTCCGCACTAAGGTAATAGCTCTAACTAAACTATCACTGGATTATCAACAAATAACTAATTTCCTACTCAAAACTTCCATTGCCAAGTACTGAAGTTAAATTAAACCATCTTCTATTGACAGGTATTCAAGACCTGGTATTGAAAGATTTTAGTGATTAGTTAACGGTAAATAAACTATGTATTTAGTTTAAAAAATTTCTAAGGGGTCGTTTATTAATTACGTGACTAAGCGATTTTTGGACCCCCTTCCCGACATGGTGAGATGTCGAGAGATTTCACTCAACCCCCTTCCCCCACACTTTTTTTTTTCTTAGCCATTATTGTCCACTGCTGGGCAACCCACTGCTGGGCAAAGGCCTCCATACCTTCTTTCCACCTCCCTCTGTCCAGAGCTTCCAAGGACCAATCTTTCTTAAAGGAGTCCAGCTCATCCCGCCATCTCCGTCTGGGCCTGCCGCGATGTCGTTTGCCACATTGGGTCGTAAGTTAGCTCCATTGATCGTTTGACATGCGGCAGATGTGTCCAGCCCAATCACCTTTCCGAGTGATATCAGTTATTTTAGTGATGGAACGGATTGTTGTATTCTTAACCCGGTCCACAAGTTTAATACCAAGAAAACTCCGTTCCATAGCTCTCTGGCAAACCCCACCCTAATATCAAGTAAAATTTAAAAAAAAAATCTTGCCTAATGATAATACCACGGAAACGAGATAGTTGTTAGTGGAGTAAATTAGTGGTTTATACCATTTCGGTTAAATGGTAATTTGGTAGGTCATTTAGATTGAAGAAAAATATATTTAAAAATAATGAGACCTTAGGTATTTTTAAACCGTTACTTTCTCAAGACCAAAATAGCGTCGCAGCATTTTTTATTTCGAGTTTCATCTAATGTGATGTGTATGGTACGTACATATTTTATTGAGTTCCAAGAACTGTAAAAAAAACAACATTAAAGCCTAATGTTCTTACGGCAAAAAAGTGTTCTAATACAGCTCTCGTAAACCGTTTCAGAGATGAAACGCGAAAGTGCCAAGACGTAAATACATTTTAAATCAACTTAGTATTTTTTGTGGTTTGAGAAAAGCGAGAATAAATAAGAAATGTTCAGCTTTAGCCGAAGTACTAGATTAACATAAGAGGCGCGGTCTAGTTTGGGTTGAATTTTGACGAAACTGAATCACATCACGTTACACAAGAGCTTTCGAAATGACATGATAACGAATGGAGACGAGTGTGTGTACCTACGTAATGGATTTAAGATTTCTTTAAGAAGTGTTTGTATTAAATTGGTTTTGAGTACAAAAAGTTTGAGAGGCTGACTACATATGAAAATAACACATTATTTCTCTGGATTTGAATGCGAGGGTTTGAAGAAAATAATGTGATGTAAATGCGCTGAAGGTCTAAATGACTTTATCAAGTTGACTGAATTCAGTTTAATCTTTTGTAATACAAAAAGCTATTGTTGGCAATCAAACCAAACATAACACCTTGCACTCGGTCCGCGCAGGTATCGTAATCAGCTTGTCATCGGTATAGCTGAGGTGCGGCGTGACGGCGACACGGCTCGGCCCGATGACCACTCGCTTCCACGGACTCCACCGCGATGGACGATATTTGTCCGGAAAAGTTATGATTTGTAATAAGCACGTTATTAAACCATTACCTTTTTTTCCCTGGGTAAGTCCTCAGGGATACCCTCTGTCTTGGGAGAACGGAGAGTTATGTCGGACTCCTACCGACTAAAACCTCACTGTTCCTATTACTACCATGTGTCGGGGGCCCGGGAGATACTTGTACATTCGCTGCTTGGTATTAGCCCGTCATGCCTAGCGGGCCCCATCACCCAGTGCGGCCGATCTCACGACCGCACGTCCTCCCATAAAGGCGCGCATGCAATACTGCGTGCCTCCTCTTTGGGCCTGACCAGTGTTGCCAAGTCCAAAATTTGTGCAACGGTGATACTACTAAAAAATACGGTAAATTCTAAGAAATTATGGTGATTGGGTCTGGAGAAAAACGGTAAAAATATCGGGTGAACTACTTTTAATAAAACAACCATTTTAGAGGACAATTTGCTTTTTATTCGAAAAACTCAAAAACAAACAAAGTTATGAGTGCAACAATTATACGAGAGCAATTATTTATACTTAAACATTAGTCTTAATCTGATACTAACATCTCTTAATTTTTGTAAATATTCTGGTTTAATCTTTTGAGCATCAGGTTTATAATTAATTCAAGTCAACTCATTCTTATGGATGCGTTCATAAACATGCGATTTGTTTACAGATAATGTTTTCAATTGTTTTACGGCTCTGATTTTGAGACCTTCCCGGATTACGGTAGATATCGTCACCGTTGTCTTGCACCGTAATTACGGTGCACATGGCAACACTGGGCCTGACTGTTCGGACAACGAAGCAGCCCCAATTTTGTAGCCTAAACCATTACCTAAAATACAGTTCACTACTTTTATTGCTCCCGCGCGAACCGCCATCGCCGTAGTACTTACCTCCGTTGTTTATTGAACTCTTGAGCAAAATTTCATGCTTCTAGACAGGTTTAGGCAGTGCGCTGTCTTTCAGTGAATGAATTTAAGATTTTTATTTAGAAAGAAAAATAAGTTTATTTGTCACAGAAAGACGTGCTTAAAAAACCATAATTACTCGAGTAGAACAATAAATCAAACACAATAGATTTAAATATAATCACGAGCACAAAACAGAAATAGTCGGCAGCTGCTGGCACGTTATGACTGTGACAAAAAGGCTTCCACTCAGCATGATGCTGTGCGATGGGGACCCACACAGCATAGCGCTGATTTTGAGTGGTCTTCAAATTAAGTAGAAAAATAAAGCTAATACTAAAGCTTAATTTTTAACCGACTTCCAAAAGGAGGAGGTTCTCAATTCGACTGTTTGTTTTTTTTTGTATGTTTGTTACGCGCTTACTCCGTCAATTACGAATTGATTTTAATGATTCTTTTTTTGTTTGGTAGATCATACTTCAGAGGTGGTCTCATATAAATTTGATTAACTTTGCTTTGGTAGTTTTTGAGTTAGTTTCAATAATACGTACTTTTTCTCATTTAGTGTGTGGATGATAACTTCTTGTCACTGTTATTTACATAGCAGGTAGTGGTATTTGAATTTGTGTGGGGTAGGTATCACAACTAAAAAGTGAAAAATATAAACTTTTTACAAAAAAAAAACAACCGACTTCAAAAAAACACTACAAAGTGAAAAATAACTTTAATTTCGGAAGTCGGTGACAAAGAACGAAAATTCAAGACCAAAGACACCGACTTCCGAAATTAAAGTTATTTTTCACTTTGTAGTGTTTTTTTGAAGTCGGTTGTTTTTTTTTTTGTTTAATTAGTTTAAGTAGATTAAGATTCCTTGAAGAGACCTTGGCACAATTGTTTTGCAGCAAGATGCAGTGCGTCGTTACAATTTACAGAAAAACGTTGCAACCATTCAAGTTTAATCCGATACCTAAAATTCGAGATAGCATAAAAAGCTTGACTTAATGTACCGTAACAAGTTAGCACACACCAAAAAACACGTAAAGAGCTATCATTCTAAGATTTAACATCAAGAACACTTCAACTAAATTAAGCGCTATAAGGAACTAAGTGTATCAAGACTATATGTAAGTAACACACAGAATTCAAACGAACATCTTCAGATACGGCTTTTACGACTCAGAAAATCAAGTCATTAGACATCGGGTAACGCGAGGCGTACACCTAATCTGTCATCGGCCGAACTATACTCGTACGTCATCGGCCGAACTCGGCTGATGGAACTAAACATGACTGTGGATATGTAAAAGTAAAGAAAAAATTAAAGAAAATACGTTTTTTTTTTGTGGTAAACATGACACAAAGAAAGAACATCAACACGAAAATAATTTGGGGGAAAATATGCGTGCGTGGGAAGTGACTACATCTCGTTATCGGACAAGTAGTGCACGCACTCATTTTGTTAGAGTTTCGTAGTAAACAAGGAACCCTTATAGTTTCGTCATGTCCGTCTGTCTGTCTGTCCGCGGTCTAGCTCCGAGACCCTTAGTACTAGAGCTGTAATTTGGCATGGGTATATATATTAATTACGCCGACAAAGTGGTAAAATAAAATTATGAAAAAAAAAAAAAATTTTTAGGGTTCCTCCCCTACACATAAAGTGGTGATTTTTTTTTTCTATCCCTTGGTGTGGGGTGTCATTGGAAAGGTCCTTTAAAAACGTTATGAGTGTGTGAAAACCATTTTTGGATTTAGGGATCCGTTTGCGAAATATTAAGCTTTAAAATGCTATTTTTTGTTAGAGTCAGTGTCCCCTGCCAGCTAAATGGTTGGTTTTGGATGTGTAAAAAAATCACAGCAGTAGTTTATATAACGAAAATAAAAGGAAAACTATCACAGCTAAGTAGGCTCTATAAGTTAACGAGTAATAATTGACCAACTTAATTTTGCAGTTGCAAAAACATTTTTCCCATACATTCCGTATGGGAGAACATGTTTTTCAACTGCAAAGTTAAGTTTGTTTTTGGGATAAATTCATCCCAACTACGGAACCCTTCATTGTACGTGGTCTGACACGCACTTGGCCGGTTTTTTTTTTTTAAATATGTTTGGTTCGATCGGCCGCGTTCGGCAGAAGATGTGCAGTCGACCATTTGTCAGTAGTAACAAAACCAGTTAAAGCTGGCCTCTCATTTGATTGGAACTCCGTACTACGCCGAGACAGCTTGAGTTCAAAGCGTACCACTGACGTGCGATCGACTGTACGAACATAGTCCGGCCGCTGACGGATTAGGTGTACGCGAGCCGTAAGCCCTTATGTAAGACACTTGTAGATAAGGACTTGTCTTAACGACATAGCCGTCTAGCCGATACAGTACGTTTCCTGCGGGCAGATACCGGGCTTGTTGTGGAATCACTAGATGAACTGAACTGAACTGAATGTATGGGTGCGTTGGTTAGTGTGGATTTAATTAGCGTTTGTGGTTTGATGGTGGTAGTTGAGAGTTATTGTCATTAAAATTTGTGACGTTTACTCAAATGGCTTTGGTTAGTATTTAACGTTGTATGTTTCCGAAATACATCCCCCGATGTCTAACGATGCCTATGCTTACGATGTCGGTAGCAGGGCAATGCACGTCAAGGGAAGATGGGAAGGGCATCTTGCTAGATGTAGAGATAGTCGATGTTTTAACCGAATATTGGGCAAAACATGTCAAGGAAAAAAAAATGTGTGCGGTCGGGGCCCTGTCAGGAACGAAGTTCTTTCTCACGTTTGATTTAAAACAAAATGTTTGCAGCCGCCATCTTGGATTTACATTTTGATCTCACTGTCGGCTTTTGTACCCTTGAAAACCATAAAAACGATACCCACGACGAACAATTTTAAAATTTTCAGAGGCTCCATCTTGGATTTTCATTTGACCGAATTCCCACTTTCTCTCTCTCTCTCTCTCCGGTATTCAGTGTACTCGGGCCGATGTGTATAATTTTATCCCACGACACTGTAATCACTTTACTCTTTTCTTTTGTTTTTTTTTCTGCCGGCGTTCTCTCTCTTTCTTTCTCTTTGAATTAGAAGAACACAGTCGCAAGTATTGACACTTTTTAGCGTGACGATTTCTAAAAGTTTATAAGCAGCTGTAAAGAAATTCGTTCCAAAAACTTTTCATTGCAGTATTGATTTCTGGAAATCGCAACGCTAGCAATCCATAAATTCGCCTCATAATATGAGACTCATAGATGTGCGGCCTGACTCAGATATTGGCAAAATAACACGAGTCTCACGCTTACCCTTTATTTAGGCTGTCATGCGACTAAATTATGATAAACTCTTACAAACCACACATGTGACTAAAAGCATGGTAAGCCGAAATGGTAATATTTCAACTGGCTTAAGGCTACATCCTCATGTAAATAACAACGTGTTTTCCTATTTGTCAACTGGTTGGCAGTGTGTCAAGATATAATATATCTTAGTGACTGTCGGGGACTGGACAATATAGTAAAAAGGTCTGGTTACTTCGGATTGGATGGTGCACGATAGCAGGAAAATAAAAGTGCAGTACCAAATGTATCTGCAGTTACTCCTGTTTTGAGAGCGTTGATATTCGTTACAAAGAGTAAATTGCCAGTAATCGCCATTTTCCTAGTGGGGGCAAAATTTTCTCCTTGGTTTTTTTGGTGGTAGAGCTTGTTCTAAGTCCGCCTGGCTAGCTACCACCATCTTATCTAAATCTGTCACCATAACAACAATGTTAACAGCTTTGTTGTGTTTCGAAAGCTAGAGGTAAGATAGCCAGTTCCTCTGTGGTTGAGGATTCAAGGTGAAGCTCGTTTCCACCTTCGGCCTGATCATCAAGTACCTCAGTGTAGATGCACGCCAAGAGTTACCCCGTTGTGGTTTAAAAAAAAGGTTACAATCAGGCCTTAATGTAACCCGGATATCTTCTTCTATAAGTATATATAAAATTCTCGTGTCACAGTGTTAGTTGCGGTACTCCTCCGAAATGGCTTGATCGATTTTTATGAAATTTTATATTATATTTGGTAGGTCTGAGAATCAGTCGTAATCTATTTTTCATAGCCCTAAGTGATAAGGGTGGTCCACGGCAAAACAATGTTTGCTGGGTCAGCTAGTTTTATACAAATAACAATGATACAAAGTACTTAATCGTAATTTCAAACCAATAGTTACACCAAACCGAATTTCTCTAAGTATTTCGAATCATTAATCGAAACAATGCGATCGACTACGTCCTCAATTTCGGAATCACATACACAGGAAAAGAAGGAAAGAAAGAAAAATTGTTAATTCTGCACAAACAAACCTTACTTCAACTGCATTCCCTTAGATTGCAACCATTCTTCAACTATCACTTGCATTACAGAACTTAAACCCCCATTACAAAGGACGTCTGTCTCTGTAAAATATGATGGAAAATCTCTCCCATCAAAAAGTTCTTAATAGAATAATTTCTCCTGTCGCAAACACTGAGTTCTGAGGAGTTGCGTCGGGGCTCATCCCCAACAAAGGATGTTATAAAGTGTCCCCGCCAAGAAACTTGGGCACAATTAATCATATTAAGTGGCCATCGACATCTTTGGCCGAGACATCGTGATTTCCACTCAGAAATTCGGCGAAAAAATCGTTGAGATTTTTCAAGGATGAGCTCGGAAACCCTCCAGTGTTTGTCATTGAAATATAAAATATTTTGCAAGTTTTTTTTATTGCTGCTATTAGAAAGTGTGATTTATTATCGGAGTTAATAAATATTTCATTACAAAGTGCCTATGCCCACGGCGACTACATTTTACTAAAATATTACCAAAGAGAATTTCTCTTGGAAAAACTACACGAGCTAAATAAAACAAAAACCCGCCAATTGTGTGTCGGACCACGCACAATGAAGGGTCCTGTAGTTGGGATGAATTTATCCTAAGAACAAACTTAACATTGTAGTGGAAAAACATGTTATCCCATACATTCCAACTGCAAATGTTAGTTTGTACGTATAATTGTAAAATATTTATTATGTTATGTTAAAAATTCTTATAGCATTTTCTGTAATTTATAAGTATAGAACTAACCTCTGTATTTTTTTTTTCAAACTTTTTTTTAGTATTTTTGGAGATAAGGTCGGGGAAGGTCAATTTTCACCAATTTCCTTATTGACTTTCTATTTATTTTAAAATTATATTGAATGTATATATTTGAGATTCTCACTGTAAGCCCTTTCATTTGATATGTCACATGGTACAATTTTCAAATAAATTTAAAATTCATTCCATATTCAAAATTAATTTATTTATGTTACACACACGTGTATGTTTGGGTCACAGAAATTCATATGTGTAACTTAATCGATCCATTAGAATCGGAGCAAATTGGCTGTGACAGATGTCACACACACGAGTGATTCTATAAGGGTTCCGATTTTTTTATGGGACTTACGGAACCCTAAAAACAAACATCGTTGTGGTAATGTGTTTTATAATATTGTGTACCTACAGAAAGTACCTAGTTGTTATCGTCGGTAGTTGGTATAAGTAAATATCTCTTAGTAGTTCAAACCACCGAATGCTGGTTGCAAAATTTCGGCCCGATATTTGTTGAGTTTGCAGCGAAAACTGAACACTGCAAAACAGTCAGAAGGTGTCAGAAGTGTGTTAGTTACAATAAAATATAGGTACACTAAACCAGTGGACCATTTTAGCTAACACACTTAATTTGACAGGACTAAACTAAAATTTATCTTCTGTCCTTTTCTTAATGAAATAGAAAGAAAAAGATGCTTTGAACTTAAATTTAGTATAGTTTGTGAACAAGGGAATCTGCACCAATGTCCTCCAATAAAGATGAAGAAAAAAAAAAGAAAAACCGGCCAAGTGCGTGTCAGACCACGCACAATGAAGGGTTCCGTAGTTGGGATGAATTTATCCCAAGAACAAACTTAACTTTGAAGTTGAAAAACATGTTCTCCCATACGGAATGTATGGGAGAACATGTTTTTGCAACCGCAAATGTAAGTTGGTCGTTTATTACTCGTTAATTTGTAAAGCCTACTTAGCTGTGATACTTTTACTTTCATTATAACTACAGCCGTGAGCTTTTTCACATACCCAAAACCAACCATTTAACTTGCAGCGGTGGAACACTTGACTCTAACAAAAATTTGCAGTTTAAAGCTTAATATTTCTAAAACAGATCCCAAAATTCAAAAATGGTCTGTGCAAACTCACAATATTTTTGAATGACCTTTTCAACGACACCCCACACTATGGGATTGATGAGGAAAAAAAATCATCTTCACTACGTCTAGGGGACCTCCCCTAGACGTAGTGAAGATGAATATTTTTTTGAGGTATGTACCTACATACCTCAAAAATACATTGTTTTCATGATTTTATTTTACCACTTTGTCGGCGTGATTAATATGTATATCCATGCTAAATTATAGCTTTTTAGTACTAAGCGTCTCTGAGCTACGCCGCGGACAGACAGATAGACGGACATGACGAAACTAAAGGGTTCCTTGTTTACTACGGAACTCTAAAAAAGGTGAGGAAAAGATCTGGGTACGAGTATACCAACTAAGTACGCCCTAAGTGTTTCCATTTAGAGGTTATTTGATGTTTGCCTAGCTAATGCGCAGAGTGGATACAGTGTACCTTTACATTTCTAAGACATTTTCTACTAATACTCTTATATTTCTTGGTAACCATTTTTGTCTGCAATGTTTATTTTACACCAACAGCGCCCCGCGGTTTCACCCGCATAAGTCTCGATCCCGTGGGAATATCGGGATAAAAGTGTCCTATGTGTTAATCCAGGTTATAAACTATCTGTGTGCCAAATTTCATCTAAATCTGTTGAGGAGTTTTTGCGTGAAAGAGTAACAAACATCCATCCATCTATCCTCACAAACTTTTACATTTAAAATATTATACAGGATGACTGGATCTGGACCCGCCATAGCAAATTCGCATACAGAGGAGGTCATTTACTAACTATTGAATTATACTTTCCTTAGCTAAAGTTTTCTAGTCTTGGAGATATGTACATTTTTATACTTTATTGAGATTTTTCCAAAAAAAATTTTAGTTTTGATTTATTAGTTATTTATTATTTATTAGTAGTCACAAACATTGGTGATTAAAATACCTAGGAACCTCTCAAACAAGGGTTAAAAATAAGATAGCAAGCTTAAAAAAAAAAAGAAATCTTTACGATCAAGGGAAAGTCAGATCTAATAATTAGCAAATGACCTCCTCTTTATGCGAATTTGCTATGGCGGGTCCAGATCCAGTCACCCAGCTGCTGCTGTTCATTTTCCGAGTAGTATTTTTTATTTGGAAACATTTGACGTTTTTAAACACAGTCACTGCTTAAAAAGGTTTGACACGATTTCCGAGCAAAATAACAACGTTTTTATGCTTGAAACATTAAATATGAAGAAGGATGTGGGAGGAGGTATTTCACCTACGTAATTTGTAAAAGCTCATTTCCATTAGCCGTTTTGCCGCGACCACGTATATTAGATACTCATGTTACGTTACATATGTCAACGTCACCTGCATGCGGTACTCTGGACTACCTAGTCGCCTACGCGACGTGTGAGGCTTTTCTGAATGATACTTTTCTGGTAACCCTCCGTGCTTATATAATGTGTATTTTTTTGAAGTAAAAACTTCTTTAGGCGCGTTGGGTATTTTTGAGATGGTACTAAACCATTAATTTAACGACACCATGACGACACCTAATTTTTGTAAACGCGATTGTGCTCTTTATTTATATTATATACGTTACGGATCAATGTTCTATGCAAGTATTTTTACTTTAAAGGTTTTGTAAACGCGATTATGCTCTTTATTTAAATGACGTTACGGATTAATGTTCTATGTAAGTATTTTTACTTTGAAGGTTTCGGAAGGAACGCGATTGTACTCTTTGTTTAGATAAGGTTATGAACCAATGTTCTATACAAGTATTTTTCTTCTACCAAGGCGATCTTGTTCAAGTTTTCACTTCCATCGGCACTTCCGGAGTGCCAACACTTTTTTTTACTTTTACAATGGGACCGACCAAGGCCAATCCTGAAACTGGGCAAAAAATATGGCTTTTCCATACATTTAAGTTTAATTAACTCGAGAGAATGTATGGGTTTTATTAGCAAGTTGTGATACTTGTTTTCAACAAGTTTTGTAGACGTGTCAAACATATCATGTATAAAACATGTATTGACGTCGTTTCAGACATGTATTTATAACTATTTTGTTCACCTTTTTGACAAGTTTTCTGGAGGTTTTATACACCTACAACTAGTTTTTACAACTTTTTTTACGTGTAAGGGATAAACGAACGAGTAGACACAACATGTTTTATGCTTTCGTGTCGACACGGCGACAAGTTATGGGTACATTATGATTATGATGCTCAAATCAGCAAAATGCCTGTGTAGTCTGGATAAGTTGGTCACCATTACTTGGCAACAATACCGTGCTTACACGTGTCAGAGAATAATGCGCCCTAGAAAAATCCTCACGATATTGTTTAGATAAAAGCCTATTATTCTACGAGTATTAAGGTACATTATTGCGTCTCTAGGTAACAATAATGTAGCCTAATTATTTTCTAAGTGAAAGTTATGTAATAATATTTGTAGGGAACAATGAAATTGTACTAATAAATAAGCTTGTTGTAGACCATGTTTTTGTAGAGCACCCGTGCCCGTAATACCTACTTTTTGATAATATAAAATAAATTTATGCCTGCTCTTGGGATACGAAAAGGTGTGGTACCTATACACCAATTATGTTACGTCCCATAGAATAATAGGTGGCGAGTCTATTGCCATTAACCAGGGACTAATCCAGACTCGGTGCTGCTACTGAAAAACTTCCACCCAGAAAAACCCAAAAGAGTGATGGATATGTAAGTGTAAATATGGGTAGGTATGTTATGATTATGATGGTCAAATCAGCACAATGCTTTCGTAGCCTGGGTAAGTTGGTCACCATTATTTGACAACAATACAATGCTTAAACGTGTCAGAGTATAATGCGTCCTAGAAAAATAATATTATTTTAACTAGCTTCTGCCCGCGACTTCGTTTGCATGGAAATCGTAAGACATCACAATATACTACAATAATAGCCACATTTTTATAAAACTTCCCTGTATGCTACGTTTGTAGTTTTATTCTCAGCAGCCAAAATATACAGAGAGTCAGGAATGGTGACTCGGGAGCAAGCGACGTAACAGTTGTCCGTGTGAGAAGCAGCTTATCCTGAGGTCGACACCCGCAGCCTTCAGCCTTCAGTGTCGGCCCCTGTAACTTGTTGATCGCAAAGCATACACTCCCAGAGAACTGCACGCACTTTAACTGGTAATTATGGGGAATTTGTACTTTATACGCGCTATAAACACTGTCTCACCATCGCCACAACCTGTTAGAATTTCCACCTCGATGACGTTTCTCTGCAAAGACATGACTTTGAGCTGGTTTCCGTTACACAGATATACAACCGGAAGTCCACTTGCCATTTGTGAATTGAGAAATTCTACGGGGTGATATTTGGCATCATCTTCCTCCACATCAGTATTAATGGAGGTGTATATCACTTCACTCTCTTCAATTTGTGAGAGAATACTGTGGTTAATCGCTGCAGCTTGATCATCTTCGGAGTTAAAACGGAAACACGCCTAAGAATTCTCTTGGTACGGTATTTGACTGATATCCTCGTATATCAGACGAATAAGATTTTCTAAAGTGGGATCTACTCTACCAAGAGTCTCTGGTAGAGTGCTTTCACCAACTTTTAGAAGAACATCGGAGAATACTTGTATTATTTTAATGATATTATTTATATGAAAGTCTATTATTCTATTATAGATCCATTAAGGTATCTACATTATTGTCTCTCTAGGTAATAAGTATGTAGCCTAATTGTTTTTCATTCAAATAATTTTTGGAGGGAACAATGGAATTGTGCACTAATAAATACGAACCTAAACCCGAAACATAACACCACCCTATTCTCCCTAACGGGGTAAGTAAAGGTGTACCTATAGACTTGTTATGTTAAGTCCCATATACAGGATAAGTTTTTATCCAGTGCGCAAACTTTAACACGTGACTTTACTCATCATTATGAACAACTTTTACTACAGGACCAAACATGAAATCGCGAAAAAAAGTCAGCTGTTCCCTACATTTATATTCGCATAACTCGTCAAAATGTAGGGAATAGCTGATATTTTTTTCGCGATTTCATGTTTGGACAAAAAAAAAATCTGCTGTTCCACGTGACAACAACTTTTACTATGGAACCAATTCCATAGTAAAAGTTGTTCATAATGATGAGTAAAGTCACGTGTTAAAGTTTGCACAGTGGATAAAAACTTATCCTGTGTAGTGGGCGAGTCTATTGTTATAAACCAGGGACGAATCATCCGTGTTGCTACTGCGAAATTCCGTCGGGAAAAAACAGTTACCTAAGTGAACGTTTTATATAGGAATTCTAGCTTTTATGTCTAACCCTGAAGAGACCTACTGAAAACCTACGTTCATTCACAGTTCAGTAGAACGACTACGTTTTACTCGATACATTTTGGATGAACTAACATTGTTAAGAATCAAACCCATTTATCATGATACGGGCGAGTCCGCTACGTGAAAATATTTAATGAAAAACCTTTTTTGCCTCGTCCGCTGTACGATCGGGTGGGATGTAGTATTTTTATCGTGAACTGTATTTAAATCGTGTTCCTGTTAATGCTCTGATTGTTTAGTGTTTTGGAAGTTTGAATGGCTGAATATTGAGAGATTTGCCTCATGGAAGCGACTGTGTTTTTTTTGTGCTTTTGACTTGTCGTTTTAAATTAAAACATGATAAGGTGTATCTACGCTAGACGAGCGGAGCACGAGCAGAGCACAAGCAGAGCACAAATTCGTGCAGTGTGGACCGACTTACAAGCCTCAAACGACCGCGCTTCGAGCATTTTCTTCGTATTTGACTGTGCTCCGCCAACTGTCGGTTTTTCGACGAACACAAAAGGATTTAGTGGTACCTACCTATGAGGAACAGGGTATAAAGTTCACTCAACCTCTATAGAAAAGGGAGGATCCTCTGACCAGATGGGTGTCGTGTCTGGCGGGCAACTGCCTGACGATTGATGTCAGATAGTCTTATATATACCTCGCGGTAAACTTTAATTGCGCGATCCAGGATTTGTGTGACGTCATGTCTTTTGATGCGTAGTTCGTATGTGGCAGTGTAACCGCTACAGTGATTTGCATCGCGCTCAAACTACGTTCGAGGACAGTGATCGTTGTAGGTTCGTTGTAAGTCCACACTTGACGCCGCGAACGACGACGCCCAGAACGGCTCCGTTCGTGCTCGGCTCGTCTAGTGTAGACGCACCTTTACGTAATGTCATGTTGGCTCCCCTTCTATAACATGGAAGTTAAACATAACTGGCGAAATGTGGGGGTACCATGGGTCACCTCTGCCTAAATATTCGGAATAACAAGGCATGGTGTTATGTAATGTGTTATGCTATAGCTTAGAGATGTATTTTATATTCTAAAACATAGGTCTGGTCAACTTTGGCCTGACTACGTTTGTGGTTATTTGACATAAGTATGAACACTGGTTATTGGTTTGCACAACCCATCTAAAAAACCGGCCAAGTGCGTGTCGGACCACGCACAGTAACAGTATTTGGGATTAATTTATCCCAAAAACAAACTTAGTTTTGTAGTTGAAAAACATATTCTGTCATACATTCCAACTGCATGTAAGTATGTACGCACAATATTGAGAGATTTACCATTTTATTTTAAGAATATAGGCTTCTTATAGGTTTTCCTGTAATCTACAAGTATAGAACTCTTTTCTATATTTTTTTCAAAATTTTAGGCTCAGTTGTCACGGAGATATGAGGAGAATGGTAAATTTTCGTAAATTTTATTAAATTTCTTTAAAAGCATTTTTTTTTAAATTATATAAAAACATATTTGAGATCCTCATAACAAGACCTTTCATTTGATATGTTACACAGTACAGTATGCAAAACTTTTTTTTCCATTTTTCAATTTGCCCCCGAAAAGTATACCCTATTCAAAATTCATTTATTTTCCTTATAAGTCCGTGTTAGGGCCACAGATATGTGTACCAAATTTCAACTTAATCGGTCTATTAGATTCGAAGCAAATTGGCTGTGACAGACGGACAGACAGACAGACAGACACACGAGTAATCCTATAAGGGTTCTGTTTTTCTTTTTGAGGTACGGAATCCTAAAAACAACCCAAAACCATTTCCAAGCCTTCCCACATCCAAATGTTAACACATAAAAAATTAAAACACATGAAAAACGTGAAGAATACGTATTGCTGTAGTATAAAGTGAATTTTCCGGTGATATTGAACGCTTGGGCCATTGCCCCGGAACGGTCGGCCATGCCGAGCGAGCCGCAGTGCTTTGCGGCCACCTCGATGTTGGCAGCGAGAGAATTTGGCTGAATATTAAAAATAAAATTACTCACACATCATAATTATGTATTTGTGACCGTGACTTTATTGTCAAACTAGATTCTATTTGTGGATTTGCCCATGAAATCGTGTCTTTAACTTTAATAGCTCTCTCTAGAAGATTAAAATAAAAAACCGGTTAAAAAAACGTGTGGCACTCGGGGACTGCCACGGTAAAGCTATTGCATAGCATTTGTAACCTCCATACTTCCTATTTGTCAACGCTACACTTGGGATGATGACGTGATGACATAAAACAAAAATTACGTTCCCATGACAACATCACGTTGTCATGGGAACCGTCATTACATGGTAGGCGAAGTGGGGGGTGTTAGGTTTTTTTCGTTACGGAATTTCTTGATTCGGTCGCCGCACTCAAAGCCCGCGATAAAAGCTATGCAATAGCTTAACAAAAAAACGTCCTTTGATATTCTCTAGGTTGTGTTGTGAGCTCTGTGCTCAGTTCCATAGAAATCGGTGCAGGAATAGCAAACGGAAATAACAAACAAAGAAACAGACTTTCGGATTTATAATATTTCATTCCATTTTACAATGCAGCATGTAAATATTAATTGTGCAATATAAATAATATTAACAATGCATGTTACAAAATATATTTTGTGCATCTACTACAGGGTGGCAGGAACATCGACGCGAAAACTTTTACCATGGATTCAGTACATGATTCTGAACGCCCCTGCGTCGGAATTTTTCGTCGGTTATTACAAAAAAATCGATTGTTTCATAGAAAAGTGCAAAACCTACGCGGTCAAAATGCATGGAACAGCTGATTTTTTTTAAATAACCGACGAAAAATTTTAACGCAGGGCGTTTAGAATCATGTACTGAATCCATAACAGTTTTCGCGTCGATGTCCCTGCCACCCTGTATAAGTTCTCAAGCATTTCGTGAATCTTTACGAAAATTGGAAAACACTATAAAATCCGAAATTGTTTGTTCGGCAAGCCAGTAGCGAGCAGTATTAGAATAGTCGCTGACTCGACCGTGTGGAACAAACTGCTGACAAAACGTGTGCGACCCCTGAAATATTGTCCACTGCACATTATGCACATTACGTCTAATACTGTAATGTATGTTCTTCTGAAATAACAGATGTCTGTTTTGTATTAGGAGTTGTTTTGGATTTGGTTAAGGAGCTCGTGGCTAAATAATAACAGCCGCACGGGTCACTCCGACAGGTTAAGCTACGCTTGCCGGGGTGGGTCCGTGGATAGGTGAACATCTTTCCATACCAAGGCTCCTCCATGCCTCTGAAAGCACGTTAAGCCGTTGGTCCCGGCTGTCATTCGTGGATCTTTGACAGTCGTTACGGGTCGTCAGAAGCCCGAAAGTCTGACAACCAGTCTTACCAAGGGGTATCGTATTATCCAGTTACTGGGTTGTGGAGGTCAGGCAGTCGCTCCATGTAAAATACTGGTATTTAGCTGCATCCGGTTAGACTGGAAGCCGACCCCAACATAGTTGGGAAAAGGCTAGGCAGAAGGAAAGTAACGTTCTGTTTTGATTTGTAATATTAAATACTTCTTTCTTTTTGCTGACTCGTTAGTCTGACAATCGCAAGTGCTACGGCTGAGCGTATCATCGTGGGTTCGATTCCCGGGTCAGGCAGTGTTAAGCTTGCCTACAAATTTGCTTGATGTTTGACGATCGCTCCATACCCTATGTTTTGAGGATTAATAAGATCTGTCAGCTTTTTACATCTACATGGTCCTCAAATGAAATGTTCTGACTAAGATTATTTCCGGGTTTTTATACCTATACACATTGACATAAATGAATTTTATATAATTACTAGCTGACCCGGCAAACGTTGTTTTGCCATATAAATGTTTGGGGTGGACCACCAACTTAGGGGTATGAAAAATAGATTACGACCGATTCTCAGACTTACCGAATATAAGAAATCGATCAAGCCGTTTCGGAGGAGTATGGCAACTAACACTGTGACACGAGAATTTTAAATATATAAATGGATAGATACAATGACATGAATATTTACTTTTTAAAGTACACATAACATAACATCACGCCTTGTTTCCCCGAAGGGTTGGGCAGAGGTGTCCCTGTAGCAGGTACACCCACATTTCGCCAGTTATGTTCAAGTAAAACTAAAAAGTTTAGGAGTGTAGTTTTAAAGTATTACTATTTTAATTATTGTGAATGTGAAGACTATGTGGGTCATGCCTTTTTGTTTTGCTTTTTTTTTCTGAGTTATTTTTAATCGTAGTCTGGTAGTTTGAGTAATTTCTGTGGCCTATCCAAATGTCCTTTCTTTAATATTGTTCGTCGAATCGTTGAGCTCCTTAAATTCTGAGTCTCAACTCAGAATTTAAGGAGCTCAATGATTCGCGCAGCTCACTGCGCGATAACTGACAAATGCGTGCATTGACTGGACAGGACCTCTCAATCTGTGTGGTTCTATCCTCAAAAGACCACTTCAGACACCAATCAAGATGGTCTTCACATGATCTGACCAAGATTATGTCTGGACTTTATAAAGAGACTTATTTCTAAGTTTGTTTCAGCGTTTCTTCTCAGAGTAATCAGATAGAAAACGCCTACGAACTTATTTTTAAAATATGATCAAAAAAAAAGAAAAGAATTTATCATTTACAGATTTGATAGATTTTATCGATTGTCACTGCCGCCTGTTAACGATCGATAAATAGCAAGATTATAATCGGTATGAGACGTTTTTAACGAAAATAAGATTTTTGTTTTATTTCATTAGACAACATGTTCAAATAAGTGATCTTGCATTAAAAAAAAATCTTTAAAAAAAGTCACATTCGCGTTATTGGATGCCGAGCGACGATATTGGGCAGACATCACAGAATTTCCATAGAAACACTGACAGGCGTAAATTCTATTCCACGGGTATGAAAAAATATCGGACTTTGATAGAATCAGCACTCAGTAGATTTTATTAAAAAATAAGCTACAATACTTGGAATAGGGTAAATTCGTTAGAGATGGCCGTACGGGAGAGTTGGCCAATAAGTATATTTTGCTCATTTATTTACAAGATGGCGCTGTATTTGAATTAATACACTTCGTGCGCCACCACGAACAATATCCAAACAAAACATTGCGCAAAAATAAGTAAAAAAGTAAGTAAATTGGCCTTAATTGAATTTAGTAGTTGTAAAATTTTATAGTAGGGACGTATACCATCCGGAAATACTAATATTTTTATTATTTATTTGTGTTTTTGGGAGTGTATTGTGTTTGGTGTATATTTTTCTTCGTTTTAACCTCAAAATGGGAAAGTAATTGTAATTCTTAAGTTTAAAAACCGGCCAAGTGCGTGTCGGACCACGCACAATGAAGGTTTCCGTAGTTGGGATGAATTTATGCCAAGAACAAACTTAGCTTTGTAGTTGAAATACATGTTCTCCCATATGGAATGTATGGAAAAACATGTTTTTGCAACCGCAAATATAAATTGGTCGATTATTATTCGTTAACTTCTAGAGCCTACTTAGCTGTGATAGTTTTCCTTTTAATTTCGTTATATAAACTACTGCGGTTGTTTTTTTTCACACATCCAAATACCAACCATTTAGTTGGCGGGGGGTACATTTGACTCTCATTTGACTCTGGTGGGGGGTAAATTTCTAAATTAATGTCTGTTATTTTTATGGTGTACATAATAAAAAATATTCTATCTATCTATCTAACAAAAGTTAGCAATTTAAAGCTTAATATTTCGCAAACGGATCCCTGAATGCAAAAAACCGGCCAAGTGCGTGTCGGACTACGCACAATGAAGGGTTCCGTAGTTGAGATGAATTTATTTATCCCAAGAACAAACTTAACATTTATTTCAACTGCAAATCGTCGCTCGGCATCCAATACCGCGAATGTGTAATTTTTTACGTTTTTTTTAAATTGCAGGATCACTTATTTGAACGTGTAGAAAAAATAAAAATCGAACACCTTTAAACGAGCAATTCTTGTATATATTATATAACCTGAATCTCTGAAACGGCTCCAAGAATTTTTATGAAAGGAGACCTTTCATTTTTCTGTCGTTAAAATTAAGCATAGATTCCCTCATTTCGATATGTGCACATTATGAAGAATCACACTGTATAGCAACCCACTCTGGTGCTGCTGAGCTCGCCAATCCTGCCTCACCCCGCATTCCAATCTGTATGGCCTGGAAAAAGTTCCAGCCCATCGTACACTATTGATCTGGTTACCATAGGTACCAATATTTGAAAATGTTTTTACGCTCCATTGGCAACCTATCCTTCTCCATCTTTCTCCACAATACGTCATAAGCAACCAGATCAAGTCTTGAATAAGTCGAGGAAGCTAGCATAAATCGGCGTCCCACGCTGTGTATAAGTATAGTATGTGACAGTATGCTTAAGACACAACACTGCACTTTCTGTTGAGAAACCACGCCGAAACCCGAATTAGTTGTCATGAACATTTACAGTTTTATTTATTTGTGTATTAAGCAGACTGTTAAACACTTTTGATATTGATATTATAGTAGCTAAAGAGATGGGCCTATTGGATGCCGAGCGACGAAATGTAAGTTTGTACGCACAATATTGAGAGATTTACCGTGTTATTTTAAGACCATAGACTTCTTATAGGTTTTCCTGTAATCTATGAGTAAAGAGCCGTACTATGTATTTTTTAGAAAATTTTTGGTCCAGTAGTTTCGGAGATAAGGGGGGGGGGGGAACGGTCAATTTTCATTGAATTTCTTAAATATCTTTAAAAATGTTTATTTTAAAATTATATAAAAAATATATTTAAGATCCTCGCAATAAGTCCTTTCATTTAATATGTCACACGGTACTGTTAGCATAACTTTTTTTTAAAATTTTCTTGTTTGCCCCCCAAAAGTGACCCCTATATACAATTTTTTTTTATTTACGTTACTCATTCATGTTCGGGTCACAAAAATATATATGTGTACCAAATTTCAACTTAATCGGTCCATTAGATTCGGAGTAAATTGGCTGTGACAGACGGACAGACAGACAGACAGACACACGAGTGATCCTATAAGGGTTCCGTTTTTTCCTTTTGAGGTACGGAACCCTAAAAATTGAGCTGGCCATCTTACCCGGACAAAAAGGAGAGATGGTCATATAACGGCTGTCAAACAAATAGAAAGAAGGTCTGAAAGTAACACTAGAAAGGAGAAATCAATATTATGTGATACATCTGGTGAAGAAGACGCAGAAGATGAAGCTGATAATTGTGCTGGATGTAGCGAAAAATATTATAAAACCCGTCGTATGAAGATTGGCTTCAATGTTCGATCTGTAATCTGTACCCACATGAGAATTGTACACCTTTTGATGACATGTGCTCTAAATGTGGACAGAAGAAGAAAAAGGAACTCCAGCAAGCATAAATCAAAGAAAAGGGGAAAGGCAGAGGCAAATCTAGTGCCGGCCATCTGTCCCGTACCACTACGGCCATCACTACCGTATGTACCGGGTGAGACGGCCAGTTATGTTTTTTTTTTTTAATATTTTTTTATGGATGTTCCTCATATTATAAAAATATCTTTATGCGGATTTTCGAAAGACTGATTGTTGTTGATTTTCTTAAAAATAAAAGTCTAATTGTGATCTCAATATTTTCAGTTTTATTTAACCCTAAAAAAACTATGGCCATCTCTAACGAATTTACCCTATTACTATGAACTCTCCTTCAAATAAATCATTAAAATGCCTCTTCAAAACGGTTAAAAATACTTAGTACTCAGCGCATATTATTTCAACTTTATTACAATTAATTCCACGTTCAAGCTGAACGCACGCGTCAGAGCGTAAGAGATAACTGATAGATTAAACAAACCGCCATTTTGTTATATTTATCGTTTGTATTAACCGTTTCATTATACCGAAACTCAATTTGAGAGGTAATCAGTCGCCAGTTTCTATAGTCAATAACAAAATTAATCGTTATTTAGAAGTTTGATTACTGTTATTGTTTTCCTTTGATTGGGTTATAATTTCAGGATTTTAAGAAAAATTTAAAACGATAATTTAGTACTAATTACCTGTAGACGTAGTATGGAGAAAAATCGACAGTGGGTGAAATTCAACACAAAAGCAACACACTAAAAACCGGCCAAGTGCGTGTCGGACCACGCACAATGAAGGGTTCTGTAGTTGGAGTATTTATCCCAGGAACAAACTTAACATTGTAAATGAAAAACATGTTCCTCCATACATTCCAACTGCAAATGTAAGTCTGTACGCACAATATTGAGTGACTTTTCATGTTATTTTAAGACCATAGATTTCTTATTGAATTTTCTGTTATCTATAAGCATAAAAGAACTATTCTCTGTAAAAAAAAAAATAGGCTTGGTAGTTTCGGAGATAAGGAGGGAATGGCCAATTTTCATAAATTTTCTTAAATATCTTTAAAACTGTTTTATTTTATAATTATAAAAAAAAAGTATTTGAGATACTCGCAATAAGCCTTTTCATTTGATATGTCACACGGTACAGTTCAAAAAACTTTTTAATAATTTTCTTCTTTGCCCCCAAAAGTGACCCCATATTCAAAATTCATTTATTTACGTTACACGTCCGTATTTGGGTCACAGAAATACATATGTGTACCAAAATTCAACTTAATCGGTAAAATTGGCTGTGACAGACGGACAGACAGACAGACACACGAGTGATCCAATAAGGGTTCCGTTTTTTCCTTTTGAGGTACGGAACACTGAAAAGGATAATTTAGTAATAATTTCCAATAGAGGTAAATACCAACTTAATAATAATAAAACCATTTATTTCAGGCGACACAGGCCCATAGAAAAATACCTTAAACTAAACATACATATTTTAATATAATGAAAACCAAAACTTGTGTTAATAAATAAGGCTTAGACTATGTTAGTAGCACTTCACTATGCACTAGCT
Organism: Agrochola lychnidis; assembly: GCA_963680765.1. Classification (NCBI taxonomy): domain Eukaryota; kingdom Metazoa; phylum Arthropoda; class Insecta; order Lepidoptera; family Noctuidae; genus Agrochola; species Agrochola lychnidis. Next base: position 20,074,822 of record OY796857.1, read on the forward strand.
TGACTTAGTGCTGTCCTGTGGAAGTTGTCCGCGGAAGTGACGGAACACCACGTCCTGCGGCCAAAAGTCCTCTTCCATGACGAGACTTCTTACACACGACGAACGCCTTGAAGTGACTATGACTATGAGTGATGAATGACTGTTTTTTAAATGTAGTCCATTGCTGAAGTGCTTCCCGCGCCGCTGCCATCGAGAACAGTAGTGTTATTCTGTAAAAATCTCACCGTGATAACTTAGGTGAAGTGAGCTGCCAATAGTGTCAATCCTTAGCAACTGACAGCTCACTTCACCTAAGATAACACGGTGAGATGATTACAGAATTGCACGGCAGTGCTGTTGTCACCGCCGCCCTGCTGTCCGTTGCCGTCGAGAATACGGCCTGAAAAACACAAAAAAAAACCACACAAAAGTAGAAATCTGTAATTTAGACTTTATTCCTAATTCCATTACGAACCAGTGGTAATAGGACTGCTTATGACGAATAAGTTGTAACTTGAAGTTGAACAACAGATAACAGCTTTAAATTAATTTAATTAAACAGTCAACTTTATAATTGAAATAATTTAAATTTCGCGTGGTTTTATTAATGACCTAACTTCTAGTTCACAACATTTTAACTAACAATGTTCAGCGAAATATCTGCGAATTTGCATGAATGAAGTTGTAATGAGAGAAACATACAAGGAAACTGTATAAACTCCTTTGAAATATAAAAATATATCTGAGAAAAGAGTTAGCAGGAAAATCGGCACTGGGTGAATTACACACTAGAGCAAAAAGTTTAGGAGCCCTCATGTGAAAAAGGAAAAATAGTGTGAATCACATAAGTTATTGTCTAATTAAGTGTGAGCTTAGCGTATAGCAAGCACTCTATTATGTACTTACATAGTTTAGCAACCAAGTGCTCTTTCACCAGCATTTTTGGTCAGACTTAAAGCCACAGTAGACATATTAGCATATTAAGATTAATAATATACTATTAAACGTAAAAAACCAGCCAAGTGCGAGTCAGACTCGCAAACGAAGGGTATCGTATTAAGGCTCGTGCAGACTAGCGCGATATCGCGGGCGCGACACAAGTCGCACACCCTGTCGCGCCCGCGATATCGTGTTGGTCTGCACGAGCCTCTAGGATCTAGCAAAAACCGCCAAAAAACGTGTTTCTAGAAAGGAGGGAGGGGTCTACAAGCAACGACAATACTGTATTAAGCTTGCTCTGTTTTTTTTTTGTTTTTGTCTTAACCTAGGTGAAATAAATTTATTTTCTTTCTTTTCTTTCAAACGTGTTTTCTTCTTCAATTGTTGAATTTATTTAATTTTTATTATTTGTTTTTATAACAGCAATATAAATACATAATACGTGAAAATTTCAACTGTCTACCTATTACGGTTTATGAAATACAGAGGCTTAGTAAAATGGCCTAGTTTAGATACTGGTCATCTTTACACTGTGATATTGCGGAGCATTCAAATGATCAGTTCGGGGCAATACAGTGTGAGTCTTTATAATTAATTTGCACATATCGAAATGATATCTATGCTTAATTTTATGGACGGAAAAATATTTAAAAATATCTACTAAAATATTTTATTTTTATGAAATTTTTAAACAAAACGGTGTAACTTTTGAACTAAATGATCTATCGCGATGAAACTAACTCCATGATGATTGGAAGTAATTAGACGTCCTCATTAAATGAAAATTGTGGAAAAATACTACCCTCAATTGAAAATAAACATGTTTTTTTAGCAAAAATCTGTTTTTTTTTAAATCAATTTAAACAATAATCGTACAATTTCTCAATAAGAAACCACAACATACGTCAAAAAAATAAAAAAAATGTTTGAAAAATATTTACTCGTCGATAAAATTAAGCATAGATTACCTAATTTCGATATGTGCACATTATAAAACTCTCACTGTATAGCTCAATACCATTTCGGAGACTACCCACGTGAAATATTGCCGATTTTCCTCAATTTCCACCATTCTAATCCTTGATGCACAAACACCGTACATGAGCCCATTACTGAGTCCCGAAACTCAAAGTCAACTGATGGCTGATGCAAACAAGAAGCCGACGTCAGACGGATGTGTACGGGACCACTAATCCATCAGGTTAAGCGACTAGACTCCCAATAGCAGTTGGACAATCTACACAGTACACAGTTTATCAATGGCAAATGAAGTAGGAGTACATAGGTTAACAGGAAATTACTAGACTTTGTGTGAATATCACGATGTTTCTGGCAGATCTACGGCTTTTAAGAATGTTTATGATGAAGTATAGTTAACAACATAGTTTGGTATGCATGCAAGGAAGAAATATATTTGCACTAGCGAAGTGAAGCGACCAATTGGAACCGTGCACCTAGCTTCTGACGTTTCATAAGTGCCCTTGTAGGTTTATGTGAAATAAAATATTTTGATTTTGATTTTTGACTAACACCAGGTTATGTTAAAATATATTATTTATTTATTTTATTATTTATGTATTTAGATACAACATAATTATAATTTAATTAATTAATTTTTTCTTTGTTTGTTGCGCAGACCTTTGGCTGAACTGGCTGAGAGTCTGCGCTCAGCCCTCGGTGTGGCAACACGCCGTGTTCGGGTTCGCAACAAGTCCATCGTCATCCTGAGGATGCCTCGTTGAGAGGTGAAATACGTGTCGATTTGTTTCAGGAGTTTTTATGGCTCTTTAGAAATAGCTAAGCGGAGCAGGTTACTAATATCTACGTCTATTGTATTTTACCATGGATTTCCGCAAAGTCACTGAATCAATTAACTAATGATAATATTGTAATCTTCGACATCTCTTATCTGTGTGCATTTCATACAAAACGCACACAGATAAAGATATTGAAGATTTCACTGCAGAAGAATAACTAGTTTACACCATGTTTTTTGTAAGCTGCCTTAAGTGTCTAAACTTGGCAAGGGTATACCCAGTGTATAGGGCACCCAGTTCCTCGGAATCCTAATCCTGAACATCGATGATAACGAAAACAAGGCGATATAAGTCCAAGTCAGTGATCTAAAGGTGAATTTCACCACTGAAACTGAACGCAATCAATACGTCATCTTAACCGCATTCAAGATCAATCAGTGTTATCACTGATGTTGGAATATTGACACTGAGAGTTTTGAACGCGGTTTGGACGTGCTGATTGTGTTCAGTTCCGTTGGTGAAATACACCTAAATCTCTTACTTTGAGATTTACTAAATAACATAACATCACGTCTTGTTTCCCCGAAGGGTTGGGCAGAGGTGACCCTATAGCAGGTACACCCACATTTCGCCAGTTATGTTTTAAGTCCCATGTAATAGGGGGCGAGCCTATTGCCATCAACCGGGCACAAATCCAAACTCCGAGCTATTAATGAGAAATTTCAGATAGAAAAACCCAATAACACTTTGCCCGACCCGGGAATCGAACCCAGGACCTCATGCTCAGCAGTAGCGCTTGCGACCACTAGACCAACGAGGCAGATTTACTCTTTTCCTAAAATTTGAAAAATTGTGGGTTGCATCTGTGTTGTCATCTGACATTATGCTGAGCTGAGGCCATTTTGACATCTTTCTGTTTTTACAGTTTTAAGGTTTTTTTTTGCTGTAATGCCAATAAACACATTTTCCTTTCTTTCTTCTCTGCTTTCAAATCTATCGGCGTGTGGTAATTTTTAACTGACTTCCAAAAAGGAGGAGGTTATATGTTCGTCGCGTATGTTTGTTTTTTTTTTTTTATATATGTCCACCGATTTCTCCGTCAATTGTAGACCGATTTTGAAAATTCTTTTTTTGTTTGAAAGGGTGTGCTCTGGAATTGGTCCCATATAAATTTTATTAACTTTGCTTGGATAGTTTTTGAGTTAGCTACAAAATAAGTTTTTTTTTCCCACTTAGTATGTAGATGATATGATAAGGTTCTGTCACTGGTAGCAGGTAGTGGTATTCGAATGTGTGTGGAGTAGGTACCACAACTAAAAAGTGAAAAATAAAAACTTTTTACAAAAAAAAACAACCGACCTCCAAAAAAAACACTACAAAGTGAAAAATAACTTTAATTTCGGAAGTCGGTGTCTTGAGTTTTGTATTTTCGTTTTTTGCCACCGACTTCCGAAATTAAAGTTATTTTTCACTTTGTAGTGTTTTTTTTGGAGGTCGGTTGTTTTTTGAACGTGGTTTGGACGTGCTGATTGTGTTCAGTTCCGTTGGTGAAATACACCTAAATCTCTTACTTTGAGATTTACTACATAACATAACATCACGCCTTGTTTCCCCGAAGGGTTGGGCAGAGGTGACCCTGTAGCAGGTACACCCACATTTCGCCAGTTATGTTTTAAGTCCCATGTAATAGGGGGCGAGCCTATTGCCATCAACCGGGCACAAATCCAGACTCTGAGCTGCTACTGAGAAATTCTAGATAGAAAAACCCAATAACACTTTGCCCGACCCGGGAATCGAACCCAGGACCTCATGCTCAGCAGTAGCGCTTGCGACCATTAGACCAAAGAGGTAGATTTACTCTTTTCCTAAAATCTGAAAAATTGTGGATTGCATCTGTGTTGTCATCTGACATTATGCTGAGCTGAGGCCATTCTGACATCTTTCTGTTTTTACAGTTTTAAGGTTTTTTTTGCTGTAATGCCAATAAACACATTTTCCTTTCTTCTCTGCTTTCAAATCTATCGGCGTATGGTAATTTTTTCTGTTTGTGACCGTAATAAACGCTCGCTGTTCAACACAACTCGGTAAACTAGCATAGGTACACGTCTTCCGATCAAATACCCACGTCCAATGGATGCGTAAACTGAATGGACTATCAACTACATTGTTCGAACGGGTGGAGCCGACACATTGTTGCTTATCGTGGTCATCGCACGAACCGCAAGTTGGTACCGTAGCCACAATGAAACAACGTCTCAGGTGTGAGTTTGACCCCCATTCGTTGCACTATTATTCTGAAACTCCTTGCATTTGAATAGAAGTGTAACAGTAGGATTTAGTCTAAATTTAATATCTATACATAATTATAATAAAATTGTAACGAATTCAAAACTGTAGATTGAATATAAAAAAACCGGCCAAGTGCGTGTCGGACTACGCACAATGAAGGGTTCCGTAGTTGAGATGAATTTATTTATCCCAAGAACAAACTTAACATTTATTCCAACTGCAAATCGTCGCTCGGCATCCAATACCGCGAATGTGTAATTTTTTACATTTTTTTTTTAAATTGCAGGATCACTTATGAATGAAATCAGATTTTCGTTAAAAATTTCACATTCGCGGTATTAATATAATAATAATAAAAATCTAACACCTTTAAACGAATAATTATTGTATTTATGTATATATTATATAATCTGAATCTCTGAAACGACTCCAAGAATTTTTATGAAATTTAGTATGCAGGGGGTTTCGGGAGCGATAAATCGACCTAGCTAGGTTTCATTTTTAGAAAACGTCGTTAAAAAAAATTGTCATCCAGATATTTTTCTTTATTTAAGTAACAAGGACTCATTGTGTTATTACTAACACTTATGAACTTTAGCTTATCTTACCAGGTCACTCAGAATGTTTTGCGACTAACAGTTTTTGTCTATGGGATACTGGCTGGCGCTCAGAAGCACCATATTGTCTGCAAAGCTAATATTATTTACACAAATACTACCCTCCTTCTAGGGCAGTCGGGTAAAAATACAGATTTTTACTAAAAAAACATGTTTATTTTCAATTGAGTGTAGTTTTTTTTTCTCAATTTTAATTTTATGTGGACGCCTACTTACTTCCAATCATTATGGAGTTTGTTTCATCGCGATAGCTGATTCAGTTTAAAAGTTACACAGTTTTGTTACAATTTTTTTAATTCCATAAAAAGTATAAAAAAATATTTGGATTTTAAAATATTTTTTCTGTCGTTGAAATTAAGCATAGATTCCCTCATTTCGATATGTGCACATTATGAAGAATCACACTGTATAGCAACCCACTCTGTTGCTGCTGAGCTCGCCAATCCTGCCTCACCCCGCATTCCAACCTGTATGGCCTGGAAAAAATTCCAGCCCATAGTACGCTATTAATCTGGTTACCATAGGTACCAATATTTAAAAATGTTTTTAAGCTCGATTGGCAACCTATCCTTCTCCATCTTTCTCCACAATACGTCATAAGCAACCAGATCAAAAGTCTTGAATAAGTCGAGGAAGCTAGCATAAATCGGCGTCCCACGCTGTGTATAAGTATAGCATGTGACAGTATGCTTAAGACACAACACTGCACTTTCTGTTGACAAACCACGCCGAAACCCGAATTGGTTGTCATGAACATTTACAGTTGTATTTATTTGTGTCTTAAGCAGACTGTCAAACACTTTTGAAATTGATATTATAGTAGCTAGAGAGATGGGCCTATTGGATGCCGAGCGACGAAATGTAAGTTTGTACGCACAATATTGAGAGATTTACCGTGTTATTTTAAGACCATAAACTTCTTATAGGTTTTCCTGAAATGTTTGAGTAAAGAACCATACTATGTATTTTTTTGAAAATTTTTGGTCCAGTAGTTTCGGAGATAAAGGGGGGAATGGTCAATTTTCATTGAATTTCTTAAATATCTTTAAAAATGTTTATTTTAAAATTATATAAAAAATATATTTAAGATCCTTGCAATAAGTCCTTTCATTTGATATGTCACACGGTACAGTTAGCATAACTTTTTTTTTAATGTTCTTGTTTGCCCCCCAAAAGTGACCCCTACATTCAAAATTTATTTATTTACGTTACACACTCGTGTTCGAGTCACAAAAATACACATGTGTACCAAATTTCAACTTAATCGGTCCATTAGATTCGGAGTAAATTGGCTGTGACAGACGGACAGACAGACAGACACACGAGTGATCCTATAAGGGTTCAGTTTTTTCCTTTTGAGGTACGGAACGCTAAAAAGAGTACTTAATTGCTACGAGGTTTTTTCTTTTCGTGTAGTTAGAGACTAACCTGGAGTCAGATTTTTAAAGCCGCCCATGGGCCTCTGATTTAGCTTCACATGCTGTCGAGAAATATATCTCTCAAGCATGCCGGTTTCCTCACGATGTTTTCCTTCACCGTTTTTAAAGCAAGTGATAATTTATACAATACGCATATGAATTCGAAAACTCAGAGGTGCGTGTCTTCGGTTCGAACTCGAGACCTATGATTTAGCAGTTTGACGATCACACCACTAGGCTATCACTGTAACGAGGCGTGGGAACGAGTCTGAAGTCGAAAATATAGTTTTTAGAATTTAGGCTGTTTGTCTGGATGTATGTTTCAGATGGCCGCAAAAACGGACGAACGGATTTGGATGAAATTGGCATACAGACACCTGGATTAATACAAAAGGTACCTTTATTCTTGGTAGTAGGTTCCCGGGAGATATTTTCCGACATCCACGCGGACGAAGCCGCGGGCTAATAAATAAATTGTCAAAGTCAGTCTAGCTACACAATAATTCAACCCACAGGTAAGTATTCTATTTTATATAATAATTATATTATTATATTAACAAAGTAATCTCAAACATTGCCCAATAATAATCACGATTGTGTTTTTAAACTGGACTTTTATTCACAATCATTTCATGGTTGTTAGCTGGATTACGAAGGTATTAGTGATGCAGTATTGATTTATTATTTTTTATTGCTTTTTTTTGTATTTGTAGAAGAGCTCGTGGGTAAGTAATAACAGCCGTACGGGTCGATTCATCAGGTTAAGCTACGCTTTTTTTTTAAGTTATTGCATAGCTTTTATCGCGGGCTTTGAGCGCGGCGACCGAATCAAGAAATTTCGTAACGAAAAAAACCTAACACCCCCCACTCCGCCTACCATGTAAGATGTTGTCATGGGAACGTAATTTTTGTTTTATGTCATCACGTCATCATCCCAAGTGTAGCGTTGACAAATAGGAAGTATGGAGGTTACAAATGCTATGCAATAGCTTTACCGCGGCAGTCCCCGAGTGCCACACGTTTTTTTTTTTAGGTAGGGCATCTCGTAGTTGACCTCTGAGATCTTAACTACTTGACCGGGTTTTCCTGTGGGTGCCTTAAGCTACTACACTTAAAACCTCCAGCCAGGGGTTATTCAACTATGCTAATTAAAACTAGGTGAACGCTCGCTAAGGGCACCTCCTGTGGGGTTCGAACCTCGGCTTAGGGCGTTAACCGAAAGGAGGACATTAAGGATGGGACGGGCTGGATCTGTGGATGGGTGACCATCTTTACATACCAAAACTCCTCCGTGCCTAAGAAAGCACGTTAAACCGTTGGTCCCGGCTGTCATTCGTGGATCTTTGACAGTCGCTACGGATCGTCAGAAGCCCGAAAGTCTGACAACTCGTCTTACCAAGGGGCATCGTATTACCCAGTCACTGGGTTGTGGGAGTCAGATAGGCAATTGCTCCATGTAAAATACTGATATTCAGCTGCATCCGGTTAGACTGGAAGCCGACCCCAACATAGTGGGGAAAATGCTTGGCAGATTGATTGATTGCTATGTTTATTTGTAAAAAATATAGCGGTAAAAGCCAAATGAACTACAGACAATCAACCATTTACTTGAAGACATCTTCATCTGTTGAATTTGGAAAAAAGATCATCTCTCCTGTCAGCAAGAGCTATATTCCTATAACCTCTTCTCTAGATTGGTAGTGAGGCTGACTACCATAGTAGAGCTGCTATTAACCAATATGTCAAAACGTCAAGCAAATCGTTTTATGACAGCTGCGCGCACAGATTGCAATAAGTCTGCGGCGCGTGAGTCGCCGATGGAACGAAAAGTTGCCATTTTAAATATTATATTTGTCTAACTCATCATCTGTGACGATGCCTCATTGAGGTGGTTAATAATTAAAATTCTATTGTGTCTCGTTAATGACAGTTGAAAGGATAAACTAACTGGACTAAGTATTGTATTTATTTTATATTTGATTTGTTATATCACTATATGCTGCATCGGTTGACGACATTACGCCAGCGCCAGCTGTCACTGAAAACCAGTGCTTGGGCTCTGTCTCGTATGGGGTCGCAACATTATGCTGAGCGATGGCCGTTTTGCGTGGATGTGACACATATGTTTTTTTTAAAATCTATCTTTGCATCATGTTTGCCGCAAATAAACCAATTTCCTTTCTTTTCTTTCTTTCTTTCTTACCAATATTGTGACGTATTCGTGAAAGTGAGTTCCCTCTTTGGTAATGAAACCGCGTTGGAATGGTTGCAATGACAATTTTCAATGTTGTACAGACGCCTAAACAAGCTTCGGTACAGCCTAAATTTCGCAGGTTACACTCCAGTTTAAACATTCACTATACCGACTTCGTACGTACACACATTGTATGTACGTAAAGGAACTGTTTACCATGGACAGTACGACCACAGGTAGTAAGTAAACTAACACTAGGCCTGCCCAGTGTCACTGGGATAATTATTGTGTCAACGTCCAGTCTTTGCGTATTTATGTTGCGATTAGTCGGACTAAGCGCAGATTATTTTGTCTGCGATGTGTATGGGACTGTTCAAATATGTATAAACACGTGGTTGAGCTAAGGGTGTGTCTATTGGAAGGTTTATATCAGTTGCCATCGATTTTCTTAATTTTTGTTGGGTTCAACGTGATTCGACTCATTGTAAGTTTTTGAAGTGAAAACTTCTTTAGGCGCGTTGGGCATTTTTGAGATGGGACTAAACCATTGATTTCGCGACACTGTAACGATACCAGATTTTGACCATTGAAAAGACATCAACGCGTTGATTATTTTTCAAGTTTTCACTTCTGTCGGCACTCCCGGAGTGCCACTGTTTTTTTTTTTACACCTTTACGATAACGTTGTATACTAACGAGGCCAAATAGAGAAAATTATTATAAGCAAAGTGTAATGTTAAATGCGCTAACTTCAGACACCCCAACTGATTTTTAATTCAATTGACCTATTTTAGAGAAAAAAAAAAAAACATTAATAAATGGTAAAGGTGTTATGTGCTGTTTTAGTTCGTAAGATTCATATATGCATTGAAATAATAGTACATTACTGCCGCGGCCTATAATGACTACTTTGCTGGTCGCGCTGATGATGGCCGACAGCGCAGCGTAGCGCAGCTCCAGGCCGACACAGCGCGGTCAGTGTGCAGCACTTGATGGACGAGCTGAGATAAAGGCCGAGGCCGTAGGTCGAGGCCTTTACAGCGAGGACAGCAAGGGCTGCAATGATGGCCAAGCTGGAAGGCCTAGAGCGTAGCTAGGCTAGCTCGAGGCTATCATAGCGTGACCAGCGAAGCAGTCATAATGGGCCAAAGCTTGTATAGTGCTTTACTCAAAAATGCAAGTACCTAATCTAAATAAAACCAGCAAGTAAAGATTTAGATTTCCTACTGATTTTCCTCTGCACACATTTTTCATATGCAAGCTTATATTTTTCGTTTAAGTTTCGCGGTATTAAATTTTCAACCACTAATTTAGCTTCATCTTTAATATCTGGCGGTGTTAAACACATTGAATCGGAATAATTTTCGCTTTGAGAGCTCATTTTTTGCAAAAAAGTTAAAACGTTGAAACGTCAAAATAGCGGCCGGCAATGTTTTGCCGGCCTGTTAGAGCGACCAGCAAAACTTTGCCGGCCGCTCCTTGAAACAGAACGACAAAGTCGACTTTGCTCAAACAAGGTTGTCAAAATAATGACCACATTACATCCATTTTTGAGTAAAAGCTATTATTATCCCGATATGAGAAAATTTAAATTGGTCGATAACAATTTGTGTTTGTTTACCTATTTTGGCGGGTTTGCGCATGCGATGGCTTGACCTATTAATAAATAGACACCGCAACGTTTTTAATGAAGATTTTTTGAAAAATGTGACCCAAATTAAAAAGTTCATTTGATTTTGCTCGTTATTCTGATCAAACTATTTTCAGGTTTTGCGCATTTAACGTTACACTTTGTTTATTTTGTCGTCAGTTGCTGCTTAAAAATATAATTAAGATTTCAAAGCGAGCAATTTGTGAAAGTCATGGCATCGAGTATATCCTAGGTAACATTGCATTTCGTTATATTTTAAAATGTATGAAATAAAAAAGTCAAGTTACTCGAAAATGGTTGACATTGGCATAGGGGTCATCTGGGGTAATTTGGTTGCAAATGACCTCTCTTACATCCCCTTAACGGATTGTCGACGTATAACCAATAACCTTGTTTAATGAAATGTGCCTGTAATATTAGGCTGTAGCACTAGGGTATCCCGCAAATAGGCTACTTAGCAGTATCAATAAGTACATACAATCACGCTAACTGCCATGAAGAAAATACCTCATTTCATGTAGGTATATTGCTATGGCAGTTCTAACTTCTGCCATGAAGAAAACGCCGCAAATTTATTTCTTTTGCTATTATAAAGAAAATACTCTTTTTTTGCTAATACTTTTAATCAACACCACTGTACTATTTCACAATCATACGACAACTAACTATGCATTACAATTTACCATTTAAAACGACTTTTGCCCCACCCAGAAATAACGATAATATCATAACCGTTATTTCTAAGTGTTGTCAAAGTAAAACAATACATTCAGTTGCCATAATGAAATTACATTACTGTCAAAATACAAATTTTAATATTATTAGAAACTTCTAAAATTTAGAAGTTTCTAATAATATTAAAATTTGTATTTTGACAGTGTTGCCACAGTGGATATTATAAATCGATATTAAAATAATACATTTTTCAAAATAAGTCAAAGAAATCATGACACTATGGGTAGTCACAAGAAAGAACCAATGAAAATAAAATCAAAATCTATAAAATATCAACTGCCACTTTCTATAAATATAAAATGTTTTTATACCCAACATAAAACTAAAGTGTTAAACGCTATTTTACTACTTACCTAAGGCTAAGTTTAATTTTATTTTATACCCCTCCCGATTAGATTGGAAAACTTTAAAGGGCTTTTGCACTTAGAAAATTATATTAATAAATTATTATCACCTTATGGGTAACTACAGTTTTGAGCCGTTTTGGGGTAGAAACGCTCGGGTCAAGGGACCCGAATGCGCGTCTCCTTTTAAAGGAAATTTCTCGCCGACTGGTCGACGCTTCACGTGACCAAGAGGGCTGACTTGTTCTTTGGCCAAAGAATTAGCATTGCTATTCAACGTGGTAATGCTGCCAATTTTCTGGGCACGTTTCCGGATGACAGCGATGCGGACGAATATGTTTCGATGCCTAAAGGCGATATATGTCAACTTGGAAAGGGATCGTCACCGTATCAATTCGAGCCATTCAGTATTCTTTGTATGAAACTCCCTACTGCAACGCACACTAATTGGAATCGTAACGTGATCGCTTCGCCTCGGGACAAGCTCACGAACCGCGGCGATACGGTGACGATCCTTTCCGAGTTTATATGTGTGTTGTTTTGTATTTATTTCTAAAGTTAGTCATTTAATTTAGTATCTAGTGTAAATAGTTGTGTTAAATATTGTAAATTTTCATAACTACTTAGAAAAAGAAATCAATGAATCTGGAAGGTGTAGTAAAAAGTCCATTGACATCAAACTTGGTTTCTCTAAAATCATACATTTGTCAGAACTTTGAAAGTAATACCTATTGTAATGTTTCTTAGGTTTGTATTTATTGCAGTTCTAAGTTATGTTGCGAGAGTGTCTGGAATTCATGTGCGATACTTTATCACAGACAACCGGTGAATATACTTTAACAGAAACAATCTTCTAGTGTTCTTGAATAGATAATGAGAATTTTACGTGTTTTTTGAAAACCTATGCTTTAAAGACAAAGAGACAGGCTCATAAATTGCTAAAGCTTCTCCTTAGTCATGGCTTTAAAAAATACAAATTTCTAGGCGGATAATCTGGGAAATACGTCAGTACAAATAGATACTCGAATGGTTTCACAAGTTACAGATGGTGCATTCTGTCACAAATATCAATAAAAGGTCCACTTCTGGTGCAAGTGACCTTGGGGCCTTAGACCAAATAAAAAACCAAGACAGCGCTGCGAACAATACAGTGAAGCATGCCAAAATTACACCTCCGCTCTGTGCATACACGCTCACACGCACACATTTACAACCCAACTACAATCAAACGACACCTCACTAAGTGCACACATTTTTACGAAATCGGCTTCACGTCACTGTTGACAGCGCTGTCTTGTTTTTTTTTGGTCTGAGCTTGGGGCAAGCAGAATAGGCCTGTGTCCAATATTTATTTATCCGTCTTGTATATTATAAAAAAATATTGAACAAGTATTTTTCTTTTTTGACATAATTAACAGATTACGGCGATACATTGAGTTAAAATGTGGCATGACGTCACGCCTTGCTAGATTTAATACTGAGTTGTGACGTAGCGAGCCCCCACTCCCCAACTTTAATGCGTGTTTTCTAAGTTATTTTTGATTAATATGATAGAGCAAAAAATACGTGTCTAATATTTTTTTATTATCTGAAAGACAGACTAAATAGAATTTCTTTTTTTTTACTTAGGCAACTACCGTATTCTGATATATTTTGACCCTCCACAAAAGTTGGGTTAAATAATACCTACGGGTCATAAAAATTACAAACCTCATGTCAAAAAACTATCAAGAACATAACTCATTTATCCTATATGAGACCAACGATTTTTCTAAGCACAAATGTGTATCCTTGGAACCTCAATCCAGATTAATTAACTGTAGCCAAGCCACTGTTCTAGTAGTTTTTGCCCGTGTTGATAGAATCTATTTCGACGCAGAGACCCCAAGTAAACGACCCTCAGTATTGTTTTACACTAATTAGGTTGAGTTATTTAGAGGGTTTAGTTAGGTTTACTTCTTTAGACCACTTTGTTTTTGAGGGCCAGGAGTATATGCATTTCTAAAAGCAAGTAGATACAAGTTCTTTGTAGGGTTCCGTACCCGAAGAGCGCCAAATGGAACCTTATTACTAAGCCTCCGCTGTCCGCCCGTCTGTCTGTCAGCGGGCTGTATCCTATGAACCGTAATAGGTAGACGTTTAAAATTTGCCGCTATAACAACAAATAATTCAAATTGAATAAGCTGCAATTGCAAAAAAAAAAATAACTTTGTAAATCACAGTATCATTATGAAAAACTAATTTATCTTTACGATAAAAAAAAAAAAAACTAAATATTTGTGTTAAATCTAGTATGAAATGGTACTACGAGTCCAACATGCACTTGGTTGTTTTTTTTTTGTGTTATTTTTAAGAAGATATTTGTGTCAATTCATGGGTCGATGGTTCGTTGTCAAATACAGTATCATTGTTAAGGTAATTGGTAATGGTACGAGAGCCCACGACCAAAACCATATCCGTCACATCGTTTTACGGCCAAAACCGTATATTTTTTTAGTTTAGATGATTCTGAACCCGATTTTATGGGAAATACCAGTCAGAAACGTCCCAGTTTAACGGGAGCCCATTTCTGCTATGTCAAAAAAAAAAACAAGCGGTCTTTTTTACATATTTAAAAATGCACTCTGGTCAGGCGTGACGCAGAAAATTTCTAAAATTAAGATTTTAAAATTCAGAATGAATGGTTTTGTTCGTAAAACGATAACGCAAAAATTTTGGCCATGGGCTCTTGTACCATAACAAAGTAATCGAAATTTGAATGATATACATGGTGTAAGGGACATGAACACGCAAATTGTTACTATGAATGCACACATAGTTCTATAGGGTGAAATAAAATTAGCTAGCAAAAGTCCGCAGATGTAATGGCTATCGATATCTTAACATAATGAAAAAAAAAAAAACAGCTTAGCAAAAAAGAGTAAAAACATGATGAGGGCGCCACCATCAAACTTACGTCACTTCGAATGGGAAATTAGTAAAATAATTCAACCAAATTGTTAAAAACACTGCTAATGGATGACTCAAAACCTACCAGCACTTGTCTGCAAAGTAGTGCCACCTATAGGTCAGCATTACTTAAGTAAAATATTTAGTTCTAAATGTCACCACGTCAGACTCTTTCATGTCGACCTGTAGATGTGTTTTTTTTGTGTAAACTTTACAGACTTGATTGGTATCGATATCTCAATACGATAAAATAGACTTCATCAACTCAAACTTCAAGTAACAGCAGCAGCAGTAGTAGCAGTAGTCCAGCGTTTATTCACCCAAAGAAAATCATCCACTCATTTTTATAGAAGTGACAACTTCTTTAGGCGCGTTGGGCATTTTTGAGATGGTGCTCGCGCAAGTTTTAGTAATAAGTTTTTTTTATTATAATATCCGAACGCAGTTTTGAGCTATATTCCTTCCTTCCCAATTCCCGTACAACGGAACGAGACGGACGCTCATCGCACGCACTAATCAGAGGCTCCGCTGTAGCGAGAGCCAATCGCATCTCCTGTGATTTGAGAGAATTTCTCAAATTTTGGACACTTGTCAGTGACCGGTCACCGCTACCGCTCG
The DNA here is from genome assembly GCA_963680765.1 of Agrochola lychnidis. NCBI lineage: Eukaryota > Metazoa > Arthropoda > Insecta > Lepidoptera > Noctuidae > Agrochola > Agrochola lychnidis. The sequence goes on from OY796857.1 coordinate 20,090,312, forward strand.
CGCGCCGCGCGCGCACCACACCGCCCGCGCCGTACTATATCAAAATTCAAAAGCTCTCTATTTGTGAGGCCGATACAATTGTGACATTTAAATACCCTTAAAAGTGCACCACAGTGAGTTGAATCAGTGAACACCAGGATAGCCTGAGCTGTCCTTGAGTCAACGTGTTTCGTCCAGAAGATTCCCAAGTAAGTCCATCCATCCCTATTTCTTACTCATACCTGTGTGTAGCTCAATTCTGTGTCGGCTAATATTCCACCCCACGTAAATTATTTTCCCGCGTATGGTCCTTCGAAAGCCGCGTCAACTTATACACCAAATGGGAAAAAACAATTGAACTCGCGACACCGTTACCGACACCTCATTTTTGTAAACACGATTGTGCTCTTTATTTATATTACGTAACGGATCAATGTTCCATGCAAGTATTTTTACTTTGAAGGTTTTGGAAGTTTTTTTTTTTGTAAACGCGATTGTGCGCTTTATTTCTGTATATATTTTATATTTGTTTATTATTTATTTATATATTTTTATTTATATTTGTTTTCTGTTTTTTTTTTGTATATGGGTATTTTGCCTGAATTAAAACACCATTTATTTTATTTTATTTTATTTAGAAAAGGTTACGGACTAATGTTGTATACAAGTATTTTTCTTCCACCAAGGCGATCTTGTTAAAATTTTCACTTATGTCAGCACTCCCGGAGTGCCACGAGTGATTTTTTTTCTAGAAAACAATTTTTTTGGGTCTTGAATCGATGTCTCTTACACTCTGTATATTTTTTTTACAGGGAATTAAAGTTGATATATACAAATTCAAATGATTCTGTGTAGTCTCACTATTGCCTCTAAAATCGCAATACAGTCGCCAAGAGATTGGAAATCCTCAGTAATTTAGCTAGTGACAATCTAAAATAACAATGGACACTTCTCTTTTAGAGAACCTCTTCAAATTAATTGAAATTCAGAACATAAACAAAAACCATAAGCACTAATTACTAGAGGTACCCCAAAATTAAATCGTCTATCGAACGAAAGCATTAAAATTACTGTTGTTTAATGAAACAAATTCGGGTACCCTCGTCAAAAAATCATTAGAGGGGCGAAAATATTTTGTCGCCGAACAATTAATTGCAAGCTAAAAAGACTGATGGAAAAATAATTTGATTAACAGCTATGCGGTGGTGGAAATCCTATTTATTTTTATGACATTTAGTGTCGAGATCGTGTTGTGATTTGCATGGCATTAATACGACATTAAACCTCGAAAGCCTAATAATGTGTAAAAAAGTGATATGAAATGCGTTAGCAAAAATATCTACATTAACCACATCAGAGGTAAATGTAGATATTTTTGCGGAATTCATGATATCCCTAAAAGTGATGACACTAGTGGTAGAGGTCTGGCTTGTTTGCTGAACTGGGTCTAGTAAGCGCAGCCATGAGGAATACAATATTGTATTGTTAGAGATAAATATTGTTTTTACAGTTCCATTTCTTTCAATCGTTTGAAGATGATAGAGACAGAACGATGTCTTAAATACGTTTAGCGTTAAATGCATTTAGTGACTACGGTTTCCTAGAAGAGCAGTGGCCGCACATAACGCCTGCAGTGACGGCTGTCATAAAAATGATGGTAGTGGCAAAGATTTAAATCGTTAGATTCACCCGCTTCAAAAGATAGTCGCGTTTCTGTTTCGTTTTTACATCTCTGACACACAGTGACGCAATGACTTGACTTGATTGTCATGAAAACGTTATTTAATCATGTGTGAGCTCACTCTTCTCAGTATAGACTTTTTTTCGCGCGACTAAGTACGGTGAGAGAAAATCTAGCGATTTAAACCTTTACGCAGCGGGGTTTGACTTTACGGTGTCAAAAACACTTTAGGAAAATACACAAATTTACTTTCATAAACAACGTTTCAGTGACGTCATTTGCCGGTAAATTGCGGTCGCTATGTGTTCGGTCACCGCTCTTGTAGGAAACCGGTGTTTTAGTCTGTTTCCAATTTATTTTCTTTTTTTTTTCTGTCTACTATTAATTAAACAAAATCTAAAGCAGCTCTAGACCGACAGCCTGTAATTATTTACTCTTTAAAACTGAAACCCAATCTTGAAAATATTTGAAAAACAACTAGCAGGTTTCATGTAACCACCCAAAAGGTACCTTAAAAGCACTTCGAATCCAATTTTAATTAATTACAAAGAAACAAAAGAGTGAATATGAGAGCCCGTTCTTCTATAATTACAGTGCAGTTGTTTTGAACCTTGGTAATTAAATCTGATATTTAAGCTGTCGAAACGCCTAGTTATTTTCTTTGACTTTGTTCTACTCCTAATAGGTACTTGTTAAATGAAATTGGGAGTAAATAATGGGCTTCATTGATGTTTGAAAATAGATTTGCGAAATTCTGTAGAAAATAGTCTGACGGATAATAATTTAGGTGGTTTGTTGTAGGTACCTAATTATTCTAAGTATTGCAGAACAAAGGCCTCTTCTATCTAAACTCCATTTATCAGAAAGGTGTGGTCATTACAGACCATCAAAATGTACAATTTTCTCCATGGAAACAACATAACAAAAAATTAAAACTTAAAAAAAATATCTATCTGCCTAGCCTTTTCCCAACTATGGGGTCGGCTTCCAGTCTAACCGGATGCAGCTGAATACCGTATTTTACATGGAGCGACTGCCTATCTGGCCTCCACAACCTAGTAACTGGGTAATACGATACCCCTTGGTAAGACTGGTTGTCAGACTTTCGGGCTTCTGACGACCCGTAACGACTGTCAAAGATCCACGAATGACAGCCAGGACTAACGGCTTAACGTGCTTTCCGAGACACGGAGGAGTCTCGGTATGTTAAGATGGTCACCCATCCACAGACCAACTTATTTTTTTTTATAAACGATTAAAAAAAACACTACAAAGTGAAACATAACTTTAATTTCGGAAGTCAGTGACTGGTTTTGAATTTTCGTTTTTGACACCGAATTCCGAAATTATAGTTATTTTTCACTTTGTAGTTGTGGTACCTACCCCACACAAATTCGAATACCAATACCTGCTATGTAAATAACAGTGACAGGAACTTTATTATAACATCATCCACATAGACTAAGTGGGAAAAATACGTATAATTGAAGATAACTCAAAAACGATCTAAGCAAAGTTAATAAAATTTATACCTCTGAATTTATACCCACCAAAAAAAAAAAACACAAAAGTTTATTTATAATTTTATTGGCGGAGTAATCGCGTAACAAATATACAAAAAAAAAAAGTCTTTTAAATATTATAAACTGTATTATAAATATATGGTATTTGGCACAAGACAGCAGTTGGCTCAACTACCTGTGACTTTTGACTTGAAACTTATGGGCGAACCAAATGAGCGAGTGTATGAAGCGCGGAATTTAGGTGTTATTATGGACTAGCTTCTGCCCGCGACTTCGTTCGCATGGAAATCGTAAGACATCACAATATACTACAATAACAGCCACATTTTTATAAAACTTCCCTGTATACTACGTTTGTAGTTTTATTCTCAGCAGCCAAAATATACAGAGAGTCAGGAATGGTGACTCGGGAGCAAGCGACGTAACAGTTGTCCGTGTGAGAAGCAGCTTATCCTGAGGTCGACACTCGCAGCCTTCAGCCTTCAGTGTCGGCCCCTGTGACTTGTTGATCGCAAAGCATACACTCCCAGAGAACTGCACGCGCTTTAACTGGTAATTATGGGGAATTTGCACTTTATACGCGCTATAAACACTGTCTCACCATCGCCACAACCTGTTAGAATTTCCACCTCGATGACGTTTCTCTGCAAAGACATGACTTTGAGCTGGTTTCCGTTACACAGATATACAACCGGAAGTCCACTTGCCATTTAATGCTGAAATGAACCTTTTTGGCGCAGCCGTGAGGCACACACTATTGTTTTAAAAACACTATTTTTTATTTCCACTGTAATTTGTGTTTTGTGTTTCGCGAACTGTGTCCAAATAAATGTTTTTTCTATCTTTCTTTCTTTTCTTTCTATTTGTAAATTGAGAAATTCTACGGGGTGATATTTGGCATCATCTTCCTCCACATCACTATTAATGGAGGTGTATATCACTTCACTCCCTTCAATTTGTGAGAGAATACTGTGGTTGATCGCTGTAGCTTGATCATCTTCGGAGTTAAAACGGAAACACACCTAAGAATTCTCTTGGTACGGTATTTGACTGATATCCCCGTATATCAGACAAATAAGATCTTCTAAAGTGGGATCTACTCTACCAAGAGTCTCTGGTAGAGTGCTTTCACCAACTTTTAGAAGAACATCGGAGAATTCTTGAGCATTTGAATTACCGCCAAGCCGAGCTCGTATGATGATGGTCAAGCGCAGTTTATGAACTCTCGACCATAGAGTCGACCTTTTCAACGAAGTTTTCACTTTTTTCGTCAAAACTGTGACACCACCCATCATATCTTGGTTTCTGCGGATGTCCTGCAGGGTTCTGTTTACAGTTTCCACTGCTTTCCTTTTTGCCATAACGCATTCATCCCATACGACGAAGCGCAATCCCCGAAGCACACATCCCTTGTTACTGTTGCGTGACACCCCACAAACAGGTGTTTCGTTGCTCTCTAAATCGATGGGAATCTTAAACATGACGTGCGCTGTTTTGCCACCAGGAAGCAGTGTGGCAGCGATTCCAGAAGATCCACATACATATTATAAAATCGCTAGGACAAATCTGCTGTCAAAATCTGTAAAAAAACATTTTATTCCTACAGTCTTTTGCTCTAAAATGATCAGAATACAACCTTGAATGTTTTGTGACTGTAAAGTACTTGTAACTTAGTAGTTTCCCATAGCTTACGAAGTTTTCCATTTTTTGTGAATTAATACATTCTATGAACTATTACATACACAATCCAAAAAAAAAATCGTTTTACAAAAAAAGTTTAAAAAAACAGATGTAAATCGAACTTACTACCCCGGGCGGCCTACCACCAGCTCATAAAGCAGTATTTTTTTAATGTTACTTCAGTGGGAGAAAGAGATGGAGCTATACATCCTGTAGAGCTTCATCTCTTTCCCACACTGAAGTAAACTAAAGTAATATTAAAATAATACTGCTTTTAAGCTGGTGGTAGGCCCTCAGGACTTCAAATCATTCGTCCAATCGCTTACTTATTCGCTTTGTTGAAAGTTAGCTAAAATAGCCGTTCCTATATAAAAGGTAGCGTGATGATAATCATTTAAAAAGTTAAATCGGTAACTACCTATCTACAATATCCCAACCTTTTGGCGCGTCCTTTTACAATTTGCAGAGAAAAATACGAACATGATGTAATATTGCTCATCCCCCATAGCAAATAGCGTGATAGTTTATGCCCTACGGTTGGTACAGACAAACATTCTAAAAACTTTATTTTCCGCATAAGAATCGATCCCAGACCTCTTAGCAATAACTTTCTTTAAAAAAAATTAACTTCGTTACGATTTTATTATATCTATAGATTATAGGTAGATTATCAAAAAAAATAATAATCGTATAACAAAATGTGAAAAAAAAAGAAAAAAAAACCGTAGGTGGGAATCGAACTTACAACCCCACGTTTACAAAGCAACCGCCCAACCGCTGAGCTAATTGCTTTGTTGAAACTTGTCTAAAATAGCCGTTCCTATATATTTTTTGATTGACTGCTTAGTTCCATAAAGGTATAGCGTGATGATAATCATTTAAAAAGTTAAATCGATAACCATCTACAATATCCTAAAATTTTGGCGCGTTTTTTCCCAAAAATACGAACATAATATAATATTGCTCGTCCCCCATAGTAAATAGCGTGATAGTTTATACCCTATAGTTTGACCAGACTTATAGGGAACACCTATGCAAAATTTTAACAAAATCTATCCGGTAGAATTTGCGTCATGCTAGAACATAAAAATACAACATAATGTAATATTGCTCGTCCCCCATAGTAAATAGCGTGATAGTTTATACCCTATAGTTTGACCAGACACACAGGGAATATCTATGCAAAATTTTAACAGAATCTGTCCGGTAGAATTTGCGTGATGCTGGAACATACATACAGACAAACAGACAAACAGACAAAAATTCTAAAAAAAATATTTTCGGCATTAGAATCGATCCTAGACCTCGTAGCAATTACTTTTTTTCAAAAATATTCAATGTACAGTTTTGACTTTGCTACGATTTTATTATATGTATATAGATAAAGACCTTCGTTTTGAGAAACACGTAGCGGACTCTGTTAGAAACTGTTTTTATCGCCTAAAAGTTCTATATAATATGAGGCCTTATTTATCCGAAAGACTACGAGAACAGTTAGTGGAAACCCTGGTTCTATCTAGGCTGAACTATGCTGACACAGTTTACGGCCCGCGACTGTTAGTTCGTACAGACCGCCTCATCCAAAGGGTACAAAACGCTTGTGCTCGGTTCTGTTATAATATTCCTCGCAGAAGCCATGTAACACCATTCCTTAACAAGCACTTTTCTCTGAAAATGAAGTCCAGACGCAAACTACACTTGGCTTGCCTTCTGTTCGGTGTAGTTAAGTATCAGAAACCGGACTACCTATTCAACAGGCTGAGTTGGGTTACTAGTAGACGGGAATGCGGGATAAGGCAATGCTCACAACAACTCTCGACTCATTCTCAGGGTACAGCCGCTTTCAGAGGCAGCTTTCGTAATGCGGCTTCCAAAGTATGGAATAACCTGCCACCACCGATTAGGATAATTAACACGATAGACGCTTTTAGACGACGCTTACGGCAGTACCTTATAGAAGCGCAACGGGAGCTGGATATGGTCACACTAAATGTCTCAATTATACATCGATCACTAATAAAGAACTAGATACACAATGCCAAGCAAAAGTTCTCTTAAAACTGTCATCAAATTGTGTTTAGGTAATTCTAGTTGAAATAAATATACATTCATGTAAATTCAACCTTAAACGCAAATCTTATAGTTGTTTTCACAAAGCTATTGTACATAGTTTTGTGAAAAAGCAATAAATTTTTACGACCGACTCACTGGTCAACATACATCAAATCAAATTCAACCTTACACGCATGTTTTAAAGTTAGAATTACAAAGTGCCAAAAAAAGCAATAAAGTTTTACGACCCAGGCTCGCCGCTAGGACAAGAAATGAGTGGAGTCGAACTGTCCAATATTTTTTGTTTATACTGTAATTATAAATGATCTTTTTTTAATTTCCTTAAGTTAAGTGTATAAAAAAAAAACATGTGTGCAATTCACACATGGTAGAAGTGAAATCTTCAAAAATTTTGGCTTTCAGATAATCAAAATTTCGGGAAGAGGATAATTGTAGGTTTTAGTAATGATCATAGTGATACAAAGTTTGATAATTAATTTATATTTTATTCATGTATATTACATAGATTTACTGAACTCAGAGCTTACATTTTCGATACACATCTACTGCGCGCGCATTTATGATGACTTGATCATTATTTTACTGCGATGTTATTTTAAAACTGCGATATCTCCTAAGATATTCATTGAAATCGAATGATGTAAAGGGCAATTTTGTTTTAAATTCAATACTTCTGATGAGTAATGTATTTATTTGGATAATGATTAATATTGTGTTTATAAAAACACCTTCGCAAATAATGCATTATTTTAGAACAAATTTGGTTAGCATAAAAAAGGTGAGCCAACCTTAAAAGATAGAAGAGAGACATATGCTGTTGCAGACTTTTTTTAGAACTTTTAAAGGGGAACAATTCTGTCATACATGATTTTTGCGAAACTTTAGCCGTTTATGCAGCGCACGCAGTGGAAGCTCTCAAAAGGAAAAATAAAACCCCCTGATTTTGAAACATTCTTCATTGGTGCTCCGCTCCTATTGGTCTTAGCGTGATGATATATATCCTCAATAAATGGGCTATCTAACACTGAATGAATTTTTCGGACCAGTAGTTCCTGAGATTTGCGCGTTTAAGCAAACAAACTCTTCAGCTTCAGAGAACCACGAACATAAGAAACACTGTATAATGCTTCCTATCTCATTTTTTCCCACGTTAAATCTTATGAGTTTGTGTCTGTCTCTTTTTACTGTCGCTTTTTCGTTTCATCGACTTTCAAATCACAACGATGCTAAAGAAATTTTCACTTCAAAATTGTGAAAGCATATTTTATTCCATTCCATGGTGTATACAGGGCGGCAGGGACATTGTCTCACACACAACATCTTTGACGTGCTATAATTGATATTCATTTTCCATACCTCACTGGATCTCGAGGAAAGCTAAAAAAAATGTGAGTGAGTATGTGAGTTTATCTCACATCTTTAATTTTATTACATGTCAAATTAAATGTATAAAATCTTACTATAATATTTATAGAAACAGCAAAGAAGGCTCATTAAACTAAAAAAAAAAACACTGGCACTCTGTGACTACCGATAGAAGTGAAAACTTGAACAATTACTGTGCAGGAAATACTTTTAATGAGGTGTTAGTAACGGTGTCGCGAGTTCAATTGTTTTTTCGCATCTCAAAAATGTCCAACGCGCCTAAAGAATTTTTCACTTAAAAAAAACAATCCTCCTTTAATAATAAAAAATAAAAAAAAAACAATAGCGTCTCCACAAATGGAACAGAGTCAACGCACATAACCTGAACAATTTAAGTGAGCATGCGATAGTATGATTAATAGGTTTAGTAAGAGTCTTTACAATTGAGATGCTTTATAACTCCTACTGTTTAATAAAACTTAATTTAAAAAAAGTTTTTACGATGATTTCTTGGCAAAATATCAGCATTTACGGTACAGTGATAACAATTATATAATAATAATATTAATACTTATCGAAAATATGAAACTCCATCCTTTTTTAGCGTCCTAGATGTGTGATTTTTACAATTTTTTACGAGTTGTTAACAGTCGGAGCGTCCGAATGCTACTAAATGAAAAGAGCACCCAAATGTTCAATTGGGTGCTCATTCGGTGAGGACATTTTTTGGCGCTGATTGTGTATCTAGTTCTTTATTAGTGATCGATGCAATTATATGATTTATGTACCTGCCATTTACTCATTTACTAATTTATTTGTCAGTCTTTGTTTGTTTTGTTTTCCAATTTAATGCACAATCACACTATTTTTGTACCTACACATTCGTTATTTTATTTTTATATACCTAAGTATTTTTATTTGACACAAATTATTTTATTTAAGTATGCATACACACGATACACTATAAAACTGATTTACATCCGTCACATCACACTTTCAGGTCCAGTTGAAAACCAGCGTCAGGCACTTATTGTTGTCTGGCATTTTTGCTGAACTGGGCCTTTTTGGCGCAGCCGTGAGGCGCACTCCGCTGCTAATTTGTTACATCGCACTTAGCACTTTTTATTTGATTATTTTTTTTATTTCTGCTGTTAATAATATTGTGTGCTTTTTTGGTCTGTGCTAAATAAATGTATTTTCTTTCTTTCTTTCTTTTCTTTCTTTCATTAGCTTATTGACTTTACTACTGCAATTTCACTAGGAGAAGTGAAAATAATTTATACAGCGACATCTTGGTTAGTTTTCGCAGGCAAATCAATCTGTTAACAATGTGAAGGTTTGCAGATGATAATGGTATTTAAACGATATAAGAACAATAGTAAATTATGTTACTAATCCATTTTAAAATACAATAGACGTGGATATATTTAGTAACCTGTTCCGCTTAGCTACTCGTATTTCTAGTCATAAAAAAAACCTGACAGAAATCAACACGTGTTTCACCTCTCAACGAGGCATCCTCAGGATGACGATTGACTTGTCGCGAACACGAACACGGCGTATTGCCACACCGAGCGCTAAACGCTGAATTAACTAATCCACTGTCTACTGTTCTTCTGACCATCAAGAATTAGGCACTCTCATAAGATGAAAATAAGTAACGACTATACAAAATGCTCCAATTTATCAAATTCATAACGCGAAGAGAAATACAACGAATAAACTCACACGATCATAATAATAATAACAACCTTACACGTGTACTTAATGCTTGAGATAAGCAAACTTTATTCTGCTCATGTAGATAAAATTGTTTATTGGTCGTATTTCCTCTCTTATTGGAGAATTTGAGTCTATCCCGCTATGAGGCTATGTGTATGTGACTTTTGCTCATATCAATTTATTTTCTTAATTCCGATGAGAAAATTGATAAATATTTTTGCGAGGGTCGCCTTATATCTGCTTGATACTACTGCTGCTTCTACTTTTGGTAAAGTTGTTAAGATTTGCGCTTGGGAAATGGACCATGAGTTAACAATTTAGCATACATGAATCGAGGACAAATTTTACCTGAAAAAAAAAAAAAAATGGGAACACGAGGGACATGGATGACCATTATACAAGTAATAGGGTACAGGATGAAGACGGAAGAATTATCAAGGTACTTGATCAATATTTTAATTGAAACAAGAACTTTTGGAAACCTCAAAGACTTCTCGAAAAGTTATTCTTTACTTTTACCAAAAAGCCTCCTCATTCTAGTATCCCAATTATCTAAAAACCTAAGCAATCCATCCTGAAGCCACTGGGGCTTTGCAACATAAAACAAGACAAGTACGTACTAAGAGGAACACTCTCAGGTGCGTAAGCGTCAAGTTAATCATTAAAATTACATGCCTAGTTGCACGGCGCTCTTTGCTTTGCGTAACAGGATATAAGTTTGTATATTACGTTGGTATTTTCACACCGTTTTCTCTTGGGTAAAAGGAAATGTTCCAGTTAACATGTAGTGTTGAGGTAAACTATTACTATTCTGCTTAAGTTGAGTAGGATCCTTCTTTTAAGATTGCCTGGCGGGTTTTCTCAAGCGTCGTCGTGTACTTTTTTGATCTAGGTTGCAAGTAGCTTTTGGTATTTATTCGACGTAGTTGATTCCATTCTCTTGTTGAGCAAAAGCGTTTATTGCATTTGTGTTTAAAGTGAACGTCCACTGGTCTGCACCGGCCGCAGTGCACGCACGACACGCAACGGATTTTGGTTTGCTTTGTTATATGAATTCATATAGCACTACGTCCAATATCGGTACCGCCCGCACCGAGCGCCGGGATGTATGAACAAAAAATGTGTTGCGTGCATCGGTCTCTCCAGCAGATGTTCTTTTGTTTGTAATTGATTTGAGATTTAGAACTTGACTGGTGAATGTAATAAAAAAATCTTTATTCATCATGAAATCAACCAGGAACAATTAATAATGAATGATATTCTCCAGACATTGGCCGCTTCAAGATTATTTTATGAAATCACCTTCTACGTTTAGCTTTACGTTCTTCTTCTTATACTAAGAAGCAACTGATAATAAAAATATCTTCGCCAATCTCTGTGATACACGACGTCAACTAAAAACAATCAGACTAAATTAAAAATACGGACACATTCGACACATACCCTCGGTAAATCCGTTCAATACATTGCGTGCCGTGCGTGCGTTGCGGCCGGTGCGAACCAATGGACGTTCACCTTAACTTGCTAAATTATGAATGTAACAATAGTAATAAATAGTGTTTGTCTTCCCAGTACACTTATTGGGTCTTTTACCTTTGTAAAAGACCCAATAAGGTAATAATATTTAATTTTTTTCATCTTTTGTCTTTACAAAAGATGAAAAAAAAATTTACATATAACTTTGCAGTTTGGCGAAAATCCTTTCCAATGATTCATCACTTACAACTTGTCAGCTATCATGTCCCAGTATTTCTCAGCTACCAAAGGCATCAATCTCAGCTCTCCCCCACTAACATACGACCAAGATAACCGATAACCCGCCCAAAACATCTTACATATCACTACCATAACTCAAGAACACACCAAGAGGCCATCGCATGGCAATTTTAACGCATAACGAGGCAGAAAATTGGACTCGTCCTGAGCTAAGAACTAAATGGTACCGAAAGTGGTTCAATGTTTAACGAATTTATGATGCGAAAGCAATTCTTAAATAAAGGAGGGAAAGGAGTTTTATGGCGTACTTGCGATTTTTTAGCGGAGAAATATGATTATGAGTTTCATAATGTTTTATTGTTGTGTGTATTGGTGTCGCTTCTGTTTTTCTTTTAGTAAGATTTTGTTAGAAATGCGTTGTTTATCTCTTCAATATTTTTTTACCCGACTACGGCAAAGCCAAAAGGAAGGGTTATGATTTTAGCAGTCTATGTATGTATGTTTGTATGTATGTATGTTTGTATGTATGTATGTATGTATGTATGTTTGTTTTTACGTGTGTTCCACCGTAGCGCCTAAACTACTAAACCGATTTTGATGAATGAGGTATCAATAGATTCGCAATAATGGTCTGGGTGACATAGGCTATATAATTTTTCCCTAAATTTAATTTGGTGGACTTTACACGTAAATTTCTAACCTCGAAAAAAATTAAAATGGGATGATCATGACATGTTTGGTATCAAAAGAAAGGTCTTGACGAGCACATTACAAATATGTATATAATATTATATTTTCAAAGTAAACAAATTTGTTTAAATCGTTAAAAACAAGCAAAAGTGAGACTGCGCTACGTAGTATCGCAAGATGTTACCAACGTGCAGTTAATCAAATCTTAATAAGTAGTACCGATTTGTAATTCCACTCTTATGAAGAAAAACAAGTACAACGAAATATTTATATTTTGGATTTCTTCGAAGCTCGATATCGATATATGGTGTTGGCGTCGAAATAAATCGCTCTATGGTTTCGTCCAAAGCACTATGCACTGCTATTGGAATTTAAAATAGGTTAATTACTGAACTATTGTATTACTCTACTCTTATTTACGTTTATCAAGTGTAAAAACAGAAAAGTATAAAATTAAAAAATAAAGTTTAAAAAACTGTAACCCGACTACGGGATCATTTTTATTTTCCCGTAGTCGGGTTACAGTTTTTTAAACTTTATTTTTTTATCTATACGCTAGAAAAAGACAAAACCGGCCAAGTGCGTGTCAGACCATGCACAACGTAGATTTCCGCAGTTGGGAGGAATTTATCCCCAGAACAAACTTGTTGAAAAACATGTTCTCCCATACGTTCCAACTGCAAATGTAAGTTTGTACGCACAGTATTGAGATATTTGCCATGTTATTTTAAGACCATAGACTTCTTATAAGTTTTTCTGTAATTTATAAGTATCGAACTATTTCATCTATTTTCTTAAATAACTATAAAATTATTTATCTTAAAATTAAAAAAATATATATATTTGAGACCCTCACAGTAAGCCCTTTCATTTGATATGTCACACGGTACAGTGTGCGAAACATTTTTAACCGACTTCCAAAAGGAGGAGGTTCTCAATTCGACTGTATGTTGTTTTTTTTTTTGTATGTTTGTTACGCGATTACTCCGTCAATTATGAATTGATTTTGATGGTTCTTTTTTTGTTTGGTAGATCATACTTTAGAGGTGGTCCCATATAAATTTTATTAACTTTGCTTGGGTAGTTTTTGAGTTAGCTTCAATAATACGTATTTTTTCCTCACTTAGTATGTGGATGATATTATGATAATTTCCTGTCACTGTTATTTACATAGCAGGTAGTGCTATTCGAATTTGTCTGGGGTAGGTATCACAACTAAAAAGTGAAAAATAAAAACTTTTTACAAAAAAAAAACAACCTACTTCAAAAAAAAACACTACAAAGTGAAAAATAACTTTAATTTTGGAAGTCGGTGACAAAGAACGAAAATTAAAAACCAAAGACACCGACTTCCGAAATTAAAGTAATTTTTCACTTTGTAGTGTTTTTTTTTAAATTGTCGGTTGTTTTTTTTTTGTAAAAGTTTTTAAAATTTTCTTATATGCCTCCTAAAAGTGACACCCATGTATTTATGTGACACGTCCGTGTTTGAGTGACATAAATACATATGTGTACCAAATTTTAATTTAATCGGTCCATTAGATTCGGAACACATTGGCTGTGACAGACGGACTGACAAACACACGAGTGATCCTATAAGGGTTCCGTATTTTATTACGATAAACGAAACCCAAAAAGTTTACGTGTTTCAGCGGAAAAACGGCGTGTGGCAGAAAAAGCTTATGTTGGAATACTTCCCTCCAAGAATGTTCTTTAACTGTTAAATGTTTTTTAAAGTGGTCTTTAACTATCTTGATGGGAAACTGTCAACGCCTACTCATTGCCCCAAATAGGTAGAAAAGCCAGCCACCTACACAATTATAAATAATTGATTGATGCTGCAGGGTACCACTCTCCATTTTTAAAGGTTAGGAAACTTTGATCTTAAATTGCTTCAATTCCATTGTACCACACCTACATTGTCCCTGCTTCTTACCACTGTTTAAAATAATATTGGTTTTAAATTATGTCCCAGACTGCATTGTTGCAGTTTGTAACATAATCTCCGCCCCTATTCCTGCAACCTATTGCTCGATTTCGAGAAAGAAGCAAAATACATTTATTTAGCACAGACTAAAAGCATATTCTGCTATTCCGTTGTTAAAAAGCACGTTGTTGCTAATGGTTGAAAGGATTGAATACATAGAAAGAAAGAAAGAAAGAAAGAAAGAAAAATAAGTTTAATTGTCACAGACACACGTGCATAAAAAAAGAGAACAATACAATAAAATAAAACAGTACATTTAAATATAATCACGAGCACAAATAGACATGGCTATAATAGTTTAGCTAAACTCCGCAGACTCATTGGTGCCGATTCCCTTGTTCACAAACTAAACTAAATTTAAGTTCAGTGCATCTTTTTCTTTCTATTTCATTAAGAAAAGGACAGAAGATAAATTTTAGTTTAGTCCTGTCAAATTAATCAGCGCTTGACGTAAATTGACGTAATTTTAGTCGGCAAGTTTTTAATCACGTCTAAACTTGTATGGAGTAGTGACAGGCGCTGATTAATTTGACAGGACTAAACTAAAATTTATCCTCTGTCCTTTTCTTAATGAAATAGAAAGAAAAAGATGCACTGAACTTAAATTTAGTTTAGTTTATGAACAAGGGAATCGGCACCATTATCTAAACAAAATCAATCTGCCTAGCCTTTTCCCAACGATGTTGTTTTCACATGTTTTTCTTTCTCTCACGTGGAGTTTCTCGCCCGTTTTTCTCAATAGGTACCTACTACGCTTTGGAATGGGCAACTAGCTTCATTTTCCTGACTGACCGACCCCTTGACAATTCAAAAGTACCTATAATTGGTTTATTTGAAATAAATACTTTAAGTTTGAGTTATGTTCGGGTCGGCTTCCAGTCTAGCCGGATGCAGATAAATACCAGTATTTTACATAGAGCGACTGCCTATCTGACCTCCATAGCCCAGTAACTGGGTAATACAATACCCCTTGGTAAGACTGATTGTCAGACTTTCGCTCTCTCGTTTTCTAAACATGATAAAATAAAAAGAATTGTCACATTGGGTGAATCCGCAGAGTATGGAAACGCTTCGGCGGCCGCTGATAGAGGCGGCATTGTCAACATTTTCCATACAAACTAAGCGTCACCAACAACACCACACATGCATCACACACGTTGGTGTTGTTGTGTAACCACTGGCAGTTCACATTATAAAAAGAATCTAGAATTAAGAAGCTCAGACACCGAAACCAGCTTGTGAGAAGAAAGAAAATAAGTAAAAGACAAAGAGAAAAGAAAAAATACGAAAAAGAATCAGAGAAGGATTCAAGACAGGGTTTGGTTTTTTGTCGTGCATGTTACAGATGGTTCAGACAGTTACTGTGCCGGCAAAGAGGATAGTGATGACGGGACCCTTCACTTTGCTGCTTTTTGCTTGGTTTTAGACTTACTTAAGAATACAAGACTGGGTATGACTATTATGCCCCGCATATGACTATTTTGCACCGGATACAGGGCATATCGAGCAGTTATTTTTTTAACTTCGATTGTTTCAGAATTCCAAAAAACTTAAATAATTATTATTTCTTTTATTCATTTTGGTTCTTATTAAGCTACATTTTTAAATATTTCTTAAAATAAAAGAATTAAAAAAACATTTAAAAATATAGAAAAATAGATGTCCGCCGGTGTCGGGAGCAGGGTCCAAGCTACCGGTGGTTAGGGCTGCAGAGACAGGAACCTCCTCACAATGCGAGCCGTATCGAGGAGTACTGCCTTCTGAATCAGGCGCTTGATCCAACCGCCTAACGAAAGCCTCGAGAGATGTTGGTCGAGGCTTTCGGCCATCAGGCCATTAGCCGTAACGACAATCGGCACAATGATAGCCGAGCTCACATTCCACACGTCAACAACCTCGTGTGCTAAGTCGAGATATTTTATTTGTTTCTCTTTCTCAGCTTTCACGAGGTTCTCGTCATGTGGAATGGTAACATCGATTATCATTGCGCGGCGCGCTAATTGATCTATCACTACTATATCAGGCTTATTTGCTACAATAGTCCTGTCAGTAATGATAGACCGATCCCAGTACAACGTGACATGGTCATTTTCGAGAACTGGGTCGGGCACATACTTGTAATACGGTACCTCAGAGTCCACAAGTTTATATTTCAAAGCAAGTTGCTGGTGAATAATCCTAAAGCCACTTGGTTATGTCTGTGCAAGTACTCGCCGTTAGCTAGACGCGAGCAACCAGAGATAATATGTCTGATGGACTCACCCGGACGATGGCATGCCCGACACACGTCAACCGTACCGTCCTTCATAATATGTCTCCGGTAGTTATTCGTCAAGATAACTTCGTCCATAATTGCACAGACGAAACCTTCGGTTTCCCCGAAAAGGTCACCGAAACGTAGCCAGGATACGGACGCTAAGAAATCTACACCGGGCTCATGAAGAGCCCGATAGAAGCGCCCGTGAAGCGCCTTGCTTTGCCATACCTCCTTGCGGTCATCTGTAGTAAGTACTACAGGTTTGTGCCAGTTCTCTTTAGCCATGGAGAGCGGGGTGAGCTCGTTGTCCACTGCGACCACATCACGGTGCATGCCCACATCGGCTTTA
Organism: Agrochola lychnidis; assembly: GCA_963680765.1. Lineage (NCBI taxonomy): Eukaryota > Metazoa > Arthropoda > Insecta > Lepidoptera > Noctuidae > Agrochola > Agrochola lychnidis. The sequence continues at coordinate 20,107,334 of OY796857.1, forward strand.
AGAAAGTATTCCCTGAGGCTGCACACCTCGCGGTTGTGGAGGGTCTTCACATTTAAAAAGCCTCGACCCCCGCACTTCCGCGGGATGTACAGTCTCATCACCGATGAACGTGGGTGATGCATCCGGTTTGCGGTCAGGAGTGTACGGACTCTCCTGTCCAGTGCATCGAGTTCAGTCTGAGTCCATTTGAGTATGCCGAAAGAGTACATCAAAACCGGCATGACCCAACCGTTGAAGGCGCGCACCTTGTTTCCGCCTGAAAGAAGACTATTTAATACCTTTTTCAGGCGACCAAAGAAGCGCTCCTTCAACGATTGCTTCATGTCAGCAACGTTGATGCCTAACGCTTCCGACATACCCAAATACATATAGCTTTCGGTTGAGGAGAGGGATCTAAGGTGTATGGAGTCCGAGAGTTGGGTCCCCTCGGATTCCATAATCTCCCCTCGCTTTACATGCATGACTGCACATTTGTCCACACCAAATTCCATACTGATGGCGCCACTGAATGTTTCAGTTACCTTCAGTAGCTCCATCAGTCGCAATTTGTTGGGGGCAAAGAGTTTCAAGTCATCCATGTATAGGAGGTGAGATATGACCTGACCTCCTCTCCTCAACCTATAGCCTAGACCTGAATCCTCCAGCAGTGTGCTTAGAGGGTTCAGGGCTAAGCAAAACCAAAGTGGACTTAAACTGTCGCCCTGAAATATTCCCCGTTTAATCCATACAGGCTCGTCATTCTTCTGGATCTGTCGACATCCTGGGTAGCGAAGGACCGTCCTCCATTGCCCCATACACGACATCAGGAAGGTGCGCAGACTTGCATCTATCTTGTACAGCTCCAGCACCCATGTATGTGGCATCGAGTCATAGGCCTTCTTATAGTCTATCCAGCATGTCGACAGGTCCTTGCGAGATCGACGAACCTGTTGGCTTATGGCCATGTCTATGAGGAGAAGCTCCTTAGTACCGCGGGACCCGTTCCTACATCCATTTTGAGAGGCTGACAGTATTGAATTACTGTCAATGTGTGTGTTAATTTTCGTTCTCAAAATGGATGTAAGAAGTTTATAGATTGTCGATAAACATGTGATCGGTCTATAATTCTTGGGTTCCGCGGGACTACCTGACTTATAGAGCAGGTGAGTAACGCCTGTTGTTAGAAACTGCGGTAGCGACCCAGTCTCTAGGGATGACTGAAATTGAGATGCCAGGCGAGTGTGCGAACTACTCAGCCATTTTAACCAAAAGTTGTGCAGCCCGTCCGGTCCCGGTGATTTCCAATTCGGTAACGGACGGACTGCTCTGGCTACGGCTAATTATTATTTATTATTATTAAAGAAGATTAATAAGACTAATAAATGGCTTTTGTATTTTTTCATTATCTTGTTTTTCTACGTTTTTATTCAAGATTTCCCTTAAGGGGGCCGCATTGCTCCGGGCTCCCCTACTGCCGTCTGTAGACGCTGCGGTGAAGCGATTCCATGCTCTGTGGGTGTATCGAATGGAATGTTTGGACGCAGTGCGGACATTGGTATGCATGGGCTCGAAATATATCGATGAAATAACTCCGCGATACGAATAATTTAATATATTTTCAAGTACTACGTGTAGGTATAACCAAAATAGCAATGGCTAAAAAATTAATATAGGTATAGATAGAACGGCACTATCTATATCTACAGAGACTGGACCAATACAGTTTCTGCCTAAAACTGTTGAAACAATTCGATAATCAGATCGATGCAGCTGTACATACCTACATTTAGATAAAAAACTGATTTATTTATTTATTTGGCTCACCAACAATTGTATATACTGGTACAAGCAAATGAAATTGAAGCCACAAATCAGAATAAAGTGTAAAAATCACTTATAGGTAAACTCTGCATGCACACAAAACGTAGTTGTAACTTACAAAAAAATGTAAAAATAAAATACTATATTATGAAGTTGCACTGAATAAAAATTAATAAATCAATATTAAACTAAATTAAAACAGACATTAAATGAAATCAAAACAAACTGAAGTAGACAAAACTAGGTAATACAAAAAATAAGTAATAAGTAGCCTAAATTCAGGAAGTAGTCCACTTAGAGCATCCGTCCGAATAGCACCTGTGACTCAGTAGCCTACTGCTGGGATGTATTTGTTTTACAGGACGTCATTAAATGAAAGATGTCGATAAAATCACTGGAATATTTATTGATTACACATACTTACGTACATACGAAATCTTTCATTTATTAACGTCCTGTAAAACAAATACATCCCAGCAGTAGGCTGCTGATTCGCAGGTGCTATTCAGACGGGTGCTCTTAATGTACTACTTCAAATTCAGGTACCCAGTGAGATAAGCAGGGGTAAGAAACTCAATGTTCGGGGAGATACTTATAAAAGCTGCAACAGTTTTCTATTTGACGATATTTAAGAGAATATTGGGAAGGCTATGTTCAGGTTAAGATGGTTATTTGTTTTGTAAATGGTTTAGATATAAAAATAAAACCTTGCTATCAGAACAATTTTTTCAGCTGACAACAGCAAAATCATTGTTTTCACAGAGTGAAAGTCTAAAGCCTGATTTACATGGTACCATTTAATTGCCTGTGGCATACCATAAGTTGGAGCAACAATAAAAAACTGACCAAGAGCATGTCGGACCACGCACAATGAAGGGTTCCGTAGTTGGGAGGAATTTATCCCAAATACAAACTTAACATTGTAGTTGAACATGTTCTCCCATACATTTCAACTGCAAATGTAAGTTTGGACGCACAATATTGAGAGACTTACCATGTTATTGTAAGACCATAGACTTCTTATAGGTTTTCCTGTAATCTATGTATAAAGAACCATTCTCTGTATTTTTTTCATTTTAGGCTCAGTAGTTTCGGAGATAGTTGCAGACCTTTATTTTTTTTCTTATTTACCCTCCAAAAGTGACCCCCATATTCAAAATTCATTTATTTGCGTTACACGTTCGTGTTTGGGTCATAGAAATACATAATTATCAACTTAATCGGTCCATTAGATTCGAAGCAAATTGGCTGTGATAGACAGACAGACACACGAGTGATCCTATAAGGATTCCGTTTTTTTCTTTTGAGGTACGGAATCATAAAAATTACACCGTCTAAACAGTTTAAACGATGTAAGTCATCTGTTGCTTCAATTACCACAGGTTAGAAATTTGTTTCTTGTAAATCAGGTTTTATAGACAGTCTGCCCACAGCTCAAGGGAAAACGCTAGAAACAAGGTCGATATCACGCGGCCAATGAACCGTCCTCTTTGTTAACTTTAATCATTTCCAATTAATATCATAAAAGCTGCTATTACTTAGCCACGAACTCCTTCTAAATAAACTAGCAGCGGCCCGCGGTTTGACCCATATAAGTCTCGATCCCGTGCGAATATCAGGATAAAAAGTTCAGCGTTCAGCTGTTTCTGGAAATGCCAATCCGGAAATTACATACAAATGAACAAAAATTCTTCGTTATTAGGTATATGTATTTTATTATATGTCGGATCCGGTCATAGTACGGACACGAAACGAATCGCAAGCGCGCCACCAGCGACATCAAGTGATCAACCCACACTAAAGGCGCGCTTCTACAGAGTCGTGATGTTTTAAAGCCACGGCGAAGAGGGGATTCAGCCTCTGATTGCATCGAAGTGAAGACATTACGGAATCATTGTGTTAATTGGCGATTTTCATAAACGCCGTCGCACCCAGTGTGTGTATAATTTAGCTAGTGTGATTAATTTGATAGTAAATTATAATGTGATCTGAACTGCAAACTGTTTTTCTATTGCGCATTAACCAACACTACTCACACTACGCCCACAGTAGTTAAAATATCGCTGATAATAATAACGAAAGTCACATACCCGTTTCCGACATATGTCGGAAACGGGTATGTGACTTTCGTTATTATTATCAGCCTACACTGGCACTTATTAAACATCAGAAGCTAGGTACACAGTTCCAAATGGTCGTTTCCTATGGAGAAGAGCCAGCCATCCATCCTCACAAACTTTCGCGTTTATAATTATTATATATGCTTTATATATGTCACGGCTAAAACCCGAAGTGCGGCTACATCTAGTTTTAGCTACAACTAGGTGCCGCCAGTAGCAGTTGGTTAAATTTAGTTGTAGCAAATGAAAATGGCTGAAAGGTAGGTTAGGTTAGAACTGTGATCACATAACACACTGGACGAGCCGAGCGAGCGAAGCGAGCGGTGCTGCGGTAGCGGCCGGCGAGTGTCAGGGTCCATTTAGGCAAGTTTAACCAACCGCTACCGGCCGCACCTAGCCGGCTAAAACTAGGTGTAGCCGCACTTCAGGTTTTAGCCATAGCATATATGTTGGCGTAGGTGGAGAACTAACGGCCGCGACTTACGAGTTGTAGGTCGTAGGTTCGAACCCAGACAGGCGCTTTACTTTGTGTAAATCATTTCATCACCACTGCTCTCAAAACGGTGAAGGAAAACATCGTGAGGAAACCGGCATGTCCTAGAACCGAAAATTCGAAGACATGTGACATCTACCAACCCGCACTGGGCCCGCGTGGTGGATTACGGCCCACTCCCTCTCACAGAGAGGAGGCCTGTGTCCCAGCAGTGGGAACATTTATAGGCTGATGATGATGATGATGATGAGGTGGAGAACTAAATAACAAAAAAGTCTTGTTTAAAGAAAATTGCGATTTATTTATGCGGCATGATTTGGGTGTTACAAAAATGGTGAAAAGTCAATTTGACCAAAATCGCAGTTATTTAGTTCTCTACCTACGCCGACGATATATTATATTATGTTATATAATAAACTAGCTCCCTACCTGCCCTACCTGTCCTACCTGCCCTACCTGTCCTACTTGCCCTACCTGCCCTACCTGCCCTACCTGCCCTACCTGCCCTACCTGCCCTACCTGCCCTACCTGCCCTACCTGCCCTACCTGCCCTACCTGCCCTACCTGCCCTACCTGCCCTACCTGCCCTACCTGCCCTACCTGCCCTACCTGCCCTACCTGCCCTACCTGCCCTACCTACCCTACCTACCCTACCTACCCTATCTTTCAAGTTGGATCAAACTGCATACGTTGTGCAAAGATTAAAATCGGTTGAGTAGTTTAGGAGTCCATCGCGGACAAACAACGTGACACGTAATTTATATATATTAAGAACCTGTACCTTTCGAAACATTCTATCAAAAGTCAGACGCGCTTCCTTGAAGAGAAAATCTGATTAATTACATATTTACTTGCAAAGGCTACGGAATATGTTTGAAGAAATTAGGTTAATTACCTTTACCGGCTTATGTAAATGTAAGTAATGTTACGTCAATGTGAGGTTACTGGGTTACGTTTTGTAAAACTTTTCCCTATATTGAAGAATTAATAATTATAGAAATAATTTCTTGCAATTATTTTACTTAATTTTATTTTTGAAGTGAAAACTTTTTAGGCGCGGTGGGCATTTTTGAGATGGGACTAAACCATTGATTTCGCGACACTGTAACGCAATTTACCGACACCGTGGAGTAAAAGACATCAACGCGTTGATTACCGCGGTGCTGTTAATTTTTTCAAGTTTTCACTTCTGTCGGCACTCCCGGAGTGCCACTGTTTTTTTTTTCTTGTAATATTTTTATATTTTAATTGAAACGAGTATGCTTAGATGGTTTGGTCATGTTGAGAGGATGGATGAAAGAGGACTAATAAAGGTATTTACAAGACATATGTGAGTGGAAACACCGGGCGGGGATGCCCCAGAAGGACATATTGGTGATGACCTTCAGAAAGGTCCAGTGCATAGTACTCGCAACCGGCGCGGGGGCGCAGGCGTCCGTGTATGACCATAAATCTATGAACGTATACGAGGCAAAATGAGTATGTAAGGATCGGAGCAGGCGTTGTGTAGTTTCTGCCTATTCCCATGGGAAGAAGTCGTGATTTTAATATATGTTTTGTATTTTTTGTATCTACTTGGGACGGTGCAAGTCTTTCCTTTGAGCAAGTTATGGAGGGAAGTATATGTATTTACAAGTCAAGTTGGTACGAAACAAAACACACACATTATTAAATATACAATAGATGTGGATATATTTAGTAACCTGTTCTGCTTAGATATTTCAAAAAACCTCTAATAGAAATCGACACGTGTTTCACCTCTCAACGCAGACGCTGCCTTCAGCGCTCGGTGTGGCAACACGCCGTGTTCGGGTTCGCGACAAGTCAATCGTCATCCTGAGGATGCCTCGTTAAGAAGTGAAACACGTGTCGTTTTCTTTCAGGGGTTTTTTATGGCTCTTTAGAAATAGCTAAGCGGAACAGGTTACTAAATATATCCACGTCTATTGTATTTTATAATGGATTTCCGCAAGAACACGCCTGAATCAATTAACTACACACATTATTTTTTAAATTTGACCGTCAACTGTTTTTATTTTCATCGTTGTGACTCACGCTTAAATGGGGTCAATTATTATCTTATATATAAAATTCTCGTGTCACAATGTTAGTTACCTTACTCCTCCGAAACAACTTTACTGATTTTTACCAAATTTTATATGCATATTCAGTAGGTCTGAGAATCGGCTACTATCTATTTTTCATAGCCCTAAGTGATAAGGGTTGTCCATCCCAAACAAATAATTGGCAAAACAACGTTTGCCGGGGTCAGCTAGTTTACTATATGTATTCAAAAGTGAGACTTTAATCGAAAAAATTTAAATACTAACTAATTAACCCCGTCATCATTACCTCTGCAACCCTGCAAATTAATACGCGGTCGAAAACACCCCGACATCTTTATTTCCGCGGTCGCATAAAAGTGTCACGGTTTTCACGTCATTTATCATCGCTACGTCACTCAGACGATGTCACAGTCAGAATTAAGGGGGGACGTGACCGCGTACGGAGCCTCTGGAGATAATGACGTCATTAAGAGAACGAGGGAAATAAGTAATGGACGTTTTTGTCCGAGGTATTCATACGATAGTGTTTTATTTTTCGTGGGGGGGTATTTTTCGTTAAAATAAAGGTAAGTTAGGGACGTGTTATTACCCGACTGCAGCAAAGAACAAAAGGAGAGTGTTTTTTAGGGTTCCGTAGGTTTGAGGTACAAAAGGAATAGGATAGGATCATTCGTGTGTTTGTCTGTCCGTCTGTCACAGCCAATTTGTTCCGAATCTTGGTACACATATTAATTTCTATGATCCAAACACGGATGTGTAACGAAACTAAATGAATTTTGAATACCCCTAGTATTCACTTTTTGAGGGTGAATTGAAAAATAAAAACTTTTGTCAACTGTGCTTTGTGACATATCAAATGAAAGAACTTGTTTTGAGTACTTAATTCAATTTTTTTTGAAAATAATTTGAAAATAAACACTTCTAAAGATTATTTAAGAAAATAGATGAAAATTGACTATTATCTCTGTATCTACTGAGCCAAAAAGTTCGAAAAAAATACAGAAAATAGTTCTATACTTACTCATAAATAAATTACGAGAAAACCTACAAGAAGTCTATAGTCTTAAAATAACATACTAAATCACTCAATATTGTACGTACAAACTTACATTTGCAGTTGGAATGTATGGGAGAACATGTTATTCAACTACAGTGTTAAGTTTATCCTTGGGATAAATTGATCCCAACTACGGAACCCTTCATTGTGCGTGGTCCGACATGCTCTTGGTCGGTTTTTTCTTTTTGAATTATTTTAATTTGTTTTCCAACGTTTCCAAAAATGTCTCTTATTGCAGTTATCGGATTTGTGATATTTTTATATCCGATATTTTCTGTACAATATTTCGTGGGGTAAACAAATTACCTACAACTTACAAACTCACCTTATTTTCTAAGTAAAAAGAAACATAACTTTTTGTCACACGCGCAAGACCTTGGAAAACAGTTTACCAAGAAATATTACAATTAAAACTTCTAAGGACAACGCAGACTTCCAAAAAACAGGTGGAACAATATCATTATCCCAGTTTTACTAAGTAAACTCAATACCTATAACTTAGAGACGCAAATAGGTTTTACGCCCGCTCGAAATGTTGGTACCAACTTTGGCCCAAAGGTCACTCGTCGAACGTGTGAACTAAATATCATTGGCCAATGCTAGAGCCAATACTTTTTTTCAGTCTTCACGTTGCGTCATTAGACAAGTCGTCTTGGGGCCAACGTTGGGTCCAACGTGTGGAGCTGGCGTTAGTCGTCTCAAATTTAACCTTCAAGACGCTTTGACATTGTCAAAGCCAAGTTTGGGAAGACTATTTATCACTGTTTTTAGTTTCCATAGTTTAGCGGTAATGTATGCCAAGGTTGGTATAAGTCATCGTCTGGTTGTGGCGTGAGAGGAAAATTGGATAGAATGAGAGAGAATACAAAGTGGGGAAGTAAATGTTCACGTATATATGTACTATTTTATATAACAAGATAGCATCTGATTTTCGATACATACATGATTTTGTACTTTTATACATACTGAAGAGGCTTTTTTTTAGTGTCTATCTGTGTGAAGACGTTGTTCTACTAAACTACGTCACAGATTTTGGTGCGGTTTTTACCATAATTTTGAGAATTTATTTCGGAAGATTTATGTGTATCAATCAATCACCTCACCCTCTCATAGTCCACTGCTGGACGTAGTGGACATAGGCCTCTCTGTGTACAATGTATCCCATACTATTAAATGAGTAATATTTGTATATATATATTGGTAATCACGTTTTTTAAATCGGCTCTAACGATTTCGATGAAGGTTGCAATATAGTGGTTTACGGGGGCGAAAAATCGATCTAGCTAGTCTCATATCTGGGAAAATTCGTTTTCTACGTATTTTCACCCGAGCAGAGCTCGGTCGCCCAAAGTTCAGAACAAGATAATTAATAATGACATGGCAGCATGGAATTAGTAAATACCTACTATCATGGCAGTATGGAATTAGTATGTACTATTAGCAAATGATGAAATGTTTTTTGTAGACTGTGATAATTATAATTTATAATGATAATTTTGAATGATGATTTTGAATGATAATTTTTAACAATAATTTTTTAATGATAATTTTTGATTTTTTTAATGTTTTTACTGTTTTTTTACTACTTATTTATTCTTTTTTGTATATGGGTATTTGTCTGAATTAAAACACCATTTATTTTATTTTATATTTTCACTAGAGCAGAGTTCGGTCGCCCAGGTACTTTTATAACAAGACATCGCCTTTTTTTTTTTTCTTTTCTTTTCTGGTTGGGAAATTATCAAATAACTTCTCCCGCTCTGGGCGGAGCGGGAGGGCGTGTCAGACTCTTACTGACTAAAACCCACCCGTGTTCCTTCGGTTGCCCTGTTGCCGGGGGCCACGATTTCCCGATCGGTTTTCTTCGAACCCCCGGCAGGCATTGGCCCTAGCGGACCCCGTCAATTCTGCTGACATCTCTTTGAGGCGCGCGTGGAACACAACGCGCCGTCGACCCGGGCTTGATCCTTATCGGACGGCGAGCTACCCATTGCTCACCGTCCGCAAGCCCGCGCCTACGGTGGCCGGAAATCGGCTCGCGATTCCCGCCCCGGGCGTCTCCTCCTGCGGCGGTTAGGGGCGTGAGGGCGCGAAATTTGCCTCTCCCTCACGCGTTCCGCCTCCTCCTTCGCAAGCATTACCGCTTCGCAGAAGGAGGTGACGGCCTGCCATTTCCTCTCGCTCCGTACCATGGCCTGAACCAGGGCCGGACGCGAGAGATCACCGCCGCCGATCGCCTCTACGAGAACACGGCGTTGCTCCGCCCAAGCCGGGCAGACCTCCACCGTATGCTCCACCGTGTCCTCAGGCCGATCCACACAATGGTGACACCCGGGTGTTTCCTCCCGCCTTATCCTGAACAGGAACCTCCCGAAGCAGCCGTGTCCGGTGAGGACCTGCGTCAGGCGGAAGGTGAGAACGCCGTGGCGTCTCTCCAGCCACTCCTCAAAGACGGGTCTTATCGCCGCGATTGTGGCGTGCCCAAACAAGACATCGCCTGATTTTCGATACTTTTGATTTTGTACTTAATTATGTATATGAAATGAAGCTTTTATACTTACATACTAAAGACGCTTTCAGTGTCTGTCTGTGTGAAGACGTTGTTCTACTAAACTGCATCATAGATTTGAATGCGGTTTTCACCATAATGTAGACAATTTATTACGGAAGGTTTATGTGTAAACGATTAAATTAAAGACCTACGATTTAATTTCAACTCTTTATTAGTGGCTTTTGTGAACATGATAATTATTCAGATTTATTACAGTTGTAGTAGCAATCATGTAATTGCGTTTAATTAAAATTGGTTTTTGTTTTCATTAATTTATTTTTCTTTTGTATAGATTCTTTTCTATTTTATGAATCTGAGAACGCTGTAGGCTTAGCGGACTGTAGACCTGTAGACCATTTTCTATTTTGTTAAGTACCTGGTACTTATTGAAAGACCTACACTGTCCTCCCTTATCTAGTAACACTGTAATTTTAAAGTATTGTAAAAGCCAATTATTTTTAAAATAGTAACCGTGGAGTTTCTTGCCGGCTCTTTTCCATAGGAAACGACCAATTGGAACCGTGCGCCTTTTTTTTTTTGGTTGGGAAATTATCAAATAACTTTTCTCGCTCTGGGCGGAGCGGGAGGGCATGTCAGACTCTTACTGACCAAAACCCACCCGTGTTCCTTCGGTTGCCTTGTTGCCGGGGGGCCACGATTTCCCTTTCGGCCTTATTCGCAACCCCGGCAGGCATCGGCCCTAGCGGACCCCGTCAATTCTGCTGACATCTCTTTGAGGCGTGCGTGGAACACAACGCGTCGTCTCGACCCGGGCTTGGTCCTTATCGGACGGCGAGCTACCCATTGCTCACCGTCCGCAAGCCTGCGCCTACGGTGGCCGGAAATCGGCTCGCGATTCCCGACGCCCGGGCAACCGTGCACCTAGCTTATGACGTTTCATAAGTGCCCATGTAGGTTTATGTGAAATAAAATATTTTGAATTTGAATTTTGTATCAATCAATTATTTAACTCAGCCTTTTTTAGTCCACTGTTGGACATAGGACTCTCTGTGTATAATACAGGATGAAATTGAAAACATGCTACAAATTGAAATGGGAGATTCAGTAACTGTTACCTAATCATTATAAATTGTTATTTTCGAAATATTAATTGTGAAAAAAAAAATCGCACACGTCGCGTGTCGCGCTGGTCTGAACGAGCCTTAAATTGATACTTGAATTTTTTTTGTTTGTTTTAAATTTATTTAATTTTACTGGAACGCCATAAAATCGTGTCTATGTGAAGACAATAATTTAGTTTGCACTATCTAAGACGATAATTACACGATTTTTTTTCACTTTTTATATTTCGGAAATAACAATTTATCGCCCCTTTAATCATAAAACGAAATAACTCAAAATTGTGTGAAAAGTGCACTTTAAATGCGTTTCCCAAAAAAACACAATTTTGAGTTATTTCGTTTTATGATTAAAGGAGCGTTATAATGATTAGGTAACAGTTACTGAATCTCCCATTTCAATTCGTCGCATGTTTTCAATTTCATTCTGTATATTAATTTTAAAACAAGGGCGGGTCGCTAGTATAAAATAAAACCAACTCACATCGACAGTGCTGCACTACACCTGCAAATAGCATTTTAGGAACTGATTTCAGTATCATGTAAATATCACTACGTACACTGACGAGCGATATAATTGCAAAGTGTATATCTCCTAAACCACAGAAGTTAGCTACATGAATGAAAAAAATCTTAAAAACAGTTATAAAGGTGTTTTTTATACGCTATTAAATACACTCGAATGTTGCTTTTTACTTCAAGAAGCTATCTTGCGTGGTTTCGGAAATATTTCATGATAAGTTAGTGGCTTTTTTCTATTGCTTGTCAGTGTATTATAACTGGAATATCTCAGTAGCAGCCCGGAGTCTGGATTTGTGCTCGGTTGATGGCAATAGGCTCGCCCCCTATTACATGGGACTTAAACATAACTGGCGAAATGTGGGTGTACTATATGTATCCCTCTGCCTAACCCTTCGGGGATTACAGGCGTGATGTTATGTGTGTATTATAAAACAAAGTCTCCCTGCCACGTCTGTCTCTCTGTCTGATCGCATTAAACTCAAAAACGACCGAACGGATTTTCATACGGTTTTCACCAATGGACGGAGTGTTTCATGGGGAAGGTCTATGTGTAAATTGGGTGAAATATGACGATGATTGTTGAAGATGTCGGAAAAAATCAGCCCGACTGGCAGCATTACTGGGGTGCGCGATACATTTGTACGTTTCCGTGGAATAATTTCCTACTGCGGGCAAAAGCTACTTTTTATATAAAACGATTTTTCACATTTTACAAATGAATAAATCTTTATATCATCGAAAAAGATTCATGTTTGCTAAAACCGTATCGAAACTGGAATGAGTCTGAATAACAGTAAACCGTAAATCGCTCAACGCTATTCACGTCTTAGATAAAATAAGAAAACTTAATCCGTCTGGCCTAACATAAAAGATAAGGCCAAGACATCGGCTTCACTAGTCCACAAATATGCACACTGAACATTCCCCAATACGATATAACGGATAAGGGGAAGTTTATAAAGCATGAAGTAAATACGTCCCGGGGCTCGATAAATCATGGTTGAGGAAGGCCTAGGGATGGTAAGCTTGTCTTAAAATAATGTTGTCAGGATGTAAGTAAATTTAACAAAGGGGAAGTAAGGGGGTGAGACAGCTCGGGTTGATGGCATACAGTCAATATTTTCTGAAGCTTTAACATGAGGCACTGAGAAGATTAATACAAGAGGATAATATTGGAGGCTTTTTAAGGTTCCGTAGTAAACAAGGAACCCTTATAGTTCGCCATGTCCGTCTGTCTGTCTGTCCGTCTGTCTGTGCGCGGCTTAGCTCAAAGACTCTTTGTACTAGAATGCTGTAATTTGGCATGGTTATACATATTGATTGGCGAGGAAACCGGCATGTCCTAGAACCGAAAATTCGAAGACATGTGACATCTACCAACCCGCACTGGGCCCGCGTGGTGGATTACGACCCAGTCCCTCTCACAGAGAGGAGGTCTGTGTCCCAGTAGTGGGAACATTTATAGGCTGATGATCATGATACATATTAATCACGCCGACAAAGTGGTAACAAAAAATCATAAAATATATATTTTTTTGGTACCCCGACCTCCCTTACACTTAAAATGTTTTATTTTTCTAATATATCCCATGGTGTGGGGTGTCATTGGAAAGGCCATTTTTGTATTCAGGATCCGTTTGCGAAATTTTAAGGCTTTATAATTTTTTTAGAGTCAAGGTGTCCCCGTTAGCTATCACAGCTAAGTAGGCTTTACAAGTTCATGATCATCATCATCAGCCTATAATGTTCCCACTGCTGGGACACAGGCCTCCTCTCTGTGAGAGGGAGTGGGCTATAATTTACCACGCGGGCTCAGTGCGGGTTGGTAGATGTCACATGTCTTCGAATTTTCGGTTCTAGGACATGCCGGTTTCCTCACGATGTTTTCCTTCACCGTTTTGAGAGCAGTGGTGATGAAATAATTTACACAAAGTAAAGCGCCGGTCTGGGTTCGAACCTACGACCTACAAGTTAACGAGTAATAATCGACCAACTTACATTTGCGGTTGCTAAAACACGTTCAACCATACATTCCGTATGGGAGAAAATATTTTTCAACGACAAAGTTAGGTTTGTTCTTGCGATAAATTCATCAGATCAGTTTTGTTAAACACATCATGTTTTTTTTTGTGTCCAAATGGGCCTACTCTTGATCAAAACCAAACCTCGTGTTTAGATATTTGTTTATGTCCTTAAAGGGTACAGTTACAAAGATATTCGAATCCTGTCGCTTTTACCGTCGCAATGCGAGTATCTCAATTATAATTGACGGCGCAGCACGTGGCGCCGTCTAGTTTCGTTACGAAGTTACTAAGAACTACCGAAGAGGACGGATTAGAGTGACACTGGCTCATTAGCAGTGCGTTGCATCGATGGTCGCGTGGCGGCTGTCGTCTGATGACAGATATGATGTCAGGGGAGCCGCTGTCGTACCACGTTCACGACGACCTGTTACATTCAAAATTCAAAATATTTTGTTTCACATAAACCCACAAGGGCACTTATGAAACGTCAGAAGCTAGGTGCACGGTTCCAATTGGTCGCTTCCTATGGAGAAGAGCCGGCAAGACATTCCTGCATAATCCTGATGATATTGAAGCTGCTGAACCACTTATTTGATGATCAAAAGGCTAACCTGTGCCATTATATTTTTATATCTCAGGGCGCATATTCAATCTTGGTTTTAAAGTACATTTTCAGGCTTTTCATTCCCTCAATTGATAGATTTCTCTTTACGTTTTCTTTTAAAATGGTTCTAGATTTTCTATTAAAAGATGTCTCAAACACTGCAGGGTTCATTCTAATTAAAATCTATTCACAGCTTTTTAATTAAATTCTGGTTAAAAATAAAAATGTTCTGTTTTTCTGGCTTTCTGAGAACCTACTCCGGCAAATTAAAACTTCGAGGCAATAGAAATAACAGTTGAAAAGAAGGTTGTACATTAAATCAACATGTTTGATATTCAAAGAGGACTTTAAAATTGATAATGAATTACATCAAGGTTCGTGCTTTGTTCTTAATTAACTTTTAAGTATATTCTAAGAAGTAATAAGAAGTCATTGCACGTGCCGTTAAAGAAAAACTTGAACATTGTTAAAGAATATTTCTCAGATTTATTCTTTTTCATTGTATTGAATTTCATTGTTCAGTATTTTCCTGGTAGGTATTATCTATCAGTATTCTCTCAGAGTCGAGGTAGATGGGCAGGAAATACATTATGTCGATGAGAATATCTCCTTGGGCCTGTTAGTTTCTTTCGAAAACAGGCAAGAAAGGGAAATTGATCGCCGCATCGAAAATGCCTGAAAAAGTTACTGGTCCATGAAGACGCTAATGAAGGGCGATCTACCGATCTCCCTGAAGCGAAAACTGATCGATATGTGTTTTCTGCTCGTCCTAGCCTACGGTGCTCAAACCTGGTCGCTCACCGAGTCGCAACAGTTCCGCCTTGGGGTTTGCCAAAGAGCAATGGAGCGTAGCATTCTGGATGTAAAACGAACTGACAGAATACGCAACACCACGCTATGCTCCAAAACGGGGATCCTAGACGTAGGCGAAAAGGCTGCCAAGCTAAAATGGGACTGGGCGGGTCATGTCAGCCGCATGTATCGTGACCGTTGGGCAACAGTTTCCACACGGTGGGTACCTGAGTATGGACGGCGGCGCCGAGGCCGGCCCAAGAAGAAGTGGCGAGACGACCTAGACGCGTACCGCAAGGGTTGGATGGAGGTGGTCTTGGAAAAGAATGCATGGAAGGATTTGGGGACGCCTTTGCTCAGCAGTGGGACAGTGTAAGTAAACAATAAAAATGAAAATAAACTTTTTGACGTTTAATACAAATAAACCTTTTGTAGTCATTAACTTAAATACTTACATTAGTGGGACAAAGTTCGTTACGCCCATTGATCGTAACGAACTTTGTCTCACTGGTGGGGTTCGTATAGACGTGTTCTTGAGTGGAGACCAGGAATAAGCGAGCGTAGGAAAGGACGGCCTCAGGACAGGTGATCGATCATCGCGGGGTGGCTGGCAGTAGCAAGATAAGAGAGTCAAGGATCGAATTAAATGGCAAGCGTTTCCAGAAGCATAAAGCAAAAAATCGGCATAATATAATAATCAGCCTATAATGTTCCCACTGCTGGGACACAAGCCTCGTCTTTCTGTGAGAGGAAGTGGGCTGTAATGCACTACGCGAGCCCAGTGCGGGTTGGTGGATGTCACATGTCTTCGAATTTTTTTTCTAGGATAATTCGGTTTCCTCGCGATGTTTTCATTCACCGTTTTGAGTGCAGTGGTGATGAAATAATTTATACAATGTAAAGTGCTTGCTTGGGTTCGAACCCACAACCTTACTAGTCGTAAGTCACAACCGTTACTACTTGGCCACCACAGCTCTTAAATAGGTGTCAAATATTTCGCTGTTTTGATTAATTTGGCAATATTACGGTATGGAAACAAGAAATAAAATTATTGTAGTATATTGTGATGTTTTACGACTTCCACGCGAACGAAGTCGCGGGCAGAAGCTAGTAAGAAATAAAACTTTTTAGAAGTTTTGCCTATTTTATCAATTTCTAATTTTTGTTCATAATCTGTTTTCTTACTAGTCATTTATTATTGTCATTTTAAGTTAAGTAGTTTTAGAAGATCAACGCAGTCACATGATTTTGCCTTTGAAGGTACATACCTACCTTCTTACTTTAAAGTGATGATAGTTTTTGATTTTTTAAATATCTAATAGATTTGGTATATAAAATATGATAGTTATTATGACACAGATATTAGGTATTTATCCACAACACAACACACACACATGTATGTCACTACAGTATATTTGATTTTGTGAGCTATTTTTTATATATTGACCTATCTTTTATTACATTATATTTTATTCTGATATCTAATTTATTAAAGCGGACACACACTTCCTTGTTTATTCTTCTAGCGTATGGCACTCGTGGGTTGCAGCTGAAAATCAGCGTCAGGTGGTACACTTTGTGTTGTCATCTGACAATATGCTGAGCTGAGGCCCTTTTGGCGTTATAATCATTGTTTTTTGTTTTTTATAGTTATAAGGTGTATTTTCTCTGCTGTAATGCCAATAACCGCATTTTTCTTTCTTTCTTTCAAATATGGCTAATCAGTGAACTAGAATATTAATAATGAATTGCAGTTATAACACTGAATTTGATGTTGTTACCTATATGGCATTTGAAAAGATTCCAAATACATTTCTTTTTCTTTTTAATTATTGCATTTCATAATCAATATTTTAGTTCTCTAGTTAGCCATATTTCTTATTTCCATACAGTAATATTGCCAAATTAATCAAAACAGCGAAATATTTGACAGCTATTTGCAACGTTGCCCACTTTCAGTATAAAGATATAAAGAATCACCAGAATATTACTAGTCCAACAGTAGATTGTTTGCTGATAATGATAATGACGAAGTGAATCCATGAAACAATTATCTTCCAATCAGTGTGCACTGAGTTACTGAAACATAAAGTACCCGAGTCGAAACAAATGACCCAGATAAAAGTTTTACTAAGTATAAACGTCTTTCAATTTATTCTACACGTTCACCCCGGTCTATTTATTCTTTATAGCTTTGATCAATAAAATCACTTTGCATTTAATAATAATATGATGTTGTTGACAAAACATGTGAAACTCCCAAGGATCCAGTCGTTATCCTTGAGAAGTTGTAACAGACAAAGGTCTGTTTACATCTGTGCATTGTGTGTACGACAAGGTTGACATACCTACTGGGTTATTACGGAATAAGTGACTTTGACAAAACATGTTAATGTAGGCACTTACATTATATTTTTTACCGAATTAAAAAAGGAGGAATCTATTTAGATGTTCGTTTGTACGTATATTATATAAATATATTTTTAATTTTTTTATCGATTCTTTTGTCAATAATTGTGGACTGATTTTGAAAACTCTTTTTTCAATTGGTAGAAGTAGCTCGCGCGGTGGTAATATATAAATTTTATTAACTTTGCTTGAGTGGTTTTTGAGTTAGCTTCGATAATACGTATTTAATCCACTTTGTGTATCTTGATGATGTTATAATACTTCTTGTCACTGTTGTTTACATAACAAGTAGTGGTATACGACGGCAAGATACCACATAAAATAAGGAAAAGAAAATTTAAAAAAAAAATTCTTCCAAAAAAAAAACACTTTTTTTGGAAGTCGGCTGTTTTTTTGTGAACAGATTTAAGTATTAAGCAACTTGGCATAAATAAAATCGATTAAAGTTTATTGTAGGCCAACTTAAAAACAGGTAAGTCATGGTTTATTCAGAATTAAAATGAAATGTACATAAATAACAACTTATACCTAAAATTAATAAATAAAATGAAAATAAAAAATCCTAACTAATTAAGTGTATTTTATATACTAAAAAAAAAGTACTTGTAAGTTTTTGAGCTACTTACACGTTTAGACCACAGACAGTGATATTGTATGCTCAACATTAATTTTAGCGGACCTATTGACAGTTATTAATAAGTTTTGTTATCATATATTACATTACTTCAACAAGTAAACTCAATTTGAATAAACAAAATTTTTGTACGTCAAATATTTTAGCTCAGTCACGCCAAAACTTAGCGCTAACCAAAACAATATGCACTTGCCTTAACCTCCTTAAACCAACCAATTCTTATTCTTTACCAAGCAAGCACTTAAGTAACAGAATTACGAGCATCTTGTTCAGTTTTATCACGGCATGCAGCTGCAGACCCTCGACGGCCCTTAAATATTCACTTTGCATAGCGATAGGTGAGCGAGCTTAAACTTTGAACACTTTATCCTGCATTATGAAAGTTCTGCAGTGCAGTGCAGTACGGTTTTTTTCTTCTGGTAACTCTGTTAACGGGACGTGTAATGTATAATGAATTTCGGATATTTTAGATGCTGGTTAAGACTGGATGTTCTTTAGGGATAAGTGAAGTGAAATCATTTGGTTTAAATAGGTCCTTTATTTTTATTATTTTATTTATCTTTTATATAGATTATTTTCTTTTAGATTTTGTGAATGTGAGAACGTTATAGGCTGTAGATTTGTGGACCATTCTCTATTTTACTATACCTGGTACTTGTTGATAGGCCTAAACTGTTCTCTCATACCTATTACTATTACACTATTGCAAACATTGTAGAAACCATTTAGTTTCTTGCCGGCTCTTCTCCATAGGAAACGACCAATTGGAACCATGCACCTAGCTTCTGACGTTTCATAAGTGCCCTTGTAAGTTTATGTGAAATAAAATATGTTTTAATTTAGAATTTTGAAATGCAGTTTCATGATTCTTTTAATATTTTAGGTTCTGCATTGTCGTGTTTTCCTGTAATTACCCGGAAAACCTGAGTTACATATGCATGCTGTGGGTTCCTGTAACTGAAAGAGCACAGTAAAAAAATCCTATTTTATTATTGTGATTTATATTGTATAAGTGTATCCATTGTAGGAGATCCTTAATAAATAATTAAATAAGACACTTTTGTATTAAAAAAAAAAAAAACATTTAACCGGCCTTTGTATGGATATGCTGCTTTCAAAATTCCGAATCGATATTTCGAAACGGAATTCCATCTGTATATGGCCGGTCTAAAATGTGTTCATTAAACGATTTTATTAACCGACTTCCAAAAAGTTTATTTTTATTTTTATGTATGTCCACCGATTTCTCCGTCATTTGTGGACCGATTTTGAAAATTATTTTTTGTTTGAAAGGGTGTGCTCTCAAATTGGTCCCATATAAATTTTATTAATTTTGCTTGGGTAGTTTTTGAGTTAGCTACAAAATACGTATTTTTTTCCCACTTAGTATGTAGATGATATGATTAGTTCCTGTCACTGGTAGCAGGTAGTAGTATTTGAATGTGTGTGGGGTAGGTACCACAACTAAAAAGTGAAAAATAAAAACTTTTTACAAAAAAAAAAACAACCGACTTTAAAAAAAAAAAACACTACAAAGTGAAAAATAACTTTAATTTCGGAAGTCGGTGGCAAAAAACGAAAATACAAAAACCCAAGACATCGACTTCCGAAATTAAAGTTACTTTTCACTTTGTAGTGTTTTTTTTTAAGTCGGTTGTTTTTTTTTTGTAAAAAGTTTTCTTTTTTAAAACATCTTTTACCAACTCTAAATACATTTTGGTCTCCACTATCGTCCTTTATCAAGAACAAAAACATTTAGCTAAACTTCTCAAGACTATTTTCTCAAGATCTTTTATTTTATTTGGCGAATCTTTTAAGAGCAACACAATCTTATTTGTCTTTCGTGTTTAATTACACGTATAATGAGAGTTAATGGGGCGTGATGTGTTGTTTTGTTATACCAACATGTTGTTTGGCCTTTCAAAAGGATGACGTCATCGAATGTTGGCCCTTTATCAGATTACAGAAGATTTTTCGCTGTTTGCTGACTTGCTGAGTTATTGTTTTTGTTTTGTTTCAGTTGTTATGGTTTGCTAAAAATAGTTGAGTATTGGAGTAAAGTTCCTGAGGTATGACGGTGTGGTGTAGGAATTTGTCACTCTTCAGAATTAGGATAGAGAGCAGTTTCTTTGTGTGAATTTTTCATTAATGTTAAATAATAATATACCAGTCTATTTATTGTCCTACTGCAGGAAAAAGACCGAGCAGTAATCAAATGATGATAAATAATATTTTATTTCTGTACATAGGTTTGTAATACACTTTTACACGTCAAAATAAATAAAACTATTTAAAAACTAGATTATGTCTGCTATTAATCTTATCCTACTATTTATTATAATTCATATTATAAATGCGAAGTTTTTGAGGATGGATGGATGTTTGTTACTCTTTCACGCAAAAACGACTGAACAGATTTGGATAAAATTTGGCACACACATAGTTTATAACTTGGATTGATACATGTACTATATACATGATTGTACTGAACCAATGGTTGTAACTAAACCAAGTTATAGGTTACATGGAAAGTTACAACCATTGGTTCAGTACAGTCGATCACAACAGTGTAAACATACGTATTATGCAGACTTACCAATTAGCGTGTAACTACATGGAAGAAATCATGGATTACTATAACGGATTGTTAGAAATATATTTAACAAAGGCAGCAGTATATAGTGTTTTAATACTAAAGAACGTTAGTGACCTGCAGTTCTATTCTGTAAAAATCTCACCGTGAAGGCTTAGGTTAAGTGAGCTGTCATTCCACCATATGCTAGGGATTGATTTTATTGTCAGCTCACTTTCAAGCTCACTTCACCTAAGCGTTCACGGTGAGATTTTTACAGAATAGCACTGCTGATATCATCAGCAAACAAAAAGCTACCTTCTAATTTAAAAATCGTTCAACAACAGTTACTGGACACCAAGATATCTGAAAACCATACTCATATAAAAGTATACTCCTATTTTCCTATACAAGAGATAGCCAAATATACATTTATGTATATTACACCAGACCCAAAGATACACTCTGATAAATCTGCCCAAAGTCTAGAACCTAAATCTCATAGGGTTAGATTACAACAACGAACTATATTTTGATTTAAACTATGAGGAGTTCGAAAGCTGTTTAGAATGGACTAACCATTTTATTTGCTTTCCTGGGGCCGTGAAAAACATGCAATTAAATGAAAATTGCATTGTTGATCAATTGTTTAAAAAACAAACACATACGAAATGTCCCACCAAAACGTTCTATTTATCAAATAAAATAATATGGAAACAACTTCACATGCCAAACACTTGGTTATTCATTGTAAGAGATCGGGTTACGACTTCAATACTTTGTGATGGACAAAGAGAAGAGCTTGAGCTTCAAAATGTTGGTGTAATACGAATCGCAGATAACTGCGTCATTAAAACAACAAATAACATATTAACTGCCAAAAGAATTGTTTCAGTACCGATTGTAACATCATACTCAAAACAAATAGATTTACCCATTCACACGCATGTGATGACCAAATCCATGCTAAACATTACCAAAGAAGAAGTTATAGATAACTCAAAAGAGATTTTTCAACATTTAATTAATAAAGAAAGTGCCTTACAAACCCAATTAGATAGTACTGTTTGGAATCAAATTACTTCTCACACATACTTAACAACCACAATATCTTGGTTAATCATGTTTTTAATCTTTATATTTTAAGTTAGAGCAGTGGTGGCCCAGTGGTAACGGCCGCGACTTACGAGTTGTAGGTCGTAGGTTCGAACCCAAACAGGCGCTTTACTTTGTGTAAATTATTTCATCACCACTGCTTTCAAAACGGTGAAGGAAAACATCGTGAGGAAATCGACATATCCTAGAACCGAAAATTCGAAGACATGTGACATCTACCAACCCGCACTGGGCCCGCGTGGTAGATTACGGCCCACTCCCTCTCACAGAGAGGAGGCCTGTTTCCCAGCAGTGGGAACATTTATAGGCTGATGATGATGATGATGATATTTTTAGTTTGCTACGGTCCAGCAATACTAAGATGGATTGGAGCCACAGTGCAGCACAAGATTACAAGAACAGGTACCGAGCCAGCTAAGCAACCAGCAAGAGAACCAAACCCGCTCGCCATCAACGGGACATCTACCCAACGAACAACAGGCCAACCACCTATCACAACGGAACCGATATACAGTTTACCACATCAACACGAAACTATCGAGTTATACTTTAGGAGAATGAGGAACAGGGTGTAAAGTTCACTTATCCACCATAGAAAAGGGAGGATCCTCCGACCAGACGGGTGTTGTGTCTGGCGGGCAACTGCCCATCAGTTTGAAGTTGAAATCTTGTATGTATGTCGATCGCTCGGTAAACTCTAACTGCGCGATGCAGGATTTGTGTGACGTCATGTCTTTGATGCGTAGTTCGTATGTGGCGGTGTAACCGCTACATCACTCCCCTCCGGAGACCGGAGGTCGATAGTGGGCTGAATCTTGCGATGCTTCACGGTGCCAGCTGTGGTTCCAGTGAGTCGGAACCGGGTGCCACATAGTTCGCGGTGAATCGGAACTTTCTGTGGTGATGGTGGTGATTGCGGTGATTTCCCAGTGAGTCGGGGTGATTGAGGGTGATTCCCCAGTGAGTCGGGGTGATTGAGGTTGATTGCGTTGATTCCCCAGTGAGTCGGGGTGATGAGGCTGATTGCGTTGATTCCCCAGTGAGTCGGGGTGATGAGGCTGAGGGTGATGACCAGGAATGCGCGTTCGCTGCATGCTGGTGGTCAAGATACCCGTTGAAGCCGTGGGTGCTGGCCGGCTGTGTGAGTCGCCTCACGAAAACTTGCGGGAGTGATGATGATGATGACGTCACGCCGAAGTAATTGCTCGAAGGCTGCGCTGACGTTCATACTCGGGGTCACCAATTTAGGAGGATAAGGAACAGGGTGTAAAGTTCACTCATCCACCATAGAAAAGGGAGGATCCTCCGACCAGACGGGTCTTGTGTCTGGCGGGCAACTGCCCATCAGTTTGAAGTTGAAATCTTGTATGTATGTCGATCGCTCGGTAAACTCTAACTGCGCGATGCAGGATTTGTGTGACTTCATGTCTTTGATGCGTAGTTCGTATGTGGCGGTGTAACCGCTACAATACCAGCTGGAGTCCAGGTCCTGAGAGGCGCCAAAATGTTCAACCGTGAACAAGCAACAACAGCATCGCACCGTCAGCGCTAAGAAATGACCTACTGAGATCTTTGCCTCATCGGCTCGATACATACAAACACACATCTAAATAAGTATCAATGTGTATGGACCATAAAATTAGTATATAATTAAGTTAATTACTATAATAAACTAGTCATCAAGCTGGAGTTGAATGTGATTTATCTCCTATACTTCCTCTTATTGTGGCCAAGACACCTTTAGCCATCATCGATCCTGTGAGTCTGTGGGATCGGCAGTAAGAAAACCAGTTTCCTGTGTACATTGCACGACGTACACAAACCCCTATTCCTTCCTAAATCCCGTCTGTTACCGTAGGTCTCCTCGTAACAGACTTCCCGCACGTATTTCCAACGTAACTCACGTTTGGTATGGGTTGTATGGTAAGGGTAAGGGTGTTAGGATAACTAGGGTGCTAGGTAATTTTATACGGCTAGGTTTTTAGTCATTAGGGTCATAGATAGCTATTCGATACCAGGCTCGATTGCCTTAAACATAGCCACACTGTACGCATTTGGGATAAGGCCGTACTAAGTTAAGTCCTGGTGCGTACAATACATACGATACTTTTTATGCCGATATTACTACGGAATCGAGACTTATGCGGGTAAAACCGCGGGGCGCTACTAGTATTTCACAATACAGCCTCCATGGTGCCACCCATAACATTAACAAAAATAAAGGTGTAGTAGGAATTCAAAGATAATAAATAAGAAGTAAAAAAAACTATTTAAATATGATCAGCTTATTAGAATAAACTCTGTATCACCCTCCTAGCACACGCGCAAGAAATATTCACATAAATATCTACAACGTTACGCAAGAGCGCACTTCTCAGAACCCAGTCTACCAAGCTAATTACATATTTCTAATTAATTCCCTCATAATAATTATCCTTCATAAATCCTACCGCACAGGAATAACCTTTTTGCGTCACTATCCTTCTTGTACAGTCGGCAAAAGAGATAGGTCTGCAAGTTTAAGACTTTGTGACGTGATAACGTCTTATAAATCGATGAACGCCGACTACACGCACGAAAAAGTGTCACGTTCTGCCTGAGACGAGCGTGCAAGCGAGAGCGTGGGACAAGCGATAGAGGCACGATCGGCCTAAGCGTTCGGCTTGTGACGTTATCATGTAAAATTATCGTCCGTAAACCGACTTTACAGACAACCAATTTTTTTATTGTGTTATGGGCCAGCTCTTGACCTCGATCTCTTCTGATGGAAAGCGATGGATAAGGTATTTATATGAACGAATTAAAAAAAGAACTACCTTGTTTTTAATATTTCTTGTCTGAGGGTTGCAATCATTGCTCAATAATGCTCAGTAGCAATCTTTAGTCTTTAGTGCCTGATTAGTGAAAATAAGTTTGCCCTTTACTATATGGAACTTAAACATAATTGGTGAAATGGAATGGAACGGAATTGATGGTGAATGCATATGAACCCACCAGGCGTAGGTTCATGTCTATAAAGCACCTCTGCTTAACACTTCGGGGAATACAGTTACTATGTGTTAAACCATAACAATAATAATTAAATTGCGCAATTTGTATTGCGTATGTAGTGCTCTTAAAACGGTGAAGGAAAACATCGTGCGGAAACCGGCATGTCCTAGAACCAAAAATTCAAAGACATGTGACATCTACCAATCCACACTGGTCCCGCGTGGTAGATTACAGCCCACTCCCTCTCAAAGAGAGGCCTGTGCTCAGCAGTGGGAACAAAACCGGCATGTCTTAGACCCAAAAATTCAAAAACATGTGACATCTACTAACCCGCACTGGGCCCATATGGTAGATTACAGCCCACTCCCTCTCGAAGAGAGGCCTGTGCCCAGCAGTGGGAACAAAACCGGCATGTCTTAGAACCAAAAATTCAAAAACATGTGACATCTACCAACCCGCACTGGGCCCGCGTGGTAGATTATAGCCCACTTCCTCTCGACGAGAGGCCTGTGTCCCAGCAGTGGGAACATTTTATGCTGATTTTGATGTAGTGCGAATGTTTATTTCTCATATACACACTAAACTCTTTTGCCAACTGTACATTACTCACATTGCATGCTAATTAAAAAAAGTCTGTGCTCTAATTAGCCCATATGCTCTAAAGAACATTTGTTTGCAACGATTTATTAGTAGATATATCGAATTAGCAGCGAAGGTAAGCGTGTAGGAAACGGTAAATGTTCTGTGCCCATTAAGATTGCATCAATTAACATTTTTCACTGGATAGTCACAGTTTTTCTTCTATTTCGCTTAAGGTCTTTGTTTTAAGTAAAGAAAAGAAGAAATAAAGAAAAATAGGTTTATATTGTCACAGAAATACGTGCATGCAAAAGGATAATTGAAGTGGAAACTATGGATAATTTTATGTGGATGACTACGACTCTATCCTCCTATGGGTAGATAGAGATTTAGACTAGGAATGTGCACATTTGTAAATTCATAAAAAAAATGGCAGTGATTGAAAACTTGAACAAGATCGCCTTGGCGGAAGTAAAATACGTGTATAGAACATTGGTCCGTAACCTTATCTAAATAAAGAGCTCAATCGCGTTTACAAAAAAATACTTCCAAAACCTTTAAAGTAAAAATACTTGCATATAATATTGATCCGTAACGTAATAGAAATAAGGAGCACAATTGCGTTTACAAAAATGAGATGTCGGTAATGGTGTCGCGAGTTCAATTGTTTTTTTCTGTCTCAAAAATGCCCAACGCGCTTAAACTAGTTTTCACTTAAAAAAATGCGGCTCTAAGGCTTAGTTTGAACTCGCCTACGTATTTGCAGCCCTGATTACTTACTTGTAAGAATAAAGCATCCACTTTAACGCTGATAGATAGTTACCAGTAACAGAACAACTGCCAAAAACTCGCCACAAGAAACATTGAACCGTCTACTATAACTCACAAAACCATTCCTCTAATCAAAACACAGAAACTACGGAGAATATTTCAAACCACCTTCTTTCAACGAACATAATTATCTTCCATTCATCATTCCAAACGTACTTCTTAAAATGAATTCCGACTGAAACTATTCAGAAACTAAAAGGCGAGACGTACTTGTACCTACGGACTACGGACCGTAAGTTAATCATTGCAGCGGTTAAAATTCTATTAACCGCGAAAAGTTTTCAAACCGAATTTTTAATAAGAAAGTTGAAAATGTCCAACTTCTACGGACTACGGAGCGTGGGTTGTTCATTTTCACTATGAATTTTTACTTGCACGATTTACGGTGTTATATTGTAAAGTTTTGAGTCTTAGTTTATTGTGGGAATGATTTAGAGGTGTAGGCATATGAAATGGGTACCTACCTTCATAATATAAAAATAATATTTCGGTAATGATTCATGTGATTTATGAAGAAAATTAGGTCATAGAGCGGCTGTTACCATGAATTCATTACATGAAAAATAAAAAAAACAACTGTTGTTTCATACAAAAGTGCGGCCCCTACACTGTCAAAATTTATGGAACAGCTGATTTTCTTTTAAAAACCGGCCAAGTGCGAGTCAGACTCACACACGTACGTTTCCTTACCATCGTACGATATTTAGCAAAAAACACCCCCTTTAATTTTTAACTTTATTAATTTTTTATTATTTGATGTTTTAGCGGCAATAGAATCACATAATCTTTGAAAATATCAACTGTCTACCAATTATAGTTCATGAGATACAGCTCGCTGACAGATGGACGGACGGACAGCGGAGGCTGCCTGAGGGTGCCAAACAGAACCCTATTACTAAGTTCCGTTTGGCACCCTTCTGGTACGGGTTCGAAAACCCTGATAAAAGACGAAAAAACAGTGGCACACCGGGAGTTCCGACAGAAGTGAAAACTTGTAAAAAAAAAATTGGCGCCGCGGTAATCAACGTGTTAATGTCTTTTACTCCACGCACCCCGGTAATCAACGCGTTGATGTCTTTTAATGGTCAAAAGCTGGTGTCGTAACAGTGTCGCGAAATCAATGGTTTAGTCCCATCTCAGAAATGCCCAACACGCCTAAAGAAGTTTTCACTTCTAAAATTGTAATGCTAGTAACTCTAGAATCATGTATTGAGCAGAATTCATGGTAACCGTTTGCGTGTCAATGTCCCCTTACGCCCTGTAGGTATACTTCTCTCTTTATTCTTTTCCAAATTCTTTGTTTATTTATGTTATAGCCATCATAACTTGATAATCCCAATAGAATACCTTAACATATCTAAATATAAAGATCCCTTGGTATTACCAGAAGGCAGCCATTTTTTATCTGCAATACATTTACTCACTGCGGCCTTTAAAAATACAAAACCCGTAGAATTTACTCGCACATTGATATAAATATAATTTTATATTGTTTGCTTAGCGTAGGCGGGCACAAGCGGCTCGCCACCGACACATTTATAAAAAATTCATTTGGCAAATATCACGTGGGTGTATGTTGCTACCCTAATACTAATAGACCAGGAGCTGGTGGGCATTTATGCAGCATCACTTGTATGAGAGTAACTAGTTTTAAGTGAAAAATTTCTGTTGTTTTTAAGCTATTGCTATTGCTTTGAGCGCGGCGACCGAATCAAGAAATTCCTAAACGAAAATAAAACCGTAACGAAAATAAAACCTAACACCCCCCACTCCGCCTACCATGTAATGACGGTTCGGTGATGTTGTCATGGGAACGTAATTTTTGTTTTATGTCATCACGTCATCATCCCAAGTGTAGCGTTGACAAAAAGGAAGTATGGAGGTTACAAATGCTGTGCAATAGCTTTACCGCGGCAGTCCCCAAGTGCCACACGTTTTTTTTTAGTTTATCGAGTGTGTAACAAGGTCTTTCTAACTAGGGTATCACTAAAGTCTTATTCTACACTAATATTATACAGAGAAAATATTTGTATTTTTGGTTATAATGAATATACTCAAAAACTACTGGACCGATTTCAAAATTCTTTCACCAGTCAAATGTCCAAAATTTCCGTCAGGTAGATTAATAAAAAATACTATTAAAAAAAATATACACGTATTTTTTCTTTTTTGACGTAATCAAAAGATTACGGCGAAACATTGAGTTAAAATGTGGCATGACGTCACGCCTTGCTAGATTTAATACTGAGTTGTGACGTAGCGAGCTCCCACTCCCTAACTTTAATGCGTGTTTTCTAAGTTATTTTTGATTAATATGATAAACCAAAAAATACGTGTCTAATATTTTTTTATTAACTGAAAGACGGACCAAATAGAATTTCTTTTTTTTAACCTAGACAACTACCGTGTTTATAAAGACATCATGCAGGTAAAGCTGCTAGTAATTTATAATTATTATAAGAAAGTTATTATTCTAAAATATTTTAAGTCCTGCCTACATTATATAAAAAAATGTGAAGTCCAAATATCATGTTTGTTAATTAAAAGGTACACATATAATTATGTTGTACGCAGGCGAAGCCTCTGGCAAATGCTAGTAGATAATATTTTGAACCGTGGGTAAGCACATCTTAATGATGACGTATCATTAAGATGTTGTAATCCCACATGTTAAAAAAAAGAGAATATTATGTAAGGTATATCTGACAATAAGCCGCAATTCTCAAATCAAGATCTTTCATACTGAAAATATCTTAACAATATTCCCAGCAAACCTCAATGACGTAGGTGGGATTGGGTACCCAAGGTACCCAGAATACTAACCCGCTCCCAAACTATAACGAGACTTAGTTAATAATAGCCGGCCATAAATAAGGCTCTCGGGACATGCTCCATACGTTAATTTTAAGAAAACATTAATAGGAGCTATTTTCGGCCACAGGTAGGCACCTATATTCGGACGCGAGATCGGTAACAAAAGAAAGGCTACGGAGTAATTAATTTTGCCCTGTGGTGAGCTTGAACACGTTCCGAGATGTGGGCGTGCAGGCGGTACAATAAATATACGTCATGATTTTTTTCCTTCAGGTGTAACTGATATTTAAGGCCATAATATTTCTGTTAAATCAATATTTATACATAGTAATTAAAATAATCGGAAAGGTTCTCATGGACTTGCATTATTGGTGCCTAAAACTGAGGGAGGGAAATCTGTCTTCCACATCTTATACTATTAAATGAGCAATCTGTATATATTTGTAACCACGTTCTCGAAAACGGCACTAACAATTTTGATGAAAGTTGCAATATGGGATTTATGGGGGCGAAAAATCGATCTAGCTAGATCTCATGACTGGGAAAATTTTCGTTTTCTCTATTTTCACAGCTTCGAGAAGGTGATACAACGTTATACCTGGACGAGATGTGTAACAATTTTCACCCGAGCAGAGCTCAGTCGACTAGGTACTGAATCTAATACAAACCTACATAGATTACCATACCTACTATGTGAATAAGTGCAATTCTGTGGCTTGTAAAAATACATTAAGGGGGAAGCGTCAGGGTATCCCGCGAAATTCAAATTTTCTTACGTTTTTTTGCATTTTGCAGGCCAGTGTCAGGTTTTATGTTGATTAAAATATGATTCGCGGCCGTAAAAAATATGGCTTTACTCAATTATAATCATTACAATCAGTAATACAACGCCATAAGTTAGCAAAGGTGTCAAATGTCATGATTTCATGAAATACATTCAAAAAATTTGAATTTCGCGGGCTACCCTGACGCGTCCCCCTTAATCTATTTGTTCAAAATGTCCAATATAATATATGTAAAATTTTATAGAAGAAGAAAAGAAAGAAGAAAGAAAAAACGTT
The DNA here is from genome assembly GCA_963680765.1 of Agrochola lychnidis. Classification (NCBI taxonomy): domain Eukaryota; kingdom Metazoa; phylum Arthropoda; class Insecta; order Lepidoptera; family Noctuidae; genus Agrochola; species Agrochola lychnidis. The sequence goes on from OY796857.1 coordinate 20,137,449, forward strand.
TATTTGCGGTAAACATGACGCAAGAAAAAAAAAATATTATATTACAAAAATGAGAAAAAGTTGGGGGAAGCATGCGTCACATCCACGCAAATCGGCTAGTTCTCTAGGCGTAGTGTCACAATCTACCTTATAAGCTCCGACTTCATTGCACTTGGACTCGTGATTGCATACACCATTCAGTCTGCTGTCCACTTTTAAATAACCTAGATCACAAAAAGCTCTATCAGCATAAAAACGAATGAAAACCGCGTTACATTATAATAGAGTTACATAAAAGCTGTATAAAATTGTTGGTAATGACTAGCGGTTCTATTGGCACCAAATCCATTTATCTCTACTGTGATATTCATTACTGGGTGGCTCCGCTTTAAATTGTGCGTAAACATAATGACGGCTGTAACTGTTGGGCTATGAGAACAGCGGGTAAGTTAGATTTATTTAAATTACTAGCTGTTGCCCGCGATTTCGTCTACGATCCGGGATGAAAAGTAACGTATATATCTTATATCCTTATCTGTGTGCAAAATTTTATCCAAATCCGTTCAGGTGTTTTAGCGTGAAAGAAAGAAAGAAAATACATTTATTTAGCACAGACCAAAAAGCACACAATATTGTTAACAGCAGATAAAATAATAACGTGTGGCACTCGGGGACTGCCGCGGTAAAGCTATTGCATAGCATTTGTAACCTCCATACTTCCTATTTGTCAACGCTACACTTGGGATGATGACGTGATGACATAAAACAAAAATTACGTTCGCATGACATCATTACGTTGTCATGGGAACCGTCATTACATGGTAGGCGGAGTGGGGGGTGTTAGGTTTTATTTTCGTTAGGGAATTTCTTGATTCGGTCGCCGCGCTCAAAGCCCGCGATAAAAGCTATGCAATAGCTTAAAAAAATCTAATAAAAAATTTAAAGTGCGATGTAAGAAATTAGAAGGGGAGTGTGCCTGTGAGATGCGCCAAAAAGGCCCAGTTCAGCAAAAATGCCAGACAACAATAAGTGCCTGACGCTGGGGTTCAACTGGACCTGAGAGTGTGATGTGACGGATGTAAATCAGTTTTATAATGTAACGTGTATATGCATACTTAAATAAAATAAATTTGTGTCAGATAAAAAAATAATAATAACGAATATGTAGGTACAAAAATAGTGTGAAAGCGTAACAAACAAACTCACTTTCGTATTTATAAGTTAGAATTCCGGAAATTACGTTTCAACTTTTTACTCATTGCGGATTTTTACTCATTTAGAAGTGCATAAATAGTTGCAAAGTTAGTTTTATTTTAGTATGTTTTTGTTACGTCGGTTTCTTCAGGAAAAAGAAGATTTACGCAAGAGTCATAAAATGTGACTAAATTATGATTTTTTTTCAAGAAAATGAACACTTTGGCAGCAGTTTTCAATCACCAGACTATGATTTAGCAAGCTACGTACAAAAAAACGCCATAGTAGACTATACGTGAGCAAGGTAAATGGACTGGAGAAGACCACACTCTAAAATCATTTCTATAAAAAATAGAACAAACAACCCAACAAAAATATACATTCAACACTTCCCATTATAATAATTCACGTTCCCCACTGCATATTTATGGCCCCAATAAGTCCAAGCTTTGTGGGGTGGCTCGGTGTACATTTAATTCTACCATTCCCACGGGTTTTTCTCTCCAGCATCACCATATTATGGGAGGATGCTTTAATACGTCGTTCAAACGTAGGTACTGTTCTTAACTGCACAAGTTTCAACGTCCAATTATGAGCTGCAATAAGTTTGAAATTGACAATTGTGTTGTTTGTGGAGTTGTTGAGTTACAATGTCTTGTGTTGTTGTAGAATTTGTAATACTAGGGTGACTGCTAAGGAAGTTACATTTTACTGGCAGTGGTTAGGGTTCTTGAGAAAAATGATAACTTTTTCGGGTTTACTAGAAACCTTTGCCAAGTTTCATTCAATCGTTTCAGCAGTGTCATGTTACTGTTGCTGTTGTTGTTGTCAGGCTTGCTTAGGGTCCGTTCATACGTACCACAACCACACCACATCGCAGCGACAAAATGTGGGCAAGTGTGGTTACGTGTGAACGGTGTCGCTGCATCTTTTTGCAGTTGCGTTGTGGGAACTACAAAATTAAATCAAATGGACGACGCAACATTGTGAATGTAATGTGGCCAGCCGCTAGTGCGCGGTCTCGCTGGTGGTTGCGTTGTGTTTGTGACGTGGTCGGTATCGCCAATAGGGTGATTTTGACGGCAAAATGTTGTCGGTGAATAAAAAATTCATATTTATACAAATTAGCGCCCGACCACGTGTTGTCGTTGTGGTGTAACTGGTGTGGTTATTGTGTGGTTGTGATGTGTTTGTGGTGTGGTTTTGGCGTGGTTGTGTTGTGGTTGTGGTGTGGTTGTTGTATGGTTGTGGCACGTGTGTTTGGGCCTTTATAGCTTAAGCTTTTCGAGTATATAATTATATTTTTGTTAAACAATTGTGTAAGCGAAAATAAACTAATTTAATTGGTCTCTCTTTTTGGTTGGTTTAATTGGTTCATAAAACTACAGCAACTATTGTGTTCTGTTTTCAACACGGGCTGTATCCTAAAATATTAGTCATGAATTTACAGATCCCATTATTTTTTCCTTCTTCAAATAAAACCAGACCTTACCAACCATAAAACTTGCGATACATTATAAATCTCCGTTTTTACTTAAAACAGTAATACAAAAAGTGCTATAAAAATATGATAGGGGTGTTATTACTTATCTCGGCTTCGTGTTCCCGACTTTTCTCGGGGGACCAGTAAATCAGAACCCTCCAGCAGACTTCAAAGATCACACAGCAATCTTGGGAACCCGATATCCTTAGCTTGAGAAATTACTTCGCGTTGAAAAATGTTTATATTGTTTTTATTATGGACAGTTTCCAGGTAAAAGGAGATGGAAAAGGTATTTGCTTGGAATCATGTTGAACAATGTTTGTTCTAAGGTACAATTTAGAGGATATGCAACAAGCAGCGGTAATGCGTTCGTTGCTGACAATTGGTATCTATGTAGTATTTTGAATAGTCTTCGATTTATCATAAGGTTTGAGGGAATGCAAGCGTTAATGCGTCTGGCTGTTGAATATTAAGTAAATGGTGCTCGCGCAATGCAGGATTTTGCGTGACGTCATTGTTGTTTTGTTGTGTTTGCTTGTGGCGGTGTTGTAGATACCACCACACCCTTGTAACAATCATCGAATTTTGAGAAAAGTTAAACATAATCACTACGAACTATCATATACAAAGTGATAGCAAAAAGAAGGCAAGAAAGAAAACTTGTTTATTCTGCACAAAACAAAAACGCACATATAAACCAAGTGCGTGTCAAACCACGCACAATGAAGGGTTCCGTAGTTGGGATGAATTTATCCCAAAAACAAACTTAACTTTGTAGTTGATAAACATGTTCTCCCATACGGAATGTATGGGAAAACATGTTTTTGCAACTGCAAAGTTAAGTTGGTCGATTATTACTCGATAACTAGTAAAGCCTACTTAGCTGTGATAGTTTTCCTTTTAATTTCGTTATTAAGCTACTGCTGTGATTTTTTTCACATATCCAAAACCAACCATTTAGCTGGCAGGGGGGGGGGGAATTTTTGTTAGAGTCAAGTACTCTAACAAAAATTAGCACTTTAAAGCTTAATATTTTGCAAACGGATCCCTGAATACAAAAATGGTTTTCACAAACTGTTTTTGTAAGACCTTTCCAATGATACCCCACACTATGGGATAAAAAATAAAACATCACCTCTTTACGTGTATGGGAGGTACCCTAAAAAAAATGTTTTTCATAATTTTGTTTTACCACTTTGTCGGCGTAATTAATATGTATACTTATGTCAAATTACAGCTTTCTAGTACTAAGGGTCTCGGAACTAGACCGCGGACAGACAGACAGACAGACAGACAGACAGACGGACATGACGAAACTATAAGGGTTCCTTGTTTACTACGGAACCCTAAAAAGATACACATAATATACTCATATACAAAAGTAGCCAAAAGGGTTTGTGCGTATCCAAAGCGTGTGTGCATATACTAAGAGTGGGTCCATGTACAAAGGGGGATAAACATAATTATATATCTACAAGTTGTAATACCAGTGTTAGTCAGGAGTCAGGACCTTTATATCTATGACCTTCAAATCATCATCATCATCATCAGCCTATAAATGTTCCCACTGCTGGGACACAGGCCTCCTCTCTGTGAGAGGGAGTGGGCCGTAATCTACCACGCGGGCCCAGTGCGGGTTGGTAGATGTCACATGTCTTCGAACTTTTGGTTCTAGGACATGCCGGTTTCCTCACGATGTTTTCCTTCACCGTTTTGAGAGCAGTGGTGATGAAATTATTTACACAAAGTAAAGCGCCTGTCTGGGTTCGAACCTACGACCTACAACTCGTAAGTCGTGGCCGTTACCACTGGGCCACCACTGCTCCTAGACCTTCAAATGCCACTCAATAATCATGAAAAATCCAAATGTGTCGAACTTGGGTAATAGACTAGTACTTGAATATTAAGAAAAATAGGGATTGTTTGTATATAAACTGTCTGTTCAGGTGAAGAGGGAAAATGTTCCTTCAATATAAGATGGATGATGTAAGCGAATTTGAAAGCTTCAGTACTTTTAGGGGATTACTGTAGGTACATGATTCAGCATTTAAACTAAGTTAATGTGATCTAGAGAGTACTAAGTAGTTTCTTGGTTAAGATTTTTTTGTGTTTTTGTCAACTCATTGCGTTGGTCTTTCTATGAAGATTGCAGTTATTCATTTATCATCTACATCTTATATTAATACCTCAACTCAAATTAACTCTTTGTCTCACTCGCATAGTACTGCTCGCTGACCGAGTGAGAGCGAGACTGAACGGCAGGGAGAAGGCTCTAAGGCGCCAATAGTTTAGGTAATTTATTTTTACGGTGAAGATACTGGTAATTAAAAAAAAATACATAGTGTCTGCTTTATATTTAGTTCAGTTATTATACAAAGTTTTGTGATCTAATTTAAAGTATTTTTGTAATATTTGCCATTTAATGTTCAGTTTGGAGGAAACTTTTTTTTCTGTAGAGATTTTTTTATGGAATGGTGTTTTCGTCAAAAATTGTACCTACTTAACATTATCCTCAACTTTACCTTATTACATTTATTTCAAAATTAATGCTGCAGTATTTTCAGTATAACAGAGGATCATGCTAAGAATTTGAAGAAGGCTCGCTTGCACTGATAGGAATACTATACAGATAGGAAACGCGGAACTCATCTAGCTTATTTTTTATATTTTTTTTTATATGACGTGATTCCGATATCCTATTTACAGAATAAACAATTTCATTTCATTAAAAAATTTCATTTCATTTCACTACAAATAACAAAATGCGTTTAGCGGTAAACGTATATAAAACATCATCCTGGCTCTGTTATCTTGAAACGATTGTCAGAAATGGAACGATGTTTAAAATTCGTTTAAGGCTGCAAGACTATCTAAAAGTCATCTACCTTGCCTTTTCCGAACTATGTTGAGATTGGCTTCCAGTCTAACCGGATGCAGCTGAATACCAGTATTTTACATGGAGTTACTGCCTATCTGATCTCCACAACCTAGTTAAGACACACACACAGACTGGATAACACGATACGCCTTGTTAAGGCGACGATAACCGACTTTTAATGATTTTATACTGAAGATCACGTCTAAACGAGTAGTGTTAATGATTTGGAAAAAAAAAATATGTTAAATGAGAGAATTTTTTTAATAACCTAATAGGTATAAGAAAATTTAGATTATGTTTATATTATTTAATGAAATTAATTTGTAAAGTTATGTCTAATGCGGATAAAAACTGAGAATCACGCAAAATATATCAAGCGTATTTTTCCGAAACTATCACCATTTTAAAGATAATTTAAATATTGATGTTTTAGTATACGTATTTTATTAAAATACCTTTTGTTTTATGTATAATAAATTCATAATGCGTCTAATTTGGAACAACGCTCCTTAATGGGCGAGTCTTTTTACTGGCTGGACGTATGGCGTTGCGTGAGCTCAGTACAGAACACACAAACTAGCCACTCAAGGTCACTGGCATATATCTGAAGACTGGTCAGGCTTTCGGACTTCTAACGACCCGTAACAACTGTCAAAGATCCACAAATGACAGCCGGGACCAACAGCTTAACGACTATCTAAAAGTATCCCTCTTAAAAAAAGAAGTATGCACGAAAACCAATGTGCAATAGGATAACTATGAACGGTCAAAAAAAAAAACAATAAGATTGGAAAAACCGGCCAAGTGTCGGACTCGCACACGAAGGGTTCCTTACTGTATTAAAATCGAGCAAAAAACGCCGAAAAAAGTACATTTCTTGTATTTCCCTGGGGACTCCCTTTAATTATTAACTTTATTAAATTTTTATTTGATGTTATAGCAGCAATACAAATACATAATCTTGTGAAATTACAACTGTCTACCTATTACGGTTCATGAGTTACAGCCTGTTTAAAGACAGACGGACAGCGAAGGTTATGGGATTCCGTTCGGCAATCTTAATAAAGCAAATAGTTTATCCGGACTTCATAAATTAGAACTGTTTCATAAACATGAAAATAAAGTCACAGAATTATGTTCAAACCATGATGTTCTAATACTAATATCAAACTTTGGTCTCATTTCTACCTAAACCCGGAGATTAAAGCGGTACCGGCTTTATTATAAATTTTAAATGATCCCATTTTACGCTAATATGAATTTTAGTGGCTAATGAAGAACCATTAAGATCCCTTAATATTAAAGTTAATAAGCTTTTGGAAGACACAACCCGACATCTTTTAAGACTTTAACGAATAACTTCGTGGGTAGTTTTACAAAAGTCCTTGATAAATTATTAGCATTGATTTTATATCTATTATAATTTATTAATTATAAATAAAATTAAAATAAAAAAACTGTTATTGTATGTCACCTGGTGCGTTTCCTAAGACTGCGGTGGCCGCCACATAGCGTCCGTATTTTTCTGTCAGATGACGTCACTGAAACGTTAAGAGTATCTATTTATGAAAGTAAGTTGGTGTTGCCCTTCTTTTTTGGGTGTGAAATTATCAAATAACTTCTCCCGCTCTGGGTGGAGCGGGAGGGCGCGTCAGATTCTTACTGACTAAAACCCACACGTGTTCCGTCAGTTGCCTGTGTTTTGCCAGGGGCCACGGTAACCCTTTCGAACTTTCCCGCGACCCTGGCAGGCATCAGCGATAGTGGGCCCCATGCTGACATCTCTTTGAGGCGCGCGTGGAACACAACGCGCCATCGACCCGGGCCTCGTCCTTATCGGACGGCGAGCTACCCATTTCTCACCATCCGCAAGCCCGCCCTTGTGGCCGGGAATCGACCTGGGATTCCCGACGCCCAGGGCGTCTCTTGCGACGGCGTGGTGTTTCAATAGAGAGCGTTTTTGACACTGTAAAGTCAAACTCCAGTGCCATCATTTTCATTACGGCCGTCACTGTGGCCGTTATTTGGCAGCCACTGCTGTCTTAGAAAACCTTAACTGTAGTCAGTTTCTGGTTTTTTTAGTTACATAAAACATTAGTCTGGGTTCGAACCTATATGACCTACAACTCGTTAGTCGCGGCCGTGAGCTTTCAAAACGGTGACCGAAAACATCGTGAGGAAACGGCATGTCCTAGAAGCAAAAATTCTAAGACATGTGACATCTACCAACCCGCACTGGGCCCGCGTTGTGGATTACGATCCACTCCCTTTCATTGAGAGGAAGCCTGTGTCCCAGCAGTGGGAACATTACAGGCTCATTATGCTTAGGCTTACGCTCTTAAGAGAACCTGAAAGCCCCGGTAGACTCGCATGTCACAAAAGGGAGATGGTCTAAACTTTATAGTGGGTAGAACAAGGCTGCCAATGAAGAAGATGATGAGGCACGGTGATTACCGGCAGTTCGTAAGTATAAGATCCCTGAAACGTTAATTGTGTAGATAGACAGACAACACGATAAAAAAAACCCATCTTACTTAACACTTTCCAGCGATAAACAAACAAAAAAAAAAACAACAAGTATTTACGATAGCGCTCATTTCTAAGACAGAAAAAATCAGCTAATGTTCTCAGCAGAAAAGGTAAACTCAGATCTTGTAGTCGAGTCACGTACTTACGTACTTATCGCGTAGTGCTTCGGTAAAATGAATTGCGGGCAAACCTCGACCGAGGCGGGTAGCGGTCGCGAAAGTCGGGCAAGTCGAGAGTCGGGCTAATCGAGTGTGCTACTTTTAACATCGAGATAATAGGTTAAGTAACTAGGTGTGTGTGTTTTTAACTTTCGAAAGTGCGATATATTTTTTGGCAAATAATTTAACCAATGAATATTTTGAACCATTTTATTATTTTTTACACCCGCTTCACTAACTGTGTTCGATTAGTCACCCACATCCTGTAATTCGATTGAGTTCAAAATTTGCAAGCACGTGTAAACTAAGGGGGAAATTTCACAAATGAAACTAAACGCAAGCAGCACATCTAAACCGCGTTCAAGAGCTGTCAAAATCCTTACATATTATGAAACAAAGTCCCCAGCCGCGTCTGTCTGTCTGAACGCGATAAACTCAAAAACTACCGAACGGATTTTCAAACGGTTTTCACCAATAGACGGAGTGATTCATGCGGAAGGTTTTAATGTATAATTCATTAAGATTTTGTGTAAATTGGCTGAAATTTGACGATTATTGTTGAAGAAGTCGGAAACAACCATGCCGACTGGGAGCTTTACTGGCGTGCGCTGCCTAAACCGAAAAAGATACATCAAATTTATGTTCTACGGTATTGTTCATCTTAAAAGTTCAATAAAAAAGTCTGCAATGGCATATGTCTATCTTCTAAGAATGACGCACAATAACCATTTTTATATTTAAGAATTTGATAAAAATTTAATTGTTATTTCCGAAGCTTTTTTGACCGGTATAGTATTAATCCTTATCCAATAAAATATGTTATTTAAATTGGGCATTTAATTTAAATTAAAATATGCCTTGACATCATATCATTTAAATGAATAGTTTAAAAGATATCACAGTTTCAAAATTACGCGTAGCAACGCGGGCGCAGCGGTAGGAGTCAATGACAATTTCCTCGGTTTTTAGGTATGAAATCTCGGTAACACGGGAACGCCGTGGGATATTTTCCGACATCCGCGTGGGCAAAGCTGTGGGCAAAAGCTAATTATACAATGATATGACACTGACAGCTCTTGAACGCAGTTTTGATGTGCTGATCGCATTCAATTTTGTTGATAAAATTCACCTTTAAATCGTTTGACGCCTTTTGTTCTCAAATAATTCTAATCGACAACAAGCATTAACAAACTCATAGGTCCAATAGTAATCCTAATCAAATACAAGGCAAGTAAAAACAAAAATGGCTGCTATCTACACAGTAACAAATTAGATTAGTAACGATATAAGTCGGTCCTGTCACCGCCGTCCCTTGAGATGACCCGTTCAAAGTGAAAAATAAAGAAAATATGTCACGCAACGATAACTGTCACATTTTGTTGACAATTCGTTTATCCGTGGATAACATGGGATTTCGTTGATGATTGCGTTTTGTTTCGATAAAGTAGTGGCAGTTGTGTGGTCGTATTCTAGAATTATGGAAGCGTAAATCTTAGTTTAGAGGTGTTCTGTTTTGGCGATTGATTTATTTTTTTATTACAAGTTTATGCACAAGTTATTAAAAAAATACTGTTATATTATTATTTTTTTAGGTAGGACATCTCGTAGTTGACCTCTGAGATCATGACTACTTAACCGGGCTTTCCTGTGGGTGCCTTAAGCTATTACACTAAAACCTCCAGCCAGGGGTTATTCAACTATGCTAATTAAAAACTAGGTGAACGCTCGCTAAGGGCACCCCCTGTGGGGTACGAACCTCGGCTTAGGGCGTCAACCGGAGGGCGGACATCAAGGATGGGACAAGCTGGATCAAAATTTTGATCATGATTATTAGTCGGGGAATTTAAAGCTACGTATTCAGCTGCAACAACTGCTGGCACCTCGTTATCGAGCAAGGGTTGGGGGGGAGTATCATTTACTCGGGGACACGGTCGCGATCGTAAAGGACCTCGGCGGCAAGGTCAGAATGACGGGAGGCGTCTGTTTTTGTACACTGTGCTGGTTTCCCTACTGCTCTCCTGGAGGAGGATAATGGGGTCGTCAGGGTCGGTAAGGAAATACTGTACAAAGGCGGACGAAATGCTTGAGACAATTTTTATTTGTAAAAAAATTTAAGCTTAGGGTTATGCAAGATCAAAACATGCCATGGGAAGTGCAACATAAAGGTTACATATTAATAAAAATTGAAAAGTGTAACCCTGTGGTATGACCAGCGGGGTGATTGCGTAACACACTTAAAATGACAATTGATCGCAATGGGTTTCATTTTGACAGTTCACCCACGTTCATTGAGTTATTTATGTTGTTGAGCAGATGAATTTTTCAAACATAAGAAGCAATGGATTAGCAATATCCTTCAAAACTCTACCATTAGGGTGTTGGGCGAAACACTGTAGATGATTTTGCACTATACTCCATTTGAAATAAGATTAGTTGTTTAACTAAGCCTTTTTAGGGTTCCGTAGTAAACAAGGAACCCTTATAGTTTCGTCATGTCCGTCTGTCTGTCTGTCTGTTTGTCTGTCTGTCTGTCTGTCCGCGGTCTAGCTCCGAGACCCTTAGTACTAGAAAGTTGTAATTTGGCATAGGTATACATATTAATTACGCCAACAAAGTGGTAAAACAAAATTATGAAAAACTTTTTTTTTTAGGTTACCTCTCATACACGTAAAGTAGTAATGTTTATTTTTTTATTTTTTTACCCCATGGTGAGGGGTATCATTGGAAAGGTCCTTCAAAAATATTGTGAGTTTGTCAATACCATTTTTGGATTCAGGGATTCGTTTGCGAAATATTAAGTTTTAAAGTGCTAATTTTTATTAGAGTCAAGTGTCCCCCCCCCCCCTGCCGGCTAAATTGTTGGTTTTGGGTATGTGAAAAAAATCACAATAGTAGCTTATATAACGAAATTAAAAGGAAAACTATCACAGCTAAGTAGGCTTTACAGGTTAACGAGTAATAATTGACCAACTTAACTTTGCAGTTGCAAAAACATGTTTTCCCATACATTCCGTATGGGAGAACGTATTTTTCAACTACAAAGTTAAGTTTGTTTTTGGGATAAATTCATCCCAACTACGGAACCCTTCATTGTGCGTGGTCCGACACGCACTTGGCCGGTTTTTTTACAGTCCGTTCAACCGATTTGACTTCTATTGCGTTGGTGGCATGATAAATGGCAGCAGCAGTAAAAAGTTGGTATTGTTACCAACAAACACACAACAACAACACTGTTGGTGTTGGTATTGTTGGTCTTTTTTAAATGTCTAAACTTATTTCAAATGGAGTATAGGTGATTTGGGTTACGCGTAGGTAAATATTATCGTGCAACGTAATTCAAAAGTTACTAACTGCTCTGTCTTTCCATTTCTTTTGTCTTCCCATAATCGCGCTATTATTGTTCTATCTCTTGCGCTATTCTTCTCCATTATTCCCCGCTTTTTTTTTGTAATGTCTTCGGCCCACTGCGGCAGCGTCTTGATCGCCCATTTTAGGATGCCAATTTGTTACCCCTGTTATCTGTCATCTGGAATTCGACATAGAAGCCACAGTATACTGTTTAGATTAGCCATCTCCCAGGTCCACCTGGCATTTTATTGCGACGATCGATACAAATTTAACAATAATAAATTATCGACAATATTAATACCCATTTGTTTTTCTGGGTGAGTTTCTTTAAATCGATGTTAGGAATAGCAACGCTTATAAAATCTGATTTTACCAAAAACGTTAATTGGCAATGGCGCGACCAATCGTGCGGTAAAAATCACCTCGTATGCTTGCTCTTACACATACTTAATTTACCGACTCATTTGTCAATTCACTTGAAGAATAACAAAACCAACATCATTTAATACCAGCTCATTCCATTTCAAAAACATTAATCAATTGCTTCGAATACGAAACCGGAAAACGTAAAAGGGGAGATAATGAAACATTTTATTAAAACAATCTTTATTTATATAGAAAAAAAGACGTTTTCCAGTGTTGAAGCAACCAAACTTCCGTATTTTAATTTAAATGAAAAGATGCCATCAGAATTACTTACGGTGGATACAGCATCAATATTCATTCTTTTATTAATTTGTCTTTTTCTGCGTGCCATAGCATATTGAGCGGCTCAGAGCAATTAGTGAGAAATGCTCGTGAATATCTGGCGTCCATTTCGTTGAATCACACCTGAGGGGGAGTATTCTCGGAAATTAATTTAGTCAGTGAAAAATGTCGGTAAATATGAGGACATTCACATTGTTATTAGGTACGGTTGGAAAACTGACTAGTAGTGCGTAAAAACATGATGTTATGGCTGTTGCACGTTCACTTTAATGGTGGTTTTGGATTCTGTCTTTAATAATTTTAATTTCATTTACTTTTATAATGCTTAATTCTAATATGTTATTGTTAAGTTTAAGTTCATTCTGCAAGTAACCTTTAAAGCGCTGACAATAGGTAAATGTTACAGGTAGAATTGTCTTTAAAAAAAAATTGGCATATCTTCATGTAGCGGAAAATATATGTTAATCTTGAAAATATTTGGGTTGAGCTTTTGTCAGCGTCTTAACAATAGACCAAAAACGGAGATCGTTTGATTGAAACACTAGATAACTTTAAAATTTCAACAAATGTTACATTTGGTTTCAAAACTTGCTAACTAAAACACTACCCTTCATTCGCATAGAACAATAAGCGTAGTCAATCCAACATTAACCTCTTTCCTACCGATTTATGGAGGACCGATAGATTGATTAACTTTGTAAGGTTTGCCTAAAACTAGGCTATCCAATCAATCTTCCTGTGGGCGGCGTAAGGGTCAACTTGGGACCTTTATCAGGCGAAACTAAACAATCTACTATTACTATTATCTATAAAAACAGTGCTATTACCTGCGCGGTCAAATCGAACAACTTAGGGTTGGTAATATCGCTTGAGATTTCCCCTGCGACCTTTCTATTGTCTGTCGCTAAATCGAATGCGTCAGTGTTTTGCTTGGTTTTTTCGTCCTAGTTAAAAAAGGAGCTGTAACTGATGTTAACGCGGGTGCAGACACGCAGACTACATATTTTTTATATTTTAATGTGTATATTTTTGACGTGATAACGTCTTAAATCGATAAACTGCACGCACGAAAAAGTGTCACGTTCCGCCTGAGCCGAGCGTGCAAGCGAGAGCGCGGAACAAGTTATAGAGAGGCACGATCGGCCTAAGCGTTCGGCTTGTGACGTTATCATGTAAAATTATCGTCCGTAAACCGACTTTACAGACAACCAATTTTTATTTTATTTTATTTATTATTTATTTCTGTATCTCTCTATCCGTGACATCACTGCTAGCCTATCAGAATACCAGCGCTGCGACATTAATTTTTTAAATGTCGCAGCATATGCTGAGATAGGAGCCTTTTGGCCTCGTACAGGACTTTCTGCTTTTATTTTAATTTTACTTTATTTTTTTTTTATTAATGTTTTAATGAGTGTGTTTTAGTTTAATTTGTGATTTCGTGTGCGAGTGTCAATAAAAAATTTTTCTTTCTTTCTTTAGTGGCTGTGTTACTAGCTTCTGCCTGCGACTTCGTCCGCGTGAAATTTACTACCGGTATTAAAAGTATCCTATGTCCTAACCCAGGTCATGGTCTATTCATGTGCAACATGAGACATAATTTTAATACTAGAATTTAGAAATAAAGATAAAATAGATCAACCATTTTTCAGATTATCCAAAGTACAAACATTTTTTATGGGGTACTGTGTTAAATGTTACAACAAAATACCTTGTGATATATTACAGTTAACTGAAAGAAAATTTAAAACTCTTATTAAAAGTACTCTTTGTAAACAAGCATATTACAAATTGGAGGATTATATTCTAGATAAGAATGCTTGGATGCATGCTGGTCTAGCTACAATTAGACGACAATTTAGAGTCTAGACAAAATCAAACTGGTTGCTAATTTAATTGTGTAATTAAATATTATAACATTTTTTTTTTTTACCTTGTGTGATTACTCACGCACCGACTAATTAGTATCACTTGTAATTTTTTTAGGAATATCGTATTGGTACCTACTTTTACAATGCTTGTAAATATGTGAACACTATGTATCCATTACCTAATTATTTTTTCTGTCATTGCTTCATTTTTAATTATTTTTACCTATTGTGGTATAGTAATCTTATTCCAGGTGCATCGTCTTCACATATAATTATATAATTAATGTATACAAAATATTGTAAAACATTTTAAAAGAGAAACGGTGGAGTTTCTTGCCCAATGCTTCTCCGTACGAAAACTACCTTTTGGAAGGGGCGACTAGAATCAATTCTATTTTTTGTTTTTGACATTCAAAAGTGACTTTTTGTGCCTAATTGAAATAAATTATTTGACTTTGACTTTTGCAAAATTTTATCCAAATCCGTTCAGCCGTATTACCGTGAAAGCATAACAAACAAACATATTCACTTTCGCATTTACAATTTTTAGTTAGGATCTGTACACACGGCTACACATCAAGGTATACATTTCCAGTTTATGTTGATCTCGTATTGTATAGGATTTGCGTACAAAGCGAGGTCAGCTTATACTGGAAATGTATAGTTTGATGTGTAGCCGTGTTTACACATGAAACTCTCTTCTCAATCATTGTTGGGTTAAAATTTTGTTGGAATTTCCGTACTGAACAGGGATGAGAGTTATGATTTATTTACGGAAATAAAATTAAAAAAACATAGCCCATTTAGTGACTCATTTTAATCCGGTGATTTTGAATTCAGAGATACAATATTATTAACCGAATAGCTGTTTTAATGTTTGTTTTCCTCAAATACTAAGCAGAGATGACCTAATAGTACACCCACATTTTGCCAGTTATGTTTAAGTCCCATGTAATAGGCGGTCAACGGCAAAAAAGTTAAATTATTTTGATAAAAGTGATATTTCTCTACGATAAAAAATAATGTCTACTACCACCACAATACACCGCCGCGCCATAAATGATGCAGGCGTTGCGTCAAGCAGGTGAATCGTCCCCACTTCATTCTCCGTAATGAATATGAATATGTTCGCGAATGCATTGCGTACCAGGCGGCTTAATGGTTACGACTCAGCTTTGTAGTGGCCAACGGTTTATACTGATTCGTTTAATTTGTACGGATTTACTGATAATTTGATGAAAAATAATCGTCGACTGTTAATTGAAAGCGTCGATTGCAGATCGATTGGTTAATGAGGTTAAGCGTCGTTGCCGATAAAGTTTTGTATTCGAGAGAATTAACGGGATGTGGTGGAAAGCTTTTGTTTTAACTAGTAAACATAAAAATACAATAGACGTGGATATATTTAGTAATCTGTTCCGCTTAGCTATTTCTAAAGAGCCATAAAAAACTACTGAAAGAAAACGACACGTATTTCACCTCTCAACGAGGCATCCACAGGACGATGATTGACTTGTCGCGAACCCGAACACGGCGTTTTACCACACCGAGTGCTGAACGTAGAATGAGCCTTATCGTTTTTTTTTTTTTTAAATTGTCATCTTGCCGGTCAACCTTGGTTGTTGGCTGCTTAACCGGACTTTCCTGTGGCTGCTTCAATAAATTAAGACCTCCAGTCAGACCATAAAACTTAGAAACTAAGCGACTACACGCTAAGGGCACCCCCTGTGGGGTATGGACCTCGGCTTAGGGCGTCGCTGGTGGTGGATAGTAAGGGACAGGCCGAATCGGATTAATGAGCCTTACCGCTCGTCAAACCCACTTATATACTACTCGGTCCAACTCGGCTCGGCTCGGTAAAAATAAAAAAAATAAAAAATTGTTTATTGGTAAAAACAAGTAGAGGTCTAAACAAATTTTTTGATTGGATCCTCCTTTTAGGCAGATAGTGCCTGTATTAGGAGAATCCGCTCTTCCATAGCAAGACGTATTATATAAATAGCAAATTGTATAATGTTTTTGCTAAAACTACATAAATTAACATTAATTTAAATCAAATGTGTGTATGTGTGTGTATGTAGGGTGTAAGTATGTGTGTGAGTATTGTGAGTGAGAGTGTAGCCTGTAGGTATGACTGAGAGTACATGAGTGTGAGGATGTGTATGTGTCAAGGTTTCAGAAGTGTTTCGGTATCATTGTAGGTAAACATACCATTTATGCTCTCTAAACGTCATGGAAAGATGCTCATTATGCGTTAAACTATGGGCAAATTTGTCCAATGAAACTGAACGCGTTCAGGATATCTAATCCGAGTTCAAGATCTATCAGTGTCAATATTCCACTACAATGATGACACTGGCATCTCTTGGACACACGTTCTCGGATCGCTTTCAGTTTGATTGGAGAAATTCGCCCTTAAGCGTAGACATTCCTGTCCAGATTCTGGATTTCCCGATAACCTGGGAATTTTCAAATGTCGAAAGAAAATAAGTCATCACTTACCACCAGGAGAGAGAGTGGTTAAACGTGACTGTCAAATAGCTATAAAAAAGCTTTAGTGCTTATGATAGTAGTTGTAGGTAGTTACCTACAAGTTTGTAAATAAACAGTCATCATCATCATCAGCCTATAAATGTTCCCACTGCTGGGACACAGGCCTCCTCTCTGTGAGAGGGAGTGGGCCGTAATCTACCACGCGGGCCCAGTGCGGGTTGGTAGATGTCATGTCTTCAAATTTTCGGTTCTAGGACATGCCGGTTTCCTCACGATGTTTTCCTTCACCGTTTTGAGAGCAGTGGTGATGAAATAATTTACACAAAGTAAAGCGCCTGTCTGGGTTCGAAACTACGACCTACAAGTCGTAAGTCGCGGCCGTTACCACTGGGCCACCACTGCTCCCAATAAACACAATAAACAGTGTTTAGCCCCAAAGCTCGAAACGACGGTGACGTGGATAGTACCCAACAGGGAGAGCAAAAGAAATACAGAAATACATTCAGAACCCCTTTAGTAATACAGTACATCAAATTGTTCTTAAACAAACGCTACTAAAACCGATCTTGATGTAAATGAAACTCCCAGATAATTTTATCTACAAATATTAAGCGACGGCCATACTCCAGGGAGCAACCTTCATCCCTTAAAGCTGTGGTCTTGTCTATGGGCGATGACCCACAGAAATGAGGTTCGTAGTGAAACGTTATCTTTAATCTATTATTTAGGGAGGCTTGTTAGTAACAGTGGCTTAAGCACTAGACCTTTAACCCTCAGTCGTGATGATTAGGAAGTTCCTTTTCTGTGTGGATTAGCGTTATCCCTTTTTTGGCCTAATTTATCAAATCGGTTGCTTAAGAATAGAAACAAATTTAGGAAACCCAGTCATGGGAAAAAATAGGATTAGGTTTTTTTTTGCGTTAAGTTCCACTGCTGGAACGGTGATATCTGTTCAAAAGTATAAACGTGGAAGAAATAAAGGAGTTTTTTAGGCGTGCTGCGCATTTGATGGGTCGGCAAGATTCAGCACAGCTCGGAGATAAAAATATATTCGATTTTCGGCTTGTGCCGAACGGAGTGTAGCATGCCTAAAGTACTCCTTTCTGCCTACCCTAAAGAAAAAGCCGTGAATTAATGTAATGTACGCCCAAAATAATACTGTAACCATCACTTTTGCCTACAACACTATGATTTAGTAACTAAATTGAAAATACAGTTTTGTAGGTAGATATTACAAGTTGACGTTCAACATTGGTTTACCACTCGATAATAGAAATCGTTTCTACAGTACGGACGCTGACAGAATAATAACACTTCTTCTTGCGATAGGTACCGAAATCGAGCAAAAATATACTATATCTAAATAACAAAAAGATATGTGTTCTGCCTCTTTATCTTTTCAAGATAAAAGACGACTCTATGCGGACACATGCGGGGGTAGGGCTACCATTTTTATCTGTGATTTTGCTCTAATCATTCAGTTCTATGAGTTTTCGTGACATCACGTTTGCAAGAAGGGCTAGTTTTTCTAACGTCACACTTTGATCCGTGTAATAAAAATTATTGAAATAGCTGACAGTTTTTGTGTGCAGAAACTGTCAAAAATTCAAAATAATTTCGCGGATAAAAATATCAGGCGTTAGGAAAATCAGCCCTTTATGTGATATTATGGCAGTTGTGTCATCAGCAGAGTTTTGATTAACATAAGAGTCTGGGAAAATTTGTTTTCTCCGTATTTTCACCCGAGCGAAGCTCGGTCACCCAAAGTTTAGAACAAGATAATGAATAATGACATTGGAATAATGACAAGGCAGCATGGAACTAGTAAGTACCTACTATCATGGCAGCATGGAATAAGTAGGTACTATACATGGATTAGTATGAACTTTCCTATATTAAAAGAGCATTTTCTATTTTCACCAGAGCAGAGCTCGGTCGCCCAGGTACTCTTACCTGGGCGACCGAGCTCTGCTCTGGTGAAAATACCTGGGCGACCGAGCTCTGCTCTGGTGAAAATAGAAAATGCTCTTTTAATATAGGAAAGTTCATACTAATCCATGTATAGTACCTACTTATTCCATGCTGCCATGATAGTAGGTACTTACTAGTTCCATGCTGCCTTGTCATTATTCCAATGTCATTATTCATTATCTTGTTCTAAACTTTGGGTGACCGAGCTTCGCTCGGGTGAAAATACGGAGAAAACAAATTTTCCCAGATATGAGACCTAGCTATATCGATTTTTTGACCCGTAATTGCAACTTTCATCGAAATCGTTAGAGCCGATTTCGAGAACGTGATTACAAATATATATACAAATATTGCTCGTTTAATAATATAGGATAGTTTTCTCTAAATAAGTAGTCTGAAATAATTGCTTTTCGATTTTCAGGTGACTATCCGACTACATAATAATGCTGTTTCCGTCACTTCTTGGTTCCATTACATTTAGAGTTGTTTGCGTCTGCATCAGCAAGTATTAAGATTTTGACAATGCTCTAGCAATGAGAAACGTGATCAATCTGTAAGCTTTGATTTTTTAACGACTAGTTACAAATTCCTGCAAAAATCTCCAACACTTAGTCCGGGGTGCCGTCACAGTACCCAAAACAACACACAATATTGACCATACCACACTAAGATCAACTAATCTCCTGCCACCCCTGGCAGACAGGGAAGTGGGTCACACTAGATAGCTTTATCTCCCCTGAACTTGCGAATACTTTGGATTGTCGCGAGCTACGTTCATATATCCCGCGCCACTTTGCGTGTTCCGCTGTAATTTCGGAGAGATTGTATTGTTCAGGGGAATAATGCGAACACCGTGTATGATGTGTGTAATAAAATTTACTCGTTTATATCTCTTGCGTGCGTAGATGGAAAACAGATTAAGCTGTGCGTGTTGATTTGTGAATTTTCGTGGGATTCGTTGTTCGTTTGTGTAGGAGGGATGTTAGCAGATGCGTGTATTCTAGGATATTGCTTTTCTTATTAATTTTTCCTGTAAAGATAAATTTGTTTAAGAACAACTTGTAGCAATGTTTATTTTTAGTATTATTTTCTAACCTACAATCATGATACATACTTCCAGGGTTTTTTCCACCCTTTCCCAATCTTTTAAGGATTTTTTTCGCACCTTTTGCTCAACTCTGCTTAACCTGTTAGTATTGAAAACCAAAACGTTTTATAGCAACCTAAATCCACCCACCCGCCCCACCAACCATTTCAACACAAAATTTCATACATTTTAATAACTAAACCCCAACTTAAAACACATAACAAGCGTCAAAACTGACGTATTCGTTAGAAAACCGGTTTTGTTATTCCCCTGGTCTATGACGTCACTGAATGAAACTCAGTGTAAATGAGGTCTAGCGAAGGACCTTTCAGGCTTTCAGTGTGAGCTCGACACCCGTGGGACAGAAGAATAGACTACAAATAGTACAATGTGATGTTTTAACACGTTGCCAGCTTTCACCTCCGTTTACGATTTGCTTTAAAAATTTTGTGAGTTAAAATGTGAGTGGGTTAACTGTGTCGATATATTTTTATGATGTTTTAGTTCATCATCTAAAATTAACTTTTTATTATATTTTTTGGACTGTTACGTAGATCCCTGAAAAACTGTTTTGAGGGGCGTTGAATCATTGTGATGAAATACTCTTTTAACGTTAACATCTAGAGACCTAGGCGCTTTACTTTGTGTAAATTATTTCATTATCACTGCTCTCTAAACGGTGAAGGAAAACATCGTGAGGAAACCGGCATGTCCTAGAACCGAAAATTCGAAGACATGTGACATTTACCAACCCGCACTGGGCCCGCGTGGTGGATTACGACCCACTCCCTCTCACAGAGAGGAGGCCTGTGTCCCAGCAGTGGGAACATTTATAGGTTTAAGACGCGACTAAATGCCAGTGACCTCTAGTGGTTAGCTTGCGTGTTCTGTGCGGAGCTCACATAACGCGTCGTACGTCCAGCCAGTAATAGGATTCGCCCATCAAGGAGCCCTGTCCCAAATTAGACGCATTATTAATTTATTATACATAAAACAAAAGTATTTTAATAAAATATGTATATTAAAAGGTAAATAATTAAATTATGTTTAAAATAGTGAAGATTTCAGAAATTTACGCTTGATCGTTTTTTCGAGATTCTCAGTTTTTATCCGCGTTAAAAATAATTTTACAAATTAATTACACTATGTAATATAAACATAATCTAATATATTTATAGATCAAGTTATTAAAAAAATGGTCTAATTTAACAAAAAAAAATCCATTACGATCAATACTCGTTTAGATGTGATTTTCAGAATAAAATCATTAAAAGCCGTTTATTCTCACTTTAATTTATTGTTATCTTAACTTTCATCCTGCATACCGCCGCGGTCTCTAAATCCCTAGGCAGTCAACCCGCTACAAACCTAGCTGATCGCCTAATCTTCTCACTATTTTGAACTATTCTCTCGACAATCGTTTGTTTTACTGATCCGATATCAGACGCTTCACTTTTTGATAATTTTTGCCTCACCTACGGAATGATTGAAAATTTAAATGAAAGGAGCAGATGAACGTTCGTTCCTACACAATTTTGTCGGTATTACGTGAACGCGGGGTGAAATAAAAATGAATATTCTCTTGAGTGAACCATTCATTTGAGTGAAGCGTTTGATATCAGCTAGAGGCAACAATCACAGACTGTTTTACTAACTAAAGACAGAATAAGTAGTTAAAGAAGAATCCTTGAAGAAATATGTAGGTATTCTCAAAGAAAATTTTGTCTATCGAAAGTTGCGTAAACCGTTATAGTTGAAACGGTGGGTACTTTGCGTTAACTTGAAATTCTGCATCATTATTTATGTAGAAGTTGGTCTTGCTCTTGCTAATGAACTAAGACTTGTTAAGTTCCTAGTCAAGTAGGTTTGTTACGTAGTGTTTATCAATTGCCTTGTGCCTTACCTATTCAAACTTTCATCCACTATTAGAATCTCTTTAGGAGATTAATTTTCTAAAATCCTTCCTCAGTGCTCACCTTCGTTATAAAAGGAACTTTTGTGCAAGATTTCCTGCTTCTAGACCATGCGGTTAAGGCTGTGCGTTGTCTGGTGAAACAACGAATTTATATGTTTTATTAAGTACAAGATAAGTTTTCGTTCGATACTCAGCAACTTAATCTTTTTACGAAAGTTAAAGGACACAAATACCACAATCTTTTGACGAATTTGTTGAAATGAAAACTTGTTTAGGCGCGTTGGGCATTTTTGAGATGGGACTTAACCATTGATTTCGCGACACTGTTACCGAGTTTACCAACACTGTGGAGTAAAAGACATCAACGCGTTGATTACCGCGGTGCTGATTTTTTTTCAAGTTTTCACTCCCGGAGTGCCACTGTTTTTTTTTATTATGAGAAATAAAATGTGTTACTTTTTATATAAAATACCTTTTTATTCATCCTTGGCTAACGTAGCGTTGGAAGGCCCCAACAAGATGGACCGATGACCTTGTGAAGGCCGTAGGAATCCGCTGAATGCGGGAAGTACAGAACCGGACGATGTGGTGGTGTTTGGGGGTGTGGCGGCATCAATACATGCGAACTTCGCATCAAAGACCTGACGTCACACAAAATCTTGAGGACACACAAATCCTGCATCACGCAATTAGAGCTTACCGCGCGAACGACATATGTCTGACATCAATCGTGAGGTAGTTGCCCACTAGACACAACACTTGTCTGGTCGGAGAGTCCTCCCTTTTCTATAGAGGATGAGTGAACTTTACACTATGTTACTTATACCTCTAAAGGGGAAGCCTATGTACAGTGGTGGACGTCTTTCAGCTTAAATGATGATGATGAACCCTTGGCAAACCTCAGCCGAGCAAAAATCTCCCCACAAAATTCAAACATCCATAGTCAAGTTGCTAATCCAGACTAAAACCAAAATTCTTTCAAAACTTTATCTAACTTAGCTTAAGCCCGATATTATGAGCCCAATCTTTCTCAGAATGCTGCTAAGTACTAAACTGTTTACAACTACTTAACGAGACTTTTCCCGACAACTTTTGTATAATTATATATTCCCCTTATCAAAGTAGTCTGGAGGCTTGTGAAGCTAGATTAAGTTATAGTTTTACTCAGCTTGAAGACGTTAATAGTTTGTTGGTGCAACAATAGTGCCCGCATCTGAGCCCGACTTGCGGAGATTACAGCTTTTCATACACAAATAATATGATGCACCTACATGACGTTGTTTTGTATACTATGTATGTACGGTACCTACATATGCAGGGTTATAGGGGGATGTAGGAGAGGTCATTTACAATCAAATTACCTTTGATGACCCCTATGCCAATGTCAACCATTTTCAAGTTATTTGACATTTTATATTTTAAAATATAAAAAATATAAATGACTCGATTTTTTTTGACATTTGCATAGGAGTCAAAAGGGGTGATTTGGTTGTAAATTACCTCTCCTACATCCTCTTAACGGATTGCCGACATTTAAGGGAGATTTAATGAAATCATCACATTTGACACCTTTGCTAACTTATGGGGTTGTATTGCTGATTGTAATGATTATAATTGAGTAAAGCCACATTTGTCACTGCCGCGTTTGTTAATCATATTTTAATCAACATAAAACCTGACCTGCAAAATGCAAAAAATGTAAGAAAATTTGAATTTCGCGGGCTACCCTGACGCTTTAGCCTTGACCAATAATTCTGTATATAGAGAGATATAGAGCAGCTCTATAGGTATATTTTACGACTCTGAAAATTCAAAATTGTATTACTTTCTACAAGTGACATTATTTACACATATATACCTCATACCTTTTCCCCATGAGGAAAGGCAAAAATTACCTTACGCTACCTGTTACAATCCTTAGATACTCCTTTGGCTTCATTTACGTTCATACAGCTGTTCATACACGTACGCCGGTTGCGGTTATTGTTATTTTGTTGTTGTTTTACTCTGCGTCCGGCGCTCGGAGTGGTAACACGCCGTGTTCGGATTTGCGATAAGTCAATCGTCATCCTGAGGATGCCTCATTGAGAGGTGAAACACGTGTCGATTTCTTACAAGGTTTTTTATGACTCTTTAGAAATAGTTGAGTGGAATAGGTTACTAAATATATCTACGTCTATTTTATTTTGATAATTATAGGAGTAAATCTGGTAAATTCTCGACTTGGTACCTACAGAGTCTGAGGCAAAATTTAAATTTCTTGTGTGCGCAGTAAAGCTAGTTAGCGACTGACATTGGCATGGACCACTCCAATTTCTGCCACCCATTCCCTAAGTTTCCAAACTCAGTTGCATACTGCAGACTCATAATCAAATCTGTACATTCCAGCAACTTAACAAAGTTAGACACTCAATTTCAACAGCAGTCAATTTAAAAGCCACCCAAAACACAGGAATCCCAAGAAAAACAACATTGTAACGTAACAAACAAACGTAGCGAATATCTTTATACCTACACACAATCTCGAGGCGACCGTCTGGCCGACGGAAAAACAAGTAAAGTACTGATTTATTAAACATTCCGGCTGAACAGACATTCCTAGCGTGTTCCAACGAGTACCTCTTTATTTAGCACTGAATTTACATGCTTGGTACAATTTCGTTTTAGTTGCATTTTGTGTTGTTGGTATTTTTACGCAAGTACGCACTTATGACGTTAAAGCATGTAAGTAGTAACTTGTAGTTGAAAAACCACGATAGGCTAAGTAAAGTAGGTACTCGTGCAGCAGTACAATTCAAGGAAGGACACTCAGAAAAACAGCAGACAGATTCTCAGATCTACACATTTCCAAGTTTGTCATCTGCACATGCTGTTTATACCTTCCAACACAAATCTCACAAACACTGATCACAACAACAACTACCTATAAGCAATTCACCTTTTATCACATACTGCAAAATCCATCGTGTAATTTGCGTTGATGTTGAAAAACAAAAGGAAGGTGGCGTAGAATGTTTCCATTAAAATTTTTATATTTTGTACAATTCATCATCATCATCATCATCACCACCATCATCACCATCATCATCATTGGCTTTGTTCCGCCCACTGCTGAGTATTAGGCCTGCTACCTTTTGTGATGCAATATTAACCCATTTATTTTATGCATAAAATACAATAGACGTGGATATATTTAGTAACCTGTTCCGCTTAGCTATTTCTAAAGAGCCACAATAAACTCCTGAAATAAATCGACACGTGTTTCACCTCTCAACGAGGCATCCTCAGGATGACGATGGACTTGCACTCAGCGCTCGGTGTGGCAATACGCCGTGTTCGAGTTCGCAACAAGTTACATATAAAACAAAAATTACGTTCTCATGACAACGTGATGTTGTCATGGGAACGTAATTTTTGGCTTATCAATAAGTCAGTACCGGGGCGCCCGAGCTCTGCTCTGGTGAAAATAGAGAATGCTCATTTAATAGTAGAGGAAACTTCATACTAATCCATGCTGCCATGGTAGTAGGTACTTACTAATTCCATGCTCCCATGTCATTATTCAATATCTTGTTCTAAACTTTGGGCAACTAAGTTCTGCTCCGGTGAAAATACAGAGAAAATGAATTTTCCCAAATATGAGACCTAGTTAGATCGATTTTTCGACCCCACAAACCCCTATATTGCAACTTTCATCGAAATCGCTCGAGCCGATTTCGAGAATGTGAGTGCAAATACGGATAATAAGTATATCATAATTGTACTCACGTTTTCGTATATATACAAATATTGCTCGTTTAATAAGTAAAAGATGAAGATGGCTACAGCTGAAATCGCAAGCAGAGTCTTATGCAAAGTAAGTATTTAGTTTTTAGGGTTCCGTAGTAAACAAGGAACCCTTATAGTTTCGTCTGTCTGTCTGTCTGTCTGTCCGTCTGTCCGTCTGTCCGTCTGTCTGTCTGTCCGCGGTCTAGCTCCGAGACCCTTAGTACTAGAAAGCTGTAATTTGGCATAGGTATACATATTAATTACGCCTACAAAGTGGTAAAACAAAATTATGGAAAACATTTTTTTTAGGGTACCTCTCCTACACGTAAAGCGGTGATGTTTTTTTAACACTTAGTGTGGGGTATCATTGGAAAGGTCCTTTAAAAACATTGTGAGTTTGTGAAAACCATTTTTGGATTCAAGGATCCCTTTGCGAAATATTAAGCTTTAAAGTGCTAATTTTTGTTAGAGTTAAGTGTGTGTCCCCTGCCAGCTAAATGGTTGGTTTAAAATCACAGCAGTAGTTTATTTAACGAAATTAAAAGGAAAACTATCGCAGCTAAGTAGGCTCTACAAGTTAATGAGTAATAATCGACAACTTTGCAGTTGCAAAAACATGTTTTCCATACATTCCGTATGGGAGAACATATTTTTCAACTACAAAGTTAAGTTTGTTTTTGGGATAAATTCATCCCAACTACGGAACCTTTCATTGTGCATGGTCCGACATGCACTTGGCCGGTTTTTTTATATTTGTAGTTAATCTGATTAGTAAAGCAAATGTGAATACATGTTAATCCAATTTAGGCCAGTGGCCACATTCAAAATTATTTCGTTCTTGTTGTATGTCTTTAGGTCTAGCCACGACCTACGAAAACAATATTATGTAGACAGAATTTAAATGATTATTGTATGTAAACATTTTAGTTTTTCGGCTTCAAAATTACGGCTTCACAAAGTATTTACATTTAAATAGGGTTATATATTAAAACCAATGTAACTAATGTACTTTACACAATGCTATTCATTTAATAGTTGTACAAACTTAATTAAAGCATTTTAATCAAATCTTTGGAAACTCAAAAGCGCATTTGATTATTACAGTTAGTATTCATATTAGGTTTTACTTCAATTAATATTAAGATTTGTAACAGCGCCTTGTATGGATTAATTTCCAACATTATTTTGATACAATAAAATTAATTATTTCGTCGTGTAATTTAATCTAAATAGTGATATTCAAAACTTGTTGAGAGAATTTTTGGATATAAATAAAATAAATGAATGGAGGAGCTCGTGGCTAAGTTATAACAGCCGCACGGGCCGATCAGGTTAAGCTACGCTTGCCGGGGTTGTTTCGTGGATGGGCGACCATTTCGACATACCAAGACTCCTTCGTGCCTCGGAAAGTATGCTAAGCCGTTGATCCCAGCTGTTATTCGTGGATCTTCGACGATCGTTACGGGTCGACAGAAGCTCGAATGTCTGATAACCAGTCTTACCAAGGGGTATCGTATTACCTAGTTACTGGGTTGTGGAGGTCAGATAGGCAATCGCTTCATGTAAAATACTGGTATTCAGCTGCATCCGGTTAGACTGGAAGCCGATCCCAACATAGTTGGGAAAAGGCTAGGTAGATTGAGTAAATTAAGTGAATATGAAGTAGCACCTCGTTAGATTCCCGTT
This sequence comes from Agrochola lychnidis, assembly GCA_963680765.1. NCBI lineage: Eukaryota > Metazoa > Arthropoda > Insecta > Lepidoptera > Noctuidae > Agrochola > Agrochola lychnidis. The sequence continues at coordinate 20,164,517 of OY796857.1, forward strand.
GCAATTCGGGAAAGTCAGAAAGGGATACCGTGGCCCCTAGCAACATGGCAACTGAAGGAACGCGGGTGGGTTTTAGTCAGTAAGAGTCTGACACGCCCTGCCGCTCCGCCCAGAGCGGGAGAAGTTATTTGATAATTTCCACCCAAAAAAAAGGGTTAGTTGAGCTTATCGATTTCAATATATAGTCCTTCCAATATTTCCGCCTCATATCAATATTGGACGGATCATCAATTATTAATTATTTCTATTAATTGTGCCATTAGCAAGCTCTTGGCATAAGTCAATTCATTTCTGCTGGCCCCTTTACAGAGTCCTATTTGGTACTTATACAACAATCTGTGTTATATCACAAAATAGAACGGCACAGAAGGTCCACACAATGAGCGAAAATGCTCGCACATATGGATGATCGCAAGTAGACTATTTCTATGCAAAAACGATGCCCATCCCTTGTGCGCAGGATTCAGGCTAGCTCCAGCGGCATCCTGAAGGCATTCACGCAGGGGTTCGATTGTCAGTACCTGAATCATTACTGTATGGGTCACGTACTGAGCAATCAAAGATTGTAATATGATTTTATGTGTATGTTTAATTGCATTTTTTAAATTTTGTACTTGCCATGATCCCTTATTGGTCGAAATAAACGTTTATTTATTGATAGCATATAATGAGCTTTACGTACAGGGGGGCAAACTCATTAGCGACTGGCATTCGTTTGAAGTCTGCCAGTCACTTGCACAAAACTACCTATGCAAGTAACTTGCATGCCATTGTGCCATGACTTCTGATAGGTGATAATATGGACATGAGCGTATCTTTGGCTTGACATAATAAGAGATCACCATACGTACCGTCACTAGCATAAATACCAAACACATGCAAAATTCAAAAGTGATTTTCTCGTAATGTAACCATTGCAACTTTGACAAAGGACCTATTTCTTAAAAATATGGTTTCCAAAATACTATGTTCATCATAAAATTTCTATCAGTACTTTAGGAGAAAATCGCTGTTGAATCTTGCGTAGTTCTAAGTTAGTAGCTCTGCCACAGGAGGAGACACCCTGGGCGTCGGGAATCGCGGGCCGATTTCCGGTCACCGTAGGCGCGGGCTTGCGGACGGTGAGCAATAGGTAGCTCGCCGTCCGATAAGGATCAGGTCCGGGTCGACGACGCGTTGTGTTCCACGCGCGCCTCAAAGAGATGTCAGCAAAATTGACGGGATTCGCTAGGGCCGATGCCGGCCGGGGTTGCGAAGAAAACCGAAAGAGAGATCGTGGCCCCCGGCAACAGAGCAACCGAAGGAACACGGGTGGGTTTTAGTCAGTAAGAGTCTGACACGCTCTCCCACTCCGCTCAGAGCGGGAGTAGTTATTTTATAATTTCCCAGCCGAGACAAAAAGGTACGTGTCTATGTGAGTGCTCGCCTGTTTTGGCGGGTTGCAGCCAACCTTCTGTGTTTATATATTCTGTGATTATTATGTGATGCAGAGTTCCGTGTCTTGGAAATAATAAGAGACATCAAGGCTCATTAGTAGCTAGACGTTCGATGTCTACGACATTCAATTAGTAGCTACTCCACTTGCATTTTATGTAAAAGAGTTCGATATTGTAAGGTGGAAGAGACAATGAATGACTGTTGTTTTTTAATTTATTTTTAAATAAATAAATTATTGTATTCTCCGATTTTTGCCTTTTGTTTTTTACTAGCTGCTATTCGCAGCTTCGCCAGCATTGGCCTTATTTTTCTAAAATAAAAGTTAGCTTCTTATAATATTAGCTATCTGCCAGTGAGAATCCCGTCAAAATCGGTCCAGCCGTTTTGGACATTAGTCGGAACAAACAGACAGACAAAATTAAAAAAAAAATATGATATTTTTATTTTACTTATTTTTATAAGTACCTAAGTAAGCTGTTATTATGACATTACAAACAGACACTTTTATTTATTTGTATAGATAGATGTTTAGATGAAGTTACTAGCTCATTACCAGTGATCGGAGTAGGTAGAGTGATTTTATGTACTCGCATCATGAATAGTCATAGAAATCATAACATGGATAAGCCTTTTTTCCGGGATTTCATTTTGGTACTTACGGGATTGAATCAAATATTGTTAAAGTAAGGATTTTTAAACTAATACATTAGAAATTTATAGAATGTGATAGATAAACATTTAAAATATATTATATTATTATATTGTTTTTATAGTATACCTATCCTTTTCTTGGAGTCCGATATCGACGAGACGACCTATATACTATTAAAAAGACTGCAAAAGGGTTAAATATTTCTTATTCATATTGATGTATTCTTTATTCTACACATTACAACATTTAAAATTCCTTATAAAAGTCTTAATAATTTCAAAATCCCGGAATCCCGGGGACATATCCATACTAATATATACGTGGCATTGACCCCAAATCACTCTACCTACTCCGATCACTGCTCATTACAGCAGAACGCTTCTGGAATTTTAAAATGCTACATACAAAATAAAAAATAAAACCCCAGGCCTATTTATTACCAACACCGATATTTGATTCCAACAATTGATTGCTACAAGAGATGTTGATTGAAACCATTTCAATTTCAGCTCACGTTGTCAGAGAGAAAGTAAGTGAAAATAACTAGCAGTTCTTCAAATTAAGGGAAAAATGCTCAGTATTCGTGTGGCCCCGGCGGGCGGTACTTTTTCTGTACTCTTGGGAGGCAATGTTTAAATTAGTACCTTCTCACGACATATGGAAGAGGCGTTCTTTTTGGGGTGAAAGTAATTGTTGCTGTTTAGTTTGGTCAATATTTGTTATTGTTGGAATTTATGGACCAAATTGTTTTTAAGTAGTACTTTAAATGTTATTGGTATGTTGGTATTGTTCCACGATTTTTTCACCGAAAACAATAAAAATTAAGGAAAAAGTGAAATATAACTTCAACCCAAAAAGTCAACAAAAAAAAAATTGTTATAATGTATCAAACCAAAGATATTTTGGAAAGAAAGAAAAGTATTCCAAGTAAACTAAAGTATGATTTTTTAAGAAGGTAAAAATAGTAAAAATGATATGTTTTTAGAACTATCCTAAATCATCTGCCTAGCCTTTTCCTAACTATGTTGGGGTCGGCTTCCAGTCTCACCGGATGCAGCTGATTACCAGTATTTTACATGGAGCAACTGCCTATCTGACATCCACAACCCAGTAACTGGGTAATACGACACCCTTTGGTAAGACTGGTTGTCAGACTTTCGGGCTTCTGACGACCCGTAACGACTGTCAAAGATCTACGAATGACAGCCGGGACCAACAGTTTAACGTGCTTTCCGAGCCACGGAGGAGTCTCGGTATGTAAAGATGGTCACCCATCCACGGGCCAACCCTGGCAAGCGTAGCTTAAACTGATGGATCGACCCGTGCGGCTGTTTTTCTTAGCCACGAGCCTAAAGAAATAAAAAAAACGTGTGGCACTCGGGGACTGCCGCGGTAAAGCTATTGCATAGCATTTGTAACCTCCATGACAACATCACGTTGTCATGGGAACCGTCATTACATGGTAGGCGGAGTGGGGGGTGTTAGGTTTTATTTTCGTTACGATTTTATTTTAGTTACGGAATTTCTTGATTCGGTCACCGCGCTCAAAGCCCGCGATAAAAGCTATGCAATTGCTTAATAAACACGGAAGTAAAGTTAAATTCTAGAGCTTTACAACAAACATGATGAGAAGTAAATAGATAGCACCTACACAAATAAGGCTTAAGATATATGATGACTATGACATAAGGTTACAACCAAACTCTCTCAGATAACACGACACCTATCCACACAACTTAAGTCCCAACCCTCAATCACAAGTTCTCTAACAATAAAGCATATTCTACAAACGTCGGCATGTACTGTCACCAAGTTAATGTTTCCAATTTGATTCCCTGCCAGACGTATGTTAGTCGTAACATAATGTTTAACTGTATGTGGCTATCTTCATGTGTGTCCGTTTGGCGTAAGATCAAACTACATATCTTGAATTATGGAGTTATAATGTGTTTTGTGTGGGAGTTTAGTCGTGATTAAGTGGGGAATTAAGTAAAGTGGGGAGTTTGTTGTGTGGTAAGGAATTTTCTTAGATGTGGCGATAAGAAGTGACATTCGGAAAAATAAAGCGACAGCTAAACAACAATGTTGGTTTAAATCGGAAGAGAAAGTTCATTAGTTGAAAACAATCTACATTTAAATGATAAATGATAAATGATAAATGATTTTATTTCTGTAAGTAGGTTTGTACAAACACTTTTACACGTCAATCATATTTTAAAAACTAGATGAAGTCGGCGTTTCCTATCTGACTACTCCGAGAAGAAAGGCCGAAACAAACTCAGAGGTCACAGTCTCTTTTAAAGTCCAGACATAATCTTGGTCAGATCATGTGAAGGCCATGTGGATTGGTGTCTGAAGTGGTCTTTATAGGAAAGCACCACACAGATTGAGAGGGCCTGTCCAGTCAGTGCACGCATTTGTCAGTTATCGTGTAGCTCAACTCAGAATTTAAGGAGCTCAACGATTCGACGAACAATACCAAAAAAAGGACATTTGTGTAGGCCACATAAATTACTCAAACTGTCAGACCATGATTAAAACTAACTGAGAAAAAATTAAAAACAAAACAAAAGGAATGACCCATATAGTCTTCACATTCACAATAATTAAAATAATATAATACTTTAAAAGTAAATATTCACGTCATTGTATATGTATATAAAAATCATTAATGTCAACGTGTATATAAAAAAAAAAAAATCCGGAAATGATCTTGGTCAGAGCATTTCATTTGAGGACCATGTAGATTTGTGTCTGAAATGGTCTTTTGAGGAAAGAACCATACAGATTTGAGTGGACCTGTCCAGTCAGTGCACGCATTTGTCAGTAATCGTGCAGCTCAACTCAGAACTTAAAAGGAGCTCAACGATGCGACGAACAATACCAAAGAAAGGACATTTAGGTAGGCCGCATAAAGTACTCAAAACTGCCAGATTATCATTAAAAACTAACTGAGAAAAAATAAATAAATCTATATACATGAACTACATAGTCCTCACATTCACAACAATTAAAATAATAATAATGTTATACTTAACAAAGTAAATATTCATGTCATTGTGTATATAATTTTAAAGTTTGCAAAAAAAAAAACAAATTTCAAAAGTAAAAAATAAAAATAATAATTGGAGCAGCTCAATCCCAAGCCTTTTTGTCCTCAATGTAATCTTTAACGGTATAAAAAGCTTTCTGGCACAACTTACGTTTAATGAATGATTTGAATTTATTAAGGCTTAGATCTTGTACGTGGCTTGGAAGTTTATTATAAAAGCGTATACATTGACATCTGAACGATCCACCTATTTTTTTGAGCCTTGTTGTGGGTACAACAAATTTGTGTTTGTTCCTAGTATTTATGTTATGGATATCACTGTATTTTTTAAACAATTTTATATTTTTATGGGCATATAAAAGATTATCAAAAATATACTGAGAAGGCACAGTCATTATATTAATCTCCTTAAATTTATCTCTGAGAGAGTGTCTCGGACTTAATTTATAAATTGATCGAACAGCTCTTTTCTGCAAAGCAAAAATAGTCTGAATGTCGGCGGCATTTCCCCACAACAGAATACCGTACGACATTACACTATGAAAATAACTAAAGTACACTAAACGGGCTGTCTCTATGTCAGTCAAATTACGAATTTTTCTAACAGCATATGCTGCGGAGCTAAGCTTTTTTGACAATTTATCTATATGTGGGCCCCACTGAAGCTTAGCATCCAAAGTTAAGCCCAAGAAAACTGTGCTATCATCAGGATTCAATTCTTCGCCCTTTATCAACACACTAGTTTTCACCTGCCTAACATGAGGTAAGGTAAACTTAATGCATTTGGTTTTTTTTTCATTAAGAAGTAAATTATTAACATTGAACCAGTGAACTACTTTTGAGATCGCGCTATTTACATCGTCAGTAACCAGCTGCTGACGTTTAAGTTTAAACAAAAGTGAAGTGTCATCTGCAAACAACACTACATCATGGTTATCCTTTATGAGGTAAGGCAAGTCATTAATATAAATAAGAAACAAGAAAGGACCAAGAATTGAGCCCTGAGGGACTCCCATTGTTACTAAAGATCCGGGAGATCTTTTCCCATTAACGTCAACGCTCTGAATCCTATTACTCAAGTATGAAATAAGAAGATTCAGAGCGCTGTTCCGGATCCCATAGTGGCGGAGTTTCCTGATTAACGTTTCATGAAGAACGCAATCAAATGCCTTGGACAAATCACAAAAGATGCCCAAAGCATCGCATTTATCTTCCCATGCATTATAAATATGACCTAAAAGTTCATCAGTAGTTGAACGACCCCTTGTAAAACCGAACTGTTTGCTATGTAATAATTTATGTCTATTAAAAAATCTTTGCAATTGGTCTAAAATTAATTTCTCAAAAATTTTACTAAAAGTAGGTAGTACTGAAATAGGTCTATAATTTGCGGGGTCTGATGTACTACCTGATTTAAACAAAGGAATTATTTTACTATTTTTCATAAGGTCAGGAAACTCCCCACAGTCGATACAATTATTAAAGATAAGAGCTAAAGTAGGTGCTACAATGTCAATAATAGACTTGGCAACTTCTACAGAATTACCCCACAGATCTGCAGTCTTTTTTACATTTAAGGTGTGAAAGGTTTTAATTATGTCTCTACAGGTAATATGTTCAAAAGTAAATTCCGAATCGCAAACATTAACATTTTCCTTTAACAAAGACTCAGCAACAGAAGGTGAAGAGTTTAGGGATTTAGTAGTTGAAACGGGAATATCTGAAAAGAAATTTTCAAAGGCCGCGGCGACTTGTGAGTCTGATTTTATTATGTTGTCATTAATAGACAGGCTGTAGTCAGTATTTCGGTTATTAGACCTTCCCGTTTCACTATTAATAATATTCCAAGTCGTTTTAATTACATTACTACTATTTTTAATCTTCGAACTCAAATAACGCGACTTGGCCATACAACAAACTTTTTTAAATAATTTTGAATAATTTCTGACATATAAATTAAATTCAGCTGTGTTTACATAAGTCCTTTCATTGTACAACTCATAAAGCCGTGTTCTACTTTTATGAATACCAATGGTAGCCCAATCACTAAAAGATGCGTTACTATTAACCGAGATAGTCTTGGGAATAAAGGTGGAATTAAATTGCTTACAGTATATATTAAAGAAGTCATCATATAGGTTATTAGGATCAGCATGAATAGACAAAACTGGTAATTTATTAGTGAGTTTAACTTTAAAAGTTTCCAAGCGACTTGCAGTTTTGGGGTTAACAGTGATATCCTTTTTAGCCACTTTGTTGTTTTGGTTTGGAATAGTAATCCACTGCCCGCAATGATCAGAATCTAGTAAATTTATAATTTCTTTGTGGCTTGGTATAACATTTGTATAAATATTATCTAGGCATGTGGCACTAGTAGGGGTTATTCTTGTGGGCTCCAAAAATAGGTTTACAAGATTGTAGGACTGAAACAGACTTACTATTTTACTACAAGAACCTGAGTTTTCTAATAAGTTAACATTAAAATCACCGCTAATGATAATAGACTTATTCGAGTTACAAATCTTGTGCAACACTTCATCCATTACCTTTTCAAAGCAGTCATACAATCCTGAAGGGGGTCTGTACACACTTAATACAATGAACTGCTCCAATTCTATACAGGCTATTTCAACTGTCCGCTCAACAGATAGGCTCACAATATCCTTACGGTCTTTAAATTTAAGCTGGTTACTTACTAAAATTAATGAGCCACCGTGTATAGCATTAACTCTGCTGAATGAACTACCTACCTGGTGATTATTAAAATTAAACAAGAACTGGTGTCTTTTAAGCCAATGTTCTGTTATACAAAGAATGTCAATACTGTTAAAATTCATAAATAATTCTACTTCTAAATCTTTGTTCATAAATCCTTGAATATTTTGATGCACCAGGTTAATACTATTTAGAGATTTTATACTTTTATTTGATCTTATTTTGCAATTCTGTACACTATTGCTAGAGTTTGCCTCTGTTGTCTTAATTTCTAATTTAAATTATTGTCAATGTCAATTTTTGATACCAAATTATTGGCTGAATTATTTAACATGTCACAGCATTGCTCAATAGAAGCAATTTGTTTAGCCAAATTCTTGGCTGTAATAGAAAAGTAATATGATAGCGACACAGCTATCTGTCTTTTACAATAATTTGAAAGATAGTACCTATCCATACAAAATCTATCTTTTGTCAAATAAAAGTGGTTACCAACATAATTGTTAGTGTCAATTAAATGGAATAAATTATTATTGCATGTCAAATTATTTAAAACTACAACAGCTGAAAAACATTTTGCAACAGTGCATAAAAATCTTCCAACAAATTCATAGCAAACTACATAAAATTGTATTCATTAAAAATATAAACCAGCCAGTATACGTGAAACAAAAACAAAACAAAATCCGCCACTCAAATCAGAGCGCAGCTAACAGGGCCGTTTACCCTACTACTTAAAACAGGCCGCCCGCTCCGAGTATTTTCTTTGTAACACTAACTGTAATGAAAGCTGTGACAATCGGTAACAACGGTGTCTACTCCTTTATAATTAAAAGTGTTGCGTCAGTATTTATTTTTAGAAAGGTATTTTTATTTACCTTTAGTGAATAAAGGTTATAGGGCGATTTTTCAGGTAGTTTCAGGTTTATATGGGACTTAAAACATAACTGGCGAAATGTGGGTGTATCTGCTACAGGGTCACCTCTGCCCAACCCTTCGGGGAAACAAGACGTTATGTTATGATTCAGGTTCTATGTTAGAGGGTTTGGTTTCCGCACTTAGTTCTTCAAGGGAACATTATGCGTGGGCCATGGCGGTCGTCAGTTGTTATTCCAATCAGCTCACCAGGAGTTAATTAAGTCTCCTGGTCTGTTTAGAATATCTATAAAAGATATGGGTGACCCGAGGGTTTCTGTTCTGATCTGGGTGACGCCTGTGCATTCAAAGAGCATATGCGCAACGGTTTCCACAGCCTCCATGCATGCCTTGCACAGAGGACTGTCCGTTATACCTATTGTAGGTATAGTTTCAGGTTATTAATGAATTTGCCACATAATGAGGTTAGAATATAATTTGTTTGCAGTGTGAAAGGACGTGTTTGTCAAGGGAATGACTTTGCCTGAAAGTTTTTTTTAGATCTAAAAATCATGTTATGATTAGTTCATAACTTCAAGGCAGAAAACAAGTTCAAGGTTTAGAGGGCATTCGCTAAAGTGTTTTTCTAAATTGGTTTGGTAGGTATTATAACCATCATCGTCTGCTGTCATTTGTGGATCTTTGACAGTCTTTACTGGTTGTCACAAGCCCGAAAGTTTGATAACCAGTCTTACCAAGTGGTATCGTATTACCCAGTTACTGGGTTGTGGAGGTCAGATAGGCAGTCGCTCCATGTAAAATACTGGTATTCAGCTGCAGCCGGTTAGACTGAAAGCCGACCCTAACATACTTGGGAAAAGCTTAGGCAGTTTGATTGAGGTATTAGAACCATTGTCATTTTTGAGATTAAGGTTTTATTTTAAAGTTGTTTTCAACGAATAAGCACATAAAAATAACACAAATGATTGTAGATAATCTTATTGAAAATACCTTTTGTAGGACAACATAATATTTAATTCCCGGACCTGCCACTTACTGTTTAATTTAATTGAATGACATACAATAAAAATGCAATTGTTATTGTATATTATTTAATTAAATTATTATTATTATGTCAATTATTATTAAATATTACTAACACTAGTTTGTAAGCTCGTAATTGTTCTAACAAATATGGATGTAATCGTATCGAATCTGAATTAAATGATTTTATTTTTATTTTATTTTATATATCGGTTCCTTCAACTCAGTGTTGGTGGAAAAATAACAGAAAATTCAGCCAACTTTTTAAGTCTAGAAAAAATCCGCTACAAAAAAATAAAAGCTGCTAAGTATATAAAAACAAACAAGGGGAACCCATAACAAAGCATTAATAATTAATTCAACTCAATTTCTTTCTTTAACTTTTTAAGTAATCCCCGAAAGCTTTTAAGTAGAAAACAATACTGAGTGCTAAGTTACTTCGTCGTCCCTTTTGCTTCCCGCGTTTTTCTTAGACAATGTGTTGGAAACTATTGACGTTATGTCATTAAAAATGCTGGCCATGTGTTTTGCTAATGGTACCAATGGATTAAAAAAAGGAAATAGAATCTGCCTTCTTCTTTCAAATTTTTGGAAATAGCTCATAGTGTAGTAAAATATTAGCCTGTCGGCGTTGGTAGCATGGATCACTGTCTAAGGTAGGTACGGTATTCGATTTAAATAAATAAGTTATTTATGTTCTTTTAATGTACCCTGTACTCCAAAAGATTAAATTATTTTTATTTTATCTTATTATTCCTAAAGTCTACCAGAGAGAAAATTAGATATTTTTCTCATATTTTAGTTTGAACTTTTATATCGTTTGCCAAATGTTTGCATATGCATATTCTCCCTTAGAGTTTCGTTAAAAGCTATGCAGGATTTAAATATAGACAACTATCTGCGCCCCGCGGTTTCACCCGCTTAAATCTCGATCCCGTGGGAAAAAAAAAAGTATCCTATGTTCTTTTCCAGGGCATCATCTATATATGTGCCAAATTTCATCCAAATCCGTTCAGCCGTTTTAGCGTGAAGGCGTAACAAACAAACTTACTTTCGCATTTATAATATTAAGGATTTGTTATAAAACCTTTGTATGAAAATACAGGGTGGCATCGACGCAAAAACTGAAACCATGGATTCAGTACATGATTCTGAAAGCCAATGCGTTGAAATTTTTCGTCGGTTATTTAAAAAAAATCAGCTGTTCCATACATTTTGACCGCGTAGGTGTTGCACTTTTCTATGGAACAGCAGATGTTTTTTTTAATAACCGACGAAAAATTTCAACGCAGGGGAGTTCAGAATCAAGTACTGAATCCATGGTTTCAGTTTTCGCGTCGATGCCACCCTGTACAACATTTAAAAACACTTTTTGAAAAGATTTTCATTTCAGTCTGGTCTGTTGCAAACAGAGGGATAAAGCATTAAAGGGCTTAAAATACTTTAAATCTAGGATTATTACACTCGAAATGATTCTATTCGTTTTCCGATATTTCCGGCCATTGGAGAGTTATTGTTACATTTTTAAAAGCAGCTTTTGCAGTGGATTTTAGCAGGTTAAGCTGTAGTGACAGTGTGAGTAGATAAAAACGATTGAGATAAAATTGTGGAAAGGTTATTTCATGAGACTTTATTAGAAAACGTTTTTAGCTTGTATTAAAACGAAATTGTTTATTCTTTAAATAAGATATCGGAATCACTTTTCCAAGTCATATTAAAAAAAATAAGAAGAACAAGCTAGATGAGTTCAGCGTTTCCTATCTGACTACTCTGAGAAGAGAGGCCGAAACAAACTCAGAGGTCGCAGTGTCTTTTAAAGTCCAGACATAATCTTGGTGAGGCCACCATGTAGATTAGTGTCTGAAATGGTCTTTTGAGGAAAGAATCATACAGATTTGAGTGGACCTGTCCAGTCAGTGCAAGCATTTGTCAGTAATCTCATCAGTAAAGCTATGGTTTGTTTCCAGTTGGACTGGGAGTGGATCTTAACATGGTTGGGAAAAGCCTAGGGCGATTGATTGAGCCAAGGTGATATAAAAGCTTAAAGAAACTGCACATCCAACCACAAATTGAGACAAGATCATAGCGGCATGGTACTGAATTCAAACGTAATCTGAATTAATTAGTACAAAGGAGGTACTGAAGCAATGACTTGTAGAGCCGCGTCGGAGCACATCGGGGCACATAGTAAATCTCAGTGCGTAGTATTTTACTACATTTGGATCAAGTTACCTTTTGATGGCTCAAGAAGTTTTGTTCTCCTCAATTTCCCTTTGTAAAGTTCAATCCCAGAATTTCATCGAATAACCAGTCTTGCAGAAATGTAACAAGCAAACTCAGTTTTCTTTAAAAATAAGGTGTCACAACAGCCCTTAAAATTCTTCTAAAATATTTTTCGTTCCGCACCATTGGCTCCGTGAACTTTAAGTTAAAGCTAACAGTGCTGATAGGCCGTGAGACTTGCTCCGTAGTTTACGTGCCTCGACTCATAATGTTACTGAAAATGTCGCAAAGTTCGTGAATTATTGACACAGCAACACTTTATTATTAGATATGAATCGATTTTATTTTTCACGGGTGTTTTGAGGCTTGTGAAGTTTTGCTGTAAAGGGTTTTTATAGAATAAAATAACAAATTGTAAGTTATCTTGTATCTGCGTTGCCTTTGATAACGGTGTAGAAGTGGTGAAGTTTTGGGCCAACAAACTATGAATAGGTAACTGTCATGTCTGTGATTAAAATGAGATCTTAGCCAGATATTTGTGTTGATATTTCTACTCAGCGGATGTCAGAATTATGGAGGAGATAGTGACTAGGTAATAACAGCTGCACGGGTCGATCTATCAGGTTAAGCTACGCTTATCGTGGTTGGTTTGTGGATGGGTGACCATCTTTACATACCCAGATTCCTCCGCATCTCGGAAAGCACGCTAAGCCATTGGTCCCGGCTGTCATTCATGGATCTTTGACAGTCGTTACGGGTCGTCAGAAGCCCGAAAGTCTGACAACCAGTCTTATTAAGGGGTGTCGTATTATCCAGTTACCGGTTATGTAAAATACTGATATAATATTCAGCTGCATCCGGTTAGACCGGAAGCTAATCCCAACATAGTTGGGAAAAGTCTAGGCAGATTTTGGATGCCAGAATTATGGTCAAGCCCTACCATGAACGCGCGACGTAAACGTAATGCAGTCAGTTAAAAATATTTTTGAATCGAAAATACAACAATCCTACAGCATTTTCATTTACCTATACTCCATTTGAAATAAGATTAGACATTTAAAAAACCTTTTTACAGTCCGTTCAACAGATTTTGACTTCGATACCGTAGGTATAAAGACAAGACAGGGACAGGATAGGGATAAGGACCAAGCCCGGGTCGACGGCGCGTTGTGTTCCACACACACTTCAAAGAGACGTCAGCAGAATTGACGGGGTCCGCTAGGGCCAATGCCTGCCGGGGCTGCGAAGAAGTCCGAAAGGGAGATCGTGGCCCCCGGCAACATAGAACCGAAGGAACACAGGTGGGTTTTAGTCAGTAAGAGTCTGATACGCCCTCCCGCTCCACCCAGAGCGGGAGAAGTTATTTGATAATTTCCCACGCATAAAAAAAAAAGGTATAAGGATGGCAATAAAAGCAAAAAAGTGGTTACGATACCAACTGTTGCTGCCATTTATCATGCCAACAACGAAATAGAACAAATCGATCAAAATCGGTTGAACGGACTGTAAAAAAGGTTTATTTAAATGTCTAATCTTATTTCAAATGGAGTAGTTAATTGATTCAGGCGTGACCTTGCGGAAATCCATTATAAAATACAATAGACGTGGATATATTTAGTAACCTGTTCCGCTTAGCTATTTCTAAAGAGCCATAAAAAACTCCTGAAATAAATCGACACGTGTTTCACCTCTCAACGAGGCATCCTCAGGATGAAGATGGACTTGTTGCAAACTCGAACACGGCGTGTTGCCATACCGAGCGCTGAGTGCAGACTGGTCCTTATTTATGTATTTAGATACAACATAATTATAATTTAATTTATTTATTTTTTCTTTGTTTGTTGCGCAGACCTTTGGCTGAGCTGACTGAGAGTCTGCGCTCAGCGCTCGGTGTGGCAACACGCCGTGTTCGAGTTTGCAACAAGTCCATCGTCATCCTGAGGATGCCTCGTTGAGAGGTGAAACACGTGTCGATTTATTTCAGGAGTTTTTTATGGCTCTTTAGAAATAGCTAAGCGGAACAGGTTACTAAATATATCCACGTCTATTGTATTTCAAATGGAGTATAAATGTTTTCAAAAAGCAATAAGTGTCACCCATAGATATATTATGAATAAAGTCTTAAAACTAAGTAAGTATTATGAGCGAAACGAGTATTTTTAATTTCAAAATCTTTCAAATTTACGTTACGTATACTTTGCGCGTTCGTACTAGGCCCAAAGTATGCCAAAAATAAACGCCTCATAATTTTTGAATGACGTTCGTCGTATATGTGGACCATTATCGATCGTTCGTTCGGGATATTTGCGTGCGATCAGCTCAGGCCTAAAGGTCAATGGACTCGGGAATTAGGATTGATCCTAGGCGTCCGCCGCGCGCCAATGAGATAAAAATTAGGTGTACTTTAGGGAATTATACGATTAGGTTTAAAGTATATAGGTACATAGCAGGGGTCTTAGTCTGCTTACGCAATTGTGTCAGGATGGCCGTTTGGCCTTTCATGCATAACCAGCCTATAATTTTCTCACTGCTTGGACATAGGCCTCCTTTCTGTGTGAGGGAGTGGGCCGTAATACACCACGCGGGCCCAGTGCGGTTTGGTAGATGTCACATGTCTTCAAAGTTTTTGACTCTCGGACATGCCGGTTTCCTCACGATGTTTTCCTTCACTGTTTCGAGAGAAGTGGTGACGAAATAATTTACGCAAGGTAAGGTTTACACTTTTTAAAGCTTACTGCCAAACTTTTTATACGAGCAGTCTGTGGGTCAGCTGTACTCAAAGATCGATCAATGCCTTGCGTGTCCAGTATAATAATGGATTCAGGATGCTGCTGGGGCTGCCCCGTTTTTGTAGCGCTTCGGGCATGTTTGTGGAGGCTCGGGTTGATGGCTTCCATGCTATAATGCGCAAGCGAACCGCCTCCCTACTAAGCAGAGTGCGGGGCAGCACTAACAGTATCCTTCAAGTAATTGCTGAGAAGAATGACTCGGCAGTCATGAAGGCTTTCGTTCGGATTCTGGTCAGATAGCGTGGCAATCTATCCTGAACTCGAGCGGGAGGTTTCATGACTACTTACACCTTTTATGTACCTACCTTTTTGTAATTTATGTCTGCATTAACATAGCTTATAAGATAATTCATGTGACTAACAATTATGGACTTTGTCTGAATAAATAAATAAATAATAATAATAATAAAGCGCCTGTTAGGGTTCGAACCTACGACCTACAAAACGTAAGTTGCGGCCGTTACCACTGGGCCACCACTGCTCTCTTTTGGCCTTTCATTGACACCGTAATGGTTGGTTTGGACAGTTTTGGTAATCACGTAATTAAATGTCGTCATTATGGTTTTCCGATGGGGTGACATGGACAATCCATTGAAAAAAAACAGTCGTATTTGGTAATCTCGTACTTAATGACAAGTCGTCAATTGTTCGGGAATCACCTATTATTTTGACGTTTTTTTTACCACTGACACGCCATTATGAATTTACTTTTGGAACAAAATCAAGCAAATAGCATTGTCTTAGTATGGTTTTCATAGTGACCAATCATTACAGAAAACAGCAGACTTGGCCCCCTGTAAGAAGGTTAAGAAGGATGATTCAGATGTCATTGTCTCATCTACAACTCGGTCCTTAAGCCAATGTGGACCGGCATCCAATTGTGGGGCGTTGCCAGCAAAACCGACATACTCTGCCTGCAGAGAGTCCAAAATGGTATCCTAAGATAAATAGCAAAGACACCTTGGTTTGCTAGGAACGACGAAATCCACGACTATCTACAAATGCCATCAGTAAACTCTGAAATCGAGCGGTACAAAAGACAACACAAGGCATGCCTAACCTTGCATCCAAACTCACTAGTTGCTGAACTATTAAACCCGTCAGTGGTGGTAAAAAGGCTGAAGAGGAACCACCTTCTATAAGTGGGAGGCGCAACCCTGGCTGCTGTACCACAATGCCACTTGTCATGCAACGAATTCGCTTATGGTCTAACGACTGATTGCAAATTGAAATAAAAGGAAAAAAAAAACGTGTGGCACTCGGGGACTGCCGCGGTAAAGCTATTGCATAGCATTTGTAACCTCCATACTTCCTATTTGTCAACGCTACACTTGGAATGATGACGTGATGACATAAAACAAAAATTACGTTCCCATGACAACATCACGTTGTCATGGGAACCGTCATTATATGGTAGGCGGAGTGGGGGGTGTTAGGTTTTTTTCGTTACGGAATTTTTTGATTCGGTCGCCGCGCTAAAAGCACGCGATAAAAGCTATGCAATAGCTTAAAAAAAAAACAAAAATAGATGTCATTGTAGTGAAAAATAAAGGTATTGAAGTGATAATTACTATCTTAGAGGATAGTTGTCTGCAAGACAGTCAGTAACGTTTTCGTTTCAGCTAATACCAACAAAATCAAAATAGGGTGAGTAGTATGTTTTTGAAGTGAAACCTTCTTTATGCGCGTTGGGCATTTTTGAGATGGGACTAAATCATTGATTTCGCGACATTGTAACGATACCTTATTTTTGTAAACGCTGTTGTGCTCTTTATTTATATTACGTTACGGATCAATGTTTTATGCAAGTATTTTTACTTTAAAGGTTTTGTAAACGTGATTGTACACTTTATTTTTATTACTTTACGGATCAAATCAAATCAAATCAAATCATTTATTTTTGCAGAAAAACACTGTTACAATGGTGTTATAAAAATTTACATGTTTCAAGTGATTCTACCGTAAGGCATGCAAAATGTATAGGTACAATCATAAAATACAATCAACAAATAGATAAAAAACAGTCATAAAATACTTTAAGATATTAAATTAATGCAATGTCATACAGATTAATTATTTATTCAATAATAGTAGTATTTAAATAATTTTAATGTCGTTCCTAGAATTATTACAATATTTAAAGATTCATGCAAAATAATAATTGTTATTGTTTGATGTCACTGTGAGATCTTAAGTTTTGAAAAATTATCGTTTAAGAATTCGTTCAAATTATAGTAACATTTATCAACTAAAAGACTCTTTACACTTTTCTTAAATAAGGTAGTATTCATTGCCCTTATTTCTTTAGGTAATTTATTGAAAATGACAGGAGCCATGTGAAACACACTTTTGTGCATTAAAGCGGTATGTGTTCGGCGGACACAGAGGCGAAATTCGTCACGTTGTTGCCTATTATTCACTTCTGAGGCTAATTTAAATAGTGTTTTATTGGTCTTAACAAATACTGAGACTTCAAAGATATATAGGCTTGGGAGAGTTAAAATTTTGTACTCCTGAAAAAACGGTTTACAGGTCAGGATCAATGTTCTATGCAAGTATTTATTTTTAAAGGTTTTGTAAACGCGATTGTGCTCTTAATTTAGATAATGTTACGGATCAATGTTCTATACAAGTATTTTTCTTCCACCAAGGCGATCTTGTTCAAGTTTTCACTTCTGACGGCACTCCCGGAGTGCCACTTTTTTTTCCTTTTTACTGTTTTTGTAAATCCCCTTTCCCGTAGGAATAGGTACGTATACGACGATGATAAAAATGTACCTACATTATGTACATATACTGTATATTTGGAATCCCGCAGTCGTAAAATATAACCCACCATTTAGTTTTTAGGTATGATCCATAAAATTCCGGTTCCTCAACCATAACATACAAAATATAGACGTATTATTTGTCCGAAATTTTAACAACCAACAAAGTTTGTAATCCGTGAATTTATAGCGGACATTTTTAATATAAACGTGTGCGTGTGAATGAATTCATAACTTTGCCACAGCGTAACTTTATACGTAGTACTTTATACAGTTGTTCAAGCATTTTGACATTGACAGTTTTGATAAATGCAGCGTTAGATTTACAGTAACATATCCATTCGTTGATTTAAAGTGAAGAAAGCTGTAGTACTAAATGGGATAGCGTGCAGTCCAATGACTAAGCTTTAAGCTGCAATTAGGAGGCATTGTTACAAACTACCAATGCGATTTAGGCTCTTATATTGGACTAGTAAGTAGGTACCTAATGATATTTTAGCAGTCTTCTAATATTACAATATCACAGTCTTATCTATGTATTATACATTGTATTAGTGAATCAATTTTCACGCCTCCCCCTTAAGACCTTAGCCAAATATTTTTCATCCCATCTATTCGAAAAGGACGACTTGGTTCGCCTTTAAGTGCACCCAAAGGTGGTGTTTTCTATAAGAAACTTTTAACGGGCAGTAATGAGTTTTTATTCCTCTTTATAAGTGTACCGCAATTATTTTTGCCGCGCACTTTTTGAATTTGGAACATTTTCTTAGTGTTCAGCGCCAATGAAATCGAACGCAAATATTGTTTGATTAAAGACTGGCTGGTACGACGGCACATAGTCGCGCCGCCGGCTGAATAAAAAAAAAAGAAATCAAATTAAGAACGCGCGAACTACAGCCCGCGTTTTCGTCAATTTTCACGGATTGTTAGAAATTCATGGTTTTATTTAAAAAAATGAATTCTTCAAGTGACAGTGGAATTATAGAATTAACTCCTGAAAGTGTTAGAACTGACGCATGAAATGTGATGGATAATCTATTACCTGCAAAATCGCGAGAGAAATATAAGTTTTTAGTTGTTTTATTATTAGATACTATTGAATTTCAATTTAGTTGTTACTCTATGTTTTATTAAATAATACAAAAAATACAAAAATACAAAATAATATTACAATAAAATATGATGCGCCCTTTATTTTCTCATAGAGGGTGATGAAAAGTAGAGTGTATCACTCGGGCGCAAAATATATTTTTGGCTCGGGCGACGTACTCTAGAATCCCTCTCTTCACTCTGGATTCAAAAAAGCGCCCTCGCCGTAAAAATATTATTTTGCGCCCTTATGATACAATCTACTATTATAATATTCGGATAACTCATGACCAGTGATCGGAGTAGGTAGGTTGATTTGGGGTCAATGAACTGGCACGTATATATTAGTATGGATATGCCTCCGGGATTCCGGGATTTTTAAATTATTAAGATTTTTTGAAGGAATTTCTAATGTTGTAATGTGTAGGATAAAGAATACATCAATATGAATAAGAAATGTTTAACCCTTTTGTTGTCTTTTTAATAGTATATAGGTGATCGGACTCCAAGAAAAGGATAGGTATACTATAAAAACAATATAATAATATGATATATTTTAAATGTTAATCTATCGCATTCTATAAATGTCTAATGTAGTAGTTTAAAAATCCTTACTTTTATAATATTTGATTCAATCCCGTAAGTACCAAAATGAAATCCCGGAAAAAAGGCTTATCCATGTTCTGATTTCTATGACTATTCATGATGCGAGTACGTAAAATCAATCTACCTACTCCGATCACTGCTCATGACTTAAAGAGGTGCCATAAAGAATATGAATTAAAAATCTAAAAAATTTGCGGGTATTCTGGTAAGTGACAAAACGCTCGTTTAATATGATAGTTGATATGATGATCCAGGTTGCTCAGAATCTCTGCACACCTCATCGCCGAATTATTGCATTAAACAACTGCATGGATTGGTTAGACTGTGACCTATCGTCGAATTCCGAACTAACGTTAGAAAAGTTCCGTTGTTTCAAAAATAGAGTGAACGAATTAAAAGTTTCAAACAATACGGGTCCGTTTCTGTTTTGTTTTTATTATATTGTAGCGACGTAATTGCTATTAGGCAATTGGGCCTAATATAGTGAGAAATTATTTTTAACGATAATATCCTTCATAACTACGGCAGCACATACAGTTTGCCTCATAAAGTAGTATCTATCGAAAATAATTAATTTAATTGTCAACCAATTGTGACAACAACAATTAAGTAATCAATGTGTAATATGTTTTGTGGCGACACATTGAAGGAACAATGATTGTGGACAATTAGGTGAACGACCCCTGCCTAATCCTTCGGGGAAATACTGGCATGATGTTCTATGTGTCATGTTTACGTAAATTAATCCTTGTCTATTTAGACATCTTTTTGAAGCTGACTGTGTATTGCTGTACATATTCTTAATACAAACCTTGTCAAAATAAGACCACCAAATGAATTCGACAAAACAAGATTTTAATTCGACAACATGGAACTCTGATACCTACACGTCTTCATTTCGACAGTACTTTAGTTCGAAATACCTTAAGTCTGACACTACTGTACTCCGACAAAGCGATTCTCCGACAAGACTTAACTAGGAAATGATACGACTTCGACGACATACTTCTTCGACAAAAATGCTAGTCCGACATGATTTAATTTCGACGTACTCTACTCATGCTGATTCCCTATGTCAGTGCTCTTTAGAAACGCACCATCCGTACATCTGTAGAAACATTGTCTGTGTCAGCGCACTTATCACCTTTTTTCGTTGCAACACTGTACCGCAATTGTTTACACAGAGGTTTCCTATTCGAATATAAAAGAATAAATATCTTTGCTTTGCCAGAGCACGGGAACCTAAACAAAAACTGTCCCTACATTAATAGTTGAAAGTCTCATTTGTAAAAGTAGAACAGTTCCAAGTTCATGAAAGTAGTAGCTAAATTCGGAATTATGTGATTAAAAAATAACCCAAACCCATTACCGTAATGTCTGTCAGCTGCAACACATCTCTTTTTACAGTACAAATATGTTCTTAATGTCTCTCGGCAAACCTCGTGTTTCGTCAGTCGTCGGATTTCTATCAGTTGCCCTTTGCACTTGGTGCAGACAGGACGCTCTCAATCGATTTGGAAGTATAAGAGTTGTTAATACTCTTTTAACTTAATGTAATTTATAAAAAAAAAATAGTAGGAAAGCTGATAAAGTCGCAGGCACGACAGATAGGAAAATAGTTTTACAGCTCTACATAGTTCACACGAAAATCAAAACAAAACAAAAATAAAGTACTTAGTTCTGAATTCAATTTATTATACAAGATAAATCTAATAGTTGATGGACATGGAAATTAGCATTCGTTTGTATTCGGAAATGCGATGATTCCCGAGGCACATAAAGAAAATAGAAATACTTAAAAGGTTTTATTCACTTTCACCTGTCCGGTGTCCGTCTGTAATTAAATCTTGCAAGTTAAATTTGACCAACTTCTCGGTTTCCGACAGAGCTGAAATTTTGTATGCATATGTAAATGGGACGACAATGCAATAATATTATGATATGGAGCTGATCTAATGATGGAGCTGGAAGGTGGCCATGGGAAATATGTAATAAAATGACGCAACCCCATAGAGTTTGATTTCCTTTGATTCGTCTTGACAAGTACTCTGGTTCTAGGGTCTGATGATTAAGTTGGTCAACTATTATAAATAAAATAAATCCTTTAATAAATACTTTAGCTTTTAAAAAATATATAGTTTGCTAAAAAATTGGTACGCTTTATTTCATCAAGCATACTTACATATATCTATGGAGTACGTCTCCCGTATTTACATTCACCTTTACCGTTTTTACGATACGACATGGTAACTCAAATTAAGGTGTTATTCCATTCCTAAAGTATCGCTCTCTAAATAAAATAAAACGTTGCATGCAGAAATATTGCTTTTAAGGACGATTAACTGCGAAGTAAGAACACATACACTGTGTATTAATTAAGCTAACTACATGGTTACTTGGCCGACACTGAACACCGACAGTACGCTGTACACCGACACTATACAGGCACACACTGACAACTTACGTCGACATGCAGTTACTGCGGACAGATTTAGCTTCATTCTTGCATGTACGGCAGTGCAAGGCTGCAGAGAAAATTACACCGACAATGTGAAAAAGCATGTCCCGCGTGTTGTTTTCCATTGAAATTGTGGTAGCTGGAAATAAGACGACCCTGTCACTTATAGTGGTATCGTATTAGGCCAAGTTTACCAAGGGTAAGTGCTATATTAAAACAGAAAGACTTTTAAGTGACAAAAACACTGGTATTGTATTTTTTACAAGATTTTTGAACTGTGTACCTTCGCTGCCGGCGCCGGCGCTGAGTTCGGAAAAAAAGCAGCAAACGGGGTTAGCAATTTGGCTTAGTGGAGTAGATAGGCGAGGTAGGAATAATAAAAAACCATGTCATAAAGTACCTATTATTTTTTCTATTATTATATTTTCATAATCAATGATATCCATAATCAAGGAGGTACTATGTACCAGGAACCGAACTAATTAGATTAACTTAAATATTTTTACTCGCAAAAAAAGGTGAGGTTAGTTCAGAACTGTGACTCCTACCTTTTATTTGGTGGGAAATTATCAAATAACTTCTCCCGCTCTAGGTGGACCGGGAGGGCGTGTCAGACTCTTACTGACTAAAACCCACCCGTGTTCCTTCGGCTGCCCTGTTGCCGGGGCCACGATGTCCCTTTCGGCCCTTATTCGCAGCCCCGGCAGGCATTGGCCCTAGCGGACCCCGTCAATTCTGCTGACATCTCTTTGAGGCGCGCGTGGAACACAATGCGCCGTCGACCCGGGCTTGGTCCTTTTCGGACGGCGAGCTACCCATTGCTCACCGTCCGCAAGCCCGCGCCTACGGTGGCCGGAAATCGGCTCGCGATTCCCGCCCCGAGCGTCTCCTCCTGCGGCGGTTAGGGGCGTGAGGGCGCGAAATTTGCCTCTCCCTCACGCGTTCCGCCTCCTCCTTCGTGAGCATTACCGCATTGCAGAAGGAGGTGACGGCCTGCCTTTTGCTCTCGCTCCGCACCATGGCCTGAACCAGGGCCAGACCTGTGGCCTAAAACGCCTAGAATATATAGAAAAAAAATTACTTTAGTTAGGGTTAGTTGGAGTTCTGAATATTGGAAGGGTGTCCGTAAACGCCGCGCCGCCGGTGTCCATTATGGCAGTCGGCGGCACGATGCAGTGGTATGGCAGCCGATGTTTTTAATCTCGGCTGCCGGCGGTAATGTCATACTAGTTTCCAATGGCGGTATTTTTGGGAGCCGGCGCCAGCAGCGGAGGCACACCCTAAATCCTTAATATTATAAATGCGAAAGTAAGTTTGTTTGTTACGCCTTCACGCTAAAACGGCTGAATTGATTTGGATGAAATTTGGCACATATATAGATGATGCCCTGGAAAAGAACATAGGATACTTTTTTTTTTCCCACGGGATCGAGACTTATGCGGGTGAAACCGCGGGGCGCAGCTAGTTTAATATAAATGTAATATACACAATCACACTTAAACCTTCCAGAATAAATTCTCTTAAATGATTGTGAAAACCGCATAGTACAAGGACAGTGACGAAAAAATCTACCTAGCCTTTTCCCAACTATGTTGGGGTCGGCTTCCAGTGTAACCAGATGCAGCTGAATACCAGTATTCTACATGGAGCGACTGCCTATCTGACCTCCACAATCCAGTTACTGGGTAACACGATACCCCTTTGGTAAGACTGGTTGTCAGAGTTTTGGGCTTCTGACTTCTCGTCTTTAATAAAAAGCGATTTTAATCTAAATATTATAAATGCGAAATTGAGTTTGTTTGTAACGCTTTTACGCTAAAACAGCTGAACAGATTTGGAAAATTTAGAACATGGGTAGACCATAACCTGAGTTATGACATAGATATACTTTTTATCCCGATATTCTCACGAGATCGAGATTTATGTGAGTGAAATCGCGGAATGCAGCTAGTATTTAATAAAAAAGCTAGTATAGACATTACAAAAACTTTTACAAAACCTTTTCAGGATATTCTGGTGCCTATCCAGGGTTCGATGAACTCGACATTTAATCATCTACACGCAAGCATTGCCGCAAAGACTGACCTCTGCGGTTAAACCTACGTCTTAATTAATAATTAAACATTATTATGCTGTAGATGCTCTTAATAACAAGGGGTTGATAACCTTTCTGTTACATTTTAGCTCTTCATTTCTTTAATAACTAAGCCTGTGTGTTCTTTTAAAGCGATTTCAAAAAGGAGTAGGTTCTCAATTCGATTGTTTTTAAATACATTTTTTTTTTGTATATTTGTTACGCGATTACTCCGTCAATTATGAATTGATTTTGATGATTCTTTTTTGTTTGGTAGGTCATACTTTAGAATTGGTCCCACATAAATTTTATTAACTTTGCTTGGGTAGTTTTTGAGTTAGCTTCAATAATACGTAGGTATTGTTCCTACTTAGTCGTTGGATTAAATTCCTGACACTGTTATGTAAAGCAGGTAATGGTATTCGAATTTGTGTGAGGTAGGTACCACAATTAAAAAGTGAAAAATCAAAACATTTAACAAAAAAAAAAACAACCGACTTCCAAAAAAAAAAACACTACGTAGTGAAAAATAACTTTCATATCAGAAGTCGGTGGAAAAAAAAGCAGCAGTATTTTTTTTTTATAAATTGTGTATAAGAAAATAATAATATAACCTGAGAAAATATTACTTGTAACCGCAGCAATAGTTTCTGCAAACAAATAATGAGTAAAGAGGTAAATATGATCATTTCTCGAGTGTTAATAAAGACTATATTTCAAGACTAATATTGGTACTTGCTAGTGAGACGATTCGCAAACTCTGTGTCGCACTTATAGTGGATCAGAGTAAATGTACATACATAGATGTATGTATAGTTAGATACTTGGTCGTATATAAATAATAGCTGAAGATTGTCTCGCTTCAGAATCCACCTATGTATTTGTTTAACAGGTCAATCAGCATAGATAGTAAAGCATCTTGTGAATATATTGATAATAAATTAATCATTAGTTCTGATCACCCTCAAAATACCGACTATTTTGATCTATAACGTAGGGGTAATTGAGTTTATTGTGTGACCTTCAAAAAGGTTTCTCTAGTGAGCATAAATCTACATATAAATAATATTACGCCTATTTTCCCGAAGGTTAGGCAGAGGTGACCTATATACACCCACATTTCACCAGTTAAGTACTCCAAAGATAATTTCCACGCAAACTCCGCCCCCATGCACCCCACCACTCTATTATGTGTTAAACGGTAACACATCAGTAATAAAGTTGAATATCGCGTGAGCTCTTTGGTCGTGTTTGAGCACGGAATAAATGCCGTAAGTCTCAATTCTTATTTCGTTTATAACTAAAGTAATAATTGATCTAGAGAAAGAATATCTTATTATCTGAATAATAAACTATATTTCCTTACTGTCAATAATTATTCTAGACATAAAAGCCGAGTAATCTTGTTTTTGTTTCAAATAATCTTTAAAAAAGACACGATTTTCGAATAAAAATGTATCGAGCGAAAATGTTCCAATTACGTAACTGTCTTATATGTGGACAGAAAAAGATCCAATAAATCATATACGAGTACTAAAGTTTCCTTTTTGATTGTATGCGTGACTTTTTCAGAATATTAATGCAAATTAACATACAATTTAGGGAGCCTCCTCTTAAGTCCCATGTAATAAGGGACGACCCTATTGCCATTGAAGCTATATGTAGTGAAAAACCATTCGGGTAACAGTACACCTGCTGTCTTTAGCACTGGAAATACTAAGAAAAAAAAACCGGCCAAGTGCGTGTCGGACCACGCACAATGAAG
This sequence comes from Agrochola lychnidis, assembly GCA_963680765.1. Classification (NCBI taxonomy): domain Eukaryota; kingdom Metazoa; phylum Arthropoda; class Insecta; order Lepidoptera; family Noctuidae; genus Agrochola; species Agrochola lychnidis. The sequence continues at coordinate 20,190,044 of OY796857.1, forward strand.
GGTTCCGTAGTTGGGATGAATTTATCCCAAAAACAAAATTAACTTTGTAGTTGATAAACATGTTCTCCCATACGGAATGTATGGGAAAACATGTTTTTGCAACTGCAAAGTTAAGTTGTTCGATTATTACTCGTTAACTAGTAAAGCCTACTTAGCTGTGATAGTTTTCCTTTTAATTTCGTTATATAAACTACTGCTGTGATTTTTTTCACACATCCAAAACCAACCATTTAGCTGGCAGGGGGGGGGGGGGACACTTGACTCTAACAAAAATTAGCACTTTAAAGCTTAATATTTTGCAAACAGATCCCTGAATCCAAAAATGGTTTTCATAAACTCGCATGTTTTTGCAAGACCTTTCTAATGATATCCCACACTATGGGATAAAAAAATAAAAAATAAAACATCACCACGTTACGTGTATCGGAGGTACCTTAAAAAAAAATGTTTTTCATAATTTTGTTTTACCACTTTGTCGGCGTAATTAATATGTATACCTATGCTAAATTACAGCTTTCTAGTACTAAGGGTCTCGGAGCTGGACCGCGGACAGACAGACAGACGGACATGACGAAACTATAAGGGTTCCTTGTTTACTACGGAACCCTAAAAATGGTGGCACTCCGGGAGTGCCAACAGAAGTGAAAACTTGAACAAGATCGCCTAGGTGGAAGAAAAATACTTGCATAGAACATTGATCCGTAACGTAATATAAATAAAGAGCATAATCGCTTTTACAAAACCTTTAAAATAAAAAAACTTGCATAGAACATTGATCCATAATATAATATAAATAAAGAGCACAATCGCGGTTACAAAAATGAGGTGTCGTCATGGTGTCGCGAAATCAATGATTTAGTCCCATCTCAAAAATGCCCAACGCGCCTAAAGAAGTTTTCACTTCAACAAAATTCAACAGCAGCAAAAAGAAAAACAAATGAACTGTACTGGAACTATCTTTCTTAAATAAACTCTTTCTGTCCAGGATTTACGACTATAAACTTTTAAAATTTAGCTCTTGAACAAAAGGTCCGTTACATTCGCGCTGCCCATTACACGGTCCACGTAACTATATAAAGAAAGGGACAGGTTCTATAGTAAGAAAAAGAAGGACGGTATTGCAGGGGATAGTGGGAATTGACGCGTCGATATGATCAAAATGTACATATAGAAACGAGTTTGTTACTACAAATGTACCTACGTACATAATTGGTTGTAATTAAATAATTATGATCATGAGTATGGAGATATGCTGCATAGAGTTCATGCTGCAATTTTTTTTTAATGTCCCTGGCAATAACTGGCGTTCCTTAAGATACTGGAAATGACTCGAAGATTATCTAATAACAAAGGGTAAATGTTAACTGAACCTAATTCTAAATAAATTGAAAAATCGATCTAGCTAGGTCACATATCTGGGAAAATTCGTTTTCCCCGTATTTTCAAGCGAGCGGAGCTCGATCGCCCAAAGTTTAGAACACCTTAGAATAATGACACGGCAGCATGGAATTAGTAACTACCTACTATCATAGCAGCATGAAATTAGTATGAACTTTCTTATACTATTAAATGAGCATTTTCTATTTTTAAATAAACAGAAGAACACTGTAGGAGGAGTTGCAACGAGATTGTTGCTAGGAAAGAGCGCAGCCCTTTAAGTCGCTCAGAAATGTAGCCTGTTCGATTTTCGATCTTTATATATTTTGCGACGTGGAAACACCCATGTTCTGTGAATACACAAACAAAAAATATCTAATAGGTTTTCTTAGGCAAATTTTGAGCATATCGAAGGCTCTACATTATACCTTCTATCAATTTTGCCTTGTTTCTACGATCAAAGGACAATAAGAATAAAAGTATCGCCAAGAAATCTCGACAAATTGCAGAAGCTCGTTCTACGTTTCAGTCTCAAATAAATAAGCTAATAAAAAGTTTCCGTTGAGCACTTTTTACTGAAGAAATGTTATATTCTCAAAATAAACATTGTTATTCCAGTGTGTCTTGTTTAAAACACGCTTTGTAAAATGTACTTTATGGGTGACAAATTAAAGTTGATTTTGTGGAATTTGGCTATGTGCTTAGATGAGAAAGGCATTATTGTTATAATTCACCATTTCGTGAGACGTAATCCTGCATTTATTCTGATCAGGTTTTCGTATTCTATTTTTCACTGGGAATGCAAGTTATTCAAATAAAAGATTGAGGTATTTTCTTTTCAATATTTAAAACATGTCTTTTGAATTTTTTGTGAAGTATTTGAAGATGTTGGTGTTGTTTTAATCTTAGATCTGTATCATATTATGAATGGCTTTATCAGCTACAAACGGTCTACTTTTTAAGCCTGGTATTACAATTATTTTTGCCATGAAGGGAGTTAGTAGCTCTATAAACCTTCAAAAGTTAGTAACAAAATAGAAAACATGTAAGGATTAAAAAGATAAGCTTCCCGCATTTGCACAAAATACTCTGAAGATATTTTAGAAGCTTTATAGGTAACCCTAATTGTGCCAGTATCTTGCTTAGAATTTTAAACCGTAGGAAGACTAGGAAGGAGAAGTATAAAATAAATTCAGCATGTTACTTGTAACACAATGCACCTCTAGAGAGCTAGGCCAAGTCATGCTTCCGAGTTTCCGATATGGTCGCGGCAGACTACCGCAACACACGACACTATCCGCAGTTTTGTTGTCAACATACAACACCCATTTTACCCTTGCACTGTTTTAGATTACCTACTAGCTGCGCACCGCGGTTTCACCCGCGTAAGTCTCGATCCCGTGGGAATATCGGGATAAAAAGTATTGTGCCAAATTTCATCCAAATCCGTTCAGTAGGTTTTGCGTGAAAGAGTAACAAACATCCATCCACCCATTCTCACAAACTTTCGCGTTTATAATATTAATATAATAAAATATAAAAATAATATAATGTAATATTATGTCACCGTAGAATTATAAACTTCGTTAGTTTATAATCGATCGGTATTATTTCCGTTAGATTATAAATAAAAAAATAAAAAAAATCATTTAATTATTATTATATACTGTCGAAAAATTGTGAATTGCGACAAATCATTTACGATTTAACACATTCTTTTTCGATAGTTTTCGATAGAAACGAGCGTGGTGAGCACTGCCGCTCATATACTTCTGCTACGAATAAAATCATTTCATAGTTTTGTGCGATGCTTTTAAACTGTTAGGGTGGTCGCATAACCGACGGAAGATGCGTCGGGCGTAACTTCATTTACTTTCAATTAGTACGCGCGACGCACTAACGCATCATCAGTTGAGTGGGTAAGGTTGAACGTTTTATTATCTTCTAGTCCGTTCTGGCGTTACGCGACCGACGAAACGCGACGAATCTTCCGTCAGATGTGCGACCACCCTTAATTATTATCTGTCAAAACTTCATTTTTAATTATTTTTACCTATTGTGGTATAGTAACCTTATTCCAGGTGCATCGTCTTCACATATAATTATATAATTAATATATAAAAAAAAAGATGGAGTTTCTTACCCATTCTTTTCCATACGAAAACTACCTTTTGGAAGGGGTGACTAGAATCAATTAAATTTTTTGTAAATTTTGACGTTCAAAAGTGCCTTTTATGTGCCTAATTGAAATAAATTATTTGACTTTAACTATTGTAAGCACTTTCTGCAATTTTCCCCTTTCGCATTAGGAACTGACTTTTTGAAAGCCACATTGTGATTGATTTAAACAAGAAACAGACTGAGGCAGTGTGTTGCAACGATATTTTCATTTATATCTTTCTCCTATGTATTATTTATTAACGTATCAATTTCAGAATGCAGTTCGCGTACGCGCCACAAATTATGCAGGAGCTCGTAACCGTTTTATAGTTGGACTTTTACCAATCAAATCGCAAAGAATTGGTGGTAATAGAATTTTATGATAACCACCAAGTTTGCTAAGAGAATCGTGGTCTAACTAAATATAAATTTTCAAAAATTCCGAGCTAGAGAAAGTGAAAACATCAATAATGCTCAAAGTCAAATAATTTATTTCAATTAGGCACATGAAAGGCACTTTTGAACGTCAAAATTTACAAAAAGTAGAATTGATTCTAGTCGCCCCTTCCAAAAGGTAGTTTCACAATATTTTGTATACATTAAATATATAATTATATGTGAAGACTATGCACCTGGAATAAGATTACTATACCAGAATACGTAAAAGTAATTAAAAATGAAGCAAGGACAGAAAAATCAATACATGGTGCTCACATATTTACAAGCGTTGTAATAGTATCTATACGATATTCTAAATTTTTTACAACTAATACTAATAAGACGTCAGTGTGTTAGTTCGGTTTCTGTAAACAAAAACGAATCGTTTTATTACCAATTGTAGTATTTTTTATTGCCAAACTGGATATACAGGGTGTTTGGCAGAACGTTGAACATACGAAAATGGTGGATAGGTGGGGTCATCTGCTACTTACTCAGCCCTAATTTATTTGGCCCTGGCGCCCTGGATATTAAAAAATATTTTTTTTGCTTTTTTCTAGTTTCACAACTTTCTTAACTTTAAAGTGCAATTTTTATTTAAAAAATGGGTAAAACAGGCATTTTTTTTTAATCTTTAATATTGGCAGATTTTTATAACAGAAAGATTTAAATCCTAATTTCAACCTGCATTAAAAAAAAATATCCAGGGGGCCAGGGCCAAATAAATTAGGGCTGAGTAAGTAGCAGATGACCCCACCTATCCACCATTTTCGTATGTTCAACGTTCTGCCTGTATAAATAGATTCGTAAACAAATTTTACCTGTGATAGCTACTTCCATATATGACAGGGTCTACAATACAAAGCTATGAGGTCTTTACTTTATTATTGAAAAAGATACAAGAGTTATAATTAACCAATAACGGTTCGTAAATTATAGGAATTGGCCATAAATCTGCCTCTATGTTGGGGTCGGCTTTTGGTCTAACCGGATGCAGCTGAATACCAGTATTTTACATGGAGCGACTGACTATCTGACCTCTACAAGACTATTGGTCAGACTTTTGGGTTTCTGACGATCCGTAACGACTGTCAAAGATCTATGAATGACAGACGGGACCAACGGCTTCACGTGCTTTCCGAGGCACGGAGGGGTCTCGATATGTATTAGCTGGTCACCCATCCACGAACCAACCGCGGCAAGCGTTGCTTAACCTTCGATCGACCCGTGCGGCTGTTATTATTTAGCCACGAGCCGCGCGTTTTGTGTTTAAAGTGAAAACAGTTGGACATTAAAAAAAAACAATTTCTAGGATTTTATTTGCTGCTTATTTGAACATTTTTATTAAAATCAATCGACTATGAAAACAACGGAGGTGAAGAAATTTTTTTCTAAAAAAAAAAAACAGTATTTATTTAAAAAACACAAGTGTAAGTCCATAGAATCGTTATTAATTTTCTACTATGTAACAGCTACTTTAGAACATTATTGATACCTAACTGGAACTATATCCTAGTAAAAACTAAAACTCAGAGTATTTTTTTTTCATACTCTATTACTTTGAATAAAAAATGTTAGTAAATCCGATAAATTAACTCATAAGCTTTTAGACATAATAAACAGAATCCAAATCGAGTCAATAACATCGGATATGGCAAAAAACGTAAAGCAAGGTCACAAACGCTACCCAAAAAATAAATATTAAATAACATGAAAAATATTAAATATAGATTGATTGATTTTGATTTTAAAGTTTATTTTCGATAATTTTTTATGAATATTCAGAAAAAGACGGGCGGTCACATGCCCATGGGCGTCATTGTATAATATTTTACTGTCATGGATTTTCGCAAAGTAATATCTGATTGCATAACTTATTTGAACAGTTATTATCTACTCCTACTTACTAGGCAGATACTAACCTGAGTAAACTAGATCTGATGAGTGCTTATGAAACGACAGCACTTGGAATCCTACTCATCCAACAACTAAAACAGCGTAATTCATAATGGTAGTTGATAAAATAGGCAGACTTCAGACTGAGGTTTCTCTTCCAAACTCATTACCTTATGAGGCCGCTGGGAGTTATGTCAAAACTTGTTCTGTTGTTTAATTATCCACTTACCCGAGATTTCATTACTTTTCCTTTATCTTTAATACTTCGGTACGTAAGGCTGATTGTGTTGTGAGCCAGAAAACTGATTGTGATTACGGTCTGAGATTGTTCTAACGTTTGGTCTAGGTTTTTGTGAATGGATGTCTTAATTTATATTTAAGCCATTTATTTTATGTCGATAGGGTAGGAACTTTTTATACAGTCCTATCAAAAGTGTCTTTGGCGTTTTGCTGCAATAAATCAGGACTCTTTTTCAAGAATAATTTTGATTTTAGATGCTTCTATTCAAATACAACTAAAGTATTTCTTATTACAGGGCAAGTTTTTAACGAGTTATGCGAACATAAATAGGGAGGAGTAGGGAACAGCAGATTTCTTTTTCGCGATTTCAGGTTTGGTCCCACAGTAAAAGTCGTTCATAATGATGAGTAAAGTCACGTGTTTAAGTTTGCGCACTGGATAAAAACTTTTCTTGTATACTTAGTAGTATTTTTAAATTTTTGCTTACTTGAGTTACTTTTGGAAAACTTTAAATAAAAACCAAGGCATTGACTCATTCCTTAGACTGTCACCTTGTAACCTAAAAAAATATTCAGCATCATTACTTTAGCCACAATCAACAGCCGGACAAAAGAAACAAGACAGTCCGCAAGTCTGCCACTCAAATCATAACGAGCACCCTAATTCCCCAAAAGAACAGAAGCACGGGGTACATTCAAACAGAATAATGAACTGGCAACACTTTGCACTCGTCCGGTTGTATTTTTTCACGAACTGCACAGTTAGCGTTTACTCTCCTTGTTTTCGCAAGTGGCCGACGTGAATTTTTGAATTATTCAACTAAGCGAGTGTACTGGCCCACTGTGCCTACATTTGAAATGGGAATTATTACAGAACACGAACTCTCGCAGGTTTTCGTAAAGTTCTATTTGTACCTAGTCTTTACGGAAGGAATTTGGATTTTTTTACACTGGAGTGCTCGGGTTTGTTCGGGAATGGATTGGGGTGTGAAAGAAAAAAGAGGTTTGCCGTTGTCTGGACGGATATGTGTGTGCTATCACTCATTTTCTACGGTGCAGCTTAAGTGCCTACCTTTCGTGGTGACGCATTCCGTGTACAAAATCGACTGATTTTGATAAATTTTGTTCAGTCGTTGTGAGAAAGGGAAATAAATTAAAAAAAAAATATTTGTGATTTGAAAAGTGGAATTCTTTGTTTTGTACATAATGGAAAGGGATTTTTAAAATAAATTATGGATTCGTGGAAAATCACTAAAATTCGCAACAAGTTTTCCAAAAATTGACGCGAGACTGACGTTTGATCGTTTTGTTAGAAGAAACTACTTTTGATTTTGAAAATTAAAAAATATTATCAATATCATTATAATTATGGTCTACTTGTACATTGGGAACCACTTTTTTCAACTTCCATACAAAATATAACAGAAAAAAACGTTGAAATAACCATTTTTTAAAAACCCTGTCAGTAATGTATTTTTCCTATTATTTAGCAAAAAAAAAAATCACACGTTAGTCTTCAGATATCTTTAAAACAAAACCAAAATTTTATTTTATGATTAAATTTTATCTTCATTAAGTAAATCAATGGTGAAATAAACCATATTTTCGAGCGCGCAAAAGTGATGAAACTATTAACAGGTGCTTGTGACTGACACGAATGGTTTAGCACTACGAAAACTGTACTTTAATACCTTTATGCCCTTTTTCACCTTCACTATACTCCATTTGAAATAAGATTAGACATTTAACTAAACCTTTTTTACGGTTCGTTCAACCAATTTTGACTTCTATTGCGTTGGTAGCATGACAAATGGCAGCTGCAGTAAACATTGGTATTGTAACCACTTTTTTTGCTTTTAATGCCATCCTTATGCCTACGGTATAGGAGTCAAAATCGGTTGAACGGACTGTAAAAAAGGTTTGTTTAAATGTGTAATCTTATTTCGAATGGAATATAAGTACTTTCAACGCTAGGCTCAATGCTGAGAGTTGAAAATCCAACAGTGCACTTTTATTTAGGGATTCATTTATGTGTCACTTAGTTGTAGGTGAAAACGGGCATTAATGTTTTAATTATTTCAAGCTTTCTTATAATTAGATAAGTTATTGACGAAAAGAGGTATTTTTCGTCCACGGAGCCATAACGATAAGCAAACGGTTGATGAAACTATCGAAGATATTGAAGGTCTTCTTCGGAGAGTACAAGTTATAAATAGTGGGGTAATTTTGTAACACACATACAGTAGCAATGGTTTTCATTTGGACAGTTCAAGAACATTCATTATTAGTTCAAGAACATTGATAATTGGAGTATTGGATAATATGTAATTGTTTCAATTTAGTTTCTAGTTTTAATACCATAATTATGCATGTTTTTTCAAATATTTTTAAATAGAAATTTTAATTTGTATCCTCAGTTAGTTTTGCTTACCATATTTGTACGCCTCCTGGCATAACATAGCGCTCTGTTCACCAAACATAAGATCTGTATTTCTTTATACCTATGTTAACAAATAAATAAACATTGCGTTATTGACGTTGTTTAGCTGATTTTTTTTCGAACATGCGATGTAAAATTGTTTCATCATCATCTGCCTAGCCTTTTTCCAACTATGTTGGGGTCGGCTTCCAGTCTAACCGGATGCAACTGAATACCAGTATTTTATATAGAGCGACTGCTTATCTGACCTCCACAACCCAATAACTGGGTAATACGATACCCCTTGGTAAGACTGGTTGTCAGACTCGGGCTTCTGACGACCCGTAACGACTGTCAAAGATCCACGAATGACAGCCGGGACTAACGGCTTAACGTGCTTTCCGAGGCACGGAGGAGTCTCGGTATGTAAAGATGGTCACCCATCCACTAACCAACCCCGGCAAGCGTAGCTTAATCTGATGGATCGACCAGTGCGGCTGTTATTACTTAGCCACGAGCTGGAAATGGAATGGATGCTAACGAAATGGATTAGCCTTCGAAATTATTATTCACGATATCAAAGCATAATTTACTTGCAACATACATTTCAAGTCTACTTAGAATTGTGTTTTAAACAAGAGTAACTTGCTAGCAATGTGTTTAAAAATAATAGTGGCCTCACGGTAATATTGAATCGGTTGGGATTCGTACGCATTAGGAAGGTACCTCTCGTTCGCCAGTTCGACGCTTCAGCTGCTGGCTTAGTGCCGGTTGTTCAATAATTAGCGATTACTTCTGCAATATCACGTAAGCCGATGCTCCGTTCGATAGAGGCACGTTTCCTATCTATTCGAGCAACAACTGTGGCGTTTGTTGTTTTTGTTTCATTGCAAATCCTATTAGCTATCGTTTTAGCTCTCAGGCATGCCGGTTTCCTCACGATGTTTTCCTTCACCGTTTTCGAAGCAAGTGATAATTATACAATACACACATGAATCCGAAAAGTCATAGGTGCGTGCCTTGGGTTCGAACTCGAGACTTATGGCTTGGCAGTCTGACGGTCACACCACGAGGCTATCACTGCCTTATTACTTCATACCGTTTATCTCATACTTATAAAATCTCAAATCTTTCGCTATGATTCTAAACGCGCTCTCTAAACCCTAGGACAAAGCGTATATCAGAGAACGGTGGGTATCGTAATATCACAATTATCGCGCTGTCACACCGCCGACCCTCATCACACGCATCTGTGGTCGGATTAATCATGGATTAACTGGATATCGTGCGAACAAATCTGCTTTTGTTCAACGTAATCACTCGTGACGTTTTTATTCTGTGCTTTGGCCATCAATGGCATTGACGGGTGCTGTGCGTTTGAGTTATTTTCGTTGAGTGTATGTGTTATTAATTAAGTGTTGTTGTTGAAGATCTTTGCAGTTTCAAGCTAGTGATTTCCGAGATAGCATCAGGTCAAACTTATTGACTTATTGGAGCCTAAGACATAACTGGAGAACTCGAGGGAATGGGGGAATAAGTAATGTACACATAAACGAAGATTGAACTCTTATCAGATAGGAAGGGTGTGTAACGTTTGAAATAATAACAAAAGTTCTAATGATCATAATTATGACCTAATTTCGTTTAAAATACTTTTTTTAAAGTAACGATGAAATGATAATTTAATGAATTATTGATATAATTTCTTTTAACCTAATTTTATATAGTATAAGTAACGTTTAATATAATTTCGAAACGTCATCATTTGGGCTAGGTTAGGTTAGAAGAGTTACCATTAACGCCAGATTCCCTCTATTGTTGGTGAATCATTTGGATTAGACGAGGTTATAACAGTATATTTCCTGATATTTACTTATTCATTACAGAATTTTAGCAGAAAATTTGTAAATGTCAACTGAACGTTATAAAAAAGGGCATTATACAAATTGAAAATCATATGAAATGAACGTTATACTAAATATTATTAGAGCAAAAGAAGCTTATATGAAATATAACATTAGATCACATGGAATTAGGTTATTTGTTTTCATGGCATAGGAAAATTACATCATGTTAACGTTATTTCAATTGATATTATACTATCTGTTATTATGCCATATTATTACATATCCCAATGGCAAGCGTAAACTAGGTGCAAAAAAGTAAGCATGTATGACCAAACTTTTCCATGTATATTTACATACTGGTGATACCCTACTGACTGGAGCTGCAGCTGTAACGGACCAACTCATGACCCATCCCACATATTACCCATCCCTACTCAAGAGTAGGGGTTTAGTTCAAGTGTGGCGGCATCTATGTCGCCACATGCAAACTACCCAAGTACCCATCAAAGACATGACGTCACATAAATCCTGCATCGCGCAATTGAGAGTTAACTGCGCGAACGACATATATAAATGACTATCCGAAATCAATCGTCGGGAGTTGCCCGCCAGACACAACACCCAACATCGGAAGATCCTCCCTTTTCTATAGAGGACGAGTGAACTTTACGCCCTGTTCCTCTTGCCTCTAAACAAGTACTAATCCCGCAGACGAGCACTTCAAATTAAACTCTATTTCAACGCTTTTACCTTTGTCTGAAAAGCGACATTATAGTATGCTTTAATAATGTAATTTCAATAAGTCTACAACAAGATCAACTTCCACACAATTTAATTAACATTTGCATTGCATCTAATGCACCAACAACGTCATTAAGACCACAAGACTCCCTCCTCTCAATCTCAACGCTGAGATTGTGCATATACGAGCCGTAGGTAATAATTACCTGTCATAGTACTAGGCGTATATTGGACCGCTCACAAGGACACAATACCGTCAAACTAGATACACATAGCATTGTTATTACTTGAGAATTGAGATGACCTATGAATACATTAAATTAGGCGAACTGTTTATACTGCTGAGTTCCTAGAATTGTTCGTTAGAGTTAAGTTAAAGGAACCGTTTTAATAATAATGAAGATGTATTGCATGGAAGTAATTGTTAAGTTTTCTTGTTAGTATTCTGTTGTTTTAAGGCTTAGTTCAGGCAATCTAATGACGGTTTCAGATGTTTATTGACTGATTCTGGGAAGTGAACCTACTACCCTTTTTAGTGTTCCGTAGTAAACAAGGAACCCTTATAGTTTCGTCATGTCCGTCTGTCTGTCTGTCTGTCTGTCCGCGGTCTAGCTCCGAGACCCTTAGTACTATACGTAGAAAGCTGTAATTTAGCATAAGTATACATATTAATTACGCCGACAAAGTGGTAAAACAAACTTATGAAAAACATTTTTTTTAGGGTACCTCTCATACACGTAAAGTGGTGATGTTTATTTTTTTATTTTTTTACCCAATGGTGAGGGGTATCATTGGAAAAGTCCTTCAAAAATATTGTGAGTTTGTGAAAACCATTTCTGGATTCAGGGATTCGTTTGCGAAATATTAAGCTTTAAATTGCTGATTTTTGTTAGAGTCAAGTGTCCCCCCCCCCTGCCGGCTAAATGGTTGGTTTTGGGTGTATGAAAAAAATCAAAACAGTAGTTTATATAACAAAATTAAAAGGAAAACTATCACAGCTAAGTAGGCTCTACAGGTTAACGAGTAATAATCGACCAACTTAACTTTGCAGTTGCAAAAACATGTTTTCCCATACATTCCGTATGGGAGAACATATTTTTCAACTACAAAGTTAAGCTTTTTTTGGGATAAATTCATCCCAACTACGGAACCCTTCATTGTGCGTGGTCCGACACGCACTTGGCCGGTTTTTTTTCTATATTTTTTTTTGGTTGGGGAATTATCAAATAACTTCTCCCGCTCTGGGCGGAGCGGTAGGGCGTGTCAGACTCTTACTGACTAAAACCCACCCGTGTTGTTCCTTCAGTTGCCATGTTGCCGGGAGCCACGATCTTCCTTTCGGACTTCTTTGCAACCTAGGCAGGTATTGGCCCTGAACCTACTACCCTAAGGCGTTATACATACAAGGTGTGGTGAGTCCACGGGAAAGAAAGAAAGAAAAAGTATGTATTCGGACTCGCACAGGAGATCACAAATTAAACTAAACGCATACGTCCGTACGGACATAATAAAATCGCAGCGGGATTTTGAGCATTGAAAATTCAATGTGCGAAAAAATCCTGCCGCGATTTTATTACGTCCGTGCGAATGTATTTAAATACAACATTAAAATCAAAACAGAAAGTCTTGTATGAGGCCAAAAGGCTCCTATCTCAGCATGATGCTGTGACGCATGTATGTGTATGCATTTTGATCATAGACCTTAAAAAACAAAAGCAAAATAAGTATAAAAATCAACTCAAGAACTGAAGATCAGGTTTTTGTATAAAATCCACGGAAAACTGCAACCTTTCAAGAAACTTCCCTCGGTAAACACTAACGTACAGAAAAATTGGCAGCTACCGCAAGAAATCCTCGCAAAAAAAGCTATCCACATTATGCTCGCAAAAAGTATCCACCCTGGAAAATATTTTTCCGGTCAAAAGTCCCGTGGGACACGACAACTGTTCAATGTTCGTACATGGCGCTGCATTTGGTACCCCGCTTTTAGGGACTGCATCCACTTTTATTTTATTCCCGGCACTTTTTTCGACAAAACCTTTTAACTTTTATAGAGGTGCTCATACGGCATTTACGCGATGAATTTCGTTCTGACATTGCTGGTTTGTTGTCTAGGCGCGATGGCTATGGCTGGAGTACCTACCTATGTTATTTATTCAGTGCACTGCACAGTGAAAACCACTTCATTCAAAATATTTTTCTTTGAAAGCGATTTCATTTTGAATATACAAAGGGACACTGGAAGACCATATTGTGTACAGACAGGTAAATTATAACTTGGGGGATACATCGCTGATAAAAATGCTTGGCTCAATGCTGGTCCTGCTCCACAACCACAACTAATTGATTAACATTAGAAAATACTGTTGGAGTTGTTGAAGATTGTCAGACCATCTTTGCATTGTATAAACTCAATCTCCTTTGTATTATATAATTGCATAGCACAGGTGTGAGCACTATGTGCTAAAGAGTTACCATTTATCGGGTCATATGTCTTTTATTGACTTGAATATGCACTAGCGGCTGTGAGTATGTCATGCTCACTCAGATGTCTCCCTGATGGTGGCGCGTGTGTTGAATCATTTAGCTCCCTTCAAAATGGTTGAGTTGAATGGTGCTAATCCATGCGTCATGTTCGTGAACGGGTGCGGTCAGTTGGGACTGGTCATCTCATAGCTGCCATGGCTTATTTTTAATTTATTTTAATTTTTTAATTGTTCTTTGTTTTATTTTTTTATTACAGACGCTTCTAATGTGCACGTCTTCCTACATTGTTCTTACATGTATAATTTCAACATGAGAGATGTAATTTTGTAACATTTTTTATTTAAAAGAGTGTCCGTGCAGTTTCTTACCCGTTCTTCTCCAAAGGTACCTACTACGCTTTGGAATGGGCAACTAGCTTCATATTTCCTCTACAATTCAAAAGTGCCTGTAAATGGTTTAATTGAAATAAATGCTTTGAGTTTGAGTTTGTAGTCGCTCAGTTCTGCAAACATGCTGTTGATACCTAATCTAGTGACTTTAAAAATATAACATAATTTCACGCCCTCTTTTCCCAAAGGGCTAGACAGAGGTGCTCCTATAGTACACCCACATTACGCCAGTTATGTTTAAGTGCCATGTAACAAGGGGCGAGCCTATTGCCATAAACCGGGTACAAATGCAGACTCCGAGCTGCTACTGAAAAAATCCAGATATAAAGAAAACACTTTGTACGACTCGGGAATCTAACCCAGGAACTCATGCTCAGCCGTAGCACTTGCGACCACTAGACTTACGAGGTAAAAAAAACCTTACATTAATCCATTTTGCGGGATAAAGGACCAAAATTATACTTGGACGACTGATGTGACTAATCAGCTCCAATACACGACTGGAGTTTACTCCGTAGTACGATTGTCTTTGAATAAGCAGTTGGCTAAGAGGGCAAACAAAAAATAAATTATTTCACTTTCACAGTTTTTTAAACCTTTTTATTTACGAATAAAACAAGACAAAACAAACAACTTGTTTTATTCACTTGTTTGATAAATTACACTCCTCATAAAATTTCCGCAACGAATCCTTGTATGAAAATCGATCCTTAAGGAGTAAACTCCAAAAAAATTAAACACCTTCACCTTCAGTATCTAATAAAGTAAACACACCAATCAAAGTCAGTACCTATTTTCCCAGATTAACCATAACTTATTCACATAATTGCTTCACAGTATTACCTCTCACAAACATACCTATTGTAAATCCAATTTAATTAGTTACAGGAGCATGTGATACACGCGTGAGGTCGCAGGTGAGGTCATGCGACCGGAGACAGTCCCCAGCCATGATGAATGGGTGCGTGGCCCTTCAGGTCTGGGCGCCATTTCCGTTGCACGCCCGATGCCAATGATGTAAGATGTTAGGAGGTGTTATTATTTTGTTTGAAAGTGTATTTGAGTGTGTGGATGGTCCATAAAGAGGATTCGTTTTGAGTAACATAATTAGGTAGGAAATAGCTTTTGCCAGCAGCTTCACCCGCGTGTTTGTCGCAAATTATCCCACGGAAATGTACTACCGGAATAAAAAGTATCCTTTGTATTAATCCCGGTTATAAAGTACTTTTATGCCAAATATCATCCAAATCCGTTTAGCCGTTTTTGCGTAATTGAGTAACAAAATAATATCTAAACATCCAAAAATACAAACTTTCACATTTATAATATAAACTAGCTGCGCCCCGCGGTTTCACCCGCAGAAGTCTCGATCCCGTGGGAATTATCGGGATAAAAAGTATTCTATGTGGTTAATCCAGGTTCTAATCCAAATCGCACGTAGTTTGTGTCTCGTCTCTAGAGATAGAGAGCGTTTTAGGGGAGCCCCGCTGTCCATCATTTTCATGTGGCAGCCGTTAGTGGCGGCCGTTATTTGGCGGCAGTTATGTGTCGTCCGCTATGTGGCGGCCGTTATTTGGCGGTCGCTATGTGACGGCCGTAATGTGGCGATCGCAATGTGGCGGACGTAATGTGGCGGACGTAATGTGGTGGCCGTTATTTGGTGGCCGCTATGTTTCGGCCGCTATGTGGCGACCGTCATGTGGCGACCGTCATGTGGCGACCGTCATGTGGCGGCCGTTATGTGGCGGCCACTATTTGGCGGCCGTAATGTGACGGCCGTAAAGTGGCGGTCGCAATGTGGCGGTCGCAATGTGGCGGACGTAATGTAGCGGCCGTTATTTGTTGGCCGCTATGTGGCGACCGTCATGTGGCGAACGTCATGTGGCAGCCGTTATGTGGCGATCGCAATGTGGCGGACGTAATGTGGCGGACGTAATGTGGCGGCCGTTATTTGGTGGCCGCTATGTTTCGGCCGCTATGTGGCGACCGTCATGTGGCGATCGTCATGTGGCGACCGTCATGTGGCGGCCGTTATGTGGCGGCCGCTATTTGGCGGCCGTAATGTGACGGCTGTAATGTGGCGGTCGCAATGTGGCGGTCGCAATGTGGCGGACGTAATGTAGCGGCCGTTATTTGTTGGCCGCTATGTGGCGACCGTCATGTGGCGAACGTCATGTGGCAGCCGTTATGTGGCGATCGCAATGTGGCGGACGTAATGTGGCGGACGTAATGTGGCGGCCGTTATTTGGTGGCCGCTATGTTTCGGCCGCTATGTGGCGACCGTCATGTGGCGACCGTCATGTGGCGGCCGTTATGTGGCGGCCGCTATTTAGCGGCCATAATGTGGCGGCCGTAATTTGGCGGTCGCAAAGTGGCGGACGTAATGTGGCGGCCATAATATGTCGGCCGTTATATGGCGGCCGTCATTTGGCGGCCGTAATGTGGCGGCCGTAATGTGGCGGCCGTTATGTGGCGGCCGTAATATGGCGGCCGTAATATGGCGGTCGCACTGTGGCGGACGTATTGTGGCGGCCGTAATATGGCGGCCGTAATGTGGCGGCCGTAACATGGCGGCCGTTATGTGGCGGCCGCTATTTGGCGGCCGCTATTTGGCGGCCGTAATGTGGCGGACGTAATATTGCGGCCGTAATGTGGCGGCCGTAATGTGGCGACCGTCATTTGGCGGCCGTAATATGGCGGCCGTTATTTGGTGGCCGCTATGTGGCGACCGTCATGTGGCGGCCGCTATGTGTTGCCTGCTATGTGGTGGCCGGTATGTGACGGCCACCGCTCTTCTAGCAAACCGTCACTTTTACGTTACGTTACGTTACGTTTTTTGACGGCAGTTGTGTCGTCTGCTATGTGGCGTCCGTTATGTTGCGGCCGCTATATTGCAGCCGCTATGTGGCGACCGTCATGTGGCGGCCGTTATGTGGCAGCCGCTAGTTGGCGGCCGTAATGTGGCGATCGTAATGTGGCGGACGTAATGTGGCGGCCGTTATGTGGCGGCTGCTATTTGGCAGCCGTAATGTGGCGGCCGCTATTTGGCAGACGTAATGTGGCGGCCGTAATGTGGCGGCCGTTATGTGGCGGCCGTTATGTGGCGGCCGCTATGTGGTGCCTGCTATGTGGCGGCCAGTATGTGGCGGCCGGTGTGTGGCTTTTTGTTACGTTTTTTTTTTGTTTTTTGAGCCGATTTTAAAACAATAATAATTCAAGATACGGACTATTTCCTTAAATCCGAAAAGAAGACACAAAAAAATCAATATCGTGTATGTTTTTTTTTTTTTGTAATTTTAAATGGGGGATGGTTTTACAAAAACGCTGAAATGCGTAATTCTTTATTTCTTTCTTAACAAAAGCATAAATCTAGACACGCGGCAGCGTGTCGAGCCAAGTACTAGGCAAGACACGGCTGCAGTGTGTTATATTACACGAACCATTTGGAGCCACTTTTGACCCCTTAATAACTCAAAATCTATGTAACATAGACTCATGAAATTTGGTTTATTTATAAAAACCCCTTAGATTAACTAGAACTCCAAATTTCATAAATAAAACTCAAACGGTTATTGAGATATTAACGTATAAAAATCGGCATTTTTATCAACGACCCTGTCACTAGACATCAAAAACATTTAACCCATTTCCGGGTGACCTAGAAAGTTGAAAAGAGATTTCCCGAAAGCAGGCCCATGGTATGATACTGTGTCAAAGCTTATTTATCAAAAATTATGTCGTATTTTTTTCAAGTCGTTTTATCAAAATTTATTTCTTCTAGCATTAGAGAACCTAATAAATATTTATTTTGTTGATACTTAATAAAGAACTACATCCGCCATTCAATCCTAACCTGAATGTTGCCAGATGACAGACTATTCCAATAAAATAATTTGTAATCGATTGAAAATATCGATACTAACCCACATGGAGTAGGTGGAGTATCCACTACACGAGTATGTTTTAAATGCTATTTATTATACTCAAATACTGTAAAATTATGATTTTACAATAAATAAAATATTATATGGTCTGAATATACTCAACAACTTAAAAGCGTTTCGAGGCAGTAATGTTATTTTATAAACTACCAGTGATCAGAGTAAGTAGATTGATTTGAGGTCAATGAACTGGCACGTATATTAGTATGGATACGCCTCCGGGATTCCGGGATTTTGAAATTATTAAGATTTTTTAAGGAATTTCAAATGTTGTAATGTGTAGAATAAAGAATACATCAATATGAATAAGAAATGTTCAACCCTTTTGCTGTCTGTTTAATAGTATATAGGTGATCGGACTCCAAGAAAAGGATAGATATACTATAAAACAATATAATATATTTTAAATATTTATCTATCGCATTCTATAAATTTCCAATGTAGTAGTTTAAAAATCCTTACTTTAACAATATTTGATTCAATCCCGTAAGTACCAAAATGAAATCCCGGAAAAAAGGCTTATCCATGTTATGATTTCTATGACTATTCATGATGCGAGTACCTACGTAAAATCAATCGACCTACTCCGATCACTGATAATCACCCAATCGATTTCGTCAATCGATTACCAAAATAATTAAACCTGGTAACACTGACACCATGCATAATGTCAAACTGTCAAAAAAAATCTGTTAGATCAATGGCATTGTTGGCTGTTTGTTTTACGTTGATTTGAATTTATTTTTCCGTATTTACTTTATACTTATATTACGTTACGATTTAATGCTGTCAATTTAAATTGAAGCCAGAGGAACTATGGCCCTGGGTAAGTTTATTATGTTCTCTAAATATTTATAAACACCGTCGTATTGTATAACCTCATTGATTTTAGCAGCCTATTAGTAGAAGGCCTATGTTCAGTCAGGGGTACGTCGCGCGTCGTCAGCTGTAAATGTCTATAGTATGATGTAATTATATAGCATAAGTAAATACACTGAATTTTTTTACCTTTTTCAGGTATGACGATGACATGTGTTATTGCAAGACTTGACATTATTGATTATATTATCTACAACTCTATCCCAAGTATTACTTGCTCAGCAAAATCTAAGCATATTATGTTATGTATGTGGCATGTCAACTGCAAGTCACAGAAGTCATCAGGTTAGTGTTTTTAAAATGGCAGAATTACTATGAGTGATATAATTATTATACAAAAGTAAATAAACAACAATAAGAGTATTTTCTTACTTTCTAGGTTAGGTATACATTTGGATAAAGTTTGTCATGCTTACTGAGAGAGGCTGCTACCAGAGATGTTTATAGGCAAGCAAGTGATGATAAAAACAGAGCCACCCTAGAGTGTAAAAGATTTACCCATAATAGATCAAAACAATAATCTGGTTAGGGCCAGAATCAAATCGTGACATGTGAGCAGCAGGACTTAGTGTACATAATTATTGATAAGTGAGCAAAATAGGACAAATTGTTTAAGAGATCATCATTGCTTATTACTGTTTTGTGGGAAAGCGTACATCTACCATCTACCGTACCTACGCTGCTTTTTTATGAGAATGAAGCTGAAGCCGTTTTAAATTCTATGAGAAATAAAATGTTTTTAGTATTTAGGTATTGTTGTGTTATTTGTTAAAGTAAACCTTCCTATAGAAGCACTGAAAATGCTGCTGCCAATGAGATTATTCATCTTTAATTAAGAGAGTTGGCTAAAATAATGTTTATGCCATTAAATCTGCCATATTTAGCGCGCAAGATTATTAATTTACCTTTATAAAATTCAAGTCTGTAAATGCGATAATCGCCATTTTGATGACAGTCGAGGTCGAGGCTAAAAAACATAAAAATTGGGGATTGCGAACATCCAAACTCCACCATAAGGACAGCGACTATTACAACATTTAATTATTTGACGAATTCATCCATTTTTCAAGTTAAATAAGTAGTAGTAATGAAGTTTTTGATATCAAAAGTCGAAGATTCGCGCCAATCGTGCGTGTTTACATTTTAACTTTTCACAATTAACACACATACACATATCTGATACGACTTTAAATGTGACAAATGTGATTAAAAATATTATAAGTAACTAGAAAATGCCCAGATCTTTACTTATTATACGAACACATGTTCAATAATACGTAATATTCATTACTACTACTCAATTTGTGTTAAAAATTGTCGATCATTGTTTTTTTTTTTATTGTAATGATGTGCGAAAACGATTTTGCCAAACGTTTTTTTTTTTTTCAATTTTGATTGTCTCGATTAATTTATAATTATGTCGAATGTCTGAAATCTATACTTGAAAATTAAAATAAAATTGTTTTAAGCATTAAATACAATAAACATTGTTTAAAATAATTATTTATACTTTTCTAGTGTTTAATCGTTTTTAGGACATTCAATATAAAACGAGTCAACACATAGAACGAGGATAGATACTTACCTCATTTATTGAATTTCGCGCCGAATTGTTTATATTTATTTGAATTTAAATTCGGAACGTTGTTCAAAATTATTTTTAATTTATTGGACAATTATTTACTGTGGATTTTATTTTTGATACTTTCTGATATAGAATGCCTAGTATACATTTTTTAGGTAGGCTTAAAAAAATTTTGTTTGTGAATGATGTTAAATTAATTATATAAATTAGGTAAGTATTCCGCAAACACTTTTAAATGACGTCTATATTTTTAAATTGAAACTTTTATTACATCGTCTCAAACTTTTTCGTCTGTGTGTTGCATGTCGCGTGTCGGTCGGCCGCGGAGTAGGGATAAAGTGAAAGGCGATCGTCAGAGCAGCCAAGGCCGATATGGCGGCGCCTATAGTTCGCAGCAGCTGACCGTGTAAAGTTTCACTTTTACCGTGGTTTCATAAAACCAACAATCATTTTTTTTTAGTTGTATGAGTTTGATAGTATTTGTTTCTAATAGGATAATCTTACTCGAGTAATAGAAATTGTTTATTTTTGAGGTAGTTTCAAAACGAAATTTAAAAAAAACTGCCCAAGTGTATGTCGGACTACGCACAGTGAAGGGTTCCGTAATTGGGATGAATATTTACGCATAAACATTGCATAGTATCAATTTTATCGACTGCAAAAATAAGTTTGTATTTCTCGAAAAAACTATAACAAATAAAGTTAATTCTGCGGTT
This sequence comes from Agrochola lychnidis, assembly GCA_963680765.1. Taxonomy (NCBI): domain Eukaryota; kingdom Metazoa; phylum Arthropoda; class Insecta; order Lepidoptera; family Noctuidae; genus Agrochola; species Agrochola lychnidis. Next base: position 20,211,159 of record OY796857.1, read on the forward strand.
GTAACCGAAAATAAACTGTATCTCAAAAATTATTGACTTCAAAAGCAAAGTCACTTAGAAACATCTTAACATTTTAATTATGAGATCCAACAATACACGCTTTATATGCATAGATTTTTTTCATCTCTCGGTTATATGTAAGTATGGAGAATGCCACCCCCACTATTATGTGTATCGTAATTTCACTACACCATTGTTTAACGGTGCAAAAAATACACCTTTTTCAAAATTTTCATCGATAGAGTGTAAATAGTCTCCTTGTTAAATGACTGTATGACATCCGGACGCACGGACAGACGAACTTGACGAAATTAAGAGGTCCGTTTTTAGGGTTCCGTTAAAAAACGGAACCCTTATAGATTCGTCGTGTCTGTCTGTCTGTCTGTCCGTCCGTCCGTCCGTCCGTCCGTCCGTCCGTCCGTCCGTCCGTCCGTCCGTCCGTCCGTCCGTCCGTATGTCACAGCCATTTTTTTCCGAAACTATAAGAGCTATGCTGTTGAAACTTGGTAAGTAGATGTATTCTGTGAACCGCATTAAGATTTTCACACAAAAATAGAAAAAAAACAAATAATTTTGGAGTTCCCCGTACTTAGAACTGAAACTCAAAAAAATTTTTTTCCTCAATCCCATACGTGTGGGGTATCTATGGATAGGTCTTCAAAAATGATATTGAGGTTTCTAATATCATTTTTTTTCTAAACTGAATAGTTTGTGCGAGAGACACTTCCAAAGTGGTAAAATGTGTGTCCCCCCCCTGTAACTTCTAAAATAAGAGAATGATAAAACTAAAAAATATATATGATGTACATTACTATGTAAACTTCCACCGAAAATTGGTTTGAACGAGATCTAGCAAGTAGTTTTTTTTAATACGTCATAAATCGTAAACTTATCGTTACTTGCTGCTACGGAACCCTTCATGGGCGAGTACGACTCGCACTTGGCCGCTTTTTTTACGGATTTTGATTATCAAGTTTACAATTGGCATGAAATTGATGTCTATGACAATTGATCTACAATATTATTATTATTTGGAATAGCCGCCATCTTAAAATCCAGAATGTCCATCTAATTCGATATCAGCACTATCTCCCGAAAACTATGAAAATGACAGTCATGACGACAAATTTTCAAATGGGGTTAAAAACTGCCACTTGCTCACTTCAGATGGCGCTGATCTCCAGCGTCTTATAATTTGACAGCTAACTATACATTTTTGATTCGAATGCCAAAAGTTGATGTAAATTCCTGAATTTCATGACTGAATTCAAAACACCCCGTCGAGTCAACTGATGTGTCACGTGTCAAAATCTTGGTCCCTAATGTTAGGCAGCAGTGAATTCATTTCATTCATTCTCTGATCTCGAAAAACGTTACAAACCTCAGGTCGGTATGTTCAAGGTAGTTGGTAGGTTGGTACTATGCTTGAGACGTTTTTGAATTCATAGATTGTATGACTATTGTTTTAGGGACTATTGTCGTTTAATTTTTAATATAAACTTACGAATAGTTAAGTCCATAGTGAGGTCAAAATGTAAATCCAAGGGGCGGCTGCAACGGCGGCGGTGATCTCTCGCGTCCGGCCCTGGTTCAGGCCATGGTACGGAGCGAGAGGAAATGGCAGGCCGTCACCTCCTTCTGCGAAGCGGTAATGCTCGCGAAGGAGGAGGCGGAACGCGTGAGGTAGAGGCAAAGTTCGCGCCCTCACGCCCCTAACCGCTGCAGGAGGAGACGCCCGGGGCGGGAATCGCGAGCCGATTTCCGGCCACCGTAGGCGCGGGCTTGCGAACGGTGAGCAATGGGTAGCTCGCCGTCCGATAAGGACCAAGACCGGGTCGACGGCGCGTTGAGTTCCACGCGCGCCTCAAAGAAATGTCAGCAGAAATGACGGGATCCGCTAGGGCCAATGCCTGCCGGGGGTTCGCAGAAAACCGATAGGGACATCGTGGCCCCCGGCAACAGGGCAACCGAAGGAACACGGGTGGGTTTTAGTCAGTAAGAGTCTGATACGCCCTCCCGCTCCGCCCAGAGCGGGAGAAGATACTTAAAAAAAAAAGGGGCGGCTGCAAAAATTAAATAATTAAATCATACGTGAGAAGGAACTTTGTTCCTGACGGGGTCAAAGTCAAAGTCAAATCATTAATTTCAAATAGGCCCATGTATGGCACTTTTGAACGTCAAAAATTACAAAATAATAAAATTGATTCTATTCGCCCCTTCCAAAAGGTAGTTTTCGTATGGAGAAGAATGGGCAAGAAACTCCACCGTTACTCTTTTAAAATGTTTTACAATTGTTTGTATATGTACGTACATTTGTTAAATAATAATTATATGTGAAGACGGTGCACCTAGAATAAAATTACTATACCACAATAGGTAAAAAGAATTAAAAATGAAACAACGACAGATAATTTAATATGTGATAGATACATGGTGCTCACATATTTACAAACATTGTAAAAGTAGACGATTTTCCTAAAATTTTACAATTAATAAGTCAGTGTGTGAGGAAGTAATCACAGAATGTAAAATCAATGTCATAAAACACAAAGTAATAAATTTTACAATTAAATTAGCAAACATTTTGATTTTGTCTTGATTCTAAATTGTCCTATGGAGCAGGACCAGCATGTTTCCAAGCACTCTTATCTTGGATATAATCCTCTAATTTGTAATATGCTTGTTTACAAAGTGTATTTTTAATATGAGTTTTAAATTTTCTTTCATTTAATTGCTAAATGTCACAAGGTATTTTGTTGTAACATTTAACACAGTACCCCATAAAAGATGTATGTACTTAAGATAATCTAAAAAATGGTTGATCTAGTTTATCTTTATTTCTAGTATTAAAATTATGTCTATCACTTATTTTATTAAAGAGATGTGGATTTTCCTTACATACATAATATTTTCATAAATGAATTGGCAAGGTACCGTCATAATATTAATCCTTTTAAAAAGTTTCGTGAGAGATTCGCGGCGACGTAGATTATAAATGGCTCTGATAGCTCTCTTTTGCAAAATAAAGATGGATTCAATGTCAGCAGCCCGACCCCACAGTAAAATGCCATACGACATGAGGCTCCCCAACTGCATACGTTTTTTTTAATAATAATACTTGCCGCGCCGGCTCAGCGATCTGACATCATTGCGGAAAATTGTAACAATTGTTACGAAAGAAATACCTACATTCTTACACAATATTGCTACGCATATTTACAAAAAGAATTTAATAGATCACGTTTGATTGACGAATAATAATAATTTCTTTACAAAAAGTAATGATATCCCATCAAAAACATAAATGTGAAAATGGGAGCCAAATTCCATAAATATGGTTGTCGACTTCGCCGACAAAAGAATTGAAATCTAAATGGGTGCCAAGTTCTGTAGATAATCCTGAAATTTATTTATAAGAACATGCAACTTTCTAAAATAAAATTAAAACACAAATTCTTGTTTTTTCTGCTATAACAATGTTTGCTATTTTAAAATATAACTTCTTAAATTTGAACAGTCGAATTATTTACACAAAGCACTTAGGATAAATTGAAGCTCAAGATTTGACTTGGCTAGTTTTTACCAGCAAGCTGAAATTTTAGAGAAAGAAGATATTTTGACCTTACAGTTACAATAAGAAACAGTAACTTGCGCATAACATAAAGAACAAATATATAAATACGCCTAGGTAGACAGTCAAAGCTGTAAACAGTTACAATAAGAAACAGTAACTTGCGCATAACATAAAGAACAAAAATATGAATATTTTACTTTATTTATTTGGCTCACCAACAATTAAGTACACCGATACAAAGATATGAGATACATGCAATAAACTTATAGACTAGTGTACAAATTTCTTACAGGTAAGCACATCATGAATTACTTATTTGATGTTGAGTGCCTACTTAAAATTAAATAATAATAATTAAATATGCCTAGGTAGACAGTCAAAGCTGTAAACTCGATAAAAAAATAGCGTCCAACTGTTAGCCGCTTAATGCACGCACACTAAAAAAGTAAAATTACAGCACAATGACGTGGCGCGAGTGTAAGACGTAGCTGTAATGCACACCAGCATAAAAAAGTTACCCTGTTTGTTTTAGTTCTTTTGCACCGCGACACTGTAGACAAATATAAAGATGATAAATTGATTAGCCAAATATAAGATAACTTGTATGTAAAAACTAGCCAAGTCAAATCTTGAGCTTCAATTTATCCTAAGTGCTTTGTGTAAATAATTCGACTGTTCAAATTTAAGAAGTTATATTTTTAAATAGCAAACATTGTTATAGCAGAAAAAACAAGAATTTGTGTTTTAATTTTATTTTAGAAAGTTGCATGTTCTTATAAATAAATTTCAGGATTATCTACAGAACTTGGCACCCATTTAGATTTCAATTCTTTTGTCGGCGAAGTCGACAACCATATTTATGGAATTTGGCTCCCATTTTCACATTTATGTTTTTGATGGGATTTGAATTTACATATCCCTAACTTAAGAAATGCTGGATTTGACATACAAACTCTCATTCCCTTTAGACAAAAAGGACCTTTTTTGAGATAAAAAGTACCCTATGTCCTTCTCTCCAGTATGCCATCTATCTCCTTACCCAATTTAATCGAAATCCGTTCAATGGTTTAGCCGTGAAAAGGTAACATACAGAGAGACAAGAGTTACTTTCGAATTTATAATATTAATAAAGTATGGATTACCTAAGTATGGATGAATTCATGATTGACTGCTTAGCTCCATAAAAAACTATAGCGGGATGATAATCATTTAAAAGAAATCTGTAAATATCCGCTACATCCGTTCCTTATTCAGCCCAGCGAAGAATTGGAATAATTCATTTAAATTATAGTAAGTACCTCATTAAAAAGTATTTTCATCATACAAAGATTTATTGTGTTTTATCTCCTCTCCTTTCCCACGAATGTTTTCCTGTATGAGGAGTTTTTTTGCAATTTCTGACTTTTCTTATACTCAAACCTCAGTTGGTCCAATATAGTTTTGTTGATCCTAGTAATAAAAAATAGGATCGACTGGCATCAAAAATTTTTTTTGTGTACATTGGCCATTTTCTTGCTACCAGTAATTTTTTTCAAAATCTGTGAATACAGATCAAAATGTTTCAAAAAGTTAAGGACAGTCTTCTAAGACCGCTTTCTTGTAGCGACAACGGTTAAGGTTTGCCCTTATTGCCCCATCTCAAAATCCACCTTGTATATGTTATGATTGACTGCTTAGCTCCATAAAGGTATAGTGTGATAAAAATCTTTTAAAAGGTTAAATCCGTAACTATTTGCAATATTCTAACCTTTTGGCTAGTCTTTTTACAATTTGCAGTAAATTATAGAAGAATACGAACATAATGCAATATTGCTCTTTCCCCATAGCAAATAGCGTGATAATAATTTTTGAAAATACTATTGTGACGTTTCCATTATTTGACTTTTAGATTATTTATACCAATTTTCAAGTTAATCAAGCCACACAGTAAAATCCTCCACTGTAAAAATGAACACCCCGTTTCACCCCGTTAGGGGTACATTTTCAAAAACCCCTGATATAATTTTTCATTTTTTTTCAGTTTTAATTATAAATACTGAGTTTCGAGTTAATCAGACCGCTTAGCTTTATAATTAAAGTACCTTCCTAACTATAAACTACCTTCCTGCCAAATTTCATCTTTATACGTCAAGTGGTTTTCGATATTTCGTGATGAGTGAGTGAGTGACCTTTCGCTTTCATATATATAGATGTGATATTATAGTAGGATGACGTATAGGTATGTATGGTTGTTGCATTGATCGGCTTTTTAAATAAATTTAATATTTACCAGTAGCGACGATTTTGAAAGGTATGTAGGTAAAATAGATGACGGATATTATAAGAATTATGATGACAATTTATCTTTACAGTCTATAAATTTTAGGGAAATATAAAAAAAGTTTAAAAATAATCTACTGTAAATACTGCACTTTTTATTTCATTCACATAAAAATGTTTTACAACACCATAACATTTTAAACAAAGGCTTTCCTCTTTTACATTAATTGAAAATTTGCTTAACTCCATCAGTAGATTATAATAAAAATTAAATAGGTAGGTAATTTATAAAATTCTGCCAATGAAATCTGCAACAGCGAGCAAATTAATTCGTAAGAAGCTCGTAAAATCCGTTATCTGGTGCCATAACTGTTTTATTACTTTTATCATTAAATTCTTCGTTTGCGTCCATCCGATCGCGAGTTTGTGACGATTACGTCAACTTCTTAACGTAGTAAATTCAGCTAAAGATGGTTGTTTGACACCCTTTTGTCAAACATTCGTTTTTATCACTCTTTCGTTGTCTTTCTACCGATACCCTTTCTTTAAGTGTTATAACCACTTTTAGATTCTTTGATGGCCTCAGACGACTGGGATCGCGATCCCAGTTTGACAGAAGCCTCAGCTGGAGTCGCCTAAGTACTCCTGTGTATCAAACAATGCTATACCTATGGTTTTGTTTACAAAAGTGAGATTTGTGCATTACCATCCGTTTGACCTATTCCTTTGGGAAAGTAGCAATTTTTCAATATTGTGAGTATTTCGATTTAGGGATGGAATGTTAAGGCTCATTCAATCCCTTGGGGCTACCCTTGTAATTTCCTAGAGATAAGAATGTTTAATTAACTAAATGTTTTTATTTTTGTATTGCGCAATGTAAATAGAATACGAGAATTAAAAAAAACGTGTGGCACTCGGGGACTGCCGCGGTAAAGCATAGCATTTGTAACCTCCATACTTCCTATTTGTCAACGCTACACTTGGGATGATGACGTGATGACATAAAACAAAAATTACGTTCCCATGACAACATCACGTTGTCATGGGAACCGTCATTACATGGTAGGTGGAGTGGGGGGTGTTAGGTTTTATTTTCGTTACGTTACGGAATTTCCTGATTTAGTCGCCGCGCTCAAAGCCCGCGATAAAAGCTATGCAATAGCTTAAAAGCTAAAAATTTACCAAAATATCACACTTGTTTTCCAAGAATGGTTAGGCAGAGGTGTACCAGTACACCCAAATTTCGCCAGTTATGTTTAAGTCCCATATAATAGGGGGCGAGCCTATTGCGATCTACCGGACACAAATCCAGACTTCGAGCTTCTACTGACAAAGAACTGTGGGCAAAATACACCCAGCTTCGCCACAGTTAAAACTACTGTAGTTTTGAAGACATTACTTCTCCCTTTACTCAGGCCAAGGCGCATCAAAATCTTTCCCAGGGATAATGTAATAATTAAATAAACAAAAAAAAAAAACGTGTGGCACTCGGGGACTGCCGCGGTAAAGTTATTGCATAACATTTGTAACCTCCATACTTCCTATTTGTCAACGCTACACTTGGGATGATGACGGATGATGACATAAAACAAAAATTACGTTCCCATGACAACGTCATTACATGGTAGGCGGAGTGGGGGGTGTTAGGTTTTTTTCGTTACGGAATTTCTTGATTCGGTCGCCGCGCTCAAAGCCCGCGATAAAAGCTATGCAATAGCTTAATAAACATAGATAAACAAAACAAAAAACGTTTAACAATGTTATTCAATCAGTAATGGTTAGAAAAAATTGTGAGATATAAAACCTAACCTTACCTCACCTAACCTAACATAGTCGGAACTGAATAACCCTGGGACAGATTTGCTTAATGGAAATATCTTTAAAACTACAGTGTTTTTTTTGTAGCGGACGTGGGTGTGGCTCACCCCCATACATTTTTGTCCACTATTCTTTTTGATGGAAAACCCAATAACACTTTGCACGACCTGGGAATCGAATTCAGGACTTCATACTCAGAAGTAGCTCTTGCGACTACTAAACCCACGAGGCAATCCTATAAATTCATCCATGCTTTGAAAACGAATATATTTATATTTAACACTACATGTCCATTAGAGTCTTACCTCTTTGGGACCACATTCATATTTATCTCTCGCGCTACCAAATGTTTATTCAGCGGATATTGTCCAGAATTTTATTTTACTCATTTTTAAAAAGGTATTTTTAATAAAAAAACAACTAAAGGTTTAAAGGTCGAATAAAACCTACATCTAGCGAAATATTAAAAGCTTTTTTCAAAAATAGTGTGATCAGTCTTATCTAGTTTTTTTATAAATAAATATCTGTCTAGCGTTTTCCAAACTATGTTGGGGTCGGCTTCCAGTCTTACCGGATGCAGCTGAATACCAGTATTTTACATGGAGCGACTGCCTATCTGACCTCCACAACCCAATACCTGGGTAATAGATACCACTTGGTAAGACTAGCTGTCAGAATTTCGGGCTTCTGACGACTCGTCAAAGATTCACGAATGACAGCCGGGACCTACGGCTTAACGTGCTTTCCGAGGCACAGAGGAGTCTCGGTATGTAAATATGGTTACCCATCCACGGACCAACCCCGGCAAGCGTAGCTTAACCTGATGGATCAACCCGTGCGGCTGTTATGACTTAGCCACGAGCTCCTCAATTATTTTTATAAATACCTTGAACTCTTCGAAAAAAAAAGTGTGGCACTCGGTAACTGCCGTAGTAAAGCTATTGCATAGCATTTGTAACCTCCATGACAACATCAGGTTGTACGTGTCACAACATCACGTTGTACGTGGGAAACGTGATGTTGTCATGGGAACGAAGTTCCAACACAACATCACGTTGTCATGGGAACCGTCATTACATGGTGGGCGGAGTGGGGGTGTTAGGTTTTATTTTCGTTACGTTACGGAATTTCTTGATTCGGTCGACGCGCTCAAAGCCCGCGATAAAAGCTATGCAATAGCTTAAATATACTAGAGCCATTTTATAGGAATAATTAGTAAACCCTGTTTTTTTTTCGTCAACATGACACGAAAACGCATGTTAGTGAAGTCAACAGGATAAAAGGAGTATAGTTACTCCTGTCTGTCAATTACAACAACCTGTGAATTGCGATGACACATTTCCTCTTTGAACGTATATAATTCAATAATTTATTTTGTTAAACATGGGTATGGTTACAGATAGTATATTATCTAAAATATGTGTACTATGTTTTGCTAATTTATAGCGTACAAAATGAACATAAACAAGTAATTACAATACGGTAGTTGCCTGGGTAAAAAAAAAGAAATTCTATTTAGTCCGTCTTTCAGATAATAAAAAAACATTAGACACGTATTTTTTGCTTTATCATATTAATAAAAAATAATTTAGAAAACACGCATTAAAGTTGGGGAGTGGGGGCTCGCTACGTCACAACTCAGTATTAAATCTAGCAAGGCGTGACGTCATGCCACATTCTAACTCAATGTATTGCCGTAATCTTTTGATTACGTCTAAAAAGAAAAAATACGTGTTCAATATTTTTTAATAATCTACAAGACGGACAAAAAAATTTTTGGACACAGGCCTATTAAGGTGACATGCCATATCATAGCTGTCATTGAGCGATCCACATTGGCAGCTGACTTCAAAATCAGTAGTAAGTAGTAGAGTATTCTGATGCCGAGCTAAGTTTTAACATTGATAGTTTTATTTTCGTTTAACAAGAACATCTCAAATCTTCTACCTAAACATCTTAAATTTTTTCATTCACTGACTTAGAATGCACAACTTAATAAACTGGGTCTAGAAATATGAAATTTTGCTCAAAAGTTCTATAGGAGTTACGTAAAAAAAGTGAGAACTAAGGAAGGATTTAAATCGCCTGTGGTGTAGACCACCTGTCCTCGATTCCAAGTAGGGGAAAAAAATTCTGCTCGGTTTAGTTGGTGGTAGGGTTGTTTTAAGTCCACCTGGCTAGCTACCACTATCTTACCTAAGTCTGTCGCCATAACATAGCCAGATCTTCTGTGGTTGGGGATTCCGGGTGAAGCTCGCTTCCACCTTCGGCCTGATCATCACTTAATATCAGGTGAGATGCAGGCCAAGAGACTCCTCGTTGTGTAAAAAAAAAATTTTTTTGAAAGGGTTTAAATAGGGGATGAAAGTTCGTAACAAAGATCGTAATTTTTGTAAATGGGAAATCTCAACGGGCGTCAGGCTTGTATAGGTAAATCTAAGGTACTAAAAATCCTCATAAAAAATACAACCGACTTCCAAAAAGAAACAATACAAAGTGAAAAATAACTTTAATTTCGGAAGTCAGTTTCTTTAGTTTTGTATTTTAGTTTTTTGCCACCGACTTCCGAAATTAAAGTTATTTTTTACCACACTGAAAAGTAACACACACTCCTTCGAATACCACTACCTGCTACCAGTGACAGGAACTTATCATATCATCTACATACTAAGTGAGAAAATATACGCATTATTTTAGCCAACTCAAAAACCACCCAAGTAAAGTTAATAAAATTTATATGGGACCAACTTCAGAGAATAGGGTATGCTCTGAAGTTGGTCCCATATAAATTTTTTCAACAAATAAAGTATTTTCAAAATCGGTCCACAAATGACGGAAAAATCGGCGGATATGCATAAAAAAAAACAAACACGCTACGAACATATAACCTCCTCCTTTTTGGAAGTCGGTCAAAAACTAAAACGAACGCTTACAAAGTAGGTGCTTCCATTAAGTAAATAACATTGAAAGGGTCATCTTAAGTCAGTGTAAAATAACTCACAAAAGAGATTTGTTTCCTGAGCGTTCTATTCATCACTGCTGAGTTCTCGAGTGGACTCTGGATTTAGAGAAAATTGGATGTCTTACTCCGTCGTTGTCGGATTTATAGATGTTTCATCACAGCGAGCTTATAATGTTGGATGTGGTATGTGTTGTGTACTTATTAATGGATTTTAAGTAACTCAAAACTCCAATAATACCTATAGATAAGCTGTATTAAGAAACCGAGTCTTTTTTGGGAGATTCTTAACAGGTATCTATCTATTTACTCATTTATTTTTGTAAAGGTACTCCAACGACTTATTCACTAATAACATAATACATAAAATAACTTAAATATCTATTAGTATGGTGAATTTGTCACTTAAAGAAGTACACAGCTTAGACATAGATAAAAAATACATACCAATTAGGAGAATTAAGTTAAAGTGATTTAAAATGAACCAACTTATTTTTTGTTATAATGTTAGACAATAAGAGCTACTTTACCATAGGAAGACAATGTGAAGACAATATAAAAGAAAATACAACCCTAAATATAACCCTATGTGGGGTGTCGTTGGAAAGGTCGTTCAAAAATATTGTGAGTTTGTAAAGATCATTTTTGGATTTAGGGATTCGTTTTCAAAATATTAAGCTTTAAAGTGCTAATTTTTGTTAGAGTCAAGTGTCCCCCCCCTGCAAGCGTAATGGTTAGTTTTGGGTATGTGAAAAAATTCACAGCAGTAGCATATATTACGAAATTAAAAGTAAAACTATCACAGCTAAGTAGGCTTTCCAACTTAACGAGTAATAATCGGCCAACTTACATTTGCGGTTGCAAAAACATGTTCTCCCATACAGAATGTTTGGGAGAACATGTTTTTCAACTACAAAGTTAAGTTTGTTCTTGGGATAAACTCATCCCAACTACGGAACCCTCCATTGTGCGTGGTCCGACACGAACTTGGCCGGTTTTATGTGTAAATAACATTATTTAGTGGTTTTAAATCAAACAGACCATTTTGCTGGTATACCCAGATGAAAAATGTGGAAATAAACTCTGCACCAACTTAGTAGATAAATTTTGCATTTTTGTTTGTTCTTAACGTGATGCTGGTCCTGTACTCCGTGGGTCTAAACTAACAATCGAAAGGCTTTTCAACTCAAAGTAACCATTAAAAATTACTGATACAATCCCATTACCTAACTCTCTTTGTGTGTATCTTATTTTTTACTACCATACCATTCTTTATTTTAATGGGGTCTAAAATAAAAACAACATGATTTCAAGTTTTGCTTCAACTCCTTTAAAAATCAAAAGCAAATTACATACGCGTATATTCTACGTCTTCCTTAGTTCTCAGTAAAGTAAAACGATGTTATTCCCGTCAAAAGAGGAACATGTACATATTTACCTGAGAACCGCGACAGCACGTGTCACGTCGAGTACGAGTACATCAAACGCCAGACGTACTACGTTGACTGACACTCGATTAAGTATCGTCGAATTCGTCCAACCCTATCAGATACCACAAAATATATAGCTACAGAAGGTCAACTCCATGCAGCGAGAAAAAACGCACGCATATAGACGCGCGTCAAAGAAAGCAACCATCTCACTGATCTAGTGGTGAGACTACCTGTCTCAGACCCAGAAGTGTCGGGTTCAGTCTGTCTGGTTTGTTGCCATAACAACAATATTAACAGCATTTTTGTGTTTCGGCAGTTAGATAGCCAGTTCGTCTGTGGTTGAAGATTCCGGGTGGAGTTCGCTTCCACTTTCGGCCTGGTCATTACTTCTCATCAGGTGAGATGAAGGCCAAGAGCTTCCTCGTTATGGTTAAAAAAAAACAGTGGCACTCCGGGAGTGCCGACAGAAGTGAAAACTTGAAAATGATCGCCTTGGTGGAAGAAAAATACTTGTATAGAACATTGGTCCGTAACCTTATCTAAATAAAGAGCAAAATCGCGTTTACAAAAAAAAAATACTTTCAAAACCTTTAACGTAAAAATGCTTGCATAGAACATTGATCCGTAACGTAATATAAATAAATAGCGCAATCGCGTTTACAAAAATGAGGTGTCGGTAACGGTGTCGCGAGTTCAATTGTTTTTCCCATCTCAAAGATGACCAACGCGCCTAAAGAAGTTTTACTTAAAAAAAAAAAAACAAGTGCAAGCGCACTCGCGACTGGCATTCGCCTGAAATAGTTCGAGATTTCCATACGGACGCGTCCATGTGGGCGTCTGCATGTTTTCGCTCGTTGTATGTAACCGACCTTCGGTACCTATCTATTTGTGCGAATATTGTGTCAGTGTGCGTTAGGACATGTTGGAATTGGTTGTTTGCGAGTCATATGTTCAAACGCTTTCCGGAGGACGAAAGTTGAATTAAAATTAGAACTCAAACTATATAATGCTCATTGTGTCACGTGTAATTTTTATGGGGTACATAATAAAGAATATTCTAGCTATCTATCTATATTTTATTAACAATAGTTTGAGGTACGATACTAATTTTGTTTAATTTAGGTACCAATTTTATTAAAAACAAACGCCCTTAAAATTCATACCCCTGACGCATTCGCATTTTGTGGAAACACTAACATTCAAAATACTAAATGTTACAAAACAACGTCCACATTCAGATACAACTAAAATTTTCCAACTCGATCCAAATCGTAAGGTGACATGAAATACGCTGGTATATTTGTCGGAACGATCACCGATCCGTGTTTAGACACGTCTCTTATCACACCTATCGTTCCAAAGTAGTAAGCCTGAAGCACCAGCTTAGAACTGTAACTTGGATTCGTCGATATTAAGTCTGGAGTTATCTTATAATTAACGTGTATATTCTTCTCCGGACCGCCTAAATGGTTATAGTAATTGCGATCAACCCAATAGGCAGCTTGTTCAGCCTTATAACTGTCAGGACAACGGTACACCGTCGTCGTTTCAGAACAGTACTCATCAAACCAATCACCCTTGGAAATTTGTCTGTTATTGTTCCTAATACCTTGCTTCCATCTTCTACCACCAGACATTTCTAAGACCCAGTAATCAGTAATCATAATGGCCGCATGCCCAACCAACCCACTATGGCTTTTGCTTGAGATTAAAATATCCCCTGTACTCACAGTACGCATAAAACGTTTCTTAGAATGACTTTTGCTACGCGCACTTATCTTTTTTTCAATTATAGACTCTTGAGTATCTACTAGTAGACCATAGTTGTTCATTACGAGCCATTCTTGGTAAGTAATCGGCTCAATTTCCTTCCATGAAAGGAATTCCTTGTAAAAGTCTTCGAAGATGGGCTGGTCCTGTTCAAAAGATTCGAGTGAATATTTTTCGGGATTGATTATTCCCATGAGAACCCCGTAATTGTAGGCAGTCACTGTCTGGTTAGATATTGTGCCATTCAGACCTGAAAACATTGATTGTGTTGAAACAAAAAGGTGACACATTCAGCGATTCTTGCAAGATATACAATGTGTCTGGTCACCGGTGTCCGACCCGTCAAGGCGAAGTAATATGATCAACTTTATCGACATATCCACTATAATAAGGCATTTTGCCCCTACTTTTTTGAAGTGGCGGCCATTTTAATATTTTTGTTTACTGAGTACGGGTGGGTTCATTTATTTTGCAATATCTACCGATGTGGAGGTCCTACAGGCATAAAAGTAGTTTCGTTCAACAGCTATAAAAGTAGGCAATAAGTTGACACTAAAAGGTTTATCAAAAACTTCCATTAGGACCTTAAAATAGTACCTACTTGAAATGTGAAAACTCTGAAAAAATTTGGAGTTTTTTTTTGTTTTTAAATGTTTAAAAAAACCAGACTGTTAACATACCTTTTTATACTTTTTAAAAATAATCTCCGCAATTTTGCAACAGAAAAAAAAGGTTGATATGGTGAATTTGTCGATAAAATTGATCATATTGCTTCACCTTAACGAGTCGGACACCGGTGACCAGACACACTGTATGTACTACAATCATTTTCATTGACAAGAATACAGATGTATACCTAAAGTACTCACACTACAAAACATTTCAATGCTTAATTATTTTGTGGCGTGGGCACTTTAAGTTCACAAGCTTAATATTATAGAAAAACTACGTACCAATATCTAGTTCTTCATTCAAAGCATGGATGAATACAATTCGTACCAAAAGAATTACACAAATAAAAGTCTGTACAAACTCCATGATGATATCTTCTGTTACTTACTTAAAATAGTTTTTTCATTATTTTCAATTCAGAGAGATAAATAGTTCTAGTAATGGTTTATATTACGGATAAAAAATATCCTTTTGTAAACCGTTTTTATAGAACAGCGACTCATTTAAGAAATTTTTGTTTCTTTTGTTTGTTCATGAGAGCGATAACTGCTATGAAAAACGTTGAATTGATTGATCGTTGATAACACAAATCAATTAATTGAATAATTAAGACTAATACCTAAAATAAACCACTTGAAATTACATCACGTAATTTAAATCGAGTTGTTTTAATTGACCATATAATTAAAATTAGTTATACAACCTTCGTAATACTGTATTTACGATAATTAGAAAAAGATTCGCTAGTACTTTAGTCAACTAGAAAAAGAAATACATTTATTGAACACAGACTAAAAGCACACAATATAATTAATAGCACATAAAAAATAAAAATCAAATAAAAGTATAAAGTGCGATGTAAGAAATTAGCGTGCACTAGAACATCCATACGATGTATTTTGTGGCTTGATGTTAAAATGGTAGGATGTACACTTGTCGTTGTCAGTTATAGCACTAAGATGAATGTTTTATTCTGGGCTACATTCCAGAATATTCGGTGGCCCAGATTTGCTTTTTTAAATATTATGGTGATGGATTTATTTTTTATTTTATTTAGAACAAATATGATTTCGAGAAGTTGTTTTTTCAAATATACATTTTTGTATTTATTGAACTCGCGTTCTGTAGGATTGATACAGAATTCTCCCTTTTTAGCTCTCTTGCATTTCCAGTAGACATAATTATTTATTTGCAAAGGGTAACCAGCCTGGGCAAAAAAATATGACTATTTTTATTTAAGTTTTCATGCACAACATTACAAAATATACTCCCAACGCGCAGTACAGAACAATATAAAAACTAAAAAGTGACACACATACTTATGTAAGTAGGTTATGTAAAATACAAAAAAAAACATATTTAAACACGAGAAATTACGAAATTAACAAACAAAATAACACTTGAATGAATGAATAATTGAAATGCACTGACCCCAGCGTGGTTTAACCAGACTCGATAAATTGAATGAACCCCGAGATTTGCACTAGCTATTTGGAGCTATTTGGAGCTACAGAGGCTATTGCATCAAGGAGTAGACCGGGCGACGCGGTAATGGTAGAGAAGACGTGCCCTTAGGGTAAGGAGGGATTTGCGAGCCTACCGGATATGCATCCTTGAGTAAGCAATGGAATAGTGGAGAAACGGGTGTTATTTCTCCATAAATAGGCATCTTTTTACGACAGCGCCGCTGGGCTGGTTCAGGGTTTCAAGTTTCTTGTAAATCTCGCTAGCATTTTTCTTAATCTTATCTTGGTGTTCAGCCATGTCCATCCAAAAGTGATTTCCTTGTCGAAGTAAGTCATGTCCTGTTTTAGGATATAGTTTCATGTGTAAATACGAGTAGGTAGGCCGGCTTTCTTGAATTTGATCTTGTACTGCATGTATGTACGGGTGTGGTTTGCGGCGACTGTGAACATGTGCAAGATCAAACTGTAATCAGGAGAGATAAAAATAAAACCGGCCAAGTGCGTGTCGGACTACGCACAATGAAGGGTTCCGTAGTTGAGATGAATTTATTTATCCCAAGAACAAACTTAACATTATAGTTGAAAAACATGTTACGTGTATGTTATGTGACATTCCAACTACAAATCGTCGCTCGGCATCCAATACCGCAAATGTGACATTTTTTTACGTTTTTTTTTAAATTGCATGATCACTTATTTGAACGTGTAGAATGAAATAAAACAAAAATCTGATATTCGTTAAAAATTTCACATTCGCGGTATTAATATAATAATAATAATATAAATCTAACACCTTTAAACGAGCAATTCTTGTATATATGTATATATATAATCTGAATCTCGGAAACGGCTAAAAGAATTTTTATGAACTAAAGTACGCAGGGCGTTTCGGGAGCGATAAATCGATCTAGCTAGGTTTAATTTTTAGAAAACGTCGTTGAAAAAGAAAAATGGTCACGATATATTTCTTTATTCAAGTAACAAGGACTCATTGTGTTGTGCTAGTAGCTACTTATAAACTATGTTAGCTTATTTTACCAGGTCACTCAGAAAGTTTTGCGACTAACAGTTTTTGTCCATGGGATACTGGCTGGTTTTGATATCGATACAAAATATGACTATTTATTACAAAAAAAACATAACATTCTAAATTCCCTCCACATTTTTTTACGAGCAAAATCAAAATACTCTGTCTTACTGAAAAGTGGATTTACAACGAGAACATTTTTGCGCGATGATTTTGTACGATTTCAAATGTCGACTAAAACCAGAAGAATTGTTTGAAAGACTTCAAATGGTGTTCATAGAAAAAAGCCCTTCTAAAGCGACTGTTTTCCGCTGGTTCAACGAATTTATGCGTGGTTGAGTAATTTTGGCGAACGAAGAAAGAAGTGGCCGCCCTATGACGGCTGTTACATAACAAAACGTGCTGGCTGTGAACATTTAATTCAAGAAAATATGCGAATTACATATGAAATGGTTCACCATATACTGCAGATTTGACGGGGAAGTCTGCATGAAATTCTACATGGATATCTTCGGGTAAGGAAGATAGTTTCACGCTGGTAACGCAAAATCCAACGCAGGCTTAGAAGGAGGTTCGGATAGAATGGTGCCGAGTCATCTTCAAATTCCAATACAAAAAGTTACTCATACACGAACAAATTTCTGTTTAATCTTAACATTTATGTACTTTTGTGTTGGTTCACTGTACCTCAGGGGTCTTGGCATGCGGGCTTTGGCTTGGGATCTCCTGAGGGGGGGGGCGTGGGCTGCTTCGAATTCCCTCTTCAGTCAGTGGGGCTGTATTGGAGTCTGTTTTTCGCTACTGCATTCATCCCATATGCTTAGGAACGCCACCGTGTTTCTGTAAACTACGGTTAATCTAATTTAATCAACTGACACACTACGGCTTGTCAAGTGGGTGGTGTATGATATTTTTTTTTAATTCCAATCTAGTTTTATTTATTTTTGAGAGTAATAAAATTTCAATTCAATATATTTATATAACTCCAAACTAATTTCATTTATTTTAATAGTATTAAAAATTAATAAAATCTCGTTGATAAATATAATTATTTTACTTGCACTTACTTGATCTCCTTTAAATTCGCCGAGTTTGTCATCTACACCTTCCAACACTTTCACAAACATTATTTACAAAAATCACAGCTACACATTCATCTAATGCATCTTGTGTTACTGTTCTTGTTATGCTTTGCATCATAACATTCATTACTAATGCGCCATGTTATTATTATTACGTAACCAGTACATGTAATAATTAGCCAATATGTCAAAACGTCAAGCAAATATTTTATGACAGCTACGCGCACAGATTGTAATAAGTCTGCGGCGCGTGAGTCGCCGACGGCATGAAATGTTGCCATTTTAAATATTATATTTGTATTAACATTTAGGACTAGTATTGTATTTATTTTATTTTTGGTTTGTTATTTCACTATATGCTGCACCGGTTGACGTCATCACGTCAGCGCCGGCTATCGCTGAAAACCAGCGCTGGGGCTCTGTCTCGCATGGGGTCGCAGCTTTATGCTGAGCGATGGCCGTTTTGCGTGGATGTGACGCATATTTTCCCCCAAATTGTGATTTACGTGTTTTTTTTATTTCTTTGCGTCATGTTTACCGCAAATAAACGAATTTTCTTTCTTTTCTTTCTTTCTTAGTCATGATAAAAAATTTGAAGCAGGCTCGTCTCGGCACGTTTAAGATATCATTACGGCTGACGAATCTTGGTTTTATCAGAATGATCCAGAAATGAAATGTCAGTCGACCATGTGGCTGTTTCAAAATGAACCAACGCCTACCTAAGTGAAGCGAGCCAGTGTGCAACCAAGTGCAGGCAAAATTTTGATCGCAAGTTTTTTTTCTTTGACGGTTTATCTGGTGTCCCTTACGAGATCAAAGGAGCATCAATACTAAATGGTATGTTACCAAATGTTTGCCAGAAGTTTTTACTGCTGCAAGCAGCAAGCGACCGAACACTGGCCTCCGTGGGCTACCACGACAACGCGCTGACTCACTCGGCGCTCAAAACAAGGGAATTTTTGGACAGCACACCGGTCAAATTTATAGGTCATCCTCCTTACAGTCCCGATTTGGCCCCTTGCGACTATTTCTTGTTCCCCAAAATAAAAAACCAACTCAAAGGAAAACAGTTTTCATCACCGGAAGCTGCACTGGCTGCATTTGAGAAGGAGATTGAAGAGGTGTTTGATGTGGACTGGAAAATGTGTTATGAAAATTGGTTTAGACGTATGAAACTGTGTATTAAAGATATAATAAAAAAATATATAACCTGTAGTTTATTTTTTTCTAGTATCGCAAAACTTTCCGAGTGCCCCACGTAATCTAGTTTAAATTTATTTCACCCCATGGGAGATGGCACTGCAGTGATTGATGTACATGCAATCCAGCCTGCTAGTGATCATTTTTAGGATATTGTTGGAGCTGGCCCGCACTCTGCGCAACAGGGATGCACACCTCATTCGCATCGTTGCGTAAAAGCAATTAATATGTGCGTCTGCGAACATTCCCGATGCGCAACAAAAACGGGGCAGCCCCACCAATAGGTACCCTGAAAGCGTTGTTGTATTGGACACGAAGGGTATTGCACGACCTTTAGGTATATCTAGCCCATAGGCTGCACGTGTAAAACGTTGTACAATAAGCTCGAAACAGAATAATTTTGACTTTTTAAGTGAGCAGCGTGCAAACCTGCGAGCCAGTATGTTCGCCCTTACCGACAACACCCTTCGTTCCCGCCAATATTGAGTCCGTCATTGAGGTCAGGGGTCAATATATGACCAAGATATTTAAACGTAAATACTATTTGTAGTGGAGTCTCATTGAGTAATACAGGTGGTACATAACCTGGTCTACCCCAAGTCTCAAAGACCATGATCTCCGACTTATTGGAGTTATACATCAAACCATGTATTTTGGCATTCTGCTCACATTTGGCGACCAACTTTCTGAGACCACAGATTGACGCGCTCAGAAGCACCATATCGTCTGCATAGCTAATATTATTTACACAAATACCATCTATATAGTTACCTACTCTGGTGCTGTTGAGCTCGCCAATCAGCTCGCTCGAAAAGCGAGGGTGAGCTCAACCCTCCCTGCCTCACCCCGCATTCCAACCTGTATGGCCTGGAAAAAGTTCCAGCCCATCATACACTATTGATCTTGTTACCATACCAATATTTAAAAATGTTTATAAGCTCCGTTGGCAATCTATCCTTCTCCATCTTTCTCCGCAATACGTCATAAGCAACCAGATCGAAAGCCTTGAATAAGTCGAGGAAGCTAACATAAATCTGCGTCCCACGCTGTGTATAGTATGTGACAGTATGCTTAAGACACAACACTGCACTTTCTGTTGACAAACCACGCCGAAACCCGAATTGGTTGTCATGAACATTTATAGTTTTATTTTTTAGTTGTGTATTAAGCAGACTGTCAAACACTTTTGGTATTTTGTTGTTGATATTATAATAGCTAGAGAGATGGGCCTATTGGATGCCGAGCGACGAAATGTAAGTTTGCGCGCATAATATTGAGAGATTTACCATGTTATTTTAAGACCATGGACTTCTTATAGGTTTTCCTGTTATCTATGAGTAAAGAGCCATACTATGTATTTTTTTCAAAATTTTTGGTCCAGTAGTTTCGGAGATAAGGGGGGGGAATGGTCAATTTTCATTGAATTTCTTAAATATCTTTAAAAGTGTTTATTTTAAAATGATATAAAAAATATATTTAAGATCCCCATAACAAGTCCTTTCATTTGATATGTCACACGGTACTGTTAGTAAAACTTTTTTTTTGAATTTTCTTGTTTGCCCCCTAAAAGTGACCCTTATATTCAAAATTAATTTATTTACGTTACACATTCGTGTTTGGGTCACAGAAATACATATGTGTATCAAATTTCAACTTAATCAGTCCATTAGATTCGGAGTAAATTGGCTGTGACAGACGGACAGACAGACAGACAGACAGACAGACAGACAGACACACGAGTGATCCTATAAGGGTTCCTTTTTTTCCTTTTGAGGTACGGAACCCTAAAAACATCTTCTCATTGCATAAAAACTTAAACATTCACGACACACATCTATCCATCTCCTAGTAAACAAGTCACATTCTGGTGTCGATGTCAGAAAAGCATTGAACATAGTAAGGGCCCGAACAAAGGGCGAGTTAGCTCGCGACACTGTGTGTGCTTGCCGGTGTTTGGGCAGGACAGGGACAAAAAGCCTTACCAACTGCTCCACTAGATCCTGACAATTAGACTCACCCCGCATAATACGGTAGGTAGTGATGAGAAAGAAGTACTTACGCCTTACTTCGTGAGGTCAGATTCATGAACTTATGAGATAGCTCTATTTATAATTGCATTACCTATTCTAATGAGAGAACAAAGAAGATAGGCTCTGCTCCACATGGCGTAAATATTTAATAATAGACGTATTTACACTACTCAACACTCCAACACTTTTCACTGCTCTACACTTACACAAAATCACGCGCACATACACACACACATATTGTTTTATTGTTTCAGTTTTCTTGTTTATGATTATTCATTATTTTATTTTATTTATTTATTAGACCAGAAATAGTAAACATGTAACACAATTTGTTTTAGCTACTTAAAATTATTATGCTTAAATTAATTTAGTAACAATTGTGTCCAATTATTAGCATCTGCTGCCGAACTAGGTTTATAGCCTGTGTTTCAGCATGCAGCGCCTCAAGCCCTTGAACTGGGTATGTGAGTATGAGTTTACGAACAAAAGGAAACAGTTTATTTAAAATATGAACTTAATTTACTTAAAAAAAGAAAAATGAAAGGGTTGCTGTCCTCTGAGTGTGTAAGGTGAAGGTGAGTGTATGTGTGTGAGAGGGTGTGTAGAGAATTAAATAAAGGAGACGTTTCATTTTTGTATGGGACTCCGGCCATAACATGTACACTTCAGAAAACCTGGGAAACGAACTCCTAAATACAATGAAGACTGTTTTTTTCCATAATATCTAATACTTTTTGGGCACAAAATAAAAACCGAAAATGTTTGACGTTTGTCAGGAGAAATACGATTATCGACAGCTAGCCATTTTCGTCCAGAAGTACCTACAAATCTACAATCCACAAAAGCAGTTTTTTATTTTTATGATGAATCATACTTTCTAATTAATCAAAAAAGTTGTATAAGATAGCTATCTTATTGTAGTACAGAAATACACGCCTTTCATATTTATTTGAATAACGTCTACATGATATTATTTTGTTCAAATGTAACATGATTTCTGGACGAAAGCAGTATGCAAGTAAAACGACGCCATGATGAATAAAATATGGCAATAATTTGTTAAACTGTTATTTTTTGTGCCGAAGTAATCAGAGGAATAAACAGGAAAGAATATTTTTCCTCAATTCGTGGAATTTTTTCCTTTTTTTTCATTAACGTACACTTTATGGCCGAAAATGAAACACCTCCTTTAGCTAGTAGATTCTTTTATAGTGTCCTTAGTATATAAAGCCGACAATTAGTTGTATCACTACTTTAAGATGGTAAAATATATTTTCATTTTGATCGTACGTTAACTTCCAAAGCTACAGAGATACCGATTTCTTCATCGTAACTTTATTCATAGAGTACATTTCAAGAATCTTATTAATTTTATCATATAAATAGGGGCCCAAAAAGGGGAAAAAGCTACGAATAAAAGCTGTTTTTAAGTGTGTTAATCTCTTGCATACAGGTAAACCCTTCCGCCTGATGCATATTTTTGCATCTTTTGGGCAAATATATTATTGTCTATTCTGAGGGGTCTGGTGCTGTAT
Source organism: Agrochola lychnidis (assembly GCA_963680765.1). Taxonomy (NCBI): domain Eukaryota; kingdom Metazoa; phylum Arthropoda; class Insecta; order Lepidoptera; family Noctuidae; genus Agrochola; species Agrochola lychnidis. The sequence continues at coordinate 20,233,984 of OY796857.1, forward strand.
GCCGAGATGCAGGACTCCTCTTAGTTCGGCTACAGATAATGTACATTTAAAATAAAAAATACATGTTATATACTCCCAAGTACTAGCCTATATGTATGTGTACTCCGTTGCATTATTTTTGGTGAAATAAATAAATTAAAAATTCATTGCACAATTCTAGCCTTCGAAGGTTCAATCTAACAAAAAAATGTCCCAATAAAAAATTCAAAGCACACCGACTTCAAAATTGTACATCGATCACTCCATTTAACCCTCAGCCACTACACTCGAGTAAATCAACCGTATATCCACACAACACTATATAAAATCAATTCTTATTAGCACATAGTGCGCCACTATCGCATTAGTATTCTGTTAGTGCTCTGTCATTTATCTAAGTCCAGTCACATTTTCGATTTGCTCGCTATTTATTGAAGGTATTACTGAGAGCGCTAGTTTTTCATAGCTCTTTTATCTTGAAGATGATTAAGGGTCAAATTCGGAGATGGAAAAACAGTCTAGGTATAAAATGTTAAATAATTAACTGATCCTCTAAAAACTTACTGCCCTTATAATGATGGATATTTTTTAAATTAATGAACCTCTAAAAACTTTTCGGACTACTAATAACGCACAGTTTAAAAAAAAAATAGCCTCTTTTTTAAATTTTTCGCCTTTTCTCACAGTTGGTCGCAGTAACTAAGCTAGGATAACCCCACCGAACGGGTTAGGTTAGGTTAGAACCGTGAACAATCACGCGCGACCCGAGCGAGCGACGCGAGAAGCACCGCGGCAGCGGCCGGCGAGCGCTACATCCAAGTTGGTCACAGTTCCTTGGCTTTTTAGTATTTTTACGACTCCAAAATAGGAATTAATACATGTTCACAAGAGGCGCATTCATTATACTAGTGTGTTCATAAATATTTTAAGGAATGCAAAATGAGAATTATTTGAAGATCGATTAAATACATAAAATGTACCTACAATTTTCTATCTTCACCTTGGGAAAAGGTGTTTTACTGGGTCGTAAAGGTCAGCTTGTTTGTTATTGTAAATAATTATAAGCTACATGATAATTACAGTATGCCGTAACAGCAATATTTTTTTAAATATCATGACAGTAATAATTAATTAACGGCAAAATCCTAAATAAATAATATATATTTAAAAGTATGTATGTATAATATTACACATATATATAGATATATTTATAATGTTATAAATGCAAAAGTGAGTTTGTTTGTTTGTTACTCTTTCGCGTTAAAACGGCAAAACGGATTTGGATGAAATTTAGCACATAGGTAAACCATGATCTGGGTTAGGACATAAGATACTTTTTTATCCCGATATTCCCAAATCCACGGGAAACCGCGGGGTACAGCTAGAATAAATATAAATTATTTATTATTTTGAATTACATTATAATTATACCTATTTGTTTTAGTGATATTTATTTTAGAAGCATGTATAAATGTAAGTATAATCTCATATTGTATGTTTATACTTGAATAGTTTTTAGATTTTATGAATTTTGTTTTCTCTTCTACTCTGACACACATTGTGTATATGTCGTGGCCAGATCTTAGAATTGATCATTTCATGAAATAATCGACCATTTCATGAAATGGTTGCATTTCATGAAATAGAACATCGACCGCTGGCCACATCATGATGTGGTCTGGCCAGATCATTGAATACTCAACGTTTGACGATATGAACAGTAAAACGCATGACTACTTCATGATGTGGCCAAAAATTAGTGATCATATCATAAAATAATTAGATTATCCTCCGGTAGAGACGTTGATGTCTCTTTGTTTTTGTTGTGCATCATGGCGCAGACGATAGTTCGTTTGGAAAAGGAATTATAAATATGCAAATGGAAGATAAAAGTGCAGTGAAGTATCGTTATTCTACCAAGCTACGTGACTTTTATGAAATTCACTCAAAAACGAGCGCAATCTTAAAAAAACATGGAGTTTCGAACGTATTTCACAGGTTAGGATTTAACTGTTCAAATCTTATTAATTATAATTTTTCTTCTGGAATGAAAGATTTATAATAGGAGGGGCTTGTGGCTAAGTAATAACAGCTGCACGGGTCGATCGATCAGGTTAAGCTACGCTTGCCGCGGTTGGTCCGTGGATGGGTGACCATCTTTACATACCAAGTCCCCTCCGTGCCTCGGAAAGCACGTTAAGCCGTTGGTCCCGGCTGTCATTTGTAGATCTTTGACAGTCGTTACGGGTAGTTAGAAGCCCAAAAAGTCTGACAACCAGTCTTACCAAGGGGTATCGTGTTACCTAGTCACTAGGTTGTGGAGGTCAGATAGGCAGTCACTCCATGTAAAATACTGGTATTCAGCTGCATCCGGTTAGACTGGAAGCCGACCCCAACATAGTTGGGAAAAGGCTAGGCAGATGAATGAAAGATTTATAATGTTTTATTTATCCACTGACCCAGAGTACTTAAAGTGAATTTCAGTAATATTTGCATGGATATCCTACTTAATGATATGGCCAAACATCAACTGACATATCATTAAACGTTGACGTTTGAACGATATGGTCAATTTTAGCTGGCCATTTCATGAAACATAACCACTTCATGAAATAGTCGATCAATTCATGAAATGATCAATTCTAAGATCTGGCCACGACATATACATCTTTTTTTATCTACTTTCCTATCGCAGGCATGCTGAGCAGATTTCTTTAGAAATTAGCATCACCTTTGTATGTATTTTTCTGTTGCTTTCTTCTTGTCTGTTTATGTGTGCATAAATGCTTATGTAAATAAAAATGTAAAGGTTTAGTTTGTAGAACATGCAAGACACACAAAATCCTATAGCACCCAGATTACCCTCGAAATAATCCACCTTACTATATAAAACTCGGCAGCGTACCATGAAACGGTTGCCTACCATCAAACAATAAAATTACCGTAATAATTTTGACAAAAAATTTAATCAACACTGTTTTATGACTAAGGAACTGAAAGCATTACTTTTAATATCTTGATATTTTTTCTCCTTCATTATGTGGTTTAGAAAATTTATTATAAGCCTTTCGTTTCACTGAAATATTAAAACAAGACCAAAATTAATTTCTGCCATTTCGAAGGAGGTAACGCTGCCTAGGTTTTATTAAAGACGGGGAAAAGGAAAAATATAAAATACTAGGTAAAGAGATTTAAAAAAGCGGCCAAGTGCGAGTCGAACTCACCCATGAAGGGTTCCGTAGCAGCAAGTAACATTGAATGAAAGGTAAATTGCGGTTTACGATTTATGACGTATTAAAAAAAAAAAAAAAAAAACTACTTACTAGATCGCGTTCAAACCACTTTTCGGTGGAAGTTTCATGGTAATGTACATCATATATCTTTTTAGTTTTATCATTCTCTTATTTTAGAAGTTACAGGGGGGGGCACACATTTTACCACTTTGGAAGTGTCTCTCGCGCAAACTATTCTGGGACGCACTCCCGTCCCAGCGCGTTCAAAAAACACACTGTTGGAACGCGCTGGGACTCGAGTGCGTCCCAGCGCGTTGGAAGTTTGGCGTTGGACACCGAGAGTTGAAAATCCAGTGCACGATAAAATCCCGCCGCAATTTTATTACGTCCGTGCGAACGTCGGCTAAGGATCGTACTGGGTGGCGTTCTGTAGTTTCTGTCTACCCCCATGGGAAGAAGCCGTGAGTCTATGTATGTATGTGTGTATGATAAAAGTTTCATTTGAAGAAAGAATTCACTTGTACGTAAATTAAACGGTTTTCAGAGAATAATCAAATCCTGTCAAACAGAATACCTTATTTGGAATAGAATAATGCTATTGTGGCGGCATCTACATCGCCACACGTGAACTATGCATCAAAGACATGACGTCACACAAAATCCTGCATCGCGCAGTTAGAGTTTACCGCGCGAGCGCCATACCTATATGTAACTTTCCGACTTCAACCGTTGGACAGTTGCTCGCCACAGACGACACCCGTCTGGTCGGAGGATCCTCCCTTTTCTATAGTGGATAATGAACTTTACACCCTGTTCCTCATGCTCCTAAACTATCAAATTCATTCTTTCTCTAACACGAGCCATGGAACTGTTCAGGGTTTATTTTACCTCGAGATGGTCCTAGTTTATTATTTATAACTTCCAATTACAGCTTTACGTAAGCGGGCACGCCCTTTATGCCTGGAGGCTTTTTTTTTTCATTCTGCTTGAGTATGTTTTTATGTTTTTGGTTGGTATATTGGCGTGTGCTAACGTATGGCCAATAATTTATCATTTAAATTATGTTTTGTGTTGCATAATGCAAGTTATTTTGCATACTATTGTATAGAATAATTTTTCTAACATGAACAGACAGCTGTGCTGCTGGGGAGTTTGTTGCGCCACTTCTTCTTCCCAGCTAAAGGCACTAGGAAGTGGTGACGTGTGGGCGTTTTTGGGGGACTGTCTTATGTAATTTTAACGTTCGAAAAGTGCTGATTCTCAGCTTTCGCGGGTTCGCAGAGTTCACAGACTGAACTTTCAGCGAAAATCTTTATTACCTACATTTATCCAATTAATATTTTTAGATATAATTAAGACTGGAATTAGTAATTAATGAGTGTAGTTATTTTGTATAATACCTACTGACAAATTAATAATAATGTTGCAGGGCTGCAGATTAATAGTAACTCAACTGAGCTATTATTGATTCTGCAGCCCATTATCCTATTATTTCGGACGACTATGTAGATACATCTAACAATATTAAAATTTATAACGCTATGTGGTGTGATTCCCAATTTATTGGTCAACATATTATTATCTTTATAGCTGGCCACTAATTTGTGTGACGCTTAATTAATGTAAGCGCATATTTGTGGTGAATATTCATGACTGACGAATTAAATATTATTAACAACCTTTTACTATGTAAATTTAAATTTGGCAAAATGCAACATTCACATACAAAATATCAAAACACTAAAATTATTCAGACTCTAATCACAGTAAACTGGCTGGTAATTACACTCATGGGGAAAATAAAAGCGTTAGTTAGCAACTAAAACGGCAAATAGAATTAGCTGAATTCGAGGCACGAGGCGAACGCGCAGCAGAAAATTCAATTATAGTGATTAGTTTCACCCTGCAACTCGGTTTTGTACTAAAAGTATCTAGACATTTTTTCACAAAGTGATATTGTACTTTATGACAATGGAATAAGAGCTAAACTTCTTGGATCTGCACTAGGTGGATGCGAATGCCAATCACGTGTTGCTTAACTTCTGGTTCTCACCTGAATTTATGGGGATAATGTTGAAAAGGAAATTAGGTTCGCTTCGATTATTCGACTAAAAAGAGCTGAAGAAGTCACTTGACGTAAGATAGAAATAGATCTTCTTAAAGTAAACGGATTGTTTTATAAAACATATATAGGTAATAATGGAACCAGAAATTTTAAGAATACTCACAGCTATCCCAGTGCCATTTGTGCAGCACGATTCCAAAAACAAGACATCCTGTAGAAGATAACTGCAAACTAAGAAAGCGTGCTTGCAACCACTAGCGAAACCATCCAATTGTAAAACTAAATTGCATTGTAGCAGCTGGTACAATCGTCCACCACTTTGCTTGTTTCTACTAAATATTTTTAATCCCTCCAAATAAAACAAACTTGAAGGATTATTTCGTGTTTATTGGCCGAAGTTTATTCTCAAGACATTTCGAGCCGTTTATAACCCTTGTCGACGTTGTTAAATGTTTATTAATGCCGATTTTAAGTTTATGTTGACTATTGTCGCAGTTGTTGGCTTCATCAGCCTTATATACATTGACTGAATATTGAATTAGAACTGTGTTATGTTTCCTACTATTCTTACTACCATCTTCTTTGGTTATTTCATCGAGAGATTTTACAACCTTTTCCCACCTTTAATTTGACTATCAACTAGATCAGTTTCTTTCAAACCATTCAATATTTTTCTTTCTATTTATGGACAAAGAACAGTAACATTCAACCTCCTCATAATTTTTAAAGGTACACGGTATTCAAGGGTGTTAACCACAATCCATCTTTTGTTGTAAAACTAAATGTCAGCGACATTGTTGGAATGGAAACGTTTCGTACTCCATCGATTTTCTGTTAGACAGTTTGATCGGCCGTTAAAAATTTATAGCCTGCAATACTACTGGAACATCATTGTATACATTGTTGTTAGAAGAGGATAGGAGTTCGATATAATATAATTTTTGTGCGGATACCATTGTAATACAAACCTGTGTATGAGTGCACTTTTTTTAATTCTGCTTGAGTATAGTTCTCGATGTTTTTGGTTGGTATATTGGCGTGTGCTAGCTGACATATGGCGTATAATTTTTCATTTGAATTAGGAAGTGGTGAAGGGTGGGCGTTTTTGGGGGACTGTCTTATGTAATTTTGACATTCGAAAAGTGCTGATTCTCAGCCTAGTTTGAATAAATTACTTTTGAATTTTTTGACTAAAAACACCAAAAATCCGAGTATATGGCGAGAAATCATGAGGCGAATCACATCAGCCCCTGGACAAGAAACTACATGAAGACCACGATTGCTCTGACAAGAGTACTACGAAGAAAAATAATACCATTGTAATATTCATACAATAGCATCATCGTCTATAAAAGTTCACCGCTAATCATTATGTATTCCAAGAATCCCTGAAATGAACGATCATAAGTGGAATTGCCATAATCATCCCGCTTATTAGACTGACTAGGAAAACGATGTCTTTTTTCACAGAAGTAATTTAGCTAAAGTATTATTTTTAGGAATAAGTTAAATGCAATCTTCAAAAACAGTTCGGTATAGTCACAGATTCTTGAAACAGAGATTTTTTCATAAAAGATAATTAACTAAATTAAGATGAGATTCACCGTCCATTTATTTTTCTGTAAGAGTCCATTTCTGTGAGCTGGGTAGCTCAAAATTTAATTTAGGTTCCTAATCGTGATGAGTAATGTACCTCAAAATGTTGAACTTTAATTTCACTTTTCCTTTTGCTTTGAGAAAATCGTGCCAAAAACAACAAAAAAATCTTTGGAGTTTTAGAAAATTCGTATCCAAACAAACTTCACGCACACTATGTAATTCACGATTTGCTGTATCAATAGTCTTATTTATTATTTAATTAGAATATGAATTTGTATTTTCTATAAAATCTATCAAATAAATATTTCTATTGATGTATATTTAACAACAGGTGTACACGGTATTACAAAAACACTACGCTACATGAAAATAATATTTTATTACTTATTATTTTCTATTCACGTATTCTGGTCATGAATAATGAATACTTCTGAAAGGTTTTAAATTAGAGGAAGATTTAAAATATGGTGAAAACATTTGAAATGGGAATTTTAAAATGCATTCGCATCTGGGCTTTCTTCAAGCCACGTTACGCGGATCACTTATCACACTGAAGACATTCCCATTTCGCTGTGGGGTCATTAATCGTGGCGTAGAAGTTTGTGCAAGAGTTTGTGCAATCGAGTCGACGAGTTAATATGGTTCCATATTTCTCTCTCTGGCCAGTGCTTATTGCGATTTGGACGTACGTCCACATTTATGTGTTGTTGGCTTTTATTTGAACGACACAACGAAATAGGAATCGGTATATTGGACGTGGATTATTGGAGCTATGAGTTTGAGATATATAATATTTTATGTTAATGATGATTGATACAGAATCGGTGCTTTCATGTGTAAAACTACAGATTCGATTTAATCGCTCAATAGCTGCTGTCATCCTCGTCGGACCTGACCAGTCAGAAAAACATAAGGATGGGTTCAAGTGACGACAAATGGATCTAAAAAGCCATATTTCACTTCTGTAGAGGTTTTATTCAATTTAAAAAGATTCTCTTATTCATCGTCCTACTTATAACCAACCAGTGCTTCATCATACTCAATTACTCACACCACCATACATTTCACGTAGGTAACTTATAAATAAGAAAACTTATAGCAGATCAATATGAAAATATCTCGACCTATTCCGAAAAGTTCCAGATAGAACCCCTTTCGATGAAATAAAAATTCCAGCAACGAAATACGAGACAGCCTGAAACGCAAATACTTGGCACCACCTTGAGAATCCCGGGTGTGCTATGCAATCTAATTTGAAAGTCACCATTATTCGTAGCGCGCCATACCAAGTCACGTCGACTTCTCTTCGACAGACTTCCATCTTTCGGAATCATATCTTTTATTGTCCTCCTTAGTCAACTTATAAGCATTTTTATGGCTGCGTTTTACTTCCTCTATTTTATTGTCCCCTGGTACAATGACATGTGAATTTTCTCCACATTCACGCATAACAGATTTCTAATTAATATTACCAACAGAATTTACTACAACACTGATTTCATAAACGCGAATTTGAACTCACATAAATTAAACAGGCATAATATCATATAATGTTACAAAAGATAAGGCTTTGTGGCGAGCAAATGTAAGGCATTGAGGAACGTCACACATACGAACCGCGCCATACTTGTGAACAATCCGTGCAAAATTACAACTTTACGTTAACACTCCCGAAAACTTCGCCCATCCAGATTTGAACTTTCCGCCCTCTAAACAGGAGTTTAATTTTGTATTTCCCAGTTTTCCAACTGAAAAATGATGTTGGCGTAATGACGTAATTTGCCTGTGGCAATTATAACAATCACTTTCATGAACTGTAGGCTTGTTTGCGAATTGTGTTCCGTAAATGTCATGTTTTAATTCCTTTGGTCTATAATTACGTGGGATTAAAGATTTATGATTAAAAACCTTCATTTGTCGTGTTGTTTGCTTTATCTATGTGGTGGATTGAGTCTGTTATTTTCGTATTATGTTGTTTATTAACTAAGTCGTCGAAACAGTCTGTTTAGGTTTGATACAAGGACATTTTTTTAAATATTTTGTCAGCATATTTTAGGTTTGTGCGACTATTAATTTCGAAAAGTTACACTCATAAATTAAGTTATAATCATAAGAGAATATTGTTGATTTGATACTCGTAGAGAAAACGAACTAGATGTCTTCTCTTTCAGTTTGTTTCAATACAATGCAATGTCAGGCCATGAGTACTTGCAAAAATCGCAATACAATGCAATATCAGGCCATGAGTACTTGCAAAAATCGTAAAAATAGTAGATTATACAACAAGTGGAAAAAAAAACGGGAATTTATGTAACTCGAGGGACTAAGTTGAATCCCGAGAGCAACGAAGGATTCTATAGTCGAATCACGAGCATAGGGAGGGATTCTAGATTAGAATCCTGAGCGAAACGATGTATACAAGGACCGAGGGTATTTTTTTGGAACGAAGTTAACGCGGCTTGTAAACTTTCAGAAATCGTCACGCTAAAAGTTTTAATACTTGTGACTGTCTTCTTCTAATTCAAAGAGAAAGAAAGAGAGAGAGAGAGAGAGAACGCCGGCAGAAAAAAGCAAAAGAAAAGTGTAAAGTGATTACAGTGTCGTGGGGTAAAATTGTACATATCGGCCCGAGTACACTGCATGCGAGAAAGAGAGAGAAAGCGTGAATTTGGTCAAAATGAAAATCCAAGATGGCAGCTGCGAAAATTTTCAAATTTTTCGTCATGGGTGTCGTTTTCATAGTTTTCGAGGGTGCTAAAGCCGATGAGGTCAAAATGTAAATCCAAGACAGCGGCTGCAAACATTTTGTTTTTGTTTTAAATCATACGTGAGAAAGAACTTCGTTCCTGACGCTCTCCCGACTGCACACGTTTTTTTCACGAGTTGTGTACTGTACTTTTTATCATTGACTGCAAAAAAATAAATAGGACCCTGTTAAGTAGAATAGATCCAACCAACAATTTTGATGAAATTAAGTTACGTACATGACGAGAATCTACACATCGAGTTTTATATTTGCACAAAAGATCCTGGCGGTCTGATGACATTGCCCTAACAAAAACTACCAGATGATTATAACTTGGCCTGATGTTTTTGTTTACACTTCTAAACTTCAAATCGTATTTACTCAAAACTAACAAAATGTTGGTTGGATCTATTCTGCTTAACAGGGTCCGTAGTTTAGTATTTATATTTATCACATTTTGTTACATAATCGATAATAAGAGAACAAAGGATTAAATGTACTTGTTCCAAATTCAAAATGTTTTTCACTCCTCTTGCTCAAAAAGGCCGTCATTGTAGAGTACTAGAGCGGGGAAAAAATAGCATTTCTTGCTCTAGGGGAAAAAGTAATTTCTTTTTAATTTTTGTCTGTTCCAACGAGCATTGAAAAACGAAAAAGTCTTTATTCTTATGTAGAATAATCATGATTATGGACTCGACTTATTACTGGTTCACAAAAAAAAAGATTATTTATTTTTGAAAATGGAACTTAATGCGGCTATCTCTTCGGTAGAATGCGTGCATTGCGTTGCGGCTACAGAAGAAATAAAAAAAGGCATTGGCGCGAAATCTTTAGAATTTTTCTCTAATCACGAATTGAATTGGTGACCGTAATATAATTTACAACAGTGAAAATGTCATCATCTAGTGAGAACATCTTCATAGAGGACTGAAATTAAGTTGCCGGAAAAAAACATTTCGTTAAATATATCCAGAATTGTACAAATTGTACATTCAATTATAATAAACTACCCATTTAAAATTGTATTGGATTATTTTATTTTCTCGTAATCGAAGTGAAAAGTAGAGTGTAACACATGGCGCTAAAACCCATTATAACTCGGTTTCTAAAGCTCGGGAGTAAAACTACCTCTTTACAATGGGTTATTTTAGCCCCTCGTATAACAATCTACTATTTATTCAATCACTTACTAAAAGAGTTTTATTCACTGTTATTGCTGAAACAAATGCCCTTTTTTGAGTGACAATGGTAAAAAATTTATTACTTAGCCACAATAATTTTGACTCCGCCTAAGTTACGAGAGATGTTTCCATTCTATATTCAGTCACTATGTGTTAAGTGATAGTTAAGTAACACTTGCGTAGTTGCGGGGAAACCCACATGTTAATATTAAATTCTATATTGGTGTACCGAGACTGGCAGACGGCAGGTGACGTGAAGACGTGTTTAAAATAAACTGTTACGCAGCTTGAACGTGTACAGAGTATAGTAAAGTCGCCAAAATGTTGGTAAATATTAGAGCAGGAAAGCTTTGTGAATTCTACGGTTAGTAAAAGGTGTTATACAGGGTGGCAGGGACATCGACGTGAAAACTGTTACCATGGATTCAGTAGTTATTTGATTCCTTGCGGAAATTCATTATAAATAAAATACAATAGAGAATAGATATCCATATTTAGTAACCTGTTCCGCTTAGCTATTTCTAAAGAGCCATAAAAAACCTTGAAAGAAATCGACACGTATTTCACCTCTCAACGAGGCATCCTCAGGATGACGATTAATTTGTCGCGAACCCGAACACGGCGTGTTGCCACACCGAGCGCTGAACGCAGTCTCTGCGGTTTTTTATGGCTCTTTAAAAATAGCTAAGCAGAACAGGTTCCTAACTATATCCACGTTGATTGTATTTTATAGATTCAGTACATGATTCTGATGATTCTGTTGAAATTTTTCATCGATAATATTTAAAAAATCTGTTGTTTCATAGAAAAGTGTCACAATATCTACGCGGTCAAAACGTATGGAACAGCAGATTTAAAAAAAAAAAAATCGACGATAAATTTCAACTCAGGGGATTCAGAATCAGGTACTGAATCCATGGTAACAGTTCTCGCGTCGATGTCCCTGCCACCCTGTATAATATGATGCATGTCTGATGATGCTTAAGCTACCACACGCTAACTTGAAATTGTCTGTTTGCTTTTAACTAAACGCTCACTGCGCACAAGTTAAACTTAAGTGCAGGATTGTTGCTGGATTTGAATAAATTGTATTATTATTCTGCTTCTTCTTTAGTGTCGACAAGAGCTGTAGGATAATAATTTTTCCAACCAAGCTGACTACTAGGGTGCACTGCCCAACGCTAAATAACGTTAGCTTTGAAGGTTGCTTATGTAAAAGTAGACCGTGGCTGGTTAACAATCTGCTTAGTATTTTCCCAACTATGTTGGGGTTATCGCGTCATTTTTCGATAATTTGAGGGAAACCGCCAAATTGTGAACTGGTATCAAACTTGCTTGCGACTTAATGTACTTTGTGCTAATACAAATTAGCTTGCCTAGGTGCGAGCAACTTGTAAGTAGCGCTCGCCGGTCGCTGCCGCGGTTCTGCTCAATGCGCTCGCTCGGCTCGCGCGCGTTTGGTCACAGTTCTAACCTAACCTAACCCATTTCACCCAGTTCACAATTTTTCCTGTATAAATTATAATCTAATGGAAATAATGATAGCGGTTCTCACAAACTAATGGTTCTCACAACCTTAAGGTGACAAATTTACCTAATATATCACCATTCATTCAGATCGAAAGCAAATGGCGTCGGGGTGAGCTCAGTTTGTCGGGGACTCAAACCGCAAGCGGCTGGCTGTGTGCCTTGCCAGACAGACTGGTCAGTACTTAGCTACAGAATGTAGACTGAAGTTAGTGAAACGTGGATAGTAAATTATAATGTTGATGAATTGAATTGTCTTGATGTTATATTATACGTATAATCACGTTAAGACGTTGGTTTCGGCTGTCATTTGTAGATCTTTGACAGTCGTTACGGGTAGTTAGAAGCCCAAAAAGTCTGACAACCAGTCTTATCAAGGGGTATCGTGTTACCTAGTAACTAGGTTGTGGAAGTCAGATAGGCAGTCGCTCCATGTAAAATACTGGTATTCAGCTGCATCCGGTTAGACTGGAAGCCAACCCCAACATAGTTGGGAAAAGGCTGGGCAGATGATGATGATGAATCATGTAGGTAGATAGAAGTCTCAACAAATGAGTTTGTTATGTAGAAAATATTAGAGTGAAAATCAAACTGTTATGGATTTCATACACTGTGTTAAAAATATAAAATAAGTTACATAGTTCCTAGAACGACAGTATGCCGAGGGGTGCGCGCACGGCCACTGTTTGCTGTTACCTCTTGTCGCAGTAACGCAGGTATGCGGGCACCTCTGCGTCGACTAACTGATAACTTCAACAAGCAATTCCATCATATTGATATGTTTGCTCTTTCTGCTGGTAAATTCAAAAATATTGTACTCAAAACACTTAGTCATTAACTCATTATAATTAACTCATTATAAAAATAACTTAGTAATTTCTGCTAAGATTTGCATGCCTTGATAGGTATTTCTTTGTTTGCTAAAAATTTGTTTTACTATTTAGCACAAAAAATGTTTTCTAATTTTTAATAATAATAATAATGTGCTTAGAGGATTCAGGTCTTGGCTATCGGTTGAGGAGAGGTGGTCAGGTTATATCTCACCTCCTATACATGGATGATCTAAAACTCTTTGCCCCCAACAATTTGCAACTGATGGAGCTACTGAAAGTAACTGAAACTTTCAGTAGTGCCATCAGAATGGAATTTGGTGTGGACAAATGTGCGGTCATGCATGTAAAGCGAGGGGAGATTGTGGAATCCGTGGGAGCTCAACTCTCGGATTCCATAAACCTTAGAGCCCTCTCCGCATCCGAAACCTATAAGTATTTGGGTATGTCGGAAGCGTTGGGCATCAATGTTACTGACATGAAGCAATCGTTGAAGGAGCGTTTCTTTGGCCGCCTGAAGAAAGTATTTAATAGTCTTCTATCAGGCGGAAACAAGGTGCGCGCCTTCAACGGTTGGGTCATGCCGGTTTTGATGTACTCTTTCGGCATACTCAAATGGACTCAGACCGAACTCGACGCCCTGGATAGGAGGGTCCGTACGCTGCTGACTGCATATCGAATGCATCACCCACGGTCATCGGTAATGAGACTGTATATCCCGCGAAAGTGTGGAGGTCGAGGCTTTTTAAACGCTAAGACCCTACACAATCGCGAGATATGCAGTCTTAGGGAATATTTCCTAGAAGCCGACGTGGGGATGCATCGAGATGTGGTCGCGGTGGACAAGGGTCTTACCCCGCTCTCCTTGGCTAAAGAGAACTGGCGCAAGCCTGTAGTGCTCGACACTAACGATCGCAGGGAGGTATGGCAGAGTAAGGAGCTTCACGGACGCTTTTTCCGGGCCCTACATGGACCCGATGTAGATTTACTGGCGTCCGTGACCTGGCTACGTTTCGGTGACCTCTTCGGGGAGACCGAAGGTTTTATCTGTGCAATTATGGATGAAGTTATCATGACGAAAAATTACCGGAGATTTATTGTGAAGGATGGCACGGTTGACATCTGTCGGGCATGCCACCGTCCGGGAGAATCAATCCGACACATTATCTCCGGGTGTTCTCGTCTAGCTAACGAAGAGTACTTGCATAGACACAACCTTGTAGCCAGGATTATCCATCAGCAACTTGCTCTGAAATACGGCCTTGTGGAATCGGAAGTGCCGTACTACAGGTATGTGCCCGACCCAGTTCTCGAAAATGGAAATATCACATTGTACTGGGATCGATCCATCATCACTGACAGGACTATTGTTGCCAATAAACCTGATATAGTGGTGGTGGATCGAGTAGAGCGGCGCACAATGATTATTGACATAACAGTCCCGCATGACGGGAACCTCGTGAAAGCCGAGAAAGACAAACAAATCAAGTATCTTGACTTGGCTCGCGAGATTGTCGACATGTGGGATGTGGACTCAGCGATCATTGTGCCGATAGTCGTATCAGCCAATGGCTTAATTGCCAAGAGCCTCGACCAACACCTAAGGAGGCTCTCGTTGGGCAGCTGGATCAAGGGCTTGATTCAGAAGGCGGTACTCCTGGACACGGCTCGCATTGTTAGGAGGTTCCTCTCTCTGGAGCCCTGACCGCCGGTAGCTTGGACCCTGATCCCGATACCGGTGGGCTACTATTTTTTATATTTTTAAATGTTTCTATATTTTTTATATTCTAATATTTAAAAATGTAATTTATAAGTATTTTAATGGAATAAAGGAAATAATAATAATAATAACCCCACCGCCGTATCTCTACGTTGACGTCGTGGTGGGGCTTGCGCGCTCCGAACTCTAGGCCTGTGCCGGTAGAGTTTACTTTGCCGGAACAGGTCTAGGATGAGGAGCCAGACCAAAAGAGATACGAAAACCCGCAGGGCAGCATGTGGCGAGCTGTTGGGCAGTAGCGACCCCACGGACCCTATCTCCCGGGAGAAGTCTTGTTCCTCACCTCTGGCTTGCCTTTATTGGCCGGCTGGAGTGAACACTGACGAGGAACGGCGCTCCCGCCTCATTCTTGCCTTAATTGGCCGGCTTGAGTGGAGATTCGCAAGAGCAAACGTGCTCGGAGGAAGGAAGTATTTCAGTAAGTGCTCGTAGGGATCTTGACCATCTTCCGGGCTCTGGGATTGTTCTGAAAGCCGTGGAATACCTCTCCACTCCTCAAGCACCTCAGGACGTGTTGCCCCCTTGTCGCTACGACACTATGTGCTAGCGACCGTTTTCGGGGGCCCATTATTGAGCGTGCAAGTCACCCCCTGCCATTTTATCCGTGTACATTTAAACATTGATCAGGCAGGGGCCATAGTCCTTCCATAGCTCTAGGTAACCAGTCCACTTAAGCCACCCAAACCCATAGTCCAATATCTTTTTTTCCATATTCTGCAATAGTCCTACACCAACCGGGGGTTGTCCTTGGGTGCCCTTGCATAGTGCGAACAGGGATAATCGTCGGTTGGTGCCTCAATACTCAAAAATGTCTAAGGGGCCTCTGCGAGTTGGCTTCGGCCCCTCGTACGCCTTCCAAAGGTCCGGGACCCCAGGGTCCCGAGATATGTATTTAAAAATAATAATAATTTTTATATTTTTTATATTTTTAAATGTTCTTATATTGTTTATATTCTAATATTTAAAAATGTAATTTATAAGTATTTTAATGAAATAAAAGATAATAATAATAAATATCTTTATTTCCAATTTACAATTTTACATATGCCACTTGGTATAACATAATATTTTCATATAAAAAATTGTAGGTTAATGCAGAGTTATACACCTCTGACACCCAAGCTAAGATTAAACTTGTGTTATGGGTGTCAGGGCTCTCAAGTTAACACCATTTAGAAAATAAAAAAAATAAAAATTCGAAATTTCTCTGTGTAGATTTACACTCTCTAGAAAATAAAGATTTTAAAGAAATTAAAAACAAAATAATTAAGATAAAAACCATTTGTATAGTGTGTGTTGTGATTGTGTTTTTTGTGTTGTGATGTGTAGTGTTTGGTTGTGTTATGTTGTGTTATGTTATGTAGTGTTGTGTTGTGTTGGAAGGTGGGTGTATTTGAAGGTGTGTCGGACGGGGTACTGTTTGGGTGTGGGTTAAATCTACGTTAATTAAATTATTGTAGTTTGTTAGTTTTAAATAGCATGGTTTGTAAAGTTTATTTTTATTTGTATTCCGTGGAAAATGTTGTTGGTTGCACATTTGGCCGTATTTTTTATTTTTTATTTATTCGTATAAAATGTAATGTGTCACTGTTTGTTTTCCCAAATAAATAAAATAAAATAAATAAAATATATATTAGGTAGGTATGGTATTGTTTTGTTCATGAAATACTGAGCCATTAAACTTTCCTTTGACTTCTAATTTATTTAGTAAAATATTACAGTCCGTGCGCTGTACCTATATTAAGTCTGATCATACAAATAAAGAAATTAACCTCCTAACACTATCTATAACAAAAAAATCCCACATATAGGTATTTTCATTTAGCAAATCTACCATACATAGCTGATTGAGTCCATTACCATTCTCCTTCCTAACAAGAAAACGAAAAAATACATTTTCACATTACAATGCAGCTTTTATACCGGAGCTCATTTCAATAATTTCATAAAACCGCGGCTTGGAAATGGCGGAACGTAATGAAATCGAAATGAAACCGTTCGCGTTCCGTTTCAGAGTAACCAGCTCGGTTTGTAACACTTTACCTAATGAGTACTTTTGTTTCTGGGTGACTAGTTCTAGCTGTTTCAGAGTAGTCGGTGAAATTCTATGAAGTGTACTATTACATTACATTAACGATTTAATCTGTCGTCTCTAATGGCGCAGCGACGAGAATGAGTCCACGAAACTATTTTAATTTTAACTTGTACAATAAAGCTTGACGTCGTAATTATATTGTAGTGAAGTTCCTTGTAAAAGATTTCATGAAATAAATGGGTAAATATTACCTACTATACCGATGATCTTATTTCTCTCGTCAAGCAGCCTGCAGGGTTATGTTTCATATGAAAGCAATTGGTGTCAGGTAAACCACACTAAAGAGTTTTGAACTTTGCAATATATTAGTGATCGGATAATCGGATGCATATTTACCTAAAATGTAGATGTTGGCTATTATGGAATGCACTTTTGTATCGAAAAAATCCCGGGATTCCCAGATCGACTTTAAGAGTTGTGATTATAGAATCGAATGTATTATATTTACTAACGTTCAGATGTTGGCTAATATGGTATGCACTTTTGTATCGATCGCAAAAATCTCGCGACTCTGAAATTGATAAATTTAGTACTTTTTATCTATAGAAATGCTAGCTTATGTTGTAAAGTAGGTTGCCCAATTGGCATAGCACTTAGCGACAAACATCTTGGTGTCTTGAGTTTCGTAAAAAAATGTTTAGTGGCTATATAAATTTTTATGTTAACACCGCAAAAGTAACCTTCATAAGAGGGCTGATAAGTCATTTCCATACCATGTATCCGATTAGTTGTGCATTCCCGGATGTTATGGAATTCCGGGATTTATGTTAATTTTTTTATTTATTAAGAAGCCACTTCCATAATTTCTTAGCCAAATATTAACTTTAGGTAAATATGCATCCGAATATCCGATCTCTAAATATAATACACATAAGGTTCAAAATACATCGAAACCTTCGATGTAGGTATAGCCATATTGTATATGTCAGAATCATCCCTTACTCGAAAAATAATCAGTCCTTATATACTCTCTTTATAAAAGAAAATATATACAATAAACATGTTCGCACATAATTAGATACATAACATTGCTGCCTTTATTCTCATTTCCGCTACGATCCATCATCATATTATTATGTTATTTTGTATGAAAATGAAAGTATATGTGTTTTTGTAAGGTATGGGATGCATATTTTAGGTGCTACTTGGGCACTTATATTTAAAAAAAACTCTTCAGCTTTACGAGTACTTTGCCAGTTGCCTTTCAAAATAAAGTCTTAGATAAAATATACAAGGTGTTTGGCAGAACGTTGAACATACGAAAATGGTGGATAGGTGGGGTCATCTGCTACTTACTCAGCCCTAGTTTATTTGGCCCTGGCGCCCTGGATATTATTTTTTTTTTTGTTTTGCTTTCTTCTAGTTTCACAACTTTCTTAAATTTAAAGTAATTTTTATTAAAAAAATGGGTAAAACAGGTTTTTTTTTAAATCTTTAATATTGGCAGATTCTTATAACAGAAAGACGTAAAAAATACTTAAATCCTAATTTCAACCTGCATTAAAAAAAATATCCAGGGGCCAGGGCCAAATAAATTAGGGCTGAGTAAGTAGCAGATGACCCCACCTATCCACCATTTTCGTATGTTCAACGTTCTTCCAAACACCCTGTATGTTAGTATCTACAATTCTTCAAACATATTATGCTCAGGATTATCGTAAAAGATGACGGAGAACAAAAGATATGTCAGAAGGAGGCAGTGTCGTTTTGTCTTTAAATAAACACAAATTATAGCTCTAGATACAAATAGATACTCAATAAGTGAAGTCTTATTTTTGGGCATTTTTGAGATGGGACTAAGCAATTGATTTCGCGACACTGTAACGACACCAGCTTTTGACTATTAAAAATACGTCAACGCATCATCTGCCTCGCCTTTTCCCAACTGTGTTGGGGTCGGCTTCCAGTCTAACCGGATGCAGCTGAATACCAGTATTTTACATGGAGCGACTGCCTATCTGACCTCCACAACCTAGTGACTAGGTAACACGATACCCCTTGGTAAGACTGGTTGTCAGACTTTTTGGGCTTCTAACTACCCGTAACGACTGTCAAAGATCTACAAATGACAGCCGGGACCAACGGCTTAACGTGCTTTCCGAGGCACGGAGGGGACTTGGTATGTGAAGATGGTCACCCATCCACGGACCAACCGCGGCAAGCGTAGCTTAACCTGATCGATCGACCCGTGCTGCTGTTATTACTTAGCCACAAAAATACGTCAACGCGCGATACATTATTTCCTGCACAATAAAATTGTTTAAGTTTACACTTCTGTCGGCACTCCCAGAGTGCCAATGTTTTTTCTACTAAAGTAGTGATTATTAACTTATAAAGTTAAAATTTTAACTTCAATGATTCTGCAAGCAATTTGATGCAGACCTATCACTTCTCATTTTCAATAGGTAGGTACTACTCACGTTCAAAATATACATCCATCTTTCTTCAATTCCTCTCCCCAAATCTGCATACCCAAACGAATCACCATTTGTGGATCATTAATAAGCCACCACAATCAACAATGAGACGTATCTGATCTTGATTTGGGTATTCGAGAAAATTCAATAAAAAATTCAAATCTTCGTGGGGGCCACCGGTGACCCTCCTCAAAAGCTAATGGACGTTAATATTAACTAGAAATCCTAAGGATTTGATTGTCTTGCTGTTGTTTTTCTCTGTACATAATGCTGGCTCTAGATTAATTTTAATGTGATTTAATCCGCTCATATTGTGTAATACTCAAGTCATGATGTTGGTCAAACTTCGATGGTTACTAATTGATTACTGTGTAGTTATTTGGGTAGGCGTCATGTATAATTTTATATAAGTAAGCCGGATGGTTTATAATTTACTAGCTTTTTCCCGCAGCTTCCGCGGAGGTCGGAAATCGTCCCACGGGAACGTGCTACCTGAATAAATCCTATGTCTTAATCCAGGTCATGGTCAGTCCGTGTGCCCCGAATTCGTTCAGCCACTAAGGCGTAGAAAGGTAACTTCCAGGCAAACAGAGTTACTTTCGCATTCATAATATTAATAGTATTTCTCAAACGGATAGACTGGGATGTGCTACTGTAACATTTAACTAGCCGATGACAAACATGGGAATAATGTTTAAATTATTGACATTTAAGTACATTTTCCCCTACGTGATCGAATCAGAAATGAAGAGATCCGCAGGAGAATCAAGGTAACCGACATAGCCCGAAGAATTGCCAAACTTAAGTGGCAATGGGCAGGGCACATTGTTCGCAGAACGGATGGCCGATGGGGTTGAAAGGTTCTGGAGAGGCGACCGCGTACCGGAAGACGTAGCGTTGGAAGGCCTCCCACAAGATGGACCGATGACCTTGCGCAGGAATCCGTTGGATGTGGAAAGCACAGAATCGGTCGAAGTGGCGATGCTTGGGGGAGGCCTATGTCCAGCAGTGGACGTCTTTCGGCTGAAATGATGAAGTACATTTGATACTTCGCATCTAAAGCTCTGCTACGTACTATGCTCAGCTGCTGTGAACTGTTACGCGCCTACCCTACGAAGACAGCCGAACTTCTCGCACTATCTGTTCTCTATTTAATACAGACATAATTGTACCATTTTCACGACACGTGGTGTAAAAAAACGATGAATACAACTTACAAAATTGATAGATTGTCGGATTGTCGGTTTTATTAAATAGGCGCCAGGATGATAGCACATAACTTTTGTATTATTAATAATAATTGTTCACTAAAACTTTTTCTGTGTTTTGCCTTATAAATGTTGTCTCCATCATCACTGTATATTTATATACAAGAACTAAAATGTGAAAATATTTAATTTCCAGGTTTGAATTAAAATAAAAACAGTAACAAAAATGAGTACCTATATAATTATAACACTTATTTTTTGTATCACTATCATTAATAATTGCTCACTAAAACTTTTACTGTGTTTTGCCTAATAAATATTGTCTCCCTCATCACTGTATATAAAAAAAACTAAAATGTGATTATATTTAACCTTCCTATACCCGCGCGTTGGTCTGTGACACCGACAAAATACATTTTCGTATTTTTTTATTTACTCGTAATTCCTAGCAATCTGCACTTTCTGGTAGCTGCATGATTCGTCGCTAGCTTCACTTCAGTGTGCTAAACGCGTTCGTGCGAGTAGCGCGTGTGCGCGTTTTTGGCGCCAATTGGTCTCTGGAACCGACGCGAGTATAGGTGCAATTTTTTTGGTGAGTTAAAACTTTTGTTTTTCTTATATTTTTGAGTTGTTTTGTATATTTTTCCTTCAATTATCACATAAAATAACCATTTTTTTAATTTTTTTGGTTCAATTTTATCATGGACGACAATCAGATAAGATTATTATTGAACGACGAAAACTCAGATTCAGATTATGGTGATGAAAACGACAGCGATATGCAGGATTTAGTTGAAACACAAGACGATAGACATGATACTGAGCAAGAAGATGATTCTGAGACCGTAAGACACGGTACAACTGCGCTAAGTGCAAAACTTACTTCTGCATGGAACATGCTATTATGGTATGCTCTGACTGCCATGGTGAGACTTCTGCCTAAGACTAGTTATAAATTTTTAGTTCCTCAACATGTTATCTTTAAGATTTTAAAGTTTGTTTTTTAGTTCATAGAAGAAAATAATTATTTTTGTTAACTTTTTCGTAGCTTCTAGGAAAAACATCTCAATTTATAGAGACTGAAATATAAGACTATTAGTCAGTAATTATAATAAATATTACTGAGATTTTAAGCTTGTTTTATTTATTATATTCTCTAGTTTAAGAATACATAAAATTATCATAGGTCTTCTAGAAAATATTTTTTACAATAACGCCCCAAACTTTTGGTCTGTGACACCGTACGCGGGTATATGTGTTACAAATTTTGGCGCGGGTATAGGAAGGTTAATCTCCTGGTTTGAATTTAAGTAAAAACAGAAACAAAAATGTCTGAGTATATATGTGAATCACGGTGAATTCTCCATCTGGTGTGGCACTGAAAGACCTCTGCAATCAAATATTTGTGACCCAATAAATAAACAAATTTGAAATGGAAAATACCGACGCAAAAAAAGGATTAATTAATTCGCTGTCCCCGGCGAATAAAATAGTAATCGTAAAAACCAAATTTTACAGGAAAAATAAAGAACAGTTTTTTGTGAAAATACTTACAGTATTACAATACTTACTAACATACATAACGGAATTGTTCAAATACCAAAGGAAAAGTGATATTTTACATTCATTACAATACACCTTAAAATCTCGTAACTTCTGAAATAGCCGTAGGAAATCAATGAAAAAAATTGACACAGTGTAATCGGACCTCTAAATATCGAATATGCAATAAAGTTAAAACTATCGTAATAGCACATTATCATTTTATTCGCCGGCGACAACGAATTGTTCCATCAAAATCTACTTCAGTACAATAACCGTACAATGAAGTATCCAAAATTGACAAGTGCACTGCACACACAAAGACAAATTAGCTCTTGCGGTTCAACGTCCTGTAACGGCCACTGATCACATAGGTACATACATAGGTAGAGCTGTGGTTGGTAATACACTCGGCTACGTATCGGTACAGGGCCATGAGTACGTTTGAAACAGAGGGTAAGGTATAAAAAATCGCAATGCGATAAGTAGACTTCTAAATGGCGCGGCTAGTGTATGCAGTGCATGCAAAGCTTACTGAATGGGCGCAACAGTCCTAAGATCAGAAAGAAACAGAGATTCTACATTTGTTTTAATAAAAAAAGTAAATTGCAGCATCCAAACGGAATTAAACAAGTATGTTGTTAAATAAATTAAAATGGTTAGCGAGATGCTCGTGACTATATTTTTACAAACACTTAATTTTATCTAAAATGCAACATCTATTAAACAAGTTTAGTGACGTAACAAATAAATGAAAATGGCTAGCAAAATACTGTGATTTTACTGAGCTGTACCTACCCTTGCAGCACAGCGTTTACATAATTATTCGCTAACGTCACGCACACACAGCCGTGTCTATTAGTGTAGTGTACCTGTGTACCTATCGTATAATGAAGCTTGGTCTCTGTCGCATATCTACTCCCAGGGCACAGGTGCACAAATGAATCAGCAGCCGCGGTCACCGTGCGGCATCGATCAATTTCGTGCATAGTGCATTTGCAATAGTGCAACCAGAATTTCATAGTGTGCCTATTTTGATTTAGCGTTCGAGTAGTGGTTTGGTATTGTGTTCGGTCAAGTTGGGTTTGCTTCGGTGGAAAGATGAAGTGGCAATCAATGTTTGTTACTAGTAATTTCTGCGTATTTGTGTCAGCTTCAAAAGCAAGCATCTAAATAATTTTAGTGCCGGTTCCTTAATATGGAATTGAATGGCTGACTTATCCATCTCTTTTTATTAGAATAGAGGCAAAGTTCGACCATCATAATCAAAAGTTAAAGGGCCATTAAATGTGTATCTCTAAGTAGCTTGTCCATGTAAGTATCTTCAATAAATAATCAACTTTCCTCAATTTATTCAATTGATCGAGAGGATAACATCTCGAATCTTACACACATTTTTCCTTGTTTTTCCAAGTATACGTTAAAATATCAAGCATTTAGTATCGTTTGTTCAGGAAGTTTAACGTTCTTGCGGTGAACAGCTTCCTTTGTTCCCAAAAATAAAGATAAGAGCCACAAAACTCAGCTAGAACTAAACTGGCCACTAAATTTTCATTTTTGGTGAAATCCAAGGAGTGGGCGGACACTCTACTTGGATGAAAGCATTACAGTTTTAAAACAATCGTTTGCTGAAGTCAATATAATGTAGTACATTTTTCACTGTCACTTTTACAGTGAATTGTGCATTCGTAAATCACCCTTACGTAACAACACGCTTGATACAAAAAGTGGGAATAAAATAAATGTACTTTTGCAGCGCTGCGACAGGAGCGCTAAGCGCTTGAGGAATTTTCCAACTGGTTACGCTTTGCGCTAGTTGAGAGTGTTTACGACAGATGCAATGAATATTTAAGATTATTTCGAAATCAGGCTGTGTATTTGAATCGGAAATTATACTTTGGAGTTCTTGTTCATGGAGCTTCTGATTTTATCGTGGTTCGAAGAAAATGGTGCATATGTGTTTATTTCTTTCTGCAAATGTGTAATTTTATGTTCAGACAGTGAGCGTTTGAACGGCTTATTGGTGATTATTGAAATGACAACTCCAGAAATCGATTCGCTTACAAATAAATTAATTTCGTGCAAAACGTCTCAAGAAAAAATTATATTATTTAAAAGTGTCGATTCACCCGTTTCGGGCAAGAAAATTCGGGAGAATCACCAATAAGCCGCTTGAACTAAGCATCGGTAAGTATCTATTTTTGAAAATGTAGAATTACATGTTTAAAACAGTTTTTGCACAGAAACTAAACTATGTTATCTTGTTTCAAAATAGCTTTTTTTTAGCAGTATTTAAAGGTGATAGTTTAGCTATCGTATAGACAGTCTCGACGCTGTCTGCGTACAGCACCAAAAATATAATTTTGTGTTTTAAAACCCTTAATAAAATTACAACCAATTAAGTCAGACTTCAAAATCGTTTTGAGATTTCGAGTCTTAGATTTCTTCTGTCTCGGTAATAAATTACCGAAGTAATCCTCAAAACTGTGTAGGTAGGTACATTGCCAATGTTTTTGGTCTAACGACTGTAGTAATGTTATATTCTAACATTTAATTGGTCCTTTACAAGTTATCGGTAATTGTCCTATTATTTTTGGAACAGTGCTTAGCTTTGTTAGTTTTGATAATAATACTTGTCAGAAGGTTGAAAATTGAACGCTATTTTGCTGTATAATTCATCGAAATTTGGATGATGAGTTTACTCCATAAGAATCGATTTCCATAATTATAAGGCCCCCACGGTATGGAATAATTATAAGGAGTGAAATTTATACAAGCGTTAACTTGTTTTATTCGTAAATAAAATGGATCAAAATTTTGAAAAAATCCTAATCTATATTTCACACTTCTGTCAAGATATTTCGACCGACATGTTTTTATTTTATTTTTATAAATGCTTTTATTTACCCTCTTTGCCTATTGCATATTCAAAAACAATCGTATTAAGGAGTAAACTCCAGTCATGCGTCGGAGCTGACGCAAACACACTTTTTTCTCCAACTATTGAAGTATCCTTCAATTTACCTTACCATTTCAGATTCCAAGCCATACATTATTAAGCCATTTTATGATGCACAGAGAGAACACATTCTCTGTTAGTCCGCACTCACTTTTGATTAAAACGCTCAAAGGATCACTGCATGTTCAGGTCACCGGTACCAAAAGGCCACACTCTTCCTTGTAAAGGATTGAAATCTACCTAAACCGCTTCGTGTCGTATTTATTGAACAATGAATGTCGGTTAGTAGTCCAACGGCTGATTGATTTTCGTTCATAGCAACAGTGACATTGTAACAGAATGAAATTTAATAGGAGCCGGCTTTTCAGTCGTCCACCGTATCGACGTTTCTGTATTCCTGTTAATGGATGTAACAAATGATTCGCTCTTTTGTTTTTTAAATTGAATGGATTCTTGATTACATTGGGTAATAGCTTATCTTTACGCTTCGTTTCGTTTTTGGGCGAACAGAACTGTGAATATTATTATCTTGATGGTTTTTATTGTTTACTAGCAGTTTTTGGAGCGTGTTTTATTTTTAAAGGCTTTAAATGCGGCATACAGTTTGGTAGAGTTTACTATGCCAAAAAATGTTGTCTTTATATTACGATAAAATAAATTCGCTAGTGTTAATAATTTTAGTAATAAAACTAATGAATGTATTTACCCATACTGCATTTTTGGCCATGTCTTAAAAAATTGACCAAAGATTAAATCCCTAAGAAGTTTAGACGTATTAAGAGGGCTTTTTTGTAAAGATTGTTAGAAACGTGTTTATCAGACCGCAGCCAGCATAGAGTCGTCACTGTGTTCACCTAAATCGTCCCGTACCTTTGTCACTCATCGTGACATCAAGAGCCTAAGTGAAATGTCATTGTTCTCCATATCATTACAAATAATTTTAGAAAGGATGTTCAACAGACCAAAAACTTACCACTTTATGTTAGGGCACCGTGTCGCGTTTATCGTCACAGTGAAACATAACGAACTTACCTGAAACAAAACCAGATTTATAGTTATTAAGAATTTGGGGTTTATTTTCAGTTTAATATTCTTCATTTTAGTTTTTTATCGCTGACCAAGTGACAAAACAATTCTATAAGTTGTAATATCTATATTTAAAAGAGTGTCCTTGGAGTTTCTTGCCCGTTCTTCTCCATAGAGCTCTACGTTTTGGAATGGGCAACTAGCTTCAACTTTCTGACTAACTGACCGACTCTTTGACACTTCAAAAGTGTCTGTACATGGTTTAATTGAAATAAATGTTTTGAGTTTGAGTGAGTTGTATTTTTAACTGTGGCAGTCTGTTAACTTCTGTTGCAGCTTACATTGCGCGGAGTTACCACTGTTCTAATTAAAAAAAATCATAACTTATTCACACAATATCTTGGACTTAAGTGCTTTTTAGAGCTGCACGATGTACTGAATTCTTGTCGTGCTGAAGAGGTGAACGATGCGGCACTTTATTGCACATACTGGGTTGTGATCGCGTGCCGGTCGCACCTAATATGAACTAGGGTGCATTAAAATTGTCTGGAGAATCCTAATGGGTGCCCTCAGTCTGGGGAGGGCGAGATGTTATGTCGGACTTCTAGGTACATCCATTTTTTTTTCTGTCGGGTGGTCCTCATAAAAATCTCGTACCTTATGATGGAAGTGCGGGATTTACTCACACATTTTTTTTTCTGTTGGGGTTCTCGCATGCAGTGGATGCCAGATGGATAAATCACCGTAGCCTGGTGAGCCCCGCCACTACCTTCACTGGCTAATATTTTTACTACGATATCAACTGTTCCTATTAAGTTGCGTGGACTGCCCCTTTGATTCCCTTTGGTTACAAGCGCGACTGCTGAGCGTGGGGTCCTGGGTTCGATTCCCGGGTCGGGCCAAGTGTTATTGCAATTGGCTTTTTCCATTAGGAATTTCTTAGTAACAGCCCGGAGTTTGAAAGTTGGCAGTGTAATACCCCGTGCCTCGGGAAGCACGTTAAGCTGTTGGCTCTGCGCCTGATCTCTCTTCGTCCGTGTCAGATTGCCGTCCCATCGGTCTATGAGAGTGAGGGAAGAGAGTGTCTGCGCACACACGTCTTGTGCACTATAATATCTCCCGCGCCAAAGGCTGGTCTCCGATGAGATAGGTGGCCAAAATTCAAAATTCAAAAGTCATTTATTCAAACTAGGCTGAGAATCAGCACTTTTCGAACGTCAAAATTACATAAGACAGTCCCCCAAAAACGCCCACCCTTCACCACTTCTTAGTGCCTTTAGCTGGGAAGAAGAAGTGGCGCAACAAACTCCCCAGCAGCACAGCTGTCTGTTCAAGTTAGAAAAAAATATGATTCTATACAATAGTATGCAAAATAACTTACATTATGCAACACAAAACATAATGCCATGGCCATGGCCGAAATTCGGTCTGCAAAAATTAAGAACTAAGATGTAGGTAAAGTATGTACATAAAGCTGTGCGTTCACACGATGCAAATTAGCTATTGGCTACTCAGATTGTAGCAATACCCTATTGAGGCAATGTTGTACCTTCAATCGAGCGCGCTCAAACGTTTGAGTCTGATTCAGTCAGTTGAATCGAACGACGATCTATTCTTGTGAGATCAAATACTATCTCGGACTGAGTGTCCCTTGCCAACGCGGATTAAGGTGTGTGGTCTGTATCTACATCGAGTGTTCTTCAGCCAATTACAGATGTGTTGGTCGGGAGTTCTGAGGAAATATTATCTTCGAATGCTTAGAAAATAGATTAGTAAAAGGACCTGGTGTTTTCAGTGTAACTTGCTGTAATTTTTCCCATAGTATGGGGAAAATTACAGCAAGCAAATGTGATGTTTTTAGGGTAACAGAAACATCAACATAATTATGTTGATATCTCTCTTATCCTAAAAACTTGGCATTATAACTATCTCTCAACTTTGTCAGAATCCTGCTTCCAATCTAACCATCTGCATCAACCCCATTAGGTATTACAGCAAATACCTAAATATGTACATATGAACGAAACAGCAGCCAAGCGACCGCCTTGAGTCGTAAACCTCATCAATATTCTATTGCGTCTACATTCAAGGAAGATATATCTTCTGCCTTTTTTGCACTACTTTAAGACGTTCCAACTACCATACATAGTTAAAATACTTCGTAACTTTAAACTTAGGCAGCGGGGAACTTTTAGAAGCCTCGACTGTATTATGGTCAATGGGAACTGAGTGAAAAGTACGAAAAAAATGAGAAGTGTAAGTCCGCAAAAAGTTGGGAAGTTAAATGTTTTCGAGTTTCGCTCGGATTTTTTATCGCAGCTCCTCAACAGAAATGTAGTTTATGGTTATTTTATAGTTTCTGACAAAAACAGCATGAAAACGATATTGTCAGTTAGTTTTGAGAAGTCTTTGTGGCGTTCTCGGTATCATTGTAATTCGACTTTAATATTTTAGAAGATATTTGAGCATTGTTCAGTTAGACTGTTTTTGTAATATCATTGAACCTACATTTCCGAGAAATGCTTCCATAATACTCGCTCAAAAATAACATCAATGAGCGTAAATCCGATTTAAGTGTTTGCTGGAAACGTTAAACATTTTAAGGAATTTTGCGTCTGAAGTTAATTGATTCTTATTGTGTATTAAGCCCACAGCTTGAATAAAATCGATAGTACCGTATACCAGCACTCAATCATCTCTCGATCACATTAAGCATACAAACAAAATGAAATTCTTGCCAATACACTTTCAATATGACTTGAATAAACCTAATTAAAGCTGGCAACACGTTCTATTATAATAATAAATTTGAATGTTCTTTTATGATGCCCGAACGGATTGAGTTCAAAATATTCGACTCATTATTTTGATAGAAACGACTTAAAAACGTGAGTGATAGCCCCATAAAGCTTTGTTCATTTATTAATGATTTTTCTTCATTAAGATGATTGAGTGCCAACATTTTTTTGGATTTTATTTGTTTTTAATAGGTATTTATTCCTATACTTTATTTTTAACCGACTTCAAAAAGGTGAAGGTTCTTCATTCTGCCGCGCTTGCAATAACTGCATATAATATAATTTTTGTCAAAATTGAGTTAAATATAGATTCGGAATCAGCGCAATGAGCTGTAGGTTTTTTTAAACTCTTTATTACGCGATTACTCCGCCAATTATGAATTGATTTTGATGATTCTTTTTTAAGTACGTAGATCATATTTCAGAGGTGGTTTGATATCTTTTTTATTAATTTTGCTTTGGTCGTTTTTGAGTTAGCTTCAATAATACGTATTTTTCCCACTTAGTCTATGTGGATAATTTTATAATAAGTTCCTGTCACTGTTATTTACGTAGTAGGTAGTGGTATTAAAATTAGTGGGGGGTAGGTACCACAACTAAAAAGTGAGAAAAAAAACACTACAAAGTGAAAAATAACTTTAATTTTGGAAGTTGGTGGCAAGAAATGAAAATTCAAAACCAAAAACACCGACCTCCGAAATTAAAGTTATTTTTCACTTTGTTGTGTTTTTTTTTCTCGTGTCGATGACAAGAAAGAAAAAAAGAAAATGCGTTTATTTGCGGTAAACATAACGCAAAGAAAGAACACAAAACAAAAAAGAACAAGTACTACACACATACTCACACTCATACTCATATTTTATCCGACCTGCACGCGTAGCATGACCACCGTAGAAACGAGTTTTGTCGACGGAAGAATAGACAAAATGACATATTGTGATTGTTTATCTGTCATTTTGTCTATTCTTCCGTCGACAAAACTCATTTCTACGGTGTTCATGCTACGCGTGCTGTAAGTAGTGACCTGCTGGTCAATTTCTGTGAAATCAAACCCTGAACGCGTTGGTGAGGTGAACTCTAAGTGAGCTCACTTCACCACATTGATTGACACTATTGACAGCTGTCAATAATGTCAATCCCTAGCATCAGGTGGAATAACAACTAATACCTGGTTAAATACGATGGCAGTGACTGGACCCAGTGACTCGGAATTTCGGACCCAGTCAGTGGGTTCATGTAGACGAGATCGGTAGTAAGTCAGGCGGGGGAAGCTAGTTAGCCCGAAAATAGATGGGCAGGTTAGTCAACTGGACTGACTTGAGGGCGCGAAGTCAGCACTGGACTGGGTTGAAACCTTTTTTTTTAGGATATATTAAATAACTTATCCCGCTCTAGGTGGAGCAGGAGGGCGTGTCAGACTCTTACTGACTAAAACCCATCCGTGTTCCTTCAGTTGCCTGTATGTTGGCAAATGGCTGAGAAGACATTATATTATGCAATTATCATTTTTGAAGAAAAATTTAATTTCAGAATAAATATTATTTAACTTTTACTCGGGGCTTGTGGCTAAGTAACAACAGCTGCGCGGGTCTATCGATCAGGTTAAGCTACGCTTGCCGCGGTTGGTCTGTGGATGGGTGACCATCTTTACATACCAAGACCCCTCCGTGCCTCGGAAAGCACGTTAAGCCGTTGGTCCTGGCTGTCATTTGTAGATCTTTGACAGTCGTTACGGGTAGTTAGAAGCCCAAAAAAAAGTCTGACAACCAGTCTTACCAAGGGGTATCGTGTTACCTAGTAACTAGGTTGTGGAGGTCAGATAGGCAGTCGCTCCATGTAAAATACTGATATTCAGCTGCATTCGGTTAGACTGAAAAGCCGACCCCAACATAGTTGGGAAAAGGCTAGGCAGATGATGACTCGGATTCCATTCATTGTTTCCATGGAAAAAAGAAAAATATTCGACCGAACGATGACCGTAGGCCGGTGGAGCAGATGAATCCTGGAAACTGGGACACCCCACAGCTAGATCGAACGACGTCCTTAAAAAGGTTGCTGGGACTGGATGCGGAAGGCGGACAGGGTGTTGTGGCGCAGCCTGGGAAAGGCCTATGTCCAGCAATGAACTACGATAGGTAGGCATGATTGAATAAAACATTTCGAAACTTTCTATAATATTACATTACCACGTTAGCAAGATTTCTTTGACTGTTAATTATTTTAATGATAATATTT
Organism: Agrochola lychnidis; assembly: GCA_963680765.1. Classification (NCBI taxonomy): domain Eukaryota; kingdom Metazoa; phylum Arthropoda; class Insecta; order Lepidoptera; family Noctuidae; genus Agrochola; species Agrochola lychnidis. Next base: position 20,265,204 of record OY796857.1, read on the forward strand.
TCGAGTTTCAGATCTGTCGTCGGAATTGTGGGAAAAACCTGGACACCACGATTCAAATACAAATTCATTAAAGTATTTATCAAATGCTAGGTTTACAGCCACTTTAATCACTAGCGATTTCCAAATCTCGTGTCCAAAAAGATTTTGACATTACTAGCGACAAATCGGCTGTCCAAATCTATGTGTGGATGGAAAATTCTGGAATTGCCAGCGGGTCGTCGGCGACTAAAGTCGCTGCGTGTGTAGGTACCTAGCATTACACCATAGTTCTTAGGCCCTTTCCTCACTGGTTGGTACGTCTGCGGTGCGGGATCGTTTCGGTACCGCGTGACGTCACGCGTTTTACTGCATTGATACCGAAAGCTTACCGACCGCGAGGATGCAGGGTACAAAGGATACTTTTTATACCGGTAGTACGTTCTTGTGGGATAATTTCCGACATGCACGCGGGCGAAGCCGCTGGCAAAAGCTAGTAAAATATAACTGACCTATGGAAGATCAAAGAAATACACACTGAAACCACCTACCTGGTTTAAAATAAAAAAAATAGTGGTATTCCGGGAGTGCCGACAGAAGTGAAAACTTGAACAATTAAAAAAAATACTTCCAAAACATTTAAAGTAAAAAATACTTGCATAGAATATTGATCTGTAACATAATATGAATAAAAAGCACAATCGCGTTTACAAAAATGAGGTGTCGGTAACGGTGTAGCGAGTTCAATTGTTTTTTCCCATCTCAAAAATGCCCAACGCGCCTAAAAAAGTTTTCACTTTCACACTACTTTGTCACTCTAAGATAAAACTAAAGAAACTTAAAATGCTGAATAACAAACGAACACAAAGGGTCTCACAAAATAACCAATTACAGATTCAACATTAATGCCAAAGCTTCACGAACTAAAGGAGAAATCTGCTTTTTATTCATACTGACATAACATCAGTTCATCCTTCTTTCTAACAGAAGAACCAACAGAAGAGAAATGCATTACCAACATGCAAATCCAACCGAGTAAAGTAACAATTGGCCTCAGCTGCAAAATTCCAACCCACTCCGTCTTTATCAAAGAAATAAATGAAAGAAACGGTTTGCAGTTCCACTTTTTATTATCACTTTCTCTAGTCACATTTGCATTGTGCAAATAAGAGTCTGTCTTTAAAAATGGTGGTGAATAATATCCTAAGTCTGCTTTCAAAGGAAATCTAAGGGAGCGTTGTCGTATAAAATTATTGCTGGATTCGTTTTCTCCTCTACAAAACGTTATTTCTCCCGACTAAGTTTATTTTGTTCATGTTTTTTTAAAGTAAAAATTTCTTTAGGCGCGTTAGGCATTTTTAAAATGAGATAAAACAATTCAACTCGCGACACCGTTACCGACACCTCATTTTTGTAAACGCGATTGTGCTCTTTATTTGTATTACGTTACGGATCAATGTTCTTTGAAAGTATTTTTATTTTAAAGGTTTTGGAAGTATTTTTTTAAATTGTTCAAGTTTTCACTTCTGTCGGCACTCCCGGAATGCCACTGTTTTTTTCTGGAGTTATATTATATATCATTTATGTTGCACCTGCCATATTTTGTCTCAGCATCACCCTAAGGTTGACTGGTAGAAAATACCTCAGACATTAAGTCCGCCTTTGTACAGTATTATTTTACTTGTGCATAAAGTTTTAATAAATAAAAGTAAAATGATGACGCTTAAATATATGCTTTTAAAAGTTTTACTGTCTAATAACAGCTGGATTTTATTTGAGTGAGCCTCTAATTACATACATGAGCAGTAAAAATGTTTATGGATAATTTTTACACGTGCTTATAAAACTTATGATACCTGTGTTATAAAACTCATGTAGACAACGGTGAAGGTTAGAGGTAACAAACTAAAATGTTGAAGACCTAAACACATTTTTAGTATACGTTTAGTGGAAATTCTCCTGAAAATCTCACTTTGCCAGATGCTAACCACTCTTTGCGTAGCTATAGCGGCTTTCATAAAATGGCAGGCTTATTCATAAAAACAATATTAGGTGTGTTCGAAATATAAACTTCCATTTTTTTTTATGATTTAGCTGCTGCCTGCGTAAATCATAATTCTTTTTTCTTTTTCTAAAATATAAGTAGCCTTAGTTACTCCTTATAAAATTAGCTGTCTCCCAGTGAAAGTCCCGTCAAAATCGGTCCAACCGGAACAAACAGCCAGATACACGATAAGCACAATCTAGCAAAATGGGGGATAATAAATCCCACCGATTAGCGTGAAAGCGTAACAAATAAACTCATTTTCGCATTTATAATATTAATTCGGATAAGGCTAGTTAATTGATTCAGGAGTGACCTTGCGGAAATCCATTATAAAATACAATAGACGTGGATATATTTAGTAACCTGTTCCGCTTAGCTATTTCTAAAGAGCCATAAAAAAACTCGTGAAAGAAATCGACACGTGTTTCACTTCTCAACGAGGCATCCTCAGGATGACGATGGACTTGTCGCGAACCCGATCGATCGGTCGATTTCTTTCAGGAGTTTTTTATGGATCCTTAGAAATAGTTAAGCGGAACAGGTTACTTAATATATCCACGTCTATTGTATTTTACAAACAGCCAGACAAAAAAAAAGGAAAAAGAAAATTGGTATAAAAGGTTCCAATTTTTTTATTTTTTTTATGTAATTACCTATTTACCTACGTATATGATTTCATATGCATTTATTAAAAAGCTGTAATTTTGACATTACAAACTGACTCTTCAATTATATTTATTTGTGTGTTTACATGTATAGATAGATAAATGAGGTTGTAAACATTTTGTAGGACTCCTGAAGTCAAGATTTGCTTTGAAGATGTTCAACGATTTTTGAAATACCGATTAAATATTTTACTTTATTATCTAGCTATTAATGTTATTGTTTTCTCTTCAAGGTTTCAGTATAAAATAGGTACTTAGATGAAGTATGATTTATCTGTCTTGCATTAAATGTTATCGGCCGGTACTATTACGATGACTATTATTAATAGCGATTAGATTTCAATGTGAATACGTCTCTAAAATTATGTAATCATTATTATTTTCTTGAAAGCATCATTATTATTATCTAAGTAAGTAGTAATAAATATAATTATTCTAGTATTATAATGTTGTAATAAAATTATTAAGAGCAGTGGTGGCCCAGTGGTAACTGCCGCGACTTACGAGTTGTAGGTCGTAGGTTCGAACCCAGACAGGCGCTTTACTTTGTGTAAATTATTCCATCACCACTGCTCTCAAAACGGTGAAGGAAAACATCGTGAGGAAACCGGCATGTCCTAGAACCGAAAATTCGAAGACATGTGACATCTACCAACCCGCACTGGGCCCGCGTGGTGGATTACGGCCCACTCCCTCTCACAGAGAGGAGGTCTGTGTCCCAGCAGTGGGAACATTTATAGGCTGATGATGATGAATAAAATTATGAAGCAAGAAACGGATGGACTAGAAAAGTTAAACGTGTTTTTTTGAGTCTTGGTATCGATGTTGATTTGAAATCGGCCATTCTTCACGTCATACCAAATGATACATTGATTTAAAACAAAAAAAAAAAAAAAATCGATACGAAAGGCCCACTAGAAGTATGAAACTCGATTTAAAACTGATTGAAATAGATCTGAATGTCAAATCTATTCAAATAAGAAATCAAGCTTAAGGCCGTTCTAGAATGCTAGCTCAATTTTTAAATTCGAATACCAGAACAAAACTTTAAAAACTACAACAGAACGTTGCCGTCTTTGACGTTAATACGTATTCCCTCCGTCTCCATTGGGGCGGAAAGTAAAATAAAAACAAGAAACAAAGTGTACTACTGAGACAAAAAAGTGGTAATTGAGTATTCGTGGAGCAGTTGGAAGCCGGTGGCTAAATTATTCGGAGCTCTTCTTTTACATAGATGTGCGAAGTTGGGTATTTCATTTGATAAGTTGAGTGGCTTTTTATTTGCTGTGAATTTAATGGTAAGTATGGTTTGCTTAAATATATTTTAACAAAAGTACAGGCTGTTTTGACCTGTGTCGACGCTTAGAACTAAGAATTATTGGTAAGACTTGGGATTAATAATAATCATACCTACCTAAGTGTAAGCAGTTTGTTGTTTTGAGTAACTGAGTAGGTATTGCAATCGGCTTTCCACTTTTAAGTAGACATAAAAAACAGTGGTGATTATGAAATAAAATGTGGGGCGAAAACGGAACATCAAATGTGGGACAAACTTATCATATTTCATATTAAAGTATATGAAATATGATAAGTTTTTTTTTATTTTGTATTTTTATTTTCTTATTTTTTTTTTTTGTAATAGTCTCATGTCATGATGATTATTGATTAAAATAATTATCATTACTGTCTAAATTACAACTTTAAAAATGTCTAAGAAAATATAAGTACCTACGTACTGCAAATCTGGGCACAGCATAGCAACACCGAATCTCAGCGAATCCTACAGCTTCAGTAGCAACGGTGGATAAATTTCCTTACGTTTTATTGCGTTATTTAGAGTTGCGCAATTACCCTATTCGGGAAATGGAAACATATGAAAAATAGCTCCACATTTTTTCTTATAAAGAGCGTCAAAATATATTTCCCTTTGCGCGGTACTGTCACGGAAATGCGTCATTTCGGTGCTTGTAGGCAATGAGCAATCTGTTTTTACATACCTACCAACGTATCTACCCTCTTCTTTTTAGGGTTCCGTAGTAAACAAGGAACCCTTATAGTTTCGTCATGTCCGTTTATCCGTCTGTCTGTCTGTCTGTCCGCGGTCTAGCTCCGAGACTCTTAGTACTAGAAAGCTGTAATTTGACATAGGTATACATATTAATTACGCTGACAAAGTGGTAAAACAAAATTATGAAAAACATTTTTTTTTTAGGGTACACGTAAAGTGGTGCTGTTTTATTTTTTATTTTTTTATCCCATAGTGTGGGGTATTATTGGAAAGGTCTTACAAAAACATTATGAGTTTGTGAAAACTATTTTTGGATTCAGGGATTCGTTTGCAAAATATTAAGCTTTAAAGTGCTAATTTTTGTTAGAGTTAAGTGTCCCCCCCTGCCAGCTAAATGGTTGGTTTTGGATGTGTGAAAAAAATCACAGGAGTAGTTTATATAACGAAATTAAAAGGAAAACTATCACAGCTAAGTAAGCTTTACTAGTTATCGAGTAATAATTGACCAACTTAACTTTGCAGTTGCAAAAACATATTTTCCCATACATTCCGTATGGGAGAACATGTTTATTAACTACAAAGTTAAGTTTGTTTTTGGGACAAATTCATCCCAACTACGGAACCCTTCATTGTGCGTGGTCCGACACGCACTTGGCCGGTTTTTTAAGGGCTTTTTTACCTATGGGTTTATTTTCAGCCTTCTTAGAAACGAAGGCTTCCTTAAGGGAATGGTATGGTAAAGGTACGGTCAGTTCCTCCATCGATCATTGTTTGGATTTGTTTGAAGTTTTAGTTTCAGAGTTTTTCTTTACTTCGTTGAGTGAATGCGGAACCGACGTGTAAAATATATTAGCAGTAAGGCTGTTTTCTTCTTATTAAATTTTCCGTAGTGTAATACGCGGGACGTGCAGTTGCGGACACCAGCCCGTATTATCGGCAGTGGACAAGGGATTAACCCTGCTCTCTATGGCTAACCTATAAAAAGTCTATGGTCGTAAAATAATATGAGTTTGTTCTTTGGATAAATTATTGGTATAAAAACTTTTTACAAAAAAAAATAACAACTGACCTCCAAAAAAAAAAACACTACAAAGTGAAAAATAACTTTAATTTCGGAAGTAGGTGTCTTGGGTTTTGTATTTTCGTTTTTTGCCACCGACTTCCGAAATTAAAGGTTTTTTTCACTTTGTAGTGTCTTTTTTTGGAGGTCGGTTTTTTTTTTTTTTAACAAGTTTTTATTTTTCACTTTTTAGTTGTGGTACCTAACCCACACACATTCGAATACCAACCTGCTACCAGTGACAGAAACTTATCATATCATCTACATCTTAAGTGGGAAAAAAATACGTAAATTTAATAAAATTTATATGGGACCAATTCGAGAGCACACCCTTTCAAACAAAAAAAGAATTTTCAAAATCGCTACACAATTGACGGAGAAATCGGTGGACATACATAAATAAAAAACAAACATACGCGACGAACATACAACCTCCTCCTTTTTGGAAGTCGGTTAAAAATATGGATGCTATTACAATTTGATTACGCACCGTGTATGTGTGAATTACACTGTGTAACGTCATGACATGCGCCATTATGCGATAACGCCGACCATGCCTTAAAGTATAATTAATCACCGTGAGCGCTGTCAAAAATGACAGTTCTGCTGTTTTGTCTTTGACGCAAACGAAACGGCATTTCGTTGGCTTGGGCTGGTATCCGCAACTCCACGACAAACCGCGGCAAACATTGCTTAGCTTCCGATCGACCTGTACGACTGTTACATTGGCTATTTAGCCACAAGCCCTTCCACCAAATCACATTTAAAAACAAACGAGCGTTAGAAAAAAGAATAAACTCTGTCCCTACTTTCACTTTTTACAACCAATAAACGCGTTTAAAAAACACTCCACAGCATAAAATCAGCATATCAAACCGAAACAAAAGTCTTTATTACTCCATTTGTCCCAAATTAGACGCTCCACGTGACAATGTATTTCATTTCGTTTCCTCTGTCGTAATACACTTAATTACTTCCATTGAATGTACTTCGGGACTACATAGCGCGTTTTAAGCACAAATTGGATAGGTACAGAAGGCTGACTCCGCACAATAACGGGCGGAAACAGGCGCACGGACACGTAGACACGTTCGTATGGCGATCGCAAACTATATAAAACAAAGCAAAGTGCAGTGCTACTAACATAGTCGTAGTTTTATTTATTAACACAAGTTCTCAGTTATGGAATAAGGTCGAAAGGGAAATCGTGGCCTCCGGCAACATGGCAACTGAAGGAACACGGATGGGTTTTAGTCAGTAAGAATCTGACACGCTCTCCTGCTGCTCACTGCTCCCAGAGCGGGAGAAGTTATTTGATAATGTCCCAGCCAAAAAAAAAAAGTTTTCAGTTATGATTATATCGACGGTTGAAAGGCTAATTGATCTAAGCGACATTTTGTAAAACTTGCTCCTGCAATTTTATGATTTAATTTTATGGTCCTCTTGGACCGATCATAGTAATTTTTTTTTGAAAAAAAATCATAAAAAAACAACTATTTGATAGACTTTTATTTACTTAAATCAATCAATCATAATAAGATCTTATTATGATTAAAAAAAAAACAACCAATCCATCCTCCTGCAAGTTTTACAAAATGTCGCTTAGATCAATTAGCCTTTCAACCGTTGATATTGTAATATATATGTTTAGATTAAGGTATTTTTCTATGGGCCTGTGTTGCCAAAAATAAATGGTATTATTATTATCAAAACGAATACTAGTCACGGATACGCTTTTAATCCGATCCAGCTTGTCCCTTGCTGTCCACCCCAGCGACACCCTAAGCCTAAGTCCATAATTCGCAGGGGGTGCCCTTAGCGTATAGTCGCTTAGTTTTTAAGTTTTCTGGAGGCCTTAATTCATTGAGGCACCCACAAAAAAGTCCAGTTAAGTAGCCGACAACCTCCTAGGTACGAGAAGCCATTCTCAAAAAAGCAAAAAAAATGCGAGTGCAGTTGCACTCGCTGTAGCTACATGAGCCGTAGCTAAGTGCGCGTACGTTTGCGGGTGCGTTTGCGTATGTGTTTCCGCTCGTTGAATGGAACTGAACTTCTGTACTTACTTATTCTGTGTCTCAAGGTTTTTAATGTAGGCACGACTAATTATACCCCCGTTTTCACGCCAGCTTAACCTCCCCAGAAATTAATCTTGGGTGTTCTTTTAAAGAATTTAAGGTGTCTCAAAAGGTGTGGAATGGAAATTATATTTTTGAATTGAATGAAAGAGCAAATGTTAAGGATTCACTGGGGTACAAATTGAGGTCTGGTTATCAAGAAGTAGATATACCTTTGTTATCTTTGAGTGTGTTTCGAGATAATGATTTTGTATCAAGGTGAATTAATTAATTATGTTCTTATTTAGCTTAGAAGTTAGAATCTGCTAATTTGGGCGTATAATAAATACAGAAATGGTTGTAGATTAAAGTTGATTGAAAAAATCTGACATTCTTAAGAAAGCGGAAATATTCTGTAACCATATTTTGATTTAAAAGAGTGTCCGTGGAGTTTCTTGCCCGTTCTTCTCCATAGGTACCTACTACGCTTTGGAATGGGCAACTAGCTTCATCTTTCTGACTGACTGACCCCTTAACAATTCAAAAGTGCCTGTAATTGGTTTATTTGAAATAAATGCTTTAAGTTTGAGTTTGCGGCTAGAATAGTCAGAATACGAATACGAAATTGGCCGAGGAAAAAGTTGGCACTAAACTTTTCGGGAAAGTTTTTTGTCTGGTATCTTCTGAGTTAAACGTTAAAGTGGACTAATATGTGTTTTACTGTACTGTTCTGAAGTTTCAAGGTAAATGTTGTGAGCTGTTAGCTTTTATTTAACTTTCCTCTATTATGTTTCTATAAATAGTTAGTTTATTTGTTCTAAACAACTAGTATTAGAGTCGTCATCATCCCACATGCCGCAGACAACACCTCGCGCTATCTCGTATGCAAACAGTTGTGGAACTCCCGCCGCGCCATTATGGCAACACTATTTATACTGCGCGCATTTGTTTCCATTGTATTACGTTAGAAAACATAAGTTGTAATTTTATATTAGATCTCGGTTTGTTGGCCGTATCATTCTTTGAATACACACTACAACATTCAATCGAGTGACTTAATCAGAAACAACTGAAGACAATTTGTAGGTAGTTTTAAAAATCTTTTTTAAGTGTACGCCTTACAAAGTTTTGAGACACACCCCACGTGGGACCGCCAGAATATTTAGTTCCTCGATACCTGAAGAGTAGTTCAAATTGTCTTGCATGATCTAGCTGTGTTACGAATAAACATTCAAATTAAAATGGAAAAAACATTGTTGTTTTTATTGCAATGCGTTTTTAGCGCAGGTTTTGCACCAACACGTAACAAATTTGTACAGGCGCGAGGAACACTCCTAGCTATTATTGATGTACTGAACTCTCTCACATGAGGTCCTGGGTTCGATTCTCAGGTCGGGCAAAGTGTTATTGGGTTTCTCTATCAGGAATTTCTCAGTAGCAGCCTGGAGTTTGGATTTGTGTCCGGTCGATGGCAAAAGGCTTGTCCCCTATTGCATGGGACTTAAACATACTTGTGAAAAATGTGGTTGTACTAATAGGTACACCTCTGCCTAACCCTTCGGGATTAACAGGCGTGATGTTATGTTATTTATGTTATAAACTTCTCGTGATAGTCAAAAAGTAATCTGATAATGCGGCCCTGCTACATTGCATCATTTTAATTTTATTCATAAATTTTCATTTTTGAAACATCTGAATCAGTAATTTTGATTGAATGAGTTGTTAATCTTCTTTATATTATTTTAATTTTGTTTTTTGTATGTATATTAACTTTATAAATATGTTGTTTAAAGCCGTTTTTATTTTTTGTGCATGTGGTGTTAACCTATAATTAATTGTTGCACTTGTAAATGTTACCCTAATAATTAAGTTAGAAATGTATAGGTGTAAGCAATTGTTGGTTAACCTAAATAAATTAATAAATTGCATGTGCTATATATTAACCATAAAAACGTAACGTGAAACATTTTTATTTATATTTTTTTTATTAATAAACATCTTGCAGGTCAACCTAGTAGGTTATCGGCTGCTTAGGATTTTTCTGTGTGGCTGCTTCAATAAAATAAGGTTTCCAGCCAAGGCTTAAAACTTAGAAACTAAGCGACAACACGCTAACACCCACTGTGCGGTATGGACCTCGGCTTAGGGCATCGCTGGGGAAGGACAGCAAGGGACAGACTGGATCGGATTAAGTAACATGAAACATTGGAAACGCATGCTTATTTAACCGACAACCCAGACGGAGTGCATTAAAACATTACGGATTTGGAACTTAGAGAAACTTCGCAACTCTTGTTCAATCTACGTTCACTGCAGTTATTGGTTGCTTCCACTAAATGCAGAGGATCTGCGCGAACATGGCACTGCTAAATGACTTTGATAAAGTTTGTATTATGGATTAAGGAAGGGGGAGAGTTATTTTCATACTCACCACTAAGATTTCTTTTGCTTCCCTAACTATAGAAAATATTTATTTTCATTTTAACAATTTAGCTCTATGCACTGATTTTCAACCGACTTCCAAAAGGAGGAGGTTCTCAATTCGACTATATGTTTTTTTTTTGTATGTTTGTTACGCGATTACTCCGCCAATTATGAATTGATTTTGATAATTCTTCTTTTGTTTGGTAGGTCATACTTCAAAGGTAGTCCCATATAAATTTTATTAAGTTTGCTTCAGTAGTTTTTGAGTTAGCTTCAATAATACGTATTTTTTCCCACTTAGTATGTGGATGATATGATAAGTTCCTGTCACTGTTATTTACATAGCAGGTAGTGGTATTCGAATTTGTGTGGGGTAGGTATCACAACTAAAAAGTGAAAAATAAAAACTTTTTACAAAAAAAATACAAATAACTTCCAAAAAAAAAAACACTACAAAGTGAAAAATAATTTCGGAAGTCGGTGGCAAAAAACGAAAATTTTGAATCAAAGATACCGACTTCCGAAATTATTTTTCACTTTGTAGTGTTTTTTTTGGAAGTCGATTGTATTTTTTTTGTAAAAATTATTTTAAGGGTTCAATACCAAAAGGGTGCCAACGGAACCTAATTACTAAGCCTTTTCGTCTGTCTGTCTATATGTCACAGGGTTGTATCTTTTAAACCGTAATAGATAGCCAATTTCAATTGTCTTTGAATACGAGTTACAATGGCTTTTTTAAAATGGCTTTTGTAAAAATTTACAATATACATGCATTTTTTTTTTAGCTATTGCGATCTGGAAATTTCTATTTTGATGTGTATCTTAAAACCAACAACGAAAAATATTTTACAAAATACAGGGTCAAATTAAATTAACTAGCGAAACTACTTATCGATATCTAAACATGATGAAACAAAAAGTAAATAAATTAGGTTTTTTGTGGGGTCATCGACCGCAGTTAGTGTAGCCACTTGAAATATCAGTTTACAAAATCATTTTCTTTTTTGTGTAAACTTCACAGACGTAATGGGTATCGATATCTAACAAAACTACAAGCGATCGTTGATCCACTACAAAAAAGGTTTTTGTAGTGGATCGACGACGTTTTTGGTTTTATTTTATCGTGTTTAGATAACCACGTCTGCAGAGTTTCGGTAATTTAATTTCACCCTGTATAACCACGATTTGCTAACCATTCGTGTGCCTTTCGTCACAAAAACTCGGGTAAATTTTTCAACGAAAATCAAAATAAAAAAAAAGGTTGCCTCAGACGCGACTGTTTCGTAGGGCTAAAGAACTTGCCAAGTGGTTTAGGGTAGTTTTTGGGAGTTAAGGTTGATGTTATAATTATTAGCATGCAAGAGGCTAAGAAGGCTTGATATGGTCTATACTACTCTACAAAGTATTTCTGTTCCTATGGCTTAATGTTATTATTTATTTTTGCATTTCATGGTGGCGCAGCTTGTAAATAACTTTGGTGACATGACATGCAGATTTAAGAGATAACGTAGCCGAGTTATTTGCGCATTATATTTTGATGTGTCATTATGAATATGGCCCCAATGTTTATCGCGGGTCGGAGAGCTAAATTTCATATGCAATAACTTTCTGAATCTGAGTGAACGGTCGAGTAGAAATTGGGTATGTATATAGGTACTTGATTCTAGCATTATGTTTTGTAGTTACACATTGACAAAAACCATCTTTACATTGTATAAATTCAATCTGTTAGTATTGTATAACTGCATAGCAGATGTGTGAGCACTGTGACCATGTATACCTTCTATAAAGCTACCATTTACTGGGTACGTCTTTCATTGCCTTGAATGTGCCCTGGCGGCTGAGAATATGTCATGCTCACTCAAATGTCTCGCTGGTGGCGTCATTTTCTCAATCATTTTTAAGTTCCCTTCAAAATGATTGAGAAAATGGTGCTGATCCATGCGTCATGTTCGTGAGCAGGCGCTGTCAGTAGGGACTGGTCATCTCTTAGCTGCCTTATTTAATTTTTGAATTGTTTTTTATCTTTTTTCTTATTTTTTGTCTTTTTCGCTTTCAACGTGCACGTCTTTCTACATTATTATCACATATATAATTTCAACACGAATGATGTAACCAATATTTTGTAACAATATTATGATATAAAAGAGTGTCCGTGGAGTTTCTTGCCCGTTCTTCTCCATAGGAACCTACCTACTACGCTTTGGAATGGGCAACTAGCTTCATCTTTCTGACTGACCGACCCCTTGACAGTAAAAGTGTCTGGACATGGTTTAATTGAAATAAATGCTTTCAGTTTGAGTTCGAGTTTGACACAATACTATAGAACAAATATTGTAGACAATCAAATGAATTCTTGTCGATTTATAAATTTTTTCGCGACTGTCAGAAAATTGTTCTTCCTTTGTAGTAACTCATACGATTGTTGAGCGTTTTCTGATTTGAAAGAGAGATGTCTGTCTCCGTTTATGCTACTTACTGCTAATGATGATATTTCATTCAATTTAAAGTGGTGACCCCTGTCACAACAACCAACAGCCGTAGAACGAGTATGAAACAAAACTATTGTATAAAAAATAAAACTATTTCTATTTCATTAAACCTATCTCGAACCTGCAGGGTATTGCAATGTTCGACGTTTGCTAAAAACAATTCCTATTTCATATAAAAGACCCATTCGATACGATGGACCTATCACTTCAATGAAGTATTTTGAATTTTTAAATACCTCGTCATCTGCCCAGCCTTTTCCCAACTATGTTGGGGTTGGCTTCCAGTCTAACCGGATGCAGCTAAATACCAGTATTTTACATGTAGCGACTGCCTATCTGACCTCTACAAAATAGTTACTAGTTAAAGCAATACCTCTTGGTAAGACTAGTTGTCAGACTTTTGGACTTCTAACTACCCGTAACGATTGTCAAAGATCTACAAATGACAGCTGGGACCAACGGCTTAATGTGCTTTCTGAGGCACGGAGGGGTCTTGTTAAGTAAAGATGGTCACTCATCCACGGACCAACCCCGGCAAGCGTAGCTTAACCTGATCGATAGACCCGTGGGGCTGTTATTACTTAGCCACAAGCCCCTCTGACTTTTTAAATACTCTGAACTAAAATATTAGGGACGCGTATCGCGTACAGTGCGTTCATTATAACTTGACCTGTGAAGCGATTGGTATCACTGAATTTTGCAGTCTGAGTTTCAATACTAATAGAGTTCAAAATGGCGACTGACAGAATAGTATTACTAATCACATGACTGCAAAATTAAATGCGTCACGGGTCAAGTTATTATGAACACACTATCAACAACAACAACAATAGTCAACAATACAAAAATTGACAATACGACAACAACAATTGACAAACAACGACAATAACTTATCAATACACAATTATCAATTTCAATAGTCATGTTGTTCCATTTTGATAATAGACGAAACGAAAGGGAACTTTTCTAGAATCGGTTGCGTGTTGACCCGTACGCTTGTCTATTATCACATGCAATAATTTACTCTGTTACAAAACTTAACACCACGCTTGTTTACTCCTCGAAAGGTTATGCACTAACTACAAATGTACACCTCTGCATAACCCTCCGACGAGTTAAAAAAAAAAAAAGAATGGATTGGATTGGATTGTTTGATTGAAATTTTGTCGTCTACACCAGAAAATTTGCCAGATATGTTAAAGTCCTATGTATCTAATAGCGAGTCTATTTCCATAGATGTAGAGTTGTATGGCGGCTCAATTACGGACGTAACGGGCTCATGGCATTGGCATAGGTACAACTTTGGACAACACAGAAATGAAAACTTGAACAAGATCGCCTTGGTGGAAGAAAAATACTTTTATAGAACATTGGTCCGTAACCTTATCTAAATAAAGTGCACAATCGCGTTTACAAAACCTTTAAAGTAAAATACTTGCATAGAACATTGATCCGTAAACCAATATAAATAAAGATCACAATCGCGTTTACAAAACATTTAAAGTAAACATACTTGCATAGAACATTGATCCGTAACATGATATAAATAAAGAGCATAATCGCGTTTACAAAAATGAGGTGTAGTAACAGTGTCGCGAAATCAATGGTTTTTTTTTTTTTTTTTGGGTGGGAAATTATCAAATAACTTCTCCCGCTCTGGGCGGAGCGGGAGGGCGTGTCAGACTCTTACTGACTAAAACCCACCCGTGTTCCTTCGGTTGCCCTGTTGCCGGGGGCCACGATTTCCCGATCGGTTTTCTTCGAACCCCCGGCAGGCATTGGCCCTAGTGGACCCCGTCAATTCTGCTGACATCTCTTTGAGGCGCGCGTGGAACACAACGCGCCGTCGACCCGGGCTTGGTCCTTATCGGACGGCGAGCTACCCATTGCTCACCGTCCGCAAGCCCGCGCCTACGGTGGCCGGAAATCGGCTCGCGATTCCCGCCCCGGGCGTCTCCTCCTGCGGCGGTTAGGGGCGTGAGGGCGCGAAATTAGCCTCTCCCTCACGCGTTCCGCCTCCTCCTTCGCGAGCATTACCGCTTCGCAGAAGGAGGTGACGGCCTGCCATTTCCTCTCGCTCCGTACCATGGCCTGAACCAGGGCCGGACGCGAGAGATCACCGCCGCCGATCGCCTCTACGAGAACACGGCGTTGTTCCGCCCAAGCCGGGCAGACCTCCACCGTATGCTCCACCGTGTCCTCAGGCCGATCCACACAATGGTGACACCCGGGTGTTTCCTCCCGCCTTATCCTGAACAGGAACCTCCCGAAGCAGCCGTGTCCGGTGAGGACCTGCGTCAGGCGGAAGGTGAGAACGCCGTGGCGTCTCTCCAGCCACTCCTCAAAGACGGGTCTTATCGCCGCGATTGTGGCGTGCCCAGCGCGGGGTTGCGACAATCGCACCCTCCATGACGCCATGAGATCCCGCCGGAGCTCTGTCCGCTGTGCCGCAATTTCTTGCGGCATCGGGGTTAAGCCCCGGCGTTTCGCCTCCTCGCGCCACTCCCAGACGTGCGCGAGGACCTTTGCCTCCAGATCCCATGGCGGTAATCCGGCAAGGAGGCTCGCCGCCTCGCAGGAGACCGTGCGGTATCCTCGGGCCAGCCGGATGGCCATGACCCTCTGGGACGCGTTCAACCGGCGGGCTGGCCGCAGCCTCAATGAACGCGCCCACACCGGCGCCCCGTAAAGGGCCATGGACCGCACGATCTCCGCATAGAGCCTCCGGCAGGAGGCGTTTGGATCCCCTAGATTGGGCAGGAGCCGCTTCAATGCAGCCCCGGCCCGGTCCAGTCTGGGAGCCAAACGTCGGAAGTGTTCCACGAAATTCCACCGGCTGTCGAGGACGAGTCCCAGATACTTCATCGTCGACTCGACACCGATGTGAACCCCTCCCGCCATTACCTGGGAACCCGACGGTGGCGCATTCCGAGGACCATGAAAACCCATGGCCTCAGACTTGTGCAGGGCCACCTCGAGTCCCAGCTGCCGGATCCTGTCAACGATTGTCGCAACCCCGCGTGTCGCTAAATCGGCCGCCGCCTGGTACGACCCCCCTTGCGCCAGGACAAGCATGTCGTCAGCGTAACAAACGACGCTGACGCCGCTAGGGAGGTCGGCGCGCAGCACCCAGTCGTATCCGATGTCCCACAGATGCGGCCCCAGGACCGAACCCTGTGGGACATCGCACGACATCTCCTGCAGGTTCCACTCTCCTTGGCGACCGGGGTAGATGACGGCCCTGTCCGTCAGATAGGCCTCGACCACACGACAGAGGTAGGTCGGCATCCGGTGATACCGGAGTGCCTCCCTGATGCAACTCCAGGGCAGGGTGTTGAAGGCATTGGCGATGTCTAGAGACACCGCCAAGACGACCCCGCCCCGGGCCACGGCATCCCCCGTCGTGAGGGCCCGCACGCGCATGATGGCGTCCACCGTAGAGCGCCCCCTGCGGAAACCGAACTGGCTCTCCGCCAGATCCGGCCCCACTCGCACCAGCTGCCCGACGAGGCGGTCTGCAATGACTCTTTCAAAGAGCTTGCCCACCTCGTCGAGCAGCACAATGGGCCGATAAGCGGACGGAGAGTCCGCTGGGCGCCCCGGCTTCTTGATGAGGACCAGTTTCCCCGTCTTCCAACGAAGTGGGAACTGGCCCCTCTCCATGCATGCGCTTAGGAGCCCCCTCAGTCGAGGCCCGAGAGCCCCCATGGCCAGGACCCAGGCTTTTCCAGGTATGCCGTCGGGTCCTGGGGCGGTATTCTTCGCACTCATCTTGCGTACCGCCACTCTCATTTCTACCTCAGTCACCTCAGGAGAATCGTCGTCGTCGGTGTGGTCCGCATCGGGCATCGCTGTAGGCGGAGCCATGGGCGGAGCAGTATGATCCCCTCTAGAGGGGAACAGAGCGCTCACCACGTCCCCCACAAGCTGGGGCCGGAGACTCTGCGTCAGCGGGGGAGCCCATGGGCGGAGTTTCTCTCGCACCATCTTGTATGGGCGCCCCCACGGGTCCCTGTTGAGAGTCTCCAGCATCTCCTCGCGGGCCAGCGCCCTGGCCCGCAGGATCTCCGCTTGGAGGGCGGCCTTCGCCGCTCTGTACCTCTCGTACAGCTCCGCCTCAATGGCTTCCGTATCCGGAGGGCGGATACGGAGCCTGCGATGCCTGGCGTACCGGCGTCGCGCAGCAACACACGCCTTGCGCAGAGCCTCCAGCTCTTGCGACCACCAGTACAGCCGGCGCGAAGCATGTCTAGGATGGACCCGGGGCATTGCCATGTCACACACATTGGACATGGCCTCCCGGAACCACTCCGCCTCGTCGTTGATGTCGGCAGGCCTGTCCGGTGATGAAACCCAGGCCTGCACGATCGAGGCTTCCAGGAGAAGCTCCCGGTCCAGCTGCTTCAGCGCCCACCGCGGACCACTCGGGGCCTGTTGGACTGGCGCACTCGAGGTCTGGGTGGAGACGTCAAACCGGATGTACCGGTGATCGGAGTAGGTCTCCACCCCCTCCATGACGCGCCAGTCAATGACACGCGGCGACAGAGCGGGGCTGGCGAACGAAATGTCCACCACCGATTCGCCCCGCATCCGCACACACGTGGGGACAGAACCCCGGTTTAGGACGACCAGGCCTGTCTCCAGAGCCCAGTCCTCCACCATCCTGCCCCGTGTGTCCGTATACCGGGAACCCCAAGCCAGGTTCTTGGCATTGAAGTCCCCGAGTACAAGCACAGGGAGGGAACCAAACCCGACGACGACGACTCTTAACTCCGCAAGGGAGTTGTGGAACTCGGCAAGAGTTCGGTTCGGGGAGAAGTAAACACCCACCACGACAATCTCCCCGAACCGTGCTGCAACGCAACCCCGTCCTCTCTTGACCGACTCGAGGGACGGAGTACCGGCGGCGGCCGACGAAATTAGGGTCACTGAGCCGCTCAGGTCCTCCACCCAGTCATCCCTGGGCGGGACAAAGTACGGCTCAGCGACCACGGCGATGTTAATCGACCACTGCGCCATGCTCTGGAGCAACAGATCCTGAGCGGCGGCGCAGTGGTTGATGTTCGCCTGGAGGAGGCGTAATGGGGCCGTTATTGGCATTCCATCTCTGCCTCCCCCCGAGCCCCCTGCGAGGGCCCTGCCGCGGCGGCAACGGCGGCGGTAGCGACGGTGGAAGCGGCAGTGGCCACGGTGGAAGTGGCGGCGGCTGCGGCGGTGACGACGGTGGAAGCGGCAGTGGCCACGGTGGAAGTGGCGGCGGCTGCGGCGGTGACGGTGGTGGTGGCGGAGCGCTTGCCCCTGCCTCTGGCCTCGGCGGGTGGAGCGCAGGCCCTGCTCCCAGCCCGGTGATCGGCCGGCTTGCCAGCCGCCGCACATACGACACAGTGCGGCGTGGCGTTACACGAGCCGGCCTTGTGACCGGGCTGACCACAGCGGAAGCAGAGGTCACTGCGGTCCACCTCCGAGGTGCATTTGACCCCTACGTGGTGGCCCACCTGGCAGCGGAAGCACCTCAGAGGTCTGGGCTCCAGCAGTTTGACCTGCGCCGAAACCCAGCCCACCAAAAGCCTTTGGCCCTCCCCGGCTATCTTTTTGGCCGCCGTCACGGGGCAGCTCACCCTAATGGCTTGCATCCCCGTGTGATCAGGATGGATGGTGCCTGCCTTGATCTGATCGACAGAGCACCCTCCAGCCTTAGCGACGGCGGCCACCACCTTTGCCTCCGTCACGGAGTCGTCCAGGCCCTGGATGCGCAAGTCAGCGCACTTGGTGGGCCTGGAGACTCGGGCCTCGTCCGCATTTAGGGCCGCCCTGAGCTTTTCAGCCAGAGCGTCAGCGGCCGGGCCACTAGCCGCACCAGGGACTTCCAGCATCCGGGCCCCGGTTGCCGTGATTTTGATTTTTATCCCCTTGGCGGCGCCGATCTCCTCCAGGTTCATCACCCGGTCCACCGTCGCGAACACGTGCTGGTAGGACACGCCCCTTTTCTCCGCTTCCGGCTGCAGTGTGACCACCACAGCTGCGGACTTCGGGGCGCGGAGCCTAGCCGCGACGTTTCGCTCTTTGCGCCGCTGCCGCCTCGCCTTCTTTTTGGCCGCCCTTACCTCCTTACTAGCCTTCTTCTTCTCCCCGGCTACTTGCCATCCGGCGTCGGCCGGAGGAGAAGAATTAGGAGGCGGAGGTGGCCGTTTCGCCGCCGCCTGGGCCGGAACCCTCGCCGTCAGGGCCGGGGCCTTCGCTGCCTGCACAGCCGCTCCACCCTTGGCTTGCCCCTGCCTGCCTTGGCCTGGCTTGACCGCGGCAGATGCGGCGGCGGCATACGAAGCCGCTTTCCGCTGGTCCAAGGCCGGCTGGCTCGCCGCTAGCGGAGGGCGCAAGACGATGGCCTCTAGGGCGGAGAATCTGCTCCGCAGGGCAGCCATCTCCTGCCGCACCAGGGCCAGAACCCGGTCCTCAGTAGGCACAGGCACGGGCCCCTGCCCATGCCGCTCCCCTCCCTGCGGCGCCTCCCGAGGGGCGGCTGCTCGCAGCCCAGCTAGGTCCGCTCGGAGCTTCTCGTTCTCTTTTCGGAGAAGCTCCATGGCGGCAGTCAACTTTGCGACCTCCGCCCGCATCTCGGACATACCGTCCGACGGAGGCCCAAAGTGCAGCTCCTTCGCTGCCGCCAAAATAGAGGCCGCGGCCGCGGGTATGGCCTTGTCCTTAGAGGATTGAATCCTCTTCAAGGCCACCGCCCTGATCGCGGCTTCCACGACCTCCGCAAACCTGGCTTCCTGCTGCGGCTTGTCACCGCCGCCAGCGACGTCCGGCTCACCACCAGAGGCCTCTGAGAGGACCGGCCCACTGCTGGTCTCTCCCGGGTGGTGCTCCTCCGTGGCAGGACTCTCGGTTTGCCGGGCCTGTTCGACTGGACCGGCCTGGCTTGACTCACCAGCCTTCTTGGTGGTGAGCCCTCTACCCACACCTTTCCCCTTTTCTTGGGCCTTACCCCGCCGGCTGGTGTGCATTTTCCGCCTGCTGTCGGCGGGATTTAGTCCCATCTCAAAAATGCCTAACCCGCCTAAAGAAGTTTTCACTTCAAAAATCTAAAGGTAAAGTCAATAAAACATTTTTGTCTCTCTCTCGATTCTCGTTCATCACCCAAATTCTGTCCTAAATCTCCATGAACAATACTGGCTATTAATCAAGAGTTAATATGCGCATAGAAACATACTCGGGCCGGTCAAGTGGGCCCGTGTAGGTTCCATCAATAAAACAACATGGACGATTTGAGGCCGCCGGTCTCGACACCGAGTGCCGCTCGATAAAAGCTGCGAGTTCAGGAATTTAGAATTGTGGAATAGAACTGAACACTGGCACATGGTTAATCACAAATTTATTGCATTATACAATGAAACGTGGAATAAGGTGGTAACTTAAAATTTAATAAGATCATTATGCACCCTGTCGAGCACAGCAAAACATTAGGTAGCTTTAAAACTTAAATTATCTATTCTTAACTCTACCTAAATGTTGTAGGTTTTTTGGTAAGTTTTTCAAGGTTTCACCAGTAACGTAGAATGATGTGATAGTTTACTTAAATATATGCCTGTAATCGGAAAGTACCTAGTGGTTAACAATTCTGTAATAATGCACGTTACCTCATAGTTGCGAAGAGTGCGCAAGCGCACCATAACGTGGTTTACCATTGTCAGGATAAGTGCTTAGCTCTAAACATTTTTAATAGTTAAATTATCAAGTTCGGGACGACATCAGCTCTCTGTTATGCTTAATCAGTCACGATTCGATAGTAAATGGTGCGCCTGATTTTTTCTAACAGCAACATTCGGTCGATCTGCGTCTACAACTTCAGAACTAGTGAGTGTACCATGAATAGATTTTTTAAGAATGCACTAATAGAATAAGCCGACAAACGAAGTTGATTATGCCAATTTCTTATAATGCAAGGCTTAAAAAGTTACTGGGTCTTCCAAATGTATGCTAAACTTAAAATCTAATTGTCAAATTTTGCATCTCAATGGTGCCGATTCTCTTGTCACAAATGCCTCTAAACTAAACTAAAAATCACCAAAATTTAGTTTATTCCTGTCAAACGACCATTTCCCATTCTGAAATAGACTAAAATGACACAACTTAACTATATTTTAGTTTGACAGCACTAATATGGCACTGAGATATTAATTTAGTGAAAATGGCAATTTTGCTATTCTGAATTTGACGTTTTTAACCTAAAATTTAGATTTTCAAACTAAATATGACTATTTTTAATCGCACTGAAAACATGTGGAATAAAATTGGTTGTCATGAACTAAAATTCACACCAACACCTCGACTTCAGATGAAAAAACAGTACTGATTTTTTTTTTTCTTTTGCTTATATCTCGAAAACGGTGTGTCCAATCGCAAAAATAATGAAAATTTCGACACCCTTTATAAAGTCCTTAAACCCCTAACACTCTACATGTAGGCAATATTTTTTCTTATTTTCCATACAAAAAGTGAAAAATCCATATAAAACACGTCGAGGCTGCCCCCCCTGCGCGCTTCCGGCTCTAAAAAGATTCACGTGGTTAGGTATCACGTGTGGAGTCGCGATTGTCAAATTCGATTTAGATGTGTCAAAATTATTTTTAAATTTAGAGAATTTATTTTGCAGAATAGCTTTGAGATTCTCATAGTCAAAAGTAGGGAATTTTAGTGATAGTTTAGTTAGTTTAGTTCGGTGTACAAGAGAATCGGCACCACTGACTATCCAACTCAATATATTCTAAGCCGTAGCGTAGATTTTATAACTGTCGGAAACTGAAGAGCCCTCCACTTGCTCAATTAATAAAGAAATACCCTCCACCTACGGATTCCGATATTAAAACCTCTGCAAAAGTATTCATTGCAACTGACTACGCAAAATAAAATGGAAAATGTGACAAATGAAATGCTTGTTTTATTTGAGTGGGTTCCCTATGTGTGTGTAGGGTTATTGTGGGAGTGAAGGGAAATAATTGGTTTGGCTTTTTATTTTATGATTAATTTTATTTATATCATGGTTTTAATCGGTTCAGGGGTAAGCAGAATTAGACGTAGCCAAGTTTAATACTCAATTAAGAAATAAAATGTCACTCCTGTATTCCTGTATCGATTAGACATTATTCGCTTACCTTAATTTCAAATTTCTCTAAGGTTGATTTGATGCAATTACTTCTTCCTCCATACTTCTCTTTCTACCTCCATCTCAGAAATAATCTTTCAAACAACCCATCCATTGAAATAGAAAATATGTGGTAGGCTAAGGAATGATGTGATAAGACGACGTTTAAAAGATGTAGCGACAAAAATTAAAAAGAGTATGCTTAGATGGTTTGGTAATTTTGAAAAGATGAATGAAAGGCGACTAACAGAAGGTATTTACAAGGCAGATGTGTGTAGAAACGCCGGGAGGAGACACCCTAGGAGAACATATAGTGACCTTGTTGGTGATGTTCTTCAGAAAGGTCAGGTGCGTAGTACTCGCAACCGGCGTGCATGTATGACCAGATGTGTGAACGTAAACGAGGTAAAAGGAGTATGTAAGGATCGTAGCAGGTGGCGTTCTGTAGTTTCTGCCTACCCCCATGGGAAAAAGGTGTGAGTTTATGTATTTAAGTATTAGAAAATATGACATAAAATTTTCAAACAAAAAGTTCCACACATAAGTTTATCGTAATGAATTGTTTCTGTAATTTTTCACCCCGTATTCATGAATTTCAAGATATTTAAATGTCGGAGAGAGACGTCAGAGCGAACGGTTATGGTAATCCGATGGTATTGAACTCTACACAGATATTAATATTGATGCAGCTACTTTATATGTCTCTGGAAAGTTGTAGAAGTATTTCTCATTTTGCAACATTATGTAGAACTTGTAATTTTATGTGGAAACAATGTTCCAAATATATCAGTCGGTTTCATTAGGCTCTATTTTGCAAAAATCCTTACTGAAGTTTATCTTTACGCAGTTTTCAATGTGTATTGAGAAAATATAGCTCTTGTTAAGGTTGCGAAGATTATGTACTTATTCCTTGAAACCTTAATACAGTCAACAGTCAGGTTTTTATGTAGGGTTCCGTAATCAATGCATTCAATAGGAAAAAACGGAACCCTTATAGGATCACTTCGTTGTCCGTCTGTCAGTCTGTCAAGACCCTTTTTCTCAGAAAAGCGTGGAGGTATCAAGTTCCTCTAAAAGAAGGAGCTCTAAAAAAATCACGCTTCTAAGTCAACGCAACAAAAAATTACAGCCATTTATGCGACATATTTTGATACTCGCAATTAAATCAAAACCTATATGTAGGGTACTTCCCGATGA
This sequence comes from Agrochola lychnidis, assembly GCA_963680765.1. NCBI lineage: Eukaryota > Metazoa > Arthropoda > Insecta > Lepidoptera > Noctuidae > Agrochola > Agrochola lychnidis. The sequence goes on from OY796857.1 coordinate 20,288,272, forward strand.
CCTAGAATCATGAAATTTGGCAAGAAGCAAGTTCTTACAGCACAAGTAAAGGAAAAAGTTCGAAAATCGTTAATTTGTGGTTTTATCACATAAAAAAAAACGCGATTACTAACTTACGAGTACACTTGCAGTGTTGGAGAATTGACTGTGAATGGAAGTACATATTTTTCAACTACAATGTCAAGTTTGTTTTTGGAATAAATTCATCTCAACTACGGAACCAAAATCAAAATATTTTATTTCACATTAACCTACATGGGCACTTATGAAACGTCAGAAGCTAGGTGCACGGTTCCAATTGGTCGTTTCCTATGGAGAAGAGCCGGCAAGAAACGTGTAGTTTCTTGCCGGTTACTCTTTTAAAAATAATTGGCTTTTACAATACTTTCATATAACAGTGTTTCTAGGTATGGAAGGACAGTGTAGGTCTTTCATTAAGTACCAAGTACTTAACAAAATAGAAAATGGTCAACAGGTCTACAATCCACTAAGCCTACAGCGTTCTCACATTCACAAAATATGTAGAAAAGAATCTATACAAAAAATAAATAAATTTATAAAAGTAAAAAACCTATTTGAATAAAACGCAATTATATGATTGCTATTACAAATGTAATCAATCTGAATAATTATCAGGTCCCTCCATTCCCAACCCTTCATTCGGTTCGGTTTTCTTTTTGTAGTCACATAGTAGTAATAGGTACTACTATTTAGTTCGCATAATTTTATATAATGTAAATAATAATAAAAATAAATTTAAAATTATTCATAAAACCGGAAGAAATAAGGATTTCAAGATAATTTCCAGCTTATGAGAGGACCAAGGTAGGAATGTGTGATTTGCACTTTGTGCTGGAAAGCTAACTTTAATTAAAATCTCAGAATTGTTGAAGTTCTCATGCATAACTTAAACTGGGTTTAACTCATCAGTTTTCATGCTAATGCATTACTTCAAGTTCTGCCGACCGTATGAATAAGTAAACTTGATGATATTCATTACGTAAAACGAATTCACTAAAATTATGTAGGAATACCTGGAAATTGCTGCCAATTAACTACGTTCCAACGTCCAATATCCAACAGATTTCAGATAATTAAACAGTATATAAGCTATTTGAGTACAATCAGTGAAATAAGCCAAAGAACAATAAACCACTCATAAAGGCCACGGGGAACAGATCAAAAATTGTTCAAGTTAATTGTACTGTCAGGGATCCAATTAAATTGGCTACAATAATCGGCAATTCGAAACAATACATTGCGATTTTCGGAAATGAGCGATACAAAAATTTATAAAGCTTTAATCGGCTTGTTGGGAGTAACTTAAATTTCGAACGGAATTAATTCAATTGAAACTTGTGTTCAATTTAATTGAATTAAATTAAACTGTTTTGTGATCCAATTGCTAAAATGTAGTGTAGAGTGTTGCTATGTTATTGTAATTGATGATTATGGTAGCAAGATTTCATCTGACATTGTGATTGTTTGTGTTTTTTTATACCTTTAATTTCGTTAATCCGAAAAGTTAGAACTGTATTCAGATCAAAATCAATGTTAGTCATCATTAAAATCATCGCTAAAGTCATTGTCATCGTGAAATAGTATGATAAAATGTTAAGTCACGCTAATAAACAGAGTTCTTAAAATATACCAAATCCATGACAACAGCTCAAAAACATGTATGAGGATGTTAATGTTAGGTAACTAAAACATGTGGATATGTTGAAAACTGTGCTGAACACATGTGTCAATCACGTCATACTAAAAACTGTTATACATACTATGAGAACTGAAACAAGAATAGATTCGTACTAACTTGCATTATTATAGTTGTCGATATAGCTTACAGAATAAGCAAGTTGAAGTGGCAATGGACCGGCCATATAAGCCGTAGAACCGATGGCCGTTGGGGTAGACCAGTACCCTAATTGCGTAATACAACACAATCACAATCGGTTTCGAATTAAAACAGATTGCTAATCCATTGCTTCATAAGTTGGAAAAAAAATCTGCTCAACAACGTAAATAACGCAATGAATGTTGTTGAACTGTCAAAATGAAACAAATTAGGCATAATTGTTTACGAAAATAAGTTACGCAATTAGGGTACTGTTCTTGGGTGGAGACGCCGATTCAGCGAACGTAAGGTAAGATGCATTTTGACTTGATGGAGCCACGATCTTTGCAGGGTGGCTGGTAGTAGCTAGATGAGAGTCGCGAAGAATCGAGCTGAATTTTATGCAATTGGAGAGGCCTATGTCCAGCAGTGAACTGCTGTACATAAGCCATGATTTAACACAAAACTTACATGAAGTGAATGCAACAAAATTAGTTAGACAGCTAAAACGATACAAAATGGCGATAACGTCAACGTTTTATTTTGATTTGGATTGCATAACAAGTGATTTTATTTACTGTTTTATTGCATCATTTTTTAATCACTTTTGTGATCAGTTGTAATGATCTAGCTGGATAATGTGTCAATGTCCCGTACTAAAGTATATTCGAGTCATGATGGCATGCTCAAAATTCATACAAACACGAGAGCAGCTATCATTACATTAAGTGTCGAGTCATAAATGTGATTTCACATTCACTGCATGTTCTGATAACTCGTTCATTAATAGCATAATAATTAATCGGAAATGGATTGTGTTAAATTTTAAATCATCGTGTTCCAATTTTTTGCATACTCATTTATCATTCGATATTGCTGTTTCATAGTGATATATGGTATTTTATACTATTTGGTGCATTAAGTGTAAATTTCTATATCTACTGGTCTATCATTGATATTACCGTAGAATTGATGGCAAGCCTTCAATCAGTCATATTGTGAACAAATCGGTCATCGACACTACTTTTGCCATACATCAAGCAGGTGAGCTCGACATTTACTTGACGAAGAGTAGTAGATAATTTAATATCGCCTAGAAAAAGAGGTGATGTGAGTATAGTCTGTTTTAAAAGTCAAAATAAAAATGCTGCCGCTCGACTTGTCGTGGAGATTACTGGTGACAAATTTAGTAACGTGTATGTGCATCTTTAACCGATTTTTTATGGAAATTAGACCGTTATAACGTTTACGTTAATGAAGGAGTGAAGGATTCCACTTTTTACGAGTTAAGAATCGGACGACAATTTCACAATTGAAGCATTTAAAGGTGCAGTTGTTAGATTCATAATCAGAACCGAACTCAAGGATATGGTCTATGATAAACCCTATTGAGCTAGGAACCTTGGAGATTACTCTAGTACTCGACTCAAACTACATTCTACTGAACACCTTGTTGCTTTCTGACATAAGTGAGTCACTTTTTGAGAAACAACTAACAATAACAAGGCCCACATCTTCAAATACAACGTAATAACACGTACAGCGCTGACACAGGATATATCAACGGTTGAAAGGCTAATTGATCTAACCGACATTTTGTAAAACTTGCAGGAGGATGGATTGTTTGTTTTTTTAATCATTATAAGATCTTATTATGACTGATTGATTTAAGTAAATAAAAGTCTATCAAATAGTTGTTTTTTTTATTAATTGAAAAAAAAAAATAACTATGATCCGTCCAGGAGGACGAATCATAAAATTGCAGGAGCAAGTTTTACAAAATGTCGCTTAGATCAATTAGCCTTTCAACCGTCGATATATTTTATATGCTTTACTCCTTCATACAAAGTTCAGCAAGTATACACGTTCCTCGTACGATATGATAATTAAAAACAGGTTATTATTCAAGCCAACGATTTCCTAGTTCGTTCGCCATTCATAAAATGCGCTGAGTCCATCGCCTGTCAGATTATGAAGCCGCTGAAAAAATTAAATATTTTGTGCCATAAAAATATTTTCGGGGAAAAAAGAAATTGTGTTTTGAAATATTATGTACCTACCGAATAAGAAGATAAAGAGAGGTTTTGAAAAGGTGTTTTGGTTGCGAATAGTATAGTTTCTGAACCAGTATTTTCATGACATGTCATTGTATTGTTTAATTACGCGAACATCACGATGAAACGCAATATTTTGGAATCATGACTTTGATGTTTGGTACTTAAATAGATATATTTAAGACAATTCAATAACATGTACGTACCTACAGATAAGTATATATATAAACAATAATATTATTCAGATCAAGTTAATCGTTTCGAGGTAACCAGTTAAGAACGTTCTATTATTCTGTTCAAAAGCATATTCTGGACTAATATCTGCTCATTTAGTAACATCATTAGCAACAAAGACGCGAATGCATTTATTGCATCTGCAGCGCTAAATCGCTTTAAAATCAGTAAACGGAACGTTAACCACGGCTAACAATGCACATGAAGCGCTGTTAAATCAACAAAGATTGTCATAACAGCACTGTCTCACATTACAAAAATCAGTAAATATCCCGTCGAATTTTAAAACACACACGTCTAGTGACGGCCTTATACTCGTTGACCTTATAGTGGCTTGATAACGTGACGATAGAGCAGTTTTGTAACCGCGGCCGGCGCAAGCACACGTATCAAAATGTCAGAAGAAACAGCTTCTCCTACGTTATGGGACGAACTTATGAGCCCACTTAACCTTGTGTTAATAGCTATTATTGTGTACCTTGTGTATAAGATTATCAAGTCGAACTTTGAATCAGAAGTGACTGTGGCTCCACCACCTCCAAGCCTACCGAAGCTAAGGAAGGATCTAACAGTAGCTGAGATCAAGAATTATGATGGAACACAGGCTGACGGCAGAGTGTTACTCGCTGTGAATGGAATCATTTTCGATGTAACCAAGGGCAAGAGATTTTACGGTCCCGGTAAGTGTCTCCTCAATTTGGTAGGATTATACCGGCTGCCGTGTTAAGGTTATGATCGTGCGCAATAAAATGTGCCTAGTTTTACGATTTCGCTCGTAGTAAACTATGTAGGAACTGTTATTTTATTTATTGAGTTTGTTTGCTATCCTAATACAAATAGAGAAATCAATCTAGGTAACAGTTTTACAATAAAAACTGATTTCTATTATGAAACAGTGGATTCAGTAGACTTTATAAGTGCTATGTTTAAGAATGTCCGTTTAAAAAATGATTCAAGGTAAACCTTGACACTAAGTAGGATATAACGTGCTAGCACAAATAACATCACAAATAAACTCGCTTCTCTAATGATAATTAGAGAAGCTGAGTTTTTAATAATCAAACATTTACGAATATTTAAAAATGTGAGAATTCTGAGAAGTCATCCATTGTTTTAGCCCACACCACCATATTATTATTATTTAGGTTTGGAATATATCGTCACTTTTTTTAAAAGAAGCACAAGCAAGCTAGTAGGTGTTTAGCTATCTCGGTCTATTCCATAAGATAGAGCGAGAAGCCAAACGTAAACATTAACGTATTCAGTTTTTTTATTTCTCTGTCCGCATACAACTAGTAGTTTATAAAACAACACTGTTATGTAAAATAATTTATTCTTGAATGCTAACCGGTATATACGAACCTTTACACGTGAATATGATTATAAATAATGATTAATTGGGGCTAGTGGCCAGCAAAAACATACCAACTCGATTAAAACGGTACGTATTGATAAAGCAGAAAAGGTAGGGTGCACCTTTGAGCCTGCTTTTTGCCTGCTTGACAAAGAAAATTATTCTGCCTTTGTAATAAAGGACTACCATTTTACTAATCCATTATCTAAGCCGCTTCTTGAATACTTCTCATATTGCTTGAGACAAAATTTCCAGCATCAGTAATACCATCATCCATGTCTGCCATTTTGTTTGGCTTACAAGGAGAAGCAGGGCTTTTAGAAAAATTTAATTATATCAGACAGACGTGACGGAAAAGAAAGGTAAAAAAACATTATATATCGTAACCATAACACAAACAGACAGACGGACGACTGACAGATAATTGGTAACCTTTTGAACCTTCTGAAAAAAAATCCAGTGTCCCAAAACAGTATTGGGTTATCGCAGCGAGTCTTTTTGCGACGCCATTTTGTAACTCATTGTAAGAATCACTTGGCTAGAATAAATATCTTGTCTGTGATAACATTTTGTATCACCATGGTGGGGAACTTAGTCTCCAACTTGCAATCTATTTTATCAGCCTAGATCAAAGTCATATGTTTTTCACTATCACAAAGCCGTAGTTTGTGAATACACTTTGAAGAATCAGTGAATTCCCATATCTAGAATTACAGTATCATTCAAAGTAAAACAAACCAAGTCCATTCGAAGTAGCACTAGTACTTGGAAAAAACACTCGATACCTACAACATCGTTTTATCGGCGCACGATTATGTCAATATAGCTTCACACATAATATGTTACGGTTGCAGTCAATAAAACGAAACTGAACGGTCTGGATATAAAATTGTTATAGATAACACGAATGCACTGGACAATGCTAAATTTCAAAGTCATGTAAACCATTTTTTCATAACAGGAAACCTTTAACTGTTTAGTCCCTGACCTAGAGATCAAGCTGTAAGCAATCTCAGACATAATTGTGTTTGGAATATAGATATAATACTGTTATCATAGACAATATAGACCAGCATAAAGCAGTATGCACAGTTGCACACTAGAAACAAAACAGTTATGTCTAGTCTCTCTAGTCTCCACGACACAGGGAATCCTAGTGTGGAGGCTAGTGCTATTTGAATTTGTACTGTTTACTTGAACAATAAAGTTTTATATTTTTTTATATATTTATTTGTGTCAGAACCGGTTCTTCAGTAGGTATGTTTTGACAACTTAGACTGTGACACTGCTTTGATGCGAATATTTGCGCTATCATTGTTTTCTAAGCTATAGTCCGTCTAAACGTAGGTAGGTTTTGATCCATTCGATGTTGATCCAGTCTTAATCTATTTAGGCTCTATTTCTGTCTATATCATGATTATAACTTAGGGAATGGCACCACGTCATGACATTAAAAAACTAAACTGGTAAAATATCAAAACTTGTTTCACAAGGAAGTTAAATAATTTCGCAGAGTTTTTACGACATCATGAACAGTTTATGACAGCAAGTTTCCTGACGCATACGTTATCGTTTACGATCCATCAATACTGAATTGGCTGGAACCTGAAACTGATAACAGGAGATAACACACATACTCATAACGTTTCAGAATTGTTACTGTCGTTTTCAGCTTAGTAACTATGCTATACTTTTAATTATAATTAGAAAATGGTTCAACTTGTGGATGCAAAGAAATTTTGTTCCATCCTCAATATTTTTTTATTTTTATTAATAAGTATTTTCAATCATTATCCTATCGTCAAAATTATCAATCAGCGCACTTGTCTTATTGATAAGCTATAATTATTATATAACTCAAATGCTTTACTTTATCTTCCACTAAAACAGTAGGTATCTTGTGTTTTATCAGATAGTGACAAGAGTTTTGTGATTTCACCAAGTGTGTCTTTCAATGTATCCTTCTAGAACACTATATACTTAAGCGTTACCATGTCGTAGCGAATCATTAAAAAAATATTTGTATTATCAGATAAGGAATAAACTTTACCAACATAATATACATCAATATTTTTGACTTTGCCTAGTTTTTCCACTTCTGTTGTATTTAAATATATTATTAAATAGCTAGTGATTATAAAAATATGACTTTTCATATCTATAGTTACTTTAGATTATTTAACAACACATTATCATAACAAGTCGACATATTTTTGTTCGTTAATTGCTTCATCATTACTGGTTTCTAAAATTAGAATCGTCATACGGTGTTTGAGCATGAATTAAGAAATTGTTAAACTAATTATCAGCTTGTCTAGCATACTCCAATTATTTCCCAAATTATGATAACTTAATCAATATAGGATAGTCTATACAAAAAAAAAAAAACATATTTATTGTTCTCGCTCACTTAGCAAAAATAATTGTGAGGGGTTCAGAGATTGATTAATAAGACAAATAGAATATTTGTTGGTAAGTACTCTACTTTAGTTAGCAACACACGGTATTATAAATAAAACATTATCATCCTTATTGATACTGTGTTATAAACGTTACTTCTATGTTCTTTAAACGATTTCTATAAACATTAATTCAAATATTTCGTTTTTGCTCCTAAATATTTTCATTCAAAAAGAGCTCGTACATTTTATTTCGTAATCACCTATGCCCTCAGTAACTGACAACGAGGACGCTGCATCTATCAACGTTACGCTACAATTTCGCTTTGCAAAAATAAACCATACTGTAACAATTTTAAGTTTCAAAATTGAATGTAGCACGGTAATTATATATAGTCACTGATTTTATAAACAGACAGTCGCGATTCAAGTGATTCGACCTCGGTAAAAGTCGACGTTGTTTTTACAATGTAATGATTTTACATTTTGAATGACGTCATCGTGTTTGAGGGGTTACAAGCACATGATTTATGAGAGCAAAGAGAAATACAGACGAACATAAATTAAAGCAGATTAAAGTCAGTTCAAATAGCAATATTAGCGGTATCAATCAAAAATTCTCAGCAAAGATTTTCCATACGAGAGGTCCAAAACCACAAACTCAAATGGTAGATATTTATCACAAAAATAAAGTTCAGTTAAAAACTAAAATCTTAAAAACTCGACAGTTAGTAGCAGCTACTGTTTATAAGCAAGGAAGCAATAATTTAGACACGCTTGAGGCAAACACGGTTTCGGAACAAATTTTTAAAACGTAAACGCTTTATGTTCGTGAGGGGTCGAGGCCCTCCAATGAAAAAAAAAAAAGAAGGAAAGCGTGCAATTATTTAAATGAATGCATGGAGCGGTGAATTAAAATCCTTTTAATGGAATCTGGCCCCATAAAAGTGTGTCTCTTTCTTCTAACATTTGCGTGAATAAAAATTTAGGGAGTGCTTATCTAAATCTGTGTTCTTTTTGTCCACTAGTTCATTATCTGTGTGCGTATAATCTTTTTTTATTTTCTGTTTGTTATAACAACTGTAAAAAATGATTTTAATTATGGTTCTACAGGTTCCGAAACGGTAACATAATGTCACTGCGTAAAATGGTGTAGCTAAAATATTTTAAATTTCATTAAAAAATATAGCCAAAGCAATATTTTTGTTATATAAACATCTGTTACTTATGTCTTAACATAATCTGCTATGTAAAGAAAACAGTTTTCTTTTAAAATATTCGATTCTATACACTTATGATTACTTACGATAAGCGTTCGTTGAATCCATAACATTACATAAATCACAATATTAATGGTTTATATAAACTCATTAGATTGTTGTTTACATACATTATACTTGAACTGAATCATCTTAAAATAGCTTATAAATTACAAACATTCATTTCAGATAATGTTTTTACCAATTTTCTTACTAAGATAACCGTGATTATGTTTCACATTTTTTCTAAAACCTTCCGTCAGTCAATATCAGCGTGTTATGTTTAACAGTATTGAAGGAATGTTTTTCACCATGGTTATCAACTATCTCTTCTATTTCTTCGACCATTAATAAATTTACATCTTTGGATTCAACATAAATACGTCTATTATGTATAATATATGTAAATACAATATTTTTATCATTCACATCTGTGTCGAAGCCGGTCACCTCACTGAGAATGCCATTAGTATTCCTCCCCTGCGCGCAACATATTATTTTCTGGCCAAAACGAAATAGTTTCCCGTAATCTTCTTGAAACAATACACTTAGGGAATCTGTTGAAGTTTTCTGAATGTTTCTGAATAAATATATAGGAGTTCGGGTTTCTAGTTTTCTATTACTCTTGTGGAGTATAAATGTTATTTGTTTTGCAACTCTTTTTTTTTTTCGTGACAGTTGATTGGTTCGTATTAGAAAATAGTGTTTTGTATTTCGTCATGTTAGCATATTTCTGGTATTGTGCCAGAATGATCTTTGCCAAATAAACCATACTTCGTGGTTCTTCGTTTACTCAGGTAGTCTAAATTGTGCCAATAGGTTTGACTTTAACTAGCAAAATATGGGTGTACTATTTATAGATGCACCTCTGTCTTACCTTCATGAATTATGGGCATGTTATGTATGTATGTGTAGTTTGACTTTTTAATAAAACCTGTTTTCTTTGTTCATTTCCAGGTGGGCCATACTCGGCCTTCGCGGGTAAAGATGCGACACGAGGTCTTGCCACTGGTCAGGTAGCAGCTTCAGACAAGGAGTACGATGATGTCAGTGACCTGACTCCTGATGAAGCTGCATCAGCAAAGGAATGGGAAGACCAGTTCAGAGGTATGTAATTACAACTTCAATAGTAAGACAATAAAGATTATTATTGTTTATGCTTCAAGTACATATTTTTGGGGTTGCTATACTAGTTTTGGACTCAAATGAAAGTTTCAAAACAAGAGCTGAAAATAGTAGTAATCCTGAAACATGCACATTAAGTAGATAAGTTAAGATACGATAAGTTAATACTGTATTAACTTATCTAATTCCAAGAAAATATTATATTAATGATGCTTATAATAAGTAAAAATAGAAATAAAATCTGAAACAATAGAAAATTAACCAACGGAATAACAATAGAAATGTAAGAAAAAATTAAAGACGCACGTTACCTTGAATGAACTAAATGCTTATAAAATTGAAGTAGAAACTATACTTGAGTCCCTACTGAAGATATTTTAATATAAAGATGATAATTATTACCTCTGGTGTCTAGTGTAGTAGATACTGGTAAAAATATAATTTGATGTCTGTAAAAATATTCAACAACGGCAATGATAATTATGAAATATTTCACTTACGATTCATTTAGGAAAAATTATAAATCAATTCTCAAAGACATTCTATAAAAATATCTCGTGCTGAGATAATATAAATTATTACAAAGATTTTTATTAAATTAAATTAAATGGAATTTAAATGAAAAGACTTCAGAGTAACCAACTTAAGAGTTCAACTGTCATCAATGAGACATAATAGAATTTTAATAGTTATGGATCTCCAGGAGAGCTCGTGACAGTCAAGGGGATAAAAATATTGGATGAAACTAATAATTGAAAAATTCTTTTTACAGAGAAGTACGACATTGTGGGCCGTCTCCTGAAACCTGGTGAAACACCAAAACAATACAGCGAAGACGAATCCGAAGACAAGAAAACACAGTAGTATATACAAAAAATATTTTTTATTATAAGAAGCTTGTTAAAACGTGATATTTTGCGTGAAACCGGTGCCTAGGGAAATGTTAAAAACGTTAATAAAATATTTTTATAACATTTGCTATTTTTTATCACCCTTCTAAGTTTACTTTGTACCGAATCTGACGGCCTCTGCAAATAGAGATGTTTCACGAAACATTTTATTTTTAGGTGCACGATTTGGTTTAAAATGTTATTTGTTTGTGCTCTGTTTGTGTACTTTGGGCTATTAAAATTGACTGTAGTGACATATTTAATTAACATACTGTTTGCTATACTCCATTTGAAATAAGATTAGACATTTAACTAAACCTTTTTTACAGTCCGTTCAACCGATTTTGACTTCTATTGCGTTGGTGACATGACAAATGGCAGCTGCAGTAAACAGTTGGTTTGTAACCACTTTTTTTGCTTTTAATGCCATCCTTATGCCTACGCAATAGAAGTCAAAATCGGTTGAACGGACTGTAAAAAACCGGCCAAGTGCGTGTCGGACCACGCACAATGAAGGGTTCCGTAGTTGGGATGAATTTATCCCAAAAACAAACTTAACTTTGTAGTTGAAAAATATGTTCTCCCATACGGAATGTATGGGAAAACATGTTTTTGCAACTGCAAAATTAAGTTGGTCGATTATTACTCGTTAACTTGTAGAGCCTACTTAGCTGTGATAGTTTTCCTTTTAATTTCGTTATATAAACTACTGTTGTGATTTTTTTTACACACCCAAAACCAACCATTTAGCCGGCAGGGGGGGGGGGGGACACTTGACTCTAACAAAAATTAGCACTTTAAAGCTTAATATTTCGCAAACAAATCCCTGAATCCAAAAATAGTTTTCACAAACTCACAATATTTTTAAAGGACCTTTCCAATGATACCCCTCACCATGGGGTATAAAAATAAAAAAAAAAAAAACATCACCAATTTACGTGTATGAGAGGTACCCTAAAAAAAAAATGTTTTTCATAATTTTGTTTTACCACTTTGTCGACGTAATTAATATGTATAATTATGCCAAATTACAGCTTTCTAGTACTAAGGGTCTCGGAGCTAGACCGCGGACAGACAGACAGACACAGACAGACAGACGGACAGATGGACATGACGAAACTATAAGGGTTCCTTGTTTATTACACGGAACCCTAAAAAGGTTTGTTTAAATGTCTAATATTATTTCAAACGGAGTATAGATAAATATGGTAACGGTGATGTTACTGGTATGCTCTTTAAAAATAATGCTCAAACGACAACCTGAAATTAAAAGTGATAATTTTATTATTGTTAGCTTTTTGAAGTGAAAACTTCTTTAGGTGCGTTGGGCATTTGAAACCCAACAGTAAACGTAACCTTATTGTAACGAGAATAAAGATCGCTGTGACTTTGACAGACTTCTCAGTGGCAACAACCGAGAATAAAGGTCATTGTCGTTTTGTCAGTGATGCAAAATCAAAGGTAAAATAAATTAAAGGACTGTAAAGCTACGGTTTCCTAAGAATCCGGTGGCCGCCATATAGCGTCCGCAATTTACCGTCAAATGACGACACTGAAAAAACTTTTTTACAAAAAACACAATCGACTTCCAAATTACAAAGTGAAAAATAACTTTAATTTCGGAATTCGGTGTCTTTGGATCAGATCAGTATTTTAGTTTTTTGACACCGACTTCCGAAATTAAAGTTATTTTTCACTTTGTAATTTGGAAGTCGGTTGTGTTTTTTGTAAAAAAGTTTTTTTTTTTCACTTTTTAGTGGGTTAGTTTGTAATTTATCTAAGTTACAATAGCCTTATGTCAACTGCTCATTAAAAATACCCAAATCGCTATAGATGTGCCTTTAATATTTGAAGAGTTCCCTCGATTTCTCCAAGATCCCATCATCAGATCATAACCAAATGACAATGGGACCAACTTGAAAGTATACTCTTTCGAACAAAAAAAGAATTTTTCATATCGGTCGAGCCGTCTTCGAGTAATCGGGGAACATACATAAAAAAAAAAAATATCCCGACGAATTGAGAACCTTCTCCTTTTTTTTTGAAGTCGGTTAAAAAAAATTATGAAATTAAGTTGGTGTGTTTTCCTAGAGAGCGTTTTTGTCACCGTTTTTTGTCAGTTAAACCTTCATGCCATAATTTTCATGACAGCGGCCGTTTTTTGGCGGCCACCGCTCTTCTAAGAAACCATAGCTTAAAAACCGCAAGCGTTAGCCCAGAATATAGCTACGAGTAAAACCATTTTCAGTACATACGACGTCACCTATAGAAAACACATGTATGGTACCTAGTAACCAATTATGATTTTAGGACTTCTGTCTGACTTTCTTGTCAAACATTTGACTAAAATGTACCTACCTATTATATAGATATTGCCATTAAAATGTTTATTTCTACTAATTACATTTTGTATCGTACCAGCCAACGTGACGTCTGAAAGTAATAAAATATAACAATGCTTAGGTCGTTAGTTTAAAGAAATAAAAGAAATGAGTTTATTAGATTAACCTGGTTTTATATGTCGATTATTCCAAGTAGATGGATTGGTTAACAGATAAAAAAAACGTGCGGCACTCGGGGGGGACTGCCGCGGTAAAGCTATTGCATAGCATTTGTAACCTCCATACTTCCTATTTGTCAACGCTACACTTGGGATGATGACGTAATGACATAAAACAAAAATTACATTAAAAATTACAACATCACGTTGTCATGGGAACCATCATTACATGGTAGGCGGAGTGGAGGTGTTAGGTTTTATTTTCGTTACGATTTTATTTTCGTTACGTTATGGAATTTCTTGATTCGGTCGCCGCGCTCAAAGCACGCGATGAAAGCTATGCAATAGCTTAAAAATCATTCTTTGGATATTAATTCTGAAAATACAATCTGAAAACTATTTTTGAGCCGTCTGTGGAGCATTAAATTTTAGGGGTGGTCAATATAATAACTGTTGAAGATTTTGAATCCTATTTTCATTGCAGCCTATTAAACAAGACCACATACATCTTTTTCGCTTGGGAGTAGCCAGAAAATATAAAAGACCTCGTGCTACGATGTTCAGCACGTTTAGCATGATTACAATAGAAACGGGTTTTGTCGATGGAAGAATAGACAAAGTGACATAAACAATCACAATATGTCATTTTGTCTACTTTTCTTTTAAGAAAACCCTCTTTTTAGTACTTCGTCCAGTTCATATTTAGTCATACACACACGCGTAGGAAACTACTTGATTATAAATAGTTCTCAATAAACTTCAATTTCCAGCTCTCTGGCTAGGCCGTCCTAACTAAAATAAAACCTCAGCAGACCCTGATACCTTATCATTATGACATTTTCCTTTTATCAGAGAAAATAGAGGTAATCCCATCAAAGGGGCGGGTTCCGGTCAATCTGATACGTTTTTAATGTCACATTCTTTTTTAATGGGATTGTCTGCGTAATGGACACTTGAAGACCGGACCTTTCCTATAAATCGAGTGACGTCATGACGTAAAAATATAGAGGTTCTCAAGTCATAGAAAGGTTTGATAAAATATGGCACTTTTTCTGACCGACATAGATCAGAAGAAGCGCCATATTTTTTCTACTTTAGCTTTATATACTGTCTCGTGGTCTTAAGCGTTATGCTATGCATTCTCAGATCGAGCAGTGTTATTGGGCTTTCCCATCAGGATTTTTCCCCGGTGTGATTTGTGCCCGGTTGATGGCAATAAGCTCGCCTCCTATTAATAGTAATAGTAATTTATTTCCCAAACTTCAGTACACATTACATCAATGAAGTCTCGACCCCGGTCTAGGACATCCTGTATGACAGGGGTCGAGGTTTCTCCAGTTACAATTAAATATAATTACTTAGACTAAATATAATTAAGTCATTTATAAAATAATGAAAAGAAAATTGGATTAAAATGAAAAATAGACAAAAAATAATGAATAAAAAAAGAACTAAAACATTTTCTGTTTTAGAATAGGAAGCTGAAAAAAGTGGTTCATTTATGTGCAAGTAGACCATATAATGATGTTGATGATATTTTTAAATCTTCAAAAGCAAAAGTAGTTTCTTCTGACGAAACGATCAAACGTCAGTCTCGCGTCAATTTTTGGAAAACTTGTTGTGAATTTTAGTGATTTTCGACGAATCCTTAATTTATTTGAAAAATCCCTTTCCGCCATGTACCACAAGACGAAGAATTCGACTTTTCAAATCAGAAATAATTTTGTTTAAATTCTGTTTTCCTATCTCATAACGAATGAACAAAATTGATCAAAACCAGTCGATTTCGTGCACAGCTCCTTAAACAAGGAATTAAAAATTTCCAGAAGCAGGTACCTAAAACCCATTTCAATTAAGGTTGTCTAATAGCTAAAGTAATAAGATAAAAGGTATTCGATTTTATTTAACGGCTGAGATCCATTAACTAGCTATGAATTTCTTTTGAAATTAAAATATTTTAATACGAAATGAAAGACTTTCTCGGTTTAAATGTAAAGTTGGTGATAGAGTATTTTCATAATAAAATGGCGTTTTTCTGTATATTTTATTACTATATGTAAGTATGTAAGGATCACAGCAGGTGGCGTTCTATAGTTTTTGTCTATCGCCGTGGGAAGAAGGCGTGAATTTATGTATGTGTTTATAATTTAATTGCATAATTTGTATTGCACGGTTGATTTTATAGGTCATTTAAAAAATCATATATTCAAATTAGGCTGGGAATCACTACTTTTTGTACGTCAAAATTACATAAGACAGTCCCCCAAAACGCCCGTCCTTCGCCATTTCCTAGTGTTTTAGGGGGCAACAAACTTCCCAGCAACGTATCATAACTTGATTCTATACAATAGCCTGAAAAACCAGAAAACTGAAGGTGAGTATAAATTATAGAGAAAACTAAGTTATCACAGCAGTGAAAACTGAAAACCAATATATTTTACATTCATATCAAAATCAAAATCAACAGTCATATTCAAACTAGGCTGAGAATCAGCACTTTTCGAACGTCAAAATTACATAAGACAGTAAGATAGTCTCCCAAAACGCCCACTCTTCACCATGTTCTATTTACAGACGTGCCGTCTATTTTAAAAGTAGAAATATTTATTTCAGTACCAACATACTACATCTACATCAATGTAAAGCTAGTAGATAACATTACCTTTAAGACATTCCAACAACAATATACAAAATTAAAACCGTAACAGTAAAACCTTGACCTTGACCTCAAAGGTTAAGACGCACATCGTCTCGAACCAACTCAAGTCGTTCTAGCATCTTGATAATATAATTATGAAGTTCCTACGAACAACGCACAGTAATAATTATCTCTCGTATCAGTGACGAATCGTTAATGCGTTGCCTAGCAACCAGTTAGTGATGAGTCAAGGCGATGTTAATAGAGCAAACAGCGATATGTGTGTTTGAACAATTTGGACTGTATTTTAGATTGATACTGGGTCATTAATCTTGATTTAGAACTGAATTTGCGTTAAAATAATAATGATTTTCGTGCAGAAATCTGAATCCAACAGGATATGGGCAGCGAAAAATCTAGTGACCTTCGTTCAGCAGTTACTTCTGAACATAGGTCAGTAGATAGATATCTTTTCGGCTGATGCTAAAATCTACAGTTCTATATAAATACTAGCTGTACCCCGCGGTTTCACCCGCATAAGTGTCGATTCCATGGCAATATCGGGATAAAAATATGTCTATGTCAATGCACAATGTTTTCAGTATGTTGTTGGGACTTCCTCGCTACTGCAGTGCTTCGAAAATGTTTGCGTAAGCCCGTACTGACGGTTTCCATGCGATTGTTCGCAAAAAAAACTGCTTCACTACTGAGAAGAGTGAGAGACAGTCACAACAGCATCCTGAAAACTGTAGCGGAGAGCTTTAGCTCTCCAATTGTGAAGCAGTTTGTGCAGAGGGTGATTGGTACTAACACTAGATAATAAGTTATTTTTAATATTATGTTACTAACACACTATGGAATTTGTTCCGAAATAAAAATCAATATTATTAATATTATAACCCAGGTTATGGTCTACCCATGTGCCAAATTTCATTCAAATCTCTTCAGGCCTTTTAGCGTTATGTGGTCAATCAATCTGCCTAGGGGTCGGCTTCCAGTTTAACCGGATGCAGCTGAATACCAGTATTTTATATGGATCGACTGCCTATCTGACCTCCACAACCCAGTAACTGGGCAATAAGATAACCTCTTGGTAAGACTGGTTGTCAGACTTTCGGGCTCCTGATGACCCGTAACGACTATCAAAAATCGACAGCCGGGACCAACGGCTTAACGTGCTTTCCGAGGCATGGAGGAGTCTCGGTATGTAAAGATGGTCACCCATCCACAGACCAATCCCGGCAAGCGTAGCTTAACCAGGTGAATCGACCCGTGCGGGATGTTATTACTTAACTACGAGCTCCTCCTGGATCCTGGATCGGTTCACTGGTATAGGCGTGAAAAGGTAACAGATCTACAGACATACTTTCGCATGTAGGTAAAATACGTACCAATATGAATTAAAGTCTGTACCCTAATTGCGTAATACAACACAATCACAATTTGTTTCGATTTGAAACAGATTGCTAATCCATTGCATCATAAGTTGGAAAAAAAAATCTGCTCAACAACGTAAATAACGGAATGAATGTTGTTGAACTGTCAAAATGAAACAAATTAGGCAAAATTGTTTACGAAAATAAGTTACGCAATTACTGGTCTGGGTCACCAAGATACAGGTTGTGTCTAGTTTGGAACCTGCTGTTTATTCTGTCTAAGTTTTTGTCGATTAGCATTTTATGCCATGCCATAATTGCATGTTTGTGAACTATGTATAAGTAAATGAATTTGAACAAGTAAAGAAAGATGTCGATAAATTATCAAGTGCCTACACCAGACTTTTGAATTTCGTCTCAGGGTGACGAGTGCAATACCATTCCAAAAGCGTTTCCTGTTACTGGTTCATATCAGATGGGCCACCTGCCAGTTCTATTTGTAGAATCATCCGGCTTTATATAACATCCTTCATACGAAAACTGCATCAATTTCTATGTGTGTAGACTTGAGTCTAGACTATCTTCAGTCAAACTATCGCTCTATGAAAACAATAACAGTGTGACGCTTGCAACAAAACCGTCTCATAATCAAAGTTGACTAAAATCTAATGACATAACTATTTTGACTCAAAATAGTTAAGCCAGTAGATAAAACAAAACTATACCGACTAATTCAGACAAAACTTTTTGATTCTTTGGACCCAGCATGAACACGCGGAGTAAACGTAACGTAAATTCTAACTATTTTCAAATTGAAAATACTCGTTTCACACATAATATTAACTTAGTTTTAAGACTTAATTAATAACTGTGGGTGATATAATTGTGCCTGTTACAAAAAAATTAAATACAAATTACTATTTACGTATATGTCGGAGATGGGTATGTGACTTTCGTTATTATCAGCGATATTTTAACTATTGTAGGCATAGTGTGGGTAGTATTGGTTAATGCGCAATAGAAAAACTGTTTGCAGTTCAGATCACATTATAATTTACTATCAAATTAATCACACTAGCTAAATTATACACACACTGGGTGCTACGGCGTTTATTAAAATCACCAATTAACAAAATGATCACAAATTACAACTAACACAATAACTGAGCACCAGGAATCAAGAACAGTTCCGCGACGTCTTGACTCCAATGCGACCAGAGGCTGAATGCCCTCCTCACCGTGGCCTTAAAACATCACGACTCTGTAGAAGCGCGCCTTTTTTTGGTGTAGGTAGATCACTCTTGATGTCGCCAGTGGCGCGCTTGCGATTTATTTCGTGTCAGGACAGTTGTATTTTTAGTTCAAAAATTGTTCGTTCGTTCGTTACATTTACGTCGCACGTTCGAGCTAGGGACTCTGGTGTGCGTCGCGCCTTAGAAACATAAAAAATATCAACACACAAAAATAATAATTATGTATGACGATAAAACTTTGACAACTAAAATTGGATAACATCGAATAAAAGTTAGTTTCGTCCAAGTTTTAATGGCTCGGCTAGCGTGGCGGTTAGTTTTCGTAAAAGCTGCATTGTATGGTCCATAGTATTTATGTATGAGCGCATGGATTGCCAGCCAGTGTGCTTCGTATCGCAGTTCCCAACTTTAATCGTTACGTTACAGATTTAAATTGGTTCCATGATTTAGTGATGGTTTTTTTTCGTGTTGTTTTGGTGGATACAATGAGTATACTCTTATTTTAGAGCTCCCTTTTAATAGTAAATTTTTGGTCCTAAGTCTAAGGATCCACTTTTGGTCCTATGGTACAGATGAAATATAATATCTTCTTAATATATACATATAAATTACGTGTCACGTTGTTTGTTCGCGATGACTCCTAAACTACTCAACCGATTTTAATCAAATTTGCACACCGTATGCAGTTTGATCCAACTTGAAAGATAGGATAGGTAGGGTAGGTAGGGTAGGTATGGTAGGTATGGTAGGTAGGGTAGTTATAATATAAATAAAATACTATGTTATTTGAAGTTTAAAGAAAGAAAGAATGAAAGAAAGAAAAATATTTTATTTGGGACACGCACAAGAAAATACAGACAAATAAAAAATAAAATAAAAATAAGAAAGTAGCATTTTAAACTAACAAACTAACAAAAAATAGTAACGACCTGTGCGAGGCCAAAAAGGCCCATATCTCAGCATAATGCTGCGATATAATAATAAATACCGCGGCGCTGGTATTCTGATAGGGCCCGTTGTGATGCCACGGGCACACCTACGGACATAAATAAATCCCTCTAAGGGATTACAAAATAAATAAAACAATAAAAAATTATAATACATACATACATACATACATAAACTCACGCCTTCTTCCCATGGGGGTAGGCAGAAACTACAGAACGCCACCTGCTACGATCCTTACATAGTCCTTTTGCCTCGTTTACGTTCATACATCTGGTCATACACGCACGCCGGTTGCGAGTACTACGCACCTGGCCTTTCTGAAGAACATCACCAATAAGGTCAGTATATGTCCTCCTAGGGCGTCCCCGCCCGGCCTTTCCCTTTACATCAGCCTTGTAAATACATTTTGTTAGTCGCCTTTCATTCATTCTCTCAACATGCCCAAACCATCTCAGCATACCCTTTTCAATTTTTGTCACTACATCTTCTTTTAAATCACACCGCTGTCTTATCACATCATTCCTCAGCCTATCATTCATAGTCAGGCCACACATGCTTCGCAAGGAACGCATTTCCACAGCATTTATTCTACTTTCATGTTGTTTTTGCCACACCCAACATTCACTACCATACATAAGCGTGGGCACCAGCACACCATTGTGAACAGCCAGTCGAGCCTTTTTAGACATCGACTGGTTGGTCACAATCGCATGTATAGCACCATTCACTTTGTTTCCCGCGTTTACTCTCTTTTCCACATCTCCATCAATCTTCCCATCCCTTGTAAACAGACTCCCCAAATATATAAACTCACTTACTTGCTCCACACTCTTATCATTTATTTTCACATCACACACCGATACATCCTCTCCTCTTTCAAACACCATGACCTTCGTCTTATTCACATTTATATTCATCCCTTTCCTCTTATATGCTTCACCCATCACAGTCACCATGTCTTGCAACTGTTCTGCTGATGATGCAAGTAGAACTTGATCATCTGCGTAGATAAGGCATTTGACAGGCAACTCATTCATCCTCAATCCGCACTCACCCTCTTTCAAATCTATCAGACAACTATCCATGTACAAGTTGAACAGCCACGGTGACGCTACACAACCCTGTCTAACACCCCTCGAGATGCAGAACCAGTTCGTGTATGCCCCATTTATCCTAACACAAGCACTGGAATCCTTGTATAAAGATTTCAGTGCCCGTACCAAGCGCCAGTCCACACCGTACTTGGATAGTGTCGACCACAGTTCTTCCCTCCACACACTATCATAGGCCTTCTCCAAATCAATGAAAGCACAATAGACGTTCTTGTGCTTTGCTAGATGTTTTTCGGTTATGCACCTTAGGGAGAAGATCTGATCCATACAGCCCATTCCCTCTCTAAATCCTGCCTGTACATCCCATATTTTCTCATCTGTCACTTTTATCACTCTATTTATCAAAACCTTCGCATACAGTTTGCCGACAACGCTCAAAAGACTAATGCCGCGGTAGTTTTTACACTCCTGCTGAGAGCCTTTTCCCTTATATAGTGGTACGATTACAGCCTTGCACCAATCATCCGGCACACGGCCATATCTCCAACACATATTAAAGATTCGGCACAACAGGCTTGCTACCACCCCATCACCGCCCTTCAGCATTTCAGCAGACACTCTGTCGTACCCTGCAGCTTTCCCAACTTTCATCCCTTTCAGCGCTCTTATAATCTCATCTATTTCTATCGCATTTTCGTCATCTACATCTGAGTTTGGGTCTTCAAAACTGGCGTCTGCCCAGTTACCCACTCCTTGCACACTATCCTGACAACTAAATAAACTTTCAAAGTATCCCTTCCAACGTTCCAAGACCTTACATTCTTCGCTTAGTAAACATCCATCTTCTGCTCTTATAATATTCATACTCGATGTTTCTGTTACTCCGCGAGCCAATCTTACCTGTTTCCAGAACAGCTTAACATTGACCCTGAAGTTATCAGAGAACTTCCTGTTATACTTTTCTTCCTTTTCATCCTTCTTAATTTTTACCATCTCTTTCACTTTAATTTTCATTTCGGAGTATTTCTTCTTCACTCTTTCCAAATCATCTGAATCATCTGTTACATTCGTTGTCCCATTCATCCTATTTTGGGCCTTACAGGCTAAAACATTAAGCCAGGCCTCTTTTTTCTTCCTCACAACCTCTTTTACTTCACCATCTACCCAAGAATCATTCGTTCTACTACCACATTTTCTCTTCGCCAGACCACATACTTTTGTGGCTACATGCACCATACTACTTTTCACTATATCCCATACTTCTTCTAGACTGTAATCATTAGCATCATCAAATATTTTATCCGTCTTCACTTTCACTTCCATCTTATATTCCTCTTTTACTTTCAATTCTTGCAGTCTTTCTACTTTTATTCTTTCTAGAGCAGTCACAGGAACTCGAACTCGGTGCCGCCAATGCCTGAACAGACCATCCATCCGACACATAACCAGATAATGATCAGTCCCTACATTAACACCCCGATATACTCTAGTGTCTGTGACTTTACTCTTTAATCTTCCATCAACAATCACAAAGTCGATCATACTTCTACTGTCTTGCCTTTCCCACGTATACCTGTGAACCTTTCTATGATTAAACATAGTGTTCATAACAGACAGATTCCTCTCTACACATATCTCTAGCAAATTGATCCCATTCTCATTCACTCTTTCATCCCCAAATGCACCTAACACTTTTTCATACCCATTCCTCTTCACACCAACCCAACCATTAAAGTCTCCAAGCATAACAATCTTCTCGTTTGACCTACATCCATTCACTAAATCCCTTACACTGCCCCAAAATTCGTCCCGCTCCGAAGGTGAGCTTCCCATATCGGGTGCATAAACGCACAAAATAAAAATAGAGTTTAGGCCCACCTTGGTTCTTACCCATAGAATCCTGGGACTCACACAAACATAATCTTTCACACATTTCATCATCCGCTCGGACAGGACCACCCCCACACCCTGACTGGCCCTATGTGTCTCTTGAACACCGGACCAAATTGCGGTCAGAGTACCGTGTTTGGATATGTCCACTCCCTTTCTTTTCGTCTCATTCACACATAACATATCTATCCTTTTATTCTTCACCAACTCACACACCTCATCCATCTTATCTTTTATACCTCCCTGCACATTCAGCGTAGCTAAGCGACATTCCGCCGCTCGCTTTTCGCCCCGTGGAAACAACTGACGTGGTGTGTGGCGAGCATCACCGCCGCCTCCGAGTTGATTATTATTATTTGAATTACTCATTTAGTTCCCACGAAAAGCAGAGGAAAAAATCTGTCAACACTCTACAGAGCCCCGCATGTAGAGGTAAGGCTTGTTAGTGCCTGGGGGCGCCCGATCCCAGACAACAGGCACGCTCGCGACTAGGCTCCCCCCTAGCCATGCAGCTCTCGGCACGGCAACCTTAGCTTGGGTGTGTGTTGTTCCTACCACACAGCAGGAAACAATAAAATGCCCCAGCTGTTCCCTTAGTCGCTTTTTACGACATCCACGGGATGAGATGGAATGGTTCTATTCTACTGCCCGGTGACCACACGGGGCAATTATAATACATATAAACAAATAATAAAAATCAAAACCATTGAAGAAGCGACGCATGCCCGACGTGACGTTCCAACCTCCGCATCACTTGTCTGGTATGGACTATTATAATCTATGGTGACAAGCGAAGCATCGTAATAATTAGTTTATCAATACAATATTAGGGCAATTTTAAAATTTTATTATTTACACACACATATTCACATTATTTAAAAACTATCATACTTAAAATAATAATATGTACAAGTGAATAAAAAGAGGAGGGGGGGGAAATAATCATAGGGCATCAAAAAATTCGTCCACATCGCTGTAAATAGAAAAAGTGCCCAAAAGGCTGGCAGCATTAGGGCATGAAAATATTATTCCACTTGATAGGATTCCATTCAGCTCGATTCTCGGCAACTCTCTTCCAGCTGCTACCAGCCACCCTTCGAAGATCGTCACTCCACCTAGCCTGAGGGCGTCCTACCTTACGTTTGCCAATTCGCGGTCTCCACTCAAGAACACGTATACCCCAACGGTCATCGGTTCTACGGCTGATATGGTCGGCCCACTGCCACTTCAGCTTGCTAATTCTGTGAGCTACGAGTATGTCGATAACTTTGGTTCTCTGCCGGATCACTTCGTTCCGGATTCGATCCCTCAGAGAGACTCCAAGCATAGCCCGCTCCATGGCTCGCTGAGCAACCTTAAATTTATGGACCAGCCGTACCGTTTCGGCTCCGTAAGTCATAACAGGCAGGACGCACTGATTGAAGACCTTCGTCTTTAGGCTCTGTGGAATACGCGACGAGAAGACTCGACGAAGTTTCCCAAACGCTGCCCAGCCCAGCTGAATTCTTCTGTTAGCCTCCCTCTCAAAGTTGTTCTTACCAAACTGCAGAGTTTGCCCGAGGTAAACGTACGAGGTAAACTGATATATTGGAATGGAAATACTAATTTAATATAATGGCTTTCAAATAGTTGACATATTGGTAAATTTTGATTTCGTTATCAACCGTTATTCATGGTTCTAGAATAATAATAAATAACACAACTATCTATTTACACTAGCAAATTAAAAGCCTAACTTACTTACAATACAAATAAATACAAAAATAAAAGGACGCTTAAGCGTCGAAGTAATCGTCCGCATCGCTGTCATCCGGAATCGGTCGTCCCAGAAGACTGGCAGCATCGCCACGTTGAATGGCAATGCTGATTCTTTGGCCAAAGAATGAGCCAGCCCTCTGGTCACGTGAAGTGTCGACCAGTCTGCGAGAAATTTCATTAAAAATGAAACTCGCACTCGGGCCGCATGACCCAAGCGTTTCCACCCCAAACGGCTCAAAATCGCAATTACCAATAAGGTTACAGTATTTGCGCCACTTGGAAACAACGACATGCCGTCTGGACTCTTCCCAATTTTTCTATAAATGATTGGAGAATTGGGAAGAGTCCATGTTTGGATGCTCTAAATTATTCCGTGCTTGATACATGTATTAGTTTTGGTCCAAAACAGTTTTATTTTAACGTAAAGTTGAACAGTACCCTAATTGTGTAACTTATTTTCGAAAACAATTTTGCCTAATTTGTTTCGTTTTGACAGTTCAACAACATTCATTGCGTTATTTACGTTGTTGAGCAGATTTTTTTTCCCACTTATGAAGCAATGGATTAGCAATCTGTTTCAAATCGAAACAGATTATGATTGTGTTGTTGAACTGTTGTGTGTTACGCAATTAAGGTACAGGTCTAGTATTTATTTGAAAGCATACCTACGTCTATTACATAGTATTATTTCGAAGATATAATAATAGGTACATTAAGTGGCGGACAATTAATATATTAAAAAAAAAAAACAATTTAAATAGGTAAATTCTTTTTTGTTTTTTTATTTTTTCATTTTTTAGTTGTGGTACCTGCCCCACACAAATTCGAATACTAGTACCTGCTATAATGTAAATAACAGTGACAGGAACTATATACAGGGTGTTTGGCAGAACGTTGAACATACGAAAATGGTGGATAGGTGGGGTCATCTGCTACTTACTCAGTCCTAATTTATTTGGCCCTTTTTTTTTTTTTTTTTTTTTTGGGTGGGATATTATCAAATAACTTCTCCCGCTCTGGGCGGAGCGGGAGGGCGTGTCAGACTCTTACTGACTAAAACCCACCCGTGTTCCTTCGGTTGCCCTGTTGCCGGGGGCCACGATTTCCCGATCGGTTTTCTTCGAACCCCCGGCAGGCATTGGCCCTAGTGGACCCCTTCAATTCTGCTGATATCTCTTTGAGGCGCGCGTGGAACACAACGCGCCGTCGACCCGGGCTTGGTCCTTATCGGACAGCGAGCTACCCATTGCTCACCGTCCGCAAGCCCGCGCCTACGGTGGCCGGAAATCGGCTCGCGATTCCCGCCCCGGGCGTCTCCTCCTGCGGCGGTTAGGGGCGTAAGGGCGCGAAATTTGCCTCTCCCTCACGCGTTCCGCCTCCTCCTTCGCGAGCATTACCGCTTCGCAGAAGGAGGTGACGGCCTGCCATTTCCTCTCGCTCCGTACCATGGCCTGAACCAGGGCCGGACGCGAGAGATCACCGCCGCCGATCGCCTCTACGAGAACACGGCGTTGCTCCGCCCAAGCCGGGCAGACCTCCACCGTATGCTCCACCGTGTCCTCAGGCCGATCCACACAATGGTGACACCCGGGTGTTTCCTCCCGCCTTATCCTGAACAGGAACCTCCCGAAGCAGCCGTGTCCGGTGAGGACCTGCGTCAGGCGGAAGGTGAGAACGCCGTGGCGTCTCTCCAGCCACTCCTCAAAGACGGGTCTTATCGCCGCGATTGTGGCGTGCCCAGCGCGGGGTTGCGACAATCGCACCCTCCATGACGCCATGAGATCCCGCCGGAGCTCTGTCCGCTGTGCCGCAATTTCTTGCGGCATCGGGGTTAAGCCCCGGCGTTTCGCCTCCTCGCGCCACTCCCAGACGTGCGCGAGGACCTTTGCCTCCAGATCCCATGGCGGTAATCCGGCAAGGAGGCTCGCCGCCTCGCAGGAGACCGTGCGGTATCCTCGGGCCAGCCGGATGGCCATGACCCTCTGGGACGCGTTCAACCGGCGGGCTGGCCGCAGCCTCAATGAACGCGCCCACACCGGTGCCCCGTAAAGGGCCATGGACCGCACGATCCCCGCATAGAGCCTCCGGCAGGAGGCGTTTGGATCCCCTAGATTGGGCAGGAGCCGCTTCAATGCAGCCCCGGCCCGCTCAAGTCTGGGAGCCAAACGTCGGAAATGTTCTACGAAGTTCCACCGGCTGTCGAGGACGAGTCCCAGATACTTCATCGTCGACTCGACACCGATGTGAACCCCTCCCGCCATTACCTGGGAACCCGACGGTGGTGCATTCCGAGGACCATGAAAACCCATGGCCTCAGACTTGTGCAGGGCCACCTCGAGTCCCAGCTGCCGGATCCTATCGACGATTGTCGCAACCCCGCGTGTCGCTAAATCGGCCGCCGCCTGGTACGACCCCCCCTGCGCCAGGACAAGCGTGTCGTCAGCGTAACAAACGACGCTGACGCCGCTAGGGAGGTCGGCGCGCAGCACCCAGTCGTATCCGATGTCCCACAGATGCGGCCCCAGGACCGAACCCTGTGGGACACCGCACGACATCTCTTGCCGGTTCCACTCTCCTTGGTGACCGGGGTAGATGACGGCCCTGTCCGTCAGATAGGCCTCGACCACACGACAGAGGTAGGTCGGCATCCGGTGATACCGGAGTGCCTCCCTTATGCAACTCCAGGGCAGGGTGTTGAAGGCATTGGCGATGTCTAGAGACACCGCCAAGACGACCCCACCCCGGGCCACAGCATCCCCCGTCGTGAGGGCCCGCACGCGCATGATGGCGTCCACCGTAGAGCGCCCCCTGCGGAAACCGAACTGGCTCTCCGCCAGATCCGGCCCCACTCGCACCAGCTGCCCGACGAGGCGGTCTGCAATGACTCTTTCAAAGAGCTTGCCCACCTCGTCGAGCAGCACAATGGGCCGATAAGCGGACGGAGAGTCCGCTGGGCGCCCCGGCTTCTTGATGAGGACCAGTTTCCCCGTCTTCCAACGAAGTGGGAACTGGCCCCTCTCCATGCATGCGCTTAGGAGCCCCCTCAGTCGAGGCCCGAGAGCCCCCATGGCCAGGACCCAGGCTTTTCCGGGTATGCCGTCGGGTCCTGGGGCGGTATTCTTCGCACTCATCTTGCGTACCGCCACTCTCATTTCTACCTCAGTCACCTCAGGAGAATCGTCGTCGTCGGTGTGGTCCGCATCGGGCATCGCAGTAGGCGGAGCCATGGGCGGAGCAGTATGATCCCCTCTAGAGGGGAACAGAGCGCTCACCACGTCCCCCACAAGCTGAGGCCGGAGACTCTGCGTCAGCGGGGGAGCCCATGGGCGGAGTTTCTCCCGCACCATCTTGTATGGGCGCCCCCACGGGTCCCGGTTGAGAGTCTCCAGCATCTCCTCGCGGGCCAGCGCCCTGGCCCGCAAGATCTCCGCTTGGAGGGCGGTCTTCGCCGCTCTGTACCCCTCGTACAGCTCCGCCTCAATGGCTTGCGTATCCGGAGGGCGGATACGGAGCCTGCGATGCCTGGCGTACCGGCGTCGCGCAGCAACACACGCCTTGCGCAGAGCCTCCAGCTCTTGCGACCACCAGTACAGCCGGCGCGAAGTATGTCTAGGATGGACCCGGGGCATTGCCATGTCACACACATTGGACATGGCCTCCCGGAGCCACTCCGCCTCGTCGTTGATGTCGGCAGGCCTGTCCGGTG
Organism: Agrochola lychnidis; assembly: GCA_963680765.1. NCBI lineage: Eukaryota > Metazoa > Arthropoda > Insecta > Lepidoptera > Noctuidae > Agrochola > Agrochola lychnidis. The sequence continues at coordinate 20,316,545 of OY796857.1, forward strand.
ATGACACCCAGGCCTGCACGATCGAGGCTTCCAGGAGAAGCTCCCGGTCCAGCTGCTTCAGCGCCCACCGCGGACCACTCGGGGCCTGTCGGACCGGCGCACTCGAGGTCTGGGTGGAGACGTCAAACCGGATGTACCGGTGATCGGAGTAGGTCTCCACCCCCTCCATGACGCGCCAGTCAATGACACGCGGCGACAGAGCGGGGCTGGCAAACGAAATGTCGACCACCGATTCGCCCCGCATCCGCACACACGTGGGGACAGAACCCCGGTTTAGGACGACCAGGCCTGTCTCCAGAGCCCAGTCCTCCACCATCCTGCCCCGTGTGTCCGTATACCGGGAACCCCAAGCCAGATTCTTGGCATTGAAGTCCCCGAGTACGAGCACGGGGAGGGAACCAAACCCGACGACGACGACTCTTAACCGGCGGCTTGCCAGCCGCCGCACATACGACACAGTGCGGCGTGGCGTTGCACGAGCCGGCCTTGTGACCGGGCTGACCACAGCGGAAGCAGAGGTTGCTGCGGTCTACCTCCGAGGTGCACTTGGCCCCCACGTGGTGGCCCACCTGGCACCGGAAGCACCTCAGAGGTCTGGGCTCCAGCAGTTTGACCTGCGCCGAAACCCAGCCCACCAAAAGCCTTTGGCCCTCCCCGGCTATCTTTTTGGCCGCCGTCACGGGGCAGCTCACCCTGATGGCTTGCATCCCCGTGTGGTCAGGATGGAAGGTGCCTGCCTTGACCTGCTCGACAGAGCACCCTCCAGCCTTAGCGACGGCGGCCACCACCTTTGCCTCCGTCACGGAGTCGTCCAGGCCCTGGATGCGCAAGTCAGCGCACTTGGTGGGCCTGGAGACTCGGGCCTCGTCCGCATTTAGGGCCGCCCTGAGCTTTTCAGCCAGAGCGTCAGCGGCTGGGCCACTGGCCGCACCAGGGACCTCCAGCATCCGGGCCCCGGTTGCCGTGATTTTGACCTTTATGCCCTTTTTGGCCCCAATCTCCTCTAGGTCCATCACCTGGTCCACCGTCGCGAACACCTGCTGGTAGGACACGCCCCTTTTCTCCGCTTCCGGCTGCAGTGTGACCACTACAGCTGCGGACTTCGGGGCGCGGAGCCTAGCCGCGGCACTTCGCTCCTTGCGCCGCTGCCGCCTCGCCTTCTTTTTGGCCGCCCTTGCCTCCTTACTGGCCTTCTTCTTCTCCCCGGCTACTTGCCATCCGGCGTCGGCCGGAGGAGAAGATTTAGGAGGCGGAGGTGGCCGTTTCGCCGCCGCCTGGGCCGAAGCCCTCGCCGTCAGGGCCGGGGCCTTCGCCGCCTGCGCAGCCGCTCCACCCTTGGCCTGTCCCTGCCTGCCTTGGCTTGGCTTGGCTGCGGCAGATGCGGCGGCGGCATACGACGCCGCCTTCCGCTGGTCTATGGCCGGCTGGCTCGCCGCTAGCGGGGGGCGCAGGACTATAGCCTCTAGGGCGGAGAACCTGCTCCGCAGGGCAGCCATCTCCTGCCGCACCAGGGCCAGAACTCGGTCCTCTGCAGGCACGGGCACGAGCACTTGCCCATGCCGCTCCCCTCCCTGCGGCGCCTCCCGGGGGCCGGCTGCTCGCAGCCCGGCCAGGTCCGCTCGGAGCTTCTCGTTCTCCTTTCGGAGAAGCTCCATGGCGGCAGTCAACTTTGCAACCTCCGCCCGAATCTCGGACATACCGTCCGACGGAGGCCCAAAGTTCAGCTCCTTCGCTGCCGCCAAAATAGAGGCCGCGGCCGCGGGTATGGCCTTGTCCTTGGAGGATTGAATCCTCTTCAAGGCCACTGCCCTGATCGCGGCCTCCACGACCTCCGCGAACCTGACTTCTTGCTGTGGCTTGTCCCCGCCGACAGCGACGTCCGGCTCACCACCAGAGGCCTCTGAGAGGACCGGCCCGCTACTGGTCTCTCCCGGGTGGTGCTCCTCCGCGGCGAGACTCTCGGTTCGCCGGGCCTGGGCCCTGGCCACTGGGCCGGCCTGGCTTGACTCACCAGCCTTCTTGGTGGTGAGCCCTCTACCCACACCTTTCCCCTTCTCTCGGGCCTTACCCCGCCGGCTGGTGTGTATTTTCCGCCTGCTGTCGGCGGAGGACCACTCACCATCATCCGATTTTGGGCGCTTCCGGAAGAATTTTCGGATTATTCCGTCAGCACCCACCACTTCGCGCCCCGAGCTAGAGCCCTCTGCGCCCGATGCAGCGTCGGACTCCGACCCCGCATCACTCCCCACCTTCTTGTTTTGTTGTTTTTTTTTTTGTTTATCCATATTTGTTCCCACGAGTATTTTTCATTTTATCATCTCAAAATTGTGTGGTTCGCACTAGTGACTAATTAAGCTACCCATTAGTCAAGCTAACAACCTCCCTCACGGTGCGCCGCCGCTTGGAGGTTTGGGGTGATTTTTTATAGAGGTTGTCTACCTCGCGGCCCGGGCGGTTAAGCCAAGACCCTCGACCCCCGTCAAATGCCAGAGACATGACCTTGACACTCTTCGGGGCTACGAGACCAACGGTGACAGGAGAAAAGACTTCCCCCTGCCCGCCCGACGGCAGGGTTAGTGCACGCCGAGCCCGTTCCTACTCTAACGCTGCTCAACGAGTGCTCTCTACAGAGTACCCGTTAGAGCGTTCCTCCGACAGGATATTGGCATACGGACAATGAGACCCCTAACTGGGGAGTCATTGTCCGCACCCCAGGGTGCACCGTCCCGGAGACTGGCCTTCCCCCCGGACGCATCCATAAGGGAACTCCAGCCCCCAGGCACGCGGGGAGGTTTCCTGTCCAAGCACCCCAAATTATTACTAACCCTACCCTACGCACTCTGTCTGAAATAAAAAAGTTTTACTTATTTTTAAATTTATTTATTCTGTATGGATGAAGGTTTTAGGAACAAGAAGAAAGCAAAAAAAAAATTCTTTTTAAATATTAAGGGGGTCAGGGCCAAATAAATTAGGGCTGAGTAAGTAGCAGATAACCCCACCTATCCACCATTTTCGTATGTTCAACGTTCTGCCAAACATCCTGTATCACATCATCCATATAGACTAAGTACGAAAAATACTTTATTGAAGCTAACTCAAAAAATAGCCAAGCAAAGTTAATAAAATTTATATGTAACCACTTCTGAAGTATGACCTACCAAACAAAAAAGGAGCATCAATATCAATTCATAATTGCGGAGTAATCGCGTAACAAATAAGAAAAAAAAAGTGCCACTCCGACAGAAGTGAAAACTTGAACAAGATCGCCTTGGTGGAAGCAAAATACTTATATAGAACATTGGTTCGTAACCTTATCTGAATAAAGAGCACAATCGCGTTTTTAAAACCTTTAAAGTTAAAATACTTGCATGGAACTTTGATCCGTAACGTAATATAAATTAAGAACAAAATCGCGTTTATAAAATGAGGTGTCGTTACAGTGTCGTGGAATCAATTGTTTAGTCCCATCTCAAAAATGCCCAACGCGCCTAAAGAAGTTTTCACTTTAAAAAAAATGAGAAAGACTAACATACAGTCGAATTGAGAATTATTTCAAAAATAATAATAGGTATATTAAGAGGAGTACAAAAATACTTCATATTCATAAATATTCATACAAATCATAACAATTTTCATACTGTCTACAAAATATTTACCAAACTTAATTAAGTACAATAGTAGGACCAAGTTTTTCATCTACAAGGACAAGTAGTGCTCTACTTATTGTCATCCTTAGTAAATTGAAGATTTAATTGAAGTTAGCGGGTAGCTATGAATTTTGTAAGCGATACTCTGGGGAACTTTCAGTGTGGTTCTGAATAATATCATTTGTTGCCTAGGACTCTTAGGTATACCTATGTTTAGGTAAGTCAAACATGTTCCTAGCATTTCTCGTGAATTTCCATTACTTGGATCTTTCTAACTGTTAAGTACTTGTTGGTTTAAAAACCAACTTTTCTAATCGCAATGGAGACCTACACATAATTAATCTAAACTATAATAATATTAAAAAGAAAAAAGATTTGATTTTTTGTATGTTTGTTTGTTACGCTTTCATGCTAAAACGGCTAAACGGATTTGGAAGTAATTTGGTACACGGGTAGACAATCTATGTTAGGACAAAGGATACTTTTTATCTAAATATTCCCACGGGATCAAGACTTGCGGGGCGCAGCTTGTTGTAAATAAACAGATATTGACAAAAAATATTACATGTCATTGTATAAATATTGTCTAACAATAAAAGTTATAATTTATAAGCAAGAAAATAAATAAAAAATAACAGCTGATTAGAATACTGGACATTTATGAGTTAGATCAATACCTTACCTATTTATTAAGTTTTCTGTCGAAGTCTGCGCCACACAAGCTTTCTTCTTTAAAAAAATCTCATCGCCTCATGACTTACAAGCATCCATTCCAGTTTTCAACAAAAGTAATAAACAAGACCAACATCAACAGAAAATTTTGTCTTGACATAATAGTTTTAATCCACCATCTTCCTTTGCATAGTAAAGCGGTGCATTCGCTTTTGATCTCCGAGCTCCTTACAGGATCTTTGAGCGAAGAGTGTTTAAGAGGCTCTGGGGAAAATCGTCACAGAATATAGTACGTGCAGAAGGTCAGCTCCATACATCGAACGAAAATGCACGCACACATTGACAAGCTTCACATACAGAGAGTGCAAGCGCACTCACGACTTGTATTAGACCGAGATCGTCGTTCTTGCGCGTCTATGTGTGTGTGCGCCTGTTTCGACGTTCTATGGATCCGACCTTCTGTACTATTCTGTGAACTCGCCCCACCTTCGACATCTTAACTTCGAAGGCACGCGGTCAAGCAAAGGGTATTCATGAGAAAAATCTCCGTGAAAGATAAAACTAATACGACGTGCTATAGATGTAGTACGAAGAATTACTTGCAGCACTTTCTTTGATTAAAAACGGCAGTATTTTTGTAGACGTCATTGTTCAAAAGTAGGATTTATTGGTTGCATTATGGATTGTCTCGTGTCTGTGCATTTTAGTTTTTGGTTCCAAAAAGCGGTCGAGAACGATTGATTGTTATCCATTGTAATTTATTTATTTTGTTTACAATTCTATTTTATCTAACAAAAACACGCGTAGACATTCATTTTCAAGGGTATAATAAACATTACTTAAGTATATTCGCAAAACCTTAGAGCCATAAACAACAGCTTTGAATTACCTATCATTTCAGAATTTTAATAATTCGAAGGTTTAGAAAACATTTATACCTACACAGACTGAAAAAAATAAAGAAAGTCCAAGCAATATGCTTCCAGGATATTATAACTGTTCATATCAGTGGGTCCTCGGGCGCCAGAGCAGGGTACTGGGCAATTTCCTAGTGATTTCCTGGGCGGCGAGGTCGCCGCACGACAAAAGGGACTAATCTCTGGAAGGAACTCTATTTTACACTTCATTACATTCCGAAACGTTTTATTAAATCTCCATCGGCTTGTATTTACCTGGAATCCTCAAGAAACTTTCCTACTTCATGTTTGTTTCAACAGTTTTCGAATTCTGTATTTTTGTTTCTATTAACATTATTTTACAAGCTTGGTGCTTTTATCGCCTCATTTTCATTTTGTTTTTCGAGTGCATTTGGGATGGGATTGTTTAAATGGAATGTCTCAGCAATGTAGATAGTTTTAGGGTTAAAATATGCTAATGTAATTAATCCTTTAAGTGTTATATTGGTTATCCATTGGCTGACTTTCACAAGGGATGCATATTTTATCGATATTTTATAGATGATATTGCAAAAGCTAAAAACTAATTCTGTTTTGGGCCTAGGGATAAACTTGCGTTATTTTTTTGTATTCCTATATGCTCTTGATTTCGATCTCAACTGATGGAAAGCAATGGATGAGGTCTATGATTAAACGAGCGTACCCAGAAGATACATAACCCGTCTGACTTCAAAGCAAGAGTGAACAGGCGTTCACTATTGCTTTGAAACCAGACGGGTTATATGTGGAAGGGAACACAGACGCTGGCAGAGAGTTCCACACTTAGGCTGTGCGTATAATAATTATGGAGGAGAAGCGCTGAGTACGACTGAACGGGATATCAACCAAGTGCGGATGGTACCCTGCAGAACGTCTGGTAGTACGGTAATAAAAGGGCGATGATGGGATCAGGTCGTAGAGCTCCTGCGCACACTATCCGAAGTACAGCCTGCAGAAGACCGAGAGGCAAGCAACATTACGCCAATAAGTCAGGCATCTACATAAGCGCGGCAGATAATGATTTAATAATAAGTGGAAGATAAAAAATATCTTTTCTTTTGAGAAAGTTGCGGAAGTGTCATATTAAAATGAAATAAGAATCTATCTTGCTAAGAATACACACAAATGCGCAAGTAATGACAGTCGCGTGTTGAAAATTGCGTGAAAACATAACTAAAGAGCATGCAAAATGTGGGTCAATAATTGGGCCAACACGCCAATAAAAATGGTTACAAACACGACGACTTTGGCAAATTGGATCCACGTTTTTTGTACTCAATGCGTGGAACAAAATTGAAGGGGAATTTTTTGGCTGCCAATTAGGCTTGTCAATTTGTCGCTGATATTTTCAATAATTTTCATGTAACATAATTTTGTGGGAACAAAATCATGATTAAGGGGATTATGGATGCTATGTTGGTTTAGGCCCTCCTCCTAAATAAACCTTAGTGGTAAGGACCGTGATATATGCTTTGATTATTATGAAGAATGGGTTACTTCAGGCTGTTAGTTATGGGTCAGCAACCTGTTACTGTTCATACACTATTAAATTTAAACAAATTGGTACAATATGTCACTTCAGGTATACAAAGACATCTAGGCTTACAAGTAAATACCTATTTTTCGAAACATCGCCAAGCGGTTGGTCGACTCTTCACTTGACCGGAGGGCTGGCATATTTTTTGGCCAAAGAATCAGCATCGGCATACAACGTGGCGATGCTGCCACCCTTTTGGACACTTTTCCTGTTGACAGCGATGCGGACGAATTTTTTGATGCCTTATGATTTTTTACCCTCTCTTTTAATGTACATGTATATATGTATTACTGAAGTGAAAACTTTTTTAGGCGCGTTGGGCATTTTGAGATGGGACTAAACCATTGATTTTGCGACACCATGACAACATCTCATTTTTGCTAACGCGATTGTACTCTTTATTTATATTATGTTACGGATCAATGTTCTTTGCAAGTATTTTTACTTTAAATTTTTATAAACGCAATTGTGCTCTTTATTTTTATTACGTTACGGACCAATGTCGGTACAAGTATTTTTCTTCCACCAAGGCGATCTTGTTCAAGTTTTCATTTCTGTCGGCACTCCCGGAGTGCCACCACTTTTTATTATTATTTTAAGTCTATTGGCTTAAATATTATGTAAATAGTACCTATCTTATTAGATTCAAAAGAACATCTAAATAAAGTATATAGCTTACATAACATTCAAAGAGAAAAACTATTACTATATTAATGAAATAATATTATTTCGATAGTGACTCCTGCGTAAAACTGAATCTTGAATAAATAAACATAAGATACTATTTCGTTTCAATTCTTAATGGTAAACTGTTGTCTTTATTTTACTCTTATATATTTTTTATGCTTTTAGTTAGATACAAATTCTAGAAAAAAAAAAAACAGCCAAACACGAAGGGTTCCGTACCGGATTAAGATCGAGCAAAATACGCGTTTCTTGTAATTATGGGGACTTCCTTTAATTATTAACTTTATTTTTATTATTTGTTGAAACAGCGGCAATAGAAATAGGTACACAATTGCTGAAAATTTCAACTGTCTAGTGTCTACCTATTACGGTTCATGAGATACAACCCGGTGACAGACCAAACGGACGGACTGACGGACGGACAGCGGAGGCTTAGTAATAGGGTTCCGTTTGTGCACCCTTCGGGTACGGAACCCTAAAAAGGACAGACAGATAAAAAGTTGAAAATTTTGTACCCATCCACTTGAAAGATATTATATTTATTCTAATACTACATAATTATTGGAGTTTAGGAAAATCAATCAATCGACTCTGTAAAATTATTGCAAGCTACAGCTAATATAAAAAGAAAAGAGTAAGCACTAAAGTAGGTAGCCATTTTGCTGTAAAATACCTTTAATTTTTGTCTAAAACATAATATCAAAACCGTTACTCCAAATAAAAATACCCATCACCTGCCTAGCCTTTTCCCAACTATGTTTGGGGTCGGCTTCCAGTCTACCCAGGTGCAGCTGAATACCAGTATTTTACATGGAGCGACTGCCTATCTGACCTCCACAACCCAGTTACTGGGTAATAATACGATACCCCTTGGTAAGACTGGTTGTCAGACTTTCGGGCTTCTGACGACTGACAAAGATCCACGAATGACAACCATGACGAACGGCTTAACGTACATTCCGAGGCACGGAGAGGTAAAGATGGTCACCCATCTACGGACCAACCGTGGCAAGCATAGCTTAACCTGATCGATCGACCCGTGCAGCTGTTATTACTTAGCCAAAATCCCCTCCAAATAAAAGTACCCGATACGCAATAATACAATCGGAATAACACATCTAAACACGCAGTATTTTCACAAAATATCTCCGAGCTATTACAAAGTTCGCGAAATTGTATCACTGGTAACATTTCAAAGTTGCCGAGCAACTTCGGGACATAAGCAATATATTCTTATAAGAAAGTGTTGGGAACAACGGAGGCAGTAAGTCTTCATTGTAGGACTCAAGTTGGCTGACTGACGCAATATCAAAAGTTCGCGATATAGGTACTGTTTGAGTTGGATGCTCGGATATTTTCTTTCGGTGATTTTCGTATTGACATTGAGAGGGTTTGCGGGAATTGAGTTTTTGAGTATCATTTGAATAATATCATATTATAACATTACGCCTGTAATCCCCGAAGGGTTAGGTAGAGGTGTAACTAGTACACCCACATTTCGCCAGTTAAGTTTAAATCCCTTGTAATAGGGGGCGAGCTTATTGCCATCTACCGGGCACAAATCCAGACTCCGGGCTGCTATTTTGATGATAATGATAATTAGGAGAAACATTAAAATGGCTTGTGAATTTGCGCGGAGCTGCAAAGTTCAGCAACGCATGCTGCGGTCAGTCCTTAGATGGGTTAATATTTCCCACTGAGAGTTCTCCGTCCTTTGGAGAGGACATTATCAATTTGTGTTTGTGTTACTTGTAATCAAAGGATTTGATTTAATCTGATAAGAGGCCATAAAGCTATTTTGTCGCATAAGTTAAGACGCAGATATATGACAGTGACCTTGAATGGTTAGCTTGCGTGTTTTGTATTGAGCTCACGCAACGCGTCGTACGTCCAGCCAGTAATAGGACTCGCCCATCAAGGAGCGCTGTCCCAAATTAGACGCATTATTAATTTATTACACGTAAAACAAAAGGTATTTTAATAAAACACGTACACTAAACGCTCAATAATTTAATTATCTTTAAAGTGGTGATATTTTTAGAAAAATATGCTTGATAGATTTTGCGTCATTCTCAGTTTTTTATCCGCGTTAGACATAACTTTACAAATTAATTTCACTATGAAATATAAACATAATCAAAAATATGCCTATATTAAAATATTTTAAAAAAAATGCTCTAATTTAACATATATTTTTTCCAAATCACTAACACTACTCGTTTAGACGTCATCTTCAGTAAAAAATCATTGAAAGTCGGTTATCGTCCCCTTAATTAGTTACGACAGTAATTGACGCAGCACTAATTGATGCGTTGCTTGACACAGATATTATTTGTAACAAATTAACGTAACTGGATATCCCGTGTAATTAATACCTAATCTATTACTATGTCGTATACGCATTCTAGGCTAGTATTTTTTTGTTATTCTATATTGTGTTCTTCTGCTAGGCCAAGGCCTCCCCTTTCTTCTTTCAAATATCCCAGTATAGGCCAAATTATCCACAGTAAAATAACAATGTAAAGGAGAGCAGACATCACACGATTTTACGTTTTTTTTTTCCACACATGGTTTATCCCGAAGCAAACGAACGTCAGGCGCTTCAACACTGCCCGAAGCATGAGTAAAATCTATTCAAATCTCTGTTTCCAATTGATGTTACACTTACACGAATATCAAATTTATGGCATTGTACATTTAATTGATTTCCGAAATATTATTATAAAATAAAAAAAAATAAAAATTCATAATACATTTTGAAGTGTTGTTTTTCCTAAAACACATATTTGTTTACATGCATGGAAGCTAAATCGCGAACACAGTAGTATAGATACTCAGAAAAAACTTTTTACAAAAAAAAAAAATACCGACTTCCAAAAAAAAACAGTACAAAGTAAAAATAACTTTAATTTCGGAAGTCGGTGGCAAAAAACTAAAATACAAAACCAAAGACACCGTTTTTATTTTTCACTTTTTAGTTGTGGTACCTACCCCACACATATTCGAATACCACTACCTGCTATGTAAATAACAGTGACAGGAACTTATCATAATAATATCATTCACATACTAAGTGGGAAAAAGTACGTATTATTGAAGCTAACCCAAAAACTATCGAAGCAAAGTTAGTATAATTTATAATATGGGACCAACTCGAGAGTATACCCTTTCAAACAAAAAAATAATTTTCAAAATCGGTCCACAATTGACGGAGAAATCGGTGGACAAATATAAAAAAAAAAAACTTACGCGACGAACATATAACCTCCGCCTTTTTGAAAGTCGGTTAAAAACACTCTTGCATTGCGACTACGATGACCGTGTTACATTTGTTTAATTGCCTAAACAAACCATGATGAAATTATCTTACAAGGCAACATTGTGTCGAACAGCACAGGTCAAGGGCTACTCAAATTACGTAGGTACGCATTTTATGTCCACGAATTATAAACGGATCGGTAAATTGATACGAAAAAATAATAAAGTAAATAAATAACTGTTTTTAGGTACACTTTTTTTTGGGTTCTATTATCAAATAAGCCCGTCAGACTCTTACTGACTAAAACCCACCCATGTTCCTTCAATTGCCATGTTGTTAGGGGCTACGATATCCCTTTCGGACTTTCCCGCGACCCCAGCAGGCATCGGTCCTAGCGGACCCCGTCAGTTCTGCTGACATCTCTTTGAGGCGCGCGTGGAACACAACGCGCCGTTGGCCCGGGCCTGGTCCTTATCGGACGGCGAGCTACCCTCACCACCGTTCGCAAGCCCACGCCTACGGTGGCCAGGATTCAGCCTGCGATTCCCGACATCCAGGGCGTCTCCTGCGTCGGTTAGGGGCGTGAGGGCGCGAAATTGGCCTTTCCCTCACGCGTTCGCCTCCTCCTTCGCGAGCATTACTGCTTCTTTTAGGTACACTTCACAAATATTAAATACAATATACAATCTAACACTAAAATATAATTGCATTTATTTTATACAAGTGTATTTTAAAGGAAAACAATTATTTAAATAAAGGAAAAAGCTCATTGGGTATTAAAAAATTCGTCTGCATCGCTGTCAGTGGGAAAAAATATTAATGTTCATTCGTGGATTGTATCAAAATTCAAAGTTAAAAAGTCATTTATTCAAACTAAGCTGAGAATCAGCACTTTTCGAACGTCAAAATTACATAAGACAGTCCCCCAAAACGCCCACCCTTCACCACTTCCTAGTGCCTTTAGCTGGGAAGAAGAAGTGGCGCAACAAACTCCCCAGCAGCACAGCTGTCTGTTCAAGTTAGAAAAATGATTCTATACAATAGTATGCAAAATAACTTACATTACGCAACACAAAACATAATTTAAATGATAAATTATTCGCCATATGTCAGCTAGCACACGCCAATATACCAACCAGAAACAGCGAGAACTATACTCAAGCAGAAATAAAAAATAAAAACTAAACGTAAATAGAACTAAATATCTAAATAAAAGCCTCAAGGCATAAAGGGCGTGCCCGCTTACATAAAGCTATTTAAAGCTGTAATTGGAAGTTATTATAAATGATAAACTAGGACCATCGAGGTAAAATAAATAAACAGTTAATTACTAGTTACAATATCATCAATTTAGGACACAATATTTTTACTCTGCCTAATACAACTAACCTGATTGAAAACTATATTTGGAGATCACTGGTATTTTTGAGCTCGTTTTCATGTATTTTATCTATTAAGTAGCACTTTTGAATTTCCCTTTTTTGTGGCCATAACAAACGAGAGCCGGTAGTGAAGTGGGTAAAACAATGTTTTGCCTGAATTTGCAACTAATAACAATGATATTTCGTATTGCAGCTTGTTTTGTTTTAATTGACGTGTTTCACCATATTCTGTAGCATTCCGATGTATTTTTGCATGTCATGTTTCTGCATGTATTCATAAATATTGTTCAATTCTTGACCAAACCAGATAACAATACAAAAAAAAAAAACGTGTGCGGTCGGGGGACCCCCGTCAAGAACGAAGTTTTTCTCACATATGATTAAAAAATAAACAAAATTTTCGCAGCCGCCATCTTGATTTAACATTTTGGCAATATCAGCTTTAGCATCCTTGGAAACTATGAAAAAGACACCCATGACGAAACATTTGAATGGATTTTTATTTTGACCAAATTTACACTTTCTCTCTCTCTCCGGCATGCAGTGTCTTTGGCCGATGTGTACAATTTTATCCCACGACAATGTAGTCACTTTACTCTTTTCTTTTGTTTTTTTCTACCGGCGCGCGGCGTTCACTCTCTCTCTCTTTCTTTCTCTTTGAATTAGAAGAAGACAGTCGCAAGTATTAATACTTTTTAGCGTGACGATTTCTGAAAGTTTACAAGCCACGTTAAAGAACTTCGTTCCAACAAGAACTTAAAGCTATGATTCCCCTTTACTAGGCAAATGGCAATTAAGATAGGTAATCAAATTCATTAAGGAAAGCGTGTGCTGGAATTGCATAATGAAATTCCTCTAAGCGCTTTCTATCATCAGTCTCGGATAACCAGACGTACCATACATAAGGCGATGCGCCACTGAAATCTAAAACAGTTTACCGAGGTATCTGAAAACCGTGTTTAAGGCTGCCTGTCTACTAGAGCGGAACGAGGCAGTGGAGCGGAGAAATGTGCCAATATTCACCAATAGGAGCGGAGCTCTGAAGCCGAGTTTAGATTCTATTGGTTAATTTTGGCACATTTCTCCGCTCCGCTGCCTCGCTCCGCTCTAGTAGACAGGCAGTCTTAAGGGGAAAACCTTATTTTACTGTGTGGCGGCTTCTACATCGCCACATATGAACCACGCATCACACTGACGTCACGCAAAATTCTGCATCACGCAGGCAGAATTTACCGCGCAATCAGCATAATATATAACTTCCCGACATCAATCATTGGGCCCAGCCCATCTCTTCTTTTGATGTCCTTCCTCCGGTTAACGCCCTAAGCCGAGGCTCGTACCCCACAGGGGGTGCCTTTAGCGAGCGTTTACCCTAGCTTTTTAGCTTAGTTTTATGTGTGCCCTGACTGGAGGCTTTGAGTGTAGCAGCTTAAGGCAACCACAGGATTGACTGGTTAAATAGTCATGGTCTCAGAGACCAGCTATGAGATGCCCTACAGAAAAAAAAAAAACATTGGGCAGTTGCCCACCAGACACAACACCCGTCTGGTCGGAGGATCCTCCCTTATAGAGGATGAGTGAACTTTACACCCTATTCCTCATACCTACGAATTCCTTATCTACGAATTACTTCGCTAACTACATAATACTTTCACTACAGCCCGAGGTATCAAGGACGACACGGAAGAATAAACTTCTGTTATGATCACTGAAAACGTATGATACGTTGTCCAGTAGTGGGATACCATAGAAAAACAAATATAAAAAACGGGCCACTGCGTATCAAACCACGCACAATGAATTGTTCCGTAGTTAGGAGGCATTAAAACATGTTCTCCCATACATTCCAACTGCAAATGTAAATTTGTAAGCACAATATTGAGGGATTTGCCATGTTATTTTAAAACCATATATTTATTATAAGTTTTCCTGTCATTTGTAAGAACAGAACTATTTTCTGTATTCTTTTTCAAAATTTTAGGCTTTGTACCTTCGGAGAGGGAAGGGAAATGGTAAATTTTCATATATTTTCTTAAATATCTTTAAAAGTATTTATTTAATAATTATTAAAAAAAAAGTGAGATCCTCATAATGAGCCCGTTCATTAGATGTGTCACACGGTACTGTATCTATGCTTTGTTTTGTGTTTTTTTTTCCATTTCTCCCAATTTCAATATTCATTTATTTACGTTACACGTCCGTGTTGGGTCACAAAAATTCATATGTGTACCAAACAACTAAATTGGTCCAGTAGATTCAGAGCAAATTGGCTGTAACAGACGGACAGACAGCCACTCAGACGTACGATCGATCCTATAAGGGTTCAGTTTTTTGTTTCGTATGGAACCCCAAAAATGTAAAATTTCGAACAGAAATCGATTGAATTAAATGGATACCTAAGACCACCAAAGGATCGATAATGATGACTCATTTGATCTAGAACACCGATTCCACCATAACCTCAAACAAATTGATACGAATGCTTACCTATAAATTGCAGAACAGGAAATATTTGGGCAGTAGTTAGAGTTCAAATATATTGGGGGCGATCGAGACCGCCCCACGATAAATAGTTTCGTTGCCAAACAAAAGGGGTTAAACGCTTTGGAGAAAACTAGAATTATATGAGGTTTTGTTTATAGATGGAAAGTTAAGTCGTAATATGCTTATTGAACGGGGACTCCAGACTTTGAGACTGCGAATGAAATACAGTCAATTACCTATTTTATTACTAGAGAGTAATAATACAATATCAAATGGCTGTTCTTGGTAAAATAAGAATGCATTTCAGTACTAATGAGATTGGATTAAAGTTTATTATTACTTGGATCATCATCATTAACATTTCAACCAAAAGACGTCCACTGTTGGACATAGGTCTCCCCCCAAGCACCGCCACTTCGACCGGCTTTGTTTCGTCACGATAGATGCAGTTGCGGCCCCAGCATTAGAATATTGAAATCTATGTTTTTGACATGTGAAAACAAACGCAAGGTAATGGCAGTGTAATAGAGCGATTCATCAAACTTTTCGAACATCAAATATTTGTGGGAATCGTTTTCAGTTTACTTTTGAGAAACGCATTAGGTAAGTTAATTTATCATATTTTTGTGCGTCAGCAGTTTTAGAACGTTTGTATTTGAACATTTTGTGCTGGTTTTGATCGAATTTGTAACTGTACTCTTACACAGCTTATTTCGAAGTAAAGCCCGTAATACACATGCGTGTAACTTGCATAGAAGTATGCGAGTAACTTGCATGCCATTGAGTCATAACAATTTCTGATTGGTGAATGTCACGATGGCATGCAAGTTACTTGCTTATTTTTGTACCAGTTACAGGCATGTGTATTACGGGCTTTAAGTCACCGGTGCCGTGTCAAGTACTATTCAATGACTGTCTTCTGTAATTGTACATATTATCATATCAAGCCATCGCTGATCACTGTATTAAATTACTCCTACGCTGCACCTAGACATGACGCACTAGCATTTTTTTTGAGACGCCAAAATAGACTCTATTTCCTCTACCATGAAACGTATAAACAGCTCAATAACCATCCATACTTAACAACAGGATTAGGAGACAATTTTGCGGCACGTTACTGTAGAAAGAACCGGTCAAGCTTAGTAAGCCACGCATGAAATTAGGGTTATCTACCGACCGACCAGCCAGAATTATTCAGGTTACGCTTAATAATGAACCTACGGAACCCTTAAAAGGTAGCCGGGGTGAAAAGGTTCAGTGGAATCGATATAATTGACTCGTTAAGTTGGTATTGATTGTGCATCGTCAAAGGGTCGATATGTAGACTTTTGTGCTGATTTGGTGAATGAAGAGCTAGAATAGTTGAATGGTTAATGGAAAGGTCAGGGTGAAGGTTACCACAATGCTGTCCTTTAACCATGTAAGCCATTAAATATCCAGTAAATGTCAACTAATGAGGTACTTGTGGTTAAATAATAACAGCTGCATGGGTCGATTGAAGATTAAGCTAAGAAGGGTGACCGTCCAATACATATCAATATCCATCCGTGTCTCAGAAAGCACGTTAAGCCGCTGGTCCTGGCTGTCATTCATTGATCTTTGCCAGTCGTTTCGGGTAGTCAAAAGCTTGAAAGCCTGACAACCAGTCTTAGGCTAAGCGTGTGCTGAGACGCAGGTGATGCAGGTCCACGCAGCGTAGGGCAGAGCAGATTTTGTAATGACTAGACTAATAGAGAGAGAGAGAGTAGTTGTGATAAATTTATAAAAGTAAAACCAAAAAAAATATAACACATCAAAAAAAAAAAACAGCTATTGACTAAATTATTTTGATTTTTATGTATTTATTTTGTTGTTTTATGATTTAATTAATTTAATGATTTCAATGAATTTTAATTTTTATTTGTAATATTATTTATAATTTTAAACATTTTAGTAATTTAGATTCTGTTTTTTTTTTATCTTAGTAATAATAGTATGATTGTGGTGTGTATTTGAATACTAACATAACTCTTAAGTATAACAAAACTCTAAGACTAACAAAAATATGGATCATTGTGTCTGAATTAAATAAATAAATTAAATTAAAAAATTTAAAAACTGCTGAAAATGCAATTGAGAGGGATTGTAAACTTGAGGAACTATAAAATAATGCTGTTACTCAAAGTGGAGTTTCCCTCCTCCTCTTAATGAGGATTAAAAAGTTTTACACTAGTTCGAAGCTCCGTTACCACACACCTGCTCGCAAATGTTAAATAGATTTATGCCTCGGTGGAAAGTATCTATCGATACCTTTATGATATTTTTGGAGATAAATAATTAGTACCTATGTATTTATTTTCATAAATTCAAATTACTAATGGTTCACTAATGTATTAATGTTTAATCCCAGGTGAAAGCAACATGAGTGAAAAAAATCAGCCAAGTGCGAGTCGGACTCGTGCACCGAGGGTTCCGTACAAAAAATTGTAATGTAACAAAAAAATTGTGCTTTTCGCAATTTTTCCTTTATTTTTGCTATAAGACGTTGCTTCGTATCAAATTTCAAGATTCTGAGTTCACGGAAAGTACCCTGTAGGTTTTGATTCCCTTGCGAGTGACGAAAATTTGCAGCATAAACGGCTGTTTTTTTTTTATTGCGTTGGTTTAGAGGTTTAATTTTTTCACAGCTCCAAGGAACAGTAGACTTGAGAGATATGAATTTCACCTTCACGCGTTCTTGAGAAAAAGGGTTTTGACAGACAGCCAGACAGACAGTTTTTTCCTTTTGAGGTAAGGAACCCTAAAAAGACAAATCTACATTATTTCTGCCGGACAATGTAACCAATATACACTGTCGTGCTATTATGGCTTCTGATCAAACCAATAGCACAATATGGGTTAATCTTAATATATATAAATTGCGTGTCACGTTGATTGTCCGCGATGGACTCCTAAACTACTTAACCGATTTTAATCAAATTTGCACACCGAGCGCAGTTTGATCCAACTTGAAAGATAGGATAGCTTACATATTAATTTAGGAAAAAAAAAATATGAAGAAAAATTATGTTTTTATAAATTATGCTAGGGTGGGCAGGGTAGGCAGGGTAGGCAGGGTAGGCAGGGTAGGCAGGGTAGGCAGGGTAGGCAGGGTAGGCAGGGTAGGCAGGGTAGGCAGGGTAGGCAGGGTAGGCAGGGTAGGCAGGGTAGGCAGGGTAGGCAGGGTAGGCAGGGTAGGCAGGGTAGGCAGGGTAGGCAGGGTAGGCAGGGTAGGCAGGGTAGGCAGGGTAGGCAGGGTAGGCAGGGTAGGCAGGGTAGGCAGGGTAGGCAGGGTAGGCAGTGTAGGCAGGGTAGGCAGGGTAGGCAGGGTAGGCAGGGTACGCAGGGTAGGCAGGGTAGGTAGGTAGGTAGGGTAGTAAGTGATAAAGATGGTCCACCCCAAAAATTTATATGGCAAAACAACGTTTGCTGGGTCAGCTTTTACTACTATAAAAAGAAGACATAAGTCATAAATTGCATCCAATCGCAATAATAACTTGAAAGATTAACGATTTATCCAATAAAAAGGACAACACAAAGGCAAAACGTGAAACATACGTGTGACAAAAGGCTACGGATCAACGATAATGAAATCAACAATCACGGCGGCGCACGACGACATGTTTTCCTCCAACGGATAAGGAGTGTCACATCTTGTTTTCTTGAGTAAGCGAATAATCCCGGAAACATAATTCCGGGACATTTGTCGCAACGATTCCCTAATGAATACGCAAAAGAAAGCTTCTATCCTCACAGCGAGCCAACCCTATCATGATTGAGAAGAATTACGTCAGCCATTACATAGAATAGGTCACTCTCCTTTATTTCAGAGAAAAAAATGTTTGGATTAATAATTCCTTTGTCCTTTCTATATTAACAGTTGTTGTGCAAACTCCCTTTTCTGTCGTTTGACCTCGTTACACAACGAAATATGTTTGAAAATTTCCAACACTTGGACTTAGCATCGCCATTACAAAGGAAGTTTGGCGGTATAGTTGCGTTAAATATTTTGTAATTAAACTTTATGGAAGCCCTTTGTGTTCGAATGAAAATTTTGTTGTTAAAAACACTTTCATAGTTGTCTCAGAGGTCAACAAGAAAATTTAATGAGCAAAGACAACTTCTGGGTAAGTGATTGAGGAAAATACTTCGGTTCAATGTTCTAGTTTAGCACCTATAATGTTCCCACTGCTGGGACACAAGCCTCCTCTCTGTGAGAGGGAGTGGGCCATAATCCATCACGCAGGGCCAGTGCGGGTGGTGGATGTCACATTTCTTAGAATTTTTGGTTCTAGGACATGCCGGTTTCCTCACGATGTTTTCCTTCACCATTTTGATATTCTAGCTTACATCAGATATCATTAGTTCGATAAAGTAATGAAATAAAAAGAATTCACAATAAGACTTGAAATATAACTATTTCTCGCTGCACACTCATAATTACACTCACACACACTCCCCATATACACATGGGTGTGTAGTTTCATACATTCAAACACACTCTACTACATTCTTGAGGGGTACTCCCCTCTCCTACTTTTTACTAATTAAATTTTTAGGAAAATACATTTATACCTATACTATAAGCAAGAAAAATACAAAAATAATTTATTTTATAGACACATACATGGCAACTGACACACTTCACAAACCAGTTTTGATTATTTTATGTGATACCATATAGCTGATCACTGTCTCTTAAGATACAGGTCACCCTAGTTTAAGAGGCAGGGTTCACCCAATTCATGTACAGACCCTGTGGTCACAGCATAATTATGTAATTCCTGTCTTTACTCTTATACCAGCCAGTTGTAATCCATCTTTTACCTAATTTTTAACCATAACAACAATAATGTATTCTCGTCTGTAACCTATTTGAAAATAAATAAATTTTATTATTATTATTTATTATAAATGTACTAGAAAAATTTTTCGAGAGCGAAGCAATATTACAACTTTATTAAAGTGAATTGACATAATATATATTGGAAAAAATGTCAAGACAAATTACTACACCTGGCGCAAATTGAAGCCAATGTACTTAGTATCGACAGTAAAGAAAAGAAACAACATAAAACTGAAGGCTGTAACAAAGCCAATAACATAGTCAAACTAGCCTAAAATTTGACAACATTTCAAACAAATCAAAAAAATCGGCGTAATAGACTCGAATTTCTGACTCAGCAAACAAATGTGAGGATCGTAAAAAAACTTATACGACACTGACCCGTAACGACAACGAGATGACATTTGTTAGGGACGGGACGAACGCGTTCGTAGAGGCAGTAAAAAGCCCGGCTTACCGGAGCGCACGCACGAAACTAATTGCATTTCTGATTCCCTCTGAAGTAACTGTAATTAACTCGATCTGTGTAACGTTGTGGCCAGAAGGACGGCGATGGATGATGGGATGGATGCTGTTGATGGACTGGAGTTTTTTAGCAATGTCATTGTCGGAGGGAATGTTTATTTTTGAGATACTGTGGTTTGTCTTTGTGCACACGATTGTTGGTCTCGTAAGCAGAGAGCACGAGGTTCTGTGTTCGATTCCTAGGTCGGCCAAAGTGTTATTGGGTTTTTCTAATAACACTTTTGACTTGAATCACCTGAACAAAGGCTATGGATGATCTAAATTTAATGTAGACGGAAATTAATGGTTTCTGGTTTTTACACCAGTATTTTATGTTTCTGTAAAATTGAATTTGCCTAATTTCTTCAAAGCTTATAGCCATTTTTTGATAAATTGGACATTACCAGATTTAACTATAAGTAGAGTGCAAGATCAGCATTTTTTTCAGCCACACCTCTATGTTTACAATACGTACCTACATAAGTCAATCTGCCTCGCCTTTTTCCAACTATGTTGGGGTCGGCTTCCAGTCTAACCGGATGCTGCTGAATACCAGTATTTTACATAGAACGACTGCCTATCTGACTTCCACAACTCAATAAGTTACTGGGTAATACGATAGCCCTTGGTAAGACTGGTTGTCAGACTTTCGGGCTTCTGATGACCCGTAACAATTGTCAACAATTCACGATTGACAGCCGGAATCAACGGCTTAACATACTTTCCGAGGCACGGAGGAGTCTTGGTATCTAGAAATAGTCACCCATCCATGGACCAACCCCGGCAAGCGTAGCTTAACCTGATGCATCGACCCGTGCGGCTATTAGTACTTAGCCACGAGCTCCTCGATACATACCTACCTATGTATCGAAGCAAATATTAGCCAAACTTCTGAACCCAAAACCTTCATTTACGAAACATTCCAAATCGCTGGCCATACCCAGTTAATAAATTCACAATCGTCCACTTCGCATGCTGACTGTATATCAGCCAATAAATATTGTATTCCAATTTATTTGCAGGAGAACTAATAAAAATTACATAGGTAGCTTTTACTTGGTTCAATATTCTTATTCATTTCGTAGTAATTTATATTCAAACGTGGGTTTTCAAATGTAAAATTATTAGTTGAAATGATTTAAGCGTGTTCTGAAATTGATTTGCGTTTGTGGTTTGTTGCCCTACGTATTACGGTTAGCAGATTAGACAACATCAGTACCTACTCATAATGTATTTATTTGGGCTGGTTCGGTTATGTCAACACCACCAGTAAACAGACTTAAAAAAGAGAAACGCCGGACACCCAGCGAACTCAGTAGTGCCAGTTTAGTCATACGTACATAGACATATACACACCTTCACACACATTTACAACATCTACACCCCACAGATACACGCCCGAAGTAAAGTAAAGTAAAAATTTATTTGCATAGATTGCAGGTACAGTAAATAAGATGTAACAGTTAAAATATGGGTGATACACTATAATTATAAAATTATGTCACTCTCTGTATTTCATACTTTTCTGTATACTTCGTAATTGGCGTAATGTTTAGAATTACAAAAATAAACGTGTGCGGTCGGGGGAACCCCATGGGGACCGAAGTTCTTTCTCACTTATGATTTAACACAAGAACAAAATATTTGCAGCCGCCATCTTGTATTTACATTTTGACCGCACTATCGGCTTTTGCATCCTTGAAAACCATGAAAACGATACCCATGATGAAAATTTTGACAGTTTTCGCAGCTGCCATCTTGAATTTTCATTTTGACCAAATTCACACTTTCTCTCTCTCTTTCTCCGGCATGCAGTGTAGGTACTCGGGCCGATATGTACAATTTTATCCCACGACACTGTAATCACTTTAATTTTTTCTTTTGTTTTTTTCTGACGGCTTTCTCTCTCTCTTTCTTTCTCTTTGAATTAGAAGAAGACAGTCGCAAGTATTAACACTTTTTAGCGTGACGATTTCTGAAAGTTCACAAGCCACGTTAAAGAACTTTGTTCCAATAATGTTAAACTTACTGTCAGCTATGAAGCTACCTTATATTAAATAAATATCGATTTAGGTTATTGGCACAGAATAGTAGAGAACGCGCACTTCGCAGGTATGAAGCTACAAGTATAGCGGCGGGCTCGTCTTGTCGGGTCAATTCAGTGAGCGTAACGTAGTCAGAAGATATAAGAGTTACGCGATAGAAAGAGAGGCAACTTTTAGGTGAATATAATTGAAGGTAACTAGCGTTGTGCGAACTGAATTGCACTTTATTGTGTCGTAGCAAGAGTTACTTTTTGTATTAAGCTGTGTTATTGGTCACTAGTTAAATTTCAACTATGTATAATGTAGAAAAGGTGTGTGTGATGTGTGTGTATGTGTGAAATGGTTTACCCATAGTTTTCTAGGTCGGGCAAAGTATTATTTTTCCGGGTTTTTCCATCAGGAATTTCTCAGTAGCAGTCCGGAGTCTGTATTTATATCCAGTTGGTGGCAATAGGCTCGCCCCCTATTACATGGGACTTAAACATAACTGACGAAATGTGGGTGTACCATAAGTTTTATCATTAAAAGCAGAAAAAAAAGAGCAATAATAAGATATTTTTTTACAATTAATTGCTTCTATATTTAATTTGATTACATAAAACAAAGTTCACTTCAGTTTGATTCCGTGTAACATAAGGGGTATACATGAAATATTCCTAGTATACACAGCTACACATCAAGCTATAAATTTCCAGTATAGACTGATCTCGCATTATATAGGATTTCCGTACCATGCGAGGTCAGCTTATTCTGGAAATGTATAGATTGATGTGCAGCCGTGTGTACTTAATCAATTTGTTCAGGTAGTAATAAATATACTATAAAATATAAACCCACTTGTTTCGTATACAACACTTCAAAATTAAAACAATACTGAAAATTATTTACTTCCTATGCTGGTTACCCGGTTATAGTGTTAAACAATATATGTAACTATTTGAAACATATTCACGGAATTTATGATCCTGGTTTTTGATTAAAACATATTTAAAGGCAATAATTATGAAAATTTGAGGTCGAGGGGCTTGTGGCTAAGTAATAATGGCCGCACGGGTCGATCGATCAGGTTAAGCTACGCTTGCCGCTGTTGGTCCGTGGATGAGTGATCATCTTTACATACTAAGACCCTCCATACCTCGGAAAGCACGTTAAGCCGTTGGTCCCGGCTGTCATTTGTAGATCTTTGACAGTCAGAAGTCCGAAAGTCTGATAACCAGTCTTACCAAAGGGTATCGTATTACCCAGATACTAGATTGTGGAGTTCAGATAGGCAGTTGTTCCGTGTAAAATACTGGTATTCAG
This sequence comes from Agrochola lychnidis, assembly GCA_963680765.1. Taxonomy (NCBI): domain Eukaryota; kingdom Metazoa; phylum Arthropoda; class Insecta; order Lepidoptera; family Noctuidae; genus Agrochola; species Agrochola lychnidis. Next base: position 20,339,866 of record OY796857.1, read on the forward strand.
CTGCATCAGGTTGACTGAAAGCCGACCCCAACATATTTGGGAAAAGGCTAGGCAGATGATGAATTATGAAAGTTTGGTACAGTCGGGAAAATTAATAAATTTATTGATAAGCAAATTTACACCCTACGTCGATTTTCCGTGTCATAGCTGGGCGACCGAGTACTACTCTGGTGAAAATAGAGAATGCTCAATATGATAGGAAAGTTAATACTAATTCCATGTATATATTACACTAATTCCATGCTGCCACGTCAATTTCCTAAGTTAGCTATCTTGTTCTAAACTTTGGGCGACCGAGCTCTGCTCGGGTGAAAATACGGATAAAACGAATTTTCCTAGATATGAGACCTAGCTAGATCGATTTTGCGCTCCCGTAAACCCCTATATTGCAACTTTCATCGAAATCGTTAGAGCCGTTTTCGAGAACGTGATTACAAAATTAAATTACATACAAATATTGCTAAGTTAATAGGATAGGATTTCACAACAACTGTCAAAGAAAAACGATTGTGATTTGATAGTCGAAAAATTTAAGTTGGTAATGAATTTGCCTAGCAATCCATGTTCTAACAGAATCTGTCTCAATAATAATTGGGGCTCAATTTTCACGGGCGATCAATGTACTGAGCACAGGAGTAAAAAGGTAGGAGTAAGGAAAAACGGAATGAATCAGCTGATTATCACCCGGGTGTGTCGTAAAAGTTGACTGACGGAAAGGGTCACACTGCCACTGGTGTACCTACTAATAAAGAGGCGATGAGTTGGCAACCCACGTAGAGTAATATTATCAGCTCAGGCAACACCCTTATTATATTTTTTATACTTGCAAAGTTTATAATAAAATATTTATGTACCTATTTCAATTCACTTAACTCATAATCTCTCAGATTTACTCAACCCTAAATTGCCGTAAAATGGTCATTTTCGACTTGAAACAATCCTAATAAAACATAAGGAAAATCAAGCTTTTAATGAACTAAAAAGTACTAAATAAAACTAACGTAATACAGTTGCAGAATCGTAACTTTTCGTAGTCATTAAAATGCAGCACGAAAGGTGAGATTTTCATTTTCATCATCATCTGCCTAGCCTTTTCCCAACTATGTTGGGGTCGGCTTCCAGTCTAACCGGATGCAGCTGAATACCAGTATTTTACATGGAGCGACTGCCTATCTGACCTCCACAACCTAGTGACTAGGTAACACGATACCCCTTGGTAAGACTGGTTGTCAGACTTTTTGGGCTTCTAACTACCCGTAACAACTGTCAAAGATCTACAAATGACAGACGGGACCAACGGCTTAACGTGCTTTCCGAGGCACGGAGGGGACTTGGTATGTAAAGATGGTCACCCATCCACGGACCAACCGCGGCAAGCGTAGCTTAACCTGATCGATCGACCCGTGCAGCTGTTATTACTTAGCCACAAGCCCCTCTGTATTCAATTTCTCTTTCATTTTCTACAAGTTAAATTCCATACTGATTTCAAAGTATATGATATCCTACTTTGTAATTACATTGTACGTGGGCTAATAGACCATATAAAATAATGTAGTAATGGATGATTCGGCCATTTTAAATTCTCCAACACTTTGCATTAAATCGTATGCTGACAGTTTTGTAAGTGGTTCAGGTTACACGCTCAAAGCGATTTTATTAATAAAAACAATAATTATTATTTCATTTTGATTTAACATAACATAACATCATGCCTTGTTTCCCCGAAGGGTTGGGCAGAGGTGTCCCCGTAGCAGGTACACCCACATTTCGCCAGTTATGTTTAAGTCCCATGTAATAGAGAGCGAGCCTATTGCCATCTACCGGGCATTTTGATTTATTATGAAATAAAACAAAATTAAATAGGACATTTAACTGAGTACTGACTGCCCAATATGACAACTGATTTGCTATCAAAAAGTTTCCTTTGCACGACAATTCGTAACCTCAGCTTTTCCGTACAGCTAAACGTTAAACACTATCCGTTTCATGTTGGCTAGAGTTATAATGCTGAAACTTTGGTAAAAACGCATTGCAGCGACGTTGTTAACAAAACTGACTGCCCAAACTGGACCGCGAGTACTATAAGTAGTGCTAAATACTGTTCGGGTCAGGCGTGCGACAAACTCGACCCGAACATGATTTAGCTTGGGTTAATCCCGAAAAGCATGACCTGAATAAAAAGTAATTGCTTCGAATCGGCTTTGTTGTTCAACAAATACTGCTGAATCGAAAATGCCGAACCGAACAAGGGTGGAAACTTTTGTAACTCGCTCTTCACTCGCACTTTATACCACCAGCTCTGTAGCTCGTCTCTTCACGCGCCGGCTGCTACATTATTCAAAGAAACCCTCGCCATAAAACTCGCGCCGGTCGGTACTGAATCGTAACATGGACTTCTAAGGATGTGACCACAAGCTTGCAATAAACCGTTAACTGGCCAGTGCCGATTTCACAGGTATAGAATTTACGATCGCCGTTTTCGGTTTGCGGCATTTACCTATCTTTTTGTTGGTTAAAGGCCATCAATTGGGTTCGGATAATGTTTCGGTGTAAAAATCGTGTTCTTTTTAGTGGGGTGTGTTGGTTTTGTACAGGGATAAATTAGTAATGGGTGTGGAGACGTGACCATTTTCTGGGACAGTCTGTAGGGTTAGTCCTTATTAATAATGGGCATTTTACTGTATAAGATAATTGGGCAATAAGATTTTTGTTAAGTAACGAGAAGACCTACTTTTCCTGATTTATTTATTTCGGTATTATCAATATTACCAAAATATACCACTAAAAATAACAGCTACAGTCATAAAAGCCACTTATAATATTGCTAAAACAGCAATAAAAACAATACTTTTCGGTAATCGAATAAGGAAAAAAGCTAATAGATTCGGTATCCTCCCCCAATATAATTTGGCTCGTGTAAGCGTAAATATTATAGACAATAACATACACATTACCCGGATAATGTAATCCGCTTTAATAATCCGCTTACAATTTGTTTCGATAGCCCTGATAAAGTAAACCACGGGTTGTAGTGTAGGCGGAGCGGGGGCGGGATATTTCTATCAAGTTTCTCCACGAAACGGAATGAAATGTTTATCGTTCGTATGCCTTCAGGGAATGGAGACTGAAATACAATCATTGGTTCAAAATGCCATGGGCAACTCTATTATATATCTAAACACGCGGCAGCGTGTCGAGCCAAGTACTAGGCAAGACACGGCTGCAGTGTGTTATATTACACGAACCATTTGGAGCCACTTTTGACCCCTTAATAACTCAAAATCTATGTAACATAGACTCATGAAATTTGGTTTATTTATAAAAACCCCTTAGATTAACTAGAATTCCAAATTTCATAAATAAAACTCAAACGGTTATTGAGATATTAACGTATAAAAATCGGCATTTTTATCAACGACCCTGTCACTAGACATCAAAAACATTTAACCCATTTCCGGGTGACCTAGAAAGTTGAAAAGAGATTTCCCGAAAGCAGGCCCATGGTATGATACTGTGTCAAAGCTTATTTATCAAAAATTATGTCGTATTTTTTTCAAGTCGTTTTATCACAATTTATTTCTTCTAGCATTAGAGAACCTAATAAATATTTATTTTGTTGATACTTAATAAAGAACTACATCCGCCATTCAATCCTAACCTGAATGTTGCCAGATGACAGACTATTCCAATAAAATAATTTGTAATCGATTGAAAATATCGATACTAACCCACATGGAGTAGGTGGAGTATCCACTACACGAGTATGTTTTAAATGCTATTTATTATACTCAAATACTGTAAAACTATGATTTTACAATAAATAAAATATTATATGGTCTGAATATACTCAACAACTTAAAAGCGTTTCGAGGCAGTAATGTTATTTTATAAACTACCAGTGATCAGAGTAAGTAGATTGATTTGAGGTCAATGAACTGGCACGTATATTAGTATGGATACGCCTCCGGGATTCCGGGATTTTGAAATTATTAAGATTTTTTAAGGAATTTCAAATGTTGTAATGTGTAGAATAAAGAATACATCAATATGAATAAGAAATGTTCAACCCTTTTGCTGTCTGTTTAATAGTATATAGGTGATCGGACTCCAAGAAAAGGATAGATATACTATAAAACAATATAATATATTTTAAATATTTATCTATCGCATTCTATAAATTTCCAATGTAGTAGTTTAAAAATCCTTACTTTAACAATATGTGATTCAATCCCGTAAGTACCAAAATGAAATCCCGGAAAAAAGGCTTATCCATGTTATGATTTCTATGACTATTCATGATGCGAGTACGTAAAATCAATCGACCTACTCCGATCACTGATAATCACCCAATCGATTTCGTCAATCGATTACCAAAATAATTAAACCTGGTAACACTGACACCATGCATAATGTCAAACTGTCAAAAATAATCTGTCAGATCAATGGCATTGTTGGCTGTTTGTTTTACGTTGATTTGAATTTATTTTTCCGTATTTACTTTATACTTATATTACGTTACGATTTAATGCTGTCAATTTAAATTGAAGCCAGAGGAACTATTGCTTATCTTTCCATGGCCCTGGGTAAGTTTATTATGTTCTCTAAATATTTATAAACACCGTCGTATTGTATAACCTCATTGATTTTAGCAGCCTATTAGTAGAAGGCCTATGTTCAGTCAGGGGTACGTCGCGCGTCGTCAGCTGTAAATGTCTATAGTATGATGTAATTATATAGCATAAGTAAATACACTGAATTTTTTTACCTTTTTCAGGTATGACGATGACATGTGTTATTGCAAGACTTGACATTATTGATTATATTATCTACAACTCTATCCCAAGTATTACTTGCTCAGCAAAATCTAAGCATATTATGTTATGTATGTGGCATGTCAACTGCAAGTCACAGAAGTCATCAGGTTAGTGTTTTTAAAATGGCAGAATTACTATGAGTGATATAATTATTATACAAAAGTAAATAAACAACAATAAGAGTATTTTCTTACTTTCTAGGTTAGGTATACATTTGGATAAAGTTTGTCATGCTTGCTGAGAGAGGCTGCTACCAGAGATGTTTATAGGCAAGCAAGTGAAGATAAAAACAGAGCCACCCTAGAGTGTAAAAGATTTACCCATAATAGATCAAAACAATAATCTGGTTAGGGCCAGAATCAAATCGTGACATGTGAGCAGCAGGACTTAGTGTACATAATTATTGATAAGTGAGCAAAATAGGACAAATTGTTTAAGAGATCATCATTGCTTATTACTGTTTTGTGGGAAAGCGTACATCTACCATCTACCGTACCTACGCTGCTTTTTTATGAGAATGAAGCTGAAGCCGTTTTAAATTCTATGAGAAATAAAATGTTTTTAGTATTTAGGTATTGTTGTGTTATTTGTTAAAGTAAACCTTCCTATAGAAGCACTGAAAATGCTGCTGCCAATGAGATTATTCATCTTTAATTAAGAGAGTTGGCTAAAATAATGTTTATGCCATTAAATCTTTCATATTTAGCGCGCAAGATTATTAATTTACCTTTATAAAATTCAAGTCTGTAAATGCGATAATCGCCATTTTGATGACAGTCGAGGTCGAGGCTAAAAAACATAAAAATTGGGGATTGCGAACATCCAAACTCCACCATAAGGACAGCGACTATTAATACAACATTTAATTATTTGACGAATTCATCCATTTTTCAAGTTAAATAAGTAGTAGTAATGAAGTTTTTGATATCAAAAGTCGAAGATTCGCGCCAATCGTGCGTGTTTACATTTTAACTTTTCACAATTAACACACATACACATATCTTTAAATGTGACAAATGTGATTAAAAAGATTATAAGTAACTAGAAAATGCCCAGATCTTTACTTATTATACGAACACATGTTCAATAATACGTAATATTTATTACTACTACTCAATTTGTGTTAAAAATTGTCGATCATTGTTTTTTTTTTATTGTAATGATGTGCGAAAACGATTATGCCAAACGTTTTTTTTTTTTTCAATTTTGATTGTCTCGATTAATTTATAATTATGTCAAATGTCTGAAATCTATACTTGAAAATTAAAATAAAATTGTTTTAAGCATTAAATACAATAAACATTGTTTAAAATAATTATTTATACTTTTCTAGTGTTTAATCGTTTTTAGGACATTCAATATAAAACGAGTCAACACATAGAACGAGGATAGATACTTACCTCATTTATTGAATTTCGCGCCGAATTGTTTCTATTTATTTGAATTTAAATTCGGAACGTTGTTCAAAATTATTTTTAATTTATTGGACAATTATTTACTGTGGATTTTATTTTTGATACTTTCTAATATAGAATGAATAGTATACATTTTTTAGGTAGGCTTAAGAAAATTTTGTTTGGGAATGATGTTAAATTAATTATATAAATTAGGTAGGTATTCCGCAAACACTTTTAAATGACGTCTATATTTTTAAATTGAAACTTTTATTACATCGTCTCAAACTTTTTCGTCTGTGTGTTGCATGTCGCGTGTCGGTCGGCCGCGGAGTAGGGATAAAGTGAAAGGCGATCGTCAGAGCAGCCAAGGCCGATATGGCGGCGCCTATAGTTCGCAGCAGCTGACCGTGTAAAGTTTCACTTTTACCGTGGTTTCATAAAACCAACAATCATTTTTTTTTAGTTGTATGAGTTTGATAGTATTTGTTTTTAATAGGATAATCTTACTCGAGTAATAGAAATTGTTTATTTTTGAGGTAGTTTCAAAACGAAATTTAAAAAAAACTGCCCAAGTGTATGTCGGACTACGCACAGTGAAGGGTTCCGTAATTGGGATGAATATTTACGCATAAACATTGCATAGTATCAATTTTATCGACTGCAAAAATAAGTTTGTATTTCTCGAAAAAACTATAACAAACAAAGTTAATTCTGCGGTTGTAACCGAAAATAAACTGTATCTCAAAAATTATTGACTTCAAAAGCAAAGTCACTTAGAAACATCTTAACATTTTAATTATGAGATCCAACAATACACGCTTTATATGCATAGATTTTTTCATCTCTTGGTTATGTGTAAGTATGGAGAATGCCACCCCCACTATTATGTTTATCGTAATTTCACTACACCATTGTTTAACGGTGCAAAAAATACACCTTTTTCAAAATTTTCATCGATAGAGTGTAAATAGTCTCCATGTTAAATGACTGTATGACATCCGGACGCACGGACAGACGAACTTGACGAAATTAAGAGGTCCGTTTTTTTACGGATTTTGATTATCAAGTTTACAATTGGCATGAAATTGATGTCTATGACAATTGATCTACAATATTATTATTATTTGGAATAGCCGCCATCTTAAAATCCAGAATGTCCATCTAATTCGATACCAGCACTATCTCCCGAAAACTATGAAAATGACAGTCATGACGACAAATTTTCAAATGGGGTTAAAAACTGCCACTTGCTCACTTCAGATGGCGCTGATCTCCAGCGTCTTATAATTTGACAGCTAACTATACATTTTTGATTCGAATGCCAAAAGTTGATGTAAATTCCTGAATTTCATGACTGAATTCAAAACACCCCGTCGAGTCAACTGATGTGTCACGTGTCAAAATCTTGGTCCCTAATGTTAGGCGGCAGTGAATTCATTTCATTCATTCTCGATCTCGAAAAACGTTGTTACAAACCTCAGGTCGGTATGTTCAAGGTAGTTGGTAGGTTGGTACTATGCTTGAGACGTTTTTGAATTGATAGATCGTATGACTATTGTTTTAGGGACTATTGTCGTTTAATTTTTAATATAAACTTACGAATAGTTAAGTCCATAGTGAGGTCAAAATGTAAATCCAAGGGGCGGCTGCAACGGCGGCGGTGATCTCTCGCGTCCGGCCCTGGTTCAGGCCATGGTACGGAGCGAGAGGAAATGGCAGGCCGTCACCTCCTTCTGCGAAGCGGTAATGCTCGCGAAGGAGGAGGCGGAACGCGTGAGGTAGAGGCAAAGTTCGCGCCCTCACGCCCCTAACCGCTGCAGGAGGAGACGCCCGGGGCGGGAATCGCGAGCCGATTTCCGGCCACCGTAGGCGCGGGCTTGCGAACGGTGAGCAATGGGTAGCTCGCCGTCCGATAAGGACCAAGCCCGGGTCGACGGCGCGTTGTGTTCCACGCGCGCCTCAAAGAGATGTCAGCAGAAATGACGGGATCCGCTAGGGCCAATGCCTGCCGGGGGTTCGCAGAAAACCGATAGGGACATCGTGGCCCCCGGCAACAGGGCAACCGAAGGAACACGGGTGGGTTTTAGTCAGTAAGAGTCTGATACGCCCTCCCGCTCCGCCCAGAGCGGGAGAAGATACTTAAAAAAAAAAGGGGCGGCTGCAAAAATTAAATAATTAAATCATACGTGAGAAGGAACTTTGTTCCTGACGGGGTCAAAGTCAAAGACAAATCATTAATTTCAAATAGGCCCATGTATGGCACTTTTGAACGTCAAAAATTACAAAATAATAAAATTGATTCTATTCGCCCCTTCCAAAAGGTAGTTTTCGTATGGAGAAGAATGGGCAAGAAACTCCACCGTTACTCTTTTAAAATGTTTTACAATTGTTTGTATATGTACGTACATTTGTTAAATAATAATTATATGTGCACCTAGAATAAAATTACTATACCACAATAGGTAAAAAGAATTAAAAATGAAACAACGACAGATAATTTAATATGTGATAGATACATGGTGCTCACATATTTACAAACATTGTAAAAGTAGTCGATTTTCCTAAAATTTTACAATTAATAAGTCAGTGTGTGAGGAAGTAATCACAGAATGTAAAATCAATGTCATAAAACACAAAGTAATAAATTTTACAATTAAATTAGCAAACATTTTGATTTTGTCTTGATTCTAAATTGTCCTATGGAGCAGGACCAGCATGTTTCCAAGCACTCTTATCTTGGATATAATCCTCTAATTTGTAATATGCTTGTTTACAAAGTGTATTTTTAATATGAGTTTTAAATTTTCTTTCATTTAATTGCAAAATGTCACAAGGTATTTTGTTGTAACATTTAACACAGTACCCCATAAAAGATGTATATACTTAAGATAATCTAAAAAATGGTTGATCTAGTTTATCTTTATTTCTAGTATTAAAATTATGTCTATCACTTATTTTATTAAAGAGATGTGGATTTTCCTTACATACATAATATTTTCATAAATGAATTGGCAAGGTACCGTCATAATATTAATCCTTTTAAAAAGTTTCGTGAGAGATTCGCGGCGACGTAGATTATAAATGGCTCTGATAGCTCTCTTTTGCAAAATAAAGATGGATTCAATGTCAGCAGCCCGACCCCACAGTAAAATGCCATACGACATGAGGCTCCCCGACTGCATACGTTTTTAGGGTTCCGTTAAAAAACGGAACCCTTATAGATTCGTCATGTCTGTCTGTCTGTCTGTCTGTCTATCTGTCTGTCTGTCTGTCTGTCTGTCCGTCCGTATGTCACAGCCATTTTTTTCCGAAACTATAAGAGCTATGCTGTTGAAACTTGGTAAGTAGATGTATTCTGTAAACCGCATTAAGATTTTCACACAAAAATAGAAAAAAAACAAATAATTTTGGAGTTCCCCATACTTAGAACTGAAACTCAAAAAATTTTTTTTCCTCAATCCCATACTTGTGGGGTATCTATGGATAGGTCTTCAAAAATGATATTGAGGTTTCTAATATCATTTTTTTCTAAACTGAATAGTTTGTGCGAGAGACACTTCCAAAGTGGTAAAATGTGTGTCCCCCCCCCCTGTAACTTCTAAAATAAGAGAATGATAAAACTAAAAAAAATATATGATGTACATTACTATGTAACCTTCCACCGAAAATTGGTTTGAACGAGATCTAGCAAGTAGTTTTTTTTAATACGTCATAAATCGTAAACTTATCGTTACTTGCTGCTACGGAACCCTTCATGGGCGAGTACGACTCGCACTTGGCCGCTTTTTTTTTTAATAATAATACTTGCCGCGCCGGCTCAGCGATCTGACATCATTGCGGAAAATTGTAACAATTGTTATGAAAGAAATACCTACATTCTTACACAATATTGCTACGCATATTTACAAAAAGAATCTAATAGATCACGTTTGATTGACGAATAATAATAATTTCTTTACAAAAAGTAATGATATCCCATCAAAAACATAAATGTGAAAATGGGAGCCAAATTCCATAAATATGGTTGTCGACTTCGCCGACAAAAGAATTGAAATCTAAATGGGTGCCAAGTTCTGTAGATAATCCTGAAATTTATTTATAAGAACATGCAACTTTCTAAAATAAAATTAAAACACAAATTCTTGTTTTTTCTGCTATAACAATGTTTGCTATTTAAAAATATAACTTCTTAAATTTGAACAGTCGAATTATTTACACAAAGCACTTAGGATAAATTGAAGCTCAAGATTTGACTTGGCTAGTTTTTACCAGCAAGCTGAAATTTTAGAGAAAGAAGATATTTTGACCTTACAGTTACAATAAGAAACAGTAACTTGCGCATAACATAAAGAACAAATATATAAATACGCCTAGGTAGACAGTCAAAGCTGTAAACAGTTACAATAAGAAACAGTAACTTGCGCATAACATAAAGAACAAAGATATGAATATTTTACTTTATTTATTTGGCTCACCAACAATTAAGTACACCGATACAAAGATATGAGATACATGCAATAAACTTATAGACTAGTGTACAAATTTCTTACAGGTAAGCACATCATGAATTACTTATTTGATGTTGAGTGCCTACTTAAAATTAAATAATAATAATTAAATATGCCTAGGTAGACAGTCAAAGCTGTAAACTCGATAAAAAAATAGCGTCCAACTGTTAGCCGCTTAATGCACGCACACTAAAAAAGTAAAATTACAGCACAATGACGTGGCGCGAGTGTAAGACGTAGCTGTAATGCACACCAGCATAAAAAAGTTACCCTGTTTGTTTTAGTTCTTTTGCACCGCGACACTGTAGACAAATATAAAGATGATAAATTGATTAGCCAAATATAAGATAACTTGTATGTAAAAACTAGCCAAGTCAAATCTTGAGCTTCAATTTATCCTAAGTGCTTTGTGTAAATAATTCGACTGTTCAAATTTAAGAAGTTATATTTTTAAATAGCAAACATTGTTATAGCAGAAAAAACAAGAATTTGTGTTTTAATTTTATTTTAGAAAGTTGCATGTTCTTATAAATAAATTTCAGGATTATCTACAGAACTTGGCACCCATTTAGATTTCAATTCTTTTGTCGGCGAAGTCGACAACCATATTTATGGAATTTGGCTCCCATTTTCACATTTATGTTTTTGATGGGATATACCCCACCCTACTTCTACTTTGAAGCTATCTGTTTGATCTGGTCGCGAATTAACAAAGACAATAACGAAAAAACAAAAACACTACATTAATTTCAATGTCTCTGTCTATCAGCGTTTCTACGATGCCGATGATATTGATTTTCATATATACAATATTTATAAGACGTATTATATGACGTTTGAATGTGGAACGTAACGTAATTTTCACAAAATCTTCAGTGTTATTATGGGGACTTCCTTTATTGTACATCCTACAGAGAAATCAATTTCAATTAATTCGAATTAGTTTCTGCTAAAAAATTACGAAGGTATATTATGAATTTTCGGCAATAAGCCCTTGGTGACCGTACCCTAACAGGGAACTGAAACTAAGGCCGTTGAAAACCGAATGAAATTCAAAAGCGCACTGTGGTGTGTCTCACTCAATTTGAATATTTGTAAGCCGTAACTTTTTCAAAATGAGTTTTACGTATTGTTGAATTTAGTTCACATCGTTACATCAAAATGTTATTTGAAACGTCTATGTCAATATCAAATATATCGAATAATTTCCATAAAAAGAACTGTAAATATGGAATTCAGTTGAAATTATTTTGTTTGTATTTTGTTGCTGAACAAACGCAATTCAGGATTTGTGTCCATTTAGTACTAAAATGCAAAATTGAGGTCAAACAATTACAATTACAACTACAGTACTTATCATTTTAACATTACGTTCAATTAACAAAATTTGATAAATACTCCATTTAGTACTTAAAACCAAAATTGAAGAGGGACAATCGTAACAATTTTACTAATTTGACTAATTTTAACATGATTGTCATTCTAGCGAATTGCATTGCAATTTAACCTATTGACCGCCCCAGTCGGATTAATACGAAAAATATTTTCGTACGACTGAGAACTTATGTTCGTTTTTAGGCGAGGTATATCTCATGAACCGTGATAGGTAGACAGTTGAACATTTAAGGTTAAGGAGATTTTCTAAAACTGTAAAAATAACTTTGTAATTCATAGAATCATGATGAAATACAAATATATCTTTGCGAGTTATTAAAATATAAGATGAAAAATAATAATATTCTTCGTTTAGTATTTTCATTTATTTACTAAATAATGTACGGTGGTATGGAACCCTTCGTGTCCCGACTTGCAATTGGCCGATTATTTGTTTTTTATTTGTCTATTTATGAGCTAGGCGCTGGGAGCACGGCAATTGATATAAAACCAAGCGCTCAATAGGTTAACATAACAAGTTAACATTACAACATAACCATAATGGATCATGTTGTCTGACATAAATAAATAAATAAAATAACGTGTGGCACTCGGGGACTGCCGCGGTAAAGCTATTGCATAGCATTTGTAACCTCCATACTTCCTATTTGTCAACGCTACACTTGGGATGATGACGTGATGGCATAAAACAAAAATTACGTTCCCATGACAACATCACGTTTCCCATGACCGTCATTACATGGTAAGCGGAGTGGGGGGTGTTAGGTTTTATTTTCGTTACGTTACGGAATTTCTTGATTCGGTCGCCGCGCTCAAAGCCCGCGATAAAAGCTATGCAATAGCTTAATTTAAAAAAAATTGTAACACTAAAATTCAACCAATGAATCACTCGCTTTCAATGAAAATAATCAGCTTAGCGTACTTGATTATTGTCTCTAGTTGTATGTGCGAATTATGTATACATATTTGGATACATATTGTCACGCGGTTGTGATCAACAGGGTCAGGAGGACATCCATATTGGATTATGGACTCCCAATGACGTTACGTCTGTGTTTGGCGTTTAGATACAAGTACGACACACTAATTTTGATGTCTCACATAAGTTTGTATACGTGAATCGTAGATAAACATAATTATTTGGGTATATTTAGAACGATCTCTACTTTCGGACGAATTCAGTAGAAGTTATCGTAGATTAAAATACGACAGTAAAATCATCCTACTCGTAAATGCTATTGCTGCCCTTTTTGACTGTCCTTTCCAAAATCTGTGTATAGAGACAACCATAGACATCACTGAGGTACGAGTATGTGTTACTAACACATTAACATTTTATGATTGATTTTATGTTAATAATGTTATTGGTGTTGTACCGTTTTAATTAACTATAAATAAATAAAATGACTGCCTCGTTGGTGGTTGGTCTAGTGGTCGCAAGCGCTACTGCTGAGCATGAGGTCCTGGGTTCGATTCCCGGGTCGGGCAAAGTGTTATTGGGTTTTTCTATCTGAAATTTCTCAGTAGCAGCTCGGAGTCTGGATTTGTGCCCGGTTGATAGTAACAGGCTCGCCCCCTATTACATGGGACTTAAAAATAACTGGCGAAATGTGGGTGTACCTACTACAGGGACACCTCTGCCCAACCCTTCGGGGAAACAAGGCGTGATGTTATGTTATGTGTAAATAAATAAATGATTTTATTTATATTATTTTTGTGATATTATGATTATTTTTATGTAACCTTTATGGAGATTCTCCGAAATTAATAAATAATAATAATAAGTAACAGACCCGAGTCTTCAAAAAGTGTTAAAGAAAACAGAATCTATCCAAAAACCAAAATCATCAGTACTTAATCATAAATTGTTTGCTAGCGAGTTAAGCTTTCTTCCAACCAATAGGAGTATTACGTCACCGACCGCAGCAACAGACTCTGATGGATACCCTTATCTAATTTCTATCCAATAAATTACTAACAACTCTATTCGGCTTTAATTGTTTTGTATCCAGACACGATTTATGACTGTGGTCGCAACATTTTCCGCGGAATTTCACTATTTCGATGGAAGTTGTGATTTTATGGATAACAGTTTTCGGAATGGAAACTGCTCCATTACTATTGGGGAAATCAATATTTGTAGACTAAGCAGCTATTTTGAATGAATGGTTCATAATTTCTTTGTATTTAGATTGTTTGACGATGTCTTTCTTTATCGATGTTATTTCGTCGAAATCTGGTCATAAGTTAAGTTGCTTGTAAGTTTTTGCAAACCTCTGAAAACGCCCAGCTATCATATTTGCTAAAATCTAGTCCGATTATTTTTGATGCAAAGCAAAATTAACTAGATTTTCCGTTGCTTGAATTTGCAACTGGGGTATTTTCACATTTTTAATTTAAACAGATGTTGGATCCGGTCATTAGTACGGACACGAAACGAATCGCAAGCGCGCCACTGGCGACATCAAGAATGATCTACCTACACCAAAAAAGGCGCGCTTCTACAGAGTCGTGATGTTTTAAGGCCACGGCGAGGAGGGCATTCAGCCTCTGGTCGCATTGGAGTCAAGACGTCGCGGAACTGTTCTCGATTTGTGGTGCTTAGTTATTGTTAAATTATAACGTGATCTGAACTGCAAACTGTTTTTCTGTTGCGCATTAACCAACACTACCCACACTACGCCCACAGTAGTTAAAATATCGCTGATAATAACGAAAGTCACATACCCGTCTCCGACATATATTATAATAACTTAATTTCAGACTATCCATTAGAGAATCATCTATATTTGTGTTAGTAAGTACTTAAGAACTATGTTAATAAACCACAAAATATAAAACAAATGACATCAAACTGACACTGGAGTGCGATCCAATGTCTAAGAAAATTTATGACCATCTATAAATAACTAATGACTTAGGCCCAAAACACACAGTCATATACACATTTCAATCAAAAATGATTTAGATTATTTTTATCGTAACTATTGTGGGTCAGATAATTCTATTCGTGTATATGCATATTCATCCTGATAATGTTTTGTAGGTTTAATTGCTTAGACCTAAAAATTCATCAATTTACATATTTTTAACAAACATCGTTTGTAATATCATGTGGATGTACAAATGATGAAATGAAATGATTTTATTTTCTGTAAATAGGTTTGTACAAACGCTTTTACATGTCAATAATATTATTAAAAAAACTAGATGAGGTCGGCGTTTCCTATCTAACTACTCTGAGAAGAAAGGCCGAAACAAACTCAGAGGTCACAGTCTCTTTTAAAGTCCAGACAATCTTGGTTAGATCATGTGAAGACCATGTAGATTGGGGGTATCTGAAATGATGTTTTGAGGGAAGAACCACACAGATTGAGTGCACTTGTCCAGTCAGTGCACGCATTTGTCAGTAATCGTGCAGCTCAACTCAAAACTTACGTACGTAGGTGAAACTCTTTTACTACAAATGAAACATGAATAATGACTCAATGCTATCTGGAATTATCACTCTCGTCAAATTAAAGAGAACGATCCACACAAAAATGTTGATAATGGATAAATTCTTACAGAAAAATCAGACAGTATACAGCTTTTATCGTACCACACTCTTAAATAACAGTTTATTTACATAATCGCAACAAAAGATAACATTACATAGCATAACACATTTTTGATAAACGCTGTAGGATAAAGAAAATGTTTACAATTGTTTTCGAAAAACTGTCAAATTGTTAGCAGCATTCATTGAAGATTACAAAACTCGCAAATGAAACACAAACCAGTTTTTATATACTTTTTCGTAAATAAAAC
Organism: Agrochola lychnidis; assembly: GCA_963680765.1. Lineage (NCBI taxonomy): Eukaryota > Metazoa > Arthropoda > Insecta > Lepidoptera > Noctuidae > Agrochola > Agrochola lychnidis. The sequence goes on from OY796857.1 coordinate 20,355,790, forward strand.
TTCGTCCTACAAAGTTTGTAAATGAGAGCCACTTCGGACCTTTGCCTTTTCAAGGAAAATTATTTTAATATTGACCAAAGTTTTCTTCGGCGATTTCTTTATTTTTGTTCGGCAGTAAATGGTATATCGTTATAATTTAGTTAAGATTAACTTTCTGTTTCTTTCAGGAGTACTTTGCTCTCGAGGTTTTAAACGACCGTGGTTTTATAACATTTTTAGAAGCAATAAAGTACTTGGTAGCTTTACTATTTTGCTTACGGCTATTTTAATGATAAAATGGACTTAAATTATCATCATAATACAAAAAAAAAACGTGTGGCACTCGGGGACTGCCGCGGTAAAGCTATTGCATTGCATTTGTAACCTCCATGACAACATCACGTTGTCATGGGAACTTCGTTCCCATGCAACAACATCATGTTTCCCATGACAACGTGATGTTGTCCATCATTACATGGTAGACGGAGTGGGGGGTGTTAGGTTTTATTTTCGTTACGTTACGGAATTTCTTGATTCGGTCGCCGCGCTCAAAGCCCGCGATAAAAGCTATGCAATAGCTTAATAATATAATGGCCCAGTCAGCTAGGTATTTATTTAAAGATGTTCCGAAATATTGACAAAGCTTATGTTAACAATAACAAACACAACAAAAGCCAACGAAGTTGGCTCTTCAGAATTAATGTCTAGGATGATTCCTAAATCCTAATACTTTGAAATACACACCCCTAACGATGTTATTGTCTACCCAATCAAACCTCATCCTAATTCAGCTCACGACTCAACATTAATAAAATTAGTTTGCCTCCTTTACACAATGAAACTTTGTAAAGAAATGGTATAAAATACTTGCACAACTTACCATAGCAAGTTCTGAAAACGGCACTTTTCTGTTAGCATAAATAAAAAAGGCATGTCTGTTGCAAGGATGAGCCAATTTCATATTCGCAGCTTTCGAGCGGTTTCTTGTAAAAGAAATCGTTTTAGTCAAAGAGTAAAATAAATAAACAGAGGAAATAGATGGGTCGAGTGAACTGTTTTATATACCAAATAATACTACGATACTTACACACTGTGTCCTAGGTGTTAGCGCGTGGAGCAATGAAAGAGTGGACTGTATTAAAAAGGCAATGGTTTATTCGCCGTGCTCTTTACAAAATATATACTTTCCCGAACAAACAATTAAAGGTTTAAAATCAGAGAGGAATGTCGTCCGTCGCGGTGGAGTCCGTGAAAGCGAGTGGTCGTCGGGCCGAGCCGTGCCGCCGCCGCGCTGCACCTCAGCTACCCGATGACGCGCTGATCACGATGCCTGTGCATGCAGACCGCGTGCAAGGTGTTGTGTTGGGTTTGATTCCCAACACTAGGTGTATTCGTTTTGGTAATTGTTGATCACAGAAGTAAGAAGATGATTTAATTATATCGTTCTGAAGGTCTGCTGTTAAATTTTACTTATGTCTTCATAGCTGAAAGTATTTTGTTGTGAGTCTCTGACCAAAAGATTTACAGCTCATCTATTCGATTGACATTGACGTGACAACAAATTGTACCTAGATTGAAGATAGATAGAATACTCTATTAAATACACCATAAATATAACAGATATAATGTAGAAATTTTACAAGGGGTGACACAATGGGTACTGAGTTTTATGTTTTCATCATCATCATCATCATCAGCCTATAAATGTTCCCACTGCTGGGACACAGGCCTCCTCTCTGTGAGAGGGAGCGGGCCGTAATCCACCACGCGGGCCCAGTGCGGGTTGGTAGATGTCACATGTCTTCGAATTTTTTGGTTCTAGGATATTCCGGTTTCCTCACGATGTTTTCCTTCACCGTTTTGAGAGCACTGGCGATGAAATAATTTACACAAAGTAAAGCGCCTGTCTGGGTTCGAACCTACGACCTACAACTCGTAAGTCGCGGCCGTTACCACTGGGCCACCACTGCTCTCCGCTCTATGTTTTCATAACTAAAACAAAAGATCAAGCTAGCAAAAAATCGTCTGATCTTCTCTCTAAAGACACCGCCTTCACTCAAACTAATCCACCGGCTATCCACATAGCCCACCACCCAAACTACAGTTGTATCTCTCCTCTAAACTTAATCTATGGCCTGAGCAGTTTGAACGCTAGTCGCGGTTCGAGAGCTAAGTAAATAGAGCGCACTCGCCAACTTATTCCGAACTTGTGCATAGGTACGTTGCGACCGTTGCTTGCAATAAAACTTGCTTTTTAAGCATATGTGTGCATATGCTAAATTGTGTACTTTGGGAATTGGTTTTTGTAATTGCAGGAAAGAGAATCGTTTGTGAATTTACTACTGTTATGTTGGTGTTTTGTGCCAACATGTTTTTTTTTGCAAATAATAATGTTGTTTCGATGTAGAAACACTTAATTTCTGTTCATGATATAGGTTAAAGAATGTAATAATTAGGGTTCCGTACCTCAAAAGGAAAAAAACGAAACCCTTATTGGATCATTTCGTTGTCCGTCCTTCAGTCTTTCAAGACACTTTTTCTCAGGAACTCGTGGAGGTATATATATATAGTTGAAATTAATATCAAACACGTAAGTCTGTGGTCCCTTGGAGCTCTAAAAAAAATCAAGCTTCAAAGTTAACGCAATAATTAAAAATAAAAAACGTGTGGCACTCGGGGACTGCCGCGGTAAAGCTATTGCATAGCATTTGTAACCTTTATACTTCCTATTTGTTAACGCTACACTTGGGATGATGACGTGATGACCTAAAACAAAAATTACGTTCCCATCACAACGTGATGACCGGGGTTCCAAGGAAACTGACTACCTAAGAAGAACATAGGTGGCAAAAACAATTTAATTTTAAAATCTAAATACAAACTAACACCTTAACAACTACAAATCTTCATCGGAAACGAAAAACTAACAAAATCTTTAACGGAAAATTAACCATAACAATGAAAAACAAAATAAAAGTAAACAACATGCAATAAAATATCTTTGAACAAATACAAAAAGAAATACCTATGGCTGGGATCGAACCCGAGGACCAGAAATGTCGATCCACCGTTGTGTTTCGAGACCGATCGGTTTCTTGTTGACCGTGGCGAATATGTTGAACTGTCATTACATGGTAGGCGGAGTGGGGGGTGTTAGTTTTTATTTTCGTTACGTTACGGAATTTCTTGATTCGGTCGCCGCGCTCAAAGCCCGCGATAAAAGCTATGCAATAGCTTAAAAAATACGGTCGTTTAAGCGACAGATTTTGATACTCGCAAATAAATTAAAACCTACAGGGTATTTCCCGTTGATCTAGAATCATGAAATTTGGCAGAAAGCAAGGTCTCACAGCACAAGTTAAGGGAAAAAGTCCGAAAATCGTTAATTTGTAATATTATGAAAAAAAAAAATTGCGATTACAAACTAACATAATTATGCAGTTGGAGAATTGACCGTGAATCCGTGACGTATTTATATGTATGAATGAACATGTTTTTCAACTACAAAGTTAAGTTTGTTTTTGGGATAAATTCATTCCAACTACGGAACCCTTCATTGTGCGTTTCCGACATGCACTTGGCCGGTTTCTTTTCCTGAAACTTAATTTTCTGATAACTTAACAAGGTAAAACATGACAACATAAGTTATATCTGATTACATTACCTATCCATCCAGAATCGTGAAGGTACTTTACCGTCTTTCAAATATAAATACGCTTAACTCCATGATAATAACATAAGAACTTGTTCAATGTCAATTCATAATAATTCTATAACAAGATGAAAACATTTTTTCCACGTTCCATACACCTACACAGTATACTACTTACTTATATTACGGGAACGTCAAATACCGAAAGAAACTTGCTGTACCAATTTCGAGGGCACATATTAAGGTTCTCTCATCACACAAATCTGAACCATGCTCCATAAAGGCAAAGTTGAAATTTGCATGGCGGAGGTAAATATTTTGCCCGCCTAAGAGTCTAAAAACAATATTTAGAGACGGGGCGCAGTTCTTAGACAGAGAATGATTGTGACGCATGGTTCTCGCGACCCTCATAACTCGAAGAGAGAATCCAATTCAACGGGCGCACCTTTTTACTTATTTTCCGAAATTGCGCTTCGTTACGTCAATGCGTAATGGCCTGCATATCGGTATGAAATTGAATTTTATTATTGGGCTATTCATTTTTACGGATTGTCGATGGAGATAAATGGCTCGTTTTGGTCAATATTATTGTGTGATGGTTGAGTGGTTGGACAGTTACTTATATATTAGCTGTTGAAAGTTTATCTTCTCTCTTGGTACTGAAACTGCCCAGGGTGCTAATAATCATAGTATTAGTATTTCATTATTTATTAGTATTGTATACAGACAGACGACGGACAGACGGCAGGCAGGCAGACGGTTGAACATACGAAAATTGCAGATCCTCGTTTTAGATGTAAAAAATTTTTGGAAACTTTCCAAATGCGTTTTTACACCTAAAACAATTAGAACATCTAATTCAGTATCATAATTGCAATTCATTATTAACATTCTAGTTCACTAATTAATCAAAACAGGTAGTTATTTGACAGCTATTTGCAGCGGTGCCAACTTTTAGGTAAGGTTGTAAACGCTAAACTTGAAGAATTGTATTGATGATTTTAACGATTATAATTCTGTAAAATTATTTCATCACCACTGCTCTCAAAACGGTGATGGAAAACATCGTGAGGAAACCGGCATGTCCTAGAACTGAAAATTCGAAAACATGTGACATCTACCAACCCGCACTGGGCCTGCGTGGTGGATTACAGCTCTCTCACAGAGAGGAGGCCTGTGTGAAAACATTTATAGGCTGGTGATGATGATGAATTCTGTAAATGCATATCTGACACGGTCGCGAATCACATTTTGATCAACGTACAACCTGTTACTGACCTGTAAATTGAAAAAAACCGTAAGAAAATTTGAATTTCGGGGGCTAGCCTGTAGTTTTCATCTTAAACTACGACAGCAAATAACAGCATTTGAACATTCACGTCTCAATCACGAATGCAGCATACATCTTCATCTCATCAAACATTTATTTGCCAAGTATAAAACCAAGCTTGTTTATTTGAGCTAATCTCAAGATTCATTGGGAGGATTTCGATGTGGTTTTTATTGTCGTATAAAAGTTTTATAGAGCAGAGTTTCGGTTTATTAATTAGAGGGGGGCGGGCAACGAGCACTGATGAATAGAGATGCTCCTGAATTGGCTTCTTTCTCGTTTTTATTTAGCACCACCACGGCTATGCTTTTGACGAGGTTGGCAAAAGTATGCGAAATATCCATTTATGACAATGACCTAAAAAAAAAAACTACAAAAGCGAGCAAGTCGGGAATGAATTCACATGGATCGCTCAAAATCGGCCCTCTTTTTTATCCAGTCATAGTTAACTTATGGATTTGATCAGCAACATTGTACTGTCTGCAAATAACAATGATATGCTATATTACTAATCCATCAGCTAGACGTGTTAAGTTTTTCTATAGTATTTCTCTTGACAGCTCATTTCAAGAGTCATGGCGATAATTATAATTATACGACCTGATCTGAGGTTTCTTCGGCTCTAACCACAATTCACGATATCACCGCGCCGGCAGCATCGAGAAACGGCAGTACTAATAAAATTTGTGGTGTCAAAAGAGCGTTCAGAGCACAACTTCTGACACGGACCGTTTTTCAATGCCGCTAATTTCTATGCGAAATTTGTGTCGAGTATGAGTAAACAGTGAGATGTTTGATTTGAATGGAACGTGTTGATAAAGCAGTGGCCACCGAGGTGTCTCCGTCCTCAGAGGTTCTGAACGACCTTATAACTGAACCCAGCATCGTTATAAGCCACGGTTTCATCCCAAAATAATATACTTAGGTGGTTTCAATATGAAATGAGTATTTTCAAGCTTGTGTGCGTACGATTAGAAACGTACAAAATTTGACTGATGAAAGCTCTCAAGAAATGATTGATCGTGAATTTGAGAAAGGCTTTTTGATTAAGAATTTTTTTATTGGTTATTTGTCTTTTACAACAAAGTCAGTCATATGAGAATTGATTGTTTTTTTTTGCGTGATAAGCATTTTATGGTGTTACTTGAGAACTTGAGATCGGAGGAGATAGTGGCTAAGTAATAACAGCGCGACGGATTAATCCATCAGGTTAAGCTACGCTTGCCGGGGATGGTCCGTAGATGGGTGACCATCTTTACATACCGAGACTCCTCCGTGCCTTGGAAAGCACGTTAAGCCGTTGTTCCCGGCTGTCATTCGTGGATCTTTGACTGTCGTTCCGGGTCGTCAGAAGCCAGAAAGTTTGACAACCAGTGTTACCAAAAAGTATTGTATTACTCAGTTTACTGGGTTTTTGAGATCAAATAGGCAGTCGCTCCGTGTAAAATATTGGTATTCAGCTGCATCCGGTTAGACTGGAAGCTGACCTCAACATAGTTGGGAAAAGGCAGATTGATTGACTTAAGAACTTAAGATTTCAGCTTGTTCATTGACGGATTGTTAAAACGGATTTCGAAGCGGTTTTTACAGCCATATAAAAATATAATCAAATTATTTATCTAGCTAGAGCATACATGAGTCTTTCTCAGCATGAGTATTCAGCTCATGGTTTACTACAAAAGAATATCTAAAGGAGATGTCGTAAACGCTGAATGAATTGAACTGCATTGAATCAATGAAGCGACTCATCTTTCAATTCATCTTGAATACAAATGACACTATTATTGAAATCCAATTCATGTTTTACTGCCACTATTGTCAAAATGGCCACCTTTTTGTAATTTTATTATTAAGCATTTTAAGTAATCCATTACAGTTCTAATCATAGTTGGCGAACTAGAATAAGATGTCAAGAAAACAATCACTTAATATGTTAAATGTTCATATGAAAACACTTCGTTTTCATATGAACATTTAACATATTAAGTATTATTATATCAGCGTCATAACTGTATTTTTAAGAACGTCCGCATCATAATCTTAGTCTCAATCTCAAAATACCTCAATTTTTCATACATTTTTGACAATGATTGTAACTGAGATGAGATTGTGAAGTTTTTGTTACGGGAATTGACCTTCAGGCTTCACAATCTTTTCCTTCCCATTGGAGTAGAGGCATGAAAATAAACCCACACGTGATTTTTATTGTTAAATTCCCATTGTTCGGTTAGTGGAGGCTTTTCCAATTTAAGTTATAAATCCCGGTCACCGGGCTGCTACTGAAAAATTTCTAGTTGATGACATTTAACTTTTTTTTGGGTGGGAAATTATCAAACTTCTCCCGATCTAGGCGGAGCGGCAGGGCGTGTGAGACACTTACTGAGTAAAGCCCACCCATGTTCTTTCAGTTGCCATGTTGTCGGGGGCCACGATCTCCCTTTCGGTTTTATTCGCAACCCCGGCAGGCATCGGCCCTAGCGGACCCCGTCAATTCTGCTGACATCTCTTTGAGGCGCGTGGAACACAACGTGCCTTCGACCCGCGCCTGGTCCTTATCGGACGGCGAGCTACCCATTGCTCACCGCCCGCAAGCCCGCGCCTACGGTGGCCGGAAATCGGCCTGCGATTCCCAACGCATGACATTTAGCCTGGCCTAGGACCTGTACTCAGATACGTACAACTTTAGATATAGCGTTATTAAACAGATATGAAGCGAGAATAACTGCTAAAGTGTGTACTTGACCTTCATTTTCATATTCCTTATAAAACGAGGATCCTATTTTTATAGATACCGTTTTGATTTATAGTACCAGTTCATTTGGAAATGGCTTCCCTGAACTTATTCACCCTCGTTTCTGCGTGGCCTAGTTGGAGATGAGTGTTTGATAATGATTTTGACAGCTTTACCGGTACTTGGTCTGGAAATATTTTAGGCGTTTTGTGAGGGTTCCGTTACTTCAATTTGGAGATTCGGTAATGGACAGATTTTTTTATTTTGTCTACGTTTTGTTAATCAATCAACTCTGTTTATTACTGTCGGGCCAGCGATAAGAGTATTGATGGACGATCGTGGTGAGTCCATCAATGCCTGGTTGCGGCCAAGGCTTGTGTAGTACTTTTCTCAAATAATGCGCTTAATTTAAACTTAGTAAATTATTTATAAATTCCAGAATCAATGACGAACAAAGATAATTTTTCACACGCCAATATGTTCATTTGTTTCTACTTACTTTAAACAGCTCTATTTGCTAAGCCATTTTGAAATTTAAACAAAATCTTTGGTAAGTTACCTCTTTGGTTGTCATGGGTCGAAGTAAGTTCGTTCCATTTTTAAATAACACGACAGATGTGAGTTATCATAGTAATTTATTTTGCCACTAAACATGACAGATATAGGTGTATACTCTTTATTATAATATGCTCATCTGCTTCAATAGACAAGATCAGCTCGTGGACTGTTAGCTTTACATCTCCTTCATTTCATAAGAGAGACATCAGACATTCTCCATGCCTGTACCGACTGACCACCTAATAACTCTTTCAATAATTGACTATATTATTGGACTGTATTTTTACCCGACTGCCGCTTGAAGAAGCATAATGTTTTTGAAATTGTAGACAACAAGCAGCCTACATTCAAATAGTAGATTTAAAGAATTTATAACCCCCCGAAGAAGCAAACAAAATGCAAGAGGGTGAGAGGTTACATAAATAAAATTTTCCTCAGCTGTCAGGTCCTTGATCTTGATAATATGTTAACATCCGGCAAAGCTCTGATTCCTTATCCATGGAAAATGTGAGGAGGTGAGGTTGGCGTAGGAAAAACAAGGAAACAATGTTGCCATTTTAGAAAGCTTCTTATTTTCATGGGGTAAGTTGTTATTTTGATTGATGTAGAGACAAAACAGCTACAACAATAACAAAAAAAATGTTAAAAAGGGGTGACAGCTATTTTAATTAATATTTTGAACACTGATTGATGCTGTTATTTAGTTACAGTGGATATTAATATCTTACTACAGTAATTTTTAGTTTTAGAACAAAAATTAAAAGCATAATAATATTGACTTTATGACATATTCCAGTAAGATGCTGGTAGGGATCTTGACCGTACTTCCGGGATTGTCCTGATAGCCGTGGAATACCTCTCCACTCCTCATAAGCACCTCAGGACGTGTTGCCCCCTTGTCGCTACGACACTATGTGCTAGCGACCGTTTTCGGGGGCCCATTATTGAGCGTGCAAGTCACCCCCTGCCATTTTATCCGTGTACATTTAAACATAGATCAGGCAGGGGCCATAGTCCTTCCATAGCTCCAGGTAACCAGTCCACTTAAGCCACCCAAACCCATAGTCCAATATCTTTGGTTTCCATATTCTGCAATAGTCCTACACCAACCGAGGGTTGTCCTTGGGTGCCCTTGCATAGTGCGAACAGGGATAATCGTCGGTTGGTGCCTCAATACTCAAAAATGTCTAAGGGGCCTCTGCGAGTTGGCTTCGGCCCCTCGTACGCCTTCCAAAGGTCCGGGACCCCAGGGCCCCGAGATATGTCAAAGACAAAATGTTAAGCATTGACTTTATAATAATAGAATGCCACAAATCACACTAAAAAGGTTATATAAATTCAAAAGACGCAATCACAAATAATTAATTTGTAAACATAGTCATTGTTTCGAAATGAAGTGTCCTCCACGTTCTCAATTCAAAGCTCTCAACAACCGCTATGTTTTAAAACATTTGGCGTTTTTACACATGGCAACAATGTGTAGTCGCTAGCAACACTGTTAGGCATTGAGATATTGCCGCCGGTACCGGCGCATATAAATAAATTAGCGGTCGAGAGTACAGACACGAGTATGCGTAACATCGCACTCTTTCATTTTTCATTTTCAGCTTGTGTGTGCGTAGCCATTTTTAAGTACCAAGTTGGGTATTTTGACCCTGTTTTTGATGAGTTTTTTTCTAACAATGCCTACTTTTTAGGGTTCCGTAGTAAACAAGGAACCCTTATAGTTTCGTCATGTCGGTCTGTCTGTCTGTCTGTCTGTCCGCGGTCTAGCTCCGAGACCCTTAGTACCTACTAGAAAGCTGTAATTTGACATAGGTATACATATTAATTACGTCAACAAAGTGGTAAAACAAAATTATGAAAAACATGTTTTTTAGGGTACCTCCCATACACGTAAAGTGGTGATGTTTTATTTTTTATTTTTTTATCCCATAGTGTGGGGTATTATTGGAAAGGTCTTACAAAAACATTATAGTTTGTGAAAACTATTTTTGGATTCAGGGATCTGTTTGCAAAATATTAAGCTTTAAAGTACTAATTTTTGTTAGAGTCAAGTGTCCCCCCCCCTGCCAGCTAAATGGTTGGTTTTGGATGTGTGAAAAAAATCACAGCAGTAGTTTATATAACAAAATTAAAAGGAAAACTATCACAGCTAAGTAGGCTTTACTAGTTATCGAGTAATAATTGACCAACTTAACTTTGCAGTTGCAAAAACATGTTTTCCCATACATTCCGTATGGGAAAACATGTTTATCAACTACAAAGTTAAGTTTGTTTTTGGGATAAATTCGTCCCAACTACGGAACCCTTCATTGTGCGTGGTCCGACACGCACTTGGCCGGTTTTTTATTAAGCATAATTAGGTACTGGATAAGAAGGTTTCCTAATAGACTTCTTAAAAGTATTGAAGAGTTGCAATCTGTATCAAGAAAATCTACTAACAACTTATACCTACAAACATAATATAAGTATGTAGATTGTAGGTATTGTTTGACTATATTTCTTGAGCCTTGTGATTTAGGTATCATGCGACAAAAAGGTCATGCCGTAATTAATGTTTGGACAGGCAAAAACGTTGAAAGTGTTTCTGCTCAAGGTGTGCTTGAAAAATTGTTAGTCGTGGAGGTCTATTTTAAATAGTACGTACTGTGTTTTAGTTTTTGAAGCTTTTGAAGCTTCAAAAACTAAACCAATGATTGCTAAAAAAATAAAAGTTTTGATGGCTGAAAAAACCTAAATCATACCTGGAAAAGAACTTTACAACAGAATACTTTTTCATACAAAAATAAGTTATAAAAGCAGAATCAAAAATCGCTGCTCAAAAATAATATTAGTGTACCACCCGCTGTTAACTTTAAAATAAAAATTTGCTCAATAAACGCAACACAAATATTAACAGCTGGCAAAATAGATTTATTACGAAAACATCTAGCGCAAACATTATTAACGCACTAAACGAATCCATAATAAAAGACTAAACGATAAAACTAGATGATTTATAAACATCGTTACTCAATTCTTGCATAAAAACTGTTATTTTCGAAATGCAGGTAAAAGTTAATTAGGGGAATGCGGGCGATCATAAATCTCAATCAATCTTTGTCAGACACCGCAATTTTGGTAATGTTGGACAGAAAACTTTCTTATCTGATATACGATGGAGGTACTATCACAGAATAAATAGGTTACAGAAGGTCTGGATCCATACCACAAGTGAAAACAGGAGCACGTACACATAGACTTGTACCCGTAAGGCCAATAAATTATACGACACTCATGTACAAAAATTTTGCCTTGAGTATACATTTAAAGTCATTTGATTGGTTGATTCAAGTTTAAAATTTGAATATCGTTCTGTAAAACGAATGCCAGTCGCGGGTGCACTTGCACTTGCTGTACGGTAGATGCGTGTGTATGTGTGCGTGCCTTTTTGAGCGTTGTATTGAGTTGACCTTCTGTATTTTTCTACTCTGTTGTTCTGTGGAGTTAAAATTTCAAGATAATAGAGAACTGGTTCAGTGGGTCGTGCGTGAAAATTATAACAAAGCCATTGTTGGGCTGAAGCTAACAATGTGGAGTTTAAATGATGGTTTAACAAAATTAATTTGGAAATGTGGACAGAAATAAAACATTAATTGACGAATACTTTGTAGCTGCATTATGTTCTGCTTTGAAAGCTGTGCTTGCCTATATTAATCATTTTCAGTATCGTTAAAAATATTAAATACTTTTTACACAGTTAAGTAGAGTTTGAGTGATTTGTCTACCTAAAAATTCATGATTTTTATAGAACATTACATAGAATAAACTTTCGCATTAAGATGCCGATATATGCCAGTGGCCTTGAGTGATTAGCTTACGTATTCCTGTACTTAGCTCAAGCAACGCGTCGTACGTCCAGCCAATAATAGGACTCACCCATCAAAGAGCGCTGTCCCAAATTAGACGCATTATTAATTTATTATACATAAATCAAAAGATATCTTCTTATATATAAAATTCTCGTGTCACAATGTTAGTTACCTTACTCCTTCGAAACGGCTTTACTGATTTTTACCAAATTTTATATGTATATTCAGTAGGTTTGATAATCGGCTACTATCTATTTTTCATACCTCTAAGTGATAAGGGTGGTCCACCCCAAACATAAATAATTTATATGGCAAAATAAGGTTTGCCGGGGTCAGCTAGTTTTAATATAACACTTATACCTACTAAAATATAAATAATTAAATTATCTTTAAAATGGTGAAGGTTTCAGAAAAATACGCTTGATAGTTTTTGCGTGATTCTCAGTTTTTTAATCCGCATTAGACATAACTTTACAAATTAAAAACACTATGTGGTATAAACATAATCTAAAATGTACAAAGATTGAATTATTAAGAATATACTCTAATTTAACATATATTTTCCAAATTACACTACTCGTTTAGACGTTATCTTTAGTATAAAATCATTAAAAGTCGGTTATCGTCGCCTTAAAACAGACTCTTAGACAAAATTGTTTCAAATCTACTGAAAAATCTGAATGGAGACAACACAAACTGGTATGTACAAAATCGAATGATTAAAATGCTAACATAATATTTATATATGTTACTAACATAGCTTATAAGTAGTGTGTATTACTAATTTCGTAAGGATCAAAGTCGGAAATACAGTTTATTACCAACTTCTTTTTTATTTACATTACATAACATCACGCCTATAATCCCCGAAGGGTAAGGCAGAGGTGTACCTACAGTACACCCAAATTTTTAAGCTATTGCATAGCTTTTATCGTTGGCTTTGAGCGCGGCGACCGAATCAAGAAATTCCGTAACGTAACGAAAATAAAACCTAACACCCCCCACTCCGCCTACCATGTAATGACGGTTCCCATGACAACATGATGTTGTCATGGGAAACGTGATGTTGTCATGGAGGTTACAAATGCTATGCAATAGCTTTACCGCGGCAGTCCCCGAGTGCCACACGTTTTTTTATTTATTTTATAAATGAATATCAATACTTAAGTTATCCTCTTGACAGTCCGGTGCTCTCCTGGAGATCGATAATAATTAAAATTCTATTGTTTTTTTTTGGACTGTTGAAGGTTTATATAAATTTTCTGAGATAATACCAATACCTAATAAAAAAAGATTAATTTTGTTACACGTGGGAAGCGCTGCAGGCGAAAACTAGTTCAAGCGAAATTGTTTTCTCCCAAAAAATCTTGATTTGTAGGAAAACCTCCGGAGAATTAAACAATTTTCTTTTTTCGTGAACCTACTCACCAATGTCCCATATAGTTGGAATGACCACATTCCTCATTTGATGAGGTTAGTAAAAGTAAAGATTGGAGGAGATTGAGGTAGAAGTTACATCGTCCAGTTTATTTTCCTTTTAGAAGATTTTCTAAAAAATCTTACTGTGTTAAAAGCTGTCATATCAAATCGCTATGTGCCTTCGACGCTTAGAAAGATGATTTATTTATTACCTACCTAACTTACCTTTTTCAACCTTTCCATGATTTAACGGCAAATAATGCATGTTTTCTATTTAATTATTATCAAAAACCCTCTCGCCAAATAAACAAACGTCAGACAAAGCCGGTCAAAAACAAAACTTCTAAAAGAAAAAAGATTTTCTTAACAAATACGTTCAGATGAGAAAAGAAGGCTTTTAGGATTGACGCTTCCGTCAAAATTGAGCGCTAATCTTAAATAATCCTGCGATTATAATTTGTGTAAAAATAAGATGTTTTTCTTCGGTCCAGCCTTTTGTTTGAAAAAATGTTGGTAATACAGATTTTCTGAGTGCCTCGGGTTTTTGACTTTTCTGCTCAAATATGCTAATACATTTCGGCTACGGACATCATTATTTCTGAGGGTTCAAAGTAGGATCTAAGATTGTGCAATCGAAGTATCTCGTTGTTTACTTACAAATTGTGATTTTTACATAAATTATTAGCACCTAAATATACAGATGGGAAATTAAACAAAGTTGTAGGTATATAATTTATCTGTGTCAGTATCTCTTCTCAGAAGCTGCTATCAAACAACCATTACGTAGGTACATTATTGATCTACACCAAAACATTCTTCATTTAGCCAAACACGAGGCAGCCTTTTAATAATAACCCCACCATTCCTTCAAATCCCAAACCTTTTAGAGATGCCAACACCAAAATGCTTCATGTATGTATATTCCGTCCAATCCTTTGGTCTGCCACATATTGAGAAGGGTCGATATTACTATGTCGTTCGTTACACAAATATATTGACGTGCCACAAAACGTTCGGAGTGCCGGTCATATTTTCCCAGCAAACGGGTTAAACCAGGGATGGCTAACCTTTTAGATCTATGTGCTATTTTAATTTGACCGTGATGTGTCACCAAACTCTTCCTAATCTAGGAGTATGTCTACCTAGGGCAAGATTTAGGAAAAAAGCCAACTAACGGATCCAGTTGGGCAGAATTTGGAAAACTTTGTAAAGTCTTGTCGCCGCCTATTTCGCAATGTTTGAAGACTAAGGTCTTCAACCAGTGCGTTCTGCCCATTATGAAATACGGTGCTGAAAAGTGGACATTAACAGTCGGGTTGGTCTACAAATTCAAGGTCGCTCAACGCGCTATAGAGCGGGCTATGCTCGGAGTTTTTTTGAAGGATAAGATCGGAAATGAAGTTATCCGGAAAAGAACTGGAGTTACCCACATAGCTTGCAGAGTAAGCAAGCTATAGTGGCAGTGGATTGGTCGTGTTTGTCTTAGGACCGATAGCCGGGACGAGTCCTGGAGTGAAGACCGCGTCTCGGCTAGAGTAGTGTGGGAGAATTTTTTATCACTGGCGGCAGTTGTCCGCTCGATAGGTTTACAAACTCTGGGTTTAAAGTTTGACAGCCATTTAATTAAGGGCAATGGGTATTAATAAACCGGCAATTGTTTGCGAATCTAATGCGTGATTCAATTATGTTTATTGTGTTGGTTTTGGGTGTGTCGAGTTTGGTTAGTGTTCGTGATGTGCATTGAGCTAAAACAATTATGTGCCTTCTGTAAACTAATAACTATTTTATTAGACTCTATATACTGAACATAGTTTGTGTTTTCTATTTGAGGTTGAACATGTTTGAGCGATATATAGTCTGATTTCTTAACTTATTCGTAGATACAAACGAATGGGTATGCTTAGGAATAATGAGCTTTAGGTTATGAAAAACGGGCCTTTTAAAACACTTCATAATTTCAACTGTTAACGTTTTAACATTACGCCTATAATTCCCCGAAAGGTTAGGCAGAGGGTACCTTAGCATGTTCACCCGCATTTCGCCAGTTATGTTTAAGTCAATGCCATCAACCGGGTACAAATCTAGACTCCAGTTTTCTATTGAGAAAATCCAGAAAGAAAAACCCAATAACACTGCCCAACCTGGGAATCGAATACAGGACCTCACGCTCAGTAGTACTACTTACGACCATAGACCAACGAAGAAGTCAAACGTTTCAAATGTCTTCTTATTATGCTGAGCAATGAAAGATAAGCTTTAAAACCATAAAACTGTTATTTTTAACCAGCCACAATACAAGAAGAATCAGTCATAACACGATTATTTATTTACAAAGAAAGCGTTTCAAGTTATTCTTTATAACGTTACAGGAAAAACGTTATTCAAAGATTTCCATGCTTACGCTTTTTATGGGATTCTTGGAAGGATTGAGATAAGCTGTTGAAGGCAGATTAAGTAATCCTTTGATTTGAGGCAGCTTTTTCGAATTTCGTCACGATTTTTGTCCATATTTCTTGATGTCAAGAATAGAAATGATATTTTTGGATGATTTATCATTGTCCGTCTGGCTGATAGCCAACCAATCGTGAAGTTTATCTCTACCATGAAACGTTAACTCAATTTGAAAGCATCCCAATAATATTATAAAATATTTACCATAATTTTTTTCAGTACGTGTACTCGTAACGTAAATAATATCATTGCTAAACGAAGCGTTTATTTAAACGACTAAAGCACATACACAGACCTCGATATTAAAATTTCTCACTTTTCAACACGGTCACACAAGCGTAACGTATGAAAATTTACACACGATGTTGAACGCCACATTTTCTGTAGAGATTATTTAAAGAACATTTTTCGTACTCCATCTGAATTACATACAAAACCTTCCTACATTTTTAGATACCCAAGGCAGTAAGAAAAAATATTTTTACGAAATAAGTTAGTGGATAGAGACTGTCGTGCGGTAAAATTTCGATACGTCTTTCGCTTGCGTAATTTTTTTTTTCATTATTAATAACTGATGAGATACATTCTAGGGTGAATTTTGGAAATAAATGCTTTGAGAAGAGAGTTTCGCAGGTAAAATTATTGAGCTGAAAGTAACGATTGGGGTTTTTGTTACGAAATATAAATGTCGTACAGTTTCAAGGTAGACAAGTAAATTATTCAAAAAACGTACAACCCCAATGACTTATTTCAATTTGGAAAACAAAATTTTAAAACAAGCAGAGACGCGTCCCAAACTAACTTTGTTTTAAATAAATGAGAGACGACACTGGCTGTCTAAAATGTAGGCAACTTAGTTGTTTTTTCTTTCAGACAAAGAAAATTAGGGACCGATCAACTTTCAAACAAAGCCAACATCGAATTCGAGAGGAGCCAGGGTCACCAGCAGGCAAATTCTTATCTAGATAATATGATATTTTCTGTAAATAGCATAGAAAAAGAAAATTGTATGTTTTCGCTAGAGGTTGAAGATTTTACAAGCAAAAGTCTGTGTATGTAAATCACGATTGTACTGAATTTTGCAGACCAAAATTGTTATAGCCATATGTACAATTGTGAAACAGGCTTTTGAATTTGGAGTTATTTTTATACATAGCTACTCAGTTGGAAAGGTCGCCCAAATATTATTCCTGAACCACTTTATTTCTGCAACTTTCCCCAGTCTTTGATTTGCCCAAACTCACAAGACTCACTATGTGCTACCTACCAAGGCAACAAAACAGAGGGTTATCCCTGCATCTTAGTCTCACATCCTCCCATTATCTGGCATTTTCTACCCATTATCTTAGCATTTTTCACTCCCTGATCTGTCAACCCTAAAGGTGCCACAACTTTTCTCTCGCGTGGGTGGGTACTTGCCTTTCTTTTACCAGAGCTTATCAGGATTCTACGGTATTTATGATCTGTAACGGGGCGAGGAGGGTTACCTAAGCATTAGCGGTAAGCCTTCGACTTTATCTTTCCTATATTTTATAACACATCCATCATTTTTTATAGAACATGCGATGTTTTGATGTTATTGTTTTGAAAATTTATTGGGATTACGGAGTTTTGTTTTGCGATCTATCAAAGGTGATGCGATTAATTTTGGTTGGATCTAGCCGAATTCTTTTATTCAGTAGTATGCTCCCTCAATATTTCTGAGAAATTCGAGTGGTTTCTAAGAGTAAATCTGCGATGATTTTATTTTAAAACACGTAAGTTTGCTATCGTTTTTTTGTGGTCAGGTTGTCTGTTTTACCATAAATTGCACTACTTACAGAAAATATTAAACGTAAGGTAGGTGTTGTACCTCGAAAAAGCAGAGGAACGTTACCAACCGTTTGCAAAGACATGCTAAATTCAGAATGACGCTACTATTTTCTGAGTTATGATATTTTTATTACCTTTGCCTTTTACGAGATTTAATTTATTTTTTAGGACGTACAAAGAAGAGCGGATGATTGAAGCCCTAGGGACTGACGCAGCAATTGTAGATAAACTCTCGGATTTACGATCCGGTCGGACCTTTTCATAAATTAGGTACATCATGCCAATTTATATAATGTAATGCTCAAGCGTGTTCGTTAACAAATAGCGATCTATATTCGGACTATAGACAGATACATTATTAATTTTGACATGCGCAAAAGGTAGCAAAAGTTTAAAATCATAGACAGAAGTAAGTGTTTAGATTTATTTTGGAATTCTTCACAGTTTTAAGATAATACAAACAGTTTTGATGGGTAATCAATTTATGCTAATAATAAGTAGAAGTAGATGGGCTAGCGTTAAGAGGGTTTATCCTAAAAGTTGGCAACGTCGTAAACAGCTGTCAAATATTTACCGGTTTTGATTTAATTTGTCAATATTACTGTATGGAAATAAGAAATGTGGCTAACTAGGGAACTAAAATATTGGTTATGAAATGCAATAACTAATATCGTAACACCGAATATTTAGTTTTAGACGTAAAAAAAGTATTTGAAAATTTTAAAATGCCTTTTTTACACCTAAAACGGTTACATCCTCAAATTCAGTGTTATAATTGCAATTTATTATTAATATTCTAGGTCGCTTTTTAGCCACATTTCTTATTTCCATACAGTAATATTACCAAATTAATCAAAACAGCGAAATATTTGTCATCTATTTGCGACGTTGCCCACTTTCAGAATAAACGCTCTTAATGATAAGAATGGGATTTAAAACTCAAAAATTCTTCGCTAATTTATTTAAGTATGAAATTCCGAAAATTGTTGTTTTTAAACGTCAGTTATTACATGCATACTGTACAAATTATCTGATAGCTGCCAAAAGATATAGAATTGAGATCGAGCTACTTAGAAGATTGGCTTATACAGGGTCAAATTAAAATAGCTAGCAAAATTTCAGATGTGTTGGGTCTATGTCTAAACATGATAAAACAAAAAACGTGTGGCACTCGGGGACTGCCGCGGTAAAGCTATTGCATAGCATTTGTAACGTCCATACTTCCCATTTGTCAACGCTACACTTGGGATGATGACGTGATGACATAAAACAAAAATTACGTTCCCATGACAACATCACGTTGTCATGGGAACCGTCATTACATGGTAGGCGGAGTGGGGGGTGTTAGGTTTTTTCATTACGGAATTTCTTGATTCGGTCGCCGCGCTCAAAGCCCGCGATAAAAGCTATGCAATAGCTTAAAAATAAATTAATTGAATGATGTTTTTTTTTTGGGGTCATCAACCGCCACTTGTGTAGACACTTTAATATCAGTTGCGGACGGTGAGCAATGGGTAGCTCGCCGTCCGATAAGTACCAAGCTCGGGTCGACGGCGCATTGTGTTCCACGCGCGCCTCAAAGAGATGTCAGCAGAATCGACGGGGTCCGCTAGGGCCTGCCGGGGCTGCGAATGTAAAATAAAATAATTTATTTTCTCTTCACAAACAATGGCATCTTATAATTTTGACATACTTGAAAAACTGTGACAATAGTTTGTGAGAGACTGGTGTTTGCACTAGGAATATGGGCCGAAAGGGAATTCGTGGCCCCCGGCAACAGGGCAACCGAAGGAACACGGGTGGGTTTTAGTCAGTAAGAGTCTGACACGCCCTCCCGCTCCACCCAGAGCGGGAGAAGTTATTTGATAATTTACTACCCAAAAAAAAGTATCAGTTTTTTTTTGTGTAAACTTCACAGACGTGATAGATATCGATATTTTAATAGGATAAAACATATATTATCAATTAACACTTCAAGTAAAAACACTACCAGCAGCCATCGACCCCAAATAAAAACATCAAATCTTTGTTTTTTGTCGTGTTTATATATCAATCATCAAATCTGCGGAATTTACCTAGCTAATTTCATTTGACCCTGTATTTTACAAAGGAATGAGCTGTTCTTATATAGCTATGAAGTATGTGCTAATAGGAGAGAAGAAAAATTATAACAAAACTAGCTACTCCTCGCGGTTTTACCCACATAAGTCTCGATCCCATGAGAATATTGGGATAAAAGGTATCCTATGTTTTTTTCCCGATTATGGTCTACCAATGTGCCAAATTTCATCCAAGTCCGTTTAGCCGTTTTAGCTTGAAAGCGTAACAAACAAACTCACTTTCGCATTAATAATATGAGTTAGGATGCACCGAAATCAAGATTCACTCGTCTAAAAAAATATAATTAATCATTATTACACGAGCAAGCTCATTCACAACCGATATCACACATTACCTTAAAGCAGTCGTACTGTTTCTAATTTACATAACACGCTGGATTTCCTTTGAAAGGTGCGTCTTTTGTCAGAGAGAAAACAAAGGCAAGCGAATACACCTCAGTTGTAACAAAAAGGTCGAATTGTACAGAGTTACGAGTAACAAGATACAAAGTCAAATGTGTGGAGCGTGGAGCGTAGAAGAAACAAATGACGTCAGTTTGAATTGGTGTTGATACTAATGCTGTCTGATTTAAGGTATTTGTGTCCTACTTTAGCAAAATAGTGTGCAAAGTAATTCTTTTTGCGCACCTGGTTTCGAGAGACTTAATGTGACTAGTCATTTACTTGCAAAATGAATTAATAGTTATTTATGCAACTGTTATATAATAAGGGGTATTAAAACACGAATGTGGGTTTATCACATGAGTGTTTTAATACCTAATTATTACAGTTACATACAAGACTTTATCTACACCCATGATATAAATCCTCTATAAAAGTTTCTGCAACCATTGGGTGTTTGTAATTCAAGATCAAGAATAAAAAAAAGTCCCACGAAATTCAGTACAACTGCACGTATCAATGTTGCCTGCAGCAGCACATCACACACACATGCGTGCAGCCGCGGGTGCTGCTGTCCCCCGTTTGAACGTTGAATGAGTTGCATAATGAAATTTAGTACAACATTATAACACTCGTTTGAATTATGTAATGGTTACGATGACACTGGCTGTTATAATGTTGCCAATAAGCTAACTGTTTCAGAAACTTTTATAGAGGTTTCATAGCATGGGTGTAGATAAAAAATATTATTACTATTTGACTTATTTAAAAAAATCTGATAATATTGCGTTCTGCTCTTAGACGAGGAGACGATAATCATTTAATTAGTCATACAAATTTGCTTGGATCCGTGAACACTATAACGTAACATAGAACGTTATGAACATGGTTATAGTACACGTTTACACTCATAATACAAGTTGTGATACTTGTTATAACTATAAATATAAAATGTCAAACTACTCGAAAATGGTTGACATTTGCATAGGAGTCATAGAGCGTCATTTGGTTGTAAATGACCTCTCCTGCACCCCTAAATGGATTCCCAACATATTACCAAAAACCCTGTACCTATTAAATAAAATAGTTTTCGATAGTTGACTGTCGAAAACATTCTTGTCTTGTAAAAGAGTTGTCAAAAACAATACATTAAATATGCAGGTATCATAATTTATGTATGTATTGATGTTGCTTTAGACATGTATTTATGGTTAACAATTTTGTTCACCTCCTTGATTTATTTTGATAATTTTTGTACAAGTTTTGTGTTACAACTAGTCCTTGCAAGTTTACATAACATATAGAATACATGTTTTATAACCACAACCATAGTCAGCCTATAATGTTCCCACTGCTGGGACATAGGCCTCCTCTCGGTGAGAGGTAGTGAGCCGTAATCCACCACGCGGGCTCAGTGCGTGTTGGTAGATATCACATGTCTTCGAATTTTTGGTCTTAGGACACGCCGGTTTCCTCACGATGTTTTCCTTCACCGTTTTAAGAGCATGTTCTATACCCTGTTTGCGTGATGCAGGATTTTATGTGACGTCATGTCTTTGATGCATAGTTTGTTTGTGGCGATATAGATGTCGCCACAAGTAGGTATATTTTGCGACATGCCGTATCTCCATTGCTTCTGACATCCGTATGAGAGAATTATCGCGGGGTAGTCTCACCCCGCGGCAACTGTCGCTTTGTATAAGGGTTGTTTTGTTTCTATAAATGTGATATGTGTAATTATAATGTTTGTCATTTGTGAATTAGGCACGTATGTGAAGTACTTAATATTTTTGTGCAGCAGTACATGAATTACAATATTTTGTCCACTGTTTCAGCTGCATCTGTTCAGATTGGGAATCGAAGCCTTCTGAAGTTGAAAAGATTAGGCAGATGATACACATATTAACCTCTATAACCCACGGATTCTGGCAGACTTACCAAGCTTTTATAACAGAAGAATTATGTATCGTTGTGTGAGGATTGGTTAAAAATAACGAATCATAAACAAATGAAATTAAATCTTTTAATATCTAGATATAAATCCACATACAACTTTCAATAAAAACACACATAGATAACAATGCCAATGAAAGGCTAACCAATTTTAATAGTATTACAAAACTGGACAGAATTAGAATTCATATAGCTTTCAGTGCTTTTATTTCATAGCTAATCTTCTTCATTAAACTGTTTTTTTTTTTGTTTGATGCGCGATTACTCCGGAATTATGAATTGATTTTGATGATTCTTTTTTGTTCGGTAACTCATACTTTAGAGGTGGTCCTATATAAATTTTATTGATTTTTGTTAAAGCCATCTACTGATGCGGAGTCGGCAACAACACAACCATCTAGCGTCGAGTAGACGGAGGCTCGGCGGTATGGGAAGGAACGAGAGCGGCGCACGGGGATCGCTCATTGGTCGTCGCCGAAGAACGCTCCAGAACATTCGATTCCTTCATTTCTTCGTTCAACAGTTCGAAACACAAAAAAGATGGTAGTCGGTCCACCATCACAATTTATTCTCTTAACGAAAACCTATGTAAATCTTATTATAATAAACGCCTAAAACCTTTACAAATAAAAGGAGAGTTCATTGAAGAAGTCTGACCCTCAAAATCCCACAAACAACTTTGCTTGGGTAGTTTTTGAATATCAATGATGTTATAATAAGTTCGGAAGTCGGTGGCAAAAAGCGAAAATTCAAAACCAAAGACACCGACTTCCGAAATTAAAGTTATTTTTAAAGAAGTATTTTCTTTGGAAGTCGGTTATTTTTGTTTATTAGGTATAAAATTACTATTAGCTTATAGAATCTAATACTAACAAACAAACTTCAATTACAAAATTAAAGTTTGAAATCAAGCCCAAGCGGAAAATCAGAAAAGACAAATTATGAATAAAACCATTGTTTATCTACGCAACAACAAACAGGCCTAAGTAGATTTACTTTATTACGGCTTACATTCTAACGCCGTGTTACAAATATGTTTTCCTTCTATTACAAGATAAGCGCGGCCTATGAAATATTGGGCACTATAGTGGGTACTTGTATGATTTGTGTTTACTTTCTCAATGGTTGCGTGTGGATTCAGCTATAGTCATTTTCATTGCGAGTACACTATACCTAGCGGGGTATTCATTGTTATAATTACACCTGGATCCTTTAGGAAAGCATTACACAGTTATATGTATCTACTCTCGTTTAATTTTGAAAAAGCTCAAGCTGTGATAAAAACCCGGCCACTTAGGTACCAAGTTTGGAAAAAAGAGCTGATGGTAGGAGCATTCGGAGGATTTTTAATGAACCTATACTCCATTTGAAATAAGATTAGACATTTAAACAAACCTTTTTAACAGTCCGTTCTGCCGATTCTGACTTCTATACCGTAGGCATAAGGATGCATTAAAAGCAAAAAAGTGGTTACAATACCAACTGTTTACTGCAGCTGCCATTTGTCATGCGACCAACGCAATAGAAGTCAAAATTGGTTGAACGGACTGTAAAAAAGATTTAGTTAAATGTCTAATCTTATTTCAAATGGAGTATAGTGTTTCGTAACTACTCGTGAACTAGTAAGAAAATAATACTAGAACCACTGCAACAAAGATACGCTGCACGTAACTAACTATAATACGCCTTAAAAATAGCTGTATTTTCGGAACAGCATTTAGCATCTTATTTGTTTGCACAAATATGATTCTACATGCAAACTGGAAGCAAAGAGACAGCAATTTATTGAAGTGAAAACTTTTTAGGCGCGTTGGGCATTTTTGAGATGGGACTAAACCATTGATTTCGCGACACTGTAACGCAATTTACCGACACCGTGGAGTAAAAGATATCAACGCGTTGATTACTGCGGTGCCAATTGTTTTTCTAGTTTTCACTTCTATCGGCACTCCCGGAGTGCTACTATTTTTATTTAAATTATCCATGGTAGTCAAAGAAACCAATAAATTATTTCAACCGGCCGTGGTCGGCAACTTTGCTAAAATATCATCAGATCAAACTCAACGATGGTACTCAACAAAATGACTGCGATTAACTGAAAAGCTATTTTGCCAAGTTTAAATGGCGTGCCTTGAAGTTCGACGATTGTATTTGAGAACGAATTGAGGTCTTGCATTGTACCTGCTTTCCGCTTGAACTTTCATTTAATATTAGTTTTGCCGTTTATAATATAATGTGTTCATTGTTCGAATTCTAGTGGTCCGGGAGTCATTAGTTTTGAATTGGATTCTGTGTGTCGTTTTGTTTTGATAAAATCTGAGTTCTGCAGTTTGATTGTTTGGGTTGATTGTTGATTTCAAAGAAGCTTATTTGATGGATGGCAGGATGTGAGTTAGTTGAACCAACGTTGGCTCCAAAAAAGGTGGCTGCGATAGACTAGATATAGGTAAGGAACAATGCGTTGTTGTGCAACTTAAGGTCTATCTCAAACAGTGAACTGTTGATAAGATAAGTTGATCAATTGATTATAAATTTTATTTACTTCTCAGAAATTAGCCACAACAATGAATTGAATCTGCTTTAACTTATTATTATCTTTACCACGAGATTTTTGTTGGAACGATTCCATTCACAAATACGACCAATTTTGAATTCTATTCTTCATTTGATTTGGTAGAATTTTCTTTGTCTTTAGTGGTGGAGTTGTTAACAGTAAGTTAGTGGGAATAAGGCTGTATAAGTGCTTGTTTATTCGGGAGACCTTGTGGAAACTAAAAAGGATTGAATTAATGTTTCACAGGAACTGTCTAATTTCAATCAACTGCTTTTTAAAGTGAAACTTTTATTACATCGTCTCAAACTTTTTCGTCTGTGTGTTGCATGTCGCGTGACGGTCGGCCGCGGAGTAGGGATAAAGTGAAAGGCGCTCGTCAGAGCAGCCAAGGCCAATATGGCGGCGCCTATAGAAGTTTCACTTTTACCGTGGTTTCATAAAACCACACAATCCTTTTTTAAATAGTTTTAGTTTCTGTATCAACGTGTATGCATCATTGATGAAGTCTAAATTTATGGATGATTTTATCATATTAATGCTGTGTACCTAACTGTCTGTAATTATGTGTTAGAAAGTGTGCCCCCGCGGTTTCACCTGCATAAGTCTCGATCCCGTGGGAATATCGGGATAAAAAGTATCCTATGTGTTAATCCAATAAACACATAGGATACTTTTTAGGCACACAGATAGGTTATAACATCCTAATCCGTTCAGTAGTTTTTGCGTGAAAGAGTAACAAACATCCATCCATCCATCCTCAAAAACTTTAAAAAAAAATATGTAGTAGGATTAATGTTACTACTACTATGTTGTTGTTGTTTATGTACTATTTCTGACATATCCCAGGGCCTGGCATTGTCCCGTTAAGAACAGAAATAGATTGTTAACATCATCATCATCATCAGCCTATAATGTTCCCACTGCTGGGACACAGGCCTCCTCTCTGTGAGAGGGAGTGGGCCGTAATCCACCACGCGGGCCCAGTGCGGGTTGGTAGATGTCACATGTCTTCGAATTTTCGGTTCTAGGACATGTCGGTTTCCTCACGATGTTTTCCTTCACCGTTTTGAGAGCAGTGGTGATGAAATAATTTACACAAAGTAAAGCGCCTGTCTGGGTTCGAACCTATGACATACAACTCGTAAGTCACGGCCGTTACCACTGGGCCACCACTGCTCTCTGCTGATTGTTAACATATTACATTTAATTTACATCGGCCTGGGTATCTGTAAAAGATACCCAGGTTGTTGTGTGTGTTGTAAGGTTGTCTGTAAAAGATCGCTTTTAGCGATAAGACCGCCCATTGTGTCACCCAATGTAAAATTTCTATATTAATGTCTGTAATTTTTATGGTGTGCATAATAAAGAATATTCTATCTTTCTATCTATCTGGGTCCTCAATGTTTTGTAGCATGCCCAGACAGCTCGAAGCCTGGAAAGGCCTCACTTGGAACAGACTAGATTCAATCAATCTGCCTAGCCCTTTCACAACTATGTTAGGGGGTAGGCTTCCAGTCTAACTGGATGCAGCTGATTACCAGTATTTTACATGGAGCGACTGCCTATCTGACCTTCACAACCCAGTAAATGGGTAAAACGATACCCCTTGGTAAGACTGGTTGTCAGACTTTCAAGCTTCTGACGACCCGTGCCGACTGTCACGGCTTAGCGTGCTTTCCGAGGCACGGAGTAGTCTCCGTATGCAAAGATGGTTACCAATCTACAGACCAACCCCGGCAAGTGTAGCTTAACCCGATGGATCGTCCCGTGCGGCTGTTATTACTTAGCCACGGGCTCCTCACAACACATAATACTCACAACAGACTTGATTATGTATCTAAAATGTTGACTATATTTGTCTCGGAGGTCGTTGATGAAGAAAGCTTTAAAAAACATCAGTTACCTCTATTTTGATCTTAAACAAGGTTTTTCTTTACTTGACACTAAACCAGGATTCCATAGCCGAGTGTCACTTCCACCAACCCACAATCTCCGTATTATCTCCGCCTTACGAATCTCAGACGGTACTTTACAATTTTCAACGGTTAAAATCTGTCGATACTGTTTTATTCCATTTTAAAACTGAATTTATATTTCAAAGTGTGAAGTTAAGAGCTAAGAGTGCAGGGTGTAATGTCTAGCTATAAAATGCAGGTTGAAACCCAGCGGTGAATGGATTTGTCTACTGTTTGACGGAGCTTACAGTTTCACTTCGGGTGAAATTGTTTTAAATTGTAAAACCGACCCGTCTTTGTCTTTTCAGTTTTAAGGTTTTAAAATTGTCGTGAAGCAGATTTGGATAAGGCAAAATGGTATAATCCTTTACTATTAAATGAGCTTTATTTGCATATTTATATATATTTGTAATAACGTTCTGGAAAACGGCTCTAACGATTTCGATGAAAGTTGCAATATACGGGGGCTATAGTTTACGGGTGCGAAAAATCGATTTAAATAGGTTTCATATTGGGGCATTTTCTCTGTATTTTCACCCGTGCAGAGCTCGGTCGCCGAAAGTTAAGAACAAGATGGCTACCTTAGAATAATGACATGGCACCATGGAATTAGTAAGTACCTACTATCATGGCAGCATGGAATTAGTATGAACTTATCCTATACTATTGAGCATTCTCTATTTACCAAGTACTGATGTTATAGAGATTTGAAACACTGAAATACCAAAAGAAATTCTATAAAGATTATTGCTTATAAAAGTGTCTTATAAACACGTATCTCGACAAAATTAAGCCACTTGATATTACAGCCGCTTCCCACCAATAATTCCGCCAAAAAGTGAGAAAACACACACATTCACATTACACCAACGTTCAAAGTAACGTTCTAATAATACAGCCGAAACTCCAACTCAAATAACATTACTAGAAGGTACAAGATCCGCCGTGAATACAGTAGCGTACAGCGGGCGATATGTTGAAATTCGCTCGGAAAGCTAAGAACGAGTCGGTTGAATTTATATGACGATGCCTATAAAATGAGAATGGTGTCGGTAGACGATAGTCTGATATCTGAGCCACGAGCCACTCTTACGTAACGTTAGTCCCGTAAGAATGGGATATAGGTGAAAGGAGTTATGCGTGGAAGGAAAATGTTTTTGGTGTTGTCCTTTGTATTGGTAAGCAGAACTCTTCAACACATAAGGAGGTTCATTTTACATTCTTCTGCTGTTTTAATAATATGGCCTTGGTTGTGCTAGTTTCATTTGAAGTCACCATGGTGGTCTATAAATGCGATTTATTTTTGTGTTTGGTGTTTTTTATACTTGTCAGCCATCTTAGTTGTGTAATGTATAAAAACCTTTAGTCCCCTTCTGTTTTAAATATAAAACTAATGTTGATAATTCATAAAACAAACCAAAAACAAAGATTAAATAACTAATAAAATATCAACCTCAAAACTAATTAAATTAATCAACATATTTCAAAGGCAGGCGGCCAACTTTCTCTATAAAATAAAAACAGGCAAGTTCGTTACCAACATTACGTCAAGATAGAGCAAAATATTTACGTTGGGCATCCAGCGTCTTATAATTAGTTCAGTGTTTACGTTGCTGTTGCCTACAGGTTGTGAAGACGGCCAGTAAACTGTGTACTTTAGACCAGCCACAGAATACAAAGCGAATGGAACGATAACGTGCGACTTATGAGTGATGTTTGACTCCATCTTGAATTAAAACGAACAAAATCATCATCTGCCTAGCCTTTTCCCAACTATGTTAGGGTCGGCTTCCAGTCTAACCGGATGCAGCTGAATACCAGTATTTTACATGGAGCGACTGCCTATCTGACCTCCACAACCTAGTGACTAGGTAACACGATACCCCTTGGTAAGACTGGTTGTCAAACTTTTTGGGCTTCTAACTACCCGTAACGACTGTCAAAGATCTACAAATGACAGCCGGGAACAACGGCTTAACGTGCTTTCTGAGGCACGGAGGGGACTTGGTATGTAAAGATGGTCACCCATCCATGGACCAACCGCGGCAAGCGTAGCTTAACCTGATCGATCGACCCGTGCAGCTGTTATTACTTAGCCACAAGCCCCCCCTAAATAAACCCCGTAAACGAACAAAATACTGAGCAATAAAGTTAAAAAAAAACATAAATATGGACGGTTGTAACAGCTGATTGAATTCGGGATTATTTTACCAAAACGAACTGGATAGCAGAATATTGAGATCGTCAAATAATTTGAAATCCTTTACCCAAAGTTGAGGCAAACTATTACGTTGCTATTAAAAAGAAAGCTGTGCTACGCGCTATGCTACGGCGTAGTTAAAAAATTGAAATTAACGTTCATGAACTTCATCAACGTTCCGAAAGTTAAACACATGAGAACATAAATAAGAGAAACAAAGAAATACCTTTTCGTAAGCGGTATAATTTAGAGAAAAATGTCTATGAACACTCCATTTATTCATTACTCTTTAAGACAAACCCTGTTGTTTTATTAGGACTGCATTATACCATAGCCGTTTAAACAGGTCCTTTGTTTGAATACCTTAATTTAAATAATAAATTTCGTGTGTTGAACAGTGTAATTTTCGGTGTACTCCACCATGATTAGGATAGGCGTATATTTTTTTTTATGGCTAATTGTTTTCGGGAATTGGATGTCAAGTTATGAGGATATAAACAAATGAAGTGTGGAAAATAAAACAAAATTATATCTAGTTATTTAAGAATGCGGTGACGCATGAATTGTCCATACAAACGTAGTACATAAATCATTTGCAATTTGAGCATATTTCCACCATATTATGTTGATATTCGGATTGAGACAGTATTTATTTAGGCTCCTAGGTCTTTTTATTTCCAAAAACTTACTTTTAAATGAAGTGTAAGCGAATTGCATTTCGTACATTTTTACAGCGTAAATGACATGTTTTCATATTGTTTTTTCTGTATTATAAACAACAATATTTGTAATATTGTGTCCACAGAAGCATAGTTTATGTTATCAAGTTACAAATTATCGAGAAAAAAATGGAAATACATTAAGTTTTAATTCATAATTTTTTGTATTACGGAACACATCTAAATTTATCATAAATTTTCGAAAGCTAGTAGAACTATCGCGTCAAGCAATAGTAGTCAATGTGTGTGTGATAGTATTTCTCACTGTAGGTGTATATTGCTCCGACAGGCACTCACACTAGCGCAACGTGCTTGGAATTTAATTTTGCAAACATCTCGATTTGTAGTTGCGAGCCGTGTCGCCGGCCTCTTAACACAGCCAGTCATAATTACAGCACATTTTCCACGTGGATGAATTGTTGTTTTTCCCGAATCGTAAATGTTGATGCCTTATGATTCTTTCCCCTTCCTTTTTTATTAGGGTTATTGGTTATACATATTTTATGTTGACAATCCGTTAAGGGGATGTAGGAGAAGTCATTTGCAACCAAATTACCCCCTCATGACCCCTATGCCAATATTAACCATTTTCGAGTAATTTCATATTTTTAGCCGACTTCCAAAAAGGAGGAGGTTTGTTTGTTTTTTTTTTATGTATGTCCACCGATTTCTCCGTCAATTGTGGACCGATTTTAAATATTCTTTCCCACTTAGTGTGTAGATGATATGATAAGTTTCTGTCACTGGTAGCAGGTAGTGGTATTCGAATGTGTGTTGGGTAGGTACCACAACTAAAAAGTGAAAAATAAAAACTTTTTTCAAAAAAAAAAAACAACCGACCTCCACAAAAAACGAAAATACAAAACCCAAGACACCAACTTCCGAAATTAAAGTTATTTTTCACTTTGTAGTGTTTTTTTTGGAGGTCTGTTTTTTTTTTTTTTGTAAAAAGTTGTTATATTTTAAAATTAATGAAGTAAAAATATAAAAGTTCAAATAACTCGAAATTTTTTGACATTTGCATAGGAGTCAAAAGGGGTAATTTGGTATTTGGTTATAAATGACCTCTCCTACATTCCCTTATTGGACTGCTAACATATAACGAATAACCCTGTATACGTGTTATTATTTTAAGTCTGTTGGCGTATATGTTATGTAAATATTATCTTGTTTAAAAATAAAAAAAGTTAATTGATATTCAGTAAAAAAAATCTATCTTTTCCAACGGATAAACCGAATAGATCCATTATGCGGTTTATCCGTTGGAACATTTAGAAATACATTGCTTGACACAATCAATAAATTATGTGAATAACATTGTGTCTCTCAAATGGTCCTTAGTAGTATTTGTACTTTATATGTATTTTTTTTCATCCAACTATATTATTCTGTCCGACTTTTACTTAACTTCATCAACATTATCTTTGTCTTTTTGTATATCTGAAAGAAAGAAAAATGCGTTTATTGGCATTACAGAAAAAAAACACCTTAAAACTATATATTACTAGCTGACCCTGCAAACGTTGTTTTGCCATATAAATGTTTGGGGTGGACCATCTTTATCACTTACTACCCTACCTACCCTACCCACCCTACCTACCCTACCTACCCACCCTACCTACCCTGCCTACCCACCCTACCTACCCTGCCTACCCACCCTACCTACTCTACCTACCCACCCTACCCTACCTACCGAGATTATCATCAAAAATCATGCAAGCCTAATACTTTTTATTAGGAATTATGACATAATACCAGGATATCATAAATGCATAATTTATAAAAACATAATTTCTCATATCTTTTTTTTTCCTAAATTAAGATGTAAGCTATCCTATCTTTCAAGTTGGATTAAACTGCACACGGTATGCAAATTTGATTAAAATCGGTTAAGTAGTTTAGGAGTCCATCGCGGACAAACAACGTGACACGTAATTTTTATATATTACAAGACAAGATAAAGAAAATAATGGTTGTAATGCCAAAAGGGCCTTTGGTCAGCAAAATCTCAGATGACAACACAAGGTCACCACCTGACGCTGATTTTCAGCTGCAGGCCACGAGTGTCATACGCTAGAATAATAAATACATAGAGAAGTGCATGTGCCCGCTTTAATCAAGTCAATATCTATGAAGAAAGTTCTTTGTTGCATATTTCAAAAACCCCATAATATTTTATTTATTTGTAATATTGTGTAGTTCTTCCAAATGAATGAAACTAAATTAAAAGATACTCTTTCCAAAGTTACCGAGTTCAAAATAATTATCTTAATAAAAGTGCAATTTTATTTGCAACATAATATTCTAGTTGTAACGAAAATTATATTGTTGGAATATTGTTTTCAAGTACTGTACTTAAACATTAAAGTGTAATTACTGTAACTAGTATTCATTTACAAAGGTTAACGAGGTGCCTTTGAGATTCATTCATTGAAATTAATTTAGAGTAAAACAGATCTCTCTCCTGCAATATAATCGAAATAAAATATTTGTAACGTCTAATATAAATTACATTCGCTTTTCAAACCCAGTTCTTCTTTTCTCCATAAAAGGCCTTATGACTTTTCCTTTGCTATTGTGTCAAATATCATTAGGCCCATAGGTTAATAATAATAATAAAATAATAGTGATGCCTGATATAGTAGTGATAGATCGATTAGCGCGCCGCGCAATGATAGTAGATGTTACTATTCCACATGACGAGAACCTCGTGAAAGCTGAGAAAGAGAAACAATTAAAATATCTCGACTTAGCACACGAGGTTGTTGACATGTGGAATGTAAGCTCGGCTATCATTGTGCCGATTGTCGTAACGGCAAATGGCTTGATTGCCGAAAGCCTCGACCAACATCTCTCGAGGCTCTCGTTAGGCGGCTGGATCAAACGCCTGATTCATAAGGCAGTCTTCCTCGATACGGTTCGCATTGTGAGGAGGTCCCTGTCTCTGCAGCCCTAACCACCGGTAGCTTGGACCCTGCTCCCGATACCGACGGACTTCTATTTTTATATTTTTAAATGTTTTTTTATATCTTTTTAGAGAATGAAATATTTAAAAATGTAATTATATATGAAAGAAAATAAAAAAACGAAATAATAATATGCAGCCCTAACCACCGGTAGCTAGCAGGGCATTAAATGGGTTCTTTTCACCTTCTTTGTCTTAAGAAATATTTAAAAATGTAATAGAAAAAATAAGAATATAAATTAATAAATTAATAAATGACATAATAATATCAAGTTAATATTACATATATAAATACCTATTACCATTAACTGGTTGTCAACTCAATCTGACTAACCTTTTCCCAACTATGTTGCGGTCGACTGACTGCCTATCTGACCTCCACAACCCAGTTAGGATTACGATACCCCTCGGTAAAACTGGTTGTCAGAGTTTCGGGCTTCTGACGACCCGTAACAACTGTCAAAGATCATCGAATGACAGCCGGGACCAATGGCTTAACGTGCTTTCCGAGGCACGGAGAAGTCTCGGTATGTAAAGATGGTCACCCATCTACGGACCAACCCCGTCAAGTGTAGCTTATCGTGATGTATCGACCCGTGTGGCTGTTATTACTTAGCCACGAGCTCCTCTAACGGGTTCTCAACTAAAGAATAAAATATTTTAACTGACTTCTCGCCTAATGGCATAAGCATCATAATCAGCCATGTTCTCACTACTGGGAGGAGGCCTACTAGATATGTTAAGTTTCTGTCATTGGTAGCAGGTAGTGGTATTCGAATGTATGTGGGGTAGGTACCACAACTAAAAAGTGAAAAATAAAAACTTTTACAAAAAAAAAACCGACCTCCAAAAAAAACACTACAAAGTGAAAAATAACTTTAATTTCGGAAGTCGGTGGCTTAAAACGAAAATACAAAACCCAAGACACCGACTTCCGAAATTAAAGTTATTTTTCACTATGTGTAGACCGAAATATTGTCATAACGTAAAATACAAATTGCTAACTTGCAACTACACTATTTATAAACTGTACTTTTATGCAGCAACGCGAGAACCGCATACATAAAACCAGTGATATTGATGCACCTCATGTACGAACCTCTTGGGACTTGTAAATTCAGTATTTGTGAATCGTGTGCAATAAAACAGAAATGTAGTTAAAATATATATTCAGTCATTCTGTGCTTCTGTGTTTGATATTTATTTAAATAATATGAGAGACTTAGGCCTAAAACTGCGTTAAGCGGACGTCCGCGCGGTTCCATACAAAAGTGCTCCGTTGCGGGACAAAGCGCGGGCGTCCGTCGCGGGGAAGCGGCCCCGCACTCGCGCCACGTGTCCCGCCTCCGTGCGACGGACGCCCACGCGGGGGCACGCGCTTCGCCCGCCAGCGGTGTGGCCAGCAGTTTTGCAATGTAATTCTATACTATTAAACGAGCAATATTTGTATATATTTATATATATATTTGTAATCACGTTCTCGAAAACGGCTCTAACGATTTCGATGAAAGTTGCAATACAGGGATTTACGGGAGCGAAAAATCGATCGAGTTCGTGTAGTGAGAAAATTCGTTTTCTCCGTATTTTCACCTGAGCAGAGCTCGATCGCTCAAGAACAAGATAATGAATAATGACATTAGAAAAATGATATGGTAGCATGGAATTAGTATGTACTATACATGGGATTGGTATGAACTATCCTATACTATTAAATGAGCCTTATCAATTTTCACCAGAGCAGAGCTCGGTCGCCTAGGTACTAATATATTAAGTTCTCCATCGACATGACTGTGCATGCACACCGTTGAAATTGAACTAGCAACACTGCGTAAATAAAATAATCCGGTCTCCGCGACGGGTACCCGCGACGGGGGCCGTCGCGTTCCCATGGAGCCCCTCCACGTGTCCACGCGCGTAGACACACGACGGGTACCCGTCGCGGGCGCCCGCTTAACGTAGTTTCAGGCCTTACAGCTAAAACAAACAGATCAAGGACAGTAAATTAGTCTGAAAGCCAATTACCGGTCTTCACTTAAAAATACAGAGAAAAAAAGTCAATTCTAAGGACATTCACACCAAGTTACTATATACTACAGCATAATTACTATGTTGCTCGCACTGCATAACAACCATCATAACAAAAAAACTACATGAAAAAAATATTTGTACGAGTTTTATGGTGGAAGGGCCATCCCTTCCACCATGATGAAACTCGTTTTGTTCACATTCTAACACTATTGTCTGAATGTGGAATGCAAAGCAGAGAGTTTTGGCGTTTGTTTTCTTTAAAAGACAAATTGAGTTAGCAGAGGTACTACTCTTATAAAAAAAAAAAGTGTGGCACTCGGGGACTGCCGCGGTAAAGCTATTGCATAGCATTTGTAACCTCCATACTTCCTATTTGTCAACGCTACACTTTGGATGGTGACATCTATACATATAATAAAATCGTAGCGAAGTCAAAACTGTACATTGAATATTTTTGAAAAAAAGTAATTGCTACGAGGTCTAGGATCGATTCTAATGCCGAAAATATATTTTTTAGAATTTTTGTCTGTTTGTCTGTTTGTCTGTATGTATGTTCCAGCATCGCGCAAATTCTACCGGACAGATTCTGTTAAAATTTTGCATAGATATTCCCTGTGTGTCTGGTCAAATTATAGGGTATAAATTATCACGCTATTCACTATAGGGGATGAGCAATATTACATTATGTCGTATTTTTATGTTCTAGCATGACGCAAATTCTACCGGATAGATTCTGTTCAAATTTTGCATAGGTGTTCCCTATAAGTCTGGTCAAACTTTAGGGTATAAACTATCACGCTATTTACTATGGGGGACGAGCAATATTATATTATGTTCGTATTTTTTGGAAAAAATCGCGCCAATATTTTAGGATATTGTGATGGTAATCGATTTAACTTTTAGAATGATTATCATCACGCTATACCTTTATGGAACTGAGCAGTCAATCATGAAATGTATAGGAACGGCTATTTGAGATAAAGTTCAACAAAGCAATTAACTCATCGGTTGGACGATTGCTTTGCAAACATGGGGTTGTAAGTTCGATTCCCAACTACGGTTTTTGTTTTCTTTTTTTTTTCACATTTTGTCACACGATTTTTTTTTTTGTTTTTATTATGTCCCTATAATATATTATAATAAAATCGTAGCGAAGTTAAATTTTTTGAAAGAAAGTTATTGCTACGAGGTCTGGGATCGATTCTTATGCGGAAAATATAGTTTTTAGAATGTTTGTCTGTTCCAATTGTAGGGTATAGACTATCACGCTATTTGCTATGGGGGATGAGCAATATTACATTATTTTCTTATTTTTCTCTGCAAATTATAAAAGGACGCGCCAAAAGGTTGGGATATTGTAGATAGTTACCGACTTAACTTTTTAAATGATTATCATCAAGCTATACATTTATGGAACAATGCAGTCAATCATGAAATAATTATATAGAAACGGCTATTTTAGCTAACTTTCAACAAAGCGAATAAGTAAGCGGTTGGACGAATGATTTGAAGTCCTGGTAGTAAGTTCGATTACCATCTGTTTTTTTAAACTATTTTTTTACATTCTGTAAAACGGTTTTTTTTATTAATGTAGGTATTAATTCACAAAAAAAAGGAAAACTTCGTAAGCTATGGAAACCTACAACGTCACAAGAACTTTACAGTCACAAAACATTCAAGGTTGTATTCTGATCATTTAAGAGCTAAAGACTGTAGGAATAAAATGATTTTTTACAGATTTTGAGAGCAGATTTGTCCCAGCGATTTTAAAATATGTATGTGTGTGGATCTTCTGGAATCGCTGCCACACTGCTTCCTGGTAACAAAACAGCGCACGCCATGTTTAAGATTCCCATCGATTTAGAGAGCAACGAAACGCCTGTTTGTGGGGTGTCACGCAACAGAACAAGAGATGTGTGCATAGGGATTGCGCTTCATCGTATAGTATGAATGCATTATGGCAAATAGAAAAGCAGTGGAAGCTGTAAACAGAACCCTGGAGGACATCCGCAGGAACCAAGATATGATGGGTGGTGTCACAGTTCTGACAAACAAAGTGAATATTTCGTTGAAAAGGTCGACTCTATGGTGGAGAGTTCATAAACTGCGCTTGACCATCATCATATGAGCTCGGTTTGGCGTGAATTCAAATGCTCAAGAATTCTCCGATGTTCTTCTAAAAGTTGGTGAAGGCACTTTACCAGAGACTCTTGGTAGAGTAGATCCCACTTTAGAAGATCTTATTCGTTCTGATATACGAGGACATCAGTCAAATACCGTACCAAGAGAATTCTTGGGTGTGTGTCCATTTTAACTCCGAAAATGATCAAGCTGCAGCGATCAACCACAGTATTCTCTCACAAATTGAAGGGAGTGAAGTGATATACACCTCCATTAATGCCACATATTACCCCGTAGAATTTCTCAATTCGCAAATGGCAAGTATCTTTTCCGGTTGTATATCTGTGTAACGAAAACCGGCTCAAAGTCATGTCTTTACAGAGAAACGTCATCGAGACGGAAATTCTAACAGGTTGTGGCGATGGCGAGACAGTGTTTATAGCGCGTATACCACTATTTTCCCACCATTACCAGTTTAAGCGCGTGCAGTCCCCTGTGAGCGTATGCTTTGTGATCAACAAGTCACAGGGGCCGACATCGAAGACTGAAGGCTGCGGGTGTCGACTTCAGGACAAGCTGCTTCTCATACGAACAACTGTTACGTCGCTTGCTCCCGATGTATATTTTGGCTGCTGAGAATAAAACTACAAACGTAGTATACAGGGAGATTTATAAAAATTGTGGCTATTATTGTAGTAGTATATTGTGATGTTTTACGACTTCCACGCGAACGAAGTCGCGGGCAGAAGCTAGTGATGACATAAAAGAAAAATTACATTCCCATGACAACATCACGTTGTCATGGGAACCGTCATTACATGGTAGGCGGAGTGGGGGTGTTAGGTTTTATTTTCGTTACGGAATTTCTTGATTCGATCGCCGCGCTCAAAGCCCGCGATAAAAGCTATGCAATAGCTTAAAAAAAAATACCATTCAGTTGTACAAAAACACAATCTAAAAACCAAACAGCGTTAAAACTAAAGGAAAGAGTGTTTCGAAGAACTCTGGCACCCGAAGTAAGATTTAACTTGTGTTTAGGGTGCCAGCGTCTTCGCCTATAATTTGAACATATATATCAGTAGTTTAGAACGAGCACAGTATTATTATTATTTAGATAACTACTTACTAGTAAATACAAATATGATGTGGCGTATTAAAATACCTATGTGGGGTTATGTGTATGTATTGAGAAAGAGATAAATATGGTGTTCAAGACACATTACACAGATTGACATAATAAACACTACTTGTGTTTATATCAGTCTGTGTAATGTGTCTTGGACACATGAGCCCTATACCTAACCATTATGGGAAAATATACTAGTCAAAACAAAATAAGGGCCACTTGATTTTTTTGACCTCGTTAGCGATAATTTATTTTTTATGCATTCTCAAGTAGCTGATTATTTATCGTAGTGTTACCTTATTTGTTTACAAACATTTTTTGAGTATTCCACCTGCATAATTGTTTAAATTGTGTAATTTTTGATAATTTATTGGAACCACTTGATTCTACCCGATTTTAAGACGGATTTTAACTAAGTCAAAGTGACGATTCTGTAAAGAACACTGTAAGTTTTGTTTTACTAGTGGCTGAATTAACATTTTAAAAAAGTTATACCGAGAATTCGACGTCATATGGACTTACCAACCGGAACTAGGGCCGTAACATTGCTTCAAGAAGGCCATTCGCAGCGTTCTGTGGCGTTGCAGCTGGGTTTTTCCCGGCGAGCGATCCAGAATGCTTGGAATTATTTTCAAGAGACTGGGAGACTAACCAGGAGACGGAGAT
Source organism: Agrochola lychnidis (assembly GCA_963680765.1). Lineage (NCBI taxonomy): Eukaryota > Metazoa > Arthropoda > Insecta > Lepidoptera > Noctuidae > Agrochola > Agrochola lychnidis. Next base: position 20,394,364 of record OY796857.1, read on the forward strand.
CTGGCAGAGTTCGAGCAACTACCGCACAGGAGGACCGCTACGTGCGCTTGACTGCGCGCAGAGAACGCTGCATCGCAGCCCGCTCCTTACAAAACCATTTGCGGCAGGCGACTGGTACACGCGTTAGTGATCAAACTATTAGAAATCGTTCTAATGCACACGCGTTCTAATAATCGCACGAGAACCACCAGTTCTCCAGGAGACGCATAGTGCGGATTCCATTAACAAGTGCTCATCGTGCAAACCGATTATCGTTAGCAAGGCAGCATCTGGCATGGGATATGAATGATTGGAGCACGGTATTGTATACGGATGAGTGCAAAGTTACATTTTTTTGTGACGACCGTCGCATTAGGGTCTGGAGGCGTGAAGGTGAGTGATTTTCGGATGTTTGTATCCATGAAAGTGACAGATTTGGGGGCCCAATGCTATGGTATGGGGAGGAATCTCTATGTCAGGCAGAACCGAGCTAGTAATTCTAAACGAAGGCACAATAACAGCTCAACGTTACATCGAGAAGGTCATAAGACCCCATGTGGTCTCATATGCACAGAGAATCGGCGCAAGATTCCATCTGATGCACGATAATGCTCGCGCTCATACAGCTAGAGCCACCAGAGAAGCCCCAGAGGAGGCTGGTATACAGGTGTTGCCCTGGCCTGCAAACAGTCCGGATCTCAATCCCATTGAACACATGTGGGATTTACTGAAACGCAGTGTTCGAAGCACAAACCAACCCGTGCACAATGAAAGACAGCTAATAAACGTTCTGAAATCAAGCTGGGAACAAATTCCTCAATAAACAGTGGTACACCTGGGGGAAAGTGTACCTTTCAGACTTCAAGAGTGTCCTTTCTTTGGTATTGCTCGTCAAGTTGAGCTCCTTAAGTTCTAAGTTGACCTCCACAATTACTGACAAATGCTTGCACTGACTGGACAGGTCCACTCAAATCTGTGTAGTTCTTTCCTCAAAAGACCTTTTCAGACATTAATCTACATGGTCCTCATATGGCCTGATCAAGATTATGATATTTAATTTAATGAAATACAGTAAGGTAATACCACTTTTCAAATCCGGGGACAGTAAAGACACCAATAATTATAGACCCGTATCCGTGTTGCCGGTATTCAGCAAGGTGTTTGAAAAAGTAATGCTTAATCAAATGCTCAGTCATTTTAACACAAATAAAATCCTTCACGATCAACAGTATGGTTTCACCAAAGGACGTTGTACAACCGACGCTGGTGTAACCCTATTAAGACACATTTTTAACGCGTGGGAAGAGGCCCAAGATGCCATAGGGATCTTTTGTGACCTCTCCAAAGCATTTGATTGCGTCGATCACGAAACCTTACTCTTGAAACTAGAGCATTACGGACTTGGAAAACTTGCACTCAATTTAGTAAAATCTTATTTAAATGATAGACAACAGCAAGTTCAAATAAACGGTATCAATTCACTAGGTTTAAAAGTAAAATTAGGTGTGCCACAAGGCTCGATATTGGGTCCATTCCTCTTCTTAGTATACATTAATGATCTACTCCATTTATTAAAAAATCAACCACAAATGGTGTTATTTGCTGACGATACTTCTTTAATTTTTAAGGTAGATAGACATGCTACAAATTTTAACGACGTAAATAACGCCCTACTGCAGGTCCAAAACTGGTTCACTGCTAATAATTTAGTATTACAGGGAAAAAAAACTAAGTGCATAAAATTTTCTTTACCAAATGTCAAAAGTAGTGATTGTGAGATAGTATTGAATCAAGAGAAACTAGAATTCGTTGATAAAACTATTTTCCTAGGGATCACGCTCGACTCAAAGCTGCAATGGGGTCCTCATTTAACATCTCTTGCAGGACGGCTAAGTTCAGCAGCATATGCTGTCAGAAAAATCCGTCAGTTTACTGATGTAGATACCGCGAGGCTAGTATATTTCAGCTACTTTCATAGTATCATGTCCTACGGTATTTTACTGTGGGGACGGGCTGCAGACATCGAGTCTATTTTTATTCTCCAGAAAAGAGCGATCAGAGCCATATATTGTCTCCGCAGGCGCGATTCTCTAAGGAAACTGTTTAAGGATATTAACATCATGACGGTACCTTGTCAATATATCTATGAAAACATCATGTTCGTAAGAAAGAATTTACATCTTTTTAGCAAAAGAGGTGATAGACATAATTATAGTACTAGAAATAGGGACCTATTAGTTCAACCAGGTTTCAGACTAGCTAAAGTAGATTCATATGAAAGATGAATCTACTTAAATACTGTTTAAAATGTTACAATAAAATTCCTCCCCACATACTTCAACTGAATGAGACGAAATTCAAATCTTGTATAAAACGCACACTATGCAGGCAGGCATATTATACGTTGGGGGATTACATCACTGATAAAAATGCTTGGCTCAATGCTGGTCCTGCTCCACAACCACAACTAATTGATTAACATTTGCAAATACTGTTGGAGCTGCTGAAGATTGTAAGAGCATCTTTGCATTGTATAAACTCAATCTCTTTTGTATTATATAATTGCATAGCACACTATGTGAGCACTATGTACTAAAGAGTTATCATTTACCGGGTAATATGTCTTGCATTGACTTGAATGTGCCCTGGCGGCTGTGAGTATGTCATGCTCACTCCAATGTTTCGCTGATGGTGGCGCGTGTATTGGATCATTTAGCTCCCTTCAAAATGGTTGAGCTGAATGGTGCTAATCCATGCGTCATGTTCGTGAACGGGCGTCGTCAGTTGGGACTGGTCATCTCTTAGCTGCCAGAGCTTATTTTTAATTTTTTTGAATTGTTCTTTTTTATCTTTTTATTACGGACGCTTCTCATGTGCACATCTTTCTACATTGTTCTCACATGTATAATTTCAACATGAATGATGTAACCAATATTTTGTAACAATTTTTTATTTAAAAGAGTGTCCGTGGAGTTTCTTGCCCGTTCTTCTCCATAGGTACCTACTACGCTTTGGAATGGGCAACTAGCTTCATATCTATTTCTGACTGACCGATTCCTTGACAATTCAAAAGTGCCTGTAAATGGTTTAATTGAAATAAATGATTTGAGTTTGAGTTTGAGTTTTGAGTTATGTCTGGACTTTAAAAGAGACTGCGACCTCTGAGTTTGGTTCGGCCTTTCTTCTCAGAGTAGTCAGATCGGAAACGCCGAACTCATCTAGCTTATTTTTATTTTTTATATGACGTGTAAAAGTGATTCCGATATCCTATTTACAGAATAAACAATTTCATTTCATTTCATTTCATATCGTTTGCCTAGACTAAACAAGTTTCATGGTTATTTTGCTTTCACTGTTCTAAGTAATTAATTTTTTCCAGATAAGTGACAGCAGCTTCGTTACTTTAAAACTGGTTTCATCGCCACTGGACTGTTATTCAAACAAAAGACAAAAAATCATCATAATTAGCTTATAATATTCCCACTCCTGGGACATATGCCTCCTCTTGGTGAGAGAGAGTGGGCTGTTATTTACCACGCGGGGCCAGTGTGGGTAGGTAGATGTCACATGTCTTCGATTTTTTGGTTCTAGGACATGCCGGTTTCCTCACGATGTTTTCCTTCACCGTTTTGAGAGCAGTGGTGATGAAATTTAATACACAAAGTAAAGCGCTTGCTTAGTTTCGAAACCACGAACCAACTCGTAAGTTGGAGCCATTACCACTGGGCCACCACTGCTCTCTCAACTCAAAAAATATTTTACTTTAATTATGATTCGGTCAGTTTAACAGAAAGTAGAAGCTTTTCCCGTTTCAAAGAGTACATTTCTATGGAACAGAACGTACAACTAAACCCATGGTCAATCATCATTTCAACCCATTTAACCCGGTGTCAGCATCTCCTAAAACTTTCTTTTAAAACCCAACACAAAAATACAGGAAAAAAACCTGTACCTCTCTGAAAATACGAGAAAATGTAAGCCGTTTCCTCTTATTTTTCACTGGGTTTAAAACAACTTGTGCTGAAACGTACGGCTAGTACCACAGACTAAACGATAACGTCTCCCGAGGCATTGTGGGCGCATACGTTATCTTACTGCGGAGTCTTAATTCGTATGAAAACGTCGGGAAATAGCGTTAGAAGTTTCTCAAAGTGGCGTGTTTGTGTCAGGGAGAGTTTTTGATATGGTTGTTGGAAAGAAGGGTAGAATGAGTAAGCATATGTTGCTTATGGCCGATTCCTTCCAAGGACCGTTATTTGTTTAAATTAAGACTTGTATCTTTACCAATAATGAAGCAAATACCTCATAGCTTTGTATAGTACCTACACCTTTCCAAATGGAAGTAGGTATCACAGGTAAAATTAGCTTACGAATCTATGTGCGCAGTTTGGCAATAATAAAAAGAGCCATTGGCAAGCAAAACGATTCGTTATCGTTTATAGGAATCGAGCATTAAATAAATTCATCCTTCCAACTGTTCACGTTCATGGATTTTTAAAAGGCATATTGTGTATGAGTCAATGTAACTCGAAGAAATAAACGAATAATAATAATAAGGAAGATAAAGCTGTTTGGTAACCAAAAAGACCTGTCAATTTATTCGGCAAATTTCTCACCGCCAAAACTTGGTGAGATTGAAGTAAGTTGTCATTCTGCCTGACGCTTGGGTTATACACTACTTTTTTTTTCGGTTGGGAAATTATCTAATAACTTCTCCCGCTCTGGGTGGAGCGGGAGGGCGTGTCAGCCTCTTACTAACTAAAACCCACCCGTGTTCCTTCAGTTGCCATGTTGCCGGGGGCCACGATATCCCTTTCGGACTTCCTCGCAGCCCTGGCAGGCATCGACCCTATCGGACCCCGTCACTTCTGCTGACATCTCTCTGAGGCGAGCGTGGAACACAACACGCCGTCGACCCGGGCCTGGTCCTCATCGGACGGCGAGCTACCCATTACTCACCGTCCGCAAGCCCGCGCCTACGGTGGCCGGGAATCGGCCTGCGATTCCCGACTCCCAGGGCGTCTCCTGCGGCGGTTAGGGGCGAGAGCTGACAGCTCACTTAACAAACTTTAAAGTTAAATTTTATAAAATAGATCGGCAGATTTTTTCCCGCGTAATATATTTGATTCTTTATCCTTCTTTTTTATCCTGTAAACAAGAAACGAAGCATACTGTTGTGAAGATAACTCTCGAAGATACGTGGTCCTAGAACATTCTCAAATCATCGTGGGCATGAGTTTTCCTTTATCCCTTTCAAAACTTCGGGATCAATGAACTATCCAATAAAGCACTTATTTTAACGTCTCAATGAAATTTCTACCAAAATCTGTACACACATAATCTTGTGGTAACAAGCAAAGGTATTTGACTGTCAACTAAATGTTCTACACTTGTACCTTAATTAGGTAAATTAAATTAATAATGTCTTTAACATATTTACTGATTAACTCCAGACTTCATTAAAGAGACTACTTATGTAAAAGACTTTGCAGGCAGGATTTGGGAATGTACTAATTTGTTAAACTAATTAAGAATTTGTTTGTAAAGGCTTGAAGCAAGCATTTTATATAATATAACATTCAATAATATAATAATCTCATACTGCCAAGTATGATATTATTATATTATTGAATGTCCATCGACTTAATTAACCGACTTTAAAAAAAGGAGGAGGTTCTCAGTTCGTCGGAATCTTTTTTAACCGACTTCCAAAAAGGAGGAGGTTATATGTTCGTCGCGTATGTTTGTTTTTTTTTTTTCTTCTTTTTTTTATGTATTTCCACCGATTTCTCCGTCAATTGTGGACCGATTTAAAAAATTTTTTTTTTGTTTAAAAGGGTGTGCTCTCAAATTGATCCCATATAAATTTTATTAACTTTGCTTGGATAGTTTTTGAGTTAGCTACAAAATACGTATTTTTTTCCCACTTAGTATGTAGATGATATTATAAGTTTCTGTCACTGGTAGCAGGTAGTGGTATTCGAATGTGTGTGGGGTAGGTACCACAACTAAAAAGTGAAAAATAAAAACATTTTACAAAAAAAAAAACAACCGACCTTCAAAAAAAACACTACAAAGTGAAAAATAACTTTAATTTCGGAAGTCGGTGGCAAAAAACGAAAATACAAAACCCAAGACACTGACTTCCGAAATTAAAGTTATTTTTCACTTTGTAGTGTTTTTTTTGGAGGTCGGTTGTTTTTTTTTGTAAAAAGTTTTTTATTTTTATGTTCCCCGATTTCTCGAAGACGGCTGGACCGTTTTGAAAAATTATTTTTGTTTGACTTTCTTGTTGTTGCCATTGTCATTTGGTCACGATCTGATGGTGGGATCTTGTAGACATCGAGGGAACTCTTGAAATATTATAGGTACACTTATAGCGATTTGGGATTTTTTTTTTAGTAATTCGTGCATTTGCTCTCGGAAAGCACCATTTGGTAAAGTGGAACTAAGTGACTGTGGGAATGTTATATGCTGATTATGCATCAAGATTTACTAATGATTTGACACGAATTGGTCCATACATACTTATAAATTTTATTATTTACCTACGTTACTGATTATTATCTTTAAGAAATAAAAAACCGGCCAAGTACGTGTCGGACTACGCACAATGAAGTGTTTCTTAGTTGGGATGAATTTATTCCAAATACAAATTTAATATTGTAGTTGAAATACCATACCAACCAATGGTCTCCCATACATTCCAACTGCAAATGTAAGTTTGTACGCACAATATTAAAAGATTTACTATATTAATTTAATACCATAAACTGCTTATAGATTTTCCTGTAATCTAAGAGTAAAGAGCTATACAATTTTTATTTTTTTATTTTAGGTCCTACAGTTTCGGAGATAAGCGGGAATGGTCAATTTTAATCGAATTTCTTAAATATCTTTAAACGTATTTATTTTAAAATTATATAAAATACTTTTAAGATTCTCGCAACAAGCCCTTTCATTTGATATGTCACACGGTACTGTTAGCATAACTTTTTTTTTTCTTGTTTGCCCCCCAAAAGTGACCCCTATATTCAAAATTCATTTATTTACGTTACACGTTTGTGTTTGGGTTACAGAAAAACATATGTGTACCAAATTTTAACTTAATCGGTTCATTAGATTCGGAGCAAATTGACTGTGACAGACGGACAGACACACGAGTGATCTTATAAGGGTTACGTTTTTTCCTTTTTTAGGTACGGAACCCTAAAAAGTGTTTCGCCTGCATTTAAAATAAAACATCTTATCATACGTAATGAGTATAGTAAGTTTTCGAAACTTAATAAAAGAAAACAATAACAAAGTCCTAAGTAACAGTATCAATACAATAAGATGGGCTGACGACATGAATACTTCGTAACAAGTAAGAGCTTCATCTGCATACAAAACTTTTTTCAAAGGTTGTCGCGGTCACCTTAAATATAAAGCTCGGAGGTTTAATCTAGTAATATTGCCAATTGCAATTCCAAAATACTATAAAAGTTCTGTTTTTTAGGAATAACTGTTTAAAAAAATAAAAATAAAAAAACAAAACTATTTGGTAACGCTCCATTTTTTCACAAAAAATTGAGTTCTCGTAGATATTATTAGCCCAAACGCTAACTTTTACAAATGCTACACTAAATTAAAAAAAATGTGTTTTTGGTAACATACATATGTCGGAGACGGGTATGTGACTCTCGTTATTATCAGGCATATTTTAACTACTGTGGGCGTAGTGTGGGTAGTGTTGGTTAATGCGCAATAGAAAAACAGTTTGCAGTTCTGATCACATTATAATTTACTATCAAATTAATCACAATAGCTAAATTATACACACTGGGTGCGACGGCATTTATTAAAATCACCAATTAACAAAATTATCACAATAACTGAGCACCACGAATCTAGAACAGTTCCGCGACGTCTTGACTCCAATACGACCAAAGGCTGAATGCCCTCCTCGCCTTGGCCATCAAACATCACGACTCTGTAGAAGCGCGCCTTTTTGGTGTCGGTAAATCACTCTTGATGTCGCCAGTGGCGCGCTTGCGATTCGTTTCGTGTCCGTACTAATGACCTGATCCGACACATATATTATATTTACTGGCACGTCACGAAATTACTCGAATTAAATCCATAATAATATAAAAATGTTAAGATCAAATCAGAAATTAAGCCATTTTGGAGCTAAGGACCAAATTCAGAGTCCCAAAAGAAGACTCGAAACTATACCACAATACATGAAAGTGAGCAAGCAGCATTATATTTCTCCATACATTAATAGGAGTTAGACTTCTAGACACGTGATAGTACCTACTGAAGGCATTTGTGATAGATAAGGCAACAAGAGCAATCAAGTTGTCTGGCCCGCAGAAAGCGATTAGTGTGATTGATATTTATTTATCAAACTACCAACATTACATTGAATTATTCAAGGCAATGGCACTTAAAATTTAATCGGAGAGGCAACCGGATGGCGAATGGTAATCTGGGTCTTGAAGTGATACCAAACCCCCTCGTACCGTCCGAATGGACCCCAAATGGACGGGGGTGAGATATGGGGGAGGGGGGCAAAAAATTTTTTTGACATGGCATTCAAAATTTATGCTCTATTAAGTTCAAGGAATTGTGAGTATCAATGCCATCTGGTTTTGATAAAATTCGTCCTCATTTTTGGTGATAAATCATCGGTAAGTAGTTTCAAGAATTGTATACCTACATTATTTCAATAAGAACGATGTTGGGGGGTGACAACCGGATAGTATTGATACACACAAATTCCGTGCACTTATTAGAGCTTAAATTTTGAATGCCATGTCAAAAAAAGTCTTTCCCCGCCTCTCATATCTCCGCCCCCGTCCATTTGGGGCCCATTTGGACGGTAAGAGCGGGTTCGGTATCAGTTCAAGACCCAGATTACCATTCACTATCCGGTTGCCTCTCCGATTAAATTTTACGTGCCATTGCTTTAACTATAGGTATTAGTTTTGAGACAAAGATCGTATGACGAAGAAATACTATCATTGTTCAAATATCATCATATTCTGCCCTTGTTCCGTGATACTTGGGATTAGCGCAACACGCTTTCTCTGAATGTAATTCTTCGTGTCAACCGTCACGCTATCATTCACTCCCTTCTCTTTCATATCATTCTTCACACAATCCATCCATATTTTCTTTGGCCTTCCGCTCCCTCTCCATCCATCAATGTTTATATTCATCACTCTTTTAGTCACATGCATTTCCTCCCTCCTCATCACATGCTCATATCAAGCCAAACGATTTCCTTTCAAATTTTCTCAAAAACACAACTCAAAATTATCATAAAGCTTGTAAATAAAGTAATCTAATTAGCAAGATTTACTGTAAAAATACTTTAATACGTATATATCCAGTGACTATTGACTACATTATTATAACTGATACTAGGTAAGTTTAGAATAAAATTGAAAATAATTATTTGTGCTGTAGGGATAGCATTTATCCACATGTACATATGACACTGTCGGTGCGATGGCTCCTACGAATAACGGTTGCGGACAGTCGCTCCCGAACACTCGCTGTAACGACAAAAAACTGTAATTAAGTAAACTAATTACAGTTTTGTGTCGTCACAGCGAGCCACAGTCACAGTGCCATCCAACGTGGCAATGCTGCCAGCCTTTTGGGCACTTTTCCCGCTGACAGCGATGCGGACGAATTTTTTGACGCCCAATGAGCTCTTCTCTTTATTTTTAACTTTTTCCTTCGCATACTTGTACATAATATATATAGTAGTTAGTTGGAAATATGTTTGTGTATATTAAATATCAGTGTACAGTAGTACCTACAATCAAAAATATGATGGATACCACTCATTCCTAAACCGGTTTGAGGTTAAAAATTAGACACTATGAAAGCATCGGTGGATAATTAAACAAACACTGTCACGATACGACTGAAAAAAGCTTATATGACATGAAAAAATAGACCTCACCCATTTTTTAAAGCCTCATTTAATTATAATGGAGTCAGTATTATTTGAAAACCCACTCACATTAGGTTATCTGAAATAAAAAAAGGTTTGAGCAAAAAAAAAATCCAATGTGACACAGTGTGGAGTTGTACGCATAAATCTAATTAAAAATTCTCTGAGTGACGCCGGTAATGTAATTGCAATGTTCATTGGACGGATCTGGCTAGTTACGGTGTGATAAACTTTTTTATATGCTACTTTTCCGAGGTTTAGCTTATCTGTTAGCTATTTTCCTAATGGCCGTAAAAAATAAAAGATAACAGAAGGAAATAAATAGGGAATGAAAATCATCTGCCTAGCCTTTTCCCAATTATATTGGGATTGACTTCCAGTCTAACCGGATGTAGCTAAGTAGGTACCAGTATTTTACAAGGAGCGACTGTCTATCTGAGCTCCACAACCTAGTTCCTAAGTAATACGATACCCCTCGGTCAGATTTTTGGGTTTCTGACGACCCGGTACGACTGTCAAAGGTCTAAGAATGACAGCCGGGACCAACGGCTGTCATTCGTATGTGCTTTCTGAGGAACGCAGGGTTCTCGGTATGTAAAGATGGGCATCCATCCACGGGCCGATCGCGGAAAGCGTAGCGTGCCAAGCAATAACATCTGCACAGCTCGATCGATCAGGTGAAGCTACGTTTGCCAAAGCCGATCCGAGGATGGGTGACTATCTTTACACCCCGAGACGCCTTCGTGCCTCGGAAAGCATGCAAGCCAAGCAAAGCAGCGTTGGATCCGACTGTCATTCGTAGATCTTTGACATTAATTACGGGTCGTCAGAAACCCGAAAGTCTAACCAACAGTCTTACCAATGAGTATCGTGTTACCCAGTATCTGGGTGGTGGAGGTCAGATAGGCAGTTGGTCCGAAGTAGTCCACTTAGAGCACCCGTCTGAATAGCACCTGCGCGAATAGCACCTAGCGTAGTCCACGAAGAGCACCCAGGTGCTCTTCGTGGATTAAAATTTATTTTTACATTTTTGTCCACGAAGAGCACCTACTACTCAGCAGCCTACTGCTGGGATGTTTTTGTTTTACAGGATGTTACTAAATTAAAGATATCGATAAAAATCACTGGAATGTTTATTAATTACACATACTTACGTACATACGAAATTTGTCTAGGCGACATTTAAAAAAATGAAAAATAATAAAAATCACTATGACAATAATTATTAATCTTACCAAATAATAACACTTCTTATTTTTAATATATCACAATCAGTCTCCACATATCACATTTATTGCAAAATCAGCCTTAATTAAATCTTACCTAATAATAACACTTTCTTATTTTTAATATATCACACCATTCGTGGACTAGGCTAGGTGCTATTCGCGCGGGTGCTATTCGGACGGGTACTCTAAGTGGACTACTTCGTTGGTCCATGTAACATATTGGTTTTCAACTGCATCCAGATCCGATACATTATAATACTTGATACGTACATTTATCTACAATTTGATCTATCAAATCTATAATCAGTCATTGCATAAATAAGTTTCAGCGGGCATATAAATATTCTATTTTTTAAATTCATAGTATCAATCAGAATTATAAATTAATTTTGAAGAAGGTCAGACCTATTAGTCTTCGTGATAAGTGCCCATCAATATTAATAACTCCTCAGCAGCGTATAGTTAATAACAACTGTGCTTACTTAAATATTTATTTATTTTCACATTGTGTAAGTATTTAAAGTTATCGAGTCCTTTAGTTTTGTAGGCATTGACATGTCGACATTGACTTCAGTCCCTCACAAAGAAACCTTTTCAATCTGGCTGGAAAGATTAACAACAAGCTTTACATGAAAAACTACAGGGACAAGTTACCGAAAGAAAATGAAAATACAAAATCGGAATTCATCATCCATTTCGTTTTTTAGGAGGCCTCAAATTCGTCAAGCTAAAGAAAGATAGAGTTGTACTGCGTAAAAACCATCATGAATTTGAGTAGCGCACTCGTGGTAGCTACGCAAAGCAACAACTTTTTAGACTCGACCGCAATTATGTATGTATGAGGACTGCTAGGGATCGATGGGTTCTCTCTAACTTCGCCATAAATCCTTAGGATCAGGGATCGACGACAAGTTTTAATTTAAAACGACTTACCGCTCGATTGCTGACGGCGGCAGGATTAAAAGTTGTTCACCGAGATGTATCGCCTTCAGCTACCTGAATATCAAGATCAAAGGAGGATAAGCAAATAAAGAAGTCGCCAACTCAAACCTGGGCCTCAATTCACGAGTTTATTTTTAATTTCCGTCATCAACTGTCGCGTGGGAAGGACTCAATGTTTATTTGTAAAGCTGAGTTACGAATAAAACCTTTGAGGTTCTATTTTCAGGTAAAATAAAGTCATTTGTCAGAACAAATATTCGTGGACGTAATTGCATTAGAAGAATACAATAGGTAAGATGTTGTTTTCGGTAGGTATTCATTAGTTACAAGAAAGTCAAAAATACCTCTACAAATAGAAATATTAAAATACGTTGTGATATTAAAAATAAATTCAATATTTAATCAAGTTTGCGAAAATATTAAATATGCAGTCATCTAAGACTTATTAATTTTATATTTAGCCACAATGCTTGGCAGATATGGCAGGTTTTTTTTATCATTATAATATTGGATGTATCAAAATGTGATTTTTCTATACATAAATAACATTGTTAAGTTCAATTTAAATTGAAGTTGCATTAAGTCTCACCGCCCAATACCTTACACAGCAAGGCTATTACCACTAAGCGTTATTTCATTACAACTAAGAAAATAATACGTAAAGAAATAAAAGACAAAAGACGGGCAAAGGAAACGAGATTAAGACAGAAATAATCAAATACCCAGGCGAGACTGAATACCCCGGCGAGACTGAATTCCATTCCGTACCGAAAGACCACCAAAAGAATTTTATTCTAAAGGTTTCTTATATGTCGCGTTAAAATACTGGACCGTATCAATAGTTTAGCTGCAAGTTTTAATCCAAGGAGCGACGGTGATTGCCCTCTGAGTCCTTATAAATTAAACCTACCTTGGACACGTCATATTGCGGATTTGTTGAGATTTAGTTGAAAACAATTCGAGGTATGTCTGGCTCTCGGAATGTCAATGAAGATTCACTGATATTGTTGACAAAGTAATTTAATTATGAATAGGGAATTTGTTTTTGTTTGTGATTTAGGATTTATGTGTTGTTTTCAGTTTGAAGGGGTTTCAGATTTGTTAACTTAGGACTGATTAGTCATTGTTCGAAAACTTAAGAACCTATTTGTAATAGTGGCTATTGTATGGTATTTTGTCCTTAAATATCACGTATGGTTACACAATATTTTTTACATAAAACGATGTAAACGAAGTTCACACTTCATTCAACTTGAACTTCACGCGCGTTGACTTTAACGAATGACAGATTGAACTATGGTAGAAACTCTATACAGCCGATAAAAAAGGCTATGACAGGGAGCATATGTTTGAATTGCCCGGAGGACACGGTGGAGCATACGGTGGAGGTCTGCCCGGCTTGGGCGGAGAATAGCCGTGTCCTCGTGGAGGCGATCGGCGGCGGTGATCTCTCGCGTTCGGCCCTGGTTCAGGCCGTGGTACGGAGCGAGAGGGCATGGGAGGCCGTCACCTCCTTCTGCGAAGCAGTAATGCTCGCGAAGGAGGAGGCAGAACGCTTGAGGGAGAGGCAAATTTCGCGCCCTCACGCCCCTAAACGCCATAGGAGACGCCCTGGGCGTCGGGAATCGCAGACCGATTTCCGGCCACCGTAGGCGAGGGCTTGCGGACGGTGAGCAATGGGTAGCTCGCCATCTGATAAGGACCAGGCCTGGGTCGACGGCGCGTTGTGTTCCACGCGCGCCTCAAATAGATGTCAGCAGAACTGACGTAGTTCGCTGTAGCTGATGCCTGCCGGGGTTGCGAGGAAGTCCGAAAGGGATATCGTGGCCCCCGGCAACATGGTAACTGAAGGAACACGGGTGGGTTTTAGTCAGTAAGAGTTTGACAAGCCCTCCCGCTCCGGGAGAAGTTATTTGAATAATTTACCACCAAAAAAAAAAATGTGAGCTTATGTTAAAAACGTGCGAGTGAAACTTAATAAGAGTAAATTAACAAAACTAAAAAGTATTTACGAAATATTAGCTTTAAATGTTGTTTCTCTTTTCAGGTAAGATTTGTACCTAGTTTTAAGTTCATAAGTATGATGTTAAATGTTGAAGGCATATTGATTAATAAAAATTACTCTTTTCAGAGCAACACAATTAGTTTCTGTTTCAAATCATAAAGAGATTATCACAACACATTATAACGAAATGAAAACATAACACACACACACACTAATTTCTTTTTTGTTTCTTTCTTTCTAACAATTACAACATCACGCCTATATTCCCCGGAGCGTCAGGCAGAGGTACACCACATTTCGCCAGTTATGTTTACGTTCCACGTAACAGGGGGCGAACATTATAGCCATCAACCGGGTACAAATCCAGACTTCGGGCTGCTACTCAGAAATTCCAGATAACACTGCCCGACCCGGCGAACCCAGGACCTCATGCTCAGCAGTAGAGCTTGCAACCACTATAATAGACCAACGCGACAGTCGAAATAAAACTACACTTAAAAACATGGCATACCACTATAAATTATTTTACTATTTTCCTGTTTCATAAGCTGCTTCAATAACGGTTCCCAGAGGAGTCATGCGGCAAAAAATATTAAACGAAACACATGTGCAGGGATGTTATACGTATATTTATAAATATTAAACAGCAAAATATTTTGAAAGAATGGCGTACGTTCACACGACAAGGCAGCCCGCTGCGCTTCGTGTCTGCACACTTGTTTCCACTAAAATAACTCAGCGCCACAGCCTGCATCCGCACCAAAGGAGCAACTTAACCCACTGCTATTTTTCATGAAAACATTGTTCGTGCTTTCTTACTCTGTGTAAAATAATATGGGTGTGGTTATCTGTAATGTACGAGGACCAAGCAGTCCTGCCTCCGGTATTACATTTACATAATGTACTTAGCGCGAAGAGCCGCATACAAAGGCTCTCCACAGAAAGTGATGAGATGAGTGCGCGTCAAAGAAAAATGAATTCTTTCACATACGATTTTAAACAGACATTTCTTTGTTAGAAAAATATTTTACTTGTATTAAATTATAACACGGTATTTTACTCGTGAGAGCGTAAGTAGAGTTTTCGTTTGCGGTTCTAAACTTATACTGTTTTCTAAGTGTCTAATAGAATAGAAACTACGTAATATGTATGCGGGGTGACTGTCCACTCTATAAATTTGACTAAATTTTTTGTGAAACTTATCTTTATAGCATGCATTTTTCATTTCTAGTACATATATATATAGAGAGAAAATAAATTAAATTATTATTATTTATTAGAGTAAATAAATTTAGGTATTAAACGAGCAATATTTGTACATACATTTCTTTGTAAATAGATTTGTACTCTCGTTCTCGAAATCGGCTCTAACGATTTCGATGAAAGTTGCAATATAGTTGTTTACGGGGGCGAAAAATCGATCTAGCTAGGTCTCATATCTGGGAAAATTTGTTTTCTGAGTATTTTAACCCGAGCAGAGCTCGGTTGCCCATGACAATAATTACATTAGAATATTGATCATGGTAGCATGGAATTAGTAAGTACCTACTATCATATGGCAGCATGGAATAAATAGGTGGAATTAGTATGAACTATCCTATACTATTAAATGAGCATTCTCTATTTTCACCAGAGCAGAGCTTGGTCGCCCAGGTACTATCGACTTATATGCTGTGAAGTGTTCAAATATTCTATAAATTACCCTCTCAAAAAAAAAAATGGATTTTGTGGTTTTATGAAACCACGGTAAAAGTGAAACTTCTATAGGCGCCGCCATATTGGCCTTGGCTGCTCTGACGAGCGCCTTTCACTTTATCCCTACTCCGCGGCCGACCGTCATGCGACATGCAACACACAGATGAAAAAGTTTGAGACGATGTAATAAAAGTAAAAACATAGTTGTAAAGAAACTGCGATCTGAAACTCTAATCTCAGATGTGAGTTTTTTTATAGTCGACCTTCTGGATCAAATGCCAAACAACAAGCTTAAACACTAATTAAATAATAATTGGACGGAAAACAACTTTAACGTTATCAGAATAACTTGTCAAATACATTTACAAGTATAAGTAGTCTAGTAGGTACTGATATCAAGTGCGTTTTTCCGCTAGACCTCAATTAATCCTAGATTTCTTAAATAAGGCGTTAAATCTTCATTTGTCCGCACCGCCGCCGCCGGGCGCTCGCCTTTTGGTTCACAGAGCTCCACCAACCTCCGACTGCGAACCAAATTGAATAACGCTTGAGGAAGCGTTGGTATCATCTTTATGGGTGCCGGCTGCATTTACACCGTAGACGACTTGAAATGCATTTTATACCTTACCATTATTTTCTCGGCAATTCGAAAAATCAAGGGGCCGAAAAACAAGACTTTACATAATCGTATATTATTTATTCCTATCCGAAACACGAAATTTAAAGATGTATTATTATTAGAAGTAACTTCTTTGCAAACGTGACGCTCCATCTATTTCCCACACTGAAGCTTACTTAAATTAATCTGCCTAGCCTTTTCCCAACTATGTTGGGATCGGCTTCCACTCTAACAGTATTTTACATGGAGTGACTACCTATCTGACCTCCACAACCCAGTAAATGGGTAATACGATATCCCTTGATAAGACTGGTTGTCAGACTTCCGAGCTTCTCACGACTGTCAAAGATCCACACATTACAGCCGGGACCAACGGCTTAATATGCTTTCCGAGGCACGGAGGTGTCTTGGTTTGGAAAGATGCTCACCCATCCACGGACTAACACCGGCAAGCGTAGCTTAACCTGATGGATCGACCCGTGCGCTTATTTACACGCACGTGAAGCTTACTTTAGTACAGTATAGAAATAATACTGTTGTAAGAGGCGGTGGCAAGATGACCTGAACGCGTACCACGAGAGCTGGTTCAAGGTGGCGCGGGAAAAGAGTTCTTGGAAGAACTAGGGGAGGCCAAACCCAGCAGTTAAAAGAATAACAAAGAGGTGGTGGTAGTAGGCCCCAGGTCCATAGTGGTGTGGAAGCATGTACAACGCCATATGAGTACTACGCATCAAAGACCTGACGTCACACAAATCATACATCGCACAAGCAGAGTTTACCGCGCGATCAGTATACATATACCTTCCCGACATCAATTGTCGGGCAGTTGCTCACCAGACACGACACCCATCTTGTCGGGGGATACTCCCTTTTCTGTCTCCTGAGATACAGGTTAACTACCTAGTTCGGGAGGCAGAGCTTTTATGTGACAGTGCCACTTATGTTTGCAAATAAATGTTTTTTTTTTTTTCTATGTATGATGAGTGAACTTTACACCCTATTCCTCATGCCTCTTGGCAATAAATGCAAAGAAGTAACTTTAAAGAATTTTAATTATTAATTGAATTATTTTACATTTCATGTTCTGGGTAGAAACAATGTAGGATTATGTAAATCTCGTTTTTAATCAGTAGTTACATTAATAAGATAAAATATTGCTCATCATTGTGATACGTAGATAAGTGATCAGCTACGATAAGTCTATTTTTAGACAAACGTGAAACATGATGACCCTGCAGTTTTCAGCTGTCTGTGTAAAAAATGCTGTATCATCTATGCGACACATTTAGAAATTATGATGTAATCAAAGAAATTATTATAGATGATAGCAATACTCAGTGAAGTACAGACGGCAGCACATCAAGCTACTACAATCTGTCAAATTTATTTAATAGATTTTCAACTTTATCGCTGATGTCTAAGGTTCAAAGTTGATTGCAAAAAATTTGACAGTTTCGGGTAGCTTGATGTGCTGGCGTCTGTACATAGGTATATTACCTACTATCATTTTATTGGCAAAACATATATAACCTCACACCTTGTTTCCCCGAAGGATACCGAAAAAAAAAAAAAAAAAATTGGCAATCAAATTACCAATATTCAACGTAGGTTCATTTACTTTCTCTTTTGTTTTCTAATAAAAAATAACTTATGTATTTTAATAAAGCTTAAAAAGTGGGAGTGGATCGAACAAGTTTACCGTATATAGAACGAGTCATGCACCATCTCTACCTCCACCATGTGGGTCCCAGAAAACGTCCGCCGACATCGAGGCAGACTCAGGACAAAGATGGTAAGACGGGCTTGACGCCAAAGGAGAAAAAGGAAGCCTTTGTAACACAGGCTAATAATGTATTTTAATGAAAGAATATTTTGATGAGAGGGCACTAAGTAAGGAAATTTGGTATAGAACCAACAGTCTTTCCCGTCTTCCTTGGTTTGTGGGTACAGATATGAATCGAAATGAGATAGTTACTGCGTTCAGACTACGTTCGAGATACATTCCGTTGAATAGCTTCTCCTTTTATTGAGAAAGAGTGATTCACCCAATTGTTCTGAGTGTGATAAGGTAGAGGATACCACTCATATTTTAGCGGAATGTATCCGGAATGAGGTTGAGAGGAGTAACTATTTCATTGAAAACGGTTTTAATTCTATTAATGTTGGCATGTATAACAGTACCTTGGCTGCTCCCTTGTCCAAGTCAGCCAAAAAATTATACAAAATTGTAAACTTAGTACAGAATGCCCTTATGAGGGTGGCATGGTGATACTGATCAAACCCTCTATAAACAAATAAGGAAAAAAAAAATGTTCGCTTCGGTGTAAATGAAACTATTATGCAAGACTGGCACCGGATTGGACTGGCTTAAGTTTCATTGTACAGTTGAGCTTGTTTTAGACTGACGGTAAATCTTCAACGATTTTACGGTTACTGTGAAGCTAGATCGTACTTGTATCATAATAAAGCAGACGAATTTACATATTACAGTCTTTATTGTTTGAAATTTCAAATTTGGTCCCCCTTGGTTTCAGATTATAGTGGAGTTTTCGTTTATTTTTCGGTGTCTTGATTTTAAGTGCAGGGAACATCAGTTTTTTCTATGCTATTTGGGTATAGCTATTTGCGTATTAAGTATCTTAGTTTTATTTAGTTTTTGTTAATACATGACTTTTTGTTAATCTGAACTGTCACAGTGTCACACTTGTAAAAACAGAGCAAATGGTTTCTAGAAGATTTCCACACTTCTTTGTCTTTTCTGAACAATTCGACTTGAGAAAAAATGGTTACAATATTCGGGGGAAGCCAACCTTATCACTAATTTTTATATAATTAGGAAAAACAAAAATTGCATCATCCTTGGGTAAGTTATTTACTAACAGTCACAATGTGTGGTTCAACGACACGACGCTATGTGCTAAAAAATGTGTGCGGTCGGGGGACCTCCGTTAGGAACGAAGTTCTTTCTTACGTATGACTTAAAATAAAAACAAAATTTTTGCAGCCGCCATCTTGCCTTTACATTTTGACCTCATATCGTCTTTAGCGCCCTCGAAAACAATGGAAACGATACCCATGACGAAAAATTTTAAAATGTTAACAGCCGCCATCTTGGATTTACATTTTGACCAAATTAACACTTTCACTCTCAGTGTACTCGGGTCGATGTGTACAATTTTATCCCACGACACTGTAATCACTTTACTCTTTTCTTTTGTTTTTTCTGCCAGCGTTCTCTCTCTCTTTCTCTTTGAGTGAGAAAAAGCTGTAGCAAGTATTAACACTTTTTAGCGTGACGATTTTTAAAAGTTTCCAAGCCGCGTTAAAAAACTTCGTTCCAAAAATATTTAAAAACTCCATAAAATATTAATACACTTAGAAGAGAGATAAAATCGATTTTGTATCCAGTTAATTCTATCTGAGCTCAAAGGCGCCACAGTCGCTATGTGTATCGATGCAATTTAAATGTACTGGTAGTCTCGAAATAATTGCATTGCAAGCCGACGATATTGACATATACAGTGTGAGATGACAAATAATAAGGAATACGTAACAAACTTGATTAAAATATGACGAGAGGCATTGTATACAAAACGGGGACAGGATTGGTATGTAACAAGACTAGCTTTTGCCCGTGGCTTCGTCCGCATGGAGGTCGGAAGTTGTAAAAACTTGCAAAAATCTAAACTCTCCCAATTACAATATGTACTTCAATAACATTACCAAAAAGTTTTTTAAATTTTTTCTTATTATAATTGAAAATAAAAAAGTTATTGCTATTTAAAATACACATTTTTTGTACCAAAATACACGAAATCCATAAAAAAAACAACAGGGGTCATAAGTTATAACTTGTAGACATCTGCTAAACGACAACCACCGCGCCCCAAGTAAAATAACTTGGTAAAATTCCCCATTGAAAATAAATTTTCAGAAAAAAAAAAACAACAAAAATAGACTCAGTACGATACCTTACAAAACTCTCACGGATCAGACAGCGTTTTTTTACATGTTGTAGATCCAATTAATCTGAATTTCATCATTATATCTCTTGAAAGCCAAAAATATTTCTCAAATATAATTTCAATTAAAATCATCACACCAAAGTTATTACGCATATCACATTGTAGTTTGTCATCTGAAGTATCAGAAAGGTTTGCAACAGTAAAGTCGAGAACTCGAGATATGAATCGATTCCTTGCTCGGAATCCGGTCAAGTGTTAACGTATATTACACGTCCCTGTAATTGGCTCGCGGTAATGAAGTTGTAGCGACGAAGCGTAGTGATGTGAATCGACTAACTGCATCGATTATAGCTGAACGATTTTTAGATAAGTTTGAAGTTGTTGGTTTCGCCTAGGATGAAAAAACGTTCGTATTTTGTGAGACCATGTTGTTTCATCATCATCATCATCATCAGCCTATAAATGTTCCCACTGCTGGGACACAGGCCTCCTCTCAGTGAGAGGGAGTGGGCCGTAATCCACCACGCGGGCCCAGTGCGGGTTAGTAGATGTCACATGTCTTCGAATTTTCGGTTCTAGGACATGCCGGTTTCCTCACGATGTTTTCATTCACCGTTTTGAGAGCAGTGGTGATGAAATAATTTACACAAAGTAAAGCGCCTGTCTGGGTTCGAACCTACGACCTACAACTCGTAAGTCGCGGCCGTTACCACTGGGCCACCACTGCTCTGTTGTTGTTCAATGTTGTTTGGGTACCTATTGATTATTATTACCTTTAAACAGAAAACATTGTTATTACTAGGAGTATACGGCCTAGGTAAAGTACCCAAATTATCAACCTGTCTGTTTTTCATGTACGTAGAAAAACGTAGTCGTAATTGATTGTAAAAGTTTCAACGAACCGATAAATGTAGCCAATATTATAATTGCCTTATTTCTTTACATACAAAATAAGTACAATATTTTACACGTTCACTCAATAACCGTAAATCGTATCCAGAACTAAATTATGTTTAAAATGCTTTAAACTCCATTCGAAGCTTAAATACCGCCCATAAATCCGCAACAAACTGTTACAATCTCATTAAATCGCCTAACTATCAATGCACTCGATTCCGAAAACTCGATTAATCGACTATTTGGTCAGCACTAAAAATTATAAGCGGAATTAACTTCAGTCGAGCAGGTGTTCTTGTCACTTGTCCACTTTCATTTAATATAGGTTCTCTTTCAACTTGTGTTACTTTGTATAAGTTTATTTAAGCAATATGTAGATGTAGACTTCACTGTTAATTAATTTTAGTGTTGATTGTTTTGATACTTCGTGTGGCAAAGTAATTTGTACCTAATTGTAGGGTAGGTTGCAATTTCATATGCTCGTTTGGTTGTCCAAGTCAACTTCTCTACCCAACTATGATGTGCTCGGCTTCCAGTCTAACCAAATGCAGCTAAATACCAGTATTTTACATGGAGCGACTGCCTGTCTGACCTCCACAACCCAGTTACTGGGTAACACGATACCCCTTGGTAAGACTGGTTGTCACACTTTTCGGGCTTTTGACTACCCGTAACGACTGTCAAAGATCCAAGAATGACAGCCGGGACCAACGGCTTAATGTGTTTTCCGAGGCATGGGTCTCAGTAACTTAAGATGCTCACCCATCCACGGACTGACCGTGGTAAGCGTAGCTTAACCTGCTCGCACGACTCGTGCGGCTGTTATTACTAAACCTAATTTATCTAAAGATAATATAGTATATATTTTAGTAATAACCTTAGCCTGAAAACAAGACGAGAGGATGCAGAGAGATTTTAAATGCGGTAGCATCGCATTTAAAACCTCTCTGCATCCTCTCGTGTTTTTAGGACCATAATATAATACATTTTAATGTGTAATATTTTAATGTATAATTTTTATGCATAATTTCTATGTAATTAGTATTCAGCATCCAGCGGATTCCTGCGGCCTTCACAAGGTCATCGGTCCATCTTGTGGGAGGCCTTCCAACGCTACGTCTTCCGGTACGTGGTCGCCACTCCAGAACCTTTCGACCCCATCGGCCATCCGTTTTGCGAGCAACGTGCCCTGTCCATTGTCACTTAAGTTTGGCAATTCTTCGGGCTATGTCGGTTACCTTGGTTCTCCTGTGGATCTCTTCATTTCTGATTCTATCATGTAGGGAAACTCCAAGCATAGCAATATGGGAATAATTTTCTGAAATAAATGATTAATAATAATAATGAAAATGTACCATATTCTGACAAATAAATAATTATGATTATAAAAAGCATGCCATTTCAAAATGACGTGTTAGTTAATCATGATAATAATTATAAAATTGATAAAGAAAGAAAACATAAATATAGTTTAATCAATTCAGTAGAATCTGACCAAATCCATGAGGTTTCTTCTGTTTCTAGTATTTTTTTGTGATTTTTCAAAGATGATTAAAGCCATTATATTACATTTGATTAACACACTGGATTTCTACATAAGACAGCCGGCAACCTTGCTCAAATTCGAATCAGTAGTCCACATCAACTCCCAAGTCGGATATTCAGTCTGGCTCCAGCATGATATTGCAAAGGTCTCGGTCATCCCGCATGTGAGATTAACCACGAATACACTGCGATAACAGCACAAACAGAGGTGATAAATCCGTTCTTAGTTCCGTCCCGCTCCGCTCCGCTCGCTCACGGTACAAGCTGTTAATTTCCGCTAGCTTGTATCGGCTGAGCGTGGCGTCGGCGGTATTATTACGCCTTCCCAGCAGTTTGCGACCTGTTACATAACATGTATTAAGTTGCGGTTTGGTTGGGGAGAGCGGGTTATGAAATATTGAATTTCGTATTTTTAATTTATTTTTTAGAAACCTGTTTTGGGTGAGAGCAGTGATGGATCAGCGGTGACGACAGCGGCTTACTAGTTGTAGGTCGTAAGTTCGAACCCTGACAGGACCAAACCGCACTGGGCTCACGTGGTGGATTACGGCACACTCCCTCTCACAGAAAGGAGGCCTGTGTCCCAGCAGTGGGAACATTGTGGGCTGATATGTTTTTGTCTGAGTCACCAATTTCCTATCGCATTTTAAATATAATAATTATATTTTTTTTTTTATAAAATATGTATTAAATAGAAATATTGTGTAGGTATTAGATGTACGTGTGGCTTGAAAGACCAAAACCATTACTAGGTATATATTGATAAACATTTGCCTGTCCATAATACCGTGTCCCAATGGAGCGATATTTCTCGACGGCATGTGAAGCCACGTCAGAGGCAAATGGGTGGCTTTAAAACTCAGACACGAAGAAGAAAGAAGATGGCGGGATTTCAATTAAATATCAGACTTTTAATTTCATCTATCTACCTTACTTCCTTATTCCGCACGGTGTTCATAGACCTCGAGCGCTGTGAGTAGCGATGCTGTTGCATCAAGTATTGAAGGTATCAATACTAAATGCACTGGCCACACTCAAAGTAACGTGCCACAGAAACCGACTGAGTTAACGATCTTACACTAAATAAATGAATAGTTCGCAGTTTTAGCTTCAAAAGCTGACTAAAATGTTTCAAATTCTTCCACATGAACATAAATTTTAAATAATGTTTGTCCTTTTTTAGGGTTCCGTTAAAAAACGGAACCCTTATAGATTCGTCATGTCTGTCTGTCTGTCTGTCTGTCTGTCTGTCCGTCCGTATGTCACAGCCACTTTTTTCCGAAACTATAAGAGCTATGCTGTTGAAATTTGGTAAGTAGATGTATTCTGTGAACCGCATTAAGATTTTCACACAAAAATAGAAAAAAAACAAATAATTTTGGAGTTCCCCATACTTAGAACTGAAACTCAAAATTTTTTTTTTCATCAATCCCATACGTGTGGGGTATCTATGGATAGGTCTTCAAAAATGATATTGAGGTTTCTAATATCATTTTTTTCTAAACTGAATAGTTTGTGCGAGAGACACTTCCAAAGTGGTAAAATGTGTGTCCCCCCCCCCCTGTAACTTCTAAAATAAGAGAATGATAAAACTAAAAAAAATATATAATGTACATTACTATGTAAACTTCCACCGAAAATTGGTTTGAACGAGATCTAGCAAGTAGTTTTTTTTTAATACGTCATAAATCGTAAACTTATCGTTACTTGCTGCTACGGAACCCTTCATGGGCGAGTACGACTCGCACTTGGCCGCTTTTTTCTTACGTGGGGTAAAATAAAGTGTTTAATAAATAAATAAGTAATACACACTATTAGGTATACATTTATAAATTATTTACTAAAAAAAAATAATCTGCGGTCCTATACAAAACTTCAATATCTACTTACTCGACTCAAATGTATGGGACGGCTAATTATTGTTTCGTGATTACGATGTTGGTTCCATGGAGAAAATTGTTCACTTTGATGGTCTGTACCACACCCTTAAACTTGACCATACTTTTCTGATGTTTGCTGTATATGAAGTTAAATGGCACATTATAAAAAGACTAAAAGTTTTTACTTAGAATGTTTCGTGAGTTTAGAAATTTAACTGCGCCACTTCATTAAATTCGAGAAAGTTAGAATATTTTTCTAAATTGATAAGTTTTAACTTTAGCAAGTGACACTCCGAAAGTGCCGACAGAAGTCAAAACTTGAACAATTTAAAAAAATACTTCCAAAAAAACCTTTACATTAAAAATACTTGCATAGAACATTGATCCGTAACTTAATATAAATAAAGAGCACAATCGCGTTTACAAAAATGAGGTGTTGGTAATGATGTCGCGAGTTCTATTGTTTTTTCCCATCTCAAAAATGCCCAACGCGCCTAAAGAAGTTTTCGCTTCAAAAAAACCTATCATAGCTTCAAATCGCTATCCGCTCTCCTTATGTTGTTTACCATGGGCCTTATCTAACGTTCATAGGCCGCACTGGTTGGATATTGAGGAAATGACACAGATGTTTCGGATCACATGTAATTCTAGGTATATACGGATCTTATGGTGCATCCAGTGACGTTATTATTAAAGCTCAATGAGTCCGAACCTCGGAAGTCTATTGTACGGAGTCTATTATTAACGGAAGACCAGTAAATAGGTTTTATGTGGATGCAGAAGTACGAAAAATTTATGGATTTTAAAGTGAAACTTTTATTACATCGTCTCAAACTTTTTCGTCTGTGTGTTGTATGTCGCGTGACGGTCGGCCGCGGAGTAGGGATAAAGTGAAAGGCGCTCGTCAAAGCAGCCAAGGCCAATATGGCGGCGCCTATAGAAGTTTCACTTTTACCGTGGTTTCATAAAACCACAGAATCCTTTTTGTTTATTGATTAGGTTAAATAGTAGGTATGTAATGGTGGTGTGAAAGTAGGTAATGAAAAATTAATGGAATTGAATTCGGAACCGATTCAAATCTTATTGAAACTGGATCCTTTTGATTCGTAACTATCAAAACGAATATAAAGTCATATACAGGATAAGTTTTTATCCAGTTAGCAAACTTTAACACGTGACTTTACTCATCGTTATGAACAACTTTTACTATGGGATCAAAACTGAAATCGCGAAAAAAAATCAGCTGTTCTCTACATTTTGACGAGTTATGCGAACAAAAATGTAGGGAACAGCTGATATTTTTTCGTTTCTCGTTTGATACAAAATTAATATTTTCAGAACTAACTAAACATTTATCATTTCGCGTATTTGGAAACTTGATGTTCTCTTTGCGTTATTTCAACACTCAGGGAGCCGTTTGAGCCTATTCCCCGAAAGGATTCATCCCATACAGTCATGACACGTGTACCTTCATTCGTTCTTAAGATTTTAGGTATCATAAAGGCCTAAGTAAATATCGCTAATAAAACAGAGTACCCGGGCTTCTGTTTAAAATATAGGCTTTTTTTAAGACACCTTAACATAACATCACCTCTGTAAATTCCCTGAAGGCAGAGGTAAATTATGTACATCCATATTTCACCAATATGTTTAAGTTCCATGTTATTTATTTATTTATATATACTTTATTGTACACTACAAAAATACATAACAAAAAATAAATCAAACACTACAAAATATACAACGGGCGGCTTTATCGCTTTCCGCGATCTCGATTCGCTATAGAAGGAATGCATTTTAAATTCAAACTCAAAGCATTTATTTCAATAAACCATTAACAGGCACTTTTGAACTGTCAAGGCTTCGGTCAGTCAGAAATATGAAGCTAATTGCCCATTTCAAAGCGTAGTAGGTACCTATGGAGAAGAACGTGCAAGAAACTTCACTGACACTCTTTTAACTAAAAGACTGATACAAACTATTGGTTACATCATTCATGTTGAAATTATACATGTGAGAATAATGTAGAAAGACGTTGACGTTAAAAGCGTCCGTAATAAAGAAATAAAAACAAAAACAATTCAACAATTAAATTAATACATGGCATTTACCATATACATATAACACTTATATTACATTTACCATTTACCATATATTACTATCATAATAAGCCTATAATGTTCCCACTGCTGGGACACAGGCCTCCTCTTTCTGTTAGAGGGAGTAGGCCATAATCCACCACGCGGGCTCAGTGCGGGTTGGTGTATGTCACATGTTTTCGTTTTTAAGCTATTGCATAGCTTTTATCGCGGGCGTTGAATCAAGAAATTCCGTAACGAAAATAAAACCTAACACCCCCCACTCAGCCTACCATGTAATGACGGATGTTGTCATGGGAACGTAATTTTTGTTTTATGTCATCATCCGTCATCATCCCAAGTGTAGCGTTGCCAAATAGGAAGTATGGAGGTTACAAATGCTATGCAATAGCTTTACCGCGGCAGTCCCCGATTGCCACACGTTTTTTTTTGTTTCTAGGACATGCCGTTTCCTCACGATGTTTTCCTTCACCGTTATGAGAGCAGTGGTGATAAAATAATTTAAACAAAGTAAAGTGCTTGCTTGGTTACGAACCCACGACGTTACAAATCGTAAGTCGCGGCCGTTACGACTGGGCCACTATAGCTTTGTCATTAACCAAGCACAAATTTAGTACTGCTACTGATAAATTCCTATTGAAAAAACGAAATAACACTTTTTCGACCTGTACCCTAATTGCGTAACTTATTTTCATAAACAATTTTGCTTAATTTGTTTCATTTTGACAGTTCAACAACATTCATTGCGTTATTTAAGTTGTTGAGCAGATTTTTTTCCAACTTATGAAGCAATGGATTAGCAATCTGTTTCAAATCGAAACAAATTCTGATTGTGTTGCATTACGCAATTAGGGTACTGGTATGTAATGCAATTTAGGACTTTACGCTTAGCAGCCGCATTTATGACCACTAAGTCCAACGGATATTTGATGGATGTAATTCTTAATTCACTTTTATTTAGATTGGAAAACCATTGGTGAACGATACTGATCTTAACAGTACTGTAGAGGTATGAGGAACAGGGTGTAAAGTTCACTCATCCTCCATAGAAAAGGAAGTATACTCCGACCAGTACAGTACAGGGTGTTGTGTCTGGCGGGCTACCTGCCCAACGATTGTTATCGGGATGTTGAATTTAAGCCAGACGCGCTGTAAACTTTGCTTGCGCGATGCAGGATTTCGCGTGACGTCATTGTAATGCGTAGTATGCATGTGACGATATGTATGCCGCCACAGTACCAAATAATCTTTTGAACTAATAAGTCAGACAATTACAGTTACATTATCACCAGGGTGGTTTTAGTGAGCTAGGAATCCCAAACTCCTCGGTCTTATTCCAAAAGCTTTGGCGCCTTTTGAAGGTTTCCCCCGAAAACAGAAACAAAAAAATATATCTCAAATTACACTTAGTAACAGAATTACACTTAGTACAGTAGGTAACGGAATTAAATTTTGTTAAAATTAAGTAACAAAAAGCGGCCAAGTGCGAGTCGTACTCGCCCATGAAGGGTTCCGTAGCAGCAAGTAACGATAAGTTTACGATTTATGACGTATTAAAAAAAAACTACTTGCTAGATCTCGTTCAAACCAATTTTCGGTGGAAGTTTACATAGTAATGTACATCATATATTTTTCTTAGTTTTATTATTCTCTTATTTTAGAAGTTACAGGGGGGGGACACACACATTTTACCACTTTGGAAGTGTCTCTCGCACAAACTATTCAGTTTAGAAAAAAATGATATTAGAAACCTCAATATCATTTTTGAAGACCTATCCATAGATACCCCACACGTATGGGATTGATGAAAAAATTTTTTTTGAGTTTCAGTTCTAAGTATGGGGAACTCCAAAATTATTTGTTTTTTTTCTATTTTTGTGTGAAAATCTTAATGCGGTTTACAGAATACATCTACTTACCAAGTTTCAACAGCATAGCTCTTATGGTTTCGGAAAAAAGTGGCTGTGACATACGGACGGACAGACAGACAGACAGACAGACATGACGAATCTATAAGGGTTCCGTTTTTTAACGGAACCCTAAAAACATACCATTTCTGCTACATATTGTATTCATGATAAGGTATTAAATTGTAATAAGTATTAAGAAAATGATAAATATTATCACAGCATTAATCTACGCCTTACTCTTAATGAACATCTCTGCACATCTATAGTCTCAGACAGTATGATTTAGGCCAGCTATCTTTTATACTACATACTAGCTGACCCTGCAAACATTGTTTTGCCATATAAATGTTTGGGGTGGACCATCTTTATCACTGACTACCCTACCTACCCTACCTGCCCTACCTGCCCTACCAGCCCTACCTGCCCTACCTGCCCTACCTGCCCTACCTGCCCTACCTGCCCTACCTGCCCTACCTGCCCTACCTGCCCTACCTGCCCTACCTGCCCTACCTGCCCTACCTGCCCTACCTGCCCTACCTGCCCTACCTGCCCTACCTGCCCTACCTGCCCTACCTGCCCTACCTGCCCTACCTGCCCTACCTGCCCTACCTGCCCTACCTGCCCTACCTACCCTACCTACCCTACCTACCCTATCTTTCAAGTTGGATCAAACTGCATATGGTGTGCAAATTTGATTAAAATCTGTTGAGTAGTTTAGGAGTCCATCGCGAACAAACAACGTGACACGTAATTTATATACATATAATATTAAGATTTATCACAGTACGTCAAAATTATCTTTAAAAACATCCGTGCCTTGTGTATAATCAGCCTTATTCTTACCTAAACCCACACGTTAAAGTCTGACAGTATCACCACGGTACGTCAGATGTCAGAACTTCTATTTCTACCCTTGTTTAATAAACACAAAAATATGACGCTTTATTACAAACTCGCAAATAACAAGATCATTTTGTGAATTTAATTATGAAAGGAATTTATAGAATGAAGGAAGAATTAATGTTGAAGTTAATGAAAATTGTAGACTTAGATTTAGTTTATGTACGTGGTCTGGGCAAAGCATGGTAG
Source organism: Agrochola lychnidis (assembly GCA_963680765.1). NCBI lineage: Eukaryota > Metazoa > Arthropoda > Insecta > Lepidoptera > Noctuidae > Agrochola > Agrochola lychnidis. The sequence goes on from OY796857.1 coordinate 20,424,170, forward strand.
GTACTACAAAGAAATAGGGGGTACAATTAATGAGTCAATAGAATACTTCTTCTTCTTCTACTTCTAAAGCAACTGACGGTTTAGCACAAGCTCCTGCATTCAAATGGAAGTGGGCCGGACACATAGCACGCCTGCAAGATCAAAGGTGGACAAAAAGAGTGACAGAATGGAGGGGGCCAGTGGGCAAAAGAAAGAAAGGGAGACCTTCCATCAGACGAAATCAAACGCATGGCGGGTCCAAACTGGAAACAAACAGCACAATACAAAGAAAACTGGCTCAGTTTGAAGGAGGCCTTTACCTGCAGTGGGGTTCTTACAGAATAATTTTATTAAAAATAGGTATATACCATAACAACGATATTAACGTATCCAAAATTCTTTATATAAAACTGAAACTACTATCCATTCAATATTAAACTACAAAAAAAATCTTGATAAAATATCAAGTATCGTTGTCACCGTTTTTACCACTGACTAAAACCGATGGAATTCAGAGCCTTAAAAAGTAGACTTATTACTTTATCAATGTTCTAATAATCTAGGATTTTACATCAGAAATGTTGTTCCTAGTTCGGTATTTATAAGAATAAAAAACAAACACAATTTAATTACAGTACAAATATTGAAGTGAAAACTTCTTTAAGCGTGTTGGGCATTTATGAGATGGGAAAAAACAATTGAACTCGCGACACTGTTACCGACACCTCATTAAAAGTATTTCCTGCTCAGTAAAATTGTTCAAATTTTCACTTCTGTCGGCACTCACGGAGTGCCATTGTATATATTGTTGCCACTGTATTTGAAAATTGCACCGATATATCAATAAGTCAATCGCTATTTTTTTCTCGATGCTGTCGAAATCTATGTCAATATTTTATTAAATATCGTTACGATATACATATTTCGGTTCTTTTTGCCACTTCTTGTGGATGCATACTGACCTCTGCACCACTATGAGGTCACTATGTCTGCATGTTTGGGATACACCTGGGAGGATAGGAGGTGGAGCATAGTTTGCGACACAGTTCCACATTCAGACCCAGCTGCCGTTCCGTCGAGGTAGCCCCATTTTACCAGGTAAGATTGAAGTGTTACGGGGTACATTACAATTAAACACACAATAAAATTACTATGGAATTGAACTTGCTTGTATGTATTTCTGCCTACCACGGCATTTCCTGCTGGAGAGCAGTGGTGGCCCAGTGGTAACGACCGCGACTTACGAGTTGTACGTCGTAGGTTCGTACCCAGACAGGCTCTTAACTTTGTGTAAATTATTTCATCACCACTGCTCTCAAAACGGTGAAAGAAAACATCGTGTGGAAACCGGCATGTCCTAGAACCGAAAATTCGAAGACCCGCGCCTGGGCCCGCGTGGTGGATTATGGCCCACTCCCTCTCACAGAGAGGAAGCAGAGAGGAAGCCTGTGTCCCAGCAGCGGGAACATTATAGGCTGATAATAACGGCACTCAGGGTACAACACAATGAAACAGACAAAAGAGAAATTGTACAAACGGAACAGATATACACGAATGATAGAAATCAACTTAGAGAGATCTAGGGTTTTGAGGAATTCTAGATCTTGGAGCAGAATGGGGCGTGCGTTGTTCTTGAGATAAGACAGTGCACTGAGGTCGTTGGCCTCTGAGAATAATATTCTGCTGATCGTGTGTGTGTTTCATTATACGGTCCAACACACGTTCCGTTTCTCTCAAATATTAAATATGTACATTTACTATATAGATGTGTAGTGTAAATATAATTATTATATTTGTTAAAATATTTATTTAGATATTGTGTGTTGTAAATATAGTAAATATGTAATAGTTTTTAAACATATTTTGTTCGTCATGTTAAGCAATACACAACTCTACAATAGACCAGGTACACAGAACAACTAACATTATTGAAAAAACACTCGAAAACAAGCAAGTCTGCGCCACCGTATTCCTAGATGTTGCGCAAGCTTTTGATAAAGTTTGGCATGAGGGTCTGGTATTTAAACTCAGACGCATGCTACCTCCAGAATTTGCAGACATTCTAGAATCATATATAAGTAACAGAATGTTTAGAATAAGGCAAGAGGACGCATATTCCGAGCTAAAAACTATAAAAGCCGGGCTACCACAAGGAAGTGTGTTAGGCCCAATCCTGTACCTGCTATACACTTGCGATATCCCTGAGCTGGAAAACAACACCATTGCGACATTTGCAGATGACACTGCTATTATGGCTACCGGATCAAGCCACAAAGAAGCAGTTGAAAAAGTTCAACTAGCTGTTTACAAAGTTTATGACTGGACACAAAAGTGGAAGATCAAACTGAATTAATCAAAATCAATTCATATTGATTTCACTAATAAACACTGCGATTACCACCCAATCTATATAAATGGCATGCAAGTGCCTTATGCTAATACAGCCAAATACCTTGGCATAACTCTTGACGCGAAACTGCGTTGGAAATCTCATGTCAAAAAGAAAAGACAGGAACTAAACATACGTTATAAAAGTATGTATTGGTTACTCGGAAGAAAATCTTGCCTATCTATTGATAGGCAAGATTTTCTTCCGAGTATTATGTATTCATAATAAACTTATAATATACAAGCATATTCTTATGCCAATTTGGACGTATGGCATCCAACTTTGGGGCTGTACTAAACAAAGCAACGTCAAAATAATTCAACAATTTCAAAACAAAGTACTCAGGGATGTTGTAAATGCACCATGGTATATTAGAAATGACGACCTCCACCGTGACCTTAAAATGGAACTCGTCACCACCATCATCCAAAAATTTGCTGAAGCCCACGAACACAGACTCCACCGACATGTGAATGTCGAGGCAATTCAGCTGCTAGAGAACACGGACATAGTGCGTAGGCTAAAGAGAACTAAACCATTTGAGTTAGTGTAGTGTGTAAATAGTGAATTAATAAATAGTAACAATGCTGTGCTATACATATAACACAAGAACAAAGTGTTTTATCAATTATCAGACCCTAAGAAAGTGCTACGAAATTGACCTTGTGTAAAAGTGCAAATTGACACTATTCTTAGATATAACATAATCTATCTCGTAATATATTAAGTTAGAATTAAATTACTTATAAGTCTATTAGGCTAGATTGTAATCAATTACTAAGAACGTCAATTCTTATTAATACAGAAAAAAAAAAGTTAAGCAATAGATTATGATTTACTTCTCATTTGTTGTCTATGGTGAACGGAATGTGAATGTGGTGGAATAGAATCGACCACATTTGGATTGTTAACTCTATTTCTGAGATAAATTTTAGATAAACAAAAGAATATTAAGACAAAAGAATACTTTTGTCTTAATATTCTTTTGTTTTTCTAAAATTTATCTAAAAGAATATTAAGACAAAAGAATACTTTTGTCTTAATATTCTATTTTCCTGATTCCAAATAACAATCTGATTTGAGTTTCACTGAATAGGTGAAGGCGAGTCAAACTTCTCCAGTATTTAATCACTATTTGCTGGCCTCCAAATTTCTAATGATTTGTTCTACAAAACTGGTTTTCACTCTTTCCATCCATAAAACCAATAAACAAGTATATAAGTAAAAAATTTAAAAAACCCGACTGCAAAAATACATAACTGAAAAGAGAAAAAAACAGCTGCTTATTTACTTCAAAGTTCGGGATTGTTTTATCATTTCTCATTCCAAATTACATTTACCCAAATAATTTGTATATATTTTTGGAATCTCCTTTAAAACCTTATTTAAACTTTAAACTTTATTTTGATACCCTATTTGATAGGATTGGAAGATTTTTTTATTTTTTAAACATACACAAAAATCCGTCATTTAGATTTTTTTAAATACCTAATGACACTCGCGCAATAAATACAAATCTAACGACATATCATTCATTGAAATTGGTTCAGCCGTTTTGTAGTTACGAGTGAACATAGAGACGGACACATACTTAAATACAGGTCAAAACATAACCCTTCTTTTTTGGCCTCGCTGCAGTCGGGTAAAAAGATTCAGAGTCTCAATCAAAAACATCTAATCTGAAACTTATCGAAAAATCAAACAGGAATAAGAATAACCGTTGAGCAGCGATAAAAAAGAACACAAATTGTCAATCGAGAGCAATCACGATTCATCTTGAATATCTCGATTCGATATCAAATAGACTCGATTCATCCGCCGTTTAAATCAATCGATACTCGATTCCAGCCATTAATATCGTTTCCACCATTTTTCCGCTTGTTTCAATATTTACTTAGTTCCATTAGTGTTCTCGTTTTAGATTTTGACGTTCTCTTTGTATGGTATTAGTTATTCTACAAGTTTTTTTTATTATTTTACGATTTTATCATGAGCTAAGGGTCGTACGTTTTCTTTTTTTATAAACAGTAACTCACATATTTTTATCTTTTTTCAAATATTTTTGTTTAGATCTCTCACGACCGTGTTTCTCTCAAAAAAATATCGTGCCTACTGTTGATATTTTATATTATACTTTTACTACTCACTTTAATGTTTCTTGTAAAAGTTTCCGGTGCCTATCGAGAGTATTATCGTCAGCAAAATTAGTAACTGCAGTGACTTCCAAAAGCGTTTTCCAAATGCTTAAATAGTTGAAGTTTTTTTGTTTATTCTGTTTTATTTTTTATGTAAAATTCAATATAATTCAATGTAAATTATTATCTACTGTGAAAATATCTAGAAGTCATATTTTTCCCAGAAAACATACAACTAATACAATTAACATCGTAATTAATTAAAAATAGTACAGCTTCATACTCATATTGAGCATAGAAATATGGAGGACAGCATTATTGAATTCCAAGAAGTAAATAATTAAATGTTTTGTGAACCTCAAGTAGGTAATTTGCTGAATCAAATCATTTATTGGGTCAATGAACTGTGTGGTTTTCGACATGGTATTATGATAAGGTACTTTTCTATTTTGGAATTTTTGTGAGAAATGGGGAAATTGGAAGAAGACATTTGCCAAAGTGTGGGACAACACTGAATGATCATTAATAATCAGGGATGGTCCGAAATTCGGTTCACATTCGGTTCAATCGAATTTCGGCAGCTTGAACCGAACTTCGGCATACGGCCGAAATTCGGTTCAGATGCCGAACATTCAGCACAAGAAAAATAATACCTACTTGCACTATATTGACTGAAATTTAATACAATTAGAATAGCATTACTGTAAAATAAAATTATGTCTTTTACTCACTCATGGTCATTTATTTTAGTTGAACCATTGTAAATGTAAACCTTAAATTAAATCAGTTCATCTTATTAGTCTTAAAAATCTGTTCTTCTTATTAGGCCACTCGGTGGAAGCGCGGTGTGCGGGCGGGTTACATCTAGCAATAATTGAAGTAAATACGTAAACAAGTCACGACGTGTCGCTCTCTAGAAAGCGCGCGAAATTGAACCGAGGTTCGGCCGAATTTCGGCCGAACTTCATTTTAACCGAATGTTCGACCGAAGTTCGGATTCGGTTCAAACCACATTCGGCCCATCTCTATTAATAATTGATCTATGGTGGAGCGATATGAGCTGAATACGATGAACTTGATTCAATACTTTGAGAGATTATCATAACAAACGCTTTGATTTTTAGGTGATATCCTCAGAATACCTACTCTATTCAACAGACCTAAGAGTAAGTAATAAATAATTCCTAGATAAAACGAGAACAAGAAAATCATAACGGTAGCCAAATCTAATATTTCTATCGTTCCACTAAATCCGCTTCCAAAGTCGACGTCCGTCTTCTTTTCAACTTTTATTTCCTACCTGACTGTTTCTGCGGGGACAAGACTATTGGGGGACTGTGCAAGTTGTAAACTTTAGTGGCAGTAGAGGGTTGAGTCATTTTAGTTTTACGATGACATAAACGTCAAATATGGCGGCGATGAACGTCGGTGACTGACGATCGAACGTTCCAAATTCAATTGTGAGGTGAAAAACAAATGCATAAAGGGTTTGTTGGAAGCATTTGGCATTTGTTGCAGACATTGTGTGTGTAAACCTCAGACCAAATAAAAAAACCAAGACAGCGCTGTCAACAGTGTCGTGAAGCAAGTTTTGTAAACATGTGTGCACTTAGTGAGGTGTAGTTTGATTGTAAATGGTTCTAAATGTGTGCATTTGAGCGTGTATGCACATAGCGGAGGTTTAGTTTTAGCATGCTTCGCTGTATTATTCACAGTGCTATGTCTTGGTTTTTTATTTGGTCTGAGGTGTAATAAACTATATAAATACTAGCGGACCTGACAGACGTTGTCCTGACCGAATACCGCCACCTATCGGGTCCGATTGTGAATCTAAACCATTCCCAGATCCCCTTGAACACACACAAAAAATTTCATCAAAATATGTCCAGTCGTTTGAGAGAAGTTCAGTGACATACACACTCACAGAAGAATTATATATAACACGGCGGGGAATCCCTCCTTTGCCGTTTCTGACCAGTCTCCGGTGTAATTCTTCGTTAATGGTAGATATAGGTAGTTTTCAATCACACACAACAGTTAACTCAAACTCAAAGCGTTTATTTCAATTAGAACATTAAACATTTACAGGCACTTTCTAATTATCACTTTATCACTTAGCAAGGAGTCCTTCAGTTTGAGTTTCATGACGCTAGTCGCCCATTCCAAAGCGAGTCGGTCTCTGCTGGAGAAGAACGGGCAAGAAACTCCAGGGACACTCTTTTAAATCAAAACATTATGTTACAGGGTTTACTTGTTTGACAATTACAATTCCTTTCTAACACTACTCTTGTTGTTATTTTTTGCTAAGCCGGGTCGCCCACACCCGCCATTGTGTGTCCGACCCTTTTTCTAAGTCCACGGAACTCTGTGTTGCTCAATACAAACTCTTATTACTTAGTGTGGTCAATGAAACTCACAAACAATGCTAAAATCCTTACCAGTTAATTCTTTTATAATTAAACAATGCTAATATTCACAAATACAAAGGTTTATCAGAATTAAAGTTAAATTAGAAGCTTCATTACTTCTAACACTTTTTGACAACACTTCCTGTGATTCAAGGAATTTAATCAAACAACAGTTGATCTTTAGTAAATTGCAGTGTAAAATAATCTTATTACTTTATCGTTTGTTTTCTATTATTGAAACTTATTTAGTTCTCGTATTAAATTATTACATTCAATTATTGATCATAATATTTGGAATCCGCGCCATTTTCGTCACATGAGGTAGCGCTTTATCATAAACAAATTTACTGTCAAATGAGCAATATTGTTAATATGACTAAATACCTAAAGACTATACAAAATAAATGTTCCCTTTTAGTTTTAATTAACTAAGACATGGGAATTGGTTTAATAATTTACTCCGGCGACAATGTGAGTTCGATTTCACAATAAGAGCAATAGATGGCGTTGTGGTATCAAAGGAATCGATATCATTTACAGCATGCATACAAACGGTTATAACAGTATTCCACAGTAACCACAGATGGCAGGATCAACGACTTTATGGTGAATAACAATTATAATAAATAGTTACGCATAAGATTATGTTATAATCTTTACGAATAGACGCTCTCGCGGCGACATATATATAAAGATGGTCTTAGAGATCATTGAAACTTAGTGTTACACTTAAGATTTCTGTTTCCACAAAAGTATTCATTTTCAAAATCACTGAAAATTGTATTTAGTCAAAGTCTTCACATACTAATCTATGTAACTAGAGAAAATTCGATGCCTGTCATACAGGATGTCCTAGTTCAGGGGTCGAACCACATTGATTTAACTTTTACTGAAGTTTTTGAAATAAATTTGGTAATTAAATCACGCGACTTGCGATAGCAGTTCACTGATAGAAATCGTCACGTAAGAAAATAAGCGTTATGCTCCCTCCATGCGACTTTCTCCCTCTCTCTCTCTTTCTATTATATACGAGCGCGTGTGTGTGTTCGAGTACCGCGTATGGAACTTTGTTCGTAACGGGGACCTGTGACCGCACACGTTTTTATTTCTAGCCTTTTTCTCTTCAGAGTTCGTCTGCCTTTAGATATTACATCCGTCACTAAGAGTTTAACTTTTTTATTTAATTTTTTTTTATATATGTCGGGAATACGTTACTGAGTTGACTACTCGGGACGCCATCGCTGCCTAGCGGCGTTCGACAGTCTACAACATAATGCTCAGATCGGCCGGACCCGTGCAGAGTTCATGGATGGCGGTCAAGCAGTGAAGACGTTTAGAGACTGTCGCGCGTTCCGTATAGTTGTGTCGTGTACCTACAATGTGTGAATTCCTAGTGTGATTATTATTTATGTTAATAAGATAGTAAATTATAATGTGATCTGAACTGCAAACGGTTTTTGTATAGCGCAATAACCAACACTACCCACAGTAGTTAAAATATGGCTGATAATAACGAAAGAGACACCTCCCTTTCCGTCATATATATATATATATGTCGGAGACGGATATGTGACTCTTGTTATTATCAGCGATATTTTAACTACTGTGGGCGTAGTGTGGGTAGTGTTGGTTAATGTGCAATAGAAAAACAGTTTGCAGTTCAGATCACATTATAATTTACTATCAAATTAATCACACTAGCTAAATTATACACACACTGGGTGCGACGGCGTTTATTAAAATCACCAATTAACAAAATGATCACAAATTAAAACTAACACAATAACTGAGCACCACAAATCGAGAACAGTTCCGCGACGTCTTGACTCCAATGCGACCAAAGGCTGAATGCCCTCCTCGCCTTGGCTTTAAAACATCACGAATCTGTAGAAGCGCGCCTTTTTTGGAATAGATAGATCACTCTTGATGTCGCCAGTGGCGCGCTTGCGATTCGTTTCGTGTCCGTACTAATGACCGACATATATATACCTATTTTCTAAATATATTATATATTGTAGGAGATGAATCGAATTAATCAGTACTAAGCCTATAAAAGCGCGCGCCAGCACGGGCGCGCTCCCTTTCGATCGGCGACCACCACAGTGCGCGGACTTATATGACGTCAGGTGTCATCTGTATTGTGAGATTGCTTTCCTTATTTTATCAAATTGTTGCATTTATTTGCATACGTTGTGAATTAGCATGTAAGTTTTGATTCTGTTTTCTAATGACAATTATTTGTAAAACTGAAGTACAATAAAGTTTAGGTTACGTGTTGTAATGTTTTTTCTTATTTGAAATTCCACGTCCGATCTTATATCAGAAGTGGGATCTCAACCCAAAGCCTATTGGCCGCTTAGATTTGAATGAACTACTGGCTAAACTTGACAAAAATCTTAAGAAACAGAATCAAAACTACCCTCTTTCGTTTATCTGAAATTTTGTTATGCTTTGACCGTTCTTTGAATCAACTATGCCGAGAACACCTAGCTCGCGAAGTAGATCACGTAGCAGGTCACACCGACGTCATCGTAAACGTCACGAGTCTCGAGAATCGTCTCAAACCAAGTCTCGTAAACGTTGCCGATCGCGATCTCGGCTCCGATCTCAATCGCGACCTCGGTACCAATCTTTGTCGCGATTCCGGTCTCAATCTCGGTCTCAAACACCGCCTGTTACGTCACGTAAACATCCGGAATTAAAGGAACCGAAACCATGTACGGCCATCAATAAAACATTGGACACCATCCTAATGCGATTAGAAGCAATAGAAAATAATTATACATCTACCCCCATACCACGTTCTGAAATTTCAACTCCTTCTGCCGCTCAGATAATTGTTGACGCGATTCAGTCCATAAATCCAATACGATCGCATAATTACTATATCTCCAACTTTGACTCATCGATACACGATATCGATGCATGGTGCGAAGAGGTCGACCGTGCTCAGTTAACAAACCGTTGGAACGACAAAGAATGTCTGTCTCGTGTGGCGGGTTGCCTAAGAGGCGACGCCAAAACTTGGCTGAACGAGTGGGTAACTAGTGATAGGTCGTGGACCAGTTTAAAACGCGAGTTTAAGCCACTCTGTCCAAGAAAGTTGGATTACGCGAACATTTTGTTCGAAACAATGATCAAAACATCGGATAAATATAACTCGTACGCTGAATACGCACGACGTAGTCTTTTACGTTTACGTATAATCAAAGGACTAAGCGAGGAACTAATGACTTTAATTGTTATTCGGGGTATCACTGACGCACAAGTCAGGGCGGCAGCTGCAAATGCTGAACTCACATCCGAGAATTTAGTTTCCTTCTTGTCTATTTATACTAAACCTACTCGAGAAAAACCCCCATTACCACATCACTCTAAGAGCAAATCCACAACAGAGCCAGGCCCATCTTCAAATAATTGCTTTGTTTGCAATCAAAGTGGACATAAGAGCTATACGTGTCCAAAAAACACTAAGCCGTCCGAATCTCGCACAACTACCTGCACATTTTGTAAAAAGACAGGTCATACGGAAGATAGTTGTTTTGCCAAGGAAAGATCGGCACCACGAAACAAACGTAATGAGTGACCATTCAAGGAAATAGGCGCAATAATAACATAGTGACCGCGGTAGGGCAGGGTATTTACTTTGACGTACTCATTGATAGTGGAGCACTTAACATTTCATTCGTATCCTCCAACGTGCTTAGTATCTGTCGTGCTCTACCAAACCTATGAATTGCATTCTTAAAGGTATCGGTAACAATAAAATTTTGGCCGAATCATGCGTAACACTTACCGTCGACTTTAGCGACATTACCCTCGAAGCTAATTTTGTTATTGTACCCGCGGAATTTATGGTTACTGGTGTGAAAAACTGTGGAGGCTGCAATTTACCCTCAACATTACGAAGCAAAAGATGACTCAAACTCCTCCCCTGAACGTCGTGATTGGAACCAATGCCATTACTTCAATGATTCGGTAACTTGTTCGATATGTGGCACTAGAAGGATGCCAACCGAATCGTGAAGTACGTAGAAAGCTACGAAACCGTGCTATCAAGTTAATTCGAAGCAATCAGAGCCGTCAAGACGAATATGTGAACCGGAACAGACGCTCACCTCGGGTGTTCAACATTAATTACCTGGTTTTTGTAATAAAGTTTTCACAGTCTACTGGCAAGCTGGATCCAGCATGCGCGGCCCCTACAAGGTCGTCTGTACGCTGCCTAGCGGACGATACGAACTGCGGCTGTTAAGCGGCTCGTACGGGAAGACTACACAGGCCGCAGGCTACATGGTCTTGTGGAAGGGGGAGAGTGGTGTCCCGATACCTGTGTTGCATTCTTTGAGCGTGAGTAGATACAGTGTTACTTTGCACTCGGTCATTTTCGTAATGATCTAGTAAAGAAAATGTGATGAGGCAATAGAACAGACTGCGGGATGCTCTATATTAGACAGACTGCGGGATGTCTAAGTTTTATGTTTGGTAAACTGCGGGGTGCCAAACTCATGTAGAGGACGGACTGCAGGACGTTCCTATAAGCAAACAGACTGCGGGATGTTTGTCTACATAATTGAGTGATGCCTTATGTTAGAAAGACCACGGGATGTCTAAGTTTTATGTTTGGTAAACTGCGGGGTACCAAATTCATGTAGAGGACGAACTGCGGGACGTTCCTTTTAGCAAGTAGACTGCGGGATACTTGCCTACATGATGAAAAAGAAAAACACTAAACTGTGTCAGCAATTAAGGGTGAATACGAGCATGAGCTGTCATTCATATCGAACCCTATACATCTGTAGATATGTTTTATCTGTTTAAACACTTATGTGTTACGTTATGTATTTACAGAAGCCGATTTGACAGAGGATATCATTACCGACACACCCATGGCAGACGCGGAGGCTAGCCCATCCTGCTTAACTGTCGCTGAAGTCAACGCCCCAGCATAGGCCTTTCCGGATATAACAGATGCCGTCGAGGACGACGCATAGTCAGGAGAGGCCGTGTAGGAGATGAATCGAATTAATCAGTACTAAGCCTATAAAAGCGCGCGCCAGCACGGGCGCGCTCCCTTTCGATCGGCGACCACCACAGCGCGCGGACTTATATGACGTCAGGTGTCATCTGTATTGTGAGATTGCTTTCCTTATTTTATCAAATTGTTGCATTTATTTGCATACGTTGTGAATTAGCATGTAAGTTTTGATTCTGTTTTCTAATGACAATTATTTGTAAAACTGAAGTACAATAAAGTTTAGGTTACGTGTTGTAATGTTTTTTCTTATTTGAAATTCCACGTCCGATCTTCTATACATATAATAAAATCGTAGCGAAGTCAAAACTGTACATTGAATATTTTTGAAAAAAAGTAATTGCTACCAGGTCTAGGATCGATTCTAATGCCGAAAATATTTTTTTTAGAATTTTTGTCTGTTTGTCTGTTTGTCTGTATGTATGTTCCAGCATCGCGTAAATTCTACCGGACAGATTCTGTTAAAATTTTGCATAGATATTCCCTGTGTGTCTGGTCAAACTATAGGGTATAAACTATCACGCTATTTACTATGGGGGACGAGCAATATTACATTATGTTGTATTTTTATGTTCTAGCATGACGCAAATTCTACCGGATAGATTCTGTTAAAATTTTGCATAGGTGTTCCCTATAAGTCTGGTCAAACTATAGGGTATAAACTATCACGCTATTTACTATGGGGGACGAGCAATATTATATTATGTTCGTATTTTTGGGAAAAAACGCGCCAAAATTTTAGGATATTGTAGATGGTTATCGATTTAACTTTTTAAATGATTATCATCACGCTATACCTTTATGGAACTAAACAGTCAATCAAAAAATATATAGGAACGGCTATTTTAGACAAGTTTCAACAAAGCAATTAGCTCAGCGGTTGGGCGGTTGCTTTGCAAACGTGGGGTTGTAAGTTCGATTCCCACCTACGGTTTTTTTTCTTTTTTTTTTCACATTTTGTTATACGATTATTATTTTTTTTGATAATCTACCTATAATCTATAGATATAATAAAATCGTAACGAAGTCAATTTTTTTTAAAGAAAGTTATTGCTAAGAGGTCTGGGATCGATTCTTATGCGGAAAATAAAGTTTTTAGAATGTTTGTCTGTACCAACCGTAGGGCATAAACTATCACGCTATTTGCTATGGGGGATGAGCAATATTACATCATGTTCGTATTTTTCTCTGCAAATTGTAAAAGGACGCGCCAAAAGGTTGGGATATTGTAGGTAGGTAGTTACCGATTTAACTTTTTAAATGATTATCATCACGCTACCTTTTATATAGGAACGGCTATTTTAGCTAACTTTCAACAAAGCGAATAAGTAAGCGGTTGGACGAATGATTTGAAGTCCTGAGGGCCTACCACCAGCTCAAAAGCAGTATTATTTTAATATTACTTTAGTTTACTTCAGTGTGGGAAAGAGATGAAGCTCTACAGAATGTATAGCTCCATCTCTTTCTCCCACTGAAGTAACATTAAAAAAATACTGCTTTATGAGCTGGTGGTAGGCCGCCCGGGGTAGTAAGTTCGATTTACATCTGTTTTTTTAAACTCTTTTTGTAAAACGATTTTTTTTTGGATTGTGTATGTAATAGTTCATAGAATGTATTAATTCACAAAAAATGGAAAACTTCGTAAGCTATGGGAAACTACTAAGTTACAAGTACTTTACAGTCACAAAACATTCAAGGTTGTATTCTGATCATTTTAGAGCAAAAGACTGTAGGAATAAAATGTTTTTTTACAGATTTTGACAGCAGATTTGTCCTAGCGATTTTATAACATGTATGTGGATCTTCTGGAATCGCTGCCACACTGCTTCCTGGTGGCAAAACAGCGCACGTCATGTTTAAGATTCCCATCGATTTAGAGAGCAACGAAACACCTGTTTGTGGGGTGTCACGCAACAGTAACAAGGGATGTGTGCTTAGGGGATTGCGCTTCGTCGTATGGGATGAATGCGTTATGGCAAAAAGGAAAGCAGTGGAAACTGTAAACAGAACCCTGCAGGACATCCGCAGAAACCAAGATATGATGGGTGGTGTCACAGTTTTGACAAAAAAAGTGAAAACTTCGTTGAAAAGGTCGACTCTATGGTCGAGAGTTCATAAACTGCGCTTGACCATCATCATACGAGCTCGGCTTGGCGGTAATTCAAATGCTCAAGAATTCTCCGATGTTCTTCTAAAAGTTGGTGAAAGCACTCTACCAGAGACTCTTGGTAGAGTAGATCCCACTTTAGAAGATCTTATTCGTCTGATATACGGGGATATCAGTCAAATACCGTACCAAGAGAATTCTTAGGTGTGTTTCCGTTTTAACTCCGAAGATGATGATGAGCTACAGCGATCAACCACAGTATTCTCTCACAAATTGAAGGGAGTGAAGTGATATACACCTCCATTAATACTGATGTGGAGGAAGATGATGCCAAATATCACCCCGTAGAATTTCTCAATTTACAAATAGAAAGAAAAGAAAGAAAGAAAAAACATTTATTTGGACACAGTTCGCGAAACACAAAACACAAATTACAGTGGAAATTAAAATAGTGTTTTTAAAACAATAGTGTGTGCCTCACGGCTGCGCCAAAAAGGTTCATTTCAGCATTAAATGGCAAGTGGACTTCCGGTTGTATATCTGTGTAACGGAAACCAGCTCAAAGTCATGTCTTTGCAGAGAAACGTCATCGAGGTGGAAATTCTAACAGGTTGTGGCGATGGTGAGACAGTGTTTATAGCGCGTATAAAGTACAAATTCCCCACCATTCCACCCAGTTCTCTGGGAGTGTATGCTTTGCGATCAACAAGTCACAGGGGCCGACACTAAAGGCTGAAGGCTGCGGGTGTCGACCTCAGGATAAGCTGCTTCTCACACGGACAACTGTTACGTCGCTTGCTCCCGAGTCACCATTCCTGACTCTCTGTATATTTTGGCTGCTGAGAATAAAACTACAAACGTAGTATACAGGGAAGTTTTATAAAAATGTGGCTGTTATTGTAGTATATTGTGATGTCTTACGATTTCCATGCGAACGAAGTCGCGGGCAGAAGCTAGTATTATATAATATTGATAATCCACTTAATGCCTGGGTTTTCTCTATTGTATTATTGTAAGTTTAAACTTTTATAACAGGATGTATACTGTTTAAAAAATAATGTATTCTTAATTTAATTTAATTATGTATTCAGAGCATGTGTACTCGATAATGTGTAAGCTTACCTGTAATTGAGTGTGCATTGCAGGATAATGTATTTTAAACAAGTTTTTATTACTTTAAAAGATAATTGTAATGTATCTCGTTGGTAATCCTTAAGAGAATAATAGCATAGTCTTAATTTTCTTTGCATAAAAACCCAATTTATCACCCTATAACTTGCGCCAATCTCTACGAAACATTGCGATCAAGAAGTTTAAAATCCCTTTGTGGAAACATCAATCTTGCTTTACATCCAGTTTACACTCATTTTGTATTTATCTTATTCGGTACGACAAACAATTTGTTAGGCCGGATGCAATTTCAATGGGACCTTCGAGCCAGCACCCTAATTGCTTAACACACTTTCAATCACAATCCAAGGTTTATGAAAAAAAATCCCAATCCATTATTTCATTGAAAAATTTGTCTGCTCAGCAACGTAAATAACGCCTTAAACGTTGCTAAACTGACAAGATTGTAATTGTATAATAATCAGGGATGGGCCGAAATTCGGTTCACATTCGGTTCAACCGAATTTCGGTAGCTTGAACCAAACTTCGGCATACGGCCGAAATTCGGTTCAGATGCCGAACGTTCGGCACAAGAAAAATAATATCTACTTGCACTATTTTGACTGAAATTTAATACAATTAGAATAGCATTACTGTAAAACAAAATTATGTCTTTAAGTCACTCATGGTCATTTATTTTAGTTGAAACATTTTAAATGTAAACCTTAAATTAAATCAGTTCTTCTTGTTAGTCTTAAAAATCTGTTCTTCTTATTAGGCCACGCAGTGGAAGCGCGGTGTACGGGCGGATTACATCTAGTAATAATTGAAGTAAATACGTAAACAAGTCACGACGTGTCGCTCTCTAGAAAGCGCGCGAAATTGAACCGAAGTTCGGCCGAATTTCGGCCGAACTTCATTTTAACCGAATGTTCGACCGAAGTTCGGATTCAGTTCAAACCACATTCGGCCCATCTCTAATAATAATGTGTTACGCACTAGTATACACAGAACCACAACAAAATTACTTTAAAACAAAGTATTTACTCACTGAATCAAATGAATGATAGGTGCGCATGTTAATTGTTTTTAACCTATTCCTTATTAGTTAATTGATTCAGGCGTGACCTTGCGGAAATCCATTATAAAATACAATAGAAGTGGATATATTCAGTAATCTGTTCCGCTTAGCTATTTCTAAAGAGTCATAAAAAACCCCTGAAATAAATCGACACGTGTTTCACCTCTCAACGAGGCATCCTCAGGATGATGACATTTCCATTATAAGCTAACCTCGCATTGTACGGAAATCCTATGCAATGCGAGATCAGCATAAACTGGAAATGTATAGCTGGATGTGTAGCCATGTGTACCTACACCCACATTTTAGGTTATGTTTAAGTCCCATGTAATAGGGGCGAGCCTATTGCTATAAACCGGGCGCAAATCTAGACTCGGGCTGCTACTGAGAAATTCCTAATGGAAAAACCCAATAACACTTTGCCCGACCTAGGAATCGAATCCAGGTTTGGTAGTAGTTGCGAACACGAAGATTTTTTTAAAGTGTTTAGATAAGTACCTAAATGCTTTATAATTCTAAATGTTATAAAAATCAATCTGCCTAGCCTTTTCCCAACTATGTTGGGGTCGGCTTCCAGTCTAACCAGATGCAGCTGAATACCAGTATTTTACATGGAGCGACTGTCTATCTGACCTCCACAACCCAGTAACTTAGTAAGACTGGTGTCAGACTTTCGGGCTTCTGACGACTCGTATCGACTGTCATAGATCCACAAATGACAGCCGGGATCAACGGTTTAAAGTGCTTTCCGAGGCATGGAGGAGTCTCGATATGTAAAGATGGTCACCCATCCACAGACCAACCCCGGCAAGCGTAGCTTAACCTGGTGGATCGACTCGTTCGGCTGTTATTACATAGCCACGAGCTCCTTCAATTCTAAATGTTATAGTATATAATATATTCAGTCCAAGTTTAATATTGCTTCCAATAATTTCATTGCACAGGCAATTAATTAGCCCGAATAACTTTGTATACTATACATTATACATGAGTTGGCAAAGCTGAGATGAAATGCAAATAGTGTTGATGTTTGCCGTTTATTTTGCTCTAATTGGTCAGCAAAGGTCAGAATGATACTCGTATTAGTGTTTGTTTTGAAGGTTAGATAGGGATTGCCCTAGGGGATCTTGCTTAATTTAATGCGCTATGCTAGCGGGAATAACCTTTTAGAGTGATCGATTTGCTAATAAGAGACTCCAATACCATTCAACTATGAATCATGGTCCTCTGTACATGCGAGGTCCCAAGATGAATAAAATAACCTTTATTTATATATGTCACCGTAAAATTATAAACTTCGTTAGTTTATAATCTATCGGTATTATTTCCGTTAGATTACAAACTGTCGAAAAATTGTGAACTGCGACAAATCATTTACGATTTAACGCATTATTTTTCGAAAGTTTATATTATATCCATGAGAAACGAGCATAGTAAGCGCTGCCGCTACTGCGGCAGCGCTTACTATGCTCACTCGACTCACGCGGTTGGTCACAGTTCTAACCTAACCTAACCCATTTCACCCAGTTCACAATTTTTCGACAGATTATGATCTAACGGAAATAATACCGATAGATTATGAACTAACGGTGCTCACAATCTTACGGTGACATATACATCACGCCTTCTTCCTATGGGGGTTTGCAGAAACTAGAGAACGCCACCTACTACGATCCTTACATACTCCTTTTGCCTCGTTTATACGTTCATATATCTGGTCATACACGCACGCCGGTTGCGAGTACTACGCACCTGACCTTTCAGAAGAACATCACCAACAAGGTCATTGTATGTCCTTCTAATGCGTTCCCTCCAATTTCCACCTTCTCCACCGTTTTAACCTTTATTTCTTTATATGATTTTATGATAATAATTTATAAAATAAAACCATAACATATCGAGACCCTTGCGTGCCTCGAAAAGCACGTTAAGCGGTTGGTCCTGGCTATCATTTGTAGATCTTTGACAGTCGTGGCGACTTTCGGGCTTCCCGAAAGTCTGATATCCAGTATTGCCATAAGGTATCGTATTACCCACTAACTGGGTTGTGGAGATCAGATAGGCAGTCACGCCATGCAAAATACTGGTATTCAGCTGCATCCGGTTAGACTGGAAGCTGCCTTACTAGCTTGTTTTAGCAAGGCAGATAATCCTTACATATTATAAAACAAAGTCCCCCGCCGCTTCTGTCTGTCTGTCTGTCTGTCTGTCTGTCTGAACGCGATAACTACCTAACGGATTTTCAAACGGTTTTTACCAATGGACGGAGTGATTCATGCGGAAGGTTTAAGTGTATAATTCATTATGGTTTTGTGTTAATTGGCTGAAATATGACGATTATTGTTGAAGAAGTCGAAAAAAATCATACAGACTGGGAGCTTTACTGGCGAGCGCTGCGTTAACCGGAAAAGATACATCAAATTTATGTTCCAAGGTATTGTTTATCTTAAAAAGTTCAATAAAAAAGTTCACGATGGCATATGTCTATCTACTAAAGATGACCCACAATAACAATTTACATCTTTCAGAATTTGATAAAAATTTAATTGTTATTTCCGAAGTTTTTTTGACCGGTATAGTATTAATCCTTATACAAAAAAAAAAAAAAAAATTTAATTGGGCATTTAATTAAAATTAAAAAAGATATCACAGTTTCAAATATAATTTCATTACGCGGAACAACGCGGGCGCAGCGGTAGGAGTCAATGACGTTTTCCTCTGTTATTAGGTATGAAATCTCGGTAGTACGTTCTCGTGGGATATTTTCCGACATCCACGCGGGCGAAGCCGCGGGCAAAAGCTAGTGATTTATAAAATAAAACAACACACATTAAAAATAACATAAAAGGTTAAAATGTCTAGAATTAATATAAAATAATTTGTAACTACACAATTTTGTGGCAAAGTTGCCAAATGTGGTGCTTTAATTTTTGTAAAACACGCTACGTTAAATTAGACCACTTTTCACATTTATAAGGGACGAGTTGACTTACAGTAAATAAACGAATATTATTAATTTAATTAATTAAGAATTAAAAGCATCGCAAACGAAGGCCTGATTATTTATTACCTTAATTATAATTATTATCGTTTTAGAAGACTCCGTGCAAGCATTCGGTTTTAAGAAAATCAAATAAACATAACTAAAAATGTAAATGAAAAATAACCAACGAGTAACGATGAATCAGATAACAAAAAACACAATTTATTTAATGAATTTGTCAATAGGCTTAAAGCACAGTCATGAAAATAATTACAGACACTCTTTTAGTGTTCACAGTAACAATTTACCTACCCATTGAAAGCGACGTTCGCGAGTAACGAGTGTCAAAAATGTGTAATCAAAATTGTAGGACACCTCAAATTATGCTATAAACCCAAATACTCATGGACGTCCCACATATTTTGCCAAATACTTTGTAATTCAATGCTGACAAAACGCAGACGTATCTTAATATCATGGAACATCATAACTTTATTTTCCAGTAACACGCGACAAATCAAATAACTTGTAACATGAGTGAAATTTAAGCGAAATGTAGCCATGTAGCCTTGTAGTAACTTATATCGGTAGCTAAAGGTAGGACCACATTATTCAAGTCTTGTTCGTAATTGAACGTCAAAGCGTGTATTCATGCCTTTATGGGAACGTCAGGCTTTGAATCACGTTCGTTTGGTTATTTCATGAAAGATGACCGGAATTTCGAGTAATTATTATTAGAATATGGAGAGAGTATGCATCAATAGATTTATAATACCTGGATAAAAAACACAATGTTCTACATTTGGGTTCAGTGATCTACATGGGTGTGGTGCATTGTAAATTTGTAACAAATTCTGTTTAAGGGGGAAGCGTCAGGGTAGCCTGAAATTCAAATTTTCTTACGTTTTTTACATTTTGCACGTCAGTGTCAGGTTTTATGTTGATTAAAATATCTGGCTTTACTCAATTATAATCATTACAATCAGCAATAGTGACTAAGAAGAAGATAAAGGTGTCAAATGTCATGATTTCATGAAATCATGACATCTGACACCTTTGCTAACTTATGGAGTTGTATTGCTGATTGTAATGATTATAATTGAGTAAAGCCATATTTGCTACGACCGCGAATTATATTTTAATCAACATAAAACCTGACACTGACCTGCAAAATGCAAAAAAACGTAAGAAAATTTTAATTTCACGGGTACCCTGACGCTTCCCCCTTAAGGCGGATCCGCATTGGTAGCCCGCTAAATTCAAATTTTCTTACGATTTTTGCAATTTGCAGAGAAGTGTTAGGTTGTATCTTGATCAAAATATAATTCGCGACCATAAAAAATATGCTACAGATTATACACTATAGATTATAAAGTTACGTAAGAACTTTTCCGTAAGGGATTTGTTCTTATGAAACAAATCTAACTTATAGAGATGTAATGATTCTAATAATTCTGTAAATACACATTTGTTAAGGTCGCGAATTATATTTTGATCAAGATACAACCACATCATGACACTGACCTGCAAATTGAAAAAACCGTAAGAAAATTAGATCAGATGGTTTGGGCATGTTGAGAGGATGAATGAAAGGCGACTAACAAAATGTATTTACAAGGCTGATGTAAAGGGAAAGGCCGGTCGGGGACGTCTTAGGAGGACATATACTGACCTTATTGATGATGTTCTTCAGAAAAGCCAGGTGCGTAGTCGCAACCGGCGTGTGTGTATGACCAGATGTGTGAACGTAAACGAGGCAAAAGGAGTATGTAAGGATCGTTGCAGGTGGCGTTCTGTAGTTTCTGCCATGGGAAAAAGGCGTGAGTGTATGTATGTATGTATGTGAGAAAATTTGAATAACAACATTAAATATTTTAGCTCGATCTTGAGAAAAAAATTACTCTCATCATCTCATGATGAGAGTAAAATTTTATCACTTTATCTAAAAATCAACTCATCGTCGATTGCATCATCGCTTACCATGACGTGAATTGGTGGACAAAATCGAACTTATCAAAAACGATTAATGTAAAAAGAAAAGAAATAAAGAAAATTAGGTTTATTTGTCACAGGCACGTGCATTTAAAAAGATAGGTAAGTTAATATTTATTTTTCTTCTTTTTGTGTGGTTAGTGACTAACCTGATGTCAGAGTTTTAAAGCCGCCCATGGGCTTCTGATATGGCTTCATATGCGGTCGAGAAATATCTCTCAAGCATGCCGGTTTCCTTACGATGTTTTCCTTTACCATTTTTGAAGCAAGTGATAATTATTCAATACGCACATGAATCTGAAAAGTCAGAGGTGCCTTGGGATCGAACTCGAGACCTATGACTTGGCAGTCTGACGGTTACACCACTAGGCTATCACTGCTCTGCTAGTTAATATGAATTAAAAACAGTGGCACTCCGGGAGTGCCGACAGAAGTGAAAACTTGAACAAGATCGCCTTGGTGGAAGAAAAATACTTGTTTAGAACATTGGTCCGTAAACTTATCTAAATAAAGAGCACAACCGCGTTTACAAAAAAAAAATCTTCCAAAACCTTTAAAGTAAAAATACTTGCATAGAACATTGATCCGTAACGTAATATGAATAAAAAACACAATCGCGTTTACAAAAATGAGGTGTCGGTAACGGTGTCGCGAGTTCAATTGTTTTTTCCAATCTCAAAAATGCCCAACGCGCCTAAAGGAGTTTTCACTTCAAAAAACAAAACTATAATCACGAGTATTCACGAGCACACAACAGAAATAGTTGGCAGCTGCACGTCGTGACTGTGACAAGAAGGCTTCTACTCATGATGCTGTGCTTTTTCTAATAAGTATAAAAATTTTGGAAAGTGACAATCATAATTTTAAACTTACTAGTCTTAAAAGAGCAGCAGTCCTGACCAACGAGTTGAAGGTCGTGGGTTTGAACCCAGTCAGGAGGCGCTTTACTCCGTGTAAATAATTTCATCACCACTGCTCTCAAAACGAAGAAGGAAAATATCTTATGGAAACCGGCAAAAATGCGAAGACATGTTATAACATCTACCGACCCGTGGGCCTGCGTGGTAGATTATAGCCCACTCCTTCTCAAAGAGAGCAGACTTGTGTACCAGCTGTGGGAATATTATAAGCTGATTACGCTACAAGTCTTTTTTTAGATTTCTCTAACACCACTGATTCTTAGAATTCCTACAAGAAACATAACAACGTAACGTAGCTCATAGTTAATAATTGTATCGATCTAAATTCAAGGGCATGCTGAAATTACATACAGATTAGAGCTATGAAATTATACCTTATACGTTACTGTTGTGAACCAGCCACAGTAATTTGTTTCACCTTGACTTTGTTTCGTGGCGTGTGATCTTCTGATAGGAATGGGTAAGAATACCCTTTTAAGGCGTGCTACACACTAACTTGTTCGGGTCGGCTTGATTCGGGACAGCTGGACGGCAAAATTGTATACAACATGTAAAAAAAACCCGTTCTGATCCGTAAGGGTTGCTAGATATCGTACTAATACTGTATAATTATGTGGTAATTTTAATGAAAAACGAAAAAAAAGAATTACACATTTTTTTAATGACATTAGTTTAACCGGGTGGTTACATGGGGCACGGGCGGCCGTCTAGCGGATGCCTACAAGTCATAACTTATGAAATGAAATTGACTTTCTATGTATATTTTTTATGACAATGTAATTTAATAAGAAAACTGATTAAGAATAATTTTATTATGTCATAATGTATTTGCACACCTGATATGAATATAATACAGTGAGCCTTTTTTTTTTTTTTGGGTGGGAAATTATCAAATAACTTCTCCCGCTCTGGGCGGAGCGGGAGGGCGTGTCAGACTCTTACTGACTAAAACCCACCCGTGTTCCTTCGTTTGCCCTGTTGCCGGGGGCCACGATTTCCCTATCGGTTTTCTTCGAACCCCCGGCAGGCATTGGCCCTGGCGGACCCCGTCAATTCTGCTGACATCTCTTTGAGGCGCGCGTGGAACACAACGCGCCGTCGACCCGGGCTTGGTCCTTATCGGACGGCGAGCTACCCATTGCTCACCACCCGCAAGCCCGCGCTTACGGTGGCGGGAAATCGGCTCGCGATTCCCGCCCCGGGCGTCTCCTCCTATTGCGGCGGTTAGGGGCGTGAGGGCGCGAAATTTGCCTCTCCCTCACGCGTTCCGCCTCCTCCTTCGCGAGCATTACCGCTTCGCAGAAGGAGGTGACGGCCTGCCATTTCCTCTCGCTCCGTACCATGGCCTGAACCAGGGCCGGACGCGAGAGATCACCACCGCCAATCGCCTCTACGAGGACACGGCGTTGCTCCGCCCAAGCCGGGCAGACCTCCACCGTATGCTCCACCGTGTCCTCAGGCCGATCCACACAATGGTGACACCCGGGTGTTTCCTCCCGCCTTATCCTGAACAGGAACCTCCCGAAGCAGCCGTGTCCGGTGAGGACCTGCGTCAGGCGGAAGGTGAGGACGCCGTGGCGTCTCTCAAGCCACTCCTCAAAGACGGGTCTTATCGCCGCAATTGTGGCGTGCCCAGCACGGGGTTGCGACTATCGCACTCTCCATGACGCCATGAGTGAATACAGTGAGCCTTAAGAACCATTCTGTAACATCCTCTGAACCTGTGTTATGCAAACAAATGATTTGATTTGATTTGATTTGATGACCCTTATGACTTATGTTGAAAATTTGCTAATTCTTAATGGATTTCTGGTAATTTTGGTATTCAAAATGTTATTTTTAAATAGCAACTTTTTTTTCAATGCTCGTAAGATTTTTGTTACTCTTAGGTAATGTTATTGCAGTACCTATGTACCCCTTTCGGATCGGACAGTTTTTTTACATATTGTATATGTATATAGATCTGCTCTCGGCTTAGGTCAATTTGTGCCAAGCCGACCCGAACATGATTAAGCGAGGGTAGATGCCGAACGAAATTTACCGATCGGCGCTAGCCAATTAAAAGCGATTGTAGTATTTGTTTTTTGTGGGCTTTGTTGTTCGTCAAACACTACCGAATCGAATGTGCCGACCCGAACATGTGTGTAGGACCCCTACAATAATTTGTTGTTGGTACCGGCTTGTTTTACTCTTAATGGCGTCGATTTTGATAGCTTAAGGGGAAACTGAAACTATCTTTTGTTTATGGGAAAAAAATAAAGTAGGTTAAACTTTTGTGTGTCGTCACTAGAGAATACAATCTCGAGTCAAGATTGCAAATCGAGATCTCGCGTGCTAAGTCTGGGGTCGAAATTGGACATTCCAGATTTTCGAGATCGAGATTTCGCATTTTTTTTAAAATAATGATTTCTTTTTTAAATAGAAACAAAATGAAAATTACAACTAATTGATGTTGTCGAGTTGTTCAGTAAAACCATATTAAAAATCTCTAAGAAAAAAAATCTACGATTATGAAATAAAGAAAAAGAAAGAAAGAAAAACATTTATTTGGACACAGTTCGTGAAACACAAAACACAAATAACACAGTGAAAATAAAAATAAAAAATGTTTTAAAAACAATAGTATGTGCCTCACGGCTGCGCCAAAAAGGCAAGTAAGGTAAGTAATAGGTAATCATTTTGTACTTCGCATAAATAACGCAAAAAATCAGCACACCCGCATCACACGTAGGTGCTATAAATAAATTTATCATTATTTTGAAAATAACTTTTCCAGATGCATAATGTGCTGATTCTCTGAGCCTCAGTCTCGAAATCACGTTCCCAATCTCGATCACTACGGTCCAGATTTCGAATGAGAATGCAAGTACGAAATGTTCTTGCCACGAGATCAAATCTAAAAAAATCTGATATTTTGAGCCATTTTACGATCGACATTTCATTCCCTAGTCGTCACTGTTATCTAAAACTGCCCAATCGTTGTCTTTGATAAAAAAAGACAGTCATCCAGTTCAGTCTTGCCTCTTTTTTGCTTCGTCTGTATTAAGATTTTTTTGTATGGTTGTTTTTTTAATCAAACTAATTCCATTAAAAACGAAACATGTAAAAAAATGCAAGTCTCGCAACGCAGTTCTTCTACCGCAAAAAGATGTGAGTTCTAATGTAAAACCAAGTCTGCTAATTTATTCAGTACCTATTTATTTGTCTTTATTTGGGTACCAAATACAATAATATAAGCAAAACAAAAGCAATTCACCCCGGAACTTTGTTTTTTTAAGCTATTGTATAGCTTTTATCGCAGGCTTTGAGCGCGGCGACCGAATCAAGAAATTCCGTAACGAAAAAAACCTAACACCCCCCACTCTGCCTACCATGTAATGACGGTTCCCATGACGACGTGATGTCATGGGAACGTAATTTTTGTTTTATGTCATCACGTCATCATCCCAAGTGTAGCATTGACAAATAGGAAGTATGGAGGTTACAAATGCTATGCAAAAGCTTTACCGCGGCAGTCCCCGAGTGCCACACGTTTTTTTTTTTACGCATTAGTCGAATAGCCTTCAAAGCATACATAGTCTTCATAATCAATCTATCGTATCTTTTTTTATGCACGTATTTCTGTTGTATTTTCGTTCTTTTCTTTTTCTTTCAATCGATTCAGATTCTCCAGAAAAAGAAGAACAAATACCTAGTGACAATAAACTTATATGATCTCAGTATCCTCAATATCCACTATATCATACGGGAATGACAATCGCGGAAGGGAATACCCAATAGGTACACAGCTAGCAATGACTGCAGATCGAATGGTTGTACACTCAAATCCGATTCCGTTTGACTATTGCGTCCAATTCCCTGGAGTTGAGCTGAGCTTGTGGGGCTAAGACTTCATCGGTCGATCGATTTTTGGTCGGACGGACGGTTGGTCGATAGAAATTCATGGTTTGATAGTGGTGGGTGGACTTGGTTGACTCGATTAGGAGTTCCGCTTTGCCTATTGGACTCTTGAATCTAATCGATTATAAAAAATAAAGTTTAATAAAAAACTGTAACCCGACCACGGGAAAATAAAAATGATCTAAAAAGTACGAAACAAGCAAATATTTCAGACAGAAATCAAGACATGGGTACAAAAATGGTCAAGGTAAAGCCATGGTCGCATGCCTGTACCTATGCCATGTGGGTGCTAGGAACACCTACAAAATTATAATGGCATGCGACGACGGCTTTACCTTGACCATTTTTGTACCCATGTCTTGATTTCTGTCTGAAATATTTGCTTGTTTCGTACTTTTTAGATCATTTTTATTTTCCCGTGGTCGGGTTACAGTTTTTTATTAAACTTTATTTTTTATTTTATACTTTTCCGTTTTTACACTTGCTAAACGTTACAACAACGTAAATAAGAGTAATTCAATAGGTCAGCAATTAACCTATTTTAAATTCCAATAGCAGTGCATAGTGCTTTAGACGAAACCATAGCGCGATTTATTTAGACGCCAACACCATACTCAGAAAGTTTTGCGACTAACAGTTTTTGTCTATGGGACACTGGCTAGTTTTGATGTCGATTAAAACTATGACTATTTATTTTAAAAAAAACACAATATTCCAAATTCGAAATTCCCGCCACATTTTTTTACAAGAAAAATCAAAATACTCTGTCTCACTGAAAATTGATTTTACAACGAGAACATTTTCACGCGATGATTTTGTACGATTTCAAATGTCGACTAAAACCAGAAGAATCATTTGAAAGACTTGACGACTGATGTTCATAGACAAAAGCCCTTCTAAAGCGACTGTTTTCCGATGGTTCAACGAATTTAAGCGTGGTCAAGTAACTTTGGCGGACGAAGAAAGAAGTGGCCGTCATAGGGCTATGACGGCTGTTACATAAGAAAACGTGCTGGCTGTGAAAAATTAAATTTAAGAGAATAGGCGAATTACATATGAAGAGATTCAGCATATACTGCAGATTGGATCGGGAAGTGTACATGAAATTCTACACGGGCATCTTCAGGTAAGGAAGATACATAGTTTCACGCTGGTTACCGCACAATCTAAAGCAGGCTCAGGAGGTTCGGGTAGAATGGTGCCGAGACATGATAACAAAATTTGATTCAGGCTCGTCTCGGCGCGTTTACGATTTCATTACGGGTGATGAATCATGAATTTGTCATTTTTGTTTCCCAAAATAAAAAATCAACTCAAGGGAAAACAGGGATTAAAGAGGTGTCTGATGCGGACTGGAAAATCATCATCTGCCTAGCCTTTTCCCAACTATGTTGGGGTCGGCTTCCAGTCTAACCGGATGCAGCTGAATACCAGTATTTTACATGGAGCGACTGCCTATCTGACCTCCACAACCTATGCAGACTGGAAAATGTGTAATGAAAATTAGTTAAGATGCATGAAACTCTGTATAGACGCCAATGGAGAGTTATTTGAAAAGATTTAATAAAAAAAATATAACCTGTAGTATATTTTTTTTTATTACCTATCGCAAAATTTTCTGAGTGCCCCATGTATAAATATTAATATTTCGTTGTACACAGGGCTACACATCAAGCTATAAATTTCCAGTATTAGCTGACCTCGCATTGTACGGAAATCCTTTACAATGCCAGATCAGCTTAAACTGGAAATGTAAGTATAGCTTGATGTGTAGCCGTGTGTACTTATTTTTCTTCATAGAGGAATTGAGGATGGAATTACAAACTGTTACTTTTTATTAAGATTTGATTAACTGCACGTTGGTATCATCTTGCGATACAACGTAGCAGTCTCACTTTTGCTTGTTTTTAACAATTTAAACATATTTATTTACTTTGAAAGTATAACATTATTTACATATTTGTAATGTGCTCGTCAAGACCTTTCTTTTGGTACCAAACATGTCATGATAATCTCATTTTAATTTTTTTCGAGGTTAGAAATTTACGTGTAAAATCCACCATATTAAATTTAGGGAAAATTTATGTAGCCTATGTCACTCGGACTATTATTACAAATCTATTGATACCTCATTCATCAAAATTGGTTCAGTAGTTTAGGCGCTACGGTGGAACACACGTAAAAGCAAACATACATACATACATACATACATACAAACATATAAACATACAAACATACATACATAGACTGCTAAAATCATAACCCTTCCTTTTGGCTTTGCCGTAGTCGGGTAAAAATGAGTCATTGAGCTCAATGATTACTGACAAATGCTTGCACTTACTGGACAGGTCCACTCAAATCTGTGTGGTTCTTTCCTCAAAAGACCTTTTCAGACACTAATCTACATGGTCTTCATATGGCCTGACCAAGATTATGTCTGGACTTTAAAAGAGACTGCGACCTTTTAGTTTGTTTCGGCCTTTCTTCTCAGAGTAGTCAGATAGGAAATTCAGAACTCATCTAGCTTATTAGGGTTCCGTACCTCAAAAGGAAAAAAAGGAACCCTTATAGGATCACTCGTGTGTCTGTCTGTCTGTCTGTCTGTCTGTCTGTCTGTCCGTCTGTCACAGCCAATTTACTCCGAATCTAATAGACCGATTAAGTTGAAATTTAGTACACATATGTATTTCTGTGACCCAAACACGAATGTGTAACGTAAATGAATGAATTTTGAATATAGGGGTCACTTTTAGGGGGTAAACAAGAAAATTAAAAAAAAAAGTTTTACTAACAGTACCGTGTGACATATCAAATGAAAGGACTTGTTATGAGGATCTTAAATATATTTTTTATATCATTTTAAAATAAACACTTTTAAAGATATTTAAGAAATTCAATGAAAATTGACCATTCCCCCCCCCTTATCTCCGAAACTACTTGACCAAAAATTTTGAAAAAAATACATAGTATGGCTCTTTACTCATAGATAACAGGAAAACCTATAAGAAGTCCATGGTCTTAAAATAACATGGTAAATCTCTCAATATTGTGCGCGCAAACTTACATTTCGTCGCTCGGCATCCAATAGGCCCATCTCTCTAGCTATTATAATATCAACAACAAAATATCAAAAGTGTTTGACAGTCTGCTTAATACACAACTAAAAAATAAAACTGTAAATGTTCATGACAACCAATTCGGGTTTCGGCGTGGTTTGTCAACAGAAAGTGCAGTGTTGTGTCTTAAGCATACTGTCACATACTATACACAGCGTGGGACGCAGATTTATGTTAGCTTCCTCGACTTATTCAAGGCTTTCGATCTGGTTGCTTATGACGTATTGCGGAGAAAGATGGAGAACTATATAGATGGTATTTGTGTAAATAATATTAGCTATGCAGACGTTATGGTGCTTCTGAGCGCGTCAATCTGTGGTCTCAGAAAGTTGGTCGCCAAATGTGAGTAGTATGCCAAAATACATGGTTTGATGTATAACTCCAATAAGTCGGAGATCATGGTCTTTGAGGCTTGGGGTAGACCAGCTTATGTACCACCTGTATTACTCAATGAGACTCCACTACAAATAGTATTTACGTTTTAATATCTTGGTCATATATTGACCCCTGACATCAATGACGGACTCGATATTGGCGGGAACGAAGGGTGTTGTCGGTAAGGGCGAACATGCTGGCTCGCAGGTTTGCACGCTGCTCACTTAAAAAGTCAAAATTACTCTGTTTCGAGCTTATTGTACAGCGTTTTACACGTGCAGCCTATGGGCTAGATATACCCAAAGGTCGTGCAACACCCTTCGTGTCCAATACAACAACGCTTTCAGGGTACCTATTGGTGGGGCTGCCCCGTTTTTTTTGCGCATCGGGAATGTTCGCAGACGCACATATTAATTGCTTTTACGCAACGATGCGAATGAGGCACAGAGTGCGGGCCAGCTCCAACAATATCCTAAAAATGATCACTAGCAGGCTGGATTGCATGTACATCAACCACTGCAGTGCCATCTCCCATGGGGTGAAATAAATTTAAACTAGATTGATTACGTGGGGCACTCGGAAAGTTTTGCGATACTAGAAAAAAATAAACTACAGGTTATATTTTTTTTTTTATTATATCTTTAATACACAGTTTCATACGTCTAAACCAATTTTCATAACACATTTTCCAGTCCACATCAAACACCTCTTCAATCTCCTTCTCAAATGCAGCCAGTGCAGCTTCCGGTGATGAAAACTGTTTTCCTTTGAGTTGGTTTTTTATTTTGGGGAACAAGAAATAGTCGCACGGAGCCAAATCGGGACTGTAAGGAGGATGACCTATAAATTTGACCGGTGTGCTGTCCAAAAATTTCCTTGTTTTGAGCGCCGAGTGAGTCAGCGCGTTGTCGTGGTGAAGCAATAGCCCACGGAGGCCAGTGTTCGGTGTCTTGCTGCTTGCAGCAGTAAAAACTTCTGGAAAACATTTGGTAACATACCATTTAGTATTGATGCACCTTTGATCTCGTAAGGGTACTGACACCAGATAAACCGTCAAAGAAAAAAAACTTGCGTTCAAAATTTTGCCTGCACTTGGTTGCACACTAGCTCGCTTCACTTAGGTAGGCGTTGGTTCATTTTGAAACAGCCACATGGTCGACTGACGCTTAATTTCTGGATCATTCTGATAAAACCAAGATTCGTCAGCCGTAATGATATTTTAAACGTGCCGAGACGAGCCTGCTTCAAATTTTTTATCATGTCTCGGCACCATTCTATCCGAACCTCCTTCTGAGCCTGCGTTGGATTTTGCGTTACCAACGTGAAACTATCTTCCTTACCAGAAGATGTCCATGTAGAATTTCATGCACACTTCCCGGTCAAATCTGCAGTATATGGTGAACCATTTCATATGTAATTCGCATATTCTCTTGAATTAAATATTCACAACCAGCACGTTTTGTTATGTAACAGCCGCCATAGAGCGGCCACTTCTTTCTTCGTCCGCCAAAATTACTCGACCACGCATAAACTCGTTGAACCAGCGGAAAACAGTCGTTTTAGAAGGGCTTTTTTCTATGAACACCATTTGAAGTCTTTCAAACAATTCTTCTGGTTTTAGTCGACATTTGAAATCGTACAAAATCATCGCGCGAAAATGTTCTCGTTGTAAATCCACTTTTCAGTAAGACAGAGTATTTTGATTTTGCTCGTAAAAAAATGTGGAGGGAATTTAGAATGTTATGTTTTTTTTTGTAATAAATAGTCATATTTTTTATCGATATCAAAACCAGCCAGTATCCCATAGACAAAAACTGTTAGTCGCAAAACTTTCTGAGTGACCTGGTAAAATAAGCTAACATAGTTCATAAGTTTACTAACACAATGAGTCCTTGTTACTTGAATAAAGAAAAATATCGTGACCATTTTTCCTTTTCAATGACGTTTTCTAAAAATTAAACCTAGCTAGATCGATTTATCACTCCCGAAACGCCCTGCGTACTAAAGTTCATAAAAATTCTTTGAACCGTTTCCGAGATTCAGATTATATATTTACATTTATACAAGAATTGCTCGTTTAAAGGTGTTAGATTTATATTATTATTATATTAATACCGCGAATGTGAAATTTTTAACGAACATCAGATTTTTGTTTTATTTTATTCTACACGTTCAAATAAGTGATGTTGCAATTAAAAAAAAAAACGTAAAAAAATGTCATATTCGCGGTATTGGATGCCGAGCGACGATTTGTAGTTGGAATGTCACATAACATACACGTAACATGTTTTTCAACTACAATGTTAAGTTTGTTCTTGGGATAAATAAATTCATCTCAACTACGGAACCCTTCATTGTGCGTAGTCCGACACGCACTTGGCCGGTTTTTTTTTTTATTTTTTATGTGACGTGTAAAAGTGATTCCGATATCCTATTTACAGAATAAACAATTTCATTTCATTTTATTTCATAAACACTAAAAGTTTTTTTTTTTGATTTTAATAATATTTAACAACAGCTGCACAGGTCGATCGATTTGGGTTAAGTTACGCTTGCCGCGGTTGGTCTGTGGATGGCCGACCATCTTTACATACCAAGATCCCTCCGTGCCTCGGAAAGCACGTTAAGCCATTGGTCCCGGCTGTCATTTGTAGATCTTTGACAGTCGTTACGGGTAGTTAGAAGCCCAAAAGTTCTAACAACCAGTCTTACCAAGGGGTATCGTGTTACCTAGCAACTAGGTTGTGGAGGTCAGATAGGCAGTCGCTCCATGTAAAATACTGGTATTCAGCTACATCCGGTTAGACTGGAAGCCGACCCCAACATAGTTGGGAAAAGGCTAGGCAGATGATTGAAAATATTTAATGTTTTAACGTCTTTTGATTTTCTATTTCGTTATTTGATCTTGATTATAAATATACTCCATACAAACATTTAAAAAATCCACGGTTCCCTCTTTGAAAATGGTTTTCCATGGTTATTATAATAATAATAACAGTTTAAAGACGATTACTTTGGCCTTCTCCATTACGAAAACAGGATCAAACATTCAACTTGTTAGGCCCATGCGAGATTTATAATTTAAAACATATTACGCAGTATAAATAAAATTAATTAACTGGAGATTTGCAGGCTTGGGTTCGGATCAAACAAGGTTCTCTTGCAAAGTCAATAAAAATTCGCGGGCAATACCCTGTTCAAAACAGTGTTAGCGGTTTGCGAGAGATTTTAATTAATTCTGAATATTTACGGGTAATTTGTAATGTTTTGATCGTACTTTGGGAATGAAAGAAAAACAGAGCAGCGGGTATCATTCTGTGCAAAGTTCATTTATGAAAATATTTGGATGTTTGATTTGAAGAGGATACTGGCATGGGCGATGTGGTGAAAGGGAATAATAATGATGTCTCTAGAACCATTGTGTACTTGATAAGGTAAGCAGTAAAGGAGAAGGAGAATCAATCAATCTGCCGAGCCTTTTCCCAACTATGTTGGGGTCGGCTTCCAGTCTAACCCGATGCAGCCGAATACCGTATTTTACATGGAGCGACTGCCTATCTGACCTCCACAACCAATACTGGGTAATACGATACTCCTTGGTAAGACTGGTTGTCAGACTTTCGGGCTTCTGACGACCCGTAACGACTGTCAAAGATCCACAAATGACAGCCGGGACCAACGGCTTAAGGTGCTTTCTGAGGCACGGCGGAGTCTCGGTATGTTAAAATGGTCACCCAACCACAGACCAACCTCGACAAGCATAGCGTAACCTGATGGATCGAACCATGCGGCTGTTATTACTTAGCTTGAGCTCCACGAGCTCTCGAGTAAAGGAGATGGAGGATACAGGAAGAAAAAACTTTAAAAACCTCACAAAACGAATCTTGCAACAAATCGTCTTTTTAAATTACATACATACACACACTCACACCTTCTTCCCACGGGTGTAGGCAGAAACTACAGAACGTCACCTGCTACGATCCTTACATAGTCCTTTTGCTTCGTTTACGTTCATACATCTGGTTACACGCACGCCGGTTGCGAGTACTACGCACCTGACATTTCTAAAGAACATCACCAATAAGGTCACAATATTATGTCCTCCTAGGGCGTCTCCTCGTGGCGTTTCACGTTGCAATTATTACTCAATCATTTAACCCATTTTTGTTGGGTAGTAAAACCTGTTAAAATTTTAAAGCTTGTAAAACACAAACATACTTAAGTATAAAGAAAAGAAACACGAGGAGCTGCCTCTAGCACGCAACGGTATATTTAACATGTCACATTCATGAAAACCATGGAAATATACAACATAATTATTTCAAAACAGCTATCTGCCTGTCTAGTAGTATTTCAAGATAATTGAAAATAACGTTATGGTTCATCGAAACCCACAAAACAACTAAGGTCTATTTATAACCTTGTCCAACTGATGTTATTTTCACTTAAACAAACATCAACTTTACTTACATGTAAATAAAGTTGATTTTAGACTGACTTGTACGGTCGAAAAAAACTTTTTTACAAAAAATACAACCGACTTCTAAACTATAAAATGAAAAATTACTTTAATTTCGGAAGTCGATGTCTTAGGATCAGTATTTTAGTTTTTGTTACCAACTTCCGAAATCAAAGCTATTTTTCACTTTGTAGTTTGGAAGTTGGTTGTGTTGATTTTTGAAAAAAAAAAAAATTTTTTTTCACTCTCTTGTGGGTTAGATTGTAATTTATTAAGTTACAATAGCCTAATGTCAACTGCTCATCACCTTTTACAAAATATTGCTTTTCTCGAAGCAGTGACTTTAATTGTTGAGGAGTTCTCCAGGTACTTCACTATCAGCTCCACTGTACTATATGAATTGTGACGAGCATCAATTGCTAACCAATCATATTAAAGTAATCGAATCACAACTCGTGAAATACATATTATTGAGTAGTTCCTGTGGCCATCTCTGTCCTTCATCATCAGTTCCACTTTACCAAATGGTGCTTTCCAATAGCAAATGCACGAGTAACTATAAAAAAAACACAAATCGCTACAGGAGTGCCTACAATATTTGAAGAGTTCCGTCAATTTCTCCAAGATCGCATCATCAGATCGTAACCAAATAACAATGGGACCAACTTGAAAGTATACCCTTTCAAATAAAAAAATATTTTTTCAAATCGGTCCAGCCATCTTTAATTAATCGGGGAACACACATAAAAAAAAGATTCCAACGCCTTCTTTTTTTGAAGTCCATTAAAAAGTCATAAAAAATAATAAGTTGTAGCGCAAACTGAATCTTATGTGTAGGCATTACAGTTGATTTCCTAAAACTCATGTTTGTTTACATGTTTTTTAAATAAATTGCGAACGCAGTATAGATATAATTTTTCGTATTTTCAGTTAAAAGGTTAGAATACACAAAAATGTTTCACATTTCAAATCACACAAACAATATACATAAATTATAAATATGATTAAATCAGCCACTGACAGACGAAGTTTTACTTATCGTAAAACTGACTAATGTTACATTTCTATCTTACTTAGTCAAGTCTTATAACTATGCCACTAAGTAGAAGTTCTAGTAAACTAACAGCGTACAAACCTCTAGAAACACTTTCTTTACCAAACCAACTTCAACTCAAGGCAGAACTTAATAACGTTTTCCTATCCAATAACACGAAAATTATACTCAAATGGAGCGTAATTCGAGCCAAACTGTAAGTATTCAGGTGGAATATCTACGTTTCAGCAAGACGTCGCGTCACAGAGCTTATTAAACGGAGATCTGTAAGACGACAATGAAGCGAGTTACAGTTTCAACCAATTTGCTAGACGTGCCTCGCTGCTTGTAGCTTTCGATTGTTTTCGAAATAAGTAATACTGTAATACAGGTGTCTTTGTATAAGTTGGGAAACTGTGTGAGCTGACAATTCTTGTTCTCTCGTGGCTACGTATTTCCAATCAATACAAGGCTAGAACACAGCCATAGGAAACTGCTCGCGTATACATTGTAATGCTATTTTTAAATCTGTGATTACAACGTATATGTCACCGTATAATTATGAACTTTGTTAGTTTATAATCGATCGGTATTATTTCCGTTAGATTATAAACTGTCGAAAAATTGTGAACTACAATTTAACGCATAATTTTTCGATAGTTTATATCCAAACAGAACTGACAAATTGTGAACTGGTATTAAAATTGCTTGTGACGTAACGCAGCTTGCGTTAATTCTAAATAGCCTGCCTAGCTGCGAGCAACTTGGAAGTATCGCTGGTCGGCCGCTACAGCGGCACCGCTCGCGCGCGTTTGGTCATAGTTCTAACCTAACCCATTTCACACAGTTCACAATTTTTCTACAGTTAGAAAACAAACGAAAATAATAATATACGGTGACATATACACAAATTTTGCGTATTACTCGTGTATTGTTTGTAACGTGGGCGCGCGCGTCCTGGTTCCAAACTATACTACATAATTTACGCCTGACAAGAGTTTTAAAAATATAGTCTATAAAAACCGGCCAAGTGCGTGTCGGAACACGCACAATGAAGGGTTCCGTAGTTGGGATGAATTTATCGCAAAAACAAACTTAACTTTGTAGTTGAAAAATATGTTCTCCCACACGGAATGTGCGGGAAAACATGTTTTTGCAACTGCAAAGTTAAGTTGGTCGATTATTACTCGTTAACTTGTAGAGCCTACTTAGCTGTAATAGTTTTCCTTTTAATTTCGTTATTTAAACTACTGTTGCGATTTTTTTCACGCACCCAAAACCAAATTTTTCACAAACTTACAATGTTTTTAAAGGACCTTTCTAATGATACCCCTCACCATGGGTTAAAAAAAGAAAAAAAAAACATCACCACTTTACGTGTATGAGAGGTACCCTAAAAAAAATGTTTTTCATAATTTTATTTTACCACTTTGTCGACGTAATTAATATGTATACCTATGCCAAATTACAGTTTTCTAGTACTAAGGGTCTCAGAGCTAGACCACAGACAGACAGACAGACAGACGGACATGACGAAACTATAAGGGTTCCTTGTTTACTACGGAACCCTAAAAAAGAACAAAAGTGTGAACTGGATGAAATGGCTTAGGTTAGGTTAGGTTAGAACTGTGACCAATACGCTACTTCCAAGTTGCTCGCAGCCAGGCAGGCTATTAGCGCAAGGTGCATTACGTCACAAACAAGTTGGTTACCAGTACACAATTTCTCGCAATCTAAACACGATTAGTCCGTATGCGTACTGGCACTATATATTATGGAATGTGGTAGTTAATTTGGTCACTACGAAGTATACGCGAGTATTTGCGTACTACTCTTGTATAAAGTCAAAGTCAATCAATTTATTTCAATTAGGCCCAAAAAGGCACTTTTGAACGTCAAAATTTACAAAAAATAGAATTTATTCTAGTCGCCTCCAAAAGGTCGTTTTCGTATGGAGGAGAATAGGCAAGAAACTCCACCGTTACTCTTTTAAAATGTTTTACAATATTTTGCATACATTAATTATATAATTATATGTGAAGACGATGCACCTGGATTAAGATTACTATACCACAATAGGTAAAAATAACTAAAAATGAAGCAATGACAGAAGAAATAATTATGTAGGTAATGGATACATGGTTTTCACATATTTACAAGCATCGATATTCCTAAAAAAATCAAGTAATACTAATAAGTCAATGTGTGAGTTCAAGTAATCACAGAATGTAAAATAGATGTTATAAAATTAATTACACAATTAAATTAGCAACCAGTTTGATTTTGTCTCGACTCTAAATTGTCCTATGGAGCTAGACCAGCATGCTTCCATAGATTGGAAGACCTTAGTAAAAAAGTGATTTCCAATCTATGTACGCTATTAGTTTCACAACCTTGCGTTCTGGCCTTGTGTAGAATGTAAAGACGCCTTGTGGTTTCAAGAGCTATTATGGGAATAGCTGTTGCCGTGGTGAAATTTTAAGTAATTATCAATTTGGTAGTGGATCTGACTGACAAAGAGTTAGTCAGAGGAGTACTGACCGTATGTTTAAATATAGCTTCTCCTGTTGAGGATATTTGGATGAGTTTTCTTTCATCATTTTAGTGTAATAATGATGAAATGAAACATATAATAAATAAAATACTAACGAAGTCAAAACAGAACACAGATTTTTTATGATAAAACGTGAAATTGGAACAAGTCTGATGTAAAAAAAAAGTAATTTTTGTAATTTTTGTCCGTTTGTCTGTTTGTCTAGGTTCTGGCGCGAAAACGGCTGAAAGTATTTAGATGAAATTTGGCATGCAGATTTTTATTACTGTGTATTTCCTGTTTGTGTCCCAAATAAAATATTTTTCTTTCTTTCTTTGAGATAGGTTATAACCTGGATTAATCCTGGTAGGACGTTCCCGTGGGATATTTTCCGATATCCACGTGAGCGAAGCCGCGGGCAAAAGCTAGTGATGAAATAAAATCATCAATATGTACCTAACATACATAACATCACGCCTTGTTTCCCCGAAGGGTTGGGCAGAGGTGTCCCTGCAGCAGGTACACCCACATTTCGCCAGTATGTACCTATAGGTACATTTTCAGATCTCTTGTAAGTACCTCAGACTTTTGCCCTATACACCGTGAAATTTGAATCACAGTTTTGCTAGAACAAACGTTGTTTAGACCATGGTCTACTACCATTCTACAGCATCCAATAAAAAATAAACATTAGTTTTTGAAAAAACATAAAAAAGACAAAGTTTAAAATGTCAAGATTATCTACTGCTTACTAAATTTCGTTTATGGAGGTACATTTCCCTGTAGACAATGCTCTGTCCCGTGCGTGGTGTCTGTGTTGTAGGGAGTAACGATAATCTTGATATTTTAAACTTTGTCTTATTTCAAAAACCAATTTTGTTTTTTATTTTATTGGATGCTGTAGAATGGTAGTAGACCATGGTCTGACCAACGTTTGTTCTAGCAAAACTGTGATTCAAATTTCGCGGTGTCTATTGGGGAGTTCATTATGATCTAGAAATACTGTCCCAGTTATTTATTACCATAGCCCTAAACATCGCTTTTATCTAGACACGCGGCAGCGTGTCGAGCCAAGTACTAGGCAAGACACGGCTGCAGTGTGTTATATTACACGAACCATTTGGAGCCACTTTTGACCCCTTAATAACTCAAAATCTATGTAACATAGACTCATGAAATTTGGTTTATTTATAAAAACCCCTTAGATTAACTAGAACTCCAAATTTCATAAATAAAACTCAAACGGTTATTGAGATATTAACGTATAAAAATCGGCATTTTTATCAACGACCCTGTCACTAGACATCAAAAACATTTAACCCATTTCCGGGTGACCTAGAAAGTTGAAAAGAGATTTCCCGAAAGCAGGCCCATGGTATGATACTGTGTCAAAGCTTATTTATCAAAAATTATGTCGTATTTTTTTCAAGTCGTTTTATCAAAATTTATTTCTTCTAGCATTAGAGAACCTAATAAATATTTATTTTGTTGATACTTAATAAAGAACTACATCCGCCATTCAATCCTAACCTGAATGTTGCCAGATGACAGACTATTCCAATAAAATAATTTGTAATCGATTGAAAATATCGATACTAACCCACATGGAGTAGGTGGAGTATCCACTACACGAGTATGTTTTAAATGCTATTTATTATACTCAAATACTGTAAAACTATGATTTTACAATAAATAAAATATTATATGGTCTGAATATACTCAACAACTTAAAAGCGTTTCGAGGCAGTAATGTTATTTTATAAACTACCAGTGATCAGAGTAAGTACATTGATTTGAGGTCAAAGAACTGGCACGTATATTAGTATGGATACGCCTCCGGGATTCCGGGATTTTGAAATTATTAAGATTTTTTAAGGAATTTCAAATGTTGTAATGTGTAGAATAAAGAATAGGTACATCAATATGAATAAGAAATGTTCAACCCTTTTGCTGTCTGTTTAATAGTATATAGGTGATCGGACTCCAAGAAAAGGATAGATATACTATAAAACAATATAATATATTTTAAATATTTATCTATCGCATTCTATAAATTTCCAATGTAGTAGTTTAAAAATCCTTAATTTAACAATATTTGATTCAATCCCGTAAGTACCAAAATGAAATCCCGGAAAAAAGGCTTATCCATGTTATGATTTCTATGACTATTCATGATGCGAGTACGTAAAATCAATCGACCTACTCCGATCACTGATAATCACCCAATCGATTTCGTCAATCGATTACCAAAATAATTAAACCTGGTAACACTGACACCATGCATAATGTCAAACTGTCAAAAAAAATCTGTCAGATCAATGGCATTGTTGGCTGTTTGTTTTACGTTGATTTGAATTTATTTTTCCGTATTTACTTTATACTTATATATTACGTTACGATTTAATGCTGTCAATTTAAATTGAAGCCAGAGGAACTATTGCTTATCTTTCCATGGCCTTGGGTAAGTTTATTATGTTCTCTAAATATTTATAAACACCGTCGTATTGTATAACCTCATTGATTTTAGCAGCCTATTAGTAGAAGGCCTATGTTCAGTCAGGGGTACGTCGCGCGTCGTCAGCTGTAAATGTCTATAGTATGATGTAATTATATAGCATAAGTAAATACACTGAATTTTTTTACCTTTTTCAGGTATGACGATGACATGTGTTATTGCAAGACTTGACATTATTGATTATATTATCTATAACTCTATCCCAAGTATTACTTGCTCAGCAAAATCTAAGCATATTATGTTATGTATGTGGCATGTCAACTGCAAGTCACAGAAGTCATCAGGTTAGTGTTTTTAAAATGGCAGAATTACTATGAGTGATATAATTATTATACAAAAGTAAATAAACAACAATAAGAGTATTTTCTTACTTTCTAGGTTAGGTACACATTTGGATAAAGTTTGTCATGCTTACTGAGAGAGGCTGCTACCAGAGATGTTTATAGGCAAGCAAGTGAAGATAAAAACAGAGCCACCCTAGAGTGTAAAAGATTTACCCATAATAGATCAAAACAATAATCTGGTCAGAATCAAATCGTGACATGTGAGCAGCAGGACTTAGTGTACATAATTATTGATAAGTGAGCAAAATACGACAAATTGTTTAAGAAATCATCATTGCTTATTACTGTTTTGTGGGAAAGCGTACATCTACCATCTACCGTACCTACGCTGCTTTTTTATGAGAATGAAGCTGAAGCCGTTTTAAATTCTATTAGAAATAAAATGTTTTTAGTATTTAGGTATTGTTGTGTTATTTGTTAAAGTAAACCTTCCTATAGAAGCACTGAAAATGCTGCTGCCAATGAGATTATTCATCTTTAATTAACAGAGTTGGCTAAAATAATGTTTATGCCATTAAATCTTTCATATTTAGCGCGCAAGATTATTAATTTACCTTTATAAAATTCAAGTCTGTAAATGCGATAATCGCCATTTTGATGACAGTCGAGGTCGAGGCTAAAAAACATAAAAATTGGGGATTGCGAACATCCAAACTCCACCATAAGGACAGCGACTATTACAACATTTAATTATTTGACGAATTCATCCATTTTTCAAGTTAAATAAGTAAAGTAAAGTAAGTTAAGTAAGTAAGTAGTAATGAAGTTTTTGATATCAAAAGTCGAAGATTCGCGCCAATCGTGCGTGTTTACATTTTAACTTTTCACAATTAACACACATACACACATATCTGATACGACTTTAAATGTGACAAATGTGATTAAAAATATTATAAGTAACTAGAAAATGCCCAAATCTTTACTTATTATACGAACACATGTTCAATAATACGTAATATTCATTACTACTACTCAATTTGTGTAAAAAATTGTCGATCATTGTTTTTTTTTTATTGTAATGATGTG
This sequence comes from Agrochola lychnidis, assembly GCA_963680765.1. Lineage (NCBI taxonomy): Eukaryota > Metazoa > Arthropoda > Insecta > Lepidoptera > Noctuidae > Agrochola > Agrochola lychnidis. Next base: position 20,465,610 of record OY796857.1, read on the forward strand.
CGAAAACGATTATGCCAAACGTTTTTTTTTTTTTCAATTTTGATTGTCTCGATTAATTTATAATTATGTCAAATGTCTGAAATCTATACTTGGAAATTAAAATAAAATTGTTTTAAGCATTAAATACAATAAACATTGTTTAAAATAATTATTTATACTTTTCTAGTGTTTAATCGTTTTTAGGACATTCAATATAAAACGAGTCAACACATAGAACGAGGATAGATACTTACCTCATTTATTGAATTTCGCGCCGAATTGTTTCTATTTATTTGAATTTAAATTCGGAACGTTGTTCAAAATTATTTTTAATTTATTGGACAATTATTTACTGTGGATTTTATTTTTGATACTTTCTGATATAGAATGCCTAGTATACATTTTTTAGGTAGGCTTAAGAAAATTTTGTTTGTGAATGATGTTAAATTAATTATATAAATTAGGTAGGTATTCCGCAAACACTTTTAAATGACGTCTATATTTTTAAATTGAAACTTTTATTACATCGTCTCAAACTTTTTCGTCTGTGTGTTGCATGTCGCGTGTCGGTCGGCCGCGGAGTAGGGATAAAGTGAAAGGCGATCGTCAGAGCAGCCAAGGCCGATATGGCGGCGCCTATAGTTCGCAGCAGCTGACCGTGTAAAGTTTCACTTTTACCGTGGTTTCATAAAACCAACAATCATTTTTTTTTAGTTGTATGAGTTTGATAGTATTTGTTTTTAATAGGATAATCTTACTCGAGTAATAGAAATTGTTTATTTTTGAGGTAGTTTCAAAACGAAATTTTAAAAAAACTTCCCAAGTGTATGTCGGACTACGCACAGTGAAGGGTTCCGTAATTGGGATGAATATTTACGCATAAACATTGCATAGTATCAATTTTATCGACTGCAAAAATAAGTTTGTATTTCTCGAAAAAACTATAACAAACAAAGTTAATTCTGCGGTTGTAACCGAAAATAAACTGTATCTCAAAAATTATTGACTTCAAAAGCAAAGTCACTTAGAAACATCTTAACATTTTAATTATGAGATCCAACAATATACGCTTTATATGCATAGATTTTTTTCATCTCTCGGTTATATGTAAGTATGGAGAATGCCACCCCCACTATTATGTTTATCGTAATTTCACTACACCATTGTTTAACGGTGCAAAAAATACACCTTTTTCAAAATTTTCATCGATAGAGTGTAAATAGTCTCCATGTTAAATGACTGTATGACATCCGGACGCACGGACAGACGAACTTGACGAAATTAAGAGGTCCGTTTTTTTACGGATTTTGATTATCAAGTGTACAATTGGCATGAAGTTGATGTCTATGACAATTGATCTACAATATTATTATTATTTGGAATAGCCGCCATCTTAAAATCCAGAATGTCCATCTAATTCGATATCAGCACTATCTCCCGAAAACTATGAAAATGACAGTCATGACGACAAATTTTCAAATGGGGTTAAAAACTGCCACTTGCTCACTTCAGATGGCGCTGATCTCCAGCGTCTTATAATTTGACAGCTAACTATACATTTTTGATTCGAATGCCAAAAGTTGATGTAAATTCCTGAATTTCATGACTGAATTCAAAACACCCCGTCGAGTCAACTGATGTGTCACGTGTCAAAATCTTGGTCCCTAATGTTAGGCGGCAGTGAATTCATTTCATTCATTCTCTGATCTCGAAAAACGTTGTTACAAACCTCAGGTCGGTATGTTCAAGGTAGTTGGTAGGTTGGTACTATGCTTGAGACGTTTTTGAATTGATAGATCGTATGACTATTGTTTTAGGGACTATTGTCGTTTAATTTTTAATATAAACTTACGAATAGTTAAGTCCATAGTGAGGTCAAAATGTAAATCCAAGGGGCGGCTGCAACGGCGGCGGTGATCTCTCGCGTCCGGCCCTGGTTCAGGCCATGGTACGGAGCGAGAGGAAATGGCAGGCCGTCACCTCCTTCTGCGATGCGGTAATGCTCGCGAAGGAGGAGGCGGAACGCGTGAGGTAGAGGCAAAGTTCGCGCCCTCACGCCCCTAACCGCTGCAGGAGGAGACGCCCGGGGCGGGAATCGCGAGCCGATTTCCGGCCACCGTAGGCGCGGGCTTGCGAACGGTGAGCAATGGGTATCTCGCCGTCCGATAAGGACCAAGCCCGGGTCGACGGCGCGTTGTGTTCCACGCGCGCCTCAAAGAGATGTCAGCAGAAATGACGGGATCCGCTAGGGCCAATGCCTGCCGGGGGTTCGCAGAAAACCGATAGGGACATCGTGGCCCCCGGCAACAGGGCAACCGAAGGAACACGGGTGGGTTTTAGTCAGTAAGAGTCTGATACGCCCTCCCGCTCCGCCCAGAGTGGGAGAAGATACTTAAAAAAAAAGGGGCGGCTGCAAAAATTAAATAATTAAATCATACGTGAGAAGGAACTTTGTTCCTGACGGGGTCAAAGTCAAAGTCAAATCATTAATTTCAAATAGGCCCATGTATGGCACTTTTGAACGTCAAAAATTACAAAATAATAAAATTGATTCTATTCGCCCCTTCCAAAAGGTAGTTTTCGTATGGAGAAGAATGGGCAAGAAACTCCACCGTTACTCTTTTAAAATGTTTTACAATTGTTTGTATATGTACGTACATTTGTTAAATAATAATTATATGTGAAGACGGTGCACCTAGAATAAAATTACTATACCACAATAGGTAAAAAGAATTAAAAATGAAACAACGACAGATAATTTAATATGTGATAGATACATGGTGCTCACATATTTACAAACATTGTAAAAGTAGACGATTTTCCTAAAATTTTACAATTAATAAGTCAGTGTGTGAGGAAGTAATCACAGAATGTAAAATCAATGTCATAAAACACAAAGTAATAAATTTTACAATTAAATTAGCAAACAGTTTGATTTTGTCTTGATTCTAAATTGTCCTATGGAGCAGGACCAGCATGTTTCCAAGCACTCTTATCTTGGATATAATCCTCTAATTTGTAATATGCTTGTTTACAAAGTGTATTTTTAATATGAGTTTTAAATTTTCTTTCATTTAATTGCTAAATGTCACAAGGTATTTTGTTGTAACATTTAACACAGTACCCCATAAAAGATGTATGTACTTAAGATAATCTAAAAAATGGTTGATCTAGTTTATCTTTATTTCTAGTATTAAAATTATGTCTATCACTTATTTTATTAAAGAGATGTGGATTTTCCTTACATACATAATATTTTCATAAATGAATTGGCAAGGTACCGTCATAATATTAATCCTTTTAAAAAGTTTCGTGAGAGATTCGCGGCGACGTAGATTATAAATGGCTCTGATAGCTCTCTTTTGCAAAATAAAGATGGATTCAATATCAGCAGCCCGACCCCACAGTAAAATGCCATACGACATGAGGCTCCCCGACTGCATACGTTTTTTTTAATAATAATACTTGCCGCGCCGGCTCAGCGATCTGACATCATTGCGGAAAATTGTAACAATTGTTACGAAAGAAATACCTACATTCTTACACAATATTGCTACGCATATTTACAAAAAGAATTTAATAGATCACGTTTGATTGACGAATAATAATAATTTCTTTACAAAAAGTAATGATATCCCATCAAAAACATAAATGTGAAAATGGGAGCCAAATTCCATAAATATGGTTGTCGACTTCGCCGACAAAAGAATTGAAATCTAAATGGGTGCCAAGTTCTGTAGATAATCCTGAAATTTATTTATAAGAACATGCAACTTTCTAAAATAAAATTAAAACACAAATTCTTGTTTTTTCTGCTATAACAATGTTTGCTATTTAAAAATATAACTTCTTAAATTTGAACAGTCGAATTATTTACACAAAGCACTTAGGATAAATTGAAGCTCAAGATTTGACTTGGCTAGTTTTTACCAGCAAGCTGAAATTTTAGAGAAAGAAGATATTTTGACCTTACAGTTACAATAAGAAACAGTAACTTGCGCATAACATAAAGAACAAATATATAAATACGCCTAGGTAGACAGTCAAAGCTGTAAACAGTTACAATAAGAAACAGTAACTTGCGCATAACATAAAGAACAAAGATATGAATATTTTACTTTATTTATTTGGCTCACCAACAATTAAGTACACCGATACAAAGATATGAGATACATGCAATAAACTACAAATTAGAACACACAACAAACTAGTGTACAAATTTCTTACAGGTAAGCACATCATGAATTACTTATTTGATGTTGAGTGCCTACTTAAAATTAAATAATAATAATTAAATATGCCTAGGTAGACAGTCAAAGCTGTAAACTCGATAAAAAATAGCGTCCAACTGTTAGCCGCTTAATGCACGCACACTAAAAAGTAAAATTACAGCACAATGACGTGGCGCGAGTGTAAGACGTAGCTGTAATGCACACCAGCATAAAAAAGTGACCCTGTTTGTTTTAGTTCTTTTGCACCGCGACACTGTAGACAAATATAAAGATGATAAATTGATTAGCCAAATATAAGATAACTTGTATGTAAAAACTAGCCAAGTCAAATCTTGAGCTTCAATTTATCCTAAGTGCTTTGTGTAAATAATTCGACTGTTCAAATTTAAGAAGTTATATTTTTAAATAGCAAACATTGTTATAGCAGAAAAAACAAGAATTTGTGTTTTAATTTTATTTTAGAAAGTTGCATGTTCTTATAAATAAATTTCAGGATTATCTACAGAACTTGGCACCCATTTAGATTTCAATTCTTTTGTCGGCGAAGTCGACAACCATATTTATGGAATTTGGCTCCCATTTTCACATTTATGTTTTTGATGGGATTTATTTTACTAATCTACTTATTACTAAATAGAGAAATAATTTTATCATCCTATCTGAGTTTTACGTATAATCCATACAATCAAGTGAATAATTATATTCTCAAAGAAAATACATTAACTTCTTACCAAAACAGACACACCAATAAAAACCAAAGCACCACCTTCAATCAATTTTTATTCTATAAATAAACTTCAATATTGCCCTCATTGCCATAAAATAAATTAGTGACATAATGGCCTTTAATTTCTTTTTTATTGCCTATAATAATATCGCGACCCTATACTTAGCTGGCTGTCTAGGGCTCAGGAAAAACATTAAGTTCGGCAGACTGATGTACCCGTATAATAATAAATCTAATTAAACTAATTTCTATTGGGTATTATTTTTATACCTATTGTACGCTTTTATAATTTCTAACGTGATGTTACTGTCGTGAACGTCCACGACAGCGGCTATAAAATATATGGAAATAGGTGCACGTTATAACGTTATCGTGGACGGAAAAAAAGCGTCTTCATATAATTTAAGTAAAATTATATGAAGACGCTTTTTTTCCGTCCACAATAACGTTATAACGTGCACCTATTTCCCTGTGTTTATGACCCTGTGTTATCGTGATGCCGGACGTCCACGATAATATCATCATGTTAGAATTTATAAAAAAACGCTCATTAGTTACCGCTGCCGTTATATTTGGTTTACTCTTCTTCTTAGCGCGTAAAAAAATAAAAAAATCGTGAAAGAATAAAAAAGACGATATTTTTATTTTTTTAGGTCCTCACTTGTGCAGGTATCAGGGCATGCGGTGCAAGATAGGAGGTGAGTCATCGTCTGTGGAGAGACACCTCATACACTCCAGATATCTGAGCCGTCCATGAACCCCCACTTGTGGAGGTTATCCTTGCTGCGACCTACTTGGGTACGAAGTCTATTTAAGGTTTTCCAAGTAGGCCAGAGTAACTTGTGCTCGGGTGCTCTCTGATGGTTCGGTGAAGAAATCAGGAGGCTTAAGCAGTTCTTGCCAAAGATCACATCTTTCTGTGGAGGGTTTGTCATCGGCTGGACTCACGCACTGGATTAATCCAGTTGTGCATTGGGTGTCGTGGGTCATCTTGTAGCTTCGTTCTCTCCATGTGGCTGGCTATAATCTTTCGAATTCCTGGAGGCACGATGCCAGTCAGTGGATCCAGGATTCGCAACGGGGTCGTTTAGCATGTCTCATTTAAAGCTGTATCCACTAACTTAGCGTGGGCAGATCGGCTCCATACTGGACAGGCATATTCACCAGTGGAGAAACAAACTGCCATTCTAGTTGATCGCAGGACTTGAGGAGATTTATTTACCCCCCCATTTGGTAGATTTGGTTTACTAGTCACTACTAAAAGTGTCATCCTGTAATTAACGGTGCAAAAAGAAAAAAAACAACATGAACATTGAAATTTTAAATTAAATTAAATAAAACTTTATTTCAGACTAAGATCCATAATTTTGTTAGTATATTGGTGTTAGTAACAATGGTGCTTAAATAAGTAGGTCAGTATTATTTTTTTTTTTACTAAATGATTTATTTGCGCAGACCTATGACTGTCCCCACCCAGTGTCCTTGAAAAGGACAGTCCGGTCTGGCAGCGATCATTTTTAGAATGCTGTTGTCACTACCTTGCAGGCGCCGTAAGGAAGCCGCTTTCTTTCGCATGATGGCATGGAAACTATCTGGGCGAGCCTTTGCGAACATTCCTGAAGCGCTGCAACGCCACGGCAGCCCCCGGCATCCTAAAAACTGTCTAGAAATTGTCTTTCAAACGTGTTTGGTCGAATGTAGTTTATGTCTCCAGAGAAAATATTTGATAAGCTCCCACCAAAAAAAAAGGATATGGTCTTTCTGGGTATTAAATATTCAAAACCACTGAACCATTTGTGCGTGATTGAGTAAAAAAAAACACCTTCACAAATATTTACAATTATAAGTACAGAGGAAATACAAAGAATATTTAATAAATTACAATTCATTGTAATGATTTTGAAGAACATCAGTAGAAATAGGCTACTATGATATTCCTTAATTACAAAGAGGTAGCAAACCTACATAAGGAAATGCAATTATGTAGATCGTTCCGTGGCGAAAAACAACAAACATTTTTACTCATCGCAAACTATGGTCGGGTGAAAGATATCCCTTTAGTTAATTTACACCCCTCCTTAAGGGGCTCGTTAGCACTTTCGGGGAAAAAGTGAGATACGTTTCGTGCTCCCACGTAATCACATTAGCACGGTATGAGACAGAAATATATGCTTTTACATTTATTTTCAAAGCTTATTCGAGTCTCTCGGATATCTTTGAGGGATAAAAGAATCGTTTTCTTTTGGTTAAAGGATGGGTAAATATGTGGATCCCCCTGAATTTAAGTGATGAAATTATGTGGGTTTCGAAGTTTTTTGATGTGTTACATATTTATGGGAATGTGGGTTTTAGATGATATGGTTATTACATCAAGTTGGACTTCGATGTTACTTCTATGAGTGTGGTTATTTGAATAAAAAGTGAACTTCTCGTTTTGTCAGGGTTGCTGCATACTAGTTCGGTACATTTGATTCGGCAGTAATTGTTGAACAACAAACTTGACCCAAAGTAATTACTACACATATTCGACTTTTATTCGGCCACAATTCCTTCAGCATATACCCTCTTTGAATGCTCATGTTCAGTTGAACTCTGCACAATTCAAGCACTTCTTTCCCAAACAAATATCTGCATATTATATTAGATTTTTTCGCCCCACTGTGCCGAGTCATGGCGACCCGAATATGTGTGTGCAGCCTTTACATTCAAATTTTAATTTATGACCTATATAACTATATTTTTAATGGTAAAAAGCAACGAAACATTTTTTTAAGAGTCATGTGATATAGTTTCCACTAAAATTTATAATTTGTTTGAGAAAACGAATTTATTTATTCGTATAAAAATATTATTATTACATCAAATTATCATAAATAATCAATTAAAAGCAAACCCATCCTATATTGATTTACAGAAAATCCACTATTACTAATGCACCACGCAATTACTTATATGCCTACGAGAATTCGTAGCCGCGTAGACGCGTAGCAAATGTGCTACGCTTCGTAGACGTTAACAAAATAATTGTTCGTAGCATTATGTAGCTTTGAATTACTACCGAGATGTATCCAAGAAAAGGTTATTTAGTATTCAACATTTCAAATATCCTTTGTCATGTCAGTTTAGTACGTAATACGAATAAATTGCTCGCTGGAGAAGGTCCAATATTCTGTATTCAGAGTAAGCAAACAATATTATTATTTAACACGGTTTAAGTCTCTGATCTGAACGTAAATTATTATTGGCAAGCTGTTTTCTCTGCTCGACCAGAAATAAGTTAAGCATTAAAAATATACAGTGAATTTGTTCGCTAACAACTGAGGTAATAAATATGGAAAGTAGGAGTCGTAAAATTATAGCTAGCTTCGAAATTCAAGGCAGGTCCCTTTCGTAAAATGTTAACTTACGATCGTTTGGGAAACTGAAAAGTATTGACTAGGTATATTTAATTGTTTAACTTATTGAATTTTGCTATCTTCAACAATATAGTTTATTGTATTTACAAATAAACTGAATCCCATTTAGAGTAAAATCCGCAAATCCCCAGTTTTCAAATTAAGTTTTCTAACCCACGACTAGTAACATGAAATTAATCCTTTATAGGCAAATAGTTGAAAATCAAATAAGTTCAACACAGACGCGTAACACGTTTGTAATCGATTTCACTATTTTGAATGTAGAGGGCGATTCATTATTTAGAATTGATTTTATTTGAGAGGCTTTCAATAGGTATGTACACTCGACAGCAAAATTTATGTTTTTTGGCTTCTTTCAATAAATAAATCGGGAGCGAGGCTATGTTCTGCACATTTAAGTAATTCAAAAGGACATTACATAAAAACGGTTTTCCTATTTTTCTTCAAAGTCTCATCATTAATTTCAAGTAGGCCATTAAAAGGCACTTTTGAACGTCAAAATAAAAAAAAAACTAATCTGTTTTCAGATATTTTCTCAGTGACTCTTACCCAAAACATAAATGACATCAATAATTAATATATTAATTTAATTATTATCTATATTTATTTATATAATTAATATATTTTAATTTTATGTAGGTAATTTAAGAAGGTTGCTTTGTTTGTACAAAAAAAAAAAAAATATGTTTTATTATAGGCAAAATACTCATATACAAAAATTTTGTTTAGGAGTCAGGGTATTTAAATTATTCTGACTCCTAAGATACAGGCACATACACCTAGTTTAGGAGTCAGGGTATTTAAATTATTGTGACCTAGTTATAAGCCTTATAATGCTCTTAGTTCTATGGTTCTTGTACTGTGATGGCTTTTGGTGAAATAAAGAATTTATTTATTTATTTTTATAAATAAGTAGTAAAAAACAGTAAAACATGAAAAAAAACATTCAAAATTATCATTCAAAATAATGAAAAAAATAAGAAAATAATATATAAATTATGTACATGTCGTCGAATTGCTATATATAAGAGCCCATACCTGTACAATTTATATGCTGTTGGCGTACCTATTTAAAATAAATAAATAAATACAGACCAACCATTAATTTGTATCCTGTACCCCAAAAGTATCCCGTCTGTATCCCTACCAACGCCGCGGCGCTTACAATGAACCTGCGTAAGCATTCACTAGCGTTTCGAGGTCAATGTTAAAATGGAAGGTTACAAAACAAGTTTTGGTGAAATTGCTTCAGAAGGAGATCGATACTAGCTAACATGATGTTAAGTAAGACTAAAGTTCTGTAACTTTGTTACTAAGTATAGTGAACGTATTAAAAACTTGAACACGTTTTCGATTGAAGATGTTTTAGACACGAGAACATGTGTGTGTTGTTGAAAATTCACGGCATTGATAGTTGTAATTACTGGAAATGTAAAAAAAAAAAACTCAATAGAACACTCTTTATTATGTATACCATACAAGTTTGAATCGCTCATGGGGTGACATAAAGGGCGGTCTTTTCACTAAAAGTGATCTTTTAAAGACAATCTAGCCATTTCTTTAAGAATTGTGCAAAAGATTCGACTTAAAATACGATTAATTAATTTGATACAAAGCAAACCTATCCAAGGTAAATAGTGAACAATACCTACCAAAAAAAAAACAAATTATCCTAAAATGTCAAAGTCATCAACACTTTTACTACAAAATATCATAACATTTTCTATTATGTGCAGGCAATGAAAAATTCTGCAAGACTTTCTTCTGTTTAATTACCTATCCCCACACAACTGGCAGTTCTCTGAACACGAGATCACTTTACTTCATTAATCATTCTTCTCTAAGCACTTAACATCGCTAATCAGCTGCAACCTACTTAGCATCAAACAATAAACACGTGTGTGAGTGAATACACACATCCTTTAAGCGCTTTTCTCGGTGCGAAAGAAAAGGATAGAGCATGTCAGAGAGTTGTCCTTCTGCGGAAGTATCAAATTAAAAATGTGTATTTTTTTCAGTGTATTTGTAAATAAAAGTTAAGAAAGAAAAAGAAAGAAAGAAAACTTGTTTATTCTGCACAAACAAAAGTATACACACATTACAAAAGTAGCCAAAAAACTCGTATTCAATCCAAAAAAGTTTGACATTTTTGTTCATGGCTTAAAAAACACTGGTTTATTGGTTGATGTCAAGGCCACGGACCAAAGACAATATTGCGTAATTACTGTTGCAATATTGGCAAATGACAAAATGACAACAAAACAAAAACAAAATGTCGATTGCAGAGTTAACTACTTTTGTAACAAATAACCAGAAAAATTAAGCTGTGCGTCGTATCTGTGCAAGAACAGCAGTGCTATTCTGTTAAAATCTCACCGTGATATCTTAGGTGAAGTGAGCTGCCAATAGTGTCAATCCTTAGCAACTGACAGCTCACTCCACGCTCAGTTCACCTAAGATAACACGGTGAGATGGTTACAGAATAGCACTACAGGTCATTGCTCAGCGAAAAGCTGTGAAATTGGACGAACCTAATGTCGAAAGCGCTGGTTTTCAGCAATTACCTGAGGAATGACGACGGAACGACGGAGTTAACGTAGGGAATCTGCAGGCTTGATTACTAAAAACTGTAAGATCAAGATAAATAGAATCAGACCCGTTCCAGATTAGCGATTGCAGGTACGGTCTAACAATTAGAGATGTCCAATACTCAACAGTTCAGATACAATGTCTCCCATCGGCATGTGCCCACCCGCATTTTTTTTAATGTTCATGAAAAATTATCGAAAAATTACTTTAAAATGGGGGTCTATCTTGATGTTTTTTTTCATTTTTTTTTCAATGTCCCCCTTGATATTATGAACTTACACCTGTGTTTTTTTAGAAAAAAAAAATGTTTTCACCTCCGTTTTTTTTTTGGATACTTGACAAATTTTTATAAAATTATTGGTTAATCCGATAAAATAACTCATAAACTTTTAGAAATACTAAACAGAATCCAAATCGAGCCAATAACATCGGAGATATGGCAAACGCTACTCAAAACATAAAAATTTAATAACATGAAAAATATTAAAGATAGACCCCGTTAAAAGTTATTTTTCGATAATTTTTCAGAAATATTCATACATTGTATATATAAAATCAAGTAATACAATGGGTTTTTCTACTGAATAAGTTTATCGATCTTAAGAATTTCGATAAAGAAAACCGACCTCTTTCATAACCGTAATTTTCGCCACCATCATTAAAAATAAAAATCAAAAACGTCTCGACCAACACCCGTATCTACGTTTCCTTTCTTTTCAACTTCACAATTGAAAAGTGTAGGTGTTCCACGAACAAAAAATTATAATAAGTACCCAAAGTACTTGGAAATTTCACATGTGCTCAAGAAAAAGTTAAATTATGTAGCAACAATACAGATACATCATTTTACAAAGAAAATCGCGCGAATGCGAGAGAATGGTCCTTTATGAATTCCAATATGTCTTACTTCGAACGCAGGTGTCAACTCAAAACGGGGAAAATGTACCTGTACATTTTATGTATAGTACCTACCTATACATTTTATACAGAGTACATGTGTACGAAAAATGCGGTTGTGTGTTTTAGAATGATGAGAATTTGTTACTGACATTCTTATCCTGAAAGGGTAGGCATGTTGACAGATACAAGTTTGGAATGATTTGTGATTCAGTTTTATTTTTGGAATGTTTTGGATGGCACACTTTTACGTGGGAGCTTGAAGGATTTTTATTTTGACGGTTGTGTAAATAAACTATTGCGCGGGAAGTCAGACACCTACTCCTAGGATTACATACATATATAAACTCACGCCTTCTTCCCATGGGGGTAGGCAGAAACTACAAAACGCCATCTGCTATGATCCTTACATACTCCTTTTGCCTCGTTCATACATCTGGTCATACACGCACGCCAGTTGCGAGTACTACGCACCTAGCCTTTCTGAAGAACATCACCAATAAGGTCAGCATATGTCCTCCTAGGGCGTCCCCGATCGACCCTAGGATTAACAGATGTTTATTACCTAACGTTTGTATAGGAGTTTAAATGTGTCGGTAATAATATAATTTTTTTACAGTACAGACAATGAAATACCTTATGTTCTTAATCAATTCCAAGAAAGAATTCTTCATTCACAACTTATGAGAAAAAAATATTGAGATAACATTTTATCATCAAATACAAGAATAATAATAAACAGGTAATACCTATTGAAGTAGAAAAAAGCTCTATAAACAGATTTAATAATATCAGCACAAAAATGCTACCTTACCAAATCTACTAACGTCACTTATCGAAACATACCCCAAAAGTCCAGTTACGTGTTAATAAATTTTAAATAAACAAATTCCGCGTAGCCCGAAAAAAATACGAAACGAGAAATAACATGAACAAAATCACAATTATTTCGAATATCCAGCCCGTACAACGATAACAAGCTTGCAAGTAGCAAATCAGAGGAGCTCCATCGAGTCTTTGAAACGTCCCGATCTAACTAACTCGCCTTCAGGCATCTAGATTCGTTTTTTCTTCCACGTACTGTCCTTACAGCGCATACTTTATTTCTATTTGCCTGTACTGCGAGGTAAACGGGGAGGGGTGAGGGTTGCGGGGCTAGGCACGCGCGGTAGCGTCGCCCCAGCCAGTAGAGGCTGCGACGACCGAGGGAGCGCCTGTTCGCGTCGCACCCCCAAAAACAGAACTGGTGACCCTATATAGTGTCTGTGACGTGTTTCAGTGTCAGCACATGCGTGGAAATGACCATATCGATGATTGTGAACAAATGTTTGTGACTTGTGATTAAGTGCTTGCGTGCGACTAAGTAAGTGAGTTGGGTGCGAGTTCGTGTGGTTGCGTTGCATAGGTACCGCCGGTAAGTAGTGGTGTTTTCTGCAATAAAATTAGCATAGTAACAGGATTGGTACAATTGAGCCACATGCTCAGTCCGTATTACCGATTTCTCTATATTTAATCATTTTTATTTGGAACAGCAAAAGTGGGTAATAAATTAATGTCCTTTTTATTGGACGACGTTCACGTTATGTGCGGGTGAATTGTTCGGGTTAAATTCTATGGGTTCTGATTGAACCGTGTTGTTAATTTCAACATACATGGAGCGGTCGCAGTGCCGATGATGCGTTATGAATTGTAATTTGCGATCAAACAGTTTAATTTTATATAAAAACCGAAAGTAGATTAAAATGTAATGTTGCCGTATTAATTTATTCGTTAGTGGTCAATCGGTTCTGATTAAAAATTCGGGCTGTACGTAGGTACATATTTAATGCTATATTAATAAGAATACTATTAATTAACACATTAAGGAGTAATTAGTGATCGGATAATTAAAAGCATGCTTCCAAAAAATAAAATAAATAGTAAACTTTTAATTCAATCTTATAAATAACTTTTTAAGCAATTAAATAGTTAATAACCACATTTTTTGGGTTATTAATTGCCGTATTAAACTAAATTACAGTACTTTACGTCAGTATCCTGACCTTTGTGAATAGGTAATGTACATATAACCCTTTAAAATATTAATAATGTACTTTACCGAGAACAGTCGGTTGGAAATAGTTATGCACGAAATATCATTTAATATACATGAAGTTTCTTTACGGAAAATGTGCGTAGTTCTGCAGATATTATTATTGTGAGGCAGTAATACTTCTTTAGTTTTATTATATTTAATAAACGACTGTCGAGTCTTCAAATAATTTTGAAAATACTTCGTCTGGACAAGCTACTAGAGCAAATGTATTATAAATGTAATTTTGTGTAATGTACAGCTCTAATGTCATATCCATACATTTAACTCATTTCAGTAATTTCCACCTAAAAATAAGCCTGAAAAGCTGTCTTAAGCATGTATCTATCTCACTGAAAAAAAAACAAAAAAACAGACTACATTCAAAATTGAATTCCGCCTGGCGAACTTTGACCTTTGCATACAAAATGCAGTATTTCACTTCAAATTAATAATAAATATGACTGGAAAATATAATAACTGAGAGCTTTTAGTGATAATAATTCAATCAACAGTTCTAATAAAGGTGCTACTGCGTTATGGGAGTGGCAAGTTTGTCCCGTTTCATGGGAAATGCCGTCATCCGGGAAAATGTGGACGCAGCATTGTACGCCTTTGATTTACAGTTGCAATTTGCAAATGCAGCAATAATTCGTGGCTAATTAAATCAATTTTCATCTGTATATGGACTGAAACATGGAAATTTTGGAGTAAATATTTTTCGTCGCATATTGGTCTGTAACCGACCCCAATTAACATGAGGCAAGGCAGGAAGATTGTGATGATTGGTCAGCATAAATAGTAAGTATTCCACTTTATTTTGGAAAACAAATGTATGTGTACATATTCTGTGCCAAATTCTTTTATTATTTATTTAATAAAAATGAACTTTAAATGGCAATTTCAACAATTTCCGTTTGAAAAGGTTAAACAAAATCGATAGAGACCCAGCTATCGAATGAAGTCTCTAATTATGCTAAATTCGTTTCGTTAATATTGCTAATGACGTCATAGAAATTGCGCAATGGAGCAAGGAACGGAATTTTCATGTTTCGTATTTTTATAACAAAACTGGTCGGTTCATTAAGAAAAGGCCTTGCTACGGAAGGCCTTTCTACGGAATTCCCATAACCAGTTTTATTGTTGATCTTTAACCTTTCATCGTTGGGTAGGCAGAACTAAGGGCCGACGGAAGGGACCTCTTGTAGATACTTCTAATTTAAGTTCTGTTCATGCAACCAAGCACGGGTTATGTAAACTGCCTGACTTTGGAACTGTTTTCAGCTGCGACCCATGCGGTTCTTGTAGAAAAGAAACAAAAAAAAAAATTGCATAAGTATTAGGGAAAACCTGAGTTGGTGAAGTACTACAGCTCATTTTTTTTCCTTTAATGTTTTTTGATTTGATGAACTTAGAAGTATGACTTTCAAAATACAGAACTGGCTTTTCTTAAGCTTCTAAGAATCCTTTGAAGAATGAGCAATCAAATCAATGCTAAGATAATTTAATGAATTACAATTTAGAATGAGAAAAGTCGGCCTCAATTTTCTTCAGTAGTTGAACTTTATATAAAACAAAGAATAATCGTTCTCATTCGTTTCTTTAAGTACACCGTTTATTTTAGTAATGAACTATTTATTAAAGTAGGATCTCACTAAGAAGCTTACTGCCGCATGGGTACCCGCATTACATGCATGCGAGACTCCGGTTAACGGGTTGTAAGAATCCCAAATTTTAATCACTTTTGCTAGTTGTAATTAAGTCTGCAAATGGTCATGCTTTCAGTTAGTTATGTCCTCATGGAAGTTCATAAATTACTGGGCGTGTAGGGAGCTAGGGATTTACTTTGGCATATTTATAACAGAGATTTCATTCGTCGGTTGACTGTTTTCAGTCTACATTCGGTAGAATGGTCATTTTAGCACTTTCCGGGTTGTTTAATTTGCGTTGCTTATTTATAAACAAATATACTATGTACATTAATAGACAGCACAGGGAGTTATAGACGGACATAAATCAAACTTGTACATGAAATAGACACTCTACGGTTGCCTAGAAGAGATCGCAGAGACCGATAAGGCAGCCCACTGTATGTTTTGTAGTGTGAAATTTATTTTTTGCGATGTTTTTTCTGGTAAACAATAAAGTTTGTATAAATGCTCTGGCATTAATGTTACAAATTGAGTGTTGGAAAGAGACAGTCACAGTTAAAGAGTGACAGAGATGACGTTATAAAAAACATTTTTTTTTCTTCTAAAAACTCGACGTGCGAGTCTTACGGTCTGGTTGTACAACAACCATCGGTTATTCTTCTAAGCTACTATTTATTTATTAAACTAGCTGTTGCTCACGACTTAGTCTGCGATCCAGGATAAAAAGTAGCCTATGTCCTTCTCCAACTTCGCGTTCAGCCGTTTTAGAGTGAAAGCATAACAAAGAAATAAACGCACTTTCGCATTTATAATATTAATTATGGATGAACAAACTAAAGTATCTAAACAAGCATTTATAAGCCTTCATGAATAATACACCGCACCTCTGACTTTTCGGATTCATGTGCGTATTGTATAACTATCACTTGCTTCAAAAACGGTGAAGGAAAACATCGTGAAGAAACCGGCATGCCTGAGAGATATTTCTCGACGGCATGTGAAGGCAAGTTAGAGGCCCATGGGCGGCTTTAAAACTCTGAAACCAGGTTAGCACTAACCACACGAAAAAAATATGATGAATAATACCGCAAAATCGATCCTGGTTCAGACATGTTAATATTACAACCTATTTTTACTCACGGAAAGCGCAGAATTAAACCAATTAAAAAAAATTTGCTTTAGTCTTTTATCTTCCAAAACATTTTTGGTTCATTCGCCGCTTCGAATATTGAATGTTGTGCCAAGGCCTTGTGCGAAACCTGTGTGCCGATACATTTATTTTTCAGATACATGTGCTCGGCATATATCGGCATCATATACCGAACCTCGTGCCGTAGTGCGGACGTAGCTTCAATGTCGTACATCAATTATTATTAACATTAAAGCTGGAAGCTTAACGAAAACGTAAACTTTTAAGTTCTGAAAATTACGTAAAATTTTAAATGATATTTATTTCTGTAAGTAGGTTTCGACAAGTACTTTTTAATACAATTTTTGAAGTGAAAACTTTGTAGGCGCGTTGGGCATTTTTGAGATGGGAAAAATCTATTGAACTCGTGACACTGTTACCGTTACCGACACCTCATTAAAAGTATTTCCTGCACAGTAAAGTTTTCATTTCTGTCGGTACTCCCGGAGTGCAACTGTTTTTTTTTTTTCTTAACTTGTTGAAGTCAGTGTCTTCTATCTGACTACTCTGGGAAGAAAGACCAAAAAAACACAAAGATCAGAGCCTCTTTTAAAGTCAAGACATTGTCTAAGTTAGATCACGTGAGGACCATGTAGATTAACGTGTGAAATGCTAATAAAAAAACATAGTTTCGATAATCAGTTCAATCCCCTAGAACTAAAAATAATACTAGCAAACTTTAACATGCAAATCCATTTCCTTTGGGAACAGGATATGAAAAGAGTACTCAATGCCAAAGGCCACAGTGCCGAAGTTCCCCTCACTTCTCTCATTTCCACATTTCTTTTCATAGTTACATTCTGACTGGACCTGAATCTAAATTTCTTTTTAGGTTTTGCGAGCGTTTTAGCTAACGACGTTTTCTCGAGGCAGTTTTATTACTTTGAGGAGATAAATTGTTATTGGATAAGATAAAACATTGTCAATGATAATGATGCGCTGTACGTTCAAAAGACTTTTTTGTTTCTTTTAATTTGTAGAAAACTAATAAAGGCTTAGACAAAGTGGCGTTCTAACAGCGATCGATGATGGTAGAGTCAAAAAAATTTGGTACGAACTTAAGCTACCGAAAAATGTATGTCGATTCTCTTGAAAGACTTTGTAAAAAAATAAAATGCTTTGGAAGCGATTGCTGGATTAAAATATTGATTAAATAAATTGTTTTGCAGCTGATATTTCTCACCAGTATTAGCAGTGATAGCCTAGTGGTGTGACCGTCAGACTGCCAAGTCCATAGGTCTGGAGTTCGAACCCAAAGCACGCACCTGTGACTTTTCGGATTCATGTGCGTATTGTATTAATTATCATTTGCTTCAAAAACGGTGAAGGAAAACATCGTGAGGAAACCGACATGTTTGAGTGATATTTCTCAACGGTATGTAAAGCCAAACGAGAAGATGAAGACCAGTATTAGATAACCTGGTTTACACAGTTAGTAGGTACAAAAAAGCTAGGTACTCTGATTTTGAGAAACTTTTTAAACTCTTTAAACATAATTTTTCCTTTTTTAACTAGTTCAGCTAAGTACG
Organism: Agrochola lychnidis; assembly: GCA_963680765.1. Classification (NCBI taxonomy): domain Eukaryota; kingdom Metazoa; phylum Arthropoda; class Insecta; order Lepidoptera; family Noctuidae; genus Agrochola; species Agrochola lychnidis. Next base: position 20,483,891 of record OY796857.1, read on the forward strand.
ATCGTGGCTAATTAATAACAGCCGTACAGGTCGATCCATCAGGTTAAGCTACGCTTGCCGGGGTTGGTCCGTGGATGGGTGACCATCTTTACATACCGAGACTCCTCCGTGCCTCGGAAAGCACGTTAAGCTGATGGTCCCGGCTGTCATTCGTGGATCTTTGACAGTCGTTACGGGTCGTTAGAAGCCCATGAGTCTGACAACCAGTCTTACCATGGTGTATCGTATTACCCAGTAACTGGGTTGTGGAGGTCAGATAGGCAGTCACTCCATGTAAAATACTGGTATTCAGCTGCATTCGGTTAGATTGGAAGCCGATCCCAACATAGTTGGGAAAAGGCTAGGCAGAGGGAGAGCTAAGTACTCGTACCTTACGTGTTCGATTTCTGTTCTACCTTATTTCTACTTTCCAATACTTTGCATATAAAATTGAAAAGAGAACGAATAAAATGCGGACATACTTTAATTCATCGTCGGCAAGTTACTGTTAATCTCTTTTGATTGAAACCAGTTGATTCTGATCAGAACCAGTCGACGAACAAGAATCGATCAGTTCCAAGTTTGAATACTTGAATAATTTACAGGTTTCTGGTTGGTTCGGGAGTATTGATTCTATGTAAAAATAACACGGTACATTGATTATTTCATTCAATATGAATATAAATCAGTTCATTCAATTAGGTGACAGTGTTTTTTTTTTTGTTTCATCTTTTGTCTGCAATTTTGTTACTGTTGATTGAAAACAATTTGCGGCCTCATGTTTATTTGTTTTCAATTATAATTTTAGTTTGGGTTTCATAGTGCTTGTTGAACGAAATTGAAAATTATTGTTTGGAATTACTTCGCTGCTTCGCAGGTTCTAATTTCATACATAACATCACGCCTGTAAACCCCGAAGGGTTAGGCAGAGGTGCACCTATCGTACACCCACATTTTGCCAGTTCATTTCATTAGAGAAACGACTATGTATGATTGGAGTTTGTAAAATATTGACTAGAAAATTAGACGGACTCTTGTTTACTTACGTAGTAGAAACAGTAATATTTCTTTCTGTTATGAAGTGTTTGTAATTTTGAACAACGGAAATGTGCTTTTGATTTCATTTGATACACAATCAAACTTTCTAGTTTTTAAACGATTTCATATCATAGTTTTTTTTTTTTTTATAGCGATCCGCCCCTTGTTCGCACCGGTGCAATGTACTGATGTAGCAACACGTCAAAACATCGAGATTTCTGTGCTATACCTAAGTTAAATGTTAATGTATTAAACACAGAAACCTTCCGGAATTTATTCTCTAAATTATGTTGAAAACCACATCAAAATCTATTGCGTATTTTAGAAGAACAACGCGGACATACAGATAAACACGAAAACCGACTTTGTTTTATAATATTTAGAAATTAACCGCTCTGTTTGAGCGGAGGGTGTTCTGAATTAAATAAATAAAATTAATTTATGGATTGTAAAATGAAACACGTGACATTTATACTAATTAGGGTTTAGTCAAACCTGTAAATTATTGCGAAATTAAGAAGATAAGTAAGAAGAATTAATTATTATTTCAAGTAATCCTTTAAGCTGTGTTGGTCCCTTTGTAATGTCGTGGAACGGGGTGTTTCCTGCCTGCCTATTAATAAATGAGTACAATAAAAAGCAGTATTTTAATAATTTTAGCTAAATAGAGGGTCGCAGTTAAATAATAAAAGCCACATGGGTCGATCAAAGGTTAAGCTGTGCTGGCCGAGGTCGGTCCGTAGATGGGTGACTATCTATTATATTCCGAGACCCCTACATGCCTTGGAAAGCACGTTAAACCTTTGTCAGTGTAGATCTTTGATAGACCTTACGGGTTGGTATTCAGAAGCCCAAAAGTCTGACAACCAGTCTTACTAAGGGGTTTCGTATTACCGAGTAACTTAGTTGTGGAGGCAAGAAAGGCAGTCGCTCCATGTAAAATACTGGTATTCAGCTGCTTCCGGTTAGACTGGAATCTGACTCCAATATAGTTGAGAAAAAGCTGGGCAGATGATGAATAAATAGTAGATAGCATTTTTTATGCAAGTTATAATGTATCTAATCAACAGTATCATAATCGCTGACCTATTTTATACGGCCGCTACAGCATGTTCAAAATTAAAACTTGTCATATCTAGTGTTCGTTTGTTCTAAATATCTGGGCCAGATGCTGTTTTATAAATGACACGCTTACAGAAAAATACACACGTTCTTATTACAAAACAAGATTTATCTTTAGACCCAGGTTGATACCATCGAGCTTTTTTTAATTCTATTCCGACAATGTTAAAGTACTATTTACAAAAACTGACGTCAAAGTTGTCAATTTTAAATTAAGTACTTTATCAAGCACTAAGTAATAACTGACTGAGTTTGAAAGGTAGAACTCGTTTTGTAAAAGACGGAAAATGCCTATCATATGTAAGCCATCTTCCCACACGAAGAAATGAATGCTTCACTGGTAATTATCATCGCTTTTGACGCGCACGTAAATCGATGGTTTACGTTACGTTCAGTCCGACATGATAACGATGTCACTATCAATTTGACGTGAGCACACTTGATTAAGTGACACTCAATACAATATATAATTAAGTGGCATACTTAACGTAATGCTTCTAATTAACACTAGTAGGTAGTAGCGCCATCTTTGAACAATTGCTTATAATACTAGCCTATATCGTCCCATTGGAGGTCAAAGGCCTCTTCTCATACAGAGAAGGCATGGCATGCAAGGATTGATCATTACGCTAGCTCAAGACGGATTGGCGATTTCAGACCTATACAGGGTGGCAGGGACATCGATGTGAGAAATTTTACCATGGATTCAATACATGATTCTGAACCCCCTGCGTTGAAATTTTTCGTCGGTTATTTAAAAAAAATCTGCTGTTTCATAGAAAAGTGCAATACCTACGCGGTCAAAATGTATGGAACGGCAGATTTTTTAAATAACCGACGAAAAATTTCTACGCAGGAGGGTTCATAAACGTACTGAATCCATGGTAATAGTTTTCGCGTTGATGTCCCTGCCACCCTCTATTAATAGGGATGATGAATAAAAAATATTTTTTGTCCGTAAGGTAGATTATTAAAAAATATTGGACACGTATTTTTTATTTTTTTACGTAATCAAAAGATTACGGCGATACATTGAGTTAAAGTTTGCCATGACGACACGAGTATGTAGATTTTATACTTACTTGTGACGTAGCGACCCCCACCAGCAACTTTAATGCGTTTTATCTTAGTAATTTTTATTAATATGTTAAAGCATAAATACTTGTCTAATATTTTTCATCATCTGACTGACGGATTGAATAGATTTTTAAGCTATTGCATAGCTTTTATCGCGGGCTTTGAGCGCAGCGACCGAATCAAGAAATTCCGTAACGAAAAAACCTAACACCCCCCACTCTGCCTACCACGTAATGACGGTTCCCATGACAACGTGACATTATCATGGGAACGTAATTTTTGTTTTATGTCATCACGTCATCATCCCAAGTGTAGCGTTGACAAATAGGAAGTATGGAGGTTACAAATGCTATGCAATAGCTTTACCGCAGCAGTCCCCGAGTGCCACACGTTTTTTTTTTACCCTGGCATCATCTCTATAATAAGTCTTAGTTTTCTCACGATATTTTCCTTCATTGATGTCAATGATATCTAAGATTAGAAAGTACTTAAAAATATGAATTGGTAAAGTCACATTTCCAGATTATCGGAACAACTGCTCCCCTTGACTGTCACGAGCTCTCCTGGAGATCGATAACAATATAATTCTATTGTGTCTCATTAATGACAGTTGAGCTTTTATAAAGTACAAGTTGTTTCCGCAAGATGGCCAGTCGTTATTATAGATCTATACTGCTCCGAATTAATTGTATTGTTGGATCCGCTATTTAAATTTATATACTGTAGTAAGAACCATCCTGCTCTAAAATAACTAATTTAATTCCGAATATAACTATTTAACCTCAAAATAGATACTAATCCCCGAATGAATCTTGAAGTCGCTACCCCAATATCATAATCTAAAACTGTATACTAAAACTACTTATTCGCAATATTTCAGGGATAAGGAAAATAATATGCAACACCAAGATATTTTGTCTGTCATTTATATTTCTTTGCCAACATCAAATTCAATATTCTACATCATACCATCACATCTCCTATTCCCCACATAATATCACAATTCAATCCGTATTGTAATATTTACCATGAAACTAATAGGTTATCTTAATTTACAGTAGATTTCTAACCAATACCATGCCAATCTATCTTTTTACCGAACCAGCCACTAAGCACATCTTACCGTCACGAGCGCCAGACCCAGAAGGCCGTTCCCGCGCTACGTTCTGATACATCGAATCTTTGGGTGTTGCCAGTACAATATCCAACAATTACGTATTTATAAATTGAAACCTAACAATACAATTGCACTTTCTCAGTATATTTCAACTCTAGTTCCAGACAGTTGCAAGCTCGTTCCACCACTGAAATGAATTGAACTTGACTGTCAGTCAACTTGACTGCTGATTGGCAACTTGACATGTTCATGTGTGTAGCTTGTTTTCGCACACGACTTACAGGTGCTGCCATCTATTGCTAGTACTATCTGCAACTATGTATACTGTACCTAAGGATGTTTTTTCATCAATCGGAAAGGTTTTTAATTGGTTGTTATTAAAAGTGGCATATTGCATGAAAACGTCGTCTGGTGTTTGAATTCGAGAAGAAACTGAAATGTGGTTTTAATCCAAAGTAATTATTTATCATAATCGTGTAATGCGTTGGTGTGTGTTGAGTTTTATGCAGAATAACCAATTTATTTTTCTATCTATATTTTTTTTAATGAAATGTTTACCAAATTAACTTAAAGTTTTTATAAATTTAAAGTAGGTTTTAATAATTTATCTATACTCGTAAATCTAAAATTGAAATTCGAAACTATCCTGAAACACGACCTCATAAAACTCCAACCGTCAACAAATCAAAAGAACTACATTAATACGAGTATTGCACTAACTCCACACAGATAATAAAAACACTACAATAAAATTATACGTGAGTGATAAAATAACATTGTGCCGTACAAACACGGGACTTTATTGGAGAGCGTTGTTTGTGGAAGACAGCCCGTAATAACACGGGTGCATGGCTGGCGAACTCGTGCAATGATAATATTTGTAATAAGCCACTTGCTTTGCCACCTAGCGAAGCTATGTGGCTATATGGCTCTTGTTGGTATCGGAAGTCAAACAGATGAGGGAAATACAGATGTCAGTTGGATGCTGCCACCTTTTTAGATACTGTACCTATATTGGTTGGTATATTGGCGTGTGCTAGACATATAGTAAATAATTTAATTTAATTCTTTGTGTTGTGTAATGTATTTTTTTTTTCATAAGTACTATTGTATAGAATCAAGTTTTTCTAACTGAACAGACAGCTGTGCTGCTGGGGAGTTTGTTGCGCCACTTCTTCTTCCCAGCTAAAGCACTAGGAAGTGGTGAAGGGCGGGTGTTTTTGGGGGACTGTCTTATATAATTTTGACGTTCGAAAAGGAATGATTCTCAGTCTAGTTTGAATAAATGACTTAAATTTTGAATTTTAATTTTGAATTTTGGACTATATTGTGGTGAGGTGATGATACTTGCTTTACCACAAGTTGGGCTAAATGGCTGTGTTGCTATTGAAAGTCAAATAGATTAGGGAAGTAACAGATGACAGTTGAGAGTTGCCACCTTTTTAGGATACGTTTAGATACTGTATAGTTGTGGACTTTATTGGAGAACGTAATAACACGGGTGCATGGCTGGCAAATTCGTGCAATGATAATATTTGAAATGAGCCACTTACTTAGCCACCTAGTGAGGCTGTATAGCTATATGGCAATATTGGCTATGTTGGTTTGGGAAGTCAAATAGATGAAGGAAACAATATAGGTACCTACATAACTACCTACAGATGATTGGTCAGGGCGTTGTCTTTATTTTTTGTGATATACCTACTTAGGTCATCATCATCATCATTTCAGCCGAAAGACGTCCACTGCTGGACATAGGCCTCCCCCAAGCACCGCCACTTCGACCGATTCTGTGCTTTCCGCATCCAGCGGATTCCTGCGGCCTTCACAAGGTCATCGGTCCATCTTGTGGGAGGCCACAAGATGGACCGATGAGCAACACGACAAAATGGCCAAGAAAGAAAAAATGATGACAAGATGGCCTACTTAGGTGTTGCGATGTATTTCTATTGTATTTAAAATGTTAACCATATTTTGATTTAATTGTGTTATTGTTGCAAAATAATGAAGTAAATTCACCATTTGCAGATCAAACGTATAGACTGTAGATAGGTACAGTAAGTATTTAATAACTTAATCGACACTTCTTTTCAGGAAATTTGTTTTCAGCGTGAAGACGGTTTTTCCAGATACTTTTTAACACAATATTATGTAAATAATATCAGATAAAATGTTCATTATGCAAAAGGAACATTTCGCAAATTATCAAAAGAACGTAAAATGAATTTACAGCGAGACAATCTGAATTAATACAGAAATGCAAATTATATTCCTATAATGGGCGCGATAACGACCCATCCGTTTATTTTTTTGAAATGTTGTTACTTTTTAAAGCGATGTTAATTTGTATCGCCATTTTTAAACTTTTGCGATTAATCGTTGCTTTTATTTTATCTGTTTTAAAGCTCATATTTTAAACGTTTGACTTGTATGATTTCATTTTGAGCTGCTCTGGAACACATTTTTAAATAATTTACAATTCTGCAGAATTTGCTGTCAAAACAATTTGACATAAAACATTTTGTTTTGCTATGTAAAATTTGTCAATTGTTGTGTTATTCCAATCTAGTTTTATACTCAGGTTGTTTTGGTAATTTTTAATTATACCTACCTTCATAACCCATGTTAGAATGTAAACGTTATTAGCGCGTAATTAGATACATTTTTAATTACGGTAAAATTTCCGGCAGAGCAGTTAAAGAGCTTCATACTTCTACGTTTCAACAAATAAAATGTGCTGAAAATTATTGTTTAACGGTGTGAATTTACTGTGTTTAAAATTACGGTAATATTTTATATCGGTGATTCCAATAAAACAATTATTGCGAATAGCCGTTTTTATCTCTTTTTTTAATATTAAGGTCTATATCATAACACATTATCACTGGCCCACTGTTGGAAATGGACAGAATAATAATAATTTATTAAAAATTCTATGATCCCTAAACCCTTACAAGGTATCTAAACCTCTTGTCAAAGAAAATAAAATGATTATCGATAACTAAGGCTTAGTTAAAAATAACATAGGTAAAAAATATAGCAGAAACAAAAAATACGATTGTAAATCCCTCGAGAATATGTACTTACAGAAAATTATTAAGTAAGTCTAAATAAAATCCAGTGACCAGCATTCCTTACGTAACAATTTCATTTAGATTCAAAACATATTACAATAAACAAACGATAAGAATCTAGGTCAACTGTTTTGTTCATATACGTACAACCATTTAATTTGGTAGACCTTTGGTAGCCGTAACCGAAACCTTCACTCGATAAAGGTTCGGCCACACGCAGCGACCTACATGCGCAGTTTGTGCAGAAGTTTGGGCAAAAAAACATGGCGAAGTTTTTTTTTGTTGTGTATGTCATTTCGTAGGTCAACTTAAGAGGTTGTCGGCTGCTTAACCGGGCTATCCTGTGGATGCTTTAATAAATTAAGGCCTTCAGCCAAGGCGACCATACGCTAAGGGTACCCCCCTCCTATGGACTTCAGCTTAGGGCGTTGCTGGGGGAGGCCAGCAAGGGGCAGGCTTTGATTGGATCAATATATGTGGTGCACTGTGAGACCATACGCTTTTTAGCTACTTGCATGCGTAAAAATGCTGTGCAAAAATTTGTGCACAGACCATTATGTGGCTTTCACGGAATAACAAACCGTTTGTGCATTTTTAATACAAATACGACGTTTAATTAAGTGTGTGAACGTGTTTGAGCGAATTCGAGGTTGTACATAATATTTTCACGGTACATCATTTTGCCGTCTTAACGTTACATGTTTGCTTGTGCTAATCCGAATTTGTACAAGTAAGCTTGAGCGTGGAGCCAGGCCTTAATACAGTCTAACCTTTAGCCAATTAGCCCATTAATTATCGTCTTTCTTTTCACGAAACTTGGTTAATTCTCTATTACGATAATCTTTCCGAATTATGGCATCGACATACATAATTGTCGGTAGAGTTTAAGCGAAAATCTTCCCCGAATTCTGGAAAGAAAGGAAATTTCATCCTAAAATTACAATACAGGTTATAAAGTGTGTACGTAATTTCGTTGGCCAAATTCGTTGAATAAAGTTTCAATTTTCTTTTTCCTTTTCCACTGTTGTGTTTACTTAAAGAAAAAGCCGAATTATTTTCGAGTGTGGTGGTATTCGTCTGTCTTTTTCACAAAATGTGTTGATTTCAAAGTAACCCTTGATTATGTGAAGGGTATTATGTGTGTAGCTACGAATGTTTTGAAATACCTACATATATTTATGTTTTTCTGAAATCCCAGGAAAAAGTCATTAGCAATGCGGCTAGCCACCGAATATAGCCTAGTAATAACATTATGGAAAAATAATTTTGTTTTTAGTAAGTAATGATGACCTACCAACGACGTTATTAATTCTTAGTCATTAGATATTATCTAGTTATTTCTATAACAAGAAAATTATATACAAATACACATATATAGAGACATTTAAAAATACGACCGTAGCAGCTTATGGTATCAAAAAGTATCTATTTCAACATCTTACCCCAAGAAAACAATAACATTATCTAACTAAACTTATAAATACATACCTACACAAACAATCAAACCTCTAAGATTACACGTACGTATCTCCAAATGGAATCTAGAAACGAATCGTGTACCAGGAATTCAGAAACTAGTTGGAGATTGTACATACAATATGTTTGTGGTATTCAAAGCGAGCTTGCGACCTATGGCTGCATGCCAATTGTCCGAATTATTAGCAGGAGGTGCTCTTTGTAACTGTTGTGCAGTATTGTGTAGTGATATGACGTCAAAGATTATATTGTGCTGTGGAAAAGAGTGCTTGAAAAGTCGTGCCAAATTCGGAATTTCTTGACATTCGAAAAAAATTTGTGATTGAATTTATAAAATAAATTGAAGACAAGGAGAGGAAAGCATAACTTTTCTTATAGTTTCTTATGTGTTATTTGAACCCAATAACATGGCAAAATCATTCACAAACCAGAAACTCATAGAGGCCATACATAAATCAAACAGGCAAATCGTTACGCAGAAGCCAATTATATATCAAATGCGCCAATCAAGCCGTCAGGTTGTTACTTACCCTTCATCACATAAATCCTTACTACCATCATCGGGAAACTACGACTAATACATCTCTGCATAACCTCAGGGCTGACAAGCGTGACGTTCATGTTACAAAAGATAACAAATAGGGTTCATACTCAAGTTATAAAATGTGAGGGGAATGACCAACCAATTTTACCGATGGGCCCGCAAATTATCCTTACAAGGCAGTATCGGAATAACTGCAGAAATAAAGGACCTTCAAAGTTACTTATAAAGATCGCATTGCAGGGTATTAAGTAGGGGAGATGATACTTTTGCAGTGTTGACTTCCGCTAATAATCTTTCCTTGTATAGCGGTATTAGTCCCGGGTTTTCCAGGGTGCACATTATGAGACCCGTACCCTATTATCGAAGGGTTTAGTGGACTATAATTAACAGAGATATTAAGAATTATCTTTGTTAATTTAATGCACAATTCATTGTTATTGCGGCTGATAGCTGCGGGTAGATTCAAATTCAAATTTTTCTAAAAATATATACATTTTTTTTTAAACGCCACCGGCGTGGCAATGCTGCCAGCCTTTTGGGCACTTTTCCCGCTGACAGCGATGCGGACGAATTTTTTGACGCCCAATGAGCTCTTCTCTTTATTTTTAACTTTTTCCTTTACATACTGTACATAATATATATAGTAGTTAGTTGTAAATATGTTTGTGTATATTAAATATTAGCGATTCATATTATAATGTTATATGTAAAAATATTATTGAACACTAATATAATGTTTGTGGCTTTTTTTTAACCTCAAATAATTCCTATTTTGGGGTCCTAAAAATACTAAATAAGAATAAGAATTATTTATTTGCAGAAAATACAGGTGTTGTCAGTTGTAAAAATTGGTGGTTTAATGTACAATCCATATTTTTTCTGTTTAGGGCATGCAAATTAATACCTAATAGGTACAGAAAAATACCTATGTGCTAATAGAATTCAGCTAATAGAAATAGCCAAGTAACTGGTTCGCTACATTGGTTGGCCACAGTTCTAACTTAAACCATTTGGTCGGGGAACCCTAACTTAGTTACTGCGAGACTCAATGAATAGTAAAAAAATAAAGCGTAAGCTGAAGGAATATTACATCAACTCGATTATATGTAATTTACTATTAATAGTGCGTTGATCAAATCTCAGGCCATGGCATGCTAAGATAGACCCCAGAGGTCTAATTGTGTGCTTTTTAAATGTAAGGAACATGTAATTTATAAAATAAATAAGTACATAATAATAATAAATGTGAGAAAAGGCCAGAAAATTAAAAAGAGGCTCAAGTATTTAAAAAAGAGGGCATCATTGGAAGCGCAAAAATTTTTAAACGTTTATTAATTTTAAAAAGCGTCCATTATTAGAAGGGAGGATCAGAAAAAAAATCTCATTACATAATCCTAACTTGAAAGCAAAATTATCTAAAGAGTTGACGTCGAAATGAAAACGTAGAGTAATATGGCAAAAGAAGTATAAGTACTACAGCCTACACAAAAAACAAACGCTTTTATGTTTCCCAAGATCTCTTATTTGATAAAATCCGCCATCAGAATAATCGTAATGATACTAGAAGCATTGGAAAGTACTCGTATTTCTTCCATTTTTTCTTTAATGTAATTCGTATAGCTTGAGGGGTTTCTTCAATTATAATATTCGGCTTATTTGTCCGTGCAAAGACGACGAAAAACGACGAGTTTTGATATAATAATCAGAAAAGTTTTTTTTTTCATAATATTATTACGATCCAGTGACGAGTTCGGTTTGGATAATGTTTGCTCCTTAGGCATACTTCAATATTTGAGAGTGGCAACAGTTTGGTATCTACTTAAAAAGTTTATAAATACTTGATATTGATAAAAAAATTATGACTAGCCACACATAGATTTTAGTAATAAAATACAAAATTGAAGAACCTTTTTAATGTTTGCCTTCAAATTGCTCGTTGAATTGTCGAAATCCTTTTAGTTCAGACAAATACATGCACTGACATGACTGGTTCACTCGATCTGTGTTGTTCTTTCCTTAAAAGACCATTTCAGATGCCAACCTACACAATGATCTGACCAAGATTATGTCTGGACTTTAAAAGAGACTGACCTCTGAGTTTGTTTCGGCCTTTCTTCTCTGAGTAGTTAGATAGGAAGCGCCGACCTCATCTAGTTTTTAAAATATGATTGACGTGTAAAAAACTACTTACAGAAATAAAATAATTTATCATTCATAAAACTTAAGGTAGGTAACCTAGGCGTAAGAAGCAAAACATTTAATAAAATTTGTAGATTATCCAGACTTTTTTCGGCTGAAAGAATTTCCGTGAGCGCTAATTAATTATAAATTCCTGTGAATAATATTCCTTTTACGTAACATCACTTCTTTGAGATAATTTTTCACGTCTACTTGACTTTTTATAAATTAGGTAAAAAGTCTTTGACATAATATTATAGACACAAGTTTAAGCATAATAAATTACAGTGCTTTTAATCAAACTTCGTTAGCAAAAAATGATAGAAATTAGCTTTTAGTCATGTGACTCTGTATTCACATCATAATCAACTCAGCCTTTCTCAGCTGCTGGACATAGGCCTCTCCCAGGCTCTACGCCACAAGTCCTTGTCCTCCGCCTTCCGCATCACGTCTCTCCCAGCCACCTAGTATCTAAATACCTGGTACTTGTTGATAGGCCTACACTGTCTTCTCATACCTATTAACACTGTAATTTGGAAACATTGTAAAAACCATTTTATTTTTAAATGCGTAACCGTGGAGTTTCTTGCCGGCTCTTATCCATAGGAAGCGACCAATTGGAACCGTGCACCTAGCTTCTGACGTTTCATAAGTGCCCTTGTAGGTTTATGTGAAATAAAATAATTTGAATTTGAGTAGTCACAATAACATGACTACAAGCTTATTAATATGTTTTTGAAGTGAAAACTTCTTTAGGCGCGTTGGGCATTTTTGAGATGGAACTAAATCATTGATTTCGCGCCACCATGATGACACCTCATTTTTGTAAACGCGATTGTGCTCTTTATTTATATTACGTTACGGATCAATGTTCTATGCAAGTATTTTTAATTTAAAGGTTTTTGTAAACGCGATTATGCTCTTTATTTATATTACGTTATGAATCAATGTTCTATGCAAGAATTTTTACTTTAAAAGTTTTTGTAATCGCGATTATGCTCTTTATTTATATTATGTTACGGATCAATGTTCTATGCAATATTTTTACTTCAAGGGTTTCGGAAGTATTATTTTTTGTAAACGCGATTGTGCTCTTTATTTACAAGTATTTTTCTTCCACCAAGGCGATCTTGTTCAAGTTTTCACTTCTGTCGGCACTCCCAGAGCGCCACCACATTTTTTTTAAATCTTCTACTGCTTCAAATTAGTAATCTTTTAAAAATATTTTTTCTACTGCTTCAAAGTGACTGTAAACTAAGTAGACATAGTCAATTTGATTCAATAGTGAAACTGGAGGACAGTATAAAGTAGTTAAGATGCGCAAAATGTTCGACTCCCAGGACAGGCTGTCCTATTATTGGTTTCTACTTCCCAAAGCAAGATGAGACGTCCCTTAGCAACAGATTCCCGGAACATTGCCACACTGAACCATAAATACTTCGTCACAATTCCCATGGGAGCCACTTCTTGCTCCGAAACGCTTAGAAAGTTAGTACCTAAGTAATAAGTTTTCCAGAACTAACAATGTAGGTCCCTACATTTATCACTCCTTTTTCGGATAGAGAAAACCTTCTTTTGAGACTAGAACTCTTGTATAAAAAGAAGCATTCGACGTACGACAGCAGCATTGTGCTCACAGAACTGAAGATTTATTGGTACAAACCGCTATTTTGTGCATTAAAAGAAAATACGAACAAAAACGAAGGCGAAATTGCCAGGCGCGGTGACCGCAGACAAACTGCCTGCTGTTTCCGAACGCCCCCAGAATTCTAATAAAGAGAGCAAATTGGAAATTCGAACAGGTATTCGCACCGTTGGATGACGTTGAATTGCTGAATCGGTGTTCCGTCTCACATGATTAACAATTGCACGAAAAACGCTACATTTCACGTAATAAATTAATGTCCACTTTATCAAGATGTAGTTGTCCCATTTTTGTCGGGTATGGTAACAAGCGTTTGTTGGCCCATCACATATTCAAGTAGGACGGATGTGTCGACTGATGTACATATGTATTCATAAACCACTTGCTTACTCGAAAAAGGAATTTGCTAAGCATTTTTATTATGAAAATTATTCTTTTCGGAAATGGTGGAGGAATTTTAAGTCCACCGTGCTGATGGAAACTTTATGTTTTAAATAATGTTTGAAAATTATTATGTAAGTATTTCCTGAAAAACAGTGACTTACTACAGCTGTTTTATTTAATTTAGCAGGCAAATACTCTTGTCTAACTCATTGGGGTTCAAATAAACACGCATGTGTCGATCATGAACTTAGGAATTTTGACTAACGCATGCCCGAACAATAAAATTTCAAATACAGAAGATGTAATAAAGAGCGTATATGAGTACTAAACAGCCATGGTCCGGTTACGAATAAAATGTTCTAGAGTTGTGCGAGTTACTTGACCCCTGGGTACCGGTACATTCACACAATGCTTGCGTTCCAGCACATTTCAAATAAAACCGTATTTACGACTTCCTGCTCTGACTGCGATCCTGGTACACTGGCTAAATACTTCTGCGCTTTTGTCTGTGCTTTTTTTTATTTAACGAAACATTTAACATTCAGGTACTTAAAAAATGCCATAAAAGGGGTCGTTGGAAACTCGTCTGAATACTTTTTAAACATTTATTTGCCAAAATGTAAAACAATGAGAACGTAGAATTGCTTATTTCTTCTCGTTTCTCTAATGTCAGGAGTGGACGTGGATACTTTAGTCCACAAGTATTTTAATCTTAAAATTATTCATATCTTAAGTTTGTAAGGAAACAAGGAAATGCCTCATAAAATACTGTACACAGGATGGTCGTAATAGCTACGTCATAAAAAACTTATTGGTTCATACAACCCGCCAAGGTTTTTAAAATAATTTAGGAACCAGGTAGTATTTTTTTAAATCTTTTTTACGTACAGTAGAAATTTTGACTCTGATCACTCGAACGTAAATTCCTCCTTTTTGATAATTTTTTTGTATTGAATTAATGATAATTATTTTATGTCTGAAAGAATATTCCATAACAATGACAATTGTAAAAAAAAATATATGAAAAAGCCGAATAAAAATAAAGATAGATTTTTTTTTTCAATACCTACTTACCCACGTTATTATTAAAAAAATAATTATAACTCAAAAATTATCAAAAATCGCGGAACATACATGGGGTATTTTCGGATACCCCTGGGCATGAGGAATCTAATTCTTTTCCTATGACGTCACTATTTGGACAATCCTGTATATTAGAAAGAATAAGCTGTATTGTAAACACAAATTTAACAAAAGTATAATATTTTCCTATTAATTCAATATCTTTTTCCTTCTAATTCATTATTTTCCGCTGGTATTAGATTTTGCTGCTAGTTCCAATGTTTTCAATCAGCATTTGAAATTATAGAGAATTCCTTTACAGATCTTCCTAGCTCCAAACAAACCTTTCATCCTTTCTACCACTTAAATGGGAACTTTGTGAGAGCTTTTACTGTCCGTCTACGTTTTCACAATGATTGAATCGTCTCCAACGATATTTAATTTACCTTAACCTTATTGAATGACAATTTAATTAATTTATTGAACGTAATTTGACATTTGACAACAGATAAATAATTATTCCTCTATTTTTCGTTCCTGACGTTTTATTTTTTAGATAGTTAATTGATTCAAGCGTGACCTTGCGGAAATCCATTATAAAATACAATAGACGTAGATATATTTAGTAACCTGTTCCGCTTAGCTATTTCTAAAGAGCCATAAAAACCCTGAAAGAAATCGACACGTGTTTCACCTCTCAACGAGGCATCCTCAGGATGACGATTGACTTGTCGCGAACTCGAACACAGCGTGTTATCACACCAAGCGCTGAACGCAGAGTGAGACCACTCACACATTTTGTGCTCAATTTGTGCTTGAGCTCTTTTAACTAACAAGCAAGATACTCTAGGATCTCCTTTTTCGTATAGGCATGAAATAAACCTAGAACAGCTCCTCTAGTTTCATCAAAGCTTACACAATAGCTAGTCGTAAAGTTTTCAAGGTGCACTGCACAATCTAATATTCCTACTATTAGGCCTCAGGCCTCCTTTCTGTGAAAGGGAGTGCACCGTAATACAGTACGCGAGCCCACTGTGGGTTGGTGGATAAAAGTAAAAACCGGCCAAGTGCGTGTATGCCCTTGCCCTACCACTACGCACAATGAAGGGTTCCGTAGTTGAGATGAATTTATTTATCCCAAGAACAAACTTAACATTGTTGTTGAAAAACATGTTCTCCCATACATACCAAATGCAAATTTAAGTTTGTACGCACAATATTGATAGATTTACCATGTTATTTTAAGAGCATAGACTTCTTATAGGTTTTCCTGTAATCTATGAGTAAAGAGCCATACTATGTATTTTTTACAAAATTTTAGGTCCAGTAGTTTTGGAGGTGGTCAATTTTCATCGAATGTCTAAAACATCTTTAAAAGTCTTTATTTTAAAAATATGTTTAAGATCCTTGCAACAAGTTTTTTCATTTGATATGTCACACGGTACTGTTAGCAAAACATTTTTTTAATTTTTTTGTTTGCCCCCAAAAGTTACTCCTATATTCAAAATTTATTTATTTACGTTAGACGTTCGTATTTGGGTTATAGAAATACATATGTGTACCAAATTTCAACTTAATCAGTCCATTAGATTCGGAGCAAATCGGTTGTAACGGACAGACAGACAGATACACGATCCTATAAGGGTTCCGTTTCTTCCTTTTGAGGTACGGAACCCTAAAAATGCATCCTTTCATCAGCCATTTCCCAACTATGTTGACATCTATGTATGACAGCCGAGACCAACGGCTTAACGTGCTTTCTGAGGCACGGAGGGGTCTCGATATGTAATGGATGGTCACCCATCTACTAATCGACCGCGGCAAGCGTAGCTTAACCTTCGAGCGATCTGTGAGGCTGTTTTTATTTAGCCACAGGCCCCTCGGTAAAAGTAAAAGTGTACTAGATGTTAAACTTAAGTTACAAACAGTAAACCTAGCTCGATTCATTTAATTACTTAACCAAACAAACCCTGACATTTTACAGCAGATTTCAAAGATATATTGTTAGAAACAATGTTAGTGCTGTAAAACGGTGTTTTATGTGAGCTTTACAGGTCACTTTAGATAATTTGAAACCCCGGTACTGAAGTAAAGTATGGGTCTACAAACTAAGTTGTATCAAGGTTTTTTAAAATGGAACGAACATTGAACATGAACGGCCATTTAAACAGTGAATGAGAACATTCTGTAATAAAATAAAATTGCCTTTAGATGAAAACCAAATTCCAGTATTGTAGTTTAGCATTCAGCCTTTAACGTTTCCTACTGCTGGGACACAGGCCTCCTCTTTGTGAGAGGGAGTTGGCTACAATCCACCACGCGGGCTCAGTACCTACGAATTGGTGGATGTTAAATGTCTTTGAATATTTGGTTCTAGTACTTGCCGATTGTCGGTTTTATGACGATGTTTTCCTTTACCGTTTTAAGAGCAGTGGTGGTGAAATAAATTACTAATAGTAGTTTAAATTCTCATTATTTATATAAATCACAATTATAACACAATTATAATATTCTCATGTCATACAAAAGTACATAAAATAAAATGACCCACAAGTAAAACTACAAACAACAATATTTTATTAATAAAATTATAACAATTATAAACATGACAACGTTTATAATTCCAGACCTGTTTTAATTAGTATCTGTGTTGGATTCTAAATGCTTAGCTTAGCGTAGAAAGTAGAAAATCCCAAAGCGTGGTTTTCCATTTAGGTATCGCTTAGTGTTAGTGAAAATGGGCATAAATCACACACAAAATTCTGTGTCTATGCCTTAAATTAACTTGTCCGTTAATTTAAATTTATTATGTAAAAGTCATTAATTTATGTATCAACATAAAAATAAACACACAATGAAAAACTGAAACATACTTGGTGTTCCAATTGAAGAAACAGGATGACGTAATTTAAAGAATCTACAAGTACAATTGCGAAATGATTAAAACAAGTTAAATAAATAACAAAGACAACAGAAGAATCCATTCATCAATGTGAAAGCCTTCAAGAAATCTTCCTTTGAAATATTAAATCGCTCAGGTAATAATATTATTTCGGGCTATTTAATAATTCAAAATACGAGGCCACTATTGAACATGAGGCAATTAAATAGATTGCATGATATTTTACGAAATAATACCGTCTTTATTTGACCTTTCACTTTGTACAATAATATTAATTTGAAAGAGTGAGGAAAAGCTTTACTTGGTTTAATAAAAGAGCAACAGACCAAGAGGTATCGTGTTACCCAGTAACTGGATTGTGGAGGTCAGATAGGCAGTCACTCCGTGTAAAATACTAGTATTCAGCTGCATCCGGTTAGACTGGAAACCGATCCCAACATAGTTGGGAAAAGGCTTGGCAAATTGATTGAAAAGAAAAAGAGGGTTATCTTCTCCACTGTTCTATTATAAGTTAAGTGTTATTTGGTTTTCCATCTGGAATTTCTCAGAAGCAGCCTTTTTTTTCAGTGGGAAATTATCAAATAACTTTTCTCGCTCTGGGCGGAGCGGGAGGGCGTGTCAAACTCTTACTGACTAAAAACCACCCGTGTTCCTTCAGTTGCCATGTTACCGGGAGCCACGATCTCCCTTTCGGTTTTCTTTGCAACCCCGGCAGGCATCGGCCCTAGGGAACCCCGTCAATTCTGCTGACATCTCTTTGAGGCCTCAATAGCAGCCTGGAGTCCAGACTTGTGTCCGATTAATGGCAATAGGCTTGTGCTTTTATGGGACTTAAGAGTCACTAAATGGGACTTAAGACTGAGTGAGAGCAAGAATGAGCGGCGGGGAGAAGGCTCCAAGGCGCCGATAGTTAAGGTAATTTTTACGGTGAATATAGCGGTAATAAAAATAAAATATAAAATCTGCTATATATTTAGTTCAGTTATATGCAAAGTTTCATGATCTAATTTGAAGTTTTTTTTATTTTATACTAGCGGTTTATGTTCGGTTTGGACGTTACTTTGTAAAAAAAAAACTGTCCAGAAAATTTAATGGAATCGTGTTTTCGTTTGTACTTAACATCAATCCTCATCTTTACTATAATACATTTTTTTCAAAATTAATGCTGTAGTTTTTTCAATATAACGGAGGAGAATGAAATGAATAAACTTGAGGTATTACACACTCTTAAACATAACTGGTGAAATGTGGGTGTACCATTGGTTCACCTCTGTCTAACCCTTGGAAAAAAGACAGGCGTAAGTTATCTTCTTGCATGAATCACAATGCTTGCTCAAAACTATAACAAAAATCAAAAACTCCGAAACAAAAAAATCTCATAAATTTTTCGCTCGCACATTTTCCATACACGCAGAAAAAAGAACTTTTTACACATCAAATCACCTTTTGTTTGCGTGTTCATATCATATGGACTTCGGATTCAATGAAAGTGGTGGGTAGTCACGCGATATGATAACATAATGTGACTCTATTGAAAATCAATGCCTAGGGTTAATGATATGATTGACTTGCCGACTGACCTTTTTGATAAAGGGGTAATGATGAACGAAAGGGGTTAAAGAGGCATGAAAATGTTTTTGTATCAAGGAAATCTAGAATTTTTTCAGTGATCTGGATCAACACAAAGTTAGTTTCGTGCTTTCTTGCGATAATGTGTGAGTTTCTGATTGCATTTATTAATATTGTTTTAAATATTATAGTATAGTGGTAGAAGGAAAACAATGTATTCAATGAAATACCAATGTAGGTAACTATTGTAAAACATTTTAAAAGAGTAACGGTGGAGTTTCTTGCCCATTCTTCTCCATACGAAAACTACCTTTTGGAAGGGGCGACTAGAATCAATTCTATTATTTGAAATAAAGATTTGACTTTGACTTTGAGACAAATAAAATATCTATATACAATAATTAGATTAAATGTGTGATCATGTCCGTAGGTTTGTGTACTTACGTCAATTCTTCATCAATAAAATGTTGAGAGCATCAATTAATTTGGCTAAATTCGGAATATTTCGACCAAAACCCGGTTCTTGCCACTACTCTGTTCCAATTGGGGCATCGCCGCGTCGTGTGTACTACGCTTGCTGATATTTAGGAGGATTATCAAATAGATTTCCAAGAAGCCTCAGCAAAATCCTTTCATAAACATTAAAACTGAGTATCTACACACAAGAAAACTTATTATAACCCGGATATTATCTTTCCGCCACACTACCTTGCTACATAAAACTAAACAACTTCAACGATAATGATTCATCCTTCTCCTGAATCCCACAACGTAATTACGTAATAGTTATCAACTAACATTACCAACGCAGATACCATCTTGTATTAGTTAATTAGTTTGCGTCATTATGGACGTGAGCGTTTACGCGCTATGGGCGTGAGCGTTTACGCCGCGTCATTGTGCGGTGCGTAACGCGAGCTTTCTTAATTATTCTGCTCTTGTTTACGGGAAATTGTTTCAGACTTTCAGGTAATTGGTCTTTAACTTATTTATGTTGTGTGTTTTGATCGTTTTCTGAAGTGGTTGTTTACGCTTAAGACGTTTTCATGTGGTCATTGAGATAGTACCTATTTGCATAATTTTCATTTGGCTATTGAAGTTGTGTGTTTTGTTTGGGCTTGCTAAAGTCATCATCTGCCTAGCCTTTTCCCAACTATGTTGGGGTCGGCTTCCAGTCTAACCGGATGCAGCTGAATACCAGTATTTTACATGGAGCGACTGCCTATCTGACCTCCACAACCTAGAGACTAGGTAACACGGTACCCCTTGGTAAGACTGGTTGTCAGACATTTTGGGCTTCTAACTACCCGTAACGACTGTCAAAGATCTACAAATGACAGCCGGGACCAACGGCTTAACGTGCTTTCCGAGGCACGGAGGGGACTTGGTATGTAAAGATGGTCACCCATCCACGGACCAACCGCGGCAAGCGTAGCTTAACCTGATCGATCGACCCGTGCAGCTGTTATTACTTAGCCACAAGCCCCTGGTCTTGCTAAAGTGAACGGAAGAATAAGTAGACAAAACAAAACTGCTGTCTACAGTCAGCTTTATGTGAACAAGTATTGCAAATAGAAATGTTTTCAGTAGATATTTCTTCTTACAATGTTGATCTTTCTTCTGTCTTCTCGGCACAGCCACACAAGAATAGCTGCTGATATCGTTGGAAAAACATTCCCGTTGCAACCGGACACGTGGAGGGTTTTATTAATAAAAAGAAAGTAGAGAATGGTTTATACATTTTATTACAAGTTTCGTTAGGAATTAAAAACAAGCCATGCCTTATTATAAAAAACCTAATTCTTTTTTTTATAATCAAGATAATTCCTTCACTGCCGCTTATAACACCTTTGGAAAAGTCCGACAGTTTAATTACATTTTTGATGCGAACTTGTCGATCCTTGAAAAAGGTTTATTTACAGAATATTTACTGCTTAACATTTTCTAAGAAAAGGAAACAATGTTATAAAGACACCGCTTTTATTTCGGCGAGATTTCTACAAGTTAATCCTCAAGTAACTGAGCATAAACAAATAAAATTAACATAATTAAACTTTCTGGCAGTAAATCGCGGCTCTGGATTCTACGAGATTTTAAGAACATAATCTAAAAATAACTTGAAATGTTTTTGCTGACGAACATTTTTGCCTGCCTACTTAAGTTACGGATATTAAAAATATTCTTCGCTTTTTATAGTTGATCTTGCTAGAAATATTTGGGAAAAATAATCTTGGTTAAGGTTTGCCTAGGACGTAAATTATTATGAAAAACGCCAGAAACTTTTAGCAAATTAAAAAAGATTTTCCGAGCTAGACCAACTAAAGAATGTCTGTCCCTATAAAAATGTAAGTATGTAAATAATGTGTTATTAAATTATATAACACAATACACGACGTAAAAAATAAAAATACAGTTTACTTTCAAACAGTCTTTTTATCAAACACAATACGTTTTATGACACAGCAATAAATTCAAATAAAATGCACATACGAGGACAATACAAGACATAAAACCTTGTTTCTTTTAAACCACCTTGACGATGCTGGTTCCCTGGTACCTAAGTTGCATTTGAGTCAAAGCAAAGTGACCTTAAGAATTTATCAAACTTGTAATCAGTTGCAAAAATTTGTTTTGTATATATTTAGTTTAAACAGTTATCATGAACTTAATGTTAAAAACGTGGAGAATGATTTCATTTTGAACTTTACCAATAATTAACTTTGGTAGCATTGTTATGACCATGTTACTTTTAACTTGTAAGAATAACTTAAATAATTTCTATCCGGGGATATTTTTTTGTAGTTAAGTCTTAAATATTAATTTGATTTAGGATTTTATCCAATCGCTTACTAAGTATCTTAATTAAAGAAAGAAAAAAAAATATTTGGCACAAATGGACCCACTTTTAATTTTAATAGGGAATTATTCATGCCAAACAAAATACGAATCTATTACTAAAATAGCCAAAACAAGAAAACAAATCAAACGATGTAGCACCAAAAACAAAGGTTCCACCTATTACTCTAACTTCGCTAATATTTTAGTGAAGTTGCTACACCGCACGGTTCGATAACGCTACTGTGACGCAGCGTTTTCACTGCGTAAAACGAATGAAAGCGAACTGGCAAAACGCAGAGTCATCCTTTTTGCAGCAACTTGGTTTTTACATAACCGCACTCGCGTTGGCAATTAAATTGAGTACTAAGTTCAAATGAGGAGGGGTTTCGTGTAGTATAGCTTTACATTTAATAAAGGAACTGTTTCCCCTGTAATTCATTAAGGGTTACGTGAAGTATAGGCTGGTACATCTATAGGTAAGTATACAATTTGTTGACAAAACTTACCGACATATTACAATAAACGGTGAGTCATCTAAATAATATTTAATCTGGGATCGAAACTGAGATTGCTTACGAAGTATACTTAATTTTTTGACAAAGTAAAAAGAAGAATTTTAGTCCACATACACATGCATATGTAGCTTGCACAGAATGTTGAGACTAATCACAAAAAAGTATTGTATACTCAGTGATTTTTCTTGGCACTTCAAGTATAGATACTATGGAATAAATTGAGAACCAACACTTTGAATTTGTGCTACAAAACCTTCAAATTAAAGTCTTAGATAACATAGCGTAACTTTTAAGGACGTGTTATTTAATTAAAAGCTTTTTGTAGAAACTTTCCTGTAAACAAAACTTCAGATCTAATTAACTTCATAATTATAAAGACCTAAAGATTCGAGTTTCCAAACACGAGCAAAATTATATAACATTAAAAATATGTTAATAAGTCGAGCCTATGAAACGACGGAGTTGATAAATTCCTCGAATATTTCCTTCTGAAGGAAATTACGTCAGCTTCTCTCACAACGTTTCAGTTCAGTGCACACAGCACACAACGTTGATTAGATTACCACAAGGGAACGACTGTAACTTTCTAATATGTAGTAATCGTTAAAACGTGATCTTTATTGCCATAATTACAGATGCGAAACTCCTTTGAACTTATTTCGGGGTACCAATTACTTACCTTTGTACGCATCTTCGTTCATGTAAGATGGTCTCCCCTGAATAAGGAACTAGGGTTGTCGTTTAGTGTGATTGTGATAATTAACATTCGGTTTTATGACTTGTAGTGAGTAATTAATTTGTGTTTTACATTGGTTTAGGTCTATACCACACGTTAACGATTACTTTGTTAAATAGACAATTTTGTTATAGACAGCCCAGAAAGTTTTAAAAGTAAAGGTGATAAGAATAACGTTTTATATGGAAATCATCGGGACGTTTTTATGTGAACCTATAACTGTTTTCATCCCGGTGCCAAATTAATTTAGTGATGTACCAAGTACAAAGAAAGTATGACAAAAAGCAGGAGCCCGAATATAATACTACCCTTGTCAGTAAAGAAAGAACCACACTAAATAATAATATAATTCTATTACACAGTCTCATCAAATTAATAGTCTCCCAGACTTAATAAAACGTTAGCTATTACAAAAATGGATGGCACTCTATACAGCCATAATTATGGTATTAATCAAAAGAACAATTTATTTAGGAAAGTCATACCAACCTCTAGGAAATATTCTCCTGTAGGCAATTATATTGAGCGAAAGATTCTCTGCGCTGTTATTTGTCTATCCCCCTCTAAAGGGTGGGGCATTTTAGGATTATTTGGCTGTTCATGTTGAGGTGTTATGCCGGGATGTTTAACGGAGTATAATCTGCCATGGCATTTTTCGGTCCATTGCTCACATTTGATGTGGGTTGAATATATTAATTATGTGCTACAGCCAGTAAAAGGGGATTACGTAGAGCTTTCGAATTGGTTGAAAATTATTGACGAATTTGAAGACTTCAGTTTAAATTGGAAATGGAAACATGTAGATCGAGTGATTAATGATTCGGTTCATTTATGATGATAACATGTTTATTGACACTGAAGTTGAATAGTGAAATGACATGAATACAGTTTTGTATTTGCATAATGAGCAATTCCAACACAATGTTTAATTAAAAGAAATTAACATAAAGTCAGTAAATTGCTTGACGTTCTCCTAAGAAAAGTAAATGAAAGCACATCTATTTTCGCAATAATGTTCACAACATCAAGAACATTCTAATAAAAAATTTAACGACAACACACAAATGGTTGCAATCAAACCATAAATTATCAATTCAGCGCAATCCAGTATAATGCCGCATAAAATATGACTAAATAACTCATAAAATATTCACTGAAGCATAACAGCTTTGCAATAGTAATGTGGGACGTAATGTGACACATTTTATTTAAGTGGCAGTTATAACTCAAGGCGAATTCGACATAGACGTCGTAAGGAATAATCCGCGAAATATGCATAGTGCTAAAATGGATTCAACGTCCCGTCGCCTGAACCATGTTCCAGGGTAATCACACGGTTTACCGATGTTTGGGTTAAGACTCGTGTCAGACTGTGTGAATTCATTAGTCCCTGGATTAGAAAGCGCCATCTATCGTATTGCGCATACACTATAAGGCCGTTCCATTAGCTAATACGGGTCTCGAATATTTTAACGCGATTCCTGCTAAACGCCTTGAAAGTTAATATTTAAACAAGACAAGTTTTACATTTTGGTAAGTACTTACTGAAGTAGATACTTAGCTTTGAAACGTTTGAGGTCGTTTTGAACCAAATTCAAAAGTTTAAAGTTACCTCTCAATTTTCTCGCGAAATATCAAATGTTAATGATTAGGACGTAAATTGTTATAATTTTAGAAGCAGAGACTTTTACGGTAGACTTCACTAAGTGGTACAAATTATTACTAATTGAAACTTTAATTACCGACATTTATTTGAGAGACTAAGTAAAAACCTATACCTAGTAAGTACCTACATGCTTATTACTGATATGAATAATTTAAATGATACTAAAGAATCGGTGGATAGAAACCTAAAGTCAGGTAAAGTCATAGACAGCGAAACAATTTCTGTAGTAAATATGGAGTGTACTGAGCCATATAATCGATGATCACCCTAAAAAGAAAATGAGCTAACACGTTCAACCGTTAGCAGAAACAATGTGTTATATGAAGTATGTATATTGCTCATGAAATTCAGCTTAAGGAAATTGCTCCTCGTAGGAACCCTTGAAGGCGTTCAGAGGGGAAAATTTGATAGCTTATAGCTTTGATAGCGCCAGCACGAGAGTGATGACGAAAATGTTTTTAAGGTAAAAAGAAAACTGGTTTTTGTGTAGGAGGATTTTTTAGAGACCGTACGGAGTGATTGTTTGTCTAGGGTAATTGGAACCTGAGTTGCGACGTAAATGCGTAAATGCTTTTTGAAGAACGTAGACAGTGCCAGACTGACCATTATTTTGAAATTAAATTTTGTAAAGAAAAACCTGGGAAATTAAATACGAGGATTGTAAGCTGCCCTTCATTATTAACGACAAATAGTAAGCTAACTTGGGATAGGTATATATCCGGGTCAGTTGATTGATTGATTGATTGAGCTAGTTACTGATAGAGAGGATAGCTGAGTCAAATCAATTACGGTAGTGTTTTTTGTTCCATTTCCTATTACTGACCTAAATTCACGAACAATATTACCAGCAGCTTATTTTAAGTTGCAATTTACATCATAATGAATTTTAACATCATAAAAATCCATAATAGGTTAGCACTCTTGTTTTAATACAATATTCTCTTACGTAATTACTGGCACATGACATGACATGAAGCGTAGCGATCACGGCATCCATTAACTCTGATTACTAATCACTGGTAATGGAATATTTCGGTGAAATTGGAAGCTACGGCTAAAAAATGTCCAGTGAGTGTCCGCCCTTTGAAGCTTACTTGCTATTTGTACAAAGTAATCATAGGGTCGTGACAGTTAAGAACGATATACTGCTGAGTTTCATAAAGGTTGGTTTTATTTTTTAAATAACAGGGGTTTAATGAAAACTAGTTAGTTTTGACATTGTTTCCTATGGAGACGGAATAATAATAGTGAGTCTGTTTTTTACCCGACTACGGCAAAGCCAAAAGGAAGGGTTATGATTTTAGCAGTCTATGTATGTATGTTTATATGTTTGTATGTATGTATGTATGTATGTTTGCTTTTACGTGTGTTCCACCGTAGCGCCTAAACTACTGAACTGATTTTGATGAATGAGGTATCAATAGATTTGTAATAATAGTCCGGGTGACATAGGCTATATAAATTTTTCCTAATTTTAATATGGTGGATTTTACACGTAAATTTCTAACCTCGAAAAAAATTAAAATGAGATGATCATGACATGTTTGGTACCAAAAGAAAGGTCTTGACGAGCACATTACAAATATGTAAATAATGTTATACTTTCAAAGTAAATAAATATGTTTAAATTGTTAAAAACAAGCAAAAGTGAGACTGTGCTACGTTGTATCGCAAGATGATACCAACGTGCAGTTAATCAAATCTTAATAAATAGTAACGGTTTGTAATTCCATCCTCTATTCCTCTATGAAGAAAAACAAGTAAACACGGCTACACATCAAGCTATACATTTCCAGTTTAAGCTGATCTGGCATTGTAAAGGATTTCCGTACAATGCGAGGTCAGCTAATACTGGAAATTTATTGCTTGATGTGTAGCCCTGTGTACAACGAAATATTAATATTTAAACATGGGGCATTCAGAAAATTTTGCGATAGTTAATAAAAAAAAATATACTACAGGTTATATTTTTTTTATTAAATCTTTTCAAATAACTCTCCATTGGCGTCTATATACAGTTTCGACCCGTTGTAACGTTTAGCAAGTGTAAAAACGGAAAAGTATAAAATAAAAAGTAAAGTTTAATAAAAAAACTGTAACCCGACCACGGGAAAATAAAAATGATCTAAAAAGTACGAAACAAGCAAATATTTCAGACAGAAATCAAGACATAGGTACAAAAATGGTCAAGGTAAAGCCGTCGTCGCATGCCATTATAATTTTGTAGGTGTTCCTGGCACCGGCAGCATGGTATACAGGCATGCGACCACGGCTTTACCTTGACCATTTTTGTACCTATGTCTTGATTTCTGTCTGAAATATTTGCTTGTTTCGTACTTTTTAGATCATTTTTATTTTCCCGTGGTCGGGTTACAGTTTTTTTTATTAAACTTTACTTTTTATTCTGTAATACCTACATTACTTAAGTTTATTGCTTTTATACTTTCAGTTCAACTTATATTATAAATATTTTATATTTCAGTACACAAACGAGTATAAAATTATATCATCTATACTCTGTTTGAAATAAGATTAGACATTTAAACAAACATTTTTTACAGTCCGTTCAACCGATTTTGACTTCTATACCGTAGGCATAAGGATGGCATTAAAAGCAAAAAAAGTGGTTACAAACCAACTGTTTACTGCAGCTATCATTTGTCGTGCCACCAACGCAATAGAAGTCAAAATCGGTTGAACGGACTGTAAAAAAGGTTTAGTTAAATGTCTAATCTTATTTCAAACGGAGTTTAGGTAGTTCAACATAATTACATTTTGGATAAAAAAGTATTTGTTTTAGATTGACGCGAAAAATATTCAAAAGTTCATATAAAAAATAACGTTGGCTTACATTTCAGGGCGTACTGAGTAACACGACTGTAAGTTAAACCATAAATATGAAACTTTGTCCATGTAGCTGATTTGATGGAATCCCGCACCAAGATCAAAAACGGTTCGTTAACTTCCTTTCCCAGTAACTCAGTTACATAAGTAAGGAGATGGATCAAACCTTATTTAAGGCTCCCACAGCAGAAATAAAGTATTAACAAAATTAATACCTACTTACACAAAATCAAGTTTATAAAAATATTTTGTTTAAGCATTATGAGTAAGTACCTATATTTTTAGAAATATACATAAAAATAGATAAACTTTTGATGATAAAATTGTATCTAAGAACTTAGTAGCAACACCTAATTTCAAATCAAATCATGAAATATGGCATCTCGTTAAAAAACTTTATTAGATTAGTAGCTTTTGCCTGTGACTTCGTTCACGTGACGAAGTTTTGCTCGGCTCCTAAGGGTCATAGCGTGATGTTACATAGCCTTCTTTTATAACCTTCCTCAAAAATTGGGCTCTCCAATGCAAAAATAATTTTTCAAATCCGACTTCCAGAGACATACAACAAATAAACAAATTTTTAATAATATTAGTATAGATATAATTACAAAACCCAGATTTAAGACAGAACAGATACATTTGGAATTATTCAAAAAGATTTCAATACAGAAGAATTTCTAGAAGTCCAAAAATACAGTTTTGTCAAAAAGGATTCATTGAAATAAGCCCGTTATCAATATTGCGATCAAAGCTTTAGTAGAAGAAGAAAATAATTTCAAAGACGGGTTTCAAAGACGCTTCCAAAGTGGATTTGTGTTGAAAGGGTAGAAGCCTTTACAAACTGTTCAACTAGGGCGTCTCCTTACACTGTCAAGTAAATATTTGCTGCGAGATGAGTTGACACTGTAGGCTCGTACACAGTCAACTAGGAAAAGTATAGATGGACCCACTTTCGGAAAAAAACGTTCTTCGTAATAGATATCGGAAATGGAGAGGTTTGTCGAAGATTTAGTGGTTACAATGACACAGGAAATAGTTTTACGTCTGAATTTAGCTTCCAATTCCTAGATTGACCTATAAAAGGACAAAAATAAATATCACCTCGATGCATGATACCGATGGACTGATTTAAAAATCTACCGTGGGTAGGTATTTCAAGAGTGTATTAATTCCAAGCTGAAATATTGTTTGCACTATACGATGTTGCCCATCGGCATGTGACCGCCCGTATTTTTCTGAATATTCATGAAAAACTGTCGAAAATTAATTTTAAAAGGGGAGTCAATCTTTATTACGTTATTAAATTTTTTATTTTTTGATTAGCGTTTGCCATATCTTTGATGATATACGCTCAATTTTCTGTATTATATTTTAAAAAGCGAATGAGTTATTTAAAATTTGTCAACTATGAAACAAAAAAAAAAATTTTTCAAAAATAAATCAGTATTTATTTAAAAAACACAAGTGTAAGTCATAAAATCACAGGGGGATATTGGAAAAAAAATTGGATTGAAAAAAAAAAATAGACCCCTAGAGTCAAGTTAATTTTCGATAATTTTTCACGAATATTACGAGCGAAAAATACGGGCAGTCACATGCCCATGGGCGGCATTGTATATAATGTTAAAAGTTATAACCCTAACTTGCCAAACAGTAAACAGTTTCATATTTGCACACAATATAAAAGTTCCGTGAGGTTAACCATGTTGGCAGACTGTTGGATTAAGATTTATAGACAAATAGGTTAATACGGTCAGAAATAGAAGAAAGTTATCGTAGACGTAAACCTTAACATAGAGATGGGCTATTTATGGCTATCGTAAATTATATTATTGCTGTCCATACTCGTATACATATTTTAGGGACCATTCGCTCCGTAGTTATAATTACAGAGACGGCGGACAGAGTGACCTCAATTCATAAAATATTTGATTGGCCAAATGTGATTTGTAGGCATTTATTGAATTTCATACTGGGAGTGTAATAGAAACCTTATCTACCAAAGTAGTTATTTTTCTCTTGGAAAGTCTACTTCATTTATTTATTTATTTAAGGATTACCAACGAGTTACATTAAAAATTATCTTTTTACAATAGTAAAACTTAGTTTAAATTACATTATCCTGTAACGCACACTCAATTACAGGTAACCACAGCTTACACATTATCGAGTACTTAGTGCTCTGAATACATAATTTAAATTAAATTAAGAATAAAAAAAAGAAACAATATACATGCCATTCTAAAAGTTTAAACTTACACGAATACAATACAGTAAAACCAAGCATTAACCTGATTATCAATATTATGTCATAATGAATTAAAATTAAAAAAATATATAATATTATTTTAAAAATTATAAATAAAAAGTAAAAAGTAGAATTATGTATTAAATTAAATTTGATATAAATTAAATTAAATTAAAAGTATACATTATTTAATGATTGGAATGATAAGTCAAATGTCCTCTAACCGAAAGTGCTTATATAATTTGTTTTTAAAAGTGTTGAGACTGACACTTGTTTTTATTATACTCGTATAAAGCCACACAAATATTATTGTGTAAGTATATGTTTAGAGAGCAGTGCTGCAGCAGTGTTGTAGAGAGCAGTGGTGGCCCAGTGGTAACGGCTGCGATTTACGAGTTGTAGCTCATAGGTTCAAACCCAGACAGGCGCTTTACTTTGTGTAAATTATTTCATCACCACTGCTCTAAAAACGGTGAAGGAAAACATTGTGAGGAAACCGGCATGTCCTAGAACCGAAAATTCGAAGACATGTGACATCTACCAACCCGCACTGGGCCTGCGTGGTGAATTACGGCCCACTCCCTCTCACAGAAAGGAGGCTTGTGTCCCAGCAGTGGGAACATTTATAGGCTGATGATGATGATGATGAGGTATATGTTTTGTATTCACTCAATGAAAATCAAAAAATAACATAGTATAGGGATTCATTGTGTCAAGGTCAAGTTATCTTAATAGGTCCAATATCTCTGCCAAAAGTAAATATTTTTTTGGAAACTAAACACAATCAGAAAGAAATTGTAAAAAACACAAAAGGGAACAGTAACAAGCTAGACAAGAAAGTAAAGGACTAGGTAACGTCTTTCAACTCAGTAACTGTGAAGGAACACGGAGAACGTGCAGTGCTTAAAGCCGAGGTTAAGTTGTAAGAAATTTTTTGCTTGGATAATCTTCAATAAAATATTATTACGTTTTTTTTCTTGTTATTCTTTCTCGCTTGCGTTTAACTACATAATTATGTTGATTTTGTTCTTGAGTGTCATGCTTAGAATAACTTGTAAAACAATATCAATTTCGTCATACACAGCAGTATCATTTATAGCAACCACCGTCTTGTGTTTCAGTTTTTCTAATATTGTTTTATTTTGGCTCTTTCTGCTCAATAAGCTGTTATTGCTTTTTGTTTAGGAGTTATGTAATGCAAATATTTTATGGTCTGAGAGTTGGTTCAATATCTGCACGGCATGTGTGGCGTCGCACTTAGTGTGGGCAATAGTCCAAGTTGAATTGACGCTAAGGTTTGACACTTCTCGGAACACTATAACATTATGCTAAAGCATAAGTTTGGAAATTGGAAATCCCATGTAATACATTGACAAGCAATATAAAAAAGCCACTAACTTATCATGAAATATTTCCGAAACCACGCAAGATAGCTTCTTGAAATAAAAAGCAACATTCAAGTGTATTTAACAGCGCATAAAAAACCACATATAAAACTGTTTTCAAGATTTTTTTTACTTCATTTAGCTAACTTGTGTGTTTTAGGAGATATTTAAATTTTTTGGCTCTTTGTAAGTGGCTTTTTATATTACTTGTCAGTGTGGTAACGTACTATGTAGGTGGCAATATATAGACAGACATGATTTATTTGTATATTAGCGTTGCTTTTTTAGTAACCAACTTTTTATTTTCAAGAAAATCCAGCACTTTCTGGTAAACACTCAAAATAAGTCCGTTTTGTCCGAACATCGTTATCGGACACTAAACTGTTCTCGTTAGCGCAACCTGAAAATGTATTTCATAAATTTTCAAATCCATGTTTCAGCTTTCAGTTAAAATGTTTCAACTTTAAAGGGGAACACGCTCAAAGAAAATGGTATGTGAGGAAGTTGCAATATGTTTATATCTCTCATACTTGAAGGCATAAAATATTTATATATTAAGAGCAGTCTTGTCAGACTTATTTAAAATTCAGAGTCTGGCTTTGAAATATTATTATACAAACTGTCATCAGTAAGCGGTTGGCACAGTTTATCTTTTTCTTTACGGTCTAGACTTGATTTCCATGCTAATCTAAGACATTATGATGGAAATGAAGTCTAAAACTTTCATAAATATGATTTACAATGCTTCCAAAAATATAATCTTATTTTAACCGCAGCTACAGATTCTGTCGAAATTACAAATCCCGTTATGTAAAGTGCTAACCGAATTAAGGGTCTGTATATTTCTCGGTCCACTTCACACACCTTAAGAGATTTTCCCCTCCAATGATTTACAACTATCGACTCAGTATTTTGCATTCAGAACAACTACAAAACTTTTATTTTACACGTTCGTTTTCTGCGACTACTATGTACTTTCCAAAAATAGACGCGATTTGGGCAACGGCTGGGCTCCATATTTCAGAGGGTACCCATTCGGGATGAATCTAAATCTCTGTATCTTTGGCTCTTCGCCCGGTACAGCAATGTTAGGTCATCAGGGCAATGACCTCTTGTATTGGAAGGGTGGTTAAGTAACCGAAGTACTTGGATTTGTTATAAGTTTTAATGATGATTCTTGACATTTTCTTCAGAAGGTTCTACTGGAAAATAATTGACGTTACTACTCTAAAATTACAGAGGCGTAGGTTACAATTTATTTCCAATTAGATGATAGGTAATGAAAAATGGTCTCTCTAATTGGAAATAAATTGAAGGAAATAATAACTTTCACTGTTATATTTTATTATTTTATCGAATGTTCAATAAAAAACAACGATTTTTTTTAGTAACCTACTAACAACCATTTAATTACCATGTAGTAATAGAATAGACCATAATAGTTTACAATTTAAGTAATAGAATAGAGTATAATAGTTACCCGTGGCTTCGTACCAAGGGGTATCGTGTTACCCAGTAACTGGGTTGTGGAGGTGAGATAGGCAGTCGCTCCATGTAAAATACTGGTATTCAGCTGCATTCGGTTAGACTGGAAGCAGACCCCAACATAGTTGGGAAAAAGCTAGGCAAATGAATAACCCGTGGCTTTTTCTTTCTCAATTTTTAGGGTTCCGTAGTAAACAAGGAACCCTTATAGTTTCGTCATGTCCGTCTGTCTGTCTGTCTGTCTGTCCGCGGTCTAGCTCCGAGACCCTTAATATTAGAAAGCTGTAATTTGACATAG
Organism: Agrochola lychnidis; assembly: GCA_963680765.1. NCBI lineage: Eukaryota > Metazoa > Arthropoda > Insecta > Lepidoptera > Noctuidae > Agrochola > Agrochola lychnidis. The sequence continues at coordinate 20,517,073 of OY796857.1, forward strand.
GTATACATATTAATTACGCCGACAAAGTGGTAAAACAAAATTATGAAAAAAAATATTTTTAGGTTACCTCCCATACACGTAAAGTGGTGATGTTTTATTTTTTTATCCCATAGTGTGGGATATCATTGGAAAGGTCTTACAAAAACATTATGAGTTTGTAAAACCATTTTTGGATTCAGGGATCCGTTTGCAAAATATTAAGCTTTAAAATGCTAATTTTTGTTAGAGTCAAGTGTCCCCCCCCTGCCAGCTAAATGGTTGGTTTTGGATGTGTGAAAAAAATCACAGCAGTAGCTTATATAACGAAATTAAAAGAAAAACTATCACAGCTAAGTAGGCTTTACTAGTTATCGAGTAATAATCGACCAACTTAACTTTGCAGTTGCAAAAACATGTTTTCCCATACATTCCGTATGGGAGAACATGTTTATCAACTACAAAGTTAAGTTTGTTTTTGGGATCAATTCATCCCAACTACGGAACCCTTCATTGTGCGTGGTCCGACACGCACTTGGCCGGTTTTTTAATAATAATTATGATGAAAACGGAAGTACAAAATAACTTAACTACACAGTAACAAAGAAAATAATAATGCGTCATTGTGTTTCACCCTTACTTCAATACCTTAAGTTATTGCAAAAGGTGAAGGTTTCCAATGTACCTAGTAGTAGTGTGTTTTTAGTTTATAACCTTTTACTATTTATGTACAAACCTTGAAAAATACTTGTAGGCACTTCTTGTAAAAAAAACGACAATCTGCGATCTGCATAAGTCTCGATCCCTTAGGAATATCGGGATAAAAAGTATCCTATACCTTGTCTACCTTTATGCCAAGTTACATACAAATCCATTCAGCTGTTTTAGCGTGAAAGCGTAACAAACAAACACTTTCGCATTAAAATATTTATGTTAAGAGATATTGAATAATGAATAGAATTTCTTCAATCCAGATATGATATTACCTTTGAGGAGTGGCTGGAGAGACGCCACGGCGTTCTCACCTTCCGCCTGACGCAGGTCCTCATCGGAGACGGCTGCTTCGGGAGGTTCCTGTTCAGGATAAGGCGGGAGGAAACACCCGGGTGTCACCATTGTGTGGATCGGCCTGAGGACACGGTGGAGCATACGGTGGAGGTCTGCCCGGCTTGGGCGGAGCAACGCCGTGTTCTCGTAGAGGCGATCGGCGGCGGTGATCTCTCGCGTCCGGCCCTGGTTCAGGCCATGGTACGGAGCGAGAGGAAATGGCAGGCCGTCACCTCCTTCTGCGAAGCGGTAATGCTCGCGAAGGAGGAGGCGGAACGCGTGAGGGAGAGGCAAATTTCGCGCCCTCACGCCCCTAACCGCCGCAGGAGGAGACGCCCGGGGCGGGAATCGCGAGCCGATTTCCGGCCACCGTAGGCGCGGGCTTGCGGACGGTGAGCAATGGGTAGCTCGCCGTCCGATAAGGACCAAGCCCGGGTCGACGGCGCGTTGTGTTCCACGCGCGCCTCAAAGAGATGTCAGCAGAATTGACGGGGTCCACTAGGGCCAATGCCTGCCGGGGGTTCGAAGAAAACCGATCGGGAAATCGTGACCCCCGGCAACAGGGCAACCGAAGGAACACGGGTGGGTTTTGGTCAGTAGGAGTCTGACACGCCCTCCCGCTCCGCCCAGAGCGGGAGAAGTTATTTGATAATTTCCCACCCAAAAAAAAAAAAAAAAAAAAAAAGCTATGATATTACAAGTGGTGAAGAATAAGACTATAGATATAAAACAGCCGATTTAAAACGTTTTAAACGGTTGAAAACTCGCCTACAAAGATAAAAGTACATGCGTGCCCGGCGCGGCGGCTGCACGCGGCAGTTTATGTAGGTGCATATGTGTGTAGGGTAGGCGAGCTGGCAACGTTGCGTCGAGTCACGAGTGACGACGTCAACGAGAGTGCGAGAGTGTGAGTTTGATTTTAAACCGAATCAAATTGATTATTTATATCGTTTGAAAACAATGAAAAAAAAAATTACCAACACAGAGTTTTTAGGTACTCCGTAATATCCCTACCTCGGTAAAATCAAGAAAATGTAGTTATAATTAAGAAAAACATAGTCATCAACACCAACCGATTTAAATCGAAAAAAAATGGTTATTCCGGTTTTAAGCGGTTTTTTTTTTCGTTTTAAATGGTTTTAAACCGGCTTTACATCTGTAAATAAGACCCATCGTCTTGCTCTATAACCTATTAATTGAAACCATTCCAATGAGCCCAAACACGATACCTGTGCTATAAGTTGGTAAGTGAGTTGCGTATCCTGCAAATTCCAGGTGATGTTGTAGCATCAGTTCAAGGTTACTATGTTCTTCTAATATCATTGAAGTAACAGAATACCAAATTTCAAATCGATCAGACTTGTGATAGATACTCACATCCAATCATCAACTAGAAAAGAGCTGATAATCTTCAAATGGCTGAACTAATTTTGATTAAAAAAGTCTTAGAATCATTGCTAGAAAACCTGCTTTCAAATATATAAAAAAAACGCATTCAAATCGGTTCACCCGCTTAAGAGCTACGGTGCCACAGACATACAAACATAGCGGTCAAACTAATAACACCCCTCTTTTTGCGTCGGGGCTTAAAAACAAGAAATTTCACACGGACGAAGTCACGGTCAGAAACTAGTTCTGAATAAGTTGGTTCTTTCTTTTAAACCACATGACATATTCATTATTTACGTCTGTTGGACCTTACCCAAAATTTGCTGCGATTTGTGGTCTTCTGGCAGAAGTATATAGGTACTTACAATTTTCACACAAAACCCACCCGTGTTCCTTCAGGTGCCTGTATGTTGCCAGGGGCCACGGTATCCCTTTCGGACTTTCCCGCGACCTATTTTGGGATCCTAAAAATACTAAATAGTAACTGCGACCAACTTGGATGTAGCGCTCGCCAGCCACTGCCGCGGCACCGCGGCACCACTTCGCTCTCGGTTTGTCACAGTTCTTACGTGACCAGTTTGATCGGGGTATCCTAGCTTAGTTACTACGAGAAAAAGCCAGAAATTTAAAAAGAGGCTCTGTTATTAAAAAAAGTTTGCATCATTAGACGGTAGTTAACCATTTCCCTTTAATAATTACTCTAGGTTTTCAGACGTTTGAAACAGTTTTACCTACTGTATTAGGTCAACCCAAGTTTCGAACAGTTTCGTGATTATTTTACCGCATTCAATACTCTGCATCGAGTACCAAGCAGTTATTACGATAATTAACACTTACCTATTAAGTACACGCGATCCTGATTAACTCTTTCTACTTGCGGCGAATACTTCTGTGTTTAGCTTTCTTTTTTGGTGTTAAATACTGTTTTCTTTTTCTTGTAAATTTTTGAAAAATTTGGCAATAAATTATAATAATCAATTTCATTATTCATTTCACAATATCAAATAAAAATTATAGAAAAGTCTAGAGTGTTGGATAAATCAATATTATATTCCCCTGACAATTAATTAAATTTCGAATAAAAGCTACAATGTCAAAATATGTACCAAATTAATTTAATTACGATTAAACGTTACGTTACGTTTTTGATTCTTTGTGTTACGATTCTTTGCGATTTAATTTACTTGTTCCAACAAACAAATACGACACTGGAGACTGTAATGCTATCCTGGTTTTTCCTTTATTAGCTAGTATAATGTACAAATTGTCATTTTTTGTTTTAAAGTAAGTACCTATGTAGTAATAACAATAATGTTCGAATTAAAAAGTGTTTTTTTAGGCTTAGTTATTTTGCTGATGTTACAGGGCGACGTTATCGCTCAGCCCTTAAAATAAAGTAGCAAATTAATAAAAAACATTACAAAAATTTCAACAATAAAAATTTTAAATAAAACGAAAATGTCAAAAAATAAAAATAGAATTATATTAATTGATTAAAAAGCAAGTATAATAAACAGATAACCAAAATCTTGACATACATTCGAAAAAAAAATATATACACAGGATTCGCTAGACTTTTGCTGTCATAACAAATATGATAAACAGCTGCCAAAACTGAATTCTGAAGGCCTTACCTCTTTTTAACCTGTCTATCAAAGTTCGCAATAAATTCAATAGGGAATTATAGAAAACTTGGCGCTTGAAAAAATACCAAGAATCTTTTTGACAAAGGTTTGTCATACAGGATTCTTACTGACAAGAAAAGTATACCGTAAAATCGCTTTGTCCTACCCATGGGTCCTTCTCAACTGTCAAAGGAAAGATGGAACGAAAATAGGGGTTTATGGAAGCGAATAGGAAAAATAAGTGAGTGACAGTTTTGTAAAGGTTTGTTGTATAGACATAGAAATATTAAATTGAAGAGAAAACTCTTTTTTATTAAAGGAAATAACAATGTATTTTCCGCTGCGTTTGGATAGTTTTTTAAGGCGCTGTCGTTGGCGGTCGATCGAAGGCTACGCTACGCTTGCTGCGGTCGGTTCCTGGATGGGTGATCATCCATCACATATCGAGACCCCTCCGTGTTTCCAGAACAACTTTGATAATGATATCAATAATCTCACAGTCGATCGATATTACGTGTGCCATGGGTGCGAGGATTGTAATTATTTCCTTTAACAGGCTGATGTTTAGTCCAATTACACTCATCCACTTGCTTTTCTCATGAGTAAAATTTAAATAAAGCACCAGCTACTCCCAAAAATCCATATTCAATTAACATCAAACCTCATTACTTGAACATTTTAAAACAACTCGCTCCAAATCGTTCGCTAATTAATCCGAACCCATTAAGCAAAGGCCAACTCATTAAAACCTCACAATAATAAATAATTAAAATTGATGCCGACACGTTAGGAGTCCGGTCTGTTATGATAAAGCCTTTATATAGAAGGGAAATAACTGTAATTTAACACCCCAAAGGGATTGTAAATCGTAAGTAATTTATATTAATAGCTTTAGATTTATGTTAGTTTTGGCTCGAGGTGCCGTTTGGGGACCGATCGAGTTGCTAACTAGACAACACTAGATCATAACGGATTGTTATGTTTTCACTATTATTATGTAATATCATGTTTATTGCTCTTTTGGTTTAGTGTACTACAGGATTGGTTTTGGTCAAGGGAACAACTTGCGACCCACGAATGCCCCTCAAGTTAAAGGGGAAAATTTACAGGTCTGTGATAAGGCTGTTGTAATGTATTGGAATGCTGGGCCGTGAAAAAGATGGATGAAAAAAGATTGCATGCAGCGGAGACAAGAATTTGAGATGGATGTGTGGAGTGACGAAAATGGATAAAGTAAGAAATGAGTATATAAGGGGAAGTTTTGAAAGTGGCGCCAGTGACAGAAAAGTTGAAAGGAAATCGTTTGGTTTGGAATGGGCATGTGATGAGGAGGGAGGAAACGCATGTGGACTAAAAGAGTGATGAATATAAATGTTGATGGATGGAGAGGGAGAAGGAGGCTAAAGAAAAGATGGATGGACTGTGTGAGGAATGATATAAAAGAGAAGGAAGTGAATGGTAGCGCGACGGTTGACCGGGGAGAATGGAGACAGAAAACGTGGTGCGCCAACCCCACGTAAAATGGGACAAGGGCAAGAAGATGATGGTAATGCTGATTTTTAAGGAATCGCTTGCATCCGTTCTTGAGTCAGTCATTTAAAAAATAAAATCTAACAGGATCCTCGATTATTAGCCGACAGTCTGTTTGCCGTTTGGTTCACCTTATGTAATGTAGTTACCACGGCAGACAGAATGCACCCCAAGAGGATTTCCGAAGTGTTACCAACTCTCTCTATTGCTATGCCTTTAACTCTTCAACTGTGTGTGGTTGGTTATCAGTTAACATTACACATACAAATCACAAGCACAAACATTGGGATACTGAGCAAACATTTATTGGCCATTCAGTTCGTGCATTATGGCTAGCAATTGTGTTTACCCTATTGACCGGGATGTGGAATTCTAACCTTCTAACATGAGCACGGAAAGCTAGCCAACATTCGATCGCTTTGCTAAAGTGGGTTGTGCATAATGTGCATATTTTCTTCGGCAATTTCCACTGATAGTAGAGATAGAAAATAAAACTAGAGAGTAAAGGAAAGGCCTTTAGGGATTTATTTAAAAACGTTGCTTAAAGTTAAGAGACGTTTACACTTCAAAAATGTATGATTAAACGTTACCTCCTTAACTACAAGCAAAGTTTTTTTTAATATAGGAGATAATCTTTACATGTAGTGGAATTGTTTGCTATGTCAATTAATCCTAAATTCCTAGATTACTGACTGACTGTTTTATGAGTATTGTAAATAAATGTTACAACCCTCACCCCCAATAACATTTATTTCAAAACAAGCTCATTCCTTTACAGCTCTCAAAGGAACTTAAATCCTATTTCATATATATATAATCCTATTTTATACCACCCTTTCAGATACAACAAAATATAAAAATCACTTTACTCCTTCAACAATAGGTACATGCCTACTTACGCAGTGCATCAAAAATGTGAAGCAACTCCATTTTGCTTTAACCCCATCCTCGTTAAAATCCTTTTAACTGTCTTTTGATAGGATCCCTTTAATTAAAAAGGTTATTTGAGTGGCTTACGCCGCATTAGATTTCCTGAAAACCTTCAAAATTCAAATACCTAAATCTCGGATAAAAGTCCAAAACATTGCCAGATGCGAAAAATTTATGCTTAAATTTTAATGTGGCGGAAGTTATTTTTCAGGGTTCCGTAAATATTTTTTTACAATTTTATTTGAATTATTTAATATTAAATTAAAAATATATTTCTCCTTTAAGATACCTAACTTATCTTTTATTTTAAAATGTAAAGCTATTTTTCATAACGCAGATACTGAGAACCATTTGTCATATTTGATGATGCGTCAAAATGTGGCAGATAATATGAAAGCATTTTCATAGGATTTATTTTTGATTGGATAACAAAATAAATTCTCTATTTATTTTTTTCCATTGCTTTTTAATTTTAATAGCTTGAATATTCATTTTATTTCTTTTCCATATTTAGACTACGGAAGCATTTAGTTGGTTGAAAAAAAGTCCAAAAATAGATTTTCCTTCCCAGGCTTTTATTTTCCAAAAATAAACAAACGCCGCGAAACACAGCACCGTCTGACGAAATCGACGAATTATACAAAACTTGTAATCTGCGTACGGGACCCAAAAAAAATGCGAGTCTTTTTGAATAATCACAGTCATTTTGTAGATGCCTCGACGCCACCCAGCGGGCGTAATCTTCGAGTTATTGCGTTAGTATTAACGAGTAGAATAAACATAGGAATATTTCAGCATAATGAGACAGTTTGTGGAGCTTGTGACGGAATTAGTTCAACTTGATGCGTATCACTGTTATTTTGCATGAGAATTGAGGATTAGAGGACGGATTTTGGAGACAAGTATTCATTTTAGCTTGATTAAAGTTCCCGATTAAGTAGGAAGATGTTTTAATGCGTTTAAAATGCGTTGCTGCAGTTTTGTCTTCTCTTATTTATTTGGTTTTGGAAGCATTGACAAGATGAAGAACTAATCTTGTCTATATATGTAAAATGCCAGTCAGAAAGGTTCTAGCGGGTCTTATTTCCCTGATTTTACCTATTTTTATTATGAAAGACAGAAACATCCAAAGAAACCCAAAACCTTTACTCTTGACCGCAGGTAGCTCGACCAATTACGTAACATTTTACAAAAATAGAACACGCAACTTTTGTAATGAGACCCGTAACCCAAAATAAAATACCTACCTCCAGAATTTTGCCCAAATTTTGTCCAACTTTCAAGAATATACAGCCTCTTCACGTACACAAATAATTCCCGAGACATTACTCTTAGAAGTGAAACATTATAATTATTCCGTATCTCCGTCAGTCGTGTCGTGTCTCGTGTCGGGGTAATATGAGCACAGACAATGTCATATCAAGCGTTGTCACGACAATCCCTGACACTGAGATGCCACTTTGATCTTGTATCTTGTTGCGTTTGTTGTTTTTGGGAAAATAATCCGTTTTGTTATAAAATGTTGACGAACTTGTGAAGATATTATTTATGTTTATTTAAAGAAGATTTAAAGTGTTACGTGCCTACTTGAAAGTAAAAACAGAGGGATTGCAATACTGTGTATTGAAATTTTTCTCTATGTTTACCGATGCAGAAAGACCCGTCTTAAAAAAAGTGGTTTGACGTTGCTCTAGATTTTTCGTTGATAAACGATTATGATTTCTGTGGTGCTGACCACAGATATAATAATCTTTTAACACAAACAATACAAAAATAGGTCCTTTAAAAGCTATAAGCCGATGTTTGTTTTAAATAATCCATATCTACATGAAATCAAAACAGATTCAATCCAATTCACACTTTCTCAAAAGTCCCCAAAAATCTTTCTCGGCTTCTATTCTAACTGAAGTCATAGAACATCTTACAAGATGCGTAATCAAATTGACGAACTTAAGGCACCGGGACCAATCGCTGCCATGGTGACATTTAGGTCATCAATCGATCAAAATAATATCTACTTTAACAAAAAAAAAGACGGAAATAAACACTTTGTATAAAAATTAACCCATAAAAACCAAATTGCAATAGCTTTGATACAATTCACACTTTCTTGAAATTCAACCTTAAAACAAAGCCCTCAAAAAACTTTCCCAGCCTCCATCTTAACTGAAGACATCAAACATCTCACAAGATGCGTTAGTCAAACTGACTAGCTTAAGGCACCGGGACCAGTCGCTGCCATGGTGACATTTAGGTCATCAATCGATACCTCAGTTGACGTCGCAGTCACGTTAGTACTACTAAAAATTTCTAACGGTGTCATGAAGGGCTGGTGATCGATTGACAATGACCATTGGTTATTTATAGCTCAAATACTAGTTACTAATTACTAATGGTGTAGTTTGTTTTAGGTAAAAAAACTACGAGTATAAAACAATAAATTACTTATCAATGTCGATCTATGGTTTCAAGAATTAAATACTGAACTCAAATTCAAAGCATTTATTTTAATTATACCATTTACAAACACTTTTAAATGGCCCACGAGTCGGTTGGTCAGAAAGATGAAGCTAGTTGCCAAACGTAGTAAGTTCATATGGAGAAGAACGGGCAAGAAACTCCATGGACACTCATAAATTAAAATGAAGTTACTATTTTTATTTACTTATTTTATAATTTTATGTTACACAAGTAAAATACATAGAGATTTTACATAATTTATTATTATAGACATTGTACATATTTCTGTTTAAGGGACCATCGGAATAAAAATCCAGTCATAACCACATATTATTATGTAATTAAAAATATCCAAAAACGTCTGAATTCATAAACACGACACACAAATACCGTACCTACACAACCATGTTATTTAACAAAATACACTCGTACTGTATAAGCATTCGATATATTCGATATAGATTAGATATCTTTCGAATTCCTCTCGAATACATTTCCTTTTTAGATATAACTCATATCAATAGTATGGAATATTCGCTGGGAGTACAATACCGTTTGATATTCCGAGTATGTATCCTGCCCTGATTTCAAATGAGCATTGGCTTGTCACGTCTTGAGAAGCTACGGGACACGTCTTCACACGCTTCCTGTTTAAATCTACTTTTACTTGCCAATTTCTTGTGTATTGTAACTGTTTTTATGCACTGGACTTATTTTGTTACGTTTTATGTAACAATCCAGACGTTAGTTAAATGTTTAGTTAGTAGTTAAAATTTTAGTTTTTAAAAGCTTCTCAAAGATTTTCAATTCCAATCAGTCTTCATTTCCCACTTTCGTTGACGTGGCAATCTATCCTATAGCCTTTGCCATTTTTATATTTATTTCGGATGGTTGTAAGATCTAAAATCTAATACCAGTACGTGATCATGAAACCACACCTCGTCGTTCTTTCTAACGTTTATTTCATATTCTAACACTTCTAAGCCTCGCAACACACTCTACACGCGTGAAAAGAAATGTGTCTTCACATGATAAACGATGGCTCTTCTGTATGCATGGCTCACGCGCTTTTTTCATTCTGAGTGAGTACGACAGGCACTTCCCACAAGTAGTTCGGTCTGTTTATACTAACATGTGCCTGCTGAATGCTGCCATATACAACATGACGTGTGGATGAGTGAAGGGAAATATAGAACAGGGAATAGGAATTTCGGAGTTTTTCACATACGGTTATACCGTCTTTTAAATAAGTATCAGTGACATAATTTGACGCTTGGAGGAGTGTAAATCCTTGCTTTTTCTAACGTCAGCTTGGTTCACTTGTGATGTGGGCGCTAAATGGTAAGCTTGTATCGTTTTGTGATACGTGTTGCTGACACACGTGGAAAATAAAATATGAAACATTAAAATGTTAGACCATATGGATGGATTGTGTGAGGAATGATATGAAATAGAAGACGGTGAATGATAGCGGGACGGTTAACTGGGGAGAGTGGAAAAATAAAGGTGGTGCGCCAACCCCAAGTACCATGGGACAAGGGCAGGAAGATGATGATGATGATTAAAATGTTAGACCCGACAAAAAAGCCACTTTATGGAAAAATCTGCTATCTTAAACCATCCATCATCTGCTTAGTCTTTTCCCAACCATGTTGGGGTCGGCTTCCAGTCTAACCGAATGCAGCTGAATACCAGTATTTTATATGGTGCGAATGACCTCCACAACCCATTTACTAGGTAACACGATACCCCTTGGTAAGACTGGTTGTCAGACTTTTTGGGCTTCCAAATACCCCCGTAACGACTGTCAGAGATCTACAAATGACGGCCGGGTCTTGGTATGTAAAAATGGTCACCCATCCACGAACCAATCGCGGCATGCGTAGATGAACCTGATCGATCGACCCGTGCGGCTGTTATAACTTAGCCACAAGCCCTACTATTTTAAACCACCCATCGGAATTAATAAAATAAGTAGGTAGAATTCAAAATTCTTACATGACAAATCATTTCCCAATACACATATGATCCCAAAATTGAGCAACATTAATAATCCAAAATTATCATGTGCCATTACTTCAAAATTGTTTAGTGTTAAAGGACTTAATAAGGTGCTGTGTCGTTATTTTAATACACGTTTTGAAGTAATAAAGGCAAGTTCGTCCTTTGAAGAAGAGCCAAAGTTTACGCCAAACATACACCAGGTTCATGTTTGCCTGTAGGCAAAGTTATAATGAGTTACAATGTTCTTATTTGTTTGTGTGAGTTTTCGTGACTTTTCTTCCTTTCCAAATATTACTTTGTAATAAGAACTGAATTCTGCAGAATTACTGCAGTTTTGGTTCGTAATAAAGTTTCTTACGATATGACAGGGAATGTTGGCACTGTTAACTTACATTTCCTTCTTCTTTTTGTGTGGTTAGTGGCTAACCTGGTGTCAGAGTTAAAGCCACCCATGGGCTTCTGTCTTGGCTTAAAAATAACTTTTTGGAAGTCGGTGGCAAAAAACTAAAATACTGATCCAAAAACACCGACTTCCGAAATTAAAGTTATTTTTCACTTTATAGTTTGGAAGTCGGTTATATTTTTTGTAAAAAGATTTTTTGCAATATAATTTATGTTGAGGTTTGTAAGTGTCTTTCCAAATCACAAAGTATAGTTTTATCCATCTACTTAACTGTATAACTACGTCATATAAGTAAATAGAAATGTCTGTTGTTCATTTATCCGTAGCCAGAGCATCGTATACCTCATTAGAGTAAACGTGAGTGACATGCAGAATTCCGGAAGTCAAGTCTTTATTTCATTAGCACAGAATGAACATTGACGTATGGTAGGTTGGAGTTTTCCAAAAATACCTCCTTCTATTTATTTATTCAGTAGTGTATGTCTGGATCTTGATTCTTTGGCCGTGAGTTTGTAAATGTCTTGCTATTTTGGGATGCAACATTTTGCTTTTAGCTAAGGCTACTCACGGTTCCTACTGACTTCAATAAGGCATTGATGATAAATATATTTCATACAAAGGTAATAGTAGATTTAGAGATGAAACATGCTACCTTTGTATTTGGCCACGATTACTGGCGTCCTGTTGGCCATGGTCACAAAGGTAAAGATGTTTCGAAGGTGCATGATTATAGCTACATCAAGAATTCTTGTTATAATGTAGGGCATCTAGCACTTTGCCAGCGACTTCGTCCACCCTTTTTTCCCGATAACGTGGGATTAAAAAAAACAGCTTTTTAAGTCTAAGTATTTGGGTAGGGCATTGATGAGACCGTCAGCGAGTGAGTCAGGACTTTTCTTTATAGTGAAGGTATCAAGCTAAATAATTTGTACGGAATCAACAAACAGTTTGTACAATTTATATTCATGTTTTGCTTCTACATTTACTTGATATGGTGAGTTCGTAAAAATGCTAGGAGAAGTTTTTTCTGTCCAAAAGTTTGGGCAGCCCCCGGTCTAGTTTTATGATGGTTCGATCGGACGGAACAAAACGTCCATGACAAAAACTTTTGTATAAAACTTGAGGAAAATAAGATACCAAGTAGCCAATACCTTGAACCTTTCTTTTGTAGAAGAATATTATGTTTAGAAACTTTAATGATCAGGCGTCAGTAAAAATAATGAACTATGTGAAGAAGCGATAGAGTTTAAATTAATCAAAAGAGAAAATTGAGATAAGATTCCTAACAACATTTCAAAGAAAATAAGAGACACTGCCGCAAGTCAACAATCAATAATGCGTATAACGATAAGCTCCTCATACATTTCAAAACCAATCCACGATCGAACAAAATCGAAGCACTTAACAAGCTCTATCCAACTAAAGATATTGCCCACCATAAATTCACTTACTTCGTGGAACATCGTAAACTTTTTACATCGCCCACAACTTACGGTGTTATAATGTAAATGAGTTCTCTAACTCTTCTGTCCCTAAATCTCCGCAATTTTCGCGAGAAACGTGACAGGTTTAATCTTAGTTGATCGCGATCAAGAGAAACTTGTAAATAATGTGTGGTTAGACTCATAAATACTGGTAAACAAGACAGTTCAAATCTAAATCTCGAAGTCTTGGCAGAAAAATTTCGCAAAACGATCGAAGTTGTTTGTGAAATTTCGGTTTCGCATTATAAGATTGTGAGATTAGCTAAGCCTTTAAAATTGGATACATTTTAGAGACAGATTTATTCTGAAAACTGTTGGCTGCTTTGAATATAAACGTAGCTACAGCGTGATTTTCAGGTAGGTGTTTATTATCCAACGTCTTTGCGTCCATAAAGTTAGACAGTAACAGAACTATCAATCACTACCAGGATATTAACACTTGAAGCAGTCGATATTTCGGAAATAATGTTACGTAAACTCGAATACTCATTCATCTTTGTCACCTTCAACCTGAAACATTACCTACTATAACAAAAATATTGTTGGTGTCAAATTGATGTCTCTTGAAATTAACTTTTATTCATAAAACCTTTAATAGCTGCCCATGATAACTTCTTTATTAAAAGTATTTTCAATAACTTGTTCACCAAAATTCACTTTACATAACGTGGATGGACTATTAAGTGCACGACCAGTTCCATTATCTTCAATAGTGTTGATAACGTTAAAAGGTCCTGCAGGCCTTACTAGTTTTAATGCTCTCTAAATTGTCCCAGCTTAACCGTGGGGAATAAACTTGAACGTGCCACGTCACAAACAACTTTTGAGAATTATTCCGGTGCAAGGATTTGCTTTATGACGCAAACTTTTCTACTTTGTCCGGTCTCATGCATTCTTAGTGTTGTTCCCATCTCGACTTGTACAAGCCGAGTCAGTGCTTATGCACCGTATATTTCTCTTGGCACGGAATGTTCAAGATATAAATCAAAATTATAATTTTAGAACTTCTTTGCACAAGGAATATTTTCATGTGCTGTGTGTAGGTACTTTGTCTGGAATAGGTTGTTGTGTTTTCTTAAGTTAAATGTTCCACTTAAAAATTATCTTTGAATATTATTTAAAGTCTTTGGTCCCGTTGTCATACTAGATCTTTAGCAGTCGTTACGGGTAGTTAGAAGCCCAAAATTCTTCTTACCAAGGGGTATCATGTTACCTACCCAGAAAATGTCGATCTGACCTCCACACAACCCTGTAGAAGTTAGATAGACAATTGCTCCATGAAAAATTCAGGTATATGTTTGTTACTAAAACGAATAAATCTTTGAACTAATGAGTGCAATTTTTGAAAAAAAGTCATTTTTTTTTTTTATTCATAGTGTGGCTAGGAATTTTTTTGCCAACCCACTTGCGATATATTTTCTAACATACTGAATTTGATTTAAAATACTTTTCATCCATTAAACAGATGGGTGAAGGTCGTTCCTTTTATTTTTTTTTATAAATAAAAAGTAATGACATAAATAGCTGACCATTGACCATTGTTTGTATACATACGTACATATTTAATTTATTTGTATTAAATATTTTTATTTTTGATTTAATATATTCTTATTCTTTATTACTCGAAATAAATAATTTAATGTAACTCGATAGTTACAATAACAATTAACAATAATTATTCTATTATATAAAAATATAATGTAGTGTAATGTGATGAAATATAATTTAATCATTTTAATTTGTTTTGCAGTGCCCTTACAGGGTGCATGTTTGAAACTTATAATCTTATTCCAAACTCTGTACAACATGTTTGCAATAAACTAATTTGATTTGGTTCTTAGGTCGGATCCTCTACTAGTTCATTTTACCTTAGATCAATACCATTAGACATTCTATTTAAACGAATGCTCTATTAGTCTATTCCGTTTGATATGAAGCCATCAAAGTAACCACTGTTTTACCTTCATCGAATAATCACATGTATCGCATTACATTTGTTGAGAAACGTTTTGAAGCACCCACGTATCACATAAAATCGTTTTTATTGTCAATACAAGACTCATTTTTATAGTCTGTTTATATGAGCCCGAGTAAAGAATGGATAGGTTTATGGAAGGATGTTGGCGATTTTATATTTATTATTGGTAAAATGTCATAAAATATGTAAATTATTATTGAGGTATTCTTCTTTTTTATACACGTGTGCCATTTGGAAACACCAACTGATATAAATGAATGGGTTTTTTATTCATTTGATGGTTTTATATCAGCTACTGTTGATATAAAAACAAATTAATTCATTATTGTTATTTTGAAATGTACTCGGTATTCACATTGAGCTTGAACGACGGCTGGGTGTTAGCTTGACGGCAAAGGTTTACCAAATTTTCAATTTCAGACTTGTATCGAGTACGTTTTATAAAATAAGTGGGCTTGTTTTATAAATTATTATACCATACTTGATGATTATCTACCTAACTTGAAGACATGTAGGTATGCATGAGTTTGATTGCAGATAATACAGGGTCAAATTGATTAATAACGACATCTAAAAAAATGAGCCTTACAATAGTCGCCATCTCGCCTCGGTAATAAAGCAACATTAAAGGGGCGGGGCCTCGTGAAGATCGCTTCTGACGGCCAACTCTAGCATTGCGCGCGCTCATTGGTCAAATCAAATAACGCGCGCTTCCCCGGCTTTCTGTGCCACACTTCCATCCCTTTACACGAAATCACTCCCACAAATTTGATTTTCTAGTTTTAAATTCAATTTGACCCTGTTTACTGAAAATCTTTTAGATAACCTACCTACTGTTTGTCTAGGTGTGAATCTATGTAGATCTAATACTGTTTTTCTTTCGTTTTACTACATTATTAATTGATCAATGATAAATATTCCTACTGGACACAGTCTCGTTAGCCATATTGGCTGCAGACAAAATAATCGAAAAATACATTATTCTGTTTTTAGAATCTCGTTATTATTTTTATCAACATAACGTCTATTATGCTTTTCACAAAGAACATTATATGTTTTGCTTTGATTACGTTGTGTGAACATAATCTAATTTTTTTACCCATTTTCTTCGGTATTTTTATATATTTACCGACATTAGACTCGGCATTAAGTAAGGCAGGGCCCGAAGTGAAGGGAATCTTGTTTCGTCAGCATTAACATTAAGACAAATTGGAAAAAAGATTGTAGGCTGAAGAAATGATAGGATTTGGCGGTCTCTTTGAGTAATCACAAGCTCTCTTTTATTTCCTTTTCCAGAATTATTTTTATTACTTCATTAGAATTAGTTAAATTGCAAACTCCCTTTTAAGTAAACAATTCAATGTTTTAATGGACGTTTTAATACGTCTCCAGATTAAAATATATATATATAATTTTTTTGGTAAACTTATGAATTTCTGTGATCCCAACACGGACGTGTAACGTAATTAAATGAATTTTGAATATGGGGGGCAATTTTTGGGGCAAACAGGAAAATTAAAAAAAAAAAAATTGCATACCGTACCATGTGACATATGAAATGAAAGGGCTTGTTGTGAGGATCTCAATATTTTAAATAATTTTAGAATAAATGCTTTTAAAGATATGTAAGAAAATAGATGAAAATTGTCCATGTCCCGGGCTTATCTCCGAAACTACTGAGACTATTTTTTTTTGAATATACAAAGAATGTTTCTTTACTCATAGATAATAAGAAACCTATTAGAAGTATATGGTCTTAAAATGACATGGTAAATCTCTGAATATTGTGCGTACAAACTTACATTTGCAGTTGGAATGTATGGGAGACCATGTTTTTCAACTACAAGGTTAAGTTTGTTCTTGAAATAAATTCATCCCAACTACGGAACCCTTCATTTTGCATGGTCCGACACGCACTTGGCCGGTTTTTTTTTTATAATTTAAAAACCATGAAAACCTTTCTTGGTTTTCACAAAGACAGCCGTCACAACTGGAACTCATAAATTATTACCGAGACAAATGTAGGGAATCTTTCAAAACAACAAACTGATATACCTTAATACATACATAAACTCACGCCTTTTTCCCATGGGAGTATGCAGAAACTACAGAACGCCACCTGCCACGATTCTTACATACTCCTTTTGCCTCGTTTACGTTCATACATTTGGTCATACATCTAATACCTCTACAAAACTAACTTACAGAATACTAACTACAAATAGGGTTGCGACAAATGCTCAAAAAACGGAATTTAAAATATTCCCGGGACAAAAAAAACATGTATTTTACGTTCTTGTTAATTATTTATTGCTACTTATAAGTATTGTTAATATATCTTTGTTTGATTTAACAAATTAATATAATTAGAAATTGTCATTAATTCTTTCTTTATCAAATCGGGGGTACATTTGTTGCGGACATCAGTCCATTTCAAGACCATCTGCGAAAAAGTCCTTTCCACAAAAAAGTTGGAACTAGGGATACCTACTGATGATAAACGATATAACTAGAAAAAATTTAGGGATTTCATTTTTGGAAAACCTTTCCATGATTTTCTTCCATTTCTCAATGTCAATTAACAGTAGTGCGATAGATTTCTTAATAATAAATCAAATAAGGTTTAAATACGGGACAGAGTCTGTCCCGGCGGAACGTTCATAATTACGCCTGAAATACAGAAAGTCCCGGGAAATAAGGGACGTCTGGCAAAGCACATAAAATCTCAAAGCGCAACGAAAAACAGAATCACTCAACTCACTACCTCTTAAAACACAGGTGCACTCAGGTACCCTTTCCAGTACATTTCCACTTCATTAGCAACAACTAAAACTGTGCAAGCGGAACGTAAGAAACCTTGTATAGGTGACAGCGACAAAGAACAGATAGAAGAGACACAGGTAGCGCCGTTTCTGTGGTACATAAAGAGCTGGGACACAATACAATTTCTGCTTCGGACGCCTCCAACAATACACGTCGTCCTTTTCAGGTCACTTCCAGTTGTAACATGTTCAACAAATAATTATGCGTCGTGTATTGTGTGAAAAAACGTTTGTGTAACACGGCCCGGTAAACGAGTTTATTGAATGTTGGAATTCGTAATTCAATTTTTCTTTGGTCGTTTGTATTTTTGTTTTATAATTTTGGTGTTTTTTAAATAAATTATTATGATTAATATCTTTTATAAATAATATATATCTTTTATTCTTTTTTAATATCTTTTTTTATCTTTTTTTTGTTTGGTCCGTGGATGGGTGACCATCTTTACATATCGAGACTGTCCGTGTCTCGGAAAGCACGTTAAGCCGTTGGTACCGGCTGTCATTCGTGGATCTTTGACAGTCGTTACGTGACGTTAGAAGCCCGAACGTCTGACAACCAGTCTTACCACGGGGTATCGTATTACCTAGTAACTGGGTTGTGGAGGTCAGATAGGCAGTCGCTCCATGTAAAATACTGGTATTTAGCTGCATCCGGTTAGACTGGAAGCCGACCTCAACATAGTTGGGAAAAGGCTAGACAGATTGATTGATCTTTTATAAATTCTTGTATATTGTTTTAAAGTACCTAATAATTTTCATTTCGAGTTTTTTTATTGGGGGCACCAAAAAAGCTTGATGTATGGTTTCGAGATTAAAAGCTTCGAACATGGTTTTCATATTCATCACATGATTTTTTATGTAGTTTAAGATGACATATAGCCACAACATACATGGCAATAAAGTAAAATGAGCCTCTCGAAAATAGCGGAAGAACAATGTTGCCCGCGGCCTTTTTCTATTGACCCAAAACTATGCCATGAAAACTGAAACTTAAATATTTTTTTATGATGCGCAACCATATATCAGGTTTGTTTTTTATTTACACATGTTTCATGAAAAATGATACTATATTATTTTTTTAAATGTTCGTTATGAGTGTAAAAACAACTGAAAAAACCGGGATATTTTTCGGGATTTGAAAATTTTTTTTTTTTGAGGCCTTAAATGCAACTACATTTTTTAATTCGACATCGGCGTCGCCCAAATTAATTTAACAGGAGTAAAAAAAAAATGATGCAGTTACTTAACTTGGAAAATATAATAATGATAATTATTTAAAGTAAACCTCAGACCATAACTTGGGACCCACGTACTGGGTAGAAACTGTTATTAGAATCACGTCTTAGAATAACTTGGCGAACCCTTGCTTATGAAGTCTTTACACATTTCCTTGGAAATGGGTTTCTGTACTGTAATGTAATTAGCTTCCAAGAAATTTTATGTGAGTGCCCGTAGTTTCATAATCATTATGTTCTAGGGAAACAGCCGAAGTATTGAAACAATTAATTCGATTTTAAACTGTAAAATAAAATTTAAATGCAGTAATCACCATCGAAATATGCTTCGTGGAAAACTAAAAGGGATGTAAAACAGTTTTGAAATGAATCAATAATTTAATTCAAATATTGAACTCAAAAATATTTCACGAATTATGCTGTTCCGAATAAAAAAGACTAATTTTCTGACTGTTATTTAAAAAAAATCTGACTACAAAATAAACATTGATAATTTTGTTTCTGAATAAAATATTTCACGAATTATGCTGTTCCGAACAAAATAGACTGATTTTTGAACGTTATAAAAAACAAAACAACATAACATCACGCCTTGTTTCCCCAAAGGTGGGCAGAGGTGTCCCTGTAGCGTACACCCACATTTCGCCAGTTATGTTTAAGCCCCATGTAATAGGGGGCGAGCCTATTGCCATCAACCGGGCACAAATCCAGACTCCGGGCTGCTACTGAGAAATTTCAGATAGAAAAACCCAATAACACATTACCCGACCCGGGAATCAGTAGCGCTTGTGACCACTAGACCAACGAGGCAGTCAAAAGAAAACAAATTATAATATAAACTTTGAAACATTTAAAATATCAGTTTTGAATAACATTAACTCTTGATTTTGACGATTTTAACAAAAACTTCTTTCTTTTACAGATGTAACCGCAACGGTATCCAGTCGAAATAAAACATCAGAAGATAAAATTCTCCTTGAAGAACGATGTCGATTAAAAAGTCGGATGTTATACAAAGAACGATGAGTGTGCCGAAGGATTTTTAGTGAGAAATTGTGAAAAATAGAAAGAGTGAAGATGTCGGTAAAAGCCAGCGTTGGTTAAACAAAAAGGAGAAAAATGGCCTTCAAAGGATTCTGTGGCGAAGTGATCGGCTTTTTCCTAGCTGTGGCTTTTTGCATCATATGTCCGGAATATGGTGAGTCTAGCTTCTAGTTTCGCAAAATTTTGTTTGGAAATTTCAGAGCGGATTTTACCAGGCGCATTGTTTACTGATCGGGTGAATTAATTTGAATAGTTTTGTTTTGAAATGTTTCGTGAAGCATTTGGCAAAGTATTTTGATTTTGATCGAGTAGGCACGACAAGTTTGAAATGTCCCTATCAAATAGTTTCAATCCTAGCTTACTCAGCTATATATCTCTGTTCCAACCCCCTGAAAGTGTTTTTCCCGAAGTAACAATAAATGTTTTGCCACATTTCACAGAACCTTCTCCACTACCTGATATCTTCGAAAAAATATTTTGTAAACCAAAAAAAACATTACTAAATTAACACATAACTGCAGATACCGGAAAGCTTACAGAAATCAAAACGAATCTTTATCCCCTGAAGGCATTCGTCAAAAGGCTTTGAATGTAAACTAAAGATCAAAACTCAGGATAAGAGTATTAAACCCACATGGTTCTTTATTTCCGGATTCGCCCGCAGATGTCAGACCGTTGTCATGCCGAACAAAAGCAATGTCATGTTCTAGCCAAACATGTACCTACTTTGTATCTTTTATCCTTCGTGGTAAGCAGAGCGTCTAATTCTTTTGAAGCTGTGGTTAAATATTTTCTACGTTTAGAGGTGCAATTTTGATATGAATTTAACGAAAACATTGTGCTAATATTTATTTTCTTTCTTTATTTATTTGCCTTTGACTCTTGTTTATTGTGAAAGCTTTTTGAATCGAGCTTGCCTATTTAAAATTATATGGTTGCTAAATACCTTGTGATAAGTCTGTAATAAGACTACAGATAACGAAGACTGCATAGTAAAAAGCATTTTATTTTCCAAAATTCTGACAAAAGCAATGTCATATTCTTACGAATTCAATGAAAGTGACGAAAATAATTTTATTTTCTTACTGTCTTTTATTTTTGCACTTGATTTTTGGGAAATTTTGTCAAAAATGGTTTGATTTTTAAACTGAGTTGGTTTTTCAATATCTTGCGGTAAGATAATCTGGAATAAAGGCAATTAAATAACGATAAGTCGGTAAAAGACTACAGATTACAAAGAATACATTGAAAAAAAAAAAATGTAAAAACTAAACTTTTTTTCTTTCTTTTTTTTTTCTTTTGACTGCCTCGTTAGTCTAGTGGTCACAAGCGCTACTGCTGAGCATGAGGTCCTGGGTTCGATTCCCGGGTCGGGCAAATAGTTATTGGGTTTTTAGATCTGGAATTTCTCAGTAGCAGCCCGGAGTTTGGATTTGTGCCCGATTGATGGTAATAAGCTCGCCTCCTATTACATGGGATTTAAACATAACTGGTGAAATGTGGGTGTACCTGCTACAGGGACACCTCTGGCCAACCCTTCGGGGAAACAAGGCGTGATGTTATGTTGTGTAAACTTTTTTTTCAATATAGTCTTAGTAATCTGTGGTCTTGAAAAAACAAAATTCGAACAAAAGCAATGTCATCTTCTTACGAAACATATACTTTGTATATTTATCCTTCGTGGTAAGCAGAGCGTCTAATTCTTTTGAAGTTAAGGTTAAATATTTTTACAATAGGAGGTGCAATTTTGATGTGAATTCAACGTTTTAGTGCGAATGATCGAGAAAATTTTTAGGGAAATTTTTAAAATGAGTCTTCGTGTTCAATCTAAATACATACATAAAT
The DNA here is from genome assembly GCA_963680765.1 of Agrochola lychnidis. NCBI lineage: Eukaryota > Metazoa > Arthropoda > Insecta > Lepidoptera > Noctuidae > Agrochola > Agrochola lychnidis. The sequence goes on from OY796857.1 coordinate 20,538,845, forward strand.
GACATCACGCCTTGCTTCCCCGAAGGGTTAGGCAGAGATGTCCGTGTAGCAGGTACACCCACATTTCGCTAGTTATGTTTAAGTTCCATGTAACAGGGGGCGAGCCTATTGCCATCAACCGGGCACAGATCCAAACTCCGCGCTGCTACTTAGAAATTTCAGATAGAAAAACTCAATAACACTTTGCTAGACCCGGGAATCGAACCCAGGACCTCATGCTCAGCAGTACCGCTTGCGACCACTAGACCAAACTAAATAGTTTCTAAATATATGTATTTGGATAAAATAGGTTCAGAATGAAAGATTTATTTTCCCCCAAATCAATCGGAATCACAAACAATTCCGTTACTTCTGTTTGCATCAGATTATCACATAATTATGTCCCTTTTCATATAAATCTATTGATTTACATCACGCCAGTAAAGCTCGCAGTCGGCATGATTTTTTCTGACATCTTCAAACAATCATTGTCATATTTCAGTCAATTTACCCAAAACCTTATTATTTATACACCTAAACATTTTTCATGAATCACTCTGACCATTGGTGAAAACCGTATGTTGAATAACTTTACTGAAACACTGAACCTGATTAAGGGTTCATTAGAAAACCAGCGTCAGACAGCATCTGTCTGGCATTAATACTGAAATGAACCTTTTTTGGCGCAGCCGTGAGACACACACTATTGTTAAAATATTATTTTAATTTTATTTATATTTTGTGTTTCACGAACTGTGTCAAAATAAATGTTTTTTCTTTCTTTCTTTATTATATATTAATAGGAATCGGTTAATGGAAAATTAATTGTACTGGATTGCAATAAAACTAGGAAATTTTTCAATTGAAATATGGTAGTGAAACCATTATAATATTAATTCCACTGAATTGCAGTTACTTCACTTCACATAACATAAAATATTGAAAGCAGTTAGCTAGCTTTAGTTGTGGAAATGCTGATTTGTAATGTTGGTAGAACTTTATAATAAGTGCATAGGTACTATTTTGATGAGGTGCTATTTTTACAATAGGATTTTCAACGTTAAGCAACTATAACATTGTTATAATTAGGTATTCATACAATATTTGAAATCAAAGATAAAAACCGGCCAAGTGCGTGTCGGACCGCGCACAATGAAGGGTTCCGTAGTTGGGATGAATTTATCCCAAAAACAAACTTAACTTTGTAGTTGAAAAATATGTTCTCCCATACGGAATGTATGGGAAAATATGTTTTTGCAACTGCAAAGTTAAGTTGATCGATTATTACTCGTTAACTTGTAAAGCCAACTTAGCTGTGATAGTTTTCCTTTTAATTTCGTTGTATAAACTACTGTTGTGATTTTTTTCGTATACCCAAAACCAACCATTTAGCCGACAGGGGGGGGGGACACTTGACTCTAACAAAAATTTGCACTTTAAAGCTTAATATTTCGCAAACGGATCCCTGAATCCAAAAATGGTTTTCACAAACTCATAATGTTTTTGAAGGACCTTTCCAATGATACCCCTCACTACGGGTTAAAAAAATAAAAAATAAACATTACCACTTTACGTGTATGAGAGGTACCCTAAAAAAAATGTTTTTCATAATTTTGTTTTACCACTTTGTCGACGTAATTAATATGTATACCTATGCCAAATTACAGCTTTCTAGTACTAAGGGTCTCGGAGCTAGACCGCGGACAGACAGACAGACAGACAGACGGACATGACGAAACTATAAGGGTTCCTTGTTTACTACGGAACCCTAATTATTTATTCGCAAATATGTATGTTAGTAGTGGTGTTGCAACCTGGTGTCAGAGTTTTAAAGCCACCCATGAGCCTCTGACGTGGCATCACATGCCGTCGAGAAATATCTCTCAGGCATGCCGGTTTTCTCATGATGTTTTCCTTCGCCGTTTTTAAAGCAAGTGATAATTATATAATATGCACATGAATCTGAAATATCAGAGGTGTGTGTCGGGGTTTGAACTCGAGACCTATGACTTGGCAGTCCGATGGTCACACCATTAGGCTATCACTGCTCAATGTAATTATTATTATATACAACGGTATACAATTTGTTATTTTGATACCTACTAATAAATTAAAAGAAGTTACAAATGTGCTGGTAAAGTCCATTACTTTACTGCTAAATACTTAATTTAAACCTATCCAAATAACTTAACATAATGATCAAAAATGTGTTTACAAAATGAACGTGTTTGTTTAGCTGAACCTTCACTGCGTCATCATCCTCATATTTTAGTTTTCCACCATTTACGTGTTCCGAACCATTAACCAACTCCACTTAATTATTCATGTGTTTACTAAACTTATGTAATAGCACGCTACGCTACAGCTCCACAACGCTAAGCCGTCGGTCCCGGCTGTCATTCGTAGATCTTTGACAGTCTTTACGGGTAGTCAGAAGCTCGAGAGTCTGACAACCAGTCTTACCAAAGAGTATCGTGTTACTCAGTAACTGGGTTGTGGAGATCAGATAGGAAGTCGCGCACAGTAAAACACTGGTATTCAGTTGTATCCGATAAGACTGGAAAAGCTTGGTAGTTTTTGTTTTTTTTTTAAGTGAAATCTTCTTTAGGCGAGTTGGGCATTTGATGGGACTAAACCATTGATTTCGCAACACTGTTACCGATTTTACCGACACCCTGGAGTAAAAGACATCAACGCGTTTTCACTTCTGTCGTTTTTTTTTATTACCTAATTGGCCTGCTTTTAGCCTCGATATTTAATGATAAAAAGCGATGGATGAGGTCTACGATGGATCGAACGTACCTGTTGACTCTTGCTTCGAAGGCAGACGGGTTATAATATGTGGAAGGGATACAGAGGCACAGAGTTCCATACGTTGGCGGCGTTGGTGGACCTAGTGAGAGAATATTACATACTACATTTATCATGCGCACGATAAATGTATGTAATATTCTCTCACTCCCGGTCCGTTCGATACAAATCTATACTCCTGTTGCATAATATGCTTTATTAAAACGTTCCAATGACCGTGCCAAGCAAAACAATAAAGCTACAAATATGGGACCTCGCATTCCATCCACGAACTAAAACCGCCATTGCAAAATTGTTGCCGAACCCAATTATCGTGGTTGGAACCCGAAATTCGGCGAGGCCACATCAAGTTGCCAAGTTTTACTAACAAATTAACGTAACCGAGGCAATACCTAGTTTTGTACGATTTCTGGTGGTGAGCGTTTCAAAACTACCCCTAACAGGTATGCCGTTATTGGGTAAATAAATACTAGTTACGGTTTACGATTCGGATGGCAACACTGAAAAAATAGGTTTTGTTGTGCTCGTTCTAGTGGAAGTAGTATTGTAGTTAGATGCAGGTAGAACATCGAATTAAAAGGAATACCGAACTGTTTAAATACACTAGCTGTTATATAGGATCTTTTTGGAGTAAACATTTTAGTATAGGATATTAGCATCTTGGTGTCTCATTTCTAATGCTGAGCTACTTTGTTGGACTTGTTTTTAGCCAACCTGTAATTTCTTAACTTGGCAATGGCAGAAATTAAGAAAAGTCGAGAGCCTTCTAGGAACAACAGCTCTCCCAGTTTTTCATTTATTTATTTCCATAATCATGATTTTGTGTGACTGAGTTTTGTTAGGTGTAAAATAGCTTCAAAAGTTATGTTTAACAGGTAGTGGTTAGTTTTCAATTAGTTTATTTCTGTTTTATTATCGTCTACAGCTGCAGTTGAGTTTTTTTTTAAGTTGGATAGGTACATTAATTATAGGATTTTAAACTGACATGGTTATTTGCATTACTTAAGTTCTTTAAAACGGGATATTTATCATGTTTTTTTGTTGTTTTTTTTTACAAAATATCCTATTTTAAATAAAAAACATGGTAAATATCCCGTTTTAAATAACTTTAGTAGAATATTAATTGTTGTAAAAAAGTTTGTGCTCGCGAGGTCTACTGTTCGCAGAACTACTAGTTTTATTAATTACTAGCTTCTGTCCGCGACTTCGATCGCGTAAAGTTAAAAAACGTTGAAGTCCTGTGTTTCTATTTAGGACGTTTTCAAAGTGTGACATGAATCGGTAATTCCGTATACTTACATTTGAAGAAAGAAGAGGGAATAACCTACTAAGAGGATTTTTTTAAACAAAAGAAGAACGTATACGTATACCAACAAATAATTTTTATGATTGCTTATATTTTCTGGCGACGTTCGGCAGATTGGCGTAAAAATATTTAAATATTTAGGTATATAAATACCTATATTAATATAAACCTGAGACCTTGTATAAATAAAAGTTTATTTTTCTCTTTGTAAGGACATCGAACCTAGCTCTCAAATTCAGCTGGCGTGCTGTCAAGGTAAATGGAGCAAATAAAATAAAATTATGTTCCATAAAAGCTCATGAAAAAGAAAAATGTACTAGTACTCACATCACATTTTTTTTTCAAAAACCTTGTTATTGGACCAGCCCAATATTGTTTAGTATTGTTAGTGATGTATATAATACCGGTGGCCTATTATTGTGCCACTGTAGGGCAAACGCTTCTTCTCATACAGAGAAGGCACGAGCATTAATCACCACGCTTTCTCAAGACGGGTTGGCGATTTCAGACTTATATGTATTAACCATTAGTCCAGGTTTCCTCTCCATGTTTTTTGTTCACCGATGGCAGTATAATAACATAACATAACATAACATCACGCCTTGTTTCCCCGAAGGGTTGGGCAGAGGTGTCCCTGTAGCAGGTACACCCACATTTCGCCAGTTATGTTTTAAGTCCCATGTAATAGGGGGCGAGCCTATTGCCATCAACCGGGCACAAATCCAGACTCCGGGCTACTACTGAGAAATTCCAGATAGAAAAACCCAATAACACTTGCCCGACCCGGGAATCGAACCCAGGACCTCATGCTCAGCAGTAGCGCTTGCTACCACTAGACCAACGAGCAGTATAATATCCAAGATAAACTCATAAAGTAAATATGAATTCTTTTTCTCGTGTGGTTAATGACTAACCCGGTGTCAGAGTTTTAAACCCGCCCATGGGCCTGACTTGGCTTCACATGTCGTCGAAAAATATCTCAAAAACATATCTTGATATTTCAGTCAGTAAAGTCAAATAATTTATTTCAATTAGGCACAAAAAGGCACTTTTGAACGTCAAAATTTACAAAAAACAGAATTGATTCTAGTCGCCCCTTCCAAAAGGTAGTTTTCGTATGGAGATGAAACTCTACAGTCACGTTGGTACTTTCCCGGAATGGAACCCATAACCTTATGCATGAGAGACGAGGCCTAAACTACTGGGCCATCGCGACGATAGTGACGTATAACAGTAAGATAATGGTTTAAAAGTCGTCAGCAGTGTACAAATAAGTTTCCGACCCATCGCGTTCTATCGTCATTAATTTACCCTTCACGAAATTAACAAATTGGTGACAGATTTTCCTTTTTATTATTAAGCCTAAGTCATCTTTCATCGATTTTTACAACTTGGGGTTAGCAGCTGACATATTTTTATGATATAAGCTGAATATGATATGTCGTAAAAGGCGTGAAGGTATTGCTTTAGTAAATATATCGAGATTTGCCCTTGGTTGCGAGCTTTTAGAAGCCACACAATGCTCGTGACTGGTCACATTTGAATATTTTCACTCTCCTTAGTTTAATTGACCTCTAGGTGTATATAACCTTAAAATGTAAGCCATTGTGGTTTTAGTTCAAATCAGCTCAAGCACTACATCACTGTTTCGTGCCTAGACTAACATTTACAACGCCTTAATTAAATGAATTTAATTACGTTCTCAAAAAATATATTCCTTTACAAAAACGTAGTTATTCATAATTGAGTCACGTGCAAAAACGAGAAAAGAGTTTGCAACTGCAAGCAGAGCTTATACTGCAGAAAATGCAGCCATAAAGATTTATTATTATTAGTTATACAGCACGAATAGCCTTTGAACAACAATTAAAGTGGAATGAAACTACATAATTATTTACATTAAATTCTCTTCATATAATTTTGTTAGGAAATATTAACCCGTCGTACGCCAATGTGGTACAAAATACCCAAATTTCATAGACATTTTAGTGCAATAAGTGGTCGTGAGCACGTACAGACATTTAGAGTTCTCAACTAGAAATTAAGTCTAAGATAATAGACTTAGAGTCAGGTAATAATCATAACTGCTGAAGTTAGGTAGCTTTAGAGTACATGAAGTCACTAAGTAACTAAAATTAAAGTGTCTCAAAATTATCTATTTCTCAAAATTATTAGATGACACGGTTTAAAGTAAAATTCCTAATAAACGACCACTATCTCTCCAAATAGTTTTTTCATTTAGCGTAAAAAACAAGAGTTGAAAGTCTAAAGATATTTGTCAAATTTTCTTGTAAAACTTCTTTCGCTCGTAATATTCTGTTAGCTTTAAAATTCAAGAAAAACAACACGAACTGTTGAAATCTAGACTGATGGCACAATTATAATATTACCTACTTTATTAGGTGCTTGAAATGAAGTTTTTTGAGCTAGTTTGCGTGACTATATTTTTATTGAGTAAAAACTTAGGTTTCAATTAAAAACTGAATCACAACATTTTATTAATTGTGTTGTGGCACTAAACTTAACGAGTAATTCCGTAAGCATTACCTAACAATAATAATAGGTAAGTAAGTACAAGATTGAAATCACAAACCCATTTGCGTTACAAAAAATGGCACCTCAAAGCTACACTTATCACGGGAAACAATGACAAAGTTGACACAAAACTAACAAATTACAAGTAAATTCAAAGAAAAATATTGAATAACATTCCTTCTTTGCTGTAGCCGTAAAGTAACAAAAGTATCTGGAAATTCCCACCGACATTTGTATGTTTTCTCGAGGCGCGAACTCCGCGAAACGACGACAGAACAAAAATAAAGTTGTGAATAAAATATTACATTATTTGACCGCATCGTGTTCGGAGGGTTGGGGCGGGTGCAGTTGACATATTAACTTATAAATAAAGAATGTTTGGAAACAGCACCATAAACATTTTTATCGTGTTTTGCATGAATGTGAAGTTTTTACGTTTTGCATACGTGAGCAGTACAGAAACGGTCGGAAAATATCTTGCTTTGAATTTTGTAATTGGTTTCTCGTAGTCGATTAAGGGATTTAGATGTAAAAAACAAAATCTACCTGTATTTTGCTTTTAAGAATGGTTTTCTCTGATGTCCAATTAGGATAAAAAAGAATTCACAAAACATAATCTCATAATATTATCACGCCGGTTTCCCCGAAGGGTTAGGCAGAGCTATACCGCCTATAGTACACCCACATTTCACCAGTTATTTATAAGTTCCATGTTATATGGGGCGAGCCTATTGCCATCGTCCGGGTACAAATTCAAACTCCGGGCTGCTACTGAGAAACTCCTGGTAGAGAAACCGAAAAATACTTTGCCCGACCCGGGAATCGAATTGGGCTCAGCAGTAGCGATTGCGACCTCTAGACCGAAGAGGCAGTCAATATGGTATTTAAGGCGCGGGACATACACAAGTGGCGAGGGGCGCGGGCGATGCGCGGGCGTGGCGACGATGTGGCGCGGGCGTTGCGCCGCCCATTTTATATTTCATATAAAATCTGTAGGACGTGGCGCGGAACATACACACATCGCCCGCGCCGCACCGTCGCCATGCCCGTGGCACTCGCCATTTGTGTATGTTCCGCGCCTTATGTGTAGTTATTCATTCCATGAAGTAAAATTTGTCATTACTCAAACTTATCTAGGCAGTTACTTGATCGTACTCATCGCTCAATTATGTCGTCAAAAGAAAAACAACAACAAGACAGACTAGCGCCAGTTCCAAGGATAATATGTTTTAAAAGAAAATTTTAGCTCTTAATATTATTTTTAATTTAAAACCCATTAGGGCCTCTTAACTTATTAAACTGTCTAGACTTGAAAAATTGTCTCATTTCTATATTTAGAAGAAACTTTGTTATTATAAAATAGTAAGTCAAGAAACGAATTTTTTTTACAAAGTTATTATTAAAAGAGTTTCTCAAGGAAAAGATTGTATCAAACATTTACTCTTTAATTAGGATCAAGTTATGATATCGCTTTAAGAATCTTTTACGAGAGATTTGGAATAATGACCAAACAGAACTGACTTTTTGTCTGCTAAAAATAACAAAATGTTATTAAAATGAATTCCTGAATAAGTTTTATTGGAATTCTTTTGTTATTGCTGCCGTTTGAAGGTGTGTAATATGAGATATAATATGAATTTAAATAGAATGATTTAGATGTTACCTAACCACAAAATGTTATAGGACATACAACTAGGGTTGATCAAAAAGTAATGATAACTGATTATTTTTCTTTTTGCTGGGTGCCTGTGGGTTTTAGCGTGATGTTAAATAGCCTGCAGCCTTCCTCAAGAATTGGGCTATCAAATGAAAAAGATTTTTTTAAATCCGACTAGTAGTTCTAGAGATTAGCACGTTTAAACATACAACATACGGCCGCCATGGCCCACGCACAATGGTCCACCTTACGGACTAAGTGCGGAAACCAAACCCTTTAACATAGAACATAGAACATACAAAAAAAATCTTCATCTTTATTATTAGTATAGAAAAATATGAACCGATTTATCATTACTTTTTGACCAGCCTAGTATATTATTAAATTTAAAAAAAAGTCGAAAGGTAATCGTTTTGAATTTGATTTGCTTTAATTTAATCATGTTAAAAAATTAAAAGTCTACATTTAGAAAATACACAGAAATATTAATGCATCGGCAAAAAATATTTATTCACTCACATACACCTTTTACGTAAACTATAAGACTTTGTTTCTTAGTTTCTTGGCCCATATTAAAAATTGTTTACCCCGATACCATCTCGATGTTATCAACCTACATAAAGACAAGTTATTACAGCCAGGTAGCGGTCTAACAAGCTGTCGCTAATTATGCAAGATTGCCTTTCATAAAACCAGCACGTTATGGAACTACGTGGGTTCAACCCATGTCCGAGTATACCTAGGTAATATTTATGAGGTATACGTTCATATTTGTTTAATACATTGACCATTAGATGCAAAGTTTAGAAGGGCAAGTTAAAATAAGAATATTTCTCTAAAATATTCTACGTGTTTAAGAAAAATATTGCTCTACTATACCAAGTCACGTATAACAAAATAAGTAAATAAAAGAATTACAATGGATACGTTGAATGTAGATAATTGCTAGAAAAGAAAAGACTTCTACATGTCTTTTCTGATATGGTATGACTGCATACACATGTTTGGTAGATCACTTTTAAACAGGGACCTAAAACCTTTCTACATTACGGTACAGGTATAGAAGCATTTTGGTTACTTCTACGACTAAGGTTACCGCTATCTGGGTAACCAAGAAGAAGAAACATGTTACCTCTATTTAGGTTACCGTTTTAATACTGGTTGCACACTCACAGTCGATGCGCGCTCTTTGACTAATGCCGATAGCACGTGTAAGATAGAGGTCATTTGTATTTCGGTAACCGGTATTAATATTGGTTGTATTCAATTTAAGGTACCCTTTAAAAATACCTGTAAAAATATAAATGTTGTAACTGAAAATACTTGTATTTATGATACCGGTTTCGGTCCCTACTTATAAAGCTCTTAGCATACATACAAGAACGTATGTATTACTTACTTATGGTATTACTTATGGAGTTTGTTGCATAGAAACGTTTAACAGTAAATTCCTTCACAAAATTAGAAAACAGCTGTTATGAAATTTATACTCGCGAAAATCTTGCCTAACATACTTTATTACGCCAGCATTAATATAGAACTTAATAAACGCGAGAAAATTCCCCGAAAGCTAGCACAAAGTTTGAATAACGACCATATCTTTTACATACGGAATAAGCGAGAACAATAGTCGAAAACATAACAACCGTAACACAAATTAGTTTTTCAGGCTTTGTATAAAATTGTTTAAATAATTACGTATTCAGACCTAGAGCGTCCATTTTGTAACGTTACCCTCACTCTAAGTAAACTGTTTTCGTATGTTAAGTATAACAAAACAAAGAGTGTAATTGTTTTAGTACAATTAAGTAGCTATAGACGCTTTAGTTCTGCGGTCGGGTAGCAAACGGAATGTTACATTTAGTTCTTAAATATTCATTTTGGGACGTACTGTGTTGTGCAGTACCGACTCCATTACTGTTGGTAATTGGACGATTGTTCGGTTATTTGCTTTGTTTAAATCCTGATGGAAAATATTCATAACTACATAGAGAAACTGAGTTTAGTTGTGTGATTAAACATTTGCCGTTGTGTTGAAATCGTGGAACTCACCACAAGCTGGATGATATTAGCCGGGTGCTATGGACGTACTATAAAAACTTTTGCCTGGACAGGATTTAGAAATGAGCTTCGGGGAGAGAAAATAGTCCTTTTCTACTTTATACTCTGTAAACGTAGATGCAGCCAGTATTTTTTGTTCAAATGCTAATTATAATTAGGTATTACTGCTTCCAAATGAGTTTTTTAAAGTCGATTTCTATGTTAGAAAGAAAACTTTTGCACAATTTTCAACGTATTTTCACCCTAATTTGGTAACTCACTTATAATGGCAATTTTCCATTATTAGCTGTGGCTAACCAAAGTTTTAGAATAATATTATTAATTCAAAGGTTAACTTTCAGAAACGAATGTTTTTCTAGTTCTATTGTTTTAAGATAAAAACAGAACCAAACATGTTTTCTTACTTAGTAAAAGCATCAAGGTCTGCAAAAAGTATATAAAGCCAAGACTTTACTGACACTTCAATAATTAATCAATAAATTCGAGAGGTTTTGTGTGCCTTCAAAAGATGTCTCGTGAAGTCGTGACTTTGGTGTGTGCCTAATTGGTAAATCGACCTTTAGTTCGCCTACAGTCAGCTACTTGATATCAGTTCAATGATTACATGAGTACCTTCGGTGTTTGTAGGCATTGTCATACACAAAAGTATCGTGAAGGTTTAGTACAAAAAACTTTTTACAAAAAAAAAACAACCGACTTCAAAAAAAAAAACACGACAAAGTGAAAAATAACTTTAATTTCGGAAGTCGGTGACAAAGAACGAAAATTGAAAACCAAAGACACCGACTTCCGAAATTAAAGTTATTTTTCACTTTGTAGTGTTTTTTTTTAAGTCGGTTGTTTTTTCGAAAATTCGAATACCACTACCTGCTATGTAAATAACAGTGACAGGAAGTTATCATAATATCATCCACATACTATGTGGGAAAAAATACGTATTATTGAAGCTAACTCAAAAACTACCCAAGCAAAGTTGATAAAATTTATATGGGACCACCTCTGAAGTATTATCTACCAAACAAAAAAAGAATCATCAAAATCAATTCATAATTGGCGGAGTAATCGCGTAACAAACATACAAAAAAAAAAACAACATACAGTCGAATTGAGAACCTCCTCCTTTTGGAAGTCGGTTAAAAATGACATTTTTGGCTTGTTATAATGAAGACCCCGACCTATTTAGCCACAGATCACTGCGGCAAAATTAGCATTTGTTTTTTGAATTCAGTATGTCATGGTCAACCCAGGAATTAAACAGGTAGATATACCTATGTTTTGTTTAATACACAGGTATTAATATAATAATACCAGCCTATTATTGTCCCACTGCAGGGCAAAGGCGTCTTCTCATAGAGAGAAAGCACGAGCATTGATCACCACGCGCGCTCAAGATGAGTTGGTGTTTTCAGACTTATATTAACTATAGGTCCAGGTTTCTTCACGATATTTTTCCTTCACCGATGTTAGTAATGTCCAAGATAAACTTAGAAAGTACTTATGAATTGAAAAAGTCATATTGGTACTTGACCGGTTTTGAACACACAACCTTGTGAATGAAAGGCGAAGCCTTAATTACACAGGTATTAGATCATTTATTTCATTTTAAATAAAAATGCGAGCATAACGAAAATTTTTGATTTCAAACAACAATCTTTTGAGGGATAGACTGATTTAAACTCCCATGATCAAAGAAAAAAAAGTACAATAGTACAGTCTCTCTCGCCCCATTTAGGTAGGTAATTTTAATTCACAGCCAGCTCAGAGTGGCAGCCAATATTTCACGCACAAATCCCTTGTAACAAAAATATATTTACTCAAAAATCCTCTAAATCTCTTGATATTATAAAAGTCGGAATTTTGTTCGAGGCAATGTTGCAATCTTTTGCGGTAATCCATCTATATAGGTCAAGTCTATCCACAAAATAACAAGGCTGTTGGTGTAACAGGTCGGGACGGTATAGCCAATTTTAACTTTTATTAATTCCCTTTGTACCCCACTCACACACGTTTATTATGCCTGTGTCAATGTACACAGTTTATAATTAGATTATTAACATGCCAATCTTCTCGGATTGATATAATTATTATGCTTACATCGTTAAGCTTTAGATATAGATCAAATTAAGATAGATTAAGTTATCTGAAACTTAAGACACTAAGTGACTTTTACTTATTTTATACTGAAGATCACGTCTAGAGGTGTCACAAAGAGGTGTTTAATAAACACCTCTTTGTCATAGGAGTCACAGACAGTCCGCTGTGCAGAGCCTGCATGGAGGACGACGAGACAGTAGCTCATGTGCTGTTAAACTGCCCGGTGGTCGCCAAGTACTTCGGTAACCCAGGTATCCTACGTGAGATTGTCAGTGACACCAAGGCGTTGCTGGCCTTCTTTGAGGAGCTGGGGTGGATCGAATAACCGATTTGCGGATACCAGCCCGTATTACCTATTACCTATCGTTAAGCTTTAGATATAGATCAAATTAAGATAGATTAAGTTATCTGAAACTTAAGACACTAAGTGACTTTTACTTATTTTATACTGAAGATCACGTCAAAACGAGTAGAGTCAATGATTTGAAAAAAATACATATTAAATAAGAATTTTTTTTAAATAACTTAATTTGTGAATATTTTAGATTATGGTTATATTAAATAGTGTAAAGTTTTATAAAAATGTGGCTATTATTGTAGTAGTATATTGTGATGTTTTACGACTTCCACGCGAACGAAGTCGCGGGCAGAAGCTAGTTAATTTGTAAAGTTATGTCTAATGCGGATACAAAACTGAGAATCACGCAAAAACTATCAAGCGTACTTTTTCAAAATCTTCACCATTTTAAAGGTAATTTAATTATATTTTTTTAGTATACGTGTTTTATTAAAACATCTTTTGATTTATGCATAATAAATTAATATTACGTCTAATTTGGGACAACGCTCCTTGATGAGCGAGTCCTATTGCTGGCTGGACGTACGACGTGTTGCGTGAGCTCAGCACAGAACACGAAAGCTAACCACTCAAGGCCGCTGGCATAAATCGATGTCTTAAGTTAGTAGGTAAATACATTACTGTTTTTTTATATAAGAACAGAAAATAAATTAGGAAAAATCCATACTAAACCATAGCTACAACACTAATAATAATTTGTCATGGTTATTTACAAAGTAAGTACCCTGAACAACAGACTACCAAGTTGTAATTATACCTTCCATACGTCAAACAATCTAGAAAATGTTCCAATATTATACTGATTGCATGTGTCATACAATTTCCAATATCAGTCCAGTAGATACTAACTTTAGATTAAATCCTAACGACCATGGAAACGTTAAAAGCATTCAAATTGAAAACTTGTTGCCAGTCTGATTAAAATGACATAAAGGAATCGTTTATTACTAAACGAGCAACCAGGCTAATACAGACTTTGAGCTGTTACTGAGAAATTTTTGACAAAAAACCCCAATATCAGTGCCCGACCTGAGAATCGGATCCAGAACATGACGGATCGGCTCAAAAGTCGTACTTGAGACCAACAAAGAAGTCACTAAAGTGTTAACTGAAATATGGAATAATTTTAAATAAAAAGCAGTTACAAATCAAAATTCGTTTCTAGTTAGTAACCCAAATAAAACTGACGATAGTTTAAACAATGCGGCATTCTATAGCGTCATTTACGTCACAGCTAAGTCCCATTCGGACATTAAGTTAAACCAAAAAAATGTACTTTATAAGTTTTAGCTCGAAATAAAATTTTATTCTAGTCTTTGCCGAGTCCACAGTAAGTTTCGAAAGTGCTCTAAAAAAAGAGTACATACACCTGAATATCTTGCTGGATTCAGGTAATGTTATGGTTCAACTCTACTGCAATACGAAAAGTAAACGACTCAACTATTCTACTGGACTTTAGAACTAGATGAATTCGCAGAATTGGATAAATTTGTGTAAGTGGGCTACTTATACATAATATTATGTTCATAATTTCATATATTATCACACTTTCATTAATGTACAGCTAAGAATGTAATTTCCTGATGGAGTATGTATTTCCTGACAGCTAAAACCTGGGTGTCTTCATGTCGAGAGTGACTATGTGACTTTTAGGCAAGCGTGTTCCATTGTCAACCACATTTAGCTTACCAGCATCAGGTGAGATAGTAGTCAAACGCGAGCCTTTCAGTAATTAATTAAAAATTGGTTGTCTGTAAAGTCTGTTTACGGACGATAATTTTACGAGATAACGTCACAAGCCGAACGCTTAGGCTGATCGTGCCTCTCTATCGCTTGTTCTCTCGCTTGCACGCTCGACTCAGGTGGAACGTGACACTTTTTCGTGCGTGCAGCCGGCGTTAATCGATTTATAAGACGTTATCACGTCAAAAACTTAACTGATACATTGGGGTCAAAAAATTACCAATTTTATCATACCCGTCTAGAAATAATATTATGTGTGACAACTAAATACATTTTCAAATCGTAATGAATAAAAACATGAGTATTACTTGGCACCATCCCTAAGCTTGATTTACGAGCAAAACTTACATCCCAAACGATAAATCGATTCCTCAAATACCTTAGTCTCAGTGGGAACTGATCGCCGAAAGTTCTCCAAAACGTAGTTCTTCAATCGACTCCGGACTTCACGAGGGCGTTATTAGGAACCAAAATCCGAATTCGGAAGTTCTTTCGGGTATAAAATTTCCTTCTTTAGCCCAGTATAGAGGTGGGATTATGGATCCCTGGGGGAGTTGCCCATTCGTTGGAGCGAGCACGTGCATTGCTCTCAAAGCGTCCGGGATCACTTCGTAAGCTCTGTCTGAAAAATTAAAAGAAAACTACGTACGTCTTTGTTATATTCTGAGAGAATTTTGTTCACAGAAATTGTTCAGGGAGCTCATCAAATAGAGGGGGATTTTGTTTTTATTTTATCGATACGATACGTTGTTGTTATATTTGTTGTATGGGACGTAATAGCTTGTTTGAGTAGGTAAATATTTCAGAAATTGATCACTTTCTAAGATTGTGTAATATTGTGTTGTAAGTAAAAAACATGGTAAACCTGAATACGTCAATAAATACCCACACAGTTAACTGTACGATAAAAATATCTTCTTTGCAGAGAGACAACTCACAGTTTTATAAAACGTAATAATATTGTGGCTGCCAGGGGACAGAAAAATGACTATTCTATTCCAAGGCTTTTAATACTCAAATTTCAAACCGGACAGACAGATGGGATAAGATAATTGTGTCGATAGAAATATTCTGTTAAAGACGAATGCCCTAATAAATCAAGTAAATTGTACCGTAGCCAATTCTGTAGTCGACAAATCGATCCTTCTAAGATAAGCTATTAACCACAGAATAAGGAAATTGGTTTGTGGTGTCCGTGGTCAGTATAATAGAATAGAAGATATATTAATATGGCAATATAATTGAATCGAATTGTAGCGCCTTATATCGGCCCTAATCAGAGCGGATTTCTACGGGTTCATATGATTCGTTAGCGAAACGGTAATCTACAGGGTATGTTTTAAACTAGTGTGCAAATTTAAACACGTGACTTAACTCATCATTATGAACAACTTTTACTATTGGACCAAAACACAAATCGCGAAAAAAAAACAATTTTGACGAGTTATGCGAACATAAATGTAGGGAACAGCTGATTATTTTTACGTGATTTCAGGTTTGGTCCCATAGAAAAAGTTATTCATAATGATGAGTAAAGTCAAGTGTTTAGGTTTGCGCACTGGTTAAAAAAAAATCCTGTATATTTGGGCAAATACCAAAAACGTCATACTGTTTTCTGAATAATCATGTAGTGTTTCCAAAAAAGATTTGGTATTAATCTTTACATGACGTCTAGACAGCCAATTATCTCAAACTACACTTTACGATAAAACATGCGTGCTAAAATGATAGCTACTGCCAACAAAATTAACTTTAAAACTGCTTAACAACACCAATTTAAATTTTACGAAACTAAGATAATTATAAGATTTATAAACTTTAAGATGGGCTCGTTAGTGAAAAAGTACTTGGGCTGCCCGAAGGGCGATATAGGGATAATAATTACGTATGCCCTTTGAGACAGATTATGTTTAAACTCAGTACACCCAATTTGGTCTCTTGAGAGACGTTGTAGTCATAAGACGTAATAGTCTCAGAAATTTGGGAGCCAAGAGGTAAATTATGGGCCCGCATGATGGCTAATCACGGCTTAGCGTTTTTAAAGTTTAAACGATTTTGGTAGTTTATTATGTGAGTTTGTTTTCTTAAATCTAGACTAAAATGGTTTAGTCATGAATGTGATAATGCTAAAAATGTAAATGGTAACAACTGTGACCAACTAGGGGTAGTTGCATTACATGGTAGTTGAATTGCAGAAGTAATGGCTTTCATTTTGAAGGTTCAACAATGTTCATTGCGGTTACGTTGGTGAGCAGACACATTTTTCGAAGATAATATTATAAGAAAGAAAAGAAAAAGTATTTATCGGAGCTCGCACAGGAGATCACAAATTAAACTTAAAACACTCATAGAAATATAAATAGAAAAAAATTAAATAAACCTTTAACAAAAAAAAAAAAAACAACCGACCTCCAAAAAAAAATAAGTGAAAAATAACTTTAATTTTGGAAGTCGGTGTCTTGGGTTTTGTATTTTCGTTTTTGCCACCGACTTCCGAAATTAAAGTTATTTTTCACTTTGTAGTGTTTTTTTTTTTGTAAAAAGTTTTTATTCTTTACTTTTTAGTTGTGGTACCTGGGGTAGGTACACACATTCGAATACCACTACCTGCTACCAGTGACAGAAACTTATCATATCATCTACATACTAAGTAGAAAAAAATACGAATTTTGTAGCTGACTCGAAAACTATCCAAGCAAAGTTAATAAAATTTAAATGGGACCACTTCGAGAGCACACCCTTTCAAACAAAAAAAGAATTTTCAAAATTGGTCCACAATTGACGGAGAAATCGGTGGACATAAAAAAACGCGACGAACATATAACCTCCTCTTTTTTGGAAGTCGGTTAAAAATGAAAATAAAAGCAGAAAGTCCTGAGGCCAAAAGGCCAACTGATCATGCTGTGACATTTAAAAGTAATGATAGTATAATTATATGAGGCAATGGATTAGCAATATCCTTCAAAATCATACAGATTATTATTGAAAGTTTGTTACGCAATAAGGGTACAGATTCTTTAAGAAAGAATAATAAAGCACGCGACTAGGTTACGATTGATATACTTGGTCGAGTAATTTGTGAAATATTGTAGCAAACCTAGGTCCTTCTATTTTTAACCGACTTCCAAAAGGAGGAGGTTCTCAATTCGACTGTATGTTGTTTTTTTTTTTTTTTGTATGTTTGTTACGCGATTACTCCGTCAATTATGAATTGATTTTGATGATTCCTATTTTGTTTGGTAGATCATACTTCAGAGGTGGTCCCATATAAATTTTATTAACTTTACTTGGGTAGTTTTTGAGTTAGCTTCAATAATACGTATTTTTACCTCGCTTAGTATGTGGATGATATTATGATAACTTCCTGTCACTGTTATTTACATAGCAGGTAGTGGTATTCGAATTTGTGTGGGGTAGGTATCACAACTAAAAAGTGAAAAATAACTTTAATTTCAGAAGTCGGTGACAAAAAACGAAAATTCAAAACCAAAGACACCGACTTCCGAAATTAAAGTTATTTTTCACTTTGTAGTGTTTTTTTTTAAGTCGGTTGTTTTTTTTTGTTCTACCCTGTCTAAATACCTATCTAGCTATTTGCTCACTAAGAATGGCTAATATTATCTGCCTAGCCTTTTCCCAACTATGTAGGGGTCGGCTTCCAGTCTAACCAGATGCAGCTGAATACCATTATTTACATGGAGTGACTGCCTATCTGACATCCACAACCAAAAGTTACTAGGTAACACAATACCCCTTGGTAAGACTGGTTATCTATCAAAGTTTTGGGTTTATAACTACCCGTAACAACTGTCAAAGATCTACAAATGACAGCCAAGACCAACGGCTTAACGTGCTTTTCGAGGCACGGAGGGGTCTTGGTATGTAAAGATCGTCACACATCCACGGAACAACAGCGGCAAGTGTAGCTTAACCTGATCGATCGACCCGTGCGTCTGTTATTACTTAGCCACAAGCCCCTCTAAGAATGGCCAATAAACACTGGAAAATTAACGAACAAAATACAACAAACATTAACAAAACTACATAACTCAAACTAATTTATAAAACCAATACAAAACGTTCGAAACTAATACAGAAACCATCTCCCTGTAATGAGCTCCGAAACTTTTCAAATTACGGAATAATAATTCAAAATTATTGTCCGCGTTGTTTTAACTTTAATGCTTTAAACTGCTTCAAAATTGCTTTAGAATTAAATTGCTTTAACAAACGATTTGGTAAAAATGGATACGTATTTTGAAATGGTCGTTCTTTCAGCTATTTTAACTATAAAAGGCTGTGCGCAGACTTGGTTAAGGCTATCACTCCTTGAAAACAATGATGGAGCAGCTCGTGACTTGGTAATAACAGCCACACGGGTCGATCCATCAGGTTAAGCTACGTTTGCCGGGGTTGGTCCGTGGATGGGTGACCATCTTTACATACAGAGCCAACGGCTTAGCGTTCTTTCCGAGGCTTGTTTTGCCTCGGAAAGAACGTTAAGCCGTTGGTCCCGGCTGTCATTCGTGGATCTTTGACAGTCGTTACGGATCGTCAGAAGCCCGAAAGTCTGACAACCAGTCTTATCAATGGGAATCGTATTACCCAGTTACTGGGTTGTGGAGGTCAGATAGGCAGTTGCTTCATGTAAAATACTGGTATTCAGCTGCATCCGGTTAGACTGGAAGCCGACCCCCTCATAGTTGGGAAAAGGCTAGGCAGATTGACTCCTTGAAAACAATGATGGTGCCAAAGTCGAAAATGAAGACTAAAAAACTCTTTTGACCGAAGTCAAAATCGTTCTGCCTATGAAAGACAAAACTGAGCTTTATTATGCTCTTGGTAACTGTTCCACAGTGATTGACGAAGAAAAGCAAATAGAGCTAGCAACTAAAAACGAGTTGGTGAGTAACAAGCAGCAAGTCCGCGACGGCGACGAGCGATTACTCGCTAGTACCTATGCGACCAAGCATGAGGCTCTCAGCGAGTGATCTGCTCGCCATGCGAGCGTTGCTGAGCAAGTACTCTTTTATAAAATATAATAGACGTTGCTATATTCAGTAACCTGTTCAGCTGAACTATTCCTAAAGAGCCATAAAAAAAAAACAGTGGCACTCCGGGAGTGCCGACAGAAATGAAAACTTGAACAAGATCGCCTTGGTGGAAGAAAAATACTTTTATAGAACATTGGTACGTAACCTTATCTAAATAAAGAGTAAAATCGCGTTTACAAAAAATAAAAACACGTCCGAAACCTTTAAAGTAAAAATACTTGCATAGAACATTGATCCGAACCGTAATATAAATAAAGAGCACAATCGCGTTTACGAAAATGAGGTGTCGGTAACGGTGTCGCGAGTTCAATTGTTTTTTCCCCATCTCAAAAATGCCCAACTCGCCTAAAGAAGTTTTCACTTCAAAAACCCTGTAAGAAATCGACACGTGTTTTCACCTCTCAACGAAGCATCCTCAGGGTGACGATTGACCAAACCGACCACCGACCACACCAACATGTACAGGTTCGCGACAAGTCAATCGTCATTCTGAGGATGCCTAGTTGAGATGTGACACACGTGTCGATTTCTTACAGGATTTTTTATGGCTCTTTAGGAATAGTTCAACGGAACAGGTTACTAAATATAACAACGTCTATTGTATTTTATAATGGCTTTCCACAAGGTCACCCCTGAATCAATTAACCATCTTGAGTACTCTCTTTCATAGCTCTTGTCGCTGTAACCAACGACTACTCGTCGATGGACAGTCAGCGATCAACTATTAACAATATGTATTTCTTTTACCTACACGGAACCTACAATGTTTTGTACGTTTCTTGAGCGAGAAAATTGTATAGTCTCTTCCTCGTTAGTGGTGGCCTTGCTTTTAAATATTTTAACTTTGTTACATGTGGGGTAGCAGTACCTACCTAAGTGTTTGTGGGAGGTATAAATAAGAGAAATTAATGGGTATTTTCCTTATTATGGCCTGTATAAATAAACAACCCAAGTTTGCCCGTGGGTATTGTTAGTGGTGACTTACAAATTATATCAGTAATGTAGGAAGAAATAGGATAACCGAAAATAGACGATGTCCTTACACACGTGTAAGGAAGGCATGTTTTTGCCTCCAGAAAAGCTTTAATTTTTGAATATTTCTCGTCCATCAGCTTGTTTTTGTAGTCAAGACTACTTTTTAGGGTTCCGTAGTTAACAAGGAACCCTTATAGTTTCGTCATGTCCGTCTGTCTGTCTGTCCGCGGTCTAGCTCCGAGACCCTTAGTACTAGAAAATTGTAATTTAGCATAGGTATACATATTAATTACGCCGACAAAGTGGTAAAACAAAATTATGAAAAACATTTTTTTTTAGGGTACCTCTCATACACGTAAAGTGGTGATGTAATTTTTTTTCTTTTTTTAACCCATAGTGAGGGGTATCATTGGAAAGGTCCTTTAAAAACATTGTGAGTTTGTCAAAACCATTTTTAGATTCAGGGATCCGTTTGCGAAATATTAAGCTTTAAAGTGCTAATTTTTGTTAGAGTCAAGTGTCTCCCCCCCCCCTGCCGGCTAAATGGTTGGTTTTAGACATGTGAAAAAATTTACGGCAGTAGCTTATATAACGAATTTAAAAGGAAAACTATCACAGCTATGTAGGCTGAACAAGTTAACGAGTAATAGTCGACCAACTTAGATTTGCGGTTGTAAAAACATTTTCTCCCATGCATTCTGTATGTTTTTTTTTTTCAACTACAATGTTAAGTTTGTCCTTCGAATAAATTCATCCCAACTACGGAACCCTACATTGTGCGTGGTCCGACATGCACTTGGCCGGTTTTTTTGTACCTAAAATTGTTACAACATCAAATTCAGTGTTATAATTGCAATTCATAATATTCTAGGGAAGTAGTTAGCCACATTTCTTATTTCAATACAGTAACATTGGCAAATTAATCTATTTTCTAATTAACCTATTTAATTTAATTTTTATTTTGCTGTGTGCATTTTGACATAAATTGATCTGTGACTCAAATACGACTTATTTTATAAAATTGACAAATATGTGTATTGTTTTTAATATGGGTCTTGGACCTGAAATAAATGAATTTATTATTATTAATCAAAACAGCGAAATATTTGACATCTATTTGCGACGTTGCCCACTTTCAGAAAAAACGTTCTTAAGTATTTTATCTCATTTTATCCTTACGAAAACAGTTAAGTATTCATTTATATAACAAGGGTTTTGCACCCTGTATCTTATAAATCAGAAAAAGTGCTCATTTTTCATTTTTAGAAAGGTATAGCCAGGGAAATTTAGTGTTTATCAAATTGACACATTACGCCAATTTGCCGTGTTATACCCATTCATGCAACTGTCAAATAAAGACGGCTGAAATTCGAAAATACGGACATTTTAAGTTGGTAGTAATATGCTAAACAGTCACTTTCTCCGACTTTATATTTACGCAGTCCCTATGCCTTTATGTCCTATCCATATCACTGTTACCACAAACGCTATTAGAAGGATATCCCAAGGGATAAAAAGAAGCATCCACACGTGAACTAATTATATCATACCACGATCATTAATCCCCTGCCATCGCTTGATTAGGGCAATATCCCCTGAGACTGATCATTTTAGCTTTTTAGGGGGTTGACCCAATTACAGTAGAGTAGGAGAAAAGGTCAAATATTTACCAACAAGGTACAATTTAGAACCGATGCTAGTCATTACTTTTTAGAGGTATGAGGAACAGGGTGTAAAGTTCTCCCATCCTCTGTAGAAAAGGGAGGATCCTCCGACCAGACTGGTGTCGTGTCTGGCGGGCAACTGTCCAACCCAATGATTAATGTTGGATAGTCTTATATACGTCGTTCGCGCGGTAGACTCTAATTGCGCGTGATTTGTGTGACGTCAGGTCTTTGATGCGTAATTCGTATGTGGTGATGTAGATGCTAACACAACTTCTACCCATAGAACCCTTCCAAAATGAGCCAATTCAAAATATTTTATTCCACATAAACCTCCATTGGGGAGGGGCTTGTGGCTAAGTAATAACAGCTGCACAGGTCGATCGATCAGGTTAAGCTACGCTTGCCGCGGTTGGTCCGTGGATGGGTGACCATCTTTACATACCAAGTCCCCTCCGTGCCTCGGAAAGCACGTTAAGCCGTTGGTCCCGGCTGTCATTTGTAGATCTTTGACAGTCGTTACGGGTAGTTAGAAGCCCAAAAAGTCTGACAACCAGTCTTACCAAGGGGTATCGTGTTACCTAGTCACTAGGTTGTGGAGGTCAGATAGGCAGTCGCTTCATGTAAAATACTGGTATTCAGCTGCATCCGGTTAGACTGGAAGCCGACCCCAACATAGTTGGGGAAAGGCTAGGCAGATGATGATGATGATAATAAACCTCCATTGGGACTTATGGAACGTCAGAAACTAGGTCTTTTTCTTTTCGAGTCGATGTTGCGTTTTAAATTAGATGTGCGCAATATAGGCGGCCACTTTTAAGTGAATGATTCCAATTGGTCGATTCCAATGGAGAAGAGCTGGTAAGAAGCTCCACGATTATCCCTTTAAATTTTTTATCAGTTATCAGACCAGACATGTAGATAAATAAAGGTAAAACCAGGTCTCTTCTACTGACTGTGCTATTGTCAATGCAACGGTTTCTTTGTCAAGATTTCGAATTTCATAATATTCCTAATCGTGCTTTCTATTAATATAATTATAATGTATTTTTGTTTTTTTATTCTTCCTCTAAGTACTTGGAGCTTTTACAATGTTGTATGTAGTACGTAAGTGTAATTTAATGTTGTAATTTTAAGGGTGTGAGCCTGGAGATATGTCATATAGGTCCCGAACCCAGTATAGACTCCAGCTCTCACAAAGGTTTGAATCTGCCTGTAACCTAAATACCATGTACCAAATTTGTACCTTTTTGAGAGCAATAAATTACTATTACTGTTACTATTTACGGATTAAACCATCACCTTCCAAACTAGGGCGGTTTGGAAAGTGGTAGTATCCGTAACTTAATGCTTCAAAAGAGCGACGTAAGAACAAAGACAATATTGTAGTATTAAACAAAAAGCGTTTTCAAAAAAGAACATCTCGTGAACTTGCAGGATCGAAGAGCAGGTTTTAGGAACATGTGTATGGTTCCTATTATACTTTAGACTTAGACTGGAAGCTGACACCAACATAGTTGGGAAAACGCTAGGCAGATTGATTGATTCTTAGAAAACCTTATTATAAATAAAGTTTTCCAAGAATATAGGTAGGTACTACATAGCTTGGTAGTTCCCGTTACCGACTAAGCTTATGTTAGGAATTCACTATATTTCTGCAACCGGGTCAGGATCAAATTCACGACTTCGCGCTCACCGAAAGCTTACTGTATTTCATTCGAATTTCACGCGTTGAAATTACTAATTTTTCAACCACAAAAACAATAAACAGCAAAACTTTTCCAGCTATATACCAGGGCTCGGAAACGTTATTTAAAATAGCATTTTTAGTACGTTTCTACAGTTTTTTGTACAACATTTTTTTTCGGAATGAAAACGAAATGAGAACGTTTATTCCGTAAAACAAAAACCGGTTTATTCCGCAGGATGCAGCCGCGTGCGCAGACAAGTATGAACTTGTTTAGTTAAATTTTACCTTATCTGCATTCCATTACATCATTGTTTCTAATGCGTTTGCCGTAAGGGTTTTTTTTTTGTGTGGGAAACTATCAAATAACTTCTCCCGCTCTGGGCGGAGCGGGAGGGCGTGACTGACTCTTACTGACTAAAACCCACCCGTGTTCCTTCGGTTGCCCTTTTGTCGGGGGCCACGATTTCCCAATCGGTTTTCTTCGAACCCCCGGCACGCATTGGCCATAGCGGACCCCGTCTGACATTTCTTTAAGGCGCGCGTGGAACACAACGGGTCGTCGACCCGGGCCTGGTCCTTATCGGACGGTGAGCTACCCATTGCTCACCATCCGCAAGCCCGCGCCTACGGTGGCCGGAAATCGGCTCGCGATTCCCGACGCCCTGGGCGTCTCCTCCTGCGGCGGTTGTGTTGCAAGTTTGAGTAACCGGAAATGTACCGAATGGACCGAAGTAAATGGAAAAAATCGTTTAAAAACGTTTTATTAACCGAGAACGATTTAAATTTTGTACTTCTTAAAAACTTTTATATCGTTCCGTACGAACGTAACCGAAACAAATTGTTTCTTAGATTTTTAAGACGAAACCGTTTCGAAAAATATACCGTTATCCGAGCTCTGCTATATACAGCATGTGTACTTCAATAAATATAATTAAGGTCGTACCAAAATATGACCCAATAACCGCACGCAATTCTGCGATTACGTGATTGTAGAAATGTATGAGTTTAAGTACCACTTTAGTCCAGATATATGACTTCATGAAAGTAGACCACTACTGGATATGCACCTAGCATAGATTTGTCTAGAATGGTCTAAGGAATTTGGTAAACTAATTGGTAGTCCGGTTGAATGTTCGCGATCTGAGATAAGGGTTTCATTCTTGGAATTGTTAACACGATGCCAGTATTCTCCGCTGAGGCAAACAGAGGTTGTACATTCAACCTTCCACAGTTATGTTGACAAAATTCCTATGAACAGGGAGAGCTTTTTGTCAATACCTCAGCACAAATCCAGATTCCGGGGAAAATTAAAATGGAACACCCCCAATACTATTCGAGATTCTGGTCTTGCCTCTGTAAAAAAAAGAAATAACATTATTCTTTTATAGTAGCCGTTGCTTCAAGCGGCTACAGTAAAAGAACACACACTACACACACTACTTATCCTCTTGATAAAGTAGTAGGGCATTTAAGATGCCCTATTCAACACACTTGGAAGAAAAGCTAGTGACGTCATACATAAGGATAGGTGCAGATTTAAATCGTATAAATCCAAGGTGTACTATTACGATTTAATTAGCTAATCATGTAAAGCAGAAGGCGGCTACCGCACATGCGATCGTTTTACTACGTCGAACGCTTTCATACGATTCTCAGAAAACTCCATTTTGCATAAATGTGGGTACGTACCTACTTCTTTTAGTATGATAAGTAATTAATAGTGTTTATAAATCGGATAAAAATTCCAATATCGTCTCTATTTGTTAAGTTTCTTATTCGTATTTTAGTAAAATACGTAAAGTTTTCGTACGGCGAAGTTTAAAAGTGGCGCCAGTGACAGAAAAGTTGAAAGGAAATCGTTTGGCCTGGTATGGGCATGTAATGAGGAGAGAAGAAACGCATGTGACTAAAAGAGTGATGAATATAAATGTTGATGGATGGAGCGGGGGAGGAAGACCAAAGAAAAGATGGAAGGATTGTGTGAGGAATGATATGAAAGAGAAGGGAGTGAATGATAGTGTGACGGTTGACAGGGGAGAGTGGAAAAAGAAAACGTGTTGCGCCGACCCCAAGTAACATGGGACAAGGGCAGGAAGATCATGATGACTTAAAGTTTCACCGAACCAATTCAGATCGAAGGGATATTTTATATTTACTTAAGTAGAAAAGTATTGTGCTAGAAAAACCAATAGACTGAGTAATTTTATTTGAAAGTATTTGGAAATTACAAAAATAATAAAGAAACACTCAAAAACTCATAAACTGTGTTACTTTTGATTATATTTTTTCCTTTATGAGCCAATAGAAAAGAAAACCACTATAGGTAGGTATGTCATGTTATAAAAGAGAACTTGAAGAAATGGGTTAAGGGCTCCTAAGCGATTGACGAAAGAAAAATGAATAGAAACAGTAATACATAACAATTTACAAAAAAACATTTTTCTTGGTTTGCTTTCATTGTTATTTCGACTATGATTTGTTTTGACGATGATATTTTCTTTGTGTATTCCGTTAGAAACATATATAGAAGCTATAAGAAATATAAGTAAATGATCTTGTATGTAATACTCATATTATTATTACATTATGTCGAGTGTTTTATGATTTTCGATATGAATAAACTTAAGAAAATATAGAATACTTATAATGCCTTGTAATTGGCAATTTTCTACATAAGTAATGTTACTACTCAAATGCACTAGCTGTAAGTTTTCTTAAAATTAATAAATTAAATAAACATACTTTTCATCCAAATTTTTACTAACATTTAAATTAAAACGAAATTTTTATCATGAAATCACAGAAAACTAATTTAATATTAACATAACTCGTTAAAGTTTACATTTTAAAAACACAACGTTGCAACTCGTTTATCGAAGCATAAACATCAAACCATTTCGTGGAACGTTCTAATATTAATTCAAAACAAGTTGCATGTCAAGCAACACAAACATTCCCTGAAAACGAATCAGAAAACATTCCCAGTTTGCACGCATTTTTCTTTCTTTCTTTCTTTCTTTATTACAAAAATAAAGCCATCGGACCAATTAAATTAGTTTACGTTACCGATAACAATATGGCGAGCAAACATTAAAAATTCTAATAAAAAAAATCGTTCAGCGATCGAAAGCAAACTCGTATAGAGCTTCGTTCATTTATTGAAGATAAACACAGGAACTAGGCCGGGTTAGGGCCGCCATTGATGAGGAGTAAAGAAGGATAAGAGTCAAGTTGTTTTATAGAATTTATTTAATGACTTTGGTATTCAAATGATGATGATTAAAGCAGTGATATTATGGGTTGGCTTTAAACATTAACGGGTATTTTCTAAAGCAGTGAAGCAATGGTGGTCCAGTGGTCCTTTTTCCAGTGGTTCAAAAGACGAGGTACGCCGAGGGTATAGTTATTAGAGTTGCACCGGAACGTCAATTTCAAGGCGTTCGTCGTGCGTGTACCGAACTTTTATCTGCCCCTCGTCATGCAAGAAGACTTTTGGCCACAGGACGTGGTGTTCCGTCGCTTCCGCGGACAAGTTCCACAAGACGGCACTAAGTCAAGCTAGTGCATAGTGAAGTGCTACTAACATAGTCTAAGCCTTATTTTTATCACAAGTTTTGTTTATATTAGAGTATGTATGTTTAGGTTAAGGTATTTTTCTATGGGCGTGTGTCGCCTGCAATAAATGGTATTATTATTTCCTTTATTTCATTAAAATACTTATAAATTACATTTTAATATATATTAGAATATAAAAAATATAGAAACAATATTATTATTTATACGTCTTTGGCATTTCTCGGGACCCAGGGGTCCCGGACCTTTGGAAGGCGTACGAGGGGCCGAAGCCAACTCGCAGAGGCCCCTTAGACATTTTTAATGAAATGAGGTACCAACCGACGATTATCCCTGTTCGCACAATGCAAGTGCAGCCAAGGACAACCCCCGGTTGGTGTAGGACTATTGTAAGATATGGAAACAAAGATATCGGACTATGGATTTGGGTTGCTAAAGTGGACTGGTCACCTGGAACTATGGAAGGACTATGGCCCCTGCCTGATCCATGTTTTATATGCACACGGATAAAATGGCAGGGGGTGATTTGCACACTCAATAATGGGCCCCCGAAAACGGTCGCTAGCACATAGTGTCGTAGCGACGAGGGAGCAACACGTCCTGAGGTGCTTATGAGGAGTGGAGAGGTGTCACTACTGCTAGCCGGTCGAAGTGGCGGTGCTTGAGGGAGACCTATGTCCAGCATTGGACGTTTTTTGGCTGAAATTATGATGATGATAGCTGCTATCTAAACGGTGAAGTAAAACATCGTAAGTCAACCGGCATGTCCTAGAACCAAAAATTCGAAGACATCTGACATCTACGGCACTGGGTCCTAGTGGTGGATTACAGTCCTCTCCCTCTCACAAAGAGGAGGCTTGTCTCCCTGCAGTGGGAACATTACAGGCTGTTTATGCGTATCTACTACAAGTGGCGCTTATAAATTGATTTATATGCTGAGGAATATATTGTAAGACCAGTAACTAGACTCAGAGAAGGTTTAGTATTTCTATTTTAATTGCATTTTTAATCTTGCCAAAATCAGAATGTTTTTAATGTTAGAATCTAGCTCTGTCATACCAGATTAATTATGGGCAATCATCTATCAACCTGTACTGGGCCCGCGTGGTGGATTACGGCCCACTCCCTCTCACAGAAAGGAGGCCTATGTCCCAACAGTGGGCACATTATAAGCTGACATAGAATTTGGCCAAAAATAAATTATTTATTTTATCTTGTATCAGCAGATTACATAACCCCATCTGCCTTTTGGAGAAAAGTCTATTAAATCTCAAACAAGCAGTCACAATACCCAAGGCAAACCCTATTAGAGTCCTCGACGAAATGGTTCAACTTGCACAGTTTACTTGAACCTTTATTTGCAAAATAGTCGAACTTAAACGTACAGTCAACGAAATAGTTTGGTAACGTACTAGGAATAATTTTGTACTACACAGATATTATTCCTGCGTGTAATCTTAGAAATTCTTGCCCCTTCTTCTTCATCTGAATCCACGTTTTAGGACGGACAGCTAAGTTTTTTAAGAATGTTCTGTTACAGACGTCTTGACAATTTGAAAGTTGCTAATAATTTCTAAATAGAAAGTAACCAGAAACGTACCTAGTCAAAGTATTTTTGAAGTGAAAACTTCTTTAGGCGCGTAAGGCATTTTTGAGATGGGAAAAAACAATTGAACTCGCAACACCGTTACCGACACCTCATTAAAAGTATTTCCTGCAAAATAAAATTGTTCAAGTTTTCACTTCTGTCGGCACTCCCGGAGAGCCATTGTTTTTTTTATTTTTTTCCTGTGACCTCTTTTAAACATTAGAGAAATAAATAGGTACCTTAGGTAAATTATTTTTTATGCGAAAATGAGTTTGTATTTTTCGCTTTCGCAACGGATTGTTATGAAATTTGACAGAGAGGTAGCCTGGGACCTGAAGATGAACATAGGCTACTTTTCATACTAGATCGCAGATGAAGTCGCAGGCAACAGCTTGTGAAAAATATAGGGTAAAAGGCCCCGTAGTCAGCCGAATTTGTTAAGGTGCTATCTGTTTGGCCAACTGTACGTTATGGCACCTAACAAATACATAGCTGTATATAGTGCACAGGTGACTTGATTAGGTTCAGTCTGTCAATATTTTTGAACCGTTTGTGAAGTTTCTCTTATTAGTATTTGCCGGTGCTTGAGTTGTGTCAACTTAGATTAGTTTCTTGGTATGTTGACTTGTTTTTAATTAAACGGAGAGTTTGTAGTTTGTGAGTTTGTTTGTTTTTATTTATATTAATCTTTCAGTTTGTTTTAAATAGTAGGGGACTCGTAAAAGATGGAAGGAGTGGAGGAAGGCCGTTGCCCAGGAGTGGGATAGCAAAATATAATTTCGATTGATTATGATTTTTATTGAGTTTGGGTTCTCGTGTCAAAAGATAACTTTAATTGTTAAATAGAATGATGAGCAACCATGAACAATAACAAGATACTTAGTTCTAATGTTAGTTGAAATTGCTGTCTCAAAATACATCAATTTGAAGCTCAATATAAAATAAATTACCAATTGCACTATTAAAGAAATGGGTTTTATGGCATCCGTCTATTAGATTGGAGAACGGTCGTAGCGAGAAAGAGCCATAAATAATAATAATCATTGAATAGAAATATATTTATTTTCATTTCATTTAATTGATCAATTTTACTTTTTTTATAGTTAGGTTTTGTATGTTTCCAATATAAATTTGCACGATATTGAAACTTTTAGGTACAGATGTTTTTAATGCAATTTGAGTTAGTATAAAATATGAACTACCCGCACTATGTACACACGGCTACACATCATGCTATATTTCCAGTTTATGCTGATCTCGCATTGTATAGGATTTCCGTACAATGCGAGGTCAGTCTATAGTGGAAATGTATAGCTTGATGTGTAGCCGTGTGTACCTATGAATGAATGAATGTATGAAAATGTATTTGTTAAACACAGGTACATACATTTTGAATTCAGTAAAAATTCAGCTGACTCTATGTTTTGCCGATGGCGTACAAATTTATAGCTACAGTAGGTACAATCATATTAAAATTAAATTCAGAATAATCATAAATTTTTAAATTACATATATTATTATATGCCTCGGAAAGCACGTTAAGCCGTTGGTCCCGGCTGTCATTCGTGGATCTTTGACATTCGTTACGGGTCGTCAGAAGCCTGAAAGTCTGCCAAAAAGTCTTACCAAGGGGTCGTATTACCCAGTTACTGGGTTGTGGAGGTCAGATAGGCAGTCGCTCTATGTTAAATACGGTATTCAGCTGCATCCGGCTAGGCTGGAAGCCGACTCCAACATAGTTGGGAAAAGGTTAGGCAGATTGATTGATTACAAATAATTAAATTAAGTATTTACAAATTCAAGATACTTATTTTGTATTAATTAATATTAAATTTAATAACAAATCACACAAAACACAACAAAGTCACACACATTCATTACTTTGTCAAATTATATTAATATTATTCTCATTAAGAAATTCATCTACAGTGTAATAACATTTAAGGATTAGAAACATTGATAATTTATTCTTGAAGCTCGTAATCTTTAGTTGCTAAAACCTACCTTACCTACCTGAGGACCTAGACAAGGTGGCAATTGCTTTCAAAACGTTTCGTTTTTCTACAATGACTTTCACCACGAATGACATAAGCTTTTCGGAAGCGTAATGTCAATCCAATCACTACATAGTATAAAACAAAGTCGCTTTTTCTGTCCCTATGTGTGCTTAAATCTTTAAAACTACTCAACAGATTTTGATGCGGTTTTTTTAATAGATAGAGTGATTGAAGAGGAAGGTTTATATGTATAATAACCCGGTTTATACCCTTGCGAAATCTATACCCGTGCGAAGCCGGGGCAGATCGCTAGTTGATTAATAAATTAACTTTGTTGCATGCTAACAAATATTGTAAAATTGCATGGAAAGTTGAGAAAAATAAAAAGCTTGTTTATTATTATTTTATTAACAATCCAAGACATTTTGCTATTAACATAATTTTTATCGCTGCACTAATAGAATGTCACTTTGTGGTTGTCAAGGCATCAGCGGGTCTAAAACAGCCACATTAAGCAATTCCTCTAAAGCAATAATTTTTTTGAATTTCCAGCAATTACTCTATGGTAACACATATTTTAGCTGAATCATATTCAGTTCAATCCATATGAGAATCATATTCGGTGTAAATATTGCCGCATGAAAAAATGAAGACCGTAATTTTACCGGATAATTTAACAGTTTTTATTAATCAAATGAGATTTTATTTTTTATTTCTACAGTTTAAATGTTATTTCAATAAAATATAAAACTGTCAAACAGATGAATTACGTAATATGAATTGAACGCAGATAATATTATGAATTGTCAGTTTGTGACAGTTTGTGTGATTCATAATATTATCATATTATGATTTTGCCAAAGCGGCGGTTTTAGGCCCCCTTTTGGTTTGAAATAGCGATGAAATAAAATATAGAATTTGCCTCATTTCACACAGTAAAAAAATAAAATTCCAAAGTTAAATAAAGCATTTATAAAGTTTACAGACACAATTACAGAAATAGGCAAACTAGGCCCTAAAATAGTTGTTATCCGTAACTGAGTGGGGTCGGATTATAAGAGGTAATTGAGTTTTGGCCTCAAGTAGTTTGAATATGTTATCAAACAGGCGAATGTAACTGTAATTTGTGAGCAAAAACTAATTTGCTCTAAGTTAGTAGCAACGGGCGTAGATTTTATCAAATTGGTAGAGAAGTATGAAGAGATTTAACAAGAAATTAAACATGATATGTAATATTTGATATGAAACGTACCTAGATACTGCTTTATTTCTTAAGTTGTGTATTCAGTTGAAATTGAAGCCAAGTTAATTTAAAGAGAATATAACTTATCTTAATAAACCTACCTACCTAACTACTAAGTAGAACAAATCAACATCATCATCATTTCAGCCGAAAGACGTCCACTGCTGGACATAGGCCTTCCCCAAGCACCGCCACTTCGACCGATTCTGTGCTTTCCGCATCCAGCGGATTCCTGCGGCCTTCACAAGGTCATCGATCCATCGGAACAAATAAAGTTCGTTAATTACCTATACTCCATTTGAAATAAGATTAGACTTTTAACTAAACCTTTTTTACAGTCCGTTCAACCGATTTTGACTTCTATTGCGTTGGTGGCATGATAAATGGCAGCTGCAGTAAACAGTTGGTTTGTAACCACTTTTTTTGCTTTTAATGCCATCCTTATGCCTACGCAATAGAAGTCAAAATCGGTTGAACGGACTGTAAAAAAGGTTTGTTTATATGTCTAATCTTATTTCAAACGGAGTATAGTAATATTGATATTTTAAAACTAATTATGTTTGTCTTATAATCCATTATTGAAACATAACTTGCTGAAAAGTTATCTACAGGTCAGAGTCGATAACTTGTAACATTCCTGTAAACACTCAATGCATAAAAAACATTTAAAAATCCCGACACGGAAAAACAGATCAAAATAATCTAAATTAAACGAAATATCTCCCCTCTCTCCCTGCCAATATAATAATTTGATAAAATGGCACCAGAGCTATCGTAACAAAATCCAAAACGAATGGTGTAATGCAAGAGTCAACGCAACTTTAAATCCCGTGTGGATTAATTCTGTAAACATTTATAGATCCGATCAAACATACCGGCTCGATTTGTTCGTAATTTGTTTCGATACACTCCTGTGTACTTTTTAGCTTGTTTTAAAGGGAACATTACGCCTGTATTTTACAAATGGATAGACAGAGGTAAACCTATTGTACTTATATCCTCACCAATAATTGGGTATGAGTTTGAACAATAATTCATGCTCTTGCCCGGTTTCTTTTGCTACAAACAAAAATAAATATTAATGACAACCACCAGTAAAATTTTTGTCACCAAAATATGATCATGTCAATAGCCCCATTTCTCAGTAGTAAAGAATATAGCCTTACCAATATATCATGAGGCTCTAAAAGATAGGTAAGGTATAATCTTCATTCATGAATTACAACAAAACTTCTAAGAAAATCTTGTCCCAAGGGTAGACGTAAGGAAGAAATATAGTCACTGAGGCAGTAGGTACCTCTTAGATTTAGGCGCCTACTTTTTCATTTTTAGATTATCTTGGAGTAACAAAAGCGTCTCCAGTTAATGGTTTTTCTGGTAATAAAGGAACTGAGAGAGTAAATTGCGATACAGGATTATCTTGGTTTCTTATTCAGCCCACTATGTAGTGAGAGCTATAAGCTTCCAAAATTTAATCTGAAATAAAATTGCATTATTAGATTGGATGATAATAGTTATTTATGCAACTGTTGTATAATAAGGGGTATTAAACACGAATGTGGGCGATAATAGTTTCACATGAGTGTTTTAATACCTAATTATGTACAGTTGCATACAAGACCTTATCTAAACCCATGATATGAATCCTCTATAAAAGGTTCAGATACCATTGGGTGTTTGTAACTCAAGATCAAGAATAAAAACAATCCTACGAAATTCAGTACACCTGCACGTATGAATGTCGCCTGCATCAGCACATCACCGCACATGCGTGCAGCGGGTGGTGCTGTCCCCCGCTTAAAACATTGAAACGAGTTGCATAATGAAATTTGTCTACTCTCATAGCGTAATATTCGAATTATGAACTTCAAAACGAGTTTATATTGACATACTTTATAAACAAAATACCGAAATTTTAAAATAGAATCATATTATAACACTTTTTCTCTAACAAAATAATACTATAAAACAATTTTTTTTCTATTACGATACAGCGCTAATCCAAGAAGTTAATATCACCAAAAAGTTTCCATCAACTTTTGGCGGGGGACAGTAGCACCCGCGGCTGTAGCGCATGTGCGGTGATGTGCTGGTGCAGGCGACATTCGTTTGTTTTGTAGTACTTACTGAATTTCGTGGGATTTTTAAATTTATTCTTGATCTTTAACTTTGATTTATTATTTAGTATTTGTTTCAATCCCAATGTTTGAGAGTAGATAAAGTAGTGTATGAAACTGCACATAACTAGGTATTAAAATATTCGTGTGATACTATTAAACACACACTCATGTTTTAATACCCTCATTATGCAACAGTTTCATAAACTACTATTAGTATATTATACTATTTAGTATATTATATTATAATACTCATTTGGATGATATTATGGTTACTATGACACTGGCTGTTGGCAATGAGCTAACTGTTTCAGAAACTTTTATAGAGGTTTTATAGCATGGATGAAGATAAATAGATAGAACATAGGTACTTGTACACCAAAATTATAGCACAGCTCTTAAACAACACTAGTGAATGTTCGGTTACTCGATAAAAAATTGATATTTCTTTATCATATGTAACTTTAATATTATTGTATTATTATACAAAAAAAAAACCTTTCGGAATAACTTTTCTAAATGATGTTGAAATCCGCATCAAAATCCGTTGCGGAGTTTAGAAGATCAACGCGGTCACAGAGACAGACACGCGACGGAAAACCGACTTTAATTTATAATATGTATAGATTGTACACCAAAATGAAAGCATAACTATTATTAAAATATTGCTAATTCTATGGTTATAGTCGACCTCGTAATTGCTTGACCACTAAGGTTGAATGTCACTCGCACGTCATTTTCTATGGCTTTGGTCTCCTATTTTATGCTTCATGCGACGTCTGACTTCAGCGTCAACGTTCCGATCGACGTCTGAACCTACGCACATCGTTGGCGGTCAATACGTCCGCAGTAGATGACGACGTTTCAGTCGTTGCTCGTGAGTGGTCTTGTGGCACTTGACGCGAACTGACGCCGCAAAGCATTTGAATGCCGCGTACAACGACAAGACGTCGACGTGTGTAGGAGACCACAACAGTACATTTCTATACTAAGCATCGTGACGCGGCATACGGCGTGACGCTGCAAGCGGCTGACGGCGTTTATTGGAGACCATAGCCTATGCGAAAGTTAAATAGTTTCAACCTCAGAGAAGTTTCACTTTATTTGGAATTGTTGTCAAAATTGGTTAAGCAATTACGAGGTAGACGGAAGATATAAAAGCGGTCTCGATGATGGTTTGTCTTTTAATATTACAGCTGACTTTTTGATCACTCTTTCATACAGGTATTGATAAATTACCTACAATACGGTAGTTGGCTAGGAAAAAAAGAAAGAAATGCTACTTATTCTGTCTTTCAGATAATAAAAAAAATATTAGACACATATTTTTTACTTTATCATATTAATCAAAATTAAACTTAGAAAACACGCATTAAAGTAGGGAATGGGGGCTCGCTACGTCACAACGCAGTATTAAATCTAGCAAGACGTGACGTCACGCCACATTTTAACTCAATGTATCACCGTTATCTTTTAATTACGTCAAAAAAGAAAAAATACGTGTCAATACGTACAAGACGGACAAAAAAAAATTTGGACACAGGCCCACCTACTCACCACCTACTTTGCCTTTTCTCAACTATGTTGGAGTCGGCTTCCAGTCTTACCAGATACAGCTGAATACCAGTATTTTACATGGAGCGACTGCCTATCTGACCTGCACAACCCAGTTACTAGGTAACACGATACGCCTTGGTTTTACCATTAAAATTCCAAACAGAAAATAGGCAGTCGAACGAAACAAAACAGAAACCAACTTCTTGACTAATTACCATTTGAAATTGTACCAAACTACGTACTTTCTTTCCTATAACATTAAGGAATACTGCTATGGAAACTAATTCTTAAATAATAACACGAAAGCAGGTTTGCTTGCCAGCGACACGATAGTTAGGCGTAGTTTAGAATGTCGTGCGGTTCTCGGCGAAGGCAAATATTAATTTGGATGTAATGTAGGTGCTGTGGTGTGTTGGTTGGTAACACAGTACATTATTGCTGCTTGTGGCTTTTGCGACCATAATATCGGTGTTCAATATTCATACTGCCTTCAGTTTTGTTGCATATTTGAGACTAGCTGTGCCCCGCGGTTTCACCTGCATAAGTCTCGATCCCGTAAAAATATCAGGATAAAACGTATTCTGTGTGTTGATCTAGGTTATAAACTATGTGCGTGCCAAATTTCATTCAAATCCGTTCAGTAGTTATTGCGTGAAAGAGTAACAAACATCCATCCATCCTCACAAACTTTCACATTAGTAATATTATATTAATAATGGATCAATTATTTATAAAGTAGGATGTTACCTTATTAGTGCATATTATTTGTTTTCGAAATGAACAAATGTGTAACAGTTTTTTTTAAAGAAAACTTGGACAAAGATTAACTGTTGATTTATACATTCGTCTTTTCCCCTGCATTGAGTGGCCACAAAAGAAATTGAATAAATAATGAAGAAAAGGATATTTCTGTAAAATAATTATACATCAAATGTATACATAATTAGCTAGCCGTCCTTATATAGGTACCCCAATGTGCCAAATGTCATTTCAATCGAATCCTCACCTCACCTTTCCGTTCCAATCAAAGGTGCGAGATTTGATTGGGGCGAGAACGTGTAAACTGTGCGATAGTGTGTATCGGGCTTAAGTAGGTCGCGGGCAAGGCGGGGTGTACACCGGTTCGAAGCTATTTTCACTTTAACGAGCTATTGGCCTTTATATATGAAAATAGGTAATTGCACCATTATGAAAATCTACGTATCAGGGTTTAATATCTAGTTGAAATTGGTAAAGTTATTTACAGTTATGAAGAAAGTTTTACACAGCGTTATGTGGATAGATTGGAAGATTTTGTAATAAAGAAATACGCTTGAAAAAAATTCAGCCTAATAGGTGTCCGTGAAATTATAAGTGTTTTTAAAGTGAGTTTTGTGTCAGTTTTTTTTGTTGTTGTTTAAAATTATTTTACGTATTTCACTGTGGACCAATGACATAGGATATAAACAATATTTGCCTAGATTCAGGAATTATCACTTGCACACAAATTATATATTCAAGAAGACGTAGGAGCTAAAATTGTCTCACAAAATATTTTAAAATGTCAAAACGTGGGTGTACGAAACACTGCCAACTCATTCGAGGAATACGAGAGGATTTTTATGTTTTAATATACCAAAATAAAACAGGAACAGCAAGGAACAGAACAACAAAAAAAAGCGGCCAAGTGCGAGTCGTACTCGCCCATGAAGGGTTCCGTAGCAGCAAGTAACGATAAGTTTACGATTTATGACGTATTAAAAAAAAACTACTTGCTAGATCTCGTTCAAACCAATTTTCGGTGGAAGTTTACATAGTAATGTACATCATATATTTTTTTTAGTTTTATCATTCTCTTATTTTAGAAGTTACAGGGGGGGGGACACACATTTTACCACTTTGGAAGTGTCTCTCGCACAAACTATTCAGTTTAGAAAAAAATGATATTAGAAACCTCAATATCATTTTTGAAGACCTATCCATAAATACCCTACACGTATGGGATTGATGAAAAAAAAAATTTTGAGTTTCAGTTCTAAGTATGGGGAACTCCAAAATTATTTGTTTTTTTTCTATTTTTGTGTGAAAATCTTAATGCGGTTCACAGAATACATCTACTTACCAAGTTTCAACAGCATAGCTCTTATAGTTTCGGAAAAAAGTGGCTGTGACATACGGACGGACAGAC
This sequence comes from Agrochola lychnidis, assembly GCA_963680765.1. NCBI lineage: Eukaryota > Metazoa > Arthropoda > Insecta > Lepidoptera > Noctuidae > Agrochola > Agrochola lychnidis. The sequence goes on from OY796857.1 coordinate 20,577,014, forward strand.
AGACAGACAGACATGACGAATCTATAAGGGTTCCGTTTTTTAACGGAACCCTAAAAAGACTTATGTCTGAATGAGATACACAATTAGATATTAGTAGCTGGGCGACCGAGCTCTGCTCTGACTAAAATAGAGAATGCTCATTTAATAGTATAGGATAGTTCATACTAACCACGTATAGTAGGTTCTTACTAATTCCATGATGCCATATCATTATTCTAATGTCATTTTTAAAATGTTATTATTCTAATGTCATTAATTCTAATATCATTATTCTAATGTTATTATTCTAATGTCATTATTTTAATGTCGTTATTTTAATGTCATTATTCTAATGTCATTATTGTAATGTCACTATTCTAATCTCATTATTCTAAAGAATAATGATATTCTTTAACTTGTTCTAAACTTTGGGCGACCGAGCTCTGCTCGGGTGAAAATTCGGAGAAAACAATTTTCCCAGATATGAGACCTAGCTAGATACATTTTTTGCCCCCGTAAACCCCTATATTGCAACTTTCATCGAAACCTTGAGAGCCGTTTTCAAGAATGATTACAAATATCTGTACATATAAAATTCTCGAGTTACAATGTTAGTTGCCATACTCCTCCGAAACGGCTTGATCGATTTTTATGAAATTTTATATGTATATTTGGTAGGTTTGAGCATCGGTCGTAATCTATTTTTCATACCCCTATGTGATAAGGGTGGTCCATCCCAAACATTTATATGGCAAAACAATGTTTGCCGGGTCAGCTCGTTTAATAGTATAGGATTGGTCCACCTCTGCTTTACCTTTTGGAGAAAACAAGCGTGACGTAATGTGCTATGTAAATATGAAATTAATCTAAGAATAACCCCGAGTTACTCAGGCGCTGCATGAGAGTTGTTACTTCCTAATCTTGCAGACATGAAATACGTAGCAACGCTTTTCCGTGCCTGCAAACACAAATTTTTAAGTGGTCCACAAATTATTTACACCTAAGCCAGTAGCGACCTCACAGGTCCGTATACACTGTAGTACAGTCAATAGTGTTTGGGGTAATGGAGGAGCGATAGCGAGACCGTTTTTTTTTTCTTAATATGTAGTAGTAAAAAAATGAAGGGCTTGTGGTTAAATAATAGCAGCTGAACGGGTCGACCGATCAGGTTAAGCTACGCTTGCCGCGGTTGGCCCGTGGATGGGTGACCATCTTTACATACCAAGACCCCTCCGTGTCTCGGAAAGCACGTTAAGCCATTGGTCCCGGCTCTCATTCGTGAATCTTTGACAGTCGTTACGGGTCTTTCTACAGAGGTATCGTATGACCCAGTAAATGGGTTGTGGAAGTCAGATAGGCAGTCGGTCCATGTAAAATACTGGTATTCAGATGCATCCGGTTAGACTGGAAGTCGACAGCAATATAGTTGGGAAAAAGCTAGGCAGATAGATAATACTCGTAGTAAAAAAAAACTGTGAACTTGTGATTTCCATATTCAGTGAATAGTACGTTGCATTTCCACATTTTAGTCACAAAACATCGCGCCTTGTTTCATCGAAATGTTAAAGGCAGAGGTGTATCTACCTACCTATGGTATACCCAAATTTAACCAGTTATATTTAAGTCCCATGTAATAGGGGGCGAGCCCATGGCCATCAACCACAAACCGTATGTGTTTCTAAAAAATGTTCTATGTTCTATGTATCGAATTCCATGTAACGTCTTTAGCCAACTCAGTAACTATGTAGGTATGAAATTTAGTTTGTGAAATGAGTTTCTTTCTGATTCTTGACTGCCTCTAATGCCATGGCATTCTTCTTATAGCTAGAATAATAATTGCCATTTAGGACTGTTAAAGCATGGAAGGATCTCAGTGTGAAAAACGCGTCACTATTCCAAAGGACAGCAGAACCAGCTCGTAAGAACCTAGTTATCTTAGAATCCACAATTTATCCAAGAACCCAAAAACCCGACAAATAAAATGATTCTTACTCCCTACGTTCGTATTTTTCACGCTTCCGCGCGTCCCCTACGCCTGACCAAAGTTAGCACGAAGTCACGCAGGGTTCTCCCCCGCCCCGTTCCTCCCCCCATATTCGTGCGAGGCGATTAACCAAATTGTAGGGAACAGTTCAGCACTGCGCCACTCTACCTACTTAGCTCTTTTAATAATAGAGGCTCACGCACCCACAGGATGCAGGTGAAGTTTTGCCTTTGGTTTGTAAGGAATTTGCGAGGGATTTGAGTTCAATTACCTAATATTAATAGCAAATAATAATCGTCGGTTAGTGCCTCAACACTTAAAAATGTCTATGGGGCCTCTGTGAGTTGGCTTCGGCCCCTCGTATGCCTTCCAAGAGTCTGGGGCCCCAGGGTCCCGAGATATGTCAAAGATATTTAAATAATAGCAAATAATTTAATTTAATGTTTTGTGTTGCGTAATGTAAATTATTTTGCTTATGTACTTGAAAGGTTTCAATTTATTAATACCTAATTGTTGGATATTGTACTGGCAACACCCAAAGATTTGATATGTAAAAATGGGGGTAACAACGATCTTCTGGATCGGGCGCTCGGGACAGTAAGACGTGCTTAATGGCTGTGTCGGAAAAAAAAGATAGATTGGCATAGTATTGGTTGGAGATCTACTGTAACTTAAGGTAACCTATTAGTTTTATGGTAAATATTAGAATACTGATTGAATTATGATATTATGTGGGGAATAGGAGATGTGATGGTATGGTGTAGAATATTGAATTTGATGTTGGCAAAGAAATATAAATGACTGACAAAATATCTTGGTGTTTCATATTATTTTCCTTATCCCTGAAATATTGTAAATATGTAGTTTCATTAAACAGTTTTAGATTATGATATTGGGGTAACGACTTTAAGATTCATTTGGGTATTAGTATCTATTTTGAGGTTAAATAACTATATTCGGAATTAAATTAGTTATTTTATAGTAAGGATGGTTCCTATTTCATACTATTGTGTAGAATTAAGTTTTTCTAACTAAACAGACAGCTGAGCTGTTGGGGAGTTTGTTGCGCCACTTCTTTTTCCCAGCTAACGCACTAAGAAATGGTGAAGGGTGGGCGTTTTTGGGGGACTGTCTTTCTTACTTATGTAATTTTGACGTTCGAAAAGTGCTGATTCTCAGCCTAGTTTGAATAAATGACTTTTGAATTTTGGTAATTGATGAGAGGTAGGTATAATGTTAATGTTGAAGGTAATTTAACGTTCATTGCTCTGTTGTAAAGATCTGGTATAGTAAGTCCCTAACTGTATTTTTTTGAAAAGCAGCTATTGACTAGCTAGTAACCATAGTTATATAATATTAAAATTGTTTTTTTCGCAATTTATTTATACTCTGTTTTTATTTATTTTTATTCGTTCTTACACCCTTTGCCATTTTTCAAAGGGTGAGCGAAAACTTTGGGAAGCCATAATATACACTGTAATCCGGATTTCTTTCCTTCCTTATAGGAGTACAATATAAGGAAAGAACTTTTTTAATATCCAAAGTTAAAGTCGAAAATATATAAATATTGTTTTTAAGGATAAATTATCCGTAGAACATTAATTTATTAGAAGTTTAAATACATTTTTTTTTTTTGTTATTCTATGAATAAAATAAATTGAAGTCGCTTTCCGTGTCTGTCACCGCGTTGTCCTTCTAAACCACGCAACGTATTATGATACGAATACATTTATATTTCACTTATTATAATAACACTAGCGGACCTGACAGACGTTGTCCTGACCGAATACCGCCACCTATCGGGTCCGATTGTGAATCTAAACCATTCCCAGATCCCCTTGAACACACACAAAAAATTTCATCAAAATCGGTCCAGTCGTTTGAGAGAAGTTCAGTGACATACACACTCACAGAAGAATTATATATATAAAGATAATCTTCACCTTATGTCATAGTGTGCTGAGCAAAGCAGGGGTGGATCGCTAGTCATTAATATTCTCAATTCAAACATGGTTTAAAATAACTCAAATGGCACAAAATGAGTTATTAAAGTTATTTATCATTTAAATTGGCACAATTATAGAGGCTGAATTTATTGCATGTATTAACCCACTGCGTGCCATAAATTATGCAAGAAAGCTAAAATTATACGGGATTTAATCGCGACAAACAAAAGTTTTATTCCAACAGTCATTTGTGGTTAACGTAATTGTTATTTTGTGCCTTTTATTTAGATTTATGTGCAATTACGAATTACAGAAATTATATTAAAAAGAGATGCGGGTTACCTAAATATAAATCTTTTGACAGGTAATTTAATCTTTACTAATATTATAAAGAGGTAAAATTTGTGAGTTTGTATGCAGGGAATAATCTTTGGAACTACTGATCCGATTCCGAATTGTTTTTCTAGTATCATAGGATATAATTTATGTTAAATTAGAAAATTCACGCGAACGAAGTCGCGTCAGAACCTAGTTATGGATAAAAAGAATGTGATTATTTTGATATAATACAATTATATACAAAAGAGGCCACACTTTAAATTAATATAATATAAAAATATTAATAATATAAAATAAAAATATCATTTAAAGTCGATTTAGTATAATTTATGTACCTACGCGTTTAAATAGAAAATAAACAACAAAATGAAGTTATATTTAATTTTAGAACCCTAAAAGAAGTAATATCTAATGGATATAGAAAACATAAGGTAGTAGAATGAAGGGTTTTTTATTTTATTTTTTTCCGGAGCTCTTGGCTAAGTAATAACAGCTACACGAGTCGATCGAGCAGATTAAGCTATTGCCGGGGTAAGTCCGTGGATGGGTGACCATCTTTATATAACGAGACTTCAGCGTGCCTAGGAAAGCACGTCATTTGTAGATCTTTGACAGTCATTACGGGTCATCAGAAGCCTGGAAGTCTGACAACCAGTCTTACCAAGGGGTATCGTATTACCCAGTTACTGGGTTGTGGAGGTTAGATAGGCAGTCGCTGCATGTAAAATACTGGTATTCAGGTGCATCCAGTTAGACTGGAAGCAGACCTCAACATAGTTGGGGCAAGGCTTGGCAGATTGATTTTTTTAAAGTGAAAACTTCTTTAGGCGCGTCGGGCATTTTTGAGATGGGAAAAAACAATTGAACTCGCGACACCATTATCGACACCTCATTTTTGTAAACGCGATTGTGCTCTTTATTAAGATAAGGTTCTATACAAGTATTTTTTTTTCCACCAAGGCTATCTTGTTCAAGTTCTCACTTCTGGCGGCACTCCCAGAGTGCCACTGTTTTTTTCATTTTTCCTTTTTAATAGTTATCTCATACTGCTAAACTAGCTTTAAAGCACACAGGCTGTGAGTATCTGTTTCTATAATCTATGTATTTTGTGACTGTGATATAAAGTAGGTCGGTTAGATAAGTATCATTCTACATAATAAACTCAAAAAGAAAGAAGAAACAATTTTAACAAAACATTGAGAAGTATTCTCATAAATTCTTGTCAAGTAGTTGTCTGCTGCAACCATTTTCTCTAAGTTACCACTATATTTTAACTTGAAACTTGAAACAGCAGTACCCTTGTATTGTGAACTACAATTGCATTTTTTATTACCAAGATCTTTAACTTAAAGACTTGAATGGATTAATAGGTGGGTCGGATAAGTTAATTTATTCTAATTTTTAAGACTTTATTTGTTTGTTATTGTCTTTGTTTTTGCTTGTAGACATTAAACTATGAAGTACATCTGTCACAGTAAGATTGTGAAAACCGTAAGTTTGTAATCAATGAATGTATTATTTAAGTTTTTATTTTCACATTGTGAACTGGGTGAAATGGGTTTGGTTAAGTTAAAACTGTGATCAATGAGGCGCGAGCCGAGCGAGCGCTACTTCCAAGTTGCTCGCAGCTAGGCAGGCTATTTAGTACTAGAGCAAGAATGCGTTACGTAGCAAGCAAGTTTGATAGCAGTTTACAATTTGTCGGTTTGCCCCATGGCAATTATTATATATTATTTTTCGATAGTTTACAATCTATTCATATAAATTGTAAACTATCGAAAAATAATGCGTTAAATTGTAAACGGTTTGTTGCAGTTCACAACTATTCGATAGTTTATAATCTAACGGAAATAAATCTATCGGTATAGATTAACGATAAACTAACGAATTTCATATAATTATAAGTAGGTACAATGACATATCCATCACAACTAGTTCTAGTTTCTTTATTTTTAGAATGTTTTAAAATATCATTTGTTTATAATCTAGAAAATTGTAACAACATAATATGATAAACAAAACCAAAACACAAAAAATACCAACAAACCAAATACACACATCACAACAAACAAACACACAATAACATAAAACATAGATCGTGTTCGTTACAAATATTTAATTAGGTATTTAATTATCTGTTTTGCACAAACAGTGAAATTTACCAAGGGATTACATTTGTTTTTGAATATAACGTACATGCCTAGGATAATACCATAACCTAATCTGATCTGCACTATATTATACATAGTTTAAATTAGAAAAATAATGAGAGATCATAATATGACATTACGCATGCGCGGTATAGGCATGTGATGCGGACGAATGAGAAAATGTCGTGAGGATGTTTTGAGTATGAATGTCAATGGCTGTAAGAGTAGGGGAAGACCGAAGAAACGATGGATGGACTGTTGGTTAGAATAGGGGTGACTACTGAAATGACAATTACTTAAGAAGTATGGAAGAAAGATGTTGCGTCGACCCCAAATAAATTGGGATGTAGGCAGGAGAATGATAACAATATATTACGCTTTTTAGTAGTAGTTCGAAAAACGTGTGGAAAGGGTTGATGATGTGTGGAGGTGAAGTAATAAAACAGGGGACCTACCACCACAGTGGGAGAAAGAGATGGAGCTATACGTCCTGTAGAGCTTCATCTCTTTCCCACACTGAAGTAATATTAAAATAATACTGCTTTATGAGCTGGTGGTAGGCCCCTGATCGTAAGTTTCCCGTATTTTAAAAATAAAGTTTAGTTTTATTTTTCATTATTAGTTAAATAATCTCTCAACGTTTTTATTAACTCGAGAAACCACATTTGTAAATGGCTAATTAAATAATACCTATACTACATTTGAAATAAGATTATAAATTTACATAAACCTTTTTTTACAGTCCGTTCAACTGGTTTTGACTTCTATATTGTAGGCATAGGGATGGCATTAATAGCAAAAATGTGGTTAAAATACCAACTGTTTACTGCAGCTGCCATTTGTCATTCCACCAACGCAATAGAAGTCAAAATCGGTTGAACGGACTGTAAAAAGGTTTGTTTAAATGTCTAATCTTATTTCAAATGGAGTATAATAGTTATGTTTATGCTCAACGACGAAAAACTGCATAGTTACTAAATAATTATTACGAGTTCACTTAAACCCATCATCAACCCTTTCCATACGTTTTTATTTACACCATAACCACACAAGATTAAAACACCAACTTTTGCACTCAGAGTAATGATAAAAGCATTTCCTATTACCATAAAATTATTATTCATGGCTTTCCCAAAATATGTTCATGCGTATAGGAAACAGGCAAAGTTATATTAACTTGAAGAAGTTAGATTAACGTTTATCCGGACGTGTGGTGTATGATTTATTTTTATTCTGTGCGAGTTTCTGTTATCTGTGCAACTGTCATGGCGCCTATGATGGCGGCGCATTTTGACAGCTACGTTGTTTTAGTGATGTTTTTTTCGGAAATGGAGCTTTGAAAGATAATCTACGATGCGCAATTACCATGGCTACTGGTTTATTGTAAGTAATTGTAACCAAAATAGTATTGTTTGTTTCTTCAGAATCACTAAAGTGGTATATTGCGCAGCTATTTTCCCGGTTTCTAACTCCTTTAGAAATGTCCTACTTCCATGTGATGTCAAGTATACCTTACTAACTACGTAGCACCAATAATCAATATATTTTAAAGTCGTTATAATATAGCTGAGCCGTACGCAAGCATCCGGCAAATTACAAATTAATTTTCGTTCCACTTCGCATCCAGTTCAATGGGAAATGATTAATATTGGAAATTATTACCTACTGAACTAAATTGTTCATAGCCAAAGTTATAAGGACAGATAAAATAGGGCTGATCTTACATTTGAGCCATAAACTTACTCAGACTTCTGCTTCGGGGCAATCTTTTAGATCTCTTTTTGCAATAAAAAAGCAACCTTTTTTGCAATAAAAGAAGACCTCGATGTTAAAAAGATCTTTTTTATTTTTGCAATATAGAAACCACTTAGTTTTGGTGGATTTATTTAATTTTGTGTGTTATTTTATTTAAATGACTTGATTAAGTGTAAGTCTAGCAGCCATTTTTGGTTACCCAGTAGGTATAGTGTTTTATTTCTTTTGTATATTTTATTGTGTGACGTACTAATAAAATAAATTAAAATATGAAGTTTCTTGCAAATACTCATATGAAAACTGTGAATTTTAGTTGACACTGTGAGTTGAAAACAACAAAAAACGTTTCAGCTCAATTTACTCAAGAGCGTTTTACAGCTTCTAAGCCATAAAAACCATATTTTTATGTTGTACCTTCGTGGCACATACAAAAAAATACAGACGATAATAATATTTCAAAAACAGCAGAAATATCTTTAGTCGAGGGCAAAGGTTCTCTAATAAAGGGCCCCAAGGCAAAATATGGGTACCTACCTGCCTACTCTTCATTATTTACGTGTACCTACTCTCTGAGTAGGTAAGATGCCTTGTTTTAAAAAAATACCTTTTTTTTGTTTAAATTCTTTTACAAGAGTTTAATTTAAATGTTGTTGTTGTGAGAATATAATTATTGTTTACGTTTATTTCAATAGAACATTTTTTCTTTTTTCTTGGATGTGTATGTACCTCTATAATTTTACTAGCGTGGTTAGAATTATTAAGTACCTATAACAAATCTAACTATTGTACCAACCCTAGTAAATTTATCTTCGCTGTGAGTTAGATAAACTTAAAATTACTTCTAGATAAAGGTTGATTTTACTTATGAAGCGACACAGTCATGAGGAGACATTCAAATTGAAATATAGATAAAAAAGTAAATTTTATTTTTCTTTCCGAACGTAAACGTACAACACTTTCCTCACAAAAAAATAATTAATTCGTTTTTAAGCTATTGTATAGCTTTGATCGCGGGCTTTGAGCGCGGCAACCGAATCAAGAAATTCCGTAACGTAACGAAAATAAAACCTAACACCCCCCAGTCCGCCTACCATGTAATGACGGTTCCCATGATAACGTGATGTTGTCATGGGAACGTAATTTTTGTTTTATGTCATCACGTCATCATCCCAAGTGTAGCATTGACAAATAGGAAGTATGGAGTTTACAAATGCTATGCAATAGCTTTACCGCGGCAGTCCCCGAGTGCCACACGTTTTATTTTTTCATAAATCATGAAGAATCTCTGAACCCGACGTCCAACATACACGATAATAATTAATTATCAACAATGCCACTTCCAAAATGTGCTGACAGCTCATTGTTTACCGTCAATGTGTTGAAAAGACACGCCACAATGGATGGAAACACCCCAATTATAACGTTCTACTTAAATGAACAAATTAAGTTCAATTATTTTGAACTTTGTCGACAATTTTCGGGTAATTAAAGAAGGTTGTCATGCAAAGAAGATCGTTTATTTGTTCAAATGTGAAAATATTTTTCACATTAAGTGTGAATTTAAATTAAATAAGAAAGGACGGGCCAACACTAGCAATTGACAGAATTGTGTAGAAAAGGGAGAGGGAAACCTTGGCCCTGCAGTGGGACAATAGTGATAAAACTTGTGATAAAACCATAAAACACACAACATATTTCAGTTTTATAAACACACTGACATTGTTGAAAATTATATTAAAAATGACATGATTACTTTGTAAAGTATTATATTATTTTAAATATTGTGAATGTGAGGACTATGTGGATATTATTTTTATTTTTCTGCTAGTTTTAGTGATGGTCTGGTAGTTTGAGTAGTTTATGCGGCCTACCCAAATGTCCCTTCTTTGGTATTGTTCGTCGAGTTGAGCTCCTTAAGTTCTGAGTTGAGCTCCACGATTACTGACAAATGCTTGCACTGACTGGACAGGTCCACTCAAATCTGTGTGGTTCTTTCCTCAAAAGACCTTTTCAAACACTTATCTACATGGTCCTCATATGGCCTCACCAAGATTATGTCTGGAATTTAGACTGCGACCTATGAGTTTGTTTCGGCCTTTCTTCTCAGAGTAGTCAGATAGGAAACGCCGAACTCATCTAGCTTATTTTTATTTTATTTTTTTATGTGACGTGTAAAAGTGATTTCGATATCCTATTTACAGAATAAACAATTTCATTTCATTTCATAGAGGCTAGTTAGATTAAATTAGATTTTCCAGCTAGTTGTATAGGAGTAATAGGTATGTGTATTCAATACACACAAAAAAAAATTCATTGTAGACTTTCACGTATTTTTTGTTGATACCTAAATATTTTTTGATCCATAAAAAATTAAGTGCCTATTGGTGCTATTGTTAAATGCTTGAATACTTGTATTACTACCAGCTGACCTGAATATATTTATAAAAACCGGCCAAGTGCGTGTCGGACCACGCACAATGAAGGGTTCCGTAGTTGGGATGAATTTATCCCAAAAACAAACTTAACTTTGTAGTTGATAAACATGTTCTCCCATACGGAATGTATGGGAAAACATGTTTTTGCAACTGCAAAGTTAAGTTGGTCAATTATTACTCGATAACTAGTAAAGCCTACTTAGCTGTGATAGTTTTTCTTTTAATTTCGTTATACAAACTACTGCTGTGATTTTTTTCACATATCCAAAACCAACCATTTAGCTGGCAGGGGGGGGGACACTTGACTCTAACAAAAATTAGCACTTTAAAGCTTAATATTTTGCAAACGGATCCCTGAATCCAAAAATGGTTTCCACAAACTCATAATATTTTTGTAAGACCTTTCCAATGATACCCCACACTATGAGATAAAAAATAAAACATCACCACTTTACGTGTATGGGAGGTACCCTAAAAAAAATGTTTTTCATAATTTTGTTTTACCACTTTGTCGACGTAATTAATATGTATACCTATGTCAAATTACAGCTTTCTAGTACTAAGGGTATCGGAGCTAGACCGCGGACAGACAGACAGACATGACGAAACTATAAGGGTTCCTTGTTTACTACGGAACCCTAAAAAAGTAGATCGTTTACTCATAGCTTCGATAATTTGAAAAAACTACTTATATTCAAGAAGTTCAATTGAGCAAAAGCATATCTTCACAAATTTTCACAAAAAAAAAAAAAAACTACCAAAAAAAGAGTATCGTGACGTCACTTTTGTTATGTACTAAAATTGTCGTGACTGTCAAGATGTTACACTTTTTTCGGTCTAGCCAAGTGTGCAGAGTATAACGTTCGTTAAGGAACTCCGTTCCAAAAATATTTGTACCACTCCCTTTACCACATGACTTCGCAAATATAGAATCGACATTCCACACGATCAATACCGAAACTCCGCTCCGTGATTAATTAAAGCAAAATTTTCACATAATTAAATCTCGTTGAAAACGTTAAACGTCATAAATCTTTAGTTGAATACCGTCTTTGCAAATTGAGGTTAAAAGTATCCCTCAAAATATGAGTTACGCAACCAAACGGAATACAGAAATTAATTTCGCGAAGATACTGTACTTTTATACTGGTCGTAATGAGAGAGTAATTTTGTTTTTAGCTACCTACTATGAGAGTAATATCAAAGATGAGATATTAAGGAAATATGAGAAAGGCATAAACAGAATATATACATAAACTCACGCCTTCTTCCAATGTGGGTTAGTAGAAACTACAGAGAGATCAACGATTATCACGCTCAAAAAACGTACAAAAGATTGTAGGTCCCATTGCCTAAAAGTTAAATTAATATTAAATTAATAGTTGATCGCTGACTGTTCACACCGCCGCCGCCGGCGAGTACTTGTTTGTCGCAGCGACAAGTGCTGTCAGAGAAAATACTCGCTCAAGCGACACTCGTTTGGCAGGCAGAACACTCGCTGAGAGACTCACGCTTTATACATTCGCATCCCTCTCACAGAGAGGAGGCCTGTGTCCCAGCAGTGGGAACATTTATAGGCTGATGATGATGATGATGATGATCATCTTCATCATTTCAGCCGAAAGACATCCACTGCTGGACATAGGCCTAGACATTTGTTCAGGGTGCTGACGGGGCTGCGAGGATTCTGTAGTGCATCAGGGATGTTTGCCAAACGTCGCGTAGACTGCTTTTACGCTATGATGCGTAAAAGGTGCGGATGCGTATAGTACGTGGCAGCGCCAACAGCATCCTTAGCATGATCGCTAGTCGGCTGGACTGTCGTTACATCAATCATTGCTGTGCCGTTTGTCATGGAATTTCGCAGTAGTGATTGAGTTAACTTTTTTTAACCGACTTCCAAAAAGGAGGAGGTTATATGTTCGTCGCGTATGTTTGTTTTTTTTTTTTTATGTATGTCCACCGATTTCTCCGTCAATTGTGGACCGATTTTGAAAATTCTTTTTTTGTTTGAAAGGGTGTGCTCTCGAATTGGTCCCATATAAATCTTATTAACTTTGCTTGGATAGTTTTTGAGTTAGCTACAAAATACGTATTTTTTTCCCACTTAGTATGTAGATGATCTGATAAGTTTGTCACTGGTAGCAGGTAGTGGTATTCGAATGTGTGTGGGATAGGTACCACAACTAAAAAGTGAAAAATAAAAACTTTTTACAAAAAAAAAAAACAGCCGACCTCCAAAAAAAAACATTAAAAAGTGAAAAATAACTTTAATTTCGGAAGTCGGTGGCAAAAAACGAAAATACAAAACCCAAGACACCGACTTCCGAAATTAAAGTTATTTTTCACTTTTTATTGTTTTTTTTTTGGAGGTCGATTGTTTTTTTTTTGTAAAAAGTTTTTTATATTTTGTTGTGGTTAGTTTTAAGAATTACTAACACTAGTCTATAAGAACATTGTTACTAACAAAATGGACACCACGGTCTGAAATAAAGTCTTTAATTAATTAAATAGGCCTCCCCTTAAAAATACATATGCATATCAGTGAGTTAACGTTCGTCGCCGTCGCGCAGTCGTTGCTCGATGCTTGATAACTTGTTTTTCGCTTCGCTGGCGTTGTGATAAGGTACCAAAGGTATTATTATACTGTCCTAGCTTGAAACACTAGTAAAGTGTCGTGTCGTGTCGTGTCGTAGTGTTTTGACTTTTACTATCATCCCAAAAAAGAAGATAAACAAATAAACATCAATTTTGTTGAGTCCAAGGACGAATCTACTTTTCCTTTTACCAACTGAAGTTAGAGATTGGTTCAAAATAAACGAAACGATTACGTCAACAAAGTAATTCTATACGTTTTTGTTTAAGGCAATCCTATTAAGGGTGGAATTAGTTTTTAATTTCTAATTGCTTTGCGGACTGTTTGTTTAATATTTACCTAGTTAGAGAGATTGTTTATGTTTCATTTACCCGCTTATTCCTATTTATGGAACGGACACGGAAAATAAATTGGATCAATGATTAGAATGGTATTTTCCTTCGTAGATATTGATTGTTATTTGCGTTTCCGTATGGTGGAGTAAGCAAATTGTGAAAATTAAAATAAAAGTGCGTCGAGAAAAAAAAAATTAAATTGGTTAGGTACTGTAGAGATCTTAGTCTGCTTGGTTTTACCATGCAACCTTCATGAATGTTTTAAAGTTGATGGCCATATATACACCGTGAAATTTTAATCACAGTTTTTCTAAAACAAACGTTGTTCAGACCATGGTCTACTACCATTCTATAGCATCCAATAAAAAAATATAATTGGTTTTAAAAAAACACAAAAACGACAAAGTTTAAAATTTCAAGATTATCGTTACTCCCTACAACACAGACACCACGCACGGGACACAGCATTGTCTACAGGGAAATGTACCTCCATAAACTAAATTTAATAAGCAGTAGATAATCTTGACATTTTAAACTTTGTCTTTTTTGTGTTTTTCAAAACCCAAGTATGTTTTTTATTTTATTGGATGCTTTAGAATAGTAGTAGACCATGGTCTGAACAACGTTTGTTCTAGCAAAACTGTGATTCAAATTTCACGGTGTATTATGAGACAAATACTATTTCGTATTTAAAATATTAGAAAATAATGGAGAGTCAGCTTGAAGAGCTGTCAGTATGCGTCATCACGTAAAATGTTGTATGTAGATTAATTTTATTTTATTTTAATAATTACGCGTTCAAACACTAAAAATGCCTTTTATTGAACAATCTAGTCACTACCTACTTTGGAGCCGATCAAGTTATCTGTTAATAATAATAGGTACCATTATGTTAAGCATGTCACACACATGAGTTATTTTTGTTATGTTGTTGTGGCTTGTATAGTACTTTTCTCAAATAATGCACAGAAATTCAAACTAAATATTTTACACGCGCCAATATGCTCATTTGTTTCTTCTTTACTTTAACTCCTTGGTTGCCATGTATTGAATTAAAAAAGTTCGTTTCATTTTTAAATAACAAAACAGATGTGAATTTTCATACGAACATTGCCGGCCGGGCGCTCGCATGTATTCAACCAGAATATTGCAATTTCGATTTATCTCGACGAAGGTTGTCAAAATAATGTTCGAATTACCAAGCATGTTTGAGAAAATATCTTAGAGTTATCTTAGAGTCTTAATTTGTATTGAAAAAGAAACCGTTCTAAACTATGCACAACTTCAACTACCTCTCTCAATCATTCACTTAACCTTGCAAGAAACCTTCCTTCCAAAAACGAACCCTATTCTTCTATCTAAAGAAAAATCTTCGGACGACAAGACACAACGTAATCTAACTTATGTATTACGTATATTGTGCCTTCTTTCGCCACAATTTGGTCGGCTATCGCTGTCTGGGCATTTCTACCAAGATTTATAACCACGACTCTTTCTCTAATATTGTTTACTTCGGTAATGGTCGGTTTTATTACTGCTATCCATTCGGCTTGTTTTATTTCTTCGGTATTTGGATTATCGGCTGTTAGAAGTTATGAGATATTAACGAATGTTGAGGACTGGAGTTTCGTAGTTTTGATTTCTTGGTTCGTTTCTTATGGAATCGTTTCTAATTATCTAAGTTTGCCCTTTTCGTTTCAACTTGTATTTTCAATATTAATTTGATTGTCATCTGGTTTCGTTTATGTTTCTGCTAATAAAGAGAATGACATCAATTATCTCTGAACACTCCCTTGAATGATTTCAATTTTTTCATTTCTTTCCTATTGGTTTCTTTGGTAATCTCAGAATTATACAACTCTCAGGAACAGATAAATTAAAACAAACGTAGATAAATAAGAAACAGAAAATAAATCAACGTGCTATACCCGGACACATTAACGTTCCACTAAGACTCCACACAATACAAAGATTGCGAGTGAGTTTAGCGCTACATCTTCATTTACGAACCGAATCCTTACAAATTGCACTGGAAAACCACCGCATAAGTAATCCAAGTTTTTCGTACGTTCCTAGACAAACATTTAAGCTCTTTATACAACGAAAAATCTGCTTTATTTTAAGCAAACCTTAGCCACGACATAATTCTAGACACTGCAGAAACTGGACAGCTAGAAGCTATTCCGTTGCCGGCATCTGCAATGCGTATTACTTTAGCTTTAAACATATGCTTATATCTATAGTAACTTTATATTTATATATCTGTATCAAATGTACCTAACTTAGAAAATATAGCTTGAGACACTCTAGCGTGCTGTTACATTTGCCAATTAAGTTTAGTTAGACTCTAAACTCGTTAGGGTAGATCCTCTTTTGCATATGATACAGTCTGCTCTAACATCTAAAATATACATATAGCGCTAAGCTGGTGATGCTTTAAGTCTAAATTAATGCTGTAGCTATTTGAGACTATATTTTAGTTTAGAAAGAAGAATTACTCGTAAAAATTAATAAAGTCTGCAGGGACAAGTTTCTGTATATATTATTCCTAAAAGTAAAAGTTAGGAAATTTAACAAAGCTAAAAGAGTAACTGAAGCTAGATATTGACATCTTGGAACCATGCGTCATATACCATCAGTCATTATTAAACATTCGGGATGTGGAGTGTAAAGTAAGAAAGATCTCATCGTTAATAAAAATTGGCACAATAAATATTTTAACCGAAAAACACACAAAAAGTTTTGACATTTCCCTTCGCAGCCCTGGAAAAATATGTTAGGGCTTCCGCTATAAAATTACCAACGAACCCTTCTTGTTCGGTGTTCGTGTTTTGTTCCGATCCCTTGTCCGCGGCCATTTTGTGATATTCAATACCTCCAACAATAACAATAGCGTTGCCTCCTAGTTTATTATCATGTACGTTATTAGCATTGGGTCTACGGAAAGTGGGGACAATTGGGGAACTTCTACTGTGCTCAATTTATTTGTGAACAAATATTTGCATGCGGACATATTATTATAATAACTTGTGTCGTTATTAGAATTTTGGTTTGTTTGGTTCTTTGGGTTTGTTGACTTAGTGATTCTTTTCTATACTTTGTATTGTATGAACTTTTCTGTGGAAAAGTTTTTGGGTTTGAGCGGTTCCATGTACCGTTTCAATACAATCTGTTTAATGTTGTGTTACTATAGCAAAAATGTTTCCCAATTAAATTATTGAACAAAAGAAGACGCTGTATATTTTTTCAGCAATTTTAGTTTTTTTCTTTTTGTTATATTTCTAATACAAGCAAATCTATGCTTAAAAGGTGACTCCAAACCTAACATAGTTATTTACTTAAGTGAAGAAATAAACATTTTTATTTATCATTTATTTATTTATTATATGACCCCAGTGAACCTTTTCTCTTTTTCATCGAGAGCCTCAAAATTGATGGAATCTCTAAAAAAATATGTCTTACTTTAAAACATAAATTTAATTTGAGAAGTGAAATGTTTTTCACTAGATTTTGTCCAATATCTTTTATATCTGTAAGTTTTATGTCTTATTAAGTTAGTGGAGCTCTAAACATAATGCGCTGAAAGTTTTTCGAAGCCTTTTTGTGTAATGACGTCTCATTGTACTGCTTTTAGAGATGTCATTTACAATTTATAAAAATAAAGAGTAATAGATTTTTCTTTTTTTTTGCATCATCGACGATGTGATTTTATTTTTCAACTCCATAAGCACAACGCTTATACCTACTTACGATAACTGTAGTCTATTTTACTATCGTAAGCTTATATCACAATAATAAATCAATCTACTCATGTTATCAAAAACTACCTTCTTTAAATTGATATCACCAAATCACATTCAATATTAAAAGCGTTTATACTAAAAGTTGGCAACGTCGTTAGCTGTTAAATATTTACCTGTTTTGATTAATTTGGCAATATTACTGTATGGAAATATGAAATATCGGTAACTAGTAAACTAGAATTTAATAATGAATTGCAACTATAACACCGAATTTGATGTTGTGACCGTTTCAGGTGTAAAAAGGCATTTGAAAAGTTACCAAATACCTTTTTACATCTAAAACTCAATATTCGATGCTACGATATTAATTATTGCATTTCATAATAAAATATTTTAATTCACTAGTTTGCTATATTTCATATTTACTAGTTTGCTATATTATTTCGATTCCGTGCCCCTATAATTTGTATTACTCATTCGTTTATTTTAATTGTATTTGACATTTTATTTTAATTTTAATTCTGTGACTTTTATAATTTGTACCTATTTTAATTGCATTGACATTTTATTTTATTGTGATTTATTCTGTTGCAGTATAGTGAAATTTTATTTTATGTCATATGGGTTTCTTTTTTTCATTTTTAATTTATTATCTATCAATAAAGTAATATTGCCTATTTAATCAAAACAGCGAAATATGTGACATCTATTTGCGACGTTGTCCACTTTCAGAATGCACGCTCTTCACACAAAGTTTGTAAAGTAGATAACACTCTTAAACACGAAAATAATGGAATGAATAAACATCTGCTGTTTTAATAAAACTCTACTAAGGGCACAATAAACAAAGCACAGAATGCTCGTGCCTCGTCGCCTACCAACAATGATGATGAAGCGAAGAATAGAAACCAAGCTACTCCGAAGGGAGCAGGTGCCACTCTAAATGACAGGATAATAACTGATAGTAGACGACAAAGCTTTTCATTCAATTTGTGGCTTTCAAGGCCAGATAGACATGGTAATACTTTTTAATTTTATACCTCTTGAGATTTCATTGTTTAGTATTAATTTAATATAAGATTAGGTACACAAAAATGTTGGTTTGGGGATTATTGCAGGATGGATAGTTTCTCATTTGTGCTACTGTTTTGTACTTCTCATCGATTTGTTAATACCTGAAAAGTGAATAAATTTTTTCGGTATGTAGGTACCTACCTACTATTTCTAACAACGTACATAACATAACATCACGCCGTTATTCCCCGATAGGATAGGCAGAGGAGACAAGGATACCATTTCTCAGTTATAACATAAAACATTGTCTTTAAAATGTAATATAATAAAGTAACTAAAAAACCCGACTGCAAAAACACATAACTGAAAATAAAATAAAAAACAAGCATTATGATCTATATAATTCTAGTCTTGCAGTAGGGACAAACCAATAATCTGAAATATGGTGTAAGTTCTTTTTGTCCCCGATTTAATCTCGTAACAACGAGGGAACACTATAGAGACGGATATAAACATACATACATACATACGGGTCAAAAACATAACCCCCCTTTTTTGGCTTCGCCGCAGTCGGCTAAAAAAGGAGAGTATCGTAATGGCAAACTTAAAAAAAAAATACATATTATTATGATGAAAAAGAACAAGTGTTGAGGCTGCTAAAAAGAAGAACACCCGCTAAGAAGAAAATCTTTTTAGAAATCAGGACAGAAAGAAAAGATGATGAACTAAATAAATACTCCTCTCATTTTGCCTCTCATTGGTCAAGTTTTTTTTTTTTTTTTTTTAACAATGGCTACTCGCAGTGATTGACCACTAAGGTCTTGGCTGCTTAACCGGATTTTCCTGTGGGTGCCATAAGCTTCTACACTTAGAGCCTCCAGCCAGGAGCTTTTTAAACTATTCTAAATTAAAATTAAGCGAATGCTCGCTAAGGGCACCCCCTGTGGGGTACGGACCTCGACTTAGGGCATCGCTGACGGGAGGACAGCAAGAGGGGACAGGCTGGATCAAATTTATATTTATATCATGATTATTATTCGGGGTATTTAAAGCTACGTGCTCAGCTGCAACAACTGCTGGCACCTCGTTATCGAGCAAGGGTCGGGGGGGGGATTCGTTTACTCGGGGAGTAGATCGCGTACGTAAAGGACCTCGGCGGCGAGGTCGGAATGACGGGAGGCGTCTGTGTTTGTGCACTGTACTGGTGGCCCTATTCTGCTCCTGGAGGAGTGTAATGGGGTCATCTGGGTCGGAGAATACATGCCTCGGACGGCGGATCTGACTGATTTGGGACGGGACATAATTGGCTGCCTCGACTATCAGAGGGTTCCGATGTCGAGGAGCGGACTCAAAGTGGCGCTTGGCCATGCGTTTGAGGAACTGGTGGATCGTAGGGATCTTACAGTCGAGATGGAGGATCTCGTTTCTGACATACCACGGGGCTCCCGTGGCCTTGCGAAGGAATCTGTTTTGAAGGGTCTGCATCCTATGGATGGAACGGGGTTTGGCGTGGGCGAAGACTGCTCCCGCATAGGTCATTATGGGACGGACACACGCTGTGTAGATACGCAATTTTTTAGTGACAATTTGCTGCGTGAATTTAGGATACAGTGAAGCCTACCTAGAGCGAAAGCGGCTCGCGAACGAACCGTCTTTACGTGCTCTGAAAAGGAGAGACGGTGGTCTAAGATCACACCTAGGTACTTGGCTCGCTTCTCCCAAGGGATCGGCTTGCCGAACAGGGTGATCGTTCGGGGGGGAGGGGGGGGGTCTGGATCTCGGTTTCGAGAATGAAACCGCTTGACTTTTGTCGGGATTAACTTCGATCCTCCACCGTCTAAACCAGGCGCCAAGGTTACTGAAGGCCCGTTGTAGATTTAGGAGAGACGAAGGGGCGTTGCCTTTACAGATGATCGCAGTGTCGTCTGCGAACAGAGCGAGCTGCATCCCTCTGTGTCTGGGGATGTCGCTGGTGAACAGCGTGAACGCGAGGGGGGCTATCACTGAGCCCTGAGGGACTCCTGCCCTTATGGGGCGAGGGGAGGATAGGGCTCCTTCGATACGGTAGCGGAAGGTGCGATTCGACAAGTAGTCTCGTAAGATGAGTACGAGACGATCCGGCACTCCGAGTTTGTATAGTTTATATACTAAGCCGTTGTGCCAGACTTTGTCGAAAGCTTTCGCTATATCGAAGAAGACTGCGCATGTCGGATAGCCGCGGGTGAGACCACCTTTGACCAGCTCGACTATGCGGTGGACCTGATACACGCTAGAGTGCTGAGTTCTGAAGCCGAACTGCTCGTCGGGTATGAGGCCCTTAGTCTCGGCGTAGTCTCTGAGACGCTTATAAATAAGCCTCTCGTAGATTTTACCGAGAACTTTGAGCAGACTGATTGGGCGGTAACTAGAGGGCTCGTTTTTAGGCTTGCCGGGCTTTGGGATACCTATGACCGTGGCCTCTTTCCACGTCTGGGGAAAGATGTTATTGCTTAGAGCACCATTGAAGATGGTGGTCAGTAGCATGATCAAGTGGGCTGGGAAGAGCTGGACCACCCTATTGGTGAGTCCGTCTGAACCGGGGGCTTTGCGCGTATGCAGACCTTTGATTATCTCGTGCACCTCATCTGGTTCGATGGGGGGCAGGGGAAAATCAGGGTCTTCAACGGGAGGAAGGGAGGCTCTACGTTCGACTTCGGCGTCGACCTCATCGAGGTGAGCTTTGTCTACTGGTAGGGTGCTGGGAGAGCATTGAGCTTCTAGACTGTCGGCTAGGCACTCGGCTTTGTCGATGTCGTCGAAGGCAATGGTTTTATCGGGGCGGACTAACGGGGGAACGGGGGCCGACTGGGGGGACCTGAGTTTCCTCTGGAGTTCCCAGAAGGCTAGATGAGAGGGCTCTAGATCGCTCAGCATCTTATCCCATCCCGCTTCACGCAGCTCCGCTATACGTGTCCTAACAGATCTCTGATAGTAGCGCATATGGGCTTTGTTGGCGGCACAGGGGAAGACGCTGTAGGCTCGAGTAGCCGCGTTCTTCTCAGTCATCAGGGCACGCACATCGTCGGGGAGATTCAAGTAACAGGGTTCTGTTGCTGGAACCTCCCTGGAGCATTCGCTCAGGACGGTCTGTACGTGCTCCGTGAGTGAGTCGATCGCGGCAGTCGTGTCAGCGACTGAGTCGAAATTGTCGGGGATAGAGTCTAGTAAGGGGGATGTGTTGGATTTCAGCTGAGTGCTTACTTTCCTCCAGTCCGTCACCTTTTTAGTGGGGAGGGGTTGGTCAGGGTCGGAGGGACCTGTGCGGGAGGTGAGTTTAACGATTACCGGTCGGTGGTCAGAGGTAAGCTCGTACACCGTTTCTATTGAATCTAGTCTTAGATTAACGTTCTTAAGGAGCGTTACGTCGAGTACGTCAGGGGTATGACTGATGGCATGGGGATAATGAGTGGGACTCATCGGAGCGATGATGTCGAAGTTTAGGGAGGAGGAGAGGTCGAACAAGTGCCGACCTCTGGTGTTGGTGGTGGAGCTATTCCAAGAGGGATGTTTCGCATTGAGATCCCCCGCCAAGATGACGGAGTCACTCATGTTTAACAACAGTTGGAGATCGTCCGAGAGATTTTGGAAATTTTCCGAAGCGTTGGTAGCAATGGGAGGGATATAGACCGACACTAGAGTGATCGGTGCGTGACCGGTCATGCCCAGATGGCATGCTGATACTTCTAATCGTGAGAGGGGGGGAGGATCCATTGGGATGCAGTACAGATCCTTTTTGTAATAAATGAGGGTGCCGCCCCCATGACAACGCGTTCTATCGTTCCGAACGATACGATAGTTAGCTAAGGAGGGATTGCCTCTGTGGGGCTTTAGAAAAGTTTCCTGGATGAGGAGGATATCTAGCTGATGAACGCGGAGGAAGTCCGCGATTTCATCTCTTTGTTGATTTAAGCCATTGGCATTGAAGGTGCCAAGCTTGAGGGATCGGGGTTTAAACCTAACCTGAGTGGCGTTAGACATGATGGGGGGTAGAGAAAGAGGTGAGGGCTTGCGTGATCTTGGGATACGCATTGAAAACGTTACGGATTGCCGCTAGGCTACCCGATTTCTTGGCTGTAGAGATGTCCAGGGCCATCTGCGTAGCCCTGGGGGAACAGAAAAGTTCGAACGCGGTACTGATTACGTCAAAACGTTCGTCAACGGGCTTAATTGGGGCCACGGGAGTGGGAGCGGGGCGCGGGGGTTTTAGAGCGGTGGCGGGTTTCGCGGGGGGCGCAGAAGGCGCGAAAGAGGGGCCGCGGAAGCCGGGAGGAGGGGGGAGGTGATGGACTCGCGGGTCCATCATAGTATAGAGAGGGGTATGAGGGGGGGGGGGGGCGCGGAATACCCAGGGCTGGGAAAGCCTGCTGGTGATTGAGCATAGTCCAGGGACTAGGCCTCTGAGGGCTTAGCCGCTCAGGAATCTGGGAGGAGGGGAGGGGATGGAAGTCCCTCTGTTTTTGCTGCCTCACGTCTAGACGTTTGGTCAGCTTGTTGGATGTAGCCTTAGGGGCTTTAGAGCAGCCGCGGTAGTTGGCTGTGTGGCCCTCGAGGCCGCACAACACGCAACTAGGCGGGCTGTTGCATTGACTACGGTTTTTTGGACGCGAGCAGTCAGCGGTGCCGTGGTCACCCAGGCACTTTACGCACCTGGGTTTTGCATGGCAATTCTTTGAGAATGGCCATACAATTGACAGCGGTGACACTGTCCGATCGCGCTGTTCTTCCAGGGCTTCTCGATCGAGAAGCCCATGAGGTTACATAAGGTCTTGATGTTAAAGATGGGGTGATGCCCCTCGGTGGGGGAGCACACGACTAATACCATGTCGTATGCTTCCCTGCCGCGCGAACGATGCATGCGCTGCACCTCATCGACTGGGATTTTTTGCGACTGAAGGTCGGCTAAAATTTCGGCGGGAGAGATTTCCTTGGGGATCTTTTTTATCACTACATGGATCTGCCTATCTTCTGGGAGGGAGTAGGTGTGGAATGAAACTCCTCTCTCTCTCAGAACTCTGGTTAGGTCCCTGTAGTCTTTCGACGTAGGGACTAGAACCTTGATACCCTATTGGGTAGATCGGGCATTTGTGTAGGAGATTTTCATCTCCATACACCACTTGGATACAGCCGTCCACTTCTCCTTGTCTTGTATGAAGACAGGAGGTGGAGGCGCGACCTTTTTAGGGCCGGAACTAATGGGCGCGGAGCAATCCATCGCGGTGGATGATGGGGACGGGGAGGCAGGGGGCGCGGGGGGATCCTTTGCGGAGGATGACGCGGTTCGGGGGGCGAGGGGCGCGGGGGGGGGGCCTTCGCGGATGACGTAAACGTGATCGGTGGGGCGGTGGAGGGGGAGGGGGAAGCTACGGTAGCGCAAGTCGCGACGGTAGCGCGCTGTTTAACCACAGCGGGTTTGAGGGTGACGGTGGACGAAGAGGAGTCAGAGTCCTCGATTGCGGTGACCTTACTGGCCTGCGCAGAGATCTGCTTCCTGTTCTTCCTCTTTCTTCCCTTACCTTGGACGGCTATGAAGCCGTCGTCGGAGGGGGAGGAAGAGGTAGAGGAAGCAGCGGACTTTAGCTCGTCTTCCTCCTCCGAGCCAGAGGGGTAAGAGGGTTGCTTTGAAGAAGCAGCAGCGGGAGCGTCGGTGTCCATTGACTCCGACGAGGGGGAGGGGGAGGGGGGTCTGGGCGACTCTACGGTCGGAGGGGTGTCTAAAGCGTCGCTGAAAGTAGCGACGCTGTTATCATGATGGAGGTTTTCGCCTCTTGAAATGCTCAAGAGGCTGGAGAGCTGATCCCCATATTTCCCGCGGAGTGCAAGCTCCGAGTCGAGTATAAACTCGAGGAGGTGAGCTAACTTCTTCGATAGAAGATCGAGGTCTACAACTTTGGTAGCCATAATGGCGGGGGGGGGAGGGAATAGCCTAACTATGCCTAACTCCCCGGTGGTAATGCCGGGGATGTGTACAATCCCTCCCTGTCGGGTAAGACAGGGAGGATGAGTGCCTATCGGTGAGCCCTAAGCTTGATTTGGCCCGTTGCCTATCTTAATGTGCAACGGGGTCCTATCTAGTCTAGTGTGAAGGGTATGAAGATCCACCACGCTAGATGTGTTGCTGTGGAGGCAAAACTGTCACCACGTGTTGACTAGGAGATCCCCTAAGGCCAAACACTGGGACCCGGCCAATTCACTGCCTAACCCTGAAGGGGGTCGGCGGGTGTGTTGGGTCAACACCCCACTCGGTTTCGTTGGCACCGTATGGTATCCACCGAGTGACCACGAAACTGTGGTTTTGCCCGGAAGGGGCCTAGTGAATCTACAGACGAGTATCTCTTGTTAGAGAAATAAGATAGCCTTGAAAAAGGCCTTTTTGGTGGATCTGTGCCCGATCGATAAACGATCGGAGATCCGGTGTAGTCGAGCGACTACGAAAATCGTTACGAAACGTAACGGAATAATGGCTCAGAGCAATGAGTCATGAACGGGAGAGCGCAAGCACACAACCGTTCGCGACCGATGCCAGAGCGTAGATATCTCTCTGATTGGTCAAGTATGTGTGACACCATTTTAAGGAAGTGAACACATCTGCAACCATCTCAAAATTATGTCTCATGAGTATAACTCGTAAAACAGTACTCACACATTAAAATAACATTAGCGTGCTCATGTTTCTTACAAAGTCCCTGAAAGCATTTTGAAGCGAGTTTCACGAACAAATATTAGGATGTTTGAGTAGTAGTAAAATGTTGACCTTCCCTTTTCTGTAACGTGATATGCATCGTTCTATGGTGTTCCTTGTTTGACGGTAGCAGTGGGTATTTATTTTCACACTTTGCTTTTACATTATTGTATTTAGACGTATTGTATTTTCTTTTGTTTAGCTTCCATATTCTTTAAGAGCAGTGGTGGCCCAGTGGTAACGGCCGCGACTTACGAATTGTAGGTCGTAGGTTCAAACCAAGACAGGCGCTTTACTTTGTGTATATTATTTCATCACCACTGCTCTCAAAACGGTGAAGGAAGACATCGTGAGGAAACCGGTATGTCCTAGAACCAAAAGTTCGAAGACGTGTGACATCTACCAACTCGCACTGGGCCCGCGTGGTGGATTACGGCCCACTCCCTCTCACAGAGAGGAGGCCTGTATCCCAGCAGTGGGAACATTTATAGGCTGATAATGATGATGATTCTTTACAGTTGTAGGTAGCGGTACAGTGGAATTTGGGTCAAGATATACTAATTAATCCTTTTGATAAAATAGTTTGATCTAAGTTTCAGGGTTGATTTTAAACAAATATTTGAGCCAACTAATTCCAGCTAAAATGTTTTCTATTTCTGAAAAATCTTGATTGTGTGAATATTAATGTGATGTTTATTTAATCCAACTTTTTCAAACCAGTTGATAAATTATAGATTAATAAAAAAAAAATAGAAATAACATTAGTCTAGGTAATTAGCAAGTACTTAAGTAGGAGGAGCTCGTGGCTAAGTAATATAACAGCCGCACGGGTTGATACATCAGGTTAAGCTACGCTTGCCGGGGTTGGTCCGTGGATGGGTGACCATCTTTACATACCCAGACCCCTCCGTGCCTCGGAAAGCATGTTAAGCCGTTGGTCCCGGATGTCCTTCGTGGATCTTTTACAGTCATTACGGGTCGTCACAAGCCCGAACAACCTTGCCAAGACTGGTTGTCAGACAACCAGTATTACCAGTTACTGGGTAAAATAGGCAGTCGCTCCATGTAAAATACTGGCATTCAGCTGCATCTGGTTAGACTGGAAGCTGACTCTTACATAGTTGGGAAAAGGCTAGTATGATTGAAGATTGACTAAGCAAGTACATACAACAATATTGCAACATTCGTCACATCAGCCCTCCGTTCAATAAATTTTACCTTGCTCAAAAAAAAAGTAAATATCTTGCACAGTGCTCTACATTCCCAGTAAAAATGGCACATGGCGTGAATGCTCGGCGTGACGTCACTCACTCAAGTGATGTTCACACACGTGATCGGTTTTACGAAGTTTCCACTAGAACAGACATGGATAATAAAGTTGTCGGCGTTAATCTATTCCAGTCCTACCGCACTATATTTACAAGGGTTAAAATGGGGGAAAACGAAAACTAACTTCGAGTTTGAGTCAATTTACTAAAATTTATTCTAAAGGTGAAATTGGGTTCGTGACGAAATTTCCTTTAGATTTTAATGGGATCAGGTATGAAATGGGCTTTGAAGATTTTTCCGGCAATTTATTCGATATAGGAAAAACAGTCGTATCGGGAATTTGTTTTATTGTTTACTTTTTGGCCGTCGGAATTCATGTTTTGTCTCGGTTAAGTCAATACTAAATCAGCCGATAAACTGTCGTGTTTTTTTATAAATCGATTATGTGGTTTAAAGGGTTTTATTCCCCAATATATCTATCTAAAATAACCTACACAATTAATTTAATATTCGCATAAAATCAAAATTAAAATTAACCTTCTCTTCCGCAGTATCATCGGCGCAGCGCGAACTCGGCAAGGGTTCGCCTACCAACGCCTCTGCAACGGCATCACCGGCCGGTTCCGTGGACAACGCGATCCGGTCCGGAGCATCCCTCGACGGTCCGAGGCCTACACCCCGAACCGGGCCGTACTTTGACCTGATGGCATCTAAGAACGTGACGGCGTTGTTGGGAAAGACGGCGTACTTGAATTGCCGGGTCAAGAATTTAGGGAATAAAACGGTATGTTTGTTTTTTATTAATTTTATTAAGGCCCGCTTGCACCAGAAATCACATTAGTAAAAATATTTAAAAACTCGTTGTTTCTGTCAATTGTTTGAAGATGACAGAGACAGAAATGGTTTTAAATTCGTTTAGCGTAAGGCCTCGTCCTATTTCAAAGCGATCGCCACGTTCATATGTCATTTTTTTTTCGATGAATCTACATGTCGTCGCGCCGATAGAAGGCACTTTCCGGTTTTGCGAACAAAAGTGACATATGAACCCGAACCATGGCGTATTCGCGTGACTATCGCTTTTAAATAAGAGGATAGTGATCAGTGCTCCAAAGGGGTCTAAGTATGTAAACATTTTGGTTATCTTACCACATCATCACTTACCGTCGGTTGACATAGTGGCAAAAACGAGCATAAAAAAATAGCATTTAAAAAAAAAAGGATTGTGTGGTTTTATGAAACCACGGTAAAAGTGAAACTTCTATAGGCGCCGCCATATTAGCCTTGGCTGCTCTGACGAGCGCCTTTCACATTATCCCTACTCCGCAGCCGACCGTCACGCGACATGCAACACACAGACGAAAAAGTTTGAGACGATGTAATAAAAGTTTCACTTAAAAAAATTGGTACGATATATAACGGTGGCTTTGTGGCATTAACGTGAAATTATATGCCCCAACAACTATAGGTCTAACTGTAAAAAAACGTTAGACTAAAAACTTGATTAAATTCAGAAGCAAAATTAAAATCGAAATATTTTGGTATTTATTAAAAGTTACCTAGGGATTTGTTTGTAGAAGACAACTTTGCTGCAAAATATATTATCTCTATTATTATTTTAGTTAACAAAAATAACCTATGATTTCTAAATATTATGACTGGGCAACCCGAGCTGCTGAGCAGTGGTGGCCCAGTGGTGACGACCGCGACTTACGAGTTGTATGTTGTAGGTTCGAACCCAGACAGGCGCTTTACTTTGTGTAAATTATTTCATCACCACTGCTCTCAAAACGGTGAAGGAAAACATCGTTAGGAAACCGGCATGTCCTAGAACCGAAAATTCAAAGACATGTGACATCTGCCAATCCGCACTGGGCCCGCGTGGTGGATTACGGCCCACTCCTTCTCACAGAGAGGAGGCCTGTGTCCCAGCAGTGGGAACATTTATAGGCTGATGATGATGATGATGATGAACCCGAGCTCTGCTCTGTTGAAAATAGAGAATGCTCATTTAATAGTATAGGAAAGTTCATACTAATCCATGTATAGTACTTACTTATTACATGCTGCCATGTCATTATTCAATATCATGTTCTAAACTTTGGGCAGCCGAGTTCTGCTCGGGTGAAAACACGGAGAAAAGGAATTTACCCAGATATGAGACCTAGCTAGATCGATTTTTCACCCCCGTTATCCCCGATTTCAAGAACGTGAGTACAAATATATATATTTATATATATATACAAATATTGCTCGTTTAATAGTTTAGGATATTCTTACAAGTCTCATACAAAATCATAACCCAACAATTGCTGACTCGAAATTCCCGAGCAACAAAACACATACAATAGAGGTGCAACCACGTCCGTCCCAAGATTCCTTCTTAAGTTTATGTCTCACGTGAAATGACGCTAAAGATAAAAGGCTAAGATAACACATCCCGTCGTTTTGCACGTGCCTAGTTAGATTTATGTTTGTGGCAATGGATATGTTCTATCTTTTGGGGATTGAGCTTGGGGATAATACACTGGGTTATATGGCCAACGTTTGCGTCCAAAGTTGGAGAGACAATGTTGGTGCTTTTGTGATAGATCGCTATTACTTTGACTGAAGTGCTTTGCGGTTGGTAGTAAGCTGGATCCGCTTATTATTAATACCTACCTATGCCAATTCTCATGGGCAGGCATATGCCTCTAATTCTGTTAACCTGTTCAACTTCAGGAAATGAATTTATTAAATAGTATTGGTAATTCCTAGTAATTGGGAAAAACATAATCAAAGGCAGTCGAATCTCAAAAAAATCCTATATCAGCTGCATCTCGTCTCACCATAACTTTGGTATTGATAAACTACTTGTGAAGTAAGATGTTTTTTCAACTATTTGAGACAATAATGGCTCCTTAAGATAAAAGACCTCTCCTTCTCACAGAGAGGAGGCCTGTGTTCCAGCAGTGGGAACATTTGCTGATGATGATGAAGACAAAAGAGGGTTGGCAACGTCGTAAATAGTTGTCAAATATTTACCTGTTTTTGATTAATTTAGCAATATTACTGTATGGAATTAAGAAATGTGGCTAACTGGGGAACTAAAATATTGATCATGAAATGCAATAATTATTATTATTTATATAATAATAATTTAATATTATTTATATAATAATAATTTATGCACTAATTAATATCGTAATACCGAATATTTAGATTTAGTTGTAAAAAGGTATTTGGAAACTTTCCCAATGCCTTTTATACACCAAAAATTTTTAGAACATCAAATTCAGTGTTATAATTGCAATTCATTATTAATATTCTACGGAACTAGTTAGCCACATTTCCTATTTCCATACAGTAATATTGCCAAATTAATCAAAACAGCGAAATATTTGACATATATTTGGGACGTTGCCCACTTTCAGAACAAACGCTTTTAAAACATACGCACTGACAGCTTATAATCAATTTATAAAAGTCTCAAAAACCGCCAAAACGATTTGTAGCATTAAATTACCATCTCAAACTTACAGAAAGTCAATTTATTTCACAACATTACTGCCGCGGCGACGCACATACTCGTATACAGTACTTATTCGTACGGTAAGCACTCGTACTGTTAACAATACAGACGTGTGCGAGTAACCTCGAGTACACACCACCGTACTAACGAGTTACCCTTATTTCAACAGGCAACGTCCAATTTACATAGCGGTGTACCACAAACTCCTCGCTTAAAATGAAACGTAACAATAGCACAATGAAACTTTAAAGTCGGTATTGTGCTCAACTTTATAAATAAAAGTCTCATTAGGCGA
The DNA here is from genome assembly GCA_963680765.1 of Agrochola lychnidis. NCBI lineage: Eukaryota > Metazoa > Arthropoda > Insecta > Lepidoptera > Noctuidae > Agrochola > Agrochola lychnidis. The sequence continues at coordinate 20,607,080 of OY796857.1, forward strand.
AGTCGCCATATCCCACATAAAATACAAGTCGGCCTAACGAGATCTCTCTCTCTTTCACACGGCGATTTAATGCGACCGCTATCATCAACGTTTCTGAATTTATGTGCTGGACGGTAATTGGTTTCAGGTAAACGGTTTCCGTGTTTTTAATACCTTTACTGGTGACTGGGTCTTGTATTTTTAGGGTTCCGTATCAAAATAAAAAGGAACCCTTATGGTGCGACCCAGTCTGTCCATCTGTCTGTCTGTCACAGCTGGATATCTCAAGAACTAATAATGCTATCAACTTGAAATTTGGAATAGTTTTAGATGACGTTTGCCCAACTGTTTTGCAAATAAGCAAGATTTTTTTTTTATGTTTTTGCAACAAGGACTGAACGGGGGTCTTAAAATTTTTAAGTGGGGCTACAAGGGCATGTAGGGTATCATAATGAAGGAGCGCTATTTGCACATTCTCATTTTTTTTATGCCGTATAGTTTTCCGGCTTTTGTCGAAAAATGTAAAAAAAAAAGAAAATTATTCTATGTGGTAAAAGTTTATGTACAGATAACAGGAAAAATAAAACGATGTCTCTCAATAGCACACTTTTTCAGAAATCATTAACAAAAATTATATTAGTTTCAATATCGGTCAAGACATGGCGCTCACCTAAAACTGCATTATTCGACGCCGCAGTGTAAAAATTCTCTGACGAATACAGGCCACACCGATGAAAATTTAAAATGGTACGGAAGCGGTTGATCCACGAGTCCGACTCGCTCTTGACCAGTTTTTTTTTATTTAGTGAATTTATTACTTTTGGTGTTGGATATTGGACCTTTCTACGTTATTACGTATGGTAATCTCGCTGTTATTAGAAGTCAACTATATATATATTTATTCATCTCAATGACCAAATGTCATCAACATTATCACCAGCCTACAGCAGTCCACTGCTGGACAAAGGCCTCTACAATTGCATGCCATTTAGCTCAATTTTTGGTAACTCTCATCCAACTGCTACCAGCTACCCTGCGAAGCTCGTCGCTTCATCTAGCCTGAGAGCGTCCTACCTTACGTTTGCCAATTCGTGGTCTCCAATCAAGAACACGTTTACTCCAACAGTCATCGGTTCTACGGCTAACATGGCCGGGCCATTGCCACTTCAGCTTGCTTATTTTGTGAGCTATGTCGACAACCTTGGTTCTCGGCCTGATCACCTCGTTCCAGATTCGATTCATTAGAGACTCCAAGCATAGGCCTTATTTTTAACCAAATGTATTTTTATATTACTAGCTGACCCGGCAAACGTTGATTTGCCATATAAATGTTTGGGGTGGACCACCCTTATCATTTAGGGATATAAAAAATAGATTATAACCGATTTTCAGATCTACATATAAAATTTCATAAAAATCGATCAAGCCATTTCGGAGGAGTATGGCAACTAACATTGTGACACGAGAATTTTACATAGTAGATAATATCTATAAACAATTCAATAATAGAAATAAGCAGTAAACAAGACTGTTTGATTTTTTCTATAAGGTCAATAATGTAGCAGGAAAGCTGTGTTTATTAAAGGCTTTCCAACCTTCAGTAAATTTTCCAAGCGGTATAATTAAAGAAAAAGTGCGAGATCTCAATTAAATATCAGAATGGCTATGCATGTTGTGTAGTGTTGTAAACGGTTTGCATCGATAATTACAGCAAATGTCCTTGTATAACCACTCAGTTATATATCAGGCCAGGGCCTCATCGTTCAATTACACGATATAACTAAATCATGCATAGCGTTAGGTAATTAATTAATAGAGAAATGTTATAATATTTCTATTAAACACCGCCGTTTATAAATCTACACACATATATACGTAAACTCACGCATATTTCCCATGGATGTAGGCAAAAACTACAGAACCTGCTTCGAATCTTACATACTCCTTTTACTTCGATTGTGTTAATAAATCTGGTCATACACGCACGACGGTTTCGAGTACTACACACCTGAACTTTCTGAAAAAATGTTTCAAATCAAATCAAATTATTTATTTGCTTAATACAGGTAGGTATAAACAGATGTTACAAATCTATTCTTGAAAAAGACATTACATTTGTTTTAAAAGGTTTAATTTTAAAAGATTTCGTCTAAATGAAATTGTTTATTCTGTAAATAGGATATCGGAATCACTTTTACACGTCATATTAAAAATAAGCTAGATGAGTTCGGCGTTTCCTATCTGACTACTCTGAGAAGAAAGGCCGAAACAAACTCAGAGGTCGCAGTCTCTTTTAAAGTCCAGACATAATCTTGGTCAGGCCATATGAGGACCATGTAGATTAGTGTCTGAAAAGGTCTTTTGAGGAAAGAACCACAGATTTGAGTGGACCTGTCCAGTCAGTGCAAGCACTTGTCAGTAATCGTGGAGCTCACAGGTCTATCTCGAATATCAATCTTTAAAGCAAAAAAAGTTCTAATGGATACTGTCTGCAAGAACCCAGCAGGCAGCAGTGTCTATTAGCTAGGTAGATACACCTAGTTTACAAAAAACAAAACCCACCTTCATTAAGAACTATAATGATAGCTTCAGTGGAATGAGAACAAAGCTGTGGAACCCACCTAACGCTAACGACACTACAACTTACGATGTTATTCCATTAAGGTTCCAATTTCCCTGCTCGGTTATAAGCTATCGCTAATGTAATTCTTCTAGGTTTTCTTTTTTCTCGTCAAACCAAAATGAGTTTTCGTTAACTACCTCATTTCCCTCTGCAATATTAAAGGCCAGTCGAGTATCCGGTTGCCAAGAATATTTTGGAGATAATCCCATAAGATTGCATTAATTTTGGGTTCCTTGCATACGTTTTTTTTTGACGACTAAATAATAACTTTTTTGTCTTATTTAGAGAGGAAAACTGCCTTTTTTGTAGGTTTTATTAAAAATTAAAAATAAATATAATAAATAAATATAATAAATTAACACTGATAGTGAAGCGGTCTATATTTTAGGGGATTTTAACGCTCATCCTCACGAACTATTTTGTGATGAACTGTTGAGCTTCTGTGTCGAACAAGACTGGTGCTGCGTTGATATGGAGAAGCTAGGTATTCAGTCTAGTACATACACCTTTACGAGTGAGGCGCATGGATGTAGGAGATGGTTAGATCATTGTATTGTCACTAAAGCTGCCCAAGAGACTGTCCATAATGTGTGGGTGCAGCATGACGTGTATTGGTCTGACCACTCTCCACTTTATGTGGAATGTGATATTGATAAGATTTCTATTAAGTGTGCTATTGATAGTAAGCTATTAGGTGACGGTGTGATCTGGGGCAGAAGAGAGGTTGAGCAGATTGATCGATATCATAGTCTATGCCATGAGGAGCTCAAAGGGCTGGATTTCCCAATGGAATTCAGTTCATGCGCTGATACATTCTGTTCTGACCCGGTACATACGGCCTTGTTAGATAATATGTATACTAAGATCACAAATATTTTAACGCAGGCGTCTGTAAGATCCTACAGTCGTAAATGTTTCAGAAAGGGTGGGTACATCACCGGGTGGAACAGGCATGTCGCAGGCGCTCACAGAAAAGCTAGGCTGGGGTTTCAGCTATGGGTGTTAGCTGGTAGACCATCGAATGGTACTGTTTATGAACACATGTGTGATAGTCGGAGGGATTTTAAGTCCAAGCTGAAATGGTGTCAGAACAGACAAGAACAAATTAAGATGGATATTCTTGCCTCAAATCTTTCAGCGAGGAATTTTTCAGCCTTCTGGAAAAATACTAACAAGATGAACCCTAAGCCAAGTATACCTGTGAGCGTCGGCGGCATCAGTGATCCTAAAGAAATTGCCAATAATTTTAGAGACCACTTTATGGTAAGATCTCCCCTAGGACCAGCGATGACCGATGCGGGTGCTGCTGGGGCCGTCGTATCCGGGAGAAAAACTCGCTTTTCGGCAAAAGAAGTTGTTACAGAAATTCTAAGGATGAAGGGGGGTAAGTCTCCAGGATATGACGGGCTCAGCATCGAGCATTTCAGGCATGCAGGTGTACATCTGCCGCGTGTACTGGCTATGTTTTTTACGCTGTGTATTGGTCACTCATACCTACCGGAATCGCTGATGAAAACCTTGGTTGTGCCCATTCTTAAAAACAGGACAGGGGATGTATCGGATAGGGCGAATTATCGACCCATCTCACTTGCTACAACAACAGCTAAGATACTTGACAGTCTGCTTAATCAGAGTCTCAGTGGGTACTTACATTTACATGACGCACAATTCGGTTTCAGGGCGGGATTATCCACTGAGAGTGCTATTTTATGCCTTAAGCATACTGTCAGGTATTACACGGAGAGAAAGACACCGATATATGCCTGTTTCCTCGATTTGTCAAAAGCGTTTGACACAGTTGCCTATGACATACTGTGGCGAAAGCTAGAGGAAACGGGCATGCCAACGGAATATGGCACAATCTTAAAATTCTGGTATAAAAACCAAATTAACCAGGTGAGATGGGGTGGTACATTGTCTGACGAGTATAGATTAGAATGCGGTGTAAGGCAGGGCGGCCTCACATCTACTGGCCTCTTTAGCCTATATGTGAACCAGTTGATCGAGGAGCTCAGCAGGACACATGTCGGATGCTACATTGACGGAACATGTGTCAACAACATAAGCTACGCTGATGATATGGTTCTGCTGGCCCCCTCGGTTAACGCCCTGAGGACACTGGTTAAGGTTTGTGAACGCTACGCATCCGAGCATGGTCTCAGGTACAACTCGCTGAAAAGTGAGGTACTGATTTTTAGGGCCGGAAAACAGAGACCTAGTACAGTGCCTCCGATCATGGTCGATGGGGCGGCATTGAAAATTGTGCAGAACTTTAAATATCTGGGTCATCTGGTCACGGAGGACTTAAAAGATGACCCAGATATAGAAAGAGAACGCAGGGCGTTGGCGGTAAGGAGCAATATGCTGGCCCGTAGGTTTGCTCGATGTACCAAAGAAGTTAAACTGACACTTTTTAGGGCATATTGTCAGTCTTTTTACTCGAGCGGCCTGTGGGTTCGGTATACGCAACGTGCCTACAACGCTCTGCGTATTCAGTACAATAATTCTTTCAGAATGCTGTTGGGGTTGCCGCGGCATTGTAGTGCGTCGCAAATGTTCGCAAATGCGCGCGTTGACGGTTTCCACGCTATAGTGCGTAAGAAAGTGGCGTCATTATTCCACAGACTGCGCGGTAGCACCAACACCATTTTGCAAATGATTGCGTCCCGACATGACTGTCCCATACAGGCACACTGGGTGGGAATAGTTACAGGGAAATTGTAAAAAAAAATATATAATTTATGTACCTACTAACATAGATCTTAAGAAAATTGTTACTAACACATTATATGGATTTTTCTGTCCGAAATAAATGAATAATAAATAAAATAAAATAATAAATAATACTTTAAACCTAGGAATACCCGAAGGTTTAAAATGTTATATCATTTTATTTTTTTAAGGTGTAAATAGGCGCGTTGGGCATTTTTGATATGGAAAAAAACAATTGAACTCGCGAAACCGTTACCAACACCTCCTTTTTGTAAACGCGATTGTGCTCTTTATTTAGATAAAGTTACGGACCAATGTTCTATACAAGTATTTTTCTTCCACCAAGGCGATCTTGTTCAAGTTTTCACTTCTGTCGGCATTCCCGGAGTGTCACTGTTTCTTTTTGTCTTGTAATACTGCCTCGTCGCGTTGGTCTGATTCTGGTCTGGTGGGTATGGTTTGTGAGCTTACTAAAAGCAGATTGATACAGCTCTGCATTTCTTATTGCCTGCTGAGCCTGCTCGTGACTTCGATATCGCTTGATAGAAAGTGATGCATATGAAACGAGCGTACTTTAAACGATGAAATGAAATTGTTTATTTTGTAAATAGGATATCGGAATCACTTTTACAAGTCATATAAAAAAAAATCTTTCCTATCTGACTACTCTGAGAAGAAAGACCGAAACAAACTCAGAGGTCGCAGTCTCTTAAAGTCCAGACATAATCTTGGTCAGGCCATATGAGGACCATGTAGATTATTGTCTGAAATGGTGTTTTGAGGAAAGAACCACACAAGATTTGAGTGGACCTGTCCAGTCAGTGCAAGCATTTGTCAGTAATCGTGGAGCTCAACTCAGAAGTTAAGGAGCTCAACTCGACGAATAATGCCTGTTCACTCTTGCTCGTGGCTAAGTAATAATAGCCGCACGGGTCGATCCAACAGGTTAAGCTACGCTTGCTGGGGTTGGTCCGTGGATGGGTGACCATCTTTACATACCGAGACTCCTCCGTGCCTCGGAAAGCACGTTAAGCCGTTGGTACCGGCTGTCATTTGTAGATCTTTGACAGTTGTTACGGGTCGTCAGAAGCCCGAAAGTCTGACAACCAGTCTTACCAAGGGGTATCGTGTTACCCAGTACTTAACTGGGTTGTGGAGGTCAGATAGGCAGTCGCTCCATGTAAAATACTGGTATTCAGCTGCATCCGGTTAGACTGGAAGCCGAACCCAACATAGTTGGGAAAAGGCTAGGCAGATGATGACTCTTGCTTTGAAGGCTGACGGAATAGGCTTCATGTCCTGCTCTTATCCCAATTTATTTGTGGTTGGTGCAACATGTCTATTTCTTCCATACTTCTTTGTTAGTCATGATCTCGGTAGACACCCCCTTTTTACCCGACTACGGCGAAGCAAAAAGGAGGGTTATGATTTTGACTGGTATGTTTATATGCTATATGATGTCACATTAAATGCAATATGGCGCCCTCTAGAGGACATAAATATAAGAACTTAAAAAAAAAAAAATGTTGTGCCAATTTGAGTATCAAATGAAAGGGCTTGACGATTAAATTACAAATCTGATGTATATATGTCATATTGTCTAAGTAAATAAATATGTTTGTTAAAAATAAGCAGAAGTGAGACTACTACGTACGGCGCGGCTGTAAAATTAATACTTATGATACAACAAACACCAATAAAAAAAATTTGCTGCTCTTTAAATACATTATCACGGAATTATAACCCCAAAATAATTCAAATAATAAGTAAGTTCAAAAACTAAAACCCAACAACTGAAAAATCACGCTCTAAAACTATGTAGTAGAAACTAGATAATATTTCAGACAGAAATCAAGACAGAGATACAAAAATGGTCAAGATAAACCCATGGTCACATGCCTATACACCTACAAAATTAAAATGCATGCGACCACGGCTTTTTTGTATGAAATATTTTCTTGTTTCATACTTTTTAGAGCGTGAATTTTCAGTAATCACGTTTTAGTTTTTTTTGCCATATCAACTTTTATACATAATTGTACCTATTGTAATTTATTTTTCTAATTAAATCTCTTTGTTACAGTTAAACATGCAAGTATCATGGGTACGACATAGAGACATCCATCTGCTGACCGTCGGTCGGTACACGTACACAAGTGATCAGAGGTTTAGAGCTATTCACTTGCCACATTCCGAGGACTGGACTTTACAGGTAAATATTAGATTACATACTACATATTATAAAATCAGAGATTTCCGGCCACCGTAGGCGCGGGCTTACGGACGGTGAGCAATAGGTAGCTCGCCGTCCGATAAGGACCAGGCCCGGGTTGACGGCACATTGTGTTCCACGCGCGCCTCAAAGAGATGTCAGTAGAATTGACTGGGTCCGCTAGGGTCGATGCCTGCCGGGGTTGCGAATAAAATCTAAAGGAAAATCGTGGCCCCCGGCAACATGGTAACTGAAAGAACACGGGTGGGTTTAGTCAGTACTAGTCTGACACGCCCTCCCGCTTCACCCAGAGCGGGAGAAGTTAATTGATAATTTCCCACCCAAAAAAAAAAGGCATCTCAGAATCTTGTATTTCTCAGTAGCAGCCCGCAGTCTGGATTTGTGTCTGGTTGATGGCAATATGCTCGCCCCCTATTACATGGGACTTTAAAATATAACTGGCGAAATGTGGATGTACTAAAGGTACACCTCTGCCTAACCCTTCGGGGAGTACAGGCGTGATATGTTTGTGTTTTATTATTATTTAAAAAAAATCTAATTTACTTGATTCATTAATCTTAGAAAATAATATTCAAGCACTTTTTCTATAAATTATACCGTGCATATTATTAGTTATACAGTGACTTCAATTACACGTAATTTTAACACAGAACTTTTCTATGCAAAAAATTATAATATTAGGTGTTCATTTCCAGCCACAATTGCAAGTTTTACAAAATAATTACTGTAGTTTTGAGAGGTAATTGTGAAAAGGCAGTGTGCCCTGCACAATCCCACAACCTTGAAATGTACCTAAATTCAGGGTAATTCATTGTTCATCAAATTGACATGCGAGTCCACACCACCACTAAATCCGCCGGAAAATTGTGGAATTACGTTTTTGAAGTGAAAACTTCTTTAGGCGCGTTGGGCATTTTTGAGATGGTAAAAATCAATTGAACTCGCGACACCGTTTCCGACGCCTCATTTTTGCTAACGCGATTGTGCTCTTTATTAACATTACGTTACGGATCAATGTTTTATGTAAGTATTTTTACCTTAAAGGTTTTGGAAGTATTTTTTTTTTTTGTAAACGCGATTGTGCTCTTTATTTAGATAAGGTTACAGACCAATGTTCTATACAAGTATTTTTCGTCCACCAAGGCGATCTTGTTCATGTTTTCACTTCTGTCGGCACTCTCGGAGTGCCACTGTTTTTTGTTTACAATGTGATGCAATGATATAGACACTAACGTCGTGTCAAAAGCACTTCAGTGGTGGCGCTGACTCTACGTCAATTTGCCATTTTTATATAGTTGTCAAAGAATGACAGTTGTGATTTGATTAAGTGGACAATTTAAGTTGGTATTCAATTTCATAATACCTGACTTTAACATTCGACCCTTGCCTTCGGTTTTCTTATCAAAATGGATGAAGTATTAAACAAAATTGAAGATATATAAAAATAACTGTGGTCTGGATTTGTGCCCGGTTGATGGCAATAGGCTCGCCCCCTATTACATGGGACTTAAACATAACTGGCGAAATGTGGGTGTGCCTACTACAGATACACCTCTGCCCAACCCTTCGGGAAAACAAGGCGTGATGTTATGTGCGTGTGTGTAACTGTTGGTAAACAGTATGTAAATATTGTTTTGGCAACTAAAGTGACATACAATCGCTCAAATAATAAGATCTAAGCCTCCATGCTTTATGGATAAACTTCGCTACATGTTCAAGTATCCACTTTAGATCTTAATCTATGTTTTGGCTAGTTGCCATGAGATAAAAAGCAAGCTTTCCGATAGCCTTTTCTTCAAACCATACAACAAGCTAAAGAGACATTTTAAGAGTTTTAATGGAGATAAATGTAACTTTATACACGTGTTCTTAAAAGTAAACGCAGTCACGTGGTCGTTGGTTCATATTAACGTATTTCTGTCATATCCCTATGTTTTGTATTTTGGCTTTTTTTTCTAAAGGACCATAGTCAAATTTGTATGGAGTCTGGTCTCAACTCTCAGCAGTGATGAAACTTATGCCGTGTAAAAGCTTTTGGGGTATTATTTTAATAACTCCAAAAAACAAAAAAAACATAGGGATATGGTAGTAATATATGTATATAAATTATACCAGGCAGACGGAGGAATACGTAAGTATGGAATGAATGCCAACGACCACGTGACCGCGTTTCCTAAAAGAAAGAAAGAAAGAAAAAGAATTTATTGGGACTCGCAGAGATCACAAATTAAACTAAACATTTGTAACACTGTATAAACATTTGAAAAAAACAGTGGCACTCCGGGAGTGCCGACAGAAGTGAAAACTTGAACAAGCCTTGGTAGAAGAAAAAATATTTTATAGAACATTGGTCCGTAACCTTATCTAAATAAAGAGCACAATCGCGTTTACAAAAAAAAAAAAAACTTCCGAATCCTCTAAAGTAAAAATACTTGCATAAAACATTGATCCACACCGTAATATAAATAAAAAGCACGATTTTGTTGACATAAATGAGGTGTCGTCACAGTATCGCGAAATCAATGGTTTAGTCCCATCTCAAAAATGCCCAACGCGCTTAAAGAAGTTTTCACTTCAACAAAGTAAAATGAAAATAAAAACAGAGAGTCCTGTCCTCTTAAATAACATTTTAGTTGTGCCCTTCTACTTCATTGAGATGAAAATGACAAGGAGAAATTTTTTTTTACATGTTTTAATGAATAAGTAAAACAGTTTAACAAAACTGATTTAATTTGATTGAAACAAGTAGAAATTACTTAATTTAAATTAGTTGCTTCATATAAATTGAAAATCATAAGTGAACCGTGTATTATTGTAACAAGTACAGTCCGGTACCAGTAAAATACATACCAACACTAATTTTGTCCGCAAATAATGTTAAACATATACCAAAAATCGATGCCCGTACTCAGGAGAATTAAATGTTGTTGTTCGGACATCAACACTCCGATGTTACAATTTAACATAAGCTGATTATGTTAATAAAACAAAACAAACAACACATCCATTATTTAATACCTACATACCACTAGACAACAATTAATTAAACCTACGATATTAATGTTAGAATTTAGAATTTACACTACGTTAAATACAGACATTTATGAAAGGGGATCTATGTAAATATTCAAGTAACATTTACGTTTAGATGTAATAACATTACAATTCAAATAAACCCCGACTTCAAATTATATTAATTGTACTTGAAATCACTGGAACGTTTGTTCTAGAGGATAATGTTGCTGTAATAAGAAGTCCTTTATCTCTGAGAGTTCTAGAATATTGTGCTGAACATTAAACTGCTGTGTTGGAGGGTTCAAATCTACGTTCAAATGTTTTGTCCCGTGAAATGTGCCAGTAAATCCGCATTATGACATGGCCGTTAATTTAATTATACCGGTATTGTCTGTGATGGTTTCGAAATACAGAATTAATTTAAAGTTAAAATGTGAGCCCATGACCGTTCATTTTTATTGAAATTATGCGCAAATATGCTCTCCAAATCCTATAACTCTAACGTAGGCAGGTATAAAAAATTTAACAGCTGATCAAAAAGTTAATGATAATCGGTTCATATTTTCTATACTTATAATAAAGCTGAAGAGTTTTTTTGCATATTTAAATGTGCGAATCTCTGGAACTAATAGTCAGATTTGAAAAAAATCTTTTTGCATTGATAGCCCAATTCTTGAGGAAGGCTACAGGCTATTTAACATCACGCTAGGACTCATAGGCGCCGAGGAAAAATAAAAATAACCGATGATCATTACTTTATGATCAGCCCTAGTATTATTTGAAAAAAGAAGTCTGAAATCGCCAACCAGGGCCGTCTTAACCATTTTGGGCACCAGGGTGCGAAAATCAGCCTGCGCCCCCCATGTCAACGAAAAAAAGCAAAATTTTTGTGTTCCATTTTTTTTTAAGTAACATACTACACAATAAAATGAAATTATTTTTTTCTGGTTTTTAAGTTGACAAACTTTTTAATGATATTATGTCGTCTGTTTTGAAATCTACATTCGATTTCTATACAAATCGATCGACTCGATCGGCTTGCGCTCCCTAAGAACTTGCGCCCGGGCGCTACGCACCCCTTGCACCCCCGGGTAAAGACGGCCCTGTCGCCAACCCATCTTGAGCAAGCGTGATTATCAATACTCGCCTTCTCTGTATGAGAAGAGGCGTTTGTCCTGCAGTGGGACATAATTAGGTTGATATTGTTATTGTTTGAAAAATATTTAAAATAAACAATACAATAATTCCTAACAACAAAATTTTACCAACGTTTTTCTAACGCTCACCAGACCAGAAAATTGACTAATACAGCATAATTATGTTCTACCCCGTTGGCTAAATAAAAACGATGGTCCAAGATCGGCCTACGCTCTCTCCTACTATGTTGGGGTCGGCTTCAATCTAATTTAAATGGATGCAGCTGAATACCAGTATCCATACTCTCCATATTTATGTTATAATTATGCGAAAATAACTCTGACTATCTTACTTTTCCACGCCTTAACGTCTGAACAGATTTCGATGAAACACGGATAAACTTCAAACCGAGTTAGTACATAGGGTATTCTTTTAGGGTTCCGTAGTAAACAAGGAACCCTTATAGTTTCGTCATGTCCGTCTGTCTGTCTGTCTGTCCGCGGTCTAGCTCCAAGACCCTTAGTACTAAAAAGCTGTAATTTGACATAGGTATACATATTAATTACGCTGACAAAGTGGTAAAACAAAATTATGAAAAACATTTTTTTATGGTACCTCCCATACACGTAAAGTGGTGATGTTTTATTTTTTTATCCCATAGTGTGGGGTATCATTGGAAAGGTCTTACAAAAACATGAGTTTGTGAAAACCATTTTTGGATTTAGGGATCCGTTTGCAAAATATTAAGCTTTAAAATGCTCATTTTTGTTAGAGTCAAGTGTCCCCCCCCCTGCCAGCTAAATGGTTGGTTTTGGATGTGAGAAAAAAATTACAGCAGTAGTTTATATAACGAAATTAAAAGGAAAACTATTACAGCTAAGTAGGCTTTACTAGTTATCGAGTAATAATCGACCAACTTAACTTTGCAGTTGCAAAAACATGTTTTCCCATACATTCCGTATGGGAGAACATGTTTATCAACTACAAAGTTAAGTTTGTTTTTAGGATAAATTCATCCCAACTACGGAACCCTTCATTGGGCGTGGTCCGACACGCACTTGGCCGGTTTTTCTTGGTATTTCGTTCCCGTGGTATGATTTACTACCATCTAAAACGAAACTAGTTTTACATATCAGGCCCTGAGCTTCAGCTTAATATTTTATTCTTGTTACAGATCAAATATCCACAGCACCGGGATTCGGGGATATACGAGTGTCAAATATCTACGACTCCTCACATGAGTCATTTTATACATCTCAATGTTGTTGGTAAGTCGATGCCTATTGGATTTATGTGTTGCCCTGGGGTTTGCTATTAGAACCTTATTGGCTACCTCTGACGAAGGCACTTGGTTCTAAATTATGTTAGCGTCTTTATATCAAACCTAATTTATTGTATTCTTAAATGCTTGCGAGTCACTACCGAAATGGTTTCTTTTTTTTCTTGCTTCAGAATTTCTGACTTCCATGGTTTGTTAATTAGATTCTTCTTTCTTCTTCTTTTTTTGTGTGGTTAGTGACTAACCTGATGTCAAAGTTTTTATGCCGCCCATGAGCCACTGACTTTAGCTATACATGCCGTCAAAAAGTATCTCTCAAAGAGGAAACCAGCCGGTTTCCTCACGATGTTTTCCTTCACCGTTTTTGAACCAAGTGATAATTATACAATACGCACATGAATCTGACTTTTCGGATATGATGTTAATTAGATAATTAATAAAGTCTTATGTAAACCGCACCATCTTTTGATCGGATAATAGCAAGCCTCCCTTTGAGTATCAAGTTCAGGCCACAGCGAAATTACAAGCGATCGTAAAGTCGGTATCTGTGAACTTTTTCAATTAATACAACTTCCCAAACCTCAAAATTAATTCTGAAATTCAAATCCGAATGTAAAATGTCGATAAGTTCTGCGTTTCTAATTTTCGAAACAGGAGTTTGGTTTATATTGTGTTCGTAAAATCTCTAATTAGTTCAATATGTTCTACGAAACAAACCTCCAAACTTGGCCCTTGTAATTTGAACGTAATTGGCTGTGTCATGACTCCAGTGTTGACTACCCGTATTTAATGATTTTAAACTATTGTTACTTCAATAAACAAGCCCGAAATTAATGTTGAGCGACGGAATATTTATTGAAGAAACAGTGTTATTATCTATACGGTAATTTCAATTTCCGTAAATAATTGGAACGGGCTTTAGTTACACACAATTCTACATTTATGAAAACTCGTGAATACACAGTAACACAAGGGAAGAAAAGTTGTTAAATAATATGACTATGGGCGTATATGCCTTTAAAAATTAAGGCCACCTAAAGGTCTATGAAGCTTAGAGCACAAACGATTATTACGTCACAAAAGTAGACCTACATGAAAGCAAAATGAGAGCGTATACATTATTAAGAACTCTTAGAGCAAGTATCTATATGAGACCACTTAGAGCCAAGGCCAATGAAAGGTCAAATTGTGCCAAGACTGTTTGAAATAAGCTTCAAAAGATAAAGACGGGAAACGTGTAGGTGAACTATTACGTCATTAACTCCCAAGTACCACTGAGGCTAGGGACTGGTAATGGCTTTAAATACCAGCACCATTCCCTAGTAAATACCAGTAGCAACTTTTCATTTACCGTTTATCATATAGCTGTGTGTTTGTGACTCAAGCGTTTGCGTCAGAAAGTTAGTTAACTTAGTACAAAATGTTTATGTTAGTCATGTTTGGCCAAGTCGGTTAATTAAGTGCGACGTATTATGGGCACGCACGCAACTTATGGGGGCTATAAGAAAAACAAAACAAAAGACTTTTCGTTATTAAGGAATGTTAAATTTGATGGTTTTGCGCATTAGAGGAGAAACTAAGGTATATTGAATATTAATGTTTTATTTACGAGACAGTTTTAATTGATGCCAAAGAACCTATAAGCGATGATAGTAAAAATAATAGTGCAGTATTTCTTTTAATATTTTGAATCATAACCAATAATACAAAATTTAGTGCAGCAGTTAACAAAACTAGTATTAACGAAAGGATAATCTCATTTATACTTCAGATGTAGAAGGATGTACAGTTTATGATAATGTTTTTATTGTTACAGAACCAACAACAGAGATAATTGGTGGGCCTGATCTCTACATTGACCGAGGCAGTACCATCAACCTCACATGCGTGGTTCTATACTCACCAGAACCACCAGCTTACATATTTTGGAATCACAATGATGCGGTAAGATCTTTAAAGTAACTAAGAGATGCGAAGTAATACTCTATCGTACAAAAATCTTCTGCTAATCAATAGAATACAATTCGTTGAAAAGTCAAATGAACTAGAAAATGATTAATAATTCACAATTTAACGATATTTCAATTTGTTTATAACCCAACACTTCCAACACAACTCTCAAATTTAACAACTCAGATGTAATTCAATTTGTCAGACAACATAATCCAAATTACCATAATAATATATCCAATCCAACAGTTTTATAACATGAAAAACAGGAAAATGTATCCAATCTAGAAAATAGCATCAATCCTATTACCATAAAACATGGAGTGAATAAAATGTGTACAGATAATAAGCTACGACTCCCCGAGAGGGGGCGTGTCGGTGGTGACGGAGAAGGGGGAGACGACGACCTCTTTCCTGCTAATCCAGCAGGCCAGACCGTCAGACTCCGGGACGTATCAGTGTAACCCGAGCAACGCACAGTCGAAGAGCATCGTGGTCCATGTGCTCAATGGTAAGTTGGAAGTTAGAGTGGTGGCTTGTAATTTTGGTTTCTTATTTATAATTTTTTGACACCTACTTAGGCGACACCCGACAGTATTTTTATTCATTTTTTATGTTCTCTTCATTTATTCTCATTTTATTTCCTATCTAAATAAAAAGTTAGCAAGAGATTTTATCAAAGCAGAAAGCAGAATGTTTAACATCGCCATTTATGTCAAGCCTAATTACATTGACATTTTACAAAGCCATACTTTACAAGATGTCGCTATTAATGATTCCCTTATCAAAAATCTGTATTATTCAAATTAAAATAATAAATTTATAAAATCCCAAATCTTGACGACGATTCGTAAAGAGCATACCAATCTACTTGATAAATGAGCTCCGTAAGATAAAAGAAAGAATATACATTTTTAAAACCTCGCAACGAATAAAAAATTTAGGCTAAAGACTATTATCATTAACCCGGCGAGGATGTGGTGAAAATAGTTACGTGGAGGTTGTGGAGGGTATATTTGACCCTGAAGTTCTATTGCATTTTTATAGGCTAAATTTATATTTTTTATCAAACCATTGAATAACAGTAGATTATTTGGATATTATTTTATAGATTTTGATTTAAAAAAAACAAGTGCTAATACAAAATATTTAATTTTTCTAATTTTAGCTACGGCCTAAAAACAATCAACTTTTGCAAAGCCTTTCGTTCCAAACATAAAAAAACTAAAAATAAGTAAAACTTCTCTTAAAAATTAGGATAATTTGGTATACATATATATTTAGAGATCAATCAGTTTCACTAAATAAGTCAGTCTTATATACTACACAATGTTACTGTCTGTTATTGTAGCACATTCTTGGCAGAATGAAACAGTATGTTCTGGACAAATATACTTATGGCATTCTTCGCAAACGTTGCCAGTCTTCCGATGTCGGGCATAAGGACACACTTGCCACCTTTTTCGTACACCTGGAACTCTGACAGGCGGTTCTTGTTCAGATTCTCCACTGAATTCTCTGATTCTCTTACGCAGCAGTCTTGGCAATTATGGTATTTCTTTTTGGGTATTCAAGTGTTCAGTAATCCTATCCGTATCCTGACGCTCCCGGTTATTCATTTTGTCCAAAAATACCTGAAAATACAATTACAATAAATAAAAAATCTTCTGAAATATTGCACAAAAATGCTACGTCGCGGTTGTGGCAGGGTCATATTTACCCTTTTTGACTTCGTGCACGTGCAGCTCCCGTCGCAGGTGGCGGCTGATCGAGTAGTGGTGTGTGGCGTGCGGGCGGGTCCCTTAGCAACAGCTACTGACGCGTACAAGCTACTAAAGCCGCGGAAAAAAAAACTACACTCGATTAAAAATTGACAGGGTCAAATAGACCCCTCCACATCCTCGCCGGGTTAAAGCAATGAATCAGCGAAATTTTATGTTTCTTTTTAATGTTAGGTTCGTGGTTAGGAACAATGGGTAAAACTACGATGTAATAAGGTGTTTTCATGTTACATACCATTTATCACTAGCTTGAGTTGAGAAAGGACTATCACGAAGAAACGTGAATACTATTAATTTTTAAGTAATTCGATTTTATTTTACTGTGGATCTAGATTTGTGATATCCATTAGAGGTGTTTGTTTTGACCTCCGAATCACTTGTGCAATATATTTTTATAGAATTCCAGTCATTAAGGGAATTCTTGTTGTGTTTTCTGAATTCTATTCCCTCTCAAAAATGTTGATTCATATTGTCTTTCCCAGAAATTAATATACTGGTCTCGTAACCTATATTAATGTCCCCATTATTATAATGACTGGTTTTATTGCGCCATTCTTCATCCCTTAAATTCTGTTCCATCTATTGTTCCGCATCTTAATCTACGATTAGTGATTCAAATCCTGGTTTATTATTTGAAACACTCCAATTCAGGTTTCGTTTAATTAAATTAAGTAGGTTTTGATAAAGTACTCTATGAATCACATTTCTCCGTAAAATTCGTGTTAACCATTGCTCAGCGAATGACTAAAGCATATTTATGTTTAGGAATTAGTAATGACTGAGCATGTTAAAAGTAAAATGTCCCTTATTTTCTATCACTTCTTATCTTTCTAACTGGCAACAAACTCTTCTGTCATTTCCATACGCATAACCTGATTCTCTTCTATATTTGTTTTGTTGCTACCAATATTGTTGAGAACAGTTTTAATTTTTGCCAAAGAAGCAAATTCGATTTTTCCTTTATCAGGTGAATACCCTGCGGCGATGCAGCGAGGGGGGCAGGCTTTTGCACCGACGTCGCCTACGCACTGCCTGGTGTTGGCTGCTTGCCTCTTCCTCACGCTCTCTTGACACATACGGATCTTTAACTAAATGTAAATACAAGAATTTTATCAAAATCAGCCGCTTAAATTGACAATACGGACATAATGAAGATAATAACTTTGCCCATAATTGTCAATTTAGCCGACTGAAATATTTGCTATTTATAGTGTGGGTTGTGTTATGTACAATATAAAGTAAATCCAAGAGCAAGTAGAACATGCTTGTTCCATATAGTGTTGTATATAGTGTAATATAAAGCGTGTTAATCGTATTAATTTATTTGTAATGATAATTAGACTTTATTTCCAACGTATAAAGAACCCTTGTCAACCTATGATTAACTTCCAGGTAAACTATTACTTGTATCAGGAATGTATCGAATAATTTGTATTACCTTAATTGGCAAATATGATTCAAACGTAATATTCTTGTTTATGATAGATGTGTATTAGAAAAATGATGATGAAAATATTAATCCATTGAAAGGACATAAAGATAGTGGACACAGGAATGTATAAACAGCTGACAATACTACGTTTAAAAACACAAAATGTTTAGAAATGAAAATGTAAATAGTTGAGGTTATACGAATCACTCTATCTAGCCTTTAATAATATCTGTGTTAAGTGATGTAAATTGTAAGTAAGTTTTTAGTAAATTTTGTGAATCTAAATGATGTTGTAAATAGTATTTGTAAGAGAGCTTTTGCAAAGGGGTCTTAGTAAAGTAAGAATAAAATTTAAACAACGGATCGTCACCAACAGCTGCGGATGGAAATTGATACTACTAAAATTAAATTGTTTACGAAATAGCCATACATATTTACTTATAGAAATTATTTATTGATCATAACGATGAATAGGAATTCAACATTGCATATCGAATTAACTTATTCAAGACATTTTGGATTTTACCACACTTATAATAAGACCCATTTGAAAAAGGTAAGATATTGTATAATAAATACACTATAAAATAATAGAGTAGATAGTTATAAGCGTAAACTAGGAGAAGATATTTTACATAGTTAGAAAACAATTCTGATTTGAAATCGAAAATTGTTTGTGTACTTTAATATTCTTCCTGTGACCGATATATTTCTATAAATAATAACGAAATAAAATACGTAAAAATTTTCGTCTTGTGTAAGTTTCGTTGCCTATTAATTAAAGTAATTTATTTTCTTTTGTGGAAATTGTATAAAAACCTAAGTAGTCTTGATCCCCGTCCCCTTATTTTTTAAGAATCGTTACTTATTATGAAAATATCGAAGTGCTTTCTTGACAGATACTGTCATTAATATATTTTTCATTTCCACAACTGTACATAAAAGCTGTCCAGTTTAACTCCGCTGAATCTCGATGTAAAATAACGAAAAAATAAAATTAAAAGTGTTTTTTCTTGAATTAGGATATTGACAGATCTCGATAATTATAACCAGTTATTATTATGTCAAAAGTTTATTATTGTATACAAGTAACAATAGTATTAAATAAAACTTGTTGTATGTATTATGATACCTGACGGTGCGGTGCTCCGCATAATATAATTACATGTGTAATAAACATTATAAAGAAACAATAAAGTTTTAAAAAAATACTAGCTTTTTCTCTACCGAACAAAAGTGGAATTTACCAACCACTCAATGTAAATTCTTAAATGCCTTATCCCCAAAGATGTGGTGAATTCGTAAGTCCAGTTTATTGATCAGCCATTTTGCAAGGGCCTAGTCTAGCAGTCCACGTTTAGCATAACAATAATTCCCAAATGAGAATTATTATGAGAATTATTGACACGGCGAAATGCAAAAAAAAAAAATACGGAGTCGCACTACGGCTACTACGCGTAACGTCCGTTTATGGCCGTATTATTATATTTGGAAGATGCATTTTTTTATCTTCGATCGATCGTTACCTTCATATTTTAAGATTAGTCGTTCTACGTCCGTCAGTAAGTCCAGTACAGTCAAAACGCAATGTATTATTTGAAACTAGCGACCCGCCCCGTCTTCGCACGGGTATAAACCGGGTTATTATACATATAAACTTTCCTCTTCAATCACTCTATCTATTAAAAAAAACGCATCAAAATCCGTTGTGTAGTTTTAAAGATTTAAGCATACATAGGGATATAGAGACAGAGAAAGCGACTTTGTTTTATACTATGTAGTGATAGTACTGGTTTGCATGAATTCAAGATAGTATTTCAATCATTACACAATTTCTGAGCAGTAACCTAACAAAAAGTACCAGGCTTGCATGAATTCACGATAGTATTCAATCATTATGTTATGCTACTATTAGGATTTAGATGAAGCAGACAGATAGTTTATAACTTGGATAAACACATAGGATACTTTTTATATGCTAGGGACAGACGCGTGTTGTGTGTAACTTATCGATTCCTAGAAGAATGTAGAATAGTGTGCACTGGCGCGTGACAACAGAGAACGTAACAGGCGGCGTCCTGTTTCCACATTTTATTTCACCGCGAGCAGCGATTGGCGAACAGTCTGACTAAAGCTGCAACTATACTCGCAATAATATTGCCAATACACACGATATTGTCAACATTGCGTGTGTGTTGGCGACAAAAGTATATCCTGATAATTCTGCTCGCCTTGTACCATGCTTCATTTCAAAATGATAATTTGATATGTGTGATTCTTTTTTCATCACAAGGACTTAACGTTGAGTGTACTTAGGTAGAATGGCTGTAACGCGACTAATCTGAGAAAAAATGCACCTTCAAGAATACAATAGGTCCATAAACGGACGTTACGCGTAGCGGCCATGGTGCGACTCCATCAAAAAAATTGCCATTACAGTAAATATGGCACGATACTTCACAAGAGTGAAATATTTATACCTACTTCAGAATTACCAGCTGCTGCTGCCATAATGTACTTTGGCGTTGAAATCGGAAAGGATTAGATACAAGTTCCAGGGAATCTAGCCTAGTGACGATAAGAACTGAAGATAATGTTGAGTTATAAAGAAGAGAGTAAAGAAAAATCCTTTCTAAAATATTTGCATTAATTTATACAAAAACATGGCCATCTTACATCATGTCCTGCATGCTCTTACATCAGCTACACCCAGAAGGAATGCATAGATGAGATAGAAGAAAAAGAATATATTAGGTAGTCCAGATGGTCTATCCTGTAAAAATCTAACCCTGGTTTTCAAGGCGAGATTTTTAGGTGAAGTGAATTTGAAGTGAAATGAAATGAAATTGTTTATTCTGTAGTAAATAGGATATCGGAATCACTTTTACACGTCATAACATAAACATAACAGCACGCCTTGTTTCCCCGAAGGGTTGTGCAGAGGTATACCTGTAGTAGGTACACGTCATATTAAAAATAAGCTAGATGAGTTCGGCGTTTCCAATCTGACTACTCTGAGAAGAAAGGCCGAAACAAACTCAGAGGTCACAGTCTCTTTTAAAGTCCAGACATAATCTTGGTCAGGCCATAATATGAGGACTATGTAGATTAGTGTCTGAAATGGTGTTTTGAGGAAAGAACCACACAGATTTGAGTGGACCTGTCCAGTCAGTGCAAGCATTTGTCAGTAATCGTGGAGCTCAGAACTTAAAGAGCTGTCATTACACCTTATTTGACACTATTGACACCTCATTTCAAGCATAATTCAGCTAAGTTTTCACGGTAAATTTTTTACAGAATAGACTGTGTGTGTGTGTAGCATGTGTCTTAGTTAAAGTAAAATATATTTTCGTATCACACTTTACTATAAAATCGATAAGTTTCGGAACTAACAAGAAACATTATAACACGACCCTGAAAGGTGATTATCAACTTTTCCTGTTAAAGTTTCCTTAATCCTAAAACATACAAAGTAATTTTTGAAAGGAAAACCTTGGAAGCTGGGCATTATAGATTCATATTACTTCTGAGCAGTAAAACTTTTTGTTTACATACAAAAATAAATCATGGGTAAAAAATGTTTTGGGGGCGGGGAAAACAAGGGACGAGCGAGCGATCTTATGAATATCTAATCGTTCTGAACAGAGATGAAAGATGTCTTCCCTAATTCGTAAAGACTTATTTACATGCTACATCGCCCTTATTTTCCGAAGAACCCCGAGAATTGGATTTTTTCGTTTCATTTTGCAACAATGACTCATTTTCACTGAGAATTTTTTAACAGTAGTTACAAAGAGGTTTGTTCATTACGCTGGATTAGTCGCGTTTACTTTGTACATTCTTTTGCAGTAAATTTACTATGAATATTAGAAAATTGTTTTAAAAAAGTGATAAAATATGTACGCATTCAGCGTAGGTACGTAATATAATTTTAATATAATGAAACGCCCACTCGTAAAACTAAGTGCGCGATACTAAGTAAGACTTTTCGCTGCAAAACATATTTTTGTATCAGAAATTATGACTGAGTCATGTTACATTTTGAAGTACCTACTAGAAAAATACATAAATACAATTCATACATAGTTTTTCAAGAATCTTATTGGTAGGTACCGAATTAAAGCAAGTTAACATAATAGGAGAGGTAAAAAGGATAGCTTCTAAACCAATCTAAATGTATTTGGGTAAAGTCCACCATATTGGTTTGGGAGTCCACAGGCTAACCGCTTAGTTATCGTCGGTATAAATTGTGTGTTCCAATTTAATCAAGAAAATAATTTAGCTTGTAGTTGTTATTTTAGAAGAATTTTAATCTAACACCGATCGTGTTTAGATTATAACTGAGATCTAGATGATTTTTAGAAAATTTACCTACTAGGATCCCGCTTCACTTGATCACAACATGATTTCAGTAGTGTTAGAGCAATTGAAGTGTTATATGGAGTGTGTGTGTGTTGTGTGTGTGTTGTGTGGTGTTGTGTTGTGTGTTATTGAGGTATTTTTTACATGCTGAAATAAGTAAGCAAAATATGACCTTTTATGTACCATATTTTACGCAAAATAAAGATATTTTATTATATTCATACTAGTAAAGTGACTTTGGTCTGTCAGAATTGTGAATTTTGATGTTTTTTTTTGTCACTCAATCACGTTTTAAAGACTATTGGATTTAGATGACATTTGGCACATAGGTACACTAATTTATATTAACATGTGAGCTAGGGTTATTATTCAATGCTCAATATATTTATTGCTATCATATGGTAACTTAGGTGGTAGGTTTTACAAAATACGATTGTTGTGGACCCTGTCGGGTACAGCAAAAGTAGATAGGGCTTTTATTTGACTATTTAGTTGTTATTCTATAATATCATCATCATCATCATTTCAGCCGAAAGACGTCCACTGCTGGACATAAGCCTCCCCCAAGCACCTCCACTTCGACCGATTCTGTGTTTTTTATTCTATATATATTTGTAATCACACTTCACACTAATATTATGAAGGCGAAAGTTTGTGAGTGTGTGTGTATGTTTGTCTCTTCTTCACGCTCAAACGGCTAGACAGATTTAGATGAAATTTAACACACAGATACTTTATAACCTGGATTAACACATAGGATACTTTTTATCCCGATATTCTCACAGGATCGAGACTTAGGCGGGTGAAACCGCGGGGCGCAGTTAGTTATTTTATAAAACTTATAATTTAAAATTACTTAAAGAAACATAAATAATAAAATTGAACAAGAAGAACAGATCGCCAATGAGGCTGAAAAGTTCTGTAGTAGCAACCGATTACTGGAAGACATAGGTTGGAAGGCCTCCCATAAGTTTGACCGATGACCTTGTGTAGACCGTAGGAATCCACTGATTGCGAGATGCACAGGACTGGTCGAAGTGGCGATACTTGGGGGAAGCCTATGTCCAGGAGTGGACGTCTTTCGACAAAAAAAATAACTTTATCAAATAAATAATAATTAATAATATAAATTCAAATTCAATAATTTAATTTCAGACCAAGGGATCCATATAGTGTTGGTGTGAACTTAGCCTAAATGAGTAAACTCAACAACTTAAAAATACAATAATTATTCATTAATTGGCTACATGGACATGTGCACGCACATATCTGCTAGCCCAGAGCCTGATAAACGATCCATCAACCTTGTCCGCCAGTGTAGCTAAATTAATGTTAGGGTTACCCCTGAATCGCCGCAACAATGATGCACACCGCTTGCGCATGATGGCATGAAAGTCATCTATTCGCGCTTCCACAAACATGCCCGATGCACCACAAAACCGAGGCAGCCTCAACAATATCCTCACCGCATTATTATATTGCACGCGCAGAGCGTTGTAAGCCTTCTGCTTATACTTAACCCACAAGCTACAAGAGTAAAACGACTGGCAGAAGGCTCTAAAGAGCGTAATTTTTACCTCGTCAGTGCAAACCTGCGGGCAAGCATATTGCATAGGGCTGCCAACGCCCTGCGCTCCCTATCTATATCCTGGTCATCTCCATCCCGTGACCACATGACCGAGATATTTAAACTGAGTGACGACTTTTAATGGTGTTCTTTGTAACATCACCGGTGGTATATTCATGGCTGTATTATTATGTACTTTAAAAACCACCACCTCACTTTTAGTATACCTCAAGCCATGAGCCTCCACATACCTCTCATACCTATATGGCCAACAACTTCCTTAATCCACAGATTGATGGGCTGAGCAGCACCATGTCATCAACGTCAAATATAAACGTGTAAACCATGTTTAATTATGAATAAATTTAAGTAATCGGATTTATTTATAAACGTCATTTAAAGTTAATTAATACTTCACTACAAGAAACGTTTATAAGCAAACCTTTTGTGTGATTAATATAAGCCACTACACTAGAGTAAAGAATACAATCTATCCATATAACTGTAGCCTTCATTTTTCAAAATACCTTCCATTTACGATAACGACAGTAAAGAAATGTTATAGAATGAATTTGTGTTGAATGATCGATTCGTCAATCCACCCCTGTAATTCGACAGTCAATCATAAGGGTTGGGACACACAGATAAAGTTTGGACATTTGTTTTGTCATGTACGGCGTGTTTGCGAGAAAGATGGAGTATAAAGACCGAATCTTTATCTTTTACATAGTATATAAAACAAAATCGCTTTTCGTATTTGTCTCTGTGATCGCTTGGATCTTCTAAAATACACCATGGATATTGATGCATCTTTCACCATTATTTAGAACATAATTATTCCAAATGGTTTATGTGTGAGGGGCTTGCGGCTAAGTAATAATAGCCGCACGGGTCGATCTATCAGGTTAAGCTACACTTGCCGCGGTTGGTCTGTGGATGGGTGACCATCTTTACATTCCAAGACTCTTCCGTGCCTAGGAAAGCACATTAAGCCGTTGGTCCTAGCTGTCATTTGTAGATCTTCGACAGTTGTTACGGGTCATCAGAAGCCCGAAAGTCTGACAACCAGTCTTACCAAGGGGTATCGTATTACCCAGTAAATTGGTTGTAGAGGTCCGATAGGCAGTCGTTTCATGTAAAATACTGGTATTCAGCTGCATCCAGTTAGATTGGAAGCCGACCCCAACATAGTTGGGAAAAGGCTAGGCAGATGATGATGGTTTATGTGTGCCCTGTTGATCTAGATCGCAAGCGCGATTTCTAAGCTTGGGGACCAGGTTTCCATTCCCAGATCGGACAAAGGTTTATTGAGTTTTTCCATTAGGAATTTCTCAGTATCAGCCCAGAGTTTCGAAGATGGCGGTATGATACCCCTGTGCCTCGGAAAGCACGTTAAGTCGTTGATCCTGCGCTTGATCTCGCTCCAGCCGTGTCGGATTGACGTTCTATCGAATTATGAGAGCGAGGGAAGAGTGAGTGCACCCGTGTCTGCGCACATACTGTGCACTATAATATCTCCCGCGTCGGTGGCTAGTCTCCTCTGAGATTGACAGCCATGGCTGAAATTCGATCTAGTGGAAGGAGTATTTATTCATTAATATTTATCTTAGATTTAGCTCTGAAATCTCGATGGCTTGACAAGGCCTGTGTCCAAATTTTTTTTTAGTCCGTCTCTCAGGTAATAAAAAAATATTGGACACGTATTTTTTTTTTGACGTAATCTAAAGATTACGGCGATACATTGAGTTAAAATGTGGCATAACGTCACGCCTTGCTAGATTTTATACTGCGTTGTGACGTAGCGAGCCCCCACTCCCCAACTTTAATGCGTGTTTTCTAAGTTATTTTTGATTAATATGATAAAGCAAAAAATACGTGTCTAATATTTTTTATTATCTGAAAGACGGACTAAATAGAATTTCTTGTTTTTTACCTAGGAAACTACCCTATTATAGCCGTGCAAAGCACAGGTCTTAGGCAAGAATGTAGTCTTCTAATAGCAGTTTATGAATTCATGAGGTCTTTCAAAAGGGGAACATTGTAATATATCGGAATAGGTTTATCAATAAAAAAAGTAAAAGATATTTCTAATTGGATGGTCACGTGTCTATTTCAGGTAAGATGTGCCCTGGGACTTTTCATAGAACGTGACTGAACATCGTTTTATACAAGATATATAAAAAAAACAAACTAAATAAAAAAAAACCTGTACGGTCGGGGGACCCTCGTCAGGAACGAAGTTCTTTCTCACGTATGATTTAAAACAAAAACAAAATTTTTGCAGCCGCCATCTTGGATTTGCATTTCAACGCCACTATTAGCTTCAACACCCTCGAAAACCATGAAAACGACACCCATGATGAAAAATATGAAAATCTTCAGAGCCGCCATCTTGTATTTTCATTTTGACCAAATTCACACTTTCTCTTTCTCTCCGGCATGCAGTGTACCTACTCGGGCCGATGTGTACAATTTTATCCAACGACACTGTGATCATTTTACTCTTTTCTTTTGTTTTTTTCTGCCGGTGTTCTCTCTCTTTTTCTTTCTATTTGAATTAGAAGTATTAACACTTTTTACCGTGATGATTTCTGAAAATTTACAAACGTAAATTATAAACGTTAATAGCGTTAAAGAACTTCGTTCCAATAAAATAAAAATCTCGGTTATCAATAGGTACTCGTACTAGTCTAGTGCTGATTTTACATTCAGGACTCATTCAAATTGCAATAACGGGTATATTTTCAAAGTTTTATTTTCTCTCTTCTTTATTAAGGCCTTTAATACATTAGATGGAATTCATAAATAAAATACATTAGAATTCTTACAAAGCAATTATTAATTTTTATCTAATAAGTAACTTCTTTTTAGCTATCGCTACGCGTAATAAGTCTTAATATCTAAAAGAATACACATTATTTTTGGACACTAGTAAGAAATTGAGATATTATGCCAATTGCAAAAAAGAGGGTGTACGCTTAAGACTACACGACAAAAGTGAAAACTTACAACTGGAGCCAAGTATACGCGATTTAGCGTCACCGACCGATTGAAGCCGAGTCTACCCGATTCAGCGTCACCGACCTGAACATGACGGTTCAGTTTCATTCACTATTCAGAAAGAGCGCAAAGTGCGCTTAAAAAAGTTTTTACTTCTAAATAAAATATTGCTGCGCTGATGTGTAGCGTTTTCTAAACTAGTTAGTTAATCGATTGGTAACGCAGCACGCACGAAATATACGAATATAGAAATTACTGGGTGGCACGACATAGTGTGAGAGAAGTGTCTATCAAAAATAAGGGCCGGGTTTGTTTGCCGCGTAAGACGTCACATTAGAAATCATGCAGTCTCGTTTTATAAGAGACTAGCGACCCGCTCTGGCTTTGCACGGTTGCAATTTACATGTAAATATTCTGTTCACGACACGTTGCGCACAAGTTCTGAGCAGTAACCTAACAAAAGGTAGGTTGGTACTAGGCTTGCATGAATTCAAGATAGTATTTCATTACGTATTTCTTTTTGTGTATATTTATATAGTGAACCTACCTTTCAACCCGGGGGGTTGAAAGCTCCCTTCTCGAAAACGAGGTGCCAGCAGTTGTTGCAGCTGAGCACGTAGATTTTTAAATCTTTATTACTATTCGGAGTATTTATTTTATCAAGATGAAAATCTAAGTTTGATCCAGCCTAAGTGCATCGCTGGGGGGAGGACAGCAAAGAGGGTTTGCTGTCCTCCCCCCAATGACCCCGCAGCGACTAAACCGAGGTTCGTACCCCACATGCCATTAGCGAGCATTCGCCTAGTTTTCATTTAGAATAGTTTATGCCCCTGGCTTGGAGGCTTTAAGTGTAGAAGCTTAAGGCAGCCACAGGAAAGTCCGGTTAAGCAGCCATGACCTTAGTGGTCAAAACTGCGAGACGCCCTAGTTAAAAAAAAATTAAATAAAAATACCTTTCAAATGTTGAAATAATTTTTCAAATAGGAGCTGTGGTTCCGGAGATCAATCTCCACATAATTATACACAGACTCACAAAGTTCGCTCTCTCTTTATAATATTATTAGCTTGTGCCCGCGACTTCGTCCCCGTGTTTTTTTATGCCTATGCCAAAGTTTTATCGCAATCGGATTAACGATATTTATGGCAGCGCATAAAATACGAACAAACAAACATTGATTTTAATATAAATATAATATATAAATAATCATATATATATAAATAACAGCCTCTGCGAGTTGGCTTCGGTCCCTCGCCTGCTTTCAAAAGGTCCGGGACCCCAGAGTCCCGAAAAATATAAAAGAACAAAAAAAATTTTTTTTATTTTTAATCATAACAATATCGACGGTTAAAAGGTAATAGGGGTATAAGCGACAAAAACTGAAATGTTCAGGAGAGCTGTTCAAAGATTTAATTTTTTTTTAAACTGACGGCATAAACGCCAAAAAAGTCATCGTAGAGCCATGGGAGTAAGCGCATTCGAAAGAGCGGAAAATTTTACATAGGATGGCATATATTACTAATTTTTGACCAAAATGTCGCTTATGTCGCCTACTTTCGTTTTACTGTCGATATATGATTATGTTTTGGTTTAGTATAGATGAATAGTTTTGTGTTGGGTCGATACAGGTCAAGAATTGAAAGACAAGAAAGGGCAAACAATCAAGGCCGGTGAACATTTTTTCAATAATTTTAATGAAGAGATTATTAAGGTTATTAATTTATTTAAAATTAAAACATGCTGCATGAAAACAAATTCTCAATTTTTAACGGCCTTACTGCTTGTGGCTTAATGATATCAGCCACACGGGTCAATTGAAGGTTAAGCTACGCATACCGCAGTTGGTTTGTCGAAGGGTGACCATCCATTACATAGAGAGTGCCTCGGAAACCGTTGGTTCCGACTGTCATTCATAAATTATAAATGATTTTATTTCTGTAAGTAGGTTTGTACAAACACTTTTACACGTCAATCATATTTTAAAAACTAGATGAGGTCGGCGTTTCCTATCTGACTACTCTGAGAAGAAAGGCCGAAACAAACTCAGAGGTCACAGTCTCTTTTAAAGCCCAGACATAATCTTGGTCAGATCATGTGAAGGCCATGTGGATTGGTGTCTGAAGTGGTCTTTAGAGGAAAGCACCACACAGATTGAGAGGGCCTGTCCAGTCAGTGCACGCATTTGTCAATTATCGTGCAGCTCAACTCAGAATTTAAGGAGCTCAACGATTCAACGAACAATACCAAAAAAAGGACGTTTGTGTAGGCCACATAAATTACTCAAACTGTCAGACCATGATTAGAAAAAAAAAAACATAAATCTTTGACAGTCGTTACGGGTCATCAAAAGCCCAAAAGACTGACAACCAGTCTTACCATGCCGTATCGTGTTACCCAGTAACTCGTTTGTGGAGCTCAGATAGGCAGTCGCTCCATCTAAAATACTGGTATTCAGCTACATCCAGTTAGACTGAAAGCCGACCCCAACATAGTTGGGAATAGGCAAGGCAGATTGATTGGTATATAGCTTTACTCTTGGTCAATACATCACAATGACGTAGCATTGAGACGTCTGGTCCGGGCACCTGTCAAAAGTATCAAAGTGTGTTTTTTTAAGTGAAAACTTCTTTAGGCGCGTTGGGCATTTTTGAGATGGGGCTAAACAATTAATTTAGCGACCTGTCACCGACACCGTGGAGTAAAAGACATCAACGTGTTGATAACTTTTTTTTCAAGTTTTCACTTCTGTCGGGACTCTCGGAGTGCCACTGTTTTTTTAGTAATGACTGAATGATGAACGAATGAATGAAACGAATGATGAACGTCATCATAATATATTTAACCGACTTCAAAAAAAAGAAGGAGGTTCTCAATTCGTCGGGATATTTTTTTTTTGTTTTTTTTTATGTGTGTTCCCCGATTACTCGAAGACAGTTGGACCGATTTGAAAAATTATTTTTTTGTTTGAAAGGGTATACTTTCAAATTGGTCCCATTGTCATTTGGTCACGATCTGATGTTGGGATCTTGGAGAAATCGAGGGAACTCTTCAAATATTAAAGGCACATCTATAGCGATTTGGGTATTTTTGATGAGCAGTTGACATAAGGCTATTGTAACTTAGATAAATTACCATTAACCAACCCACGAAAAAGTAAAAAAAAAACTTTTTACAACAAAACACAACCGACTTCGACAACGAAACGAAGAAGGTTCCGGTGTATAATTCATTAAAGGTTTTGTGTAAATTGGCTGAAATATGACGATGATTGCTGAAGATGTCGGAAAAAATCATGCCAACTGGGAAGTATACTAGCGTGCGCCGCGTAAACCAATAGAGTTATATGAAAACATTATATTACGAAATTAATTCTCCAACATCCACGCGGACGAAGCACGGGCAAAAGCTCTCTATACGACCTATGCGTCACGATCTATATGTCTTGGTTCTAAGATTTCTGAAATGTAAAACATTTGTATTATAGAGTAGCATCCAACAAAATTCCACATTAGATGAGATATAAGGGTGCCTTTGCATCTGGCATTGATTGCGTCGCGTTTACGTCACGTAGACGCTGCATAGCGCCACTTAAAGCGCGGGTTCGGGGGACATACACAAGCGACGCGGGACGTGGGCGTGGCAACGGTGTGGCGCAGGCGTTGCCGCTCCTTTCATATTTCGCCCGCGCCACGCCGGTGCTTCACTGCCTGTGTATGTCCAGCGCCTCGTCGCTCCTATATATTTTGTATGAAATATGAAAGGAGCGGCGCGACGCCCGCGCTACACTGTCGCCACGCCCGTGCCCCTCGCCACTTGTGTATGTCCCGCACCTAGGCGCGGTTTATACAGAAGAGACATGGCGAGGGCTTGTGGCGGTGGCGAATAATCAAATAAACCTAATAGTTATTGTCAGAAAGAAAATTGAATCACCTGGTGGCTGTGACGTCACCTAGAAGCGCGGGCGCAATTCTCTTTCCAAGAAAACCGACGTTATGCGTCATAATATTAGGTTAATATTAGGTTTATTTGATTATCCACCACCGCCACACGCCCTCGCCACGTCTCTTCTGTATAAAAATCTCGCCTAAGATACGGTTTCCTGCCACACAACGGTCCCAATGCCAGCTGTCATGAAAATTATGGCACCAGGGTTTGACTTTACGGTGTTTAAAAACGCTCTCTAGGGAAACACCCCAACTTACTTTCATAAATAACGTTTCAGTGACGTCATTTGACGGTAAATTGCGGACGCTACGTGGCGGCCACCGCTCTACTAGAAAACCGTAGTTTTAGAAGTATTTGTATCGAAACCAACGCTTAGCTGACGCGGCTTTGACGCAACGTATACGTTCGACTTACACCTACGCGAGAAGCGAATGATGCTGAAAATTACGATTTCTAAGAATGTTCTATGAATTAGGATTAATTAAAGGCTCAATGCAATTCTAATTACGAAATCAACCTCATGGCAGACTGCAATTATCCAATCACAAAGCTTGATTTTCTAAGCCGCAATCGATATTAACGAACCTCTCTTGAGAGTACGTCAAGAGGTATTGAGTATCGAGGACCTATTGTTGCGAATAAAAGAAAAATAGCTATGAGAGTTTTCATTAAAATTCATGCTACCAGTTGGCGCCACTTTGACAAGAGATTTTCCATTTCGACAATGAATATAAAAAAACTTTTTTACAAAAAACACAACCGACTTCCAAACTACAAAGTGAAAAATAAGTTTAATTTCGGAAGTCGGTGGCTTTGGATCAGATTAGTATTTTAGTTTTTTGACACCGACTTCCGAAATCAAAGTTATTTTTCACTTTGTAGTTTGGAAGTCGGTTGTGTTTTTTGTAAAAAAGTTTTTTTTATATTCATTGTCGAAATGGAAAATCTCTTGTCAAAGTGGCGCCAACTGGTAGCATGAATTTTAATGAAAACTCTCATAGCTATTTTTCTTTTATTCGCAACAATAGGTCCTCGATACTCAATACCTCTTGACGTACTCTCAAGAGAGGTTCGTTAATATCGATTGCGGCTTAGAAAATCAAGCTTTGTGATTGGATAATTGCAGTCTGCCATGAGGTTGATTTCGTAATTAGAATTGCATTGAGCCTTTAATTAATCCTAATTCATAGAACATTCTTAGAAATCGTAATTTTCAGCATCATTCGCTTCTCGCGTAGGTGTAAGTCGAACGTATACGTTGCGTCAAAGCCGCGTCAGCTAAGCGTTGGTTTCGATACAAATACTTCTAAAACTACGGTTTTCTAGTAGAGCGGTGGCCGCCACGTAGCGTCCGCAATTTACCGTCAAATGACGTCACTGAAACGTTATTTATGAAAGTAAGTTGGGGTGTTTCCCTAGAGAGCGTTTTTAAACACCGTAAAGTCAAACCCTGGTGCCATAATTTTCATGACAGCTGGCATTGGGACCGTTGTGTGGCAGGAAACCGTATCTTAGGCGAGATTTTTATACAGAAGAGACGTGGCGAGGGCGTGTGGCGGTGGTGGATAATCAAATAAACCTAATATTAACCTAATATTATGACGCATAACGTCGGTTTTCTTGGAAAGAGAATTGCGCCCGCGCTTCTAGGTGACGTCACAGCCACCAGGTGATTCAATTTTCTTTCTGACAATAACTATTAGGTTTATTTGATTATCCGCCACCGCCACAAGCCCTCGCCATGTCTCTTCTGTATAAACCGCGCCTAGGTGCGGGACATACACAAGTGGCGAGGGGCACGGGCGTGGCGATAGTGTAGCGCGGGCGTCGCGCCGCTCCTTTCATATTTTATACAAAATATATAGGAGCGACGAGGCGCTGGACATACACAGGCAGTGAAGCACCGGCGTGGCGCGGGCGAAATATGAAAGGAGCGGCAACGCCTGCGCCACACCGTTGCCACGCCCACGTCCCGCGTCGCTTGTGTATGTCCCGCGACCCGCGCTTTAAGTGGCGCTATGCAGCGTCTACGTGACGTAAACGCGACGCAATCAATGCCAGATGCAAAGGCACCCTTATATCTCATCTAATGTGGAATTTTGTTGGATGCTACTCTATAATACAAATGTTTTACATTTCAGAAATCTTAGAACCAAGACATATAGGTCGTGACGTATAGGTCATATAGAGAGCTTTTGCCCGTGCTTCGCTCACATGGATGTTGGAGAATATCTCACGGGAACATACCTATCATCAAGATTAAAATTAGGTATTACATATATTTTTAATCTAGGTAAATAGTGTATTAATTCCGTTATACATTGTTTTCATATAATTCTATTGGTTTACGCGGTGAACACCAGTAAAGTTCACAGTCGGCATGATTTTTTCCGACATCTTCAGCAATCATCGTCATATTTCAGCCAATTTACACAAAACCTTAATGAATTATACACCGAAACCTTCTTCATGAATCATTTCGTCTATTGGTGAAAACCGTATGAAAATCCGTTCGGTAGTTTTTGAGTTAGTATATCGTGTTCAGACAGACAGACGCGGCAGAGTGGGGTTTGTTTTTTTTTTATTTTGTTTGATGTGTAGTATCAATTTCAACGTTATCGCTGTGTAAAACAAAACCGACCTTAACCAGGTATACAAACAAAATAGCGAACTTAGTTGAAACACAACACAAAATTATTATCCTTCGAACAGGCAGGTGATTTGCTACCCTCATGAATTTGCCATTAAACTTGGATCCCGTAATAAATAGTGTAGACACTATTAAATAGACATTTAGACATACCAACTGTGTAAATAACTAGTTTTAGTTTCGCGAACTAATCTGTTTTAAGTTAGGGTTGAGACTTTAAACATCCTTGTTTTAGACATAGCGCACATTATGCGATATGCGACTGCGACAGTTTGGCGACTAGATGCATCGACAAGCCACGGCCGACAATTTTCATATAATATTTTGTTTGAAGCTCCGCACTCTTGGCGTCAAGTTGCAAAGTCGCAACGACAGGCTTCGGGAGTCGTACGTTCTCGCTTCTTGTCTCAGCAACTACGAGTATGTGCACGATGCACGCGCAAACCCGACGAGGTGGGATGCGCTTTGCTTTCACATGGTAAACACTAAGGCAAGTATAACTAGAGGCTCCATATGAACAACAGGACCGACTCTCTTGAATACTCAAAGAAAATGATCGCTTCCTGCACGACGTCTGTCATAACGACTAGTTGCAGATGCAAACAAGACGTAGATGCAAACAAAAACTCTACTCTCTCTTTTTTTCTGCTAGTAAATGCAGCGACAACGCGCACAGTTTGCGCTGGCACTTAGTTTCCTGGTCTACTTAAGTTGTTTGTTACGTGTATTTTGATAATATTTTTATTCGTATTAACTTAGTAAGGACTACAGAATGATAATTTTAATTAGAAAACTGTAAGGACCACATCGAATATGTTCATCATCATCATCATTGTAGCCGAAAGACGTTCACTGCTGGGCTTAGGTCTCCCCGAACCACCGCCATTTCGACAGGTCTTGTGCTTCCCGCATCCAGCGTATTCTTGCGGCTTTCACAAGGTCATCGGTCCAACGGTTGAGTTGAATATGTTAGAATATAATAATATAAATTTTATTATCAAAGCATTTTTAAATATAAGTTGTTTAAAAAAAATTATCACGCGGTCATAAATATACAAAAAATATACCTAATTAATTACAATAAGTTTTCCCAACTTTAAAATGAAATGTTTGCTGTTATCGACATAATCTTTTCATCTGTTTTCAATTATACAGACAGCCTTCTCAAACTAATTTTTACTGCAGATTTGAATGTACAAAATTTTAACTAAATAAACATACATGCATGATCAAAAACACGCTGAAAGCTATTCCGATCCGCAATGAGTTATCACTCCCTACTTCCCTAGTTTGTAAACTACAGTGTAACGATACCCATGAGTAGTGACGTGTCTGTTCGTGTACAACAACTTAATAACTGTTCCCCGTTCAGTTCTACAACACTGAAATAAAAAACAAAAGCCCCTTGTGTGTTAAGTTTAACTTCTGATTTATTGCTGCGGTTGCATCTTGGGATGTTGTGTTATTGTTTTTCTTGTGTGGGATTTGCAACTTTTTTCAAGGGTTTGTTGAAGATGGCAGCCCTCAGTAGCTCACGCGATGTCTTGCTTTGTGAGGATGTTAGGTTAAAGCAAGGTGTATCAGGAGAAACTAGCGCCCCTAGTTCACTACAAAGGAGAACTTGGAGCCCTCTGTATATAGGACTTTGACTTACTCTGCCTCGTTCCAAGATTTACCTAACAGGTAGTTTATGCGAAAAAGAACAGCATCCCTGATGCGAAGGATTTCGGGGAACACCAACAGCATTTTAAAGTGATTTTTAATAAGCCTGATTGCCCGTTTATGGGACACTGGACCCGTATGCACAGCTGCAGGTCTAGTGCAGCGGGAAGCGGAGTAGGTTCATTAATTTATTTTATTAAGTTTTATTTTATTTATTTTAGAAATATTACTAACATAGTTTCATAAGTGTTACTAACACTATTAGTCTTATATGAATCATTTGTGTTCGATTTAAATAAATAATAATAAAAAAAACTATCACAATTTATTTAGGCCAACACATTTAGGTAATTGCAGTCCAATTGCAAGAACGCTATATTCATAATGAACTTTACAACAGAAATAAGAACGTAAAAAATGTATGAAAGTAAGTTCCTATGCAAGCATCGCACTAGAAACTCGTTTAGACAAACACTCCCCTAATCAATTGAAAAGTAACATGATAGAACGGCAACTAAATTCATCCCATTTATCGATCAAAACTGGCGATAATCGAGTTCAATTGCCGTAGAACATAATTGGTAACCTGTAGCAACGCTTGAAACTCGAACGGAGCTCGTACAGCACTTAAGAGTCTGTAGTTGGCGACGCACTGTGGGAAAGCCCCATACAAAGCCGTCTCAAAACCGTTTTACGTGAAAGTCGTTGTAATGGAATAAAATTAATAAATTAATGTAGTCTAATAAGTAAGCTTTCTTTTCGCAATTTTTTCGTTTTTTTAAATTTAATCATAATGTATATAAATAGGCATCAAAGGTAACTCATGTTCAATGAGGTAATTTAAACGCAATACGTTACTATAATTCAACGCCACATTACTCAAAAGTTTTAGATATAAATGTACAAGTATTATACAGTTTTGGAATGCTTATAATGTCCTCATAACGTTTAGTAAATAATATTATATACATTGGTTAATAAAATAAAATTAACCAATATAGTTTAAAATGGTATATTTTTTGTAAATTTTTTAGTTTTAACGAGACTTTTTCCCTTTACCGCTGCTTGCCGCTGTCGAGATATTTGTTGTATTAAGATCTTTATACATTAGTATATACAAGGAGAAAATAAAAATTTGCGCATACTTGCGCTTTTTCTGACACGGGATCAAAACATATCGCGAGATAAAATTATATATTTTTTTCATTTTCGTTTTATTTCTCATAAAATTATTTTTTATCTATTAAGGTCAATATGATAAAAAGTTAATTACAGTGATGAGTATTATTAATGGTTTTTTGTGGTTTTAATACAGTTTTGACCACCTTACTTGATGAAATATGGCCAATTATCTATTAGGGTCGAATTAAAAACAGGTTGGTTATGGGAAGAGTGCAAATTATCAGTTTATTATGTTTTTGCACATTGCACTATTTCATTGGTCAATAAAAGGAAGGCGAACCCTGAAACATTCACAGTTGTTGGTCAGATATTCAGTTGCCCTAAAAAGCAGTTATTGCTTATTTTAAAATATTCGCAGAAGTTGACTGATTTGAAAAATGGGTGAATTTGTTTGTAGTAAACGAGAGTTGTGCAATTTGTTGATAAATGGGCATAATGTAGAAGACTACTTACAAGAAAATTTCAATTTGTCACCAGAGGATATGGCTACTGTGGTCTCCTACATTCAAATAAACTTATTACTATAGTACAGCCCAACTGTACGTAAATAATTATAACGTATTATATGCCTTCCTCTGTGCATAAAATACTTATTTACGGCGAAAAAATAATTGAGTACTATGCTATTTTACCTATCGGACAATTGTGCGAAGACGCGCAAGAATCCCGAAATAAGGATTACAAAAAATTTTTACTTCATCATTCTAGAAAGTGTTCAAGAGCGGCTACCAATGAAGACGTGTTCCATACCTTATTGTACACTTCTGATCCATATATATCAAGTTTGAGAAATATCTCAGAAACAATATAGAAAGAACTTTTAGATGAAGCCAAGGCCCTTCTTGTTGTCAATGAAAATCTGTAGGAGCTTGCTAAATTGTGTACATATTTTGTTTTCTCGTTTGGCACTATGTATATTCCGTTTTATGTAAATTAAACAAATATATATTGTATTTTTTTTCATAAAAAATGCATGTATGTTTTTAAGTTTAATTTTAAAATTAATTAATAAACAGAATTTTTAAAATCAAAATTATTTCCATTAAACTTTATACATCCAAGTATATGTGTGCAAAATTACAGCTCATTTAGTTTTGAAACAACGGAGATACAGAGTTTTGAGACGAAACATACGCGATTTTCCCACTGTGCGACGCTCCCATCTTTGAGTTTGCACTATTAATTTCCTTTGATCATCAATTATAGATATCACTATTTTCTAGGAAAGATATTACCTAAATGCTTAATGTATTTCTCGCTTTCGAATTGATATACTGTAATTTTGATATGCTTGAATTGGTCAGATTAAGAAACGGTTAACCGGTTACGAAACTGTGCTATATGAGATAAAGACAGATAAAATAAGATGTCCATTATATTGACATAAGTAAGATTTGATAACTGTAGATAAGGAATATGCCAAGACGATGAAACTTTAAGAGGAGGCTTCCGTAAATTGTATGTTATTTTGCATTAATATTCTGAAAAAGTCAAAATGGAACTTTAGTTTATGATTTATTCGATGTGAAAAACATCGAATAAATCATAAACTAAAGTCTTTCCATGTAATATAGAGTTAGGTAATTGGAACATTTTCGGTCGATTAATTTTTAATTCGAAAATCATGTCTTTTTTAAAGATTATTTGAAACAAAAACAAGATTACTCGGCTGTTATGTCTAAAATAATTATCAACAATAAGAAAATAAAGAAGGTAAATAAATTTATTACCCAGATATAAGATATTTTTACTCTAGATCAATTTTTAATTTTGTTTTATTTTGTTATAAACGAAATAAGAATTAAGACTTACGAAATTTAGTTCCGTGCTCGAACATGCCTAAGGCTTAAGGCATTAAGTCCGCCTTTGTATCTTATTTTGTGTGAGAAGTTTAAATAAATAAACACGACCAAAGAGCGCACCCGATATTCAACTTTATTATTGATGTGTTAGCGTTTAACACATAGTGGAGTGGTGGGGTGCATGGGGCGGAGTTTGCGTGGAAATTGTCTTTGGAGTGCCTAGTCTTAAGTACCTACAAGCAAGCAAATTTTCAACAATTTACAGTTGATAATAATCTTAGCATTTCCTGCTGATGACCTGGGGGGTAGCCCCTTAGGTATCTGCGCCTGCAAATCAACCACGGATAAGCTCTATGAAAGTCAGCATCCAATTCCTCACTAACCTTTAACCCTGAACACGAAACTTATGAAATTACATTATACTTTATCGCTCCACCGAAATCAGTAAGCAAATATCCTGCAAAGCTAATAAAACCGTATTCAAAAACATTAAGACATCATTTAATAAACAGTTTTCCACGACCTTTCTTAAACCGTTTATGTTTTCATCTTAAAAGCTCATACAATTTTATTATGAGTGCAAAATGTTGAGCACGACTGATATAATGGCCGCCTACTGGTTCTTTTGCCCTGGTTCTTTAAGACGGGTATCGGCGTTTCAGAAAATTGGACCGCGTGACTTGCTATAGTAGGCGTTTCGCGTTGAGGCACACTGGGTAATAAGGTTCTGTTATCATTTTTAGGAAATAAAATCTGTTTATTGAAACATTGGTAGCCTTATCAGGCAAAACTCGATACAAAGGTATTTTGTAGGTATGCATTTATGGAGTCGAGTGTAATTTGAAGCCTCACTATATCTAAACGATACGTCACGTATTGATTGAAAAATTTAGTCGCAAAGTGTAGACTCAAGGGTGACGCTATCGGGCAAGTCTACGCATTCGTTGCTATGTATGTATTAGCGACCTTAAAACAACTGAAAATCATGAAAAAATTGTTGAAACTCTACATGTACAGTCAAGGACCTGCACCTTAAGAGTTCATTCTAAAAGTTGGAAATGTCGCAAATTGCTGTCAAATATTTACCTTTTTTGATTAATTTAGCAATATTACTGAACCGAATACCTATAAGCGGCAACAGTCTCAGTTTCGGCCGAAACCGAAACCGAAACTTCCTTAGAAGGATTTTTTGAGGGAAAAATAAAGAAAACGATAATCTATGTATTAGTTTGTTATGATGAATTATTTTTTGATGTTTAATAAATACTCTTATGCTATATCACGTAATAAAACTTACCGAATTCAAAATAAATCACTAAAATCACACGAAAACTCACAACAAACAAAACGAACTGCAAACATAAGTCACGACATGATTAGGCACGTGGACGCTGCAAAATATTTTCGTCGCTTACTCACTTGGATGGAATTTAACGTGCCCAATATGATCGATCACAGCGCGAGAGCTCCCGAATGCAGTTTCGGTTTCGGTCGTAGTTTTGGCAGGTTTGCTGCCGAAACCGAAACTAAACCGAAACTCAACCAAAACCGAACTTTCGGTCGGTCACTAGCACGTTTTATATCTCTGTCAACGTCATTATCAATATTTTGAATGAAGATAACAGTTCAAAAATGTGACATGCGCCTACCAGCTAATTATGTAGGAATGGAATTTGTTTGAAATTTTTTCTCCTTGACCGTTCTACCTATTCCAAGTTTCCACAACTTGAATTCGACTATTTTCGAGCCTGTACTAATTGATTTATAAAAAAATTCACTGCGATTACCCGAAGCCACAACCTTGCTCATTTAATATTGTTTCCGAAAAAATACCCTCCCGTTGTGCCTATACAGTAAGCAAACGATTCGAGGTCAAAGTAATAACGTGAACCGATAGCATCCGATGTCGGTAAGTTGTTAGTTTTTAAAATATTCTGTGGGCCTGTCACGAACGTGCGGAGTAAAATCGTACGTTGTTGATAATACTTACTTCGCACATGACATTTATTTCGTTTTAAGAGTATTCATATCTATGGGTGATATTAATGAGGGTTTTCATGAAAATTCACGCCACATACAGTTGATGCCACTTTGACAAGAGATCTTCCATTTCGACAATACGGTAGTTGCCTAGGTAAAAATAAAAAAATAAATTATTTAGTCCGTCTTTTAGATAATAAAAAATATTAGACACGTATTTTTTGCTTTATCATATTAATCAAAAATAACTTAGAAAACACGCATTAAAGTTGTGGAGTGAGGGCTTGCTTCGTCACAATGTCGCATTAAATCTAGCAAGGCGTGACGTCATGCCACATTTTAACTCAATGTATCGCCGTAATCTTTTGATCAGGTTAAAAAAGAAAAAAATACTTGTTCAATATTTTTTAATCATCTACAAGATGCACAAAAAAATTTTTGAACACAGGCCTATTAATATAAATATGATGATGTTCGTCATTCGTTTCATTCATGCATTCATCATTCAGTCAAGAGTGTCACGACTAAAGAAAATATATGTAGGTGCTTTGACACTTTTGACAGGTGCCTGGACCTGACGTCTCAGTGCTGCCAAGTGAACGTCATTTCAGAAAACCCTCATTGTGCCTGCTGCGTAAATTTAAACCAAAATGCTATGGGATAGTTTTATTTTTGATTCAAAAATTGTTCGAATTTACCTTACGTTTTCTTCGCGCGTTCGTTCTAGGGCCTTTGATTGGCCCGGTTATAATAGCTACAGGGACGATTTTTCAT
Organism: Agrochola lychnidis; assembly: GCA_963680765.1. Classification (NCBI taxonomy): domain Eukaryota; kingdom Metazoa; phylum Arthropoda; class Insecta; order Lepidoptera; family Noctuidae; genus Agrochola; species Agrochola lychnidis. Next base: position 20,648,143 of record OY796857.1, read on the forward strand.
GCTTTTTATAACATTCCATTTTCTACCGAATCTTTTTCTACAAGTTTTTACTTGTTTAGTTGAATTAAGGTTAGTTTGTTTTTGCATAAAGATCTGAAATGGTAGTTTTTTTTTTCGCAATGGTAAAAAGCAATTTTTCGATGAAAATTGCTTACCTTTTTTCATAAATGATTTTACTAGAATGGTTTGATATGGTTGGAGTTTAAGGCTGGCTTTCCTCTCACGTTGACCGTCTCAGCGCTGTCGGTTGGCGCGTAGCTCGTCGCTGCAGCACTCGTCACACGCGGTGGCACGAACACATCCACCATCACCATTCTATAGCAGTCCACAGCTGGACATAGGCCTCTCCAATTGCACGCCATTCAGCTCGATTCTCGGCAACTCTCATCCAGCTGCTACCAGCCACCCTGCGAAGATCGTCACTCCACCTAGCCTGAGGGCGTCCTACCTTACGTTTGCCAATTCTCGGTCTCCACTCAAGAATACGTGTACCCCAACGGTCATCGGTTCTACGGCTGATATGGCCGGCAAACTGCCACTTCAGCTTGCTAATTCTGTGAGCTATGTCGATAACTTTGGTTCTCTGCCGGATCACTTCGTTCCGAATTCGATCCCTCAGTGAGACTCCAAGCATAGCCCGCTCCATGGCTCGCTGAGCAACCTTAAATTTATGGACCAGCCGTACCGTGAGTGTCCACGTTTCGGCTCCGGAGGCACGGACACATGGTCGGCGTGATTCAAAAATGCTTCATATGAATACATAGATATTAACCTATTAGCGCCAATGGTTAGCGTGAGGGGAAAACCAGACTAAAGGTGAATGCTATTACTGGGGATATTAAATAAACATTAGTATTGAGTTTTTGTGGTCTTTAGTGTTTTAACTTTATTTAATTGAAAATAATATTAGTAGTCCAGTCATTTTAAGCCAAATTAGGTGAATATCTCGGAAAATCGACATACCCAGTATATTACCACCTAAAATTTTGTATTTTGGCATCCTAAAACTCTTCTCAAAATTCACATATAATTGGATGGTTGCAAGTTTTAAAGTCAGGGGTCAAAGGTCACAAAAATCGTTTTTTTTTACATTTTTTGCAAGAGTTTTAGAATGCCTATAACTGGACTATACACACGTATTCTTTGGAGATTAAAAAAATGGTTTGCAGATTAGGTGACTGCAATTTTAAACCAGATAGTTCTCATTGAAATGTTTTTATGTAAAGTAGAAATAGTAATTAAATAGACATTATTACATAATATCGTGGTTTCTTAATATTTAATTGCCAAAGATAATATTAACTCGCTTACTTATCTGTGAATTCTAAATGTACCACTTTACAAGCACTGAGATCTAAAACTGTTCTCAAACTACATTTGCGAATAAGATAACATTTATACAATAGAAACATTACGAAAAACGATTTTAACATTAAGAAATGTTTGAGTCAACAAAAGCAAAGACTTAACTGTAAGGAATTCTAGAAGCAATTCCAAAAAATACTGACGCAATAAAGAGACAGCCAAAAGAATTTTCATTTTAAAATTCTTGGTCTATCAGCTACAGGAATGAGATATTTCTAAAGCAGGTCTTCGTTATTTTTTTCCTTTGAGAAATAAAAGAATACTAGAGTTTATAAAACCACAAGTCGTGCCCCCAATGGAATTTCCCATTGATTAAAATTACGAACTTCCATACAAAATGCTATTCCCTATTCAACCGCCTTTGAGAATGAATAAAAAAAAATCTTCCTTAGTTCTCACATATACAACGAACTCTTGTGCAAAGTTTCATGCTTTACCAGAACGTTCACGCAGACCCAGCGGCTTAGGTGGTGAGTTGTCTGTATTTTTTTTTTCAATTAGAAGTTAAGCTGTGATGCTGGTTTAGATTTTCTTTCCTGCCTAGAACTATCTATAGCAACTTTGATTGCCTCCTATGTCATAACAGGACTGCAGGGGGGAGACGTAGGCAGTGGCCAGACGAGCGGGGTGGTGCGACTAAAATAAAATATATTCGAACCGGCTGTGAACGCGACCTTGAACGTTTCGGTAATGCCGCATCAGTCGGGGCCCGCTGGCGTTTTTTTCAGTCTCGCTTGTCGCTCTGCTGTCGCCTATTTATTTATTTTTAGTCTATTCTAAGTCACAAGCTGCAGCTTTACACCATTCAAAATTCAAAAGTCATTTATTCAAACTAGGCTGAGAATCAGCACATTTTGAACGTCAAAATGACATAAGACAGTCCCCCAAAAACGCCCACCCTTCACCACTTCCTTTAGCTTGGAAAAAGAAGTGGCGCAACAAACTCCCCAGCAGCACAGCTGTCTGTTCAAGTTAGAAAAAAATATTCTATACAATAGTATGCAAAATAATTTACATTATGCAACACAAAACATAATTTTAGTGATATTTAGTTGTATGAGGAACAAGGTGCAAAGCTCACTCATCCACCATAGAAAAGGGATCCTCCGACCAGACAGGTGTTGTGTCTGGCGCGCAACTGCCCAACGGTTGAAGTCAGAATCTTGTATATATGTCGATCGCCCGGTAAACTCTAATTGCGCGATGCAGGATTTGTGTGACGTCATGTCTATGATGCGTAGTTCGTATGTGGCGGTGTAACCGCTACAAATAAATTATTGGCCATATGTCAGCTAGCACACGCCAATATACCAACCAACCAAAATATGTTAAGCACCTGCAGAAGAAAATTCCACGTTCCCAACTAAATAGTTAGCTGGTTTGCGATACTTAACCCAGTTAACTGAAAATTGTAGCACATAGGTGCCACGTCCGACCCACAAATAAAGCATTTCAGTAGATCTCTCAATCTAAATTTCATTAGGCATACAATTCTAACTTTCCCTAAGTGAAATCTAAACACGTTTCGGATCCCATCCAACACTAAGTACTTTAGGCCAACAAAAATACATCATCGCAAAAGTTTTACGTGTAAAAAGGCCTAACTAAGATTAATGTTCGAAGAATTTAATTATCTAGCCGAAGAGTAGGTGAGGAAAACTTTTTCCTTTACGTAGGATGGCGGCATCTTTTTGCGTTCTGTGACGTCATGCGCTGATAAATTAGGTGGAGTGGCTTCGTATAAATCATGCAAATATTTGTGAGTGGATGTAAACATATGGGAAATATTACGATTCGTTTGGGTAAGAGTGGAGGCTATGTGTGTAAAACCGTAAGTGCCGAATTAACCCCATGTTATATGTAACATGGGGTTAATTCGGCTGTTACGGTTTTATATTATGTCTTTGGATAATTATGTTTTCTCTCTCTAAGCAGAAGTAAAATGCTATTAGGTAAATTAGTTGCTTTTAAATTCCACTTATTTGAAAAAGAGATGAGTGAGGTAAATCCATATTTAAATAACTCTATTTAAAAAAGATTTTAATTTCACTTAGCTATTTTAAAGAGAATTCCATTTTTCAAAATATCACCCTAACAAAACTTAATTACAAAATGGAAACCGTGATTTGACCCCAATCTGTATATAACAAAAATAGGGTACCAAAATTAAAAGAGCATGAAATTGTAACCGTCACAGGGGCGGGTGAACAACAATTAGTTTAAAACCAAAGTCCCATTGCGTTTATTATATAAATGTTAATTATGCGAGTTTTGCCCGACAGTGTGACAGAATAGGCATACTTCACAAAATTTCAAGGAAAATTTACATGAAAATTAATATTATTGTATAACAAAACAGAGTTTATTTTTATAATTGCTAATGTAACTCGATGGCATAATTTTAATTTACTCGTCGTGTTTTCGTAACTTTATAACCTCGTTTTCGTATTTGGTTGCAATTTTCGATTGGATTTCGAAATGTAAATTTCTTATTTATTCCCTGTAATCGGAGCTGTACTTTAATTTTTATTATCTTCGATGATTTTTACTACAAATACGAAAAGATGTATTAATTAGCAAATTATATTGTTGGATAATTTTGTGTAGCTCATGCTATTAAGACTATAAGTATACAGAAAGTCAGTATGTGCTAAGCCCCTTTTTTTTTTTGGGTGGGATATTTTAAAATAACTTCTCCCGCTCTGGGCGGAACGGGAGGGCGTGTCAGACTCTTACTGACTAAAACCCACCCGTGTTCCTTCGGTTGCCCTGTTGCCGGGGGCCACGATGTCCCTATCGGTTTTCTTCGAACCCCCGGCAGGCATTGGCCCTAGCGGACCCCGTCAATTCTGACATCTCTTTGAGGCGCGCGTGGAACACAACGCGCCACTGACCCGGGCTTGGTCCTTATCGGACGGCGAGCTACCCATTGCTCACCGTCCGCAAGCCCGCGCCTACGGTGGCCGGAAATCAGCTCGCGATTCCCACTCCGGGCGTCTCCTCCTATTGCGGCGGTTAGGGGCGTGAGGGCGCGAAATTTGCCTCTCCCTCACGCATTCCACCTCCTCCTTCGCGAGCATTACCGCTTCGCAGAAGGAAGTGACGGCGTGCCATTTCCTCTCGCTCCGTACCATGGTCTGAACCAGGGCCGGACGCGAGAGATCACCGCCGCCGATCGCCTCTACGAGGACACGGCGTTGCTCCGCCCAAGCCGGGCAGACCTCCACCGTATGCTCCACCGTGTCCTCAGGCCGATCCACACAATGGTGATACCCGGGTGTTTCCTCCCGCCTTATCCTGTACATGAACCTCCCGAAGCAGCCGTGTCCGGTGAGGACCTGCGTCAGGCGGAAGGTGAGGACGCCGTGGCGTCTCTCCAGCCACTCCTCAAAGAGGGGTCTTATCGCCGCAATTGTGGCGTGCCCAACTCAGGTCAGGCCAGACGCGGAAAATTTCTAAAATTAAGATTTTTAAATTCAGAATGAATGGTTTTGTTCGTAAAACGATAAGGCAACAATTTTGGCCATGGGCTCTTGTAGCATAACAAAGTAACTCGTGTTTCGTATTTGGTTGCAATTTTCGATTGGTTATCGAAATATAAATTTCTTATTTATTCCCTGTAATCTGAGCTCAGCTTTAATTTTATCATCCTCGATGATTTTTGCTACAAATACGAAAAGATGTATTAATTTTCAAATTATATTGTTGGATAATTTTGTGTAGCTCATGCTATTAAGACTATAAGTATACAGAGTCAGCATGTGCTAAGCCCCTCAAGTTTTAAAATGTCACATTGCTACAACATTGAATTCGTTACGAATAATCTAAAGAATACTTCAAAAAGAGTTTATTGTTTCGATTTGGATTCGAACCATCGCATCACTGAACGTCGTCATACCCATACCGGCAGTTTGACGAACTAGCCAGCGAGCCCATGTGAATTGCGATGAAATTGTTATCTAATATCGTCCGAGTCACTTTATCTTTAGGTCTCTGTCTAATCAGTAAATGTTATAATTTGAGAGTATCCATTAACGTTTTTTTTTTATAAAATTAATCCATACCCTCAAGTTATAACTACAACTTTTGATGTATTTTCAATTTCAATTTCACATAGCCTTTATTAGCAGTCTTAAAACTAGTTTTACAGTTTATACAAATTAAAGGTTTAGACATAGAATTCTCCAGACTGCTTAGCTCTTTAGCATAGGCCTCAGGCTTTTCCATAGCTCACGGTCGTGACCTTTTCGCCTCCATGTCCTTCCCGCAGTAGTTCCCAAATCGTCTGCCCGTCTTTGAAACTCCCCCCATCTTTTAAAGATGGGTTTGATATATACGTTCACTTAAAATTATTGTTTATTTCTAGCGCTTCCTATTTTATCGTTTGCGTTAATAGGATGTCACTTGTCTAGGCACCTATTTGTGTCAGTTGGCAAAATATGTATATTATGATAACTGTAAATTATCAAAGCAAATTGTAAAATGTAAATCTTTGTAGTAACGTAAGATCAAATTTACCCATTGCTCACCGTCCGCAAGCCCGCGCTTACGGTGGCCGGAAATCAACTCGCGGTTCCCGACACCCTGGGCGTCTCCTCCTGCGGCGGTTAGGGGCGTGAGGGCGCAAAATTTGCCTCTCCCTCACGCGGTCCGCCTCCTCCTTCGCGAGCATTAGAGAGACGGGTCCTGGAGTAAAGTAAGATCAAATTTTTGTTAAATAATAGCAGTAGGGTAGAATTGGGGGTTCTGTATCACTTCTTCCTCGCTCCGCTCGGAATGTGATCCAGAACCCCCAATTTTCCACACATCAGAATATGATCCAGAAACCCCAATTTTCCACACATCAGAATGTGATTCAGAACCCCCAATTCTCCACACATCAGAATGTGATCCAGAAACCCCAATTTTCCACACATCAGAATGTGATCCAGAACCCCCAATTCTCCAAACATCAGAATGTGATCTAGAACCCAGATTCTCCACACATTTTATCTATTCAACGTCAGATATCACTTTTTACTGATTAGAATTGAAATTTCTTTCAATCTGATTTAAATAAAAAGATTTTTCATCTTCCAGTAGAATTTGGTAGCATAATAATGTCTTCTGAATCAGATATATAACTTTATACCTTTGTTTCTTTTAAAAATAGGCGTTTTGATTTGTCAACATATTCTGTTCCTTTTACAGCATTTAAATAAAAGCAATCAGGAAAAAATATAGCATGTTGCATCCAAGGATCATCGTAATACTCCCAATCTTCGATAACACCTCCACATGAAAAACATGCTGATTTATCATTTATACTATTTCCGCAATAAAAGAATCCAGCATCAGCCATTTCCGTTACCACGGCTTTCTTTGAATCAGCCGTCGCCCAATAATGGTTGAATGAAAATAAGCGCACTTTATATCTATGATATGTGTCATATCGAGGATTGTATTTATTTTGAGACATATTTTGTACGCTGGAGTTCTTGATACTGATGTTTATGAAAGTATAATGAAGTCACATAGACGTTGCTAGCAACTTATAAACAAACAAGTAAACCTGGATGAGTCGGAGGGATGGCTGGGAGATGGGATGCTAAATTTAATAAATAAAATAGTAAAATATTTTTTACAAAATTTTATTATCAAAGCACCATTTATTTAAACATAAAACATTTTTTAAAGCACATATTGAGTCATGATAAATACAACTATACAGTTCATGAGAATGTTCATATTTTTTGTGCAAACTTAATAAACTAGGACAACCTTTATCTTCTAAATTATTTACATTATCATTATTTAGAATGTCTTTTAACCATAACATTTTTTCAATTCCTTTAGTGTAAACATATTTATTTCTTAAAATATCTACAATCAACGTCTGATAACTTGAATAAGGCACAACTCCTTCACCCCAGTATATCTTTCTATTACGTTCAATCCAACTAACTTGACGTCTTTCTGATCTCGTCAAATTGTAAAATGGAAATGGCGGTCTAATTAACAACACCTGAATTTTTTTACTATAAAATACAGCAATTTCTTTTACAATAAATTCATTTGCTTCTGTTTTAAAACCCTGAACATCTACAATAGCAGTCATGATAACCTGCGCACTATGTTGCTCAAAGGTTTATATTCCACAAGTCGATCGTTAATAATTAAGCAATATCCAGTTGTGTTATCTGGTATTGGTGCTAAGCATTCAATCTCAAGACGCACATCTACGGGACCTGTCTTTAAACTATCGTTTTGTCTTGAACAGTCTATAATAAAGAGAGGTGCCTTCTCCTTAAAATCAGCTAAATTAAGCAAGGGGTCCGCAGGGCAGTTGTAATACGACTGACGAAATTTCACATACATTTCGTATAATATATTGTATTTGTTCTCGGTAAAATTTAAACAAAGAGGCTCATACGGATAATACTGTGAATTCAAAAATAGTGTTATGTTTGTAACTCCACAGTGATCGAACAGTGAACTATCTTTGGTTTTATTATTTTTTCTATTAGTTTGTAAACAAAATATTAAATATCGCGGTTTCTCTAATTGTGATGCAGTCTTAACTGACCAAGAATGTTTTGTGGTTTTAGGGAGTAAAGGATACTCATATAAATCCCAATTTCTAAACGCCATTTGAATAGGTTTATCTCTTTCTAAATGTTTAAGGAGAGTCAACCGTTCACGATCTGATACTTTTATATGCGGTACACGCCATTGTACTTTTTGTATATCTATTTGAAAATGTGCAACATCATCAGTTACTAAGATACTGTTTAAGTTAGAGTTACTCCTATTCAGTATAAGTTCATGTTTACAATTTATCACAATTTTGCTGTAATCCTCAGCAAATCCTAAAATCTTATTAAGAGGTACAATAGCACTAAAATATCCATCGTTTTTAATTCCGCCTATATTCCAACCCCACAAAGCAGCAACCTTATTTTCTCCATCATTCATTGAAACGTATGACTTTATTGTTGATGTTATTCCAGAATTTTTAATACGATCTATTTCAATACCATTCATTTCGTATCTGATATCTTGAAACAAAAACATAATAGGGTTGTTACTGAACGTAATATTTTTCTTAATTGCTTTTCCATCTTTGTCGAAGAACTTTGCCTGGCCTTCGACATAAATTGAACTGGCTGACGGTAACACGTATGTATCTTGCTGGTGTATGGGAATTCTGATTTCATCGTTTTCTCTAAAACTGTTATTATAAGGATTGTAAGAATGTACTTCATAGCTTTCAATCGAGGTATCGAAGTGTGGTGATTCAGTAATTTGTAGCATATTCATAGTTTAAAACCAAGAGCTTTAAGAAAATCTTTATTAGTTTTGATCAATTTTTTAAGCTTATTCTTACGTCTTTGCACCTTGGTGGTTGTATAAGAAATAGGATGCTTTATGTTGACGGTAGGGTTTTTATAAAACAATATCATTGTGTTTTTCTTAAATGAAGTCGTAGTTGAATATGTTCTTCTCCAAAGTTAATACAGTTACCAAATTGATCAACAATCTTAACAAATATAGATGAAATTGTATTTTTGTTCACAGGAAAATAAATAATGTTTTGTGGTATTTCTATGTACCGATGACCTGTATCAGTATTTGACACAAATTCATGAATAATATGAGTTGGTAATCCGTTGGAATATGAACCGTGCACTAGATCACATTCGATTCTGATCACAGGCGGGACGCTATCGTTAACGCAAAGATTTGGTATTGAATTTAATACTGTAAAGTATAATAAACCACACTCATATTGATCAGATAAATGCAGAGGCGGTTGAAAGTATGAAACCAATTCTGATTTATTTCCAGAGATGGTAACCGTAATAGACATGCTTGTATACTGAACGCTCCTGAAAGATCCTGCTTATTTTATTCTTTGACTACACCAAAACTTCTTTAAGAAGGTTAAACAGAGATGTCCGCAATTGAAAGGATGATCGCGTTGTATATTATCATAATTATAGTGAACTTTGGAACCTATGTATTTTATAAACTCCTTTGGGGGTTTAAGATTTCCGTAACTGTCAAAGTATTCGATATAATCATCATATTTTGCATAGGCTACCCAATGAGAACCAGGATTTTTAGAACTATCTAAATTAATAACTCCACATTCTTTTTTTAAAGGTTCTTTAGGCAGCTCATCTCTCATAAAGACACCTCGAAAATAGGGAATATTATTCCCATACTTCAAAATGTCAAAGTTAGATAAAGCTCGTTTGGGTAGCCGATATTTTAGTTTTTTTCTTTCGATACAAAAATTCCAAGTCCATTTTTATGGGGTTTAAGATGTAATCCATTTCCGATACGAAGAGCTTCTATTTTTTCATTGTGTCTCTTCATTTCTGTAAAACGTTTTTTAGCCATCTTGAATTCATTAATAGTTTTAGCAATACCAGCTGCACCACCTGCCAAGGCTCCAGCAGCCGACAATCCCGCAAAAATAGGAATCAAAGGCAAAAATCCTCCAGTTTTTGGTATTGGAATAATGCGAGGAAGTTTTATTGATGAATCATCAACTAATTCTCTTGCAGCAGCCATAGCCAATTCTATTGCCATTTTCTTGCCTTTTGGTCTTAATTTCTGTATATGTCTTTTCGTTTTAGTAATTACATGTTTTAATTTATTTTTAATACCATTGCCAGACGTAATTTTCTTTGAAGACTTTTTATTATGACCACGATTTTTTAGGCCAGCACCCGTTTTAATTTTTGTTAACATAGCTTTGCTTACTAAATGTGCTGCGAATTTTTCACCGACACTTGCATCAGACGCAACTGCCCGCTTTTTTGACATTTTTAACAAAACTAAATCTGCTATATGTCGATCCTTTAAAGTTGACGATTTATGATAAGCAATATCGTGCTCTTTACAATATTCGTCTAATTTATTTATACCCTTATCTCCATGTGTAATTCTCTTAATCAATTTAGTACCAGGACCACAATAATTGTATCCTGGTAAGTGTAATTCAAATGGTAAATGATTTATAAGCCAATTGAGAAGACTACGCTCTCCAATACACATCATAAGACTGATCAATTATGGATTGAATACTTTATAAATATATAATTTTTATAATATATTTGACTTATCAATCCAGCTGTTTTCAGCAGACGGCAAACCTAACCATTTTACCAAAACCCTGTTTCCTTTTCTTCTAAGAACTTTTTCAACCAGATATACATTAGAATGTTTTGCCTTTTGTAGCTCTTGTACATAAAATGCTCCTAAAATAGGTCGACCTCTGATTGAATCTTCAAGTAAGTATGTGATAGGAGTTGTGTTTTGTATTTTTCGAATTTTAAATATTTCTGTCGACCAGTTAGGAGTATATCCTTTTTCAAATGTTCCTTTATACTTACTGATACGCACATAATCATCAATTTTAAACTTACTTTTATAGATACTATTGTTTCTTACCAGCATTTCATATCTTTCTAATATACGTTTCTTATTAATATTATCCACATTTGCCGGAATTTCATCAATTGTCCGATGGTAGGCGTGATTGTATTTATCTATAACGCTGTTGATGGTATTATCTATCCAGTTATAGCTACCTTTTAAACTAAATTCTTTATACAGTTTAGATTTCAGTGTTCTGATGAATCGCTCAACTATTGAAGCTTTTTTTGTTGAGAAAGTTGAATAATGATTAATGTGATAAGACGTCATAAGTTTTTTGAAATTATTATTATAAAACTCAGTCCCATTATCAGTTTGCAGATTTTTGGGGATACGCCCTTTTCCCAATAAACGCTCAAAATTGTTACATACAATTTCTTTGTTTTTACTTTTCAAAGGAAAGATCCATGCATATTTCGAAAATGTGTCAATAACAGCAAGAATAAATCTAAAGTTTTTATTTTCCTTAGAAATTGATTGCATATCAATTAAGTCCGCTTGCCATAAATCATCTATATCCTTCATAACAACATTTCTTCGTGGAAAGTTTAGCCTTGCATTTTTATGGATCTCATTTACCACATCTGCTTTACTCATTTCGCAGATATTTTTTTGGTGTGTATTTTTGTTTTTTTTCTGAACTTGTTCAGTGACTAATTTTGCCAATGCTCATGATGAATGAGTCTGTAATACTAAAACAAATATTAATCATTGCTAGTATTTATGCCTTAATTATGTTAGATTCTTTTAATTCTTCAATTATAGATAGAATTTCATTATCATGATTTGTATTGCCAGCATCTCTTGAAGCGACTAATAATTTTAATCTCTCCACCAATTCATTTGGATCATCCCAATACACCAAGTCAGTGTTGTTTTTATATTTTTTTAGTTTTGGTAAGTTTCCTCCAAATTTAGAATCAATTTTATCATCTGACGTTTCGGTAAATAATGGTTTGATTATTTCACGATATTTGAGACCTTTATCACCCTTTATTTGACCTTTGGGATTAAAATCTCTCTTATGGGCATTTGTATGATGTAACATATCCTTATAGACAAGTTTATCTTCATTCGAAACTAACTTTAAATCAGGTTTTCTTCGAAGTAAAAGCTCTTTCAGGCCAGATGTTAAATTGTAAGGTTTGTTGCCGATTTTAATCATAATTAAAGTATCATTATTCAAACTATCGATTTTAGAAAATGATATTTCTGAATTACCCATCAATAAAGTTTTGTTTTCGCTTCTAATTCCAAATGGTATGGAAATACCATCATAAATACCATAGATATCATCACCCTCTAATGACATTTCTAAATTATCTGCTAATTCCGTTGTAGTATTTCGTTCAACGAGTTGTGTAGAGTTTCGTTTTGGATCGTAATAGTCACTGATCTTGGTAGATGAACTAGTATTATTTTCCTCCGTTTCAATTTCTTCAGTATTAGTAAGAGTAGTATTTTCTATATTTTTTACATTTTTTACAAACCTATTTGAGCCAACTAAGGCTTTAAGAGGATCTGTTACAGGTTTTAGCATTTTATCAAGTGACATGTTCATTTCATGTTCTTGATTTTTCATTTGTTTCATTTTATTTTTTATGGTGTCAACAGACTTCATTAACTCCATTTTAATTGTTTTCTCCATCTTCCTTTATAACAACTGAATTCAGCTAAGGATAGAATAGCACTAAACTTTTATTTCTATAAAATTCGTTTATAAATATAAAACTTCATTCGAAATAAAAAAAGGTATCGAAATTCTGTCTGTATCTTCCCTTATTTATAGGAGACTCTTTGTTAATAATTAAAAAATTATGAGGGGTTTTCCAAACCGTTTTACAAATATCTTTAAACTGATTCCATAATAAATCAGAGCTGACGTGTTCTTCATAAATGTGCTTTAAGTTCACATCGTCTTGTTTAAATATTATAAGAAAATTAACATTATCACGTAACAATTGTTTCGGAATTTTTGAATAAGTTTGTGATAAATAGAAGCAATCGATTTGCTTATGTCTACCCATAGAAAAATAATTGCGGATATTTATTTGATTTTCACATGCCACATCATCAAAAATAAATACAGAATTAGTTAAAGCTTCACTCGGAGATATTACATCTTTATCATCATTAAACTCGTAGAACTTTATTTGAGGTACTCTTCTTAATACTTCGCTTAGGAAACGATATTTTGGCTGAAAACTTGTTTTTGAGTAAAGATAAAGATTCTGAAATTTCAGTCCATTTTCATGCAGAAGCAAACTGATCATCACGTTTGTTTTACCACAGTTCGAAGGGCCGCAAATTACACAACGAATTGTGTTAGGCAGTAAAATGCTGTGTTTGATTTGGTGAGCAGAGTCACTAAAATTTATATTATTAACGTTCAGAGATATGAGTTGTTTGATCAACTTCATCTTGTTTATTATTTAATTTCTTTAGTGACCTTCATATATATACAAGACTTATATGGTAAGTAACTTAATTCCTTTATTATGAACATAATAATATTATCACACATCATAGCAAACCAAAGACAGTTTCAATATAGTGAAGCAGGAGCATAGTTCATTTGACTACTATTGCTGCAATAAGTAGGACCTATACAACTGAATTACAATTGAATTCAATCTTCTAGGCAAGTATTTCTATAATTAAGATTCATCAATACCTAGATTTTATATTAGAATTTATGTTTAATTTTTTTTTTCTTTGTTTTACAGAATTATGTCCGTCTCCCCATCGTATAGTCCTGTGGAGAGTGCTTTTTTTGCGGTGCGTATTTAATTTATTCTTATTTGAAGCATTTTAAATTGAATTATTTGTTTATAAATGAATAAACGTAAATACTTCAAGCACACAAATGTACAGAGGCGGATTGAATGCTATAGGCATTTTCTACCAGTCAACCTTTGAGTGATGCAGAGACAAACAGTTTAATTATTATGTTTAATTATGTTATAATGATTTTATTTTATTACAGGAGACGAATAATCTTTGTCCAGACAACACCTACGCTCTTGGAAATCCATTTCTTTTTGCGCAAGACAGGGAAACTTTTTATTCCGCAGAAGCAGAACTAGCGCATCAGGAGTATTTAAATGAAAAAACGGAAGAGAAATCTGAGGAAACTAAAGACCCTAAAAGAAAGAAATCTAATATTAATAAGAAGGTCATAAAAAAGTCTCCTACACAGTCTTCATCTTACATTATTCGGAAGGAGACAGGAAAACCCCATCATTTGATTAAAATACATATATATGATCTTACCAGATGTGATAAAGACAATAAACAAAATTGTGACATTGACAATGATGTTGATGATAGCGCCGACGTAAGCATCCAGTACCTTGTAAAAGATGATTATGATGATATTTTGGATGAAACTGAGCATCTAGTTGGCAAAATAGTGAAGAAAATTAGTAATAAGCAGTATTAAATGTGTGTAATACGAAAAAGTTTATTTTGTGATTGTGAACATGCAAGTGTGTGTTTATTAGCTGTAACAAATGTTTAATGAATTTTACTATTTAATTAGAATATTTTAGATTTTTTTGTTTTAATTATGTTTTTATAATATTTAAGTCTTTTTCATGTAAGAATATAATAATGAATGTGAAAGTTTAATAAATATTATAATTTTCAACTTGACTAGTTTCATTTTGTGTCAGACTACATAGGTGGTAAAATAACATAATAAAACACATTTATTTGAATACAAGATACCTATTTATTTCATCACAAAAAATACAATATTTACTTAATTTCTAGATTTTACAAAAATATTATCTTATGAAAAATTAAACAAGAAATATTATAATTCATGAGATTATATTGTTTATGCAATAATATAATAAAGTAACTTTACAAACATAAAAGAAAGTAAATAGTAGATAACAAAAATAATAGCTTAAAACATAGTACGATGATGACCCCAAGGCATAGTATAAATTTTATTTTTTATCTGACGTTTGTCATCATTTCCATTAAGTACTAATTTATTAATTTTCTGTGTATACAACTTATGATTTTTAGATCGAATGACATACATAGTATCTCTAAGATTTATGTCATTAATCAAAGTATTTTTATATTTTTCAATTGTGAGTTTATTAGAAACAGGTTTTTTAACTCCTTTAGCTTTTTTAATTGTATTGTTTAAACTATTTATACAGTATAATTTAGCCCTCAAACCAATAAACTCAGTAATGACATCTCCACCCATTTCATCCTTAAAATAGCCAGGTATTTGTTTATTCGCTTTCGGAATACCATAAATATTATTTTCTTCAAAGTTACTAGTATCAAAATATTTTATATTTTGTTTCATGTCTTTATAAAAATCAACAGTACGTATTATATACAAGAGACTATCAGTATCAGTATAACAAAGTTTTATGTCATCTTTATATATTTTCTTCATAACAGAATAGTGAAATTGATACAAATGACGTTTTGCTAATTCCAGTATTGTAAAACCAATGTATATTGGTCGATCTAAAACAACTTTAGCGGGCTCTAATTGAATAGCAACAAGGTTCTCTGAAATAATAGCCATATTTTTAAAATTAGGGGCGCTCACATATTTTTCTGCCCCCTTTATTTTATTTGTCTTATTAAAGTCATCTTTCCACACATTAACTAATTTAACATTCACTTGTTTTCTTTTATTTTCAATCGTTTTACCAAATATTGAATTATTTTGCTTCTTGAAAAAATCTCTTTCGAAATCTGAGTTAGCTTTTTGTCTGAGTGCTGTATTAAGATTTATGTATGGCTCTAAGAATTTTTTTTGAGTAAATGCTAGAATTTTGTGGATATTTAATAATATAAGACCATTCTTTAAACATTCTTGTAAGTGAACATAGTGGATGACATATCTATATTTATCATACAGATTAGCAATTAGTTTTGTGTTTTTGCTATCACATGGAATAGGAACGGATAATTTTTCTGGCGCAAATGGTAAATCAGAATGCCCGTCATGTATATTAGGAGGATAATGAATATCAACTTCAAGTATGTACCCTTCGTCACTATCAGCAGAAACGGATGCAATTTCCAATAAAGCTATTTCAAATTTTGTTAAAAATCTAAAATTTCCACTGGGAAGTCTTTGTGTCATAGCATGACCATATAAATTGACACAATCTAAGTAAACTAAAAATGCGTTGGGTTCTTTTTCATTATAGTCTGGCAAATATTTATTATTAGCCTTTGCATGTCGCAGCGAACATTGAGCAAGACCTCCTCTGATACCTTTTTCTAGCATTTGATATATTTCTATATCAGATATTAAATCTAATTCTACTTTAGTTAGCAAGAGCATAGCGTCCCAGCTTAATGACGGTGATGAAACATAATGACAAGGGTCAAGCTCATAATGACATAAACTCATAGATCGGAATTTCTCAAATATGTCACACAATAGTAAGACATCACATTTCAAATATAAATCAGTATATTCGCCTAAATTCGTAATACCAAATTTAGCCCACACATTTAAAGCGTGATTGTAATCGTCAGTAGACACTGTATCGGATGTGAGTTTATTATAAAAATTTGAGCGTTCTGGTAACCGAGTTTCCGCATATCGTTCCCAGGAGTCTATATAATCATAGCAATACACGCCTTTCCTAAGGCACAATCTAAATAAATTTTCATCAGTGAAAAATGATTGTAAATGCTTTAAATCATTGGAGTCCAGTGTCTTTACTAAGTTGTCTAAACTCGAACTTAAGAAATTAAAAGAATCTATGAATTTTAATTGGGCTACTTTCTGAGAATTAAATGGGAAAAATTTAGTAAAAGAAATATATTTTTCCTTGGTTCTTGGAATTAAATTGATTCGACCGCAAACACTTGAAAGTTCTTTTATAAATAAATGACAGTCATATCCCGAAAGATTATGAAATATTATGGGAATAAATTTTACAGACTTATTATTTAAGTTGCATGAATTATGAGCTGGACCGCGATATTTACCTGTGAAATGATCGTGGTCATGAACAATATGGTCATTATTAGAAAAAAAATCTTTGCAAATATGACATACTGTAGCAGTCTTAAATGAAAGAAGCTCTTCATCATTCAACGGGGACATGTCTCTAGGCAAAGACAAAATGTCATATAAACTTTCTAAATCCTTAGTAATAGATTCTACAAACTTTTTTGAACAATTTGGGCCTCGATAAGATACTAAATTATTAAGTTCTGGATTAGTCTCACAGCATATATAATAGGCAAAACAAGTTGCTTCATGAATTTGTATGTTTTCGACATACTGACTTTTATTTTTATCTGAATATTCTCGAAGTAAGCTTTCAAAGTCTCCATAAATAACAATAGGAATTCTTTGAGTCCTTATATAATTGGAAAACCGAAGCTTGCTATTCTCTTCTGGGAGCACTGTTTGCATTCGTGCACAATTATGATTATCTAATTTCGCCTCTGAATCAAAGTATATAAAACATTCATCACATAAGTGAATTTTAGATTTGTGTTTTGTTAGTTGATCATGAACTAATCGCGCAAAATTTTTTATTAAACAGAAATGATTTTTGTCTCCTTTTTGAATTAATAATAAATTTACATGGGTCAGTTTCCGTTGTAAAGTTTTGTATAATGGTCCAGTTACAGTATTATTTTTTTCTAAACCATAAACATTTACACTTATATGTGGATTATTTTTTTCGAATTGTTTTATGTCATCAAATGTTGGTGGGAAAGATATACCATTTAAATTTAATAATTTAGAGTAATGTGGATATGATGAAACTCTATTACTGTTATACCGTACTGGATACATATGTGCTACAATACACCAGAGAAAACAATGTCTATCTTTATTGCAAATGTTAAGACATGACTTTGTTTTAAGAATTTTTATCGGTAAAGAAATGTAACTGCCAGCTTTTAAGGGATTATACTTAACTATATTCATTTCCAAATGATTAATCGACTCTATAGCCCAACCAGATTCTGATAATTCAAATTCTGTGCACTTATACAACATTTTTTGCACGCATTCTTCAAAAAATAGTTTTATATTAGTATTCTGAATTATCACATAATACTTTGTATTGAAAGATTTCAAAGACAATTCTTCATTTTTAGGCAACTTGTACAATACAAAAAGCTCAAATTGTATCTTAATCGCTCGATGTTTCAATCGCAATGTCTCAATAATCTTGTAAATCATGCTAGAAATATCTGATAAAAACATCTCTGGTGAAATGTTATCTAAACTTGTTGGATTAAATCTGTAACTAGCAATTCGATTTTTGAAAGCAGTAGCTATTATTTGCACATTATCAAATTCAGTACTCAACAAACAGTTTGATTTATGTATATTACTTTTCTTATGTGATGAATATTTTTGGACATAAACCTTACAATGTGGACAAAATTTCATGTTTGTTTATATTGAATACAAAAAAGTAACGCAATAATCTATTAAATTAACCTTAATTATATTCACCAAAATATATGTTTTATACTTATATTTATTTTGACCTAAAATTGTTTTAAGTTTTTTGATTTAGGTACTTCAAGGCCAAAATTAGGTAGTGGTCTAGAATTTTAAGCTTTAAGATTAATTAATTCGAATTTATTGGTTTTTGGTTTTTAGTTTTTTGGTTTACTGAAAGAAATCATACAAATAATGATTAATAAAAAGATATGAATATAAATAAGTAAGTACCTATGTAAGATTATATTTCATTACAATTATCTGAGGAAACAAACATTAAAAAGAAAGATCAATTATAGACTTCATGGCGCAGGTAGGTACTTACTTAAATTCAAACAATATAAAATGTAGATTATAATCTATTAATTTTACCTTAATTATATTCACCAAAATATATGTTTTATACTTATATTTTGACCTAAAATTGTTTTAAGTTTTTTGATTTAGGTACTTCAAGGCCAAAATTAGGTACTGGTCTAGAATTTTTAACTACTTCAAGATTTAGGTTAAAGGTCCGAATTACTGATTTGATTTTTTTTTTAAAGTACCTATAGCATAAGATTCAAGGTCATAATTACTGGTCTAGAATTTTAAGCTTTGAGATTCATTAATTCGAGTTTATTGGTTTTTGGTTTTTAGTTTTTGGTTTTTTGGTTTACTGAAAGAAATCATACAAATAATGATTTAAAAAAAATATAGAAGTAAGTACCTATGTAAGATTATATTTCATTACAATTATCTGAGGAAACAAACATTAAAAAGAAAGATCAATTATAGACTTCATGGCGCAGGTACTTACTTAAATTCAAACAATATAAAATATGGATTAGACTTGTGATCGTTACTAACATCTGTTTATACAATTTATACAATGTGGAGACAACAAATAACGTTAAATGAAAATACTGGCAATTAAACCTTACAATATGGACAAAATTTCATGTTTTTTTTAATTGAGTACAAAAAGTAAAGCAATAATCTATTAATTTAACGTTAATTATATTCATCAAAATATATGTATTATACTTATATTTATTTTGACCTAAAATTGTTTTAAGAGTTTTGATTTAGGTACTTCAAGGTCAAAATTACTGGTCTAGAATTTTTAACTACTTCAAGATTAAGGTTAAAGGTCTGAATTACTGATCTGAATGTTTTTATATACTTAAAGCATATGATTCAAGGTCATAATTACTGGTCCAGAATTTTAAGCTTTGAGATTCATTAATTCGAGTTTATTGGTTTTTGGTTTTTAGTTTTTTGGTTTTTAGTTTTTAGTTTTTTGGCTTACTGAAAGAAATCATACAAATAATGATTAATAAAAAATAAAAATAAATTTAAGTAAGTACCTATGTAAGATTATATTTAATTACAATTATCTGAGGAAGCAAACATTAAAAAGAAAAGACAATTATAGACTTCATGGCGCAGGTACTTACTTAAATTCAAACAATATAAAATATAGATTACACTTATAAATTAATCGTTACAAACAATTTATACAATGTGGAAACAACAATTCAACAATAAATGAAAATACTGGCAATTATAATTATGAAAAGAAAAAATATAGGTATGCCATTATATTAAAGACCCTTTAAATGTAAAAAAATGTTCTTAAACAAGTTTATAATAAAATATAATAAGCATAATTATTAAAAGAGCAAAAATATTAAGGAGTCCTTTAAATTGGGGGTAAGACGCTTATCTAATTTTAAAATACGTTAGACTGATAGAGTATGGGCTGTATCTTCTGATAATCTTCTTTAGCAGCGGTCACAAGTTTTGTGACTGCTTTCCATACCGTACTGCTGTCATCAACAGCCGATTTGAAGGTAACTAGTGCCCGTTTCCAGCGGTCGTTGCTAAGCGCCTCCGCGTCCCGAGCGTTGTAAACACGCAGTTCCACGTAGTAGTTGCCCTGCCGGGTGGGATCCCGCTGGAGTGTATAACCGGAACCGCTACGTCTTGACAAGAAGCTCCGCAGTGCAGCCGCTCGGATGGGTTCACCGCCAAGTTCTTGCTCGTTCTGAAATTAGAAATGATTATCATTAGAACAATTTAAAAAAAGCATGAATACAACCTTCAAAAATGTACTGACCCATAGATTTTAACTGATCAGGGAATCGTATTTAGAATATCTTAGTCAGTCTTTGGATGTGACAGATGGACAGATGGACAGACAGACAAACACGCGAGTGATCCTATAAGGGTTCCGTTTTTCCTTTTGAGGTATGGAACCCTAAAAATAATGGAAAATAAAAATTAAAAGGACCCACATTACAAATAAACAATGACATACATACGTAAACTCACGCCTTCTACCCGTGGGGGGAGGAGGCATGAATAAACAATAATGTAAAATAAAAATTAAAAAGGTATTTGCAAATAAAAAAGTTCAGCATAAGTACCTCTGAATCCGACTGCTTCCTTTTTTTGACCGATGTTGATGGCGTCGGCAAATCAACGTCCGACTCCGTGTCGGACCCAAAAAAGTTAGATTTTACCACCGGAGCGCTGGTAATTTTCTTTTTGCAGGTTTATTTCTTTTGCCGGCAGCCTTTTTCCCTGCCTTCTTTTTCTGTGCCGATGGTGCTGGCTGAGATGTTGGTATTTCACAGTCAGAATCGAAGGGATTGGTCGACCTAAAATGAAGAACACCAATAAATTTCACTCACAAGTTCAATTAATTATATTATTCGATATAAATAATAATTGTAGAGTTATACGCACATACTTGTTGTACTATTTATTGTTCACAATTATATTGAAAAAAGAAACAGCTGCAAGTACCCGGGATGCGCACTAATTAAAATGAAATTATTAAATGCAGTCATATTTATAGATTACATTATTAAAGCGGTGGTTACAGTAATAAATCGCTCACAAAGTAAGAAAGCGATTTTGATATGTGTGGTAAAAATTAGTTCTATGTCATCAGCAAATAGAGTCTAAAATTAATTGATTGTTACTTACTCAATATGATCGCATCCTTACTTTCCTTATTTGTCGACGGCGCCGCTCTGTCGCGTATACCTGAGACGATTTTCTAAAAAGGAAGTGGTATGTACTCTCTCAGAACAATAAGTTGCAGATTGCTGACGCGGGTTTATTACGGAAATGGAATGAATGATAGAACTGTATATATTATTTATATTAAATTAAATAATGGCAAAAAATAAAACATGAAAACAAAATCCAGACCGAAACAAATACTTATTTGTCCCGTGCGGGAATCGAACCCGCGACAGTTGGCGTATTTACTAACAGCACGTTTATAAACTAATATTTACATTGTGATGCAGCGAGATGACCTCTTAATCAATGCGCCATACGTGTCGTCGAAAATGTGACAAAATACTGGATCGCTTTTAAGATTGGGAGATTTACGATGATCCTTGGGTGGTTTACACATATAATCAAATTCCATACTTTCCCAATTTAGTAAACGGCGCCACACCGTCGCAGATACCTGCGATGAAATTCTAAAAAGGAAGTTGTATACTCATGCCATCGCTATTAATGAAATAAATAAAATGTATCCGTATCCAAGGCACCGATGACATTTATTAATAGGTATGACAGATTTATTAATAGGTACTTTTATTAGTAGGTAGGATAGATGGGTCCACTATAAATGATTTAGCAGCTTGTTACTTCTGCGGTGCTGAGCTCATGGACTAGCACCATCAGGTTGTGCCGTGACTAGAGCATATTCGCAGTTTTCTATTATATTGTCCCTTCAGATGAAAAGTGATATCTGAGATTGAATAGATAAATTCATATAAGGGGTTTATTAGATTGAAAAGTCAGCATTCCAGTCTATTTCATTTGCAGAAGAGCATCTCTAAATTCCAATTACTCTTTTATCCTATATTCAGCAAGCATAATTTTCATATTAGGTAGTCAATGTAATCGATGTAGATAAATCCTATCTTAAGATTCTATAACCAGCTATCATCTTTAGACATACATGTACAAGCAAATTGAAATACTGCAAATCGCATACTTAGTTCTACCTGTGAACAGTCGGTACACTTCGTCAAATATAATTAATTCATCAATGGATATAGGAACACAAGATGTGCACCGCATCATTTCGATGTAACGCAGCGGTCGTACTTGATATTGCTGTTTATATTATCACTAAGCGCATTCAATAATTTTGTTCCACTGTACCAGTTCAAAGTCACCCTGGGTTCTGGATCACATTTCCATGTGTGGAGAATTGGGGGTTCTGGATCATATTCCGAGCGGAGCGAGGAAGAATTGATACAGAACCCCCAATTCTACCCTACTAATAGCGATAATTAATATTATTAAATGATTATTAAAGTATTTAATTTTTCTGGATTTTTTAATTATTTATAAATATTACTAAAACAAAAAAGAGAAATACAAAAAAAAATACAATGAATAACAAAAAGCACACTTTGTTCCTAGGATTTGAACCTCCTATCTTTATGCATGGCAAGTGGTCTTGATACCTCCGACGTTAAATAACTGTTTGTTAACCCTATTCACTAAAACAATACATTAATAATAATAAAATGTTTTTGCAAATATCTATAACCAATTTGGGACTACCATGGATTTGAACGCACATATCTTTTAGGGGTTACCTACTTAAAGGAGCTGTGTATACGTCAATAGCGCATGTCATGGTGCAGAGAGACTGGTCCCGAAGTGAAGACCGCATATATAGGTTAGTATAGTGTGAGACGCCCGCCCGCGCCCCTCAGGTAAATGGACCCACGACCTTAAAAAAGTGGGTGGGTGGTATGCGGAAAGCGGAGGACAGGGTGTTGTGAAGTAACTTGGAAGAGATTTATGTTCATCAGTGGACAGCCATAGGCTGAGTTGATAGCTGGTTAGGGGAATGAGGAACAGGGTGTAAAGTTCACAAATCCACCATACAAAAGGGAGGATCCTCCGACCAGACAGGTATTGTGTCTGGCGGGCAACTGCCCATCGATTTGAAGTTGAAATCTTGTATGTATGTCGATCGCTCGGTAAACTCTAACTGCGCGATGCAGGATTTGTATGACGTCATGTCTATGATGCGTAGTTTGTATGTGGTGGTGTAAACGCTACCTACAATTGTATAAGGTACACCAGAAAGCATGGTAAGCAGCGGGGCTACCTAACCTATGAATGCTCTGGACATATTAATCGATGATTACGATCTTTTCATATACACATTTTTTTTTAAATCTTTTTAATCCAACATTTTTTATCACTCGAAGCCGTTACTTAGGTATACGCTTACCTGCATGAGATAGAAAATTGGGTAACATTATTTTCGGGGTTTTTTTAAATGCTATTTTGTCCCGGCTGATGGCAATAGGCTCGCCCCCTATTACATGGGACTTACACATAACTGGCAAAATGTGGGTGTACTATAAGCACACCTCTGCTGAGCCTTCGGAGAAAACAAGGCGTGAAGTTATTTTATGTTATGTGTATTTTGACTTCAACTAGCCCATTAAAGATAACAATTACGGTCAAACACTAATCTAATCCCACCCAAACAACTCTTCTCCTCAATTCGATCCCGGAAAACATTCAATTCGATTGTTGCGATAGTAATCGATTCTACCTTTGATAACCATGACGATTAACTAAATCCCATAGACACAGCCCTCGGGCCAATCACCCCTCACGTTTTGTGGCAAATTAATCTACTGGGGATAGGGGAAACTTAGAACAAGAACAATTATGCGTGTCATGGTCCTTCTTCCTTGTTTTTGTTTGGGACGACCTTTATTTTTATGGTGAGAGGTTTATGTAAGACTTCCGTGTCTTTATAAGATCCCTCCGTGACTCGAAAAGCAAGCGCACATACACATACACACGATCGGCACGCGTCAATAGCAGAGGTAACTGCAGCCGTCGATGCGGTAGCCCGCGTTGGCACGGACGTAAAAATATCGCAGCGGGATTTTATGGCGCACAGGATTTTCAACTCTCGGTGATAAGCAGATCGTTAAAAATACAGTGTGCGAAAAAATCCCGCCGCGATATTTTTACGTCTGTGCGAACGTTAGCTTAGTGGTTGCCGTAAACATAGTGTCGCTCGTGTATTTGAGCACCGTACTAGTTGGTCTCGGCTATCATTCGTAGATCTTTGACAGTCGTTAGAAACCCAAAAGTCTGACAGTCTTACCAAGTGGTATCTAGTTACCCAGTATCGGGGTTGTGAAGGTCAGATAGGCAGTTGCTCCGTGTAAAATACTGATATTCAGCTGCATCCGGTTAGACAGGAAGCCGACCCCAAAGTATTTGGGAAAAGGCAGGAAGTGTGAATGAAAGTGAGTTGTGTGTGTAAAATAAGTTATTTATCATTAATTTTATTGATCACAAATATAAACGCAGTTCCTCTTACTGTCAAAACACCTACATTACTCCACGTTTGATTACCGCACAGTGATTAACTAAATCGCGCAGAACACCATCCCTTGGCCCAATCTAACCCTCACGTACTGCCGGTTGATCCACAAGAGATTACACCAACTTTCTATCGGGCAATTTCTAACAACTGGGTATCAAGCTCACATTGATTGCTTCAAGTTTTGAGCCCTTTTAAGTTGAGGTGTCATTGTAAGGGTTTTATCTTAATTGGAGTGTGTTATTGACGTGGGATTACGTTTGGTTATTGTTGGGTACCGGAAAGTAAAATAGAACCCTGTTGTATACGTGGGCTGAACCTTGACTTGTCTAAAAGGTAAGTCATGTGCGTCAGCCATTGGGCTAAATTTCCGATTCGGGGAAGTACTACGGGAACAACGATATCAGTTTTGGCGTTCCAGTTCTGGAGAATGCATATTGATCGGTCAATGTTTCAAAGAGAAATTACCTACAGGAAAATTTAAGATAGATAGATTAAGGAGAAAGATAAATCGTTTATTTAATGCATAAAAAAGACAGCACAACATACAAAAGCACGATTAAATAATAACTAATTACTATTAGAAAATAGCTGCAAGGTGCCATTATGCAAACAAACAAAAAAAAAAACGTGTGGCACTCGGGGACTGCCGCGGTAAAACTATTGCATAGCATTTGTAACCTCCATACTTCCTATTTGTCAACGCTACACTTGGGATGATGACGTGATGACATAAAACAAAAATTACGTTCCCATGACAACATCACGTTGTCATGGGAACCGTTATTACATGGTAGGTGGAGTGGGGGTGTTAGGTTTTATTTTCGTTACGTTACGGAATTTCTTGATTAGGTCGCCGCGCTCAAAGCCCGCGATAAAAGCTATACAATAGCTTAATAAAAGGAAGAAAACAAGACACACTTTAAAATAATGGATCAACGAACATAAAAAGTGCGATGTGCGTCTCAAGGTTGCACTAAATGGGAGTCCAGCTCAGCATGTGTCAGGCAAATATACCTGACGCTGATATTCTGCTGAATCTCTGCAGTGACATACGGACGTCGAGTATATGAGACAAATATGCGAGTCATTGGTGTTGTGAAAAGTGGAATGTGTGGAGTAAAAATGTAATGTATCATCAAAGTCAAAGTCAAATCATTTATTTCAAATAGGCCCATGTATGGCACTTTTGAACGTCAAAATTTACAAAATAATAAAATTGATTCTAGTCGCTGCTTCCAAAAGGTAGTTTTCGTATGGAGAAGAGGGCAAGAAACTCCACCGTTACTCTTTTAAAATGTTTTACAATAGTTTGTTTATGTACGTACATTAGTTAAATAATTACATGTGAAGACGATGCACCTAGAATAAAATTACTATACCACAATAGGTAAAAGAATTTTAAATAAAATAAAGCAACGATTAAGTGATAGATACATGGTGCTCATCTGCCAGTTAAGAACAAACAGTACAATCCTCCGGGTGAATTTGGTGATTTTACTTAACAATTGGCGCGTTCGTGCTAAGCCTCTGCCTCTGATCGGTTCGATTATAGGCACGATTTTTCATGCTTTTTATTCCAATTTCTACCGAATCTTTTTGTACAAGTTCTTACTTGTTTCCATGTAATAAGGTTAGTTTTTTTGCTCAAAGATCTGAAATGGTAGCATTTTATTTATTCTTTGGGTAAATTGTTTTCGCTTTTTCTGGTGATTTCACTGGAATCGTTTGTTGTAGTTGGAAGTTGAAAGGTGAATGCATTTTTTGGCGAGATCAAAATTTAATAAACATTCAACGTAAGGCAAGTATTTTCACCTACATATCCTTTCAACTGTCATTAACGAGACACAATAGAATTTTAATTGTTATCCACCTTAATGAGGCGTCGTAACAGATGATGAGATATTTCGTACCTCGTACCTTTCGTATTTTGATCCAGTAGATGGATCATCTGCCAGAAAAAATCAGTACAAGTCTCTAGGTGAATTTGGCGACATTACGAGTTACGATCGTGGATTCGAACCCAAGTAGGCACTTTACTCTGTGTAAATTATATTATCACTCTCAAAACGGTGAAGAAAAACAGCGTGAGAAAACCAGCATAACCTAGAACCAAAAATTTGAAGACATGTGACATCCACCAACCCGCATTAGGCCTGCGTGGTGGATTATGGCCCACTCCCTCTCACAGAAAGAGGAGGCTTATGTTCCAGCAGAACATTATAGATTGATTATGTATGTATTTATGTACTAAATATTACAATCGTTTGTGATTGAAATTACAACGACATTGTCTTCCCATAGGTAGCAGTGTATTGTCAAAGTATGCCTTTCTCAAAGGAAGGTCGTGTGTTCATTAGTAAGTGCACGGCCAGAAAGATGAGGTGGTCTGTGATTGGACAGTGGTAACAATCGAGAAAAGCACCTGACTTAAAAAATCACCATTTCTCTTGAAAATGAAATTAAAAATGATGAATGTACTGATTTGACATTTCTAATTAGAGGCTGAACATATTTATTACAAAACTGATCTATTCAAAATCGTCATATTTAAAAAACACTCATGTTGTGTCTATTAAATATAAAATGTTTCCAATTTTCACTCAGTGCTAATAAATTAATGTCAATATTAATTAAATTTTGACAACGTTGGCTTAGCTACACAATTAATAAAAAAATATTATTTATCTTTACAATAATAAAACATAAACAATATTTATAAACATAAATAATATTTATGTTTACAAGGGATGGGAAGATTGATGGAGATGTGGAAAAGAGAGTAAACGCGGGAAACAAAGTGAATGGTGCTATACATGCGATTGTGACCAACCAGTCGATGTCTAAAAAGGCTCGACTGGCTGTTCACAATGGTGTGCTGGTGCCCACGCTTATGTATGGTAGTGAATGTTGGGTGTGGCAAAAACAACATGAAAGTAGAATAAATGCTGTGGAAATGCGTTCCTTGCGAAGCATGTGTGGCCTGACTATGAATGATAGGCTGAGGAATGATGTGATAAGACAGCGGTGTGATTTAAAAGAAGATGTAGTGACAAAAATTGAAAAGGGTATGCTGAGATGGTTTGGGCATGTTGAGAGAATGAATGAAAGGCGACTAACAAAATGTATTTACAAGGCTGATGTAAAGGGAAAGGCCGGGCGGGGACGCCCTAGGAGGACATATACTGACCTTATTGGTGATGTTCTTCAGAAAGGCCAGGTGCGTAGTACTCGCAACCGGCGTGCGTGTATGACCAGATGTATGAACGTAAACGAGGCAAAAGGACTATGTAAGGATCGTAGCAGGTGGCGTTCTGTAGTTTCTGCCTACCCCCATGGGAAGAAGGCGTGAGTTTATGTATGTATGTATGTATTATTTATCTAAAAAGGTTGTCAATACAAAAAATACTTTAATGTTTTATTCATAAAATACTGTCAACTTAAATTACAGACAGCAACAGCTGCGAACATTCCCTAAAGGGCGTTGACCCGTCCTTCAAAACCAGTGTACAAAGACGTATTACTGTTAAAATATCCCCAGACAGTAATGATCAATTTCCTATCTAGTTCCCCTTTCTTTGCACTTCGCCGGCCGTCAAAAAATACCATCAAATCCTTGCAATCTTTTAACACAAAGGGAAAAACCAGGGGAGAGGGGGATTATGGTATGAAAAACACCATGGAGGGAATAAGTTCATAATAAGGAAGTATCCCCTTGTACTCTTATATTGCAATTTCATATTTAGGGGAGAAAGTTTATTTTTATTTGTTGAACTTTGCTCGTACAACCGATTTACATAATTGAAGTCGCATTTATTGTTTTATGACAGCGTTACAATATATTTGAGATTCCCTACGCTGATATAAATTTCATTTCCACCCCTATACCTACAAAAATATTGCGTAATAAAATACGTGTAGGTACGAACATTTTTTGTAGCCGAGCGACGCAATATTGTGAGTGAAGGTGAAAATAAAAATCGGAATATTACAATCATGCTGGGCTTCCCGCATTCCGCATTGGATTAAAGTAACCTTTGACAGCTCAAATAAGGATGACTGCAAAAACAATTTTTTGCCCGTCAGTCACATTATAAAAAATATTGGACATATGTTTTTTATTTTTTTACGTAATCAAAAGATGACGGCGATACATTGAGTTAAAATGTGCCATGACATAAGCATGTAGATTTTATACTTACTTGCGACGTAGCAAACCTCACTCCCCAATTTTAATGATTTTTATCTCAGTCATTTTTTATTAATATGATAAAGCAAATATACATACGTGTCTAATATTTTTATCTTCAGTGCATGCTATAAAACCTCTATAAAAGTTTCTGAAACAGTTAGCTTATTGGCAACATTATAACAGTCTGTATCATAATAACCATTACATCATCCAAACGAGTGTTACAATGTTGTACAAAATTTCATTACGCAACTCGTTTCAACGTTCAAGCGGGGGACAGCAGCACCCGCTGCACGCATGTGTGTGTGATGTGCTGCTGCAGGCGATATACATACGTGCACTTGTACTGAATTCCGTGGAAATTTCTTTATTCTTGATCTTGAATTACAAACACCCAATGGTTTCAGAAACTTTTATAGAGGATTCATATCATGGGTGTAGATAAAGTCTTGTATGCAACTGATAAAATTAGGTATTAAAACACATGTGAAACTATTATCACACTCGGCCCCCTTATCATACAACAGTTGCATAAATAACTTTTATTATCTAACTGACGGACTAAATAACATTTCTTTTTTTACTCAGGCATCATCCTTACTATAGCTAGGTATTAGACAATGACGTATGTAAGGAGTGTTTAAGTAGCCTCACTTGCTTCACTTTGAAGTAATCAATGAACTCAGCCTATTGTAGTCTACTGCTGGACATAGGCCTGTCCCAGGCTGCACCATAACACCCTGTCCTTCACCTTTCGCATCTAATCTGTCCTCGCTACCTTTTTAGGTAGTCAGTCCATCTAGCTGGAGGGCATCCCACATTACGCTCCGTTCAAAACCAGCGTCAGACACTTATAGTTCTCTGGCATTTTTGCTGAACTGGGCCTTTTTGGTGCAGCCGTGATGCACACACTTTCCTGCTAATTTCTTACATCGCACTTTATACTTTTTATTTGTTTTTTAAGCTGTTGCATAGCTTTTATCGCGGGCTTTGAGCGCGGCGACCGAATCAAGAAATTCCGTAACAAAAATAAAACCTAACACTCCTCCTACCATGTAATGACGGTTCCCATGACAACGTGATGTTGTCATGGGAACGTAATTTTTTGTTTTATGTCAACACGTCATCATCCCAAGTGTAGCGTTGACAAATAGGAAGTATGGAGGTTACAAATGCTATGCAATAGCTTTACCGCGGCAGTCCCCGAGTGCCACATGTTTTTTTTTAACTTTATGTGCCTGTCATTATGAGCTAGATAAATGTATTTTCTTTCTTACGCTTTGCATTGCTATCACTTTGTATAGGTATGTCGCAGTAAGATGGTTGGAGCCGTGATATAGTTATATCCCTAGGAAAATAGCTATATACTGTAATATAGTTATATGAAAACGGTTCATAACTGTCTTACTAGGAATATAACTATGATACGAGCACGATCAATATAACTATTAGGACACTCTGACTAAATAGGTTATGTTCACTTAAAACTGTGACTAACTACGTCGAAATTGGTCGCAGTAACAAAATTAGGGCACTCCGACAGTTATGAATCACTTTCATATAGCTATATCCCTAGAGATATAACTATGTCACGACTTCAAAAATCTTACTGCGACATATACTAATGATGTATAGTGTAAAGACGTACAGTAGGCCACAAGTTAGTGGTAACACATTGACCTTGAGCTGTCCTAGCGTAGTACGAAGTTTCAATAAAATATGAGATACTGGTTTTGTTATCACCGACGTGTGGCCTACCGTCTCCTCTCATCATCATCATCTGCCTAATCTTTTCCCAACTATGTTAGGGTCGGCTTCCAGTCTAACCGGATGCAACAGAATACCAGTAGCGACTGCTTATCTGACCTCCACACCCCAGTTATTGGGTATTACGATAATCCTTGGTAAGACTGGATGTCAGACTATCTACCGACCGTCCTACCGTCTCCCCTACAAGTGTTAATAATAGCCATCAAATAAAAAAAAAAAAACATGTGGTATCATTACGAATATGTATTTAATAGGTATTTTTTTTTGATACCCTATAACCCAACCCTATAGCTAAGGCTTACAATCAGCTGCAAACACCATGGTAAATCATTTTCCCCCATTGAATGTTACAAATGAAATGCAATTTTTCACCCGCGGATCAGCAGCATAATAAATATAAATGGTTTATTTATCCAAACCTACTGTCACACGATAGAAAAAAAAATGTTGAAGGGAGAAAATGGCTTTTTGTTGGATTATACGACTCTACAAAAAAATTTTCGTTCTTTGTCCTAAAGTTTATACTATTATTTTCCAGTTAGTTATGCACAAAAACGAAAAGAAAATACCTTTTTTCGGTATAAAGTTTGCTTTTGTGATAGTTATAATAATAATACTCATTTTTCAATTTTTTCATAAATTTTAATTGATTTTAATATTTTTAAAAAGACCGCGCGGTGAGAGTGGGGTATTAACGTTTACACTGTGCCGCTAGATGGCACCCGAGTGATAAACAACCATCAGGTGTTATTTCCAAGCCCAGAATAACTTAAAATGTCGTCACGAAAGTGCAAATACGATGCTGATGCATTTTGTTTTATATGTGGTCAATTTATTAAAGTTCGAGACGTGAAATATGAACTAAAGACATCTCACGTTCTCTGTGAAGCCTATGAAGCATATTTTGACTGTCCTGTACGGAATCAAGATAAGCCATGTGCTCCACATGTTGCTTGTAGTTATTGTAAAAGGTGTTTGGAAGGTAAGCATATGCTGCATGCTCATTTGGATAAATTTAAAAACAATATGGGAGCCTATTCCGAAGAGCAAGGAGAACGTTTCCATCAGGACATCATGAATTTTGAACAACGCTATCAAGGCCAATACAATGAAAACATGATGGGCGACTATATTTGGGGTTTATTGAGAGAAAGTAGCTATGAACATAAAAGAAAAAGTAAAAGTGTGCACTTTTAAGTTATTTTCCACTTTTCTGTAAGCTAATTTGATAGTAAAACTTAATAAAAATAATAAACATTTTTATTTCAATAGAAAGAAAGAAAGAAAATTCGTTTATTTGCGGTAAACATGACGCAAAGAAAGATAAAAAACACGTAAAATAACAAATTGGGGGAAAATATGCGTCACATCCACGCAAAACGGCCATCGCTCAGCATAAAGCTGCGACCCCATGCAAGACAGAGCCCCAGCGCTGGTTTTCAGCGATAGCCGGCGCTGACGTGATGACGTCAACCGGTGCAGCATATAGTGAAATAACAAATCAAACATAAGATAAATACAATACTAGTCCTAAATGTTTAATAGTTTTATTTTCAATCAAAAATTAAAATCCGAGATTTTTAAAAATTTCGTTCAATCAGTCTTCTAAGCACAAAAGCAAAGTTTTTCATGCCATATATTTTTTTTCCGTCTTATTACGACCTAAACTACCGAAATTTAATGCTTTGCAATCAAAGTCAAATTTCATGTTGACCCGTTATTTTTACTATGACATATTTTTGTTAAGATTTCCCGTTGGAGATTGGTACCTACACAGAAAATTTCGAATTTTTGTGTATATAAAATGCAAGTTTCGCGACGCAGTTCTTATACCGCAAAAAAATGCGAGAACTAATGTAAAACCAAGTCTGTTAATTTAGTCAGTACCTATCTATTTGTCATCTTTATTTCTTTAATAATTAGAAAAACTTGGCCATCACACGGCAAAATAATCACATTAGAATAATCTGCTATTTCAAAATAGTCCTGTCGCAGTGCTAATATTAGGTAGATTTTGTTGTATGTAAAATATAGATTCTATTACCGTGTGCGATTGCCAAGTCATTCTCGACTTGACGGGGCCTCTGCCCTGCCCCCCGATTTAACTTGTTCATAGGTTAACCAGAACTAAGAAGAGAAGTAAACCAATTCTCGATACCAAAAAACGGTTATTCAAACTGTTTTTATTCCAACAAAAAAAAAAATAACTGTATTACATTTTGTAATTGCCACCTTTGACCCCTTTACAACACACATCACCATGTCCCAACACTATTTCTAACCGTTCTTTATCAAAACAAAATGGTACCTACACATTTTTATTTTTCGAACAAAAAAGGGACAGGTGTAACACCGTGCCGATTCCGTACCATTCGGTACTGTAGCCACCCTATTACGCGCCCCACTAATTCCTAATCCAATTAACATAAAAACAATACATTTTGTTTTAAACATTCGTGAATCAAATCGGGGACCGAATGTGCTCGTACCGACGAGGTTGTTACACATTATTTAAATAACGTTTTATACCCCTTAAAATTATTATACATAATGAATACCACGTTTATAATACCTGAAAGGTTAGGCAAAAGTGTACCTATAGTACACCCACATTTCGCCAGTTATGTTTAAGTCTCATGTAATACCCCGGGGGTGAGCCTATTGCCATCAACCGGGCTCAAATCTAGACTCCAGATTGCTACTTAAAAATTCCTTATGGAAAAACCCTATTACACTTTCCCCGACCTAGGAATCCAACCCAAGTCTTTACGGTCAGCAGTATATCCTCAAGTGTATCTTTTTGTATGTACGTGTTTCTGTGACAAATAAATCTATTTTCCTTTTTCTTTTTTTCTAAAATAATAATTCTACTAAAAGACGGTGCAGAGATTTTCCTCCTTACACACTACCACAGTGGCTCTGTTTCTGAGCCAGGCAGTATTGCTGATGCATTTCGGAAATACAGATACGATTGCCAGAATGCAAAGTAGCCCATGTCCTTCTCCAGGTCCCAGCCACTTTTTAAAGGTCGTTGGTCCATCTAGCTGGGGGACGTCCCACACTACGCTTGCCGATACGCTGTCTCCTCTCCAGGACTCGTCTGCTCCACTGACTATTGGCCCTTTGACAGACATGGCCAGCTCAAGAAATAATATAATATAATCAAAGCTGACTACCGCGTGGCGTATTAGTGTCCAAAGAAAGCAAAGAAAGAGACATGCAAGCTAAAATATGCTCAGCTAAGTTAGTTGTGTTTGCCGATGCACAGCTACGCGAGCTAAGCTAAGCCCCTCCCGCACCCCTTCCGCACTTCCTTTGAACTTCGCAACACTGACTGAGCTTTCGCTTAGTTTTTGGTGTGCACAGGACATATTTTTAGCTTATCTTAGCTTAGCTAAGCTAGCTTAGCTTAGTATGGCTTCGGCATGGCCTACCTAGCTCTTGGTCTGCAACCCGCATAAAGCGTACTGCGGAAATACGTATTTACTTACTACAAAATAGCAATCGTATTCATAGTCGTTTCGCAAACACCCTATTTTTGTGAACGAGGATCGTCACTGGCGATATTGCATATCTTCAACAATAACAATTCTTCTGATTCGTCGACCCTTCGTTATTTTACGAGGCGACATCAGGACATAATCTAAGATTTGATTTTGGGCCAAAAGTTTATAGTTAGAGGCGATAGAGAGTCGTCCATTTTATTAGCACTAACATTTACGGTGACTTTTTGTCTCACGTACTGGTTTTATTGTTTTTAGGATGTAAATTGAGGGTTAGATTCTTTTTGATTCTTGATAAAATCACGGGTTAAATCTAATGGTAGAAATGCTCATAGTTTTATAGAGGTTTTCTTCGCCTTTAAAATATTCTACGGAAAATTTCTTGGAATGGAGTTATAAAACACAGACAGAGTATACAACGCGAACTACGGAACCCTTCATTGTGCGTGGTCCGACACGCACTTGTCCGGTTTTTATTAAAGTGATACTTTTATTACATCGTCTCAAACTTTTTCGTCTGTGTGTTGCATGTCGCGTGACGGTCGCCCGCGGAGTAGGGATAAAGTGAAAGGCGCTCGATAAAGCGATAGTTCGTTTAAAAGTTTCACTTTTACCGTGGTTTCATAAAACTACACAATCCTTTTATTTTTGTTAATATTTTGTTTTTTATTACTGTTTTGTATTTCCTGTGTACGTACCAAATAAAATACATTTCTTTCTTTTTTCTTTTATCCTATTTACAGAATAAACAATTTCATTTCATTTCAATGCCAAAAATTAAAAAAAGCTTCGCTATGCATTCTAAGTTGTTTGGTAGAACCAGGCTATAAAACCTTATCATATTTCCTATCATATACTATACATATAATAAAATCGTAGCGAAGTCAAAACTGTACATTGAATATTTTTGAAAAAAAGTAATTGCTACGAGGTCTAGGATCGATTCTAATGCCGAAAATATTTTTTTTAGAATTTTTGTCTGTTTGTCTGTTTGTCTGTATGTATGTTCCAGCATGGCGCAAATTCTACCGGACAGATTCTGTTAAAATTTTGCATAGATATTCCCTGTGTGTCTGGTCAAACTATAGGGTATAAACTATCACGCTATTTACTATGGGGGACGAGCAATATTACATTATGTTGTATTTTTATGTTCTAGCATGACGCAAATTCTACTGGATAGATTCTGTTAAAATTTTGCATAGGTGTTCCCTATAAGTCTGGTCAAACTATAGGGTATAAACTATCACGCTATTTACTATGGGGGACGAGCAATATTATATTATGTTCGTATTTTTGGAAAAAAACGCGCCAAAATTTTAGGATATTGTAGATGGTTATCGATTAAACTTTTTAAATTATTATCATCACGCTATACCTTTATGGAACTAAGCAGTCAATCATGAAATATATAGGAACGGCTATTTTAGACAAGTTTCAACAAAGCAATTAGCTCAACGGTTGGGCGGTTGCTTTGCAAACATGGGGTTGTAAGTTCGATTCCCACCTACGGTTTTTTTCTTTTTTTTCACATTTTGTTTTGTTATACGATTATCATTTTTTTTGATTATGTACCTATAATCTATAGATATAATAAAATCGTAGCGAAGTTAATTTTTTTAAAGAAAGTTATTGCTACGAGGTATGGGATCGATTCTTATGCGGAAAATAAAGTTTTTTGAATATTTGTCTGTACCAACTGTAGGGCATAAACTATCACGCTATTTGCTATGGGGGATGAGCAATATTACACCATGTTCGTATTTTTCTCTGCAAATTGTAAAAGGACGCGCCAAAAGGTTGGGATATTGTAGATAGGTAGTTACCGATTTAACTTTTTAAATGATTATCATCACGCTACCTTTTATATAGGAACGGCTATTTTAGCTAACTTTCAACAAAGCGAATAAGTAAGCGGTTGGACGAATGATTTGAAGTCCTGAGGGCCTACCACCAGCTCAAAAGCAGTATTATTTTAATATTACTTTAGTTTACTTCAGTGTGGGAAAGAGATGAAGCTCTACAGGATGTATAGCTCCATCTCTTTCTCCCACTGAAGTAACATTAAAATAATACTGCTTTATGAGCTGGTGGTAGGCCGCCCGGGGTAGTAAGTTCGATTTACATCTGTTTTTTTTAAACTCTTTTTGTAAAACGATTTTTTTTTTTGGATTGTGTATGTAATAAGTTCATAGAATGTATTAATTCACAAAAAATGGCAAACTTCGTAAGCTATGGGAAACTACTAAGTTACAAGTACTTTACAGTCACAAAACATTCTAGGTTGTATTCTGATCGTTTTAGAGCAAAAGACTGTAGGAATAAAATGTTTTTTTTAAAGATTTTGACAGCAGATTTGTCCAAGCGATTTTAAAATATGTATGTGTGTGGATCTTCTGGAATCGCTGCCACACTGCGTCCTGGTGGCAAAACAGCGCACGTCATGTTTAAGATTCCCATCGATTTAGAGAGCAACGAAACGCCTGTTTGTGGGGTGTCACGCAACAGTAACAAGGGATGTGTGCTTAGGGGATTGCGCTTCGTCGTATGGGATGAATGCATTATGGCAAAAAGGAAAGCAGTGGAAACTGTAAACAGAACCCTGCAGGACATCCGCAGAAACTAAGATATGATGGGTGGTGCACAGTTTTGACAAAAAAAGTGAATACTTCGTTGAAAAGGTCGACTCTATGGTCGAGAGTTCATAAACTGCGCTTGACCATCATCATACGACCTCGGCTTGGCGGTAATTCAAATGCTCAAGTATTCTCCGATGTTCTTCTAAAAGTGAAAGCACTCTACCAGAGACTCTTGGTAGAGTAGATCCCACTTTAGAAGATCTTATTCGTCTGATATACGAGGATATCAGTCAAATACCGTACCAAGAGAATTCTTAGGCGTGTTTCCGTTTTAACTCCGAAGATGATCAAGCTGCAGCGATCAACCACAGTATTCTCTCACAAATTGAAGGGAGTAAAGTGATATACACCTCCATTAATACTGATGTGGAGGAAGATGATGCCAAATATCACCCCGTAGAATTTCTCAATTCACAAATGGCAAGTGGACTTCCGGTTGTATATCTGTGTAACGGAAACCAGCTCAAAGTCATGTCTTTGCAGAGAAACGTCATCGAGGTGGAAATTCTAACAGGTTGTGGCGATGGTGAGACAGTGTTTATAGCGCGTATAAAGTACAAATTCCCCATAATTACCAGTTAAAGCGCGTGCAGTTCTCTGGGAGTGTATGCTTTGCGATCAACAAGTCACAGGGGCCGACACTGAAGGCTGAAGGCTGCGGGTGTCGACCTCAAGATAAGCTGCTTCTCACACGGACAACTGTTACGTCGCTTGCTCCCGAGTCACCATTCCTGACTCTCTGTATATTTTGGCTGCTGAGAATAAAACTACAAACGTAGTATACAGGGAAATTTTATAAAAATATGGCTATTATTGTAGTATATTGTGATGTCTTACGATTTCCATGCGAACGAAGTCGCGGGCAGAAGCTAGTCATATATAAAACGATAGTGTCTATGCGTTTAGGGGAAAGTAAACTGTACTTACGTCAGCGTTGATAGAACCGTATACGTTTCAGTTTGGGGTTAGGGCGCAAACAGACGTGTACAGGCTGACATTTTTTTTTTTCATTTTTTGCCTGATTCATATGGTATGATTTAATTGCCTGTGGCATAAGTACTAACTGTGTAACTAATAAAATGCTTGTAGATTTTTTGCAGTGAAATGTAGCTATTTCCAAAATAGTTTTGTTAATATTTTACACAAAAGCAAAAGTACATGTCATAGAGAAGATTCTCCTTTCTTCTTTTTCGTGTGGTTAGGGACTAACCTGGTGTCAGAGTTTCTATACCGCCCATGAGTCTCTGACTTGGCTTCACGTGCTGTTGAGAAATATCTCTAACCTGGTGTGAGAGTTTCTATACCGCCCATGGGCTTCTGACTTGGCTTCACATGCCGTCGAGAAATATCTCTCAGGTTTCCTCACGATGTTTTCCTTCACCGTTTTTGAAGCAAGTGATTATACAATACGCACATGAATCCGAAAAGTCAGAGGTGCGTGCCTGGGGTTTGAACTCGAGACCTATGACTTCGCAGTCTGACGGTCACACCACTAGGCTATCACTGCTTATATCTTTCTAAACCACCACAGTAGGCAACAAAGTCCCAATACTTTAAACAACCTTTTAATAGCTTTGGGTTCGAACTCGAGACCTATGACTTCGCAGTCCGACGGATTCTACTAGACTTAATGTTACCAGCCGGATTCTACTAGACTAAATGTCACCCAAAGGGCAATGGAGAGGGCTATGCTTGGAGTTTCCCTACGTGATCGAATCAGAAATGAAGAGATCCGCAGGAGAACCAAGGTAACCGACATAGCCCGAAGAATTGCCAAACTTAAGTGGCAATGGGCAGGGCACATTGCTCGCAGAACGGATGGCCGATGGGGTCGAAAGGTTCTGGAGTGGCGACCAAGTACCGAAAGACGTAGCGTTGGAAGGCCTCCCACAAGATGGACCGATGACCTTGTGAAGGCCGCAGGAATACGCTGGATGCGGAAAGCACAGAATCGGTTGAAGTGGCGGTACTTGGGGAGGCCTATGTCCAGCAGTGGACGTCTTTCGGCTGAAATGATGATGATGATGAAATGTTACCAGTACATAAAAACTAGTGCTTAAAATATAAATTTTGCTAATGCAAATAAAATTATTTATGTTTCAATTATTTTTAAATAGGTACCACAAGTTGAAGCAACAAAACAATGTTTAGATGATGCAAGTAATTTTTTTGCTACAATTTTATTGTTTCCCACAGGCAGGAAACT
This sequence comes from Agrochola lychnidis, assembly GCA_963680765.1. Classification (NCBI taxonomy): domain Eukaryota; kingdom Metazoa; phylum Arthropoda; class Insecta; order Lepidoptera; family Noctuidae; genus Agrochola; species Agrochola lychnidis. The sequence continues at coordinate 20,687,106 of OY796857.1, forward strand.
TGCATCGTCTTAATGTGGCATTACGCTTTTACAATAATAACGGCTGAAATCACGAAGAAAACTGTTTTAAAACGTAGGTTTTTTATTCCATTACAGTTTCTTATTTAGGACCATTATCAGCATTACCAGATTTTCAAAGCTTACTCAGTTGATTTTCTAAGACTAAGGTCTTTATATTCTTAGCGACTTCGAGCTTACAAGCGACATTGGCACAGATTATTTTTGTACTTAATAATAATATAAATGTGCTTTTAAGGTATACACTGAGAATAACAATAACGTTCAACTTGTAGGTAAATAAATCTATACTTATAATTATATTAAAAAGAGGTAAAATTTGTGAGTTTGTATGTAGGAGATAATCTTCAGAACTACTGATCTGATTCCAAAAATTCGTTCACTAATGGGAAGCTACAGCTATTTTATATCAATAAATAAAACAAAAATAATCGCGTGGACAGTCACTGGTTATTCGTATAAGTGAACAATCTTTTCTCCCCAACCATATTACATTATACCAAAAGAAACCACAACAAATAAAATACGCCATAACATTACCCAAAACATCGAAATTTCAAGCAATTTCAAATGATTCCCACCCTTTACGGAATCGCTCCCTACTCGTAACCGGATATACGCCGCGAGCGCCACGTGACCTCGGACTTCCGACTACGATTCGCCAAAACTGACGTGCTGTATCTACACCAGTCTAACTGGAACCCCCTGTACCTCTCACCCTCTAAGAAACTCTTAATAAGAAGGGGCGTTCAACCAAGGAAGGGGATCAAGTTAAGCTAGACAATTGCTTTACCGACAAGCAATCCATCTGCCAGAGCAAATAAATCGACATTTTAATTTCGAAAGAAGGTTAGTTTTCTCGTAAGATACGATGAAGCTATAACTTATTTATCTTCGTGCTATTTTTCTTCGTTTGATCAGCAGGATTCAAAGTCATATAAAACATAAACTGAAACTAGAGTTTTATGGTGGTATTTTTGTATTGAAATTAATTTTGTATGTACGTCACATTCAAAGTTACAATTGGATTAAATATGTATTTTCTATGAAAGTTAAAAGTAGATAATCATCATAATAAGTAATAATACTATCAAACACTACTTATTTACTATTAATTACAAACATAATCCTAATTACGTAAATATATTTCTAAGGATCGTAGCAGGTGGTAATCTGTATAGTTTCTGCCTACCCCCATGGGAATTTATGTATATATGTATAATCCTAATAATTTGGGCTGACTGTCCACTGAAGCAGAGAGAAGAGGAGAGGAGCGGCGCTGTGTCAATATTAACCAATGGAATTGCATAAAATCTCCGCTCCGCTCTGTCAGTGGACAGGGATTTGTGAACTAGTTTAAAAATACATATAAAACCGAGAAGCGGAGTAGGAAAACGGAGTGGAGAAGCGGAGTGGAGAATTGGAGCGGAGAAGCAGAGCGGGGAACTGGAGAGGGGATGCGGAAAATTACTCAAATTACTCGTCGCGTGAAATCGGCCTAGCTCCGCACAGTCCGCAACTCCGCTCCGCTGCCTCACTCCTTATCAATGGACAAACACTATATGCAAGTCATTCATTAATTCATTGACGCGGAGTGAGGCAGCGGAGCGGAGCGAGGTAGTTATGCGAAGCGGAGTTGTGGACTGTGTCTGTCCATTGATGCGAAGCGAGATAGTGCAGAGCAGAGTTGCGGACTGTGCGGAGCTAGGCCGAGTTCACGCGATAAGTAATTTGAGCGGGCTGCAATGCCCCGCAGCAGTTTTTTTCCGCTTCCCCGCTCCGCCTCCCCACTTCAGTGCCCCGCTCAGTATCCCGGTTTTGTATGAATTTTTAAACTAGTTCGCAAATCCCACTCCACTGAAGCGGAGCGGAGATATACAGTCTTAGCCTTAGTCTCCATTTTCTCATACAAGAATGCACGAATGTGCTTACTACAATCTATGCGCTAATAGAACTTTACCACTCATAAAATTATACCTAGGTATATTTCTATTTCCCGTATTAGAAGCTATCTTGCATCTTATATCCCCTCATAATACCAGATAATGCGAATATTGCCAATAGGGGTCATTAATAAATTACCACCATAAAAGGCACAAGCCATGCCCCATGACCCTAAAACCCATAACGGACAAATGTACAAGGGTTTTTGTATTATTTACTTTTATTTTATCTTTTTCTTTATTCCGGTCACGTTCAGGCCGCACCTAGGGAACAAGGCCTTTATATTGTTTCTGCTTCTTTTTTCGTCTTTAATTAGGCTCAAGTCGTGGAATAATGAAATATTTAAGTGATTTCTTAGAATTGTCGTCTGTGGGTGGGTGTGTTGTTGTTTTTTGGGTCAAGTTCTGTGTGTATTGTGATGGTTTCATAGAATATTAAAGATGATTCACACATTCTTAACATTATTTATGATTTCCTGCAATTAGGCCTTCGTATTATGTGCTAATATGGTCCCGAAGCGATCAATTGTCATCAATTTATATTGTGGTAATATTTTCAATCGCTTCAATTGCATTTGGTAAATTATCATTTGCGCATCAATGTGTATCAATCACGTAAAAATTTATAATAGAAATGATGCCTAGATAAAAAAAAAGAAATTCTATTTAGTCCGTCAGTCAGATAATAAAAAATATTACAAACGTATATTTGCTGTATCATTTTAATAAAAATGATTTAGATAAAATGCATTAAAGTCAGGGAGTGCGGGTTGCTACGTCAGAAGTAAGTATAAAATCTACTTAGTCGTGATGTCATGGCACATTTTAACTCAATATATTGCCGTAATCTATAGATTACGTAAAAAAATAAAAAATAAAACATCACCACTTTACGTGTATGGGAAAAAAAAATGTTTTTCATAATTTTAATTTACCACTTTGTCGGCGTAATTAATATGTATACCTATGTCAAATTACAGCTTTCTAGTACTAAGGGTCTCGGAGCTAGACCGCGGACAGACAGACAGACAGACGGACATGACGAAACTATAAGGGTTCCTTGTTTACTACGGAACCCTAAAAAATACGTGTACATTATTTTTTTAATAATCTAGCCGTCGGACGAAAAAAAATTTTTTTTGTCGTCATCCCTAATTGCAATTGATTGTTTCGGGGACCCTTTTGTAGTTCATAGGTAAATACTTAAAGATGCTAATAATGATAAACTTTTCAATCAATCATCTTAGTGTTGTAGGTGAGAGATAGCTGTAACCACTTCCTTACATCAACATGTTTTCCAACTACTATCAAAAAAAGCAAATAAAAAATCTTACATACATACCTAAACTCACGCCTTCTTCCCATGGGGGTAGGCAGAAACTACAGAACGCCATCTGCTACGATCCTTACATAGTCCTTTTGCCTCGTTTACGTTCATATATCTGGTCATACACGCACGCCAGTTGCGAGTACTACGCACCTGGCATTTCTGAAGAACATCACCGATAAGGTCAGTATATGTCCTCCTAGGGCGTCCCGGCCTTTCCCTTTACATCCGCCTTGTAAATACATTTTGTTAGTCGCCTTTCATTCATCCTCTCAACATGCCCAAACCATCTCAGCATACGCTTTTCAATTTCAAAAAAATAATCTTACTAAATCAGTATTTCTATAATAGTTCTTTACAGCATCTTGTACTATTCTGCAGACTGCAAACGCTCTAATGCTACTTATACAATTTTGCACCACATAACCTTCCCAAAATATTGTCACATAAAGGGTGTGGCTGGTTTATCTAAAACTACGCCGAATTTAACCCTCTACCGCGAGCGGAATGCAACAATAATTCCCTTCGACGTTTCGATAACCGAACACGGCGCGTTTTTCGCTCGCCAAATAAACCCATCGACACATATTAGTATCAGAATCCGAAGGGGTACTTTGTACCGTCTCAATACGAATATGGCTTGATTAACCGCTCGGAGTTGACTCGTTACGACATTAGCATAATACCAACTGATGTCTCTACATAGGGAGTACCGTATTTACATATAATTTGAATTCTCTCACAAAGTAGCGAATGGAAAAATTCGCTGGTGATTCAGCTGGTTTGTGATTTTTCAAGAGTAGCTATTAAATATTTATTGCAATCTTTAGAAGGAATTGATGTTGTTTCTAATGGGATTGGGAAGTTAATTTTTGATGTTTTCTTTTTCTTTTCGTCTAAGAAAACTGTTCAGCAGTAAGTTTTTCTTTGCATCAGCTAATCGGTAGCCAAAGGCCTTTGGCTACCAATTAGCTGCGATTACCGACCAAAAGTCCATAGGCAATCTCACAAAGCAATAGACTGACGCTTCGGTTTGACTTACGACCTTTTTACCCGACTACGGCAAAGCCAAAAGGAAGGGTTATGATTTTAGCAGTCTATGTATGTATGTTTGTATGTATGTATGTATGTATGTTTGTTTTTACGTGTGTTCCACCGTAGCGCCTAAACTACTAAACCGATTTTGATGAATGAGGTATCAATAGATTTGTAATAATGGTCCGGGTGACATAGGCCATATAATTTTTCCCTAAATTTAATTTGGTGGACTTTACACGTAAATTTCTAACCTCGAAAAAAATTAAAATGGGATGATCATGACATGTTTGGTATCAAAAGAAAGGTCTTGACGAGCACATTACAAATATGTATATAATATTATATTTTCAAAGTAAATATATATGTTTAAATCGTTAAAAATAAGCAAAAGTGAGACTGCGCTACGTAGTATTGCAAGATGTTACCAACGTGCAGTTAATCAAATCTTAATAAATAGTAACGATTTGTGATTCCACTCTTATGAAGAAAAACAAGTACAACGAAATATTTATATTTTGGATTTCTTCGAAGCTCGATATCGATATAATATAGTGTTGGCGTCGAAATAAATCGCTCTATGGTTTCGTCCAAAGCACTATGTACTGCTATTGGAATTTAAAATAGATTAATTACTGGACTATTGTATTACTCTTATTTACGTTTATCAAGTGTAAAAACGGAAAAGTATAAAATAAAAAAATAAAGTTTAATAAAAAACTGTAACCCGACTACTTGAAAATAAAAATGATCTAAAAAGTACGAAACAAGCAAATATTTCAGACAGAAATCAAGACACAGGTATAAAAATGGTCAAGGTAAAGCCGTCGTCGCATGCCATTATAATTTTATAGGTGTTCCTGGCACCAACATGGTATACAGGCATGCGACGACGGCTTTTCCTTGACCATTTTTTTGACAGAAAGGCATAAACCTGAACATTTAAGTTTCGCACGATAATATTAAGACTTCAAGTGGGACACTGCTATATTTTAACCTTAAAATATTTACCATACCAACTTAATAAACAACAGATTCGTTATTGCATGAATTTGTGGCAACGAATTTTTAAGCACGTTTCAATATGGTGTTTGTCGTATTTCTTTCTTCCGAAAATGATTAAGATTATTTTAGTAATATTATTATTTTAGGATTAAAATTTGAGGTTTAGTTTCAATCTTCTTTTCGAAAAGAAAATGAATACTTAAGCTATAACCTCAATACCAATTCTTATTTATTGCTTAATTACTTCGACCATGATCAAAGCTTTATATTTATTGTGAAAAAAATCCATTTAAAATTTAAAACATTTCAAAATTTAAATATACCACAGATGTCTGACTGCTTACACATACACATGTACGGATTATACCGCGTGTTCACAGCAATACGACTCTTAGCGTGGCTATGCACTTTTGAACACTTACTGTACCAAGGTTTTGCACAATGCATCATGCACCCAGTTCTTTTGGTAAAATTAACGTTTGAAGATGGCTAATGCATTTCACATAGCCTTTATTTTCTGCATATAACATAATGTGCATAAATATCACTTGAAGCTATTAGTGAGTTCTTTTTCAATCAAAATGTTTGCAAAAAACCAAAAAAAAAAACAAAGTGCGTGTTGAATTTATCTCAAAAAAATAAAAAATAACTTTGTAGTTGAAAAAAATGTTCTCCCATAAGTCGATGTACGTCAAGGTCAATACTCTAACTGCAAACGTCAGCTTTTAATCGCAAAAAAAATGTGATAAAACTACAAATTAACAATTTTCGAACATTTTCCTTTACTTGTGCTATGAGACCATGCTTCCTGCCAATTTTCATGATTCTAGGTCAACGAGAAGTACACTGTAGATTTTGATTTATTTGCGAGTATCAAAATATTATATATCATATTGGCCGTATTTTGTTATTGCGTTGACTTAACAGCTTGATTTTTGTAGAGCTTTAAGGCACTATAGATCTACGTATTCGATATTAATTTTAACTTGATACCTCTACGCGTTCCTGAGAAAAAGGGTCTTATTTTTTTTTATTTATTTATTTATTTAACTCAGATACAGTAATCCATATTTATATTAGTATACCTACTTAAAAATTACGTTAGTATCTACTTAATCAAAAATACATGCCACAATAATAATAATTATTATAACCAAAATAAAATAACAACATAGAAATTGAAATAGATAGATATATAAAATCAAATTGTAAAATTAATTAATAAATTTCATAAAATAAAATTGTAAAATAAATATTGATCTCTAAACTAATTAAAATCTTTACATATTCATTAAAATTAATGTCAATTAAAATCCAAAAAATTCATTGAGTATAAAATTACAAATATTAAAAATAAAAGTCAGAATCAGTCAAACTAAGCCTAAATGACTGATTTTACAAGTGACCTCCAAAGCGGGGATGAGATCCTATCGGCTATTGTCTTCAAGATTTTGTTGCGGCTGCCACGCATTCTGCAGATCAGGGATACCGTCCTCTTGCGAATGATAGCATGAAAACCATCAGTGCGAAACAGCGCGAACATCCCCGATGCACTACAGAAGCGTGGCAGCCCCAACATCATCCTGAAGACATTATTATACTGGATGCGCAGGGCATCCAGCGATCTTTTGGTGTGGCGGACCCACAGACTTCCAGTGTAAAAGCTCTGACAATATGCCTTAAAAAGCGTAATTTTAACTTGTTCAGAGCAACGTGAGAATCTGCGGGCCAGCATGTTACCTCTGACCGCTAGAGACCTACGCTCCCTCTCAATGTCTACATCGTCCTCAAGGCCGTCGGTAAGGAAGTGTCCCAGATACTTAAACTTCGCGACACGATTTACGTTCAAGCCATTTAGGGTAATTTTGTGAGAATAATCAGGGCATCCACCGGCGGCCCTAAAGACCATGCATTCACTCTTCTGTGCATTGTACAAAAGGCCGTGTACATCGGCATAGGCCGCACACACATTTAACAGCTCTCTGAGACCCCCCGCCGTCGGGCTCAGCAGCACCATATCGTCCGCGTAACTTATGTTATTGATACACACGCCGTCTATGGAGCAACCGACGCGCTTGCTACTGAGCTCTTCGATGAGGTCATTTACATACAGGTTGAAGAGCTTAGGAGACGTCAGTCCTCCCTGCCTCACTCCGCTCTCCAACCTGTACGGTTCAGAGAGTGCATTGGCCCACCTCACAAAATTAGTTTGGTGTCTATACCAATACTTAAGCATGTTGAGCACAGCCACCGGTACACCCCTGTCCCTCAACTTACTCCAAAGTACATCATACGACACGAGATCAAAAGCCTTGGAGAGGTCAAGGAAACAGGCATATACCGGCGTCCTACGGTCAGTATAGTACTGGACAGTATGCTTGAGACTCAGGATTGCGCTTTCAGTGGATAGCCCGGGCCGAAACCCGAACTGAGCGTCGTGTAATTTTATATAATTATCCAAGCTAGACTCAAGCAAACCGTCCAGCACCTTAGCAATAGCAGTTGCTAGAGATATGGGGCGGTAGTTACCCTTATCCGAGATATCACCAGTCCTGTTCTTCACAATGGGCACTACGATGGTTTTCATTAAATCATGTGGCAAATAAGAGTGATTCATGCACATTGTGAAGAACAAGGCCAGGACTCTCGGCAGGTGAACCCCCGCGTGCCGCAAGTGCTCCACACTAAGCGCATCATGACCAGGTGATTTACCCCCTGTCATTTTCCTCAAAACGACTCTCACCTGACCAGCTGTAAAATGCACAGAAGACTCATCCCCTTCACATCCGGCCTCCAAAATAGTAGACGACGCTGAAGGGCCCAGCGGGGAGCGCACCTTAAAATGCTCCCTGAAAATATTAGCAACATGCACCGGTTCACTTTTCCCATCCACACTCACCGGGAGGCCAGGCCTAATATCGTGCTTTCCAGTAGCCTTCCAGAATTTGGTGAAATCTTTAGCCGATCTGTGCTCAGCCAAAATGTCCATACTAAGTTGCTTAACAGACAGACAAACGGAAGAAGAGACGGACAACAAAGTGTTCCTATAAATAAGGGTTCTGTTTTTTTCCTTTTGAGGTACGGAACCCTAAAAAGTATTTTGAAAAGAAAATGAGGCGTCATTTTCGCTTGGCAATGAAACGAGAATTTGCCGTCAATAAAAAATAGTGTTACCTTTCAAAAAGTATATTGGAAAATCCTTAGACTACACACTTGAGATTTGGCAATCAGGATAGCATCACAAGAACTAGGTATCTTATCTAAAAAACTCTCCAGGCCCCAATTTCAGAATAATTTCCGGAGGGAAGTAGGCGTTGGCAACTTTTATGTTTAGTTATCGTAAATAGGTTACTGAATAGTTTTCTTTTAATCAAAATCATTACAGGATTTCAAAAGGATGATCTATTTAACAAAAATCTTAAAATCATTTGTTCAGTGATATACAAACAGCCTATATCGCTGGGTCTAGATCAAGAGGCATGACATTTTGCTCAAGAATTCCTTATAAAACGATGGAGAAAATATTCTTCCCCTAATGGGGTGAATGAAAGTTTGTATGGAAAATCAAAATTTTTGCCGATCTATTTTAAGAGCGTTTATTCTTAAAGTTGGCAACGTTGCAAATAGATGTCAAATATTTCGCTGTTTTGGTTAATTTGGCAATATTACTGTATGGAACTATTACTGTATAGAGCATTGGTGGCCCAGTGGTAATGGCCCCGACTTACTAGTTGTAGGTCGTGGGTTCGAACCTAAGCAGGCGCTTTACTTTTTAACCGACTTCCAAAAAGGAGGAGGTTATATGTTCATCGCGTATGTTTGTTTTTTTTTTTTTTTTTTATGTATGTCCACCGATTTCTCCGTCAATTGTGGACCGATTTTGAAAATTCTTTTTTTGTTTGAAAGGGTGTGCTCTCGAATTGGTCCCATATAAATTTTATTAACTTTGCTTAGATAGTTTTTGAGTTAGATACAAAATACGTATTTTTTTCCCACTTAGTATGTAGATGATATGATAAGTTTCTGTCACTGGTAGCAGGTAGTGGTATTCGAATGTGTTTGGGGTAAGTACCACTTGACAACTAAAAAGTGAAAAATAAAAACTTTTTACAAAAAAAAACAACCGACCTCCAAAAAAAAACACTACAAAGTGAAAAATAACTTTAATTTTGGAAGTCGGTGGCAAAAAACGAAAATACAAAACCCAAGACACCGACTTCCGAAATTAAAGTTATTTTTCACTTTGTAGTGTTTTTTTTTGGAGGTCGGTTGTTTTTTTTTGTAAAAAGTTTTTTGTAAATAATTTTATCACTACTGCTCTCAAAATGGTGAAGAAAAACATCGTGTAGAAACCGACATGTTCTAGAACCAAAAATTCGAAGACATGTGACATCCACCAACCCACGCTGGGCCCGCGTGGTAGATTATAGCCCACCCCCTCCTTCTCGAAGAGAGGAGGCCTGTGTCCCAGCAGTGGGAACGATATAGGCTGATTATGACTGTATGGAAATAAGAAATGTGGCTAACTAGGGAACTAGAATAATTATTAATAATGAATTTGCAATTATAACTCTGAATTTAATTTTGTAATCGCTTTAGGTGTAAAAAAGGCATTTGAAAACTTTCCAAATACTTTTTTTACTTCTAAAACTAAATATTCGATGTTAGGATATTAATTATTGCATTTTATAATATTTTAGTTCGCTAGTTAGCCACATTTCTTAATTCCAGATAAGTAATATTGCCAAATTAATCAAAACAGGTAAATATTTGACAGTAATTTGCGACGTTGCCAACTTTCAGAATAAACGCTCTTAATACCTCTTGAAAATTCAATATCTATTCCGATTGATTCTATTCGCGCAATCGTCAATTGTTTATTTGATCGTCAACTGTTTTTAGGCTAAATTCCCAATTCAAATTGTTTGTTTTCAACAATAATTGATCACTAGGTATTTCAGTCGGCCAATCGATCGGTTATTATTTATTCATAGAAATAGCTCAGCTTCGTAGGAAGTATTTCGGTAACAATAATTGGTGGTTTCCAATTATTGATACTGGATTCTAAAATAACATACTCGGTTGTTCTTGTTACTTTGTGAAACAATTGAGTTTTAAAAATAGAATTCGAGTACCTTTGATTATATAATCAAAGGAGACTAGCTACCTATTCTTGTACACGTTGTGGTTTTATAGTTTTTTGGACTACAAAGCATTCCAAGGATATATTTTTCTATCTAAAAATGGTTGTAGCCGCGATAGGGATTATTAGATCAGCAATTAACAATGTTTTATTTTTAACAAATTTTACCTCATTGTAATATTAGTATAGATTGTCTGATCATTTGTGAATTTGTTATGTCCGATTTATTTTACTGCACAATAATTTTTAACTAGTGACCTTCAGCTAAGCTTCACACGGTTTTTACAACTTGACAAAACATTGTTATTTTATGTAAGTTTAATATTAAAAATTTTGAAGTGAGAATTTAAAAATTATGGTCTATGCATCTAAACCCGTTGCGTAAATGTGTAGTTTAGAAAATGTACGCGGTCACTTATAGATACGAAAAGCGATTTTAGATTCTGTATTAAATATTTATCGTCAAAATTGATTACTAAGCTGTAACAGATGACTGGAATTCCGTCATCATTTTATCTTTCGTAATCACACATCCCCATACGTCCGGCAGACTCATTTTCCCGACGGAAACCGAGGCACGAAACTGTTCTATCAGAATTTTTTCACTCGAAAAGGGTAACCTGATTACCTCTGCTCGCTCCCTGACAATAGTCACCCGACACTCATAATTACATTTGCATAAAGACTAGAATCGCTTGCTGAGTCTGTCGGAACGACTGGGCTAGATTAAGCCACGTAAAATGTAATGAGCCCCTCTGATAATGGCATCGAGTCATTAGAAGCATTGAAGTTCGATGCGTAGGATCTAAGTTAGTTAACTGGGTGTTGTGACGTCAGAGTTTAGTGTGGGTGAACACTATCGATATTGTAATCTTTTAGATTGGGAAATAATGATAATATACAATACTTACAATAAGTAACTTAAATTCCCGAGATACCTGAATTTTGATATCGTATCATCAAAGGCAAACGGGACATTATTATGAATGTAGTTCAATGATTTGATATTAAAGTAATAAACTTACTATATATTTACAGCTAGCTAGAACTACTTACCAACTTACGGAAGAAAAAACAAAAATTTGGTTTTCTGGTAAAAATTTGCCAAGTCAAATCTTAAGCTTCAATTTATCCTAAGTTTATCCTGTTTGGGTAAATAATCCGGCTGTTCAAATTTAAGAAGTTATATTTTTAGATAACAAACATTGTTGTAGCAGAAAAAAACAAGAATATTAGAATGTTGTGTTCTTATAAATAAATTTCAGGATTATCTACAGAACTTGGCACCGATTTAGATCTCAATTCTTTTGTCAGTGAGGTCGCATATTTTTAATGTTGAACTTGGCTCCCATTTTCATATTTATGTTTTTGATGGGATAGTTGTATTTACAGCTAGCTGGAACTACTTACCAACTTAGTAAAGAAAACAATCACAATCAAGAAAAAGACTACCAACCTCGAACAACATTAATCAAACGCGAAAAAAAAATCGTCGCAAAAAAAAAAACGCTAATGACAAAACAAATCTAAAGCATTTTACAACACTTGTGCACAACATCATAATTCTAGAAATAACAAATGGCGGCTTTGACACGAATTGAACAAATCCATTTGAAACACCGAGGTTCCATTAACTTGAGTATGTTTTATATCATCTAATAAAAATGTTTCATGAGCTCTTTGTTGTATATAACCATTAAAATTTATGGTTATTAAAAGTATTGGGACTTTGTTGCCTACTGTGGTGGTTTAGAAAGTTATAAGCAGTGATGGCCTAGTGGTATGACCGACAGACTGCCAAGTCATAGGTCTCGAGTTCGAACCCAAGGCACGCACCTCTGACTTTTCGGATTCATGTGCGTATTGTATAGTTATCACTTGCTTCAAAAACGGTGAAGGAAAACATCGTGAGGAAACCGGCATGCCGGAGAGATATTTCTCGACGGCATGTGAAGTCAAGTCAGAGGCCCATGGGCGGCTTTAAAACTCTGACACCAGTTTACTCACTAACCATACGAAAAGGAGAAGAAAGGTGTGGTCATATTTAAGGCTGTAGTATGGTGATTTGGTATCAGTGCGGCCAAAATTATTTTTAACAAATTAATGATGTTGAATGATAAAAAATGTCTTAATTTATTTAACTCTCATTATTTTAGTTCATAGGCAAATTTTTTCGGTTTTAAGATAAGTGTTCGTTATGAATAGCGTTGTAAGTATTATTAAACAGATTATTAAAAAAAACTGTTGTTATTAGTTCGATACACTTATTTATTACCAGTATTGTAATAGATATTGGCACCTAACGAGTAACTATTAAAATGAAAAAAATCAAGTCGTAATTTTCACATGAATTTTAAACATTTAGAAACAGAAGTCTTTTTTTTTTTTGGGTCAGAAATTATCAAATAACTTCTCCCGCTCTGGGCGGAACGGGAGGGCGTGTCAGACTCTTACTGACTAAAACCCACCCGTGTTCCTTCGGTTGCCCTGTTGCCGGGGGCCACGATTTCCCTATCGGTTTTCTTCGAACCCCCGGCAGGCATTGGCCCTAGCGGACCCCGTCAATAAACAGAACAGTCTCAATCGGATTCTTCGCAACTTGGCAAGCTTATGTCTTCTAAATCTTGCACTTTTTGAACTTTTCTGATAAGACTTATTACTGTATACGCAAGTACATTTTTCCGGTGGTACAAGATCTGTTGCAATTTCTCGTAAGTGCGTGACTTTTCTACGTTTGGATCTCTCACTGGCTAAATAAAAACTAGAACACGGACGATCAGGTCCAGTAGGAGTAGGGACAGTGTAAAATGGGAATGTTTCAATTTCTTGCAGCCACTCTGCGTATTTACTATACTTACAGTAAGTCCTCTCTGCGCGCAGTACCGAAATATCTTCTTTTAATATTGTTATATAATGCTGAAACTTTAATTCTCATAGAATTTTGTTCGGCAGGGGGGCAATTATTATTCAATTTAATTAAATTTTGAAAATGCGTTTTCTTAGAATCCAAACTTTTAGCTGGATCCTGAAACATCAAGTCTACCAGTTCACGACGAGTAAAATTTTGTACGCGACCTATACAACAAGAAAAAAATATAACGTCAAGATTTGCAAACTTTAGCAAGTTTTTTTTTTTCATATAATGATAACAGAAGGTTTGAGGTATATTTTTCTACGAATAGTAGCGAACTGCTATAACTTTTCTTTTTGTAATTTTTTTTTTGTAACATTTTAGCATATTCGATTCACCACTATTATGCTTAATTTAAAAATGTATAGATATTATAAGAAAATAGATAGCTTGAGCGATAGAATCCATGTTTCAGAACCACAATAACTTTTGTCGTTATGAAATTATAAGGTAACAAAGAACTGCAATTTTTACTGTACATATTCTAGTCAACCGATTGTAGAATGTTGGAACTGTTGTTAACTTACATTTTGTCATGAACTTACCTTCATATTTGCGCATTTTGATGAAGCAACTATTAACCTATCTTCAACTCAAAAATAAAATAAAAAAAATTAAGAAATTACAATTGTAAATTATTATTTATAAATAATTATATGTAGGTAGGTAACTCTAGGAAATTATTAATTAGCATTAAAAAAAACTTATTTTAAGCATTTTTTTAATCAATTCTAAACGATTGCTATTTAATTTTAATTAGTAGGTACTACATTAGGTTCATCTTATGATAATTTTCGGTTCTTTTAAAACTTTTTTTAAAGCTAATAATAATAATAATAGGCCTGTGCCTGTAGAGTTTACGTTGCTGAAATAGGTCTAGGATGAGGAGCCAGACCAAGAGAGATACAAAAACCCGCAGGGCAGCATGTGGCGAGCTGTCGGGCAGTAGCGACCCCACGGACCCTATCTCCCGGGAGAAGTCTTGTTCCTCACCTCTGGCTTGCCTTTATTAGCCGGCTGGAGTGAAAACTGACGAGGAACGGAGCTTCCACCTCATTCTTGCCTTAATTGGCCGGCTTGAGTGGAGATTCGCAAGAGCAAACGTGTTCGGAGGAAGGAAGTATTCCAGTAAGATGCTGTTAGGGATCTTGACCGTATTTCCGGGATTGTCCTGATACCTCTTTAGACTCTCTACTCCTCATAAGCACCTCAAAATTTGTTGCCCCCTTATCGCTACGACACTTTGTGCTAACGACCGTTTTCGGGGGCCCATTATTGAGTGTGCAAGTCACCCCCTGCCATTTTCCTGAGTATATTTTATAAAATATTGGTCAGGCAGAGGCCATACATAGTCTTTCCATAGTTCCAGGTAATCAATCCATTATAGCCACCCAAATCCATAGCCCAATATGTTTTGTTTCCATGTTCTGCAATAGTCCTACACCAACCGGGGGTTGTCCTTGGGTGCGCTTGTATAGTGCATACAGGGATAATCATCGGTTGGTGCCTCAACACTTAAAAATGTCTAAGGGGCCTCTGCGAGTTGGCTTCAGCCCCTCGTACTCCTTCCAAAGGACCGGGATCCATGGTTCCGAGATTTGTTAAAATTAAAAAAAACGAAAAAAAAAAACAGACTGTTATTATCCCACTGCAGGGCAAAGGCCTCACTAAAGGTATTTTATTTTTATTTTTACGGGTTCCTTTATTGATACTGAACTCACCCTGAAGCTATGGCTCGCAATTACTTTAAGGTTGAACTAGTTGCGGGCTCGAACTCATTGGTGGGCTTGGTCAAAAAGCACGCTGTGTCACCTGGCATCGTGTCCGACAGAGATAGTATCAGTGATGAGCAGTAAGACGCTGGTCTACATGCACAAACTCTAGTTCGCACGCACACAAACACCGTTCAGAACGATTTTAGTAAAACGAGCGCGTAAAAAATTACGAAAAGTCCTTTGGAAAGTGGAGTTTTATGAAAAAACTACTGCATAAATCAATTTCAAATAAAGTTTATTATAATCTTCGACAATTGAGCTTTGTAGGAACGAGCTTTGTTTTGGAGATTTTATACTTCTTTTATTACTTATTTACTCCCAAAGTTGCGTTAAAATTAGCAGGAAAAACGAATCTTTGTTGGCTCATAACTTTTTAATTGCTTTTTTTTACTATTCTGCTTCTGTACAGACAAAATTAATAATAAGACAAAACGATTTCATGTTTTACTTTGGATGTACAACGTGTAACAGTGGAGTAAAACCCCCGAGAAATTTGTATGGAAAAGTAACGGCTAGTTGCGCCTTAACAAGCTGTATAGCCGCAAATATGTATACATATGCTTGCAACTTGCACAAATGTGTACAAATGGCTTGCATGCCATTGTGCTAAAACATTTTCTGATATGTAAATGTGACAATGATATGGAAACTACTTACTTACGTAGGTATGCAAGCTATACTCACTTATGCCTTTAACTTGCGAAAGTGACTTCCACAACTTCTGCAACTTTTTTTGCTAATCTAAACTTTGCTTGTTACGAGCTTATTGCTTGCAATTTTTTGTGGTAAATATATCATCCCTTTCCTTGCTAAACCCATGGGAGACATTAAAGACAACCGCAGGATAAAAAGAGCGATTGCATCTCCCTTTTGACTGACAATAACAAGCAATATCATGGTCATTAATTTATTTTAAGTGGAGCTATTGTATTCTATGGGGTGATTAAAACTAAATTTATTTTAATAAATGTGATGGTGACAGTAAAATTGGCTCTCCATAAAAATACAAGTAAACACTGGCGAATTGTGATTATAGGTACTTTTTGACTTTGTCTAAGCCTTCGAGCAATATGGGCAGGATGAAAACTCTTTAAAACGTTTTTGTTTTTGAGACTAAACGATTCTCAATTTTACATACTCAAATTAACTTCTTGAAATATTATTCTACCGACGTCCATCCCTTATTCAATAGGTACATATACCTTGCGTGTCAGTAGGATATTATTACGTTCGATTCTCCGTCGAATCGTTATAAGATCTTTATCAATGCGATGGGCTACTAAATTTAATTTTTAATTAAGTAAGCCTGTCAGTTTGAAGGCTTGAAGCCTTATAATCGGACAGGATTTCATTTTCACGTCGAAGAATCAATGCTTTTGGCATCAAATTGATAGCTAAATAGCGGTTACTTTGATCAATCCTTGGTTTATTGGAGATTATTGACGAGACTGGTATAAAATAATTTTCCTGAAATTTTATTTCGATATAGTTGAAACCAAAAACTGGATGAAGAAGGTAAGAATATGCTGAACAGAGATAAATAAATTGGATTAAGGACAAGAGTTTAAAGGGTGAAGTAAAACATCGTGAGGAAACCGGTATGTCCTAGAACCGAAAATTCGAAGACATGTGATATCTACCAACCCGCACTGGGCCCGCGTGGTGGATTACGGCCCACTTCCTCTCACAGAGAGGAGGCCTGTGTCCAGCAGTGGGAACATTTATAGGCTGATGATGAAGGACAAGAGGATTTGTATTGAATCGAGGAAGGTAAGTTCAGCCCAGAAACTACAATAATATATTATGTCGTTAGAAAGTACATGATGCGCTGGCCCCAATAGGTAAGTACCTAAAATGGGATAGTGGCAGGAAGATAAGTTCTACGAAAGTCTAGATCAGGAGTCACCAAAATGGTGGACTGCGGTCTGGATCCGGACCACCGATGACGACCGGACGATCGACAAACAGCTGTCGTCATGCTCACTTAAATGTCTCGCTGATGGTGGCGAGTGTGTTGTATCATTCGGTTCCCTACAAAATGGTTGAGCTGGACGGTGCTGATCCACGCGTCATGTTCGTGAACGAACGCCATCAGTTGAGACTGGTCATTTCTTATCTGCCAGGGCTTATTTTTAATCAATTGTTTTCGATTATTTTTTTGTACATTGTTCTCACATATAGAAGCAACAAGAATAATGTACCCAGGATTTTGTTATATCTATATTTAAAAGAGTGTCCTTGGAGTTTCTTGCCCGTTCTTCTCCATAGAGATCTACGTTTTGGAATGGGCAACTAGCTTCAACTTTTTGACTAACTGACCGATTCTTTGACAGTTCAAAAGTGCCTGTAAATGGTTTAATTGAAATACATGCTTTGAGTTTGAGTTTGACAGTAAAACAATAGGTACTTAACTGAAACTTAATCAAAAGAATATTTTTTTTTTTTTTTTTGAGTTTTTGCTTGCACCAACTTAACTCCAGACTTCAGACAGATAGTTCGAAGGATAAAAAAAAAAATCACACTAATAATAATTACTTACTTTGTTATTTTTGTTCTTAATTTTTTTCTTTTACGTTTTATTTCATAATTGTTATTTTTAATCTTGGTTGCTACTTGCTAGTTGCAAACGGACCGCAAAAGTCATATAATTAAGTATTTTTTTTTAAACGGGCCCCCAATGCCTATACGTGGAAATCATGCATTTATTTACAAAGCATTCTGTGAACTAAAAACAATTCTACGAAAATTTGTTTTTACTAAAGGCTAGACGGATTTCGTTGAAGCAGTGATGGCTGTGTTTCTTGTCGAACATGGAATTCTTGGTAAATGGAAATATAATGTTTTCATCAATCTAAAAACGAATCAATCGTAGATTAATTTAACCAGTGATGATGTTCCTTTAAAACATGAGAAACTGAGATCAAAGGAGTTAATAAAAAAATAAAGTTTAAAAAACTGTAACCCGACTACGGGAAAATAAAAACGATCTAAAAAGTATGAAACAAGCAAATATTTCAGACAGAAATCAAGACATAGGTACAAAAATGGTCAAGGTAAAGCCGTCGTCGCATGCCATTATAATTTTTTAGGTGTTCCTGGCACCAACATGGTATACAGGCATGCGACCACGGCTTTGCCTTGACCATTTTTGTACCTATGTCTTGATTTCTGTCTGAAATATTTGCTTGTTTCATACTTTTTAGATCGTTTTTATTTTCCCGTAGTCGGGTTACAGTTTTTTAAACTTTATTTTTTTATTAACTCCTTTGATCTCAGTTTCTCATGTTTTAAAGGAACATCATCACTGGTTAAATTAATCTACGATTGATTCGTTTTTAGATTGATGAAAACATTATATTTCCATTTACCAAGAATTCCATGTTCGACAAGAAACACAGCCATCACTGCTTCAACGAAATCCGTCATATCAAATTTACGTGTAAAGTCCACCAAATTAAATTTAGGGAAAAATTATATAGCCTATGTCACCTGGACCATTATTACGAATCTATTGATACCTCATTCATCAAAATCGGTTTAGTAGTTTAGGCGCTACGGTGGAACATACGTAAAAACAAACATACATACATACATACATACATACAAACATACATACATACAAACATACATACATACAAACATACATACATACAAACATACATACATAGACTGCTAAAATCATAACCCTTCCTTTTGGCTTTGCCGTAGTCGGGTAAAAAGGAACCTATATTTTAACAAATTTTACAAATGCGAAAGTGAGTTTGTTTGTTACGCTTTCACGCTAAAACGGCTGAATAGATTTGGCTGAAATTTGGCACATGGATACACCATGACCTGGGTTAGGACATAGAGTAATTTTTATCTCGAGATTCCCACGGGATCGAGACTTGTGTGGGTGAAACCGCAGAGTGCGGCTTGTAATAATATAATTTTGTTATCATCGCAGATTTTACTGTATGCTCACTAGCTTCAACTTTCTAACTCAAAAGTGCCTGTTAATAGTTTTATTAAATTAAATGCTTTGACTTGACTCCAAAACCGATAGCTAATCTCATGAGCACTTACACAAACAGATATAACTTCGTGTCTATATTGAATTCCCTCGTGACGTCAATATATACGAAATCAAAAGAAACGGGGGTAAACATAAACAACAGATTGCAGTGCTTAACAGAGTCCTCATCGGGTAAATGTTCTTATTTGTTGAATGCTCCGCGGGCGGCGCCTCGGAGGCGAGCGGAATCTTCTATTTGAATAATTTGATTAAGGAACACTGCAGACGCACGATTTTTTTTTGTTTGTTTAATTTTCTAGGTAAACTGTTTAGGTAGTATTTCTTTATTTATTTATTAATAAAAAAAAACAGTGGCACTCCGGGAGTGCCGATAGAAGTGAAAACTTGAACAAGATCGCCTTGGTGGAAGAAAAATACTTACATAGAACATTGATCCGTAACATAATATAAATAAAGCGCACAATCGCGTTTACAAAACCTTTAAAGTAAAAATACTAGCATAGAACATTGATCCGTAATGTAATATACATAAAGAGCACAATCGCGTTCATAAAATGAGGTGTCGTTACAGTGTCACGAAATCAATGGCTTAATGCGATCTCAATTTTTTTTTTTTTACAAATTAATATAACAAACAGCCTTGCACTATTCAAGTAAGTTACAAATAAGCAGTAAAGATAGGTAAAGTTTTTGTTTGGTATGTATCGGTACTTATTATGGTTGTCAGAACGGAACTGATTCACTTTGTTCCCCGTACTAGTATTAACTGTATTACGGCGGAACAGTTTTCCTCATTCTCCGTAAATGTACTCATAGTAGCAGATTTAACAGTTGTTGCAGTTACTAGTTTTTAGTTACTAACGCAATTATTATTTTTGTTTACAATAATAATTCTGGAAAGGTCAGGTGCGTAGTACTCGCAACCGGCGTGCGTGTATGACCAGATGTATGAACGTAAACAAAGCAAAAGGAGTACTTAAGCAAGTGGCGTTCTGTAGTTTCTGCCTACCCCCTTTAGAAAAAAAATATTAATCTAATTCATTATTTTATTTTCATTGCACATTAATATTTACACACACACACACATTAAACAAATAGTATTAAAATAGCTAGTGGTCGCAAGCGCTACTGCTGAGCATGAGGTCTTGGGTTCGATCCCCAGGTCGGGCAAAGTGGTACTGGGTTTTTCTATCTGGAATTTCTCAGTAGCAGCCCGGAGTCTGGATTTGTGCCCGGTTGATGGCAATAGGCTCGCCCCCTATTACATGGGACTTAAACATAACTGGCGAAATGTGGGTGTACCTGCTACAGGTACACCTCTGCCCAACCCTTCGGGGAAACAAGGCGTGATGTTATGTTATGTTATTAAAATAGCAATCGATATTTATATTAAATAAATATCGATTGCTATTTTAATACTATCTGTAATATCGTATGGGTAATTTGTAGATATAGCCGGTTTTACTTAGGTATTAAGGCTACTACAGGCTATAAGGCCAGAAAATATTATTATGAAAACCTTGAAAAAGTTTTGTTAGTAGCGGGGAAATGCTTTTTTCCTATTTTGTTGCCGTGACATTGATAGAGCATGTTTGTAACTAATCAGTCATATGGGAAGTTAACCAATTTTCTGTTTTTTTTTTTTTGTGTGATTTACCAAAATCACACTAATATTATAAAGGCGAAAGTTTGTGAGTGTGTGTGTGTGTATGTTTGTCTCTTCTTCACGCTCAAACTGCTGGACTAATTTGGATGAAATTGTTTATAACCTGGATTAACACATAGAATACTTTTCATCCCGATATTCTCACAGGGTCGAGACTTACGCGGGTCAAACCGCGGGGCGCAGCTAGTAAAAGAATAAAGGGTATATGAAAAATAAAAAATATCAGGAATAAAAACCGGATAAATTCGGTAACTACATAATAAGTCATGTTGGTTTAATATTTTGAAGCTCGAGACGACTGTCCATAGTATCTAGGTATGTTTACCACCAAAATATTGAAGTAAACAACATTACCATTCACCATCTTATCAAAAAAAATTGCAACAGCTGGCCGGTCGTGTATCGCAAGCCTAACGAAACCCACCGCAAACCACCGAGCGCTTACAACCTTATCATGACATCCTATCAACATACTAACTACGAACGAAAAACTAACATAATCTCGGAAAATTAACCATAACAATGAAAAACAAAAAGTAAACAACATGCAATAAAATATCTTTAAACAAATACAAAAAGAAATCCCTGTGGCCGGGATCGAACCCGAGGACAAGAAATGCCGATCCACCGTTGTGCCTCGAGACCGATCGGTTTCTTATTGACCGTGGCGAATATGTTGAACCATCATTACATGGTAGGCGGAGTGGAGGGTGTTAGGTTTTTATTTTCGTTACGTTACGGAATTTCTTGATTCGGTCGCCACGCTCAAAGCCCGCGATAAAAGCTATGCAACAGCTTAAATTTTTTTTTGAAAAGATTTTTTTTTTCCCTTGTGGTCCCATTGTCATCAGGTCAGGATATGATGATGAAATCCTGGAGTAATCGAGGGAACTCTTCAAATATTATAGGCATACCAATATCGATTTGGGTATAGGTGTGCAACTAAAACATAACCTTTGCAAAGGTAAAACTGTAAATGACCCAAACATAAAATGGAAATCAATCTTGTGGTATTAATAGTCCTATGTACACTCCCAAAATAAACTTAGAAAGTCAAATAATGATGATGATAGCGACTAAAACAATTCAAACGAATATAATGTCACAAGAATTTAAGAAGAAAACAAATTCAAAATGGCTAACGAACAACACACCGCTGAGCACCAAATAAACAATAAAGCTGAATATTTTCCCTTGAGCCATTACAGCGGGTGATTGCGTGCGTATTTCAAAAGGTCAACGACCTATAATATTCTAACGTAGCTAATTATAGCAATAAATAACAATTTAGGGCAGTTTCTTTTTGTTTCCGTGAAGGTGGTATCGGTTATCCGCTGATTTTGATTATTAAAATACCTTTATTTCTTTTTTAAACATACTAATTACATTTTTAAATATGCTTATAAAAAATTATTAAAAAAACATTTAAAAATTATTATTAAAATTATTCTTTTATTTCATTATTTACATATAAATTATACTTTTAAATATTAGAATAATATTTTTAATTAATTAAATATTTTTAAAATTATGGTTTCTTTTAAAAACCTTGAATTTTTTTAAATTGTATTTACGGTATAGTTGCATTTGTGCCGAGTATGATCTGAAAATGACCCGAACAATTTTTTATGTACACAAACCTGAAATCGCGAACAAAATGAGCTGTTCTATTCTTTATGTAACAAAAAAGTTTAAAAATCCTAAATATCCTTAGCAAAATGCAAATTACCTTCTCCTTTTGTCCAGTCGGTATATGCGATAACCTAATTCGCAGCTAACTTCACGATGCGTAGTGTACAGTGTTATTCTATCCTGCCAAGTTTATTAATTTTAATATTATACATCAGCATCTTTTTAGGCAAATACAATTAAAACAGGAATATTGATAAACTTGAGCTATTTATTATTTATTGAAGTGAAAACTTATTTAGGCGCGTTGAGCAATTTTTTTAGGGGATAAACTTATGAATTCGCGTTACCGACATTCTCACGCCGTCGTTGTGCTGTATAGGTAGGCCTATAGGAGCGCATCTAGGCAGCAATGACGAATCAGCGGACTGCACTGCCCCGCGTCTGGCGACACACATACTTAAAGCGCAGTACATTGGTGTCGGATTCTCGCTCAAACTATAGCAGTAAGCTTGAAGGTCGCGAGTGCGTGCTCTTGAGAATATTATTGAAAACGAAGTGTTTTTGTGTGTAATCGACAGTTTTAGTGGATAAATATTAACTTATAAGCACACAGCCCATCATGTTTTAATTAATAAATAAACTGTATAAAAATGTTTATAATAAATATTGCTCGGATTCCCAATAGATGTGAAAACCAGACTTATGTTAATCATTTCAATTTACAAATTATTATTTTTTTAATTATTCATACTATAATTAATTTATAATTTCAAAAATAAACATAGTTATTCCAAAGTTTTCAGTTCTGTCGACAGTCTACAAGCTTGCCTATTTAAAAAAAAAAACTTAATCTACCTCACGTTCCTCACAAATAGCCCATAAACAACTGCTAAAACTCCCGTATTTTCTCCATAACTCAATATTTTTTATTAATATTCTATTTTTCAAAATGACTTAATCGCTCCCTACATTCCGATCAAACGTCTGAACGATTGAATGCAAACACATTCAACAACCCTAAAAACGAGTTTAACGAAAGAGCGTATTTTGTGTTTTTTATATCTAAAGGCAATACGTCGTCTTTATCAGAAGAGGTCTTATTGATGCTTAAGCGTAATAAGCGGGCGAGGAGATGTAAGTAACTGAAAGTCAATAATATTCTGAATAATCATAAGCTTCTGATCACACTAGGGAATGAACAATAATTTAAACAACGTTCCATCGAGTATGTGAGGCGCGAGCGCAAGTCAATCAACTCGCTGTACTACAAGGGTAGTCACAATGATCACCAATATCATAGTCACAGCTTCGATTAGTCTTTGCGATCTTCCTTTATTTTTACTTTTGGCGGGCCGCCGCCGCCGCCTCAATACCCGGGGTTACGTCAAGTTGACAGCTGTCAAAACCGTTCTAAAATCAATTCTGTAAGTCTGGTGTCGTAAAACCTTAACGCGCCACCAATGGACCTATATTTACACAAAATTAAGTTCTTATAAACAAAAGTCTACAACTGAAACATACGATATTGCATTGATACTTAAGCTATTAACTCAAATTCTCATCAAACCTCACTTCGCCACAAAACGGTTGCTAAAACTCCCGTATTTTTTCCCTCACTGTCAATAATTTTTTAAATTGTATTATCATCGACGATATAATCGCAGCTCCTTCCATTTAGCAGCTAATTGAAGAGATCAAACGTTTGAACGATTGGATGTCGATAATCCTCCTTTGTTACTTACAATACACTTTTGTTACTTTCGAACACACATAGTGAGTTAAATCTCATTAGCTCACTTTGTGGGTTCGAAAGTAGACAGAAATGTAGGGCGGTGAAATTTATTTATTTTGTAGGTATAATGGAGTACGCTTTGTTTGAAAATAGACCTTCGATACAAAATTAAAGAACCTTATTACAGTTGTTTAAGCTGTCGATAATTTTAAACAATAGGAATCGGTTGTCGTGGTCTTCTTTTTCTTTTCGAGTCGATGGTAAAATATGTAAAACGAGTTAGACCCAGCAGATAGCCACGCCAATCAACAATAGTGGCATTCTTTAGGTTCTCAGAAGTGCAGGTGTGTGGACACTTTGGACACACGGGACATGTGTTGGTCAACAGCACCGCATTCGCACTGGGTATCGGTGGGATCTATTATCCCCCATTTTGCTAGATTGTGCCTGCAGCGGTATACTTGGGGCCGCAGTCGATTGATTGCTTTCCATATAGACCACTGCAGGTCACGTCCGAGTGGCAGATGCTCCTGGGGCTGAACGAAGTCGGGTGGTGGCGGGTGCTGGTTTTCTCATAGGTCTCTTCTCAGGCAGTTGCTTAGGCGGTTGCTCTTGGATAGCTTGTGTACAGCGAAGGAAACTCTTTCGGCTCTTAAGTCTACCCGGCGCTGTTGTCATGTAATTTTGACCAAATTCACACTTTCTCTTTCTCTCTGCAGTGTACTCGGGCCGATGTGTACTTCAATTTCATTCCACGACACTGTAATCACTTTACTCTTTTCTTTTGTTTTTTTCTGCCGGCGTTCTATCTCTCTCTCTCTTTTTTTCTCTTTGAATTAGAAGAAGACAGTCGCAAGTATTAACATTTTTTAGCGTGACGTATTTTGAAAGTTTACAATCCATGTGTTCCAATAATAAATTAAACCCAATGTGAGAACCTTTGCTGTAGCTTAACATTGTTCGTAGTTCAAAGTTAGATATAAAATCAGCCAGTTAAGCCATGCCTCGGTTAAAATATACAACCTGAATGCATGCCAAAAAGCCTTGGCAGAATATTATGAAAGGTGATACGGGGGATAACAATCAAGAATATGTACATCGAACATACTAAGAACTAGGTTAGAATAATTATAATCTCTGTATAGGTACAGGATATATTTTTGAAGTGAAAACTTCTTTAGGTGCGTTGGGCATTTTTGAGATGGAACTAAACCATTGATTTCGCAACACTGTGACGACACCAGATTTTGACCATTAAAAAAACATTAACACGTTGATTACCGCTGTGCGTGGATTAAAAGATGTCAGCGCGTCGATTACCGCGGTGACGATTTTTTTTTAAGTTTTCACTTCTGTTGGCACTCCCGGAGTTTTTTTAGACCGAATTTCATGGCAAAAACTAAAACTATGATAAATAAACGAAGCAAATCAAAATAAGAGAAAGTTAAAAGAGCACCGTAGTCAAAGGAACCATGAGCCCAATTTTTAAGAAAATAATACTGTATCTGTATTGTCACTTTAAAGGTCTGATCAAACTAAAACAATTTCCGCGCGAGATGCGGGACGATATTCACTCGCGGCATTCATGTCAATTAACTTGTTTGGACGTGTTCAAACTACCGCGAATAGTCGCGTGACTTTTTAATCATTCAAATAATCAACTCGCGCAGTCTCGTCCTGCGTCCCACAGGGTCCGCCTCAGTGCCAGTGTGCGCAGAGTTTAAATATCACATTACACTTTAAAACTACAAATAAATCAAAAATATTCAAAGAATCACCTAATATTCTCGACAAACCAAACTTAATCTATTTCCTATAAAAAACAAAAGGCAACGTTTACGCACGTAGCGCTACGCCGTAGCCCCTCTACGAATTCGTAGCAATCAACTACAAAGTAATGGTCGGATGCCATGTCAAAGGAATTCCATAAAATGTGCGGTAAAAATACAGTTTTTTAGGTGGTGGCCAGAAAGTGGGCGACCGCAATAGCACTGCTGCGTGATATTAAAAATGTTCTGGATTTTACCTATTCAAAAATTTTAAAAGGACTCGTTTTCCAGGTTTATAGCAGTCTTGAAGTCATAATTTTTGAAGTGAAAACTTCTTTAGACGCGTTGGACACTTTTAAGATGGGACGCAACCATTGATTTCGCGACACTGTAATGCAATTTACCGACACCGTGGAGTAAAAGATATCAACGCGTTGATTACCACGGTGTCGATTTTTTTCAAGTTTTCACTTCTGTCGGCACTCCCGGAGTGCCACTATTTTTTTGGTATTTAATTATAGTTACAAGATCAAAACGCGGTATTTACAGTACACTGCGGTATAGATAAGGCTGTTTTCGAAGCCACATCTTTTGCCGAACGAAACGAATGGTGTAGAAATCTTAAGCGATGCTTTGCGTGATCGTACGCGCGGTCAGTGGGAATTCGGCCGGCAAACAAATTGTAACTTTGACTTCAAATTACGTTGTGTAAATATTAAGTCTCGAGCTTTTTCGGTTACTTTCTCGTGTTATTCTTTCCTTCTTAGTTTCTTTGGTTGGGACGAATATTTTTGATGTGTAACATTTGTTTTCTCGCTTTCCTGCAATGTGTGGGAGTGATTTCGTGAAAAGGGACGGAAGTGTGTAACAGGACGCCGGGAAAGCGCGCGCTATTTGATTTGACCAATAAGCGCGCGCGGTGCTAAAGTTGGCCGTCAGATGGTACCAACCCATTTTCCGAGAGATTGGTACTGTCAGTCAAGATGTTAGATGTTACATATATGCGAGTAATGTAAGGTCCGCTCGTTTTTTATATGTAACATATTTTCTCCGGAATACGATACTGCGCACTAAGATACAAATCGCTGACGTCACCCAAAAAGGAGCCAAGCTCAAGTGGGACTGGGCCGGACACGTTTGAGATGGAGGACGGACGCGTTTGGACGCGTGAGTCGCCGTCGGCACGAAATGTTGCCATTTTAAATATTATATTTGTATAAACGTTTAGGACTAGTATTGTATTTATCTTATGTTTGATTTGTTATTTCACTATATGCTGCACCGGTTGACGTCATCACGTCAGCGCCGGCTATCGCTGAAAACCAGCGCTGGGGCTCTGTCTTGCATGGGGTCGCAGCTTTATACTGAGCGATGGCCGTTTTGCGTGGATGCGCGTCGTGTTTACCGCAAATAAACGAATTTTCTTTCTTCTTTTTCTTTCTGTTTGCCGCATGTCGGATGCATTGTGAGCTAAGACCACTACAACATGGGTTCCTGAAAACGTCCAGCGGCATCGTGGAAGACCCAGGCGTAGATGGCAGGACGAAATTGACGCTTATAGGAGGGATTGATCCATATTAGCTGAGGATCGAGTTGAGTGGAAAAAGGAAAGGGAGGCCTTTACCCTGCAGTGGGACAATTTTTTTTTTTTTGCAATCTATCAACCTTGCAGATATTCAGCAATATGTGTAAGATTTTATATGATTAAAGGGCTTGCACGAAAGCCGTCCAGTGACTGCTCCGTTTATTCTTGTGCCTCTCAGAGAAGAAGGTCTTGAGGAATCTTTCTTTTCAGTCTACGAGCAACTGTTTGGGTGTTCATTAGATTGACTGCCAGCATATTTGGATGATTAGTGATTCGCTTCTTGTACGCTTTTGTCCTTTCCGAGATTTCTTCTGTGGGACAATATGGGCTAATTATTATTTTCTGCAATCTGTGCACAGAACACAGATACCGTAAACATCTACCACACAGATACCACACATACCTACCCTAAATATCTGTGGGAGTGATTTTGTTAAAAGGGACGGAAGTGTGTAACAGGAAGCCGGGGAAGCGCACGCTCTTTGATTTGACCAATGAGCGCACGCAGTGCTAGAGTTCGTCGTCAGAAACGATTTTGACGAGGCCTCGTTAATGTTGGTTTATAACCTTAATGTTGCTTATTACCAAGGTGATGTCAAATGTTACACATCATATGCGACTACTATAAGGCAACAGATTTTCGAAATTTGGCTAGTTTATGTAGTTTTGTCTTTTAAAGTTTTTCTCTTCGAGTTGGACAATGATCTGCGTTTGATAGTATTAAAAAAATACATTAGATAGTCATACATTTTGAAGCCGAGACATGTCTCTCAATAAACAACATCAAGTCTACTATAGTTAATTGATTCAGGCGTGACCTTGCGGAAATCCATTATAAAAAATACAATAGACGTGGATATATTTAGTAACCTGTTCCGCTTATATATTTCTAAAGAGCCATAAAAAACTCCTGAAATAAATCGACACATGTTTCACCACTCAGCGAAGCATCCTCAGGATGACGACTGACTTGTCGCAAACCTGAACACGGCGTGTTGCCACACCGAGAGCTGAGTGCAGACTCACTCAGCGCTCCGTGTGGCAACACGCCGTATTCGAGTTCGCAACAAGTCCATCGTCATCCTGAGGATGCCTCGTAGAGAGGTGAAACACGTGTCGATTTATTTCAGGAGTTTTTTATGGCTCTTTAGAAATAGATAAGCGGAACAGGTTACTAAATATATCTACGTCTATTGTATTTTATCAAGTCTACTATAAAATTAAAAAGACTACATGACAAGTTCAGTTTTTTTTTTTTATAACTACAACCGGGATGCCTTGGCCCTCATCTCACCGGAGACTAAGTGATGATCAGGCCGAAGGTGGAAGGGAGCTTTATCCGGAATCCTCAAACACAGACGAACTGGCTATCGTACCTCTGACTGCCGAAACACAACAATGCGCAATAAGGCGCCAGACTTAAATAAGACAGTGGTGGTGGTGGACTTAGAACAAGCCCTACCACCAACCAAACCGAGCAGAAAATTTTGTCCCCGCTGGGAATTGAACCTGGATCCTCTGAGTCTGAGACAGGTGGTCTATACGACTAGACCACAGAGGCAGTTAGACCTAGTAGTTTTTAATTAAACCTAGATTCATTCCTAAAAACCAAGAAATACAATTCATTCTGAGAAACATTAGTATTTCATATCTCTAACCTGATTTCCCATTTCATATCGTTCAAAATAAAATTGCATAATAATTTTGTATCCTTATAATTCTGCAAATGCCATTGCAACTCTAATAAAAGTATAAGCAATTTGAAGTCACGCAAAACTGTATTTAGGATGCACATTGCATTTTTTAGCTTGCATTATTCGAGGAAAATGTTATTACATTTTTAAATCACTCCCTATTCTGCATAGAAGCCTTAATTTCTTTGTAATAAGTGAATATTTTCTCAGGGCTTGGATAAAATTCTAATTTAGGCTTTGATGTGTTCAGGCCTTTCATGTTTTTTTTATATTTTAAGTCGTAAGGTTCGCAGCCAAAACTTTCAATACCAATGTAAAATTATTCAGGTATAGCTTGTCCACTTTGAAATGACGCGCCCCACTACCGCATTTACGCACACTGTAATGCGTATTTCTATGGGTAATGCAGTAATGGGGCGCGTCATTTCAGAGTAGACAAGCTATAGTTATGTAGTAGACGGAAGAAGCAACAAAAATTCATATACACACCACTAAATATTGAGAAGACACCTAATTTCAAACTTGTTTTCATGACTTCCTGAGAGTTTCGACCTATTCTGTGCTTTCCGCATCCAGCGGATTCCTGCGGCCTTCACAAGGTCATCGGTCCATCTTGTGGGAGGCCTTCCAACGCTACGTCTTCCGGTACGCGGTCGCCAAAGGATAATGGAGAGGGCTATGCTTGGAGTTACCCTTCTTGATCGAATCAGAAATGAAGAGATCCGCAGGAGAACCAAGTTCACCGACATAGTCCGAAGAATTGCCAAACTTAAATGGATACTGTTAATTAACAACTATCGACCCATTTCGCTAGCCACCACCATGGCCAAGGTGCTTGACGGTCTGATGAAGGGGTGCCTCTCAGAATTTGTTAAAGTGCATGACGCTCAGTTCGGGTTCAAGGCGGGAGTGTCCACGGAGAGTGCCATCCTCAGCCTGAAACATACCGTCAAGTACTACACCGCGAGGAGGACGCCGGTGTACGCGTGTTTCCTCGATTTGTCGAAAGCTTTCGATCTCGTCTCTTATGACGTGCTATGGGACAAGTTGAGGGGCACGGGTGTACCGGCGGAGTACACAGCCCTCCTCAGATACTGGTATGCTCACCAAACAAATCGGGTAAGATGGGTCGGTACTCTGTCGGATGAATATCAAATGGAATGTGGCGTAAGGCAGGGGGGGTTAAGCTCGCCCCTGTTATTTAATTTGTACGTCAATCAGCTTATCGAGCGACTGAGCAGCACACATGTCGGCTGTCACATAGACAGTACATTTGTCAATAACATAAGTTACGCGGACGACATGGTGTTGCTCAGTCCATCGATGAGCGGATTGAGGAAGCTACTCACGATCTGTGAGACGTATGCGGAGGTGCACGGCCTTAAATATAACTCAAAAAAGAGTGAGGTCTTAGTGTTTACGGTACCTAAGCAACAGCCCCGTCGTGTACCTCCGGTATATCTCAACGGCGTAGTACTTAACGTTGTGAATAGTTTTAAGTACCTGGGTCATGTTGTCACTAATGACCTACGGGATGATGGCGATATAGAGCGCGAGCGCAGGGCGTTGGCGGTGAGGAGTAATATGCTCGCCCGTAGGTTCGCTCGCTGCACGGCAGACGTCAAAGTCAGTTTATTTAAGGCGTTCTGTCAGTCCTTCTACTCGAGCGGCCTGTGGGTGTCATATACGAGCCGAGCCTACAATGTCCTGCGCGTGCAATACAACAACGCTTTCAGGATGCTGTTGCGGTTGCCGCGGCGTTGTAGTGCGTCTGGAATGTTTGCTGCAGCGCACACGGATGGTTTTCACGCCATCATGCGCAAGAAAGCGGCTTCCTTACTACAACGCTAGCGTAACACTCGTAACGGTATCCTGAAAATGATTGCTAGCAGACCGGACTGTCCCATCCAAAGACACTGGGTAAAAATAGCATTAGGTTTGTGCTAACTAATTATTTATATTGCTAACAACACTAACATAGTATGTAAGCACAATCTGTTACTAACCACTAACAACTTATGGACTAATTTCGGTCTGAAATAAAGATATTTTATTTTATTTTATTTTTTAATTAATAAAATCGTGTTTAAATTCTAAGAGACCATGCCTTTGGACTTAAAATCTATCAAAATTAATACACACAAATCAACAACTTATGATTAAATAAACTACTCTTACGATGTTTTTTTTAAATAAAACTCCTCTTAATGCTAAAATAAATAAATCTGAGGCAGATTACACTGCTTGAATTAGCTATAAACACTAATATTAAAATAATATCCTCATGATACAAAAAGATTTTTATATTTACCCATTACTTTTTACAAAAGTACCCATAGTAAAGTTATAATGATGCTATCGTAAAAAAAATTAAGTGCCACCATTGTCTTGCGACAGAGTCGTTGACACAAGGGTGAGAAAACTGGTTGTGATTAGACTTTTTTTAAACAAGTCTGTTTTGTTTTTTTTTTTTTCATCAATAAATAATTTGTCTAGAGTTTGAAAATTGACCATTGTTATATTAATTAAATTAAATTTGGGGTGAGAGCCTGGTGATCCGTCACGCAGGGTATCCTAGTATGGACACCAATCTCTCGCAAAGAATCATATTCTATGCATTTTTGTCAAAACGCTATAATTCTTGTTCCTATGTTTATAACTATGTGAAAAAATACTGCTATTATATTCGGACTGAAATTATCTTCAAATGGGTGGAACTTTTTACTTTATTTTCAATATGATAAACCAAATTAATGACGGAAAAGAAATCCTAAAGAAGTTTTTCAGAACAAAATATAACCAGGGAAGATAACAAGTATACCATTAGGGTCTGTAATTTTAAAGGGTTTCTTAAAATTACTATGATAGACTTGATGATGGCTGACAGTGTTGATACACTAAGCCGATATCAAAGTAATAAGTATTTTATTTATTTTATTTTACCTGTTTAAACCCACTGCTGGGCAAAATTCTCCTTAATATCGCATTCTAAAAGTAATACAAACACAAAACAATCTGGAGGTGCCGACAGAAGTGAAAACTTGGACAATTTTTTTATGCAGGAAATACTTTTAATGAGGTTGTCGGTAACGGTAACAGTGTCGCGAGTTCAATTGTTTTTTCCCATCTCAAAAATGCCCAATGCGCCTAAAGAAGTTTCCACTTCAATAATTGTCCATCAACATTTAATTGGACCATTCACCCTTTAAAATACTTTTGTTGCTAATATTTCAACAGACAAACGCGTCGACCTTAAATAAAAAAATCTTAAAACTCTGTAACGCGTGTACCTACCTACTTTTGACGACATATAAAATTCAACTCAAGAAATTTTACAATCCTATAAAATATCATTCCGCTGTTTCTTGGAGTTTGACCCGAGATTTTTTGGGATCCTCGAATACGGAAACTGTGAAAGTTTTTGAATAAACTGAAGTTTTTATTGCGGACCGTTTCCTTGTGTTTAGGTATTGGTCGTAACATGTTTGAACTATCAACATCTATAATATGAGTTTTAATAGTCCTTCGGAAACTTTTGAATTTCATGTATTCTGAAACGACATTACAATAATGGCTAAAGCAGTATACATAACGAAGATATTATCTTAGCTATGTATAATGAGCAGAAATGGAAAGGAATAGTGGCTCAGCGGTAACGGCCCCAACTTACGAGTTATAGCTTGTGGGTTCGAACCCAGGCAGGCGCTTTACTTTGTGTAAATAATTTCTTCACAACTGCTCTCAAAACGGTGAAAGAAGTCATCGTGAGGAGACGAACGAGAGATGTCCAAGAACCAAAACTCGAAGACATGTGACATCTACCAACCCGCACTGAGCTCGCGTGGTAGATAACAGCCCAGTCCCCTAAGAGACGAGGCCTGTGTCCCAGCAGTGGGAACATTACAAGCTGATTAAGATTATGCTATGTATATTGTAACTCTCGGCACACAACGTTTTTAACCGACTTCCAAAAGGAGGAGGTTCTCAATTCAACTGTATGTTTTTTTTTTCTTTTTTTGTATGTTTGTTACGCGATAATTCAGCCAATTATGAATTAATTTTAATGATTCTTTTTTTGTTTGATAGGGAATACTTCAGAGGTAGTCACATATAAATTTAAATAACTTTATTTGGGTAGTTTTTAAGTTAGCTTCAATAATACTTATTTTTTCCCACTTAGTATGTGGATGATATGTTAAGTTCCTCTCACTGTTATTTACATAGCAAGTAGTGGTATTCGAATTTGTGTGGGGTAAATACCACAACTAAAAAGTGAAAAATAAAAACTTTTTACAAAAAAAAAACAACCGACTACCAAAAAAAAATACTACAAAGTGAAAAATAAATTTAATCTCTCAATCTGAAAAATGGATAGGGACCCTTAAATCTTGTCCTTTTGTCGAAATCAAGATAATCTTAGATATCATTATTCATCACAATCACTTCGTTAGAACTTGCCTTGCCTTGCCTTCAGAACTTACTTTATCATACTTAATGATAAGTATCATAGCTCTGGATCGCTTCTTCTTCTTTTCGTGTAGTTAATGACTAACCTGGTATCATAATTTTAAAGCGACCCATGGGCTTCTGACTAGCTTCACATGCCGTCGAGAAATATCTCCCAGGCATCCGGTTCTGAAGGGGTCCGTTAGGCTGAAGGGGTCCGCTAGGGCCGATGTCTGCCGGGGTTGCGGGTTAGTCCGAAAGGGTTACCGTGGCCCCTGGCAATATACAGGCAACTGAAGGAACACGGGTTGGTTTTAGCCAGTAAGAGTCTGACACGCCCTTCCGGTCCGCCCAGAACGGGAGAAGTTCTTTGATAATTGCCTTGCCTTCCCAAAACAAAAGGCATGCGTTGCCTCACGATGTTTTCCTTCACCGTTTTTGAAGCAATACGCGCGTTTTTAATTATACAATACGCACATGAATCCGAGAAGTCAGAGATGCGTGTTTTGGGTTCAAACTCGAGACCTATGGACTTGGCAGTTTGACGGTCACAACTAGGCTATCACTGTTTTTGGATTGCTGAAATCATCAAACTTAAATACTTCCCCTATGATCAAAATCAAAATATTTTATTTCACATAAACCTACAAGGGCACTTATGAAACGTCAGAAGCTAGGTGCACGGTTCCAATTGGTCACTTCCTATGGAGAAGAGCTGACAAGAAACTCCACGGTTACTCTTTTCAAAATAAATTGTTTCTACAATGTTTTCAAATTACAGTGTTAATAGGTATTATGTAAGTGATGTAGACATTTACCCAAACTCTTTTTTCTAGAAATAACATACCTACAGCTATTGATATAAACCTACACTTCAATTGGCACTTGAAAAAATATTTAGAGCACCAAACATTCTCATTTTAGTTCATTGTACCAAACATAAAAGAATAGAAATTGACCAAGTGCGTGTCGAACTCGCATTATTGAAAGAGTCTGTAGTATTTATACGACCAAACAGTTTTTCTTATATTTCTCACAACTAAAGTTCCAGATTCTTCGCTATACAGAAAGTGGTCACGAAACGTTACTTCTGGGAAAATGGTGAATAGGAGTGAGAAACAGGCTTCAATGGAATTGAAAGTAATTGATTAGTTGGTAAGAGAGTAATTGGAAAAGCAAATGTTTAATGAAAATACCTACTCTGATTCATTTCCTGTTACTTTCATAGATAGATTCATTTATTTGCCTGAAAAATGGTATTTTACAGATTTTATAACAAATATACAATAGTTCTTCATATTCCGCCAACTAAAATTCGGCATGCAAATTTTGTGACAATAATAATGATTCTAATTTAACAAAATAATTAAATTCTAATGTCAGAAAAAATAAGTACTAAATCAAGAATTGTTTAAATTATCAAATTACAAATGTCAAATTAAATAATTAAATTACAAATTTTCTAAAAATCGACTTACAAAAATGAAAATAAAAAAAGAAATTAAATTACAAAATATTATTTCAATAGCCTAAAATAAAAATGTCAAATGTAATTTACATGTCCTGCAATTTTCCCATTTGTCCTAGAATTTATAAATTATTTAATACTACAAAAATAGCTTTCTATAAGCCATGCTCTGAGATGCTTACGATACTTATGATTAGATCAGCATTCTCTTGCAATTTATTTGGGTCGACACAATAATTCTTCTTCCAAACTTCTCTATTCTTTTCGTCATCGTAGTTAACCCCTTCAAAGCTGTATCATCTTTCATACAGTCCATCCATCTTTTCTTTGGGTACTACAACTTTGTGTCTACTTATGGAAAACTATGTTAATATTATAATAACACAATTTTCCTACTATCTAATATTACTAGCTGCGCCCCGCGGTTTCACCCGCATAAGTCTCGATCCCGTGGGAAAAAAAAAAAGTATCCTATGTTCTTTTCCAGGGCATCATCTATATATGTGCCAAATTTTATCCAAATCCGTTCAGCCGTTTTAGCGTGAAGGCGTAACAAACAAACTTACATTCGCATTTATAATATTAAGGATTATCTATACATATAATAAAATCGTAGCGATGTCAAAACTGTACATTGAATATTTTTGAAAAAAAGTAATTGCTACGAGGTCGGGGATCGATTCTAATGCCGAAAATATTTTTTTTAGAATTTTTGTCTGTTTGTCTGTTTGTCTGTATGTATGTTCCAGCATGGCGCAAATTCTACCGGACAGATTCTGATAAAATTTTACACAGATATTCCCTGTGTGTCTGGTCAAACTATAGGGTATAAACTATCACGCTATTTACTATGGGGGACGAGCAATATTACATTATGTCGTATTTGTATGTTCCAGCATGACGCAAATTCTACCGGATAGATTCTGTTAAAATTTTACATAGGTATTCCCTATAAGTCTGGTCAAACTATAGGGTATAAACAATCACGCTATTTACTATGGGGGACGAGCAATATTATATTATGTTCGTATTTTTGGAAAAAAACGTGCCGAAATATTAGGATATTGCAGATGATTATCGATTTAACTTTTTAAATTATTATCATCACGCTATACCTTTATGGAACTAAGCAGTCAATCATGAAATATATAGGAATGGCTATTTTAGGGAAGTTTCAACGAAGCAATTAACTCAGCGGTTGGACGGTTGCTTTGCAAACATGGGGTTGTAAGTTCGATTCCCAACTGCGGTTTTTTGTTTTTCTTTTTTTTTCACATTTTGTACTACTATTTTTTTTTTTGATTATGTATCCATACATATAGTAAAATCGTAGCGAATTTAAAATTGTACATTGAATATTTTGAAAGAAAGTTATTGCTACGAGGTCTGGGATCGATTCTTATGCAGAAAATTTAGTTTTCAAAATGTTTGTCTATTTCAACTGTAGGGTATAGACTATCACGCTATTTTCTATGGGGATGAGCAATATTACATTATATCGTATTTGTATGTTCTAACGTGACGCAAATTCTACCGGATAGATTATGTTATAATTTTGCATAGGTATTCCCTATAAGTCTGGTCAAATTTTAGGGTATAAACGATCACGCTATTTACTATGGGGGATGAGCAATATTATATTATGTTCGTATTTTTGGAAAAAAACGCGCCAAAAGATTAGGATACTGTAGATGGTTTTTGATTTAACTTTTTAAATGATTATCATCACACTATACCTTTATGGAACTAAGCAGTCAATCATGAAATATATAGGAACGGCTATTTTAGGTAAATTTCAACGAAGCAATTAACTCAGCGGTTGGACGATTGCTTTGTAAACATGGAGTTGTAAGATCGATTCCCAACTACGCTTTATTTTTGTTTTTCTTTTTTTTACATTTTGTAATACGAGTCGATTGTTTTTTTTTTTTTAAGTTTTTATTTCTCGCTTTTTAGTGGGTCAATTTGTAATTTGTCTAAGTTACATTAGCTTAATGCCAACTGCTCATCACTTTTTACAAAATATTGCTTTTCCCGATGCAGGGACGTTCATCATTGAAAGTTCTCCTGGTACTTCACCATCAACTCCACTTCTCCATATGCATTGTGACGAGCATAAATTGCATTGCAACCTATTAAAGTAATCGAATCGCAACCCGTGAAATACTTATTATTTAGTAGTTCCGGTGGCTATTTGTGGTCATCATCATCAGTTCCACTTAACCAAATAGTGCTTTCCAAGAGCAACTGCACGAGTTACTATAAAAAATACCCAAATTGCTATAGGTTTGCCTATAATATTTGAAGAGTTCCCTCTATTTCTCTGGGATGCCATCATCAGATCCTGGTTTCCTTATCATGGTACCACTTTTGAAATATTTCTTTTCCAACAAAAAAAGAATCATCAAAATCGGTTCAAAAATGACGAATTTATCCGCGAACACACATAAAAAAAATATATATATACGGTCGAATTGAGAAAACTCCTTTTTTTGAAGTTGGTTAAAAAGAAAAACTTCGTAAGCTATGGGAAACTGCTACGTTACAAGTACTTTACAGTCACAAAACATTCAAGGTTGTGTTCTGATCATTTTAGAGCTGAAGACTATAGGAATAAAAGGAATTTTACAGATTTTGACAGCAGATTTGTCCTAGCGATTTTAAAATCTGTGTGTGGATCTTCTGGAATCGTTGCCACACTGCTTTCTGGTGACAAAACAGCGCACGCCATGTTTAAGATTCCCATCAATTTAAAGAGCAACGAAACGCCTGTTTGTGGGGTGTCACGCAACAGTAACAAGGGATGTGTGCTTAGGGATTGCGCTTCATCGTATGGGATGAATGCATTATGGCAAAAAGGAAAGCAGTGGAAGCTGTAAACAGAACCCTGCAGGACATCCGCAGGAACCAAGACATGATGGGTGGTATTGCAGTCCTGACTGACAAAGTGAATACTTCGTTGAAAAGGTCGACTCTACGGTCGAGAGTTCATAGACTGCGCTTGACCATCATCATACGAGCTCGGCTTGGCGGGAATTCAAATGCTCAAGAATTCTCCGATGTTCTTCTAAAAGTTGTTCGAGGCACTCTACCAGAGACTCTTGGTAAAGTAGATCCCACTTAAGAAAAACTTATTCGTCTGATATACGGGGACATCAGTCAAATACCGTACCAAGAGAATTCTTGGGCGTGTTTCCATTTTAACTCCGAAAATGATCAAGCTGCAGCGATCAACCACAGTATTCTCTCACAAATTGAGTGAAGTGATATACACCTCCATTAATACTGATGTGGATGAAGATGATGCCGCACATTACCCCGTAGAATTTCTCAATTCGTAAATGGCAAGTGGTCTTCCGGTTGTACATCTGTGTAACGGAACCCGGCTCAAAGTCACGTCTTTGCAGAGAAACGTCATCGAGGTGGAAATTCTAACAGGTAATGGCGATGGTAAGACAGTGTTTATAGCGCGTATACCACTAATTCCCCAAAATTATCAGTTCAAGCGCATGCAGTTCTCTGGGAACGTATGCTTTGCGATCAACAAGTCACAGGATCCGACACCGAAGGTTGAAAGCTGCGGGTGTCAACCTCAGGACAAGCTGCTTTTCACACGGACAACTGTACGTCGCTTGCTCCCGAGTCACCATTCCTGACTCTGCATATTTTGACTGCTGAGAATAAAACTACAAATGTAGTAGGTATACAAGGATGTTTTATAAAAATGTGGCTGTTATTATAGTATATTGTGGTATCTTACGACTTTCACGTGAACGAAGTCGCGGGCAGAAGCTAGTATAAGGATAAAGACGAAAGTTTGTGAGTGTGTGTGTGTGTATGTTTATCTCTTCTTCACGCTCAAACGGCTGAATGGATTTGGATGAAATTTGGTACACAGATAGTTTATAACCTGGATTAACACATAGAATACTTTTTATCCCGATATTCCTAAGCGATTGTAACTTCTGCGGGTGAAACCGCGGGGTGCAGCTAGTCTGACATAATTATCAGATTTGTTCTGCTTAGTAAAAAAGTAAGTTCAAAAACTAAAACCCGACTATTGAAAAATCAAGCTCTAAAAAGTATAAAACAAGAAAATATTTCAGACAGAAGTCAAGACATAGGTACAAACATCGTCAAGGTAAAGTCAGGGTCACATGCTTGTACATCTACAAAATTATAATGGCATGCGATTTTTATACCTATGTCTCGATTTCTGTCTGAAATATTTTCATTTAATATAACGTCACATAGCTTATAACTAGCGGACAATCAAGACGATTCCAAAGATACCTCATTAGTCAAATTATGATCGGCAGTTTAGAACTTATGAGGTGACAGATGAACATACATACATACCGGTCAAAATCATAACCTTCCTTTTTGTTTCGCCGTAGTCGGGTAAAACTAGTTTAAATACCACTTTAATCACGTGGGTCAAGGTACAAAGTTAAAAGTCATATCCAACTTGTACACAGCATTTCTAACTAGGTACTAAAATAAAAACTACATTCCTTGTTTCATTGTGGCAGCTTTCTGGTCTGTTTGTAATTTACAATCCAGAAAAATACTTACCAATATATTTTCATTCAATGTATTTTCAGGCATTTTTCCAGAAGGATAAGGATCATTTCACTTAGCTGAAAAGGACCCGAAATCTATGTAACCTACCGCCTAACTTTCTAACGGATTTCATCGATTTGCTCCTCGATATTCATTTAAAAACCGGATCACGTAAGTAACAGTGAACTACGAGCAATTTGTAGGCCATTACGCGAAACCTTAGGATCCGAGACGTCAATATATCGTCTTAAGTGCCTTACAAATTTATGGGAGCCGCCACATGTGATTGCTGCTGTAAATATAACATAAAATATTTGAATAATGTCCCATCCGTTTCCGTCCCAATGAGCAAACGTTGGCACGTAATAGGATATTGACAAAACATATTGCTTGTATCAAGTGCCTATGATTTTTTGTATACATCATAAATTGTAATATTATTTTTATACGTTGCCTCGTATAGGTAATAATGTTTAGTTGACCAAAAATAAACATAATAAAACGTTAATGTATTACTGAAGTAACCTGATGGTGAGCAATGAGTAGCTCGCCGTCCGATAAGGACCAAGCCCGGGTCGACGGCGCGTTGTGTTCCAAGCGCGCTTCAAAGAGATCTCAGCAGAATTGATGGGGCCGCTAGGGCCGATGCCTGCCGGGGGTGCGAAGAAAACCGACAGGGAGATTGTGGCCCCCAGCAACAGGGCAACCGAAGGAACACGGGTGGGTTTTAGTTAGTAAGAGTCTGACACGCCCTCCCGCTCCGCCCAGAGCGGGAGAAGTTATATGATAATTTACCAACCTAAAAAAAAACGTGTAGCACTCGGGGACTGCCGCGGTAAAGCAGTAGCATTTGTAACTTCCACACTTCCTATTTGTCAGACAACATCACGTTGTCATGGAAACCGTCATTAAGTGGTAGGTGGAGTGGGGGGTTAATGAAAGAAGAACA
This sequence comes from Agrochola lychnidis, assembly GCA_963680765.1. Lineage (NCBI taxonomy): Eukaryota > Metazoa > Arthropoda > Insecta > Lepidoptera > Noctuidae > Agrochola > Agrochola lychnidis. Next base: position 20,727,782 of record OY796857.1, read on the forward strand.
TAGGTGGCACAAACAATTACATTTTAAAATCTAAATACAAACTAACACCATAACAACTACAAATCTTCATTGGAAACGAAAAACTAACAAAATCTTTAACGGAAAATTAACCATAACAATGAAAAACAAAATAAAAGTAAACAACATGCAATAAAATATCTTTGAACAAACACAAAAAGAAATCCCTGTGGCCGGGATCGAACCCGAGGACAAGAAACGTCGATCCACCGTTGTGCCTCGAGACCGATCGGTTTCTTATTGACCGTGGCGAATATGTTGAACCGTCATTACATGGTAGGCGAAGTGGGGGGTGTTAGGTTTTTATTTTCGTTACGTTACGGAATTTCTTGATTCGGTCGCCGCGCTTAAAGCCCGCGATAAAAGCTATGCAATAGCTTAAAAAAAAAGCCTGAGTGCAACGTTTTAAATTAGTCTCTTAAATCAGAGAACAAGTCATTATTTTTATTTGTGTTTCACGACTACTACAAGTGATCACTTGTTTATTTATTTACTATATGTATAAGCCTACGTTGTCCCACTGCAGGGCAAAGATATCCTTTCCCTCTTTCCTCTTTTCCCGGTCTACTGCGATTGTGGGCCAATCCTTTAAGAAGGAGTCCAGCTCACCCCGCCTTATCTTTCTGGGCCTGCCGCGTAATCGTTTCCCATTATTTGAGACTGACTGAGTGGTGAAGTGATCACTTCCACTTTAAAAATCGTATTTAATTTGACGTAAAATACACATCATTTTAAAATGCTATTTCTATGTTAAAAATATTGTTCTAGTTTTCGAATGGGTAAATAAAAAGCTGTTCTCTAATTTTATCATGGAAACTAAAACTGATACAGTAACTCTAAACTAAACTGAACGCCTAGTTTTGCAATGTTTGTTAAAAACATAAACAAGCTTTTGTTGGTCCAGCAGTTTTGGTAGGTAAAATAAATGTTTTTATTCACACTTACTCTAGTTAGTATGCATACAGCATGTATCAGAAAGATGTGGTCTGCCGTCCTATATTTGGATCGAGAAGGTATTGAAGTTTTGTATGGGCCAGTTGATAGTTTTATTTTATTAATAACATTTTTAGGGCACTGTTGTGGCTCCCGCGGTCTTGTAGTGCTTCAGGCATGTTTGCTGACGCGCATATAGATGATTTCTCTGCAATTATGCGAAAGAAAAGCGCATCAGTTTGGAAAAATGTGCGAGAAAGTAGCAGTATCCTAAAAATGATAGCAGATAGGTTGGACGCGGCTGTGTTCAAACGATTCATCAATCTGCATGTGAGAGGTGCGGGTTGATGAATCGAAATTATATTTTCACTTTAACTTTTGTAACTACTAACATACTTTTTAAGCTTTTGTAACTAACACTATGGGCCTTCGTTGTCTGTGAATAAAATATTTTTATTTTTTTTTAATTATTAAATTTTCTCGGAGTTGAAATGTAAAATATCTTTTAGCTCCGTTTTATAACGGATATACCGTTTCTATTTTGATTAATTTTTATTTTCGATGGCTTATCACTCTACACTTACACTACATAGTAACCTCCACATAGAGTATATTCTCTTTTTTATTCTTTTTTATTAAATTTTATAATTTATTAATTAACTTTCTTTGGGAAGTCTGGAAAAATGTCTTTGCATATATATTTTTAAGCTACTGCATAGCTTTTATCGCGGGCTTTGAGCGCGGCGACCGAATCAAGAAATTCCGTAACGAAAAAAACCTAACACCCCCCACTGCGCCTACCATGTAATGACGGTTCCCATGGCAACGTGATGACAACATCACGTTGTCATGGGAACGTAATTTTTGTTTTATGTCATCGCGTCATCATCCCAAGTGTAGCTTTAACAAATAGGAAGTATGGAGGTTACAAATGCTATGCAATAGCTTTACCGCGGCAGTCCCCGAGTGTCACAAGTTTTTTTTTTTTGTTTCAAATTTTGAAAAAACTGAGCGTCGTTTTTTCTACGGGATTTTTGTGTGAACTATTGAAATCAGTACCCTAATTACGTAACTTATTTCCGTAAACGAATTTGACTAATTTGTTTCATTTCGACAGTTCGACAACATTCATTGCGTTATTTACGTTGTAGAACATATTTTTTTTCCAACTTATGAAGCAATGGATTAGCAATAGTGATGCAACGAATACGAATACGAATATTCGTATTCGCCGAATAGTAAACATTTACCGAATATTCGTATTCGGCGAATACTAATACGAATATTTAAAAATTAATATGTTTGCACGCAAATCTAATTACTGGCAGACTTGGAAAACGCGCGTCGTCGGCACGTAAAAATACGACGTGTGCAAGGGCCTTAACCGAAACGACGATGCGACGGAGGACTCCCCGGCCATAGTTTATACAGTGCTGCGGCCCGGGAGTTTCCCTATCATTACGAACCATGGATTGATTGATTCATTCATTCCTTTCATTTAATTTGTCAGTCGAAAGCACAAGTCAAGCAAGAGAGTATTGTATTATTTATTTTCTGAGGTTGCTGCGAAGTGAAAGAAGTTGAAGTTGAATAGAAAATGTCTTCTCGTAAACGAGATCAAAGTGACATATGGAAACACTTCGATAAATTACCAAGTAAGTAGTTATATGGTCTGTATTTCTTTTGTATGAACAAAAGGTAGGATAGTAAGTCCTAAGTATCTTAGATGAACGTTAGTAATGGCTGCGTCTATGTAGTACTAGACTATTAGTCTTTTATTACCATGGCGAGATATTCGTATTCGTATTCGCCGAATAGTAGATTTGATATTCGTATTCGTATTCGTAAAATTAGTATTCGTTGCATCACTAATTAGCAATCTGTTTCAAATCGAAACAGATTGTGATTGATCGTGTATTACGCAATTAGGGTACTGGACATGGAGACGTCTGTCTGGTCCGATAGTTACGTATACAATTTTTAAGCAAAAGACGAAAGTTCAACTGTCAATAATTTTTTATTTTTAGTTTGTTACTTACCTCTTGCGTGTTCTTAACGATTTAATATGGAGTATTTGAACTCATAATGACGTAAATGCATAAGTGGAAAACTATTTCTGTGTTATTTAAAGGTTTTAATGATGGCTGATGACGTCAAGTGGGTGCTAAAAACAAAAGGGTTTGAACTCTGTGATTCATAATTATGTATAGGTACGTCTTTACTAAAAAGTCGCATATAAAGCTACAACACTACAAGGCTATTTTGGTATAAGATCAGATCTAATGTACCATTTTGTTTTGTCAATACAATTTATTTGAGAATTCTCAAAATATTTATCACCAATGGCCCTTATTGTCAATGTCACTTAGGAGCCAAAAACCTTTGTGGCACTCTCATTCATTATGTCATTGTCAGAATCTTGACATGGGCACTAATTGCCCTAAAGAAAAATAGAACGAATTAGGTATGATAAAACAAAAAATCCGTTTCCATTTATTTTATGAAAACGGTTTTTTCTCTACTCTTGGATCCCCAGAATTATAGTCAAAGCCAACGCGGCCGAAAAGGTAAGGTCATGACCTTCATCCATCATCCACGGTTATACCGGACGGATCAGGTGCAATCCTAGCTTGCAATGTTGTTTGAGTTACAACATAACAAATTATTATAGGACAACATTCCCGACCGCGTCTGTATACAGGGTGTAAAAGACCCATCACATAACTGTTATCTACGCACTCTGTACATCAAACTAACTAAGATTGAGTAAACATTTGTGCTGGGAAACGACTTTTAATTTTGGCGTGAAAATTCGTATTTAGTAAAAATTAAGTTACTTATAACATTTAAAGTTTGAGAGAAAAATTTAAAACAAAGTTTGAACTTTAACCTTCAATATCTGCGTAACCAGAAGATTCCCAAGTATACGGGGAGGTGAATACTACAAAAAAAAACAATGACGGTGAGAATTTTAGAGGTATGAGGAACAGGGTGTATTGTTCACTCAATATCTACAGATCAATCAAAATCAAAATATTTATTTCACATAAACCTACAAAGGCACTTATGAAACGTCAGAAGCTAGGTGCACGGTTCCAATTGGTCGCTTCCTATGGAGAAGAGCCGGCAAGAAACTCCACGGTTACTCTTTTCAAAATAAATTGTTTCTACAATGTTTTCAAATTACAGTGTTAATAGGTATGGGAGGACAGTGTAGGCCTATCAACAAGTACTTAGTAAAATAGAAAATGGTCCACAAGTCTACAGCCTACAACGTTCTCACATTCACAAAATCTAAAAGAAAAGAATCTATATAAAAGATAAACAAAATAATAAAAATAAGGACCTATTTAAACCAAATGACATGATTGCCTAGTGGCATGATACAGCTGTAGTCAACTGTAATAAATGTAATTTGATTTAAAAAAAAATATAGAAAATTGTAGGTATATAATGTCAAATACTGAAAAGATTATGTCAATGAAGTAGGTAAAAAAAGTAAAATAAAATAATCATCGTAATTTAGGAGCAGTTAATAGACATTTACATTGTTATGCCATTAATGAGGTATCAGGGAAGCCACGAAAAGGGAGAATCCTCCAACCGGGTGTCCTGTCTGGTGGGCAAATGCCGATTGATGTCGGAAAGTCATTAATGTGCTGATCGCGCGGTAAACCTTGCTTGCGCGATGCAGGATTTGTGTGGCGTCAGGTCTTTGCTGCGTAGTTCACATGTGGCACTGAATAAATGACTTTCGGCTTCATTGTACGTCCTTTTTACATTCGAACATTTTTGAACTCGAATAATATACTCCCAGATATTTTAACAAATTGATAAAGAGAAGGTAAATGTCAAGATTTAAGTATTTTGCCCATTTCTGCCCCACAGGCAACTATACTTTGGAACTAGGAGAGTAGGAACTAACTTTCTTACCAACTAACTGACTAACTTCTTGATATTCCAAAGGTCTAATTGAAATAACAGCTTTGACTTTAAATGTCGAGAGCTAGGTGTATTTTGATACAGACGTAGCGGTATTTTTCACAATACACCGTGTCATTTTACAAAAGCAGCCCACTTCATGTATCCAATGACCACTAAACATTCACTTAAAAAAAAATTCATATATACCTTGACATTTTAGTCGTCTTACAAAGGGCCACTCAATATACCCGACATAAAATACCTCTAGACGTCATTAATTTTTTTTATAATTTTTGAAGTGAAAACTTCTTTAGGCGCGTTGGACGTTTTTGAGATGGGACTAAACCATTGATTTCGCGACACTGTGACAACACCAGCTTTTGACTATTAAAAAGACATCAATGCGTTGATTACTACGGTTCCGTTTTTTTTCAAGTTTTCACTTCTGTCGGCAGTTTGGCACTCCCAAAGTGCCACTGTTTTTTTTAATGAATTTTTAGTGGTCATTGTATACATGAAGTGGGCTGCTTTTGTAAGACAACTAAAATGTCACGGTGTATAATTGACGCGATAAGATTATTCCAATTATTGAAGGTAAATTTTTCAAAAGGTGAACATATTCCTTTGAGATTGTGAATTGAACTTTCTTATAAAAATACATAGTCTGAGTAGGCTCTCGCGTTCAGAAAACTTCCCGAGAAAGAATTACACAATTATCTACGTGCAAAGCGGCCTACAGCCTTCCCGTCTGAAATAAACCGTTTCACGTACCACCAATATTTCTGGGAAATTATTTTAATAAAATAAATTCGTAACTTAAAACCGTAAAATTCCACGCCGCTCGTACGATGTGCCATTACGACGGGAGCCCTCAATGTATCAAAAGGTCCATACCAATTTGTTCGTGTCACAAAATAGAAATTTACGTAAATTCGTCTAGAAAGCCGTGGGGCCACTCGAAAACGTATTCTGCTTATTCACTCGACATTCGCGCTACTTTATTGGAATTGTACCTTAAAAACCCTTTTCGTATCGAGTCCCTTACATATATGTAGATGCTTATTGGAACCTTTTCCTTTGTGTTGTAACGCGTGACGTTTTGTATAAGCTCTTTTTATACTCTTTCAGCAACTATTTACCGAGGCCTAACAGTATACCTACGTAAATATATTGCCACATTTCTATTTGAGTACAGAAAATAAGGTTTACGTAAGAGAAATGTCTTCAGTAAATGTTGAAGTCAGCAGTAAGGCTAAGTTCGGTAGCACCGAAGCAAGGATTGTTTGACAGTGGACCGTGTAATAGGGTAACGCATTATAATGCTGGAGCAAAATATTATAATAGATGATGACGTTACGTTTGTCTAGATAAAATTTTATTGCCCTTAATTTTATTATTGAGGGCCATATACGAGGTTAATTATTTCTTCGTATATGGCAATTAATATTCCAGCTAAAATAATACTTTACTATTATTTTTTTGTATTTTTGATTGTTTTATAATAATGTATACATTGTATTAATTAATTGAATTTGTAATCTGTCGTGAATTTCATATGGGTGTATTCCTGAAATAAATTATTTTGATTTTTTTTTTTTTTTAATTTTGATGTTGACAAAAATTCTTTCGGTTTTGATATTGTTCACAGTAGTTTGCACCACATCTAAACCAATATAAGCTGGCAAGGTGGATGGTTGATCATTAATCTATTATTGATCGTCACGTGTTCTAGGAAATGGGTTGCCACTAAAGGCTAGCGCGCACTGTGGTGCGGTGGAATGTGGATCGTTATTTCTGCCGTACGGTGTAAAAAAAATTGGTGGCACTCCGGGTGTGCCCACAGAAGTGAAAACTTGAACAAGATCGCCTTGGTTAAAGAAAAATACTTGTATAGAACATTGGTCCGTGACCTTATCTAAATAAAGAGCACAATCACATTTACAAAAAAAAAATAGTCCGGAACCTACCAAGTAAAAATACTTACATTTAACATGGATCCGTAAAACAATATAAATAAAGAGCATAATCGCGTTTACAAAAAAAAAATACTTCCGAAACCTACCAAGTAAAAATACTTGCATAGAGCATTGATCCGTAACTTAATATAAATAAAGAGCACAATCGCGTTTACAAAACCAGTAAAGTAATAAAAATACTTGCATAGAACATTGATCCGTAACGTAATATAAATAAAGAGCACAATGGCGTTTACAAAAATGAGGGGTCGTCATGGTGTCGCGAAATCAATGGTTAAGTTCCATCTCAAAAATGTTCAACGCGCTTAAAGAAGTTTTCACTTCAAAACATTACCCTCCTTTTGGGGCAGTCGGGTAAAGACACAGTCACCAGTCCATGCACTGGCGGTGAATAAAATGCACGTTTTTTGTATCCAAACAGTTTTCGGTCCTACGAACAACGTGCATTGTCCCTTCACGCTTTTACGGACGTGTCCAAAAAACAAATGGATATTATGTATTGCTTGGTCGGTGTCTCGGTATTTTTCACTGCAGTACGCAATACTTCATTTATATCTCTTTGCGATACAAAATACGTGCGGTGGATTCACCGCAAATTTGCAGCGGGAAGCCCACTGTGAATTAACCGCATGCGTTTTTTTTCTATGACATTTCATACTTCACAGATTTTGCAGTAATAAAACGCACGGCAGTGCGCGCTAGGCCTAAGCTGAAGCCCACCTCGTCATATCCTCAGAAAACAAGGTACCTTGGAGACATTCTGACTGTCACCTCAATGCCTGTTGATGTGAAAGTCAACATGATCATGCGAACAGCAATGTAATCTTCCAATGAAAAAAATAAAATGTTTGACCTTGTAAACCACATGACAACATCACCCAGAACATTTCAATTCCTCACTCAAAAAAATCATGCGTGACCGGCCCAAACAAGTTTATCACACCACGATTTCCTACATACACGAGATTTTATCACCTTAGTTAGCCGGTAAGCTAATTGTCAAACGATTTGTCTACAATGACCTAGTTACAAACTGCGGTATACGTGGGTAACTCGCCTGGGAATAAACTAATGTCGTGCCGCTGGATTTCTTCGTAATAAACTTTGGTACGTAATAGTTTTATGGTATAAGTAGTGTGGAAAGTAACTGTGAATAAAGTTTTGTTTAGTGCCGCAGTATACCTTGTACGAAAATTGTTGTAGCTTGAGGTAATTGGGTTTGTATTTGAAAAACTGCGACGTTGTTGTACTGAGTTCTTGTTCGTGTTAGTCTTTTGAAATACAGTGCTTTAATTTGACTTTACGCCTTTGGTTTTAGCCCTGAATGACACACTGCTTGGTATACCCAGGTCCAGTTAGTGCAAGACAATTATGGGTATGATAATGAATGTATAGGACTAAGGTATTCAAGTTTACCTTTATGTCACGAGCCGCACGTAATTATGATTAATATTATTACGATATCGGAGGATATATTTGGGCAAAACCTGTCGAAATTCATTAATTTGGCACAAATAATAATTGTAACAGGTCTGAGATTGTAAAAGTTGTCAGAAAGTTCTTTGTAATTTTGCTTACAGGTCATTAAATTTTTGTAAAGTTTAGACATTGTGACTTATAAACCGCCTTGGTTGATTCTATAAAGGTGTTATATTTGTGGTTCAAATAAATAAATACATCATCAGTCTATTTTTTGTTTAGAGTTCCCTCTAATAGTTGATTTTTCACTTAATTGAAGGAAACTTTACAATCAGTAAACTAGCCGTAAATAGACAATGCAATAGCCTTTTATAGGCATTTCCGATTTATTACAGTATAGCTTCCGCCAGCGATTTCATCCCCGTGATATCTTTATAAATTATAGCCTATGTTACTCAGTTACCACATAGCACACATAGCATTCTACTGCTAAAAGAGTTTTGAAAATCGATCCAGTAGTTTTTGAGTTTATTCGTTACAAACAAACGTACAAAAAAAATATTATTGCCTATAATAGCGTTATCATAAGCTTTGGGTACAAGCACAAATTAACTCAATATTGTCTAAATATTTTAACCCGTTTTTACAAAATTATAATATTAAGAACATCAACTTATTTTTTATTTATTTTTAATAAAACATTATTTATTTTACAATATAAATCTAACAATAAAATATTTAAATTATGTACAAGTTTACATAGGTTTCTTTTTTTTTAAATAGAATTAGTTATGATTACAAAAAATATTTTAAATGTAGTCTTATCTACAGTAAATTTAGGTCCCAAAAAGTGTTGGTAGAACCTTGAACTTCCATCAACTCCATCACCCGAATCCAGAGGTGTACTTGTCGGCTTATAAATATTTAAAATGTTCACTTCATACATCCTCGTACCTCATTAAGCCCCTGTAATTTATGTAGGTTCAGATACAAACAGCTGATTACTTAGCGGGGTAAAATAATACATAATCAGCCTATAAAGTTCCCACTACGGGGGACACAGGCCTCCTCACTGTGAGAGGTAGTCCACCACGGGTTGATAGTTGTCACATGTCTTCAAATTTTTGGTTCTAGGACATGCTGGTTTCCTCACGATATTTTCCTTCACCGTTTTGAGAGCAGTGGTGATGATATAAATTACACAAGGTAAAGCACCTGCCTGGGTTCGAACCCACGACCTACCTACATACAACTCGTAAATCGAGGACGTTACCACTGGGCCACCAATGCTCTAAAATTGTTTGCTTTCTTATGTGGGGCAAGGTGGAGTTCCCTTATTTTTCTCTTTTAGGATTTAGTTTTAGTCATAGTATTTTAATATTTTTAAGACGTGTGTTTTCTCGCATCTATAATAATACCTACCTACATAAATTCTTTATTGCCTTTTTAGGCTATAACTACAGAAATCCACATGTCTGCTTGGTAGTATCATACAACCGCAATTTTGGTAAGATTATAATTTTGCATATAATAAATAAATTACAGGATTTAATAATTATTTATTTATTAAATGCAAAATTATAATCTACATATATTTATTATAAACACGATAATTTGTGAGAATAGATGGATGGATGTTTGTTACTCTTTCTCGCAAAAACCACTGAAGGGATTTGGATGAAATTTAGCACACAGATATTTTATATCCTAGATTAACATAAATAGGATGCTTTCTACACCGATATTCCTACGGGATCGAGATTTATGGGAGTGAAACCACGGGGCACTGATAGTTAATATAATAGGATATTTATAATATATTATATATTTTATCCTATCGTACTTATTTATTAATATCATAAACGCGAAAGTTTGTGAGGATGGATGGATATTTGTTACTCTTTCACGCAAAAACTACTGAACAGATTTGGATGAAATTTGCCACACAGATTTTTGTAACCTGGACGTACGATACTTTTATCCCGATATTCCCACGGAACCGAGACTTATACGGATGAAACCGTGGGGCACTGCTAGTTTTGCGTAAAATATGGTACATAAACAGTGATAAACAATTTTTTTTGAAGTGATACCTTTTTTAGGCGCGTTGCGCATTTTTGAGATGGGAAAAACAATTGAACTCGTGACACTGTTACCGACACCAGTTTTTGACCATTAAAAAATATTAACGAGCGATACATTTTCTTTGGGATTAATAACATTCCAAACATTGGGACATGACAACGACATGATTGACATTTCTTTTTTTTTTTACCGACTTCAAAAAAGAAAAGTATTTCCTGCACAGTAAAATTTTTCAAGTTTTCACTTCTGTCGGCACTCGCGGAATGCCACTGTTTTTTTTTGTGTTACATTTGCATTTCATTTCATTTGTCCCTAATTACCAGAATCGGCGACACTTCATTTAACTTTCTGTTGAATTCATCACTCAAATCAAATATATCAGCTGAATTCTACTCGTACGAATTCCTTACCTTTATGAGAAGTGTTTAGTCTTCAAAGGGTTCCCTTTGATCGCTATGGGGGTTCAAACGGGGTTAGAACTGTGGTGCTTGACAGCTCCGGGTTGACAGCCGTACGAGTAGCTAGTCAACAAGGCTTTAGCGGTTTCAGTCAAACGCTGCGGATTCAGCATGAATGAAAACCGCAGCAGTGAATTTCGTACTGGTGCGGTTAATATTGTGTTTAATAATAATAATGAATTTAGTGTTAGGAAGCATGAGGTTGGCGTGAAATTATATTACGGAAACATATTTGGTATCATAATCATTCTTGACTTCCTGTACTATTTTTTCGTACAGGAAGTCGGACCGCTGTCAAACCATTTTCTTCAGATTTTCGAGTTCAATTTGCATGTAAATTTGCTGAAGTCAACATTTTGAGTAAACCTGCAAGATGTTAAAAGTTTATAAAATATACTTATATAACACCGGAAAAGCTGTGTCTCAAACAATTTCCCTTCCTTCTAGACACATTCTCGCACTAAAAGGCAATTCTTGTTTACCCCAGCCAACATTAATCAGGAAATAACAGCGAACAACAACCAAATTGATAATTTAGGATGCCGTATACCTACTAAACAAACAGAGGAAAGCTAAATAATAAATCTTAGTTGAACACAAACACAATTTTCAAGTTCACCACGAGGTTATCACTCGATCTCGACATATTCGAGTCATTATTATCACAATGTTATGGAGTTTCGAGTTAACGGATTTTAGGTCTTATGATGATTGTTATAGAGGTGGTAATGTATGCAGACAATGAGATGTAGGTACCGTTTGCTTGGCGAGTTGTTTGTGAGTCGTAGTGCTCTCCCACGCGAATGCTCATTGCTTTTGTTTGGCGTAATTTATGAAAGGAGCGATGTCAAGGAAGGTTATGTAATATGCGGAAATATTGATTATTTTTGATATGTGGCGAAGTCTTGGAAACTATTAATTTAATATATACCAATCATAATACAGCTCATATTGAAATGAGGGAATCTATGCTTAATTTTAAGACTCACACTGTATAAGTATGGTGAAAATCATTTTAGTTGCTGTAAAAAATTAAATGATGAAAACGTTTATACATTTTTTCTAATCACCAGTTAATTTTAAGAGGATTTCGAGAACAAATGAAAGCTATAAACAAAGGAATAAGTACTAAGGTCACTGAAACCAAGAGAGCTCATTCAGTCACGTCACAAATACCGCTCCCGCTTATAATTTCGCTCCAAAACCCTAAACTAGACAACACAGAGGGTTTGTGGCTGGCGTTAATTAACTAGGTACTGACTGAAAACTTGTTACAATAGACTACAGTAATTTAGAAATTGTTAATAAACGTAGCGTTAAACGGTAATAACACTTTAAATGGTGGCGGAGGAAATTGAGATTTTTTATTAGGTACGAAATTAATTTAATTATTAGTTGACACCAAACTTAACACAATTTTTCGTAAATACTAGTTCTTAGGTGTTATATGGATAAAATATCTGGAGGGAAATTAATAAGAAAACATTTAATATGTTTTCTATTTTTGATCCTATGATAATGATAAATGGTAAATGATTTTATTTCTGTAAGTAGGTGTTTACAAACACTTTTACACGTCAATCATATTTTAAAAGCTAGATGAGGTCGGCGTTTCCTATCTGACTACTCTGAGAAGAAAGGCCGAAACAAACTCAGAGGTCACAGTCTCTTTTAAAGTCCAGACATAATCTTGGTCAGATCATGTATATAAGTTGGAAGCAGGGCTGCGCCGCCCATATGTGCGAAGTGTGCGGCGCACACAGGCGCCAGGACACTAGGGGCACCGGAGGCGACCTTAAGACTTGATTAAATTACTGCACCAATTACTATTTTTTTTTTACACAAATCATGAGGTTTTGGCTTAGATTATGAGTATTAATAAGATAACATTCATCATAGTTGAGTATCGATGAGTAAGCACAAATCTCCAAAACGAAATTTGAAACAAAAAAAAAAATTCGCGGCGAAACAGGACGTCAAAAAAGAGGCGCTTCATAGGTTTCGCACACAGGCGCTGCCGAGGGTCGGCGCGGCCCTAGGCTCGTTTTACACAGGTCGTCTTGGCACTACTATTCACAAAAATATTTATTACATTTCAAAGAAAAGCGAAACGAAGCTATTATCGAGAAGCGCCAAATACGCAAAGAGAGACCTACTTCATTGCTCTAGTTTGACCGAGTTTTCAAAACAAAATTCAGTCTAGCGAGCCATCTAAGGGCACACGCAAGTAAGTGATTTCGAAGGGTCACCGTCATCGAAATCGATAAGCAAGACTGTTATTTCTAAACATAACAATAAAAATAGTGTACATCACACATTGCTATTATAAGGGTGAGTACTGACCGGTGTTACGGGCCGTAATGTACCATTCGAAGCGAGCATGTTACGTTACGCCATGTCTTAAAATCCGTGTAACATGCTTGTTTCGACCTCTGCTCACCTGCGCTCCAGATTCTAAACACAATAGCCAAAAATCGACACGTGTAGCACGTGCGCTTGTAATAACTTGTCACGGGCGTACTGACTGAACTGCGTAACACTTAATTCACCCAAAAAACCGACAGCGGGTGGAGCACTCAAAACGAGCAACGAGCAGCTCGCTGCTCGCGTGTTCCTGCACGTTTCCACTTACTGACTGCACGAATGCTCGATTTGTAACATGTTACATTACACCCCGTAACACCGGTCAGTACCCACTTTTAAGTTAGGCAAGGGTGCAAATAAGTATCCTAGTAGAAGGGTTCACCTCAATAGTGCAACGAAGGAGAATAAGATCTCACGACCTATTTCTCACTAGTTCCTCATAAAAATTCTACACTAAAGTAACTATGTATACGAAGCCCAAATGAAACGTAGACGAACACCGAAAGTATACTCAATCGATTGAAACAAGATACACAGTTCCTACTCCAAGACGACGCGAAACGCGTAGGTAACAGTTTGAAAATCTATCATTACTTGTGCTCAGTGATCCCTAAATCTGGCACGTTATTGCTCTACGTGCTCTCTGCTTGAAGTTCAGTTCATACTAGAAAGGAAAAAGGAATCTGAATAAATAATTTTAAATGCCATTTCTCCTGGTTCCTCATTATTTGCATAAATGAGGTCATGAGTTTGAAAATAATATTTATTCTTATAAATAAACGAGGGGGTTATGATTCTGTTGATGGCGAAGGGATAAAGAGTATTAAATAGATTTTAAGTGGAGATAAAATGCTTCTTTGTTATCCTTATCCTTAAATATTATAAAACAAAGTCCCCCGCCGCGTCTGTCTGTCTGTCTGTCTGAACGCGATAAACTCAAAAACTACTGAAAATATTTTCAAACGGTGTTCACCAATGGATGGAGTGATTCATGCGAAAGATGTAAGTGTATAATTCATTACGGTTTTGTGTAAATTGTCTGAAATATGACGATTATTGTTGAAGAAGTCGGAAAAAATCATTCCGACTGGGAGCTTTACTGGCGTGCGCTGCGTTAATGGAAAAAGATACATCAAATTTATGTTCTACATGTTCTATGTATTGTTCATCTTAAAAAGTTCAACAAAAATATCTGGGATGGCATATATCTATCTTCTAAGGATGACCCACAATAACCATTTTTTATAAAAATTCAATTGTTATTTCCGGAGCTTTTTTGACCGGTATAGTATTAATCCTTATCCCAAAAAAATACGTTATTTAAATTGGGTATTTAATGTAATATGCCTTTAAATCATACTATTTAAATGTTTCAAAACGCGCAGCAACGCGGGCGCAGCGGTAGGAGTCAATGACCTTTTTCTCTGTTATTAGGTATGAAATCTCGGTAATACGTTCCCGTGGGATATTTTCAGACATCCACGCGGGCGAAGCCGCGGGCAAACGCTAGTCTATCTATATATCTTCTATATATAAAAGGAGAAACTGACTGACTGACTGACTGACATATCAACGCGGAGCCGAAACTACTGAGACTAGAGACGTGAAATTTTGCACACTGGTTCCTTTTATAATGTATGAGCGCGCTAAGGGGATTTTAGAAGTTCAACCTTTAAGGAGGGGGAGGGGAACGGGGGATTTAGTTTCTATGAAGAATCTTATTCCTCAAACTTGAAACATGACACAAAAAGTATTAGGCTTGCATGAATTCAAGATTGTATTTCAATCATTAGATGTTGTGCACAATTTCTGAGCAGTAACCTAACAAAAAGTACTAGGTTTGCAAGAATTCACGATGGGATTCAATCATTATGTTGTGTTACACATAGGATTTAGATGAAGCAGACAGATAGTTTATGACCTGGATTAACACATAGGATACTTTTTTATCCCGATACTACGTTTCCATAGGATAATTTCCAACTTCCACGCAAGCTATGTCATGGGAAAAAGCTAGTTAGATATAAAAAAACTTTTTTACAAAAAATACAACCGCCTTCCAAACTACAAAGTGAAAAATAACTTTAACTTCGGAAGTTGGTGTCTTTATTAGATCAGTATTTTAGTTTTTTGACACCGACTTCCGAAGTTAAAGTTATTTTTCACTTTGTAGTTTGGAAGTCGGTTGTATTTTTTGTTAAAAAGTTTTTTTTTCACTTTTTAGTGGGTTGGTTTGCAATTTATCTAAGTTATAATAGCCTAATGTCACCTGCTCATCAAAAATATCCAAATCGCTATAGATGTGCCTATAATATTTGAAGAGTTCCCTCGATTTCTCCAAGATCCCATCATCAAATCGTGACCAAATGACAATAATACTTGATAACTTGGAAGTATACCCTTTCAAACAAAAAAAGAATTTTTCAAATCAGTCCGGCCGTCTTCGAGAAATCGGGGAACATACAAAAAAAAAAAAAATCCCGACGAACTGAGAACCTCCTCCTTTTTTTGAAGTCGGTTAAAAATGAAGCACTTTGATCGTTGGAGCTCATTAAAACATTTAAGGTCACATAACCTTACGTGTGTCTTAATAAATAAACAAAAATTTTGAGCAGCAAACAGTTTTTGGATATAAATAGAAGAAAACATTGCAAACTTGTCAACAGATCATGAATCTCTTAACGAATTCTAATCTTACTAAGTACTTCCATTGATGAAAATAACCATCGTCTTAATGCAATATCATGAGTCGAGACCACAATAGTATTATTAAAAACTCCAAAATCTTTCACCAAATCAATACCACAAACCAAAGACCAGAAGACCTCGTCAGCACAGTAACTTAACCATTAGGAAAACAATCAAACCAATGAGTGCACGTTGGATGGAGGGGCAATATGGTGTAGACATCAACTCCTCCACAATTAAACCGAGCTAATTCTTTGAAAGCTTCGCGACACCAAGACTTGGACGATAAAACAAGTGGTTTAAACTTAACCTGCATTCCCCTACCATGGATGATGGAATGGTGGCTGACAATGGTTCAAGAATTAGAAGATTGAGTATGAGGTATGGTTATGATGGTTGATTATTATTTTGAGTCAACAACGAGTGAATGTTTATTATTAAGATCAACTTGAGTTGTTTTGTCAAAGATAAGAAATATTTTCTGTTATTATTTTCTTCTTCTTTCTTCTTGATTTACTCATTGAATATTGAAAGAAACGATGTTGAAAGCGAATTGAAAGAAGCGAAGGAAGGGAAATGAAGTGCAGAAGAAAAATAGAAAGGTCTATTTTTCTTCTGCACTTCACTTCCCAATTCTTCTTTCAATTTCGCTAACTCATTCAGATCTGCGTTTAAACTCTTAATGCTCATATACCGCCGATATTTATATATGATATATTAAAACTTTATGCACAATTAAAAAAAAAGCTGTACAAAGGCGGACTTAATGCCTGAGGCATTTTCTACCAGTCAACCATAGGTGATGCAGAGACAAAACATTATTAAGTTACATCTGTCATGTAACATAACAATGTTACATCTGATAGATAACTGGAAAGGAATACATATCCATACATACATATAAACAAAATAAACTTAGTCAGGAGAAATAACGATAGAGGAGAAAACAAATCCAGCAAATCAGCGCTGGGATGATTCTGCCAACTTCTTACGAATATGTTCACGTGTCTTCACTTTAAAAAATAACCGGCTGGTTGCCGCCCTGAGCCGTCGATATTCGTCGGCGGCAGTAGTAGACACGTCAGTGGCAGAGGCAACTGCAGCCTTCGATACGTCGGTGACTGCCGTGTATTTGAGTACGTGTTCGTATACACGAGTGGCATGTACCAACGGCAGAGGTAACTGCAGCCATCGACGCGTCTACGGTTGGCGTGTGCCTCACGTGTATTTGAGCACTTATCTTGAACACCATCAATTGTTTGCAAATAAATCCAAACACGTTACACACCAAAAATAAATTCCAAACATGGATGCAAATAAAAAGTATTTTCAATTTACCACTCACAGATTTGTCGACGTAAACCTGTAGTAATGAAATTGAAGGTAATCCAATGGGTGGAGCGAGAATCGAGACGGAGGCAACGGGCCGTAATGCACTCCACGAAAACAGATAAGTGAGTCGAATCCAGTCTTATCCTAGAAAAGTAAAACATGAGAGAAATTGCATCGGCACAATTGTAAAGGTTTAGTTTATCGGGGACGGTATTACCACGCGTTTCTAGTTCTTTGTGTACAAAGTGGGTTAGTTTGTAAGATGTTCGGTTGTTATTCGGATATGGTTACCAATATACATTTCTTATCTTTATGATGGTCTTTTTTGGAAAGTTTTCCTTGTTTTGGCTGTCCTGTTTAGCAAATGTAGCAATGCCGTAAAATCGTATGAATAAGTGGCTGCAGTATAATATTGTTTTTGAAAGCGTTTAGATTTTGACTGGGATGAGAGCAGGGATGAGTAGATAATTATAATGAATTTTTATTACATAGGCAGTCAGTGTAGACAATGCTCAAGGACCTTGGAACTCGGAAAAAAGGGTATAGACAAAAAATCTGAAAAATATAATGATATTCATAGTGAAAACTAAAACTACCTGAGCTATCTAAGCCGAAACTCTCCAAAACCGAAAATTATCACCAAAAAACCAAACTACAAAACTGCAAAATACATTTTCTAAATGCAACAGAAATTCCTATTACTATTCCATCACACGAGGTTTACATGAAACCTATTTCGTAATACTTTATAGCAACAGAGTCGTACGTTCATTTGAGAGACAGCCGAGCGTCCATTCAATACTGTCCGGCCAGCAAGATCAGATAAGCTGATATCACAGTATAGATAACAGAAGGTCTGCTCTATACAACGAGTAAAAACTGGCGCACGCACACATAGACGCGTACGGCGATCTCGGTCGAATGCCAGTCGCGAGTGCGCTTGCACTCGCTGTAATTGAAACAAGTCTATGTGTGTGTGCGTGAGTCAACCTTCTGTACCTGTCTACTATGTGCTGCTATCTTGCCTCGCCACAGAAACTACACGCAATACAATTTTCCTATAAAAGCGAATATTCTGTTTCGTTTTTTTTCGGAATAGCTCGGTGATTTTCGTATCTGATGGCTGTGTTACATATGTTAAGGCTGATTTGCCAATGTTGGGTTGTATGTTCGGTGTGAATGGTGTTTTGTGAGATGAGCAATACGAGACAATTTTGGGATGTTGCCATATAAAATACGAAGTAGTTATTTTTGTATTTCATTGGTCATGTTTGACCACTTAGAATAAATAGCTCATTTGATAGTAAGCGATAATGTGTTCGACAATAGTTTTCCCTACAAGTCACAGGACTTGAAGACTCCCAGGACATAGGTATACATGTTTATTGGGAAATACAGACTTCATAAAGGAAGTACTAAGAAAACCGTTGGAATTTAGGAAATATTTAAAAAAACCGGCCAAGTGCGTGTCGGACCATGCAAAATGAATGGTTCCGTAGTTGAGATGAATTTATCCTAAAAACAAACTTAGCTTTGTAGTTGATAAACATGTTCTCCCATACGGAATGTATGGGAAAACATGTTTTTGTAACTGCAAAGTTAAGTTGGTCGATTATTACTCGATAACTAGTAAAGCCTACTTAGCTGTGATAGTTTTCCTTTTAATTTCGTTATATAAACTACTGCTGTGATTTTTTTCACACACCCAAAACCAACCATTTAGCTGGCAGGGGGGGGGGACACTTGACTCTAACAAAAATTAGCAATTTAAAGCTTAATATTTTGCAAACGGATCCCTGAATCCAAAAATTGTTTTCACAAACTCATAATGTTTTTGTAAGACATTTCCAATGATACCCCACACTATGGGATAAAAAAATAAAAAATAAAACATCACCACTTTACGTGTATGGGAGGTACCCTAAAAAAAAATGTTTTTCATAATTATATTTTATTATTTTGTCGACGTAATTAATATGTATATCTATGTCAAATTACAGCTTTCTAGTGATAAGGGTCTTGGAGCTAGACCGCGGACAGATAGACAGACAGACGGACATGACGAAACTATAAGGGTTCCTTGTTTACTACGGAACCTTAAAATGTAGGTTTAACTTGGTCATAGACATACGTCTTCATTATGACAGAATTTTACAAAATTAGCACTTTATAAACAACTTGAAATAAGTACGCACAACCATTCTCTACGAGAATAAAGACCAGCGAAAAAAAAATTACATACGTCCAAGCTTACGTCAAACTAAAACAGGGCACCATACTGGGCATAAACCTACAGCTATTAAGAAGGCCATTCAAGTAGTGAAACGCAAAGCCACAAAGGGAGCAAGCTACTCAGAGACCACTTACTTGTTCGCTTTCTTGGCATTCTTTCAGCTCTATTTGATACCACTCGGATGTGGATTTTTTTATATACTTCCTTAATTTTCGTAATATGAAGATCTTGTTGCGGTCAAGATATTGTGTGTATAGTCGGTTCTAAAATTATTTGGTGAAAATGTAAACAAATGAAACAAAAAATATACCTGTGGATGCGAATTTGTAGTGCTACTTACAAATTGAGTGCTATGATTTGGTTATATGAACACTTAAATCCGAAATTGAATTTTTATTTCAGTGTAAACAATAAACCCTGTTCAGGTTTGAATTTAACCTGAACAGGGTTGTTTAAGTCTGAAAACTAGTCTTACCAAGGGGTATCGTATTACCTAGTAACAGGTTTGTAGAGGTCAGATAGGCAGTCGCTCCATGTAAAATACTGGTATTCAGCTGCGTCCGGTTATACTGGAAGCCGACCCCAACATAGTTGGAAAAAGGCTAGGCAGATTGATTGAGGGTTTGTTTACACTTTCATGAAATACTTTTGAAACAGATCATAATTATGTTCACGAATGTTTTGTATACGATCCAAGTGTTTTATGCTGGATTACAAATGCTCATTAACAACAAGCTTTTCTCTAGTAACATTGCAGTTTACTTTGAAGTAATTATTTTATACTTGTTAATGTTTAATGTAGATTTATTTCAATGTCGCAATTATATCCTTTTGTACTCGATTGAGGGTATTTAGTGCGGTTTTTGCTGTGAAAAATTCTGTAAATATTAGTATGCTGCAAAATATAAAAAACAAGGTTGAAGTTATGAGACTTTTACCTATTAAAACATAGATTCTACTCGTAGATTGCAACACATCGTTATGCATTACATACTATTTTTAAAGAAAACTCTTGCAATATATTTTCTCTGTATCTTTACCTAAGAAAACCTTTTCTAAAGAAAATGAAAGTACTTTGATGTTGCTTTTCCTCTTGGAGAAAACAAATTGGCACGAAAAATGCACTCCTACATTTGCAAATGGCAGTGTGAAAAAAAAAGCATTCATACATTACCATTTATATAACTTGTCCTTGCATAGGAAAAAATAGTAGTAGCAAAACTAACTCATTTTCCTCAATAATAACCCTCCTTTTTTGGCTTCGCTGTAGTCGGGTAAAAACAGTAAAAGCTTTAGCACTGTGTCCTGGACTCCTGGCACAAACGTGAGAAATAAACGTTACGTAGATTCGAACGATTTTTGAATGAAAATTTCGTTATCACTAGGTACTCGTATTTTGGTCAAAATGCAGCAAATACAATTAGTATAATCCATATATTTGAGTGAAGTCTTAAAACTAAGTAATATTTATTATGTACTAAACGAGTATTTTTTCAGATTTAAAATCGTTCGATACGATTACTCCGCGCGTTAGAAAGAAAAGAAAAGAAGAAGGAAAAAATCGTTTATTTGCGGTAAACATGATGCAAGGAAAGAACACAACCATGGAAAGAACAAGTTCGGGGAAAATATTCGTCATATCTACGCAAAACGTCCATTGCTCAACATAAAACTGCGACCCTATGCGAGACAGAACCCCTGCGTAAATTAGGCTCTGTAGTTTCGGGGATAATGACAACCAGTCTTACCAAGGGGTATCGTATTCTCCAGTTACTGGGTTGTGGAGGTCAGATAGGCAGTCGCTCCATGTAAAATACTGATATTCAGCTGCATCCGGTTAGACTGGAAGCCGACCCCAACATAGTTGGGAAAAGGCTAGGCAGATTGAGTTTCGGGGATAATGGTCAAGTTTCATCTATTTTTCTAAATATCTTTAAATGTATTAATTTAAAAATTATTAAAAATATTGAGATCCTCGTAACAAGCCTTTTTATTGAAAATTATGTCATACACGATACAGATTGAAAAAATGTTCTTTAATTTTCTTATTTGCCCCCAAAAGTGACCCCCATATTCAAAATTCATTTATTTACGTTACACATCCGTGTTTGGATTACAGAAATACATATGCGTACCTACCAAATTTCAACTTAATCGGTCCATTAGATTCGGAGCAAATTGGCTGTGACAGACGGACAGACAGGCAGACACACGAGTGATCCTGTAAGGGTTCCGTTCCTCAAAATGAAAAACGGAACCCTAAAAATAAAATAAATAGCATACTTTGTTCTAAATAGTTATATAAATGTAATATTTGCGTTCGTGCTAGGCCCACTGACCATGACCAAGACCATCCTCCTTACTCCCGTGGTCTTCCTAAATGGCGACCACCGTTTCTACTTCAGGAGCACTTACCTGACATAACGACATGTGCGGGTTGCCCATTGGTAGATAAATTGCACCATACTGTCCCTTGCTACCGTTCTTCTCAACAAGAAGACGATTGTGGCTTGGAGCTAACGAATGGAATCTGTAGTGTGGTGGATTAAAAAATAGTACCTACCATTTCTATAATAATGAGAAATTGTGAACAATCTTCGTGTAAAATGCATTTTTTCACTAACATGAAATTAAAGCGAGCATGCTGGTTTGCACGATGCTCACTTCCTGTAAAGATAACACTCTTTCCAGCCTACTTTACATCTTTTTACACAAGCAGCCTATGGGATAGATATACGCAAAGATCGTACAACGCTCTTCGCGTTTAGAATGCTGGTGGGGCTGCCCCGCTTCTATAGTGCGTCAGGGATGTTCGCGGATGCGCATGTAGATGGTTCTACACAACCATGCGCAAAAGGTGCGCTTCCATAGTGCGCAGGGTGTGAAGCAGCTCGAACAGTATTCTAAGCATGATTTCAAGTCGCCTAGACTGTGTTTTCGTGGGTCGCTGTTGTGTCATCTCGCATGGGTTGTCACAGCGGTGATCCACTACTATTTGTGTCAGTTTTTACTAATATTGTTGTAAGTGTTATTTATCATTTGTGAGTGATACTTGAATAAAGATCATCATCATCATCATTTCAGCCGAAAGACGCCCACTGCTGGACATAGGCCTCCCCCAAGCACCGCCACTTCGACCGATTCTGTGCTTTCCACATCCAGCGGATTCCTACGGCCTTCACAAGGTCATCGGTCCATCTTGTGGGAAGCCTTCCTTAGAGAATTGACAAACTTAAGTGGCAATGGATAGGGCACATTGCTCGCAGAACGGATGGCCGATGGGGTCGAAAGGTTCTGGAGTGGCGACCACGTATCGGAAGTCATAGCGTTGAATAAAGATAATTCTATTCTATTATTAGGTATTTATACAGTAACGTAGACTTTTAAATCTAGACACGCGGCAGCGTGTCGAGCCAAGTACTAGGCAAGACACGGCTGCAGTGTGTTATATTACACGAACCATTTGGAGCCACTTTTGACCCCTTAATAACTCAAAATCTATGTAACATAGACTCATGAAATTTGGTTTATTTATAAAAACCCCTTAGATTAACTAGAACTCCAAATTTCATAAATAAAACTCAAACGGTTATTGAGATATTAACGTATAAAAATCGGCATTTTTATCAACGACCCGTCCCGACTAGACATCAAAAACATTTAACCCATTTCCGGGTGACCTAGAAAGTTGAAAAGAGATTTCCCGAAAGCAGGCCCATGGTATGATACTGTGTCAAAGCTTATTTATCAAAAATTATGTCGTATTTTTTTCAAGTCGTTTTATGAAAATTTATTTCTTCTAGCATTAGAGAACCTAATAAATATTTATTTTGTTGATACTTAAAGAACTACATCCGCCATTCAATCCTAACCTGAATGTTGCCAGATGACAGACTAATCCAATAAAATAATTTGTAATCGATTGAAAATATCGATACTAACCCACATGGAGTAGGTGGAGTATCCACTACACGAGTATGTTTTAAATGCTATTTATTATACTCAAATACTGTAAAATTATGATTTTACAATAAATAAAATATTATATGGTCTGAATATACTCAACAACTTAAAAGTGTTTCGAGGCAGTAATGTTATTTTATAAACTACCAGTGATCAGAGTAAGTAGATTGATTTGAGGTCAATGAACTGGCACGTATATTAGTATGGATACGCCTCCGGGATTCCGGGATTTTGAAATTATTAAGATTTTTTAAGGAATTTCAAATGTTGTAATGTGTAGAATAAAGAATACATCGATATGAATAAGAAATGTTCAACCCTTTTGCTGTCTATTTAATAGTATATAGGTGATCGGACTCCAAGAAAAGGATAGATATACTATAAAACAATATAATATATTTTAAATATTTATCTATCGCATTCTATAAATTTCTAATGTAGTAGTTTAAAAATCCTTACTTTAACAATATTTGATTCAATCCCGTAAGTACCAAAATGAAATCCCGGAAAAAAGGCTTATCCATGTTATGATTTCTATGACTATTCATGATGCGAGTACGTAAAATCAATCTACCTACTCCGATCACTGATAATCACCCAATCGATTTCGTCAATCGATTACCAAAATAATTAAACCTGGTAACACTGACACCATGCATAATGTCAAACTGTCAAAAATAATCTGTCAGATCAATGGCATTGTTAGCTGTTTGTTTTACGTTGATTTGAATTTATTTTTCCGTATTTACTTTATACTTATATTACGTTACGATTTAATGCTGTCAATTTAAATTGAAGCCAGAGGAACTATTGCTTATCTTTCCATGGCCCTGGGTAAGTTTATTATGTTCTCTAAATATTTATAAACACCGTCGTATTGTATAACCTCATTGATTTTAGCAGCCTATTAGTAGAAGGCCTATGTTCAGTCAGGGGTACGTCGCGCGTCGTCAGCTGTAAATGTCTATAGTATGATGTAATTATATAGGATAAGTAAATACACTGAATTTTTTTACCTTTTTCAGGTATGACGATGACATGTGTTATTGCAAGACTTGACATTATTGATTATATTATCTACAACTCTATCCCAAGTATTACTTGCTCAGGAAAATCTAAGCATATTATGTTATGTATGTGGCATGTCAACTGCAAGTCACAGAAGTCATCAGGTTAGTGTTTTTAAAATGGCAGAATTACTATGAGTGATATAATTATTATACAAAAGTAAATAAACAACAATAAGAGTATTTTCTTACTTTCTCGGTTAGGTATACATTTGGATAAAGTTTGTCATGCTTACTGAGAGGCTGCTACCAGAGATGTTTATAGGCAAGCAAGTGATGATAAAAACAGAGCCACCCTAGAGTGTAAAAGATTTACCCATAATAGATCAAAACAATAATCTGGCTACGCTGCTTTCATACCATGACTACGTTATGAGAATGAAGCTGAAGCCGTTTTAAATTCTATGAGAAATAAAATGTTTTTAGTATTTAGGTATTGTTGTGTTATTTGTTAAAGTAAACCTTCCTATAGAAGCACTGAAAATGCTGCTGCCAATGAGATTATTCATCTTTAATTAAGAGAGTTGGCTAAAATAATGTTTATGCCATTAAATCTTTCATATTTAGCGCGCAAGATTATTAATTTACCTTTATAAAATTCAAGTCTGTAAATGCGATAATCGCCATTTTGATGACAGTCGAGGTCGAGGCTAAAAAACATAAAAATTGGGGATTGCGAACATCCAAACTCCACCATAAGGACAGCGACTATTACAAAATTTAATTATTTGACGAATTCATCCATTTTTCAAGTTAAATAAGTAGTAGTAATGAAGTTTTTGATATCAAAAGTCGAAGATTCGCGCCAATCGTGCGTGTTTACATTTTAACTTTTCACAATTAACACACATACACATATCTGATACGACTTTAAATGTGACAAATGTGATTAAAAATATTATAAGTAACTAGAAAATGCCCGGATCTTTACTTATTATACGAACACATGTTCAATAACACGTAATATTCATTACTACTACTCAATTTGTGTTAAAAATCGTCGATCATTGTTTTTTTATTTTATTGTAATGATGTGCGAAAACGATTATGCCAAACGTTTTTTTTTTTTTCAATTTTGATTGTCTCGATTAATTTATAATTATGTCGAATGTCTGAAATCTATACTTGAAAATTAAAATAAAATTGTTTTAAGCATTAAATACAATAAACATTGTTTAAAATAATTATTTATACTTTTCTAGTGTTTAATCGTTTTTAGGACATTCAATATAAAACGAGTCAACACATAGAACGAGGATAGATACTTACCTCATTTATTGAATTTCGCGCCGAATTGTTTCTATTTATTTGAATTTAAATTCGGAACGTTGTTCAAAATTATTTTTAATTTATTGGACAATTATTTACTGTGGATTTTATTTTTGATACTTTCTGATATAGAATGCCTAGTATACATTTTTTAGGTAGGCTTAAGAAAATTTTGTTTGGGAATGATGTTAAATTAATTATATAAATTAGGTAGGTATTCCGCAAACACTTTTAAATGACGTCTATATTTTTAAATTGAAACTTTTATTACATCGTCTCAAACTTTTTCGTCTGTGTGTTGCATGTCACGTGTCGGTCGGCCGCGGAGTAGGGATAAAGTGAAAGGCGATCGTCAGAGCAGCCAAGGCCAATATGGCGGCGCCTATAGTTCGCAGCAGCTGACCGTGTAAAGTTTCACTTTTACCGTGGTTTCATAAAACCAACAATCATTTTTTTTTAGTTGTATGAGTTTGATAGTATTTGTTTTTAATAGGATAATCTTACTCAAGTAATAGAAATTGTTTATTTTTGAGGTAGTTTCAAAACGAAATTTAAAAAAAACTGCCCAAGTGTATGTCGGACTACGCACAGTGAAGGGTTCCGTAATTGGGATGAATATTTACGCATAAACATTGCATAGTATCAATTTTATCGACTGCAAAAATAAGTTTGTATTTCTCGAGAAAACTATAACAAACAAAGTTAATTCTGCGGTTGTAACCGAAAATAAACTGTATCTCAAAAATTATTGACTTCAAAAGCAAAGTCACTTAGAAACATCTTAACATTTTAATTATGAGATCCAACAATACACGCTTTATATGCATAGATTTTTTTCATCTCTCGGTTATATGTAAGTATGGAGAATGCCACCCCCACTATTATGTTTATCGTAATTTCACTACACCATTGTTTAACGGTGCAAAAAATACACCTTTTTCAAAATTTTCATCGATAGAGTGTAAATAGTCTCCATGTTAAATGACTGTATGACATCCGGACGCACGGACAGACGAACTTGACGAAATTAAGAGGTCCGTTTTTTTACGGATTTTGATTATCAAGTTTTGGCATGTATTGGCATGAAATTGATGTCTATAACAATTGATCTACAATATTATTATTATTTGGAATAGCCGCCATCTTAAAATCCAGAATGTCCATTTAATTCGATATCAGCACTATCTCCCGAAAACCATGAAAATGACAGTCATGACGACAAATTTTCAAATGGGGTTAAAAACTGCCACTTGCTCACTTCAGATGGCGCTGATCTCCAGCGTCTTATAATTTGACAGCTAACTATACATTTTTGATTCGAATGCCAAAAGTTGATGTAAATTCCTGAATTTCATGACTGAATTCAAAACACCCCGTCAAGTCAACTGATGTGTCACGTGTCAAAATCTTGGTCCCTAATGTTAGGCGGCAGTGAATTAATTTCATTCATTCTCTGATCTCGAAAAACGTTGTTACAAACGTCAGGTTGGTATGTTCAAGGTAGTTGGTAGGTTGGTACTATGCTTGAGACGTTTTTGAATTGATAGATCGTATGACTATTGTTTTAGGGACTATTGTCGTTTAATTTTTTATATAAACTTACGAATAGTTAAGTCCATAGTGAGGTCAAAATGTAAATCCAAGGGGCGGCTGCAACGGCGGCGGTGATCTCTCGCGTCCGGCCCTGGTTCAGGCCATGGTACGGAGCGAGAGGAAATGGCAGGCCGTCACCTCCTGCGAAGCGGTAATGATCGCGAAGGAGGAGGTGGAACGCGTGAGGTAGAGGCAAAGTTCGCGCCCTCACGCCCCTAACCGCTGCAGGAGGAGACGCCCGGGGCGGGAATTGCGAGCCGATTTCCGGCCACCGTAGGCGCGGGCTTGCGAACGGTGAGCAATGGGTAGCTCGCCGTCCGATAAGGACCAAGCCCGGGTCGACGGCGCGTTGTGTTCCACGCGCGCCTCAAAGAGATGTCAGCAGAAATGACGGGATCCGCTAGGGCCAATGCCTGTCGGGGGTTCGCAGAAAACCGATAAGGACATCGTGGCCCCCGGCAACAGGGCAACCGAAGGAACACGGGTGGGTTTTAGTCAGTAAGAGTCTGATACGCCCTCCCGCTCCGCCCAGAGCGGGAGAAGATACTTAAAAAAAAAAAGGGGCGGCTGTAAAAATTAAATAATTAAATCATACGTGAGAAGGAACTTTGTTCCTGACGGGGTCAAAGTCAAAGTCAAATCATTAATTTCAAATAGGCCCATGTATGGCACTTTTGAACGTCAAAAATTACAAAATAATAAAATTGATTCTATTCGCCCCTTCCAAAAGGTAGTTTTCGTATGGAGAAGAATGGGCAAGAAACTCCACCGTTACTCTTTTAAAATGTTTTACAATTGTTTTTATATGTACGTACATTTGTTAAATAATAATTATATGTGAAGACGGTGCACCTAGAATAAAATTACTATACCACAATAGATAAAAAGAATTAAAAATGAAACAACGACAGATAATTTAATATGTGATAGATACATGGTGCTCACATATTTACAAACATTGTAAAAGTAGACGATTTTCCTAAAATTTTACAATTAATAAGTCAGTGTGTGAGGAAGTAATCACAGAATGTAAAATCAATGTCATAAAACACAAAGTAATAAATTTTACAATTAAATTAGCAAACAGTTTGATTTTGTCTTGATTCTAAATTGTCCTATGGAGCAGGACCAGCATGTTTCCAAGCACTCTTATCTTGGATATAATCCTCTAATTTGTAATATGCTTGTTTACAAAGTGTATTTTTAATATGAGTTTTAAATTTTCTTTCATTTAATTGCAAAATGTCACAAGGTATTTTGTTGTAACATTTAACACAGTACCCCATAAAAGATGTATGTACTTAAGATAATCTAAAAAATGGTTGATCTAGTTTATCTTTATTTCTAGTATTAAAATTATGTCTATCACTTATTTTATTAAAGAGATGTGGATTTTTCCTTACATACATAATATTTTCATAAATGAATTGGCAAGGTACCGTCATAATATTAATCCTTTTAAAAAGTTTCCTGAGAGATTCGCGGCGACGTAGATTATAAATGGCTCTGATAGCTCTCTTTTGCAAAATAAAGATGGATTCAATGTCAGCAGCCCGACCCCACAGTAAAATACCATACGACATAAGGCTCCCCGACTGTACACGTTTTTTTTTAATAATAATACTTGCCGCGCCGGCTCAGCGATCTGACATCATTGCGGAAAATTGTAACAATTGTTACGAAAGAAATACCTACATTCTTACACAATATTGCTACGCATATTTACAAAAAGAATTTAATAGATCACGTTTAATTGACGAATAATAATAATTTCTTTACAAAAAGTAATGATATCCCATCAAAAACATAAATGTGAAAATGGGAGCCAAATTCCATAAATATGGTTGTCGACTTCGCCGACAAAAGAATTGAAATCTAAATGGGTGCCAAGTTCTGTAGATAATCCTGAAATTTATTTATAAGAACATGCAACTTTCTAAAATAAAATTAAAACACAAATTCTTGTTTTTTCTGCTATAACAATGTTTGCTATTTAAAAATATTACTTCTTAAATTTGAACAGTCGAATTATTTACACAAAGCACTTAGGATAAATTGAAGCTCAAGATTTGACTTGGCTAGTTTTTACCAGCAAGCTGAAATTTTAGAGAAAGAAGATATTTTGACCTTACAGTTACAATAAGAAACAGTAACTTGCGCATAACATAAAGAACAAATATATATATAAATACGCCTAGGTAGACAGTCAAAGCTGTAAACAGTTACAATAAGAAACAGTAACTTGCGCATAACATAAAGAACAAAGATATGAATATTTTACTTTATTTATTTGGCTCACCAACAATTAAGTACACCGATACAAAGATATGAGATACATGCAATAAACTTATAGACTAGTGTACAAATTTCTTACTGGTAAGCACATCATGAATTACTTATTTGATGTTGAGTGCCTACTTAAAATTAAATAATAATAATTAAATATGCCTAGGTAGACAGTCAAAGCTGTAAACTCGATAAAAAATAGCGTCCAACTGTTAGCCGCTTAATGCACGCACACTAAAAAAGTAAAATTACAGCACAATGACGTGGTGCGAGTGTAAGACGTAGCTGTAATGCACACCAGCATAAAAAAGTTACCCTGTTTGTTTTAGTTCTTTTGCACCGCGACACTGTAGACAAATATAAAGATGATAAATTGATTAGCCAAATATAAGATAACTTGTATGTAAAAACTAGCCAAGTCAAATCTTGAGCTTCAATTTATCCTAAGTGCTTTGTGTAAATAATTCGACTGTTCAAATTTAAGAAGTAATATTTTTAAATAGCAAACATTGTTATAGCAGAAAAAACAAGAATTTGTGTTTTAATTTTATTTTAGAAAGTTGCATGTTCTTATAAATAAATTTCAGGATTATCTACAGAACTTGGCACCCATTTAGATTTCAATTCTTTTGTCGGCGAAGTCGACAACCATATTTATGGAATTTGGCTCCCATTTTCACATTTATGTTTTTGATGGGATCCTCTTTACATAACAAGATCATGAATATAAAACTTAATAATTAAATTCATAAACAATCTAGCAGTCTATCCCTTCAATGGAACAGTTTCATTAAAATATAATATTACTTACAAAGTTTCATTCCGCTGCACTACAATACAAAAGGGAATAAAAAACGCTGGCTGTTAAGAAAGATATTGGAGAGACGAGCTTGATACCACAAAGAGTAAGACGTTTCCCATTGCTACTTTGTATATTATCAGAGATACGGTCTCAAGTTTATTTGCAGCAATGAATAATTAATTTATATTTCGTTATACGAGCCTTGTGACTGTTACATTGTATGTTATGTATTCAATTTACATGATAGCATTAGTTATACTCGGTTTATCCTCGACTTCGTTTGCGGTAACGGTATCTACAGAATGTTGCACGTTGTTACTAAGACATGAAGCGACCTGACAATGTACTGTAAGTAGTAATAGCTTTTAACTTTTGTATATTTTGATGCAGGATAAAGTAAACTAGCTGAAACTGTTACAATATTTTAACGGGATTTCTAAACACAGTGTGAATCGGTGGGTAACAATTAAAAGCATTGATCCTCATCGAAACATTATACTTTATTTCAGTAATGTTCATAGCATTACACACTTTAGTAAATTGATAATTTTAGTGAATTGGTGTGTGTCTGGACTATTCGCAATTCTGTATAAGTTACTGCGACAGCACATATTTAGGTACTAGGAGTAATAATAATAATCATTCATATTGTTTTACATTTCCATTATCGTATTTCAAGTTTATCAGTTAACATAAATTACAAAATGCTATTGCCAAATGTGATCAAAAGCAAAATACAAAATGTCCGAATATCCATTTTTAACCGACTTCCAAAGAGGAGGAGGTTATATGTTCGTAGCGTGTTTTTTTTTATGTATGTCAACCGATTTCTCCGTCATTTGTGGACCGATTTTGAAAATTCTTTTTTGTTTGAAAGGGTATGCTCTCAAATTGGTCCCATATAAATTTAATTAACTTTGCTTTGGTAGTTTTTGAGTTAGCTACAAAATACGTATTTTTTTCCCACTTAGTATGTAGATGATATGATAAGTTCCTGTCACTGGTAGCAGGTAGTGGTATCCGAATGTGTGTGGGATAGGTACCACAACTAAAAAGTGAAAAATAAAAACTTTTTACAAAAAAAAAAAACAACCGACTTAAAAAAAACACTACAAAGTGAAAAATAACTTTAATTTCGGAAGTCGGTGGCAAAAAACGAAAATACAAAACCCAAGACACCGATTTCCGAAATTAAAGTTATTTTTCACTTTATAGTGTTTTTTTTTTTTTGAAGGCGGTTGTTTTTTTTTTTTTGTAAAAAGATTTTTTCGGTTTTGTGTTTGTAAGACTCATATTCGAGATTTATTTTTCAAAATCAAATTGTACCTTGGCAAAAATATAATATTTTACTACACTGTGCTTCTATAATCGTGATCACATGAATCAGTGTATATGTCGTAGCCACCTGTTTCATTAAAAATATTCATTAATTAAAAGCCTAATTTGATCCAAACCAAAATCCACAAAGTTAGACAAATATGTTCTTTCTATTGTTCTTCTACTCTAATTCACCGCCACCTACTTTCTTCACATAAGGAGCTAAAGACAGACAGATGCTAATCAATTCCTTATCACCCAATCCAAAAATCAACGGCCAAGCATGCAATTAACTTGTAAATACGTTCTTTCCCGATTAGCCCGTCACTCCAACATTATCGCAGAGACAAATTACACTGTTCCTACTTTGAAACATCTTGCATAATTAGAGCAGCAATCTCCGGTTGACTCCCGCTACACACGATCGT
This sequence comes from Agrochola lychnidis, assembly GCA_963680765.1. Lineage (NCBI taxonomy): Eukaryota > Metazoa > Arthropoda > Insecta > Lepidoptera > Noctuidae > Agrochola > Agrochola lychnidis. Next base: position 20,759,937 of record OY796857.1, read on the forward strand.
CTGATAGCTTGCCTAATTGAAACTTGAATACGCTGTTTATCTGCAGCCTTTCTAGCGAAATACTTGGAAAGTAAAGAACTCGTTAACTGTGTTTTAGAGAGGTTTGGTTCGGGTTTTCGTGGAAAAGAAATTTTGAGAAAATTCAAGTAATGCTGATAGCAGATACTTCAATCATTGATTAAAATGTTAACTTTTTGTTTCATTGCACGTTCATACGACACTGATAAAATTACATAGAAATGAATGTTTATCTGCTCATTTCAGCTTTTGATCATTTGGTAGGCGTGTGCTGAAATCCAACATCATTGAGTCGGTTCACTATTGAATCCATTTTTCACTTTTGTTTCATTTTGTGTTCAGACATTTCTCTCCGAGTTAAAGATGGCCGATTGAAAGACAAAACCAGCCAAGTGCGTGTCAGACTACGCACAATGAAGGGTTCCGTAGTTGGGATGAATTTATCCCAAATACAAACTTAACATTGTAGTTGAAAAACATGTTTTCCCATAAATTCCAACTGCAAAAAGAAGTTTGTACGCACTATATTGATAGATTTACCATGTTATTTAAAGACCCATAGACTTCTTATAGATTTTCCTGTAATCTATGAGTGAAGAACCATTCTCTGTATTTTTATTTTATTTTTTGGCTCTGTAGTTTTGGAAATAAGGGGGGAATGGTCAATTTTCATCTATTTTCTTAAATATCTTTAAACTTATTTATTTTAAAATTATAAAAAAATACACTTGAGATTCTTGCAACAAACCCTTTCATTTGATAGGTCACACGGTACAGTTTGAAAAACTTTATTTTATCATTTTCTTACTAGCCCCCCAAAAGTGACCCGCATATTCAAAATTCATTTATTTACGTTACATGTCCGTGTTTGGGTCATAGAAATACATATGTGTAATAAATTTCAACTTAATCGATCCATTAGATTTGGAGCAAGTTGGCTGTGACAAACGTACAGACAGGCAGACACACGAGTGATCCTATAAGGGTTCCGTTTTTTCCTTTTCTATGAAACAGCAGATTTTTTTTTTTAATAACCGGCGAAAAATTTCAACGGGGGTTCAGAATCATGTACTGAATTCATGGTTTCAGTTTTCGCGTCGATGTCCCGGACACCCTGTATGATTTTTAAATTATGTATAACCAGCATGAGTGTTGTTTTTAGCCATGTTTTGTAAACATAATTTTTCGATCCTACTGGTAGTTCCAAAGATCCCACATACAAACTTACAAACAAACAAATACCTCTTTATAATAATCATAATCATAATCATCATTTATTGCATTCATGTAGTTTAAAAGTTATTACAAGTTTAAATTGGTTTCATACATGAACCCTGCTAGGGCACAGCAATATACATAGTTTAATGTGCTACTTTTTTATGTGCTACAGTGTTACAATATTAAAACCACTGTGCTTAATCAATTACCTAATACTAATTTTACATAGTTATTAGATGTCCATCATTTATCATTTGAATATAATATAAATATAAATAAGTTATTATCATGATAAAATATAGAATAGGGTAAGAACAATTAATTGGTCGTCATTTCCATTATAAATTAAAATAAGATAAAAAATAAATTCAATTAAAACAAATAGCGATAACAATAATAATCATGAAACAACACATCATAACATAGGTAGGTAGTAAGTCAAGGTTGTAGGTAATATAAGTATAGATGGTTGACTACTTCGTTGGTCTAGTGGTCGCAAGCGCTACTGCTGAGCATGAGGTCCTGGGTTCGGTTCCCGGGTCGGGCAAAGTGTTATTAAGTTTTTGTACCTAAAATTTTTCAGTAGCAGCTCGGAGTCTGGATTTGTGCCCGGTTGATGGCAATAGGCTCGCCCCCTATTAGATGGGACTTAAACATAACAGGCGAAATGTGGGTGTACCTGCTACTGGGACACCTCTGAACCCTTCGGGGAAACAAGGCGTGATGTTATGTTATGTTATAGATGGTCTTATAGACTCTTATTTTATCCTGCGTGGTAGGGAACAACGACACTCAACCTGATACAATGGATTCAGTACATGATTCAGGGGGGCCTGCGTTGAAATTTTTCGTCAGATAATTTGAAAAAAAAAAAAAATGAAAGTGGCACTCGGGGACTGCCGCGGTAAAGCTATTGCATAGCATTTGTAACCTCCATACTTCCTATTTGTCAACGCTACACTTGGGATGATGACGTGATGACATAAAACAAAAATTACGTAACGACAACGTGATGTTGTCATGGGAACCGTCATTGCATGGTAGGTGGAGTGGGGGGTGTTAGGTTTTATTTTCGTTACGTTACGGAATTTCTTGATTCGATCGCCGCGCTCAAAGCCCGCGATAAAAGCTAGGCAATAGCTTAAAATGCTGTTGCTGACATTTTGGCCACGTAGGTATTACACTGTCGATATCCCTGCTACCCTTTATAGATACTAGTAGTTTCTAAAGTTTTTACCAAGCAATGGCTTCCAAGTTATTCCTGAGGCACTTCTAACCAGCCCTAGTGGTACGCGTCCAGAGAGCCTAGGCAAGTAGAAATCGCTTTCAAAGCGTTTCGTATTTCTACAACAAACTTCAACAGGATTGAAAGAAACTCTTCGGTAGCTTAATTTATTATGTCAATCTGATACATTGTTGACTTTTCCTCTATCGTTATCGCTTTAGGCCCTCATATCATCTTTGTCCCTCTTTCTGGGCAGGCTTCGACGGGACCGTTTATTTTCAAAGCTATTATGCAAAAAAAACTTATTTTAGATAACATATAAACATGTATCTATTATTAAATCTTCAGTATGTCTGAGGGTTTGTCCATACACTGATGTTCGAAAAGTGCTGATTCTCAGCTTAATTTGAATAAATTATTTTTTAGTTTTGACACTCTCTTGTCGATGCCACTGCGGCGCCACCCGTAGCAACCACATTGCCACTACAGAGCTGCCCATAGCAACGACATAGCTGCTGCGGAGTCGGTCATAGCAACGGCGTTGCGACACCGCAACGCAACGTGTGGGCAGACCCTAAGTCTAAAGGTCACACTGACATTGACTACATTATTATGTCGTCCCGCTGTTTAAATATAATTTACTATTTTTATCACAAGGGGAGCACTTACCGCCCTCGTTTACGAGGTTGTTTATAAAAAATGTAATGAAGTTAGCTTATAACAATGTTAGCAAGAAGAAATATTCTTTTCGAAGCAAAATAAAATGCTTCCACAGAGAAACAGAAATAAGTATATAATTGATTGACTAGAAAATATTTAGGTCGTAAAATGGTAATATCAAAAAAGAGGACGCTACTGCTTTATCCTCTTTCAATTCTTGCCATTTATTTGACATTACCATACGAAATTAAAGAGCAGGCAAATAGAATATGACACAAACGTTTAAAAAAATGACAGTGGCACTCTGGCAGTGCCGACAGAAGTGAAAACTTGAACAAGATCGCCTTGGTGGAAGAAAAATACTTTTATAGAACATTGGTCCGTAACCTTATCTAAATAAAGAGCACAATCGCGTTTACAAAAAAAAACAAAACTTCCGACACCTTTAAAGTAAAAATACTTGCAAAGAACATTGATCCGTACCGTAATATAAATAAAGAGCACAATCACGTTTACAAAACCTTTTAAGTAAAAATACTTGCATAGAACATTGATCCGTAACCTAATATAAATAAAGACCACAATCGCATTTACAAAAATTAGGTGTCGTCATGGTGTCGCGAAATCAGTGGTTTAATTCCATCTCAGAAATGCCCAACGCGCCTAAAGAAGTTTTCACTTCAATAAAAATACGCACAACAATACCAACTTTCAACATTCCCAAATAATCCAACTTCGACATCACATCGAAAAATATTTCAAAAAATTTCAAAATAAACTGCATGCTGAAAGTACATTTATCCCATTTCCTTTCGTTTGAATCTGACTGCATAGAAATGAAAATATTTGCTGTGATGGTGGGAACTGAATTTCCATGATGCAGTCCTTGGGTATCTATATAATGTCCAACATCCATTTAATATATCGTTACGGTAAAAACACTGTAACTTCTTTATAATCTATACATAAAATAAAATAGTAACGAAATCCAAACTGTATATTGGATATTTTAGAAAAAACCGGCCAAGTGCGTGTCGGACTACGCACAATGAACGATTCCGTAGTTTGTAGTTAAAATACATTATGTTCTCCCATACATTCCAATTGCAAATATAAGTTTGTATGCAAAATATTGATAGATTTACCATGTTATTTTAAGACCATAGATAAAATTCCTGGTGAAGAATCATTCTCTGTATTTTTTTTTTAATTTAAGGCTCAGTAGTTTCGGAGACACAGACAAAAAAAAAACACAATAAAATTGATTTATGAACGTTACACGTCCGTGTTTGGTTCTCAGAAATACATATGTGTACCTTTCAACTCAATCGGTCCTTTAGATTCGGAGCAAATTGGCTGTGACAGACGGACAGACATACACACGAGTGATCCTATAAGAGTTCCGTTTTTTTCCTTTTGAAGTACGGAACCTTAAAAAGTAATTACTACGAGGTGTGCGAATGAGTCTGATGCCAATAAATATATACTTTTTTTTTTAAGCTAAATAGTGGCGACGTCGACGAATAAATAAATAAAATCATAAATAATTAAGTAGGTACTTTTATTTATACTTTACATATTTTTCCAACAAATATTTGGGTAGTCCGGATGACAAATTCTTGGAAGGACGACCAATTCTTGTCCGTTCGATCGTTACAGAATAAGGAAGTTTATTTAGACAAGCCATTCAAAAGAAAAATAAACATTTTTGTTTGACCTACGACAAGCAACCATAGCATTGTCAGCCAATTACTTCACATCCAAAGGTTTTTGACACATGTCATAAAAAAAAAAAACGAAGCCGCACATTGGGTCTGTGATTGGGTCGTTTCCACATCGATCGGCAAAAGACACGAACATCGGAAATTCTAATTATATGTTCAGAAACAAACCCCAAATTCGTTCCAAACTCGATTCATGAGTCAGCTTCAAAAAAGTAGGACATCGAATTAATTCGAAAAGGCTCGAATGAGGGGCTAGTGTAACTTGAGCTCCCCCGGTCCTCGCGGGGGTATGGAATACGGAACAGACTGTGACTCCAGAAGGGCAATGAGGGGTCTTCTTAAAATTGTAGGTGGTGGCAAATGAAGCTTGACGCGTCAATGGAGTGCGAAGTGTAATCAGTGGAACTACGCTATGTGCTTTACGCACATTAGCACATTGTTGATAAAACGACGCTATTTCTCATTGCTCTTCGATTCGGATTTTATTGTCTGCTGAGGTAAAATTCTTTTAGATCTAAGGGGTTTAGGTGTGAGTTATTCCGAAACCAGAACTGAGTAATTTTATTCTGGTAGGCGGCGATCTTTCCTTAGTTTTTATTTATTTGTAGAAACTTCTTCGATAGTTACCATTGCTGTATTGTTTATGAGAGGACTATTTTTCAAGTTATTTGAAAGCATATCAATCACTGCTGGAGGGTTGGAGCTCTTTCAATTTGACTGCGCCAAGTTCTTCGCCTTTTACATTATATACTTCGTAAATCCTACTGTTATTTTTACTGGTGCCAACGCATATAGGAATCTGTAAACAATTTAAACAGGTATTAACATAAATCCTGTTCATCATCTGCCTAGCCTTTTCCCAACTATGTTGGGGTCGGCTTCCAGTCTAACCGGATGCAGCTGAATACCAGTATTTTACATGGAGCGACTGCCTATCTGACCTCCACAACCTAGTTACTAGGTAACACGATACCCCTTGGTAAGACTGGTTGTCAGACTTTTTTGGGCTTCTAACTACCCGTAACGACTGTCAAAGATCTACAAATGACAGCCGGGACCAACGGCTTAACGTGCTTTCCGAGGCACGGAGGGGTCTTGGTATGTAAAGATGGTCACCCATCCACAGACCAACCGCGGCAAGCGTAGCTTAACCTGACCGATCGACCCGTGCAGCTGTTGTTACTTAGCCACAAGCCCCTTATTAACATAAATCCTGTTACCACATTAAATAAGCACTTAAACATTAATTCACAATAATCCACCTGGACAAAGGTCACTCGATTCATGACCATTCTACTGTGATATAATTGGCTTAGTTACGAAATACCTGACCAAGGCAGTGTGTCGTATATAATTGGCATATAACCACGAGCTTAAATAGTAATTGGTTGTTTATTTGATTTCCTCGTTGGTCTAGTGGTTTTGGATTCGATTCCCGGGTCGGGCAAAGTGTTATTGGGTTTTTTCTATCTGAAATTTCTCAGTAGCAGCTCGGAGTCTGGATTTGTGCTCGGTTGATGGCAATAGGCTCGCCCCCTATTACATGGGACTTAAACATAACTGGCGAAATGTGGGTGTACCTGCTACAGAGATGCCTCTGCCCAATCCTTCGGGGAAACAAGGCGTGGTGTTATGGTTGTTTATTTGATGATCTCGATGACCTTGTAGCGGTTACACCGCCACATACAAACTACGCATCACAGACATGACGTCACACAAATCCTGCATCGCGCAGTTAGAGTTTACCGAGCGATCGACATACATACAAGATTTCAACTTCAAACTGATGGGCAGTTGCCCGCCAGACACAACACCCGTCTGGTCGGAGGATCCTCCCTTTTCTATGGTGGATGAGTGAACTTTACACCATGTTCCTCATGCTACTAAATTGGTGACCCCGAGTATGAACGTCAACGCAGCCTTCGTGCAAATACTTCGGCGTGACGTCATCATCATCACTCCCGCAAGCTTTCGTGAGGCGACTCACACAGCTGGCCAGCATCCACGACTTCAACGGGTATCCTGACCACCAGCATGCAGCGAACGCGCATTCCTGGTCATCACCCTCAGCTTCATCACCCCGACTCACTGGGGAATCAACTCAATCACCCCGACTCACTGGGGAATCTCCACAGACAGTTTCGACTCATCGCGAACTATGTGGCACCCGGTTCCGACTCACTGGAAGCACAGCTGGCACCGTGAAGCATCGCAAGATTCAGCCCACTATCGACCTCCGGTCTCCGGAGGGGAGTGATGTAGCGGTTACACCGCCACATACAAACTACGCATCACAGACATGACGTCACACAAATCCTGCATCGCGCAGTTAGAGTTTACCGAGCGATCGACATACATACAAGATTTCAACTTCAAACCGATGGGCAGTTGCCCGCCAGACACAACACCCGTCTGGTCGGAGGATCCTCCCTTTTCTATGGTGGATGAGTGAACTTTACACCCTGTTCCGCATGCCACTAAAACCTTAAGATAGGTTAATGTTCCGATGTATATGTCGCAGCCAATTGGCTTAGTTAGCCGTTCAGTTATCAGCCTAGTCTTTCGAAGTAGCGCTCACTGGCCGCTGTCGTGGCACCGCTTGCTTGGCTCCCTCAGCTTTCGCGTGGTTGGCCACAGCTCTGCTTGACTTCGTTACTGCGACCAAATCGCCTCACGCGTGGTTGGTCACAGTTCTAAGTTAACCTATAATTATCATTCAGGGGGCCTACCACCAGCTCATAAAGCAGTATTATTTTAATATTACTTCAGTGTGGGAAAGAGATGAAGCTCTACAGGACAGCTCCATCTCTTTCTCGCTAGTTGAACGGCGCCGTTTAGTAAAAAGCTAGACTGTTAACTGAAAGGCTAATTAAGCTAGTTGGCCTAGACATATACCGGGTGATTTTTTTACCGTCTCGAAATTTTTGCTGGGTATTCTACCCATGAATATAAACAACTTTCACTATGGGAGCAACTCTGAAATCACGAAAAAAAAATCTGTTGTTTATACAGAAGCTCAATACCTACTTGACCAAAATGTATGAAACAGCAGATTTTTTTTTTCGTGATCTCAGAGTTGTTCCCATAGTAAAAGTTGTTTACATTCATGGGTAGAACACCCTGTAAAAATTTCGAGACGATTAAAAAATAATCCGGTATATATATAAACTCACGTCTTTTTCCCATGGGGGTAAACAAAAACTACAGAAAGACATCTGCTACGATTTACATACTCCTTTTGCTTCATTTACTGTTCCTGTTCCATACAGACATGCAGGACTAACGCTGGGTAACGTGCACCTCTTCGTCCCCTTGTTGATTTTTACAACACGCATTTTATAGAACGGGATATATTTTGTTTATATTTTATTTTTATATTTTTGATTGATTTTTATGTAGTTTGGATAATTGTAATGATTTAAATAAAGATTGCATGTATGATGCTTCTTGTATATTTAGTTATAGAAATTCAGACACGATGTAAAAATTGTTAATGAATAATCATCATCATCAGCCTATAAATGTTCCCACTGCTGGGACACAGGCCTCCTCTCTGTGAGAGGGAGTGGGCCGTAATCCACCACGCGGGCCCAGTGCGGGTTGGTAGATGTCACATGTCTTCGAATTTTCGGTTCTAGGACATGCCGGTTTCCTCACGATGTTTTCCTTCACCGTTTTGAGAGCAGTGGTGGTGAAATAATTTACACAAAGTAAAGCGCCTGTCTGGGTTCGAACCTACGACCTACATACAACTCATAATTCGCGGCCGTTACCACTGGGCCACCACTGCTCTCAATGTTAATGAATAAATCAATTGAATTGAATTGAATCATCTAAGCAATTATTTAAGAAAACGGCTCTGGATATTTTGTTAAGCGAGTAATTTAAGTTAACTAAACTATGCTAACACAGCAATATTGTGGTAGCGACTATTGTTTTATTTTTATGTTTTATCACTAGTGTTCAACACTTCGTTTAACCTTTTGATAAAACGTGGACAATGGTGTGGGTTACATGTCTGTTAAATCTTAGTTTCATTCGTTCGTTCTGCCTAGCCTTTTCCCAACTATATTTGGGTCGGCTTCCAGTCTAACCGGATGCAGCTGAATACCAGTATTTTACATGGAGCGACTGCCTATCTGACCTCCACAACCCAGTAACTGGGTAATACGATACCCCTTGGTAAGACTGGTTGTCAGACTTTCGGGCTTCTGACGACCCGTAACGACTGTCAAAGATCCACGAATGACAGCCGGGACCAACGGCTTAACGTGCTTTCCGAGGCACGGAGGAGTCTCGGTATGTAGAAATGGTCACCCATCCACAGACCAACCCCGGCAAGCGTAGCTTAACCTGACAGATCGACCCGAGCGGCTGTTAGTACTTAGCCACAAGCTCCTCAAATCTGCAAATCTTAGTTTCATTATTTCTTTGTAATTTGTAGCTTGTTACTGTTTTTTGTCCCTAACAAATAAATAAATAAATTTACGTTCATACATTTGGTCGTACAGGCACGCCGCTATAGTTTATTTATGGTCCTCTCCACCGACAGTGAACCAGACTAATTTTCTTTCCTCTCGTGAGCTCTGTAATTACTATAGCAAAGCCGGTTTAATTAAGTGTACAATAGACCGGGTATTTCCTTTCCATTTTTATTATATCTGTATCATAATTATAAACAGCAACGAGCCCGACTGACTGACAGACAACCAGACAACGCACACTATACAGCCTAAACCACTGAAGATGTTATCTTTTTAACCGACTTCCAAAAAGGAGGAGGTTATATGTTTATGTATGTCTGCCGATTTCTCCGTCATTTGAGGACCGATTTTGAAAATTATTTTTTTGTTTGAGAGGGTATGTATGCGCTCTAATTGGTCCCATTTAAATTTGATTAACTTTGCTTGGGTAGTTTTTGAGTTAGCTACAAAATACGTATTTTTTCCCACTTAGTATGTCGATGATATGATAAGTTCGGTGATTCGAATGTGTGTGGGATAGGTACCACAACTAAAAAGTGAAAAAAAAAACAAAAAAAAAAAACTTTTTTTCGGAAGTCGGTGGCTAAAAACGAAAATACAAAACCCAAGACACCGACTTCCGAAATTAAAGTTATTTTTCACTTTGTAGTGTTTTTTTTGGAAGTCGGTTTTTTTTTTTTTTGTAAAAAGTTTTTATTACTAGCAGTGCCTCACGGCTAAGTAATAACAGCCGCAAGGGTCGATCCAATAGGTTAAGCTACGTTTGTCGGGGTTGGTCCGTGGATGGATGACCATCTTTACATACTAAGACTCCTCCGTGCCTCAGAAAGCACGTTAAGCCGTTGGTCCCGGCTGTCATTTGTAGATCTTTGACAATCGTTATGGGTAGTTAGAAGCCGAAAACTCTGACAACCAGTCTTATCAAGGGATATCGTGTTACCTAGATCTAACTGGGTTGGGGAGGTCAAATAGGCAGTCGCGCCATGTAAAATACTGGTATTCAACTGCATCGGGTTAGACTGGAAGCCGACCCCAACATAGTTGGGAAAAGGCTAGGCAGATGATGACTAGCAGTGCCTCACGGTTTCACCCGCATAAGCATAGTATAAAGAGAGGTAGTAAGCTATCTTCAAACAACGCACTCGCCGCACGCACACTTAACAAAATCTCGGCCGGTTTCTCACGAGAAACGGGTCGAGATTTTGTTAAGGGGACGATAGCTGATTTTTAATGATTTTATACTGAAGATGACGTCTAAACGAGTAGTGTTGGTGATTTGGAAAAAATATATGTTAAATTAGAGTACTTTTTTAATATTTTAATATAGGCATATTTTTGATTATGTTTATAGGTATTACATAGTGAAATTAATTTGTAAATTTATGTCTAACGCGGATAAAAAACTGAGAATGACGCAAAATTCATCAAGCGTATTTTTCTGAAAACTTCACCATTTTAAAGATAATTAAATTATGGATCTTTTAGTATACGTTTTTTGTTAAAATACCTTTTGTTTTACGTGTAATAAATTAATAATGCGTCTAATTTGGGACAGCGCTCCTTGATGGACGAGTCCTATTACTGGCTGGACGTACGACGCATTGCGTGAGCTAGGTACAGAACACGCAAGCTAACCATTCAAGGTCGCTGTCATATATCTGCGTCTTAAGTGTGCGTACGGCGACGCATAGATACTATGGCCTCACACATACAAGCCGCGCACGGTGCGTTTGTATGAAGATAGCTTACTACCTCTCTTTATGCTATGGCATAAGTCTCGATCCCGTGGGAATATCGGGATAAAAAGTATCCTATGTGTTACACACAAACTCAATCTTATTTTTGCGGATTACTAGCCAAGGAGTCTGTCGTATCGAGTTTGTCTGACGACCTCAGAAACCGGGTATGAGAGGGTTAAAAATGAGGTTAAATTATATACGAACAAAACTGCGGGCATCAGCTAGTACTCAAAAAATTCGGTAATTTCCAGTTAATTATACACGAAACCACTCTTGTTTGGCCTCCGGAATCCTTAAAAGATCCGTTCGTAGAGTAGCTGAGTAGCATCTTGTATTACAATGCTCTGTTACGTAGATAAATGATCTAATTTCAATTAAGTAGTACCTGGGTGACCGAGCTCTGCTCTGGTGAAAATAGAGAATGCTCATTTATAAGAATATTGTATAGGAAAGTTCATACTAATCCATGCTGCCGTGATAGTAGGTACTTACTAATTCCATGCTGATACTTCATTATTGTAATGTCATTATTCATTATCTTGTTCTAAATATTGGGCGACCGAGCTCTGCTAGAGTGAAAATACGGAGAAAATGTTTTTTTCCAGATATGAGACCTAGCTAGATCCCGAATCGCTCCCGTAAACCCCTATATTGCAACTTTCATCGAAATCGTTAGAGCCGTTTTCGAGCGCGTGAGTACAAATATATATTTGTATATATATACAGGATTTTTTTTAACCAGTTCGCAAACTTAAACACGTGACTTTATAGTAAAAGTTGTTCGTAATGATGAATCATTATGAACAACTTTTACTATGGGCCAAAATCGAAATTGCGAAAAAAAAAACAGCTTTTCCCTACATTTTGACGAGTTATGCGAACATAAATGTAGGGAACAGCTGATTTTTACACGACAACGTACTACCGGGATTTAAAGGAAGCGAAGCGATGATTGCATATCTAATAGCCGAGGAAAAGGTCAATGACTCCTGTTCAAGCGCCGCGCCGCCGTCAACTATAATTATTTTGTTACACTTAATTTTGAATCTATGATATCTTTTCAAAATCAAAACCAAAAGTCATACATTCAAACTAGGCTGAGAATCAGCACTTTTCGAACGTCAAATTTACATAAGACAGTCCCCCAAAACGCCCACCCTACACCACTTCCTAGTGCTTTAGCTGGGAAGAAGTGCGCAACAAACTCCCCAGAAAAGTATTAATTTAAATAATATGATGCATATTTTAATCTGAATTAAATGCCTAATTTAAATATCATATCTTATTGGATAAGGATGAATAAAGTACTAGTCAAAATAGCTTCGAAAATAATAATAAAATTTTGTCAAATTCTGAAAGATAAAAATGGTTACTGTAACTGTGGACTTTTTTGTTGAACTTTTTAAGATGTACAATCCTGTGGAACAATTTAAGCGGCCGGCGAGCGCTTCATCCAAGTTGGTCGTGGTTACTTGGCTGATAAGTATTTTTAGGATCTTAGACAGTTGTCCCACCGCCAGCGATTAACGAGTAGCAAGTAGAGCTAGCAACTGAAAACGAGTTAGCGAACAACGAGCAGCGAGTGTGTAGTTCCGATAGTTTTATCGCTGGGCTATCAGCGAGTGTTCGAGTGCGACGGGCGATTCTGATTTGGTATGAATTCTGACCGCCAAGCGTGCATCGCTGAGCGAGTATTATCTATGATATAAAGAAAGAAAAAGTATTTATTGAGACTCGCACAGGAAATCACAAATTAAACTAAACACCTTCATTAAGAAAAAAAAAAATAATAAAAAACAAAGTAAAATTAAAATAAAAGCAGAAGGTCCTGTACGCGGCCAAAAGGCTCCTATCTCAGCATATGCTGCGACAGCTCTTGATAGCTCTTGTCGCTCAGCGATAAACTAGTGGACCGAGTCCTCGCAGGCGGTGTGAACAGTCAGCGATCAAGTATTAATATATGCATCTCTTTTGTTTACCCGGAATGTATATCTATTGTACGTTTCTTGAGCGAGAAAATAGCCGATAGTTAGTCGCTTCCTTGCTGGTGGTGGAACAACTGCCTTAAAATAGGACTTATGTGTGGTTCACAAAAAGTGGTGCAATTATTTTAATATTAGAGTGTTCAATAATATTTTTAGGAATTAATGCAGAATGGAATTTATCAAAGGTTCCATACATGCCATTAATAACTAATAAAAAAACAGAGGCACTCCGGGAGTGCCGACAGAAGTGAAAACTTGAACAAGATTGCCTTGGTGGAACAAAAATACTTGTGTAGAACATTGGTCCGTAACCTCATCTAAATAAAGAGCATTATCGCGTTTACAAAAAAAAAAAAACTTCCGAAACCTTTAAAGTAAAAATACTTGCATAGAACATTGATCCGTAACCTCATCTAAATAAAGAGCACAATCGCGTTTACAATAATGAGGTGTCGGTAACAGTGCCGCGAGTTCAATTGTTTTTTCCCATCTCAAAAATGCCCAACGTGCCTAAAGAAGTTTTCACTTCAAAAAACAACGTTATGTTAATCTTATGTAGGCCTATATCTACTTTATTTATCACACTAATATCATAAAGGCGAAAGTTTGTGAGTGATGTGTGTGTGTGTGTGTATGTTTGTCTCTTCTTCACGCTCAAACGGCTGTACCAATTTGGATGAAATTTGGCATACAGATAGTTTATAACCTGGATTAACGCATAAGATACTTTTTGTCTCGATATTCCCACAGGATTGAGACTTACGCGGGTGAAACCGCGGGGCGCAGCGAGTGTAGCAATAAAAGCAAGATTAAATATTAGATTTAAATCACTGATCCAACAAGCACAAGGACGGATCAGATTATCACGGTGGTTGTTTTGAAGGGATATTCATTAACTGTTGTTTATAAATCCATTGGTTGGTACCGTATATAAACACTCATCACTAAGGAGTTCAGAACAATTCATTAACTTAAGTCTAAAATAAATAGACAGAAAGTGTTCAATAATTATTCCTGTGTTTGTAATTAGTTTTCGCCTTTAAAAAACGGAATGCTTTGCAAATTATTGAAAGTTGACATTATGTTAAGTGAGATAAACCTTTGCATGTTTAAATTATTTTCTTTTCTATAACTATTATTTTTTTGTTTGTTTTTATTTGCCATAATGATTTGCGCTGCTTGTAATGCTACTATTCTCGTAACACAAAAGAGAATTAAATGCTGCGTAAGCAAATGTGCCCTTCAGTACCATTTGGAATGCGTCAAGTACGAAGAAGCGTTAACACCTAGGGCCAAATGGACTTGTCCAATCTGCGTCTCTGGCCGTCCTAAACTGGACAACACTAATACACCAGTCCACGCAAAAGGTCACACTGCACAAACTGATCAAGCGGCTCCAGCACCGGCACCAGAACCGGCTATAATGCATTCCTCTATACCGGGACCATCTAGTAACCAAAACAAACCAATAGCTGGTCAGAGACTTGCGCCAGCTGAGAGGTCACCACCAGTTACGCCTCGATTGGCATGCATCGGCACAGAGATAAACTTACAGGACACAATACTTTCAGAAATTCGTAAATTACGGCAGGAAATGAATGAAAAGTTTGATGGTCAACGGGTCTCTTTGGCGAAATTTGAAAACACTCTAGCTACGGTCCAAAGGGAAGTTAATGACCTAACCTTGAGATTTTCCTCAATGTATGAAGATTTGGACGAGTTTAAGAAGACTGTTACTTTTCTATCTGACGCTTATGATAGTCAAGTCGAATTAAACGCTAGAAATGATAAGTGTATTGCCGAGCTCCTCAAGAATAACGCTGCGATGAGCGCTCAAGTGAGGGATTTGGAGACTACATTGCAGCAGATTGATCAATTGGCACGTGAGAGCAATATCGAGATACAGTGCGTTCCTGAACACAAAACCGAGAACCTGTTAACCGTCGTAAAACAGTTGGGTAGAGTTGTAGGAAATGAGCTTCACGACAATGAAATCCAGTCATTTCATAGAGTTGCCAAATTAAATGCAGAGACAAATCGTCCACGTAGCATAGTCGTCAAATTAGTCAGCCCTCGGGTTCGCGATAATATACTTGCTGCAGTTAGAAATTTTAATAAGAAGAATGAGTCGGAGAAGTTGAACAGCAGCCATATTGGCATTGGTGGAGATAAGCAGCCGATTTTTGTGACGGAAAATCTGACTCTGGCTAATAAAAAACTTCATGCAGCGACCAGAATCGCTGCAAAGGAAAAGAAATACAACTTTATATGGGTTCGAAACGGTCGCATATTTGTGAGGAAAGATGTAACAACTAAATCTCTGCTAGTTAAAAATTTGGAATGTGTAGCAACGTTGTAATTTTATTTTATTAATCACATACTTGCACGATTATTAGTGTTATAAGAATTTAAATTCAAGTTCAAAATTTATTATCAAAATGTAAGAGGCTTACGAACCAAGACAGAGGATTTTTATACCGCTGCTTTAAATTTTGATTACGATATAATTATCGGCACTGAAAGTTGGCTCAATGATACGGTACTCGACCATGAAATTTTGGATAACCGATACAGAGTGTTTAGGCGTGATAGGTCATCTACGGTATCATCAACTACAAAAAGGGATGGTGGCGGGGTGTTTGTTGCAATTTTGGACAAATATGAAGTTTCACGGAAATTAAATTGGGAGTCCCATTGCGAGGAATTGTGGATCACAATTAAGTGTAATAGTGGCTTAAATATTAATATTTGTGCAATTTATATCCCGCCTCCAATAAAACAGGACTATATCGATGCATTGTTTCGAAATTTTACAGAAGTAATTAACAAAAAGAGCAAAAGAGATTCAATCAATTTACTGATCGGTGATTTTAATATGGGTAGTATCTCTTGGGAATATAATGTGGATTCTGGCTTATTGGTCCCTAAAGGATCTAGTAGTAATATAGAAAACATTTTTCTAGACATGCTAGCCTTTAATGATCTTCATCAATGCAACACTATTATCAACGCGTCAAATCGTATGTTAGATCTAGTTCTTAGTAGTAGTAATAACAAAGTGCTGGTGTCTCAGGCTTCAAGTCCACTTATACAAATTGATCCTCATCATCCTGCGCTGGAAATCTCGTTTACAACTAGTCATAGCAATCCTATAGTGCAAAATAAAATCCCGTACTTAAACTTTTATCTCTGTAATTATGAAGCGGTCAACGCCGATCTTGCTAAAATTGCTTGGTCTAATGAATGGAATTCTGTAACTGATCTTAACGAAATGTTGCAAAAATTCTATGATATCCTTATGCCAATTATTAAACTGTATACTCCGATTACAAAACCACGTGATGAACGTTATCCTGTCTGGTATAGTCGGGCTTTACTTAAGGTCATTAAAGAAAAAGCAAAATATCATAGTCTATTAAAAAAATACGGAAATCCTAGAGATAAAATTACGTTTGAATGCCTGAGAATACGTTGCAGTGAGTTGATAAAAGACTGTTATGCAAATTTTAAAACGAATATAGCTGAACATCTGCGTACCAATCCTAAGCATGTCTGGAGGTACTTAAAAAATAAACGGATAGGTAACAATTATATTCCCAACAAAATGACTTTGAGTAACACTAGGTTTGCCAGGGGCGGTCAGGAAATTTGTGATTTGTTTTCCGATAATTTTCAGTCCATTTATAGAGCAAATAGTAACATACACTCGTTAACGCCAGTTGAACCCACTCCCTGTAATAATAACACTTTCAGCCGGTGCAAACTTGAAATAAAAGAAGTTTTAGATTACTTGTCTTCCCTAGACTGTGATAAAGGACCCGGGCCTGATTCAATTCCTCCTCTCTTTCTTAGAAAATGTGCAGCAAACCTGGCTGATCCGCTGACTACAATTTTCAACTATTCTTTGGCTCAGGGCTTATTCCCTGATCAGTGGAAAATAGCGCACGTCACGCCAATCTTTAAATCTGGTAATGTTGATGATGTTGTAAACTATAGACCAGTGTCTATTCTATCCGCTTGTGGTAAAATAATTGAATCGCTTGTCCATAAAAAAATGTTTTCTCACTTTAAAAATGTGCTGGATGACAACCAGCACGGCTTTCGCCCCAAGAAATCGACACTGTCTAATCTAGTTGAGTATGTTTCATATTTATCATCTGCATTGGATGATGGTAGAGAAGTTCATGCAATATACACCGACTTTAAAAAGGCCTTTGATTTGGTGGATCATGACTTACTAATTGCTAAATTGGAGAGTATGGGTGTTCATGGGTCGTTGCTGCGTTGGTGCGAATCATACTTAAGAAATCGCTCACAACTGGTGTATCTCAAGGGCTATAAATCGAAGCAATGTTACATACCATCAGGGGTGCCTCAGGGGTCACACTTGGGGCCTCTATTTTTCTTAGTTTTTATAAATGATTTGGGCTGCAAAATTGATTCGGAATATAAACTATTTGCTGATGATTTAAAAATATATCGAACTATATACAACGAATCCGATATTATTCGGCTTCAGCTAGATTTAAATAACGTACATAATTGGTGCATACAAAACAAAATGTCATTAAATAAAATAAAATGTTACTTCATTAAATTTAGCAGAAAAAGGAAAACATGTCAAACTTGTTACTCGATTAATAACAGCCCGCTCCAAGAAGTTGATACTATTAGAGACCTTGGTGTTTTAATGGATAGTAGTTTATGTTTTAGGAATCATTATGACCAAATGATTAGTCGTGCATCGAAATTGTCAGGATTCATCGTCAGGGAAATGAAAATTTTTAAAGAACCTGTTCTGACTATTTCCATTTACAACAGCGTTATTCGAAGTATTCTGGAGTATTGTAGTACGGTATGGAACCCGTTTTATCAGGTGCACTCTGATCGGATAGAGCGCGTTCAGAAAAGGTTTTTATATCACTTGTGTTACTCGGATAACAGATGTCATAGTCTTAACTCGTATAACTCTAGGCTGAGTCATTATAAAATGAAATCTTTGGGCGCACGTAGGAAATGTTTGGATTTTATGTTTTTGTTTAAATTAGTAAATGGTTTCATAGATTCTCCCGAGCTTTTAGAAAAAGTGAATATTTGTATCCCGCGTAGTAGTAGCCGCCTAATTAACCGAAGAACTTTTGTTCTGACTCATAGTCGAACTAACATAGGTAATTTTTCACCCATTTGCCGCATGCTTTCTCTTGCCAACTCCGTTCGTGGCGAAATAGATGTCTTTGCTGGTTCCATAGCCTCAGTAAGGACTAAACTTATAAATTTAATTGTATAATTGTTTATTATTTTTTTGTTTTTATATTTTAATATTTTTTTTTCCCGATAGGTACTTTTTCATTTCTTTAATTTGGGATTTGTATAACTTTTATTTTAACTTTTTAAATAGTAAGTGTCATTTGTAAGTGTTACTTAAAATAAGCATGCTAGATTCACATCTAGTAGATGTCAATCAGACATATAGTTGTGTAGCTATTCTACTGCGTTATTTTGTGATTGTACATCAGTTTTGTGAATTAAATAAAAAAAAAAAAAAAAAAAAAAAAAAAAAAAACTACGTTTTTTTAAAAAAGCGGTGGAAAATTATAGCAGCAGGGTTTGACTTAGCGGTGTCAAAAAACGCTCTCTCGGAAACACACCAGCTTAGAATCTGGGTACATGATGTGTTTACTGCGGCGTTCTACATGCAAATATTCATGGTATTCCACAGGGTGCGTTCCAGCGTCGCACCGCATGTACACCGGACTTGCAGCCCGCGAGACAAGGCGGGGAGTTGAGGACAATTTACGCGTTATACGGCGCGGCGTCGCTGCGGCGTAACAACGTTACAGCGCCGCAGCGCCCATGTGACCGCCAATGCAGCGAAATCTTTGCGGTGCGGTACCGTAACGCATTGTGTTTTTTATTTATTTATTTATTCAAAATCTATATTAACAATAAAAGACATAAAATCTGCCAAACTGCATAACAGTTTGTCGGCAGTTATTCTCGTCTAGCAATGGATTACAAATTTAGAATTTTGAAAATTAATGTGCTAAAACTTAATCATGCTAAGTAAACTATAAAATAACATACCTACAATCGAGATAAAAAATCTCACATTTTACAAAAAGGCATTATAGCAAACGTGAGATTTGTTACAGACATAGCTATGGACACAATGATAGATAACGTTTTTGCAGAACTCTTTTAAGTTGGTCCTTAGACTTGACATGCGATATCAGTTCTGGGGGTAGCTCATTCACTAACGTTGGTACTACGTACCTTCTTATGCGCTTAGCAAAGTAGTTTGTTACTTTTGGAACAGCAAGTGTCTTCTTCTTAGGTAAACGCACAGGCTCTTACTTTTAAAAATAACGTTTCAGTGACGTGTGAGAGCAGTGGTGGCCCAGTGGTAACGGCCGCGACTTACGAGTTGTAGCTCGTAGGTTCAAACTCAGACAGGCGCTTTACTTTGTATAAATTGTTTCTTCACCACTGCTCTCAAAACGGTGAAGGAAAAAATCGTGAGGAAACCGGCATGTCCTAGAACCGAAAATTCGAAGACATGTGACATCTACCAACCCGCACTGGGCCCGCGTGGTGGATTATGGCCTACTCCCTCTCAAAGAGAGGAGGCTTGTGTCTCAGCAGTGGGAACATTATAGGCTGATGATGATGATGACGTCATTCTCTGGTAAATTGCAGACGCTATGTGACAGCCAACGCTGTTCTAGGAAAATATATCTAAAATTCTAAAACCAGTTCTTCCATTTTCATGAACTAAACATCCTTATTTTCTTAATGTACCAATAAGATTCCACCGAAAGGTCTTTCACTAACAATCCATTTTCCTCCAATACGAAAAACTTTTAATACCTACTTACAATATCCAATAAAGAAGTATCGTTAGTTGTTTTAGGATTAAATAAATACAACCATCAAACCACTCCTCCCCGAGGAATTGGCGTAAACAAAAACAAGTTTGAAAACCACGACATCTTTTTGGCTTTTATTAAACAGACGTCAATCATGACTGCTTGTTTAATAAATGCTATAAACATTATTTCTCTTGACTTCCATTTGGTGTGCGGATTAAGTTATAAGAAGAAGGAATGGTTTACTTTCAAATATCAGCAGATATTTTGTACTTACCTGCCTTGACAAATTGAGTATAAGTTACCAATTTTCAATTTAATCGAAGCATGCAGTCAAATCCTTCACTAAAAACTTGTAAGGGGTTGATTTAAAAAAAAAACACACACACAAAATCCGAAAAACACGGTAATTTTATTGGTCAAGATCAATTACCAAGTTCCAAATTAATCGGACCGCGCGTCAAGATTCTTCCATACAAACTTTAACACCTCCTAAACTATGGTGAGTAGTTTAAAAAAACGAATTACGTCCAACCTTATGACTTATTTATGTTAATATTAATACCAAATTTCAAGTTTATATAATCAAGGAATAAGATTCTTCATACAAATAAGATCCTCCCTTTTCACCCCCTTAGGGGTACAATTCCAAAAATCCTTCCTTAGTGCTTCCTTTCGTTGTAAACCACAAGCATTAAATTTTGCACAAGAGTTTTAGTTTGTGCTTTATCTGTCAGTCATCATCAGCCTATAGCAGTCCACTGCTGGACATAGGCCTCTCCAATTGCACACTATTCAGCTCGATTCTCGACAACTCTCATCCAGCTTATCTGTCAGTGAATGAATGAATCTCAGATTTCTATTAAGTGAATAACATAAATACTTGCATGTAAGAACTTTCTCTAAATAAATTTCATCCGCTAACTTCTCCCAACGTACGCCGTTCAAAGGTTCGTCCACCGTCGAGCGGCCCCGATAATGGCGTAGCTTAACACGACACTTATTGCCAAAATAAATCATCTACAACCCAACGTGTTGTTCAATCTATTTGTACAACAACCGTTGTGTTATGGTGTTGTTTTTTGCGTTCGTTATGATTTTCATTCGACTTGTTGAACAATTTTTCCAAGTAGGTATTATCAAGTTCAAATTTTTTTGCTGGACTTGAAGTGTATCTATGTAAATATTATAGATTTATGGTTATATTTGTTTGAAGTGAACGTGTATTATATTGGTATTTTTTTTTTAAAGAAAACAAAGAAAGAAACATTGTTTATTTTGCACAAATAAGATACACATTATAAAACAACAAAATAATACATAGTAAATATCCTAAACCCTCGTCATCATCAGCATCATTATTTCAGCCGAAAGACGTCCACTGCTGGACATACCCCTTCCCCAAGCACCGCCACTTCGATCGATGCTGTGTTTTCCTCATCCAGCGGATTCCTGCGGCCTTCACAAGATCATCGGTCCATCTTGTGGGAGGCCTTCCATTACGCTACGTCTTCCGAAATCCTCGAATTAAAAATTAAATTAATATAGTGAAAAGATAAATTCAAAAGGTTTTTCAATATTTTCTATTGATTTATATCAGGATAGGTAACATTCCAAATTCCAAGACCATGTTGATTGCAAACTCATATTTTTTTACAATTCTCTTTGTATATAGGGTGTTAGGCAGACGGTTGGACATACGAAAATGGAGGATCCGTTGGGCCGTCTGGTAAGTGTTTAGGCCCAATAATAGGACTAATGTTAACAAGACTATTATTTAATTATTTTTCTTAAGTTTTTATTGCTAATTCGTCGCTTTGCTCAAACTTCAAACGTCAATAATTTCATTTAAAAATAACAGAACTTTCTCTTTACTCAACTTAGTCTTTTTTTTGGGTCGGGAATTATTAAATAACTCTGCCGCTCTAGGTGGAGCGGGAGGGCGTGTCAGACTCTTACTGACTAAAACCCACCCGTGTTCCTTCGGTTGCCCTGTTGCCGGGGGCCACTATCTCCCTTTCGGTTTTATTCGCAACCCCGGCAGGCATCGGCCATAGCGGACACCATCAATTCTGCTGACATCTCTTTGAGGCGCGCGTGGAACACAACGTGCCGTCGACTCGGGCTTGGTCCTTATCGGACGGCGAGCTACCCATTGCTCACCGTCCGCAAGCCCGCGCCTACGGTGGAGAGTAACTAGTCTCCAGTGCTATAATATTAATGCTACCATGTAATCATCGCCCAGTGATCAAAAACAAAATCTTTTTGCCAATATCTGAGAAATCGATGCGAATCTCTCTTATACGTAAATATAGGTTGATCAGGAGGAAGTAAATTACTCGGAGGCTTGCTGGCGATGAGTTAATAACCTGTCAGTTTTTGTACACACCCGCGATCTTTGAGCTCGGGTAATTAATTCTGCGCGAGATTTTCAATATTATTTACCTTTCAACTTATTATTTTATATCGATTGGTGTTTGGTTTTCTTATTATGCTTTCTATAGAGAGTTTTGTCGGCATTTTCTTTGAAAAGAAATTGATGCGTATCGCGAAAAAACTTGCTTTTTCCTTGGATGACTGTGTTTAGAAACTACTTTAAGATATAACTCCGTACTGCAGTCTCTCTTGTTTAAACTCTCCCTATATTACATACTTACTGAAATCCCCACAATATACAGTAGATTAGAACCAACCAAATCTCCAAATGGAGGGATTTTTAAGTCATAAACGAGGATGGGTTCTACTACGAACCAGCTAAACACCCGTGCGAGATAGACGCATCCAATTCCCGAGATTTATCTCCGTGTATAACTTAGCCAGAATTAGGAAAGTGCAGGATACGAAAACATTAAAAATGTAGCAGTTTTTTAATTAGGATTTCATTACAATTTTACTAAATCTTGAAGAAGATATTGGCAAACAACTTTTAGTTTATTTACTTGGAAATTATCTAAAGTAATAATATTATAAAGAGAAAAGATTATATTTTTTTGTATGTTTGTTTGTTTCGCTTTCACGCTAAAACGGCTGAACAGATTTGGATGAAATTTGGCACATGGGTAAACCATGACCTGGGTTAGAACAAAAGATACTTTTTACCCGATATTCTCACGGAATCGAGACTTATGCGGGTGAAATCGTGGGGCAAAGTTAATAGGTGACAAATTGGAAGGTTTCGTCTTGATACATGGTACTTCAGTAAAAAAAAAATCGAATCGGAAGTGGAACAGAAATACGTTGGTATGCATTAGATCCAGAAGCCTAAGTACTATTCTTCTGATGAATTTAAAAGTTAGTGACGAATTATTGCAGCATCCATAAGTGCCTATCCAGTTTTAAAGGATCCAAGAGTGAGTACTAACAATAAAATCCGTCTAAACCGTAAAATTTACCGTTCCTCCAATCCGCTGTAAAATCTGTGTTGCATATACGAAGCTTGTATATATTGCATATACTAACATTTTATTATGCATATCATATTATCGCCTTTCATTTTATTTGTGTACTTTAAGATAATTTTGCATATTTACGAAGTTATTTTATGTTGGTAGAAATTTATTTTGTTTGTCTTTGCGTTTTGGATTTATTATTTTGTTTGTGTTTCTGAAAATGATGTTGTGTTCAATTTAATTTATTACTGAGAACCTAGAACTAGTAAATTTATTAACGTTTGAGTAATATTTCAGTAAGGTAAATAGTAGTAGGTAGGTAACATTCGTAGAATCCTCCTAATATATCGTGTAACGTTAAATGCGCAAAACCTGAAAATAGTTTGATCAGAATAACGAGCAGAATCAATTGAACCACTTTTTAATATAGGTCACATTTTCCAAAAAGTCTTCATTAAAAACGTTGCCGTGTCTATTTATTAATAGGTCAAGCCATCACATGCGCAAACCCGCCAAAATAGGAAAACACAAAATTGTTGTCGACCAATTAAAATTTTCTTATACGCGGGATAATAATAGCTTTTATTTCAATGCAAATACGAATTTTACGAACTAAAACAGCACATAAAACCTTTACAATTTTTTTAATGATTTTTTTTCTCTCTCTGAAATAGGTCAATTGAATTAAAAATCAGTTGGTGTGTCTGAGGTTTTGCGCATTTAACGTTACACATATTACATGTAAATGTGAAAGTTTGTATGTTTGCGTGTTTGTTACTAAATCACGCAATAACGGCTGAACGAATTTGAATGAAATTTGGCACACAGATAGCTTATAAGCTATCTGTGTGCCAAATTTCATTCAAATTTGCGTACCAGGATTTACGTACAGGATACTTTTTATCTCGGTAGTACGTTCCTGTGGGATAATTTCTGACATCCACGCGGGCGAAGCCATAAAGCTATTTCGGAATAATTCTCTTTGCAGAGGATATTTATTACCTTTAATTTTTGGAAGCCTTACTTGACGTCTCCTGTTTATCTGCTGGCATTGTAACTAAAACCTAACTCGGGTAACTAAAATCTTTCTGAATAACAACATAACATCACGCCTTGTATCCCAGAAAGGTTGGGCAGAGGTGTCCCTGTAGCAGGTACACCCACATTTCGCCAGTTATGTTTAAGTCCCATGTAATAGGGGGCGAGCCTATTGCCATCAACCGGGCACAAATCCAGACTCCGAGCTGCTACTGAGAAATTTCAGATAGAAAAACCCAATAACACTTTGCCCGACCGAACGAGGCAGTCGTTCTTTATAATGTCTAAGTAACATTATTCCAAAATATTTTCAAGATCACCACTGCTGGACTATGGACATAGACCTCCCCAAATATCACTACAACTAGCTTCCACCAGCGGCTTCACCCGCGTGATAACTTTATGCATAATAGCCGATGTTACTCAGTGATAATAAAGCATTCTATTGGTGAAAGAATATTTAAAATCGGTCCAGTAGCTTTTTCATAACAAACAAAAATAAAAATCTTTTCTCTTTATAATCAATCTGTCTAGCCTTTTCCCAATTATGTTGGGGTCGGCTTCCAGTCTAACCGGATGCAGCTGAATACAAGTATTTTACATGGAGTGACTGCCTATATTACCTCCACAACCCAGTAACTAGGTAATCAGGTTGTTAGACTTTCGGGCTTCTGACGACACGTAACGACTTTTCGTTTTATAATATTATTTGAAATTAAATATTATGTGTATAGTAACAAAATCCCTACACACGGGTACACTCACACCATCATTCTACCTATACTCACACTTCACCTGCATTACTTACCTACTTATAAGTTACATTACTTACTTATAATTTTTTATTATTAATTCATTTAAACAAATCTGTTTTTTTTTTTGTTTTTTCTTTCATCAATAAATAATAATATAATTAGTCTAGAGTTTGAAAATTGATCATTGTAGTAGTGAATTTGGGGTGAGAGCCTGGTGATCCGTCACACAGGGTATCCTAGTATGGACGCCAGTCTCTCGCAAAGGATCATATTTTATGCATTTTCGTCAAAACGCTATAATTCTTGTCTCTATGTTTATAACTATGTGTACCTTTGTGAAAAGAGAAAAAAAAATGTATTACTATTACTATTATTACTATAGTGCAGACAACGGGTCTTGCACTGCCCACAATCACCAAACACCCGCGATCTTCACGAGGTCTGGGTAATCACTTTCATTAATTACCCAAATAAGCCACAGAAGTGCCCAGAAACCTAATTACATACCCCTATAGATTAACTTGTGAATCATTACTTACAAGTTTCTAATTTGCCTAAAATCAATCACTTCGGTACCTCTATCTGTTTCAAGTTTCAAAGGCAAATGTGTCTAAGCCTAAGTACCTACAAGATACTTGTAATTAAGTCGATAACCGAAGAGCCTATCCAAAACCCTCGAAGGCTTGCTAATGAAGGCCCTTAACAAGCAAAGTTTTTTCGGTCACTGGCATCCGACCGGATAAGCCAAGTTTTTATTAAATTTTAAGATTAGATTATTAATTTCACGATGAATAATCAACTCGGATCAATTTTGAAGAAATTGAGTTGCTACGCTGGTCTTTGAATCTATTCAAAAGTATGCTAAAACAGACCCAGTTAAACTCTTAATTTATTTAGGAAAGTTTAGCTACAAGAAACCTTGTGATCAAAAAATATATTATTGGAGTGTAAAGAGAATAGGATCATTATCAAAACTTCCAATGAAAACTGTTATTTAATCTAACATCCATTACTGAAATGTTTTAGTTATGTTTAAAAAAAGCAAACACCAGAAGTAAAAATAAAATACACAAAAAACACTCAATCCAAACCCCAAAATTCCTCAAAGCCACAACTACAGGAACCAAACATGAAGTAGGTATTTTAAAATGCTCAAAGATTTCGATCAAATACACTACGAGCGAGCTTGTAAGCAAATATCCAATGGCCGTCCTCGTGTCACCTTCAGTAGTTCCGGTCACCGTCAAATAAAAACGTCTTGACGCATTTAATTAAATCCCAAAGAGATTTCCTTGGACTTTCTATTGGTTCATTTTAATTTATTTTTAATGTTGTTTATCATGATTAATTACTTGCATAGCATAATCAGCCTATAATGTTCCCACTGCTGGGACACTGGCCTTCTCTGTGAGATAAAGTGGGACCACTAAGCAGTTTCAGCGGTGCGTTTTTTTTTTTAACTTTCTATATGGACGTGTTCTCACAATATTTTGTGCAGTGGAAACTATTTCATTAGCTGCATGATATTTTAAAATTGTTTCACTATTTGAACGTGACCAAATGAAAGAAAATGAATGTTAAGTGAGTAAAATGTTGTGCTTCAAACGAACTCAATAATGTAAGTCATCGATTGAGACTGCGTAGGAAGCTTCGAAAACTGTAGGCGAGCTTTTCAAATAATAAATAAAACATTTTAAAACAATAACCGGTACATAAACACACCTTGTTTTTCACCCAACACCAAACATCCCAGAAACAAAATAAAACAAAAATGGCCGTTCATTAATTTCTCGTGAACAATTCATTTCGCAAAAGCAGGTGAAGGGCATTCGGTTCACGGAAGTGAGGGTGTTCTTAAATTATGTATGTCAGTTCATTTGTGTTGGTCCACACATTTGGATGTTTGTGGTTTGTTTTAGACATGTAATTAACATGTGTGGTTGCTAATAATTGAATACTTTGTCTCTGACCGAGGGTTTTTATAAAGGGTAAAGCCGAGGGATTTCTCATCAGCAAAAATGACTAACTGCCATACAAATTTACGTCCTTTTTACCTTTTTTAACCTTTTCGGGGGATACGTTTTCAAAAATCATTCCTTAGTGCTCTAGAGGAACTCTTGTGCAAAATTTCATGCTTCTTCTAGACCCAGCGGTTGCAATAGTTTGGGCGTAGTCTGTCAGTGAATTTAATTTTTTAAACTACTTCAAAAAGGAGGAGGTTCTCAATTCGACTGTTTTTTTTAAATTGAAAACTTCTTTAGGCGCGTTGGGCATTTTTGAGATGGGAAAAAACAATTGAACTCGCGTCACCGTTACCGACACCTCATTTTTATAAACGTGATTGTGCTCTTTATTAAAGTGAAAACTTCTTTAGGTGCGTTGGGCATTTTTGAGATGAGAAAAACGGATGGGTTAAAAGTATTTCCTGCACAATAATATTGTTCAAGTTTTCACTAATTTTTTTTAAATATTACGTTACGGATCAATGTTCTATGCAAGTAATTTACTTTAAAGGTTATGGAAGTATTTTTTTGTAAACGCGATTTTTCTCTTTGTTTAGATAAGGTTACGGACCAATGTTCAATACAAGTATTTTTCTTCCACCAAGGCGATCTTGTTCACGTTTTCACTTCTATCGGCACTCCCGGAGTGACACTGTTTTTTTTTTTTACGCGATTGCTCCGCCAATTAGATATGGATTGATTTTGATGATTCTTTTTTTGTTTGGTAGGTCACATTTAATTTTATTAATTGCTTAGGTAGTTTTTAAGTTAGCTTCAATAATACATATTTTTTTCCACTTAGTATGTGGATGATATGATAAGTTCCAGTCACTGTTATTTATATAGCAGGTAGTGGTATTCGAATTGGTGTGAGGTACCCCAATATTTAAAAAAACTTTTTACAAAAATAAAACAACCGGCTTTGCGGCCTACACAGGCAAAATTGTGGTGAAGCTTGTGCGTGTGGTTGGCCCATTATATTTATTTTTCTGTACACCTGAAAAAAAAACCGGCCAAGTGCATGTCGGACCACGCACAATGAAGGGTTCCGTAGTTGGGATGAATTTATCCCAAAAACAAACTTAACTTTGTAGTTGAAAATGTATGGGAAAACATGTTTTTGCAATTGCAAAGTTAAGTTGGTCGATTATTACT
Organism: Agrochola lychnidis; assembly: GCA_963680765.1. Taxonomy (NCBI): domain Eukaryota; kingdom Metazoa; phylum Arthropoda; class Insecta; order Lepidoptera; family Noctuidae; genus Agrochola; species Agrochola lychnidis. The sequence goes on from OY796857.1 coordinate 20,788,196, forward strand.
CGTTAACTTGTAGAGCCTACTTAGCTGTGATAGTTTTCCTTTTAATTTCGTTATATAAACTACTGTTGTGATTTTTTTCACATACCCAAAACCAACCATTTAGCCGGCAGGGGGGGGGGACACTTGACTCTAACAAAAATTAGCACTTTAAAGCTTAATATTCCGCAAACGGATCCCTGAATTTAAAAATGATTTTCACAAACTCACAATGTTTTTGAAGGATCTTTCAAATGATACCCCTCACCATGGGTTAAAAAAAGAAAAAAAATAACATCACCACTTTACGTGTATGAGAGGTACCCTAAAAATGTTTTTCATAATTTTATTTTACCACTTTATCGACGTAATTAAAATGTGTACCTATGCCAAATTACAGCTTTCTAGTACTAAGGGTCTCGGAGCTAGACCGCGGACAGACAGACAGACAGACATGACGAAACTATAAGGGTTCCTTGTTTACTACGGAACCCTTAAAACGAGCAAACCTTACAGTAGTCGCAATAACATCTGACATCTTGGCCGACAGTACCAACTCGCTACGATAATATAAAAAAAAACTTAATCAAGTCTCAAAAATTAAACTAAAATTTAATTAAAACAATATTGCGTCGAGAACCAGGCTCAATATCAACCAACGTGCAATGTATAAAAACTCGTTGAGTTTTCAATTATACTCCGAAGTACAATGAAGACGTTCTCGCCTGTCTCGAATGATGGAGGTCGATGTGAAAATGTTGGCATAGAATAAGAATTTCGTGTAGATGTGAAATTCTTGCACTTTCTTTTTGTGCGTGTGCTGATGCGTCTGAGATAATCGCTCCCCACAACCCAGCTATACCCCCTGCGCTTGGTTAGTAAGTTTTCAATTTTGTCGATGATCGAGTGTAAACGGGTAAAAGATTCAGGCTGAGGTGTTCTCCTTCAGATCCTGATCTTAATAAAACCCGCATGTGTGTGTGACTGGAGCGTTCACTCCCTGAATTTAATTGTCTCTACATCACCCAAAGGCTGTGTAGTAGTAAATTAAATACTTATTTCATTAAAAGTGCGAAATTCACCAATGAAACTGACCGCGATCAGCACATCTAAACCGATTTCAAAAGCTATCAGTATCAATATTCCAAAGAAAATAATGACACTAACAGCATCTTAAAAGTGGTTTAGGTGCTGATTGCGTTCAGTTTATGGGTGAAATTCGCCCTAAGTCCGCCTCTGTATGTGTGTGCTTAAAACGTTCAGTACCGAGAACCCTCCTGGAGGGTTCACTCAAGTTGCATATGTGATGCCGGGAGCCCTCGCGAAGGGCTCATTTTAAATGTAGGTTTTTCTTAGCGAATTTGGCATTATTAAATGTGAAAATAAAATCAGTTGTTTGTTATAACAAGATTTCAAACCTTATGCCGGTGACACTTCTCGAGAGTTAACTTTAGCGCAAACGTAATGCCAATCACCCTCCTGGAGTCAACTTGCAATATGTTTAGCGGCATGGCGTATGAGCTCTACGAAAAATGAGTGGAGTCGAAAGTGCTAAAGTATTAAATTATTGATTTTTGCTAAGTAACAATAGCTGCACGGGTCGATCGATCAGGTTAAGCTACGCTTGCCGCGGTTGGTCTGTGGATGGGTGACCATCTTTACATACAAAGACCCCACCGTGTCTCGGAAAGCACGTTAAGCCGTTGGTCCCGGCTGTCATTTGTAGATCTTTGACAGTCGTTACGGGTAGTTAGAAGCCCAAAAAGTCTGACAACCAGTCTTACCAAGGGTGATTATGTGTTACCTAGTAACTAGGTTGTGGAGGTCAGAGGCAGTCGCTCCATGTAAAATACTGGTATTCAGCTGCATCCGGTTAGTCTGGAAGCTGACCCCTACATAGTTGGGAAAAGGCTAGGCAGATGATGATGATAAACGTTGCGTTGCTTAAACTTAAGAGACGTTTAAACGTTTAAAAATATATGGTTATGCAGACGTTATTTATTACCAACCATTAAGCGAGGGTTTCAGATGAACTCCAAATTGTTCGAGCTAGTGAGATGGGGTCGTGTATGTGCACTCATGGGGTCTGACGGATCTGACGCCTCGTCCTCGTTCGTCTGTTCTGACTGACCATTCCAAGTTTCGCTTCTATACATTCTTGTTCTATGATACTTTTTGACTAAGAAAATAATGGGGATCAAGGGCTTAGGAGCGTTTCGGTGATTTTTTATTTGACAGCCCTTTTGGGTTATTATTCGTTTAATTCTAAAATGAGATAACCAGGGATAACCCACTTGATGGAATTGATTAGATTTTGAAGTGACGCTTTAGAGAAATCCTTCTAAATCGGAGTCTGTCACTTGGTTGAAAAGCTTGACTATATATTTGTTATTGTTTGTTATTTGTTTTGTTTGTTGCTGACAAGCTGGACTGCCCCTACATGCTGCATTGCTGCAGCAGGCATGTTACAGCAAGACCATTTGTCAGGAATTATTAATCCTTTTGTGTGTCTTTGTATGTATTATTTTAATTGTAAAATTTTAATTGTAATTGTATTTTATTTCATTTTGAATTTTTGACATAATTATTATAAATTTTGTTACTATTATTTTATTCTATAGTATTATATTTTTAGTGTGATATGTTTTATAATATTGACTTCTATGGGCCTAGTTACCCGAAATAAATGTTTTTTTTTTTTTTAATAATTATCTAGATGGTCCATTGCCGTATTTTGTCATACTTACGATTAAATAAATGGTTTGAGAGATGAAAACCCACCAAGCAACTAAAAACAGTTACAAAAGAAATTCTGTGGGTATACATTTACATCGCTAAACTTAAAGTAACAACTTACTGCTGTGTAAACGAGTCTGCCTTACAAGTTATGCTGCTTCATGGAAAATATGTCCAATTCCATGGTGTTACGATACTCACTAAAAGATTATGTGAGTAGGTACACACGGCTACACATCAAGCTACAATTTTCCAGTAAAGTCAAATAATTTATTTCAACTAGGCACAAAAAGGCACTTTTGAACGTCAAAAACAAAAAATAGAATTGATTCTAGTCGCCCCTTCCAAAAGGTAGTTTTCGTATGGAGAAAAATGGGCAAGAAACTCCACCGTTACTCTTTTAAAATATTTTACAATATTTTGTATACATTAATTATATAATTATATGTGAAGACGATGCACCTGGAATAAGATTACTATACCACAATAGGTAAAAAAATCAAAAATGAAGCAACGACAGAAAAAAAAATTATGTAACGGATACATGGTGCTCACACAATTTACAAGCATTGTAAAAGTAGGTACCTATACGATATTCCTAAAAAAAAATTACAAGTGATACTAATTAGTCAGTTTGTGAATCACAGAATGTAAAAATAAAAATGTTATAATATTTAATCACACAATTAAATTAGGAACTAGTTTGATTTTGTCTAGACTCTAAATTGTCCTATGGAGCTAGACCAGTATAGACTGATCTCGCATTGTATAGGATTTCTGTACACTGAGAGGTCAGCTTATACTGGTATTGTATAGCTTGATGTGTAGCCGCGTGTACTAGTCACCTAATAAAATTATTCAAATGACGAAAATTTACTGTTGGTACATTACATCTGTAAATGGTAAAAAAACACTGCTGTTTAATAATTCATATCAGGTAAATGTCATATATAAAAACAATAAACACTAATTTCCATATTATATTCTTCCTTTCCTGCGTATTCAAGAACGGGACGCACAATTAAATTTCAACCTTATAATGGGGTCATAGAATTCATAATGGTGTGTAAAAAGCTTAAAAATATTGACTACAAAACGGGAAGTAACAAAGTACTGTCACAGACAGCTCACACATTTATTGTGTATGCGTTGAATTGTGAATTGGTGAATGTAGGGCAAATTGGCGTAAAAATAGGGTAACATACTGTATATCAAATATTCTCTATTCAGGATCTGGAAAATGGACCAAATATATTCACAAAACAATAATAGAAAAACAACTACCTTATCAGTGTTTATAATGTATAAAACATAGTTTTAGAACTAGTTTTCATTCTATTAATATCATTGTGGTAAAAAAATTATATATATATATATATATATGTACGGTATGTACCTATAGCTATTTGTACCACGAATTAGTATTTTTAATTAAGCATCTAAAAACTTGTTATAACGTCCAAACTGCCTAACCTTTTCCCAACTATGTTGGGGTCGCCTTCCAATCTAACCGAATGCAGCTAAACACCAGTATTTTACATGGGGCGACTGCCTATATGACCTCCACAACCCAGTAAAAAGGTAATACAATAATACCCTTAGTAAGACTGGTTGTCAGACTTTCGGGCTACTGACGACCCGTAACGACTGTCAAAGATCCAAGAATGACAGCCAGGACCAACGGCTTAACGTGCTTTCCGAGGTATGGAAGGGTCGTGGTATGTTAAGATGGTCACTTATCCACGAATCAACCGCGGCAAGTGTAGTTTAACCTGATGGATCGACCCGTGCGGCAGTTATTACTTGACCCGACCCCCTTTTATTATAATCTGTGAAACCAAATTCTTTTAGGTCGATACATACTTCACAAAACCTTTATTTTCAAGAGCAAAAATATTAGAACGTGAACACAAAACTGTGGCTACATATTTACTTTTTTCTACCACTTCAGCTCCACTAAAGTTACAATTTATCTAAAAAGTTTCGCTTCTTGACATGCCTATGAGAATATATTGAAAGTTTGTCCAAAGTGCGAATAACCATAACAATTTGTTTTTACTTAGAACAAGACGAGCTAAGGGCTAAAAGTTTCTGAAGTAGGTACTCTCAGGTTTTAGTTAGCTATGCATTAGTTAGAGGTTCACTGTTGGTGGAGGAATCATGTGCTTTGTTTTCATCAGCGAGTCTATAGATGTAAGGCCGGTTTAAAACCAACTAAACCAATCCATTTAAAATGAAAAAACCCGTAAAAAACCGAAATAAACCATTTTTTTCGATTTAAAACGGCTGGTGTTGATGACTATGTTTTTCTTAATTATAACTACATTTTCTTGATTTTACCGATGTAGGGATATAACGGAGTACCTAAAAACTCTCGTCTTGGTAATTTTTTTTTTTTTCATTGTTTTCAAACGATATAAATAATCAATTTGATTCGGTTTAAAACCAAACTCACACTCTCGCATTCTCATTGACGTCGTCACTCGTGACTCGAAACAACGTTGCCAGCCAGCTCGCCTACCCTACACACACATGCGCCTACATAAACTGTCGCCGCGCCGGGCACGCACGCACTTTTATTTTTTAGGCGAGTTTTCAACCGTTTAAAACAATTTATTTGGGGTTTAAAACCGGCAAAATTTTATTTAAAACGTTTTAAATCGGTTGTTTTACATCTATAAGCGAGTCTATTTTGTAAAAATCTCACGGCGAAAAGTCAGGTGATGTGAGCTTGAAGTGAACAGAAGCTAGGGATTAACTCTATTGACAGTTCACTTCACCTAAGATGTCACGGTCAGATTTTCACAGAACACATCGGCAGTTCTTGTTGTACTGCTTCAAAATAAATAGGCTGTAACAACGCGACATTTTTTTGAAAGCTCTGCTGTTATTGTCGTGTTAACTTCTACACTTCGTGTCGTGCGGTTCGATCTGAATATCGTCGCTCGGCATCCAATACCGCAAATGTGACATTTTTAACGAAAGTCAGATTTTTGTTATATTTCATTCTACTCGTTCAAATAAGTGATCTGGCACTAAAAAAAAAAAAGTGGCACTCCGGGAATGCCGACAGAAGAGAAAACTTGAAAGAAAATCGGCATCGCGGTAATCAACGCGTTGACGTCTTTTATTCCACGGTGTCGGTAAATTGTGTCACAGTGTCGCGAAATCAAAGTCAAATAATTTATTTCAATTAGGCACAAAAGCAAAAGGCACTTTTGAAAGTCAAAAACAAAAAATAGAATTGATTCTAGTCGCCCCTTCGAAAAGGTAGTTTTCGTATGGAGAAGAATGGGCAAGAAATTCCACTGTTACTCTTTTAAAATATTTTACAATATTTTGTATACATTAATTATATAATTATATGTGAAGACGATGCACCTGGAATAAGATCTAGATCTAGATAAGAGGAATAATCAATGGTTTAGTCCCATCTCAAAAATGCCCAACGTGCCTAAAGAAGTTTGAAATTCGTAAAAATGTCACATTTGCGGTATTGGATGCCGAGCGATGATATAGAAAAAAATGAAATGGTCTACAAGTAGGCAGTTGGTTTTGTTCTTTGTGTTGTTAATAATATGTGAATTTACTTATTGTCTGCGGTCTTCACAAGATCATCAGTCTACCTTGTAGAAGCAGGAACCGGTTGAAATGGCGTTGCTTGGGTGAGGCCTATGTCCAGCAGTTAACATCTTTCGGCTGAAATTATGATTACGATAATGACTTAATCATCATCATCATCATTTCAGCCGAAAGACGTCCACTGCTGGACATAGGCCTCCCCCAAGCACCGCCACTTCGACCGATTCTGTGCTTTTCGCATCCAGCGGATTCCTGCGGCCTTCACAAGGTCATCGGTCCATCTTGTGGGAGGCCTTCCAACGCTACGTCTTCCGGTACGTGGTCGCCACTCCAGAACTTTTCGACCCCATCGGCCATCCGTTCTGCGAGCAATGTGCCCTGCCCATTGCCACTTAAGTTTGGCAATTCTTCGAGCTATGTCGGTTACCTTGGTTCTCCTGCGGATCTCTTCATTTCTGATTCGATCACGTAGGGAAACTCCAAGCATAGCCCTCTCCATTGCCCTTTGGGTGACTTTTAGCCTTCTGATAAGGCCCATTGTGAGCGACCACGTTTCAGTACCATAGGTCATCACTGGCAACACGCACTGGTCAAAGACTTTCGTCTTGAGACACTGTGGTATGTGGGACGAAAAGATATTGCGTAGCTTCCCGAACGCTGCCCAGCCTAGTCGGATTCGACGAATGACTTAATGTTTGTATGAAAAATTATTTTTTTCTCAGACGTTCTTGGAAATTCGAACATTGTTTTGACAACCTTCTTCGAGATAAATCGAAATTGCGGTACTAGTCGAATACCAGCGAGCGCCCAGCCGGCAATGTTTGTATGAAAATCCATAACTGTCGTGTTTAGCGGCCAAATAAATTACTATGAAACGTCGTGTTATTTAAGAATGGAGCGAAGTTTTTACTTCAACACATGGCAACCAAGGAGGTAACTTAACAAAGATTTTATTTCGATTTGGCTTGCAAATACAGTTGTTTAAAGTAAAAAGAAACAAATTAACATAATTATTGCCGCGTGAAAAATTATTGTTGTTCATAATTGATTCTGGAATTTATAATTAACTTACTCAGTTTTAATTTCCGCACAATATTTGAGAAAAGTACTATACAAGCCTTGGCCGCAACCAGATATTGATGGACTCACGCTCACGATCGTCCATCAATGCCTCAGTTGCAGGCCGCGACAATACTGCCGTGGAGTTTGTTGCGCCACTTCTTCTTCCCAGCGAAAGGCACTAGGAAGTGGTGAAGAGTGGGCGTTTTGGGGGACTGTCTTATGTAATTTTGACGTTCGAAAAGTGCTGATTCTCAGCCCAGTTTGAATAAATGACTTTTGTTTTTTTTTTTAATTCAATATTTTTATTGAGCTGTTTTTTAGATCTTTAAACAAAGCATCATTTATTATTTCTCCCAATAAGTTATAAGCTTGTGAAGTATTCAATACCACTACCACAGTCTACAAAACTCCCCAATACTCACAAAGCTATTCAATAACCCACGCAGCAAGTTAAGCCAGTCACGATCTGTAGTGACCGCCACTATCCACCGGCCAGCCCGTGGGCCCGTCCATTAAATTAATGATTATGTACAAGGCCGAGTCTCCGAACTGTTGTCGTTATTTGCACGTGCGCGAAGACGGTTAGCATGTGTACGGAATGGACCGGACAGCGATTTGGATGTTAAGTAGGAGAAGACATATGTTTTTAGTTTTCAGTGAGGTAGTGTTTTGTTTTTTAGTTTTGCGGTTTTAGAAATAGTAGTGTAGTTAAATATATTTGGAAAATTCAAAAGAGCACGCCTCATAATGTTCATTCAACGGAAGAGGGTCGAAGTTGGAAATATATATAGATATTTAATATTAGTTAGTTTTTTATTAATTATAATCAAACTATTTTTAATAAAAGAGCCATTTTCAATAGGGTTCCTAAGAAAATGAACTCCATCAATGGATTTTTTCGTAAGCTACAATTTTTTCAGGTTTTACACTTGATTGACGGGATTTTTTAAAAACTATTTTGTTGTTTTTTCGTTTCTGCTGCATTAAATCAATTTTTGAAAAGTACGGAATTAATCTCCGTTAAATTATCTATACAATGGTATATAAATTAAGTAGGTTCTATGTACTAGCAGGAATGTGACAATAAAAACAGTTGAAGAAAGGAGGCAAAACAAATCTCTCTCTCTCTCTCTCAATCTATCTCTCTCTCTAATGCTTCGCATTATGAGTTATGCAAAACAATCCGTGTGCCGATGGGGTTTCGGATGGTTGTTGGTTGTTGTCGGTTGATGAATTTCAATACAAACATTAAATTTTCAAAAATACTTTCTCAGTGTTCACCTGTTTTATAGAAGGAGCTCTTGTGTAAGATGTCATGCTTCTAGACCCAGCAGTTTAGGTGATGCGTTGTCTGTCAGTGAATTAATGAATGAATTTAAGCTTTGAATTAAGTAGATTTTTTAAGGTGCACCAGATTGGTTCTGAGTAGCCGTAGCTTAGCCAGCAATAAAGAGGATACCTCCTGTCCACAAGTGGATTTAGTGATAGAGAATTCAATCTGCCTAGCCTTTTCCCAGCAATATTGGGGTTGGCTTCCACTCTTACCGGATGCAGCTGAATAGGTACCCGTATTTTACACGGAGCGACTGCCTATCTGACCTCCACAACCCAGTAACTGGGTAATACGATACCTCTTGATAAGACTGGTTGTCAGACTTTCGGGTTTCTGACAACCCGTAACGACTGTTAAAGATCCACGAATGACAGCCGGGACTAACGGTTTAACGTGCTTTCCGAGGCACGGAGGAATCTCGCTATGTAGAAATGGTCACCCATCTACGGACCAACCCCGGCAAACGTATCTTAATCTGAAGGATCGATCCGTTTGGCTGTTAGTACTTAGCCACGAGCTCCTCCTCCTTTCCTCCTCGATCTAGTGATAGAGAATAGACCAAAAAAAGGCAATAAAATTTGTAATAAAAGTTGAATAATGAGTGTCATGTCGACTTGAATTTATATATTATTTATTTTATACAGAAACACAATGGTAAAAATTAAAACAATCAACATTGAACTTTGAAACTACGCATTTAACTGTATTTTACCTTGCAGTGTTATTATTGACATTCGCAAATTCACAATCAATATTTTTAGTGCCCTACGGAACGATATTTCATAATTTAATTTGGTATTACCAAATGACAAATTAATCAAAATAGCGAAACATTTGACAGCTATTTGCGACGTTACTGACTTTTAGAGGAGTCCGGATATCACTGGTCAGTTTCCCTCAGTCATCAGTTTATTGAATTCGCCAGTTTCGGTGATTAGTCAGTTTTACTGATTCGTCAGTTTTGCCGATTAGACAGTTGTGTTAACTCGACAGTTTCCAGTGTTTGCCAGTTTTCATCAATTCGTCAGTGCACCCTCTTGGATTAGTAACAACACCCCACAAATAACAACAAATACATCCTATTCCAAGATGCATTATTATTACCATCATCGGTCACCATTTTATGTAACACACATCTCTTCACCCTCAGACGGTTATGTCAAAACTTAACCCTGTCCACACTAAAACCACAGCCTGGAAGTATGGACGTAATCCGCAGTTGATCAACGGGGCGGATACGTGACGTCACGAGCTCGCGACGTAACGACCCCTTCCGTTCATGTGACTTGTTTGACGTGGAGTTTGGAGAACATGATGTATGGTTAGCAGCAAAAGTTAGTGTTATGTCAATGATAACTTTGCAGAATATTTTTGAACAGAAAACTTCTTTAGGCGCGTTGGGCATTCTTGAGATGGGAAAAACAATTGAACTCGCGACACCGTTACCGACACTTCATTTTAGTAAACACGATTGTGCTTTTCACTCCGGGAGTGCCGACAGAAGTGAAAACTTCAATAAATAAAAATAAAAAAACCTTTAAAGTAAAAATACTTGCATAAAACATTGATTTGTAACGTAAAATAAATAATATTACGTTATTTATTTAAGTTTTCACTTCTGTCGGCACTCCCGGAGTGCCACTGTTTTTTTTTTAGTATGAATTGTATCTGTGTTGTACCTGTGCTAACTCCGCGTACTGTAAGCATGGCACTAAACCACAGCCTAGGAGTATGAATCCAATCCCCAGTTGATCAACGGGGCGGGATTTATAATGAGCTTAAACATGTTAAAACATATTTAAAAAAAATAGGAAACCTATCAAATAGGTACTATTTCAGGAATAAAATCATGGTTATTTAATTATTTTATTTCATTTTAGTATCATAAACATGAGTTCATACATATACCTAGCATTCCCGTACAAACAGAAACAAATAAATTTTCCAGGTAAGAAATGAATGTTAGCAATAACACATACCTACCTGTAAAAACTATTTTCCTTATTCGTATCAACTGAGGGGAACAGAATAATTTCCCTTACATGTAAGAGGAAATAAAATTGTGAGCAACAATACCCAGTTGAAAACGAATATGCTACACTACAATTTACGGAAAATTAATGGTCCCCACTCTAGTTGTTGACATTACAAGTAAATTTCTTTTCACATCCCTCGCGGGAGTAGTGCGGTTGTTTTGTTTTTTTCTGTAGTTAGTTACAATGTTGTTCCATGAGAGTTTGCGTAATTGCGTGTAACTTTAATTATTCTTTTGTTTGGGATTGACTTTACTCTTTCTAGTGAGCTGTGGTATTGGGTTTTTGATTGTCGATTTTATGCCTTAAGGTATTTTCTAACGAAATAAATCTCAAATAAAATTATAGGCTCGTAAGACCGTGTGTTTCTATTTTTGTGAAGATTGTGGACCGTAAAAAATTATGTGATTTATAATTAAAGTAAGATAGTAACAAAACTTCCAGATCTGATGGATATAACCGTACCTATAGTAGCAGACAGTAAAAACTTAATTAAATACAGAATATATTGTGGTCTCTAACAAAAGCTAGAAAAAAAAAAAAATTAGTAAAAATCCTACGTGGGCAGAAAACAAATTGCGCCAAAACAAAGTACCCTAAATCACAAAAACACTCCAGAATACAATAACAATTCAGCACTTAAGTTCAACGAATGATATACGATATTACAAAACTTTACATACAAGAACATCACAGAGTACTTATTTCATATCCGACACTACCTCGCCAATAAATTCAGGTCCAGTAAAATTTTTAGTATAAAATGTCCCTATCTTTGCAAACACGACTGTGTGATCGGAACTTCACGTGCGGAATGCAATTTCCCTTCAGATTCAATTACACATGCCGTGCGATTTGGCGTTTCGTTTCGTTATTGCTAGTATGGTATTTGCATGTTTATGTCTCTGTTTTGATTGTTAGACTAGATACGTTTTGTTCGACGTTTAATGCGTGGCATGGTTATGTTTTAACATGAACTTATTATTCATGTTTATGCTAGCTAGCTACGATAATGTTTCTATAGCTAGAAGATGGGTAGTTTTGAAGTGAAAACTTCTTTTGACGCGTTGGGCATTTTTGAGATGGGACTAAACCATTGATTTTACAACACTGTGACGACACCAGCTTTTGACCATTAAAAAGACATCAACGCGTTGTTTATCGCGGTGCCGATTTTTTTTCAAGTTTTCATTTCTTACGGCACTCCCTGAGTGCCACTGTTTTTTTCTGTTATAAAATGCACTATAAGTCTAGTCTTGTTAGCAACACCTACCAGAAAATGACACCCTAACTAATATTGTAAATGCGAAAGTGAGTTTGTTTGTTACGCTTTTACGCCAAAACGGCTGAATGGATTTGGATGATTTTTGGCACATGAATAGACCCATGACCTGGAGATGGACATATACTACTTTTGATCTTAGATTGCAGACGAAGTCGTGAGCAATATCTAGTTATATAATGAATGTGAAAGTAGCTCTGTCTGTCTATCTGTTTTCACGTCTAAACGGGTAAACGAAAAGTAGTCCATGACCTCAGTAAGGACATAAGATACTTTTAATGCCATACGTTCCCGAGGGACAATTTCCGATCTTCACACAGGCAAAGCCGCGAGTAAAAGCTAGTCTGGATATAAGTTAATGTTGTCTCGCTCTATCCTATTTTACACAAGTTTCTTGTGTGCAAATTTCATTTACAGTCTCTGCAAGATCCAAGGTTCCAAACATTTGCGTTTAATTCTAGTTTCGAGTCTCAACGTTAACTTCGCTATGTTAAGGAGATTCACTGATATGTTTTAGTTTTAATTCCTAACGGGATGCTGTAGCGTTGTATGCAGAGTGCCAATAATTTATAATAATATCCCTCTATGTTAAAAAATTGATTACAAACCAGTTTAAGAAAACATTTAAAAAATACTGACAGAAAAACCCTGTTTTAGTGTTAGTGAATTTTTTTATGATAAATCGCTCTGAAAATACTGACTGAATCTATTCTATTTAGTTTGATTCGCATGACTATGGACCTAATTTTTTAAATTTAATGTTAACGTTAATTGCTGATTTATTCATATTATTATTCTTTGAATTTTTAATTTTGAAATCTTATTGTCTTTCGATCTAATTTGCTCACCAGCCATGGTCAAACATGTTGTGCCAAAAAATAGCTTGTAACACCTATAATTAGCATCATACCATGTATATTACCCACACATGTTTTTGCAAATAAATGAATCTGAATCTGTAATAATTCGAATAAGAAAAATAACACACAGAATTGAAAATAATAGGCTTAGTATCAACAGCTTTTGAATGTATTAAAATTCGTTCTGCTACCTACTGTACTTAGGATTGCCCCGTTGGTCTCGTGCTGGCAAGGGCGACTGCTAAGCGTGGCCCTGGTTTCGATTCCCGGATCGGGCAAAGTATTATTAAGTTTTTCCATTAGGAATTTCTTATTAACAGCCCGGTGTTTGGAAGTTGGCGGTGTGATACCCCCGGTGTATCGGAAAGCACGTTCAGCCATTGAGGGAAGAGAGAGTGCGCACACACTTGTGCACTATAATATCTCCCGCGCCGATAGCTGGTCTTCACTGAGATTGGTTGCTATGGCCAAAATTCGGTCTGGAGATCCATTTTTTTTTATAGCCCCTAGTATTTTTTTCTAATTTCGTGTTCTGGATTTGTGGCCAGTGCATGATAATTGGCGCACGCCTTGTTACCACTAGGTCTTAGACCAGATCGTAGGACTTAAAAGATAATTCTCCGATAATTAGTCTTGATTTCCATTCCTTTTAAAACCACACCATTCAAACTTATTTCAACAAACCCCAAACTAATTCCCTAACATTTGATTTCTAACACCAGTAATCCTTCGCCAGTACTAGATTTATTTAGGCCGACTCAGCGCAAGACCGAGCCGATGTGATTTGCGGCGTAGGTCGTAAGCAGAATTTGATTGGACGTCCGACATGCTGACGGCGGCGACGCGTCTGTAGATAAGGTACCTATTCGATTTGGGATTTGATATGACTGTTGTTTTGGGGGTACGTTTTTGAGGGTCTCGTAAAGCTATTTTAAAATGACTCACCGTGATTTTTATTTGTCCTAAACAAACCTATGACATTGTCATATTTTTAACCGGACTACGACAAATGCCTAAGAAGAGTAAAGTTATGACTTATGATTTTAACAGGCCCTGGCATAAATAGCCTGGTTGAGTGTATGTTCGTCTGTTCCCTCATAACTCCTAAACTACTCATTGTATTTTGACAAACGGAGTATTGTTAGAAGCGTCATTGTTCCGCGGATTATAGGCTATATAAGGTCACATAAAATCCAAGATGGCGGCTTATAGTTGATGTAAAGTGACAGCAAAGATTTTATTGAAGTGAAAACTTCTTTAGGCGCGTTGGGCATTTTTGAGATGGGAAAAAAACAATTGAACTCGCGACACCGTTACAGACACCTCATTTTTGTAAACGCGATTATGCTTTTTATTTATTTAACGTTACGTTTCAATGTTCTATGCAAGTATTTTTACTTTAAAGGTTTTAGAAGTATTTTTTTTTTTAGTAAACGCTATTGTCCTTTTTATTTGTATAAGGTTTTTCTTCGCCCAAGGCGATCTTGTTCAAGTTTTCACTTCTGTCGGCATTTCCGAAGTGCCACTGTTTTTATTAATATGTCGTGTTTAGTGTCCGATGAAAGGTCTTGAGGAGTACTTTGTAAAAAAAAATGTTGGCTATATTTTAATTATGTATACTCATATTAACTCCATATTTTACTGATGAATTTTAAATTCACTTTTCTTCTTTTTTTCAGTAGACTGAAATTAATTAGCATGTGAAGATGTTATTAGTCTTTGGAAGTATAGAAAATGTTTGCCCTCTATCTGACCAGATAAGATTCAAAATAAGTAATAAAATACCTTGCAGGAACATTCATAATGCTAAAATACATATATAGCCACCACTTTGTATAGCCCACAAGCCGGGCAAAATGTACTGCAGTGGTCATATTAGTTAATTTTCTTACATTCATTTTCCTACTATTATGTCTGAGAACCATATCAAAGTGTCATAACACCATAACAATTCCTTTGCAAGACAAGGACAAAGTTATACAAATGTTAATGTCGTCTCTTTCTTTCCCCAAAACAATGGTACTCTAATACTCCACAGCACGGCCCTCGAGACTTATAGGATTACCTCTATTGCCGAAATAAAGGGACATTTTCTTCCTTCTTCTATTTCCGTGACGATTGCCAATACATTTGGTAGTTTAATATTCATGAAACATTTCAAGACAGGTTGCCATGTTTTCGTTTGAATGGATTCAACATAATCGGCTTGTGTACTGGAGCTTTATTCCTTTCATCTTTTATTTATTATTTTGGTTAGCGAAACTGAACATAATATATGTCTAAGAGTATAAAAGTATACAAATAAAATTATTTTGTTTCGGAGTTGTGTATATTAAATCTGTTGCATCATATACGCTTCTGGGTATTAATTAATTACGTTACCTTTTCTTTTAATAAAAAGTAGGTAATCCTTAAGAGCCTGCCCACACGATGAGTTGCACGGCGCCCCGGCGCACAGTGGGCTGAAACGGGCCGGTAAAGGACTTAGCATTTTAAAAAAAAAAGTTTCTTTTTCTGAAATTTTAAATATTGTGTTGGATTTATCTATCGATTATAAGTAATTATTTCTATGAGGATCGTTCAGATAACTTAGTATTTTCGGAGTTATAAATATCCAAAGTAATTTTTGTATGAAGCAAAAGAAAAAAATGTGAAAATCTCGAAATTCTCAAATTTTCTCAAAGAATTGACTCTACGTATGCATAGTACGTATATTTGTCCTATTTTAGCGCCTATTCTCGGGTTGCGATTTTCTGCGATTTGGTCGCAATTTCAAATTTTGTTCTCTATTCCACACCACCATAGAGGTTAAGAACTAGGCGCGTTTTTTTTTATGTAGTGGTCTCCCCTTTAGGCCTAATCCACTAAGGACTAATAAAATAAATAAATAAATAAGTAAAAATCACAATCACTACTGGCCACTGCACTGTTTTAATTTAATCACTGTCAAGGGTATCCACATTAACGAATGCAAAATTTTCGTATTCGTCATCATCAAATAATAATAATATAATAATATTCTACTGACAAAGTTTTATGTTTTCTGCGAAGTTTGTGACGTTTCGCTGAGATGAGTGGATCAGAGCTGGTCAATAAATTATTTAAAATGTCTTCATTTGTAGTTTTTCTACTGCATTTCCTGGAATGGTGTTGGCGGTACCTACGAAAGTCTTTATTTCTAGCTTCAGCAGCTTCTTCAGATAGCTGTCCAATTGGTATTAGACCAAAACTTTCAATAATAGCTGCACCATGCATAAGAACTTTATGAACACTTGAAGGCATATAATACCAGCTATATAATTCCAAATACAGTTGCATGGTCACGTGAGCATATTCGTGAAATTTCGCTGTGTCAATGTGGTTACCTGATGAAATTGCCTCTAAAATGATTGCAAATCGCCTTATTAATTTTTCACTAACACCAGTTATTTCAGCAGTCATGTTTGGATTTGCAAAAAATCTTCTAGCAGTATTTCCGTCATTCGTGGAGCCGTGCCCTTGTTTAACAACATCAATCAGAAGTCCCATTCTATTTTCAAAAGCGTCTTATATGTCTTTCTTTCTTCTTTCCATGATGCACTTGTTGTCTCCCTTTACTGTCCATGTCTGTATCGTTAATCTGTAGGCTATATGCAGAATGCATTCCATCATTCGTATCCAGGTATGCAATGATGAATCCGTATTTACAGAGATCTGGATCAGTCGGTTTTGATGCAATTAAGGGCAAATTATTCATCTCTGTTGGAGTGGCTTTACAAATGTCGCATCTCTGAGATGAAGTATCACATAAAATTGATGTTACTTTTCCGTCTATCATAGTCATTAATAAAGAGTGTGAAATTTTTATTTCTCCAACTTCTGTTTTCACTAAATTTACAATCTCTTCCTCAATAGCACTTTTTTCCCGCAATATCGTTATTTTATTTTCTTTCACAAATTCGAAAAAGATTGGACGACACCAGTAAGATGAATTTGGTGAATCGTTTTGCCAGATAACTTGTTCGCCGCACACTAATTTTATTGGCACTAAACTACCCATAAATATGCTTGAATCGTCAAGTTGACTTTCTTGTTCATCATCTGTTTGCATTTTTTGTTTGTAATTGGCTTGATTAGAAGCACCGTCAAATCCCCACTTACTGATTAGTGTAAATTCTTTACAACTACTATCTATGACGAGTGACGTCATTATTCTTGTTGTCGTTATATCCAATAGAGCTTGTAACTTTATTTTAGCTGAGGTTTCTGTCACTGCAATAGCATCTTTTGGTGGATAGCATTTCTGTTTCGCATGTTGCACTTGATAATAAGATGGAAATATATTACTGTCTTTTTCGTTAACACTTTTTCTTAAAGTATTGTATTGCCACTTGGTCAGCTTAAGTGATAAAAATAACCCTAAAGCCTCATCCGGAGAAAACACAGATTTTGTTTCTTTAACAGATATGCACTTTTTTACTTTTTTTACATCTTGGGGATTCTTTAGTAAATGTTCTAGTATTTTAGCAACCTCCTCATTCCCATCCGCTTTCAACTGCTCAAAATATGCATATTTTATTTCGTCCGAAGATAAATGAAAGTTTTCTGCACGTCTTTTTTTCTGTTTAGGCGCTAATTCACAAAAAGGTTTTCTTGGGCTTTGTTCGGTGGAGACACCGACAGAAACTTTTGATGGTGATACATACTGAGTTGATGTACTCGGTGCTGGTTGATCTTCATTACTGCCTATTAAACACTTAATAAAGTCTGGCCATATTATGTTTTCTTGTAACCATTCAATATTTTAAGTTCTGAATATATTTTCTTTACGATAAGCGTTTTCCCATCTTCTATTTAAATTATAACAAAATTTTGCACAAAACAACTTTAAGGTCTTTTCGTGATCATCACTTAATTCGACTAAAAATTTAGACCTTATCTCACTACACAAACTGTCATTATTTTTAATACTGCCACTGTTTTTTTAAAATAACGAAAAGATCAAGGTTTGTCACTAAATTTTCAAACATTTTCACAAATACAAAATAACAAATAAGTAAGTAATGAATGTGTGGGGGTAGTGCGTCTATTATGGTGGGTAATAGAACACTGAAGTACGTTTGAATGCAACCGAACATTCCGTAGATACCTTATCGTTGCACCAATCACGTTACGATACGTCATAACTTGTTGTTGCGCTCGCGCACTCTTATCCCTTGATTCCCGGAAATAAGTCTCAAAACAAATTACGTCATACCTACCTATGGTAGTGGAAAATGTCGAACATTGTTTTTTTTTTAAAGAACTAAGTAGGTATTAAGGTTTTCAGGCCGTTTAGTATACATTATTTTCAATTTCAATTTAATTGGAATAAATTGCTTTACTAAAATAACATGACTCTTCATACAAATTTGATATGGCTATATCTCCGAAAGTACTCGTTAAATTAAAAAAAGTCAAAGAATAAAAACGTTTTAAATTTATGCCTAGATACCAAAAAAATACATTTGATCTCTTAAGACCCAACCATGTAATCCCAGCCCACTGTGCGGCGCGCCGCCTGAGCGGTGTCGCTGCGGCGTCCTACATACAAATATCCATGGTATATCACACGATGCATTCTGGCGTCACACCGCACATACACCGGACTTGCAGGTCGCGAGATGAGGAGGGAGGGGTGTACGTACTGTGACAGCGGAGCGGCACCGCTCAGTTGTTTGTGCATTGTCTAACATAGATATTGACAGGTGACAATTTACGCGCTTTGCGGCTTGGCGCCGCAATGCATCGTGTGCACAAGCTCTTATTTAGGCATTTGATACAAAAAGATACGAGTTCCGAGTAGAAAACTGTCATGATTGCTATTGTATGTGACTTTCCGTTTTATAGATATTATACGACAATTGAAGACGGACGATAACAAGGAATTCGCAGATGTAGTTAGCTATCTCCAAAATTCCTACCGTGTATCATGCCCACTATACGCGAAAACTCTTAGACACTCCCGCAGTAATTACAGTCAATCAACTCAGTCTATTCTGCCCTGCTAAGCCCAAAGGTGGTATCTCTGAGATACTTCCTTTTCGTTTTTTTTGTACCGTTCAATAGCTTTAACAATTTCCCATCTAATGGTATAAGCGAAATAGCGCTATCTAACTTAAAAAAAAACACTAAGAAGTTTTTTATATCTCCATTTTTCCATACATTACAATTTACAAAAAGTCAATTTTCTCGAAACTTAATCCGGTTGAGATACCGCCTTTGGGCTTAGCAGGGCAGTATTGCAGTCCACTGCTAAACATGGCCTCTCCCAGACTGCACCTTAATACCCTGCCCTCCGTCTTCCGCATCCAATCTGTTCCAGCTGCTGTTTTTAAGATCGTCTGTAACTGTTCTACAATAACAGTTAAAGTCCCATGCATCAATGATGGACCATTGGTCGACATACAATCGGAATTCCCGAGGCCGGAATAGTTAAAGCGCTTTGGGCTTGCAAAAGTTACACATTGGCCTGAAAAGCCGCAACCATCCGAATAATTAGAGGCCCCCAATAATTACCAAGACTGAAACCTACGAATCTCCATTCAGTACATAATGAGGCCAATGTTAATGCATCGAATGTGACCCACAAACGTGAATGAATGCACCAATTAATGATTGTATGGGATACAGCACGAAACGTTACGCGGATGGCACTTTGATACATTGGGAATTGGAAATGTTCTGTTCCCACAATATTGCAGCTCTATGCAATCAGTCTAATAAAGTTAGTTGTGAACTGGAAAGTTCTATTCGTTGATGGATGTAATTTTAGTATACTGTGGTCTTGATGACTTAGAGAGTACGTTACACTGTCTATAATATGCTCTTTGCCTTCAGAAAAATATCTGTGATGTATCACAATCAGGTGACATGTGAATATGATAACAATTTTTGATAATTTATTTATTTTCTATCGATTAAGAGGCCTGCGAAAACAGCTCGCAACTACAAATCGAGATGTTTGCAAAATTCAATTCCAAGCACGTTGCCCTAGCCATCCTAATTATACCAACGTTATAGAGTCTTGTCTTATCGTTAGACCGCAAAATTGTTACTGTGCCGATAGCGATTCATATTCTAAAACTGATCAATTTATTTATTCTAGCGGTCGTATGGTTTATGCAACCTAGCCAGACGGTAGTCTGACGAATTCTTTATTTGTTCACTGCTAGAGAGCAGTGCTATGCACCTAAGCTCTTCAGTTGCTTTTGCACGAAACCAGCTAAATACTCGAAGCCAGGACGTCGGATGTTAAAGAGAATTCGTTATGTGCTTGGAAATAGGGCATTGCAGGAAACCACTTGCAATTAACTCCCTCTACACTTGTGATAAGTAGACGAGGGATGCTGTACAGACCTGAGATCCAAGCACGTCGACATAAGCCTCACTTTTCCACGTATAGCTTCGTTTAAGTGAACCCTAATTGTGTTAAGCTATACGAGATTATGGTGCAACTTTTTATAGATATTAAAGGCCGCCATATACTTGCTATGAACACAGGAATCATGATTATTCCATTTAATTTAGAGTTGTATGAAGTCTTATCCCATTTAATTATGTTAATGGGTTTAACGAAAACAGAACTATATATTTGGAGAAGTTTATAACAAACAAAAACAAAATGCAAACTGTACCTTGTGACATCAAATGATAGGGGTTGTTGCAAGGGTCTCAACTATTTTTAAAATATTTTTAAATAAATACTTTAAAAGATATTTAAGAAAATAGATGAAAATTGACCATTCACCCAAAGTTAACTTCGAATCCTCTGCGTTTTTTTAATAAAAATTAAAAAAACGCAGAGGATGGTTCTTTACTCATACATTAAAGGAAAATCTATAAGAAGTCTATGGTCTTAAAATAACATGGTAAATCATGAGAGATTTACCATTATTATATTGTGCAAACAAACTTACATTTGCAGTTGGAATGTTATTCAACTACAATGTTGAGTCTTGGGATAAATTCCAATTTTTGTTTGAACGCGTTAATCTCTGAAACTACCAGTCGGATTTGAAAATATCTTCTTGCATTGGATAGCCCAATTATTGAGCAAGGTTATATCATGCTTTGAACCTTAGGAGCCAAGCAAAAAGAAAAAAAGCAGAAAGAACGCTAATCGAAAACAAAGTAATAGCGCGGGTGGACGATGCGATGCGACGCAGTGGGTTGGGAGCTGAGGGAGTTTTACAAAAATGCGACTGTTTTTAGTACCTTACGACTTCCACGTGAACGTAGTCGTGGACAGAAGCTAAACAGGGTCAAATTAAATTTGATTGGTGAAACTCCGCATTGATATATATATCCATCAGGTCTGTGAAGTTAACACAAAGAAAACAGATTTTTTAAACTGATATTTCAAGTACCTGCGGCCGATGATACCAAAAAAGAAGTTTTCACTTTTTAAACTTGAACAAGATCGCTTTGATGGAAAAAAAGACTTGAATAGAACATTGGTCCGTAACCTTATCTAAATAAAGAGCAAAATCGCGTTTACAAAAAAATACTTCCAAAACCTTTAAAGTAAAAATACTTGCATAGAACATTGATACGTAACGTAATATAATTAAAGAGCACAAAGGGTTTACAAAAATGAGGTGTCGATAACGGTGTCGCGAGTCCAATTGTTTTTTCCCATCTCAAAAATGCCCAACGCGCCTAAAGAAGTTTTTACTTCAAAAACTAATCAAATAAATTTATTTTGTTTAATCAGGTTTAGATTATTACACCTATCACGTCTATGGAGTTTTCCTTGCTAATTCAACTTGACCCTGTATACCAATAAAGTAAAGCCCTATCTCACAACGCAACTTTACTATTGATTCATGGAACATTGTACGCAACATTTAACAAATTACATCACATTTGACGTTTGGAAGCGCCACGCATCTATCAATCGGGTATCGGGCCAGGCTATTTATCATCGAAACGATCTATTTATCATGTGCTGGGCTATAAACTTATAATTACTACGCAGTGATTATAAAACTTTTGGGTACGCTTCGTTGTTGGTATTTACTTGGGTAAATTGCATAAAACTTTGCTAATGTCAAGGGTTTATAAAAATATGTTCAATGAAATTCCTTGCTCATTATTGTAGAATCCTGTTCATCCCATATTTGAGTAGATTATGTCACTACACTGGCTCACTACCACACCAACCCTCTCGTGCCCGCCATTCGTGGCTACTGACAGATGACATTAATGACAGCAGCCACCTCACTACTTGTCTGAATGAGAGATTTAAAAAAAATTGAACTCATCCCTATTAACATGGTTAGATTTGTTTAACTATTTCAAGTATTTTCTGCCTGTCTTGTTTTTTTCCCAAAAACTTACATTATTCTAAGAATTCTACACAGTGCGTAGAATGCGTTAGAAAGAATGATTGTTTCTACATAGTGTGTGTCTATCCAGTCTTATCACTATTTTTGCTGTCATTCACTTCATCTGCGTTCAATACATGGTGCCCTGAGACCAGTACCCTAATTGCGTAATACAACACAATCTGTTTCGATTTGAAACAAATTGCTAATTTATTGCTTCATAAGTTGGAAAAAAAATTTGCTCAGCAACTTAAATAACGCAATGAATGTTGTTGAACTGTCAAAATGAAACAAATTAGGCAAAATTGTTTTACGAAAATAAGTTACGCAATTAGGGTACTGATTACATACATACATACATAAACTCACGCCTTCTTCTGGGTGAGTTTATGTATGTCGTCGCGCCGTCTTCGCGGGTACAGATTATTTTTTTCCAAACAACACAGCTTTTTTAAGCGTTTGTTTTTCAAATTCGATCATTCTACACTACTTACTAGTTTTTTTTTTGTGCTTCAAATATGTATGTACGGCTATATTTTGATACCCGCACATTTGGTTTACTGTTGCTATAAATCACTTTGACCCATTTCCCGATTTAACTCTTAAAACTGATGCACTATATTTTATTCAGTTCTGCGAATGTCATTTTATATCGTAAAAGTTGATATATACACGCTGAAATTGATTGATCCCATTCAATTAGCGAACAATACGAGGTATTCAATAAGAATTAACGATACCCAGGGGGATATCAAGCGATGACGAAACGATAATTTCTCATTTTTTTATTTGCATTCCATTGCTGTTTACGTAAAGTTGTTGGTGTATTTTTAATGAATCTTGTTTGACAAAAAGAGCAGTGTACAGTGAAATGGGGGTTAAAGTTTCGGTTGATGAATTATAGTGGTGGGTTCTCTGGTTTTCTGGTTTGCGGCCAGTACGGAATCAATAGCCAGGCCTTTATCTGGGTTAATCGTTTTGTGTTTTCGATAATTGTCGCGTTCATTTTAATAGCGGAATCGACGAATAGGAAAGATAAATATGAACCGTATTGGCCGGAGTCGCTTTATGCAGATTATTATAATTACCTGACTGTTATTTTGTTTGTAGAGTTATTAATGTGGTATTTACTTGATAATATTATGTGGTCGTGTGTCGGAATATTATCATTAGTCAGCATAATAGCAAGTTCAATCGTTGTATTTTAATAGCTCAAAACGTGGTAACACAAAATGTTTCGGGTGAGAAGACCTCATGTTTTCTCAAAAAAAAAAAACTTTTTGCAAAAAAAAAAATCAACCGACTTCCAAAAAAGAAACACTATAAAGTGAAAAATAACTTTAATTTCGGAAATCGCTGGCAAAAAACGAAAATTCAAAACCAAAGACACCGACGAAGAAGTATTTATTTTTCACTTTTTAGTTGTGGTATTTACCGCACACAAATTCGAATACCACACCTGTTATATAAATAACAGTGACAGGAACTTAAAATATCATCCACATACTATTATTGAAACTTACACAAAAACTACCCAAGCAAAATTATAAAAAATTCTATGGGACCACCTCTGAAGTATGACCTTTTTTTTTTTTTGGGTGGGTATTCATCAAATACCTTCTCTCGCTCTGGGCGGAGCGGGAGGGCGTGTCAGACTCTTACTGACTAAAACCCACCCGTGTTCCTTCAGTTGCCGTGTTGCCAGGGGGCCACGATTTCCCTATCGGTTTTCTTCGAACCCCCGGCAGGCATTGGCCCTAGCGGACCCCGTCAATTCTGCTGACATCTCTTTGAGGCGCGCATGGAACACAACGCGCCGTCGACCCGGGCTTGGTCCTTATCGGACGGCAAGCTGCCCATTGCTCACCGTCCGCAAGCCCGCGCCTACGGTGGCCGGAAATCTTCTTGTGATTCCCGACGCCCAGGGCGTCTCCTCCTGCGGCGGTTAGGGGCGCGAGGGCGCGAAATTTGCCTCTCTCTCACGCGCTCCGTCTCCTCCTTCGCGAGCATTACTGCTTCGCAGAAGGAGCTAACGGCCTCCCATTTCCTCTCGCTCCGTAGCATGGCCCGAATCAGGGCCGGACGCGAGAGGTCACCGCCGCCGATCGCTTCCACGAGGACACGGCGATGCCCTGCCCAAGCCGGGCAGATCTCCACCGTATGCTCCACCGTGTCCTCCGGGCGGTCCACACAGTGATGACACCCGGGCGTTTACTCCCGCTTTATCCTGAACAGGTACCTCCCGAAACAGCCGTGTCCGGTGAGCACCTGTGTCAGGCGGAAGGTGAGGACGCCGTGGCGCCTCTCTAGCCACTCCTCAAAGAGGGGTCTTATCGCCGCAATTGTGGCGTGCCCAGCGCTGGGTTACGACAATCGCACTCTCCATTCCGCCATGAGATCCCGCCGGAGCTCTG
Source organism: Agrochola lychnidis (assembly GCA_963680765.1). NCBI lineage: Eukaryota > Metazoa > Arthropoda > Insecta > Lepidoptera > Noctuidae > Agrochola > Agrochola lychnidis. The sequence goes on from OY796857.1 coordinate 20,812,821, forward strand.
TCCGCTGTGCCGCGACTTCTTGCGGCATCGGAGTTAAGCCCCGGCGTTTCGGCCACTCCCAAATGTGCGCGAGGACATTTGCCTCCAGATCTGAAGTATGACCTACCAAGTAAAAAAAAGAATCACTAAAATCAATTCATAATTGGTGGAGTAATCGCATAACAAACATACAAAAAAAATATACCGTTGAATTGAGAACCTCCTCCTTTTGGAAGTCAGTTAAAAATAATTCCAGATGTTGGAAAACTTCACTAATTACATCACAAAATCAACTACACAGTTAATTAATTATACACCGGACTGTTGAGCTTAAGTAGCAGTAAACTTAGATCACCGTATAATTTCCATTAAACTGCAGTCTGTCTTGAAAAAAGTCTGCGACATTGATGTGTACCTGAAGAAGATAAAACAAACTGTTTCACAAGAGCCTAGAGAATGCTTTTAACTAAATTGTATTTTTATTTAAATTCTAAATACCTAGTGTGTTTTATTTCAGCACTTAAAGCTATTAAAGACACGGGAACGAATTCTCTTTACATAAATTTTCTCTTTCATTTAAGAGTGGGATATGAGTAGCCTTAGTTTACTTTTTATGCAAATCCTTTTGAGTGGTTATTTAAAAATATTAAGTGGTTATACAATTTGGGTTTTTAATTTTAGGTTAGACTAATGAGTTGCTTATTTCGTTGTTTTAGGTTAAAGAAGAGTTTATTTTTCTAAATATAATTTAAGTGGATTTTAATGATAAATTTAAAACATTTAAGTGGTTCTCCACTTAAATATTTTCAATTTATTTTGTTCGAATTCTTTAGCTATGCCTAAGTAATTTTACTTTATTTTTAAAGATAACTAGGTACCTATATCTACATTGTACAAGAACTAGTATTAAAGATCCCCAATCTTTTTCTTTTCAGAGAGCCAGTCAGTCGGAATTTCTACGTTCCACGGTGGTTCCACGTTATCTTATTAATTTGATTGGTAGACAACATTCAAAGCAAGTCTTGCAAAAACTTAGCTCAAAGACTAGGACTTAAATATAACCGGTGAAATGTGGGTGCACAAAATGAATAAGCATAACAAGCTATGGAGTCTCCACTGAATCATTGTTTTACGTAAGATATATATGTCGAATCCGGTCATTAGTTTGGACACGAAACGAATCGCAAGCGCGCCACTGGCGACATCAAGAGTGATCTACCTATACCAAAATAGGCGCGCTTCTACAGAGTCGTGATGTTTTAAGGCCACGGCGAGGAGGGCATTCAGCCTCTGGTCGCATCGGATTCAAGACGTCACGGAACTGTTCTAGATTCCTGGTGCTCAGTTATTGTGTTAGTTGTAATTTGTGATCATTTTATTAATTGGTGATTTTAATAAACGCCGTCGCACCCAGTGTGTGTATAATTTAGCTAGTGTGATTCATTTGATAGTAAATTATAATGTGATCTGAACTACAAACTGTTTTTCTATTGCGCAATAACCAACACTACCCACTACGCCCACAGTAGTTAAAATATCGCTGATAATAATGAAAGTCACATACCCGTCTCCGACATATATATCTTTTCTTCCAAGAAATTGTACCAGAAAACAAGCAGATCGTAATACTGATGCCTTGTGACGGGTGAACGGTAATGGGGTACTGACACGGAAGAACCCAACATGTGTTGTTCCGTAGATTTGTTTACCAACTCATTTGGGTGGCGTTCCAAGGGCAGCGTAGATTTTGTGTGCGATGTATTGAAAGTAATGAACTTTTTTGGTGTGGTAAATATGGAAAGTATATTACGTGGTTTTTCCATTAAATTGTTGTTAAGTGGTGTTGGTATTTAATTCAAACGAATATGAGTATGACCTCCTTGCCTTGATTCCTGCACGCTACAGAAATTGATGGACACTAGTGATAGCGCAACACTCGTAGCTAAGTTCTGGCCTGAAAAAGTATAATTATGTGGCCATTCCATTAAATTGTTGTTAAGTGGTATTGGGTACTTAATTCAAATGAATTTGAGACCGCTTTTATTAGTTTAGATATGATATCAGGACCTCCTTGCCTTGATTACTGCACGCTACAGAAATTGATGGACACTAGTGATAACGCAACACTCGTATCTAAGTTCTGGCCTGAAAAAGTATAATTATGTGGCTATTCCATTAAATTGTTGTTAAGTGGTGTTGGTATTTAATTCAAATTAATATGAGACCGACTTTATTAGCTTTGACATGATATCGGGATCTCCTTGCCTCGATTTCCGCACGCTACAGAAATTGATGGACACTAGTGATAGCGCAACACTCTGTTAGGATGGCACTCCGTGGGTCTTTTTTAATAAAAACACTTTGATTCTGCTAACTGAATTTATTTTAATCTTCCACAACAAAATTACAAATGGTTGGAAAAATATTATATTCGATTAGAATTTTGTGGGTTGACTGCCTCGCTATGCATAGCGAGCAGTTTTATATAGCACACTAAAAGCAATATCAGCAATAATTGCTGTTCAGTAAAATTATGTATAACAACTCGCAGCCAAGTTCTGGCTTGAAAAAAAATCCATAGACATGTTAAGAATAGGAAGAAGCCTAGTTTAAAAATAAAAAAAGATATCCTTTATCTGATTTTAAGGCTGACTGTCCACTAGAGCGGAAAGGAGGGGAGCGGAGCGGAGCCGTGCCAATAATAACCAATAGAATTTCATAAAATCTCCGCTTCGCTTCAGTGGACAGGGATTTGCGAACTAGTTTAAAAATTCCTACAAAACCGGGAAACGGAGCAAGGAAGCGGAGTGGGCAACTGCCACCCGCTCAAATTACTCGTCGCGTGAACTCGGCCTAGCTCCGCACAGTCCACCACTCCGCTCCAAACTATCTCGCTCCGCATCAATGGACAGACACAGTCCGCAACTCCGCTCCGCATAACTCCCTCGCTCCGCTCCGCTGCTTCGCTCCGCGTCAAATGGACAGGCAGCCTAATGATTAAGATCACAAAGAGCCATGAGTCATAAACAAACACATCTTAATGTACAATTTCGAAGCCGACCGCAGAGCACAAACTGCTGTGGCAAAGCTGCTCAATTGAAATAACAGACCGCAGTGATACTACTGGTTTCTATGTTACTCTATGAAAAAGGACGAACGTCTCACGCACGTACACCTCTGCCTAACCCTTCGAGAAATGCAGTTGTGAATTTATGTTATAATTGAAGCAGCAGCGAGGGATAATGTAGCCATCTACGGAAGCGTTTGCGGTCACATTTGGAATACCTTTACTATCTATCAAAGCTGCAGGAACTACAGTGATCAAAATGTTTTCTATTTTCTCAGTTTTCTGTCGTATCCTGCAAGTACACTTTTGGAGGCATCCACATGCCACATGCAAACTACGCATCACTCTAACGTCTCGCGAAATTCTGCATCGCGCATGCAGCGGTCAGCATATATATTTATATAACTTCCCAGGTAGCTCACCAGACACAGCACCCGTCTGGTCGGAGAACCCTTCCTTTTCTATAGAGGATTAGTGAACTTTACACCCTGTTCCTCATAGCTCTATAAACCTTCCCTTAGCCATAAATTAATTCAACAAAAACAACTACGTACTAATTCCCGCCATATATTTCCTTAATACCACTGAATGTATAAAATATTGGGCTACCAGACATGATCATCAATCTAACACCACTAGGACTGTGGTACATTTTCCTCCTAATACCGGCCATGCCCTTGAGAGCGACCCTTTATTACCTTTATTTACTTAGCAAGGGAATAGGGATGATGCTGAGTAAAAAAAAACTATTTAGTCCGTCAGTTAGATAATAAAAAAATTACACACATTACTTTTTGCTTTATCATATTAATAAAAGAAAACAACCGACCTCCAAAAAAAACACTACAAAGTGAAAAATAACTTTATTTTCGGAAGTCGGTGTCTTGTATTTTGAATTTCCGTTTTTTGCCACCGACTTTCGAAATTAAAGTTATTTTTCACTTTGTAGTGTTTTTTTGGAGGTCGGTTGTTTTTTTTTTGTAAAAAGTTTTTATTTTTCACTTTTTAGTTGTGGTACCTACCCCACACACATTCGAATACCACTATCTGCTACCAGTGACAGAAACTTATCATATCATCTACACACTAAGTGGGAAAAAAATACGTATTTTGTAGCTAACTCAAAAACTATCAAAGCAAAGTTAATAAAATTTATATGGGACCAATTCGAGAGCACACCCTTCCAAACAAAAAAATAATTTTCAAAATCGGTCCACAATTGACGGAGAAATCGATGAACATACATAAAAATAAAAATAAAACAAACATACGCGACGAACATATAACCTCCTTCTTTTTGGAAGTCGGTTAAAAAATGACTTGGATAAAACGCATTAAAGTGGGGTAGCTACGTCACAAGCAAGTATATACTCGTGACGTCATGGCACAGTTTAACTCAATGCATTTGCTGTATCTTGTGCATCTTTTGATTACGTAAAAAAGAAAAAATACATGTCCAATATTATTATCAATGTCAGATATTAAAACTTTTAATAAGTAAACAAATGTATAATACGGAGCATACCGATTGAAAGAAGTCCCTTTTTAGGGTTCCGTTAAAAAACGGAACCCTTATAGATTCGTCATGTCTGTCTGTCTGTCTGTCTGTCTGTCCGTCCGTATGTCACAGCCACTTTTTTCCGAAACTATAAGAGCTATGCTGTTGAAATTTGGTAAGTAGATGTATTTTGTGAACCGCATTAAGATTTTTACACAAATATAAAAAAAAAACAAATAATTTTGGAGTTCCCCATACTTAGAACTGAAACTCAAATTTTTTTTTTTCATCAATCCCATACGTGTGGGGTATCTATGGATAGGTCTTCAAAAATGATATTGAGGTTTCTAATATCATTTTTTTCTAAACTGAATAGTTTGTGCGAGGTAAAATGTGTGTCCCCCCCCCTGTAACTTCTAAAATAAGAGAATGATAAAACTAAAAAAAATATACAATGTACATTACTATGTAAACTTCCACCGAAAATTGGTTTGAACGAGATCTAGCAAGTAGTTTTTTTTTAATACGTCATAAATCGTAAACTTATCGTTACTTGCTGCTACGGAACCCTTCATGGGCGAGTACGACTCGCACTTGGCCGCTTTTTTTTAAATCGTCGGTGGAAATAAACGTCTCCAGCCAACTTTTTAGCGAATACTCTATACAAACGAATACATATTGAAAATAATTTTGTGTTTACATAATTTATCAAGGCAATATAAGAATGAAAGACTAAAAAAGGTTTTAGTCCTTCATTTGGGTACCATTGACACATCATGATAAAAATGTTACATTAAGCCCTAAGATAAAAGCTTTTTTGACACTACCTTGTCAAAAAGGTTTTATTTGGTTTCCTAAAAAAGTTGTATTAGTACCCATACATTGGAATCAATACACGAACACACTCATTTTAATTTCCCACAGTTGTGTCATAAAATTTAAGTGCTATTTAAATGGAGCGTTAATATTCAATAACAGTATAATAGTTGAAGCTATAGAACTGAAAATGTTGGCAAACTAAATTATTTTGTATTCAATGTTCATAATGTTTGGTACATAAAGTTACGTGTATGTAGGAAATCCATTTAGCATGCATTTTTCCCCATAGACCTTTCAATGCCTTAAATAAAAATACAACATGTCGCCTCGTTTTGTGGCGGGCGGGAATTGTACCCGTGGCAATAATATTGCGTACGACAGTTATAATTCTTAGTACTTGGTCGACTGAGCTCAGCACGTGTGAAAATAGAGAATGCTCATTTAATAGTTTAGGATAGTTCATACTAATTCCATGTATAGCACATACTAATTTGACGCTGCCATGATAGTAGGTACTTACTAATTCCATACTGCCATGATAGTAGGTAATTACTAATTCCATACTGCCATGTCATTATTCTAAGGCAGCCAGTCATCTTGTTCTAAACTTTGGGCGATCGAACTCTGCTCGGGTGAAAATATGGAGATAACGAATTTTCCCCGATATGAGACCTAGCTAGATCGATTTTTCGCCCCCGTAAACCTCTATATTGCAACTTTCATCAAAATCGTTAGAGCCAATTTCGAGAACGTGACTACAAATACATATATAAATATTTCTCATTTAATAGTATAGTATTCTCATAAGTGCATTTTAATGGCGATTTAATTATCACCAAAAACCAAAAATGCACAAAATATTATCATGGAAAATACTTATTGAATGTAGATAACCCAAATGTTAAATTTTTTAGTTAGACGAGATTATTCTTCTATTACAATCGTTCTAATATTAATAGGACTTTTTTATAAAAAAGCGGCCAAGTGCAAGTCGTACTCGCCCATGAAGGGTTCCGTAGCAGCAAGTAACATTGAATGAAAGGTGAATTGCGGTTTACGATTTATGACGTATTAAAAAAAAAACTACTTGCAAATTAGTTTGAACGAGATCTACTCGTTCAAACTAATTTTCGGTGGAAGTTTACATGGTAATGTACATCATATATATTTTTTTAGTTTTATCATTCTCTTATTTTAGAAGTTACAGGGGGGGTTACACATTTTACCACTTTGGAAGTGTCTCTCGCGCAAACTATTCAGTTTAGAAAAAAATGATATTTGAAACCTCAATATCATTTTTGAAGACCTATCCATAGACACGTATGGGATTGAAGAAAAAAAAAATTTTGAGTTTCAGTTCTAAGTATGGGGAACTCCAAAATTATTTGTTTTTTTCTATTTTTTGTGAAATCTTAATGCGGTTCACAGAATACATCTACTTACCAAGTTTCAACGGCATAGCTCTTATAGTTTCGGAAAAAAGTGGCTGTGACATACGTACGGACAGACAGACATGACGAATCTATAAGGGTTCCGTTTTTTGCCATTTGGCAACGGAACCCTAAAAAGGGCACATGGCTAAATAAAGACAGCCTCACGGGTCGATCAAAGGTTAAGCTATGCTTGCCGAGTGGATGGGTAACCATCCATTGCATATCGTGACCCCGTCCGTGCCTAGGAAAGCACGTTAAGCCGTTGGTCCCGGTTGTTATTCGTAGATCTTTGACAGTCGTTACGGGTAGTCAGAATCCCAAATAGTCTGACAACCAGTCTTACCAAGGGGTATCGTACCCAGTAACTGAGTTGTGCAGGTCAGATAAGCAGTCGCTCCTTGTAAAATACTAGTATTCAGCTGCATTCGGTTAGACTGGAAGCTGACCCCTACATAGTTGGGAAAAGGCTAGGCAGATTGATGATGAAAAATAATCTATTTTCTTCAGGAATCATGAAACACAACTAACTGTTTGTTCACATAAGCAACCTAAGCATTCGAGAGAACACAGCTCTCTCCTCACATAACAAAATTTACAACTATAATATTAAAAACATTCTCGAAATTATGTTTCTGAGATTCCACGTTTAATGAATGCGCTACCCTCATTTAGGTTCGTGTAATTAAAATTTTTACACTTGCCGTCACGAGAACGTTCCTCTTTTTAAAGTTTGGCCGTCTTTTTAAAACAAACATAAAGAAAATTAATTTAGTTTTATATGAAGATATTTATTGTGAAGTCATTTTTTATATGAAAACTTCTTTATGCGCGTTGAACGATTTTGAAGTAAATTTGGAAGGGGGTAAATCTATGGATTCGCGTAACTGCGCCGTCGTAGTGCTGTTACCTAAAATGTAGATGGCGCTAATTCTAGTTTTAAGTTTTCAGTTTTGTCGACAGTCCCCATGACTGGTTATGTTAGATTTTTTGATGTACCTATAACATCTTTCCTGCAATCTGTGGGAGTGATTTCGTGAAAAGAGACGGAAGTGTGTAACAGGAAGCCGGGGAAGCGCGCGCTATTTGATTTGACAATTGAGCGCGCGCGGTGCTGGAGTTGGCCGCCAGAAACGACTTTGACGAGAACCCGCCCATTTAATATTGCTTATTACTAAATTGAGAGGTCAGATGTTACACATCATAAAGCTGCTTTGACATTAGGACGTTTACAGTGCGATAGTAGCGCGGCAGAAGCAGATGCCTTCACATTATAAGAACAGCTGCGCGACAGCAGCGCGGCGGCCGCGCCGCAGTTTGGAATCAGTGTGGCGCACTTCATTTCAAATGTGGACTCCGACGGGGTGTCATTTTCAATTTCAATAATAAATCGTTCGGTTTCAAACTCGCTCATTGTGCATGTGCGTTTGCTGTTGGGGCAGATAATGATAATAACTTGGTTTATTTGTATAGATAGAATCACATTTTAACATTCACATATTTTTTTCGTTAATTGACAAGTATTCATAAAAAAAACATCGACAATGTCAAAAGACAATAGTCGCTTACAATCAAATCAAATTAAATGAGGTTGTATTCTGACACTTGCAACACTGGCTCATCGCCGACTGAGAGATCGCGGCGCGAGCTGCGCGTTTTTGTTTACGTAATATGAAATTCTGACTGGGCGACGGTAGCGTGTCTGTCGCGCGACTGTTGCTCTGCTAAAGTCGCGTAAATGTGAAAACGGTCTAAACGACTACTGTAATTTATTGTTCTGTGAGTCTAAATTACAATGTTATTGATTTTTTGTAAATTTTCTTACTTTTCTTAAAATAAAGGCTGATTCGTTGCGCTATTACACTTGTGACCACTAGACAAACAAGGCAGCCTGGAAATCGAACCCAGGACTTCATTGGTTCAATTTTGTACGTCGACCAGTAGTTATTGGGTTTTCCTACCAGGAATTTCTCAATAGCAGCCCGGAGTCTGGATTTGTGCTCGGCTGATGGTAATAGACTGTCGCATTACACGGGACTTAAACATAACTAGCGAAATGTGAGTGTACTGTATGTAGGGACATCTCTGCCCAACCCTTCGGGGAAACAGTCGTAATGTTATGTTTCAAACTTTCCAAACTCGACGGGTAAAACAAACATGTGCATGTTTACCCAACGAGCGTGTGCAGGGTCATCGCATCCTTCACTCGACTTCAGCCAAGTTATTTTGTTCACAAAGACGATATCTAAATAAACATTCCATGTATAGACAAACTCGTAATTGCTTAACCACCCTAAGGTACAGGCTTAATTTACCATGGAAGCGATTTTTTGTCGCGAAATTGTTAATGGTAAGGTCAAAGCATAATGAACTTTATGTAAATTGTGTAACTTACAAAGCATGAGCAGAAAAACACAATTCTCGCGCATTCTCGGGAATTCCCGCAGCTAGCAGCTCGAATCTAGTTTGTACGTATTTATAATACAATTGACATAATTATGTTTTACACAATTTTGTTCCAAAAATTGTCTTCCATTCCGTTCCACAGTAATGTAAATTGAGCCAAAGTATCACTTGCACGTGATAAAACAACAAGGTCTATTTGTGTAACAGTTAGATAGTTTCAACCTTAGGGCGAATTTTACCAATATAACTGAACGCGATCAACACATCTAAACCGCGTTTAAGAGTTGTCAGTGTCAAAATTGTTGTGGAATATTAACACAAACAGCTTATGAACGCGGTCTAAAAGTGTTGGTCACGTTTGGTGAAATTCGGCCTTATGGTGAAGTTTCATATTACTGGGAATTGTTGTTAAAAGTGGCAACGCAATTACGATGTTGACTTTACGTAGGTAAGTATAGGGTTTTGTTTTTGTAAGCAAGTGTACTATTGCCTCCTCAAACCTCAGTTTTGTGGTATCAAATGTACACCAATTAGTTTAATTTCCAAATTGATTCGGTTTCTTAATAAACCTTTGTTTCGGTTTGTAAGTAAACCAATTATCTTCAAAATAAAACAGTTGTTTACCATCTTTACTGTTAAATAAACACAGTTGTAGCTTTGTTTGTTTGAAGCACCAATTAATATTAAATGGTTGAAGCAAAACTATGATTTAATTATTTATGGGAAATAATAAAGCTTCCGAGCAACAAATTAAGTTCCGAAAATTTATGGTTGATTGTTATACTAAATTTCCAAAAAAAAAAACTAAACTTCCGGAAAAAATACAAAGTTTCCGAAAAGTCAATATATAGTTAGTGACAGAAATGAATCGCTGCAAACCCGACTCCACATAGTCTTGTCTGCCTTACTCTTTTTTTTTTTGGGAAATTATCAAATAACTTCTCCCGCTCTGGGCGGAGCGGGAGGACGTGTCAGACTCTTACTGACTAAAACCTACCAGTGTTCCTTCGATTGCCCTGTTGCCGGGGGCCACGATTTCTCTATCGGTTTTCTTCGAACCCCCGGCAGGCATTGGCCCTAGCGGACCCCGTCAATTCTGCTGACATCTCTTTGAGGCGCGCGTGGAACACAACGCGCCGTCGACCCGGGCTTGGTCCTTATCCGACGGCGAGCTACCCATTGCTCACCGTCCGCTGGCTTAAATTACACTCTGTCTGCCTTACCCAGAGTGTAATTTAAGCCCGCGTAGGCGCGGAGGGGCGAGGCGGCCTGTGAGCTGAGGAGCAGGTGGTTTTAACGCTCACCACCGCTGCTTCGGCTTGCTGGCCGGCCTGTGGGACTACCGCAGCCGTGACAGAAACAATGCCCGCTGTAAATTGCATGCTCGCTTGCATGCTGCATGCATGGTGTATGCTTGTTTGAAAAATATTAGGTACGTCAGCAAATACTGTATTGATTTTTCGGAATTTTCTGTAGAATTTTATTCGGTCGTTTCTTTATTTGTATTCGCATAAAAGTTGTCGAAAAATTAGTATTTATAGCAGTTTTCATAATTTGAGTAGGCTCATATAAAAAAAAAAACTGAATTTTTATTACTACCCATTATTATTTTATTGTTAAGATTTTAGAGTGCAATCTACAAATAGAACCCCTGGAACCCTGAAACACTGGTTGGGTGTCAGATAACTACCCGTTTAAAAATAACTGGTATTTCAAGATTCTGAAACCTTATAACAATCTTTAGTGAGTGGGTGCGGCGCCTGTTTAGAAAACAAAGTAGACATGGGCGTTTATGGATTTTTACGCAAACAGTTAAATATCCGATTTCAGCTGTTGAAAGCGTTTTCAAAATCTGTTTTTAGAAATCGATTTCAAGAGAGGCTCCGGCTTGCAGTTTCGATCGTCTCTAGTAATATTATTCGGTTGTAAGTGCATTGATGAAAACTATACAAACATAAACAAATACTTGCCTACGCAAATCTACTACTCTTGCCGTGGTTTTGTGAAATCGGTTTGTCTAGTTCGGATTATCGATACGATTCGATTTCTGACTGAAATCGGATTTTAGATTGTATATTTATGATGCATGAGATATATCTGATGCATGTCTAAAATAAAGTTAATATAAACGTATATTTTCTTTATTTCACACTAGCTTCTGCCCGCGACTTCGTTCGCATGGAAATCGTAAGACATCACAATATACTACAATAACAGCCACATTTTTATAAAACTTCCCTGTATACTACGTTTGTAGTTTTATTCTCAGCAGCCAAAATATACAGAGAGTCAGGAATGGTGACTCGGGAGCAAGCGACGTAACAGTTGTCCGTGTGAGAAGCAGCTTATCCTGAGGTCGACACCCGCAGCCTTCAGCCTTTAGTGTCGGCCCCTGTGACTTGTTGATCGCAAAGCATACACTCCCAGAGAACTGCACGCGCTTTAACTGGTAATGGTGGGGAATTTGTACTTTATACGCGCTATAAACACTGTCTCACCATCGCCACAACCTGTTAGAATTTCCACCTCGATGACGTTTCTCTGCAAAGACATGACTTTGAGCTGGTTTCCGTTACACAGATATACAACCGGAAGTCCACTTGCCATTTAATGCTGAAATGAACCTTTTTGGCGCAGCCGTGAGGCACACACTATTGTTTTAAAAACACTATTTTTTATTTCCACTGTAATTTGTGTTTTGTGTTTCGCGAACTGTGTCCAAATAAATGTTTTTTCTATCTTTCTTTCTTTTCTTTCTATTTGTAAATTGAGAAATTCTACGGGGTGATATTTGGCATCATCTTCCTCCACATCACTATTAATGGAGGTGTATATCACTTCACTCCCTTCAATTTGTGAGAGAATACTGTGGTTGATCGCTGTAGCTTGATCATCTTCGGAGTTAAAACGGAAACACACCTAAGAATTCTCTTGGTACGGTATTTGACTGATATCCCCGTATATCAGACAAATAAGATCTTCTAAAGTGGGATCTACTCTACCAAGAGTCTCTGGTAGAGTGCTTTCACCAACTTTTAGAAGAACATCGGAGAATTCTTGAGCATTTGAATTACCGCCAAGCCGAGCTCGTATGATGATGGTCAAGCGCAGTTTATGAACTCTCGACCATAGAGTCGACCTTTTCAACGAAGTTTTCACTTTTTTTGTCAAAACTGTGACACCACCCATCATATCTTGGTTTCTGCGGATGTCCTGCAGGGTTCTGTTTACAGTTTCCACTGCTTTCCTTTTTGCCATAACGCATTCATCCCATACGACGAAGCGCAATCCCCTAAGCACACATCCCTTGTTACTGTTGCGTGACACCCCACAAACAGGTGTTTCGTTGCTCTCTAAATCGATGGGAATCTTAAACATAACGTGCGCTGTTTTGCCACCAGGAAGCAGTGTGGCAGCGATTCCAGAAGATCCACATACATATTATAAAATCGCTAGGACAAATTTGCTGTCAAAATCTGTAAAAAAACATTTTATTCCTACAGTCTTTTGCTCTAAAATGATCAGAATACAACCTTGAATGTTTTGTGACTGTAAAGTACTTGTAACTTAGTAGTTTCCCATAGCTTACGAAGTTTTCCATTTTTTGTGAATTAATACATTCTATGAACTATTACATACACAATCCAAAAAAAAATCGTTTTACAAAAAGAGTTTAAAAAAACAGATGTAAATCGAACTTACTACCCCGGGCGGCCTACCACCAGCTCATAAAGCAGTATTTTTTTAATGTTACTTCAGTGGGAGAAAGAGATGGAGCTATACATCCTGTAGAGCTTCATCTCTTTCCCACACTGAAGTAAACTAAAGTAATATTAAAATAATACTGCTTTTGAGCTGGTGGTAGGCCCTCAGGACTTCAAATCATTCGTCCAATCGCTTACTTATTCGCTTTGTTGAAAGTTAGCTAAAATAGCCGTTCCTATATAAAAGGTAGCGTGATGATAATCATTTAAAAAGTTAAATCGGTAACTACCTATCTACAATATCCCAACCTTTTGGCGCATCCTTTTACAATTTGCAGAGAAAAATACGAACATGATGTAATATTGCTCATCCCCCATAGCAAATAGCGTGATAGTTTATGCCCTACGGTTGGTACAGACAAACATTCTAAAAACTTTATTTTCCGCATAAGAATCGATCCCAGACCTCTTAGCAATAACTTTCTTTAAAAAAAAATAACTTCGTTACGATTTTATTATATCTATAGATTATAGGTAGATTATCAAAAAAAATAATAATCGTATAACAAAATGTGAAAAAAAAGAAAAAAAACCGTAGGTGGGAATCGAACTTACAACCCCACGTTTACAAAGCAACCGCCCAACCGCTGAGCTAATTGCTTTGTTGAAACTTGTCTAAAATAGCCGTTCCTATATATTTTTTGATTGACTGCTTAGTTCCATAAAGGTATAGCGTGATGATAATCATTTAAAAAGTTAAATCGATAACCATCTACAATATCCTAAAATTTTGGCGCGTTTTTTCCCAAAAATACGAACATAATATAATATTGCTCGTCCCCCATAGTAAATAGCGTGATAGTTTATACCCTATAGTTTGACCAGACTTATAGGGAACACCTATGCAAAATTTTAACAAAATCTATCCGGTAGAATTTGCGTCATGCTAGAACATAAAAATACAACATAATGTAATATTGCTCGTCCCCCATAGTAAATAGCGTGATAGTTTATACCCTATAGTTTGACCAGACACACAGGGAATATCTATGCAAAATTTTAACAGAATCTGTCCAGTAGAATTTGCGTGATGCTGGAACATACATACAGACAAACAGACAAACAGACAAAAATTCTAAAAATAATATTTTCGGCATTAGAATCGATCCTAGACCTCGTAGCAATTACTTTTTTTCAAAAATATTCAATGTACAGTTTTGACTTCGCTACGATTTTATTATATGTATAGATAACTTACTTTGCTGGCTAGCTTACCTACTAGATTATATAAAGAAAGAAAGAAAATAAATTTATTTAGCACAGACCAAAAAGCACACAATATAATTAATAGCTGCCTCGTTGGTCTAGTGGTCGCAAGCGCTACTGCTGAGCATGAAGTCCTAGGTCGGGCAAAGTGTTATTGGGTTTTTCTATCTGAAATTTCTCAGTAGCAGCTCGGAGTCTGGATTTGTGCCCGGTTGATGGCAATAGGCTCGCCCCCTATTACATGGGACTTAAACATAACTGGCGAAATGTGGGTGTACCTGCTACAGGGACACCTCTGCCCAACTCTTCGGGGAAACAAGGCGTGATGTTATGTTATGTTATAATTAACAGTAGATAATAATAAAATAAAAGTGTGATGTAAGAAATTATAGCTTCGACTTACAAGCCGTGGGTTACCTGAGCGCGTCCACCAACCCACATTGAATCCATACGTCATGTTAGTGAACGTCAGTAGGGACTGGTCATCTCTTAGCTGTCATGGCTTATTTTAATTTTTGAATTGTTTTTATTACAGACGCTTTTAATGTGCATGTCTTTCTACGTTGTTCTCTCATATATAATTCTAATATGAATGATGAAACCAATATTTTGTAACAATATTCTGATTTAAAAGAGTGTCCGTGAACGCTCTGAAAATCACCTTCATTTTTCTAACTGACCGACCCCTTGACGGTAAAAAAGTACCTATGATTGTTTTTTTTTATATAAATGGATTACCGTTTGATTTCGGTTAAGAATGGAGAGAAAATTGTATGAATGGCAGAAAATACCTGAAATAGGTTTAATACATTTGAGAATGATGATGAATATGCTTAAGGACCATGCACTAAGGGTAGCCCACGAAATTCTAATTTTCTTACATTTTTTGCAGGTCTGTGTCAGTTTGTATGTTGATTAAAATATGATTTAGGACCGTAACAAATATGGATATACAGAATTATAATCGTTAGAATCAGTAATACAACTCCCTAAGTTAGCATAATCCACAAATATCATGATTTTATGAAATACCAAAAGGGTAATATGAACATAGAGAATTGAATTGATGATTTTTATGATTATTATACTATAAGTAAATATTTGATACGGCTGCGAATCATATTTAGATCAACATACAACCTGCAAATTGCAAAAAACGTAAGAAAAATTGAATTTCACGGACCACCCTGACACTTTCGCCTATAGGAATCTTCATTAAGAACTTACGCTTGACATTGGCAGAAGCTATATGTATTACATAACAACACTCCTGTTTTCCCTGAAGGGTTATCGAGAGGTGTACAAAGGACACCTACCTTTCACCAGATATGATTACGTTCCAAGTAATAGGGGGCGAGAATATTGTCCAGGCATATGTCCTGACTGCGGGTTGGTACTCAGAAATTCCTGATGGAAAAACCCAGTTGTTAATACGTAGCCTGAATTGGACTTCACACTTAGCTTACCGCTTGCAACTGTTAGAACAATGAGGCAAACTCCTAGCAGTGAGAACAAAATACGATGGTTAGTTTTTTTTTGCTGACCTATTTTGTCCCACTGCTAGACAAAGATCTCCTCCATACTTTTCCGGTCTTCCTTATGTTGTCTTTTCTCTAGCCATCCGGTCAAGAACGAGTCCAGATCGTCACGCAGCGCTTTTTAGGCCTGCCCGTTGGCGACGCCCGTCATCAGACACCCACTATGTGGCGATCCTGGCCCATCTGTTTTGATGCATCCTATAAGTGTGACCCGCCCAGTCCCATTTCAGCTTCGCAAAATTATCGCCAACATCGGCGACACCTGCCTTGGAGCTTATTATGGTACTGCGAATTTTGTCAATGAGACTTTTAAAATGCTACACTCCATTGCTTACGTTACACATTCACAAAAGTCTTTTACCAAAACCCTTGTTAATCTCTAAAAATTCCCGTATCATATAATTCTACCTCGACAACTCGACTATTTTCCCCACATGACTACTAGTGATCCACGTATTAAAATAAAGTGAAACACAAATAACACCGTACAGACGATGTTGTAAGTATTCCAGTGGGATCGAAGGATACCTGACTCACCTCCACAATTGGACATTACCGTAGAAATTGCTCCTTTATATTCCCAGTGCATTGCGGTTTCAATATAACGTTCGTAGTCAGGATAGCTAATGCCGAATTACTGAATGTAATGTATTGAGTGGCTGTGACGTAGGTAGGATAGCTCTTGAAGGAGCAGTTAAGCTTAAGTTGTTTTTAGGGTTCGGCTAATAGGATTACCCAATATTTCCAAAAAACCCTGTCTGATCCGAAAAGGGCATATAGGTACAGCAAGAACATTACCAAAAAGTAATAAAAAATGTTATTATTATTTAAAATTCACATTTTTAGTACTTATCAAATTGACCCACAATCAATCTGTCTAGCCTTTTCCCAACTATATTGGGGTCGGCTTCCAGTCTAACCAGATGCAGCTGAATACCAGTATTTTACATGGAACGACTGCCTATCTGACCTCCACAACCCAGTAACTGGGAAATACGATACCCCTTGGGAAGACTGGTTGTCACACTTTCGGGCTTCTGACGACCCGTAACGACTGCCAAAGATCCACAAACAACAGCCGAGACCAACAGCTTAACGTGCTTTCCGAGACACGGAGGAGTCTCGGTATATAGAAATGGTCACCCATCCACGGACCAACCCCGGCAAGCGTAGCTTAACCTGACAGATCAACTCGAGCTGCTGTTAGTATTTAGCCACGAGCTCCTCAAAATGACCCACAATCCATAAAAATTAGCAAATTTTTAACAGGAGTCATAAATTAGTTTAGCGAGTCATACTCGCTAAGCGACGCGACGGCCGCCGGGGCCGCCCGCGCCCCATGTAGTAGATAACCCTGTAAAATTCCCCATTGAAAAAAAAATTTTTTTTTTCTCCTTATAATTTCCACTTACACAGACTCTCAGTACGATACTTAACACCCTCACGGATCGGACACTGTTTTTTTTTTTGCATAATTGTATATTATTCAAGTTAGAAGAGAGATAACTACTAAGAGATCGACAGATTGAAGCAATTTCTGTTGAATGGAGTTAAGTATAATATCATTCAATATTTCGCTATGTTGATTAAGTCAATATTTCACTCTTTTAACTTACTTCAAAAATGAAGAGGTTCTCAATTCGATTGTATGTTTATTTTTATTTTTTGTATGTTTGTTACGCGATTACTCCACCAATTATGAATTGATGATTCTTTTTTGTTTAGTAGGTCATAACTTCAAAGGTGATCCTTTTGACTAACTTTACTTGGGTAGTTTTTTAGTTAGCTTCAATAATACGTATTTTTTCCCACTTAGTATGTGAATGATATGATAAGTTCCCGTCACTGTTATTTACATAGCAGGTAGTGGTATTCGAATTTCTGTGGGGTAGGTACCACAACTAAAAAGTGAAAAATAAACTTCCAAAAAAACACTACAAAGTGAAAAATAACTGGAAGTCGGTGCAAAAAATGAAAATTCAAAACCAAAGACACCGACTTCCGAAATTAAAGTTATTTTTCACTGTTTTGTTTTTTTTTTTGAAAGTCGGTTGTTTTTATTTTATTTTATTGTATCAGTTTTATTATTTGCTTACGTGCTTATTTATTTATTTAGTTTTTTAAGTATACAAATTATGTATTAGGTATGTTGAAACTGTTTGTACACCCCGTCACTTGTCTTGTCCTTAAGGGTTCATTAGAAAACCAGCGTCAGACAGCATCTGTCTTTTGGCGCAGCCGTGAGGCACACACTATTGTTTTTAAAAACATTATTATTTTTATGTTCACTTCGTTATTTTTGTGTTTTGTGTTTCACGAACTGTGTCCAAATAAATGTTTTTCTTTCTTTCTTTCTATTACCTATTATCAACACTGACATAAGAATCTACTGCAAAACATACAACAACAATATTATAATGTACTATCAGTATATTATATATTCGTTTATTTTCACAGAATTTAAGCTCTAACTTACTTTCTCAAAGGTTGAACAACCACATTGCTGTATGTACAGCTTTACCAATGTGAAATCAAGTTTAACAAAACATCTGTATATAATTAGCAAAAACTTTAGTGTTGTGAACTAAATGTCATTTACGATCATAGTAATTGAGTCTCCAAATCAATCCCTAATTGAAATACACGAACTAAACTAAGATCAGATCTATAAAGTTAGTATCACAGCAGGGTAATCCGTAATTGATACAAACCAATAGCCTGTTTACAATGCCGTGGGGCACAGATAAATAATTGTTCAAAATAGATGTGTCATTGATAAAAAATTAAACCAATAAAAATGAATTTAAAATCAAAGAAAAAGTATTATAAATGTGTATTTTTGTTGCAAGTGCAGTCAACAATATTTAGAAACTAATTAGTTAATATGATAAAAATCCGTCTGACAAAACTTTAGTCATATTGTTGTTCATTTTTATTATTATTAAATAACATCTGTACTTTTTGTTTACCTATGTTCTACAAATAAAAATATTTGAATTTGAATTTGTGACTTCAACTTTGAAATGTAAAAATAATTTAGGCACTTGCAGATAGTAGAGCATAGTAACTATTGACTTCTTTTGAATCAGGTAACCCTGAAAACAGGAATTACATTTTCTGTTTTCAGGGTTACCCGTACTTATGTAAAGTTAACTTAAAAAAATATGATGATGATCCTGTCAAACCCTAGAAGACAAATAACAATACTTGAGGTATAGATAGAGGACCGGACAGTCTAAAACAATCTCGTACAAAACAACACAACACAACGCAACACAACACAAACAGTCAACCATTTCCTGTACACACAAACACATCCTGTCAATACATTAGTTGACACATCTCCTGGTGACTTGATCTATGACATCCGATTGTCGCAAACACGGCGAATAGTTGCATCAATCATAGCGTAGTAGCCACCTGTCGATCTCTAGCAATGCATCTTCATCAGAAACGAGACGTTTACTAATCTGTCCTTAATCTGATACAACGATCTATTGGCGGTTATCATCTTGTGAGGCGATAAAGGGTTCTACAGTAAGCAATTTAATAAATTAATGTTAATTTAATTAGAATACTGTTTAAAAATGGGTGGTAGACTTTATGCATTGGTCTGACGACATCGTAAAAGGAACAGTTAATACCAGGGGGCTAATTTAAAAACAATGCAATGGTCTCGCCATTGTGAGTTTTTGACAGATTTTGTATGACGAATCACGTAAATAGGCCCAACAATCACGGATAAATCGGTGAAGGCATGAAAAAAAAGAGACTCGCCGAATGCATAATTTCCTTTTTTAAGTCGGTAAAAAACACGGGCGCCACAGTCACAGTATGATAAAGTGACAGTGACCTTGAAATGATTACCTACGGCTGCTCGGCAGATAAACCAGCCGCGTCCATTCGTAACTGCCGCGCACTCGATACTGTTGCGATATACACTGAGATTTCGAAGCACGTCGTCGTTTCGGTCATTTTCTATGAAGATATACAAATACAAATACAAAATAGTTTATTGTGCCAAATAGAAAATTACACTACATTTTAACGTGTTTGGAGCCTCCTTTTAGACAAACAATGCCTGTATTAGAAGGCTCCTATAATACTACTATAATAATATTACTTATTTCTACTGTGCCACAGTGCCATTCTTTCCAAAGTGACATCACGTTCTCTAGAAATCAATGTTTCCAATATGGAATAAATATATCTATTACAACAGTCACCATGAATATTTTCGCTCATAACTTTTTGGTTCGAGCAGTTCTTGGCAGCTCTAGACTTCAAAAGCATCTGTAAATTATGGTCTAATTGAATTATTACAACTGAAAGTTGACACTTGATTTGTAGCAAAGTACTAACCTACTTACCTACTTTATTTTCTAACTAGTCATAGACAAAATATAAAAGAATAAGGCTACTATTTCTTTATTCAAATAAATCAGCGATTAGTTATCTACCAGGTCTTATACATGGTAATTTTTACGACATTGAGTATTGTAAAAAGCGTTTAAAATAATCTACATTTACGAATTGGCAACAATGAAAGAAATAAATAAACAAAGAAAATGCGTTTATTGGCATTAAAGCATATACTAAACTATATTTCTCAACTATATTGGGGCCGGCTTTCAGTCTAACCGGATGCAGCTGAGTATCAGTATTTTACATAGAGAGACTGCCTATCTGACCTCCACAACCCAGTAACTGCTAATACGACACCCCTTGGTAAGACTGGTTGTCAGACTTTCGGGCTTCTAACGACCCGTAACGACTGTCAAAGAGCCACGAATGACAGCCGGGACCAACGGCTTAACGTGCTTTCCGAGGCACGGAGGTGTCTCGGTATGTAAAGATGGTCACCCACCAACGGACCAACCCCGGCAAACGTAGCTTGACCTGATGGATCGACCCGTGCGGCTATTATTACTCAACCACGAGCTTCTAAAAAAAAAACACCATAATACTATTAATAGATAACAGAAAAAAAAACCACCTGACGCTGATTTTCAGCTGAAGCCAACGAACATTATTTAACACTATACTTAGTGCCATTCGGCTTACCAAGCGTGATGATAATAGCCAAGTTTTATTATAAAAGTCCCTTGTTCAGCAGTAAACCTTAAAATGTTTTTATTTTGTAATTTTGTTGAGTAACTCTCAAATAAAGAGCCTGCAAAACTTTACAGCCCAAACATCCGTTGTTTTAACATAAAACCGTAGTAACAATATTCAATAACCCTAAACTGAAATTCGGAACTCGTTTTACTGACCAGGACATTCTACAAAGCCTAAATGACCGACATTGAACCCTAGGTCAAAGAGATTTCGGACAGATGGCATAAAGGTTATATGCTATATGAATACATAAGATGTAGGCAGAGCTAGGCAGTTTTCTGAATATAAATTTATAGTTATTGATCGAGTGAATCAATACTATATAATATTGGTGTTTGTTTGTTTGTATGTAGGGAGTAATCTTCGGAACTATCAGTCGGATTGGATAAAATCTTTTTGCGTTGGATAGCCCAATTCTTGAAGAAGATTAAAGGCTATGTAACATCACGCTACGACTCTGAATAGCCGAGCAAAAAGAAAAAAGTCAGAAAGAACGCTAAGGAAAGACGAAGTAATAGCGCGGGCGATGGGATGTGACGCGGGGGATTGGGGTCCGAAATTTCACGCGAATGGTTTCACAGGTAGAATCTAGTAACTGTATATACATACTTTAATTTATAAAGCTGAAGAGTTTATTTGTTTGCTTGAACGCGCTAATCTCAGGAACTACAGGTCCGATTTATTTCTATAGGTTATATATCACCACGCTAAGACCAATAGGAGCGGAGCACCAATGAAGAATGTTTCAAAATCGGGTTTTTTTTTTCCTTTTGAGAGCTTCCACTGCGTGCGCTGCGTAAACGGTTAAAGTTTTGCAAAAATCATGTGTTACAGAAAAGTTCTAAAAAAGTCTGGGACGGCATAGGTCTATCTTTTAAGGTTAGCTCACTATAACCTTTTTTTATACTAACCAAAGTTCTAAAATAATGCATTATTTGCAAAGGTGTTTTTTTTTATAAACATGATATTAATCCTTATCCAAATAAATCAAAAAAATCTTGTGGTCGAAGTCGGGGGCGTCACGTGGGCAGAAACTAGTCCTACTAATCCTACTTATAACATTATAAATGTGAAAGTTTGTGTGTTTGGATGTTTGTTACTCAATCACACAATAACGGCTGAATGTATTTGGATGAAATTTAACACACAGATAGTTTATAACCTGGAGTAACATATAGGATACTTTTGATCCCGATAAAACGTTCCCGTGTGATAGTTTTCGATATACATGCAGGTGAAGTTGCGGGCGAAAGCTAGTAAATAATAATCCGAGAATTTCTTAAGCAATCTGTCAAACGTGATTTGTATTCGTACTTTGCTGTGATTGGTGGATTTGAATATTTAGGTTCTAGTATTTTTAGAATAGATCCCTCGTTACATGGTTTTTCTTTTAAAGGGTGATTGTCGAATTGGGAATACAACAAAAAAAATCAAGGACTCGTTGGTCTAGTAGTCGCAAGCGCTACTGCTGAGCATGAGGTCCTACTGGGTTCGATTCCCGGGTTAGGCAGTGTTACTGGATTTTTCTATCTGAAATTTCTCAGTAGTAGCCCAGAGTCTGGATTTGTGCCCGGTTGATGGCAATAGGCTCGCCCCGTATTACATGGGACTTAAACATAACTGGCAAAATGTGGGTGTACCTGCTACAGGCACACCTCTGCCCAACCCTTCGGGGAATCAAGGCGTGATGTTATGTTATGTTAAAATCAAGGAGGGCTTTGGGCTTTGGCGGATTGTTGTTCTGTTTGTCAACTTTCAATAAAAACTCTATGTAGGTATAATAATTGTCCGCCAGACCAAATTCCGGTCATGGATCGGATATTATAGTGCACAAGTGTGTGTATAGACACAGGTGCACTCTTTCTTCCTTCACTCTCATCCAATGGGATGGCAATTCGACACGATCGGAGCGAGATCAGGTGCAGGATCAACGGCTTAACGTGCTTTCCGAGGCACGGAGTATCATACCGCCAACTTCCAAACTCCGGGCTGTTACTGAAAAAAATCCTATTGAAAAAATCATTACTTTAATCTATTTATTTATCTTGATTCAGACACATTACCCATAATTTGTCAGTATTACTTACAACTCATCATCATCATCATCAACCTATAAATGTTCCCACTGCTGGGACACAGGCCTCTCGGTGAGAGGGAGTGGGCCGTAATCTACACGCGGGCTCAGTGCGGGTTGGTAGATGTCACATGTCTTCGAATTTTTGGTTCTAGGACATGCCGGTTTCCACACGATGTTTTCCTTCACCGTTTTAAGAGCAGTGGTGATGAAATAATTTACACAAAGTAAAGCCCCTGTCTGGGTACGAACCTACGACCTACAACTCGTAAGTCGCGGCCGTTACCATTGGGCCACCACTGCTCACTTACAACTATGTTGGTATAATTAATTAAGACAAACTTATACAACTAGAAACAGTAACAATAATACAACACAACTTACAGAACACTGTATCTATTAAGCCATATTCTGGAGACACCTGGCAACAATACATGCACTGCGCACAGGTGGCCTTCAGTCTTACTAGCAACAATGCTCAGGAGACTGCTGTCGCTGTCTCAAATCCGACGCAGCAGTGACGCAGATCTTTTACGCATGATCGCAAACTGTAGGCGCTGCTGCGAACATCCCTGACGCGCTACAGAAACGTGGCAGCAACAGAAGTATCCTAAAAGCATTGTTGTATTGCACACGTAGGGCATTAAACGTTATTTGCGTGTATCTGGCCCACAGACTGCAGGTAAAGTAAAAAAAAAAAAGTAAAAATTCATTTATTTTCCACACTAATTTAAACACAGTATAGGTATAAAAAGCCTGGCATTATGACCTAAACAGTGTTGTCTTATTATGACTGCTCGACCAGGGCTAACATGACAAACGCGACTATTAGTCACTCTCGCATCGAAGAGATAATTCTGTCTATTCTGTCACTTTCTCGTTTTCTGACAGCACTGCCATACTTAATACTCGAGTCGTTCTGTCAAACTTGATGTTTTCTCGACAAACCCTAACACTGCACCTAAGTTATCTCGAATTTTGACAATTCAACATGTGATAATCTACGATTGTTCTGTCATTTAGTTGTCCTCAATTTTGATGACGAGAAGTGGAGATAGTAAAATTATGATTAAAATAAAATAAAACTTCAAAATAACATGGTAGTTTCATAACTATTCTTGTTTTAGTACGGGTGGTAGGTAGGTACAGGCATGATAGATTTTATCTCGAAAATAGTACGTTTACTTTCTGAAGAGCTCATAAGTGCTAAGACTAATAAATAACATTGCAAATATTTATTCTTTGTAATCAAATAAAAAATCAAAAGAAAGTTAGTCATGGATCTACAAATACAAAGTATTTCTGCTAAAATGTTTCAATGTAAATCAAGTTATGTATCTTTGACATATTAAAACATTCAAAAGATGAATAAAAGCTATTTTTAACCGACTTCCAAAAAGGAGGAGGTTATATGTTCGTCGCGTATGTTTGTTTTTTTTTTTTTTTTTATGTATGTCCACCGATATCTCCGTCAATTGTGGACCGATTTTGAAAATTCTTTTTTTGTTTGAAAGGGTGTGCTCTGAAATTGGTCCCGTATAAATTTTATTAACTTTGCTTGGATAGTTTTTGAGTTAGCTACAAAATACGTTTTTTCTTCCCACTTAGTATGTAGATGATATGATAAGTTTTTGTCACTAGTAGCAGGTAGTGGTATTCGAATGTGTGTGGGGTAGGTACCACAACTAAAAAGTGAAAAATAAAAACTTTTTACAAAAAAAAACAACCGACCTCCAAAAAAAAAACACTACAAAGCGAAAAATAACTTTAATTTCGGAAGTCGGTGGCAAAAAACGAAAATACAAAACCCAAGACACCGACTTCCGAAATTAAAGTTATTTTTCACTTTGTAGTGTTTTTTTTTTGGAGGTCGGTTGTTTTTTTTTTGTAAATTTTTTTTATTAGATAACAAGGTGAATTGAATTAATGATAAATGATTGACAACAAAAAGTTAGGGTGAATATGCTGGCCCGCAGATTTTCTCGATGCACAGCTCTATACTCGGGAGCCCTTGGTTCACATATAGATACCCAAAAAGCTTACAATGCTTTGCGTATCCGATACAATAACGCATTCAGTGTATCTTGCGATTGCCGCGCTTCTGTAGTGCTTCGGAAATATTTGCAGACGCACACACTGACTTCTTTGACGTACTGTGGTGTAAGATATCTGCCTTGCTACTCCGCTGGCTGCGTGGTAGTCCCAACACTATACAGCTACATCGATAACCGCCCGGACAGACAGTCCGCTAGTGTGGGTGCTTGCAAATCGCACCCGATCTGTTTTAGATAGTACTTAAGTACTAAAATAGACTAACACTATCGACCGCATTGTATTCTGAATAAATTAAGATTAAGGCTCCGTGCACGAAAAAAACCCTTTTTCGTCACTAACTTTTCTAATTTTAAGAAAGCCTGAAATAATTGAAATATTAAGTGTGTGAAAGTATAAAAAAGTACAGTTTTCGTGGTGCTAAACCATTCGTGTTAGTCACAGAACTTGTGCATCACTTTTGCGCTCTCGAAAATATGGTTTATTTCGCCTTTGATTTACTTAATGAAGATATAGTATAATCATAAAACAAAATTTTGATTATATTTCAGGGATAGCTGAATAATAATGTGTGATTTTTAAGTTTCTTGATATGGTTTACTGAATAAAAGAATAAATACATTACTGACAGGGTTAAAAAAAGGTTATTTCAACATTTTTTTTTCTGTTATATTTTGTATGGATGTTGAAAAAAGTGGTTCCTATATGTAGAAGTAGACCATGTGATGATGTTGATGAATTTTTTTATTTTTAATATCAAATGTAGTTGTTTCTTCTAACGAAACGATCAAACGTCAGTCTCGCGTCAATTTTTGGAAAATTTGTTGCGAATTTTTGTCATTTTCCATGAATCCTTAATTTATTTGAAAAATCCCTTTCCACTATGTACAAGACAAAGAATTCGACTTTTTAAATCACAAATAATTTTGTTTTCTCTTTCTCACAACTAATGAACAAAATTGATCAAAATCAGTTAATTTCGTGCACGGAGCCTTAATAATTATAATGGATCAACGATCATTGTGTGAGTCGTGACAGCGAATGGCTTAATAGCCAAGAGCCTCGACCAAAACCTGAGGAGGCTCTCGTTGGGTAGCTGGATCAAGGGCTTGATTTACAAAGCGGTACTTCTGGACACGTCTCGCATTGTTAGGTTCCTCTCTCTGGAGCCCTGACCGCCGGTGGCTTGAACCCTGTTCCCGATACCGGTGGGCAACTATTTTTTTTCAAATATTTGTATGTTTTTTATATTCTAATATTTAAAAATATGATTTAAAAGTATATTAAGGAAATAAAGGATATAATTAATAGTAATAAAAAAAATCTTATGTAGGAACATAATGCTTTAAGATTGCTTTATAAGTACTGAAATTGTTTGGGATAGAACGTTTCACTTCTTCTTTCTCATGGAAAAGGGCTAACTGATTCAAAAAGTACCTAATCACATTTTCATCTCATAAACCGGTTTCACTACATATTATAAAAAAAAGTACCCACCGCGTCCGTATGTCTGTCTGACCGCGCCAATCTGTGGAACTACCTGTCAGATTTGAAAAGTCTTTTTGCATTTGATAACCCAATTCTTGAAGAAGGTTATAGGCTATTTAACATCACGCTACGACCCTTAGGAGCCGAGCAAAAAGAAAACAAGTCAGAATGTACGGTAAACAAAAATCTTTTTACAAAAAAAAAAACACTACAAAATATTTTTTTAAATCGGTCTACAATTGAAGAAAATATCGATGAACAAACATAAAAAAAACAGTCGAACATGGAACTTCTCCTTTTTGGAAGTCGGTTAAAAATGAAATATAGCGCGGGTGGGTGATGCGCAGCGACGCGGTGAGTCATTTACCGAAAATACACGAAGTCGCGAACAGAAGCTAGTATAGGTACATAGTATAAAATCAGAAAAATAAATCACATCAGCAACTTCAAAGATATTTCTCCTTCATACCAATAATTACAACTGCACCGGACGTACATCCCACTTTATAGCAGAGCCAAAGATGAAATTAAATGGAAAAGAATTAAGAATTTCAACTTCCTACGTTCTCCGTCTCAAGTTTTAATTGCCCTCCATTGCACAAGTTGAGAAATTAATATGTTTCAAGGGTCTTTAATTTCTGGACATTGTTCTGGGGACGTCTTTTGTCCTGATTTAGTGTATATGCGTCACTTTGCTTCGAAATATAGGTTGGTATGTGATATAGGCAGAATATAGATGAGTTTGCAGTTTGATTGGTTGGGGCGAACTAAGTTTGAGTGCGCGAATGTTTGTAGTATTGGTAGAGGTGTGCCTATTTCAGAGTGATTTGATGACGTATGGCTGTTGTTGCGAGAATGCAGAGTACTAAAATCAGAGGGGTATTTTAAGAACGTTCGCTTTCTAATCTGTCTATCTCTGTCAAAAAAACTTTCTGTCCGTCTCTGTCAAAAGAACTTTCCAAACATTTTTGACGAGCTTTGGACACATTTTTGATGATTGTTGCTGAGATGAGATTGCCACTAGATTTTGAACATTTTTCCGTCCATTGACGTTTTCCGTTTTTTAAAAGTCTCGTAGAAAAGTCCTTCTGATGTTTGTATTTTTTTCCAAAATATCAATCACTTTAAAAAACCTCTTTAGACTGCCTCGTTGGTCTAGGGGTCGCAAGCGCTACTGCTGAGCATGAGGTCCTGGGTTCGATTCCCAGGTCGGGCAAAGTGTTATTGGGTGTTTCCATCTGGAATTTTTCAGTAGCAGCCCGGAGTCTGGATTTGTGCCCGGATGATAGCAATAGGCTCGCCCCCTATTACCTGGGACTTAAACAACTGGTGAAATGTAGGTGAACCTGCTACAAGTATACCTCTGCCCAACCCTTCGGGGAAATAAGGCGTGATGTTATGTGTTGTTTAAAAAAATTGGAGACCAAAAATGCAGTTTCATTTTACTACCAACTTAAGTTTTCGCAAAATCAGGATTTCAAGCAATTTTTTTTAACTTGTACCAAGATTGTAAGAATGGAACACTAATTCCATATATTCAGTTTTGTATGTTTGTTACGTGTTTGATTTTCTCAAACACCAAAGCACGTAAAATATTGAAATTGGTATCGATATTTACTTTTCCTTAACCTAAAGTGTACTAATGACCGATTTCCTCAGCTCGGTCGCTCCAGTGTGTTGAATTTTACTCCTACGTTTATTAGATTTTTAGTAAAATATTTATTTTTTCGACGTTTTTTGTCATAAACCATAACATTTTGGACCAAATAGATGATGTTTAACAGAATATTTCGATTTTTTTTTTTTTTTCAATTGGCGGTCTTGTTCAGAGAATTGAAATATGGCTAGCCAGGTCTCCAAGAGGATTTCATAAAAGAGGCATAGGGAATTTCGGCAGGAAAACTGATTAAATAATTTTGTCAGTGTTCACGTAAACGGGTACATGGTTTGCATGAAAAGACACGTCGGATGTGCGCAAGAGGCGCACATCCGACGTGTCTTTTCATGCAAAAAAGGAATAACAATTTAATGTGAGATATAATTTTTGCACTGCATGTTTATTCCATTTTTATCGTTAAATTGTATTTTATGAGTCAAATAAATGTTCTTTTCTTCCTCTCTTAATGCTCATTTTAAATTCTATTCTTTTATTTTTTTCGATAAGATCTAAAATAGAGATGTAGTTGGGCAAAATGTGTTCAGCATATTTGTGAGGACATTTTAATTTATCAAAAATTGGCAGCTCTAGTTGACATCCGTCTCTTTCTTGTTTTAATACCTAGAGAGAAAAACATAGCAATACACTAAAGTTAGTTTGTGCATAACAGAATCGACACCAATTCTAATGAATCTACGACTACTTTTATCTAAGCAAAACGGCTCTTTGCTCATAAAAAGACGTGTAAGTTAGACATTTCATTAGACACAATGATGTCTTCGCGTAACGATATGTAGAAGCTCTTTATTGACATAATTTACGATGCAAGCAGTAGCCAACAGCGGGATATAATAAGTTAGATGAGCTCAAGCAGATGCACTGCGGCATGTTCAAAATATGGTTATTACTTGGTGCGAGTTTGGAGCGAATAGCGGGAATGTGGATGCAATTATGACAAAGGATATCTAATTGTTTTATGTAGATTATGTTAACTTTTTGGCCCATTAATTGTCATGTTAATTTTGGGGCATAGGTCTCCTATAATGGGTCTACCTTTTATGGTAGAACTTGTCATGTCATTATATTATTTTGCATAACAATAACGGATAGCATAATCTTCATTTCACAGAAAATTGTTTGCCATAGACTCATTTAGCATACTACTACATACTACGACTACGTGGAGTCTGTTTTGCAGCTATTCGTTTCTGTCACTAACTTTTGTAGTACAACATAATTATTAACTTTAGATTTTTTTTATTTAAGGTTAAAAATGCTACTTTATAGAAATGGCACTATGCCTAGTAAAATTATTCCAAATAAAATTCTGCCATCTGAAAACTATACCATTGTAAATTCGGACATACAAAAATTCGGCCAAACAATAGATAAACTAAATTCAAATTCAAATTCAAATTCAAATTGTTTATTTGCAAGAAAATGAATTATGCCATAAAAATATTCGTGTAAAGGAGATTATGCCAAATGTGTTATGCCAAATAAGTTTCGGAGTATCAAGATTCTGTCAAATATCTCCTATAAATAGCCTACTCTTAGCAACGCAACCAATCGCAAACTATAGTTAATAACGCCGCTTCGTGTACGAACCTCCCTTAAAATACTAGTCCTGTGACAATCTGGCTACTCATTAATGATTTGAGTTTGTAATTGGTTACTTTAGTAACGGCGTGAAAGACGGGCCTTACGCTTGACAGATAATTGGTAGATGGCAGATTAGGTATATAATTCTAATTAATCTTTTGTTAAGGTTGACGTCCCTACTTTAGTATGCTATTAAGGTTCCGTACCTCAAAAGTTTAAAAAAAACGGAACCCTTATGGGACCACTTCGTTGTCCGTCCGTCAGTCTGTTAAAACCCATTTTCTCAAAAACGCGAGGAGGTATCAAGTTGAAATTAATATCAAATATGTAGATCTATGTTTTCTTAGAGCTCTAAAAAAATCAAGCTTCTAAGTCAACGCAACAAAAAAATACGGCCATTTATGTGATATATTTTGATACTCGCAAATAAATCAAAATCTACAGGGTACTTCCCGTTGACCTAGAATCATGAAATTTGGCAGGAAGCAAGGTCACCCAGTACAAGTAAAGGAAAAAGTCCGAAAATTTATAATTTGTAGTTTTATCACATAAAAAAATGCGATTAAGGGCTTATATTTGCAGTTGGAGAATTGGATGTGACGTATTTCGATTTATGGGAGAACATGTTTCTTAACTACTAAGTTTGTTCTTGGAATAAATCATCCCAACTACGAAACCATTCATTGTGCGTGGTCCAATACGCACTTGGCCGGTTTTCTTCTACTACAGCAGTTTGACTGAGATGTTTATTAGTGTTTACTGAAAAGCTTAGAGCTTAACTTTATTATTACTAGCCGTGCTCCTGTTAAGATTTTTCATCGACAAAAATGATAAACTTCCATACAAACTTTCAACCCCTAAGTGCTCATACAGATGAGCAGCACGCGTCATTGGCAGAGACAACTGCAACTGCCGGCCGACACGCGGCGACATCATACTCAAATTTCTGCCCTACCTTTTTATATTCACCCCTTTCAAAGTTCATAGTTAACATTGCCAACTTGATCGGAAGTACATGTTGTCACGTCGCAAATTGAAGAATGCGAGAGGTGAGCGCCTTAGTGAGGAAAAGGGTCGCATTCCAAGAGGCCTCGGGATACCGAGAGATAGTTAATTCCATGGCATTCCGATACGGAATATATTCATATTATTGCCTTTATTACGGATACTGTTGATGTGAGGTTGTTGAGAAGATATTTTTGATGAGTATTGTTTCATTTTCGAAAGGAATATTTTGAAGTTCCTGAAGTTCTGAATGTTCCTGTTTTTGAAGTTATTGCTTCGTTGGTCTAGTGGTCGCAAGTGCTATTGCTGAGCATGAGGTCCTTGGTTTGATTCCCGGGTCGAGCAAAGTGTTATTGGGTTCTTCTATCTGAAATTTCTCAATAATCTCGGCCCCTGATACATGGGACTTAAACATAACTGGCGAAATGTGGGTGTACCTGCTACAGGGACACCTCTGCCCAACCCTTCGGGGAAACAAGGCGTGATATTATGTTTATGTTATGTATTTTGAAGTTTTGGATAAGTGGTTTTTGACCCATTTTATAGAAAGGAGGTACCTAGTTTACAACCCAATGACTACCAGCAGGATTGCCAAACTTGTAGGCAACATTTTAAAGGCTCTCATGTCCGAATTGCACTGACATAAAATATGCCTTTCAAAATAGAACTACAAATGCTGATGGCTGCTGTAATCGGCGCAGTTAGCTCCCTGGGAGAACCACAAAACACGCTGTTAGTAAAGATACCTACTGAGATACAAATAAATAAAATTGAAGTGTCTGTTTGCAATGTCAGAATAACAGCTTTCGTCTAAATGCATATGAAGGTATGTACGGGTCATACTACAAAACACTTTTTTTTTTAAAGTCTGTCTGTTCCTGACGTACGTCACATCGGACCACATACCACACTGTGATCGCGGGCTTCTCCACTTCCTTCCACTCGCTCGCCGACACCTTGAGCGTGCGCACACATATCGATCGTCTCAATATAATTGTAATCAGTACCTACCTATGAAATACAGTACTTATCGAAATCAAATAGTTTTATTACGAAGTCAAGACCACCAGCAGCACACCTAGAGCTTGATACTCAACATATGGTCCTTCGAGCCGGATGTGACGTCAGGAACATAGTCCTTTGTCTGTTCCGAATAATATCCGAAACGGCTGGACCAATTTTGACGGGACTTTCATTTACAGCTATACAAATTAATAAAATTGCAGTATAGACTTCCACGCGGACGGAGTCGCGGGTCAGCTATTAAAAAGCTAGTAAAAGATAAATTTAATTCCTTAATAACCCAACCTCCTTCTGCCACTGCGGAAAAGGAATGCCAGTTTAATTTTAGCTGGTGACCACACGTTACAATAGAAATGTCTTATTTATAATTAAGGTGTTAATACTAGAAGCTGCCACAATATTCTCAGGATATTAAACTATGCGAAGCATTTTGAAGGTAAATTTAAGACTTTAACTTCGACACCTCATGTAATATCTCCTTGTCGTGTATTATAAGATTAATTAAGTTAAATAACTCTATGTGCAAAACACCCGTGAAATATGCGGTACACAGGAGTGTAAATTAATACACGAGTAAAAATTGTCACAGCTGATGATACTGAGTCTGTACGCAACGTGCAAACCACGCATCACATTGACGTCATCTAGCATCATCAGCATATAATACAACTTCCTGACATCAATCGTCGGGCAGTTTCCCACCAGACACAACACCCGTCTGGACGGAGGATTCTTCCTTTTCTATACGGGATGAGTGAACTTTACACCCTGTCCCTGCATGAAATTCGTCCTTATTCTGTCTTCACAATATTTTGTGCATATGATAAAAAATAGTCATCTTGGGTGAAAATAATAGCAAGTCAGTTTATCTGATGGCAGGGAAGCCCAGTACCCTAATTGCGTAACTCATTTTCGTAAACAATTTCGCGAAATTTGTTTCATTTTGACATTTCAACAACATTCATTGCGTTATTTACGTTGTTGAACAGATTTTTTTTCCAACTTATGAAGCAATGGATTAGAAATCTGTTTCAAATCGAAACAAATTGTGATTGTGTTGTATTACGCAATTAGGGTGCAGGTCACCCATTTCTTGATCTTTTCTTAAATTGATGATTTTGAACTTTTGATTTATGTCAGTAAAATACTTCTATTATTTAATTTTTGTTATAATAATTTGATTGCGGTGTGTAGGTATTTGAATCTTTGGTTACTAGCATAATTCTTAAGTATACTAACAAAAATATGGATCACTGTCTGAAGTAAATAACTAAATTAAAATACCTTGTCGACCGAAATCTGCTCGAAAAACATATCGTCAGGGTAT
Organism: Agrochola lychnidis; assembly: GCA_963680765.1. NCBI lineage: Eukaryota > Metazoa > Arthropoda > Insecta > Lepidoptera > Noctuidae > Agrochola > Agrochola lychnidis. The sequence continues at coordinate 20,845,874 of OY796857.1, forward strand.
ACCAACGTTTTATCACATTCCAGAGGCTGTGAAAATAGAGAAAACAAATTTTCCCAGATATGAGACCTAGCTAGATCGATTTTCATCCCCGTAAACCCCTATACTGTACCTTTCATCGAAACTTTTAGAGCCGTTTTCGAGAACGTGATTACAAATATATACATATATATACAAATATTGCTCATTTAATAGTATAAGATAGGATTAAATTAAATTAACTGTCTAGGTCCCTAACACCGTGTGTGTAGTATAAATATTCCGCTATTAACTTGGCCCATTGGTCTCTCGGTAGCTTATTCTAGCGTCACTGAGATACGAGCAAACTTTCTCATGTGTTCCACAAAACTAGCTCCTATTTACAAGCCCCAAATAGTTGGTCCCAAAGAATAACCGTCCAAAACGTTTGGCCAACAATTTAATCCAAAAAACAAACGTTGAAAACAAACATTTGCCAAATAGTTTGATGAAAATAATGAACTCAAAAAATTATACTAACAACTTTACAGTTCAAAGAACAATTATATTTTGGTAAATTGAAATTGTTAAAAGTTTATCGTTTAGTAGGTCAACGATTCAGTTAAGATTAATAACCAGTTATGTTTGAACTTTGTTGTGTTTTAAAATACATGGACACGGAGGTCTTACCACTAAATTGCTTTGTGTTTATAGATATAGCGTGATAATTTCTATAAACCTCGCTAAGCTTTGATGTCTTTGAAATTAATTTACGATGTGTTAAATACTTTGGGTTTTATTATAAAAATACAGAATTCTGAGAGGTAACAGTGTTGAATGAAATGTCAGTTTTTCCAGGAATTTCTTTGCATTAGTGCCACAAAAAGTAAAAGGAAAAAAATAAAGTGTCGCAATTATTGTCAACAGTGTGACAAAATATCAATAATATAATATAATACTCGTAGCTGGCCTTGTGGCTGGTTAATAACTGCCACACGGGTCTGTCGATCGGGTAAAGCAACGCTTGCTGCAGTTGGTCCGTGGTTGGGTGACCATCTTCACATACCAAGACCCCGCCTTGCCTCGGAAAGCACGTTAAGCAGCTGGTCTCGGCTGTCATTCGTGGATATTTAACATTGGTTACGGGTCATCAGAAGTCCGAAAGTCTGACATCCAGTCTTACTAAGGGGTATTGTTTTACCTAAGAACTGCGTTGCGGAGGTTAGATAGATAGTTGCTCCATGAAGAATACTGGTTTTCAACTGCATCTGGTGAGATTGGAAGTCGCCCCCAACATAGATGGGCAAAGGCTAAGGAGATGATGAGTGTGAAAAAATATACATAAATTCATGGCATATAAGAACAAACCAGTAGCATCCAACTTTTAAATATCCAACACAAATATAAGTTGACTCTCACACAGTTGTTGCATTTCACAAGCGCGCTAATCATTACAATTTGAACCTTATCTCAATGTCATAAAAGTCATGATACACTCGTAATTTGCAAGGAATATACCTGCAGAAATATCACACTCGACCCAGAATCGGCAACAAGAAATAATTAATTAAAGCGGTACAGGGTACATTTTCTGCGCGTCAACTCTTGGGAGGTGACGGCATCTATATCTTTAAATAAATTAAAGACAATTTTCATGTCTGTCCGGGTTGTTGTTCTAAATTACGCAACGGATTTGGATGCAGTTTTCAACAACAAATAGAATTTATTCCGGAAGGTGTATAATACACCATAATATAGTAAAGAAATCGCCATGTTTTGTTATTTTGTAAAAACTATGCGAAGCAGGGGCGGGTCGCAAGTACCATTTTTATCCATATCCTTACATATTATAAAACAAAGTCCATCGCCGCGTCTGTCTGTCTGTCTGTCTAAACGCGATAAACTCAAAAACCACCAAACGTATTTTCAAACGCTTTCACATACGGAGTGATTCATGGGAAAGGTTTTAGTGTATAATTTAATAAGGATTTGTGTAAATTGGCTGAAATTTGACGATTATTGTTGAAGATGTCGGAAAAAATCATGCCAACTGGTAGCTTTATTGGCGTGCGCCGCGGAAATTGTAAAAGTTACATAAAATTTATGTTCTACAGTATTGTTCATCTTAAAAAGTTCAATAAAAAAGTCTTCGATAGCATATGTCTATCTTCTAAGGATGACCCACAGTAACCATTATTATCTTTTAGAATTTGATGAAAATTTCATTGAAAGAAAAAAGAAAGAAAGAAAATACATTTATTTAGCACAGACAAAAAGGCACACAACACAACAATTATAACACAAGTAAAAAATAAAAAAGGAAACAAAAACAAAGTGTAAAAATAATCATTTAACAGGAAATTGTTATTTTCAAAGCTTTTTTGACCGGTATTATATTAATCCTTATCCAACAAAATATATTACTTAAATTGGGCATTTAATTTTGATTTAAATATGCCTGGAAATCGTATCATTTAAATGAATAGTTTAAAAGATATAAAAAATACAGATTCAAAATTACGCGTAACTACATAATTATGTTTGACGACAACAAACGACAATCAACAACATCAACGACAATCAAATCAATGACAATGACATTTCCTCGGCTATTAGCCACTATTAGGTATGTAATCCCGGTAGTACGTTCCCGTGGGATATTTTCAACATCCACGTGGGCGAAGCCGCGGGCAAAAGCACATTACGAAAGTATTTTGTTCAGAATCGTTTACTGAACCGATTTCAGTCATTTTTAATAAACGTAATTTTTTTCCCAAAAATAAATAAAACTACGTAAATTACACTCTCACTTCCACCGTATAGTCAAAACAAACGAAAATGGACGAAGTGCTACGCTAGACCATGTTCGACTGTGCGCGTGCGTAGTTATGCAAAGTGACCAAAATTTTCTCCTAAAATCAGTATAACCATTTAATTTAAATACAATGTTTTATGCATAATCATAAAAATTCAGTGTATGTGATATGATGATAACGTAATATTCAACTGGGGTTTTTGGTGGTGTGCGTTCATTCCGAAACATGTTTTATATTATACTAGCTTCTGCCCGCGACTTCGTTCGCATGGAAATCGTAAGACATCACAATATACTACAATAATAGCCACATTTTTATAAAACTTCCCTGTATACTACGTTTGTAGTTTTATTCTCAGCAGCCAAAATATACAGAGAGTCAGGAATGGTGACTCGGGAGCAAGCGACGTAACAGTTGTCCGTGTGAGAAGCAGCTTATCCTGAGGTCGACACCCGCAGCCTTCAGTGTCGGCCCCTGTGACTTGTTGATCGCAAAGCATACACTCCCAGAGAACTGCACGCGCTTTAACTGGTAATTATGGGGAATTTGTACTTTGTACGCGCTATAAACACTGTCTCACCATCGCCACAACCTGTTAGAATTTCCACCTCGATGACGTTTCTCTGCAAAGACATGACTTTGAGCTGGTTTCCGTTACACAGATATACAACCGGAAGTCCACTTGCCATTTGTGAATTGAGAAATTCTACGGGGTGATATTTGGCATCATCTTCCTCCACATCAGTATTAATGGAGGTGTATATCACTTCACTCCCTTCAATTTGTGAGAGAATACTGTGGTTGATCGCAGCAGCTTGATCATCTTCGGTTAAAACGGAAACACGCCTAAGAATTCTCTTGGTACGGTATTTGACTGATATCCTCGTATATCAGACGAATAAGATCTTCTAAAGTGGGATCTACTCTACCAAGAGTCTCTGGTAGAGTGCTTTCACCAACTTTTAGAAGAACATCGGAGAATACTTGAGCATTTGAATTACCGCCAAGCCGAGGTCGTATGATGATGGTCAAGCGCAGTTTATGAACTCTCGACCATAGAGTCGACCTTTTCAACGAAGTATTCACTTTTTTTGTCAAAACTGTGACATCACCCATCATATCTTGGTTTCTGCGGATGTCCTGCAGAGTTCTGTTTACAGTTTCCACTGCTTTCCTTTTTGCCATAATTCATTCATCCCATACGACGAAGCGCAATGCCCTAAGCACACATCCCTTGTTACTGTTGCGTGACACCCCACAAACAGGCGTTTCGTTGCTCTCTAAATCGATGGGAATCTTAAACATGACGTGCGCTGTTTTGCCACCAGGAAGTAGTGTGGCAGCGATTCCAGAAGATCCACACACATACATATTTTAAAATCGCTTGGACAAATCTGCTGTCAAAATCTGTAAAAAAAACATTTTATTCCTACAGTCTTTTGCTCTAAAATGATCAGAATACAACCTAGAATGTTTTGTGACTGTAAAGTACTTGTAACTTAGTAGTTTCCCATAGCTTACGAAGTTTTCCATTTTTTGTGAATTAATACATTCTATGAACTATTACATACACAATCCAAAAAAAAAATCGTTTTACAAAAAGAGTTTAAAAAAACAGATGTAAATCGAACTTACTACCCCGGGCGGCCTACCACCAGCTCATAAAGCAGTATTATTTTAATGTTACTTCAGTGAGAGAAAGAGATGGAGCTATACATCCTGTAGAGCTTCATCTCTTTCCCACACTGAAGTAAACTAAAGTAATATTAAAATAATACTGCTTTTGACCTGGTGGTAGGCCCTCAGGACTTCAAATCATTCATGCAACCGCTTACTTATTCGCTTTGTTGAAAGTTAGCTAAAATAGCCGTTCCTATATAAAAGGTAGCGTGATGTTAATCATTTAAAAAGTTAAATCGGTAGCTACCTATCTACAATATCCCAACCTTTTGGCGCATCCTTTTACAATTTGCAGAGAAAAATACGAACATGATGTAATATTGCTCATCCCCCATAGCAAATAGCGTGATAGTTTATGCCCTTGGTACAGACAAACATTCTAAAAACTTTATTTTCCGCATAAGAATCGATCCCATACCTCGTAGCAATAACTTTCTTTAAAAAAATTAACTTCGCTACGATTTTATTATATCTATAGATTATAGGTACATAATCAAAAAAAAATAATAATCATATAACAAAATGTGAAAAAAGAGAAAAAAAACCGTAGGTGGGAATCGAACTTACAACCCCATGTTTGCAAAGCAACCGCCCAACCGTTGAGCTAATTGCTTTGTTGAAACTTGTCTAAAATAGCCGTTCCTATATATTTCATGATTGACTGTTTAGTTCCATAAAGGTATAGCGTGATGATAATCATTTAAAAAGTTAAATCGATAACCATCTACAATATCCTAAAATTTTGGCGCGTTTTTTTCCAAAAATACAAACATAATATAACATTGCTCGTCCCCCATAGTAAATAGCGTGATAGTTTATACCCTATAGTTTGACCAGACTTATAGGGAACACCTATGCAAAATTTTAACAGAATCTATCCGGTAGAATTTGCGTCATGCTAGAACATAAAAATACAACATAATGTAATATTGCTCGTCCCCCATAGTAAATAGCGTGATAGTTTATACCCTATAGTTTGACCAGACACACAGGGAATATCTATGCAAAATTTTAACAGAATCTGTCCGGTAGAATTTGCGCCATGCTGGAACATACATACAGACAAACAGACAAACAGACAAAAATTCTAAAAAAAATATTTTCGGCATTAGAATCGATCCTAGACCTCGTAGCAATTACTTTTTTTCAAAAATATTCAATGTACAGTTTTGACTTCGCTACGATTTTATTATATGTATAGATAGATACAGGGTGGCAGGGACATCGACGCGAAAACTGTTACCATGGGATTCATTATATGATTCTGAACCACCCTGCGTTGAAATTTTTCGTCGGTTATTTTTATAAAATCTGCTTTTTCATAGAAAAGTGCAATACCTACGTGGTCAAAATATATGGAATAGCTGATTTAAAAAAAAAATAACGTACGAAAAATTTCAACGCAAGGTGGTTCGGAATCATATAATGAATCCCATGGTAACAGTTTTCACGTCGATGTCCCTGCTACCCTGTATCACTACATAGTATAAAACAAAGTCGCTTTCTCTGTCCCTATGTCCCTATGTATGCTTAAATCTTTAAAACTACGCAACGGATTTTGATGCGGTTTTTTTTTAATAGATAGAGTGATTGAAGAGGAAGGTTTATATGTATAACAACTCGGTTTATACCCGTGCGAAGCCGGGGCGGGTCGCTAGTAATATTATAAATGCGAAAATAACTCTGTCTGTCTGTTACCTTTTCATTTCTTAACAGTTGAACAGATCTGAATGCAATTTAACCCACGGGTAGACCATAACCGGAATAAGGTCATAAATACTTTTTATCCCGGTAGTACCTACGATCCCGTGGCAAAATTTCAGAAGTGGTCCATTTAAAACACCCGTCCGAATAGCACCTAGCCTAGTCCACGAAGAGCACCCAGGTGCTCTTCGTGGACTAGTACTGATAGTGATATATTAAAAATCAGAAGTGTTATTATTTGGTAAGATTAATCATTATTGTCATAGTGATTTTTATTATTTTTCATTTTTAAATGTCGCCTAGACAAATTTCGTATGTACGTAAGTATGTGTAATTAATAAACATTCTAGTGATTTTGATCGATTGCTTTAATTTAATAACGTCCTGTAAAACAAATACATCCCAGCAGTAGGCTGCTGAGTCGTAGGTGCTCTTCGTGGACAAAAATATAAAAATTAATTTTAATCCACAAAGAGCACTTGGGTGCTCTTCGTGGACTAGGCTAGGTGCTATTCGCGCAGGTGCTATTCGGATGGCTTCAAATTTCAGACCTCCACGCGGGCAAAGCCGCGGGCAAAAGTTAGTTTTCTATAAAACTTGGGTAATCTAGTCCATTCCGCAGATGACCGGATCGCACGCAGACGACCCACTTTTCCGTTTACGCCAGATTTAATTAGAATTGAATGGGGAACTGGATTTTTCTGTGAAGAAACGTTCGTGGGTAGCTGGTTTTATTATTGGGGATAAAGTGGGTAGATTGCACTAAAGTGCATTTATAGTAAGAAAGTTTCTAGTAATTTACTTCAATGGTTATGGGCAAAAAAGATGTTTGATAAACATCCTAATCTTAACTAATATAATTATAAATGCGAAAGTGAGTTTGTTGGCTTGTTACACTTTCACGCTAAAACGGCTAAGCGGATTTGGATGAAATTTGGCACATATAAAGACCATGACCTGGGTTAGGACATAGGATACTTTTTATCTCGATATTTCCACAGAATCGAGACTTATGTGGGTGAAACCGTGGACGCAGCTAGTTTATTATAAACACTGATTTTTTATCTAAGTATTTGTTAATGCAATAGTATCTGTTGGCTTTTCCCGTATTTTTTTTTTCATTCAAATTTTTATAATAACAATTTTAAATTCTTGGAGTAATATTTTAACTCCACCCATAAAAATCAAAGCATAAGTAAAAAACCAACGCAATTTAAAAACTCCGCATAACAATGGACTAAAAATGCTCCACTCAATTTATACGCTTTTAGATTAAAAATATTCCCGAAGTCGTTTAAATTTAATTATGAACTCTATTCTAAAGTAATTAAAGTACACATTTTTGTCAGATAAAGAATTTTACTCGTGGACCTCACGAATAAAAAGTGTATTAAAATGATTACGGGCATTAAAACAAACAAAATTCATCCCGGGAGTGAAAATATACGGCGAGGCATCAAAAATATGGGCACAAAAACAATTCTATCTTCGTTAGCTAATTGTGTTCATTTGATTAACGTTTGTCTGGTTTTTTCGCCTATGTATTACGTAATAAAATTGGATCACAAAATTTCATAGCTCTGTACTGAAAGGTTGAAATAACAATAGTTATCTTATTCTGTCGTGTTTGGTCCATTATAAAACAGTAATCGAAGTAACTAGAATAGTGATGCGATGTGTGAGCTTTTGCTACGCTAGCGTAGGCCGCGTAGCCATTTTGCTACGACGTAGCATCATTAGAATCGGTCGATTCTTAATCGTATTTGAAAATATCGATTTAGTTTTATACAGATATATTTTACTGTAGCTAAGTGTGTTCACAGTGTGGCATCACAGCGGGTCCTATCAGAATACCAACACTGCGCTATTTATTTTTTAAATATCGCAGCATTATGCTGAGACCTTTTTGGCTTCACACGGGCCTTTTTTTTGTTTTGTTTATTCGTAAAATATGTTAATTTTGTTAGTTTTAAATACTCTTTTTAAACTTTTTGTATTTCTTGTGCGTGCCCCAAATAAAGTAGATTTTTTTTCTTTCTTTCTTTCTTTATTGTACACCAGAAAAATAGATGACAATGTTTTCGATTTTGTGGGTATATCAGACTTTCAAAACATTTTGCCAGTCGATATCTAAAACGGCCTTGAAAGTTATGGAGAATCTTCAAACTTACAATTTAAGGGGAAGGGTCAGGGTAGCCCGCGAAATTCAAATTTTCTTACGTTTTTTGCATTTTGTAGGTCAGTGTCAGGTTTTATGTTGATTAAAATATGATTCGCGGTCGTAACAAATATTTGTTAAGCCATATAGCTTTACTCAATTATAATCATTAAAATCAGCAATAGTGATTAAGAAGAAGATAAAGGTGTCAAATGTCATGATTTCATGAAATCATAACATTTGACACCTTTGCTAACTTATGGAGTTGTATTGCTGATTGTAATAATTATAATTGAGTAAAGTCATATTTGTTACGACCGCGAATCATATTTTAATCAACATAAAACCTGACACTGACCTGCAAAATGCAAAAAACGTAAGAACATTTGAATTTCGCGGGCTACCCTGACGCTTCCCCCTTAACAACAGAAAAACTTGGTCGGCTACGATCATACAGAAAGCTACGGCTTTGATCATATAGAAAGCTCTTTTACACGCATCATTAAACCCACAGCAAATAAACATCAGTAATATAAGTAACGCAGCAATAAAATAAAAAAGTGGTAACATAGCCAGTCATATAACAGTTTGTCAAACATACCTGAGCGTGTAAAAGTTTTATAGACAATAAATTGCTATTAGTTGCAGACACCGCAGCTATAACTCTTCGCGAACAGTTGTGGTGGCTTTAACCCAGTCATTATTGGTTTGTTCGATAGTACCTAACTATGAATATAAACTACGTATTTTGTTAGTCTGCGGTTCCTGCTGTACCTTGCTAGTGTGTTTAAAGGTATCCGCATTTTAGTATACTGTTTTTTCTATACTGTAACACTGGACACATATAACAGATCCTTTTAATCTTTTGCAAATTATTTTGTAAAATAATTGTTCGGTGTACTAACCAAACGTCAATGCAAATGCAAAATGCAAGTATGCAGAAAATATCAAAAAAATGCAAGGAATGTCATTGAATGCTCAACAGGAATGAATCTTAATAAAAATGCAAGTTGTCCGACTCAAATCACGTCTAAATGAACGCTAATTAAATTATGTACAAAAATGCATCATCTAGGCTCCGCCGTATGTCAATGCTCTTCCAAATGTAGGTCGCAATCAAAGTGCAAATACACAAGCCTACTGATTAACCTATTGCATCAAAAATACCTATTTCAAAACCAAGTACGTACACCGAACAATAATGATGTTGATAATGCCTGTATGCAGCTTAATGTATTTTGGTCTGAGGTTAGGTTTTTGAGATGAAGAAATAGCGGACAATATCCTCCCCGTATTACTAAATAGCTCTTATTAGTTCACTCACCTTAAGGTGGATCCGCAGTTGTAGCCCGCGAAATTCAAATTTTCTTACGTTTTTTTGCAATTTGCAGCTCAGTGTCTGGTTGTAGCTTGATCAAAATATGATTCACGACTATAACGCCGGTAGCACACCTACGCCGCGAAATCATAGCAGCGGAATCATAGAAGCACCACCATACCAGAACCATAGAAGTTTAATTTGTGATTTCCTGTGCGAGTCTTTATAAATACTGTTTCTTTCTTTCTTTCAATTGTTCAATTCAACTGGCTCGTGTGATGTTCCGCTACTCAAAATTTGAGTAGCGGAACTCGAGTAGCGAACATGACGCGAGCCACTTGAATTGAACTACTGCGGTTTCGCTACTACGGTTTCGCAGTGGAGGTGTGCTACTGGCGTTACAGATGTGTGTTTACAGAATTTATAATCATTGGAATCATGTCTCATCTCATTACATGTGTGTGACATATTTACTGATGGATGTTTACGGCTTAAAAAGTTACGTGCAAATTATTGTTCATGTACCTACATTGTTTGCATATTTATATCATCATCATCATCATTTCAGCCGAAAGACGTCCACTGCTGGACATAGGCCTCCCCCAAGCACCGCCACTTCGACCGATTCTGTGCTTTCCGCGTCCAGCGGATTCCTGCGGCCTTCACAAGGCCATCGGTCCATCTTGTGGGAGGCCTGCTTCCAACGCTACGTCTTCCGGTACGTGGTCGCCACTCCAGAACCTTTCGACCCCATCGGCCATCCGTTCTGCGAGCAATGTGCCCTGCCCATTGCCACTTAAGTTTGGCAATTCTTCGGGCTATGTCGGTTACCTTGGTTCTCCTGCGGATCTCTTCATTTCTGATTCGATCACGTAGGGAAACTCCAAGCATAGCCCTCTCCATTGCCCTTTGGGTGACTTTTAGCCTTCTCATAAGGCCCATTGTGAGCGACCACGTTTCAGTACCATAGGTCATCACTGGCAACACGCACTGGTCAAAGACTTTCGTCTTGAGACACTGTGGTATGTGGGACGAAAAGATATTGCGTAGCTTCCCGAACGCTGCCCAGTCGAGTCGGATTCGACGATTGACCTCTTTCTCGAAGTTGGACCTACCTAGCTGGACAATTTGTCCTAGGTAAACATACTCGTCCACAACTTCGAGCGTAGCGTCTCCGATCTTCATGGGAGTGGGTGTCACATGGGCATTTGACATGACTTTTGTCTTGTCCATGTTCATTTTAAGACCCACTCTTTCGGAGGCTCTACTGAGGTCATCGAGCATTGTACTGAGTTTCTCCATGGTCTCAGCCATGATAACTATGTCGTCGGCAAACCGAAGGTTAGTGATATACTCGCCATTGATGTTGATGCCTAGCCCTTTCCAATCCAGAACCTTGAAGACATCCTCCAGTGCAGCGGTGAACAGTTTCGGAGAGATAACGTCTCCCTGTCTCACACCTCGCTGCAGAAGGATAGGTTTCGAGGTCTGGTCCTGGAGTCGAACTGACATAGTGGCGTTTTTGTACAGACACTTTAGCACCTCGATGTACCGATAGTCGATCTGGCACCGTTGAAGAGACTGCAGCACAGCCCATGTCTCGATCGAATCGAAGGCTTTCTCGTAGTCCACAAACGCTAAGCAGAGAGGCAGGTTATACTCTTCGGTCTTCTGTATAACCTGCCGCAGCGTATGTATGTGGTCTACGGTGCTAAAGCCTTTACGGAATCCGGCTTGTTCGGGAGGCTGGAAGTCGTCAAACCTGCGCGCGAGACGGTTCGTGATAACTCTTGAAAACAGCTTGTAGACATGGCTCAGAAGTGTGATGGGCCTATAATTCTTAAGCAGGGCATTGTCGCCCTTTTTATATAATAGAAGCAAATAATGTGGGTGCATGGATAATATACATGAATAACATAGAATAAGTGAATACAAGTTATATTTAAGTAATTAAGGAGTGTTCTTATAACGAATGTGAGTACCAATACAAACCATTTCTGGTTTAATGGTACCTACAAAACAAACACGAACCTGTATCAAGACTGTATGTATAAATAAATAAATAAAAATAAATAACACTCATCTCTCTAAGTTAGCTTTGTTCCATAAGAAAATATATCTTATGGAAAACATCTTATTTATTTATTTAAACTTACACACACTATCTTTACAGGATGACCCCAATACAATAGTGGTTTGCAAACACACCAAATAAATTTAATAATAATAATACTTACCCCACCGCCGTATCTCTACGTTGACGTCGTGGTGGGGCTTGCGTGCTCCGAACTCTAGGCCTGTGCTGTTAGAGTTTACTTTACCGGAACAGGACTGGGATGAGGAGCCAGACCAAGAGAGATACAAAAACCTGCCGGGCAGCATGTGGCGAGCTGTTGGGCAATAGCGACCCCACGGACCCTATCTCCCGGGAGAAGTCTTGTTCCTCACCTCTGGCTTGCCTTCATTGGTCGGCTGGACTGAAAACTGACGAGAAACAGAGCTCCCATCTCATTCTTGCCTTAATTGGCCGGCTTGAGTGGAGATTCGCAAGAGCAAACGTGCTCGGAGGAAGGAAGTATTCTAGTAAGTGCTCGTAGGGATCTTGACCATGTTATAGAGGGCGAGCCTATTGCTATCGACCGGGTACAAATCCAGGCTCCGGGCTGCTGCTGAGAAATTCCAGATAGAAAAACTCAATATCACTTTGACCCAATTTGAATAGCAGTGATAGCCTAGTGGTATGACAATCAGACTGCCAAGTCATAGGTCTCGAGTTCGAACCCAAGGCACGCACCTCTGACTTTTCGGATTCATGTGCGTATTGTATAATTATCATTTGCTTCAAAAACGGTGATGGAAAATATCGTGAGGAAACTAGCATGGCTGAGAGATATTTATCGACGGCATGTGAAGCCAAGTCAAAGGCCCATGGGTGGCATTAAAACTCTTACACCAGGTTAGTCACTAACCACACGAAAAAGAAGAAGACTTTGACCCATCCGGGAATAGAACCCAGGATCTATTACTAAACTAATGACACATTCCAAATATGGATTGTTTTTCATACCAATCGCAAATACAATCATTTTTCAATGATTACATCACAGAATAAGATTTAAATTGATTTAGATTTTTGTATTTCTCAATAAACCTGTGTCAACCTTAAAAAACTTATTCAGCTGAAGATTCTTGTCACTCAATATTATTTTTTTAACCACGTTGCTATTTTCAGCACATCATGATTTTATTTTCAAAGCATTATGCATAAATAAATGTCTACCTCAACGTACCTAAATGTCATATCAAATAAACTTTATTGCTGCACGAAATGGCTATGCAATATTCATAGAATATTCAGGAGCTTATGAATTTTTTAACGACAGATACATTTTGCTGCGATTTTCCCATTAATGTTGTAGAGAAAATTTCTGTTGAAATATAAAGGTGATAGGATTTTAAGATGGTTTGTAAAGTGCTGTATACTATTAATGTTTTTATAAAATTAAGATGTTTGAAGGTCAGACTGAGTAATTTCAAAGGTGTAGACAAAGATGTTTTGATTATGGTTGAAAAAGGTTTCATTCGTGTATTGTAGATGATTTTATTAGCATTGAAAATGTGTTTTTATCCGACTTCCAAAAGGAGGAGGTTCTCAATTCGACTGTATGTTTTTTTTTTGCTTGTATATTTGTTACGCGATTATTCCGCCAATTATGAATTGATTTTGATAATTCTTTTTTATTTGGTAAGTCATACTTCAGAAGTGGCACCATATAGATTTTATTAACTTTGCTTGGGTAGTTTTTGAGTTAGCTTTAATAATACGTATTTTTTCCCACTTAGTATGTCGATGATATGATAAGTTCCTGCCTGCCACTGTTATTTACACAGCAAGTAGTGGTTTTAGAATTTGTATTGGGTAGGTACCCCAACTAAAAAGTGAAAAATAAAAACGTTTTCCTTCCTAAAAAACACTACAATGTGAAAAATAACTTTAATTTCGGAAGTCGGTGGCAAACAACGAAAATTCAAAACCAAAGACACCGACTTCCGAAATTAAAGTTATTTTTCACATTGTAGTGTTTTTTCTCTCTATATTTTATCATAATTTGATAAGGAGTACCTATTCTCACTAGGCTTAGCAATTATATCACAATTATGCTTGCATGAGGTTGCCTACTTTCTTGACATGCATCCTTGCGAAGGGTAATTAGTGAGCGGTTTATGGTTGCACTACATAAAGTACAAAATCGCCTGACACTTCGCAATAGTCTTAACTTTTTTAAATATACAGTAAGGCTCAATAAACGATACTTAGCACGTACTTTGTCTAAGTGTTACGTATATCAAGAGACAGGAACATGTCTAAGGCAAAGCACGTGCTAAATAAAGTTTATACTAGATCTTGGCCTAAAATTTGATGTAGTGTGACAATCTACAAAATTTTGGAATGCAAAAAAAAAAATTGTGCGGTCGGGGGACCTCCGTCAGGAACAAAGGTCTTTCTCACTTACAATTTATAACAAATACAATTTTATTGCAGCTGCCTTCTTGGATTTACATTTTAACCTCTCGGCTTTAGCACCCTCGAAAACTATGAAAACGACACCCATAACGAATACTTTGAAAATTTTCAGAGCCGCCAACTTAGATTTACATTTCAACCACACTATCGGCTTTAACACCCTCGAAAACCATGAACACAATACCCATGATGAAATATTTTAAAATTGTCAGAGGCGCAATCTTGGATTTACATTTTGACCTCACTGTTGACTTTAGCACCCTTAAAAACCGTGAAAACGATACTCATGATGAAGACTTTGATAATTTTTGAGCCGCCATCTTGGATAGTCATTTTGACCAAATTCACACTTTCTCTCTCCGGCATGCAGTGTACTCAAGCCGATGTGTTCAATTTTATCCCACGACACTGTAATTACTTTACTCTTTTCTTTTGTTTTTTCTGCCGGCGTGTTCTCTCTCTCTATTTCTTTCTCTTTTAATTAGAAGAAGACAGTCGCAAGTATTAAAACTTTTTAGTGAGAAGGTTTCTGTAAGTTTACAAGCCGCGTTAAAGAACTTCGTTCCAAAAATATTATCCCGACACGACATAATTTATTTTTTGCCTTCAATCAAAAACGGCTCACGCCTATAAAAACTTTAGTACCATCGATATAGATCGTTTTACGTTCCACGCTATAATAAATAACATTATATTCTACTTACTATCAGGCGTCTAAATCTCACTTATATCTCACGTTAGTTTATTTTTCAATCTTACAGAGCTATCATCTTACTACGAAGTTGCTGAACGGAGTGAATTATAAGGACCTACGTAAAGCTGATATCATTCACTTCATTTTTGTTCATTTTTATCTTTCATTCAGCATCTTTCACTCGAATTGACACGTCTGGATAATCGGCCTATAATGTGCCCACTGCTGGGATACAGTCCTCATCTCTTCGAGAAGGATTGGGCTGTAATTCTACGCGGGCCCAGTGCGAGTTGTTAGATGTAACATTTCTCCGATTTTTTTTGGTTCTAGGACATGCCGATTTCCTCACAATTCACCGTTTTGAGAGCTGTGGTGACCACGCACAATGGTCCACCTGACGGACTAAGTGCGGAAACCAAACCCAATAACATAGAACATAGAGCTGTGGTGATGAAAAATTATTTACACAAAGCGCCTGCTTGGGTTTGAACCCACGATCTACAACTCGCAAGTCGGGGCCGGTACTTCTGGGCCACCACTGCTCTACAAGTGACACATCTGAACACGAAATAAATCAAAAGTAAAAAATGAATTCATTAGTGAACCGATCCAACTATGTTGGATTCCGGCCCTCGGCATATTTCACTCGCGTACCAAATGATCGATTAATGAAATGAAAGGAGAAGATAAACGTTCATTCCTTTTGCCCGTTTCGTGTGAACGTGAAATGAAGGAAAAATTAACATTTACTCGAGTGAAGCGTCTGATAACAGCCTAAGAGTATGTACTATGTGCAAATATATGTATAATTTATTCTGTGATGAGTTAGCCTGTCTGCTTTCAGGCCATAATAAGTTTAAAGTGAAAGGTATGATTATAGTTATTTTTTTCGTTTTATCTTGATGAAAGTTCGTTGGCATGATGTACGCTTTTAGTTGAAATGTTGATAGCAGTTTTTATACTTTATAGTTATATTACACAGGGGCTAAGATAAATAAGTTTGTATTTTAGTTGTCATATGTTCTGGGATGAAAATTTACTTAGGGACTACTCTGTAACTGAAAAAGTGTTTTCCCTGAATTTAATCATTTACTAATTAAAAATTAAGTTTTACTGAATATAGTTGTTGTTCAGTAACATTTCTCACTCAGTGCTCTGTATCAGACAGAAATGTGTATAGCGTTTTATAATGGTCAACGCTATTCATATATCGTATAGCGTCGTTTGTATGTATAAAGGTTTATTAGAACGAATTTTATTCTTTAACGCAGCTTGCGATAGGAGTGAACTGGTAGAATCATCACGTAACGAAAAGGCAATAAGCCCACTCCGTGTGAAATGTGTCAAAACGAAAATCCAAGGTGGCAGCTGCGATTTTTTTTAAATAATCCGTTATGGGTATCGATTTCATAATTTTCGAGAGTATTAAAGCCAATAGTGATGTTAAAATGTGAAACCTAAATGGCGGCTGCGAAAATTATCAAATTTTTCAACATGAGTGTCGTTTTAATGGTTTTCGAGGTATTGAAGTTTATAATAGTGACGTTAAAATGAAAATCCAAGATGACAGCAGCATACATTTTCAAATGTTACATCATAGGTGTCGTCTTCATGGTTTTCAAGGGTTTTAAAGCAGATTGTGACGTTAAAATGTAAATCCAGTCTGCAAAAAATTTGTTTTTCTTTTAAATCATACCTGAGAAGGAACTTTGTTCCCTCGACCATACACGTTTTTTATGTATCAAAATCATGTCAGAAACAATTTAATTTACGTCACAGTTGAAATTTATGAATTTATGGATGTTATTAACTTTCCTGTCATCTATATCATACTTCTTATATCATAAGTATTTGAGATATACTCGTCATACTGTACACATGACTTACTTAATTTTATCGTTCAAACGGTCTTTAAAAAAAAAAAAATCTAAATATTTTATTTCACATAAACCTACATGGGCACTTATGAAACGTCAGAAGCTAGGTGCACGGTTCCAATTGGTCGTTTCCTATGGAGAAGAGCCGGCAAGAAACTCCACGGTTACTCTTTTAAAAATAATTGTCTTTTACAATACTTTCATATAACAAGTTTCTAGGTATGGGAGGACAGTGTAGGTCTTTCAATAAGTACCAAGTACTTAACAAAATAGAAAATGGTCAACAGGTCTACAATCCACTAAGCCTACAGCGTTCTCACATTCACAAAATATGTAGAAAAGAATCTATACAAAAAATAAATAAATTAATATAAGTAAAAAAAACCTATTTTAATAAAACGCAATTATATGATTGCTGTTACAACTGTAATCAATCTGAGTAATTATCATGTCCACAAAAGTCAATAAAAAAAGTTGAAATTAAATCGTAGGTATATAATGTCAAATAATAGAATAATAAATATGTCAAGGACGAATGTAAAAACAAAAAAAAAATAAAGATTTAAATAAACATGGTAATTTGGGAGCAGTTAATAGACTCTTACTTATTTATGCCGTTAATGAGGTACCAGGGAAGCCACATGTGCAGAAGGAATTATTGCCAAACTTCCTTATCTTCAACATAGTCTTTAATTTTATAATATGCTTTCTTGATAAGGACACGTTTGATGTGGGTTTTGAACTTCCCATCGCTAAGTTCTGTCACAGACTTTGGCAACTTGTTATAAAAGCGGATACTGTTTATAAGAAACGTTGTTAAATTGTTTGATTTTCTGTGTGTGAACTTTCTACGTTCACACACAGAAAATCAAACAATTTTGTGACCGCTTTTAAATTAAACCGATTAATATCCCTAACATGGGCTAGCATGAACACTGAACAGAATGACATGTATATGGACACTATTATCCACACAAATTCAAAATAATCATTATAACTTTACAACAATACTTGGAACACCACTAAACTTCAGCGAAGTGCACATCCAATTTCAGTAACATAATAACATTTAGGCGTCCAACAATAGGTCCTGATTTGCGAGCCAGTGCTATGATATTACTTCTACTACGGGCTTCTAATCAGTCTATCGCAGTCCATTGTTGGAGCTAAAGAGAAGGCTTTAATATTAGCAGTCACGTTACACGATGCTTTGTAACTAGCCACGTCGTGATTGGGGTTCGTTAAAATAGGCTTCATGAGTGACAATACAAAGAGTCTTCTATCTTTTTACCCGGCTACGGCGAAGCAAAAAGAAGAGTTATAATTTTGACCGGTATGCATGTTCATCAGTTCTCTAATAACTTGTGAACTACTTATCATAATTTGACAAATAAAAAATTCGGAGTCACACGTAATCTGTTCCCATTTATGCCCTAAACACGACGTGTGACTCCGGATTTTTAATTTGTCTGTCTGTGATGTGATGATGTCTAGTTCATAAATCTTTAGTTGGCGTTTTTGTCGTGGTTGAGTTTTAGTTTTGATAACTTTTATTTTTCAGTTTTTTGTAATGTATTGATCTGGAACAACATTTTTTGTTTTCGTTTATAAGCAGCTTCTGTCCAATGTCTTTTTAGGGTTTCGTACCCGAAAGGTGTCAAACGGAACCCTATACTAAGGCTCCGCTATCCGTCCATCTCTCTGTCTGTCTGTCAGCGGGCTGTATATCATGAACCGTAATAGACAGATTGTGCATTTCTATTGCCGCGATAACATCAAATAATAAAGTTAATAATTAATGGGGCTCCCCATGCAAGAAACGGGTTTTTTTTAGGCGTATTTTTTTGATCTTATTGCGGTACGTGTGTGAGTCCGACTCGCGCTTGGCCGGTTTTTATTTCTTTAAACATTATGTACATCTATAATTTGTGTATACATTAGCAATAATACCTTTCATAAATACTTTAATAACCCAATGCTGAATATATCATTATGCTGTTGGTATTCTTAATAAATAAATAAACATGTTTCATACGGAGGCATTTAAATGTTTAAACCTCTTTCGTAAAACATTTTGCTCAACGTCTAAAGGAGAGGTTGAAAACATTTTATTCCTTTTGTAAGATTTGTAAGCCTGTGTTGAATGTTACTTTGATTGAATTATACTGCAATGAAAGCCTTATTTGGCCCATTCTCGCCTCTCTGCCATACAATACGTCCGCTTTTCAGTCACACATTGTGTTACCAACAATACTTCGAATAACACTAAACTTCAGGGACATAAGCGTTCAACTAGACCCAATTTCAGTGACGCAATAGTGGTTAACACGTATAACAATGGAGTCTGATTTGTGAGCCGGTACACCACAACGCATGACCACAAATATCGCTCCCTATTGTCGGAGGCTCGGGGGAATATCTTGATTGGAACACTGTTATAAATGCGTGGAACTAATCGATGGTTTAATAGTGTGGTGGATGGAATATTTAAGTGGTGTTTATAGGACTTGAGTCTTGGGAGACTTGGCAGATGATTCTGCGGTAGTCTTAAAGTAGGTATGGAGTAGGAACTATCATACAAGTCATCTATTATCTGATCGTCGTTTTGTATCCAAGTACCTACTAATGAAAGAAAGAAAGAAAGAAAAACATTTATTTGGACACAGTTCGTGAAACACAAAACACAAATAACACAGTGAAAATAAAAATAAAAAATGTTTTAAAAACAATAGTATGTGCCTCACGGCTGCGCCAAAAAGGTTCATTTCAGCATTAATGCCAAACAGATACTGTCTGACGCTGGTTTTCTAATGAACCCTTAAGGACAAGTAACGGACCTAGAACTATGGATAGCCTAATGGTATGACCGTCGGACTGCCAAGTCATGAGTCTCGAGTTCAAACCCAAGGCACGCATCTCTGACTTTTTGGATTTATGTGCGTATTGTATAATAATCACTTGCTTCAAAAACGGTGAAAGAAAACCCCTGCCCTGCTATGCCTGAGAAATATTTCTCGACGGCATGTGAAGCTAAGTAAGAGGCCCATGGATGGCTTTAAAACTCTGGCACCAGTTTAGTTACTAACCACACGAAAAGAAAAAGAAGACGAAAATGTGCGGAAAATTAAATTTTAACATCATTCCAGAGTGGATCATGCATTATTTTATAAAAGAGTTACTATGGAGCCTTCATTTCTATTATTATCTGAACGAATTCATACTTCAGAACGGGCTATAAACTTTCTGAGCTGCTGCACAACTTCTTGAGAATTCAAAAATATCTGAAAATTGTCATAAATAAATGCCTTGACAACAGTACTACATAGTACTGACAGTAGTAATTAAGTATGCTCAGGGTGGAGCGAGAGGGCGTGTCAGACTCTTATTGACTAAATTTATTTATTTAACATAAAACGGCCAAGACCAATTACATTAGTTAAAGACAAAAGATTATGAAGGTACAGTAAACAAAAGTATACAACTACTCGACAGTCATATGCTCATCTCACAATACTCCAGACATACTGACAAGATCTTCTTCCATTCATCCGTGAACACATCACAGTCAAGCTTAGCGTCCAAGAGAGCATTGAGTGCAGAGAGTGTGCGAGAGACGGGAGACTGGGCTCGAGCAACGGTTCGACTCCAAGGCACGGCGAACAATCTATGCCTCCTTCCACGGTTATAGTTTATCGGAGCAAAAAGATGGGACAGTTCATAATGCAGTTCAGGAGCATCGGTTTTTCCGTGAAGGATCTTATATATATCAAATAAAGCCCTCCCAAGTTCCTTCAGTTGCCTACATTACCAGGGACCACGATAACCCTTTCGGACAAAACCGCAACACCTAACGTGGTTATTGATTCATAAACTCTTTAAAGCCGTATCCCAATTATTTTTGTTTTCCATACTTGCTCCAAAAAGCAACAGTGTCAAAACCACAAATCAACGAAATTCAAAAACCGAATATCCCGACTCGTAATTCAGAGGTGCCAAAAATCTGTCATAGCTTTCGAACAAAAAACCGGCCAAGTGCGAGTCGTACTCGCCCATGAAGGGTTCCGTAGCAGCAAGAAACATTGAATGAAAGGTAAATTGCGGTTTACGATTTATGACGTATTCAAAAAAAACTACTTGTTAGATCTCGTTCAAACCAATTTTCGGTGGAAGTTTACATGGTAATGTACATCATATATTTTTTTTAGTTTTATCATTCTCTTATTTTAGAAGTTACACACATTTTACCACTTTGGAAGTGTCTCTCGCGCAAACTATTCAGTTTAGAAAAAAATGATATTAAAAATCTCAATATTATTTTTGAAGACCTATCCATAGATACCCCACACGTATGGGATTGATGAAAAAAATTTTTTTGAGTTTCAGTTCTAAGTATGGGGAACTCCAAAATTATTTGTTTTTTTTCTATTTTTATGTAAAAATCTTAATGCGGTTCACAGAATACATCTACTTACCAAGTTTCAACAGCGTAGCTCTTATAGTTTCGGAAAAAAGTGGCTGTGACATACGGACGGACAGACAGACAGACAGACAGACAGATAGACAGACAGACAGACATGACGAATCTATAAGGGTTCCGTTTTTTGCCATTTGGCAACGGAACCCTAAAAAAGGATGATTCGAAAAAAACACGTAGAGAAGTAAATTCAATTTTGTCGGTACAGAAATGCAGATAGGCTAGAAACAGGCGGCCTCGTTAGTGGGAACCAAAAATATTTTTAATTTTCCTTCCTACGTTTTGGTGGCGGGCATTGTGACCTCAGTTTGCCTTCGTTTCAAATGCGGACTTACATTTTAGAATAGTAGGAATACGAATAATTTCACAGTGCGACTGTTTGAAAAGCATTTGGTTGTATTCCGACAGCTGTGTTGGCGGACGTGTGACGTTTGTGATTTTGGAATTCCGGGTTCGAGAATTGAATAATATTTGTACGTTGATTTTTTAATGCATTTATCTACACCCATGCTATAAAACCTCTATAAAAGTTTCTGAAACAGTTAGCTTATTCCCAACTTTAAAACAGCCATTGTCATAGTAACCATAATATCATCCAAACGAGTGTTATAATGTTGTACTAAATTTCATTATGCAACTCGAATTTAGCAGTGCAGAATAGAGCAGTGGTGGCCCAGTGGTAACGGCCGCGACTTACGAGTGTAGGTCGTAGGTTCGAACCTAGGCAGGCGCTTTTCTTTGTGTTAATAAAATTATTTCATCACCACTGCTCTCAAAACAGTAAAGGAAAAAAACATCGTGAGGAAACCGGCATGTCCTAGAACCGAAAATTCGAAGACATGTGACATCTACCAACCCGCACTGGGCCCGCGTGGTGGATTACGGCCCACTCCCTCTCACAGAGAGGAGGCCTGTGTCCCAGTAGTGGGAACATTTATAGGCTGGTGATGATGATGACTCGAATTTTAAAAAAAGAACATTGTCATGCATGCGCGTTTTTATCCGAATTCACGTCATATGCCGCCATTTTTCTTCGTTAATAGTATTGCAAAATTTTATTACATTGTTGTTTACAAAAATGAGTGGTACAAGCTTTGATAATACACTACCAGATATTTCTAATGCAGGAAAGGACATTTCTAACCAATTATTACCAGAAAAGTCGAGAAAACAATATTGTACAACACCCTAAGTATGGTTTCAGAACCTTTTATAGAAGATTCATATCATAGGTGTAGATAAAGTCTTGTATGCAGCTGTTCATAATTAGGTATTAAAACACTCATGTAATTCTATTATTACACTCAGCTTCGCCTCGTGTGATAAACCCACATTCGTGTTTTAATACCCCTTATTATACAACAGTTGCATAAATAACTATTGTGCGAAAGGACTGAGAAACTATGTTAGCTCTAGAATATCATTTCTTGAATCTATGTCAATCTATTTATTTATTCAACTTCTAAAACAACAATAAAATTCAAAGGCGGACTTATTGCCTTAGGCATTCTCTACCAGTCAATCAAGGGTGGTGAAGAGATAAGATGGCAGGTGCTCTGATTGAGAGAAGATAATAATAATAAATATAGCCCCACCGTCGTATCTCTACGTTGACGTCGTGGTGGGGCTTGCGCGCTCCGAACTCTAGGCCTGTGCCAGTAGAGTTTACTTTGCCGGAACAGGTCTGGGATTAGGAGCCAGACCAAGAGAGATACAAAAACCCGCAGGGCAGCATGTGGCGAGCTGTTGTGCAGTAGCGACCCCACGGACCCTATCTCCCGGGAGAAGTCTTGTTCCTCACCTCTGGCTTGCCTTTATTGGCTAGCTGGAGTGAACACTGACGAGGAACAGAGCTCCTGCCTCATTCTTGCCTTAATTGGCCGGCTTGAGTGGAGATTCGCAAGAGCAAACGTGCTCGGAGGAAGGAAGTATTCCAGTAAGATGCTGGTAGGGATCTTGACCGTACTTCCGGGATTGTCCTGATAGCCGTGGAATACCTCTCCACTCCTCATAAGCACCTCAGGACGTGTTGCCCCCTAGTCGCTACGACACTATGTGCTAGCGACCGTTTTCGGGGGCCCATTATTGAGCGTGCAAGTCACCCCCTGCCATTTTATCCATGTACATTTAAACATTGATCAGGCAGGGGCCATAGTCCTTCCATAGCTCCACGTAACCAGTCCACTTAAGCCACCCAAACCTATAGTCCAATATCTTTGTTTCTATATTCTGCAATAGTCCTACACCAACCGGGGGTTGTCCTTGGGTGCTCTTGCATAGTGCGAACAGGGATAATCGTCGGTTGGTGCCTCAATACTTAAAAATGTCTAAGGGGCCTCTGCGAGTTGGCTTCGGCCCCTCGTACGCCTTCCAAAGGTCCGGGACCCCAGGGTCCCGAGATATGTCAAAGACATTTAAAAATAAATATAGTGGTGATAGATCGATTAGCGCGCCGCGCAATGATATTTGATGTTATCATTCCACATGACGAGAACCTCGTGAAAGCTGAGAAAGAGAAACAAATAAAATATCTCGACTTAGCACACGAGGTCGTTGACATGTGGAATGTGAGCTCGGCTATCATTATGCCGATTGTCGTAATGACTATTGGCCTGATGGCCGAAAGCCTCGACCAACATCTCTCGAGGCTCTCGTTAGGCGGTTGGATCAAGCGCCTTATTCAGAAAGCAGTACTCCTCGATACGGCTCGCATTGTGAGGAGGTTCCTGTGTCTGTAGCCCTTATCACCGGTAGCTTGGACCCTGCTCCCGCCACGGGGGAACTTCATTTTTTTTTAAATGTTTTTAAAAATATCTTTTTAGTGTAAGAAATATTTAAAAATGAAATTATATATGAAAGAAAATAAATAAACGAAATAATAAATATTAAAAAAATAACATAATGACTAATCTTATTATTTTATGTAAAAAGTGAAGGTTTTGTATGAAAAATAATTATAATTTTTGGATGATTGATGAGGCTTATATATCAACTAAAAACCTTTTAGGAAGTCGGTGTCTTTGGTTTTGAATTTTCGTTTTTTGCCACCGACTTCCGAAATTAAATTTTTCACTTTGTAGTGATTTTTTTGGAAGTCGGTTGTTTTTTGTAAAAAGTTTTTATTTTTCACTTTAGTTGTGGCATTTACCCCACACAAATTCGAATACCACTACCTGCTATGTAAATAACAGTGATGGTAACTTAACATATCATCCACATACTAAATGGAAAAAAATACGTATTATTGAAGCTAACTCAAAAACTACCCAAGCAAAGTTATAAAAATTTATATGGGACCACCTCGGAAGTATTACCTACCAAACAAAAAAAGAATCATCAAAATCAATTCATAATTGGCCGAGTTATCGCATAACAAACATACAAAAAAAAAAACATACATTTGAATTGAGGACCTCCTCTTTTTGAAAATCGGTTAAAAATATTGAGTAAACAACTAAACTACCAATATCTTTACTACACAAATCCAAAATATAAGCACAAATAATAATCAAAATATAGTTTTATCCATTCCAAAAATAAGAATTGGCATCGTATAAGGAACATTACGTAAACGCGAACTCTGCGTAAATTGTACGCACAGGCGCTGATAGGAATACGCAATGTTGGAGTAACACGCATAACAACTGGTTCCGAACAAAATTATGTAACATACGATTCTGGTGTAATTTTTCTCAGCACATGTTGGAATTGAGTAGGTACAGCTGTGCTAGTTCATTCTGACTAAGGTCATGGATTTTTCGTGAAAATGGTAGAGACTGTAATAAGAGTTAAAGTTTTACCATATTCGAAAGTCGATCGACGTCGATCAATGATATAAAGCGACATTAGTAAAGTCAGGGAAATTATTTGTTTAACAAATTGATTACTAATTAAATTTCAAATCACAACTGTCATTCTTTGACAGTTGTAGGAAATGGCTCTAACTGGCTCTAACAGAGCAAATTGACGTAGGGTGTCAATTTACTTAACAAATGTCTCTGACGGTATACAATAGCTTGGATTTTGGCTCTTCTTAGAGAAAACTGTGTTCGACGCCTGCTGGTCTCATTCTCCATGAATCGATGTCATCGATCGACTTTCCTTTAGTGGGTGTAGTGTGTGTCTAGTGGGTGTGGTGTACCTTTAAGATTATTGTTCCTGAATAGTTATTGTGTATGTACATTCAAAATTATATTTCTTAGGAGTTTCTTCTATACTTACTAGTGAAGAAAAGTGTTATTGCAGAGATTATTTCCCCGCTTTAAATCAATCTGTCTAGCCTTTTCCCAAATATTTTGGGGTCGGCTTTCAGTCTAACTAGATGATGACTACCAGTATTTTACATGGAGCGACTGCCTATCTGACCTCCACAACCCAGTAACTTGGTAATACGATATCCTTTGGTAAGACTGGTTGTCAGACTTTTGCGCTTCTGACGACCCGTAAAGACTATCAAAGATCCACGAATAACAGCCGGGACCAACGGCTTAACGTGTTTTCCGAGGCACGGAGGAGTCTCGGTACGTAGAAATGGTCACCCATCCACGGACCAACCCCGGCAAGCGTAGCTTAACATGATGGATTGATCCGTGTGGCTGTTACTACTTAGCTACAAGCTCCTCCACGATACTTTCGTTTTAAAGTCTCAGGAAAATAAAATGATCCATTTTAAGGTTTTCTTTGTGTCCTTTTCCAGACTCTAAAAAGAAACAAAAGAAGCACTTTATTTTCAGACAAAAACGAAGATTTAATGCAAGGAGGTGGATTAAAACAATTGTTTAGTAAATGTAATAAATGTATTCAATGAATCTTTTTATGAACCTCAGCTAAAAAGTAGACAGTCTTTTGCTTTTGTTAATGTAGCTAAAGAAGAGCTGATGACCTGAAGAAAATAAAGAAAACGTTTTTGAAAGAAAATGCGTATATAATGGCATAAGTAATTGAAACAATGTGAAATTAAAAACTCTTTAAAACCAATGATGAATGATATTTATTTCAAATAGTTAATTGATTCAGGCGTGTTCTTGCGGAAATCCATTATAAAATACAATTAACGTGGATATATTTAGTAACCTGTTCCGCTTAGCTATTTCCAAAGAGCCATAAAACCCTCCTGATAGAAATCGACACGTGTTTCACTTCTCAATGAGGCGCTAAACGCACGCGCTTTGCAACGGTTTAGCAACACGCCGTGGTCGGGTTCATAACAAGTCACTCGTCATCCTGAGGATGCCTCGTTGAGAGGTGAAACACGTGTCGATTTCTTTCAGGAGTTTTTTATGGCTCATTGAAAATAGCTAAGCGGAACAAGTTACTAAATATATCCACGTCTATTGTTTTTTTTTTCTTTTTTTTTTTCTGCAAATTGGCTTAAAAATACCTTATGTTTTAAAACTATTTGAGTTCGGTGTTTCCTATCCGACTACTCTGAGAAGAAAAACCGTTAATGAAACCAAGGAACGGATCTGCATCGTTCTCACATGCATAATAACTTCAACATGAATGATGTAACCAATATTTTGTAACAATTTTTTTTATTTAAAAGAGTGTCCGTTGAGTTTCTTGCCCGTTCTTCTCCATAGGTACCTACTACGCTTTAAAATGGGCAACTAGCTTCACATTTCTGATTGACCGACTCCTTGACAGTTCAAAAGTGCCTATAAATGGTTTAATTGAAAAAAAAAGTGGCACTCCGGGAGTGCCGACAGAAGTGAATACTTGAACAATTTAAAAAAATACTTCTAAAACCTTTAAAGGAAAAATACTTCCATAGAACATTGATCCGTAACGTAATATAAATAAAGAGCACAATCGCGTTTACAAAAATGAAGTTTCGGTAATGGTGTCGCGAGTTCAATTGTTTTTTCCCATCTCAAAAATGCCCAACGCGCCTAAAGAAGTTTTCACTTCAATAAATGCTTTGAGTTTGAGATAAACGTTAAACTAGAATGAAAACAATGCTTAGCCTAAAGGACCTAAGATTAGAATATGTCAGATGGCAACATTAGGTCCTGATTTTCAGTCTCAGCAGTTCATCATCCCGCATTAATTGTTTTATATTTAGTAGTACAGTCAACAGTGTCCATGGTAACGAATTGATTTTAACAGTGGCTGAATTTGGTAGCAGTCAAGATGGTTTCTACAGTTTGGTCAACAATTAGGTATAATGATATTAAAGCAATAACGTCTTAAAATCGTCATCAATCTCTTATACATGATCTGACCAAGATAATGTCTGGAGTTCAAATGAGACTGACCTCTGGAGTTTGTATCAGTGTTTCTTTTCAAAGTAGTTAGATAGGAAACACTGACCTCATCATCATCTCCCTAGCCTTTACTTAACTATGTTGGGGTCGGCTTCCAGTCTAACTGGATGCAGCTGAATACCAGTACTTTACATGGAATAACTGCCTATCTGATCTCCACAACCCAGTTACTGAGCAACACTATACCATCCCCTTGGTAAGACTGGTTGTCAGACTTTCGGGCTTCTGACGACCTGTAAACAACTGTTAAAGATCTACAAATGACAGCCGGTACCAATGGCTTTCCGAGGCACGGAGGAATCTTGGTATGTAAAGATAGTCACCCATCCACGAGTCAAGCAAGCGTAGCTTAACCTGATCGATCGACCCGTGCGGCTGTTATTACTAAGCCACAAGCCCCTCATTCCCTCAGGAAATACTGATCTCATATAATTTATTTTTTATTGTTTTTGACGTCTGTGACCAATTTCCAGAAATCAAACAATATTTTTATTTTTTTTACCGTCATTTAAATATCTACCTATCTTAGCACCTCTATTTCTTCAATAACGTCTTCCTTTACATGAAAATACACGAGAACCTGTCTTGTTCTAGATTTTATTCCTCTTGAGTCGAGTCAACCAGTGCTGAACAGTCTTAGGGGATGCGGCAAAGCGACGTAGCTACTTAATACAAGCGTTGCAGGGAAATCACGTCCGGGTTAAATAGCTTAGTAGTGTTCTTCTAATTATTATGAACTGGTTATTTTTAAGCAAAGAAGAAATAATAAAATAAAATAAATTCAATTGTGGCTATTTTGACGCATAAAATTAAAAATAAAGTAGGTAAATAATGCTTTATATCCGAGCATAATAAATAACATGATAAAAAATGAATTGTTTAGTTGTTGTAGTGATCAGTGTTTATGAGTTTCGTGTAAACGCATGTGCAGATCGAGACTAAGTCAAAGTGTGTATATAGATCTTCAACAGGTCAACAAAACCAAACACCACAAAGTAAAGGCTATCTACGTATACCGGGTGATTTTTTTTACCGTCTCGAAATGTTTACAGGCTGTTCTACCCATGAATATATACAACTTTCACTATGGGAGCAACTCTGAAATTACGAAAAAAAATCAGCTGTTTCATACATTTTGGTCAAGTAGGTATTGAACTTTTGTACGGTAAAAAAAATCATCCGGTATAGACAGAGTCGTAAAACATCAAGGATTATAAAGTTAATCATATTAATATGTATAGTTGAATTTAGATTTGTACAACGGTAAATTGTAACAATAAGTAAATCCATGAATAAAATATTTAATAAATAAATATTGTCATTTTATTTGATTTAAAGACAAAAGGAAGAACATGGTCTTGAAATGTTCTTCCTTACGAAACTTCGGATTACAAATGGATCGGTACAGTAAACCGCACATCCACGGCTATTGAAACTCTGTATTATGCTAGGCCAGCTCAAGCCCAAAGTATTTACCTACCTACTATCAATCTGCCTACCCTTTTCCCAACTATGTTGGGGTCGGCTTCCAGTCTAACCGAATACAGCTGCACATCTGTATTTTACTTAGAGTAACTGCCTAACTGACTTCTACAACCCAGTTACTGGGTAACACGCGGTATCTCTTGGTAAGACTAGCTGTCAGACTTTTGGGCTTCTGACTACTCGTAACGATTTTCTAAGATCTACGTATGATGGCCGGGACGTACTTTCATATTTTAAGAAATTTGTCCGTTTAAACACAACAGAACAATTAATTTTTTAGGGTTCCGTAGTCAACAAGGAACCCTTACAGTCTGTCTGTCTAACTGTCCGTGGCTTAGCTCATAGACTTTACTGTTAGTATTAGAAAGCTGTAATTTGGCATGAGTATACATATTAACTACGCCGACAAAGTGGTAACATAAAATCATGGAACAATTTTTGTTTAGGGTATCTCCCCTACTCGTAAAGTGGTAATGTGTTTTTATTTTTTCGTTTGTCCATGGTATATCGTTGTTTGTCGTGTTGTTTATCGTTGAAAAAAACTTTGAAAAATATTTGAGTTTGTGAAAACCATTTTTTGATTCAGGGATCCGTTTGCGAAATATTAAGCTTAAAAAGCAAATTTTTGTTAAAGTCAAGTGTCCCCCCCCGCCAGCTAAATGGTTGGTTCTGGATATGTGAAAAAATTCACAGCAGTAGTATATATAACGAAATTTAAAAAAAAACTATCATAGCTAAGCTAGCTCTACAAGTTAACGAGTAATAATCGACTAACTTACATTTGCAGTAGAAAAAACATATTCTCCCAGACATTCCGTAAGAAGAACATGTTTTTCAAGTACACTGTTAAGTTCGTTCTTGGGGTAAATTCATCCCATCGGAACCCTTCATTGTGCGTAGTCCGACACGCACTTGGGTGGTTTTTAATTTTACAGTTATAGATAGTGGTATCCGAAGCCCGTCAGAAGCCCGGAAGTCAGACAACCAGTCTTACCAAGGGGTATCGTATTACCCAGTTACTGGGTTGTGGAGGTCAGATAGACAGTCGCTCCATGTAAAATACTGGTATTTAGCTGCATCCGGTTAGACTGAAAGCCGACCCCAACATAGTTGGGAAAAGGCTAGGCAGATTGAGATAGTGCTATCCACGAAGACGCGCCGCACTCTTCTTACGAATATTTCCGCGATTACTTTACTGTAAGCTGTACTGTAAGCGATTAAGAAAAGGCGCATTTTTGTGGATAGCACTAAATATAAACTAATTATTAAATCATTAGATATAACAATAGCTAGACGAAATAAACGTCAAAGTAAACCTTACCGTACAAATGGATTCATTTTCTATCAACCAAAACGTATATTCCATTTATCTCGTTCCTGCGTTCGATATCTTTGCCATAACAAGAAAACTTTCCTCCTTCTACTAAGAACTTCCAATAAATCTAGTCGAACTATTCCTAAGATACGAAATTAACGTTCAAGGACTCGGATCAAAGAATTAATGGGAAATTATAATTGAGTTGTCAGCATTACTAATGGATATAGTAGAAACTTAATCACTTGAGCCTCACTTAAGAGTAGGTATTTGATAAGACAATTAAAAAGCAGTAGTGATTGCCAAGTCATAGGTCTCCAGTTCGAACCGAAGGCACGCACCCCAGACTTTTCGGATTCATGTGCGTATTGTATAAATCACTTGCTTCAAAAACGGTGAAGGAAAACATCGTAAGGAAACCGGCATGCCTGAGAGATATTTCTCGACGGCATGTGAAGTCAAGTCAGAGGCCCATGGGTGGCTTTAAAAGTCTGACACCAGGTTATTCACTAACCACACGAAAAGAAGAAGAACAGGATAATGCAAAAAAACTTAAGTGTAATGCGTCAAAACAAACTTTAACTATGACATAGTCCTCCAGACAGAATTTTGGCTAAGAGGACCATAAACGGAGACCAGCACACGGGAGATGTTATAGTGCACAAGTATGTGCACGGAAACAAGTGCAGTCTCTCTTCCCTCAAGCTCATTCCGATGGGTCGGCAATCCGACACGACCGGAGAGAGATCAAGCGCAGGGCCAGCGGCTTAACGTGCAATCTTAGGCACGGGGGTATCACACCGCCAACTTCCAAAATCCGGGCTGTTACTAAGAAATTCCTAATCGAAAAACTCAATAACTCTTTGCCCGACCCGGGAATCGAACCTAGGACCACGGTCAGCAATCGCGCTTGCGACCACGAGGCCAATGGGACAGTCTTAACTATGATACTAAGGATACAAAGTTCAAATTAACTTTGTCATTGGTATTGCAGATGGTTCTAAAGTTACGGTTATGCGGCGGCCACCTTAAGCTAGGAGTTTAAGGTGGATACTAGTTGATATTTTTTCCAAACAAATTTCGGGGGGGTTTTACTGCACTGTTTGACATTGTACAAACATGGTAGCGTTTTGTCTCATTATTAATTATGTCTGTGTGAAAACAGAAAAATAAAATAATAAGCCATTAAAAAGTTAGGAGCCAACAAAGATTCCTTTTTAACCGACTTCAAAAAAAGGAGGAGGTTCTCAATTCGACTGTATTTTTTTTTTGTTTCCTCAGAACTTTCGACTGGGTCAACCGATTTTGATGATTCTTTTTTTATTTGAAAGCTGGTGCTTTTCGTGTGGTCCCATATTAATTTTATTAACTTTGCTTGGATAGTTTTTGAGTTTGGTTCAATAATACGTATTTTTTTCCCACTTAGTATATGGATGATATCTTAAGTTCCTGTCACTGTTATTTACATGGCAGGTAGGTATTTGAATTTGCGTGGGGTAGGTTACCACAACTAAAAACTGAAAATAAAAACTTTACAAAAGTATTTTTCGTTCTAATTTTAACGCAACTTTGGGCGTAAATAAGTAATAAAAGAAGTGTAAAATCTCCAAAACAATGTCGGCCCCAACAAAGCTCAATTATTGAAGAGTTCAATAAATTTTATTTGTAATTGATTTACGCAGTGGTTTTTTCATAAAAATCGATTTTCCAAAAGAATTTTCTTATTTTACGCGCTCGTTTTACTAAAGTAGTTCGGAACGGTGTTTGTGTGCGTGCGAACTAGACGTTTTGCATGTAGACCAGCGTCTAACTGCTCATCACTGATACTCTCTCTGTCGGACATGATGCCAGGTGAGACAGCGTGCTTTTTGGCCATGTCCACCAGTGAGTTCAAGCCCGCGACTAGTTCAACCTTAAGCGACGGTGGCGACTTACCATCACCTAGGCTGTCTGCATATTTGCCATCCAATATAAAAACCGGCCAGTGCGGCTCGGACTTGTACACGAATTAGGGTTCCATAGCATCGTTTCATTTGTCTACCTATTGCGGTTCAAGAAATACAGCGATTGTTAAGGTCGAGCAAAAACGAAGAAAAATCACTTTTCTTGTATGGCCCTCTTAATTTTTTTATTTAAGTTTTATTTGTCTATTATTTTTTTGTTTTAGCGGCAATAGAAATACACACTCTGTGAACATTTCAACTACCTATTACAGTTCATAAGATATAGCCAGCTGACAGACAGACGGATGGACAGCGGAGGCTTAGTAATAGGGTCCCGTTGGCACCCCTTGGGCACGGAATCCTAAAACCTTCATCCACACAGAATAAATAAATTTAAAAAATAAGTAAAACTTTTTTATTTCAGACAGAGTGCGTAGGGTAGGGTTAGTAATAATTTGACTTGATAAGTGTGTATACATAGCTTTTTGTATAGAAAGTGCCTTATTCTCATAATCTTTTCTAGGTATCCTATGTAGGTCCAAGGACGCTGATTCCAGGTTATTATTTATCCGATAAAAAAACTGTAATCTACTTGGAAGAAAGTCTGGGATTAAAATACACGTGTTAGTTTCATAATATTATGTAGGTTGTGTATTTTTGTCTTACTTTACGAGTTGCCATGTGGTTACTAGTAAGTCTGTTGTTTAACCTTGGTAACTATGTTATTAGAGTTAAGGAAGAAAAATTTTTATAAAAATTGGTTTATTAAGAAGGACTTTTTTTTAGGTAGAGTATCTCGTAGTTGACCCTGAGATCATGATTACTCAACCGGGCTTTCCTGTGGGTGCCTTAAGCTACTAAACTTAAAACCTCCAGCCAGGGGTTATTCAACTATGCTAATTAAAACTAGGTGAGCGTTCGCTAAGAGCACCCCCTGTGGATACGAACCTCGGCTTAGGAAAAGAAAGAAAGAAAAAACGTTTATTTGCGGTAAACTTGACGCAAGAAAAAAATATTACATTACAAAAATGAGAAAAAGTTGGGGGAAACATGCGTCATATCCACGCAAATCGGCTATCGCTTAGCATTATGCTACGACCCTGTGCAAGACAGAGCCCCAGTGCTGGTTTTCAGCGACAGCCGGCGCCGACGTAATGACGTCGACCGGTGCAGCAAACAAATATTAAGACGCTTTACCAGTACAGCGTACTTAAAGAAAAATAATTTAGATGCAACTAAATACACAACGGATATATAACTGATGAATATAACTGATATACTAAATAGATATAAAAGATAATAAATAAATAGACATACTTTATTCTATGTTACGAGAATATCATCCTCAAAAAACGTTTTACGTTTTATATAGTGGCAACATTTCGACGCGTCCTATTAAACCAAATTGTGATGTAAGAAATTACAAAATGGCCAATGATGCAATGAGTAATAATTAGCTTGTGATGTAATGTGTTTATTATTATGCAAACGTTATGTGTCAGTGCTATATGCGTTTGTGAGTGACTGTGAAATGAGATGGACCCAATAAAAGACAAAACCTTGGAAAACTGGAGGGTGACCCGACATGCCAAACACTTTCTAAAGAGATATGCAGCCCCAAAAACAGGAAGGTGTGAAAAATGGAAGTCCGAGTCACGAATGGAAATACAAGATAGAACAACACAGAATAAGTAAATAATATAATTATTGAAATTTAATTTGAAATTAGATTGTAAAAATGATTATAAAAATAAATATTAAACAAATAACATGGACAAGTAATGAGATCAAAAATGTAATTCAATAAATAGGTTGTCAACATAGGATGAGAGTGGACAGGGGAGACGCTACCAGCAGTAACAGGGGACCGAAAACCATGCTGCAGCGCTGCTGGAGATCCAAAAACCAAATACTGCAGGCCATGACCCATAAGGTGAGCAAAGAAAGAAAGAAAAAATTACTGAATGTGAGTTAAAAACTTATTGTTCAGAGAGTTGCACATGCAACAATAACTTCTTGAGTTGAAATTTAAAAGACTGTACTGTTTTTAGGCCTCGCATTGGTGGTGGAAGGGCGTCAACCGGAGGGAGAACATCAAGGATGGGACGGGCTGGATCAAAGTTTTGATCATGATTATTATTCGGGGAATTTAAAGCTACGTGCTCAACTGCAACAACTGCTGGCACCTCGTTATCGAGCAAGGGTCGGGGGGAGTATTATTTACTCGGGGACGCGGTCGCGATCGCAAAGGCCCTCAGCGGCGAGGTCGGAATGACGGGAGGCGTCTATTTTTGTACACTGTGCTGGTTTCCTTACTGCTCTCCTGGAGGAGGGTAATGGGGTCGTCAGGGTCGGTAAGGAATTAAGTAAGACTTATGATCAATATACCTACCTAAGGACTTTTTTCGGATGAGATGATTATGATATCTTTATACATATTAAACTATTTATCTGATGCACACTGCTCAATTTATACATAGTGTATGTGAACTTCAACTCAACCTATCACAGTCCACAGCTGGACATAGGCCTCTCCCAGGCTGCGCCTCAATACCCAGTCCTCACCCTTCCGTATCCAGTCTGTCCAAGCCATCTTTTTAAGGTCCTCGGTCCATCTAGCTGGGGGCGTCCCACACTACGCTTGATGATACCCGGTCGGAGACTCATCTGCGTCTAGCGCTCGGTGTGGCAACACGTCGTGTTTGGGTTTGCGACAAGTCAATTATCATTTTAAGGATGCCTCGTTGAGAGGTGAAACACGTGTTGATTTCTTACAGGAATTTTTGTAAATCTTTAGGAATAGTTAAATGGAACAAGTTACTAAATATATCAACGTCTATTATGTCTTCTCTCTTGTCAATACGAGTTTTACAAAAATAACTAATGTAGTAGTAATAAAAAGATTTGTAACCAGACTGCAAGGTTAGTTGCGAAGCCTACTGCTGAGAGTGCAGGAGAGTACTTGAGAATATAAGTACTTTTTAAATGCACTAGTTATAACAGGTAAAGAAACCTTTCACATGAATAGTAGTCAGACAGAAAGTAATTATAACACGGCCGTGACACATAGCATGAAGCTCTAAGGTAGATTTATACTCCAATCTCGCACTCACAGTCGCTTCTCGATTCAACCTTAGATATTTCTTATTGATGACGTAACTTATAAGCTGGAAGCGTGTTTTGATTTGTGACATGTATTGAAAAGTGTAAAGAAAGGGTTACACTTTGTACTGTCAAATCAAAGATTAGGGGACTTCAAAAGTCAAGCAGTTAGATAGAGTGATTTCCACCAAACGGCTCGCATCCCATCGAATCGGACGATAATAAATCGTGTATACAGTATTTAAAGTCTATATTACCAAGCCACGAACAGCAGTTTGACCGCGGGCGTCTTCCACGACTCGTGCTCGTAGCTGAAAGCAAACAGCGACGCGCAATCGGCTCTGTTCGCCTGTCGTCGTATCCGATCGGATCCTTTCGGCTGTTTTATGATTATTTTCTTCTTCTTCTAATGCAATAGCCAACAATACTACGTCAACTTCAACCATTTTAAAAAATTAAAACACGTCACTACGGTAGGAATGAAACTATTTGACTAGGCGCTGAAACGGATACGTTCGCAAGCGACGGTACGGAGCCGATCATACGCGTCGACATCCTGCCGGATGCGATCGGCTGTCACCGCAACCTTTCGTATCCTTTACGATCTGATACGATGCGAGCCGTTTGGTGGAAATCATCCTTTATTGTAGGTACATGACGTAAAGATACCTACATTATCCTGTTGTCTTCAGCAAAATAATTTATAATTATTTTTATAGATCAACTAGTGGTCGCAAACACCATCATTCATCTTCATTTTCCATTGAATTTCTCAGAAGCAGCTCGGAGTCTGAATCTTAAGCTCGGTTGATGGGAATAGGTTCGGCTCCTATTACATGAAACTTTATCGTAATTAGCGAATTGTGGGTGTAATATTAGGTACACCTCTGCGTAACCCTTCGAGAATTACAGGCTTTATGTTTTATAGAACAACGGAGATAATAAAAATTGAACTGTATGACAGCAGTAGCTGCATAAAGCTTTGCTAATAAAGGAAACAGCACACATATCAACTCGGAAAGGGATCGTCACCGTATCAACTCGAGCCATTCAGTATTCTTTGTATGAAACTCCCTACTGCAACGCACACTAATCGGAATCGTAAAGTGATCGCCTCGCCTCGGGACAAGCTCACAAACCGGGACGATGCGGTGACGATCCCTTTCCGAGGTGATATGTGTGCTATGACCTTTAGTATTGCCTGTATAGTTTGACGATACTACATACGGGTGACATAAGTGCACACTCCGAGCTGTCAGTCCTGGGGGTCTACTCTCTAAGTCTTGCAACGTAGATACGGTGCCGTCAGAACGTAGTTCGAAACTTCGGAGTTAATAAACTTTTTTTGAAGGTACAAACATATCGAGAGTAGGGACAACTGTCAAATCGTGGTCATTAATTCTTAGGTCAAACCCCAAACGACTGTCCGTAGGTGATACGGAGATGGAATCGCCTGTTACTGTGGCCGAAACTACGGATGTCGTGCTTAGTGTACTCACCTCCACTAGGTCTACTGACCTCCTGGTACCAAGCATAGCGTTTGACTTATATGGCATGGCCTGTTTTTGTATTGTTGGTGCCATAACCAGAAAAAAAAATGAGTGCTTGCCTATGATCTTCAAATTGTTCACGAAAAATTCACTCCGCTACCGCCTCTAACTTGCTGACATCCCAAAAGCAGTACCTATTCAGAGGTGTCGACTCCCAGGTACGTTTCGGACTTATCTCTCTCGTGAATAATGCCCCGGAGCGGTGATCGACGACTGACGACATTTCAGGATCGCGCCACTTTCCGTCGGTCCGGGGATTTTTACTAATACCGCTATGGGACGGGAATAAACTTTGTTTTGTTGACGTCTGTGTTCCGTCGCTGCTTTTGTAGGGTTTCTAGTTTTATTTTGTAAACTGAAAATATTCTAGAATTACTTATAAGTTTGTTACTACTGACAGATAATGTATTTTGACTGTGAACATATGCATGTTCAAGAGTTTCTGGCTCGTTTCAGACATGAACTGAGCTCTCCAGGATGTAGGAAATTAATGAAGTTAATGACGACATGGAACCAGTTTAAAAAAATACAATATCTATGTGATTATTGGTAGGTAAAAATCAATCTGCCTAGCCTTTTCCCGACTATATTGGGGTTGGCTTCCAGTCTAACCGGATGCAGCTGAATACCAGTATTTTACACCGAACAATTCCCTATCTGTCCTCCACAACCCAGTCTGGGTAACACGATACCTCTTAGAAAGACTGGTTGTCAGACCTTTGGGCTTCTGACTCCCCGTAACGACAGTCCAAGATCTTCGAATGACAGCTATATGCAATGGACGGTCACCCATCTACGAATCGACCGCAGCAAGCGTAGCTCAACCTTCGATTAACCGGGTCGGTTGTTATCATTTAGCCACAACTATCCATATTATGGGTAGGTAAACAGTCACAATAAAAATATAACTTTACAACAGAAAAAATTAACTTATATATAATAATTAGAATTCGTAAAATTTTTGTACGAAGGTTCGCTGAAGGTTGATGGCTCTAAGGGTCATCGCTTACCCGCTTACCCATATCTAAGGGTCATCGCTTATCCGCTTATACCGCAGAAACCCGTTCCTTCTATTGACCTTGACCTCACGTCGCCTCGTAAAGATGTGAAATGTTTTTCCGATTCATTGCATATCCCTATCTCCTCGTACTAGGTACGTCAGCTTAACCAAAATAATTTTCTGTAGAGACGTTCGTTAACAATAATGAGTTTCAGTTTCAAAGTTTGACACGTAGACCTGGTATAATCCGAACGCTATCTATGAAAAATATGACGGAAACAGAACCTTTCAATATGGATCACATCTGCCAAGATATGAGGATAAATTTAAGTTAGTGTCTGATAATAACGTATAACATAACATCACGCCTTATTTCCCCGAAGGATTGGGCAGAGGTGTCCCTGTAACAGGTACACCCACATTTCGCCAATTATGTTTAAGTCCCATATAATAGAGCGAGTTTATTGCCATCAACCAGGCATAAATCAAGACTCCGAGCTGCTACTGAGAAATTTCAGATAGAAAAACCCACTGACACTTTGCCCGATCCGGGAATCGAACCCAGGACCTCATGCTCAGCAGTAGCGCTTGCGACCACTAGACCAACGAGGCATAATAATGGATAATAATGATTACTATTTAAGGCCTCTGTGCGCCTACAACTAGTGTTATGAAAAAACTACAGTTTGACAGATAAATAATGATTATAGCTGTTTTACGTAAGTATCGAAAAAAAATAGAAATCGTCTTCCAATTAAACTCGGGCTCTTCAGTGCAGTATTTTCCAACTCTCCCTAATGACAGACAATTCCTTGACCTCTTTTTCCGCCGTGACCTTCACTTTCATCTTTATCTACGTGGTCTACTTCAGACTTTCCCACTCCATCTTTCCCTTTAAATTTATCACCAAAGGAAATTACAAAATTAAAATCTGTAGCCATATTGAAAAACGTTTTTGACGTCATCAGCACTTAAATTCAAGCTTCACCTAAATTAATTCGGTCCATTCGAATTTAAACTTTAGACTAACGTCGCTAAATTCATTTTGGTTTGAAGCTTTGTTGGACTAACCCTAAAGGGTAATTTTTTGCAACATTAAAGAGTTTCTGCATTTGACATCTCTTTGTTGTCGCTACGTTTCGAAGTTCTTTGTCGCTCAATATCTACAAATAGACTGTGAGTTGTACTATATATCTTATTTTAGTACGTTCCACTTGGTGCTTTTCACTTGCAGTTCCAAGGTTAGTAATTATTGTAGTGCAAGTGAAAAGCCAAAAAACTAAGCTTTACTAGTTATTTTTTTGTAAATAAGAAGAGAAGTTAAGATTCGACGACAAATGTTATGATTAAGCTTTAGTTCGTCATGATATTTTTGTACAGCCAATGTGTGCATTTATAATTTCTAACGTCACATCTTGTTCACGTCCACTTCCATAAAATATATGAAAATAAGTGCACGTTATAACGTTTGTCGTGAACGGAAATTTAAAAGCGTCTTTATAATAAATTCATATAGTTCACTTTCCTATGTTCTCGTGACGCCGTGAGGTGGTCGTCCACGATAATATTATCATCACGTTAAAAATTATGAAAGCCCAAGTTCACTGTTAATCTTGGTCCGTCTCCAATACCGTTATGATGCAAGGTTGCAGCCACAAAATGGCGAGTGAACTGAGCTGTTACTAACGCATAACTACATGCTTCTGCCCATTGTTCTAAGATAATTTCCTCATCATCTTCACTCAACATTATACACCAGTATTCTAATATTCCTTGTCAAACTTTCAATATGAACTTCCCAACAGCCCCACGAAGTGTTATACTATGGAACTATAAGGAATAACCCTCAATTCTCGTTCCTGCTAGGATATTGGAAACATAAGGCTTCACTATTGAAATAGTTCAGCTCAACACTTGAATGTTATTCGAAATTTAGAGTTTGTGCGAGTATACGTTGCAGTATAATTGAAAAATACGTTTTTCTTGCGAACATCCTAGGATTTTTGCAAAAGAACGGATTATTGGAAACTAAGAAAGATTTTCGCAATAATACGACCTAAAGTCAGGATATTTGCAAAAAAAATACCTAAGTTAGGTAAATCGCAAGCAACGACGCGACGATGAGTAGATATGAACGCTGATTGGCTACCAACGCTAAAAAAATAAAAATCTCGACAAAATAAAAAGTTATGCAACAATGCAAAATTTCGCGGGTATTCATATTCTGACTTATACGCATAAAGATTTTATAAGTTGAGTCTTAGATTAGACGAATCTGTAATCAAATTTCCAATCGTCCTAAACAGTATTACTATTACTAAATAGTATTATTACGAAAACCTTTTTAGTATCCAATAATCCGGTCCTTTGCAAAAATTCTAGGGTTTTCGAAAAAAAAACTATTTTTCCAGTTACCCTGTGACATAGACACAAGTTTGGCATTACAAATTTCGATGCCTCGCCTTTTATCCGATTGTCTTTGTCTCGTATGAAGGAATCTTTATGTGTTTTAAAATATTTTGTTTGTGTTCGGTAAGTTTATGATCGATCTTGTTACAAAGGGATATAGTTTTATTTAAAGGAAATGTTTACAAATTCGATTTCTTATTTAACTGATTCATATTTTTTAACATTGGCTGGTATGGAACCACAAAATATTGGCTGATTTGATAGAATTTACGTACACGATGCGTGTATATGTAATTTTTTTAAATGTAACTTTTTTTCTACAGGCTATTCGCACGATTTAAATTTATTTGTGATTAACACATTCCGGGACAGACCGCCTCTCGACGTTATCTCGGTATGTCGTTACATGACAGTAGTACGGCTAAGGACTGTGAATTTTATTTCATGTAATTTGGTAAACCGTCTATAGCCGTTGCTTGCCCATAACATTCCTAGGAAGCACATGATCTAGTGTCACATTACGTGACTTCATTCGTTCGTAGGTGTCACGGCAAACTCTTTTCAAGTAATTTTTCATCACATATGTGTATGTATACATATGTTGTGCCTTATGACATATTCATACCGCCGACAGGCGTAGACTGAGCCATACAAGTACACCGCCGCTGCGCACGGCCGGTGGTAGTACGGCTGTAGACGGTATAATAAAATGTATGGGATTTTGAAGTGTCATATCATGAAATTTGCAAATAGTCAAGTGTCCCGGAACGAGTTAATATAGGTACATCACTACATTGTCAATGTTTACTCTATAAATACCTAGTCTATGGTTGCGATCTCGCAAGTCTCCGTTTTATTTCTCAAAATCTTTTTAGTAATTCAAATTACAAAAATGACAGTGTTTTTCAAATTATTATTCCCCAAACTGGCCTTTGTCCATGCTTTATTTTGAAAACACGTGCATCATTTACGTAAAGTCAATAGAGAGGGGCCGTTTGCTTTGATGTTCACTTGTTCAGTAATGATAGCCAATCAACATCCACCAGGCAGAAATTTGTGTTTTCATTGAAATATACATCAAAAGAGTTCAATACTCAATAGTTTATTAAATTCCACAATGTGTTTACTTATGTAGTAGCTTCAAATTATATATGTCACCGTATAATTATGAACTTTGTTAGTTTATAATCTATCAGTATTATTTCCGTTAGATTATAAACTGTCAAAAAATAGTGAACTGTGACAAATCATTTACAATTTAATTTTTCGATAGTTTATAATGTATCCATGAAAAACTGACAAATTGTGAACTGCTATCAAACTTGCTTGCGACGTAACGCACCTTGCGCTAATATTATATAGCCTGCCTGGCTGCGAGCAACTTGGAAGGAGCGCTCGCTCGGCTCGCGCACGTTTGGTCACAGTTCTAAACTAACCTAACCCATTTCACCCAGTTCACAATTTTTTGACAGTTTATAATCTAACGGAAATAATCCCGATAGATTATAAACTAACGGTTCTCACAATCTTACGGTGACATATATATATGATCATTGTGGATCCTGTCGGGTACAGTAAATTAGTAGGAAGCTTTTTTCAGCATATACACAGTAGGTACAGCTTCTTTCATTACAGCTACAAGTACCCGGGCGATCGAGCTCTGCTCTGGTGAAAATAGAGAATGCTCGTTTAATAGTATAGGATAGTACTTACTAATTCTATACTACCATTCTGCCATGATCATTATTCTAATGTCAATAATGTCATGTCATTATTCATTATCACAGAATACATTTTTATATGTTCACTAGCTGACCCCGGCAAACGTTGTTTTGCCAATTATTTGTTTGGGGTGGACAACCCTTATCACTTAGGGGTATGAAAAATAGATAGTAGCCGATTCTCAGACTGAATATGCATATAAAATTTGGTAAAAATCAGTGAAGCCGTTTCGGAGGAGTAAGGTAACTAACATTGTGACACAAGAATTTGATATATAAGATTATCTTGTTTTAAACTTTGGGCGACTGAGTTCTGCTCGAGTGGAAATACGGAGAAAATTAATTTTCCCAGATATTTACGGGGGCGATAAATCGTTACAGCCGATTTCGAGAACGTGAGCAGAAATCTGTACTTATACAAACAAATAAATATAAATTCAAATATTGCTCGTTTAATAGTATAGGATATTATGGTAAAAAAATCAAGTATGACTTCATCGATCTGTTTTTTTTTTTGTTATCCTAGTAGAAAACATAAAGCACATTAATGTATAAGTTTTTTAGCTCAATTTTTCAATTATTCTTTTATTTTGCTAGAATAAAACTGCTATAGGTACTTAAGCTCAAGCTAAGATCATTACAAACGCACAAATTATTTTGAAGAATTGATTTCTAATTCCAAGTACCTATCTCCAACAAACAGAACTCCAGAAACTCCACCCAAAGGATCTTAAACAACGAAAACAAAACTTCGTCTCTCACCAAGAAGTTGAACAAAAGTATTACAAAAACATTCGCGGGTCAAACTGGGCCACAGCAGGGTTGAAACCCTTAAAATTATGCAAATCCTTGTAACGACGTTGACGAGTTGAATTTTTAATTTCTGAAGAAAACTTTGACAATGACAATTGAATTAGAATGACCCGCAGGTAGAAAAGGGGATAAAATATGATTTTATTCTTGTGTCATAAGGGAAAATTTTGATTACTTGGGTAAGAAAGGTGGTGATGATCCTGAGAGGAATAAGTTTTGTGTAATAGCTAACATTACTATTTTGTGTCACTTATCATGTGCATGCAACGCAAAAAGTTTAGGATAAATTTTAACCAAACTCAACCAAACTCAGAACACTCGCTGAGAGACTCGCTTGGTATATACGCATCCAGCAAGTGACTG
The DNA here is from genome assembly GCA_963680765.1 of Agrochola lychnidis. Classification (NCBI taxonomy): domain Eukaryota; kingdom Metazoa; phylum Arthropoda; class Insecta; order Lepidoptera; family Noctuidae; genus Agrochola; species Agrochola lychnidis. The sequence goes on from OY796857.1 coordinate 20,889,042, forward strand.
GGCAGTCATTCTATTCGTCGCGATCGCGCACTCGCTCAAAGCCCAGCGACAAAACACTTTGGTTGTTGCTCGCCAACTTGTTTCTAGTTGCTAGCTCTACTCGCTGCTTGCTAATCATCGGCGTTGGGTCAGGGACCTTATTGAAATAAGCAAAATGTTTGCAGAAAATGTGAAATAACCAGGCAAGTTACATTTACATGCCTTTCCAATAAAAACTTACACAAACAAACATACAGATGTAATACCAAGTAGGAAAAGTTCATGCAAAAGTTGTGTCGTTAAAAATAACAGTTAACGTTAAAAATAACGGTGCAGTAACCGTTGTTATATATGTTATAAACATGGAGTCAACTTACAGAACGTGTAATATTAAAAAATCCGGAAGTTTTTGATCTACTTCGAATTTATTCATATGAAGGAATTTTCCATATTTATATGAAGAATTTAGTTTTACGTACTGCGTTGTGGAACTAAATTTTTGATAGAAAACTTAGTCGGGAATCTGTTTCTACGCTGTTTTAGTAGAAAAGTTCAAGGGAAATATATTCTTGGTTGGTTGAAACGTGTAAAAGACGCTGCTTCAATTTTTTTTTGGATCTTGCGCCAAGTTTGTTTTTTGGGCTTACTTTTTTGTTTTAAATATCTTTCACTGTCATTCAAATTTCAACTTCTTTAAAACCAATGTATTGAATATTATACGATTGTATAATTACTTATATGTATACGACAAATCTCTGACTAGTACGTAGTGACATGGTCTTTTACACAGATGGTTAGCGAATGATTTTAATAGCTAATTTGAAACAAACTCAAACTCAGAGCGTTTATTTCAATTAAACCATTTACAGACACTTTTGAACTGTAAAGAAATCAGTCAGACATATGAAGGTAGTTGCCCATTCCAAAGCATAGTAGGTACCTATGGAGAAGAACGGGTAAGAAACTCCATGGACACTCTTTTAAATTACCCTTACTCTTTTTAAGGTTCGTTGCCCTCAAAGGTAGGCACATGTCCAGTCTGAAGCTAAAAATATATCACGTACCTACATGAGGAGACCTGAATTAAACATTCTCGTATCAAGGGTACAGTTTGTCTAGTAGAACTCAAACTAAACTAACATAATCAAGCCTGAGCAAATCCAACCTTTTTGCAACATATCTGCGTTATTTCGTATTATATTAATTTGATATTCACCGCTGAATGGACTGTACTAGTACTGGATAAGCTGAATACCACTGAATACACTGGTACGTACTCAACACAGTAAAAAATATGGGAAGATACCTACCTATTAACAGCCTGTAATCCTGAAGAGTGATGAACATTAAAATGTAGATGGATAGAAAGGGAGAGGAAGACCTAAGAAAAGATGGATGACTTATGTGAGGGATGAAATGAAAGAAAATGGAGTGAGTGATAGAGTAACGGCTGAGAGGGGAGAATAGAAGAAAAAAACGTCTTACGCCGACCCTAATTAACATGGGACAAGGGTAGGAAATGATGATCCTACTTCTTCTCATTATATATTGAATGAATAGCTTCGACATCGTCCGCGTGGAATTCCATAATTTAATTTAATTTATTTGTATATAGCTGGCAGTGAAAGTTTTGAAGTTGAGAAAGTTTTCGGAGATTAGCCGAAAAAAACGGAAAGACAGAGAGATGGCCATTTTTTTGTTGTTGTATGTACTGCTATACTTTCATAAGCATTTAGTAAAAGCTGTCATTTTGATATTACTTGCAGATACTTCAATTTTATTTATTTGCATAGATGCATCATAGACGTATTAGATACAGATTTCATGGGGTTTATTCGTTTTGCTCGGAACCCTGATTCTTTTACTAAAACAAAAGTAGCCTTAGTTACTCCTTATAACATTAGCTATCTTCCAGTGAAAGTCCCGTCAAAGTCGGTCCAGCCGTTACGGAGATTAGTCGGAACAAACAGACAGACAGAAATACAGACTAACAGACAAAATTATAAAAAAAAGTTTTGTTGTATGTACCGTAAAATCCTACCTAGTGGTGCAGGGCAGAGTGGAAGGTAATAGGCCACGCGGGAGGTCACCAATGAGGTGGACCGATCAAATAAAATCCGCGGTTGGAGGCCCTGTTATTGAATGCGCTAGACTGTCATGTAACAGAACCAGATGGAGGGAGATCGTGAGGCGGGCAACGACTACACCTGCGATTGGACATAGTTTATTGTGACCACGACCGCTCTGTCAAGAGCGATACGAAGAAGAAGAAGAAGACCGTAAAATATACTTTCATATGCATTGAGTAAATACTTGTTATTTTGACATTACAAACAGACACCTCAATTTTATTTATTTGAAGTATATATGTATTTTTGTATAGATAAGGTTTAGTTCGGGTCGAGCAAAGTGTTATTGAGTTTTCCATCTGGAATTTCTCAGTAGCCCAGAGTCTGGATTTGTGCCCGGTTGTTGGCAATAGATTTGCCCACATTACATGGGACTTAAACATAACTGGCGAAATGTGGGTGTACTATAGGTACACCACTGCTTAACCCTGCGGGACATACAGCCGTGATGTTATGTTATGTATGTTAATGTTATGTATGTTAATGTTATATATGTTAATGTTATGTATGTTATTGTTATGATAGACTGGATCTTGTTAATACATATAACCAATTTTTTACCCAAGTAAGATGAGATCAATCATCTACTTCTAAAGCCGCTGTTTGAGTAATTGATCACACCACAGACCTATTTAACCAACCATAGCGTTATTCCAACTGCATACAATGACACAATACCACTTAGTTGAACTCCAGTGCCTAGAATTCCACAATATGGCCTTTCAATCGCTAATTAGCATTTAGTAATACTGAACAAGCAAAGGCCGAAGCTGGCCTTTGATCGAACTGTTTGATTGGTCTATAAGCACCGTTTTGTATGATACCGTAGGAAGGTTGTGGCCTGTGACGTCATAAGTGGGGTGATAGTGACAGCCGCGGGTTGTTGAGTACGACAGAGTAACTGAAACAATAAATGGCCTGACATACTGTGAGGGAAGTAAATACAAAAGGGGTTTTCGATACCCCTTGCGCATGTTTAAGACTTCTACCTCACGAGGACACTATGGTGGCGCTGCCATGATCGCGGTGCCAGCCAAATAAACACAGCTTAATAACTTCATTCGTCCTACTGGCTAGTACCAAATCATCATAATCAGCTTATAATGTTCCCACTGCTGGGACACATGCCTCCTCTCGGTGAGAGGGAGTGGGAATCTACCACGCGGGCCCAGTTCCGGTTGGTAGACATCACATGTCTTCGAAATTTTTGGTTCTAGGATATGCCGGTTTCCTCACGATGTTTTCCTTCACCGTTTTGAGAGCAGTGGTGATGAAATAATTTACACAAAGTAAAGCGCCTGTCTGGGTTCAAAGCTACGACCTACAACAATTTAAAAATACAAACACAATACAACAATACAATACAATACAAAACAATAATACAAAAATACAATATAAAACAATAAAATACAACAAATACAACAATTTTAAAATCACCCGCTATATTACCCCTTGAGCGATGATTTTTGAAAAACGCTGAATTAAGTATTTCTTTATATGTTGCTAAAAGCATAAATTAAATTTTTTATAGCCCAAACTTAAGAAATGACAGGTTTCCCATACAAACTTTCATCCCCTATATCCCGCCCCTTAGGATTATTTTTGAGACAAAATGTAGCCTATGTTCTTCCCCGGGATGCCATCCATCTCCTTGCCAAATTGTATGAAATCCGTTTATTGGTTTAGGCGTGAAAAGGTAACATACAGACAGAGTAACTTTCGAATTTATAATATTAGTATGGAAGTATGGATAGACCAAAAATCCAGTAAAAAGAGAAACTAGGTAACATAGCTCTGCCGAAGCACAGTGCTGTAGCGAGATACTGTTCACGGCTCGCGATATTTACTTCACTAAATGCATTGAGCTCGCTATTCTTGGTGTATAGGGCGCCATTCATAGCGCTTCAGTATGCGACTTTCAAATGGCAGCGATTTTGAATGTCAGCTGTTGAAAAATGTGTTGGCGTTGGCACTTTCGGAAAGATTGTGTGTTGCAACAAAGTATTCGCTTGGCGTGCTTCGTCTTGTAGTGTTGTGCTGAGTGGCTGGGATTATTACAATTTCAGTTTAGAAAGTTCAATTGTAAATTTTTAGCTTCTAACTTTACAACACTAAACAAGAGTACCTACTTATTCATTTTGGAACTTCATTTAGATTTTGGCATATTTAATAGACAGACATCTTCACTATTTAATACGACACTATATTAAAATATAAAAAGCGGCCAAGTGCGAGTCGGAACACGAAAGATTCCGTACGACCGAACAATATTTAGTAAAAAAGAACGCCGACAAAAACACATTTCTTGTAGGTATGCACACATTTCCAAATTTATTTTATTTTTATTATTTGTTATTATAGCGGCCACAGTACAGTATTTCTATTTTCTTAGTATCTCTCGGGTATCATCGGATTTCCGAATACAAACGAATGCTAATTTCCATTTGTTGTTTTGTTTGATTTCCGTGTGAACTATATAGAGCTGTAAAACTATTTTCCTATCTGTCGTGCCTGCGACTTTAGCGGCTTTCCTCCCATTTTTAAAATAAATTACATTAAGTTAAAGAGTATTAACAACTCTATATACTTCCAAGTCAATTGAGAGGGTCCGGTCTGCACCAAGTGCAAAGGGCAACTGATAGAAATCCGACGACTGACGAAACACAAGGTTTGCCGAGGGACATTAAGAACATAATTTGTCTGTACACACTCTGTGAAATTTAAAGTGTCTACCTATTATGGTTCAAAAGATACAGCCCTGTGACAGACGGACGGATGGGCGGACAGACAAACCTTAGTAATAGGGTTCCATCGGCACCTTTTGGTTACGGAATGCTAAAAGTCTGTCATTCAAATAATTACGACTCTCTTAATTTCAACGTCTGCCAGTGAATGTCCAAATAAAACCTTTTGTAGAGCTGCGAGTACAATGAAGTGAATATTTTAATGTTACTTTCTCACAGTCTTTCGTGAATGCAACTTTGTAAAATTACTTACAAAGGTGAAATAAATTACCTCTAAGTTTAGACACAGTAGGTACCTAATGTTTTATTTTACACGTTTCTTAATGGAACTTTATTCTGGCTAACAAGACGGATTCAAAATCAAAAGTCATTTATTTAAAATTGGATGCGAATCAGCACTTTTCGAACGTCAAAGTTACATAAGACAGTCCCCCAAAATGCCCACCCTTCACCACTTCCTAGTGCTTTAGCTGGAAAGAAGAAGTGGCACAACAAACTCCCCAGCAGATTGCATAGATATGTGGAAATGGAATGTAAAAAAAGAATGCAAATTCCATTCTTCACAATATTTTTGAAGCGAAACTTCTTAGAAGGCGATTCGATAAATTGGACGAGAATAGAGAGTGAAATTTCAAGGATGCGTCACGTTTAGGCACATTTCGTTACATGAGAGAGAAGAAACATATACCTATATATCTCTCTCTGTCTCTCAACCTAAATCGCTTTTATTCTTATTATTTAAGAAGTTTCACTTCTATCACGTGTACGGTGCTGCACGCACAATTTTTATTGAACTTGAATGGATTATTTTAAAGTACCTAACAGTGGTTTAAAGAAAATTGTGAGAAAATCGAACATCAATTCATATTTTTTTCAGAAAGTGCGTCAATTTGTTCAAGATTTTTTTACTAAATAGGTATTGTATTAGCTTAATAATTCAATCTTATTTCAGAAAATATATAGTGCTGTTGTCTCTGTCTAGATTCTGCAAATATAGTAAATACGAGTTTATTTGACATCTTAAATCTCAAGTAGGTAATTTTCGTTTAAATGCCACTTAAAATGCTTATCACTTCAGGAGAAGAAGCTTGAAGACTAAGATAAAGGTAAACATTGTCTGGACCGCAATCAAGCCATCTGACACCCAAACAGACTGTTGTAAGGGCTTCTAAACTTGTTGAACCTAAATTGTATCAAATTCAGAATTGCTTATAATATTTCAAAGTGACCTCTCAAAGTCAAAAGTAGGTCAGAAACAAACGCTTGTAAAGTATTTAGTCTTGTGTTTATCAGATAATGAACAATGTTTAGTTTTGTAAGCACAACATTTTATTAAATAACTAACTGTGCCCCACGGTTCCACCCGCAGAAGTCTCAATCCCGTGGGTATATCAGGATACAAATTATCTATGTCCTAATCCAGGTCATGGTCTACCCATGTGTCAAATTTCATCTAAATCTGTTTAGCCGTTTTAGTGTGAGAGCGTAATTTTGTTTAATTTTTAATGTGTCTGTGTTTAATGTTTGTTTGTTGTTGTATTTGTGTTTATGTTGTTGTATTTGTGTTTAATTGCCGTCGTATGATATTAAGTTAATATGCTTTTTTCTGTGAAGTGAAATGAAGTCTAGTAAAAAAGTTACGTGCCTTATGTGATCGGCAAACATTACTGTCAACTCCTGAGGATCATGTTTAGTGTATGACTGACTTAATGTGTTTCTCTTTGTACAATTATTTATTCTGTCTATGTCAAGAAAAATAGTTTATTCTGGATAAATAAAACGCACATTATTTAATATCTAATTTCAACCCTTTTTTCCTAAAAACTATTAATAATGTAATAGCTAAAGTCCTTTAAAACTTACATAGTTTAATATTCAGCTCAACTTATTTTAATTATTCCTCTTCCTATCAAAGTTACCAAGCCAAACCGTCCATGGAAGAAACCCAATTAATAAGATTATCAATAATTCTAACATACAACTTGTAGGCTCTCAAAGCCTACGAAGGGTTCTTAGTTAATCCGATGATAGGTTTTCTCATTCTCGACTCTGTATTATCCTTTGATAGCACATTTTAATTTATGCGGGTTGCCATAAATTAATAATATCATATCATAAATTCAATTGCTGAAACTTTGTTATTAACACAGTGTTTTTGCTTTAAAACGTGATTAGATTCTGAATTAAATTGATACGAAAGTTTTTGAAAAATATAACGTTTAGTTTTGATAGTCTATTTTTTTGTTTTAGTTTGTTAAGTTTTAGGCATTATTTTTGGAACGAAGTTCTCTAACGCGGCTTGAGGTAGGAGTTGACTGGTGGAAATCGTCAAGAGAATAATCGTCGGTTATTTTAAAAAAAACAGCTGTTTGCTACAAAAGTGCATTTACCTACGAATACGCAAAAAAAAAATTGCTGTTCCATACATTTTGACCACGTTATCAAAATGTATGGAACAGCAATTTTTTTTATAACCTACGAAAAATTTCAGGGGGTCCAGAAAGTCCATGTTCTAAATCCATCAAACAGATTGCGCATCGATTTCCCAGCCATCCTGTATTATGAAATAATCTTCATACCTATGGTCATCCATTCACAGACTGACCGCGACAAGAATAGATTAACCTTGCTGACCAAGCAACCCACGTGGCTGGTATCAAGTAACAAGCAAATTTGTTAGAAAGAAACTGAAATCCACTTTCATTAATCAAATTCCCGTGCAGTATTTATTGGCGTTCCGCGTAGTACTTGCAGAGAAACTATAAGTTTTACTCACAGCTCTGTTTATGTTAAACTTTGATGAATTCTCTGAGAATTCCTGCACCTGTGACATTAACTTTATTAATTTAGCACGTACAGTTGCGTACAGTTGAACTGGAGAAGTAATAACCTGAAGGTAAACCTTGGAAAAACGCCAATACGTATAATTGCTCGCTTTTGTTCAGATTGCGATTATTTTGGCTAAAACGTACGATATCTGTTTTCAGTTTTCTAGAAGCCACTGTCATGGCGTGCAAGGTCATAAGCACACATATCAACTCGGAAAGAGATCGTCACCGTATCGCCGCGGTTCGTGAGCTTGTCCCGAGGCGAGGCGATCACGCTACGATTCCGATTAGTGTGCGTTGCAGTAGGGAGTTTCATACAAAGAATACTGAATGACTCGAGTTGATACGGTGACGATCCCTTTCCGAGTTGATATGTGTACTATTTCCTTAATTAAGTAGCAGTAATCAGCCTTTAACAATTCGTCCGGGGCAAGCCTCCTCTCTGTGAGAGGGAGTAGGCCATAATCTATAACGCGGGCCCAGTGCGGGTTGGTTGGTGGATGTCACATGTCTTCGAATTTTTGTTTTGTTCGAGTTTTGCCCTACTGAAATTCGGAAAACTCATTACCGTGTTACCTTGATCTTTATGATATGACGTAAGATTTAGATTATTAAATTAAATTAAAAACTTTATTTCGAGCCAAGACTCATAGAGGGTTCGTAACAATATCCTTAAAAACGACGTGTTAGTAAACAACACAATACGGTGACACATGTAACTGACAACAGTGAATTATATATGGACAGTCCACTCTGTCAGCTATCATTTTCAGAACACACTGAGCACACTGTTCAATAGGTTTTGTTAAAATATCACTTTGAAAAGCTTTTACAATCACAAGTGTGCCTCAATCAAAAAATTATTTTAATCCTATTTCGAGTGGATGAACATTACAACATGTTAATTTTGATGAATATTCTCATACATAAAAATGTATTAATATTGATCGACTAATATTAAAACCTATAAATATTTTACGGACCACATGTCATGTTATGTTCTTCAGTAAATATTAATAAAATCTCGCAACTAAAAATTTTCTCTCCCAAGTTAGTATTAATAAAACACACGTGACGCAGATTAAAGGCACAATGGTTAAATATCAAGTTATCTGGCTATTGTTCAAAACAAGAGAGAATCGCTTTTGAACGTATCGCACTCATTACAAATTATAATAAATTCGCCTCTTTGTTAAATCCTACCTTAATATGCGATCAGGCAATTATTGTAGGGTAACTCTGTTTCACACAAATAAGTGATAATTTCTCAAATATGTTTTGTGACGCAAGCAACGTGTATCAGAAATGTGTGGTCTTTTTAAGGATGGATTACGTACAAACCATCAAACTGAACAACTTTCAGCAACTAATCAACTGTCCCATACAAAACTTCAATACCTACTCGACCCAAATTTTTAGGACAGCTCATTACTTTGTCGCGATTACGATGGTTCTCCCATTGAGAAAGTTGTTCAGTTTGATGGTCTACACCACATCCATAAATATGATCACACCTTTCTGTTGCAGCTATTTTGTGGCAACGAATAGGAAAATGCTGTGAATTGCGCAAAAGACTCCGTTTAGCTTGTAAGAAGAAATATTTAGACAATCCAAAAATGCACGCCTCATAACGCTCATTCAAAAATAGAAAAATATTTAAACTACTTATTATGACGTATGTTTTGACTGGTTTATTTGGGTAAAATTTCTCACCTCGCAATCTTTACATACTGTCAAAGACTATTTAGGTTTGCTTTGTTGACCAAGCCCAGGTCGACGGCGCTTTGTGTTCCACGCGCGCCTCAAAGAGATGTCAGCAGAATTGACGGGGTCCGCTAGGGCCAATGCCTGCTGGGGCTGCGAATAAGGGTCGAAAGGGAAATCGTGGCCCCCGGCAACATGGCAACCGAAGGAACACGGGTGGGTTTTAGTCAGTAAGAGTCTGACACGCCCTCCCGCTCCACCCAGAGTGGGAGAAGTTATTTGATATGTGCCCACCTAAAAAAAAAAACGTTTGCTTTGTTGGTTGCTTGGCAACGAAAGAGAGTCAAAGTTGGAAATAGATATAGATATTATATTAGGTAGTTTTTAATTAATTATAATTAAACTACTTTGAATAAAGAATCATTTTCAATAGGGTTCCTCCGACGGCTAAAACGAATCTATAAAAAAAACTCAATTAATTGATTTTCTGGCAAGCTTCAATGTTTTCATGTTTCATACATTGATTGACGATTTTTAAAACTATTTTGATGTTTTTTTCGTTTCTGCTGCATTAAATACATTTTTGAAAAGTACAATATTAAACTCCATTAAATTATATACAATGGTATATAAATTAAGTAGGTTCTATGTACTAGCAGGAGTGTAACAATAAAACCTTTGGGCGCATTCCAATTCGCAAAATGTGGAAAGGAGGCAAAACAAATTTTTCGATCGCAGAGCACTCTAATGCTTCGCATTATGAGACGTGCAATATGAAACTTTTAACGAAGGTAACTAAATTCCGTAGTTTTGAATTTATTAATGTAGGTAAGTATTTTGTTTTATCACTGATTACTTAGACTTGATTTAAGGCAAGAGCATTGGTATTTTTTTTTTTTTTTAAGTGAAAACTTCTTTAGGCGCGTTGGGCATTTTTGAGATGGGACTAAACCATTGATTTCGCGACACCATGACGACACCTCATATTTTTAAACGCGATTGTGCCCTTTATTTATATTACGTTACAGATCATTGTTCTATGCAAGTATTTTTCCTTTAAAGGTTTTGTAAACGCCAATGTGCTCTTTATTTATATTGCGTTACGGATCAATATTCTATGCAAGTATTTTTACTTTAAAGGTTTCGGAAGTATTATTTTTTGTAAACGCGATTGTGCTCTTTATCTAGATAAGGTTACGCACCAACATTCTATACAAGTATTTTTCTTCCACCAAGGGGATCTTATTCAAGTTTTCACTTCAGTCGGCACTCCCGGAGTGTTTTTTTTAAACGAGGCAATATAACACCGAAAAGCATAACATACAGATATCGCCTGAAACTCTTGTTTCACACCCACACCCATGTTTATTATCCAACATTACAAAAGCGATATAAAACATTCACACAATACCCAACCGCTACTCTAGATTCCTACAAAACAAAAGACGAACCTACAAAGCCTCAATTTTGTTCAGCTATTGTCGAACCAGCACCCCAATTACGGAATTCACTTTCTATCACAATCCGAACGATTTTGAAGGAAATTACTAATCCATTGCTTCATAATTGAAAAATTCGACTGCTCAATAACTTAAATGACGCAATAATGTTGTTGAATCGTCAAAATAAAATAAATTGCCATTTTAAGTGTGTCATGCCCTGCGAAGAAGTCCGAAAGGGAGATCGTGGCCCCCGGCAACATGGCAACCAAAGGAACATGGGTGGGTTTTACTCAGTAAGAGTCTGACACGCCCTCCCGCTCTACCCAGAGCGGGAGAAGTTATCTGATAATTACCCACCCAAAAAAAAGTGTGTCATGCAGTTTCCCCATAGGAACGTCCCACGCAAACGGGATATATGGTCACAGTACTTCAGCAACTCACAGAAAACCATTGTTACAGAGAAAGGCTGAAGTTCAAAAGGATACAATGTACCCACAATTCTATATGAACGAATAATGTAGCGTACATCACGGTTCTAAACCATTTACAAAAGACGAAGGTTACTTATCTGAGAGAGATGTTTGAAGAAAGATATGTGATGTGACCCAACTATGGCGTTTCAATGTTTAAGCTTTTGTATAAAACTTTGAAATTTTGTATTCAGATTTTATAATGAGGTTTGCTTTGTTTGGTCTAAATGATGTAGAATGTTTGATTTTTTGTTACTTGTTTTGTGTAGAAATGTTCAGAAAATCGTGTTTTGTAAAGGTTTTATTTTGTTCTGTTGAAAGAAAAATGCGTTTATTGGCATTACTACTGAAAAATACACCTTATTACTATAAAAATAGAAAACAAAGATAATATAATGCCAAAAGGGCCTTTTTTTGTGTGGGAAATTATCAAATAACTTCTCCCGCTCTAGGTGGAACAGGAGGGCGTATCAGACTCTTACTGACTAAGACCCACCCGTGTTGCGTCAGTAGCCATATTTCCGGGGCCACGATTTCCCTTTCGGCCTTATTCGCAACCCCGGCAGGCATCAGCCTTAGCGGACCCCGTCAATTCTGCTGACATCTCTTTGAGGTGCGCGTGGAACACAACGTGCCGTCGACCCGGGCCTGGTCCTTATCGGGCGGCGAGCTGCTCACCGTCCGCAAGCCCGCGCCTACGGTGGCCAGAAATCGGCTCGCGATTCCATGAGAAAAGGGCCTCAGCTCAGCAAAATGTCAGGTAACAACACAAAGTGCACCACCTGACGCTGATTTTCAGCTGCAACTCTCGAGTGTCATACGCTAAAATAATAAACACAAATTGGGAAGTGTCTATCGTTTTAATAAATAAATGGTAACTAATTATTACTATGGTAATGGTAATTGTAGGTGTGTGAATTAATTGCTACATATTTATTACTTGCCCATGTGCTAACCTCCATCCAAATCTGTTCAGCCGTTTTAGCGTGAAAGCGTAATAAACAAATAAATCATTTTATGTCCAGGCAAATCACTGTCCATTCCAAGGTTGCTTGGAAGAGATCGCGGGAAGCGATAAGGCTGCCCATTGTATATTTTGTAATGTTTGATTTATTTCTTGCTATGTATTTTTGTGGTGTACAATAAAGTATAGATAAATAAATAAAGAAACAAACAAACTCACTATCATATTTATAATATTAGTTAGTATAAGTTAGGATTATTATTACTAATGATTCTTAGAAAATATTAATTGGCTACCTATTATCGTAATCGCAAGATACAATAGGTCACAATACCTATATATTCTGACAGACAGACACACATACCGTTTTGGTAATAGTCTCGTTAGAACCTTTTGGAAAAGGAAAACTAAAAGCATGAATAGAAAGTTTTAAAATATCATTTTTTTTACAGTTTTGATTAATCAATAAAACCTACAGTCCGGGAGTTGTCAACCAGTCTTACCAAGTCGTATTACCAAGTAACTGGGTTGTGACAGATAGGCAGTCGTTCCATGTCAAATACTGGCATTCAGCTGCATCCGGTTAGACTGGAAGCCAACCCCAACCAAGTTGGGAAAAGGCTAGGAAGATGATGATGATGAGTCGGAGAGTTGTAACTGATTTACTGCTGCAGAAGAATCTAAGCAACCTTTATTTAATTTTTTATCTAAAAAACATAGGCAGTCATACTGCCGACAGAAGTGAAAACTTAAAAAGTAAAAAATAAAAAAAAATACAAAAAAACTATTGATTTCCAAAATACATATTATTGAAGCTAACTCAAAAACTATACCCAAGAAAAGTTAATAAAATTTATATGGGACCTACCAAGCAAAAAAGAATCATCAAAATCAATTCATAATTGGCGGAGTAATTGCGTAACGAACAAACAAAAAAAAAACAACGTACCGTCGAATTGAGACCCTCCTCCTTTTGGAAGTCGGTTCAAAACTGATATTAGTGCCATCTATATTCTACAATAGAGCACTATGGCGCGCTAGCATAAGTTTACCCCCTTCCAAAATTAGCTCAACGCGCCTAAAAAAGTTTTCACTTCAATAATTTTGAACTAGCGCGCTTGCAAGCACTAAACCAAGAAATTCTAATATTTTGACGCCAAAATTCTCCCAGAATTATCAAGTTCATAGATTTACACTTTGAAGATACACCCTGAGATATTACAGCAGGCTAAAAGCGTAAATCATCGCCAATCTTTTGTTTACGACCGAGATAACCACGCCGCCGTGCAACGCTCGCGACGCCGCCATTTTAGTTTTATCAAGCGAATTGGTTTATGTTCTCATGTTGTATGTGGGTGGTTTTATGATTAAATTATTTTAAGATTTTCTGTGCTTCAGAGGAAAATTTAATTTTCGTGGATTTTTGGGATTAAAGGAGTTGTGTAAATTGTCTTTTTTTGTTTTGCTTGTAACGTTTTTAAATAGGATGATATTGAAGCATTTCTAGTAGCACCTTTTTTTCTGCTTACCTGATCTGTCAGATTGTTATATGTATAGTTAAAAATTATAAACTGTTCAGTACACACTGCAAAAATGTCACACTGAAAAATAAGACACAAAATGTTCTTTATTTTTATTTTTTGTTAAAGCTAAAATGTATTTACTCCTTAATTTATTAACTCGATGTGCTCCGGCTTAAACTTATTTATGGCGGATTTGATTTGACGACCCAAATGCCGCGTACTTCCTCCATCTGGGCTCAAGGTCGTTGGTCGATTTCGTGCCAAGTCTTATGTGTGTAGGTATACCCTAGAAGATAGACTGCTTGTCACGATTTCTTTTTAAAACAAACATTTTTAATTCAACAAAGAATTGTGTTACGCCATCATGATTTTGTATCATTGTTTTTATAAATGGATATTGGGTACCGAATTTAATCAATCAATCTGCCTAGCTTTTTCCCAACTATGTTGGGGTCGGCTTCCAGTCTAACCGGATGCAGCAGAATACCAGTATTTTACATGGAGCGACTGCCTATCTGACCTCCGCAACCCAGTAACTAGGTAATACGATACCCCTTGGTAAGACTGGTTGTCAGACTTTCAGGCTTCTGACGACCCGTAACGACTGTCAAAGATCCACAAATGACAGCCAGGACGTTGGTCCGAGGCACGGAGGAGTCTCGGTATGTAGAAATGTTCACCCATCCACGGACCAACCCCGGCAAGTGTAGCTACCGAATTTAACCATAGTGTCATAATGCAAACTGAAAACTGAATGCATCTCAATCAGTGAACTGTAGTCATCTTCAAGTTCAAGTGACACTGGACAAGAAAAATATACAAAACCTTGGAAACTCACAAAAAAGAAAGGATGCTTATAGACACAGCAGTGGGTGATTCCGGGCTGAGTTCGGGATGATTTCGTATCGACGTTTCGATGGAAAAGGAATGTAAAGATACAAGTTAGTCCGAACTTTTGGCTTTTTTGTTTGTTAGTTTTTCCGTTTGATTAGTAAAGGGCTCATATCAAAAATATTTTGAACGTTACGTATCCGTTAGGTATTCTTGTAATCCACTCAAATTATGCTAGTGATGGAATGGATTCAGGCCAACAGTACGTGTGGGATTTTTTGAACACAGAACTTACTCGGCTGTTCAACGAACTATCCGTTGGGCTATTAATAGTTATTGATATACATAGGGAGCGCAGGGCTTTGTTTGTTAGAGCTAATGTGATGGCTCATAGGTTCACGCGCTGTACTAAGGAAGAAAAAGCTACGCTTTTTAGGGCATTTCGCCAATCGTTTTACACGTGCAGACTATGGGTCAAGCATACGAAAAAATCGTACGACACCCTGCGTGTTCTCTATAATAATGCCTTCAGGGCGCTGAAGAAGCTGCCTCGCTACTGCAGCGCGTCGGGTATGTTTGCTAGCGCAAACATAAATGAATTTGCGGCGATTATTCGCAAGAGAGTTGTGTCTCTGATGCGCCGCATACGAGGCAGTTACAACAGCTAACTTCTGCTGTTCGCATGGAGGATGGACCTGGATTGCCCAATAACGTGGTACTGGACCAGGCTGCATGTTTAGCATTCTGGATCTAAACCTAAAATTAGACTATGATGAAACGTAGTGTATTTTAATATTTTTGTTATTGTAAAATTGTAATTTGTAATGTTTTTATTGATGACTATTGATCCAATTGTAATCTTTTTTTCTTAGTGTATCTAATATTTTTAATCACACATGTACATGTGTAAGCACGTATGGAGCGGGCTATGCTTGGAGTCTCTCTGAGGGATCGAATTCGGAACGAAGTGATCCGGCAGAGAACCAAAGTTATCGACACAGAATTAGCTAGCTGAAGTGGCAGTGGGCCGGCTATATCAGCCGTAGAACCGATGACCGTTGGGGTACACATGTTCTTGAGTGGAGACCGCGAATTGACAAACGTAAGGTAGGACGCCCTCAGGCTAGGTGGAGTGACGATCTTCGCAGGGTGGCTGGTAGCAGCTGGATGAGAGTCGTCGAGAATCGAGCTGAATGGCGTGCAATTGGAGAGGTTTATGTCCAGCAGTGGACTGCTATAGGCTGATGATGATGACACATGTACATGTACATAGACTGGTTCTGAAATAAATGAATCATTTCAACGCAGGAGGTTCAGAATCCATGGTATCAGTTTTCAAGTCGATGTCCCTGCCAGCCTGTATTATATTATTAAAGGGGCTAAAATTGTCGATTTGACATACCTTTTAAATATATGCTCCTTTTAAATATAGGCTATGCTCCATACAATCACATAATTAATAATATAATGATAATGATTATGATAATTATTATCTATAGATACAATTTGTCGCTGACTAAAACAAAAAGTACACAAATCGCACCTTCCACACCAACATTCACACCCGTACATCACACACCCCACCTCACACATACTACCTCCACACACACATAACACTATGCGCATTCCTTATTTATTTTTTCACTTTTTGTATTGTTAAAAAACTTTGCATGCTTTCAAAATCATCTATTGTTTATTCTTTCACACATTATGTATAGTTACTGTAAACTGGAAGAGCGGAAAAACCTAATACAAGCAAATCTTTGCTTAAAAGGTGACTCCAAACTTAATAATGTAATTACATAAGTTGATGAAATAAACATTTTTATTTATTTATTTTATTATTTATTTTAAACATAAACTGAACATAAATATTGTATCAAAGGACCTAAAACTGTTTTAATTTATTCCAGAACGTTCGTAATTTACTGCTGATCCGAGGGAATAAAGCGAATGAAATCTAAAACCTAATTTCGTTAATTGGCTCTCGGATTCCGTCTCTAATCTATGAACACTTAGAGACTCATTTATGAATTAATTACGTACATTGTTATTTTAAACCGTGCCCTGTTTTTCTACAAGAGCTCGTCTTCCTTCTTACTAATGGGGTTGTATCGTACCAGGTTGCCATATTTTGTGGACAAAAAGCATCAATGTTTTATAATTTTTATTCTACTCTTGAATATTAAACTTGGTATTTACTAATAAAACCCGATTTTTATAACTGTGCGCTTGTCAAAGTCAAAGTTTAACAGTGTATTTGGTTTAAATAATAACAATAACAACTTAACGAATATTATGACAGAACTGTGAAGACGACACGAGTTGTGTAGACCGTGTTAAGAGGCATCGGCGTCGGTACACTGAGAGAGGAGGTAACTGGGCGGGTGAATTCAATACTAACAACCTACGATTTTGACAGCTCCAAGCACACAGGTATAAAAATCGAGTTATATACAGGGTTTATTGGTTTTACGTCGGCAATCCGTTAAGGGGGTGTAGAAGAGGTCATTTGCAACCAAATTACTTCTGATGACCCCTTTTTTTTGGGGTGGGAAATTATCAAATAACTTCTCTCGCTCTGACTCTTACTGATTAAAACCCATCCGTGTTCCTTCAGTCGCCATGTTGCCGGGGGCCACGATTTCCCTTTCGGCCTTATTCGTAACTCCGGCAGGCATCGGCCCTAGCGGACCCCGTCAATTCTGCTGACATCTCTTTGAGGCGCGCGTGGAACATAACGCGCCGTCGACTCGAGCCTGGTCCTTATCGAACGGCGAACTACCTATTGCTCACCGTTGGCAAGCCCGAGCCTACGGTGGCCGGAAATCGGCTCGCGATTCCCAACGCCCAGGGCGTCTCCTCCTGAAGGGCGTCTCCTCCTGTCCTGATGACCCCCCCCATGCCAATGTCAACCATTTTCGAGTAAGTTGATATTTTTATTTTTTATGTATGGAGTAAAAATATAAAATGTAACCCTGATATCTGTATATCATTAATGTTTTTACGTCGACAATACATTAAGGGTATGTAGGAGGTGTCATTTACAACCAAATGACGCCGATTGACTCCTCTGCAAATATCAACAATGTTCGCGTAATTTGACATTTTATATTTTGATTTCATACATTTTAAAATATAAAATGTCAAGTTACTCGAAAATGGTTGACATTGGTATAGGGGTCATCGGGGTAATTTGGTTGCAAATCCTACATCCCCTAAACGGATTGCCCACGTATAACCAATAACCATGTATACATATATTGTTATACAATGGCCAAGTGGGTAGATGGCACAAAAGGGAGGAGGCCTACATACTCAGCAGTCAGCAGCAGGTGGATCAAGGCTGCCAATGATGATGATTTTGATGATATAAAAGTTATATAAATACCAAGAAGGTGAGATAATTCTCTTTTAAAATCACTGGTTTAATCAAGATATATGGTGATACTATTTTTCAGTAAAGAAATTCATCAAAATTCAGCAAGTGCAGCAAAATCAACACATAAACATATGCACATAATTAGTTATTTTTATAGTGCACGAAAAAAGGTAAAAAAAAAATTACGGTGTATTTAGGTTGCTTGTTCACTGGAGGGGAGCGAGGCAGCGGAGCGGAGAAATGTGCCGATATTAACTAATATAATCTAAACTCCACTTCAGAGGTCTGCTCCTATTGGTTAATATTGGCACATTTCTCCGCTCTGCTGCCTTGCTCCGCTCCAGTGGACAGGCAGCCTTAGTGTACATACATACATACTTAAATTAGCGTCTATTTAGGGTACCTAGATACTAAATAGACATTTTCATATTTTTTTTTCGTAGCTAACAAAAAATCTCTATCTTAAGGTTGATAGTCGTAAAGCATACTTTAAATCTACGAGCTTCTCCAACCTTCTAAACCCGAGTCTATGTGAACTACACCTGAGTACTGTCAACTCATTTCCTTTGTTAAACTCCGACAAAGTAGATAAACTTGTTTGTAAATACACAAACAATGAAATTGGATTGCGTTTGAGCTAAGTTTTCTTTCCAATTGTTATACTTTGTGCTTTGTCTATTACTCTGTTGGTTTATCTTCTTCACATTTTCAGTAATATGAAATAATGCTTTTTTGAGAACCAGGGATGGTTCTCAAAAAAGCATTACTTGAATAATCTGCAGTGAAATTTAAAAAATGAAAATGTCACTGGAATATGAATTACGATTTCGTGCGTTGATGGATATGAATAAAAGAATAACTTACACCAACTCTTGATCGCCACTTAAAAACTCTACTTAATTTTAATAGAACCATTCCGAACACAGTCTTGCACACAAAAAAGAATACTTTTTTTATACAAAGCGAGCGGGAACGCGTCCAATAAACATCATTGTCACATTCAATACCAGTGCACAAACAAACAGACATACACACACACACACACACAAACGTACACACACAAGAACCTTCAACATCGAACAAACGAAAGTCGCCTTTGTGCATCGCCCACAATTCCGTGCGGTTAAGTGCAAAATATTTGTTCTGGCACCGAAGAACGGGGATTCAATGTGGTAAAATAAATTGTGGATCTTTTGTGTGTGGCCTAATACTATTGACCCGGTGTGCACACGTTTTTCACACCTGCGGAGTAATTGCGTAACACGCTAACAGTTGTAATGCCTTAATTTTGACAGTTCGACAACATTCATTGCATTATTTACACTGTCGAGCAGACGAATTTTTCAAACTTGTATAGCAATGGATTAGGAATTTCTTTCAAAATCTATTGGATTGTAAAATGGTGTTACGCTATTTGGGGTGCCGTACCTTATTTAAAATAAACTATAGATGGATGTTAAAGGAATGTAGTTAGCTAGTTACTGTAATTTGTTGCTAATATTTGACTTCTTTGGCTACAATATTTACAGAGTAAAACATCGTATTTTTTAAGGAATGACCTATTTTAATTTAAAATATACTATAGGCAAACTTACAGACGGATAATTTCGTTTTGACACCTTATTTCTAAGACTAAACGTGCTCCTAGCAAATGTGATCATTTAAAAAGAGTAATTAATAACACAAACGCAATTAATTCTTTTTCACCTAAAAATATTTAGCAGTGATAGCCTAGTGGTGTGATCGTCGGACTGCCAAATTACGGGTCTCAAGTTCAAACCCAAGGCACACACCTCTGACTTTTCGGATTTATGTCCGTATTGTATAATTATCACATAAACACATAACATCACGCCTTGTTTCCCCGAAGGGTTGGGCAGAGGTGTCCCTGTAGCTAGCAGGTACACCCACATTTCGCCAGTTATGTTTAAGTCCCATGTAATAAGGGGCGAGCCCATTGCCATCAACCGGGCACAAATCCAGACTTCGAGCTGCTACTGAGAAATTTCAAATAGAAAAACCCAATAACACTTTGCCCGACCCGGGAATCGAACCCAGGACCCCATGCTCAGCAGTAGCGCTTGCGACCACTAGACCAACGAGGCAGTAATAATTATCACTTGCTTCAAAAACGGTAAAGGAAATCATCGTGAGGATACCGCATGCCTGAGAGATATTTCTCGACGGCATGTGAAGCCAAGAGAAAGGCCCATGGGTGGATTTAAAACTCTGACATCAGGTTAGTCGCTAACCACACGGAAAGAAGAAGACCTTAAAATATTGCAATCAGTACTCATCATCATCTGCCTAGCCTTTTCCCAATTATGTTGGGGTCGGCTTCCAGTCTAACCGGATGCAGCTGAATGCCAGTATTTTACATTGAGCGACTGCCTATCTGACCTCCACAACCTAGTTACTAGGTAACACGATACCCCTTGGTAAGACTGGTTGTCAGACTTTTGGGCTTCTAACTACCCGTAACGACTGTCAAAGATCTACAAATGACAGCCGGGACCAACGGCTTAACGTGCTTTCCAAGGCACGGAGGGGTCTCAGTATGTAAAGATGGTCACCCATCCACGGACCAACCGCGGCAAGCGTAGCTTAACCTGATCGATCGACCCGTGCGGCCGTTATTACTTTGCCACTAGCCCCAATCAATACTATTGGTTTAATTAATTAAAATCATTAAGTTTTTTATGGAAAATAAATATATTTTTATTAATAACGATAAAATACTCAGACAATTTGCGAAAAATTCATTCCAATTTTTTTTAAAGCGAATTAAGCTGTTCAATTTCAGTATTATGAAAGGATTTATACACTATAGGATTCCTGTGATCACTGCCGAAATTTTTGGGCCAATATCATTTTTTTATTTTGCTGGTATAAATAAATGTCCCTCGTGTTTTATTTAAAGCGTTCTGCCTTTCAATAGCCAATTTATTTGGAACTTAATTCCAATAAAAATATTGCTTTTTAATTCTGTTATGTATGCACACATAACAGACAAAACAAACACACAACACATACAGTAAACATTTTCAAACGGGCAACATTATTTTATTTCAATTCATAAAAAAAACAAGTGCGTGTCGGACCACGCACAATGAAGGGTTCCGTAGTTGGGATGAATTTATCCCAAAAACAAAATTAACTTTGTAGTTGATAAACATGTTCTCCCATACGGAATGTATGGGAAAACATGTTTTTGCAACTGCAAAGTTAAGTTGGTCGATTATTACTTGTTAACTATTATAGCCTACTTAGCTGTGATAGTTTTCCTTTTAATTTCGTTATATAAACTACTGCTGTGATTTTTTTCATACATCCAAAACCAACCATGTAGCTGGCAGGAGGGGGGGACACTTGACTCTATCAAAAATTAGCACTGCAAAGCTTAATATTTTGCAAACGGATCCCTAAATCCAAAAATGGTTTTCACAAAATGTTTTTGCAAGACCTTTCAAATGATGTCCCACACTATGGGATAAAAAAATAAAAAATAAAACATCACCACCTTACGTGTATGGGAGGTACCCTAAAAAAAAATGTTTTTCATAATTTTGTTTTACTACTTTGTCGGCGTAATTAATATTACCTATGTCAAATTACAGCTTTCTAGTACTAAGGGTCTCGGAGCTAGACTGCGGACAGACAGACAGACAGACGGACATGACGAAACTATAAGGGTTCCTTGTTTACTACGGAACCCTAAAAAACTGACGAGTCTTTCTTTATTTGCATTACTAAATCATTTCAAACGCCCGCTTTTCTTATTAATCTTCACAAAATAGTTATCATCAAACTAGTAGGTAGGTAGAGAGTTAATTCAACGAATTTCTTAACACATTTACAAACTAAACAGGACTGCTCCCATTGTTAAGTCTTAGTCCGAGATACGCAAGCATTGTATTAAGTTAAGAAAGGCCTCGATCTCGTGTAGAAGATTTGATGGGATTTAATTAAGTCGAGATAGACTAAACTTGTTCTAGGTAATGTCATCTAGATGCAAAAGCATAAGGTTGCCTGTCCACTGGAGCAGAGTGAGGCAGCGGAGCGGAGAAATGTGCCAATATTAACCAATAGGATCGGACCTCTGAAGCGGAGTTTAGATTCTATTGGTTTATTGTTGGCACATTTCTCCGCTCCGCTGCCTCGCTTCGCTCCAGTGGACAGGCAGCTTAATGGAGTACTTATTCGCTAGTAGAAGAAGAAGATACAAAAGGGTTTTATGAGAGCATATTTTAAAGCGATTTGTTTTAAAAAGCAAAAACTTTAGTCGGCCTCCATCTTCAATGTTTTATCATGCACAAAAGAGTATAAATTTCTAATTTAACTTGAGGTTATTTCAGTATGTTAATTAAAATGGAATATAATCTTCTTTAATCTATATTGTTGACTGTGAATTTTCGTTTTTCTGGTAAAGTTCTCTATAATTTATACAAGAATTAAAATAAACAAAAGACAAAACTTCACATAACTTTCATTTTATTTTATTATATTCGGGAAACTTACAGCTAACTTACACAGTGTTCTTAAATTATATAAATTGAAGGCCATTTACAAGTTTCCCCTCCACTACGTTCAAAAAACCAAAAAAATACCGTTCTTTTATTTCTTCACAATTTATAAAGACCGCGCGGACTTTTATTCTCTATTTTTGCTATTTCTAGAGACCTTGCAACTCTTATTTTTCAATTTACGTAGTCGCCCATCTCAGTAAAACAAACCTTCAGATACTAAACTTTCCCCACAAACTGATAAAGAATCTAATTTATACCTTTGCAGGGAAAATTTCTTAGAGAACTTTAAGAGAAAAGATCGCAGTCACTGTTGATTTTGCGAATGAATTATACTGATTACGTTGCAATATATAAAGTTGTTATCTTCGTTATTAATGTTGGCCAAAGATTTTGGGCACCAGGTGTATTTATTTTATTGTTTTAATGGAAGAAAATAAATAATTTTCAAGATCCATTCTATTTACATTGTTCTAACTGTATAATAAGTACCGCTTAGTTACAAGGAAGGACTCTAATTATATTAAGCTAGGCAAAAAGTATCGGAAATACATAGCTTACTTTGCCTAATTTATTGCACTATCAAATAAAAGTACCTGAGCGACCGAGCTCTGCTCTGGTGAAAATAGAGAATGCTCATTTAATAGTATAGGATAGTACCTACTAATTCCATACTGCCATGATAGTAGGTACTTACTAATTCCATTCTGCCATGATCGTTATTCTACTGTCAAAAATGTCATGTCATTATTCATTATCTTGTTCTAAACTTTGGACGACCGAGCTCTGCTCGGGTGAAAATACGGAGAAAAATATTTTTTTCAGATATGAGACCTAGCTAGATCGATTTTTCGCCCCCGTAAACCCCTATATTGCAACTTTCATTGAAATCGTTAGAGCCGATTTCGAGAACGTACAAATAGTGCTCGTTTAATAGTATAGGATTTTGAATCAAGAACCTTCTAAAAAACAAAAGAAAATCTCGATAACAAGACTACCTCAGCCCAGCGATAACTCCTAATTAGTAAGAACGTCAGGTAATTTCGCGTGAGCAATTAAAAGAGAAAAAAGTGGTTCGCTAATTATTCGCCATCCCACAATGCATTAAGGAAAAGAGAAATGAATAATTTTCGGAACAATTATAAATCTGCTCAGTCGCGCAAAACTAATTTATATTGTCAAGGAAGAAAATGTATGGACATTTTAAGAAAGTAGGGAATCATTGTTTTGGACGAAGATCTGGGAAAGAATAAAAAACCGCAATGGGAACCAATTAAGAGTGGAATAAATGAACTGACCTAACACAAAATTAATGGAATTACCTACTGCTGTCAGTATTATACATGTGGCTTTTGAACACGAAACTTCTCTGAGAGCTGACAGCATCACGTCTTGCCATGTTCTCGTAAGGACAAGATGTTTTGTTTCTTTAATTTTTACTGTTATCACTTACATTTGTTAACAGGTGGGAAATCCAATACAACAATAGTCACAAACCACACTCAGCGACGTCAACCAAAAACCAATCAACTAAATTGAAATGTTTTAATTTGTCTATTTTTTATTGGCAACAAAAGGTAACAACAGTAAGGCTAAGCGTATGCTGAGACGCAGGTGACGCAGCTCAACGCAGCGCAGGGCAGAGCAGATTTTGTAATGCATGAACGCAGCTGCGTTTGCTGCGGTGCAGGCGCGTGCGATGCAGACATGCTGCTATACGTCTCGTTGCAGTGCCGCATGCCGGCCGGCACAGATTTCTGCGCGACGCGTGCAGGTCGACACGTGTTTTTTACCACAATTTCATAATTTTGTTGTAATGACAGAAAATTTAATTGTAATTGTTCGTTGTGAACCTTGTTTGTATGATACTAATCATTCAGACTTTTGAAAAAATAATTATATTAAAAGAGTTATTATGGCTCTCACGTCTATTGTTTGTACTGGCTAGGACGCGAATGTGTCTGTGTAGCACTGCGTCGCAGCATGCGCTCGCGGCTTATGTCTGCCTCGCCTGCCCTACCCTGCAAAATCTGTACTGTGCTGTGCTGCATCACCTGCATCTCAGCATACGCTTCGCTTTAATCATAAGCCCAACTCTTATCTATCAGACAAACTAGCAAAAACGCAGAAATAGTTAAAAAGTTAAGTTAATAAATTACCAACCCTTTAGATGATATTAATGTTTCGTCTGATATTATTTTACTACCAAGTATGCTACTAAACCACAAAGCTTAGCAACTCAATATTACATACTTATCCACAACATTATTACATAAACTATTAGACGTACTACTCTTTATCCCAAAATATTTCATATTCTCCAAGATATGACACGTTCTCCAAGGATATTCAGTATTCGCTCATAACTAGTATTATGACGATTCTATAGAGTTGGAGTCTATACGCAGGAGTAAGCCTGGATATTAAATTCTACGCCAAGTTACGATACAGATCCTCCAGATTTATTCGTGTGCGGAATCGGTATCCGTCGTTCAAGTTACAATTTCTATTACTAAACTAGTAACAGATTTTGTAGTTGTAATAGAATTTCGTACTAGAGAATTTAATATAAATTTTGAATTAGAAGAAACTGTTGTATCTAAGATATTCTTTAGTCAAATGCTACCGTATTATTGTTTTAAATATTCAGTCGGCAAGTAGCATTGCTTGTATTTATAAGTCAAAGATCTCGAGTTCGAACCCAAGGCCTCTGACTATTTGGATTCATGTGCAAATTGGATAATTATCACTTGCTTCAAAAACGGTGAAGGGAAACATTGTGATAAACCGGCATGCCTGAGAGATATTTCTCGACAGCATTTTAGTCACTAACGTCACCAAAAAGAAGCATTGCTGTTGATTTGTTTAATACCACTAATTACAGATAATAGGACTTTCCACTTTGTGTTATCACAAGCATTCAGCTTTAGCCTTTATCAGTATAGTAAGTTTCCACCGGCAATAGTTTATAACCATATTCCGCCAATAAAGCCATCGCGTCAACTTGTTTACTGAAAGCCATAGGTTGTTATAATAAAACATTACTTCCTTCGTTCCATTTCGGTATTTGAATTCAAAAAGTTGGAACCCAATGGCTTGAGAGACAAAAAAATGGCTGCCTCTCACGACACAACAACTGCAAGTGACACTACATGTTGCAAGAGTAACAGACTGCAAGCTCTCGTCCGCCGAAGTAACTTATTTTCCCGTTTTAACTTGTGGGAAAACCTTTTAAACTTTCTTAACTTCCACACAGATCGGGGAGTGAAGAAAAACATAGATATAACACAATAGATACTATTTCTCGTTGATGTTTTTAATTTATTACGATTGAAAACGTTTTTACTAATCAGTACCCTAATTGCGTAATACACGATCATTCACAATCTGTTTCGATTTGAAACAGATTGCTAATCCATTGCTTCATAAGTTGGAAAAAAAATCTGCTCAACAACGTAAATAACGCAATGAATGTTGTTGAACTGTCAAAATGAAACAAACTTGTCATAATCGTTTTCGAAAATAAATTACGCACTAAGGGTACAGATTGACTACTGCCAAACAAATATTATGAACCACACCAATGAAATCAGAAAAAAGGTGTAGTAAAATAAGATTTTTTGGTATAATATCGTGTTAGGTTTCAATTTATCAATACGTAATTGTTGGATATTGTACTGGCAACACCCAAAGATTTGATATGTCAAAATTGAGGAAATAATGGTTTCTGAGTCGGGCGCTCGTGACGGTAAGACGTGCTTAGTGGCTGTGTCGGTAAACAGATAGATTGGCATAGTATTGGTTGGAGATCTACTGTAAATTAAGGTAACCTATTAGTTTTACGGTAAATATTAGAATACTGATTAAATAGTGATATTATGTGGGGAATAGGAGATGTGAGAATATTGAATTTGATGTTGGCAAAGAAATATAAATGACTGACAAAATATCTTGGTGTTTCATATTATTTTCCTTATCCCTGAAATATTGTAAATATATAGTTTTATTAAACAGTTTTAGATTATGATATTGGGGTAGCGATTAGATTCATTTGGGGATTAGTATCTATTTTGAGTTCAAATAATTATATTCGGAATTAAATTACTTATTGTAAGGATGGTTCTTATTATAATCGTCTATTTTAGTTTTAGATGGCACACGACACCCACCCACACTTCACTACAATTAGCTCTCTTCACTTCAAACAAACTGACATAAAACTTGTACCATATCAGAGCTAAACAAAACAGCTCACAGCTCAACAAACAAGACAATCCAACGATAAACGCGATTACAAAAACAACATAAGCTCTGCTGAACTTGTACCATAAAAAATATATACCAAGGAGTCCTGACTAAATTGGCAACATCCACTTGTACGCACTATTTTGTTTTACTACAACACTCGAGTGTAGTGAAGTGCAAATGGCCTTCGTTCTGCTGAAAATTTCATATTTTCAGGAGTTTATGCGTTTATGTTTTCGTTTTTATTTTTAGAGAGTAAAATAAAACAGTTGGTACGTTTTATTTGTGTTCTAGATGTATTTTTTAGCAAAATAAACTGGTGAAGGTTTTATTTTTTCGGTTCAAAAATATTATGTTCACACTTTTAACTTACATAAACATTTAACTGAAACATATCATGTCGTTCTAAGTTATCAGTAAAGTCTTCATAAGTAATCTCTTAACATTTTCTTTGAGATATCAAATCTCGTATTCAATCTAAAACTACATTTCCTGTGACAAGCAAGTGAAGATCTGTTTTATACTATTCATTTTCTCTCATGTGTGAAGCTCAAAGCAAATCCAGGAACTCCGGCAAAATGTCAACAGTATTACAGAATATTCGAATATTTCTGATATGCGTGTGAAAACCAGAAACGACAAAAATGTTTATTTTACTTTTTATCCCGAATTTTCCTTTCGACTTATATTCTGGCTTATTACTTGTTGGTAATAATAATTTAAATGTGTCTTACCGCTACTGTGCAAGTCTAAATTACCGGTATTTTTTCCATGCTTTTTTCATTTGGCTTTTCCACGTTGTTTGGTTTTACTTCCAATAAATCAGATGCCTTTTTACCGCCAAATCATTTATCAAACAATATGCCAGAAAAAATACAGGTACAATTAAACCAGGAAATAAATTCTCCCCGACCAGACAAAATTACGAGTTTACAAATACGGTGTAGCCGAATTCCTTTTACGATTCCTATATACATGCAAAAACAGTCGTTCGATCACCGCTGAAAAACAAGATTAGAGGTTGATTTATACCGACGACTTATTCTGATAACAGCTTTCCTTCTTTTGATGTAAACAACGGGCCGATTGTTCGTTTGGGACTAAGAAAACTAACAGAGGGGCCAATAAAAAAGCATAACACTGCAGTCGTAACGTCTCCTTCTTCCTTACGACACATGTTATGAGTTAAAAAGAGTACACGATATTTTTCTATTTTCCTATTTTGCCCACCATAGAAATATTGGCCACTAAGAAGACTCTAAAGTTGTCTCAGTTTTAGACGGTTTCATTACCGGTACTGTGATCAAAATGTACCGCCGCGCGCGTGGTAACAAATCATTTTTTTTCAAATCACAAATAACTAAGCTAAAAATTTAAGGATGAACGCTCACTAAGGGCACCCCCTGCGGGGTTCGAGCCTCGGCTTAGGGCGTTATCCGGAGGGAGGACATCAAAAGATGGGACGGGCTGGATCAAAAGGTTTTGATCATTATTATTAGTCGGGGAATTTAAAGCTACGTGCACAGCTGCAACAACTGCTGGCACCTCGTTTTCGAGCAAGGGTCGGGGGGGAGTATTATTTACTCGGGGGCGCGGCGGTCGAGATCGCAAAGGACCTCGGCGGCGAGGTCGGTATGACGGGAGGCGTCTGTGTTTGTACACTGTACTTGTTTCCCTATTGCTCTCCTGGAGGAGGGTTATGGGGTCATCGGGATCTACGAGGATATGCCTTGGACGGCGAACATGACTGATTCTACTCGGGACATAACTGGTAATAAATCCAGTACAAGCTAGACTCTTATTCTATTAAAACTTCGAACTACTCTAGGCCAGCTCCAGTATTAACACCGACATGTGTTCGACTATATAAACGTGGAAGGTCTATTTCTTAGTTAACTCTATAAGGTTTGGAACTAGGGAGGTCAGTGAGGTGATTCGTCAGTTTTGTTTTGATAGATGCTTTGGTTACTTTGTGTAGGACGACTTTGCGTAGGACGGATTAGAACAGGTCTTTAGAAATGCTGATCTAGGTTAAGGAGTGTGTTAGTAAGTCAACACAGTGACCTAATTTAAGGAAAACAAGTGTCAGGATAAATGAGATCAGTTGTGATTGTTGTGAAGTAAGTAGTGATAGCTCGGTAGGTTACTTTCTTAATTTTTTACTATTCGAGCCCGTCCTTACCACTTGACTGAAATCCTTACTTTCTCATTGTGACTATATTTTTTTTAACCTTGCGAGCGATCACAGGTCTCACGAAATTACAGTCTAGTACGTCTCAAGTATTTGGAAAATGTGATTCACTAATTAACACACTAAAGAAAATGATGGTAAACTTATTATTGAAATCCTTAGAACAGCCTTTCCTTTGTTGTCCCCTTAATAACTTTTCATTTGCAACAATAAAACAAAACTAAGTCCATCTAAATAAGAGCCAAAATAATGCTCAAAAATTTAAAATAATAATATAAAGCCTTAAAAAAAAACAAGCGACTTCCAAAAAAAAAACACTACAAATTGAAAAACTTTATTTTCGGAAGTCGGTGTCTTTGGTTTTGAATTTCAGTTTTTTGCCACCAACTTCCGAAATTAAAGTTATTTTTCACCTTGTAGTATTTTTTTGGAAGCCGGTTGTTTTTTTTTTAGTTGTGGTACCTACCCCATACAAATTTGAACTCCTCTACCTGCTATATAAATAATAGTGACAGGAACTTATCATATCTTCCACATACCTACTAACTGGGAAAAAATACGTATTATTGAAGCTAACTCAAATCTACATAAACAAAGTTGATAAAATTTATATGGGACCACCTCTTAAGTACGAGTATGACCTACCAAACGAAAAAAAAAAAATCATCAAAATCAATTCATAATTGGCCAAGGGGTATCGTATTACCCAGTTACTGGGTTGTGGAGGTCAGATAGGCAGTCGCTCCATGTAAAATACTGGTATTCAGCTGCATCCGGTTAGACTGGAAGCCGATCCCAATATAGTTGGGAAAAGGCTAGGCAGAACGAATTGGCGGAGTAATCGCGTAACAAACATACTAAAAAATTGAGAACCTCCTCCTTTTGGAAGTCGTTTAAAAATAAATATTAGGCTCAATTAGAAACGCTTACAGAAACCTGAAAACGTTATCAACGATCTATTTTGTATTCAATTTAAAAACATTTGACAACCAATCATTGATTAGGTCAAACATTTTCGTTCAGTTATTTAAATATCAACCTAAATACACTTCATATACATGCTGTACGTTCTTTTATCAGTTTTATCCGCTCACACAGCGCGACGGAATCTAATTACTGCGCCTCTGTCGTCGTGTTGACGTTCACCGTTTTTATTCACCCCTTACATGCGTCGAAATGCGATTGAGGTCGGTTTCGTTGGAAAAAAAACTCTAATTTTATTTTCAGTACTCTCAGTGGAGTTAGTTGTCAGTTTTCGTTAGTGTTTTTGTTGTAGTCGTGACCGGTGGAATGACTATTCTCTGCAGACTAAAACCTTAATTACATAAATAAATAACTAGCTGTTTGCGAGCCTATAACCTTCCTTAAGAATTGGGCTATCCAATGCAAAAATATTTTTTCAAATCGGACCGGTAGTTCCGGAGATTACCCCCAATATACTTACAAACAAACAAATTTTAGCTCTTTATAATATTAGTATCTAGACACGCGGCAGCGTGTCGAGCCAAGTACTAGGCAAGACACGGCTGCAGTGTGTTATATTACACGAACCATTTGGAGCCACTTTTGACCCCTTAATAACTCAAAATCTATATAACATAGACTCATGAAATTTGGTTTATTTATAAAAACCCCTTAGATTAACTAGAACTCCAAATTTCATAAATAAAACTCAAACGGTTATTGAGATATTAACGTATAAAAATCGGCATTTTTATCAACGACCCTGTCACTAGACATCAAAAACATTTAACCCATTTCCGGGTGACCTAGAAAGTTGAAAAGAGATTTCTCGAAAGCAGGCCCATGGTATGATACTGTGTCAAAGCTTATTTATCAAAAATTATGTCGTATTTTTTTCAAGTCGTTTTATCAAAATTTATTTCTTCTAGCATTAGAGAACCTAATAAATATTTATTTTGTTGATACTTAATAAAGAACTACATCCGCCATTCAATCCTAACCTGAATGTTGCCAGATGACAGACTATTCCAATAAAATAATTTGTAATCGATTGAAAATATCGATACTAACCCACATGGAGTAGGTGGAGTATCCACTACACGAGTATGTTTTAAATGCTATTTATTATACTCAAATACTGTAAAACTATGATTTTACAATAAATAAAATATTATATGGTCTGAATATACTCAACAACTTAAAAGCGTTTCGAGGCAGTAATGTTATTTTATAAACTACCAGTGATCAGAGTAAGTAGATTGATTTGAGGTCAATGAACTGGCACGTATATTAGTATGGATACGCCTCCGGGATTCCGGGATTTTGAAATTATTAAGATTTTTTAAGGAATTTCAAATGTTGTAATGTGTAGAATAAAGAATACATCAATATGAATAAGAAATGTTCAACCCTTTTGCTGTCTGTTTAATAGTATATAGGTGATCGGACTCCAAGAAAAGGATAGATATACTATAAAACAATATAATATATTTTAAATATTTATCTATTGCATTCTATAAATTTCCAATGTAGTAGTTTAAAAATCCTTACTTTAACAATATTTGATTCAATCCCGTAAGTACCAAAATGAAATCCCGGAAAAAAGGCTTATCCATGTTATGATTTCTATGACTATTCATGATGCGAGTACGTAAAATCAATCGACCTACTCCGATCACTGATAATCACCCAATCGATTTCGTCAATCGATTACCAAAATAATTAAACCTGGTAACACTGACACCATGCATAATGTCAAACTGTCAAAAAAAATCTGTCAGATCAATGGCATTGTTGGCTGTTTGTTTTACGTTGATTTGAATTTATTTTTCCGTATTTACTTTATACTTATATTACGTTACGATTTAATGCTGTCAATTTAAATTGAAGCCAGAGGAACTATTGCTTATCTTTCCATGGCCCTGGGTAAGTTTATTATGTTCTCTAAATATTTATAAACACCGTCGTATTGTATAACCTCATTGATTTTAGCAGCCTATTAGTAGAAGGCCTATGTTCAGTCAGGGGTACGTCGCGCGTCGTCAGCTGTAAATGTCTATAGTATGATGTAATTATATAGCATAAGTAAATACACTGATTTTTTTTACCTTTTTCAGGTATGACGATGACATGTGTTATTGCAAGACTTGACATTATTGATTATATTATCTATAACTCTATCCCAAGTATTACTTGCTCAGCAAAATCTAAGCATATTATGTTATGTATGTGGCATGTCAACTGCAAGTCACAGAAGTCATCAGGTTAGTGTTTTTAAAAAGGCAGAATTACTATGAGTGATATAATTATTATACAAAAGTAAATAAACAACAATAAGAGTATTTTCTTACTTTCTAGGTTAGGTACACATTTGGATAAAGTTTGTCATGCTTACTGAGAGAGGCTGCTACCAGAGATGTTTATAGGCAAGCAAGTGAAGATAAAAACAGAGCCACCCTAGAGTGTAAAAGATTTACCCATAATAGATCAAAACAATAATCTGGTTAGGGCCAGAATCAAATCGTGACATGTGAGCAGCAGGACTTAGTGTACATAATTATTGATAAGTGAGCAAAATACGACAAATTGTTTAAGAAATCATCATTGCTTATTACTGTTTTGTGGGAAAGCGTACATCTACCATCTACCGTACCTACGCTGCTTTTTTATGAGAATGAAGCTGAAGCCGTTTTAAATTCTATGAGAAATAAAATGTTTTTAGTATTTAGGTATTGTTGTGTTATTTGTTAAAGAAAAACCTTCCTATAGAAGCACTGAAAATGCTGCTGCCAATGAGATTATTCATCTTTAATTAACAGAGTTGGCTAAAATAATGTTTATGCCATTAAATCTTTCATATTTAGCGCGCAAGATTATTAATTTACCTTTATAAAATTCAAGTCTGTAAATGCGATAATCGCCATTTTGATGACAGTCGAGGTCGAGGCTAAAAAACATAAAAATTGGGGATTGCGAACATCCAAACTCCACCATAAGGACAGCGACTATTACAACATTTAATTATTTGACGAATTCATCAATTTTTCAAGTTAAATAAGTAAAGTAAAGTAAGTTAAGTAAGTAAGTAGTAATGAAGTTTTTGATATCAAAAGTCGAAGATTCGCGCCAATCGTGCGTGTTTACATTTTAACTTTTCACAATTAACACACATACACATATCTGATACGACTTTAAATGTGACAAATGTGATTAAAAATATTATAAGTAACTAGAAAATGCCCAAATCTTTACTTATTATACGAACACATGTTCAATAATACGTAATATTCATTACTATTACTCAATTTGTGTAAAAAATTGTCGATCATTGTTTTTTTTTTATTGTAATGATGTGCGAAAACGATTATGCCAAACGTTTTTTTTTTTCAATTTTGATTGTCTCGATTAATTTATAATTATGTCAAATGTCTGAAATCTATACTTGGAAATTAAAATAAAATTGTTTTAAGCATTAAATACAATAAACATTGTTTAAAATAATTATTTATACTTTTCTAGTGTTTAATCGTTTTTAGGACATTCAATATAAAACGAGTCAACACATAGAACGAGCATAGATACTTACCTCATTTATTGAATTTCGCGCCGAATTGTTTCTATTTATTTGAATTTAAATTCGGAACGTTGTTCAAAATTATTTTTAATTTATTGGACAATTATTTACTGTGGATTTTATTTTTGATACTTTCTGATATAGAATGCCTAGTATACATTTTTTAGGTAGGCTTAAGAAAATTTTGTTTGTGAATGATGTTAAATTAATTATATAAATTAGGTAGGTATTCCGCAAACACTTTTAAATGACGTCTATATTTTTAAATTGAAACTTTTATTACATCGTCTCAAACTTTTTCGTCTGTGTGTTGCATGTCGCGTGTCGGTCGGCCGCGGAGTAGGGATAAAGTGAAAGGCGATCGTCAGAGCAGCCAAGGCCGATATGGCGGCGCCTATAGTTCGCAGCAGCTGACCGTGTAAAGTTTCACTTTTACCGTGGTTTCATAAAACCAACAATCATTTTTTTTTAGTTGTATGAGTTTGATAGTATTTGTTTTTAATAGGATAATCTTACTCGAGTAATAGAAATTGTTTATTTTTGAGGTAGTTTCAAAACGAAATTTTAAAAAAACTTCCCAAGTGTATGTCGGACTACGCACAGTGAAGGGTTCCGTAATTGGGATGAATATTTACGCATAAACATTGCATAGTATCAATTTTATCGACTGCAAAAATAAGTTTGTATTTCTCGAAAAAACTATAACAAACAAAGTTAATTCTGCGGTTGTAACCGAAAATAAACTGTGTCTCAAAAATTATTGACTTCAAAAGCAAAGTCACTTAGAAACATCTTAACATTTTAATTATGAGATCCAACAATATACGCTTTATATGCATAGATTTTTTTCATCTCTCGGTTATATGTAAGTATGGAGAATGCCACCCCCACTATTATGTTTATCGTAATTTCACTACACCATTGTTTAACGGTGCAAAGAATACACCTTTTTCAAAATTTTCATCGATAGAGTGTAAATAGTCTCCATGTTAAATGACTGTATGACATCCGGACGCACGGACAGACGAACTTGACGAAATTAAGAGGTCCGTTTTTTTACGGATTTTGATTATCAAGTTTACAATTGGCATGAAGTTGATGTCTATGACAATTGATCTACAATATTATTATTATTTGGAATAGCCGCCATCTTAAAATCCAGAATGTCCATCTAATTCGATATCAGCACTATCTCCCGAAAACTATGAAAATGACAGTCATGACGACAAATTTTCAAATGGGGTTAAAAACTGCCACTTGCTCACTTCAGATGGCGCTGATCTCCAGCGTCTTATAATTTGACAGCTAACTATACATTTTTGATTCGAATGCCAAAAGTTGATGTAAATTCCTGAATTTCATGACTGAATTCAAAACACCCCGTCGAGTCAACTGATGTGTCACGTGTCAAAATCTTGGTCCCTAATGTTAGGCGGCAGTGAATTCATTTCATTCATTCTCTGATCTCGAAAAACGTTGTTACAAACCTCAGGTCGGTATGTTCAAGGTAGTTAGTAGGTTGGTACTATGCTTGAGACGTTTTTGAATTGATAGATCGTATGACTATTGTTTTAGGGACTATTGTCGTTTAATTTTTTATATAAACTTACGAATAGTTAAGTCCATAGTGAGGTCAAAATGTAAATCCAAGGGGCGGCTGCAACGGCGGCGGTGATCTCTCGCGTCCGGCCCTGGTTCAGGCCATGGTACGGAGCGAGAGGAAATGGCAGGCCGTCACCTCCTTCTGCGAAGCGGTAATGCTCGCGAAGGAGGAGGCGGAACGCGTGAGGTATAGGCAAAGTTCGCGCCCTCACGCCCCTAACCGCTGCAGGAGGAGACGCCCGGGGCGGGAATCGCGAGCCGATTTCCGGCCACCGTAGGCGCGGGCTTGCGAACGGTGAGCAATGGGTAGCTCGCCGTCCGATAAGGACCAAGCCCGGGTCGACGGCGCGTTGTGTTCCACGCGCGCCTCAAAGAGATGTCAGCAGAAATGACGGGATCCGCTAGGGCCAATGCCTGCCGGGGGTTCGCAGAAAACCGATAGGGACATCGTGGCCCCCGGCAACAGGGCAACCGAAGGAACACGGGTGGGTTTTAGTCAGTAAGAGTCTGATACGCCCTCCCGCTCCGCCCAGAGCGGGAGAAGATACTTAAAAAAAAAGGGGCGGCTGCAAAAATTAAATAATTAAATCATACGTGAGAAGGAACTTTGTTCCTGACGGGGTCAAAGTCAAAGTCAAATCATTAATTTCAAATAGGCCCATGTATGGCACTTTTGAACGTCAAAAATTACAAAATAATAAAATTGATTCTATTCGCCCCTTCCAAAAGGTAGTTTTCGTATGGAGAAGAATGGGCAAGAAACTCCACCGTTACTCTTTTAAAATGTTTTACAATTGTTTGTATATGTACGTACATTTGTTAAATAATAATTATATGTGACGGTGACGGTAGACGGTGCACCTAGAATAAAATTACTATACCACAATAGGTAAAAAGAATTAAAAATGAAACAACGACAGATAATTTAATATGTGATAGATACATGGTGCTCACATATTTACAAACATTGTAAAAGTAGACGATTTTCCTAAAATTTTACAATTAATAAGTCAGTGTGTGAGGAAGTAATCACAGAATGTAAAATCAATGTCATAAAACACAAAGTAATAAATTTTACAATTAAATTAGCAAACAGTTTGATTTTGTCTTGATTCTAAATTGTCCTATGGAGCAGGACCAGCATGTTTCCAAGCACTCTTATCTTGGATATAATCCTCTAATTTGTAATATGCTTGTTTACAAAGTGTATTTTTAATATGAGTTTTAAATTTTCTTTCATTTAATTGCTAAATGTCACAAGGTATTTTGTTGTAACATTTAACACAGTACCCCATAAAAGATGTATGTACTTAAGATAATCTAAAAAATGGTTGATCTAGTTTATCTTTATTTCTAGTATTAAAATTATGTCTATCACTTATTTTATTAAAGAGATGTGGATTTTCCTTACATACATAATATTTTCATAAATGAATTGGCAAGGTACCGTCATAATATTAATCCTTTTAAAAAGTTTCGTGAGAGATTCGCGGCGACGTAGATTATAAATGGCTCTGATAGCTTTCTTTTGCAAAATAAAGATGGATTCAATGTCAGCAGCCCGACCCCACAGTAAAATGCCATACGACATGAGGCTCCCCGACTGCATACGTTTTTTTTAATAATAATACTTGCCGCGCCGGCTCAGCGATCTGACATCATTGCGGAAAATTGTAACAATTGTTACGAAAGAAATACCTACATTCTTACACAATATTGCTACGCATATTTACAAAAAGAATTTAATAGATCACGTTTGATTGACGAATAATAATAATTTCTTTACAAAAAGTAATGATATCCCATCAAAAACATAAATGTGAAAATGGGAGCCAAATTCCATAAATATGGTTGTCGACTTCGCCGACAAAAGAATTGAAATCTAAATGGGTGCCAAGTTCTGTAGATAATCCTGAAATTTATTTATAAGAACATGCAACTTTCTAAAATAAAATTAAAACACAAATTCTTGTTTTTTCTGCTATAACAATGTTTGCTATTTAAAAATATAACTTCTTAAATTTGAACAGTCGAATTATTTACACAAAGCACTTAGGATAAATTGAAGCTCAAGATTTGACTTGGCTAGTTTTTACCAGCAAGCTGAAATTTTAGAGAAAGAAGATATTTTGACCTTACAGTTACAATAAGAAACAGTAACTTGCGCATAACATAAAGAACAAATATATAAATACGCCTAGGTAGACAGTCAAAGCTGTAAACAGTTACAATAAGAAACAGTAACTTGCGCATAACATAAAGAACAAAGATATGAATATTTTACTTTATTTATTTGGCTCACCAACAATTAAGTACACCGATACAAAGATATGAGATACATGCAATAAACTTATAGACTAGTGTACAAATTTCTTACAGGTAAGCACATCATGAATTACTTATTTGATGTTGAGTGCCTACTTAAAATTAAATAATAATAATTAAATATGCCTAGGTAGACTGTCAAAGCTGTAAACTCGATAAAAAATAGCGTCCAACTGTTAGCCGCTTAATGCACGCACACTAAAAAAGTAAAATTACAGCACAATGACGTGGCGCGAGTGTAAGACGTAGCTGTAATGCACACCAGCATAAAAAAGTGACCCTGTTTGTTTTAGTTCTTTTGCACCGCGACACTGTAGACAAATATAAAGATGATAAATTGATTAGCCAAATATAAGATAACTTGTATGTAAAAACTAGCCAAGTCAAATCTTGAGCTTCAATTTATCCTAAGTGCTTTGTGTAAATAATTCGACTGTTCAAATTTAAGAAGTTATATTTTTAAATAGCAAACATTGTTATAGCAGAAAAAACAAGAATTTGTGTTTTAATTTTATTTTAGAAAGTTGCATGTTCTTATAAATAAATTTCAGGATTATCTACAGAACTTGGCACCCATTTAGATTTCAATTCTTTTGTCGGCGAAGTCGACAACCATATTTATGGAATTTGGCTCCCATTTTCACATTTATGTTTTTGATGGGATAAATTAATACCTCCAAATGTTTTCCATCACAGTTTTGTTTTGAGAGCAGTGGTGATGAAATAATTGATACAAAGTAAAGCGCCTGTCTAGGTTTGAACCTACGACCAGTCGCGGCCGTTACCACTGAGCCATAACTGCTATTACACAAGGCTGTATGAAATGATATATTAAACATAACATCACGCCTTGTTTCCCCGAAGGGTTGGGGGCAGAGGTGTT
This sequence comes from Agrochola lychnidis, assembly GCA_963680765.1. NCBI lineage: Eukaryota > Metazoa > Arthropoda > Insecta > Lepidoptera > Noctuidae > Agrochola > Agrochola lychnidis. The sequence continues at coordinate 20,927,344 of OY796857.1, forward strand.
CCTGTAGCAGGTACACTCACATTTCGCCAGTTATGCTTAAGTCCCATGTAATAGGGGGCGAGCCTATTGCCATCAACCGGGCACAAATCCAGACTCCGAGCTGCTACTGAGAAATTTCAGATAGAAAAACCCAATAACACTTTGCCCGACCTGGGAATCGAACCCAGGACCTCATGCTTAGCAGTAGCGCTTGCGACCACTAGACCAACGAGGCAGTCAGTGATGAAAATGATATATCTTGTACGATATCTACTTGAAACTGTGAACCACTCCGTTTTATCAACCAATAATCAAATGGCTCAAGTCTCATTGATTATTTTGTAAAGATGGCACGGTTGACTTCACTGAGAGATCACATTCTATTACGTATTTGATTTGATCTACACAATATTAAATCTGAAAAAGAATGTACTTGATCATGTTTACCACGGAGTAAGAATAATTGAAGTGTCAATGTGTCGTAACTGTGTGATTAGACTTTTATAAGCAGAGAATACGTGTGATGATTCTTCCTCCAGCACGCTTAGCATGACCACAATAAAAACGGGTTTTGTCGACGAAAGAATAGAAAAAATTATAAGATAAGATAAGATAAGATAAGATCATTTATTTGTCCAAAACATAAGTATACACACATGGCATGCAAGATGTTACATAAGATTATAGCACAGTCATGTTTTGCCTTAACGGCGTACAAATATAAACACGTTGGTTATTTTTATTAATTAAACATCAAATAGTTATAAATTTGTCCATTATTCAAAGCAATTAACATTTATTAAATTAAAACTTAATCAATCAAATTATAATAAATACTGCAGAATAGTGTCATCAACTCGTCATAGAAATTATAATAAAACAAAATTAGCAAGTCAAAAGTCAAAGTAATTAGGAATAAAAATCTACATATTATGTCACACAAGTCAGATTAATAAAATAACATTAGTAATGAACAAAACAAACATAAAAAAAAAAAAAAAAAATATAAAAAAATAACACTATATCAATACTTTGTCTGTTAAAAACTCGGAAATACTATAATATGCTTTTTGAATTAGAAAATTCTTTAATTTTTTTTTAAATAGATTGACATTTAATTCTTTAATGTGTGGCGGAATGTGATTAAATATATTTGGCGCCATGCAGAACACACTTTTGTGCATCAGTGCTGTATTGGACTTTCTTCCACATAATTTACTATAATCCCGTCGACTTCGGGTATTAGTGTCGGATAGCTTCTTGAAAAGCTTAGGGTTTGTTTTAACAAAGACTGCAACCTCGTAAATGTATAATGACGGGAGTGTTAATATCTTATTCTTGATGAAATATGGCTTACACGTATCAGTAAATATAAGTCCAAACATCGCTCTGACACACCTTTTCTGTAATTTAAAGATTAGTTCTCTATTACACGAGTTGCCCCAAAAAATAACCCCGTATCTTAAGATTGAGCCAACGATGCCATGATATGCAGTGAGCAAAGCGTCAGTACCTAAGATCGAAGACAGTTTATAAAGAGCATAAGCAGATTTGCTTATTCTTTTGCTTAATTCCTCTGTGTGTACCTTCCAATCCAGCCTTTGATCTATATTTAAACCCAAAAATTTAGTAGTATCTACGTTATCAATAATTTTGCTACCGTGTTCTATTATCATATTAGATGCCTTTGGTCGTTGACTGAACAACATTAATTTCGTTTTATTAATATTTATCTTAAGATTATTATTATCCATCCATGTAATTATTGATTGGATAGTTTTGTTAATTTCATTTTCCAATTGCAACTCGTTAGTACTATTAATAGTTACGGTGCTGTCGTCAGCAAATAGTGACATATGATGAATGGTTATCTTTGGTAAATCATTGATATAAATTAAAAATAACGGGGGACCTAGCACGCTCCCCTGTGGAACACCATACTTAATTAATCGTTTATTTGACCTGAATATTAATTCGGATTTAGTCTTTGGATCTATCTTCGAAATTTCCACGTATTGATTCCTATTTATTAAATATGATTCTATCAATTTTAGTACGGTTCCTCGAATTCCATAAGCTTCTAACTTCTTAAGCAAGATCTTATGGTCCACGTAGTCGAAGGCTTGGGTCATATCGCAATATACAGAACACACGGGTATTCTGCTGTCAACATTTGTGATGACTTTATTCAACAAATCGTAGACAGCCATGTTAATGGTTTTATTTTTTCTGAAGCCCTTCTGTTCCTCAGCAAAAATGTTATATTTTTCAAAAAAATTGTAAAGTTGTACGTATATATATTTCTCAAATACTTTTGAAAAAATTGGTATGAGCGCAATCGGTCTATAGCACTCCATGTTTTCCCTATTGTTTTTCTTGAAAAGTGGTTTAACTACAGCTGTTTTGAGATGGTGTGGAAAAATACCAGTAGTAATACACAAATTAACAATATAACTTATATGGACACTAATATAATCAGAAACATATTTAATGATTTTTGTCAAAATTCCATCATGTCCTACGCTATTGGTATTTTTGAGGGATTTAATTATATTCTGTATGTCATCGGAAGTGCTTGGTGCCATAAACATAGAATTATTTAACATTGGAATATTAGATGTTACTGGAATGCCATCACGGGTTATAGGCTTAATTTTATCAATGAAGAAATCATTGAATGCTTGTGCTATATGTCGCGGATGCGTTTCTGTTTTATTTCCAATTTTTATACTTGTGATAGAACTCTTTGGCAGATTTACTTTAGCTTGATTAATAATTCCCCAGGCTGTTTTCGACTTGTTTATAGATGTTTTAATTCTGTATGCATTTTGCGCACATTGTGTAAGTTTAATAATTTTCTTATATCTAGCCGCATATTTTTTAAATTCTTTTTTAGTAGTCTCATTTGGTTTGAACCTGTAACGCCACAACAATTGCCTCTTTTTTCTACTACATGTACTGATGCCACGCGATACCCACTGAGGCTTTTTGTATGTTTTTATTGTAACTTTTCTAAGTGGAAAGCAAAGGTCGTAAAACAATGTAAAGGTTTCCATGAACAAGTTATAAGCTACATCGGGATCGTTAGTTTCGTAGATTTCAGAAAAGGAAATGTTATGTAAACAGTCTTTGAACTTTTTTATGTTGTCATTACTATAATCACGTCGTTTTATATACCAGTGATCTAGTAAACAGATACGTTTGATAGGCCATCTTAATATTTGACATGTGTGGTCAGACAAGGCAAAATCTATTACGGCTGATTTGCATTTTTTATCTAGATTATGTGCAAAATTGTCGATACACGTCTTACTTTTTAACCTAGTCGGCTGCTTTATTTCTAATTTTAGATTAAAATTAAGCAAAATGCATTCAAATTCAAGTGTGATACTATTATGTTTCAAAATGTCAATATTAAAGTCGCCGCATATTATAATATTTCGCTTGCGTTTCTTTTGTATGTATTGTAACAATTTATTTAAATGATCAAAAAATAAAGCCAAATTATTTGAATTTGGTACTCTATATATACATATCACAATGGTGTCCAACTGCCCCAATTCAATTGCACAACACTCGAAAATACATATTTTTGAAAATTTATTGATATCAGGAATATCATTCCACTGACGTCCCTTTTTTACCAAGATACATGTGCCACCTCTCTTGGTATCTCTACTGTAGCATGCAGCTAGTTCATAGTTGGGTACTGAAAGATATTGTTCATAGCCAGACATTATAAAATGTTCAGTAATGCAGATTACATCAATGTCCATCTTCTTCTCAGTTAATTCCTCTAGGCATACAGTGAGATCGTCAGATTTATTCATTAGTCCGGCTATATTTTGATGAAGAATATTAAGGTAACTACTATAGAAAAAACTGAGTTTCTTTTTGTGATTGTGTAACATTTACCAACTCTGCTTGGTTTTTTTGGGAATAATCAAATTCTAAGTGAGTGGCATTCAAAGCGTTTAGGTTTAGTATCAGGTCTTCCAAATCAGATATTACAATATTTAAGCCCTTATTATTTAAACTCCCATACCAATGGTTATAAGTTTCATAGGTATATGGAAGGTTGAGATTGGAGTCCAATATGTACGCATATTCATATGTCTGCACATCCATGTAAATTAAGTTATTGAAAGTATCTATACGGCTGTTAAACATAACATTACTGTTATCCATATATTTAAAAGTCGGTAGACATATTATAAAATTAGTGTGACTTAATGTTTGTAATTTTTCGCGAGTAAACGTAGCTAGTTCTATATAATTATGCGTTTTTTTGAAATCCTCTTCGCCAATATGAATAATACAGTAATCAGAGTGTGTGAAGTCTCGAACTTTTGTATCAATGTTGTTTAAGATATGCTTTAATCCACATTTAGGCATACGATAGTGACACATATTATAATTACAGATATGAGTTCTTTCGCTTATTGTATACATTCTGTTAGACGTTTCACTACTCAGAAGACAAACTTTATGTTTTACCAGCGGCGACGAATGTTTTTTTTCGCTAATACCTTTGAGTAACATGGTGTTTTGAGTGCTATTAGTACTAGTAGCTGTTTTAACTTGAGATGGACAATGGTATTCTGTAGTTTCTGAAGTTTGTGTCTGTTTTGTGTTCGTGCGATGAGCTACATTCTTTTTCGGAGTTTTGACTTTCTGCTTAACTGGGCTATTAGCATTTTTTCTGTAAATGTCATTTTTCTTTGATAAATCTGTATTTATTTGCTTCAAGTTCCTGTTTTCCAAAGACAATACTTCTATTTCTTGATGTGCGCTTTTTAGTTGGGATTTAAGATTTTCTATCTCATTTTTAAACATGTTTACTTGCGTTTCATTCTCTTCATCTGACATTTCTGGCATACTGTTTGCAGTACACTCCAATGTTTGGGAAATAATGTCACTGCTGTCATTATTAGGTTCTGATCGGGTGCGTGTGCGCTGCCGAAACGTAACATTATCCACTACATTTTCTAAGAAACTCATATTGGTAAGTAGATTATTTTATGAGTTTAAATTTCAAAGTCCTTCAAAAATATTCTCTCGTCGTCGGATTCGAACGCACGATCGCGTCGTTCATTGAACTGATTAGTCGTCACATACACCACGGGACCAGGTGTGTTGTAATGAGAAAGGTGAAATTGTCGATCTTATAATTCGTTATCGATGTGTGTCTTTGTCACCACAATAGATGTCGCTTATTTCAATATTTATTGCAGAGTAATAATATCTTACTCTGATAACACTATTGAAGCGGTGGCAACACAAACTAAAATTAGTTCATGTGATTTGTGCTAGGTGGTGTTGTAGTGCTCCATAACATTTGAATAAAAAACGAATCTTTTGTGATCGTTTGATTTAGTAAATGTTGGTAATAAAGATTGTTAACTTTTTGAACACTATTTATCAGCATTTAAATTGTTGAGTTATGCAAAATGGTAACCTGTAGCACCGTAACTCTTCTTTTCTTGAGTTTAAAGTCACTATTTACGTATTTTGATAGTCAGTATTTATTCACTATCCCGACACTATTCATCGAGAATAACACTATCACAGTTACTTTGCATGGCCAGTTACACTTCTATGTACAATACACAGTCCAGAGGTGAGATTTGATAGTTAAATAATATATTTTATCGCGAGCAGAATTTTGAGCAGTGTTTACTTGTCAGCGCCATCTGACGTATAGATAAACAATCACAATCTGTCATTTTGTCTATTCTTCCGTCGACAAAACGCGTTTCTATGGTTGTCATGCTACGCGTGCAGTTCGTATTAAAAAAATTGGTAGGTACAGCATATTTCTTTTAAAGTTAATGGTTGAAATTTTAAGTTCTCAAAGAGAAATTATTTATTAATGACAACAATCTTGTTGTACTTATACAGATATACTTGGCTTTTATTTTGGTAGTCTTCTTAACATGTACGTCAAAAGCGATCGCCAAATGATAGCCAATTCTTTTCGGTAATTCGAAAAAAGAAATTGTTAGTTTTAGATGCTCCTTTTTAGTTGTTATTACTGTTTGTATTTCCTGTGCGTGTCCCAAATAAAATATTTTTCTTTCTTTCAAATGGTAATGCCTAATAATATTCTTTATAGGAGCAAGCGCCACGGTAGCCCGCTATATTCACATTCTCTTATGTTATTTACAATTTACAAGTCAGTATCATGCTGTATGTTGACTAAAATAATGATTCTCCACCGTAAAAAATATGTATTTCAAGAGTTTTAATCAATAATACAACTCTCTAAGTTCAAATTACAGTATTGAATGACTATTGAATGTAATCTTATCATTTGAGATCAATTCTAACTTGAGAGTTATCAAAATATGATGAACATAATAAAATGTGAATTTCGCGGGCTGCCTTAGCGCCCCCTTAACATTTAGAAGGACACTATAGACGCCCATTAGGCATTTTAACAAAGTCTTGTTTAGTGTCCTTGAATGCGTTAGACGATTATCCCACTGCACCGCATCACGCTGCATGTTGCGTGCCAATGCACCTACGCGCGTACTTGCGGGAGTACAGGTCTGCATCATCGTGCGAGTTTTTTACGCACTCACGCGCGTAGTTGCGTTTTGTGGATTCACGGCGGCTCTGACTCATTTCATTCAAAGCCGTTCGAGCCCATTCAAAATCACGCACGGCACTGCGAGACTCGGTGTGCCATACCTTGCGTCTCGCCTCGCACCAACGCGCGTGTGCGCATGTTTCTCCGTTTGTAGGCACGTGATCTGAATGAACGCGCATGGATGCATTTTTTGTTGGACTGTGCGTGTTTTCTAAACAAACGGAGATACTTACAAGCAAAGTTAAAACACGCGTTCACGCGCTACGCTGCGTGGTGCGTGACAGTGTGTTAATCGCCTTAATATCGACTTAGACAGAAGATAACTTTTCGGGTCAAATAATAGATATGACTTGGCACTCCATTCTTATTACTCAACAATGTTTACCTAACAGTGTTTCTATTTTTGTCTTTGGACGAAAACATTTTTATTACTTGCCTCCTTGGCAGATTGTCGGCCTTGAACGAAATATTGAGACACAGTTTTGTGAGAAATCAGTTCAGTTACTATAGAAATTAAGACGTTACTTGATCGGTCTTCCAATATTGAATTTTGTTAGGTATTAAAGTGAAACTTTTATTACATCGTCTCAATCTTTTTCGTCTGTGTGTTGCATGTCGCGTGACGGTCGGCCGCGGAGTAGGGATAAAGTGAAAGGCGTTCGTCAGAGCAGCCAAGGCCAATATGGCGGCGCCTATAGAAGTTTCACTTTTACCGTGGTTTCATAAAACCACACAAGCCATTTTTTTATATAATTAAACGCATTTATCTACTTGGTATCAATGTTTGTTCTTTCTTTTTATTTTATTTTTCAGTTTTACGCATTACTAAACTAATTAGACTAATTAGAATTTGTTTAATCTGCGTTGATACCGTTACTTTTAGTCCCCAACACTTTATTGCCCCACAATTATACTCCACTTAAAAACTTCAGAAAACAAACAAAATAATGAACAACAAAACAACACAACAACAACAACATGAAAATGTAAATTTTACTTTTCAATTAGCAACTTAGATGCAAGGTAGCTAATGAATTTGTATACAGAGCCTTGAGGAACGCTTGCGCTAAAGAAATCGTACATAAAATATGAGAGTGGAAGGACTCGGCACTTGGCACCGTTTCCCCTAAATGCATAATCGTCTTCCCGTTGCGTAGTTCCCAAAAGTTACGCGGTGATGCAAGAGTTTGCTCAAAGTGATTCTACCTACGTGCATGCATAACTGATTGATATTGAAAGGTTTCAAAATTTTGTAAATCCTAAATACAGCTTGTATCAGAAAAGTGTGGTTTCACGATGTTCAACAACATGTAAAAAATGCCTGTCCGATACGCGAGGGTGTTGTTAGGTACCTATTGTACTGAGAGTCTATTTATGTAGTAATTTTCTAAATAAAAAATAATTCACCACATTTTTTTTCAATAGGGAATTTTACCGGTTACATGGGGCGCGGGCGGCCATCATTTAGCGGGTGTCTACAGGTCATAACTTATGACCCCTGTTGAAAATTTTTGATGGATTTGGGGTAATTTTGGTACAATAAATGTGAATTTTAAATAGCAATAACTTTTTCTCAAATATGCATGGAAATATTGTCATTATTTTCGAAAAAAGAACAAGCGAAGTATCGAATTTACGGTCAAAGAAAATCAAATCCATTGGAGGAGCGTTTTTTGAATTTGGAACATTACAACGCTCCAACAAAACATTGCTGGAGCATTGTAATGTTCCAAATTCAAAAAGCGCTGAAACGGCGTGCTGGGGTTATTAAATACTCTTTGATTGGATCTCTTTTATCATTCTTGGCATACCAAAGTAAGTCTCATTGCTTAGTACAAATTGCGTTCACGTAGCCATAAATGCGTTTGCCTTTCGGCACAGATGATAAATAGAAAATTGGCGGCAAAGCTGAAAATTCGTCTTGATTTGTTATTTACATACAATAAACAAACATATAGGTATGTACCGGGGAAATCAATAACATTTTCTTTTAGTAATTGCCCCAATATGACTAATGTAACTTTTAATATTAGGTAATTAAATTAAATGATAATTTAAAAAGTATGTTTTATTTCCCTGCATTCTTTTGAGAAAAGCACTACATATATAGTGCTTTTCTCAAAAGAATGCAGAATGCCTTAGCGGAAATGGCAATTGCCTGTCTCGTATTAGTGAAGTCCTCGCCTACGGCTCGGCCTTCAAACTCTTACTCGACCTGCAATTGCCTATTTCACGGCCTTTGCAATAATGTACTATTTTATTTTCAATAATAAAAAAAAACTAAAAAATAGCTAATGGTAATAATAATAGGTAATGTTATTGCAGTACCTATGTGCCCCTTTCGGATTGGACAGGGTTTTTTTACATTTTGTATAAACATATTTTTACTAAATTGTCAATACGTTCAGGCTTAATAGACACCAGGGGGCCTACCACAAGCTCATAAAGCAGTATTATTTTAATATTACTTCAGTGTGGGAAAGAGATGAAGTTCTACAGGACGTATAGCTCCATCTCTTTCTCCCACTGAAGTAAGATTAAAATAATACTGCTTTTGAGCTGGTGGTAGGCCCCCTGGGTGCATTCATTATAAAACTTTTCGGATGGCATAATGATGGGTTCCAATGGTAAAAAACCTACTCTGACTTGTTATTATTACCATATTTACCAATTGTTTATTAATTAACTCAAAGAATTTTTCTACAGTTTTAACACCTGAAAGAAAGAAACATTACTTTAATAACAAACCTCATATAACGATCAAATTACACGATAAATCGAGCAACTTAAGACTAAACAAAAGTATTCGAAGCTTTCATTCAAAATGATTCATTTAATAAACCCTACACGGACCGAGGAGGCTTTAATAAATTCTTACCGAAATCCCCACAAAGATGTTTTCATTAAATATAATCAAGAACGTTGAGCAGCGGACCGCCAACACAATGGTAGAATTATTACAGCAGACTATTACAATTTCCTTAGATGCTGTTATTAATTTAATGTGGGTTTATTTTTTGGTGTCATTTTTTTTCCTTATATATTCATGGAGAGTTCAAGTGTCTTTGACATCTAGCTGTGAATTATAATTTTTCGTCGTTCCATTGCTTTTAATTACTGTTGCAGGAAACAATGGGTTGATTATTTGAAAGATGAGGGAAAGATACCCAGTAACCGGGTTGTGGAGGTCAGATAGGCAGTCGCTTCAATTAAAATATTGGTATTCAGCTGTATCCGGTTAGATTGGAAGCCGACCCCAAGATAATTGGGAAAGAGTAAAATACAATAGACGTGGATATGTTTAGTAACCTGTTCTGCTTAGCCATTTCTAAAGAGCCATAAAAAACTCCTGAAATAAATCGACAGGTGTTTCACCTCTCAACGAGGCATCCTCAGGATGACGATGGACTTGTTGCGAACTCGAACACGGCGTGTTGCCACACCGAGCGCTGAGTGCAGACTGCACTCAGCGCTCTTTAGAAATAGCTAAGCGGAACAGGTTACTAAACATATCCACGTCTATTGTATTTTATAATGGATTTCCGCAAGGTCACGCCTGAATCAATTAACTATGGGAAAGAGTAAGGCAAAAAAAAAAGAAAAAAGCTAAAGAATTTTCTTTGTTAATGAAACGGCCTAGCTACAATTGTAGTAGATCTCGTCTAAGCTGAAATGATGCGCCCCATTACCGCATTTACGCACACAAACAGTACATAATTAAGTAATAGCGAGAGAGTAGCAACAGCATCCTGAAAATGATAGCAGATAGGTTGGACGTGACTGTGATCAAACGATTCATCAATCTGCATGTGAGGACACTCTAAGGGTAAGGCAGACAGAGTGTAATTTTAGCCAGCAGACGGTGAGCAATGGGTAGCTCGCCGTCGGATAAGGACCAAGCCCGGGTCGACAGTGCGTTGTGTTCCACGCGCGCCTCAAAGAGATGTCAGCAGAATTGACGGGGTCCGCTAGGGCCAATGCCTGCCGGGGGTTCGAAGAAAACCAATAGCGAAATCATGGCCCCCGGCAACAGGGCAACCGAAGAAACACGGGTGGGTTTTAGTCAGCAAGAGTCTGACACGCCCTCCCGCTCCGCCCAGAGCGGGAGAAGTTATTTGGTAACCCCACCCAAAAAAAAAAAAAACAAAAAAAAAAGAGGTGCGGATTGATGAATCAAAAATATTTTCCACTTTTATTTCTGGACCTTATCATCATCATCATTTCAGCCAAAAAACGTCCACTGCTGGACATAGGCCTCCCCCAAGCACCTCCACTTCGACCGATTCTGTGCTTTCCTCATCCAGCGGATTCCTGTGGCCTTCACAAGGTCGTCGATCCATCTTCTTGGGAGGCCTTCCAACGCTACGTCTTCCAGTACGCGGTCGCCACTCCAGAACCTTTCGGCCCCATCGGCCATCCGTTCTGCGAGCAATATGCCCTGCCCATTGCCACTTAAGTTTGGCAATTCTTCGGGCTATGTCAGTTACCTTGGATCTCCTGCGGATCTCTTCATTTCTGATTCGATCACATCTCTTCATTTCTGTACCTACTAACATACTTTTTAAGCTTTTTGTAACTAACACTATGGGTCTTGGTTGTCTGAAGATAAAACATTTTTATTTTTTAATACATAACTTTCACTGTTGATGACATGATGTTAAGATCAAAATTAAACATTAATATCTTCATAATATGGCCTCCATAATCCCATTAAACTAATGGGGAATGAGTTCCCTTCCCTATCCTATTATTGTGGTCATAAATGGCGATAAAGGAATTACGTAAAAAGGTTGATGCTTTCTGCTGAATACAACAGAAGTATGATCACGAATCTGTCCGAAAAGCGTTTTAATCATTGAAAATGAAAATGTTTTCGTAGGACTTTAATATTAATTACTACCAACAGGTAAAAAAAATATATAGGAATTCTCGTAACTGTATAATCCACTGAAAACCATTTTATGCACGATAAGCAGAATTGTTTTTGGGTAACTTTAAGTGGCTTCCGTCATTTTTGATAAGCAGGTTTGGTTTGGTTCAGGTTGTATAATTAATTTCAGATTGCACCTTTAAGTAAAATCAAACTTCTCGACAACGAATGAATTTCTCTGAAAAACAATTTCTACGAACTGGTGAGCTATTTGCTTTTCTAACTTCAAGAACCTCCATCAAAGCAATTATGTGTAACCAATATTGGCTCTACGTACAAATCTATTCCCTGATACCAAGATGAAAATTGACGAAGCAGGAAAGTAATTAAAACCCGGCCAAGTGCGGGCCACGCACAATGAAGGGTTCAAATCTTTGTTCCGTAGTTGGGATGAATTTATCCCAAGAACAAACTTAACATTGTAGTTGAAAAAATGATCTCCCATACATTCCAACTGCAAACGTAAGTTTTTACGCACAATATTGAGAGATTTACCATGTTATTTTAAGACCATAGACTTCACAAAGGTTTTCCTGTAATCCATGAGTAAAGAACCATTCTCTGGATTTTTCTTCAAAATTGTAGGCTCTATAGTTTCGGAGATAAGGATGGATAATTTGCATCAATTTTCTTAAATATCTTTAAAAGCATTTGTTTTATAACTATAAAAAAAATTTTTGATCCTCACAAGTTTTGCAAAACTTTTTCTTAAATTTTCCTGTTTGTCCCCGAAAAGTGACCCCCATATTCAAAATTCATTTATTTACTTACACATCCGTGTTGGGGTCACAAAAATTCATATGTGTACCAAATTTCAACTAAATTGGTCCAGTAGATTTGGGGCAAATTGGCAGACAGCCAGACAGACACACGAGTAATCCTACAAGGGTTTCGTTTTTCCTTTTGAGGTACGGAACCCTAAAAAATGTGTCGGGATTTTAACTTTTCACCAATATTGGCCGCACAAAATCAAAATCAGAATATTTCACATAAACCTACATGGGCACTTATGAAACGTCAGAAGCTAGGTGCACGGTTGCAATAGGTCGTTTCCTATGGAGAAGAGCCGGCAAGAACCTCCACGGTTACTCTTTTAAAATTATTGGCTTTTACAATACTTTCATATAACAATATTTCTAGGTATGGGAGGACAGTGTAGGTCTTTCAATAAGTACCAAGTACTTAACAAAATAGAAAATGGTCAACAGGTCTACAATCCAGTAAGCCTACAGTGTTCTCACATTCATAAAATATGTAGAAAAGAATCTACACAAAAATAAATTAATTAATAAAAGTAAAAACCTATTTTAATAAAACGCAATAATATGATTGCTATTACAACTGTAATCAATCTGAATAATTATCATGTCCACAAAAGTCACAAAAAAATAGTTGAAATTAAATCGTAGGTATATAACGTCAAATAATAGAATAGTAAATATGTCAAGGACGAATGTAAAAATAAATAAAAATAAAGATTTAAATAAACATGGTAATTTGGGAGCAGTTAATAGACTCTTACTTATTTATGCCGTTAATGAGGTACCAGGGAAGCCACATGTGCAGAAGGAATTATTGCCAAACTTCCTTGTCTTCAACATAGTCTTTAATTTTATAATATGCTTTCTTGATAAGGATACGTTTGATGTGGGTTTTGAATTTCCCATCGCTAAGTTCTGTCACAGACTTTGGCAACTTGTCACAAATCAACACCAAGATGAAAATAGCTAATACTCACCGTTATTCCTCTCCAAGGCTATCCTTTATGTTTGTCCATATCACGATATTTGATACGTCAGCGCAGCGATGTCAATGTTGTTTGACGAAAATTCCACACACAAAGCTTTCAGGATTTCCAGACATGTCGGTTCTAAGTCCGACACTTCGACGAGGGAAAATGCGTTGTTTGTGTTAGTGACATCTATGTCAGGCAGGGCCAATGAAAAAGATTATTGTATAGGTAAAAAAATTGTTAAAGGATAACACCTTTTTTTCAACTTTTCCTTTTTTGACGGGAATACGTCTTTAAATTTACTTCCATAGTGGGAGGCAATTAAAAAAACTGATGATAAAAAAATCGTGGGATACAGTTTGATGCTGTAGCTACATATCTATTATCTACATCCAAAATTTAATAACACCACTCGATAGCTAAAGGATCAAAGAATTCGTCTCAAAGAAAATTTTACTCGTAACGTACACGTATTCACATAAAACACACGGCCGTTTCCACGACACAGCCACACTTCATTTTTTCCCATACAAAACAAGCAAAAATATTAAAAAATCATTGGAAAAATGTAGTAGCGATTTTAAGGGTAATCGTTTTTTTGGAGGGGTTGCCGTAAATCAAGGTTAGACTTTTCAAAAATTGCTGCCAAAGGGACTACAATCAATAGTTGATCCGATGGATAAATTGATTAATAAATAATCAATAAACTTCATTTTATTGTTAGCCAGTATTGGTCAAGAAAATCAAACGTTCAAATTAAAAAAGCGACTGGGAAATAAAAGTAGATTAGTCAAAACTGTGCATGAAACAGTACACTTACTGACTCTATTGTTCAAAGCGTCAGTTGCCAAGTTAGTTATACAAACATCTTGTTCAAACTTGCTTCGTCTAAACATACACGTATCAGAATGGTAAACTAATGAAGACTAATCAATACTCTGTCAGTGTATTTGTGGTTGACAAGCTGTCTACGTCATTCGAGTCATTGGACGGTGACAAATACAGAGTCTGTCTGCCACTGATGATGTAGGTGTGTCCATTACAGAAGTACCATCGGGGTAACGCATATCTAACCAATTTGAAAACAAAATCCCGTGCACACGACCCTTTTTTTTCCCTTTTAGGTAAGCGATACTATAGCGGCTGAGTGCTGCAATCAAGAATAGTCCTTACAGAGTGCAGTTATGCGTTTCTTCGATAGTAGCTATGTTACCATACCATTTGATCATTTACTTCTTTTCAGTACTAATTTCACTCATTAGACAGCTACTTACACTGAAAACAAGTAGAAAATATTCGTCATCATCTTGATGGTGTCACAGGTTGTCTTCTTCTGCCTGACATTTTTTACCCGACTGCCCCAGAAAGAAGGGTAATATTTTCCGAAAGTATGTGTGTATGTATGTCTATTTCTTTGGCATGCTCTGTAGCCAAAGAAATAGACATAAATACACACATACTTTAGAGATATCGTTAGATTTGTCTTAATTGTGGAAGTGACATAGGCTATAATATTTATGTATTGCATCAGCAAATACAAAAAAAGGAGGGGAAGGTTTAAAAAAAAGTGGCACTCCGGGAGTGCCGACAGAAGTGAAAACTTGAACAAGATCGCCTTGGTGGAAGAAAAATACTTGTATAGAACATTGGTCCATAACCTTATCTAAATAAAGAGCACAATCGCGTTTACAAAACATTTAACGTAAAATACTTACGTAGAACATTGATCCGTAACGTAATATAAATAAAGAGTACAATCGCGTTTACAAACATGAGGTGTCGTTACAGTGTCGCAAAATCGTTGCGAAAAACAACAATATTGGTATCAAATAAAAGCTAGTAATGAGTCAATTACAAATATATATTTTTTAATAAAAATAAAAAGCTTGAAATAAAGCAAATTATTTAAAATAAACAACAATTTTTTTAACAAACCTGAAATATGTTGTAGCTTTTGTTTGTTCCGCCTGCAATACCTTACAAAAAACAAAGTTTTTCTCTTTTCAGTTATATCTTCAAAGTTTCTCTCTTTTTAGTTTGTAAAATTGACAAATATGTGTATTGTTTTTTTGTATTTAATACGGGTCTAGGACCTGAAATAAATGAATTTTATTTAATTTAAATTTTTGCAGTCGGGTTTTTTTTAATCTTGGCATTTGCTGGGATCAGCTTTTGATCATCAGTGATGAACAAACATCAGAATAATTCAATCATTGATTGTGTAGCGCTTGGTAGGTATTACAAGTAAAACTCCAGATGGTAGTAAATTGACGGTGAGCAATGGGTAGCTCGCCGTCCGATAAGGACCAAGCCCGGGTCGACGGCGCGTTGTGTTCCACGCGCGCCTCAAAGAGATGTCAGCAGAATTGACGGGGTCCGCTAGGGCCAATGCCTGCCGGGGGTTCGAAGAAAACCGATAGGGAAATCGTGGCCCCCTGGCAACACGGCAACTGAAGGAACACGGGTGGGTTTTAGTCAGTAAGAGTCTGACACGCCCTCCCGCTCCGCCCAGAGCGGGAGAAGTTATTTGATAATTTCCCACCCAAAAAAAAAAAAAAAAAAAAAAAAAAAAAAAAAAAAAAAAAAAAAAAAAAAAAAAAAAAAAAAAAAAAAAAAAGATGGTAGTAAATTGTATGTATTGTCATAATTATTTTGTGCAGACTTAAAGCTAAAATTCTTAACTGTTAGTGTACGTTGCGCATATTACTTTTATAAACGAATCAATAGAAGATCAGTATGAAATATTATAGTTTAGTAAAATTAGTTCCTATTCAATCTGTATGGTGTCGCTTGGACTCAGCGGTCACGCAATGTGGTATTTGTACAAATATCCCGCAGCGCCATGCGGAATTCTCACCCACAGGAAAATCCGGTTAAGCAGCCACGACCTTAGTGGTCAAAACTGCGAGAAGCCATTTAAAAAAAAATAAAAAAAATGCGGAATTCTCAGTAAACCTTTGGCTGTGGCGGCGGACGAATGTGTTGATGACTTGCAGCTACAATTATCATATTAATTTTGAAAAAAGACTGCGAAGACTTTACTAAATATATATTTGGTAAAAGTTAGTGCAGATTCATTTCGGGCCAAGTTAACCGGAACCAACAAATTTTAAAATCGGAACATATTCGGGTATAAAAACTTTAATAAAATTTGTTTTCACGATCTTTTTGGTAACGAAGTGGGCAACATTCCGAGCTGAAGCTGTTACGTTCGAAACCGCACACGCATAGCCATGTAGGTCAATTTTGTTTTTGGAAATATTAAATTTTTTGACGGTAATTGCATCTAAATACTCCAAAAATGTTAACTTTAAAAAGCCCTTTTTTAGCCTTAAGCATTTATGAAGGCCATCAATCTAGGAAATAACTCAAACTTAGATATTCAAAGTCAAAGTCATTTATTTGCTTTAAATGCGGTTACAAAGATGTTATTTAAGTATTCTTGTGCGATGACACATTTCGCCATATTTTGGCATGCAAATATTATGGTGAGGCTAAAAAGCAATTATCTTCAACTAAAGTTGAAAATGTTGTTTAGACACGAATTAAAGTAAATTAATCCTCAATTTACACAACACAAATAGTAAAAAAAAAAATACATATGATACATTTGGGACTGTATGTCCATGTTTGGGACAACACAAAATAACAGGATAAAAATACTACAATCATAGATTTGAATATATTCTAGTCTGTTCTACAATGCATTCCTGTAATAATAGGACCGACAAGAAGTTTATTATGAAACATAAATTAACTGTAACATTCTATACCTAGACGTTATATTTATCTTGTCACTAAGTACCATTCATGGAACTAGATACTAACAACTTCCAAAAACATTCAACCCAATCGAATTGAAACTTTACGGGACCGTAATAAGGGTTCTTACCTCTGTAAAAGTAGCGTGGTTATTCTATAGTATGGTTACATATTCGGTCACGGAGTGTATCACGGCAAACCCGCATAATGTATGCTGTCGACGAAGCTGACATAGGCGACTCTATTTCTCACGGCCTGTAGAATTTATGAACCGAATAACATATAGTGTTGAGCTATTGGAAACGTGATTCTAATGCTGATATAGTTCTTGTTAAAGGAGATGAAATGAAGAAGTAAGGTGTGGAAATGAGGCCTTCTAGCAAACAGTATTAGTGTAATTATTAGGTTATAAGCAGAGATCGGATATTCGGATGTATATTTACCTACTTAAAATTAATTTTAGACTAAGAAATTATGGAAGCGGCTTCTTAAGAGCATTTATTCTGAAAGTAGGCAACGTCGCAAATAGATGTTGGCAGTATTACATAACATAACATCACGCCTTGTATCCTCGAAGGGTTGGGTAGAGGTGGCATTCGCCAGTTATGTTTAAGTCCCATGTAATAGGGGGCGAGCCTATTGCCATTAACCGGGCACAAATCCAGACTACGGGCTACTACTGAGAAATTCCAGATAGAAAAACCCAATAACAGTATTTGGCAGTATTACTGTATGAAAGTAAGAAATGTGGTTAACTAGTTCCCTACAATATTAATAATGAATTGCAATTATAATACTAAATTTGATGTTGTAACAATTTTAGGTGTAAAAAAGGCATTTGAAAAGTTTCCAAATACTTTTTTGTATCTAAAACTAAATATTCGGTATTACGATATTAATTATTGCATTTCATGATCAATATTTTAGTTCTATAGTTAGCCACATTTCATAATTCCATACAGTAATATTGCTAAATTAATCAAACTTAAAAACAGCTCTCATGACCTATCATGCATATGTGGAATCAGTACTACGTTACGGGCTTATAATATGGGGAAATAGTACCGATATAAACCGAGCATTTGTTGCTCAAAAAAAGTGCATTAGGGCAATTTACGGGATGCACTCGGAGGAATCTTGTAAACCCATATTTAAGAAACTAGGATTGTTACCGCTGCCGTCGCTTTATATATTTGAAACATGTATGTTCGTTAATAAACATAAAGACCTGTTTATATCAGCCAATGATATTAATCCAAGGAGCCGGCGTGATCCACAGAGACTCGTTCTGCATGATCTTCCCAAGCTTGCTAAATATAATAAAAGCTGCTTATATAATTGTGTTAGTATATATAATAACATACCGAGTAGCATAAAAAACTTAAACTCCAGATTATTTAAGGGAAAATTGTTTGACTGGTTAACCTTGAAAAATTTCTATAGTCTTAAAGAATTTATGGATAACAAATTCTCATGTTAGTATTAAGTGAATATATGCATGCTAAGTACAATTCTGGCAAAACATGTAAGATCTTTATTGTAAATTATTGTAACACCATGTATACCATGTTTTATGCAAATAAATACTTACTTACTTACTAAATATTTGACATCTATTTACGACGTTGCCAACTTTTAGGATAAACCGTCTTAATAAAAGAAAAATCTTAAAATAAATCCCGGAATTCTATAAAATCCGGGAATGCACAACTAAGCGGACACATGGTATGAAAACGATTCATCAGCCCTCTTATGAAGGTTAGTTTTGCGGAGTTAACATAAAACTTTTTTGTAAATTTTTTTACGGAGCTCCATGCACCGAATTGTTTGTAGCTATGTGCTATGTCAGTTTGGCAACCTATTATACAACATTAGCTAACATTTCTATAGTTAAAAAGTAATAAATTGATCAATTCCGGAATCGCGAGATTTTTGCGATCGATACAAAAGTACACTCCATATTAGCTAACACCTTTAGGTAAATATGTATCCGAATATCCGATCTCTAATGACAAGGGATAATTTTGGCGGGATCTTGGCTAAATAACAACAGCCACACGAGTCGATCGAAGGTTAAGCTACTCTTGTCGCCGTCGGTTCGTGGATGGGTGACCATCCATACATATGGGATTCCGTGCCTCGGAAAGCACGTAAAGCCGTTGGTCCCGGTTTTCATTCATAAATCTTTGACATTGGTTACGGGTAGTCAGAAATCAAAAAGTCTGGATCAGTCTTACCAAAGGGTATCCTGGTAAATGGGTTGTGCAGGTCAGATTGCTAGTTGTTTCATGTAAAATACTGGTATTCAGCTGCATCCTACAGAAGTTTTCACTTCAAAAACATTTTTTTTGTTTGTCTGTCTGTTTGTTCCGGGTAACCTCCGAAACGGCTGGATCGATTTTGACGGGACTCTCACTGGCAGATAGCTGATGTTATAACGAGTATTTAGGCTTTACTTTTATTTTAGAAAAAAGTATTAGGGTCCACGCAGGAAAAGCCGCGAGCAGCAGCTAGTATTTTTACATTATCCGTGTTAATGACTTATTCTCAATGTCACAATTTCCCAAAAACGTCACAACTCCACCATTATTTAAAAGTGCCATATCGGGGTTGCTAAGTAACAACAGCTGCACGGGTCGATAGATCAGGTTAAGCTACGCTTGCCGCGGTTGGTCTGTGGATGGGTGACCATCTTTACATACCAAGACCCCTCCGTGTCTCGGAAAGCACGTTAAGCTGTTGGTCCCGGCTGTCATTCGTAGATCTTTGACAGTCGTCACGGGTAATTAGAAGCCCAAAAAGTCTGACAACCAGTCTTACCAAGGGGTATCGTGTTACCTAGTAACTAGTTTGTGGAGGTCAGATAGGCAGTCGCTCCATGTAAAATACTGGTATTCAGCTGCATCCGGTTAGACTGGAAGCCGACCCCAACATAGTTGAGAAAAGGCTAGGCAGATGATGTGATCGGGGTTGTAACTAATTATGTTCCTTTCACTTAATTTAATTACGTTCCTTTGACTATCACATCGGGGTTGCAACTAATTATGTTCCATTAAAGGTGCTGATAAACTTGAGCATTCACTTGTAATGAGCATTCTAGCGAATGTTACATTATAGAAAAATAAACGGGAGCGTTTTAGCGAGCATTCTAGCGAAGGGACAGTAAATTTGCTTCGAGCTTTTTGCCGAGCCGAGCCAACCACACTCGACCGTCAAGTCTCTTTGTGAAGAATATTTTTTGACGAGCGTTGACTAGAGCATTCGCTAGAATGATCGTGAATATGTTCGTGGCATTGTCTAGCTTTAAGCCGGTTGCAGATCAAGAGCTAATCTAAGTTAGTTTAGCTTAGCTTGCATAGCTGACGCAGTTTTCCATACTTGAGTCATAGTTTGCGGTCTGCACACAAGTATGGAAAACTGCGTCAGCTATGCGAGCTAAGCTAAACTAACTTAGCTTAGCTTTTGGTCTGCAATCGGCTTTATGCTTGGGTCTGTTAATTAAATAGGTAATTATATGCTTTATGTATCTGTTGTATATGTAAATGGTACACCACTGACTACCTGCAGTATTGTCTCTCCTTTTTCATTTAAATCCATCCAAAGGTTGTCTGTAAAAGATCGCTTTTAGCGATAAGACCGCCCATTGTGTCACCTAATGTAAAATATCTAAATTAATGTCTGTAATTTTTATGGTGTACATAATAAAGAATATTCTATCTATCTATCTATCTGTTCGTTGTTCAGTTCGACAAATTTAAAAACGGTGAATGCTCGATGTTCTGTTACAAGTGAATGCTCAAGTTTATCAGCACCTTAAGCCAAATAACAAAACATTCGCCAAACTTCCTGATTCAAATTTTATTTCAGTTTCAAAGTAAACTATTCTACCAATTAAATCTTCAAACTTAAAGTATTACAAACTTGTTACTTTGTGGGTCACGTGACCCATAACTAGACGTGACTGTTAGCGATCTACCCTTTACTACCCAAGTTCGTATCTACCCAGGAATCTGAGGAAATGTAGGTAGTTAGATGAAGTCATTATTACACGAACTGTAGGCCTATTAGGCGTCTTGTTGTTGAACCCTAATATTGTATGCATCGTCGCCTGTACCAATATTGAATCTCTATTCACGTTTAGATAATCACCGATTGATGTCATTCACATAGGCTCATTGAATGCGACTATGATTAGGCGAGAATTAGTAACGCGGTAATATGTTGGTAGCGGTCAAATTAGTTCCATGAATTACTATTATGTGGCATCGATAGGTATTTAGTTAGATGGATATTATAGGGAATTGTTATTGAAATTGAGGATGGACTTATGCTCGGTTCCTATATATCAAGTTACGAGCCGTTTTTTGACGGATGGTTATTAATTTTCAAGTTTACCATTGTATCATTCTGTTCGGTATTTTACTCACTGGCAGTAGCAAGAAAATGCGCAAATATTTTTTAAGTGAAAACTTCTTTAGGCGCTTTGGGCATTTTTGAGATGGGACTAAACCATCGACACCTCATTTTTGTAAACGCGATTGTGCTCTTTATTTATATTACGTTACGGATGTTCTATGCAAGTATTTTCGCTTTAAAAGTTTTGTAAACGCGATTGTGCTCTTTATTTAGAAAAGATTACGGGCCAATGTTCTATACAAGTATTTTCTTGCACCAAAGTGATCTTGTCTAAGTTTTCATTTCTGTCGGCACTCCCGGAGTGCCACTTTTTAGGGTTCCGTAGTAAACAAGGAACCCTTATAGTTTCGTCATGTCCGTCTGTCTGTCTGTCTGTCTGCGGTCTAGCTCCGAGACCCTTCGTACTAGAAAGCTGTAATTTGGCATAGGTATACATATTAATTACGCCGACAAAGTAATGAAAAACAAAATAATGAAAAAAAATTAAGGTATCTCACACACACGTAAAGTGGTGATGTTTTTTTTTTTGTTTTTTTTACCCATAGTGAGGGGTATCATTGGAAAGGTCCTTTAAAAACATTGTGAGTTTGTGAAAACCATTTTTGAATTCAGGGATCCGTTTGCGAAATATTAAGCTTTAAAGTGCTAATTTTTGTTAGAGTCAAGTGTCCCCCCCCCCCCTACCGGCTTAATGGTTGGTTTTGGGTGTGTGAAAAAAATCACAACAGTAGTTTATATAACGAAATTAAAAGGAAAACTATCACAGCTAAGTAGGCTTTACAAGTTAACGAGTACTAATAGACCAACTTAACTTTGCAGTTGCAAAAACATGTTTTACCATACATTCCGTATGGGAGAACATATTTTTCAACTACAAAGTTAAATTTGTTTTTGGGATAAATTCATCCCAACTACGGAACCCTTCATTGTGCGTGGTCCGACACGCACTTGGCCGGTTTTTTTTGTTTTGTTTTTACCGCATTTATATGAAAAGCAAGATTTATACGTTGTATATTTAGATAAGACAAACTCCACTGCACTATCTTTACTCCAAACAAAAAGAGCACTTACTTAAACTTTAATAAAAATGCTAAACTTTGTCTAGGAGGTCATTCACCCAAGACTCGGTCAGGACTCTTATTCATTATCACAACTCTTCACAATTTTACCGCATTGTTGTAGTTTATATTCTTTTTACGTACCAAAAGAAACAAAGGTTTGTGTAGATTAGACCGAAAGTATGGGTGATACGCTCTAATGGAAAAAACAGTCGTTAAAGTACTAAATTGTATTTGGCCGGTCATAATATCAAAAATAGGAAAATTCAATACTTGACATTTGCTTGAAAAGGGTCTTTAGAAACCAAATAAAGTATTGAAAAGAAAAGCAAAAATATTTTATTTAGGACACCCACAGGAAAAACAAACAGTAGGTAATAAAAAAATAAATAAATAAGGATAAAACGCGAACTTATTTCGAACCGCTCCCGCCACAATCCGCTCGTCAAATAAATGCAGCTTCTAGCTAGAATGATCTAGAAGTCGTGTGAAAAACAGACGACGCGCACCTTTGAAGACAGAAGCAACCAGAATAATGTACCCAGAATTTTGTAATATCTATATTTAAAAGAGTGGCCTTGGAGTTTCTTGCCCGTTCTTCTCCATAGAGATCTACGTTTTGGAATGGGCAACTAGCTTCAACTTTCTGACTAACTGACCGATTCTTTGACAGTTCAAAAGTACCTATAAATGGTTTAATTGAAATAAATGCTTTGAGTTTGAGTTTGACAAAGTCATCTGACATCCGTCAACTGTGCAACGCACCAAGAAATATTTTACGAAATCTATTCTTCGCCCCGAAAACCTATTGTTAAATATAATATGTCGTGATATTTGTATATTAAAAGGAGCATTTTAAAACTAACAAACTGTCGAAAAGGCTCCCTATCTCAGCATAATGCTGCGATATTTAAAAAAATAAATACTGCAGCGCTGGTATTCTGATAGGGCCCGCTGTGCCGCTGTATTGATATTTCTATAATTATGATCTCTCTTGTAGGTTCTCATTAGTAGAATGGTAAACCCGTTAAATTTAGTTGTAGCTAATGAAAATGGCTGAAAGGTAGGTTTGGTTAGGTTAGAACTGTGAGCACATAACACACCGCACGAACCAAGCGAGCCAAGCGAGCGGTGCCGCGGCAGCAGCCGGCGAGTGACAGGGTCCATTTAGGCAAGTTTAACCAACTGCTACCGGCCGCACATAGTTGTAGCCGGCTAAAACAAGATATAGCCGCACTTCGGGTTTTAGCCGTAACATATATATTTTAAGTCCTATTCAAATGATGACATTACAACTACTAAGTAACACTTATTTACAGACTGTTTGGTAAAGCAATACGCTCCCAAAGCCAAGCGAAAAATGAGCATAGCTGAGCGAAGCCCACCAGTACCTCACTTTTAAAGGATTTAATATTCATGAGAGCTATTTTATCGACGTTGCTAGTTTCTGGCCATACCAGTTCATCGGTTAAACATTATTAAGGGCTCGACTATACTGTTACTATGCAAATGCGAATTTCGCATCGCGCCAAACAATGGCTATATATATGTAATTGATTGATGCAAAGCTCTTGCTTCGGTATACCGAGGTGATTTTTTATGGTGGCATAAATTTTCCTTTGTATAGGATCTTTGTTTTTATAGTGGGTTTGTGATGCTGTAGGGGCGGTAAGAAGTAGTATTGTTTGTTTTAGAGCGGAGATTAATAGTGCAATAATGGGTGATTCGTAAAGCGTTGGCGGGCGAATAGTTAAGTAAAGAAAGACGACTAAGAAAATAAAGAAAGAAAATACGTTTATTTGCGGTAAACATGACGCAAAGAAAGAATACAAAATAAAAAACCGGCCAAGTGTGAGTCGGACTCGCGCACGAACGGTTTACGATTTATGACGTATTAAAAAAAAACTACTTACTACTGCCCTGCTAAGCCCAAAGACGGTATCTCAACCGGAGTAAGTTTTGAGAAAATTTACTTATTGTTAATTGTAATGTATGGAAAAATGGAGATATAAAAACCTTCTTAGTGGTTTTTTTTAATGTTTTAAGTTAGATAGCGCTATTTCGCTTATACCATTAGATGGGAAATTGTTAAAGCTATTGAATGGTACAAAAAAAACAAAAAGGGCGTATCTCAGAGATACCGCCTTTGGGCTTAGCAGGGCAGACTAGATCTCGTTCAAACATTGGTTTGAAACTTCCACCGAAACAATTTTCGGTGGAAGTTTACATGGTAATGTACATCATATTTTTTTTTTAGTTTTATCTTTCTCTTATTTAAGAAGTTATATGGGGGGGACACACATTTTACCACTTTGGAAGTGTCTCTCGCGCAAACTATTCAGTTTAGAAAAAAAAAAATGATATTAGAAACCTCAATATCATTTTTGAAGACCTATCCATAGATCCACACGTATGGGTTTGAAGAAAAAAAAATTTGAGTTTCAGTTCTAAGTATGGGGAACACCCAAAATTTATTGCTTTTTTCAAAATACATCTATTTACCAAGTTTCAACAGCATAGTTCTTATAGTTTCGGAAAAAAGTGCCTGTGACATACGGACGGACAGACAGACAGACATGACGAATCCATAAGGGTTCCGTTTTTTGCCATTTGGCTACGGAACCCTAAAAACAACAAGTTGGGCAAAAATATGAGTCACATTCACGCAAAACTGCCATCGCTCAGCATAATGAAAGAAATAAAGAAAGAAAGAATAAACATTTATTTTGACACAGTTCGTGAAACACAAAATATACATAAAATGAAAAAAAAATAAAACAATATTTTAACAAACACAACAATGCTGCGGCCTTATGCAAGGCAGAGCCTCAGCACTGGGTTTCAGTGACGTCGACCGGTATAGCATACAATGACATATAAATAAGATAAAAAAATGAGCCGTCGCGGGTCGCCTTTTTTTGTTTTTTGGGAAATTATCAAATAACTTCTCCCGCTCTGGGCGAAGCGGGAGGGCGTGTCCGACTCTTACTCCCATGTTCCTTCAACTGCCATGTTACCAGGGGCCACGGCATCCCTTTCGGATTTTTTTAGGAATATAGTATAGGTTACCTATTTTTACAATGCTTGTAAATGTCTGAACACCATGTATCCACTGCACAAATATTTTTTCTGTCATTGCTTCATATTTAATTATTTTTACCTATTGTGGTATAGCAATCTTATTCCAGGTGCATCGTTTTCACACATAATTATATAATTAATGTATGCAAAATATTTTAAAACATTTTAAAAGAGTAACGGTGGAGTTTCTTGCCCATTCTTCTCCATACGAAAACTACCTTTTGGAAGGGGCGACTAGAATCAATTCCATTTTTTGTAAATTTTGACGTTCAAAAGTACCTTTTTGTGCCTAATTGAAATAAATTACCTATTTGACTTTGACTTTGGACTTTCCCGCAACCCCGGCAGGCATCGGCCCTAGCGGACCCCGTCAGTTCTGCTGACATCTCTTTGAGGCGCGCGTGGAACACAACGCGCCGTCAACCGGGGTTGCGGGACGCCTGAAAATAAATATGGCGACTGCCGGTCTGACCCGCCGCTATAGATATTTCACATGAAAAATATAAAATAAATACCTAAAGAATAATAATTAATTCTAAATGTTAAGTAATCTAACCAATATGAATAGGATTTCAGGCAGCATACTGTTTTGTTCATGGACGGTACCTACATGAATGTATTATAACATTCCTGCTTGCAGACTCCCAATTTTTCGGTAAAATTCCACCATTCAAAGTTATAAGCTGATTGAAAAATGACGATTTTTTTCCTTGAAGTAGGAGCTTTTCTATAATGCGTAACACTAATCGTAAAAGTTTACAGCAATTATACACTGCAATCTGTTTAGTCAACTTAAAAGCTACCCCTTTCATAACTTTCTTTGTTTATTTAAGCGCTAGCTTTTGCCCGCGGCTTCGCTCGCGTTAATGTATTTTTTTTTTTGATGACGTGTATGTAAAATTTCATGATGATCAGTAGAGGAGTTAAGACCTGAAAGCGTAACAAACAAACAAACTCACTTTCGCATTTATATTTGTTATACTAGCTTCCACCAGCGGCTTTGCCCGTGTGATATCTTTATAAATTATAGCCTGTTTTTGGGTGGAAAATGATCACATAACTTCTCCCGCTCTGGGCGGAGCGGAATGGCATGTCAGACTCTTACTGACCGACGTGATATCTTTATGAATTATAGCCTATGTTACTCAGTGATAATAAAGCATTCTACTATCGAAATAATTTTTCAAATCGGTTCAGTAATTTTTGAGTTTATTCATTACAAACAACCAAAAAAAAAAACAAATCTTTTCTCTTTATAAAATTACTAGCTGCGCTCCGCGTTTTCATAAGTCTCGATCCCGTGGGAATATCGGGATAAAAAGTATCCTGTGTTAATCCAGGTTATAAATTATCTGTGTGCCAAATTTCATTCAAATTTGTCCAGCCGTTTGAGCGTGAAGAAGAGACAAACATACACACACTCACAAACTTGCGCCTTTATAATATTAGTAGGTTTATATTAGTTTACATTTAGATTAGGATTACTAAAATAAATCGATATCAAACACAGTTATATCACAAGACATCTAATCACCAAAGTTCCATCCATTTCTCCAAGTTGGGCACACAATATTATATTGTGAGGTGTTTGTTTACAATCCGTCTAGATATGCAAATTGGGGAGCAGTGAGTCGACAAGTTAGATGTTTCGGGAACTATGCATGGCGCGTGCAAACTTACTTCAAATATGGCTGATTTGGCTTGCACCACTACCGTGTCAGAATTTGAAATGAATAATGACTTTATGCAAAGAAACCAACATGATAGTGAATTTAAATATAAAATAAAGTGGCGGCACTCCGGGAGTGCCGACAGAAGTTAAAACTTGAACAAGATCACCTTGGTGGATGAAAATACTTGTATAGAACATTGGTCCGTAACCTTATCTAAATAAAGAGCACAATCGCGTTTACAAAAATGAGGTGTCGTCATGGTGCCGCGAAATCAATGCTTTAGTCCTACCTCAAAAATACCCAACACGCCTAAAGAAGTTATCACTTCAATAAAAATACATACGCAGTAGAACTATTTATTATAATTTTTAAATAAGTTGAGTAGTTGTTTGTTATCTGTGTCTGTTTTCTCTTTTAGAACGCAGCTCCACACTTTTCGAACGATTTCTATAAGGCGTAGTTCTATTAATACATACTAATAATAATGCTAACTTGAGCTAATAAGCCTGATATTGTGGTGATAGATCGACGAGAGCGCCGTGCAATGATTGTAGATATCGCTGTCCCTCATGACGAGAATCTCATAAAAGCTGAGAAAGATAAAAAAAATCAAGTATCTTGACTTAGCACACGAGGTTGTGGGATGTGGACTCTGCAATCATTGTACCGGTAATCGTTACGGTTAATGGCCTAATAGCGAAGAGCCTTGACCAACACCTCAGGAGGCTCTCATTGCGCGGCTGGGTCAAGGGCTTGATTCAGAAAGCAGTACTCCTAGACACGGCACGCATAGTGAGGAGGTTCCTCTCTCTAGAGCCCTGACCACCGGCAGCTTGGACCCTGTTCCTGATGCCGATGGGCCACTGTTTTTTTATATTTTTAAATGTTTTTTTAATGATTTTTATAAAAATATTTAAAAACGTATTAAATATGTAAAAAAATGAATAAATGCTAACTTGTATACTTAGGTTCCAACACGTTTTATAAAGGTGGATTGTCCTTATACAGTGAGACTATGGCGAAGTCATGCAATAAAATAAAATAAAAAATATATATGACGGAGAGGGTATGTGTCTGTCGTTATTATCAGTCATATTTTAACTACTGTGGGTATACAGTTATTTCACAATAGAAAAAAAAAGGATTGTGTGGTTTTATGAAACCACGGTAAAAGTGAAACTTCTATAGGCGCCGCCATATTGGACTTGGCTGCTCTGACGAGCGCCTTTCACTTTATCCCTACTCCGAGGCCGACCGTCACGTGACATGCAACACACAGACGAAAAAGTTTGAGACGATGTAATAAAAGTTTCACTTTAAAACCGTTTGCAGTTAAGTCTTAGCAATTCACACACTGTAGGTACACGACACAACTATACGGATCGCGCGACAGTTTCCAAACGTAGGTATTCACTGCTTGACCGCCACCAACATCCCCTGTCGAGCGTTATGTTGTAGACTCTGTCGAACGCCGCTAGGTGACACTAGCGTCCCAATTAGTTAACTCAGTAACGTATTTCCAACATGAGCGTTGACTAAAGCCATAGAAAATAAAAAAAACCTTTCAAGAGATCCAACTCGACCGGCTGTCACAAGATGTAGAAGAACACTATTTCAGAACAATTGTTACAATATGTCTGTCAAAATCTATAACCAAATACTCAACAGATTAGAGAGGTGCCACTAAAAAATAAACTTAAGAAATGGCTCTATAACGTTCATACAATAAGTAAGTTCTTAAATTATAAGCAAAGTTCGAAATATGATCTCACTAGTAATATTATTAAAATAACATAATTTAAAGGATTTTTACTGTTTACCTCATCAAGTAGTAACAATTGAAGTGTTTTTGTACATAATTTTTCTATAAGATATTTTCTGCATGCTGAATTTTATTTTTATTTTATTTATTTGGCTCACCAACAATTGAATACACCGATACAAAGATATGAGATACATGCAATAAACTTATAGACTAGTGTACCAATTTCTTACAGGTAAGCACATCATGCATTACTTATTTGTTGTTTAGTGCCTACTTAAAATTAGATGAGTTCTTACACTCACCGAACATAATTATTATTTCAACAAAATTCCAATTTAAAATCTATAATTGAATTTAAAACAAAAATTTATATCATAATTAATTAAAATCACATAAAATTTAAATAATACTAAAAATAAAATCTAAATCAAAACAAAAATTAAAACAAAAAATTAAAATCGAAATTACAACACTGAAATTTTACAAATTTTTACATATAATGCTTCGGAACTTACTAAGTGAGTCAGAGTGCACATCAATAAGATCACTGCAGCTATTTAATAATTTACATAGACGGGGGATTGGAGAATTAGCCCCAAGAACAGTTCTGCGAAGAGGAGGACATAAGGGGGTTATAGGAGCTCGTGGGCTTTTCACTGAAATATGTAAGTAAGCAAAATATGTGGTACTTTATGTACCATATTATGCAAAATAAATAAATTCTAATTCATAATACAGATATCTATCCTACTCCTCAACTTCTACAGACATTTCACCTTATCTAAAACCAAGATTTATAACACAAGTGATGCTCAACAATCACAATCATCTTCAAACTATCAATTCATCTCAGGAAGTCTTCTTAGGTAGCCAATCTCCGAACAAGGCAGTCAATCATGAAAGCAAATCTTTGCACCGATAGTAGTGACCGCAGTGTCTACCGCAGTCTTGTTTGTCAACATCCACGGCTTTGGCATACGGAATACGTTATTCGTATGTGGGTAGAATTGACATCATCGATAGACAATTTTGTTAATGTGCTTTCTCCAAGGCGATTTGCCTTGCTAGGAATTCTATGTCTATGATATTTTAAGTAAAAACAGATAGATAAGTTTAATCGGCTTATTGATGACTTGCCCGAATCCGGGCGAATAAATAACAATTTATTCATTTTTATCTTGTTTATTTAAAAATATTTTGCCGAGGAGCTCGTGGCTAAGTAATAACAGCCACACTGGTCGATCCATCAGGTTAAGCTACGCTTGCCAGGGTTGGTTAGTGGATGGGTGACCATCTTTACATATCGAGACTCCTCCGTGCCTCGGAAAGCACGTTAAGCCGTTGGTCTCGGCTGTCATTCGTGGATCTTTGACAGTCGTTACGGGTCGTCAGAAGCCCGAAAGTCTGACAACCAGTCTTACCAAGGGGTATCGTATTACCCAGTTACTGGGTTGTGGAGGTCAGATAGGCAGTTGCTCCATGTAAAATACTGGTACTCAGCTGCATTCGGTTAGACTGGAAGCCGACCCCAACATAGTTGGGAAAAGGCTAGGCAGATGATGATTTAAAAATATTTTGCCGTAATTACTTCTGTGCCAGTGTACTTTACTAAGTACTACGTATTGCTGGAGTTGTCGATTCCACAAATAAATTAAATTCATGCGAATCGCCTCAAGAAAAACTAATATTTATTAAAATGGTCGATTCGCCCGGATTCGGGCAAGTTAATTCGGGCGAGTCACCGCAATATGCTAAGTTACCTACCCAAAATTCGATTTTCAAAAACGGCACAATTTCACACTATTAGATGACACGTTGAAGTAAGACAGTGTGTTGTAATTACCGGGAGCGAAAAAGAGATTAGACGATATGTAACTTGACTTACTAATCAAGTTTTGACGTCACTTGCGGAGCACGTATAACCTATATTCCTCTTTTTACTAATATTATTATTGTGCCAGGCTGACATTTTTTGTAAATTAGCACATTTTCAGAAATCAGAAATTCATGTAGGTATCAGAGCGACGCGTCATCAATTAATTAAATAACCAACATTATTCTATTTGCATCAGTGACTTCAAACGAAAAAGAATAATTTTTGTTTTTTTTATTTGGGTAGAAATATTTGATTGAGAAACGATACCTCCATGTAATTTTTCATGTTCTCACGATTATTATATATGTTTGATTGAAAATCATTGGAGAAGCTTGACATGTTGTTGATTCGAATGTAGGTAAATGACAATGGAATGAACAGATGATGTGGTTTGGAAGGTGGAGCAGTTCACGCATATTTATTTTCCCTCTCACACGGTAATGTTACAATTTTATTAAAATAAGGATTGTATGCAGTCAAGCATAAATAATATATTATGATACTTTGATACATTTTGATTGGTGTAGGTGCTTCACGGACCAAAAAACAAGATAGGATAACATACCTACCACGCATCCTGGGATCTGCATGTTTTGACGTCATGGATACATAAATATAAATCGCGGATACAGCGAGCTAAATATGTGAAATATATAACAAAATTTTTGTCCCAGTGCAAAATTCAGCAAGACTCCAAGCATTCTATACCGCTTTTAAAAATGAAATTTTCTTGTAGCATGCGGAAAATTTTGCAGACACCAATTTCACTTTAAATCCAACCGGAGTAAGTATAAATTATGCAATGTGTTAATATTTGTACCTACCGGAACTATCCATGGACCGAAATCCGCAGTATTAACCTCAAAAAGGCCTTGAAAGTGGAGGTAAACCTTTCCCTGAAAGTAAACATCTCATAAATAAAACACTTCAAGTAATTACCAGGGACACTTTCCCAAACCATTAGATAAGAGCAGTAGCTATTCATTCATAAATCCCTGCTAAGAACCCGACTTCGGTCGAAACAAAAAGCAACGAACATAGCTATATATAACGCTGATCCGAACTAATTCTTGAATCTATGCCAAGTCGGACCACGATTTTCGCTGACCTTATACATAGGGTGGCCCAATTTCGGCGATGCAAGTTGCAAATATGGTGATGTATGTGGGAATATTTTTGTGTCTATATTTGCATATGTAGCTATAAGTTGATTTATTGACTTGTGTTTTTATTTATGACGTCTTCCGAAATTATAATTTTATGAGTTTAAGGCAGAATGTTGCATCGTAATGTAATGTGACATTTTATGTTTTTTTGGGTAGTTATTCGGAATTGTATAATTTTCTTTTATGTTAAGATTAAAGTTGTCTGAAAAAACCGGCCCAGTGCGTGTCGGACCACGCATAATGAAGGGTTCCGAAGTTGGGATGGATTTATCCAAAGAACAAACTTAACAGTAGTTGAAAAACATGATCCAACTGCAAATGTAAGTACGCACAATATTGAAAGATTTACCATGTTATTTTAAGACCATAGACTTATAGGTTTTTCTGTAATCTATGAGTGAAGAACCATTCTCTGTATTTTTTTCAAAATTTTAGGCTCAGTAATTTCGGAGATAATGGTCAATTTTCATCTATTTTCTTAAATATCATTAAAAGTAATTACTTAAAAATTATTAAAATAAAATTGCTATTCTCACAACAAGCCCTTTCATTTAATATGTCACACGGTACAGTTTGTTTTTTTTTTTAATTTCCCATTTGCCCCCGAAAATGGCCCCATATTCAAAATTCATTTATTTTTGTTACACGTCCGTGTTTGAGTCATAGAAATACAAAAATGTGTACCAAATTTCAACTAAATTGGTCCAGTAGATTCGGAGCAAATTGGCTGTGACAGACGGACAGTCAACCTGCTAGATAGACACACGAGTGATCCTATAAGGGTTCCATTTTTCCTTTTTGCGGTACGGAACCCTAAAAAGGACTAAAAACCACAAATATCTTGCAACAAAAGAAAAACAATCTGAAAGGACCCCCGTTCGAAGCAAAACCCACCAATAAATCACGATAAACAAATTTATTGACTCGGACTGCATTTGCAGTTTCATTTAATAAAAAGGTAAATGAAAAAGGAATTTCCATTTACGATTGAATTTCAGGGCTACACGTTTTCATTAAATTGAACAGAGCCAAATATAAATTTCGCCACCCTTCCATTTCAAAGTCATTGACATGTCTACTCGCACATTGAAATAGATTCAATCGTTCGAAGTTCATCCACGTATTTTCTTCTCTACTATCTACCAAAAATAACTTACATTCACTCAGTTCCAATACATTCCGATCATACAGTGTGATTCTTCATAATGTGCACATACCGAAATGAGGGAATCTATGCTTAATTTTATCGACGGTTTTTGTTTTTTATTCTCTTTGGCATCCTATTTATAAATTTTACAATTATTGTAAAAAATGATGAAAAAAGTACAGATTTTTGCTAAAAAAAAACATGTTTATTTTCAATTGAGGGTAGTTTTTTTTCTCAATTTTCATTTTATGTGGACGCCTAATTACTTCCAATCATTAAGGAGTTTGTTTCATTGCGATAGATGATTTAGTTTAAAAGTTACACAGTTCTGTTACAATTTTTTTTTTTATTCCATTAAAAATGTTTTAGATTTTTTAAAATATTTTTTCTGTCATTTAAATTAAGCATAGATTTCCTCATTTCGATATGTGCACATTATGAAGAATTACACTGTATAAAACCTGAGTTCATAATTCGAATAAATTGGAATAAAACCAGCCTGTAATTGTACAACTGCAGGATAAAGGCCTTTGCATCAGCGACATCCTGAATGTTCATTGAGTATAGACAATATCGGACCCTTTTTAGGGTTCCGTACCTCAACAGGAAAAAACGGAACCCTTATAGGATCACTTCATTCTACATCTGTCAGTCCGTCACAACTCTTTTCTCAGAAACGCGTGGACGTATCAAGTTAAAATTACACAGTTGCTTAGAGGGCTAAAAAAATCAAGCTTCTAAGTCAACGCAATAAAAAAATACGACCATTTATGCGTCAGATTTTAATACTCGCAAATATATCAAAACAGTACAGTCAGTACTGTTGACCTAGAATCATGAAATTTGGCAAGAAGCAAGGTCTCATAGCACATGTTAAGGAAATAGACGGAAAATATTTAATTTGTAGTTTTATCACACATATTTTTTTCTGTTTCGAACTTACATTTGCAGTTAGAGAATTGACCGTGAAGTATATCGATGTATGGAAGAACATGTTTTTCAACTACAATATTAGGTTTGTTTTTGGGATAAATTCATCCCAACTATGGAACCCTTCATTGTGCGTAGTCCAACACGCCATTGGCCAGTTTTTTTAAGTCGGGCTTAGGATGCGTGTTCCATTAAAAATTTTACATTTTAAGCTTATTTTGGAAATCACTTACAAGTAAGTAAACACCTTAAAAGGAACCATTACTCAAATATTACAGGATTATCTTTTTGACTTCAATGGTCCAGACTCCAGGCTATTTCGTTCCATTCATAATGGTATATATAAGTTTATTTTGCACTTCACTTAAAGTGACGGAAATTATTGTAAGGAAACCATTACCCAGACATTACAGGATTATCTTACCGACTTCAATGGTCCAAACTCCAAACTATTCGACTAGAACTAACACACAACACTAAGCATTCACTCCGTCCACACTAAGTCTTGCATTTGGGACCAACACTTGAATTTAAGCCCTTAAAGTAATGAACTCCGAGCTTTACAGAGATTTAGCTAAAGGAATATTTAGAATTGTTTTAAAAGAGAATTATCCTAAAAGAATGCTTAAGTAAATTGTAGCCGCTGAACCGAATTTCGTCAAACAACAACTATGCTCACTAAAATGTTTTCGTGTAGTTTATTTACTGGATTAACTTGGCTTGCGAAAAGATTACAAAGGGTGTTTCAAATAGTTTTTTGTACGGACCTTTTAGTTTGTTCGTAGCCTTTTATTTCCCTTATAAGTAGGTAAGTACTGACATCCAGTTTTGTTGATCACCGTCTTGAAGCAGTAGCTCGATCGTGCGACGTAAACGTATCGTAAATTCAAACAATTTTTTAATAAAAAATACAACTATCCTTTAGTATTTTTGGCAAGCACAATTAGTATCACCCACAAATATTTAAAAAAAAACAGTGGTACTCCGGGAGTGCCGACAGAAGTGAAAACTTGAAAAAAAATCGGCACCGCAGTAATCAAGCGTTGATGTCTCCATGGTGTCGGTAAACTCGGTAACAGTGTCGCGAAATCTCACCCTGAAATGTTTGAAAAACTGGGAGATAAATGTAAGTTCAAAACTAGATATCCTAATAGATTAATTATTCCTAGAATGAAAACGGAACTATATGGGCGAAGTTGCTATCCTATGTGTGTTCAGATTTATAATAAGATTCCTAACCAAAAAACTTTTTACAAAAAAAAAACAACCGACTTCAAAAAAAAAACACTACAAAGTGAAAAATAACTTTAATTTTTGAAGTCGGTGTCTTTGGTTTTCAATTTTCGTTCTTTGTCACCGACTTCCGAAATTAAAGTTATTTTTCATTTTGTAGTGTTTTTTTTTTTAAGTCGGTTGTTTTTTTTTTTGTATAAAGTTTTTATTTTTCACTTTTTAGTTGTGGTACCTACCCCACACAAATTCGAATACCACTACCTGCTATGTAAATAACAGTGACAGGAAGTTATCATAATATCATCCACATACTATGTGGGAAAAAATACGTATTATTGAAGCTAACTCAAAAACTACCCAAGCAAAGTTAATAAAATTTATATGGGACCATTTCTGAAGTATGATCTACCAAACAAAAAAATAATCATTAAAATCAATTCATAATTGGCGGAGTAATCGCGTAACAAACATACAAAAAAAAAACATACTGTCGAATTGAGAACCTCCTCCTTTTGGATGTCGGTTAATTAAAGAACTCCCAATGGTCTGCTTCAGAAGGACTTTACGCAGCTGATTAATTGAGAATTCCTTCTATACTATAAAATAATTCCTTCTATACTATAAAATAATTCCTTCTATACTATAAAATAATTCCTTCAGTTTAAATTAAAATGATGTAATTGTGTACCAAAAATTTGCATGTCATTATGTTATGACTAAATATGTTAAGCCACTATCACACTACCATTGCAAGAACTTTGTAACCATATTTATCTGCAAATAAATCTTTGACTTTGACTTTGAAATCAATGGTTTAGTCCCATTTCAAAAATGCCCAACGCGCTTAAAGAAGTTTTAACTTCAAAAGTATTAAAACTAATTAAATATTAACTATGTAGGAAGCGATTATATTTTAATTTAAAATTGTTCGAATTTATGTTAAGTACGTTCGTGCTAGGCCCACTAATCAACTAGCAAGATGGCAAGAGTATTTTCACAATTTTATAGGAAACCTTGAAAATGTTGACGAATTTTTACTCGGTGTTAGAACGGAGAACATGAAAGGTAGGCAACGGCACCTGTCAGTTAATAACTATCATCAATCAAGGTTGTTGTTCTACCGCAATGGAGCCTAGATTTTTAAAACAGTTTTTATGGTTTGGAACTCATCAAAACAATTTCTGAAAATTAAAATAAGTGTCTTTATGAATGACGATATGCGTAATTCATTACAAAGAAAAGAAAGAAAGAAAGAAAAAACATTTATTTGGACACAGTTCGCGAAACACAAAACACAAATAACAGTGGAAATAAAAAATAATGTTTTTAAAACAATAGTGTGTGCCTCACGGCTGCGCCAAAAAGGTTCATTCACAATCAAACACACAGCAATGGTTTTACAATCAGCAATAGTGATTAAGAAGAAGATAAAGTTAGCAAAGGTGTCAAATGATTTCATGAAATCATGACATTTGACACCTTTGCTAACTTATGGAGTTGTATTGCTGATTGTAATGATTATAATTGAATAAAGCCATATTTGTTACGACCGCGAATCATATTTTAATCAACATAAAACCTGACACTGACCTGCAAAATGCAAAAAACGTAAGAAAATTTTAATTTCGCGGGCTACCCTGACGCTTCCCCATTAAAGCTTAATATTTCGCAATCGGATCCCTGAATCCAAAAATGGTTTGCACATACTTGCAATGTTTTTAAAAGACCTTTTCAATGATACCCCACACCACTTTACCCTAAAATAATGTTTTTTTCATAATCTTGTTTTACCACTTTGTCGGCATAATTAATATGTAAACCCATGCCAAATTACAGCTGTCTAGTACTAAGCGTCTCTGAGCTAGACCGCGGACAGACAGACGGACATGACGAAACTATAAGGGTTCCTTGTTTAATACGGAACCCTATAAAGACATTCAGATGAAGGAGGTAACACATTTTACATGATTAAGTATTAACAATCAAGATTTCTACTCTTTTCTAGTCCTGCAAGATTTGGATGAATAAAAAAGGTCAACCATGCCTAAAACTTCTACATAACTAACAAAATCATCTTCATTTCACAGAAATCAAATAAACTCAATATAAAAAACAAAACTGTTCAGCCGAAAAAAGGCGAATTTCGTCCATTTTTAGCCTTGTTCACTATATTAATTCCAAGCTAAAAGATTCCCGTTTATTCTTGAATCTTTCTCGCCTGGCGATCGTTAACCCACGCTTTGTTGTCTTCTTTTAAACAATAAAAGCAAATTGAATAAGAAGGGAGCCCTTCTTATATTTCAGAAGCTTCCGTTTTAATTGAGAAAATAAACCCTGGGTCGGTAATTTTGGCTTGCAGTGTTTGTGGGTAGAATTTAGGTTAAGGATGTTTACTTTGGTACATAGATGGTTGGTTGAGATTTAGGAGTACTGTAAATGGTCTTGATTATTTATTTAAACTCGAGGTGTAAGATTTCATCATTTAATTTTACACCTGGAAGCTTGTATTTTTTTTTTTTAGCACATATAATACTTTTATTATTTTACAGTTTTAACACAGCTAACTATTTACATTAGGTACTAAATTAAAAGACTAACTAACTATCTGTATAAATAAAAATAATAAAAACAAAACGACACTTAGGCGTCGAAGTATTCGTCCGCATCGCTGTCATCCGGAAACGTGCCCAGAAGAGTGGCAGCATTGCCACGTTGAATGGCAATGCTAATTCTTTGGCCAAAGAACGAGCCAGCCCTCTGGTCACGTGAAGTGTCGACCAGTCGACGAGAAATATCCTTAAAAAGGAGACGCGCACTCGGGCCCCATGATCCGAGCGTTTCGACCCCAAACGGCTCAAAACTGTAGTTACCAATAAGGTTACAGTATTTGCGCCGCTTGAGGGTCTTAGCAGCCGCAGCAGCGGCGCCAGCACAGGCCGCCGTGCTAGGAACATGAGATGGCGCAAGGGTGTCGACACAGGTCGCATCCCACACCAGAGGCCTACCCATCTTCCAAGGCAACAACGTCATCCCGTCTGGTCTCTTCCCATCGTCACGTACCAAGCCGTTTGGTTCTAATACCGCTGGATCGCCGGCGGTGACAAAGACTTGACGAATAATGTAGCTTGTATTAAGAAAGAAAGAAAGAAAGAAGTCTTGTGTGTCTGTCTGTCTGTCTATCTATAACAGCCAATCTACTCCGAAACTAATGGACCGATTAAGGTGAAATTTGGTACACATATGAATTTCTATGGAATGTTCGTTATTGGGATAAATTCATACCAACTGCCCTTCATACAACCCTTCATCCAACCCTTCATCATGCGTGGTCCGACACGCACTTGACCGGTTTTTAAAGTGAAACTTTTATTACATCGTCTCAAACTTTTTCGTCTGTGTGTTGCATGTCGCGTGACGGTCGGTCGCGGAGTAGGGATAAAGTGAAAGGCGCTCGTCAGAGCAGCCAAGGCCAATATGGCGGCACCTATAGTTCGCTTAAAAGTTTCACTTTTACCGTGGTTTCATAAAACCACACAATCCTTTTTTTTAAATAGTGTTTGCTCATATTAATATGTCTAGTCCATTTATTTATTTATTTAATTTTTAGGAAAACTTACAGCTAAACAGATACAGTAAGTAATAGTTAATTCAAAATATGGTCAATTACAAGTTTCCACATGCATAAATCGTATGAACACAACATAATATTTATAATAGACTATATATAAAAAAACTGAAAAAATATTATTTACGCTCGAAGAAGCCATTAGATCAAATTTTCTTCAATACAATAGCTTCATAATGATGTTCTTGCAATAGTTGCTACTAAACACAAACCAAGGCTGCATTACCTTTTGTTTTCGAAGAAAGTCGCTGTCGTATGGTCCTTTACATGCTTGAAATGGCTTCTCCATGTTATAGATTTATCCTTTTCTGAAAAAAATACCAGGTTCCACCATATGGAGGAAGATAAACCTCCTTATCAAGATGCTGTGTGAATTTTACGAAATAGAGGTGGCTCTGTGGTGACGGCCGCGACTTACTAGTTGTAGGTCATAAGTTCGAACCCCAGATAGGGTGAAGGAAAACATCGTAAGGAAACCGGAATGTCTTAGAACCAAAAATTCGAAAACTAGTAACATCTACCCGCACTGGGCCCACGTGGTGGATCACGGCCCACTCTCTCTCACCGAGAGGAGGCCTGTGTCCCAACAGTGAAAATATTATAGGCTGATTATGCATTCTCCCAAAAGATTAAGAAATAAATCAGGGATAGCCTTGTGGAGTGACTGTCGGACTGCCAAGTCATAGGTCTCGAGTTCGATCCTAATGCACGCACCTTTGAAATTTCAGGTTTATGTGCGTATTGTATAATTATCACTTGCTTCAAAAACGGTGAAGGAAAACATCGTGAGGAAACCGGCATGCCTGAGAAATATTTCTCGACGGTATGTGAAGCCAAGTCAGAGGCCCATGGGCGGCTTTAAAAAAATCTGACACCAGGTTACTAACTAGACGAAAAGAAGAAGACCAAGAGATAGCCAAGTACTTTTAACCGACTTCCAAAAAGGAGGAGGTTATATGTTCGTCGCGTATGTTTGTTTTTTTTTATGTATGTCCACCGATTTCTCCGTCAATTGTGGACCGATTTTGAAAATTCTTTTTTTGTTTGAAAGGGTATGCTCTCGAATTGGTCCCATATAAATTTTATTAACTTTGCTTGGATAGTTTTTGAGTTAGCTACAAAATACGTCTTTTTTCCCACTTAGTATGTAGATGATATGATAAGTTTCTGTCACTGGTAGCAGGTAGTGGTATTCGAATGTGTGTGGGGTAGGTACCACAACTAAAAAGTGAAAAATAAAAATTTTTACAAAAAAAAAATAACCGACCTCCAAAAAAAAACACTACAAAGAGAAAAATAACTTTAATTTCGGAAGTCAGTGGCAAAAAACGAAAATACAAAACCCAAGACACCGACTTCCGAAATTAAAGTTATTTTTCACTTTGTAGTGTTTTTTTTGGAGGTCGGTTGTTTTTTTCTCTCCGCTAAAATCAATATCCAATTTCCAAATATGTAATTACCCTATCCATAGATCGAAAAACAGTTTCGGTTACAAAACCAATATATTGTGTGCCTTATCATAAATATCAGTAAACCAAAAGGTAGGCCACTGATATTGGAAAGTAATTTAATTTTATCATTGTTTCCAACACATTTATTGTTTTCACTAAAGTTATGTCCACGTATGTTTGGGTAATAACACCCAACTTTATTATTTCAGGGTTGTTTGTAGTTTTGTTATGTTTGGATATATTTTTTGTTACTTAATTACTTTTGGGGACCGTTTTATTCGACTGGTAAATGGACCTGAATTTTATTATATTCTCTGGAACCTGTGTCAAAGTAATAATATTAAATAAATTTATTTCACTCTCAAAGTACAATTTTAAGGTGTTTGATGGTTGTACAGCAGCACATAATAGATGATATGCCAACTCCCAAATTAATTCCAGCTTATATTTCGATTCAATTTGATTAGATTTTTTTTTAAGCTATTGCATAGCTTTTATCGCGGGCTTTGAGCGCGGCGACCGAATCACGAAATTCCGTAACGAAAAAAACCTAACACCCCCCACTCCGCCTACCATGTAATGACGGATGATGACATAACACAAAAATTACGTACGCCGTAATTTTTGTTTTATATCATCATCCGTCATCATCCCAAGTGTAGCGTTGACAAATAGGAAGTATGGAGGTTACAAATGCTATGCAATAGCTTTACCGCGGCAGTCCCCGAGTGCCACACGTTTTTTTTTTTTCTTCTTTAAATCAGGACTTACATAGAAAAGATGATAATGCAAGCCTGCTAACAAATGCATTAGGTATAACAAAGCTGACATTTTAACAGCTTTAGGAAGCTACAACTTCTCCTGATGTAGAAAAACACTGTACGAAACAAATATATACAGCTTATAAAATATAGTGCAAGTATTATAACATTGACTATAACTCTGCCTATTATAAGAATAATAGGCTTATAATGTTATCACTGCTGGGACCACTCGCCTATTATAAACACTTACTTAACTCCCACGAACACCTATTTCTTTAGTAAGACCAGACACTCTAAAGATAATTTCCACGCAAGCTCCGCCCCCATGCACTGGGCCACTTCACTATGAGCTAAACGCTAACGCATCAGTAATAAAGTTAAATATCGCTTGCGCTCTTTGATCGTGTTCAAGCACGAAACTAAACGGCGTAAGTCTCAATTCTTATTTCGTTTACTACTGAAGTGATAATATTGATCTAGAGAAAAATTATCTTGTGGCTGGATAAAAAGCTATATTTTCTTACTGTGAATACTTATTTTAGACATAAAAGCCGAGTAATCTTGATTTTATTTATGTAATCTTTGAAAAAAGACATGATTTTGGAATCGAGCGAAAATGTTACGTAACCGTCTTGTACGTGGAAAGAAAAAAATCCAATAAATCATATGCCATTTTAATTGTATGCGTGACTGTTTCAGAATATTAATGCAAATTAACTTACAATTTAGGAAGCCTCCAAATTATCCAAAAACACCTATTGTTACCTCTCCTGATCACGAGAGGTAAAATAATAATCTTCGTGCGCATCTATTTCCCAGAAAAGCTGACCCACCATGACGTGACAAACGCCAAAACACAACATTAGACCCCAGTCCTAATCCTTCAAAAATTAAATCATATAATTTAACAACATAATGAAACAGCGACCCTTACCTTAAATTCAATTACTATATGAGACCGTATATGTTATGATTTACGACATTCAATAATAAGGCACAATATCCGAGGGGCACAATATAAATGAAGGGTATGTGTACCTGAACTTAATATGGAAGATTTTCATTTTAGATCCGACACCTTTGCATATAATAGATGAAAATTTAATTTTGTATATCAGTTTGTTTTGTGAGGTTGTGGCGGCGTTTTTGTTTGAGGTGTTGAAGAAATATGGATTGGCTGTGTTTTATATTGGATCTTGTGAGAATAAGGCAAGTCTTCGTTTTTTCCGACCACGTATTTTTCAGTATCAGTGGGACGTGAATTCGAATAACCTGTAAGTTTTTTTTTTTAAATAACGGCTGTGGTAGTGAAACGCGCGTGCATGACAATATTTTTTTTTTAAATTCGAATTGCATAATGAAATTTTAGTACAACATTATAACACTCATTTGGATGATATTATGGGTACTATGACACTAGCTGTTTTAATGTTGGCAATAAGCGAACTGTTTCAGAAACTTTTATAAAGGTTTTATAGCATGGGTGTAGATAAATAAATCAATTTCAAACTTCAAACTGATACGCGAATTCAAATTTCTAAAGCCACATCATACACACATCGGTACAGTTTTATCGATAAACCAGACAATGAACCTCACTAAAAACTTTGGACTCGCGTGCAAAATTGAAATGCGCAGACGCCCATATGAAAAGGGCCTTGACCTAGCATATGAGACCAAAGACTTTGTAAATTTACTTAAAAATAGACGTCTAAGGATTCAAGTACATAATTTTATTCACTAGTTTGATCGATGGTTGAAAATGTCTAACTTTAATCTTCGGAGGAAAGGGCTAATGAAAGAAGAGATGCAACATTAATAATTTTATAAGCATAAAGCTGTTGTACGCCAGCTCGTCTGCGTGTATTTTGTATTACATCATTTTTTAATACAAATATCCAGCACAAAATTGTAGCCTATATCTTCCTCCAGGTCCGATCAGGCTGTCAATCTGTCTAATTTCATAACAATCGGTTGAGTGGCGTGAAGGCGTGAAAAGGTGACAAACAGACAGAGCTACTTTCGCGTTTATAATCATCATCAACCTATAAATGTTCCCACTGCTGGGACACAGGCCTCCTCTCTGTGAGAGGGAGTGGGCCGTAATCCACCACGCGGGCCCAGTGCGGGTTGGTAGATGTCACATGTCTTCGAATTTTCGGTTCTAGGACATGCCGGTTTTAATATTATGTATTAATTAGTTTGGATGTCTATCGTTATAATAATATTCAAGAGTAATAATGAAAGATGTAACATTTCTGTAAACGCCTTATATTGAGTTGGTGTACCTTCTCTTCTTTATACTTTTGTTTTTGGGTGGGAAATTATCAAATAACTTCTCCCGCTCTAGGTGGAGCAGGAGGTCGTGTCAGACTCTTACTGACTAAAACCCACCCGTGTTCCTTCAGTTGCTATGTTGCCGGGGGCCAAGATTTCCCTTTCGGCCCTTATTCGCAGCCCCGGCAGGCATTGGCCCTAGCGGACCCCGTCAATTCTGCTGACATCTCTTTGAGGTGCGCGTGGAACACAACGCGCCGTCAACCCGGGCCTGGTCCTTATCAGATGGCGAGCTACCTATTGCTCACCGTCCGCAAGCCCGCGTCTACAGTGGCCGGAAATCTGCCTGTGATTCCCGACGCCCAGGGCGTCTCCTCCTGCGGCGGTTAGGAGCGCGAGGGCGCGAAATTTGCCTCTCCCTCACGCGTTCCGCCTCCTCCTTCGCGAGCATTACTGCTTCGCAGAAGGAGGTGACGGCTTACCATTTCCTCTTGCTCCGTACCATGGCCTGAACCAGTGCCGGACGCGAAAGATCACCGCCGCCGATGTTTTCTTTATACTTGGGATGAATGTAAGAAAAAACTAATTGAATCATTCCCTTGTCGCGAGGACTATGCTGAACTCTTAATGGAAATGTTGGCTAAGCGTGTTAAGTACGGCGAATCATTGGAGCACTAATATTACGCG
This sequence comes from Agrochola lychnidis, assembly GCA_963680765.1. Lineage (NCBI taxonomy): Eukaryota > Metazoa > Arthropoda > Insecta > Lepidoptera > Noctuidae > Agrochola > Agrochola lychnidis. The sequence goes on from OY796857.1 coordinate 20,971,488, forward strand.
AAGTTGAACGGTTTAATAGGGCTATCTTAGATGCCCTTGCAACGAGTACTCATAACCAGAGTATCCATTACATAATTATTTTTTCTGTCATTGCTTCATTTTTAATTATTTTTTACCTATTGTGGTATAGTAATCTTATTCCAGGTGCATCGTCTTCACATATAATTATATAATGAATGTATACAAAATATTGTAAAACATTTTAAAAGAGTAACGGTGGAGTTTCTTGCCCATTCTTCTCCATACGAAAACTACCTTTTGGAAGGGGCGACTAGAAAAATTATATTTTTTGTAAATTTTGACGTCTAATAGTGCCTTTTTGTGCCTAATTGAAATAAATTATTTGACTTTGAACAAAGATGACAAATCCTGGGATGACTACATCTATGACATTCAGGTAGGTATCAATACCACAGTACATAAAACTACCCAAAAAAGTCTTTCCGAATTATTATTTGGGTTTAATATAACTAGTGGGGAATAACTGGAATGTAACTGTGTCACTGTAAACCTATTTCAAGTATTTATTTTTTTTACTAATTTCAAATCAGTCTGACTAAAAAAAACATCGTAAAACCAACAATAATGAATAACTAATATTTTCTATAAATTTATATCAAAGCGTTAGATACTTTAATAAAAAACTTTAAGTGAATTCACATCTGCTGCATGAATTACTCAAGAATTTTTTACCTCCAAACCTTAAGTCTTGTGACGAAATATTAAGCTTGCTAAAGAAAAAGTGTCTTTAAAATGTACTCTAGATTTTTTGAACAACCGTCTACTTAGACTTGAGAAACGCTTAATTTTCTTAAAATGGAGACTGGCTTGCGTGTTTTGCACACGAAGCTTTGAATAAAAGTGACAAAAAACTTTAATAAATGTTTGGTAAGGACAATTATTTTATTATAATTGAATAACAGTTATCCAATCATAATAAAATAACTGCCAGAGTAACTCTAATAAAATATTGAAAATATATAGAAGCACTTGGATTTTTTATGCGTGGACACGTTGTTTTAATTAACGAAAAAATCGAACAGTTCGAAATTGCTGTAAGAGAATACACATAACTAGGGTGTCTGGTTACCCAGTAATTGGGATAAGGAGGTCAGATAGGCAGTTGATCTATGTTAAAATACTGGTATTCAGCTGCATCCGGTTAGACTGGAAGTCGACCCCAAAGAAATATGGCATGTTGTATATAATATTCAAGATCACTGAAAAAATTGTCAAAAAACGATTTACAAAAAAAAAAAAACAACCAACTTTAAAAAACACTACAAAGTGAAAAATAACTTTAACTTCGGAAATCGGTGTCTTTGGTTTAGAATTTTCGTTCTCTGTCACCGACTTCCGAAATTAAAGTTATTTTTCACTTTGTAGTTTTTTTTTTTTGAAGTCGGTTGTTTTTTTTTGTAAAAAAGTTTTATTTTTCACTTTTTAGTTGTGGTACCTACCCCACACAAATTTGAATACCACTACCTGCTATGTAAATAACAGTAACAGGAAGTTATCATATCATCCACATACTAAGTGGGAAAAAATACGTATTATTGAAACTAACTCAAAAACTACCCAAGCAAAGCTAATAAAATTTAAATGGAAGCACCTCTAAAGTATGATCTACCAAACAAAAAAGAATCATCAAAATCAATTCATAATTGGTGGAGTAATCGCGTAACAAACATACAAAAAAAAATCATACAGTCAAATTGAGAACCTTCTCCTTCCTTTTGGAAATCGGTTAAAAACTAAAATCAACACACAAAAAGTAACTTCTTCAACTGTACCTTAAGATTTATTCCAGCAAGAAATACACGTCATTACTTGATCTCAGTCATGCAGGTAACAAGTGTTAGCTCACAGCATCCCTTTAACGAGATGAAATCCTTCACAGATTGCTCGAACTAAGTTTGATTTAATAAATATTTGCTTCGCCATCTTCCCCGGTTCAAAGGCGCCGACTTTGAGTTATATATTTTTGATGGCAATAAAGTTCTGAAGATGAATGGTGGGTGAAAAAAAAAATGTTAAAATCCTGAAGGATTTAAACATTTTTTTTTTAAGCTCTTTAAGTAAAGTAGGTACCTATTTTTATAATAGTTTCATTTTTGGGGTTCCGTACCTCAAAAGGTAAAAACAGAACCAAGCAAGTTGATTTTTTTCCAAATACTGAAGGTACCTATATAAAAATATAAAATTAGGTGTATAAAAATCAAGGTCCTGAGTCAACATGATAAAAAGATATGGGCAAATTTTGATTTTTGCGAAAACTTGTAAGAACCAAAAACGTTAATTTTCAACTGTTTTTATTTTTCGGAATTTTCCCTTTACTTGTGCTATAAGACCTTGCTTTTGTCCAAAATTGACAATTCTAGGTCAACCGGAAGTACCCTATAGGTTTTGGGTCGAAAACCTATATGATAGTTCCCGTTGACCTAGAATCACAAAATTTGGCAAAAAGCAAGGTCTTACAGTACAAATAAAGGGATAATTCCGAAAAATAAAAAATTAAAAAAGTTTGGTACTTACAAGTTTTCGCCCATATCTTTTTACCAATAAAAATGATACCAATTTTATTATGGCAGTATAATGGGTAGGTATGGAACCCTCGGTGCTTGAGTCCGACTCACTCTTGTTTTTATATGACACTAAAAAAACTGACTGCTTCTTGAGTGAAATCATCTTGAGTCTATAGGTTGTTTACTAATCCCTAATAAAATAAGAAAAAAGAAAAGGAGAGAAGAGAAATTTCCTTCTTTGAAAATTTTGCATAGCGTAAGGTAAAATGTCATCATCATCTGCCTAGCCTTTTCCCAACTATGTTGGGATCGGCTTCCAGTCTAACCGGATGCAGCTGAATACCAGTATTTTACATGGAGCGACTGCCTATCTGACCTCCACAACCTAGTGACTAGGTAACACGATACCCCTTGGTAAGACTGGTTGTCAGACTTTTTGGGCTTCTAACTACCCGTAACGACTGTCAAAGATCTACAAATGACAGCTGGGACCAACGGCTTAGCGTGTTTTCCGAGGCACGGAGGGGACTTGGTATGTAAAGATGGTCACCCATCCACGAACCAACCGCGGCAAGCGTAGCTTAACCTGATCGATCGACCCGTGCAGCTGTTATTACTTAGCCACAAGCCCCTCGAGCGTAAGGTAAAATGTATCGGTGCTATTTAATGGTGCAGGATAACTTTTACCAGTGTAGTAGTCATCGCATTAGTGGTTCAGTAGCTTCATAAAAAAAAAAACATATGTCGGAGACGGGTATGTGACTTTCGTTATCATCAGCGATATTTTAACTACTGTGGGCGTAGTGTGGGTAGTGTTGGTTAATGCGCAATAGAAAAACAGTTTGCAGTTCAGATCACATTATAATTTACTATCAAATGAATCACACTAGCTAAATTATACACACACCGGGTGCGGCGGCGTTTATTAAAATCACCAATTAACAAAATGATCACAAATTACAACTAACACAATAACTGAGCACCACTAATCGAGAACAGTTCCACGACGTCTTGATTCCAATGCGACCAGAGGTTGAATGTCCTCCTCGCTTTGGCCTTAAAACATCATGTTAGTTTTCAATTTATTAATACGTAATTGTTGGATATTGTACTGGCAACACCCAAAGATTTGATATGTAAAAATGGGAGTAATAACGACCTTCTGGGTCTGGCGCTCGTGACGGTAAGATGTGCTTAGTGGCTGTGTCGGTAAAAAGATAGATTGGCATGGTATTGGTTGGAAATCTACTGTAAATTAAGGTAACCTATTAGTTTCATGGTAAATATTAGAATACGGATTGAATTGTGATATTATGTGGGGAATAGGAGATGTGGTGGTATGGTGTAGAATATTGAATTTGATGTTGGCAAAGAAATATAAATGACAGACAAAATATCTTGGTGTTGCATATTATTTTCCTTATTCCTGAAATATTATGAATATGTAGTTTTATTAAACAGTTTTAGATTATGATATTGGGGTAACGACTTTAATATTCATTTGGGTATTAGTATCTATTTTGAGGTTAAATAACTATATTCGGAATTAAATTAGTCATTTTAGAGTAAGGATGGTTCTTATTACAATCACGACTCTGTAGAAGTGCGCCTTTTTTGGTGTCGATAGATCTCTCTTGATGTCGCCAGTGGCGCGCTTGCGATTCGTTTCGTGTCCGTACTAATGACCGGATCCGACATATATATATATATATTATTTCACAAAAACCTACATGGGCACTTATGAAACGTCATTCATGGTTCCAATCGGTCTTTTCCTATGGAGAAGAGCCGGCAAGAAACTCCACGGCTTTTACAATACTGTACGGGTCTGGCTGTTTGTGTATGTGAGTTTAAATGTTTGTAAACGCACCCACGATACAGGAGAAATTTCGTAGTGAGGGGCAACGTTTTTAAAAAAAAGAAAAGAAAGAAAGAATACTGTCAAATAACAGTGTTACTAGTTATGGGAGGACAGTGCAGGTCTTTCAATAAGTACCAGGTACTTAACAAAATAGAAAATGGTCAATAGATCAACAATCCACTAAGCCTACAGCGTTCTCACATTCACAAAATAGAAAAGAATCTATACAAAAGTATAAATTAATAAAAAGAAAAACCTATTTTGTTAAAAGGCAATTACATGTTTGCTATTACAACTGTAATAAATCTGAATAATTATCATGTCCACAAAAGTCACTAATAAAGAGTTGAAATTATATAATATCAAATAATAGGATCAATATGTCAAGGACGAATGTAAAAAAATAACATCATCAACGTTAACATCAGGATCGTGCCGGAATGTAGCAGTTCGTCGTGACGTGGTACGACAGCGATTCTCCTAATTTCATCTGTCATCAGAAGACAGCCCCCACACAATCATCGATGCGAGTGACAATTTAATAATCAGCCAGTGTTACTCTTATCCTACCTCTTTTGTGATTTCTTGTAACTTCGTAACAAAACTAGATGGTGCCACTTACTACGCCGTCATATATAATTATGTCACTGTAATATTGTGAGAACCATAAGTTTATAATCGATTGGTATTATTTTCGTTATATTATTAACTGTCAAAAAATTGTAAACTGGGTGTAATGGGTTAGGTTAGATTAGAACTGTGACCTTTAGTATTAGCGCAAGGTGCGTTACATCGCAAGAAATTTAAATACCAGTTCAAAATTTGTCGGTTTCTCATGGATACATTATAAACTATCAAAAAATAATGCGCTAAATCGTAAATGATTTGTCGCAGTTTACAATTTTTCGACAGTTTATAATTTAACGGAAATAATACCGATCGATTATAAACTAACGAAGTTTATAATTCTACGGTGACATATATGTAAACATTAAGTAGGTATTATTATTATGGATAAAGTAGATGAAGAGCAGATGCAGTATGATCCAGTTAGTGCATAAAAAGGTGTTTTAATCTCATAAATGCTTGACAGCGGGAAATGCGCCGCTTGATATTTTCTCCTCCACTTTTGTCATTTCATCGCAACTAAGCATACTTGCCTTACATATTTTATAGAATCTGCAGTAGGACGAATATTTTCATGAATACAAAAGCAACCTTTTAAGCAAAAGGCTGATTCATCAATCGCCTTATCCAGGAAATAATTTGCATAACAGACATCCGAGACAAATACCCTATCATTTCTCAAAGTCCCCCCTCAAATCAGCTTTGAAAGCACTTCTTATTGTCCAAAAGATTTAAATTTAAATAACACTGAAGTGGCCAATACTGTTCCTCTGTTTCATCACCTTCAAAGTTCTAAGTTGGAGCAAAGTTGAATGCTAAACAAAGCAAAGACTTACCCTCATTGCAAGCCAGAGGGAAAGTGAAGTTTAAACAAGTTTATAATTAGTGTCGAGTGATAAGCGGTCCTCACAGTGAATTTGTAGAGGGGACAAAATATCTGAAAGATAATTAGGTAGATAATTAACATGCTGATTGCGGTTGGCCGGACATGTGTGAAATATGACCGCATAAAATTTGCAGCTTTGAAGTAAGGCCGTTTTGTAACACAATGCGATTCGATGGAGTGTCGCTTTGTTAGCGTTTGCGGTGTTTAAGTCCCGAGCTGGGTTGAAAGGCTTAATAAGGGACTGTGTTTGGGTCTCTTAATGATTTGTTATCTGAATATGTTTTCATTTCTGATTTAATTATTTAGTTGCATACTTAAAACCAGTGTCTTTTTGGCAAAAATATCAATAACTAGCTTCTGCCCACGAATTTCGGCAGCGTGGAAGTCATCTATATTAAAATAAATTATACTTAGCAATGGCTTTCGATCAGTGAAAGATTTTTTGTAATCGAATCAATATATCCAGTGATTTTCTCTTACAAACAAATAAACAATTTGTCCTTTTTATAATAAAATTTATTAAGATCTCAATATCGTATGGTGCACAGACTTGGTCCTTGTCTAACATCCAGAAGTCCAAACTCAAGGTCTGCCAACGAGCAATGGAGCGCAGTACACTAGGCGTTAAATTAACGGATCGTGCTCGAAACACAATACTGCGCTCCAAAACAAAAATAGATGACGTGGCTCAAAAGGCTGCCCAACTTAAATGGGACTGGGTAGGACATGTCTGCCGCATGCCAGACAAACTGTGGGCAGGGCACAAACCTGGTGCCCTGAGAAAGTGAAGCGGGGTCGCAGTAGATCACGTAGGAGATGGCGGGACGAGCTGGATAAGTTCCGTCAAAACTGGAAGGAGGATGCGCGGGCTCGCGAAAGGTGGAAGGAGTGGAGGGAAGCCTTTACCCAGGAGTGGGACAGCGTAGGCTTGCAAAAAATAATAATAATAACTTTGTTACAAAAATACTGATTCTTAATAAAAAATAACCTACTTAAACAGTTAAATATTACCTACACGATCAATTTACTAGGAAGGAAACAAGCTGATTGGATTCACAGGTAATTTCTTTCTGCCCTATTAAATAAATCCTATTCTATGATGTGTGTATTTTGATATACTACACTAAATAGGCCATATATTTTATACGCCTAATGTTGCGCGAACACATCGTGTTTTCAGGTTATTATTTTCCTCAATTTGTTGTATTAATATCCAACATAGAATATAAAATGTGTTGTGGAAATAACGGTTTATAGTTGTGAGAATTTATTGGGGAAATGTAGGTGCTAGATGGCCCTGCTGGTGACTTTTGCAGAGATGTTTTATGCAGTTTAATATAAAAATGTACATACAAATTATAATCTTCATAATATCTCCAACAGCGCACGGGTTATCGTGGGTTTGGCCACTGTTACAGTTCTATTAAGAAAATACTAATTGAAACTTAGATTTTTCATAATAAAACTTTTTCTTCATTGTGGTTTTCTCAGAAAAGCGGTTCCGTCATATTATAACGGCCGCCATAAAAATCTGTCATTTGCATTAGTATTTGACTTTAAGTCAAATCCCGCTGCCCAAAGATTAACATCGCTAGATTTAACCACACCGTACTTAGTCACAAGACAAACTATCCATACTAAGAAGAGTGAGCCCACACATGATTTAAAATAGCGTTTTCATGACAATCAAGTATAGTCACTGCATCATTCTGTGTCAGAAATTTCAAAATGAATTAGAAATGTGACTATCTTTTGACGCAGTTGGGCGAATCTAACGATTTAAATCTTTGCGACTGCCATAATTTTTAAGTGGCGGCCACCACTCTTCTAGGAAACCGTAGCTTTAACAACAATTCAACTCCATTACATTTAGACATAAAAACAGAATCTTAATAATTGTAACATAACCTCACAACAAATTAAAAAATAAATCAACTAGTAATGAATTTTAGGAGTGTGTTGTTATGTTTTAACGACACATCGCTCCTAAAATTCATTACTTCATACTGTCAAGTCTATAAAACCGTATAATCTATGCCAGTATCGGACGCCGGGTTAATTAGTAAACTATGACAAAGGAAACAAGACCCCTCACCTTGCCTTCAGCTTCAAAGTCCCTCATTAAAATGGAGTAGTAACTTCGTTGCCATAAGACCCGTGTTCTGCGTTCGTTTTACGTTTAATGAGCAAATAAATTGGAAAAAGGCATACGGTTTGAGACAATGCTGTGCGATTCTTTGGCAGAAACTCTTTTAAGTGTGCTGCTGGGGAAGTTTTGTTATGTTATTGCCTTGATTTCTTGTACAGTATTTATCTCACGAAGCGACGCGTGTTTTACTTGTGTTGATCAAGTGTATACACATGCTGTAAATGTGTGTGTAAGCGCAGAAGCTCTCTATCGTCGCTCAATACCGTCCAAGACAATGGTGAAGTCAGAAGTGTGCGTGTGTGTGTTATGTGCCGACGCTACTCGTCTTCACGCACACATTCACCGCGTGTTTGTACACTTGGTAACCACAAGCAAAGTGCGCGTCGTTTTGTGAGATAAAAATACTGTTACGTTGTAATGCAGGGACCGGTTTGGTGGGACTTGGTATTTCGATCTTTAATTACACCATTAGACACATTTTTATTTTGTGTTATTTATTTTCGAAAAATAACCAAAGTTAACCCATGACATAGGTACTTTTTAAACGAAACACAGCAATAATGCAACTTGACAGTAAAAACAAATGTTGTAATAACACAACTTTATTCACGTATTACCTACCCATAGAACGTCTCGTTAGAATATCGGATACCCAATTGTTTTCCAAATTATGCATAGCATAACCTACGCTTATAACCCTCGGATGCACTCCATTCATGATACATCAGGAGGAACACCATCTTACGTATGCAACACTTAACGTTACCTCGTTTTCAAAGTAACACTGCATTAAGCCACAGAACAGATAGAAACAGAAGGTTGGCTCTGTATAACTAATGTAAATGCACGCACACAGAGACACGCGACTACGTGCAGTGAGTGCAAACGTACTCACGATTGGCATTTGTTTGAGATCGCCCTGCGTACGCGTCTCAATCAATCTGCCTAGCCTTTTCCCAACTATGTTGGAGTCGGATTCCAGTCTAACCGGATGCAGCTGAATACCAGTATTTTACATGGAGCGACTACCTATCTTACCTCCATAATCCAGTAACTAGGTAACACGATATCCCTTGGTAAGACTGGTTGTCAGACTTTCAGGCTTCTGAGGACCCGTAACAACTGTCAAAGATCCACAAATGACAGCCGAGACCAACGGCTTAACGTGCTTTCCGAGGCACGAAGGAGTCTCGATATGTAAAGATGGTCACCCATCCACGAACCAACCCCGGCAAGCGTAGCTTAACCTGATGGATCGACCCATGAGGCTGTTATTACTTAGCCACGAGCTCCTACACCATCACATCTGTGAAGTTAACACAAAATAAAATGCGAAATACCTGCGATTGATGCCCCCCAAAATGTGCAGAAGTGAAAACTTGAACAAGATCGCCTTGGTGGAAGAAAAATACTTATATAGAACATTGGTCCGTAACCTTATATAAATAAAGAGCACAATTGCGTTTACAAAAATGAGGTGTCGATAATGATGTTGCGAGTTCAATTGTTTTTTCCCATCTCAAAAATGCCCAACGCGCCTAAAGAAGTTTTCACTTCAAAAAAATTCATCAATGTAATTTATTTTTTGTTTTATCATATTTAGATATCAATAACCTGATGGCATCTGCGTAGTTTTGCTATCTAATTTAATTTGACACTGTATAAGTGTGTGCGCTGGGCGCTTGTTTCCGCTCGTTGTATAAAGTGGACCTTCTGTATCTTTCTATTAGTGCTACAGCTTCTGCATTCACCTGTACGATGTTCATCCATCCAACTAATCCTTTAATCACCTCATACGCCACTTGCACACGATGCAAATACGAGGTTCAGCCGTGTCTGCCATCAATATAAACGGGAGTATCGTTTCTTATAGAACTGCGACTGTATACACGTTCTTCATTTAGCTGGAGAAAAGAATATAAAAAAGATACTTATGTGGTACTCACAATTCACTAACAATTTGTTATGTTCATCATTTATTTTATTGTTGACATTATCTACTCATTAAAATGTTTCTGTTATGAGTAGTATTGCAATTTGTAGTTAGCTAGCGACCTCGACAATTAATCATATAATTTTTTGCCTAAGCAACCGGCAGCAAGTTCGTCATGCTCCCTTAGATGTCTCTGCTTGCGGTAGCGTCGGGGGTCGGCTCCTTCCCTCAAATATGGCGAGAGGTGTAATGGCTGATCTTTGCGTTATACTCGTGAACGGATGCTGCTTGTGGTGACTGGTCCTCTTGCTGATCATGGTTTTGTTATTGTAACTAGTAATTAACTGCTTTTTTATTTTACCTCGATGGTCCTAGTTTATCATTTTATAACTTCCAATTACAGCTTTAAATAGCTTTATGTAAGCGGGCATGCCCTTTATGCCTGGAGGCTTTTATTTCGATATTCAGTTCTGTTTACGTTTAGTTATTAGTTTTTATTTCTGCTATAGTTCGCCGTCTCGATGTTTTTGGTTGGTATATTGGCGTGTGCTAGCTGACATATATGGCCAATAATTTATCATTTAAATTGTTTTGTGTTGCGTAATGTAAATTATTTTGCATACTATTGTATAGAATTTTTTTTTCCAACCACGCTTCCCAGCTAAAGACACTGAAGGAAGTGGTGAAAGGTGTGTCTTATGTAATTTTGACGTTTGAAAAGTGCTGATTCTCAACCTAGTTTGAATAAATGACTTTAGAATTTTGGTACTGTCTAATGCAGATCTTTGTCTCAGAAACGATTGACCTCACAAAACAATCCAAAAATTAGGATAAGGTAAAAATAAGACCATCCTGCCTCTTTTTGTGGATCTCTTATAATCCTCTATGGATGTTTAATGTCAGTAATATCAGGAACTTCCTCTTATATCAGATATGTTCATAACAGCATCGTTCTGTTATTTTTCCAATTGTAAATGTATAGTATAGTGGTATTCTTTACCAACCTTACCTATGAGGACTTAAAAACGGAATTTCGACAAACCGCAATGACAACATTTTATTTCGAAAATATGAGGAACCCGTGTTCAGTAGTGGATCACGTTAAAGGTACATAATTGAGTGGTCCTATTAATTCAGATGACTGAAGACTAACTCAGAGGACTTGCTGAAGCCCAGCTGTAGGCATAAGCTGTCATACAAACCACAAGAGAAAAGCAATCTATTCACAGGCAGAAACTTTTCCACCCCAAATAATTCTTAAAACAAAACGAAACCCAAAAACGGTGTTTAAAAGGCAATATTAAAATTAATTAAATATTGAGGTCGCGTATAGCTCGTAATTCTATTTTAATTTTAATTAAGGATAGCGGACCGGAGTAACAGATGTCGGGAACTGATGTTTATTATGTCTTGTATATATTTCGAAGCTAGCTTTATTGCTAATGATATTTCTGGAGATCATTCGAGCCAGATTGCGGTTAGATTCGAGTCGAATTTATTATTTCTTGACATAAGAAATCTGGATACCTACGTCTTTGAATCAAAGTGAATATGAAAGATAAGTCATAATATTCACAACGCTTATGTTTTATCTTGAATAACATTACATCAAATGAATAAAATGTTTCTTAGATTATTAATATTTCTAGAGCTTCAAGTCTCAAACCAAAATAAAATTCATATTTACATTCTCTTTTCCCGTTTCAACAGACGACTGTAAAATTCCCTTTAATATAAAATTTAAATACACAAATTAACTGACAATCACACGAGTAATTTAAAACACGATCGAGGTGAAATGAAAGTAATAAATAAAACAGTGGGCGCTCGGGGATTGAAGAAAAATAAATATTATCCCGGCCAGTGTTGTTTCCAACGAGCGGGAATTAAAGGAAAATATAGAAGGGATCAGCTGCTTATCAGCTGTGGCTGGGGTAACAGATAACTGGGGAAATAATACGGTGGAAGATTAGGTCATGGAGCGCAGGTGTGAAACTGCATGGTCATTGATGGAACAAAAGAGTGTGAACTTTTTAGCTATCTGTCAAAATCAATCTGCCTAGCCTTTTCCCAACTATGTTGAGGTCGGCTTCCAGTCTAATCGGATGCAGCTGAATACCGTGTTTTACATGGAGCGACTGTCTATCTGACCTCCACAACCCAGCAACTGGGTTATACGATACCCCTTGGTAAGACTGGTTGTCAGACTTTCGGGCTTCTGACGACTCGTAACGACTGTCAAAGATCCACGAATGACAGTCGGGACCAACGTGCTTTGCGAGACACGGAGGAGTCTCGGTATGTTAAGATGGTCACCCATCAACAGAACAACCCCGGCAAGCGTAGCTTAACCTGATGGATCGAACCATGCGGCTGTTATAACTTAGCCACGAGCTCCTCCATAACTTAGCTACCTATATAATATATATTTATTTCCGACTTCTAAGAAGTGACGTCATGGCTAGTGACATGTATGTATTTAAAAATATCACATATTTTAGAAATTGAAATACACATTTTCAAGTTATTGAAACAACAAATTTAAAAGTGACCTAAGTGACCACAAATTAATCGAAAACAGAACCAAAATAATATATCACCGCCAACTAAAAACAAAAGAATTCCAGTCACCACTATTGCAATCTATAAATCGAATAACTTTCTCCTGTTACACGGTAGGTGAACGTGTTTTATAGTTACACAACTACAAAAGTGCAAACATGAAGAATGTCTTGAAGAATAAAACTCATACATAGTTCAGGAAACACGTCCACAAAGGGGGAAAGGATAGTAGGAAGATATCACAATGTTTTACGTCATTACACTAACATGGTGAACTAAATAAATAAATAAAGAAATGCATACTGATGTAACGAGAAAATGATTTTGTTTGTTTAGGTTACGCAGAAAACAAAATACATTATTATGTACATATGTGCTTGAGATGAAGAGCTTGTGCTTGTGATAGAAGAACTTGTGGCTTAGTAATAACAGCTGCACGAATCGATCCATCAGGTTCAGCTACGCTTGCCAGGGTTGGTCTGTGGATGGGTGACCATCTTTACATAACGAAACTCCTCCGTGCCTCGGAAAACACGTTAAACCGTTGGCCTCGGCTGTCATTCGTGGCTCTTTTACAGTCGTTACGGGTTGTCAGAAGCCCGAAAGTCGGACAACCAGTCTTACCCAGTTACTGGGTTGTGGATGTCAGATAGGCAGTCGCTCCATGTAAAATGCTGATACTCAGCTGCATCCGGTTAGACTGGAAGCCAACCCCGACATAGTTGGGAAAAGGCTAGGCAGATTGATTGATGTGCTTGAGATGAAATCGTTACTATTTGATAGCTTGCAAAATCAGCCTATAATGTTCCCATTGTTGGGACACAGGTCTCCTGAGAGGGAGTGGGCCGTAATCCACCACGCAGGCCCAGTGTGGCTACTGTGCTCTACTTTGGTAGCCTGCAGCACCTGTATTTAGATGTCCATAATTTACCTACTTAAGTAAATGATATGACTAGCGTGGCTTCAAGTGAGATTAAGGTTGAACTAGTCGCGGGCTCGAACTCATTGGTGGGCTTGGTCAAAAAGCACGCTATCTCACCTGGAATCGTGTCCGACAGAGATAGTATCAGTGATGAGCAGTTAGACGCTGGTCTACATGTACAAACTCTAGTTCGCATGCACACAAACACCGTTCAGAACGATTTTAGTAAAACGAGCGCGTAAAAAATTACGAAAAGTCCTTTGGAAGGTGGAGTTTTATGAAAAAACTACTGCATAAATCAATTACGAATAAAGTTTATATCATCTTCGCCAATTGAACTTTGTCGGAACGAGCTTTGTTTTGGAGATTTTATACTTCTTTTATTACTTATTTACTCCCAAAATTGCGTTAAAATTTGCAGGAAAAACGAATCTTTGTTGGCTCATAACTTTTTAATTGCTTTTTTTTTACTATTCTGCTACTGTACAGACAAAATTAATAACAAGACAAAACGATTTCATGTTTTACTTTGGATGTACAATGTGTAACAGTGGAGTAAAACCCCCCCGAAATTTGTATGGAAAAAGTATCGGCTAGTTGCGCCTTAAGGAGGAAATTAATAAGAGAAATACAACATTTAGGCCCACTTGCACAATTAATCACCAAATGCGTTTAGCGGTAAGCGTGTTCAATAAATACATCATTCTGTCTCTGTCATCTTTTAACGATTGATAGAAACAGAACTATGTTTTAAATGCGAGCCTTAAAAATCATTCTTCTTATCGTCTCGATGGTAAAGATTTTGCCCCATAAGTTAGTCACCGTAAACACAAATCGTGTTAGGTCACAAAAAATTGCATTGTACTGATTTTTTGGGTTGCTAATTGCGTAACTTATTTTCGAAAACAATTATGACAAATCTGTTTCATTTTGACAGTTCAACAACATTCATTGCCTTATTTACATTGCTGAGCAGATATTTTTTCCAACTAATGAAGCAATGGATAGCAATCTGTTTCACATCGAAACAAATTGTGATTGATCGTGTATTACGCAATTAGGGTACTGGTCTTTACAAGCTGCAAACTTGGTATTACACTATTAGTATCTATCCTTACAACATCCCCAAAAATCAGTATACTGCAATTTTTTAACCGACTTCCAAAAGGAGGAGGTTCTCAATTCGACTGTATGTTTTTTTTTTTGTATGTTTGTTACACGATTACTCATCTAATTATGAATTGATTTTGATGATTCTTTTTTTGTTTGATAGGTCATACCTCAGAGGTGGTTCCATATAAAGATTGTCTTTGCTTGGATAGTTTTTTATTTAGCTTCAATAATACGTATTTTTCCCACTTAGAATGTGAATCATATTATTATGATTAGTTCCTATCACTGTTATTTACATAGCAGGTAGTGCTATTCGAATTTATGTGGAGTAGGTACCTACTACAACTAAAAAGTGAAAAACAAAACTTTTGACAAAAAAAATACTACCGACTTCCAAAAAAAAAAAACACTATAAAGTGAAAAACGACTTTAATTTCGAAAGTTTGTGGAAAAAAACGAAAATTCAAAACAAAAGACACCGACTTCCGAAATTAAAGTTGTTTTACACTTTTTTTTGTTTAAATTTTTTTACGACCTACGATGTTTTAAATGACTGGCCTATCTTCACTATTTAATTATGCATTCAAATATGGAATGTTAACTCCATACAAACTCATTTCTACGTTATCAAGTTGTCAGCAAGATGATAGTTATTGTGGCAATGTTCCTTTTGCATTACACAGACCAGTTTCCTTTCTAGGCAGCTTATATTTCAAATAATAGTGTCTTATTACACCAACCGTAAGAAATGCGAGCTTATTTCTACCCGGTGTACTGTAATCCTCGGCGAAAATTACAAAACGTTCCATTTTATTAGTAGACAGCTACCACGCTAAAAGAAAATAAACTTCAACATTAACCCTGAGGCAAGATATTAGTAGTTCATAAACTTCTACGAATAACTAACAAATTGCAGAATGAGTTCCGAACATTTACACCGGAATATGAAACTAACTTGCTTTACATTAAAATGCTTATATCTTCTATACATCTATACATATAATAAAATCGTAGCGAAGTCAAAACTGTACATTGAATTTTTTTGAAAAAAAGTAATTGCTACGAGGTCTAGGATCGATTCTAATGCCGAAAATATATTTTTTAGAATTTTTGTCTGTTTGTCTGTTTGTCTGTATGTATGTTCCAGCATCGCGCAAATTCTACCGGACAGATTCTGTTAAAATTTTGCATAGATATTCCCTGTGTGTCTGGTCAAATTATAGGGTATAAATTATCACGCTATTCACTATGGGGGATGAGCAATATTACATTATGTCGTATTTTTATGTTCTAGCATGACGCAAATTATACCGGATAGATTCTGTTCAAATTTTGCATAGGTGTTCCCTATAAGTCTGGTCAAACTTTAGGGTATAAACTATCACGCTATTTACTATGGGGGACGAGCAATATTATATTATGTTCGTATTTTTTGGAAAAAATCGCGCCAATATTTTAGGATATTGTGATGGTAATCGATTTAACTTTTAGAATGATTATCATCACGCTATACCTTTATGGAACTGAGCAGTCAATCATGAAATGTATAGGAACGGCTATTTGAGATAAAGTTCAACAAAGCAATTAACTCATCAGTTGGACGATTGCTTTGCAAACATGGGGTTGTAAGTTCGATTCCCAACTACGGTTTTTGTTTTCTTTTTTTTTTTCACATTTTGTCACACGATTTTTTTTTTGTTTTTATTATGTCCCTATAATATATTATAATAAAATCGTAGCGAAGTTAAATTTTTTGAAAGAAAGTTATTGCTACGAGGTCTGGGATCGATTCTTATGCGGAAAATATAGTTTTTAGAATGTTTGTCTGTTCCAATTGTAGGGTATAGACTATCACGCTATTTGCTATGGGGGATGAGCAATATTACATTATTTTCTTATTTTTCTCTGCAAATTATAAAAGGACGCGCCAAAAGGTTGGGATATTGTAGATAGTTACCGACTTAACTTTTTAAATGATTATCATCAAGCTATACATTTATGGAACTATGCAGTCAATCATGAAATAATTATATAGAAACGGCTATTTTAGCTAACTTTCAACAAAGCGAATAAGTAAGCGGTTGGACGAATGATTTGAAGTCCTGGTAGTAAGTTCGATTACCATCTGTGTTTTTAAACTATTTTTTTACATTCTGTAAAACGGTTTTTTTTATTAATGTAGGTATTAGGGTATTAGGGTCTGTGAATTAATTAATGTATTTTTTTTTTTTTTTCTTAGCCGTTATTGTCCCACTGCTGGGCAAAGGCCTCCCTACTCTCTTTCCACCTCTCTCTGTCTAGAGCTTCTAATGACCAATCTTTCTTAAAGGAGTCCAGCTGTGTCCAGTTTGTGAATTAATGTATTAATTCACAAAAAAAAGGAAAACTTCGTAAGCTATGGAAACCTACAACGTCACAAGAATTTTACAGTCACAAAACATTCAAGGTTGTATTCTGATCATTTAAGAGCTAAAGACTGTAGGAATAAAATGATTTTTTACAGATTTTGAGAGCAGATTTGTCCCAGCGATTTTAAAATATGTATGTGTGTGGATCTTCTGGAATCGCTGCCACACTGCTTCCTGGTAACAAAACAGCGCACGCCATGTTTAAGATTCCCATCGATTTAGAGAGCAACGAAACGCCTGTTTGTGGGGTGTCACGCAACAGAACAAGAGATGTGTGCATAGGGATTGCGCTTCATCGTATAGTATGAATGCATTATGGCAAATAGAAAAGCAGTGGAAGCTGTAAACAGAACCCTGGAGGACATCCGCAGGAACCAAGATATGATGGGTGGTGTCACAGTTCTAACAAACAAAGTGAATATTTCGTTGAAAAGGTTGACTCTATGGTGGAGAGTTCATAAACTGCGCTTGACCATCATCATATGAGCTCGGTTTGGCGTGAATTCAAATGCTCAAGAATTCTCCGATGTTCTTCTAAAAGTTGGTGAAGGCACTTTACCAGAGACTCTTGGTAGAGTAGATCCCACTTTAGAAGATCTTATTCGTTCTGATATACGAGGACATCAGTCAAATACCGTACCAAGAGAATTCTTGGGTGTGTGTCCATTTTAACTCCGAAAATGATCAAGCTGCAGCGATCAACCACAGTATTCTCTCACAAATTGAAGGGAGTGAAGTGATATACACCTCCATTAATGCCACATATTACCCCGTAGAATTTTTCAATTCGCAAATGGCAAGTATCTTTTCCGGTTGTATATCTGTGTAACGAAAACCGGCTCAAAGTCATGTCTTTACAGAGAAACGTCATCGAGACGGAAATTCTAACAGGTTGTGGCGATGGCGAGACAGTGTTTATAGCGCGTATACCACTATTTTCCCACCATTACCAGTTTAAGCGCGTGCAGTCCCCTGTGAGCGTATGCTTTGTGATCAACAAGTCACAGGGGCCGACATCGAAGACTGAAGGCTGCGGGTGTCGACTTCAGGACAAGCTGCTTCTCATACGAACAACTGTTACGTCGCTTGCTCCCGATGTATATTTTGGCTGCTGAGAATAAAACTACAAACGTAGTATACAGGGAGATTTATAAAAATTGTGGCTATTATTGTAGTAGTATATTGTGATGTTTTACGACTTCCACGCGAACGAAGTCGCGGGCAGAAGCTAGTATACTATAAAACGAGCAATTGCAATTATTTGTAATCACGTTCTCGAAATCGGCTCTAACGATTTCTATGACAGTTGCAATATTGGGGTTTACAGGGGCAAAAAATCGATCTCATATCGACGGCTCCTAAGTATACTGAGTCAACTATACTTCTAATAACTTTACAGGAAGGCGATAAGAAGATCGAATGGTTATATTTAAATTGTTAATACAACCAAGAAAAAATTACTAATTATAGTGAATTAAATATAATAAAGCCTCTCATCTATACAAAATAAATTTCATATTATTTTATTAATTTATGAGATAATGTAGATAGACTAGTATACGGCGATTGTTTGTTTCTTAAAAATGGATCAAGTACCACTTATATTTTTATACGTCGCATTATTGAATCTACGTTATGGGGAAAAATTACTTTACAAGTGTGGCAAAAAATATTTTTATTTACTTATTGGTTTTTTTGTATATTATATTGTCTGTCATGGATTTATATTTTGTTAAAATATAATAAGTTGACTCACTATACATGGACATAATTTTAAATGTGAACCATACTTAAATTGAGTCAAGTGTGGTACAAAATAGTTAAAACAATCAAAAACGCCTTTAATGTTTAATATTTTAATCAAAGAGATCTCAAAATGGTATTGGTAACATTAACACAACTTTAGGATATCTATAAAATTAACAAAAAATAACAAAAATCAACAATACTACCAATAAAAACAAAAACCTAAGTTGGTCTAGTCTTAGGTAATAAAAATACAAAATATTGATTGTATCAATTGCACGTTTCTGTGAAATAGGAGAATTATTTATGATTTGTTTGAAATCACTATAATTTAGGAACAATACAAAACAAACAAACAAAAGTAATCTTTCTTAATTTTTTAAAGAAAATCACAATTCTTAATATCCTTATACTTAGTATTTATTGCTGAGAATAAAATCAGTCTCAAAAATTAAATTATGAGCTAAGTACTTAATAATTATCTACGAAAAAATCAATGTAGACAAAGAAAAAAGACAAATTATTAATTATTCTGAATCGCTTTCATTTCTATTGCTGTCAATCTTAATTAAACTAGAAAAAAACAAATGATATTCCTTAGGTATCACTAATTTGTTGCACATGTCCATTAAATCTTTCTGTTTATTTTTATCTATTGGGATTGGCCTGTTGTAAACTGGGCGAAGATCACGAAAATCTATATTAGGGACAGTTTGATTACGTGTTGCTTTAGGTTTATTAGCACAGTCAATACAGTTATAAGAATCTTTTATATACCTAACTAGTTTACCGTATCGATGGAGCCCTATCCTCCCCCCGCCCCATAAGGGCAGGAGTCCCTCAGGGTTCAGTGATAGCTCTCCTCGCATTCATGCTATTGACTAGCGATATCCCCAAGCACAATAGGACACAGCTCGCTCTGTTTGAAGACGACACAGCGATCGTATGTAAAGGTAGTTCCCCTTCTTCTCTCCTAATTCTACAAAAGGCTGTCAATAACCTTGGCGCCTGGTTTAGATGGTGGAGAATCGAAGTAAATCCTGACAAAAGTCAAGCGGTTTCATTCTCGAAACCAAGATCTAAACCCCGCCCTCCCGCCGACAAATCACCTTGTTCGGCAAGCCGATCCCTTGGGAGAAGCAAGCCAAGTACCTAGGTGTGATCCTAGACCATCAACTCAGCACATAAAGACGGTTCGTTCGCGAGCCGCTTTCGCTCTAGGTAGACTTCACTTCATTCTAAACGCACGCAGCAAATTGTCTCTCAAGTGCAAATTGCGCATCTATACAGCGTGTATTCGTTCCATCATGACTTATGCGGGAGCAGTATTTGCCCACGCCAAACCCCAATCCATCCATAGGATGCAGACCCTACAGAACCGTTTCCTTCGTAAGGCCACGGGAGCCCCCTGGTTCGTCCGAAACGAGATCCTCCATCTCGATTATAAAATCCCAACCATTCACCAGTTTCTCAAACGCCTCACCAAGCGTTACTTTGACTCCGCTCTCAGACATCGCAACCCTCGTCGAGGCAGCCGATTATACTCCATCCCGTATTAGTTCGACCCACCAACCTCCGACCCAGATGACCCCATCACACTCCTCCAGGAGCAGAATAGGGCCACCAGTACAGTATACAAAAACAGACGCCTCCCGTCATTCCGACCTCGTCGCCGAGGTCCTTTGTGATCGCGACCGATTCCCCGAGTAAATGAAACTCCCCCCCGACCCTTGCTCGAAAACGAGGTGCCAGCAGTTGTTGCAGCTGAGCACGTAGCCTTAAATACCCCGCCTAATAATCATGATGGCAATATAATTTTGATCCAGCCTGTCCCTTTTTGCTGTCCTCCCCTCAGCGATGACCTATATATACAATTATGACTCTAAATTTAAAGTCTATACAATTATGATTTTAAATTTAAATAAAAATAACACAAGAAAAGCAACTATTTCTTGATAACAAAAAGCACACAATAACATCCGCACACCGCACTGTTTCGCCGTATACTGAGCCAGTTTGAACTTGCACCAAAATGAGCGCATTCGCGTCCCGCGTATATTGGTAGCAAACACTTGACTCAGTTTACTGAGTGCAAAATAAATAAATTACTATACTTGATCCAGTATACGCTATTTTTTTTTAGTTATTAATAAAGATATGTTTTTTTTTCTTTTACAGGTAAATAGAAAATGATTTAATTATTGTTAATACACAAAAAAGTGCAATTCTCAAAATTTGTTAGTTGACTCAGTATACTTAGGAGCCGTCGATATCTTACTGGAAAAAATCCTTTTCTCCATATTTTCACTCGAGCAGAGTTCGGTCGCCCAAAGTTTAGAACAAGATGGTAACCTTAAAATAATGACATGGCAGCGTGAAATTAGTAAGTACCTACTATAATTGCAGCATGGAATTAGTATGTACCATCCTATGATATTAAATGAGCATTCTCTATTTTTACCAGAGCAGAGCTTGGTCGCCCAGGTACTACTAAATTAAATGACTAACTAACTAACCATACAAATAAATACAAAAACTAAAGGAGACTTAAGGGTCGAAATACTCGTCCGCATTGCTGTCATCCGAAAATGTGCCCAAAAGACGGCAGCATTATTGCATTGACTGCCAATGTTAATTCTTTGGCTAAAGAAAGAGCCAGCACTCTGGTCCCAATGAAGTGGC
The DNA here is from genome assembly GCA_963680765.1 of Agrochola lychnidis. Taxonomy (NCBI): domain Eukaryota; kingdom Metazoa; phylum Arthropoda; class Insecta; order Lepidoptera; family Noctuidae; genus Agrochola; species Agrochola lychnidis. Next base: position 20,992,902 of record OY796857.1, read on the forward strand.
GACCAGTTAGCGAGAAATATCCTTGCTTTGAAACTGCATCTTAATAAGTCTTTTTTCTTGAATTATGTTATGTTTTATGTCGAATATGAGGAAGTATATACTGCATTGCGACATAGTATTTATAAACTGACAAATGTAAACACAATTCAAATTTTAAAGTCTGTACAAATATTTTCGTGTTTTCCTTCGACTTGCGAGACAAGGGTGTGTTTGTTTGAAGAAATGCGAACGCTCTTAGTATTGAATGTGGAAGAAGAAAGCAGGTATGTAGTTACATTGTCAAGCTAATTTGGGGCACTTGGTGACCGAAGACTCGGTAAAACTTTTAGTGAGAAAACTGTTTGTTTTACTATCTTTGTAAGTAAAGTTATAATAAAAACTTTTTCCAAAAAAAAAAAACAACCGACCTCCAAAAAAAACACTACAAAGTGAAAAATAACTTTAATTTCGGAAGTCGGTGTCTTGGGTTTTGTATTTTCGTTTTTTGCCACCGACTTCCGAAATTAAAGTTATTTTTCACTTTGTAGTGTTTTTTTTTTGGAGGTCGGTTGTTTTTTTTTTTTTGTAAAAAGTTTTTATTTTTCACTTTTTTGTTGTGGTACCTACCCCACACACATTCGAATACCACTACCTGCTACCAGTGACAGAAACTTATCATATCATCTACATACTAAGTGGGAAAAAAACGTATTTTGTAGCTAACTCAAAAACTATCCAAGCAAAGCTAATAAAATTTATATGGGACCAATTCCAGAGTACACCCTTTCAAACAAAAAAAGAATTTTCAAAATCGGTCCACAATTGATGGAGAAATCGGTGGACATACATAAAAAAAAAAAAACAAACATACCCGACAAACATATAACCTCCTCCTTTTTGGAAGTCGGTTAAAAACAGTGGCACTCCGGGAGTGCCGACAGAAGTGGAAACTTGAACAAGGTCGCCTTGGTGGAAGAAAAATACTTGATAACCCATTGGTCCGTAACCTTATCTAAATAAAGAGCACAATCGCCTTTAAAAAAGAAATACTTCCATAACCTTTAAAGTAAAAATACTTGAATAGACATTGATCCGTAACGTAATATAAATAAAGAGCACAATCGCGTTTACAAAAATGAGGTGTCGGTAACGGTGTCGCGTTTTTTTTTTTTTTTCCATCTCAAAAATGCCCAACGCGCCTAAAGAAGTTTTCATTTCAAAAATGCATAGGTAGATAGAAACACCTGATTTATAATCTTTGAAGCAATACACGAGGTTGTGGGTTGAACCCAGACAAGTACCAATGTGACTTTTCAGTTAATTATTATGGCCTTTCTGAGTTTACCTTGGACATTACTAGCATTGGTGAAGGAAAAACATCGTGAGGAAACCTGGGTTTATAGTTAATACAAGTCTGAAATCGCCAACCCATCTTGAGCAAGCGTGGTGATCAATGCTCGTACCTTCTCTGTAGGAAAAGAAGCCTTTGCCCAGCGATGGGCCAATTCATAATCAGCTTATAATGTTTCCACTGCTGGGACACATGCCTCTTCTCGGTGAGAGAGAGTGGGCCGGCACGCGGGCCCAGTGCGGGGTTGGTAGATGTTACATGTCTTCGAATTTTTTGGTTCTAGGACATGCCGGTTTCCTGACGATGTTTTCCTTCAACGTTATGAGAGCAGTGGTGATGAAATTAAATACACAAATTAAAGCGCCTGCCTGGATTTGAACCCACGATCTACAACTCGTAAGTAATTTACCACTGGGCCAACACTGCTCTCTTGTTGGCCATTTAATAGGCAGGTATTTAACATGGATTTAAAAAACGGAGTGCTTGTTTTTATTGTCTTTATTAAAAATCCGATCCAAAACTAAGGATTATAAGTTCGACCTTTTTTCTGTCAGAATAAAGGTAAAGACGCTTTCATGGATCTTGCTTCAGTAGAGACAGCTCATCCATCACTAAGAAGCGTCAGTAATTTATACAAACCTAAAACCCGAAAAACAAACTCTAAACTTCATTCGTCATGCTCAACGAATCTGTCAGAGACCAGATAAAGATTTAATAATTATCTTTAAAAACAACTACTATTTATAAAAGTTACAAAGTTGTGTATAAAAGACTACATTGATATCTCAAGTGGCGTTAGGTATCTTATATGAAGCAAAGAGGCGGGGAATGTATAGAAGACCAACCTTTGGTCCATCTCGGACATTGGTCCGGTTTCCTGACCTAAGCTGTCACACAAGCGGGATCTAGTACATTTCCCCGGAGATGTGGGAACCCCGGAACCTCTTTATGTGCTAAAGACGGACAGTGTGAACTTTAATACTGTAGGAAGCATTCAAATGACATGATTTCATCTCGAAAAAGAAAAACAGTGGCACTCCGGGAGTGCCGACAGAAGTGAAAACTTGAACAATTTTATTGTGTAGGTAATACTTTTCTTTTTGAAGTCGGTAAAAAAAGAGAAATGTCAATCATTTATTTTTTTATTTAAGTTTTCATGCACAATATACAAACTAAAAATTACACACATACCTACGTAAGTTATGTAAATTACAAAAAAATAAAATAAAACATGAAACACGAGAAATAACAAAATGAACAAATAAAATAACACTCATATTATATAAACAAACTGAAATGAAGAGGAAGAAAAACTTATATAAAAAAAGAATGTCTTTCATCCATCCTCTCACAAAATCTTAAACATTCACGACACACATCGATCCATCTCCCAGCAAACAAGTCACATTCAGGTGTTGATGTCAGAAGAGCATTGAGCATAGTAAGGGCTCGAACGAGGGGCGAATTAGCTCGCGACATCGTGCGTGCTGATGATACGGCTAGTAGCCGGTGACTTCGCGGCCTGAGTTGATGTTTGGGCAGAACAGGGACAAAAAGCCTTACTAACTGCTCCACTAGTTCCTGACAATCGGACTCACCCCGCATAATATGTCGTTGTCATGTCTCAATGTTTGGAATGTCATTAATTCCAAAAAAAAATATCGCGCGTTGATCTCTTTTTACTGGTCAAAAGCTGATGTCGGTAACAGTGTCGCAAGTTCAATTGTTTTTTTCCCATCTCAAAAATGCCCAACGCGCCTAAAGAAGTTTTCATTTCTAAAACTTTGATCAGAGATGTTATAACAATATATAATCAGTTACTCGTATTCTTTTGTTAAAAAACACTTCACATTTGGCAAAGCAACAACAAAAACCAGAAACTCCCCACAACTATGCATAACACTGCGACCATTCACTAGAAAACAACCATATGCACTTTGCATGTTCTTACAAAATTGCTGCACTATACTTCGGTTAACGACCCATGGCCGACTTCTAAACACTCCTCTACAGAATCCGGACCACCTTTTATATTTCGCTAATAGCATGGCCGCCAACCTCGCAACCACAATGTAGAAAAGATGAGATTATTACGAAATATGTGGGCTAGGCACGGTGCCCTATTTAGTGGGAATTTTTGACGGAATTTTAAAGTTTTGATGACGAGAATGTTGCTTATTAGTAAGAAGGTTTTTATAAATTCACATATAGTGTGATTCTTTATAATGTACACATATCGAAATGAGGGAATCTATGCTTAATTATAACGACAGAAAAAAATATTTAAAAAAATCTAAATATATTTTTTATACTTTTTATGGGATTAAAAAAAAATATAACTAAACAGTGTTATTTTTAAACTAAATCATCTATCGCGATGAAACAAACTCCATAATGATTGGAAGTAATTAGGCGTCCACATTAAATAAAAATTGAGAAAAAAACTACCCTCAATTGAAAATAAACATGATTTTTTTGCAAAAATCTGTATTTTTTTTTTCATAATTTTTTAAAATTTTAGTGGCATGAGGAACAGGGTGTAAAGTTCACTCATCCACCATAGAAAAGGAAGGATCCTCCGACCAGACGGGTGTTGTGTCTGGCGGGCAACTGCCCATCGGTTTGAAGTTGAAATCTTGTATGTATGTCGATCGCTCGTTAAACTCTAACTGGATGATGCAGGAATGCGTAGTTCGTATGTGGCGGAGTAACCGCTACACAATAATTGTAAAATTTATCAATAAGATGCCAAAGAGAAACAATTTTTTTTTATTGTTAAAAATAACTAAAAAAAATTGTTTTTTTTTTCCGTCGATGAAATTAAGCATAGATTCCCTCATTTCGATATGTGCACATTATAAAGAATCACACTGTATATAGCGTATCCTGTTCTATTAAATGAGCAATATTTTTAATCACGTTCTCGAAAACAACTAACGATTTTGATGAAAGTTGCAATACAGGGGTTTAATGGGGCGAAAAATCGACCGAATCGTGCAGAGCTCAAAGTCGCCCAAAGTTTAGACAAGATGGCTACCTTAGAATAATGACATGGCAGCATGGAATTAATAAGTACCTACTATCATGGAATTAGTATGTACTATACGTGGGATTAGCATGAAATAACCTATACTATTAAATTAGCGTTCTCTATTTTCACCAGAGCAGATCTCGGTCGCCCGGGTACTATCAGTAATGTGTGGTCATATTTAAGGGAGTGGTACTAGACCATCAAACTGAATAACTTTATCCATGAGATCAACATCGTAATCGAATCGAAAAACTATCAGCTGTCGCATACAGTACTACAATACCCACTCCACCGCTCATCTGTACCAAATACCTACGTTGAACGTTGTTGTTGTTAGTACCTTTCTTAGATTACCATATCTCCGAAAAAGGCACCAAACCACTTGACACTAAGGTTGACGCCATCAAGAAATTCCCTCAGCCTAAAGATATTCGTCAGTTTCGCCGATTTTTGGGCATGATCAATTTTTACAGGCGCTTCATGCCTCACGCAGCTCAAATATAGGACCCAAACAGACCGGACCGACCCGGACTCAGATGACCCTGGTCGTGAAAGTTAAACTTAAAAGAGACATCATTATCAATCTTGAGATCTTTTTTTATAACACAACTAAAAAAATAAGTATTTTATTTCAAAAAAAGCTAACACCAACCCTTGATTTATAATGTCCCAAAAAACACAGACCTTATCACCTAAAAGCCCTCCAGTTAAATTAAATAGGCATATCAGCAATGCAGCACGCGTTGGTCCCACTATTCAAATAAAATTACATCTGGGCCTGAATATGAATTGCAGAAAAACTTAAAGACCGTTATTGAAAAGTGGTCCCTAGTCCCTGTACGGGCACTGAAATTCTTTTCACAGTCATTTTTTATTTCAATTTTGTTTGAAAATGGACGACCCGCAGTAAGCTTGCCCAAATGTTTTCTTAAGTAAAGAAAGGTCTTTATTACGTGTAGCTGTTGTAATCTGATATTGAGCCTCCCTTCAGGATTTATGACACTGAAACAACATTCACCCTTCACTAACACTATGTACATATTTCTTTGTGACTGAAATCATGTTCTTTTTATAGGGGATAAATAATTAGGGACTGAAAACATGGTCTGGATTCTTTTTATTAGCATACTAAAATGTTAGAGATAGAACTCAGCAAAGTTGTTTAAAATTTTTGAATAGAATTAGGCCTAAAGAATTTTAAAAGATACCGAGAAAATATAGACTTTTGTTTCGAAAAAAAAGGAGAATGTTAACCAAATTACTATCATTCATGATATATTATTTAACTAGCGACCCGCCCCGGCTTCGCACGGGTATAAACCGGGTTATTATACATATAAACCTTCCTCTTCAATCACTCTATCTATTAAAAAAAACCGCATCAAAATCCGTTGCGTAGTTTTAAAGATTTAAGCATACATAGGGATATAGGGACAGAGAAAGCGACTTTGTTTTATACTACACTAGCGGACCCGACAGACGTTGTCCTGTCAAAACATTGTCCAGCGGACAAAATTGTGAATCTAAACCATTCCCAGATCCCCTTGAACACACACAAAAAATTTCATCAAAATCGGTCCAGTCGTTTGAGAGAAGTTCAGTGACATACACACTCACAGAAGAATTATATATATAAAGAATTATACAACAATGCTCTTTGGAACTTTTCTGCAAATAAATCGCTACCAACAGGACGAAAAATACGAAATGAATAAACACACAACTCGTTATAAAGATTTCGTAAACCCTTTGTTTATAAAATGTCCATTTCTCACCGAACAAGAAAAGCCGCTTATAGAATTGGAAGTTGTTTTCAATATTTCATAGATTTCGATTGTTTCAATAACTTACGGCTGTCAGAAAGGCGATAGAATCTGTTTTGCTGGCAAATGGACAAAACGAAATTCTGGTTTCATCAGGTAATATTTTGTTTATCTTTATGGTCTAAGAGGAACGACCTTCACCCATTTTCTGTTTAATGGATAAAAATATTTTATATTAAATTTAGTAAATTAAAAAATAAATCGCGAGTGGGTTGGCTAAAAAATTCTTAGCCAGACTATGATTAATAAAACATTCTAAAATGTATTAAATTTTTTTTTTAACAGAAAACTTCTTGACACTTTGAGCATTTTTGAATTGGGACTAAACAACTGATTTCGCGACACTGTTACGACACCAGCTTTTGACCATTAAAAAGACATCAACGCGCGATAAGTACATTATTTCCTGCACAGTAAAATTGTTCAAGTTTTCACTTCTGTCGGCACTCCCGTAGTGCTAATGTTTTTTTTTTTTCGTTTTAGTAACAAATGTTTCTCTTAAAAAGCACTATCCATTGATATATCACTTATGGCTATTGGGCGCCAAGAACATTCCTAAACTTAGGTAGCCAAGTAGTCACTTATTTAGGTCATTAACTCTGAATTGACTAACAATTGGCAAAAGTCGAGCTAGTAGCAAAGGTTCTCCTTAAAAAGCTCTTTCAATGGGTGTATATCTTGCAATGTTTAAAAAAAAGTTTATGAATTTTCTTTAATAACAGTCTGGTCAGGATTTTTTTAGCCAACTCACTCTCGATATGTTCTAGCATACTAAATTTGATTAATACTTTATATCCATCAAACAGATGTGTGAAGGTCGATCTACTCACGATAACGTTCCTATAGTTAAGCCGTTAAGCCGTTAGTCCCGGCTGACATTCGTGGATTTTTGACAGTCGTCACGGGTCGTCAGAAGCCCGAAAGTCTGACAACCAGTGCTCGCGCAAGTTTTAGTAATAAGTTTTTTTATTATAATTTCCGAACGCAGTTTTGAGCTATATTCCTTCCTTCCCAATTTCCGTACAACGGAACGAGACGGATGCTCATCGCACGCACCAATCAGAGGCTCCACTGTAGCGAGAGCCAATCGCATCTCCTGTGATTTGAGGGAACTTCTCAAATTTTGGACACTTGTCAGTGACCGCTCACCGCTACCGCTCCCACGCGCCGCGCGCGCACCACACTGCCCGCGCCATATTATATCAAAATTCAAAAGCTCTCTATTTGTAAGGCCGATACAGTTGTGACATTTAAATACCCAATAAAAGTGCACCACAGTGAGTTGAATCAGTGAACACCAGGATAGCCAGAGCTGTCCTTGAGTCAACGTATTTCGCCCAGAAGATTCTTAAGTAAGTCCATCCATCCATACCTGTGTGTAGCTCAATTCTGTGTCGGCTAATATTCCATGCCACGTAAATTATTTTCCCGCGTATGGTCCTTCGAAAGCCGCTTCAACTTATACACCAACCAGTCTTACCAAGGGGTATCGTATTACCCAGTTACTGGGTTGTGGAGGTCAGATAGGCAGTCGCTCCATGTAAAATACTGGTATTCAGCTGTATTCGGTTAGATAGCTAGGCAGATTGATTGATAACGTTCCTATAGTACGGTTTAACATTCGTCTGGAATAACACTTTTACGTCAAAGAAAGAAAGAAAGAAAGAAAAATGCGTTTATTGGCATTACAGCAGAGAAAATACACCTTATAACTATAAAAAAAACAAAAAACAATGATTATAATGCCAAAAGGGCCTCAGCTCAGCATATTGTCAGATGACAACACAAAGTGTACCACCTGACGCTGATTTTCAGCTGCAACCCACGAGTGCCATACGCTAGAATAATAAACAGATAAGTGTGTGTCCGCTTTAATAAATTAGATATCAGAATAAAATATAATGTAATAAAAGATAGGTTAATATAAAAAAAATAGCTCACAAAATCAAATATACTGTAGTGACATACATGTGTGTGTGTTGTGTTGTGAATAAATACCCAATATCTGTGTCATAATAACTATCACATTTTATATACCATATCTATTAGATACTCACACACTGACACTGTTATATTAACATATTTTTGTAATCTGCATAGGACATACACACCTTTCCCAATGATTTAGTGTTTCCTTTAGGTCGTTAACTAGATTGTTCCAAAAGTGTTTTTAACCGACTTCAAAAAAAGCAGGAGGTTCTCAATTCGACTGTATTTTTTTTTTGTTACCTCATAACTTGACAGGGTGAACCGATTTTGATGACTTTTTTTTTTTTGAAAGCTAGTCCTTCCCGTGTGGACCCATATACATTTTATTAACTTTGCTTGGATGGTTTTTAAGTTGGGTTCAATAATACGTATTTTTTTCCCACTTAGTATATGGATGATATCTTAAGTTCCTGTCACTGTTATTTACATTACTGTAGTGGTATTCGAATTTGTGTGGGGTAGCTACCACAACTAAAAACTGAGAAAGAAAATCAACCGACTTCCAAAAAAAACACTACAAAGCGAAAAATAACTTTAATTTCGGAATTCGGTGGCAAAAAACGAAAATTCAAAACCAAAGACAGCGACTACCGAAATTAAAGTTATTCTTCGCTTTGTAGTGTTTTTTTTTGGAAGTCGGTTGATTTTTTTGTAAGAAGTTTTTATTTTCTTATGATGTCGAATTTAAAGGACCTTGTGCTGGTAGGTACATATTTTGGTATATCTTCTTCAAAAATATTCATGCATAACTTTGAGCTGTTTTCCTCTGACGCGAGGCGATCTTGGCACGATATCATGCATTCAATATGACCTTTGTTTTGTTAAAGTTCATAACGTTTGCATCTTCTAACATATTGGAGAAAAATATTCAGTGCATTTATTTCTTTTCATCTATGTAGTACTATTCGTATTATGAGGAGCTCGTGGCTAAGTTATAACAGCCGCACGGATCGATCCATCAGGTTAAGCTACGCTTGCCGGGGTTGGTCCATGGATGAGTGACCATTTTTACATACCGAGACTCTTCCGTGCCTCGGAAAGCACGTTAAACCGTTGGTCCCGGCTGCCATTCGTGGATCTTTGACAGTCGTTACGGGTCGTCAGAAGCCCGAAAGTCTGACACCAACCTTACTAAGAGGTATCGTATTACCAAGTTACTTGGTTATGGACGTCAGATAGGCAGTCGCTCCATGTAAAATACTGGTATTCGGCTGCATCCGGTTAGACTGAAAGCCGACTGGACCCGACGAGTCCTATTTGTATTAGTTTTCAATACCAAATTATATTTCGAAATACAGTTTCATCAGTTCAATAACCATACATCTCCATCAATTTATTCTTTCAACGAGCAAAACCCATTTCACATACAAGCACCAGTTAGACCATCCAAACACACCTCAAACATTATTTACAAAAATTGTAATTACAAAATTTCCAATTCATCCATCGACCAAACTCGACTTAGTATGTAATATCAGAAAATTCTCATCCAAGTACCCATTAAAATCTCCAGTTACCACGGTTAGGCTGTACGTGATCAAAATCAACGATTGTAACCCTTTTTTTAGGGTTCCGTACCAAAATGGTAAAACAAGGAACCCTAATGGTGCGACTCAGTGTGTCTGTCCGTCTGTCTGTCACAGCTGGATATTTCAAGAACTGCTAATGCTATCAACTTGAAATTTGGAATAGTTGTAGATGACGTTTGCCCAACTATTTTCTGGTCAAGAGATGGCGCTGACCTCAAATTGCAATATTCTACACGGTAGTGTGCAGTATTAAAATTCTCTGATGAATAAAGGCCTGGCCGAGGAAAATTTAAAAGGGTACGGAATCCTCGGTGCGCAAGTCCGACTCGCACATTACTGGTTTTTTTTATCTATAAACTTGTGTACACACTGTACTCTTAAAAATGTGTATTGTGTGCTATGTGGGAGCGAGCTTCTTCAAACTTAATAGGAATTGAGTAAATATGAACTGAGCGTGTTTTAGTCTGTAGATTGTTGATACTTACATACATAAATTCACGTATGTAAGTAGGTAAGCAGAAACCACAGAACAGTGCTGCTATGGCAGATTTGTGATGATATTGACTTTGATTAAATGATCAAATTGCTGTCCCCAGCGAATAAAATCGTAATCTTAGAAACCAAATTTTACAGGAAAAATAAAAAACAGTTTTTTGTGAATATCTTATTAAATAATATACATAGCGGAATTTTTAAATACCAAAAGAAAAATGATTTTTTACATTCATTACAATACACCTTAAAACGTAACTTCTGAAATAACCGTAGGAAATGAATGAAAAAAATTGACAGAGTATAATCGGACCTCTAAATATCGAATATGCAATAAAGTTAAAACTATCGTAATAGCACATTATCATTTTATTCGCCGGGGACAACGAAATGAGCTCACTCAAAGATGTTTGGATTTTTGTTTTATTAGCATAACGTACAAAAGATTTTTTTTTTTTCCTTTCAAAATTATGAGATAAATTACTGTAAACAATATCGAAAAGCTAAGATATTGATCAATACAATCTTCTTATTTTTTATTTTAGGAAAATTTCAGAAGTAATTTTTTTCCCAAGTTTGAATTTAATTTCCCTATACCTAATTAATTTTATTTTTGAAGATAAAGACCAAAGAGAACCGTTTCTCTGCATCTTAGAGTGTTAATCAACAAAGATTAATATTATATTAATGTTACTTTTTCTTCTTTTAAGCTTTAACTTTTGGTCCTATGCCAAAACCTGCTGGTATTAAATTAGTTTCTTGAAAAAACAAAATACAATAGACGTGGATATATTTAGTAACCTGTTCCGCTTAGCTATTTCTAAAGAGCCATAAAAAACCCTGAAAGAAAATGGACACGTGTTTCACCTGTCAACGAAGCATCCTCAGGATGACGCAGATGCCGTCTGCGTTCAGCGCTTGTTGTGGCAACACGCCGTGTTCGAGTTCGCGACAAGTCAATCATCATGCTGAGGATGCCTCGTTGAGAGGTGAAACACGTGTCGATTTCTTTCAGGGTTTTTTATTACTCTTTGGAAATAGCTAAGCGTTATAGGTTACTAAATATATCCACGTCTATTTTATTTAATAATGGATTTCCGCAATTATAGTATCTTGAAGTTAGATTTTTTTACTTTTGTTTTAATATGCCAACGTTTGTACACACTTTTTTTTCAAGAGGGGTTAGCAGAAATCACAAAAATAAGTTCTACGATAATCATCCATGTACGTTATTCACATTCTAAATTCACATTACTATAAAACGAAAAGAAACGGGATTTTTTTTACAAAAAAAACTCTTAATGATCTATTCAAAATGGCAGTTTATGTGCCAGCTTTGTGTGCACAGCCCAAGAAACCTTTAGACCTGAATTTAGCTCGCTCTCGAAACTTTTAAAACAAATTAGGTACGTTAAAGCATTGAAATTAAACTACGCATTTTCAATTTCATACAAATGTCTGGGTCGTTGTGGATTACAAGTGCAAAAAATATACACATTTCTTTGACATAAATGTGCTTCTAAATCCAGGTTCGGAATTGGTTTTCTGTGAATAGTTTTGGATTAAAGAACTTTCGTTTATTGTTGAAACTGACTTCACATGCACATAGGTAAGTATAAAGGTGTGATCAAATGACTTTTTAGTTTTAGTTGGTAACCTGCTTTTTAACCGATTTATTAACCGATAAAAAAGTAGGTTATCAATTTGATACGTATGTATGTAATATTATTGGAACTGCAATATATTCACGTATGATAAATTTATTAGGGCTTCCAAACAAATGTACAAAATTTCATAGGTGTATGTATGTTTGTCCACGCATTTCTCCGAAACTATTAATTGTATCGTGACCATTATTTTTATTGGCTTACATTTACTTCAACTTAGGGAACAGTGAAAGTTTCATCAAAATCGATACAGTAATTTTCAAGATATAGACTAACACGTAAACTTAAGTGTGACATCCTGGCTTATTGACACGAGCTACGGGTGTGGGGTAAAAGGGAAAACATCTCAAATCCTTGGTCAACCACAACTAAAAAGTGAAAAATAAAAGTCTTTTCAAAAAACAATCGACTTAAAAAAAAACTAAAAAACGAAAAATAACTGAAAGGAGACGTTTCATTTTTGTATGGGACTCCGGCCATAACATGTACACTTCAGAAAACCTGGGAAACGAACTCCTAAATACAATGAAGACTGTTTTTTTCCATAATATCTAATACTTTTTGGGCACAAAATAAAAATCGAAAATGTTTGACGTTTGTCAGGAGAAATACGATTATCGACAGCTAGCCATTTTCGTCCAGAAGTACCTACAAATCTACAATCCACAAAAGCAGTTTTTTATTTTTATGATGAATCATACTTTCTAATTAATCAAAAAAGTTGTAAAAGATAGCTATCTTATTGTAGTACAGAAATACAAGCCTTTCATATTTATTTGAATAACGTCTACATGATATTATTTTGTTAAAATGTAACATGATTTCTGGACGAAAGCAATATGCAAGTAAAACGACGCCATGATGAATAAAATATGGCAATAATTTGTTAAATTATTATTTTTTGTGCCGAAGTAATCAGAGGAATAAACAGGAAAGAATATTTTTCCTCTATTCGTGGAATTTTTTCCTTTTTTTTTCATTAACGTACACTTTATGGCCGAAAATGAAACATCTCCTTTCTAATAATCTTAAAGTTATTTTTCACTTTTTAGTGTTTTTTTTTGGAAGTCGGTTGTTTTTTGTAAAACGTTTTGATAGAAATGTTATGTACCTTTGCATATTTACATGCTGTAAATTTTGAGTCGTTTTCTATGATTTAATAAGGTGTGGTACAGAGCATTGAACTGAACAACTGTCTACATGGGACCAAATTCGAAATCGCAAAAAAGAATCAACTGTCCCATACAAAACATCAGGATTGTGGGAGAGATACTTCCATGAATTAAATACTATTTATATTTATAGCGTAATTATTGGGATCATCAAATAAATTTATTAAAAAATATATCAAAAAATAGTTTATTGTCCAGGTAACACAGTAAGCAGGTTTACAGGTTAACATCAAGTTGAGACGATATTTTATGAGTAGCTTAAAATATTATCTATAGCTAGGTCTTAGTCTGTATCTTGAGACTCGCGGTACGAATTCCAGAGTGGAGACTAAAGAGGTGATTTCAGGTGTTGTATGGTATATCTAGTGTGTTTGTGTACGTGTCATGTGAATGTGGTGTGTGTGAGTGTGGTATGTGTGAGTGTGGTGTGTGTGTGTATGTGTGCGTATTTATTCCCATTGTGTATCGTTTGATTCAATGTCAGGTCAAGGTATCTAGATTAATTGTTCCATAATCATGACATGCACTTCTGTCTTTTTGAAATCATGCTATTCCATTAATAACAACTATATTTAAATTTCAAAGTCATAGATATGGCGTTCTATAACAGACAACGTAGATATCGTACGAATAATATGTAAAGTTTAAGACGCTTTCATCAACTTCACGTAATTTCATCTTTTGTCGAAATTTTAATAAAACTCTTTATTACACTTCGTCATGCGCCTCATATTTGAGAACGAATTTACGCAGACTGTTACTACAAACTGAACAATGGTAAAGTTTAAGCTCTCATTCCTTGCTCCACCCTTTTATTTGACTTTTACGTAAGCAGAGTTTTAACAAGTAGGTAAAGATAATAGTGATTGATATCTTTTGAGTTTTCAAAATACTTGGTAGTACTTGCTTCACAAGCCTCATGTGTATCTCGTTTTCTAATGTTGTCACTATCCATAGAATCGGAGCAAAATATTTGAAATAACAAAAAAAAAATGTGGCACTTGGGACTGCCGCGGTAAAGCTATTGCATGGCATTTGTAACCTCCATACTTCCTATTTGTCAACGCTACACTTGGGATGATGACGTGATGACATAAAACAAAAATTACGTTCCCATGACAACATCAGGTTGTCATGGGAACCGTCATTATATGGTAGGCGGAGTGGGGGGTGTTAGATTTTTTTTCGTTACGGGATTTCTTGATTCGGTCGCCGCGCTCAAAGCCCGCTATAAAAGCTATGCAATAGCTTAAAATATGTTCTATGTGTCATAATAATGTACCTATATATTATTATATTTAAACATAATGGACAATATTATCGTCATCATCTCCATATGCCATGCCTTTTCCCATCACCTCAAATTTGTGGCGACATCTACAACGCCACATACGATTTACGCATCAAAGACCTGACGTCACAAAAATCCTGCATCACGCAAGCAAAGTTTACCGCGCGACCGATATTTATACAATATCCCAACATCTCGTCGGTCAGTAGCTCACCAGAAACAACACCCATCTGGTCGGAGGATTCTCCCTTTTCTATAGAGCAGCGGTCGGCAACACGCGGCCCGTCTTCCTTGCGGCCCGTGAATGTTTTGTAAATAAGTTACAAATAACGCGCAAACTTTTTCAATTGTAAATTATAGAAAATAAGTATGCTTCTCGTCTCACAGATGAGCATTTGAGAGCCATTTTACGAATTGCAACTACAAATTTGACATATAAGAAATAGCCTCCCAAATGCAACTTCAGACATCACACTGAAATTTGTATAAAATCGGTTACCTATTTAGGTACTTTATAGTTTTCATTTCTGAATGATTTACGGTGATTATTTTTCTAGCTATAAAGCCCAAACATATAAACATAATGTAAGTATAACGTGTGCGAATTAAATTCCGTATGGTTTAACAATTTTTAATAGCATTTTTTTTTCTGTGATATGACCAATGTATATGTGGCGTCATGTTATCGACCCACACTAACATAATTCCATTGTTCGCAGTATACCTACCTACTAGCCTACCTACCCTTTAACCCTTGTCGGCGTGAAGGTGCGCGCGCGCCGCCGATCTGCGAGCACTGCCTGCCGCGGAAACCGGTCGGCTACCTCACCCCGGAACCCGCGCGCCGCACCGCCTCCGCAGCCCGCTCAAGACGCAGACGGCGTCGACCAGTCAGCCAGAAGCCCTCAACGCGAACCCTCGTCGCTTTGGCTCGCTACCGCTTATTATTAATATCTCGCGCATTTCAATATTTCTTATTTCTAATCTACCGAACTTTATATTGTATCCTGTCTTGAGTAAAATCGTTTCCTTTTATCCTACAACTTCTGCCTATCGCTTGTTCCATCTTTATCTTTGCCGTAATATATGTACTTTCACTGTACCTTTGCCGTGCCTATTATTTCACACGCCCATACGCTTCCAAATATACGTAGGTATATTGGACTTCTAGGGTTAATATCACAAGTGCGGCCCGCCTTTATTTTATTTTGCCACCTTGTGGCCCTTGCCTGCCAAAAGTTTGCCGACCGCTGCTATAGAGGATGAGTGAACTTTGTTCCTGTTCCTCATACCTCAATACATTTCCCACAAAAAATAAGGTCCGATGGTATGTTACGATCCGAGGCCCTAGCATACCTATCAAAAAGATGTCAGCAGAACTGACGGGGTCCGCTAAGGCCGATGCCTGCCGGAGTTGCAGGTTTGTCCGAAAGGGTTACCGTAGCCACTGGCAACATACAGGCTACTGAAGGAACACGGGTGGGTTTTAGTCAGTAAGAGTCTGACACGTCCTCCCGCTCCGCCCAGAGTGGGAGAAGCTATTTGATAATTTCCCACCCAAAAAAAAACGAAAGAACGCCTGACGTAAACGAAAAGTGATTCGAAAGATTTTTGAATCGAAAATATACTACTAGTATCCTATTGCATTTTAGTTTAAATTTTTGTGACAAGCTTAATAAATATCACCCATTATCATCCACAGTCTGCCTTCACCACCCGCTGAGCAGCTCACCTCTCCTTTCATATGCCAACCTCATCTAGGTTCTATTTGCGATGGTACAATGTCGTCGGCCCATCTCGCCGCCGGACGACCGATACTTCGTCTTCCAGTCCTTGGACGCCACTCGGTCACTGCAAAGGCTCGGCAACTGCGTGGGGTTCTAAGGCTAAACCCTCCTTTCATGAATAGTGTAAATATCACCCATAAATATGAACAAAGTCTTAATACTAAGTAAAATTATTTGCGAAAGGATTATTTTAAATGTCAAAATCGTTCGAGTTTACGTTAAGTTAGCTTCACGCGTTTGAGTTGATCCCACAGCTTCACACAGAGAGATTTCCTAACAGTGGGAACAATACATGGGCCACTTCGAAGACAGTTGCAATTATTCACTATGCTTGATTTAAGGTTGGGAACCACTGTAGTTAACTACGGTATCTATAAAAAAACCGGCCAAGTGCGTATCGGACCACGCGTAATGAGCTTCCGTAGTTCGAATGAATTTATCCCAAAAACAAACTTAACTTTGTAGTTGAAAAACATGTTCTCCTATACGGAATGTTTGGGAAAAAATGTTTTTGCAACTGCAAATATAAGTTGGTCGATTATTACTTGTAGAGCCTACATATCTGTGATAGTTTTCCTTTTAATTTCATTATATAAACTACTGCTGTGATTTTTTTCACATATCCAAAGCCAACCATTTAGCTGGCAGGGGGGGGACACTTGACTTCAACAAAAATTAGCACTTTAAAGCTTAATATTACGAAAACGGATCGCTGAATCCAAAAATGTTTGCACATACTCACAATGTTTTTGAAGGACCTTTCCAATGATACCCCACATTTATGGGGTATACCTTATCCCCCATGGGATATAAAAAAAAACATCACCACTTTACGTGTAGGGGAGGTAACCTAAAAAAAATGTTTTCATAATCTTGTTTTACCACTTTGTCGGCGTAATTAATATGTATCCCCATGCCAAATTACAGTTTTCTAGTACTAAGAGTAATGAAGCTAGACCGCGGACAGACAGACAGACAGACGGACATGATGAAACTATAAGGGTTCCTTGTTTACTACGGAACCCTAAAAACGTGGCTACTAATTCTGCTAAGCATTGAACTTTCCCCTAGCGAGCGACTTTGAGCGTTCGGTCCTTATACCTCCCACTGCACTGTCCTGGCTCTGTTCCGCTTTTGCTCTCATTCACACAATTTTTTGAATTATTTTAATAAAAAAGAAAAGCGATGGTTTTAAATGAAATAAAACATGAATTATTTAAAATTATCTATCCATTAGTAATCCTCAAATCAATAGAAATTTTAGTCATGTTTTTACAAGGAGATTTTAGCGCTCTCAACTCATTCTTGCTTTTATTTGCTGGCTTGAGTGGAGATGCGCAAGAGCAAACGTGTCCGGAGGAAGGAAGTATTCCAGTAAGTGCTGGTACGGATCTTGACTATCTTCCGGACTCTAGGATTGTTCTGACTGGAATACCTCTCCACTCCTCAAGCACCTCAGGAAGTGTTGCCCTCTTGTCACTACGTCACCATGTGCTAGCGACGGTTTTCTGAGGTCTATTATTGAGTGTGCAAGTTCACCCCCTGCCATTTATCCGTGTACGTATAAAACATTAATCAGGCGGGAGTCACATTCCTTCCATAGTTCCAGAAAACCAGACCACTTTAACCACCCAAACCCATAGTCCAATATTTTTCCATATCCTTATCCTGCAATAGTCCTACACCAACCAGGGGTTGTCCTTGGATGCACTTGCATAGTACATACAGGGATAATTGTCAGTTGGTGCCTCATTTAATTAAAAACATCTAACGGGCCTCTGCGAGTTGGCTTCGGCCCCTCGTATGCCTTTCAAAGGTCCCAAGAAATGTCGAAACGAGTTGAAAGCCTCTGAATAACGAAGAAAAACTCAACATCGCAAGGTTTTGCTCAGGTCAGCGCCATAACTACTAACTTTTACCCACTTAGTTAAAAGCTAGCTTTTCACCCAAAGACGCTAAAAAACCCAGACTTTCAAACTTCGGGTCTGTTAGTTTGAACACCTATTACTGAATATTTGGTCTTGAGTAATATGTAGTGACAAGGGTTGAGAAAGGTATGCCTTCTAGTTCGGTCATGTGTAAAATATGAGTCAAACGCGATTAACTGTAAGGATTTATAGAGAAAAGTGTTTTGGGTATACGCCGTAAAATGTTAATTTTATCCATGTCGGAATAATAACGTGGTAAACAAAATACTAAAGAAATAACCAGCACAATTTCATAATATTTTCAATAATGGAAAATTTTAGAATAAATTTCTCAAAAAATATTCCCATAGATAAGAAAATTCACCTCAAAATGTTGTGTTGTCCCCATCTTTCTTGCTTGCCGAATCGTCACACACAACAACAACACTATTCAACAAAATAAACGCAAAACATGTTATTATCTCACGTATTCCAGTATCAAATTCACATTCATACACGCAAAATAAGTTAGTTAAAAAAAAGTAACAGTTCAATTCAAATTCATAAATCAAAAACAAAACACATACACAGAAACTCCTTTTACCAACCTTCACGACCATTCCCGCTATCGACAAACATCGCATTTGAGTACAAAGTTGCCGTTTATAAATCAGCGCAGTATGTAACCGCCAGAAGTTGCCGCCTGCTCCTGACAAGACAGGCTCCTTCAACTTTTGAACTGGGGATTTGTCTTTTGAAAACCCACCGTTTGGCTTGGTTTATGTGTGTTTTTGCATTTATATAGTTGAATTTGTTTTGTGTTACTGGTTTGGAGTTGTTTATTGGGTACTACAGATTGTAATATTTTTTCGCGTGATTGGGGTGACTGCATGATTATGTCATCTATGTATGACAATGGGCAGTTTATTATGAATACTACTAACGCCTGCAGAAGATAAACGAAATTGCATTTTATGTCTATGCCACAAAGATAGAACTGTACTATTAAAATATGAGAGTACCTACAAAATCTCGGCTGCTAAAATGTAAGTAACACAAGTATTTGGCAATAACCCGTAACCAAATCTTAATGAAAGAAAACCAATAATTTCTTATCTTCACGTTTTACTGATCATGAAACAAAACTCCGTCGCAAGCCATTTTAGTCTACTCGTAATCTGATTGAAAGCCAAAACAAAAATTTGATCTCGCTAAAACAAACGACCGGTACAATTTGAGTACAATCAAGGATAAATTGTTTATTGCTTTTAAAAGCCCAAATAATATTCCATTTCTGAGTTGTTCTACGGAACTAAGACGTCTGATATTAAATTGAATCTACATCGAATCGTCTTCAGAAATGAGTTCCGAGACGGCTTTCGAGATGTAATATTAAAAGAAAAGTGAAACGAGACTTATATTAAATTAAATTCTGGACATCTGTCGTACACTCTGGCGTAATACGAAGAAAGATTCAGCATTAATGAATATTTGAATTAATAATTCCTTATTAGAATTAATTTATAATTAATGTTGCTATAGAGGAATTTTGACAAGATTTTATAAGTTCGTATATATCAGTGAAAGATTTGTTATAGAAACCTGTCTTTATTATTTTGTTCACATTTTGTTGTTTGCTTAAAACCATACAAAAAAATGCACTTATAGATTGAATTTCTAATATTCAGTAAATATAAGTAGGTAACAAACGTTTTTTTAGCCTTATTATTGAAATGTTAAAAGTTTCTCAGTCAATTACTGAGAAACTCACACAACCCATAAAATTACAGATTCCAGCTTCACTATCTATGCACCATGTTGACTCCCAATTTTAATAACCAGGTATCAATCATAATAAATTCCGAACTTCCACCAAGATTACATTTCCCCGAACAAGCTTTCGCTCGCAACATCCCCCTTATTTATAGCTGCTTACGTCAGCAAAGTTAAAAAAAAAAAACTAGTCTTCTGTATTACGACGTTGACGTTCCAATTTCCTTGATCCTTCCTACATAATAGAGTCAGTAGAAGCGACACTTAATTTCCAGCGAGCTGGCGACGTATTACTTACGTGAAACTATGAATAAATTCAACAATTTCTTCACTGCTCATTACTTGTTTATAATAGGATGAAACTCGGTGAATGCTTGAAAAATGCTGTCTTTAGAAAAGGTAATAAATTGTTTCTGAAACAAAAGTCAGGTTGATTATTTTATTAATTAAGATTGTTTTCGTTTGTTTTTTAGGGTTCCGTATGTCTGAATAAAAAAACGGAAATCTTATTGGATCACTCTGTGTTCGTCTGTTACAGCCAATTTGCTCCGAATTTAATGGACTGATTAAGTTGAAATTTGGTGCTCATATATCAACTTCTGTGATCCAAACACGGACGTGTTACATAAATATATGAATTTGAATATGGGGTCACTTTTGGGAGACAACTAATAAACATTAAAAATAGTTTTGCACACTGTACCGTGTGACATATCAAATGAAACGGCTTACTATGAGGGTCTCCATTTTTTTTAATAATTAATATTTTAATTAATTTAATCATTTTAAAATAAAGAATTTTAAAGCTATTTAAGAAATTAGATGAAAGGTGACCATTCCTTATTTCCAAAACTACTGAGCCAAAAATAAAAAATACTGAAAATAGTTCTATAAAATAAATTTATTTATTTTCAGGTAAATCAGGTCTATACTTACAGATTACAGGTAAACCTATAAAAAGTCTATGGTCTTAAAATAACATGGTAAATTTCCTAATATTATGCGTACAAACTTACATTTGCAGTTGGAATATATGGGCGAACATGTTTTTCAACTACGATGTTAAGTTTGTTCTTGGGATAAATTCATCCCAACTACGGAACCCTTCATTAAGCGTAGTCCGACAATCACTTGGCTGGTTTAAATCAATTATGGTTGTTTACAAACAAGACAAAATTGTGAACTCAAGAAAAATTTGTTTCTTATTCCTTATTTTGTTTTTATTACGTCAGAAACAAATCCTCATATTTATTTTATTTGTAATGACTTCAATGACCTTATGCAATATTTTGGCAAAAATATCGAAGTAGGTATTGATTGCCTCGCTTGTCTAGAGATCGCAAAGGCTGCTACTGAACATGAGGTCCTAGGTCCGACTCCCAGGTCAGTCAAAGTGATACTGGGTTTTTCCATTAGGAATTTCTCAGTACCAGCTCGGAATCTAGATTTGGGCCCGGTTGATCGCAATAGGCTCGCCCCATATTACTGGCGAAATGTGGGTAAACTATGTACAGTCACTTCTGCCTAAGCCTTTGGGCAAAACAGGCGTGAAGTTATGTAATGTTTTAATCCAAGTAGTTGCATAATTGCACATTACTAACATAGACACTTTGAAATATTGTGCAAATATTAATATTAGTAAACTCGGCAGCCACTTGACACTGTGCACTGAGCTACTTATCATTCCTTGGACGTTCTAAAAGTCAACTGGGAGCAAGCGGGTAATATATTATTTTTCTAACTTGATGGGGTTGAAAACTATCATAATATTATATTTTCATAATCCATAAATAATGAATTTATAGATTTTGCTGTTCAAAAAGATTATTAGGGCAAAAAATTATCTTTTAAATTAACTTTAACTGTGCGACAACTGCTTATCAAAGTTTTTATAGGACTCGGGGGTACATTCTAGTGAAATGCTGAACTTCGTTGTGGTTTTTCTGCTTTTTTTGTATAAAAACGCTAAACAAAAGATCTCTTGGTCAGGTCATTGTTGCATAGCGTGGTTGTATTATATATGTCGTGGCCAGATCTTAAAATTGATCTTTTCATTAAATGATCAACCATTTCATGAAATGGTTGCATTTCATGAAATAGAACATCGACCGCTGGCCACATCATGATGTGGCCAAACATTAGTGATCATATCGTAAAATAGTTAGATTATCCACCGGTAGATGATGATTTCGCTTTGCTTTTGTTGTGCATCATGGCGGCGGACGATAATTCGATTGAAAAAGCAATTATAAAAATGCAAACGGAAGATAAAAGTGCAGTGAAGTATCGTTATTATAATAAGCTACGTGACTTTTATGAAATTCACTCGAAAAACGAGCGCAACCTTAAAAAACCATGGAGTTTGGAACGTATTTCACAGGTTAGTATTTAACAATTCAAATCTTAATAATTGTTATTTTTCTTCTGGAATGAAAGCTATTTAGAATGTTTTATTTATCCATTGACCCAGATTACTAAAAATTAATGAATACCAGTAATATTTGCATGGATACCCTACTTAGTGATATGGCCAAACGTCGACTGACATATCATTAAACGTTGACGTTTGAACGATAATGGTCAATTTTAGCTGGCCATTTCATGAAACACAACCATTTCATGAAATAGTCGATCGTTGCATGAAATTATCAATTCTAAGATCTGGCCACGACATATATATATTGACAATGTATAGCTGAAATCCTGTTGAATATCAGTACATACACCTTTATCTAACCTTCGGGATATCCAAGCTTACTTTTGCTACGAAAAAGTAATGATACTCACTCCTGTTATCCCGGAAGGCGCATTGCTCCAACGATAGATGTCCACAGCCCGCCTTAAGAGGGACAAGCTTTTAGGTAAGGCTTACTCTGCTAAGACCCAAAGGAGCCCAAAAATAAACAAGCAATACTTCGATATAGAAGTTAAATAAATTCTTGGGTATATTTTGTCGTACATGTTATTCGGATCACGGCGGTGTCCATGATTTATTCCACGTCACGTTCGCGACTTATCAGTCTCTAGCGGGGAATCAGGTTGGCTCATATATCCTCTAGCGAAATGGAATGGAATGTTCCATAAAAACTCTTTCCTTGACTTTCGGTTCATTTTCAAGTATTTTATGTACTTGCAGGAAGGTGAGGCTTTTTGGACATTAGAGTTTTTTTTTAAATTATTTTGAGTACCGTAAAGCGAAATACCTGTAGTAGATATTTTCCCTTATGCATCTGAATATAATTAAAAGGCTCGTGAAGCTCAAGCTTAATTTACACGGAGCGATTTAATTGCCTGTCGCATGCCATAAGTTTAAGCAACAATAAAATTTGCACCATCTTTACAATGTATAGATGTGAATTTTTTGCTTCAATTTCATTATAAGCCACTGGCAAGAAACTTGCATCGTGTAAATGATGTTTTGATTTTAGCCTCTAAGAGAACAAGATCCTGAATGTGATTCTGAAGTAGGACAAGGATGGTTATAGGATATTCCCCTTTATAGGATCTGTTCTCAAAAGACTGGTTTCGATTCCAAAGACAATTACGTAGTTTCGGGAAACTTAGAAGCATGGAAGTTTACTTAAAGCTATTCACAAATTACTGTGGCGACAGTTTGGTATGTGTCTAGTTTGTAACTAGATTTAGTTCGAGGTTTAGTACTTAAGGAAATAGCTGGAATTACTAAAAAGGTTACCTTACTTGTCATAATTGTAGGTAGGGACTGCTTTAAAAAAACCTTTATTCAGATTTTTATCTCGACGTAAAATCAAAGATATTTTTGTCAAAAATTCCACGAGAAAAATGTCCATTCATTTTTTCCACCGCAACGATTCCTTAAAAAGGCGTTGAAGTAAGTTTTAATATCATGATTTATGTAACCGAGTCTCGAATATAATTTTAACAATTACAGGTGACAAACGTTTCTGACTTGAAAAGAAATATCTACTTCTATTTATTCCTGGAAGTTATTTTCTTATAGAAATAAATTAATTTCGCAGGACGCTGACTTCGGTTTCTATTTCAATAGAAATAAATACTGTTTTAAATTAGAGATTCTACTCATTTAGCGTTTCTTAGTTATTTGTTATTTTTAAGTTTTTTCCACTCTTGGAACAAGTTTTACTGTATCGAAATAATATTTTAATATTATATATTAATAATATTTTAATATTAATAATATTTTAATATTAATAATATTTTAATATTATATATTAATAATATTTTAATTATATATTCGTTTAAACTTAAATTAAAAGAGTAAAGTTGTACCTACCTATTCAAATATCAAGAAAAAACTATATGGTAAGAACTCTAATTTTATTTCTCAATACAGATTGGAATAAACATTTATTTTATATACAAACTCTTCAAATACTACTTCAAGTAATTACAGAATCTCCAGATATAGGCACATTTAAAAAGTTTCCAAAGCGAAATACTTTTTTGCCTATCGTTTGCCTGATCGCCTCTATCCTTAAAGCCAGGTAGGTAATACAGAACTTTTCCCAACGAAAATTACTTTCGTACAAAATTTCACCCCTTATCAAATTCAATTGGAAAACTGCTGAATACCGCAAACTTTTCTAAATGAAACTACCTATTGGGTTTAGGTAAAATTTCAACAAGAAATATTTTTTTTTTTTCTTATTCTCTGAAATTGGGTTTTGCGTGTTGTGTACGTAGATGTATGAAAATACTTTTGATTTGGTTTTCAGTTTTTAAAACTGTGCCTAGTGAAACACGCTATTCACGAGTTTCAGATCCACAATAGATCATGCTTTTATTTGAAGGACTTATAACGTAACGTTGCAAAAACGTATTTTTCTCAAACATGCTTGGAAATTCTAATATTATTTTGACAACCTTCCTCGAGATAAATCGAAATTACTGTACTAGTCAAAAACAAGCGAGTGCCCGGCCAGCAAAGTTACTATGAAAATCCATATTATGTTGTGTTTAGCGGCCAAATAAATTACTATGAAAACTCATAACTGTCCTGTTATTTGAAAATGGAACTAACTTTTTACTTCAACACATGGCAACCAAGGAGGTAACTTATCAAAATTTTTATTTAAATTTCGAACTGGCTTAGCAAATAGAGCTGTTTATAGTAAAGAAGAAATAAATGACCATATTGGCGCGAAAAATGTTCTTTGTTCGTCATTGATTCTAGAATTTATAATTAATTTACTTAGTTTGAATTTCCACGTATTGTTTGAGAAAAGTATACAAGTCTTGGCCGCAATCAGGCATTGATGGACTCACATATTTGTGCCTCGGCTTCTTCTCGGCCCACATTTTCACGATCGTCCATCAATGCTCTAATTGCTGGCCAAGGCTTGTATAGTACTTTTCTCAAACAATGCGTGGAAATTCAAACTAAGTAAATTAATTATAAATTCCAGAATCAATGACGAACAAAGAACATTTTTGTACAGTAATATACTATTCTACTTTTACGAATTTTGGTACATTTTCAGAAACACCATAGCAACGGGTACTGAGCCGAGCTTTAGTCTTTAAACCATCATGTATTTTTCTATTGATTCAAAAAGTTTAACTACAAAACTGGTAACTGAAAAAATTAAAAAAATCTTACAAAGCAGTAGACAGAATATTTCGATGCGTGTATAAAAGATTTTAATTTTTAAACGAATCGGATTTATTTATTTATTTTATAGTTAATTAAATCGGTAAACCACAAACAATTATAACGTAGACAATAAAAAAATTAAACTAACATGAAACAGTGGACTTCCTGGCAATCTTTTTCTCACAGAACACCAGACATATACGCATAATTTTACCCCATTCTTCCGCAAACACATTACATTCAGGGTTGGCAGTCAGAAGGGCATTTAGCATCTCTAAAGTACGACAGACTGGAGATTTGGCTCTGGCTTCAGTTTTAGATGACAGTTGCGCAAACAGATATGAGTTTCAAAGCGGAAGTTATTTAGTATGATGGGTAGAATCACCCCCTTGATGGATGCAGGTGACTAAATCACCGGTCCTGATCGCCAGGATCAGGCGAGATTTATCTCTACCAGCAGCAGTTGAGTCTATGCTAGCGATGTCGGAGAGCTGGCATGAAATGGCCTCCTTCTGTGAGACCGTGATGGTTCAGAAGGAGACTGCCGAGCGGGATCGTGAGAGGGCTGATCCCGCTCGTAGGAGAAGGCGTCGGGGAGGCAACCGCCTCGACGCCTAACACGCTGAAACCCCGTCTGCAAACTTTAGGGCAGACGGGAATAAGGGATTACGGACGGTCAGAGTGACTCTGTCCACCCACTGAGTGACCTCATGGTAGACGGCGCACTGTGGTCACGTGCTGCCTTGTACAAACACAGTTAGGTTTTGGGGAGACCCCTTTACAGTCTCCCCAGAGATGTGCCCTAACAGGCGCTGCACAGAGGGGGTTCCGGATTGGTATTTTAAGAGGCAACGGTGCCCCTTCCAGGTGCAGATGGTGACCACCGGGGTAGTTTTAGTGAGGTAGGAATCCCACACTCCCCGGTCTTATCCCAAAGCCCGGGCGCCTTTTGAAGGTACCCCCGAAATAAAATAAAAAAAGTGACTAAGTCGCCGTCTTGTATAACTTGCTGTTCTTTGTAATATTGAATACAGAAATTAATTGACAGAAAATAATATCATCATGACATCACTGATCGACGGCTCTCAACTGATTTTCGTATACCTACCTATAACAACAAAAATCTTAATCTATAAAATCTATCAAAAACACCAAAGAAATTCAAAACCATTACCTATTGCGACAGAACACCTCACCAATATTTATTGTTACTCGCACAATCTTACGTAACAGCATCCACAGAAAGTTTTCATATCTATGATTTATGCTTCTACTTGCGTCAATATTTGGTATCGCTCTCACAGCCGGATAGGCGTAATAGGTTCAGAAATAGCGATCTATTTTGTATAGGTATCGCATCTGGGAATATACAGGGAAATAAATTACTGATGTGTAATGGAAAGGCATGGTATGTAGCGAGATGGATCAAGTTTCGAAGTAAAGGGGTGTTTTTATATATGAAAAATAATGTTTTATCAGAAATGATGAGAGTCGTAGAAGAACCAAGGTAACCGACAGAGCACAAAAATTGCCAAACTTAACTAACCAAGCGACCGCGTACTGGATGACGTAGCGTTAGAAGGTCTCCCACAAGTTTGACCGATGACCTTGTGAAGGCCGCAAGAAAGATCTGGTCGAAGTGGCGGTGCTTGAGGGAGGCCTATGTCCAGCAGTGGACGTCTTTCGGCTATAATGATGATGAAGTTTTATAAATGCTATATCCTCTTTTTACAGAAGTAAATATTTGTTAAAATAAACAAGCTACAAGCTTACCAAAGAGCTTAATTTTGTTAGATGGACAATTGGATGGAAATCCATTATAAAATACAATAGACGTGGATATATTTAGTAACCTGTTCCGCTTAACTATTTCTAAAGAGCCATAAAAAACTGAAAGAAATCGAATGAGACAGTCTCAGTCTGCGCTCAGCGCTCGGTGTGGTAACATGTCGTGTTCGGGTTTGCGACAAGTCGATCGTCATCCTGAGGATGCCTCGTTGAGAGGTGAAACACGTGTCGATTTCTATCAGGAGTTTTTATGGCTCTTTAGAAATAGTTAAGCGGAACAGGTTACTAAATATATCCACGTCAATTGTATTTTTTAAACTGTGTTACTAAACCATTTTTTATGAGATTGAAAAACAAAGCTGAGATGCAGATTTTTGTAATTAGACTTATGTTATAATGGTGGCTTTTGCATAATAATTTCAATGGTTTTCATTCCCAAGCTTCAGTTAGAGCGTAATAGTATAGGTACATGATCTACTAAGATAGATTCTACTATTATGATCTTTTCCACAATTACAATAACATGGAGACACTTACAGATACTTTATTTAAGGCAGCACATATCTCACCGGTTATGTTAAAAGGTGTGGCTCTTAGAAGGTTCTTAGATTTTAAGTTCTTAGGGCATATAGTTACTGAGGACTTGATAGATGATGCTGACATCGAAAGAGAACGGAGGGCGTTGACTGTTCGATGTTGATGTTGGCCCGCAGGTTTGCACATTGTACACCAGAAGTAAAAGTAACTCTTTTTGAGACTTTTTGCCAATCGTTGTACACGTGCACTATGCGGGTTCGATATACACAAAGGGCATACAATGCCCTCAGAGTTCAATATATTAATGCCTGCAGAATGTTGTTGGGGCTTCTACGCTACTGCAGTGCATCAGGAATGTTTGCCGAAGCACATACTGATGGCTTCAATACCATCCTACGAAAAAGAATTCCGTCCATGATGCGTGTGTGGGAGCGTCAACGGCATTCTGAAGGTCATTAGTGATAAGCCGTGTTGCACCATTATGGCGCATTGGGTACATGAACATGTGCATATACCCGATTCGTCTGGTGAGTGCAATAGATATATGAATTACTAGCTTCCCCCAGCGGATTCACTCGTGTGATATCTTTATAAATTACTAGCTGCGCCCTGCGTTTCACCCGCAGAAGTCTTGATCCCGTGAGAGTATCGGGATAAAAAGTATCCTATGTGTTAATCCAAGTTATAAACTATCTGTGTATCGAAATTCATCCAAATCCGTTTAGCCGTTTGAGCGTGAAGAAGAGACAAACATACACACACTCACAAACTTTCACCTTTATAGTATTAGTGTGATAGCCTATGTTACTCAGTGGTAATATAGCATTCTACTGATAAAATAATTTTTAAAATTGGTCCAGTAGTTTTTAAGTTTATTCATTACAAACAAACAAACATGCAAAAAATCTAATATTTTCTCTTTGTAATATTAGTTTAGAAAATGTTGTATTTATGTACATTTGTTACTAACATAGCTTATAAGCTCGCTCGAGGAGCTCGTGGCTAAGTAATAACAGCCACACGGTTCAATCCATCAGGTTAAGCTACGCTTGCCGAAGTTAATCTGTGCATGGGTGACCATCTTAACATACTGAGACTCCTCCGTGCCTCGGAAAGCATGTTAAGCCGTTAGTCCCGGCTGTCATTCGTGAATCTTTGACAGTCGTTACGGGTCGTCAGAAGCCCGAAAGTCTGACAACCAGTCTTACCAAGGGGTATCGTATTACCCAGTTACTGGATTGTGGAGGTCAGATAGGCCGACACTCCATGTAAAATACGGTATTCAGCTGCATTCGTTTAAACTGGAAGCCAACCCCAACATAGTTGGAAAAAGGCTAGGCAGATTGATTGACTAATTTACATATGGACGGATGGTTTGAAATTAAGTATTTTTGAAGTGAAAACTTCTTTAGGCGCGTTGGGCATTTTTGAGATGGGACTAAACCATTGATTTTGTGACATTGTAACGACACCTCATTTTCGTAAACGCGATTGTGCTCTTCTATGTTCTATGTTAAAGGGTTTGGTTTCCGCACTTAGTCCGTAAGGTCGACCATTGTGCGTGGGCCATGGCGGCCGTTTGGTGGTTATTCCAACCAGCCCACCTCCCTCCAGAAGCTAATTAAATCTCCTGGTCTGTTCAGAACATCTGTGTAGGATCTGGGTGACCCGAAGGTTTCTGTTCTAATCTGGGTGACGCCTGTGCATTCAAAGAGCACGTGCGCTACGGTTTCCTCAGCCTCCATGCACGCCCTGCACAGAGGACTGTCTGTTATGCCTATTGTATGGAAGTGTTTGTTTAGCGAGCAGTGCCCCGTGATGGTCCCCGTCACCAGGCGCAGGCCGTTCCTGTCCAGGCGTAATAAACGCCTGGTTAGCCTGCTATCCAAGGATGGCATAGCTTCCTTGGACTGCCTGCAACCCGGTGTCGAGGTCCACTAGTTCTCTGCTTGTGTGTGGGTGAACTCCTGTAGCCACCTACGTATTTGGTTGAAGGGGATTGGCACGATAGGTTCGGGGCCATAGACTGCCGTGCCAGATCCTCTTCTAGCGAGTTCGTCAGCTGCGTCGTTACCTAGCGATCCGCTGTGTCCTTTTATCCATTGCAGTGTCACCGTGTTGCGGCTAGATACTGTTACTTGTTCTAGTGCATTGTGACATTCTAGTGTTAACTTTGAAGTAGTATATTTTTTTCGTAAGGATTGGAGAACTGAAGCGCTATCGGAGAGTATGCGTATGTGGGTGTCCGTAACTCTCCTGGCTTCTATAGCACTGGGCGCTTGTATGATGCCCACACACTCCGCCTGATAGACGGTGTTGAACATTCCCAGCGGGCGGGATATATTTATGTTGAGGTCGTGTGAGAAGACTCCAACTCCGGTACCGAAGTTGGTCTTTGATCCGTCTGTGTATACTCTCAGCTCTTTCGGGCCTGAGTAGTCACACTGTTCTTCTGTAAGTGTTATGTTGTAGTGCCGTTGAAAGTGATGTGATTTCACAAATTAAAAACCAATAACTTTCATTCAAAACCGATATATAATTCCCTTTTCTTTGCAAAGTTATACTGACAGAGAACTAAGAAGTTCCTATTGCTTTCTAGGTTTCCTTAGATAGTTCGTCACCCAGGCAGGCGGAAAACTTACATTTCCCCTTTTCCCTCGACTCGTTTGAAAGGTTCTCTATAAAATATAATGTGGCTGTTTTTGTATGTAGTATGCGTATGTAACAACACCCACACAGATATCTTTGTAGTTGGAACAAGGTACCGTATTTCTAATTTCTTAATATCCCTCGGCAAACTTCGTGTTTCGTCAGTTGTCGGATTTCTATCCCTTTGCACTTGGTGCAGACCGGATGGTCTCAATCGACTTGGAAGTATATAGAGTTGTTAATACTCTTTTAACTTGATGTAATTTATTTAAAAAATGGGAAGAAAGCTGCTAAAGTTGCAGGCACGACAGATAGGAAAATAGTTTTACAGCTCTATATAGTTCACACGGAAATCAAAACAAAACAAAACATTTTATACACGATAAATCTAATAATTGATAGACATGGTGCATTCGTTTGTATTTGGAAATGCGATGATACCCGAGGGACATTAAGAGAAAAGAAATACTGTACTTGTATATATATATGTACTTGTGTATATATAACCAATGATGGCATCACCCTGTGACAAAGCCTCGAAGTCACACCACTTTCAAAGACACTACAACATAATACTTACTGAAGAACAGTGTGACTACTCAGGCCCGAAAGAGCTGAGAGTATACACCGACGGATCAAAGACCAACTCCGGAACCGGAGTTGGAGTCTTCTCACACGACCTCAACATAAATATATCCCGCCCGCTGGGCATGTTCAACACCGTCTATCAGGCGGAGTGTGTGGGCATCATACAAGCGGCCCACGCCATAGCAGCCAGGAGAGTTACGGACACTCACATACGTATACTCTCCGATAGCGCCTCAGTTCTCCAATCCTTACAGAAAAAATATATTACTTCAAAGTTAACACTAGAATGTCACAATGCATTAGAACAAGTAACGGTATCTAGCTGCAATACGGTGACACTGCAATGGATAAAGGGACACAGCGGATCTCTGGGTAACGACGCTGCTGACGAACTTGCGAGAAGAGGATCTAGCACAGCAGTCTGTGGACCCGAGCCTATCGGGCCAATTCCATTCAACCAGATACGCAGGTGGCTACAGGAGTTCACCCAAACCCAAGCGGAGAATTGGTGGACCTCGACACCGGGCTGCAGGCAGTCCAAGGAAGCAATGCCATCCTTAGATAGCAGGCTAACGAGGCGTTTATTAAGCCTTGACAGGAATGGCCTGCGCCTGATGACGGGGACCATCACGGGTCACTGCTCGCTAAACAAACACTTCCACACAATAGGCATAACGGACAGTCCTCTGTGCAGGGCGTGCATGGAGGCTGAGGAAACCGTCGCGCACGTACTCTTCGAATGCACAGGTGTTACTAAAATTAGAACAGAAACCCTCGGGTCACCCAGATCTTTCACTGACGTTCTGAACAGACCAGGAGTTTTAATTAACTTCTGGAGGGAGGTGGGCTGGTTGGAATAACTACCAAACGGCCGCCATGGCCCACGCACAATGGTCCACCTGACGGACTAAGTGCGGAAACCAAACCCCATAACATAGAACATAGAACATACTGTACTTGTATCTACGAATGTTGAATTTATTGAATTTATGCAAGTTGATACACTACGTCAATTTGCCGTGTTATTTCATAGAACTGTTAAGGAATGGCAGTTGTGATTTGAATATACGGATGATTTAATTGGTAGTCAATTTGCCTAACAATTCTTTTCCCAGACTTTACTTACCTACATTCTTTAATATTATATCGGTGAAATCTACCATTTTATGAGTCTTTAAACCAAATCAGACTACTACGAGCCGGTAAAAAGGTAATACTTTAGAGGTATGTGGAACAGGGTGTAAAGTTCACTCATCCAACATAGAAAAGGGAGGATCCTCCGACCAGACGGGTGTCGTGTCTGGCGGGCAACTGCCCGACGATTGATCTCGGGGAAGTTACATATTTATGGTGTTCGCGCGGTAAACGCGCGCGAACACTTAAATGCGCGATGCAGGATTTCTTTAACGTCAGGATTTTGTCAGGATTTTGCGTGACGTCAGGTCTTTGATGCGTGGTAGGTACGCATGAGGTGATGAAGATACCGCTAAAATACTTTCCACTAAACCGACAGAATCTGTAAATAATAGTAAGTAGTAATTAGGAGAAAGATTGGGACCAGATGGCAAAGTAATTCTTGGCTCTTTCTTTTTTTGAAAAAGAAGTCTTTACTAGCCTGACGACACACTAAAGACAACATTACCTCAAGGCAAAACAACCAACCATAAACATAAAAATTACAAAATTATACTTTCTCCTGACATTTAATTTAGCTCCACAACGACTGCCTAAATCCCTCGTAAACAGCATAACAAGTACCTAATGATCCTGAAGAATAAATGATTCTTCAAGATAATAACGTAATAGAATAATTTGCCTCTCTGAATAGTCTGCTTCGTTGGCCTAGTGGTCGAAAGCGGTAGGTACTGCTGACCATGAGGTTCGGGATTCGATTCCCGGGTCGGGCAAAGTGTTATCGGGTTGTTCCATCTGGAGTGGAATCTCTAGCAGCACGGAGTCTGGATTCGACCCCGGTTTATGGCTTGTTCGCCCCCTATTATATGGGACTCAAACGTAACTGGCAAAATATGGGTGTACTATAGGTACACCTCTACCCAACCTTTCAAGGGTATACAGACGTGATGTTATGTTATAGAATAATTTCCACGAATTGAATGATATTGAAGTGAAAACTTCTTTAAGCGCGTTGGGCATTTTTGAGATGAGAAAAAACAATTGAACTCGCGACACCTCATTTTTGTAAACGCGATTGTGCTCTTTATTTATATTACGTTACGGATCAATGTTCTATGTAAATATTTTTAATTTAAAAGTTTTGGATGTATTTTTTTAAATTGTTCAAGTTTTCACTTGTATCAGCACTCCCGGAGTGTCACTGTTTTTTTTTTTCATGAAGCGTTTGCGATCAATTTAAGGTACTCTATTGATGTAAGAAGCGATGTTTCATACAATACGTGTAAAAAAAAACGGATCGGATCTGTGAGGGTGTTGTTAAGTATCATACTGTGAGTATATTTATGTAGGATAGGAAAAAAAAAATCGCCTCATATTTTTTCAATGGGGAATTTTACCGGGGTGTTACATTGGGCGCGGACGGCCGTCTTTAAGCGGGTGTCTACAAGTCATAACTTATGATCCCTGTAGAAAATTTGCAAATTTTTTATGGATTTGGGGTAATTTTTGTAAAAAAAAATGTGAATTTTAAATAGCAATAAGTTTTTTACTTACAATAATAATTTTAAAAAATACTTTTTGGAAATGTTATTGCAGTACCTATGTACCCTTTCGGATCGGATGGGGTTTTTTTATATATTGTATAAACAGTTATCAACAAATGGCGATGAGTTCCAAAATCTCTAGTTGCACTCAGTGGCAATCCTACTAATTCGATTAATTTTATAATAAAATAAATTAAAAAAGTAACCACAATCATATAACTTTTATAGCACCTGTTTTTTGTCCATAACAATTTAACTTACTAAATGCATTTAATAAATATGATTATTTTCCTTAATATTCAAGTTTAACGCGTCCATAAATCTGAGATATCTTAATTGCATTTTGATGCAACACAAAACAACAAAAAAAAAACCGGCCTAGTTCGTGTCGGATCACACACAGGGAAGGGTTCCGTAGTTGGGATGAATTTTTCCTAACTTTGTAGTTGAAAAAATTCTGCTTTACTCCATGTACGTCACGGTCAATTTTCCAACAGCAAATGTAAGTTTGTAATCACAAAAAAAACTTTTTTCTGTAATAAAACTACAAATTAATATTTTTCGGGGTTTTCCCTTCACTTGTACTGTAAGACCTTGCGCCTTGCCAAATTTCATGATTCTATGTCTACTGGAAGTACCCTATAGGTTTTGATTTATTAGCGAGTAGCAAAATATGTCGCATAAATGGTCGTATTTTTTTATTGCGTTGACTTAGAATCTTGTTTTTTTTTTTGAAATCTTAAGGACCGTAGATCGAGCTAGATATTTGATATTAATTTCAACATGATACGTTCTGTGTACACGTTCCTGAGAAAAAGGGTCATGACAGACAGACAGACAGACGGACAACGAAATGATCCTCTAAGGGTTCCGTTTTTTCCAGGGTTCCAGGCACGGAATCCAAAAAAAACACATCAATCTGCCTAGCCTTTTCTCAACTATGTTGGGGTCGGCTTCCAGTCTAACCGAATGCAGCTGAATACCAGTATTTTACATGGAGCGACTGCCTATCTGACCTCCACAACCCAGTAATACGATACCCCTAGGTAAGACTGGTGGTCAGACTTTCGGGCTTCTGACGACCCGTAACGACTGTCAAAGATCCACGAATGACAGCCGGGACCAACGGCTTAACGTGCTTTCCGAAGCACGAAGGAGTCTCGGTATGTAAACATGGTTACCCATCCACGGACACACCCCGGAACCCTAAAAAACATGACAATGTGAAAACATAACGCTGTCCACTGCTGAATATTGTGTTTCCCAAGTTGCGCCAATGGGTGATAAACAAGAGTCAATGGAGAATATTCCTAAAAACCGGCCGGGTGCGTGTCGGACTCGCACAATATTTAGCAAAAAACGCTGAAAAAAAAAACTCGTTTCTTATATGGTTTAACTTTTAGGAGTATGAGAAACAGGGTGTAAAGTTCACTCATCCACCACAGAAAAGGGAGGATCCTCCGACCAGACAGGTTCCGACTCACTGGAACCACAGCTAGCACTGTGTGATGCATCGCAAGATTCAGCCCACTATCGACCTCCGGTCTCCGGAGGGGAGTGATGTAGCAGTTACACCGCCACATACGAACTACGCATCATAGACATGACGTCACACAAATCCTGCATCGCGCAATTAGAGTTTACCGAGCGATCGACATAGATACAAGATTTCAACTTCAAACCGTTGGGCAATTGCCCGCCCGACACAACATCCGTCTGGTCGGAGGATCCTCCCTTTTCTATGGTGGATGAGTGAACTTTACACCCTGTTCCTCATACCCCTAAAAACTTTATTTTATTTTTAATATTTGTTGTTGTAGCGGCAAATGAAATACTTACACAATCTGTGAAAATTTCAACTGTCTATCTATAACAGTTCATGAGATACAGCCCGCTAATAGACAGACAGACAGCGGAGGCTTAGTAAAAGGGTTCCGTTCGGCACCCTTCGGGTACGGAACCCAAAAACATACTTAAAAATACCTATAGC
The DNA here is from genome assembly GCA_963680765.1 of Agrochola lychnidis. Classification (NCBI taxonomy): domain Eukaryota; kingdom Metazoa; phylum Arthropoda; class Insecta; order Lepidoptera; family Noctuidae; genus Agrochola; species Agrochola lychnidis. The sequence continues at coordinate 21,028,516 of OY796857.1, forward strand.
AAAACTTAAAGTACCTGTAAATGAAACCTAATCTATTGGCCATAAAATATTAAAGCATTGCAGTCACCTGTCGCCATGCTCATCCTTATTAAAACGAAATAAAGTTCTGTTTTATTCTGAAAATAGTTTTGCAGTGGCCATTTTAAGTTGGTTTCTAATTACATTGATTCTCGTAAGTTGTATATAAGGAGACAGAAGCCCGAATAAATGTCAGTAATTTTGTCCAAAAGGTTAAAGAAACAAGATGAAGTATTTCCTTAAGTTCATTTTATTTGCGGCTTTCATAGTCTTTATTTGTGCAGAAAGTTTGAATCCAGGTGAGTTATATTTTTCTACAACCATTATTACGTCAAATTTATAGACTGCTCTTATTAACCAACTTCCAAAAAGGAGGAGGTTATATGTTCGTAGCGTATGTTTTTTATTTTTGTATGTGTGTCCGCCGATTTCTCCGTTACTTGTGGACCGATTTTGTAAATTCTTTTTTTGTTTGAAAGGGTATGCTTTCGAATTGGTCCCATATAAATTTTATTAACTTTGCTTGGGCAGTTTTTAAGTTAGCTACAATAATACGTATTTTTTTCCCACTTAGTATGTAGATGATATGATAAGTTCCTGTCACTGGTAGCAGGTAGTGGTATTCGAATGTGTGTGGGGTAGGTACCACAACTAAAAAGTGAAAAATAAAAACTTTTTACAAAAAAACAACCGACTTCCTTAAAAAAAAAAACACTACAAAGTGAAAAATAACTTTAATTTCGGAAGTCGATAGCAAAAACGAAAATACAAAACCAAAGACACCGACTTCCGAAATTTTTTAAAAACAAAACAGTTTTAGCAGAAATGCCTCTGCTTCTATGAGAAAAGTGCTGGAAGGAAATGTAAACTGAATTCCAGCATCTGTAAAATTTTTCATAATAAATTGAGTAGTGGTGGCCCAGTGGTAACGGCCGCGACTTACGAGTTGTAGGTCATAGGTTTGAATCCTGACAGGCACTTTAATAAACCACTCTATTCCTTAATTTAAATAAGTAAACAAAGTTTAAGAAAAAGTAAATAATAAATAAAATTGAGTGATTAATTTAGGACCCTCTGGGTAAAAGCCTCCTCCCTTTTTTGCCACTCTTTTCTGTTCTGTGCCATTGCAGGTCAATTCTGGCCCACTACTTTTTCCATCTCGTCACCCATCTTTCTCGGGGCTGTCCTTGTTTTCGGTGGTTCTTTGACTCTATTAAATGTCTTCGGAGCGTGCTACGGGCCCCGCCCATTTCCACTTCAGTTACTCTATCACTTTTGACAGGCGTTTTAGTTTCTGAAAATTATTTCATAACCACTGTTTTCAAAACGGTGAAGGAAAACATCGTGAGGAAACCAGCATGTCCTAGAACCAAAAATTCGAAGACATGCGACAGCCACCAACTCGTACTGGACACGCGTGGTGGTTTACGGCCGACTCCCTCTCACTGGGAGGAGATTATGGACCAGCAGTGCGAACATTATAGGCTGATAAACAAAACTTTAGTCTACCAATGTTATGGTATGGTGGTATCAAGTGCCAGTTTTCTTAGTTCATCATTTATAAAATTTCAATTTGTGTCCGATTATTGACAATACGCTCTCATCCTAATATGTGCCTTTTTATTAAACCCACCCCGGTGGTCACCAGATCTGCACATGTTTTGTGTTGCGTAATGTAAATCATTTTGCATAAGTACCTACCATTGTGTAGAATCAAGTTTTTCTAACTGAACCGACAGCTGTGCCGCTGGGAAGTTTGTTGCGCCACTTCTTCTTCCCAGCTAACGCACTAGGAAGTGGTAAAGGGTGGGCGTTTTTGGGGACTGTCTTATGTAATTTTGACGTTCGAATAGTGCTGATTCTCAGCCTAGTTTGAATAAATGATTTTTGATTGAATTTGGGAGCACCGTTATCTCCCAAAAGTCGAAATGTACCTACATGAGATTTTAACATACCGAAATGTATACTGAGTGCTTATTAGAGTATCTCCTCTACCTAGGTTCCTCTTGGGGGCGGGTTAGGGTTTTCCTTTGGGAAATAGACGTTATGATGTCACACTGAAATGTTTTAAAATAAATAAAATAATATAACACCACGCCTGTTTCCCCGAAGGGTTAGGCAGAAGTGTACCTCTACACCTACCTTTCGACAGTTATGTTTAAGTCCCATATAATAAGGGGCGAGCCTATTACCATCAACTGAGCACAAATCCAGATTCCGGGCTGCTACTGAGAAATTCCTAATAGAAAAACCTGATAACTATTTGCTCAACAGTAACGCTTGCGACCACTATATCAACGAGGCAGCCTCACATTAAAATAAATCAATCTGCCTAGTCTTTTCCCAACTATGTTGGGGTCGGCTTCCAGTCTAACCGAATGCAGCTGAATACCAGTATTTTACATGGAGCGACTACCTATCTGACCTCCACAACCCAGTAACTGGGTAATACAATACCCCTTAGTACGACTTTCGGACTTCTGACGACTCGTAACGACTGTCAAAGATCCACGAATGACAGCCAAGAGCATGACGAATGACATCCGAGGCATGGAGGAGTCTCGGTTTGTAAAGATGGTCACCTATCTACGGACCAACTGCGGCAAGCGTAGCTTAACCTGGTGGACCGACCGATTACTTAGCCACGAGCTCCTCACATTAAAATAAATATAGCAATGAAATTACTAAATTCTATTTCTAGGAGATGACCTAAAGCTCCTCAGGACTGGTCCCTGGAACAGGGTACGTCGAGGTAGCTGCGACTTCTTCGGATGCCAACGATACTGCCACAACTCGGGAGATGGCACTGGACCTAAGGGAGGAGGCGTTTGCGTCAAAAATCATTGCGACTGTAATGTAGTCCCGAAAGATGATTAAATTAAGGCTCGAATAAAATATGTTTTTTTTTATTATTTATTTTACAGAACAAGATTTATCTTCAAATCCAGGTTTAAAACATTGAGTAATTTATTGAATTTTAAACTTTATCCCGACAAAAATAAAGTTAAAAAAATACGGAAGTCGGTGTATTTGGTTTTGAATTTTCATTTTTTCACCACCTGCTGTATTATACCTTGCTATACCTATTAAAATAATAGTGACAGAAACTATAACTTCATCCATATACAGAGTTATTGGTCATACGTTGGCAATCTGTTAAAGGGATGTAGGAGAGGTCATTTGCAACCAAATACCCCTGACGACCCCATGCCAATGTCAACCAGTTTCCAGTAATTTCATTTTTCCAGTATTTTAATTGCCAGCAACGCTGACTTTTTAAAAATCCATAGTAATTATTGTACCTTATATATAATAATATGTATACTTAATCTTTTTATCGTGCTTGTTAGTGATCCTAGATTTCTACTACTGTTTCTGTTTTTACCCGTGAGAACCTGTAATTGGCTCTATGTTTCTTAAATAACTGTTATCCATTTGTTATAGCTGTTGGTTCTCCTAGAAATAAATAATTAGGTAATCGTTACTTTAGCATGTCAAAAAAAAAACAACCGACCTCCAAAAAAAACACTACAAAGTGAAAAATAACTTTAATTTCGGAAGTCGGTGTTTTGTATTTTCGTTTTTTGCCACCGACTTCCGAAATTAAAGTTATTTTTCACTTGGTAGTGCTTTTTTTGGAGGTCGGTTGTTTTTTTTTGTAAAAAGTTTTTATTTTTCACTTTTTAGTTGTGGTACCTACCCCACACACATTCAAATACCACTACCTGCTACCAGTGACAGAAACTTAACATATCATCTACATACTAAGTGGGAAAAAAATACGTATTTTGTAGCTAACTCAAAAACTATCAAAGCAAAGTTAATAAAATTTATATGGGACCAATTCGAAAGCACACCCTTTCAAACAAAAAAATAATTTACAAAATCGGTCCACAATTGACGGAGAAATCGTGGACATACATAAAAAAAAAAAAACATACGCGACGAACATATAACCTCCTCCTTTTTGGAAGTCGGTTAAAAATTAAGTCCATGTCATCTTGGATTTTTAGAATATTCCATATATTCGCCAACGTCATAAAAGCAATTATCTAATAGCGAACTTGTCAGCTTTTGAACATGGGGATGGGAACTTCCTGAAGTGAAGTAGGTAACTTGTTATACACCTGAATGGCATTAACATATACATTCCTCCTAAACAATTGTAAGCTATATTTAGTTCGTATTTATACTTTTTGTGACTGACTTCTGATTGCATGCGAAAATAGTGCGGATATTTTTTAACTAGCATACATCGTTCTTTGATGTACATGCAGCAATTACCAATTACTGATATATCTGCGCTGTCATTATTAAATTGTTTCCATTGATGAGCAGTTGACTCTTCATATTGACCTCATCTAGAGCAGTGTCTCAGCAGTGGGAAACTTATCGCTGATTATCATGCATAAGCTTATGCTTATTAACCTTACATGGAATTCTGGGCTTGCACAGCAACGCCAAGGTGCGCTTTGTCTGACTGACCTACCTACCGGTATGTTATTTTATTTGTTTATCTGATAAATTCTCGCGTTAAATTGTATTGAGGAAAAATGTTAACATATTTTTTTGCAGATTGGTCAATACAACCAGACTGCACAAAAACATGTCAGTTTTCTTCAATATAATTTTTATTGTAAAATTTGTTGATGTATAGAATATTTAATTATATCTTCCATAAAATTCAATCACAGTCATTGACTAACAAATCCTTGACCCCTATTGTAAGTACATAAAATTTAGTTTACAATAGCAAATACTTGTACAATGGTTAATATTTTAGTGGTTTTCATTTGCGAAGATTTGTATATTAATTATGATCGAAGTGCGAATATGATAGTTAATTGCTTCAAGAGACTTTAGTGACAAGATTTATTTATTTATGGAACGAGGCACACCAACGACTTATTTACAACTTTACAAGGATAGTAAGAATAGGTAATAATCACGAGTCTTCAACACTGTGTAAATACATCACTTATAGGCATGGATAAACTTCTTATTAAAAGGTGAACAATAACTATTAAATATAATTTTAAATAATTAAAAAACGTGTGGCACTCGGGGACTGCCGCGGTAAAGCTATTGCATAGCATTTGTAACCTCCATACTTCCTATTTGGCAACGCTACACTTGGGATGATGACGTGATGACATAAAACAAAAATTACGTTCCCATGACAACGTAATGTTGTCATGGGAACGTAATTTTTGTTTGGTTGAACCGTCATTACATGGTAGGCGGAGTGGGGGTGTTGGTTTCCTTTTCGTTACGGAATTTCTTGATTCGGTTGCCGCGCTCAAAGCCCGTGATAAAGGCTATGCAATAGCTTAAAAATAAAATAAAAATAAAATTCATTTATTTTAGGTTCTAGAACCATATTAAATACAAAAACAATACACATATTTGTCAATTTTATAAGTCAAACACTTTTGAATTGTCAAAGATTGGGTCAGTTAGTCAGAAAGTAGAAGCTAGTTAGTTGCTCATTCCAAAACGTAGATCGCTATGGAGAAGAACGGGCAAGGAACAACTCCAAGGACACTCTTTGAATTAGTTATAGATATTACAAAATCTTGGGTACATTATTCTTGTTTATGTGAGAACAATGTACAAAAAAATTATCAAAAGCAATTCAAAATATAAAATTAAAAATAAGCCCTGGCAGATGAGAGATGACCAGTATCATCTGACGGCGCCCGTTCACGAACATGACGCGAGAATCAGCACCATCCAGCTCAACCATTTTGTAGGAAATCGAATAATACAATACACGCGCCACCATCAGCGAAACATTTAAGTGAACAATACATTTCGTCCGAGAGAGCAAGAGTCTCGAGAGAACATTAAAATAAAAATAAAATAATAAAATAAATAATCATTTAATTCAGATTAATCTAAGTACGATTACATCCATATTAATGTTAGTACAATTGGGAGCTTACAAACTATGTTAGTAATAATTAATATAGTTCGAACGAGAACGATAATCGTCGGTTGGTACCTCATTTAATTAAAAACGTCTAAGGGGCCTCTGCGAGTTGGCTTCGGGCCCTCGTACGCCTTTCAAAGGTCTGGGACCCCTGGGTCCCGAGAAATGTCATTAACATAGAATTATAATTCAATTAAATAATATATGACGGAGGAGGGCCGACTCCATCATCATTATTAGCACTCATTGTCGGTCTTCTTAACTGTGGGCGTCGGTGGGTAGTGTTGGATGAAGAAAACAGACTCGTATACACAATCAAACTATAATTCCAGTCCAACAGTTACAACACGGTAAATAGCAACACAACACAGGCACGTATAGTTAAGTAGGTACTAGGTACGTATCGCCGAACGCGCGATGGTTTAGTGATTCGCACGCGCCACCCGCCGACCGAGAAGTGTCAAGAATCGTTAGCGCGCGCCACACCAACTCCATCGAGCGCCATTAGATGGCGCTGGCGTACCGGATACGACTCGATTGCGACACGGCCATCCTGCTTGCACACGTCCTCGTGTGATTTACCCTGCGAGATAAAATAGTCCACGAGAGAATATGGTTCCACTCGGTCACTCCTGACCAAACTCTAGATTTATCGGGTCGGTGAAAATAACGAAATTTTAAAACTCTTCAGCTTTATTTTAACAAAATCTTACTCTTTAATTAAATCAAACATGGTAAAATTGGGAATAATCGAAAACACAACAATCACTACCCTGGGCCATGTACCATAGTCGTTCGGATCAACCTTTAAAACTCTACTGCAGCAAAAAAACTGCCAAGCTTACAGAAACCATCGAGTAAAACCTCTAACGCCACGGCTCTCCAGCCGACCAGCAATCGCATTGCTCTCATACATCCAGCGCATGGATCAAAACTTCTGCATATCCATCAAGTGGATCGCCCGTGTGCATCACCCACTGACTACACACTATGGTCTTTCCAGACCCCGACCTCCGCCAGAGAAACACGCCCATCGCGCACCCACGGACTACTTGAGTTGCCTCAAGAGACACCGATTTCTACCGGGCTACGACTACGTAGTAACTACTGGTACGGTCGAACACAGCAATTGCATTGCTCTCACACATCCAGCGAATGGATCAAAACTACGGTCTTTCCAGACCCCGACCTCCGCCAGAGATACACGCCCATCGCGCACCCTGGTACGGTCGAACACAATACGGCCAATAGAATCCCTTACTCGACTTTCTACCAAAACTTAAGCTTGGTCATCATCATCTAAATCACAATCAATGTCAACATCAACTGGTACGTGACCCACTGGCATCTTCCTTAGGCTATCGTGTGCATATTTGTAGGTACGCTTAGAATTCAAAGCTTTCAGTGTGTAACGATCACCGCCCAAAATCTCAATAACTTTAAACGGACCTTTAAACTTTGAATCTAACTTCGTTTGATTTCGTTCTTCGTTTTTTATCAACACAAAATCACCAATGGCAAAATTTTGAATTTTCGCCTTTGTTTTGTCAAATCGGATCTTGTCATATTCCGCACACTTCTTAATATTTTCTGACGCGCGTTCGCGCATTTCTTCTATGTCTACACATCAACGATAATGGTCTCGCAATTTTTCCTATTAAAAGCTCCAGAGGTGAAGCTTTTGTAACTCGATTTATGGTACAATTTAAGGCAAGTTGAACATCTCCTATAGAGTCCTGCCACGACCTGTTATCGCTATTCTCTATAGCAGTTAGCATCGATTTAAGGACACTCATGATGCGCTCTACCTGCCCATTAGCACGAGAAAAACCTGTAGCTATCAGATGCAAGTTGATATTCTTGCTCACGCAAAAGTCGCGAAACTCTTTACTTGCAAAACAGCGTCCTTGATCCGCTATTATGCGAGTTGGAGCACCAAAAAGCGCTACACTTTGAGTCACCGCGTGAATACTACTCTTAGAGTCAATATTTGCTGTATGGTAGAGCAGCACGTACTTCGTAAACGCATCGATTAACACAAAAATGTATTCCTTCCTATCGTTCTTTCCGCTAAGTTTACCTGTCGCGTCTATATGAACCGTGTGCCATGGACTCGTCACCTTCGGTATCGGGTGCAATTCGGCTTGAACTTTACCGGAATGAGACTTAGCGACTTTGCACGTAACGCAGCTATCTGTGAATTTTCTAACGTACTGAGACATTCCCGGAAACCAATAATAATCGAAAAGCTTCTCAGCCGTCTTTTCAGCACCGAGGTGAACGATAGAGTCGTGGAAATTTGACTACCGACCATCGGAGAGCGCGAGGTAAATACGGTAAGCATTTAGATCTACCATTGCGTTGGATATTACGGTGAAGGACGCCTGAACGTAGCACATAAGTTTTGGCTAGTTGCTCGTCTAATTGATTCTCTTCTAAATCGGTTACGATTTTAGAAATCTCTACATCGCGCTGTTGTTCGGCTTGAAGCCAATTGGGAGAGAGTTCAGTAAAATCAATGCGTTTTGGACTTACACGGGTCTCTACTGATTTCGAATCAAGCGGTAAAAGGTTTCGTGAAAGGAAATCTACATGTGACATACGTTTCCCCTCCCTATACGTTACGTCAAAATCGAAAGACTGCAGAAAAGCCCACCATCTGTGCGCCCGGGGAGTCAGTTCCTGCTTCGTTTGGGAAGATTTCAACGAGTTACAGTCCGTAACGACGGTAAAGTTTCTGCCGTGAAGATATTGCCTAAAATGTTTGATAGAGTTCACAACCGCGAGAGTTTCGAGGTCGTACGAATGATATTTGCTCTCTGCAGGAGACGTTCTCTTACTAAAGTACGCTACCACACAACGCTTACCATCAGCCTTGACTTGAAACAAAATTGCTCCATAACCTAAACTACTCGCGTCTGTGTGTAGCTCTACCGGGAGCTCTGAGTCATAGATCGTCAATACCGGATCACTCGTCAAGGTACAGATTACATTTTGGCGAATATTTTCGTGTTCTGGTTTCCATGTCAATTCGCCTTTCAGTGAAGTCAGTCGGTACAATGGGGCCATTATTCTAGAAAAATTTTGCACAAATTGGCGAAAGTATGAGGCTAGCCCGATAAACTGCCGTAGTTGGGTCACCGTTTCTGGAGGTGGTAGAGCCGTTAAAGCCTCTACTTTTCTGCGATTGGGTCTGACCTGGCCAGACTCTACCTCAAATCCCAAGAACTCTACCTTCGTCTTGAGGAAGGAGCATTTCCTGAGGTTCAAAGAGAAGCCAGCTTTAGTCAGAACTTCCAACACAGTGTGAAGTCTTTGTAAACCTGACTCTACATCGGGAGAAATAATCAAGACGTCGTCTACGTATACGACCACATAGTCATGAGCAAGGTCACCTAAAGCATTCATTATAGCTCTTTGAAAAACAGAGATAGCATTTTTTAAACCGAATGGCATGGTCAAAAATTCATATTGACCTTCAGGTGTTATAAATGCTGTGCTCTCAATCGACTCTACATTTACTGGTATTAAATGAAAACCGCTAGCGCAGTCTAATTTTGAAAAATAATTGGCACCATGGAGACGCGCGATTTGATCAGAAATTAGAGGAAGGGGGTAACGATCGGAGACAGTGTTACTATTAAGTTCGCGGTAGTCTATACACATGCGGTCTGAACCATCTTGCTTCTTTACTAGCAGAGCTGGGCTTGCAAATGGAGAGCAGCTAGGTCTGATAATATTCGCTTCTAACAGTTCTTTCACACGGTCGCGCACAACGCTGCGTTCGTCCACCGACATCCTATACGGTCGCCGCTGAACCGTACGGTTCGGATCAATCAACTTAATCTTAAGCTCGCCTGTGTTCACTCGCGTCGTAGGCAAACCGGTAATAAAAAATTTTGAAAACTGATTAAGCGTTTGCAAAAGCCTATGTTTGTCATTGCCAGTTACATCCGTCGCTATAACAGTTAAATCCGATTGAAGCGCGTTATCACTATTATGACTCACCGAATTTACACAAAAGACTTTCGTTAACGAAAGCTCCGTTGCAGTCATGTTTACAGCAAAACCCAGATTTAAAATCTCGCGACCTAACATGACGTCACTTTGCAAATAATTGTCGGGCAAAACATGCAACAAAATTTCGAGAGGGTGATCGTTAATCACTACACAACATAAAATCTGTTCTGTGCTGAATACTCGCGTTTGACCTATACCAGTCATAGTAACAACATTACTAGCACGTTTACCATTAAATTTCGATGCAAAACTTTCTTTTACCAGCGAGCATTCAGCACCAGAATCGTAAATAAAGCGTAACAATTCACCTTTGTGTTGTAACGTGCCCGATGGTGGTTGTACGACGCAGACATCAATACGCCGCTCGTGCCGCGCCCCGCCGTCGACCGGCCCGCTGCCGCCGCTGCCACTGCCGCCGCTGCCACCGCCGCTCGTACACCGGACGGCTATGTGACCCGGCTTGCCACATTTGAAGCAGACCAAGGGCGGCTTCGCTGCCGGCTGTTGCGCCGCTTGACTCGACAATGATGTAGATGTTGTAGGTCTTCCCCTCGTATCCAAGGGCTTGCTTCTGCAGTCAATTCGCTTATGACCGGTTTTTCCACAATTGAAACATTTCATTGATGTAACCTTTGCTCGCTTGATATCGATTGTATTCGATGATTCACCAGTGGTATTAATCCTGCGCTTCAAATGTGATAACGCGTTCAGTTCTTGCTGTAATTTGTCCCTCGATGTAATGTTCGTAGTAAACGCCATACGTTGAAGTCGCTGGTCAAACTGTGATATGTGAGCGAGTACTGTTGCTACGGCGATTTCTTCTTTGTTTACATCTTTCCAACGATTAGTCAGCGAAGTAATTAAACGACTTGCAAACGCGGGTAGTGTTTCCTTTTCACTCGGTTTTTCACCGTTCATTTTAATGAGGGTACCCGCCAATGTCTCGGTCGAAATAAATCGTGTTGTGAAAAGTACCTTAAATTCGTTCCACGTCATTCCTTCGTAGGCTATTTGAGATAGCCATGTTGATGCTTCACCTTTTAGCGCCTTGCTGACCGCCAAAACAAGTCGACCGCCGCTTGGTGGATTTTCGGATAAACAAGAATCTGCTGTCGCGCACCATGATCTTGCGTCGGTATCTTGTTTGTCAGGATCGAATGCAGGTAGTTCTTCACAGTAAGCTGGTTTCGGTGATTGCAGCGCCTCAATCAACGCTCGCATGTTTTTATTCTGTACGTCGAACATGGCACGCCATACGTTTGTTTCCTTGTTCTGATCCAACACTGATCCCACTTCTGATGACGGAGGAGGGCCGACTCCATCATCATTATTAGCACTCATTGTCGGTCTTCTTAACTGTGGGCGTCGGTGGGTAGTGTTGGATGAAGAAAACAGACTCGTATACACAATCAAACTATAATTCCAGTCCAACAGTTACAACACGGTAAATAGCAACACAACACAGGCACGTATAGTTAAGTAGGTACTAGGTACGTATCGCCGAACGCGCGATGGTTTAGTGATTCGCACGCGCCACCCGCCGACCGAGAAGTGTCAAGAATCGTTAGCGCGCGCCACACCAACTCCATCGAGCGCCATTAGATGGCGCTGGCGTACCGGATACGACTCGATTGCGACATATATAATAATAAATAAAAAAAAAATATGTATCTTATTTAATTCAATTAAACATTAAGTGGCAGGACTGGGTGGATTCCCCGATGGTGATGATAAATCACTATACGACTGCGTGCAGCTGTATCCAGCGAGTCAGCATCGGAGAGTCCCACCGGTCCACCAGCCCGCGCAGGATGGTGTTGGGACTGTCTCGCGTGCGGCGCATGATAGAAGCGCACCGTTTGCGCATGATGGCCGCAAAGCCTTCCGTGTCAGCCGCCGCGAACATCGCGGAGGCGCTGCAGTGGCGCGGCAGCCCCATCAGCACCCGGAACGTGTTATTGTATTGAACGCGCAGATCGCTGTAAAACCATACAAAATCCCAATAAAATGTTCGCACTTAAGGTAACAAAACTAAATAATGGAATAATATTAAAAAAAAATGTTTTATGAAGAAGACATGTGGTACCGACCAGAGATTTATTTTTTATTACAACGTTGTAGCGGGGAATTTTGGGAAATTATCCCAAACTTCCCCGCTACACCGTAAGGTTATCTGCAGACAGACAAAACACCTGACGAGTTTATTCAATATAGCCTCTGCCTGCGACTTTGTCCGCGTGATTTTACTTTTTTGAACAAAAAATTTATCCTATGAAACTCGGCAACACTGTAGGAACCCATTACTGAAATAATTTTCGAAATCAACAGTTCCGAAGAACATACTATATAATCTCAATAATTTTACTTCATTTTTAAGCTATTGCATAGCTTTTATCGCGAGCTTTGAGCGCGGCGACCGAATCAAGAAATTCCGTAACGAAAAAAAACCTAACACCCCCACTCCGCCTACCATGTAATGACGGTTCCCATGAAAACGTGATGTTGTCATGGGAACGTAATTTTTGTTTTATGTCATCACGTCATCATCCCAAGTGTAGCGTTGACAAATAGGAAGTATGGAGGTTAAAAATGCTATGCAATAGCTTTACCGCGGCAGTCCCCGAGTGACACACGTTTTTTTTTTTTTTAAGTGTGGAAAAAAAAAAAATTCGCTAAACGGGTATAATTTTTTTCATCGTGAGTGTCATAGTTAAAATATTTAATCAGCACTTTAGAATTTGCTTGGCAGTTCAAATAATGAGGTACACCGTCTGAAATGCATTCTGAATTACAATTTGATAAAGGCTTGTTACGAGTCTTGTTGTACAAGGGTCGTCTTGTTTGGACACCTAACTTTAATTCAACATTTTCGAAAGATAAGTTAATACAGAGTAAAGACTCTTTACGTGACCAGGGGGCTGGCCTTTTTTTGGCCAAAGAATCAGCATTGCTACATTCTGTAAATGATCGTGAAAACCACTTCAGAATCCGTTGCGTATTTTAGAAGAATAACGCAGTCACACAGACAGACACGAAATCCGACTTTAATTTATTTATTACTAACGACCCAGTCCTGCTTCTCACGGTTTTTATAACTTGCCATAACATCGAAATTTCTCCATTCAAAGCCAAAGTCAAATCATTTATTTCAAATAGGCCCATGTATGGCACTTTTAAACGTCAAAAATTACAAAATAATAAAATTGATTCTAGTCGCCCCTTCTAAAAGGTAGTTTTCTTATGGAGAAAAATGGGCAAGAAACTCCACCGTTACTCTTTTAAAATGTTTTACAATTGTTTGTATATGTACGTACATTAGTTAAATAATTATTATATGTGAAGACGATGCACCTAGAATAAAATTACTAAACCACAATAGGTAAAAAAAAATTAAAATGAAGCAACGACAGATAATTTAATATGTGATAGATACACGGTGCTCACATATTTACAAACATTGTAAAATTAGACGATTTTCCTAAAATTTTGTAATTAATAAGTCAGTGTATGAGGAAGTAATCACAGAATGTAAAATCAATGTCATAAAATACAAAATAATAAATTTTATAATTAAATTAGCAACCAGTTTGATTTTGTCTTGATTCTAAATTGTCCTATGGAGCAGGACCAGCATGTTTCCAAGCACTCTTATCTTGGATATAATCCTTTAATTTGTAATATGCTTGTTTACAAAGTGTATCCATTTTAAGTAAATGTAATATTGGTGTATTATACACATTAACCTTCCGGAATACATTTTGTAAATGATCGTGAAAACCACTTCAGAATCTGTTGCGTATTTTAGAAGAATAACGCAGTCACACAGACAGAAACGAAATCCGACTTTAATTTATAATATGCATAGAAATAAAAGTAATCAAAAAGCAAGTGGTTTCTGATAGCATTAGACTAATACAAGTCAGTTTTTACCCGACTACGGCGAAGCAAAAAGGTATGTATGTATGTTCATCTGTTACCTCATAGCTACTAAACTACCGATCATAATTTGACAAATGAGGTATCATTGGAAACGTCTTTATCGTCCGCTGGTTATAGGCTATGTGACATTACATTAAATGTAAAATGGCGCCCTTTAAAGAACATAAAGTATGAACTTTATATCCTTTGGAGGGCGCCATAAATATAAATAAAATATTAAATAAATAAAAACCAAAAAAAAATGTTTTTATTGTATATTGTCTAAGTAAATAAATATGTTTAAATTTTTAAAAACAAGCAAAAGTGAAACTGTGCTACGTGTGCCGTACGTAGCACAGTCTCACTTTTGCTTGTTTTTTCTTTGGCTGTAAAATTAATAACTAGGTATTATACAATAAAACCCAAACAACAAAAAATAAAGCTGTTCTGCAAATACTTTATTAGTATATTTTGAAAACATGTTACAGAAGTTCTTACAAATTCAACACCGCACAAGTTCATAATAGGCTTCACCGATCACAAACGACTGACACCAATGTTCTATAATTTCCTTCAGAAACGACATAAATTGAGTGGAAACCAATAATATCCGTATATGGGGAAATGTACGGTGTACGGGGCTTTATCGCATCGTACGTGATGACATTTCTATTGAGCCGATGGCACTCAACGCCATACGAGTCTTAAGACTCTCCACTTTGAAACGACGATAATTGTATGTGGAAATGGAATATAAAAATACCATTCCCTTTGTACTGAACGACGGGATTTCCGACATTTTTTAAAGAAATAAATACTCTTAATCATTTCTTTGCTAATAGATGTTTTGTGAGGATGTTTATTGAATTTTCTTTTCAATCACCCGGCAAAATGTAGCCAATTTATAACGTACAATGTTACTTTTGTATGTGAACCAATCTCTTGTCGTAGTATTTATAAAAATCTTGAACTCACTCACTGACAGACAAAGCACACCCCAAACCGCTGGTTCTAGAAGCGTGAAATTTTGCACAAGAGTTCCAAATATATCGAAAGTGAGCCTAAAGAAAGGTTTTTTGAAGTGAAAACTTCTTTAGGCGCGTTGGGCATTTTTGAGATAGGAAAAAACAATTGAACTCGCAACACCGTTACCGGCACCACATTTTTGTAAACGCGATTATGCTCTTTATTTATATTACGTTACGGATCAATGTTCTATGCTAGTATTTTTACTTTAAAGGTTCTGGAAGCATTTTTTTAAATTGTTCAAGTTTTCACTTCTGTCGGCACTCCTGGAGTGCCACTGTTTTTTTTTAATTCAGCCTTTAAGCGGGTTGGGTAGGGGATCCATACGCGAAATAAGTTACGGACACCAGTCCGTATTTACCTATTAGTGAAGAAAATTTTTATAGAAGTTCGTAATTTTTGCCGATGGGAAATCCTATCGCGGCTTGTTAGAAGATAAATGTCGTTTCAGCAACCTGTTACTGTAGTCCAATCCAACCATGCTTACGTCAAAGGGGGTTTCAGGCATTGTATACTGCAATAGCCGTCAGACGTTACTTACATGAATTGCTACACAAAGGTCTACGCAGGGGCTACGCCGTAGCCGGCCTTGCTACGACAGCTCTCAGCTACAGAGTGCTATATAGTGGTTTCTCTTCAATTGTGATAATTCAGGATGCCCGGTAAATAAAGTATAACCTTGAAATGGCTTATATAAAAAAAAATGGTGGCACTCCGGTAGTGCCGACAGAAGTGAAAACTTGAAAAAAATCGCCTTGGTGGAAGAAAAATACTTGTATAGAACATTGGTACGTAACTTATCTAAATAAAGAGCACAATTGCGTTTACAAAACCTTTAACGTAAAAATACTTGCATAGAACATAGATCCGTAACGTAATATAAATAAAGAGCACAATCGCGTTTACAAAAAAGGATTGTGTGGTTTTATGAAACCACGGTGAAAGTGAAACTTCTATAGGCGCCGCCATATTGGCCTTGGCAGCTCTGACGAGCGCCTTTCACTTTATCCCTACTCCGCGGCCGACCGTCATGCGACATGCAACACACAGACGAAAAAGTTTGAGGCAATGTAATAAAAGTTTCACTTTAAAATGAGGTGTCGTTACAGTGTCGCGAAATCAATGGTTTAGTCCCATCCCAAAAATGCCCAAAGCGCTTAAAGAAGTTTTCACTTCAAAAAAATCTGTATATTTATTTTAACACAAATGAAATTTGTTTATTAGTGGCCGCGGCGTACAAGAATTTAAAATAATACCTATATTTATAAAACATTAATGTTACGCCACAGACAATGGTCCACCTGAAGGACTAAGTGCGGAAACCAAACCCCATAACATAAAATATAGAATATCGATGTTAATCCTAAAAGAAAATTGTATTTTTTTCAACGGTCGTAAGTTCTGCTCTAGTCCATGTCCAGGTTAATCAATATTACTGAAAACCTTGAATGAAATGAAATTATTGGAGTGTTTAAAAAAAAAAAAACTATTATTTTGAATTTTTAAGCTATTGCATAGCTTTTATCGCGGGCTATGAGCGCGGTGACCGAATCAAGAAATTCCGTAACGTAACGAAAATAAAACCTAACACCCCCACTCCGCCTACCATGTAATGACGGTTTCTATGACAACGTGATGGATGTTATCATGGAGGATGGATGTTACAAATGCTATGCAATAGCTTTACCGCGGCAGTTCCCGAGTGCCACACGTTTTTTTCTTTCTTTTTCGTGTTTTTGAAGTGAAAACTTCTTCTGGCGCATTTGGCATTTTTGAGATGGGAAAAAACAATTGAACTCGCGACACCGTAACGACACCTCGTTTTTGTAAACGCGATTGTGCTCTTTATTTATGTTACGTTACGGATCAATGTTCTATGCAAGTATTTTTCTTCCACCAAGGCGATCTTGTTCAAGTTTTCACTTCTGTCGGCACTCTCGGAGTGCCACTGTTTTTTTTTTTACTGTTATTTTGAATTCTTTTTCGTGTATTAATGACTAACCTGGTATCACAGTTTTTAGGCTTTTTAATTTTATTTTGTTTTCTAAAACTAGCTTCTATGCATTCGTATTCAAATACCCCAATGGCACATCTAACATGAAGTAGCACTCGAATTACAATAATCTTCCTACAAATTTGTATGCATGCATGCACTTAAGGGAAGCGACCAGTAATTGCATGACGCGATGCGGTCAGTATCAAGCTTTGTGACGTGACATTAACGCAATTGGAATTCTAGTCTAGTGCGGGACTGTATTTTGAAAAGCCACATTTATATGGCACACTTTCATAAATACGACACTAATGTGTTGTAGACATATTTGTCATAGTTTAACAGGCTAGGCTAGGAAAATATGAGATGACCATTTTATGTGAGTATTAATTTAAATCGTCGAAATATATACACGTTGTGTGGTGCATGTGCGTTAAAATTTCATTATGCGTTTCTTTGACAGAGTCCTTAGGATATTTTAATAAACATCTTAAAAAAAAACAGTGGTACTCGAGTGCCGACAGAAGTGACTTTTTTTTTTTTTTAATTTGTTCAAGATCGCCTTGGTGAAAGAAAAATACTTGTATAGAACATTGGTCCGTAATTTTATCTAAATAAAGAGCTCAATCGCGTTTACAAAAAAATAATTCAAAACCTTTAAAGTAAAAATACTTAAGTACATGGAACATTGATCCATAACTTTATATAAATAAAGAACACAATCGAGTTTACAAAACCTTTAAAGTAAAAATACTTGCATAGAATATTGATCCGTAACGTAATACAAATAAAGAGCACAATCGCGTTTACAAAAATGAGGTGTCGTCATGGTGTCGCGAAATCAATGGTTTAGTCCCATCTCCAAAATGCCCAACGCGCCTAAAGAAGTTTTCACTTCAAAAAATAAAAGATGAGATGACTCATCTTTATAAACTTCATTGTTAACGCCAGCTCAATGTGTACTACTTGAATTTGGATGATGATCTGAGTTGATCACATCATATCAAAGACACAAGCAACAGATTCTGAATGCAGTTGTCCACGTGGTATTAATACTTCCAAATGTAACTGCCCAGGCTGACGATATTGGTTGTGACAGAATACCTCAAAATTGTTGATTATTAAGGGTAAACGTATCCCACTTATGTAAGTTCTGCACATCTCTATTTGTATTTATCAGGAAGATCTTAAGTGGCTGTGTTTTTGTTGGCGAGAAGACTAAGTAAAAAACTTTAATCAAAACCTCATGCGAAAACATCCCTAATAGTCTCAAGCATACATTACTGCTGGGTAAGTTGGTGAGTAAGAAAAACTACCCTTACACTATAGATATACCCAACATCTTATTTTTTTTCTTTTTGGGTGGGAAATTATCAAAAACTTCTCCCGCTCTGGTTGGAGCGGGAGGGCTTGTCAGACTCCTACTGACTAAAACCCACCCGTGTTCCTTAAGTTGCCATGTTGCCGGGGGCACGATATCCCTTTCGGACTTCCTCGCAAACTCGGCAGGCATCGGCCCTAGCGGACCCCGTCAGTTCTGCTGACATCTCTTTGAGGAACACAACGCGACGTTGACCTGGGCCTGGTCCTTATCGGACGGATATACCCAACATCTGCCTAGCCTTTTGCGAAATACAGGCAAGTGATGTTATGATGTTTTTATTAACTAAGTGGTTGAAAAATCACATGATGAATGTTTTGTTTATTGAAATGTTTTATTGACACTAATTGAACCTTATGTCATGTCACAATAATGACATAACGATAAAAAAAAAACTTGTAGCACTCGGGGACTGCCGCGGTAAAGCTATTGCATAGCATTTGTAACCTCCATACTTCCTATTTGTCAACGCTACACTTGGGATGATGACGTGGTGACATAAAACAAAAATTACGTTCCCATAACAACATCACGTTTTCATGGGAACCGTCATTACATGGTCGGCGGAGTGGGGGGTGTTAGGTTTTATTTTCGTTACGTTATGGAATTTATTGATTCGGTCGCCGCGCTCAAAGCCCGTGATAAAAGCTATGCAATAGCTTAAAAATAATAACGTCTGCCGTAATGATTTTATTTTTACTAAGCAATTTCCCTTAAATATTCCATTGTAGAAACCCCATTGTTCATGAACACATCAAATTATTATTTTATTTCGGCAAATAATTTTCATATTACTGCTTCCTTTACGGCCAAAATTAAATGTCAGGTCCAATAGAAAATAAACAAGTGTGATTTTGGCACTTTTATCTTCTTTTCCGTGTTCTATTCTTTATTCGTTTGAAAGAAAAAATCGTGATGATTTTAGTATTTATAACTATGTATTTTTTTAACATTATATAACATCACGCCTTGTTTCCCAAGGTTGGTTGGGCAGAGATGTCCCTGTACCAGGTACACACACTTATTTTGAGTACCGTAGAAATCCAGATGTTGTTTTTGTAGGGTTCCGTTGCCAAATGCCAAAAACGGAACCCTTATGGATTCGTCATGTCTGTCTGTCTGTCCGTCCGTATGTCACAGCCACTTTTTTCCGAATCTATAAGAAATATGCTGTTGAAACTTGGTAAGTAGATGTATTCTGTGAACTGCATTAAGATTTTCACACAAAAATAGAAAAAAAAAAACAAAACAATTTTGCGGGTCCCCATACTTAGAACTGAAACTCAAATTTTTTTTTTTCATCAAACCTGGCGGTATCTATAAATAGGTCTTTAAAAATGATATTGAGGTTTCTAACATCATTTTTTTCTAAACTGAATAGTTTGCGCGAGAGACACTTCCAAAGTGGTAAAATGTGTCCCCCCCTGTAACTTCTAAAATAAGAGAATGATAAAACTAAAAAAAATATATGATGTACATTACCATGTAAACTTCTACCGAAAATTGGTTTGAACAAGATCTAGCAAATAGTTTTTTTTTTAATACGCCATAAATCGTAAACAGCAATTTACCTTTCATTCAAAGTTACTTGTTGCTACGGAACCCTTCATGGGCGAGTCCGACTAGCACTGAGCCGTTTTTTTGTTTTTGAAAATTTTATTGTGTTGCTCAAGAATTCTTAGTAACTTAAATATTTACTTTATTACTGACTTAATACAATCTTAATCTTTACATTATCTTCTTTCTTTTACTTATCTTAATTTGGCGAATGAAATGCTATCACAATAACACTAAAGCAGTAATGTTGTATGTCAACCGTACAGTACAAAATATGTCGTCTCGGCAAACCTCGTGTTTCGTCAGTCGTCGGATTTCTGTCAGTTGCACTTTGCACTTGACGCAGACCGGACAGTCTCAATCGACTTGGAAGTATATAGAGTTGTTAATACTCTTTTAACTTAATGTAATTTATTTAAAAAATGGGAGGAAAGCCGCTAAAGTCGCAAGCACGACAGATAGGAAAATTGTTTTACAGCTCTATATAGTTCACACGGAAACCAAAACAAAACAACAATAAAGTACTTAGAGTTCTGAATTCAAATTATTATACACGATAAATCTAATAAAATTGATGGACATAGAAATTAGCATTCGTTTGTATTCGGAAATCCGATAATACCCGAGGGACATAAGAAAATATAAATAATGTCCAGTCATTAGTTGTAACAATTTGATATTGACAGCGCCTTTATGTCGTAGGAGTAAGGGCGGTTTTCGTAGTGAAAATGTTTGCGTAAAACATGTTAACAGCCCCTTATCTTTTTACATTTCAGCCCATTAATAGTTATTTCATATTTAATCTCTTTAGTTTTAAATGAAAGCTCTTACAAAGACTTAATTTGAAACAATTAACAGAAACAGTTGACTCTATTTGCCAACATTATGTTGGGTCAAATGTTGGAAGTCTAAATGTCGACCTAGTTTACTAGACATCGATAAAAGCCTCTCTTCTTATTGAAAATAGGTAACTTAGGCTTCCACAAACTGGCTCACACTTGACACCAAAGAGGTTGTCAAACTTCGGAGCTGTGATATTTTTACCATATTTTTTTTAAGTACTCAATAATTTTACGACACATGAACCGGAAAATTTAAGTGTCTGTCACCTAGTTTTAACCCCCGACGCAAAAAGAGGGGTTTTGTAAGTTTGACTGCTATGTGTGTCTGTCTGTGGCACTGTAGCTCTTAAACGGGTGAACCGATTTGAATGCGGTTTTTTATTTGAAAGCAAATTTTCTAGCAATGATTCTTAGATATGTTTTATCAAAATCGGTTCAGCCGTTTGAAGATTATCAGCTCTTTTCTAGTTGATGAATGGATGTGAGTATCTTTCACAGGTCTGATCGATTTGAAATTTGGTATTCTGTTACTTCAATGATATTAGAAGAACACAGTAACCTTGAACTAATGCTGCAGCATTACCTGGAATTTGCAGGATACCCAACTCCCGTACCAACTTACAGCACAGGTATCATGTTTGGGCTCATTGGAATGGTCTCAATGAATAGGTTATAGATAGATTGTGAACACGGTCTGGTAATGAAGTAGGAAAAATAAATGTTTGTGTCGGGGTTTTTTAAATTTTAACTGTTAAAAATTTTACTTTTTCTATTTAATTACCTCTTTTATTTTATGGACAATTCTTGAGAGCTTCTCTTCTTTTCTTAGCTTTTCTTCTTGATTCTTGGAGGGGCTTGTGGCTAAGTAATAACAGCCGCACGGGTCGATCGATCAGGTTAAGCTACGCTTGCTGCGATTGGTCCGTAGATGGGTGACCATCTTTACATACCAAGACCTTTCCGTGCCTCGGAAAGCACGCTAAGCCGTTGGTCCCGGCTATCATTTGTAGATCTTTGACAATCGTTACGGGTACTTAGAAACCCAAAAGTCTGACAACCAGTCTTACCAAGGGGTATCGTGTTACCTAGTATCTAGGTTGTGGAGGTCAGATAGGCAGTCGCTCCATGTAAAATACTGGTATTTAGCTGCATCCGGTTAGACTGGAAGCTGACCCCAACATAGTTGGGAAAAGGCTAAGCAGAAGAAAATTTTATAGACTATTCTTGTTGTTATTTTCCTAGAAATGAAGCTGTAAAAACAATTTGAAATCCCTATTTCGAAACGCAATTACAAAATTGACTTATTTCTCGAATACAAAACCTCCCAATAATTGTTTTAGCATTTTCAAGGCCTACATTTTTGGTCCTAAAATATCAAACAAACAAATAATTAATTTGTTGTTGCTCCAATTACGTGTTGGAAGTACAAAATTTTTAGCTCAGATTCATTTGAGTATTTCAATTAAATAGGTTTGTTTCGAGAGGATCCCTTTTCAGAAACTAATTTAATTTTGGGGTACTAACGCAATTTTCTGTGGTATACGGAAGTTTTGTTAGAAGTGCGTGGCTTGCAGAGCGGAAAATAATATGTTGTCCTTCTTCTTCTCCTTATCGTGTGGTTAGAGACTAACTTGTACCCTAATTGCGTAACTTATTTTCGTAAACAATTTCGCGAAATTTGTTTCAACAGATTTTTTTTCCAACTTATGCAGCAATGTATTAGAAATCTGTTTCAAATCGAAACAAATTGTGATTGTGTTGTATTACGCAATTAAGGTACTGGTGTCAGAGTTTTAAAGCTGCCCATGAGCCTCTAACTTCACATACCATCGAGAAATATCTCTCCGGCATGCCGATTTCCTCACGATTTTCCTTCCCGTTCTTCCTTCACCGTTTTTGAAGCAAGGGATAATTATACAATACTCACATGAATTCGAAAAGTCAGAGGTGCGTGCGTTTGAACTCGAGACCGATCGAACGTCCGTCGTGTCGTCCTACAACTAGAAGAATACTAAAAGATTATGTTTCTGGAGTAGAACTTATTTTTTATACACTTACATACATAAACTCACGCCTTCTTCCCACGGGTGTAGGCAGAAACTACAGAGCGCCCCCTGCTACGATCCTTACATACTCCTTTTGCCTCGTTTACGTTCATACATCTGGTCATACACGCACGCCAGTTGCGAGTACCTACTACGCATCTGACCTTTCTGGTTAGGTTAGTATTATGTCCTATAATTTTATTTGATGCATGAACAACAGAGGGACTCGTGGCTAAGTAATAACAGCCGCACGGGTCGATACGACAAGTTAAACTACGTTTGCCGGGGTTGGTCCGTGGATGGGTAACCATCTTTACATACCGAGACTCCTCCATGCCTCGGAAAGCACGTTAAGCCGTTGGTCCCGGCTGTCAATCGTGGATCTTTCTTTGACAGTCATTACGGGTCGTCAGAAGCCCGAAAGTCTGACAACCAGTCTTACCAAGGGGTATCGTATTACCCAGGTGCTGGGTTGTGGAGGTCAGATAGGCAGTCGCTCTATGTAAAATACTGGTATTAAGCTGCAAGCCAACCCCAACATAGTTGGGAAAAGGCTAGGCAGATTGATTGACATGAACAGCAGTACATACA
Organism: Agrochola lychnidis; assembly: GCA_963680765.1. Lineage (NCBI taxonomy): Eukaryota > Metazoa > Arthropoda > Insecta > Lepidoptera > Noctuidae > Agrochola > Agrochola lychnidis. The sequence goes on from OY796857.1 coordinate 21,051,839, forward strand.
AAAGCATTTATAGAAAACAATAATAAATTAAAGTGCTGGTCAGGGACCGCGGTCAGGGGAATATTTTTTTACATCTATTTGACACCACTTTAATTTTCAGTGTTATCGCCATTTCATACAACACTCACAGAATGACAGTTACGATTATGACAACACCTATACCAATTACAGGTAAACCCAGCATTCACCATAAAGTGCCTGGTGGACTGATCGTCAAACTGCCAAGTCATAAGTCTCGAGTTCGAACCCAAGGCACGCACCTCTGACTTTTCGGATTCATGTGCGTATTGTATAATTATGACTTGCTTCAAAAACGGTAAAGACAAACATCGTGAGGAATACCTGAGAGATATTTCTCGACGGCATGTGAAGCCAAGTCCAAGAGTCCCATGGGCGACTTTAAAACTCTGACACCAGGTTAGTCACTAACCACACAAAAAGAAGATCATAAAGAAAACCACGTAATTTTCTAAGAAAACATTCCAAATACAATCAGAAAAGTTTCAAAATACATTGTAGAAGAGGTTGTAGAATGCTGTGTGTAGGGCAGTGCACCACACTAATATACCACATCCCACAACCAGACACTCATCATCATCATCATCATTTTAAAAAAAATACAATAGACATGGATATATTTAGTAACCTTTTCCGCTTAGCAAGTTCTTAAGAGCCACAAAAACTCCTGAAAGAAATCGACACGTGCACAGGCACACCGAGCGCTAAATGCAAAGACAGCTCTGCGTTCAGCGCTCGGTGTGGAAACACGCAGTGTTCGGGTTCGCGACAACTCAATCGTCATCCTGAGGTTGCCTTGTTGAGAGGTGAAACACGTGTCGATTTATTTCAGGAGTTTTTTTATGGCTCTTTAGAAATAGCTAAGCGGAACAGATAACTAAATATATCCACGTCTATTGTATTTTATAATGGATTTCCGAAAGGATACGCCTGAATCAATTAACTATCATCATTTCAGCCGAAAGACATCCACTGCTGGACAAAGGCCTCCCTCAAGGTCGACCGATTCTGTGCTTTCCTCATCTCACGACACTCATAATCACGGTTCATTCCTTCAAAACTTTGAGATATATTGAATTCAAAAAATTCAAAAGTCATTTATTTAAATTAGGCTGAGAACCAGCACTTTTCGAACGTCAAAATTACATAAGACAGTCCCCCAAAAACGCCCACCCTTCACCACTTCCTAGTGCCTTTAGCTGGGAAGAAGAAGTGGCGCAACAAACTCCCCAGCAGCACAGCTGTCTGTTCAAGTTAGAAAAAAATAAAAATGACTCTATACAATAGTATGCAAAATTATTATGCAACACAAAACATTATTTTAATTAAGTATAAATTATTGGCCATATGTCAGCTAGCACACGCCAATATACCAACCAAAAACAATACTCAAGCAGAATTAAAAAATAAAAACTAAACGTAAAAAGAACTAAATATCTAAATAAAAGCCTCCAGGCATAAAGGGCGTGCCCGCTTACATAAAGCTGTAAATTGGAAGTTATAAATGATAAACTAGGACCATCGGGGTAAAATAAATGTACGTTAATTACTAGTAACAATAACAAAACCATGATCAGCAAGACGACCAGTCTTGACTTAGATTTTATCCTTTTTATCTGAGGTGCATTATCTGGTTAGTCTCAGTCCATATTTGATCAAATCTTTTTGGATAAGTTCCAAAATAAAACTGTTATTTTCTGAAAAGACAGTAAAAAGCAATGGTATAAAATAGAATTTCTGAAATTCATTGTATTTTTTGAGCTAAAGCTAAGTAGAAAAAGTAAGAAATTTGCGAGAAAATAAAAGTTAATATTATTTCCAGGTGAATCCTTAATATTATAAATGCGAAAGTAAGTTTGTTTGTTACGCCTTCACGCTAAAACGGTTGAACGGATTTGGATGAAAGGAGACGTTTCATTTTTGTATGGGACTCCGGCCATAACATGTACACTTTAGAAAACCTGGGAAACGAACCCCTAAATACAATAAAGACTGTTTTTTTCCATAATATCTAATACTTTTTGGGCACAAAATAAAACCGAAAATGTTTGACGTTTTTCAGGAGAAATACGACCATCGACAGCTAGCCATTTTCGTCCAGAAGTACCTACAAATCTACAATCCACTAAAGCAGTTTTTTATTTTTGTGATGAATCACACTTTCTAATTAATCAAAAAAGTTGTATAAGATAGCTATCTTAAAATAGTACAGAAATACATGCCTTTCATATTTATTTAAATGACGTCTACGTGATATTATTATGTTAAAATGTAACATGATTTCTGGACGAAAGCAGTATGCAAGTAAAACGACGCCATGATGAATTGAATATGGCAATAATTTGTTAAACTATTATTTTTTGTGCCGAAATAATCAGGGGAATAAACAGGAAAGAATATTTTTCTTCAATTCGTGGAATTTTTTCCTTTTTTTACATTAACGTACACTTTATGGCCGAAAATGAAACATCTCCTTTGGCACATATATAGATGATGCCCTGGAAAAGAATTTTTTTTTTCCCACGGGATCGAGACTTATGCGGGCGAAACCGCGGGGCGCACCTAGTATATAATAAAATATGGAAACATGGATTAATATGGATATACGGACCGGCGGGGTATTTAGACTTTTCCCGGGAACTAACGACGGTTGGGTTGTGATAACGTTAACAAGTACACCCATTACAGTTGTACTTGTTAATATGTATTCTTTAAAAAAAATGCGATTCACTTATCATGAGAAATATAAGTTAATCTTAATACTAAATACACGAACTTATGAAGAACGGTAGGTACTCGTAAATAATCTAGTAAGTGCACATTTTTTTTTTGTTACTTTTCTGTGGGGATCAAGAAAAAGTGAGCACTACATATCGTTTCTTGATGGCAAGTCAATAGCAATTAATTACACTTTGTTAATAGTAACAAGCTGGCAATATTTTTTAATTTGTTAATGTATCAATAATTATTAATATGTATTTTAAATAACTAATAATTTTATGTTGTAGAAGCAAATTAACAAATAAAAACAGTGGCACTCCAGAAGAGCCGACAGAAGTGAAAACTTGAAAAAAAATCGGCACCGCGGTAATCAACGCGTTGATGTCTTTTACTCCACGGTGTTGGTAAAAGGTCGCGAAATCAATGGTTTAGTCCCATCTCAAAAATGCCCAACGCGCCTAAAGAAGTTTTCACTTAAAAAAAAACACTGATTTCATAAATAGGTAATTTAAAATGGAGAGAAATTTAAACTTCAACTGCAAGCATCCATAAAAACTAGAGAAAAGTAGGTCTTACTTTTCCGGGAAAAGCCGGCGCACCCCGCTTCCCCGCTGTAATAATTATGATCATGGCCATATTACGGGGCAGCAGCCTTCTAATAGGCAGAACAATCAGCAAATATCAAAACAGTTCAAAATGGGCACTATTCTATAGTTTACACAGAATACTTAATAGGATTACACTCATCGAATCGGACGCTCGCCTAACCGTGCAATGCGAGTCGGGGACAGAATTACCCCAGTGGACCACACCATTACAGCCCATTAATAGGGCAATTTAAACTCAGTTAACGTTTCGCGTGTTCGCTTGAAACGGCTTTTATCACGTATAATGGCGGATTTAGAACGTATTTTTGTTGTGGAAAGTGCTACTGTCCTGTGTACACGTCTGTTGAACGCTGAGATTTTTCTTTTAACAGCTGTTTTTGTTATAAAGGAATGAGCAATTAATGGACAAGCAAAAATTTGTAGTAGTGACCGTGTGTTGGGGTTTGGTGGGAAAAAAGTTGGCAATGCTTGACCAGTTTTTCAGACTATAGTGAGTATGAGAGTGTGTTTTGCATTCCGATGATACTGTTGAGATCTTGATCGTCAATAATTTTTGATAAAACTATTTTTATTTAATAGGCACTATAACGAACTACCGCACATAAGGAATAGAAAAATAGACATATCGGTTAAAAAGGTAAGGTCATAATAACAATCGATGCATGCGCTGTCACTTGTACATAATGATAATATAATGTCTGCGTCAGCGGAGGTGTTAACGTTGCCGAGTACAGGACCAATATTTTTGAAGTGAAAACTTCTTTAAGCGCGTTGGGCATTTATGAGATGGAAAAAAACAATTGAACTCGCGACACCGTTACCGACACCTCATTTTTGTAAACGCGATTTTCTCTTTATTTATATTTCGTTACGGATAAATTTTCTATGCAAGTTGTTGGAAGTTTTTTTTAAACGCGATTGTGCTCTTTATTTAGATAAGGTTACGGACCAATGTTCTACAGAAGTATTTTTCTTCCATCTAGGCAATCTTGTTCAAGTTTTCACTTCTGTCGGCACTCCCGGAGTCCCACTGTTTTTTTTTTTAATTTTTCATTCTATTTGCCATCGCCACGCGTCACACGTCACAAGAAAAACCAACCAATAAGGGTCAAAGTTGCTTTACTAACACCATGTTTTAACAAATAATATAATTGTCAATGAAATTAAGTATCTACTCATTTACTTACAAAAAAAAATAAGTTACAGAACTACTTTTTTGTTTTGGTAACTAACTTAAGTTATTATTAACTTTGGTAATTACTTACGTATTGTCCTTTAAAAAAAATGCAGCATTAAAAAACACAAGAATAATTTCTGTTAGCAGTACCTACTTAGTTCAAAGCAATTTCTTGTTTATTATTTTCTTTATAAAAAAAGCAGTTAATTAAGTTGGCAGGTCGTAATCCAGGATTACAATAAACCTGCAGTAAAAGGTCTTCATAGCTTAGTGAATGGATTTAATGAGTATTTTCTGAATATATTTACGCTGAAGGTTCTTTTCTCATTTTAATCATTTCTTCGTGCTGAAGGTGTTTTCGTTTTTAATTAATAAAATGCAAGTGGGACGGCCAGAGGCCGTAACGCACAAGACATCCCAAGGAAAAAAAGGGAAGCCTTTGCCCAGCAATGGGACCCATTACAAGCTAACAAAAAAAGGGGGATGATTGTATGAAAAAGTTTTTTATAAAAATCAAAGATAAAAATATAATAAATGTGAAAGTTAGTGTGTTTATGTGTTTGTTACCCAATCACGCAAAAACGGCTGAACGAATTTGAATGAAATTTGACAAATGTATAGTTTATAACCTAGATTAAAATATAGAATACTTTTTATTTAGATAGTACGTTCCTGTGGGCTTGGTTTATGATATCAACTCGGGCGAAGCCGCGGGCGAAAGTTAGTATGTTATAAACGTTTTCATTATTGGAACAGCAGCGATCCCTGCGATCTCTGTGACTATTTTTATCATAAATCCAATTAAGAATAGTACAACAAAAAACGAGAATGAAACACTACACTGTATTATATAAAAAATCTATAAAAAAACAAATGGTAAATTAAACCGTCTAAAGCGGTAAAAGTGAAAGGATTTTGCTCTTATTTAATAAAATTTATATAAATCCCAGTTAACTGTAGGTATTTGTAACTCTTAATAACTATAGAAACTTGTAAAGATATTTATTTATTTTATTTACTCACATTTATAAAGCCATCTTCAATTCCACTTAAATTACATTTCATTTAGAACTATTGAGCCCATTCCACCGGTAAACTCGTTCTATTTATTTCCAGTACTTAACCCTCAAGTCGCTATAAATTAAAATCCGGATCAAATCGTTCCACGGACGCAATTTCAAAACATTAAGAGAAAGAAACTCGGTACACTTCGTGCCAAATTGTGCACAACATTATAGAACTTAAAGTCGGTTGTCTCGTCCACAGACACGCGAGGCCCATCAAACTTACCCCACTTGCAGTTAACGGGTTACCACGCGTCTTGGCATCGAGTCAAGGAATAATAAACCTAATTTTTTCAGTTTTAAGGTATAGAATTGTCTGTTCTTAGTTGACATATTGAGGCTACACATCCTGATCAATAATAGATTTTATAGTGGATAGAAGAGTAGGACGTGTTTGTGATAGCATGTTTTTTATGGAGTCGTTAAGGAATGTGTTTGGTTTCCACTTAGTGATGTGGTAATTGGACTCCATATCTTTTTCCGCACCTGGCGTAGGTAACAGGGAATGGGGACAAGGAAATAATATCCTGCAATGAAAAGTATACTTAAAGGAGGTTGGCAACAACTACCAATTTCATAAAACCTTTTTAATAAATAAAAAAACAGTGGCATTCCAGGAGTGCCGACAGAAGTGAAAACTTGAACAAGATCGCCTTGGTGGAAGAAAAATACTTGTATAGAACATTGGTCCGTAACCTTATCTAAATAAAGAGCACAATCGCGTTTACAGAAAAAAAATACTTCCAAAACCTTTAAAGTAAAAATACTTGCATAGAACATTGATCCGTAACGTAATATAAATAAAGAGAACAATCGCGTTTACAAAAATGAGGTGTCGGTAACGGTGTCGCGAGTTCAATTGTTTTTTTCCCATCTTAAAAATGCCCAACGCGCCTAAAGAAGTTTTCACTTCAAAAAGTTGCCAATTTCATAAAACCTTTTTAATAAATAATAATTGTTACACAACACACTTTTCCAGAACGCCAAGATAATAAAATGCTTAAACTAATCCTCGTTCGCGATAACAAACGCCGAACTCTCTGACCTTCGAAACACAATACGAAAATCCGTAACACTTTTATACTCAAGTGCCCTTTAATCAAACTCATTTATTCGCAAGAACTTTTAACAAATGATCCCGGTACAGTTGCGCAGATAATCGTTATATAGATTGGAAGTGAGCCCGGGACAAACAGCGCAGTCGTTAGCAAAGTCCGTCTCAAGTTACGAACACTTTATACACACGGTTGTAATAGATGTACAACAATAAGGGACTTTGAGCATTGGTACAATCGAAAAGTATTGGATAACTATTAATTTATATAAAGAGGCTTGGTTAGACATCATGATTATAAATGCTTTTTAGATGTCAGAAATAATTTGACAAAGCCTGTACTTTCTGCGCTAGGTTTAGCGTCAAAAATAATATGGTAGCTTATTTAATTTCTCATTTAAAAGTAAAAGCTTAGGTTTTATTTTAATGTATCTCTGCATGCTCATATTAATAATGATCGATTTAATATTATTTAGATGTAAAAATAGTGACATTGTTAATAATTCTTACTTATTTATTTAGGTTAGCCATCAATTGTTTACACAATACATTTAAAATTTTCATAATATTACGTTTATAAGTGTAACAATTATTTACAGGGTAAACACAACATGCACCTTTGGGGGCATGAGGAACAGGGTGCAAAGTTCACTCATCCACCATAGAAAAGGGAGGATCCTCCAACCAGACGGGTGTTGTGTCTGGCGGGCAACTGCCCATCAGTTTGAAGTTGAAATCTTGAATGTATGTCGATCGCTCGGTAAACTCTAACTGCGCGATGCAGGATTTGTATGACGTCATGTTTTCATGCGTAGTTCGTATGTGGCGGTGTAACCGCTACATCACTCCCCTCCGGAGACCGGAGGTCGATAGTGGGCTGAATCTTGCGATGCTTCACGGTGCCAGCTGTGGTTCCAGTGAGTCGGAACCGGGTGCCACATAGTTCGCGGTGAGTCGGAACTGTCTGTGGTGATTGCGGTGATTCCCCAGTGAGTCGGGGTGATTGAGGTGATTCCCCAGTGAGTCGGGGTGATTGAGGTGATTCTCCAGTGAGTCGGGGTGATTGAGGTTGATTGCGTTGATTCCCCAGTGAGTCGGGGTGATGAGGCTGATTGCGTTGATTCCCCAGTGAGTCGGGGTGATGAGGCTGAGGGTGATGACCAGGAATGCGCGTTCGCTGCATGCTGGTGGTCAGGATACCCGTTGAAGCCGTGGGTGCTGGCCGGCTGTGTGAGTCGCCTCACGAGAGCTTGCGGGAGTGATGATGATGATGACGTCACGCCGAAGTAATTGCTCGAAGGCTGCGCTGACGTTCATACTCGGGGTCACCAATTTAGGAGCATGAGGAACAGGGTGTAAAGTTCACTCATCCACCATAGAAAAGGGAGGATCCTCCGACCAGACGGGTGTTGTGTCTGGCGGGCAACTGCCCATCAGTTTGAAGTTGACATCTTGTATGTATATCGATCGCTCGGTAAACTCTAACTGCGCGATGCAGGATTTGTGTGACGTCATGTCTTTGATGCGTAGTTCGTATGTGGCGGTGTAACCGCTACACACCATTTATGGTTGGTTATACATAGATACCAAGTCTAGAAGGATATTTACAATTACAGTTATTCAATAACTTTTCATAATTGATTCTAAAATGAATTACCAAAAATTATTGGAAATTATTGATTATTATTTTCCATTAATTGATTGAGTCATGTTAGCCACTACAAATATTATCCATCCTTCCAGCCAGTATATTTCAACCATAGAGCGCTACAGTGGAGTATTCTATAGCCGCTTGAACTGGCCGGCACGGAAAAATACTTCCTAGATACTGTTTGTTCACTAAATTAATGTGCGATAAATGATTATTTATTTATTTATTGACAAGGCAACTTATAACTTAACATAGTTGATATAAGTCTGAAATTGCCAACCCATCATGAGGAGAAGACAAAGTAAACGCCTCTTCTCCTCTCTGTAGGAGAAGAGACGTTTACTCAGCAGTGGGACAACAATAGGTTGGTATTACTGAACGTTTTTAGTTACGACGTTATGCGTGTGGTTAGATTTTTTATGCCTTTTCTACTCATGTTTGCTGCTATGATGGATCCTTGGTATTCGGCAAAGGTTTTCTCTTGAAATTATTTCTATTGGTCTTTATTTATCGCCTGAGGATAACTGAATATTCATCATCATAATAAAATTATATTTGACTAGCTTTTTCCCGCGGCTTCGTTCGCGTACATGTCGAAAAATCCACGGGAATGTCCTACTGGTATTAAAAGCATGTGTTATAATAAACTATTTGCGTGCCAAATTTCATACAAATTAGTTAAGCCGTTTTTGCACCAATCTGGAACATACATCCAGACAAAAGGACAAAAATGCTAAAAACTATATTTTCGACATCAGTCTCGTTCCCACCAAGCAGCAGTGGCAGTGCAGTGGCAGTGTTTAAAGGTAGTGATAGCCTAGTGGTGTGACCGTCGGACTGCCAAGTCATAGGTCTCGAGTTCGAACCCAAGGCACGCACCTCTGACTTTTCGGATTCATGTGCGTATTGTATAATTATCACTTGTTTCTAAAACGGTGAAGGAAAACATCGTGAGGAAACCGGGCGGCATGCCTAAGAGATATTTTTTGACGGCATGTGAAGCCAAGTCAGAGGCCCATGGGCGGCTTTAAAACTATGACACCAGGTTAGTCACTAACCACACGAAAAAGAAAGAAGACCAAGCATTACTTTTTTATTCATTGTACCGTTTTGACTTTGTTACTAATTTATTATATTACTCGTATGTATAGATTATAATTGCATAGAAAATTGGTCGCCTGCAGCATTATTGAAACAAGCCATCTCTCCGTAATTAAGATATTCCTGGTAGCAATCCGTCTGGCTTGCAAATTCCAATTCATGGAAAATTGTTTTACAATAATTATAACTGCATAATTAGCCAAAGTCACTTACAGCTCCATTTTGTAGTCGATCTACCTAATGTATTCAAACTCAAAAACTCAAACTCAAAGCATTTATTTCAATTAAACCATTTACAGGCACTTTTGAATCGTCAAGGAATCGGTCAGTCAGAAATATGAAGCTAGTTGCCCATTCCAAAGCGTAGTATGTAGGAGACATATGGAGAAGAACGGGCAAGAAACTCCACGGATACTTTTTTTTCCATTGGTTACATCATTCCTTTAAACAAAGGACCCAAGGGCTGGCTTTTTACCCTGGCTAGAGGCTAAACATTGCCATACAACGTGGCAATGCCATCAGTCGCTCGGGTACATGACCAGTCGAAAGCGACGCGAAAAAATTTTTTGACGCCATATTTTAGTTTGCTAATAGTTTTAGTTAAGTTAGGACATTCTATTGTTATCCTGTGCTATTAAATGAGCACTATTAAATATATTTATTTGTAATCACGTTCTCGAAAATGGCTCTAAGGATTTCGACGAAAGTTGCATATAGGGGTTTACGGGGGCGAAAAATCGATCTAGCTAGGTCTCATATTTGAGAAAATTCGGTACTTTTAATCGACAAAAAAATTTGAGGTTATTAATTTTATTAATTAATTGTATAAGTTGTTATTTATACACATTTCATTTTAATTTGTTATTTACATACATACATTTCATTTTAATTCTGAATAAACCATATCCCGTACAACTAACATTTAAAGATCTGCTTCTATTATCCAATCACAAACATTGTCTCTCGAAACATCGCACCCAAACCCGCCGCACGTGTCATACAAACGTCTCAAGTTTGAGAAACTCTAGCAAGTCCAATATAAAGTTTGTCAATATTTCCGTTGTAGGAGCTGATGGCCGACACTCATTGATTGGGCCAGGCCAGGCGAAAAATAAAGTTGAGCTACAGTGAACGGTCCACGGACTAGCGATAGTGTGACTCACCGTAGGAGTGGGTAAATAGTTTTTGCAGCACGTGTAAGAATACAGGGTGTAAAAAGTCCCATTATGTAGTTGTTTACTACGCATTCTGTACATCAAAACTGAGTTACATTGGTAATAGTAGATTGTTATACGAGGGGCTAAAATAACCCATTCTATCGAGGTAGTTTTAGTAAATAGAAACCGAGTTATAATGGGTTTTAGCGCCGTGTGTTACACTCTACTATTCACTACGATTGCGAAAAAATAAAACAATCCAGTACAGTTTTAAATAGTTCTTTTTATAAAAAAAAAATATACAATTTGTTCAATCTGAATTTCTAAGGAAACTTTTTATCCCGGTATGCGGTAATAAAAAGCTAGTTTTACATAAGAATAAAGACCTTTTCGTTTTTGTAGGCTCGTTCGTTACAGACAAAAATAGTAGACTGTTTATCAAGGGAGCAAACAACAGTTTTTAAAGCGAAAGTGTTTCTTTGAATCCAGAGCGGAGCGAAGGATTCAAAGTACTTCACTCGACCTTAAAATAGTGTTGCTCCTGAGGTGAAAACTCTACTTTTTATCACCCTCTATGAGAAAATTAAACGTGTGCGGTCCAACCCCCATCAGGAACGAAGTTCCTTCTCACGTATAATTTAAAACAAAAATTGCTTACCATCTCGGACTTACATTTAGACCTCACTATCAGTTTTAGCACCCTCGAAAACTATGAAAACGACACTCATGACGACTAATTTGAACATTTTCGCAGCCGCTATTTTGGATTTTCATTTTGACCAAATTCACATTTTTTCTCTCTCTCTGTCTTGCCAGCCTGTTACTTGTTTATACAATGTTCATGTTTGATCTCTTTGGTGATTGGAACTTTTACTAACAATATCCATGTTCGACATTCAAATCACTTTTAATCCCTAGGGATTAAAAGCTAATTTAGTCCTTGTTTACGAGGACTAAACTAGCAATTTTTGAATAGATGTGATAAAAAATACTTTTCCCGTAGAGCAAGATATGCAATTTTTTCCCCGCTCTAGTACGCTACAATGACGGACTTTTTAAGTAAGAGGAGTGAAAATAATATTGCTGGGAAACGACTATTATTGTTGGTGTGAAAATATCTGTATACGGCAGTGTGTAATGTAACACACGTAAAACATTGTGCTGATGGGTACGTGTAACGGTACTGTATTTAAAGTTAAGAGAGATGCGCCAAGGCTACTAAAATTCAGTTTTTCTTACGTTTTTTGCACTTTGCAGGTCAGTGTCAGGTTGTATCTTGATTGAAATATGATTCGCGACCGTAAAAAAAATGGTTTTACATATTTATAATAATCATTAGAAATTCAGCTATACAATATATAAATACAAAACTTTTTTCACAAAAAAAAAATGTAACTTCGACCTTAGATTTTTGGTACAAACAATTATTATAACAATGACGGGGACTTTAAGTGCCTTCGGCTTCGTTAAGCGTCTTTTTACACCCGCTTTATGGGATGAGTAAATATTCACCAATCAAACTGAACGCTATCGTCACATCTAAACTGCGTTCGAGAGCTGTCAGTGTCAAAATTTCATGACAATAATGACAGTGACAGTTTGTTCTTGAACGCGGTTTTATAATGCTGATCGCGTTCTGTTTCGTTGGCGAAATCCCTTACTCAGAGATACTCAGTAAAGTTTAGTTGCGAACAGACGTGTAAAAATTTGCTCCCGTTAAAAAAAAGTTTAACAGTGTAAAAACTTACGCAAAAAGTGGTTGATACGAGTTATTATAAAAACAAAACTGTGGACTACATAACTGTGTGATAATCTGGTGATAATATTAACGATAAACTATTAAAAAAGTGAAAACACTAGTGAGTACAATATTTATCTACCCCCATCCCGAGTTGAAATCAAAACTTTTATAATCTGTCACTTCTTAACGTAAACAGAAAAAGCGCCTACTAGTTCTATCATTGCAATAAGTTGCATTCTCTCCAATTTAGTATCAAGGTAAACACAGGCCGCAAGGAGTCAGAAAACGAAATGCCTCGGGTCCAGAGATCACCACCTAACACTACGGACTCCAAAATAGCACATGCACAGTCTGAACCAGACGTGACAACTGTATCTGGTCCCAAGAAGATGGAACTTAGTAACGTTTCCAATAGAACAAGTAAGCGTCCACGTGTTGAAGGTTCACCATGTAGTGATCTTAGCGCATTCAGGCAGGAGATGGTTGACCTCTTGAATGAATGGAGGCAGGACCAGGATCTGAAACTGACAAAAATTGCCGCGGACACATCTAAACTCAAAGAGCAAAACGAGGAGATTAAGAAAACATATCAGGAGATTGAAAAATCAATGAATTTCTTGAGTACAAAGTATGATGAGGTTAAGCTAAAACTAGACTTAATGGACAAGGAAAGAATGGAGCAAAAAGAATACATTATGTCTCTTGAGAAGAAAATGCAAGACTACGAGCAAAGTTCTCGCTCATCATGCATTGAGATCAGAAATGTCCGAGTTTTGGAAAAAGAAGAAAGGCATAACCTCACAGCCACTGTTTATAACATTGGTAAAACCATTGGCATGGACATTCAGTCATCTGACTTGAGGGACCTGTACCGTATTCCCGGCAAACCTGGAACCTGCGGGCCCATTTTTGCTGAGTTTTCGTCGGTAAACACAAAGTTTGAATTCCTCGACAGTGTCCGGTTATTTAATAAAGACAAACCGTCTACAGATAAACTGAACTCAGAAACACTTGGCATGCCAGGGCAACGTACACCCATCTATATAACTGAATACCTAAACCAATCAGTAAAAAAACTATTTTATCACGCACGAGTTTTTGCAAAAAAGAACTCTTTTAAATTTTGCTGGACAACAAACGGAAGAATTTTCCTACGCAAAGAAGTTGGTGCGAAACAGTACCGTGTTCACTCAGAAGACTGCCTTACGAAAATAATACAGGAACAATGACTAGATAGGTCCACTATTTGCGGCATTCTTGCGTATTCCAGCTTTTGTCGTCTTTATATATTATGTCACCGAGCAATAGGTGCTAAACTGATTAATGTTACAACTATTAAATGCTTGCATGGTACTTTAAATGTTCACTATTTAAGTAAAAGTATTTTAAATATTTTACTAACTCAAACTAAAATCATTACGCTCAACATACAAATCACACATTACATGCACAAACAACTAAAAACTTACCGTCAACAACAAATCAACAGAGTGAAAGATTGGGGTCATCTGTCAACTGCTTCGCTATCGTTCCTTTATACAACCTTAAAAAGTGTTTTGGTATCTCTTTTCAGTGAAATACTTGTCAATGTTTGTTTTTGTTACTTATGGCTAACATAGATAGCATATTACGGAACTTGATTCTTTTCAAGTATCTAAGTCATACGCCTGCCTACCCGACCAATGTTCGAAAATAGTCAGTGATACTGGAAATACTTTAAATATTTTGCACATGAATATCAGAAGCCTTAATAAGAACTTTGACGAACTACAGACATTCTTAGCAGTGATAAAACTAAAATGTGACGTCATAATACTGTCGGAATGTTGGCTCAGAACTATATCAGCCATTCCCAATCTACAGGGTTATTCGTCTTTTAAGTCGTCAAATCCCTACAATCAAAATGACGGTGTAGTTATCTTCGTAAAGGACGGCGTCAACTGCTCCGTTACTGAGCCCTGTCTTGATGAAGCAAGTGGTCTACTCTGCTCTATTGATAATTTTATTGCAATTCTTGCTGTTTATAGATCCCCGTCATTTACGACTATAGACAAGTTTATGAATAGTTTGGACAGCACCTTATCACACCTTTCCTCCTTCAAAAAAATAGCTTTGATTGGTGATATCAATATTAATATAAAACAAAACAATGTGGATCGTTTTTCTGATTCATATCTTGCTCTCACATCCTCTCATGGTCTACTTCCAGCTCACCTATTACCTACAAGACTTAATAACTGCTTAGATCACGTAATCCTGAAATCTAACCAAATAGCTACGACTTTAATTGTAGAAAGTACCGTCACTGACCATGCTGCGCTTCTGTTATCTTTACAATGGAAACCTCAGAAATGTAAAACAAACCGTACAAAAACTCACATTGATTACTCATCTATTGAGAAAGTCATCGAAACAACGGATTTTTCTGAAATTATGACCACTCTTGACGCAAGCGAGGCTGCTGACCGGTTCATTGAAATTATTGCATCTATAGTTAGAGAGCACACGTCCATCGTAAAAATTCCCCGTAAAAGAAGAAACATAAAACCATGGATAACGCCTGGCCTTATGCGTTGTATTAAGAATCGGGACAGGATGCACTACAACCTAAAAAAATCTCCGAATAATATTATTTTACAAGTTACTTATAACCGATACCGTAATTTCTGTAATGACTTGTTGCGTAAACTGAGAATTGCATACGAGAAAGATGAATTCGAAAATGCGAAGAATAATCCAAAGGCGACGTGGAATGTCATTAAAACCATAACCCATACAAATACCACTAAAACACTGTGTACCGATCTTCTTAAAAATTGTACCAGCCCAGAAGACTCGGTCAACTTAGTAAACCGTTACTTTGCAGAAGTTGGGTCCAAATTAGCAGAAAAAATACTATCGGAACAACCCCAAATTCCAGAGGCTCCGTATTGTCCTGGTTCCCAGTGTAATTCATTCGTCCTCCAAGAGGTGGACGAGACTGAGGTAGAGGAAGTCATCCTGACCCTTCGCACTGACACTGCTGTTGGCTGGGACAATATTTCTACTCGGATGGTTAAAGCCTCACGTAAGTTCCTACTTCCAGTAATAACTCATATTTGTAACCTCTCGATTACTACCGGTATTTTTCCCAACGCCTTCAAAAAAGCGCTTATTCACCCAATATACAAGGCAGGCGACAGAGACTGTGTCAACAATTATAGACCTATTTCTGTGCTCTCTGCGATGTCTAAGATATTAGAGAGAATCTTAAATAATAAGCTTATGAAATATTTAGATGCTTATAACATCATAGCACCCAATCAATTCGGCTTCGTATCGGGTAGGTCTACAGAAGATGCCGTGACTGGCTTAAGCGATCTCTTAGCCCGCAATCTGGATCAGGGTAAGAAATGCCTTGGCATCTTTCTGGACCTATCTAAGGCATTCGACACAGTCTCTGTCCCTAAACTTCTACATAAACTTGAAGTTATCGGTGTAAGAGGAACTCCACTAAATCTATTTAGAAGCTATCTCACAGACAGAATGCAATGCGTGATTATAAATAATTATAAAAGCAATGAGCACCCTCTAAGTAATTACGGAGTGCCACAGGGAAGTATCCTGGGACCAACACTCTTTCTAGTCTATATAAACCAGTTATGCACACTAACACTTACAAATTGTAATGTATTTACTTATGCAGATGATACAGCGCTTATTGTGCATGGCTCAGATTGGAATGAAACAAAACGACACGCGGAGAACTGTCTTATCATGGTATCAAACTGGCTCGCTACTAATCTTCTTACTCTTAATCTCGAAAAAACTAAATTTATACCATTTTCTATAAGCAAGAAGAGTCAGCCTCCACAGGAATTTAATATTCAATTCCACAGTTGCCACTTAAAACCTGATTGTGCCTGTCCACACTTGAGCAAAGGATCACACATTAAATATCTCGGAGTAGTAATAAACGAGCGTTTAAATTGGCACAAACACATTACATCACTTACATCTAGAGTTCGCAAAGTAATCTATATTTTTAAGCTACTTAGAAACTCAGCGGACGTCGACACGCTCAAAACTGTCTACTACTCCTTGTGCCAGTCACTACTGTCATACTGTGTGACTGCCTGGGGAGGAGCAACAAAAACATCACTTCTACCACTGGAGAGGACACAAAGAGCTGTTTTGAAGGTGATGCTACGCAAACCGTTTAGGTACCCGACACAACAATTATATCAGGACTGCAAGTTGCTCACTGTCAGACAACTCTTTGTTTTCCGCTCGACTCTTCGCAAACATGCCTCCGTCCCACCAAGACAAGTACTCCTTACTCGACGTAGGTCTGTTCGAGTATGTCAAGTCGACCGTTACAGGACCACATTTGCTACCCACCAATATTTCATCCTAAGTTCTAGAATATACAATAAACTTCAAAAAAAATTAATTATAAATAATCTTAACCATTTTGAATTAAAAAGAAAATTGTTAAATTTCCTATTAAATATAAGCTATTCCGATACAGAGGAACTCATTTATTCTACGAATTAACGTCTAAAATACCAATTTTTTTACTTAGTATACACACTTTCTCTCACTCACTCATACACACACACACACCCCCACCCACACACACATACACAACCACACACCAACAAATCAGTTTAACCCCATAGCAACACACTCACACACAATTAACCAGTAAATCCATTCAATTAATTTGTTAACATCAGAATTATTGCGCAATTATAAATATTTTGTAAAACGTGTCAATCCCACTAAAGAACACTGTCCTTCAAGATACAGGATTTTCCTAGTTTGAAGGGCAGGGGTCTTACTCATTGTAATAGCCATACCCTTCCCATAGTTTAAACTACACTGATGTTACCTAGGCTAAGTTTTTGGTAAATAAAATGATTACTTACTTACTTACTTACTTACTTAGTCTGTGTAGTTACGTAGGGATTGCATTACGCAAGTACCCACTCGCGTGAAGCAATTATAGAATACTAGCTGCGCCCCGCGGTTTCACCCGCATCAGTCTCGATACCGTGGAAAAAAAAAAAGTATCCTATGTTCTTTTCCAGGGCATCATCTATATATGTGCCAAATTTCATCCAAATCCGTTCAGCCGTTTTAGCGTGAAGGCGTAACAAACAAACTTACTTTCGCACTAGCTGCGACCCGCGGTTTCACCCGCATAAGTCTCGATCCCGTGGGAAAAAAAAAAGTATCCTATGTTCTTTTCCAGGGCATCATCTATATATGTGCCAAATTTCATCCAAATCCGTTCAGCCGTTTTAGCGTGAAGGCGTAACAAACAAACTTACTTTCGCATTTATAATATTAAGGATTTATAATATTAAGGATTAGTATTGTTTTGGCGGCACGTGTAAGAAAATCCATTTGCATCGCATTAGGTGGTATATCAGGACGTTGTGAGAGTAAATTTTTGATGATTTTATTGAATATATAATTTTAACGTCAGGAGCGTGTGTGGAGGAGCTCGTGGCTAAGTAATAACAGCCGCACGGGTCAATCCACTAAGTTAAGCTACGCTTGCCGGGGTTGGTCCGTGGATGGGTGACCAGCTTTACATACCGAGACGCCTCTGTGCCTCGGAAAGCACGTTAAGCCGTTGGTCCCGGCTGTCATTCGTGGATCTTTGACAGTCGTTACGGGTCGTCAAAAGTCCGAAAGTCTGACAACCAGTCTCACCAAGGGGTATCGTATTATCCAGTTACTGGGTTGTGGAGGTCAGATAGGCAGTCGCTCCATGTAAAATACTGGTATTCAGCTGCATCCGGTAGACTAGAAGCCGACGGAAGAGACTAGGCAAATTTATTGAAAATTTTAATGTCACGTCCATGAGTAACTGAATATTGGTGAGAAGAGTAAGCTGATACCTATGTTAACTCTCAAAATTTTTGAATATCTGTTCTCAAGTTTTTCATAGCCTTTGGCAAAACTTGTTGAAACCTGCATCTAAAAAAATGGCTAATCCCTACCAGATTGTACGTTTTTACACTCTCCAAAAAATAAAAAAACAAAATGACTTCGTTGCATTCCATATTCAACTAAAAGGTACTTTTTACGAACACATAGTCATAAACACGAACATAAAATACCAAACTGAAAAGTCTTTACAATATTTTCAAGCTAAAGCCAACCGGGGCCGCGGGGCCAAGCTTAGCTTATGCAGGCAGTCGCCACGTGCCTCCATTACCCCAACATGGCGCGAAATAACCGATACCTATAACATTTGTATTATTTACACGTTAAAGCCTCCTTGGGTTATGTTATATATTAGAGAATGCCGTTTTAGTGGCTAAAATATATGTTGTATAGAGGGATGAATGTGGAATAATGATTGAATGGATAGTGGCCACAGATTAGTTTAGATGAGACACTCCGCAAAATTATTTGAATAAAAAGAGACTCTAGCTACGACACAATAAAATACAATTCATGTCGCACAAAGCTAATTACCTACAGTTAGCCGACGTTCGCACGGACGTAATAAAATCGCGGCGGGATTTTATCGCGCACTGGATTTTCAACTCTCTGTGTTAAACCGAATGTTGAGAATCCAACGCGCTGGGACGCACTCTCGTCCCAGCTCGTTGAAAAAACACACTGTTGGATTTTCAACTCTCGGCGCTAAGCAGAGCGTTGAAAATCAAAATCAGTGCACGAAAAAAAATCACCGCGATTTTATTACGTCCATACGAACGTAAGCTTATATTCCTCTCTTTCTATCGCGTTACTCTTAGATCTTCTGACTACGTAACACTCACTGAATTGACCCGACAAGTCGAGCCCGCCGCGTACTTGTAGCTTTATACCTAAACTGCGGAGTGTCCTATCTGTATTAACCTGTGCAGTGGCTAAAAATAAAGATGCAGGCCTAGGAAGCGTATGGAGTGACGACTTGGATTCGTTAATGACGGATGACCAGAGGAGGCACGGCAGAGTGAGATATGGTTATAATCCGTTTATGTACCCTTCAAATTTTCTTTTAGGCTGCTTAGGGTACAATTCTCTTAGAAGAAACAATGACTTATATTTCTCCCGCGATTTTGCAGGTAATAGATTATCCATCACATTTCTTGCGTCAGTTCTAATACTTTCAGGAGTTAATTCTATACTTTCACTATCATTTGAAGAATTCATTTTTCAAAACAAAACCATGAATTTCTAACAATCCGTGAAAATTGACGAAAACGCGGGCTGTAGTTCGCGCGTTTTTAATTTGATTTCTTTTTTTTTTTAGTCAGCTGGCAGCGCGACTATGAGCCGTCGTACCAGCCAGTCTTTATTCAATAGTAGATTGTTTACCAAGGGAGCAAACAACTATTTTTAAAGCGAGAGTGTTCTAGAGTAGAATCCCGAGTGCAGCGAGGGATTCTAAAGTAGAATCCTGAGTGCAGCGAGGGATTTAAAGTACTTCACTCGAGCTTAAAATAGTGTTGCTCCCAAGGTGAACACTCTACTTTTTATCACCCTCTATGAGAAAATAAAACCTGTGCAGTCAACGAAGTTCCTTCTCACGTATGATTTAAAATAAAAATCGCTGCCAAATAGCACCCTCGAAAACTATGAAAACGACACTTATGACGAAATTTTTTAAAATTTCAGCAGCAGCTATCTTGGATTTGTATTTTGACCTCACTATTGGTTTTAGCACCCTCAAAAACTATGAAAACAATACCCATGACGATATATTTGAAAATTTCCGTAGCCGCCATCTTGGATTTTCATTTTGACCTCACTATCGGCTTTAGCACCCTTGAAAACCATGAAAACGATACCCATGATGAAAAATTTGAAAATTTTCAGAGCCGCCATCTTAGATTTACATTTTGACCTCATTTTCGGCTTTAGCGCCCTCGAAAACTATGAAAATGACACCCATGACGAAAAATTTGAAAATTTCCGCAGCCGCCATCTTGGATTTTGATATTGACCTCACTATCGGCTTTAACACCATTGAAAACCATGAAAACGATACCCATAATGAAAAATTTGTAAATTTGTACAGCCGCCATCTTGGATTTTTATTTTGACCTCACTATCGGCTTTAGCACTATTGAAAACCATGAAAATGATACCCATGACGAAAAATTTGAAAATTTTCACAGCCGCTATCTTGGATTTTGATTTTGACCTCATTATCGGCTTTAACAGCATTGAAAACCATGAAAACGATACCCATAATGAACAATTTGAAAAATTTCACAGCCGCCATCTTAGATCTTCATTTTGGCCTCACTATCGGCTTTAGCACCATTGAAAACCATAAAAACGATACCAATGATGAAAAATTTGAAAAATTTCAGAGCCGCCATCTTGGATTTTCATTTTGACCTTACTATCGGCTTTAGCACCATCGAAAACTATGAGAACGACACCCATGACGAATAATTTGAAAATTTTCGCAGCCGCCATCTTGGATTTTCATTTTGACCAAATTCACACTTTCTCTCTCTTGCCAGCCTGTTACTTGTTCATACAATGTTCGTGTTTGATCTCTTTGGTGATTGGAACTTTTTTTTACTAACAATATCCACGTTCCAAATTCAAATCACTTTTAATCCCTAGGGATTAAAAAGCTATTTTAATCCCTAGGGATTAAAAAGCTATTTTAGTCCCTGTTTACGAGGACTAAACTAGAAATTTTTAAATAGATGTGATAAAAACAATATTTGCTTTCGATTTCTTTGGCGCTGAACACTAAGATGTTCCAAATTCAAAAAGTGCGCGGCAAAGATAATTGCGGCGCACTTATAAAGAGGATTAAAAATTCATTACTGCCCGCTAAAAGTTTCTTATAGAAAACACTACCTTTGGGTGCACTTAAAGGCGAACCAAGTCGTCTTTTTCGAATAGATGGGATTAAAAATATTTTGAATTAATATCAATGGGGTTCGAGTGTTCCTAAGTATTGCGGGACATCGCCAAGCAATTGGTCGACACTTCACGTGACCAGAGGGCTGGCCTATTTTCAAGCCAAAGAATCAGTATTGGCTTCCAATGTGGCAATGCAGCCTTTTGGGCTCTTTTCCATTGCGGATGATTTTTTTATGCCCAATGTGCTTTTCGCTTTTTTTCTAAACTAGTACATATTTAATTTTTTGGAGTGAAAATTTCTTTAGGCGCATTGGACATTTTTGAGATGGAACTAAACCATTGATTTCGCGAGACTGTGACGACACCAGCTTTTGACCATTAAAAAGGCGTAAGTTTTCAATTCTGTCGGCACTCCCAGAGTTTTTTTTTATGTTATAAAAAGCAGAATTTTTCAGAAAAAAAATCGGATTTTTAAAGTAAAGTTGTTCCTAGCACGTATGAAGTATAGTAGCATGATATCTACTAAATTGTAGGTAAATTATTAAATTAGCACATTTAATAGAAATCACTACCAAAGCATATAAATTACTATCTTTAATAGAGTGAAAACTAACAATGTTAATAATAGCATCTGTGTTAACCACTATTCCCTCGACGATTTTCACAAACTGACGTAAATTCGATGTTTATTTGGACAAACTCCGTTCAAAGGATCCATTGTAATTGGAATTTATGATCTAATTTTAATGAACCGCACATTGCAAACATGAAATTTCAAAATTACATGTTTACTTCCGTTGTATTCTTGACGTTGATTAAACAAAAACTATAATATTAATACCCGTTTATCCAAAAATACCGTTTCAGTAAACAATCAATAGCATTGATAGCCTCGTGGTGTGACCGTCGGACTGCCAAGTCATAGGTCTCGAGTTCAAACCCAAGGCACGTCTGACTTTTCGGATTCATGTACGTGTTGTTTAATTATCACTTGCTTCAAAAACGGTGAAGGAAAACATCGTGAGGAAACCGGCATGCCTGAGAGATATTTTCCAACGGCGTGTGAAGCCAAGTCAAAGGCCCATGGGTGGCTTTAAAACTCTGACACCAGGTTAGTCACTAACCACACGAAAAGCTGAATAGGTATATTCCCTGGGGTGCAATCAATAATCTGCCGCGGGTAATAAAGTAGCTAAGTCCATCTAATTATCCTAAGTCGATACCTACACTACTTATCTTGCCAGCTAGCTAAAATCGCAGTAACACGAAAATATAATAAAGCAATAAAAGAAAACAGTACGTTTTACTTATCGGACATTCTGCAAATCGAACGTTTTGCAAATCAGACATTTTGCTAATAGGACTTTTTTTTTCAACCTGACGTTTTACGTCAAGACCGAATATTTGTCGCCATACAGAATCAAATCTATCGTCAACTTACAGTACAAAAGGTCTTCTACGTCTTTTTACAAAGAAATACACTTTTTATTTATGCAGCATTCTATAACAGCCTACGGCAAAACGAATAAATAGCCTTTAACCCGAGCGCAGGATTCAAATATCCCTAATGATTAATTTTCAGTCCAAAAGTGGCAGGTTCTGTGATTTATTATTAGTACTGAAAATGTTTTAGAACAAATCGTTAGTATAAACTTGAATAGATGGATGATATTACAAAGGCCGTGTAGGTATTGGTAGCTTATTCTGTTCATAAAACAATGTTAATACCATCCTATGGGATTTAAGCGTGCCTGTCGCACATTTTGACAAAATATGGGATGGTGCATTTTAATGTTATCGTGTGTATGGTACGGTATGATTATAACTTTTTTTACATAAATATTATGTCATACCTATCTAGATAAGATAAGAAAATATTTATTTTGTAAAACATGAGTACGGTATAAAGGTCTTATAATTAACTAGCTTCTGCCCGCGACTTCGTTCGCATGGAAATCGTAAGACATCACAATATACTACAATAATAGCCACATTTTTATAAAACTTCCCTGTATACTACGTTTGTAGTTTTATTCTCAGCAGCCAAAATATACAGAGAGTCAGGAATGGTGACTCGGGAGCAAGCGACGTAACAGTTGTCCGTGTGAGAAGCAGCTTATCCTGAGGTCGACACCCGCAGCCTTCAGCCTTCAGTGTCGGCCCCTGTAACTTGTTGATCGCAAAGCATACACTCCCAGAGAACTGCACGCGCTTTAACTGGTAATTATGGGGAATTTGTACTTTATACGCGCTATAAACACTGTCTCACCATCGCCACAACCTGTTAGAATTTCCACCTCGATGACGTTTCTCTGCAAAGACATGACTTTGATCTGGTTTTCGTTACACAGATATACAACCGGAAGTACACTTGCCATTTGTGAATTGAGAAATTCTACGGGGTGATATTTGGCATCATCTTCCTCCACATCAGTATTAATGGAGGTGTATATCACTTCACTCCCTTCAATTTGTGAGAGAATACTGTGGTTGATCGCTGCAGCTTGATCATCTTCGGAGTTAAAACGAAAACACGCCTAAGAATTCTCTTGGTACGGTATTTGACTGATATCCCCGTATATCAGACGAATAAGATCTTCTAAAGTGGGATCTACTCTACCAAGAGTCTCTGGTAGAGTGCTTTCACCAACTTTTAGAAGAACATCGGAGAATTCTTGAGCATTTGAATTACCGCCAAGCCGAGCTCGTATGATGATGGTCAAGCGCAGTTTATGAACTCTCGACCATAGAGTCGACCTTTTCAACGAAGTATTCACTTTTATGGTCAAAACTGTGACACCACCCATCATATCTTGGTTTCTGCGGATGTCCTGCAGGGTTCTGTTTACAGTTTCCACTGCTTTCCTTTTTGCCATAATGCATTCATCCCATACGACGAAGCGCAATCCCCTAAGCACACATCCCTTGTTACTGTTGCGTGACACCCCACAAACAGGTGTTTCGTTGCTCTCTAAATCGATGGGAATCTTAAACATGACGTGCGCTGTTTTGCCACCAGGAAGTAGTGTGGCAGCGATTCCAAAAGATCCACACACATACATATTTTAAAATCGCTAGGACAAATCTGCTGTCAAAATCTGTAAAAGAAACATTTTATTCCTACAGTCGTTTGCTCTAAAATGATCAGAATACAACCTTGAATGTTTTGTGACTGTAAAGTACTTGTAACTTAGTAGTTTCCCATAGCTTACGAAGTTTTCCATTTTTTGTGAATTAATACGTTCTATGAACTATTACATACACAATCCAAAAAAAATAAAATCGTTTTACAAAAAGAGTTTAAAAAAACAGATGTAAATCGAACTTACTACCCCGGGCGGCCTACCACCAGCTCATAAAGCAGTATTATTTTAATGTTACTTCAGTGGGAGAAAGAGATGGAGCTATACATCCTGTAGAGCTTCATCTCTTTCCTACACTGAAGTAAACTAAACTAATATTAAAATAATACTGCTTTTGAGCTGGTGGTAGGCCCTCAGGACTCCAACCGCTTACTTATTCGCTTTGTTGAAAGTTAGCTAAAATAGCCGTTCCTATATAAAAGGTAGCGTGATGATAATCATTTGAAAAGTTAAATTGGTAACTACCTATCTACAATATCCCAACCTTTTGGCGCGTCCTTTTACAATTTGCAGAGAAAAATACGAACATGATATAATATTGCTCATCCCCCATAGCAAATAGCGTGATAGTTTATGCTCTACAGTTGGTACAGACTAACATTCTAAAAACTTTATTTTCCTCATAAGAATCGATCCCATACCTCGTAGCAATAACTTTCTTTAAAAAAATTAACTTCGCTACGATTTTATGATATCTACAGATTATAGGTACATAATAAAAAAAAAATCGTATTACAAAATGTGAAAAAAAATAAAAAAACCGTAGGTGGGAATCGAACTTACAACCCCATGTTTGCAAAGCAACCGCCCAACCGCTGAGCTAATTGCTTTGTTGAAACTTGTCTAAAACAGCCGTTCCTATATATTTCATGATTGACTGCTTAGTTCCATAAAGGTATAGCGTGATGATAATCATTTAAAAAGTTTAATCGATAACCATCTACAATATCCTAAAATTTTGGCGCGTTTTTTTCCAAAAATACGAACATAATATAATATTGCTCGTCCCCCATAGTAAATAGCGTGATAGTTTATACCCTATAGTTTGACCAGACTTATAGGGAACACCTATGCAAAATTTTAACAGAATCTATCAGGTAGAATTTGCGTCATGCTAGAACATAAAAATACAACATAATGTAATATTGCTCGTCCCCCGTAGTAAATAGCGTGATAGTTTATATCATATAGTTTAACCAGACACACAGGGAATATCTATGCAAAATTTTAACAGAATCTGTCCGGTAGAATTTGTGCCATTCTGGAACATACATACAGACAAACAGACAAACAGACAAAAATTCAAAAAAAAATATTTTCGGCATTAGAATCGATCCTAGACCTCGTAGCAATTACTTTTTTTCAAAAATATTCAATGTACAGTTTTGACTTCGCTACGATTTTATTATATGTAGTTTTATACTAACGAATATGTTTTGCAAATTTGGTCCCTATTACCAGTTAATTGATTCAGGCGTTACCTTGCGGAAATCTATACATATAATAAAATCGTAGCGAAGTCAAAACTGTACATTGAATATTTTTGAAAAAAAGTAATTGCTACGAGGTCTAGGATCGATTCTAATGCCGAAAATATTTTTTTTAGAATTTTTGTCTGTTTGTCTGTATGTATGTTCCAGCATGGCGCAAATTCTACCGGACAGATTCTGTTAAAATTTTGCATAGATATTCCCTGTGTGTCTGGTCAAACTATAGGGTATAAACTATCACGCTATTTACTATGGGGGACGAGCAATATTACATTATGTTGTATTTTTATGTTCTAGCATGACACAAATTCTACCGGATAGATTCTGTTAAAATTTTGCATAGGTGTTCCCTATAAGTCTGGTCAAACTATAGGGTATAAACTATCACGCTATTTACTATGGGGGACGAGCAATATTATATTATGTTCGTATTTTTGGAAAAAAACGCGCCAAAATTTTAGGATATTGTAGATGGTTATCGATTTAACTTTTTAAATGATTATCATCACGCTATACCTTTATGGAACTAAGCAGTCAATCATGAAATATATAGGAACGGCTGTTTTAGACAAGTTTCAACAAAGCAATTAGCTCAGCGGTTGGGCGGTTGCTTTGCAAACATGGGGTTGTAAGTTCGATTCCCACCTACGGTTTTTTTATTTTTTTTCACATTTTGTAATACGATTTTTTTTTTTATTATGTACCTATAATCTGTAGATATCATAAAATCGTAGCGAAGTTAATTTTTTTAAAGAAAGTTATTGCTACGAGGTCTGGGATCGATTCTTATGAGGAAAATAAAGTTTTTATAATGTTAGTCTGTACCAACTGTAGAGCATAAACTATCACGCTATTTGAAAAAAAGTAATTGCTACGAGGTCTAGGATCGATTCTAATGCCGAAAATATTTTTTTTAGAATTTTTGTCTGTTTGTCTGTTTGTCTGTATGTATGTTCCAGCATGGCGCAAATTCTACCGGACAGATTCTGTTAAAATTTTGCATAGATATTCCCTGTGTGTCTGGTCAAACTATAGGGTATAAACTATCACGCTATTTACTATGGGGGACGAGCAATATTACATTATGTTGTATTTTTATGTTCTAGCATGACACAAATTCTACCGGATAGATTCTGTTAAAATTTTGCATAGGTGTTCCCTATAAGTCTGGTCAAGCTATAGGGTATAAACTATCACGCTATTTACTATGGGGGACGAGCAATATTATATTATGTTCGTATTTTTGGAAAAAAACGCGCCAAAATTTTAGGATATTGTAGATGGTTATCGATTAAACTTTTTAAATGATTATCATCACGCTATACCTTTATGGAACTAAGCAGTCAATCATGAAATATATAGGAACGGCTATTTTAGACAAATTTCAACAAAGCAACTAGCTGAACGGTTGGGCGGTTGCTTTGCAAACATGGGGTTGTAAGTTCGATTCCCACCTACGGTTTTTTTTTCTTTTTTTTCACATTTTGTTATACGATTATTATTTTTTTTGATTATGTACCTATAATCTATAGATATAATAAAATCGGAGCGAAGTTAATTTTTTTTAAAGAAAGTTATTGCTACGAGGTATGGGATCGATTCTTATGCGGAAAATAAAGTTTTTAGAATGTTAGTCTGTACCATAGAAATATAAAAAACAGGAGAAGTGGCATGGGGGCGTGTCTGTGTCCGCGAGCCATGATCAAAAGGCTCATGGTATAGACAAATGGCCGATTCCGCGAACTAGTGCGCATCCGACCGCGATCGTGACAACATTTAAGAATACCGTGTTGTTCAGTGGTTTCTTGTAAAAATCGAAGCCAAACTAAAATCTTTATAAATCATGGAACCATTTGTCATTTAACAGGACAAGTATTTTACTATATTTGTCTTGAAAATCATGAAAAACAACAAATCGTAAAATATTTCTTGCCTTTACTACGTTATTTTTGTTTTCATATATCACAGCGACTGTACTATTTTTGCAACAAATACATTGCTTCTTAACCACTACCTAAGTATGTCACTTACTGACTGGACAAGCAATGTAAAAATCACAAAACGATACTTTAGTTACGCGGTTGCATCGCGTAGTACGGCCGCTGTATCTTGCGACGAGCTAGTGATGTGCTTGTGCAGATCCACTAACGTAGGATATCGACAACAATGTCGATTGTCGTACGAATTTAAATTACTTTGAAAGTTTATTCTTCAATTTGTCACCAGTTATAGCCTGGTTGGAAGACTGATGTGAAATCTTGTTTTATACTCATTTAGATTTTCTCATAATGTTGACATTAATTGATTTATTTATTTACTTAATTTTTTTGGAGTTTAATCCTTAAGAAACGATTTTGATATTTAGCCCGCGGCATGAAAATTTTATGAGGAGTAAAATCGAGCGTTAACTAAAAGTGAGGCGTTACGTTCCTTTGCGCACCTTTCAGTTCGAAATTATGTATGTGTGTATAAATAAATTATACTCAGCTTACTAAAATGCATATAAAACACAAATATAAGGTATTTACTTAAGTAATTACACCTTTTTAGAACAAACATTTACAAATTATTAACTAAACAAAATTTCCACATATAAAATGACCGTATCTTTTTGTTCCGTGGGCCGATTTTCATGAACTAAACGTGACAAATGGTTTTAAGTTTAGACCTTTCATTAAAACCAAAATTAAAGAAATATCTTTACAAACAAAAAAGTGAGTTTTTAAGTTACGTAATTATGACAATTTCAATTGGCTAAAATTTCCTTCTAAATTAACTTTTAACACTGTTAATGGATCAAAATAAGTATTTTATCACGAACCTAATAAGAATCTTATATGTATTTACCTAGATCACTACATAATAACAATTTCTTACTGAAATCCAGTCGTGCATCGGAGCTGCCACACACACTTTTTTTTGTGCCGTTTCCTTTATTCAGTTTATTCATATCATTGTTATCTTATTATATGTAAATTGTTTTTATTTATAATTTTTTCAAGAACTTCCAAAATATTTAATACAATAATAATAATTAATGGGAGAATCGATAAGTTTCCGATTTAGTCAATCACTAGCGTATATGTAAAATAAATTGCTTGCGCATAGCACAACGATAACTTTCGTGTGAGTGAGTTGTACGGTGCATTGTAAATGCACGCTGTGTTCGAAAGCATAAGGTTTATAATTGATTGTGTAGTACGTTATGATTTATGAATTGCAAGTGCGAGCGCGACTTCGTATCTATTAGGTTTACTGATTGCGTGTGTAGTTGTGGCGACGTGGTGGGGACAAATTGGAGACATTGGGTTTCGATACATTTTCAACTACCGGGCATATCTCCTTCTTTCTTATATCTATGGTCTGTACCAACTGTAGGGCATAAACTATCACGCTATTTGCTATGGGGGATGAGCAATATTACATCATGTTCGTATTTTTCTCTGCAAATTGTAAAAGGACGCGCCAAAAGGTTGGGATATTGTCGATAGGTAGTTACCGATTTAACTTTTTAAATGATTATCATCACGCTACCTTTTATATAGGAACGGCTATTTTAGCTAACTTTCAACAAAGCGAATAAGTAAGCGGTTGGACGAATGATTTGAAGTCCTGAGGGCCTACCACCAGCTCAAAAGCAGTATTATTTTAATATTAGTTTAGTTTACTTCAGTGTGGGAAAGAGATGAAGTTCTACAGGATGTATAGCTCCATCTCTTTCTCCCACTGAAGTAACATTAAAATAATACTGCTTTATGAGCTGGTGGTAGGCCGCCCGGGGTAGTAAGTTCGATTTACATCTGTTTTTTTTAAACTCTTTTTGTAAAACGATTTTTTTTTTTAGATTGTGTATGTAATAGTTCATAGAATGTATTAATTCACAAAAAATGAAAAACTTCGTAAGCTATGGGAAACTACTAAGTTACAAGTACTTTACAGTCACAAAACATTCAAGGTTGTATTCTGATCATTTTAGAGCAAAAGACTTTACGAATAAAATGTTTTTTTTACAGATTTTGACAGCAGATTTGTCCAAGCGATTTTAAAATATGTATGTGTGTGGATCTTCTGGAATCGCTGCCACACTGCTTCCTGGTGGCAAAACAGCGCACGTCGTGTTTAAGATTCCCATCAATTTAGAGAGCAACGAAACGCCTGTTTGTGGGGTGTCACGCAACAGTAACAAGGGATGTGTGCTTAGGGGATTGCGCTTCGTCGTATGGGATGAATGCATTATGGCAAAAAGGAAAGCAGTGGAAACTGTAAACAGAACCCTGCAGGATATCCGCAGAAACCAAGATATGATGGGTGGTGTCACAGTTTTGACAAAAAAAGTGAATACTTCGTTGAAAAGGTCGACTCTATCTATGGTCGAGAGTTCATAAACTGCGCTTGACCATCATCATACGAGCTCGGCTTGGCGGTAATTCAAATGCTCAAGTATTCTCCGATGTTCTTCTAAAAGTCGGTGAAAGCACTCTACCAGAGACTCTTGGTAGAGTAGATCCCACTTTAGAAGATCTTATTCGTCTGATATACGAGGATATCAGTCAAATACCGTACCAAGAGAATTCTTAGGCGTGTTTCCGTTTTAACTCCGAAGATGATCAAGCTGCAGCGATCAACCACAGTATTCTCTCACAAATTGAAGGGAGTGAAGTGATATACACCTCCATTAATACTGATGTGGAGGAAGATGATGCCAAATATCACCCCGTAGAATTTATCAATTCACAAATGGCAAATGGACTTCCGGTTGTATATCTGTGTAACGGAAACCAGCTCAAAGTCATGTCTTTGCAGAGAAACGTCATCGAGGTGGAAATTCTAACAGGTTGTGGCGATGGTGAGACAGTGTTTATAGCGCGTATAAAGTACAAATTCCCCATAATTACCAGTTAAAGCGCGTGCAGTTCTCTGGGAGTGTATGCTTTGCGATCAACAAGTTACAGGGGCCGACACTGAAGGCTGAAGGCTGCGGGTGTCGACCTCAGGATAAGCTGCTTCTCACACGGACAACTGTTACGTCGCTTGCTCCCGAGTCACCATTCCTGACTCTCTGTATATTTTGGCTGCTGAGAATAAAACTACAAACGTAGTATACAGGGAAGTTTTATAAAAATATGGTTATTATTGTAGTATATTGTGATGTCTTACGATTTCCATGCGAACGAAGTCGCGGGCAGAAGCTAGTCCATTATAAAATACAATAGACGTGGATATATTTAGCTCAGTCGTGCATAAGACGTCGAGATACGAGTACTAAAGCTCGAGCTGTGATTTTAAAAGGATACCTAGTGAGGTACTGTGAGGTATATTTGATTTTGTGTGTTGGAGAAATAGAATAAGTAACAAGTGCCTATTATTTCTGAACAAGTGCCTATTATTTCTAAACCTTATTTTCAAAAGCCATGAACCCGAATAACAGTTAATTTTCATATTTAAACTATAACAAGATTATCTGTAAGAGTACAGAGTCTAGTGGTAGTGGTGGTAGTTGGTCTAGTGGTCGCAAGCGCTACTGCTGAGCATGAGGTCTTGGGTTCGATTCCCGAATCGGGCAAAGTGTTTTTGGTTTACATAACTGGCGAAATGTGGGTGTACCTGCTACACCTCTGCCCAACCCTTCAGGGAAACAAGGCGTGATGTTATGTTATATTTAGTACCCTGTTCTGCTTAACTATTTCTAAAGAGCCATAAAAAACCCTGAAAGAAATCGGCACGTGTTTCACCTCTCAAAAAGTCGTCCTCAGGATGACGATTGACTTGTCACGAACTCCTATTACTACAAAAAATGTCGAAATGAGAGGTGTCAGGAACGCATTCTCTCGACGAAAAAACGAATTTTAAATCTTTTGCGAAGCGGACAAAGCATAAACGGATACCTGACAACTTACCCAGGTAGTTGGTACTTACTCTTCCACTGAACCTTTGACAGATTATCCTATACTATTAAATTAGCAATATTTGCGTATATAAATATATATTTGTAATCACGTTCTCGAAAACGGCTCTAACGATTTCGATGAAAGGGACGAAAAATCGATTTAGCTAGGTCTCAAATAAGGGAAAATTTGTTTTCTCCGTATTTTAACCCGAGCAGAGCTCGGTCGCTCAAAGTTAAGAACTAGATGGCTACCTTAGAATATTGACATGGCAGCATGGAATTAGTACGTACTGTACATACATGGAATTAGCATGAACTATCCTATACTATTAAATGAGCATTCTCTATTTTCACTCGAGCAGAGCTCGGTCGACCAGGTATCTTTCTTAAATTACAAGCGTTTGTATACTTATTTAGTTTATCTACACCCATGCTATAAAAGATTCTGAAACAGTTAGCTGCAACATTATAACAGCCAGTGTCATAGTAACCATTACATCATCCAAACGAGTATTATAATGTTGTACAAAATTTCATTATGCAACTCGTTTCAATGTTCAAACGGAGGACAGCAGCACCCGCTGCATGCATGCGTGTGTGATGTGCTGCTGCAGGCGACGTACATACGTGCAGTTGTACTGAATTTCGTGGGTATTTCTTTATTCTTGATCTTGAATTACAAACACCCAATGGTTTCAGAAACTTTTATAGAGGATTCATATCATGGGTGTAGATAAAGTCTTGTATGCAACTGTTATAATTAGGTATTAAAACACTCATGTGATCACATTCGTGTTTTAATACCCCTTATTATACAACAGTTGCATAAATAACTATTACTTATGCCCCTTTAAAAAAAAACCTATTTATTTACACTCTTCCTCGGAATATCGTCATCTGCCTAGCCTTTTCCCAACTATGTTGGGGTCGGCTTCCAGTCTAACCGGATGCAGCTGAATACCAGTATTTTACATGGAACGACTGCCTATCTGACCTCCACAACCTAGTGACTAGGTAACACGATACCCCTTGGTAAGACTGGTTGTCAGACTTTTTGGGCTTCTAACTACCCGTAACGACTGTCAAAGATCTACAAATGACAGCCGGGACCAACGGCTTAACGTGCTTTCCGAGGCACGGAGGGGACTTGGTATGTAAAGATGGTCACCCATCCACGGACCAACCGCGGCAAGCGTAGCTTAACCTGATCGATCGACCCGTGCAGCTATTATTACTTAGCCACAAGCCCCTCTTCCTCGGAATATATTTACACAAAATGTGTATTTCAATCCTTCTTAATCTCGTTCACAATCTTTTTTCCATTAACAAAACCTGAGATTATGTAAAAGGCACGCGTTACACAGACTAATACATCTTACACAAGGTCGCGACGAAGCGACATGACACTGACAAGCCAAGCCGACGTGTGTATCACGTTGTATGGAAGTTAATATGCATTACTGCCATCCTTACAGTTAGGGCTGCTACGTGAGGATTTATGAGACAGCTAGGTGTTTGAAAATGGCTGTGACTTTATCTGCGTATAATATTTATTATATTTTAGTTTTATCTTTTTATTACGGACGCTTCTAACGTGCACGTCTTTCTACATTGTTCTCAAATGTATAATTTCAACATAAATGATGTAACCAATATTTTGTAACAATTTTTTATTCAAAAGTGTGTCCGTGGACTTTTTGTCCGTTTTTCTCCATAGGTACCTACTACGCTTTGGAATGGGCAACTAGCTTCATATTTCTGACTAACCGATTCCTTGACAATTCAAAAGTGCCCGTAAATGGTTTAATTGAAATAAATGCTTTGAGTTTATTATTTATATTTCCATGCCGATTACGGCTACGGTAAGTAATTCTGTTTTTGATGGTTATGGGTTACTAGCGCGTGTCTCGTGTGGCTAATGTGGCCTCTCTTGCCTGTGCAGACACGTGCTCAGTACGGATACGTTAGAATACCATTTTGGTAATGGTATTGTATGTTGGAGCTTACTCTAGAGGTAGTCTCGTCTGCTGTCAAAATCACTCTTCCTCTGGTCTTCAAAGGCCTCTAAACATTTCGTGTCACTAAACGATTCCAAATAGATTTATCCTTTGCCAACTCCTCCCTAGAGAGGGATCTTTATTGCATCTCTTCATATATCTGCTGTGTCTGTCAATAAGTCACAATAATTATAGACGTGATTGATAACAAAATAATGCTTGCTCTTGCTTGGTCCTGCGGAAGACATCGTTTAGCTAAAAACATATCTTGACTTATATTTTTGCTCTCATTTGCTTTTCGAATGGCAACTTAGCCAATTCTGCAGAAAAAAAATTGGATGCGGCCAGCCAATGATTCTATAGAATGCATTATAATAATATGTTAGACCTTCATCCAGCATTTGAAAGCGTGTAGCCAAAAAAAAAAACTTGAGCTTATTAAAATTCAAAAATTTAAATTCATAAATTCGAATTCAAACATTCAAATTCAAAATATTTGATTTCACATAAACTTACACGGGCACTTATGAAACGTCAGAAGCCAATAGGTGCACAGTTCCTATTGGTCGTTTCCTATGGAGAAGAGCCGGTAAGAAACTCCACGATTACTCTTTTAAAAATAATTGGCTTTACAATATTTTCAAATAACAGTGTTACTAGGTATGGGAGGACAGTGTAGGTCTTTCAATAAGTACCTGGTACTTAGCAAAATAGAAAATGGTCAATATTGTAAGTACATAACTTTTTTTGTTGTCTTTAAATCCATAAAGATTACATAAAAGTAAGTCACATCACTTCAAGTATCAAAACCAAAGTCACTTTTTCGAATTAGACTGAGAATCAGCAGTTTTTGAACGTCAAAATTGCATATGAAAGTCCCCCAAATGCCCGTCTTACACCATTTACCAGTGCATTCCCTGTGAAGAAGAAGTAGCGCAACTTATTCCTAAGCACTCTTATCTTTTACAGAACCCCGCCAACGACGCGATCAACACAAAGCCAATCGGTATTAACTCACAGCCCTACACCTAGGGTTGCGGCAATCAGGTTTACCTAGCGGATTCCGATTAGAACCGCAACTATCCGCTTTCGTCCGGCTTGCATTGCCAATTGAATCATCGGCCGTTTAACCAAAAGTGATGAAATATTATCAAAATCTTTCATCAGAATTAAAGCTTATAGCATAACATAAACAGCTTATAATGTTCCCACTGCTAGGATACAGGCCTTTTTTTTTTGGTTTCGAGATTATCAAATAACTTCTCCCGCTCTGGGCTAAGGCGTGTCAGACTTACTGATTAAAACACACCCGTGTTCCTTTAGTTGCCTGTATGTGGCCAGGGGCCACGGTAACCCTTTCGGACACAGGCCTGCTCTCTGAGAGAGGGAGTAGACCGTAATCTCCCACGCGGGCCCAGTGTTGTAGATGTTACATGTCTTCGAATTTTTGGTTCTAGGGCATGCCGGTTTCTTCTCTATGTTTTCCTTCACTGTTTTGAGAGCAGTGGTGATGAAATAATGAACACAAAGTGAAGTGCCTGTCAGGGTTTGAACCCTTGACCTACAGTTCGTAAGCCAGGGCTGCGGTGCGGCTACTGCTAAAATAGTGAGAAACGATTAGAAATACACTCCAGACCTTATTATAACCAGAGGAAAGTTAATTTTAGCTGAATACCTCAGTCGCAAGCGCTACTGCTGAGCGTGAGATTTTGAGTATTGGGATTTTCCATCAGAAATTTCTCAGTAGCAGCACGGAATCTGGAATTATTCCTGGTTGATGGCAATAGGCTAGCCCCCTATTACATGGGACTTAAACACTGACTGACGAAGTGTGGGTGTACTATAGGTACACCTCCTACCTGACCCTTCGGAGATTACAGGCGTGATGTTATGTTATGTGAAAGAAACTTTTGATGGTAAATGTAATGAACACTTATACATGTACCTAAGTAAATGGCGTCCCTTGAATAAACTGAAATGAAGTCGGTGAAAAAATAAGGCTATGACAAGCAGCACTGCTGCGACAGCACTGCTGCGCGGCATTGTCTCCCTGCCGCCACGTCAGGCCAGTGCGGCATTCATCACAGTGATAATACGTGAAAGTAGACAAGTAAATTGGCAACAAAACAGCGTGACACCAAGAACAGCAGGTGCTTGGAATCAGCGGCCAGCGGCAAGCAGCACTGCTGCGTGCAGCGAGGTTCGGAGTCATATCATTATGCACACCGCAGCGCTGTAGCCATGTCGCTTTGACAGCCCTGTACGTTAAGATGACAGGGCACAGGGGTGACACTCTTTAAATTTAAATAAAGCTCGGTTGTAATAAAATAAATAAAAATAAAATATCATTTATTTCAGGCAATTATAAAACCCATAACATACAGACACATACTCTTAAACTAATACAAAAATTCAATAACTAAAAACATATACTAAAAGTCTTTTACCTCTCTTGCAAGATGGACGACACGGTACACAGCTTTTACAATTCCATTCTTACTCAGGGTTACCCTTGTGTAGAATGACACTCTGAGCTTACTTAGCAGCGCGGAAAAGCCGGCAACGTTGCTCTCGGCGAACATGTCAGTCACACTACACCGCCAGGGCAAGTTCATCATAGCCAATAGTAATACCTTGTAAGTATAGTAACTGTCTACACTAAATAATTTCATTTATGTAGCGATTATGCCGCTTTCGCTGTGCTATTTTAAACATTAACGCTAGAATGAAGTGATTTTGTAACAATGAATGCTGTTCTGTGTACCGTGAAAGGCTCAAGAAAAGAGATAGTCAGTTTCCCAATTTAATAGAAATTCAGTATTACTTTCGTTTGGAGATTTAAAACTCGCTCCGTGAGCTTTAATAATAATAATAAACGTTTATTTGAACTCAATAAAAAATAGCCTAATATTTCTAAGAACTAGGGTAGGTACAAATAATGTAAGTGAGTAGACGGTGTATATGACCTCTGAATTCCAATTTAGGTAAAACCTATATCTTGGAAACCAGTGCTCTTCTGTGCTAAATATGGTGTAAAAACTTACAAACCACATACATCAAAATTTTAAAATTATCGACTATGAAAGAAACTACTTAAACCTAAAACTTGACGGTTGAGTGATGTAAGTGAGTGTGTGTGGTGTGTGTGTGCTTTAGATTGAAAGTGTAACCTACGTAGTATCAATTTCTCTTATACCTTATTTTGATTATTTATATATTTTTAATAATTTATTTCTCACTACAATATCTTTATAAAATAGTAACAAAGAATCTTATTGTCCGGTCATCGGCTCGCCGCTAAGCCGAAGCTTGTATTTCAGGCCACTAGGTCCCCTCGCCCCAAATACATAATTATGTTCTCCTATAAACTAAAACAAGACAATATTTTATGTTTGAAAGAAGGAGGAAGGAGTGTTCGTGTGGCGTGAATGGGTTTGTGAGTGTGTTGGGTGTGTGAGTGTGTGAGCGTGTGTGGGTGATAGAAAAGCTGGTGCGTGTTAACCTGTTTGTTGAAAGCCTGTTTGTATGTGCCTGAGATAGATATAAACAAACAAGTCAACTTTGTTTTGGTGATATGCGTGACAGCTATGTCTTACACTCATGCCACGTCATTGTGATTTTCTATTATGCATACATTTAGCAACCAACAGTTTGACGCAATTTTTTTCGACGAGTTCTCATGTTTGGCTGTCTATCTAGACATATCTTTGATGCCTTATTTAAAGCGCGACGTTGAATTTTCAATGCTCGGTTTACTGCCAAAAGTTGAAAATCCAACAGCACGGTTTTATTCAGGCATTAATTTTTGTGTCGCCTACTGTTAGTGAGAATGGGTATTATTGTTCCAATATTAATAACTGTAGCCACATGTAACAAAAATGTGTTAGGTGATTGACAACCGTTAAAATAAGGCCCGGTATCCACCAAAGCGAAAAGGAGAGGAGACGAGAGAAGATGTGCTGCGAAGCTGGCAGGTTATCTCCACCAAATCGGAGAGGAGAAGTGTAGTGGAGATGTGAGCTTTGTGAAACAGAGATGTGAGCTGTGAGAGATCGAAACCGGTCAAATGACGCTTTCGGGTGTGCGAGGCGCGGGGAGAAGGCAGCGGGGTGCGGGGTGCGTGAGCCCGTGCGCTGCCCAGCCGCCCGACTAGACACTTCTCCACTCTGCCGCGCCGCTTGCTCGCTCGCTGCACGAAATACTATAGATAAAAAAATTTTTTTTTTACAAAATATACAACCGCCTTCCAAACTACAAAGTGAAAAATAACTTTAATTTCGGAAGTCGTTGTCTTTGGATCAGTATTTAAGTTTTTTGACACCGACTTCCGAAATTAAAGTTATTTTCACTTTGTAGTTTGGAAGTCGGTTGTATTTTTTGTAAAAAAGTTTTTTTTTTCTCTTTTTAGTTGATTGATTTGTAATTTATCTAAGTAACAATAGCCTTATGTCAACTACTCATCAAAAATACCCTAATCGCTATAGATATGCCTTTAATATTTGAAGAGTTCCCTCGATTTCTCCAAGATTCCATCATCAGATCGTGACCAAATGACAATAGGACCAACTTGAAAGTATACCCTTTCAAACAAAAAAGAATTTTTCAAATCGGTCTAGCCGTCTTCGAGTAATCGGGGAACTACATTTAAAAAAAAAACCCGACGAATTGAGAACCTCCTCCTTTTTTTTGAAATCGGTTAATGAGACATCTCCTCTCCTCTCCGCTTGATTAATTTCCACCCAAGCTAAGCGGAGAAGAGATGTGGAAATAACGAAATCGGATTAATTTATTCAAAAACATCCCTTATCTCCGCTCCTCTCCACTTTGATGGATACTGGCCTAAGAGTTGGAACGCCAAGTGCGGTAACTATATTGGTACACATTTCTATAAAATTCTTTATGAGAAACCAAGAAATGTTACTAGATGGGAGAAGAAAGTAGTTGTACTTCCCCGAACAAACTTTAATCTTCTGCCTATGTTGGGGTCAGCTTCCGGTCTAACCGGATGCAACTGAATACCAGTATTTTATATGGAGCGACTGCCTATCTAACCTCCACAACCTAGTTACTAGGTAACACGATACCCCTTGGTAAGACTGGTTGTCAGACTTTTGAGCTTCTAACCACCCGTAACGACTGTCAAAGATCTACAAATGACAGCCGGGACCAACGGCTTAACGTGCTTTCTGAGGCACAGAGGGGTCTTGGTATGTAAAGATGGTCACCCATCCACGGACCAACCGCGGCAAGCGTAGCTTAACCTGATCAATCGACCCGTACGGCTGTTATAAGCCACGAGCCCTCCAAACAAACTTTAATATAGAGATTAATTACTACAAGAACTTTTAAACCTTTACGTAAAAATACCAACCTACGAAAAATAATTTACTTCTGGCTACAAAAAATACTAAATACACAACTTTTATAACATCAAAAAATATTAATTTCATTGAAACAATTTGCGTTCAGCGCTACGCCTTACAATCTATAGCCTGAAGAAAAAAATTATTTCGTATCACAAAAGGCACCCAAATTAAAATATAACTATTCTTTGTAAAAATTCCTTTTTAATTTTGATAACAAGGGGAAAAGACAACGCAGAATATTATAAAGCCTTCAAGAATAATAGATACCTATTAATTTTTAGAGCGATGGCCCCCAAAGTTCATAACATCTCTCCCTTGGGGGCATCAATTACGAAGATGAATATACAAGCCTATAGCAAGAATGGGGTATAGGTAGTAGGTATCTTTAGACCTGTGTTTATAAGTTAGCTGCCTGGTCGGTCTCGTGGTACCAAGCACGACTACTGATCGTTCGGGGTTCAGGTAGGGCAATTTGTTATTGGGTTTTGCCATTAGGAATTTCGCCGTTGGTCCTGCGCCTGATCTCTCTCCGGCCGTGTCGGATTACGTGCCGTCCCGTCGGACTATGAGAGTGAGGGAAGAGAGAGTGCACCTGTGTCTGCGCACACACTTGTGCTATATAACATCTCCCTCTCTGAAGGCTCCGTTGAGATTGGTCGCCATGGCCGAAATACGGACTGTTTTTTTTTTAAAGTGAAAACTTCTTTAGACGCGTTGGGCATTTTTGAGATGGGACTAAACCATTTATTTCACGACACTGTAACGACACCAGCTTTTGACCATTAAAAAGATATCAACGCGTTGATAACCGCGGTGCCGATTTTTTTTCATGTTTTCACTTCTGTCGGCACTCCCGGAGTTCCACTGTTTTTTTTTTTGTAAATTAAGGAATAATCATAAATGTAGCTCGTAACATTCCAAAAGCTAGGGTTTACCAGAAAAGCGGTTCCGTTCTGTCATACTATAACGACCAGAATGAAAATCTGTAATTTTCACCAGTAATTGAAAATTCTCTGTATTTCGAGAGAGGTTATTGTGTGACTCATAGATGTATTATTAAAACTAGCGTTATCTATGGTGTGACCGTTCTCCGTTTTCTTCGGAAACCTTAGTCTAAAGGTGTGTCCAAACATTGAGCGGCAAGAACGCGGCAGCAACACGCGGCGTTTGCAGGACACAATACTGCCACGCTCTAGTTAGGTCTAAACCAACGAATGGTTGACGAATGGTTGGTGGCAGTCGTCATTACAGCGCGGCAGGCCGAGCGCGGCAGCCGCGCACGATTTGCGCTTTATGTTTGGACACACCTTTAGGGTATGTCCACTAGTGATGCGGGAATCGCTTCGTTGATTAATCAATGATCAATTTTGAAGGTCGGAAATTGTCCCCAGTATCATAAAAAGCTAAAGAATCTACTGCTTGATATTCTTTAAAGAGTAAACTTTGAAGGCGATTGGGGTGATGGCAGAAACGTATGGCTTGAGAATTACATTCATGTTGGACACACAGGCGTAGTTAGTGATTAAATAACATTTTACCATGACACTGTCTGTCGACTTCCAAGAACCTACTGCTAATTAATTGAGTACTATGATTTTGAATTAGTAAGCCAACGCAATAAATCCTTGTTAGAACATTCTGAGAGCAATGGAGCGCAGCATAATAGGTGTCAAACGAACGGACCACGTTAAAAACACCATCCTGCGCTCCATAACTCAAGTAGCGGATGTTGGAGAAAAAACAGCCAGGCTGAAGTGGGAGTGAGCCAGCCACGTCGCACGAATGCACCCGGAGAGATGGGCAAAGATCGTCACTCACTGGACGCCTGAAGGAGGACAACGCCGTCGAGATAGACCGCGGCGAAGGTGGTGTGACGATCTAGTTATGTTTGCGGGGCCAACATGGCCTGAAATCGCACAAATTCAGAGAAATTTGAAAGGAAAAAGGGGAGGCCTTTGCCCAGCAGTGGGACACAATATAGGCTAACAAAAAAAAAGAACATTCTGAACTTAATAATAATTATGGAATTATCTGCCAGCGTCTGTGTTCCCTTCAACGCATAACATACAAAGCAAGAGTGAACAGGCATCTTCTGAGCGTGCTCGCTCCATCGTAGACTTCATCCATCGCTTTCCACCAGGCGAGATCACGATCAAGAACAAGGCAAATAAATACGCTAATTCATC
Organism: Agrochola lychnidis; assembly: GCA_963680765.1. Classification (NCBI taxonomy): domain Eukaryota; kingdom Metazoa; phylum Arthropoda; class Insecta; order Lepidoptera; family Noctuidae; genus Agrochola; species Agrochola lychnidis. Next base: position 21,093,035 of record OY796857.1, read on the forward strand.
ATCTGCCTAGCCTTTTCCCAACTTTGTTAGGGTCCAGTCTAACCGGATGCAGCGAAATACCAGTACATGGAGAGACTGTCTATCTGACCTCCACAACCTAGTTACTAAGTTATACGATACCCCTTGGTAAGACTGATTGTCAGACTTTTGGGCTTATAACTACCCATAACCACTGTCGAAGATCTACAAATGACAGTCGGGACCAACGGCTTAACTTTCTTTCCGAGGTACGGAAGGGTCTTGGTATGTAAAGATGGTCACCTATCCACGGACCAACCGCAGCAAGTGGAGCTTAACCTGATTGATCGACCCGTGCGGCTGTTATTACTTAGCCACAAGCCCCTACAATAAAATAAATACGCTAATTACGGAACTTAAATTCCAACCTTCCTTTGATGTTTAATAAAACTTATTATATGCCTGATTAATCATTCTTATCTACCTTAAATACATATCAGCAAAGTTTTAATAAGAAGGTGCCAAAGAGACGTGAAAGGTACAAAAAGAGGGGTGATAGATATTAAAACTTTGAAAGCGACTGTTTTAGAATAATTGAATTTTTCTTAAAAGTCAATTACATTATATATTTAATTAATAAATTTCCTTTGTAAGTGTCCAGGCTATATACTTTTCAGACACTCTATTTTGTAGTTCAAATAATTTTTATTCGTTTAATTTTCATCTTCATTTAAACGAAGAATTTTGCCAGTGGCTTTACTTTTTAGTTTTGTGCCAAGAATTTTAATTGTTGGTACATTTTTGCTAAAAAAACTTTCATTAAATATTTTTCGCTTTCTTTATTAAAAATCTGTAACGTAACAATATATTTTAATATATAGCCTAATATAAAAAATATTTTTTACGTTACAGCTTTTTTAATAAATACGCAATTATAAATTAATTTAAAAGAAATAGAAGTTTGTAAAGTTACCCAAATAAAAATTTTATTTTATTATTATAATTAACACTGTCTTAAAAGCGAAAAGTGATTAACATTTTTTTTTGAGTTGATAATAAAATACATTTTATAGAATTACTACTAAAATAATATAACTAAGGCCCCTCGCCCACGGCGACTTTTTGTAGCAATGCAGTAGCGATGCTGTCGCGCATCCGCATTGATACAGTCGCGAAGCGGTCGCTAGCTGTATGCCCTCGCCCACGAGCCTAGATTCAGTCGCGATGCAAACGCGATACTGTCGTGCTTCTGTCGCGATGCAAACGCAATTCAGTAACGGCACAAAAATACCTGCGATCGCTAAGTTGCAAGCTGGGACTCCGTTGAGGCAACATTAGCCACCCTCCCTCCGTTTTCTCCCCGATGTCGTCCGACACGGTCACGCGTTTGTATCGATATAGTCGCGATGCTGTAGCGCGTTAGTAGCGCGTTGGCATCGCTTCTGTAGCGCGTTGTAAATGCGACTAACACGCGTTAGTAGTGATGCTGTTGCGCGCATACGAAACGCGCGACAGCATCGCTACAAAAAGTCGCCGTGGGCAAGGGGCCTAAAGAGAATTTAAAAAAAGAGGGAGCTTTACAGTAGTCGCTTAAGATATGTAACATCTGATTTCTTGACAGACAGTACCAACCTCTCGGAAAATGGCTTGGTACCATCTAACAGCCAACTTTAGCACCGCGCTCATTGGTCAAATCAAATACCGTGTGCTTCCCCGGCTTCCTGTAACACACTTCCGTCCCTTTTCACGAAATCATTCCCACAGATTGCAGGAAAGCGAGAGGAAAGATTTTACACATAAATCTATACATATAATAAAATCGTAGCGAAGTCAAAACTGTACATTGAATATTTTTGAAAAAAAGTAATTGCTACGAGGTCTAGGATCGATTCTAATGCCGAAAATATATTTTTTAGAATTTTTGTCTGTTTGTCTGTTTGTCTGTTTGTCTGTTTGTCTGTATGTATGTTCCAGCATCGCGCAAATTCTACCGGACAGATTCTGTTAAAATTTTGCATAGATATTCCCTGTGTGTCTGGTCAAATTATAGGGTATAAATTATCACGCTATTCACTATGGGGGATGAGCAATATTACATTATGTCGTATTTTTATGTTCTAGCATGACGCAAATTCTACCGGATAGATTCTGTTCAAATTTTGCATAGGTGTTCCCTATAAGTCTGGTCAAACTTTAGGGTATAAACTATCACGCTATTTACTATGGGGGACGAGCAATATTATATTATGTTCGTATTTTTTGGAAAAAATCGCGCCAATATTTTAGGATATTGTGATGGTAATCGATTTAACTTTTAGAATGATTATCATCACGCTATACCTTTATGGAACTGAGCAGTCAATCATGAAATGTATAGGAACGGCTATTTGAGATAAAGTTCAACAAAGCAATTAACTCATCGGTTGGACGATTGCTTTGCAAACATGGGGTTGTAAGTTCGATTCCCAACTACGGTTTTTGTTTTCTTTTTTTTTTCACATTTTGTCACACGATTTTTTTTTGTTTTTATTATGTCCCTATAATATATTATAATAAAATCGTAGCGAAGTTAAATTTTTTGAAAGAAAGTTATTGCTACGAGGTCTGGGATCGACTCTTATGCGGAAAATATAGTTTTTAGAATGTTTGTCTGTTCCAATTGTAGGGTATAGACTATCACGCTATTTGCTATGGGGGATGAGCAATATTACATTATTTTCTTATTTTTCTCTGCAAATTATAAAAGGACGCGCCAAAAGGTTGGGATATTGTAGATAGTTACCGACTTAACTTTTTAAATGATTATCATCAAGCTATACATTTATGGAACTATGCAGTCAATCATGAAATAATTATATAGAAACGGCTATTTTAGCTAACTTTCAACAAAGCGAATAAGTAAGCGGTTGGACGAATGATTTGAAGTCCTGGTAGTAAGTTCGATTACCATCTGTGTTTTTAAACTATTTTTTTACATTCTGTAAAACGGTTTTTTTTATTAATGTAGGTATTAGGGTATTAGGGTCTGTGAATTAATTAATATATTTTTTTTTTTTTTTTTTTTTCTTAGCCTTTATTGTCCCACTGCTGGGCAAAGGCCTCCCTACTCTCTTTCCACCTCTCTCTGTCTAGAGCTTCTAAGGACCAATCTTTCTTAAAGGAGTCCAGCTGTGTCCAGTTTGTGAATTAATGTATTAATTCACAAAAAAAAGGAAAACTTCGTAAGCTATGGAAACCTACAACGTCACAAGAACTTTACAGTCACAAAACATTCAAGGTTGTATTCTGATCATTTAAGAGCTAAAGACTGTAGGAATAAAATGATTTTTTACAGATTTTGAGAGCAGATTTGTCCCAGCGATTTTAAAATATGTATGTGTGTGGATCTTCTGGAATCGCTGCCACACTGCTTCCTGGTAACAAAACAGCGCACGCCATGTTTAAGATTCCCATCGATTTAGAGAGCAACGAAACGCCTGTTTGTGGGGTGTCACGCAACAGAACAAGAGATGTGTGCATAGGGATTGCGCTTCATCGTATAGTATGAATGCATTATGGCAAATAGAAAAGCAGTGGAAGCTGTAAACAGAACCCTGGAGGACATCCGCAGGAACCAAGATATGATGGGTGGTGTCACAGTTCTGACAAACAAAGTGAATATTTCGTTGAAAAGGTCGACTCTATGGTGGAGAGTTCATAAACTGCGCTTGACCATCATCATATGAGCTCGGTTTGGCGTGAATTCAAATGCTCAAGAATTCTCCGATGTTCTTCTAAAAGTTGGTGAACGCACTTTACCAGAGACTCTTGGTAGAGTAGATCCCACTTTAGAAGATCTTATTCGTTCTGATATACGAGGACATCAGTCAAATACCGTACCAAGAGAATTCTTGGGTGTGTGTCCATTTTAACTCCGAAAATGATCAAGCTGCAGCGATCAACCACAGTATTCTCTCACAAATTGAAGGGAGGGAAGTGATATACACCTCCATTAATGCCACATATTACCCCGTAGAATTTCTCAATTCGCAAATGGCAAGTATCTTTTCCGGTTGTATATCTGTGTAACGAAAACCGGCTCAAAGTCATGTCTTTACAGAGAAACGTCATCGAGACGGAAATTCTAACAGGTTGTGGCGATGGCGAGACAGTGTTTATAGCGCGTATACCACTATTTTCCCACCATTACCAGTTTAAGCGCGTGCAGTCCCCTGTGAGCGTATGCTTTGTGATCAACAAGTCACAGGGGCCGACATCGAAGACTGAAGGCTGCGGGTGTCGACTTCAGGACAAGCTGCTTCTCATACGAACAACTGTTACGTCGCTTGCTCCCGATGTATATTTTGGCTGCTGAGAATAAAACTACAAACGTAGTATACAGGGAGATTTATAAAAATTGTGGCTATTATTGTAGTAGTATATTGTGATGTTTTACGACTTCCACGCGAACGAAGTCGCGGGCAGAAGCTAGTAAATTATATTTAGAGTTTCACCATGGCGTTTATAGTTGTAGAAGAAACAACAAAAACACAATCACGATTGAAGAAAGAATAACACTTTTACATACACAAAATATTACACCTATTATCCCCAAAGGGTGAAAAACAGAGGGTGGATGACACCCACATATCGCCAGGTATATTTTAATTTATCTATTTCTTCGCCTATCGATGGCAATCTAAATGGACTCGGCCCAGAAATGAGCTACGTGTTAGGCGCCATCAGGAGCGTCCATCAGTTGTTACGTACAAACGACAGGACACACAGGACACGATATTAAGTGTACGACGTTTGGGGACAATACCACAATTACGATCCAAGGCAATCCGGGGCCCATGCCCCGGGCGCCAACTTCAGGGGGCGACAAATTCAAGCGTAGAAGACAAGTGCACCACCCAGCACACAGTAACTTTGCAATAAATGAGACGCGCAGCACATTTGTAATCTTTATATTTTTTTCTTTTTTACAACAGTTTTGGCGCCCCTGTTGAATTGGCGCATTATCGATCGATACAATTTGATCAATATGTTGCTGCCAACATTTTCATGTTGAGAAAAATTTTATTTCGCGGGGGCTAACTTAGCGCATCCCCATAAAAGATTGGCGGGGTCTACAGACGGCAGTTTTTGCCCCGCCTCAAAAAATTTTTAGATCCGGGGCTGTCCAAGGTGGAGTCATTTATGAACTATTTTCATCACCAATCAATCAATAATTTTAATTTATTTCTTAAAACCTGAGAAAAACATAAAAAATCATCTCAAAATTGTATCACAAACTCCAAAATCCTAATAAATACAATGACACTAAATCAAAATACCAACAACAAGTTTAAGTATTAAGTAACACCTACCTGTTGTCTTTGAACACTTAATTAAACACTAGACATTAGACATTTTCAATAAAGTGTAGGAGGCCTTAATAACCTCGTGTTAAAATGTGTTTTAATCCAAAATAAACAGAAACTGCTGTAATTAATTTCGGTACGCACCGGGCCACGAAATTTTAGATGGGGAGAGTTCTTAAAGTTTCTGCCAAGGTTATATAATATGCGTAAGTTTCATGCTAATTTTAAATAACTTAAGAGTTTCATTAAGCCTATATTATAAAAACACAGTTATTTTTCACTTTGTAAGTGAAAAATAACTTCAATTTTGGAAGTCGGTGTCTTTGGTTTTGAATTTTCGTTTTTTGCCACCGACTTCCGAAATTAAAGTTATTTTTCACTTTGTAGTGTTTTTTTTTTTTGTAAAAAGTTTTTATTTTTCTATTTTTAGTTATGGTACCTACCCCACACAAATTTGAATACCACTACCTTTTTTTTTTTTTTTTTTGGTTGGGAAATTATCAAATAACTTCTCCCGCTCTGGGCGGAGCGGAAGGGCGTGTCAGACTCTTACTGACTAAAACCCACCCGTGTTCCTTCGGTTGCCCTGTTGCCGGGGGCCACGATTTCCCGATCGGTTTTCTTCGAACCCCCGGCAGGCATTGGCCCTAGTGGGCCCCGTCAATTCTGCTGACATCTCTTTGAGGCGCGCGTGGAACACAACGCGCCGTCGACCCGGGCTTGGTCCTTATCGGACGGCGAGCTACCCATTGCTCACCGTCCGCAAGCCCGCGCCTACGGTGGCCGGAAATCGGCTCGCGATTCCCGCCCCGGGCGTCTCCTCCTGCGGCGGTTAGGGGCGTGAGGGCGCGAAATTTGCCTCTCCCTCACGCGTTCCGCCTCCTCCTTCGCGAGCATTACCGCTTCGCAGAAGGAGGTGACGGCCTGCCATTTCCTCTCGCTCCGTACCATGGCCTGAACCAGGGCCGGACGCGAGAGATCACCGCCGCCGATCGCCTCTACGAGAACACGGCGTTGCTCCGCCCAAGCCGGGCAGACCTCCACCGTATGCTCCACCGTGTCCTCAGGCCGATCCACACAATGGTGACACCCGGGTGTTTCCTCCCGCCTTATCCTGAACAGGAACCTCCCGAAGCAGCCGTGTCCGGTGAGGACCTGCGTCAGGCGGAAGGTGAGAACGCCGTGGCGTCTCTCCAGCCACTCCTCAAAGACGGTCGACATCAAAATCGGTTCACCCAGTCCAAAGTTCTGAAGTAACAAACGAAACGAATTGAGAAACCTCCTCCTTTTTTTACCCGGCTGCCCCAGAAGAAGGGTAATGTTTTTGAAGTCAGTTAAAAAGAAATGTGTAATAATGTACGGTCATAATTTATACTAAGAGTAATAGAGTAATGTACCTGACTTCTAATTTGTAGAAACCTGTGCCCCAATTCCGTAACACACTTTATATCACAATCCGAAGGATTTTGAAAGAAATTCCCAATTCATTGCGTCATATGTTTGAAAAATTCGTTTGCTTGACATCGTATATAACGCAATGAATTTTGTAGAATTGTCAAAATGAAAGGCATCACAATAGGGATGATGCCTGGGTAAAAACACTCCGGGAGTGCCGACAGAAGAGAAAACTTGAACAATTAAAAAATACTTCCAAAACCTTTAAAGTAAATACGTGCATAGAACACTGATCCGTAATATAATATAAATAAAGAGCACAATCGCGTTTACAAAAATGAGGTGTCGGTAACGGTGTCGCGAGTTCAACTGTTTTTTCCTATCTCAAAAATGCCCAACGCGCCTAAAGAAGTTTTCACTTCAAAAAATAAATTCTATATATAATCCTTCAATCAGATAAAATAAAAAAATATTTCACACGTATTTTTTGCTTTATCATATTAATAAAAAATACTTAGATAAAACGCATTAAAGTTGGGGAGTGAGGGTCGCTTCGTCTTAAGTAAGGATAAAATCTACATACTCGTAACGTCATGGCACATTTTAACTCAATGTATTGTAGTAATCTTAGAATTACGTTAAAATAGAAAAAATACGATTTTTTTTTTTTTTTTTTTTTTTTTTTTTATTTATTTAATGATATTATAATACAGAGGTGTTACTTAATTCTAAACTCGCCAAACTTTTACGTTTGATGGCGAGAGGCGCTCTTTTACATAACAATGCACCACCTTACGCACATACCTACTACTTATATTTATTAACAATGTTTTTAATTTTATCTGCTATCTTGTATAATGTTTTTTAATTTTGTCTTAAGTGATCCTTTACTAATTTTAACTTTTTCTCTTAATAAATCTAGTTTGTTAAACACTTTAGGTACCAAATACTTAGATGTTCTCTTACCATAATAATTTGTTATCTGTGGTTGAACCAATTTGTTCTCTCTAACCCTACGTGTGTTGTACTTGTTGTTAACATTAACTTTATACTCTTCACTATAATAATATTCCAGACCTACCAAATAATCTACTTTTTTATCTACGGGTAAAATTTTACAGATGGGAAATAGCTTATCATACTCTTTGTTGCACTTATCTTTAACATTTTTACTGACTAGAAACTTTATCAGTCTTATTTGTATGTCTTTAACATCTCTTAAATATGTAATAAAGGTCCGCCCGTACACAAGGAGTCCATAGCTTAACAACGAGTCGGCAAGTGCAAAATAAACAATTCTTAACGTCTGTTTGTTCAATACATTTTTTAATTGGTAAAACTTACTTAGCACCGATCTTAGCCTATTGCAAATGTCATTTACGTGTAATTTCCAGTTAAAGTTCTTATCTATTGTTAGACCTAAATATTTAAATTTATCTACGTACTCCAATTTTGCACAGTTACAATTACATTTATTTCTATGCAAACATTCGTATGTATGTCCTATCACTGTGAGATACTCATTATTTACAGATTTAGCATTTTGATTATATGGCGAGTGTATATGCATACATTTAGTTTTTGAGAGATTTAATAATATTCCATTGTCGTGTGCCCATTTGTTAATATTTTCAAAGTCACCTTGAATACACTTTTGTACCTCAGCCATATCTTTGGAGGCGTAAACAAGACACATATCGTCAGCATACATGAACACCTCACAATTACGTACGACATTTGATACACTATTCACATGCATTATATATCCTACAGGGCCGTACACCGATCCAGTAGGCACACCCAATTCGACATCCGCCTCTTTCCCAGCCACACGGGATATAATTGTGCTTATTTTCCTATTTGTGAGATAGTTCTTAAACCAATCATTTGTGGGGCCGCGTATTCCGCATTCGTCCATTGCCTGTAATAAGATCTCATGGTCTAAAGTATCAAACGCTTTTTTATAATCAATGAATAGTGCTATAATTTGTTTGCCAGAATCTAAACAGTCATTAATATAATCTGAAAAACCCAACAAGGCAGAGACAGTGTTGCGTCCTCTTCGGAAACCGTGCTGAGTGTCACATAATATGTTGTGTTGTTCTAAGAACGCGCTAATCTGTCCTATTATAATTTTTTCGATTATTTTATCTATAACAGATAATATTGCGATAGGCCTATAATTACCATATTCTAAATGACTTCCTGATTTGTATATAGGACGTATAATTGCATTTTTTAGCTGGTCTGGATAAATACCGCTAGATAAAGATATATTCACCAATGTAGCTAGAACAGGACTTATTTGCTTACGTAAATATATAATGTCTTGCACCCGTATTCCATCTGAACCAGGTGCTTTTTCACAGGACAATGTTCCTATGACCTTTTCTACCTCTGACGAGGTCACCTTATTGTATCTATAGCTTACCTCACTCGGTTTTACATATTTATTTCTATCTAAAAACTTCAAGTTACATACATGTTTAATTTCCTTTATTTCTTCCGTAAACGTTTTAGAGAAGTTTGTACAAATCTGTTCTAAACAATCTGTTTTTCCTAAATGCCTTAAAATAACATCATCCAGGCTATTTTTGCTTCGACCCAACCATATGTTTATATTTGTCCATATTTTCCTAAAATCTCCATTACATTTTCTTATTTGTTCCTGTCTATATTTATTTTTTGCCATATTTGTTAATTTATTTACTTTATTTCTATACTTAGTATAATCTAATCGCTTGTTCATACTCTTCTTTTTTTTATAATCTACCAGACGGGAAAAAAAATGTTGAATTGAAAACTTCTTTAGGCGCGTTGGGCATTTTTGAGATGGGACCATTGATTTCGCGACACTGTAACGACAACATTTTTTTTTTTGTAAACGCGTTTGTGCTCTTTATTTATATTACGTTACGGATCAATATTCTATGAAAGTATTTTTACTTTAAAGGTTTTGTCAACGCGATTGCGCTCTTTATTTAGATAAGGTTACGGACCAATGTTCTATACTAGTATTTTTCTTCCACCTAGGCGATCTTGTTCAAGTTTTCACTTCTGTCGGAACTCCCAGAGTGCCACTTTTTTTTTGTTGTCATCCCTCCGTTAGTATGTTTGCAGTAAGGTTAAGTAGCAAGTAAACAAGCAAAAGTGAGACTGTGCTACGTACGGTAGCACAGTCTCGCTTTTGCTTGTTTTTAACAATTTAAACATATTTATTTACTTAGACAATATGATATATTTACATATTTGTAATGTGCTCGTCAAGCCCTTTGAAACCCAACATGGCACATTTTTTTTAAGTTCATGACTTTATGTCCTCTAGAGGGCGCCATATTGCATTTAATATGACGTCACATAGCCTATAACCAGCGGACGATCAAGACGCTTTCAATGATTTCATTTGTCAAATGATGATCGGTAGTTTAGAAGTTATGAGGTAACAGATGAACATACATACATACCGGTCAAAATCATAACCCTCTTTTTTGCTTCGCCGTAGTCGGATAAAAAAGGCTATAAAACAATTAATTAAAGCCAAGGAATAAAAGGGAAGGCAAATTCTTTTGGACACCCGACCAATGTGGCGAGGGTAGATAGAGAGTATCATACAGACACTACATGCAGCAAGAGCAAATAATACCTTCATACGTAAATGTAATTTCACAGCAGCATGCAATAGTATGCATCCTATTACATCGTAGCTCTGAAATCACATCAACCACGAAAATTAGAGCAAAGCATTAGTCGCACCTTGGGTATTATTACACAAAGCTTAGTTTACAGAAACGTTGTAATATTCAGAACGCAAACGCTGATGTCATCAAACTAACGACTGCGATTGTTCTAACATCGTTGAATTTTTATTAAGTGCCTACTCGCGAGGTATCAAAAAGGTGCTGTAAAAAATTTACGTGGACTCCCAGGCAATTTCGTCATACAAGAATTTTATATAACATTCTTACAGCAGCTCCGATGGTGTCATAAAGAGTCGAATTTAAAACCTTTGCATAGGAGACGTACGGGTGGAGTCGACGGAAAGTAATGTGCACGGTCTATTTTATTAGGTTGGGTTTCAGAAAAAATGGGGTATCGTTCGTGATTTAAAATTCATTTATCCTACATACTTTTGGTTCAGCTTGAAAATTGTGGTTGTAGACAGAATTCATGTTATTTATTACCTATTCTCGTGTTATTTTTGGATACCTATGAATACTTACCGCAGCAAAAATGTAGGTGAAATCTAGGTATTGTCAAAATTTGGTTAAACGTGATCATGGTGATTCTTCATCTTGTTAATTGATTCCTAAAAAGGAGGTTCTCAATTCGGATGTTTTTTTTTATATTTTTTTTATGTTTGGGCATAACTCCATCATTTATAGACGGATTTGCAAAAATTTTTTTTTTTTTTTTTGAAAGGGCTCTCGAGGTGGTTCCATATTAATTTTATTAACTTTGCTTGGTACTTTTTGAGTTAGAGTTATCTACATGGGTGATATTTTAATAACTGTTATTTATATAGTAGGTAGTGATAATCGAATTTGTGTGGGGGTAAGTACCAACACTAAAAAGTAAAAAATAAAAACTTTTTCTAAAAAAAAAAATCCGATTTCCATAAAAAACTCTACAAAGTGAAAAATTACTTTATTCCAGAAGTCGATGGCAAAAACGAAAATTCAAAACCAAAGACACCAACTTATGAAATAAAGTTTTTTTTCACTTGTAATTTTTATTTTTTCGAAGTAATTTGTTTTTTTTTATTAGAAGATCATTTTGATGTTTTGTACTTCGCACTTGTATCTTCCCACTATATCTACTGATACTTGATGGGTGACTACTGACGATTAATAGAGAAGAATGAAAAAAATATATTTGTAGGTATAGAACATTGGTCCGTAACGTAATATAAATAGAGAGCAGAATCGCGTTTACAAAAATGAGGTGTCGGTAACGGTGTCGCATCTGTCTAAAATGTTATAATATTGATGTCATCATCATTCTCTTGTCCCTATTTGAATTTATTTGGGGTCGGCGCAGCTTCTTTTTGAAGTGAAAACTTCTTAAGGCGCGTTGGGCATTTTTGAGATGAGAAAAAACAATTGAACTCTTGTCATAAGCCAATTCGTCACAAGCCCAGTTGGTCATACTTTAAGTCAGTGTGTTCGAGATAATCGGCTCCTTTCACGACCGGAAGGATGTTCCTTTTTGATGCAAAATGTCGTCGTTGCCTTGATGTCAAGTAAAAAGCAAAATATGAAATAATGATAATATCGTTATTAAAGATATTAAATCGTAAAATAGGCAATGAATACTGTGGCCATATCATCATGATTATGTGTGGAAAGTTACAGATTGTACAAATAAAAAAAAACAGTGGCACTCCGGGAGTGCCGACAGAAATGAAAACTCGAACGATTAAAAAAAATACTTCGAAAACCTTTAAAGTATAAATACTTGCATAGAACATTGATCTGTAGCGTAATATAAATAAAAAGCACAATTGCGTTTACAAAAATGAGGTGTCGGTAATGGTGTCGCGAGGTCAATTGTTTTTTCTCATCTCAAAAATGCCCAACGCGCCTAAAAAACTTTTCACTTCAATAAATTCTGATTCTTCGCAACTACTTAAGTACAGACAGCTTCAAAAAGATGTACCTACACATCGACAATATATTATTAATTCAATTTTCTACAATTTATGTTCTATTATACTGTATCAATTTGCAGGTACAATTTAGTTACCCAATGTCTAATACTAATATTATCTGTTTTGTGACTACACATTGAAATAAATATTGAAGACATTAAATTAATTATCGTCGATGTATGCATCTTTTTGAGGCTGTACATGTGGAATTTCCACTCTTGAAGTTCTCACAGCATAATCAGCCTATAATGTTCACACAGGCCTTCTTTCGATGAGAGGGAGTGCGGCCGTAATCGACGCGAGCCTGATCTCTTAGTTTGTTTCGGCCTTTCTTCTCAGAGTAGTCAGATAGGAAACGCCGAACTCATCTAGCTTATTTTTTTTTTTTTATATGACGTGTAAAAGTGATTTCGATGTCCTATTTACAGAATAAACAATTTCATTTCATTTCATTCCAGTCTCATGTCTTCGAATTTTTGGTTCTAGGACATGCCGGTTTCCTCACAATATTTTCCTTCACCGTTTTGAGAGCAGTGGCGATGAAATAATTTACACAAAGTAAAGCGCCTGTCTGGGTTTAAACTCACGACCTACCACAGGGTCACCATTGCTCTCACAGTATTCTTATTTAAATATTTTGTTGAGCATTTCTGCTTATATCAACTCATTAACTAGTTCAAAGCTCAAAACTTTTTATTTCAAACTTAAAATTATCTAAGTTTTTTACAAGCATCATTAGGCAAAATTTGTTATTCTTATTATTTTTTCTACACTCAATATTTACTTGGAATTGCAAACTTGTTTAAATAACTAGATAAATAACTTGGTAGAAATGAAAAGCTAATTCTTAATGTTTCTTATATAACGGACGGTCTAAAAGTTTATTCGTTTTTAAAAGCTCTGTTTATTTTCGCAAGCAAAAAAATTCTCCTTTAATTTTGCATGAAACGTATTTTAATTTTCTTACATTTACTATTTAAAATATGCAAATTGCAAGGTATTAATATAATAAATATTTGATGGTGAATTCGAGACAAATAAGAGTTGGTACTTCGTGGAATAATATTTAGACTCTCAATGAAATAATTTAGATGGGTGAGTTATGTAGTTTAAATGAGAATAAATAAGCGTTTTGAGAAAAGAGTCGCCAGCAAAGTTGGTTGCAGGTATGACTGCCTTGGATGAACCAAACGTACTCAAGTATCAAGACTCATGTAGATTCGTTCAATCATACCCAAATGTTTCACCTGTATAAAAGCACTGAGACCCGATACCTATCGATTCTAAATACCAATTTCATTTCATTCAGTTTTATGTTAGTCTAAAAATAATCCAACTTGAAGGAGAATTCAACGAAATGCCTTGGTACTCAACAGACAAGGACGACGTAAGTACATCTCTCAAAGACCGGTGAGGCCTATTGAATCTTTCCAAATCTATAAGATCTTCGGCAAGTGGAAGGCACTTCTCGGCAAAGCAAGCGTATTCTCGCTTGGGGCCCTATTCTCAAAGCGCGGGCTTATTCTGTAGATAGAGAAGTGAAAAGGTGAATGCAACGCGACCCGTTTCGCCTTTACAAGTCGAAATAGAAGTTTTTATCGTACAGTTAACGTATAATGGCTTTTGATAATACAGAATAAAATTTGTTGTGATAAATAGGTTTTGACTGGTTGCGGTTCGTATGCAATTTGCTGTTAAATGACAGATGACTAATTTTACTCAATGTTTAGATTTGTGTTGGAATATTTTCCTACCATTTATCATAAACAAATACATGATAAATGGTGGGAAAATTTATCACGTAGTCATTTATTACAATCTAAATTCTTGGTACATCATTAATGAATGTTTGTGTAGCAAATTATAATTTGAATAATATTAAAGTCTCTAGCATCAGTCATATGCGTAAAATTATTGTTTTTGAAGTGAAAACTTCGTTGGGCATTTTTGAGATGGGACTAAACCATTGATTTCGCGACACCATGACGACACATCATTTTTGTAAACGCGATTGTGCTCTTTATTTATATTACGTTACGGATCAATGTTCTATGCAAGTATTTTTACTTTAAAGGTTTCTGAAGTATTATTGTTTTTAAGCGCGATTGTGCTTTTTAGGGTTCCGTAGTAAACAAGGAACCCTTATAGTTTCGTCATGTCCGTCTGTCTGTCTGTTTGTCCGCGGTCTAGCTCCGAGACCTTTAGTACTAGAAAGCTGTTATTTGACATAGGTATACATATTAATTACGCCGACAAAGTGGTAAAACAAAATTATGAAAAACATTTTTTTTTTAGAGTACCTCCCCTACACGTAAAGTGGTGATGTTATTTTTTTTCTTTTTTTAACGCATAGTGAGGGTTATCATTGGAAAGGTCCTTTAAAAACATTGTGAGTTTGTGAAAACCATTTTTGGATTCAGGGATCCATTTGCAAAATATTAAGCTTTAAAGTGCTAATTTTTGTAAGAGTCAAGAGTCGTGTTAGCTGGCGGGGGGGGGGGGGCCCTGCCAGCTAAATGGTTAGTTTTGGGTATATGAAAAAAATCACAGCAGTAGTTTATATAACGAAATTAAAAGGTAAACTATCACAGCTAAGTAGGCTCTACATGTTAACGAGTAATAATCGACCAACTTAACTTTGCAGTTGCAAAAACATGTTTTCCCATACATTCCGTATGGGAGAACATATTTTTCAACTACAAAGTTAAGTTTGTTTTTGGGATAAATTCATCCCAACTACAGAAACCTTCATTGTGCGTGATTCGACATGCATTTGGCCGGTTTTTTATTTAGATAAAGTTACGGACCAATGTTCTGTACAAGTATTTTTCTTCCTCCAAGGCGATCTTGTTCAATTTTTCACTTCTGTTGTCCACCACTTTTTTTTTAAACATACACATACAAATAATCGCACGCCTTATTGAGAAGAAACCTGGCAGAAACTACAGAACGCCACCTGCTAAGATCCTTACATACTCCTTTTGCCTCGTTTACGTCCATACATCTGGTCATACACGCACGTCGATTGCAAGTACTACGCACTTGATCTTTCTGAAGAACATCACCAATAAGGTCACTACTAAATCAGGTAGGTCAGGTACTAGGTTTTAATATACGAGAAATGTTTACTGTTCGTTCCTAAAACGTCTTATTAGTTCTTTATATAATTCTTCAAGGAAAAATAAAAAGCAAATAGATTCATATCTAAAGGATATTAATCTCTTTGCTTCATCTTATATCCTTAAATTAATTTTTTTTATTTCTCAGTATCAGCCCTTTTTTGGGTGGAAAATTATCAAATAACTTCTCTCGCTCTGGGCGGAGCGGGAGGGCGTGTCAGATTCTTACTGACTAAAACCCACCCGTGTTCTTTCAGTTGCCTGTATGTTGCCAGGGGCCACGGTATCCCTTTCGGACTTTCTCGCGACCCCGGCAGGCATCAGCCCTAGCGGATCCCGTCAGTTGTTCTGACATCTCTTTGAGGCGCGCGTGGAATACAACGCGCTGTCGACCCGGGCCTGGTACTTATCGGACGGCGAGCTGCCCATTGCTCACCGACCGCAAGCCCGCGCCTACGGTGGCCGGGAATCGGCCTGGGATTCCCGATGCCCAAGGCGTCAGTAGCAGCCCTGAGTTTGGATTTGTGCCCGGTTGATGGCAATAGGTTCACCCCCTATTACATGGAACTTAAATATAACAAGCGAAATGTGGGTGTACTATAGGTACACGTCTACCTAACCCTTCGGGGAATACAGGCGTGATGTTATGTTACGTGTAATTTTTTTTTTTTTGGTATTTGCTCATCGTTTGTATAGTTTTGCAGATTAACGCTAGATAGCCAATGAATTTACCTGTCATAAATTGTTCGTTACAAAAAAATATTCTTTATTGCAATTCGTAGTTTTTAGGATACCACAGATAAACTGCCCGGAAACCTATAGGCAAAATAATTATGGCTGATGCAAAAAGGTAATTTGTCAAACCTAAAAATGTTTGAATTTAATAATATATATATATTTTTTGTTTGTTTGTTGTATGTTTCTTGCGATAAACTAAAACTTTGTAAGTCGTAATTTCAAATTAAAAATTCCTTCAATTCAGGCTATATCTATTAAAAAATTTGATACCTCCTATCTAACTCAATGTAATTATCAAGCCCTGCTGTATACGTGCTTAAAAGTTAGGTAGTAACTCATCTAAGTGGGTACCTGTCTTTCAAAACATTCACATCAACATCACAATACACCAAACCGGACGCACTTAACTATTCCACGTTTAAAACTCGAATATTCGTTGTAAATCTGCATCGAACAGCCGCCTAGCCGTATGCGACTCATCGGTATTCGAAAATCGAACGAGCATCGAGTGAAGCAAATTTATGATGTGTGCAGATGCAAGCCCGGGGCGTTGCCATAACTCATGCGGTAGCCCGCACATACTGATTAGATGGTCCTTCGAGCCGGGTCTCGATCCGTGCTTTGCAAGATTTTGGGTGGTCGTGAGTGAGGTTTTAGATGGGATAGTGATTTAGGGGATCACAGTCATTTTATGTGACAAGGAAATTTAAAAAAAAAAAAACTGCATTTGGTAGCCCGCACCTCCTGACTTAGATGGTCCTTCGAGCCGGGTCTCGAGACGTGCTTAGCAAGATTTTCGGTGGTCGTCAGTGAGGTTTTCAATAGGATAGTGATTTAGGAATGGGGTGATATTCATTTTTTAAATGATTCGGGAGTTTGAACATCTGTCTGAACTAGATATAAAATATCTGTATTTTAGACATCAGCGGTCTCCCCTGTTTTAGGCGACACTTAAAATAATTTTGTTTGACCTCTATACACATCTTATAAACACAACATTTTTGATTAAAGAATAAGAGAAAAATAAAAAGACAAATTTAATTGGTCTAGTTCAAATTACAATTCAATGACATGATGTTTAAAAAAATACGCTTTAAAAATAAACGTTTTAAGTCCTTGTTATTAATATGCTTCCTTGACGTCTAGTTTCGTTTTTAAAATAATAAGAAATGTTAACAACCTTTTAATATCATATCCAGAGACTACAGTCCCTTTTACAAGACAAATAAGCCTAATACAATAAAGGAAGTACCTACTTGATACGCAGCAATAAAAAAATCGTATACGAAAACATCCCTTTAACCTTGTTTAACGCAAACCCCGGCTCGAGCTCGAGCATTCATAACCGAGTGAACATTAACCCGATTCACGCGAATCAATCTTTGTACCTACCTAATCCTGAAACAGCAAAATATATCTCGCGAAATGCCAATTTACGATCGGCGTATTCCCGTTAATTTCCTCTTTGAGTGGCCAACTTTGTACTAAACTCGTTTAAAACTCCCATAGTGATGCGACTACGATGCTCGATTACTAATCGAGTAATTTAGTCGACTGACTAATCGTGTTTTAGTCGATGTTTGTTTGTTTTGGTTCGTAAGCGTTGTTTCCAGCTGTTGTTTCTAAAGGGCTTTATGTACATAAACATTCTGTCAGATCTGAAACAAATGAATGATTTTGTTTACACTTTATCTTAGTAACCTCGCGTTGGACCTTGACGCCATGCTTTTGGTATGACTGTACATTGAAGCTGCCATTAAGAGGGCTATTTTTAGCAGTAATAATATAAAGTAGCAGTAGTAGTAGCTGTATAGTTATCATTAGCTTAAAAAACGGTGAAGGAAAACATCGTGATATGCCTGAGAGATATATTTCTCGACGGCTTGTGATGCCAAGTCAGAGACCCATGGGTGACTTTAAAACTCTAACACCAGGTTAGTCTCTAACCACAGCCGAAGAAGAATTAGTGGCAGCCAGAAAGAAATAATTTTATCCGTAAAAAGTAGCCATACTTTAATACAGTTTTACCAAAATTCGTCTCATTCTAATATTGAAGAAAACATTGGAATGTTTTCTCCGTCGCATAAGCAGATTTAAAAACATCTAAGAGAACAAGAAATACATTTTATAAAGTCACTTGTTTCTGTATTCAGAGCTTTGTGGCACATGGAGCACCTACGGCTGCAGATTATTTTATTTTTAGAAGAAATATTACACGCTTGCGTGATATGACAGGATCTTTTGAAAAGAATTGTATTTTTGCTTTCATTCTGAGAGTAGTTGAGTTTTGGTTGTGCAAAATTCAGGTATTTTTATCAGAGGTCATGAGTTCACACATTCACATTTAAAATTGTGACAGTGGAGAGATCGTGAAGTTAATTCGACTATAATGACGTACTGAAGTCAAAGTCAAATCAATTATTTTAAGTAGAATATTAAAAGGCACTTTAGGATGTCAAAATTTATTTAAAATAAATAGAATCGATTCTAGTTGTAAAAGTGAATTTATTATTCAACATGTACGTTTAAAAAACTACTGTCAAAATCTATGGTCTATCAACTAATCATATCATAATCATGATCTATCAAGTCAATGCTTACGAAAGAAAGAATAAAAAATAACCCATAGTATTTTTTTGCGCATTGTCCCATCCCTAAGAACGCCCTGGGTATAATAATTTAACAAACAAAGCAAGTCAAAGGACCAAAATTCAACGTTTTGACATAAACATGTTTGTGACTACAAACCAATATGGATTTCGTTGAATATTTACCATTAAATAGGATTTAGAAGAAGATGTAATTTACTGAACGAAAGTACGAAGTTCTTTGAATTGGAAACGAAAATTCAATTAGAATGAATAATTTCTGAAGTGTCACTAAAATATAATTTGATTACATGCAATTCAAAAAGATACATATTAGCTTATTTGAGCTTTGCAATTAAGTCGTAGATTTCACAGACTATATTACCACTTTTAATTGTTTTTCATTGTTGAAGGTCATGTGGTCTTCCTGTACATAAATTAATGTCGAAGTGAGGAAAACTTACCACTTAGTTTTTCGAGACATTGCTCATGCGGTTGGTCGACTCTTCGCGTAACCAGAAGGCTGGCCCATTTTTTGGAGAAAGTACCCAAAAGGCAGCTTTGCCACATTGTACGACAATGCTGCCAGCCTTTTGGGCACTTTTCCTGTTGACAGCGATGC
Source organism: Agrochola lychnidis (assembly GCA_963680765.1). Lineage (NCBI taxonomy): Eukaryota > Metazoa > Arthropoda > Insecta > Lepidoptera > Noctuidae > Agrochola > Agrochola lychnidis. Next base: position 21,112,447 of record OY796857.1, read on the forward strand.
GGACAATAGTTTTGATGACAATGATACTTTCCCCTCCCTTTTTTATACACACGTACATATTATTATTTGAGAATAAAATGGAATGTTTAGGACATGATATTGTACAATTTGTACACCAAGATTTTCATTTACGTGGGACTTACTTACAAAGGAAAGAAAGCCAAGATATTTTAAGGATCTTTTCAGGTTCTAAGAAACATCTAGAGCAGAAGAGGAGAGATTAATTGAGTCGTACTTCGTTTGTAACTTGATACTTTGTTATCTACAAATACTTAGAATTTACCTATTTAAATGAAACCGTCAACCGTTTCAAAGACTTCAATTCCAGAAGTGGAATCTTTATATTATATCTTTATAAAATACTATCTTCGGCCAGCTCTCGAGTACAATTGGCTCATTCTCAATCCCGTGCGAATATTGGGATAAAAAGTTTTTCATATTCTTACCCAGGTCATGGTCTACCCATATGCCAAATTTCATGTAAATCCGTTCAGCCGTTTTAGCGTGAAAGCGTAACAAACAAACAAACGAACATACAAACATACAAAAATCAAATCGTTTCTCTTTATAATATTAGTTTATAGTTTAGATAACCTATGTTACTAGTAATATAGCAGTCTACTGGTAAAAGATTTTTTTTAAATCGGTTCAGAAGCTTTTTATTAATTACAAACAAAAATACTAAATCTTTTCTCTTTGTAATATTAGTCGATAACCGACGATTAATTATAATACATTAAGGCTGATTAGTGAAAGTATGCTGTAAAATACAAAAAAAAAACCAGCACGACACATATTTTTGCAAACCAAACGTTTTTTTTTTTTAGTTACGGGGTGGAAATCCTCATGGATGTCCTTCGTCCTGGCTCGGACGGAGGGGTCTGTCAGACTTCTACTGACTAAAACCACCCCGTATTCTCTCGCACACTTGGACTGGGGGCCACGGGGGCACTTAAGCACTCTTCAACGTAGCCCCGGACTCGTGCCAGTCCGCGTTTGCGGGCTCCGTCTGGTCCAGTGGGGGGAGTGAGGTATTTGACACCCCCCGGGACGCGCCACCATCTCCTAACCTAACCTAACCCGAGCGAACCTGACCTGAGCGTGAATTCTGACTCCCGTTGACTGATGTCTGAGAAAGCGAATACCTACCCAATACTACTAAAGGATAATCCACAAAGCAAACCATCTATTCACCACAAAGCCTGTCGATTAATCTACTGACGCAAGCTCCGAACACATGTGGCACAACATCAGTACAAAACATTCAAAACCGCAGGAAGTAATGGTACACCTGGACGCATCATTCATGAATATTGCATGAAATGTGTGGAGGGTAGAAATGAGGGAGAAGCAGTAAAAGGAGTCCTTGTAATGCTCAAAATGCGCATAAAATATGGCAATGTGTGAGGGATAGCTAACAACGAAACAGTTGTAGGTAGATAATTATGTTTGTACAAATGTTGGTCGATTAGACCGTTGTTATTATGTAAGTACTATAAATACACTGCTGCCCAACTCTTTGGGGAATCAAGGCCTTTGATATCATGTTTGCAAACAGTATCAACTTTGAATTGAGGAAAAACATCTCGAAGAATTATTGGATTCATTCATTTAAAATCAGGAAAAAGTATTGAGTAATGATGATTATCTGTTGGAAGCTTTCCTCGCAATATTTTTAACTATTACAAATTTTTAGGGTTCCGTAGTAAACAAGGAACCCTTATAGTTTCGTCATGTCCGTCTGTCTGTCTGTCTGTCTATCTGTCTGTGTCTGTCTGTCTGTCTATCTGTCCGCGGTCTAGCTCCGAGACCCTTAGTACTAGAAAGCTGTAATTTGGCATAGGTATACATATTAATTATGCTGACAAAGTGGTAAAACAAAATTATGAAAAACATTTTTTTTTAGGGTACCTCCCATACACGTAAAGTGATGATGTTTTTTTTTATTTTTTTATCCTACCATGTGTGGTATCATTGGAAAGGTCTTACAAAAATATTATGAGTATGTTAAAGCCATTTTTGAATTCAGAGATCCGTTTGCGAAATATTAAGCTTTAAGGTGAAAATTTTTGTTAGAGTCAAGTGTCCCCCCCCCCTGCCAGCTAAATGGTTGGTTTCACATATGTGAAAAAATTCACAACAGTCGCTTATATAACGAATTTAAAAGGAAAACTATCACAGCTGAGTAGGCTTCACAAGTTAACGAGTAATAATCGACCAACTAAGATTTGCGGTTGTAAAAACATGTTCTCCCATACAGAATGTATCGGAGAACATGTTTCTCAACTACAAAGTTAAGTTTGTTCTTGGGATAAATTCATTCCAACTACGGAACCCTACATTGTGCGTGGTCCGACATGCACTTGGCCGATTTTTTGATCATTAAAATCCCGTAAGCCCCCCGTTGAACTCTTCATCAAGTACTTTATTGGCCGTCTCTCTTCTTTCTTTTCGAGCCAAAGGTAAATAAATGTATTAAAGTTAATTTATTCAGGCGTGACCGTGCCGTATATAAGTGGGTTTGACTGGCGGTAAGACTTACTTTGCGTTCAGCGCTCGGTGTGACAACACGACGTGTTCGGGTTAACGACAAGTCAATCGTCATCCTGAGGATGCCTCGTTAAGAAGTAAAACACGTGTCGATTTCTTTCAGGGTTTTTTTTATAGCTCTTTAGAAATAGCTAAGCGTAACAGGTTACTAAATATATCCACGTCTATTGTATTTTTTAAATGAGTTGGGCCCAGTAGGTGGTTACGCCAATCGTGGCATCTGTGGCGTTTTTAGGTCCTCAGAAGTGCAGGTGTATGAACAATTTGGACATTCCAACATATGGGTCATGCATATAGTTTGGACATGAGCACCGCATTTGCATCCGGTATCGGTGGGGTTCTACTAAGACAAAACCTAAGGATACGTTGATAGAATATCCACTTTCTTTCTTAACTCCAGTGTGAAGCGTGTTGTTCGGGCAGCTGGACTAACTTCCAGACAATGTTATTCTGAATAACTTCCACACTGTCGTGTTCAACCCTTGCGTGCGAATTTTAAAGTGATAACATGTTATATGTTAGTTTGTTTTGTTGTTAAACGATGTACGAAAATTGCTGCCAGCTATTTGTGATGGTTAGATAAAGGATGGTTTAAAATCATAGATGTTTTTGAAGCAAAAGGCATTTGTGGTAGAATTTATTGCGCGAAATTGTGACTCCTTACTTAGATCTTGCTTCTTGCTGCTATAAATGTTTCGAAACAGGTTTTGTAGGAGTAAAATAGCAGTTTCTTAAACTCAAATTCAAAGCTTTTATTTCAATTAAACCATTTATAAACTCTTATGAATCGTCAAGGGGTCGGTCAGTCAGAAAGATGAAGCTAGTTGCCCTTTCCAAAGCGTAGTAGGTAGGTTCATATGGAGAAGAACGGACAAGAAACTCCACGGACACTCTTTTAAATCATAGTGTTATTAAAAAATATTGATTACATAATTCGTGTTGAAATTATACATGTGAGAACAATGTAGAAAGATGTGCACGTTTTAAAAGCATCCGTAATAAAAAAATAAAAAGAATTCAAAAATTAAAATAAACCGTGGCAGCTAAGGGCGCTTATAGACCAACGACACTCGATCGACGACGAGCGCTGCGGCGTAGTCGCCTTGCTGACGACCGTGGACGACGACGTTGTCGCCCAGTTGTGTCGTTGCAGTAAGTCCGTGCAGTCGGCAACAAATAGTCTAGAATACGCACGTAAATTACGAGTAAAATGAGTGACGACGAAATTAGTGTCGATTTATTAATTTCTTCAATTAAAAAACACGAATGCTACAAATCCAAAGAACATAGTAATAAAATTAATACAACGAATGCTTGGAAATCGATGTGTGCAGGGTCATACAAAATTATGAAAATAAAAACACAAATGAAAAAAAAAACTATTGGTGAGTATAGTATTTATTATAGGTCTGTTTATTCAAAGAAATATAATATTTATATGAAATTTGATTGCGGCGACGACGTCGTCGTCCACGGTCGCCAGCAAGGCGACTACGCCGCAGTGCTCGTCGTCAATCGAGTGTCGTTGGTCTGTAAGCGCCCTAAGAGATGACCAGTCCCTACTGACGGCGCCCGTTCACGAATTCTACTATAACCACTTCATATTGAACGATCCTAAAGGTAGTTTTAATATTTTTACTGTACTTGAGGTATAGCTTCACTTAGTGCTGTAAGTGTAGGTACGTCGTACATAAAATTCAGCAGGATGCTACTGGCCCTTTTCATTTGTCACCTCGTTCTTCTTTCTTTTTTTGTTGTTATTAACTAAACTAGTTTCAGAGTTTTTATGCCGCCCATGGGCTTCTGACTTGACTTCACATGCCGTTCAGAAATATATCTCAGGCATGCCGGTTCCCTCACGATGTTTTCCTTCACCGTCTTTTAGGCAAGTGATAATTATGGGTGCGCCAAAGTTCACCTAAATTTTCAACTCCGATAATTGGAAATCCGAAAATGTTCTTCCTAACATTTTTCATCCTAACAATCACAATTCCTAACTACTCTGTCTCTAATGTTCATAATTCCGAAGCATTCAACTTCATAATGTCAGTAGCAATAAACATCTATTATACTTTTATTTGTTTCCCTATATTTTCTCAACATAACCATCTTTTATACTATTATTCAAAGTCATATCTTTTTTGTTTAGATTTCTTTTTATTCATAATAATCAGTATTATATACATTAATTTTTTATTTCGGTTAAAGAACTTTAGTTGAGCCAATATGGACCCCCTGCACAGATATCCATAGGTTAGGTTAGGTTAGAACTGTGACCAACTACGCGCGAGCCGAGCGAGCGAAGCGAGCGGTGCCGCGGCAGCGGCCGGCGAGCGCTACATCGAAATTGGTCGCGAAATTTTTCTAAGTATTTTTTTCATTGTATTTTTTTCTAAGTATTTTATTCTACCCACATATATTTTTTATAACACTTGGTAAATGTTTCTTTCTGAGTATGAGTGAAAATATTATGGTAATTATGTTTAGGGATAAAAGCGTTATGATAAAAAACAGTAGGAGTTTAAATATATTTACATTAATGATATTATTAATTACAATTTTCGGAAACATGAGTGTTATGAACATCGCCGGTAGCACTACAAATAGTATGAATGAAAACTTTAGGATGAAAAATTTTAGGAAGAGTGATCATTCGGATTACAAATCGTTAGGAAGAACAATTTCGGGTAAAGAACTTTAGTTGAGCCAATATGGACCCGATAATTATACAATACGCACTTGAATCCGTAAAGTTAGAGGTGCGTACCTTGGGTTTGAACTCGAGGCCTATGACTTGACAGTCTAACGGTCACACCTCTAGGCTATCAGTGCTCTACTACGTGTTTTATTTTTTCGTTTCTTTTTTTAATCCTTTACTCTACAACACCTGCATCGGATACCGAAGGTGTGTCTAACCCAAAAGCCGCACAGCACAGAAATTACATTAACAATATGAACAATTCAGGCTGGACAGTTTTTTTTTTAATTACCACAGATGTGAAAATAATGTAATTTGTGATTTTTATTCACGAAACTGCAGTACCTACGTGTCTTTATGTAGTGATAAGACGCGGTATGGTAGCCACACACGTAACGATTTACTTGCGCAAATTTAAGCTTGCGCAAGTCTAACGTGACGTGTGTTCGAAGAAATTTGCGCAAATTTCTTCCAGCACACGTAACGATTTCCTTGCGCAAGCCAAAGAATGAATCTTTTCACATAGAAGTTTAGATTCAGATTTGAATATGTTAGTGAATATTAACCAAAATAATTAAATAGAATATTGTCGTGTCTATTCGAATTGCTGCATTATAGCTCAAGACGTATTCAGACGAAGTAAACAGATTTTTCGAAATGTCAAGAAACGTGTCTTTGATTCGGATTATATTAGTTATCATGATTTTAAACAAATAATTCTAAAGTATCAAATTAGGTTATTCCAGTTATGTCATAAAAATTTTGGGGTTACGATACTGATTTTTTTTTTAATTTGTCGCGCATTTTTAGTCTCTACTTTCGTTTGCCAGACTCTAGCATCGTAATACAGTACATACTAATTCCATAGATTTGTGCCCAGTTGATGGCAATGAGCTTGCCCCCTATTACATGGGACTTAAACATAGCTGGCAAAATGTGGTGTACTTGAAGTCACCTCTGCCTAATCCTTTGGAGATTACGGGCGAGATGTTGAGCTGAGTAATTCCATGCTTAAATCTCTTTAGGCTACCCCAAAAGCCACACAGCACAGAACATACATTTACAATATCAACAGTCCTCTAGAGGTTTCGCGTTAATTCACGCTACATTACGCGCCGCCGTCACCGCGCTGCCGTGTCACAGTGCAGTGAACGCATTGTATACCGGCCACAATGGCAACGCGGTAATGGATTACTTCGCGATTGTGTTGTTTATGTTTATTAATAGTTTTAAGGCGTTTAGTATTGCATTGTAGGTATTTTGAATAGTTTTCAATGATAATGGTTGATGTATTAAACGACAAATAAAAAATATTTTGAAGTAATTATTTTGTAAGTTGGCATAAATCGTCGCCCTCCCCGCTAATATTTTTCCAGGGTTAATAAAGTTGCGTTAGCTGTGGCTTTATTATTGAATTAATAACTTTTTACAAATAGCTCTTGACTTAATCTTTAACTCACTAACTGTAGACGTGTGCATATACGACAGGTGGTGAGAATATTTTTCCCTCAAACAAAACTCACGCAAAACAAAATACGTGATAATCTTCTAAACGGTAAATGATACAGACACGACGAATAGAGAGAACTTTTTCGAAACAAAGTTCTGAACACATAGGTAATGTCAGTGCAGATACGTCAGTTTGTGAGATACGACAGTTAGCGAGAAGGGCGACGAAATATATGACGGAGAAAGTACGTCTCTCTTGTTACCAGCCATATTTTAACTACTGTGGGCGTACTATGGGTAGTGTTGGCTATTGTGCAACAGAAAAACCGTTTGCAGTTCAGATCAAATTATAATTTACGATCAAATTAATCACACTAGCAATTCACACACTGTAGGGTTGTACACGACACAACTATACTCCGTTTGAAATAAGATTAGACATTTAAACAAACCTTTTTTACAGCCCGTTCAACCGATTTTGACTTCTATTGCGTAGGCATAAGGATGGCATTAAAAGCAAAAAAAGTGGTTACAAACCAACTGTTTACTGCAGCTGCCATTTGTCATGCTACCAACGCAATAGAAGTCAAAATCGGTTGAACGGACTGTAAAAAAGGTTTAGTTAAATGTCTAATCTTATTTCAAATGGAGTATACATATATGGAACGCGCGACTGTTTCTAAACGTCTTCACTGCTTGACTACCACCGACAAACTCTGCATAACCCCGGTCGAGAGTTAAGTTGTAGACTCTGTCGAGCTTCGCTAGGTGGCGCTGGCGCCCCTATTTGTCAAATCAGTAACGTATTTCCAACAAGTGTATGAAACATCCAAGTAATAAAACCCTCTGTCGGAAGACCGTTCAGTGACGTTTTTGATTTCATTCCACGTGAAGCTTTAAATAGAACCTTTATTGATAACTACCTAGGTAAGCTCTACATGATAGTCCAAAAATAATAACACCCTTTATAACATAACATCGCGCCTCGTTTCCCCGAAGGGTTGGACAGAGGTGTCCCTGTAGCAGGTACACCCACATTTTGCCAGTTATGTTTAAGTCCCATGTAATAGGGGGCGACCCTATTGCCATCAACTGGGCACAAATCCAGACTCCGAGCTGCTACTGAGAAATTTCAGATAGAAAAACCCAGTAACACTTTGCCCGACCCGAGAATCGAACCCAGGACCTCATGCATGAAAACCCTTTATATCCCCACTTAATTCATAATATTCTAATCAACCCTCAAACGACCTCAATTTTCACTTAATTCAAATTAATACTAATTATTTTACTCAAACACGAGGTTAAAGACAAGATCAAAAGGGAAACCTCTCTTTATACAACTTTCAAATAACTTTCCAAGTAAATTAAGTCGACTGGAAAAGTGGGTACTCCTAATTGAAATACAGGATTCTCTTTGTTTGTTTTCAAATTTTTTATTGCATTCATGTAGGAAATTTCTGTTTTACTGTCTGTATTGGTTGATAGCCTCTTAATCATATAATGTTCCCACTGCTGGGACACAGACCTCCTCTCAGTGAGAGGGAGTGGGCTGTTATACACCACGCGGGCCCAGTGCGGATTGGTAGATGTCACATGACTTCCAATTTTTGGTTCTAGGACTTGTTCCCTCACGATATTTTCCTTCACCGTTTTGAGAGCAGTGACAATGAAATAATTTATACAAAGTAAAGGGGCTGTCTGGGTTGGAATCTACGATCTACAACTCGTCGAGTAAATCGCGGCCATTACCGCTGGGCCACCACTACTCCGCTCATAAGCTCACTAATATTTTTAACATGGCATGATAGTTTTTGGCGCTACGATAGCAAAAGAAGTGCATGATTTACTATGCAGTTAGATGAAAGTTAGAAGTTCCAGGTGGTGTTTTGTAAAATAATTAATGGTCATATTAATGTAGATAATAATCAATCTGCCTAGCTTTCAGCTACCCGTCTATCTGGATGCAGATGAATACCACTATTTTACGTGGAGCGATTACCTATCTCACCTCCACAATCCAGTTGGTGGGTAACAAAAGTATCATAGATCTACACAAAATGGTTGGTCCAAATTAGGTTTGCACGAATTCCTGGTTGCAAAATGTTACTATTCAATTAATGATTATTTAAATGAAAGAGGACTGATCTTAAAACGATTTTATAATGATTATTGAAATTTTGATTTGACTTGTGTATTTTATTTTTATTTTGGAATTTCTATTTTTAATGTAAGTTAATTTATAATCTATGCTGTATACTCGTATTTAATGTTGCGATTAGTACCTAATATATTAATTTTGCACACTTCATTAGGTTATAATACAATGTACCTTTTATACCTGTAACACCTTTTTAGCAAAACAAATTATTTGATTTGGTAACACGATACCCCTTGGTAAGACTGGTTGTCAGACTTTCGGGCTTCTGACTACACGTAACGACTGTCAAAGATCCACGAATAACAGCCGGGACCAACGGTTTAACGTGCTTTCCGAGACTTGGAGAAGTCTCTATAGTATAATGGATGGTCTTGGTCACCCATCCACGAACTGACCTCGGCTAGAGTAGCTTAACCTTCGACCGACCCATGCGGCTATTATTAATTAGCAACGAGCCCCGAGAAATCTATAGTTTTATTCATTGTTTCGTTTTAATGTGTCCAAATTTTTTTTTTTTCTTTTCCATATTTGCGTAAAAAGTTGTTGTTTTGTAAATACGAAACTGGTTTTGACAGGTTCGTTGTTGATTGGCAGATCATTTAAAAAATTCAAAAGTAACCAGGCATGTCTTTGATCTGAGGTACGGGTTTACTTTGATCACTTGATCAATGTCACCACGTAGATCAAAGTTGGTTATGTTTATACTATAATACAATATTTTGATAGCTTTCTATAGTTTAGGTTGTGTTTTTAGGGTTCCGTTGTAAACAAGGAACCCTTATAGTTTCGTCATATCCGTCTGTCTGTCTGTCCGCGGTCTAGCTCCGAGACTCTTAGTTCTAGAAAGCTGTAATTTATACATTTTAATTACGCCGACAAAGTGGTAAAACAAAATTATGAAAAAAGGATCTTTTAGGGTACCTTCCCTACAAGTAAAGTGGTGATGTTTTTTAAGCTATTGCATAGCTTTTTTCGCGGGCTTTGAGCGCGGCGACCGAATCAAGAAATTCCGTAACGTAACGAAAATAAAACCTAACACCCCCCACTCCGCCTACCATGTAATGACGGTTCCCATGACAACGTAATTTTTGTTTTATGTCATCACGTCATCATCCCAAGTGTAGCGTTGACAAATAGGAAGTATGGAGGTTACAAATGCTATGCAATAGCTTTACCGCGGCAGTCCCCGAGTGCCACACGTTTTTTTTTTTCTATCCCATAGTGTGGGGTATCATTGGAAAGGCCTTTCAAAAACATTGTAAGTATGTAAAACCATTTTTGGATACAGGGATCCGTTTGAGAAATATTACGCTTTAAAGTGGTAATTTTTGTTAGAGTCAAGTGTCCCCCCCTGCCAGCTAAATGGTTGGTTTTGGATGTGTGAAAAAAATCACAGCCGTAGTTTATATAACGAAATTAAAAGGAAAACTATCACAGCTAAGTAGGCTCTAATCGATCAACTTATATTTGAAGTTGCAAAAACATGTTTTCCCATACCGTACGGGAGAACATATTTTTCAACTACAATGTTAAGTTTGTTCTTGAGATAAATTCATCCCAACTACGGAACCCTTCATTGTGCGTGTTCCGACACGCACTTGGCCGGTTTTTTCTATTTCAGAACAATGCCTCGAACATATAAAAAATCACTTAGAAGCAGAAATTATAAAAATTACGCTCAGTCCAAACTAGAAGACGCGGTGCAGGCAATTGCTAACGAAAGTATTCGCGGAGCTGCAGAACAGTTTGATATTCCTTATGGAATACTATACAATAGGTATCATAGAAAACATATTAAAAAACGTGTGGCACTCGGGGACTGCCGCGGTAAAGCTATTGCATAGCATTTGGAACCTCCATACTTCCTATTTGTCAACGCTACACTTGGGATGATGACGTGATGACATAAAACAAAAATTACGTTCCCATGACAACATCACGTTGTCATGGGAACCGTCATTACATGGTAGACGGAGTGGGGGGTGTTAGGTTTTTTTCGTTACGGAATTTCTTGATTCGGTCGCCGCGCTCAAAGCCCGCTATAAAAGCTATGCAATAGCTTAAAACCAGGTGCACAGCGTGTTTTCTCTGAAGCACAAGAGAAAGCAATATTTCAGGCTGCAGCTAAATCACAGACACAGCACAACAGACAGCTGTGCTGCTGGGGACTTTGTTGCACCATTTCTTCTTCCCAGCTAAAGCACTAGGAAGTGGTGAAGTGCGGGCGTTTTTGGGGGACTGTCTTATATAATTTTTGACGTTCTAAAAGTGCTGATTCTCAGCCTATTTTGATTATATGACTTTTGAATTTTGAAATTTGAAATGTGCAGATTTTGGTTTTCCGTTGAGACTTTTAGATTTAAGAATCCTTTTTAGACAGAATGGGACGTACTGTGGTAAAATTCCCAAATAATGTACCAGGCGTGGATTGGGCATGCTTTGTGCTAAAGCGCAACAAAGAAAGTTATAGCCAACGTGTTGCGGCGAACATAAAGCGGGCACGAGGTTCTAGGGAAACTATAAAAGAATAGGTACCTATTACTTTAAAGTCTAAAATATTTTACAAAATTGAGCGTCTAGAACCTTTATTTTTTTCCAGTTAACACATAACATCACGCCTTGTTTCCCCGAAGGGATAGGCAGAGGAGTCCCTGTAGCAGGTACACCCACATTTCGCCAGTTATGTTTAAGCCCTATGTAATAGGGGCGAGCCTATTGCTATCAACCGGGCACAAATCCAAACTCTGGGCTGCTACAGAGAAATTCCAGATAGAAAACCCAATAACACTTTGCTCAACCCGGGAATCGAACCCAGGACCTCATGCTCAGCAATAGCGCTTCCAGTTAATAATTAATAATACAACGTGTACCTTTATATTTTCTCGCTTGATCAAAGATCGTATATTAATTTACTTTGTCTCCTAATAAATCTATAGAGCAGTAAGATATATCTTCTTTAACCAGGCTAATGAAAAACTAACTACGATACTAACAAGAGCAAAAATCGAGATGAAACTCTTTCATAAACATTAATTAATTATTCTTATTAGTTTTTATTTAACGACAAAGGAGACTGTGTGAAACTGGTGCGCCATTTTAATGAACTTCAAGATACTTAAAGTTGCAAAGAAAAAGTGGGAATCTTAGCTTTAATTACCTCAGTATTTGCTTTGGCCTGTAAAGAATGTGGCTGTTCTTTCTTTGCTTCCCTCTAAAGAAAAACAGCTAGATTCTTTAACTTAGAACTAGTTATTAGTTCTTTTGTAACTTATGCCAGAAAATATCCCACAGAAACGTACTACCGAGATTCAAAGTACTCTTTGTGTTAATCCAGGATATTTACTATGTGTGTGCCAAATTTCATTCAAATTCGTTTAGCCGTTTTTGTGTCAATCCGGAACATACATCCAAACAAACATGCAAACGGACAAAATAAATTCATTACTATTTCATTATAATGTATAAATGTAAAAGTGAAAATAAATAAGGTATTTTAGCCAGGAAAATCCATCACTAGAACTTGACGTATTCGAATTTTTAATTGTACAATCGTTACTATCAGAAAAGTAAGTCACAATAATTATAAACAAGTGGATAATACTGATAAGTGTCAAAAGACAATAGCCCAAAACAGAATTGTACAAACCCACATTGGTAGTAACCTCAAAAAAACCCATCAAATAACAGTTATTTTCACTACATATCATTGTTGATAAACATGCTTATCACCCCGTCATCTAAATATTCCCTAGCCTTCACCCAAGTTGTAATAAAATATTCCGGTGCAGACAACCAATCTACACCCTTACAACCGTACACCCGAATTTAACCAGCGAAAAAGCTAAGCGAAAAACGGGATGCACTGGCAACTGTCAAAAACATGGAAGTCTGTTACAGAATCCGACGAAACTCCGACACCGTACACAGACAGCCAGTGTACTTACCAGATACGTACAGAAGGTTGGCTCCATATAGCGAGCGAAAAGTGGCGCAAGCACATTTACATGACAGAGAGGGTATGTGTCTCTTTCGTTATTATCAGCCATATTTTAACTACTGTTGGCGTACTGTTGATAGTGTTGGTTATAGCGCAATAGAAAAACCGTTTGCAGTTCCGAGGCCCCTGGTGTGAGTTTTTTTTAACCAGCTCGACTTTACGCCGCGTTCGGCGCGTTAAGTCGAGATGGTTATAAAAAAATAAAGTTTAAAAAACTGTAACCCGACTACGGGAAAATAAAAATAATCTAAAAAGTACGAAACAAGCAAATATTTCAGACAGAAATCAAGACATAGATACAAAAATGGTCAAGGTAAAGCCATGGTCGCATGCCTGTATACCATGTTGGTGCCAAGAACACCTATAAAATTATAATGGCATGCGACGACGGCTTTACCTTGACCATTTTTGTACCTATGTCTTGATTTCTGTCTGAAATATTTGCTTGTTTCGTACTTTTTAGATTGTTTTTATTTTCCCGTAGTCGGGTTACAGTTTTTTAAACTTTATTTTTTTATTACAAAATTTTAGATTATCAACTCTATGCAATTACAAAAATATTTTCAAAACTATTGAGTAACAGATGACGACATGCGACTTAGGTAACCTAATCGAAAGAAAAATTCATACAAACACTCAATGATAGGTGAACTAATACTATAAATTGCGGGAGGGCAAAAGTTAGAAGTTTTGAGGCTTGAAGGTTACTCTGTGGCACGACATTCGTGATAATTCGGAAACACGAACATTACCGAAACGCATACCTTTTCTGGATCTCAGACTGCCTCAAACAAATGCCAGAAGCGTGTCTACGTGTGCGTGCGGTTTTGGTCGTTATAAGGACTCTTCCTTCTGTACTCAACTGTGATTGTGGCCAGTGGAAAAATATTCATAAAACATTATGACGAGAGGTCAATGCTCTTTCGTGGGTATTTTTCTGTTTACTATTCTATTTTTGGTGAAAGGGGAGGATTGAAAGTGACAGCGCTGTCAGAGGGTTGTCTCGCTTCGTGGATCGGATTATTGAGGGCTAAAGGGGTTTTTAGACCGTTACTGTAATTGGAACAAGATTAGGGCATCGGCCTGCAAGGACATTCTCGGTAATAGAGGGATTTGAGGTATAGAGTAAAAGATAAATAATCACTATGCTTATAAAAATGTCCACGACTTCGTCCGTGTGAAATTTCTTGTTTTAACATAAATTATCCTACTTCCTAGTATATCCTACTATCCTATCCTACTATTTTTATTAATATATCAATACTAATGTTATAAAGAAGAAAGATTTGTATTTTTGTATGTAACGAATAAACTTAAAAACTACTGGACCAATTTGAAAAATTCTTTCAGCAATGGATAGCTACATTATCAGCAATTAACATAGGCTATATTTTATTTCCGTACTCCCACGGGAACGGGAACTATGCGGGTGAAACCGCGTGACGTCCGCTAGTAATATTATAAATGCGAAAATTTGTGCGGACTCTTTCACGCAAAAACTACTGAACAGATTTGGATGAAATTTGGCACACAGATAGTTTATAACCTGGATTAACACATAAAATACTTTTTATTCCGATATTTTTACGAGATCAAGACTTATGCGGGTGAAACCGCGGGGTGCTGCTAGTATCCTATATAATACTCGGCAAAGCAATACTGTAGCTTGCCATTACGGAAAGAATTTTCGAAATCGGATTACTAGATCCAAAAAATCAATCAATCTGCCTAGCCTTTTCCCAACTAAGTAGGGTAAGGTTGGGGTCGGCTTCAGTAATTCCAAAGATTACCTAAATTTTACCTCTTCATAATTTTGGTATAGACTAGTATAGATATTTGATATTGCACCTAAAAGCAAAATATGCTGCTGCCAACTTAATATCTGAAATAACATCACTGTTGAGACCTCTCTTCTTAACATCGCCGCGCACTGGCGGCAATGAACGAGGGTTGCGGGGCAGCGGCGAGTCAGCTAGCCTCACAGCTAAGCGTCTCAGCAGTCACCTGTTGCACGCCTTCAAGCACGGCTGCGCTTACGTTTTTTACTAACGTACAGTTAATTCTTGTTGCTCTTAACCGATACCGTTTAGTATTTTCGTATTCGCATAAAACTTACATGTTACACAGTCCACTCATTCATCTTACATTTAACTCCACCACGACCTATCGTCGCGATCAATCACCTAAAACAACAATCATTTTTATATGGGAACTGTATAGAAGTGTGTCTTCTTAATGAAAATATTAGACGATCAAACTAAGCTTGCCAAGGTTGGTCCGTGGATGGGTGGCCCTTCATTACACATCGAGACCCTACCGTGCGTCGGAAAGCACGTTAAACCGTTGGTCCCAGCTGTTATTGTTAATTTGTAGATCTTTGACAATCGTTACGGGCAGTTAGAAGCCCGAAAGTCTGACCTGATTGCCATACTTTCGGGCTTCTGATAAATGATAAATGATTTTATTTCTGTAAGTAGGTTTGTACAAACACTTTTACACGTCAATCATATTTTAAAAACTAGATGAGGTCGGCGTTTCCTATCTGACTACTCTGAGAAGAAAAGCCGAAACAAACTCAGAGGTCACAGTCTCTTTTAAAGTCCAGACATAATCTTGGTCAGATCATGTGAAGGCCATGTGGATTGGTGTCTGAAGTGGTCTTTAGAGGAAAGCATCACACAGATTGAGAGGGTCTGTCCAGTCAGTGCACGCATTTGTCAGTTATCGTGTAGCTCAACTCAGAATTTAAGGAGCTCAACGATTCGACGAACAATACCAAAAAAAGGACATTTGTGTAGGCCACATAAATTACTCAAACTGTCAGACCATGATTAAAACTAACTGAGAAAAAATTAAAAACAAAACAAAAAGGAATGACCCATATAGTCTTCACATTCACAATAATTAAAATAATATAATACTTTAAAAGTAAATATACATGTCACTGTATATATAAAAATCATTAATGTCAATGTGTATTTAATAAAATAAAAAAACCCAGAAATAATCTTGGTCAGAGCATTTCATTTGAGGACCATGTAGATTTGTGTCTGAAATGATTTTTTGAGGAAAGAACCATACAGATTTGAGTGGACCTGTCCAGTCAGTGCACGCATTTGTTCAACTCAGAACTTAAAAGGAGCTCAACCATTCGACGAACAATACCAAAGAAAGGACATTTGGGTAGGCCGCATAAAGTACTCAAAACTGCCAGATTATCATTAGTTGTAACTGAGAAAATTAAATATATATATATACATGAGCTACATAGTCCTCACATTCACAACAATTAAAATAATAATAATGTTATACTTAACAAAGTAAATATTCATGTCATTGTGTATATAATTTTGAAGTTTGCAAAATAAACAAAGTTCCAAAAGTAAAAAATAAAAATAATAATTGGAGCAGCTCAATCCCAAGCCTTTTTGTCCTCAATGTAATCTTTAACGGTATAAAAAGCTTTCTGGCACAACTTACGTTTAATGAATGATTTAAATTTATTAAGGCTTAGATCTTGTACGTGGCTTGGAAGTTTATTATAAAAGCGTATACATTGACATCTGAACGAGCCACCTATTTTCTTGAGCCTTGTTGTAGGTACAACAAATTTGTGTTTGTTTCTAGTATTTATGTTATGGATATCACTGTATTTTTTAAACAATTTTAAATTTTTAGGGGCATATAAAAGATTATCAAAAATATACTGAGAAGGCACAGTCATTACATTAATCTCCTTAAATTTATCTCTGAGAGACTGTCTCGGACTTAATTTATAAATTGATCGAACAGCTCTTTTCTGCAAAACAAAGATAGTCTGAATGTCAGCGGCATTTCCCCACAACAGAATACCGTACGACATTACACTATGAAAATAGCTAAAGTACACTAAACGGGCTGTCTCTATGTCAGTCAAATTACGAATCTGAAAACCAGTCTTACCAAAGGGTATTGTTCAGTAACTGGATTGTGGAGGTCAGATACGCAGTCACTCCATGTAAAATACTGGTATTCAGCTACATTCGGTTAGATTGGAAGCCGACTCTAACATGGTTAGGAAAAGGTTAGGTGGATGAAGCCGACAAATTAAGCTTAAACTTAAAATAAACTAAACACTCACAGTGTTAAAACTAAACAGCCAAGTCCATAATAAATAGCCAACAAATAAATGTCCGATAGTTTTTTACTTGAAAACTTTCCACATTTTTATTTCCTACGCCTTATTTTTCTTGGAAAGCTAATGTTTGTAAGCTTGCGAAGGATTCCAAGTTTCTTTGAAACTAAACCAACACTTCTGGCCGAGGTTTTTAATCTTCTATTACTATTTAGTTGGTGGCTTGTCTATAGTTTATTAAGACAGTTTTTATAAGACATTCAGCTTCTTACTTTACTCGTTTTTGAAGTGAAAACTTCTTGCATTGGGCATTTTTGAGATAGGACTAAACCATTGATTACGCGACCTGTTACGGACACCGTGGAGTAAAAGACATCAACGCGTTGAATACCGCGGTGCCGATTTTTTTTTAAAGTTTTCACTTCTATCAGCACTCCTGGAGTGCCACTGTTTTTTTTTTCCTCAATGAGGAAGCTCTTGACCTACATCTCACCTGATGGTAAGTAACAATCAGTCCGAAGGTGGAAGCGAGCTCCACCGGAATCCTCAACCACAGAGGAACTGGCTATCTTACCTCTAACTGCCGAAACACAAAAATGCTGTTAACATTGTTGTTATGGAAATAGACTTAGATAAGATGATGGTATCTAGCCAGGCGGCCTTATCCCTACCATCAACCAAACCAAGCAGAAAATTTAGCCCCCACTGGGAATCGAACCCGGCCTCTGAGACAGGTCTAACCACTAAACCACAGAGGCGATATGCTTCCTTAGGTGCCTCACCTGTGGCAATTATTGAAAATTATGAAAAAGGTCACACTTGATTTTAAAAATAATGTAGGTATGCCTATACTTAGGACGGAAAATTAAAAAAAATCCATACATTTTACTTCTTATGTCATCGTGATGCTGTGACATGGAGGTGGACGTCCACGATAATGTCGTCACGTTAAGAATTAATTATTAACACTTTAAGCACAAAAATTTCTTCCAAAAAAAAAAACAACCAATATACCAAGAAAATTATAATGTTATTTTTGGTATTCCGTATTTTTTTTTTTTTTTGTATAAATTATTGTTCTACAAAGTGAAAAATAACTTTAATTTCGGAAATCGGTGTCTTTGGTTTTGAGTTTTAATTTTTTGTCAACGACTTCCGAAATTAAAGTTATGTTTCACTTTTTAGTTGTGGTAACTACCCACAAAAATTCAAATACCACTACCTGCTATCTAAATAACAGTGACAGGGACTTACATCATCCACATCTAAGTGGGAATTAAAAATACGTATTATTGAAGCTAACTCAAAAACTACCCAAGCCAAGTTAATTAAATTTATTTATGAGCACCTCTGAAGTATGACCTACCAAACAAAAAAAGAATCATAAAGATCAATTTGTAATTGGTGGATTAAACGCATAACAAACATAAAAAACACAGTCGAATTGAGAACCTCTTCCTTTTTGAAGTTGGTTAAAAAATAGGTACCTTTGAAAAGTCGCCAATAAATTGCCGTCATCTTTATTTCGTAAAATAATATATCTATCATTAAGTACATCATTATAGGCACGAGAATCCATGACCTACTGTCCCCATGTTACAATAAATTAAAATGGTCTTTTTTTTCGGGTGGGAAGTGTGTCAGATTCTTACTGATTAAAACCCACCCGTGTTCCTTCAGTTGCCATGTTGCCAGGGGCCACGGTATCCTTTTCGGAGTTTCCTGCGACCCCAGCAGAATATGGTTACCCAAGACTTAGACCGTCTTATTCCAAAACACGGTCTAAATTTGGTACTGGAATTAGTACTAGCTTTAGTCCCATGACTAAATAAAACGTTATTATAAAATGAAGTTTATCTATAGTTACTGAACTATCTATGGTACTAAAGTTAGTCCGCCGAGTCCCCTAGTTTATCTTTGGTACTTATTTATTTGACGTTTGCGTTGATTAATGTTGTGTGTCAAATAATACAAAAATCGTTAAAAATGGATATTAATATGGTTATCTTGATGGATTTTTTTTTTTTTGCTGGAGTCGTCTCGGCATCGTCGTCGTGTGAATCCTTTTGAATTGAGTGACGAAGATTTTAGAAAAAGTGTAGGTTCACAAAACGTTTTGGAGAAAAACTAGTGGATTTTTTACATGAGGATTTATCCCACGACCCTCGAGGATGCTCATTATAATCCTGAAGTGCAAGTGGTTTGCACATTACGCAACTAGGCTCGCCATTAAGTATGTAAGTACCTAACCTTGGTCAATACTAACCTAACATTTGACAAAATCCAAATAATATACTAATATTATTGTTTTATTCGTAGATTCAAGACGATACAGCTGATTAACATGGTGTGTCTCAACTAGTTTTCAGCAAAACATGTAAAAACTCGTCATGGATGTCCCGAAGATTTATAAAATGCCTATTACTCCAAATGAACAGGAGGAAAGCATTAGGGAATTCCACTGTATTGCTTATTTTCCTACAGTAACGGGCCAATAGAATGGACACATATTCACACACAGACACATTTCCTACATAAATAATGTAAAGTATCTAAAATTAATCAATTTTAATTAAATGTTATATGAACTGTATATGAAATTTTATTTACCAATGCATCGCTATCGTAGTCATTTAACATCACGCCTGTTTTCCCCGAAGGGTTAGGCAGAGGTGTACCATGTAAATAGTACACCCACATTTCGCCAGTTATGTTTGTCTCATGTAATAGGGGGCGAGCTTATTGCCATCAACCGAGCACAAATCCAGGATCCAGACAACTTCAATGACGTGAGGAGCAATCATCATTATTTCCAAGTCCTCAGGAGAAGGTGATGGTGGTTTTTCGCCACAGGTGTCTTTGTTCCCTTCTTTACGTAGATAAGTTGGATTCAGAACGGCAGTACGGCGGGCTTGTATATATTGTAATTCCTTGTTGTATTATATGGATGTCAGCACATGAATTTTGGCCGGCTGGAGTTGTGTTTAGATGTTACAGAGAAGCATAACCAAAACTAAACTCCCATGTGTGGTGGGAATACGTTTTTGTTGTTTATACTTGAGTGTACACTGAATTTATTTATGAGTCTAAGGTATTTATGTAAAGGTTCTTTTATCACTAGAAACAAATGATATACCTACCTACTCGCCTATTATTATTGTACCACCAACATGATGCACTGTTGCAAAAGCATTTAAAAAAAACGAAAGATTTCAAATGTTTTTATTTTAATTTTTTCAATGTAAATCTTATATAACTAAAAAAATACTACACGTAAACAATACATTATAACCAATATTCACAAGTTCACACGAATAGTCGACGTCATGTATCACGCACTATCCGCGAGCTTAGGAATCACCATTTCACCTCTCGCCCAGTCTTCATGAATTTCGATAGATGTTTGTAAGTACAGCAGCGTTGACTTGGTGCTGTACCCAGTGCCGCACTTTTTACGAAAACCACACTTCTTCTTTTTCTCGATATTGATAACCCTTGACGTTATTGTGATAGTCATCAGCTCACTTATAATAGCATTGTTATTTCAGTCATTCTGTTTTTGTAAAATTACTTAATTTATGTAGATAGCCAAAGTAAACAAACAATACAATTAAGACATAATTGACGTGACATCTTATCGTTGACATTGACAATTAATCAGCCATGCATTCCGTTGTAAGAAATATGTATCAAAGAGAACTTATTTCAATGTTAATAATAAAATATAATTTGGATAGGTATATTAAACATCTTGTTTTAAACAAAAAACATGGTAAATATCCCGTTGTAAATAACTTTTGTGGTATATTAATTGTTGTAAAAATGTTTGTGCTCGCGAGGTCTACTGTTCGCAGAAATACTAGTATTATCAACATTTAGAGAAACAGAACGTTGCTTCAAATAAAGCCTGTGTGAACGAATGAAAGAATGCCATTTTTGTTGCTTATCTGTGGATATTATTTGAACCATGAACCTTCTTTGGTACTAACTGATCCTCGAAAAGTCTTCGTTTTGTAATAAGGACGCTTTTTGAGTCTGGTACTAGCTTTATTACCGTAACAATCCTAGACCTATAAGTCTTGGTTTAAACCAGTACCTAAGCAGTTTTTTGTAATAAGACGGAGAGGGTCTACATTACAGCGCTAAACAGTAAAATTCTATACTGAAATATCTGGGTGTTTCATGAATTTTCATGTACAAAAGTTACTTACTTCAGAACAATTTACTATCAAACAAACAACGCTATACTATGTCTAAGTACAGTTCAATGTTCTATAGAGTGCTTTATAGAACACGAAACTATACCAAACATTCCCTAAGTGAACTAACCCAAACATTATTCCGGTACCGGTCAACATTAACGGACTGTTAACCTTAGCAGGGATGAAGAACCTTTCCTATACTATTAATTAAAATAAATAAATAAATAAAAATTGCGAATCAAGGAGTCTAGGTTTAAAGGGAAAAAATAATAATAACTGTTTTTGAAATAAAAAATTCTTCAGGCGCGCAGTGCACTCTTTCTGAACATTGCACGAAACTGAACCGTCACGCTCGGGTCGGTGACGCTGAATCGGGTATACTCGGCTCCAATCGTAAATTTTCACTTCTATCGTGTGGTCACAAACCCTCTTTTTCGGTCATATTATTTTTTGATCTTGATTATCATTGATTGATCTTGATTATAATTCTTCTTAATTGGGATACTTGTTAGAAATAGGGATATGGCCAGGAGAATGAAAACAAATATTTTCTTCTAATGTAGATGATTTTTTTATTTCGTTAACCACTCCCTCCGACTTCCTCAAAGTAATAACAAGTACCTAGGTAGTTACAAACTTATTTATTTAAATTTATAATTATAATAATATTAGTTATTTATTTAGTTATTACTTTAATTGCCGTTATAAAAATATTGTGTTCTTTTATAATCATCACTGACAGTGAAAACAATTGAAATATGAATTACCTACATTATTTTCACTGCACTAACTGAAACTTGCAAGTAATGAAGATACCAGTGACCAAATAATTATTGTTGTAAATATATATTTTAGACATTACCAAGGGGTATCGTGTTACCCAGTAACACGGGTAACACGATACCCCTGTTAGGGTAGGCTGGGTTATGGAGGTCAGATAGGCAGTTGCTCCATGTAAAATACTGGTATCCAACTGTATCCGGTTAGACTGGAAGCTAACTCCAACATACTCGGGAAAGGCTTGGTAGATCGAAGTATTTTAAACATCCATGATCTAACTCATTAACCGACTTCCAAAAAGGAGGAGGTTATATGTTCGTCGCGTATGTTTGTTTTTTTTTATTTTTTTTTATGTATATCCACCGATTTCTCCGTCAATTGTGGACCGATTTTGAAAATGATTTTTTTGTTTGAAAGGGTATGCTCTCGAAGTGGTTCCATATATTTTTTATTAACTTTGCTTCGATAGTTTTTGAGTTAGCTTCAATAATACGTACTTTTTCCCACTTAGTATGTGGATGATATGATAAATTACTGTCACTGTTATTTACATAGCAGGTAGTGGTTTTCGAATTTGTGTGGGGTAGGTACCACAACTAAAAAGTGAAAAATAAAAACTTTTTACAAAAAAATAACTATTTTGTAGTGTTTTTTGGAAGTCGGTTGTTTTTTTTTTTGTAAAAAGTTTTTTTATATCAACGGTCTCAATTTCTATTACGCCGTACCCACAATTTCTAACCCCGAACCATTAGTTCGCCGCCCCTGCCGGCTGCCCCATAGTGACAGATTAGAATCGGAACCCAAAACCTCGACTAATCACATACCAAAGTAACCATTCAGTGTTTGTATAAACAAGGATGCTCTTTAATTAACACAAATTCGTTCCGACAAGGGCTTCGTTCAATTACATACGCACAATTCAATGCTGAATGGGCTACATCTCCATTAAAGGGGGAATGTACATAGCTAACGTTATGTGGATATGTCCTGGGGTTCGGCTGTTATAGGATGTACTACATATATTGCATTTAGGTAGTGTGTATACTGGTTACTGTTTTTAGTCTTTATATACTTTTGATTGTGTGGTTTTATGAAACCACGGTAGAAGTGAAACTTCTATAGGCGCCGCCATATTGGCCTTGGCTGCTCTGACGAGCGCCTTTCACTTTATCCCTAATCCACGGCCGACCGTCACGCGACATGCAACACACAGACGAAAAAGTTTGTGACGATGTAATAAAAGTTTCACTTTAAAATTACAGACATTAATTTAGAAATTTTACATTGAATGACACAATAGGCGGTCTTATCGCTAAAAGCGATCTTTTACAGACAACCTTTGGATGGATTTAAATGGAAAAGGAGAGACAATACTGCAGATAGTCAGTGGTGTTCCATTTACAGATACACAGATACATAAAGCATATAATTACCTATATAAATATATATATATGCCATTAAACATAAATATTAGATACTATAGCAATAAATACATTGTAATATTTTGCATATCAAATGTCTGACTTTGCATTAGGAACTTATTTATTACTGACTAGTACCTGGGCGACCGAGCTCTGCTCTGGTGAAAATAGAGAATGCTCATTTAATAGTATACTAATCCATGTATAGTACCTACTTATTCCATGCTGCCATGATAGTAGGTACTTATTTATTCCTTGCTGCCATTTCATTATTATTATGTCATTATTCATTATCTTGTTCTAAAACTTTGGGCGACCGAGCTCTGCTCGAGTGAAACTACGGAGAAAATTCATTTTCCCAAATATGAGACTTAGCTAGATCGATTTTTCGCCCTCGTAAACCCTTATATTGCAACTTTCGACGAAACCGTTAGAGCCAATTTCAAGAATGTGAGTACAAATATATATACAAATATTGCTTGTTTAATAGTATAATAATCAGCCTATAATGTTCCCACTGCTGGGACACAGGCCTCTTCTCTGTGAGAGGGAGTGGGCCGTAATCTACCACGCGGGCCCAGTGCGGGTTGGAGATGTCACATGTCTTCGAATTTTTAGTTCTAGGACATGCCGGTTTCCTCACGATGTTTTCCTTCACCGTTTTGAGAGAGTGGTGATGAAATAATTTACACAAAGTAAAGCGCCTGTCAGGGGATGTCAGCAGAACTGACGGGGTCCGCTAGGGCCAATGCCTCCCGGGGGTTCGAAGAAAACCGATAGGGAAATCGTGGCCCCCGGCAACAGGGCAACCGAAGGAACACGGGTGGGTTTTAGTTAGTAAGAGTCTGACACGCCCTCCCGCTCTGCCAGAACGGGAAAAGTTATTTGATAATTTCCCACCCAAAAAAAAAGGGTTCGAGCCTACGACCTACAACTCGTAAGTCACAGCCGATACCACTGGGCCACCACTGCTCTGTTTAATAGTATAGGATAGGATAAAACCAACACTGTACCAATACTTATTGCAAATAAATGATTATGATTATGCTATCATAACCATAATCATTATCATCATACATGCATCCATGAGCACAAACATATTAGATCGCAACCCCCTACAGGGTGGTTTCAGTCGTCAACTGAGATATAACACAAGAGGGGCTATAAATTACATAACATGAGTAAATTAAGCCTATTACGCACTGGAGCGCCACTCTAAAGATGATTTGTGTGTCGTCATGTTTACAATGTAAGGTTGTGTTGTTTTACATGTTGTTCATGACTTCATGTTACTGAGGATTGTTTGCGCGTATTTTAGTGTATGTTGTATCTATAGTACATACACCCACATTTCGCCAGTTATGTTTAAGTCCCATGTCACAGGAGCCGAGCCCATTGCCATCCACCAGACATAAATCCAGACTCCGGGCAGCTATTGAGAAATTTCAGATAGTAAACTCAATAACACTTTGCCCGAACTGAACCCAGGACCTCTTGCTCAACACTATACCGACGAGGCAGATATTGTTAGACTCAAAAATAAGGGCTTAATGATTATTTTCTAAAATAAACCCCTCCTAAGAACATTCGTAGCAGTGCAAGCTACGCCGTAGCACAGCGCGTAGCGAAGGTTTGGGCGCGGTTTCTTCTATTGTCTATGCTTAGTAGTAGTTACTGTTCATAATTAATTTGGTCCTCAATTTCATGTTAACATTTTCATTTGTGTCATAAATCGGAAACACGTGTTTAATAGTCATTTATATTTTTTCCGAAAGCAAATGACGATGTATATGACCAGGGGGCCTACCACCAGCTCATAAGCAGTATTATTTTAATATTACTTCAGTGAGAGAAAGAGATGGAGCTATACGTCCTGTAGAGCTTCATCTCTTTCCCACACTGAAGTAATATTAAAATAATACTGCTTTATGAGCTGGTGGTAGGCCCCCAGGATAGCCGCAAAACTTCGCGGATTTGTATGTATTTTGAAGTGAAAACTTCTACAGGCGCGTTGGGCATTTTTGAAATGGGAAAAAACAATTGAACTCGCGACACCGTTACCGACACCTCATTTTTGTAAACGCGATTGTGCTCTTTATTTAGATAAGGTTACGGATCAATGTTCTATACAAGTATTTTTCTTCCACCAAGGCGATCTTGTTCAAGTTTTCACTTCTGTCGGCATTCCTCAGTGCCACTGCCATTTTTATTTTTATTTTTATCATATTCTTCTATCTCTATAGGATCTGATAATAAAAAGTGAAAATTGATTCGCTGTTATATAATAAATACTTACAATTTTTCAGGTACAACCCCACGCCACTCAGAACACGTGTCATCAATGCTGTTCCCACAAGATCGATGCTAGACACCTCACCGCCATTGTTTGCTTCAGGATAATGCCCCTTTTATGATCCGTACACAAAAAATTATTCAAATTCAAACAATAGCGTGAGATTTACAGATTTTCCTTAAAAAAAATCCCTTGAAAAACGGACGCGCTTAAAAAAATAACTCTGTAGGAGCAACCAGCCCAATAACAAACGAATTGCTTATAAATATTAAAATATTGAAATCCGTTCTATTATGCAGTCAAAACCGGGGGGAACAACAAAATATCGGGAGGTTGCTTGCTATGATAAACTGGTTAAATCTGGTTAATACACGCCTTACTAAATATTGGATAGATTTTGCATGTAATCCTGTTTTCTCATGGCCGTATACAAATTTTTGGGTAATAATAATATATTAAAAAATGGACGGATTAAAAGTTGTCTGTTTTTTTCAGTAAACATTTGGTAAAAGCCCTCTAAATTTCGATAAGTTTGATCCTGTTAGTTAATCTCTAGAACAATAAAGTTCAACCACCTTGCATTTTTTGAAGTGAAAACTTCTTTAGGCGCGTTGGGCATTTTTTTCAGATGGGACCATTGATTTCGCGACACTGTAACGACACCTCATTTTTGTAAACGCGATTGTGCTCTTTATTTATATTACGTTAAGGATCAATGTTCTATGCAAGTGTTTTTACTTTAAAGGTTTTGGAAGTTTTTTTTTTTTGTAAACGCGTTTGTGCTCTTTATTTAGATAAGGTTACGGACCAATGTTCTATACAAGTACTTTTCTTCCACCAAGGCAATCTTGTTCAAGTTTTCACTTTTGTCGGCACTCCCAGAGTGCCACTGTTTTTTTTTTTTCTAATTTGGTAATACCACGTAGGCGATTTTACAAACGCTTATCGATGTTTTCCTTTACTGTTAAGCAAGAACATTACATTAATTATAATAGATATACGATTTTGTTCATTTAAAGCACCGTAACACGACAGCCAATTTCAAATAAAACTCATTTACCTGTATATCACTAAATTATTAGTGTAATTAATAGTTCGTAGCTATTTTATTCGCATCGCTCCCAAAATTGCGGTAAAACCACCGCCATTTTCACATAATTAAATATTAATGTTTAATGTAACCACGACAATCGTTTGTAGCGTATTAACAAAATATTTCTAGATCGATTATGATGTAAATGTCGAAATGACGTGAAGTATTTATAATTTCATCATAACAGAAAACAGTTTTTGAGATGAAAGTGTAAAGGATCAAACTGAGTTATATCAAACTAAAACAGCAGTTGTTGATTTTTACCTACTTACCAACCTTTTATATTCCCATCATTTAATTAACAGTGGTGCCGATTCTCTTGTACACGGAACTAAACTAACTAAACTATCACTAAAATTCCTTACTTTTGACTATGAGAATCTCAAAGCTATTCTGCAAAATAAATTCTCTAAATTTAAAAATAATTTTGACACATCTAAATCGAATTTGACAATCGCGACTCCACACGTGATACCTAACCACGTAAATCTTTTTAGAGCCGGAGGCGCGCAGGGGGGGCAGCCTCGACGTGTTTTATATGGATTTTTCACTTTTTGTATGGAAAATAAGAAAAAATATTACCTACATGTAGAGTGTTAGGGGTTTAAGGATTTTATAAAGGGTGTCGAAATTAACATTATTTTTGCGATTGGACGCACCGTTTTCGAGATATATGCAAAAGAAAAAAAAAAATTAGTACTGTTTTTTCATCTAAAGTCGAGGTGTTGGTGTGAATTTTAGTTCATGACAACCAATTTTATTCCACATGTTTTTAGTTGCGATAAAAAATAGTCATATTTAGTTAGAAAATCTAAATTTTGTGTTAAAAACGTCAAATTCAGAATAGCAAAATTGCCATTTTCACTAAACTAATATCTCAGTGCCATCTTAGTGCCGTCAAACTAAAATATAGTTAATTTGTGTCACTTTAGTCTATTTCAGAATGAGAAATCGTCGTTTGACAGGAATAAACTAAATTTTGGTGATTTTTAGTTTAGTTTAGAGGCATTTGTGACAAGAGAATCGGCACCAGTGTGCCTTTAAAAGGACCTCTCCGATATGAGTGAGCTAAAGTAACAAAAACTGTTATATATTTTTTTTTATTGGGAAATGGAACTTCTCTTGACCTTGGTCTCACCTGATAGAAAGCGATGGATAAGGTCTACGATGCAACGAGTCAGCCCAGTATATGCCTGTTCACTTTTGCTTTGAAACTGGGTTATACATATGTGAAAGGGAACGCTGACAGAGAGTTCCACATTTTAGCCGTGACATGACACTTAAAACGCAGATATACCAGTGACCTTGAGTGGTCATCTTGCGTGCCAGTGCGTCCAATCAGTAATAGAACTCGCCCATCAAGGAGTGCTGTCCCAAATTAGACGCATTATTTATTTATTATATGTCGGATCCGGTCATTAGTACGGACACGAAACGAATCGCAAGCGCGCCACTGGCGACATCAGGAGTGAACTACCTACACCAAAAAAGGCGCGCTTCTACAGAGTCGTGATGTTTTAAGGCCAAGGCGAGGAGGGCATTCAGCCTCTATTCGCATCGGAGTCAAGACGTCACGGAACTGTTCTCGATTCGTGGTGCTCAGTTATTGTGTTAGTTGTAATTTGTGATCATTTTGTTAATTGGTGATTTTAATAAACGCCGTCGCACCCAGTGTGTGTATAATTTAGCTGGTGTGATTAATTTGATAATAAATTATAATGTGATCTGAACTGCAAACTGTTTTTCTATTGCGCATTAACGAACACTACCCACACTACGCCCACAGTAGTTAAAATATCGCTGATAATAACGAAAGTCACATACCCGTCTCCGACATATACATAAAACAAAAGGTATTTTAATAAAACACGTATACTAAAAGATCAATAATTAAATTATCTTTAAAATGGTGAAGGTTTCAGAAAAATATGCTTGACAGATTTTGCATGATTCTCAGTTTTTATCCGCGTTAGACATAACTTTAGAAATTAATTTCACTATGTAATATAAACATTTTTTTTTTCTGTTCGTTTTCTTGCAATCAGTTCCGTGTGAACATTCAGCATATGGTTAGGAGTTTATTCATTGTCTTGGAGGGCAGTCAGTCGAGCGACGTGCGCCCTGTACGTATCGTATCGTATGTTATATAAACATAATGTAAATTATTTCTAAGTTAAGTCATTAAGAAAATGCTCTAATTTAACATATATTTTTGTCAAATCATTAACACTACTCGTTTAGACGTGATCTTTAGTAAAAAATCATTAAAAGTTGGTTATCGTCGCCTTAAGTGCTCATAATATCGTCGACCGTAGGTTCAATTGAGGTAAGGGACAAAATACCCAAAATGAGTTGAGTATACAGTTTTGTTCAGAATTTTTCGCTCTATCGAATGGTACATATGAAAAAATTGTAACTTAAGAAAAACAGACACGAAAAAGGTTAATAAGAAAAAAAGTTATGGGTGATTTAGTCCGAATAGTAACTTTGTCGGCCTCTCCTAAAAAATCGTATTTTGTCCCTTACCTCAATTGAACCTACGGTCGACGATATACACGAGCGGCACGTTGCTAACAGCAGGGGCAACTGCAGCCTTCGACGCGTCGTCGGCGTCTACCATCGACACGTCTACGGTTGCCGCCGACGAGTAAGCCGGTAACAGTAGTCATTCATAAAAGAAATCCACCGAAACTCAGTTAACCGAACAAACGATATTTGATTTTATTTAGCGACATTATTCCAACTTGGACGTAAAATCGATACGTCAAAAAAATTAAATGTTTATGCCTATCTGTTAGCCCCGCACTCAGTGAGCTGGCTCGATTTTATTAAAACTTCAGTTACATTTGCGGTGAACCTAAAACTTTTTACATGGTTCGTCAGTTTTTGTGACGGCAGCGATCCGTGACGAAAATCATTTTAAAGCTTAAAATGTTTGCGCGAATATTATTTTTGTATTCCAATTTGTTAAATTGTGACAAAAACCGCGTTTCTGAACCTGCTGTTGGCATGTTTGCCTTTGTTTTGGTAACTATTTAAACTGCACTGTGTTTGGACACTATGGAGTTGGAACTTTCCGTATAGAGCGACTTCCGACCCACTTCTTCTTTTCTAATATCAGCACGAAGTATAGTGAATCATGTTGCAATACAAGTTTTAGCTAACGTCTCCACGTCGCGTCTGTCTGTCTGAACGCGATAAACTCAAACACTATTGAACGGATTTTCATACGATTTTCACCAATAGACGGAGTGATTCATGCAAAAGGTTCAAGTGTATAATTCATTAAGGTTTTGTGTAAATTACCTGAATTATGACGATTATTGTTGAAGACGACGGAAAAAATCATGCACTGCGTAAACCAATTCAGTTATCCTTTCAACTGTCATTAACGAGACACAATAGAATTTTAATTGTTTTCCACCTCAATGAGGCGTCGTAACAGATGATGAGTTATATGAAAATAATTTATTACGGAATTAATACATTGTTTACCTGTATTAACACACAGGGTAATTTTAATTCTGGTAGTACGTTTCCGTGGGATATTTTCCGACATCCACGCGAGCAAAGCCGCGGTTAGTTGTACATAATTTTAATGCATAAATTTTCCGGTAACTCTTTTGTCCATGTTCTGACATCTTCGCTAAAAGGTAGGTACCACTATAGACTGTGTGTGTAGTGACTTGGAGGGAGACTGAATAACCTCTTCAGACACCCTCACGATGCTTTTAGCAGCAACATGGATTAGTCACGTAATGCATAAGCAATTTGAATAACGACATTTGGAAAAAAAAAAACATAAAAAGAAAACAACCGACTTCCAAAAAAAACACTACAAAGCGAAAAATAACTTTAATTTTGGAAAGCGGTGGCAAGAAACGAAAATTCAAAACCAAAGACACCAACTAAAAAGTTTTTATTTCTCAGTTTTTAGTTGTGGTACCTACCCAACACAAATTCAAATACCACTTACCTGCTATGTAAATAACAGTGACAGGAACTTATAGATATCATCCATATACTAAGTGGGATAAAAATACGTATTACTGAACCCAACTCAAAAACCATCCGAGCAAAGTTAATAAAATTTAAATGGGACCACACGGAAAGCACCAGCTTTCAAATAAAAAAAGAATCATCAAAATTGGTTCACCCAGTCGAAAGTTCTGAGGTAACAAACATTTAAAAAAAAACAGTCGAATTGAGAACCTCTTCCTTTTTTTGAAGTCGGTTAAAAATTGTATTGCATCTCTTTTTCAATGTAGGTTAGGCAAGATTCGCAAGGAACTCGTACCAGACTACATAATTGATGTAAATGAGACTTCTAAATTACTATTCGAAGAACACTACAAACACAGTTTTTTTTTAAGTTGAAAACTTCTTTAGGCGCGTTGGGCATTTTTGAAATGGGACTAAACCAATTGATTTCACGACACTGTAACACAATTTACCGACACCGTGGAGTAAAAGACATCAACGCGTTGATTACCGCGGTGACGATTTTGTTTCAAGTTTTCACTTCTGTCGGCACTCCCGGAGTGCCACTGCTTTTTTCTTTCTTTTTTTCAACCAAAAATGCAACAT
This sequence comes from Agrochola lychnidis, assembly GCA_963680765.1. NCBI lineage: Eukaryota > Metazoa > Arthropoda > Insecta > Lepidoptera > Noctuidae > Agrochola > Agrochola lychnidis. The sequence goes on from OY796857.1 coordinate 21,143,792, forward strand.
CTTTAGTAACACGTCAGCATTCAGAGGACCTAGTGCGAGTTTTCATACTTATTCGATCGCGTTAACGTTTATTTACGTCAATTTGTAGGCAATATTTGATAATTTCCCACCCAAAAAAAAAAAAGGCAATGAAAATCAAAATCAAAATATTTTATTTCACATAAACCTACATGGGCACTTATGAAAAGTCAGAAGATAGGTGCACGGTTCCAATTAGTCGTTTCCTGTGGAGAAGAACCGGGAAGAAACTCCACGGTTACTCTTTTAAAAATAATTGGCTTTTACAATACTTTCATATAACAGTGTTTCTAGGTATGGGAGGACAGTGTAGGTCTTTCAATAAGTACCAAGTACTTAACAAAATAGAAAATGGTCAACAGGTCTACAATCCACTAAGCCTACAGCGTTCTCACATTCACAAAATATGTAGAAAAGAATCTATACAAAAAATAAATAAATTAATAAAAGTAAAAAACCTATTTTAATAAAACGCAATTATATAATTGCTATTACTACTGTAATCAATCTGAATAATTATCATGTCCACAAAAGTCACAAAAAAAAGTTGAAATTAAATCAATAATTTAATTAAATCAATAATTGCGTTTCCCATTAAAGTCACAAGACGGCGCTTAATTAGTTCCAGTACAAATGAATGTTTACGTTAATGTGATCGACTACGTATAAAAATTCACACTAAGCCCTCAGAACTTAGCTCATAGGCCGTATGCAAAGTAGGTACGAAACCTAACTCCTAAACGCCTCAGTACTTTTAATTACAGTTGGTAATCCCAATAAAATTACTTATTAAACTCGTTCAAGCCTTGCAATGGGTTGTAATTGGAACGTAGGCACTCATTAAGTCAGGAATAAATTTTGTGTTTATGAGTATTGTCCTTTAAATACTCATTGGAGGTCAATTATTGAAGCGCTCGAACACAATCATATGCTCGAACGTGCGAGAATTTCTTGTCGAGTGACTCTTCACGCGTGACTTTAGTTGAATGTCATACTGTCTATAATTACACGTTACTCGTAAATCGAGTTTCATTTAATGTTCAAACACGACTACGGTGTGTGATGTAGGTCTGTAAATGTGTAAAACAAAACAAAACCAATAGTAAAATCAGCTGTTTGAAATCTTTGTTAAAGGCATTGAAAACTCCGGGAAATTAATTATAATCCTTGTCAAAGACAATGTGACAAACTTAATAACTTCCCCTTCAATATCGAATTTGTAAACTAGAAACAAAACGAATCACTCGAAATGTCGACTGTTGTTTAAAGTCGAGTGATTCATTAATTGGGGTCCTATAATGATGGCCCCAGGTTGTCTTTATGATGGGACCGGAATGTGTTATGTACACAAATTCTTATGTTTATTTAGATCTTTAATTATATGTTAAATATTTAGTAATAACAAGGGTCGTTTTCGAAGCCTAATGTCTCGAATCCCATTTTTATTGTAGTTGTTCGTAAAAGAGTTAAGTAATGTTGAATGAATCGTGAAATTGATTAATTATATTGTTGTTTAGGCTAGGCAATGGTCGTGGTGCCCCAGTGGTAACGGCCGCGATTTACGAGTTGTTGGTTGTAGGTTCCAACCCTGACCAGCGTTTTATTTTCAACCAACGAAAAAAAAAGGAGGAGGTTCTCAATTCGACACGTATTTTTTTTTTCATTTATTTATTTTAACCGTTTATGTACACACATATAAACAGACAAGAAGAAAGGAACAGAAAAATACGTACAAAGGTGATGCTTATTTCTATAGAAATCTCTTCCAGCATACCTGCGATAGGAAAGTAATTAAAGAGATGTAGACAACGTGTGTAAGAGTAAAAGAGAAAACAGAATACATAAAATAAAACTTAACTATTACTAAAAATTAACTATACACTAATTTAAATATAAACATACAACATAAGAATATACTTAAATACATACTTCTAACATACATATCACTAAAATACTTAAATAAAATTACTTTCTACAATAATAAATACATATTATGCAACTATGACGAAGTGGAAAGATAGTGTTCTTTCACTCTTCTTTTAAAAACCGCAACAGTTTGGCAGTCCCTAATGTCAGGCGGAAGTGAATTCCATAACCGAACCGCATGCACACTGAAGGAGTAGGAGTAGAAGTCGGTTGAGTGGGGAGGGGATTTAAGGAGATTTCTAAGATGCGACCTGCAAAGTGCATCAGAGGGACAGGCGTAGGAAAAGCGTTCCCGCAGATAGGATGGCGTTTTAGGGTTGTGAAGGATGTTAAATAACAGACACAATATCCGAGAGTTCCTGCGAAGACGAATAGGGAGCCACTTGAGTATCTTGCGCAAGTTGGAAACGTGATCATACTTTTTGAGGTTAAAAACAAAACGAATACAGATGTTTTGCAAACGTTCAAGTTTATTTAAAAGCTCCTCGGTGGCATCCAAATAACAGGCATCAGCGTAGTCTATGATGGGCTGAATGAGAGTTTGAGCAAGGGAGATTTTGGTACTCAAAGGCAAGAAGCTCTGGAGGCATTTCAGAGAATGGAACGTGTAGTGCACTTTACGACTGACTTGACCAACATGGGCAGTCCACGATAGGTAGGAGTCCATGGTCACCCCCAAGTTTTTAACAGTATTTGCGTATTCAATCTGAACTCCATTCAAACAGAGTGGAGACAGCGACACAACATCGAGCTTATTACGCATATACCTCCCGCCAATAATTATGGCCTGGGATTTCTTAGGGTTGATTTGCAATCCGAAAGACCGCGACCACTCGCTAATCAAATCCAGGTCACTGTTCATGGCAGACACCGCTGCTTCCGCATCTTGAATTAAAAAGTGTGTGTAAAGCTGCAGATCGTCGGCATAGAGATGGAAGTGGGAAGAAATGACTCTGGTGACAAAGTTAATGAAAATAGAAAAGAGAAGAGGAGAGAGAACGCCACCCTGAGGCACACCTGCGATAAGAGAACACCAGTCAGAAGAAGACTCGTCGAGACGAACTCGCTGCGAGCGGCCTTTGAGATAGGAGTCGAACCAACCAACAGTACAAGAAGAAAAATTGAAAGATTTAAGGATTCCTAGAAGGATGTCGAAATCGACAGAGTTAAAGGCACTGCTAAAATCCAGCAGAACAAGCAAGGTGAGAGATTTGTGGTCCATAGCCCAGCGGATTTCATCGGTAACCTTCAAAAGAGCCGTTACCGTACTATGACCAGGTCGAAAACCAGATTGAAAAGGACTAAGAAGGTCATTCGAAGATAGAAAGGTAGAAAGTTGCTGATGAACAATGTGCTCAAGAACTTTAGAGAGATAAGGGAGGATAGAAATGGGTCGGAAATCGGACGGTGAGACCGGCTTAGGAATTTTGGGTAAGGGGATGATATGGGCTTGTTTCCAGGCCTCGGGAACAGTACAAGAAAACAAGGAGAAATTAAAAATGTGAGTCAAGATAGGAAGTAATGAGGGGAGGATAGGAGAAATCATTCTTGAGCAAAGATTGTCATTACCAACTGCAGATGAGGAGATAGCACACATTGATTTTTTGACCTCATCTTCACATACAGGACTCAGCTTGAAAGAAGGACACTGTGGCACTGGCAAACTGGAAAGTTTATTTAAAGTAGCAAGTTTGACGTGCGGATCCAACGTAACAGGGGGATGTGAGAAATGCTTGTTAAGAGCACACACGTCAACGTCATTACTGGAGGTAACTGGAGACTTACCAATGCCGACAGTTTTTAGAAACTTCCAGACTTCTGAAGAGTTTCGGTTGTCGAGAGAATTATGGAAGTAGCGTCTCTTTGCATCTCTACACATACGACTGCAGCGATTACGCAGCAACTTAAACGCATTCAAGTTGCGCTCGGAAGGACAGCGTTTCAACCTCCTTTTAGCTCTGTCCCTACATGCCATTACATCCTTAATAGCAGGAGTAAGCCAAGGAGCCGGAACATACTTGACTTTGACTCGACGGATAGGGGCATGACGATCGTATAAGCTGAGTATTGAGCTGTTGAAAATGTGAACCATATCGTTAATACAAGAGCTCTCCAAGACGTCCGTCCAGACGATGCTACCAGCATCACGTAGCAATGCCTCCAGATCAATGCCCTTGTAGTTCCTAAGGAAAATATATTGCGGCTTACGCTTGGGAGGGCGAATCCTGTAGGACATAAAGATGAAATCGTGGTAAGAAAAACAGGCAGTGAGTTGTCCGTGGACAGATACATTATTAGTATTAGAGACGATCATCAGGTCCAAAAGAGAAGGGGTGCAGTTAGGGAAATGATGAGTAGCAGAAAGAGGCAGAATACTAAGGTTAAAAGAAGATAAGAGAGATTGAAGTTTGTGAGTACGACTGTCATTTTTAAGAAGGCCAGTATTAAAATCGCCCATCAAGACTACGTGGTCATAAGAGGGACAGAAATCATTTAAGAGCGAATCAAAAGAGTCAAAGTAATCGATACTGAGGTTAGGACTGTACATCACTCCAAGAAACATTTTAACATGATGCAAGGAAATTTCTAGAAAAAGATGCTCCGCTGCCCCCGAGTAGGAAGATGGTGATGTGCTGATAATCTTGTAGGGAATATCACTCCGCAAGTAAATGGCAACACCACCACCACCCTTCCCAGTTCTATCATTACGGATAAGAACAAAGCCGGGAAGGGCATAGTGAACAGATAAAAGAGAGGGTTTGAGGAAGGACTCCGAGATCAGCAAAGCATCTATGTGTGCACTGTTAATGGAAGCCAGAAGATCAGAGTAATGGCAAGCAACACTCTGGGCATTGATGTGGGCTATGTTGAGATTGTTGGGGAGGTGGGAAAGTAAAGAAGAAATCTGATCGCCAAGAGTGAGAGGAGAGGAAGAACCACTCGCCGCGCTAAGGAAACTGCTGGAAGAGGAAGAACATGAGAAAAAATCAACATCAAGGTCCGCATCGATCATAGTTTGCAAAAGTTATAAAATATATAAGAATAAAATACCAAAAAAATAATCTAACAAAAAAAAAAAGAATATAAAAGCTATTACTAACTACTTAAGTCCATAAAAACAAAACAATATTACTAATTAAATACGCTTAGCTAATAAAACCACCTAATTGCTCTTACAGGTAGACATTTTAACACAACAATTATTATTTAACATAACAAGACATAAAAAAGAAAAACAAAAAACTTTAACAAATGAATATACTAAAAAGACTATGAGCCACAACAAAAAGATACAGACTATGACAACCGCCGTGAAACGAAACGTAACGTCACGAGCAAAAATGACACTGACAGGACGTCAAATTAATACAATAACACAAAAATGAAACCATCTACCGGCAAGTTAAGGTTTGAGAAAAAGATAAACGAAAAGTAAATACTATGGGTAGATTAATAAAAGGGGAAATCAAAAATAAAAAGTGTGCCTACCAACTTAACACAAATGTAGATACCACAAAGCGGTCAGTGTAATACATGCGATAACTTAGCGACGAGCCTTCCTCACGATCTTTCGTTTGGAGGATGCTGTTACAGGCGATGTAGATGCAACGGCTGACGAGGTAGAAGCGGCAGACACGGGATCATTGGGTGCAGCACTGGCGGGAGCGGGGAATAGTGCGATTAACGTTTCAAGCTCACCCATAGAAGCTATCTTCCGGCGTGACTTGTCAGGCGTCAAGACAATAACTCTTCCCTCTGTAGACCAGCAGCTATTGATGCCAAAATGTTTGCGAGCAGCAATAAATACCTGGTGGCGAGTCTTAGTCAGAAACTCCGAAATGGTGATGCCGCTACCCTTCAGTGAACTTTTACTATCCCAAACCAACCGACGATGCTCCATTTCTTTAAATCGCACCAACACTGGTCTGGTTTTACCCTGGGAGGCTCCAAGTCTGTGGCATATCTCTAAATGATCTAATTTCATGTCTTCAATCATCAGTTCTTTGGATATAATAAGTAGAATTGAGTCGCACAGCTTTTCATTGGGTTTTTCAGGAATATCGTGAAACAGCAAAATCTTTCTACGCATCGCAGTTTCATGAGTATCTAGACTCAACGACAGGAGTTCAATCTGAGTTTTGAAGTGAGTAAGAGTTTGGCAAACAAAGGATTTAAACTCAGAAAAGTCCAGGGACAGCGCAGCGAGATCTGAGTGTGCAGGGTCAGTTCCAGCTGTAGCTCTCTGCAGCTTATCTTCGTACTCACGCATGCGGGAGCTAAACAGCTTCTCCAGTTCCTCCATACTGTGCACAAGTTTGCTGTCCATGCTTAGTAGGAATAATTTGAGTGTTGTGGTTGTTTAAGAGTGAAATTGAAAGGATAGTTCCGAGCGAAGGTGGGTTTATTAATTAATTAGCACATAAACGTAGTAAAAAAGAACAATTAACTATTATAAAATAAATATTAAATAAGGAAGCTACAAAAATTAAGTGTATATGTCACGCCTACCCACGTAGGAAAAGTATATATATGTCGGAGATGGTTTTTAATTACAATTGTGGGTAGTCAACAGAGTTTGGTATGATTTGTTTGTCTCATTATTCTTTTATGTGATTTTTACTATCAATTATTGTTTAATAAATCGGACATAATTTATTAAGTACTCGGTGTACTCACTAATTGATTTTGGCAACTTGTTTTGATAATTGTAAAAGATCAAAACAATTAATGATATGTTACTTTGATTTTTAAATGATTTACGTTGTGAATTCACTATTGTTTATTTACGACAATTATTCTTGTATTATTTGATTACTTTTTAGTGTAAGTCTTATTAGATTTACCACATTTTAGTGTTTTGTATCAAGTAAACACGTGACGCACTACCGTGCGTCATCGGACAGAGTTGTCATAGTGGGATTGTAAGGTGGGGCATCGCCTTATAAAAGAGCGTGCACTCTGTAGGCGAGTCAGTCGATCCATAGTATTGGAGTCGATCCATAGACTACTATTAGAGTCGATCTTCGGATGCGAATCTATAAAGAGCCCCTGCTCCCGACAAAACTGTCGGTTTACCTGGTACAGCGCTGCTGTATATTCACATAGCTGTATTGGCTTGCTGATAGCGAGCAATACGCTTTGTCATTGTCATTGGGTGGCTTGGCCACTATACGAACTATAGACCTTAAAAGTCTGTTCGATTATTACTACCTATTTACCTACTTTATCTTGTTACTAATTACCCTTTGTGTATTGTGTTTTACCTTATTATAGTGTAACTAGTACCTACTATAATAAATACCCTGTAATTGTTTATACACTCTTGTTTATCCCAATAAAATGGGAACTCCAAACCCTGACGAAATACCTCTCGGCACTCCTGATCCTACATCAGAAGTGGGATTAGGTTTAGCCCAGGAATCGTAAGGTGTTGGTGATCCATGGCGAGTAATGTTAGCGCTTCAGAATCATAATATGGCTCAGTTAAATTGAAGCGATTAAGACGCACTCCGTTCCGTCTACTATAATTTGCTTGTCCGATTTTGACCCAGACCTACCCGATTCCAATGCTCAATCTTAGAGTACAAGCGTTGATATTAGCTTATCGGAAAAAGCCTCTTCAAGGTGGCACTCTTATTATTGCCCTCGCTAAAGCCTTAAAGGGTAGTGCTAATGTATAGCTTTCCCAATAATCGTATACAGGCATGACCTGGACAGACTTTAAGAGTCTCTTCTTCTCTTGTTGTGACGTTTCGGAAACTGTTGCCACTACCCTCATTAATATGCCAGTTGACAGGTCACTTCACTGACTTCTAAATTGAATAGCCTGAGTGTCGAACACATTGGTGTTTCTACTGAACTGGCACATGTCTTCCAATTTGATTCCCGTGCTCATCGACTAGCATTTACAACCGAAGTACATTCTAGGCATAAACTTCAACAAGAACTGCGTGTCTTGTCCCAGATTTCTTCTGACAAGCACGATTCTTCTCAACCTAAGAGGTTCAAACCAGGTGCAATAGTATGTCACTTTTGTGGTTTATTGGGGCATAAATGTACTAACTGTCGCAAGAAGGTCGAGAAAACTAAATATCCTGGACCAGCCAGTTCGCCACATAAGGCGACACCAAAGATCGTCTGTTACCGCTGTGGGGAGTCGGGACACGCCGCTCCTCGCTGCCCAAAGGTGGCCGGAAGGCGGCCGGAAAGTCCAAGTGAAGATGCCGTAGGAGTTGGCCTTCGAGCAGCCAAACATCCGTGAAACGAGTTGAAGCTTGTAATGTACAACCTATCACTGGTGTTCTACAGCAATCTGGTGAGTCGCTTTCATTTTGTTATGACTCTGGGGCTGAATGTTCTCTTATTGCTGAAACATTTGCTGAAAAGTTGTCAGGCAAACGTATTTCTTGTGTGGTCGATATAATGAGAATAGGAGATTTGATGGTTACCATTTAGAGATACTCTTTCATGTGATACCGGATGCCTGTACAAGTCATAGTATAATGATAGATAGGTTGTCAGATATTAAAATTATGTTTTGCTGTTAATATGACTGAAAAAAAGTCTTACCATTACAACAGTTAAGATTATTGATTAATGCTCTATTGCTGAGACTCCAAATTTTCATGATGTTGATATTGATATTCCATCCTAATATAAACCACAGTTGATTGAACTACTTCAAAAATATTCTCATGCTTTTGTAGAGGAACTACCAGATACTCGAGTCACATCGGGTGAACTTTAAATACGCCTCATTTATCCACATAAGACGGTCCATTGCCGGCCGTACAGACTTACTCCTGACTAAGAGCAGTTAATTTGTTCCAAAATTAATGATCTGATAGACGCTCAAATAGTTAGACCTAGTTGCTCTCCGTTTGCAAATCCTATATTATTGATAAAGAAGCGTGACGGATCTGATCGAATGTGCGTAGACTACCGTGAGCTCAATAGTAATACTGTATGTAGCATATAGGTTTCTACTGCTCCTTATAGCTGACCAAATCGCAAGTATATGCGGTGCTAACTTTTACACTTGCTTCTGGGTTTCATTAGATACCTTTTCATTCTTATAGTATTGAGGCCACTGCCTTTGTTGCAGCCGATGGCCAATTTGCTATTTGGTTTACAAAATGCTCCTAGTATTTTCCAACGTGTTGTTTCAACTAATGCATTGGGCAAGTTGGTCTATTCTTATTATATGTGATTGTGACCCATCAGCCCCGGGTATAACTAAAAGAGCTGAATACGATAAAGCCCGATATGGAGACTTTGTACTTATTGCTAATGAGGGATGAAACAAGATCCTAAAATTTTATGGTGATAGATATTTGTTAATATCTTTGAGTACCAATAGAATTTACAAATATGCCCATGATTGTGTATTGTGTACGAAAATTGCCTGAATGTCCAGTTACTGTTAGTGATGATGTCAATGTTGACACTGATGATGATTCATCTGCTGACTCGCATACTATAGCTGAATTGACAAGATGTCTATGTTGACTCTTGTTCATCTTGACGCTTATTTGGATGTCTATGTTGACTCCTGGATTTGGACGTTGAACTTGACGCTTATGCGGGTTGTCTATGTTGACGCCTATGCGGGTTGTCTATTTGACTCCAAATTACTTGTCGAATCCCATGGTGTGATTTCGGCTGGGAGACTATGTCTCTACTTTAATTAAGCTATGTATTTGGATGTCTATGTTGACTCCTGGATTTGGATGTTGAACTTGACGCTTATGCGGGTTGTCTATGTTGACGCCTATGCGGGTTGTCTATTCGACTCCAAATTACTTGTCGAATTCCATGGTGTGATTTCGGCTGGGAGACTATGTCTCTACTTTAATTGAGCTATCGTCTACAGCAGTATGGTCATTTTGAATGGTTGCCATGCAACTGCTTTTGATTATAATTTTATTTGACTAATTCAGGATTTTTCTTTTCAACATACCTTCTGTTATGGCTTTTGTTTGTCAGAAAGGCCGATCGATATTCACCAAGTGATTTTTTTCTCAGGATTACACGAGGCCGTGTAGAACGTCAGTTCTGGCCGTGTCGGAGATGGTTTTTAATTACAATTGTGGGTAGTCAACAGAGTTTGGTATGATTTGTTTGTCTCATTATTCTTTTATGTGATTTTTACTATCAATTATTGTTTAATAAATCGGACATAATTTATTAAGTACTCGGTGTACTCACTAATTGATTTTGGCAACTTGTTTTGATAATTGTAACCAATGGTTTTGATCAAAACAATTAATGATATGTTACTTTGATTTTTAAATGATTTACGTTGTGAATTCACTATTGTTTATTTACGACAATTATTCTTGTATTATTTGATTACTTTTTAGTGTAAGTCTTATTAGATTTACCACATTTTAGTGTTTTGTATCAAGTAAACACGTGACGCACTACCGTGCGTCATCGGACAGAGTTGTCATAGTGGGATTGTAAGGTGGGGCATCGCCTTATAAAAGAGCGTGCACTCTGTAGGCGAGTCAGTCGATCCATAGTATTGGAGTCGATCCATAGACTACTATTAGAGTCGATCTTCGGATGCGAATCTATAAAGAGCCCCTGCTCCCGACAAAACTGTCGGTTTACCTGGTACAGCGCTGCTGTATATTCACATAGCTGTATTGGCTTGCTGATAGCGAGCAATACGCTTTGTCATTGTCATTGGGTGGCTTGGCCACTATACGAACTATAGACCTTAAAAGTCTGTTCGATTATTACTACCTATTTACCTACTTTATCTTGTTACTAATTACCCTTTGTGTATTGTGTTTTACCTTATTATAGTGTAACTAGTACCTACTATAATAAATACCCTGTAATTGTTTATACACTCTTGTTTATCCCAATAAAATGGGAACTCCAAACCCTGACGAAATACCTCTCGGCACTCCTGATCCTACATATATGACGTATATGTTCATGTATATATATGACGCATAACTTTTTACTGGGTAGTCCGATTTGAACAATTCTTGTTTTATTGGGGAGGGTATACCTCGAAATTAGTTCCATGTAAAATTGAAAACTAAAATTCACCCTAAAGGGTAAAAAAATTTGGGTTGATTGATTTTTCACCTACCGAATTTTCAACTATGTATCGATTCTGTTGTAATTTCGCACACATAATATGTAGTTCTGATGACACAACCACTTAATTAAGACCTGGAGTTGATCTGATGATGGAACGGAAGACAGTCGTGAGAGCTCCTCAGCAGTTTACAGCAGCTACATCGTGTTTGGGCTTATTTCATTCACCTTGATGAGAACTTTAGACCTAGCTGGGTATGACGTTCATTGAGGGTCTGACGATGGAGACGGAAGGCAGCTGAGGAAATTCTTTACTTGAGGAAAACAATAAATGGTAACTCAAAAGCGAAAATTAAAAAACATTTTTACAAAAAAATTAAACCGACGAAAAAAAAAACTGAAAAGCGAAAAATAAAATATAACCTTTAGTGTAACTAAACTCCTAAACTAATTTAAGTAACAAATTTTGAGTCGACGCTTAACAAACAAATTAATGACTTAAAGCGTAAAATGGTAGCTTGATGGATCTTCGTTGAATGCGTGTTTGGCGCCGCCTCAAATTTTTTTTTCGTCTGTTTAATTTTTTGTAAAAAAGTTTTGTGTAAATTATTTTATCACCACTGCTCTCATATCGGTGAAGGAAAACATTGTGAGTCTCACGATGGTTTCCTACACCGTTTCTTCCCAGAACCGAAAATTCGAAAATATGTGACATTCACCGACCACCACTGGGCCCGCATGGTGGATCAAAACCCACTCCCTCTAAAAGAGAGGAGGCCTGTCTCCTAGCAGTAGGAACATTATAGCCTGATTGTGCTAAAGAGCTCGGGGCTCAGTAATAACAGCCGCACGGGTCAATCCATCAGGTTAACGCTTGCCGGGGTTAGTCCGTGGATGAGGGGCCATCTTTTCATGTCCCGGCTCTTTGACAGTGGTTACGGGTCGTCAGAAGCCTGAAAATCTGTCAACCAGTCTTACCAAGGGGTATCGAATTACCCAGTTACTGGGTTGTGCAGGTCAGATAGGCAGTCGCTCCATGTAAAATACTGATATTCAGCTGCATCCGGTTAAACTGGAAGACGACCCCAACATGGTTGGGAAAAGGCTAGGCAGATTGATATATGCATCACTCACCATCGCATGTAAAACCTGGATGAAGTTGGTACAGGAGCGAGGGGATTGGCACAAGAAAAGGCTATATGCTCAAACTCAAAGCTTTTATTTGAAATAAACCAATTACAGGTATTTTTGAATTGTCAAGGGGTCGGTCAGTCAGAAAGATGAAGCTAGTTGCTCATTCCAAAGCGTAGAAGGTATACGGGATGGAGAAGAACGGGCAAGAAACTCCACGGATACTCTTTTAAATCAAAATAATGTTACAAAATATTGGTTACACATCATTTATGTTGAAATTATACATGTGAGAACAATGTAGAAAGACGTGCACGTTAAAAGCGTCCGTAATAAAAAACTAAAAACAAAAACAATTCAAAAATTAAAATAAACCGTGGCAGCTAAGAGATGACCAGTCCCTACTACGTACGTTCACGAACATGACGCATGGATCAGCACCATTTAGCTCAACCATTTTGAAGGGAACTTAGCAGTGTTAGTTAACTCAGCAGTGGATGAAGTCGGACTGTGAATGATGATGATGAATACTCATCACCACTATATTTTCCAGCACATCTTTCTTTTCCTAGATCTCATCTTTCTAATATCAAAAATCATCATCATTCTCCTCTTCCTATCCCAATTTATTTGAGGTCGTCGCAACATGTCTTTTTCACACATCCAAAACCAACCATTTAGCTGCTAGGGGGGACACTAGACTTAAAATTCAAAAAAAAACAAAATTCAAAAGTCATTTATTCAAACTAGGCTGAGAATCAGCACTTTTCGAACGTCAAAATTACATAAGACAGTCCCCTAAAAACGCCCACCCTTCACCACTTCCTAGTGCCTTTAGCTGGGAAGAAGAAGTGGCGCAAAAAACTCCCCAGCAGCACAGCTGTCTGTTCAAGTTAGAAAAATGATTCATACAATAGTATGCAAAATAACTTACATTATGCAACACAAAACATAATAAGGTAGACGCTCCCTCTCTATCCATATCATCTCTCACACAGTCCATCCATCGTTTCTTTGGTCTTCCCCTACTCTTATAGCCATCCACATTCATACTCAAAACTTTCCAGACGACATTTCCTTCATGCCTCCGCATCACATGCCCATACCATTACAATCTTATGGCGGCATCTACATTGCCACATGCGAATTATGCATCAAAGACCTGACGTCACACAAAATCTTGTCGTCACACAAATCCTGCATCGCGCAATTAGAGTTTACCGCGCAAACGCTATATACAATGTCACCCATGGGCATGGGCCCGCATTTTTCTGAATATTCATGAAAAATTATCGAAAAATAACTTTAAAAGGGGGGTCTATCTTGAATTTTATTTTTTTACTTTTTCTAATATTTTTTTTTCCAAAACAAATGTTTTCACTTCCGCTTTTTTGCATAGTTGACAAATTTCAATAAAAATGTTAGTTAATCCAATAAAATAACTCATAAGCTTTTAGAAATAATAAACAGAATCCTAATTGAGCCAATAACATCGGAGATATGGCAAACGCTACTCAAAACATAACAAATTTAATAAAATGAAAAATATTAGAGACTAAAGTTATTTTTCGATAATTTTTCTTGAATATCCAGAAAAATACGGGAGGGCATGCCGATGGGCGACATGGTATATGACCGACACCAATCGTTGGGCAGTTGCCCGTCAGACATGACACCCGTCTAGTCGGAGGATCCTCCCTTTTCCATAGTGGATTATTTACACGCTGTTCCTTATGAGGAACAGCGATAGAGGTATGCCTCTAAAACCTATTACGACTCAACTTTTCAGCTCAGTCAATATACCAAACACATTATAATCAGGTTTCCAACAATGCTTACCAAGAACCCGCAGCAACCAAGTGAACTAACTTACAAACTCAGAGACTTCAAATTTGTCCCAATAACACTGTTAATAACTTTTACCGGTGTCAGTGTTGGCCTACGAAGACTAAAGTTAGGGCTCGTCTACACGGCGCTAGTGTTTAGGGACAGTTTTTTTATAGAGAGACTTGAATTGGGTAAGATTTTAGATTTTGAATAGTAACTCTATAATAAAATTATTATAATTCTGTGGCAAGCTAATTCAAGTTGAGTTTGACTTTCAAGCGCTACTGCTGAGCATGAGGTCCTGGGTTCGATACTCAGGTCAGGGATATTGAGTTTTTCCGAGGAATTTCTCAGTACCAGCCCGGAGCCTGAATTTGTGCCAGGTTGGTGGTAATAGGCTCGCCCCCTATTACATGGAACTTGAACATAAGTGGCTTAAATGTTGGTGTACGTATTATTATGGGTACACCACCCTCTCCTTCGGGAAAGCTTGACATTATGTTATGTGTGAAATAATAATAATAATCTTAATGCCCCACCGTCGTATCTCTACGTTGACGTCTTGGTGGGGCTTGCGCGCTCCGAACTCTAGGCCTGTGCTAGTAGAGTTTACTTTGCCGGAACAGGTCTGGGATTAGGAGCCAGACCTAGAGAGATACAAAAACCCGCAGGGCAGCATGAGGCGAGCTGTTGGGCAGTAGCGACCTCACGGACCCTATCTCCCGGGAGAAGTCTTGTTCCTCACCTCTGGCTTGCCTTTATTGGCCGGCTGGAGTGAACACTGATGAGGAACAGAGCTCCCGCCTTATTCTAGCCTTAATTGGCCGGCTTGAGTGGAGATTCGCAAGAGCAAACGTGCTCGGAGGAAGGAAGTATTCCAGTAAGATGCTGGTAGGGATCTTGACCGTACTTCCGGGATTATCCTGATAGGCGTGGAATACCTTTCCACTCCTCATAAGCACCTCAGGACGTGTTGCCCCCTTGTCGCTACGACACTATGTGCTAGCGACCGTTTTCAGGGGCCCATTATTGAGCGTGCAAGTCACCCCCTGCCATTTTATCCGTATACATTTAAACATTGATCAGGCAGAGGCCATAGTCCTTCCATAGCTCCAGGTAACCAGTCCACTTAAGCCACCCAAACCCATAGTCCAATATCTTTGTTTCCATATTCTGCAATAGTCCTACACCAACCGGGGGTTGTCCTTAGGTGCCCTTGTATAGTGCGAACAGGGATAATCGTCGGTTGGTGCCTCAATACTTAAAAATGTCTAAGGGGCCTCTGCGAGTTGGCTTCGGCCCCTCGTACGCCTTCCAAAGGTCCGGGACCCCAGGGTCCCGAGATATGTCAAAGACATTTAAAAATCTTAATGCAGACCACTGGATCCATATTATAAAAGACAACAAAAAAATTAAAAAATAGTTAGTACAAAAAATACAATAAAATGGCATACACGTGAATATTAACTCACTCCTTTCTTCTCATGCATATTAAAATACAAACAATTACGCGGATATTTCCAACCACCGCTTTTAGGTCTTGGTAGGATAGATCCTATCAGCAAAGTAGTTAGTTAAAACTTTCTTACCCCAACTTTCTTTCTTAAACTCATTTTGACATGCTCACCAACCAAGTATATTAATGTTTGGTCGATGAGCATGTCAAAATGGAGTTGATGTTAGGCAATTTTTTTACACATTAGTAACGCAGTCTATGAATAGATTTTCATCGAAATTATATACATATATCTTTTATACAATTTTAAAAGTCTAGTACCCTAATTGCGTAACTTATTTTCGTAAACAATTTTGCCTAATTTGTTTCATTTTGACAGTTCAACAACATTCATTGCGTTATTTACGTTGTTGACCAGATTTTTTTTCCAACTTATGAAGCAATGGATTAGCAATCTGTTTCAAATCGAAACAGATTCTGATTGTGTTGCATTACGCAATTAGGGTACTGGTCTTATTTCGCGTGATAAGTATGTTATGAACTCCTGCCAAATTTCAGATTCACGGCTGCTAATAATTGAAAAGTTCCTCCAAAAAATGCATTGTTACCTTTGCGAAAAAAATTGTATAATGCATGCATTTTTTTAACCGTAGTTGATAATATTACAGTATATCAAACACTGGCGCCATGTAAACGCGCCTCAAACTAAAGTCCAGGCTTAAACTCCAAGTAGTAGGAGTACATGTTCAACTTCACGCGGCCCGATGTATGAAACTTGAACGATCCCAGTTGGTAAACTCGGAACTAAATGGAACTGACATTTGGGTTAGGATAATACACCCGACTTAGTGGCAGTTCGAATTTCAGACGTTACAGGTGAAAGATTAAAAAAACTGGTTGATTGCGTTTTTTTAAAGTAGTGCAAACATTAACTCGGGAGAGATTTCGTTCTAAAATTAAGAAAATTGACTTTGTTCATAGCATCCAAGAATTCGAAATAGGTATGTAAGTAGTGGGCATATTGCTGAACTGATGGCCGATGGGGCCGAGAGGTTCTGGAGGCAACTGCGTACCGTAAGACGTAGCGTTGGAAAAACAAGGAGGACCGGTGACCTGGTGAAGGCCGCAGGAATCCGCTGGATGCAAGAAGCACAGAACCGGACGAAGTGGCGGTGCTTGGGGCAGACCTATGTCCAGCAGTGGACGTCTTTCGGCTGAAATGATGATGATGATGTAGGCAGGCTAGGACCGGTCGTTGTGTCGATTTTGAGGAAGTAATGTTCGGCAGTTGACGTCTTTAAACTGTTAGGATTACAATAATAATCTTCAAGAATTTACACTACGTCATTTATATATTTACCCATATGATTTAGAAAAGTACCTAAATATTTACTGACCTATTACTTAATCAGATCTCTCAAGTTCAAAACCAAAACAAAGTAAATTATCAATGCATTCACTTGTTTACTCCATTGCTACATTCAGCGCCATCTGTTGGCCTCACATAGTACCAACTAAATTTCCGGACAGTAACGAAACGGATTACAAATTTCTCCGGCTGCCAGAGGTTTGGTCTATTAACCACCAACAAATTACAAAACAAAGGTAGGTATATGGTATTCATTCTGCGAAATCACTGATTTGAGTCGCATTATTTCAGTTTAAAAATGTACCTGTTCAACCGTGAACAAGCAACAACAGCATCGTACCGTCAGCGCTAAGAAATG
This sequence comes from Agrochola lychnidis, assembly GCA_963680765.1. NCBI lineage: Eukaryota > Metazoa > Arthropoda > Insecta > Lepidoptera > Noctuidae > Agrochola > Agrochola lychnidis. Next base: position 21,160,934 of record OY796857.1, read on the forward strand.
ACCTACTGAGATCTTCACCTCATCGGCTCGACACATACAAACACACATCTAAATAAGTATCGATGTGTATGGACCATAAAATTAGTATATAATTAAGTTAATTACTGTAATAAACTAGTCATCAAGCTGGAGTCGAGTGTGATTTATCTCCTATACTTCCTCTTACTGTGGCCAAGACACCTTTAGCCATCATCGATCCTGTGAGTCTGTGGGATCGGCACTAAGAAAACCATTTCCTGTGTACATTGCACGACGTACACAAACCCCTATTCCTTCCCCAATCCCGTCTGTTACCGTAGGTCTCCTCGTAACAGACTTTCCGCACGTATAACCAACGTAACTCACGTTTAGTATGGTTTGTATGGTAAGGATAAGGGAGTTAGGATAACTAGGGTGCTAGGTAATTTTATACAGCTAGGTTTTTAGTCATTAGGGTCGTAGGTAGCTATTCGCTACCAGGCTCGATTGCCTTAAACATAGCCACACTGTACGCATTTGGGATAAGGCCAAACTAAGTCAGGTCCTGGTGCGTACAGTACCTTTTATATAAAATTGTTAACGGAACGAAAGAGCCTGGATCTCACAACACAGTGTTAAAGTGGATTGAATTCCTAGACCTCACACTAGGATTCTAGTGTGAGGTCTAGGAATTCAATCCACTTGAACGTTAAATTGTCGAAATAAATTTATTTTTATTCTTATTATTGTTAGACAGAATATACCTCTCGTAATGAGCAAAGGAGCATAAAATTAGGCCGTTCGTAAAACAATAATTTTCGTTCTTAAAACTATTTTCTTTCTCAAGAAACCCTTATAGGTCACGTGTCAGTAAAAGATTACACATATTAAATTAATAGTGGATCGGTGACTGTTCACACTGCCAGCGAGATCGTACGAACGTACTCTCTATTGTACATTTTTTGAGCGAGAAATTAGTCGTTTGCTAGTCGTTTCCTCGTCGGTCCTGGGACAGGTGCCTTAAGGTGATTTAAAATTAAAAATTCGGGTTTAAGTATTCAAATAATCAGATCTAAGCACTCAATATTTGCAAGTGGCACTATAAATTGGTATAGGTACTATCGAAGAAACGCAAAAATAAGCAGTTTGAAAACAAAATCCCGTGCACACGACCCATTTTTGTCGTAGGTAAGCGTTACTATATCGGCCAAGAGCTGCAAGCAGAAATGGTCCTTACGGTGTATAGATATGCGTTTTTTCGGTGGTACATACATATTTACGTTTTCTAATCCATTTGTTTACATTTTCATAATTTACTTTTGGAACAAATAATACACAATATTTTTAAACAGTTTCAAAATGTTTCTTTAAGCTACTTTTCAAAAGCTTTAATTCCGAAATAAGTAGTGTTTCTATTCTTATAGCAATTTCCTTCCTGTAAATTTTTCCGAAGAATATTTTAACAAAATTTTAATACCCGCGGGAAAATTCTAGACACTTGTTTTATGATGTTCCGAGATACAAAATAGTAAGGTACTTTAAAAAAATTCAACTTAAAAACCGACAGGTACAAACTCTTGCTGTCCAGATTTTAAGTAGCTACCTTTAGTAGGTTTTTATAAGAACTATGCTACTACGTTTTACTTTTGTTGTATTTTTTTATTATGTATTAAAATATTCAAACTCAACCTCAAAGCATTTATTTCAATTAAACTAATGAGGGTTTTCATGAAAATTCACGCCACCAGTTGGCACCACTCTGACAAGAGGTCTTCCATTTCAACAATGAATACAAAATATATAATGACGTTCATCATTCGTTTCATTCATTCGTTCATCATTCATTCACGACTAAAGAAAATAATAATAAACCCGCAGGGCAGCATATGGCGAGCTGTTGGGCAGTAGCGACCCCACGGACCCTATCTCCTTGGAGAAGTCTTGTTCCTCGCCTCTGGCTTGCCTTTATTGGCCGGTTGGAGTGAACACTGACGAGGAACAGAGCTCCTGCCTCATTCTTGCCATAATTGGCCCGCTTGAGTGGAGATTCGCAAAAGCAAACGTGCTCGGAGGAAGGAAGTATTCCAGTAAGATGCTGGTACGGATCTAACATTGTTTTACCCGCTCCACCCCATGTAGTAATACAGTAAGTTAATATTGATTTACATAAAGCAAAGTAAACTTGTCTAACGATTTTTGGGTCAGCTATATTAGCGTAACTTTTTAAAAACAAATATTAACTTGCGAATCCTATTATTTAAAGCTTGTATATGTTGTTTGAACGAAAGTGTTTCATCTATTATAACACCAAGGTATTTTGTTGTATTTGTCATTTTAATGTTGGCACATAAAAATATAGGCACTTTGAAACTTTGACAGGTGCCCGGACCTGACGTCTCAGTGCTGCCACCTAGTGAACATCATTTAAAACCCTAATTACAGGCACTTTTTAATTGCTAATGAGTCGGTCAGTCAGAAAGACGAAGTCAGTTCCCCATTCCAAAGCGTAATTGGTTCCTATGGGGAAGAACGAGCAAGAAACTCCATGGACACTCTTTTATCAAGGTAGGTATATCTTCCTTTACATAAACCTTAGGCAATAAGGCAACTTATGTACCTAGTTCACAAGCCTGGCACAACTATTAATTGCCAACAGTTGTAACTTTGCCCGGCCAATGTTGTAATTTACCTGTTAAGTCGCGACGAGGCGTAAGCACTGATTATTAATAGCAGTTGAGGAGTATAGTTTGAAAGTGTAGTTGAATAGGTTCTTTGGTCTAGGTAGAAAGTTCTTTACTGGCTTAGTTCAATCAAACACATAGTCCACGAGTCGCCATACTTCATTGTACGTACGTCTGGCGCACTCCTGAAAGTCGGTTGCTAAAACCTTACTGATTTATACTTTTACCACCGGATGAAATCGCGAAAAAAAATCTGCGGTTCCCTACATTTATGTTGGTATCTCTTCTTGGTTGCATACTTCACAACTGAAGGTCGTGTCTCTGAAAAACCTTCGTGGCTTTATGTATGACGTTTTTCTACTTCGTTCGGTTCTCCGTTTCTTTCAGGGCGGTCCAGTGAGGGCGGTTACTTGGTCTGACCAGTGGTTAGGTGACCAGCCACGAGGTTTTTTCCCATCTACCTTGCCCATCACCACTAGCTTTTCAAGGTTATCCGGTTCCCGTCAGGCAATGTAACCAAAGTAACCGAGAATCCTTTGGTAGCAGATCGTGGATAGTCTATCTCTTATACGTAGTTGTTCAAGAATAGATATGTTCGTTCTCTTAGTGGTCCATAGTATGCGGAGCATTCTTCGCCAACACCACATCTCAAAAGCTTCTATCTTTTTCCGTTCTATTGTCCGAATCATCCACGACTCTGAGCCGTAAATATGTATGTTCGCATAGCTCTTCAAAATGTAGGGAACAGCTGATATTTTTTCGCGATTTTAGGGTTGGTCCCATAGTGAAAGTTGTTCATAATTATGAGTATAATGACCCCTTAAGAGGATACCCATGAATTCAATTTCACCCTGTATAGTTTGTGCCCATTCGAAGAAAAAGACAAACCAAGTAATGGGATTCAACGCTGTCAAATAGCTAATCAGCTATGTTCATTAACTGCACAGGATATGCCGGAAGGAAATTGTCCACTTAGAGCACCCGTCCAAATACCACCTGCGACTCAGCAGCCTACAGCTGGGATATATTTGTTTTACAGGACGTCATTAAATAAAATATATCGATAAAAATCACTAGAATATTTATTAATTACACATACTTACGTACTTAGGTTTTTTTTTTATCAATATCTTTCATTTAGTAACGTCCTGTAAAACAAATACATCCCAGCAGTAGGCTGCTGAGTCGCAGGTGCTATTCGGACGGGTGCTCTAAGTAGACTACTTCGCCGGAAGTACTTAAATACTAAGAGTGGTACTGGAAAGATTGATAATTACCTACCCTAAACTTGGATGGCGATAATATCAAAACAATTTAAAAAATAATATTCCCGTACATGTCTGTACCGTCAACCAACACAGGTTGGTAAAATGAATTCGGAGAAAAAAAAAACAATAACCACAAATCCATATTCAATTAAGAACACGATTAATAAATGGCATCTGCCGCCATGAAAAATTAAAGTAATACCACAAGGAAATTAGAATATCGAAGTACCTTTGTTTGTTTTCAATTAATTGGAGCCTGCCACGATAAAACCACAGGCGTTTATTCAATACCATATTTAATTAAACGTTTCTATTTTCATACTAGCCGTTGCCCGCCATTTTGTTCGCAAATAAACTTTAATCCTGTGTTTGTTATGCGATTTTGTAAAATCCTTTCTTAGTGCATCCTGACCGACAATCTCATACAATTAAAATATATAATATGTCTTTCAAATATGTTTATATTTTCAACTAGCGATCCGATCATGCTTCGCAAGGTTTTTACTACTTGACAAAACATCGAGATTTCTTAATTACGTATAAGTTTAATATTAATTTATTATACACATAAACCTTCCGAAATACATTTTCTAAATTATGTTGAAACCCTCATCAAAATCCGTTGCGTATTTTAGAAGAACAACGCGGACATACCTACAGGCACACGCAAAAAGCGACTTTGTTTTATAGTATAGATGGCTTAGGCTGTGTTATACAAAACTAGTGGTTTTGTAAAATCTTAAAAATAGTTTTACTAAACAACTATTTTTTTTACCAAAAGTACTAGTTTTAAGATTGCTACTAAAGGCTATTTGAAATTGATAAGCTATGTTAGTCACAGTAGCACAGGAAAATATGCAATTTTCTGCGAAAATAATCTTGGTTAAAAATTCTCATCGGGAAAATCTTTAATTAGGCATACTGTGTAATATAAATATTGTGTGAAAACACAATTACGACAACATGTGCAAAAAATAGCTGTCGAAGGTCCTTTTAAATCGTTTTATTGCAACATTCTCGTAAAGTTTTGGTTTCACGTCAATTTTCACACAATATTACTAATACCCGAATAGAGTAAATCACGTTGATAAATCTTCACCATGATTTGTTTTGCGAATTTGCCTTTAATTAAACTTATTTTCCTGAGCTACAGAGGTCTGTTTCAGGTTAGTTATAGAAAAGAATAAGCTTTTAGACGTGGATTCGCTCATAGTGCGTATAAAAACAATCATGTGGCTTGTGGTTGTGTGTGGTTGCGGCACTCTTGACCAAACCGTGCCTCATCTAGGTCTGTTGGAATGCCCAAAGTGTTAGTGAGACCTAAATAACGCCATTGACGTCGCGATTAACGTGGCCACCTCCTGTGGCCCAACTTATTTAACATAAATTCCATTGAACTGAGTGCAAAAAGATAACTGATTTACATGGATCCAGTATTTCATTCAATCCAGCTTTAGAATCCAGTGATACGAGATCAATACGGTATGCACAGAACCGGTCGAAGTGCTTGGGCTCACCTAAGCACCGCCACTTCATAGGCCATAGGTCTCCCCTATAGGCCTTTATAGACCGCCATAGGCCTCCGTCTATGTCCAGCATTTCTGCTGGAGGTTGATGATGATGATAACTAATGCTGGATCAATGCAAACGATGGTGATCCAATACCGTGGCCATAGATCACTGGATTGAAACACTCGATCAATGTAGATAAATCAGCCATTTATAATAAATAAAAAAATTAGTAATTGCCATAAATCGATTACAGAAAAATTAGAAAAAATTATGTTTTCTTGTTTGATTAGACCGTGCCCCACTTGTTCACCTGCACCTCGGATGACCTAAAGAATGCCACTGATGCCTCAATCAACGTGGTCACTTACTTAGCTTATCTATACATATAATAAAATCGTAGCGATGTCAAAACTGTACATTGAATATTTTTGAAAAAAAGTAATTGCTACGAGGTCGGGGATCGATTCTAATGCCGAAAATATATTTTTTAGAATTTTTGTCTGTTTGTCTGTTTGTCTGTATGTATGTTCCAGCATGGCGCAAATTCTACCGGACTGATTCTGATAAAATTTTACACAGATATTCCCTGTGTGTCTGGTCAAACTATAGGGTATAAACTATCACGCTATTTACTATGGGGGACGAGCAATATTACATTATGTCGTATTTGTATGTTCCAGCATGACGCAAATTCTACCGGATAGATTCTGTTAAAATTTTACATAGGTATTCCCTATAAGTCTGGTCAAACTATAGGGTATAAACTATCACGCTATTTACTATGGGGGACGAGCAATATTATATTATGTTCGTATTTTTGGAAAAAAACGCGCCGAAATATTAGGATATTGCAGATGATTATCGATTTAACTTTTTAAATTATTATCATCACGCTATACCTTTATGGAACTAAGCAGTCAATCGTGAAATATATAGGAATGGCTATTTTAGGGAAGTTTCAACGAAGCAATTAACTCAGCGGTTGGACGGTTGCTTTGCAAACGTGGGGTTGTAAGTTCGATTCCCAACTGCGGTTTTTTGTTTTTCTTTTTTTTTTCACATTTTGTACTACTATTTTTTTTTTGATTATGTAGAACAATTTTAACTTCGCTACGATTTTATTATATGTATGGACATATAATAAAATCGTAGCGAAGTTAAAATTGTACATTGAATATTTTGAAAGAAAGTTATTGCTACGAGGTCTGGGATCGATTCTTATGCAGAAAATTTAGTTTTCAAAATGTTTGTCTATTTCAACTGTAGGGTATAGACTATCACGCTAATTTCTATGGGGATGAGCAATATTACATTATATCGTATTTGTATGTTCTAAGGTGACGCAAATTCTACCGGATAGATTATGTTAAAATTTTGCATAGGTATTCCCTATAAGTCTGGTCAAATTGTAGGGTATAAACGATCACGCTATTTACTATGGGGGATGAGCAATATTATATTATGTTCGTATTTTTGGAAAAAAACGCGCCAAAAGATTAGGATACTGTAGATGGTTTTTGATTTAACTTTTTAAATGATTATCATCACACTATACCTTTATGGAACTAAGCAGTCAATCATGAAATATATAGGAACGGCTATTTTAGGTAAATTTCAACGCTACTTATTTATTTTTTTCTTTTTTTTACATTTTGTAATACGAGTCGATTGTTTTTTTTTTTTAAGTTTTTATTTCTCGCTTTTTAGTGGGTCAATTTGTAATTTGTCTAAGTTACATTAGCTTAATGCCAACTGCTCATCACTTTTTACAAAATATTGCTTTTCCCGATGCAGTGACGTTCATCATTGAAAGTTCTCCTGGTACTTCACCATCAACTCCACTTCTCCATATGCATTGTGACGAGCATAAATTGCATTGCAACCTATTAAAGTAATCGAATCGCAACCCGTGAAATACTTATTATTTAGTAGTTCCGGTGGCTATTTGTGGTCATCATCATCAGTTCCACTTAACCAAATAGTGCTTTCCAAGAGCAACTGCACGAGTTACTATAAAAAATACCCAAATTGCTATAGGTTTGCCTATAATATTTGAAGAGTTCCCTCTATTTCTCTGGGATGCCATCATCAGATCCTGGTACCACTTTTGAAATATTTCTTTTCCAACAAAAAAAGAATCATCAAAATCGGTTCAAAAACGACGAATTTATCCGCGAACACACATAAAAAAAAATATATATACGGTCGAATTGAGAAAACTCCTTTTTTTGAAGTTGGTTAAAAAGAAAAACTTCGTAAGCTATGGGAAACTGCTACGTTACAAGTACTTTACAGTCACAAAACATTCAAGGTTGTGTTCTGATCATTTTAGAGCTGAAGACTATAGGAATAAAACGAATTTTACAGATTTTGACAGCAGATTTGTCCTAGCGATTTTAAAATCTGTGTGTGGATCTTCTGGAATCGTTGCCACACTGCTTTCTGGTGACAAAACAGCGCACGCCATGTTTAAGATTCCCATCAATTTAAAGAGCAACGAAACGCCTGTTTGTGGGGTGTCACGTAACAGTAACAAGGGATATGTGCTTAGGGATTGCGCTTCATCGTATGGGATGAATGCATTATGGCAAAAAGGAAAGCAGTGGAAGCTGTAAACAGAACCCTGCAGGACATCCGCAGGAACCAAGACATGATGGGTGGTATTACAGTCCTGACTGACAAAGTGAATACTTCGTTGAAAAGGTCGACTCTACGGTCGAGAGTTCATAGACTGCGCTTGACCATCATCATACGAGCTCGGCTTGGCGGGAATTCAAATGCTCAAGAATTCTCCGATGTTCTTCTAAAAGTTGTTCGAGGCACTCTACCAGAGACTCTTGGTAAAGTAGATCCCACTTAAGAAGAACTTATTCGTCTGATATACGGGGACATCAGTCAAATACCGTACCAAGAGAATTCTTGGGCGTGTTTCCATTTTAACTCCGAAAATGATCAAGCTGCAGCGATCAACCACAGTATTCTCTCACAAATTGAGTAAAGTGATATACACCTCCATTAATACTGATGTGGATGAAGATGATGCCGCACATTACCCCGTAGAATTTCTCAATTCGTAAATGGCAAGTGGTCTTCCGGTTGTACATCTGTGTAACGGAACCCGGCTCAAAGTCACGTCTTTGCAGAGAAACGTCATCGAGGTGGAAATTCTAACAGGTTATGGCGATGGTAAGACAGTGTTTATAGCGCGTATACCACTAATTCCCCAAAATTATCAGTTCAAGCGCATGCAGTTCTCTGGGAACGTATGCTTTGCGATCAACAAGTCACAGGATCCGACACCGAAGGTTGAAAGCTGCGGGTGTCAACCTCAGGACAAGCTGCTTTTCACACGGACAACTGTACGTCGCTTGCTCCCGAGTCACCATTCCTGACTCTGCATATTTTGACTGCTGAGAATAAAACTACAAATGTAGTAGGTATACAGGGATGTTTTATAAAAATGTGGCTGTTATTATAGTATATTGTGGTATCTTACGACTTTCACGTGAACGAAGTCGCGGGCAGAAGCTAGTATAATATAAAATAATATATTAAGAAGAGTACCATCAACACGAAAAGAAGAAGAGGCCATTTATGCCTGTAACCGTGTCACGAGTTACTTGTGCCCAGCATTATAACCAGGACAAACAAGTAATCAAACTATCATTAACATTTTATAATATTTATTAGGGATTTGAACGTAAACAAGTTATTTCATCAATCCAAATTGCTTCAAAATCAATATTTTATATAAAAAACTTTTCATGGGGTCGTAAATATTGGAATTCATTCGTGCCTTTTATGAGTTTTCCTATAATAATGTACACTTATACCAGTTCCGTGAATCTTGCATTTTCTTCCGATATACATAAAAGTGCTGATAAACTTGAACAATCACTTGTAACAGAACATCGAGCATTTGCCGTTTTTAAATTTGTCGAACTGAACAACGAACAGAGCCAAGTATAAAGCCAAACATCGGAACGAACATTTGCATGATTATTCTAGCGAACGCTCTAGTCAATGCTCGTCAAAAAAATATTCTTGGGACGGCGGCGGAACAATGACAGAATAGCTCAGCTCGGCAAAAAGCTTGAAGCAAATTTACTATCCTTTCGCTAGAATGCTCGCTAGAATGCTCGCTAAAACGCTCCCTTTTATTTTTCTGTAATGTAACATTCGCTAAAATGCTCATTACAAGTGAATGCTCAAGTTAATCAGCACCTTTAAAGGAACATAATTAGTTGTAACCCCGATGTGATAGTGGTGACAACAATGACAACCACATTCAAGTATTTTCGACAAACACATAAATTGAATAAAATAAATAACAATATTTTTTAGCAATAAAAAAACAGAGGTGAGCTTATTGCTATCAACCGGGCACAAATCCAGACTCCGGGCTGCTCCTGAGAAATTCCAGATTGAAAAACACAATGACACTTTGTCCAACCCGAATTGAACTCAGGTCGTCATCCTCAGCGCTTGCGATCACTAGAACCACGAGGCAGTACAAATGACGAAATAAATTCTCTTTACAGGAGCAAGGAGCAAGAATTCATCCTAAATCAATCTACCTAGCCTTTTCCCAACTATATTGGGGTCGGTTTCCAGTCTAACCGGATGCAGCTGAATACCAGTATTTTACATGGAGCGACTGCCTATCTGACCTCTACAACCCAGTAACTGAGTAATACGATACCCCTTGGTAAGACTGGTTGTCAGGCTTCTGACGACCCGTAACGACTGTCGAAGATCCAGAAATTACAGCCGGGACCAACGGCTTACCGTGCTTTCCGAGGCACGGAAGAGTCTCGGTATGTAAAGATGGTGACCCATCCACAGACCTACCTTGGCAAGCGTAGCTTAACCTTATGGATCGATCCGTGCGGCTGTTATTAGTTAGCCGAGCTCCTCTAAAAAACTCATTCTAACTAATATTACAAAATGGGAAAGTGAGTTTGTTTGTTTGTGACACCTTCACGTTAAAACGGTTGAACGGTTTTGGATGACATTTGGCACACCTGTAGACCATGATGTGTGTTAGGTTAGGTTAGGATGACCATTAAATGTAAGGTCTGGAAGTAACAGGCACCTTACACTTGTATAGTAAGTTATAGTTCGCTCACTTGTAAGTAGTTAGAGTTAGTTTAGGTGAGTTGACGGAAACCACGGATTCTAGAAACATATCCTTGAACGTAATCCACTGACTGTAGTTTCCAGTGAATTCTGGTAATTGAATTCTTGGCGCAGAGTTTTGGTAGTGCGTACTTGCCCATATTTTCTAGGTTAGGATACATAGGATACTTTTCATCCCGATATTCTCACGGGATCGAAACTTATGCGAGTGAAACCGCGGGGCACAACTTGTAAGATATATTTACATGTTACTGGGGTGAATTCGCAAAAGTACTGTTGTTTACATTATGTTGTAAATAATTATCTATAATTTTTTCTTTCTTATTGTTTGTGTGACTTGGCTATCGCATTAGGTTAAGACCTGTAATGGTAGTTTTAAGGCATTTAAATAAATAAATAAAAAGAAAAATAATAAAAAGATATAAAAATGAGTAAGATAGAGACAGAACTAAACATCAATTTATCGTCCGTTCTATGTAAAGACGAACTATAAACACCAAATAGATTTTTCCAGAAAACGTTTATCGCGTTTTTATTGCTTTGTTCGACGTCGGGAATCGAACCCCGTTTATGGCGAGTCATAAACTAAGTCGGACGAGCATTCGTAAATGTTAAAATGTAACTAAACGATGTTAACTTAATGTGTCTAGATTATTTTAACAGTTTCTTTGTGTTTATGGTAAAGATATAGGACTTTGGAAAGTAAATCTAAAGCTCACCAACACACACACACAGCCCCAAACGTAAATAATTCCCTTCCATATATTCTTAGACATCTATAATAATACTAGCATAATCAGCCTACACTGTTCCCACTGCTGGGACACAGGCCTCCTCTCTTCGAGAGGGATTGAGCTGTAATCCACCACGCGGGCCCAGTGCGGGTTGGTAGATGTCACATGTCTTCGAATTTTTGGTTCTAGAACATGCCGGTTTCCTCACAATGTTTTCCTTCACCGTTTTGAGAGCAGTGGTGATTAAATTATATACTTGTGTATATTTTTTTTTTTTTTTAGTAAAGCGCGTTTTTAGGATTCCGTAGTAAACAAGGAACCCTTATAGTTTCGTCATGTCCGTCTGTCTGTCTGTCTGTCCGTGACTTAGCTCAGAGACGCTTAGTACTAGACAGCTGTAATTTGGCAAGGGTATACATATTAATCACGTCAACAAAGTGGTAAAATAAAATCATGAAAAATATTTTTTTTTTCAGGTACCTCCCCTAGACGTAAAGTGAGAATGTTTTTTTTTTTCTCTCAATAATCTCATAGTGTGGGGTGTCGTTAAAAAGGTCGTTTAAAAATATTGTGAGTTTGCTAAGACCATTTTTGGATTTAGTGATCCGTTTTCGAAATATTAAGCTTTAAAGTGCAAATTTTTGTTAGAATCAAGTGTCCCCCCCCCCTGCAAGCTTAATGGTTGGTTTTGGGTATGTGAAAAAATTCACAGCAGTAGCAAATATAACGAAATTAAGAGGAAAACTATTACAGCTAAGTAGGCTTTACAAGTTAACGAGTAATAATCGACCAACTTACATTTGCAGTTGCAAAAACATGTTTTCCCATACATTCCGTATGGAAGAACATATTTTTCAACTACAAAGTGAAGTTTGTTTTTGGGATAAATTCATCCCAACTACGGAACCCTTCATTGTGCGTGGTCCGACACGCACTTGGCCGGTTTTTAATATAGATATCGATGTCAGTAATGTCGAAGATAAACCTAGAAAGAACAGAATGAAGTGAAAGAGTCACATTGGTAGACACTAATGTGACTCCTTTACTTTTCCTACTTACCCGTAAATAACCATTTCATGTAACTGCCACCATGCTAACACGCCACCATGCTTAGCAGACAACTAATGATGCTCACAGCTAGTTTTTACCAGTCTTACCAAGGGGGCAAGATGTCACCCAGTAAATGGGTTGTATAGGTCACATAAGCGATCGCTCCATGTAAAATACTGGGTATTCTGCTGCATCTGGTATGACTGGGAGCCAACCCCAAAATAGTTGATGATGAGGATTAGATGATGCTGCTTCTCAGCTTTTGTGAGGTTCCGAATGATTTTCATAAAACCTTCAGATTAATATTTTCTTGTGTCAAAATCTAAGTTTAGCTTTTTGTCGCTTTTAGCAATAAGACCGCCCGTTGTGTGTCCCTATGAAAAATTTCTACATTTTTATCTTTAATTTTTATGTTGTACATAATAGAGAATATTCTATCAAACTCAAACTCAAAGCATTTATTTCAATTATACCATTTACAGGCACTTTTGAACTGTCAAGGAGTCGGTCAGTCAGAAATATGAAGCTAGTTGCCTATTCCAAAGCGTAATAGGTATTCGTCTGTAACGAACTCGTTCGAGTAGATAATTAGAATTCTAATAAATAAAATCAATTTGAACGCAGCTAATAGTATTAGCCATCAGCGGTGACATCAGCTGTCAAATCACTTGTACACACGGAGGAGAACGGGCAAGAAACTCCACGAACTCTCTTTTAAGTAAAACAGTTGTTACAAAATATTGGTTTCATCATTCATGTTGAAATTATACATACATGTGAGAACAATGTAGAAAGACGTGCACGTTTAAAGCGTCCGCAATAAAAAGTTAAAAACAAATGACAATTCAAAATTTAATATAAGCCCAGGTAATATCCGTCTATCAACATTTGATTTTCAATCAATATCAGTCTAATTAGGAAACAACTGAATAGTATCCACTAATTAGACAGCCGTCAATCAAATGCCAGAACTTCCTCATTCTGTCATTAATCGAAGTTGAAACTCCATTGAATCGTGAAACTTCGGCTACAGCATTCATAAAATATTGGCTGATCTATTTCAAACTTTTGTGCTATTTAATTGCTCACTTGGCACGTGCATTAGTCTAGAGGCCTGTATTTAAAAGCTTTTATTTAACTTGCAATGTATGTATGTTCGGGTGGACTCTTGCAACTCAATTTTGAAGCAGATATCTTCAACTGATTGAGCTGGAATTTTGTATACACGTTTAGTTTAGATGACAATATACGATAAGTTAGTGACGTCATTCTAAATCCAATATGGTGGACCATCCAAGATGGCGGAATAGTTATTTTTAATGCATTTTTACAATACGGGTATCAAATGAAAGGACTTGTTGAGAGTAACTCGAAAAATAATGTGACGTCATTCTAAATCCAATGTGGCGGACCATCCAAGATGGCGGAATAGTTATCTGTAATGCATTTCTACAATATGGGTATCAAAAGAAAGGGCTTGTTAAGAGTAACTTGAAAAATAATGTGACGTAATTCTAAATCTAATATGGCGGACCATCCGAGATGGCGGAATAGTTATTTTTAATGCATTTCTACAATATGGATATCAAATGAAAGGGCTTGTTGAGAGTAACTCAAAAAATAATGTGACGTCATTCTAAATCCAATATGGCGGTATAGTTATTTTTTATGCACTTCTGCAATATGGGTATCAAATGAAAGGGCATGCCGAGAATAATTAGAAAAATATTCTGACATCACTTTTAATCCAATATGGCGGACTTTTGAAGTTTTTATGCTTTCCTACAGTATGGGTATTAAATGAAAGGGTTCGCTGAGAATAAAAATGCAGGTTAAAAAAAGATGGTGATTATAAGCTCCGTTGCTCTAATCCACCTGAAAGGTGTAGAGACCTCGATTACCTACTATTAGAAACCTAGCCAGCGATAACTAAAAAGTAAAAAATAAATTATACCTTAAATAAATTACCACTTATAGGTACTAATGCAACCCTCGCGACAAGCTTTTATTATCATATAAATTGTGTATAATGAGGTTATAAGTTGATAGTTAAATAAAAGAAAAAATTATTTTCTTTTTTTTAGAGCATTTAAATAAAAGCTTTTTTTAAAAAGGTTTTTTTGCTTATAATTTTATTAATTTAGGTTAATCAACGATTATTTACACAATACATTTAAAATAATTTCCTTGATATTACGTTTAAAAGTGCAACAATTACTTACAGGCTAACACAACATGCACCGTTTATGGTTTATGGTATTGAATAGCTCTGTTTTGTGGAAACGGATTATTATTATACAAGATGGCCCGTGTAAGGACGTCCGAAGATTTTTTTAAAGCCTCTAAACAAAATTCAACAGTGATTTATTCAAACTAGGCTGAGAATCAGCACTTTTCGAACGTCAAAATTACATAAGACAGTCCCCCAAAACGCCCACCCGTCACCACTTCCTAGTGCTTTAGCTGGGAAGAAGAAGTGACGCAACAAACTCCCCAGCAGTACGGCTGTCTGTTCAGTTAGAAAAAAAATATTCTCAAAATAATTTACGTTACACAACAAAAAACAATTAAAATGATTAATTATTAGCCATATGTCAGTTAGCACACGCCGATATACCAACCAAAAACATCGAGGACTGTTACTCGAAACGAAACGTTAACAGAACTAAACAGACTCTGTCCATAGGCTTCCCGAAACACCCCCATTTAAGGTGAGCGCTTATTATAGTTAAGGATCTAGACGGTTTTTAACCGACTTCCAAAAAGGAGGAGGTTATTAATATTTTTTTCCGAAATTCTCACTTGACTTCAGTTTATTTTTAATTTTTCTCGTTTTTGGAAATGTTTTGACGTGACAACGTCTTATAAATTGGTTTGCCGGGTGACACTTCAAGAAACTGCGTTATGCTCCGCTCACGTTATGCGCTCACAATGAGAGCGAGTGAGAGGCACGCGTCCCTTCCACTCGGGCATGGTTAGCCCGCCTAAGAGCGAGAGAGACAGACATAAAAAGTGAAAGGCACGCGTCCCTTCCACTCGAGCACAGTTAGCCCGCCTAAGAGCGAGAGAGACAGAGCGAGAGAGAGAGAGTGAGAGAGATAAAATTTTGTTAATATGAAATTCAGTGCGAGATTCTTTGTATAAATTAATGTTTTAAATATAATTCTTTGTATAAATAAATGTTTTAAATTGTTACTATTATTTCATCCTTCTTCCTACTATACGAATGAATATTCACATTAAAATTATTTTACCACTCAAAGTCGTTGTCACGTAAAACTTTCGCCCGTATACCGACTTTACAGGCAACCAATTTTTTTTTTTACAAATCCTTAAATTCTGCTCTACGATAAATAAAAAATACTATGTATCTAAACATTACCCAAAGTGACTAACTAAAAGTTCGCTCAAAGGGGACGAGATTTTCTTTAAAACAAAGTTTAACTGAAATATTGTCTTCAAAAACCTATCACTGATAGGTATACCTATGCCTGGTTTAGAACCTATAAACTGGTTACTTAAAAGGCGTATTTTAAACCTCCAAGCAACAATTTGAAAGTTAGTGGAAACTAAAAGGGACAAACACTTCCGCATTATATTAACCGCTAACCACGATTTAAACTTCGCTTGAAATTTAAACTTAACAGTTTTGCGCTGCTGCAGTAAATAATCCGTTATAATAGTTTGAACTCAGTTTAAAATCTCACGTCCTCGGAAGTATAAAATTGCATCTATAAATTTTTGAGATAACCTAGTTAAAAAAAAAGAAAGAAAGAAAGAAAATAAGTTTATTTGCGGTAAACATGAAAGAAAGATTAAAAAAAAGGATTGTGTGGTTTTATGAAACCACGGTAAAAGTGAAACTTCTATAGGCGCCGCCATATTGGCCTTGGCTGCTCTGACGAGCGCTTTTCATTTTATCCCTACTCCGCGGCCGACCGTCACGCGACATGCAACACACAGACGAAAAAGTTTGAGACGATGTAATAAAAGTTTCACTTTAAAAACATGTAAATAACAAATTGGTGGTAAATATGCGTCACATCCACGCAAAACGGCCATCGCTCAGCATAAATGCTGCGACCCCATGCGAGACAGAGCCCCAGCGGTGAAACCAGGTAAACGTTTGATGTTGTTCTTATTCAAACTAGACCATTTATTAACTAGAACAATCAAGCATTTTGTAACGAAGCAATTTTTCTGCAAAAAGAACTTTACATACTCTAGTCAAATTTTCTAATTTCGCTATTATATTCAATTTTAATACCTACAAAGAGAATTATAAATTACGAGTTAGTGTTTTATTAATAAAAAGTTGTTTTGCTTTTTTCTCGGGACCTAGCGGTTCCGGACCTTTGAAAGGCGTACGAGGGGCCGAAGCCAACTGGCAGGGGTCCCTTAGACGTTTTTAATGAAATGAGGTACCAACCGATGATTATCCCTGTTCGCACTATGCAAGTGCAGCCAAGGACAACCCCCGGTTGGTGTAGGACTATTGTAAAATATAGAAACAAAGATATCGGATTATGGGTTTGGGTTGCTAAAGTGGACTGGTCACCTGGAACTATGGAAGGACTATGGCCCCTGCCTGATCCATGTTTTATATGCACACGGATAAAATGGCAGGGGGTGACTTCCACATTCAATAATGGGCCCCCGAAAACGGACGCTAGCACATATTGTCGTAGCGACAAGGGGGCAACACGTCCTGAGGTGCTTATGAGGAGTGGAGAGGTATTCCACGGCTATCAGGACAATCCCGGAAATCCGGTCAAGATCCCTACCAGCATCTTACTGGAATACTTCCTTCCTCGGAGCACGTTTGCTTTAGCGAATCTCCACTCAAGCCGGCCAATAAAGGCAAGAATGAGGTGGGAGCTCTATTCCTCGTCAGTGTTCACTCCAGCCGGCCAATAAAGGCAAGCCAGAGGTGAGGAACAAGACTTCTCCCGGGAGATAGGGTCCGTGGGGTCGCTACTGCCCAATAGCTCGCCACATGCTGCCCTGCGAGTTTCTATATCTCTCTTGGTCTGGCTCCTCATTCCAGACCCGTTCCGGCAAAGTAAACTCTACTAGGCCTAGAGTTCGGAGCACACAAGCCCCACGATGACGTCAACATAGAAATACGGGGTGGGGATATTATTATTCTTATTAAATATATTTTATCTTTTTTTAATATTTTTATTTCATTATTATTTTATTTTTATTACTTTTTTTATTATAACAACATTGCAACACCATTGCAAATTGTATCGGATACAGCTATCTATTAAAGGCTCCCGCAGACAGACGGGACGTGACGGTACGCCGCGATTCTGATAGAACAATTTTCATAAAGTTTTCATAGAAAAGGCTCTACTAGAGTCGCGTAACGTATTGCTAATTCGTGGTATTACTACATTGATTGTCAAGCAAGATTTTGATGATTGCAATTATTGCAATCATTGCGAAAATCTGTTTCGAAGGGAAGTTTACCTAGGCATCATCTGCCTTGCCTTTTTCCAACTATGTTGGGGTAGGCTTCCAGTCTAACTGGATGCAGCTGAATACCAGTATTTTCCATGGAGCGACTCCCTATTTGACCTCCATAACCCAGTTAGGTAATGGGTAACACGATACCCCTTGGTAAGACTGGTTGTCAGACTTTCGGGCTTCTGACGACCCGTAACTACCGTCAAAGATCTACAAATGACAGCCGGGACCAACGGCTTAACGTGCTTTCCAAGGCACGGAGGAGTCTTGGTATGGAAAGATAGTCACCCATCTACGGACCAACCCCGGCAAGCGTAGCTTAACCTGTTGGATCGACCCGTGCGGCTGTTATTACTTAGCCACGAATTCTTCAAAATTTACCCGGTATACCTGGGCATTATGTCGAATTTTATCTAGTTTTAATACCTGCAGTCAGTACAAATTAATATTTAAAATAATACCAACTACCTCATCAGCTTAATGTTACTCCTCTTAAGTCACAAACACACCAGCTGGACACCTACTCCGAACTCGTCAAACAATGGTCACAAAAAAGGGCCAAACTCATGTCATGAATGGAAGCGCTACAAGTTATGTCAATATTTACCGGAAAACTTTAAGTGCTAACTGTTTTTCTTACCAAAAACTTTGTTATTTACTTAACAATTAAGCCGAGAGATCGAACTACAACATATCGTCGACCGTAGGTTCAATTGAGGTAAGGGACAAAATACGATTTTTCAGGAGAGGCCGACAAAGTTTTTTTTTTCGGACTAAATCGCCCATAACTTTTTTTCTTATTAACCTTTACTCAAAAATGCATGTAATGTGGTCATTATTTTGACAACCTTGTTTGAGCAAAGTCGATCTTGCCGTTCTGTTTCAAGGAGCGGCCGGCAAAGTTTTGCTGATCACTCTAACAGGCCGGCACAACATTGCCGGCCGCTATTTTGACGTTTCAACGTTTTAAAAAATCAAATGCAAAAAGATTTTATTTCAAACACAGCTGTTTGTATTTATAGAGATAGGTACAAAAAGATTTTATTCCATATTTGGCTGTATAGTTCCAACTACCATTGTTAAAAAAAAAAAACAAAGAAGTAACAAAAGCGCGGTTCAGCGAAAATCTTAGTTTTATTTAGTGACTTTTTTGCTAAAAATGAGCTCTCAAAGCGAAAATTCATCCGATTCAATGTGTTTAACACCGCCAGACATTAAAGATGAAGCTAAATTAGTAGTTGAAAATTTAATACCGCGAAACTCAAAGGAAAAATATAAGCTTGCATATGAAAAGTTTGTGCAGTGGAAAATCAGTAAGAAATCTAAATCTTTACTTGCTGGTTTTATTTAGATTAGGTACTTGCATTTTTGAGTAAAGCACTATAGAAGCCTTGGCCCACTATGACTGCTTCGCTGGTCACGCTATGATTGCCTCGAGCTAGCCTAGCTACGCTCTAGGCCTTCCAGCTTGGCCATCATTGCAGCCCTTGCTGTCCTCGCTGTAAAGGCCTCGACCTACGGCCTCGGCCTTTATCTCAGCTCGTCCATCAAGTGCTGCACGCTGACCGCGCTGTGTCGGCCTGGAGCTGCGCTGTCGGCCATCATCAGCGCGACCAGCAAAGTAGTCATTATAGACTGCGGCAGTAATGTACTATTTTCGGTCTGTTTTTATTAAGTTAGAATTTCATATTCACCATTCGATAGAGCGAAAAATTCTGAACAAAACTGTATACTTAACTCATTTTGGGTATTTTGTCCCTTACCTCAATTGAACCTACGGTCGACGATATAATGCAATCCAAATGCCGTGATCAAAATGCCAAGCTTGGTGCATCAAAGAGACCTAGGCAATATGTCGAATTTTACCTAGTTTTAATACCTGCAGTCAATACAGATAGCAGTGATAGCCTAGTGGTGTAACCCTTGGACGGCCAAGTCATAGGTCTCGAGTTCGAACCCAAGGCACGTACCTCTGAATTTTCAGATTCATGTGCGTATAAAGAAAGAAAGAAAGAAAACTTGTTTATTCTGCACAAACAAAACGCACATTTTAAAAAACTAGACTTAAAAACACACAATACAAAAGTAGCCAAAAGCCTCGTATTCAATCCAAAAAAGTTTGACACTGTTGTTCATAGCTTAAATATAACACTGGTTCATTGGGTTGATGTCAAGGCCACAGACCAAAGACAATATTGCGTAATTACTGTTGCAACATTGGCAAATGACAACAAAACAAAAACATAACAAAAACAAGATGCCGATTGCAGAGTTAACTACTTTTGTAACAAATCACTTCACTTGCTTCAAAAACGGTGAAGGAACACATCGTGAGGAAACCGGCATGCCTGAGAGATATTCTCGACGGCATGAGTCAGAGGCCCATGGGGGCATACAAACTCTGAAACCAGGTTAGTCATTAACCACACGAAAAATAAATAGTACAGATAATTATTTAAAGTAATCCCAACTACGTCATCAACTTAATGTCACTCCTCTTAAGTCACTAACACACAGCTGTGGGCACCTACTCCGAACTCGTCAAGCAGTGGTCACAAAAAAGGGTCCAACACATGTTATGAATGGAAGAGCCACAAGTTATGTCAATATTTATGGGAAAACTTTAAGTGCTTGTAAACGTCGACCCGCGTCCGACTATAAAACTCTACAACTATTTTCTTGTTCTTTTTTTATTGTTGAATAGTAAGTTTTAGATAGTTCAGGATTTTGGTCAAATTCTTGCAAAGATAACCTAGTATAGGTTATCTTTTGTAAGAATTTAAGTAGGTCTATAAATCGTTATTTCTAAAACATAAATAACACGGTCAAGATTGAGTCAAGCTCGCGCTTTCGTGATTCTTGATAGGTGGACGATCACAAGCTCATCATCTATCTAGCCTTATCCCAACTATGTTAGGGTCGGCTTTCAGTCTTACCAGATGCAGCTGAATACCAGCATTTTACATGGAGCGACTGCCTATCTGACCTCCACAACCCAGTTACTGAGTAACACGATACCCTTTGGCAAGACGTAAAATTCAACGGGATGAACACAAGAGTGTTTTCGAAATAATTCAGTTTTTTCTGGTAGATTTAACACCATATGTTTAACCGACTTCCAAAAAGGAGGAGGTTATATGTTCGTCGCATGTTTTTTTTTTAATGTATTTCCACCGATTTCTCCGTCAATTGTGGACCGATTTTAAAAAATCTTTTTTTGTTTGAAATATGCTCTCGAGGTGGTCCCATATAAATTTTATTAACTTTGCTTTGATCGTTTTTGAGTTAGCTTCAACAATACGTACTTTTTCCCACTTAGTGTGTGGATGATATGATAAGTACCTGTCACTGTTATTTACATAGCAGGTAGCGGTTTTCGAATTTTTGTGGTGTAGGTACCACAGCTAAAAAGTGAAAATAAAAACTTTTTACAAAAAAAAAACAACTGACCTCCAAAAAACACTACAAAGTGAAAAATAAGAGAGAGGTCGGTTGTTTTTTTTTTTTTTTTTTTTTGTAAAAAGTTTTTATTTCTAAGAATTGTTACTAAAAACTTAGGCAATAGAAAGTATTTTAATTACGCATAAAATATACTATTTAACAATATAAACTCTAGCTTTTTTCTATTTTATAAGAAAATATACTTCATGCAGAAATCTTTCAAATAAAGTTTCGGCGCAAAGAAAACCCACTTAAACAAAACAACAACAGCTTCACACTATAATACAAATATGATTGTTATACAAAAACATCGAACAAACTTCAAACATTGCCTGAAGGCCGACTGAGTTAGACACCGACTTCAAACTTGTGCCCGCACAGTTATGATTTACGCCGAGCTTCACATGCTTACGGTGTTCAGTTGAACGAACATATGCGACTTTGCCGCGCGATTTTGTCTTAAATTGTATTGTATTATTGTGGACTAATTAAAGGTCAAAGTAGCAAGTAGTAAGGAAGCTGAAGTGGCAGTGGGCTGGCCATGTTTGCTGAAGGACCGATGGCGGTGGATCAAACGACGTCCTGGAGTGGAGACCACGTATCGGCAAGCGTAGTGTGGGACGTCCCCCAGCTAGATGGACTGACGTCCTTAGAAAGGTGGCTGGGGCAGACTGGATGCAGAAGGCGGAGGATAGGGTGTTGTGGCCTATGTCCAGCAGTGGACTGTGATAGACTGAGTTGATTGAATTTATAACTTTGCAATGAATGACCATAGATTTTTGGTTTAGTGTAAATTAAATGATTGCCTGCGCCTCCTGAAGTATATACTTGAACACTTTAAAAAAACACTTCCAAAACCTTTAAAGTAAAAATACTTGCATAGAACATTGATCCGTAACGCAATATAAATAAAGAGGAAAATCGCGTTTATAAAAATGAGGTGTCAGTAACGGTGTCGCGAGTTCAATTGTTTTTTCCCATATCAAAAATTCCCAACGCGCCTAAAGTTTTCACTTAAAAAATGCAGGAAACTCTGCTTTGTATCACGGTAAATTCAGTGCATCATTTAAAAGTATTTTTTTTGTAATTTTTCCCTTTTAATCCATATCTAGTACTTGTAATGTTTTCTCTCTTTTATTGGTAGTAGGTTACGTGGTCTCCTTATTTAAAGGATTTATTTTAAAAATACACAATTACTGTAATTTTGTTTTACAAAGCAAATCATTATAAAAACCAAAAATAAAACATGCACTAAAACATAGCACACAAATACGCCGAAAAACACCGCGAAAATTAGATGAAAACAGTTTAAACTAACACTTTTAACGCTCTAATTGGCAAAGATTACACCCGTTTTAAATATTCAACGAGAAAATTGCTCAAATTAATGCCCACACAAATTGCACCGCAGTGAGTATTGTTAATTTGTATCAATTTAACAACACAGTCTGTTATATCGCGCGTTAATAAGCTTTCATCGATGTTCGCGTTGACATAAGTACTAGTACAAGTATTGTGTTCGTTATTTTTTGCTTGTTTTTAATAATGAGCGATTTCATGATTTGTGAACATTGGTTTGGTAGTAACAGAAGTTTTACTGTTACTGATGAAATAAACGACTGAATATTTATATAACCTACACCTATGTTTGAGTATTTCTAAAGACAAATATACTATGAATTCATTAACGTCGTCATTAGAAAATTGCTTTGAAAAAAAGAAATAAAATACGTTTATTTATAAACATGATGCAAAGAAAGAAGAGCAGTGGTGGCCCAGTGGCAATGGCTGCGACTTACGAGTTGTAGGTCGTAGGTTCAAACCCAGTCAAGCGCTTTACTTTGTGTAAATTATTTCATCACCACTGCTCTCAAAACGGTGCAGGAAAACATCGTGAGGAAACCGGCATGTCCTAGAACCGAAAATTCGAAGACATGTGACATCTACCAACCCGCACTGGGCCCGCGTGGTGGATTACGGCCCAATCTCTCTCACAGAGAGGAGGCCTGAGTCCCAGCAGTGGGAACATTTATAGGCTGATGATGATGATGATGCAAAGAAAGAACACAAACACAAAAAAGAACAACTTGGGGGAAAATATGCGTCTCATCCACGCATAACGACCACCATCAAGCATAATGCTACGACCCTATACTACCAGTTTCAGTTATAGCCTAGTGGTGTGATCGCCAGACTGTCAAGTCATAGGTTTCGAGTTCGAACCCAAGGCACACACCTCTCAGGAGGAGACGCCCGGGGCGGGAATCGCGAGCCGATTTCCGGCCACCGTAAGCGCGGGCTTGCGGACGGTGAGCAATGCCAATGCCTGCCGGGGGTTCGAAGAAAACCGATAGGGACATCGTGGCTGCCGGCAACAGGGCAACCGAAGGAACACGGGTAGGTTTTAGTCAGTAAGAGTCTGACACGCCCTCCCGCTCCACCCAGAGCGGGAGAAGTTATTTGATAATTTTCAACCCAAAAAAAAAAGGCCTCTGACTATTCGGATTCATGTGCGTATTGTATAATTATCATTTGCTTCAATAACGGTAAAGGAAAACATTGTGAGGAAACCAGATGCCTGAGAGATATTTCTCGACGGCACGTGAAGTCAAGTCAGGGCGGCATAAAAACTCTGACAAAAAAATAAAAAAAGATCAGTTTCCTTATCTAAAAAAATATTGCAGATAAATTAATTTGTCTACAATCATCTTCGTTCCAATAACAATCCGAAATCTATACATATAATAAAATCGTAGCGATGTCAAAACTGTACATTGAATATTTTTGAAAAAAAGTAATTGCTACGAGGTCGGGGATCGA
Source organism: Agrochola lychnidis (assembly GCA_963680765.1). Lineage (NCBI taxonomy): Eukaryota > Metazoa > Arthropoda > Insecta > Lepidoptera > Noctuidae > Agrochola > Agrochola lychnidis. The sequence goes on from OY796857.1 coordinate 21,185,009, forward strand.
TTCTAATGCCGAAAATATATTTTTTAGAATTTTTGTCTGTTTGTCTGTTTGTCTGTATATATGTTCCAGCATGGCGCAAATTCTACCGGACAGATTCTGATAAAATTTTACACAGATATTCCCTGTGTGTCTGGTCAAACTATAGGGTATAAACTATCACGCTATTTACTATGGGGGACGAGCAATATTACATTATGTCGTATTTGTATGTTCCAGCATGACGCAAATTCTACCGGATAGATTCTGTTAAAATTTTACATAGGTGTTCCCTATAAGTCTGGTCAAACTATAGGGTATAAACTATCACGCCATTTACTATGGGGGACGAGCAATATTATATTGTTCAAGTCCATATGAACATATACTTAGTTTATAGTTTTAAATTTAGTCAATTTAATTACCACAGCCAAATATTCTTTTTGTTATGTTGCATCTCTAGTTTGATAAACTGGCAACATTTTTTGGGATTTTTCGTACCTTGGAAAAATTGTCTTGGTCATGGCGCACGTTGTGCCCTTTAAAATTGTGAAATAAAAAGATTTTATCTTTAAAATTATTAACGCATTTCATTTCGAACATGCGTAGTGGTCCTTCGAATAAGTGAAACAGTAAATTCAGTGCCTTTGGAGGTGTTTATTCGTCTTGCACCGTGTGTCTGGCGAGTTTGTTCGGGAGACGTTGCCTGGTTTTCCGGCGGCGGAGCCTCACCCTGCTCATAGTTTGGGTGAAAATCCCGACTTTGCATGAGTTCCAGCCTTACATCAACGTGAAATCGCTAATTGTGAGCGATTTTCATCATCAAGGTGGTACATTCCAGATACCTACATAGATACCTACATTTCTCGGATAAGTTTTGACATCCCGCCAACGACTTGTCAAATTGACATTGTCAGTTTGACACTACGTCGTAAACAAATATCAAACAGAGAAGTTTTTAACAACGAAAAGTTGCAGTTAATAGTTTAAAAGTGCATTAAAAGTGATAATATACAGTGAATTAGTGTTGCGTTACAATGGCCGACCTAAAGAAATTAAAAATTACGCGTTCGCAGTACAAAGGAACATTAACACGTATGGAAAACTTTGCCAGTGATCCAACTCTTATAAGTTCAGCAACAATTGATGTGTTAGAAGCCCGTAAGGACAAATTAACTGCTGTTTTTAATCAGTACGAAAGTGTTCAATTAGATATTTTGAGCTTGGATGCCGAGGACTCTGAAGATGTTGGTGCATTTGAGGAAAAGTTTTATAACACTCTTGCCATTCTAAACGAAAATATAAAGTCACGTTCCAAATCAGATTCAGAGCCCTCCCAGACTGGCGCTTCCTCAAAATTACCAAATATTGACATTCCTACTTTTGATGGGAAAGACTACACTAAATTTAAACCATTTTATGAGTTGTTTATTGCAGTCATTGATAACAATACAACATTGTCGGATGTTCAGAAGCTATTTTATTTAAGAAAGTATTTATTAGATGAGGCCTTATCAGTAATTGTGAACCTGCCGCTCACAAATAAGTCCTACTCAGAAGCTTTAGAATTATTAAATAAACGATATGATAATAAGTCAAGATTGATTTGCAATCACATAAACCTGCTTCTGGACATCCCCTCAATGCCTAAAGGTACAGCTGCATCTATAAGGACTTTTGTTTCCTACATTCAGCAACAGTTGCACGCTTTGAAAAATTTAAATGAACCAGTCAATGAGTGGGATCGACTTTTGATTTGTGTGCTTTGTAGAAAGATGGATTCATATACATATCGTGCTTTTCAACTAGACCGTAATCCAGAAACATTACCAACAATGACAGATTTTTTAACCTTTCTTGAAAAACGTGCTACAGCATTGGAAGAAAGTAACCCTCATAAAGTTAATATTGAAAATAAGGTAAGTCTGTGACACGTGTATCTAATTTATCTGTCCCTTCAGGTTTAGTGTGCACTTTTTGCGATAAAAAAGAACATGCAATCTTTAATTGCCCACAATTTAAAATGATCCCTACAGATGCTCGACTGACTTTTGTTAAAGATAAAAAACTATGTTCTCTCTGTTTGAAAAGTCATGCTGACAAAGTTTGTAAATATAAATTTAAATGTAGAGTTTGTAAAAAATCACACAATACACTCTTACATTGTGATGATCAGCCAGAGACTCCAGTCTCACTTTGTTCAAATTCTCAAGTTACAACCTGTAATATTATGCTACCTACTGTAATAGTGAAAATTACTGACAAATATGGTCGTGATTTTAAAGTTAGAGCATTGCTTGACAGTGGCAGTCAAGGTTCTTTTGTAACTAAATCGCTTGTTGAAAAGTTAAATATGAGTCCTACTCAGCAGGTTACCAACATTATTGGGATCGGCAATCGTTCTTCAAAAATTAATCAAACTGTTAATTTTAACATAAATTCATGTCAATTAGATGATGTTAAATTCAATTTAACTTGTTATGTTGTTGATTCCATCACCACACCTTTGCCTCAACAATTTGTTGATGTTTCCAAATTAAAGATTCCTAAAAACATTCAATTGTCAGATAGTGACTTCAATATTCCTTCAGAAATCTCAATCTTATTGGGTGCTGATATTTATTTTAACTCATTGTTAAATGGTTGTATAAAAATTTCAAATGGTCCTGTACTCCAAAACACTGTATTTGGATATGTTATTGCTGGCACAATTGGGGAATGCAACCAACAAATGGTATGTAATAACCTTGTATCAAATTTTGTTATAGCTGATAATGTAAAATTAGAAGAGGTGATGGAAAATTTTTGGCTTACTGAAAAGCTACCTGAACCTGCTGTTAAATGGACAGATGAGTGTCAAAAATCAGAAACTATCTTTCAGCAGTCTGTGCGCCTTGAAAATAATACATTTCATGTTGATATGCCACTCATCTGTTCCAAGGAAAGATTAGAGCTTGGAAATTCTTTCTCTATTGCCCTTCAAAGATTTTGGTATTTAGAACGTAAATTTAAACAAAATCCTATGTTATTGAAGAGATATAAAGAATTTATAGATCAGTATGTTGCGATGGGACATGCTATTGAAATTGATATAAGTTCATATAATATTGACTGTGGCTCTGTTTACTTTTTAGCCCACCATGCTGTCTTCAATGAGGAGAGCAAGACCACTAAGTTGCGAGTGGTTTTTGATGGAAGTATGAAGACTAAAAACAATACTTCATTAAATGATGTAATGCTGAATGGGCCTGTGGTACAGGGTGAGCTTTTCGATATACTTCTTCTGTTCCGAACATATTCTTTCACTTTGATTTGTGACATAGAGAAGATGTTCAGGTGTGTTTTTATTAATGAACACTATACCAGCCTGCAGAATATTCTCTGGAGGGATCATCCCAGCAAACCCATCAGGTGCTTGCAGTTGCAGACTATTACATATGGGCTAAAGTCATCTACCTTTTTGGCCACTCGGTGCTTAATAGAGCTTGCCAATAGATATAGGGAAAAATACCCTCTAGCTGCTAATGTTATTATTTCTAACACTTATGTAGATGACGTCATTGCTGGTTGTGATAATGTAGAGGAACTACACCTGCTAAAAAGTCAATTGATAGAGTTACTTAAATTGGGCAACTTCAATTTACATAAATGGTGTTCCAACGATTCTTCAGTTCTCAAAGACATTCCAGTTGAACGTCAATATTTTGATGAAGTTAATCTTAATACAGACAAGGTTGTTAAAACACTTGGTCTAAAATATGATGTCCTTTTGGATAATTTTACTTTTCAATCCCCACAGTGTGAGGAAGAAACTTTAAATACTAAGAGAAAGGTGCTTAGTTATATCGGTAAAATATTTGACCCTTTGGGTCTTATTGGGCCTATTATAGTAGTGGCCAAGTTAATAATGCAGGAATTATGGGTTTTAAAGATAGAGTGGGACTCTACTTTGCCTCCTAAACAACTATTATTATGGAGAAAGTTTCTTGCCAATTTAAAACTTATGGTCAAAATTTCAGTACCCAGATTTATCAAAAGTCATAATTTTGTATCGGTTCAGTTAGTTGGTTATGCTGACGCTTCACAGAAAGCCTTTGGCTGCTGTATTTATTTGCGAGTTTTATATGAAAATGAGAGAGTTGAGACTAATTTACTATGCTCAAAATCGCGTGTTGCTCCCATAGCTAAAAAATTAACAATTCCTCAGTTGGAGCTAAATAGTGCATTATTGCTATCACAGTTAGCAAGTAGAGTCAGTAGAGTACTTGCATCTAGATTGAATCTCTCAGTTTATCTCTATAGTGATTCCCAAATTGTATTAGCCTGGATACAGGCCGAAAAATTAAAATGTAATATTTATGTCCAAAACAGAGTACGTCAAATTGTCGAGCTCACACAAAAATCTTCTTGGTTCCATGTAAGGTCTGCTGATAATCCAGCTGACATACTCTCAAGGGGGATAGAGCCGCAAAAATTGCAAGATCACGCTCTATGGTGGCATGGTCCACAATATTTGTCAAAGGCAGACTTCTGTCATGAAAAGCCAATATTAAATGATGTAAATAGTACAGAGATTGCTGAAGAGGAAATTACTTGTTGCTTACAAAAAGTAGAGCAGTCCTCAATGTTGGATCATTTTGAAAAATTCTCTGATTTAAATAAAATTATAAAAATTGTCTCATACATATACAGATTCTATAATAATACTTTAAAAAAGAAAAAAGAGGCTATTGACACAAATCTATCACCTAAAGAATTGCAAGATGCTCTTTTAATTATCATTCACTGTGTACAGAAACAGCACTTTGCTGAAGAATTTAAACCGGATAAGAAAACAACTCTTGCAAGTTTACACCCTTTCATAGATGCACATGGATTGCTTCGCGTGGGTGGCAGGTTGCTAAATGCAGGCATACCATATGATAAAATGCACCCCCTCATTCTTCCAAAAAATTGCCATATTACTTCTTTATTAATTAAAAGAGAACATCTCAGGTTATTGCACGCTGGTCCCAGACTAGTCCTTAGCTCCCTCTCGCAGAAGTATTGGATCATAAGTGGAATTAGAGAGGTCAAAAAGGTATTGCATAGATGTTTAATATGTGTGCGTTTGAAGGCTAAAACTGCAAAGCAGCTTATGGGTTCATTACCAGCTGAGAGAATCACCGCTACCAGACCCTTTCAACATGTGGGTATTGATTTTTGTGGTCCTTTTAATATAAAGGTTGGTAGAATTCGTAAACCACTCGTAACAAAGGGGTATATTGCTCTCTTTGTTTGCTTTGCCACCAAGGCTATCCATGTGGAGGTGGTATCAGACCTTACTACAGATAATTTCTTAGCATGTCTCAAACGCTTTATATCTAGAAGAGGCATGCCTACAAAGGTTTTTTGCGATAACGCAAAGACATTCAAGGGTGCACAAAATAAACTAAAAGATTTATATGAGTTACAAAACTCAAAGTCTCATAGAGACTCAGTGCACAATTTTTGTAAAACAAATTTTATTAGATTTGTATTCATTCCCAGTTATTCACCGGAGTTTGGTGGATTGTGGGAAGCGGGGGTGAAGAGTGTAAAACACCACCTTAAAAGAGTAGTAGGCAACTTAACATTGACCTATGAAGAATTTAACACAGTTGCGGTCCAAATAGAAGGTGTTTTGAATTCTCGACCCCTGCTCTCACTGAACCCAAATGAAGGCAAGTATTTGACGCCTGGTCATTTTCTGATTGGCACGGCTGTGTGCAGCTATCCTGAGGTTGATTTAACAGAAGTCCCTATAAATCGTTTACGATTTTGGAAGGTGATAACAAAGCTTAAGCAAGACTTCTGGAAAACCTGGTCAAATGATTACCTGACTCAGCTGCAAAGTCGTCCCAAATGGAAACATGAATCACCAAATATGAAGGAAGGTGATATTGTCCTGGTAAAGCATTTGAATACATCACCATTAGTATGGCCTATTGCTAGAATAATAAAAGTTTATCCAGGAAATGATAAATGTGTAAGAGTGGCTGATGTAAAATTTAATGATAAGATTTATAGAAGGAGTGTGTCAAAGTTGTGTCTGCTACCTATTAATTAAAAACATGTCATGTTCAATCACTATGTTATGTCTGATTAATTATACCTATTTTGTTTGCTGTAGTTCTGTTTCTTGGCCTGGCCCAACTATGTTCAAGTCCATATGAACATATACTTAGTTTATAGTTTTAAATTTAGTCAATTTAATTACCACAGCCAAATATTCTTTTTGTTATGTTGCATCTCTAGTTTGATAAACTGGCAACATTTTTTGGGATTTTTCGTACCTTGGAAAAATTGTCTTGGTCATGGCGCACGTTGTGCCCTTTAAAATTGTGAAATAAAAAGATTTTATCTTTAAAATTATTAACGCATTTCATTTCGAACAATATTATGTTCGTATTTTTGGAAAAAAACGCGCCGAAATATTAGGATATTGCAGATGATTATCGATTTAACTTTTTAAATTATTATCATCACGCTATACCTTTATGGAACTAAGCAGTCAATCGTGAAATATATAGGAATGGCTATTTTAGGGAAGTTTCAACGAAGCAATTAACTCAGCGGTTGGACGGTTGCTTTGCAAACGTGGGGTTGTAAGTTCGATTCCCAACTGCGGTTTTTTGTTTTTCTTTTTTTTTCACATTTTGTACTACTATTTTTTTTTTGATTATGTATCCATACATATAATAAAATCGTAGCGAAGTTAAAATTGTACATTGAATATTTTGAAAGAAAGTTATTGCTACGAGGTCTGGGATCGATTCTTATGCAGAAAATTTAGTTTTCAAAATGTTTGTCTATTTCAACTGTAGGGTATAGACTATCACGCTATTTTCTATGGGGATGAGCAATATTACAATGGTGCCGATTCCCTTGTTCACAAACTAAACTAAATTTAAGTTCAGTGCATCTTTTTCTTTCTATTTCATTAAGAAAAGGACAGAAGATAAATTTTAGTTTAATCCTGTCAAGTTAATCAGCGCTTGACGTAAATTGACGTAATTTTAGTCGGCAAGTTTTTAATCACGTCTAAACTTGTATGGAGAGTGACAGGCGATGATTAATTTGACAGGACTAAACTAAATTTTATCTTCTGTCCTTTTCTTAATGAAATAGAAAGAAAAAGATGCACTGAACTTAAATTTAGTTTAGTTTGTGAACAAGGGAATTGGCACCATTATATCGTATTTGTATGTTCTAAGGTGACGCAAATTCTACCGGATAGATTATGTTAAAATTTTGCATAGATATTCCCTATAAGTCTGGTCAAATTGTAGGGTATAAACGATCACGCTATTTACTATGGGGGATGAGCAATATTATATTATGTTCGTATTTTTGGAAAAAAACGCGCCAAAAGATTAGGATACTGTAGATGGTTTTTGATTTAACTTTTTAAATGATTATCATCACACTATACCTTTATGGAACTAAGCAGTCAATCATGAAATATATAGGAACGGCTATTTTAGGCAAATTTCAACGAAGCAATTAACTCAGCGGTTGGACGATTGCTTTGTAAACATGGAGTTGTAAGATCGATTCCCAACTACGGTTTATTTATTTTTTTCTTTTTTTTACATTTTGTAATACGAGTCGATTGTTTTTTTTTTTTAAGTTTTTATTTCTCGCTTTTTAGTGGGTCAATTTGTAATTTGTCTAAGTTACATTAGCTTAATGCCAACTGCTCATCACTTTTTACAAAATATTGCTTTTCCCGATGCAGGGACGTTCATCATTGAAAGTTCTCCTGGTACTTCACCATCAACTCCACTTCTCCATATGCATTGTGACGAGCATAAATTGCATTGCAACCTATTAAAGTAATCGAATCGCAACCCGTGAAATACTTATTATTTAGTAGTTCCGGTGGCTATTTGTGGTCATCATCATCAGTTCCACTTAACCAAATAGTGCTTTCCAAGAGCAACTGCACGAGTTACTATAAAAAATACCCAAATTGCTATAGGTTTGCCTATAATATTTGAAGAGTTCTCTCTATTTCTCTGGGATGCCATCATCAGATCCTGGTACCACTTTTGAAATATTTCTTTTCCAACAAAAAAAGAATCATCAAAATCGGTTCAAAAACGACGAATTTATCCGCGAACACACATAAAAAAAAAATATATATACGGTCGAATTGAGAAAACTCCTTTTTTTGAAGTTGGTTAAAAAGAAAAACTTCGTAAGCTATGGGAAACTGCTACGTTACAAGTACTTTACAGTCACAAAACATTCAAGGTTGTGTTCTGATCATTTTAGAGCTGAAGACTATAGGAATAAAAGGAATTTTACAGATTTTGACAGCAGATTTGTCCTAGCGATTTTAAAATCTGTGTGTGGATCTTCTGGAATCGTTGCCACACTGCTTTCTGGTGACAAAACAGCGCACGCCATGTTTAAGATTCCCATCAATTTAAAGAGCAACGAAACGCCTGTTTGTGGGGTGTCACGCAACAGTAACAAGGGATGTGTGCTTAGGGATTGCGCTTCATCGTATGGGATGAATGCATTATGGCAAAAAGGAAAGCAGTGGAAGCTGTAAACAGAACCCTGCAGGACATCCGCAGGAACCAAGACATGATGGGTGGTATTACAGTCCTGACTGACAAAGTGAATACTTCGTTGAAAAGGTCGACTCTACGGTCGAGAGTTCATAGACTGCGCTTGACCATCATCATACGAGCTCGGCTTGGCGGGAATTCAAATGCTCAAGAATTCTCCGATGTTCTTCTAAAAGTTGTTCGAGGCACTCTACCAGAGACTCTTGGTAAAGTAGATCCCACTTAAGAAGAACTTATTCGTCTGATATACGGGGACATCAGTCAAATACCGTACCAAGAGAATTCTTGGGCGTGTTTCCATTTTAACTCCGAAAATGATCAAGCTGCAGCGATCAACCACAGTATTCTCTCACAAATTGAGTAAAGTGATATACACCTCCATTAATACTGATGTGGATGAAGATGATGCCGCACATTACCCCGTAGAATTTCTCAATTCGTAAATGGCAAGTGGTCTTCCGGTTGTACATCTGTGTAACGGAACCCGGCTCAAAGTCACGTCTTTGCAGAGAAACGTCATCGAGGTGGAAATTCTAACAGGTTATGGCGATGGTAAGACAGTGTTTATAGCGCGTATACCACTAATTCCCCAAAATTATCAGTTCAAGCGCATGCAGTTCTCTGGGAACGTATGCTTTGCGATCAACAAGTCACAGGATCCGACACCGAAGGTTGAAAGCTGCGGGTGTCAACCTCAGGACAAGCTGCTTTTCACACGGACAACTGTACGTCGCTTGCTCCCGAGTCACCATTCCTGACTCTGCATATTTTGACTGCTGAGAATAAAACTACAAATGTAGTAGGTATACAGGGATGTTTTATAAAAATGTGGCTGTTATTATAGTATATTGTGGTATCTTACGACTTTCACGTGAACGAAGTCGCGGGCAGAAGCTAGTACGAAATAAATCAAAAAGTTTTTCCGAAATTCCGCTAAAATTAAGCGTAGGATGATTCAGCAAAACAAAACACACGCACCCAAAACCCTCCTTAAAATACCTACACGTATCCTAAATAAGTCTAAAATACACAAATCATGTCTAACCTGTATCTACCTACATACGTCATACATTTTGGAACATAAACCCGTCGGCTAAAGACTAGACGTAATTTTCGTCAACAAAGTTATCTATACAGAAAATTTTGTAAAATTAATCATGAAACGAGGAATTTTAAGGCAGACGTCACATTGTGAACCCAGACAAGTTTAGCACTCAGTTAAATTAATGTGAGCTAGGTATATTCGCTCATAACCTAGACGTGTATTAAAAACATATGAGATGGACATAGAGTAACTGATTTTTGTGAATAGATGGGTGGTTTCTTTGAAGTAATGATTAAAGAATTAACATAAAATGTTTTCGTTTCTTTTTTGTGTAAATTAGGCTCTTTATTTTACAATATTTTAAATTCACTTGCTTCGTTTTTATTCATATGAAGGGATTTAATTGTGCTTGTGTGGGTCATTTAAAAAATTTATGTAGCTAAATTTTTTGTGTTTATTTTGTGTTATCGTGACACAAAAGTAACACAAATGAAGAGTAAGGGCAGAGTCACAACGAAGTCGACGAATGAAAGCAAATTTTTTTTTCTTGTACTTCCTTACATTTTTGTGGATGTTTTGATTTTAAAGGCTCTCGGTAAAGTATTTGTCGTTCAGCGGGCGTTAACGGCATAAAACATAAAACGGACATGGAATTACTATCCACATTTAAGTGAATATATTTTGACAAGCCCTAAGTGTCTCGTGACACAAACATAATAACACAATGGTCACACAATTGAACAAAATGAACGTTGCCCTAACCTACAAAAAAAAAAATTGTAACTTCACCCTCGAGTTACTCGTGAAACATGCATATGACTTTATTATACCATTAATTACACTGACATGCTGCACTATAAAGTATAATACTTACCGAATTCACGAAATTTGGCACTTTTAACACAATTTCTACAAGTCCTTTTTACGACGCGCACGATTTGAAACCCACAATTACTAAACAAAATTGTGCAGCCAAAAGAAACTAGTGCCCTCTCGTTTTAACTATTTTGACACATAGATTTCACATACTTACTTATATATGTCACGGCTAAAACCCGAAGTGCGGCTACACCTAGTATTAGCCGGCTACAACTAGGTGCGGCCGGTAGCAGTTGGTTAAATTTAGTTGTAGCAAATGAAAATGGTTGAAGAGTAGGTTAGGTTAGGTTAGAACTGTGACCACATAACACACCGCACGAGCCGAGCGAGCGAAGCGAGCGGTGCCGCGGCAGCGGCCGGCGAGTGCCAGGGTCCATTTAGGCAAGTTTAACTAACTGCTACCGACCGCACCTAGTTTTAGCCGGCTAAATCTAGGTGTAGCCGCACTTCGGGTTTTAGCCGTAACATATACATCAAATTGTGAAATATGTAATATGTTTTTTTCAAAATTTTAATCCGTGTTATTTACGAGTAAAAGACAATAGAAAACGACGTTTTTCCGGGTAAACCCGCCTTAATATAAAAAATCAAAGTTACAAAAAGGAATCAAAGACGATATGAAAGAGAAGGGAGTGAATGATAGTGTGACGGTTGACAGGGGAGAGTGGAAAAAGAAAACGTGTTGCGCCGACCCCAAGTAACGACAAGAAGGAATCAAATAATGAAATGGAATATGAGACATGTGTTTATGAGCGAAGATAAGATAAGACATACATACAGATTGTTCAATTTATTGTTCATAAAAATTCACACACGATAAACTAACATGTTTTTTTATTGTTTTCAACAAATAGTATCCCACCAATGACAAGATCTGGTGGTATTATTTTATCTTCCTAATTATTCTCATTACCTTCCCAGTACAATACTATTGATATTCAACTCCTGTTTTAGACTAGATCAACAACATTTCGTAAACAGTACATTTCTCATATTACCAACCAGTTGTTAATTGTTCAAAAAGTTCCTCTGAAACTGTCTGTATCATTTTACAATTTAATAGCCCTCAAACATTTTGTACCATGGACTGAAACATTTTGTACCACGGACCGTATTTAGTTCCATCGAATAGTTTAAGCTTTAACTTTGAACAGTTCAAATGAGCTCCGGGAGGTAATAGTTTTGAAAATAAACATGTTTTATTCCCTTATTTGTTTAGCTTAGATGTTGTTTGAATTTTGTTGTACGACTCGTAACATGACTGTATACCAAGTTAGATTATTTTGTCGACTTTGAATTCCACGTTTTGAAACAGTTATTGACATTAAATTTTTATTTTTTCATCTATTCATTTTTATGTAGGTACTAGTGGACCTGACAGACGTTGTCCTGTCCGAACAGCGTCACCAACCGGATCCAATTGTATTTTCAAATCATCTATGGACTCACTCAAATATACACACAAAATTTCATCCAAATCGATCCAGCCGTTAAGTAGGAGTTAGGTGACAAACACACGTAAAGAAGAATTATTTATATAAAGATTTAAAATTGTATCAGCTGCCAAAGGCTTGCCTGTGGAATTCATTCTATCTACCTAAACTAAAAATATTATTGCTGTTCAATTGATCATTTTGAACAACAATGAAATGCACTTTGTCTTAGTCCAAGGTGTATTTAAGTTCTATTCATAAAAGTAAATGAGAACTCTTTAATAACCCCACTCCCGCTCGAAGAGAGGAGGCCTATGCCCCAGCAGTGGGAACATTATAGGCTGATTATGATGACGATGAACCAAGCCACCGTTCAGTTACCCCCTCACAGATGCACCAAACACTTAGGCACAAAACTTCCCTCCCACCCCGTAAATATTCAAATCTATGTCTCCTGGTTTAAAACGGCAAAGTGTGGTGAAAGCAGCTTTGGCGCCGCGCCCACCCGCCGCAGCCATTACGACATTCTTTAATATTTTAATACTGTGCATTATGCATCGCATTTCAACGCCAGACATTGTGACAGAGTTTAATCTCGGTGAAATGGCTCAAACGGTTTCATTATGAACACTTTGTCTACGGATTATGCGGTCGAAAGTTGAAGTTGCAGTGTGTAGATCAAGTGACGGGGGGGAAATAATGTCAGCTGGTTTTCGTTGCTGGGGGAGTCATTTTAGGTTTTGCTAGGAAATGAGATGATTATATCCACATACTTATATTTCGAGCGGGAGAGTTTTTAATTTTTAACAATCTGTGACATAGGCACTTGCTCCTACATCGTCACACCAGACCGTTGCAATGAAGAGCTGCCATTACGGATTCGTTATCGCAACCCTTATAGGATTACTTGTGTGTCTGTCTGTCCGTCTGTCTCAGCCCGAATCTAATGGACCGATTAAGTTGTTTGGTACACATATGGATTTCAGTGACCCAAAAATGTACGTGTAAATAAATGAATTTTGAAGCACACTTTTGGGAGGCAAATATCATGGAATCAAAGAAAACTTGTTGTCCGTATCAATAGTGCTGACCATAACAACAACAAGATAAAATTGACATCTAGGTAAATGTGGCTTTTCGAAACGCAGTAACGAAAAGAGTACTTACATTTATTTTTCATAAACTATGGTACATAAAAGGTCTTGAATACATATAACTAGTTCAACACATTTTGCTAACTTACTTCAGCAGTCAAAAAATTAATAGTTACATAATTTTTAGGGTTCCGTACAACAAAAAGAAAAAACTGAACCCATATGAAATCACATCGTTGTCCGTCCGTCCGTCTATCTGTCTGTCAAGACCTTTTTTTTTTCAGGAACGTGTGGAGGAATCAATTAATATCAAATAGGTCTACACCTACAGTCCCTCGGAGCTCTAAAAATCACAATAAAAAATAAGGCCATTTTTGCAACATATTTTGATACTCGCAAATAAATAAAAACCTATATGGTAATTCCCGTTGATCTAGAATCATGGAATTTGGCAAGAAGCAAGGTCTTACAGCACAACTAAAGGAAAATGTCCGAAAAATTTCCGAAAAATGTCCGAAAAACGTTAAATTGTAGTTTTATCATTGATGTATATCGATGTATGGGAGAACATTTATTATTAAATTCATCCCAACTATCGAACCTTTCATTGTGCGTAGTCCGACACGCACTTGGCCGGTTTTTTTTTTCTCATAAATTAGAACATGTTTTAAGGTTTCGCGGTTTATTTTCTTTTCAACACTTAAATGCCTAATCGCTTCAAAAGTATGCAGTCCAAAAATTCTTATCCAAGTACTTAAGTGTAAATACGATCCAAAACATTAAAACCTCTTAGAATTCAACTCATTCCTGAAGAAGGGCGTGAAAATAAGTAATTACAGCCTTCGAAACACGAAACCGATTGGCAGACCATCTGAAAGGTCGATACTTATTCACAAAATGAAATTAGTGAAATATCTCGTGAAGTACCTAAAGTATTCTACGTACAGGTGAAGACCGAAGTTACTGAATAAAGTCAATATTGTTCCATTTAGTACCAAAGGACGTCAAGTATTGAACTAGTTAAGTATTCAAACGATGGCTGTTTGGTAATTTTATTCTTGTGTTTTCGGAATACTGATGGTGTCGAATGGGTTCACATCGTCCAACAGAAGATTACTGGAATAAAATCACCCAAACACGAAAGACCTTTCAAATGAAAGTAGACGCTATCTCATCAGAGGGTCTTTGTCCATTTGTTCGGATCAGACGAATCAGTAAGTAGAACTGAAGGCCAATATAGGCATGGATGATGTACGGGTAAAAAAAAAACTATTTAGTCTGTCAGTCAGGTAATAAAAAATATTAGACACATATTTTTTGCTTTATCATATTAATAAAAAATGACTTGGACAGAACGCATTAAAGTTTGGGAGTATAAAATCTACATACTCGTGACGTCATGGCACATTTTAATTCTGTATTGCCGTAATTTTTCGATTTTGTAAAAAAAATACGTATCCTATTATTTAATAGTATTATCTACAAGACGGACAAAAAATTTTTTTTGTCATCATTCCTATTCCATGTAAAACTTTCAAAATCAAGTAGCATTCTCAATTCAGCGACAAATTAATGTCAAATTTTGTCAAAAAATCGGTAAAAATTAGGGATATTTTTGACAGATTGAGACTGAGATTAGAATGTGAACGTTCTTAAAATACGGGAGTTACCCTCTGACCGTATTTGCGCGCATTGCTCGACAGTTGTTTCCCATATCGGCACCTTCCCCGCTAACTGTCGTATCTCTTATGCTGACGTATCTGCACTAACATTTCCTACGTATTCATAACTTTTTTGCGTAATATTTGTTTTGCGTATGTGCAAAAGGAGGGAAAAATAATCTCACTACTGAACATATAAGTACTACAGTTAGTGAGTTTTTTTTTTTCTTTTCGGCACGATTCAAGATGACTAAAGTATGTAAATGAACTATTATGGGCACTTAGCTAGAATTTTAGTCTACAATGTTTACACATTACGTCGTACAAATCAAAAGCTTTTTTTACAAATATGAAGCCATTTTGGAAAATCAATTATCTATTATTACTTTTAATAAATTTACATGTTTTTAATAGAATTTTGTTTATATTTTTACCAAATAATCAGGTCGTAACAGACACAAGTTGTAAAACAAATTTCTCACTGAGTGACGTATCTGCTTCAAATGAATACAAATAAATGAATAGATTAGGGCTTTAAGGCAACTACTAACTCAAAGAGTAAGCCAAGAGTGATATAATTAATAAACTCACAGCTAACGCAACTACAGTAACATGATTGTAGCGCCCGACCGAAAATCTGTTGCCCTGGAAAAATATCAATTGCTAGTTATGTCAGTTAGCGGGGAGGGTGACGATATGTGGAGTTAAACGTGATACCTTGCAAATGACAAGTGGCACCCTATTTCAGTGGTACGGGCAGAACAGCAGCAGCAACTCAGCGACTATCCACTAGTACCCACATACTCAATTACTCATGCCTGGCGACTATCACTCTCATGTTAACGATAATGTCCAATGTCCATGTATGTTTTTTAAATATAACTTTCTTGCGAAAACATATAAGTCTCGTCATGGTAACGATAATGTCCATGTATTTATATTTTTTTAATACATTCCTTGAGAAAACATATACAGGGTGGTGATTTAGAACCTGCATCTGTCAAGGGGGTGATTCTACTCGTCATACTAAACAACTTCCACCATGAAACTCATACCTGATTCAATCAATCTGTCTAGCCTTTTCCCAGCTACGGGAAAAGGCCCCGTGGGGTCGACTTCCAGTCTAACCGGATGCAGCTGAAAATCAGTATTTTACATAGAGCGACTGCCTATCTGACTTCCACAACCCAGTAACTGGGTGATACGATACCCTTGGTACGACTAGTTAGCAGACTTTCAGGCTTCTGATGACCCGTAACGACTGTCAAAGATCCACGAATAACAGCCGGCTTCTGATATACGGAGGAGTCTCAGTATGTAAAGATAGTCGCCCATCCACGGACCAACCCCCGCAAGCATAGCTTAACCTGATGGCGATCGACCCGTGTGGCTGTTATTACTTAGCCACGAGCTCCTCTTTCTATACTCATACCTGATTCGTGAAATTATTATTTTTTTTAAATTTATTTCACCCCTTGGGAGATGGCATTGCAGTGATTGATGTACATGCAATCCAGCCTGCTAGCGATCATTTTTAGGATATTGTTGGAGCTGGCCCGCACTCTGCGCACCAGGGATGCACACCTCATTCGCATCGTTGCGTAAAAGCAATTAATATGTGCGTCCGAGAACATTCCCGATGCGCTACAAAAACGGGGCAGCCCCACCAATACCCTGAAAGCGTTGTTATATTAGACACGAAGGGCTTTGCACGACTTTTGGGTACAATTAGCCCACAGGTTGCACGTATAAAAAGTTGTACAATAAGCTCGAAACAGAGTAATTTTGACTTTTTAAGTGAGCAGCGTGCAAACCTGCGAGCTAACATGTTCGCCCTTACCGACAACGCCCTTCGTTCCCGCTCAATATCGAGTCCGTCATTGAGGTCAGGGGTCAATATATGACCAAGATATTAATTAATTTTTATTTAATTAATTATTATTATTTATTTTTTAATTTAATTCTATTTTTTATTACTGTCTGTATTTCCTGTGCGTGTCCCAAATAAAATATTTTTCTTTCTTTCTTTCTTTTCTTTCTTTCTTTGTAGTGGAGTCTCAGTAAGTAATACAGGTGGAACATAACCCGGTCTACCCCCAGCCTCAAAGACCATGATCTCCGACTTATTGGAGTTATACATCAAACCATGTGTTTTGGCATACTGCTCACATTTGGCGACCAACTATCTCAGACCACAGATTGACGCGCTCAGAAGCACCATATTGTCTGCACAGCTAATATTATTTACACACATACCATCTATATAGCAACCCACTCTGGTGCTGCTGAGCTCGCCAATCCTGCCTCACCCCGCATTCCAACCTGTATGGCCTGGAAAAAGTTCCAGCCCATCGTACACTATTGATCTGGTTACCATAGGTACCAATATTTAAAGATGTTTATAAGCTCCGTTAGCAACCTATCCTTCTCCATCTTTCTACACAATACGTCATAAGCAACCAGATCAAGTCTTGAATAAGTCGAGGAAGCTAGCATAAATCGGCGTCCCACGCTGTGTTTAGTATGTGACAGTATGCTTAAGACACAACACTGCACTTTCTGTTGACAAACCACGCCGAAACCCGAATTGGTTGTCATGAACATTTACAGTTTTATTTATTTTGTGTGCTAAGCAGACTGTCAAACACTTGATATTTTGATATTATAGTAGCTAGAGAGATGGGCCTATTGGATGCCGAGCGACGAAATGTAAGTTTGTACGCACAATATTGAGAGATTTACCATGTTATTTTAAGACCATAGACTTCTTATAGGTTTTCCTGTAATCTATGAGTAAAGAGCCATACATTGTATTTTTTTCAAATTTTTTTGTCCAGTAGTTTCGGAGATAAGGGGGGGAATGGTCAATTTTCATTGAATTTCTTAAATATCTTTAAAAATGTTTATTTTAAAATTATATAAAAAATATATTTAAGATCCTCGCAATAAGTCTTTTCATTTGATATGTCACACGATACTGTTAGTGTAACTTTTTTTTTAATTTTCTTGTTTGCCCCAAAAGTATTTGGGTCACAAAAGTAAATAAATGTGTACCAAATTTCATTTTAATCGGTCCATTATATTCGGAGTACATTGGCTGTGACAGATGGACAGACAGACAGACACACGAGTGATCCTATAAGGGTTCCGTTTTTTCCTTTTGAGGTACGGAACCCTAATATACTACATACGTAAGTGAACCGTAAAATGTGAACATGAACGAGACTACGAAAATACATGACTGTATTCCATTTATTATACATATGTAGTATTGTCAAATCCCTGTTACACAAATAATGTATTGATATGATACCATATGCCTACAATGTCTTCATTACTGATATTAAGGGAAAAGCTTCTGTTTGCCTCTCATCTGTTTGCGAAACTTATAACAACCGTATCTTGGTTTTGTTTGCTTAGGATCGTCATTTGTTTATCGAGTATATGCAACGTAATATTTTAGGTATTTAGGCTGACGAATCTGAATTTTAGAAAGCGAACGATTTTATAACCATCCAGGCCCTGTAGTATCGACATAGATAGCCATCGCTAGGGACGCCATTAGGACTTTGCGACCAAATTTTGTCGCAAAGTCCTAATGGTATCCCTAGACGGTCAAAATTGCTTGTCAAGCACGAGAAAATCACATGCTTGTCAAGCACGTCGTCCATGTCTAGTGACGCCATTAGAACTTAGCGAGCGAATTCGGTCGTAAAGCGATCGCTATCTACGTCGATACTGCAGCCCCAGGTCGTCATTTTAAGGACTTGGTTACTGCTCTACTGCTGAGCATGAAGTCCTGGGTTCAATTAACAGGTTCGGCAAAGTGTTATTGGGTATTTCCATCTAAAATTTCTCAGTAGCAGCCTGGAGTCTGGATCTGTGCCCGGATGATGGCAATATGCTCGCCCCTGTTACATGGGACTTAAACATAACTGGCGAAATTCGACTGTAGCAATTAACATTGTCGGATCTGCATATTTGCGATTTTTAAATTTATTGCATTAAAGGTCTTAGAATAAATTATAAAAAAATTCCCGCAAAGATTTGAAGCAATTAAAAAAAAATGCAGATCCGACAATGTTAATTGCTATGGTCGAAATATGGGTGTGGGCGTGTGTGTGGTAATGTGGGGAATACTAGACGTAATGCTATGTATCTTATCAGCCTTAAAATTAGGTTTTCAAAGATAGAACTAAAATAACAAATGCAAAAACGTATTAAAAATGAAAATACATCATTCAATCACAGCATAATGCTGAGATAGGAGCCTTTTTGGCCTCGAACAGGTCGTTATTATTTTTGTTGTAAGTTTTTTAGTTTAAAATGATCCTTTTTATTTTATTTTTTATTGTCGTGTCCCAAAATAAATAAAATATTTTTCTTTCTTTCTTTCAATATAATTTCTCTCCATTTAGCGATTACTCCCAACCTCCTTACCTCCCAATCAGCTTCAAATCCTTCCCATTTTCTCTGAATAGTCCAAATAAACTGTAGCCGTTGACGGTAAGCCACCGTCATATTGACAGCAAGCATTTCAACCCTTTGACGGCTTATTCAATTACGAATCCAGTCAGCAAAGACTAGTGAGTGACGAGGACCATTAAGGCGGAACCTGCATGCGTCATGTTCTTGAACGGGTGCCGTCAGTAGGGACTGGTCATCTTTTAGCTGCCACGGCAATTATTATTTTTCTTTATTGTTTTTTAGGATTCCGTAGTAAACAAGGAACCCTTATAGTTTCGTCATGTCCGTCTATCTGTCTGTCCGCGACTTATCCCAGAGACGCTTAGTACTAGAAAGCTGTAATTTGGTAAGGGTATACATATTAATCACGCTGATAAAGTAGTAAAATAAAATCATGAAAAATATTTTTTTTTTCAGGTACCTCCCCTAGACGTAGTGAGGATGATTTTTTTTTCTCTCAATAATCCCATAGTGTGGGGTATCGTTGAAAAGGTAATTCAAAAATATTGTGAGTTTTTCAAGACCATTTTTGGATTTAGGGATCCGTTATTGAAATATTAAGCTTTAAAGTGCTAATTTTTGTTAGTCAAGTGTCCCTCCCTGCAAGCGTAATGGTTGGTTTTGGGTATGTGAAAAAATTCACAACAGTAGCATATATAACGAAATTAAAAGAAAAACTATCAGAGCCAAGTAGGCTTTCCAACCTAACGAGTAATAATCGACCAACTTACATTTGCGGTTGCAAAAACATGTTCTCCCATACATAATGTTTGGGAGAAAATGTTTTTCAACTACAAAGTTAAGTTTGTTCTTGGGATAAATTCATCCCAACTACTGAATCCTTCATTGTGCGTAGTCCGACACGCACTTGGCCGGTTTTTTATTATTACGAACGATTTTAACGTCCACGTCTTTCTATATTGTTGTCTCATTGTATAATTTCAACATGATGGGCAACTTGCTTCATCTCTCTGCGACCGACCCCTTGACAATTCAAAAGTACCTGTACCTAATTGGTTTATTTCAAAACAAATACTTTGAGTTTGATTTTTTAATTTCAATAGGGAACTTGTTTCGAAAGGACATGCAGAGTGCAGTTTGACTCTTAACTCCTTCATATTTTGTTATTTATTTATTTATTAAATATGGATGACTTACAGCTAAAACAAACAGAATAAAAAATTGTATGCGAGACTGACAGCCAATTAAAAGTCTTCACTTCTCAAAACAGATTAGAAAGAAAAAGTGTGAACAACACAACACAGCTACCAAAGAAAAAGACGAGAGAAAAAAAAACAGTATAACATTCAATTTTAAACTAAATTCACATTACATATTCAATTTGTACAACAAAACCTGAACATACAAAATCTTAATTAAAAAAGTCAAGGCTCAGGCACTTTCTGGCACACTATGCCGTTATGCTTGTAAAGTTTTAGTATTTTTAATGTATGTATCCTCTCATTGTTTTCAATATTTCATTGTTTGGTAGGTACAAGATTTCCTCGATAATAATGTAACGTAAACTTCCGAGAAAACCCTTTATTCAGAAGTCAAATACTGAATGTATATTTTGAGTCAAAACTTGATTGTTAGTTGGTTTGCTGTCTAAATTTACAAAAACAACTAGATATTATGTTGTGTGAGTTTCATCATCATCATCATCATCAGCCTATAAATATTCCCACTGCTGGGACACAGGCCTCCTCTCTGTGAGAGGGAGTGGGCCGTAATCCACCACGCGGGCCCAGTGCCCAGTCTTCGAATTTTCGGTTCTAGGACATGCCGGTTTCCTCACGGTGTTTTCCTTCACCGTTTTGAGAGCAGTGGTGATGAAATAATTTACACAAAGTAAAGCGCCTGTATAGGTTCGAACCTACAACTCGACCTACTCATAAGTCGCGGCCGTTACCACTGGGCCACCACTGTTCTCTGTGTGAGTTTAATCCAATCAAATTTTCGGGCACCTCCCGCACTACAAGATGTTCTAAATTAAACATGATCCATGAAAATATTATTCTTTCCAACGAAAATGACAAAATTATCAACATCATTACGTAACAGAAACAAGATATAATAACCGGGTTACCTCCTGCAGACAAGATGGATGGACACCATAAAAAAATTTGAAGGAAGAAAATGTACAAAAGGTGCGTTTTTCAGCAACTTTTATTTCTTAAGAGAAAAGAGGGACCCTTGCAGGTGGGGCGGGAATTTATTATCTCTACTCGCTGAGTGTCCGGGACATCGTAGATATATGGCTTTGCTGGATATTCTACCTACACTTAATTATAAAAAAAATATGGTGTTTGCCCTTTGGACCGCAAAATCACGTTTCGAAAACTTAGAGCTTCGAAGTTTTAAATGTCTTTTTCGGGCTTGAAATGGTGTCTATTTAGTATTACTATGGTCAACTATGTCACATGAAGTAATTTACTTGGCTTGAAAACTGAATAATTAAGTTTGTAACCTTTTTTAAACATATAACGGGAAATTTTGCTGTTCCAGATTTATCCTGTATTTTCCTGTAATTATAAGTTCTTAGTTTTCAAAACAAATTATTTCATTTGACATAGAAATACTAAATAGAAATAATTTTAAGTCCAAAAAACGACACTTAAAACTTCGAAGCTCTAAGCCCACATTCGCACGTACGTAATAAAATCGTACGATTTTTTTTCGTGCACATTTTCAACTCTCTGCTTAGCGACGAGAGTTGAAAATCCAGCACGTTGGCTTCTCAACGCTCGGTTTAACGTGGAGAGTTGAAAATCCAGTCTGCGATAAAATCCCGTCGCGATTTTATTACATCCCTTGCGAACGTCGGTTAAGTCTTTGAAAAGCGATTTTCGATCCGGTGTGCGACGGACTTCGAGTGAGTCGATCATCAAGACGATACATTAGCGTCTTCCTGTGTCCGAAAAACGTTGTTTTTGTACTCCAGTTACATATAGAGCTTGTAATGGTCCCGCTACTCGTAAATAGTAGTTACATAACTTTGTGCTCATGTTACAATTTGACATTAATTATTGATCTTGGTATTTTTGTAGGTTCTGGAAAATTTATCTATGTATGGTTCGACACAAATGTAGGTATCAAACACACCTACATTTCTATGAAATATATAACTTGAACTACTGAGACTCAGAACTCCTCTCCTCTCTGTGAAATAAAGTAAGCGTAAACCATCACACAAACCTAGTGCGGGTTGTATATTACATTAATTGTGAAGCGAATTTGATTATGGTGACTTGGTTTTTGCGTATGTATTCTAAATACAATCCGCTATGAACTTTTTAAATATTTTTCAAGGTGACAAAATATTTAGTCCCTTCCAGCATTTCCCATCATCTACGAAACAGCTTTATGCAAATTAGTTAAACAGGTAACCCAAGCATAACACAATGTTATTATGTTCAGTATTCTGATGAAAGTATTATGTACCTGGTGTATGATCATTTTCGGGGTACAAGCCTGGATATTAGCTAGGCTTGTTCAGTGTATGAGTTTTTATTAAAACCTGAGGAGTCATTATTTTAGGGGTGAAGTGGCAAAAGTTGGAGGAGGTATAATTATTGGTAAAGGACTTTAAAAATGTTGAAAGTTAAAATTAAAAACTTTTTACAAAAAAAAAAAAAAAACAACCGACTTCCAAAAAAAAACACTACAAAGTGAAAAATAACTTTAATTTCGAAAGTCCGTGTCTTGGGTTTTGTATTTTCGTTTTTTGCCACCGACTTCCGAAATTAAAGTTATTTTTCACTTTGTAGTGTTTTTTTTTAAGGAAGTCGGTCGTTTTTTTTGTAAAAAGTTTTTATTTATCACTTTTTTGTTGTGGTACCTACCCCACACACATTCGAATACCACAACCTGCTACCAGTGACAGGAACTTATCATATCATCTACATTCTAAGTGGGAAAAAAATACGTATTTTATAGCTAACTCAAAAACTACTGATGCAAAGTTAATAAAATTTATATGCGACCAATTTGAAAGCATACCCTTTCAAACGAATAAAAATTTTCAAAATCGGTCCACAAATGACGGAGAAATCGGTGGACATACATAAAAAAATAAAAAATATACAAACATACGCAATAAAAAGGTGTGTGGCGGCATCTACAACGCCACAAACTAACTACGCATTACACTGACGTCACGAAAAAATCCTGCATCGCGCAAACAGTGTTTACCGCGTGACGAGTATCGTATAGTCAATCGTCGGGCAGTAGCCCATCAGACACAACACCCGTCTAGTCAGATGATTCTCCATTTTCTATGGAAGATGAGTGAACTTTACATCCTATTCCTCATACCTCTATAGGTGTACACGTTGAGGAAGCAAACGTAGCAAGCAACTCTTGAGAAAAAATAAATAAAAAATATTCAGATTCATTTATTTCAAGTAGGTACCACATTAGACCATTCTAGAAAACATCTTTAAATTATTCAATAATAAACACAAAATCATACATAAATAAATACAAAAGAATAAATACAATTTAAATACAACATCAACACACAATTTAGATAAATCAAATTCAAATTCATATTATATTGGAAGTGGCGAAAAATAACTGGTTTAGTTGCCCGAATCAACATTTTATAATTAAATTATGATGATTGCATCATTCATTTCTAGTAGCTACCTAAAAAATATGACGGATAATGTTAAAAGTTGTCAAAATAATAAGCCAATAAAAACGCAATTTAACTTAAGAAAATGGCAGTCACGATAGTTCCACTCACAACATGAGCTTCATCAAATGTCAGCCTAAAAATACAAATACCTTTCGGAAAAACTAACTCTAACTCAGAATAAATAATTCCCGAACGAATTTTTTTTTATATTATCCATGCTTCCCGCAATAACGCCATTCCTGTTACAAAATGCAGCCAATATATTTTATTAATATAAACCCTATGCAGTCAAGGGATTCCTACAAAAACTAAATTCCAGTAAACTACGCGAAAGATTGAAATTCTATTCGGATTCATGAGCTTGGCTTGATATGAACTGCCTGCGTGCCGACGTAGTGCCTAGAAACTTGGTATGAAAGATTATTTTTAG
The DNA here is from genome assembly GCA_963680765.1 of Agrochola lychnidis. Classification (NCBI taxonomy): domain Eukaryota; kingdom Metazoa; phylum Arthropoda; class Insecta; order Lepidoptera; family Noctuidae; genus Agrochola; species Agrochola lychnidis. The sequence continues at coordinate 21,209,236 of OY796857.1, forward strand.
GATTCCGTACATCAAAAGGAAAAACCGAAACTCTTATAGGATCACTTAGTTGTCCATCCATCTGTCTGTTTATCTGTCTGTCAGTCTGTCAAGACCGTTTTTCTCAAGAACGTGTGGAGGTATCAAACTAAAATTTATATCGAATACGTAGGTCCCTTGGAGCTCAAAAAAGCTTCAAGCTTCTAAGTTAACGCAATAAAAAAATACAGCTATTAATTATGCGACGTATATCGATACTCGCAAATAAATCAAAACCTAGGTACTACAAAACAAGGGTACTTCCCGTTAACCTAAAATCATGAAATTTGGGAAAAAGCAAGGTCTAACAGCACAAATAAAGAAAAAAAATCGAAAATTGTAAAATTGCAGTTTTATCACATAAAAAATGATTGTTTACGATTAACAACTTACATTTTTGCAGTTGGAGAATTGACCGTGACGTATATACTGGATGATTTTTTTACCGTCTCGAAATTTTTACAGGGTGTTCTACCCAGGAATGTAAACAACTTTCACTATGGGAGCAACTCTGAGATCACGAAAAAAAAATCAGCTGTTTCATACATTTTGGTCAAGTAGGTATTAAACTTCTGTATAAACAGCTGATTTTTTTTCGTGATTTCAGAGTTGCTCCCATAGTGAAAGTTGTTTATATTCATGGGTTACGAGACGGTAAAAAAAATCACCCGGTATAAACATTTAAGGGAGAGCATGTTTTACAAGTACAGTATTAAATTTATTCCTGGGGTGAATTCATCCCAACTACGGAACCTTTCATTGTACGTGGTTCGTCACGCACGAAGCTAGTTTTTCTTTAAAAATGTGGCTATTGCTGCATGCATATTTTTAGTCTTAGTACAGCTAAGATAAAGACATTCACCCTGTGGCCAGGCTTTTCATAGAAATTTTATAAATAGACCATGCTATGAAACGATAGAATAATCTCTAGAAAGACATGCAGCAATCGATATATTATTGTGTGCTAATAGTACCTGAGAGCAGTGGTGGTCCAGTGGAAACGGCCCCGTCTTACGAGTAGGTCACGCAGCATGTCCTGGAAACAAACATTCGAACCCAGACATCCCCTTTACTTTGTGTAAATTATTTCATCACTACAACGATATTTCGGTAAAGGAAAACATCGTGAGGAAACCGGCATGTCCTAGAACCAAAAATTCTAAGACATGTGACATCTACTAACCCGCAGTGGGCCCGCGTGGTAGATTACAGCCCACTCCATCTCGAACAACGGAGGCCTGTGTCCCAACAGTGGAAACATTATAGGATGATTATGCTCATCCTACCAATAATCTCAGGAAATACTGTCAGTCAGTAACAGTCGTCTTTATTTTAGTTTTATTTTCAAAGTTTTGTAACTATTGAAGGTGATTGGAGCACGAATATATTAGTTGACTACTTCAAGCGATTAAACTGACAAGATGAATAATATCTTTGAGTTCGTTATATTTGTGGCTCTAGTCCTATTAATTTGGGATGGATGCAGCATGTCTTTGTCATTGGTATCTGTCAATTTTATACTTTACTTGGAAGGACAGTTCTGAACAGCAACCTATTTGTCACGTCTGGCAAGTACAGCCAGTGTATTAGTACTTGTTAAAAGCGTCATACAGGTCAGGTGTTAGTAGGAGCGACTTGAGAATGTCTCATGAAAGTCTATTACGTCGTAATGCTTGAGGTCAACGTCCAGCATTGTCTTTTGGCTGATCATGCTAATCACCTAGTTTATAGAGGTATGAGGAACAGGGTGTAAAGTTCACTTATCCTCTATAGAAAAGGGAGGATCCTCCGACCAGACGGGTGTTGTGTCTGGTCACTTTTCATAGAAAATTGTAAGAATCATGTACTGAATCCATAGTAACAGTTTTCGCGTCAATGTCTCTGTCACCCTGTATATAGTCCGTGCAATCCACGAAGACGCACCCCACTCCGCAATTACTGTACTGTAAGCTAACTCTAGTACGGCGCAGAGCGGAGTGGGGCGCGTCTTCGTGGATTGCACGGACTATACTCGTCATGTGGGAAATTCGCTTGCGCGATGTAAGATTTAGCCAGACATCAGTGTGTTTCGTAGTTCACATGTAGCGTTTTAGATGCCGCTACAAGTTTACTACCCACCTACCTAGCTTACCTCATACACCACGACAAAACGAAACTAAGACAATAATTTTATCAACTCAGCTTATTGCAGTCCACTGCTGGAGATTAGCCTCTTCGAAGCTGCGCCACAATACCTTGTCCTCCGCCTTCTGCATCCACTCTGTCCCAGCCACCTTTCTAAGGTCGTCGGTGTATCTACCTGGAAGACGTCCCACACAACGCTTGACGATACGCGGTCTCCACTCCAGGACTTATCTGCTCCACCGGCCATCGGTCCTTCGACAAATATAAGCGAACCCACTGCCATTTCAGCTTGCTTACGCTGCAAGCTATGTCGGTAATTATGTATTACCGACATAGCTTATTGCTTATTGTTTATATATATGTTACGGCTAAAACCCGAAGTGCGGCTACACCTAGATTTAGCCGGCTATAACTAGGTGCGGTCGGTAGCAGTTAGTTAAACTTGCCTAAATGGACCCCGGTGTGTTATGTGGTCACAGTTCTAACCTAACCTAACCTACTCTTCAACCATTTTCATTTGCTACAACTAAATTTAACCAACTGCTACCGGCCACACCTAGTTGTAGCCGGCTAAAACTAGGTGTAGCCGCACTTCGGGTTTTAGCCGTGACATATATATGTCGTGGATGGATGGCGCCACAGTACAGTGGACAGCGCCATTTAACAATTTTATTCGTAAACGAATAATCATGTGATCGGGAATGCAAGCAAGCCCTACCGCTTGAACACGATCGTCGGTGGAGGGGATGCAGCGATGACTGGGGGAGAGACCGAGTGTTGCGGCAGTCTACGTTGGACAGTCGAGCTCGGACAGTCTTGACAAACTCTCAGTACCAACGCACGTGTTTGTTTCCGAAGCACGTGTTTATTTCATTCGCTGGTTTATTAAAGTTATTTTAAATTCAAATTATCTTTCCGTTCGAGTACTCATAACAGTACCCACACTAAACTATGTCGGATCGTGAAGAAAACCCGATATTTCGCATCTCGGCCACCCATGATGCGACACATATTTATATAGGTAAATATATGCTTTATATATCTGTGTATCTGTTGTATATGTAAATACCACTGACTACCTGCAGTATTGTCTCTAGTTTTCCATTTAAATCCATCCAAAGGTTGTCTGTAAAAGATCGCTTTTAGCGAGAAGACCGCCCATTGTCTTACCCAATGTAAAATTTCTAAAATGTCTATAATTTTATGGTGTACATAATAAAAAATATTCTATGTATCTATCTATCTATTACTTAAATAGCAACAATTTATCTTTTCCAGAAGGCGATCCCAGGCTCGATAGCACTGGGCACGCCACAATCGCGGCGATAAGACCCGTCTTTGAGGAGTGGCTGGAGAGATGCCACGGCGTTCTCACCTTCCACCTGACGCAGGTCCTCACCGGACACGGCTGCTTCGGGAGGTTCCTGTTCAGGATAAGGCGGGAGGAAACACCCGGGTGTCACCATTGTGTGGATCGGCCTGAGGACACGGTGGAGCATACGGTGGAGGTCTGCCCGGCTTGGGCAGAGCAACGCCGTGTTCTCGTAGAGGCGATCGGCGGCGGTGATCTCTCGCGTCCGGCCCTGGTTCAGGCCATGGTACGGAGCGAGAGGAAATGGCAGGCCGTCACCTCCTTCTGCGAAGCGGTAATGCTCGCGAAGGAGGAGGCGGAACGCGTGAGGGAGAGGCAAATTTCGCGCCCTCACGCCCCTAACCGCCGCAGGAGGAGACGCCCGGGGCGGGAATCGCGAGCCGATTTCCGGCCACCGTAGGCGCGGGCTTGCGGACGGTGAGCAATGGGTAGCTCGCCGTCCGATAAGGACCAAGCCCGGGTCGACGGCGCGTTGTGTTCCACGCGCGCCTCAAAGAGATGTCAGCAGAATTGACGGGGTCCACTAGGGCCAATGCCTGCCGGGGGTTCGAAGAAAACCGATCGGGCAATCGTGGCCCCCGGCAACAGGGCAACCGAAGGAACACGGGTGGGTTTTAGTCAGTAAGAGTCTGACACGCCCTCCCGCTCCGCCCAGAGTGGGAGAAGTTATTTGATAATTAACCACCCAAAAAAAAAAAAAAAAAAAAAAAAGGCTCGATAGCACCCACAGAGTGCGTCGTAACGGCTGTGTTTTCATAGAGTGCCAACGTTCTTGTCATCACAGCGGAACTGGACCATGGCCACCGGGCAATGGGGTCTGTGTTGATGGAAAATGAGACTGCTATAGCGTGTGCTAGCTGACATATGGCCAATAATTTATACTTAATTAAAATAATGTTTTGTGTTGCATTATAATTTTGCATACTATTGTATAGAGTATTTTTTTTTTTCTAACTTGAACAGACAGCTGTGCTGCTGGGGAGTTTGTTGCGCCACTTCTTCTTCCCAGCTAAAGGCACTAGGAAGTGGTGAAGGGTGAGCGTTTTTGGGGGACTGTCTTATGTAATTTTGACGTTCGAAAAGTGCTGATTCTCAGCCTAATTTGAATAAATGACTTTTTAATTTCGAATTTTGAATTCTGAATTTAGCTATAAAGCTCCTTGATTCCCATGTGTTTGTTCATCATTAAAGTTAGAATTTTTATGAAGTTAGCGGTCGATTTTTGGATGGGTGTCCCTTTCAAACAACTTGAGAACTCTCATAATCATAAATATAATAAATTGTTTTAATATGCACGTGCAATAACCCCTAAAACATGTATATGTCGCAGTAAGATGGTTATTTATAGCAGTGATATAGTTATATCCCTAGGGATATAGCTATATACTATAATACAGTTATATGAAAGCGATTCATAACTGTCTTAAAAATACTTAAAAGATGCGTAAGTATTATTGCGAATAATAATTAATCTCACTTGAAACTCTGCTTATCTCATAACAGAGAATAAGTATAAATAAACAGCTAAAACAACTTTTTGAACTTTAAAACTTTAACGTAGGTACTTGCATACGATAAGCGAGTAAAAGTTCATTTAAAATATGAGTTTTACAGACATTTGCAGTAAAAACTAGTGAAAACGTTAACTGACTCGTTCACAGCCAAATCATTTAAAAAATAAACGGCTTTTGTAGTTTACAAAAAAAAATTGTACATGGGTTCACTAGGTTATGGATTCAAACCAATATGACTTTTTAATTATCCATTTAATTAGCTGAAACTCGACGGTAACCAGACTAACTTTCAGTATAATTCACATTTTGTGAAAACTAAGGTATCTCGAAAGGACAGTGAGCCTAAGAGCCTGTGCACACGACGCGTTGCGGCTCCGCACCGTAAAGTTTTTGCCGCATTAGCGGTCACACGGGCGCTGAGGCGCTGCGCGGCACAACGCGCGTAGATTGTCATTTGTCAAACATCTGTGTTTTTGACAACGCACAAACAACTGAACGGTGCCGCTCCGGTGTCGCAACACGTACCTCCCCGCCTCGTCGCGCGGGTTGCAAGTCCGGTGTACGTGCCGTGCAACACCGGAACGCACCGTGTGGCATGCCATGGATATTTGTATGTAGGACGCCGCAGCGACACCGCTCCGGCGCCGCGCCGCCGCCGCCCTGCATCGTATGCACAGGCTCTTTATCATCACAGTTTTTAAACTGACGTCAAAAAAAGAAGACGTTCTTAATTTGTGCGTTTGTATTTTTGTCCAGACCTATAACCACGCGTCATCACTTCGTCACCATAAACACCACCAATGATGATGTAAAAAGGGTAACTTTAATCTAAGTAAAAGCTTACATCCGTTTTCACTTACAGTAGGCGACATCTAAATGAAATGACTCGTCCGTATCTAAATATTCATGAAAAATTATCAAAAATTGATTTCAAAAGAGGGGGACAATATATTTTATTTTTTCATTTTTACTTATACTTTTTTTTTAATCCCTCTATGATTACTTACACTTGTGTATTTGGGAATTTTTCGTTGGTATGATAAATAAATTAATGGCTGCCGAGATGGGACTAAACCTAAATAGCCACATAGATTTACACAAAAAACTTTTCAATTTAATTCAAGTCCATTCAAAAACCGTATCAACAAAATTCGTGACGTCACTAACCCTCTACTCGCCGGAGTGGCCCGACCATGTAATCCTCGCGCCCGTTCTAGCCCACTGCATAAAACCGACAACTCAAACGAACGAGCCATGAACTAACGTGAAAAATATACTTTGGCTAGCTTTTTGTTACCATTTTATTCGGCGCTAAATTGGGATTAGATACCTAGGGATAAAATATGTAAATGCTTAGGGGATTGATGACTTAAATAGGTGCTAAAATTCCATAGCATTACTGTTAATGTACTAAAATTTTAAGAGGGTTCGAAGTGGTACGGGAAAGAGTTTTTGGAAGGACTTGGGGAAGACCTTAACTCAGCAGTAGGACAGTATAGGCTTAACAAAAAAAAAGGAGGGAAACACTGTTCATCATCTGCCTAGCCTTTTCCCAACTATGTTGGAGTCAGCTTCCAGTCTTACCGGATGCAACTGAATACCAGTATTTTACATGGAGTGACTGCCTATCTGATCTGCACAACCAGTTGCTGGGAAACGCTTTTACCCCTAGGTAAATAAAACTGATTGTAACGACTGTCAAAGATCTACAAATGACAGCCGGGACCAACAGCTTAACGTGCTTTCCGAGGCATGCAGGGGCTCGGTATGTAAAGATGGTCACCCATCCACGGACCGACCGTGGCAAATGTAGCTTAACCTGGCCGATCGATCCGTGTGGCTGTTATAACGTAACCACGAGGGCAACACTGCCAAGGTGCTAAAATTAAAGTAGGGAAACGTTGTTAAGGTGATCAATTAATAGTTTAGGGATTTGATTTTTGTTGATGCGGTGCATAAACTTAAGCACAAAAAAAGAAACACTGAGTCGAGAACATCAGTGTTCTTCTTTTTGTGTATTTAGTGTTGTCAGAGTTTTTAAAGCCGCTCAAGGGCCTCTAAATTATTATAATGCCAAAAGGGACTCAAAAATGGTCGAAAATGAATTAGACATAAAAAACCACTGCACACTGACATTGTGTTTGTTTTTTTACACCTAGGGAGAGAAAGAGCTAATATAGGCTTTAAAAGAAATAAAACATGATAATTCCATTAAAGGTTACAAAATTTCGTGTATTTCTTGTTGTATTGATTGACCTGATATTGCTAAACTTTACAAAGGAGGCCTAGTGACGCGTGACAATTCACGAACTTCTGATTTTCGACTTGACCGAAGGTTCGGCTGGTTTATGGCCGAACCATAATTTTTTGGCCGAAAATGGCCGAAAACGAAAACAAAGCTTCCTTCGGTCAGTCACTAAAAAAAACTACAAAGGGCAGTGACATTTCAAAATAACCCAAAAAGTACATCTGCCCACAACAGCACTCCAATTAAGAGCCGATGTTATTCCTAGAAACAGAATTGTTAAAATCACTTCAGATTGCGCTGGGGAATCGGACAGTGATATACCTGAGCCCTTAAGAGATCTCCCACGCAGGCATCGAATGGTACCAGTTCATGAAATATCAATCGAGTGGGTATCGATTACACGAAAGTAGTTGGCGTGAGATGAATCGAAATGAAAGGTCATGCTTTGATTGAACAAATTTACTATATAATTTTCAGCTCTTCAAAAATTTAAGAATCGGCTTTTCGAAAGCAACAGTACAGAAGCCAAAGTTAAAATTCTGCAACACAGGAATAAAAAAAATTGTGAGCTGTATTCCATAATTTGTTACGTCTATGGGTCTCTTCAAAGTCGATTGCAGAATAAAATTACGTTAGGCAGTGGCAGACAGATAACAAAACAAAAAACCAAAACAAAATAACCAATCCGGAAGAAGCAATGTGATTAAAAAAGTTATGCGTGGATACTTTAAAAAAATATTTAGGTACTAACAGTACAAATATGTTCTTAATGTCCCTCGGCAAACCTCGTGTTTCGTCAGTCGTCGGATTTCTATTAGTTGCCCTTTGCAATTGGTGTAGACCGGACGCTCTCAATCGACTTGGAAGTATATAGAGTTGTTAATACTCTTTCAACTTAATGTAATTTATTTAAAAAATGGGAGGAACGCCGCCAAAGTTGCAGGCACGACAAATAGGAAAATGGTTTTACAGCTCTATAAAGTTCACACGGAAATCAAAACAAAACAACAATGAAGTACTTAGTTCTGAATTCAAATTATTATACATGATAAAACTAATAATTGATAGACATGGAAATTTGCATTCGTTTGTATTCGGAAATCCGATGATACACGAAGGACATTAAGAAAATAGAAATATTGTATGAGCTTCTGCCCTCGACTTCGTTTGTGTGGGACTTCAGAATTAATCGGGACCGGAATAAAAAAATATCCTAGTTATAAGTTATCTATGCTCCTCATTTAAATTCGTTCAGCTGTTTTTGCGTGATTGAGTAACAAACATACAAACGATAACGTAACGTTTGGATATCCTACTAATATTAGTAGGATACACATCAACTTGAAAACCTCCACCTTTGTCTCGTCGGTAAAAAAATAATTAAACTCCAATGATCATTAATATGTTTACGTGTGCAGAGAGTATAGATAGTGCAATCCACGAAGACGCGCCCCACTCCGCTCCGCGCCGTACTAGAGTTCAGCTTACAGTACAGTAATCGCGGAGTGGGGCGCGTCTTCGTGGATTGCACTATCTGTACACTGTTTGTGATAATTATTATGTAGCATTGGACTGTGCAGCATAAATTCTGGTCCCAACATTCATACTCAGACGTAACTTGAATCGACTCTTCAAACTAAGTAATAGTTTGTAGTTCGAATGTAGGTGATCTTGGTCATAACAACATAACGTCTATATTGCGTTCGCAATGTCTTTTCCATATTTAAACAAATATGTATTTTGGTAAAAACAACTTAAATCCCCACACGTTAAAGTTCAGTTTGCGCTACCACTTCAAATATTTTTATGACTTTTTCAATAGTAATAGTCATTCAAAGGCAGCATAAAGTTGATACTCGTTTATGTGGAAAAATTATCAATTGGAAACAAATATTTGAATAGACTTTAGATTCTTCAAATTTCTAGAACATGGCCGTCGGCTAGACATACAGCTAGACAGACCAGACAAGCCATTGTCCGATGTTAGTCGTTACATGAGGTTTAAATGTGTAATTACTTAAAGTTTTTTGTAAATTGGCTGAAATATTACGATCTAAACTACTCCAAGTAGGATGAACATCAGTTACATTTAAATCTGACCAACATGCTCGACTCAACAAGCTGATACAACACTACGACAAAAAAGAAAATGTAGGCAAGACGTTGCTAGTTTACTATATAACATTATGTTCATAAAACATCTGTATTATGATTAGGTATAATAATTAACTCTGAGCTCGCATCAGAGATGGCTGAACTGTTGAGAGTAGGAACGGTAGTCTCACGAGAAAAGTGTGTGAAAAGTTGTTCATGTAGGTTCAATATTCTTGCTCATTATAACTGCATTAAAACTTAGATGGAAGGAGGAAAATACTAGTACAGGCAGGGAAAACTTGTTGTTAAACAAAACACCCTACAGCAATTTGACGTGTTAGAAGCCATAGCATTAAACTGTCAAGGAATGACAGTTGTGATTTGAATATTCGAAAACAGGCGCAACGCGACAACGCGACGCGACTCTAATAAAACAATTTCTAAGAAAACTTCACGATAGAACAATTACCAGTGCCGCGTCGCGCGACAAGGCGCGCCAGTTTGCACCAGCCTTTATAACCTAACCTAACCTCAAAACAGTTTATAAGTAAACTTTACAACCCGCCGCTTTTTCACAACAGTTTTTTTTTTGTATAGAATAGTCCCTGTTTAGTGTATATTTGAATACCCCAAAGAGCGAAAAACTATAGATGCTGAGAAAAAATTGTCAAATTTTCATTCGGGATTTGTGGGATAGTTGGGAATATTAAAGTTGGGAAAGATCACATGACGGGTCTAAATTTGTTTCTAATCAATTATAGCCTAGTTGATGGAGGTCCGCTTTGCGGGGCTCCTATTTCTAAATGGTTAAAAAGAAATAACCACGAAGGGGATGGCAGGGTCTTTGTTCGCTCGCGAACTTAACTTGTTCGAGTCAGGGTGCCCCAAGTCCCGGTCGGGGTCGCGGGAAAGTCCGAAAGGGATACCGTGGCCTCCTTGCAACATACCGTCTGACACGCCCTCCCGCTAAGCGTTACCGAAGTTATTTGATAATTTCCCACCCAAAAAAAAAAGGGTTCCCCAAGTCCCGAGCTCGCTTCGCTCGCTCTTGCCTTTTGTGTTGTTTTGTGGAGCTCGTGGCTAAGTACTAACAGCTGCACGGGTCGATCCATTAGGTTAAACTACGCTTGCCGGGGTTGGTCCGTGGATGGGTGACCATTTCTACATACCGAGACTCCTCCGTGCCTCGGAAAGCACGTTAAGCCGTTGGTCCCGGCTGTCATTCGTGGGTCTTTGATAGTCGTTACGGGTCGTCAGAAGCCCGAAAGTCTGACAACCAGTCTTACCAAGAGGTATCGTATTACCTAGTTACTGGGTTGCGGAGGTCAGATAGGCAGTCGTTCCATGTAAAATACTGGTATTTAGCTGCATCCGGTTAGACTGGAAGCCGGCCCTAACATAGATGGGAAAAGGCTAGGCAGATTCATTGTGTTGTTTTGTGGATCTGTCAAACGTTAGGGTCATGGTCACTTACATTAGATTTTAACGTTTCGTTATCGCTTTTTACCTGATTTGAGGTTAGAGTCAATATTTATTAATTTCTCAAAAAATACGAATTACCTTAAGAGTTGTATCGTTATAATCGGGGACCCAATTCCTACCAGATTTAACCCCTTTTACCCTCATATAACTGCCAAACGGTACTAGATCCAACCCCTTATCTTTTTTATATGCACTTGTTTCTGTGACAATGAAATGTTTTTTCTTGGAAGCACCGGTTGCTGAATTAGCTGCCAGCACTGAGTTTGGAAAAAAAAGTGGAAAACGGGGTTGGCAATTAGGCATATTGAAGTAGATAGGCGGGGTAGGCATGATTAAAAAGACATGAAATAAAGCATTACTTTTTTTCAGTATTATATTTCCATAATAAATTATTTCCATATTCCAGGAATTAAGTACTAAGTAGGCACCCGAAACCGAACTAGTTAGATTAGGTTAAATATTTCTACTCGCAAAAAAGGTTAGGTTAGAACTGTGACCCCCTACGCACGAGCCGAGCGAGCGAAGCGAGCGGTGCCACGGCAGCGGCCGGCGAGTACCAAAAACGACTAGAATATATAGAAAAAATACTTCAGTTAGAGTTAGTTAGTTGGAGTTCTGAATACTGGAAGGGTTTCCATAAACGCGGCGCTACCGGTGTCCATTATTGAAGCCAGCGGTGCCGGTCACAGAGTATGTATGTAATGTGCCGGCAGCCGATGTCTTTAATCTCGGCTGCCGACAGTAATGTCATGCTGGTTCCCAATAGCGTTATTTTTGAGACCCGGTGCCGGCAGCGGAGGCACTCCCTTTTTTCTTTCTTCCTTTATTTTTCAATGACTTTTCCAACTTAACCTACTGTTCTGATTCTACTATATATAATTTACGTAGGCGTCTGGATACAAAGTGCTTTAAGCGTAGGTTGTTTTGATAAATTTTAAAGGAGCTCTATGTCTAAGAGCCCTGAGGCTCTTTAATAGTGTAAATTTTCTTTTCACTGTGTTGAAACCAGTGTGTTTTTGAATGGCTTTGATCTCGAAATAGGTAATGTGGCTTTGTACTGAGAGTTTCATTCAAAATTATGTTATTTAATGTAATGCACGTGGTCGTATGTATTTTTGGGTGTATTATAGCTATGTAAAGTAATATTAGTAAGTAAATTATCTAAAGTAAGGTTTCTGGAGGAGCTCGTAGCTAAGCTATAACAGCCGCACGAGTCGATTTATAAGGTCAAGCTACTAGGGTTGGTCCATGGATGGGTGAACATCTTTACATACCGAAATTCCTCCGTGCTTAGGAAAGCATGTTAAGCCGTTGGTCCCAGCTGTCATTCGTGGACCTTTGACAGTCATCGCTATGGCTCGTCAGAAGCCCTAAAGTCTGACAACCATTCTAACCAACAGTTATCGTATTACCCAGTTACTGGGTTGTGGAGGTCAGATAGGCAGTCGCTCCATGTAAAATACTGATATTCAGCTGTTATGCAGTTTGGCAGACTTTATGTAAGTTATTGTTAATACAGATATTGAATTTAAAAAAAACGTGTTGCATAGCATTTGTAACCACCATACTTCCTATTTGTCAACGCTACACTTGGGATGATGACGTGATGACATAAAACAAAAATTACATTCCCATGACAACATCTCGTTGTCATGGAACCGTCATTACATGGTAGGCGGAGTGGGGGGTGTTAAGTTTTATTTTCGTTACAGAATTTCTTGATTCGGTCGCCGCGCTCAAAGCCCGCGATAAAAGCTATGCAATAGCTTAAAAAAAAAAAAATATATATATATAATTTTCTCATTTTTGTAATATAATATTTTTTTTTTCTTGCGTCATGTTTACCGCAAATAAACGTTTTTTCTTTCTTTCTTTCTTTCTTTTCTTTCTAAATCTTGTTAGACTGGAAGCCGACCCCAACATAGTTGGGAAAACGCTATTCAGATTGATCTAAAGTAAGGTTTCTCTTTTAGGTACCGTATTTTTTCACCGTTGAATTAAAACTGATAGAACATGTAAGTTTCTTTTTGAGCAGATTTAGTTATACACTCCAGTGAAGATAGATAGAACTATCTTCACAGCAAGGGGACTTCGTCTTTATAGGTACAAACACGGATTAAAACAATTCAATTCAATTCACTTATTCAATAACAATTTTTACATGGTGTCCAAATTTCTATGACTAAATGTATAAGAAATATCATGCATGTAATCTATATTTAAATCATTACAATTATGCAAACTACAAAAAAAAAGTGTCTTAAGTCAATTCATAAAATTCAATAAAATTTTCATTTCGAATCCATAAAATTATGTTACTTTCGACATTTATAATTCGTTAATGTAATATAGACACTTATTTAACAAAAACCGTTTAAGCTTATTCTGAAACCCACTTTTATATATTCAATCTGCCTAGCCTTTTCCCAACTATGTTGGGGTCGGCTTCCAGTCTAACCGGATACAGCTGAATACCAGTATTTTACATGGAGCGACTGCCTATCTGACCTCCACAACCCAATAACTGGGTAATACGATACCCCTTGGTAAGACTGGTTGTCAGACTTTCGGGCTTCTGACGACCCATAATGACTGTCAAAGATCCACGAATGACAGCCGGGACCAACGGCTTAACGTGCTTTCCGAGGCACGGAGGAATCTCGATATGTATTTACCCACTTTTATATATTAGACTTATTCTTTCTTTTGGCAGTTTATTGAACATTTTTAATGACTTGTAATAGGTGCTATGCTTCACAACGTTCAGGTGAAGCACTTGCTCCATCTGAAGATCTTTTCTTTTTGTACTCTCCCTTTTTTGCCTTTCATTTTCAGTTTCATATTCACATCATCTAAATTGACACAAAATTATTCGATAGGTACATTCTTTCAACCCTATACCTAATACCTAAGATCTAATATTCTTTTAATTTAATTTCTGTTCCAAAAATTTTTTTATTATTTTTTTTTTGTCCTTCAGGTCTTAGTAAAAAATATTGCACAGATATTTTTTCTTTTTTTACGCTACCAACAGATTACGGCGATACACTGAGTTAAAATGTGCCATGACGTCACAAGTATGTAGATTTCATACTTACTTGTGCCGTGGCGACCACCACTCCCCAACTTGAATACGTTTTATCTAAGTCATTTTTGATTAATATGATAAAGCAAAAAATACGTGTCTAATATTTTTTTATAATCTGACTTACAGATTAAATATAATTTCGGTTTTTTGACCCAGGCATAATCTCAATTCTCAAAAGTCATGCATTAGACCAATTCTTACTTAGAGAGATGCATTAATGATTCTTATGATTAGTCGCGAATCATATTTTGATCAGTATACAACGTGACACTGACCGGTCTGAAAATTTAAATTTTACGGTCGGAATGACATAACTTAAACAGGATGAGACAATATGAATACTTAGCTTAAAATATTACCTACAGCTAAGTTACAAAGTATTCTTTACCCCACAGAAGTTAGTTTGTTTCTTGGAGCTCTAGATACGATTTCCGAAGCGGAGGGTTGTAAGGTGATTTCGGGTTTGGTGTGTATGTACAGACGCCAGCACATCAAGCTACCCGAAACTGTCAAATTTTCCCAATCAACTTTGAACCTTAGACATCAACGATAAAGTTGAAAATCTATTAAATAAATTTGACAGATTGTAGTAGCTTGATGTGCTGGCGTCTGTACGTGTTGTGTCAATTGTACTTCGTTTGATTCGGTGTCATGTTATTGGAAGTTTTGGAAAAGGTACTGATAATCATCATCATCTGCCTAGCCTTTTCTCAACTATGTTGGGGTCGGCTTCCAGTCTAACCAAGGAACTAAGGAAAAGGTACTGATAATAACGTTCCATATTGCTAAGAAGTTCCTCTCAGGAATTAATCTGACTGTCATTACTGGTATGACAGTCAGATTGTCATTACCGGTATGTCAGTCGGACTGACTGGTCTGACAGTCATAGGTCTCGAATTCGAACCCAAGGCACTCACCTCTGACTTTTTGGATTCATGTGCGTATTGCAATAAACACTTGCTTTAAAAACGGTGAAGGAAAACATTGTGAGGAAACCGGCATGCCTGAGAGATATTTCTCGACGGCATGTGAAGCCAAGTCAGAGGTTCATGGGCGGCTTTAAAACTCTGACACCAGGTTAGTCACTAACCACACGAAAATAAGAAGACCACTAGGTTAGACAAACTTGTGGTGAAGTTTATGTTAAATCATAAACTAAGTAGGTATATTTTACTAGTCAATCTTTTAAGTTTTTCCATTATATTTACATGCATACAATAGGTGGCTCTACGCAATGAATACCTGAAGATGGACGGTGCTGCCGAGGCTGGCGCGTAGCGATACGACCTGGACGCGTACCGCGAAGGCTGATTAGAGGTGACGCAAGAAAAGAGTTCCTGAAAGGACTTGAGAGAGGCTTTAGCTCAACAATTGGGCAGTAAAGGCTAATAAAAAAAAGTGTGCGGTAAGGAGACCCCGTCAGGAACGAAGTTCTTTCTCACGTATGATTTAAAATAAAAACAAAATTTTTGCAGCCGCCATCTTGGATTTACATTTTAACCAAATTCAAACTTTCCCTCTCTCTCCGGCATCCCACGACACTGTAATCACTTTATTCTTTTCTTTTGTTTTTTTCTGCCGGCGTTCTCTCTCTCTCTCTTTCTTTCTCTTTGAATTAGAAGAAGACAGTCGCAAGTATTAACACTTTTTAGCGTGACGATTTTTGAAAGTTTACAAGCCGCGTTAAAAAACATCGTTCCAATAAAACAACTACGTGCGTAAAGAAATATATAAAAACATGTCCCTATTCAAAAATCAAAGACAAAGTTTGAAGTCCCAAATTGACAAAACCTTGAACCCGACTCACTCTGTCACTTAAAAATACCGTGATAAATATGTCAATCCTTTTGCTCTCAATGAGGCATCACACGTCATTTCGAGAGGAGACAAGTACCTACATGCCACGTACATATATCCGCAATGCGTAAAAGTCATTTTGACTTCAACATCAGCGCTCAAAAGAGCTCTTTGTCGATCAATGATGTAAATGATAGATGATAGCAGTCCGGGATAATATCATGAAATTATTGAGTACTCTCGTCCTCGTCATGAGTTCGTTCCGTCCGTTTTGAATAATTGCAATCGTCGAATATTATACAGTAATTCTTTGGTGAATTTTGACACGGATGGACTGCATTTGATTGATTGATCCGGTGGCAATATGATGTGTAATAAAGGGTAAATATAATTAAGCAAATTGTATTATCTGCTGAAAGAAAACAACTGTTGTATGTATGTCTTCACACATCATTATCTATACTAATATTATAATAAAGAGGAAAGATTTGTGTTTTTGTATGTAACGAATAAACATAAAAACTACTAGACCGATTTGAAAAATTATTTCAGCAATGGATAGCTACATTATCAGCGAGTAACATAGGCTATATTTTATACCCATACTCCTACGGGAACGGGAACTACGCGGGTGAAACCGCGTGACGTCCGCTAGTCAATTATAATTACGCAGACTTTAAACAAAGCAAAACATAAGTAACTACTTAAGAAATAATATTCCTTATGATATTGATATTGTTAGAGGGGCTTTTGGCTAAAAAATTACAACCATACGAGTCGATCGATCAGGTTAAGCGACGCTTGCTGTGGTGGGTCCGTGGATGGGTGACCATCTTTATACACCAAGTTAACTCCGTACCTCACCAAGGAGTATCGTGTTAGTCAGATATACAGTCGCTCCATGTCAAATAATGATATTAAGTTGCTTCCGGTTGGACTGGAAGCCGACCACAACATAGTTGAGAAAAGGCTAGGCAGATGATGGAAGAAGATATTCATGTTTTGCCTACACATTTATTGAACTCGCTCACTGCAGATTTACCCTACAAAAATCAGGCCCTAAAATTTGTCTATCCATCTAAAAAATCGACAACTCTATTCAAATAAACCAAAATCGAGTGCAGCACTGAAATACGAATCGAGTACAATAAGGTAAGGACTTATAAAATTGAAAACGAAAAATACGCGTAGGTACCGAACGAATTTTTATTCATTCAAATTTTCAAATCCGTATCGGGATGGCCGAAACATCGAAACGTCAGTCGATCTAACTCTGAATGGAAACTATTTCACGAGCAGCGCGTAGTCTCCTAGCTCGGGTTTACTGTCCAGTTAATGCGCGAGCGGATAGCGATGGAACGCTAAAAATTTAGAAACAATCGGCAAAATGAATTTTTCCGATTGTTTCTAAATTTTTAGCCATTGGGAATTTTGTTTGAATGTTTTTCCGTCAAAAGTAAAGTCATGATGCTGCATCATACTATATCAATGTGCTACGTACTCTACATAAACAGATAAAGACAATAAAGCTATGATTTTGAATTTCGAAACGGTAACAAAAATTGAAAAAAAATTGGGATGCAACAAGCAACTCTGTAGTGTTTACAGCTTAGGTACCGTTCGGTCAAGTGCCGTTGAAATCAGAGCTCTGAGTGGAATAACTGTTTTTTTTTTGTGTGGGAAATTATCAAATAAGTTCTCCCGCTCTGGGTGGAGAGGGAGGGCGTGTCAGACTCTTACTGACTAAAACCCACCCGTGTTCCATCGATTGCCCTGTTGCCGGGGGCCACGATTTCCCTTTCAGTTTTCTTCACAACCACGGCAGGCATTAGCCCTAGCGGATCCCGTCAATTCTGCTGACATTTCTTTGAGGCGCGCGTGGAACACAACGCGCCGTCGACCCAGGCCTGCTCCTTATCGGACGGCGAGCTACCCATTGCTCACCGTCCGCAAGCCCGCGCCTACGGTGGCCGGAAATCGGCCTGCGATTCCCGACGCCTAGGGCGTCTCCTCCTGCGGCGGTTAGGGGCGTGAGGGCGCGAAATTTGCCTCTCCCTCACGCGTTCCACCTCCTCCTTCGCGAGCATTACTACTTCGCAGAAGTGACGGCCTCCCATCTCCTCTCGCTCCGTAAATTTCCTCTCGCTCCGTCTGAATGGAATATCTCGTTTTACAACCATCCTTTCTTTTTTTCTTTCAAATTCAGCCTTAAAAACACATGAAGAGTGGAACAACCTGCGCAGAGCCTATGGTGGTCTCACTCATACCTATAAGCGTCTTCTCATATACTGAAAGCAAATCTTAAAGTTGAATACTCGTTGAATTGATCACCTGGTATCTTGATTTTCCTCTAGTCGATTTCAGAGTTCCAGATGCTCCCACGAAAGAAATAAAGACTAGTATTTATTGAGACTCGCACAGGAAGTTTTTGGAGTTCTTTATCGTACCTACGTTATACTCTGCACACTTTTGCTGGGGCTACATTGTCGCGTTATCGCTAACTAAACTTCGCGCGCTCTCTCTCGTACACCGCTCGACGTCTCGCTGAGCAACAGAGAGCGGGCCAAGTAAAATTTGCGATACCTCAACAATATAGCCCCAGTTTTAGCGAGAGCGAAAGGAAAAAATTGTAACATTTTAACTGTTATATACAGTTTTGTGACGTAACAAAAGTGTCGGTCAAGATGTTTAGTTTTTTTCGATCTAGCTCTCATTTGCCAAGTTGCAAAAATGAAAAGAACTTTCGTACCAACCGGGTGTCCCACGACACCTCTCGACAGTTTTTGAAGTGAAAATTTATTTAGGCGCGTTGGGTATTTTTGAGATGGGAAAAAACAATTGAACACGCGACACCGTTCCCGACACCTCCTTTTTGTAAACGCAATTGTGCTCTTTATTCATATTACGTTACGGATCAACATTCTATGCAAGTATTTTTACTTTAAAGGTTTCGGGTATTTTTTTTTTTTTTTTTGTAAACGCGATGTGCTCTTTATTTAGATAAGGTTACGGACCAATGTTCTATACAAGTATTTTTCTTCCACCAAGGCGATCTTGTTCAAGTTTTCACTTCTTTCGGCATTCCCGGAGTGGTGTTTTTTTCTTCTACATTATTATAGCTTACCAAAATCTATCGCGAAACACTGGAAGACCACCGCAAAGCCCCAAAAAAATATTACATTCCCAGCCTCACTTGTTCAAATAAAATGACATGATTCCATGTATGTTTATAACAACGCGAGTATATGATACGATGGTTAGAGGGACGCGATATTAACAGAAAACTCCGAATACTTTCTGAGGCCTGGCATTTTCATCACTGCAATATTGAGAGCAGAAACGCTAAAAACGCGTACCGTAAGACATATTTTATTTTATTTTTGATGCATTTTATTTTTCATGTTGGGGAAATAGTTTATTGGTTCGTGTGGAGTAGCAGATTATAAATTATTATTTTACCAGCTGCCTCGTCGGTTTAGTGGTATCAACCGTTACTGCTGAGCATGAAGTCCTGGGTTCAATTCCCAGGTCGAGCAAAGTATTATTGGGTTTTTCCATCTGGAATTTTTCAGTAGCCCGGAGTTTAGATTTGTGCCCGGTTGATGGCAATAGGCTCGCCCCTATTACATGGGACTTAAACATAACTGGCAAAATGTGGGTGTACTATAGGGACACTTGCCTAAACCCTTCGGGAAATACACGCGAAATGTTATATTATCTAACCAGTACCTTAATTGCGTAGTAAAACACAAACGAATGCATAAACGAATTTTCTTTCTTTTCTTTCTTTCTTTCTTTTTTCTTTCTTTTCTTTCTTTCTTTTCTTTCTTTCTTTTCTTTCTTTAATTACAATCTGTTTCGCACAAACAGATTGCTAATCCATTGCTTCATAAGTTGGAAAAAAAATCTGAACAACAACGTAAATAACGCAATGAATGTTGCTGATCTGTTAAAATGAAACAAATTAGGCAAAATTGTTTACGAAAATAAGTTACACAATTTGGGTACTGGTATAATATTAGATGGTTGTTGGTTGCCATACACAAAACTGCTAACATAGGACTATAAATATCTCCGCTAGAATAGCTCTAAGCCTCTCCATTTGACTTTTGAAGTGTCATGAAGTTAGTTACAGGAATCAAATGAAGAAAAAAGTCAAAAGACTCCATGGTTTCTCTAAGTACTTTATGATTTAAAGCTCACCATGGTCAGCATACATGCAGAGTTTTAGAAGACCAAACTTTGTAGAAAACTTCTGAAAAATAACTGGCTACTACGAGCTAGCTTCTGACATCATAGTACAGTTAGTGTATGAACGATACATGACATGTAATAAATAGGTATTGTAAATTAACCATTCCATAGTTTAATTGAATTTTAATAAAATTAATAATTTGTACAGATGTGGCAAAACTTTTGACGTAAAATTGAGAAATTAATTCAAGAAGTTTACACTTTAAAAGGGAATAATTATTTAACACTGTTCAAGTGCTCACTGAGAGGAGGCTTGTGTCCCAGCATTGGGAACATTTATAGGCTGATGATGATGATGATGATAAGTGTTCATTGTTCTTTTGACCACGTTTTGCTACCAAAACAAATAAGCGAAACTCAAATAGTTTTTTTTTTTTTAAGCAAGGAGTTAAATATGAATGTAGAATTAAAAAATAATCAATACAACTTTGTTACATTCAAATCGGTTAATTTATATTCATTACATCAGTTATTTTCATTTTTATAAAAATAACTTTTTAGACTTTAGATTTTTGCATAATAGGCTCCGATGTATTCATTTATTTCTACTTCACCTAAAAAGATTTTCTAAGGTTATATACCAATTAACTTTGTTATTTAGCTTTAGGTACAGCTCAAAACGACGATATCTTTAAGATAACATAAGATAAGATAAGTCTTTATTTGCCTTAAACATGGTATTAAGTTGTTACAGTTTGGTTTGATATAATGTCCACATGTTTAGCTATACAGAATAATTGTATCAATTGCATGCAAAATAATTAATAACTGATAATACAATAATAGTCATTCAGATAAATTAATTGGTTACAAAAAAAGTTTGAGAGCATAATTTCTTTTTAAAAAATATTAGCACACAAATTACCAATGAAAGTCCTCCTAGTTTAAGCCCAGTTGCTCATGTCTTGTATCTTGCTACTAAGTTATAAAATCTAATTTAAGGTACAATAATTGTAAATAGGCTAAGGTCTTGAACAAAATAAATATTGCTTATTGTTTATGAAGTAATAGGATAAATATTTTCTGATAAGTGGTGGTAGATCAACCACCTACCATACTTGCCATGAGAGGCTTCATCAGCTAATGTGAATAGAACTTCCAAGAAGAATTATAACTTCCAAGATTTTTTGATGCATCTGCAGTAGTCGGTCTTTGGTCAACACTTAATTTTGGACATAGATAGATAGATAGAAGATAGAATATTCTTTATTATGTACACCATAAAAATTACAGACATTAATATAGAAATTTTACATTGGGTGACACAATGGGCGGTCAGACTTTTGGACTTCTGAGTACCCGTAATAACTGTCACAGAACTACGAATGACAGCCGGGACCAACGGCTTATCGTGCTTTCCGAGGCTCGAAGGGTTCTCGATATATAATGGATGGTCACCCATCCACGAACCGTCCGTGGCAAGCGTAGCTTAACCTTCGATCAACCCATGCGGCTATTATCATTTGGACACAACACAATAGTTATTATTTTAATGTATTGTGTATTTTGCACACAATACATTAAAATAATATACCCTTATTTTGTTAAAATATGTCCAACAGCAAAAACAAAAACAACTCGCCCAAAATACAAGTGAATAATTTTGTTCATACAAAATGTTTTTGTAAAAACGGACTTTATTATCACAGGTGGAAACTATTTTGTTAAAATTGAATATGAGTTTAACTGTCACCAACGAGACACAATAGATTTTTTATTGTTATCGACTTCTAAAGGCAAATCGACAGTTGAGCGGTTTATTGTTATACTATCTGTGTACCTCATCGAACTTCTATATGATATTTTTGACGTTAGAAAATCGTATGGTATCCCATGCTACCGTTCTTTCAGTTATAGAATAGAATAGAATTTTTCTTTATTCAAGTAACCAAGACTCAACAAGATTGTTAGTAAAACTTACGACTATGTTAGTAAGCACAGACACTAGAAAACAAGGAAAACAATACAATAAATAACGGTTGGTCACCACTGCGACATCCCAAGAGAGACGGACAACAGTGACCCACGTAATCACAGTCCTGGCGACTCGCAACCATGCTTAAAACGCTGTTGGAGCTGCCCCACACCCTGCGCACCAGGGAAGCGCACCTTTTACGCATTTTTGCGTAAAAGCAATCTACATGCGCATCTGCGAATATCCCTGAGGCACTGCAGAAACGGGGCAGCCCCACTAGTATCCTATATAAACGCATTGCATTACATTGTTATGTTGCATCACTGACAAAATCAAAGTGATCTTTATTTTCGTTGCAATAAGGATGCTGGTAGGTTGCTTCTTGTTCTTAGCATATCAATGGCAATTTAGATATATTTGGCCCAGAATTTGGCAATGAGGTTGCACCTTCAGGAGCGTCCCAGACAGGCACTTTACTTTGTGTAAACAATTTCATCACCACTGCTCTTAAAAACGGTGAAGGAAAACTTCGTGAGGAAACCGGCATATCATAGAACCAACAATTCGAAGACATGTGACATCTACAGACCCGCATTGGGCCCACGTGGTAGATAACAGTCCACTCCCTCTCGAAGAGAGGAGGCCTGTGTCCCAACAGTGGGAACATTATAGTAGGCTGATTATGCTAAATGCTTGTTTGTGGAACAGCACCACATTTACACTCCAGGACGGAGTCATCTGCGAATCTCCACTTGAGCAGGTTTTCCTTGCTTCGACCAACCTTGGTCCGGAGTCTGTTTAAAAACTTCCAGGTAAACCAAGGCAACTGCTAGTGGAAGATTTTCAGCAGCATCTTGGTAACTAAGTATAAGTACTTTCAGAGGTGTAAAATAACTGTAAAATGACTGTAGATTCCATTTGGTGTGACTGAGGCTGTCAGATTCCAAAACTATCCCATTCAAGCATCTTGAGAAAGCGGCATTTTTACTTAGGATTAAGATGGTCCATAGTTTTTTCGCAGGATAATTATAATTATAAAAAACTCGCCAAATAAATAACCTCCTTCTTTTTTTGAAGTCGGTCGAAGAATGGACAGCACAAAGTAGCTGATGCTAATTTTCTTTTTCTTTTCGTGTGATTAGTGACTAACCTGGTGTCAAAGTTTTAAAGCCACCCATGGGCCTCTGACTTGGCTTCACATGCCGTCGAGAAATATCTCTAAGGCATGGCCGGTTCCTGCCGGGGGTGCGAAGAAAACCGATAGGGAAATCGTGGTCCCCGGCAACAGGGCAACCGAAAGAACACGGGTGGGTTTTATTCAGTAAGAGTCTGACACGCCCTCCCGCTCCGCCCAGAGCGGGAGAAGTTATATGATAATTTCCAAACCAAAAAAAAAGGCATGACCGGTTGATGCTAATAATGTTTCATCATACAAATCTTTATTCAGCTGGAAAATATATTGACTTCTTATATAAAATACATTATTTCTAGATAATCATAATGTAGGTATAGTAGAACAATAAATATTCTCATAAATATATGATGGACACGTGTAAGACTATTATTACACACAAATATAGAATTATTATATTATGGTGTCTAGTCTAGACCTCAAGGATTTTATTTTAACATTGGTATTTTAGAATTAACATTACTTTGTTATATTATTATTTTCATACAGTACGAGACATCATTATTTATTTCTAGCCGAGAAAACAACTAAAGTTTTCATGATTTTCAATACAATGTTCGCAATGATCCGCAGGAGAACCAAGGTAACCGACATAGCCCGAAGAATTGCCAAACTTAAGTAGCAATGGGCAGGGCACATTGCTCGCTGAACGGATGGCCAATGGGGTCGAAAGGTTCTGGAGTGGCGACCACGTACCGGAAGACGTAGGGTTGAAAGGCCTCCCACAAGATGGACCGATGACCTTGTGAAGGCCGCAGGAATCCGCTGGATGCGGAAAGCACAGAATCGGTCGAAGTGGCGGTGCTTGGGGGAGGCCTATGTCCAGCAGTGGACGTCTTTCGGCTGAAATGATGATGATGATGGTGAATACAATGTTAAAATTTTAATATCCTCCCATAGGTAACTTCAGTTCATATTGTAGCTTTAAATTTTCATCAGTAGTCAAACATGGCGTGCCGTTTGAATGGTGACATTAATTTAACACACGTAAACGGTTTCGGTTTTATGAAAATTATTTAAATTTTTTCTTTTTAAGCTATTGCATAACTTTTATCGCGGGCTTTGAGTGCGGCGACCGAATCAAGAAATTCCGTAACGAAAAAAACCTAACACCCCCCACTCCGCCTACCACGTGATGTTGTCATGGTAACGTAATTTTTGTTTTATGTCATCATCCCAAGTGTAGCGTTGACAAATAGGAAGTATGGAGGTTACAAATGCTATGCAATAGCTTTACCGCGGCAGTCCCCGAGTGCAACACGTTTTTTTTATTTCTTTTGTTAGCCTAGGTATATTGTGTCCCACTGCTGGGCAAAGGCCTCCCCTTTTTCCTTCCAAATCTCTCTGCTTTGTGCGATTTCAGGCTATGTTGGCCCCGCAAACATAACTAGATCGTCACACCGCCTTCGCCGCGGTCTACCTCAACGGCGTTGTCCTCCTTCAGACGTCTAGTGAGTGTCACTCACATTTTAATTTCATTAAACGTTAATAATTATTTTCAATTTTCCAAAATGGCATCTTGGAGCATCCTGTACTTGAAGAACTGTAGCGCAGAGGTCATTTGCCGGGGTCACGGATCATAACATAGTGTTAATAAAATAACAATGAATAACGTGCAAAGAGTAGGTGAATTATTGAAGGAAAAAGAGAGCCCTATATCGGCGAGCGATAGTTTTAAGCTATTGCATAGCTTTTATCGCGGGCTTTGAGCGCGGCGACCGAATCAAGAAATTCCGTAACGAAAAAAACCTTACACCGCCTACCATGTAATGACGGATGATGACATAAAACAAAAATTACCCATTGTTCCCATGACAACATCACGTTGTCATGGGAACGTAATTTTTGTTTTATGTCATCATCCCACTTGTAGCATTGACAAATAAGAAGTGTGGAGGTTACAAATGCTATGCAATAGCTTTACCGCGGCAGTCCCCGAGTGCCAAACGTTTCTTTTTTTTTTTTTGACGTGACAACTTCTTTAGGCGCTTTGGGCATTTTTGAGATGGGAAAAAACAATTGAACTCGCGACACTATTACCGACACCAGCTTTTGACCATTAAAAAGACATCAACGCGCGATACATTTTGTTTTGGATTAGTGACATTCCAAACATAGAGACATGACAATGACATGATTGACATTTCCGTTTTTTTACCGACTTCAAAAAAGAAAAGTATTTCCTGCACAGCAAAATTGTTCAAGTTTTCACTTCTGTCGGCACTCCCGGAGTGCCACTGTTTTTTTTTTTCATATTATTAATTATTTTATCTCATTATAATTTCTATGATTACTGGCTTCTAGCTCTACCCGTGTGTTAAATTAATGTTACCACTGTAGCGGCATATTCTATATGCCCTAAGACTAAGGGCAAATTTCAATAATGAAACTCAACACGTTCAGTACATCTGAATCGCGATCAAGAGCTGTTAGTGACATCATTGTTGTAGAATTCTAACACTGACAACTTTTGAATGCGGTTTAGTTGACGTTCAGTTTCAGTGGCGAAATTCACCCTTAAATGTTTCATCATCATCATCAAGCCTATAAATGTTCCCACTGCTGGGACACAGGCCTCCTCTCTGTGAAAGAGAGTGGGCCGTAATCCACCACGCGGGCCCAGTGCGGGTTGGTAGATGTCACATGTCTTCGAATTTTCGGTTCTAGGACATGCCGGTTTCCTCACGATGTTTTCCTTCACCGTTTTTAGAGCAGTGGTGATGAAATAATTTACTTACACAAAGTAAAGCGTTGTCTAGGTTCGAACCTACGACCTACAACTCGTAAGTCACGGCCGTTACCACTTTGCCACCACTGCTCAAATGTTTAATTGAACCGTATTCAGTAAAGAGTAAGAGCGAAATTGGAAATTCCAGTCTCTATATGAATATTCCACCATAGGTAGATAGTTCTCATATATATTAATATGAGCCAAAAGTCAGCGTTTCTAAAGGAAGCAGGTATTGTAATCGATCACATACCCTGAAGGCAGCTTACGGGTGCTTCAGCAAGCTAAGCCAACAATCTAGGAAGACCGACACATAGCCTGATAATATAAACCTACACTGGTAGGTTATTGGCTGTCATAACACTAATTATAGTTTACGTAGTTAGTACATGCGTGTTATGACAGCAAATGATGTTCTTCAGGTAAAAAAAAAACTTTTTTACAAAAAACACAACCGACTTCCAAACTACAAAGTGAAAAGTGAAGTCGGTTGTTTTTTTTGTAAAAAGTTTTTTTTTTCACCTTTTTAGTGGGTTGGTTTGTAATTTACCTAAGTTACAATAGCCTTATGTCAACTGCTCATCAAAAATACCCAAATTGCTATAGATGTGCCTTTAATATTTCAAGAGTTCCCTCGATTTCTCCAAGATCCCATCATCAGATCGTGACCAAATGACAATGGGACCAACTTGAAACAAAAAAAGAATTTTTCAAATCGGTCCAGCCGTCTTTGAGTAATCGGGGAACATACATAAAAAAAAAATTAAAAAAAATATCACGACGAATTGAGAACCTCCTCCTTTTTTTTGAAGTCAGTTAAAAAGGATAAGCATTTGGGACAAAATTAAGTACAATTAGGGCTTCCAAAATTCGAAAAGAGTTTCATATGCTCCGCGCAAACGGGCCACTGACCATAGCCACCGGTGGCTGGCGACAAGCTATTTAAGTACATGATTTTTAATACGTTTTGTATGGAATTGCCGCACACGTGTAGCGAGTGGCGTCCACTCGCGTCTTAGTGTCCGCGACAAGTCACCGGTGGCGGCCACTCGCTACTTAAAAACGCCGTCAATCGCCACTCATGCACAAAACACTCATGTTACAAATTGTAGCGGCCACCGAATACTAGTGGCGGCCACCGACCACTCGTGGCAGCCACCGACCATCTTTGTTTGCGCGGTACCAAAAGACGTGGCGTGCAACAGCCACCGGTGGCTGTGGTCGGTGGCCCGTTTGCGAGTGTTATGATAGCAAATGATATTCTTTTAGTAAGACAAAAAAGAATAAAAGAATAATAATTTGGGACAAAATCAAGTACGATCGGCCTGTGTCCAATTTTTTTTTTTTTAGTCCGTCTTTCAGAAAATAAAAAAAAATTGGAAACGTATTTTTTATTTTTTTACGTAATCAAAAGATTACAGCGATACATTGAGTTAAAATATGGCATGACGTCACGCCGTGCTAGATTTTATACGACGTTGTGACGTAGCGAGCCCCCACTCCCCAACTTTAATGCGTGTTTTCTAAGTTATTTTTGATTAATATGATAAAGCAAAAAATACGTGTCTAATATTTTTTTATTATCTAAAAGACGGACGAAATAGAATTTTAATTTTTTTACCCAGGAAACTACCCTATTAGGGCTTCTTCCAAATTCTTTCTACATTTAATTTTCGAGACGATAGTCGTGGTGGCCCAGAGATTTATGATCTAGCTTCTTAGTTAATTGATTCAGGCGTAACCTTGCGGAAACCCATTACAAAATACAATAGACGTGGATATATTTAGTAACCTGTTCCGCTTAGCTATTTCTAAAGAACCATAGAAAATGACACGTATTTCCTCTCAACGAGGCATCCTCAGGATGACGATTGACTATACGTAAGTGTTCAGCGCTCGGTGTGGAAACACACCGTGTTTTGGTTCGCGACAAGTCAAGCGTCATCCTGAGGATGCCTCGTTGAGAGGCGAAACACGTGTCGATTTCTTTAAGGAGTTTTTTATGGCTCTTTAGAAATAGCTAAGCGGAACAGATTACTAAATTTATCCACTTCTATTGTATTTTATTAACTTCTTGTAAATTTTGACGTTCAAAAGTGCCTTTTTAATGGCTTACTTAAAAAAAATTATTTGACTTTGACTTTACAAAGTCAACTTCATTTCTGGTTAAAGCCTAGCGTCGGTTATATTTAATGTATATTACTAACTAGCTTCTGCCCGTGACTTCATCCGCGAATCTTCTTCAAGAATTGGGCCATCTAATGCAAAAATAAATTTTCAAATGCGACTGGTAGTTTTGGAGATTACATACAAACAAACAAACATAAAAACAAATTTTACCTTTTATTATATTACTTAGTATAGATGAGTACCTGATCTTATCAAGTCATAACAATGTTTTGCATGTACACTGAAGTAAATAAAAGGAAGAAAATGGTAGGAAAGTTCAACTTAATGTTTAAAAATCGCCTGACAACACGCTTTAGCAAACGTGCTCGTCAATGCTCGTTGCTCATTTTTTTTTTTTCTTTATGAATAGAGGCTATTGCCGTAGGACAAAATCTCGTCATTCCGACCTCGCCGCCGAGGTCCTTTGCGATCGCGACCGCGTCCCCGAGTAACCGTCCCCCGACCCTTGCTCGAAAACGAGGTGCCAGCAGTTGTTGCAGCTGAGCACGTAGCTTTAAATTCCCCGACTAATAATCATGATAAAACTTTGATCCAGCCCATCCCATCCTTGATGTCCTCCTTCCGGTTGACGCCCTAAGCCGAGGTTCGTACACCACAGGGGGTTACGATTTAGCGAGCGTTCACCTAGTTTTAATTAGCATAGTTGAATAACCCCTGGCTGGAGGTTTTAAGTGTAGTAACTTAAGGCACCCACAGGAAAGCCCGGTTAAATAGTCATGATCTCAGAGGTCAAATACGAGACGCACTAACTAAAAAAAAAAATGTGGGACAAAATTTGTATCGTTATCTTTCTCTATTATACGTAGGCATACTCACGAAGTGAGCAGTGGTGGCCCAGTGAGCAGTGGTGGCCCAGTAGAGCACCGGTGGCCCAATGAGCATTGGTGACCCAGTGGTAACGGCCGCGACTTAAGAGTTGTAGGTCGTAGGATCGAACGCAGACAGGCGCTTTATTTTTGTAATTTATTTCATCACCACTGCTCTCAAAACGGTGAAGGAAAACATCGTGAGGAAACCGGCATGTCCTAGCACCAAAAATTCGAAGACATGTGACATCTTGGTAGATGTAAAGTCACGAGCAATAATATGTAAACACTTAGCAACTTTAAAAAGTGATTTTCTTCTACTGGACGTTGTACTGAATATAGTATTTTGGAACCCACACTACTATGGAATAGGTCTTGTCTCAAAGTTCTAGTCAATATTTCACGTGAAAACCGCTTTTGAATTTTGGTGAGTGGTGGGTTTGTGGTCGCTCATGACTGTACTGCACTGGGCCCGCGTGATTATAGCCCACTCAATCTCACAGAGAGGAGGCTCGAGATTAGGCTTGAGTTTATTTTACCTCGATGGTCCTAGTTTATTATTTATAACTTCCAATTACAGCTTTATGTAAGCGGGCACGCCCTTTATGCCTGGAGGCTTTTATTTAGATATTTAGTTCTTTTTACGTTAGTTCTTATTTTTAATTCTGCTTGAGTATAGTTCTCGATGTTTTTAGTTGGTATATTGGCGTGTGCTAGCTGACACATGGCCAATAATTTATACTTAATTAAAATAATCTTTTGTGTTACATAATAATTTTGCATACTATTGTATAGTCATTTTTTTTCTAACTTGAACAGACAGCTGTACTGCTGGGGAGTTTGTTGCGCTACTTCTTCTTCCCAGCTAAAGGCACTAGGAAGTGGTGAAGGGTGGGCGTTTTTGGGGGACTATCTTATGTAATTTTGACGTTCGAAAAGTGCTGATTCTCAGCCTAATTTGAATAAATGACTTTTGAATTTTGAATTTTGGCTGATTATGATGATGATATTCACGAAGTAAATATACGTGGTGTACACGGCTATATATTAAGCTATACATTTCCAGTATAAGCTGATCTCGTATTGTATAGAATTTCCGTACAATTCAAGATCAGCTTATACTGGAACTGTATAGCTTGATGTGTAGCCGTGTGGACCACGTATATTTACTTGGTGAGTGTACCTTATGCCATAATTGGTTATGACAAAGTGACGTCTGTCAGTTCATTACTAACTAATTGAATTACTTATGTTTGTAGGTCGCAAAGACATTTGGGACTATTGTAAAGGTTACTTAAGAGGTTAAGCAAGGCCGGAGGGTTACGACTAGCAACCATTGTTTTTATATGTAAACACTAAAAATAATACTTGGGAAACTTGGTTTCCCTAAATGCTGATTTTCCTACGTTGGCATTAAGGTCACTGAATGAGGCACAAAAGAAGTTTTATTGAAGTGAAAACTTCTTTAGGCGCGTTGGCCATTTTTGAGATGGGACTAAACCATTGATTTCGCAACACTGTGATGACATCTCATTTTTGTAAATGCGATTGTACTCTTTATTTATGTTAAGTTACGGATCAATGTTCTATGCAAGTATTTTTACTTTAAAGGTTTTGTAAACGCGATTACGCTCTTTATTTATATTACGTTACGGATCAATGTTCTATGCAAGTATTTAAGGTTTCGGAAGTATTTTTTTTTTTTTGTAAACGCGATTATGCTCTTTATTTAGATAAAGTTACGGACCAATGTTCTATACAAGTATTTTTCTTCCACCAAGGCGATCTTGTTCAAGTTTTCACTTCTGTCAGCATTCCCGGAGTGCCACTGCCATTTTTTTTAGTATGGGCGTTTGGTGTCCTCAAAGTCTTAAATCCCTTGATGTCTTTAAGTTACACTTCACAATGAAAAGTTGTCACTTTTGGAGCGACGATTGCTCATTTAAGTTGCTACATGAACTCTATGATTTCATCGTTATCTTCTTTAGATCTATTGATATCTTCAAAGAATCTTTACAAGAATATTTAAAATGCAGAGCGAGATCCCTCTCAAATTAAATATTCAACTCAATTCTCCAATGCAGGCGTTCAAGAGTAAAAAATGAACCTTGTTTGAATTTTCTGCCACTTAAGCAACTTTTTTTTTAAACTGGATTGTTTTATAAGAAGAAAAGAAACTAGGGAATTTACGAGGTATTAAAGGGTTAAACCGTAAAGATGCAGAGCATATTTAACTGGTTTATGTCTCTGAAATCATTTATATTTTGATAACAAAGCTATCTAGCCAATGGTTTTATAAATTGGTTGGTTTGGTTTTACGCGACACCACGCAGCGATACACGACGCCGTCAACATTACGTGTATAGTTATAGTTGTATAAGGTTTTTAATATGTATTAGTTTATTATTGTATAAGATTATTGTGTGTATTATATTTATGGGCCTTAGTTGCCTGATAATAAAGTGATTATTATTATTATAAATACTTACATGTATCTATCACATAATTAAATTATCTGTCGTTGCTTCATTTTTAGTTTCTTTTACCTATTGTGGTATGTATAGTAATCTTATTCCAGTTGCATTGTCTTCACATATAATTATATAATTTTGTATACAAAACATTGTAAAACATTTTAAAAGAGTCAAAAATCAAAATCAAAATATTTTATTTCACATAAACCTACAAGGGCACTTATGAAATGTCAGAAGCTAGGTGCACGGTTCCAATTGGTCGCTTCCTATGGAGAAGAGCCGGCAAGAAACTCCACGGTAGAGTTTCTTACAGAGTAACTTGAGTGACTTGAGTTCGGTGGAGTAACGGTAGAGTTTCTTGCCCATTCTTCTCCATACGAAAACTACCTTTTGGAAGGGGCGATTAGAATCAATTTTATTTTTTGTAAATTTTGACATTCAAAAGTGTCTTTTATGTGTCTAATTGAAATAAGTTATTTGACTATGACTTTGTCTTACAATAGGTTCCTACTTTAGTTGTTTTTGACATTTAGGTACCTACTTAGACAGATTGCGTAGAAATTCTTCAATACAAAATCTTATGACTGTTTTACCAGAAGGAGGAAATGGAAAACAAAAACCTCGCTCAACTGTAATGATCAAAACAAAACACAACACCTTTTTTTCATCACACAAAAAAACTCAGCAACTCGTATGCCTAAATGAGTCAATTTCCCCGAAAATTTGAAAGTAAAAGATTACAAAGGACTTTGAATTAAATTGTATTTACATAATTTAAGCAACGCAGGTGCTGCGAACTCTAAAAGGGTAAAAAAGTTGGGCACACGCGCGGTTGCCCCTTTTAATTCAAGCTCCTGTCGTGAAGTTATTTAGGCAACGTTTGTACTTTGTAATTTTTTGGCCGACGCTGTAAACAGAGGGTTATGAGTTTAGAAGCGAAAGTGTATTGTGTATACGTGAGGAGTTTTGTAAACTGTGGTCTAACTAGTTTTTGGTATTTATTTACTTACTTTATAGTATGGTTGTGCCTAGATAATTCTCCCACCCGTGTTTTATAAACGCTTTTTTTTTACTGTTACATTTTTGGTCATACTAAACTGATTCCTTGAAAATAATCTTAAAGCCCTCCTTGTATTTTTTTAGGGTTCCGTACCCGAAGGGTGCCAAACGGAACCCTATTACTAAGCCTTCGCTATCCATCTCTCTGTCAGCGGGCTGTATCTCATAAACCATAATAGTTAGACAGTTGACATTTTTACAGATTGTGTATTTCTGTTGACGCTAGAAGAAAAAATAGTAAAAATTAAATAAAGTTAATAATTGAAGGGGGTTAGGGGGGTGGTATCTTTACATACCAAGACCCCTCCTCGGAAAGCACGCTAAGCCATTGGTTCCGGCTGTCATTTGTAGATCTTTGACAGTCGTTACGGGTAGTTAGAAACCCAAAAAGTCTGACAACCAGTCTTACTAAGGGGTATCATGTTACCTGGTAACTAGGTTGTGGAGGTCAGATAGGCAGTCGCTCCATGTAAAATACTGGTATTCAGCTGCATCCGGTTAGACTGGAAGCCGACCCCAACATAGTTGGGAAAAGGCTAGGTAGATGATGAATTAAAGGGGATTCCCATACAAAAAACGTGTTTTTTTTTGGCGTGTTTTATGCTAAATATTGTGCGGTGGTACGGAACCCTTTGTGTGCGAGTCTGATTCACCCTTGTTTAAAGTCAAAGTCAAAGTCAAATAATTTACTTTAATTGGGCACATAAAAGGCACTTTTGAACGTCAAAACTCTTGAACGTCACTTTTGAACGTTTATTGTTTTTTTCTACGGAAATAAAACGTTTTTTTTTTTCTTTCCTATTCAGTTCGTATAGTTTAATATGCTGGCTCGATACCGATGTTCTATTTTGGCAGGAGAACAAAATCGACTACGCAGCAATGACTTTTCAGGGGTTGCTAATGTTATTGCTCAAGCTTTGGTTCCATAAGAAAACGGAAAACGGTCAGTATAAAAACGGCTGTCCAAATACAGAGCCTTTTTGACACCTTAAAGTCAAATACTGATGAAAATTACAGATTTCCATGACGGCCGTTAAAATATGACGGAACCGCTTTCCTAAGAAACTCAAGTCTATTAGGTACTGAAAACATGCAGTATTATGTGGTGTTATAAAAAAAAAACGTGTGGCACTCGGGGACTGCCGCAGTAAAGCTATTTTATATAACACAGTGTAGTGTTTCATTCTCGTTTTTTGTTGTACTATTCTTAATTGGATTTATTATAAAAATAGTCACAGGGATCGTAGGGATCGCTGCTGTTCCAATAATGAAAACGTTTATAACATACTAACTTTCGCCCGCGGCTTCGCCCACGTTGATGTTATAAACTATCCCACAGGAATGTACTACCGAGATAAAAAAAAAAAACGTGTGGCACTCGGGGACTGCCGCGGTAAAGCTATTGCATAGCATTTGTAACCTCCATACTTCCTATTTGTTAACGCTACACTTGGGATGATGACGTGATGACATAAAACAAAAATTACGTTCCAATGACAACACTTTGTCATCGGAACCGTCATTACATGGTAGGTGGAGTGGGGGGTGTTAAGTTTTTATTTTCGTTACGTTACAGAATTTCTTGATTCGGTCGCCGCGCTCAAAGCCCGCGATAAAAGCTATGCAATAGCTTAAAAACTTGTGCGGTCGGGGGACCCCAGCAGGGACGAAGTTCCTTCTCATTTTTTTGTTTATGATTTATTTCCTAGATTTAAAATTAAAATTAAATTTACGCTGCTGCCATCTTGGATTTACATTTTAACTCACTATCGGCTCAAACTTGGCTAACACCCTCGAAAACCATGAAAACGACACCCACGACGAAAAATTAAAAAATTTTCGCAGTCGCCATTTTGGATTTTCATTTTGACCAAATTCATATTTCCTCTCTCTCTAAAGAAAAAGAAAGAAAGGAAAAGAGAGAGGGCAAGAGAGGGAGAAAGTCGCATGACGTTTTTTTTTGTTACTTGATGATTTCTCCAATCGCAAGCCGCGTTAACGACCTAAGATTGAATTTTACATTGTTTGGAATGAATTCAAACAATGTAAAATTCAATCTTAGGTAGAACAAAGATTTATTTGATAGTAAAATGTGTCTACTCGGTAAGTACGTATACATTTCTATTCCCTATTGTGTCACCGCTGTGTTATGCATAACACATTTCCTTAACCTACTTGTTAGAAAACAGCCACATTTCACGATAGTTTTGAGATTTTACAAGAGGAATCCCAAGTAAATAAAACCACATTTCCATCTTGAAATTTTCAGGAAAATGTTAGCAGTTTATTCCTTAAAGATAAATTATGCTTCTGAAGAATTATTTCTTGATCCGTGATTTTCTTTTAAGACGCAAATATTTTGCAGAATTTTTGTATCCGATCCGAAAATCTAGTAAGTAAAGAAGCCTTATCGCTTCTAACTTCCATTTGTAAAGAATTAAACAATTGAAGTCTTAGAAATCCACCTGTAAAAGGTTCTGAATGGTCAAGTCATTGAAATTCACTGCCTTTTACTCAATGAAATAGAATTGATGGCTTATCTCAGTTTTTCCATGAAAAAGTACATGACGAATTTCAAAGAGATTTTATTTAGGTCTAAAGAAAATGTGGGAGTGTCTGGATTTGTGCCCGATTGATGACAATAGGCTTGCCTCTATTACATGGGACAAAAAATATAACTGACGAAATGGGGGTGTACAATAGCTTAGACCTCTGTCTAACCCTTTGGGGATTATAGGCTCGATGTTATGTTATGTTAAATGATGAAGTAGTGCTATTCTGTAAAGCTTCGACTTGACTTTGACTTGACTTCAAGCCCGACTTATATGATGATTCTTACTCATTTGTTTTAAAAATGGAGGTATGGCGGATGTACCTATCAAATATTTTTATCTAAACCCATGCTATAAATCCTCTATAAAAGTTTCTGAAACTGTTAGTTTATTGCCAACATTAAAATAATCAGTGCCATAGTTACCATAATATCATCCAAACGAGTGTTATAATTTTGTACTAAATTTCATTATGCAGCTCCTTTGATTTTTCGATCCCTTCCTCACTTATCAAACAGCCACATTCTCACTACTCAATTCGTGGTATCTTAATGAATTTAAAAAAAATAACGTTGTCATGCACGCGCATTTCACTACCACAGCACCGTAACTTAAATTAATATATTTAATATTATTTTTATATTTAATACTCATACAAACTTGAATCGATTTATCGTGAGTATCGAGTACCGAGTCGTATGGTTACTTCACTAGTTACATCGCAATGACAAATGTCAAAACGGGCCTTGTATTTTTCAACTTGAACGGCCGAACCCAATAACCTACTTTCAGTTAATGACAGATCGCTATTGATGGTAGACAGTATAATTCTATCTGTCATTGAATGTCATTCCGTAAGATTCCTTATTCTCTGACAGATTATTGGGACGTTAAAATCATAGATAGATAGATTTTTCTATCTCCAATATGCCAAAACTGATGATAGATAGGTTATTGGGTTCGGCCGTAAATCTTTCTTGTACGTCCCAAGCAGTAGCATCAAACAAAAACAACCTCCCGGTAAATGCAACTGAAGTTAAAAAAACAAAAAACTAAATCTCAAAGAAATCGAATCGGAAGTCGGGAAACATTTTAATTTAACAAATGGCAAGTTCTGCCAAGTTAAGCGGGAAACGTATAAACATAGCGCGACGTTGTTTAGACAAAAGATAAAAGATAAGAGAAGGAACTTGTAAGCTGGTTGTTTCTTGCGATAACGTTTTACGCAGCTCTCTCTCGACCCAATATAAGTTTCTGTCCTATCTTGAATGAGACAGGCGACACTGCAAGCGAGAAGCGTTGGATGAGATAAATAATGTATTAACATTTTATTCTGATGTATTTTGTGGCAGCAGAGGAGCTCGTGGCTAAGTAATAACAGCCGTACGGGTCGATCCATCAGGTTAAACTACGCTTGGTGAGGTTGTTCCGTGGATGGGTGACCATTTCTACATACTGTGACTCCTCTTTGCCTCGGAAAGCACTTTAAACCGTTGGTCCCGGCTGTCATTCGTGGATCTTTGACAATCGTTACAGGTCGTCAGAAGCTCGAAAGTCTGACAACCAGTCTTACCAAGGGGTATCGTATTACCTAGTTACTGAGTTGTGGAGGTCGGATAGGCAGTCGCTCCATGTAAAATACTTGTATTCAGCTGCATTCGGTTAGACTGGAAGCCGACTCCAACATAGTTGGGAAAAGGTTAGGCAGATTAATTGTATTCTGTGGCAGTATTCTAACTTTTACATTGTAACTTTCCCATATCCAATACTTATGCTCAGCCCATAGTAAAAATCTTCGTTCCATCAACAATCGTCTTCTACGATGTCCTTCTCACCGCTCTGGTTTCATTCACTCTTCTTTCTTTGTCCAGGCGGTTTTTTTTTGGAATGCTCTTCCTCTGAAAATCAGGACGGCAACCAGTCGGTTGTCTTTTAAGTGAAGGCGCGTGAGTATATACGTAAGAAGTTGGCAGAAACATCACTGCGCTAATTTGCTGGATTCGCGTTTTCTCCTCTACACATACATAACATCACGGCTGTAATCCCCGAAGAGTTAGGCAGAGGTGTACCTATAGTACACCCACATTTCGCCAGTTATGTTTAAGTCCCATGTAATAGGGGGCGAGCCTATTGCCATCAACCGGGCACAAATCCAGACTCCGGGCTGCTACTGAGAAATCCTCCTCTACTGATCGTTATTTCTCCTCTACCGCTCGTTATTTCTCCTGACAAAATTTATTCTGTTTATATGTATGTATCTGTGTATTTATTCTTGTAGTTTATAGTTATTTTCGTGTTATCAATCCCTTATATTGCACCTGCCATGTTTTGTCTCTGCATCACCCTAAGGTTGACTGGTAGAAAATGCCAAAAAAAAAAACTTTTATTTTATATATCTTCAGAAGTCATGCATCTATATATACCATTTTACACCCTTTTAAGACATACGGTGCCACAGACAGACATACAGACACACACACATAGCGGTCATACTTAAACACCACTCTTTTTACGTCGGGGGTTAAAAACAAGGGTGAAATGTCACATGTCCCTATAATTACCTTCATCATCATCATCATCATTTCAACCGAAAGACGTCCACTGCTGGACATAGACCTCCCCCAAGTACCGTCACTTCAACAGGTTCTGGCATCCAACGGATTCCTGCGGCCTTCACCAGGTCATCGGCCTACCTTGTGGGAGGCCTTCCAACGCTACGTCTTCCGATACGTGGTCGCCACTCCAGAACCTTTTGGCCTCATCGGCCATCTGTTCTGCGAGCAATGTGCCCTGCCCGTTGCCACTTAAGTTTGGCAATTCTTCGGGCTATGTCGGTTACCTTGATTCTCATGCGGAGCTCTTAATTTCTGATTCGATCACGTAGTGAAACTCCAAGCATAGCCCTCTCCATTATCCTTTGGGTGGCCTTCACGGGTTCTGAATATCAAACTGGTTTTTGAAGTGAAAACTTCTTTAGGCGCGTTGGCCATTTTTGATGGGACTATCACTAAACCATTGATTTCGCGACACTGTGACGACACCAGCGTTGAAGTCTTTTTAATGGTCAAAAGGACCATTAAAAAAACATCAACGCGTTGATTTCCACGGTGCCGATTTTTTTTCAAGTTTTCACTTCTGTCGACACTCCCGGAGTGCCTCTGTTTTTTTTTAAACCCAATGGCTATCTTAAATTTTGGCCAAACCCATTTGAAGATTACAAGCCAATCAGACAAGATCTACTAACTCCCATTAAAACTGAACATAAAACCTTATCTAGTACCTAATTAACTTTGAACATAGCTCTGAATCTAATACTGTAAACCTAATTGTGGTCTTGTATATAATAAAATGGTGTCCGTTGCTTTCCCAAACGGTTTTCCGTCTCAGTGCAAACATATTTCTATTGAGCTTCTGAAACTTAATTAACTTTACAAAATTGCTACCTTATTATATTTCCAGAAATATCTACTTGTTGTTAGCTACTAGGGTCTCCTAGTCGCTAACAACAAGTAGATATTTATACTGTCTTGTACTTATTAATAAAATAGATGTCTTGGTAACATAGGCCGAAATAGAGAATAATATAAAATTCATGAACGTTATTAAGCTGACGAAAGTAAGATACTCGTATATAAGACAGATATATGAAACAAGTTGCGCCCCGCGGTTTCACCCGCATAAGTCTCGATCCCGTGAAAATATCGAGATAAAAAGTATCATATGTCCTAATCCAGGTCATGGTCTACTGATGTGCCAAATTTCATTCAAATTTGCTCAGCTGTTTTAGCATGACAGGGTAACAAATAAACACACTTTCGCAATAATAAAGGTAAGGATTAACAGTCTTAACTTTACTGAATTAAATATACACATAACATTAAGAATTTAAATAAAGCAAAATAACAAAAAAATACAAATGAGGCCAGAAAAGAAGATACAGTTTCAAAATCTCTCGGCACAAGCTAATCTTAAACATAAGAGAAGATTTTCATTTCCCAATATTTCTGCTGGAGATAACCAGCCCCGGGTGCTCGGAAAGTATTAGTATTTAGTAGTAGCTGTCACTCGCAGAATATCGGAAGGCAATTGTCGTCCATGAAAAACGTTAAAATTGTAGTCGCAATCTCTTCTCAGCGACAATGTCAAAAACTTGTTAAAATTTGACAAATTGAAATTGAGATTAGAATGTGAACATTCTTCTTAATACGAGAATTGCTCCTTTGGTAATGCAAATTCAAAATAACAACCCAGCAGACTTCATTCACCAGGTCCAACAAACAACACTGCACCAAATATGCATCAAGTCATCCTAGATTCCCGAAATCCGGAACACTTAACACAAGAGCAACATGGCAAGCCAGCCAGTTTAATTTATACGTACCAGTAACTCTCCTCCGTGTATGCCAGCCATGATCCGGCGGAGATTATGCAAGTTTGCAAATAGTTGACGGGCTATGCACTTACTCTGTAACTTTTGAGTAATTGAAAACTGTCCAAGTTTGCCGGCCCTGCGTCTGAACACTTGAGTGCATTCACTGGGAACACAAATATTGGAGTTATATTGTTTATATTGTGTGGGAAGTTTTGTAGGGCCGGAAGTGTACTTGTTAGAAAGTGTTCTTTTTCACTGCCGAGTTAAGTGAGCCCACGTTCGCACGGACGTAAAAATATCGCGAAGGGATTTTATCGCGCACTGGATTTTCAACTCTCAGTGTTAAGACGCAGATATATGATAGTGACCTTGAGTGGTTAGCTTGCGTGTTCTGTACTGAGCTCACGCAACGCGTCGTACGTCCAGCCAGTAATAGGACTCGCCCATCAAGGAGCGCTGTCCCA
Source organism: Agrochola lychnidis (assembly GCA_963680765.1). Lineage (NCBI taxonomy): Eukaryota > Metazoa > Arthropoda > Insecta > Lepidoptera > Noctuidae > Agrochola > Agrochola lychnidis. Next base: position 21,248,979 of record OY796857.1, read on the forward strand.
AATTAGACGCATTATTAATTTATTACACGTAAAACAAAAAGTATTTTAATAAAACACGTATACTAAAAAATTGATAATTAAATTATCTTTAAAATGATGAACTTTTCAGAAAAATACGCTTGATGGATTTTGCGTCATTCTCAGTTTTTTATCCGCATTAGACATAACTTTTTAAATTAATTTCACTATGTAATATAAACATAATCAAAAATATGCCTATATTAAAATATTAAGAAAATGTTCTAATTTAACACATATTTTTTCCAAATCACTAACACTACTCGTTCAGACGTCATCTTCAGTATAAAATCATTAAAAGTCAGCTATTGTCCCCTTAAGCCGAGCGTTGAGAATTCAACAGAGTGCACCCCAGCGCGTCGAAAAAACACACTGTTGGATTTTCAACTCTTGGTGCTAAGCAGAGCGTTGAAAATCCAGCGTGCAAAAAAATCCCGCCGCGATATTTTTACGTCCATGCGAACGTGGGCTTATACGAAGATTTCTCCTGTACACTCACGACCTTTATCTACGCAAGATTCAAGAGCGATTTTCTCCTAAACTTTTGGTAGAAATATGGCGTTACAAGAATAGTATTTTCGAAAGAATACTATTATGAAATAGGTCTTTTCTCAAAATTGCAACCGTTATTTCACGAGAAATCTCTTTTGAATTTTTGCGTAAGTAAGGTTGCTGGTGACCGTACAACGCTACACGATTCTTTGGCGTGTGACCAAAATCCGTACTAATGCCGCTGTTTCATTTTGTCAAATGTTGATCCACAACGATCCCCTTTTTTTGGGTGGGAAATTATCTAATAACTTCTCCCTCCTGCTCTGAGCGGAGAGCATGTCAGACTCTTGCTGACTAAAATCCACCCGTGTTCCTTCAGTTGCCTATATGTTACCAGGGGCCACGATATCTATGTGGCGCTAAAATATACTCTAAGTAAATAAGTAGCTAAGTGTACAAAAATCACACACCCCTATTTCCTTGAACAAAGGAAAAGCAATCCTATTTTCACGTCCCTAAAAATTATATTGCATGTGGTTATTAGCAAAATGTTTTCATCAATTATCAGACGCTAAGAAACTGTTACGAAATTGTGTACAAGTGCAAATTGACACTATTCTTAGTTATAATGTAATCTATCTCGTAAGTTCGAGTTAAATTGCTTACTAGCCTATTAAGCTAGATTGTAATCCATTACTAAGAACTTTAGTCTTTATCTATTAGAAAAGAAAAAAAAACGTGTGGCACTCGGGGACTGCCGCGGTAAAGCTATTGCATAGCATTTGTAACCTCCATACTTCCTATTTGTCAACGCTACACTTGGGATGATGACGTGATGACATAAAACAAAAATTGCGTTCCCATGACAACATCACGTTTTCATGGGAACCGTCATTACATGGTAGGCGGAGTGGGGGGTGTTAGGTTTTATTTTCGTTACGTTACGGAATTTCTTGATTCGGTCGCCGCGCTCAAAGCCCGCGATAAAAGCTATGCAATAGCTTAAAAGTGGTTAATTACCACTGCGCTACCAACCCAAATTAAAATGCCAAAACACACGGTGGAATAGCCAAAATAATAAAAATACATGATGATCATGTCGGTTTTATAATGCTACAATAAATGACATATTTACGTTAACATTTGGAGTTGATAATTACTGTGAAGCCCATCAATTTCTCCTTAGCCCGTGCGCACTTTGGACGCGTTTTCGTACGAATTTTACTCGTGCGTACACACGAACATGCACGAACGATCCCGACCTTCCAAGTACAAAGGGAGCGTGCAAACTGGGTGCGAGTTAGTCTAACGTATACGTACGTATTGTTCCGACGTCCGAAAACAATCCGAAGTTGTTGGGATTTTTCGTGCATTCAATGGGATATCACCGGAACACTACCTATTTGACGGACAAAAACATATTCAGTGTGCTCCTTCAATTCGTACGACCACGATCGTACGTTTACGTACGATACAAATTCGTGTCCAAAAGTGTGCGCGGCCATATTGTGGACCAATAAGCCGCTTACATACTTATTATTCCGTTTCGTTTAATTTCTCTCGTTAAATTTGTTTAATATCCATTAAAAAATACGAAACTATAGGGGAATGAAAAAGCAAATAAAAACAACATTTTTAATATCAAAATAAAAATCTTGTGTACATTGAGGTATGTTTATTATAGAGTATAACATTGAGCAATTGAAGTTGAGATATAATAATAAACAAATAAGTCTTGAATCCAGTATTTTTTTTATAAATAAAAAACGTGAACCAATTTAATTAAATCCAGTTTTTTTTTTCCAATATAAAAACTCATATTACGTATTAAAGCATTCGATTTATAAAAAAAAAAAAATAAATAAAAAATACATACATCATGGCTTTTCGTAACTACACAATGGATACTTGCATACATTTAAAAGGAAGAACGTTCAGTAGTATCAAAATTAAATTTATTTAAACCCCGTGGTTTCTGAAAGCCTAGTCAATAAATTCATTTAAGTCATATTATTTAAATAGGCTTAAAGAAACCAGCAGCCTAATTACGTAACACACTACCAATACGCTTTCATTTCATAAACTCAAAAATATCCATTGCACCCTATGTTTTAAAATACGTGTTCACGACGCATTGGATATTGTTGGTCTATTAAAATGAGAGGAATAAGTATTTGGAAGATTATGCAATTAACCGTGCTAGGATAAACTTATAGCTAGAGGTAACATTATCTTTATATATATAATTCTTCTGTGAGTGTGTATGTCACTGAACTTCTCTCAAACGACTGGACCGATTTTGATGAAATTTTTTGTGTGTGTTCAAGGGGATCTGGGAATGGTTTAGATTCACAATTGGACCCGGTAGGGGGCGCTGTTCGGACAGGACAACGTCTGTCGAGTCCGCTAGTCTTTATATATATAATTCTTCTGTGAGTGTGTATGTCACTGAACTTCTCTCAAACGACTGGACCGATTTTGATGAAATTTTTTGTGTGTGTTCAAGGGGATCTGGGAATGGTTTAGATTCACAATTGGACCCGGTAGGGGGCGCTGTTCGGACAGGACAAAGTTTTCTCCTAAGAATTCGTATAATATACGCCGTGTCATTTTATTCGTCTTACAAATGCAGCTCTTTCCATGTATCCAATGAATGACTACTAAACATTCATTAAAAAAATTGCCGTAATAATTTTTAATTGCTTCTAGAGGTATTTTATATCGGGAACATTGAGTGGCCCTTTGTAAGACGACTAAAAGTCACGGTGTATAATCTCATTTCAAGACTCTCTTTCTTGTTTATCATAATCGATGCAAGAAATCACAACTTCAACTCAAATCGTATACGTAGAAGTAGGTAAAAGGACATAAGTCAGACAGAAAAATCCAGATTTTATTAATCTCAAGGTTGATTTTATAACATAACATAACCACCAATAGTAGGTACACCCACATTTCACCAGTTATTTTTAAGTGCCATGTAATAGGGGGTGAACCATTGCCATAATCTGGGCAATTTTGGGTGTACTATTCACAGTATACACCCCTGCCGAAACTTTTGTAAGAATACTGGCGTGATGTTATGAAGAAATCTCATTTCCGCAACTTTTTCGCGCAACTGTACTTTTGCGCAAGTGGATTCGCGCAAATGTCATTCGCGCAAATAGATTCGCGGAAATATCTTTTCATGCAAGTGGGTTCGCGCAAGTGTCTTTCGCCGAAATGTCTTTGGCGCAAGTATCCAGCTACCCGATTATCCTTTTTAAATAACATAATTTTACTAAAATGTCTTTTATCACCTAAATATGTAGGTATGTACATTATGAGCCATAAACAAAGCAGTTTATGTATACATATGAAAGAAAAAATATTATGACGCGTCTTCAATTCGGCGCTAAAAGCATAATTTCTTAACGCTAAAATGTCAACGTTTAGGCACTGGCTGTATTTCCCCAAACTAATATTCAATTTCTAACCCTAACCTCCTTGCGTTAAGGATTAAATTGTATTTTATATTTGACATAAAAATGTACATACAGCTATCTTGATCTTGTAATTTTGGCGATAAAAAAAAGGATGCCGTTTCGCGAAAAATTATGTCATTTTTATTAACATTTTATTGCAATATCTTACTGGTTAGTGATACTGATCTCATATTTATTTATCGGAAATACATAATATAAAATTGAAAACACAATATTATTCCTAATTTCAAAATTTTATAAATGTAAAAAAGTTATAAAACTAGTTACTTACATAACTTACAAAATTATATATTTACAAAATTACCTATTACCATAAATAATTGAGCCTGTTTGGTTCATTAATATATATTACATCGGCGCAATACCAAAACTTTTAAGTCCGGTTTTACTTTTCGATTTCTATGTTAGAATCGACATGTATATCGTATGCATAACATTAAGGCGCCATGTCCACGGACGAGAGAATCGCGGCGATAGTCACGCTATGCCTTCTAATTATCACCGCGATGAAATCCCCGCGTGGAGATTGATTCATAGAGCTTATATTGAATATGATGGTACGGCAAGACTATCGCCGCGATTTTCTCGCCCGTGGAGATGGTGCCTTAGCCCGAGATCTAGGTACCGTACGACATAACATAGATGTAGCATAAATTTGAAAATTTACATTCATTAATTTCAATTTTACGAACGTATTTGGTTATATGACTTCACAAGTTTGCGTAAAGATCATTTTCACCTAAAGCAGTAATAAACATTGGTGATTTTGAGGGTGCACTCAGTTCGGATAGTGATCGGTTTTACGAATTTTTTCGATGCTACATCTAAGTTGTGTCGTACTGTACAAACGTTTTCAGAAACGTTTATTAACGCTTTGTCACTGTCGCACAACTATCAAACTACAAGTGCAAGATAGAGACGGTATAGTGTCTAAGTCACAAAACGTGCTTAAACGTTACGTTTAAAGATCTCGGTTTTAGATCTTTGAATAATTCAGAATCTTTACGGTGCACTTAATTTTGGCTCTAATTCAACTATCTTCAGCATCATTTACAGAATTTATTTATTGAAATTGCAAGTTATAAAATTCGTCATAATTCGTTTTACGTCGGTTTCGACATCCTCACATCCCAGTTTCGTTCAAATACCGAATATCTTAGGTGTATTACGCAGATACCAACCTATTAAACTAAAGGAAATCATCTGTGTAAATATCACACAGTGATTTCCATTTACAATATATACTAATAATGTAACACTAAGTTACGAATCTAATTTAGATTGACTAGTGTTTCTCGATGATTCCACTGATACGTCTTTTCTTGCATTGTCACTCAATACTGGCCGATCTGAAAAGATTTTTTTTCATTAATAAATTGTTATAAATACTGTCATGGGGACAACCGACAGAAGTGAAAACTTAAAACTGGTATTAGCGCCATCTATGTTTTAGGTTACAGTACTACGACGCGTGGTGACGCGAATCCATAATTTTATCTCTTACCAAAAATCGCTCAGCGCGCCAAAAGAAGTTTTCGGTTCAAAATTTTTACCTCTTCAAATTAATATCTCGCCATTCTATTATTTGAACAATCCCCGTAAGAAAAAATCAAGTAACAAAATAAAAAAAATTAAGGCTTATTCCCCTAAATATTTTATTATAAATAAATAATTTTGATAATTGGTCCCTGTTCCCGATATCTACTTTTTTTTAAATGTTTTGTTTTTATAAAAATATATAAAATATAATTTATAAAACGAAATATAGGATATTTTTGCTAAAATATTTAATACCCCTTCGATAAAAATTTGACAAAATTATTTTTGAAAGAGCACAATAAGTATTATAACTACTTAAATATTTTTAGACACAATGGTAAATCTTGCTATTATGGCATTACTGAAACTCATGAAAAGGCTAGCTACAATGGACCTTCTACTAAAGCTCAAAGAAAAATATTTTACATAGATCTTAAGTTATGAAAGAGCAAATTGATTTAATACATTTTTACAGTTCAATAACTTTGTTCTCGTATTTCGAATGCAGTTTCAACTTTGTTAAGGAAAAGTTAAAAGTGTAATCATTGATCTAACTACATTTTATAATTTAGAGAAATTTTACGAAGGTTTGTTCTTGTGTGATTCATTATTAAAATAGGTTTTTACTTTTATTAATTTATTTATCTTTTGTATAGATTCTTTTCTATTTTGTGAATGTGAGAACGCTGTAGACTTAGTGGATTGTAAACCTGTAGACCATTTTCTAATTTGTTAAGTACTTAGTACTTATTGAAAGACCTACACTGTCCTCCCATACCTAGTAACACTGTTATTTGAAAGTATTGTAAAAGCCAATTATTTTTAAAAGAGTAACCGTGGAGTTTCTTGCCGGCTCTTCTCCATAGGAAACGACCAATTGGAACCATGCACCTAGCTTCTGACGTTTCATAAGTGCCCATGTAGGTTTATGTGAAATAAAATATTTTGAATTTTTGAATTGGAAATCTACATTTAAAAATTAAACTCAAAATTGATAAAAACTATTCGAATAATCTGCTTCTTACAAATGATAAAATTGGCATACAATTACAGTGGTTTGCGATATCAGTATGCAAAAAATTAGTAGATTAATTTGTTGTAAGTACTCACCAAATATCCGAAGAAGAATCTTCTCGATCCCATGTAGCGGTGACTCGAAGGTCAAGCATAGAAACATGGCAAGGAAGAATGTCAGCACTATATGCGATATTGCATTCGCCATCTGAAAAAGAAAGTCGATTTTAGTTTACCAAGTGTTACGGCCCGCCGCCGCCAGGTGGCGCATGGCGGGTGTACTGGAGCCATGCCTTTGCGCCAGCCGGTACTTTCCGCGCCAGTCAGGGGCGCCGCAAGTGTTAAAACTAAAAAAGAAGAATTTCTTCCTTCAGAGTTTTCGCATGGTGGACATCTTTTCAGAAAATTAAATAGATTTTTATTATTGGCTTTTGGATTTTAATTATTAATCGAAGCCTTCACAGTGGCAACAGCCACACCACCAAGCTTGACAGATTTATATAAAAACTGCTACTACTATACTACACTCACTGCCACTCACTCACTCACTCACACACTTGCTCGCTGCTGCAGCAACTTGCTACTATTTTATACCTTGGTTATGAGATATCTGTCGTTGGTTAAATTGACCTTAAGTCAGTTTAAACGATGTTTGTCTCGATGAATTTTATCATCATATTGATTTTAGATTTAATTAGCAGCGCCCCGCGGTTTCACCCACACAAGTTTCGATCCCGTAAGAATATCGGGATAAAAAGCATCCTATGTGTTAATCCAGTTTATAAACTATCTGTGTGCCAAATTTCATCCAAACCCGTTCAGTAGTTTTTGCGTGAAAGAGTAACAAACATCCATCCATCCTCACAAACTTTCGGATTTATAATATTAGTAGAATTAAGGAGGAAATAGCATATGGTCTAACTCTGCCAATTCACAAATAATTGTGATGTCCCTTGCACAATTTGTTCGTCTTTTTTCTTAAATTATTACTGTTTTCCATTTATTGTTTCCCCTTAAGCTTAATGTGTGTTCGCACAAGCACACGTCGATGGCTTCCCGTCCATCGTTAGACAGAAATCTGCCTCTTTGCTCTGTAGAATGCGGAAAAGCTCTAACTTCATCCTGAAGACCATAGCGGGGAGGTACGATTCTCCTTTGTTAGGTGATGTTGTTCGAAGATGTATTTCGAACAACAGCCTTGTTTCCAAATAGATAATAAGTTTACTAATATAGATATAAGTTATCTTTTTGTTTACTAATCCGTATGGATGTTGCTGATCCGAATTAAAAATTATTTTATTTTAATCCCTCTGTCCCATTATTTTGAAAAGCGCATATATATGCTTACAAAAACCTAGCAAGGAAAGTAATTACATCCAAGTTTCCTGTATCGTTTCCTGTTTGACGATACTACACATTCATTAAGGAAACCAGAAGTACTCTTTTATTAACTTGAAGTGAGTAAGTATGGGAGACGAATGAAAGCTGGTATGTTCACTAGCTTGGTATATTGTCCAAAGTCCACACACATACACATATGTATAAGGTTTGAAGTACAGAAGCTGAAATTTTACAAGGAGAATAGATAATAATTTATCCTAATATTTATGAGTATTTTTTTTACATATCATTTTTTTATATTTATTTTTGTAATACATCAAATCTACCTAGCCGTTTCCCAACTATGTTGGGGTCGGCTTCCAGTCTAACCGGATGCAGCTGAATATCAGTGTTTTACATGGAGCGACTGCCTATCTGACCTCTACAACACAAACAAACATAGCGGTCAAACTTATAGGTAACACCCATATTTTTGCGTCGGAGGTTAGAAATAATACTCACAACAGTGAAGAAGGTGATATGTAGAGGATGTCTCAGTTCACCAACGTAGTACAATTCGACGACTCCGTTCACCAAGTAAGCACAGAATGTCAGTCTTGAGAATGGAGCCAGGAACTTCCACGTAAGTAATTTTCCGAAGAAACCTGGAAATAATATGGTTTTTGATAAAGGATCGGAATTTTAAGTAATACAACAGGTTTTAAAGTAGCATCAGTAAATAACTAAGACTGAATACTATAAAATACAATAGACGTGGATATATATAGTAACCTGTTCCGTTTAGCTATTTCTAAAGAGCCATAAAAAACCCTAAAAGAACGTGTTTCACCTCTCAACGACATATCCTCAGAATGACGATTGACTTGTCACGAACCCAAACCAAGCGCTGACGTAGCGCTCGGTGTGGCAACACGCCTTATTCTAGGATGCCTCGTTGAGAGGTGAAACACGTGTCGATTTCTTTCAGGGTTTTTTATAACTCTTTAGAAATAGCTAAGCGAAACGGGTCATTAAATTTAACCACGTCAATTGATTTTATAATGAATTTTCGCAAGGTCACACCTGAATCAATTAAATATCTGAATACTATATTTGATTTAAAAAAGTATTTAAATCAAACTAAAGACCCATGATAATATAATTATATAGCAGTAAGATGGCATAATGTGGACATTGTTATTGATCGAACCAATAAATTTTTACTCGGACTTGTGGCAAACGAAGAAAAACTTTTAAGAATTTACGATATAGTTGAAAATAAAAGTAATAATAAATATTTTACCTGCATTGCCAGTGGCACAGGCAATAATCAGCCATCCATTGGCAATGCCCCAGGCAAGTTTGTGCAAAGAAATGTAGGCAGCAGCTTCTAGCGCGCTATATTGGTACCACTCTTGATAGAAGATAGTCACGGAGAAGGTAGTTACGGCACCAAGGACCACGCTGGTGATCCACGCAAACGTTTTCATCAGGAAAGAGAACTGGTAGCTGTAAAAACCGTAAAGAATTTTATGGTTGTCTTTATAAAAGTAAATCTGTATGAAGGTCACAAAATTAAGGCTTCAAAAGTTTTAAAATAAAGGCGGAAATCATATAAACTCACTTTTCTGTTTGAACCCGATGCAGAAGATATCCAGTTAAAATTCCTATGAAATATATCATCATCTTCATGTGTGTCTTGATGTAAGCTTCATTGAAGTAATAGTTGGAAATAATATCAGTGAACTCTCTGCAACAAAAACCATAAAATTAAAACATTATATTACAATAATTGTTCCTTCTAATGACACTAAAATCGTTGACAATAACACATTTATCTACTCTCATATCGTAAGATTCGAATTATAAACTTTTAAACGAGTTTATATTGGCATACTTTGTAAACTCAAAACCGAAGTTTAAAAGTAGAATCATACAATTATAATCACACTTTTTCTGTAACAAAATAATGTTATAAAACAATGTTTTTACCAATATTATACAGGGTAAATCCAAAAAGTTAATATCACCAAGGAGATTTTTTTTTCCAACGGAACGCATATTCGCGGCGCGCCATTTGTTCATTTCCAATGTATGAGAATAGTTAAAGTAGTGTGTGATACTATTAAAAACTCGTCTTTTAATACCCTTCATTTTGCAATAGTTTCGTTTCAAACTACTATTAACGTTAATGAGGAATCAACAAGAATTCTAAATGGAAACTTACTTGGCATAAAACAAAAGAGTAGGATCCAAGTTATCCCTGTAGGTGATAACTGCAGGGCCTATCAAAGAGAGGAGGATAGCAACTGATGTAAGTATAGGGCCAACTCTGCGCCACCTCCATAAACTGTAGATGAAGATGGGGGCTATGAAGAACAGCTGCGTGTCCACGGAGAGATACCAGGATTGGAACATGCACTGAAAGAAACAAAAAAGGGGTTTAAAAATTTGTCAAAGTTTATTTAAGATATTAAATAAAATTTTGATCACAATATCAAAGTCAAAACCATTAACGAAATCGCCAATGGAACGAATTTGTTTGAAGATAAAATGTTGCCTATGGCCCAGTTGCTCAAATAAAAATGATCGCAAAATTAATGTGGCAATTGTCAAGCATACGTAAATTAAACACCCTGAACCTATTCATAGTAAACATGTACATGCGCTCCAATAACGAATACTTACTTCTAGTAAAACTGTCGTTGAAAAACACGAGACTGCAATTTTCCGACATTTTGTAGCCTAAATATAATTTTAAAAGTGATAATAGTAAAAGAACGATGGCCAAAAAAGATAAGTTTGCAGGCAGCTAACTTCATCAAGTTTAAAACAGGCAAAGTCTTTGTCATCGCTTGTCCGAGTGTGTCGAGTGCTTAAAAAGATACGCTTACAATAAAGAGCGCAGCATTATGAAACTACTGTCGTGAAACCCGATGAAACTTTAGTTTGACAACTGGAAAGTTGATCCTTATGGTCCTCTTTTACGTTCAAGCATTACATTGTTAGTTCCTTGTTTTATTAATGCTCAAGATTTTTTTACTTGCCTTCTTTTAAGATCATTTTTATTTTTTAGGGCTCAAGTTAACTGCTTTTTATTATTGACTTTTGGATTTTAGTGTTCCACTGCAAAGCAAAGGCCTCTTCCATTTATCCCATTCTAAATACTTCTATTGCATGACTCAGATTTTTTTTTCATTAAAGAAATTTACAATAATACATTATTATGCACCTATTTCCACTAAGTACCTATTAAATTAAATAACTAACTACAAAAATATACAAAACCAAAAGGACACTTATGCCCGTTTTCACCGACAACTAAGTGACACTTAAATGAATCACTAAATAAAAGTGCATTGTTGAAACTCTCAGCGCTGAGTCCAGCGTTGAAAATTCAACAGTACACTTTTATTTAGGGATTCATTTAAGTATCACTTACACCCGAATACTGAAACGCCACTCAAATCTAATAATCATCTAAAAGCTACTTAAATATAAGCATCCCTCAAATTTAAATGGTATACACAAACGCCACTCAAGCAATTTGAAACCACGATTAGCTAATCAGTCCTCAAATGTTTACATTATGGCAACATCCTGCTAAAAAATTGTGCTCAGCACGTTCTCAGTTACAAAATAATTTATTTTACGTCTCGTTTTCGTTTTACGAAGTCTTCTTTGAACAAATATTTTCTTTATCTAATAATCAGTTAAAATATAACAGCGCATTGTAGGTTTAGCTTGAATTACGAGTGAAATTGTGTATTTATTTACATAAAAATCAAATAAATTTTAAAAGAAGACGTCATAAGAAATGAAAATTTCTTGCGATAATTGTTGTAGATTGGAACGTTACATTTGTCATTTTACGCGCGATTAATAAACATTGAAATATTCTATCTGAACTAAAATCGGCTATTGTTCTGTTAATAATATAATTATTGATTCACGATGGAAGAGAAGAAGAAACGTGGATGCAATTATACACCTGCTGAGAAAGATATGCTCTTGGAACTGATAAAGAAGTAAGTACTACCTACATGAACAATGAAATACTGTATTTTGTATTTATACATATATACGAAATTCCCCAGTGCTTGTTAGTATACATGCCTATAACATACATAGCCAGGGCAACCGTTGTCTGTATAAAGTACATACTTACCCACTGAAACTTGTGACCACTTCCCATCTCAAAGGCTCAGAATAAATACACAATTTATGTCTAAGTAAGTACTTTTATTCCTGCAAGTATGAATACAACCAGATAATCAACTGAACAATTCACAGATCTTAAGTTTAATTCCAAACTGTATCATGTTGTAAATACTAAATGTTACATATTTTCAGATATCAAAATATTATAGAAAATAAAGAAACCAACGCTAATATAATTTTAAAGAAGCGAGAGGCTTGGGATACAGTATGCCAGCAGTATAATGCTATCGCTGTGAGCGGCATCAGAACGTGGCAACAACTCCGTCACCTCTATGAAAACCTCAAACAGAGGTCTAAAAAGAACATAGCCAAAGCAAATGTAGGCTTGTTTTTTATAACATCTATTTTATCATAATATTTCTTTATTTTCTAATTTTCTTAAATATTTTAGCGTCTACAGTATTATGAGACCACTAGAGAGATACAAAAGAAGGCATCAATAGATAAGGTTTGTATAAATTAAATATTTCTGGAAAAGTAGACTTAACAGAATATCTTGCAATTGTAATTTTTATTTTTACAGAAAGAAATCAATCGCACTGGTGGTGGAACCTATAAAAGCGTTCTCTCTGAACAAGATGCTCAGATTTTAGCCATGGCTGCTCCTCAAATTCAACCATTACCTAATTGTTACGATGATGCTGCAATATATTTTGGTTTGTGTAATATTAAAATGTATATCTTTATACTTTGACATCACAAAATAATAATTGTAATAATGTTTAATTTATAGGTGATACAGAACCAGAAGTCAATTTTCCAAAAAATACTAATAATGAAGTTATGTCTTCACCATCATCATCTCCCATACTCCAGACCATTGGTAAATTTAGTTTAATTTTTCATTTATTTATTTTATTTATTTAGGCAACCAACAGCGGTACATAATAGTATGTTACAGAATATGTGTTACAGCATTGTATGGCTAATAATAAGGCTTCCCTGTGTAACTAGGATTAGTATAAAACATGCGAACGGACTACTTAGAAATATTATTCACAAATCAGTTATTGTATAATATGTGGATATTTTTTTAGAACACCAACACACAACTATGGCCTACATAGCAGACAATAGCAAACCTTGCACAGTAACATCAATAAATATAGCAGGTAATCATTTTCTGTTATTTTAGAAGTTTATTTGGTAAACTAATTTGAAATTTAGCTATAAAGGCATTTCTTTTACATAATAGATAACCAGCGAGCTGCAATGGTCATCAAACCCCAACAAAAAAATAAACCTCCAAGATCATCCTCTGCTGGTAATTATCTAATTATTGTTCTTATTTATTTATTTAACAGTTTATGTACACACATATAAACAGACAAGAAGAAAGGAACAGAAAAATACGTACAAAGGTGATGCTTATTTCTATAGAAATCTCTTCCAGCATACCTGCTTAAGGTATAAATGCTTCTTTGTGCTAAAGGTATAAAATTTTAATTAATATTGTACTAATTTCATTTTTCAGGACAATTGAAAGCTACAATGAAACAGCAATATTTTCGAACAAAACTGAGAAATGCAAAATTAGAAACCAAATACCTCATTAACAAAAACAAAATGGAAATAAATAAGTATAAAATAGAAATGCAGTTTTGGAAATTGAGACTGCAGAAACTAAAATCTAAATTACATTAAAATAAACTATATTTAAGTCGAAAAATGTGTATTTATTAAATTGGTTCTTACGATAAAGTTCTGATTAGTCTCAAGTCCTATAGGTTCAGTGGATTCCTCCTCAACATAGGGTAAAGAAATATCCTCCTCCAAAAGTTCATCCGATCGTGACAGGGCAATATTATGTAGCACTGCACATGCTACAATGATTGGTGGTATGTTTTTTATATTTAGGCCCATCCCGTTTTGTAGGCAAGGAAATCTTCTTTTAAGAACACCGAAGAGCCTTTCCACAGGATTCCTGGTGCTTATTTGTGATCGATTATAAGCTTCTTCAGCAGCTGTCCTTGTATGCAATAATGGAGTTAGCAGATAAGGCCGACACGGATATCCACTGTCCCCAAGAATAATACCTGTCCCGAAGTCCCCACGCTCTAATTGAGCACACAGTGGTGAATCATTGAAGATGGTACTGTCATGTACAGAACCTGGCCATCTTGCAATAACATTCCTTATGCGCAGTCTTGCATCACACACCATTTGCACATTTAAAGAAAAATAGCCTTTCCTGTTCCGATAAACTTCAGATTGGGCACCACCTGAAAATTAATTCTAGTTGTATTATGAGGCAATAAACTTTGCTAAAGTACTTATTGAACACGTTGAACCAGCAATTTTAAACTAAATTCCATCCATATGTGCATATTTATGTATCATGTTACACATGTTTATACAAATAAATGCATCTTTATCTTTACTTATTTTTGAAGAAATAATTCTTCAAAAGGTTATAATTGCTAATGTAACACAAGACTTCTTATTTGTTGTACTGTGTAATATTAGTGTATCAGACATTATAAAATTTGAGCACATGATTAACAGTGAAGTTGGTAAGTACATACCTGGAGAATTTATTTTAATATGAGTGCAGTCCACAGCTCCCACAACTCTTGGAAATCCTGCTAATGCAAAGAACTCATTTGCCACAGCTGGAAATTCTTCAGGTGTTGGCATATTTATAAATTCTGACTTCAAACTGGCTATTTTGGCTGTTACTTTATGCACTATTCGATGCACAGTGGGTTGTTCAACTTTGAAAATATCCCCTATTACGCGTTGGTAGCTGCCTGTCGCATAGTATCGGAGGGCTATGAGTATCTGGTCCACTGGCTGTATGGCTCGGTTTCTTTTAGTTAACGGTTTAATACTGCTACCGAATACAGAGTCCAAATACAACACAGTCTCTTTCGAGATGCGGAACCGTGAAACAAACTCCCTGTTGTTGTACTTTTCAAACGCGTTCAACTTTTCTTCATTTTTGCGCCTCACAGTTGGCCTTTCGTGATCCGAAAGTGAAGACAAGGACGATAGAGACATTTTTATCATTATTTGTAAAGTTTCAACAGATTTTAATTGATTTGAGGGACCTCACGACTACTCTCAGATCTAAGGGCTGCTCAAATCAGTTTGACAGTTGATTTGACAGATGACTAACGTTGAGTAGCGTTCCAGTATACGATTTTTAAACTGAGTGGTGTTTGAGCATAACTTAATTTAAGAAGCACTTAGATTTAACAGATACTCAAAAGTAACGTTTGGGTATACGAAATTAAAGTTTAAGAGCTGCTCAAACATTTAAGAAACGCTTAAATATTTGAGTGACGTTTCAGTATTCGGCCGTTAGTGAAGGTAAAAACGGGCATTAGGCATCGAAGTACTCCTCTGCATCGCTGTCATCCGGAAACGTGCTTAGATTTTTTATTTGCTAGACCAACATGACAGCTGCGATCGACCTTTTTTTTTAAATATCTCGATAAATAATTAATATAACAGAGATAACACGACAACAGTGAAGGTCCTCCTGTAGAGAATGATTCAGTGGTCCTTGGTGGGAGTTACTCGGTAACTAGATTATTTAGTCGGTTATTTTTATATCGTCATAAAGAAAATTACAAATCAGAGTAAAGTTTACATTAGATACATACACATCATCTACACTCTATTTTATATCAAGTAGCCTTGTGATGATTTATCTGTACACTTCAACAACATGTAAAAACCGGTCAAGTGCGTGTCAGACCACGCACAATGAAGGGTTCTGTAGTTGAGATGAATTTATCCCAAAAACAGACTTAACTTTGTAGTTGAAAAAGATGTTCTCCCATACGGAATGTATGGGAAAACATGTTTTTGTAACTGCAAAAGTTAAGTTGGTCGATTATTACTCGTTAACTTGTAGAGCCTACTTAGCTGTGATAGTTTTTCTTTTAATTTCGTTATATAAACTACTGCTGTGATTATTTTCACACATTCGAAATCAACCATTTAGCCGGCAGGGGGGACACTTGACTCTAACAAAAATTAGCACTTTAAAGCTTAATATTTCGCAAACGGATCCCTGAATCCAAAAATGGTTTTGACTTACTCATAATGTTTTTAAAGGACCTTTCCAATGATACCCCATACAATAGGACAGAAAAAAAACATCACCACTTTACGTGTAGGGGAGGTACCTTTAATTTTTTTTTGTTTTTCTTAATTTTATTTCACCACTTTCTCGGCTTAATTAATATATCAACGGTTGAAAGGCTAATTGATCTAAGCGACATTTTGTAAAACTTGCTCCTGCAAGTTTTATGATTGGATCAGTTATTTTTTTTTTTAATTCGTAAAAAACAACTATTTGATAGACTTTTATTTACTTAAATCAATCAATCATAATAAGATCTTATTATGATTTAAAAAAAATAACCAATCCATCCTCCTGCAAGTTTTACAAAATGTCGCTTAGATCAATTAGCCTTTCAACCGTCGATATAATTATACCCATGCCAAATTACAGCTTTCTAGTACTAAGGGTCTCGGAGCTAGACCGCGGACAGACAGAAAGACAGACAGACAGACGGACATGACAAAACTATAAGGGTTTCTTGTTTACTACGGAACCCTAAAAATGGAATATGTGTACATTTAGAAACTCTCAAACTTACCATTTTATCAGTATTGACATAGTTATTGATGTACAGAATATTTGTCCACCAGGAGGCCATGCACCTTTCTTGTTCCAACTGCAACCTGTCCTGCCATAGAGGACCTTCTCCCATCTTCGGAAGCCAAGTCATGTAGAACAAAATGACGACCAGGTATGCTGGAGTAACCCTGGAAAGGACGAAACAATCATAAGTAATAGTTATGTAGTTTTAAGATTGTTTAATATTTAGGAAGATTTACGTTTAATATCAGCAGCTACGCATTTTAAAAAAAATGTTAAAAAAGAAACATAATAGTTTTTATGCAACTGTTGTATAATAAGGGGTACACACGAATGTGGGTTTATTATAATAGTATCACATCTAGACAGAGAGAGGTGGAAAGAGAGTAGAGAGGCCTTTGCCCAGCAGTGGGACAATAACGGCTATGTAATGTAATCACATAAGTCTTTTAATACCTAATTATGTACAGTTGCATACAAGACTTTATCTACTTAATCCTCTACAAAAGGTTCCGAAACCATTGGGTGTTTGAAATCCAAGATCAAGGATAAAAAAAGTCCCACGAAATTCAGTACAACTGCACGTATGAATGTCGCCTGCACCAGCACATCACCGCACATGCGTGCAGCGGATGCTACTGTCCCCCGCTTAAAGGTTGAAACGAGTTGCATAGTGAAATTTAGTACAACATTATAACACTCATTTGGATGATATTATGGTTACAATGACACTGGCTGTTATAATGTTGGCAATAAGCTAACTGTTTCAGAAACGTATAAAGAGGATTTATAGCATGGGTGTAGAAAAAGTAATAACATTTACTTGTATTAGTAACGATATAAGTACCTATGCAGCTTGTCATTTCTTTTATATCCAATTAAATCAACAAGTGTGGAGCGTTTTTTAGCTGTCTATACTTTTATTTAATTTAAATAAAGCGCTCCACCCTTTTTAATTTCGCACCATAAATTTTCAAATTTATTGGTCGTATTGAAGTTGGTGAAAATTACATAGATAGATACAAGCCAAGGTCAAGGTCAAGCTAATAAAAGTAACCACGACCAATGCACTCTGTCAGAACAGCTAGCATTCTACAAACTAGCTTATATTGTGAATCCTCATAAACACAATATGTGGTGATAGAAGAAAAAGTATCGCAAAATGATGGTTTTGGAAACAATTCGTATGCTTTCGTACTCCCACCTGACTGCTTCCAAGAAATTGGTATCATTGAAACCCCAAACCATTATTACAATGTTCAAAAAGTGGATATTCTTATCGACTGTCACGCTCGAAGTATCAAAATGTAAATTCTAGATTTGATAATAAATTCTAGGCACGGGTAAAGTGAGCTATCGATTAAATTTATATTCGGTTTGGGGCCTGTCACTTTCGGTTAGACTTGGGTCAATCTAATATCTTTCCAGACAGTTTAAGAAGTTTATTTTATCAAACTATTCGAAATGTTCAATGAAATACTTACCTACCTACCATTTTGCTGGGAAGGAAATCTAAAAAGGGCACAGTACAGTTATACAGTCATTAAAATGGGTATTTTTGCAAACCAACATCTAAACTCAACGTCAAAGAGGCAAAAAGAAAAGAACAAGTTGCCATTGAAACCAAAGAAAAAGCAAGCTAAGCGAGAAATGAGCTAGCTTTTATACTGTACAGAAATGCGTTAGGTTAATAAGGCTTATTCCATATTACAAAGGGTATGACGTTCATTGTGTATGGCAGTTTATTGGGTAAGAGCCTTGTTATTTGCAAAAAGAGGAAGTAGTTACGTTTTGATGAAATCCTGGAAGTAAAAGCTTTGTGCAGAGGGATTTTGTGATGTATTTTCTAGTAAAAATTTTATGTTTTTTTTTTTACGACAAAGCGATTATTGTTTTTATTAAAATATCGCTGTACTTTAGCTACCTTTATCATCCATTTCGAAAGATAATCGAGGAACAAAAATATTGGGATGAATTTGGTACTCAAACTGAGTTTTGCTAAACTAGTGAAACAGAGCAACATTTTAGTGATATTTTTTCTCACGTGCACTACAGTGTAAACAAATGTCGCTTGATGAACCATTAGACAGCGTTATTTCATAGTTTACAAAAGAACAATTTCAATCAAGTTAGTCTAAATTATACTTTTTTGTGTGACAACGTAAACAATCATAATTACATAGCTATCATTACAGGGTTAAAAGAGTAAATATTTAAAACAGAAGATGATAATTATCTTACCTGATATATCGGAAGATCAAGATCGGTATAACATTGACCTTGCCCCTTCTCTTGTCCAGCTCAACGAGCAACAGTCTTGAGAATAGGAATGCGCTGAGCATCAGAAAGGTATCCACTAACAAGGTATTGTTCAACATAAAGGCATTGACTGGTTGACGGACCAACTGTAAAGAAAAAAAGAATATTATGACGTTAGATCTATAAATAAATGACAAGGTTCCATATTTGATTTTGTAGATCCCCTCACTCTGGTATCCAAAATCATGGCCATAAATACGCTTGAAATATAATGTCCTATCGTAAATATTGACGAAACTTCTACCAAGAAGACTATTCAAATTCCTTTGAAACAGCTGTTTTTCTTAAGTCATTTCTATGCATGAGACGATCATCACACCACATTACGGTAACTCCTCACTTCATAGTTGAAGCCACAGTACGTGCAGAACCTCCTGAGTTTACGATTAGTTCTCTTAATCTAAGTTGACCTTGAGAACAAGCCTAAGCAGTTGTACAACTAAAACTAGGCCCTGATTACGGATAAAATTTATGCGATACTGTATCTGGGCGGCAAGCTCTGGGCATAATTAGAAGCTCTGTGTAAATCCAAGTAAACTGTGTAACCTTGACCCTATCGAGGACATAATGCTGGAGATCAAGCCAGCAAACTTTTACATAATTTATACTGTGTACGCTAGACTTTATGAGGGTAGGGTTGGCAGAATTAATGTTACGGATCAAATAACAAGCGGTAAGATGGCAGCAATCCATTAATCTAATCAATAAGAAGCAGTTGAAAGAATTCCACCTTTCCTGAACTATATTTTATGAATTTTATGCAACCTTGAGTATTGAGACTTTTCTGGTGATTATTGTAACATCTAATGACACTTAAGAGCGTTTATTCTGAAAGTGGGCAACGTCGCAAATAGATGTCAAATATTTCGCTGATTTTATTTATTTGACAATATTACTGTATGGAAATAAGAAATGTGACTAACTAGTTCCCTAGAATATTAATAATGAATTGCAATTATAATACTGAATTTGATGTTGTAACAATTTCGGTGTAAAAGGCATTTGAAAAGTTTCCAAATTCTTTTTTTACATCTAAAACTAAATATTCGGTATTACGATATTAATTATTGCATTTCATTATTAATATTTTAGGAAACTAGTTAGCCACATTTCTTATTTTCATACAGTAATATTGCTAAATTAATTAAAACAGGTAAATATTTGACAGCTATTTACGATGTTGCCAACTTTTAGGATAAACCCTCTTAAACTATTATTGTAGTTTTAAATTTTTTCAATCATTCTAAATCCGAAAAATTCAAGCTCTGCAGGCCCAAAATAATAACGTTCGTATGGCAATTAGTAACATAACTTTGACAACCCTCTATGGGCATTAACAAAGTTACGTCCCCAGCTTACGTCCCCAGCAACAACGCCGTATTAAAATATCGAAGAGTGCATAAAGATAACGCAAATAATATGGAAATAAAACTACTGAAACGTTACCTCCAGGTTATTAAGTTTATGGTCTGAATTTAATTTACTCGTCGTTTTCTAGGTTTAGCGCTCATAGCCGGGGAAATACTGCTTTGTTACCTAGACAAAGTAATTTAACTAGTTTGTTTTACCCCTTTAGCGGAAAAAAAGGCATAAAGTTTAGTCTAGTCTTGTCTAAGCTGTTTCGGACTATAAAAGGGTTAATCATTTAACTTTTATCTTAAAAAAAGGCTGAAGTTATGAAAACTGTTTGATTTAACCAATGAAACCGAACGCAATCAGCACTTCTAAACTGCTTTCAAAAGCTGTCATTGTCAATATTCCAAAATAATTTTGACACTGACAGCTCTTTACTGCGGTTTAGATGTGCTGAACGCGTTTAGTTTCATTCATTTAACACAATATTTATAGATTTGATCATATAAAAAATAAAAATGTTTATTTTAATTATAAAAGGCATTTAGATACAATGTTATTGGAGATCACCTTTTAAACAAGGAATTGCTTGTGTTAGGAGACATGTGTCATATTATCACAATCAGCCTGTAACAATTCACTGCTGGACATAGGACTCTCCGATCGTACCCAATTTGACTCGATTCTCGGCTACTCTTATCCAGCGGTGCCCACCACTCTGTGAAGATCATGACACCACATAACCTGAGGTCGTCCTTCTTTACGTTTGCCGATGTTTAAAAGAAGTTAGATCAGTTAGGAGTCTATAAATTTTTTGAGATGAATATATATTTACCCTGTCCCAAGCATCAGCATCCATAACAGGTCCACTGGCAATAAACATGCAGGCATGACCAGCAATGATAAAAATCATAGCCAGTGCCTTGATCCCGGAGATACAGTCCAAGTTCAAAGTGTTGTGTTGCTTTGTAGAGATGATCTTCTTCATATTATTGATCACGGAGAAGCAGATAATCAAGTTGGAAACTAATGACTCTTTTTTATTGCCGTAGTAGATTGTGTAGGTTTCATAGAGAGTACTGAAGAACAGGATGGTGACGAAGACCAGGATTAGTGACCTGAAATGGAGAAAAATATAAATCAGAATCTACTATCTAATACGCTGGGTATTTATTTGGGCAGAGTAAACATTAGAAATCTAAAATACAATAGACTTGGATATATTTAGTAACCTGTTCCGCTTAGCTATTTCTAAAGAGCCATAAAAAAACCCTGAAAGAAATCGACACGTGTTTAGACACCGAGCGCTGAACGCTCTGTGTAGCAAACACGCCGTGTTCGGATTCGCGACAAGTCAATCGTCATCCTGAGGATGCCTCGTTGAGAGTTGAAACACGTGTCAATTTCTTTCAGAGTTTTTTTATGGTTCTTTAGAAATAGCTAAGCGGAACAGGTTGCTAAATATATCCACGTCTATTTTAATTTATAATGGAATTCCGCAAGGTCACGCCTGAATCAATTAACTAGAAATCTACATGTCGATATTATTCAAATGAATAGATCCTTCCCGAAGATCCTTGTCTAACTTTTTTATTGCGTGAAATAACTTCTTCACTGCAACCATAATGATAGAGTAAGTACCACGAAAAACGGTGTTATAATAAATTTGATGTTACTATAGAATGAAGACACAGGTTGGTCGAAGCATGGAAAACCTGTGGAGATTCACAGACGAATGAATTTGGAATGTAAATATGGTGCTGTTCCACAAACAATGGGACAGAATATCATGTCCTATCGTCTGTACGTTGCAAGAACTGATGGACCCTAGTGATGGCGCCAAACACGTAGCCGAATTCTAGGCCAAGTCCATTTAGATTAATTCCGGTAAGAAGATGAAGTCATCGGGGTTTAAGAAGTTGCTGGCAGATCCAATCCATCAAATATTATACCATACACCAAAAAATTCCAAGCCATTTTCAACCTTAAACCTCCTAATCCCAATTTCACAGACCCCAAATTCATACCCTTGGAAAAGCCCATCGATACAACAACATTATTTTATGATGAAACGATTTCATCAAGTATTAATGAAAAAGGAAAGTAATATTATCTTCCCGTGTGTGATCGATCATAATACGTCAGAAGTTACGGTATATACGTTCTGTTGGCTCGGAGAAAATATGTGTGTTCTTAACAAAGTATATTTACAGAAAGAAAGAAAACAAATAAAAACAGTAATTGGCGTGATTTTGCTGTTGTAGTACAATTGTTAGTTTTGTTTTATAGTTGCCGAATTGAGAAGGAGATTTTTGTTGACTGTGATGACAAACATAACGTTAATAAATTCGACGGCCACCACGTAAAGTATCGAAACTGCAAAACCTCTACTTTACAGGAGAGCAATTCTAAGTTTAGATTTAGATTTTTGTCGAACATGAAATTCGAAAATTTTATATTACCGATGTATCTAAAGTGGAAAATTTTACCGTTTTATACTGTGTACTATAGTTTTTGATAATTATTATACTTTTTTTAATATTACACATGCAATAGTTTACTTGGTTACTGCTGGTTACTTTTTTACCGAATATGCCAATTTCGATTTTGTTCAATTGATAAACAATTGGGGGTATAAAATTAGTACATAATTTTTATATAAAATCATACATCTTTATCTCTACTTGCTATTAGTGCAATAAAACGAAAATGGCTTTTTACCCGACTACGGCAAAGCCAAAAGGAAGGGTTATGATTTTAGCAGTCTATGTATGTATGTTTATATGTTTGTATGTTTGTATGTATGTATGTATGTTTGCTTTTACGTGTGTTCCACCGTAGCGCCTAAACTACTGAACCGATTTTGATGAATGAGGCATCAATACATTCGTAATAATAGTCCGGGTGACATAGGCTACATAAATTTTCCCTAAATTTAATATGGTGGACTTTACACGTAAATTTCTAACCTCGAAAAAAATTAAAATGATATGATCATGACATGTTTGGTATCAAAAGAAAGGTCTTGATGAGCACATTACAAATATGTGTATAATGTTATAATTTTAAAGTAAATAAATATGTTTAAATTGTTAAAAACAAGCAAAAGTGAGACTGCGCTACGTAGTATCGCAAGATGATACTAACGTGCAGTTAATCAAATCTTAATAAATAGTAACGATTTGTAATTCCACTTTTTACCTGACTATGGCAAAGGCAAAAGAAAGGGTTAAGATTTTAGCAGTCTATGTGTGTATATAATAAATAGTAACGATTTGTAATTCCAGTTTTATGAAGAAAAACAAGTACAACGAAATATTTGTATTTTGGATTTCTTCGAAGCTCGATATCGATAAACATGGGGCACTCAGAAAATTTTGCGATAGGTACTAAAAAAAATATACTACAAGTTATGTTTTATTATTAAATCTTTTCAAATAACTCTCCATTGGCGTCTATACACAGTTTCATGCGTCTAAACCAATTTTCATTACACATTTTCCAGTACGATAGTGCGGTATCAAATGCAGCCAGTGCATCTTCCGGTGATGAAAACTGTTTTCCCTTGAGTTGTTTTTTTTATTTTGGGGAACAAAAATGATAAATTCATGATTTTCACCCGTAATGAAATCGTAAACGCGTCGAAACGAGCCTGCTTCAAATGTTGCTATCATGTCTCGGCACCGTTCTACCCGAACCTCCTTCTGAGCCTGCGTTAGATTGTGCGGTACCCAGCATGAAAGTATCTTCCTTACCCGAAGATGCCCGTGTAGAATTTCATGCACACTTCCCGATCCAATCTGCAGTATATGCTGAATCTCTTCATATGTAATTCAACTATTCTCTTAAATTTAATTTTTCACAGCCAGCACGTTTTCTTATGTAACAGTCGTCATAGCCCTATGACGGCCACTTCTTTATTCGTCCGCCAAAGTTACTTGCCCACACTTAAATTCGTTGAACTAGCAGAAAACAGTCGCTTTAGAAGGGCTTTTGTCTATGAACACCATTCGAAGTCTTTCAAATGACTCTTCTGGTTTTAGTCGACATTTGAAATCGTACAAAATCATCGCGCGAAAATATTCTCGTTGTAAATTAAATTTTCAGTGAGACAGAGTATTTTGATTTTGCTCATAAAAAATGTGGAGGGAATTTCGAATTTGGAATGTTGAGTTTAAAAAAAAATAAAGAGTCATAGTTTTAATCGTTATCAAAACTAGCCAGTGTCCCATAGACAAAAACTGTTAGTCGTAAAACTTTCTGAGTATGGTGTTGGCGTCGAAATAAATCGCGCTATGGTTTCGTCTAAAGCACTATGCATTGCTATTGGAACGTAAAATAGGTTAGTTACTGACCTATTGCATTACTCTTATTTACGTTGTCGGAACGTTTAGCAAGCGTAAAAACGGAAAAGTATAAAATAAAAAATAAAGTTTAATAAAAAACTGTAACCCAACTACGGGAAAATAAAAATGATCTAAAAAGTACGAAACAAGCAAATATTTCAGACGGAAATCAAGACATAGGTACAAAAATGGTCAAGATAAAGCCGTGGTCGCATGCCTGTATGCCATGTGGGTGCCAGTAACACATACAAAATTATAATGGCATGCGACGACGGCTTTACCTTGACCATTTTTGTATCTATGTCTTGATTTCTGTCTGAAATATTTGCTTGTTTCGTACTTTTTAGATCATTTTTATTTTCCCGTAGTCGGGTTACAGTTTTTTATTAAACTTTATTTTTTATTTGTAATTTCGATAGTATACGTGGGGGCCGTCGAAACAAAATTGTAAAGTTCGCATTTATTCAAGACTATGTTGCAAAGTGTTGTTTGTAAAAATTAAAAAATACTGTGTTACTACTGCTCCCAATTTTGTTAATCATTTGAAAATAAGTCGTGAAAAAAACAGAATATGTTATTATTTGTTAACCCAGGTTCGTACGAACGATTTTTTACCGCGGCGATTTTTTCGGCGCACTGTATTTTCAACGTTCTGCTTAGCGCTGACAGTTGAAATTCCAACAATGTGTTTTTTCGACGCGCTGGTATGCACTCTGTTAAATTGTCAATGCTCGGCTCAACACCGAGAGTTGAAAATCCAAGGCGCGATAAAATCCCGCCACGATATTTTTACGTACGTGCGAACGTTATTGTCCCACTGCAGGGCAAAGGCTTTGAGTCTCATAAAGAGAACGCGTGAGCATTGAGCACTCTATTACTTGTTAAGTTTTTTTTTGTTGTGTATCGATTTTGTCAGCTCCTCTTCATCCTAAGACAAAAGAAACCAGCTAGTAATATTATTCCAATCATGAAATGAACTTGAAACCTCAAGAAGAAGCAGATGAACGAACTCTCTTGAAAACTATTTCAATGAATAATCTTAATTTATCACCTTAGCCACCCACCACTTTGAAGTCTGCTAAATACACCCTTACTACTCCTAATTTTATTACGAAGTTAAAATCTAGTTTCTATTGCCAGTAATCAAAAATATTAACTTCTAAAACTCAAACTATTCCACTAAAAGTAATTCCATTAATTAATGTCATTCATCATAATCTAGACACTTGGTTAGTTAATTACTAGTCTGAAACCTAATTATACCTTGTGTCAAGCGAAATTGTGAATAGGGTAAAATTACTAGTTATCGGTTAGACTTGAAAGTCGTAAATTATTTCTACTGTATAAGTTCCATTTTTTTTTTAAGTCAACGTCCCTCTTGCAATTAGTGCTGCGTTAATGTAATTGTGGTAATTATTATTATACTCACAAATCATAACAAAATTAAAGTCAGGAACTGAAAAGAAAATGCGTTACAATTTTGCCGCTTTTCCCTTTGTTATACAAATACGAGTACAAATATTTTTTTACAAATTTGAATAAAAAATGTTAATTCAATAAAATTTCTCATAAGCTTTTAGAAATAATAAACAGAATCCAAATCGAGCCAATAACTTCGGAGATATGGCAATAAATGTAAAGCAAGGTCACAAACGCTACTCAAAAAAAAAAATTGATAACATGAAAAATATTAAATCATAGTAACAAAAACAAATGAGTTTTTTGTTTATCTGTCTTTTGTTTTGAGTAGTATCTTTTATTCTAGGGTAACATCACTTTTTACCTACCTAATATGGTAGACCCCCTTTTAAAGTTAATTTTCGATAATTTTTCATAAATATTCAGAAAAATACGGGCGGTCACATGCCGATGGGCGACATTGTATATTATTATATTATAGCAAGCCACCACACACGGTAACTATATATTTTTGCCCTCATTTTGTCTGCGGTTTATTATACCATATTAGGTAGGTAAAAAGTGATGTTACCCTAGAATAAAAGATACTACTCAAAACAAAAGACAGATAAACAAAAAACTCATTTGTTTTTGTTACTACGATTAAATATTTTCAATTAATTTAATGCAAGTATAAAATTCTTGCATCCATTTTCGGACCCCAAAAGTAACCTAACAGAATAATTGGTTCCAGCACAAAGTCGACTCGATTATGTCGTCCAATATCATCCCAACCCATACTAAATCATGGGAAAATGGAAGAAATATAGAGGTGGGTAGTAACCTGTGTGATTTATTAGCTGTGGCTCGCCCTAGTAGAATGTGGACTTTATAGAAAAATCTTTTAATCTCCATTGTTGCTTGGCGTAAGTTTTTGCGGAAAAATCTGTCTTTAGTGTTGATAAATAGTGGGGCTGTTGTTTTAATTCTAGTTTTTAGTAATGCTTGGTGCTGGTTCAGTGATATCGGTTTTTGTGAATGGGCTACCCAAACGTTGTATTAAAAAATATACATATAATTATTCTGCCATAGTAGGGAAATGATAAGTTAATGAGATGTATACATCGACACCCGCTAAGTATACGTATGTATCTGCCAGATACACGAAATGGTTTTTATTGCATTTTTGGCATCTATATACCTATATTTACCACATACAAGGTTATTTTATTTTTTCAACTAACCCAACATACTTTTTTCTCAAACGTATAATTGTTTATCTGCATAAGCTGACAAATAAACACAGCGCACAACCATTTAAGTTCCAGTTACATACTTTGACGCGGGGGGAAAAGGGCGCGCGGTGCGGGTAACTGCCGGTCACTCAGTTCTCCGTCGGGCAGCGAGTTGTGCGCGCGATTGTTGCGTTGTTTTTTACCATGTCGAGTGAACGTTATAAATTTTTAACTACATTAAGGGAAGATGCAATTAAAAGACCAAAAAATGCTGTGGACCAAATAATAAGCGTAACATCAGACCAGATTATAGACTCGCCATCGAGGCAAGGTAAGTAATTAACTAAATATTTTATAATTATTAAAGTATATATTTTAAGTGCACCCATAAATTGAGATTTCTACCTATACTGTAAATATTTGAACACGTCTTTGAATGAAAATCTATCGTCATGACGACATTACTGCAATTTATTAATTCCCGATGCATAAGTATGTAACTACTCAGTTACACATTTTTACGTCGGAATTTAGTTTGATTGAAAAATGTATCTAGGCACTTACATACTTATTCTACGGAATGTGTTTAAAATGAAATCAGTTAACTAACACATATATTGTTTTACATTGGATTTTAACTTGATTATTAATATCTATCTGTATACTTACATAGTTTTACTTTTATGAAATGATGTTGATTATGGTATAAAATCGAGTGTTTTATTGTGGTTCGATTGTTTCAGATACTCCAGTACACTTCTCAAAATATTTCACAGATGCAGACTTGCAACAAATGACGGAATTCATAGAAAACAGTGACGAAGAAACAAGTGCTGCACAAAACCATCTTAAACCCTCAGAATGTTCCAGAACACATTCCCCAACCGTCACAAGTCATACAGCTCCAGTGATTTTGCCGAGTAACTCTCATGACCCCATATTGGCAACAATAACGCCACAATCACCCATGATGAGCAATGTCAGTTCAGGTACTCGAAATGATATTTCTATTGAGTCGCCAAATTTCTCGTCAGTCATAGCTCAAGCAATTGCTCAGTTAGATTGTGATATATCACCAGCTCCTACGCCAAACGTTGTCATGCCAGTTAGCTCACCTATGCTAATACAAACCTCAATAACAGAAAACACTATTTCTGACATTGAACCATCACCGAGGCGCAGGCTATCCACAAGAAAAAAAGATAAAGGTAGATTACGAACGGTCCATCAAGACCAATGGTTGGATGTTATGCGTAAGAAAAATAAAAATTTAGGAAATGCGTATAAAAGTAGGGATGGTAAAATGAGGAAAAATAAAGAGATGGGGCCATGTTGTGGAGAGAAATGTAAGTTAAAATGTTCACAAAAAATTACTAACGTTGACAGAGATTTGCTTTTTGTGGCATTTTGGTCAATGGGAGATATAGTTCGTCATTGGGATTTTATCAATAAGTACTGTGATAAAATTACAAAACGTAGGGTTACTACTGAAACTGCCTCTAGAAGAGAATTTACTTTGCGGTATTATTTACCAACAAAAATAGATAAAAAACAAGATGATAATGAGGTACATGAGACTGATTCAGTGTCTCCAAAGACAACGAAGATACAGGTTTGTAAAACCATGTTTTTGAACACTTTTGGGATCAAACAAGGCCTGGTATATTCTGCTTTGATAAAGCTTTCATTGCAAGGCACTGTTGTCCACGACAAAAGAGGCATCCATAGACATACTAAGAAAATTACTGAGGAGATGATTGCAAGTGTTTGTGATCATGTGAACAGCTTTGCACCTGTAGAATCGCATTATGTTCGAAAACGTACGAATAAACTATACTTAGATGGATCTCTTACATTTGCTCGAATGTTTCTGCTGTATAAAGATTGGAATGATCCTCAAAATCAAAGTAAAGTTAAAACAGCAAAACAATACCGAGACATTGTCAATAAGAATATAAATTTGGGGTTCCACGTCCCCAAAAAAGATCAGTGTGATGTTTGTCAATTGTATAAAAACTTACCACGTCCTGTGACTGAAGAGCAGCTTAACACATACAATACCCACATGAGAAACAAGACTATAGCGCGAGAGCTAAAGAACAAAGATAAAGAAACCACTATGAAATCAAAAGAAGTACTCACAGCGGTATATAATTTTCAAAAAGTGCATGGAATGCCCTGTGGAGAAACTAGTATTCTTTATTATAAGAGAAAGCTAACTGTGTTCAATTTTACAATATACGTAATGGGAAGCAGAGTTGCTAAGTGCTATGTTTGGGATGAAAGCACTGCAAGCCGAGGAGCAAACGAGGTGAGTAGCTGTTTATACGATTATATTAAAGAACATCACCAAAAAGGCATAAAAACATTCAACTTTTGGTCCGACAATTGCGGGGGACAAAACCGCAGTCGTAT
This sequence comes from Agrochola lychnidis, assembly GCA_963680765.1. Classification (NCBI taxonomy): domain Eukaryota; kingdom Metazoa; phylum Arthropoda; class Insecta; order Lepidoptera; family Noctuidae; genus Agrochola; species Agrochola lychnidis. Next base: position 21,278,749 of record OY796857.1, read on the forward strand.
CGTTTTTGCAGCCTATTTACGAGCTGCAAAAGATTTTGAAGTCACTATAACTCATAAATATTTTGAGAAAGGCCATACACAAAATGAGGGTGATAGTGTACACGCCCTTATCGAGAGAACTGCCAAGAATAAAATGGTGTACACCCCCGAACAATGGTATGCCCTCATAAGGTGGGCCAAACAAGATGGCAACCCTTACTTAGTCCAGGAAATGACTACTTTAAATTTTATGAATTTCAAAGCACTGCTCCCTGGATGCAACTGGACTATAAATACAAACACAGAACGAGATTTCTGGTCTCAACTAAGACAGTTAGAAATATGGCCGCAATTCTCTGACAGGATACAGTATAAAACAGATTTTTGTGACCATGGGTTCAAATGCATTATTGTAAATAATGCACTAGAGACTCTCAAAACCAGATCAAGGAACCGCATAAGATTAGACAACAGTCCACTTCCAGCCCCTCTAGCAAGAACATTGACCCAAGCTTACGAGGGGAAATTACCAATACCCGAGGCTAAACTTCAGGATTTGAAGTACTTATGCCGAAATTATGTTATACCATCTGTTTATCATGACTTTTACATGAGTTTGATAGACGGCAGCAATGAGAACCAACATGACAATGAAGATGAAGAAGACGAAGAAGAGGAATGAAGAAGTCATCTTGTGATCTCTGTACTGATTAGGTTGATTACTGTTGTGGTTATAAGTCATTAATGATAAATTAAAACGTGCAATTTTATTACTCAATAAGTAAAATATAGAATAAAACATTGTTAAAATCATTACAAGTAAGTAAACAATGATAGTTCAGTAATATAATATTAAATTTGATCTCTGTACAAGAATGTCCAAATAGCTTTATGAAACGACTGATTTATATAATTTTATTGATAAGTAATAATTTTATATAGGTACTCATTCAATTTAAAATTAACATTACGTTATTTTGAGAATTTATTTTGAGACAAACCCCATACCTACTTTTTACGAAATGAACAAAAACTGCCTTTAAGGCAATTTTTTACAAAGTTTAAGAATATTTTTATTATTGGATAGTTTTACATAAGTGATTTCCAGTTCAGTAAGAACTTATACCTAATAAAACAAGAGAGAAAAGTCTGATTACCAGTAGGTAGGTAGCTGCCATTTTTAATTAATGTTACATTAGATCTTCGGTGTTATAAACATACAACATATAATTAATAATAATGTTACTTTTTGACACGTGAAACGTTTGAAATTTATATTTTTGTGTTTTGAAAATAAATATTAGAAAATACAAATATATCCATTGCTTTTATTTCAAAATATCAAAACACACGATGATTTTTACAAGTTTGGAATTCAGTTACACTTGTATGCACAATAATATAATTACGGTGGTAAATTATGTAAGTATCAGTTACACAGGATATTTCAATTGACTTTACCAATTACAAGTACGTATCTGGCAGTTAAAGCAATAAGGTGCCTGAATATTCCAATGAAGAAATGTGTATGTGCCAGTTAGCATATTTGATTGTTTTTTACAACGCAGTAAAAGTATGCATGTGTGATAAAACAAAAACCAGAAGATTTAGAAACAAAATATACTCTTAATTATAAATTTCACTTAAATTTAAACCCGCTCACCAAATATTATACTTTAATTCCATATAGGGGCTTAGCTAAGGCGATTTAAAAAAATTGAAATCTTCAATTCGCTCTCCTATAAAATTTGCATTTTTCAGTTACTTAGTTGTACTTAGGAGGTGTCGACATATAGCCAATAGTGTCATCATAATGTCTTGTTTCTTACTTTTTTTATTTTTATTTGTTTGTATATTGTCACCTAGTGGCTATTTCCTAATAGCTGATTAGTTATTATTTAATCGTGCTATTGTATGTTGTGCTGTCTTTTGTGTGCACTGAATAAACGATTTATCTATCTATCTATCTATATTTCCAAAATTATAGCAACAAAATGTATAAGCCTTTTGCCTAAAGGGACTCCACACATTTTAGTTGACTACGTTTCTTTGAAATTGCTAGTTTACAGTAAGGTTTTTTTTTTAAACCGTTGTCTCTCGGGATGTTGTAAGAATTCTAATACCAAAATTTTTTAGGCATTTAAAACTTATGGAGGAATAAAAAAACTCACAAACATCCTGAAAACATTCCTTTTTTAGGCAGCCATGTAATAAACTAGCTCCCATTTTGAGAGTAATTCATACCCATTTATATTTTCATCCCTAAAAGTATTATTGTTATAGGTACTAGTCAAGCTCAAAGCATTTATTTCAAAAGAACCAATTACAGGCACTTTTGTATGGTCAAGGAGTCGGTCAGTCAGAAAGATGAAGCTAGTTGTCAATTCCAAAGCGTAGTAGGTACCTATGGAGAAGAACAGACAAGAAACTCCACGGACACTCTTTTAAATCAAAATATGGTTACAAAAGTCAAGTTGTATACTTACAAATAAGCCACATCCAGTGTCGTAATGGTTATTGGTCGTCTCTTATAGCAATCCCTCTCATTAACTTCAACTCCTGTGGTATTACTGACAGTATGAGCTAGGACACTGCTGACAAAGCCAGCCACTGACTCGGCAGTGCACGCGCTTGGGACGCAAACTGCCCAGCGTAGGGTCTCGCCACGACCGGTGCGGGTCTGAAACGGAATTCAAAATTAGAACAGTGTTTAGAACCACTATGTGTTTTGTATCAGCCGCGAGGATGGATCGGTCTGTAAGGTTAAGCTGCGGTAACTGCGGTGAGTTTGAGGATGGGTTACCATTTTGTAAAGACACTTTAACTACTTTGACTACGCGCATTTTGGACACGAATTTGTATCGTACGTAAACGTATGATCGTGGTCACTGTGGACACTGATGGGTAGTGTTCCAGTGATAACGCAATTAAAAAAAAAAAACTCAACAAGTTCGAATTGTTTTCGGACGTCGGAACTAAACGTACGTATACGTACGACTAACTCGCACTCAGTCTGCGCACTCCCTTAGTACTTGGAAGGTTGGGATCGTTCGTGCGTTTTCGTATGTGTTCGCACGAATAAAATTCGTACGAAAACGCGACCGTTGATCCTTGGATGCAATAGTTTTGTGAGTATTCTTGGACAGTCAGTCGGGTTGGAGTAGTGAAAATTCAAAATGCAAGGTGCACTTTGCATAACAAACATGAAACTTTCGTTCACTCACAAGCAGTAGTTGTAACTGACGAACGAGGTGCTAATGTCCTGCTAATGACTGCATAAATAGCAAAATGTGTGGACCTAACTTATGACTCCAAACTAGTACTAAGTTTCGAGTACCTAAGTAAGATTTATTATCAAGAGTTTAAAAGTAAGGTACACATTTTTTTGCACTACATTTTGTCAACTCGGCTTGGACAGAGACAAAATATAATAAAGTAACAGTAATATATCTCGGCTGTGACCTTGAAATAATTATCTACGGCCGCTTGGTAGATAAACCTTCCGCGTCCTTACATAAGCCGACGTTCGCACGGACGTAATAAAATCGCGGCGGAATTTTCACTGGATTTTCAACTCTCGATGTTAAACCAGGCGTTGAGAATTCAATGCGCTGGGACGCACTCTCGTACCAGCGCGTTAAAAAAACACACTGTTGGATTTTCAATTCTCAGCGCTAACCTAGAGCGTTAAAATCCGGTGCACGAAAAAAAATCGCCTCGATTTTATTACGTCCGTGCGAGCGTCGGCTAACTGCCATGCACTCGAGATTGTTGCGTACTGATATACACTGACATTTCGAAGCGCTTCGTTTTGGCCGTTTTGTATGAAGATATAATACTGTTACTTATTTACACTGTGACAGAACATTTGTGACCTCTTGACCATATTCCACACGATTCGTGTAATAGTCTCTTAATTTATGTGTTTCCTATGTAAATGTTTAAACTAAAATGCCTTTTGTTTAACTCGTTACGGGACAGTCGTTAAACTTAGTTTAACAATAAACATTACAGTTACATAAGACTAGTTTACGATGTAATAACATTCAACTAACAATGACCATAATAATTAATGCCCGTTTATATTTTAACTGGATGTTTTATGACGAATTTGAGACATATTTTGTCGAAGCTGTAGGCAGGTACATCTACTGTAGGTAAAAGAAATATAAGTGTGCACACAACAATAGTTAAACTGAGTTTGAATTGTTACTTTAGTTAGCGAATCACTTGTCTTTGACGTTGCTTTTTTGAGCTTATCCAAATTGCACACATGACCTGTATTGATTGATAGCTTTAACCATTTATACAGGGTGGCAGGGATTCGGCGGCGGTGATCTCTCGCGTCCGGCACTGGTTCGGGCCATGGTACGGAGCGAGAGGAAATGAAAAGCCGTCACCTCCTTCTGCGAAGCAGTAATGCTCGCGAAGGAGGAGGCGGAACGCGTGAGGGAAAGGCAAATTTTGCGCCCTCGCGCCCCTAACCGCCACAGGAGGAGACACTCTGGGCGTCGGGAATCACAGGCAGATTTCTGGCCACCGTAGGCGCGGGCTTGCGGACGGTGAGCAATGGGTAGCTCGTCGTCCGATAAGGACCAAGCCCGGGTCGACGGCGCGTTGTGTTCCACGCGCGCCTCAAAGAGATGTCAGCAGAATTGACGGGGTCCGCTAGGGCCAATGCCTGTCGGAGTTGCGAATAAGGCCGAAAGGGAAATCGTGGCCCCCGGCAACATGGCAACTGAAGGAACACGGGTGGGTTTTAGTCAGTAAGAGTCTGACGCGCCCTCCCGCTCCACCCAGAGCGGGAGAAGTTATTTAATAATTTACCACCCAATAAAAAGGGTGGCAGGGATATCGACACGAATACTGTTACCATGGATTCAGGACTTAATTCTAAACCTCCCTGCATTGTTCGTCGGTTACAAAAATAACAGTGGCACTCAGGGAGTGCCGACAGAAGTGAAAACTTGAACAATTTTATTGTGCAGGAAATATTTTTAATGAAGTATCGGTTACGATAACGGTAACGATGTCGCGACTTCAATTATTTTTTCTCATCTCAAAAATGCCCAACGCGCCTAGAGAAATTTTCACTTCTCACTTTTCACTTACCGACGCCTCATTTTTAACCGACTTCCAAAAGGAGGAGGTTGTCAATTCGACTGTATGTTGTTTTTTTTTTGTATGTTTGTTACGCGATTACTCTGTCAATTATGAATTGATTTTGATGATTATTTTTTTGTTTGGTAGATCATACTTCAGAGGTGGTCCCATATAAATTTTATTAACTTTACTTGGGTAGTTTTTGAGTTAGCTTCAATAATACGTATTTTTACCTCGCTTAGTATGTGGATGATATTATGATAACTTCCTGTCACTGTTATTTACATAGCAGGTAGTGGTATTCGAATTTGTGTGGGGTAGGTATCACAACTAAAAAGTGAAAAATAAAAACTTTTTACAAAAAAAAAACAACCGACTTCAAAAAAACACTACAAAGTGAAAAATAACTTTAATTTCGGAAGTCGGTGTCTTTGGTTTTGAATTTTCGTTCTTTGTCAGTTGTTTTTTTTTTTGTAAAAAGTTTTTTGTAAACGCGATTGTTCTCTTTATTTATATTACTTTACGGATCAATATTCTATGGAAGCATTTTTACTTTAAAGGTTTTGGAAGTATTTTTTTTTAATTGTTCAAGTTTTCTTCTGTCGGCACTTCTGTCGGCACTCCCGGTGCATTTCTGTCAACACTCCTGGAGTGCCACTGTTTTTTAATTTAAATTTGTTCAAGCCAGATTTCGAGCATCTTACCATGACCTGATAATATACATGTAATAAGTGTCAAAAGTAACACATTTTAGTATTTAATAGACTACTAAAATTAATATTTGAATAACACAATAAACTATCTTTCTTGCAGTGTTTCAATAGACTTGTTGAAGTGCGAAACATAGCATCTAGTCATTGTCATTATTTACTCGTCCTTGTAAACTTTGCTTAGTACGAAGAACTAGTGTATATAATGTTTTTGCTTAAGTTGCAATATCTTGAGAAAAGCACTAACTAGGACCATTCGTGGCTCAGTAATAACAACTGCACGAGTCGATTCATCAGGTACGCTTGCCAGAATTGGTCTGAGGATGTGTGACCATCTTTACATACCGAGACTCCTCCGTGCCTCGGAAAGCACATGAAGCCGTTGGTCCCGGCTGTCATTCGTGAATCTTTGACAGGTCGTCAGAAGCCCGAAAGTAACAACCAGTCTTACTAAGGGGTATCGTATTACCCAGTTACTGGGTTGTGGAAGTCAGATAGGTAGTAGCTCCATGTTAAATACTGATATTCAGCAGCATCCGGTTAGATTGGAAGCCAACCCAAACATAGTTGGGAAAAGGCTAGGCAGATTGTTTTTTTTGAGGTAGGTAAACGGTATAAGTATTTCATCGAGCTGGGAAACTTTAGAAGGATATTATTCTAAAATCAAGCCACCCACGACCCAATCGAGATGTATTGAATAAAAAAAACAAAACCTCCAAAACTGTAACCTTCCTAAAGAATTAGGATAACAAATGCAACAAGATTTTTGTCAAATCCGGCTAGTATTTCTAGAGATTAGCGCGTTCAAACAAAAAAACAAGCAAAAAAAATAACAGTAGCACTCCAGAAGTGCCGACAGAAGTGAAAACTTGAAAAAACATCGGCACCGCGGTAATCAACGTGTTGATGTCTTTTACTCCACGGTGTCGATAAATTGCGTGACAGTGTCGCGAAATAAATGGTTTAGTCCCATCTCAAAAATGCCCAACGCGCCTAAAGAAGTTTTCAGTTCAAAAACAAACGTTTCAGCTTTATTATTAGTATAGATGATGAAATACAAAATAAATGCAGAAGAAGTCGCGGGCAAACAGCCAGTCCTATCCTAGGTATGACAATGCACGTTCTACTTCAATAATTCCCATGTACAGGAAACAGGGTTAAGTCATACACAAAGACGATGTAAGTCTTTACAACGACATCGTTAAGTAGAATTAGTAGGATTACCAAAAGAGCCTTATAACTAAGTTCTAAACATGATGCTCTGTTCCACTGAACTTGTGCTGCTTAGTTACCGTTTTGAAGTTCCTACACTGTGTCTAAGTATTAGATAGTAAGTTGCAGTGTGTTACTGACGTATATGTTATGCAAGAAGATAATGTTTGAAGACAATGATTAGAATTTTCATATTTGACTCGTGTTTGGACTTCTAATCAAAAATTATTCAAATAAATTGCACTTTGCGCTCGTAATGTATTTTCTCAAACGTGCTTCGAAATTCGAACTTCATTTTGACAATCTTCTTCGAGATAAATCGAAATTGCTGTACTGGTCAAAAACATGCGAATGTTATGAAAATCCATATCTGTCGTGTTACTTAAAAATGGAACGAACTTTTCACGCCAACAAATAAAACCTTTGATAAGTTACCTCCTTGGTTGCCATCCAAGGAGGTAACTTATCAAAGATTTTATTTAAATTTTGAACTGGCTTAGCAGAACTGTTTAAAGTAAAGAAGAAACAAATAAAAAATTAGTTTTGTTCGTCATTGATTCTGGAATTTATAATTAATTAACTTAGTTTAAATTTCCGCGCATTGTTTGAGAAAAGTATTATACAAGCCTTGGCCGCAACCAGGCATTGATGGACTCACATATGTGTGCCTCGGCTTCGCCTCGAACCACATTTTTACGATCGTCCATCAATGCCCTAATTGCTGACCGCGACAGTAATGTACTATATCTGCATAGTTTTGATGACGTAAAAAGCCCCTCAAAAAAATCATTAACATTCTTAGTTTTTTTGCATAAGCAGGTTCAGTAGAAGAAGAAATTTTTTGCAACCCTTAGAGTATTTTATCTTTGACTTAGTTTCTAATCTTTACAAAACAGTAATCATACCTGCATTGTAAACGTTAGAAAGAGACGCAAGATAAACGTCTGTTTATCTAGAGTTCTGGACTACTAAAATAAACCAATCAATTACCTTGTTAGTCTCATGTTTTTGCCTCCACTTAATAGTAGCAAGGCAGTATTGTCCCTCGATGGTGACTCCATTGTACCCAGGGTCTTCGATTGCCACACACTCGTCGAAGTTACCCAGGTGGTAAGAAGACCCGAAGAGAAGTCCTTGTGGGGACTTCGCTGATGCATCGAACACTGGAAAGAGACAAAATAAAAGTTAATCGTTGTCTTTGTAAAAATCTGATAAAAACAAACTGAGAAGTATATTCATATTCATATCTTTATTTGCATTGGAGGAGCTCGTGGCTAAGTACCGAGACTCCTCCGTGCCTCGGAAAGCACGTTAAGCCGTTGGTCCCGGCTGTCATTTATAGATCTTTGACAGTCGTTACGGGTCGTCAGAAGCCCGAAAGTCTGACAACCAGTCTTACCAAGGGGTATCGTATTACCCAGTAACTGGGTTGTGGAGATCAGATGGGCAGTCGCTCCATGTAAAATACTGGTATTCAGTTGCATCCGGTTAGACTGGAAGTCGACCCCAACATAGTTGGGGTGATAGGCAGATGATGATCTTTATTTGCATTCCATAATGTAGGAATAGGTGTTACAATGGCTTAAAGCTAAGGTACAATTACGGACCCTGTAGGGCACAGCAAAAACAATCAAATTAATTCTTAAAATAAAAATTAAATTAAGTGTCAGGTACTTAATTTGTTTTTAATCAAACATTTTTAAATAATTATGTTCTAAAAATTTATTGAGATCACATATAGGTTGTGATATTTAATAGTAATAATTAGATAAGTTCAATTTAGAACAGTGGTGGCCCAGTGGTAACGGCCGCGACTTATGAGTTGAACCCAGACAGGCGCATACTTTGTGTAAATTATTTCATCACCACTGCTCTCAAAACGGTGAAGGAAAACATCGTGAGGAAACCGGCATGTCCTAGAACCGAAAATTCGAAGACATGTGACATCTACCAACCCGCACTGGGCCCGCGTGGTGGATTACGGCCCCTCACAGAGAGGAGGCATGTGTCCCAGCAGTGGGAACATTATAGGCTGATGATGATGATGAAGTTCAATTTAACATAGCATCATATTATCTAAAGGTTCCCATGAAGTTTTAATAGAAATTATTCTACTAGAATCGCGTCGCGACTGTGAGGGGGAGCTGTCGGGAGCCTCAAGACTCATTGATTTGGTACGTTTTAATTGCAGCTAGCACACCAAAACAAAAAAAGTTGCACATCTAAACAGTGTCAAATCATTTGTTGGTTCAATGTTATCGTATGCTAAAAGAAACTTGGATCATGTAAATGGGGCTTTAGGTAACGGCAATAGGTGAGTAGAATTAAAAAAACCGGGTTATTACCAGTGATCGGATATTTACTTAGTTTAAGGTGTTTGCTAAAATTAAGGAATGCATTTTTGAATCGAAAAAATCCCGGGATTTCGGAATAAACAAATTTACTGTTTTTATTATAGAATCAAATCGTGTGTATATTTACTTATTTTAACTTTTATATTAAAAAAAAAAAACTAGAAATAATAACTTTCTCTCAATTTTTCTTCAATTTTCAAAACATTTATCTCAATCGAAAAATAAATAAGAATTACAAAGAAAAACCATTCAATCTCTTAATGATTATTAACGTACTTATTTACATTTTTTTATTTAGTATTATTTTTTAAATAAATACCACATGCTAAAGACGACGTTTCCTCACCATGTTACAGACTAGTTTCCCATTCCCGAGTTTTCTGGAATCCCGGGATTTATATTTAAAAAAATATGTTTTAAGAAGCCGCTTCCATAATTTTCTAACCAAAAATGAACTTTAGGTAAATATGCATCCGATTATCCGATCACTGGTTACCCTTGACTTTTTGCACTAAAGTTTATAAGAAATTAAATATCGACGTCCAATTAACGCATGCAAATCATATCTTTCGTCGCAGTTTTCTGGTAAATTTAACTAGGTATGTTCAAAGATTATAAAGTAGCTTATTGAAAAGTGACAAAGAACAAAGTTTACGGACCGCCTCTATGATCTAGTGGTTAGACCACATGTCTGACTCAGGGGTTCGATTCCCAGTGGGGGCAATATTTTCTGCTCGGTTTGGTTGGTGGTAGGACTTGTTCTAGTCCGCCTGCCTAGCTACTACCATCTTATCTAAGTCTGTCGCCATAACAACAATGTTAACAGCATCGTTGTGTTTCGGCAGTTGGAGGTAACATAGCCAGGGGCCGAAGTCTGCTATTTTTATAAATTCGTCATTCCAACACGATCCCATTGTCATTTTGTTAAAAGTTCGTAATCTGCTAAATTCATGATGGTCGATCATTGGTCGGTCAATGGTCTCGTAATAGAATTGTGTTATAATGGCATTGTCGTACAAAACGACCAATGATACCGCCTAAGTCAGTCATTCATTTGTCATTTTGTACGAGATTACCAAAAAGTGCCATTTCTTTCAATGGATTGTCAGTTGCTGATCATTGGAAAGTCATAATGACGCCATTATACTCGTATTAGTAGATTACCAAACTTGTCAAAATTAACAATTATGAAATCAATGATAGACTATTCTGACACTATTGTGATAGCAGACTTGAGGCCCTGTTCCTCTGTGACATTTCGGCTACTCATTGGTGATTAATATTTGTGTTAAACTGATACTTTTGATATAAATTACTTTTTTTATTCACTAACTTCCTATTTATCATTATAAATTTATTTTTAACATCGTTTTTGTACGCTTATAAACATTTAATGAGAAATAATAAAGTTCTTTAAGCATATTTTGAGTAGCATCGTGTACGAGCCTTACTATTCCTATTTGAGCAACTGTTTGTTTCTAAAATATAATTATTATTCTAGAACCGAACAGTTGTTGATGTTATAATTGAGCTATTTTAAATGTTTGTCACAGTTCAACCACTTATTTTAGAGTCCATAATTCTATGTCAAAATGTGGAAATTTTCCAAAAGTTTCGGACTCATTGAAGTACGCAGTAACCACATTCATGGACATAATGTTGTGTATGTACATTTGTAACCGAAACACGTTGAAACTACTGTACCAATTGAGATTTGGTCGTTAAGATGGCTATCTTTAAGCCGAGCATGCTTCTAACTTGTGCTTGTTCTATTATTATTCTAATACATAACAAAACATCACGCCTTGCTTCCCCGAAGGGTTGAGCACTGGGCAGAGATGTACCTGTAGTACAGTCTTTCTCAAAGTTGGCGATAACGCCCCCTTGTGGGCGCTGGAGGCCTAGAGGGAGTGGTAAGGGGCTCAGAAAAAATTGGGTTTGTTGAAGTGGTTAAGGGCGATGACTGATTTCATTTATTATTTTTTTAATTTCTGCCCTGTTTGATTGTACAAAAACTAAAAATATTTAAATTCGAACCTGATATCAAAAAACTTGTTAAAAATCAGCATATTCATCCTTCACATGAGATTAGTTTTAAAATTAAAATTGATTATATTCATTTTAATTTGAATAAAAGATACTATTAATATTATAAAGTTGCGTTTTAATTTGCTCTTACTGGTAAAAAAATCTCGTTTAGAATGTAAATTTAAACTTCAGACCAGACTAATATAGCACACTATAATTAAAGTAATTAATGTCATTGTGGTTTTTAAGTTATGGTAAAGGCAAAAAAATATTGGGGGCGCTGAAAAATTATTGATTTTCAAAGTGGGCGGTAGATAAAATAAGTTTGAGAACCTCTGCTGCAGTACAACCACATGTCGTCGTTAACGGTGGAGTTTCTTGTCTATTCTTCTCCATACGAAAACTACCTTTTGGAAGGGGCGACTAGAATCAATTCTATTTTTTGTAAATTTTGACGTTCAAAAATGCCTTTTATGTGCCCAATTGAAATAAATTATTATTTGACTTTGACTTTGTTATTTTCATTTCATTTTTATTCCTTGTAGGTATTTTGATAATCGTGGGACTTTAACTTTGGATTCAATAGATTACTAAAACAACTGTTTGCAGTAGACAAAATACAGATCACTCTAATCCAGGCTAATTTAAAGATAATATCTGAGGTGCATTTCTCATATTTTTAAGTAACGTTTGCACTCTAATCACAGTCTGAATCTGTCAAAAATACATATTTTTTGGAAAATGTAAAAGTACCTATGCGAATTATATATATTAAATAGTACAGTAGTAATATAGATACATGCAAAATCTATAATTATGACAAAAATTGTGGGTTAAGAGGCCTGCGAACACGGCTCGCAACTACAAATCGAGATGTTTGCAAAATTTAATTACAAAGAGTGCCTGTCGGAGCGATATACACCTACAGTGAGCAATACTACCACGCACACATTAACAATTATTGATTGACGCGATAGCACTACTAGCTTTCGAAAATTTATGATAAATTTGGATGTGTTCCGTAATACCAAAAATGATGAATGAAAACTTAATATTTTTCCATTTTTTTTTTTTTTCGATAACTTGATAATATAAGCCATGCTTTTGCAGAAACAATATTATAAATATTGTTGTTTATAATACAGAAAAAACAGTATGAAGACAAGTCATTTACGCTGTAAAAATGTGCGAATTTTTGGAAAAAAAAATATATGTAGGAGCCTAGATGAACACTGTCTAAATCCGAATTACAACATAATATGGTGGAAATATGCCCAAATTGCAAATGATTTAGGTATTACGTTTGTATGGACAATTCATGCGTCGCCGCGTTCTTAAGGCTGTGTATGAATTTAGTTGGTACGCCTTTTTATAAATAAAAAATATATACATATTTGATTCACAATATAAAAAAACTTACAAAATGTTGGAATGATTATTCAAAAAATTTGACAATCAATATAAAAAAAACTATAAATCTAATCAATATAAGGTACATAAATGCTTACAAAACATTTCGCAGACTACGAGGAGCTACACATTTATTCGGTCGGCATGATTCTTCAAAGCCCAGCATCAAAATTGAATATTTATGTAGATATAATTTCCGAGAAAAAGCTTAGCTCTAATTGAGTCGAGTCAACCCGAATATGCTTCAGCGAGAGAAGACGTCGAACGGAGTTTGCCGAGCAGCACGAGCCCAATGAAAGCCGAATATTTGTAAGTAGTAATTGTTTCGCGTCGACTTTGTTGTTCAACAAATACTGCTGAATTGAATGTGCTGACCCGAACATTTATGTGGCACCCTTGACACACCTTCCCAACAAGATTAATCTTAGCAATGGACCACTAAAGAATTTCCAAAAATAAAACCGTACATGGAGACATCAATCTTTCTTTGTTATAAAACAAAGGACTATCGCCAAGTTGCGGAAAACTAGAGTCCTTGTATCCGTCCTCACGAACCAATAATGGTTTCCCGGTAGCATTGGCTATGACATGTATAGTAATTATGAGGATGTGATGGCATTTTGGCAGACGACATGTGTTGGTGGAATTTTGGCAAAGAATGTTACGGTTAAGTGTTTGAAAATAAACACGTAGCGAAAATGAAAAGTTGATTTCTGATACTATTTCTTAAAAAGACAAAAACAAATTACATAAAATGAGTAGTTTTGATTAGATAGCGTGTCAGGGACATCGACGCGAAAACTCTTACCATGGATTCAGAATATGATTCTGAAATCCCCTGCGTTGAGATTTATCGTCGGTTATTTTTTTTTATCTGAGTAGCTCGTGGCTAAGTACTAACAGCCGCTCGGATCGATCTGTCAGGTTAAGCTACGCTTGCCGGGGTTGGTCCGTGAATGGGTGACCATTTCTACATACCGAGACTCCTCCGTGCCTCGGAAAGCACGTTAAGCCGTTGGTCCCGGCTGTCATTTGTAGATTTTTGACAATTGTTACAGCCACACGGCTGTTATTACTTAGCCACGAGCTCCTCCCAAAAAAATGCCTGTTCGTCGATGGTGCGTCGGGGGTAAAAAAAAACGTGATAATTAATAAAATCAATAGATAACGGCCAAAAAAATAAATGCCTATAAATGGACTACGTGTCCGTATCTGAAGTTCACGAGAATTATTAGCTATCAAGCAAATAATAATAGATACATTTTTTTCTTCTAGTTAACAGTAACCTGCTAATAAACAATGTAAATAACCTGTGGTTTTCATTAGAAAACAAAAAAGGTACTTATTTGATATTAGATCATTGAAGTCACAAGAACTACGTGCTAGTTTTGTGTCATAGACATAAGGTTGAAATTGCAATAATATTGACACGAGCTCGTGAAATGCAACATCTATGGATACGGTTAAAGATTATTCATACATCCGTTTTGGGTACTCGACTTTAAATTAGTTTATATATGAGTCATAGGTTTTTACCATTGATCATCCAAAATTTCCTATACTCATAAATTAAAGAACAGGATCTATCTTGTCTTGGTCAAAATTGTCAGAATCACAAGACTAGGAACTGTTGCTCTGACAATATCTACAGGAGTTGGTTTCTGCATTAAAAGCATGAGGAACATGGTGTAAAGTTCACTCATCCTCTTTAGAAAAGGGAAGATCCTCCGACCAGACGGGTGTCGTGTCTGGCGGGCAACTGCCCAACGATTTATGTCGGGGAAGTTATATACAGTGTGAGTGTTTATAACGTGCACATGTCGAAATTACGCAATCTATGCTTAATTTTATCGATGGAAAAAAAATATAAAGTTTTTTTAGGATTCTTTTTTTCCTTTTTTTGGTTCCGTTTTTTTGTTGAGAAATTTTACGATTATTGTAAAAAATCAGAAAAAAAGAGATTTTGTTAAAAAAGCATGTTTGTTTTCAATTGAGGGTAGTTTTTTTCCACAATTTTCATTCCATGAGGTCACCTAATTACTTCCAATCATTGTGGAGTTTGTTTCATCGCGATAGATCATTTAATTTAAAAGTTACACCGTTTTGTTACAAAAAATTTAAAAATTCCATAAAAAATTAAAATTTAGATTTTTTTAAATATTTTTTCCGTCGATAAAATAAACCATAGAGTTTCTCATTTCAATATGTGCACATTATAGAGAATCACACTGTATATCGTGTTCGCACGGTAAACTCTAATTGCGCGATGCAGGATTTATATGACGTCAGGATTTTGTGTGACGTCAGGTCTTTGATGCGTAGTTTGCGTGTGGTGACACAGATAGAAACACAGCTATTACCTGGAGTCCTGAAATACAGGGCTGCCCTAGTTTAGGCTCCAGTCCACTCCATTTATTTTATGTACCTATACTGTGTTTAAATTAGTGTGGAAAATAAATGAATTTTTACTTTACTTTACTTTTTTTACTTAGCTATTATTCTCATCAGTAATTCCCACAGTGACAATAGTATCGTGAACTCTTAATTAAATTAGTGCTCATATAAACGAGCGGCACGTTGCCAACGACAGAGGCAACTGGAGCCATTGACACTCGTTGGCGGCAGCCGTAGATGCGTCGAAGAAAGAGGCAACTGCATCCGTCGACGAGTGACGACGGCTGCAGTTGCCGCTCGTGAAGCGGCGACGTGTCGACGGCTGTAGTAACCTCTGCCGTTTTGGCGCATGCCTCATTGAAATTGATAGTAACCTTGACCACGTCAACGTAAAGGTCACCTGTCATCATCTTTAAAACATAAAGCAGTTTACTGCTGGACATAGGCCTCACTTTTGGTTACCCTCTCATTTACCCACAACACATTACCTTTAATACCTACAAAACTTAAACCAACACATAACATAACATCACTCCTGCAATCCCCGAAGGGTTAAGCAGAGGTGTACCTATAATACACCCACATTTCACCAGATATATTTAAGTCCCATGTTATAAGGGGCGAGCCTATTGCCATCAACCGGGAACAAATCCAGACCCTGGGATGCTACTGAGAAATTCCAGATGGAAAAACCCAATAACACTTTGCCCGACACGGGAATCGAAACCAGGACCACATGCTCAGCAGTAAGTTCTTGCGATCACTAAACCAGGAAGCAGTCAGTAAACTTAAAACAAAAGAAGTAAAAAAACAGTGGCACTCCGGGAGTGCCGACAGAAGTGAAAACTTGAAAAAAAATCGCCACCGCGGTAATCAACGCGTTGATGTATTTTTAATGGTCAAAAGCTGGTGTCGTAACAGCGTCGCGAAATCAATGGTTTAGTCCCATTTCAAAAACGCCCAACGTGCCTAAAGAAGTTTTCACTTCAAAAACTTATTCCAACAAAGCTGCAACATTTAATATGCACTATTTACTAACCACTTTTTTCAGGTAAAACTGTAAATTAAAATCTCCAAGTTTACCGTTTAATGCTTTACCGTCTTACATTTCTTACCAAGTCAGAATTGAAATAGAAATTAATCCATTCTCAGTAGAAATTGCTGGGTGTAATAAATATGCAGATAACGTCAAGATTAGGTAGCTGCAGCGAAACATTTCGCACTTACACTGGGTTGCAATGTTATTGCGGACACGCTGAGTTAATGTTAAAAAGTAGGGAAGGAGGTTGTTGACTTTGCAATTTGTGTAAGGACGGGCAAACGAATTGGAGTTTGTGCTTGCAGGAGCCCACACGTTTCACACCCATTTTTCTGTTGTGTACACAGTGTGAAGACGTGATTTTGTGTAGAGTTTGGGAAAACAAACAACAGTCATTGTGAGCTTAAAAATCTAGACACGCGGCAGCGTGTCGAGCCAAGTTTCTAGGCAAGACACGGCTGCAGTGTGTTATATTACACGAACCATTTGGAGCCACTTTTGACCCCTTAATAACTCAAAATCTATGTAACATAGACTCATGAAATTTGGTTTATTTATAAAAACCCCTTAGATTAACTAGAACTCCAAATTTCATAAATAAAACTCAAACGGTTATTGAGATATTAACGTATAAAAATCGGCATTTTTATCAACGACCTGCCACTAGACATCAAAAACATTTAACCCATTTCCGGGTGACCTAGAAAGTTGAAAAGAGATTTCCCGAAAGCAGGCCCATGGTATGATACTGTGTCAAAGCTTATTTATCAAAAATTATGTCGTATTTTTTTCAAGTCGTTTTATCAAAATTTATTTCTTCTAGCATTAGAGAACCTAATAAATATTTATTTTGTTGATACTTAAAGAACTACATCCGCCATTCAATCCTAACCTGAATGTTGCCAGATGACAGACTATTCCAATAAAATAATTTGTAATCGATTGAAAATATCGATACTAACCCACATGGAGTAGGTGGAGTATCCACTACACGAGTATGTTTTAAATGCTATTTATTATACTCAAATACTGTAAAATTATGATTTTACAATAAATAAAATATTATATGGTCTGAATATACTCAACAACTTAAAAGTGTTTCGAGGCAGTAATGTTATTTTATAAACTACCAGTGATCAGAGTAAGTAGATTGATTTGAGGTCAATGAACTGGCACGTATATTAGTATGGATACGCCTCCGGGATTCCGGGATTTTGAAATTATTAAGATTTTTTAAGGAATTTCAAATGTTGTAATGTGTAGAATAAAGAATACATCAATATGAATAAGAAATGTTCAACCCTTTTGCTGTCTGTTTAATAGTATATAGGTGATCGGACTCCAAGAAAAGGATAGATATACTATAAAACAATATAATATATTTTAAATATTTATCTATCGCATTCTATAAATTTCTAATGTAGTAGTTTAAAAATCCTTACTTTAACAATATTTGATTCAATCCCGTAAGTACCAAAATGAAATCCAGGAAAAAAGGCTTATCCATGTTATGATTTCTATGACTATTCATGATGCGAGTACGTAAAATCAATCTACCTACTCCGATCACTGATAATCACCCAATCGATTTCGTCAATCGATTATCAAAATAATTAAACCTGGTAACACTGACACCATGCATAATGTCAAACTGTCAAAAAAAATCTGTCAGATCAATGGCATTGTTGGCTGTTTGTTTTACGTTGATTTGAATTTATTTTTCCGTATTTACTTTATACTTATATTACGTTACGATTTAATACTGTCAATTTAAATTGAAGCCAGAGGAACTATTGCTTATCTTTCCATGGCATGGCATGGTATGTGGCATGTCAACTGCAAGTCACAGAAGTCATCAGGTTAGTGTTTTTAAAATGGCAGAATTACTATGAGTGATATAATTATTATACAAAAGTAAATAAACAACAATAAGAGTATTTTCTTACTTTCTAGGTTAGGTATACATTTGGATAAAATTGTCATGCTTACTGAGAGAGGCTGCTACCAGAGATGTTTATAGGCAAGCAAGTGATGATAAAAACAGAGCCACCCTAGAGTGTAAAAGATTTACCCATAATAGATCAAAACAATAATCTGGTTAGGACCAGAATCAAATCGTGACATGTGAGCAGCAGGACTTAGTGTACATAATTATTGATAAGTGAGCAAAATAGGACAAATTGTTTAAGAGATCATCATTGCTTATTACTGTTTTGTGGGAAAGCGTACATCTACCATCTACCGTACCTACGCTGCTTTCATACCATGACTACGTTATGAGAATGAAGCTGAAGCCGTTTTAAATTCTATGAGAAATAAAATGTTTTTAGTATTTAGGTATTGTTGTGTTATTTGTTAAAGTAAACCTTCCTATAGAAGCACTGAAAATGCTGCTGCCAATGAGATTATTCATCTTTAATTAAGAGAGTTGGCTAAAATAATGTTTATGCCATTAAATCTTTCATATTTAGCGCGCAAGATTATCAATTTACCTTTATAAAATTCAAGTCTGTAAATGCGATAATCGCCATTTTGATGACAGTCGAGGTCAAAAAACATAAAAATTGGGGATTGCGAACATCCAAACTCCACCATAAGGACAGCGACTATTACAACATTTAATTATTTGACGAATTCATCCATTTTTCAAGTTAAATAAGTAGTAGTAATGAAGTTTTTGATATCAAAAGTCGAAGATTCGCGCCAATCGTGCGTGTTTACATTTTAACTTTTCACAATTAACACACATACACATATCTGATACGACTTTAAATGTGACATATGTGATTAAAAATATTATAAGTAACTAGAAAATGCCCAGATCTTTACTTATTATACGAACACATGTTCAATAACACGTAATATTCATTACTACTACTCAATTTGTGTTAAAAATCGTCGATCATTGTTTTTTTTTTTTTATTGTAATGATGTGCGAAAACGATTAAACCAAACGTTTTTTTTCTTTTTTTTCAATTTTGATTGTCTCGATTAATTTATAATTATGTCGAATGTCTGAAATCTATACTTGAAAATTAAAATAAAATTGTTTTAAGCATTAAATACAATAAACATTGTTTAAAATAATTATTTATACTTTTCTAGTGTTTAATCGTTTTTAGAACATTCAATATTAAACGAGTCAACACATAGAACGAGGATAGATACTTACCTCATTTATTGAATTTCGCGCCGAATTGTTTCTATTTATTTGAATTTAAATTCGGAACGTTGTTCAAAATTATTTTTAATTTTTTGGACAATTATTTACTGTGGATTTTATTTTTGATACTTTCTGATATAGAATGCCTAGTATACATTTTTTAGGTAGGCTTAAGAAAATTTTGTTTGGGAATGATGTTAAATTAATTATATAAATTAGGTAGGTATTCCGCAAACACTTTTAAATGACGTCTATATTTTTAAATTGAAACTTTTATTACATCGTCTCAAACTTTTTCGTCTGTGTGTTGCATGTCGCGTGTCGGTCGGCCGCGGAGTAGGGATAAAGTGAAAGGCGATCGTCAGAGCAGCCAAGGCCAATATGGCGGCGCCTATAGTTCGTAGCAGCTGACCGTGTAAAGTTTCACTTTTACCGTGGTTTCATAAAACCAACAATCATTTTTTTTTAGTTGTATGAGTTTGATAGTATTTGTTTTTAATAGGATAATCTTACTCGAGTAATAGAAATTGTTTATTTTTGAGGTAGTTTCAAAACGAAATTTAAAAAAAACTGCCCAAGTGTATGTCGGACTACGCACAGTGAAGGGTTCCGTAATTGGGATGAATATTTACGCATAAACATTGCATAGTATCAATTTTATCGACTGCAAAAATAAGTTTGTATTTCTCGAAAAAACTATAACAAACAAAGTTAATTCTGCGGTTGTAACCGAAAATAAACTGTATCTCAAAAATTATTGATTTCAAAAGCAAAGTCACTTAGAAACATCTTAACATTTTAATTATGAGATCCAACAATACACGCTTTATATGCATAGATTTTTTTCATCTCTCGGTTATATGTAAGTATGGAGAATGCCACCCCCATTATTATGTTTATCGTAATTTCACTACACCATTGTTTAACGGTGCAAAAAATACACCTTTTTCAAAATTTTCATCGATAGAGTATAAATAGTCTCCATGTTAAATGACTGTATGACATCCGGACGCACGGACAGACGAACTTGACGAAATTAAGAGGTCCGTTTTTTTACGGATTTTGATTATCAAGTTTACAATTGGCATGAAATTGATGTCTATGACAATTGATCTACAATATTATTATTATTTGGAATAGCCGCCATCTTAAAATCCAGAATGTCCATCTAATTCGATATCAGCACTATCTCCCGAAAACTATGAAAATGACAGTCATGACGACAAATTTTCAAATGGGGTTAAAAACTGCCACTTGCTCACTTCAGATGGCGCTGATCTCCAGCGTCATATAATTTGACAGCTAACTATACATTTTTGATTCGAATGCCAAAAGTTGATATAAATTCCTGAATTTCATGACTGAATTCAAAACACCCCGTCGAGTCAACTGATGTGTCACGTGTCAAAATCTTGGTCCCTAATGCTAGGCGGCAGTGAATTCATTTCATTCATTCTCTGATCTCGAAAAACGTTGTTACAAACGTCAGGTTGGTATGTTCAAGGTAGTTGGTAGGTTGGTACTATGCTTGAGACGTTTTTGAATTGATAGATCGTATGACTATTGTTTTATAAAAAATTAAACGACAATAGTCCCTCTATTGTCGTTTAATTTTTTATATAAACTTACGAATAGTTAAGTCCATAGTGAGGTCAAAATGTAAATCCAATGGACGGCTGCAACGGCGGCGGTGATCTCTCGCGTCCGGCCCTGGTTCAGGCCATGGTACGGAGCGAGAGGAAATGGCAGGCCGTCACCTCCTTCTGCGAAGCGGTAATGCTCGCGAAGGAGGAGGCGGAACGCGTGAGGTAGAGGCAAAGTTCGCACCCTCACGCCCCTAACCGCTGCAGGAGGAGACGCCCGGGGCGGGAATCGTGAGCCGATTTCCGGCCACCGTAGGCGCGGGCTTGCGAACGGTGAGCAATGGGTAGCTCGCCATCCGATAAGGACCAAGCCCGGGTCGACGGCGCGTTGTGTTCCACGCGCGCCTCAAAGAGATGTCAGCAGAAATGACGGGATCCGCTAGGGCCAATGCCTGCCGGGGGTTCGCAGAAAACCGATAGGGACATCGTGGCCCCCGGCAACAGGGCAACCGAAGGAATACGGGTGGGTTTTAGTCAGTAAGAGTCTGATACGCCCTCCCGCTCCGTCCAGAGCGGGAGAAGATACTTAAAAAAAAAAAAGGGGCGGCTACAAAAATTAAATAATTAAATCATACGTGAGAAGGAACTTTGTTCCTGACGGGGTCAAAGTCAAATCATTAATTTCAAATAGGCCCATGTATGGCACTTTTGAACGTCAAAAATTACAAAATAATAAAATTGATTCTATTCGCCCCTTCCAAAAGGTAGTTTTCGTATGGAGAAGAATGGGCAAGAAACTCCACCGTTACTCTTTTAAAATGTTTTACAATTGTTTGTATATGTACGTACATTTGTTAAATAATAATTATATGTGAAGACGGTGCACCTAGAATAAAATTACTATACCACAATAGGTAAAAAGAATTAAAGCCGCTTAATGCACGCACACTAAAAAAGTAAAATTACAGCACAATGACGTGGCGCGAGTGTAAGACGTAGCTGTAATGCACACCAGCATAAAAAGTTACCCTGTTTGTTTTAGTTCTTTTGCACCGCGACACTGTAGACAAATATAAAGATGATAAATTGATTAGCCAAATATAAGATAACTTGTATGTAAAAACTAGCCAAGTCAAATCTTGAGCTTCAATTTATCCTAAGTGCTTTGTGTAAATAATTCGACTGTTCAAATTTAAGAAGTTATATTTTTAAATAGCAAACATTGTTATAGCAGAAAAAACAAGAATTTGTGTTTTAATTTTATTTTAGAAAGTTGCATGTTCTTATAAATAAATTTCAGGATTATCTACAGAACTTGGCACCCATTTAGATTTCAATTCTTTTGTCGGCGAAGTCGACAACCATATTTATGGAATTTGGCTCCCATTTTCACATTTATGTTTTTGATGGGATATAGGTATAACGCTGCAAGATAATCTTCTGGCGCGTGGTCAAAAAAATACATATTTTATTTCACATAAACCTACAAGGGCACTAATGAAACGTCAGAAGCTAGGTGCACGGTTCCAATTCGTCGCTTCCTTTTCAAAATAAATGGTTTCTACAATGTTTTCAAATTACAGTGTTAATAGGTATGGGAGAACAGTGTAGGCCTATCAACAAGTACCAGGTACTTAGTAAAATAGAAAATGGTCCACAAGTCTACAGCCTACAACGTTCTCACATTCACAAAATCTAAAAGAAAAGAACATTTGTAAAAGATTAACAAAATAATAAAAATAAGGACCTATTTAAACCAAATGACATGATTGCCACTACAGCTGCAAATGTAATTTGATTTAAAAAAAATAGAAAATTGTATGTATATAATGTTAAATAATGAAAAGATTATGTCAATGAAGTATGTAATAAAATAATCATTGTTATACCGTTAATGAAGTACCAGAGAATGGCTTCCTATGTGCAGAAGAAATTATTGCCAAACTTCCTTGTCTTCAACGTAGTCTTTAATCTTACAATATGCTTTGTCGATACAATTTCTGAGACACTTTTACAAATGTTAACGATCAACGCCCCCCTGTCAATGTCATTCAGACACCAAAAGATTCACTCTACTTCTACTGACTTTCAACTGACATTTAAAGTTTTTCGGTAGCATATGTCAATTCAAAAATATTTAAGTTTACTTATCCTAAACCCACTGAAAAGCATGTGCTTTTAAGAAGATTTAGGATTAGTAAATAGCGATAGTGTGCAGCTATGTCAATGATTTTATTGACATAGCTGCACACTATCGCTGTATTTCTATTGATTTTAAGATTAAATGGAAGCTAATGATATCTGCAAACTTGTGCATAAATATTTTCGTAAAAAGACTTTGATTTTTATATTTAGTGTCATGGTTCAGTGACTTCAGATGAGGTTAGAGGTAAATATTTTGTGGATTATCAGCTTTAGTATTTTTAAGCTATTGCATAGCTTTTGTCGCGAGCTGTGAGCGCGGCGACCGAATCAAGAAATTCCGTAACGAAAATAAAACCTAACACCCCCCAATCCGCCTACCATGTAATGATGGATGATGCGTTCCCATGACAACATCACGTTGTCATGGGAACGTAATTTTTGTTTTATGTCATCATCCGTCATCATCCCAAGTGTAGCGTTGACAAATGGAAGTATGGAGATTACAAATGCTATGCAATAGCTTTACTGCGGCAGTCCCCGAGTGCCACACGTTTTTTTTTTTAGTCTTTTATATATATTATTTTCTATTTTGTCAATGTGAGAACGTTGCAGGCCTTGTAGACTCATAGATGTTTCGATTTGTCTTGAAATTTCCCATTTTATTAAGTACCTGTTGGTGTTGACAGGCTTATATTGAGGATAATATAAGCAAATATATATATATATGCAAATTACATAGTAGTCATAGCCAGGAGGCTATGACTACTTTGTAATTTGAAAACATTGTAAAAGCCAAATACTTTAAAAAGAGGAACCGTGGAGTTTCTTGCAAACAAATTCACTACATACATACATACATAAACTCACGCCTTCTTCCCATGGGGGTAGGCAGAAACTACAGAACGCCACCTGCTACGATCCTTACATAGTCCTTTTGCCTCGTTTACGTTCATACATCTGGTCATACACGCACGCCGGTTGCGAGTACTACGCACCTGGCCTTTCTGAAGAACACCACCAATAAGGTCTGTATATGTCCTCCTAGGGCGTCCCCGCCCGGCCTTTCCCTTTACATCAGCCTTGTAAATACATTTTGTTAGTCGCCTTTCATTCATTCTCTCAACATGCCCAAACCATCTCAGCATACCCTTTTCAATTTTTGTCACTACATCTTCTTTTAAATCACACCGCTGTCTTATCACATCATTCCATTGATGTGATGATGTGACAAATTCACTACTGGCTTCGAAATTGTCAATATAACGAACCTTCTAAATTAATTATTCCAAAAAAAATCGTATTTCTTTACGGACTCTTCCGCTTGTAAAAATGATGTCCTCAGTTCCAGTAAGTGTATGTTCTTCCAAATAATTAAAGACACGTTAGCTATGCTACCTATCTTCTTCACGACGGAATATATAAGAGATGTTGTATTCCATGTTCTTCAGCTAAAACTACAAAAACAATGTAATGACATTAAAATAAGAAAAATATAAAAATAATTACGTTTTAGCGCATCACTTGAGAATAGCTGGACCAATTTTAGTATACAACATAACATAACATCACGCCTTGTTCCCCGAAGGGTTGGGCAGAGGAGTACCTGTAGCAGGTACACCCACATTTCGCCAGTTATGTTTAAGTCCTATGTAATAGGGGCGAGTTTATTGCCATCAACCGGGCACAAATCCAGACTCCGGGCTGCTACTGAGAAATTTCAGATAGAAAAATCCATTTTAGTATATTTTGTTACAAAATGTTCCAATAGTCCGAATTAGGTTTATATGAAAAGAAACATAAGAATAGATTCCTGGAAAATTTTCAAATTCGGGAAAAACTGAACCTTCTTTTTTCTAAAGGATTTTTAAATAAACTATTGTTTGGACAGGACAATTAAATCTGTCGGGTCAGCAAGTAATAAATATTTTCATTCATTCATTTATTAAATGCAAGTAATTTTAGTGCTAAAAAAGATTTCAGTGCAGGGGATGCTACAGACTGTGGATGTTACAATGGATTTTTGGCATGACAAAGAGAAATTAATCTTCAATGTAATATAAGCATCAATGCATCAGAGTCCCAGTAAGTTCCAAACTATTTCCACAGTTTTCATACAGAAACTCTACACCGTATATGACAAATTCAAAACATTTGTGCGACAGACGCGTTGTCAGGTGGGTCCTTATTAAATGTGCTGAGCAACTTATTCGTCAGGAGTGAGGACACATGATATGAAAATCCAGAAGGCACAATCTTAGACGAAAATCAAACACACACACACACAATATATAAGAAGCCTGGTTTTAAACATTTCATTGTTTTGTAATTACTTAGTTCTTCTAACTTAACAGACAGCTGTGCTACTAGGGAGTTCGTTGCGCCAATTCTTCTTCCCAGCTAAAGCACTAGGAAGTGGTGAAGGGCGGTCGTTTTGGGGGACTGTCTTATGTAATTTTGACGTTCAAAATGGGCTGATTGTCAGCCTAATTTATATAAATGACTTTTGATTTTTTATAAAAATTAAATAAAAACTGTGTGGTATGCGTATATTTTATGTTCTAACAATTAATATATTTATTTATTTTTTGTTTGTTTCAGTCCCGTACTAACCCAACAAGATCTACATTGTGTTCAACTGTATCAATCGAAGAATTTTACTTGTGTCTGCAGTTGTTGTTTTCCCTTTTTTTTAATTTATGATATATATATTTTTTTTTTCAATCATACACACTTGTTTTTCCAATGCACTTTAGACATTGGCAGAATAGTCGACATTGGCTTTGCTTGCCATTTAATAAAAAATAGAATAGAATAGACTTTTGATTTTGATTTTTCATAAAAATATCATTTGAATCAGGTCTGTGGTCATGTCGAAAAATGTGATTGGTTAATACGAGTTAACAAGATAATTAATGGCAGATTTTCTGATCAAGAATCAGAGTCTGAAGAGAATAATATGTCACTGTATTGTTGTTGTTGCTGCATTTAGTTGTTTTTGTTTAGTGTCTATGCTTACAACAAAGTCGTAAGTTTTACTAACAATCTTGTTGTGTCTTGGTTACTCTAATAAAGAAAAAAAAACTAAAATCTAAATTGAAGGCCTGTTTGTTTACAACTTATATATTAATTTCATCGTTGCAAATTAGAAATGCAAGTCAAAAAATATTAATTTTAATAGTAATTTTGTTTCATCTTCCAAAGTCAAAACTTTTGCGAGTACAAAACGATTGTTATTTCCACACTGTGCGCTTTTATAAATTCTAACATGTCGATATTATTAGCCGTCCACGTCCATAAAATATATGTGAAAATACGTGCACGTTAATAACTTTATCGTGGACGGAAATTTAAAAGCGTCTTCATATCAATCAGTCATTTATTTTGTTAAACATAGGTATGGTTACAGATAGTATATTGGCAAAAATATGCGCACTATGTTTTGCCAATATTTATGGCGTACAAAATTAACACAAGTAAGCAATTGCAATTAAGGTGGCATGCCAATGGACTACATTAAAAGAAATAATAATATCAATTTAAAATACTATGTTAATTATGTTAACAGGTCATACAATTTTAGACAAATAAACACATGTCAGAATCGTCATACTTCCGTCATATATTTCCAAACATTTTACTTCCTTGCGTTATCGTGATGTCGTGAACGTCCACGATAATATCGTCATGTTAAAAATTATAAAAGCGCCCTTTGGCGTTTACATTTTGATAAGTAGAGCTTCTGAACTTTTCTGTTGTATGATAAAGAGCACTTGCTACCGAAAATGTCACAACGTGAAGTGGCTAATGCTTTTTACTGCACTTAACAACACTAACAAGGGCTCGTAACACAGAAATTACAAATATGTAAATTGTAGACTTGTCACTACAATTCACATAATTATTTGTAACGTTTTTCCGTTACAAGAAATTGTAAGATTTACAAATTTATGAATTATAACTTGTAGATAATCTGCCTAGCCTTTTCCGAACTATGTTCGGGTCGGCGTTTAGTCTAACCGGATGCAGCTGTATTTTACATGAAGCGACTGCCTATCTGACCTTCATAATACACTGGCTAACTCGATACCCCTCGGTAAGACTGGTTGTTAGACTTTTGGGCTTCTGACGACCCGTAACGACTGTCAAAAATTTACGAATGACAGCCAAGCCTTATATTACCGTGCTTTCCGAGGCACGAAGGGGTCTCGATATGTAATGGATGGTCACCCATCCACGTACAGTTTGCGGCAAGCCTAACTTAATCTTCGATCGACCTGTGTTTATTTTTCAGTTTTTAATGGACACTAGTTATATGCACCTACTCAATAAATTCTAATCAATCAATGAAAAGATTACATACATATAATTACGTTTGAATTCGTCTGGACTTGTGATCAAGGTGACATTGTTAGTCATAGTCAAATGGTCAGTGTTTTATTAATTACGTTGGTAGACCTGCATTCAATTTAGAACTACCAGAATTATACTTATCCATAAGTAAATGTGCGGAAATCGAGTGTCACGGTATGGACATGTGATGCCGAGGAAAGAGAAAAATTTCGTGAGGAAAGTTTTGGCTATAGGAGTAGGGGTTGACCAAAAAAACGATGGATGAACTGTAAGAAAGATGAAATGGCTAGAAAGAAAGGTGACTAACGAGAGAATGACTAATAAACAAGTATATGTAGAAGAAAAAGATGTGTTGCGCTTGCGCCAAACCAACCCCAAATAAATTGGTATAAGGGCAGGAGAAATGATTATCCGTATGTAAATATTCCAGTATTAAACGCTCGACTATTCGTAACTTTTAGTGAAAAGCAGTCTAAAGAACTAAAACAATGAATAAAATAGAAAACAGTAGCTATTTGCAGTAAGCAGGCGTTTCCTTTTCGTTTAAAAAAAAAAAAAGAATAACAAAGACACACTTAAAAATCGTATAAGGTTTCCTGGCACTAAATAATTTAAAAAAAAAAAAAACAACCGTCCTCCAAAAAAAACACTACAAAGTGAAAAATAACTTTAATTTCGGAAGTCGGTGTCTTGGGTTTTGTATTTTCATTTTTTGCCACCGACTTCCGAAATTAAAGTTATTTTTCACTTTGTAGTGTTTTTTTTGGAGGTCGGTTGTTTTTTTTTTTTTTTGTAAAAAGTTTTTATTTTTCACTTTTTAGTTGTGGTACCTACCCCACACACATTCGAATACCACTACCTGCTACCAGTGACAGAAACTTATCATATCATCTACATACTAAGTGGAAAAAAAATTACGTATTTTATAGCTAACTCAAAAACTACACAAAGTTAATAAAAATTATATGGGACCAATTCGAGAGCACACCCTTTCAAACAAAAAAAGACGACCTCGCCTTACAGTAGTCGCATAAGATGTGTTACATCTCACATCTTGGCTGACAGTACCAACCTCTCGGAAAATGGGTTGGTACCATCTGACAGCCAACTCTTACACCACGCGCGCTCATTGGCCGACAGAAGTAAAAACTTAAAACTGGTATTAGATATGATATAAACAATATTCATCATTATCATCATCATCATGTCTATGTTACTTGGTTCCTCGAACAGTTCATGTACGAGAGGTACGCTCTCGACGTCTATTTGCTACTCGCTTTTGTAAATCCAACGCTGGCTCGCGTTCACCACTTCATCGTTTAGTTGAGACATATAACAATGAGTTTAATTCAATCGACATTCTTTTTCTTGGTAAAAATGCGTTTAAGAAGCAACCCTAAAGGATCAGCAAAGTATTGTATAATGACGTAATATTTGATCTAATATCAAGCATTGCGTCATTATACAATGCTTTACGCACACAAACTTGCTTTTAATTTTATTTTTTTGTTTCTTTTATAAATTAAAAAATCCAGATATGAGTTCCAGGATAAAGCCGTTTGTATAGCTTTTGTATCTGTGTTACTAGCTAGTCTTTAAATACTTCCTATTGTAATCTGTGGAAAACGTAGTGGGTAGCATAATTGTTCAAAATGTTATATTTAAGATATTGTGACTGTTTTTTATTGAGCTACTGTTTGTTTTTCCTTAAATAAATAAATCATCATCATATTCATCATCATCCTGTTTACAACCTCTCGGAAAATGGGTTGGTAACATTTGTCGGCCAACTCTAGCACCGCGCGCGCTCATACGTCAAATCAAATAGCGCGTGCTTCCCCGGCTTCCTGTTACACTTCCGTCCCTTTTCACGAAATCACTCCCACAGATAGCAGGAAAGCGAGAGAAAAGATACTACACATCAAAAAACGTTTTCTAGAGATGTCAACACCTACTGCGTGCAACATCAACAAATTGTGGCCGCCTAAACAGTTTCACCAAACGTTGAAATGAATCACTTCATTAATTAATAGCACGGTACTTAACCTCATTGACCTGACCAGCGCCCAAACTAGAAGACAAGTTCAGATAAACAATGTCTATCTCTACAGATACGACACAGAATGAAAAAAGAAAATTGTGAAACACAGGCAAAAAGAAGGGGTTCATCCTTAAGGTACCCGATCCTTGAGGGATCCGTCCTTTAGGGCCCCGATCCTTGAGAATCCAAAAGAAGGAGGACGGGAGGATTTATGTATTTAAAAACTACACAATCAATCTGCCTAACCTTTTCCCAACTATGTTGGGATCGGCTTCCAGTCTAACTGGATGCAGCTGAACACCAGTATTTACATGGAGCGACTGTCTATCTGACCTCCACAACCCAGAAACTAGGTAATACGATACCCTTTGGTAAGCTGGTTGTCAGACTTTCGGGCTTTTACGACCCGTAACGACTGTCAAAGATCCACGAATGACAGCCGGGACCAACGGCTTAACATGCTTTCCGAGGCACGGAGGAGTCTCGGTATGTAGAAATGGTCAGCCATCCACGGACCAACCCCGGCAAGCGTAGCTCGACCCGTGCGGACAAATGACAAAGAAAATTAACTTCAAAACCAAGAAACATAACTTCATTCAAATAATATGTTTATTCATTACTTAAACACCTAACAACTGCATAAATTTAATAATATTAAATATTTTTATAAACTACTCTGATTAATCCAATATTTGACGACAAGCAACCAGGCACACGACTCTTAAATTTGTAAGTAAATAATGGTCGACAGCCATTCACTGACACTATTTGTGACGTCATAAGTATGGCATTATGACAATCGGAACTATTTTATTAGCTTTGTCAGTAGACCATATGGGCCGGTTTCCACCGAAGTCAAATCATCTATTTGAAAAAGGCACTTTAGAACGTCAAAATTTACAAGAAAATAGAATTCGCAAGATCGCTTTTAGCGATAAGACCGCCCATTGTGTCACCCAATGTAAAATTTATATATTAATGTCTGTAATTTTTATGGTGTACATAATAAAGAATATTCTATCTTTCTGTCTATTTATTGATTCTAATTGTCTTCTTCTTTTAAAAGGTTAAGTTACTTATGGAGAAGTTTGACCAAGAAACTCCACAGTTATTCTTTTAAAACGTTTTACAATATTTTGTATACATTATTCATATAATGATATGTGAAGACGATGTATCTAGAATAAATTATTATTTACTAGCTGCGCCCCGCGGTTTCACCCGCATAAAGCTCGATCCCGTGGGAAAAAAAAAAGTATCCTATGTTCTTTTCCAGGGCATCATTTATATATGTGCCAAATTTCATCCAAATCCGTTCAGCCGTTTTAGCGTGAAGGCGTAACAAACAGACTTACTTTCGCATTTATAATATTAAGGATTCTAGATACATCATAAAATACGTCAGATACGACACAATTTAATTTTTTTAGTACAAAGGTACTGCTTATTTCTTAAGAAATTTCATCCAGCAGACTTGCGATAGGACAAATGAGAAGGAAATGTAGATAATAAATAGTTTGTGAGAAAAAGAAGATAAAAATATAAACATGTAAAGTTTAAAACTAAATATTAAAATATACCTACACATAAATAGCAAAAAAAAATACATAAACCTGAAATCTTTTTTTTTTCTTTCTGTCAGTGAATAATTTTCAACGCAAACTGCGCTAGAGCTTCTCTATTTGGTGGAAAACACGCCTCATAAAATATGTGAGAACTGGTACGATTCATAATTTCATAGACTTTTTGTTCAGTACAAAAAAAAATAGGTACGTGTCTACAAGATGCTAGGAGATGAACACCATCCTATGAGTATCTGCCTCAAGCAAGTTGACATAGTAGGTACATGGATAAATAATAAAATAATTGACCTACATCTTTCCTAAGATTTTTTTTATTAAATTTGAAGTTTTTTTAATGTTCTCCACTGTGCTAATGGACTTTTGACTAATGGACTTAATTCTATAATGATGATTAAATTACAAGCTATGTACGTATATTAGATCTAAAGTCCCCGTCACGAGAAGCTATAATTTTTGTAAATAAAGAACTTCTACCAAGTTACGTAGCGACAATTTAATCAACAACAAATAATCCCAAATTTAATGAAGTCAAAATAACGTACGTGTTATACGAAACTAATGAGCAATTTCATTTGATCGGGTTATATTTTAGCGATATAAAGCGCTGTCGTCTAAAGTTTTGTGGTACTGGAACGCATCTGATTCATGGAACGTAAACATTTGGGCCACGATTTTGAAGTAAGTTCACGCTGACGTTGTCTCTGCTGTCTTTCGAGTTTCGAATGCGTCTGTTTGTTTGTGGTGTTTTCGCGGATTAGGTTATATTGTTTGTTTGTAATTAGATGTGTGTGTTAATATAATTATATCCCTGTAAAAAAATAGTACAAAACTGTTTTTATTTTATTTTACCCAAAGATTGCAAACCCCTGAATGTGTGTTTACAAAATTTATAGCTTCTCGTGACGGGGACTTTACACATGCAAACTTACTTTGAAAAGTAAATCAATTATTAATCTTTTTACTAGGATTTTCCTTAATTAAAAGGTTTTTTTTTCTTGTTTGCACATCATCTTAACTTCTTAATTAAAGAACAGATAACAGGTAATGGAGTACACATACATTAGCAGGATCAAAGAGTGGTATTCAAACGATGTAATTCACACCTACTTCAATAATTGTATTAGCATTAAATAAGCAAATAAAATTCCTATTTATTTTCCTTAATACGTTATGTTGTTATCGGAATAATTATGTAAGTTTTTATATTTCATTAATTTAGAAAAAAGAAATAATTAAAAGAGTAACGGTGGAGTTTCTTGCCGCTCTTCTCCATAGGAAACGACCAGTTGGAACCGTGCACCTAGCTTCTGACGTTTCATAAGTGCCCATGTAGGTTTATATAAAATATTTTGAATTTGAATTTAGAAATTAATTTAATTAAATCATTATAAAATCTTTTAATAAACAATTTTAATTAATTTAAATTATTTTCTCGATATATTTAAATGCATCTTAATGACCTCTCCACTCATTTCCGTGTTCCTATAAATTGCCATTCATTACTTTAATTAAACCAGACCAACAATGAACAGACATTGGCACACACAATAGGGTAAAATAATTACCCTTCCTTTTTGGCACCTTCACGAATAAGGAAATAATTGTAAGTACGTTACAGACATTCAACATGCAACAAATTACAAACATTGGATACAAACGGTTGCAACAAATGTTGGATCAAATAATGGTTACAAACTGTGCGATTTGTACAGTATAGTCTTACAAAAGTGATCCTGTTAATGTATTTTATGCTTACTTTTCGTTCGTAAAAAGAAGTTTAAAATATAATATTTTTTTATTAAAACATTATTGGGATTTTCCATCTATAGGTAGTACACCTCTGTCTAACCCTCCTGGGAAAACAGGCGTAATGTTGTGATGTGTTGTGATGTGATGTGAAATTACTTATTCTGAAACGTTATCATTATAAATAACGTGTTTTTCTTGCTTGAAAACATGCTTGAAAATTCGAGCATTATCTTGACAACCTTCTTCGAGATAAATCGAAAATACTGGTCGAAATGCGAGCGCCCGGTCGGCAACGTTAGTGTGAAAATCTATGTCTGTCGTATTTAGCGGCCGAATAAATTACTACTCTTATCTGTCGAGTTATTTAAAAATGGAACGAACTTTTTACTTCAACACATGGCAACCAAAGAGGTAACTTATCAAAGATTTTATTTAAATTTCGATTTGGTTTGCTAATAGAGCTGTATAAAGTAATAAAGAAGAAACAAATGAACATAATTATTGTCGCGTAAAAAATTATCGTTGTTCGTCATTGATTCTGGAATTTATAATTAATTTTGGATTTCCGCGCATTATTTGAGAAAAGTACTATACAAGCCTTGGCCGCAACCAGGCATTGATTGACTCACGTATATGTGCTTCGGTCGTCCATCAATTCCCCAGTTGCAGGCCGCGACAGTAATGTACTATTTTTGTACATCCAGTAATTTGACAGTATTTTGAGCATTACTGAAAGATACTTAGATAGAAATTAGATTTTTTCGAATACAATGACAGAGACGGCGTCATTAGTCGACAAAAATGTCATCATGTTGTTGATCGTCTACTAGTAAACATGGCATGACAAACATTGGTTCAAACATCACCAACTAGCCACATTAATATGCTGAGTAAGTAGCTGTTCTGTAATTATAAAGAGTTTACTCAACAATAAACAGTGAGGCACTAACAAACAAATGTTTCTTTGTTTGTCACGTTAGCTGAATATTACATGTGCTCGGAATTAGCTTATTAACTTCTTGGAGTTGAATAAGTATTTAATGTGGATTTTATTGTGTGGAGTTAAGTAGATAACTAAGTTTAATTTTAAAATGTCTTAAGTATAGGCACAATTATTATTTGTATTTTTTTTAAATGTCAGTTGCGAGAAAAGTATGCTTTGATGGTTGCCCAAACCATCTAAGCATACTTGTTGAGAGGATGAATGATAGGAAACTAACAAAAGGTATTTACAATGCAGATGTGAGTGAAAACGCCGGGAGGAGACGCCCCAGAAGGATATATAGTGACCTTATTGGTGATGTTCTTCAGAAAGGTCAGGTGCGTAGTACTCGCAACCGGCGTGCGTATATGACCAGATGTATGAACGTAAAAGTACAAAAGGAGTATGTAAGGATCGTAGCAGGTGGCGTTTTGTAGTTTCAGCTTACCCCACGCCTCAAAAAGGCGTGAGTTAAGTATGTAGTTTTATAATCTAAGTAATATCTATTGCCCGCGATAACATCTGCGTGTATTTTGTATTTCATTATTTTTTAATACAAATATTCAGGTTGGAAAGTAGTCTATGTCCTACTCCTGATCACAGGCTACCTCTATCTGTCAAATTACATAACGATCGGTTCAGTGGTTTAGGGGTGACAAGGTAACAGACAGGCAGACAGACAGAATTACTTTCGCATCTATAATCTATATATAAATATAAAATTCTCGTGTCACAATGTTAGTTGCCATACTCCTCCGAAACGGTTTGATCGATTTTTATGAAATTTTATAGGTAGGTATATTTAGTAAGTCTGAGAATGGGTTGTAATCTATTTTCTCCTCCTAAGTGATAAGGGTGGTCCACCCCAAACATTTATATGGCAAAACAACGTTTGCCGGGTCAGCTAATATTAGTATAAAAGTATGGATTGTGTCCTGGACTCCAATCGGTTACCCCTGGCTAATCTAGAAAAATGTAATTCTTACAATTACTGAAGATTGTAGTCAGAAGCCCAAAAGTCTGACAACCAATGTTACCAAGGGGTATCGTTTAACCCAATAACTGGGTTGTGGAAGCCGTCGCTGGCATAGGCAGTCGCTCCATGTAAAATACTGGTATTCAGCTGAATCCGGTTAAATTGGAAGTTGGGAAAACGATAGGTAGATTGATTGACTAAAGACTGTTCAGATTAGACATTTAAAAAACAGGCCAAGTGCGTGTCGGACTATGCACAATGACGGGTTCCGTAGTTGGGATAAATTTATCCCAAATAAAAACTTAACATTGTAGTTGAAATACATGTTGTCCCATACATTCCAACTGCAAATATAAGTTTGTACGTACAATATTTATATATTTACCATGTTATTTTAAGACCATAGACTTCTTATAGGTTTTCCTGTAAACTATGAGTAAAGAACCAGTCTCTGTAATTTTTTCAAAATTTTAGGCTCAGCAGTTTCGGAGATAAGGGGGGGGGAATGGTCAACTTTAATTGTATTCATTTTAAAATTTAAAAAAAATATGAGACCCCTCGTAAGAAGCCCCCCAAAAGAGACCCCCATATTCAAAATTAATTTATCTACGTTACACGTCCGTGTTTGGGTCACAGAAATACATATGTGTATCAAATTTCAACTTAATCGGTCTATTAGATTCGGAGCAAATTGGCTGTGACAGACGGACAGACAGACAGACACACGAGTGATCCTATAAGTGTTCCGTTTTTCCTTCTGAGGAACGGAACCCTAAAAAGTTACGATTAGTAGTAGGGTAGTTGCCTAGGTAAAAAAAAGAAATTCTATTTAGTCCGTCTTTCACATAATAAAAAATATTAGACACGTATTTTTTTCTTTTCATATTAAATCAAAAATAACT
This sequence comes from Agrochola lychnidis, assembly GCA_963680765.1. Classification (NCBI taxonomy): domain Eukaryota; kingdom Metazoa; phylum Arthropoda; class Insecta; order Lepidoptera; family Noctuidae; genus Agrochola; species Agrochola lychnidis. The sequence goes on from OY796857.1 coordinate 21,314,452, forward strand.
TAGAAAACAAGCATTCAAGTTGGGGAGTGGGGGCTCGCTACGTCACAACGCACTATAAAATCTAGCAATGCGTGACGTCATGCCACATTTTAACTCAATGTATCGCCGTAGTGTTTTGATTATGTCAAAAAAGAAAAAATACGTGTCTAATATTTTTTTATTATCTGAAAGACGGACTAAAAAAATTTTTTTTGGACACAGGCCTATTAACCGAACCGTTATTTAATATAAGAACCTAGCACCAATTATACTAACCAATATCATTTGAGAATATCATAACATACGTAGTCTTGTATTGGAATTTGGTAACACTGTAGATAGATAGGTATATATCCTCATTTTATAGTACCCAATAGTATATTTTATGACGATGACTGTCAAGCCTCCATATTAGTCCTTTATCGCTTTTATAATAAGCCATTCATATTCAATGAATGTACATAACCGGTGACAAAAACGTTCCAGCCATATACGCATAAGGAAATATTTTGGTATTAGATTTTATATTTGAGGAGCAGAGGAGCTCGTGGCTAAGTAATAACAGCCGCACGGTTCGATCCATCAGGTTAAGCTACGCTTGCCGAGGTTGGTCTGTGGATGGGTGACCATCTTAACATTCCGAGACTCCTCTGTGCCTCGGAAAGCACTTTAAGCCGTTGGTCCCGACTGTCATTCGTGGATCTTTGACAGTCGTTACGGGTCGTCAGAAGCCCGAAAGTCTGAAAATCAGTCTTACCAAGGGGTATTGTACTACCCAGTTACTGGGTTGTGGAGGTCAGATAGGCAGTCGCTCCATGTAAAATACTGGTATTCAGCTGCATCCGGTTAGACTGGAAGCCGACCCCAACATAGTTGGGAAAAGGCTAGGCAGATGATGATGATTTTATATTCGAGGCTTCATTTTCGATTTCGTCAGTATTTAGACTAAAAAAGGCATTTCACGAATACCTATCGGTTACCGAGGCTTTTCGTAGGTTTAAACTAATCAGTAAATACTAATTTTTTTTGGGTGAGAAATTATCAAATAACTTCTCCCGCTCTGGGTGGAGCGGTATCAGACTCTTACTGACTAAAACCCACCCGTGTTCCTTTGGTTGCTCTGTTGCCGGGGGCCACGATGTCCCTTTCAGCCCTTATTCGGCAGGCATTGGCCCTAGTGGACCCCGTCATTTCTGCTGACATCTCTTTGAGGCGCGCGTGGAACACAACGCGCCGTCGACCCGGGCTTGGTCCTTATCGGACAGCGAGCTACCCATTGCTCACCGTCCGCAAGCCCGCGCCGGAAATCGGCTCGCGATTCCCGCCCTGGACATCTCCTCCTGCGACGGTTAGGGGCGTGAGGGCGCGAAATTTTGCTTCTCCCTCACGCACATCTCCTCTCCTCTCATCTCGTCCCCGCTTCGGTGGAGTCCGGGCTTTAAGGTCCGCTTCCACAACAAATTCTGAACACATTTAAAACATCATTCTGTCTCTTTCAAATTCAAACTATTGACAGAAACAGCAAGATGATTTTAATTCCTTTAGCGCTAAATGTATTTAGTGACCATATAGTGACCTTATAGGTGATGTTCTTCAGAAAGGTCAGGTGCGTAGTACTCGCTACCAGAGTGCATGTTTGACCAAATCATCATCAGCCTAGCCTTTTCCTAAATGTGTTGGGGTCGGCTTCCAATCGAACCAGATGTAGCTGAATACCAGTATTTTACATGGAGCGACTGCCTATCTGACCTGCACAACCCAGTAATTGGGTAATATGATGCGCCTTAGTAAGACTGGTTGTCAAAGTTCCGGGCTTCTGACGACCCGTAACGACTGTCAAAGATCCGCAAATAACAGCCGGGACCAACGGCTTAACGTTCTTTTCGAGGCACGGAAGGGTCTTGGTATGTAAAGATGGTCACTTATCCACGGACCAACTGCGGCAAGCATAGCTTAATCTGATCGATCGACCCGTGCGGCTGTTATTATTTAGCCACAAGTATAACCAAATCTATGAACGTAAACGAGGCAAAAGTAGTATGTAAGGATCGTAGCAACTGGCGTTCTATAGCTTCTGCCCGATGGGAAGAGGCGTGAGTTTATGAATGTAAATATTTAGTGATTTTTAGTGAAAGCGGGCCTCAGGATTGGATAGAAACCGATATTTCCTGACAAAACAGCTGTTTTGTTTTCTCAGTTCAGGGTTTCTCCTATTATGAACTTGTTTATATTCTATTTCGTAATTCAATTCTTTCACTTTCTAAAGTCATATTTTATTTCTTTCTCTAATATTATGCAAAATTACAATTTTTTTGATCAAGAAATATCAATCTCTTGATCTTAAAAATATATAGGATTATTTGAATTACCTACTCAATGAAACTTTACAGACGTGATGGTGTTGAGTATTAATCTATATACTCGTACTAATAATATAAAATAGTACTTATTACTTATATATTTATCCTATATGGTAGGATTTACCTATTATAAATGTTACTCTTTCACACAAAACTACTGCACGGATTTAGATGAAATTTGGCACACAGATAGTTTATACCCTCGATTAACACATAGAATACTTTTGTTCCAATATTCCTACGGGATCGAGACTTACGTGGGTGAAACCGCGGGGCGCTGCTAGTATACTAATAATAATGCCAAAGAGTTTTTTGTTTGAACACTATAACTACCAGTTCGTTTTGCATGTAGCCCAATTCTTGAGAAAGGTTATATACATATAGGCTATTTAACATCACGATCCAACCCTTAGAAAACGAGCAAAAAGAAAAAAGTCGCGAGCAGAACCTATTGGTTAATAAAACAAAAAATAACACTGTATAATTAGAACGTAGTTAAGAAAATTACAAAATAAATGTAAAAAAATATTATTAAAACAGTTCGTAACATTTATTTCTGAATGTAATTAAAAGCATTGAGGAATTAATAAAAAGGCAGAACGCGGATAATAATAAATTAGACATTTCTACAATTACCTCACAATTATCGCCATATTGGTAAGTAAAAGTAAAAAGTCCTTGTCAGTGACTGTACTGTTGTTGTGCTTATTATAAATAAAAATAGGTGTAGAAAACTTCCGCAGGAATACAATTATTTCGATAACATTCATAATAATTATACAATGTCGCCCATCGGCATGTGCCCGCCCCAATTTTTCTGATTATTTATGAAAAATTATCGAAAAATAACTTTGAAAGAGGGTCTATCTTTAATATTTTTAAGCTATTGCATAGCTTTTATTGCGGGCTTTGAGCGCGGCGACCGAATCAAGAAATTCCGTAACGTAACGAAAATAAAACCTAACACCCCGCACTCCGCCTACCATGTAATGACGGTTCCCATGACAATGTGATGTTGTCATGGGAAACGTGATGTTGTCATGGGAACGTAATTTTTGTTTTATGTCATCACGTCATCATCCCAAGTGGAGCGTCGACAAATAGGAAGTATGGAGGTTACAAATGCTATGCAATAGCTTTGCCACAAGTTTTGAGTGCCACACGTTTTTTTATGTTTTGAGTAGCGTTTGCCATATCTCCGATGTATTGGCTCGATTTGGATTAAGTTTATTATTTTTAAAAGCTTACGAGTATGAGTCATTTTATCGGATTAACTAATATTTTATTCATCATCATCATCATCAGCCTATAATGTTCCCACTGCTGGGACACAGGCCTCCTCTCTGTGAGAGGGAGTGGGCCGTAATCCACCACGTGGGCCCAGTACGTGTTGGTAGATGTCACATGTCTTCGAATTTTCGGTTCTAGGACATGCCGGTTTCCTCACGATATTTTCCTTCACCGTTTTGAGAGCAGTGGTGATGAAATAATTTACACAAAGTAAAGCGCCTGTCTGGGATCGAACCTACGACCTACAACTCGTAAGTCGCGGCCGTTACCACTGGGCCACCACTGCTCCAATATTTTATTAAAATTTGCTAACTATACAAAAAAAACGGAGGTGAAAACATTTTTTTTCCAAAAAAAAGTGTTTTAAAAAAACACAAGTGAATTTTTATAAAATCATAGTGGCGATTCTGAAAAAAAAAGAAAAATGAAAAAAAACAAGAAAAATTATTTTACGATAATTTTTCATGAACATTCAGAAAAATACGGGCGAGTACATGCCGATGGGCGACATTGTATATCATTGCATAATGCGTAGTCCAAGATACTTCTTTAAGAGGTTGACAACAGCAAAGCGCGGTCACTATCTGACTGCGTGGAAAATAAAGAAAAACGCGAACACAACGCTGGTAATTTATTGCAAATTGTGAAGTAATTTTCTATGTATACAAAAAATCGATTGATTGGAATAATCTGACAAAAAACCAGAATGATTACATGTTTATTAAAATGGTTTTTAATCGTTAAAATTAATTTTTAGAGGTATCTTCGTGATTTTTTTATATAGTATCAAATCAGTTGTATTCTATTTTCAATACACTATCTAACTAGCATATAGCCTGAAGAACATCATATATTTTTCTTATTTTGTTAACTGCAATGGATCATATACTTTTAGGCATTATAAAACTTGCGTTTAGCTCCTGTAGTCCCCTTAAATCATGCAGAGTATAATCAATATTGCCTATATTTTGGCTTGGCTTCAAATAATTTGATTAAATGTATTTGAATCATGAAAGACTAGCGATCCGCCACGGTTTTTGCGACTTGACAAATCATGAAGATTTCTTTATTATAATATCTAAGTTAATATATTAATGTAATATACACAAAACTTCCGAAATAAATTCTCTAAATAATGTTTAAACCCGCATCAAAATCCGTTGCGTAGTTTAGAATTTTCAACTCTCGGTGTTAAGCCGAGCGTTGAAAATCAAGTGCACGTAAAAAAATCGACGCGGTTTTATTATGTCCGTGCGAACGTGGGCTAACAGGTCACACAGACAGACACGAAAAGCGACTTCTTTATAATATGTAGGCATGTTTGACTTAACTATTTTTGTTTTAAAATCATCGCTAGAACGAAAGCGACTCAAAGGTTAAAGCAATAGGGATGATATCTAAAACTAAAGTCTTGTAGATTGTAAAAAAACATTGGACACGTACTTTTTCTTTTTTAACCTTATCAAAAGACTACAGCGACACCTTGAGTTAAAATGTGCCATGACGTCACGAGTATGTAGATTTTATACTTACTTGTGACGTAGTGACCCCCATTCCCCAACTTTAATGCGTTTTATCCAAGTCATTTTTTATTAATATGATAAAGCAAAAAATACGTGTGTAATATTTTTTTCATTATCTGACTGACGGACTCAATAGATTTTTTTTTTTTGACCCCGGCATCATCTCTAATCTTTAAACATGCTAGCCTACCACGCCTTCATAATCAAAGGCTAAAGGTATTCTTGCCTGGCAATGAATAAGAGTTAAGGACATAAAGACTTTTAAGGAAAATCAATCAAAGGACCGCACAGACAAGCATACACTCACACACTAACACTAAATGTGAGTTCACCATACTCTAGAGGAAGAGACACTCATTATCAAAGGTATTCTCATATTAGCTATCTGTAGTTCTCTCTCTCTCTGTCAAACACAGCTTAGCCTATCGCAGTCCACTGTTGGACATAGGCCTTTCCCAGGCTACGCCACAACATCTTGTCTTCCGCGCGGTCTCCACTCCAGGACTCGTCCGCTCCACTGGCCATCGGTCCTTCGACAAACATGGCCATGGCCAGCTCACTGCCATTTTGACGTGCTCTCTCTATAGTTTGTCATTTTGCTAAACCTTGCAAGATAATGTAGCGGTTACACTGCCACATACGAACTATGCATCAAAAAAGACATGACGTCACACAAAACCTGCATCACGAAATTAGAGTTTACCGCGCGAACAACATATATATAAGACTATCCGACTTCAACCGTTGAGCAGTTGCCCGCCAGACACAACACCCGTCTGGTTGGAGGATTCTCCCTTTTCTATCATGGATGAGTGAACTTTGCACCCTGTTCCTCATACCACTAAAATAATATTTCAATCCGTATTGTTTTTTTTTTGCGACAAGCCTCCAATTAAAATTATGAATCCGCTTCATCTCAATCGATATCGAATCAGAACACGGATAAATCACAGTTTTCCTTATCGGAAGACCACCCAAGTTTAATTGCAGGTAGAATATATCAATAAATTAATTTCATGTATCCCGGATATAACGAAATCTCAGAATCAATAGGACGGATTGATCATACCAAAATATAATAAAATTTTATCCTTCAGACCACAAACAAGTTAATAAAAATACAAGTGATATCATTATGATATAACCCTGTGTGGTCTCTTCCACCTAAAATTCCTGGTACAATAAATTCACATCGAAATCAACTAAACACATGGGCGCATTAACAGTCAATCCTCAGTCGACCTTGAGTCTTGTCGCGAATGCCTAAACAGAACTGCGATGTTCGACCACAAAATACACAAGGTACAGAAGACCAGCTCCATACAAAGACCAACAAAAGGCGTTCGATAGTCAATTGATTCAGGCGTGGCCTTGCGGAAATCCATTATAAAATACAATACACACGACGGCACATCGAACACGGCGTGTTCCCCAACGAGCGCTGAACGCAGCGCTCGGTGTGGCAACAAAGTCAAAAACTTTTATTGCGAACTAAGTGTACAAACGCCAGCACATCAAGCTACCCGAAACTGTCAAATTTTCCCAATCAACTTTGAACCTTATACTTCAACAATAAAGTTGAAAATATATTAAAATAAATTTGACAGATTTTAGTAGCTTGATGTGCTGGCGTCTGTACAATGTTGGTGTTATGGTATGTTAGTACTTATGACTTAGCAGCCTTTTACAAGCATTACAATTATCATTCGCCTGCCCTCATCATCCTAAATTAGCATGCATTAAACATTATTATTACTTAATTATTTTCTATTATGTTAGCACAATTAAATAGAGAAATTATAGTCATGTCAAAATTAAATGTCAATAATATTTTTTTTGTTTTTTTATTTTATTGTTTTTATAAGAATATTTAAAAATATAAATAATATGTTTAAAAATGAAATAAAGGAATTTAATACAATTATTCAGCAATATTAATGTCATCCTTTTCAAATAGTACAAATTATAATGTCATGTTCAGGTTCGCGACAAGTCAATCGTCATCCTGAGGATGCCTCTGAAACACGTGTCGATTTCTTTCAGGGTTTTTTATAGCTCTTTAGAAATAGCTAAGCGGAACAGGTTACTAAATATATCCACGTCTATTGTATTTTTACCCTACGACTGGCAGTCATTGGAATTCTAAATAAAAATGGATGTATTCAAAGGCTGAAAATTCGCAGTTTTAGAATCTCAAAAGTTACAAAAGACAGCCCTCAAAACGCCTGGCTGTCACCACTTCCTAGAGTTTTCCCCCGACTGAAGAAGGAGGATGAAGTGGCGCTATACACTCCCCAGAAATACGTCTGGCTGACTCTGGCTGTATAGATGAAGAAACTTTTTATTCTATAACAGCTTAAGCAAACTAAGCCTATAATGTTCCCACTGCTAGGACGCACACAGGCCTCCTCTCTGTGAAAGAGAGTGGGCCGTAATCAACCACACAGTCCCAGTACGGGTTGGTGGATGTCACATGTCTTAGATTTTTTTGTTCTAGGACATGTCACAAATCGTAAGTCGCGGCCGTTTTTACTGGACCACTACTGCTCTCCTCATTCTATAATAGTAAAAAGTTATTTTGACAAAAGCCACATGTCACCTTATACGCCAACATACCAAGTTGATTTGACACTGCAGCACGTATGCGTCTATGTGCGCGTGCGACTATTTTTACTCGTATGAAATTGACCTTCTGTATAAATATATTTTGTGTTTCGGGAGCGATGCGGACTGACTCATACGCAGCCCGCCTGCTAACTAACACTTGCACTGTGATATTGACCTAAATTGTGTAATTTTACGTCGAACTTCAAAGTGTAGAGTGTAGTGGTTGACAAAACTGTCACATGTAGTCAGTGCAATGGACCTTGCGGTCAAAAATGGTGGAAGTAGGGTCATGCATGTTTTGGTTTGCGGAGTATGTGCATTAGCATATTGCTTATCATTGGTAGACGGTTGGGCGACGAAAATACGATGACTCAGTAACACTCGAAAGAATCCTAATCATTCCATTGTTTTCATCACGGCTACCATGAAACTAAAGATATTAAAGACATTTACTATCGAACACAGTCAATCTGCCTAGTCTTATTCCCAACTATGTTGGAGTCGGCTTCCAGTCTAACTGGATGCAACTGAATACCTGTATTTTACATGGAGCAACTGTCTATCTGACTTCCACAACCCAGTTACTGGGTAACACGATACCTGCACGATACTGCAGTTTTATGGCATTGGTATTTGTTGAGTTAATTATAATACCTATGTTTGGAAGTGACCAGTCAGGTCATCTGGTATTGGTATACACGAATTAATTTAAACAGTAAACAGTTGTATCATTAGCAGCCTAATATGATCATCGCCTTTCTTGAACACAGTTTAATCAAAAATGTACATATAAATCTACAATGCTAACAGGCCACCCAGTTCTACATATTATGAAAACATTAGATATCTATCCAACTACTTAGTAAAAAAACGAAAATCTAAATATCTATAAATCTACGTACTAATACAGTCTACATAATCAAAACATTTAGTATCTCTGAAGACAAAAACACACCAACACAATTAAAAGTTAGCAAAACAACCTGTACCCTAATTGCGTAATTCATTTTCGTAAACAATTTCGCGAAATTTGTTTCATTTTGACATTTCAACAACATTCATTGCGTTATTTACGTTGTTGAACAGATTTTTTTCCAACTTATGAAGCAATGGATTAGAAATCTGTTTCAAATCGAAACAAATTGTGATTGTGTTGTATTACGCAATTAGGGTGCTGTTCTAAATTTAGCATACCTACAAGCAAAAAATATTTCGATGGAATTTTTCTTACATATTATTATCTACTCGTCATTATAATAGTGGAAAAGTTCAATAACCAAGTTGAGCAGCACAGGTACACAACCGCTACCTAATTGCGCAATGTATTTTGATTACCATTCAAGTAGAATTTATTTCAATTTGAATCGAATTGCTTTTATTTTACGACTTTGGAATTGCAAAACTCCAATATTTTTTAAACAAACTGCGGTCTGTTTGATACTCCATTGAGTGAACGAAATGCGTCTAAAAAGGCTATTAATCGAATTGCGTAACCATTTTGACAGTTGTAATTTTGTTTCAAACCTTATAGTAATTTGTTTTGTCTGTCAAATGAAAGAGAAGCCACTGTAGTGGTCGCAATAGATTTTACTTAGCAATCTTTTTGGGATTAACTCATGAAATCTCCATAATTATTAAGAAAAAAATTAAGTAATAGTCTTCCTGATAAATTGTGAATGTGTTTTTATGTAAAACCTCAATGATAAATCAATTTTATTGGTATGTTAAATATCAAAGCAGCGAGGTCGATTTTTAATAATAATTGTGAAAGTTTTCTTGTGAGTTTAGTGCCTACAACCTAAACTAAAAACAAATATTATGATATTCCAGAAACGAGGTATTTTGGTGGCATTTTAACGAAAGACAAATTCGTACCTCATACCGTAACAAACTTGAGCCACAAGCTTAGCAACCCAGTCGAGCTTGTAATACATTGGAAAAGCAAAAACTTATAATTGAGGAAGAACAAAAAAAAGCAGTTTGAATCATTTTATATTAATGGATTATGTAAGGACATTGATGAACATACCACTATTGCCACATCATTGTCTGTTTAAGGTATGTACTTACTTATTATTTTCTTTCTAAGTGTTGAACATTGAATGTGTGTTAAGTACAGCAACAATGTTACACACATAGGGATGTATTTATAAACATTGCTTATAGTTAAGTGACGTTAAAACCTCAAAAATGTATGATTAAACAGTTGCTCATCATTACATAACTTTATGCAACGTTTATAAATAAACCCCATATTGTTTATTGGTGAATATGAAATGCACCATCAAACGTAAACTTACCATACATTTAAATACCATACATATATTTTCAGTTGCCTAACCTACTACTTGTATGAATTTTTACTTAGCAATTATAACAACAAAGTAAAGAAAGTAGGTAGGCAACTGAAAATATATCTAAGTACCTATCTTAAATGTTTTTCACTTATTGTTAATATTATTAAAAAATCGATCTGCCCAGCCTTTTCCCAACTATGTTGGGGTCGGCTTCCAGTCTAACCGGATGCAGCTGAATACAAGTATTTTACATGGAGTGACTGCCTATCTAACCTCCACAACCCAATAAGTAGGTAATACGATACCCCTTGGTAAGACTAATTGTCACTTTCGGGCTTCTGATGACCCATAACGACTGTCAAAGATCCACAAATGACATCCGGGACCAACGGTTTAATATGCTTTTCGAGGCATGAAGGAGTCTCGGTATGTAGAAATGGTCACCCATCCACGGACCAACCCTGGCAAGCGTAGCTTAACCTGATGGATTGCCCCGTGTGGCTGTTAGTACTTAGCCTATTAATATTATTAGTAGGTAAGAATATTTAAGTCAATTGTTGCTTATAATTGACCCAATTGTTGTTTATAGCAGAATATTGCTATTCTGTGGAATATATTGAAGATTTACTATTCTTTTTTTTTCAGGTGTCAGGCTCAACTACATTATTCAAGATTTTTTTTAACTGTCTCTCATACACTTACAACAAGCAGTACATACATAATCCATGATGATTTCCACAGGAAGACATTAGATTCCAAATTCCACTAATCCTTACAGTATGTTTGTTCCAATTCCTTTTTGCTCTATGTCCAAATATTTCATATTAATGTGAATAGATGGTAATGGTGCCGATTCTCTTGTCCAGTGTTGAGTTAAGGTTGTAACAATTTAATAAAACAGTTTTATTTGTTTACCATAATTTATTTCTCTCTATTTCCTTTAAATCTAATGAATGACAGTTAATTTAGGTAAACACCTTTAAATAGTATCATTATAATTATAAAATTGTCTGTGTTTGTATAAAACAAATAGTATGCCATTCTTAATTATTTCATTTTAAGTTATTTTTATTTGTCCCTCTATAGTTCATAATTAAAACACTTTATTAAAGTTTACACTGTTATCAATTAACACAATAGTTTATATCACTGTCGTACAAGACTATAATCAAGTTTTCTAAAAAAAATATTTCATGAAGGATCTTCAGTTTCTACTTTTGTACTTAAGAAGCTTGAAATCTGAAGTAGCAGAGCAGCAGTGCAGCACAGCAGGGGCAGTATCATTCATGCTGCCTTCATGTCTTCGTAGGTGAAATTCCCCAGGAACTCTACATTTTAAAACAAAGTCATATTACTTTCTGCTCAAATAAAGTACTCATGTGGCAAAGTAGACATATCAACTAGGCCCATGGCTAGATGAAAGCCATCTATTATCATCATTGTCATGCTGGTTGTATAATTTCTTCTTTATTTAGGGCTGATTTTTCAGTCTCCAGATATTTTATAATACTAAATTATAATGGTAATTGGATAAACATAAAATATATATTATGATGTGTCTGTCAAAAGTTCAGCCAAGGAAATATATTCATAATTGAGTTGCTATGCTTAATTCTTAATGATGTGTCAAAAAGCTTACCTTCAATGATTAATACATAAGATTCTTAATCCAATCCATGTTTGCCACCTTGCCACCAACTTCTTTGTTAGGAAGTCAACAATATTGATATTTGGTAGTGTTCCATTCTTGTGTTTTCAGCACGTCTGTGAAAATATTATGAATATGTTTTGTAGTTATCTGTTATTTGGTTAGGTAGTGGATATTATAGTTTATTTCAGCATCTACTTATGTACAAAAATATCAATTAACAATTTTAGTTAGAATGTGAGACATAGTACGTAACTATTATTTTAACCACAATAAATAGTTAACCTCGCGTAAGATGCCTGTGTCTACGCAACAAAAGAATGATTGTCCGTATACGTAGACTCACCAATAATGTACCTACAGCTACAATAATCTAATGAGATACGAAGGTACTCTCACACACGTTATTCCTATTTATATTGGTTTACTTACTTGTAGTGATAATATCGACTTAGATACTTTTCGCTATGGAGCAAAACAGCCTAAGTCTTAGTCCATGTACTTAATTGTAGTCTGTGATCTTGGTGAAGCTAGTACAAAACGAAGGCGGTGTCTCGAACGAGAGAATTTTCCAAAGTTCTTCCGACTTCCACAAGCCACAAGAATAATGTTCCAAAACTGCTTATTACAGGCCCATGTTTCTGTACGTGAATAGTAAATATAATTTTGTATGTTGAAAAATATAAAACAACTATTAATTTAAAACAAAAACTTTACCGAAATCAACAAAAATAAAATGTAAACAGATGCGTCGCCATGATTGATATCGTATTCTCCACAGAATTCAAAGAATATTCATTCCAGCCCAAATTATTGTCAAAGGTTTAACATGTGATGTCATATGCCTTTCCTTTTCTTTTCCCTACACTCTGATAAAGTTAGAGCAGCAAAGGTATACCTTAGACAGGCAGTAGTTTGCATTAAATCGTCAACGCATAACGCAATGAGGGCAGATCATTCAACTTTTACTCTCAGTGTTGCAATTTTTTTCCCCTAAGTCCACTATAGACTTGCGTCTAGATACATCGAAACGAATCAAAAATCCGATTTCAATCAGAAACGGAATCGTATCGATAATCCGAACTAGACAAACCGATTTCACAAAACCACGGAAGTGTGGTTTTGCCTAAGCAAGTTTTTGTTTATATTTGAATAGTTTTGATCGATGCACTTACAACCGAATAATATTACTAGAGACGATCGAAACTGCGAGCCGGAGCCTCTCCTGAAATCGGTTTTCTGTTACCGACATTCGGCCGCTGTTTTGGGAGTCCATTTGAAGATTTGAGTATGAAAATAAAACATAACTTATGTAATCATAGTATTTTTAGGGTTCCGTACCTCAAAAGGAAAAACGGAACCCTTACAGGATCACTTCGTTATCAGTCTGTCAAGACCCTTTTTCTCAGGAACGTACGGAGGTATCAAGTTAAAATTAATATCAAATACGTCTGTGGTCCCTTAGAGCTCTAAAAAATCAAGCTTCTAAGTCAACACAATAAAAAATTACGGCTATTTAAGCGACATATTTTGGTACTCGCAAATAAATCAAAAACTACCGGGTACTTCGTTGACCTAGACTCATAAAATTTGGCACAAAGCCCGTCTCATTGCACAAGTAAAGGAAAATGACAGAAAATTGTAAATTTTCAGTTTTATCACATACAAAAAGAAAAAACCATTACAAACTTACATTTGCAGTTGGAGAATTGACCGTGACATATATCAATATAGGGGAGATGTTTTTCAACTACAAAGTTGTTTGTTTTTGGGATAAAAACTCCCAGGTTTAGTGGAAATCCCTCTAATTTGACAACACTGCTTTTCTACGATTTTGTCATAGGCCACAGATAGCAAAGACGTGAAAAGAAAAACGTTTTATTACGTAGTTCAATTGTGGTAGAAAGTATTTTAAAAATTGGTTTTTCATTTTTCGGCAATCATTGTACATTTTTATTTATAAGCACTAGTAGATCATCAGTTGTAATTAAAACAAAATTACATTATAGCACAATAATTTGAATATTAACCATTCATAGATGCTGTAACTAAACATATAAATTTAACAATTATAGACAATTGTATTGAACATCCCTATACAATTTCAGTCGTATGGTAAAAAATGTACATCGCAATTCCAATTATGGCATGCGATTAAGATTGGACTTGCTTTCGATTCAGAATTGCAATCAAAAATAAAATATGTTACGCAATTAGGCTGCCGGTTTATTTTTTAACTAAAATGTTTGCGGTCGGGAATCCCCGTCAGAAACGAGGTACCTTACGCAATACTGGCTTTTTAGGGTTCCGTTAAAAAACGGAACCCTTATAGATTCGTCATGTCTGTCTGTCTGTCTGTCTGTCTGTCCGTCCGTATGTCACAGCCACTTTTTTCCGAAACTATAAGAGCTATGCTGTTGAAACTTGGTAAGTAGATGTATTCTGTGAACCGCATTAAGATTTTCACACAAAAATAGAAAAAAAAACAAATAATTTTGGAGTTCCCCATACTTAGAACTGAAACTCAAAAATTTTTTTTTCATCAATCCCATACGTGTGGGGTATCTATGGATAGGTCTTCAAAAATGATATTGAGGTTTTTAATCTCATTTTTTTCTAAACTGAATAGTTTGTGCGAGAGACACTTCCAAAGTGGTAAAATGTGTGTCCCCCCCCCTGTAACTTCTAAAATAAGAGAATGATAAAACTAAAAAAAATATATAATGTACGTTACTATGTAAACTTCCACCGAAAATTGGTTTGAACGAGATCTAGCAAGTAGTTTTTTTTTAATACGTCATAAATCGTAAACTTATCGTTACTTGCTGCTACGGAACCCTTCATGGGCGAGTACGACTCGCACTTGGCCGCTTTTTTTTTTTTTCTGTGCGGCATCTCATAGCAGCTGGTCTCTGAGACCATGACTAACATGAGAACATAACCGGTCAATCCTGTGGCTGGCTTAAGCTGCTACACTCAAAGCCTCCAGCCAGGGCACACATTAAACTAAGCTAAAAAGCTGGGGTAAACACTTGCTAAGGGCACCCCCTGTGGGGTACGACCCTTGGCGTAGGGCGTTAAGCGGAGGGAGGACATCAAAAGATGAGACGAGCTGGACAATACTCGCACGCATACACACACTCATATATAATAGAAAGAGAGAGAGAGAGAAAGTCGCATGGAGGAGCATAATGCTTTTTCCATACGTGACGATTTCTACCAGTCAACTCCTACCGCAAGCCGCGTTAAGATTCCCGCAGACAGGCACAACGCGACAGTACAATACGACTCTGGTGGAACAATTTCAATGAAAACTTCACAGAAATTGTTCTACCGGTGCCGCGTCGCACCTATCTGCCTTTAGGAACTTCGTTCCAAAAAAACATTACTACTTATGGCTGTATCACTGTCGCGACTTTGTTTGCATAGAAACTTCTCAAGTTCCCGTAAGACCAGCTCAGGGATTGAGTTTTATAAAATGCTTTCTTAATGCATTTTTACACCTGAGGAACACAGTTTCCTCTTCATGCACTGATCTAGGTTCAACTCTGTTTTGTTCCACCAATTTACGTACCAAACTAAAAGTCTGACAACCAGTCTTACTAAGGGCTGTCGTTTTACCCAATAACTAGCTTTTGGAGGTCAGATAGACAGTCGCTCCATGTAAAATACTGGTATTCGGCTGCATCCAGTTAGATTGGAAGCCGACCCCTATCATAGTTGGGAAAAGACTAGGCAGATGATGAGTCCACGTATCAAACTATTTTGCTGTATATAAGCTGCTGTCATCTTTCATC
This sequence comes from Agrochola lychnidis, assembly GCA_963680765.1. Lineage (NCBI taxonomy): Eukaryota > Metazoa > Arthropoda > Insecta > Lepidoptera > Noctuidae > Agrochola > Agrochola lychnidis. Next base: position 21,329,953 of record OY796857.1, read on the forward strand.
ATTTCAGCTGAAAGACGTCCACTGCTGGACATAGGCCTCCCCTAAGCACCGCCACTTCGACCGGTTATGTGCTTCCCGCATCCAGCGGATTCCTGCGGCCTTTACAAGGTCATCGGTCCATCTTGTGAGAGGCCGTCCAACGCTACGTCTTCCGGTACGCAGTCGCCACTCCAGAACCTTTCGGCCCCATTGGCCAACCGTTCTGCGAGCAATGTGCCCTGCCCATTAGCACTTAAGTTGGCAATTCTTCGGGCTATGTCGGTTACCTTGGTTCTCCTGCGGATCTCTTCATTTCTGATTCGATCACATAGGGAAACTCCAAGCATAGCCCTCTCCATTGCCCTTTAGGTGACTTTTAGCCTTCTGATAAGGTTCGTTGAATTATATGTAAGTACTTTAGCATTATCCCTACATAGCTTCTTAGTTCTATCTCCTATCTTGATCGCACAGCCGTATTTACAAATACAGCTTACCAAAAAATACAATCATGACTTTATTAAGATACAGAATTATCATTACATTAGTACGGCGAACGTCACAGAGTAGGACAATAAGTGAAACAATGACGACTTTGTACGACCACAGCATAAATAATTTGTTGCACGCACCAAAAATATCTTCGACGATGCACATCGGTTAAAGGTTGGAAGGTTACGTAAAACTTTATTTCGGATAACCTTGTTGGTCTAGTGGTCGCAAGCGCTAGTAGCTGCGCATGAGGTCCTGAGTTTGATTTTTGTGCCCGGTTGATGGTAATAGGCTCGCCCCCTATTACATGGGACTTAAACATAACTGGCGAAATGTGAGTGTACTGTAGGTACACTTTTACCTAAATCTTTCAGAATTATATTAGTGATGTTATGTTATGTTTATCATGGATGTTTTCTAAAAACTCCCGTTCAACAGTACTGTGATTGCCTGTGGGTGACAAGTCGCAACGTTACCTTAAGGTTCATATTGCAACCCCAAAATCTTATATTACTATCACTGGTCTATAAACAGCGAATGGTTTTCCCAGAATATAAAATAACTATTTAAAAAAAATTATGACATCACTAGCATGGGTTTTTTTAAACGTAAGAAGCTTAACTAAAATCTATTTTTAACCGACTTCAAAAACTCGTTCGTCGGCATTTTTTTTTATAGAACTTTAAAAACCCGAGCATAAAAATAGATTCTTCCACAACCTACAAAGTAATTTTAATACACCGCTATTTCAAGGTAAGTAGATATTATAAACGGTACATGATATGATCACATTTTAATCTTCATAACATGTAAGGAAAAAACTTTAATTGCTGTTATTTATAGTGATTAAAGTTCGTTTTGAATCCCTAGAGACTAATTTGACATTTCAAGTGATTGTTGTTTGTTCTTTCAATTTTTAGTTTGACATTTGATTAGTCTCTAGGATTAAAAAACGAACTGTAATTACATAATACATTAAATCCAAACTAAAAATATTATAAAGAGAAAGGCTTTGATTTTTTGTATGTTTGTTTGTAATCAATAAACTCAAAAACTGCTAGACCGATTTTAAAAATTCTCTAATTATTTTATAATTTATAAAGATATCAAGCGGTGGAAGCTAGTGCTTTTTAAACTGTGACAAATACGGAACTTAAGAATCTTTTTTTTTTTTTTTGTGGGGAAATTCTATCGAAGAAAACTCTAGCTAACTGTTCTAGTCCTAGGTCTTCCTGCTACCATATCCTGGAGAAGGGAATCGAACATAACATCACGGCTGATTCCCCGAATGGTTGGACAGAGAAGCTCAGTAACAGCCCGGAGTCTGGATTTGTGCCCGGTTGATGGCAATAGGCTCGCCCCCTATTACATGGGACTTGAGAGCGGGATATTTCTACATAAGATGAATTGTAGCCTTTTTTAACAATATTGAAAGATAGGACGGATTTTGATGGTCGTAAGAAAGGAAAATTACATACAATGACATGACATCACACCTCTTTTCCCGAAGAGTTAAGCAGAGGTTATCTACTTAGTAACCAACATTTCGCCAGTTATAATAGGCGGCAAGCCTTTTGCCACCAAATAGGCACAAATTCAGACTCCGGGCTGCTACTGGTGCCGATTCCCTTGTTCACAAACTAAACTAAATTGAAGTTCAGTGCATCTTTTTCTTTCTATTTCATTAAGAAAAGGACAGAAGATAAATTTTAGTTTAGTCCTGTCAAATTAATCAGCACTTGACGTAAATTGACGTAATTTTAATTGGCAAGTTTTTAATCACGTCTAAACTTGTATGGAGTAGTGACAGGCGCTGATTAAATTGACAGGACTAAACTAAAATTTATCTTCTGTCCTTTTCTTAATGAAATAGAAAGAAAAAGATGCACTGAACTTAAATTTAGTTTAGTTTGTGAACAAGGGAATCGGCACCATTAAGAAATTCCTGAAGGAAAAACTGAATCACACTTTAATAGCCCTGGAAATACCCTTAATAATATATATTAACCCAAACTCTCAAATAAGTGCTAGACATTTAATTGGAAAAAATACGTATTATTGAAGCTAACTCAAAAACCACTCTTCAGAACATGACCAAATTTATATTGGACAAATCTAGAGATTTATCCTTTCAAATAAAATAAAAAACCAAACCGGTTTATAAATGACGGAGTTCTGAGGCAATAAACAATTTAAAATATATATATACTGGATATTTTTTTACCGTCTCGAAATTTTTACAGGGATGTAAGCAACTTTCACTATGTGAGCTCAGAAAAAATCAGCTGTTTCATACATTTTGGTCAAGTAGGTATTGAACTTTTGTATAAGCAGCAGATTTTTTTTTTCGTGATTTCAGATTTGCTCCCATAGTGAAAGTTGTTTATATTCATGGGTAGAACACCCTGTAAAAATTTCGAGACGGTAAAAAACATCACCCGGTATATATACAAGCGAATTAAGAACCTCCTCCTTTTTTTTTTTTGAAGTCGGTTATAAACATTGCTGCCGAAATATCAAAACCACTCATGGAAATTTTCTCAGACTGAGCAATTATTTTTTCTTCACAAAGTAAACGGGTTTCAATGTATCACAGTCATAACAAGTAAGTACATAAAATAAGTATAAAACAATTAGCTGCGCACGCGACGGTTATGCAACAAAATCAAGTTCGATCTCTTGTTTATTACAATCGTACAGGAAATAATGTCGATAGTTTATGATATTCAGTTACGATATCTGCTTTCCATATATTATTTTCTCTTTTGTATAGATTCTTTTCTATTTTGTGAATGTGAGAACGCTGTAGGCTTAGTGGATTGTAAACCTGTTGACCATTTTCTATTTTGTTAAGTACTTGGTACTTATTGAAAGACCTACACTGTCCTCCCATACCTAGTAGCACTGTTATTTGAAAGTATTGTAAAAGCCAATTATTTTTAAAAGAGTAACCGTGGAGTTTCTTGCCGGCTCTTCTCCATAGGAAACGACCAATTGGAACCGTGCACCTAGCTTCTGACGTTTCATAAGTGCCCATGTAGGTTTATGTGAAATAAAATATTTTTAATTTTGAATATAATGAAGCTTAAGTAATGTGTTAGAAAATAAGATATTTAGAACAAAATATATACTTACCAAACTCTGAATGAATGTTTTGTAGATAACTTTTTAGGGGATCCGCATTTTGAACATTTCAGTTCAATTCCTTGACTGTCATTAATTAATGATCATTAATTACGTGCCCTTGAAAATTCATGAAAATAACGTCTACGAATAAATGAGATTGTTATAAAAACATTTATTGCTTTTCGAATAAAATTACTAAGTTCCTAATTAAAACTGATTAGTATTCTGTTATAAAATAATTTATTACTAAATTTGTTCGACAATTAACGATGTTGTAAAATAATGATGTAAATGTAAATATCAAGTTCACTTTTTAACAATTTTGATTAATTAATAAACCGTTCACCTTAAGTTCATTAAGTTAATTAAAGGCAACACAGATTCCAAGTAATAAAATGCTAATATCATTATTTATTTCTACTAATTACAGTAAGTTCGGCGCACCTAGAGTATCTCTACTACGAAACTCTAAATTTTTCAATGCAATTTGAGCAATTATCATTTAAAGACAGCGAAATTAATTGTTTATCAAATTGACTACCAACTTCAATATAATAATGTAAAAAAAGGTTTTATCCATCAGATAAATTATTCAAAAATATTGAACACGTATTTTTTCTTTTTATTTTTACGTTATCAAAAGATTAAGGCGATACATTGAGTTAAAATGTGCCATGACGTCACGAGTATGTAGATTTTATACTTACTTGTGACGTAACGACCAACTTAAATGCGTAATAACTTTAATGCGTTTTAACTAAGACATTTTTTATTAATATCAATCTGCCTAGCCTTTTCCCAACTATGTTGGGGTCGGCTTCCAGTCTAACCGGACGCAGCTAAATACCAGTATTTTACATGGAGCGACTGCGATCTGACCTCCACAACCCAGTAACTGGGTAATACGATACCCCTTGGTAAGACTGGTTGTCAGACTTTCGGGCTTCTGACTATCCATAACGACTGTCAAAGATCCACGAATGACAGCCGGGACCAATGGCTTAACGTGCTTACCGAGGCACAGAGGAGTCTCGGTATGTAAAAATGGTTACCCATCCACGGACCAACCCCGGCAAGCGTAGCTTAACCTGATGGATCGATTCGTGCGGCTATTATTACTTAGCCACGAGCTCCTTTTTTTTATTAATATGATAAAGCAAAGAATAAGTGTCTAATATTTTTTTATTGTCTGTCTGACGGACTAAATAGTTTCTTTTTTAAGCTATTGCATAGCTTTTAGCGCGGCGACCGAATCAAGAAATTCCGTAACGAAAATAAAATCTAACACCCCCCACTCCGCCTACCATGTAATGACGGTTCCCATGACAACATCACGTTGTCATGGGAACGTAATTTTTGTTTTATGTCATCACGTCATCATCCCAAGTGTAGCGTTTACAAATAGGAAGTATGGAGGTTACAAATGCTATGCAATAGCTTTACCGCGGCAGTCCCCGAGTGCCACACGTTTTGTTTTTTTAGCCCATGCATCATCCCTGTTGTGTATAGTATATTCAATATTCAAAACATAATTGTCTTTCTTTGTCAGTTGTATGAAATTGTATAACACGTTATGTCAAATTGACGTGAGATGTCAATTTGATAATTAATTTCCTGACTGTACCTATGTTGTGGCCATTACGACATGAAGAGAAGTGCAGAATTTCAGCATACAGGCGACAAGGACGTTTTAAAATTAGTTTCATTCAGGCTCATCCAATTATAATTATATTCGCTGCACCCCACGGTTTCACCCGCATCAGTCTCGATCTTATGGGAATATCGGGATAAAAAGTATCCTATGTCCTAACCAAGGTCATGGTCTACACATTTGGCAAATTTCATCCAAATCCATTTAGCCGTTTTAGTGTGAAAGCGTAACAAATGAACTCAGTTTCGCATTTGTAATATTAGTTAGGATTACTAAGGCGGAGGACGTCGTGGAGTATAATACATGCGCCAAAAGACGAGGTACACGCCAAGGGTGCAGTTATGACAATCGCACCGGAACGTCAACTTCAAGGCGTTCGTCGTGCGTGTACCGAACTTTTATCTGCCCCTCGTCATGCAAGAAGACTTTTGGCCACAGGACGTGGTGTTCCGTCGCTTCCGCGGACAAGTTCCACGAGACAGCACTAAGTCAAGTTAGTGCAAAGTGAAGTGCTACTAACATAGTCTTAGACTTATTTATTAACACAAGCTTTATGTATATTGGAATATGTATGTTTACGTTAAGGTATTTTTCTATGGGCCTGTGTCGCGTGCAATAAATGGTATTATTATTAACTAGCTTCTGCCCGCGACTTCGTTCACGTGGAAGTCGTAAGATACCACAATATACTATAATAACAGCCACATTTTTATAAAACATCCCTGTATACCTACTACATTTGTAGTTTTATTCTCAGCAGTCAAAATATGCAGAGTCAGGAATGGTGACTCGGGAGCAAGCGACGTACAGTTGTCCGTGTGAAAAGCAGCTTGTCCTGAGGTTGACATCCGCAGCTTTCAGCCTTCGGTGTCGGATCCTGTGACTTGTTGATCGCAAAGCATACGTTCCCAGAGAACTGCATGCGCTTGAACTGATAATTTTGGGGAATTAGTGGTATACGCGCTATAAACACTGTCTTACCATCGCCATAACCTGTTAGAATTTCCACCTCGATGACGTTTCTCTGCAAAGACGTGACTTTGAGCCGGGTTCCGTTACACAGATGTACAACCGGAAGTCCACTTGCCATTTGCGAATTGAGAAATTCTACGGGGTAATGTGCGGCATCATCTTCATCCACATCAGTATTAATGGAGGTGTATATCACTTCACTCAATTTGTGAGAGAATACTGTGGTTGATCGCTGCAGCTTGATCATTTTCGGAGTTAAAATGGAAACACGCCCAAGAATTCTCTTGGTACGGTATTTGACTGATGTCCCCGTATACCAGACGAATAAGATCTTCTTAAGTGGGATCTACTTTACCGAGAGACCGTAGAGTGCCTCGAACAACTTTTAGAAGAACATCGGAGAATTCTTGAGCATTTGAATTCCCGCCAAGAGTTCGTATGATGATGGTCAAGCGCAGTCTATGAACTCTCGACCGTAGAGTCGACCTTTTCAACGAAGTATTCACTTTGTCAGTCAGGACTGTAACACCACCCATCATGTCTTGGTTCCTGCGGATGTCCTGCAGGGTTCTGTTTACAGCTTCCACTGCTTTCCTTTTTGCCATAATGCATTCATCCCATACGATGAAGCGCAATCCCTAAGCACACATCCCTTGTTACTGTTGCGTGACACCCCACAAACAGGCGTTTCGTTGCTCTTTAAATTGATGGGAATCTTAAACATGGCGTGCGCTGTTTTGTCACCAGAAAGCAGTGTGGCAACGATTCCAGAAGATCCACACACAGATTTTAAAATCGCTAGGACAAATCTGCTGTCAAAATCTGTAAAATTCCTTTTATTCTATAGTCTTCAGCTCTAAAATGATCAGAACACAACCTTGAATGTTTTGTGACTGTAAAGTACTTGTAACGTAGCAGTTTCCCATAGCTTACGAAGTTTTTCTTTTTAACCAACTTCAAAAAAGGGAGTTTTCTCAATTCGACCGTATATATATTTTTTTTTATGTGTGTCGCGGATAAATGCGTCGTTTATGAACCGATTTTGATGATTCTTTTTTTGTTGGAAAAGAAATATTTCAAAAGTGGTACCATGATAAGGAAACCAGGATCTGATGATGGCATCCCAGAGAAATAGAGGGAACTCTTCAAATATTATAGGCAAACCTATAGCAATTTGGGTATTTTTTATAGTAACTCGTGCAGTTGCTCTTGGAAAGCACTATTTGGTTAAGTGGAACTGATGATGATGACCACAAATAGCCACCGGAACTACTAAATAATAAGTATTTCACGGGTTGCGATTCGATTACTTTAATAGGTTGTAATGCAATTTATGCTCGTCACAATGCATATGGAGAAGTGGAGTTGATGGTGAAGTACCAGGAGAACTTTCAATGATGAACGTCCCTGCATCGGGAAAAGCAATATTTTGTAAAAAGTGATGAGTAGTTGGCATTAAGCTAATGTAACTTAGACAAATTACAAATTGACCCACTAAAAAGCGAGAAATAAAAACTTTTTACAAAAAAAAAACAGTCGACTCGTATTACAAAATGTAAAAAAAAGAAAAACAAAAATAAACCGTAGTTGGGAATCGATCTTACAACTCTATGTTTACAAAGCAATCGTCCAACCGCTGAGTTAATTGCTTTGTTGAAGTTTACCTAAAATAGCCGTTCCTATATATTTCATGATTGACTGCTTAGTTCCATAAAGGTATAGTGTGATGATTAATCATTTAAAAAGTTAAATCAAAAACCATCTACAGTATCCTAATCTTTTGGCGCGTTTTTTTCCAAAAATACGAACATAATATAATATTGCTCGTCCCCCATAGTAAATAGCGTGATCGTTTATACCCTATAATTTGACCAGACTTATAGGGAATACCTATGCAAAATTTTAACATAATCTATCCGGTAGAATTTGCGTCACGTTAGAACATACAAATACGATATAATGTAATATTGCTCATCCCCATAGAAAATAGCGTGATAGTCTATACAGTATACAGTTGAAATAGACAAACATTTTGAAAACTAAATTTTCTGCATAAGAATCGATCCCAGACCTCGTAGCAATAACTTTCTTTCAAAATATTCTATGTACAATTTTAACTTCGCTACGATTTTATTATATGTATGGATACATAATCAAAAAAAAAATAGTAGTACAAAATGTGAAAAAAAAAGAAAAACAAAAAACCGCAGTTGGGAATCGAACTTACAACCCCATGTTTGCAAAGCAACCGTCCAACCGCTGAGTTAATTGCTTCGTTGAAACTTCCCTAAAATAGCCATTCCTATATATTTCACGATTGACTGCTTAGTTCCATAAAGGTATAGCGTGATGATAATAATTTAAAAAGTTAAATCGATAATCATCTGCAATATCCTAATATTTCGGCGCGTTTTTTTCCAAAAATACGAACATAATATAATATTGCTCGTCCCCCATAGTAAATAGCGTGATAGTTTATACCCTATAGTTTGACCAGACTTATAGGGAATACCTATGTAAAATTTTAACAGAATCTATCCGGTAGAATTTGCGTCATGCTGGAACATACAAATACGACATAATGTAATATTGCTCGTCCCCCATAGTAAATAGCGTGATAGTTTATACCCTATAGTTTGACCAGACACACAGGGAATATCTATGTAAAATTTTATCAGAATCTGTCCGGTAGAATTTGCGCCATGCTGGAACATACATACAGACAAACAGACAAACAGACAAACAGACAAAAATTCTAAAAAAAATATTTTCGGCATTAGAATCGATCCCCGACCTCGTAGCAATTACTTTTTTTCAAAAATATTCAATGTACAGTTTTGACATCGCTACGATTTTATTATATGTATAGAAGTGAAACTTTTATTACATCGTCTCAAACTTTTTCGTCTGTGTGTTGCATGTCGCGTGACGGTCGGCTGCGGAGTAGGAATAAAGTGAAAGGCGCTCGTCAGAGCAGCCAAGGCCAATATGGCGGCGCCTATAGAAGTTTCACTTTTACCGTGGTTTCATAAAACCACACAATCCTTTTTTTTTGTTTCTAGATTTGTTTTCCTCGGCCTAGCCGGGTAGAGCTGATGGCACGGGCCTAAGCCAAGTGTTCATCAGTAGGGTTAATTGGTGGTGGAGTAATGTTTGATCATCATCATCATCATCATCAGCCTATAGCAGTCCACTGCTGGACATAGGCCTCTCCAATTGCACGCCATTCAGCTCGATTCTCGGCAACTCTCATCCAGCTGCTACCAGCCACCCTTCGAAGATCGTCACTCCACCTAGCCTGAGGGCGTCCTACCTTAATGTTTGATACCACGTGGTTATCTGCAGTAGGCTGTATGTTAGCCGGAGTTAAATTCGAGTGAGAGTAATGGTGTAAGTTGTCCGACTCACATTGGAGGAATTTTCGTACTAGCCTACATCAATTGAGAATCACTGCCTTCTGCAGCAGGTGGTAGGTGTTAGGTGGCAGGTTAAGGGAACTAAGGGACTGATGAAGCTGTTTGGGTATTACTCCTGTTGCAGATAGCACTATGGGGACGATTGTGACTTTTTGAAGATGCCAAAGTCGAGTTATTTCGTCTTTCAGTTCGGTGTATTTGGATAGTTTTTCGGCTATTGTAGTCTGTAAGTTATGTGTATTTGGTACGACAATGTCTATTAGGAACCCAGTTTTATTTACTTTAATTAATGTGATATATGGTCTATTAAAGTGAATTGTACGGTCGGTGAGTATGGCTCGGTCGAAGTACAATTTATTATTAGTTAAGATTAGGATTACCTGAAGTTTTGTTTTCACATTCACTTTTATAGAAAATCTCTCCTACAAACACACGTACCGATCTACAGACATGACGACACCTAAAAGTAGGTCCTAAAAACAACTGCATTTTCGTCAATCAATTTAAAGTCACGTGTTAAAGTTTGCGCACTGGTTAAAAACTTACCCTGTATACTATAATTAATTTCGAAGGAACCCCTGAACTGATAATACTGCATTGGTTCCGGTAATTAATAAACGAACGGATGCAATGCAATTAGAAGGTCTTAAGTTAATTGGATGATTTCACAACAATGTAGAGTCATGACTCATGATAATTATCTCGCAGTTGATCTTTAAACTAATTACTTAGTAATTATTTAATTTAATAGAGTTTAGCTTCGTACTTGAACAATAGTTACCATATCTAGACAAAAATTTGTGGTTGGGAAAAGTTACTAAAAATTTTTTTTTTTTTGTTCTCAGTAATCTGTTTTCTTTATATTTTGTTCAAATAATTTTTAGAAATTGATTTATCTCTCTATCTTTCGAACTGAATTAACGTATATCATATACAGGGTAAGTTTTTAACCAGTGCGCAAACTTAAACACGTCACTTTACTCATCATTATAAACAACTTTTACTATGTCATTTACTATGTAAGCACCTATACTCCGTTTGAAATAAGATTAGACATTTAAACAAACCTTTTTACAGTCCGTTCAACCGATTTTGACTTCTATTGCGTAGGCATAAGGATGGCATTAAAAGCAAAAAAAGTGGTTACAAACCAACTGTTTACTGCAGCTGCCATTTGTCATGCCACCAACGCAATAGAAGTCAAAATCGGTTGAACGGACTGTAAAAAAGGTTTAGTTAAATGTCTAATCTTATTTCAAATGGAGTATAGTTCCAGTTCATTTCTGCTTTCTGGTAGTTTTAATAAATAAACAATTGAATTTTAAAACGTCTATCGATATCATTATTTTATTTCGAATCCTTCATGCTCTTCTCTGTGTTTCATCGTTGGTGCGTTTTGAGGAATACTTTTGGTGCGCTTCAAGAAATACCCCTCTGAGTTAGCTTAGCCTTTGTCTACCTCCCCCGTCTCACCGCTCACAATCCTCAAGCGGTGACTAGCAGCCGCGCGCGGACTATAGTGGAACTTTACCAAAATCTAAATAATTAATAAGTAATTTCTTAGCGAAGACTTATACGTTTAGAGATCAATATTTATTTTACAATTTTATTTTATGAAACTTATTAATTAATTTTACAATTTGATTTTATGTATCTATCTATTTCAATTTCTATGTAGTTATTTTATTTTGGTTATAATAATTATTATTATTGTGGCATGTATTTTTGATTAAGTACTAACGTAATTTTTAAGTAGGTATACTAATATAAATATGGATTACAGTAATCTGATTTAAATAAATAAATTAAATTAAATTAAAATTATACTGCCCCTGCACATGAAATTCATCAAATACTTGTATACCAGTACCAGCTAACAACTCCGCGTCTGTTGCAAAATTACCAAGAAACTCCTTTCTGCGATCCAAGAAGCGTTGAGCGTTAAAATAGGTTTCCAACAAAGAGTTCTATTCAACAGATCTCAGAACTAGTCTAGCAACAGTTCCGACTAACCTTTTGTTTACCGGTTTCTACAACACTTATAACATATCATCACGACTGCATTCCCCGAAGGGATAGGCAGAAGTGTATTATAACACCCATATTTCGCAATTTAGGTAAGTCCTATTTAATTTTGGGGGCGAGTCTATTCAACTACAATTATTAGTTGGTACTACTACTGCAGTGATAGCTTAATGGTGTGACCGTCAGACTGCCAAGACATAGCTCTCGAGTTCGAACCCAAGACACGCAACTCTGACTTTTCGAATTCATGTGCTTATTGTATAATTTACCACTTGCTTCAAAAACGGTGAAGGGAAACATCGTGTGGAAATACGGCATGCCTTTTTTTTTGCGTGGGAAATTATCAAATAACTTCGCGCTTCGAGCGGGACGGCGTGTCAGACTCTTACTGACTAAAACCCACCTGTGTTCCTTCGGTTGCCCTACTGCCGGGGGCCACGATCTCCCTATCAGTTTTCTTCGCACCCCCGGCAGGCATTGGCCCAGCGGACCCCGTCAAAACACGGCATGCCTGAGAGATATTTCTCGACGGCATGTGAAGCCAAGTCAGAGGCTCATAGGCGGCATAAAAACTCTAACACTAGGTTATTCACTATCACACGAAAAACAAGAAGATTAGTTGGCACTTAAAACAAAATCAAGTTACAAGTAAAGAGAAGGAAAACATTGTTAATTAATACCTACATACAAATATACACACAATCATATTCTTGCCAAAAAGTTGTTTATTGAGTGACTATAATTTTCAGCCTTCATTTCCAGTGGACTTGCAAATAGAATTGGTGTTTTTAATCGATTTCCTATGCAATATAATTTAATTTTAATCAATCAATTAATTGGTTGCAAAAACTGAGTATATCTAGCAAAAGTTATATACAGCAAAAAATTTAAGATTCTCGATTACCTTTCAAATGCAATAATGTTCTAACGGTAATAGTAATATTTTAATTAAACAAACCTTACAACACTGTTAACTGTCTTGGTGACACGTTAACAATAACGATAAATTCCTATGCATATTGTTTCCAGTTACGAGTAAAGTAAAACAAACAGTGCACCACTATTAAGTCACACTAAGTTGACTTTAATAACTTAAAACGAACTTGCGGAACTAAAACTCGCTTAATTTTTAAGCATTTAACAAGTTGGGAGGTTGTTAAGTTATTTAAGAAGGTAAACAGTATCGCTAAGTATGAGACTAAGTTTTCAAAAACTTGTTGTTTTTAGGTTACTTGCGTAGTTTTGTTGTTTGTTATTTGCACCCTAAGACTTAAATATTGGTGCCAATTCCCTTGTTCACAAACTAAACTAAATTTAAGTTCAGTGAATCTTTTTCTTTCTATTTCATTAAGAAAAGGATAGAAGATAAATTTTAGTTCAGTCCTGTCAAATTAATCAGCGCCTGTCACTCTCCATACAAGTTTAGACATGATTAAAAACTTGCCGACTAAAATTACGTCAATTTACGTCAAGCGCTGATTAATTTGACAGGACTAAACTAAAATTTATCTTCTGTCCTTTTCTTAATGAAATAGAAAGAAAAAGATGCACTGAACTTAAATTTAGTTTAGTTTGTGAACAAGGGAATCGGCACCATTAGCTGCTTTTAATTTAAAAATATTATTTGAAAACTTGTTTTTTAAATTTTAATCTTATAACGAGTCGGTGTAATTTGCATGAAATAAACGCAGTAGTCTGAATTCCCAAGACATTGAATAGAAAAAAAAATACAACATAACAGTTTCTTTTTGACGTGATAACGTCTTATAAATCGATGAACGCCAGCTGCACGCACGAAAAAGTGTCACGTTCCGCCTGAGCCGAGCGTGCAAGCGAGAGTGCGGAACAAGCGATAGAGAGGCACGATCGGCCTAAGCGTTCGGCTTGTGACGTTATCACGTAAAATTATCGTCTGTAAACCGACTTTACGGACAACCAATATTTTTTTTGAATGAATGAAAATAGTTTATTATTTTAACAAGTAAACCTTAACAACTAGTGATTGGAGCCTCCTTTTAAGCAAATAAGCCTGTGTTAGGAGACTCCGCTCTTCCATAACTTGAATAAGTATCATTTACTTGTCTTATACAAATGTAGGTACTTACTACGAAATAATAATATATAAAAAAAAAGAGAATTAAAGCTAAACATGCAGCACGCACGCAGGCATGCGAGTGTGTGAGTGAGAGTGAGGGTGTGTGAATGAGGGTGATATTTTATTCCAGCAGCGCTTCCGTGTCGTCATAGGTGAGTGGTTTTATCCAATCGGTAATAATTTTTTTAAATTCATTTTGTTTCTTATTATGTACGTAGATCTCTTTGTTAAGTCTATTGTATAGCTGAGCTGAACGTTTTTGGTATTGTATACGGGCGAACTTGGTTTTAGTTTGAGGAACTTCCGCTATTATATCTTTTCTTCTTTTCAAGGTTAAACTGGGGTCAAAAGGAAGAGTTTTGTGTTTCTTTAGAAGAGTTTTAATTATATATAGTTTTCGCACCGAGAGTAAACCACTTATTTGGTAAAGTCTTTGTGTAGGATATCTAAGGTTTTTAAAGTACATTAGTTTTATTAGAGCCCGTTGTCCCCGCTCAAGGTCTATGAATTTAGTCTTAGCCGCACCCCCCCAAATGGGGATGCAGTACACTAAGATGGACTGTACTAAAGCTATGTATATTTCGTTGAGTAGATTTCTGGGGGTATTTGTGCTGGTGGACACTTTTTTTGGTACAATATGCCTCAGCGTTTTGAATATCCAGCTCAGTTTTCTGGTTCTGTTAGTGACCTGTTCAAGATGGGGGTACCAGGATAGTCTTTGATCAACAATAACACCAAGATACTTAGTTTGTGACACTTTAACTAGTATTGGACATTTACAGTTATTTGCATCATCGCACGTATGTACTCTTATGTTAAGATCTGTGTTTGGTTGTGTTCTGTGTGATATACTGAAACATATGTAATTAGTTTTGGCCATGTTAAGAGTGAGCAGGTTATTTTTGAGCCATTCAGATATTTGAGTCATACCAGCTTCAGCGCTTCTGGCAACATCCTGCCAAGAATTCCCAGAAAAGACTACAGCAGTATCGTCAGCATAAGAAAATACCTTAGCGTTATTTATATTAAGGTTGCAGAGGTCGTTGATGTAAAGCAGGAACAACGTAGGGCCTAGCACACTTCCCTGGGGAACTCCAAATGTGACATTTGCATCATTACTAACGTTTTCTCCCACCTTAACCCTTTGCTTCCTATTTGAGAGGTAGTCCTTAAACATTCTGAGCGGAATTCCTCTCACACCTGACGCTTCCAATTTGTATAAGAGGATGGGAACAGAGACGGTGTCAAACGCCTTTTTTAAGTCCAGAAAGACGGTCAAACATTTGCTACCATTATCCAGATTATCAGCCACTAGCGAGCTGAGGGCAGTAACTGCATCCTCGGTTGATACTCCTTGCCGGAATCCAAATTGTGAGCTACTTAAGGTATTAAATTTGTGTAGGAATTTCAAAAGCCTGTTGTTTATTAGTTTTTCAATAATTTTCGATATAGCTGGTAAAATGGATATGGGCCTGTAATTGTTGACATCGTCTCTGTCCCCGCCCTTGTGAACAGGAATGATGATAGATTGCTTAAGTGGCGCAGGGAAGATACCCTTTGTAAAACAAAGGTTAACTAAGTGGGTTATGATAGGAACAATTTCCTGGCTTATGTGTTTCAAAAATCTAGTCGATACATTGTCCCAGCCAGGAGCGCTGTCAGACTTTAGACTCATTAAGATCATGCCCACCTCTTCGGGGTCAGTATCTAAAAGCACAAACGAGTTCACTTGTGTAGTTAATGAATCCGATCGAAAAGAGTGCAAATTTTGTGCTGAAGGTTGAATTTTTTGGTCTAGCTCTTTACCTATATTTGCAAAATAGTCATTAATGAAATTTATTGACTCAGTTGAATTTGGTCTCGTGTGTTCTGTATTTTGACTCTTAGCGTTATTTGTGAAAGTTAAAGTTTTAATATTTTTCCATATTAATTTATTGTTTGTGACGGAGTTAGCAAGTAGCTCCCTTTAAAATTTTCTCTTTAATTTCTTAATCAGGTTATTACAATAGTTACGATATCGGCGGTAGGTTATTTTTAAGATGTCATTAAATGGATCATTACGGGTTTTTTTTTGGAGTTTGTTGCGATTTTTAATGCATCTCAATAAACCAGCGGTTATCCACGGCTTAACAGTACGCTTGCTGTTGGGAATTATTTTGATAACAGTGTTGTGATTAATAGATTCAGTTAATTTGTATAATAGTAGGTCAGTTAGTTGGTCAGCGTCATTACAAAACAGTAGATCTGCAATTTTATTTTCTCTAAGATGTTTCAGGGCCTGTTCGAAATCAATAGATGAGGTAGTTTTATTAGCAGTTAGTTTGGTTTTTTGCTTAGATATTGATAGAAAAGTAGTGAAGTGGTCAGTAATGGAAGTATGTAGTATTGCAATAGATACTGATACCTTCTTTTTGTTTATTTTAATCATGAAGTGGTCTAAACAGTTCGATTCGCGTGTAGGTAGAGTATGTCCAGGTAGAATGCCGTAAAGTGATAACATATTTAGGTAGTTCACCCTATTTCTGTATTCATGCGGCGGCTCAGTGTCTTTTATTTTGAGATTAATATTAATGTCCCCCGCTATAATTAAACTGTGATGAGACGTTAAAGTATTGAGGTGTGTACTAAGAGAATCAATAAAACAGTCTGTGTTAGTGTTAGATGGGGATCGGTACATGCATAGCAGAATATTATTAAGTATTTCCAGCTGAAGACACGATGCCTGAGCCAGACTTATCTCTTTAACTTTGGGTTTCAAATTTTTTTTTACGTAAACAACTACGCCGTCATTTTGATTTAATTGGCGTGTAGTGGAAAAAGAAAGGTAGTTATTAAGTTGCGGGATAGGTTTATTTGGGTGTAACCTACATTCGGTTAAAATTATGATGTCCGTTTCAAACTTAAATGTGGTTAACAACAGAGAAAAATCATCAAAGTTGCAGTAAATGCTCTTTATGTTCTGAGATATAATGGTGAGATCAGTTTTACCGGGTTTTATGTAATTGTGTAGCTCCGTGCAAGCACATTCGAATGTGCGCGCAACTTCGATATTGTCGATCTCATCAAAAGTTTGTAAGGTGTCATCCATTTGAATTATATAAAAGCTGAAAAGACGTCGCCACACTGTAAGTAATAAAGTTGTTCCAAACGAATGTGTTGAGACAGTTACTAATGGTAAGGTGATTGGAGTTCAGATAAGAATGCTGGGTTATTATTATTTTTGTAATACAGAATATGTTTGTATATGTGTGAGTATAAGGTGTGCAAATGGAATGAATTGTATTTATACATGCGAAAAGAAAATATGATAACAAGTAGTAAATTAAGAAATTGCCTAGTCTTGATGGTTCCCTTATCAGGAAAAATATTAGATAACATAAAGTGAACAAAGCTAATGTGATAAAAAAGTGTAGTTGACTAATTACTAAGAGTCATTGGCCCCCCATGAGCTTATGTACCTGCTCTTCACTTCTAATTGCTATGGTAGGTGAGCCTTCGTTTTTCTTTACGTAGACCTTTCCGTACGCTGTCCAGCAGAATTTATAAGCTCCTGATTTTGTTAGTTCCCGGGCCAGGAAATGGAGGCGGGTCCCTTTGGCTGTCAGGTGCTCGGATAAATATATGGGTGTGTCTTCTTGTGATTTAAATCCCAAGTGCTTACAACTCAGTCTAGACCTGTGTTTAACATAGTAAGCTCTACCCATTCTCATAACATCAGACTTTAGGAAGGTGGATCCTGTTTCAACAATAATTGGTTGATTCTGGCTTTCACTATTTTTCCCACGTAGTCGATATATGTCCTTGACGTCCGATTTGTCCATTTTACATTCTATGTTGCGAGAAAGAGAGATAATCATGTCCACGAGGTCTTCCTTAGTTTCATTGCTTCGTTTAGGAACATTCTTGATAACGAAATTAGTTTTTCGACTTCCTATCTGGATATCTTCAATTTTACCCTCTAATAGCGTTATATATTTCTTGTCTTCCTTATTCTGGATCTCAAGCTGAACTATTTTTTTGTTCAGTTCCTCATTTTGTGCTGTGAGATAGGTAATTGAGTTTTCAATTTTGAGATTACTTTGCTGAATTTCTTTTAAGGTTGCGTTCATCTGTTGTATCTCACTGCCATGTTTAGTTGAAAAAAGAGACATCATTTCCTTGATTTCGTTTTTAAACTCGTCCAGTTGCTCACAGAGGGCGATCTCCTCTCTACTCCTCTTAGCACGTTGGAATACATAGTTAGGGGGCGTCTTACGCGGGTCTTTTCCCACCAAATTAAGCTCGGACTCAGACACAGATTTGTCCATCGGCGAACCCATTAGTACCAGGATAGTAGAGGTAATATGGAGGTATATCGCTTTATGATAAAGCTGCGTGCGCGCACTGGCAGAGGAGTGGCTTCGACACCGATTAGCAGGTAAAGTAAAAATTTGCACACAATTTTTATTCGGTTTCTCTTTGACCTTTTGACTGACTTAGGTAGATACCTAAGTCAGTCAAATAGTACATTACTGTCGCGGCCAGCGAATGATTGATGGACGATTGTGATGCCTGGTTGCGGCCAAGGCTTGTATAGTACTTTTCTCAAACAAAGCGCGGAAATTCAAACTAAGTAAATTAAGTAATTATAAATTCTAGAATCAATGATGAACAAAGAACATTTTTTACGCGCCAATATGTTCATTTGTTTCTTCTTTACTTTAAACAGCTCTATTTGCTAAGCCAGTTCGAAATATAAATAAAATCTTTGATAAGTAACCTCCTTGGTTGCCATGAGTCGAAAAAAAAGTTAATTCCATTTTTAAATAACACGACACATATGAGTTTTCATAGTAATTTGTTTGACCGCTAAACAGGACAGATATTGATAGCTTCAAAAACGGTGAAGGGAAACATCGTGTGGAAACACGGCATGCCTTTTTTTTTGGGTGGGAAATTATCAAATAACTTCTCCCGTTCTGGGCGGAGCGAGAGGGCGTGTGAGACTCTTACTGACTAAAACCCACCCGAGTTCCTTCAGTTGCCATGTTGCCGGGGGCCACGATTTCCTTTTCGGTTTTATTCGCAACCCCGGCAGGTATCGGCCCTAGTGAACCCCGTCAATTCTGCTGACATCTCTTTGAGGCGCGCGTGGCACACAACGCGCCGTCGACCCGGGCCTGGTCCTTATCGTACGATGAGCTACCCATTGCTCACCGTCCGCAAGCCCGCGCCTACGGTCACCGACAACCTAAACGACCAGCCTAAAGACACCGACTTCCGAAATTAAAGTAATTTTTCATTTTGTAGTGTTTTTTTGGAAGTCGTTTTTTTTTGTAATAAAAAAATTCTTGGAGAAATCCTCATGGATACCATCCGTCATGAGAGAACGGAGGGTTATGTCGGACTCCTACTGACTAAAACCCCAATGTTCATATTAATACCATGAGTCGGAATCCCGGGAGATACTTGTACATTCGCCGCACCCCCGACGGAAAAAAATATGCCCTGAACTACATAGGGTACCTACTAAAATTTCAGCACATTTTTATTTACTCGATCAGCCAAAACAACATTACCGGCAACCTTCAACGCTTAATTTGTCTGGTACCCTCAATTACCTTCCAAAAAATATTGTTAACCCTCCATGTTGTTTACTCATTTTAATGGAATACCGAAAATATTTTTCCCTTCAGGCTGTTACGCGAACACGAATAAACAGCAACTTCTACAAAATAAATGAGATCGCCGTCAAATTATTTTTGTTTAATAATCTAAGGAACAATAAAGATAGAAAATATTCCTAAATAAAATTACGAATCGATGAATGAGTTAAGGCCAATGCACACACCGGCTGACATCGGGGACGGCATTGAAGAGGATTTGCCGAGGAGCATCCCGCGATATGGCATGGACGAAATGCGGAATGCACCCTCGCTTGCACTGTCTCTCCCCCGCGATCATATGCTAGCGGACTCCGGCACGTACCGTTGCGATATCCTCAAGCGCGTTCTTCAATATTGCAGAGAAAAATCCCCTTTTAAGGCTCCTAATAACAGGCGCGACACGCGACGTGACACAAAGGCACCGCTCGTCGCGCCACGAGCGGTGCCTCTATGCTCCGTGGTCGGTCTCTGAGCTTTGAAATCTATATCTTGTTACCATTAGATACGAACGAATATACTTTGGTAATTTTAAAATACTCTGCCCCGCCGTCAGACTTAACAGCCTTAACAAAAGTCAATGTTTGTTAGGTAATAAAGGGTGTCGACCTGTCAAAGTTATTTAAAAAAAATACATTGGATTATATTATCATTTATTTTACAAACGACGGCTAAGCGACATACGTTAAGGAAGTATAGTGCTCATGAAAATGGCTAGCTTTTACTATGGAATAAACTCTGAAATGAACTACTACAAAAGAACTTCCTTTGCCCTTTCTAAGGAAATAGGATATCCGTCATTTTCCCTCATTTTTACAACGAATCATGAAAGAATGTCAAACTCAATAAGATTTTTCCTTATGTCATGTTGCAGCCAAATGGACAATGAATTATGTTTCAAATTCAAATGAAATATTTATCAATGAAGCTTCACATGAACGGGCAGGGACTAGATTTTGTGAGTATTTTTAAAACCCGTGGTTTTCGCAGACATAAACACGAAAATAAACCCTTTTAAAGTCGTTCATTATTATTGTGAAACCCTTATTTTAATTAAATTCGAATTCCAATTTGTCAAGATTTGTTATAGTTAATAATCCTACTTAATTATGATATTATATATTATGACACCACACGTGTGTTGAAAGATTGTCATAAAAATCATACCTAGATCAATTTTTGCTGCATTAAGTTCAATAAGACTGAATACAAAAAAAAATATTATTTAAATATTTTATTTTATTTTTATAGTTAGTTAAAACGGCTTATTCCACAAATCCCCCTGAAATAATCCAAAATGAAAAGGGGAATTTCTGTTTTTTTTTAGATTAGGGTTCAGTTTTCCCCCTGAAGAAGATTCTCTCAAGGCAGAATAGTGGAATAAAACAAAATGAAAAGGGGACTTTCTTGTTTTTTTTTACTTTAGGGTCGTTTTAGTTAGTGATATAAGCCAATTATTTTATTAAAAGATTTTTTTTTTTTTTTAAATAATTTATCAATTAATTGAATTCTGAATAACGAATCAATCACTCATAGTAAATTCAACAGAAATAATAACTTACATGACATACATAAAATCACGCCTTCTTCCCATGAGGGTAGGCAGAAACTACAGAACGCCACCTGCTACGATCCTTACATACTCCTTTGGCTTCGTTTACGTTCATACATCTGGTCATACACGCACGCCAGTTGCGAGTACTACGCACCTGATCTTTCTGAAGAACATCACCAAGAAGGACGAACATAAAACACTATTTAAATGACCTATAAAATCACGAATTAAATCTAAAATTAGAATGTACTAGCTGCCCGCCCTGGCTTCACACGGGTAGCACTAAGTACTTATCTACGGCGCACCTACCTACCTACCCTACCAACCTACCTACCCTACCTACCCTACGTACCCACCCTACCTACCTACTACTAAAAATTATGCAAGCCTAGTACTTTTTTATAAATGCGTAATTTATAAAAACAATTTTTCTTCATATCCTTTTTTTTCCTGAATTTTTCTAGATTTTCTTACCGTTTAAACCTTACCTGGACTACGACAAACATTTCAAAACCAAAATCAGCTAAATTGGCCCAGCCGTTCTCGAGTTTTAGCGAGCCTAACGAACAGCAATTGATTTTTATATATACACCGTGATATTTTAATCACAGTTTTGCTAGAACAAACGTTGTTCAGACCATGGTCTACTACCATTCTACATCATCTAATTAAAAAAAAAAAAACATAATTGGTTTTTGAAAAACACAACAACGACAAAGTTTGAAATGTCAAGATAATCTACTGCTTACAAAATTTCGTTTATGGAGGTACATTTCCCTATAGACAATGCTGTGTCCCGTGCGTGGTGTCTGTGTTGTAAGGAGTAACGATAATCTTGACATTTTAAACTTTGTCTTTTTTGTGTTTTTTCAAAAACCAATTATGTTTATTTTTTATTTTTTGGATGCTGTAGAATGGTAGTAGACCATGGTCTGAACAACGTTTGTTCTAGCAAAACCGATTCAAATTTCACGGTTTATATATAAAAGCCTTATAAAAAAGCCTTTTTTAATGACTTTTTAAAACAATATCCGAATCAAATTCGACATCTATGTCGCAATTATTCTAAACTCGGTCAATGCCGCGTCATCAACCGATAAATATTAGTAGTGATGTCCAATATGGTATTTTAATAAATATTTGTTGTTTATGAATCAACACGGAAGTGAGCAGAAGTAGTTATGTAAAGTATATGACTTGTAGTTCAATGCCATTCACATTTTGTTTACGTTCAATAACCGATGCATGTCTCAAGGTTTTATGGATTAGCTCTAGTTTGGAACAGAATTCAGAGAAAGATTTACGCCTAATAATTTATTTACATTATTTATTTCCCAAATTCTCAATCAGCAGCCTAGAATTTGGATTTGAGCCGGCAATACGCCATCCACTTCCCATTACCTGCATGAGATTTTTAACAGATTTTAATTTAATCCTGATATTGTGCCCTTACTGGGTTTTGTACCCTGCTATGAATGAATGAATTAAGTAATGAATATTTATTTGTTAAACACAGGTACAGACGCCAGCACATCAAGCTACCCGAAACTGTCAAATTTTCCCAATCAACTTTGAACCTTATTCTTCAGCAATAAAGTTGAAAATCTATTAAATAAATTTGACAGATTGTAGTAGCTTGATGTGCTGGCGTCTGTACATACATTTGGTCTTCAGTAAAAATTCAGTTGACTCTCTAATCTCTATGTTTTGCCAGTGGCGTACAATTTTTTTTTACATTAGGTACATTAAAAAATAAATTCAGAATAATTATAAATTATTAAATTAAGTATTTACAAATTCAAGGTACTTATTTTAAATCAATTAAATTTAATAAACAAATCACAGAAAATACAACTAAATTACACACATTCATTCATTGCATTTCAGCTTCAAGCCTTTTGTAGCATCTTTTTACAATATGGAATGCAATAAATGAATATGAATAACGTTAATTGTTAATGAATAAGTAAATGAAAACATAACTGATGGTGATCTGTCGCAGCCATTAGAGACATACAATACTGTTTTAAGCTTTCTCTGTTTTTTTTTTTTTTGTGTGAATTTTGTGTGCCTTAACCTGGGTCAAATAAATTTATTTTCTTTCTTTCATCCCTGCTTATTCTTTTGAATAAAATAGACGTGATGTCATATTATTTTTAGTATTTCCCTAATAATATTATGACATTACGTCTAAATATAAGTATTGTTAATACTTATATTTAGTTACATTTCGGAACGATTGAACCCCGAAAAAATAAAAAATAAATGGTTTTCCACCTCCGTGCATAATCCATGCAATGTTTTTTTTTTCTTTATTAATTATTAGCATCTGTGCGTGACTTCATCTGCGTAAAATTTCACAGACATAGAACCTTTACATATTTCCATTACTAACTTTCATTAGTAGTTCTGCAAACAGTAGACCTCGCGAGCACAAACTTTTTGCAACAATTAATATACCACTAAATTAATTGGCACAGGTAACACTGCAGCCTAGTTTTGTGATGAGAAGGTGCTTCATCACCTAGTAGTTAAAGAGCCGATTCCACTGGTAGAAATCTAAAAGTGAGCAATTTACTGCATTTTGAGGAGCTATTCTGCTCATCACGCCAAAGATCCTCATCAGATCTTCACCAAATTTGTATGAGACCAATTTAAAGTTACTACCTTTCAAATAGAAAAAATAATCATCGAAATCGGATCTCATAAGGCGGAAATATTCAGTAGCCCCCTGTTTGCCTTTTTTTGGAGGAAGTACCCCCCTCCAATAAAAAATCCCCAAGGCTAAAAGTTTTATAAAGTCTGTCTCTAATAAATCTCTATCTAAAGTACTGACACACGAAAGCAAATTTCGCCAGACTTACAGCAGAAGCTTCGCTGGCTTCGCTCGCTCAGTCAATTAAAAATAAGCTAAAAGACACCTAAAATCAAGAAACATTTATGACTCAATAAACAAGGTGACCTATCGGCGGCATAACTGGCCCACTTTTGTTTACACAACACTACATCTTTTTGCTCGTTTTGTCGACAGTCTGGTTCGGTTCAATGCACCGGCAAGATGCCAAGAATGCGTTTACGCAACCACTGCGCAGGTAAGACAATTAAAGGTTTCGTATGACGGATTAATTCATTCGATACTGCTTTTTAGGGTTGCGTACCCGAAGGGTGTCAAACGGAACCTTATTACTAAGCCTCCGCAGTTCGTCTGTCTGTCACCGGGCATGATGAACCGTAATAGGTCGACAGTTGAAATCAGATTGTGTATGTTCCGTTAAGCCGAACTCGTCTAGCTTATTTTTTTTTTTTTAATATGACGTGTATAAGTGATTCAGATATCCTATTTACAGAATAAACAATTTCATTTCATTTCCATAAACCAATGTTGTGAAATTATCTACGGTAGCAGTCAAGATCATACTGGCATCTTTGAAACAAGTTTTTAATAATTTAGCACAGTAACGTCCTTTTATATCTACATTATTATTCTACAAATAATTAATTAACATAAATATGTATAAAAAACAATTTAAAATCAGATCGTTAATTTTACGTAATATTGACACTTATTTCCTATGCACCAATTTGTGTTGAGGACGTTTGAAAGTCATACTTCCGAAACAAAATAATAAATGCATTATTTATTCTAAATAAGATCGATCGAAGGTTAAGCTACGCTTTACGCGCGCGGTTGGTTTGTGGATGGGTGACCATCCATTCCATATTGAGACCCCTCCGTGCCTCAGAAAGCACGCTGTCATTCGTAGATCTTTGACAGTCGTTACGGGTAGTCAGAATATTGTTTGTTGTTTTTATTTATTTATTTTTAAGCTATTGCAAAGCTTATCGCGGGCTTTGAGCGCGGCGACCGAATCAAGAAATTCCGTAACGTAACGAAAATAAAACCTAACACCCCCCACTCCTCCTACCATGTAATGACGGTTCCCATGACAACGTGATGTTGTCATGTGTTGTCATGGGAACGTAATTTTTGTTTTATGTCATCACGTCATCATCCCAAGTGTAGCGTTGACAAATAGGAAGTATGGAGGTTACAAATACTATGCAATAGCTTTACCGCGGCAGTCCCCGAGTGCCACACGTTTTTTTTTATTTGTATGGCATCTTTCAGGTCAACCTAGGAGGTTGTCGGCTGCTTAACCGGACTTTCCCGTGGCTGCCTCAATAAATTAAGGCCTCCAGCCAGGGCATAAAACTTAGAAATTAAGCGACTACACGCTAAGGGCACCCTCTGTGGGGTACGAACCGCTGCTGGAGGACAGCAATGGACAGGCTGGATCAGATTTAGTTTGTAATTTATTTTCCAAAGTGGGCACTTTTGAACATCCGTGAAGATGTCTAAGCAGAGTCAAGTATGTCTCAAGTATGTATACCAAAAAATTCGATTGAAACAACGTTTACTTTTATCTCACTTATCAAATAACTAGCTGTGACCACGGCTTCGCTCACTTCAACTCAAACACCCAAACACCCATTTTAATACTCTTGTAACTTTTTGAAGCCTCTCTCCTTGGGCGTTCTGAAAAATCGCCACATATGTAATAATAATTATGTGAATAGTTAAGTTTACTTTTTTTAAGTTAAACGAAACGATCAATTGCAATTGATCAATTCCAATAGGAATGATAACAAAAAAAAAGAAAAAAAAAATTGGACAAGTATTTTTTTCTTTTTTACGTACTCAAAACAGTAACGGCTATACATTGAGTAAAAATGTACCATGACATCGCGAGTATGTAAATTTTATTCTTACTTGTGACGTAGTGACCCCCACTTTAATGCGTTTTATATGTCATTTTTTATTACAATTAACTTAAATAAAATTTAAACCTCATATTAAAAGTACTCTTTGAAAACAAGCATATTACAAATTAGAGGATTATATCCAAGATATGAATGCTTAGAAACATGCTGGAGCTCTATAGGAAAATTTAGAGTCTAGACAAAATCAAACAGGTTGCTAATTTAATTGTATAATTAATTATTACAACATTAATTTTACATTCTGTGATTACTTGAACTCGTAAAACATTTTAAAAGAGTAACGGTGGAGTTTTTTAACCATTCTTTTTCATATGAAAACTACCTTTTGGATGGAGCGACTAGAATCAATTCAATTTTTTGTAAATTTTGGCGTTCAAAAGTGTCTTTTATGTGCCTACTTGAAATAAATTATTTTGACTTTGACTTTATTAATATGATAAAGCAAAAATTATGTGTCTAATATTTTTTATTATCTGACTGACGGACTAATTTTTTTTATTTTTTTAACCCAGGCATCATCCCTAATTGATCATTTCGGGGACCCTTATTGAACAAACAGACAGAGAAGCTATGCCTTTTATATCTATGAATAACATAAATATTTAAACAAGATCTACAACATAATAACTTGACAATCGCAGAATACGTCACAGCAGGCTGACGTAAGTTACCTAACACAGACAAAATACAAAGGTTATTGAATAAATTATGTAGGTATATTTTATCAACACATTAGACCATCATTTGGTCTAATGTTTTGATAAAATATACCTACCAAAGCACGTGGTCGTTCACCATATTTATAAATTACTAGCTAAGCCCCGCGGTTTCACCGACATAAGTCTCGATCCCGTACAAATATTGGGATAAAAAGTATTAGATGTCCTAACCCAGGTCATGGTCTACTCATGAACCAAATTTCATCCAAATCTGTTCAGCCGTTTTAGGGTGAAAGCGTTACAAATAAACAAACTCTTTTTCGCATTGATACTCTAAGTTCTTCTTAGACACACCCTTATGACATGAGACTTAAAAATAGCTGTCAACCCTATTAGAAAGCACCCCTATAGCCCTATTTACCAGGCCCAAAAATAACCTCAATACTCAAATGATAATTTATGAAAGAAAATTTCCTAAGGTCGATTAAGTAAAAAGTAACGATTCTCACAATAAAAAATACATTGTTTCTTTTAGAGGACATCAGACAAATATGGTGGCACTGACTTTGAACTTTTGTCTGACCGTTGCAAGATGGCTGACTAACTTCCGGCTATGTAACTCTTTTAACGGACAAAGTGACAGATGACTAATCCATTGCAGATTAGGGTCACGGTTAAATGATAATCATTTCGACTTCGATAATCACTTCGATACAGCATAAAGTTTAACATTCCCTACGTGATCGAATCAGAAATGAAGAAATCCACAGGAGAACCAAGGTAACCGACATAGCCCGAAGAATTGCCAAACTTAAGTGGCAATGGGCAGGGCACATTGCTCGCAGAACAGATGGCCGACGGGACCGAAAGGTTCTGGAGTGACGACCGCGTACCGGAAGACGTAGCGTTGGAAGGCCTCCCACAACATGGATCGATGACCTTGTGAAGGCCGCAGGATTTGCTGAATGTGGAAAGCACAGAATCGGTCGAAGTGGCGGTGCTTGGGGGAGGCCTATGTCCAGCAGTGGACATCTTTCGGCTGAAATGATGATGATGAGAGCATAAAGAGAAAGAGAGAGAAAAAGAGGAGGAGGAAAGATAGAGCATGAATGTGAATGCTATAAGAGAAGAGGAAGATCAAAGAAATGATGGATGGACTGTCTGAAAGATGAAATGGATAGAAAAGGGATGACCACTGAGATGAACTTATAGAGAAATATGGAAGAAAAAGATATGTTGCGTCGACGACAAATAAATTGGGATAAGAGAAGGGGAATGATGATGATGAGTCACTTTGATAGAGGAGTGCTGACCCAGTGGTAATAGCCCCGACTTACGTCTCATTTAACAGTTCAAACCCGAGCGCTCTGCATTCAGCGTTCGGTGTAGCAACACGCCGTGTTCGGGTTCGCGACAAGTCAATCGTCATCCTGCGGATGCCTCGTTGAGAGGTGAAACACGTGTCGATTACAAAGCGGAACAGGTTACTAAATATAATATCAATGTCTATTTTAGTTTATTTCATCACTTGCACTGCTCTCAAAACGGAAAACATCGTGAGGAAACATGGCATGCCCTAGAACCGAAAAATTCCAAGACTCCACCAACCGACACTGTAGCCGCGTGGTGGATTATGGCCTAGTCCATCTCATTGAGAGGAGTCCTGTCCCAGCAAAAGGAACGCTGAAGGCTGATTATTCTATGCTTATGCATTTCGGCTAGCCGTATCATTATTTATTAGGATGACGAAGACGAATGACCTGATAGTTTCTCTAAAGGGAAAGTGGTTAACGCCAACTATAGACGCTTTGCCTCTGCTTTACCAAGAAGATGTGTTGCCAAGTTTAGAAGCGAGAATTTAGGGGACGATAACTGACTTTTAATGATTTTATACTGAAGATGATGTCTAAACAAGTAGTGTTAATGATTTGGAAAAAATATATGTTAAATTAGAGCATATTCTTAATAACTTAATATAGGAATATTTTAGATTATGTTTATATTACATAGTGAAATTAATTTGTAAAGTCGCGGATAAAAACTGAGAATCACGCAAAATCTATCAAGCATATTTTTCTGAAACGTTCACTATTTTAAAGATAATTTAATTATTGATCTTTTAGTATACTTACGTGTTTTATTAAAATACTTATGGTTTTATGTATAATAAATTAATAGTGCGTCCAATTTGGGACAGAGCTCCTTGATAAGCGAGTCTTATTACTGGCTGGACGTACGACGCGTTGCGTGAGCTCAATACAGAACACGCAAGCTAACCACTCAAGGTCACTGGCATATATCGGCTTCTTAAAATGCGAGACTCAACAATCTCGGATAAAAGTTCTAAGAGCTATCATATCATGGCCTTTTGGGCTCCGGGTTATTCGTACTCTCAGTATTCCGGAGCATGCTCTGACAAACACTATCTTTGAGCTTGGACGGAATGGAGCCCGGAAGACCCTGACCCAGATTTAAATGGACGTGCGGACATACCCAAAACCGGTTTCATGAGACCCAGAAACAAATAGCGTTTAGTATTAACAACAAAGGTTTACAATCAAATAACTGTCGATAGCATTTAAGCTGACAAAAACATGGATAAGTCAACACTTCGACTTTGACCTTTTACCAAATTAAGTTAAATAATAAATGATGTGCGGAAATGAGATGCATTTGTCCGTATTTAGCTGTACATATTGACGACTTGGTAGAATTCGATATTTCCGATGATAAAGTCAAACTCGAGCTATAGGAGGTTATGCCGTAGGTAACCGTTTATCAAGGTTAAGAAAATAAATAATTAACTTAACTTAAAGTCGTTGCTTTGCACATACATTGACATACTGCCTTATTTGAAGCTAGCAAGGTCGTAGACTGTAGTTTTATGGTCAGGCTCCCAGATCAGAAATGTTGTAATTAGGGTATTTTTTCCTGGTTTTAAGTCTTAAGAGCGTTTATACTGAAAGTGGCCGACAAATATGGCTAACTAGTGAACTAAAATATTGATTATGAAATGCAATATTTTTTAATATCGTAACACAATGTTCAGTTTTAGAAAGAAAAAAAGAAAGTAAAATATTTATTAAGACTCGCACAGAAAATCACAAATTAAACTAAAATACACTCATTAAAACATTCGGAAAGCACGTTAAGCCGTTGGTCTCGGCTGTCATTTGTAGATCTTTGACAGTCGTTACGGGTAGTTAGAAGCCCAAAAAGTCTGACAACCAGTCTTACCAAGGGGTATCGTGTTACCTAGTCACTAGGTTGTGGAGGTCAGATAGGCAGTCGCTCCATGTAAAACACTGGTATTCAGCTGCATCCGGTTAGACTGGAATCCGACCCCAACATAGTTGGGAAAAGGCTAGGCAGATGATGATGACACTCATTAAAACATTAATAAAAATTAAAAAAATGTTTTAGACGTAAAAAGTTTTTGGAAGCTTTCCAAATGCCTTTTTTATACCTAAAACGGTTACACCATAAAATTCAGTGTTATAATTGCAATTCATTATTAATATTCTAGTCAGCCATATTTCTTATTTCCTTACAATCATCATCATCATTATTTCAGCCGAAAGACGTCCACTGCTGGACATAAGCCTCCCCCAAGCACCGCCACTTCGACCGATTCTATGCTTTCCGCATCCAGCGGATTCCTGCGGCCTTCACAAGGTCATCGGTCCATCTTGTGGGAGGCCTTCCAACGCTACGTCTTCCGGTACGCGGTCGCCTACGTGATCGAATCAGAAATGAAGAGATCCGTAGGAGAACCAAGGTAACCGACATGGCCCGAAGAATCGCCAAACTTAAGTGGCAATGGGCAGGGCACATTGCTCGCAGAACAGATGGCCGATGGGGCCGAAAGGTTCCTTACAATAACATTGCCAAATTAATTAAAACAGCGAAATATTTGACAGCTATTTGCAACGTTGCCCACTTTCAGTATAAACGCTCTTACCGCAACAAAATCTTGAAGACAATAGCCGATGGGATCTCATCCCCGCTTTATAGGTCACTTGTTAAATAACCTTGTATCTAGGCTTATTTTGACTGATTCTGACTTTTATTTTTACTATTTTTAATATTTGTAATTTTATACTCAATGAATTTTTTGATTTTAATTGACATTAATTTTAATAAATTTAAAGAATGTAAAGATTTTAATTAGTTTAAAGATCAATATTTATTTTACAATTTTATTTTATGAAACTTATTAATTAATTTTACAATTTGATTTTATGAAACTTATTAATTAATTTTACAATTTGATTTTATGTATCTATTTCAATTTCTATGTAGTTATTTATTTTGGTTATAATAATTATTATTACTGTGGCATGTATTTTTGATTAAGTACTAACGTAATTTTTAAGTAGGTATACTAATATAAATATGGATCACTGTATCTGATTTAAATAAATAAATTTAAAAAAAAATTAAGATCTGGAGATCCATAAATTGCTATATTGTTAAATAGGACTCTGAGTGTTGAAACTTAAATAACATAACGAGAATTAAATTAATGAAAATCTTTGTTAGGACACCTAGAAAAAAGAAAGAAAAAAATTATGTTTATTTGCGGTAAATATGACGCAAAGAACTACCTAAAGAACCTATTTGGTATGCCTTTCCATATATTATCATGTGTCCAACTAAAAACCTTACCTATATGAACTTAAGTACCAGGAATCAATAAGAATAGCTGTTGAGTTGATATTATCTCAATATTGAACTTGGCTTCCATTTTTTTACCGATTTTAAAAAAAGGAGAAGGTTCTCAGTTCGTCGGTTTTTTTAATTCTTTATTAATGTTCCCCGATTACACGAAGGCGGTTGGACCAATTTGAATTTTTTTTTATGAAAGGGAATACTTTCAAGTTGGTTTTTGTCTATTGTCATTAGGTTACGATCTAATGATGGGATCTTTGAGAAATCGAGGGAACTCTTCAAATATAAAATAACTTTAATTTCGGAATTCGGTGGCAAAAAATTAAAATACTGATCCAAAGACACCGACTTCCGAAATTAAAGTTATTTTTAACTTTGTAGTTAGGAAGTCGGTTGTATTTTTTGTAAAAAAGTTTTTTTTTTTACTTTTTTGTGGGTTGGTTTGTATTATTATTTATCACATTTATGTTTTTGATGGATTAATGTAACAAGGTCTGCAATAAACTTGCTGTGTCAAAAATGAACATTGTCGCGTAAGCAAAGCCGCGGGTACAGTCGGCCCCGCCATCTTGCTTATCTTTTCTACTCGGCATAGTTCATTCTCCTATAGTTAGCCCCAACACAAAAGTAGATGAAAAACTACCCGTCTCTATTTAATTACACGAGGTCTATTATCCAGGAAATGAAAAATAATTCCACAACCACAATCGCTACAGGAATCTATAAACTGTATCAAAATATGGCGAGGTTTTTACTAGTATCACACGAATGTTTTATTACCTATACTCCATTTGAAATAAGATTAGACATTTAACTAAACCTTTTTTACAGTCCATTCAACCGATTTTGACTTCTATTGCGTTGGTGGCATGACAAATGGCAGCTGCAGTAAACAGTTGGTTTGTAACCACTTTTTTTGCTTTTAATGCCATCCTTATACCTACGTAATAGAAGGCAAAATCGGTTGAACGGACTGTAAAAAAGGTTTGTTTAAATGTCTAATCTTATTTCAAACGGAGTATAGTTATGTGCAGTTTCATACACTACTTTATCTACTCTCAAACATTGGGATTGAAACAAATACTAAATAAAAGATCAAAGTTAAAGATCAAGAATAAATTTAAAAATCCCACGAAATTCAGTAAGTACTACAAAACAAATGAATGTCGCCTGCACCAGCACATCACCGCACATGCGCTACAGCGGGTGCTGCTGTCCCCCGCCAACAGTTGATGGAAACTCTTTGGTGATATTAACTTCTTGGATTAGCGCTGTATCGTATCAGAAAAAAAAATTGTTTTATAGTATTATTTTGTTAGAGAAAAAGTGTTATAATATGATTCTATTTTTAAATTTCGGTATTCTGTTTATAAAGTATGTCAATATAAACTCGTTTTGAAGTTCATAATCCGAATATTATGCTATAAGAGTAGATAAAACTAATTCGATGGTTCCGCATATTTCTGGTCATTATTACATTTATCGATAACTTTGCTCTTCAAACTATTTCATTTGAAGTTGAAGTTTGTTATCCGACGTTTATGATTAAATATTTATTGAATTATCCATATAATTCGCATTTTATCAATATTACGATAGTAAAAATTCGTTACAAAAAATAATCTGTTGGTTTTCTTTGTCAGTTTCATTTATAATTACATCGCTGTCCCCGGCGATAAAATTGTAATCGTAAAAACTAAATTTTACAGGAAAAATTAAAAACATGGCGGAATTGTTCAAATACCAAAAGAAAAGTGATTTTTTACATTCATTACAATACACCTTAACATCTCGTAACTTCTGAAATAATCGTAGGAAATTAATGAAAAAAATTGACAGAGTATAATCGGACCTCTAAATATCGAATATGCAATAAAGTTAAAACTATCGTAATAGCACATTACCATTTTATTCGCCGGGGACAGCGACATAATATTACTCCAGTGCAAAAACTAATACCATTTTTAAAGCTACAGAAGATTTTATTTATACTTATCTACACTAATAATAATATTAAAAAGAGAAAAGATTTTATTGTTTTGTAACGAATAAACTCAAAAACTACTGGACCGATTTTAAAAATTCTTTCACCAGTAGAATGCTATATTATCACTGAGTAACATAGGCTTACAAAGACATCACGCGGGCAAAGCTGTTGGCGGAAGCTTTTATGAATAATTGGTTAAGCTTTGTTAAACCTTAACTTAGTCTAAGCTAATACAGTAACCGTGGAACCTAGAGTTTTATCTACAAGCGACCTGCCCAGCTTAGCACGAGTGCAATGTACAGTATAACTATTTGCTGAATGTCCCTCGGAAAACTTCGTGTTTCGTCAGTCGTTGGATTCCTATCAGTTGCCCTTTACACTTGGTGCAAACCGGACGCTCTCAATCGACTTAGAAGTATATAGAGTTGTTAATACTCTTTTAACTTAATGTAATTTATTTAAAAATGCGAGGAAAGCTGCTAAAGTCGCAGGCATGAAAATAGTTTTACAGCTCTATATAGTTCATACGGAAATCAAAACAAAATAACAATAAAGTACTTAGTTCTGTTTTCAAATTATTATACACAATAAATCTAATAATTGATGGACATGGAAATTAGCGTTCGTTTGTATTCAGAAATGCGATGATTCCCGAGGAACATAACAAAAATAGTCAAGACTGTACAGATGTGGCGACATGTCAAAACATCGAGATGTCTCTTCTATTTTTAATTTAAATATAACATAACATAACATCACGCCTGTATCCCCGAAGGGTTAGGCAGAGGTGTACCTACATTACACTCATATTTCGCCAGTTATGTATAAGTTACATGTAATAGGGAGCGAGCAAATTAAGAAGAGGAATATTATTATTAGTATTAACTACTAAATATCTGATCACATTTCGGCATCGGCTACCTTTTTTATAACCTTGATCAATTTCATCATTTTTATTCTAATTAACAGGTCTTCTAAATGAAATTCTAAATTCTCTCCAATCTCCTGATATCTACAGGTTTACTAAAAATAAGTATATCATGTTAATTTCATAACACCACCTGCCATCCGTATTGTGACATACCTAGCTATGAAAACCTGTCTAATGAAATAACAGAATTCTTGTTCAAAAAGAAAGAAATGCTAAATTATTCATTAATTGTCATTCATAGCTTTTATCGCGGGCTTTGAGTGCGGCGACCGAATCAAGAAATTCCGTAACGAAAATAAAACACCCCCCACTCCGCCTACCATGTAATGACGGTTCCCATGACAACGTGATGTTGTCATGGGAACGTAATTTTTTGTTTTATGTCATCACGTCATCATCCCAAGTGTAGCGTTGATAAATAGGAACTATGGAGGTTACAAATGCTATGCAATAGCTTTACCGCGGCAGTCCCCGAGTGCCACACATTTTTTTTAAATTGAATACTTGTTACGTACCTCAATGATATAGTGAAAAAAATAAGCCTTAGTTTGTTTTTAATCCCAGATACTAATTTGACATTTCAAATGTTTTTTTTTTGTTTCTTTTTCATTTTGGAGTTTGACATTTGCACCTGTCAAATACTGATTTGACAGGTGCAAATGTCAAACTCCAAAATGGATTAAAAAACGAAAAGCTAATACAAAATATAACGTGGATATACTAATAGATAAAATTAATCAATTAGCCACAAATTAACTACTTGCAAAGGTCCTTTAAAATTTGATCTCTATCTTGATAGTCCAATTGCACCACGTAGGTATCACAATTTATTATTTTTTGCGCATAACAAAACATCGTTCTGTCTCCATCAACTTCAAACGATTGACTGAAATAGAACGATGATTTATAGAGCAAATGGGACTAAGTCTATAAGTATATACCTAGCGAAACTCCGCAGATGTAATCGAAATAATTATCTAAGCAAATGAAAATTTAAAAAAAGAAATTAATCTGATGAGGTTTTTTTGTGGGGTTATCGACCGCAGTCACTTTAGTCACTTGAAATATCAGTTTAAAAAAAACCGGCCAAGTGCGACTCGGACCAAGCACAATGAAGGGTTCCGTAGTTGGGATGAATTTATCCCAAATACAAACTTAACTTCATCGATATACCTACGTCATAGTCATTTCTACAACTGCAAATGTAAATTTGCAGTGGCGACGATTTTCAGACATTTTCCTTTACTTGAGCTGTGAGACCTTGCTTCCTGCCTTTCACGATTCTAGGTCAACGGGAAGTACCCTGTAGTATTTGATTTATCAGCGAGTATCATGATATGTCGCATAAATGGCCGTTTTTTATTTATTGCGTTGACTTAGAAGCTTGATTTTTTAGAGCTCTAAGGCACCATAAATCTACTACATATTTGATATTAATTTCAACTTGATACCTCCACGTGTTCTCCACGCGGATCTTGACAGACTGACGGATGGACAACGAAGTGATCCTATAAGGGTTCTGTTTTTTCCTGTTGAGGTACGGAACCCTAAAAAATAGTTTTTTAATGTGTAAACTGCACATGATGGGTATCGATATCCAAACACGACCAAATAAAATTAAATTATTTTTTTTACTTCAAGTAACAACACTACAAGCGGTCGGTGACTCCTCAAAAAAAAAACATCAAATCTTTTTGTTCTTATTTTATCGTGTTTAGGATATTGATACTCATCACGTCTGCGCAGTTTAACTACCTAATTTTATTTGACCCTGTAGATAATATAGAATATAAAAATCTATTCAGAATTACTAAACACAAGCTACATTATTACTTTTACATTCCTGCATAAAAAATCAATTTCAACAGGTTCTAGATTCAGAGGGTATCAAAATTATCAGAATCTCATAAAATTTCGCTCGTCAACGCAGTCTTTTGAATCCTGGTTAAACCGGTTGGACGACAGATCTTCATTATAATGTGCTTGATAATATGTTTGAACCGTGTATAACAATTTACGTGATCTTTTTCGGTATCTTGTCATAATTGGAAAAGGTTTTCGGAAACCAATTGCAGCAAAAGGTTGTGACTTACATAGAACATTCATCTATACTCCATTTGAAATAACATTAGACATTTAACTAAACCTTTTTTACAGTCCGTTCAACCGATTTTGACTTCTATACCGTAGGCATAAGGATGGCACTAAAAGCAAAAAAAGTGGTTACAAACCAATTGTTTACTGCAGCTGTCATTTGTCATGCCACCAACGCAATAGAAGTCAAAATCGGTTGAACAGACTGTAAAAAAGGTTTGTTTAAATGTCTAATCTTATTTCAAATGGAATATAGGTATTAATTTTATGCCCTTGTACACACGGCTACACATCAAGCTATAATTTTCCAGTTTATGCTGATCTCGCATTGCAAAGGATTTCCGTACAATGCGAGGTCGGCATATACTGGAAATGTATAGCTTGATGTGTAGCCGTGTGTACTATAAAATATTTTTTTGCGGATTAGTTTCGCCATAATGGCAGCTTCTGGGTATAAAAAACCAGCCAAGTGCGAGTCAAATTCGTACACGAAAGATGAAAGGTTCCGTACAGTCACGAGCAAAAATATGCATCATCATCATCATCATTTCAGCCGAAAGGCGTTCACTGCTGAACATAGGCCTCCCCCAAGCACCTCCACTTCGACCGATTCATACACTTAGCAATATTAAAAATGATTTTCTCGTGGAATAATGATTACAACTAGACATAAGCCCTATGTAGTGTGGGACTCTGGGTTCCAAAATACTATATCCCTAAAAAAATACAATTACAATCAATACCTACAGTAGAAGAAAATAACTCTAAAAAGTTTATAAAATAATTGTAAACATATTAGTGCTCGTGACTGTACCACCGTACAATATTTAGCAAATAAAGCCGAAAAAATCACGTTTCTTTTATTACCCTTTTATTTGTAACTTTATTTTATTTACAATATTTGTTGCTATAGCGGCAATATAAATACAAAAAAAATTTCAACTGTCCACCTATTATACTGTTCATGGGATACAACCCGCTGACAGACGGACAGCAAAGTCTTAGTAGTAGGGTTCCGTTTGGCACCCTTCAGATACGGAACCCTAAAAACATTCGGAAAATCCAGGAATATAATTAAAGTACCTACAAATTTCTTTTCGTTTGAAAATTAATACAAAAATGTTAAAATCATCATCTCTCGTCTGTGTTCATCCCGCCATTATATTTAAAACGGATCCAATTTTGTAACAAGTGGAAGAATCCACTTTATTTCGTGTCTTGAACATCGAAAAAGGACTCGCCTTTTTAAATGTCTTTATTACAACGAAAAGTTACCCCATCTCAATTTGGGCCCCTCTCTCTGACCTCGACACCGTAAAGCAATGTTCAACGTTTTTTTCTGATAAATTAAAAAGGCATTTTTATCTTAAAAGGTGTTTAATACTTTACAATAAATCTTAAACGTTAAGATAACGTCTTTTACGTGTACAATTTACGAGTATTTCGTTTCAACGCGCTGTATCGGAGAGCAATATCAGCGATTTTAAAACCTCAACAAAAGAGTTTCTGTATCAAACAGAATCATTTAATTTTATTTGATTCTGTCTGGAGCTACAATTTAAACGAGTTTCAACTTTTACTGTTATCTCGAATTTAAAGGAATTTGCAAAGGGCTTTAAACTCGAAATGTAATTGATTAAGCGCTTATTCAGATAGCAATAATGTTTAAAAATAATGACCCTTCTATGTTTGGTTTCCGCACTTGGTCCCTCAGGTGGACCTTCTTAAGACGCAGATATATGCCAGTGACCTTGAGTGGTAAGCTTGCGTGCTCTGTACTGAGCTCACGCAACGCGTCGTACGTCCAGCCAGTAATAGGACTCGCCCATTAAGGAAGGCTGTCCTAAATTAGACGCATGATTAATTTATTATACATAAAACAAAAATATTTCAATAAAAATGTTTACTAAAAAATCAATACTTAAATTATCTTTAAAATGGTAAAAGTTTCAGAAAAATATGCTTGACAGATTTTGCGTTATTCTCAGTTTTTTTATCTACGTTAGACATAACTTTATAAATTAATTTCACTATAAACATAATCTAAAACATTCCTATATAAATTTATTGAAAAAATGCTCTAATTTAACATATATTTTTTCCAAATCATTACAACTACTCGTTTAGACATGATATTCAGTATAAAATCATTAAAAGTTGTTTATCGTCGCCTTAATGAATCTTATTTTGTAAAACGTCACGAACGATATTTCACTTATTAATTTACTAACGGTAAAATCTAAGTTTAGAACGAAGGTGTTTGGATGTACTATCGAAGAAACGCAGATATGTACACTGTTAAGTCCATTCTTGCTTGCAGCGCTCGGCCGCTATAGTATCGCTTACCTACGAAAAAAAAGGGTCGTGTGCACAGGATTTTGTTTTCAAATTGCTTAGATATGCGTTACCCCGATGGTACTTGTGTTGTTTGTCCCGTGTAAGGGGAGCAAGCATGGGGCGAGTCTAATTACCAATACAACGCGCTATTTATCACAGGTAGGAAATCGTGTACTTAACATTGAGACATATCAAACTTGAGCTAGAACATACATAACATAACCAACCCGTATTCCCCGTGGGGTTAGACAGAGGCTAATACTACAACCACATTTCGCCAGTTACACAAAATACATATCGTTCAGCGGGTCTAAAACGGCCACATTAGCAATTCCTCTGAAAGCAATTCATTTTCTGAATTCCCAGCAATTCCTCTATGGTGACACAAATATTTTAGCTGAATTATATTCAATCCAATTCATATCAGAATCATATTTGGTGTAAATATTGCCGCATGAAAAAATAAAGACCGTAATTTTACCAGATAATTTTTCTTTACCTATAGTTTTTATTAATCGAATGAGATTTAATTATTTCTACAGTCATTATATTACAAAACTGTCATATAGATGAATGCTTTATATGAATTGAACGCAGATAATATTATGAATTGTCAGTTTGTGGCAGTTTGTGTGATTCATAATATTATAATATTATGATTCTGCCAAAGCGGCCGTTTTAGGCCTCATTTCCCCATTACCCCATCACTATAAATTAACCCTATTGACCATGGAAATTGAGAATCAATTGTTGCCACCGTTGCCACCGAAATGCACAAACGTCATATTGACACAAGGGAGGCAGTATTTACTCAATAGTCACGTACCGCGAGCAGAATGACCATCGTCGCAATGTGAGTCAACAAATAAATGCAAAATGTCGATGATGCATCCGTTCCGTTCCGCAGTTCAGCCTGGTTTTGTCTGTATGAGAATTTAGTTATTGTATTAATACTTTGGAGTTAGTTAATTTAAAAACTTTTTACAAAAAAAAAAAACAACCAACTTCCAGAAAACACTACAAAAAGAAAAATAACTCTTATTTCGGAAGTCGGAGTCTTTGGTTTTGAATTTTCGGTTTTTGTCACCGACTTCCGAAATTAAAGTTATTTTTCACTTTTTTTTTTGTAAAATGTTTTTATTTTTCACTTTTTAGTTGTAGTACCTACCCCACATAAATTCGAAAACCACTATCTGCTATGTAAATAACAGTGACAGGAACTTATCATATCATCCACATACTAAGTGGGAAAAAGTACGTATTATTAAAGCTTACTCAAAAACTATAAAAGCAAAGTTAATAAAATTTATATGGGACTACTTCGAGAGTAAACCCTTTCAAACAAAAAAGAATTTTCAAAATCGGTTCACAATTAACGGAGTAAAGAGCTTTAAAAAACCCTGTAAGAAATCGACACGTGTCTTTCAATGGGTCATCCTCAGGATGACGATTAACTTGTCGCGAACCCAGACATGGCGTCTTGCCACATCGAGCGCTGGACGCAGAGAACTTACAAAGAGTTGGAGTTAATTTTTTCAGTGCATTTTTCAGTTGAGTACCTATTGAGCTGCTGGGCAGGTCTATTTATCCAATCTGTCATCATCTGCCTTCTCCTCCTTCCTCCTAGAAGAAAAAGATCATCTGCCTAGCCTTTTCCCAACTATGTTGGGGTCAGCCTTCAGTCTAACATTCTCATTCCCATATCTTCTCTCTAGTTCTTCTTATTGGACTAAAAAGTAGTGCGATTTATTAATTGTACCTGATAACATAATTAGCCTACAATGTTCCCACTGCTGGGCCAAGGCCTCCTCTCTGTGAAACGAAGTGGGCCGTGCGGGTTGGTACATGTTTTCGAGTTTTTCGATTCCAGGCCGGTTTCCTCACGATGTTTTCTTTCACCGTTTTGAGAGGTGGTAATGAAATAATTAACACAAAGTAAAGCGCCTGTCCGGGTTCGAATCACGACCTACAACGCGTAAGTCCCGGCCGTTTCTACTCGGCCACCACTGCTCTTGGGCCACTACTGCTCTCTGACATAACAATACCCAAATCTGTGCCTCGATGACACAATTAATACAATAACACCTGTGTATATTATGGTAGTCGATAAATTATACTAATTTTGTAGGTGATAATTGATTTCCGTTTATAGATACAACGTCAAACCAGGTGTTACTTTCAAGTCTCCATAGAAACACTATAAAGATTGATAAAGAACTGTGGGCAAAATATACCCAGCTCCGCCACAGCTAAAACCACTATAGTTTTGAAAACATTACTTCTCCCTTTACTCAGGCCAAGGCGCAAAAATCTATTCCGAGGTTATTCAGTTCCGACAATGTTAGGTTAGGTTATGCAAAATACACCCAGCTCCGCCACAGTTAAAACCACTTTAGTTTTGAAGACATCACTTCTCCCTTTACTCAAGCCAAGATGCATAAAAATCAATCCCAGACTTGTTGTTATACAATGTCATTACATGTACAATACATTAAACCATGTTTTTCAATCAATAACGGTTAGAAAAAGTTGTGAGATATAAATCCTAACCTAACATAGTCGGAACTGAATAACCCTGGGACAGATTTTGATGCTCCTTGGCGTGAGTAAAGGGAGAAGTAATGTCTTCAAAACTATAGTGGCTTTAACTGTGGTGAACGTGGGTGTGCCGCCTATACATTTTTGCCCACTATCCTTTGTTGATACT
The DNA here is from genome assembly GCA_963680765.1 of Agrochola lychnidis. Classification (NCBI taxonomy): domain Eukaryota; kingdom Metazoa; phylum Arthropoda; class Insecta; order Lepidoptera; family Noctuidae; genus Agrochola; species Agrochola lychnidis. The sequence goes on from OY796857.1 coordinate 21,371,071, forward strand.
AGCTTGGGATCGCCTAAAATTACCATATTATAGTGACTGCCATAAAATCGATGACTTAGTTAAAGTAACTTTAATAATTATAATATCCGTTATAGCTGTAAAAAAACATTTCGGCTTATAATTGCCTCATTAGTGAATTTAAATGTTACTATTCTTAAATCAATATGCTGCTTTTAGTGTTCTATAAAAGGAGACTAGGCGAAATTAGTCTATGGACCAATAGCGATACAGTTTTTAACCGACTTCCAAAAAGGAGGAGGTTATATATGTTCGTCGCGTATGTTTGTTTTTTTTTTTTTTTTTATGTATGTCCACCGATTTCTCCGTCAATTGTGGACCGATTTTGAAAATTCTTTTTTTGTTTGAAAGGGTGTGCTCTCGAATTGGTCCCATATAAATTTTATTAACTTTGCTTGGATAGTTTTTGAGTTAGCTACAAAATACGTATTTTTTTCCCACTTAGTATGTAGATGATATGATAAGTTTCTGTCACTGGTAGCAGGTAGTGGTATTCAAATGTGTGTGGGGTATGTACCACAACTAAAAATTGAAAAATAAAAACTTTTTACAAAAAAAAAAACAACCGACCTCCAAAAAAAACACTATGAAGTGAAAAATAACTTTAATTTCGGAAGTCGGTGGCAAAAAACGAAAATACAAAACCCAAGACACCGACTTCCGAAATTAAAGTTATATATAGTGATATTTGTGGTGGGTTTTGTCGACGGAAGAATAGACAAAGTGACAGATTGTGATTGTCTATCTGTCATTTTGTTTATTCTTCCGTCGACAAAACCAGTAGAAAACCCGTTTCTATGGTTGTCATACTAAGCGTGCAGGACGCTGTTGCGTTTATGGAAACCTTTCCAATACGTACCCAGAAGTCCCGTACTTTGGAAGGGCTTAGACTGGAACCATTACCATCGCCATTCTCCTGCCATTATCCCAATTCATTTGATGTCGGCAGAACATGTCTTTTTCTTCCACACATCTCTATGAGTCATCATCTCGGTAGTCATAACCATTCTTTGAAATATTAATTGAAAGTATCCCATATCTAAAGTTGGTGGCCGTACTGAATACAGCTCCTTATAGTCCGCGCAATCCACGAAGACGCGCCCCACTCCGCTCCGCGCCGTACTAGAGTTCAGCTTACAGTACAGTAATCGCGGAGTGGGGCGCTTCGTCGTGGATTGCACGGACTATAGATTGTGCGATCCACGAAGACGCGCCCCACTCCGCGATTACTGTACTGTAAGCTGTACTTTAGTACGGAGCAAAGCGGAGTGGGGCGCGTCTTCGTGGATTGCACTATCTATAATTGCGTAACTAATTTTCTTAAAACATTTATGACTAATTTGTTTTATTTTGACAGTTCAACAACATTCATTGCGTTATTTACGTTGTTGAGCAGATCTTTTTTCCAACTTATGAAGCATTGGATTAGCAATCTGTTTCAAATCGAAACAGATTGTGTTGTATTACGCAATTAGGGTACTGGTCTGATAGTCTTATTACCAGTAAATATGATTGAAGGACATTAAAAATAAAATCCAGCATATTATTCTAACCAAACCTTGAAATTGCTCAAAATTAGGTACCCAAAGCAGGAAAGTAAGCGACCTTTCTCTTGACAGACTTCTCTACTCAGACGAATAATTATCTGCTTTCGTGCCTCTTATAGATCTACAAAAACTTTTCCTAAAAAAAAAAAACAACCGACTTCCAAAAAAACACTACAAACACTATAACTTTAATTTCGGAAGTCGGTGTCTTTGGGTTTGAAGTTTCGTTTTTTGCCACCGACTTCCGAAATTAAAGTAATTTTTCACTTTGTAGTGTTTTTTTGGAAGTCGGCTGTTTTTTTTTTTTTTGGAAAAAGTTTTTATTTTTCTCTTTTTAGTTATGGTACCTACCCCACACAAATTCGAATACCACTACCTGCTATGTAAATAACAGTCACAGGAACTTCATATCATCCACATACTAAATGGGAAAAAATACGTATTATTGAAGCAAACTCAAAAACTACCCAAACAAAGTTAATAAAATTTATTTGGGACCACCTCTGAAGTGTGACCTACCAAACAAAAAAAAGAATCATCAAAATCAATTCATAATCGGCGGAGTAATCGCGTAAAAAACATACAAAAAAAAGAAAAAAAAACATACAGTCGAATTGAGGACCTCCTCCTTTTGGAAGTCGGTTAAAAAGTACTGCAATTCTTTAATTGTGTCTCAATGAGAATACCCGCGAAATTTCGCGTTGTTGCATAACTTTTTAATGTGTCGAGATTTTTTATTCATATTCTCTAACCACCTCTTTGAGTCATCCCAACATAAAAAAAAATATTTAGCCTAGATCTTAAGGGGGAGGAGTAGAAATTGATTCGATGTTACAATGTATAGTAGATACCCAATATAGAAGCCCACACGTTCATAAATTTTTAGGGCATTATTATCCATGCCTCTTCAACAGTTAAAGTGAATGCCCTTTAATTTCCAAAAAAGCCACTAACTGCACAAAGAAAAAAACTTTTTGAAATAAATTTTTGAATCATGTTGCATTCGCCAATTCCCATACAAAGGCCTTAGTGACGTCAATGGGGAACCGGTCCGCAGAAGTCGACCAATTTATCTCTAATCCCATATAAATTACTTTGCCAAAATGATTGATCAGGAGAAAAGGGAACCTTTCTTGGTAAGGGGTTCTTAAAATAGCTGAGCAGGCTATTTTATATGTGTGAGGCAAAACTCTAGAAAAATGTTTCGAAGAAATTAAACAGATTGAAGAGATCCGATCGATATTGGCTAATAATATACAAACTCTTTTATACTAATATTTTTTCCTATTTTTAAGGCTTTTCCTGAAAGACAGGTACAGTATTTATATTTTCTTAATGTCCCTCGGGAATCATCGGATTTCCGAATACAAACGAATGCTAATTTCCATGTCCATCAATTTATTAGATTTATAGTGTATAATAATTTGAATACTTTATTGCTGTTTTGTTTTGATTTCCGAGTAGTTCACACCGAAATCAAGACATATAGAGCTGTAAAACTATTTTCCTTCTGTCGTGCCTGCGACTTTAGCAGTTTTCCTCCCATTTTTAAAATAAATTACATTAAGTCAAAAGAGTATTAACAAATCTATATACTTCCAATTCAATTGAGAGCGTCCGATCTGCACCACGTGCAAAGGGCAACCGCTAGAAATCCGACGACTGACGAAACACGAACTTTGTCGAGGGACATTAAGACAATAGAAATACAGTATACGTTTGTAGCTCAGAATAACAAATCGTTTTTAATTTTGAAATCATATCCACACTCGCAATTCTGACAATTTAGAATCACGAAATCGTGATGATTTCATATATTTAATATGTATTTTTTTTTTTTTGTATAAACGCAAATTGCTACCGATATTTAAACTACTTAACTGAATTTTTTGAGTGATCATTTGCTTACTATACAGACCTGCGGATGATAAACCTTTACCACAGCTGAAATAATCGGTTTATCTAAGTTACCTCATAATCATCACAATAGGCAGATGAGTTAGTGATCGTAGTTCATTATTATTAACAGACAGGTGAATCATTTCCGCCAATCATCATCTGCCTAGCCTTTTACCAACTATGTTGGGGTCGGCTTCCAGTCTAACCGGATGCAGCTGAATACCAGTATTTTACATGGAGCGACTGCCTATCTGACCTCCACAACCTAGTGACTAGGTAACACGATACCCCTTGGTAAGATTGGTTGTCAGACTTTTTTGGGCTTCTAACTACCCGTAACGACTGTCAAAGATCTACAAATGACAGCCGGGACCAACGGCTTAACGTGCTTTCCGAGGCACGGAGGGGACTTGGTATGTAAAGATGGTCACCCATCCACGGACCAACCGCGGCAAGCGTAGCTTAACCTGATCGATCGACCCGTGCAGCTGTTATTTCCGCCAATATTACCATGAAATACAGTGTGAGACATGAGGGGAATCTATGCTTAATTTTAACGATGAAAAAAATATAAAAGTTTTTTTTTGGTATTTATATTTCTACTTAATTTTTTTTTTCTGTTTGGCGTCTTATTGAGAAATTTTACGATTATTATAAAAAAATCATGAAAAGAATAGATTTTTGAAAAAAAAACATGTTTATTTTCAATTAAGGGTAGTTTTTCCACAATTTTCATTTTTTTTATGAGGACACCTAATTACTTCCAATCATTATGGAGTTTGTTTCATCACGATAGATCATTTAGTTTAAAAGTTACCCCGTTTTGTTACATATTTTTTTTTTAATTCTATAAAAATATTAAAATAATATTTAGATTTTTTAAATATTTTTTTCCGTCGGTAAAATTAAGCATAGATTCCCTCATTTCGATATGTGCACATTATAAAGAATCTCACTGTATGTCAGTCCCCTTTGACTAATCCTTGTAACTGCCATCATCAATTTAACATACAAATTGTTTGAAGCATTTTAGTAGAATAGTGGTCGCAAGCGCTATTGTTAAGCATAAGTCACTGGGTTCGATTCCCGGGTCGGTCAAAGTGTTATTGGGTTTTTCCAGCTGGAATTGCTCAGTAGCAGCCTGGACTGAGGATTTGTGCCCGGTTGACGGCAATAGGCTCGCGCCCTATTACACGGGATTTACAGCAGACTTACTGCTCGGAATCTTAAGTCGTCTGTGCAACACGAGCCGCCTATTAATTATTGTATTTACTTCCATTCCCTTCTTTGTCAGCCAAATAGTTGGTTTTTTTAAAAAAATTTTTTGTTTTTAATTTTAATTTTTTTTTTTTTGTTTTTTTTTTTAATATTTTTGTATTTCAGATCGTATTTGCGACCATAGCTCATCGTTTATTCTACTTTATTTTATAACTCATAATTCAACTAACGAAACAATATCTTGCACAAACTATTAATTTCTCTGTTAGTGCTGTGCACTTCTTCTATAAGTGACGAATTCACAGTTCCTAAAACTGTATGTGATTTTTGTTTGTGTATGTCTTAGTGAATAATTCGTTGAAATTGCTTATCATCATCATCAGCCTATAATGTTCCCACTGCTGGGACACAGGCCTCCTCTCTGTGAGAGGGAGTGGGCCGTAATCCACCACGCGGGCCCAGTGCGGGTTAGTAGATGTCACATGTCTTCGAATTTTCGGTTCTAGGACATGCCGGTTTCCTCACGATGTTTTCCTTCACCGTTTTGAGAGCAGTGGTGATGAAATAATTTGCACAAAGTAAAGCGCCTGTCTTAACAATAAATAAATAAATAACAATGGTGCCGATTCCCTTGTTCACAAACTAAACTAAATTTAAGTTCAGTACATCTTTTTCTTTCCATTTCATTAAGAAAAGGACAGAAGATATATTTTAGTTTAGTCCTGTCAAATTAATCAGCGCTTGACGTAAATTGACGTAATTTTAGTAGGCAAGTTTTTAATCACGTCTAAACTTGTATGGAGTAGTGATAGGCGCTGATTAATTTGACAGGACTAAACTAAAATTTATCTTCTGTCCTTTTCTTAATGAAATTGAAAGAAAAAGATGCACTGAACTTAAATTTAGTTTAGTTTGTGAACAAGGGAATCGACACCAATGTGGATGCAGCTCTGCCTAAACCTTCGAGAAAACAGTCGTGATTTTATGATTTATATCAAGTTCTAGCTTTGATACTTTGACTTTATGACGTCACTTTTTAATCATGTCTGGTATTTTTAAACCTGCTATGTGTGATGCATTACTTATATGAATCTAATTTATGCGTTGCAATGTCTGCACAAGAAGACACAATGGATCTGGATTTAAATACACAATGCAATGATTTTAAATGCCTTTTTTGTGCTATGTGTCACGTTACATTTTGAAAATCTACCCATGAAAATATGAATAATGGAGGTGTCCTTGATAGAATTGATAGATAGAGAATTTTAATGGCATTAGATTATAGATAGTGCAATCCACGAAGATGCGCCCCACTCCGCGATTACTGCACTGTAAGCTGAATTCTAGTACGGCACGGAGCGGAGTAGGGCGCGTCTTCGTGGATTGCACTATCTATATGTATGTACCAAAACCGCATGCCACACTGACTGCTAAAATACGAACTATGTAGGCTAAACTACTTAGCTGGGTCGATCCATCAGGTTAAGCTACGCTTGCCGGGGTTGGTCCGCGGATAGGTGATTATCTTTACATACCGAGACTCCTCTGTGCCTCGGAAAGCACGTTAAGCCGCTGATCCCGGCTATCATTCGTGGATCTTTGACGTGGTCGTCAGAAGTCCGAAAGTCTGACAACCAGTCTTACCAAGGGGTATCGTATTACTCAGTTACTGGGTATGGAGGCCAGATAGGCAGTCGCTCCATGTAAAATACTGATATTCAGCTGCATCCGGTAAGACTGGAAGCCGACCCCAACATAGTTGGGAAAAGGCTAGGCAGATTGATTTTTATAGGCTTAACTACTTCATAGTTTTGTATGACCGGATGGAATCTACGCTGTAACTAAAGTCAATATTGTACGTTACGATTCAATATTATAAATGAATAAAGTTAGCTTTGTTCAGAGTGTGGTCTGCGCTTAACGTGATAGTTATTATTATTTCTAACAGATTACTAAAGATTTATACGCTACTTATTACGTTTTTGAAGATTTTTCCTCAAAAGGGGATCTAAACATATGTGGTCACTTCTTTTAATATCGTAAAGAATGCGAGTCAGTTCCTTACTAACATCAGTTAATTTATTTATGAACAAAACCGGTAACATAACAATAAAGTAACAATCGTTGTAAAACGTGTTACAAACATCAACATAAATAACCTAGTAGGCAAAAGTGTCATAACAATCTTAATCTTTTCAACTTTACATAAAGACAGAATGTAGGAAAAACTATGATTCAAATTAATTATGTAATGGCAAGGCGATTTTGGTTATTAAGGAAAACGGTAATGAGGAAAGTCGTTTTTCCAAGATCGTGCGTAGTAGTGGTCTACAATGGAAGGTCTATCCTTTGACCTCTAAAAACATTAACTGTTTGAAATAATTTGAAACACACAATAGGAAAAAACTTAATACACCAAAACTGCAAACATTATAAAATTGCTGCATTCCTGTAAATGCTGACACACCTAGCATTGCATTCATTTCTTCAAAACAAACGTTATTCTTATACATTTTTAATTTAATATAAAATAATGTTGTACTTACTTTTAAGCGCCCATCTCTTGTTCATAATCAATCCATCCAGGAACTTTAATCCATGTTCCCTGCATGCCGTCTCCTTCACGCTAGCTACAGCACTAGTTAGGGACAGCAGATCACTCGCCAACACTACTGAAGACGCGTAATCAGGAGACTCTTCAACATGCCTGACAGACCCATCCCTGTTGCCTATTTCATCCCCATAAGCATCATACGAAGTAGTTTTGTCTTCGCCATATACTTTAGATTCAGCTTCTTTCTGAACCGTATTATTCCTAACCAAATCAGTCAACCTCGCCACTAAATCCTTATCCACTCCCAAATTTTGAGCATTCCTGTTAAGCAGAGCTAAATTTCTTTCATTCAAAGTTCTATTAGAATTTAATAAAGGTGATAGTCTCTCTAACACTTGCTTGTTCAATAATGTAGTGTTAAAAGTTTTCGGATCAATGGCGGCAGTTGCCGCGCACGCGATTAGGAAAACCGCCGCGGAAAACATGACGTGCGCGCGCGCAGGCTCTAGCGATACTGAGGCGACTGAGGCTTCGATCCTTCGATAATTGAATCGAGTCCTCGCTATGGGTTCTGTGATTCTGTCGCCTTTTTAATATTGTAATAACTTCATTGTTTTTGATCGGTGGTTGATTACTTTTCGGTTCTGGATGGTTCGACTTGACTTTTATTTTAGGTCATGCGTAATTTTATGCAGGTCATTAATTTAGGGTTTGGTACAGACGAGATCGTCAGGTTATGTTACCGTGTGAACCTTTATAAATTTCGATTTTGTAACAAACTTGCTTCGCTTCGTCGCAATATGCTTACTTCAACATATATTTACTAAACTGTTTGGAGTCCCAGGATGCTTTTTAGCATAACAATTGGTCAATAACACATGTTACCAGATTACGGGAAAATCTGTTACTTAATTGTCCGATTAGTAATGTATAGACATTAATAGGTACTTCTCAAAGCATTTGCTACACAGTAGAAGTCTTTAGAAAATGCTGAAATGTAATTAAAACATTTAAGAGAAGGTCACACTTTTTCATAATTGACGATCACGTTTGACGATCTAGCCTTCAAATATTTTAAATAATAATAACCGGATCTTTGAATCCTTATACAGTTTTTAATACCTCTTTCAAAATTTTGAATACGTGAAGTTTGGCAATATCACGATCGGTAAAATAATAAAAAAACACAATTGGTAATTTTGAATGCAGTCATTTTAAGTACATCATGAGCTTTATTACAGCTGTCGGGACACATTCGTATAGGTTAATTTCCTAAATCATCTTAATTGCTTTTTATTACTACAAGATACTTAACCATTATATTTTTTTTTTTACTTATTATTGTAATGATTTATTTAAATTAAATGCACTATATAGAACTAACTATATACAGAGGAAAAAATAAAATAAAATATAGGAACAAATCATTGGGCATCAAAAAATTCATCCGAATCGCTGTCGGTGGGAAAGGTGCCCAAAAGGCTGGCAAATGCTAATTTTTTGGCCTAAAAATTGGCCAACCCTTTGGTCACGTGAAACCAATGACCATTATAATAAGTCTTTTAGAACTTTAACACATGGTATATTGGATATTTTTTTTTTTTTATTATAAATATTCTAGACATGACATTAAATACGTGTGTGTGTATAAAATGAAACAAGAACAAAAACTCAAAAAGAAAATTTAATTTAACAGATATACAACGCTACCTTGAGTATCGATAATATTGAGCTCCATTGCGATTACCATTCGCAGTCCACTCCCATTCATCAAGATCGTGGTCATCCTCCCTTGATTCTGACCTCCTTCGTACATAGTGTTCTCTTTCCAACCACGCCTCGTCTTCCTCGTCTTCCCCACCTTCTTCTTCGATTATTTCCAAATCTTCATCATTATGTCCAGCAGATTCTTCGCCAATTTCATCTTCTTCCTCCTCCTCTAAAATTTCTTCAAGTCCTTCGTTGTCTCTCTGTGATTCGTATTCTACTTCTGTTTCCGGAATTTCTTCTAACACTTCTCTGTGTGCTATGAAGTGTTGTCTGCTCCTACTTTGAGGTACTTCTATTACTTCTTCCTCTTCTTTTTCTCCTTCGTGTTTCTCTTGTTCAGCGTTTTCTGATGCCTTAGCGTCGTCTGAACTCCCGGATGTTGATGGAAAACTAAAGACTTTGTGCAGGTTTTGCATCGGCAAGACAAATGTTAACGTCAGAAGGATTGATGATAGTAGTATTGCTAATATTTCTTGAAAGTCAATCTGTAATATTAATATACAAATACAATAAGTAATTTATTAATATTGTTATTGGCTTGGTCTTGTTGACTCATCAATTCATCATTATTATTCTTACCATAGATATCAAAGTGAATTCTCTAGAAGTCTTAACGGTAGAGACGTTTGTGATGAACACAATGAACTGGGTGAGGTAGATCGCGTAAGAGAGACGGCTGATCAGTACCAAAGGACCGCAGCACAAGAAACGTGACAGGAACCCTGTAGAACAAAACGAGCATCAAATTTGAAGAACAAAGATAAACAAAGACAACTGTTTAGATTCACTACATAATACCTACGAATCACACATTGCACTTATCAAGAAACCCGAACCTTAAACTAAGTACTAATATAATAGCTTACCATTACTGCTATGAACAGCATAAATCACCCATGAAATAGCAAGGGCGGACGCTATAGGTGCAAGCGAAGCGTATTGAGCAGCGAATGAGGCGCTGTACCGGTACTGGAGGAAGCCAGCATCAATACCAGCCCACCAAACAAGGCACCATAGCGCAGTGCTCGACAGCCAACCGATGGTGAGAATGAACTGTAAAATAAACGGCATTGTGAAAAACAAGATAACTCTCGTAAGGGAGTGACTGTTCAGGATAAAGCGGGAGGAAACGCCCGGGTGTCACCACTGTGTGGATCGCCCGGAGGACACGGTGGAGCATACGGTGGAGGTCTGCCCGGCTTGGGCGGAGCATCGCCATGTCCTCGTGGAGGCAATCGGTGGCGTTAATCTCTCGCGTCCGGCCCTGATTCGGGCCATGGTACGGAGCGAGAGGAAATGGGAGGCCGTCACCTTCTTCTGCGGAGCGGTAATGCTCGCAAAGAAGGAGGCGGAACGCGTGAGGGAGAGGCAAATTTCGCGCCCTCACGCCCCTAACCGCCGCAGGAGGAGACGCCCGGGGCGGGAATCGCGAGCCGATTTCCGGCCACCGTAGGCGCGGGCTTGCGGACGGTGAGCAATGGGTAGCTCGCCGTCCGATAAGGACCAAGCCCGGGTCGACGGCGCGTTGTGTTCCACGCGCGCCTCAAAGAGATGTCAGCAGAATTGACGGGGTCCGCTAGGGCCAATGTCTGCCGGGGGTTCGAAGAAAACCGATAGGGACATCGTGGCCTCCGGCAACAGGGCAACCGAAGGAACACGGGTGGGTTTTAGTCAGCAAGAGTCTGACACGCCCTCCCGCTCCACCCAGAGCGGGAGAAGTTATTTGACAATTTCCCACCAAAAAAAAAAAGGGAGTGACACTGATCGACGCGGAATGGGATCGAGCCAAATAAGCCAATTACATATCACCACACTTGTCTTATTAAGTTTGACGTGGTGTCGAGTCGCGTCATCTGAACCAAAACGAGGCGAAAGACGAACTTCTTATTCGCTTTTATTGCATGGATAAAAAGCTCTTTCTGACTGGCTCAAGCCGATTCCGCGGCTGAAAACGTAGTCACTTCCTAAAATAACAACACTGCCTTAAAGAACCTAAACATTAAGCCAGTTAATCGATTAATAGTTAGGAATTTCATGATTGTGATATAATTTAATTGTAACGTCTTGCATGTCATGTGTGTACACTCATATATTGGACAAATAAATGATCTTTATCTTTAGAGTACTGACAAAACGGAGAGATTGTCTTCTCCTTTCAACCAGCAATTCTTGAAAAAAAGCTAGCTTCTTAGCAAGTTATTAAGAAATCTCAATATCAGGACAACTCAGAACCTTAAAATAACAGCCTCAATCATTATAATTTTACTAATTTCTAGCTTTTCTGGTATTTTTAATGTGGTATTCTCCACGTGTCACAAGATAATAGTAGTTCACGATTTTTACATAATTATAGCATTTGAAACAGAACCAATAATTCGAAGACATAAGACATCCTTCAACCCGCACTGTGCCCACGTGGTGGATTATGATTATGGCCCACTTCCTCTCACAGTAAGGAGGCCTGTGTCCCAGCAGTGGGAACGTTATACTCTGATTATACACCATTTTCTCAAACCATCTCACCTTTCCATGTTCCACAGGTTTCTTCAACGCCAGTCCCAAGCTCAGACCGACCAAATACGGAGTAGAACGATGGAGCATCGACGTGTAGCTCAAACGTGCCGTCCTATACAGCTGACTTACACTGAAAAACATGACGAAATTAATATTCCTAACTGACAACTTAGTTGCTTTAACTTGTGAAGTGTTCATGTTAAAGTATCAGGGTTTTGTAAACAAATTCAAGCAAGAGTTCAAAAGTTTAACGGGCTTGAGTTTGAACTGCGGTATTATGTGGAGAAATTTAAGAGCGTGCTTTGTTTTACCTACTTGATCGAATTTATAATATAACATCACCCCTATTTTCTCCGAAGGGCTAAGCAGAGGTGTACCTAATAATAGTACATCAAATTATGTTATGTGTAATATCACAACACTAAAATGGTTTCATGATTTCAGTATACACGATTCTATGTTTCAATTAATTATCAGCAAATATTTGTAAAAGAGATTATCGCGACATAACGATAAATAATCTATGAATACTCGTTTCAATGCAAAATGTACAATACTAATTAAATTATGTGCTACTAATATGTTGATGTTTAATTGTCCAAATTATTGCAACCATGGAAAATTAGTATGTAATTTCAGCAAAAGTGACGTTTAAATTTTAGTTATTGAATAGATGAAATGAAATAGCATGACGTTACATGACGTGATCCATACATTAAAAGAATTTTGAATAAACTAAATAATATATATAATTTTTTTTTTTTGTTATATTTCAGACCAAATTACACGATCCATAAGTTGTTAGTTAAGGTCTTAACATAATGTTAGTAAAAACCACACTATATACAAAATTGAAACGACTGACACCTACGTGTGCAGCCGTATCCAGTGAGCCAGCATGGGGCTGTCCCACTTATCACACAATCACTCAATAATGTACTAATTAATATTTTGGGACGAAATTCCTCGTTATACTCTGCACACTTGGCGAATAATGAGAGCTAGGCCGGTAAAAGTGTAATTGACCGTCACGACACTTTTGCTACACTATTGCTTTATTTTCCATTTAGTTATGCACCGCTAACTGCTTGTGTGGTCAAGTGGTTAGAACACCTGTCTCAGACCCAGAGGTCCCGGGTTCAATTTCCAGTGGGAACAAAAATTTTTGCCTGGTTTTTAGGGTTCCGTAGTAAACAAGGAACATTTTTTTTAGGGTACCTCTCTTACACGTAAAGTGGTGATGTTTTATTTTTTTATTTTTTGTCGCATGGTGTGGGGTATCATTGGAAAGGTCCTTCAAAAACATTGTGAGTTTGTGAAAATTATTTTTGGATTCAGGGATCCGTTTGCGAAATATTAAGCTTTAAAGTGCTAATTTTTGTTAGAGTCAAGTGTGTGTGTCCCCTGCCAGCTAAATGGTTGATTTTGGATATGTGAAAAAAATCACAGAAGTAGTTTATATAACGAAATTAAAAGGAAAACTATCACAGCTAAGTAGGCTCTACAAGTTAACAAGTAATAATCGACCAACTTTGCAGTTGTAAAAACATGTTTTCCCATACATTCCGTATGGGAGAACATATTTTTCAACTACAAAATTAAGTTTGTTTTTGGGATAAATTCATCCCAACTACGGAACCCTTCATTGTGCGTGGTCCGACATGCACTTGGCTGGTTTTTAGGTTTTTAGTTGATAGTCGAGCTTGTTCCAAGTCCTATCTGTATTTATCTGTGGTAGTACTTAAATAATTGATTGGAAAATGATTGACGTCAAGTCTCAATCAATAACAATCAACTTCATAATTACTTATGTAAATAAAAGAGATAATGACAGGTCAATATGGTAATAATAAGTTTGTTATGATGTGTTATCCATAAAGCGAATGATTATAATAAAACATGCATGGGGTACACTGAAATAAATTCCACGAGTAGCGAAACACGAATCCCGCGTCTTAACTGAAAGCAGGATTAGTCATAGCCTAGTGGTGTGACCATCGGACTGCCAAGTCATAGGTCTCAAGTTCGAACCCAAGCCACGCACGTCTGACTTTTCGGATTCATGTGCGTATTGTATAATTAACACTTGCTACAAAAACGGTGAAGAAAACATCGTGAGGAAACCGGCATGCCTGAGAGATATTTCTCAACGGCATGTGAAGCCAAGTAAGAGGCCCATGGGCGACTTTAAAACTCTGTCACCAGGTTAATCACTAAACACTAAAAGAAGAAGACCAAAAGTGATCTATGACATTCTCGTGCGATCAATCAAGTCGCGACGATATGTCAAAATTCATTTAAACGATTCCATCGATCGCGTTCTCGCGCAACGATCACTTTTGGTTATAGAGCGCACCGAGGAAACTTCGAAATAATTGCGTTCGCTTGATCCTTTGCTGCATCGTTATTACTTAGCCTTGAGTCATGTAATTAATATGTAAGATATTTAAGGATTCACTCTGTAAATCGTACACTTTAGAAACACGATTACTTGTAGTTTCCTCTACAGAAAAAAAATCCAAAGTAATTTCTAAAAAACAACATAAACCGGCTCACAGAAGGTTATCAGTTTCATTTCCAAAACGTGTTTTTGTTTTAATAATACGAAGGAAATACCCAAATTAGGGCGCGAACCGCCCATTCTTTATCTCGCTCCATCCTATTCATTAGCGGCAAAAGCTCGGTGTGCCCTTAAGGGTACACTAGTCCGTCATTCTTTTATACAAACGTAGTATGGTAATTACTCGACTGTTTGACGGTGTACGTTCAAAAATAAAAGTTCTATCAATTTTTCTTGTCATTATCTAGCCCTGTATGGAAGCAGAATTGGGAAAAAAAGCATTGGTTTGGAAGTTATGAGCGTCGAAACTTCCATATTTCAACACTAATTTTAACTCATCTTTGGGCGTAAATAAATAACCTATGAACAATGAAAATAGCAAAATAGAAACCATACAGGGATAGATAATATATTAAAAAATTCAAATAATTTTATTTTGAGTAGGTACATTTAGTAGTTTTATTAATACGCCCAAAGGTCTGTTCATAAAATTTTACGCACTCGTTTTCATTATAAATCATCATCAATTTCACTAAATAAATAAATAACTACACTAAATGGCATGCATATTAGCCACGCTACCAACGAGTTCGAGCCGTCGACTAGTGGAACCTTAAGGTGCGTCTAGACAGTGCGAGGCATATGCTTCGAATGGTAAGCCACACATGTGCTGTAATATGCCTCAGGCTGCTGCACCTGACATATAAAAAAAAATACTTAATTTTGCGGCGCATGCGTGGCACTCTTTGGATGCACCTTTAAAAGTACGCACCCTAGATAACTAGCCACGTCACTTTGCTGATTGGCTAATATTTGTGTCTCAGTTTGAACTATTATACTCAGTATTATACAAGGTTTAATCGAAAAACTGAAAACTTCTTAAGTGTCATTGTACTAATTAATATGGGCAACTTTTACTGAGCGACCAACCTCGAAATCGCGGAAAAAAAAAAACAACTATTCCCAACATTTTGTCGACTTATGCCAACATAAATGTATGGAGCAGCTCATTTACTTTTCGAAATTTCAGGGTCTGTTCCACGGTAAAAGTTGTTCATAGATAATGAGTACAATGACCCCTTAAGAGATTTTCAGTTATTGTAATTACACCTTAAAATTAAGAGGTTGTTTTTTATAAATAATTAACCTATTTTTTTCCAGAAAACATCTCCCAGTGGCTAGGCAAAGGTACTTTTCCAATTTGTTTTATTTTGTCTTCGCGGAACAATCGGTCAGGAACGAATCCAAATCGTAAGGCCAGCGTTTCCAAGACCTGCCTCGATGACGACGCACGTCTCCAGGCAACCGTCGGGTATGTGTTAATTTTTAAACATCGAATAAATAGTTAAAGCAATGGCACGTCCAGATGGCGAGTGGTAATCTGGGTCTTGAAGTGATACTAAACCCCCCCGTGCCGTCCGAATGGACAAATGGACGGGAGCGGAGATATGGGAAATGGGGGCAAAACTTAATTTTTTTGACGTGGCATTTTAAATTTAAGCTCATGTGCAAGGAATTCGTGTGTACCAATACCATCCGGTTGCCACCCCCCAAACATCGTTATAATTGAAATAATGTCTTACGCTGTATATAATTCTTGAAACTCCTTACCGATGATTTACCACCGAAAATGAGGGTGAATTTTATCAAAACTAGATGGCATTAATACACACAAACTTGCACGTAATAGAGCTTAAATTTTGAATGCCGTGTTAAAAAAAAATATTTGGCCCCCATCCCCCATATCTCCCCGTCCATTTGGGGTCCATTCGGACGGTACGGGGGGATTCGGTATTACTTCAAGATCCAGATTACCACTTTCCATTCGGTTGCCTCTCCGATTAAATTTTACGTGCCATTGCCTTGAATAATAAAAGAAGAATAATCACCTGACACCATGATAAGCCAGCATAGTCAACCGATGGTCTCGCACTGTGGTGTATCTTGAGTACGCTGCAAAGACATGCAGGCCTGGTATAAGGATATGGTAAAGCCCCTTCTTGGCCTGCATCAGCCATAACAGTATGCAGCCGAGGATAGTAAGCTGCATGTCTAAGGCCAGCTGATGGGTTTGGGGTGCACACTGAAAATTGAAAAGATAACGTAAGTAACAATTTGGCATTTTCACCGAATTGCGGAGAAAGAAATATCGTTATATTTATATACAAGGATCTTTTGCCGCGTGGACAAAATTGGAACTAACGCCGCCATCTTGTTTTTTCAATACATTTCACAAAACAAATTGCGCAAATGTTTACCAACAGCGCCTCCCGTCAACGTCATTCGAACGCCAAAAGATCCTTGTTGTAGTGTAGCTACCACCAAGAAGCTTATAGATAAAAGTGGAGGCAACACTCTAAGTACCTAAATGACTGTGGTCGGACACTCTCTTTCTGAATACATACATAAGATAAAGAAAACACATATTACTGTCTCGTTCTTATGTGTGTATTTAGAAAGAGAGCGTTCGACCACAACTGTCTTTACTGAGGTATTTAGAGTGTTGCCTCCATTGGCTACCACCCACGTCCTACAGCCTATCACAATCGAGGGATTTGCACCACAAAGGGATGAATAAATAAATATTTATTTTGTTAAACACATACGTCTTCAGTAACAATTCTGTTGACTCTCTTATGTTTTGCTAGCGACGTACAAATTTTATAGTAACATTAGGTACAATAATATTAAAATTAAATTCAGAAACGTTATAAGTTATTAAATTAAGTATTACAAATTCAGTGAGATAATTTAGATTAATTAATATTAAATTCAATAACCAAATTACACAAGGGAGCATTACTTATTAATTAAGTTCTTGATCACATAATAAAGAAACGACTCTGTGATTTGACCTTACTTCAAATTCAACTGGGTTTTAATCCAGGTGTACTTTGCGTCTTAACTAATGCCTAATCATTGAATACCAATTTTTGTGAATGTGAGAATGCTGTAGGTTTAGTGGATTGTAGACCTGTTGACCATTTTCTATTTTGTTAAGTACTTGGTACTTATTGAAAGACCTACACTGTCCTCCCATACCTAGTAACACTGTTATTTGAAAGTATTGTAAAAGCCAATTATTTTTAAAAGAGTAACCGTGGAGTTTCTTGCCGTCTCTTTTCCATAGGAAACGACCAATTGGAACCGTGCACCTAGCTTCTGACGTTTCATAAGTGCCCATGTAGGTTTATGTGAAATAAAATATTTTGATTTTGATTTTGATTGATCGACCACTGCCACTTTTAATCGAATGGCTAAATAGTCGAACATTAATTTTACCGAATGGCTAATAAATCGAACACTAACTAGATCGAGTGTTCAAAATATCGAATGTTTGTTTAATCAAGCGCTCACAGATATGTACATTGTATGGAAAAATCTATTATCTGACTATTTTTATATTGAATAGAAAGAAAGCGTTTGATCTTCAGTACAATGCTTGACAACACAGAGTGTGAGAAATATCGACGCACAAACTGTTACCATGAATTCAATAAGTACTCACCTACACGATAACTTACACTGCAGGGTTGACAATTTTCGTCGGTAATTGTTAAATTAAATCTGCTGTTCCATACAAAAGTGGAATTAACGGTCAAAATGTATGGAGCAGCAGATTTTTTTAAGTGAAAACTTCCTTAGGCGCGTTAGGCATTTTTGAGATGAGTCTAAACCATTGATTTCGCGACACTGTAACGCAATTTACCGACACCGTGGAGTAAAAGACATCAACGTGTTTAATCCGCGGTGCCGATTTTTTTTCAAGTTTTGACTTCTGTCGGCACTCTCGGAGTGCTGACTGTTTTTTTTTACGCTGTTTTTTCTAGAATCATCTGCTGAATTCATCAATTTGTCGAAAACCCTCACCTCGCGTCCTATGTAACCGCGTCGCGCGAATACGCGATTGTCACCTTCTTATGTCACTTTTTGTTCGAAACCCGAAAGCGCCCTCTGTCGGCACGACCAAGCGTTCAAATTCCCCGAAAAAAAGTGACATAAGGATGCGACGATCGAGTATTCGCGCGACGATCGCTTTTATATGGAACGCGGCCTCACACCGTGTATATAATGATTCGGTCATACATTTTACACAACTTACCATTTAAAATACAATAGACGTGGATATATTTAGTAACCTGTTCCGTTTAGCTATTTCTAAAGAGCCATAAAAAACTCCTTAAAGAAATCGACACGTGTTTCACCTCTCAACGAGGCATACTCAGGATGACGATTGACTTGTCGCGAACCCGAACGCTCTGTGATCAGCACTCGGTGTGGCAACACGCCGTGTCTTTTATGGCTCTTTAAAAATAGCTAAGCGGAACAGGTTACCAAATATATCTATCGTCTATTGTATTTTATAAAATGGATTTCCGCAAGGTCACGCCTGAATCAATTAACTATCTTAAACTTACCATATCTTCAAAGCCGAAGTAGTTCTGCACATAAAGAAGGTTCCACCACCAGCCCTCTTGGCAGACTTCAGCATTCTTAGTGACGAAGGTACCCCACATAGGACCGCTGGACATGTTGTCCCAAATGTACGCGTAGAACAGCACCACGGCCAGCAGAGCTGGTGTTAATCTGAGGATGAAAAGAGTAGAAACTTCTTTAGGCGCGTTGGGCATTTTTGAGATGGGACTAAACCATTGATTTCGCGACACTGTTACGACACCAGCTTTTGACCATTAAAAAGACATCAACGCGTTGATTACCGCAGTGACAATTTTTTTTTTTTTTTTCACTTCTGCCGGCACTCCCGGAGTGCCACTGTTTTTTATAGGCAAGGATTTACTCTCAAAAGTTGGTGTTTTATTTTAATGTGGCGACATGGTTGGCGTAGTTAGTAAGCCGGCTGTGAGTTGTAGGTTCATTTCCCACATGAAAAATAATATGCCTATACTCTAATATTAAGTAATAATGCTTTAACAGTCACTATGTCTGACTGTCTGTCTGTAACCTTATAACGCCTTAACGGCTGAATGGATTTCGATGAAATTTGGCACACGAATACGTGGAATAATTCCCGACCTACACGCGGGTGAAGCAGTGGTCAAAAGCTAATCTAAACTTATTATAATTTTAGAAAGAGACAATATTTGTATATATTTTTTTTTTTTGTTATGAATAAACTCAAAAACTACTGGACTAATTTTAAAAATTCTTTCACCAATTAAAGCTATATCGTCACTGGAAAGGCAAAAATGCTAAAGCGCTATTTGCCCAAATGGCGCTTTAACATTTTCTCCTTTCCAGTGACGATATTATCATTGAGTAACATAGGCTATAATTTACAAAGATTTGATATGAGCGAAGCCGCTTGCGGAAGCTAGTATTCCATACAAGAAATATAATATACTTAGTTCAGGGGGCCTACCACCAGCTCAAAAGCAGTATTATTTTAATGGGAGAAAGAGATGGAGCTATAGGTCCTTTAGAGCTTCATCTCTTTCCCACACTGAAGTAATATTAAAATAATACTGCTTTATGAGCTTGTGGTAGGCCCCCTGAATTTTAAAGAGAAATGCTATGTTGGTCTAGTGGTCGCAAACGCTACTGCTGAGCATGAGGTCCTGGGTTCGATTCCCGGGTCGGGCAAAGTGTTATTGGGTTTTTCTATCTGGAATTTCTCAGTAGCAGCCCGGAGTCTGGATTTGTGCCCGGTTGATGGCAATAGCCCCTATTACATGGGACTTAAACATAACTGGCGAAATGTGGGTGTACCTACTACAGGGACACCTCTGCCCGACCCTTCAGGGAAACAAGGCGTGATGTTACTATGCTACATATTTCGAAAAACTAAATTAACACGATCTGCTTATTACATTAGTGGCAACTTAGTTAAGGAAGTGGAAAAGATAAGGTACTTGGGAGTTTTGTTCGATAGGCAATTAACATTTGTACCTCACATTGAAAATGAAGTTAAAAAAGCCTCTAGAATCCTTGGGTTTGTCATTAGAAATGTTACCTGTTTCCGTCGCAATAAGACAAAAATACTGCTTTATAATTGTTTGGCCTGTAGCTCGTTAGAATATTGCAACACTGTATGGAGACCTCACTTTGCCGCACACACACTAAGATTGGAAAGGATTCAAAAACGATTTCTGTGGCAGTTAGCATACTAGATAGACTCTTGCATTTCAAGATGATATCCCTGATTTACTGGATTTGTTGTTTTTATTTAAAATTTTGAATTGTAAAATTAACTGTCCCCAATTGTTGAGCAGGATCAAAATCCGTGTACCCGCGAAAAGCCCACGAGCTCCTATAACCCCCTTATGTCCTCCTCTTCGCAGAACTGTCCTTGGGGCTAATTCTCCAATCCTATGTAAATTATTAAATAGCTGCAGTGATCTTATTGATATCCATTCTGGCTCACTTGGTAAGTTCCGAAGCATTATAATGCAAAATTTTGTAAAATCATTTCAGAGTGGAAATTTAGATTTTAATTTTTAGTTTCGATTTAGTTTTTAATTTTAGTATTGATTTTAATTTTATGTGATTTGGATTATGATTTTAATTTTTGTTTTAAATTCAATTATAGATTTTAAAATTTGAATTTTTTTGAAAAAATTATTATATTCGGTGAGTACCTCATCTAATTTTAAGTAGGCTCTAAACAACAAATAAGCAATGCATGATGTGCTTGCCTATAAGAAATTGGTACACTAGTCCAGAGCTTCCCAAACTTATTTTTACTGTGACGCCCTTGTGAATTTACAATATTTTGCGACGCCTCCCTCTAGCCAAAAAGTATTACCAGTTGTAGTTCTAGCGCCTAGTAACAAGTTATCAGAAAAACTCCAAATAACAATTTTTTTTTTTTAAATAAGAACAAAAACAGATCATAAAAATAAAAATTAATAGAGGTATTTATTTTACTTTGTTATCTGGTTAATAATGAGGAGGATGTGCTTACTACTGCCTAATCCTTCGGGGAAACAAGGCGTGATGTTATGTATTATGTATGTGCTTACTTCTCTGAGCATAGCCTCTCAAAACGAGGCCCAAGTTTAGAAATCGCCACTCTCGTCTCTTTCTCTACATTGAGAATCTGAGCTCCAAAATTCAAGCAGTTTGTCGTTGTCGTATTGGAGCTTAAGGTTGGAGTCACAGGAGAATTCTGTTAGGTAATTGTTCTTCTTCCTCTGTCGAAAGTGTTGATAGTAGTAAGGTTAACTGGAAAGGGTTTCTAATCTATGTGGATCGCCTCACGACGCTCCTGGGATAGTGCCGTGACGCCCCAGGGCGTCACGATGCACAGTTAGGGAAACCCTGCACTAGTCTATAAGTTTATTGGATGTATCTCATATCTTTGTATCGGTGTATTCAATTGTTGGTGAGTCAAATAAATAAAATAAAAGAATTTACCTACTCATGTTTCTGCGTTCTAGTTTTTTTTTTTGAAAATCTTGATTTTGTGTTCTAGTTTTTTTTAAGTCTGGGTTTTGAGATCTAGTTTTTTTTTTTTAAGTCCGGGTTTAGTGCTCGTTATACTCGCTAATCTGATTGGCATTATCATTCGATTAGCATTAGATTTTATTATACAGGTTTTAGTGAAATTAGAAATAATAATTATGATAATCTAAATATACCAAAGTCCACGATTTATGCTAATACTATAGCATTATTAAAAGAAGTGAATGACCTTATAAAGGTACTTATAGATATTATTAGAGTGTATCAAAAGTTTCTGGGCCAAGATAACATAACTGTATTTAATATTGCTGACCTCATCTAGTTAAAAAAAATATGATTGACGTGTAAAAGTGTTTTTACAAACATACTTCACTCTGCCGCCATTTCCCAACTATATATTGAGGTCGGCTTCCAGTCTAACCGGATACAGCTGAATACCAGTATTTTACATAGACTGCCTATCTGACCTCCACAACCCAGTAACTGGGGTAATACGATACTCCTTGGTAAGACTGGTTGTCAGACTTTCGGGCTTCTGACGACCCGTAACGTTTTCAAAGATATACGATTGACAGCCGGAACCAACGGCTTAACGTGCTTTCCGAGGCACGGAGGAGTCTCGGTATGTTAAGATCATAGTATAAAGAGAGGTAGTAAGCTATCTTCATAGAAACGCACCGCGCGCGGCTTCTCACGAGAAACGGGTCGAGATTTTGTTAAGTGTGCGTGCGGCGACGCATAGATACAATGGCCCCACACATAGAAGCCGCTTCCTGTGCGTTTCTATGAAGATGGCTTACTACCTCTCTTTATACTATGTTAAGATGGTCACCCATCCACAGACCAATCCCGGCAAGCGTAGCTTAACCTGTTGAATCAACCCATGCAGCTGTTATTACTTAGCCACGAGCTTCTTATTTGTACAAACATACTTACAGAAATAAAATTTTGTCATTTATCAATGGGAGGTAGTTGAACTTAGTTAGAGTAGTTAATAATTAGCTTGCAAAATCCTAAATCAATAGTTAAATGAAAACAATCCAAACGTTAACCCAATGTGCTGAAACAACCGATTTTGACTTCTACTGCGTTGGTGGCATGAAAAATGGCAGCTGCAGTAAACAGTTGGTATTGTAAAAACTTTTTTGCTTTTAATGCCATCCTTATCCCTACAGTATAGAAGTCAAAATCGGTTGAACGGACTGTAAAAAAGGTTTGTTTAAATGTCTAATCTTATTTCAAATGGAATATAGATACTTGGAAGATATACAAACATTAAAAAACCTATTCAAATAATAACTTAGGTATTTATTTAGTATCGCAAATACTGATCTCAGAATTAAATGCAAAGTGGGGTTTTGCTGAAGTAAATATTGGTGCCGATTCCCTTGTTCACAAACTAAACTAAATTTAAGTTCAATGCATTTTTTTCTTTCTATTTCATTAAGAAAAGGACAGAAGATAAATTTTAGTTTAGTCCTGTCAAATTAATCAGCGATTGACATAAATTGACGTAATTTTAGTAGGTAAGTTTTTAATCACGTCTAAACTTGTACGGAGTATAGTGACAGGCGCTGATTAATTTGACAGGACTAAACTAAAATTTATGTTCTGTCCTTTTCTTAATGAAATAGAAAGATAAAGATGCACTGAACTTAAATTTAGTTTAGTTTGTGAACAAGGGAATCGGCACCAATATTTTCCTTATGAAAACAGGTAAAGACTTGTAAAGTATTAATTAACAAACTAAATTATTATTATTAAAATGTCGCCGCCACCGCCGCGCCCGGTTTAGTTTTCCAGTGTTGGTAGGTAAACGTACTTACCCACTCTATGATTTAGTCGTAAAAACTAATAAAAAATGGCGAATCACGACGGGTTCCGTACCACTGTACAATATTAATTAACACTTCGTTTTTTACTTTAGTAAAAAAAAAACACGTTTCTTGTATACCCCCTTTAATGTTTTACTTTTTTTTTTTTGTAGCGGCAGTTGAAGTACACAATCTTTGATAATTTCAACTGTCTACCTATTACAGTTCATGAGATACAGCCAGCTGACAGATATTGCAAAAAACGAAAAAAAATAAAAAAATCGCGGGCTATTTAAATTTTGTTGCCAGTTCGATAGTCTTGCCCATTTTCCAATGTTGTCTATTATTATTTTATCGTACAAAACAAACATTAAAAGCAGTTTTTACAAAGAAAGAAAGAAAATGCGTTTATTGGCATTACTACTGAAAAATACACCTTATAACTATAAAAACAGAAAACAAAGATAACAAGACAATAATAATAATGTTACAAGACAATAATATTAGAGAGGAACATCGATAACTAGTTTTTATCTTTTAATTAATGGGGTTTTGGTTTTCCACTGGATTCAATAAAAAATTCTCATTAATTTTATGGTTCCGTACGTCCGAATGAAAAACGGACACTCGTGTGTCTGTCTGGGTGGCTGGCTTGCTATCTGTCCGTCTGTCGGTCTGTCTCAGCCAATTTGCTCCGAATCTACTTGAACAATTTAATAATCTAAAGGTACACATATGAATTTCTGTGACCCAAATACGGACGTGTAACGTAAATAAATGAGATTTGATAATGGGGGTCACATTTAGGGAACAAATTTAAAAAAAAAGTTTGCCAAACTGTATCGTGTGAGTCCGTGTGACATATCGAATGAAAGGGCTTGTTGTGAGATCTCAATTTTTTTTCTTTTATGGGAGAACATGTTTTTCAACTATAATGTTAAGTTTGTTCTTGGGATAAAAAACATGGTAGATAACATATTTATCGTACGGAACCCTCACCACGCGAGTTCAACTCGCATTTGTCCAGTTTTTTTTATATTTAAGAGTCAAAATAAAACTACGTTGCAGTTTTTTTACCCGATGTCTGAATAAAATAGTCATTTGTAAGTTAGGAAATTTCCTTGTTGGGTGATGTAGCATTATTTAAATTAATATTCAATTACACAAATGTAAATATTTATGAATCTTTGCTCTATCAATAGTACGAAGTCTAGATGTCCGATGTTTATACAATATTACTAGCTGCCCGCCCCGGCTTCGCACGGGTAGCACTAAGTACTTATCTATGGTGCACATATCTATCTACCCTACCTAGAATAAAATTATTTATTTGTAAAACATAGGTAAAAGGTCAAGGTCTTATTTAATAATTATACGTTGCGCTGTTTTGTCATTGATGACATACAAATATTAATGTGATTACACAAAATAAAGAAAAACAAAATTTAACCATAGACAAAACAAAATACATACATGCAATACATTGATCCAATGATCATTTTAAGTAAGTCGTTACAGTGTTCTATCATTTAGGTAATCATCTAGGGCAGAGGTCCCCAAACTTATTTATGTTGTCGACCACTTGGCATGTTTTTTTGTTTTGGGTAGACCCCCTGCTAACCTAACATAGAATTTTTGCAAATTAATCATTTCCAAATGTGTTTTTGACAGCTGCTATAGTGAAAAAATTTCTTTAGCCAAGAAAATTTCTACTTCGTTCAAGAAAATTTCGAATTTCATAACTTTTTTCTTGAATCAAGAATATTTATACTACAGCCAAAATTTTCGTTTTTTCTGTGCACTATAATATCCCTACTTCACTACTAATACTATAATTCCAAAAGTAAGTTTGTATTACAAAACCGTAGTAATAAAGTAGGTCTGTTTATCACGTTTTTTACGTAAAAACTAAGCAACAAATCTCCGTTATCTTTTGCACAGATAAAGTTGGAGATCTAGCCAGCTAAAAAGTTGACACAGGCTACAATTTACCACAGAAAAATATTTTTACAAATTAAAAACTTGCAGAAAATAAAAACGTAACTTGTACATATATATAGACATCTGTGTTTATTTATATATTTATAAGAAAGTAATAAGGAAGTAAATAAGTACCTATTATTCTGTGTGCGTTTGACAGCCGTCAGTTGAAAGGTTAATATGGATTATTCCATTCATGGAAACCCAAAATTAAAGTCACGACGTACTTAAATGAGATCCACTATCGTGGACCCTCATTTACATCTCATGGACCCCCATTTGTTTTCCCGCTGACGTGATCCCCTTGCAGGTCGTCGTCGACCCCTGGGGGTCGATATAGACCACTTTGGGTATCACTGATCTAGGGCATAGTAACATTTCTCAACTAATAATTTATGAAAACACTTTTTGAATTTTTTTAATGGCATGCTTCTTATAACATCGGGTATTTTATTATAGATTTTGGGAGCAACACCAAAGAAGCTGTTTTTCATTAATGATGTATTGCATTTTAGCGTACATAATTGATTTTTATATTGAGTTCGAATTGAGGTCTTCTTAACTGCTGACAATTTAGTAAATAAATGTGGATTTGATTTTACAAACAATGCAGTTTCCAGTATATATATAGCTGGTAACGTACCTACCCTACCCTACAAACCTTGTCCTGAGAATAATGAACACAACAAAATGAGAATTATCCTATTTGGTGCAGCCGTTCTCAAGTTATGGGCCGTGACCAAGGGAAATAGGGATTCATTTTCATTATATACTAGCTGACCCGACAGACGTCCTGTCTTAACTCGCGCCAACTGTCAAACGACTGACAGTTATGTCAAAAGTGCTAAGATTACATTAGAAGTTAATATGGTCATCAAGTTTTCTTAAATTTTCTAATTTTCCTCGCAACTTTCGTATTTTTTTCTTTCATAAGAACCTTCTCCTGACAATAACAAACACAAAAAAAAATTAGCAAAATCGGTCCAGCCGTTCACGCGTGATGCCGTGACCAAAGGAAATAGGGATTTATTTTTATAAATAGGTATAGATATAGATAAATAAGTCGTACGTTTAAATAAGTTTAAGTACTTAACATGCTTCAATGAGGTCATTTATGCATTGTTTGAGTGGCGAGAAACACCGGTGCTACACATCAAGCTTTACATTTCCAGTTTAGGCTGATCTCGTACTGTATAGTATTTCCGTACAATGCGAGGTCAGCTTATACTGGAAATGTATAGCTTGATGGTGTAGCCGTGTGTACATAAGAGCGTTATAACACTGACGATTAATTGCCAGCGTTTTTCTAGTGAGGCGATCTGTGAACGTGCTCTCCGCGGGTGCGCAGCGAGCGTCCACAATATTGTACAGACGCAAGCACATCAAGCTACTACAATCTGTCAGATTTATTTAATAGATTTTCAACTTTACCCCTGAAGTATAAGGTTCAAAGTTGATTGGGAAAATTTGTCAGTTTCGGGTAGCTTGATGTGCTGGCGTCTGTACACTCGCTTGTACGTGACGTCAATCGCTCAAGTTACATTAACGCTGCGAACACGTTGCGCACACGTGTCGTGCTCGCTACTCACAAAAGCGCGTTGAACAATCGCCTCGCTGATAGTCGCAAATTGCCAGTATGATGGCCCTAAGAGCAATATAACATTGGGAAACCATGGTTGCCCAGCCATATTCGCGCTGCCAGCACAATGTACACTGCTTTATGGTGGATAACTCACTGGGCCCTATTAAAAAACTGACAATCCGAAATATTTGTCAAAACTGACACTTGTGTGTCTGTCTGTCTAAAATGTATTTAAAAAATCAGTGGCACTCCGAGAGTGCCGACAAAAGTGAAAACTTGAAGAAGATCGTCTTGGTGGAAGAAAAATACTTGTATAAAACATTGGTCCGTAAGTTTATCTAAATAAAGAGCACAATCGCGTTTACAAAAAGTATACTTCCAAAACCTTTAAAGTAAAAATACTTGCATAGAACATTGATCCGTAACGCAATATAAATAAAGAGCACAATCGCGTTTACAACAATGAGGTGTCGGTAACGGTGTCGCGAGTTCAATTGTTTTTTCCCATCTCAAAAATGCCCAAAGCGCCTAAAGAAGTTTTCACTTCAAAGACTTGTAAAATGGTCGGATTGATAGACTGTCGTCTGTCGGTTTTATTAAGGCTCCCGCAGACAGGTGCAACGCGACTCTACTCTGATGGATCAATTTCAATGAAAACTTCACGGAAATTGTTCTACCGGTGCGTGTCGCGTCGCGCCTGCGACCGATTGGTTGCATAACCAACCATACATTTTTGGCAGCACAAGCATGGTGATGGTGTCCCAGAATAATAAGCTTTAATCTGACGCTCATATAACTTTGCCAGTATCTAAGATATTCACAAGAAAACAGCTTTGGATTTTTACGAAGAACTACAATATGCAGATACTGTTTCAACTACTCAACATTTCTAACATAATTAACAAGTTTCAAGGTTATTTTAAGTTAATATAGGTAAATCAATACACGTGTCAGATTAAATTGCGATGAGAGCACCGATTAGTACATACGGGACACTCCGCAAAATCATTTAAATAAAAAGCGACTTTAGCTACGACACAATAAAATGCAATCCAGGTCACACAGCGCTGGACACGCCATAATTGCGGCGATAAGACCCCTCTTTGAGGAGTGGCTAGAGAGGCGCCACGGCGTCCTCACCTTCTGCCTGACGCAGATCCTCACCGGACACGGCTGCTTCGGAAGGTTCCTGTTCAGGATAAGGCGGGAGGAAACACCCGGTTGTCACCATTGGTTGGATCACCCGAAGGACACGGTGGAGCATACGGTGGAGATCTGCCCGGCTTGGGCGGAGCATCGCCATGTCCTTGTGGAGGCGATCGGCGGCGGTGATCTCTCGCGTCCGGCCCTGGTTCAGGCCATGGTACGGAGCGAGAGAAAATGGCAGGCCGTCACCTCTGCGAAGCGGTAATGCTCGCGAAGGAGGAGGCGGAACGCTTGAGGGAGAGGCAAACTTCGCGCCCTCACACCCCTAACCGCCGCAGGAGGAGACGCCTTGGGCGTCGGGAATCGCGAGCCCATTTCCGGCCACCGTAGGTGCGGGATGCGGACGGTGAGCAATGGGTAGCTAGCCGTCCGATAAGAACCAAGCCCGGGTCGACGGCGCGTTGTGTTCCACGCGCGCCTCAAAAAGATGTCAGCAGAATTGACGGGGTCCGCTAGAGCCAATACCTACCGGGGGTGCAAAGAAAACCGATAGGGTAATCGTGGCCCCCGGCAACAGGGCAACCGAAGGAACACGGGTGGGTTTTAGTCAGTAAGAGTCTGAGTCTGAGTTTGATAATGACCTACCCAAAAAAAAAAGGTCACACAGTGCTAATTACTGACAATCATTCACCTAGAAATTGCCTCTCTTTCTATCGCGTAACTC
The DNA here is from genome assembly GCA_963680765.1 of Agrochola lychnidis. Classification (NCBI taxonomy): domain Eukaryota; kingdom Metazoa; phylum Arthropoda; class Insecta; order Lepidoptera; family Noctuidae; genus Agrochola; species Agrochola lychnidis. The sequence continues at coordinate 21,399,822 of OY796857.1, forward strand.
TTATATCTTCTGACTACGTTACGCCCACTGGACCGGCCCTAGAGTGAGTTTCTTTTAACCATCTCGACTACGCATCGACCGCGTTCAACGCTCCGATTGGCCTTTCACTGGCCTTCACTGATGAAGGGCCAATCGGAGCGCCGAACGCGGTCGTTGCGTAAAATCGAGATGGTTAAAAGTAACTCACACTAGGGCCGGTTCGTGTTAATAAAGATGAGACTTGTTGACACATCACGTGGTTTGACTTGCGCAGTAGACGATTTATAGGTCTTTTTAGCAATGAGTGGTCTGCGCCGCCGCGCGCCGCACAGTTATGAAAAATGGAAACAATTCGACCCTCGCCGCTGTATCAATCGTACTTTCATGACTTATTTTTTTTTTATTTTTTACAATTTGTTATTATTTCTTTGAGAAGTGCGAAAAATTTGAAATTTAGTAAGGTATATTTATAAACCAGAAAAAACCTAATAATTGAGGTATTATAGCTCATTCAAAACGTGAGGTGAAACTACTATTTTCACCCCTCATTATATTATAACTACCCCTAAACTACCCCCTAACACCACTGAATTTAATTGCACTTGAAAAAATCGGTTTATATTTATCATTTTTGCATTTTGTTTCATTGTCCAATAAATGAGTATTAAAAAAAAAAAAACTAAAATATTTACTAAATTTCAAATTTTTCGCACTTCTCAAAGAAATAATAATACATTGTAAAAAAAAAACAAAAAAAAAACATGAAAGTACGATTGATACAGCTGCGAGGGTCGAATTGTTTCCATTTTCCATCACTGTGCGCCGGGATGACATCGGGGCGGAAAAAAGAGCGACGGGACTTGGTGGGAGGCGCGGTCAAGTCTCATCTTTCGTGGCACGTATTATATACACCGTAAGGACTATTTCTGCTTGTAGCGGTCGACCGCTATAGAAAGCATCTGTTAAACAGATGTGGTCATCGTGTTCACGAGATTTTGTTTTCAAACTGCTTAGATATGCATTTCTTCGATCTACTTGTAACTTAATACTTAAAAATGCGGAATGTCCCATCTGTAATCATCTGTGGTAAAGGCAAGAGAATGATTTTGACACGTGTCAAATTTACACACTAGTAAGTACAACTTCTCAAAAGTAGTTATGTTATTAAATTAGCACACAGGATCTGCCGAAACAATGCTAATTATAATTATTAGGTACGTTTTCGCACAATTTGGGTATATACCGTTGCTAATAGTTTAGGGCTCGGATTCAACCATACATTAATATTCAATTTGACAATGAATAAATAGTGCTATTTACTGCTTCATAAGTTATTAAAAACTATTTACAAAAAAAAAACAACCGACTTCCAAAAAACACTACAAAGTGAAAAATTACTTTAATTTCGGAAGTCGGTGTCTTTGGTTTTGAATTTTCGTTTTTTGTCACCGACTTCCGAAATTAAAGTTATTTTTCACTTTGTAGTGTTTTTTGGAAGTCGGTTGTTTTTTTTTTTTTGTAAAATGTTTTTAAGTTTCACTTTTTAGTTGTGGTACCTACCCCACACAAATTCGAAAACCACTAGCTGCTATGCAAATAACAGTGACAGAAACTTATCATCCACATATTAAGTGAAAAAAAGCACGTATTATTGAAGCTAACTCAAAAACAATCGAAGGAAAATTAATAAAATTAAATAGGACCACCTCGAGAACAAACCATTTCAAACAAAAAAGAATTTTTAAAATCGGTCCACAACATAAAAAAAAAACAAAAAAAAAAACAAACATACGCGACGAACATATAACCTCCTCCTTTTTGGAAGTCGGTTAAAAATATGAATTAGATTGTAAGTTTTTATGAATTAGATTGTAAGTCCATGTTCACACGGACGTAATTATATCGCGGCAGCAACTTTTACTATGGGACCAAACCTGAAATCGCGAAAAAAAATCAGCTTTTCCCTACATTTTGACGAGTTATGCGAACATAAATGTAGGGAACAGCTGATTTTTTTTTCGCGATTTCAGGTTTGGTCCCATAGTAAAAGTTGTTTATAATGATGGGTAGTCACGTGTTAAAGTTTGCGCACTGGATAAAACTTACCCTTTAAGGATAGGATTCAAAGCAAAAGTTTGTGATGATGGATGGATGTTTGTTACTTTTTCACGCAAAAACTACCGAACGGATTTGGATGAAATTTGCTACACAGATAGTTTATAACCTAGATTAACACATAGGATACTTTTTATCTCGATATTCCCACGGGATCAACACTTATGCGGGTAAGACTGCGGGGCGCTGCTGGTATTACAAATGCCAAAGTGAGTTTTTTAGGGTTCCGTAGTAAACAAGGAACCCTTATAGTTTCGTCATGTCCGTCTGTCTGTCTGTCTGTCTATCCGCGGTCTAGCTGGACCCTTAGTACTAGAAAGCTGTAATTTGGCATAGGTATACATATTAATTACGCCGACAAAGTGATAAAGCAAAATTATGAAAAACATTTTTTTTAGGGTACCTCTCCTACACGTGTAAAGTGGTGATGTTTTATTTTTTTTATTTTTTATCGCATGGTGTGGGGTATCATTGGAAAGGTCCTTCAAAAACATTGTAAGTTTGTGAAAACCATTTCTGGATACAGGGATCCGTTTGCGAAATATTAGCTTTAAAGTGCTAATTTTTGTTAGATTCAAGTGTTTCCCCCCCCCCCTGCCAGCTAAATGGTTGATTTTGGATATGTGAAAAAATCACAGCAGTAGTTTATACAACGAAATTAAAAGGAAAACTATTATAGTTAAGTAGGCTCTACAGGTTAACGAGTAATAATCGACCAACTTAACTTTGCAGTTGTAAAAACATGTTTTCCCATACATTCCGTATGGGAGAACATATTTTTCAACTACAAAGTTAAGTTTGTTTTTGGGATTAATTCATCCCAACTACGGAACCCATCATTGTGCGTGGTCCGACACGCACTTGGCCGATTTTTTCTTTTTGTTTATTACGCTTTCACTCTAAAACTGCTGAACGAATTTAGAGGAATTCTGGCACAAGGCTAGACCATGACCTGGGTTAGGACATAGGCTACTTTTATCTTGAATCGCAGACAAATTCTCGGGCAACAGCTAATTAGTAGGTATACTATGACGAATATCATAATCGTTTTATTTACAAAATCATGCCATGTTATGTGGGTGTGTATGGTAGGTACAATCATAAAGTTGTGTTTTATTACATAATAGTACTGGTTTTATTGAATATTGAACTTAAAACTGCTTGTTCAATGGACTATTAAATATTTGCATAAATTAGTGTAATTCTCAGTAGGTACCTACTGTTTAAAATACCTGTATGCAGCTATTTATGTAACCTGACACAAAAAAATGCATCTCTGCATTATGCCAGTTATAGCCTTAAATTCTTTTGCATAAAGTACCTACTTAGGTAAAAATAAAATTTATACAGTGAATATCTTTTAATTATTCATGTCCTAAGTTATTTTTCTTCCATTCAAACTGAGAATAAATAAGGCCCTTTGTACACGGCACGGTTTCTTTACGGTACGGCGTATAAACCGTATAAAAAACGTATCCGTCAACAAGCTGTCATAGTGATCCATACAACACTGACGACCGTGCTTTTTTTTTTGTGTTTGGCATCTCGCAGTTTTGGCCACTAAGGTCGTGGCTGCTTAACCGGATTTTTCCTGTGGGTGCCATAAGCTTCTACACTTAGAGCCTCCAGCCAGGAGCTAGACGACCGTGCCTACACACGGCGTATATAGTCCGCGCAATCCACGAAGACGCGCCCCACTCCGCTCCGCGCCGTACTAGAGTTCAGCTTACAGTACAGTAATCGCGAAGTGGGGCGCGTCGTCGTGGATTGCACGGGCTATAAACCGCGCCATAAAAAAAAAACGTGTCTGTCAACAAGCTGTCATAGTGATCCACACAACACTGACGATCGTGCCTACAAACGGCGTATATAGTCCGCGCAATCCACGAAGACGCGCCCCACTCCGCTCCGCGCCGTACTAGAGTTCAGCTTACAGTACAGTAATCGCGGAGTGGGGCGCTTCGTCGTGGATTGCACGGACTATAAACCGCGCCTTAAAAAAAAACGTGTCTGTCAACAAGCAACAACTTCAGTGGTGCATGTTGGGTGCACGTCAAATAAGACGCGTCGAAATGTTGCCACTATTATTAAACGTAAAACGTTTTTGAGGATGATATTCTCGTAACATAGAATAAAGTATATCTATTTCTTTTTTAACTTTTTATATTTGTTTAGTATATTGTGTCACATTTTAATTATAATAAATTATTTTTCTCTACGCCGTACAGTACAGCGTCTTAATATTTGTTTGCTGCACCGGTGGACGTCATTACGTCAGCGCCGGCTATCGCTGAAAACCAGCGCTGAGGCTCTGTCTTGCATAGGGTCACAGCATAATGCTGAGCGATAGCCGATTTGCGTGGATGTGACGCATGCTTCCCCCAACCTTTCTCATTTTTGTATTTTAAGCTCTTTTTGCGTTATGTTTACCTCAAATAAACGTTTTTTCTTTCATTCTTTCTTTCAAGCTTCAATACACCGCAAATAACCCGTAGTTTTGTTCGGTAAGAAAAACGTGTTTTTACAAAAGACCTAAAAATGGATAATGCGATAACTGTTTGGATGTAGATAGGCACCTATCATTATCACCAGAGGTCGGAATTAGGTAGAGTTATTTATGTACTTACACTGATTTCATACAACGAAAGAATAAAGTGGATATGCCCCAAATCCCGGGATTAATTTTGAAGAGCAGAAAAATCCCGTGATCTATTAAAAAAAAGTTATTTACTTTTACACAATTTAAAGCAAAACCTCACGAGTCTGAGCTAGAAGCAAAAGTATTTTCGTATTTATAAAAAGCGGCCAAGTGCGAGTCGTACTCGCCCATGAAGGGTTCCGTAGCAGCAAGTAACGATAAGTTTACGATTTATGACGTATTAAAAAAAAACTACTTGCTAGATCTCGTTCAAACCAATTTTCGGTGGAAGTTTACATAGTAATGTACATCATATATTTTTTTTAGTTTTATTATTCTCTTATTTTAGAAGTTACAGGGGGGGGGACACACATTTTACCACTTTGGAAGTGTCTCTCGCACAAACTATTCAGTTTAGAAAAAAATGATATTAGAAACCTCAATATCATTTTTGAAGACCTATCCATAGATACCCCACACGTATGGGATTGATGAAAAAAAAATTTTTGAGTTTCAGTTCTAAGTATGGGGAACTCCAAAATTATTTGTTTTTTTTCTATTTTTGTGTGAAAATCTTAATGCGGTTCACAGAATACATCTACTTACTAAGTTTCAACAGCATAGCTCTTATAGTTTCGGAAAAAAGTGGCTGTGACATACGGACGGACGGACAGACAGACAGACAGACAGATATGACGAATCTATAAGGGTTCCGTTTTTTAACGGAACCCTAAAAAGGTGAAGTATAAGTATGAGAATTTGCTTAAGACTATTAATAATTTGTATTTTGAATTTAATACTAATTAAAATTGTATGTTAAATATCTTTGTTTTATTTGTCTTATCTATCTCTGAGGTTTTTATTATTATTTATTTGTAATATTGTTGATCACACGGGATTGTCTATTAGAAATCCCGGGAACATCCATATTAATATCAACATTTCGATGCCGACTTCTGTTTATCACACAAAATGCGACTTAAGTACCTGTTTTCATTTAGAAAAAACTCCAAAATTAAAACAATAAGAAAAATCTCATAAGTCTGATTCACATCCTACAAAGCGCACGCGATGTAAAAATTAACAAAACAAACCTCAGACCAAATAAAAAACCAAGACAGCGCTGTGAACAGCAGGGCTCGGAAACGTTATTTAAAATAACTTTATTAAAACGTTTCTAACAGTTCTCGTTGTTCTTTGTACAAAATTCTGTTTGGAACGAAAACGAAATTAGAACGTTTTCAAAAACCGATTTATTCCGCAGAACGCGGCCACGCACGGGGCGTGCGCCGACAAGCATGAACTTGTTTAGTTAAATTGTACCTTATCTTCATTTCATTACATCATTGATTCCATTGCAGCACTTGCCGCTTACGTATTGATTATGGTCGTGTTGCGGTTTCCTATCAATCAACCCAAAAATGGAAAAAAACGGTTAAAAACATTTTAATAATCGAGAACGATTTAAATTTTGTTCTCCTTCTAAAAAGTTTTATAACGTTCCGTTCGAACATAACCGAAACAAATCGTTTCTTAGGTTTTTAAGACGAAACCGTTTCGAAAAATATACCGTTATCCGAGCCCTGATACAGTGAACCATGCTCAAACTACACCTCCGGTCTGTACATACACGTTCACACGCATACATTTACCACCATTTATAGTCAAACTACACCTCACTAAGTGCACACATGTTAACGAAACCGGCCTCAATTCACTGTTGACAGCGCCATGTCTTGATTTTTTATTTGGTCTGAGTCAGTAACCTATAAAAACTTGTGCCATCTAGTACAAAAAAAATTAAAGAAAAACAAAAGACTGATTACATAATCATTGATTGGATTTTCCAGTTGTTTTTTTCTGTAACTAAATCTCATAAACACCAGGTATCAGGATTTCCCAGTTTTAATTTTCGTAACTAAATCTCTCAAACAGGTACATATCAGGATTTCCCCTGTTTTAATTGAACACAATAATACTTCAAAACCAGCCAAGTGCGAGTCGGACTCGCGCATAAAAGGTACTGTAATAGTTACTACCAAAACCGTTTACCGTTAACCGTTTTTAGGGTTCCGTACCTCAAAAAGAAAAACGGAACCCTTATAGGATCACTTCGTTGTCTGTCTGTCTGCCAAGACCCTTTTTCTAAGGAACGCGTGGAGGTATCAATCAATATCGAATGTGTAGGTCTACGGTCCCTTGGAGCTCGAAAGTCAACGCAATAAAAAATACAGCGACATATTTTGATACTCACAAATATATCAAAACCTAGAGGTACTTCCCGTTGACCTAGAATCATGAAAGGCAAGAAGCAAGTTCTCACAGCACAAGTAAATACATTTGCAGTTGAAGAATTGACTGTGACGTATATTGATGAATGGGAATTCTTTTTTTCAACTACAAAGTTTGATTTTGGGATAAATAAATTCATCCGAACTACGGAACCCTTCATTGTGCGTGGTCCGACATGCACTTGGACGGTTTCTTTTTTAATTTAATCTTTGTTTTCATAGCATCTGGTAGTCACACATATTCCGTGAAAATTTCAACTGGATACCTGTTTCAGTACTAGAGCTACAGCCCTGTGACATGCCCTTTATCAAGACTGTATGCATAAAATAAGTAAATAAATAAAATAAATTAAACATATAAAATAAATAAATAAATAATGATTAATGACAGATGGCATAGGGTTCCGTTTCGTTGATATCATTTTGTGTAGGTACAGTCACGAGCATAAGTACCTTACAGTTACACAGAATCAAAAAAAGTTTTTTTTTAAGCTATTGCATAGCTTTTATCGCGGGCTTTGAGCGCGGCGACCGAATCAAGAAATTCCGTAACGTAACGAAAATAAAACCTAACACCCCCCACTCCGCCTACCATGTAATGACGGTTCCCATGACAACGTGATGTTGTCATGGGAACGTAATTTTTGTTTTATGTCATCACGTCATCATCCCAAGTGTAGCGTTGACAAATAAGAAGTATGGAGGTTACAAATGTTGTGTAATAGCTTTACCTCGGCAGTCCCCGACTGCCACACGTTTTTATAAATAAAAGTTGCAACTTTGAGGAAATACCTATTTCAGATTTCGATAGTACATACGGCTACACACCAAGCTATACATTTCCAGTTTATGCTGATCTCGCATTGTATAGGATTTCCGTAAATTGCTTGATATTCGTAACACCTTAAAATATATATCAATACTTTATAGGAGAAGAGCAGTGCTAGCCCAGTGGTAACGGCCCCGCACGACTTACAAAATGTTCGTGGGTTTGAACCTATGCAGGCGCTTTAACTTTGTGTAAATAATTTCATCACCACTGCTCTCAAAACTGTGAAGGAAAACATCGTGAGGATGTCCTAAAACCAAAAAAATGATTGTGTGGTTTTATGAAACCACGGTAAAAGTGAAACTTTACACGGTCAGCTGCTGCGAACTATAGGCGCCGCCATATTGGCCTTGGCTGCTCTGATGAGCGCCTTTCACTTTATCCCTACTCCGCGGCCAACCGTCACGCGTCACGCGACATGCAACACACAGACGAAAAAATTTGAGACGATGTAATAAAAGTTTCACTTTAAAAATCGAAGACGTGTGACATCTACCAACCCGCATTGGGCGCGTGTAGTGGATTACAGGGTACTGTCTTCTCCTAAAATTGTTTGTCCGAATATCATTATCCACAACACGTTTGCTATAAACTTCAGTAACCATAATGTTAAAAAAGTCGAAATTTTGTTTAACATAATTATTTAACTTCTAAAACTATTCTGTCCTAATATCGAGTACTATAACAATTGAATCTCCTAATTTTGAATGAAATAAAATCATATGTCCTAAGTATTGTATTATATAATGGTGCCGATTCCCTTGTTCACAAACTAAACTAAATTTAAGTTCAGTGCATCTTTTTCTTTCTATTTCATTAAGAAAAGGACAGAAGATAATTATTTTAGTTTAGTCCTGTCAAATTAATCAGCGCTTGACGTAAATTGACGTAATTTTAGTCGGCAAGTTTTTAATCACGTCTAAACTTGTATGGAAAGTGACAGGCGATGATTAATTTGACAGGACTAAACTAAAAATTTATCTTCTGTCCTTTTCTTAATGAAATAGAAAGAAAATAATGCACTGAACTTAAATTTAGTTTAGTTTGTGAACAAGGGAATCGGCACCAGTATGTATTATTCCGAATGTTCAAACAAAATCGTTAGTCCTAAAACTTTCAGTGGGAACATTATAGGCTGATTATGCTTATTTTAGGCTACTAGAAAAAATCACTTTTGAATCTTGCGTTAATAAGGTATTTATGCGCGTGACTATACTATAGAAGAGGTAACCTTAAAAAAACTAGTTTAATGAATTAGTCAAACTTCTCAATAGATACATGTTATATTAATGACGTGCTTTAATAATTCACCCATTAGATTTTTTTTTTAATTCCCACAAAAACATGTTTATTTTTAGCAACTATTTGTGTTTGGGTTATTCGTAGTTTAATTAAATAATATCTATTTTTAAACGGTTTTTTTTCTATTGTGAAGTTATTTATGGACAGTCTGACGTGAACGGTGTTTTTTTCTTTTTGTGGGGAACGCAATATACGTTTGTTATGTCCATTTTAAGCCGATATAAAAAAGCAGTATTTTTCCCAAAGAAATCTTAGGAAAAATACTGTTTTTTTTGTTGTTGTTATGTTTATACTAGTTCAATCAGCTTATTTAAATGGTTTGTTTTTAATTCTATTATAGGTAGGTAATGGAAATTCCTTTGAGATACGATATTCATTGAATTACAAAATGTGGACTTGCTGCAAGTTTATCGCAACCTAGCAAATTACAAAGCTAATCCTAGAGTAAAACCTATTTATTATACGTATCAAATGGTCAAAAGAAAAAATGCCTGCGAAAATTAGATAGCAACCAGTAGCACATTATTCTCCTGCTATTATTTTCCTTGTAGGCGTTTGTGCCCACATAACTCGTTCGTTCTTCATCATTTATTATCACTTGATAACTACTAATGCTTGATAACAACAGAATTACAAATCCATCCCACTCACAATATGTATTTTGTCTCTGTCAGATGTATCTTCTGATAACTTAACCGTCCAAACTTGGTGCATAACGACTAACGTCAACAACATACCGCTAATGAAAAATGTAGACGTGATTCTAATATAATATGAAGTGATAAAAATTGTTGTTGTTGTTAATAATGTTGAAATAGGTAGCTTATTTTTAAATGTATGAACATTTCAGACACTAATCTACATGGTCCTCATATAATATAGCCTGACGCTAAGCCGTTGGTCCCGGCTGTAATTTGTAGATCTTTGACAGTCGTTACGGGTAGTCAGAAGCCCGAAAGTCTGACAACCAGTCTTACTAAGGGGTATCGTGTTACCCAGTACTGGGTTGTGAAGGTCAGATAGGCTGTCCATGTAAAATACTGGTATTCAGTTGCATCCGGTTAAACTGGAAGTCGACCCCAACATAGTTGGGAAAAGGCTAGGCAGATGAATTTGTACCTTAAATATCTTGAGAACAGCCTCCTAGGAGCTCCGGTGTCATTGTCAGATATCTTGTGAGCTAGCAGCGCGCCGCTGAGGAGTAGGAAGCAGTCCGTGAAAATCCAGCCAGCTCGGCACCACGACCAGAGAGGAGAACTTACTACCTGGAAGTGGAAAATGAAGGTAATAATTAGTCATAGGTTTGGTATTAGTTCCGCACTCACTAAAGCATAAAATAAGGAACTAGAAAAGGAACTAGGGAGTGGGATTATAACATTATTATTAGAAGTAGTTGTAATTGAACCAAATTGTAATGCTTCTTATGAAAGAGCTTACGAGATGCACCAGAATTTTCTAGCATTGTCATTGTTGAAAACAATGTGTATTCTACCCAATTACCTAAGACTTAATATTTTCAATCTTATGACGTAAGCTATTCTCATAGATTTATCTTGTCCGACATCGCACTAACTACTTAATGCTCATACACATGAGTGGCAGGCGTCAACAACAGAGGTAACTGCAGCCGTCGACCCGTGTCGACAGCAGCCGCGGACGCGTTGACAGCGAGACACAGGCGAGCAGCTCTTTGCTGCCGACAGAGTCAACTTCAGCTGTCGGCAGAGGAAACTGCAGCTGCCGCCATTGGCAGGCGTTTGCCGTCGACACGTAGACAGCAAACGCTGACCAATGGCGACAGCTACAGTATGAGCGCAACGCGCGCGCTGCCTTGTCAGTCGACTTAGCGATGCGCTACAACAATGCTGTCAACATGGTGGGCAGCAGTCGGCGTGTTGAATACTGCAGCAGTTGCTTTTGTCGACAGTAGCAGTTGGCTCTGTCGACAGCTGAAATTGGCGCTGTCTACAGCAAAGTGTTGTTCGTCTGTTTGACGCCGAAAAGTGTCAACGGCTGCAGTTGCCTCTGCGGTTGACGCATGCCGCTCGTATGTATGAACACTTAGAAGAAACACTGTCATACTACTGTATCTAGCCGCAACACGGTGACACTGCAATGGATAAAAGGACACAGCGGATCGCTAGGTAACGACGCAGCTGACGAACTTGCTAGACGAGGATCCGGCACGGCAGTCTGTGGCCCCGAACCTATCGTGTCAATCCCCTTCAACCAAATACGCAGGTGGCTACAGGAGTTCACCCACACACAAGCAGAGAACTGGTGGACCTCGACACCGGGTTGCAGGCAGTCCAAGGAAGCTATGCCATCCTTGGATAGCAGGCTAACCAGGCGTTTATTATGCCTGGACAGGAACGGCCTGCGCCTGGTGACGGGGACCATCACGGGGCACTGCTCGCTAAACAAACACTTCCATACAATAGGCATAACGGACAGTCCTCTGTGCAGGGCGTGCATGGAGGCTGAGGAAACCGTAGCGCACGTACTCTTTGAATGCACAGGCGTCACCTAGATTAGAACAGAAACCCTCGGGTCACTCAGATCCTACACAGATGTTCTGAACAGACCAGGAGATTTAATTAGCTTCTGGAGGGAGGTGGGCTAGTTAGAATAACCACCAAACGGCCGCCATGGCCCACGCACAATGGTCCACCTTACGGACTAAGTGCGGAAACCAAACCCTTTAACATAGAACATAGAACACTGTCATACTGCTTTTGACATGATTTCTAAGAAATCTTTTACGACACTTCTGAACTAGTATTCTTCCTATAATTTATGATAGCAGATGACAGATTCTCTCGACTCAGAGCTGGATCACTAAAACGAAGAGAGATCAGTCTCGAATTCTCGATGACGAATTTAGAATTTTGTCTCGATTGTTTCATAATTTAGACACACGCACATCTGCTTAGTACCTACCTATTAATGTAAATGAGACATTACACGCGAGTTCTTAATCTGGCTAATCCATAATGTCTTTGAATTACAGCTGTTGTACTCAAGGTTAGTACGTAAATTAGCTAAATAATGTTGAGCACGTTTTGTATTAAAATAATCAGTACTTTACAAACCTACTGAGTCATTTGTTTATTTTCGGTGTTGGGTTCGTTAGTGAAAGAGAAAGAAACAAAGAATGAGTCAGTATTACCACAGGTCAATACGCGTAAAATGCGATCAAGAATATAAGATTTATATGCAGATGCACTAAATTAAAAACCGCCCAAGTGCGTGTCGGACCACGCACAATAAAGGGTGCCGTAGTTGGGATGAATTTATCCCAAAAACAAACTTAACTTTGTAGTTGTAAAAGATGTTCTCCCATACGGAATGTATGGGAAAACATGTTTTTGTATCTGCAAAGTTAAGTTGGTCGATTATTACTCGTTAATTTTCCTTTTAATTTCGTTATATAAACTACTGCTGTGATTTTTTTCACACATCCGAAATCAACCATTTAGCCGGCAGAGGGACACTTGACTCTAACAAAAATTAGCACTTTAAAGCTTAATATTTCGCAAACAGATCCCTAAATCCAAAAATGGTTTTCCATACTCATAATGTTTTTGAAGAACCTTTCCAATGATACCCCACACAATGGGACAGAAAAAAAAAACATCACCACTTTACGTGTAGGAGAAGTACCCTAAAAAAAATGTTTTTCATAATTTTGTTTTACCACTTTGTCGGCGTAATTAATATGTATATCTATGCCAAATTATAACTTTCTAGTACTAAGGGTCGAGACCCTTAGTACTAGAAAGCTGTAATTTGCTAGACTGTTATTTGGAGCTAGACCGCGGACAGACAGACAGACATACAGACGGACATGACGAAACTATAAGGGTTCCTTGTTTACTACGGAACCCTAAAAACGAATTGCTGACGGAAAACCTTGCGTATCATTTTCAGTTTCAATCACAATCTGATACTTAGTATTGGAGAATATTTCTAATCCATTGCTTCGTTTAATAAATTCGTCTGCTCAACAACGTAAGTAACGCAATGAAGGTGGCTTTTAACTGTCAAAATAAAAGTAACTGCAATCAATTGTCATTAGTATGTTACGCAATTAGCCCACAATCCGGTTGGAATTAAAAATCCAAATCACATTTTCTTACTTCCAATAAAATAATTAATTAATTAGGGCTTTTAAACTTATCATAAAAATTACACTCTTGCAATTCTGGTGTAACCAGACAAGCCATGATTTCTGATCTAAGCACTATTCTTAACTTTAGCTGATCAATTTAACAGTGTGATCGGCTCTATACCTTGACACATTGCGTTTTTGGGCACTCAGAAACTGGACACCAATCCATCAAGTTCTCGATTAGCCTCCACAATCATACTAATGAGTTAATCGTTTAATTAGTGCCACTGCCGATTTCGCAAGTGGCTTGCCCGTAGCCGCGTGATTCAGTTCGACACCGGACGGACACAGTAGCAACGAACGTGGCAACCAGCCAACGATAACATGCTTCATACGGCTAGCTGTTACGCGAATATCACCCCTCTACCTTACTAATAAGAATTACGAAAGAAAAATAGTGCTGGGAAAGTTAAAGTTGAGCCGTAGATCGATATGTAGATTTTGTGGGTTTGCTGATTGATTAATAATAAACAATGTGATTTGTAATAGTCACGTTGTTTAACTGGTTAGAGCTGTGTTTATTAGGATTAGGATTTTATAAATATATCTACCTGATGGTGATGAATCAACATACTCTGGTACAATCAGTTTTCTGTTTAGTCATTGTTATAAGTATATAACAATGACTAAACAGAAAACTGGTGGCGCATATAAACTACTCACTAACAATTTTTTTGTAAATTATTACAAGACAAGAGTTAGTGACTGCTTTAATAATTTACTGCATACTCAAATCCGATGAGAAATAGACTTGCCGCTATGTAACTCTAGATTGGCTTTCACTATAAGAATGGAATGTAATCTTTGTAGAACTACAAAGACATCAACATAATTTTTATTAAGTCATTCTTCACTGCAGTCACTTCTCTAACGAGCATCGATACGACGTGACAGAATTGTATCAACACATCCCAACACTATTTATTTTACAGCACGCTTTTCACGCAGATGCTCCGAATAAGATTCCACGGCTAAGGTTAAACACCTTGGCGGCCACTGAAGACAATGACGTAATGTTAAGCAATAGTTAGGTATGTGCCAATTGTGCGATGTTTTACACGATAATTTGGATTATTAGGTTTGGGAACTCTTAGACACTCATCAAATTGTTTAATTGCGCAAATCTTATGTGAAAATATTTGAACAGCATTTTTTTCTGCGTTTCCCACACAAACTCCAAACCAAAATTGGTTGTGTGATGGTAAAATGTGACAACAAGGAAAGGTCGCAGTGTTGAAAAGCTTTTCTAGTTAGCACTGTAGGTTAAAATACAGTAAAAACGTTTGTGTAGATGTAGAACGAAAATATACAAACAAAGGGTAAACCACAATAGTACACAAACACGTTGTGCACAGAAATTTTATGAGGTTAATGGAACAGTTCCAGTGGGTTTCCACCTTTCCGTGGGAAAAGGTGGATTTAATTATTAACACCGATGAGTCTGTTTTCTTTTACCTTTACTTTACGCACATTCACATAAAAAAGAGTGGCACTCCGGGAGTGCCGACAGAAGTGAAAACTTGAACAAGATCAAGGCGATCTTCTTTATAGAACATTAATCCGTAACCTTATCTAAATAAAGAGCACAATCGCGTTTACAAAGAAAAAAAACTTCCAAAACCTTTAAAGTAAAAATACTTGCAGACAACATTGATCCTTAACGTAATTTAAATAAAAAGAACAATTGCGTTTACAAAAACAAGGTGTCGGTAACGGTGTCGCGAGTTCAATTGTTTTTCCCCATGTCAAAAATGCCCAACGCGCCTAAAGAAATTTTCACTTCAAAAACCTATATCTATTCAATGTGACTAAAAATAGTCAGACATGATGGTAATACCTATTTCCATCACTTCCCGCTCCCCTATTCTCCTTGACAAAATAATTTATGTAGGATCCAATAGATAGATACTATTAACTCAAGGAGATTTTAACTCCTCCATTCTCCACCAATCCCATGCCATTTTACAAAACCCACTGTAAGGAAAAATACTCCCTTCGAGAAACTAACATCACTATGGCAATATTAATTACCTCAGTAATCCTCAACCGATTAGTATACGGCATGACAGCGACTGGCAAAAACTTGTGGGCGATCAGCAGTGCAATGGTGCAGATGCCTCTGATTCCATGAATGCAGGAGATCTCGTCATCTGTGCCCGGAGCTGTCAGCTTGCCGATCGTGTAGTAGAGAGAGAAGCAGCTTAAGAAACCCTCTGTAGATGAAAGAGAAAGGATATGCTATAGTGGCATGGTAGAATCATTTATGATGAACTCTTTACTACTTTTGCGTTAGAAGAACACTCTCAGGAGGATAATCCTTTGGACTACATTTTTCATTTACGCCAAACAAATATTGACTCCGTATATCAGCTTTATAATAATACATCCTAATGTTACTGAAAAGTAGGAAGTTACCCAGTACTATCCAAAATATCACTAAAAATGTGACTTCCACTAGTTTTTGCTATAGTAAAACAAGCTTAACAGGAGTCTTTGGGTTTAAAATAAAACGAAACCCCCTAGATGAGTTATTATAATTCAATACCACGTGCAAATTATCAAAAATATCTGGAGTTAACCTTGATATATCACTGTCCAGAATGCCTCATAAAGATTTTATTGCCTAAACAGATGTGCTGCATAAATCTTCACTGAGACTTTTGTAATATTATTTAGGTCATCTTATTTTTAACAGCACCTTTAAATCGGTGTGTTTGTGCTGATTTTGATTACTGCTGTATTCATGTTCAACTTTAGTTTTCTCTGTTTACTGGTCAGAGGCAGATTTAATGCAGCTGCAAGAACATGTCTACTTGGAAGTCCATTGATGGCTGGGCCGCAATATAGCAATGGACTGCCAAACTCTAAGTAATGGATCGATATGGATAGAACAGTGTGTTACCTGATTTTTTGCAGCCTTTCGCGTCTTTTTCTTCATCCTTTGCCTCTTCTCCATTGTCTTCCGCCTTTTCATCAGCGCCTTCGCCCTGATCTTCTGGTCTTCTATTAAAAAAGTCGTGAAGCGTCGCCACAAGTACCAGCAAAAGGATGACACCATAGAACGATCTGAAATATATTATATTGTTGCGTTTGTTAACTGTGTCTTATTCGTAATCATTTTTTTATTCTGAAATATTTGAGTAAACATATTTCCGAGTTCAAAATCTCATAATCCTGTCGTTATTTTCTCAAATTGAATTCAGGCTCAGTTTTAATTAAAAATAAACTAATTTTAAACTCATTAACAAGCGCGCAGGAGACTGCTCCTTAAAAAGTATATAATCCATCGTTATAATCTCGGCAACTCGGCAAAATATTGAAAATGTTCTCCTATAAATGCTAGATTCCTAGTTCCATGAACCATACAGTTTGGGACGATTGCTACTTCTGCTTGAAGCTCTATATCTTAAGGTTAAAAATAAAGCCAAACTCACAGTGTCAAGAGAGTCGGCACTTCAGTCCAGTCTTCCCACCAATCGCCTTCCTCCACGTGACAGTCTTCTTCGTCCACCTTGACTCGTACAACCACCCCACTGGTATGCTGGTAGTGTTTGACGGCATCTTTGATGACCACCTCCACATCCTCAGGATTGCAAGCAGCTGGCACGCAGACTCCCCAACTCAACGTTGAAAATCGCGGCACAAAGTGACCTGGCTAAACAAAGCATGGGAACGCTTAGTGTTAATAGTTCTGCAGAGCCCTTTTGGATTCTCGTAAGCTACATAGCTAGTTATTTTGCTTAGTGGTAAACTATGATCTGTTTCAAAAATATGTGATGGAAGTGTAAACAAACCCCTATTCATATTAAATTCTTACGAATTCACTCATTTAAGGGAATTAGTAACAAATTCATATTAATAGTATGTTTCTGTATTTATATGTGTATTCTGTGTATTTAGAAAGTATCAACGTTATTATAGTGCATGTGGTGTTAGCCTTTAATTAATTGTTGCACTTATAAATGTATATTGTGTACTTTTAATAGACATGAAATGTGTAAACAATTGTAGGTTAACCTATTAATAAATAAATTATATCTCACTACTTTCTCCAAAAAAAAAAAGAAAAAGAGAAAGTATTCTCCAAAAATGATCAAAGAAAATTGAGGTGATAAAATTAACCTCGATTGTCAATTGAAAAACATCTTTAAGCTGATTTAGAATTAGAATAATTAAATAAATTTTAAATGGTGCTACAAATTGACACCCACACGTACGTTTTTTCATACATTTGTTTACATTTTTATCAAATTCTCCACTGAACCAACGCATGTTCTTTCTATTCGCAATGACCATACTGACACTTAGTGCCAGGCTGTATTACTATGTTCAAGCTACTTATCGAATGTGGCACTAAGTGAAGCTCTGAGCAGAGCTGCTCCGACCTTAGACGTATTTCTGATAAGATTACTAAAGATATTAATTTCAAGGGTAATATTACGAAAGTTGAATGTTCTATTAATAGAGCTACTGTAATGAAAGCGTACAATAAAGCATATTACATCTATCATGTTCCTTAAATAGAATGGTCCGTTGTCAGTGGATCAAAATAGCAACTTTTTCCCTCGTTTATAAGTTGTAAGGTAACGAAATAATAAATTTATTTATGTATATATTTTTTGGTTCCTTTATTATAAGTAACTTTTATTATAATTATATCCATATTGCCTTTTTAATTCAACAAAGAAACGTAAGAAGATTTCATCATACAGAATCTGTATGTATTGAATGGAACATTAATAATCATTTCATAGTATATTATATTGAAAAAACCATCACTCCTGATGATTAAACTACCCGTTAATTTTGTTATTACAACAAACAAAATCTCAAATAATCTTGATATCAAAGTTTCAAAGCATGAGATTTTTTATAACGAGAATTTCAATAAAGACTTCAATAACAGAGTCATCAATCTACCAAACTTATACTTAGCTATGAATCTTTAGACATATTTCAATCTTACAGTAACCATTCAACGTAATCTTGTACATTTTGATGAAATCCGTAACCAGTTTATAGACTTAAAAGTGTAAATACACCAAGACGTATCGCTGTTTTGTTAAAATCTAACAAACAAAATAAAGATTAATGGCAATCTTCTATGTACAATCCACACTATACTAATATTAAAAGTAACTCTGTCTGTCAGTCTGTTACCTTCTCACGCCTAAACCACTGAACCGATCTTTATGAAAGACAGATACGAGTACATAGGTAGCAGGGAACCTAAAGAACGTCATAGGCTACTTTTCATCTAGGATATTTGTGTTAAACATTATGAAATTCAAACTATACGCAGACGAAATCGCGGGCAACAACTAGTTCTACATAAAAACATAACGTCACGAATCCTTTCGTCAGATTTGATAAGTTGACAGTCTCCGGTCACTCATCGTCTAGCATGGTTGGCACCCAACGCATGTACGATGTATTGTACTTTGACAGACAAATTATGCAAATGTCGCCAACCGCATGCTCATACATAATAATAAAACATCTCGTTTTGATGACTCCTTATCTAATTTGACCCAGACAATTTAAATAGCGTGTCTGGCTTTTAGGTGAAGGGCAAAGTTGTCTCAAAGCAAAGATTTAATTCGTTAGATTAGCCCTCACCGAATTTAGGTTGCGCGAAAAAGTTTAGTGTTCTTACTAAGAAGAATGAGCTCACACATCCCGCATAGATCGATAGATACGATTTTCAGTATGAGTGAGCGAGACAATACTATACAAATATCATTGTTATTGTCAAAGATTCGTGAGACCGTGTCAAATAATGATCACGTTTCTGACCTTCTTTTGAAGCGGTCGCGCGAATCTAACGATTTAAATCTTCGCCTAAAAGTTAAAGTTTCATACTCGCAGCAGGAGGTAATAGGAAAGCTATAACTACCTAATTGCTTTAGTAATCCAGTTTTCTAAAGCTTAATTCATGTTTGATTTCTTTCAGTTCAGTTGGAACGTCCCAAGTATTACAAGTGCTTTTCCCGTTAGACGAAAAACGTGCATTGCAACTTTTAAAATAGGAAGCTACCACCGCTTCAGTTTTATCTTTCAAGAATAATAAAAAACTATGTTAAATATAACACATACTAGAATACTAGTTGAAATAACGAATTCAAAACACGCACATTGCTCGTAAATATAAATAACATGAGTATTTACGAATGTAAGTTTTGAATTCGTACGAATATTGCAAACAATGAGCTCTCGAGCTAGTAGTCTTGGGAGCACTATTTGTTTGTTATGGCATTTAACGTGAGGCGAATGTAAACCATTGATTTGTTTATAACTGAAACTCACATCATCGATCCGACTCCTGATCAAGTTCTTGGCTTGCGCCAAATGCACTGGAGTCTCCAGTTCTGGGTGTTCCGCCTTCACGTCGAGTCGAGCCAAGCAGTACTTCCCCTGGACCTTGACCACGCTGCCACTCTCCAACTGCACTCGGGCACGGCTCCCCACACACTGGTCGAAGTCACCAAGTTGGATTCCATTACCTTGCAAGATACCCGAGGGAATCTTCGCCGTAGCGTCGAGCACTGTAATGAAAAATTCCTGTTTCGTTCAACTATGCAAAGCCCTTGGGAGCACCTGATGGTAACGCAGACGTGTCAAGGCCACGCCAATGTTTACTGTTCTTTATAATCCCTTTGAGTATTATAAATTCTAGGCCCTAACTATAAAACTACCCAAAATAAACGCTTCTTGTTTTTATAGCGACTACTAAAACAAAAAGTGTCCTTCGTTTATAAACAGTAAAACCCTTGATAAATGAACTGCAATAAGTCGTTATTTACGTTTTTTTTTTTTCGAGCAACATCTGTAATGGAAATATCGAAAACATTGCCAATATAAATAGTTGTAAGGTAAAGTAATTATTTCGGTAAACGGATATAAATCTCAAAATACGAGAGTTGAATTTCTAAACTGTGATTGTTGGATCGTGCTGAGAATGAAATATTAAATTATAAAACTTACTATTCAGTGCCCATAGTTTGGTTCCTCGTAATTGCCTCAACACAATTTGTCCGTGACGCCTGCATTCCGGATTATGGATTCGAGAAAAATTTGGTGCAAAGGTAGGAAAGAATGCATAGAAGTCTTCAAATTCACTTTTGAGCAAATTTCGTCTGTGCAAAGCGTCCGTAACGTGTGTTAAATAACTCTCAGTTGACGAAGACATTTCTGGGCGATCATCAAACTTCTCTTTTGACGTTTTATCCCTTTTTTTAACAAATTCGGTCTTAGTGTCTTTTTTTAAATCGTACATATTGTAAGTATCTTTGATTGGATATTTTTTCTTATGCTCCGGAACAATTTGTTCAGTCGTTTTAAGGTCCTCCTGACTCGAATCCTTATCTTCCTTTTCTTGACTAGATTTTGTTTTAACAGTGTCTTTTTCATGTTCTTTCTTTACAACGTCTTTTTTAGGTTTATCTTCTGCGTGTTTTGGTTCTTTTTCTTTTTTGTCTTCTTTTGTAGGAGCTGGTTTCTCAGGAGCATCTTTAGTTTTATCTTTTGATACAGGTTTATCAGTTTTATGATCATCTTCTTTAGCTTTACTTTTACTCTCCTTTATTTCTTTTTGAACTGATTCTACTTTTTTAATTTCAGGTTTGATTTTAATTTCAGGTTTTTTCTCTTCACTTTTGTCCTTTAAGTCCTCTTTTAAAATTTTCTTCGGTGATTCTATTTTCACTTTAACTTCTTTCTTTAGTTCTGGAAGTTTTTTATTTATTTTATCCGTTTCTTTAACACCAATTTTAGGTTTTATTTTCTTTAACGCAAAGTCATCTCCGTCGTCGTCGTCGTCATCATCATCATCGTCATCCTCGTCGTCGTCGTCATCATCGTCGTTGTCTATAACTTGTTTTGACTTCGGTAGCGTAACTTTAAACTCGGGCCGCTTAGTATCTTGCTTAGGGGTCAGATCAGATTTTTTTGCTTCAAATACCGTTGGTTTCGATAAAACACGTGGCTTATCATCGTCGTCACCACCAAAAATGTTATTGAAAAAGGGTATAGCTGGTGCTTCTTTCACTTTCTGTATATCTGGTTTAACATCACTCTTCTTAATAGTGGTTGGTTTCGATGCGACTTCGAGTTTATGTTTTGGTTTTTCTTTGACTTCGTCTTCATCATCAATATCATCATCGTGTTTTTTATCTTTAGTCTTGTGTTCTGTTTTTTTAATTTCATGAATTTTAGGTGTCGGTTCAAGACTTGGGTCAATTTTTAAACCGAGCATATTAAAGGTTTCCAAGATGCTTGACAATGTACTGCTATAGAAATCTTCATCATCGTCGTCATCATCGTCGTCGTCATCGTCGTCGTCATCGTCATCATCATCATCAACTTCTTTGGACTTTGATGCCGAGTCTATAACTTCTGTGCTCTTAGTATCTTGTTTTAATGTGTGATCACTTTTCTTTTCTAAAATTTTTGCTTTTGGGTAAGAACTTGATTTAACATCGTCGTCATCGGTATCGTCAAGTACTTTTGACTTTGGTAGCGTAAGTTTAAATTCCGGCCTTTTAGTGTCTTGTTTAGTTTTCAGATCAAGTTTTTTTACTACAAATGGCTTTCGCTTAATTTTGTCATCGTCTTCATCATCATCGTCGTCATCATCATCTTCTTTTGACTTTGGTAGCGTAACTTTAAACTCGAACCGCTTAGGGGTCAGATCAGATTTTTTTGCTTCAAATACTTTTGGTTTCGACAAAATACGTGGTTTATCATCGTCGTCGTCACTGTCATCGGTATCATCGCCATCACGTTTTACACTCTTCGTAGGAAATTCCTTGACTTTTGAGCTCTTAGTGTCTTGTTTCGGTTTTTGGTCACTTTTCTTAATGTCAACCACTTTAGACTTTTTCAATAAACTTGGTTTAATGTCGTCATCATCATCGTCATCGTCGTCATCATCTAATTTTAAAGAAGTTTTGCTACTTGCCTCTAATTTCACTTTACTAGCGGGAATTTCCTGTTTAAATCCTGTTTTTATTTTCGAAGTATCCATTCCATCATCATCGTCGTCATCTTCGTCGCTTCTTATATCGAATTTTAGAGCAGGTTTAGTTTCAGCCTTCTGATGTTTTTGTTGCTTGTCTCGTTCCACCTTCTTCAAATCCTCAGACACATGTTTTTCACTTTCGATTTTAACACTATGCAACTTATGACCGACCTTCACATCACAGTCCTCACACTTTTGCTTTTTTACATCGTGCTTCACACTTTCGTCTTTAGGTAAATCGCGTACACGGAATGCGGTTATCACTGTGGCAAGGATAGGCAGGCAGATTAAAATTAGAGCTAGCGTCCATCGTTGGCGCGCCATGGCCGACGCGATGCGCGCTCACGCCGCCATACTCTCGAACTGAAACGATCACGAACCTTGGCGTTTATTTGGAACGCACGGATTAAAACATATCTCATTGAAACGGGTGCTCATTGATGGTTCTCGGTCGAGGTTATGGGTTAGTAAGAGTATTTTAAAATTTTGTGGGAGCGGGTACGTATATCTGTGGGGTTAGTACTAGTGAACTGGCGTTAGCTCAGCTGATGGCGCTCGTCCAAGATCAGAGTAAAAATAGTGTTGCAAAGGCAATTGTCCGGCGGTCGCGCGGAGCAGCCGATAAGATTGACTGTATTGTGATAGATCAGCGTTATTGTTGCTAGGGATCGAGTTGAATGTTCATAACATTAAGTGCCTAACAAATTTTAATTATTCAAATTATCTTACATGGAATAATTAACTTGTTGTTAATCCTTCTGTTAGATTTTGTCTGTTGCAATAATATGTCTGCTCGAATCATTTGGTTTGGATAGTTAGGTACTGTTTTATATTAACTAATTCATTGGTCAGACTATAATGTCTTAATAAATAATTATGTAATTAATATGGTAATGGTATATGGTAATTCAGAATGCAAATGACGAAATAAAATAAAGCCTTAAATTAAATTTTAGTACCCTCTTAACACCGAAGACACTTCCAAATTGAAAACAGCATACATTATTTTTATTATATACAATGCCCTTAAGTTTCGTAAATATATTCAAATGAACATAAAAATATGTTAATTTGAATGAAAATACATCAATTCCATCATACATTTATTTATAATTATGTTGTTTTAACTGTTCCTTGCGTCCTTGAAAACTAGTACTAGTTTTAGTTATCGTTCAACCCTTTATCAGGCAACAGGAATACCACCATATTTTACAGCTAAAACATAAAAAATTGCGTTTTAAGTAGGTATTGTCGAGGGTGGCAGGGACATCGACGCGAAAACTGTCACCATAGATTCAAGTACATGATTCTGAACCCCCTGCGTTGAAATTTTTCGTCGGTTATTAAAAAATCTGCTGTTCCATACATTTTGACCGCGTAGGTATTGCACTTTTCTATGAAACAGCAGTTTTTTTTTTGTTGTAATAACCGACATTAGACAACCGATTTCAGAATCATGTAGGTACTGAATCCATGGTAACAATTTTCGCGTCGATGTCCATGCCACCCTGTATTATTTTACAAAGGCTATTTGAAAACTTATCAATCACTAACTAATTATTCCAAAAAAAATTAAAAACAAATGAAATATCTATTTTTACTAATATTTGGCAATGGTGCCGATTCCCTTGTTCACAAACTAAACTAAATTTAAGTTCAGTGCATCTTTTTCTTTCTATTTAATTAAGAAAAGGACAGAAGATAAATTTTAGTTTAGTCCTGTCAAATTAATCAGCGCTTGACGTAAATTGACGTAATTTTAGTCGGCAAGTTTTTAAATCACGTCTAAACTTGTATGGTGAGTGACAGGCGCTGATTAATTTGACAGGACTAAACTAAAATTTATCCCCTGTCCTTTTCTTAATGAAATAGAAAGAAAAAGATACATTGAACTTAAATTTAATTTAGTTTGTGAACAAGGGAATCGGCACCATTGTTGTCCGATAGCTAAATCGTTATGACTGTTTCGTTATGACTGGTAAAGGATTAAAAGTAATTATATTGTTTATGCCTTTGTACACACCTTGCAAACATTTTAATAGGTTATCATTCTAATTCTGATATTAAATATTATTGTGCTATTAATATAATACGTCTCTACAATAAGCGCCTACATATTTTTTGTGACAAGTTAGTAGTCACGCTACGTTGCTATTCATTTTTGATTAGGCGTTGTTTATATAACTTTTGTTTGTTCTGTTTAACTTTATTTATTTTCTGGTAATTATAACATGTAGACTATTTACTTTCACAGGGTTGAATAAGTTTTGTGGCAAGCAACAAAATAATAATAAATAGGCTTTCGTTAGGCGGTTGGATCAAGCGCCTGATTCAGAAGCCAGTACTCCTCGATACGGCTCGCATTGTGAGGAGGTTCCTGTCTCTGCAGCCCTAACCACCGGTAGCTTGGACCCTGCTCCCGACACCGGCGGACCTCTTTTTTTTATATTTTTAAATGTTTTTTTTAATTCTTTTATTTTAAGAAATATTTAAAAATGTAACCTAATAGGAACCAGAATGAATAAACGAAATTATAAATGTAGGTACACATATTAAAACTAAATTCGTTTCTAGATATATAACATGAAAACAAAACACTGTCCAATTCGTGAGGGCGTTAAGTATCGTACTGAGAGTCTATTTATGTGGAAATTTTCAGGAAAAACGAAAATAAAAATTCGCCACATTTTTTTTTTCAATGGGGAATTTTACCGAGTTATTCCATGGGGCGCGGGCGGCCGTCCATAACTCATGACTCCTGTTGATTTGTTAATTTTTAATGGATTTGAGGTAATTTTGGTACTAAAAATGTGAATTTTAAATTTCAATAACTTTTTTATTTTTAATAATATTTTAAAGAAATATTACGTTTTGGTAATGTTATTGCAGTACTTATGTGCCCCTTTTGGATCGGACGGATTTTTTTTTTACATAACATAACATAACATAACATCACACCTGTAATCCCCGAAGAGTTAGGCAGAGATGCACCTATAGTACACCCACATTTCGCCAGTTATGTTTATGTCCCATGTAATAGGGGGCGAGCCTATTGCCATCAACCGGGCACAAATCCAGACTCCGGGTTGCTACTGAGAAATTCCAGATAGAAAAACCCAATAACACTTTGCCCGACCCGGGAATCGAACCCAGGACCTCGTACTCAGCAGTAGCGCTTGCGACCACTAGACCAACAAGGCAGTATTTCAGTAGCAGTTTTTTTTTACATATTGTATAGAAATTTCGGATATAATTTCTAGTAAGATACATATTGTATAGAAAGCCCCAATAAAAGAGGGCGACTCAATTGCCAGTAACCAGGCACAAATCCAGAACCGAAAATTCGAAGACATGTGACATCTACCAACCCGCACTGGGCCCACGTGGTGGATTACGGCCCACTCCCTCTCACAGATAGGAGGCCTGTGTCCCAGCAGTGGGAACATTTATAAGCTAATAATGATGATGATGAGGCACAAATCCAGAACTGAGAATATTCTATTTATAGGTAAAATCCAAAAACATTTTGCCCAATCCGGGTTTCAAACCCACGCTTAGCAGCCGCGGTTAGGTTACGTCCACTAAACCAAAATGACAGTCGCATTTTAAAAACTTATGTACCATCTAAGAAACGCATAGGTATCTAAACACCGTAAGGACTATTTCTGCTTGCAGCGCTTGGCCGATATAGTAACGCTTACCTATGAAAAAAAGGGTCGTGTGCACGGGATTTTGTTTTCAAAATGCTTAGATATGCATTTCTTCGATAGTACAATATGGCCGATATAACTTTGCAGTTCCGAACTTCGCGCAGAAAGCTGCGCAATATCATTTTTTAAGGACCAAATAGTAAAATACAATAGCCGTGGATGTATTTAGTAACCTGTTCCTGTTAGCTATTTCTAAAGAGCCATAAAAAACTCCTGAAAGAAATCGACACGTGTTTCATCTCTTAACGAGGCATCCTCAGGATGACGATGGACTTGTTGCAAACCCGAACACGGCGTGTTGCCACACCGCTGCTGCTAAGCGGAACAGATTACTAAATAATTATATCCACGTCTATTGTATTTTATAATGGATTTCCGTAAAGTCACGCGCCTGTATCAATTAACTATCTTGGACCAAATAGTCACATGAGGTGAGTGTGACTTGGAGAATATGTGTGAAAATTTATAGTACCTATGTTCAGAGCTGTCAAGTTATATCGACGGTATTATAGTAAGAAGATAGGTAGGTATCTAGGTATACACAAAATTAAAAAAAAGAAAATTCAAAAATCATTTATTCAAACAAGGCTGAGAATCATCACTTTTCGAACGTCAAAATTACATAAGACAGTCCCCCAAAAACGCCCACCCTTCACCACTTCCTAGTGCCTTTTGCTGGGAAAAAGAAGTGGCCAACAAACTCCCCAGAAGTAGGAGAATATGCACGAAAGTTTGTAGTGCCTATGTTCAGAGCTATCAAGTTATATCGATGGTATTATAGTAAGAAGATGGTTAGGTACCTAGGTATTTACATTATAAGACATTTTAAAGTCAAAATACAAAACTACAAGGGTCAAACATTCTCCACTAAGACAGCGTGATCTCTGCTGCTCCCACAAGGGCAACTTGATATACAAACTACTTTTATCAAAAAGTACATTTTAACTTTCGCTGTAATGTCCTGAAGGTTATGATTACCCAATACCAAATTTTGGGGCAAAGTTTTAAACAGTAACTAAGTACTTAGCCTAGATTTTGTAAAACTCATATTATTTTAATATTGAAAAGTTTTTGAAGTTCAAGTTACACATTAAAAGTATTCTTAATAGCCGTCCAAATTAGCCATTATTATTATGCCCGTTAGGGGAAATATTACACGATCATATTTTTAGTCATATCTTTTAACCAATACGAAATGAAAAAAATATATTAAGTATACTGAAACGCACATAATAATAATAAAGTTGTGATTTGAATATACGGACAATTTGAGTTGGCCGCCCATTTGCTTACCTAACAATGAATTTCCCCTGAACAAAGAATAATACTAATTTATTGAATCAAATAACAGTATTAACATTAAATAGTATCATCTGTAGGTACACTTGACTTATGCTAGTTAACAACACAGGTAGGTGTTGCAACCAGCACCCTTACTAAGTTATAAAAAAAAAAAAGTGGTACAAGCCCATAAATGAATGAAAAAAAAATTAACGAAAAAATCCCAAAATCTGTTTCATGTCACATCAATATGAATTGTACCAACAATTTAACAATAACAAGTCCACCAGATCGACTACGATTGATTTATCGCCGATACATTTCGCAAGTCAACCCTGACTGCAAGTAACGATAACATTAGCCAAACACATGAGTAATCACTGTATTGTATTTTAATGAGGAGTGCTCATTGCATACCAAGCGTTTTGTGAACTAGACCTTATGATCTTATCGTAATTTACCCTTGTGCCTATTAGTTTGTTGGGGTTTGAAGTGACCCCTAGTTTTTGTGAGGTTATTACATCTCTCGTGTGATTAGTGACTAACCTGGTGTCAGAGTTTTAAAGCCACCCATAGGCCTCTGACTTGACTTCAAATGCCGTCGAGAAATACCTCTAGAGGTCTGCCCGACTTGGGCGGAGCATCGCCGTGTCTTCGTGGAGGCGATCGGCGGCGGTGATCTCTCGCGTCCGGCCCTGGTTCAGGCCATGATACGGAGCGAGAGGAAATGGCATGCCGTCACCTTCTTCTGCGAAGCGGTAATGCTCGCGAAGGAGGAGGCGGAACGCGAACTCACGCCCCTAACTACCGCAGGAGGAGACGCCCTGGGTGTCGGGAATCACGAGCCGATTTCCGGCCACCGTAGGCGTGGGCTTGCGGAGGGTGAGCAATGGGTAGCTCGCCGCCGATAAGGACCAGGCCCGGGTCGACGACGCGTTGCTTTCCACGCGCGCCTCAATGAGATATCAGCACAACTGACGGGGTTCACTAGGACCGATGCCTGCTGGAGTAACGGGAAAATCCGAAAGGGATACCGTGGCCCCTGGCAACATATATGCAACTGAAGGAACACGGGTGGGTTTTAGTCAGTAAGAGTCTGACACACCCTCCCGCTCCGCCCAGAGCGGAAGAAGTTATTTGACCATTTCCCACCCAAAAAAAAGGTCGGGCAGAGTGTTGTCGACCCGGGCCTAGTCCTTATCGGACGGCGAGCTACTCATTGCTCACCATCCGCAAGCTCGCGTCTACGGTGGCTGGGAATCAGCCTGGGATTCCCGATGCCCATGGCGTCTCCTGCGGCGACTATGGGCGAAAGGGCGCAAACTTTGCCTCTCCCTCATGCGTTCCGCCTCCTCCTTAATCGAACCCGCGTGCGTAAGAACTTTACGCTCAGCAGTCCTAGTCTAGTCTTCTCGTAGTTTTTATTGGCGTGTTGTGATATTACTGTAGACAACAAAGCATTTTGTATATTAATTAAGGCATTGTTTAACCTGACCTATATGTTTAGCAGTGGTTGCTCATAGACTTTCATTGTTGAAGGTACCTGAACTCGGTAGCCTGTTTAGGGGTCCGGTATGTCCGAATGAAATACCTAACGGAAACGATATAGGATCAGTCGTGTGTCTGTCTGTCATAGCCAATTTGCTCCGAATCTAATAAACCGAAATTTGGTACACATATCATTTTCTGTAACCCAAACACGGATGTGTTACGTAAATAAATGAATTTTGAATATGGGGGTCACTTTTGGGGGACAATTTATAAAAAATGCTTTGCACACTGTACCGTGTGACATATCAAATGAAAGGGGTAACTGTAAGGATCGCAAGTTTATACTTTTATAATTAAAAAAGGAATGTTTTTAAAGTTATTTAAGAAAATTTACCCCCATATCTCCGAAACTACTCAACCTAAAATTTTGACAAAAATACTGAAAATATTTCTATACTTATAGATTACAGGAAAACCTGTAAGAAAATCTATGGTTTCAAAATAACATAGTAAATCCCAATATTGTGCGTACAAACTTACATGTGCAGTTGGAATATATGGGAGAACACGTTTTTCAACTACAATGTTATGGTTTGAACTTGGGATAAATTCATTCCAACTACGGAACCCTTAAATTCTTAAATTCATTGTGCGTGGTCGGACACACACTTGGCCGGTTTTTTTAACAGTGTTCATTATTGTGCGGTTAATCTTCTTGGTGTGAGCCAACAATGTCTTTAAGGCTTTAATTGCACCGACGTAACCATTTTTGCCACATAATCAACTATCTACTTTAGTTTTATGTAGTTTAAGTTGATTTCAGATTGAGATTTCTAATAAAAAGCCGCCTCGCGTTCACGGTCACTAAGCACGGTCCCGGATTCATGGATCTTTGACAGTCGTTACGGGTCGTCAGAAGCCCGAAAGTCTAACAACCAATCTTACCAAGGGGTATCGTATTACCCAGTTACTGAGTTGTCAAAGTTCATATAGACAGTCGCTCCATTAAAAAAAACTGGTATTCAGCTGCATCCGGTTAGACTGGAAGCCGACCCCAACATAATTGGGAAAAGGCTAGGCAGATTGATTTTGAGTTTCTAATGAAAAGGTCCCAAAATATTGCAATGCAATTTGAATTTTGACACGTATGACACTGAGCTTATGTTACCGAAACTTAATAATTATCTGAGATTCTAAATTAAAATATTGATTAGTACTTCTGATCTATAAAAAACCCAAATGTTACATGACCATGGCTTAGACTCCCATCTTAACCATGACCAAACAAGGCTCGCAAACGTGCTAGCTGTCACCTGCTCATCACTGCACGCTAAGAAACCTTGAAGATGTACAAAAGAACCGGAGAACATACTAATCAATTGTACGCATTGTGAGCTGATTAGGACATTGAACCTTAAGTATGCACCTGATGTTTACTTTGACGACGAATTAGCACAAGGTCTAACATTGAACTGGAAGTATTGTTTGTATTATTTGTAGACTGGCCGTCTCTAAGCTGGGATTAAGAAACGAAAGAACAGGTTTTTGCCTTTTTATCCGACTACGGCAAAGCAAAAAGGAGGTGGGTTATGATTTTATTAGATACTTAATATTATTTAAATTACAAACTAAAAGGATTTATTTCTAACTAGCTGCGCCCCGCAGTTTCACAGAAGTATCGATCCCGTGGGAATATCGGGATAAAAAGTATTCTATGTGTTAATCCAGGTTATAAACTATCTGTGTGACAAATTTCATCCAAATTGGTTCAGCCGTTTGAGCGTGAAGAAGAGACAAACATACACACACACTCATAAACTTTCGCCTTTATAATATTAGAGTGATAAACCAATCAATTACAGGTACTTTTGAATTGTCAAGGGTTCTGTCAGTCAGAAAGATGAAGCTAGTAGCCCAAAGCATAGTAGGTTCCTACGCAATTGGCGTAGGTACAGATGTATCGAATCAAAAGGAGTATGTAAGTTTCTGCCTACCCCCAAGGGAAGAAAGCGTAAGTTTTTGTATGTATGTTTGTATGTACCTATGTATTATCTATTACATTTTTTTTTTTTTTAAATCTTTATTTTAAGGGCTTTATTGCTGAGCGATAACGTCACCCTGTAACATCATCAAAATAACTAAACCTAAAAATACTTTTTAATTCTAACATTACTCTTATTACTTACTACATACTTATTTTAAAACAAAAAATGCCAACTTGTACATTGTCCTAGCTTGTTCCGATAAAGGAAAAGCCAGGACAGCGTTACAGTCTCCAATGTCGTACTTGTTTGTTGGACCAAGTAAATTAAATCGCAAAGCCTCATTGCGCACACAGTCCATCAAAACATGTTGCACATCTTCGACTACTCCACAAAACAGCCAAGTTAAAACACTAATTGCAATCAGAAACATTAAATTCTGTAATGCAATCACAACTTTCATGAATTAGCATAGTAAGCTGTAAGGTACACCTAACCTGGGTATTACAATCAGCATCTATTGTGCAATGGATACAAATGCCACCTTATATTGTGTCATGAATCTATCTATGGACACTAGAAATATTAGCATCTTTTCCTTATAAAAGTAGCGGTTAATATACCGCAAGCAATGCCTTGTTGGTAACCTATAATAAAGACCACAGTTGTATGACAAGAACTTTCCGTATTCCATCAACCTTCTTCGTAAGTGGATTTTGGATTCCGAAATCGGTTCAAGTCGGATTCATAGACGACTCTGCCTTGGAGTGTCAATGTGGTGCTGTTCCACAAACGATAGGACACTTACTGTCATGTCCTGTGCGTCCTGTCAGCTGCACTGCCGTCCTTTAACTAGAAAGCCGTTTACCCCTTAAATGGCCAATTTTTACTTTTTAATTGAAAGTGATAGAGTTCAAAATTCTCTGTCTTTCAGTCTAAGAAACATTTTTACAATATAAATAGTTCCAGAGATATGAAAACTTTTGTAGGCCGTTAAGTAACACAATTTGTGATGATTCCAACACTAGAAAGCGTCTAACCCACACTTCTTCTTTAAGAGTTTCTGGAAACGATTCTTTAGGATAAACAGAAAAGAAATTGGATGTCTCCAACAATCATAGTTTTTAAGAAACAACGATTCCCGCGTTTTTTGTTTTTTGGCATTTTCTCGGAAATAACTTTTTGGGCTTAACGGCGTTCTAGTTAAAGGACGGCAGTGCACGTTGCAGGAACTGATGGACGCTAGATGGCGCCAAACACGTGGCAGAATTCTGGGCCCAGTCCATTTAGATGGCCATCGACACGTTAAGTAAGAAAAAGAACCTTCTTCGTCAACATAGTTTGAGTTACTACAACATAACAATAATATTACACACATAACATAACATAACATCATGCCTGTTATCACCGAAGGGTTAGGCAGAGGTGTACCTATAGTACACCCACATTTCGCCAGTTATGTTTAAGTCCCATGTAATAGGGGGCGAGCCTATTGCCATCAACCGGGCACAAATCCAGACTCCGGACTGCTAATGAAAAATTCCAGATGGAAAAACCCAATAACACTTTACAATAATATTGTGTTATATTAATAATAATAATCCCCCCACCGCCGTATCTCTACGTTGACGTCGTGGTGGGGCTTGCGCGCTCCAAACTCTCGGCCTGTGCCGGTAGAGTTACTTTGCTGGAACAGGTTGGGATGAGGAG
Organism: Agrochola lychnidis; assembly: GCA_963680765.1. Classification (NCBI taxonomy): domain Eukaryota; kingdom Metazoa; phylum Arthropoda; class Insecta; order Lepidoptera; family Noctuidae; genus Agrochola; species Agrochola lychnidis. The sequence continues at coordinate 21,432,340 of OY796857.1, forward strand.
CCAGACCAAGAGAGATACAAAAACCCGCAGGGCAGCATGTGGCGAGCTGTTGGGCAGTAGCGACCCCACGGACCCTATCTCCCGGGAGAAGTCTTGTTCCTCACCTCTGGCTTGCCTTTATTGGCCGGCTGGAGTGAACACTGATGAGGAACGGCGCTCCCGCCTCTTTCTTGCCTTAATTGGCCGGCTTGAGTGGAGATTCGCAAGAGCAAACGTGCTCGGGGGAAGGAAGTATTTCAGTAAGTGCTCGTAGGGATCTTGACCATCTTCCGGGCTCTGGGATTGTTCTGAAAGCCGTGGAATACCTCTCCACTCCTCAAGCACCTCAGGACATGTTGCCCCCTTGTCGCTACGACACTTTGTGCTAGCGACCTTTTTCGGGGGCCCATTATTGAGTGTGCAAGTCACCCCCTGCCATTTTATCCGTGTACATATAAAACATTGATTAGGCAGGGTCCATAGTCCTTCCATAGTTCCAGGTCACCAGTCAACTTAAGCCACCCAAACCCATAGTCCAATAGATTTGTTTCCATATTCTGCAATAGTCCTATACCAACCGGGGGTTGTCCTTGGGTGCACTTGCATAGTGCATACAGGGATAATAATCGTCGGTTGGTGCCTCATTCCATATAAAATTGTCTAAGGGGCCTCTGCGAGTTGGCTTCGGCCCCTCGTACGCCTTCCAAAAGTCCGGGACCCCAAGGTCCCGAGAAATGTAAAATAATAATCTTACACCAACCGGGAGTTGTCCTTAGGTATACTCTTCCATAGTGCGTACAGGGATACTCGTCGGTTGGTGCTTTATTTAAGGCGACGATAACCGACTTTTAATGATTTTATACTGAAGATCACGTCTGAACGAGTAGTGTTAATGATTTGGAAAAAATATATGTTAAATGTTTGAAAACGAGAGTTTCTATGGACAGTTATACACGTCAACCAGTAACCCCGTTACGAAACTAGCAAACGACCCAAGAGCTAGACTGACCCGACACTATACCGAAGACATCCCGGACGTCAGCTTGTACGAGATTAGGATGGCTCTGAAGCAGCTTAAAAACCTGCCGGGTGATGACGGAATTACGGCCGAACTCCTGAAGGCCGGTAGAAAACCCGTTCTTAAGGCCCTCCAGAAGCTTTTCGATTCCGTCATACTCGAGGGTCAAACGCCACAGGCATGGAACAGAGGTGTGGTGGTACTCTTCTTTAAAAAAGGCGACAATGCCCTGCTTAAGAATTATAGGCCTATCACACTTCTGACCCATGTCTATAAGCTGTTTTCAAGAGTTATCACGAACCGTCTCACGAGTAGGTTTGACAACTTCCAGCCTCCCGAACAAGCCGGATTCCGTAAAGGCTTTAGCACCGTAGACCTCATACATACGCTGCGGCAGGTCATACAGAAGACCGAAGAGTATAACCTGCCTCGAGACATGGGCTGTGCTGCAGTCTCTTCAACGGTGCCAGATCGACTATCGGTACATCGAGGTGCTTAAGTGTCTGTACAAAAACGCCACTATGTCAGTTCGACTCAAGGACCAGACCTCGAAACCTATCCTTCTGCAGCGAGGTGTGAGACAGGGAGACGTTATCTCTCCGAAACTGTTCACCGCTGCACTGGAGGATGTCTTCAAGGTTCTGGATTGGAAAGGGCTAGGCATTAACATCTATGGCGAGTATATCACTAACCTACGGTTTGCCGACGACATAGTCATCATGGCTAAGACCAGTGAGGACCTCAGTACAATGCTCGATGACCTCAGTAGAGCCTCTTAAAAAGTGGGTCTTAAAATGAACATGGACAAGACTAAGGTCATGTCAAATGCCCATGTGACACCCACTCTCATGAAGATCGGAGACGCTACGCTCGAAGTTGTGGACGAGTATGTTTATCTAGGACAAACTGTCCAGCTAGGTAGGTCCAACTCAAACTCAAACTCAAACTCAAATCATTTATTTCAATTAAACCATTTACAGGCACTTTTGAATTGTCAAGGAATCGGTCAGTCAGAAATAGGTATGAAGCTAGTTGCCCATTCCAAAGCGTAGTAGGTACCTATGGAGAAGAACGGGCAAGAAACTCCACGGACACTCTTTTAAATAAAAAATTGTTACAAAATATTGGTTACATCATTCATGTTGAAATTATACATGTGAGAACAATGTAGAAAGACGTGCACATGAGAAGCGTCCGTAATAAAAAGATAAAAAAGAACAATTCAAAAAAATTAAAAATAAGGCCTGGCAGCTAAGAGATAACCAGTCCCAACTGACGGCGCCCGTTCACGAACATGACGCATGGATTAGCACCATTCAGCTCAACCATTTTGAAGGGAGCTAAATGATCCAACACACGCGCCACCATCAGCGAAACATTTGAGTGAGCATGACATACTCACAGCCGCCAGGGCACATTCAAGTCAATGCAATGCAAGACATATTACCCGGTAAATAGTAACTCTTTAGTACATAGTGCTCACATAGTGTGCTATGCAATTATATAATACAAAAGAGATTGAGTTTATACAATGCAAAGATGGTCTTACAATCTTCAGCAGCTCCAACAGTATTTGCAAATGTTAATCAATTAGTTGTGGTTGTGGAGCAGGACCAGCATTGAGCCAAGCATTTTTATTTACTTGGTAAGATAAAAAAATAAACATTTAAGTTCGTAATGTCAAAAACAAAATAAAAAAAAAAAAAGGGAAAGCAACTCTTCCAAATATTAAAATTTTAACTAGTGAGCCCAAGTGGCTGTGGAGCAGGACCAGCATTAAGCCAAGCATTTTTATCTACGATATAATCATCCAACTTATAATATGCTTGTCTACATAGTGTGCGTTTAATGCATGTTTTAAATTTCTTCTCATTTAGTTGAAGAATATCGAGTGGTATTTTATTATAACATTTTACACAGTACCCCATAAAAGAAGTGTGAACTTTAGACAATCTAAAACGTGGTTGATCTAATTTATTCCTATTTCTAGTGTTAAAATTATGCCTGTCACTTATCTTACTAAAAAGGTGTAGATTTTTTCGAACATACATAATGTTTTCATATATATACTGACAAGATACCGTCATGATGTTAATTTTCTTGAACAATTCCCTTAGAGATTCGCGTCTGCGGAGGTTGTAGATGGCTCTGACGGCCCTCTTTTGCAGAATAAAGATAGAATCAATATCTGCAGCCCGTCCCCACAGCAAAATACCGTAAGACATGATGCTATGAAAATAACTAAAATAGACCAGTCTCGCGGTATCCACGTCTGTTAGTTGGCGGATTTTCCAAACAGCGTAAGCGGCTGAACTTAGCCGCCCTGCAAGTGATGTTAAGTGAGGACCCCACTGTAGTTTGGAGTCAAGCGTTATCCCCAGGAAAACTGTCTTTTCGACGAATTCTAGTGTCTCCTTATTCAATACAACGTGACATTCACTACTTCTAACATTCGGTAACGCGAATCTTATGCATTTAGTTTTCTTCTCATTTAATACCAAATTATTTACAGTAAACCAATTATGGACCGTAACCATAGCGTTATTTACGTCGTCAAGCTCCTGTGCACGTCTGTCTACTTTAAAAATCAGTGATGTGTCATCAGCAAATAACACCATTTGTGGTCGATTTTTCAGTAAATTTGGTAAATCATTTATATATACTAAAAAGAGGAATGGACCCAATATCGAGCCCTGTGGTACACCCATTTTGACTTTTAAACCCAATGAATTTACACCGTTTATTTGAACTTGCTGCAGTCTATCATTCAAATATGATTTTACTAAGCTCAGCGCAAGTTTATCCAGACCGTAATGCTCAAGTTTCAAGAGCAGTGTTTCGTGATCCACGCAATCAAATGCCTTGGATAGGTCGCAAAAGATGCCTATTGCATCTTGTGCCTCTTCCCATGCATTAAAGATGTGTTTCAATAAGGTGACACCGGCGTCGGTTGTGCAACGTCCTTTGGTGAAACCATACTGTTGATCGTGTAGGATGTTATTACGATTAAAATGATTGAGCATTTGATTTAACATTACTTTTTCAAACACCTTGCTGAAAACCGGCAAAACTGATACGGGCCTATAATTATTAGTGTCTTTGCTGTCCCCGGATTTGAAAAGTGGAATAACTTTACTGTATTTCATTAAATCCGGGAATATCCCTTGATCTACACACAAATTAAATATTAAAGCTAAATAGGGTGCAATTGTCTCAATAATTGATTGACAAACTTTAGTAGACATGCCCCACAGATCTTCGGTAATTTTGATCTTAAGTTGCTTAAAAGCCTTTATAACGACCACAGGGTTTATATGTTTAAATTTAAATTCCACAGGGCAGGCTGAAACATTCGCTTTTAATAAATCAATCGCAAGTGAGGGGGAGGAATTTAGAGTTTCTGTAGTTTTAATTGGAATATTGGTAAAGAAAGTTGCAAATTCTTGAGCAACATCGATGTTGTCGCTAATAAGACCGCCGGAAGTGTCAACTTCGAGAAAGAGGTCAATCGTCGAATCCCTGGGCAACGTTCGGGAAGCTACGCAATATCTTTTCGTCCCACATACCACAGTGTCTCAAGACGAAAGTCTTTGACCAGTGCGTGTTGACAGTGATGACCTATGGTACTGAAACGTGGTCGCTCACAATGGGCCTTATCAGAAGGCTAAAAGTCACCCAAAGGGCAATGGAGAGGGCTATGCTTGGAGTTTCCCTAAGTGATCGAATCAGAAATGAGGAGATCCGCAGGAGAACCAAGGTAACTGACATAGCCCGAAGAATTGCCAAACTTAAGTGGCAATGGGCAGGGCACATTGCTTGCAGAACGGATGGCCAATGGGGCCGAAAGGTTTTAGAGTGGCGACCGCGTACCGGAAGACGTAGCGTTGGAAGGCCTCCCACAAGATGGACCGATGACCTTGTGAAGGCCGCAGGAATCCGCTGGATGCGGAAAGCACAGAATCGGTCGAAGTGGTGGTGCTTGGGGGAGGCCTATGTCCAGCAGTAGACGTAGGGATATTTTAGATTACATTCATATTACATAGTGAAATTAATTTGTAAAGTTATATCTAACGCGTATAAAAAACTGAGAATCACGCAAAATCTATCAAGCGTATTTTTCTGAAACCATTATGCGCTGTTTTAAAGATAATTTAATTATTGATCTTTTAGGATCAATAATAATGCGTCTAATTTGGAACAGCGCTCCTTGATGGGGGAGTCCTATTACTAGCTGCACGCGTAGCATGACCACCGTAGAAACGAGTTTTGTCGACGGAAGAGTAGACAAAATGACTGATAAACAATCACAATCTCTAATTTTGTCTATTCTTCCGTCGACAAAACTGTTTGACGAATTTGTTATTCGATAAAAAAAAATTGTTAATTTCATTCCAAAGGTCCCGAACCCCTATCCCGAGATTTGTCAAAGACATTTAAATAGCTTATTCTCCCCCTGCAGGACAAACGCCTCTTCTCGTACAAAGAAGGTATAATGAGCATTGATCACCAAGCTTGCTCCGCGGATTGGGGTTTTCAGAAACATAAATTATAGGTATGTCCAGGTTTCTTCACGATATTTTCATTCACCGATATTAGTGATATCCAAGATAAAGTTAGAAAGTATACCTACATAATTTTATTACAAAGTTTAAAAGTCAGATTGGTATTTGCCCGGATTTCAACCTATACACAACATCTTGCATGAGAAGCGAGGCCTTATCCGTCAATAAAACTTTAACCGTAAACGTAATTTCTACATTTTTTTTTTTTTGGGTGGGAAATTATCAAATAACTTCTCCCGCTCTGGGCGGAGCGGGAGGGCGTGTCAGACTCTTACTGACTAAAACCCACCCGTGTTCCTTCGGTTGCCCTGTTGCCGGGGCCCACGGTGTCCCTATCGGTTTTCTTCGAACCCCCGGCAGGCATTGGCCCTAGCGGACCCCGTCAATTCTGCTGACATCTCTTTGAGGCACGTAATTTTAGAAAAAAGACTAAAGACTAAATGATGTAGGAAAACAAAAAAACGTAATTTCTACATCATTTAGTCTTTAGTCTTTTTTCTTGTGTTGTTCTCTGATTACTCTTGTCTTTTATGTATGCACGTGTTTCTGTGACAAATAAACCTATTTTTTCATTCTTTCTTTCTTTCTTATAATTATGTACTAGAAAACCCTGGCTGGTCCTTCGAAGCGTTTTCGATTCTTTGGTACATACCATGTATTCGGTTTTACCCGACTATGACGAAGCAAAAAGGAGGGTTATGATTTTGACCGGTATTTATGTTCATATGTTACCTCATAACTTCTAAATGAGTAGTTTATTTTGAGATAGGCTGACTATATGAATGATTTTTTTTTTTATTTAACCCTAGCTCACTAACCTTATTTTCGAGTAACGCTGTAACTAACCTTTCGTCTCTGAGACTACGAAAAAAAAAAAATTACTTTTAAAAATCTGTTTAATTTTCTTTAATCAAATTAAAGTTCACAGTAATTAAGCTTTTAACGTATCATATAATAATAAAAATATCTTAATCAGTACAGCACGCGTAGCATGACCACCGTAGAAACGAGTTTTGTCGACGGAAGAGTAGACAAAATGACAGATAAACAATCACAATCCGTCATTTTGTCTATTCTTCCGTCGACAAAACTCGTTTCTACGGTGGTCATGCTACGCGTGCTGGAATTACAAATAGAAACTGTATGTTCGCCACAAATGGCCCTCTTGCAGCCCTTGCAAAAGTATTTGGCCATGCGACGTTTTTTCGCTGGGCAATAATGCAAATTTTTCGGTTTCTTGGTTGCTCTTGACTTGACTGTTCGTCAGAAATATCTATTTTTAGAATTTCGCCGATAATTTGCTTCAAATTACGCTGCAAAGTCACAGTGTTATATCGCTCACGAAGCCAAGGTGCCATAAGTTCTTCTGCCATTGCTAAGGCAAAATCCCTTCTTTTTGTAGGTTTTTATTATTACGGATCTCGTGTGATACGTGCAGGACATAAGCATTAATTATAGATATGTTTAGTATACCGTAAAACAAGCACAACGGCCATCGGTTGGTTTTACGGCTTGTGCTCATAATTGAGCACATCTGGTCCACTGTATCGACTGCTCCTTTAGTTGAATTGTAAAATTCAATAATTTCCGGTTTTTTGGAGCCGTTGCTAATAAACAGAAGCATGAAATGCAATATAAACAGAAGCATAAAAGTATGTACAACTTTACTAAAAACTATACAGCATTACTAACCTTTCGTCCGTGAGACGAAGATCACGCGATATATGTCCACATAATTATCGTGCATCCGCGATGAGTCCTTGCGGGTGACTAATTTCACTATCCAGCACGCGTAGCATGACCACCGTAGAAACGAGTTTTGTCGACGGAAGAGTAGACAAAATGACAGATAAACAATCACAATCTGTCATTTTGTCTATTCTTCCGTCGACAAAACTCGTTTCTACGGTGGTCATGCTACGCGTGCAGGAAGGTACTAAAAGAGTGCGGGGCGGGGGGCAACGAGAAGTTGGCGAAATGGCGAAAGCACTAGGTGCGCGTCGTCTATTATACGAATGGTTAGTGATCTAGGGTTAAAGTATGTAAATTAGTTAAGTTAATAAACGTATGAAAGTCCGTTATTAACTTATTACTTGCAAGCAAATCATAATCTAACGAAAAAGAGTTCTATTCCCAAGAACAAAGAGTTTGTTTTATTGTGTCTACCTATGTATCTCTTAACATAGTTCTAATATATACGTATGTCGAACCTAGAGCTCTGGCTGAAGTAACCAGAAAAACAAGAATACTCATTAAGACCATTCTGTGACATTATTAACTAGAATGGTTCTACCAGTTCAGCTTAGATGCGGTACAGGTTGTATTTTTATTTAAATCTTGCTCAATTTGTTATTTTCATACAAAACTTTGTCATAAACCTCCACGGTCACCACACTTTAGAGTCCATAATACCTCAGCTCAAATTCACTCCGTATTTCACTCGCACTGAGCGGCGGCGGCGGGGAGAAGGCTTCAAGGCACCGGCAGGCAGAAGGCTCCAAGGCGCCAATAGTTTAGGCAATTTCTGTTTTCGGCGAAAATAATGGTAATTAAAAACATAGTATTTGCTTTATAGTTAGTTTAGTTATTATGCAAGTGCAAAGTTTCATGATCTTATTTGAAGTATTTTTTTAAACCAACGGTTTATTGTTCGGTTTGGAGGCAATTTTTGTTTTTTTTTTTTTATCGAGATATTTTTATGGAATCGTGTTTTCATCAAACACAATCAATCTACCTAGCCTTTTTCCATATATATTGGGATCGGCTTCCAGTCTAACGCAGATGCAGCGGAATACCAGTATTTTACATGGAGCGACTGCCTATCTGACCTCCACAACCCAGTAACTAGGTAATACGATAACCCTTGGTAAGACTGGTCGTCAGACTTTCGGGCTTCTGTCGACCGGTAACGATTGTCAAAGATCCACGAATGCCGGTCGAGACCAACGGCTTAACGTACTTTCCGAGGCACGGAGATGTCTCGGTATGTAAAGATGGTCACTCATCCACAGACCAACCCCGGAAAGCGTAGCTTAATCTGATGAATCGACTTGTGCGGCTATTATTACTTAGGCACGAGCTCCTTTTTAATTTTGTTTTTGTCAAACACAGTACTTAACATTAGTCCTCAACTTTACTAAATATTTATTTCAAAATTAATGCTGCACTATTTTCGATCTAACGGAGGATCATGCTAAGCAATTAATAAACATTATTCTTTCTTTCTTTCTTTTCTTTCAATTTGCGGTAATAGATTCTTAAAGAAAGTTTTGGCCAGTTCAGCATCAGAATGTGTATGCTACTGCCTATCCTCTTGACATTGCCTTGCAGTCAGCAGAACACTAAAGAATGGTTTTGTTTAGGCCCTGCGCAGACGGCACACTTTTTGTGCGATCGAGTCTGCGGCGCACAAAAAGTCTGCATGGCGCGCAAAAAGTCGGTCGCGGATATTTCACAGACTCAACGCACACGACGCACATCTTCGATCATTTTGTCGGCAGAGCTGTAGGGACGTAGACGCTATGGAAATCGTGCAGAGATCGCGAAGTATTATTTTGTACATGAAGTACAGAAAAAGAAGAAGAAATAGAGAATTTTGGGTACATCCTATACTTTCGGAAAGATTACTGAAGGGACAGTTCCATACTAAACATTCATGATATTCTGCCTATCATGATATTCTGCCTTAGAAGTATCATAAATTGCTGGTCTGTTTTGTATTTCTTGAATTAACATAGTTACATCGACCTCTGGCGCCATGATAATAGATCGCGTGCGTTACGTCCACCCCTAGCAAATGCAGATTGCCGACTAAAGTGTGCGCCGTCTGCGTTAGCGCGCGTTGAAGCAAACGTTCAATTTTTTTCACACACTTTTTGTGCGGAGCGGCGCGCCGCGGCGCGGTGCGGTCTGCCCGAATTACACGGATTTTTTGTGCGCCGGACTTTTTGCGCGTCGTGTGCGTTACTGCATATAATTGCATAGGTTCTATTTTCACAGACTAAAAATTGCGTCACGGATAGTCTGTCGTCTGCGCAGGGCCTTACTCTACATTTTTTCATAGGTACCTCCGTGAAAGATTTCTGATCCGCTACTCTCTCTATAGAAACGATGGAACTACGAAACAATTGAATCAAATTATGTTCTTCTTCAATCGGTCCCTTATTACTGAGGATCGTGGTCACTAGACCCCTATAACGGACAATCTGCCTTCATAGATTCCGGTCCAAAGTTGCCATCATCACCTGCTGAAATTTACTTGAGAACGTAGCTGCTTTTACTTGATCGGACCATCGTGTTGGCGACCGGCCTCGTGCTCTCTTTCCTTCGGTACTGCCAACAATGACCAGCTTTTCAAGGCTGCTATCTCCCCTTCACATCATGTGGCCGAAATAGGTCAAAATACGCTTTAGGCAAACTGTAGACAATCGGGTCTTGATGTCGAGTTGGGAAAGAATAGACACATTTGTGGCTACCCATGGAATTCGGAGCATCCGCTTCCAGCACCACATTTCGAAAGCATCTATCCTCTGTATTTCTCTTGCTCGGATTGTCCACGTCTCAACTCCAAATTATGTTAAGAATGCCTAATCAAATTTAAACATTATAAAGTAATATTATCCTGGTCAAAACTTAAACATACCCCTGTATACAGTTATACACTAGAGGCGTGTATACTTTGCGTTCAACAACCTCCGTAGGGCGATCAGTACTTGTCTATTTATACCCTTCAAACATTACCAACAGGTTCCCAAGAGTCAGGGCTGGTCAAGATCATTACCACATACTTGCAAGTTTACTAACCTAAGACAAGATAAACTACAGGTTTTTAGCTTGCATTGTATTACAGATACTTAGGTATTTACATATTAATATAGGATGTTATCTGATACCTACGTACAATAAAATGTTTCGAATGTAAGTAAGCCTTGTTAAGAGACAACAATTTGACAGGAAAATTACAAAACTAGTTCAGAAAACGGACCTAATCTGCGTTCGCAATGTATTTGCCAAACATGTAAACAAACATGAGGTTTAGGAAAAACGATTGTAATGCACACACAATAATGCTAATGCTATTGTAATGCATACACATAACAAGAAACTCCACAGATACTCTTTTAAATCAAAATATTGTTACAAAATATTGGTGACATCATTCATGTTGAAAATACACATGTGAGTGCAATGTAGAAAGACGTGCATGTTAAAAGCGTCCGTAATAATAAAACAAAAAACAATGGCAGCTTAGAGATGACCAGTACCCTAATTGCGTAATACAACACAATCAGAATCTGTTTCGATTTGAAACAGATTGCTAATCCATTGCTTCATAAGTTGGAAAAAAAAATCTGCTCAACAACGTAAATAACGCAATGAATGTTATTGAACTGTCAAAATGAAACAAATTTAGCAAAATTGTTTACGAAAATAAGTTACGCAATTAGGGTACGGTTCCTACTGACGGCGCCCGCTCACAAACATGGATCAGCACCATATAGCAAAACCATTTTGAAGGGAACTTAATGATCCAACACACGCGCTACCACCAGCAGACATTTGAGTGAGCATGACATATTTTTGTACCCAGTAAATGGTAGCTTTATAGTAGGTACATAATGCTCACACATGTGCTAAGATACAATTATACATGCTAGATAGTTTTTACAATCTTCAGCAGCTCCAACAATATTTTAGAATGCCAATCAATTAGTTTATGCGTCCTTGTGGAGCATGACCAGCATTGAGCCAAGAATTTTTGTCAGTGATTAATCCCCCAATTGTAATAATTATGCTTGGCTGCATGCGTTTTATACAAGATTTAAATTTCTTTTCAGTTGGAGGATACACAGTACAAAACAAAGTGTATAATACTGCCCCCGATAGAAAAAAAGACGCATCTAAATTATTTTTTTTTCAGATTTGAGTTATTTATATTGACGGAATCAGAAAAAAAGGCACATCTGCCTGATATAAAACTCAAATCTGGAAAAAAAATTAGATGCGTCTTTTTTTCTATCGGGGGCAGAATATATGTGGCCAGGACAAACAGACACGATATTATTAACAATATTTAACTTTTTTTTAAATTATTTTTTTATTTTATTAATGTCATATTATTTTTATTATTTTAGCCTTCACCTCTTAACTTTATGCAGACCGCCAAAATAAGCAGGAATTTCATATAAAACTGTCTCCGGTAATCTTCTTAAGATACGGCTATAAATTATTAAAATTATCGTCATGTTATTGTTTCCGCAAGATTCATAAATTTTGTTTTTTAATTAAACGTCTAGGCTTGGTTGGCACTGTAGACTGTCGGACATTGATTCAGCATACATTGTACTACATTTTACGGCCAAGAATTTTGATGAACCCTTGAAAAGGCTCTCGTCAGGCCTCGTCCAGAGTGAGGAGCTTTCGCGGATGCTCAGGCGGGCACGAAGTATCAAACAATATCAAGCCGCATTTTGCGTCCTTGGTTAGCGACTATAGCGGGACTGAGCGAACTTCAGTCCTTTCACAGGTACAGTGATCTTTATTTTCTTTGCTATAAGGTTGCTGTTTGGCTGCTGTCATTGGTAAAATATCTGTGAAAGAGCTATAGCTAGCGAGCGATCTTCCAATGTTTTATGCGGGTTGCAGACCAAGAGCTAAGCTAACTTAGCTTAGCTCGCATAGCTGACGCAGTTTTTCATACTTGAGTCATAGTTTGCGGTCTGCACACAAGTATGGAAAACTGCGTCAGTTTTCCATACTTGTGTACAACTGACGCAGTTTGGTCTGCAACCGGCTTTACCCTGTCGAACTCTGTCTAGCTTCTACTGCCGCTACAGCAACTCGTGAAGCACCATGGCCTGATGGCCATAGTGCTTCAAGTGCTTCACGAACGGGCGCGGTGGCGGAAGCGATTAGGTGATCCTAATCGCTTCCGCCACCGCGCCCGCTACCGCCCTAGTCAACGCACGTTCACTCTAGACGAGGCCTCAGATGGTTGGATCAAGAGGTTACTAATCACGGCGCGTGTAGTTAGAAGCTTTTCTCAGGAGTTCTGCTTTCTAGAAGCTTCGACCTTGGTTCTGATGCCACTTGAAACTAACGCATGTTAGTGTAAATCATTTATTTTTTCACGAGCCCCCCTGTTCCTCATGACTACCTTTCATTCATAACTGTAGCTATTAAAATATTGTTAAATCCTCACTATTTTCTAAGTTCCTTTGTGACCATAAGGTATTATTGAATGAGTAGGTAAGTTAAATTTAACAACTATCCTCAATAGGATATAAAACAGGTTTAGTTTCGGACAAAGAACTTTACTAAATCATTCGCGATTATGTCAAAACGACTCTCAAAAAAAAAACAATATCTTAGTCACTACAAGGAAGTTAAAGATGACCCAAAAGATTTAAATTTTGTCGTATAAAAAAATCGCATTAATCAAAAATTATTGGCTAGGGAAAACACATACTTATTTTCCGTACGCAATTAAATTTCCAAACGTGTAAACAAATACGATTTTTTTGGAGAACACCTACACATACTACGTAACACAAAACATTTGTATATTCTCGTATATATCTCGTATAAGTTAGGTACATTTTATGCACGCACTGTGATGCCTGCGGATTATTTTTATATTATTTTTTTTATATTATTTTTTTTTTTTTTTTTTTTTTTTTTTTTTTTTTTTTTTTTTTTTTTTTTTTTTTTTTTTTTTTTTTTTTTTTTTTTTTTTTTTTAATCTACCCATGCTATAAAAATCTATAAAAGTTTCTGAAAACGTTAGCTTATTGGCAACATTATAACAGCCAGTGTCATAGTAACCATTACATCATCCAAACGAGTGTTATAATGTTGTACTAAATTTCACTATGCAACTCGTTTCAATGTTCAAGCGGGGGACAGCAGCACCCGTTGCACGCATGTGTGTGTGATGTGCTGCTGCAGGCGATATACATACGTGGACTTGTAGTGAATTTCGTGGGAATTTCTTTATTCTTGATCTTGAATTACAAACACCCAATGGTTTCAGAAACTTTTATAGAGGATTCATATCATGGGTGTAGATAAAGTATTGTATGCAACTGTTATAATTCGTGTTTTAATACCCCTTATTATACAACAGTTGCATAAATAACTAAAATAATATTTATTCATATAATTCGTTGTATTATATTCTATGTACTGTTTATTTTATTTTGTTACCTACCTATTTATTATGTACCAATCACTGAACCTGACTTGATTTCCGTACGTCTTTTTCGGATGACCACTGAAAATCAACGCTGTGCTGTGGGTCTCCCATACAACAACATCATGCTGAGTGGAAGCCTTCTCACAGTCATGACGACTATGTCTGTTTTATGCTCGTGATTTCATATGTACTTTATTTTTTGTTTTCTGATTACTCTTGTCTTTTTGTATGCACGTGTTTTTATGACAAATAAACCTATTTTTCTTTGTTTCTTTTTCCTTACTTAAAGTTTGCGCTAAAACTTAATTTTTTTTGTGACTTTTTCAATTATACTAGTCATGCTTAAGAGGGTTTATCCTAAAGGCTCCTTCAAACAGGCGCGACACACAACGCGACACATAGACACCGCTCGTCGCCAGCGTTAAAAGTTGGCAACATCGTAAATACTTAGCTGTCAAATATTTACCTGTTTTTATAAGTTTGGCAATATTACTGTATGGATTTAAGAAATGTGGCTAACTAGGGAACTAAAATAATATAATATAAGTATCGTAACTCCGAATATTTAATTTTAAATGTATAAAAAGTATTTTAAAACTTTCCAAATACCTTTTTACACCTAAAACGGTTACAATATCAAATTCAGTGTTATAATTGCAATTCGTTTTTAATATTCTAGTTCGCTAGTTAGCCACATTTTTTAATTCCATACAGTAATATTGCCAAATTAATCAAAACAGCGAAATATTTGACATATAATTTGCGACGTTGCCCACTTTCAGAATAAACGCTTTATAATAAACTTAATTTACATTGGAATAAAGTTGATAATTATTTATTTTAGTAAAAATACCATCAATTGAAATCATGGATTTAAATAGACATTAGGTGCCCACGTACACGTGTCAAAGGCACAGCAATAATTTATAACGTAGACGATATCGAATATGAATAAACCACCTTATTTACTCTTACACAAGATTGATTTTTCATTGATGAATTTGGGATGGTTTATGGTTCTTTTGTGACAATAGGAACTGCGTATGAGATCAATTTGCCTAATTTGTTATTGGGTTTGGCAGTTGTTCCACTGCTACAAAAAATTGTTATGATCATTCGCATTTTCACATTCTTGTATCAATACAGACCAGTAATATAATTATGTAATTAATGAACTGTTACTTGGACGTAGATTAGCAAAAAGGACTCAACCCACACTATGGTCAAATATTAAAAAGGACCTAAAGGTCGGTTCCTTTAGGACCTTTTTTATTTTTGACCATAGTGTGGGTTGAGTCCTTTTTGCTAATCTACGTCCACTTTACAAGTCCGGGATGAACAAAATCATAATTTTCCTAACACTGGATTAACCTCCACTGACCTGCCTCGACTGCTCGACCTGTCTGACAGGACTGCCTCGTTGGTCTAGTGGTCGCAAGCGCTACTGCTGAGCATGAGGTCCTGGGTTCAATTCCCGGGTCGGGAAAAGTGTTATTGGGTTTTCCTATCTGAAATTTCTCAGTAGCAGCTCGGAGTCTGGATTTGTGCCCGGTTGATGCCAATAGGCTCGCAATTACATGGGACTTAAAAATAACTGGCAAAATGTGGATGTACCTGCTCCAGGGACACCTCTGCCCAACCCTTCGGAAAAACAAGGCGTGATGTTATGTGTGGATTAAAAAAATCCGATTACGAAATGTTTTCAAACAAATGAGGCTTATACAAACAAGCTAAAAATAAATGAGTGCTTATTTATAACAATTACCACTAATTATATTCTATTGTGCAGAGGAGCAGTGGTAGCCCAGTGGTAACAGCCGCGACTTACGAGTTACAGGTTGTGGGTTCGAACCCAAACAGGCGCACTTTGTGTAAATTATTTCAACACCACTGCTCTCAAAACGGTTAAGGAAAAATATCGTTAGGAAACCGGCATGTTCTAGAACCAAAAATTCGAAGACATGTGACATCCACCAACCCGCACTGGCCTCGCGTGATTGATTTCGGCCCACTCCCTTACACCGAGAGGAGGCCTATGTCCCAGTAGTGGGAACATTATGGGCTGATTAAGTATGACTCTATAAAAAATATTATCGATCTTACACGTCCATCCACAGTGTCAATGCCATTGGATTAAAATATTGCCACTCAGAGATGAAGAGTGAATGTCAATGTCAAAGTTATTTGCTCTAACACTAACATTCACTCTTCTCATGTTTTTCATCCATATATTGAACTCACCTCTTGTTTATAATAATTGTTCTAACCTTTCCAAATCTATAATATTAGACTGGATTGCATAATTTAACCTTTTTATGGTTCCGTACCTCAAAAGGAAAAAACGGATCCCTTATAGGATCACTCGTGTATCTGTCTGTCACAGCCAATTTACTCCGAATCTAATGAACTGATTAAGTTAAAATTTGGTACACATATGTATTTTTGTGACCCAAACACGGATGTGTAACGTAAAAATAATAAAATGAATTTTGAATATGGGGGTTGCTTTTGGGGGGCGAACAAGAAAATTAAATAAAAAAGTTTTACTAACAGTACCGTATGACATATCAAATGAAAGGGCTTATTGCGTGGATCGTAAATGTATTTTTTATATAATTTTAAAATAAATACTTTCAAAGATATTTAAGAAATTCGATGAAAATTGACAATTCCCCCCTTATGTCCGAAACTACTGAACCTACAATTTAAAAAAATATACATAGTATAGCTCTTTACTCATAGATTACAGGAAAATCTATAAGAAGTCTATGGTCTTAAAATAACATTTTAAATCTCTCAATATTGTGCGTACAAACTTACATTTGCAGTTGGAATGTATCGGAGAACGTGTATTTCAACTACAATGTTAAGTTTTTATTTGGGATAAATTCATCCCAATTACGGAAATCTTCATTGTTCATAGTCTGACTTAGCCGGTTAGGCACTTAGCCCCTGACTAAATAATTTGTAAAGTAACAACATACCTAAGTAATGTTGTGACACGATCTCCAAATTGGTCAGGGTTTTCCTACGTTTTTTTGCAATTTTCTAGTCAGTATCAGGTTGTATATTGATATAAATATGATGACGGCCGTATTACATTTATTTATAGAATTATAATCATAAAAAACATCAATACAACTCTCTAAGTTCATAGTACCCTATTGAATGACCATTTCATGAAATCATGACATTTGAGGCCAATTCTAACTTAAGGAGTTGTATTGCTGATTCTAATAATTATAATTCCATAAAGCCATATCTGTTACGGTCGCGAATCATATTTAATCAACACACAAACTGCAAATTGCAAAAAAACGTAAGAAATTTTTAATTTCGCTGGCTATCTTAGCCCATCCCCCCTTGAACCCCATAATACAAGACTCCCCCCTTGAAATTCAGTAAGAACACTCTAGAGAACAAAACTATCGTTATCATATTCTAATCAGAACTTAAACTAGAAACCCAAAGACGTCTGTAAGTCATACAAGAGATTTATTTTGTTCAAACTATGCACATTTAATATCTTGTTCGAAAATACTCGTTAATTTTAATGTTTATGTTATCGTAAATCTTAAAACTACTCAAAATTCTTAAAAGAACTATTTGTCTGTCTGTCTGCATACAGTCTTCGCGAGTTCATTGACCTATACCCAAAAAAAATGACGCCTGAAAATAAGGAAATTGCGGTTTGAAGGAAAGACTTAACACCTTATTTTTATTAACATGCCGAAATGGAAAAACCTAATAAGTGTATTTGTCGAACTTCCGACTACAATATCCACCACATCGGAAATGCATACGAGGGCTATAGTTATTGCATTTTAGAATGGCAATAGCGGTCATTGCCCTTTCCCTAATATCTCTCCGTAGAAACCCAAACAATAAACTATGTATGGTTTTTAGGGTAAACAAGGAACCCTTATAATTTTAGCTCCGAGACCCTTAGTACTAGAAAGCTGTAATTTAGCATAGGTATACATATTTATTACGTCAACAAAGTGGTAAAACAAAATTATGAAAAACATTTCTTTTTACCTCCCATACACGTAACGTGGTGATGTTTTATTTTTTTATCCCATTGTGTGGGATATCATTAGAAAGGTCTTGCAAAAACATTATGAGTTTGTGAAAACCATTTTTGGATTCAGGGATCCGTTTGCAAAATATTAAGCTTTAAAGTGCTAATTTTTGTTAGAGTCAATTGTCCCCCCCCTCCTGCCAGCTAAATGGTTGGTTTTGGATATGTGAAAAAAATCACAGCAGTAGCTCATATAACGAAATTAAAAGGAAAACTATCACAGCTAAGTAGGCTTTACTAGTTATCGAGTAATAATCGACCAACTTAACTTTGCAGTTGCAAAAACATGTTTTCCCATACATTCCATATGGGAGAACATGTTTATCAACTACAAAGTTAAGTTTGTTTTTGGGATACATTTATTTATTTGTTTAAACTTACACACACTATATTTACAGGATGACCCCAATACAATAGTGGTTTGCAAACACACATTGAAAAATCAACTCACGGCTAATCTTAACTTTAAAAATACAAAGCAGCACTAAACTCTATTAAAAACACAATCTGAAGTCAGACTACAGAGTTTTATGTACCTACTTAATAATTATCAAACTACTCTTTTTTCTCTTTAACTTCTTTTAAGCTATTGCATAGCTTTTATCGCGGGCTTTGATGCGCGGCGATCGAATCAAGAAATTCCGTAACGTAACGAAAATAAAACCTAACACCCCCCACTCCGCCTACCATGTAATGACGGTTCCCATGACAACGTGATGTTATCATGGGAAACGTGATGTTGTCATGGGCACGTAATTTTTGTTTTATGTCATCACGTCATCATCCCAAGTGTAGCGTTGACAAATAGGAAGTATGGAGGTTACAAATGCTATGCAATAGCTTTACCGCGGCAGACTCCGAGTGCCACACGTTTTTTTTATTGCTATAAAATCTTAACCTAAAAAAGTAAAATCAGATTTAACACAGAATATTAATATTTTGCGAATTCACTCACATTGCACGAAAATATGTCAATTTTCTCATGTACACACATGTTAAAGATCACGATAGACATTGATTCAGGACGAACTTTACTTCAGTTTTTGATATAATAAATGCTAGAAAATGCATGTGGGTCATTATCCGCTATTGCCCTGCTAATACGCGACAGCTATAGCTGAAAATATTTTTTGTACTGTTATTTTTTATTGTTTGTTTTTGTACTAGTGCCGCCAGAAACATTACCTAATGTCGCCAGGTTACATTTTGTCCGATGACTTTAAATTTCACTTTTCAGGATACTAGCATTTTTTTATCGAAATCTGAGGGCAATTCCTGTATGTTTATGAACGTGAGCGTTCTAATCTCAGTCCAATCAATTCAATCTGTCAAAAATACCTCTAATTTTCATACTTTTTTGACAAGTTGTTGACGCTATCTCATCTCAACGACAATCAGTCGTTGAGATGAGATAGTGACTACATTTTAAACGTTTTTTTAACGTTGTTCCTTATTGCACGTTATTCTCTTATCTGCACAATTGACTAATGAGAGGTAGACTAAAAAAAGTGTAACATTTTGACCATCACGACACTTTTGCTATAGTATGTGTATTCGTGTATTTATAAGTGTATGTCTATGTATTTATATATGTCTATGTATTTGTATGTTGTAAGAAACGATGGTTCGACTGTGTTAAAGATTTTATGGTAAGAGAGTGACTTAAAAAAAATCTTTTTTTTTGTTCTGTGTGGCGTTTTTGTAAAAAATGATGACAAAAAGCAAAAAAGAAACTTGTTTATTTTCAATTGAGGGTAGTTTTTTTCAACAATTTTCATTTTATGATGACACCTAATTACTTCCAATCATTATGGAGTTTGTTTCATCGCAATAGATCATTTAGTTTAAAAGTGACACGGTTTTGTTATTTTTTTAAATTCCATTAATTTTTTTTTTTTTCCCTCGATTTATTTAAGCTGATTCCCTCATTTCGATATGTGCACATTTTAAAGACTTTCAATACTGTATAAATATACAGCGAAAGGAACTTCGTTCCAACCGGATGTCCCGCGATACCTCTTTTTAACCGACTTCCAAAAAGGAGGAGGTTATATGTTTACCGATTTCTCCGTCAATTGTGGACGGATTTTGAAAATTCTTTTTTTGTTTGAAAGGGTGTGCTTTCGAATTGGTCCCATATAAATTTTATTAACTTTGCTTGGATAGTTTTTGAGTTAGCTACAAAATACGTATTTTTTTCCCACTTAGTATGTAGATGATATGACAAGTTTCTGTCACTGGTAGCAGGTAGTGGTATTCGAATGTGTGTGGGGTAGGTACCACAGCTAAAAAGTGAAAAATAAAACTTTTTACAAAAAAAAACAACCGACCTCCAAAAAAAAACATTAACAAATGAAAAATAACTTTAATTTCGGAAGTCGGTGGCAAAAAACGAAAATACAAAACCCAAGACACCGACTTCCGAAATTAAAGTTTTTTTCACTTTTTAATGTTTTTTTTTGGAGGTTGGTTGTTTTTTTTTTGTAAAAAGTTTTTTTTAATTATATTTATGAATTAACCTTTTGACTAAATAGCAGGGACATTATTGTTTCGCAAGAATTTTTTGTCGCACAATGAGTTTAGAACATATCTCAAGATGTGTCACGGAACTTACTCATCCATTTTTGAGTTGCCACTTTTGCCAGTCATGTTGACTGGAGTCTAGTCACCACTAATAGTTCGTTATCACGAACTACTTGGATCACTGATGATTTATTAACCACTTTAATTAAAAAAACAAAATTCGCCATTTCAGCGCTACACAACAAAATTGAATTCAAAAATTAAAAATCCTTATTTCTAAAGGTGTTTCCTCTTTTCAAAAAATGTTTCGAAAATATTTTTATGTGGAAGCTGAAATAGTCACCCCACCGCCATTTTGATTTTTCAGCAGGTCAAGGGATTATCTTGAAAAGAACCGGAGTTACCGACATAGCTTGCAGAGTAAGCAAACTGAAGTGGCAGTGGGCTGGCCACGTCTGTCGAAGGACTGATGGCCGGTGGAGCAGACGAGTCCTGGAGTGGAGACTGCGTATCGGCAAGCGTAGTGTGGGACGCCCCGAAGCTAGACGGACCGACGACCTTAATAATGGTGGCTGGGACAGACCAAATGCGGAAGGTAGAGGACAGGGTGTTGTGGCGAAACCTGGGAGAGGCCTATGTCCAGCAGTGGATTGATGGGCAAGTACATAACCGTTGTTACTACAGGAAAACGTTCTTAATTAGACTCTCCGTAACTTTTTGAGTAATTGCTAAGTGTATTTACGGATTTTTGAAAAATGGTACGGTCAGCTAGAAAAACGTCAATTCTCACATTTTATTTTTATGATGCCAATAGATGCAGATGCTTTAAAGCCACGTTAATAACCCTGTTATCCATATAAATTGTGGACATTTTTTGTTTGTTCAAGAGTCCTGGACACACAAAAAATTACCTGAAATATACAGGGTTATTGGTTATATTTCGTATAGAAGAGATTATTTGCAATCAAATGACCCTACATGACCCCTATACCGATGTCAACCATTTTCGAATAATTTGACATTTTATATTTTAAAATTTATGAAATATAAATACAAAATGTCAAATGCCCCGATTTTTTTAAACATTTGCATAGGAGTCAAAAGAGGTAATTTGGTTGTTAATGACCTCTCCTACATCTCCTTAATAGATTGCCGACATAAAACCAACAACGCTGTATAATATACTCCCCTAAGGTGTACCAGGGCATTTTTTGTTTGTGGCGATTTGGTTTGTGGGATATATGCTAATTATATCCCCTTTATGGGACTCCGTCCTAACACCTGCCAGGTACTATGATGAATCTATAGAACTCTGAAGGTTAACTAGTTGTTCGAAAGAA
This sequence comes from Agrochola lychnidis, assembly GCA_963680765.1. Classification (NCBI taxonomy): domain Eukaryota; kingdom Metazoa; phylum Arthropoda; class Insecta; order Lepidoptera; family Noctuidae; genus Agrochola; species Agrochola lychnidis. The sequence continues at coordinate 21,454,037 of OY796857.1, forward strand.
ACCTTTAAATCCATTATTTGGGTGGACAATGACTCAATTGCCAACCATTGAGTGTTCTTGACATTTCTTATTACGTCGTCACGTTTGGGTTCCACGAAGGGCTAGGTAGAGGTGACCTATCAATCAGGCTAAAATACGTTAACACTTAAAAGGAACCATTTGACCTGAGTTTTTACCCGACTATGGCGAAGCAAAAAGGAGGGTTATGATTTTGAACGGTATGTATGTTCATCTGTTACCTCATAACTTCTAAACTACCTATCATAATTTGACAAATGAGGTATCATTGAAAGCGTCTTGATTGTCCGCTAGTTATAGGCTATGTGACTTTACATTAAATACAATATGGTGCCCTCTAGCGGATATAAAGTCATTTTTTTATGATTATTTGTTGGGTATGAAATGAAAGGGCTTGACGAGCATATTGTCTAAGTAAATAAATATGTTTAAATTGTCAAAAACATGCAAAAGTGAGACTGCTACGTACGGCGTAGCTGTAAAATTGATACCTATTATCCTTTCAACTGTCATTAACGAAACACAATAGAATTTTAATTGTTATCTACCTCAATGAGGCGTCGTAACAGATGATGAGATAAATGATGAGTTATACAATGAAACCAAAACAAAAATATATAAACTGCTCGCAAATACTTTATCACAAACTTATAACCCCAAAAAACTTCAAATATAATGTAAGTTCAAAAACTAAAACCCGACTACTGAAAAATGACGCTCTAAAAATTAAGTACAAAAATTTTCAAGGTAAAGCCGTGGTCGCATGCCATTATAATTTTGTAGGTGTACAGGCATGCGACCACGGCTTTACCTTGACCATTTTTGTACCTAAACCTTGTTTTCAGTCTGAAATACTTTCTTGTTTCATACTTTATAGAGCGTGATTTTTACGCTATAATTTCGTTCGTATCTAAATTATAATTTAGTTTGCCCTGCCGTAGGACAATAACAGGCTAAAACAAATAATAGCCGATCGTTAGCACAACGTGAGATTTATTCTCAACAGAAATAACTTGCATGGAGAGGTTAAAAGGGAACCGAATAAATTGGTAGTGTCAGAATTCATTTTTAGTTATCACAGACAATAATCGATAGGATTCACTGTTCTCAATGTGCTATTTTAAACAACATATTACTGCCCCACTGGGGGCAAAGGCCTCTTCTCAAGAAGGCATAGTGGCCATTAACATAATATTGACAGGAAAACTAAAGCAGTTTTCTATGCGTGACAACATACCTATGCGTCAAGGAAAACTACTGACTAACTAACTACTTCTGACGTTTCATAAGTGCCCATGTAGGTTTATGTGAAATAAAAATATTTTGAATTTTGAAAATAATTTGTTTTTTTTTTAATTTGAAACTACTTGGAGACCATTTCAACACGACTGTACAATTTCTGCCGTAAAGCGAATCTGTCCTAAAGCGAATCTGTCGCTAAGCGAATCTGTCGTAAAGCGAATCTGTAGTAAAGCGAATCTGTCGTAAAGCGAATCTGTCGCTAAGCGAATCTGCCGTAAAGTGAATCTTCCGTAAAGTGAATCTATCGTAAAGCGAATCTGTCGTAAAGCGAATCTTCCGTAAAGTGAATTTATCGTAAAGCGAATCTGTCGTAAAGCGAATCTGTCGTAAAGCGAATCTGTCGCTAAGTGAATGTGTCGCTAAGTGAATCTGTCGTAAAGCGAATCTGTCGCTAAGCGAATCTGTCGTAAAGCGAATCTGTAGTAAAGCGAATCTGTCGTAAAGCGAATCTGTCGCTAAGCGAATCTGCCGTAAAGCGAATCTGTCGTAAAGCGAATCTGTCGCTAAGCGAATCTGTCGTAAAGCGAATCTGTCGTAAAGCGAATCTGTCGTAAAGCGAATCTGTCGCTAAGCGAATCTGCCGTAAAGCGAATCTGTCGTAAAGCGAATCTGTCGTAAAGCGAATCTGTCGCAAAGCGAATCTGTCGCAAAGCGAATCTGTCGCTAAGCGAATCTGTCGCTAAGCGAATCTGTCGTAAAGCGAATCTGTCTTAAAGCGAACAAGGGTGATCACTACGCTTGCTAAAGGCGTATGTTGAGATAAGAGAGATGCAACATGAGATCTCATGCTACAGTACCTACTTGTTGACAGGCCTACCCGTCCTCTCTTATACCTATTAACACAGTAATTTGAAAACATTGTAAAAGCCAATTGTTGAAGTGAAAACTTCTTTAGGCGTGATGGGCACTTTAGAGATGAGACTAAACCATTGATTTCGCGACACTATGACAACACCAGCTTTTGACCATTAAAAAGACATCAACGCGTTGATTACCGCTGTGCGTAGAGTAAAAGACATCAAAGCATTAATTACCGCGGTGCCGATTTTTTTTTCAAGTTTTCACTTCTGTCGACACTCCTGGAGTGCCACTATTTTTTTTAAGTGAAAACTTATTTGGGCGCGTTTTGCATTTTTGAGATGGGACTAAACTAAACCATTGATTTCGCGAAAATGTAACCCAATTTACCGACACCGTGGAGTGAAAGACATCAACGTGTTGATTATCGCGGTGCCCATTTTTTACCAAGTTTACACTTCTGTCGGTAGGTACTCCCGGAGTGCCACTGTTTTTTTTTATAAGTTTGATTGCGGGGTTTCTTGGGGCTTCTTGTAGGCTCTTCTCCATAGGAAAAGACCAATTGGAACCGTGCACCTAGTTCTGACGTTTCATAAGTGCCCTTGTAGGTTTATGTGAAATAAAATAATTTGAATTTGTAGTAAAATATTATAAGCCAGCCAGCCAGGGGTAACGGGTTTGGACCCCAGGTGTCCATTTTAATTAACCCGGTATAAAACTCGCTTGTGCCAAATATGGTTGCAAAATATAGTGGCAAAATAAATAACAATGAATAATGTTTTTAAGTATCTATTAATTTCTAATTGTTAAAATTTTGTTTTATTTGTTAATGTAAATGTTTTGTTTAATTTATTACTAATTAATTTATAATCAGAATATTTGTGCGCCGTTGACGGCAAGACATAGCGTTCATTTTTATTATTATTAACATCTGTACTTTTTTTGTTTACCTATGTTCTACAAATAAAAATATTTGAATTTGAATTTGAAAATCACAATCGCCTTTCATTCAAAAAATTCAAAAGTCATTAATTAAAACTAAGCTGAGAATCAGCACTTTTGGAACGTAAAAGTTACATAAGACAGTCCCCCAAAACGCCCACCCTTCACCACTTCCTAGTGCCTTTAGCTGGGAAGAAGAAGTGGCGCAACAAACTCCCCAGCAGCGCAGCTGTCTGTTCAAGTTAGAAAAAAATGATTCTATATTATAAATAGTATGCAAAATAATTTACATTATGCAACAATTTAAATGATAAATTATTGGCCATATGTCAGCTAGCACACGCCAATATACCAACCAAAAACATCGAGAACTATACTCAAGTAGAAATAAAAAATAAAAACTATACATAACATATTAACCCTGTGAATGTACAGCAGGCTTAAATAATACCTACACTCAAATAATATTTCAGTTAATATAAAATAATACCCACATTAAAATAGGGAGTTAATATTATATATTCCCTACTACAAGAAATATAATCGTGTTATTACGTTATATCAAACATAATATGGCTTTCAGCATTTTGATACCGTAAATTATAATAATTTCATCAAATTATTGTCGTGCGATTAATTTCGATTTTCCAAACAAACAGTTTACTAGGACTATTATTAAAATATAGCATGTATTTATTCGAACCTCTAATAATTCCCATTTTGCGCTCCAAAAAATATTATTGAACAGTCTAATATAATGACTGCGCCTCTTTTTGTGAACCTCGAATAATTCCTATTTTAGGGTCCTAAATAGTATTTTAGGACCCCAAAATAGGCTATTAGCTATAGGCTATTATTGGCTATAAGATAAGATAATTCTTAAGTTTACAGAAACTTGTTTGAAACTCTCCTGAACTAGGTGTACGTACCTGTATGTCAGGAGTCAGTAAAAAGGCTATTTAGTATTAATAGCCAAATAACTGCGACCAACTTAGATGTAGCGATCGCCGTTGTGGTTAGTCACAGTTCCAACCTTACCTAACCCGTTTGGTCGGGTACCCTTGCGTCCCTAGCTTAGTTCTGCGATCAACTCTGAGAAAAGCCCAGAAAGTTATAAACTCAATTATTAAAAAAAAGTGTGCATCGTTAGAAGCGCAAAAAGTTTTTAGTGGATCAGTTAAATATTTCCCCTAAAATATTGTCTGCAAAGATTTTTCATTTTATCGGCTTTTTAACCGACTTAAAAAAAAAGGAGGAGGTTCTCAATTCGTCGGGATATTTTTTTTTTTTATGTATGTTCCCCGATTACTCGAAGACGGCTGGACCGATTTGAAAAATTCTTTTTTTGTTTGAAAGGGGGTTTTTTTTGTTTGTATACTTTCAAGTTGGTCTCATTGTCATTTGGTCACGATCTGATGATCGGATCTTGGAGAAATCGAGGGAACTCTTCAAATATTAAAGGCACATCTATAGCGATTTGAGTATTTTTGATGAACAGTTGACATAAGGCTATTGTAACTTAGATAAATTACAAACCAACCCACTAAAAAGTGAAAAAATGTGTTATTTTTCACTTTGTAGTTTGGAAGTCGGTTGTGTTTTTTGTAAAAAAGTTTTTTTTATAGTTTCAAATTTAATAATTCTTTTGTCTTGTTAAAATATTTCTCGCCCGCTCACTTGAACGTCCGCCGTATTGGATGTGTGACACTCTTGTTATTTTAGATTTTTTTTATTCAATAAACTGCAGTTTTATCAAAAACCTCTAACTAAAAAAACGGGTTCTTTAAAGCGTAAGCGTCAGGGTAGCCTGCGAAATTCAATTTTTCTTACGTTTTTTTGCAATTTGCAGATCAGTATCAGGTTTTATGTTGATCTAAATATGATTCGCGGTCGTATCAAATACTTATTTATTTATTCACGAGGCAACTACAACAGGTAACAATCACAGTATATCACTAGGTTCACATTATAGGTTTCGACCTGATTATCACCCAAAGCGTAATCGCACAACATGATTAGCAACAATAATAATAAAAAATGACAACTACAGTAAAAAGCTTAGTTCACAAAGTTACAGCTAGGTCTATGCGTCTGCCCTCCAACACACTTCTGCTTAGGCAAGGAATGTGTAGGAGACCAAACACACCAGGTAAAGTACATAAGTGACACAACGTTACATTATTTAAAGCGTTACAAGATTAATAAAAAAATTAAAAAGAAAGAGTATAAAAATAAATAATATAATAATAATCATTAAAATCATCAATACAACTCTCTAAGTTCATATTACCCTATTCAATGACTATTTCATGAAATTATGATATTTGAGGCCAATTCTGTACTAAGGAGTTGTATTGCTAATAATTCTGTAAAGCCAGATTTGTAACGATCGCGAATTTTAATCAACATACAACCTGACACTGACCTGTAAATTGCAACAAAACGTAAGAAAATTTGAATTTCGCAGGCTACCTAACACATCCCCCTTAACGCAATATTTAACGTCATCATAATAATTATTAAGATATGTGTAATAGTTAGGTATCTAAAACTAACTGGCATTCTTATTATTATTCCTTTCTTTTTTCGTGTAATTAGTAACAACCTGTACCCTAATTACGTAACTTATTTTCGTAAACGATTATGACTAATTTGTTTCATTCTGACAGTTCAACAACATTCATTGCGTTATTTACGTTGTTGAGCAGATTTTTTTTTTCAACTTATGAAGCAATGGATTAGCAATCTGTTTGAAATCGAAACAAATTGTGATTGATCGTGTATTACGTAATTAGGGTACTGGTGTCAGAGTTTTAAAGCCGCCCTTGGGCTTGCGAAGAAGTCCAAAAGGGAGATCATGGCCCCCCGGCAACGTGGCAACCGAAGGAACACGGGTGGGTTTTAGTCAGTAAAAGTCTGACACGCCCTCCCGCTCCACCCAGAGCGGGAGAAGTTATTTGATAATTTCCCACCCAAAAAAAAAAGGTGTGTCGAGTAATATCTCTCAGGCATGCCATGAATAAACTTAATGTAAATACTAGTTATGTATTTCATTTTCTGATTTTATGTTTTCACTAAAGAACATAGCTCCAAACGCAATTCGTCACTGTCAGACTGACAGTCAGTTCGTGTCATCGTTCAAATGCACAGGATTTATTATGCCCTTAAAATTTAACGAACCCCAGACGATTAAACATGAATACCTAGTCAAATTAGGTGTATAATTTCACCAACCTCCTATACGTTTGTTTTGATAATAATACATTTTACATAACAATATTCATCAGACGACTAAACCTACTTAATTTTAAAAGAAAAACGAGAAATAGGTCATTAATAAATTAATGATAAAATAATTCGACTGGTCTACAACTGCATAATATGTTAATAATTTTGGCTATCTAATATCATATCAAATTGGACAGAACGTGTATCATGAAGAAAAAAGTCGAAGAGAACATTCAATTTTATTTAGCACAGACTAAAAGGCACACACCATTGTTCTGCAAATTATTATTTTTTAAACAAGGGGTGACCAGCACCCTTATTGCGAAACTCACTTTAAATCACAATCTACATGATTTTGATGGATATTGCCAATCCATTGCTTCTTTAGTTCGAAAAATATGTCTGTTCACTATCGTAAATTACGCAATGGATGTTGTTGAACTGTCAAAATGAAAGCTATTGCTACTGTTACATAACCTTTCAACTGTCATTAACGAGACACAATAGAATTTTAATTGTTATCCACCTCAATGAGGCATCGTAACAAATGATGAGATAATTACCCCGCAGAAATGCATGCTTAAAAGTTCGTTTTTTAATATCAGAGACTAATTTGACATTTCAAAAGATTGTTGTTTGTTTTTTTCAATTTAGAGTTTGACATTTGCACTTGTCAAATTAGTCTCTGGGATTAAGAAACGTTATGTAAGATCTTCATCAACCCCGGGTATGAAGAAGTACTCCTTCATACCCGGTTAGATGAAGATCTTATAAGATGCAAGTGACACCGTGGACAACACATTTAGTTTTTCGTCGAATATCTAGCTAATAGTAAAGTCTGCGTCGAGAACAGAATGCGTTCAGCATCTTCAAAACGTTAACGACCCGAGTTAAAGGTCTCTTCAGATGCTTGCAAATATTATGACGTTTTTTGCAATTCTGATTCTTAACATATCAATTTTTAAACCGGTCTTTAATATTATTACTTTTATAATATTATAAATGTGAATGTTTGTATGTTTGGCTGTTTGTATGTTTCGATGATTGTTATTTAATCACGCAAAAACGGCTAAAAGAATTTGGGTGAAATTTGGCACACAGATATTTTATAACCAGAATTAATACATAGGATACTTTAAAACCCGATATTCCCACGGAGTCAAAACTTATGCGGGTGAAACCGTGGGGTGCAGCTAGTTTAAAATATTTAAATAGTTTTTTTTTACATATGCGTTATTTCCACATTAACATTTTTATTTCCCTGCATCTATACTTAATATTATAAAGAGGTAAAATTTATTAATAAGTTTGTTTGTACGAGTTAATCTCCGGAACTACCAGTCCAGTTTGTTTTTTGTAAATTATTAATGAGTCTTCAAAAAATATATTTTTAATTAGCATCCCGGAGTCTAGATTTGTGCCCGGTTGATGGCAATAAGCTCGCTCCCTGTTACATGGGACTATCACTAAACATAACTGGCGAAATATGGGTATATATGTACAACTCTGCCAAACCCTTCGGGGATTACGGGCGTGATGTTATGTTTATGTAAAAAGTACCCGGGTGACCGAGCTCTGTTCTGGTGAAAATAGAGAATGCTCATTTACACACACTAATTCCATGCTGCCATGATAGTCGGTACTTACTAATTCCATGCGGCCATTATAGTAGGTACTTACTAATTCCATGCTGCCATGATATTAGGTACTTACTAATTCCATGCTGCCATGATAGTAGGTACTTACTAATTCCATGCTGCCATGATATTAGGTACTTACTAATTCCATGCGACCATGATAGTAGGTACTTACTAATTCCATGCTGCCATGATAGTAGGTACTTAGTAATTCCTTGCTGCAATGATAGTAGGTACTTACTAATTCCATGCTGCCATGATATTAGGTACTTACTAATTCCATGCTGCCATGATAGTAGGTACTTAGTAATTCCTTGCTGCAATGATAGTAGGTACTTACTAATTCCATGCTGCCATGATATTAGGTACTTACTAATTCCATGCTGCCATGTCATTATTATAAGGTAGCCATCTTGTTCTAAACTTTGAACCGAGCTCTGCTTGGATGAAAATACGAAGAAAACGAATTTTCCCAGATATGAGACCTAGCTAGATCTCGTTGATATGACTGCCTCGTTGGTCTAGTGGTCGCAAGAGCTACTGCTGAGCATGAGGTCCTGGGTTCGATACCCGGGTCGGACAAAGTGTAATTGGGTTTTTCTATCTGGAATTTCTCAGTAGCAGCCCGGAGTCTAGATTTGTGCCCGGTTGATGGCAATAGGCTCGCCCCCTATTACATGGGACTTAAACATAACTGGCGAAATGTGGGTGTACCTACTGCAGGGACACCTCTGCACAACCCTTCGGGGAAACAGGCGTGATGTTATGTTATGTTAGTGTTTACTATACGCACCTGCATCTATCGACATGTTAATTGAAACAAGTATTTCTTTCGAAACGCGCAGTCAATGCCAAAGCAATTGTCGTGAGGATCTTGAACTCCGACATTTTTGTATTGTAATCTAATTCTTTTTTAAACAATGAAACTGAAATCTAGCAGAAGCTTTCCTTAGGTTATTCTTAAGACGCAGATATATGACAGCGACCTTGAATGGTTAGCTTGCGTGTTCTGTACCTAGCTCACGCAATGCGTCGTACGTCCAGCCAGTAATAGGACTCGCCCATCAAGGAGCGCTGTCCCAAATTAGACGCATTATTAATTTATTACACGTAAAACAAAAGGTATTTTAATAAAAGACGTATACTAAAAGATTTTTAATTTAATTATCTTTAAAATGGTGAAGTTTTCAGAAAAATACGCTTGATGAATTTTGCGTCATTCTCAGTTTTTTATCCGCGTTAGACATAAATTTACAAATTAATTTCACTATGTAATATAAACATAATCAAAAATATGCCTATATTAAAATATTAAAAAAATGCTCTAATTTAACATATATTTTTTCCAAATCACTAACACTACTCGTTTAGACGTCATCTTCAGTATAAAATCATTAAAAGTCAGCTATCGTCCCCTTAAGATTCGTGGGTCTGTATAATTTTTTTTTTCCTCACATCTTCCCTTGTGGTGGCCCAGTGGAGTCACGAGCTGTATGTAATTAGTGGGTTCGATCCCAGGCAGGTGTTTTACTTTGAGTAATTTGTTTAATCACCTCTGCTTTCAAAACGGAGTTTTTCTAAGTTTACAAACGAACATTTTATTATTATATTATACTTATAAGAAACCTTCCTACAACAGGAAAAAAGTAGGGTCCGTATTCAATCGATACTACATAAATATTTCTAAGAGAAATTAATTAATATAGCCCATTACAGGGGACATAATAATATTGATAGGAGATAAAAATATATTTTATGTGTACGATAATATCTGAGCCCTTTATTATTTGTCCACACAATAGCTAAAAATATTAGGGTCGCGCATATTAGTGTTGTGAATCAAATCGATTTCTGGAAAATCGGTGAAATCCTACTTAATATTATAAATATGAAAGTTTATTTGTTTGTTACTCAATCACGCAAAAATGGCTGAACGGATAATCCCGGTAGTACGTTCCCGTGAGATATTTTCTGACATCCACGAAGACGAAGCCGCGGACAAAAGTTAATTAAGGATTTTTTTTGTCTGATTTCCTCTATACACGAAATCAACAGACAGTTGGGAAAATTATAAGGCAAAAAAAAGGGAAAAAACATCAAAAATATAACTTGAAAAAATTAAGTTCTCATATTTTCTTCACAACAAATATCAAAATTGGCTTATCACTATAACTATGCGTTCGCACTGGCGAAACATTCACAACGAAACATGTTGGAATCTCTATTTTCTGTCAATTTTCCATACAAAGTTTGACAGGCACTAGAGATTTCAACATGTTTTGTTGTGATGTTTCGCCAGTGCGAACCCATAGTTACATAGATTTGTTACGACCGATTTTTTCAATCCAAATCGATTTCGAATAAGTACTGCCTTCCAGCCCTGGTTCATAATAGCTAAGCTCTTCCCTACCGTAATCACCACTATATAGATTCCACTCTGGGCCTAAATGGCTATCTATAAGACACATTGGCCTCAAAGTGCCGATTGTCCTTTGCCCTCCGCCCAACTGCCCATACAACCGGAATAATAAACCTTAGTTTTTTTTGTTTAGGGAATGTTTTGTTCATTGAATAGAGATTGGTTGTAGCGGTAATAAAAATAGATTAATTTCAGAATAGTAGCCTGTAGGATTTTAAAGGAAAAGCGAGATCGATCCTCGACATGTTTTGATGTAGCTTTCCGATATGTTACAAAAACATTTTCTAAGACACCATTGTGCGCTATTATTTATTTAACTGACGCTCCTTATACCTATTTCACGCCCTGTTAGCTCCGTACTAAAATCCGCCGAAGAAGAAAGGAAATATTCAAACGCTTGCGAAATGCGACATGCGACATTCACCCCCCTTGACGGAATCTTCGCCCCACAAATGTCAACCTCCATAAAACATCTTGGAGCTGCAATCGCCGACCACTGGAACAGGCCCATGAGTGTAGTGATGGGTTGGCTAAGATCAAGAATCATCATCTCGATAATCCGTGCCACCAGCATGTGCATTCGCGGCACAAGGCATAAATTTAAACCAATAGCCAGGTTATTCGGCTTCGACGATGGAGCAGCCCTATCAAGACAAAACTAATATACATCTGGCTGATGATCTGAGAAGACGTCGATTGCAATAAATCGCGATAGATAAATGAGCTTATATGTTATGTTATGAAATGTTATTTTTCGAAAATAAATGCTTTGAATTAAAAAAATATATATATTTATTTATTTAACACAAAACGGCCAAGGCCAATAACATTAGTTTAAGACAAAAGATTATTAAGGTACAGTAAACAAATGTATAAAACTACTCGACATACGCTTATCTCTCAATACTCCAGACATCCTGACAAGATCTTCTTCCATTCATCCGCGAACACATCACAGTCAGGCTTAGCGTCCAAGAGAGTGTTGAGCGCAGAGAGTGTGCGAGGGACGGGAGACTGGGCTCGAGCAACGATCTGGTTCGACGGTATAATTTCTAAGTGACGGTATATTATCGTGGTCGTCCACGGACACGTTCATTAAATGTATGGAAATACGTGCACGTTGTAACGTTATCGTGGATGGTTTAAAAGCATCTTCACATATTTCCATACATTTCACTACCCTGTGTTATTGAGATGCAGTGACGTGGACGTCCACGATTATCGCTGATGGATCGACCCGTGCGGCTGTTATTACTTAGCCACGAGCTCCTCTTAGGCAGACGCTTTACTTTGTGTAAATAATTTCATCGCCACTGCTCTCAAAATGGTAAAGGAAAACATCGTGAGGAAGCCGGCATGTCCTAGAACCGAAAATTCGAAGACATGTGACATCTACCAACCCACACTAGGCCCGCGTGGTAGATTACAGCCCACTCCCTCTCAAAGAGAGGAGGCCTGTGCCCCAGCAGTAGGAACATTATAAGCATGGGAAGGCATGTCAGACTCTTACTGACTAAAACCCACCCGTGTTCCTTCAGTAGCCATGTTGCCAGGGACCACGGTATCCCTTTCGGACTTTCTCGCGACCCCGACAGGCATCGGCCCTAGTGAACCCCGTCAGTTCTGGTAACATCTCTTTGAGGCGCGCGTGGAATACAACGCGCCGCCGACTCGGGCTTGGTCCTTATCGAACGGCGAGCTACCCATTGCTCACCGTCCGCAAGCCCGCACCTACGGTAGCTGGGAATCGGCCCGACGCCCAGAGCGTCTCCAGCGGCGGTTAGGGGCGTGAGGGCGCGAAATTTTCCTCTCCCTCACGCGTTCCGCCTCCTCCTTCACGAGCATTAGGTACTGCTTTTCACAAGGAGGTGAAAGCTTCCCATGCCCTCTCGCTCCGTACCATGGCCTGGACCAGGACCGGACGCGAGAGATTAACGCCGCCGATCGCCTCCACGAGGACACGGCGGTGCTCCGTCCAAGCCGAGCAGACCTGCATCGTATCCTCCGAACATTATAGGCTGAATATTCTAAGTGACGAATTATTTGATAAGGGCACAGCTTCCAATCTAACCTTCGGTGCTTCCTCCATTTTAGTGGTTCCCTAACTACCAACTTGTGTCGCTATTTACACTGTAAACTAATAACGCGTTAACTGGTGGTAAATTAACCGTAACAATATACATATTTTATGTAGGTACCGCGTATTACGTGGTCTCAAACACGACCTCTCGACCAACAATCAACCGTGGGGTATTATCGTTTATTGCTATTTAATTGTCTTGTCATTAATTAGTAGGTATATAGAAAGTTATTAGGTAATCCTAATAATTAATTAATTAATTGTTTTGTTTTATACCTAAAGTCCGTTGCAATAGAAATCAAACTGGAAGCTCTTCATCATCGACCGGTTCTATGCTTTCCGCATCCATCGAATCTACCTGCACCAGGTCCTCGATCCACCTTGTGGGAGAGGCTTTCCAACGCTACGCCAGTTGCGAACTCCAGAACTCCTCGGCCCCATCGGCCATCCGATCTGTGAGTAATGTACCCTGCCCAGTGCCACCTAAGTTTGGCAATTCCTCTGGCTTTGTCGGTTACCTTGCAAATTAACATTATGAAATTAGGTTGCTGAAATAAATATGTAACATTTTTTTTTTAACTCAAACTCAAAGCATTTATTTAAAATAAACCAATTACAGGTACTTTTGAATTGTCAAGGGGTCGGTCAGTCAGAAAAATGAAGCTAGTTGCCCATTCCAAAGCGTAGTAGGTACCTATGGAGAAGAATGGGCAAGAAACTCCACGGACACTCTTTTAAATCAAAATATTGTTACAAAATATTGGTTACATCATTCGTGTTGAATTTATACATGTGAGAACAATGTAGAAAGACGTGCACGTTAAAAGCGTCCGTAATAAAAATATAATAACAATTCAAAAATTTAAATAAATTAAAATAAAATAAACCGTGGCAGCTAAGAGATGACCAGTCCCTACTGACGGCGCCCGTTCACGAACATGACGCATGGATCAGCACCATTTAGCTCCTACTCATTCACTCATTTTACTCATAATTAAGAGCATAATTAAATTAATTATTGATGTACGTAATGACGCTGTCTTATGATTTCCGACTGATGTCTCGTTCCTCACCAACCTCATAATGATGACAACTAACAAAGGCAATTTTACTTAACTTATTAACAAGATAACCCTATAAAAAATACCCATCCCTAATAGGTAAGCTGCAGCAACCCATAAAAAACAGTATTTATATAAGCGTAAAAAAATGCCATAATTATTTCCGGAACTTTATGACCGCTTAAACCTCATAATGTAGGGGTTTTGTAGCCTGCCTGTAGCAACATGTCAACTCATAAACTGTCACTGCAGAGCGTGAACCTTTCAATGACCCTTAAAATTAACCTTATAATCTGTCACCATACACCTAATTGAAGTGAAAACTTCTTTAGGCGCGTTGGGTATTTTTGAGATGGGACTAAACCATTGATTTCGCGACACTGTAACGCAATTTCCCGACACCGTGGAGTAAAAGACATCAACGCGTTGATTACGGCGGTACGTGGAGTAAAATACATCAACGCGATGATTACCGCGGTTCCGGTTTTTTTTTTAAGTTTTCACTTTTTTCAGCATTCCCGGAGTGCCACTGTTCTTTTTTTGTTTTTTTAAGATTTGCTTCAAAAGTGATGCCTAAGAAATTTTTTATACTGCATGTTGACATAATTTCCGGCCACCGTAGGCGCGGGCTTGCGGACGGTGAGCAATGGGAAGCTCGCCGTCCGATAAGGACCAAGCCCGGATCGACAGCGCGTTGTGTTCCACGCACGCCTCAAAGAGATGTCAGCAGAATTGACGGGGTCCGCTAGGGCCAATGCCTCCCGGGGCTACGAATAAGGGCCGAAAGGGACATCGTGGCCCCCGGCAACAGGGCAGCCGAAGAAACACGGGTGGGTTTTAGTCAGTAAAAGTCTGACACGCCCTCCTGCTCCACCCAGAGCGGGAAAAGTTATTTTAAAAAAAGGCAGGACATAATGGAACTGTAATTTACCTAACATCTGCCTGTATAACCTATGCTCACAATAAAAAGATTTGATTGATTGATTGAATGACTGCTTTTTCTAAACATGGGAATTTGGGAAAAATTGCCTTGAATCCTGTTTGTTTCACCAATAAATTGGTGATCGTGGTTGCTATAGCAGGCAAATAGGAGGATGTTGCTACCCACCGTTTACTACTCACTTTTTCATATTGCAAACATCGAAAGGCTGTAGGGATGGCCGCAATCTGCCAAGAACCTCATGAACAACACTCTCACTCTGCGTTCAGCGCTCGGTGTGGCAACACGCCATGTTCGGGTTCGCGACAAGTCAATCGTCGTCCTAAGGATGCCTTATTGAGAGGTGAAACATGTGTCGATTTCTTCCAGGGTTTTTTATGGCTCTTTAGAAATAGCTAAACGGAATACGTTACTAAATATCTGTGGCCTTAGTGAAAAGGGGTATAAGTCTGATTACTTATACCCCTTTTCACTAGGCCCACAGATATATCCTCGTCTATTGTACCTTATGAAACATTTGGAATGTGATATCCACATGCTGGCTTTATTACAACATGTATCAGAAGTACCTAACTGAATTCGGGTGAGTGCTGTTGTCCACGGCTTCACAATTTTCTTGCCTTGCGTTCCATTTTCGATTATTTAACGTTCTTGTTAAGCTATTGCATAGCTTTTATCGCGGGCTTTGAGCGCGGCGACCGAATCAAGAAATTCCGTAACGTAACGAAAATAAAAACCTAACACCCCCCACTCCGCCTACCATGTAATGACGGTTCAACATATTCGCCACTATCTATAAGAAACCGGTCGGTCTCGAGGCACAACGGTGGATCGACATTTCTTGTCCTCGGGTTCGATCCCGGCCACCGGGATTTCTTTTTGTATTTGTTCAAAGATATTTTATTGCATGTTGTTTACTTTTATTTTGTTTTTCGTTGTTATGGTTAATTTTCCGTTAAAGATTTTGTTAGTTTTTTGTTTCCGATGAAGATTTGTAGTTGTTAAGGTGTTAGTTTGTATTTAGACTTTAAAATTAAATTGTTTGTGCCACCTATGTTCTTCTTTCATTAGGTAGTCAGTTTACTTGGAACCCCGGTCATCACGTTATCATGGGAACGTAATTTTTGTTTTATGTCATCACGTCATCATCCCAAGTGTAGCGTTGACAAATAGGAAGTATGGAGGTTACAAATGCTATGCAATAGCTTTACCGCGGCAGTCCCCGAGTGCCACACGTTTTTTTTTGCTTTTTAACCGACTTTCAAAAAGGACGAGGTTATTTATGTTCGTAGCGTATGTATGTTTTCTCTGTCAATTGTAGACCAGTTTTGAAAATTCTTTTTTTGTTTGAAAGGGTATGCTCTTGAAGTGGTCCCATATAAATTTTATTAACTTTGCTTGAATAGTTTTTGAGTTAGCTTCAATAATACGTATTTTTTCCCACTTAGTATTTGGACGATATGATATGTTCCTGTCACTGTTATTTACATAGCAGGTAGTGGTATTCGAATTTGTGTGGGGTAGGTACCACAACTGAAAAGTAAAAATAAAAACTTTTTACAAAACAAAATCCGACTTCTAAAAAAACACACTGTAAAGTGAAAAATAACTTCAATTTGGGAAGTCTGTGTCTTTGGTTTAGAATTTTCGTTTTTTTTATTTATAATTTTTTTTTTTCTAAGCACATCGTTGTTAACACTTTAACCTTGAGGTGGCCCTACGGAGTTTGAATAGAACAACAGCCCAACAGATACTGGTTTTGATACCACTGACATGCAAAAGGAGCAGTGGTGGCCCAGTAGTAACGGCCGCGACTTACGAGTTGTAGGTCGTAGGTTCGAACCCAGACAGGCGCTTTACTTTGTGTAAATTATTTCATCACCACTGCTCTCAAAACGGTGAAGGAAAACATCGTGAGGAAACCGGCATGTCCTAGAACCGAAAATTCGTAGACATGTGACATCTACCAACCCGCACTGGGCCCGCGTGGTGGATTACGGCCCACTCCCTCTCACAGAGAGGAGGCCTGTGTCCCAGCAGTGGGAACATTTATAGGCTGATGATGATGATGATGATGACATGCAAAAAATCTATATGGTAGCTTAACAGCATAATTATGCAACATGTAACATTAAATACGCAAAACCTGAAAATAGTTTGATCAGAATAAGGAGCAGAATCAATTGAACCACTTATTAATATAGGTCACATTTTTCAAAAAATCTTTATTGAAAACGTTGCCGTGTCTATTTATTAATAGGTCAAGCCATCACACGCGCAAACCCGCCAAAATAGGTAAACAAACACAAATTGTTGTCGACCAATTTAAATTTTCTCATACGCGGGATAATAATAGCTTTTATTTCAATGCAAATTCGAGTCTTACGAACTAACAACACACCACAAGCACACCTATCAAGACACGTTCACACCTAACACACTCCGCACTCTCGCATTACTTACCCATTCACAACACACCTACTACACCTACCACGACTAACTCACTCTCACTCAATTATGTATTACAGTTTTATTACAAATTATTTTATTTTTTCTTGTTTCAAAACACAGAAATAATTGTGTTGTTATGTTCACTATGTTACTGGTGAAAACAGTTTTTTGTTAGTTTTAAAACATTTTGATCATCTATGTATACCTTTATGGAATCACTGGTCCCCAAGTCACAGGCTATTAACCTAGTTTGGGAGCCAGGAGATAATACTCAATGCACTTTATTTTGTTCCATACTACTGTATTTGTAACAAATGTAATCATTTTTTATTGCAATAAACATTATTATTATTACGTCTTTGACATTTCTCGGGACCCAGGGGTCCCGGACCTTTGGAAGGCGTACGAGGGGCCGAAGCCAACTCGCAGAGGCCCCTTAGACATTTTTAATGAAATGAGGTACCAACCGACGATTATCCCTATTCGCACTATGCAAGTGCAGCCAAGGACAACCCCCGGTTGGTGTAGGACTATTGTAAGATATGGAAACAAAGATATCGGACTATGGGTTTGGGTTGCTAAAGTGGACTAGTCACCTGGAACTATGGAAGGACTATGGCCCCTGCCTGATCTATGTTTTATATGCACACGGATAAAATGGCAGGGGGTGACTTGCACACTCAATAATGGGCCCCCGAAAACGGTCGCTAGCACATAGTGTCGTAGCGACATGGGGGCAAAATGTTTTGAGGTGCTTGAGGAGTGGAGAGGTATTCCACGGCTTTCAGAACAATCCCAGAGCCCGGAAGATGGTCAAGATCCCTACGAGCACTTACTGAAATACTTCCTTCCTCCGAGCACGTTTGCTCTTGCGAATCTCCACTCAAGCCGGCCAATAAAGGCGAGAATGAGGTGGGAGCTCTGTTCCTCGTCAGTGCTCACTCCAACCGGCCAATTAAGGCAAGCCAGAGGTGAGGAACAAGATTTCTCCGGGGAAATAGGGTCCGTGGGGTCGCTACTACTCAACAGCTCGCCACATGCTGCCCTGCGGGTTTTTGTATCTCTCTTGGTCTGGCTCCTCATCCCAACCTGTTCCAGCAAAGTAAACTCTACCGGCACAGGCCGAGAGTTTGGAGCGCGCAAGCCCCACCACGACGTCAACGTAGAGATACGGCGGTGGGGTTATTATTATTATTATTAAAACAGCACATAAAACCTTTACAATTTTTTTAATATTTTTTTTTCTCTCTGAAATAGGTCAATTGAATTAAAAATCTGTTGGGGTGTCTGAGGTTTTGCGCATTTAACGTTACACGTTGTACATCCTTATTTACAGTAGGCTTCTGTACAAAATAAGCACCAAATAAATATTTTCAGGTCTCGGTCAAGCAATGTAAACAGTGACGTAAAAGTTGACACCTATGTTGCAATACTATCGCTAAGTTATGACGACTTTCAAGGCATCATAGATTAGCAGCAAAAACGCGCATAATACAATATTATGATAAAAAAGTTAAGAAACCAAATTCATCGGTCATCGAACTGAACATGATTAAGCAGGCTACATCATGATGATATAACTAAATCATTCGCGGAGTGATTCATGAAATGCATACTCGAATTCTAGACAAATATTCTGCCGCGCTAGCGATAATAGCAGTAAGTACGTTTTGCATAGTTTCGAGTAATTGGCGCTCAAAGTTTTTCGTCACATTATTCTGACTTGTTTTATTAACTTAAAATTCTGTTTTTTTTTTTATATGTAGCCTAAGTAAAATATTATTTAATTGTGTAACATATCATAGAAATATGTATTTCTATTAGAATACTTTTAAATGACAAAAACTATTTTATATCTAGTACGAGTTTAATAACTTTAGCATCAATTGCTTAATATAAAAGCAGTAAGTATGAAGCTAATGCTGTTATGCTAAGGAAAACTTAATAGTAAAATCGACTTACTGCTGTTATCCATAATGACAATTAACGAATAAAAACTATTTTATAACTAGTATGAGTTTAATAACTTTAGCATCAATTGCTTATTGTAACCGCAATGTGTAGTTACTGCTCATATCATTAGCAGAAGTAAACCATGAATGATGATGCCGCACTTAGAAACTCACCGTTACTTATTGCTGTTATGCCAAGGAAAACTTCTAATAAAATCGACTCACTGCCGTTATCATTTATTTATTGAAAATTAAAGGTTCCCATTAAGATATTAAAATGGCAGTCAGATCAAATTGCTCATTGCGCCGATTCCGAATCTATGTTTAACACAATTTGGACAAAAATTATACTTACTGCAGTTATCGCAAGCGCGGCAGTATTCAGTAGATACCTATTACCTATACTCAGTTTGAAATAAGATTAGACATTTAACTAAACCTTTTTTACAGTCCGTTCAACCGATTTTGACTTCTATTGCGTTGGTGGCATGACAAATGGCAGCTGCAGTAAACAGTTGGTTTGTAACCATTTTTTTTGCTTTTAATGCCATCCTTATGCCTACGGTATAGAAGTCAAAATCGGTTGAACGGACTGTAAAAAAGGTTTGTTTAAATGTCTAATCTTATTTCAAACGGAGTATAGTTAAATATAGTTTATTTTATTCTTGCTGAGCAAAGGCATCGCCCATATTTATCAGGTACTCTTTTTTTTGAGCCATCTCAAACCAGCCTTCGCAAAAGGACTTCTTTCTGGACCGGTCTTGGCGGGCAGCGGTGTCCATCTTCAAGCACTCATTACGTGGAGATTTTTACCCAGTGGTCGTTATGCATCCAGCTGATTGTAGATTAGAAGCTGATATATTGTTCCGTGTTTGAAATGTAAAACATAAAAAGGAAAATGCGCTTTAAATAAAAAAAGCCGCGTTTCCACTAGGCAACAATTGACGTGCAACATGTTGCACAACAAGTTGCCCAACATGTTGAAAGTCAGCGCGGAACTTTTTTTGAACAACGTTGTCTGTCTACGCATCTCGCAGTCGTCGCCAACATGTCGCCAGAGGAACTTGTGTTGATTTCAGCGGCAGTGGTTATAATTTCATCGAAAAATGCATCAAAAAGTAAATAGTCTCTGAGCAATATCTCATAAACATTCATAGTTTTAGTACAGTTCTATTAATTTGAGCACTCGTTCGTTACACCACACTACGGACATTGTTGGTGTTGCGCGTCACGTCTCCACTCGACAACAATTGATGCTCAACTAACGATGCTCTTTAAACAAACAACAAGCCGCACGTCATGTTGCGCGCCAGCTAGCAACGTCGCGCGCTATTGTGCAGCGTTGCCGTACATGTTGAGCGTCACATGTCGCGCGCCAAATGTTGCCTAGTGGAAACGCGGCTTTAATAAGTATGTTGCAGCTATACGGTATTGCGACGGCCTCGTAACTTAACTTAAATCGGACATCAATAAACAGGTAAACTAACACTAAGGGTATGCCCCGAATAACCGAAAGGGAGATCGTGGCCCCCGGCAACAGGGGAACCGAAGGAACACGGGTGGGTTTTAGTCAATAAGAGTCTGACACGCCCTTCCGCTCCGCCAAAAGCGGGAGAAGTTATTTGATAATTTCCAACCCAAAAGAAAAAAAAAAACCGGCCAAGTGCGTGTCGGACCACGCACAATGAAGGGTTCCGTAGTTGGGATGAATTTATCCCAAAAACAAACTTAACTTTGTAGTTGAAAAATATGTTCTCCCATACGGAATGTATGGGAAAACATGTTTTTGCAACTGCAAAGTTAAGTTGGTCGATTATTACTCGTTAACCTATAGAGCCTACTTAGCTGTGATAGTTTTCCTTTTAATTTTGTTATATCAGCTAATGTTGTGATTTTTTTCACATACCCAAAACCAACCATTTAGCCGGCAGGGGGGGGACACACTTGACTCTAACAA
Source organism: Agrochola lychnidis (assembly GCA_963680765.1). Lineage (NCBI taxonomy): Eukaryota > Metazoa > Arthropoda > Insecta > Lepidoptera > Noctuidae > Agrochola > Agrochola lychnidis. The sequence continues at coordinate 21,474,822 of OY796857.1, forward strand.
AAATTAGTACTTTAAAGCTTAATATTTCGCAAACGAATCCCTGAATCCAAAAATGGTTTTCACAAACTCACAATATTTTTGAAGGGCCTTTCCAATGATACCCCTCACCATGGGGTAAAAAAATAAAAAAATAAACATTACCATTTTACGTGTATGAGAGGTACCCTAAAAAAAAATGTTTTTCATAATTTTGTTTTACTACTTTGTTGGCGTAATTAATATGTATATCTATGCCAAATTACAACTTTCTAGTAATAAGGGTCTCGGAGCTAGACCGCGGACAGACAGACAAACAGACAGACAGACAGACGGACATGACGAAACTATAAGGGTTCCTTGTTTACTACGGAACCCTAAAAAACAGAAAAAAAGGGTATGCCCCGAACCATACAATGTTTACCCATTTTTACGACCTAAACAAGCCTTATCCATATCTGAAACTACGAAATAACTGCTATATTAAAGTAGCATACTTAGATATACAAAATTGTGAGAAAGTCCTCCAACGTCGTAAATACATGTTAATCACTTGATATAATAACTTAATAGCACATCAATGTCATACACTCGACTTCACATATGTTAGTAAACACTCAGTTATTATTCGACACTCATCATACGGTTTTGATTGCTAAAGCTTCAATAATCTATTTGGTGTTTTAGGGAATTATGGCAGATAACCGATTACCGTTGGGGTATACGTATTCTTGAGTGGAGACCGCGAATCGGTAAATGTAAGGTAGGACGCCCGCAGGCTAGGTGGAGCGACGATCTTCGCAGGGTGGCTGGTAGCAGCTGGATGAGAGTTGCCGAGAATCAAGCTGAATGGTGCGCAATTGGAGAGGCCTATGAAATGAAATGAAATTGTTTATTCTGTAAATAGGATATCGGAATCACTTTTACACGTCGTATAAAAAAATTATTAAAAAATAAGCTAGATGAGTTCGGCGTTTCCTATCTGACTACTCTGAGAAGAAAGGCCGAAACAAACTCAGAGGTCGCAGTCTCTTTTAAAGTCCAGACATAATCTTGGTCAGGCCATATGAGGACCATGTAGATTAGTGTCTGAAAAGGTCTTTTGAGGAAAGCACCACACAGATTTGAGTGGACCTGTCCAGTCAGTGCAAGCATTTGTCAGTAATCGTGGAGCTCAACTTAGAACTTAAGGAGCTCAACTCGACGAGCAATACCAAAGAAAGGACATTTGGGTATGTCCAGCAGTGGACTGCTAGATAAGGATCCTGGTCGCCAACCTACCGCATAAATAAATAAAAGAAAAATATAAAACCCTTACATTTAAGTTTTTACAGTGTTAATCAATAATTTAAAAATTAAGATTGGTTTTTGAGATACCCTGAGGTGATGGCCTCTTCCAGAGAATCTCAGCTTCCTCTGTCTTTCGCTACCTACGTCCTTCCAGCGGAATTCAGCAATACGCACGATCTCGTCCTACGGCATAAAACCATGTAAGACTTTGTTGAGTCTTCATATATTAATGTATACTGTATGTCCATAACTATATAACAAATTACCTGATGGCTTCAAAACTCTCAGCCTCAGAACATTTAAATGTAAATTATTTAACTTTCTTTTAAACAAATGATTCGACTGAAAATTTTGTGAATGAAAAATTTACCTAAATATTTGACATTATTGCCTATAAATCATATTTTATCTCCTTGACCTAATTGAATTTTGACTTATATAATTAATCTCTTTTACAACTATTGTTCAATTTATTTAAATTACTTGTACCTAATTCTAATAATTAATAATTTCATTTTAATGCCATGATGACCCATAATTTATAAAAACCTGATTTGTACGCCGGAAACGGCAGAATATTATGATCGTAATACAGAATGCACATAACAACTTTGTACAATATTTTGACAAATAAATGCATTCTATTCTAATAATGTCGTCATAATTTCGTTGGTCTAGTGGTCGCAAGCGCTACTGCTGAGCATGAGGTCCTGGGTTCGATTCCCGGGTTGGGTAGTGTTATTGGGTTTTTCTATCTGAAATTTCTCAGTAGCAGCCCGGAGACCGGATTAGTACCCGGTTGATGGCAATAGGCTCGCCCCCTATTACATGGGACTTAAACATAACTGGCGAAATGTGGGTGTACCTGCTACAGGGACACCTCTGCCCAACCCTTCGGGGAAACAAGGCGTGATGTTATGTTGTTAATTTTAGAATTTCGAAGCACGGTACTAAGATTTTTTTGGGTCCCTTATGTATTTACAAAAAAAAAACCAATGCAGGAAGGCATCAGCCCTGCAATTGGACAAGATAATAATTATGTTATTTATTATAAGTAAAAAAGTAATAAAGAATTTTTTAAACACCACAGTTAGTAGCAATTATAATGATATAATATCCAATGAGGATTACACAGAAAACGACCTCCGTAGTTTTCGATACGATCAGGGGAAGTGCTATTATTTACTTAAGTACCGTAATTCCAACAAACCTTTTGTTTTGACCGCCACACCTTATGTAAGTACCAAGATACCAATGTCATTTTCCTTATCAGCATTATGTCACATTACACCGTTTACGGACGTCAAATGACGACAACAAAATCTCGGACCCACCCACCACCGAAACACGTCACCAACAAAACAAATGACATCTGATACTAACAATCATCTTTAGATCCCATATACAAACAAATCAATTAATTGACCAATCAAAATTTAAGTGAATAATCCCAACTTAATTAGTGAAACATTTGTAAAAATTACCCAACGCTATTGTCCATCGGGTTATAGTGACAAGTACGTTCGTTCAGATCGGTTCAGATATACTCGCGAATTGAGCGCCGCCCGTCATACAGTGTAATATCATGGCGCCGCGCGCATGCGCTATCTTGCTCCTCGCGATCGCAACCGTCGCTGCGCGGGATTGCATCGAATTGACACTTCCAGACAAAAGTTTACTAACCGACTCGATATTAAATGGAACTATTTTAAAATTAGCCGCGAAAAATGAAAGTTACGATGAAAGTGGACGTTTTAATATTGTGGAAATGTGGGAGCGATTCCCTAAAATTGTGGTGCCCAGCAACGGGACAAGCGAGCAGTGCCGACGGGATAGCCAGCAGTACTTGGACAGCTTGGAAAGGCTGGAACTATGGGCCCTGAAAAGTAAATATTTACTTTTTCGTTTATTATTGTTACCAATTTTTTTTTTTCGTAGGGTAATTGACGCAAATTTATTCACAAACAAAATATTGTGAATTAGGTTATAATTTTACCAGCATTGTTATTAATATGGATCCTCAATTGTAATGTTTAGAAATAATCCATATCCTAAAAAAATATCCGCATGTGAAATAATATGTCGGCCGGCACATCCGCTGGTTCATAGCGGTGCCATTATTCTTTAGTTTTTCCGATGAAATCATTATTTCATTTTGCAATAATCACTACTATTACCATCTAACCACATAATTTGATAATAATTACCCAAAAATATTAATTATACAATGTAGTTCAATTTAAGACGGCGCATGTCTGTTTACGCAAAAATATTTTGTAAAAAAAATATTTTATGAAATGATGTTATAATTTTCCTAAAATTTTTGTAGGTTTTTCGCCACAATATTTTCCCAAAAATATACCAAATGGTTTTAAACATTTTGACTAAACTTTCGATCTCAAAGGAAAGGTCAGTCGATTTACTTCAAGGACACTTGTCATGAATGAAAGTGGATTACTACACAACAAGTTTCGTAATTTCAACTTGAGATAGCCAAATATAAACATAATTTTATCTGATGAATGTCTAGGTCAAAGCTCAAGAGATTTGTTTATTTAGAAAAAATACACGTGTTTAGGATTCACTTCATTCATGTCGTATCTTTCTCAAGCTAGCTAGTTTTTTTATATAATTTTTTCTCTTTTTCTTTTCTTTGGCATTTTTTTTTCTTTCTTTCTCCTTTTCGCTACTGCTAAGCATGAGGTCCTGAGTTCGATTCCCAGGTCTGGCAAAGTGTTATTGGGTTTTTTAAGCTATTGCATAGTTTTTATCGCGAGCTTTGAGCGCGGCGACCGAATCAAGAAATTCCGTAAGGTAACAAAAATAAAACCTAACACCCCCCACTCCGCCTACCATGTAATGACGATTCCCATGACAACGTGATGTTGTCATGTGTCAACGTTGTCATGGGAACGTAATTTTTGTTTTATGTCATCACGTCATCATCCCAAGTGTAGCGTTGACAAATAGGAAGTATGGAGATTACAAATGCTATGCAATAGCTTTACCGCGGCAGTACCCGAGTGCCACACGTTTTTTTTATCAGGAATTTCTCAGTAGCAGTGCAAGTCTGGATTTGTGCCCGGTTGATGGCAATAGGCTCGCCCCTATAACATGGGACTTAAAACATAACTGGCGAAATACGGGTGTAGGTAAACCTCTGCCTAACCCTTCGGGGTATTATAGGGGTGATGTTGTACTCAATACTCGATCATATAATCCATTCCTCAATATGTGTGGGGATCAAGTATAAATTATCTGAGATTACGAATTCAAGTACCTAAATCATCATCATCATCAGCCTATAGATGTTCCCACTGCTGGGACACAGGCCTCCTCTCTGTGAGAGGGAGTGGGCCGTAATCCACCACACGGGCCCTGTGCGGGTTGGTAGATGTCACATGTCTTCGAATTTTCGGTTCTAGGACATGCCGGTTTCCTCACAATGTTTTCCTTCACCGTTTTGAGAGCAGTGGTGATGAAATAATTTACACAAAGTAAAGCGCCTGTCTGGGTTCGAACCTACGACCTTGCTCTAAATAATTATTATTAAATTCTAGTTTAATTAGTGTACCTACTTTGTTAAAATTCTGTTATTAACAGGCTTTGTAGGTTGTACACATAGATATGAAAGAGGGAAGTCTTCTGGTACAGGTAAAGCCTGTACAACTTATTTGTTAAAACCTGCTGATCACGAAATAAACTTATTATTATATTATCGGGAGTGGTTTTTTTCTCAGCTCTTAGTCTGGTTTTAGGTACATTTACGGGCCAAAGCCAAGTAAATGCAGCATGTGGTGAGTAATTAAGATGAGGGTGTACTTTCGTCTAACTGCATAAATTTCCTAACGATTCTGCATGTGTTTAAGATGGCTGCTTTCTGCAGATTGATGTAAAGGGATTCTTCTAGTTCTATTATATTATTATTAACTTAGGAAACCGGCATGTTCTAGAATCGAAAATTCGTAGACATGTGACATCTACCAACCCGCACTGGGCCCGCGTGGTGGATTACGGCCCACTCCCTCTCACAGAGAGGAGGCCTGTGTCCCAGCAGTGAGAATATTTATAGGCTGATGATGATGATTAGGTATTATTAACTTATTATTATTATATTATTAATGTGTACTTAATGAAATCATTGTGGATCCTATTGGGCACAGCAGAATAGTAGGAGAGAGGAAGCTTTAAAAAACGAAGCTTTAATTTATCAGTCTTCTTAACAATCCTAAATATTACCTAATATTATAAATGCAAAAAGAAAGTTTATTTGTATTTTTTTTTTTTTTTGTTACGCTTTCACGCTAAAACGGCTGAACGGATTTAAATGAGGCACATGGGTAAACCATGACCTGGGTTAGGACAAATTATACTTTTTATCTCGGTAGTACGTTCCTGTGGGTCAATTTTCAAACTATACGCGGACGAAGCCGCTGGCAAAAACTAGTATTATCATAATCACCAAGTTGGGCGTAGCCTTTTGAAAATATAATTACTAATTCATTCAATAAAAACGTTTGTAATTTAATAAATTTTGCAAACGTCAAGTTTCGCTGACCTAAATCTGTTTGAAAACGATCACCTACGATCATATTACAATATTTTTTACTACTTCGTAACTACAATTTGTAGCAAAATTGTTGTTTCTTGAAAAATGCGCTAAGTTCGCTTTTTAAATATATTATGTCGTTTGCTAATTGATTTTCATTTGTTAATAAGTAACAAATTCATTCTTTTATTTTTATGAAATGTGTAAACTGGTGCTGTACAGTAAAGAGATATATTTAAATACAAATAAAAAAAAAATTTTTGTTTGTATAGAGAAAGAAACCATGCAAAGTAGGGGTACTTTGCACGGTTTTTATAATTTGACAAAACAACGAGATTTCCTTAATATTTTTAAGTTTAAAATGAATGTATTGTACACATAAACCTACCAGAAAAAGTTTAAAAGATGAGGAAAATCCATTAGGTACGTAGTTTAGAAGGACTAAGTGGTCACACAGCGGTTAAGTAGATGATATCGTGAAAGTCGCGGGGAACACCTGGATGTGGGACGCACGGAACCGGGAAGTATGCCAGAAAAAAGGGGAGGCCTATCCCCAATAGTGGATGATTCCGGGCTGTAATGATGATGACGATGATGATGAAGTGGTCACACAAGATCAAAATCAAATATAATATTTTACATAAACCTACATGGGCACTTATGAAACGGCAGAAGCGTCCATAGGAAACGACCAACTGGAACCGTGCACCTATCACCAGTTGGTCGTTTCCTATGGAGAAGAGCCGCCACGAAATTCCATGGTTATTCTTTTAAAAATAATTAGCTTTTACAATATTTTTAAATAGCAGTGTTAATGGATATAGGAGGGCAGTGTAGGCCTTTCAACAAGTACCAAGTACTTGACAAAATATAAAATGTAAAATCAACAAATCTACAGTCTACTAGGCCTACAATATTCTCACATTCAAAAATAGAAAAGAATCTTTATAAAAGATGAATAAAATATTATAAATAAAAACCTATAAATCCTAAACTTATTTGAGGAGACACGAAAAGCAACTTTGTTTTTTACTGTTAAGGGCTGATTTTTCAATAGTCAGATAACTTCGTCTGGAGGATAAATATATTGCGGTTTAATATATTTTCTATACAAAAGCTATCAAACCGCCGTTTGTATTCCTCAGATAAAAGTTATCTAACGACTGAAAAATCGGCTCTTATTTAAATAGATTTATAGATTGTGACTTATTGTGACCTCTTTAGAATTTTCATTTGTTTACAGAAGTGGCGATACCCACAGCCCATTTATCAATTTGTTTACATTCACGGAAAGAAAGAAAAAGAAGCACCATAACTGGAAAGAATACAAAAGTGCAATGAACTGTATTTCCGTTGAAGTTTACAAACGTGCTGAGAACTGCTCGACGCGTTATTTGCTTACTCCGATGTTATCATGTGCATTACTGTAATAAAATTTAATTAGTCATTATGGCAATAATGACAGGTAAATTCTTCTTGAAATATGTAGGTAAAGAAATATGTGATCGCTTAATTAGGAATTTGTGGTTTCTTTGGAAGTCATTATAAAACGTGAAAATAATACTAAAAGTCCTAGAACAAATGTTCCAAAAATACATAGTTTCGAAGATAATATAACATTAAACTCTCGATATGTGTATCTAAGATTCATTGATAAGAACGAGTAAATCGTTTTCGTTCAAACTAATCGTTTATATTTAAAGCTAAAAAAATCGACATTGGTGCCGATTCCCTTGTTCACAAACTAAACTAAATTTAAGTTCAGTGCATCGTTTTCTTTCTATTTCATTAAAAAAAGGACAGAAGATAAATTTTAGTTTAGTCCTGTCAAATTAATCAGCGCCTGTCACTACTCCATTACAAGTTTAGACGTGATTAAAAACTTGTCTACCAAAATTACGTAAATTTACGTCAAACGCTGATTAATTTGACAGGACTAAACTAAAATTTTTCTTCTGTCCTTTTCTTAATGAAAGAAAAAGATGCACTGATATATCCCACGGGATCGAGACTTATGCGGGTGAAACCGCAGGGCGCAGCTAGTAATTTATAAAGATATCACACGGGCGAAGCCGCAGGCGGATGATATTCGTCGAATAAAGTAAGTAGGTTAACAGATCAGTTAATATATGCTTTTATATTATTATTTAATGGTATTTTAGGACTTTCTCTCTCGATTCCTTGTTGCTGTTTTAATTTAAACATAATTTATAAGACAAGTTGGTCTGGCAAAACAAAAAAAAAAGCGGCCAAGTGCGAGTCGTACTCGCCCATGAAGGGTTCCGTAGCAACAAGTAACATTGAATGAAAGGTAAATTGCGGTTTACGATTTATGACGTATTAAAAAAAAACTACTTGCTAGATCTTGTTCAAACTAATTTTCGGTGGAAGTTTACATGGTAATGTACATCATACATTTTTTTTAGTTTTATCATTCTCTTATTTTAGAAGTTACAGGGGGGGGGACACACATTTTACCACTTTGGAAGAGTCTCTCGCGCAAACTATTCAGTTTAGAAAAAAATGATATTAGAAACCTCAATATAATTTTTGAAGACCTATCCATAGATACCCCACACGTATGGGATTGATGAAAAAAAAATTTTTGAGTTTCAGTTCTAAGTATGGGGAACTCCAAAATTATTTGTTTTTTTTCTATTTTTGTGTGAAAATCTTAATGCGGTTCACAGAATACATCTACTTACCAAGTTTCAATAGCATAGCTCTTATAGTTTCGGAAAAAAGTGGCTGTGACATACGGACGGACAGACAGACAGACAGACAGACAGACAGACAGATAGACAGACAGACAGACAGACAGACAGACATGACGAATCTATAAGGGTTCCGTTTTTTGCCATTTGGCAACGGAACCCTAAAAAACCCATGCGTCACAACTATTCTTTCACATTGGAAATTGTTACAGAATTAATTCCTGTCCACTCTTACAATAAAATTGTGAGCAAATCACAAGAACTCACAATGGGCCTTATCAGAAGGCTAAAAGTCACCCAAAGGGCAACAAAATAATCGTGACTATGTCGAATTATTTTGTATGAAAAATGAAAACGAACAATAAATTGAAAAATAATTAATACTTGATTCTTTAATATGGTCTCATTAATACCCTAGAATATAGGATCTCAAAAGGAACTCGTCGTATACCCTTCTAAGGGTCGAGGAATGAGTAAAATGTCGTGAGGAAGGTTCTGGGTATGAAGTTGGATATCTTTAAAAGTAGACCAGAGAAACGATAAATGGACTAGGTATGTGAAAGATGACTGTGGCTAGAAAAGGGGATGGTTAAATTCAAATTCAAAATTCATTTATTCAAACTAGGCTGAGAATCAGCACTTTTTGAACGTCAAAATTACATAAGACAGTCCCCCAAAAACGCCAACCCTTCACCACTTCCTAGTGCCTGTAGCTGGGAAGAAGAAGTAGCGCAACAAACTCCCCAGCACCACAGCTGTCTGTTCAAGCTAGAAAAAAAAATGTTTCTATACAATGAGTTATTGAGATGATGTCTATGGAAGAAGGAAATACAATGCGGCGACCACAAATAAATTGGAACAAGAGCAAGAGAATTATAATGGTTTTGAATGAACTTCGACCGGTTTTTGTATTTCCCGCATCCAGCGGATTCCTGCGGCCTTCACAAGGTTATCGGTCCACTTTGTGGGAGGCCTTCCAACGTTACGCTACGTAGTCACCACTCCAGAACCTATCGGCCCCATCGGCCATCTGTTCACCGAGCAATATGCCCTGCCCATTGCCACTAAAGTTTGGCAATTCTTCGGACTATGTCGGTTAACTTGGTTCTCCTGCGGATCTCTTCATTTCTGATTCGATCACGTAGGGAAACTCCAAACATAGCCCTCTCCATTGCCCTTTGGGTGACTTTTAGCCTTCTGATAAGGCCCATTGTGAGTTCTATGTGTGATTTGCTCACAATTTTATTGTAAGAGTGGACAGGAATTAATTCTGTAACAATTTCCAATGTGAAAGAATAGTTGTGACGCATGGGTTTTTTTTTTTGTTTTGCCAGACCAACTTGTCTTATAAATTATGTTTAAATTAAAACAGCAACAAGGAATCGAGAGAGAAAGTCCTAAAATACCATTAAATAATAATATAAAAGCATATATTAACTGATCTGTTAACCTACTTACTTTATTCGACGACTATCATCCGCCTGCGGCTTCGCCCGTGTGATATCTTTATAAATTACTAGCTGCGCCCCGCGGTTTCACCCGCATAAGTCTCGATCCCGTGGGAAAAAAAAAAGTATCCTATGTTCTTTTCCAGGGCATCATCTATATATGTGCCAAATTTCATCCAAATCCCTTCAGCCGTTTTAGCGTGAAGGCGTAACAAACAAACTTACTTTCGCATTTATAATATTAAGGATGTTACTCAGTGATGATATAGCATTCTACTGGTAAAAGATTTTTTAAAGCCGGTTCAGTAGTTTTTGAGTTTATTCATTACATACAAAAATGCAAATCTTTTCTCTTTATAATATTAGTATGCGAAGTAATTTTGCAATCAGGTCGAAAACAAACAAAGGCATGAATGTGCATAACTCCTGGAAATTACGAGTAACGTAATGACAATCTAAGTAAGTGAACTGTAACTGAACTGCACCTTTTTTTGGGTGGGAAATTATCAAATAACTTCTCCCGCTCTGGGCGGAGCGGGAGGGCATGTCAGACTCTTACTGACTAAAACCCACCCGTGTTCCTTCGGTTGCCATGTTGCCGGGGGCCATGATCTCCCTTTCGGACTTTTTCGCAACCCCGGCAGGCATCGGCCCTAGCGGACCCCGTCAATTCTGCTGACATCTCTTTGAGGCGCGCGTGGAACACAACGCGCCGTCGACCCGGGCCTGGTCCTTATCGGACGGCGAGCTACTCATTGCTCACCGTCCGCAAGCCCACGCCTACGGTGGCCGGAAATCAGCCTGTAATTCCCGACACCCAGGGCGTCTCCTCCTAATTGAACTGCACCTAAGAGATTATGTTTATAAACCTTAAATAAAATCTACTTTAGTAACTGTTTATCTTAGACTAGCTTTTGCCCGTAGCTGCGTCTGCGTGGAGACTCAGACCAAATACTTTTTCACTTATGAATGAATGAAATGCACCAATCGCAGCGTGGTTTAACCAGACTTGATAAATCAAATGAACCCCAAAATTTGCACTAGCTCCTGGAGTCTCAGGTTGCATGGGGCTACAGAGGCCATTGCATATCAATTTAATTTCGTAGCATATATGTCAATGATTATGACATGTATTTATAGATCGAACCTCAAATAATTCCGTTATACTAAAATCTGTGAATACAGAACAAAATGTGCCAAAAAGTTAAGGACAGTCTCCTAAGACCTTGTAGCGACATCGGTTATGATACCTATCCTTACTGCCATCTCAAAAATCCACCCTGTATATCATGTAAATATTATCTTGTGTAAAATAATTATATATGAGCAAAATTAAATTTTCAATATTCGTAACATATTTTTCATTCATTTACTTTAAATACAAATATTTATGGTTTTCCACATCCTTATAAAGATTGAGAGAGATTAATTGACTTTCACTATAACTGTGGAAATGGTAGATAATTAGTTAAACTATGCCGAAACATTTAAAATAATTATATTATTTGGAAATTTTATGCCTAGTAATTATCTAAGCTATGCCAAAATATTTAAAATAATTATTATTTTAAATATTGAAAATAATTAAATTATTTTCAATATTTTGGCACAGTTAAGTTTAGTATTTCAACAACAACAACGTCACCATCTATTATTGAATGATACCGGTATTTTATTCGGATCAAGATCAAAACATTATTTATTATTTAAGCCTGTCTGCGTTTTTATTATGTTTATGAATGGAAAAAAAACTTCATTAAATTATTTAAATAAATAAACCCGTCATTTTTCCATAACTTTTCCGGGAAATTTAAATAATAGAAAAACCACTAAATTCTGTGGTTTTTACTTAATTTTTTACGTCAACAATGGAAACTTCGTTAGGTTGCATAAATTTAAATGAATAACAAAATAGTATCTACAGTTGTCAATTATTTACTAAAACCGATTAACACCATGACCACAGGTGTCGTAAAATGAATAATAATCATATTTGATTTGATATTTTTATTATTAAATATGTTATTATGATCTAGCTTTTGCCCACGGCTTCGCCCGTGTGTATGTCAAAAAATAACCAACGGGAACGTACTAACAGGATTTAAAATCGAACTATTTGTGTGTCAAATTTCATTCAATATAATTATGTTTACGCGGCGCTCGTCAGTAAAGCTCCCAGTCGGTATGATTTTTTCCGACATCTTCAACAATCATCGTTATATTTCAGCCAACCCTAATGAATTAAATTTACACCTAAATCTTCCTGAGGAATAGAAACAAAGAAAGAAAGAAAAATAGGTTTATTTGTCACAGAAACACGTGCATACATAAAAGACAAGAGTAATCAGAGAACAACACAAAGTACATAACAAATCACGAGCATAGAACAGAAATTACTTAGGCGGCAGCTGCACGACATGACTGTGACAAGAAGGCTTCCACTCAGCATGATGCAGTGCTATGCAGCAGGGGACCCACAGCACAGCGCTGATTTTCAGGGGTCACCCGAAAAAAAAGATGTACGGAAATCAAGTCAGGTTCAGTGATTTTTCTATTAAACATGTAACAAAATCTAAGAACAAAATAAAATAAACTGCTTAGAATTTAAGACAACTACACAATAAATCGTCCATTGTTGAAATCCGTATAAAAATCTTTTGTTTGGTATTTTTTGTGTTTATAGCATGCAGACAGACAGACGCGGCGACTTTGTTTTGTGTTATTATAAGTAATTCTGACCCGCCCCTTATTCGCACGGTTTATACGACTTGACAAAATATCGAAATTTCTTTATTATTTGTAAATTTAATAATATTACTATTAGTATGTTTTATTTCACATAAACCTTTCGGAATAAATTCTCTAAATGAAAGTAAAAACCGCATCAAAATCCTTTGTGTAGTTTAGGAGGAGAACAATGCGTTCACATAAACAGACATAAAAAGCGACTTTATTTATAAAAAATGACAGTAACATTTTATTTTGCCTTAATTTCTAGCATATAATTGTAAGTTAATAGATTTTAATTTTACATCCCTCATTAAAAGGCACATATGTGTGTTCTGATTTCTGCACACACATATTTAGGCACGTGTCAAGTGATTTGATATCAAAAATATTTCTTAAACTAAGTTTATTAAAAGACAATTATTCGCTTAGGTAAAACCAACATCAATTTGGTATCAAAAAAACAAATTTTATTAGTCTAGACAGATTGATTTTTTCTCTAAAAAACACTAGTTTGTAGACGTATTATCCCAATCTGTTTTTTTGTAAAGATGTAGTATTAATTATTGTGTATTCCATTTATTATAAATTGCCCATCCTATCAAAATCAACAAAAATTATATTATACTAGCTGCGCCCCGCGGTTTCACCCGCATAAGTCTCGATCCCGTGGAAAAAAAAAGTATCCTATGTTCTTTTCCAGGACATCATCTATATATGTGCCAAATTTCATCCAAATCCGTTCAGCCGTTTTAGCGTGAAGGCGTAACAAACAAACTTACTTTCGCATTTATAATATTAAGGATAATCCAATAACTCGTTTTTTTTTCTTGCAACATTTTCCTTTGGTATCACATAACTTTAGGGTATTAATGAGACCATGTCAAAGAATCAATTGTCACATGTTTTTTTTTTCTTTTTTTTTCATTTTTCATACAAAATAATTCGACAAAGTCACGATTATTTATGTGAAACACACAAAAAAGAAAAAAAACGAAAATTTTTGTCCATAAAAAAATAGACAACGTCGCATTTTCTAAGCTTTACATGTGAATGATTGATTTAAATGAAAATAATTAGACACATTGAGAATCTAGTATTATGTTATTTTAGAAACTATGGTTTTTGGAACACTTGTCTTGTTCTAGGACTTTTTGCATTATTTTTACTTGTAGCATATAACCTTAGTGTCATGGGACATCAAAAGTAACACCTTATATATGCGTAAATAAAATGAGGACTAATAATAAATTTAGTCATTAATATATCCCGGAACTGGCGTCATAAATAAACTAGAAAATGATTCAAAAATCATCAGCTAATACACAGATTACCTAATGACTACAGTAATTTATATTATTACCCACTTATAGGTAAACGGAACTGATCAAATTGTCATGTTTATAAATACCTAATGATTGTAATAAATAATACATATTTAATTGTTAACGTTACTCCCCGTATTAATTTACCTAGGTACTGCAACCTGTCTCACCGCCCGACGAGGAAGCGATTATACTCCATAGATTTAGGTGGTTTAATAAAGGTAAAGAAATCGTAAAAAGGGTTTTAATACATGACACTTGTTTAAAAATACGTTAATGGTGCCGATTCCCTTGTTCACAAACTAAACTAAATGTAAGTTCAGGGCATCTTTTTCTTCCTATTTAATTAAGAAAAGGACAGAAGAAATTTTTAGTTTAGTACTGTCAAATGAATCAGCGCTTGACGTAAATTGACGTAATTTTAGTAGGCAAGTTTTTAATCACGTCTAAACTTGCATGGAGTAGTGACAGGCGCTGATTAATTTGACACGACTAAACTAAAATTTATCTTCTGTCCTTTTCTTAATGAAATAGAAAGAAAAAGATGCACTGAACTTAAATTTAGTTTAGTTTGTGAACAAGGAAATCGGCACCATTACCAAACTAAATTTATTTTAGATTTTTACAATTGTTTCCTCTTTTATTAATGTATGTTAAACTTTATCATTTATTCATAAACTACTCTTCGTAGATGTAACTACTAACTGTTTCTTTATATGTTTTTTAATAATGATTTCAAAACATAACCTAAGAACACGTGTAACAAAAATCAATTCAATATAATTTTAATTTAACTGGTGTCTATGGCATGCGTCAATTGTGGAGTAACCTGTTTAAATACAATAAAAAAACAGTTGAGCAACATTTGTGACAAAATTATTTTTACGAAAACAAAACAAAGTTCGATATGGATCGATAAAAGCCAACAGACAATATCCAAGAAAGAAAATATGCTTATTTTGTACATGCTCGGTTCCTGCGCGTGCGCTGGTGTCGACCCGCCTTCACTATGCATTTGCACTGGCGAAACATTCACAACAAAACATGTTCCTGTCAAACATTGTTTGGAACATTGACAGAAAATAGAGATTCCAACATGTTTTTCTGTGAATGTTTCGGCAGTACAAACGCACAGGTACCTACACAATATAAAAACAAAGAAAAAACCATAGTTAAACTTAAGAAAAGGCCTGTGTACCAAACAACCAAAGGTCACATTATCACATGACAATCTCCCAAAAACTCACTCACTTACCGAATACTTTTTTAACCGCAAACTAAACATTAAATAAGATTAGATCACATGTCATTGACACAAAGCAGCGCTTGATCAGTAGTCCAAACAGCAACTCACGCGCACTTCGCGTACAAAACAGATCCATAAGGTAAATTCTGTACAAAATCCGCCCAAAATCCCCCGTTTGGTACAAAACATCCGTTACCCAATATTTAGCCATCTGGAATTTAGACGGTGGTCTAAGAAACCTTGAATTTTACTGACAAAGATGCTAAATTACGTTGGTAGCATATTAATTTAAAAAATTCCAATTTTTGACACACATGCAGACCTCAACCCCGAGAAGCATTACAAAAATCGGTTAAGAATCCCGCAGAAACCATTTTACGTCGATTTATATAAAATTTGTTGCACTGGACCCACTATGGGAACCTACCTAGAAGTAAGTAGGTTCGCATAGTGTGCCCATACCTTACCTAGCAGTCATCTTAATCTTAAAAATCCAAATAATGTTTAAGTCTCATGTAAGGCAATAGACTCGTCCCCTTGGACGAGTCTATTGCCATCAACCGGCCATAATTCGAAACTGCCCGCTGCCACTGAGAAATTTCTTATGGAAAGACCCAACAACACGTTGCCCGACCTGTGAATCGAACCTAGGACCTCATTCTCAGCAGTAGTGCTTCCAACCACAAGACCACAGACAGACAGACACACAAATACACATACAGACAGAGTAGTAGCGTAGCGTTTTGTTTCTTTTAGTTTATTTGTTTTATATAGTTATTTTTATTGTTTTATTTATTTTGTAATACCCTAGTGGGATTTATATGTCCGTAGGTATGTCCGTGGCATCACAGCGGGCCCTATCAGAATACCAGCGCTGCGGTATTTATTTATTTTTAAATATCGCAGCATCATGCTGAGATAGGAGCCTTTTTGGCCTCGCACAGGTCATTATTATTTTTGTTAATATTTTTTATATTTATATTATTATTTTGTATTTCCTGTGCGTGTCCCAAATAAGATATTTTTCTTTCTTTCTTTAATGATAGTCAATGTAAGTAGATTAATCTGCTGTCAAACTAGTGTGATTTGGTGAACAAAATTACAACAGCTAATCACGCATAATAACGCAAGATGCAAAAACTTCGAGGAACCGTATTGAGTACCAACGAAATCTCGGTGCGCAGTTATAAAAATTACCTCGGTTATAAAAAGATTTGTACGCAAAACAGAAATAATAACCAATGGGTTAACTGTTCTTTGTTGTCTCGGTGACTTTTCAAAGTTATCCAAATACGGCAGTGATTTTTGCACGTTTTTAGTGATATTCGTTTTTTTTTAACAATCATCTACAAGGTTTATCCTCGATCCGATTTTTTCACTGACTGATGAACCTCTTGAACTAGCCAGACGTTTTTTTTTTTTTGTGGCTACTACTTTATGTTTTCTAAAAAAAATCAGCTAATCCATACATTTTGACCGCGTTGGTAATGCAGTTTTTTATGAAACAGCAGATTTTTTAAAATTCAGAATCATGTATTGAATCCATGGTAACAGTTTTCGCGTCGATATACCTGCCACCCTGTATAAAACTTATCCAAAACCCATAACACGATTTCTTGGTACCCTTAACCCTTTGGAAAATACAGTCGTCCTACTCTGTAAAAATCTTTCAAATGAGCTTGAAGTCAGCTGTCAAAAGTGTCAATTTACCATCAGATGGAATAATGACAGCTCCCTTCACCAAAGTTATCACGGTTAGGTTTTTGCAAAATAAACCGGTGTGAAGATTAATAAATTAATCAATCTGCCTAACCTTTTCCCAACCCTGTTGGGGTCGGCTTCTAATCTTACCGGATGCAACTGAATACCAATATTTTACATGGAGCGACTGCCTATCTGACCTCCACAACCCAGTAACTAGATAATACCCCTTGGTAAGACTGGTTGTCAGACTTTCGGGCTTCTGACGACCCGTAACGACTGTCAAAGATCCACCCACGAATGACAGCCGGGACCAACAGCTTAACGTGCTTTCCAAGGCACGAAGGAGTCTCGGTATGTAGAAATTTTCACCAATCCACGGACCAACCCAGGCAAGTGTAGCTTAACCTGATGGATCGACCCGTGCGGCTGTTAGTACTTAGCCACGAGCTCCTACTGTGAAGGTTAATAAATATTACGTAATAAAAACCAGTTTAATGCAGGAATCTTGTCTACTACTCATCATATTATGGTATCAGAAATCTCTAAACGGCATGAGTAACGCTTTGATTGTGTAGTCATGAAGATCATCTTAAGACATTGCAACAAGGAAGTAAACAATCAAACAATAAAACTTGCAAAGCTACTAATCTTGGCGAACAACAGACTTTGTTTATAAAACAAAACACAAAATAGTTACCTACATAATATAACCTCACCCAAACAAAATTTTTCCCAGCAACCCAATATTTTCGTTGATACATTTTCCGTGTCAAAAAAAAAAGAAGAATATTTAAAATTGGAACACATCAATCGACGCAATTTTCATTGCCAACCCTCAAATTGAGAATTCCTAAAAATAAAACCTCGTCCGTCAGTCGATCTGACGATTTTTTCTCCGTTTCTGCACGTGCATTCGAGTCACGCCAATGGCATCCTTGAATTGTACGCTGCGACATTTCGTATTCACTGCCCACAGTCATTTCACCAGTGACATTTGACATACAAGGTTCAACGAACGAGATTGGAGTATGTAAGGCGTGATCGAAATCGGTTCGGAAAAAGCCCTTGTAGCGTTTGAGGGTTATGTGTCGTGCAAATTGGATGAAGTTTCGGTGGCATAGTATTGATCGTTTTGTGGCGTATTTTACTTCGGAGCCTGAAATTGTCATTAACTTCAAAATCGAAAAGTAAATGCTTTAAAATCAAAATCAAAAGTCATTTATATAAACTAGACTGAGAATCAGCACTTTTTGAACGTCAAAATTACATTAAGACTATCCTCCAAAACGCCCACCCTTCACCAATTCCTAGTGCTTTAGCTGAGAAGAAGTAGTAGTACAACAAACTCCCTAACAGCTTACGATATAGTTTAAAAATAATACCTCCTAATATTAGGTACTGCACACAGTGCACACGCCACGTATTAATTCAATTCAATTTATTTATTTATTCAAGTAACCATGACTCATTTGTTAGTAAACTTATTCTATGTTAGTAATTAAGATAGATTTATCCTACATCCTGAACAAATGTGCCCTGCCCATTGCCACTTAAGTTTGGCAATTCTTCGGGCTACGTCGGTTACCTTGGTTCTCCTGCGGATCTATTCATTTCTGAGATACAGGATATTGTTGTTATTTAATGCCAAAAAATAGGAAAAACTACCGATTTTTGAAGTATAAGCTTTAGTCGTGTTGGGCATTTTTGAGATGGAAAAAACAATTAAACTCGCGACACCGTTACCGACACCTCATTTTTGTAAACGCGATTGAGCTCTTTATTTACATTACGTTACGGATCCATGTTCTATGCAAGTATTTTTACTTTAAAGGTTTTGGAAGTTTTTTTTTTGTAAGTAAGTAAGTATTTATTTGCATAAAACATGGTATACATGGTGTTACAATAATTTACAATAAAGATCTTACATGTTTTGCCAGAATTGTACTTAGCATGCATATGTTCACTTAATACTAACATGAGAATTTGTTATCCATAAATTCTTTAAGACTATAGAAATTTTTCAAGGTTAACCAGTCAAACAATTTTCCCTTAAATAATCTGGAATTTAAGTTTTTATGCTACTCGGTATGTTATTATATATACTAACACAATTATATAAGCAGCTTTTATTATATTTAGCTATCTTGGGAAGATCATGCAGAACGAGTCTCTGTGGATCACGCCGGCTCCTTGGATTAATATCATTGGCTGATATAAACAGGATTGTAAACGCCATTGTGCTCTTTATTTAGATAAGGTTACGGACCAATGTTCTATACAAGTGCTTTTCTTCCACCAAGGCGATCTTGTTCAAGTTTTCACTTCTGTCGGCACTCCCGGAATGCCACTGTTTTTTTTTTCCCATCATCATCCATCCACGTACAGACGCCAGTACATCAAGCTACTACAATCTGTCAAATTTATTTAAAAAAGTTTCAACTTTATCGCTGATGTGTAAGGTTCAATGTTGATTGGGAAAATTTGACAGTTTCGGGTAGCTTGATGAGCTGGCGTCTGTACATACAATTTTTAACCCACTGTTCCAAAGGAATTATCAATGTTTAAAGAATAACCACCTATCTAACGAGATGACATGATTTGTGAAGTTCCGCGAGGCTTGTTTGACCCTTGATCGGGGAAATACCCAGAAAAATAATAACAATGAATTTTTAACCATGGGTTATACCATCATAAAGGTTATTGACGTCTAAGAACATGACGTGTATAACGTTAAAGAAAAAAATTATGACAAATTCAATATGAAACATTATTTTGTGCTGACTGTCAATGAATTGCCGACTGACCAATGTCCACTGTTCTGGTTATGATAAAACGTTATTATTTGCTAAATTGTAATTTTATTCACGATCAAATTCCATTGACATATTAGAGAAAACCCGGTTTTTTGTTTTGTATTCATTTTGATTTACGACTCTCCCGCCATTTAATTTTTTTCTTACAGTACAAAGGTCCGTTTTGTACGGTAGAAAAAAAAACGGATTGATGGATACATAATTATTGGTTGTTGAATCACTAGTCCTTTTAATGATATGTGCCTACCAAAATAAACGATTTCTGTGTGGGTGTGTAATTCTAACACTAACACATATTTACGAATTTACAATATAGCACTATCGCAGTGTTCTATTCGATAGCCAGCTTTCGTCAACTCGATAAGCCCAACAGCAGCGTCAAAAAATCCGATATGCAATATGTCCCGGAATTAACGAACACCACCGCAAACACGCCAATTAAAGAATTATGTTATAATCATAATGATCATGATAATGATATTATGTTATAATAATGAAATCACACTGAATTTTTACTATTATCACTACATAGTATAAAACAAAGTCGCTTTCTCTGTCCCTATGTATGCTTAAATCTTTAAAACTACGCAACGGATTTTGATGCGGTTTTTAGGGTTCCGTTGCCAAATGGCAAAAAACGGAACCCTTATAGATTCGTCATGTCTGTCTGTCTGTCTGTCTGTCTGTCTGCCTGTCTGTCTGTCCGTCCGTATGTCACAGCCACTTTTTTCCGAAACTATAAGAGCTACGCTGTTGAAACTTGGTAAGTAGATGTATTCTGTGAACCGCATTAAGATTTTCACATAAAAATAGAAAAAAAAACAAATAATTTTGGAGTTCCCCATACTTAGAACTGAAACTCAAAAAAATTTTTTTCATCAATCCCATACGTGTGGGGTATCTATGAATAGGTCTTCAAAAATGATATTGAGGTTTCTAATATCATTTTTTTCTAAACTGAATAGTTTGCGCGAGAGACACTTCCAAAGTGGTAAAATGTGTGTCCCCCCCCCCTGTAACTTCTAAAATAAGAGAATGATAAAACTAAAAAAAATATATGATGTACATTACCATGTAAACTTCCACCGAAAATTGGTTTGAACGAGATCTAACAAGTAGTTTTTTTTTAATACGTCATAAATCGTAAACCGCAATTTACCTTTCATTCAATGTTACTTGCTGCTACGGAACCCTTCATGGGCGAGTACGACTCGCACTTGGCCGGTTTTTTTTTAATAGATAGAGTGATTGAAGAGGAAGGTTTATATGTATAATAACCTGGTTTATACCCGTGCGAAGCCGGGGCGGGTCGCTAGTTATGTATAAAACATTGTTTATTTATTCTTTAAAAATGACAGAAACTAATTTAATAAACGATTCTGAACAAACTACTTTCATAATATGCAGATTTACTTATTCACAAACTAAACTAAATTTAAGTTCAGTGCATCTTTTTCTTTCTATTTCATTAAGAAAAGGACAGAAGATAAATTTTAGTTTAGTCCTGTCAAATTAATCATCGCCTGTCACTCTCCATACAAGTTTAGACGTGATTAAAAACTTGCCGACTAAAATTACGTCAATTTACGTCAAGCGCTGATTAATTTGACAGGACTAAACTAAAATTTATCTTCTGTCCTTTTCTTAATGAAATAGAAAGAAAAAGATGCACTGAACTTAAATTTAGTTTAGTTTGTGAACAAGGGAATCGGCACCATTGTGTACAGGTTGACCAATTTATAGTGATCCAATTTTCTTTTTAGACGCCATCTTGTCCTTTTTGAAAATTTTTGATCTAGTTTTTTTTAAACGTGGTATATAATTTTTCATGGTAACAAACTGGTATTAAACTAACCCCAAAATAGTTGGAAAAAGGCTAGGCAGATGATGGTACACACCGCTACACAACAAGCTATACATTTCCAGAATAAGCTGACCTCGCATTGTACGGAAATCCTATACAATACGAAATCAGCATAAGCTGGAAAAATATAGTTTGGTGTGTAGCCGTGTGTACCGAGTAGGTTCTGTATGTCACTTTAAAAGCTACAAAGGTTCAATTTTCTTTCAGTGTTCGACGCAACTGCGAAACCCCCGGCTGGCATCCTAAGCGGCAATGTAAACCAATATGGCGACTATGATGAATGCCTCAGCATAGATGGCGCGGTCCGAGGGAAGTACTGCCTTGCCTCTCTGCAGATAACCCTCAGTGGAGATAAAAATATGGATGAGATCGACACTTTGGTACACAGCGGCCATTATATACGGAGTAATATTACTGATGTAAGTGGATTTTTCTTGACTAATTTTACAACGTTTCTTTTCATGTAATTTTTTATGTATATTCGCGCGGCAGTCCTAACGGCTTAAACAGCCTAAACTTCAATTCTTCTCTTTATGTTGCTTCTACGAAAATTATTAAAATAATATCGGAATTCCCATCGGCAAAAATGACCAATTTCCATACAAACTTTCACCTTTCCATACGAATTTTCAAAAATGCTTCTAGACCCCAGCGGTTTAGAGACTATGGGTTATCAGTCAATGAATGAATGAATTCGAGATTTTTAGATTTCATTTCGAGTTTAGGTCTCTTTCATCAAATAACAAAGTAACGCTTTTTCAAAATTATATTTGAAAATTGGTCACTCAGAAAGGAACTCACCGTAAAATCAAAAGTAGGTAACAAAGATTGATAGACTAGTTTCACATTGAATTTTACATCATTTTCTTTACAATCTCAAGAAAATATGAATATCATGTTATTTATTTTATACCGCTATTTAAAAAAAGTTCACAACCCACTCATCTTTGCCGTTACCAGTAATAACCCATGTAATAGCCCATTTAAAAAAAACTTAATTTATGACTCGCGATATTTAACATTGATGATCTCAAAATATAATTTATTCGGTGTCAAACTATAGCTTCAGCAAGGAAGAACAATCTTAATTCTTATGAATGAGTATTTTTATCGTAACCTATGAATTTATGATCTTTAAAATTATAACCGACTTTAGTAAAGGTGGAAGTCGTGTATTCGATGGTTTATATACCAAAAAGAAAACGTGATACCCCAGTACTACCTATCCACGCCATAAAACAAACTAGCCAGGAAGAAGGTAGAAAATTGGGTCAGTGACAGCTCGGCCCGAGTCAACTGGGCCCGAATAATAATACCAAATCCTACATTGTCAAAACGCCTAAAAAAGTGGTGCGTCGGCATGAAAAGGGGAATCACACATCGTGTTAGGGCTAACACGACGTGTGACTCCGGATTTTTAATTTGTTTGTCTGTGCGTCACATAGTCTATAATAGGGGTGGGTCATTACGTGATTTTCGCGAAACGTAACGTAACTAACTAGTGACTTCGAGGACGTCACCGGTTTTGAAAACTAGTGATTTTAGGAACTAATTATTTTTCAAATTCTATTCGGTGATTTATTAAAATATAAATGATTACCTACGTAATACGTTACTTATTAAGTTTTTGGACCGAACAAGTTTTGAAGTTACATATCGTCGCTCGGCATCCAATACTGCGATTGTGACATTTTTGACGAATCGAAGACGATCAGATTTTTGTTTTATTAAATTTTACACGTTCAAATACGTGATCCTGCATTTAAAAATGTTTTTTGTCAAAAATGACACATTCGCGGTATTGGATGCCGAGCGACGATATGCAATTACTTTATTAACGTAATACTAAAGTTATTACGCGCGAAAGAAACAACATGCGTCGCAACGTACTTTTATTTCGTTTCAGTCTTTTCATTCAATCACTGCATTGTGATGTAACTAGTTACAAAAATCACGTGTTTATGTGTGACTCGAAACTAGTTATTCGGTTACATGCCCCGTAGCCAGTTATTGTAACTAGTGACGTTAAATAACGCCCATGCCTAGTCTATAACCAGCGGACTATTAAGACGCTTCTATCAATACCTCATTAGTCAAATTGTGATGAGTAGTTTTGTTTTAAGGGAACAGATAAACACACATACCCACAAACATACAAACATATATACATACATACCGGTCAAAATCATAACCCTCCGCCGTAGTAGGGTAAAAAATAGGCCAGCCCTCTGGTCACATGAAGAGTCGACTAACCGCTTAGCAATGTCCCAAAATACTCGATAAGCTCGGACCCCACGGCCCTAGTGCTTCAATCCCAAACGGCTCAAACATTTAGCTCCCAATAAGGTAATTATAACCCGATTTTTATAACTATCAACGTCAAAATATTACAGTGTATGTGGTTTAAATAATAACAATAACAACTTAACGAATAATATGACAGAACTGTGGAGGCGACACGAGCTGTGTAGAGCGGATTAAGAGGCGTCGCCATCGGGGCACTGAGGAGGTAACCATGCGGGTGAATTCAATACAAACCACCTACGACTTTGACAGCTCCAAGCGCTCTGTTATAAAAATCGATTTATATCTAAGATACGTCAAATAAAGTTACAAATGACGATGACTAACCAACCTCTCAACAAAGACACTTTTCTTCAAACCCATAAGTTAACTATTACTAATACGGATGTAGTCTTACCGAACGTTACCGAATATGCAAATTATATGAAATCAGGTTCCATTGACCCGTAACCTTGCCTTTTATTGTTAATAAATACCTTTATTATCAACCTTAAAAAACCTCTGAAGAATTTTGGGTTTTTTACGAAAACTTGAATAGAAATCAAAGTGACGTCGTAGATAAGTTTGTTATAAAAACAACGTACGTAAATTGGTAATTTATTGGAAACAGGTGTTCAATTTAATTTGATTTATATTATTAATATTGTTTTTTTCTATAATCCTTGGTTGTATTTCTTACGCTTATGTGTTATGATTGATTGATTTTTAAAATATTTAAAAAAGTCTCATACTTCTTCTCTTGGTCATAAGCTTGTATTTATGACCAAGCTTCTGCCCGCAACTTCCTCAATTTCTTTTGTGCTCGTGATTATATTTAATTATATTGTTTTATTGAAATGAAAACTTCTTTAGTCGCGTTGGGCATTTTGGAAAAAACAATTGAACTCGCGACACCGTTACCGACACCTCATTTTTGTAAACACGATTGTGCTCTTAATTTATATTATGTTACGTATCAACGTTCTATGCAAGTATTTTTACTTTAAAGGTTTTAGATTTTTTTTTTTGTAAACGCGATTGTGCTCTTTATTTAGATAAGGTAATTGACCAATGTTCTATACAAGTATTTTTCTTACACCAAGGCGATCTTGTTCAAGTTTTCACTTCTGTCGGCATTCCCGGAGTGCCGCTGTTTTTTTTATTGTTCTCTTCTATTATGCACGTGTTTCTGTGACAAGTGAATTTACTTTTCTTTTTTTTTGCTTTCTTAAATTTCAACCCCCGACCCATCGCGTCGCATCGCATCGCCCGTCTGCGCAATAACTTCGTTTTCGCTTAGCGTTCTTTCTAACCGTTTTTCTTTTTGCTCGGGTCCTAAAGGTCATAGCGTGATGTTACATAGCCTATAACCTTCCTCAAGAGTTGGGATATCTAATGCAAAAATATTTTTTGAAATCCGACTGGCAGTTTTGGAGTTTACCCCCTACTTACAAACAAACAAACAAAGGACAAAGCCGATTTTAGTATGGAATGTGGCGTCTTTTTGTTTTCTCGCGACCATCAACCAAATCTTGTTTTTCTAGTACAGAATAACCAACGAAACTTATTTGACTTGCATATCTCTAAACTTAGTCCCAAATGAGATATAAGAGTTAGAAGTTTGTATGTATTTATTGGCTTTGTAGGCAATTTTTACTCAAGTTCAGGTCAAGTTTTGCCAATAGAAAATTCTCTGTTAAATGATAACAACACTAGGCTCATCCAATATTACATAGGACTTAAACATAACTGGCGAAATATCATTGAACCATACAATACATCTCTTAAATCTATACATATAATAAAATCGTAGCGAAGTCAAAACTGTACATTGAATATTTTTGAAAAAAAGTAATTGCTACGAGGTCTGGGATCGATTCTAATGCCGAAAATATTTTTTTTAGAATTTTTGTCTGTTTGTCTGTATGTATGTTCCAGCATGGCGCAAATTCTACCGGACAGATTCTGTTAAAATTTTGCATAGATATTCCCTGTGTGTCTGGTCAAACTATAGGGTATAAACTATCACGCTATTTACTATGGGGGACGAGCAATATTACATTATGTTGTATTTTTATGTTCTAGCATGACGCAAATTCTACCGGATAGATTCTGTTAAAATTTTGCATAGGTGTTCCCTATAAGTCTGGTCAAACTATAAGGTATAAACTATCACGCTATTTACTATGGGGGACGAGCAATATTATATTATGTTCGTATTTTTGGAAAAAAACGCGCCAAAATTTTAGGATATTGTAGATGGTTATCGATTTAACTTTTTAAATGATTATCATCACGCTATACCTTTATGGAACTAAGCAGTCAATCATGAAATATATAGGAACGGCTATTTTAGACAAGTTTCAACAAAGCAATTAGCTCAACGGTTGGGCGGTTGCTTTGCAAACATGGGGTTGTAAGTTCGATTCCCACCTACGGTTTTTTTTTTCTTTTTTTTTCACATTTTGTTATACGATTATTTTTCTTTTTGATTATGTACCTATAATCTATAGATATAATAAAATCATAGCGAAGTTAATTTTTTTTTAAAGAAAGTTATTGCTACGAGGTATGGGATCGATTCTTATGCGGAAAATAAAGTTTTTAGAATGTTTGTCTGTACCAACTGTAGGGCATAAACTATCACGCTATTTGCTATGGGGGATGAGCAATATTACATCATGTTCGAATTTTTCTCTGCAAATTGTAAAAGGATGCGCCAAAAGGTTGGGATATTGTAGATAGGTAGTTACCGATTTAACTTTTTAAATGATTATCATCACGCTACCTTTTATATAGGAACGGCTATTTTAGCTAACTTTCAACAAAGCGAATAAGTAAGCGGTTGGACGAATGATTTGAAGTCCTGAGGGCCTACCACCAGCTCAAAAGCAGTATTATTTTAATACTACTTTAGTTTACTTCAGTGTGGGAAAGAGATAAAGCTCTACAGGATGTATAGCTCCATCTCTTTCTCCCACTGAAGTAACATTAAAATAATACTGCTTTATGAGCTGGTGGTAGGCCGCCCGGGGTAGTAAGTTCGATTTACATCTGTTTTTTTTTAACTCTTTTTGTAAAACGATTTTTTTTTTTGGATTGTGCATGTAATAGTTCATAGAATGTACCTATTAATTCACAAAAAATGGAAAACTTCGTAAGCTATGGGAAACTACTAAGTTACAAGTACTTTACAGTCACAAAACATTCTAGGTTGTATTCTGATCATTTTAGAGCAAAAGACTGTAGGAATAAAATGTTTTTTTACAGATTTTGACAGCAGATTTGTCCTAGCGATTTTAAAATATGTATGTGTGTGGATCTTCTGGAATCGCTGCCACACTGCTTTCTGGTGGCAAAACAGCGCACGTCATGTTTAAGATTCCCATCGATTTAGAGAGCAACGAAACGCCTGTTTGTGGGGTGTCACGCAACAGTAACAAGGGATGTGTGCTTAGGGAATTGCGCTTCGTCGTATGGGATGAATGCATTATGGCAAAAAGGAAAGCAGTGGAAACTGTAAACAGAACCCTGCAGGACATCTGCAGAAACCAAGATATGATGGGTGGCGTCACAGTTTTGACAAAAAAAGTGAATACTTCGTTGAAAAGGTCGACTCTATGGTCGAGAGTTCATAAACTGCGCTTGACCATCATCATACGACCTCGGCTTGGCGGTAATTCAAATGCTCAAGTATTCTCCGATGTTCTTCTAAAAGTTGGTGAAAGCACTCTACCAGAGACTCTTGGTAGAGTAGATCCCACTTTAGAAGATCTTATTCGTCTGATATACGAGGATATCAGTCAAATACCGTACCAAGAGAATTCTTAGGCGTGTTTCCGTTTTAACTCCGAAGATGATCAAGCTGCAGCGATCAACCACAGTATTCTCTCACAAATTGAAGGGAGTGAAGTGATATACACCTCCATTAATACTGATGTGGAGGAAGATGATGCCAAATATCACCCCATAGAATTTCTCAATTCACAAATGGCAAGTGGACTTCCGGTTGTATATCTGTGTAACGGAAACCAGCTCAAAGTCATGTCTTTGCAGAGAAACGTCACCGAGGTGGAAATTCTAACAGGTTGTGGCGATGGTGAGACAGTGTTTATAGCGCGTATAAAGTACAAATTCCCCATAATTACCAGTTAAAGCGCGTGCAGTTCTCTGGGAGTGTATGCTTTGCGATCAACAAGTCACAGGGGCCGACACTGAAGGCTGAAGGCTGCGGGTGTCGACCTCAGGATAAGCTGCTTCTCACACGGACAACTGTTACGTCGTTTGCTCCCGAGTCACCATTCCTGACTCTCTGTATAATAAAACTACAAACGTAGTATACAGGGAAGTTTTATAAAAATATGGCTATTATTGTAGTATATTGTGATGTCTTACGATTTCCATGCGAACGAAGTCGCGGGCAGAAGCTAGTAATAAATAAATAAAATAAACAATTTTTGGGGCCAAAAGGGAATTAAATGTGGGGCGAAAAAGGAAAATCAAATGTGGGGCTAATTATGTGGGTTGAATGCGGAATATAACCTGCCTACTCAGGCGTAATGTTAGGTAATTTTTTATAAGCTTTATTTTAGGTATATATTAGCTTGCACTACTATGGTGCCGATTCCCTTGTTCAGAAACTAAACTAAATTTAAGTTCAGTGCATCTTTTTCTTTCTATTTCATTAAGAAAAGGACAGAAGATAAATTTTAGTTTAGTCCTGTCAAATTAATCAGCGCTTGACGTAAATTGACGTAATTTTAGTTAGCAAGTTTTTAATCACGTCTAAACTTGTATGGAGACTGACAGGCGCTGATTAATTTGACAGGACTAAACTAAAATTTATCTTCTGTCCTTTTCTTAATGAAATTGAAAGAAAAAAATGCACTGAACTTAAATTTAGTTTAGTTTGTGAACAAGGGAATCGACACCATTGTCTGATTTTCAGTAAAACCTTGATGACGTACGTTGGGTCATGGTCAAATAAAATTCAGTGCTAATAACGCTAAGTAAATGGACACTAGCTCATAGCCTATTATAATAGTATCAACAGTAAACGCAGTTTTGTAATCGATGTTTACTTAAATTAGTAACATGTTCCTTTAGAATTTTAGAGAAGCTTTTTCCATATTATTTTTAAGTCATAACTTCGAAGGTTAAACAATAATTCTGAAAACACGGGTTAAAAATCTATTATAGGGATTATAGGTAAATAGGTGGTCTACTTTAAAATAATGAGGAACAATCTAAAATCAAGACACTAAAAGTCAAGCAACAAAAAAAAACAGTGGCACTCCGGGAGTGCCGACAGAAGTGAAAACTTGAACAATTTTACTGTGCAGGAAATAATGTATCGCGCGTTGATGTCTTTTTAATGGTCAAAAGCTGGTGTCGTAACAGTGTCGCGAAATCAATGCCCAACGCGCCTAAAGAAGTTTTCACTTAAAAAAATACGGTGGTATTTTCCAAAGTAAAGAGTCTTCTACGTAGCTATTCTAGCACCCTAATTATATAACACACTTTCAATCGCAATCTGAATGATTTTGAAGGATATTGTTAATCCATTGCTTCATATGTTCGAAAAATTTGTCTGCTCAGCAACTTAAATAACGCAATGAATGTTGTTGAACTGTCAAAAATCCACGAAGACGCGCCCCACTCCGCGATTACTGTACTGTAAGCTGTACTTTAGTACGGAGCAGAGCGGAGTGGGGCGCGTGTTCGTGGATTGCACTATCCATAATGTGTATTACGCAATCAGCCCGCTGATCAATAGTTGCCATCTCTATTGTCATAGCATCAACATAAATATCATAGAAAAACTGGAACCTCTTGGGCACAATTCCAATGCCAAACTGCAACCACACAAACTCTTCCACTTCAACTAAACTTCCGATTTAATTTCGTAAATCTAACCTAACCTAAATTTTATTTAGTTTTAATTTCAAAATCACCAACCAACCACTAATAAACGATGGTTGTCTAAATGGAATATCTTATTTGGCGTCAACCTATATTACTATTTTCGACCAAATTGTTACAAAAAAAACACAAAAACAGTCAATACTTAACCAATATTATTATCACCATTTACCCCAAAATGTGCATTTCAGTAGGTGGGGTAATTTCGCAAGTTCTTTTGCAAGAATGCACTCAAGTTGGGTCCGGGCGGTATAACCGTGACCTTGGGCAAAAGCCTGCTTTTCAACTAAAGCCTTGGCCGGTTGCAACATCGTACAGGTTTGGGGCTGAACCGTAGCCCAGCTGTTTTAATTGGAATTGTTTTTATTCGGCTGTGTAGGTTAACTGTTGGCTGATTATGGTCGCATGGGAGGGAGAAGAAGTGGTTCGGTTGTGTCAGGTGTTATTGGCAGTGCATAGATGTTACATTGCTGTCATTCGTAGATCTTTGACAGGCGTTACGGGTAATCAGAAGCCTAAAAAGTCTGACAACCAGTCTTACCTAGTAACTGGGTTGTTGAGGTTAGACAAGCAGTTGCTCCATGTAGAATACTGGTACTCAGCTCCATCCGGTTAGACTGGAAGCTGACCCCAACATAGTTGGGAAAAGGCTAGGCAGATGGTGTTGATGAGATGTTGCATTGAAACCTGAAATTCCGCCATAACTTCAGTAGAAGGTGAGGAGTACCCAAGGCGGAACTATTGATCCTACCGCGTTACATTTGCGCGTCATGTCAGTCATTAGACTTTCAAATTTATTCAAATCTTTTAACCAATCAGTTCGGATAAACGAATAAGTTATTTATTTTTAAAATTTCCTAAAATATATATACAAAAACGCACTTACAGGTTACTGTTAATCTGAAATGCAGAAAGTCGGTATGTGAGAATATCCGGAGCAGGTAAAAGACATCTTTGACCTTTTATTTGATGAATTTTTTCCTCCTTGATTTATTTAACGGAGTGATGAATGACACGTAGGCCGTTTTCCCATTATTTGACACTTAAATATAAAGCCGTGTCTCCTACGCGTGTTTTTTCGAAACATTACACAAAAAACCTTACACATAAACATTTGTTTTCATACACAAGTCGTCTCCTGAGTATTAAAATATTTTTAGATAACATCTACACATTTTGTGTAAATGTCGTAATGAGTTCCGACGAAGAAGACGTACTTAAAAAGTATCTCTATTCCAATCTATCGTCAATTTATCACAACTTGTTCACAACTATTCACAAGACAATAATTATAACCTCAAAATCTGTGTCGAATGTCAGTGACAGATGTCCGCGGTGCGCGCAGTGGTTGAAAATGAAACAAACCCGTCACCCGCGCGGGGAATGTTTTCCATACAGCTCGAAAAACAAAAACATCGTGTTTGCATACACAGATGTGTATGGCCACGCCTATTTGTTTCGATGTTTTTGTGTAATGTTTCGAAAAAACACGCGCAGGAGACACGGCTTAAGGCGACCTGTAAAAACAGGTGCAAGATTTTTCTTGAACTTCCAACATGAAGGCTATATTCGTATGACGCGCACTATATAGGCAGCAGGTAATGGTAAATGTCAAAATCAATCTGCCTAGCTTTTTCGCAACTATGTTGGGGTCGGCTTCCAGTCTAACCGGATGCAGCTGAATACCAGTATTTTACATGGAGCGACTGCCTATCTGGCCTCCACAACCCAGTAACTGGATAATACGATACCCCTTGGTAAGACTGGTTGTCAGACTTTCGGACTTCTGACGAGCCGTAACGACTGTCAAAGATCCACGAATGACAGGCGAGACCAATGGCTTAACGTGATTTCCGAGGCACGGAGGAGTCTTGATAAAGATGGTCACCCATTCACGGACCAACCCCGGCAAGCGTAGCTTAACCAGGAGGATCGCTCCGTGCGGCTATTATTTTATTTTATTACTACACCATAAAAATTACAGACATTAATTTAGAAATTTTACATTGGGTGACACAATGGGCGGTCTTATCGCTAAACATGTAACATAATTCATTTAACATTATGTTTTCGACCCGTTTGGGGTTGAAACCCTCGGGCCATGGAGTCCCAGTGCTCACGGTTTTTTCAATGAAATCTCCAAACGTCTGGTTGACACTTCCCGTGACCCAAGAGCTGGCTTTTACCTTGGCCAGACGCTAAGCATTGCTATACAACGTGGCAATGTGGCCAGTTTCTTAGGTACATTACCAGTCGACAGCGATGTGGAGGAATTTTTGGATAGTTTTAGAAATGTTAGGTTATTATATTTTTTATTTTTGTACATTTAGTTCAAGAAGTTTATCCAGTGTTAATATATTTTTATCCTCTTTCATAAATTACGTCTGTAAAATTATTTGATTTCACTAAGGAATAAAATACAAAAATAGGACAAACCTCTTTGATTTATAATTTGTTACGAAAATATTGTAATTTTAGCTAACTATTAGCGTCTAGAGAAGTTATTAACTAGGGGCGAGGGCGAAAAATATGTAGATTAAGTTAAGCTTAATTAAGGGTAAGTTTTTCAAAGTGCAGTAAATAGACTTTACAAAATATATTTTTGTAGTACTTTTGTAATCAGTCACATTTGAGTCAGTCAATTAACTTAGCTCATTACCAGGCTAATGCTGAACAAAGGCTAATCCTAAGTTGCAATAGAGGTTCTTACGCTTACAATAGACTTTCCACCCAGCACTTTCCACCCAGCACTGTCCACCCAACACTTTCCACCCGGCACTTTCCACGCATAATTTCTGCCCAAATTTTGCGTTGTGCTATACTCCGTTTGAAATAAGATTAGACATTTAAACAAAACTTTTTTACAGTCCGTTCAACCGATTTTGAATTCTATTCCGTTGGCATAAGGATGGCATTAAAAGCAAAAAAAGTGGTTACAAACCAACTGTTTACTGCAGCTGTCATTTGTCATGCCGCCATCGCAATAGAAGTCAAAATCGGTTGAACGGACTGTAAAAAAGGTTTAGTTAAATGTCTAATCTTATTTCAAACGGAGTATAGTGTATTTTAAACTGCTACACCTAATCCTTTATGTGTACGAAGAGGCCTTTGCCCTGCAATGATAAATCATATTTTATAACTATGATTCATTCATGCATCCATAATGAGCTTCAAGACTTTAAACAGGCCACAAAAACAATAAACAATCACAAAAACAGCTTCAAATTAATTCAAACATTAAAACTGAACGTCATCATTACATTTTAAGAGTATACTTATCAATGCTACCATATATTATTACTCACTACGTTTACAGAGCTCTGACGTCAACACTGTGAACATCTATATACTTATCTATATAATACAATAATATGATATATACTGATATAATAAAAACTAACTTCCTCGTTGGTCTAGTGGTCACAAGCGCTACAGCTGAGCATGAGGTACTTCGATTCCCAGGTCAGGGAAAGTATTATTTATTTATTTCCTTTGGAAGACTTACAGCTAAACAAACCAGACTAATAGCTGGAAAATATGACTGACAGCCAATTACAAGTCTTCACATATAATTAACAGAATAAAAATAAAAGAAATCTGTGAACAACACAGTAATGCCAACGAAAACAATAAACCGCCAAAGCTAGACAAAACTATACATAAGAATACTAATATAATACAATACTACAATAAATGTGGTAAAATTAGGCTACTGACGCTAACATAACCTGCACGCGTAGCATGACCACCATAGAAACGAGTTTTGTCGACGGAAGAATAGACAAAATGACAGATTGTGATTGTTTATCTTCTATTCTTCCGTCGACAAAACTCGTTTCTACGGTGGTCATGCTACGCGTGCAGAGCAATATCACGCATCAGGTGAAAAAGTAAAGGCTCAAGCTCTTTCTGGCCACAGATACACCTGTTGTAAACGGATCGAAGTCATGCTGTACACATTATTGAGTTTTCTATCTAATATTTCTCAGTAGCAACTCGTAGTCTGGATTTGTGCCCGGTTGATGGCAATAGGCTCGCCCCCTATTACATGGGACTTAAACATAACTGGCGAAATGTGGGTGTACTAGGGACACCTCTGCTTTACCTTTCGGGGGAACCAAGGCGTGATGTTATGTATAATATAATAAAGCTGTTTTTTGAAGTGAAAACTTCCTTAGGCGCGTTGGACATTTTTGAGATGGGACTAAACCATTGATTTCGCGATCTGTTACCAACACCGTGGAGTAAAAGACATCAACGCGTTGATTACCGCCGTGCTGATTTTTTTCAAATTTTCACTTCTGGCGGTACTGATTTTTTTTTTTTGTTTTTTTGTTTGAACGCATTAATCCCTGAAACTACTAGTCGGATTTGGAAAAATATTTTT
The DNA here is from genome assembly GCA_963680765.1 of Agrochola lychnidis. NCBI lineage: Eukaryota > Metazoa > Arthropoda > Insecta > Lepidoptera > Noctuidae > Agrochola > Agrochola lychnidis. Next base: position 21,509,070 of record OY796857.1, read on the forward strand.
ACATGTGATAACCAAATTCTTGAGAAAAGTTATAGACTACTTAACATCATGCTATAGTCCGTGCAATCTACGAAGACGCGCCCCACTCCGCGATTACTGTACTGTAAGCTGAACACTAGTACGGCGCGGAGCGGAGTGGGGCGCGTCTTCGTGGATTGCGCGGACTATACGACCCTTAGAAGCCGAGCAAAAAGAAGAAAAGTCAGAAAGCACGCCAAGCGAAAACGAAGTAATTAATCCGTTAATTATCCTATACTATTAAACGAGCAATATTTGTTTGTATATAGATTTCTACTCACGTTCTCGAAATCGGCTCTAACGATTTCGATGAAGGTTGCAATATAGTGGTTTACGGGGGCGAAAAATCGATCTAGCTAGGTCTCATATCTGGGAAAATTTGTTTTCTCCGTATTTTCACCCGAGCAGAGCTCGGTCGCCCAAAGTGTTGTATTGTTGATCGAAGCCCAAAGTTTAGAACAAGATAATGAATAATGACATGACATTATTGACATTAGAATAATGATCATGGCAGCATGGAATTAGTAAGTACCTACTATCATGGTAGTATGGAATTAGTAGGTACTATCCTATACTATTAAATGAGCCTTCTCTATTTTCACCAGAGCAGAGCTCGATTGCCCAGGTACTGTATAAATTAACCGAATTCTTTTAAATTAAGCGTACAGCTATACACCATAATATTGTTACTGTCAAATTCGCGAACGGAACTTAAAATATTCAAGGTCGTAGTAACCATTTTATAGTCCGGCCACGTAACATTAAAGTTATGAGACGAGACATCTTTTAGGATAAAAAAAATTAAACATGCATTGCATACAATGGCTCATTTCTCGAGTTTTGGGGATTCCGTGTGAATATGTGAAGAGCCCTGTCAATTCTTCCACTATCTGTCACCATTATAATACAGGAAAAAAAATAACCAGTGCGCAAACTTAAACACGTGACTTTACTCATCATTTTGAACAACTTTTATTATGGGACCAAACCTGAAATCGCAAAAAAAATCAGCTATTCCCTACATTTATGTTCGCATAACTCGTCAAAATGTAAGGAACAGCAGATTTTTTTTAAAAAAATCCCTGAATAATATCTCTTCGAATTTTTTTTATGATGTGCTTTTTTGTTTTTAAACTATGTCGTCTTTTCTTTAAGGCTTCGCTCAAAATAACTTGACTTCATATAAGTCTAGTTTCTTGATGTCTTTAATTGTTATCTTCGACACTAATATTATAAACAGAAAAGATTGGTGTTTTTGTTTTTAAAGAATAAACTCAAAAACTACTGGACCGATTTGAAAAATTCTTTCACCAGTAGAATGCTATATTATTACTGAGTAACTTAGGCTATAATTTATCAAGATACCACGCGGGCGAAACAACTGACGGTAGCTAGTCTTCGATATTAAAATTAGATAAAATTAGGTTAAGTCCTGAGGCAATCGATCTTTCTCCTTATCAAAATCTAATAAGCACGAAAGGGTTTGAAGTCAATAAACACGGACGGATGCATTTCAGAGAAAACAATTCGATTGATCCCGTGATCACAGAACTATTTAACGTGACTGACGGAACCCGATCGCAATACTGATCACCACTGACCTTCTGTGCCAAACGTGTTTCAGACAAACATGTTACATAGTTAAGTAAACATTTAATTTTTGAATAAGTAAACATAAAACATAATTTAATGTGTCTAAACAGTAGTGATCTTGAAAACTAGCCGTGTCTATTTTCTTTAAAGTTACTGTTCCTTAGTAATAATGACACTAAAACTTGACTTAGGCTTAAAAAGCCTTGCTAGGTACATAAGGATATTGCAGATATTATATTTTCCACAGTATTGAGTGAGATAAGTCCTCGGTATCCGCATTAAGACTCCTGCAGACGGGCGCGACGTAAAAGTGCGACGCGATTATTGTAGAACAATTTCGATGATGTTTTCATAGAAATAGTTCTACCGGAGTCGCGTCGAGCTTGTCTGTGGTAGCCTTAACGGAAAAAAGGAAAAAGCACTGGGTGTGGTATATCTGCAAGACACACAAATCTATTCTATCTGACATATAAGTTAAACTACATTACTGTTACCAGTAAGTAGGTACAACCATTCACTAATTGGATGATTTGCGATTTGGATAATTTGTGAATTGGACAAATTGTGAATTGGACGTTGTGAGAAGTGGACATTTTGAGCCCACTGGACATTTTAGTCCGCCTTTGTAACTTTCATGTTGCTTAAACTTTAATAAATTATTTTTTTATTGATACTTAAAAAAATATACCTATACAAACTAATAATAATGAGTAATATTTTTAATAAATAAAAATTTTATAAAAAGAAAAATTAGAATCCGCTGTATGCGGAAAGCACAGAATCGGTCGAAGTGACGGTGCTTGGGGGAGGCCCATGTCCAGCAGTGGACGTCTTTCGGCTGAAATGATGATGATGATGATGAAATTAATGTTTAAAAATTAGGCAAAAACAGTTAACCAACTCTAGGCATAGATAACCAATCCATATTCTCCCAAATGATTGTAGGATGAGCAAAAAAGGTTAACTCATAATAGGATTGTAAATAATATTTTTAATTCTTGTATTGAACTCGTACTTTTGACCTACTGAAGGTTGATGTTTAAACAATTGCAAATTACTAACATTCACAATTCCAAGGATTAACTAACCAAGATTAAGGCTGGCTACACACTCAATCTGCCTAGCCTTTTCCCAACTATGTTGAGGTCGGCTTCCAGTCTAACCGGACGCAGCTGAATATCAGTATTTTACATGGAGCGACTGCCTATCTGACTTCCACAACCCAGTAACTAGGTAATACGATACCGCTTGGTAAGACTGGTTGTCAGACTTTCGGGCTTCTGACAATATAGGTTTGGGAGATTTTTTTTTTCAATCTTACATATTTCTGCCAAAAATCCGCATATTAATTTTTAAAATTTAAATTTACCCAGTAACACTCCCGTAATAAAGATGAATCGAACGACACATCATTTATCATAATCGGTTCAGCCGTTTAGTAGTTACGAGGGAACATAAGGACGGACATACAAACATATAGGTCAATCACATAACCTTCCTTTTTTGGCTTCCTTTTTTTTATACGTTTTTTTAATAACCATATTCTATGTGGCCTTTTTTTGTAAAAGATTTATTTAAAAGAATTTACGGTAAAACACCCACTGGCTACTGCTCCAGTTGCTAATTAACTACGTCACTACAGATTTTGTCGCATATCCTTAATCCTTAATATTATAAATGCGAAAGTAAGTTTGTTTGTTACGCCTTCACGCTAAAACGGCTGAACGGATTTTGGATGAAATTTGGCACATATATAGATGATGCCCTGGAAAAGAACATAGGATACTTTTTTTTTCCACTGGATCGAGACTTATGCGGGTGAAACCGCGGGGCGCAGCTAGTAATATTATAAATGCGAAAGTAAGTTTGTTTGTTACGCCTTCACGCTAAAACGGCTGAACGGATTTGGATGAAATTTGGCACATATATAGATGATGCCATGAAAAAGAACATAGGATACTTTTTTTTTTCCCACGGGATCGAGACTTACGTGGGTGAAACCGCGGGGCGCAGCTAGTTATACATAAATTCACTGTGCCGATTTGTACGCGTGCAGGCCGCCTTAACGATACAATGATATGTTTCGAAATGACAGGTTTCAAGTTCAAGGGCTACATCATTTCTTAATCCAATTTGATTTATTGCGTCTATGTGAACGTAAATAACATTAATTTACATTATATTATAATAAGTTTTTAGACGAGGGAACGTGTCGTCTGTAACTGGTGAAATTAACGCTTGTATTTCATTTTGAGCTAAGCAATTTGATATCTGCATTATTTATTCTCCAAGAGTTTATTTTGGTATCTACATATTGTGATGCATTGGAGGTAAACCAGTTTCATTAACAGTAGAATTTGCATCTTCACCTGGGGAGGGTCATTGACACCTTTCCAGATTTATAATATTCAAGGCAATGGCACGTAAAATTTAATCGGAGAGGCAACCGGATGGCGAGTGGTAATCTGGGTCTTGAAGTGATACCGAACTGAACGGTACGGGGGCGTACCAAATGAACCCAAATGAACGGGGGCGGAGCGGAAATATGGGGGATGGCGGCAATTTATTTTTTTATTTTTTAAATTTAAGCTCTAATAAATGCAAAAAATTTGTGTGTATCAACGCCATCTAGTTTTGATAATATTCACCCTCATTTTCGGTAATAAATCATTGGTAAGGAGTTTCAAGAATTGTATACATTATTTCAATTATAACGATGTTGGGGGTGGCAAACGGATGGTATTGATACACACAAATTCCATACACTTATTAGAGCTTAAATTTTTAAAGGTAATCTCTTTATCTTCGTTTGAACGATATAAGTAAGCGCAGAAGCTAATGTAAATTACATACCAGCTTTAATAATTGTCCCGAAACCCCAACATTAGTCCCGAAAAAATATTTTAGTGGTAAGGAAGTCTCCACTTTATTTGTCTCTGTTCTTTGAAGTTTAGATATATATTAGCTCACCTATTTCCGATCACTGATGATGATACAATACTAGGTATCTCCAATGGAGCTCGTAAGAACCACCTAATAGCCGATAGTGAACCCGGTAGTAGCCTCTAGCAGAGGCCCTGACTGGTATATAATAAGTTCAAATTACGCCCACGGGCATAAAAAGAAGTTTAATCAATAACCTACCTACATAGGCTTAGACTGCGGAAAACAAGAACCAAAATATGTATTTTGAGATGTCCAGTATGGGAAGTGAATAACCACGGCACCTAATGTTTGACTAGCTTGACAGAGTCATTTATCAAAAAGTCCATGACATTTCTTAGATACTTAATTTAAATTAAGTATCTGAGGCTTGTCTGTTTGATAAAGCACTTGTTTTGTTCCAACGGTTTTGTCTACGTCTGCATATGCGCAGACGTATGCCAATAGCCGTCAATATTTTCTTGTATATGCAGCACATTCCTCTGCCGTATTAGTTTTTTGACTGCTCCGCAAGTGGGAATGCTGAACGCGGGCTCCTTGGGGGTCAGGCAAAGTGTTATTGGGTTTTTCCATTAGGAATTTCTTAGAAACAATCCGGAGTTTGGAAGTTGACGGTGTGATACCCCCTTGCCTTGGAAAGCACGTTAAGCTGTTGGTCCTGCGCCTGATCTCCCTCCGGTCGTGTCGCATTTCCGTCGCATCGCACTATGAGTAGGAGGGACTAGAGAGTGCACCTATGTCTGCTCACACATTTAGGCCCGTATTACGGAACCTCACTCAAAACTCAAGCATTACTTAAAACTGGTTTAAAGCCTTTTGATTAGTTGAAACTAGTTTTAAGTAATGCTTGAATCTTGAGTGAGGTTCTGTGATACGGGTCTTTTGCATTATAATCCCTATATTCCGCGCCGAAGTCTAGTCTCCGCTGAGATTGGTTGCCGTGGCCGAACTTCGGAAAGACTATTTCATCATTTAATATTTTTTTAAGCTATTGCATAGCTTTTATCGCGGGCTTTGAGCGCGGCGACCGAATCAAGAAATTCCGTAACGTAACGAAATAAAAACCTAACACCCCCCACTCCGCCTACCATGTAATGACGGTTCCCATGACAACGTGATGTTGTCATGGAGGTTACAAATGCTATGCAATAGCTTTACCGCGGCAGTCCCCGAGTGCCACACGTTTTCTATTTATCCCTTGGGTAAAAAGAATGTCCTCTCGTATTTTGTCTATTATGTTGGATATCAGCCAGCTGTTCTCGTCTTGTTTTAGAATCTATGCCTTTTTTTTGCTGATCTCTTTACTACTCCAATTCATTAATTATATTGTCAAGTTAGCAGTCTTCTGGTCTTCACTTCGGACCAACCTTTGGATGGCTCATTCACCTCATCCAAAATGTACTTCATGATAATTCTAACCATAATTTGCATTTAAACCATCAAAATTAAATGCAATAAAACTAATCAAAATTGTACTCTTGAAACATAAATTATTTATATTTTCTGGAGGTTTAAAATAAACTGTACTCTAATTGTGTAATACAACACAATCACAATCTGTTTCGATTTGAAACAGATTGTGATCCTAATGCATTGCTTCATAAATTGGAAAAAAATAATCTGCTCAACAACGTAAATAATGCAATGAATGTTATTGAACTGTCAAAATGAAACAAATTAGGCAAAATTGTTTACGAAAATAAGTTATGCAATTAAGGTACTGGTCTGTGTGCATAGATGGAGTGGGTACCACTATCCGAAAATCACATAACTTCAGCAGTAGCAGTAAGTAGTGTAGATGTGGAACAACCTCAGAACTGCTCAAACAGCTCTTATTTTCCGATCGCGTACTCGTGAATTTCAGGGATTATATAACTTAGTGGGTGTACTATGTGGGTGTGAGTGTAGGTACACCTCTGCCTAACCCTTCGGAGAATACAGTCGCGATGAGATTATGATAATGTATGAAACTTTCGCTTTGATTATGGAGTTGGGGTAGCCCATTCATCGCAGACAGTCATATAAATAAGCTAGCAGCGTCCCGCGGTTTCACCCGCATAAATCTCGATCCCGTAAGAATATCGAGATAAAAAGGATTCTATGTCCTAATGCAGGTCATGCTCTATGCATATGCCAAATTTCATCCAAATCCGTTCGGCCGTTTTAGCGTGAAAGCGTAACAAATAAACATACAAAAAATCTAATCTTTTCTCTTTATAATATTAATAACTAGCTGCGCCCCGCGGTTTCACCCGCATAAGTCTCGATCCCGTGGGAAAAAAAGTATTCTATGTTCTTTTCCAGGGCATCATCTATATATGTGCCATATTTCATCCAAATCCGTTCAGCCGTTTTAGCGTGAAGACGTAACAAACAAACTTACTTTCGCATTTATAATATTATTAAGGATAGTTTAAATATGCTTTTGTTCAGTGCGTAATTAATAAATTAAAGTGACAAGGTGATTCTGTTAGTTCCACTCAATTTTTATGGTAATCGACGATAAATTCAAATATAGTGCAATACATTAGCATTGTAATTGGTTTGTAGTTCATGTAAATTGCTTTTATTATGATGACAAGAAAATTAAAAACAATGCAATTATTAATCCGGATTCTAGTCAGATTAGATTACATTAACATAATCATGACATACTTGACGACTGTGAATGGTAAAATTGAAATAGCCATATTCCATACTTGGCTAAAGGATCAGGAGAATATTGTGATTGTAGATAGTTGGTGTTACCACATAGGGGACGCTGTTGCCAAACAATAAATCACATGGAAAGAATTAAAAAAGATTTATCTTAACTTAATTTTTTCGAGTACAGGTGCGAATATACCTTCGTATACTGTTCCGAATTCCATTTTTTGTTGTACAAGCTCATATTTATAGAGGAGACGTTTAAGTTATTATAAATTCATGTCACGAATCCAATATTTCACTCCTAGATCATCATGATAACAAAAAAATATTATAACAAAAAACAAACAGTAATAAAGTGTGTGACAAAAAATCTTGACTTCGTATGTCGTCATGTATATTTCGTTATCCCATAAATATGAGTGGTAAAAGTTAACCAACGTATTCAATTTCCTAGTTTCGAATAACCTGAGAAAATTCCTAAGCATATTTAATATTTTGTGGGTTTATTAAATGGGATCCTTGTCAGTTATCAATCGGACTATTGACAAATTACTATTGCAAAACCTGCATTGTGACGTGTTGGGCTCACAGCTTTTATGGAAATCTAATCAGCTGTGAATAAATCTAGCGAAATGAACAACTATTTCCATTGTAATCAAAGACAAAAGAAGAATAATACACATCAAAAGAAGAACACTCCACCAAGAAATCATAAAGAACATATTCATAACATAGCTCGCACCGAACTAGAAATCACGATAACTTTGAGCGCACGAACAATACCGAACCAAAATTGGATACCATTGTCTTCACAAAGGGTTGATATCAATACAAATTCTTTGTATATTTTCAGCAATGTCTGTCTTGGTCAAGGGCTATTGTGTTTCTCAATACAATTGTGATTCAAAATCAAGTGTGGGACCAAATAAGCGTACATACATAGTAGACGGGTGCTGTCCTCTCAGAATATTAACTAGTTGTAAACCTTGGATAGTTTCGCGTTCGTGATCTAGATGATTATTATGCTGTGTGTTAATAGTTTATTTATTAGCTTCACCCTGTCTGTCTATTCCAATTAAAAACTTTGACAAATTCAGTTCTTTTATATCTGGGTCTTAAAATTTCGATCTTACCGTAATGCCATTGCAAAATTACTTTGCTAAGTAATTTTTGAGTAATGCACTTTTGGATGCAGAAATCATTGCATTATTTATTTTGATTGCAGTATTTTTAATACCAGTAATCTTGTTAAAATGTATAAGACACCTGCTGGCACAGTTTTTATCTCGTCATTTATATTCAATTCATGTTTTATACTCAAACTGTGATACAATGAAATGAGGATGAAATGTTTGCTCACTCTTATTCACCATGTGCCCTAGATTTTCCACGTTTTCTTGTAACAAAATAATTACTATTTCGGGTTTGAGATATCTTTATTTCCCATAAGAAATTTCACTTACATGAGAAATGTTTAACTAATTAAAAATAAACATAATTGATTAACGTACAGTTTTGGCAAAACATAAATAAATTAGAATACACAAAAATACTCAAAAAGTGTAGGGTAATTGCTAATAATTTAACACAGCTAAAACGTAAACATACACGGAACGCGCGCAACTAGATGTGGTATGTAATATACTAAGGTGCGCTCACTTTATTTTCATTAAACATATGTAACTTTAAGCATTTCTTAAATATTGGCATAGATTTAGCATTTTTAATGGTTTTTGGTAGTTTATTATACAATGCAGCACCTTCGTACATCACATTTTTTTTGCCGTAGCTAGTGCGTGGTGAGTATAATTGTATGTCATCCGCATTTCTTAGCCTATTTTTGTGTATTTGATGTTTCTTTGTAAAATGTATTTGTGTGTGAATGCTTTTATTAAGTATTTTTCTTATTAATATGCAAGTATTATATGTGTATGTGTGTGATATGTTCATTATCTTCGTTTCATTGTATATTTGTTGTGTTGGTGTACTGTAATCATAATGGAAGAGTGTCTTTATTAACTTATTTTGTGCTACTTGTAGCGTTTCTATATTGGTTTTGGCTGCTGTGCCCCATACTTCTATAAGATAATCCAGGTGAGGCTTTATATTATCATCATTTTATTATTTCATCCAGCACATATGATTCCTGATTGACTCTTATGTGGATGAGTATCATGGGATCCTCCCTTTTGATCACTAGGTTCTATTCATAGTCAAGGCCGAACAGCCTAAGCTGAAAATCAATCATGTCAGTCCGTATGTGCTCACTACTAAACATGGACCTCCCCATAACTGCTAAAATTATGAATGAATAGCCAAAATACCAATTAGCATAATCGCTCTCTTAGCGTCTGCTAATTGAGTTATTTGAATGCCTCTTGTATTTGTGATCACAGTTTGATGTAAGCAAGTAGAAGGCTGCTGCCCAATTTTTTCTTGGCTTTATCCGTAGTCATCTTTTACGGCACCCATTTTATGAACTGGATATAGGAGTGTCGGTTGTCCTGCGGTAAGATGGGCGGGCGCCGATGATGGTATTGTGGTTAGAACCTGTTACCTGGACTAGCACAGCAACGTGGATTGGCACAAGTAGTGAGAGGCATATGCCCACCCACCGCTGGGCCAATATTTATTCTTATAATTCTTTGTATAGTTGTCTTTTATTCTAAGCACTGTTTATTTTATTTTGTTACCTACCTATTTAATAGACAAATCACTGAACCTGACTTGATTTCCGTACTTCTTTTTCGGGTGACTACTCATCAGCGCTGTGCTGTGGATCCCCCATAGCACGGGCATCATGCTGAGTGGATGCTTTTTTCTCACAGTCATGTCGTGCAGCTGCCGGCTAATTTCTATTTTATGCTCGTGATTTACTATATAGTTTTTTGTTGTTTTCTGATTACTCTTGTCTTTTATGTATGCACGAGTTTCTGTGACAAATAAACCAAATTTACTTTCTTTCTTTCAATCGCTGCTGGAGTCGTGATAATGATGATGGTAACATACATACCCATGTTATCATCATCAAGGGTGGTGGTCCTTTTATCAAAAGTTCGATCAATATCATAGAATAGACCCGTATCCATATCTAACCTAGTAATTATTCTTTTGTTCCAGATGGGTCACCGAGTCCCAAGATACTCAAGCCTGATGTGGGGAGTCTGCATCCCCAGTTCTTGCAGCAGCTATGACTTGGAAGAAGAGTTATCTCAGAGAACGATAGGACTCGGAATATCAGTGAAAGTGCACAATAATATGTGCTCAGTGAAGAACATTAAGAGGCCTTACTCTTTTGGGAAGACGCTTTCTATGTAAGTTTTGTAGCAACTAACACAAACCCTCTTACCAATAAAACACTGAATAGTTACATCATGATAAACAACATCAATGTAACAATTTTTTTTTCTATGTTAAGCTTGTCGTAAGTTTATACAGCGTTTTTAACAAGTAGATAGATGGATAAGCATAATAAAAATACATACATACAGGTCAAACACATAACCCTCCTTTTTTGGCTTCGCCGCAGTCAGGTAATAAGAATAATTGACATAAGGAACTATTTTAGGCAGGTCTATAATTTCTTGCCTTTTTGTATCGACTGTAATTTATTTTATTCCATGGGCCGTATAGGTGGCCATATTAAACGCATTAGTGGCGTTCTTCAGTTCATCAAAAGTGCAAGTGTACAGGTTCTAGGACATTCGGATAAGTGACATAGTCCGATTTGTCACTAAAAAGACGTGACAACAAGAATGTTTGCTAATATTTATATTTTGATCCTTAAAACGGTTGCTTTAACAAGCAAACACAAATCTGTAAATAAGCTCCAGTCTATTGTTTTCTTTTTAATATTTGAAGTAGATTTTATGAAATGTTTTGTTTATTACAAAGATTACAAATTTTGTCATCTGTACCAAACAAGTAGGAAGGAAGGCAGAATTTCTAAAACATAGCACATAAATAAAAAAATACTATAATATTATTAATTTATCAATTATCTAATTAAACAGTCTTCCACTTAAATAATTTGTTACACACAATAACTGACAACTAATTACCGCCAACACTAAGTGTAATGAAGCGAAATGATTGAGCAGCTTAAGTTATTAATTAAGGATGATTTACATATTCAATGCACATAATTGCACATAATGACCTTAAGCTATGGTTTGATGATGTCATAAAAGATATATGTATGTGTAATTAGTACATTACGATTTACATCCGTCACAACAACACACTCCTAGGTCCAGTTGAAAACCAGCGTCAGGCACCTACAGGGTGTCAGGGACATCGACGCGAAAACTGAAACCATGGATTCAGTACATGATTCCGAACCCCTGCGTTGAAATTTTTCGTCGGTTATTAAAAAAAAATCTGCTGTTTCATAGAAAAGTGTAATACCTACGCGGTCAAAATGTATGGAACGGATGATTTTTTTTTAAATAACCGACGAAAAATTTAAATGCGGTTCAGATTCATGTGCTGAATCCATGGTTTCAGTTTTCGCGTCGATGTCCCTGCCACCCCATATTTGCCACCCTGCATTTTTGCTGAACTGGGCCTTTTTGTTGCAGCCGTGAGGCACACCCCCCTGCTAATTTCTTACATCGCACTTTACACTTTTTATTTGATTTTAATTTTAATTTTTTATCTGCTGTATATATTGTGTGCTTTTAGTCTGTGCTAAATGAATGTATTTTCTTTCTTTTATTCATATTTAAAAGTTGCTATTAATAGCCCCTGCCGTTGGTTCCGACTGTCATTTTAGAACTTCGACAGTCGTTACGGGTTGTCATGGTCCCGAAAATGGAACAACCGGACTTAGAGTGCGTTTCATCAAATACCTCGTTCCTATGTCGTAATGTTGGCTGCACTGTTGTAGGACGAACACAAGTACACTAAGGCGCTACGTAATTGGTCCGTTGTTAAAGTTTAACAGTGGAGCCAACATTATAGCAAAGGAACTATTTTATGAAACGCATTCTAACAAAGAGAATCCTGTTACCCAGTAAATAGGTTGGGAAGTTCAGATAGGCATTCACTCCATGTAAAATACTGGTATTCAGCTGCATTCGGTTAGACTGGAAACCGACCCCGGAAAAGACGAGTAAAATTATGAGTTACAATAGCGATGATGCCTGGGTCAAAAAAAAAGAAAAACTATTTAGTCCGTCAGTCAGATAATAAAAAAAATAGATGACACGTCTTTTTGCTTTTGAATATTAATTAAAAATTAGTTGGATAAAACGCATTAAAGTTGGGGAGTGGGGGTCGCTACGTCACAAGTAAATATAAAATCTACGTACTCATGACGTTATGTCATCCCCTGACCCTTGCTCGAAAACGAGGTGCCAGCAGTTGTTGCAGCTAAGCACGTAGCTTTTAATACCCCGAATAATAATCAAGATGAAAATCTAAGTTTTATCCAGCCTGTCCCTTCTTGCTGTCCTCTCCTCAGCGACGCCCTAAGCCGAGGTTCGTACCCCACAGGGGGTGCCCTTAGCGAGCGTTCGCCTAGTTAAAAAACGTCATAGCACATTTTAACTCAATGTATCGCCGTAATCTGTTGATAACGTAAAAAAAATGACGGACAATTTTTTTGTTTTTGTGATCGTCCCTACAGTAGCTCCGTTTGTGTGTGCACTTCTATTGATGCGTGGAAAGAATCTTAAAATTGTGTCTTTTGAAAATTATATGAGTATTTTTATTTGGGTTTTTAAAGATCTTAAATCATTGTCTGTAAAAAATCGGACGTTCTTAAGGTGCATACCAATTGCTTAACGTATGCTGATCAACGATTACGATTGTTAAAAACCAAATGTCCTTGTGTCCTTGTCTTTATTTTGAACAAAGAAGCCTTTAAATAATCTATAGATTAAAAGCTGTATTTACTTACCAAAAACAAGAATAGGTAACTGTCTGGCAGCTTAATATTAATTTAGTAGGTAATAAACTGCTAGACAGCTTGACGTCTATTTATATTAATTCTAGACTAAATAATACTGACCTTCAACTATCAGCATCTACATATTTTAACAGTTGAGGACCTGTTATTATGAAAGCACTTGAGGTAGAGTTACCGTTTCGAATTTTGCAAAAAAAACGGGACATTACTTTTAGAACTTTAATTTTTCAGCATTCAAATTTTTTTTTTTTTTCCAAAAGAAATCGCCTTAAGTCGAAAATTCTGGATAAATGATAAGACTAGACAAAGTCCAGACGCAACATAGTACTTGGCTTATGTCCAAATAGTAGCAGATATGGCGAATTTAGATTTTTTATAGTAACCTGTGCCCTAATTGCGTAATACAACACAATCTGTTTCGATTTGAAACAGATTGCTAATCCATTGCTTCATAAGTTGGAAAAACAATCTGCTCAACAACGTAAATACCGCAATGAATGTTGTTGAACTGTCAAAATGAAACTTTGTCATAATCGTTTATGAAAATAATAAGTTACGCAATTAGGGTACTGAAAGAAAGAACGAAAGAAAGAAAGAAAAATCGTTTATTCTGCACAAAATACTGGTACTGCACTTCTTAAGCATATATCCTATAAGTACATAAATATACATAATATGACAGTCCAGTATAAAGAAAGAAAAAGAAAGAAAGAAAGAAAAATTGTTTATTCTCAGTATAAAGATGATTAATAGTTTTATGTCATACTTGATGCAATATACCGATAATAAGGACGGCCTTACATACACTAGGTACTTACAAAGATGTGATAACATCTATAAACACTGTGTGAATAAATAAGTATTGTCATAATAGGGAAAATTATAGTGCCTTTGTCTAGGTAAGTAATGAAGTGGTTGGGTTTCCATATTCTAATATCATCGGTTATGGTTACGACTCGTAAATAAGTCACAAGTAAGATAGAACCAGCCCGTCCCATCCTTGATGTCCTCCCTCCGGTTGATGCCCTAAGCCGAGGTTCGTACCCCACAGGGGGTGCCCTTAGCGAGCGTTCGCCTAGTTTTAATTAGCATAATTAAATAACCCCTGACTCGAGGTTTTAAATGTAGTAGTTTAAGGCACCCACAGGAAAGCCCGGTTAAGTAGTCATGATCTCAGAGGTCCTACCTAAAAAAAAAAGTAAAATAGAAGCTGTCTAATCCGTTTGTAGCATCCAACAATAAACTGCCGTTTTTCGCCAAAACTGGAAAAAAATATGATGGTAAAAATTTATATACAACAAGTTAGAGCGGTTTCGCACTACGTCCGATTCGAATCCGAGAAATGTCGCGTCGGTCCGAAGTAGCCACAGTACTATTTGTATGAGAGGTTGCGCACTAGATCCGATCTTTGTCCGTCCGAATTTAGAACATTCCCAATTCCGATAGTATTCGGATCTTGAATTCGTATTCGGAGAAGATATTTAAACATTGCCTATTCCAATATTTAGTCTCTTTTGGAGAAAATGGCCAGAAGAAACTCCATGATTCCTCTTTTAATGTTTTCCTTGTTCCACACAGTTCCGTTTCACTCCGTTTCAATTGACAGTTAGCCTAAGTTTGTCCTCAGTCTAGTTATGAACCGTATCCATGTCCAATCTAACTATCTAATAGTTTCTAAGATATTCTGAGGAATTCAATAGATGGTTACATTTGTACTATCTAAGCGGGAAACAGTTTCAAAAGCTTTCCTATTTGTAAATGGACAGATAGCAAAGTTGTTGGGTTGGTATTCAAAGGTGATATCATACAAGTAAGTTATTAAAACATGGGAAGTGGACTTATTTAAATTAAATATGCTTAGTAGATAATAAGAAGAGGATACTGCCCTATTTTTACCCGACTGCGGCGAGGCCAAAAAAGGAGGGTTATGTGTTTGACCTGTATAATGTATGTTTGTATGTATGTCCATCTCTATGCTCGCTCGTAACTACTTAACCGCTAAAACGATTTTGATGAATGATATGTCGTAAGATTCGTCTTTATTGCGCAAGTGTCACTTGGATTTTTGGCGCTGAAATGTATGGTTTCAAAAAACAATCTCCCTTATTATATAGGTGCAAATTATATGTTTGAATCTAATTTGGTATGAGAAATCATAAAACTAAAAAGCTCCCAAAATTAAAAAAGTTATTAAAAAAACTAAAAACCCCGAATGCAAAAACACATAACTGAAAAGAGAATAAAAACAAACCAGACAGACAGACAGACACACGAGTGATCCTATAAGGGTTCCGTTTTTTCCTTTTGAGGTACGGAACCCTAACAAACAATATAATCTAGGTATAGAATTTTGGTATCGCAGGCAAACAAAAGTTACACCATAGGTACAGACGCCAGCACATCAAGCTACCCGAAACTGTCAAATTTTCCCAATCAACTTTGAACCTTATACTTCAGCGATAAAGTTGAAAATCTATTAAATAAATTTGACAGATTGTAGTAGCCTGATGTGCTGGCGTCTGTACTTCAGGCGTAGTATTATATTGTGCTTCAGGTTATTGGTTTGTCCCGCCTCATTTTAGTTTTAATGAAATGTTTTGTACGGCAACGTTTTCGTAAAGGAGATGTTTCATTTTCGGCCATAAAGTGTACGTTAATGTAAAAAAAGGAAATAATTCCACGAATTGAGGAAAAATATTCTTTCCTGTTTATTCCCCTGATTACTTCGGCACAAAAAATAATAGTTTAACAAATTGTTGCCATATTCTATTCATCATGGCGTCGTTTTACTTGCATACTACTTTCGTCCAGAAATCATGTTACATTTTAACATAATAATATCACGTAGACATAATTTAAATAAATATGAAAGGCATGTATTTCTGTACTATATTAGGATAGCTATCTTATACAACTTTTTTGATTAATGAGAAAGTGTGATTCATCATAAAAATAAAAAACTGCTTTTGGGGATTGTAGATTTGTAGGTACTTCTGGACGAAAATGGCTAGCTGTCGATGGTTATATTTCTCCTGACAAACGTCAAACATTTTCGGTTTTTATTTTGTGCCCAAAAAGTATTAGATATTATGGAAAAAAACAGTCTTTATTGTATTTAGGGGTTCGTTTCCCAGGTTTTCTAAAGTGTACATGTTATGGCCGGAGTCCCATACAAAAATGAAACGTCTCCTTTGGCTAATATTAAAACATCGTTTTGATAGCTGAGCCTAGAAGAGCATTACAAATGTTTGCCAAAATTTCTCTATGAGGTCTGCATTTGTTTGTTAAAGGACTATGTGAGGCATCGATCACCAAAGTATCCATTTGTAAACCTAGGATCCTAGCATTTTGTACATTGTTGTGATTAATATCTTTTGTAAAAAAAAAACAGTGGCACTCCAGGAGTGCCGACAGAAGTGAAAATTTGGAAAAAAATCGGCGCCACGGTAATCAACGCGTTGATGTCATTTACTCCACGGTGTCGGTAAATTGGGTCACAGTGCACAGTGTTGCGAAATCAATGGTTTAGTCCCATCTCAAAAATGCCCAACGCGCGTAAAGAAGTTTTCACTGCAAAAAGCATTAATTTTCATTGCATTGCTAACAATTTTCTCTTTTCTTTCCAGAACATTCTTCCTAGCAGTTATCCTGCTTCTCAGTCTAGGCACAGTCCTAGACGATGGAAAGGAAGGAGTCACGAACTTCGAGAAGCTTCTCAACGCGTTCTCCCTGAAGAGGAATCTGAGGAAAGTCTTCGACTTATCCGACTCTCCTACGAGGGTGAAAGGAGTTGATGCGTATAGAGGGATGAACGCGTTTGCTCTGCTGATAGCGCACAAGTCTATGGCTATGGCGCACAACCCTTTTGTGAATAAAGTCAGCTTTTCTGCTGTAAGTATTTAAAACATTTTGATATCCTCACACACATATCACATATATATCATACTAGCTGCGCCCCGCGGTTTCACCCGCATAAGTCTCGATCCCGTGGGAAAAAAAAAAAAGTATCCTATGTTCTTTTCCAGGGCATCATCTATATATGTGCCAAATTTCATCCAAATCCGTTCAACCGTTTTAGCGTGAAGGCGTAACAAACAAACTTACTTTTGCATTTATAATATTAAGGATATATATTTATATAGGTAATTATAAGCTTTATGTATCTGTGTATCTGTTGTATATGTAAATGGTACACCACTGACTACCTGCAGTATTGTCTCTCCTTTTCCATTTAAATCCATCCAAAGGTTGTCTGTAAAAGATCGCTTTTAGCGATAAGACCACCCACTGTGTCACCCAATATAAAATTTCTAAATTAATGTCTGTAATTTTTATGGTGTACAGACGCCAGCACATCAAGCTACTCGAAACTGTCAAATTTTCCCAATAAACTTTGAACCTTATACTTCAGCGATAAAGTTGAAAATCTATTAAATAAATTTGACAGATTGTAGTAGCTTGAAGTGCTGGCGTCTGTACATAATAAAGAATGTTCTATCTATCTTCTATCTATCCTTTTGGCAACTTAACTCGGTATGTTGGATTGTGGTCAGTAGCCAGTCGCAAAATTAAGTAGGTAGTAGGTATGTATGATATCTAAGGGATTGTGCAAGAAGATGAGAAACTGTAGGTATCAGGATCTGGAAACGACCTTATGCTGCAAATTTGCATTTTTATTAAAACAATACAAACAAACGGAGTATTAAGGCTAGCGTAGACTGGTGATTGGAGCAAGCTGTGCCGCAACGCAAAGCATTGCAAAAATGATGTATTCCACTCAGAACACTAATTTCAACAGCACTTGTCTGAACCGCACACCGAGGGGCTTGTTTGTGGCTAAGTAACAACAAGCTGCACGGGTCAATCGATCAGGTTAAGCTACGCTTGCCGCGGTTGGTCTGTCGATGGGTGACCATCTTTACATACCAAGACCCCTCCGTGCCTCGGAAAGCACGTTAAGCTGTTGGTCCCGGCTGTCATTTGTAGATCTTTGACAGTCGTTACGGGTAGTTAGAAGCCCAAAAAGTCTGACAACCAGTCTTACCAAGGGGTATCGTGTTACCTAGTAACTAGATTGTGGAGGTCAGATAGGCAGTCGCTCCATGTAAAATACTGGTATTCAGCAGCATCCGGTTAGACTGGAAGCCGACCCCAACGTAGTTGGGAAAAGGCTAGGCAGATGATTGTCTGAACCGCACTTAAGCACTTCCACTAACCGCACTGAAACAAATCTATACTTCTATACTAATATTATAAAGAGGACAGATTTGTATTTTTGTATGTAACGAATAAACTTAAAAACTACTAAACCGATTTGGAAAATTCTTTCAGCATTGGATAGCTACATTATCAGCGAGTAACATAGGCTATATTTTATCCCCGTACTCCCACGGGAACGGGAACTACGCGGGTGAAACCGCGTGACGTCCGCTAGTTTTTTATAAGTGCAGTTCGGTAGAACAGTTTATTATCTCCTTTATCATTTTTGTACACTTTCTTTGAACCCACGCACACTATAGGCGGGCCGCAACGCACTTTTTTACATGACTATGCGTTGCGTTGCAGCCCATTGCGGCTGTAATGTATACTTGGCTTTATAGTAAAACTAGGTGCGCCCCGCGGTTTCACCCCCAGAAGTCTCGACCCCGTAGGAATATCGAGATAAAAAGTATCCTATGTATTACTCCAGGCTATAAACTATCTGTGTGCCAAATTTCATTCAAATCCGTTCAGTAGTTTTTGCGTAAAGAAGAGACAAACATACACACACACTCACAAACTTTCGCCTTTACAATATTAGTGTGTGTGTAAAAAAAAACATCACTCAACGTTGGAACACTTCTTGTCAGTACATTTGGAACTTAAGCATACTTTGCCTACCAAATTATCTAACTTAGTTAACACTTCCTTAGCGGTTAGCCGACGTTCGCACGGACGTAATAAAATCGCGGCGATATTTTTTTCGTGCACTTGATTTTCAACGCTCTGCTTAGCGCCGAGAGTTGAAAATCCAACAGTGTGTTTTTTCAACCCGCTAGGACGAGAGTGAGTCCCAGCGCGTTGGATTCTCAACGCTCAGCTTAACACCGAGAGTTGAAAATCCAGTGCGCGATAAAATCCCGCCGCGATTTTATTACGTCCGTGCGTACGTCGGCTTAGAACTTGGCTTTTATCAACTTACGCAATTCTCCCACACAATTCAATAACAACTTCTTTGGCTTATTAAGTATCGAATTAAACACAAAGTCAAGTTTAGACCGAACTCACACCTCTTCGCGAAGTCTCGAAAATTCAATCAAGTCACTTAATGTGTTTTGAAACCCTTTATATTAGCACTTAACACTTTCTTGAATACTTTAGTCTTTACAAGATTCTGTCTAACTCTTTAAGTGCCGGTTTTATCATGGGAAATGTACTTACATTCTACTTACAAGGCGAAGGTATTAACAAGAAATTGTACTTATTGACTCTGTAGAGAATAGGGATGATGCCTGGGTCTAAAAAAAGAAAGTCTATTTAGTCCGTCAGTCAGATAATAAAAAAATATAAGACACGTATTTTTTGCTTTATCATAATAATAAAAAATAACTTAGATAAAACGCATTAAAGTTGGGGAGTGGGGGTCGCTACGCCATAAGTATGTCGGATCCGGTCATTAGTACGGACACGAAACGAATCGCAAGCGCGCCACTGGCGACATCAAGAGTGATCTATCTACACCAAAAAAGGCGCGCTTCTATAGAGTCGTGATGTTTTAAGACCTTGGTCTTAAAACATCACGACTCTGTAGAAGCGCGCCTTTTAAACGCGCCTTGGCAAGGAGGGCATTCAGCCTTTGGTCGCATTGGAGTCAAGACGTCGCGGAACTGTTCTCGATTCGTGATGCTCAGTTATTGTGTTAGTTGTAATTTGTGATCATTTTGTTAATTGGTGATTTTTAATAAACGCCGTCGCACCCAGTGTGTGTATAATTTAGCTAGTGTGATTCATTTGATAGTAAATTATAATGGTGATCTGAACTGCAAACTGTATTTCTATTGCGCATTAACCAACACTACGCCCACAGTAGTTAAAATATCGCTGAAAATAACGAGAGTCACATACCCGTCTCCGACAAGTATAAAATCTACGTACTCGTGACGTCATAGCACATTTTAACTCAATGTATCGCCGTTATCTTCTGGTATCGTAAAAAAAGAAAAAAAACGCGTCCAATTTTTTTTTTAATCTACCTGACGAACAAAAAAATTTTTAGTCATCAATCATCAATTCATCATTGTGAATGTATGAAGTAATTATTGAGGAATTTGTTTGGTCATTCATAATTATTTACTGTTGTGAAATCCTAATTAATAGTATTAATTGTGCAAGCCAAAGCCAATGAATTGCTAAAGTGAGTTTGTTTATTTATTACGATATCACGCTAAAACGGCTGAACGGATTTGGATGAAATTTGGTAAATGGATAGAGCATAACCAGCACGTTTTCTTATGTAACAGCCGCCATAGGGCAGCCACTTCTTTCTTCGTCCGCCAAAGTTACTTGACCACGCTTAAATTCGTTGAACTAGCGGAAAAAAGTCGCTTTAGAAGGGCTTTTGTCTATGAACACCATTCGAAGTCTTTCAAATGATTGACGGCTCCTTTGTACGGCAAGCCGGGCGCACGAGAAATTCCAAATAGAAAAACCCAAGAAATGTACTGACTCTGTAGAAGTGTAGAGTATTTAATGTATGAAGTAATTATTAGGCAATTTGTTTAGTTAGTCGTATTTGCTGTTGTGAAATACATAACTTGATTAGTCACTGTAATTTATTAGGACTGTAATTAATTGGATTGGGTCAACCACAGAGTCACAGGTTAACATAAACCGCAAGCGGACACTGCCGTTATTGTAATTTTCTTATCATCGTAGTTTTTAACCGCTTCTGTGGTTTAGTGACTAACTGCGTTATTTGTGAAAAGAAACACACAATTATTTGAAAAAATTTCTTCCACTAAAAAAACTCCACTGCGTGCCCAATATGAAAATAAACTATGTCATCTAAAATGTAAAACCGCATTGATGCGAAAAAGTTTTTTTGGTATGGCACCTAAAGTGTTTAATAAAATTCCTGATGACATAAAAAACATGACAATATTTAAGTTTAAAAAAGCTCTTATTAAGTTATTAATTGACAAATGTTATTATACTGTAGACGAATTTTTGAACGACCAATTATAATAATGATGCATTTTTATATTTTTTTACCTTGTGATAATAAGTACCTACTATGACTATTTATTGACTTTATTGTATTTGATGTTTCTTTTCATCTATTTAATTAATTTAAAATAATTTTTTTTTCTAATGACATAATCTAATGACACCTAACGGGTCACTTATAAATTTGTATGTCTTAAATATGACAAAACATAGCGCACCCCTATTTATGTAAACACCTATGTAAACACCTATGTTTCACAAATAAACGTATTGATTGATTGATTTGATTGAGTGATAAAACAACCCGTCTCAGACCCAGGAGGTTCCGGGTTCAATTCCCAGCGGGCGCAAAATTTTCTGCTCGATTTAGTTGGTGGTAGGGCTTGTTCTAAGTCCGCCTGGCTAGCTACCAACATCTTATCTAAGTCTGTCGCCATAACAACAATGTTAACAGCATTGTTGTGTTTCGGCAGTTGGAGGTAAGATAGCCAGTTCCTCTGTGGTTGAGGATTCTGAAACTCGCTTCCACCTTTGGCCTGATCATCACTTTACAGCAGGTGAGATGAAGGCTAAGAGCTTCTCCGTTTTGAATAAAAAAAACAGTGGCACTCCGGGAGTGCCGACAGAAGTGAAAACTTGAACTAGATCGCCTTGATGGAAAAAAAATACTTGTATAGAACATTGGTCCGTAACCTTATCTAAATACAGGCACAATCGCGTTTACAAAAAAAAAAATATACTTCCAAAACCTTTAAAGTAAAAAAAAAACAACCGACTTTAAAAAAAAACACTACAAAGTGAAAAATTCCTTTAATTTCAGAAGTCGGTGTCTTTTGTTTTGAATTTTCGTTCTTTGTCACCGACTTCCGAAATTAAAGTTATTTTTCACTTTGTAGTGTTTTTTTTTTAAAGTCGGTTGTTTTTTTTTTGTAAAAAGTTTTTATTTTTCACTTTTTAGTTGTATCTACCCCAAACAAATTCGAATACCACTACCTGCTATGTAAATAACAGTGACAGGAAGTTATCATATCCACATACTAAGTGGGAAATAATACGTATTATTGGAACTAACTCAAAAAATACACAAGAAAAGTTAATAAAATTTATATGGGACCACCTCTGAAGTATGATCAACTACACAAAAAAAGAATCATCTAAATCAATTCATAATTGGCGGAGTAATCGCGTAACAAACATACAAAAAAAAAAAAAAAAAAAAACTTATTCGAATTGAGAACCTCCTCCTTTTGGAAGTCGGTTAAAAATACTTGCATAGAACATTGATCCGTAACGTAATATAAATAAAGAGCACAATCGCGTTTACAAAACTGAGGTGCCGCGAGTTCAATTGTTTTTTCCCATCTCAAAAATGTCCAACACGCCTAAAAAAGTTTTCACTTCAAAAAGTAGTATTACTGTAAGTAGGAACGGTACACACAGGGCATTAATTGGCTACCCATCTTACTGATGGGCAGTGATCGGAGTAGGTAGACTAATTTTTTGTACTTGCGAAACGTTGTCTCAATATGGACACTCCCGGAGTCCCGGGATTTGAAATATATATTATTAAATTAAATAAGTTAAAAATTATGAAAAAATAATGCCGCTCCACCCCTCCGACGGGTAAGTATAAAACGGACACGTTTCAGGTTAATGAAATTAAAAACTTTATATTTAAGAAAAACTGCCAATTTTGTATAGACAAGTGTATCAATAGCCGTTACATACTTATTCTAATGTTCTGTCTCCACTAGACATGTCGCGCGTTTTACATTTGAGCGGCAAAATCGCGCGTGTTTGCATTGGAAATTAGCAACGCGTCGCTGATGTTAGTTTGACCAATACATAAGACAAGCTTTCTTTTATCCTTGAAATCAATTTATTTTTTCGAATCCCGGAGGTTCAGTTAGAATCCCGGGGAATGTCCATATTAATATCAACGTTTGCGGTCATTGAACTAAAATTGCTCTACGTACTCTGATCCATCACTGCTGATGAGTAATACTCACATAGATTCGTCTCGATACGAAAACCGACAACTAACACAAAGAGGTCGCTGTCCAGATTCAAGCAAAAATCCCATCCACAACACAATAAATAACGTTTTACAAACTCAAATTACAAATAAGTAAGTAGCCAGAATTTCTCAGCACTGATATTTTAATGGTGGTCCGTACCTGCCAGCACAACGCAACTTACTAACGCGTTATATTATAAACTACTAGCTGCGCCCCGCGGTTTCACCCGCATAAGTCTCGATCCCGTGGGAAAAAAAAAGTATCCTATGTTCTTTTCCAGGGCATCATCTATATATGTGCCAAATTTCATCCAAATCCGTTCAGCCGTTTTAGCGTGAAAGCGTAACAAACAAACTTACTTTCGCATTTATAATATTAAGGATACTCCATTTGAAATAAAATATCATTTGAAATAAAATATTAATAAAATATTATAAAATTGTGTAATTAAATATTATAACATTTTTTTTTTACTTTCTGTGATTACTCACACACTGACTAATTAGTATCACGTGTAATTTTTTTAGGAATATCGTATAGGTACCTACTTTTACAATGCTTGTAAATATGTGAACACCATGTATCCATTACATAATTATTTTTTCTGTCATTGCTTCATTTTTAATAATTTTACCTATTGTAGTACAGTAATCTTATTACAGGTGCATCGTCTTCACATATAATTAATGTATACAAAATATTGTAAAACATTTTAAAAGAATAACGGTGGAGTTTCTTGCCCATTCTTCTCCATACGAAAACTACCTTTTGGAAGGGGCGACTAGAATCAATTCTATTTTTTGTTTTTGACGTTCAAAAGTGCCTTTTTGTGCCTAATTGAAATAAATTATTTGACTTTGACTTTTGACTTTGAATAAGATAAGACATTTAAATAAACCTTTTTTACAGTCCGTTCAACCGATTTTGACTTCTATTGCATAGGCGGCATGACAAATGGCAGCTGCAGTAAACAGTTGGTATTGTAAATACTTTTTTGCTTTTAATGCCATCATTATGCCCACAATGTAGAAGTCAAAATCGTTTGAACGGACTGTAAACATGGTTTGTTTAAATGTCTAATCTTATTTCAAATGGAGTATAGTTTGTGATTGGTTGCAGTGTCGTGGACAATGGTTTTTTTGTTTTTAACATAATATGATCCATTAATTAGGGTTTCCTGAAATGACGTTCACTACGACTAACGGTGGCAACACTAAGACGTCATGTTCGGGCACTTGTCAAAAAAGTCACTATACTTACTTTAGTCGTGAGTGATTGATGATCGAATGAATGAAGCGAATGATGAACGTCATCATATATTTTTTTATCATTGTCAAAATGGAAGACCTCTTTTCAAAGTGGCGCCAACTGGTGGCGTAAATTTCCATGACATTTCATTGATTACAATGTTTTTTTTTTCCGTTTTCTCTGAGACCATGACTATTTAACCGGTCAATCCTGTGGCTGCCTTAAGCTGCTACACTAAAAGCCTCCAGCCAGGGCACACATAAAACTAAGCTAAAAAGCTAGGGTAAACGCTCGCTAAGGGCACCCCCTGTCGGGTACGAGCCTCGGCTTAGGGCGTTCACCGGAGGGAGGACATTAAAAGATAAAATGGGCTGGATCAAAGGGTTTTAATCATGATTATTAATTGGAGAATTTAAAACTACGTGCACAGCTGCAACAACTGCTGGCACCTCGTTTTCGAGCAAAGGTCGGGGGGGATTACAATGTGACATAGTAATAATATTTAACCTTCTTCCAGGTATTTGGCATGCCATGGGCAGTGGTGGGACGTTCCGCAATTCTCTACACAGACAGCTTCCTATACCTTAGCGGGTTTCTTAATGCCCACAATCTACTCACAGACCTCGAGAAGAAAGGCACCATCAACCTTAAGGACCGCCTTATCGCCAGATGGTTTAGGTAAGAGCTTGAAACATTTATCGATGCCATCATCATTAACTAGAGATTGATTACACTTTGAAGTGGAGAAAATATATCCTTTGTTTGAAACGGGTCCATTCATTAAATCCCCCTTTTCGTCATTAATCTAGATTTGTATACGGAATTGAAAAATATTCTGTTTTCTTCCTTTGTTTTTAGTTGTTATGAGCAGAGTATACGGAGATAGTTTTCCTTTTACTCTACAATGTTTTAGTTGACAGTTGTCTTGAAGTTTTTGAGTATGTATGTGGATGGCTATACGAGTTGAGGAAGACTAAAGAAACGATGGATGGACTGTATCAAAGATGATATAGCTAGAAATGGGGTGACTGCCAAGATGACTATAAAGAAGTATTGAAAAAAAAGACAGACCCCAAATATATTGGTTTATTGGGAGGAGAATAATGACGTTTTAGTTGACAAAGAGTAAAAACTAACATGTCCTAAAACCAAAAAATCGAAGACATGTGACATCCAACCACCTGGACTAGGCCCAAATCGCAAAAGGTGGTGAATAGATAAACATACAATTAAAGTAAGAATCGGAAATCCTACCAAAATCATATTTTTTAAGGCGCGGCGCTTTCGCCCTTCTATTTCAATTTGGATGTCCCTCTGCCAATCTGTCAAAGGTCATCCTGCTAACACAAATAATAAAATTCTTAATGATCTCAACACTTAAAACATAATCAAGTAGCGCGTAGATTTTTATCTAGGACGCACGCGTGTTCAAAATTTGTATGTATTACAAGTTTACGAGGCAGGTCGTTACGAAGCGATTATCTTTGACAGATAGGAGCTATCCCCTCTTGTTTGTTTAAGTTCTGCTACTGTTACTATTAAATCGATGTTTATTGAACGGGGAATTTGGTAGTCGTAAGTAATAGAATTGTATATTAGATGATGTTTTGAAAAAAACCTTTTCGTCATGGGTTTCAGAAGGAATTATAAAGTGTGAAGGGTGGGCGTTTTTAGGGGACTGTCTTATGTAATTTTGACGTTCGAAAAGTGCTGATTCTCAGCCTAGTTTGAATTTTGAATTTTGAAAGAATATCCCAGAATCTTTGTTGTCAGATCCTTATTAAAGATTTAATCCAAAATGCCACATCATGAAGAAACAACTGTCAACATTACTAAAGTCTTGTCCATGATAGAACATATTCGTATACACAAACTTTGGGCAGAAAATTATTGATTGATATGCAAACAAAAATGTCTTAGATACTGACTTCATATGTCCGAGTCAATCAAGGTGCCGTGACTTATATCGTAGTTCGAACAAGTTCAAACAATATATCAACATCCAGTTAATCCTCTCCCTAAGGCTGCGTTTCGACCAGAGATGTGCGAGGATGCGTAGCGAGGGATGTGTTTTTTAAGAACCAATAGAATCTCTTTATTCACCTAGGCTTGCTCAGCGCAGCTCCGGTGGAAACGGCTTAGCGGTGCGAGGTTTTTGTATGTACAAAGCAAGCGAGGGATGGTTGCAAGGGATGTATTCGAGAGGTGTGTGCGAGGGATGTGTGCAAGGGATGTGTGTTAGGGATGGACCCGAGTGAGAAATCGTATCTGAAAAGAGCCCGCTACACATCTTCGCACCGCTCAGTGGCCTAGCACATCTCTGGTGGAAACGCAGCCCAAACGTCATATACGTAGGTACGTCACCGTATCGCCGCGGTTCGTGAGCTTGTCCCGAGGCGAGGCGATCACGTTACGATTCCGATTAGTGTACGTTACAGTAGGGAGTTTCATACAAAGAATACTGAATGGCTCGAGTTGATACGGTGACGATCCCTTTCCGAGTTGATATGCGTGCCATTTCCTTAACTCACTATAATTTTATCCTAGCTAAACTTTTCAAGTGCACAGAATTCAAAAGCTACCTACAATTTAATAAAATTATCAGACAATATTTTTCCATATTTAATTCTGAATCTTCCAGACTGTTCCCACTGTTCGTGAGTCTGATGCTGTTCTGCACGTACATCTTACCGGACCTGAACAATGGACCCCAATGGAACCTGGTGGTAGGGGAGCACAGCAGAGTCTGCGAGAAGAACATGTGGAAGAGCTTCTTGTTCATACATAACTACTTCGGCTTTGAAGATATGGTATGTATTTTAATATACTTGTTTTGTTTTTAAAGAAATCGTCTCTTGTATCATGTACCCATCATTGATTGCAAAATAATGAATGACAACGACTACTTTTGAAGTAAAAACTTCTTTAGGCGCGTTGGGCATTTTAGAGATGGGACTAAACCATTGATTTCGCGACACTATGACGACACCAGCTTTTGACCATTAAAAAGACATCAACGCGTTGATTACCGCGGTGCCGATTTTTTTCAAGTTTTCACTTCTGCCACTGTTTCTGTTTTTTTACCATTCCGTTTGCGAATCTTAGGGTTATTTGACTGCTGCCAGCACGCGTGCAGGAACTTAGACGAAGCAAAAGAATCAATCAGTTTCTGAATCATTACATGTAGCATTCCGTAGTTTTTAGGACAATGGCGTCTGTATGAATATCATTTGATTGTTTTTACTTAAAAGCCTAGAAAACAACACCAATACTTTTTATTTTCCCAATATTTTACGTATATTCAGCATTTCATTTTAACACCGGTTTTAGAGATAAAGTCTATGAAATCGACTTTTTATTTCAACTATAACATAGCAGAGTAAATTGAAAAGCCTCGCAGAATTTGGCTTTTAAACATTTTAGTTTATTCGGTTCAAAACTAAAGCCAAAAGTGTCGAATTCAATTTAGTTTTACTGCATCTCCTTCGAGTATGTCTATCGCAGAAGTTTTTTTTATTCTATAAAACGGTGACATCAACGTTTTCTTTCTCTAGATTCACTTTTTTTTTCTAAATTTTACCTTTGCCTGTAAACTCAATTTATCTAAAAAAGTCACTCTTTTTCTCAAGTTGGAATATCCGTCTATATTTGCGTATCAACTATGTGCCGTCTTACCAGCCTTACCTGTCAGTCTTACCTAGGAGTATCATGTTACCCAGTAACTGTTGTGGAGGTCAGATAGACAGTCGCTCCATGTAAAATACTGGTATTCAGCTGCATCTCGTAAGACTGGAAGCTAACCCCAACATGTTGGGAAAAGGCTAGGCGGATGATGAACTGTATGGCCGCATTTACTTTGTCGTTTTAATGCAAATACAAAACTGATGCACGGTGCACAGTTGATGCGTGTAAATACATAGTGGATACCCAGCTTTAGAGCTCACAAGTTTAAAAAATTAGAATGTTCGGCTGCTTGCCGTGTCGTTAAAAATATTCCCATGTGTATAATTCGAACATGGCTAGTTGCGAGTTAACGAACCTCGGTAGCCGGGTTCGATTACTAATAAAAGTAATAATAATGCCTCGCTGAGATAGTATGTAATCATAAAACACGTAATCTGTTTGTATAGTCTCACATATTACGAATAAACAGAACACAGCAAACATAGATCCATTAGGACATAAGTTAGCTGATTCACCTCTGTACAGACGCCAGCACATCAACCTACTCCAATCTGTCAAATTTTCCCAAACAAAATTGAACCTTATTCTTTAGTGATAAAATCTATTAAAGAAATTTGACAGATTGTAGTAACTTGATGTGCTGAAGTCTGTACATGATATTTTGGAATACACAAAGTAGGCAAATAAATGTTATTCTGATTCAATTACTATAGGCCACAGTTTTCAACCGACTTCAAAAATCTGATATCGTTCACGCAATATGAATTAAAGGCTGCTGATCATGTCTTAAATTAAAACAATCATTGAAAAAAAAACTGATGAATACACCGTGACATTTAAGTCTTCTTACAAAAGCAGCCCACTTCATGTATCCAATGACTACTAAACATTCATTTAAAAAAAACAGTGGCACTCCGGGAGTGCCGACAGAAGTGACAACTTGAAAAAAATCGGTACCGCGATAATCAACGCGTTGCTGTCTTTTACTCCACGATATCGGTAAATTGCGTTACAGTGTCATGAAATTAATAGTTTAGTCTTTTCTCAAAAATGCCCAACGCGCCTAAAAAAGTGTTCACTTCAAAAAAATTATATACACCGTGACATTTGAGCCGTCTTCAATGAACGCGGCCATTCAATGAACCCGACATAAAATACCTCTCGGAGCAATTAAAAAATTGTTACAATAATTATATAATTTCATTTTTAAATTAATGTTTAATAGTCATTTGATACATAAAGTGGGCTGCTTTTGTAAGACGACTCAAATGTCACGGTGTATAATTTTGACGTCATAACGTCTTATAAATCGATGAACATCGGCTGCACGCACGAAAAAGTGTCACGTTCCGCCTGAGCTGAGCGTGCAAGCGAGAGCGCGGAACAAGTGATAGAGAGGCACGATCGGCCTAAGCATTCGGCTTGTGACGTTATCACGTAAAATTATCGTCCGTAAACCGACTTTACAGACAACCAATTTTTTTATCATTTATTTTTTAACGATGTCTGGCAATTTCAGTACTTTATGCAGCCTACCCAAATGTCCTTTATTTGGTATTATTCGTTGAATCGTTGAGCTAAGTTTTGAATTGTGCTACACGATTACTGACAAATACGTGCACTAACTAGACAGGTCCACTCCAATCTATGTGGTTCTTTCTTCAAAAAACATCCTCATATGGCCAGACCAAGATTATGTCTGGACTTTAAAAGAGACTGTGGCCTTTGAGTTTGTTTCGGTCTTTCTTCTCAGAGTAGTCGTATAGTAAAACACCGAACTCATCTAGTTCATAAAAAAAAATCGATTTGTAAAAGTGTTTTTTCAAAACATGCTTGGAAATTCGAACATTATTTTGACAACCTTCTTTGAGATAAATTGAAATTGCGCTACTAGCCGAATACATGCGAGCGCCCGGCCGGCAATGTTTGTATGAAAATCCATATCTGTCGTGTTATTTAAAAATGGAACGACCTTATTACTTTAATACATGGAAACTAAGGAAGTAACTCATTAAAGATTTTATTTAAATTTTGTTTTGATTTGCAAATAGAGCCGTTTAAAGCAAAGAAAAAAAACATATTGACGCGTAAAAAATTATCGTTGTTTGTCATTCGCCTCAGTTCACGTTTTCACGACCGTCCATCAATGCCCCTGTTGCAGGCCGCGACAGTAATGTACTATTTTTTAATCAATATACAGAATTATGATATTTATTTTTATTTATTTATCACATTATTGCAGTCCCTTGGAAAGTTTGCATAGTTTAATTAAATTGATTCACCATTATACGTTAATTTACAGTATATATACAGTGCCTCTAGTTTATAACCACAAATATAATTATTAATCTGTTTGATATCTTATTAATTACTTAACGCGTGGTAGTTAATCAACTGTTGTGATATGTTAATTTGATAGACATATTATTACTTTACAAAATTAATAACCAAAATATATAATAAATGATTTCCTCATCCAACTATATTCCATTTGAAATAAGATTAGACACTTAAACAAACCTTTTTTACAGTCCGTTCAACCGACTTTGACTTCTATGCCGTAGGCATAAGGATGGCATTAAAAGCAAAAAAAGTGGTTACAATCCCAATGTTTACTGCAGCTGCCATTTGTCATGACGCCAACGCAATAGAAGTCAAAATCGGTTGAACGAACTGTAAAAAAGGTTTAGTTAAATGTCTAATCTTATTTCAAACGAAATATAGTGATTGTTGGGAGAGGAGCTCGCGGCTAAATAATAACAGCCACACGGGTCGATCCAACAGGTTAAGCTACGCTTGCCTGGATTGTTCCGTGGATGGATGTTTATGTACCGAGACTCCTCCGTGCCTCGGCAAGCACGTTAAGCCGTTAGTCCCGGCTGTCATTCGTGAATCTTTGACAGTCGTTACGGGTCGTCAGAAGCCCGAAAGTTTGACAACCAGTCTTACCAAGGGGTACCGTTTTACCCAGTTTCTGGGTTGTAAAGGTCAGATAGGCAGTCGCTCCATGTAAAATACTGGTATTCAGCTGCATCCGGTTAGACTGGAAGCCGACCCCAACATAGTTGGCAAAAGGCTAGGCAAATTGACTGGGTTAAAACTAGCACAGTTTTAAATAATACATGTATGGTTTTATCAAATAGGCCCCAGTATGTTACTGAAAAACAAAGGACGATCACCAATTTGTCTCCCAGGTGATTTCGGTGATTTTGGGAGAGGTCATTTTTAAGGCATAAGTTTTTAGTGGTATGAGGAACAGGGTGTAAAATTCACTCATCCACCATAGAAAAGGGAGGATCCTCCGACCAGACGGGTGTTGTGTCTGGCGGGCAACTGCCCATCAGTTTGAAGTTGAAATCTTGTATGTATGTCGATCGCTCGGTAAACTCTAACTGCGCGATGCAGGATTTGTGTGACGTCATGTCTTTGATGCGTAGTTTGTACTAGCTTCTGCCCGCGACTTCGTTCGCATGGAAATCGTAAGACATCACAATATACTACAATAACAGCCACATTTTTATAAAACTTCCCTGTATACTACGTTTGTAGTTTTATTCTCAGCAGCCAAAATATACAGAGAGTCAGGAATGGTGACTCGGGAGCAAGCGACGTAACAGTTGTCCGTGTGAGAAGCAGCTTATCCTGAGGTCGACACCCGCAGCCTTCAGCCTTTAGTGTCGGCCCCTGTGACTTGTTGATCGCAAAGCATACACTCCCAGAGAACTGCACGCGCTTTAACTGGTAATGGTGGGGAATTTGTACTTTATACGCGCTATAAACACTGTCTCACCATCGCCACAACCTGTTAGAATTTCCACCTCGATGACGTTTCTCTGCAAAGACATGACTTTGAGCTGGTTTCCGTTACACAGATATACAACCGGAAGTCCACTTGCCATTTAATGCTGAAATGAACCTTTTTGGCGCAGCCGTGAGGCACACACTATAGTTTTAAAAACACTATTTTTTATTTCCACTGTAATTTGTGTTTTGTGTTTCGCGAACTGTGTCCAAATAAATGTTTTTTCTATCTTTCTTTCTTTTCTTTCTATTTGTAAATTGAGAAATTCTACGGGGTGATATTTGGCATCATCTTCCTCCACATCACTATTAATGGAGGTGTATATCACTTCACTCCCTTCAATTTGTGAGAGAATACTGTGGTTGATCGCTGTAGCTTGATCATCTTCGGAGTTAAAACGGAAACACACCTAAGAATTCTCTTGGTACGGTATTTGACTGATATCCCCGTATATCAGACAAATAAGATCTTCTAAAGTGGGATCTACTCTACCAAGAGTCTCTGGTAGAGTGCTTTCACCAACTTTTAGAAGAACATCGGAGAATTCTTGAGCATTTGAATTACCGCCAAGCCGAGCTCGTATGATGATGGTCAAGCGCAGTTTATGAACTCTCGACCATAGAGTCGACCTTTTCAACGAAGTTTTCACTTTTTTTGTCAAAACTGTGACACCACCCATCATATCTTGGTTTCTGCGGATGTCCTGCAGGGTTCTGTTTACAGTTTCCACTGCTTTCCTTTTTGCCATAACGCATTCATCCCATACGACGAAGCGCAATCCCCTAAGCACACATCCCTTGTTACTGTTGCGTGACACCCCACAAACAGGTGTTTCGTTGCTCTCTAAATCGATGGGAATCTTAAACATGACGTGCGCTGTTTTGCCACCAGGAAGCAGTGTGGCAGCGATTCCAGAAGATCCACATACATATTATAAAATCGCTAGGACAAATTTGCTGTCAAAATCTGTAAAAAAACATTTTATTCCTACAGTCTTTTGCTCTAAAATGATCAGAATAGAACCTTGAATGTTTTGTGACTGTAAAGTACTTGTAACTTAGTAGTTTCCCATAGCTTACGAAGTTTTCCATTTTTTGTGAATTAATACATTCTATGAACTATTACATACACAATCCAAAAAAAAATCGTTTTACAAAAAGAGTTTAAAAAAACAGATGTAAATCGAACTTACTACCCCGGGCGGCCTACCACCAGCTCATAAAGCAGTATTTTTTTAATGTTACTTCAGTGGGAGAAAGAGATGGAGCTATACATCCTGTAGAGCTTCATCTCTTTCCCACACTGAAGTAAACTAAAGTAATATTAAAATAATACTGCTTTTGAGCTGGTGGTAGGCCCTCAGGACTTCAAATCATTCGTCCAATCGCTTACTTATTCGCTTTGTTGAAAGTTAGCTAAAATAGCCGTTCCTATATAAAAGGTAGCGTGATGATAATCATTTAAAAAGTTAAATCGGTAACTACCTATCTACAATATCCCAACCTTTTGGCGCGTCCTTTTACAATTTGCAGAGAAAAATACGAACATGATGTAATATTGCTCATCCCCCATAGCAAATAGCGTGATAGTTTATGCCCTACGGTTGGTACAGACAAACATTCTAAAAACTTTATTTTCCGCATAAGAATCGATCCCAGACCTCTTAGCAATAACTTTCTTTAAAAAAAATTAACTTCGTTACGATTTTATTATATCTATAGATTATAGGTAGATTATCAAAAAAAATAATAATCGTATAACAAAATGTGAAAAAAAAGAAAAAAAAACCGTAGGTGGGAATCGAACTTACAACCCCACGTTTACAAAGCAACCGCCCAACCGCTGAGCTAATTGCTTTGTTGAAACTTGTCTAAAATAGCCGTTCCTATATATTTTTTGATTGACTGCTTAGTTCCATAAAGGTATAGCGTGATGATAATCATTTAAAAAGTTAAATCGATAACCATCTACAATATCCTAAAATTTTGGCGCGTTTTTTCCCAAAAATACGAACATAATATAATATTGCTCGTCCCCCATAGTAAATAGCGTGATAGTTTATACCCTATAGTTTGACCAGACACACAGGGAATATCTATGCAAAATTTTAACAGAATCTGTCTAGTAGAATTTGCGTGATGCTGGAACATACATACAGACAAACAGACAAACAGACAAAAATTCTAAAAAAAATATTTTCGGCATTAGAATCGATCCTAGACCTCGTAGCAATTACTTTTTTTCAAAAATATTCAATGTACAGTTTTGACTTCGCTACGATTTTATTATATGTATAGATGTGGCGCTGTAACCGCTACAAATTCAACCATCACCGTGTCATCGCGATCGATGTAATGAATATGTTTTTGATATTATCCCCGCTGACCGTTCAAAGTAATGATCATTGGGAGGCCTAAGTAAAGTTAAATTCACCCGACAGGAACCCTGTAAGTGCACAGTAATTTTAACGATATTAAATGTAAATTAATAGATATACATTTTAAATAAACCGAACGCTGAACGCAGAGATTTTCTGCATTCAGCGCTCGATGTGGCAATACGCCGTGTTCGGGTTCGCGACAAGTCAATCGTCATCCTGAGTATGCCTCGTTGACACGTGTCGATTTTTTTCAGATTTTTATGGCTCTTTAAAAATAGCTAACCGGAACAGGTTACCAAATATAACCACGTCTATTGTATTTTTTAATGTTAAAGTGATGTAAAGATGTATCTATAAAAAGATTTCAATACAGTACGAGCTCCTAAGTTTTCCGTAAATTTGTAGTAGGTACGCGTTTACTATTGCTAACAATGAATGGAGGCAATATACAGGGTGACACGGTAATCTAGTAATTCAAATTCCCATGATTCTTATATAACCAGGTATTACCCACATTATTAAACGTGGGTAACGAGGTTAGATCGATCTTTATCGTGCGTTTTATTGGAAACTACATAGACGAAGCCGCGGATCTGTAGAGGTTAGCTGTTTTAATATTCTGTATAGAAAAGTAGACTTTAAACATAATCAGCCTATAATGTCCCCACTGCTGGGACACAGGCCTCTTCTCTGTGGGAGGTAGTGGGCCATAATCCACCACGCAGGCCCAGTGGTAGAAATCACATGTCTTCGAATTTTTTAAGTGAAAACTTTTTTAGGCGCATTAGACATTTTTGAGATGGGAAAAAACAATTGAACTCACGACACCGTTACCGACACCTCATTTTTGTAAATGCAATTGTGCTCTTTATTTATATTACATTACGGATCAATGTTCTATGCAAGTATTTTTACTTTAAAGGTTTTAGAAGTTTTTTTTATTGTAAACTCGATTGTGCTCTTTATTTAGATAAGGTTACGGACCAGTGTTCTATACTAGTATTTTTCTTCCACCAAGTCGGTCTTGTTCAAGTTTTCACTACTGTCGGCACTCTCGGAGTGACACTGTTTTTTTTGTACTAAGTCATGCCGGTTTCCTCACGATGTTTTCCTTCACCGTTTTGACAGCAGTGGTGATGAAATTATTTACACAAAGCGAAGTGCCTGCCTGGATTTGAAGACATACCCTACAACTCGTAAGTCGTGGCCGATACCACTGGGACACCACTGCTCCCTGACCATATGTTACATTCATATAACTATTTTTAAACTTTTGTAAAAGCCGATTAACACTGTTACTTTTAACAAATCATTTAAATTTAAACAAACTTATCCGATAAATTGTGTTTCAGAATTTCATACAATAGCTAAAATGTTAAATTCTTTATATTTTGCTACTCTTCGCTCAATAACTAAGATTTACAAAAACTGAAGCGTTAATCGCCTTTTGTCACTGACTCTGTAACAAGACCCCACTACAGTTTTTAACTATGAATAATTAACTAAAATTTAATTGTACTTTCTTGAAAATAAGTCAAAATCCCTCAGATAACAACATTGTAATCAAACGAAAGGATAATCACCAAATTATATTATTCTAACTTTCAAAGCAGTTGAAAATTTTATGTCAATTTAATTTAATTTCGAAGGATTTCACATTTTGTGAGGTCTCATAGCTAAGTTATATTGAATTGGTTTTGAAGTAAATATTAGATATTTTTAAGTCATTGTTTACTTACGAGTTGTAGATCGTGGGTTCGAACCCAGGCAGGCGCTTCACTTTGTGTAAATAATTTCATCACTAATGCTCTCAAAACGGTGAAGGAGAAACTCGTAACGAAACCGGCATGTCTTAGAAAAAAAATCGAAGACCACATGACATCTACCACTGGGCCCACGTGGCAGATTATAGCCCACTCCCGCTCGAAGAGGGGCCCGTGTCAGAGGCCCAGCAGTGGGAACATTATAGGTTGATTATGCTTATACTTATTGTTCACTTTTCTTAACTGCATTTTTTGTTCATTTCTCTCAACTTCTCAATCACCAGGTTATTAGCAGGGATTTTAAATTCTCAACTTAGTGAAATCCTTGCAATTTCTTATTGAGAAATACATTTCTTTAAACAAAACGTCTAGTGAAATCAAAAATCCAGGGAGGTACTACTACCATACCCTTTTCTGCAGCATTGCAACTGTGTCCCAGTTGGATGAGTATGCTTGGATGCAAATAAAACTACAAACACACGTCTTTGTTCCCGCCTCGGTTATGTTAGTTTTGGTGCTGTCCCCAGTAAACTTCATCAGAAAAACCTTCATTAAGCGGTTCGGTAGATATAGGCTATATCTATCAGCAATCATTTGCAAAAAATCTCAAATCACTTTCTTGGTACCCTTCTCCCGAAAACCCGACAAATCCAACGACCCAAAAAAGATGCCACATCCACTAGATGGTCGAAAGTAACTGCTTACCTACCTCAATATCTAACCCTCACGCCATTTTTTCCAGTGCCTAACCCACACGCATCAAATCGGCATGGACATGCAGCTCTACGTGGCTACCCTACCGCTGATGCTGCTCATCTGGAAGTACAAGACCCTGGGCTGGTCCCTCTTGGGTCTGATCGCAGTAGCATCTACAGCTTTAAGATATCTAGCCATATACTGGTACGATATCAGCATGTTCGTGTATTATGGAATTTCGTGAGTATTTTTTTTATTTTTATTCACTTTTGCTTGATTCGAACCCAGGCAGGTGATTTTCTTTGTGTCAATAATTTAAACACCACTGCTCTCAAAACGGTGAAGGAAACTGGCATATCCTGGAATCAAAAATTCTAAGATATCTGACATTTATATACCAAACTGCACTGGGCCCTCGTGGTAGATTACAGCCCACTCCCTCTAGCCTATAAATTAGGGATGTGTCCCAGCAGTGGATAACTTATAGGCTGATTATGATTGTTATGCATTCACTTTTTTTGTTACTTCGTCAGCTACTTTTGAGTGGGTGAACTTCGTATACTCAAGACTTTTTCACTATCATAACAAAGAATGACATAATTATGCTCTTTCTGCACAAACGGACAAAAACGATTTGTCAATAATTCATGTTGTGGTAACAACATTGTTCAAGCTATTATTACCCAGGGTTGAGACTATGTATTTTACTACATCCAGTTTGTACGAACTTTATAGGTTTTTTAACTTAATTTTCTTCATGACAATTCTTCCTTCCTTCCTTCCTTATTCTTTCTTTCAATTCTTCAAAAGCAAAAATTGTGAAGTCTGTACTTAAATACAAAGAAAGCAGACCCAACAAAGCTTTGATTTTGGCCTTTATTCAGAACTTTGTTCAAAGTTAAATTACCTACATAGGAGCTGATAATTATGTGTCGTTGGGCACAGACAATTACACAGGTTAAATTAACCCTCCGATTGGAATCAAGGCGTTAATCGTTTGGCGGTTTTGCTCACCTAATCCTAAACTTGCCAAAATTGCCTATAGGTCAATATGGGCCATTAAGTCCCATTTACACGATCCAAGTTTCTTGTCTGTAGCGTACAATAAAATTTAAGTAACAAATGTATGCTATGCTTTGCGATTCAGAAATTGAATCCGGCACGAGGTGATCCGGCAGAAAACCAAAGTTGTCCACATAGCTCACAGAATAACCAAGCTGAAGTGGCAATGAGGTAGACGTGTTCTTGAGTGGAGACCGCGAATCGGCAAACATGAGGTTGGACGCCCGCAGGCTAGGTGGAGCGGCAATTTTAACAGGCTGGCTGGTAGCTACATGAGAGTTGCCGAGAATCGAGCTGAATGGCGTGCAATCGGAGAGGTTTATGCCCAGCAGTGGACTACTGCAGGTTGGTGACGATGATGATGATGAACAAATGTCTTGCATCGTATACACACTTGTAGACGGTGTAACTTTTAAGGTACCATTCCGTAGCCGACCGCAGAC
Source organism: Agrochola lychnidis (assembly GCA_963680765.1). Taxonomy (NCBI): domain Eukaryota; kingdom Metazoa; phylum Arthropoda; class Insecta; order Lepidoptera; family Noctuidae; genus Agrochola; species Agrochola lychnidis. The sequence continues at coordinate 21,547,485 of OY796857.1, forward strand.
GGCAACTGCAGGAGACGTGCCACCGTAACACGACTTGGTTATAAAGTATTTCTGTGAAGGCGACGTGTCGCTAGCTTTATTATTGCGTCAACTTCTGATATGTCACTGGCAATTAAATCGCACAGTGTAAATCTGCCTTTATTAAAATTTATTAATTTATGACTAGGAAACGCCATGTTAACCACAGTTTAGCCTTAGAAATGTTCACGTTTACAGAAATTGGTCAGTTTAAGTGCACGTTTAGTTATTTTTGTACACAATTTTAGTGGTCCAAAGTCCATAGAGAATACGTGTGTTGTTGGAATTTGACCTTTAGTCATACAAAGAACTTGAATGAGCTTGTTATTTTTGTTTGTAGCTTTTTGATTATTTCCGGTTTTAAAAACCTTCATTTAAATTAAACATTAGGAAGCTACGAAGGGCGTTCTTGAGGGCTTTATGTTGTTGTTATTCGACAACCAGAAAATGCTTGAAACTGGTTACAATGATATAAAATATGTCTGATTCATCAAATATTTTAGTAACATAGCACGCCAGAATCAAAATAAAGAAAATAATAAAAAAATCTGTAAAGGGTAGCTAATTATCAAATAAAAAAGTTATATAATGACGATTTAGTAAAAAAAAATGTGCGTCACAATCTCTTTGGAAACGTTTGAAAATCGTACTGCTTGTTTTTCTTGTATGTTTTGCATAACAGAATGGGTAAATTAAATATTTAAAGGAAGTATTATTGATGTATGTCAACAAAGTGATTGTATCAGTAATTTATTTAATCTAGTAAATAAAATAAGAGCTTGACGAAATCCGGTCAAATACCTAAGCACTTACAACTGATAACCATCAATATTATCACCCACCATACCTGGTTGTAGACCTACACCTACGTCTTTCTCTGGTTTTACCTTTTTTACCCGACTACAGCAACGCCAAAAGGAAGGGTTATGATTTTAGCAGTCTATGTACGTACCTATGTTTGCATTTACTTTTGTTCCACCGTAGCACCTAAACTACTAAACCAATATTGATAAATGACGTATCAATCAATTAGTAATAAGTCCGGGTGACATAGGCTATATAAATTCTCCCTAAATTTAATATGGTGGGCTGAACACGTAAATTAATGACGTCGAAAATAAAAATTGCGATAATCATGTCATATTTGGTATCAAAACAAAGATCTTGACAAGTACATTACAAATATGTATAAATCGAATATGTAACTGTTTACCATAAATATTATCACACCTACATCTTTCTCTGGTTTTACCTTTTTTATGATAACTAGAAACGTAATTTGAAAGATATTACTAATTGTATCACCATACTATTTGAAGTATTTAAATAAACCAAATATGTAAGAACAGGTTAACGTCAATTGTGTCTTTACAATATTTCACCATTTTATTATTTCTTATAGGTACATACTCCAAAAGTTTATAAAATATTCAGCTTGCTTAATATTTAGCTACATTTTTCACAAATTTTCCAGAGTATGGTTCTTAAATCGACAACTTAGATGAAATATTTTAAGCCGTATACATCTCTCATTTTTAAAACATTAAGAAAACATGGTCTTACGCAAAATAGCGTAGAAGCAATTGAGCACTATTTGTTGATCCCTCCAAACAAAGGAATGAGGAAACACTGAATCTTCCCGAAGCAAATACTTCAAGTCCTTGACTCCTTGATCATGTCATGAACACTTACTTAGATATACTTACACTGTACTGTATTTCTTCGTATTTTATCAATTTTCGGATTTATATCAGTTACCCTTTGCACTTGGTGCATACCGGACGCGATCAATCGATTTGGAAGTATATAGAGTTGTTAATACTCTTTTAACTTAATGTAATTTATTTTAAAAATGGTAGGAGAGCTGCTGAAGTCGCAGGCACGACAGATAGGAAAATAGTTTTACAGCTCTATATAGTTCACACGAAAATCAAAACAAAACAACAATAAAGTACTTAGTTCTGAATTCAAATTATTATACAAGATAAATCTAATAATTGATAGACGTGGAAATTAGCATTCGTTTGTATTCGGAAATGCGATGATTCCCGAGGGACAAAATAAAAATACGGTACTTGGATATACACTGTACTTAACACGACATAACAAGAGTATCCAAAGTACCAGCTAGTAAAAGCATCACTTATGTTCTATGTAGCTACCTACTTGAAAATCCATTACTTAACAAAACACAGTACTTACGTATAAGTCCTTGTGAACCAACATTGTTTAAGTTTTTAAGTATTCACATTTGCAACTGCTAATGAAGGCACTTGATAAGTAGTTAGTACTTTAAGTACTTATTTTAATATCATTTCAATGACTTGTTGAGTTCTGTTCGATGTAATTATTGAAACTTGATACGTAGGTATTGTTTCTTGACATAAAGAGCAAACAAACTTTGATAATGTAATCGTCGTCAATAGGTAAAATAGGTAGGTATCTATAACAATTTTTTTCCACATACACAAATTCCGTTTCAAATCTTGTATGTAGCCAATAAGTACCTAAATGTGTTCAAATCTTTGACCACACTAAAATGGTTTTGGTCACATATTTGGAAATTACTTATGAGTACGACTTTGTTATGAGTTTTAAAATTCAAATTCAAAATACTTTATTTCATAAAAAACTACATGGGCACTTATGAAACGTCAGAAGTTGCACAGTTCCAATTATTCGTTTCCTATGGAGAAGAGCCGGCCAGAAATAACAGTTAAGGCTTGTGCAGACCAGCGCGATATCGCGGGCGCGACACTGGTAGCGCTGCCTGTCGCGCCCGCGATATCGCGCTGGTCTGCACAAGCCTTTACTCTTTTAAAAATAATTGTATTTTACAATGTTTTCAAATTACATTGTTAATAGGTATGGTAGGACAGTGTAGGCTTGTCAACAATTACTAGGTACCAACTCAACAAAATAGAAAATGGTAAAAGATTTAAGCATATATGAGTCTACAAAAAATTTAAACGACCCATGATTAAAATAATTCCAGGTCCCATAAATATTATGGACATGAAGCAACAAAACATAATTGTAGGCAAAATAAATGGTTAGATCTTTACACCTATACTCCGTTTGAAATAAGATTAGACATTTAAACAAACCTTTTTTACAGTCCGTTCAACCGATTTTGACTTTTATACCGTAGGCATAAGGATGGCATTAAAAGCAAAAAAAGTGGTTACAAACCAACTGTTTACTGCAGCTGTCATTTGTCGTGCCACCAACGCAATAGAAGTCAAAATCGGTTGAACGGACTGTAAAAAAGGTTTAGTTAAATGTCTAATCTTATTTCAAACGGAGTATAGTTTGTTTAAAACAAGCAACTCGTAACAACTATGCAAAATTTTGCCTTACCGGAATCAAAAGACACCATCCAATCGCCCAGAACTTCACAAAAGACACCTATGATTTATTAAATGTTTAGATAGATGCCGCTGACCACACAGCCGATATATTATAAGGTTCGATGCTGAGACCACAGATCGTACATCAAATATGACGGATGGCAGCAGCAAACAATATTACTGTTGCTGCATTGCTTTAGATACCTTGTAGGCGCTGTCCACAAGGCAATCTTAGACTTAGGAGTTCAGCTCTTTGGAGGCTCAGTATGATAAATGTTTTTTTTTTCTACAAGTAGGTTGGTTCAAACACTCCTCTAATAATATTTTTGAAGTGAAAACTTCTTTAGGCGCGTTGGGCATTTTTGAGATAGAAAAAAACAATTGAACTCGCGACACCGTTACCGACACCAGCTTTTGACCATTAAAAAGACATCAACGCGCGATACATTTTCTTTAGGATTAATGACATTTCAAACATTGAGACATGACAACGACATGATTAACATTTCCCTTTTTTTACCGACTTCAAAAAAGAAAAGTATTTCCTGCACAGTAAAATTGTTCAAGTTAACACTTCTGTCGGCACTCCCGGAGTGCCACTGTTTTTTAAACTAGATAAGGTCGCCGTTTCCTATCTAACTACTCTGAGAAGTAAGGCCGAAACAAACTCAGAGGTCGCAGTCTCTTTTAAAGTCCAGACATAATCTTGGTCAGATCATGTGAGGACCATGTGTCAGTAATGGATGTTTGATACCTGTCTTAGTGATCGGACAGGCATTGTAACTACCAGATAAATTCGATTAAAGAGTAGAGTTTGTATTTAGTTAACTGCCAGATAATTTAACCGGTACTTAACTGGGGGTAATGAAGGCCGTAAGTCCCCTAGCAAGAAGTCATAATATCGGTTAAAAAAATAAAGCCTCATGCAGACTGACGCGACTCGACCGTAACAAAACAATTTCTACGAAAACTTCACGGACAAAAATTACCGGTAGGTATCGCGTCGCGACAGTCTGTACGAGACTTCATGCGTTATGGAAGCTTATACCTATTTCTGCCTGTAATTTCTCTTGCTCTCATTCCTTAGTTGTCCTTCAGAATACCTTCGGGAAAATAGAAGGATGGGATTCTGCACAAAGAGCAGTACTTTTTTCCACTTTGATGTACAAATTCTTTAATATTGTTTTATTTTATTTGCAGAGTTCAAAAGCTACTCGACGCGGCGCGTTACTCCTACATACTACCTACACATAGGGCCACCATCTACCTAATAGGAGTCGTCATGGCGTATCTTATGAAAACCAAAAAGTTAAACTTCACACTTTCAACCGTAAGTATTTTTGACCATCCTCATTTCAATCAGCACTATGAAATAAGTACCTACTTACTGTACTTCTACTTTCTTAATGTCCCTCGGATATCATCGCATTTCCGAATACAAACGAATGCTAATTTCCATGTCCATCAATTATTAGATTTATCGTGTATAATTATTTGAATTCAGAACTAAGTACTTTATTGTTGTTTTGTTTTGATTTCCGTGTGAACTATATAGAGCTGTAAAACTATTTTCCTATCTGTCGTGCCTGCGACTTTAGCGGCTTTCCTCCCATTTGTTAAATAAATTACATTAAGGTAAAAGAGTAATTAACAACTCTATATGCTTCCAAGTCGATTGAGAGCGTCCGGTCTGCACCAAGTGCAAAGGGCAACTGTTAGAAATCCAACAACTGACGAAACACGAAGTTTGCCGAGGGACATTAAGAAAATAGAAATACAGTACTACGAATTTTATTTACTGCACTAGTCAAATAGTATTTTGGACTTCTCAATTTCCCCGTCATTGAAGAAAGCTCCTTGCGATGTACACACATCAAGCTATATAATTCCAGTTTATGCTGATCTCGCATCGTATAGGATTTCCATACAATGCGAGGTCAGCTTGTACTGGAAATCTACAGCTTGATGTGTAGCCGTGTATACAATATTGATGTGTAACATTTCCTCTTGCTTTCCTGCAATCTGTGGGAGTGATTTCATGAAAAGGGACGGAAGTGTGTAACAGGAAGCCGGGGAAGCGCGCGCTATTTGATTTGACCAATGAGCGCGCGCGATGCTAGAGTTGACCGTCAGAAACGACCTTGACGAGTCCCCCCGTCCCTTTAATGTTGCTTATGGTGAGATTTCAGACGTTACACGTCATATGCGACTATTACAAGGTTCGCTCGTTTTTTATAAATGATTTGCATGTTCATTAAGTAAAGCAAAAGATGGGTCAGTATGAGAGAAAATTTACCAAATTAATATATTTTTCTCCACATTCCAGGCTCAATCAAGACTTCTCTGGGCCTTCTCCTTGGCGTTGATGGCGGCCACCATCGTGACTCCTTACAAGTGGGGTCTAGAGGGGTACACGTACGAGAACTACGGCGCCGCCATGTTCGCAGCACTATCGCCTATATTTTGGGGGCTGTTCATGTGTGCGTCACATTGGGCGATCGCTAATGACTATGCTGGTAAGTCCTCAAGACTTATTCCGATGATTGGCCAAGTTCATAAAGCCTCGTGCAGACTGGCGCAACGCGACATCGGTAACGTCACGTCGCGCCAGTATGCACGAGGCTTAAGAGGGAACAGGGCCTGCGATTCTCCATACAAATGTATTCCCCTTTTTTTTTCCTGAACATTGCCTCTAGAACAATTTTTTTTTTCTTCATATAGTCAAAGTCTGCTGTAGGTACGTCCCTGTTATTTCATTTTTTTTCAGCAACTAATTGGTAAAGAAAATATGACCCTCCAAAAATTACAAAAATCCCTCATTTTTACCGCCGTGATTAAAGGACTACCAGACAAATTCGAAAAGTTTTTAACATAATTGAAAATGACAGGAACAAAGACATAGTCTTTCTTAAAATTTTAATGTAAAAAATGATTGTATCGGCTCAGTTTTCGAGGAGAAAAAAGGGGAATACGAAACGTTGATCTCGTCAAAAAATTTGTGATTTAATCGGTCTGAGCTGCAGCTGTCCCTATCGCACTTTACAGGGGCAGACTTGAGGTACGACGACGGCAATAGTTTCTTCAAAAAACAATTTTTGAAATTCCTCGCAGGCCCTGTTCCCTCTTAAGTCATCCATTGATTTCCATCAAGCGAGGTCGAGGTCAGAGCAAGAAAACGTAGCAAAAAAAAGTGGTGGCCTGGTATCCTTTGCATCAATAGCTTAAACGAAGCCTGATATAGTTTAATTGTTTGCTTTTTTTAACTCCAAAGTGTTTCTTTTGATCATTATCTATGGTCTATAGGATTTTTTTTTTGTTTTAACTCAAATCAAGCTCTAACCTTTGAGAAATAAAATATCTGAAGTCCAAGACTAAATAATAGGTACCGTACTTAATTTTTGTTACTACATACTTTACCAAAGAAAATGAAAAGGAATAATCTTGTCACCATTTTACACAGTAGATAGTTTCGGTATCGTACCTCTAGAACACTGGTCCAGTTCCAATTTCATAGGAAAGGTGTCTAAACCTGCATTCAATATACACCCTTATATCCACAGGCATAGGAACCTCATTCATAGAGTCGCGAGTGTTCAAGTTCTTCAACAAGATCGCGTACAGCGTATACCTGACGCAGTTCCCCATCTTTTTTTACAACGTGGGAGTGCAAAGGAATCCGGAGTACTACTCTCCTTTATTACTTGTAAGTATCCTTATTTTTTTCCTCGTTATACCTAAGCTCTTGCTTTGGTGACAAGGTCAGCATCATAATATGGCCACAATACAAATATGGACAGTATGGAAACTATTTGTTGAAATAATTATAAATCGAACGGATTACGTCATCATCTGCCTAGCCTTTTCCCAACTATGTTGGGGTCGGCTTCCAGTCTAACCGGATGCAGCTGAATACCAGTATTTTACATGGAGCGACTGCCTATCTGACCTCCACAACCTAGTGACTAGGTAACACGATACCCCTTGGTAAGACTGGTTGTAAATCGAACGGATTACGTGTGACTGGATTTTTTATTTGTCTGTCTATGATGTCTTGTTTACATCTTTTTAGTTGACTTTTTTGTCGTACTTGGGTTTTAGTTTTTATAACTTTTATTTTTATAAAAAATATTTTGGGGTTATAATATACACATTTTTTAAATGTGCATAATTTCTTTTGATACCCAATAAGCCCTTTCATTTGATACCCAAAATGGACAAGGCAAAAAAAAACTTTTTACAAAAAAAGAAACAACCGACCTCCAAAAAAAACACTACAAAGTGAAAAATAACTTTAATTTCGGAAGTCGGTGTCTTGGGTTTTGTATTTTCGTTTTTTGCCACCGACTTCCGAAATTAAAGTTATTTTTCACTTTGTAGTGTTTTTTTTGGAGGTCGGTTGTTTCTTTTATTTTTCACTTTTTAGTTGTGGTACCTACCCCACACACATTCGAATACCACTACCTGCTACCAGTGACAGAAACTTATCATATCATCTACATATTAAGTGGGAAAAAAATACGTATTTTGTAGCTAACTCAAAAACTATCCAAGCAAAGTTAATAAAATTTATATGGGACCAATTCGAGAGCACACCCTTTCAAACAAAAACATAATTTTCAAAATCGGTCCACAATTGACGGAGAAATCGGTGGACATACATAAAAAAAAAAAAAAAAAAACAAACATACGCGACGAACATATAACCTCCTCCTTTTTGGAAGTCGGTTAACAAAAGGTGTGGCACGCGGGGACTGCCGCGGTAAAGCTATTGCATAGCATTTGTAACCTCCATGACAACGTCACGTTGTCATGGGAACCGTCATTACATGGTAGGCAGGGTGTTAGGTTTTATTTTCGTTACGTTACGGAATTTCTTGATTCGGTCGCCGCGCTCAAAGCCCGCGATAAAAGCTATGCAATAACTTTAAAAAAAAAATTGCGGGCGCCATATTCAACTTCCAATGATACCTCATTTGTCAAGTCAAATTATGATGAGTAGTTTAGAAGTTATGAGAGAACAGATGACCACATACAGGTCAAAATCATACCCTCCTTTTTCGAAAACTTCGCAGTAGTCTGGTTAAAAATAAATCAAAATTTTAAATTTAAGATCTTTAAACTCTTGGTATTTCCATATCAATAATGTTATTATTTATATTATTTCAGGTGCACGCCCCAGAATTGTTTGTAGTGACAGTGATATCAATATTGACGACGGTCGCCATCGAGATGCCTTTCAACCAAGTCTATAGGATATATTTCGGTAAGTTTTATAGGAAAAATAAACTACTTACTATCTTATTAGAACCTCAAATTGCGGGAACGGGGAATTTTTATAGTATATTTAATTTAAAAATATATACAAAAGGACGGGAAAGGATCATAGGGCATCAAAAAATTCGTCCGCATCGCTGTAAATAGGAAACGTGCCCCACGTTGTATGGCAATGCTGATTCTTTAGCCAAAAAATAAACCAGCCCTCTGGTCACGTCAAGAGTCGACCAACCGCTTGGCACTGTCTCGAAAAACTCAGTGGGCTCTCGGACCCTCGGCCCTAGTGTTTCAAACGGCTCGAACACCCAATAAGGTTGAAATATTTGCGTCAACGGTGCCATTCCAAAATATCTTAGCTTCCTTAGAAGTAAGGCCCTGTGATATTTCCAGCTGATTTTAAAAAGTTAACTACCCAAGAGATTTCAACACGCGTAACATGACAACCACAAAAATGGGTTTTCTACGAGTTTTGTCGACGGAAGAATAGACAAAATATCAGAAAGTGATTGTTTACCTGTCATTTTGTCTATTCTTCCGTCGACAAAACTCGTTTCTATTATGGTCATGCTAAGCGTTCTGCACGCGTAGCATGACCACCGTAGAAACGAGTTTTGTCGACGGAAGAATGGACAAAATGACATATTGTGATTCATCTGTCATTCTCTCTATTCATTTGTCATTCATCTGTAATTTTCTCTATTCTTCCGTCGACAAAACTCGTTTCTACGGTGTTCATGCTACGCGTGCTGGAGTGAAATAGACATTGAAATTATACAATAATTTTGTTTTTTTTTTTCTTCACAGGACAATCACAGAAGAAATTAAAAGACAAATGATCCGAGACAAAGACTAGTACTGTGCTACAGTTGTGTATAATATTTTAGTTTAAGTCAGACATCACGCAATTAGATAGTAACTTTTGACTATTTTTGTACTGTTAATTATAAATTAAATGTAAGGAAATGTAAGCGATAAGTTATTAAAAATAAAAATCCAATGTGTATAAAATATAATTTTATTCTTTTACTCGTCCCGATATGCCTCGTATAAAATGTTTTTTTTTTTACAATTCCTTTTTAAATTAAAAAGAATGCCAGATATAAATGCATAAGAATATTAATTATTCACAAAAAAGGTTTTAAATAAAACAAAAACCCCTTTATTTATTTAATATCTACCTACCTACCTTAATATGTACTATCGTATTTTTTTTTCACATAAAACTAGGTATGTTTTTGATGGATAATTTATTTATTTTACTTTATCTACATAACTAATATGTACAGATTAATAAACTTTGAGTCTCTTCAGTCTTACCACTAAATATGACTTTTAATAAAATAATTATATATAAATCATCTCATTTCGTGACCGTCAGACTGCTGCAGTCAATGACAATACAGGACTACAGGCACATCGAACTGGCTAACATACTCGTATAGACTTAATTTGAATTAGGTTTTTGGAAACCATAATTATGTCACATGCATGGCCAGTTCTACCTTCTGATTCGTCGATCCTCATCAAAATCTGTACCGTGTTAGAGGTTACGAAACTACAGGTTCCGAAGCGACCATTTCCTTAAAAGGGTATAATTTATTCTGATGAGATATTTCGTGTATATGCGTGCACGCACCTGTACCCTAATTGCGTAACTTATTTTCGTAAACAATTATGCCTAATTTGTTTCATTTTGACAGTTCAACAACATTCATTGCGTTATTTACGTAGTTGAGCAGATTTTTTTTCCAACTTATGAAGCAATGGATTAGTAATATGTTTAAAATCGAAACAGATTGTGTTGTATTACGCGATTAGGGTACTGGTCAGATCGATCAGCACGCCTAGCATGACAACCATAGAAAAGGATTTTCTACGGGTTATGTCGACGGAAGAATAGACAAAATGACAGATGAACAATCACAATCTGTCATTTTGTCTATTCTTCCGTCGACAAAACCCGTTTCTATTGTGGTCATGTGTACTGGCACAGTTTCGTCCATTCATTTTGATTTCTTCTTTGATGATCACACACTATACACTAAAAGTACTTTCACTGGCCTACTAACATTTTACTTTATCAACTCTTCACTTCCACCCTAAGATCCTCTTCACAATCCGGCGCTACCCTCCCAGGTCTGCACATGCACCTGATATTGTTGGTATGGTCTCTCATCAGCCAGGAGTGTTCGGGACAGGGGCCCTGGGTGTTCAGGATGTGGCAGGTACCGTTGTATGGAGCTGTGCCCCTGCGAGTGATGCAGGCTTCCACCTGGAATGGAGAAATATAATTGGTGTTAAACAAATTGAAGAAATGAAAAGTTCATTCTAAGCTGCTTTGTCAGGGTCAGATTCTAAGGGCATGATTACCGTTATTCGTCACTATCATTCAGTATGATGATTAGTGAATTCTGCAGTGAAATTTATTATGTTCTAACTAGCTGCGCCGCATAAGTCTCGATCCCGTGTGAATATCGAGATAACAAGTATATGTATGTGTATCCTAAACCAGTACCCAACTGCGTAATACAACACAATCACAATTTGTTTCGATTTGAAATAGATTGCTAATCCATTGCTTCATAAGTTGGAAAAAAAATCTGCTCAATAACGTAAATAACACAATGAATGTTGTTGAATTGTCAAAACGAAACAAATTTGGCAAAATAGTTTACGAAAATAAGTTACGCAATTAGGGTACAGGTCATGGTCTATCCATGTGCCAAATTCCGTTCAGCCATTTTAACCTTCAAGCGTAATAAATAAACAAACTCACTTTCGCAAATTCGCAGTCATAATATTAGTTAGGATTAACCAAATATAATACGTGGTTTAGTTTAGAAATGGAACTAGCAATCAAAATTTTAGAGCCATACACGACAATCAATCTGCCTAGCCTTTTCCCAACTATGTTGGGGTTGGCTTCCAGTCTAACCGGATACAGCTGAATACCAGTATTATACATGGAGCGACTGCCTATCTGACCTCCACAACCCAGTAACTGAGTAATACAATACCCCTTGGTAACACTGGTTGTCAGACTTTCGGGCTTCTGACGACCCGTAACAACTGTCAAAGATCCACGAATGACAGCCGGGACCAACGGCTTAATGTGCTTTCCGAGGCACGGAAGAGTCTCGGTATGTAAAGATGGTCACCCATCCACGGACCAACCCCGGCAAGCGTAGCTTAACCTTATGGATTGATCTGTGCGGCTGTTTTTACTTAGCCACGAGCTCCTCCTAGAGCCATATACAACGTTGACAAAAAAAAAACAAATTATGTGGTTACGTTATTGTTAAGGTTACACCTTTCGATCGCCAACGCCTTTAAAAACGAATAGCATCCTAGCGACTTTGGTCGTTTCAAACGAAGATAAACGAAAGGCCAATGCCTGAAATTAGCGTCTTTTTTTGAAGTAGTTCACTTAGAGCGGGCGTCCGAATAGCACCTGCGACTCAGCAGCCTACTGCTGGGATGTATTTGTTTTACAGGGGGCCTACCACCAGCTCATTAAACAGTATTATTTTAATATTACTTCAGTGTGGAAAAGAGATGAAGCTCTACAGGACGTATAGCTCCATCTCTTTCTCCCACTAAAGTAATATTAAAATAATACTACTTTTGAGCTGGTGGTAGGCCCCCAAGACGTTATTAAACGAAAGATATCGAGAAAACAAATTTCGTATGTACCTAAGTATGTGTAATCAATAAACATTCTAGTGATTTTTCTCGATATCTTTCATTTAATAACGTCCTTTAAAACAAATACATCCCAGCAGTAAGCTACTGAGTCGCAGGTGCTATTCGGACGGGTGCTCTAAGTGGACTACTGACTTTTTTTTTTCTCGCGGCCATCAACTAAATCTTGTTTTTCTAGTACCTACAGAATAGTGTAGCAAACGAAACTTATTTGACACGTATATCTCTAAACTCAGTCCGAAATGAGATATAAGAGTTAGAAGTTTGTATGTATTCATTAACTTTAGGCAATTTTTGACTCCTAGGATTAAAATAATTTTTGGCGGGATGTCGCGTGTCAATTGTTTTTTATCACAAGTTGAAGTTGGTCATCCGTAGCAAAAATGAAATTAACGCGAAAAGATTATACTACAAACCGGTTCGTGCTCGGGGGCGTGCGAAATGCACGGGGGGTGTACCGACTATTCAATGTCCAAAAGCATTTAGCGGCTATCTATTTTGTGGTAATTTAACACTAACCTTGCACCTAGGAGTCAAAAATTGCCTACAAAGTTTAGCTATGAAGCTAATAAATACATACAAACTTCTAACTCTTATACCTATCTCATTTCGGACGGAGTTTTGAGATATGCATGTCAAATAAGTTTCCTTTGTTACACTATTCTGTAGTAGAAAAACAAGATTTGGATGATGGCCGCGAGAAAAAAAAAACGCCGCCATCCGTACTAAAATCGGCATTGTCCTTTCTGGCGTTCATGCTGCAGTCTCATTATCATGGCTGGTTGTGCCATCTACACAGGGTGAAATAAAAAATCGTCTTCTTGACATACCTCTCGTCTACTACAAGCACCATTCCCACACGCACACACTCCGTTATGGCTGAGACCATCGATGGCTGGTCTCGCTTCAAAGTCGAAGGCCACCACTTCTCCCACCGGACACGGCTCTGCGGTGCCGGGCCGGTAACAACGGCGACGTTCCGGCACATACAGACGACCTCTTCCACATGGCACCTGGAATTTAAGAATGAGAAAGGTTTACGAGTGATTCTGAGTAGGTATAATGCGGATCAACTGATTAACTGCTCCCAAATTACGATGCTTATTTTATTTTACTTTTTTTACCTACTTCATTAACATAATCTTTTCAGTATTTGACATTATATACCTACAATTTTCTATTTTTTTTTTTAATCATATTAGATTTGTTACAGCTGTAGTGGCAATCATGTCATTTGGTTTAAATAGGTCCTTATTTTTATTATTTTGTTTATCTTTTATATAGATTATTTTCTTTTAGATTTTGTGAATGTGAGAACGTTGTAGGCCATTGACAGACTTGTGGACCATTTTCTATTTTACTAAATACCTGGTACTTGTTGATAGGCCTAAACTGTCCTCTCATACCTATTAACACTGTAATTTGAAAACATTGTAGAAACAATTTATTTTGAAAAGAGTAACCGTGGAGTTTCTTGCCGGCTCTTCTCCATAGGAAACGACCAATTGGAACCGTGCACCTAGCTTCTAACGTTTCATAAGTGCCCTTGTAGGTTTATGTGAAATGAAATATTTTGATTTTTTGATTTTGATCACGAGAGAGCATTAAATTATCCGGATTACACCGAAAAGTATGTAAATAAGGGTGAAGCTCGCTTTCACCTTCGGCCTGATCATCACTTACCATCAAGTGAGAAAAATACCAAGAGGTTCACCATTGTGGTTAAAAAAAAAGATTTCAGAAGAAATAAGCAGTTCCTTTATACTCAAAATTATAATTATCTCGTGCGTGTCTCTATCTATTGTACTGTGTGTACATTAATAATAAAATAAATAAGAACTTTAAAAAGAAGTCAAATCTCATCCAGTCCATTTTGTAAAATAGGTGAAGTGAGCTGTCAATCCCTAGCATCCCAGCTCACGTTAAATCACTCTAGTCAAGTTTTCACGGAGAGGTTTCTACAGAATATATCGGTAGGTCTCATAACCTTTGGCATGAGCTTTCAATTCACTTTTGGTATGAGCTTTCAATTCACCTTTGGCATAAGCTTTCAATTCACCTTTGACATAAGCTTTCAATTCATCTTTGGCATAAGTTTTCAATTCACCTTAAGCATGAGCTTTCAATTTACCATTGGCATAAGCTTTAAAATCACCTTTGGCATAAGCTCAACAATACGTAATGTATAGTAGCCATGAGTTCCCTAAATATAATTGCTTCTGCAACTCTTATAGCATAGCATAGCGTAATCAGCCATGTTCCCACAAGTTCCCAATCATGTTCCCAATGCTGGGACACAGGCCTCCTTTCTTCGAGAGGGAGTGGGCTATAATCTACCACGCGCGCCCAGTGCGGGTTGGTAGATGTCACATGTCTTCGAATTTCTGGTTCTAGGACATGCCAGTTTTTTCACAGTGTTTTCCTTCACCGTTTTGAGAGCAGTGGTGATGAAATTATTTCACACATATAACAAAGTAAAGCGCCTGGGTTCGAACCCATGATCTACAACTCGTAAGTCGGGGCCGTTACCACTGGGCCACTGCTTCACTGCTTTGCAACACTTACCTTAGTACATCTTCCACCTCGAGCAATCATCTCGTCATGCGCACAGGGTCCTCTGGTATACAGCCTGTAGCAGACACCGTCAGCGGCTCGTGCATGGAACGACTTGCATCTACATTCAGCCCGGGAGCCGTATGGCGCTACCTCGGCAATGGAAAATATGTGGCCTCTTGGACATGGGCCGAGCGAATCTGAAAATAGAAATACATAAATATATATTTTGAGTTTGACAAAACGCATGAACGCCGATGTCGTCAAAGGGCTTCGATCAGCGAGTAACTAACATGTGTTCGTCGCAGGTAGAGGACGAAAAAACTTTTAGGAACGTCTTTAGCGGCTTGTTATTCGTGACCCAAAAACGATTGGTTACAATCAGTGATCGGAAATAGGTGAGCTAAAATACGTAAAGTTCAAAAAAGAACAGAGACAAAGTGGAGACATCCTTACGACAAAATATTTTGTCCCGAAACTCCGACATTAGTCCCGAAAAAATATTTTTGTCGTAAGGAAGTCTCCACTTTTTTTGTCTCTGTTCTTTGAACTTTAGGTATATTAGCACACCTATGTCCGATCACTGGTTACAATAGAGGAACCGGGCATCAATTCACCATCTGAATGAGACATTTTATTACACGTAAAACTTACACAACCAACCACTTTCGGGTGGTAAATAAATCGCATACGCCTAGTAACTTTGACAGCTGGTTGAAGTTTCAAAATTTTTATAAAAACACTACAAGCTGTCATCTCCATACATTTACCCTACCATCCGTTATTCGTAACCTTCCCATCCGTAGGTAGCAAGCCAACGGTAACGTCGCTTACGAAAAGATTTTTAAAGGAAACATTTTTCGTGAACAAATCGAATCGTTACTCGAGTATAGGAACTGGGCCAGAATAAATAAATAAATATAAAAATAAATTTCTGCGAATATTGATCTTGTTTATCGTAGTTTGGACGATGACCTCATTTTTGATCTTACTCCGGCCTATTCTAGCTAGTATCTCATTGATTTTAATAGGAATAAAATTCATATTACAATACGTGTTCCAAACGATTTTTAATTATGTTTGCTGACTACGAAATAAGGATGGGGTTATTTTTAAAAGAATAAAAAACTAAAATCCGTGGATAGTGGCAATTTATTTTAAAGATTGTAATAAACTTAAACCCATCCATAGACAGTTTCAAGGTATACACTACCTGTGATATATTATACAAAAGTAACCGAGTCACTAAGAGAAAAACGCACAACTATTTAATTTAAAATTTTATTACACATTTTCTACAATGCAATGGTGATAAAATAAACAGATTCATAACCTTGAGATTCATGCGGGCGCGATTCATACGTATTCATTGCCATATGCCTACCATATCTATGAATAGAGCTGACTTTTGAGTAGTGAATCACGAAGAATCAAGTCGAACCCTCAAAGACAAACTGTGTTGCCTAGATAATGCATAAACTGTTTGGCTGCTTCCTCATCGAAAAACTCCCCCTTCTCCTGATGCAGTATGGAATTCTTCAGGTAAAAGTCGAACCAGTAGCCAAGATGACGAAAGCAATAATGATGGAAGTGTCTGTATCTACACTCAGTTTCTGAAGGCCTCACACGCATTACACGGGCTTGAGTGTTCGCTTCAACCCGATAACAATGGCAGGAAGCATATTGAAGGTTCGAACACCTATCCATATGCATGTGACATCTGATAAAATTCTTCAGCTTTGAAAAACTTACGAATTTGTTGTACGTCGGAGGCGGTTGAAGTCCAACGAATATAGGTAACAAATAGTCCCAATTGAGGAGAATGCGATCTTCTTTTGGTCTCGTGGGATCGAAGTTGTATTCTATCACTAACTCCTTCCCGTTGATAAAATTAGTTTTGATCTTGTGAGTAGAAAGTTCCCAGAGTTTTCTTCGTACTTCGTCGCTTTCATCGTTATTCGGCCAAAGTGATCGGACAAAATTTTTGTAATCCTCAAAACTCAGAAATTCGGCCATGTAGAGAATCATGTCCAACGGTAAATCAGTTAGCCCCAATGTTGCCGACGACGGTGGCGTCATCGGGATCGGAGACCGCCATATTTTGTAATTTTGTTGTTTCATTATGATCGCGCTAGAATCACGTGCGTTGCCACGGACGAGCACGACGAGACTACTGAACGGAATGAAACTATTGATCAGTGTGTGTGTTGTGCGGCGGGCATGGGTTTGAAGCTCGAATGATTTTATGCCTTAACGCGTTGACATAAGGTTGATTCTTAGTAAGAGGTAGGATTCAAGGTTAGGCAGTGTGTATACAAACAATGGTGCCGATTCCCTTGTTCACAAACTAAACTAAAATTTAAGTTCAGTGCATCTTTTTCTTTCTATTTCATTAAGAAAAGGATAGAAGATAAATTTAAGTTTAATCCTGTCAAATTAATCAGCGACTGTAACTACTCCATACAAGTTTAGACGTGATTAAAAACTTGCCTACTGTAATTAGGTCAATTTACGTCAACCGCTGATTAATTTGACAGGACTAAACTTAAATTTATCTTGTGTCCTTTACTTAACGAAATAGAAAGAAAAAGATGCACTGAACTTAAATTTAGTTTAGTTTGTGAACAAGGGAATCGGCACCAATGTGTGTGTACAGTGTGTGTGTGCTAACACTAATAAAGTGACTGCTACACGGTCGCCAACCGCGTCCCGACAGCGGTGACCTTGGTGGTATACAAGCGTGTGGTTTACGAACAAATTTCAAACAGCTCTGCCGGTCGACAACCAGGGTCACCTCTATCGGAAACGCAGTTGGCAACCATGTAGCAGGCACTTTTGAATAAATGGGTGGACTGCCTGCTTGATCGCCAACCACGGATATCTTCTATGTTGCCAACTAATTATGTATAACACAAAAAAATCTAATATTGGCGAAACAGATAGGTTGATATATAAATTTCCATTTTGACAGGACAGTATCAGTTTATTTAGTTTTATTAGGTAGGTTAACCTGGTTTATCAAAAATTGTTTTCACAGTAATAAAAAAAAAATGTAGCGGTTACACCGCCATATACGAACTACGCATCATAGACATGACGTCACACAAATCTTGCATCGCGCAGTTAGAGTTTACCGTGCGATCGACATACATACAAGATTTCAACTTCAAACCGATGGGCAGTTGCCCGCCAGACACAACACCCGTCTGGTCGGAGGATCCTCCCTTTTCTATGGTGGATGAGTGAACTTTACACCCTATTCCTCATACCACTAAATTGGTGACCCCGAATATCAACGTCAACGCAGCCTTCGTGCAAATACTTCGACATGATGTCATCATTGTCATCACTCCCGCAAGCTTTCGTGAGGCGACTCACACAGCCGGCCAGCACCCACGGCTTCAACGGGTATCCTGACCACCAGCATGCAGCGAACGCGCATTCCTGGTCATCACCCCGACTCACTGGGGAATCAACGCTGTCAGCCTCATCACCCCGACTCACTGGGGAATCACGTCAATCACCCCGACTCACTGGGGAATCACCGCAATCACCCCGACTCACTGGGGAATCACCACAGACAGTTCCGACTCACCGCTAACTATGTGGCACCCGGTTCCGACTCACTGGAACACAGCTGACACTGTGTGAAGCATCACAAGATTCTGCCCACTATCGACCTCCGGTCTCCGAAGGGGAGTGATGTAGCGGTTACACCGCCACATACGAACTACGCATCATAGACATGTCGTCACACAAATCCTGCATCGCGCAGTTAGAGTTTACCGAGCGATCGACAAACATACAAGATATCAACTTCAAACCAATGGGCAGTTGCCCGCCAGACACGACACGACGTGGATGAGTGAACTTTACACCTCACCTCATACCACTAAAGAAACATACTTTAATATGAAATTACAGTGCAACAATAATTTTAGATCGACAACACTAATCTGCGTTCGCAATTAATTTGGGTATTTTTAATTTTATTTGGTTTTATTATATTTTTAAACAAGAAAGTGTCATCTAAATAAAGCCTTTATTACGATTTTTTACCTTTATTTAACTATATCGAAGGACAGAATTAAAAATTACCCAGCACTGTCAGTAATTAGCAAAACCATCTGATTAATATAAGTCTGAAATCGCCAACCCATCTTGAGCAAGCATGGTGATCGATGCTCGTGCCTTCTCCGTATGATAAGGGGCCTTTGCCCTAAAATGGGACAATAACAGTTATTATTTTATTATTATAAAGATCCATCCTTCTTCACCTAATTCATAGCACGATCCAGTCTCATTATGGTAATGAGGTAGATGGCTCTCGCAGCCGCACTTCGAGCCTGGTAGGAACAGCTGGCCCTTCTCGCAAGGACCTCTGGTGTAGTGTGTGTAGCAGCTGCCATCTGCAGACCAGTAGTGGGGACCGGAGACTGCACACTGGAAAGAAAACGATAATGTTTTAGAACATGGTGGTGAATATCATGATCTTGGTTTGTTTACGTCTCATTCGACAGTGTATATCAACGATGGTACTTTCTATCTAACAAAAAAAAACAAATGACTACAAAACAAATTATAAAACATTATTATTTTGGCTGTAATTTCTTGATCGGAACGACGCCAATGGGTAAGAACTCACGGATTAGAATTTACCAACAACCGAGCAAATGACAAGTTCAAGAATACCAACCAATACCAGCGCTGCGGTATTTTTTATTTTTTCAAATATCGTAGCATTATACTGACATAGGAGCTTTTTTGGCGTCACACAGGTCTTCTTTTTTAACCGACTTCCAAAAAGGAGGAGGTTATATGTTCTTCGCGTATGTTTTTTTTTTTTTTACCTTTGCTTTGATAGTTTTTGAGTTAGCTTCAATAATACATACTTTTTCCCACTTAGTATGTGGATGATAAGTTTCCTGTCACTGTTATTTACATAGCAGGTAGTGGTTTTCGAATTTGTGTGGGGTAGGTACCACAACTAAAAAGTGAAAAATAAAAACTTTTTACAAAAAAAAAACAACCGACTTCCAAAAAACACTACAAAGTGAAAAATTACTTTAATTTCGGAAGTTGGTGGCAAAAAACTAAAATACAAAACCCAAGACACCGACTTAAAGTTATTTTTCACTTTGTAGTGTTTTTTGGAAGTCGGTTGTTTTTTTTGTAAAAAGTTTTTTGTTTACACAATTTTTAAGATATTGCATAGCTTTTATCGCGGGCTTTGAGCCCGGCGACCGAATCAAGAAATTCCGTAACGTAACGAAAATAAAACCTAACACTCCCCACTCCGCCTACCATGTAATGACGGACGGACAACATCACGTTATCATGGGAACGTAATTTTTGTTTTATGTCATCACACCATCATCCCAAGTGTAGCGTTGACAAATAGGAAGTATGGAGGTTACAAATGCTATGCAATAGCTTTACCGCGGCAGTCCCCGAGTGCCACACGTTATTATTATTTTTTTTAATTTAAATATTCTTTTCTGAAATTTTTATTGTTTTTATAATTTTCTTAATTTTAATGTTGTATTTCCTGTGCGAGTCGCAAACAAAAAAATCTTTCTTTCAAGAACAATACCACCAGCATATGGACATAAAGGTCAAATTAAATCTTTTTTTGGCGTCCTTCGTACATATCTCCTATCTGTCAACCTTATTAAGGGCTGTATCTAAATCCAAATAGAGCTCATTATTCATTCGCTAGCCTATCTCAACGCTATGATCCAAATACGTATCCAGCACGCTTAGCATGAGAACCTAATATATTTGTACACCAATTTCATTGGTAGGACATAGAGCTCGACTAAAATGTATACATAAGACCTTTATTGTAATACCTGTGTTCACAAATAAAGATTGATTGATTGATTGATTGATTGATTGATTGATTGATTGAGACAAAATCAAACTGGTTGCTAATTTAATTGTAAAATTTATTACTTTGTGTTTTATGACATTTATTTTACATTCTGTGATTACTTCCTCACACACTGACTTATTAATTACAAAATTTTAGGAAATTCGTCTAATTTTACAATGTTTGTAAATATGTGAGCATCATGTATCTATCACATATTAAATTATCTGTCGTTGCTTCATTTTAATTCTTTTTACCTATTGTGGTATAGTAATTTTATTTTAGGTGCATCGTTTTCACATATCGATGTCTTACGGCCGAAAAGGGATAAGCGACATTTTTTGAGAAATTCAGTTATATACATACTTAGAATCGCCTTTTTTTTCTGCGTCGATTGGTCTAGGTAACGTTTGCCTACGTGAAACTTTTTGTCGGTTACGCGGTAGGAAAAATATAGACTTCTGTCAATTTATTTCGTTGTAAACGACTTCAATTTTTGTAAAATTATTTTTTTGGTGTTTGATCTACGAATTATTTAAGAATAAAGAAGTTACACCTTTTGGACTTTTTGAAATATTTTAATGATTGTACGTTAAACTATTTTGGCTGGAAGTAAAAATTCAGAAATATGTATTTAGTTTGTTATGCCTGTTCGTGTTTAAAACATAATTAGTCGTTTATTCCGTTTTGGCCGCATTTTGCAGACTCTGTTTGTTCTGTAGTCTTTTAGTGCAATAGTTCTAAGTCTATTTGATCACGGTGATTTTTTGATACAATACGAGGGTTTATTACAAACAATTGTTATTTAGTATGTTTTTAATTTGATAAGTGTGAGGTGCCATTTTTATGTTAATTAAAGACTGAGCTGATTACCTAATTAAATGGTTTTTTATTGTATACCTATACCTCTTGGGTGAACTTGAAATGTTAAATGCAGAGATAACAGTTTTTTAAAGTAAAATAATCAAAATACATCTACTAAATAATTGACATCTTTTCAAAAAATGTGCTTGATACAATTTTCCTTTCAGTCAACTATTGTTACATTGTTGGTTAGATTATATTATCACATTTTTTTCTCTAAAAACCAAGACTTGACCTTTTTTTCCTTAATTTAAATAAAACATGGGTTGAATTTAGGTCATTTTTACTCGCATCAGATAATTTGATAATTCAATTTACGACATTTTGGGTGATTTTAAAATAAAGACCATTTGGGGATAACCGACAGTAACTGCTTCTTGCAGGCTGAATTACGTAAAAATAAAAACGCCATCTTATAGATAGCATGCTAAATATTATAAAAACTCATTTCCAGGCTTCAGGCTTTCGGGAGCTATACTTAATTTTTTATGATTTTTTTTCGTTTATTTTGAACTTTAAATCACTCCCCTGTAAAATTTGAAAAGAGGCGGTTATCCTTTTTCGCCCGTAAGGCATCGATATAATTATTTAACTAATGTACGAACCTATACAAACAATTATAAAACATTTTAAAAGAGTAACGGTGAAGTTTCTTGCCCATTCTTCTCCATACGAAACCTACTTTTTGGAAGGGGCGACTAGAATAAATTTTATTATTTTGTAAATTTTGACGTTCAAAAGCCTATTACATACATGGGCCTATTTAAAATAAATGATTTGACTTTGACTTTGACATGACCTCAATAGAAACGGGTTTTTTCTGTCATTTTGTCTATTCTTCCGTCGACAAAACCCGTAGAACGCCCGTTTCTGTGGTTGTCATGCTACTCGTGCTGAACAGGAAAACACAAACAGAAGTCTAATTGGCGCATTGGTTTTGTTTCATGCTTATGCGGCGAGCCCATACTTCTTCAAATTTTTATACTTACTGAGCAATTCGCGACCCCATCTTCCCCGGCATCCAGCACGGATCCAGGATAGCAAGGTCCCTGAGTATTTCTATAGTAACACTTGCCGTCAGCAGGCCAGTAGACCAAGGTCTCGTCGGCGCATTGTTGAGGTCTCACGCACATGCCTTGTCGTTCACTGGAATTAGTAATGGGTTTCTTAGTAAGTCACTCGTGGGGTTTCTCAGTTTTGCAATGTTCGTGATAGGAAAATACAGATGTTGAGAAATAGTTGATTTTGTGGATGTTACTAATTGTGGTGCAATTTGAAGAACTGGAGGTTGGCTTTCAGATTCAGATTAATTTATTTGCAAAAACATGTGTAGATAATATACATGGTATAATGCTTATTATAGGTGTAACAAGGTATTTTTTGGCTCAACATGTTTGACCATGGCTGGTGTACAAATTAGGTCGAAAGAAAATAGGATTTCAAAATTAAGATAGGTACAATAAACAATAATAATTATAAATAAATCAACAATGAATTAAGTGAAATAACGTCAATAGTCATGGAAAAATAACAACAACTTTGAAAAATAACTGGCAGTTTTATGATATGTTATTCATTAGATTAGACGAATCGGTATTCGTCATCGTCTTAAGTGCGTTTTATGTTATTAATATTCGTCTCAGTTAAGTAAAACATTCCAAGGATGGACTAAGAATTAATTAGAATTTACACAATATTTAAATATAAACACAATATCTCTACGATCTACACTCAAAATTCTGAGTTGTATCGTATTTTATTTATTTAGTAGAATTATAATGACATTGACCTGAATTCGATACTAATGGTGCTGATTCTCTTGTACACCGAACTAAACTGTCACTAAAATTTAAAAACAATTTGTACACAACTAAAATCGAATTTAACAATCGCATTCGCGACTCCACGTGGTACTTGTTTGCCCTACCCCGTGAATGTTTTTAGAGCCGGAGGCGCGCACCGGGGGCAGCCTCGACGTGTTTTATATGGAATTTTTCACTTTTTGTATGGAAAATATGAAAAATTATTACCTACATCATATGTAAAACTCAATAGTTTTAGGGGTTTATGGGTCTAATAATGGGGGTCGAAGTTTTCATTATTTTTGCGATTGGACACACCATTTTCGAGATAGAAGCAAAAGAAAAGAAAAAAGATACAGTACTGTTTTTGCACGTGCAGTCAAGGTGTTGGTATGAATTTTAGTTCATGACAACTAATTTTATTCCACACCTTTTTAATCGCGATTAAAAAAGTCAGATTTAGTTAGACAATCAAAATTTTTGGTGAAAAACGTCAGATTCAGAAAAGCAAAATTGCCGTTTTCACACTCAGTACCATCTTAGTGCTGTCAAACTAAAATATAGTTAAGTTGTGTCCCTTTAATCTATTTCAAAAAGGGAAATCGTTGTTTGACAGAAATTAACTAAATTTTGTTGATTTTTAGTCTAGTTTTGGCATCGGCATTAGTTAGAATCGGCACCAATATCTGTGAAGATGTTGAAAATAAGCCAGCAGATCCTATTTATAATATGTTTTATAGTTACAAAATCACCTTACCTTTTAAGTCTATTGCAACCCAAGACTTCCTTTTCCTTTAAATTCAAAATAATCCCGGCCCTAATAATGTTAATACCCAATTTTATGCCTGACAAGATTAAGTCCAATTCTCATTACTTCGCGGCAATCGTTACATAGCACCACATCTAGAATTTAGAGATGCTGCAATAGGTTATCTAGGTAACAGTTATTTCTAAGAATAATCTAATTCTAATTCTAATTTGAATAGGAATGTTTAGCACTAGCCTGCTTGAATATTTTATATTGTGACCGTACAAACCTTTTTTTTCGTGGAAATAGATCCAATAGACTTTAATGGTATGATAATGGTTTCCGAAAATCGCATAAAAACTAGTTGTTTTGAAATTAGGTTTGTTAGATAACAGAAGATTGCATTTAAAAAATCAATCTGTCTAACCGGATGCGGCTGAATACCAGTATTTTACATGGAGCGACTGCCTGTCTGACCTCGATACCCCTTCGTAAGACTGGTTGTCAGACTTTCGGGCTTCTAACGACCCGTAACGACTGTCAAAGATCCACGAATGACAGCCGGGACCAACGGCTTAACGTGCTTTCCGAGGCACGGAGGAGTCTTGGTATGTAAAGATGGTCACCCATCCACGGACCAACCCCGGCAAGCGTAGCTTAACCTGTCGGATCAACCCGTGCGGCTGTTATCACTTAGCCACGAGCTCCTTTCGCAGTTCTCATAAACTTGCTTGAAACTGTGTAGCCTCTGTTGAAAAAGATCAATTGCTAGATTTTGCATCCGTTTCTTAGGAGTTAGGTCTTAAACCTCCTGGCTTTTACGACATTCCACGACAAGCTCGTATTTAGCTAACCCTAAACTATCAAAGTAAAATTTATTTGAACTGTATTTTGTAAGTGAAAGTCGTACAACAGTGTCCAGTTTGTTTTAACGACTTTAATGGCGTCCAGCTGGTAAAGCTGTTAAGGAAGTTAAAATAATGGATACAGATCAAGGGTTAATAGTCCCAGATTTGAGTGTGTAATTTATTTAAATAACCTGCAATAGAAATTAAAATATCTCGCCTGATAGCCTCGAAAGTTTAACAAAGAAAAATGAAAAAATAATAATTGGGTATTAAAAAAATAGATCCCATTTTTTTTTATATTTGTAGATTTACATTTTGGTGAGAAACTGCTTGAGACTGAACAGAATATTATGAAGGTTCATTGCCGATAAAAATTAAAACTACGAGTAATTAAAACAGAAAAGTTCTTGTAAAAAGGTTTCCAGAGAACTAAATGTATGTTTGCATTATTAAATATACCAACCATAATGGTTCATCACTTCACTCTTAAAACAAATATCTATAATAATATAATATATATTTTGAACTTATGGCGTTTTTCCTAACACTAGAAAGCACCAAAATTAACGTCTAAATATTATTGCACTGTTGCATTTTTAACTCTCGGCGCTGGAACGAGGGTTGAAAATCCAAAAGTGCGCTTTTATTTGGGCTTTCATTTAGGTGAAATCTTGAACGTTCAAGAGGCACGGCCCTCACGGATAGAAATGTATAAAGAAAGTATCCAACTTTTCAGCTAACAAGATGAGCCGTCAAGATGCTTACCTACCCTCTCTTGTTGAAAGACTCCTCGACTGGCGCGAAGTACTCCCCTGGCCTGCAGGGTCCTCTTTCAAAGAGTTTGTGGCAGGTGTTGGTATGTGGCAGCTGGGCAGTGCCAGGGGGACACTTGCACTCCGCGATGGTGCGACCACCCCAGCGGCCTGGACTTAGTTCTTGAGTGTCTGCACATGGATGGCCTTTCTGGAAAGGTAAAAATATTCATGAGTTCGTTGTGAAGTTTAGAAGGTAAAAGGATGAAGAAAATTACTTAATAACTGTGAATTAGTTGACCTGGGGGTAAACTAATCCTAACGGTAGCAAAAAATGCGTAGCTGTGAATAATAATTTAGAGATTCGATTTCTTGTAACACTAAAGTAAACAAAGGCTAGCTTCAATCAAAGAGATCCTTCCCTGAAGAACAAAAAAAAGTGGTGGCACTCCGGGAGTGCCGACAGAAGTGAAAACTTGAACAAGATCGCCTTGGTGGAAGAAAAATACTTGTATAGAACATTGGTCCGTAACCTTATCTAAATAAAGAGTACAATCGCGTTTACAAAAAATAATACTTCCGAAACCTTTAAAGTAAAATTACTTGCATAGAACATTGATCCGTAACTTAATATAAATAAAGAGCATAATCGCGTTTACAAAACCTTTAAAGTAAAAATACTTGCATAGAACATAATATAAATAAAGATCCGTAACATAATATAAATAAAGAGCACAATCGCGTTTACAAAAATGAGGTGTTGTCATGGTGCCGCTAAATCAATGGTTCAGTCCCATCACAAAAATGCCCAACGCGTCTAAAGAAATTTCACTTCAAAAAAGAAGGGTAAGAAACATATTTGCATTAACAATGACACTTTGTATGTAGGCTCCGTGAGAGCTGAGCGGTGGCCCAGTGGTAACGGCCCCGACTTATGAGTTGTCGAGTTGTTGTTGTTGTGGTGTGTTGGGTTCGAACCCAGACAGGCGATTTACTTTGTGTAAATAATCTCATCACCACATCTCGTGAAGGAAAACATCGTGAGGAAACCGGCATATCCTAAAATCAAAAATTCGAAGACATGTGACATCTATCAACCCGCACTGGGCCCGCGTGGTAGATTTTAGCCCAGTCCCTCTCGAACAGAGGAAGCTTTTGTCCCAGCACTGGGAACATTACAGGCTGATTATGTATGCATTATGCATGCAGAATCCTTTACCTGCCACCTCCGTGTCAAAGTAAGATTAGTGTGAAAGAAGCAGCAGATAAAATAATGTGAATAGAATAAAGAGATTCAATCTCTCAAAAGATTAAAGAAATCGTGTGTAAACACATACTACAATGTTGATAATCTTAATTTTTTCGCAAGCCCTTTATATTCAACTCTTACAAAGCTTATCCTACCTACGAACAATATGAAAACCTGTTATTTATTATCTTGAATCACGAAACTTAATTTGCATGTTAGTAATTAGTCAAAAAACGTTAATAGTGTTTGACTGAAGCAAAAACCCGTTGACTACAAGGTTAAAGTAATTAAGTTCTTACATAAACTATTACGAGTTTGTGGTACAGTCGGCAGCAAAAGTGAAAAGACCGAAGATGACCTAAAATGTATGAAGCGGACTAAATCTATATGGATATCTTAATTGTCAGATTTTTTTTTGTTTTGCCTACCCGCTATAAGAGTCGTTTGATCTAAAATATGTCTGAGACCAACATATTATTATGTAAGCAACGTGTAATTACAGAACCTGCAACACTGGGCACGCCACAATTACGGCAATAAGTCGCCTCTTTGAGGAGAGGCTAGAGAGGCGCCACGGCATCCGCACCTTCCGCCTGACGCAGGTCCTCACAGGACACAGTTGTTTCGGGAAGTTTCTGTTCCAGATAAAGCGGTGGGAAACGCCCGGGTGTCACCATTGTATGGATCGCCAGAGCACACGGTGGAGCATACGGTAGAGGTCTGCCCGGCTTGGGCGGGGCACTACCGTGTCCTCGTGGAGGCGATCAGTGGCGGTGATCTCTCGCGTCCAGGCCATGGTAAGGAGCAAGAGGGCATGGGAAGCCGTCACCTCCTTCTGCGAAGCAGTAATGCTCGCGAAGGAGGAGGCGGAACGCGTGAGGGAGAGGCAAATTTCGCGCCCTCACGCCCCTAGCCACAGCAGAAGAGATCCCAGGCCAATTCCCGCCCATGGGTCGACGGCGCACAACTGAAGGGGTAAAAAAAGGAACCTGCAACAGTCGAGGTCTAGAGTAGAAGTGCGGTGATCTCGTCCTTCAATAAAAGTGGCAATAGGTACAGAATATAATACAGTGTGATTCTTTATAATGTGCACATATCGAAATGAGGGAATCTATGCTTAATTTTATCGACGGAAAAAATATTTAAAAAAAATCTCTTTGGCATCTTTTTGATAAATTTTACAATTATTGTAAAAAATTATGAAAAAAAAGCGAGTAAAAATACAGATTTTTGCTAAAAAAAAACATGTTTATTTTCAATTGAGGGTATTTTACAATTTTCATTTTATGAGGACGCCTAATTACTTCTAATCATTATGGAGTTTGTTTCATCGCGATAGATGATTTAGTTTAAAAATTACACCGTTTTGTTACAATTTTTTTTTTAATTCTATAAAAATTATTAAAAAATAGTTTTTTTTTTAATATTTTTTTCTGTCGTTAAAATTAAGCATAGATTCCCTCATTTCGATATGTGCACATTATAAAGAATCACACTGTATGAGTGGCGTGTCTCAGTCTAAGATTTATTTAGAAGACATCTAAAAACTCATTTGCTCCAGGTTGACAAACTACAACCTCAAAAGTGGTGCCATAAACCTCCAGGCCTGCACGACTGTTGAAATTATTTCTATCTCAACGCTATAAAATTTACGAGCATCTTTGACATTATCTATGTCATAATGTCAGTCTTCGAGTAGAAACGCAGGTGCAGGTAGAAACGCGTTACGGAAACGGAGGTAACAGATACTAATCGCAAATTAAACAAAGTGTTTATGTTGACTTTTAAGTATTCACTCCACAATTTGAACGTTGGAGATAAACGGGTGGTGTTTGAAATTTTAATGGGAAGTTATGTTATTTAATCGGGTGACGGTTATAGGGCTTAACTATATTCTCAACATTATTTGAACAGTATCCTAATTACGTAATACAACACAATCACGATCTGTTTCGATTTGAAACAGATTGCTAATCCATTGCTTCATAAATTGGAAAAAAATCTGCTCAACACTTCATAATGTGCACATATCGAAATGAGGGATCATTTCGATATGTGCACATTATGAAGAATCACACTGTATAGGTGAAGAATTACAGACCCATCTCACTTCCGAGTCACGTGTAAAACCTGTTACTGAGGGTCAAACCTCGCTAAGAGACGACCAGTCCACCCACCAGAACGAACCGATTCTCATAAGGGTTCAGTGAAGTGAACCATTTTCGCTGATCACTGATCGGCAAATCTGAAAGAAGCCCGTACAAGCAGTCCGCAAACACTTTTAACTGACAAGTTAACAACATAAGTATCAATTATCTAGTAACTATGATGACAGCAGCCCCATTTTAACTTAACCGACTTATGATCTACGTGGGAAAACTAATCGAAAACCAGTTTTTGTCAGCAATTTGTACCAACATGACAGCTTGATTTATCTATCTGTGCCAGCTTTTTGTAACTAGAAGATAGTTGTTGCTTTACAAATGCGTTTACAATTTTTTGTTGCAATTTTTTTAAAGATTCGTTGCATGTTTCGACATTATTAGTATTCCTGTTTACCCTCCAACTAGGCTTAATATGGTATCGAACTCATGACCTCATAAGCGTTATTCGTTGGACCATTCCAGCTAATTCTTTTGCTGAAGAGTAGAGGGAGGGATCTTCGAAGATTGTTCGCATTCTTCTCTCAGTTTCAATGTGTCTAAGATACTTCTAACTAATTTCTCAATATTTTTGACAAGTTTTTTGAAGTGAAAACTTCTTTAGACGCGTTGGGTATTTTTGAGATGGAACTAAACCATTGATTTCGCGACACTGTAACGACACCTCATTTTTGTAAACGTGATTGTACTCTTTATTTATATTACGTTACGGATCAATGTTCTATGCAAGTATTTTACTTTAAAGGTTTTGTAAACGCGATTGTGCTCTTTATTTAGATAAGGTTACGGACTAATGTTCTATACAAGTATTTTTTTTCTACCAAGGCGATCTTATTCAAGTTTTCACTTCATCGACACTCCCGGAGTGCCATTGTTTTTTACTTTGATTTTCGCTGAGATGAGACTGCGACCAGATTTTGAACGATTTTAATTACGGAAATTGGCCTTCAGATGCTTGCTAACAACATACTTCGGTCTCTAATTCAAAGTGGTTTGGTTTCTCATTGAAGTCTTTTAAACTAAGAACACTAATAGGTAATTACTATTATTATTTAGAAATAATTTATTTATTATTTAGAAATAATTTATTTATTATTTAGAAATAATT
The DNA here is from genome assembly GCA_963680765.1 of Agrochola lychnidis. Taxonomy (NCBI): domain Eukaryota; kingdom Metazoa; phylum Arthropoda; class Insecta; order Lepidoptera; family Noctuidae; genus Agrochola; species Agrochola lychnidis. Next base: position 21,577,787 of record OY796857.1, read on the forward strand.
TATTTATTATTTAGAAATAATTTATTTATTATTTAGAAATAATTTATTTATTATTTAGAAATAATTTATTTATTATTTAGAAATAATTTATTTATTATTTAGAAATAATTTATTTATTTATTATTAAGAAATAATATTATTATTTCTAGTTCTATTGGGAAGTAAATTAGGACAAGTCGAAGTAGGTGAACCTACTTGAAAAGACCCGTATAAAGTTCAGACACGCGCCATGAGGACACCCAACACGCGTGTCTACTTTAACTGATCTTGTACTTACAATCTTCATTATCGTTATTAGAGTTACCTGAATACTTAAAATCCAAAACTGTATTTTGGTACAAGCAAGCCTTAGGTATCGTAATATTCTACACAAGAACACTTTAATCCAATGTAATTTTTTATCAAGTCATAAACTATTTTATGGTCCAAATTCTATTATTTTTACACGCTAATTACGAATATTAAAGCCAAAATATGTGGAATTCATTAGTATTTTACGAGCGTCTGAAATAACTGACAGTGAATTAAAACTAATTTAACAACATAATTTAGCAATTATTCTCATAACTTTTGGCTATAATTTGCATCATCCGCATTATGGACAAAAATATTTGACATAGCTTCTTTCAGCGGCTTTATCAGAAGATATTATATAGCAGCACACAAGTAGCCTACTAATATTACGTATTATAAATGTGAAAGTTTGTATGTTTGGATGTTTGTTACTTCATCACGCAAAAATGGCTGAACGGATTTGGATGACATTTGGCACACAGATAGTTTATAACCTGGAACACATACGATATATTTTATCTCGGTAGTACGGTGCCGTGGGATAAGTTCCGATCTCAACGTGGACGAAGCCGCGACCAAAAATTAGTTCAAAATATTTTTTGAACAGTCATAAATTAATGTCAGTACAGTTGCTGGTTGCACAACGTAACCGTTGGCTTCCTTCTTCAAATCAAAACCGCACTTGAATGACAAATAATTAATTTGTCTATATAGGTACATAAAATTCTCGTGTCACAATGTTAGTTGCCATACTCCTCCGAAACGGCTCGATCGATTTTTATGAAATTTTATATGTATATTTAGTAGGTCTGAGAATCGGTCGTAATCTATTTTGCATACACCTAAATGGTTAATTGATTCAGGCGTGACCTTGCGGACCTTTTATGACTCTTTAGAAATAGCTAAGCGGAACAGGTTACTAAATATATCCACTTCTATTGTATTTTACACCTAAATGATAAGGGTGGTCCACCCCAAATATTTATATGACAAAACAACGTTTGCCGGATCAGCTATTTATTTTCTATATTCCTATTAAAGAAATCATACTGTCAATCGTAGATCTTTGACAGTCGTTACGAGTCGTCAGAAGCCTGAAAGTCTGACAACCAGTCTTACCAAGAGGTATCGTATTATCCAGTAATTGGGTTGTGGAGGTCAGAGAGGTAATGGCTCCATGTAAAATATTGGTATTCAGCTGCATCCGGTTAGACTGGATGATTCCTTATATAGAAACCATATTGCACAACATTGTACATTACATAAAAGTTTGAGAAATACATAATATTACATTACACTGTAAATCAATAATGTTTGAACTAGTCAATATAACATTATTTACGACAAATGTCAGGTAGCACAAGACTTAGGCAACTGCAAGAGAAAGATGCAGGTATCAAATGTGGGACATATAATTAATTTAAGCGGAAGGCTTATTTATACGTGAACATGGTATGGAACTAACTGCAGTAGTAGTGTTGCAAGAAGTGACCTTTGTGGAGATGATTAATAGATTATTTTAGAGCCTGTGCTGACGCCCACATCCTTTAATGTTCTCATTTTTTTTCGTAGGAAAATTAAGTATCAATGGACTCCTATTAAAAGAAGCACTTTGAGATTAAGTAAGTCTACATAATCTCAAAGTGCTTCTTTCAATATTTCTTCCTCTAAAGTGCTTCTTCTTTCAATGTGCTCCTTCTTTTATGTGCGCGTTCTTTAATTACGTTTTCTCTTTTTCTTCTCTTTATTCCAAGCGTATCATAAGTATGTGCCAAGATTTCTAACTTGTTATTTTCGATTCCCTAACTTGCTTCCGCTTGCCGCAGTTACGTTGACGTTTTACCATCTAAATACAACTGAATCCTTGCAAAAAAATTAAAGAACTTGTTGTTTAGCTATAACAAGATCTCGTTGTAATTTTTATTTAACACCTCGTGTCATATCTTCACGCTATAGTTTAGGAATTTAAACACCCAAGTACTAATAAACATAAACTTAAACTTTGAAACGTTAGGTAAAAATACTGATTCTTATAATTATCATGTAGATTTTTAGGAGCATGAGGAACAGGGTGTAAAGTTCACTCATCCACCATAGAAAAGGGAGGATCCTCCAACCAGACGGGTGTTGTGTCTGGCGGGCAACTGCCCATCAGTTTGAAGTTGAAATCTTGTATGTATGTCGATCGCTCGGTAAACTCTAACTGCGCGATGCAGGATTTGTGTGACGTCATGTCTTTGATGCGTAGTTCGTATGTGGCGGTGTAACCGCTACAGATTGAAGGTTATTCTCAAAAAAACTCAAAACTAATGTTATCTTAAAGTACTTCTGCGTACACTATATTTTTAACCGACTTCCAAAAAGGAGGAGGTTATACGTTCGTCGCGTATGTTTGTTTTTTTATTTTTTTTTTATGTATGTCCACCGATTTCTCCGTCAATTGTGGACCGATTTTGAAAATTATTTTTTTGTTTGAAAGGGTGTGCTCTGGAATTGGTCCCATATAAATTTTATTAACTTTGCTTGGATAGTTTGTGAGTTAGCTACAAAATACGTTTTTTTTTCCCACTTTGTAGATGATATGATAAGTTTCTGTCACTGGTAGCAGGTAGTAGTATTCGAATGTCTGTGGGGTAAGTACCACAACTAAAAAGTGAAAAATAAAAACTGTTTACAAAAAAAAAAAAAACCGACCTCCAAAAAAAAACACTACAAAGTGAAAAATAACTTTAATTTCGGAAGTCGGTGGCAAAAAACGAAAATACAAAACCCAAGACACCGACTTCCGAAATTAAAGTTATTTTTCACTTTGTAGTGTTTTTTTTTTGGAGGTCGGTTGTTTTTTTTTTTTAGTTTTATTTTCTTCCAGCAGAAGTAGATATTGATTTTCACCAGAACCAGATTTCGATAGCGCAACATTATAGTTGCCCGTACGAATTTAATTTTTTACAGCAAGATTGTTATCATCGACTGCAGATGGTCAATAAAATTCTTATCTTCCATGTCAATTTCATCATCATTCCGTTTTCTAACCTCAGCCCAGACTACTAAAACTACACTAAAACTTTCCATAACTTGTACAATATGTCCTCTTCCACCAGAAGTCACGTTCGTGTCAAGTTTCATCATTACTGCGTACACGCCATTACATCTACTAATGGCAGGAATAGCGTGAAGAACCGACGGTTGCATACATTAATCTTGATTACCGTAAAAGTGATATTATCTACGTGTAATATAATATTAGACTTGGTCTGACGTATGAGCTCGTGATGAACGGGTTCATGCTGCCAGCCTTCCTTTAAAGGTTTGTGATACAAACTTCCCATATATTTATTAACTCACCTTTTTACGTACGAGTCCGTACGACACACACGTATGACATATTGGTCTCCTATTCTTTAACAACACGACTCCGCATCACTTTTGCTCCTTACTTGTCTTGGTATCAAGCTAGTGAATTTTTTTGGCCAATTCAGTATGCCCAAATACCTGTACTCTAATTGCGTAATACAACACAATCACAATTTGTTTCGATTTGAAAAACATTGCTAATCCATTGCTTCATAAGTTGAAAAAAAAAACTTCTCAACAACGTAAATAACGCAATGAATGTTGTTGAACTGTCAAAATGAAACAAATTAAGCAAAATTGGGTAGTTGCCTAGGTAAAAAAAAAAACTATTTAGTCCGTCTTTTAGATAATAAAAAAATAATAGACACGTATTTTTTGCTTTATCATATTAATCAAAAATAACTTAGAAAACACGCATTAAAGTTGGGGAGTGGGGGCTCGTTACGTCACAACGTCGTATAAAATCTAGCAAGGCGTGACGTCATGCCACATTTTAACTCAATGTATCGCCGTAATATTTTGATTACGTCAAAAAAGAAAAAATACGTGTTCAATATTTTTTAATAATCTACAAGACGGACAAAAAATAAAAATTTTGGACAAAGGCCTATTGTTTACAAAAATAAGTTACGCAATTAGGGTACTGGTCTACGGCGTTTTTAGTGACGGCATTTTAAGGGTCTGTTTTTAGCTGATCAGTTATTAGTTTTAATTTTAATAAAGTTATTTTACAAAAGTTTGTTACGGCACAATTCCGTAGCCAACTACAGGCAGCAGCAGCCTTTATGTTAAGCAACTTCAATCAACTGCACCTTCAAGACATGTTCTCCAGCTGAAGCCTTTTATTTATCACTCCTTGTATAATTGACGTAAACACAGTACATCTTAGTGTATTTATGTGTTCATCCGCATACACACAATAACCATCCTTTATAATATACTCTGAACGCATCCAAAGCGTTGGATAACTTGCTTCATGACCCTTGAACTAGGGAAACACGTAACCTATGCCGAACACCACAAATTATTTCAAACCTTAACATCTAAACATCAAGGTATATTTTTTTAAAGCAAGCTTTCGTGGCTTAACTTTGATGTCATTTAAATAAAATCAATTTTATACGTGTGAAATTATGCAGACGACTTCGATTCGAGTGAGAAGTGGGTATGCATGTCATGTGATGTCATAACCTAAATATTTTGTGGCGCTTTCCCCAGCCTGATAATATGGAGATAGTGGCTTTGTGAGTCAGTTAAACTGCTTACTTATTAATCACTAACTTTTGCCCGTGGCTTTGCCCGCGTGGATGTCGGAAAATATGATACGGGAACGTACTACTGGGGTGTATTATTCCAGGTAATTTATTAAGTAATACATTGTTTTCATACGAGTATAACTTTATTAAGGCGACGATAACCGACTTTTAATGTTTTTATACTGAAGGTCACGTCTAAACGATTTGGAATCTTATTAATTTGGAAAAAACATATGTTAACACCTTAATTTAGGAATATTTTAGATTATATTTATATTACATAGTGAAATTAATTTGCAAATTTATGTCTAATGCGGATAAAAAACTAGAATCACGCAAAATCTATCAAGCGTATTTTTCTAAAACCTTCACCATTTTAAAGATAATTTAATTATTTATCTTTTAGTATACGTGTTTTATTAAAATACCTTTTTATGTATAATAAATAAATAATCCGTCTAATTTGGGACAGCGCTCCTTGATGGGCGAGTCCTATTACTGGCTGGACGTAAGAGGTATTTCGTAAGCTCAGCACAGAACACGCAAGCTAACCACTCAAGGTCACTGGCATATATCTGCATCTTAAAACTAAAGTTAAACGCAGCGCACGCGGTAAAGCTCCCAGTCGGCATGATTTTTCCGACTTCTTCAACAATCATTGACATATTATACACCTAAACCTTCCTCATCAATCACTCCGTCCATTGGTGAAAACTGTATGAAAATCTGTTCGGTTGTTTTTGAGTTTATCGCGTTCAGAGAGACAGACGCGGCGGGGGACTTTGTTTTGTAGTATGTAGTGACAGTCTTAGTGGAGATGGTCTACATTTGAATTACAATGCCAGTTTGCACGTAGACCTAAGCAGTAAGCACGTAAGCCCAATTCTTTTGGCCTTTGACCCTTACGTAAAATAACCTTAGCTAGCGGTTTCTCCTTTTCTCTTCGTAACTGATCCTTCATCATCATCTGCCTAGCCTTTTTCCAACTATGTTGGGGTCAGCTTCCAGTCTAACCGGATGCTGCTGAATACCAATATTTTATATGGAGCGACTACCTATCTGACCTCCACAATCCAGTTACTGGGTAATACGATACCCCTTGGTAAGACTGGTTGTCAGACTTTCGAGCTTCTGATGACCCGTAATAACTGTCAAAGATCCTCAAATAACAGCCGGGACCAACGGCTTTACGTGCTTTCCGGGGCATGGAGGGGTCTTGGTATGTAAAGATACCACGGACCAACCGCGGCAAGCGTGGCTTAACCTGATCGATCGACTCGCACGGCTGATATTATTTAGCCACAAGCCCTTCTTGTAACTGATACATATGAAGAGAAATATTTAGGTAATCCATGCGTCATGTTCGTGAACGGGCGCTGTCAGTAGGGAGTAGTAGGGACTGGCCATCTTTTAGCTGCCACGGCTTATTTTAATTTAATTTTTGAATTGTTTTACTTATCTTTTATTTTTTATTACGGACGCTTTTAACGTTCTGCATTGTTCTCACATGTATAATTTGAACCTGAATGATGTAACCAATATTTTGATTTAAAAGAGTGTCCGTGGAGTTTCTTGCCCGTTCTTCTCCATAGGTACCTACTACGTTTTGGAATGGGCAACTAGCTTCATCTTTCTGACTGACCAACCCCTTGACAATTCAAAAGTGCCTGTAATTGGTTTATTTGAAATAAATACTTTGAGTTTGAGTTTGATCTTGAAGTCAACAACTACTGCCCGCTATGGTCCTTATCGAATACCTATCACATTGAAGTAAATTTAGTCCCAAAAGATTAATCAGTAAATGTCAATTCATGTCCAACAAACAATTAAAGGAAATAGTGGTTACTTAAGTCAAACCATTTCAACAAGATACCACTAAATAACGAAAGAAGCTTTAAATCTTAGAACTCCTAATAATTATAGATGTCTAACTTTTACTAAATCGATTAAGTCTAATTGGATAATTGGCGCTTAGAAGTGGCGCCATCGTTAAATTCGGTCTAAAGAATACTAAGTAAACGGTTAGTACTTTCGAACATTTTGATTTAGTTCGAGTTTATTCTACTTTGTGCTGTTCGTTTCGTAAGTGAGCTAGAATCATAAAATGGAATTACCACTTTCATCTTCTGTGTAAATTTTCGGTGCTAAAAACAGGTTTGGCGACAATTGTCAAAAATATCTCTTGAAAAATTACATATGTAACTTACCAGCACAACAGCTTCGCAACAAAAGCTATCATGTTAACTCAAACTCAAACTCAAACTCAAAGCATTTATTTCAAATAAACCAATTACAGGTACTTTTGAATTGTCAAGGGGTCGGTCAGTCAGAAAAATGAAGCTAGTTGCCCATTCCAAAGCGTAGTAGGTACCTATGGAGAAGAACGGGCAAGAAACTCCACGGACACTCTTTTAAATCAAAATATTGTTACAAAATATTGGTTACATCATTCGTGTTGAATTTATACATGTGAGAACAATGTAGAAAGACGTGCACGTTAAAAGCGTCCGTAATAAAAATATAATAACAATTCAAAAATTAAAATAAAATAAAATAAACCGTGGCAGCTAAGAGATGACCAGTCCCTACTGACGGCGCCCGTTCACGAACATGACGCATGGATCAGCACCATTTAGCTCAACCATTTTGAAGGGAACTTAATGATCCAACACACACGCCACCATCAGCGAGACATTTGAGTGAGCATGACATACTCTCAGCTGCCAGAGCACATTCAAGTCAATGAAAGACGTACCCAGTAAATGGTAGCTTTATGGAATGTACAACATGGTCACAGTGCTCACACATATGATATGCAATTATACAATACAAAGAGATTGAATTTATACAAGGAAAAGATAGTTTAACAATCTTCAGCAGCTGCAACAATATTTTCGAATGCTAATCAATTAGTTTATGCGCCCTTGTGGAGCTGGACCAGCGCTGAGCCAAGCATTTTTATCAGCGATGTAATCCCCCAACTTATAATATGCTTGGCAGCATAGTGTGCGTTTTATACATGATTTAAATTTCGTTTCGTTCAGTTGGAGTATGTGGGAAGGTATTTTATTATAACATTTTAAACAGCACCCCATGAAGGATGAGTCTACTTTAGCCAATCTGAAACCCGGTTGAACTAATTGGTCCCTATTTCTAGTCCTATAATTGTGTCTATCACCTCTTTTACTGAAAAGACTTAGATTTTTCCTTACGTACATGATGTTTTCATAGATATATTGACAAGGTACCGTCATGATGTTAATATCTTTAAACAGATCCCTTAGAGAATCGCGTCTGCGGAGACGATATATTGCTCTGATGGCTCTCTTCTGCAGAATAAAAATAGACTCGATATCTGCAGCCCGTCCCCATAGTAAAATACCGTAAGACATGATACTATGAAAGTAACTGAAATAGACTAGCCTCGCGGTATCTACATCAGTAAATTGACGGATTTTTCTCACAGCATATGCTGCTGAACTTAGCCGTCCTGTTAGAGATGTTAAATGAGGACCCCATTGCAGCCTTGAATCGAGCGTGATCCCCAAGAAAACAGTTTTATCGACAAATTCTAGTTTCTCCTTATTCAATACTATGTCACAATCACTACTTTTAACATTTGGTAAAGCAAATCTTATGCATTTAGTTTTTTTCCCATTTAATACTAAATTATTAGCAGTGAACCAATTTTGGACCTGCAGTAGGGCGTTATTTACGTCGTCAAGATTTGATGTACGTCTATTTATCTTAAAAATTAAGGAAGTGTCGTCAGCAAATAACACCATTTGTGGTTGGTTTTTTAATAAATGGGGTAGATCATTAATATATACTAAAAAGAGGAAAGGACCCAATATCGAGCCTTGTGGAACGCCCATTTTTACTTTTAAACCGATTGAATGGACACCATTTACTTGAACCTGCTGCTGTCTATCATTTAAATAAGATTTTACTAAACTGAGCGCAAGTTTACCTAGTCCGTAATGCTCAAGTTTCAAGAGCAAGGTTTCATGACTCACGCAGTCAAATGCCTTGGAGAGGTCACAAAAGATTCCTATGGCATCTTGGGCCTCCTCCCACGCTGTAAATATGTGTTTTAATAAGGTGACACCAGCGTCAGTTGTACAACGTCCTTTGGTGAAACCATATTACTGATCGTGCAAGATTTGGTTGGCGTTAAAATGATTAAGCATTTGATTGAGCATTACCTTTTCGAAAACCTTGCTGAATACCGGCAGCACAGATACTGGTCTATAATTGTTAGTGTCTTTACTGTCCCCAGATTTAAAAAGTGGTATAACTTTACTGTATTTCATTAAATCCGGGAAGACTCCTTGATCCACACACAAATTAAATATTAAAGCTAAGTACGGTGCTATAGTCTCGATTATGGATGTACAAACTTTGATAGATAATCCCCATAGATCTTCGGTCAATTTGATTTTAATTTGCCGAAAAGCTTTTATAACTATCATAGGGTTTATATGTTTAAATTGAAATTCAACCGGGCAGCCTGGAACGTTCGCTCTTAATAAATTAATTGAGACATCGGGTGAGGAATTTAAGGCTTCTGTCGTTTTAGATGGTATATTAGTAAAGAAATGTACAAATTCTTGCGCTACTTCTAAGTTAGAGCTAATGGCACCACGTGAAGTCTCCAATGTGTACTCAGTGTTTCGTACTTTGTTCCTATTAGTTTCATTATTTATAACTTTCCAAACTGTTTTTATTTTATTTTCTGCTGATTTTATCTTGTTGCTAATATACAGAGCTTTAGCTATCTTGCAAGTATTTCTAAAAATTTTGGAATATGTAGCAACATACTTGTTGAAAGTTTCAGTATTAATGTAAGGCTTAAGGCCATACAGCTCGAACAGTCTTTCCCTACTTATCCTAATACCTCTAGTTGCCCAGTCACTAAAAATAAAATTAGGGCAAATATTTTTTGTTCTCTTTTCAAAAGTTTTGTTGAATTCAGTGTGCACTACTGAAAAGAAATCCTCATACAATTTATTTGCATCGTCCATATTAGGGCCCAGAGCATTTAACTTATTATTTAAGGTACTATTGAATCAATTTAATTTGCCAGTTGTTATTGGTCTAATTTGTATTTGCACTTTTTGAATAGGTGTTCTAAATTTAAAAGTTACCGTTTGTCCACTATGATCAGACGGTAAATAATTTACGATGGCTTTATCTAAATAATCACAACCGCAGAAGACATTATCGATACAAGTAGCAGAAGTTGAAGTTACTCTAGTTGGTTCTGTAAAAACATTTGATAAATTGAACGATTTAAAAAGGCTTAATATTCTACTGCTATTTGAATTATTTTCCAGAATATTTATATTAAAATCACCACAAATAATTGCGGCTTTGTTACTGGATGCAAGTTTCGCTAGGACATCTTCCATTATTGACTCAAATAAACAAAAGTTCTGATAATTAGGGGGTCTGTATACGCACACTACAACATGCTTATCCAGCTCAACACAGGACAGTTCGATGCAATGTTCAACTGATAAACCAACTATGTCATTACGTTGCTTAGATTTTAAACAATTTTTTATCAAGATTAGAGAACCTCCACGCAGCATAGATTTACGGTTAAAACAACTGCCCACATTATAGTTCTCATAATTAATTAGCATTTGGTAATCCTTTAACCAATGTTCAGTAAAACAAACAATGTCAAACTTTGTTTTTTCTAAAAACATTTCGATTTCTAATAATTTGGAAGAAATACCTTGAATATTTTGATGAAATAATTTCAAGGCATTCTGCTGATCTCCTTTTTGATAGTTATTAATTTTGGAGCAAGAAGACACCTTGTTGTTGTTAGGTATAAGAATATTCTTACTGGTGCCTTCTGTTGTCTTACAAACTAGTTTAAATGACTATCCGGAGTTAACCCCAAGATTTCAGTGTCATCACCAGGCAGTGAGCTCATAGTGAGTGAGGGAGATGGAACCTCCTTCGTACAATTTGTAAAAATATTTATAGCATTTGAGCTACAATTATTCAAGTTCACCACCTTATTATTAGTATTATTACTAACCACTGTGGTGTTAATAATACAAGACTGCGACATACTACTTATGTCTGAGTTTATAAAAAAAGCTAATAGCTGTGCTATTATGTGTCTAAAACTAACAGGCAGATACACAGTATCCCTAGTCGATTTTAAAGTTTCCACAAAACTGTTGGTGTCAAAAAATACAAACTTGTCACTATAATGACTAACTAAACTCTAACTCTATTGGTTAGTAGAATATTATTCGTGTAATCGAAAATTGGGGAGTAATATCATATGATTCTCCGACTTTAAACCCGACCAACCATTTATGTATTCTGATTCTTCTCTTCTTCTTAACGTGTGGTTACTGACTAACCTGGTGTCAGAGTTTTAAACTCCGCCCATGAGCCTTTGACTTGGCTTGACATGCCATCGAGAAATATCTCTCAGGCATGCCGGTTTCCTCACGATGTTTTCCTTCACCGTTTTTGAAGCAAGTGATAATTATACAATACGCAAGCAACGTACGCTGATTCTGATTTGACATGGATGAATCCTGTAACCATATATCTATTCACATATTTCTGCCAAGATTGACAGAGATAAGACCACCCATTGTACTTTTTAATCACTATTCTATCACAAGAGAAGCGCAATAAAGACTTATCTATCGATCCATCTAACGCGATACATATCACACTTTACAATGTGTATAGACGACCTGCAATGCTATTCTGTAAAAATGTCACCGTGAACGCTAAGGTGAAGTGAGCTTGAAGTGAGCTGTCATTCCACTATTTACTAGAGATTGACACTGTTGACAGCTCACTTTCAAGCTCACTTCACCTAGCGTTCACGGTGAGATTTTACAGAATAGCACTGCTGTAATGCTATTGTGTAACCATCTCACCGTGTTATCTTAGGTGAAGTGAGCTGTCAGTTGCTAAGGATTGACACTATTTGGCAGCTCACTTCACCTAAATTATCACGGTGAGATTTTTACAGAATAGCACTGCTGATAATTGCTTTAACACCCTAAAGGCTGAATGTCACTTGCACATAATAAAGCTAAGCGCACATTACAGCTACAACGGGCCGCAGCGCAACGCATACCAATACAAAAAAGTGCGGTAGGGCCCGCCTGTAGTGTGCGATGGACCGATGGTTCACACAAAATTTACGAGGATGTTTGCGATGCGGCACGCCAAAATGTGCGCCAGCCTTAAGAGCGTTTACTCTGAAAATGGGCTCCCCCGACCCTTGCTCGATAACGTGGTGCCAGCAGTTGTTGCAGCTGAGCACGTAGCTTTAAATTCCTCGACTAATAATCATGATCAAAAGTTTGATCCAGCCCGTCCCATCCTTGATGTCCTCCCTCCGGTTGACGCGCTAAGCCAAGATTCGTACCCCACAGGGGGTGCCCTTAGCGAGCGTTCACCTAGTTTTAATTAGCATAGTTGAATAACCCCTGGCTGGAGGTTTTATGTGTAGTAGCTTAAGATACCTACAGGAAAGCCCGTTTAAGTAGTCATGATCTCGGAGGTCAACTACTAGATGCCCTACCTAAAAAAAAAACTGAAAGTGGGCAACGTCGCAAATAGCTGTCAAATATTTCGCTGTTTTGATTAATTTGGCAATATTACTGTATGGAAATAAGAAATATGGCTAACTAGTGAATTAAAATATTGATTATGAAATGCAATAATTAATATCGTAACACCGAATATTTAGTTTTAGATATAAAAAAGTATTTGCAAACTTTCCAAATGCCTTTTATACACCTAAAAGGGTTACAACATCAAACCAGTGTAATAATTGCAATATTAATATTCTTCTACTATCAGTATAAAGGTCAATTTGGCTATGTGACAGTTAAATAATTGTTGTCAAAAATAGTAAAGCCATTACGAGGTTAAATATACTTTATTCACCTTTTTGGCACGTGATCGACGCATCATCTAACGAACGTCAATTATCCTGCTAACTACAAATTACTGTCAAACCCGTCATCTCACGTCATACTTGGGACAAGCGGCAATTATATCATGGGAAATTGTTACTGTGACCCAGTAACATGTTATATAATGTACATTATGGCTAATTAAATGTTATTATTTAGATTACTGACATAAGTGTAGTACATAATGATGAGGAAGATTATAAGTTTCTTTTTAACCAGATCAGGGTCAGACTTGGTGCCGTAAACTTCAATTTTTTCGTTAGATGTCCATAAAAATTATCCGACATTTTTTTTTTTTTTTGTTATTCTTTAATAGACAATACTAAGTCTTTACAAAACTTATTAGTTTTTAAACATGAAATTTTCTACTAACTTTAGCGATAGAGTTTAGAGGATTTACAGAGAAAGACGTGTTCAGTCGAAGAATAATTCTCCTTGACGATTTTTGATCATTCGAACCAAATAAGAAAGCAAATAGGTATTGTTGAATACAAACAAACATGCATGTGGTAACATACATGGTTCATGACGACACTAATACAGCTACAAAATCACGATTTTGAAGAGTCGTGACCGATACAAACAAACCGTATATTATTTGCAAAATATGCACACGTGAATAATTGCAAGTTTCTCAATCATACAGTTGGCCTTGAAGAAGTCGTGTGTATGGAAAACACAGAAGTTTTTGTAATATAGCAACATTAGGCCGCGCGCACTTTGGATGTGTTTTCGTACGAATTTCGCTCGTGCGTACACGTACGACTATGGTCGTACGAATTGAGTATACTGGATACGTTTTTCTCCGTCAAATAGAACAAATCCCAACAAGTTCGGATTGTTTTCGGACGTTGGAACTATACGTACGTATACGTACGAGTACGACTAAGTCAGTCTGCGCGCTTCCTTTGTACGAACGCCAGCACATCAGGCTACTACAATCTGTCAAATTTATTTAATAGATTTTCAACTTTATTGCTGAAAAATAAGGTTCAAAGTTGATTGGGAAAATTTGATAGTTTCGGGTAGCTTGATGTGCTGGTGTCTGTACTTGAAAGGTCGGGATCGTTCGTGCGTGTTCGAACGTGTACGCTCGAGTGAAATTCGTCCGAAAACGCATCCAAAGTGCGCGCACCCGTTTACCTAACTTTTTGTTACGACTAAGGCGTAACTTTCCTTGCTTCTGATTACAAGGTCGTCATCTGACACAGAAAGATATGAATAAGTGTGATGTTGCTAATATGTCGACTATAGATCACGTAGGCCGGGAAAGGTAGGCACGGTATAGAAATTTCGATGTTAGAACATGCGTAGATCACCCAAAAGTATTCAAAGAGGTTGAAGAGGGTGTATATCCTTGATGAGAAAATGGGTAGAAAGCAATGGTAAAGAGTAAGTGAATTAAATTAAATAAAAAAGTTGGTTGCAAAAAAGTCCGAAAGGGATACCGTGGTAACTGAAGGAACACGGGTGGGTTTTAATCAGTAAGAGTCTGACACGCCCTCGCGCTCCACCCAGAGCGGGAGAAGTTATTCGAAAATTTCAAACCCAAAAAAAAAAGTCAGGTACGTAGTGCTGCCAGCATCCTATCTTGGTCAAACACAAGATACGAAGAAGATGACGCTAACAAAGAGTATATCCCGGACCATTAGCGATTCGTTAGCAACATGGCTATCATAAAACAGTACCTAGGCGACCGAGCTCTGCTCTGGTGAAAATAGAAAATGCTCATTTAATAATATAGGAAAGTTCATACTAATTCCATGCTGCCATGATATTAGATACTTACTAATTCCATGCTGCCATGTCATTATTCTAAGATAGCCATCTTGTTCTAAACTTTGGGCGACGGAGGTCTGCTCGGGTGAAAATACGGAGAAAACGAATTTTCCCAGATATGAGACCTAGCTAGATCGATTTTTTGCCCCCGTATATAGCAACTTTCATCGAAATCGTTAGAGACATTTTCGAGAACGTGACTACAAATATATATATAAATATATTTATTGCTCGTTTAATAGTATAGGATAGGATAACATAATCAGACCATAATGTTCCCACTACTAAGGCTCAGGCTTTCTCTCTGTGAGAGAGAATGGGCCATAATCCCACACAATTAACCAATTAATACAGCCTGTAGGTAGACCTCTCCCAGGCTGCGCCACACCTCCATGTTTTCCACCTTCCACATCTAGTCTGTCCCAGCCACCTTTTTAACCGAGTTCTAAAAGGAGGAGGTTCTCAATTCGACTGGTTTTTTTTTGTATGTTGGTTACGCGATTATTCCGCCAATTATGAATTGATTTTGATGATTCTTTTTTTGTTTGGTAAGTCACTTCAGAAGTCTATCTATCTGCCTAGCCTTTTCCCAACTATGTTGGGGTCGGCTTCCAGTCTAACCGGAAGCAGCTGAATACCAGTATTTTACATGGAGCGACTGCCTATCTGACCTCCACAACCCAGTAACTGGGTAATACGATACCCCTTGGAAGACTGGTTGTCAGACTTTCGGACTTCTGACGACCCGTAACGACTGTCAAAGATCCACGAATAACAGCCGGGCTTAACGTGCTTTCCGAGGCACGGAGGAGTCTCGGTATGGAAAGATGGTCACCCATCCACGGACCAACCCCGGCAAGCGTAGCTTAACCTGTTGGATCGACCCGTGCAGCTGTAATTACTTAGCCACGAGGTCCTCTCATCTAGCTAATCCAACACGCTAAAACACAAAAGCTTCAATGATGCTAAAGTTCACATATAACACAAACACTTGACAGTGCGGTATTGATAGCCAAACAAACATTGCATCGGTCAATGTTCACCAAATAATTCGATTTTCACGCCGATCGGTTTCGTGTGACATTCGGTTCCAAATGCTAAATGAATCCGATTGCCGTTACGTGATTATTATGCTAGTTTCGATACCGTACCGGCATACAGTGGTGAAGCCGACAGATTTTTACGTTGTCCAAAAACTAAAAGGGGTTAATTTGGATATCTCATTATTCAGGATTCATATTCTCGTCAGAACAGAATATTTTATTGAATTCCAAATTGAGCTATTTTGTATATTTAGTAACAAAGTACCTGGTGTACCGAGCTCTGCTCGGGTGAAAATAGATAAACATATCGTCCAGGTATACCAGCATTGTATCACATTCTCGAGACTGTAATAATAGAGAAAACGAATTTTTTAAAGAATTAAAATTAAGAAGTGTGATTGAAGTGATCTGTCAACCCCAAGCATCGGGTGAAATGACAGTTCACTTCACCTAAGTTTTAAACCAACCTTAAAAGCTTTTCACTGGCCGGGATTAAAACTTGCCGGGGGGCTTGTGAGTGTAAGCTATGAAGAAAGGGAGTAGTTAACCACTGAAAATACGAGTGCTGATCACCACTGATGAACTGATGTACTTGCAATATTTCATATACAGGGTGTTTGGCAGAACGTTGAACATACGAAAATGGTGGATAGGTGGGGTCATCTGCTACTTACTCAGCCCTAATTTATTTGGCCCTGGCCCCCTGGATATTTTTTTTAATGCAGGTTGAAATTAGGATTTAAGTATTTTTTACATCTTTCTGTTATAAGAATCAACCAATATTAAAGATTTAAAAAAAATGCCTGTTTTACCCATTTTTTTAATAAAAATTACACTTTAAAGTTAAGAAAGTTGTGAAACTATAAGAAAGTAAAAAAACAAATTAATATCCAGGGCGCCAGGGCCAAATAAATTAGGGCTGAGTAAGTAGCAGATGACCCCACCTGTCCACCATTTACGTATGTTCAACGTTCTGCCAAACACCCTGTATATATCACATTTCGGCTCAATCAAAAAGGTGCAAGAATTGTTCGGAAAAATGTATAAGTCAGTGTTCCCTTCCTGGAACTTCTTAAGACGCAGATATATTATGCCAGTGATCCTGAGTGATTAGCTTGCGTGTTCTGTACTGAGCTCACGCAACGCGTCGTACGTCCAACCAGTAATAGGACCTCGCCCATCAAGGAGCGCTGTCCAAAATTAGACGCATTATTAATTTATACATTTTTTTATAAATACATAAAACAAAAGGTATTATAATAAAACAAATAAACAAAAAGATCAATAATTAAATTATCTTTAAAATGGTGAAGATTTCAGAAAAATATGCTTGATAGATTTTGCGTGATTCTCAGTTTTTTATCCGCGTTAGACATAACTTTACAAATTAATTTCACTATGTAATATAAACATAATCTAAAACATTCCTATATTAAGTTGTTAAGAAAATGCTTTAATTAAACATATTTTTTTTCCAAATCTTTAACACCATTCGTTTAGACGTGATCTTCAGTATAAAATCGTCGCCTTAAGGGGTCGGCGCAATCATATTCATAGTGGCATTGCGTTATGTAATAAATAAGTATATTATTATATTCTTACATCTTTTTGACTGAGACGAAACACTTACAAAAGTCTGTAAACAACATCTTCAAGTCTCCAAATCTTTAATTAACACTTCAACTTAACAACAATCAGTGTTAAAAAACATTGTTGTTCCGGTTTGGCGAGGTTCGACTGCATTTGTGAAAGACCGTGACCGATCGATCTCGTTATGCCACACACTGACCCACTAGCGTTATATTCGTACATTTCGCCATTTCACAATGATTCGTCAGTATTTGTTGATTAATTGATTCTGCATTGGCCTTGAGTTTTTAGCGTAATAAAAAATGTTGTTGGCGCCAGTAGGAAAAGTGAATTGCGATTTTTGGGAGTCTCCTTTCTGATTGGTTATTTGTTATAATTATGTATGCGTAGAAGCCCGAGAACGAAGCGAAACGAAAGTAAGTTCGTTTAGCTGACGATGAAAACCAGCGCTGGGGCTCTGTCTCACATAGGGTCGCAGCATTATGTTGAGCGATGGCAGATTTGCGTGGATGTGACGCATATTTTCCCCTAATTTGTTATTATTTGTGTTTGTGTTCTTTCTTTGCGTCATGTTTACCGCAAATAAACGTATTTTCTCTCTTTCTTTTTTGAAGTGGAAAAACGATTGAACTCGCGACACCGTTTCCGACACCTCATTTTTGTAAACGCGATTGTGCTCTTTATTTATATTAAGTTACGGATCAATGTTCTATGCAATTATTTTTACTTTAAAGGTTCTGGAAGTATTTTTTTTTAGTTTTCACTTCTATCGGCACTCCTGGAGTGCCACTGCTTTTTTTTTTTTCTTTATCAGTTCACCTTGGCCTATAAAATTTCATAAACAGCCAGCCAATAAAATGCCGACTTCAAAGCTATAAAGGAAACTATCCAATCCAGTTCACATATTCCAATAAAATGTGTTGCCATGTCCTGCCAACTGTCACAAAGTCCATTAGTCAGCACACTACGCAACACGGACATGTCGAACGACAAGCATTTATACGATTTTATCTCAAGCGATTATACGTGTCTAGACTGTTTAATTAGTTAGCTCCTTGAAGTGGTCACCGTGAAGAGTTTAAAGACACTGCATTTCAGTGTAGTAGGTTCTGATTTGAAATGACATAAAGATAAACACGCGACTGCGTTGCAATATTACATAATCAACCTTAATTCATAATGTTCCAACTGCTAGTCTAGTACTTAGGCCTCCACTCTGTGAGAGACAGTGGTATCGACCACTACGCGAACCGGGAGCTGTGGTGGACGTCATTTGTCTTCGTTTTTTTGTTTCTAGGACTTGTTTATTTCCTCTCCATGTTATCCTTCACCATTTTAAGAGCAATAGTGATGAAACAAATTGAGTTTTAAATTGAGGAGCTCATGGCTAAATAATAACAGCCGCACGGGTCGATCCATCAGGTTAAGCTACGCTTGCCGGGGTTGGTTCGTGGATAGGTGACCATCTTTACACACTGACACTTCTCCGTGCCTCGGAAAGCACGTTAAGCTGTTGGTACCGGCTGTCATTCGTGTATCTTTGACTGTCGTTACAGGTCGTCAGACGCCCGAAAGTCTGACAACCAGTCTTACCAAGGGGTATCGTATTACCCAGTTACTGGGTTGTGGAGGTCAGATAGGCAGTCACTCTATGTAAAATACTGGTATTACGACCCCAACATAGTTAGGAAAAGGCTAGGCAGATTGATTTGGTAATGAAACAATTTACACAAATTAAAATGCCTGTCTGAATTCGAACCCATAACTCTACCACTGACAGGTATGATGGCACTACGTGCCATGACACAATTTGAGAAAATTTTCCGAAATCGGTACCCACCATTCAGTATTTCAAAATTAAAGGCTGCATGCGCTGTTGCTCAGTAAACAGGAAGAAGTAATGATACTTTACGGAAGATCTATCCAGCCAACCACAGAATGCAGTACGGTATACGATTACTTACCTTATTATATTACACAACACTGCCAGCGATATAATTTCAAGTTCAATATCAATAATCATCCTCCAGTGCATTCAATCCAACTTCTTCAGGCCATGCGCCAAGTTTACACAACGGGACTTTTGTCTGGGAATATGTCCGCAGACGAGCTTAATTGTTTATTCAACAGAGGCACTAAAAGCTTCACGAATTACGTAACTACAAAATATTCCCAAAACTAAGTCGGTTTAACATGAACGAGATGTCTTGAGGTCATAGCTCTGGTGGTGACTTGCGCAATGACAAACGGAGAACACGGAATAGATGGAATCAGAAGTCCCATTGAGTCGTATCAAGATAATGCCATACCTACGGTTCATGAGTTTTGAGGATTAGTTGCGCCCCAACCGTTTTCTTACCAGATAAAACTTTAGGAAGCTGGGGAAGTTGTTATGTGTAGTTTAAAAACATAAATGACTTTACTATATTATGCTAACCTATAGTAATGACTAAAAATGAATGAACGAATTAATAATAATGATTTATTTGAAATAAAATGTAAAAATTAATGTTTATAATTGTAATAATTAGAATCAATTTTATATTACATAATTTAAACATTTGATATGTGACCATTTGCAGTGCCCTTACAGGGTGCATGTCTTAATACTGTGTCTTAACCAGTGTTTTACATACCTATTAGCAAATAAATAAATAAACAAACAAAACATCTCTATTATAGCAAACTAACAACACAATAACCTAATAAAGATTGCTTAACGTGGACCTACCAAGAGTGAAGGTCTTCAATGATCCACCGAAGGAAATATTGTTATAATAATTTATCTGTGATTGCTTAGGCGACTGTTTTTGTCTATCCTCTTGTCTTCCTCCTTCGCCTCCTCTAAGAAACCCACGGGAATAAAGTGGGTTCCCGTTCCCCTTTTTACCGCGAACTTTATATACAATCTCAAAAAACTCAGGTAACCTTTTGTACTTCTTTACTCTGTGTCAAGAACTAGCATTTCATACGGCACTCTATGGTTCCAAATTCTTACACATTTTGGTAAATTATCGGTCATTACGGTCTTCGAGGTGTAGTTAAAAAACTATTAAGGTTTGAATACCGTTTTTCTTTCGACATCTTTTGCTAAGCGATCTTAGTTTTTCTTCATAGGACAATGAATAATACTGACCTGTGGTGCAAGTGTGTCGAAACGAAACCGTTAAGTGTTAAGTCGTGTCGTGTCATGTCGTGTCTAATACTTTCTGTAGGTACAAATGTAAGATTGCAGTCACACTCAAACGTCCGGTGCCATATTGGGAATTTGGGATTGAAGATCCCCAAAATTGATAAAGGTGACTGTGTCTAAGTTCATTGCCCGTAAACTATGATGGTTATCGAACCTCGTGAGACATTATAATTTAACAGTAACTAATTCCGTAAATATGAAAAAAGAACTGTTAAAAAAATTGGAAAATAGAAGGAACCCAAATATTTACTCACCTTGTAAATGGTATAACATTTCCCATCTTTAGGCCAGTACAGCATGAGCCATCCTCTGGGCAATGCTGCGCAAGGATTCCTCTTCACATCAGCCCACGGTGGTGGTAGCACTGCGGCCTGAGAGCCGCACAGCAATGCTGCCATCCACACCCACGCCGCCATTTTAGAACACTCCAAATTCAATTTGAACACTTTTTAAATCTTTTCATTTTTTATTAGCTGGCAGGTACAGTTCTTTCTTCATTCAACCTAGTTTTCATTGTAGTTTTTTATCACTAGCACTTTTTTGTACAGTTAAATAGTATTGTTCCATTATTTAATCTTAAAACTGTAGTTCTGTCTCCAGTAAGACAAAAAGTTAGTTATTGTTAATAACCACTGAAGCTTTTAAGTAACAAAAACATGAACGGTTCACTTAATTAATGAACATTGTGATGAAACATTTCAACGAACACATTTTTTTTTTTTTTGTTTTACTGCTAGTATGGAGTCAGTTACACAAACTATTGTGCTTTTTTCACATCGTTAAAGATGATGGCTATAAAAACGAATAATGAATTGATTAGATACACACATTAGCATTACAACTAATTGCTCTAAACTCTAAAGACACTCAAATCACCCTGCTAAACCTTTTCTCGACTATGTTGAGGTTGGCTTCCAGTCTAACCGGATGCAGCTGAGTACCAGCATTTTAAATCCCTATTACACTACTCGATATTTAGGGCCCGATATTGAGGTGATGTGTTTTTTAATAGAGACCCTTCCTCCCTTACTTTTATTACACCATCCCGAATTAGGGAAAGGATCCCTGTATATCGCGTAGTGTATATAAACAAGGCTTTTACATGGAAATGTCAACAATATTCGCGTAATTTATTTTACTTCACACATTTTAAAATACAAAATGTCTAATCATTCGAAAATTGTTGACATTGGCATAGGGGTCATCAGGAGTAACTTGGTTGCAAATGACCTCTCCTACATCCCCTTAACGAATTGCCGACGTATAACCAATAACCCTGTATACTATGCTGCAACCATATTATACAGTAACAACTATGCAGCCCACCCATTTTTTTATACGACGCAGCCTCCATAATTAACCGTAGGGAGAGGAACAGATTTAAAAAAAAAAAGTGATGCAGGCAGCAGGAGTGTGGTTTTAGCCGGTAAGACTTCGGCACTGCCCAGACTGACTCATAAGTGAGGCAGTCTGCAGTCTGGGCGTCCATGAGGATTTCCAAAACCTACCAAAAAAAAAACCAGTTACTGGGTACACGATACTGCTTGGTAAGGCTAATTGTCAGACTTTTAGGCATTTGGACTTTTGGGTTGCTCTAGAGACACTAAACTGCCTTAAATTTGCGAACCGCGAAACTGTGGCAGCCGTTACTATAGTTTTATATCATAAACGTGATTTTAAAATTACATAATTGTCTCATAACTTTCAGCGTGACACAGTTTTTTCATT
This sequence comes from Agrochola lychnidis, assembly GCA_963680765.1. NCBI lineage: Eukaryota > Metazoa > Arthropoda > Insecta > Lepidoptera > Noctuidae > Agrochola > Agrochola lychnidis. Next base: position 21,599,997 of record OY796857.1, read on the forward strand.
TCAAAGTAACTGTACAAGATTTTCTGTTCCGATAAATTATATCTATTTTTTCGTGCTCAGTCGGTTAGACTCCGGAGTATGCAGGTGCAGTCGTGCGGCAGACTTCGAAGATGTTACGTTATTTTGTAATAACTAGTCGTTGTTTGCGGTTCTAGCTGTTTTGCTATCGTTTTTATTGGAGTATGATTGATGGAATGTTTTATAGGAACTGCTGTAATAGGATAGCTTTCTTAGAAAAAAACTAGAATAGTCTTGGTTACAGTTATTTAATTAAAAACTGCTCATCACTGGGCTTTCTGAATGTTCTCACAGCTGAGCTCAATATAATCACCCACTACGTTTTTAAGACATGCCGACCCCAACATACTTAGTTGTGAAAAGGCTCGGCAGATTGATCCCCATCAATCCATTAATTTCCGTGTCACGCTGTCACGTCGTGCCTGTATGCCTGCCTGTCTGCCGGGAGCCTTAATAAGGCTTGAATTGACCTTTGAACTAGTTTAATCTAGAGACTATCGCTTGTATAACACGTAAAATGTTAGGAGTTAGGACATAGACTCAGTTACTAGGACATAGTTGCTATAGGTCAAGTTTCTACTTCCTTATATCACAAATATCTATATTGTAGCATTTATTATAATCCTCGGAAGAACCATCAATAACCGAAATACGATCACGATTATTATAAATTACTGTATTATAAATCACATTAATATTGTATCATTATCATTAATTGGCATCGACAAAAGACATTACATTTTTTGATTAAAGATGTCGAATCATTTCTTTATTTTAATTTCTGTAAGTTTATTTGTAACGACTGTTCAAGTCAATAAATAGTTATTATTTTCTTTAAATGTAGGTAAATTATAATTTTCTTATCTGTATGTATTTTACTGTGTGTACATAAATAATAAAATAAATAAACAGGTGTTTCTAGTATGTGCCCATGAGCGGAGTCTGCACTCGCGTTACCTTTGTTATATAAAAGTATTGAACATTAAATTTTTTTTATATTATCTAGTCTTCGATCAAAGCTAAGCATTTTTTTTTTCATTCTTTCTTATATTTTTTTCTTTCTTTTCAGATACTAAAAGTAAATAAATCATCTCCATATAATTTCTAAAAATTTCTAATTGAAAAGGGTATGCTGAGATGGTTTGGGCATATTGAGAGAATGAATGAAAGGCGACTAACAAAATGTATTTACAAGGCTGATGTAAAGGGAAAGGCCGGGGACGCCTTAGGAGGACATATACTGACCTTATTGGTGATGTTCTTCAGAAATGCCAGGTGCGTAGTACTCGCAACCGGGGCGCGTGTATGACCAGATGTATAAACGTAAACGAGGCAAAAAGACTATGTAAGGATCGTAGCAGGTGGCGTTCTTAGTTTTTGCCTACCCCCATGGGAAGAAGGCGTGAGTTTATGTATGTATGTATGTATAATTTCTAAGGACATTGCGTGATAAGTCTAAAATCAAATATAACTTATTCAAGATGATCGAATAATATACCTAAGGCCATTGCCTAAGGCAAACTAGTCAAACGGTAAATATTTGACATAAAATTAATAAATAAATGGATTATAAAATAACTTAATAATGTCTTATGATAATGAACTGCCAAAGAAACTAGATTAAATCCATAAAAGGCATTAGCATTGTAAACTAGTGAATATCATTGACCCCGGAATTTAGATTAGTTCATATTTGTTTATTAAAGTGTGGTTTTATTAGTTTAGACTTTAAATAGTAAATAATTTATTGAATAATCCGACATTTACCGGTAAAACATGTGCGTTTTTAAGTAAGACATAACAATAATAAACTTAGGTAAACGTGGAGAGATTGGCAAAGATCGTCGCTCGGACGCCTGAAGGAGGACAACACCGCCGTCGAGGTAGACCGCGGCGAAGGTGGTGTGACGATCTGTTCATGTTAGCAGGGCCAACATGGCCAGAAATCGCACAAAACAGAGAGATTTCCAACCCAAAAAAAAAAAGTATATATACATGAGTAGAATCCTATCTGTACCTACCTAAATTATAAGAAAATTATGTGGTATCCTATAATAATAAAAACTTGCATGAAATTGTGTAGCCTATGTTGGAGATTCAAATAAAAAAAAACTTTTTACAAAATAAAAAAACAACCGACTTCCTAAAAACACTACAAAGTGAAAAATAACTTTAATTTCGGAAGTCGGTGTCTTTGGTTTTGAATTTTCATTTTTTGTTACCGACTTCCGAAATTAAAGTTATTTTTCACTTTATAGTGTCTTTGTCTGTTCACTGTGTAGTGGAAGTCGGTTGTTTTTTTTATTTTGTAAAAAGTTTTTATTTTTCACTTTTTAGCTGTGGTACCTTTTTTTTTTTTTTTTTTTTGGTTGGGACATTATCAAATAACTTCTCCCGCTCTGGGCGGAGCGGGAGGGCGTGTCAGACTCTTACTGACTAAAACCCACCCGTGTTCCTTCGGTTGCCCTGTTGCCGGGGGCCACGATTTCCCGATCGGTTTTCTTCGAACCTCCGGCAGGCATTGGCCCTAGTGGACCCCTTCAATTCTGCTGACATCTCTTTGAGGCGCGCGTGGAACACAACGCGCCGTCGACCCGGGCTTGGTCCTTATCGGACAGCGAGCTACCCATTGCTCACCGTCCGCAAGCCCGCGCCTACGGTGGCCGGAAATCGGCTCGCGTAGCTGTGGTACCTACCCCACACAAATTCAAAAACCACTACCTGCTATGTAAATATGTATTATTGAAGCTAACTCAAAAGCTATCAAAGCGAAATTAATAAAAATTAAATGGGACCAAAAACAAAAAAAAAGAATTTTCAAAATCGGTCAACAATTGACAGAGAAATCGGTGAACATACATAAAAAAAAACAAAAATAAAACAAACATACGCGACGAACATATAACCTCCTCCTTTTTGGAAGTCGGTTAAAAACTAATTTCATGTTTACGGACAGCAATAAAACAATCCTAATTCAAAAAATCATCACAATTTACAACAAATTAACTTACGTTAATGCCTCTATAAATCAGTTATTTCCATTACACGATAACGGGCTGCCATTACTAGTAATCTCACCACAACTGGGATCGATGTAACGGTCTTTGTTACCGTTCTGTGTCTGCGTCTGCGCCGAAATGTCGAAACAACTACCTACCTATAATTTTTAACCCACTTACAGGCTAAGATTACGTCTTGTAATGTCGGTGTAAGTTATAAGCGGTAGCGGGAAGAAGATGGTGTAGAAAACGGTTCTATTTCGTATTCGTTTCTTTACTTTGTTAGACTCTCTAGCTTTGGTTTCTTAAGAGAGGGATGAACGGTCACACAATAACGGCTGCCCAAATACAGAGCGTTTTTCAACACTGGCCGCTGGGCCGAACTCATTGACGGCGAAGCTAATATGCATGCTATTTGGTAAAGTTATTTATTTATTTAGTTTTACTTATTTATCTAGTTTTTATTTATTTATTTACATATTTAATTATTTATTTAATGAAATTCACGATGATTTATAATGAAAACGAGCGCGTAAAATTTCATGACCTTTGGACGTTTAGATATAATGGAAAAACTGCTAGATGTATCTACTCAAAATAACTTTTGAATAAATTGTCTGTGTCTGTACGGTTTTTATTTTTCCATTTTCATTCTCCATAAGTTATTTATTTACGCCCAAAGATGAGTTAAAAAATGTGTTGAAATATGGAAGTTTCGATGCTCATAACTTCCAAACTAATTTTTTTTTTTTTCGATTTTGCTTCCATACAGGCCTAGATAATGACGAGACAAATTGATGTAATTTTAAATTTTGAACTTAAACCGTCAAACAGACGAGTTATCACCAAACTACGTTTGTGTGGAAGAATGACCGAGAAGCGTAACGTTAATGTCAAATACTGGTGATATTAAAATGACAGATTTTCATGACGGCCACCGCTCTTCTAGGAAACCGTAATCACTTATCAGTAAGTAAGTAAAAAAAAGCTATACGCACATTTAATGGAGAAGATAAAAAAATCTACTACGTACTACTTGCTAAATTAACATCTTGCAAACATTTCGTACCATTTAGCTTGGTTACTCTAATGATTTATGTAAACACTAAATAGGCAGCACTCCGCTCCGCTTAAGTTTATCGATTAGACCAACTAATATGGTGGTGTGAGTTTGAATTATTATTACAAAAAGCCATTGTCTTTCTCAAAATACCTTTCCTGATTCCATCCAATCTGTTTCTAAAATAAATTGAGGATAAATTAAATTTAGAGCAAACGCGGTCACATGGTCGGTGGCGTTCAAAGACTCGTGCAGACTGGCGCGACTTGTCGCGCGACGCGACACCAGTAATTGTTCTACCGTGACGTTTTCTTAGTTTTTTTAAGTGAAAACTTCTTTAGGCGCGTTGGGCATTTTTGAGTTGGGAAAAACAATTAAACTCGCGACACTGCTGCCGACACCAGCTTTTGACCATTAAAAAGACATCAACGCGCGATACATTTTCTTTGGGATTAATGACATTCCAAACATTGAGACATGATAACGACATGATTGATATTTCCCTTCTTTTTTACTGACTTCATAAAAGAAAAGTATTTCCTGCACAATAAAATTGTTCAAGTTTTCACTTCTGTCGGTACTCCCGGAATGCCATTGTTTTATTTTTGTTAGAGTCGAGTCGCGCCGCGCCATTCTGCACGAGGCTTAACGTAATTCCTAGTTTTTCTCCCTGGTTAATGCTCCTAACCCTATAAGTATCGATAAATCGTAAAAAAAATATTAGAACCGTGAAGTTTCTTGCCGGCTCTTCTCGATAGGAAACAACCAATTAGAACCGTGCACCTAGCTTCTGACGTTTCATAAGTGCCCTGAGTAATTTTGACTAAGTATCATTAAGCCAACAAAGAATGAACACCAAAACGGCCACGTGCTCCGCGTTTACACTTGACTGCCTACCTTGTACGACCCTTGCTTTCACACTGGACACCGAAGATTTCTTAGTAATCTCACACGATTGACTTGAAATTGTTATTTTGGGTTTTACCGCCGCTTTGTGGATTAGATATTGTTGAAACTATGGATCGTTGTGTGAATTGTGGGATAGCAACTAGTCACTGCAATACACTAATATGTTTGAATCTATAAATTCACACCATTTTCATCTCGTTACATTCAGGCCCAAGAGTGTATGTAATCGTTTCCGTCTCCTTTATCAGTTATAAAAAGGTAATACGACTGATTGGCGAAACACCGTTAGGAATATTAAATATCCATTTGGTGGGTACACCTAATATTGGTTTCATATAACCCGCCCACGTAAATTATAGTGTGGTCCTAAGAGTCGAAATTAAATAACGGTCCTTAGGTACCTACAGCATGACGAAACTTCAGGCTTATTCACAATGAACCTACATGGAGATTTTACCGCTAAAATAAGTGACAGTAAGTAAAATTTATTGTAAAAACATAATATTTTCATCCGGCAATGTATCTGATTTCTTCATTCAATGTATTTTTCTTGGGTACAGGTCTTTTTGAGCAATTTATTGTTTTTATTGTTTAGTACTTACACCTACTGCAATTCTTTAGGGACAAGATTATATTACTGCATACAAGATACGTAACACAAATTCGAAAATGACGTACTTATTTTTTTGAAACGAATACTTCTTTAGGCGCGTTGGGCATTTTTGAGATGGGAAAAAACAATTGAACTTGCGACACCGTTACCGACACCTCATTTTTGCTAACGCGATTGTGCTCTTTGCTTATATTACGTTACGGATCAATGTTCTATGCAAGTATTTTTACTTTAAAGGTTTCGGAAGTATTATTTTTGTAAGCGCGATTGTGCTCTTTATTTAGATAAGGTTACGGACCAATGTTCTATACAAGTATTTTTCTTCCACCAAGGCGATCTTATTCAGGTTTTCACTTCTGTCGGCACTCCCGGAGTGCCACTGTTTTTTTATTAGGAATTTTATTTAGGAACATAGTGTCATAGAATAGCAGCAAATTGATTTGGAAAATGATAAAGCTGAAGAAGAGTTAATTCTAACCTATGCAAACATAAAAGATGCTTTAGATTTAAGTACTACGTCACATTTAGAAAAGGAAAAAAATAATTGTTTATGGATTTATTAAGTCATTTTATTTACACAGTGGCACCGAATAACCGAAAAATTATTTAGGAAATGATAAAGCTGAAGCAAAATTTATTCTAAACCATGCAAATATAAAAGGTTCCATAATGGTGTCCCACACCACATATTGCAAGATGCTAACTACAAAGTATCCTGATTCAAGTCACAGCCCTAATCGGATCATTTGAAGTCGCGACTACAACACTAGCAAAGGTATTGATACAAAATGCTGTTACGTCAACCGTTAGCCGTGAGATTGATAACAAAAACGAACAAGCATGGCGATGAGAATAAAAAACGCGAGCAAAGGTAACTCGCATTCTGACTTGTGAGTTCCGTCGATACCAACCTTTTTGTTTTTACTAGTACTTAAATAAGTTTTTTGACGTGAAAACTTCTTTAGGCGCGTTGGGCATTTTTGAGATGGGAAAAAACAATTGAACTCGCGACACCATCACCGACACGTCATTTTTGTAAACGCGATTGTGCTCTTTATTTATATTACGTTACGGATCAATGTTCTATGCAAGAATTTTTACTCTTAAGGTTTCGGAAGTATTATTTTTTGTAAGCGCGATTGTGCTCTTTATTTAGATAAGGTTACGGACCAATGTTCTATACAAGTATTTTTCTCTTCAATTTTTACTTTACAGGTTTTGGAAGTTTAAATAAAAAAAAATCCTTATATAAATCTGGTGAACTCCATGGAAAACTGTTAGTTACATGCATTGCAAGTATTAAAACTATAATTCTGAAGGAAGCTTTATAGCTTCTTTGATACCCAAGAATCATCCCAGTAAAATGTAAGCAGTGATAGCCTAGTGATGGACTGCCAAGACATAGGTCTTGACTTCAAACGCAAGGCACGCACCACTTTTCGGATTCAATTGCTTCATAAACGGTGAAGGAAAACATCGTGAGGGAACCGGCATGCCTGAGATTATTTCTCGACGGCATATGAAGCTAAGTCAAAGGCCCATGGGCAGCTTTAAAACTCTGACACCAGGTTAGTCACTAACTACACTAAAAGAAAGAAGATCCCAGTAAATGAGATCGTTATTGATCATTAAGATAATTCCGTATCTAAGAGAGAATTTAACTACAAAGTTAGATAAACGGATCCCTAACCAACCAAGTAAGTTTCCCATAATTGTCTATATCACTAATTAAATTGCTCTATCTTAAGCGAATACTAATCTGCTTCTTGCTTAACATTAAAGGCAGTGATGTGGAATTACCTGTAATATTCCTGATGTAATCTAAGCAGTCTATAAATATAAACGTTGAAATGAAGAGCATTCTAAGATCTAGAAACATCGGATGCCGTCTTTAAGATATAGATTTCATATTTGTGATATCTTTATGTTCTCGATATTTAAAACTAATTGAATTGGAACAAGCACACTGTAATAACTAAACGATTAATTTTAGTTATGATGAAGATGATTTGAAAATTCCACAAGGAAAACTATACCCAGCTGTAGGTGGAAAATGGGTTAATGGAGAAAAGATGAACGTATCATAAATTATGATTGAATGCATAAAAATCAATATTCAAGGAACAATGCGAATGATTCTAAATCCATTGCACCAAGGCAAGTAAAAAGATCAAATTAAAGGAACCAATTGAAAATATTACGTTAAAAAATATGGCTAGCAAAAAATGAATTCATCTTCAAACTTGCCACAACATCTGCATGAGCAATTGCATGTAACCTTTCGACAGCTTTACAATAGTAAAGATTTAAGTTAAGCTGTTATCTCTTGCGGCTGACACACTTTAAAATATTACAGATTGTATTGAGTAACTATATGGCTTAAAGGGTAGATGTATTGTCCCGCCATATAAGCTTTAGATAAGTATCTAGCGTTACGTATGTACAGTCCAAAAAACATTTCAATCCCAATATAAACCGTAAATATGGTGTAAAATAGGGTAGTTGCCTAGGTTAAAAAAAAGAAATTCTATTTAGTCCGTCTTTCAGATAATAAAAAAATATTAGACACGTATTTTTTGCTTTATTATATTAATCAAAACTAACTTAGAAAACACGCATTAAAGTTGGGGAGTGGGGGCTCGCTACGTCACAACGCAGTATTAAATCTAGCACGGTGTGACGTCATTTCACATTTTAACTCAATGTATCGCCGTAATCTTTTGATTACGTCAAAAAAGAAAAAATACGTGTATAATATTTTTTAATAATCTACAAGAAGGACAAAAAAATTTTTGGACACAGGAAAGAATCTTCTTTACATAGGTTACTTCTTTCTATCTTTTTCGTGTTGCTAGTGACTAACCCGGTGTCAGAGTTTTTATGCCGCCCATGGGCCTCTGACTCGTCTTCATATGCCGTCGAGAAATATCTCTCAGGCCGGTTTCCTCACGATGTTTTCCTTCACTACTAACTTGATTACTGTAGATATTAGATGCTTTTACTACTGTGCAAAAATCAAATCTCTAGCATAAATAAAATCTATTGATTGAAAAAACAAGACTAAAAAGCAACACCGAAAAAGATTGAATTTCTGTAATTGATATTACTACCAACAGCCTCATCTACTAACCACCAAAAAGTGATTTGAGGAAGTGTATTGACACGAATTGTATATGTTATATTATAAAGCATCAAGGATTGTATGTAACATCTTTGATGGAAACCTTACGTAAGGAACAACGGACATTGACAGAGTATAATTAACACCACCTATTGTGCGCAGGAGTTTTTAACACTTGAGAATAAAACTAGGCCTTTTTGCCCGTAGTGACATAGGTGTTGCAACTATAAAAAATTAAGCAATTGCCATTAGAGAATGACAAAAGACGAATGCTTCAGTTGTTTATTTTCTTGCATCAGGAGTGTAAGCCGACTAAAAATCGGGTCAGTGTGTTGCTTGCAAAATGTATGACTGATAATTTATCATACATGCTCATACATTACTATTACAATGCCTAATTAATCACATCACTTCATAATTTCACCTACAGACTAACAGCGGGTTAAAGCACTACATGTGCCAAATCATATTGTTTTTGAGTTAACCGATAATGCGGTTTATTTATGAACGTTGCTTGAAGTTTAAACATCGAAAATGTATGCTTAAACAATAGCTAATCATTAGTTTACTTTAAACATGGCTTTAAAGGAACACACTCTTATAAGAACGCATCATAAATTTAAAACAATGAGATAGGAAAAAATTAACAATATTAAGTAGGTAACACAGTGGTGCCGATTCCCTTGTTCACAAACTAAACTAAATTTAAGTTCAGTGCATCTTTTTCTTTCTATTTCATTAAGAAAAGGACAGAAGATAAATTTTAGTTTAGTCCTGTCAAATTAATCAGCGCTTGACGTAAATTGACGTAATTTTAGTTGGCAAGTTTTTAATCACGTCTAAACTTGTATGGAGTAGTGACAGGCGCTGATTAATTTGACAGGACTAAACTATAACAAAGGACCAAATATGGCGGTTGTAGCAATTAGTTGTATCTCTAGGAAACTAACAAGAAACGAGAACGCTAACAAAATTATCTACCCTACATAAATAGCCACTTAAACTATCTCCAAACTAGAACCGTTTAAGATAATGTCCACTAACTATTTAAACGAAAAGGTCATTAGTGTTGCCAGTTCTCATTCAACGTAACAAAGCGTCTGCAGAAAAAAGGCTTTTGTAAGCGAGCTCCATCTTCTAATTAGACCTTTTTGTGTGGCAGATTTAATAATGGCTGCATACTTGGGCAGTTGCTAAACAAATGTTGAATAATCTCTTTTGTTGTGTGCACTTTTTCATTAGTGAGTTTTAAGATAAGGTCCGGTAAATAGCGGTGTGTTAGAGGAGAATTTTCGCGAGACATTATTAAACAAGTCTAATATTGTCTCACTATAGATGTCTCATTTCAGACTTATATTAATTATAAGTTCTGGTTTCCTTACGATGTTTTTCCTTCACCGATGTCAATAATGTCCAAGATAAACTCTGAAAGATAAATAGAATTTATTCTTCTCTTGTTTCGGTACGAATTAAACCAGATACGCCCAAGTCGTGGTAAAAAATATATAGGAAACAGAAAGTTTGGTAAAGGATTTCACTGCTCAGGCAACGGACATTAACGTCCCTCCCAGAATCTCTCTTTATGCACAGGAAAAAAGCACATTTCCAATCGTAACTAATAACATTCAAACCTCCTTATTAAGTCATTATTAAACCACTTTTGATATGAACGTTCTCGATTCAGACCCAATGTGACACCGGAAAGATTCTCTAACGTATTATGCATAACATAACAAATTATGAGGGAAACCATAAGGTAGCCCGCGAAATTTAAATTATCTTACGTTTTTTTTTGCGATTTGCAGGTCAGTGTCAGGGGGCCCACCAGCAGCTCAAAAGCAGTATTATTTTAATATTACTTTAGTGGGAGAAAGAGATGGAGTTATACGTCCCGTAGAGCTTCATCTCTTTCCCACACTGAAGTAATATTAAAATAATACTGCTTTATGAGCTTGTGGTAGGCCCCCTGGTTGTTGTTGATCAAAATTTGGTTCACGACAGTAACTTTATATTTACAGAATAATAATCATCATAAAAATGCAGCTTTTAAAGGACATATAAAAGATTAGCAAACTTCTGATTATTCCGAGGTTGGCCTGTTCTTGAGCTAATTAAGTGACCTTCCTAAACATGTCCTTTTTATACGAAACGAAACACATATTTGAGGGTCATTCACGACGACGTAAAATAATTCTTAGCTTGTCGCGAGTTTCAAAGCCCTAATACTAGTTTCGTTTGCAAATTCTATTATGCATAGAGCGCGAGAGATATTCAAAACAATGTGGGTATTATGTAAGGTTCAAGTTTTTGGCGGAATGTGGGTAAATAGATTCTGCTACCGAATAACTTGCTCTACTTTTAAAACATTTAATGGTCTTATGGCAACTTATTTTGCCAAGAGGTATTGTGCCAGTTACTGGGTTGTGGAGGTCAGATAGGAAGTCGCTCCATGTAAAATACTGGTATTCCGTTTCATCCAGTTAGTCTGGAAGCCGACCCCAACATGGTTGGGAAAAGGCTAGGCAGATTGATTTGATGGCCAGTTATTTTATCAGCGATGTTTATATTATAATAATTATATTTTAGTCTAAAGTATTTTAGATGTATGAACGTAAACGAAGCAAAACAAGTATGTAAGGAACGTATGTGGCGTTCTGTAGTTTCGATCTTCCCTTGGGAAGAAAGCGTGATTTTATGTATGTGCAATTGTGCATGTATGCATATTTTATTTCTTATGACGGAAATTGATTATTATTGAAATAAAAGAGCTTAGGCGAGGACTCTCCAAAAACATATTCAGTAATTAATTTATCTTTAGCTGTCCACAAAAGAGAATTGAATTACCCAGCGCACTCTAGTCTCTAGGCAATCAGTTTCGCCAGCAATTTTGCTGACTAGCTTATCTTGTAGGCACGACATGAGCTATTGTCGTACCGACGCGAGATAAGCAAGAGAAGCTAGGACATTCAACCTTGCAGTTCTCACTAAATCTCTTGAAGAAAAAGCAAGGATGTAACAATTATTGCATATCTGACATTCAGGGGCATTTTGTTGCATCATGTCCATGCAATGATTATTTAATGTTAGTGACGATATTCAATTCTTTTTTAAGTTTGTTACATAATGGAAAACTCAAAGCCAATTGGTAAAAAAATTAAGTTATCATGTTAATCAAAGGATAGAAAAAATTGGTGGATCCATAGTCTCAGTGATTTGACTACTGCAAATATTTTCTTTGTGTAAGTTTTAGTCTTGGCGAACCAAAAACATGGTTGTTATTTTAGTCAACCCTAAGAAACCTGAAGATGGATGCCGGTAGAGATATATCTAGGAAGACGGAAGTGCATTACAGCATGATTTAGGAAAAGCCTACATCTAAGACGACAGACAAATTGCTTTTGAAATTATTTGTTGTGTAACTGCACCGTGGTGCCAAGATGCACCAGATTTTAACGTAATATGCAAGGTTAGAGATTAAAATGAAATTGTGGTTATAAAATTAATCGGAACTTACGGAGATATTAGTGAAGGCAGGAAATGGAAATGACAAATGGAACATATTTGCTATTGGCATGAAAAATGACACTTGTTATTATCTAAGACTAGCTGCGCCCCGCGGTTTCACCTGCATAAGTCTCCATCCAGTCTGCATCCAGTGGGAATATCGAGATTAAAAGTATCCTATGTGTTAATCCAGGTTATAAACTATCTGTGTGCCAAATTTCATCCAAGTATGTCCAGCCGTTTGAGCGTGAAAAAGAAACAAACATACACACACACTCACAAACTTTCGCTTTTATAATATTAGTGTTATTTCTTGTAGATTACTGTTAAATAAATTATGACATAAAATAAAAAGATTATCTTTGGTTTTAAATATTTTTCTAAATCACTCAATAATATTTTTTTAGAAACGTAAATAAATCTCAATCGTTTACTCGTTCATTAGTTAAGTAAGAGAGAACATTGATCTATCTGTTCGGAAGCATTGCTGGTGAAAATATTTAAATGAGACATGGTGTAGAGATAGAGCTAGTGTCGATCTTATGTCTCGGGAAAATTTAAATGTTAGCAAGTTGTTTAAAATACGAGAAGTGCGATTACAGAGGCTACACAAGTGCACATCAGCCCCGGATCTAAGGGGGAGCAAGCCGGGGCCCGTGCCCCGGGCGCCAACTTCAGGGGGCGACAAATTCAAGCGTAGCAGACCCAGCACACAGCAACTTGGCAATAAATGAGACGCGCAGCACATTTATAATCTTTCTATTTTTTTTCTTTTTTACAACAGTTTTGGCGCCCCTATTGAATTAGCGCATTATCGATCGATACAATTTGATTAACATGTTCCTGCCAAAATTTTCATTTTGAGAAAATTTTAATTTCACGGGGGCTAATTTAGCGCATCCCCATAAAAGTTTGGCGATAAGAGATTGATGGCAGTTTTTGCCTCGTCTCAAAAAAATTCTAGATCCGGGGCTGGTGCACATTAGACAATGTTGTAAGTACCGAATTCAATAATTTACTTAACTTTATAAAAATCGTATAACGCATCGTATTTTGCATATGTATCTGATAACTAAGGTTGACTGGTAGAAAATGCCTCAGGCATTAAGTACAGTATTTTTTTACTTGTAAAGTTTTTATAAATAAATAAAAATAAATTTCCACTTGCTTGATATTTTCAGATTTACTGAAAAATTTAAATAAGCGGCCAAAATAACTTCACGTCACAATTTATATTCCCCGAAGTGTTGGAAAAACTACATATTTTTCTAAATTAGAAACAATTCATAGCAAATATTACAAATGTTATATTAAATTCGATGTCGAAGACTGCTGAAAATTAACGTGTGTATCTAATTTAACTTTTAATTCTCTGAAACATGACAAAACAGCTCTAAACTAAATACAATTAAAAAACGCAAACCATAATGTTTAAGTTACAAATCCTAAGAAAACACTGAACATTCGGGGCGAGTTAAACCGCGAACGCGAACTCGCGCGTTAACGTTGCGGCGGCTGTCCGCGCTCTATCCCGGCTCGATTACAACTGAAAGGCTTTAGAGCTTTCTGACTCGATACAGCCTTGGCGCCATTACGTACGCTGATAGCAATTTGCTATGCTATTGCTAATTTATTGAGCCCTTATTTATTGACTGATTTTTCTTAAATTATGACTGTTTTAGTGCTAGTTTCCTCCAGATATTTAATAGTGAAAACATTAATTATGTCTTCCTTATTAGGTACCTACAGGTAATAATTTTATTTAGTTTCAAAAACGACCCATAAAATTAATTAATCACAAAACTGTCAAGAAATACATTAATTTGATAAATTGATATCTCTTAGCAATAAATTCGCTTCGAATAGCTATTCACGAATACGTAATAAGTGAGTTGAGCTGTTTTTAAACAAACAATGATATCTCATGGTTCTGAACATTGTTAGTTTTGGCTCCATGATGATATATTTTTTAGGTTTACACACCATAAATAATTATATGTTTATCTTTTTTTAAGCTACACATCTTCGGTCATTCTTCCTTCGAGTAGGTGCATATTAGTAGGTGTAAATTACAAGAAGAGATATTTATTTTTAAAGGAAAACTATCTTATCCTTACTACTTATATTTATTTAAAATCAAGAAATAGTGGATTTCCAATTATCCACAGAAGGCATTTTGTGAAAATCGCTAGCGATCAAAATCAAGATTTTCTTACAGAAAAACTAATATTTTCACGTTTTCTTGGGAGATCGTAATAATGTAATTTTATTGCGTGAAAAATTCATATAGGTAAATTCATATCTTTAATTTTTAAGTAAAAACAACAAGGACACAAAATCTAGACTGCACACAGATCATTAGATTCAAGAAAAACTTCTTAAATTTTTCCCAAAGTCCGACTTAACTAGAGCAGAACTAATACTTATCAAGAAAAAACCGTAACTACAAAAAACCTTTAGCGGTATCAGTTTCCGGTTATCAAGAATGATGTAAGCCAGTTTGTAGTGCATGGTGCCCATGACTTGGTTTACCGTTATACCAAGTTGATCGACCGCTATCATATAAAAACTACAACCATACCGCTACTATGAAAAGTCGATTTAGAATCGATATGTATCGGGAAGGATTTCGATTCGATTATACTTACGATAGTATTGCGAGTCATATTTTACATGATAATAAACTCCATGTCAACTTCAGTCACACTCATGTCAGAGTTTTTGAACAAAGTCACCAAAAACATTTTTAGGAAAAAGACCAAAAAATCGAAGGACCAAATATTCTCAAGTAATTTTGGAATTATTCTTGATTGAGATGTATGTAATCCTAAAACATACCTGGAAGCCTACCACCAGCTCAAAAGCAGTGTTAGGTATTTGAAAATTACTTCAGTGGGAGAAAGAGATGGAGCTATACGTCCTGTAGAGCTTCATCTCTTTCCCACACTGAAGTAATATTAAAATAATACTGCTTTATGAGCTTGTGGTAAGCCCCCTATACCCTAATTGCGTAACTTATTTTCGTAAACGATTATGACAAATTTTTTCATTTTGACAGTTCAACAACATTCATTGCGTTATTTACGTTGTTGAGCAGATTGTTTTTCCAACTTATGAAGCAATGGATTAGCAATCTGTTTCAAATCTAAACAGATCGTTATTGTGTTGTATTACTCAATTAGGATACTGTTCCTATATTGTTGAGAATATAGGTACTTAAGCCCTATAACCGTCACCCGATTAAATAACATAACTTCCCATAAAAATTTCAAACACCACCCGTTTATCGCCAACGTTCAAATTGTGGAGTGAATACTTAAAAGTCAACATAAACACTTTGTTTAATTTACGATTAGTATCTGTTACCTCCGTTTCCGTAACGCGTTTCTACCTGCGCCTGCGTTTCTACTCGGAGACTGACATTATGACATACATAATGTCAAAGATGCTCGTAAATTTTGTAGCGTTGAGATCAGGGTTGTAACGGATATCCGTATCCGCATCCGCAACTGCGGAGCATCCGCATAAATTTTGACATCCGCAAAACATCCGCTTCCTCAAATTTTGATTTTAAAAGCTCCGCATCCTCATCCGCATCCTCATAATTTCTATGAGGATGTGACCCTACTTTGTTCGCACAAATAGTGGATTTTTTAAAACTCGCGCCGAGCTAAATGGGCGGGTCGATAAGTGAGTTACGCGTTACTATTGGCTGAATTCGCAATGTCCTTGTCCTATGACAGATGATCGGCCGCACGTGGCACTGGTGGCACGACTGTGGTGTCACATGTCACAATCTGAGTAAGCCGACGTTCACACGGTCGTGATAAAATCGCAGCGATTTTTTTTTTCGTGCACTTGATTTTCAACGCTCTGCTTAGCGCCGAGACTTAAAAATCCAACAGTGTGTTTTTTCTACGCGCTGGGACGAGAGTGAGCCCCAGCGCATTGGATTCTCAACGTTCGGCTTAACACCGAGAGTTGAAAATCCAGTGCGCGATAAAATCCCGCCGAGATTATATTACTTCTGTGTTTACGTCGGCTTACTGGGTATAAAATCATTCGATTTTTTTTATCACCGCCAATGGCAAGTATCCCGAGCAAACAATTATTTTGTGGAGCAGGCCCTTATTTATGATGAACATAGAAACCGCTTAGAAGGCGAAACGGCCTGCCAGTTACTTTTTATCAAATATAATTTACCTTTACTTAATTTTGAATATTAAAGTTGTGCATTTGACTCCACAATTTGAAATTTCAGTTACCAAATTTCATCATCATATATCATAATCAGCCTATAATGTTCCCACTGCTGGGACACAGGCCTCCTCTCGGTGAATATTAACAACTTTAATATTCAATTTTTTTTACCTACCAAATAATTACCTACAACCTATACAAATATAAATACTATAAAAAACAAGGGCTATTTTTTGTACGACATCTGCATCCGCACCCTCATCCGCATCCTCAATAAGGAATTTTCCAATATCCGTATCCTCATCCGCATCCTCAAACCCGATTATCTCGATATCCTCATCCGCATCCTCATCTGTTATATGACATCCGTTACAACCCTGGTTGAGATAGAAATAATTTCAACAGTCGTGCAGGCCTGGAGGTTTATGGCACCACTTTTGAGGTTGTAGTTTGTCAACCTGGAGCAAATGAGTTTTTAGATGTCTTCTAAATAAATCTTAGACTGAGACACGCCACTCGTGATTCTTTATAATGTACACATATCGAAATGAGGGGAATCTATGCTTAATTTTAACTACAGAAAAGTATTAAAAAGATATTTAGATTTTTAAATATTAAAAAAAAAAATTAAATATATTTTTAAAACTTTTTATGGAATTTAAAAAAATTGTAACAAAATGGTGTAACTTTTAAACTAAATCATCTATCGCGATGAAACAAACTCCATAATTATTGGAAGTAATTAGGCGTCCTCATAAAATGAAAATTGTGAAAAAAACTACCCTCAATTGAAAATAAACATGTACACAACTGTATTTTTTTCATCAATTTTTACGATAGTTATAAAATTTATCAATAAGATGCCAAAGAGATATTTTTATATTAAAAAAAAAAAAAAAAATCCCTCGATAAAATTAAACATAGATTCTCTCATTTCGATAATGTGCACATTATAAAAAATCACACTGTACAAGGAAAACATCGTAACGAAAGATTGGCTTCTTATTCTACAAATGCGGTCTTTTGCAAACTATAGTGCAATATTACTATTTAGTATTTAACTCTGGAAACTTTATGGAATTCTTCTTTTTCTTCTGGAATTCGCAGTTTTTAATTACGTCCTTGTGTAAGAATCTGCGCTGTCTCTAAATTCCAAACATGAATAAAGGAATATGGATCAGTTTCAAGAAAGCTACATCATCAATCAATTTCGTACAGCTCCCTTCACTTCAGCTCTATTCACGTTCAAGAATCATTAGCTGGAGAGTAAGTCCACAAAAATTGTTAATTAACCATAAGTATTAACAATTAAGATTGATGGTTACTGACAAATGCGTGCGCTGACTGGACAGGTTCACTCACATAGTCATATTTGTGTGAATTTCCTCAAAAGACCCTTCAGTCACTAATCTACATGGTCTTCACATGATCTGACCAAAATTATGTCTGGACTTTAAAAGAGACTGCGACCTCTAAGTTTGTTTCGGCCTTTCTTCTCAAAGTAGTCAGATAGGAAACGCCGACCTGTAGCCTAATTGCGTAACTTATTTTCGTAAACAATTTTGCCTAATTTGTTTCATTTTGACATTTCAACAACATTCATTGCGTTATTTACGTTGTTGAGCAGATTTTTTTTTTCCAACTTATGAAGCAATGGATTAGCAATCTGTTTCAAATCGAAACAAATTGTGATTGTGTTGTATTACGCAATTAGGATGCTGATCTAGTTTTTAAAATAGGATTGATTTGTAAAAGTGTTTGTACAAACCTAATTACAAACTGCCTCGTTGGTCTAGTGGTCGCAAGCACTACTGCTGGTCGGGCAAAGTGCTATTGGGTTTTTCCATCTGAAATTTCTGATGGTAGCAATAGGGTCGTTCCCTATTACATGGGACTTAAACATAACTGGCAAAGTGGGGTGTACTATGGGTAAACCTCTACCCAAACCTTCGGGGAAACAAGGCGTGATATTATATGTTACGTAATTCACTGGCGGACTAAGCCCCCCCCCCTTGCGCAGGTGCGGTCCCCCCCGGGCCCCGGTCCTAGGGGGCAATTTTTTTTAATTTATTTATTTATACAATCACTTACAACTATTTTTACAGGCAAAACCCAATGCAGTAGTGAAGCAAACTTAAAAATATGTTCAGTAAGTCAAAGATAGTCTTTTTTGGGAGCCCCTACGTATACTAAATACTCGTATAAATGTAGAGTGCAAAAATTAACCATTCAAATTAACAATTAAACATTCTCTTTTATTTATTCAGACTTTCCTGTAAAAGTCGACAAAGTAACTCCTATTTATGTATGAATAATCAAAATAAAAATAAATGTAATTACAGAAATAAAATCATTTCTGATTGAATTAGGCCAATTTAGTGCACGATAAACAATCGAGTTTAAATAGTAAGTAAAAAAATTTGCATTCTCAAGCTAGAAAAGATTTTACGGTCGTATACGACGAGACCGCTGTTTTTATTTAACTTTATTAGCATTACATAATTATGTAGTAGGAAAATATGTATTTTGTAGTAAAGTTACATAAAGCCTGTGAAATAGGGCCTTTATTTGAATTTTAAATTAAACCGCGGTAGTAATTACATGATTGGAAAGAGATAAAATGTTTAAAACATACATAACATTTGCCAACATAAGTATTTATTTATTTCCTTTGGAAGACTTACAGCTAAACAAAACAGACTAATAGCTTGAAAATATGACTGACAGCCAATTACAAGTCTTCACATATAATTAACAGAATAATAATAAAAGAAATCTGTGTACAACACAGTACTGCCAACGAAAACAATAAACCGCCAAAGCTATACAAAACTATACATAAGAATACTAATACAATACAATACTACAATAAATGTGGTAAAATTAGGCTACTGAGGCTAACACAATCTGAGCAATATCACGCATCAGGTGAAAAAGTTAAGGCTCAAGTTCTTTCTGGCCACAGATATTATGTAGGTATCTCCTACAATGTGGAGAGAACAATACGACAATAAATGACAAAACTGACAATACTAATGCTGATGCATAACTGTGCGTTTGCACTGGCGAAACATCGCAACAAAACATGTTGAAATCTCTAGTGCCTGTCAAACATTGTATGGAAAATTGACAGAAAATAGAGATTCCAACATGTTTTGTTGTGAATGTTTCGCCAGTGCAAACGCACAGTAATAGTATTAAATTTTTGGAACTATCAAATAAATCCTAGCGTCGTCCTAATAAAAAAAGCGTTTCTTTCTAACCAATTAAATAGTTGTGAGCCTAGTGGGCCGACTATGGGTTTTGCCAATCTTTGACTAGCTATGAAGTGCCTGCGACACGGTCGCCAACCGCGTCCCGACAAAGATGACCTTGGTGGTCTACAACCGTACGACCAAATTTCAAACAGCTCTGCCGGTTGACAACCAGGGTCACCTCTATCGGGGACGCAGTTGGCAATCGTGTAGCGGGCACTATAGTGACTGCAGCCGCGTATGCAGACTGGGGAGTTCATTAGATATACTTACCTACGCAGTTTAATTTACTGTTGTATAGTCGTCTGCACCTTGTTATACATATAATTTTGATTGTTATTATTCAAGCGTTGTGTAATTTACTGCATATAAGATATCTGGTCCTTTTGTGATGATAGGACCAAAAAGATTTGCCTGAAATAGAGGTCGTCTACATTTACTCAGTTGTGAAACTGAAGGATTCATTTTCAAGAAGTATTTATTAAGTTACCAGAAAATAGGTACCTACATTAAAGAAAGAAAGAAATGAATAACAATTAAAATATATTAATTGATTGGATAAACAGCTGATCTGAATTACGGAACACATTCTAAACGCAGACGCAATATGGCAGGAAAAATATAAAATACGAAGTCGTACAACTTTATAATAATCTACCGGCAGATATCAGGAGCAAGCACATTCTCCTGTAACATATTTAAAGCCAAACTTAAGCAGTACGTCACTAACAACACAAAACTAGACATAAACCAGTCTTGTCCATAAAATGCGACACCATACTAACCTGCATTAAAAAAGAAAAACTATTAGCTACTGAACTAAACTTACCTACCTTAGTTATGTATTGGTGCTGATTCCCTTGTTCACAAACTAAACTAAATTTAAGTTCAGTGCATCTTTTTCTTTCTATTTCATTAAGAAAAGGACAGAAGATAAATTTTAGTGTAGTCCTGTCAAATTAATCAGCGCTTGACGTAAATTGACGTAATTTTAGTAGGCAAGTTTTTAATCACGTAGACGTGAACTTGAATGAAGTAGTGACAGGCGCTGATTAATTTAACAGGACTAAACTAAAATTTATCTTCTGTCCTTTTCTTAATGAAATAGAAAGAAAAAGATGCACTGAAGTTTAGTTTGTGAGCAAAGGAATCGGTACCATTTACTCGCTAAGTGAACAATGTATGTTCCTTTAGAATAAATAAAGAATCTTTAAACCCAGACTAATAGAAACGCAACACCTCAAATCTAATATATTTATTTTCAAACACATTTCAATCCTCTTCTCACATCAGCCGGTAATTTATACAATTTACAAGCACGATTTACATTTAAAACTAAGATTTATGCATGAGAGGCAGTTAACTAGATCTCCATAAAAACAGGTGTACATCAGTCATGCCTCACTTAGTCCAGGTGTAATGGCTGGAATTGCTATTGAGGAAGCCATTATAAGAATCATCATCATAAACATCTTTACTTACCATTGGCAATCTTACTAGTAGTTCTAAACGCTTAGCAACTAATGTAAGAATGCCGACTTCAATTCGAGCCGTAAATGTGCACTGCAATGCAGAACGGTGGTCGCAGTATAATTTTATCGGTGTCCTCACCGATTTCAACGGTAACTTATCGACCTGTTATAATCTTTTTAGATGTTTAATTTAATTTTTAGCCGACTTCCAAAAAGGAAGAGATTATATGTTCGTAGCGTATGTTTATTTGTTTTTTTTTTATGTATGTCCGCCCATTTCTCCGTCATTTGAGGACCGATTTTGAAAATTCTTTTTTTTTAATATGCTCTCGTGGTGGTCCCATATAAATTTTATTAACTTTGCTTGGATAGTGTTTGAGTTAGCTTCAATAATAAGTATTTTTTTCTCATCTAATATGTGGATGATATGATAAGTTCCTGTCACTGGTAGCAAGTAGTGGTATTTGAATTTGTGTGGGATAGGTACCACAACCAACGCTACGTCTTCTTTAGGCCTCCCACAAGATGGACCGATGACCTTGTAAAGGCCGCAGGAATCCGCTGGATGCGGAAAGCACAGAATCGGTCGAAGTGGCAGTGCTTGGGGGAGGCCTATGTCCAGCAGTGGACGTCTTTCGACTGAAATGATGATGATGATGATGAGGTACCACAACTAAAAAGTTAAAAATACTAACTTTTTACAAAAAAAAAAAAAACAACCGACTTCCAAAAAAACACTACAAAGTGAAAAATAACTTTAATTTCAGAAGTCGGTGGCAAAAAAAACGAAAATACAAAACCAAAGACACCAACTTCCGAAATTAATGTTATTTTTCACTTTGTAGTGTTTTTTTTTTTGTAAATCTGTTGTTTTTTTTGTAAAAAGTTTTAAACGGTAGGGAGCTGCGTAGTTCTAGTCGAAGCCATCTCAAGGGATCGATCTTCTTCTAAAACTCTTCCATTTTTCGAAAATCATCATCAGATATTGTTAGCATTAAAATGTCCATTTCTTACCGCTACAATAAATCTGCCAAAGAGAAAACAGCCATAGTAATAGGGTGGATCATCAAATCCGAAGTCGACAGGAGGACACAGATTTCCCACTATTTGACTTTCTTCCTTATTCGTCATACTATGTCTTTTCCGCAGGCCGCAGGAATCCGCTGGATGCTGAAAGCACAGAATCGGTCGAAGTGGCGGTGTTTGGGGGAGGCTTATGTCCAGCAGTGGACGTCTTTCGGCTGAAATGATGATGATGATGAAGTCTTTTCCGGATAACCACCACAAAGCAAATAAAAATATTTGTGACATCCATCATAGACTCAAGTTTATTTTCTTTGGTTCTTTTGGTTCTACAATAGGTATGGTCCTTTCTGATTGGGTACTATAATAAAAGTATCTAGGTACGCAGGCTCTTCATCGTCAATAATTGAAAACCGCTTTCCGATGTGACCAACTTTTCTGGCGCATCTTATTAACGGAAAGCACTGCTATGGTTTCCTATCTTAAAAATGTTGTAACCTCAATGAAGCAGACCAATCAGAAAATTCTGTCACACAAATCGTTGGCACCTTTAAAAGTGTTATCTTTGGAATTATAATAGTGCGCCCATAGCCTTATGTAACCCTATGACAAGTTGCTCAACGCTAACCGCGGTGAATTTGATATGCGACTGATTTGGCAATAATGATCCAAGATATTGCTCAATGGAATATGGTCTTTATGTGCTAGACTTAAGGCTTATTATGTTGAACTTGATTGGCTATCTAAACATGTATCGTTTTGTGTATAAAACGGTAAGCATGCTTAGGACCTTCGATGTGAGCTACGTTGTCTTGTATCGCAAATCAAAAATCTAACCTGCAATTTTATAGTAACACTAGCTGACCCCGGCAAACGTTGTTTTGCCAATTATTTGTTTGGGCTGGACAGCCCTTATCACTTAGGGGTATGAAAAATAGATAGTAGCCGATTCTTAGACCTACTGAATATGCATAAAAAATTTGGTAAAAATCAGTAAAGCCGTTTCGGAGGAGTAAGGTAACTAACATTGTGACACGAGAATTTTATATATAAGATAATAATAATTATGTCAAGGCAACTCCTAAACCTGAAAAGTTATAGGTCGCTGAAAGTCAAATACATATTGACAAAGACCGGTATTTTTAAAACCAAAACGTTATGAGTGATACCGGTATTATCTGTGATATCGGTATCAATCCAAAGCGTTAAATACCGGTATCATGACCTGTACCCTAATTGCGTAACTTATTTTCGTAAACAATTTCGCGAAATTTGTTTCATTTTGACATTTCAACAACATTCATTGCATTATTTACGTTGTTGAACAGTTTTTTTTTTCTAACTTATGAAACAATGGATTAGAAATCTGTTTCAAATCGAAACAAATTGTGATTGTGTGTATTACGCAATTAGGGTACTGGTATGAAAAATCCTCTGATTTTCAAAAATGAAATGATTAAAAAAACAAACAACACAAAAAAACTCCGTTGTGACAGCAAATGAAGACAGGCGCTTTGGTAATCATTACTCTAGATAAAAATACCTTTACTATTGTAAACATAAATTATACCTATTGGAGCGGTTACTACGCCGCGTTTAATAAAATTTACCCATCCGCCAAATATATAAAATTTGAACACCAGTACCATACCAATCACAGATGCGGTCTCCTCTACAAAGGAATCTTTTTTTCTGAACTCAATTACAATGAACTTGGCATAGTAAAAAATATGATATTTTATCGTTAACACTCACTAGTTGTCGCTCCTGGCACCTTACCACCAGTTACGAATAATAAACTGTGGTCTTCTGAGCCGAAGCCGATACATTAGTATTGGTCCTACCGAGTCCTACGTGCTCTCGAGCGGTAGGTACCGATCGAGATTTTATCACACACAAGTCTTGGAGTTATCCACTACCGCGTATAAATAGATATATAGTATAGATTTATTTTTCTAACTGAACAGACAGCTGTACTGCTGGGGAGTTTGTCGCTACAAACTCCCCAGCAGTACAGCTGTCTTCCACTTCACCACTTCACTTCACTTTGTCTGCCACTTCTTCTTCCCAGCTAAAGCACTAGGAAGTGGTTTAGGGTGGGCATTTGTTTTATTTAATTTTGACGTTCGAAAAGTGCTGATTCTCAGCCTAATTTAAATAAATGACTTTTGAATTTGAATTTGAATAGAAGTACTGTGGCATCGCTGCATGTCCTGCCAGTGCCTGCCAAAGTCAAAAATCTGTTTTTATATTCAATTATTCTTATTTCAGATTTTACAAAATAGCAGTTAAAATGTTGCCGGTCATAATATACATTCTTCGCACTTATATAACATTACGTGAAAATGTAACATTTTTAATTACTTTCAACATGTAACATGCAATAATAAAACAACCACGCATTAATTATATCGCCTCTAAATATGTATAATTAGGTGTACAACTGTAAAATAGACGGACAACTTAATAATAGGAATAAATAATAAAAGTACCTAGGTATAACTGGAGTATTATAACATTACACTTTCATTTGTATTATTTGATACTTAGTATTTGATGCATGATTCACACGATTCACATTCCTAATGCTGAAATACCATTTCGCTGTCCCCGGCGAATGAAATGGTAATCGTAAAAACCAAATTTTACAGGAAAAATAAAAAAACGTTTTTTGTGAAAATCTTATTAACGGAATTGTTCAAATATCAAAAGAAAAGAATTTCCAAATTTTATATATTGTCTACGCTCTTCCCCCTTATGGAAGCAGTCACACCTCTTGGACAAAATTGACAAAATTATTCGCAGCACATTAACATCCATTTTAAACGTGGCCCTGGACGACCGAGCGTGGCTGCAAGCTACACTACCCATCCGTTTTGGTGGCCTCGGCGTCCGCAAAATTACCAGTATTAGCTTACCCGCGTTCCTGTCCTCTGTCCACAGCACTGAAAAGTTGACCGGGAAAATTTTAGCCCCCTGCCTGGTTAACTCTGAAGTGTCGTGCTTGACCGTTGCGGAGAACGCCCGGAAAGCGACTTGCCCGAATACAGATCGGCCCGTGAACCCATCTTCCCAGAGGCAGTGGGATGAGCCGCTCTGCAGGTTGGTACGGAACAATCTTATTAATAAGATTATCAGGCCCTACCGTCACCCAACATAGGCACTATACCACCTTCCGGCTCGCTACCTGTCTGCGTCTGGGTGCTCCTTGTGTGGCTCCGCATCGCTGCCAGTGCGGTGAAGGTGTCGACTGTCTCGGACACCATGGCCTATCCTGCAGTAAGAGCGCAGGCCGGATAGCACGGCACGCCAGCATCAATGACATCATCCGTCATGCTCTTGTCACCGCCGGAGTGCCAGCTGTTTTAGAACCCAATGGCTTGGCACGCGACGATGGGAAGAGACCAGACGGAATGACCATAATGCCTTGGAAGGTAGGTAGGCCTTTGGTGTGGGATGCAACGTATGTCGACACCCTTGTGCCATCCCATCTTCCTAGCTCGGCGAGCTGTGCTGGGGCTGCTGCTGCAGGTGCGGAAAACCTCAAACGGCGCAAATACTCCAATCTTATTGGGACTTATATGTTTGAGCCGTTTGGGGTTGAAACACTAGGGCCATGGGGTCCGAGTGCCCACCTTGTTTTTCCAGACATCGCCAAGCGGCTGGTCGACTCTACACGTGACCAGAGGGCTGGCCTATTCTTTGGTCAAAGAATCAGCATTGCCATACAACGCGGCAATGCTGCCAGCCTTTTGGGCACTTTTCCTACTGACAGCGATGCGGACGAATTTTTTGATGCCCTATAATTATTTCCCCCCCCCCCCCTTTTATATACTTGTACATATTAATTATTATTAAGTATGATAGTTTTTAAATAATGTAAAAAGAAAAGTGATTTTTCACATTCATTACAATACACCTTAAAATCTTGTAACTTCTGAAATAACCGTAAGAAATGAATGAAAAAAATTGACAGTGTAATCGGACCTCTTAATATCGAATATACAATAACCTTAAAACAATCGTAGTAGCACATTACCATTTTATTCGCGGGGACAGCGATTTTTATAAAAATGTAGGGGACACATAAGATATATGTTGCAATGTGTCTTGCGGGATAATTCAGAAATACCTAATTTCTGCTTTATCGACGGCTCAGATCTCCGGTGTGTATACGGTATCTCTGCAGACTCTCCACAGACAATGGCCCACCTCCCATCTTGCACCGCATACCCTGTCACCTGCACAAGCGAGGACATGATGGCTGCGTCAGCGAACGGTGTTCACGTTGCTGAGTTTTGGGGCAAGCAAATTAAAAAAAAAAGTCAAGCACATAAATATTTTTTCGTGTTATTTTTTCCATCAACACGCTAAGAAGATGCCGTTAGTTTGATTCTGGCACTAAAATCAGTCTTGATATCTCCATCCACGTATTTCCTTTCCTTTATAAACATTTTATCACTTATGAAAGTGTTAGGTACTTCTGAATGAACAGCGCCTTCAGGAATCCTCAAGGCAGTAGTTACTCACTAACGAATGTAACGGTTATTGACATCGCAACACCATCGGAAGATTGATATCTGCGCAACAGCGGTCTCGTCTCTTCAAACACATTAGCATACAATGAAATCGTTAACCAACTACCTAGTATTTTCTAGGTGATGGATCGGAATGTCCTATGTTTAGAAGTTCAATGCACGTTTTGATGGTTTTTTAAATCACTTCCGATTTCTACAGTTTTATGTTTTTATGGGAATCAATTTTGTGTCGATATTTTGTATTTGGCAGCATGGCATGAGGTGGACCCGGGACCGGTGAAAGTCGCGGGAATTCGTTGAATGCGAGATTTGCAGGACCCATCATTGTGGCGATAACCAGGAGTTTTTTTCGCGCCAAGGCTATATGCGTGCAACCAACATGCCGGAGTCTGTGTTTGCCGATAGCTATAACCTTCTTCAAGTCCTTCAAGTCAATAGTGAAAAGCATAGGTACTTACTTTTCCAAAAGTATAAATGAAACTAATGAGGTTAAAAACTGAAAGCGCAGAACAGATGGTAGCACAGTTCTGTTGTACGTCTTTAAACCGCCATTGTTGTGTTTATGTTTACTTTTTGTGTCGATCACAAACTATACGAAAACTAGATAAATACAGGGTGGCAGGGACATCGACGCGAACCCTGAAACCATGGATTCAGTACACGATTCTGAACCCCCCTACGTTGAAATTTATCGTCGGTTCTTTTAAAAAAACAGCTGTTCCATACATTTTGACCGTGTAGGTATTACCCTTTTCTATGAAACAGCAGACTTTTTAAAATAACCGACGAAAATTTTCAACGGGATTCAGAATCATGTACTGAATCCATGGTTTCAGTTTTCGCGTCGATGTCCCTGCCACCCTGTATATATGAGACTTGGAGTGTAGCACTATTAAAAAACGACCTAAGGACAGGGGAAACGTCTACCACTGGTAAAAAAGCAGCTTTAGTGGAAAAGTCAATAAATTATGAAGGTTTTATATTTTATAGATTTTATTGTTTGTTGACTTTTATTCGTTTTTTGTTAAAGACTGGAGGCGTACGATAGAAATAACTTGATCAGAGTTGAAAACCAACTCGGGCATGAACTTCCTGGCTGAAAAACCTCAGAGATATGCTCGTCTAGCACTAATCTAATATGATAATATAAACACACACATACTTCTTCACCATAATTATGTAATGAAAACAGACTTAGTTCTCTTGGGAGCATCACCTATAAACCACTTTCTCCCATAAAAGGCTTAAGACGCAGATATATGACAGTGACCTTGAAAGGTTAGCTTGCGTGTTCTGTACTGAGCTCACACAACGCGTCGTACGTCCAGCCAGTAATAGGACTCGCCCATCGAGGAGCGTTGTCCTAAATTAGACGCATTATTAATTTATTACACGTAAAAGAAAAGGTATTTTAATAAAAACACGTAGACTAAAAGATCGATAATTTAATTATCTTTAAAATGGTAAAGTTTTCAGAAAAATACGCTTGATAGATTTTGCGTCATTCTCAGTTTTTTATCCGCGTTAGACATAACTTTATAAATTAATTTCACTATGTAATATAAACATAATCAAAAATATGCCTATATTAAAATATTAAGAAAATGCTCTAATTTAACACATTTTTTTTTTCCAATCACTAACGCTACTCGTTTAGACGTCATCTTCAGTATAAAATAATTAAAAGTCCGTTATCGTCCCTAGGATAGCAGATCGTGTCGACGAAATATCGGATTCCAATTTTTTTCGAAGAGCTTTCTCTCACAGTTTTCATCTTATAACATCTTTGGCAAATACATGGGTCCCCGTATTTTTGCAGTAAACAGCTGCGCAACTGGGATCAATAATTTAATTATGCGTAAAAGAAGTCGCTTGTTTACAAAAAATCTATGGCTAGCTGTCAAATTATAAGACGCTGGAGATTAGCGCCATCTGAAGTGAGCAAGTGGCAGTTTTTATCCCCAGTACTCCAAGTCTCATACATATTCATCTAATTTTCGTATAATTTGTGATCAACACACAAGTAAACAAACACAACAATGGCAGTTTATAAAAACGTGCAACTGCGCTGCCATCCTGGTATGAGCTTTCAGTTTTTATCCCCAATATTATCACCGTGAGCGCTGTCAAAAATGACAGTTGTGCTGTTTTGTTTTGAGTCGCATCATATCTTTAAAGTGGTATTTTCGAAATTGTGCTTCTGGCTACAGTCGCCACCTAACCAAAGAAGAAGAAAGTTTTGTATATACAAAGAAATACTGTTAACCATCTTGTGCATTTTGACGTTTTTAAAAGTTTTGACGTTGAGCGACCACTGTGAGCGCATTCACGAGCGTTCCGAATTGTTGACAGCTATCAGCAGTCATAAACGTGATATCTAAATCGGAAGATCACTGTGAGCGATTACAACGTAATTCGGAATACGGCTTTAGTCTGTGGCGGCCGCGGCCAATGTGTCATCCATCAGTGTCATGCTTATGTCATTATCATTTGCATGATGTTTTGGTAGTTTTTTGCCACTTGTGGGAAATAATTTAAATAAAAACTGTTCTAATAAACGTTACTATTAAGTTTAAATGTGATAATGGATCGCGACAGGAGTAAAGATGCCTCTGAAGGAATTGCGGTAAGTACAACGTGTAACATCATACTGAAATTTTAATTTGCAAACACAACTGAAACTTTTTCATGGTCAGCAATTTGTTATTGAGGTCTTATAAAAAGGATCAAGGTCAAGTTCGAACCGTTTAATCCATTATCAATTTGAATTTAGATGTTTGGGTGTGTATGAAACACCTATGTAACTGTTTTTATTATCAAGCTATTTAACACTTCTTATTCTCTCTTTCTTAAAGTTAAATAAGTTCTACGTATTATAACTAAATTGATACTTTGTTCTTTACAACAGCCAATGGGCATACAGGCACTGAATGAGACAGTGCTCAGTAATCAGCCTGAGTCGCGCTATGAGTGTCCCGTGTGTCTCAACTGGTTGCGAGACCCTGTCATTACAACATGTGGACATAAGTTCTGCAAAAGCTGTATAACTTCATGGTTGCAGTAAGTAGTATACCAAATATCTAACTAATAAGCAACTATACTCCATTTGAAATAAGATTAGACATTTAAACAAACCTTTTTTGCAGTCTGTTCAACCGATTTTGACTTCTATTGCGTTGGTGGCATGACAAATGGTAGCTGCAGTAAACAGTTGGTATTGTAACCACTTTTTTGCTTTTAATGCCATCCTTTATACCTACAGTATATAAGTCAATATCGATTGAACGGACTGTAAAAAAGGTTTATTCTTATTTCAAATGGAATATAGGTGAAGAATAATATTTTCACTTTCAGCTTTAACTACTTAACCTAACTTCAAAAATGCCTCTTTAAAACTCACAACCCTTCTTTAACCTATTTTCACTCACTGTTAGTTCTCATTGTGGGATTTCCAGCTTTCCTGCTGAACATGCGAGCAGCCTTACACCTGGTGTATTATATATTTAAGGATATAATGTTTAAGTTTAAAGAAAGGAAAACATGAAGAGAATGTTATTTATAATTATTAAAGTAACAATGAAAGTTAATTATATAAACCAGAACACTTACATTGTGTAATTGTTTTGTGTATTTGTCATCAGTTACTTGTCAAGTGACTGTGATGTGAAGGAGCTGGCTCTTTGCCAATGTTTCCTTTTTTGTGGAGGAATGTGCAGGACTCAACCATTGCAGGATGAACTAGGTGTGAAATTAATTTCACGAAAGTGTTAGTTTTTTTTTTTAAGGAAATGAGTACCTAATAACAATCACAGTGAAATAGTGATCAAAAACGACACATGAAAAAAAAAGGATTGTGTGGTTTTATGAAACCACGGTAAAAGTGAAACTTCTATAGGCGCCGCCATATTGGCCTTGGCTGCTCTGACGAGCGCCTTTCACTTTATCCCTACTCCGCGGCCGACCGTCACGCGACATGCAACACACAGACCAAAAAGTTTGAGACAATGTCATAAAAGTTTCACTTTAAAAATTTACATTGTTGTTAGGAAAAGTTCCCCTCTTGAATTGTTTCTTTAGGTTTCTTCAGGATAGTTCTCAATTACTAAGTGACTCATTATTATATTTCAGGAACAGTGGTCACTGCCCCATAGACAATATAAACCTGAGCATGAAGGTGGATATATTTCCTGACAACTACACCAAAAGGGAGATACAGGAACAGAGAATGAACTGTCCATTCTCTACTAAAGGTGAGAATTATATTTTTCCCTTCTGCTACCAAATACCATTCCCCTTATAACCCCAACAATTAATACTGGTAAAATCTAGGTGTGCTTTAGACTGCTGCCTGACCTTTTGGGGAATCCAGGCATAGTGATATATGTTATTTAATTTAATAATGACTAGCTGCACCTCGCGGTTTCACCCACATAAGTTACGATTCCGTAGGAATATCAGGATAAAAGTATCCTATGCCCTAACTCAGGATATCATGCAGCCATGTGCCAAATCTGGTCAGCCATTTTAATGTGAAACTGTAACAACCTCACTTTCGCTTTTATAATATTATTAGTTCGAATTTTATAGATACAAGTTTTAAGGATATAAATCTTTTGAACTTACTAGTTCTAGGCCACACTACACTTCAGTTAAGCCAGATTAGATCCAGAAGAACTTAACTCATCAAAAACTTTTTTAACCGACTTCCAAAAAGGAGGATGTTATACAGAGTGTTTGGCAGAACGTTGAACATACGAAAATGGTGGATAGGTGGGGTCATCTGCTACTTACTCAGCCCTAATTTATATGGCCCTGGCCCACTGGACATCAAAAAAAAAAAAAAATTCTTCTTGTTTCACCACTTTCTTAACAACTACTTGGATTTTTTGATAAATGATTTACCACCATTAGTGGAAGAAGTGTTCCAAGTAGACATAAACAGGCCTATTGTCTTTCAACACGATGGCTGCCCAGCTCACTGGAGTCTGATTGTACGTGAGCATTTGGATAATTGTTTCCCAAATTCGTGGATTGGCAGGGGAGGACCAATTCCCTGGCCTCCGCGATCGCCCGACCTCACTCCGCTCGATTTTCACGTGTGGGGAAGGGCAAAGGAACTAGTTTACACTACAGAAGTAGAAAGTCGAGAAGATTTGATAAATCGAATTAATGCTGCTTTCGAAGTTATGCGACAGGAGATGCTGCTGCGCACAACAACTGTAGAAATCAGACGTAGATGCCGCGCCTGTATTGTAAATGAAGGGCGGCAATTCGAACATCTGTGATTTATTATTTAAATAAATTATTTAAAAATATTTAATTGTTTCATTAACGCACCTAACTGGTACAGCATAATTTCAATCGATCATTTAATTTTTACCAACCTTGCAGTGTTAAATTTCGCAAAACATTGAACTTTCCGTAAAGGTAGAGTTTCGTCAAAAATTTCCTACTTATAAGTTTTTTTTTTTTATAAAAGCAAATTACATACCATTAGAAAGCTCACACACTAGGGATGTTATGCTAGAATTGGAACTCCTCAATTTTTTTTTTTTTTTTTTTTTAATGCAAGTTGAAATTAAGATTTAAGTATTTTTTACATCATTCTGTAAGTTTGAGGACTCATAACTTTTTTTCTAGCTAACATCTGAATAAAGCAATAATTTTATAAGAATCTGCCAACATTTTTTTTTTTTTTTTCTTATCCGTTATTGTCCCACTGCTGGGCAAAGGCCTCCCTACTCTCTTTCCACCTCTCTCTGTCTAGAACTTCCAAGGACCAATCTTTCTTAAAGGAGTCCAGCTCATCCCGCCATCTCCGTCTGGGCCTGCCGCGATGTCGTTTGCCATTAAGCGGGACCCACTGGGTCGTAAGTTTGGCCCATTGATCGTTTGACATGCGGCAGATGTGTCCAGCCCAATTCCATTTAAACGTGGCAGCTTTCCGAGTGACATCAGTTATTTTAGTGATGGAACGGATTGTTGTATTCTTAACCCGGTCCACAAGTTTAATACCAAGAATACTCCGTTCCATAGCTCTCTGTCAAACCTCGAGCGTGGACCTCTGCTGAATTGTCAAAGACCATGTTTGAGAACCATACGTGAGGATGGGAAGAATACACACGTCGATGAGTCTTCTTTTGAGGGATAGAGGAAGATCGCCCTTCATTAGATCTTTCATGGCCCAATAGCTCTTCCAGGCATTTTCGGTGCGTCTTGCAACTTCTTTGTTTTGTCTTGCCTGGAAAGAGACTATTTGACCGAGATAGAGATACTCATCGACATATTCAACCTCCCCACCCGCCACGGTGATCTTGCGATACGTGCTGTTCGTCATCAACTTGGTCTTTGACATATTCATTTGTAGCCCGACCTCTAGGCTTGCCGTGCTAAGATCTTCTAGAATCTGAGTCAGCTCGGAGGCTGAAGACGAAAAAAGGACAATATCGTCGGCAAAACGGAGATTGGACAATCTCTTATGTCCAACCATAATGCCCCTTTCTGCCCAGCCTGCTGCCAGCTTTCTAAAGACTTCTTCCAGTACAGCTGTGAATAATTTCGGAGACAGCGGGTCTCCTTGTTTGACTCCTTTATTGATTTGGAAAGACGGTCCTGTCTTAGAACTGATTTTAATGGCTGCGGTACTGTTTCTATAAATATTTTGCAAAAGGTTTATGTACGTGGTGTCTATTTCTTGATTCTGTAAGGCGTTGAAAATTGAGCTATGGCTGATGCTATCAAAAGCTTTTGAGTAATCTACGAATGCAATATAAAGTGGGAGCTGGAACTCTGTATGTTTCTCAATAACCTGGTTGATGGAGTGGAGGTGGTCAGTGATAGAGAGGCCGCGATGAAATCCCGCCTGTTCGGGAGGTTGATTTTTGTCGAGGGCTCCGGCTATTCTGTGCTCGATTACTTTAATGAAGGCTTTGTACAGGTGCGAAACCAGATTGATAGGACGGTAATTGTTTATGTCTGCCAACATAGAAAATTAAAAAAAACAAACAAAATATTGCCTGTTTTACCCATTTTTAGGGTTCCGTTAAAAAACGGAACCCTTATAGATTCGTCATGTCTGTCTGTCCGTCCGTATGTCACAGCCATTTTTTTCCGAAACTATAAGAGCTATGCTGTTGAAACTTGGTAAGTAGATGTATTCTGTGAACCGCATTAAGATTTTCACACAAAAATAGAAAAAAAACAAATAATTTTGGAGTTCCCCATACTTAGAACTGAAACTCAAAAAAATTTTTTTCCTCAATCCCATACGTGTGGGGTATCTATGGATAGGTCTTCATAAATGATATTGAGGTTTCTAATATCATTTTTTTCTAAACTGAATAGTTTGTGCGAGAGACACTTCCAAAGTGGTAAAATGTGTGTCCCCCCCCCTGTAACTTCTAAAATAAGAGAATGATAAAACTAAAAAAAATATATGATGTACATTACTATGTAAACTTCCACCGAAAATTGGTTTGAACGAGATCTAGCAAGTAGTTTTTTTTTAATACGTCATAAATCGTAAACCGCAATTTACCTTTCATTCAATGTTACTTGCTGCTACGGAACCCTTCATGGGCGAGTACGACTCGCACTTGGCCGCTTTTTTTAATAAAAATTACACTTTAAAGTTAAGAAAGTGGTGAAACAAGAAGAAAGAAATTTTTTTTTTAAATGTCCTGTGGGCCAGGGCCAAATAAATTAGGGCTGAGTAAGTAGCAGATGACCCCACCTATGCACCATTTTCGTATGTTCAACATTCTGCCAAAAAAAAAAAGAAACATACGCTACGAACATATACAGGATATGTATATGTTCGTAGCGTATGTTTCTTTTTTTTTTTTGTATGTCCGTCGATTTCTCCGTCATTTGTGGACCGATTTTGAAAATTCTTTTTTTGTTTAAAAGCGTATGCTTTCAAATTGGTCCCATATATATTTTATTAACTTTGCTTAAGTAGTTTTTGAGTTAACTACAAAATACGTATTTTTTCCCACTTAGCATGTAGATGATATCATAAGTTCCTGTCACTGGTAGCAGGTAGTGGTATTCGAATGTGTGTGGGGTAGGTACCACAACTAAAAAGTGAAAAATAAAAACTTTTTACAAAAATAAAACAACCGATTTCCAAAAAAAAAACACTACAAAGTGAAAAATAACTTTAATTTCGGAAGTCGGTGGCAAAAAACGAAAATACAGAACCCAAGACACCGACTTCCGAAATTAAAGTTATTTTTCACTTTGTAGTGTTTTTTTTTTGGAAGTCGGTTGTTTTTTTTTTAAGTTTATCTCCACTGACCCACTACTCCACAAAGGCCATAACTAAAAATCTTAAAAAAAAACAGCATAAAACTGAGAGATCATTTTGGTAACTGATTTTATTTAAATATTGGTTATTTTCTTTGCAGGGTGCACAGTAAAAGTAACGCCATTAGATCTAGACGCACACATAGCGGCCTGCGAGTTCAACCAACCAGAGACTTCCTCACAGCCAGAGATCAAAGTGCCATGTTCATTCCAAGTAGTTGGCTGTAAGGAGACCTTTGATAGCCAGGAGGATATGAACCAGCATGCTCAGACTGATGTGCAGAAACATATGAGTGTGAGTTACTTTATTATTATTATTTGGTTAGACACACTAGCAGCTAATTAGCTGATGCGTGTGTATCAAATAGCTTGGAGATGTTTAATCTGTCCAGTCGATTCTTGAAGCAGTTCAGTGGGAGGGAGCCGTCACAACATTCTCCGGGAGTCTATTCCATGCTGTTACAACTCAGTTAGATAAGAATTGCTTCAAAGGCTTTTTCTTAGATAAATTTTCCCATAACTTTAGGGAATGCCCACGCAAATGTTTGTTGGCATTCAGAGTGTAAAGGTCTTGAAGGCTTTCCCTTACTTGTTTTTATATTTTAATTCAGAACCTCCGTTTTGGAACACTGACTTATGCCAAAGACAAAGTACAAAGTTTTTATTGGCAATACATGTAAATTATCTAAGATTTTGTATTCAAGTATACACAATCTTAGATAATTTTATGCTGATCTCGCATTGAATAGGATTTGCGTACAATGCGAGGTCAGCTTTTACTGGATATGTATAGCTTGATGTGTAGCCGTGTGTACTAAAACTACAAAAAAAATCGAATTCAATGGTAATAATAATACAACCCAGACACTTCCGAGGCGGTCTCGTTGGTCTTGTGGTCGCAAGCCTACTGCTGAGCATGAGGGCCCTGGGTTCGATTCCCGGGACGGGTAAAATACTATTGGGTTTTTCTATCTGGAATTTCTCAGTAGCAGCTCAGAGTCTGGATTTGTGCCCGGTTGGTGGCAATAGGCTCACATAAATGGCGAAATGTGGGTGTACCTGCTACAGGTACACCTCTGCCCAACCCTTCGGGGAAACAAGGCATAATGTTATGTTTTTATGTAATAAATTAATAATACAATCTTGAACTTTTTGTAATAATAATACAAACTTAGAACATAATTTTGTAATGCTTATTTAAAATGAAATACTTAGGACATCTTTTGACTGCTGACCTCAAAGATGATGAGGATATAGAAAGAGAAAGGAGGGCTCTGTCGGTGAGAGCTAATATGATCGCTCGCAGGTTTGCACGGTGTTCTAGAGTTGTGAAAAAAACCTTATTTCGTGCATATTGCACCTCATTTTGCACGTGCAGCCTGTGGGTAGATTACACTCAAAAATCGTACAGCGCCCTCCGCGTGCAATATAATGCGTTCCGGGTATTGATGGGGCTGTTCCGCTTCTGTAGCGCATCAGGCATGTTTGCTGATGCTCGTGTCGATTGTTTTTACGCTACGATGCGAAAAAAATGCGCTTCCCTGGTGCGCCGGGTGCGGGCCAGCCCCAACAATATACTGCAGTGTATCGGGAGCAGACTAAATTGTTTGTGTATGAATCGCTGCTGCAAGCTTTCCACATCTGTGTTGAGCGTGTAGCAGGGATTCATTAAATGTGTTATGTTTACTAACATAGTTGTTAAGATATATTGTTACTAACATTTCTGAGTCTTGTTACTTGTTAATTTAAATAAAATAAATAAATTGGCCCTGCATGTCACAAACAGGGCAACAGACCCAATTACTGTTACAATTTACAACTAAACAAGACCCCTTGTTAAGAAATTCTAGTCACTAGTACAGTGACCAGATTTTTTCCATATTCAAGTCCTTGTTTCGAATTGATGTTATTTCCACTTAAATAAATATCAACTTTATTGCTAGTGTAAATTAAGTTGATTTCAGAATGACTGTTGAAAAAATCTTTAAATCATCAAATTGCAGAGCAAAGTGGACTCTATATGTATTAAAATTAATACTCCAAAAGCACATAATATTTGTTTACATATTTTAAAACTAATTGCGAACAGGATTGCAGAATAGAATCTCTGCATATATATTTAATTTTTTCATATTTCGTACTGCTTGATAACTTGTTTACAATAATATTTGCAGCTCCTTATGAACGCATATTCCGAGATGAAGATCAATAACGACATGTCAAACGCGAGCATCGACGCTAAAGAACAAGAGGCGATGACGCTGTGGGAGGCACCTGATAAGGACGGCAACCAGGCTGCGTCTGCGCCGCTTAATAATACTAGTGCTCTTATAAGGTAGTTACTACTGAAGTTCAATAACAACATCATCTCTTTTGTATAGGAATTAAACTTGGTGTATCATACGCCCCGGAACTGTAATGTATCGTTCGGAAATAATTGGCAGCTACTATTTTTAACCGACTTCCAAAAAGGAGGAGGTTATATGTTCGTCGCGTATGTTTGTTTTTTTTTTTTTTATTTATGTCCACCGATTTCTCCGTCAATTGTGGACCGATTTTGAAAATTCTTTTTTTGTTTGAAAGGGTGTGCTCTGGAATTGGTCCCATATAAATTTTATTAACTTTGCTTGGATAGTTTTTGAGTTAGCTACAAAAAACGTATTTTTTTCCCACTTAATATGTAGATGATATGATAAGTTTCTGTCACTGGTAGCAGGTAGTGGTATTTGAATGTGTGTGGGGTAGGTACTAAAAACTAAAAAGTGACAAATAAAAACTTTTTACAAAAAAAAAAACAACCGACCTCCAAAAAAAAAACACTACAAAGTGAAAAATAACTTTAATTTCGGAAGTCGGTGGCAAAAAACAAAAATACAAAACCCAAGACACCGACTTCCGAAATTAAAGTTATTTTTCACTTTGTAGTGTTTTTTTTTTGGAGGTCGGTTGTTTTTTTTTTTTTTTTCTATATTTGTGTTCCTTCTAGAGTAAGTTATTTCTCATTTTGTTTTGCCAGCACACTTAACTTTGAAACTGAAATAGAATGCTGTTTTGTTGCAGAAATTGGTATGTTGTACTTACCTTAACATGCCATTCTACTAGAAGTTTACTAACTATAGTTTGAGCAAAACCTCTATTCCGCGCCTTACGTATGTGTGCGGCGAGACGGGGGGCAGTGCAAGCCGCTTATTCGTCAACGCTCCCGGCGTCCCGCCCCCCGCCTCGCCGCGCATCATACCTCCCCAAAATCGCACCACATCAGTTCGTCAAACAATGGTGCCGATTCTCTTGTACACCGAACTAAACTATCACTAAAATTCCTTACTTTTGACTATGAGAATCTCAAAGCTATTCTACAAAATAAATTCTCTAAATTTAAAAATAATTTTGACACATCTAAATCGAATTTGACAATCGCGACTCCACACGTGATACCTAACCACGTGAATCTTTTTAGAGCCGGAGGCGCGCAGGGAGGGCAGCCTCGACGTGTTTTATATGGATTTTTCACTTTTTGTATGGAAAATAAGAAAAAAATATTACCTACATGTAGAGTGTTAGGGGTTTAAGGATTTTATAAAGGGTGTCGAAATTTTCATTATTTTTGCGATTGGACACACCGTTTTCGAGATATAAGCAAAAGAAAAAAAAATATTCAGTACTGTTTTTTCATCTGAAGTCGAGGTGTTGGTGTGAATTTTAGTTCATGACAACCAATTTTATTCCACATGTTTTTAGTCGCGATTAAAAATAGTCATATTTAGTTAGAAAATCTAAATTTTAGGTTAAAAACGTCAAATTCAGAATAGCAAAATTGCCATTTTCACTAAACTAATATCTCAGTGCCATCTTAGTGCTGTCAAACTAAAATATAGTTAAGTTGTGTCACTTTAGTCTATTTCAGAATGGGAAATCGTCGTTTGACAGGAATAAACTAAATTTTGGTGATTTTTAGTTTAGTTTAGAGGCATTTGCGACAAGAGAATCGGCACCATTGTCATCATCGATTAACCATCAAACATCTCAATATTTCAGAGCCCTATACGAAAGAGTAGTTGTCCTAGAACAAAGGAACCGCGAACAAGACATAGTAATAGCCAACATGTCCAAACAACTGTCAGCCTTCGCCGTAGCCAAGATGAAACAGAACAATGACATGTTGCTCCGGTACTGTATGGGCAACTATGTTTGGAAGATTGATAACTTTAAACCGAGGTTGGACGCGATGTTGAGGGATCACTATAAGATGCTGTATAGTCCCGGGTTTTATACGTCGCCGAATGGATATAGGTAAGATATTGTTATGTTATTCTGGATGTAATGCATATCGGATTAAGCCAATGTTTCTTGATGATACAATGCATGGATTTGAAAGAAAAGCGGCAAAAGTTGTGGGTGGAAGTTATAAAGAATATGACGAGATATTTAGCCCTTCGCAGTCATGCAGTTGATTTATTTATATAAAACGAACTTAATACATACACACTATACACAGCATCCTTACATATTAAAAACTAAAGTCCCCCGCCGCATCTGTCTGTCTGTCTGAACGCGATAAACTCAAAAACTACCGAATGAATTTTCAAACGGTTTTCACCCATAAATGGAGTGATTCATGAGGAAGGTTTTGGTGTATAATTCATTAAAAGTTTGTGCAAATTGGCTTAAATATGACATTATTGTTGAAGATTGAAGAAGTCGGAAAAAATCATGCCGACTGGGAGCTTTACTGGCGTGCGCCGCATAAACCGCAAAAGATACTTAAAATTTATGTTCCACAGTATTGTTCATCTTAAAAATTTCAACAAAAAAAGTCCGTGATGATGTATGTCTATCTTCTAAGGATGACCCACTAACCACCATTATCTTTCAGAATTTAATAATAAAAAAATAATATTATTTCCGAAGCTATTTTGACCGGTATTGTATTAATCCTTATCCAATAAAATATTTTATTTAAATTGGGCATTTAATTTAGATTAAAATATGCCTTGACATCATATTTTAGGGAAACTTGTACAGTCTTGGAAATGGAATGAAACTAGTGATAATGATACCATACGTATTTCTTTATTTTATCAGACATATAACATATTAACTTTTGTACATAGTCGTGTGCGCGCTATACCCAAATTATAATGGACCAATCAGAAAGGTCGTGCGCCTTTTGTATTTCGGTCCACAGCTCTTATGCGTCTTCATATATAAAGACGCAGCGCCGCGAGCGCCGTGTCCAGTTACTAACTCGGCGCATAGTTGGAACAACGTATTGAGACAATTCGGCGGCGGCGGTCCTCAGTGCGCGGCCGCGCGCCGTCGTTGTCGGATGTTGATGTTCTATGTAGACCACTACATTACTCCCCGCTAGTGAATCGTACCGGGGGTTTCGATGTTCTGCCCGCTCTTGTTACATGTGAATACGTAGGTTTTGACGTATTCGTTGCTGCGTCTGGTTCCATGTTCAATCTGAATGCAGGCTTCAATCGATCGATGGTTATATTCGCACACCTGTTGCGCAGCTGTATGGTGTAATATTTATCTGTGCGCTTGATGACTTCGTACGGACCATCGTATGTCGGCGTTAATGGCTTGCTTGATGCGTCATTACGGACATATACATACGAGCAGTTATGTAACTCGTCGTGTATAAACGTTGCTTGGTTTTGGTTGGATTTCCGCTGCGCCTGTGCTTTCCTAAATGCATCATTCAGCTTATGCATTACGCTTGAAGTTGTATCGTTAAATCTTGTGCATTGTTGATAAAATTCTCCGGGTAATCGTAATGCTTGACCATATAATAATTCAGCTGTGCTTGCGCCGACATCTTCTTTTATTGCTGCTCGCAGTCCTAGTAGTACCGTAGCTAATTCTTGCGACCATGTTGACGAATTGAATCGCGCGGTGAGTGCTGCCTTGAGTGTTCGGTGCCAACGTTCTATCATCCCGTTACACTGCGGATGGTAAGCAGTGGTTCGGGTGCGGTGTATGCCCATACGATGCATCAGTTTTTTGAACAGCTCTGATTCAAATTGTCTGCCTTGATCGGTCGTAATTGTCACTGGGCATCCAAATCGGGCGATCCAACACTCGTAGAATGTACTGGCGACCTTTTCTGCCGTTATGTCTTCCATCGGGCAGGCTTCTGGCCATTTGGTAGCCCGATCTATCATTGTCAACAAATACCGGTACCCGTTGGAGATAGGTAAGGGTCCGACAATGTCGATGTGGACATGTTCCAGCCGATTTGCTTGTTGAAAACTAGCCACTGGTGACTTCGTGTGTTGCTGTACTTTCGCTCGCTGGCACGGATCGCAGGCTCGAGTCCAGTTGCTTACGTCACGGTTCATCGAAGGCCAAAAGTAACGAGCAGTGACGAGCTTCCTTGTGGCCCTTATTCCGGGGTGACTAAGGTTGTGAATCGCTTGGTATGCAGTTTTTCGGAATTCATGTGGCAAGTACGGTCGAACGGAACTTGTTGACATGTCGCAAATAATCTTCGTGGTTGAGTTAGGCATGACGATACTTTTCAAGTCATACTTTCCCGTATTTCTTAATGTTTTCAGCTCTCTATCTTCGGATTGTTTTCTTGCCAACTCATCGTAGTCAATTGGTGTTGGACAGGTTATAGTTTCTATTCGAGAGAGTGCATCTGCGACTTGGTTGTCCTTTCCGGTAATATGTTGAATATTTGACGTATACTGTCCAATATATTCAAGATATCTTGTTCTTCGTGGTGTTTCGTTGTTACCGGTGGCCGTCAGTGCATGAATCAATGGTTTGTGGTCCGTGTAAATGATTAAATCGCGGCCTTCAAATATGCGTCGGAAATGTCGTATTGCCATATATATAGACAACAGTTCTCGGTCGTACGTGCTGTATTTTTGTTGTGCATCGTTGAATTTCTTGGAGTAAAATCCTAGTGGTCTCCATATCCCATTGATTTTCTGTTGAATGACTGCGCCAGCACAGGTGTTCGATGCGTCTGTCATGATAGCGAATGGGTCGTCCTGAGATGGGTAGGAGATGAGAACTGCATCTTCAATATCTTGCTTACACTTGTTGAAAGCTAGTTTTGCCTCTTCGCTCCACTCGATCTTTGTTTTGTCGTTTTTCTTGGCGTTATGGAAATATTTGCTCAATTCCTTTTGGTGTTCGGCAGCGTGTGGGATGTTCGAACGGTAGAAGTTTAACATTCCGACAAAACGACGAAGATCTTGAACGGTTGTTGGTAGTGGGTATGTTTTTATGGTCTTTATCTTCTCTTCTGTAGGATGAATGCCTTCTGAGCTTACTGAGTAGCCCAGGAAATCGAGTTTTGTTTGGCCGAAGGAACACTTAGCGACGTTGATTTGCAAACCGTTGTCGTTGAGGCGCTGGAACACTTCTTCGAGATTTCTTCTATGTTCTTCTTCGTTTTCAGAAGCCACCAAAATATCGTCGACGAATGGGAATACTGGCAATCCTCGTAGCACATTGTCAATGTGCCGCTGGAATGTTTGGCCGGCATTTCTTAATCCGAAGCACATCCTCGTAAACTCGTACAGACCGAACGGGGTAATAACGGCTGTTTTTTTTACATCTTCCTCTCTGTTTCTTATTTGATAATATGCCTTTTGAAGATCGATTTTGGAGAAGATCTTCTTGCCTTGCATATTGTAGGTGAAGTCGTGCAGACGTGGAATTGGATAGCGATCTGGTATTGTTACCGCGTTGAGTCTGCGATAGTCGCCACATAGCCTGTATTTGCCGTCTTTCTTCATCACCATGTGCAGTGGACTTGCCCATGGGCTATTCGATGGTCGACAGATGCCTTGGTCCATCATTAATTGTATTTCTTCCTTGGCTGCGTTATATTTGTGTGGCGAGAGTGGGCGAGCTTTTGCGTACATTGGTGGGCCGGTAGTCTCGATGTAATGTTCGACTTCACTGTTGTACAATTTCCACGAGCTTGGTCTTGTGATATCAGGATACTTGGCTAGTAAGTCGTGATATGGAAGATTGTCGTCGATGGTACGTATGCTCCCTTCCGATGCAGATAACAGGGACCCAGTTGTTGATAAGGTTGTCTTTTGGTCCACCAGTCGCCGTCCATGCAGGTCCACCATTAGTGCGTAGTGATGCAAAAAATCAGCGCCTATGATCGGCCTACTGACTGTTGCGATCACAAATCGCCACTTGTACTGAC
Organism: Agrochola lychnidis; assembly: GCA_963680765.1. NCBI lineage: Eukaryota > Metazoa > Arthropoda > Insecta > Lepidoptera > Noctuidae > Agrochola > Agrochola lychnidis. Next base: position 21,643,200 of record OY796857.1, read on the forward strand.
GCCTTAATCCAATATTCAATACGACGGTTCGCTCGCCGAATGTAGGTATTTGCGTTCCATTTGCTGCGTAAAGGTAGTTGCTCGGATCCCGATTCTTTTTTTCGTTCACACTTGCGGGTAGAACCGAAACATTTGCGCCGGTGTCAACGAGATATTGTTGGCCGCTCGTTACGTCTCTTATGAATAGGCGGTATGTAGATAATTTGTCGACCTCAGCTACCGCCACCGCTTCGGTCTTCGTTAGTTTTCCGTCTGCGTATTTTTCTTGTAATTACAGGGACTCCTACACCGATAAGCTTCTTTGCCGAATTTTCGGTGGAAATAGCACGACCCACTCCTTCGATCACGGGATTTCGAACGTGATCGGCTTCTATAGCGTTGGGATCGCTGACGGTAATTTCTTTCACGATCCATTTTTAGCGCAGCTACCTCTTTGGTCAGGGTTTCGATCATGCTGATGATGTTCTGTTCTGATGAGGTTTGCTGTTGTGACGTTGAAGGCTGACTGTGGCAGGAACACACGGAATTTACTTCCTTCATTTGCTCGTGCATCTTGTCTGCCATGGCAGCAAGCGAGTCCAATTTCGACTCGTCGCTTACGGCTAGTACTGCGCGAGTCGCGGCGGGCAGGTGTCCGATCCATAGCATGCGCAGCGTAGCATCAGGCATTTTGTCTCGCGCCAGGTCTCGCATCCGGCGCAGTAGTTGTGATGGCCGTTGGTCACCAAGCTCCATTTCATTGAGCAACTGCTGAAACTGTTTCCCTTCTGTTTCTTCGTAGACGGACACCAGCCTCTTCTTGACTTCTTCATACCTCCCTGTGTTTGGAGCGGTCATGATGATGTCACTTATTTGCTCCACCTCTGGCTTCGTGAGATTCGCTACTACCAGTCCAAATTTTCCTTCGTCTCCAAGTTTCTGGTTGGCAATCATAACTTCAAACTGGGCAAACCAAAGACGGGGTTTATCACGCCAGAATTGTGGAATGCGTGATCTAACACTGATCATTTCGATCGCTTCTTCGCTGGACATTTTGAACGCGGGGTCACCACTTTAGGGAAACTTGTACAGTCTTGGAAATGGAATGAAACTAGTGATAATGATACCATACGTATTTCTTTATTTTATCAGACATATAACATATTAACTTTTGTACATAGTCGTGTGCGCGCTATACCCAAATTATAATGGACCAATCAGAAAGGTCGTGCGCCTTTTGTATTTCGGTCCACAGCTCTTATGCGTCTTCATATATAAAGACGCAGCGCCGCGAGCGCCGTGTCCAGTTACTAACTCGGCGCATAGTTGGAACAACGTATTGAGACAATTCGGCGGCGGCGGTCCTCAGTGCGCGGCCGCGCGCCGTCGTTGTCGGATGTTGATGTTCTATGTAGACCACTACAATATCATTTAAATGAATATTTCAAAAGATATCACAGATTCAAAATTACGCTTAACTAAATAATTATGGTTGACGGCAACGCGGGCACAGCGGTATTACTCAATGACCTTTCCTCGGCTGTTAGGTATGTAATCCCGGTAGCTCGTTCCTGTTTGATATTTTTCGACATCCACGCGGGCGAAGCCGAGGGCAAAAGCTAGTTAACTATATTACAATCCGGCCGTCGAGAGAATGCGTTCCTGAAACCTGTCAGTTGGACAATTTCTAGTAGTAATAAGGATCATATTCGTTAGTATGAAACTGACAGGTGTCAAGAACGCATTCTCTCGATGGCTGGACTGTAATTAATATCGATCTCACATGTATCTAAATTAAAGAAAAGCACGGCACTATGAATTATTGGTGTATTTTAATCCTTCATTAGTTCAACTTTTCCATTTCTGCTACTATCAGCGTTGTCTCTAAAAGCCCAACGTCACCGCGCCGCAACCAGGTCGCGCTGCCAACAAAATGTATGATTGGCTACATGACCAAGCAGACGCCAGGTTACCACAGGTAAATTTATCAATAGAAAACTAATTTCATGAAACATTTGTTTTATAGATTCTGCGTCCGCCTCAACATATCACCACAGAACCCTCACTGCTTCGCTCTCCACGTGCATCTAATGAAGACAGAAAACGATGACTGTCTCGACTGGCCGTTCAACGGACGTATATCCTTCTCTATGATCAACCAATACAACCCAGAGTTAACCCAGAAGGATACTATGATGTCAAACTCCTCATTAATAGCCTTTAGGAAGCCGTCAGCGGAGATTTGTGTCAGAGGGTTCGGTTATACGGAGTATGCGGTGGTCAGTGAGGTTATAAGGAACGGGTTTGTGAAAGATGATGTGCTTATTGTGAGAGTCAGTATCCGGTGTGTATGACAGGAGGAGTAAACTTTTGTTTGATGTTTTTTCGAAAGTGACAAACTTCTGTGCAAAATGAACAAGGTTTAAAAAAATACATTGTATTTTTTGTATGCATGCCTAAGATTTTGATCATCTATGTTCTGTTCCAATGGACGAAAATGTAAACAAACCGTGTTCATGTTGATTTCATCAAATTAGTTTGAAACAGAATATACCTCTAAGCGTAAAAGGTTTTCTATCACTACCTGCATAGATTCTCATGACTTCATGAGTCTAAGAATGCCATAACTTTGGGTGTTTTGCACAGATCAAGAATTATTTATAAGAAACGGCAATAGCTCGATCATGTAGGTACTTAACTTGTTAGAGACCGACCGCTTAACTGAGCCCGTGCGCGGTGCGGGAAGGGTGACAGTTGTCACAAGTTGACGAATCACTCTGTCCTGAGGGGTTGACCCCTCCCGCACCGCGTAGTAACTTCAGGAACGGACTCGTTAACAGTATATTCTTGAATTTTTTTTAGCTCAAAATGTTGTAAGTTTATTCTGTTATGTTAATTATTTGTTTATGAATCTTTGTATTTCCACATTCCGTCCATAAACTTCCAGTAAAGTAGAGCAAGTTTTTTTTTTTTTTATCAATGTTATCTATCTTGTTCACAAACAAGAATCTCAATGCTAAAGAATCTGTATTAAAATATTATGTAAGTTAAAAGAAAATGTAGTGTTACTGCATGTTAGTATGTACTTAAATATTAGATTTTATACAGTACTTTGAACTATATGTATTTAAACGATATGGAATTTATTCCGTCCACGCCCCAGACAATGTTTAAAAGTAGCTAAACTAGTTAAGGAAAGAATTATTATATATAGTGATTTTTTTTCAAATCGTTAAGAAAACAATATTATAAATAATAAAACTTTTCATATTTCCAAGCAGTTTCTTAATTACTTATTGTAAAATATTTTTATTAGAAGCAAGCGTTAACGTATCTATCATTTCGAAAATCAGTATTTTTATGTACTTACATTCCACATATTGTGATAAAATGAGCAACTATACTTTTATATGCTTATTTTTTATATTGTAGCATTGTATACATTTATTTTATAAAACGTTATTTTATTATTTTTACTACCTGAGACTGGTGCCTTAAAAGTACTTATTGTATTTTGTTGTGTTTGTTTAAAATATTATGAATATAAATGCATATACAGTTACAAAAAATCTTTTCATTTTTTTTCTCCATAAGAAATTAAAAGCCAGACAAATATTTGAGAATCAATTTATTGGTATTCATGTCTTACAAACGTAAACTTTTACATGCTAATTGTCTTAATAAAATATAGGAATTTAGCTTACATTTGTAAATATTTCTACGGCTAGCTAATTTATAGCCTTATCACATCCAACCATCACAATAATTCTCTCCCAAAAACATTAATTTGTCACTTTAGTGAATTCACACGATTTTCATCATTTTGGCGATATCCACTCTGATTTTAGGCAAGTCACTGACAGGAATTAAATCCACTTTAACTGGTCGACTAATAATAAGGATACTGAATTTTGGTAAACATATATAACTCTCAAGTTTTAGTCAAAATTAGAGGTGTCAAATTAGTTTAAACTAAACCCTTTCATTAAAGCTTTGTCATAATTTAGTCAATTATTATAATGATGATTCCTGTCAGTAACATCTATTACTATTACACTTTTGCCGAATTACTATTGAATCATCAACACAATTTAAAAAAATAATTTGGGCTCGCTATATTATAGTTTATACCAAATACCTACAATAATTTTACAGTACTGACTACCTCGTTATGGCCTGAAACAAGACTACCCTCGACTGCATACAAAATCATTTCAACAAACATTTATTTAAAAAAAAACTAAAATATTTTTGAAGGCGACTGTACCTAGATACATAGATACATTTTAGTGATTTTTGCGATACAAATATAGAGTAAATAACAACTTAGTTCAATCTAAAAATGCAGTTTAGTAGATATTATTTTTTATTTTATACTGGATGATTTTTTTTACAGTCTCCAAATTTTTACAAGGTGTTCTACCCATGAATGTAAACAACTTTCACTATGGGAGCAAATCTGAAATCAAGAAAAAAAAAACAGCTGTTTATACAAAAGTTCAATACCTACTTGACCAAAATGTATGAAACAGCAGATTTTTTTTTCGTGATCTCAGAGTTGCTCCCAGAGTGAAAGTTGTTTTTATTTATGGGTAGAACATCCTGTAAAAATTTGGAGACGGTAAAAACAATCATCCGGTATAAGAACACGTATGGAACTGTACCCTTCACATTTCAATTTATAAATAATATATACGACAAACAAGTGCGTAAGAATATTAAGTTCTTATTATTTTCAATGAAACTAAAAACGTTGCAAAAAAATCGAACACTTTATTCATAGTTTAAAAAAACTGCCTTATTCAAAAAGGTTGTTTTTATTCAATTACACTTTCTAACATGTAACTTTTTCTATCAAACAAAAGTGCTCGATTTTTTTGCAACGTTCGTAGTTTATAATGGAACTTTCCATCCTAAAGCATCTCGTACATTCAAGAATCTATCACACAGTAATGGTAACTTGAGCTCCTCTCGGTCAAGTTTTTATTTAACAGAAATCAAAACAACATCAAAGCTCTTTATGCAATATTCGCTATATTAAAACAATTGAAGACATATTTTTATCGATACAAATGTGCCATCTAATCTCCTGTATAAAATGTTAAGCGTGGTAAGCATTTTATATCCAACTTTCTAGGCAACTATTAAACAAAAAACTAATTTTTCTAAACCCTATTTTGTTGTTATGATAATCTAGATAATAATTGTGAAGGTATTGTATTAAAAGTAAAAATTATTAAGTAAAACGCAATTCAAAGTGTAAATAAACAATTATTATTGTGATTAATAAAAAAATATTAATAATTCCGAAAAATATCGCGTTTATTAACAAAATATTTCAATTGAAACGAATATTTCAAATACAAATATATATGAATATTTCCTTTAAAATTTCGGATGTACAAAATTTAACCCAGTGGAATCCAAAAAGTTTAAATATGTCAGTCTAATTTTTAGGAGTTTCATAATCGCACACGCATTCGCTAATTTTAGATAATTTCATATAAAAATCATTTTATTTCAACCTACCCATTAAGCTACCCTAACAAAATAATTGTAACACAGCTAATGAATCTATGGACTACCAGCGGACCAACGAAACCATACGTGTGAAAAGGGGCTAATGCCCCCCTTTTCGGTTTTCCGAGTCCCCCGGTGGCAAATTGTATGGATAATATTGAACCTTTCACACGCTTACATATTTGCCGGCTTACCAATACATTCGGGACCGAGCAATCGGCGCCGGTTTTAAGAGGAGCTTATGGCTCTGGCCTCCCAACAAGTTTTGGAGATGGCCACCGCCTTCCTTGATTAGGTGTCCAATTCGAACAGGTCCATAGAAATATCAGCTGTATTAAATACCCCAAATGACTACACAACTAGATAAACCAGCAATATAAATAGATAAGTACTAGAATGTTAATCGTTATCCAATTACAATTTTGGTGTTAATAATTAAAAATAAATAATAATACACTCGCGTTTAATTCTGAAAATCAGAATGTTAAAAATAGTAGGTAATAAAAGTTCACTTGTTTATATAGCATTTCTTAAGCTATATTGATAAATCACCAACATCATGCATAAACCGTTTTTCTGCAACATTTATAAAAGTATACTTAAACTGCTAATTTTGAATTTTCTGACACAAAAATACTCGATTTACAAAAACTTATACCTAATATTTAGTCACTATTAGATTATCAAACGTACTGTGACCATATTCGTAACTTTAGTTAGTCAGTAGCCGACCATAGTTTTTTTTCAATTGATACATTGTTATACCACTTTCAACCTTATGTAAACGCAGTAAAGGTTGATTTTTAACTGTTACTAAATTACTTTCATTGATCTTTGCTGAGCTGACAATATTATGACATCAATTTAACAAAACAATATTTCAAATACAGCATGAAAACGGCATAAATTAAATAAATACATTTATACGTTCATTAAGCCAAATGGAAAGTTTTTGTTACCAAGGAATCAATAAATAAGGAAGACGTTTGACGGAAGCGATTTGATCCTACTCTAATCCGATACATTACGTAGATTTTGTGATGATGAGCTACGCTGAGAGGATTTATTCTTTGACGACAGACTGTACTAATACAGACAGACAAATGTCGACCTTAAAGCTTATTACGTTAGAGATAGTTTCATTTGTAATCATTGCTATCGTAAAAAGACTCGCAGTCGTCACTCTTCGCAGTACAATACTCACAAAGGATTAGCTCTATAGTCCGTGCGCGACTGCTAGTCACGGCCTGAGGTATGTGTGGAGTGAGACGGGGGAGGTAGACAACGGCCAAACTAACTCAGTCTGCCAATTTTGTCAATAGCGCCCTCTCCCGTCTCACCGCTCACAAGAGTGACGTCAAAGAATTAACTTCCCACAGAATATTAGCATGTCAAACTATTTCATGAATTTAAGGTCTTAATATGAGCTCTATTTTTATCCAGTTAGTTGATAGCCCTAAGCGTTCACGGCCTCAAGCGATGCGACTTGCATCAAGCGACATGCGCGCGCGTCAATTGTTTCGGTCTGTCGCGTCACGGTGACTCGCAGTGTGCTCTTAAACCGCAGTCACTGTCCGAAGGCACGTGTCGCTTGAGCGTGTGGCTTCCAACTAACTGGCAATTATTGCTCATATTAATCCCCATGGAATGTATAAATTACAGAATGAATAACGAAATATGCGAGTGTATGAGTCTTCGGACTCATAACAGAAAATGTTTCCAACGGTTACCCTACGCAAGCTCTATAAATTCTACAATATCACAGTCACGGTAAACAAATGCAATAATGTTGAATCACGCGATCCCAAATATTGAAGTTAAATGAATGATTATTCTTATATGCAGTGGAAAAATGCCATTATAAAGGCGCTTACCAGGCGGCTAGGCGCGTCATGGCATGGCAAAGGATTTTCGTAAGCGGAAATTATTTTGAATCTTATTTTCATTCACTCAGCACTCACATTTCGTTGGTATCGAAGCACTGCGGGAAGCTGTGGTATGCTGCAGAAGACTTCGGCCATACAAAATGTAAATGCTTTGCCTTACCATGCCTCGTCGTACCGCCAAGTGGGCGACAGCCTTAATAAAATAGAAGATTGCGAGAGAAGATATTGGTTTCAACTCTCCAATACTTTATTTTCTTATACATTTTTTTTACTGCTCAAAGTTCAGCTTGAGTGAGCCACATTTTAATCCAATCTTCAACTGCACGGGTTATAAAACTTAATAGAAGAACAGTATATTGTTATTGTGATGCGAATGTTATACTACCATGTACAGACGATGTAGTTATTAAGTATACAATGTTTGAATCATTCAAATCGACAACAAGAAGCATATAAAAAGATTGTATAATTCACTAAATATTTTAAAAACTGAGACATTCAGACAACTACACTTAAAACTAACATTTAAGTGTGAAAAGTTGAAACTTAACTCTATTTTACATCAAATATGAATAATATAAATAACATAAGGATTTAAGTATGAAGATCATTATAAAATTACTATATAATTCTAGCTTTGTAATTATTTAAATTAATTTCTTTCTTTTCGAAGCCAATTTCTAGCACGCATAAGCCAAAAGCTAAATACTTCTCTATTCTTTCCTATTCATAATCTCGCAAACAAATCTATATATTGTCAACAACTTACCTCTCTAAACGTGTTTACGAATATCAACCTTATTGCAAAGGTTCAAAGTTGATAATAGGATACACAGTTAGTCCCCCACATTAAAAAGTTCAATCGATCCTTCGATATCGTCAAGTCACAAATCCTTTTTATTCAAATTTAAGAATACCAAGCCATAATAAGGATAAAAAGTTACTTAACATTTTGTCCAAAGTATGAAAATCCTTAGGTTAGAGCGCAACCTAACGTACTAATCTAACCAAAAAAATTGTTCACGCGAGACACTTTTTGTAACCTTTATTCCGGTGAAATAAGGTTTTAATTGCAATGTTCCACATAAAACGCAGTCCCACTAAACCGCGTGACTTCCAAAATGCAAATTTAATTTGCTCTTCATAGCTCATTTTGGTGAAAAGTTCCTTTTGAAGATCAAGCGAAGAGTGCTTCTACTAATTCAGTTCTTCCCTTTACGGTCCTCATTTAACACATATCCAGTCTATACATGGGAAAATTGTTTAGCGATGGTCCACATTGCAACTTCTCCAGTAACTAAATAAATCCAGGGTCTACTGTCTAGCTTCACATCAAAATGGTCGCAAATTTATTTCGACCCACTGTCTAAATTTAGTCTTGTCTTGTTACTGAGACTGAAGACTAACAAGTGCGTATACAAAATACCCTCTTTTGGCGTAAAACCTTTGTTATGTAGTATGAGAATCGATCTATCGTGTCAGTGAAGTTTGGCCAGCTAAATTAAATTTGACCTTGTAGTTGCGTAGTTTTCTGTTACCATTTAGTCTTTTGCTCCTCCAAGTACACATGAGTGCCAACACTAAACAACACTCCCATAACTTCAGTCCTTCTATACAGAGCTACTGGAGTCTCCGGGGAAATGAAGCTGGTTGTCACCGCCGAAGCTGGGCGTCGGTGACGAGGGCGGGTCGAGCGAAGCGCGCGAAGCTGAGCTGAAACTGCTCGAGCTAAGCTCCTCTTGCTCCGCTTCATAGCGGCTGGTTGTTGTGACAGCTGGAAATGAAGGATAAAAAGAACTGAAACTTGATGTCGATGCTATTCGTGCTGTTCAAACACAGGGTTATTAAAAAAAAACTGCGGTTCCATACACTTTGACCGTGTAGGTTTTGCACTTTTGATGAAACAGCTGATTATTTTTTAATAACCTTCGAAAAATTTCAACGCTGGTGATTCTGAAATCATGATTGAATTCATGGTAACAGTTTGGGTGAAAGGTTTTTGCCTTATTAAATGATGAATCACCAGTTGTAAGATATTTTGTTTACAGGTAATTAATTAATTTCGTTCAAACCATGAATATGTATGCACCGTGACATTTTAGTCGTCTTACAAAAGCAGCCCACTTAATGTATCCAACGACTAATAAATATTCATTTAAAAATCAGTGACACTCCGGGAGTGCCGACAGAAGTGAAAACTTGAACAAGACCGCCTTGGTGGAAGAAAAATACTTGTATAGAACATTGGTCCGTAACCTTATCTAAATAAAGAGCACAATCGCGTTTACAAAAATGAGGTGTCGGTAACGGTGTCGCAAGTTCAAGTTTTTCAATCACAAAAATGCAGTTTTCACTTTAAAAAAATGTATCGTGACATTTTAGTCGTCTTACAAAGGGCCACTCAATGTACCCACATAAAAAAATACCTCTAGGAGCAATAAAAAAATTGTTACAATGTCTTTTTTTTTAACGAATGCTTATTAGTCATTGGATACATGAAGTGGATTGATTTTGTAAAACGGCTAATATGTTATGGTATATAATTGTTGTATACAACTGGGGTATAAATATACCACTTTCGACCAAGGTATAGTTTAAGGTGCCAAAATAAAACTGCAAAAATGCTGTTTTTTGAATTCTCATCTTTATTATGTATGATACTATCCAGTTTTTAAAACACTCCATAACATTATCAACAAAACCATACAGCCAAAGTAAAGGTACATTACACGCGCGAACATTTAAGCCGAAGACATTTTTTTTAGCATACGTTACATGACAGCCAGGTAAAATGTGTCACTTGACCCGCTTCATACATCCTATGTTATTTAAAAAGACGATCACATTTCAAGCCATATTAATGAACTTTTTATTTTTACGTATAATTTTTCGTAAAACGAAAAATATTTAGAAAAAAAAATTAGAACTATTTTTTTTTGGAAGATCTAAAAGAATATTTAAAATAGTTAGAATCGTGTGTAAAATCGTGGTTTTGGAAAAATAATAGAATCACTTAAGATAGGTACTGTCGCGGTCATAAGTGCAGTCCATACGGACTATATTGGCTTGAACGTAAGGGATTTCAATGCGAAAGTTCTATTTGTGAGCCGAGCAAGTCACCGCATCAGATTATTTCGCACTTACAAACGCGACTGTACATTATGCTTTTAATATTGATTTTCTTAACGGCTTCCTACATCAAATAGCTTTCCTACAACCTTTCCTGCACTTTACGATTATTATTAAATGTACAAGAAGTTATTATTATGCTTGAGTTATACAACATTTTTAACTGCTTCTATATTACTGAAGAAAAAAGTTGACAATGCAGACCTTTATGAAATACAAGGTCTAAAGAATTATTAGATTGAACTATTATTTACATTGATTTATCATTTAAAAGTTTAGTAGATACGTGATTTGGTCAATATAATCCGGAGGAAACATCCAAAATATATTAAAAACTAAGAAGAAAATAATTATTCCGCGTGTAAATAAACAGGCAAGCTGAAGACGATGAGAACATAATTTTGACTACGAAGCTAAAAATCCCGAAATAAAAAAATATAATATCCGAAAATAAGGGAACAATTTTTCTTCTCAAACACACGTTTTAATCGACAATATTATTTGATTTGCAGCGATCTAGAACAGTGGTTCCTAAACTATGGGTGGGGCTTGAAAAAATTATTTCCAGCTATAACTAATATTAAACTAAATACCGGAATAAATAGGACGTAATCTGCCCTGCTAAGCCCAAAGGCGGTATCTCAACCGGAGTAAGTTTTGAGAAAATTGACTTTTTGTAAATTGTAATGTATGGAAAAATGGAGATATAAAAAACTTCTTAGTGGTTTTTTTTAATGTTTTAAGTTAGATAGCGCTATTTCGCTTATACCATTAGATGGGAAATTGTTAAAGCTATTGAAAGGTACAAAAAAAACGAAAAGGGCGTATCTCAGAGATACCGCCTTTGGGCTTAGCAATAAACTCATAGCGATTAAAAGTAACTAAAATTTAAGTTGATGCCAAAGCTATAATGACAAAAAATAGGAAAAAAATACATACTAATTGAAATTGATATATACTAATTGAAATAGCACTCCTTGTGTTTAATAAATTAAATTTTATTAGTTATCATTTATCAACCAATAAAATTATAATTAAAATTTTAAATTATTAGGTGTTTAATTTAATTATGATTAAAAAAAATTAAAACCTATGATTAGATACCCTATTATTAAAAATTAAAATAAGAGATAAAAATTTCGATTTTAATTGTATGTTTTTTTTCTTATTTTGAATAGTCCTGTCTCTTTTTTCTCCACTGCACAAAAACATCCAAATTCAGGTGGGTCGCGGTTTAATCAACTTTGGGAACCACTGATCTAGAGTTTATCAGCTGCCGTTAGTAATTGTCTAAAATAAAAACAAAATAGAACAATAGTGATACGTAATTAGACTACGTAGCAACCAAAATTAGTGGTACATTTCAATTTTGTATCCAAATATAAGTAAAAATTACCAAAATAAGTACTACCTATCAGAAAAAAGATTAAACTATTATTTTATTCGCACCCTGTTTATGGTCAGATTTGAGTCAAACCAATTAACTGTTTACTGAAATATGCTCTACCGTGTAGGTAGTGTATATTTCAGTAAATAGTTTGATAGATGTCTATGATTTAAAACATTCAACTTTCTAAGAAAATAAATAATCTTACCACTTGAACAAGTTTCTAATTTAGATCTTTTCTGAAAACACCTACATCATAATTTTGGAGATCGTAATAACCAATTCATATTTACAACAATAATTTCATAATTTAATTTCATTCATTTACTAAAAATGAATTAGTCTTTCTGATAGAGGGCAAAGACGACCAAACAACTTATTTAAATGTCCATGGAAACTAAAAATAAAGCGTTACCCTTAAAAACTAAAATCCATCGTTAAATAATTTATAGTATTATGCACCAGCTGCATACGTTACACTTACAACTAAGCGAAATAATTTCACCAAAAACAATAATGATCACGCGTAAATTATATAAAAAATAAATATTTGTCATGATTCAACATATTAAAGCTAAATAAAATTAGAAAAAAACATTGGTTAATAAATAATACTTGTCGATAGTTACGATATATTTGTACACGAGGACAGCCGTACGTGTGAGAAGGTATCTTATACCAAGGTGACTATGTCTTAAGCGTTGAACTGCTTCTGAATTTTACCTCACTGAATTGCGTAACAGCGCTAAAATCAACCAAGCACATAATTTGCCGCACAGTAATAGATATGGATCTAATTTTTAGCACGACAAATCCCAACCCATAGAGGTTTTTTGGAAAATGTACTTAATTAACATAACTTGACAAATCAACAATTTGAAATTGAGGAGTTTTTGAATAACCACCAAAAATATCATGGTAATAATCAATTTAGGTGACATTCATATTATTATTTTTTTCTTTGGTTTTTAAATCGAATCGAAATACCGTGTTGTCGAATTCAGAAACAGCTGTTTGAGGCAAAAAAAGCAACACAATAAATTAATACTGAGGTACGATCGCAATATAACATTTTAATAATTAAAATGAGCCTCAATTATATCAAGGTCAACATTAACGCCTCTATGTTCTGCAAAATCATTGACCTCTAATGTAACTGATTGCACAAAATATATAATATACTGTGTCCATATATTATGGTCAAGCTTTAATTCTTTAATGACAGGTAAGCAAAAGTTCTGTGTATACTGGCCTTATAAAAATCTTGCATGGCGCGTAGAAAACAGTGTTTAGATTTTTTTTAGTTTTTTGTTTCCACATAGTATGCAATTTTATTCATCTACACCTAATAACTAAATAAACAAGAGATAAGTACTAAAAGGAGTACTGTTTTACAAAAAAATATATAAGATTTTTTATGGAGACCGCTGCACCGAGTCAGGATTCGATAATATCAAAATTTTGCCCAAAAACTAAAACTACGAGTATATATTAATTATTAATACTTTACGAATTTGTAGGAATTTTTTGAATCTACATAAAAAATCTCATATAGTATATTTTTTGTGTATTTTGCTAAGTTTTTACATTTTTATGTTTATTTTTTTGATATGACGTAAATACCGCTACTGAACGATAAAAGGTCACGGCCTAAATAGTATTGTTAGGCTTTAGTAGCAAATATTTTAAAATCACTTTTTTTTATAAACATTTTAAGTTTTTTTTGTCTTTTACCTGTGCTTAATCACATTAATTGCATTACTTAACTAAAATTACTACAACAGCAGCAAATGTTTGATTATTTCCGCGTAAATTAGACATATTCAGCTTGCGTTAAATTAATAAGTATTATTTTCTACGGAGCTACCTTAGAACATACGTTTTAGGTAATGTAAAACTATATTCTTCGTTCGTTACATATTAGCATTAATAACCGAATATTAAAAAAATTAATGATAAAACTTAAATGTTAGTATGCTACACATAATATTATTAGAAACCACGCAATGAAAGTTAAAAATTAGAACTACAATAATTATAACATATTTTAAGTAAATATTCTGCGCAAACCTTCTCTTTAGATACAGTGTAATGTTGTTACAATTAAAGTTGTTTACTACTTTAAAAAAATAATATACACTAAAGAGTAATCCTGATATCAATGTTTAAAAGGTTGCTGTAAAATGGCGTAACGTGAGCTGAATATGTCCTTAATTTAAACTACGATAAATATTGCAAAAATCGAAACATTGAACATTAATATCACTGAACACATTTTATTACTTTTTCTTCTTACGTGACTTTTTAGATTTAGACGATTGCTTTGTCGAAGGCATGGTTACGTTAGAAGCACCAGTTGATTTTTTATCCTCTTTGTCGCTATCCGTGGACACTATCGGTGACGTATTGTCATCATCGGAGGACTTATCCATTACCTCTATTTCCTTATCCTCAGACTTATCTTCCTCAATCTTCACTTCTTGAGTTGTAATCTTATCATTCTCAACTACGCTAAATCCCTTTTCTCTCTTTAACGGAACTTTTTCTAAATCGATCAGGTTGAATGCACTTGATTCTATGGCTTTGTGTGTGGTTTCTTTTATGGTCGACAGTATATTATCTATGTTAATCTTGCATATAGGACTTGTGATATCCCCATCGTTCATTTCTAGAAGGCTGTCTCGCATCACTTCTAGTTTAAAATCGTCCAAACCGAAGTCCAAAGGTTCGAGTGGCGGAAAATCGAGAACTGAGTGATGTTCTTCGACGAAGTTTAACTCTGAAGGCGCATCACATTCGGCTACCATTATATCGGTTCTCTTGCAGAGCTCAATTAGTTTTTCTTGCAACGATACCTGTGTGGAAGACCCTGCTTCTTCATCTAAATCTTCAGTTTCAATCACCTTTTCTACTTTTTGTTTCTTTTCTATTTCAACTTTTGCTTCAACTACCTTCTCCTCTTTTTTGACATTCTTAGACGCTGCAATAGAGCTCCAAGATTTAATGGGTTTCTCAACTACTTCTACCTCTTGAATCTTTTTCTCTGGCTGAGGAGACTTCTTACGGATCTTGGTGCCCTTAGTAATCTGAATTTCAGGGAACTCTTCTTTCATCGTATCTATCACATAGACATCTGTAACTTCAGTTTCATAACGTTTTTCTGTTGACTTTCGATCCGCGTAAGGTGACAGAGATTTCGTTTTCTTGGTTCTTGGTGATTCTTTCAACGGCGAAGTACTTTCGCCAGTTCCTTCAAAGACTTTAAGAGTATCTGTTTTAGGCACATCTGTTGCTAATTCTTTAGTTTTAGATTTTGGACTGAGTTCAGGCATAAACTCATTTATAACATCATCATCAATCTTTTTAGCTTTTGGTACGGAAGTAATTTCTGGTTCATCAAAAGGCCAATTATCTCTGGGATCAAAGAGATCCTTTCTTTCTGAGATAACAGTTTTAGAAGAACGCGATTTTTTAGCTTTAGCTAAGTAAGATATCGGTTCAATATCTTCGTACGGTGTTGAGATTGAAACTAGGTCGCCACTGGAAGGCTGTGGTTTATCATCGATGGCATGTATTTCGACAAATGTATCTTCATCTTTCATCTGAGCTTCATCTTGAGACTTTTTACCCTTACGACTTTTCTTGGATTTCGGTTTGGGTTCTTCAATGGATTTTTCATCGGCTGGTGGAATATTATATAACACAGGTTTCTCTGGCTCATTAAGGAGCATATCCCAAGCTTGCTCTTCAGTTTTAATATGTTCTACAATTTTTTCTTTCACAGGTTTTGACTCGGAAGATTTTTTCTTGGAGGATAATTTTAAAGTAACGGCCACAGAGGGTACTTCCTCTTGAGTGTCTACGACAGCTAGCGGCTCTTTCAGAACTGGATCGTTTGGAGCATGTTCCTTCATAATAGGCTCCTTTATAACTGGTTCTTTAACAACAAGCTCTTTTGGAACGGGTTCCTTTGGAACCGATTCCCTTGAAGCAGATTTTTTCGAAATAGATTCTTTCGTAATAACTTCTTTAGGGACAGATTCTTTTGAAGCTGTTTTCTTTGGAACAGGTTCTTTTAGAACATACTGTTTTGGTATAGATTCCCTTGAACTAGTCGTCTTAGCAACAGGCTCTTTTGGAACATGCTCCTTTGGAACAAATTCTCTCTGAACAGGCTCCATCTTAATACCTCTCTCTACTTTAGGAGTAGATTCCCTAAGCTCTCGTACCTCTTTTGACTTCCAAGCCCTCGCGTCCTCGTCGCGACGCTGAGGGCTCTCTCTAATTCTACTAGATTTCTTATCCCTAGAACTATCGTCGCTAGCGAGCGTTTCGCTATCCGACTTCGGGGTGGGAGATCGCCTAACTCTATGTCGGGCGGCCGGCTGAATATCATCCGACAACCGTTTTGGCAGTGAGTCGGGAGGCGCCTCGCAGGCTCGCTCGGCCGGCGCCGAGCCCCTCGCACTCGCTCTCGCATCCTTCACCTCTCGCGTCGCCTCCTCTACGCTATACTTATCTAAGTTAAAACTAGGTGCGGGCGGGCAGTCGTCGCGGGACAGCGCCGCGGGGATGACGACGGCAGTAGAGAGCGCGTGCAGGCGCGGCGCGGGCGCGGCGCCTGCCTGCTCGCGCACGCTCTGCACGGGGATGGTGGTGGTGCGGGGCAGCGGCCGCGGGTCCTCGGGCCGCTGCTCGGGCGGCGCGGGCGCGCGCAGCACGGGCCGGAACGTGGCCTCGTCGCAGTTGTTGGCCGCGTAGGGCTCGGGCCAGGCACCGGGCGGCGAGGCGGGCGGCGGCTGCACCACGGTGCCCAGCGGGTCCACGGCGCGGGCCACGCCGGCCCGGCCCTCCCCGCAGGCCCGGCGCGCCGCGCCCGAGCGGCCCTCCACGCTGCTGTCGCGCGCCGCCCCTATACGAAACCGAAGGCAACCGTTACTGTATGTGCGGAGGAGGTCGGAGCACTCGATAGGTGGGTACGGGAGGCCGGCTCCATAAGATAAGCGATAACGCACGCACACATAGACGCGCATCTACGTACAGCGAGTGCGAGCGTACTCGCGACTGGCATTCGTTTGAGATAGTTTAAGATCACTGTGCATAATTATGTGTGTGTGTGAGCCAGTTTTCGCTTGTTGTATGGAGTCAGCCTTCCGTACCTACGTACTGAGTGGTCGGAGGCTGCGCGTCAGAGGAGAGACGTGGCCAGGCGTGTAGCCATAGAGGATGTTATCTCGCGGTGCCTTAGGCTTCGGTATAGGGCCGGCGCCGGCGGCGGTCTGACGCGGCGTCCGTCCGGCGGCTCCTCCGCTTGTTAAGTTCGCTCTTGGATATTCACTCGATAGTAAATTCCAAAAACGTTACACTCGCGACACAAAATTTGTACTTTATAAATATTTTTATATTATTTATACGTTTCCACAAATTTTCACTAAAGTAAAGTAAAGTAAAAATTTATTTGCATAGATTGCAGGTACAGTAAATAAGATGTACGAAACATCTCAAAGAGTAGAAAAACCAAAAAAATCTAAAGTCTTGCGGGCTATGTATCCTAATACAGGATCAAATTAAGTTCAAAATCGAAAATTCACAAACTAAAGGTATGAATATCGAAACCAGACACAACTAAAAAATATAATTTAAAAAAACTTATTATTATCATAGTTCGTGCGACTGTAATTAATTACTTAAAAAAACTATGAGTTTGTAAAAACATACTTTTTTGGGATAATATATTATTTATGATATCGATATCCGTTGTGTCTGTAACTTAATTTGAACATATAGATGGATGTTGAATGTAAGATTTGATAAGGATAAGCCGAAAACGAAACAAAATCCGCGCCACACTGCACCGGTGTGAAAAACTACTTATATTTTGGAAACTAATATTTATCTACTTAGCCCAGGTTCGCACGGGCGATATTTTTTCGTGTACTGGATTCTCAACGTTCGACTAAACACCGAGAGTTGAAAATCCAGTGCGCGATAAAATCCCGCCGTGATATTTTTACGTCCGTGCGAACTTGAGCTCACTGTGCATACTGTTTTGAATTATGTAACTAAGCAAAATTCTAAAACCTAACGTTTAATGAACGTTCCTAATGTGCGGAATTAAATTCTTATACACGACTAATCTCATTGACTACAGACGGAGCAGTAAACAAATTAAGAAATAATATGCAGCAAACCCATCGACATAAACAATGGGCCAATTATATTCATATTTAGCCCAGGTACGTCCGAGCGATTTTTCCCGAGGCGATTTTATTTTCGTGCACTGGATTTTCAACGCTCTGCTTAGCGCCGAGAGTTGAAAATGCAACAGTGTATTTTTTCGACGCGCTTGGATGCACTTTGTTCGATTCTCAATGCTCGGCTCAACAACGAGAATTAAAAATTCAGTGCGCGATAAAATCCCGCCGCGATATTTTTGCGAACGTGGGCTTATCCTAATAATAGATATTAATTCACCCTATTTTGATAGTTTATTTATTACCCCAATTTTGTCGTCATTGGTAATCTTACAAAGATTAATTTTGCCGTGACTACCAAACATGTTCTGTAGCAAATAATTTATACAGAGTGAATTTTTGAGACTGGGCAGTAAGGGCACTACCTGAACCGTTGTAGCAACAGAAAAATGTCGTTAGACAGTCCTTGAGTAATTGCTAACTGAATTCAAAGATTTTGGTAATATGCTACATTTTTCTATGAATGCAGTAAGCTTGTAGCTACAACGGTTAGGATACCTACCCTTACTGCCCCATCTGAATAATCCACCCTGTATTGTGTTAAAAATTACCAAAATCAATTTTGACCCCACAAAAACCTTTCAATGTGTCTACTGCCCCTTCTACAACTACACGTAACACACAACGTACCGTGATCTTCCTTCATAGCTTCAGCTAGATCCTCCCTCAATTGCACGTCACACACAGACGCCGCGCGCCCACTCTCAGCTAGCAACGACTTGCGACGGAAGCTGTCCGATGGAGAATGTTCTAGAGAACCTGCAGACAAAAATATGATATGTTGTAAAAGCGTTTTGAGACGATGCGTCACGTGAAATTTACGGGACGATTTTGATATATTTTTTTTGGTTTTGAGTTGGGTTGCAATATTTCGTAAATTAACCCCGTTTGCCAAATACACACGTACAAAAAATTTGGACGGTCGGGGGTCAGGAACGAAGTTCATTCTCACGTATGATTTCAAACAAAAACAAAATTTTCACATCCGCCATCTTGGATTGTCATTTTGACTTCACTATCGGCTTTAGCACCCTCGAAAACCATGAAAACGATAACTATGATGAAAAATTTTCACAGCCGCCATCTTGGGTTCACATTTAAACGTTACTAACGGGTTTAACACCCTCAAAAACTATGAAAATGACACCCATGATGAAAAATTCGAAAATTTTCGCAACCGCCGACGTTCGGGCGTTCATATGACCAAATTCACAGTTTCTTTCCCTGACACACAGAGCGAGAGAGAGAAAGTCGCATAACGCTTTTACGTTATGTGACGATTTCTACCAGTTTACTCCTACCGCAAGCCGCGTTAAAAAACTTCGTTACAAAAATTGATTTGTTCTCGATAGATTACTATAAGGTTTACTCACTGGCTGACCCGGAGTCGATGAGAACAGGCACGACGGGCCTCACTCCCGGCATGTTGACCGGGTTAGAACGAGCGACGCCACGGGCTGCACTTGTGTCCACTTCTACTGTCTCCGCCTCTGATAAGGACGAGTTTGAGCTGTAGGCAAAAAGATAAAAATATGTCAAAGTATGCGAACCCAACTTGTGGCTCACAATCACTGTAATTTGACCATTTATGTTTAAAAGAGTAACCGTGGAGTTTCTTGCCGGCTCTTCTCCATGAGAAACAACCAACTGGAACCGTGCACATAGCTTCTGACGTTTCATAAGTGCCCTTGTAGGTTTATGTGAAAAAATTTGAATCGATGCCAATGCAGCAGTCACAAATTCTCTTTGTAGCTTGGAGTTGAGACGTGTAAATCGGCAAAATTTACCGGCTTCATGTCTACTCGAAATACATCTTTTCCCTAAGGATGGGGCTGGGATCCGACTAGATTACTGAATAGCATAATCAGCCTATAACGTTCCCACTGCTAGGACACAGGCCTCCTCTCGGTGAGTGGGCCGTAATCCACCACGCAGGCCCAATGCGGGTTGGTAGATTTCCCATTTCTTCGAATTTTTGGTTCTAGGAGGATACCGTTTTTCTCACGATGATTTCCTTCACCGTTTTGAGAGCAGTGGTGATGAAATAATTTACACAAAGTAAAGCGCTTGTCTGGGTTCTAACCTACGACCTACAAATCGTAAGTCGCGGCCGTTACCGCTGGGCCACCACTACTCGATCACTGCGTAACCCAGCGTTATTGATGCGCTTAAACATTCAATATTGCTGTTCCCACCATATTCGACGCGAAATGTGGGAAATGAACAAATTCGATAACTTAACAACAATCAAATTCAATCAGAAATAAAATCCTAGACACAAATTTTAGAACGTTTGTGGTCAACTCTAACTCACCCCGTGCTATTATAAGTCTTGAAGACGAACTGAGGGCCCATCCACAGTCGTCGATGCGGCCCCGCGTGTGTCACGATCTCAACTTGAGACAGCCAGCGTTCTTCTTCGCTCATACACATGTCTGCGCATCTCTGTAACAAACGTTTATGTTTTATATTCTTGATTATAAATGACAGACTGACGACAATACCACTTTTTGTGCACCTTGTTGAAGTGAAAACTTCTTTAGCATCGTTGTGATTTGAAAGTCGATGAAACGAAACAGCGACAGTAAAAAGAGACAGACACAAATTCATAAGATTTAACGTGGGAGAAAATGAGATAGGAAGTTTCAGTGTTTCTTATGTTCGTGGTTCTCTTTGTGCTCTGCTTCGTACCCCCTCCACTCGTGTTTACCAAGGCATAGTGGGAGTTTGCTTGGGCCTTAGCGTTGTACGTGTGTTAATACGTGTTTGTGCGCGTACAATATTTTTATTTTTAAGGTTTTACTTCTACCACGTGTGAATTGCACACATGTTTTTTTTATTAGCCCCGGATCTAGAATTTATTTGAGGCGGGGCAAAAACTGCCGTCTGCCGCCCTCCGCCAATCTTTTATGGGATTGCGCTTAAGTTAATACGCGAAATTATTTTTTTTACAAAATAAAATTTTTGGCAGCAACATATTAATCAAATTTTATCGATCGATAATGCGCCAATCAAACAGGGGCGCCAAAACTGTTGTAAAAAAGAAAGATAATGTGCTGCACATCTCATTTATAGCAATGTTGCGATGTGCTGGGTGGTGCACTTGTCTGCTACGCTTGAATTTGTCGCTCCCTGAAGATAGCACCCGGGGCAGGTGCCCCGGTTTGCCCCCCCCCCCCCCTAGATCCAGGGCTGCATTTAATAGTCCTCAAGACCGAATTTCGGCTATGGCGACCAATCTCAGCAGACCAGTCTTCGGCGCAGGAGATAATAGTGCAGGCGTATGTGCGCAGACAAAGGTGCACTCTCTCTTCCCTCATTCTCATGAGCAGGGGCGGCGCCCGACACTCGCACTCGCTCTCCCGGCGCCGCGTGCGCGCGGGGATATCACACCGCCTAATTCCAAACTCCGGGCTGTTACTAAAAAATTCCTAAAGGAAAATCCCAATAATATTTTGCTACTAAACTAACTTTTTTCTATAGGAATATAAAATTGTGCCCTCTAACTGTTCATGTGCTTTTGGGTTTTTGTCTTTTGTTGATAAATATTCTATCTACAGTTAAATCAGAAAAGGTAGGCGTTTCGGTAATCTTCGTGTTTCCGAATTAGCACGAACGTCGCGCTACATAGTATCTCCCCACGGACGCAATGCTTTGAAGTTTTAGAAAGCCATTCTTTGTGGTAAGTACACCTATCATTGTGCGTTTTTATAAAGTTTTTTCTGTCGGGTTACCTACTCGAGACAGAGATCGTTATTTGTCACTCAAAAGATTTTTGAAATTACATAGTGTTAATCTATTCGTTTTTCCGAAGGTAGACGATGATTCCCGAAGCGCATACATTCGTGGGATATTTTTATACCCTGCAGGTCTGCGGCTGCAGCAGCGGGTTGGAGGGCGGCAGGGGCGCCAGCAGGTCGGCGGATATGTTTATGTATGTAGTAGTTACCCTGCAGGTCTGCGGCTGCAGCAGCGGGTTAGAGGGCGGCAGGGGCGCCAGCAGGTCGGCGGATATGTTTATGTATGTAGTAGTTACCCTGCAGGTCTGCGGCTGCAGCAGCGGGTTAGAGGGCGGCAGGGGCGCCAGCAGGTCGGCGGATATGTTTATGTATGTAGTAGTTACCCTGCAGGTCTGCGGCTGCAGCAGCGGGTTAGAGGGCGGCAGGGGCGCCAGCAGGTCGGCGGATATGTTTATGTATGTAGTAGTTACCCTGCAGGTCTGCGGCTGCAGCAGCGGGTTAGAGGGCGGCAGGGGCGCCAGCAGGTCGGCGGATATGTTTATGTATGTAGTAGTTACCCTGCAGGTCTGCGGCTGCAGCAGCGGGTTAGAGGGCGGCAGGGGCGCCAGCAGGTCGGCGGATATGTTTATGTATGTAGTAGTTACCCTGCAGGTCTGCGGCTGCAGCAGCGGGTTAGAGGGCGGCAGGGGCGCCAGCAGGTCGGCGGATATGTTTATGTATGTAGTAGTTACCCTGCAGGTCTGCGGCTGCAGCAGCGGGTTAGAGGGCGGCAGGGGCGCCAGCAGGTCGGCGGATATGTTTATGTATGTAGTAGTTACCCTGCAGGTCTGCGGCTGCAGCAGCGGGTTAGAGGGCGGCAGGGGCGCCAGCAGGTCGGCGGATATGTTTATGTATGTAGTAGTTACCCTGCAGGTCTGCGGCTGCAGCAGCGGGTTAGAGGGCGGCAGGGGCGCCAGCAGGTCGGCGGATATGTTTATGTATGTAGTAGTTACCCTGCAGGTCTGCGGCTGCAGCAGCGGGTTAGAGGGCGGCAGGGGCGCCAGCAGGTCGGCGGATATGTTTATGTATGTAGTAGTTACCCTGCAGGTCTGCGGCTGCAGCAGCGGGTTAGAGGGCGGCAGGGGCGCCAGCAGGTCGGCGGATATGTTTATGTATGTAGTAGTTACCCTGCAGGTCTGCGGCTGCAGCAGCGGGTTAGAGGGCGGCAGGGGCGCCAGCAGGTCGGCGGATATGTTTATGTATGTAGTAGTTACCCTGCAGGTCTGCGGCTGCAGCAGCGGGTTAGAGGGCGGCAGGGGCGCCAGCAGGTCGGCGGCCGCGGCCGGGCGCTGCAGGGGCCACTGCGACACTGGCTCCACTTCCAACTCGATGCTAGAGTCGTCGCAGATTTTCTCCTTCGATAGACCTGCACAAACAATATCAGTATTAGTTGCTTCCAGGGGTATCGTGTTTCGCGAAGGAGGCGGAACGGGTGAGGGAGAGGCAAAATTCGCGCCCTCACGCCCCTAACCGCCGCAGGAGGAGACGCCCTGGGCATCGGGAATCGCGAGCCGATTTCCAGCCACCGTAGGCGCGGGCTTGCGGACGGTGAGCAATGGGTAGCTCGCCGTCCGATAAGGACCAAGCCCGGGTCGACGGCGCGTTGTATTCCACGCGCGCCTCAAAGAGATTTGTCAGCAGAATTGACGGGGTCCGCTAGGGCCGATGCCGGTCGGGGCTGCGAATAAGGCCGAAAGGTACGGAAGGAACAGTATCCGCTTTTATAACAAGTTGCCAAAGTCTGTGACAGAACTTAGCGATGGGAAGTTCAAAACCCACATCAAACGTATCCTTATCAAGAAAGCATATTATAAAATTAAAGACTATGTTGAAGATAAGGAAGTTTGGCAATAATTCCTTCTGCACATGTGGCTTCCCTGGTACCTCATTAATGGCATAAATAAGTAAGAGTCTATTAACTGCTCCCAAATTACCATGTTTATTTAAATCTTTTTTTTTTTTTTTTTGTTTTTACATTCGTCCTTGACATATTTATTATTCTATTATTTGACATTATATACCTACGATTTAATTTGAACTTTTTTTTTATTTTGTGACTTTTGTGGACATGATAATTACTCAGATTGATTACAGTTGTAACAGCAATCATATAATTGCGTTTTATTAAAATAGGTTTTTTACTTTTATTAATCTATTTATTTTTTGTATAGATTCTTTTGTACATATTTTGTGAATGTGAGAACGCTGTAGGCTTAGTGGATTGTAGACCTGTTGACCATTTTCTATTTTGTTAAGTACTTGGTACTTATTGAAAGACCTACACTGTCCTCCCATTTCTAGAAACACTGTTATATGAAAGTATTGTAAAAGCCAATTATTTTTAAAAGAGTAACCGTGGAGTTTCTTGCCGGCTCTTCTCCATAGGAAACGACCAACTGGAACCGTGCACCTAGCTTCTGACGTTTCATAAGTGCCCATGTAGGTTTATGTGAAATAAAATATTTTGATTTTGATTTTTTTTGAGGGAAATCGTGGCCTCTGGCAACATGGCAACTGAAGGAATACGGGTGGGTTTTACTCAGTAAGAGTCTAACACGCCCTCCTGCTCCACCCAGAGCGGGCGAAATTATTTGATAATTTCCCACCCAAAAAGGGGTATCGTGTTACCTAGATACGATAGGCAGTCGCCCCATGTAAAATACTGGTATCCAGCTGCATATGGTTAGACTGGAAGCCAACTACCAACAGTGTCTGAAGGCAAAATATGCGCATGCGCAATGAGATTAAGTTAAGTGTCACATTGACGGAATTCCGAAGCAGGCTAACATTTAACGTTGTACTTGTAAAACGACTTTCTTTCGACTATACACAGAATATTACAAATCACATTATGAGTATAGCAGAACGAAAAGGTTCTATGCCATTTTTAAATATATTCATTTCTCTTATCCACACGCCAAAACTCTCAAGTTCATTAAAAATGTGAACAGGCGCGAATAAAACTTACTAGACAGCGGCCTGGGATGTAGTAACAGATGTAAGAGCGAGCCGTTGGCCGCCATCAGGTAGAGCGCGGCCACAGGCGCGGGCGCACGGCCGCTTATTGCGGGCCCGAAGCGTGCACGGGCTAGTAAAGGAGCTGCATTGTTGTCCTCCGATAAAGATGATAGGCGTTGACGACCTGTGGGAGAACGGTATTGTTAAGATACTTTAGTTTCCAAAAATGCACGAGTTTTAGGAAAAACACCTGTAAAACATAAGGTTCAGTTTCCTCTACAACTTTTATTTTACTTTTCCACAGTACTAATCAGTCTAAAATTAACTTAATTTACACGAGCATAAAGTTGATGTTTGTTTATGAGGAAATAAGGTCAACTGGTAACAAGATTAGACCTTTTGCTAAGTATCCTAAAGGTTGTGTAATTCAGTTTGAATCTGATTATTCTTGTAGTGCGAGAAAGAGATGGCGCTATACAGGTGTTGGACGGAACGGAATCTTGGTGGCATTAATACATTTTGCGTAATTACTTTACTCTCCGTACTTATTTTTTTAATTAAATGGGTAGCATTAATAAAAAATTATAAATAAATAGGCAAATTAACCGACATTTATGCATGTGTCATCAAGTTACGTTTTATAAGATTTTTTAGTCTAAGCATGTTAGGAGATTGGCCATTGTTCTATAAATAGTTGGGGAAACCTTACAAACATGACGAGTATTCAAAACAAGAAAAAATAAATGGCTTCTGACTGCCGACAGAAGTGAAAACTTATAGCGCCATCTATATTTTATAGTACACACTACGACGCGAGCATGTAGGTGACGCGAATCCGTAAGTTTATCGCCTACCAAAAATCGCTCAACAAGCCTAAAGAAGTTTTCACTTTAAAAAAAATCTCATAGGCCTGATCCTGTTTATTTTATACCAAGCATTTTTCTATATCTATTATGACTCACCGGAACTGTTCCTAGTGATGGTGTGCGTGGGGATGTTGGCAGTGGGCCGCAGCTGTGCCAGCGGCGACAGCGTGCAGGGCAGCGGGTAGGGCGGCAGGCGCGGGTTGGGGAACCATGCGCCTTGCGACGTGTTGTCTCCTACCTGCGGGGAGAGATATTCATTTATTTATCTATTTTTTTCTTAAATTAAAACAATTAAATTCAATTACAAAAATTAAACACACAGTTTATTTATATAAACCCGTGCACATAAAAAAAATGAAAACGTGTGCGGTTGGTGGACCCCCGTCAGGAACGAAGTTCTTTCTCACGTATGATTTAAAACAAACTTTTTGTAGCCGCCATCCTGGATTTACATTTTGAGCTCACTATCGGCTTTAGCACCCTCGAAAACTATGAAAACGACACCCATGACGAAAAATTTGGAAATTTTCGCAGCCGCCATCTTGGATTTACATTTTGATCAAATTCATACTTTATCTCTCTCTTTCGAGTTTATTTTGTAGTGTACTCGGGCCGATGTGTACAATTTTATCTCACGACACTGTAATCACTTTACTCTTCTCTTTTTTCTGCCGGCGTTCTCTCTCTCTTTCTTTCTCTTTGAATTAAAAGAAGACAGTCGCAAGTATTAACACTTTTTAGCGTGACGATTTCTGAAAGTTTACAAGCCGCGTTAAAGAACTTCGTTCCAATAAAATCATAAAGTTGGGGTAAAATGTTAACGACACTTATGTTCTTAACATGTTATAAGTCGGTAAAAAACGCTTACAATTACGCCAATTTTTTTTTATATTCTAGCAATTCAGACTGTGTAGAAGATAGAGGTTCTTTCCTAGATTGCCACCTGCCATATAAAGCCTGAATTCTTCTTACGCTGATATCGGTCGCATACGCAACGTACGTACGCGCAGCTGACGTCAGCGTCGCAGTATGGTACTATATAGAACACAAAGTATATACGCAGGCGCGACCGACGTCAGCGTAAGATAAGCTTGCAGAAAAAAAAGTATATCGATATTTTTAGGCGATATTTATTATTTCGATGTATCGAGAGTAGGGAGGCCTTTGCCCAGCAGTGGGACAATAACGGCTATGTAATGTAAAATCGATACATCGATATAAAATATCAAGTATCGAAAATGTATCAAATTCGATATATTTCCAATAGCAACATCGTTGTCGCCACTGACTAAAACCGCTGGGAATCAGTCATAATTTTTTTTTTTTTCTTTTTCCATTTTCAAGGTGATTTTAAGGTAGGGATTCAAGAAGTATCGATATATCGAAATTTCGATATATCAAAATCGTTTTTTTTTTTTTAATATCGATACTTTTTGGAACTTCTTGCATCCCTAGCGTAAGAGGAAATCAAGCCTTAGCCTTACCGTAGCAGCGGAGGCTCGCTTATGTGCAGCAGTGTGTATGGGCAGGCCGGCGGAGCGGTGGAAGCGCGACAGGCGGTTGACGACGCGCGGCTGCGTGTGCGTGCGCACGCCGATGGCGCCGCCGTACGGGCTGATGGCGAACACGTGCGTCGTGCCGCGCAGCGTGGACACGGCGGCCCAGCGGGAGTCGCACGATATCGCTATGTCCTGGAAATAGAAACCAGATATAGGACGATGATTGCTTCGGAGTGGGCGAAAATAATGACCACTTCGAAGTTTACACAATCATGGTCAAGATAAATGTAAATTAATATTTAAGATCATCATTTCAGCCGAAAGACGTCCACTGCACCCCCAAGCCCCGCCACTTCGACCGATTCTGTGCTTTCCGCATCCAGCGGATTCCTGCGGCCTTCACAAGGTCATCGGTCCATCTTGTGGGAGGCCTTACAACACTACTTCTTCCGGTACGTGGTCGCCACTTCAAAACCTTTCGGCCCCATCGGCCATCCGTTCTGTGAGCAATGTGCCCTGCCCATTGCCACTTAAGTTTGACAATTCTTCGGGCTATGTCAGTTACCGTGATTCTCATTTCTGATTCGATCACATAGGGAAACTCCAAGCATAGCCCTCTCCATTACCCTTTGGGTGACTTTTAGCCTTCTGATAAGGCCCATTGTGAGCGACGAATATTTAAGATAACTTTTAGCAACTTAAGACCTATGATCGTTACATGATTTAGTTTGTAAATAAATATTACATAGACAGAAAAAAATAAACAATTTTCTTTAAAAAGACCCATACTGGCAAGAAAAAAAAACACCCTGTATAACCATTCCTTACCTGCACTTTAGCCGTAGTATCTCCCCTGTGCAGTATATACAAATGATGCACAGACGCTAAACTCGCCCCACAGGGATGCGGGTTGATCCTGAACACATGGAAGTCGTGGCCGCGTCGGTCAGCCGTGATCAGTAACATGCCGCTTGCGTCGAACTTCAGGGCGATGATCGCTTCTGAGTGCGCTATGAAGTGAGCCACGATTGGGTCGCAGGACTCTTCGCTGTCTTGACCGTCTTCTTCCTCGTTACCCTGGAAATAAATAAGGTATTAGGTCGCTTGATGGAAAGCTGTAGAGTTTTGTAGGGAAAGATCGATATTTATAGTAAATACTGTTTCACAGTAAGGAACAAAAGTTAGAAAAATAAAATAGATTTGATCTGAGAACTGCACGTAGTTCTACGAGAGACAATTCAACCTGATTGAAAAGAGCTGCTATTTAGAAATGCAGATTATTCAAGAAATGACTATGTTGAAAATAATTGACATTTGTCTAAGAGTTCAGTTGTTTTAAGGCTCTTTGCCCTTTGAACTCTTAGTTCTACATACAACTATTATTGGTATGTTGTTTTCCAAAACAATTTAGATTTATTGGAGATTCATTGTGTGTTTTTACCCGACTACGGCGAAGCAAAAAGGAGGGCTATGATTTTGACCGGTATGTATGTAAGTATGTTTGTTCATCTGTTCCCTCATAAGTTCTAAACTACTTATCATAATTTGACAAATGACGTATCTTTCGAAGCGTCTTGATCGTCCACTGGGTATAGGATATGCGGTGTCACATTAAATTGAATATGGCGCCCTCTAGAGGAAATAACGTCATGAAGTAAAAATTAAGCCTTAAATTATTAAGTAAGATTTAAGCCAGAGTCACACGTCTGTGACTTCAGATTTTTTATTTGTCTGTCTGTGTTGTCTTGTGTATGTATACCTTTTTAGTTGACGTTAATGCCGTTTTTGGGTTTTAGTTTTTTTCTATTAAACAACTTACCTCAATATCCAATATAGTAACGACTCCTGGCTGCTGTATATCAGCGTTGGGCGGCGATGGGGACTGCGAGGTGCTTCGCCCTCCAGCTAGACTGTGTGCTACGCTCTCTCCGAGGCCTCGTAGGCCTTTGCTGAGGGATTTTGCAGCGTGGAGCACTGTTGCTGTGTAGCTGGTTACGCCTTCGCCTAGAATTCAAGGTGTTAAATAAAAAAGATTGTTAAACGAAAACGGATATAACTATCGCTGACAGGGTTGGCATGATTAAATCACTTTAATTTAAATCACGTTTTAAATTGAAAGTGATTTTTTCAATAAAAATCATTGATTAAATCAAATTGTATTATTTCTCTTATTTGTAACACATTTTTTTTTTTTAGATTACTTTTATATACACAAAAATATATGTTAAAAATCACTTTGTGTTAGAATTCTAATATTTAAACAAAAACACCAAGTTTCCAGCTTTTTCCGTTCCTAATCTGTTTCTGATTTTGAAATGTACAAATCCAAAAGTGGAAAAGGCTCTTTCCGCTTATGCTGACGATGCGATGGCCCCAAATAACTGTCTCAAAACAAAAGCATGTTTCGTTTGACGCACAATTTTAAGTGGATTTTAAAGGCTCAAGCAAAAAATCCAAAAAGTCGCGATCTTTTGGATTTTTTGTAAAAAATCTAAAATCATTGGATTTTAGATTTTTTGCGAAAAATAGTGATTTTTCCAACCCTGATCGCTTTTAGATTTTTTGCGAAAAATAGTGATTTTTCCAACCTTTGCCTACAATTTCATGGATTTTAATGTGAGTATACTATAAGTCACCTCTGCCTATAATATAATCGTGACATTATGTTATTTTCATGGATTACGTCTATAGCCTTAGTTTAGTCCTTAGTTAGTTCTATAATAAAGCTAAACTATGCTTATTCGTTGGAATAATAATAACATTGACTACTAGCAACTACCTGAAACTCTTTGTCTTGAAAATGACTTTCAGTTCGTGAGTGAGAGTTGTTTAACAGAAAAATGAAAAAACAGCATTCACTTTATTAGTATTCGACGTGAGTCAGTAAAATAAAAAGATATTGTTCTAGGTAAAAATATCGAAATAGAAATTCCAAGTGAAATCATTCTAGAAATCCTTGTGAGAAAATAGAAATGTGTATAAAGGCCTCTTTTGTTGAGTATCTTTTCACAAAATAAATTATTTAAAAAACTGCTACACACTCCTTACAAACTATCACAAAGGCACCCACACGTGTAGAAGCGATTAGTCACGCACAAGTAGTATAATATAAAACAATGATATGCAGCACTAAGGTCAACAAAATTAATACACACATACATTATAAATAAGTCAACAGCCGCTCGTAATAAACAAAAGAATGTAATTAATGTTTATTCAAGAGTAAAATTATCAATATTTTTACAAAAATATTTGCGTATCGAAATAATTATTACTATTCTTTCATTTTGTAGTAATGGTGGGCTGGTTCACGATATTTAGATAAAGATATAATTAACATAACGACACATCATGCTTGAAGGGGGGGGGGGGGGCAACGGTGACGTAATAAGAATGTAGAGGTACTTCCAAATTTCGGCAGTTTTCCAAATAATATTATAAAGAGAAAAGATTTGTATTTTTTCGTATTTTTATTTGTAGTGAATAAACTCAAAAACTACTGGACCTATTTTAAAAAATCGTTCACCAGTAGGATGCAATATTATCATTGAATAACATCCTAACTAACAATATTATAAATGCGAAAGTGAGTTTGTTTGTTTGTTAGGCTTTCACACTAAAACGGCTGAACGGATTTGGATGAAATTTGGCATATGGGTAGACCATGAGCTGGAGAAGAACATAGGCTACTTTTCATCCTGGATTGCAGACGAAGTCGCAGGAAACAGCTAGAAGGCTATAATTTATAAAGATATCACACGGGCGTAGCCGCTGGCGGAAGCTAGTAATGTATAATTTAAAACATGGTTTTTGATTTGAACGGGCAACCCTAAAATTAATCAAGCAATCGCCACTTATGCGAAAGCCGATACTTAGATCCAATTCTATTTTTGCCTTTGTTACATGAGCTTTGCCATTTTGATTTATATTAAAGTAAAAACAAAATATGTCATAATTTATGAGCATTTTCATGATATTCATGTTTTCATTAAAACTATAACACGGAAATGCTACGATGACTTTGTGATAGGTCAGTTCTGTATAAATAATTAAGGTCTATTAAAGTCACGCTATGTATCGCGTGCACGAGTTAATAACTATGTTCTTATAATGGAGGTAAACGAAGCCTAGTTTGTTAATATTGAATGAGATAACCCACATTATAGTGTGATAATTAGTAATTAATCTTTTGAGTTTATTATGTCTAATCCCTTCTTCATAACCTCGTGTTTGCTTGCCAGGATCTGATCTGGTTTCAATTAGTAAGTACTTTGTTAAACAATACGGTAGTTGTCAAGGTAAAAAAAAAAAACTATTTAGTCCGTCTTTCAGGTAATAAAAAAATATTAGACACGTATTTTTTGCTTTATCATATTAATCAAAAATAACTTAGAAAAAACGCATTAAAGTTGGGGAGTGCGGGCTCGCTACGTCACAACGCAATATTAAATCTAGCAAGGCGTGACGTCATGTCACATTTTAACTTAATGATTACGTCAAAAAAGAAAAAATACGTTTTCAATATTTTTTAATAATCTACAAGACGGACTAAATAAAAAATTTGGACACAGCCCTATTGTTGCATGCATCGCATTAGTTGAAAGTCAGTCCTCATGCATGGAACACTAACCATTACATCATCATTTCAGCATAAAGATATACTGCCACTCCTGGATATAGACCTCCCCGAATCATTTAACTAGTAATTTGTATTGTGCACAAGCACAAAGGCTGTATCCATAACATAAATGTCGCCCATGGACATGTGACCTTTTTCTGAATATTCATGAAAAATTATCGAAAATTAACTTTAATATTTTTCATGTTATTAATTTTTTTTATTTTTTGAGTAGTGTTTGCCATATCTCCGATTTTATTGGCTCGATTTGGATTCTATTTATTTCTAAAAGCTTATGAGTTATTTTATCGGATTAACTAATAGTATTTTTTTTAAATTTGTTGACTATGAAAAAAAAAGGAGGTGAAGACATAAAAAACAGTATTTATTTAAAAAACACAATTTTTTTTAAATATATAATTTTTTAAATAGACAGACCCGCCCTTTTAAAGTTAATTTTCGATAATTATTCATGAATATTCAGAAAAATACGAGCGGTCACATGCCCATGGGCGGCACCGGCATTGTATACAAATGCAAATCCTAAGCATATGTTTGGCATGAACCTTGTCAATAAAACTACGTTCCTTTCCTCGCTGTGACAATTACAGAAATTAAATCGTCTTTATCAAAACTTCTAAACTACTTTTGTTCTAGAACTGTCTTTTGTACAAAGTGCAGTGCAGTTGGCAACATGCTGTCCGCGCCGCATAAATGTGAACGTGCTAATAAATTATGTACCCCTCCGTCGGTAACATTGAGTTGATATGAGTAACTAGGTGGTTACGTGACTGCAATGCGATCTGAATTAATAAAATGTTGATGGAACGATTCGATTTCAATGTATTTGTAATATGATACTTGTCTTCTACTACTGACATGCAACTGGTATACAAGGCTACACATCAAGCTATACATGTCCACTATAAGCTGACGTCGCATTGTACGGAAATCCTGTACAATGCGAGATCAGCAGAAACTGGAAATGTATAGCTTGATGTGTAGCCGTGTGTACAGTAAGGCTAGAAAAAAAATATCAAAAATATTTACAGTTGATATGAGTATGCAGGCGGTCAACTACAATTTATTTTTAAACCCATAATGAGCATAGTAGTCAAGTCTTTGATTCGCTCAGAATTACTACCTGCACAGCATACTATTTTGCAGAGAATAAAATAAAAGAAAAAAAAACTAGACATGGAACAAGAACTGCAGGTATAATTCTTGGCAAAAAACTTAATAATTAGGTATGCAATTCGTTCTTCGAAGAATCGGCGACGGTAAAAACTACGTTGAACGAAAATGCCGGTCTACACAATCGAAATTTTTATTATTTTAATAACAACCCAAGGGTATTTTTAATTTAATTATGCTTTATCTGTATCTAAAATCTAAATGCAGAGGAGCTCGTGGCTAAGTAATAACAGCCGCACGGATCGATCCATCGGGTTAAGCTACGCTTGCCGGGGTTGGTCCGTGGATAGGTATCTACCGAGACTCCTCCGTGCCTCGGCAAACACGTTAAACCGTTGGTCCCGGCTGTCATTCGTGGATCTTTGACAGTCGTTACGGGTCGTCAGAAGTCTGACAACCAGTCTTACCAAGGGGTATCGTATTACCCAGTTACTGGATTGTGGAGGTCAGATAAGCAGTCGCTCCATGTAAAATACAGATATTCAACTGCATCCGGTTAGACTGGAAGCCGACCCCAAAACAGTTGGGAAAAGGCTGGGCAGATAGATTGATCTGTATCTAAATACAGAATTGGCAAACTCACGGCACGCCATAGAATGTAATTTTGTCGGCATGGGATCAATAGAAGTCATAAATAAAATGTAACAAGACATGCTATTTGGTGCCAAAACTATTTGTCGATAGGTTGTTGTCAAGTCATAGTAAAATTAAAACACTTTCGACACGTGTATCTGGAAAGGTTTGCAATCGCTGTCACGCGATTTCTAATTGTGTTAGTACCTACCTAAGTATATGGGTTCTTTCAATTCTATCGTATATCATAATTCTTTTGGCTTTATCCCGATGTATTTGGGGCCAATGTGTTTTTTCTTCTTCTTTCTACTTCTCTATAATCCGTCAACGCAGTAGCCTGTCCCTTTCTAGCCATATCATTGTCACACAGTCCATCCATCGTTTCTATGGTCTTCCCCTAATCGTGTAGCCATTCATACTCAAAACTTCCTCCTTCAAAACCTCATTCCTCTGCATGACATGCCCATACCATGACGACCGAATTCCACACAACTTTTCAGTCACCGGTGGTGTGCCGGTGACACATTTTTTTTTTAACAATTGCAACTCGCAGTTTTGACCCTAAGGTCTTGGCTGCTTAACCGAACTTTCCTGTGGGTGCCTTAAGCTACTACACTTGAGAGCCTCCAGCCAGGAGCAAAAACTATTCTAAATTAAAATTAAGCGAACGCTCGCTAAGGGCACCCCCTGTGGGGTACGAACCTCGGCTTAGGGCGTCACTGGGGGAGAACAGCAAGAAGGGACAGGCTGGATTAAAGTTAGATTTTCATCATGATTATTAGGCGGGGTATTTAAAGCTACGTGCTCAGCTGCAACAACTGCTGGCACCTCGTTTTCGAGTAAGGGTCGGAGGGGAGTATCATATACTCGGGGACGCGGTCGCGTTCGCAAAGGACCTCGGCGGCGAGGTCGGAATGAATCGGTGCCACTTTCAGACTTCCTCTTATACAGTGTGATTCTTCATAATGTGCACACATCGAAAAGGGAATCGATGCTTAATTTTAACGACAGAAAAAATATTTAAAAAAAATTAAATATTTAAAAAACACGAAATATATTTTTTTACATTTTACGGAATTAAAAAAAAAATTGTAACAAAACTGTGTAACTTTTAAACTAAATCATCTATCGCGATGAAACAAACTCCATAATGATTGGAAGTAATTAGGCGTCCACATAAAATGAAAATTGAGAAAAAATACTACAAACATGTTCTTTTAGCAAAACTCTGTATTTTTTTCATCAATTTTTACAATAATTGTAAAATTTATAAATAAGATGCCAGAGATTTTTTTTATACTAAAAAATTAAAAAAAAAAACAAAAGAAATGTTATTTCCGTCCATTAAATTAAGCAGATTCCCTCATTTCAATATGTGCACATTATGAAGAATCACACTGTATACTCACTTCTTATTCTTCTATCCATTCGCGTCAATTCTATCGTTTGTTACATAGATTAATGTATACCTATTATGTTCTAATCGTCCGACGGTATCTCCTAACAACAAATAGGTATGTGTCACTGAACTTAATTATATCGTACGATTTTGTTGCTCTATAATTAATTCGTCGCATAATAGTTGTTTTTAGAAATCACATTTGGTGTTCTTGATAACCGTTCTTATAGCGATTGCGTCAAGTACAGCGAGCTAATTTACAATTTGCAGGGCTATGAGACTTTTAATTATTTTATACTGAAGATCACGTCTAAACGAGTAGTGTTAATGGTTTGGAAAAAATATATATGTTAAATTAGAGCATTTTCTTAATAACTTACATCTGTGAATATTTTAGATTATGTTTAAATTACATAGTGTAATAAATTTTTAAAGTTATTTCTAACGCGGATAAAAAACTGAGAATCACGCAAAAACTATCAGCCGTATTTTTCTGAAACCTTCACCATTTTAAAGATAATTTAATTATGTATCTTTTAGTATACGTGTTTTGTTAGAATACCTTTTGTTTTACGTATAATAAATTATTAATGCGTCTAATTTGGGACAGCGCTCCTTGATGGACGAGTCCTGTTACTGGCTAGACGTACGACGCGTTGCGTGAGCTCAGCCCAAAACACGCAAGCTAACTACTCAAGGTCGCTGGCATATATCGGCATCTTAATTAAATTTAATCATTTGTGAATCTAATCTAACAACCTATGGGTACATCTTAAGATTTACAAAAATGCATGCAAGGTTTATCCAATGCTGGGCTAGTATGGAAAGGCAACAACCGACTTCTTTATAAATTGCAGCTACTTTAAGTTCAACCAAAAAATCTTACCTTCACACCCTCCACTGCTCCTCTTCGACTGATTAAGTTTCTTATCAGCGTAAGCCAGCCAGCGATCACCCAGTGCCAGCGGGTTTATGGGCAGACTGCCTCCTAAAGGACAAGGGCAGGGGTAGCAAGTAGTGACAGCCATTCGGTCTTCTAAAGTCGCGGCATCGAAGACTGCGAAGCGTTCGGAGAAGGAAACCACCACGGATCGCTTGTTCGCCAACACGTCGAGAATGGGGTTCTTGAATTTTATGCTTTTTACCTGTTGACAGAAAGCTGATGTTGAAATTGTGTAAATGGTCACAAGAATACTGCCGTCCTTACGAAAAGTGCAATAACTAGGTTAAACCTGATTTCGAGAAAAACGCGGGTAAAGATTTTATTTTTGTTTTGTTTGTAGGTATCTCCAACACTATACATGGTATACGAGGAAAATTCGTCATAGATACGTAAAAAGTGTCTAAAAAGAATATATAGATCTCGTTCTGCAAATGCCGAATATGTACTTATCTCAATTCGGCGCAAAACTCGAGTTATTGCACTTTTCGTAAGGACGGCAGAATAGCTCCATTAATAAGAGACTCATGCCCGTTTTTACCGACATCTCCTAAGTTTAGGGATCCCCTAAGCATGGTTAGGGGGCTGTTGGAAGGTGGTTTCTGTTTCACCAACAGTTAAGAAGCCACCTACCACCTTCTAACAGCTCCTAACCATGCTTAGGGGATCCCTTAAACTTAGAGAATGTTGGTGAAAATGGGCATTAATAGCATTTGGCAATGAAAATAATGGTTTTAACTTGTCTATAGGCCTCATGGGGTGGTAAAGATTTGGGTGAAACCAATTTTTGGGTAGTAACGATGCAATTGCCGTTAATATACAGGGTGGCACGGACATCGACGCGAAAGCTGTTACTATGGATTCAGTACATGATTCTGAACCTTGAAATTTTTCGTCAGTTATTTTTAAAAAAATCTGCTGTTTCATAGAAAAGTGCAATACTTACGCGGTCAAAATGTATGGAACAGCAGATTTTTGCCTGCCTGCCACCCTGTATTTATTTAGCATCATACTTAAAAAATAGGTACAACGGCAGACTTGGTCAAACTTAGCTTTGCGTTTTTCTTTATCATCATGATTGAATCAAAGATTTTTAGAAGAGCATTTTTAAGACACACCCCCATAATGACGTCATTACAATAGAACTCGCATGTTTGCTACTGTTTTCTGATAAAAACGTATCATATTCGGTTTATTGCCCGAATGTAATCGTGGTAGAGGCGACAATGTTTTGTTTCCCGTAGTATTCAGCAAATCAACATATTATGACTACCTACTTTGATATCACAACTCTGCACGTGTAAGTCTACGACAAATCGACTCTTTTTTATCTGCCTATTTGTTTATTCAGATTGAATATTAAATAGGATTAATGTACATAGAATTTACGTAAGTATTATTAAATCGAATACTGAAGTAGGTTCAAATAATAGTAGAGAAATTATGTTTATGTTGTACGTCGAAAACTCGAAAAGTACTACTTACCTATTAATATTTTAAGTTCGACATAAAGTAGGTAGTACTTCTCGCTACATTACCATGACCAGTACCCTAATTGCGTAACTTATTTTCGTAAACAATTATGTCTAATTTGTTTCATTTTGACAGTTCAACAACATTCATTGCGTTATTTACGTTGCTGAGCAGATATTTTTTCCAACTTATGAAGCAATGGATTAGCAATCTGTTTCAAATCGAAACAAATTGTTATTGTGTTGTGTGACGCAACTAGGGTACAGATTAGTTAGTTTACGTAAAGAATTATTAGGATTATATTTTTGGATTATTGTAATATATAGCTCACCTGTTCACCTCCCCTAATAGAAATAAAGCTGAGCGAGCAAAACGAGGGGCCAGGGCTGACGGAGTCACACAAGGCGATGAGGGGCCTCTTCGATGCGAAGCAGTCGCCGTGCTGCGGAGTAGGCAGTATACGGAGCACCCTCACTGTGCCTTGTCGCCATGACAACACCTCCTGGGCCTCCCCAGTAGGGGGGATCAGCCAGACTTGGACCCCGGACCCGTAGCCCAGGATAAGGAGTAATGGGGAGACGTCATTGTCACTGTCTCCTTCTGGTGTTGGCTCGTTTATGTCTGCTGTTTCAAACCTGTTTAAAAATAATGTTATTTAAAGTGGGACATTTACGATCGACGTAAAACCATCAGAAAGTCATTGCAATGTAACCCTTCTCCCGGTAAAGTAAGGTATGAATAAGAATGATTGGCGAGTTTTATCAAACTTATGGAAATCATTCTAATTTATACTTTATTGCAATGAGATAAGAGTTACATTGCAATGATTTACGAATGTTAATATGTAAATACTTAAGGTTAAATACTTTTTAGGTGCTGGTCTGCAACAGAGGTTTATTGCTCTTTGTATACAATAAATGAATATTACTCAGAGTGACCCTAAAAGGGTTTGTATTGCTTTCGAAACTGCAATGGTTTTGATTTTATCTTCATGACAGTTTAAGGTACAGCTAAAACAGTCGTAGTATAGCGAAATGGACTGTGCAGACTCTGCCTCTGCCTACATATAAAAAATGCATGAAGGGTTGACGCTGGTAAAATCCACTTGCTTGCATTCACATGAAATCATTTACATACTGCAATCAATAACAGACAACTAAGCATACCTACCATACTTATATCAATTTGTTCTTTTTTACAATGGATAATATAGAAGCCATGATAATAATGCCTTGGCTCTTGAGCCTATATTTTTGAACAATGCATTTTAAACTTTATTAAGATAAGGTATAAAATTTATAAAAATTTGAATTCATGCTTGAAAAATGTTTCTGAACCAGTGGGAGTGCACAGTCACTTGTATTGACAATGGTGCCGATTCCCTTGTTCACAAACTAAACTAAATTTAAGTTCAGTGCATCTTTTTCTTTCTATTTCAATAAGAAAAGGACAGAAGATTAATTTTAGTTTAGTCCTGTCAAATTAATCAGCGCTTGACGTAAATTGACGTAATTTTAGTCGGCAAGTTTTTAATCACGTCTAAACTTGTAAGGAGAGTGACAGGCGCTGATTAATTTGACAGGACTAAACTAAAATTTATCTTCTGTCCTTTTCTTAATGAAAGAAAAAGAAAAAGATGCACTGAACTTAAATTTAGTTTAGTTTGTGAACAAGGGAATCGGCACCATTGTAGCTTGCGAGGTCTATATCAAGACCAAAATTGAACTACCTATTTCAGTCAGTTGGGACTGGTCATCTCTTAGCTGCCAAAGTTTAATTTAACTGTTTTTTTTTTCTATATGGCATACTCTGGAAGCTTTTAACGTGTACGTCTTTTTTTACATCGTTCTCACATAACATTAATTATGAGTGTCCAGGAGTTTCTTGCCCATTCTTCTCCGTAGGTATCTACTAACTACGCTTTAAAATGGGCAAGCTTCATATTTATAACTGACTCCTTGACAATTCAAAACTGCCTGTGAATGGTTTAATTGAAATAATTGTTTTGAGTTTGAGTTATAGTGCCTCATTATGCCTCATCATGATGGTTAAGGGCACTAAAACAAGAATAAGGGAGGGGACTAGAATAAATACATTTAAGTTTTTCTAGAATAGGTAATGAGGAGAGACACTACTTATTTATCCTGCTAGGTCTCCCATCGTCGCTAGTGTTCCTTTCCTGTCAAAAACCATTTTTATTTTTTACATGTTATTAAGATAACCATTCAATTTAATGCCTATTACGTTTATATAGTGTATTGAATTGTAATAACAAAGGCATAGATACTAGGTACACCAGTTTCCTGCTGAATGAGGACAGAAAAAAATGGTGGGCTAAATGCCTTATGCAAAAAAAAAAAAATGGAAACCAAATTCAGCGGC
Organism: Agrochola lychnidis; assembly: GCA_963680765.1. NCBI lineage: Eukaryota > Metazoa > Arthropoda > Insecta > Lepidoptera > Noctuidae > Agrochola > Agrochola lychnidis. The sequence continues at coordinate 21,683,036 of OY796857.1, forward strand.
AAGCCTATGTAGTGATCACTTTAGCCCTGGCAAATTTACGGCCGAGAGCGCATTTAGCTATGCCTGACCCTCCCATATAAGTATTTGTTTTTTTATGATAGTTACCTGGCCCACTGTATGACGTCTTTCGGATCAACGGTCGACGAGGAGGAGAGCGTGACGTCGTTAATGAACCCCGAGACCGCGTCGATGATGCTGCGGTCGCTCGGCGGCTGGGAAGGTACGGTGAGCGGCCCCCCAGACCGCACGTGCCGCGGCGACTCCGCTGACATGCTGTATGAGCGTCGCCTACGGAAATGAGCTAGCTCTTGAATAAACTAGTCCACTTTTATTAAAGACTGTTCCTTGAATTCTAAGAAAGAAGTGGAAGGCGAGCAGGGAAGACTTTGCCATGAACTGGGATAATGCGGGCTCAAAAAACTACAACATGAATACTGAGCTCAATAGTTTATGCTAACTCTCACCATAGTAACTTATTTTTATTTATTTTTTATTTATACACACAACAGGAGGTCAAAAGCTTTTAAGTACTCAATCTTGGTACACTTTTTTATTGTAATAGTCCTCTAATGATGACAAATAGAATAAAATTTGAATTTGAATTTCATTCCAGAACTACTTAAGCACTTGTTTTATAATATTTTATACAAGCAAAGAAAGAACACGACCAAGCTTGTTTTAAAATTAAACCTGTGTCATGATTCTGGCGAGCACCACTGACATTGGAAATTTCAAATATTCATGATAAGAAAACTGGCTGATAATGAAACTGATAAATGATTAGGCCATAAACAAACAGTTGTATGGAAGAAAACAATAACAATATTATCATAAAAAATCTATACTGGACTCATTGTTACAAAAGAATGTGTAATACTGACAAATCTTTAATTATTGCAATGTACAGATGCAATACACAAGGAGTTGATGCAATAGATAAGGAAAACTTTATTTTAATACAAACTTACCTTAACAGGCAGAACGTAAAATGACCTTGACCATTTTATACTAAAAACATGTTTTGTTTATTACTTTGAAAGCAATGACTAGCGACTGTAAAGGTTTTTAATATTTCTTACAAATGAATACTTTGAAGAAGAGCTTCTTCGCTTTAGTAGATATAATAGTAATAATTAACTACAGACAAAGATTAGGTTTTAATAACTATAACAATTTTTTATAAAATTATGAACTATGAAATATAGACAAAAGAGAAACAAAATAGATAAATCTTTTGAAGATAGAACGCGCGGTTAGATCGAAAAATACTATCGATAATACCTACAGATTACATAAGTTAAAAATCACTACACCATACGCTTATTCAGTCATCAAAATAATAACACCGAAATGTTTGTGTTGTTTCGAAACAGCTGGTAGCACTACTATGTACACATTAGCTATATACTTGAACATAAAAGAGGACCGAGGACAAAGGAAATCGATGAAGTCTATCCACCCTACGTTGTGGCCAAATGTTACTATATTAATGCGTATTAAGAACATAATATGCGTCTTACATAACACACTCACCTTGTTTACGAAAACAATTCTCATTTTAAATCCATTTTCGAGTAAAATGCTATTGCGTCGTACCTACTGGCAGTCGAAAACAATGACGTCACACGAATAAAAACAAAAACTCTAAACAAACATAACTCACTCGCGCACTCAAGCAATTATTTCATTAATTCAACTCTCATTTAATAAATAAATCAAAAATAAATTAGATTTTATGTACAAAATATACAACAATTTACGGAACAGATGACTTGAATGACAATACCCTAACGCCCACTTGTTCGTTTGTATATGTGTGTGTGTGTGTGTCGTACGACAAAGCATTCATTCCATCTGTATACAAATGCACACACTGACATTTTGTCAGTGTGTGGAAAAATACTACGTCAAACACAATGTCACTACAGATACGACAAAAATTACAATACTGGAAAACAATTCATTGAACTAACCAAATAAAGAATACAATACACAGCACAGTTAATCAAATCCAAACAAAATTAATTAAAAGTTGCAATGCTACATTACTTCTTTTTAGTTGGCTTATCTTAATATCAGAGGTCAGAGACTAGCACTTCGCCCGCGACTACCTACATCCACGAGAATTTCGTACTTTGCCCTAAAAACTTAAACACCCCCAGGACCTTCTTTAACTTTGGAAGCTAGTTTTGGAAAAGTAATGATTACGACCTTTAAATAAGTATTTGTGACAAGTTTCAAGTTTTCGTATATACCTACTACTGTATTCCTTCTTTTCACCCCGACAGGGGTTGATCTTTGAAAAATCGTTTTATACGTTTCCATTAGTTTAGAGTTAATCGAAGCAAGTAGTAAAAGCCTCTCCTAAAATCTTGATTACCCTTGTTCACACATTTTCGAAAAATGAAAAATACGAAACTTGTTTTTGTCAAAATTATTTTACCGATTTTTTAATTAATCGTACTGCGTGTTAAGATTCTTCCATACAAACTTTAACAGCTGTGCCTGTTTAACATTTTGAAAATTCTGTTTTCCGTCAATGTATCGACTCCCGTTCGCATTGTCATGCAAATTGTTGTCGCGAAACATGTTCGAAGTTTCACATCACTTGACATGTTTTACAGACAAATTGTCTGTATGTGTATATCTTGCATCTACTTACATGTTTCGATGTTTACAGTCTCATTTGGAAAAGACTATAACCTTGCACTAAACAGACTCAAGTTGCGTGCTGTGCGATCGCAAATTCATCAAAACGATATGAGATTTGTTTCTTCAAGTTTCGCAACATCTACACGTCGAATTGTTTATCGAAATCTCGGTCTGTCGGATTTAAATCATTACCTTCTGCAAAAAATACATAGTCTTTGACCAAATACTCGAAAGTCGAAAGGAATGTTCCGTTTCTAGCAGAATTCTATAAATGTTGAGTTTCAAAATGTCTATTGTGATCTACCAATTTTAATATTTCAATTATTTTTTTATTTAGTTTTATATTTTTGACAAAATAATTCAAAAGTAAATATTTAATAACAGTTAATTTTTTTACGCTCCTAAAACGTTCCGTTCTACGTGCAGCACGTCCGATGGTATTGAACACTGCTAAAGTGAGATTTGTTTGGAAAAGAATAATCATGTCGTTTACAGTGTTTTCTATAGTTATTTCACTTTTAATTTTACTAGCGCATTCTCAATCATACTCAAGTGCAGCGAAATATAACATTTTAATTATTTTCGTGGATGACTTGCGCCATCTTTCGGACAAAACGATCAACTTACCGAATATCAAAACACTGGCGGGCGAAGGTGTTAATTTCAAAAATGCCTTTGCGCAGGTAATACTAAAATGAATAAATTATGGATAAGAATCCAAGTTAGTTGCTGGTTAATAAGTACATTGATTGATTGACTGAAAGGCTTGATAACAGTGTTGGTGGTTCAGGTGTTCTTCAGTTTTATTTCTCCCCTCGTCCTCTAATAAGATAATAATAAAAGAGCCATAAACCTTAAAATTACCTTGATTACCCGTCGTAATCATCTGTTTTAATAACATTTGTAGTTTTTGTTATTTATTTCGCTAATAACAAGGCTTATCACTATTTTTTTTCAGCAAGCTCTATGCGCCCCCAGCAGAAACTCAATGTTAACCGGCCGTCGCCCCGACACGCTCCGTCTATACGACTTCTATAACTACTGGCGGGACACCATAGGCAATTTCACAACCCTCCCCCAATTCTTCAAAGAAAATGGCTACGAAACTTTTTCCATCGGAAAAGTGTTCCATCCTGGGATCAGTTCTAACTTTACAGACGACTACCCTTACAGCTGGTCTCAGTACCCTTTCCATCCTCCGACTGAGAAATATAAAGATGCTGCTGTATGCCAAGATATGGAGACCAAGAAGCTTCAGAAAAACCTTGTATGTCCAGTAAATGTTATGCATCAACCTGGAGGAACTTTGCCAGATCTGGAGTCCTTGGAACATGCTGTGAATTTTCTTTCAAATCGGAACAGCAATCAACCATTCCTACTAGCTGTAGGGTTTTATAAACCTCACATACCCATAAAGTTTCCTGAACAGTATCTTGGTGAGTCCTAATAAAATATTTAGAACTTTACTTTTTAAGATTTAAGGTTTAATAAATTAGCATGATTTTTCCATGACCTAATTATTTTTTAAACTGATGTCACAGTTTTTTTTCTAAGCCATTGTATTTTCCTGTTTGCATTCGTGATAAGTTGTTGCTGTTTTTACTTTAGCGTTAACTGTTTCTGTGAAACTATTCAGATTTAGGTTTTTATTTTAATTTTAATGCAGCCTCTATTGAATCAGAAATTTTATTAAACATGTTTTTTTTTTTCCAGAAAGAATACCAATAGACAAAGTGAGGCCTCAAAAACACCCATACATGTCTGCTGACATACCTCTAGTATCCTGTCATCCTTGGACGGATGTCCGGCGTAGAGACGACATAGCTAGACTCAATATATCCTTCCCACTCGGGATTATGCCTTATGATTGGTCAATTAAGATAAGACAGAGTTACTATGCGGCTGCGTCGTATGTGGACGACTTGATCGGCGAATTAATGAACTATGTTGATAAAAGGAAAACTATTGTAGTTTTGACAAGCGATCATGGTCAGTATCCCAATGATTGTATGCCTAAATTTCTTTATCGGCGAACTATTTTATATTGTTTTCGTATTTTGGTTCCAGGCTGGTCTTTAGGCGAAAATGGACTATGGGCAAAGTACAGCAACTTCGACGTAGCTTTAAAAGTTCCGCTGATATTCTCAGCGCCAGGAATCTCTTCAAAGAACATTCATACCCCTGTTGAGTTAATCGATATATTCCCAACTTTGGTAGACCTTAGTGGCTTGTCACATGATATTCCAAAATGTGGGAATAAAGATAAATCTGTTCTATGTTTTGAAGGTAAAAGCTTGAAATCGCTAATGATAGACGATTTTAAATCATTCGGGAACTATTTTGCCTTTAGCCAGTACCCAAGACCAAGCGTTTACCCTCAAAGGAACTCTGATAAACCTCGCCTAAAAGACATAAAAATAATGGGCTACAGTATAAGAACTAAAAGGTACAGGTACACAGAATGGGTTTCATTTAATAACACATTATTTACAGTCGATTGGAACAAATGTTATGGCTTAGAACTATACGATCACTTGATAGATCCTGACGAATCAAACAATCTTTATTTGGTACATAAATATGAAAATATTAAACAATATCTCTCTAGGTTGTTAAGATCACACGTCAATAAAAATTATACGAACTAATGTTAAATAATATTAAATTAAAGTAGTAATTGCACAAATACCTTATAGGTGAACGCACATTTATCAACCGGTTTCTGAAAGGGTTACCTACACAAAAAAAATACTGTCAAAGGAATGTCAGTTACTGTGATTTGCTTATGCATAATCAGCCTATAATGTTGGGACACAGGCTTCCGCTCTGCGGGTTGGTAGATGTCACATGTCTTCGAATTTTTGGTTCAAAGACATGCCGGTTTCTTCACGATGTTTTCCTTCACCGTTTTAAGAGCAGTGGTGATGAAATTATTTAAACTAAGAAAAGCGCCTGCCTGGGTTCGAATTTCTATCTCGTGGTTGCCTACAACTCGGTAAGTCGGGGCCGTTAAGCAGACGTTCGCACGGACGTAATAAAGTCGCGGCGGGATTTTATCACGCACTGGATTTTCAACTCTCGGTGCTAAGCAGAGCGTTGAAAATCAAATGTACGAAAAAATCCCGCCGCGATTTTGCGTCCGTGCGAACGTCGGCTAACACAGGGCTACCGCTACTCCCACTGCAATTACTGTGATTGGCTGGCTGAAATAACAATAGCCACTTGACTTATTTCTGTGACAATTAAACTTATTTTTCTTTTCTTTATAAAGGTTTTAATTTGACATGACATTAGATTAGCATTTTTGTAACCAGTTTATAGTCTCTTTTTAATTACTCTAGTAACAGCACTCTTGGAATTATTCGATTTAATCAGCATTGCATTAGCAGCCAAAGTTTTAAAGTTTTTTTTTTTTTGTTTCTGTTCTTTGTTTTTCTGTCAGATATAAAGACATGAAAGGATTCACAGGACAGACAACATAAAAAAATAAAATGAACTATGTAGGTATATTAAATAACGATTTACTGATAAAATAAGTAGGTTTCGGCGGTTTTCATTTGCGATGTACGTATATGTCCGGCATTGAATATTCCCGAGACGCGTCCGTGTCCCGCGGACTTAGTAGATCGTCTGCGTTCACCTTAAATAATAATATACTTTGTATAAATAGATAATTCTTATTTTTTATATAATAAAATGTTTATTTTTCTTCCACAAATAACACCAAAACTAAAACTTAAAAATGGAAAAAATTAAAATTATCATGCAGGACAATGTTCATTTGTGGGAGACTGGTGCCTAAACTAAGCCGTGACTTGTATTTCAGGACACCAGGGACTCCCCCCTACAGGTAAAAATACCAATTAAAAACATTAATGAAGCCATTATTACATTTTCATGTTACAACCAACTATTTGTTGGAGAAGAAAACAACAAAAATAAAAATAATAAATGTTAAATGTGTATGAAGTGTAGTGGAGTTCAAGGTGATGTGGGATGAAGGAGAGGGTGTGATGTATTTTGTGTTTGTCTGTATGTGTGTGTGTGTGTGTGTGCGTGTGTGTGTGAGTGTGTAGTGTTGAGAGGGTATGTATTGGGTTCATATTCAACTAGACGAATGGTTCCTATTACGTTTTTATGACTAGTAGCTCCTCTGTTTTTGTGTAGTTCAATTTTTGTAGCCAGTTAGTCAATATAATTTTACATTTAGATTTATTGTAATTAAAAATACCTAAGTCTTTATTTAACTTATTGTACAGTTCAGGTCCTCGGAAAGTATAAAATTTTTGGGCAAATCCTGTTTTAGATTTGAAGGTGCTACATATTGCATACTGCCTCCTCGTTGTTAATTTAGGAAGATCGAAAGAGGATGGATCTGAATGTTGCCGCAGAATAGTATAAAGGATGTAACTTTGCCTAACAGTTAACACCTCAGCTTCCCGATACAGTGCTTCAGTAGGATAGAGTCGTGGTTTTGAAAGGCCAACTTTCAGAATCAACCTTTGGGCTCTTTCTATTTCCAACATTTTAGTTTTACCGACACCTCCCCAAGTTGTTACACAATATGTAAGTATAGATTGAACAAGGGCAAAATATACCATTTTAAGTGTTTCACCATTTGCAACCTGTCTAAGCTGTTTAAAAATATAAGTCAGTTTCCGTACTCTTTTACATAAGTTGTGAATGTGTTCATCAAAGGACAACCTTTTATCAATAGTTACACCCAAATAACGAATACTTTGTGTCGGCTGTATAGTTGAGCAGCTACATTGATCCAAAGGCGGAAATGAACACTGATGAACATATATGAGAGGCTTATCTTGAAAGGTTTCTACGCTCCTGATTGCAAAAGGAATGTATTTTGTTTTATCTGCGTTAAGAGTGAGCGAGTTTGCAGCGAGCCAGTGGCAGACCTTGTTCAGACCTGATTGAGCTAAGGAATATACTTCTTCCCAAGAATCACCCCTGAAAGTAAGAGTTGTGTCATCTGCGTAAGATATTACTTTGCAGTTTTCAAGATTTAGTTGACATAGTTCATTTATATAACACAAAAACAAAGTGGGGCCAAGAACGCTTCCCTGGGGAACCCCGTGCTCAATAGGAAGTTCATCACTCAAGTGGTCCCCGATCCTTACACGTTGCGTTCGATCGGATAAATAGTCGGCTATTAATAAAAGTGCATTACCCCGTATTCCCATATTAGTTAATTTACGAATTAGGGTGGGGATAGAGACTGTGTCAAAAGCTTTGGCAAGATCGAGAAAGATGGTTAGGCATTTCTTTTTTCCGTCTATATTTCTTACCACAAAATCAGAAAAACTGTGAACAGCCTCATCAGTGGATTTGCGGGCTCGAAATCCATATTGTGTTTCAGCAAGAATTTTATTTGACTCTAAGAAATTTATTAGTCTATAATTAATAGTACGCTCAAACACTTTCGATAATGAAGAAAGGATAGAGATGGGCCTATAGTTGTTGACACAGCCTGTATCCCCTGCCTTATATATGGGGATAACAATTGATTTTTTTAGTGCTTTAGGAAAGACACCTGTAGCAAAGCAACGATTTATGAGATCAGTAATAACGGGAGCCACCACATCCACAACACTTTGCAATAGCTTAGATGAGATGGTGTCCCACCCAGGTGAGCATTCACTCTTTAAATTTAGTATAGCAGTTTTAACTTCCATAATATCCACATTGAGTAGTACGAATGAGTTGCTAGGGGAGGTGTCCCTGATTATAGCGGTATTATTGAAATGTGGAATATTCGAGGGTATGCGTTGAGCTAGTACTTTTCCAATTGTAGAAAAAAAGGTATTTACATTATTAATAGATGATTGAGGGCTTTGATCTGTATATAGTAGTTCTTCAGGAGATTCACGATTTTTATTATAATTTGTTATGGTTTTAATAGAATCCCATATTAATTTGGAGTTACCTTATATGTGCGTGTAAAATGCTGTCAGTTTTCGTTCAACAGACTAATACCAGCACACTCATTGCGTAACACACTTTCAATCACAATCCGAGGGTTTTGAAGGAAATTCCGAATCCATTGCTTCAAGATTTGAAAAATTCGTTTGCTCAACAACGTAAATAACGCAATGAACTTGGCTGAACTGTCAAAATGAAAGGTATTGCCATTGTATGTGTTACGCAAGAAAAATTCGTCTGCTCAACAACGTAAATACCTAACGCAATGTACATGGCTGAACTGTCATAATGAAAGGTATTGCCATTGTATGTGTGTTACGCAATTACTCCGCTGGTTTCTGATTGGCTATTGATAAATCCAATCAACTAATTACAACAGTTTGCACTCGCTTAAAATAATTTGTGTTGATTTATGTATTTTTCGTTCCAGAAACCAGGCGATAATTGCTTGGATCAGCATTCTGTGTCAGGGCTTTTTCTAATTGCTAGTCTTTTAAATGCATTTCTTTTCATAAGTTAGTGTAAGCAATAAAGTTTATAATGGAATACTCGAAGTAATAGCTTGAATCGTAAAATACATATCGCCGCCCCCGCAGAATAAACGTGTAAGTGCTATTGCGGCGGTTTTGATGTTAATCCATATTCGTTATGTATAAGTCAAAATACATCACCTCAATTTTTTCCAGATTTTTATATCAAGTATTTACGAAGTTACATACACACGATATACCGTAATATAATGTTATAATTCCGACCTTGATGATATATTATCCAGAATAAAAACTTAATCACCTATTATTACATTATCAGAAACTTTTCGACTGCACCAGAATAAACGCGTAATAGCCCATTAACGGTACTGCGAAGAACGCAAAGAAAATTCAAGTTATATTACATTGTAAAACATAAAAAAGGGAGTGCCTCCGCTGCCAGCGCCGGCTCCCAAAAATAAGGCCATTGGGAACCGGCATGATATTACTGCCGGTAGCTGAGATTAAAAACATCGGCTGCCGGCAAATTACAAACTCTATGGCACCGCCGGTTTCAATGGACACCGGCGGCGCGGCATTTATGGAAACCCTTCCAGTATTCAGAACTCTACAACTAACTAAAGTATTTTTTCTATATATTCTAGCCGTTTTCGGCACTCGCCGGCCGCTACCGCGGCACCGCTCGCTTCACTCGCTCGGTCCCGGTCACAGTTCTAACCTAACCTTTTTTGCAAGTAAAAATATTTAACCTAATCTAACTAGTTCGTTTTCGGGTACTTAGTACTTGATTACTGGAGTATGGAAATCATTGATTATAGAAATATAATACTGAAAAAAAGTAAGTAATGCTTTATTACATGTCTTTTTAATTATTAAAAATCAGATGCAAATCAATCATTATGTCTACCCCGCCTATCTACTCCAATATACCAAATGGCCAACCCCGTTTTCCGCTCTTTTTTTCCAAACTCAGCGCCGGCAGTCAATTCAGGAACCGGTGCCGGCAGCCAACTCAGGAGCCGGCGCTGGCAGCGGAGGCACTCCCTAAAAAAACAATAGTAAACAAGAAAAAAAAACTCAAAGTAACATTAACGATTAAAAAAAAACTAAAACATTTCTGTAAAATGTTTTGTTATGAATAACTCAAAAACGGTACCTGTTTAACACTTACTATGAATTAGACTATCTACAAAACAAATTCTTTTAAACGACATAAAAACAAACTTCTATTCGGTGTTGTCATAAAGTTGGAATCAATTTAGGTTTTAAAATAGTAAATGCATAGTAAAAATTTTGCACATAAAATCTTTTTTTTTAAATTTAATAAATTTTTTATCACATCTATTCAAAAAGAGCCAGTTTAGTAAACAGGGACTAAAATAGCTTTTTAATCCCTAGGGATTAAAACTGATTTAAATTTGGAATGTGGATATTGTTAGTAAAAGTTCCAATTACCAAAGAGATCAAACACGAAGATCGTATGAACAAGTAACAGGCTGGTAAGAGAGAGAGAGAGAGAGAGAGAGAAAGTATGAATTTGGTCAAAATGAAAATTCAAGATGGCGGTCGCGATTTTTTTAAATTTTTGTTCTTAAGCCGATAGTGAGGTCAAAATGTAAATCCAAAATGGCGGTTGCGGAAATTTTCAAATTTTTCGTCATGAGTGTCGTTTCTTTTCGAGGGTGCTTGTTGTTTTTTTTAAATCATACGTGAGAAGAAACTTCGTTCCTGTGGGAGCTCGGATCACACACATTTGTTTTTATCATAGAAGGTGATAAAAAGTAAAGTGTGCACCTCGGGAGCAACACTATTTTAAGCTCGAGTGACGTACTTTGAATCCCTCGCTGCGCTCTGGATTCATAGAAACAGTTTCGCCTTAAAAATAGTTGTTTGCTCCCTTGGCAAACAATCTACTAATTTTTACTACAAAACAAACATCGACTTCATATAAAAGCAACTACGAATTTCTTTTAAATCGGTTGTTATTTTTCATATATTAGAACATTAATTGTACTCCTCAATAACAAACAACAAAAAGAAATTCATTTGTATGTTGATGCTTCACATTTTTATTTACCTACTCAGATATAGTTTTTTTTTGTCTCAAGATAATGTATTATATTATTGTAATTAAAATCAAACTTATTATTTATTACCCTATCGCCTTGAATTCGTTTATTTAGGTTTTTAATTTTTCCTGTCAAATGACTTTTTACACTTGCGCGTTTATTCAGCGGGGGCGGCGATATTAATCCAAATAAATACTTTATCTATGAAACGATGGTTGGAATATTTGAAAAAGGATATAGCTAGAAAGGGGTGACTATAGAGATGTCGACTAAAAGAGAAGTATAGAGGAAAGGGACATGTTGCGCCAACCCCAAATAAGTTGGAATGAGGGCAGGAGAATGATAATATAATACTAGTCTTTATGTAATACTACAGTACAAATATGTTCTTGATGTCCCTCGACAAACCTCGTGTTTCGTCAGTCGTCAGATTTCTATCAGATGCCCTTTGCACTTGGTGCAGACCGGACGCTATCAATCGACTTGGAAATATATCGTTGGCGTAGGTGGAGAACTAAGTAACAAAAAAAAAACTTGTTTGGAGAAAATTGCGATTTATTTATGCGGCATTTTTTGGGTGTAACGAAAATGGTGAAAAGTCAATTTGACCAAAATCGCAGCTCTCCACCTACGCCAACGATATAGAGTTGTTAATACTCTTTTAAATTAATGTAATTAATTTTAAAAATGGTAAGAAAGCTGCTTAAGTCGCAGGCACGACAGATAGGAAAATAGTTTTGTAGCTCTATATAGTTCACACGAAAATCCAAACAAAACAACAATAAAGTACTTAGTTTTAAATTCAAATTATTATACAAGATAAATCTAATGGACATGGAAATTAGCATTCGTTTGTATTTGGAAATGCGATGATTCCCGAGGGACATTAAGAAAATAGAAATACTGTACCTAGTTGATTCTTGCAATTTCATACACACTTTAACTTCTAACTTAAACTGACCATGAAATAGATAATCAATCGATCGGCATGTTAACCAATTAGCTATGAGCCTTTCAAATAAATGTAATCAGTATCATTATCCATATCAGATCCTTAACAAAACACTTAGTTTTACACAACATAATTTTAAATTATAGGTACATAATGTCTAACAATATATACAGCAAAGTTTAGACTAGAAACAAAACTTGCAGAAGTTGACTTCCGCAAGCAATTGGGATGATGACTAAAACCATCGATCGAATCGACAACGATGGCAAAAAATACGTGTCTTAACATTTTTTTATTCTCTGACTGACGGACTAAATAGTTTTTTTTTTTTACCCAGGCTTCATTCCTATTCTTACCATGTAAACAATCGCGGCAAGTTTACTTCCGCAAGTTTTCTAAGTATTTGCTTGCGGAAGTCAACTTCTGCAAGTTTTACTGCTAATCAAAACTTTGCTTAGCACAAAAACACTATACAGTCTTTGATATAATGTAGCTTGAGAAAACATCATACTAAGCTCTGTTTTTCTACTGATTTTCGTGAATTTTCCTCCATTTCTTGCTGTTTGAACCGGGCGTAGAGGCAGCTACTGGACAGTACGATCATGTTCGATGTCCACCAGAGAATGTTCTTGGTCTCGTTGTACCATTGGGTTGCTATCACGGTTTGGGCGCACGCTTTCGCTGTGCCTGAGATGTTGTGTGTCAGTGGGGAGGTGACCTGAAATTGATGTCATTTGCTATTTTAAAATAGGTGTATTTTACAATATAATTGACTTAATTGATATATCACATTTTAGAAATGTCGAGCTACATTACAGTGTGCAAATTAACATTATGATAAGTAGTACTTAACGAATTAAATAGAGCTAACCTTTATCTGTAGTGACGTGAAGTACCCAATAGCGAATCCACACACACCTCCAATGACCATTTGGAACCAAAAATAAGAACTGTCAAAATTGGTGTAATTCCACAATACAGACACTTCCCCATTTAGTATAATTAGAGGCAGGAATAATATTATAGAATAGGCATTATTATAATAGGATAGCAACCAAACTTCTTGGTTTACGCTGGGTAAAACCTTTTTTGTATAGATGGAGTATAGAGACAGCATTAGAGATCCAATTACTCCATAAACCGTGCCTATTAAAGAAAATGAACCTGAAACAAAAATAAATGTTATAGATAGATAAATGCCTTATTTTTCAATTCAATTATAATTTATCAGCTTCCGCCAGCGGCTTCGCCCGCGTGACATCTTTTTAAATTATAGCCTATGTTACTCAGTGATAATATTAAATGTTATATTCTACTGGTGAAATAATTTTTCAAATCGGTCCAGTAGTTTTTGAGTTTATTCATTACAATTACAAACAAACACACATACAAAAAATCAAAACTTTTATAATATTAGTTTAGATCAGTGTAGAAGTGTAGATATTTCATGATAATCTATTTATATAAAATTCTCGTGTCACAATGTTAGTTGCCATATTCCTCCGAAATGGCTTGATCGATTTTTATGAAATTTTATATGTATATTCGGTAGGTCTGAGAATCGGTCGTAATCTATTTTTCATACCCCTAAGTGATAAGGGTGGTCCACCACAAACATTTATATGGCAAAACAACGTTTGCCGAGTCAGCTAGTGAAACAATTTTGCAAAATTTTCCCTTTGCAAAACAAAACTAAATGATAAACTAGAATTGGTTACAGTTTGATCCGAGGTTTATTTTAGGTGCATATATCGACACCCACCCACATTATGTACTTCGAATTTGGTCGATTATTTTTCTAACAAATACAAAAAGTAGTTTTTTTATCACCGGATGTAGTTAAATTGTAGTTATCTATGCTACCTATCGCGAAGCCGGTGCACGCGAGGATTGCGGGATATGTGGGGCCAACTTAGGAGAGTGCTAATACTGTAATGCAGCGGTCGGCAACACGCGGCCCGCGGACGTCTTCCTTGCGGCCCGTGAATTTTTTGTAAATAAATTATAAATAACGCGCAAACTTTTTCAATTGTAAATTATAGAAAAAATAAATATGCTTCTCGTCTCACAGACGAGCATTTGAGAGCCGTTCTACGAATTGCAACTACAAATTTGACAGCTAACATACAAGAAATAGCCTCCCAAATGCAACTTCAGACATCACACTGAAATTTGTATAAAATCGGTTACCTATTTAGGTATTTTGTAGTTTTAATTTCTGAATGATTTACGGTAGTTGTTTTTCTAGCTATAAAGCCCAAACATATAAACATAATGTAAGTATAACGTGTACGAATTAAATTCCGTATGGTTTAACAATTTTTAATAGCATTTTTATTTTTCTATGGGTTATGACCGATACGTAGGTATATTGGGCTTCCGCCTTTATTTTATTTTGCCACCTTGTGGCCCTTGCCTGCCAAAAGGTTGCCGACCACTGCTGTAATGTCATCGCCAGTCGAGCTGTTTTCCTTGCACTTTAGATTAACAAAATAACAAAATATTAGGCAAACCATTTGCGGTATATTTATCTATGTATTAAGATTGATAAGAAATAAATTCAGGGCCAAATTAAGGTCCATACCTCATCCATCTTTCATGATATTGTTCTGCATTTTATTGTTACATGTTGCATCTTAAACTTTTTAATTACCTACTATAATTATAAATAGGCAAACTATGTAAGTGCTGTGCACACCTTTAAGTGACAAATTCGCTGTACTTTATAAATTATAATAATATATGATATGCACTCTGTAAATGTTTTTATCTACACCCATGCTATAAAACCTATTTAAAAGTTTCAGAAACAGCTTATTGCCAACATTAAACCAGCCAGTGCCAGCCATAATAACTATTGTGATCTAGTCGTTGGAGTGCCATAATGGTGCCGATTCCCTTGTTCACAAACTAAACTAAATTTAAGTTCAGTGCATCTTTTTCTTTCTATTTCATTAAGAAAAGGACAGAAGATAAATTTTAGTTTAGTCCTGTCAAATTAATCAGCGCTTGACGTAAATTGACGTAATTTTAGTCGGCAAGTTTTTAATCACGTCTAAACTTGTATGGAGAGTGACAGGCGATGATTAATTTGACAGGACTAAACTAAAATTTATCTTCTGTCCTTTTCTTAATGAAATAGAAAGAAAAAGATGCATTGAACTTAAATTTAGTTTAGTTTGTGAACAAGGGAATCGGCACCAATAAATAAATAAATACCTAACCTAGGCAATGCAATTCTGGGGGCACTTTACTTTAAGTATCTAAAAGTTTTCTTTATTGAACAATTTTTTTTTGTTATACTTCCAGTCCTACACATTACCGGAAGATGCTTTTTATTTCACCGCGACTTGGAATTTGTGAAGTAAAGGAAAAATGCACGCCGAAAAACCATGAAGCGCAACCTACTCTAACGCGAAATGATTGTCTAATTGTTTTTATTAAGACGACGGAAATTTCATCGTCGATTTCCGCAAGATCGCAAGATTTGACCCTCCAATTTTTTGTATGGAGCTTTTTTAAATTACTCGGTCTTTGAGAATAAGCCACTGACCTTGGCGGCCCTAAAAGAAAACATAAAGAAGTCAGGTCGATGTTAGGTGGTATTAGTGATGTAAAACGGTAAAATTACCCTAGTATAATACGGTAAAAAAATATTTTACGTAATTTACGTAAAATATGGTAATTTTCAGTTAATAACCTATTAAACGTACTCATACAGTCATATCCACTAAAACACTACAAACACGGAAGTATGTTTGTGTGTATCATGTATGTCACTACTTCACTATTAACGGATAAATGGATTCGAATGAAATATGCCAGAGATAAAAGCAATATTGAACTTGTAGCGGTTACACCGCCACATACGAACTACGCATCAAAGACATGACGTCACACAAATCCTGCATCGCGCAGTTAGAGTTTATCGAGCGATCGACATACATACAAGATTTCAACTTCAAACCGATGGGCAGTTGCCCGCCAGACACAACACCCGTCTGGTCGGAGGATCCTCCCCTTTTCTATGGTTGATGAGTGAACTTTACACCCTGTTCCTCATTCCCCTAAATTGGTGACCCCGAGTATGAACGTCAGCGCAGCCTTCAAGCAATTACTTCGGCGTGACGTCATCATCATCATCACTCCCGCAAGTTTTCGTGAGGCGACTCACACAGCCGGCCAGCACCCACGGCTTCAACGGGTATCTTAACCACCAGCATGCAGCGAACGCGCATTCCTGGTCATCACCCTCAGCCTTATCACCCCGACTCACTGGGGAATCAACGCAATCAGCCTCATCACCCCGACTCACTGGGGAATCAACGTAATCAACCTCAATCACCCCGACTCACTGGGGAATCACCCTCAATCACCCCGACTCACTGGGGAATCACCGCAATCACCACCATCACCACAGACAGTTCCGACTCACCGCGAACTATGTGGCACCCGGTTCCGACTCACTGGAACCACAGCTGGCACCGTGAAGCATCGCAAGATTCAGCCCACTATCGACCTCCGGTCTCCGGAGGGGAGTGATGTAGCGGCTACACCGCTACATACGAACTACGCATCAAAGACATGACGTCACACAAATCCTGCATCGCGCAGTTAGAGTTTACCGAGCGATCGATATACATACAAGATTTCAACTTCAAACTGACGGGCAGTTGCCCGCCAGACACAACACCCGTCTGGTCGGAGGATCCTCCCTTTTCTATGGTGGATGAGTGAACTTTACACCCTGTTCCTCATACCCCTAAACACTTTAAAAAAAAACAGAAAACTGGGCTCGTGCGACTCATGCGTACTAAAAATCCCTAAAACTTAATTCTCAAGTCAAGAATTCAAGATATGAATCACACCAAGTCATGGATTATAATAATATCATCTATGTGCAGAGGCAGAGCAGAGGACAACACAAATTAAAATTTAAAACTTTTACCGTAATTTATATAAATGACCGTAAAATACCCGTATTTTACCATTGTTTTTCGTAAAATTACGTAATTTCGCAACCCTATGTAACATTCACCTGACCGACCATTACCCCAATCACGTGCACTTTCTATCACAATCCCAAGGATTTTGAAAGAAATACATAAGAGTCTCGTCAACAACGTAAATAACGTTTTTTTAAATTTTCTGAATAAATGGCGGTGGAATTATGCATGCGTTATGCAATTATCCCGCTGATCCGTCTGATGAGACTTCTACACACAGGTGGATTCGCGGACTTTAAAATCGTCTACTTTTACAATGTTTGTAAATATGTGAGCACCATGTATCTATCACATATTTAATTATCTATCGTTGCTTCATTTTTAATTATTTTTACCTATTGTGGTATTTTATTCCAGGTGCATCGTCTTCACATATAATAATTATTTAACAAATGTATGTACATATACAAACAATTATAAAACATTTTAAAAGAGTAACGGTGGAGTTTCTTGACCATTCTTCTCCATACGAAAACTACCTTTTGGAAGGGGCGACTAGAATCAATTTTATTATTTTGTAATTTTTGACGTTCAAAAGTGCCATACATGGGCCTATTTGAAATAAATGATTTGACTTTGACTTTTTTGCCAGTATATCATAAAAGAGCATACTTAAATAAAAATATTTACCTAATAAACTCTCCTGATCTACGCCAAGGTAGAATCCAAATATGATGAACCCGCAACATAAAATGCATCTGGAAGAAGTCTTCTGACCCAATAGTACCCAACTGAACACAACATTGAATACTGTGGTAAGAGATCTTCCTACGTAGTAGAAAGGTACTCCTACATACTTCAAACACAGATTATTTGTTGCTATCATTAACGTGAACATGATTGAAAGTGGTATCACCTGCAAATAGAAACATGATTTTGGTTAAAACAGGTCAGATTTTTTTTTCTACCGTTTGTGGTAGAAATATTAACATTTTTAATTGCAACACAGCATTATTATTATAATGAGATCATTAAAAAATATTGTTAAATTAGCTGATAAGTATTTTTAAATAAACAGGGAAAAACTTGCAGTTAAAAATTGATAAAACAGTTTGATGAATAGGTTCAAAGGTATTTTCGATATGACAACAGTGCCTATTATAGTATTGTTAATTAACAACTTTAAAACCATGATATGTGTTTATACAGTGACCTTGATAGTTACAGTGAAATAAGAACTTGAGTATTTAATGAGACACTAGACACTTGCGCAGAATATTGAAGAGGTATACAGTCTTCATAATTAATTAATAATTAATGGAATGATAAAATTAATCATCTATTTAAAATAATTATTATTTCTAGAAGAAAATTTGGATTTATTGATATTTTCTTTTTTTAGGGTTCCGTACCCGAAGGATGCCTAACGAAACCCTATAACTAAGCGTTCGCTGTCCGTCCGTCTGTCTGTCTGTCAGCGGGCTGTATCTCATGAACCGTAATAAGTGGACAGTTGAAATTTACACAGATTGTGTATTTTTATTACTCTATTGCTGCTACAATAACAAAAAATAGAAATGAAATAAAGTTAAAGTTAAAAAAAATCTTACCCTGGCATATGGTGTAATTTTTTTGAACTCATCGAGTAGAGAAGAATTATACATTTTTATTTATTTTTATCTTCAAAAATGAATAGGGGCCCGAAAAAGTTGTCAGTTTTAGACCATTTCTGTACGAGCTCTATCGCTACAAATAAACAAGTTAGGAATTTGAAACTTCTGTATATCATGTACCATATCTTCTATACCAATATTATAAAGAAGAAAGATTTTTTTTGTGTGTTTATTTTTACCGAATAGGCTCCGAAACTACGTAACAGATTTTTTTAAAAATTACCAATAGAAAGCTAAATTATCATGAAGTAATTTTTATAGGCTTTAATAAGGCTTTAATTTATTTTCAAAAAAATTAGAAATCCTTAAGAGCGTACCGACCATTTGCCTTTGTCTCTGCCTTTTTCTTTACGTGTAAAGAGTAAAGAAAATAACCACACTTTTGCACTTTTTCAATGTTTTTCGTTGTTATTTTCATCATATTGCTCATAAATAAAAAACTAACACGGACAAACGCTGGAGTTATCTATGAACTTTATTTTAGTAAATGAATCAAAACATAAATTTACTTATTTATATAAAAAGTAGCAAAATAGAGGAAAAGAATACTCGATAAGAGATAACTTTGCGAATTTATTCTATCGAGCCAACTTTATCAAATCGTGTTTCCATCGCGGATGATGTCTAGTATATATCTCCAATAATACCAATTTATTTTCCTACATTTTAATTTACTTAATTGTTTACTACTTCAAATAAGCTTAACAGAAACATGTTTGTGTGCATAAAAAGCTCGGTACCCTCTTAAGAAAATTGCAATAATGTAACCCAAAGTAGCAAAAATTTGCCTATAAAATTCATTATTTGGCGTGCGCTGAGAAAACTATTGATGATACATAAAAATCATGTGCTACATGATTAAAGTACTCATTATTACCTACAAAAAAGATCTCCAGGAAATATAGCTAACTATCATAGTTAAGTCACAATAGCAGCTTTTGAGTTCTAAAATTTAATTAGATCGCCGCCGCCGGTAGAAACAAAAGTTGGTTACATTCGTATCGTAGTATTAATTCTTATTCAAATAAACAATTTTATCGTCAAGGGTATTTATGTAGTAGTAAAGTACTTTTTAATTCATTCGAATCGGACATTAAATTTCAAAGTTATCACAATGCGCGAACCATTCGACGCCGCCGCCGCCGTCGCGACGTTCCCTACTCTATAGTATTGCCCACTGTATTGCCGAGGTGCGGAAGAATCCCCGTAATGATATTAAGAAATTTAAACCCTCCAAGGCTGTGTAATGGCACAAGAGTTTTAATCAAAAAACTTCAGACAGTGTCATTGTAGCCACCATCATCACCGGACCCGCAGCCGGAAAGCTCGCACACATTCCGCGTATCCCAATGATATCGACGGATTTGCCAATAACATTTATGAGACTTCAGTTCCCGGTTAAAGTATCTGTTGCACTAACAATTAATAAGTCCCAGGGACAAATTCACTGGTCGGCATCGACTTAAGAGTGCTTCTCCCATGGGCGTATAGCACATCAAAAATAGTTTACAGAGAAGCCTTTCAATGATTCTATGAAGGTATTTATTTACATTTCATTCTTATTTTCTTTCTTTTTTACCCGATTGCGGAAAGGTTTTATTTTTTTAGTTATATTTTCCATTTTTGTTTCCTCCATCCAATATGTTTAAGTATATGAAATATTAGCTGTGAAAGATTTTATTACTAAATCCTACTCTAATTGTGAAAGTTTGTGTTAGTATGTACATAATATGTTTGTTATTTATTCACGGAAAAACTAATAAACCGATTGTGATGAAACTTGATAGGTACATAGCTGTTACCTATAGCTGCTACTTTTTATCCCGATATTCTCACGGAATCGAAACTTACACGGGTGAAACCTCGGGGCGCAGCTAGTTTGTATAACCTTTCAACTGTCATTAATGAGACACAATAGAATTTTAATTGTTATCCACCTCAATGAGGCATCGTAACAGATAATGAGATAATTGCATAGCACATGTGTGAGTACTGTGTACCTACTATAAAGCTACGTCTTTCATTGACTTGAATGCAGTGGCGGGGCAAGATCAAAATTTGATGTGGGCGAGGTATATTTCGCGAGGCCCTCAAGTGGCGCAAGAAGACAAAAAAAAAAGCAATTGAACAATTGTCAAATTTTTAGGTATAGGTCGATTAATAGGATAGGCCGTTCAAAAATATTGCGGGTCTATGAAAACCATTATTGTATTCAGGGATCCGTTTGCGTAATATTAAGCTTTAATACGTTCAGTGCCGGGAACCCTCCTGGAGGGCTCGTGTTAATATATTTATAGTTTTAGGACGAATAAATTTTTTTAGACGCGTTCACGGCTTTTATGAAATGCATAAAAACCTTCCGAGGTGCGAGGCCCCTCGGACCGCGAGGCCGTAGGCGATGGCCCACGTCGCCCACGCCTTACGCCGCCTCTGCTTGAATGTGCCCTGGCGGCTGAGAGTATGTCATGCTCACTCTAATGTCTCGCTGTGTGTTGGATCATTTAGCTCCCTTCGAAATGATTGAGCGGAATGGTGGTAATCCATGCGTCAAGTTCGTGAACGGGCGCCATCAGTAGGGACGGGTCATCTTTTACCTGCCACGAATTCTTTTTGAAGTGAAAACTTCTTTAAGCGCGTTGGGCATTTTTGAGATGGGACTAAACCATTGATTTCGCGACACTGTTACCGAATTTACCGACACCGTGGAGTAAAAGACATTAACGCGTTGATTGCCGCGGTGCCATTTTTTTTTTAAGTTTTCACTTCTGTCGCACTCGCGGAGTGCCCGTTTTTTCGTTTTTTATTATTTTATTACGAATGCTTTTAACGTTTTGCATCGTTCTCACATGTATATTTTCAACATGAATGATGTAACCAATATTTTGTAACCATATTTTGATTTAAATGAGTGTCTGTGAAGTTTCTTGCCCGTTCTTCTACATAGGTACCTACTATGCTATCAAATGGGCAACTAGCTTCATCTTTCTGACCGACCGACCCCTTGACAATTCAAAAGTGCCTGTTATCGGTTTAGTAAAATACTAAACGAAGAATATTTTTCATCTTTTTACAAAGTTTTTGTATTTCATAATGATACGTACTATGAATGACAAAGTAATTTTTTGCAGTTGCAGAAAATGTCCCATATTTAAATGAAATACCTTATGAATCGGCATTTTTAGTATTTGTAGATTAAATAATAAATACAGTGTATGGTACATGATTTACAGAAGTTTCAAATTCCTAACTTGTTTAGTTGTTGCGATAAAGCTCATACAAAAACGGTTTAAAACTGACAATTTTCGCTATGTTTTAAGACAAAAATAAATAAGAATTATATTTGTACTCTAATCGATGAGTTCAAAAATATTACATCCACATGCCAAGGCAGGGTTTTTTTTTTTTTCAAAATCAAAAGTTTGTTGTATGTGAACCCCATTGAATTTTTTACTTTATTAAATTTCTATTATTTGTTGTTATAGCGGCAATAGAAATACATAATCTGTGAAAATTTCAACTGTCTACTTATTACGGTTCATCAGATACAGCCCGCTGACAGAGAGACAGACAGATGGACGGACACCGGAGGCATATTAATAAGGTTCCGTTTGGGGGTCTCCAAATTTATGGGGGTCCTCTTACAAGAAACTTATTTTTTCCGCGTTTTTTGCTAAATTATGTACGGTGGTACAGAACCCTTCGTGTGCGATTCCAACTCGCACTTGGCTGGTTTTTTTTTATAACTTATTTGAAACTTTTGTTACAATCACGGCTTGATATGTTGACTGTATATTCCATATCTTTTATAGATCTTAAAAAAGATTATAATTTGTTTTACCAATAATTATTAGAGCATTAGTATAAATTGATGATATCAAGCTATTCTAATTATTGGTTCCATTATATTTTAGTTATGATTAAATACAAGTGTTTAATGTTAAAAGATAGGTATCTAGATTTTATCTAAGCAGAACATAAGTGTGAAATTAACTACAATTGATAAGCTCAGTTATCTTAAGAGCGTTTACGTCTAGCGCGAGAAGTCAAGTTTAGGTAAATTCTTCGCAAAATTCACTCACACAGAAGCGCGCGTACATGTGTGCGTAGAGTTGGCGCGTTCGCTATCTTTATAGTCAGACTAACACACGTTGATCCGTTCGATTTAGAGCAATAATTGTTTTAGTAAATATTTAATTGGAATTTAAATCCAACTTCAATTTACTGTTACACCTATGATTAATATTATTAAAAAAACGAATTAAATAAATAATTTTACAATATTTTATTGGAACAGTTTACATATTTATACGCTTCTTTTCGTGTTTATTTTATATTAGGCATAACAATTTGATGAATCATATTTATTTCTTTTAAACATCTTATCTTATTATCACTCCGAGTAACAACAAGCGCAACATGTCATACTCATAGTTACATTATGGGTACTGTTAATATTAGCATGTCGGTGTCGCAAACCCATAAGATTTTTTTTACCAATAATCGCTCATCGCGCCTAAAGAAGCTTTCACCTGAAAAAAAAACGTGTGCGTTTGTGAGAACCCACTCAAGAATAAAGTTCCTTCTCACGTATCATTTAAAACAAAAACAAAATTTTCGCAGCCGCCATCTTGGATTTACATTTTGACCTCACTATCGACTTTAGTACCCTCAAAAACTAATGCCTCATTTACATTCTGCCCCTGCCGCTACTGTTCGCGCTGCCAGCCATAATTCTCTAAATACTGCCGTAGTAGGATCGAAAGAACTGCCCTACCGCTCATATCGCTTTCGACTTTCAACAATGGTAGACGTCGAAATAATTACAGCGTCGCTGTGTAGAAAACACAATACATAATTATGTTCTTTATTTAAAAAAAATAAACAAATTTAAAAAAAGAAAATTATCTTCGTAGAAGATGGTGGATCCTCTCCATAACATCGAATACAAACCATATCGGATGAAATATATCGTCTGCATCTGCTCCAGTAGGAATTGCGTAACTTATTTTCATAAACGATTATAACAAATTTATTTCATTTTGACAGTTCAACAACATTCATTGCATTATTTACGTTATTGAGCAGATTTTTACTCCAACTTATGAAGCAATGGATTAGCAATCTGTTTCAAATCGAAACAATTGTGATTGATCGTGCATTACGCTATTTTTTTTTTCTTAGCCTTTATTGTCCCACTGCTGGGCAAAGGCCTCCCTACCCTCTTTCCACCTCTCTCTGTCTAGAGCTTCCAAGAACCAATCTTTCTTAAAGGAGTCCAGCTCATCCCGCCATCTCCGTCTGAGCCTGCCGCGATGTCGTTTGCCATTAAGCGGGACCCACTGGGTCGTAAGTTTGGCCCATTGATCGTTTAACATGCGGCAGATGTGTCCAGCCCAATTCCATTTAAGCGTGGCAGCTTTCCGAGTGACATCAGATATTTTAGTGATGGAACGGATTGTTGTATTCTTAACCCGGTCCACAAGTTTAATACCAAGAATACTCCGTTCCATAGCTCTCTGGCAAACCTCGAGCGTGGTCCTCTTTTCTATTACGCAATTATTGGGGTACAGATCGGCTAGATGAATTTATATTTTCAAAAGAGGCCTAAACGTGACCATCAGTGACTTCTTTGATTTCAATTCGTCAATAGGAAGGAGTATCTTCTAAAGCTTCACTAATTCTCTTCCAGCACGCGTAGCATGACCACCATAGATAATAGAACAATAGACAAAATGACAGATAAACAATCACAATCTGTCATTTTGTCTATTCTTCCGTCGACAAAACCCGTTTCTATTGTGGTCATGCTACGTGTCCAGACGTCGTGAACTTAGTTTTAATTTGTGGTTTTTGTCATTTAAATCCTACATACTTTTTTTGGATTCCAATAGTTCCAAAAATGTTATAGTGTTTTTATTATTCCACTCGAAGGGCATTTTCACAGATCGTATAAATAGGCGGCACGCACGTCCGATTCGTCCAGGCGCTCGGTAAGAAGTGAGCTGCAGAGCTGAACGTAAACACGCCCTGCCACTCGTGCTGCTCGTTCTTTGACTTCCGCATAAAAAAACCGTTCATTTGGGGAGCGTAGGGCAACGCGAGTAGCAGTGGCAGCAGTATAAGAAGTATCGTGTTTACATACTCATCCTGCCCACTTTCCTGCTCATTGCTGTGGAAAACGACACCCATGATGAATTCTCCCGCTCTGGGCGGAGCGGGAGGGCGTGTTAGACTCTTACTGAGTAAAACCCACCCGTGTTCTTTCGGTTGCCCTGTTGCCGGGGGCCACGATTTCCCTATCGGTTTTCTTCGAACTCCCGTCAGGCATTGGCCCAAGCGGACCCCGTCAATTCTGCTGACATCTCGTTGAGGCGCGCGTGGAACACAACGCGCCGTCGACCCGGGCTTGGTTCTTATCGGACGGCGAGCTACCCATTGCTGGAATTGGCTCGCGATTCCCGCCCTGGGTGTCTCCTCCTGCGGCGGTTAGGGGCGTGAAGGCGTGAAATTTGCCTCTCCCTCACGCTTTCCGCCTCCTCCTTCGCGAGCATTACCGCTTCGCAGAAGGAGGTGACGGCCTGCCATTTCTTCTCGCTCCGTACCATGGCCTGAACCAGGGCCGGACGCGAGAGATCACCGCCGCCGATCACCTCAACGAAGACACGGTGTTGCTCCGCCCAAGCCGGGCAGACCTCCACCGTATGCTCTGCCGTGTCCTCAGGCCGATCCACACAATGGTGACACCCGGATATTTCCTCCCGCCTTATCCTGAACAGGAACCTCACGAAGCAGCCGTGTTTTATATAGAATTTTTCACTTTTTGTATGGAGACCATGAAAAATTATTACCTATATGTTGAGTTTTATGGGTTTATGGGCTTTATAAAGGGGGTCGAAATTTTCATTACTTTTGCGATAGATCACACCATTTTCGAAATATAAGCAAAAGAAAAGAAAAAAAGATACAGTACTATTTTTGCAGCTGAAGTCGAGGTGTGGGTATGAATTTTAGTTCATGACAACTAATTTAATTCCACACTTTTTTAATGGCGATTAAAAGTAGTCAGATTTAGTTAGGCAAACAAAATTTTTCAAGAAAAACGTCAAATTCAGAATAGCAAAATTGCCATTTTCACTAAAGTATTAACTCAGTGTCATCTTTCAGTAAGGCCTGTATTACAGAACATCACTCAATACTCAAGCATTACTTAAAACTAGATTCAAGCCATTTGATTGGTTGAAACTAGTTTTAAGTAATGCTTGAGTATTGAGTGTCGTTCTGTAATACGGGCCAAGATGAGGTAAGATGGCACTGAGTTAATACTTTGGTGTATGCTTGTTTGTTTGTTTGAAAAATATTACGTCAGCAAATGCTGTATTGATTTTTCGGAATTTTCAGTATTTTATTCGGTCCTTTCTTTATTTGTATTCGCATATAAGTTGTCGGAAAATTAGCATTTATAGCAGTAAATTTCAAATTTTAAGTATGCTCATATTTTAACTTTTTTCGGAACTTTTATTACTACCCAAACTAAATGGTGATTTTTTGTCTAGTCATTTGTGACAACAGAAGGCATTTGTGACATGAGAATCGGCACCGATATCAACTTTAGCACCCTAAATTAGTTTTCACTTTAATAAAATATTTTACTTACTAAAGTACTAAGATGTGGCGATCATGCTATATTCGTGCATTATCGTTGTACGCACGACAAAGGTCAACAGCGGTCAGGCAGAGCGCCGAGCGACGCGTCCACTCTCTGACAGGCCTCACGGCGGACTAATTTGAAACGGTTTGCGCGTGGAGTTTTATAGTAATTTTAGAGTAGTTTTAAAAAAATTCTAGAAAAATAACCAAACTCATATAGTTAAAAATTTTGATTGCAAATTTTTAAGAAGATGTTTTTCTATTACAGTAACCTTTTATTATATTAAATTAAGGAAGATATATTGGTAAAAAAAAACATTTTATTCACCAAAATTTCATTATAATTTCGCATTGTTTGGATTTTTATTTCTCATGTAGGGAACCTAAACTGAAAATTTCTTTTAACTAACTTTTTTCCTAAGAATCTTTGCAGTTAGATAAAAAATATTGTTTGTTAGGGTGATCAGTGATTTAAGATATTTTAAGCGTCAAAGTTGACGCTCGAAGTAAAATTAACAAAACCTCTGTTCAGTAATCTTGATATAATTCACAAATACTCTAATAATCTAAAAATTTTCCTAACTAAGTGTTTAGACAACAATATTTCCTAAAATGATTAGTAATTAATATGTTTTTAAAATAATGTTTGATGGATATTAACTGGATCGAAAAGTACTGTTTTTCAGCTAAACAGCGCGCGGATGGCGTAAACGCTCTTAAGTGGTTTACAATCCTGCTCAACAGAGAAAATAAAATCTTTTGTATTGTATGTACAGCCAGCTGCAGAGAAATCTCACCCTCTAGCAATGTAAAAATGTATTGCTAGGGGGTGAGATTTCTCTGCAGCTGACTGTACTATCAAATAAACACATATCTATATACTAAGGGTGATTTCTGCTTGCAGCGCTTGGCCGCTATAGTATTGCTTACCTACAAAAAAAAGGGTTGTGTGCACGGGATTTTGTTTTCAAAATGCTTAGATACAATGGCACAGATAACTGCATGACAGTGTTAGCATTGACATTGCCTTTACATTTACTTTTTATTCACATCGGGGAAGCACTTGGCCTGCATCTCACTTAATGGTAAGTGATGATCAGGCCGAAGGTGGAAGTGAGCTTCACCCAGATTCCTCGACCACAGAGGAACTGGGTATCTTACCTCTAACTGCCGAAACACAACAATGCTGTCAACATTGTTGTTATGGCGACAGACTTAGATAAAATGGTGATAGCTAGCCGGGCAGACTTAGAACAAGCCTTACCACCAACCAACCCAAGCAGAAAGTTTTGCCCACACTGGGAATCGAACCCAGGAC
The DNA here is from genome assembly GCA_963680765.1 of Agrochola lychnidis. Taxonomy (NCBI): domain Eukaryota; kingdom Metazoa; phylum Arthropoda; class Insecta; order Lepidoptera; family Noctuidae; genus Agrochola; species Agrochola lychnidis. The sequence continues at coordinate 21,710,721 of OY796857.1, forward strand.
CTCTGGTTCTGAGACAGGTGTTTTAACCACTAGACCATAGAGGTGGTTAGATGTTGTAGTAGTAAAGGGGGTTTTAGTTGTGTTACCACTGATGTGTGGTTAACTGAGCCTATCATGACTAAACAACATTGAAACAATTTATTAACTATAAAAAAATTCAAGATGCACAGTAAAATAGAATATACTTCAGACAGGCTTATTGCTAGTTTTATAAAGATCACATGCATTAACAATATATTTTTAATTACCTTTCTCATAACATCCAGACTCCATGGTGTACCCTTAGGGAATGCAAATAGACCTGGTATTCCACCAAATTTGCTCAATGTGTGGCATATACTGAAGGACACAACACATTGGAACCATGTTATAAACAATGGTGCTTCTAACGCAACCTCCTGGCTGCTAAGTAAGGCTTTATTGACGAATACTGTTGCAATTGATACAACCCTGTAAAAAAAAATTATACTTAGTTTAAATTTTGGCTATGCTTACAGGAGAGAAATTATTAAATAAAAGTAAAACATATCCTGACTGTATTTATATTGTTTTTATAATAGGTATTGTTGTAGCAAGAAAATAAGGTCACTAATAATACATTTAATTTTACGACCGGCAAATCTGTCACGACGTGCAGGTATGTTCTGGCATGCATTTTGCAGATTCAGCCTGCGAAATACGAATTTAACAAAATAAATGATTGATTGATTGATTGACTAATGTAGTATTCTTTCGAATACGATGTCTATTATCAGCAAATTACCAGTAACAGGGAAATATAAATAACCATTTTTAATACAAACCAATAACAAGAAACCACAATAAAAATCGTAATGTATCTTGAACATAAATCTGAACGTTGATCCTTCATTTTAACTGCAGTAATTGTGACTAATTATTGTATGTGCGAAAAAAATATTGTATAAAGTTATTTCTCTTTTCTGTAGACCATGTTACAATTTTATAACAAGTCGATAAACAATTTAAAAAATATTGTAGAAACAGCCTACTGCGAAGGCGAACACGATTTTACGAACTGTTTGACGCACAGATTTGACGCACGGGCACCGGTCACGGGTGTCATCTGTCACCACCTAGGGATGTTAAAAAATAATCGATTTTTATTTAAATCGATTATTATTTTCTACTAATCGATTTTTTATTGTCGATTATTATTTTAATATTAATCGATTTTTAATAAATCGATTATATAAATAACGTGTTTAAATCGATTTTCAGAAACAGCTTGTATCTATGAGACGGATGAAAAAATCTAGTACCTAGTAAGTTTCAATTTTATAAACAGCGCCGTCTATGCGTTGGATGAAAAATCTCGAATTAAGTTCATACGTATAAGTTGATTAAATAGAAACGGCGCCATCTGTAGGCATTTATTTTTTATTTGATTTATATTTTAGTTTTTGAGACAATAAGTTTGTCATTTTATTGGGATGCTCATCATTTAAATTTTATTATAATAAATAATACGATTAATAGAACTAAAATTTGTTTCAATAATGCTATTTGGTTTCCTAATTCCTTACCTTGAAATTTTAAAGGAATCTTTGATTTTTAGTTTTGAATTGGTTATTTTTTTATTCATATAATTTTATTAGATTTTTTATCTAAAAATTTTTAATATGAATCTCTTAGGTTTATTATTGGAATTTGAAAAGCATGTTTTTTTAAATAATACAAAAAAAAAAAACGATTTTTTCGCAGAAATCGATTATTTATTTTTAATTAAATCGATTTTTGACAAATCGATTAATTTTGAATAAAGAAAAATCGATTTTTATTTAATCGATTATTTTCCATTAATCTCACTTCCCTATCACCACCACCACAGACTAGTTTTATTTATTGCAGACTACTTAGTGTTTTTATTGTAAAAATCTGAGCTGCCGTATGTCACAGTCTGGTTTGCCGTAACAAAGAAATATTTATTCATCATAATTATCTATCTGTCACTTTTTCCAAAATTCGAATTAAATATTCACTCGCTTTGCCTTTTTTTCGGCAAACTGATTTATTAAATCATTTATAAAAGAAATTATTTGTATTGTATTACAATGTAATGCACAATTATATAAAACGCTGCTCTCCGTGGTTTATCATCGTATGTACAGACGCCAGCACATCAAGCTACCCGAAACTGTCAAATTTTCCCAATCAATTTTGAACCTTATTCTTCAGGAGTAAAGTTGAAAATCTATTAAATAAATTTGACAGAATGTAGTAGCTTGATGTGCTGGCGTCTGTACATCGATTACTGAGGGATTCCCCCGATGAAGTAAATAACTTAAACGGGAAAATCCCGCAGCCCGCGATAACCGATGTAGAGTGTTGCCAACTTTTGAACGCACGTTTTACGCGGGAAAAAAATAATTGCTTTTTTTGACTTCTGTCATTTCTGAAATAAAAAAAAATTGAAAAGTTTTTATTAATTTTTGCTTACGCACGTCGGGGGCCCACGTGGCCCGGGGGCCCCGTATAATTGATACGGCAGATACGGTGGTAGCTACGCCCCTACTCCTTACGCATGCTCAATATAAACGTAGGGTGCAAAAAATTTCGAGCTCGCTCCGCTCACTCTTCCATTTTACATTCTCGTTTTTCTCCGACTTCTCTGCGTAAGGCGCGGCGCCCACTATCGGTGGGCTTCGGTATGACTCGGCAGAGCTCGGGTGCTTTACAGCGGCTTCGGGTGCTTTACTGCGGCTTGGGCGCCTTAGGGCTGCTTGAGGCGGCTTCGGGCGCTTCGGAGCTGCCTCAGCAGTCGTAAGCATACCTAAGGATGCCTAGGCAGCTCGGGTGACATTTTCGTGGCCAGACAAGTCGCAGAACAGTCATAACGTTCACCGCGCGCGCCTCCATTAGCTTGGCAACACCCAGAGGAAAATAAAAGGCAACAGCCTCTTTAATTAGATGTATAGGTTCGTTTTATTTACTTATCGTAAATCATTAAACAAGTTATGAAATTCATCGAAAGTACATCTTTGCTTCCAAAGCTTATTTACGCAAAATATTCTTTTTTGTTTCTCTTCTTGAAGAAGAAGATGAACAATGAGAACTAAGTCCCAATCCACCATTATAAATACACACGTACAACTGTTTTCACGTAACGTTACGATTGCTCTACGACGTGTCTGCCACCCGAACTATTCTTAGTTATGCCGAAACCACCCTCGGCGTCCTTAGTTATGCTGACGACTGCCAAGGCAGCTCTGAGGCGCCCGAAGCTGCCCCAAGCAGCCCTCAGACGCCCGAAGCCGCCCGCACCCTAAAGCGCTTTAAGCCGCCGTTAAGTGCCGGAGCTCTACCGACCGAGCTGTACCGATGCCCACCGATAGTGGGCGCCGCGCTTAAGTCGACATTGCTATTTAATATGCAGAAAACTTTACCTATCCAGGGTGTGTTTAAAGTTAAAGTTTTTTGCATACTTAAATAGCAATGTCTAGCAAATAACTGCAATAACTAGCTCGCCGTCCGATAAGGATAAGGCACAGGTCGATGGCGCGTTGTGTTCCACGCGCGCCTCAAATAGATGTCAGCAGAATTGACGGGGTCCGCTAGGGCCAATGCCTGCCGGGGCTGCGAATATGCGCCGAAAGGGAAATCGTGGCCCCCGGCAACAGGGCAACCGAAGGAACACGGGTAGGTTTTAGTCAGTAAGAGTCTGACATGCCCTCCCGCTCCACCCAGAGCGGGAGAAGTTATTTTATAATTTCCCACCCAAAAAAAAAGGGTGTGTTGCTAAAAATTTTCGAGCTCGCTTCAATCGCTCTCGCATCCTCCATTTTCTATCTTTTCTGTATAAGTTGACAAAGTATTTCCTATTTCTGTGACAATAGCCAAAACAAAACCTAACCTTATTTTAAATAAATTTCAACGTTCCCCCCCGATGACCCCATTCAGTTTTTCCGCTCCGGGCCCCCGACAGGCCTAGTCCGACACTGACTAGCAGGCGCCATGGTATTGATTGCACACGGGCGCTACATGGGCTAGAGCTGGCTCTGGTGGAATGCCGTATAATCACAACGCTGCCAATAATTGGTGTCACTGTCAAGTTATATGTCTGTTATTCAATCAAATTTTTTGTTTGATTTTGTGATTATTTCTTCCTTATACCGTTCGCATTATCGGACTGTTTCAAAATTTATCAAGCACCTACCTATATTTTTTAAATTGGTATTTATGCATGGACATATTGTATTTATGAAAGAGTCGAAATATGCTTATAATCTAGAAACAATTGTTATAATCAACCTGGTACGCAATTCCAACAGACATATCACCCATGTGCTAAGGTATTTTAACACTTAACAAAACTGATTAAGGACTATTTTAGATGAGATAGAAAGACATTGTTTTTTATTTTATTTTGACATTCATCTGGTAGTGTTGGCAGCAAAAAACATTTCATTGCTGTTTTGAACATTTTGAACCTTAAAAACTATGCTTTTGTGGTGAAAATGTGTAGAGTTGTTAGTTATATTTATTACTCTGTGTGGTTGCAGTTACGTTAAAATCTTATTATTTCTAATTTGATGAACAATATTCTAATATACAATTACTTCTATAATTATGTCAAATTCAGTTTAATATTTTTTGTGCACGACAACACTGAAGTTGTCGCCTTGCCGTTGTCGGAACGCTGACGTCAGTGATTTTAGTATTTTACATTTGCGAATGGAAATAGTTTTCTAAAATTTATACAATTAACCCCTACCTTTGAGGCGCCGTGTTAACATTGTGGAAATCGAAAATGGCATCAGCCCCGGAGACAAAATTGCCGGAAACCGACAACCCAGACGCGGGTTCTAGTTTCTTAGAAGAGTTTTACAGTCCCGTAAATTTGATTATAATTGCGATTATCTTTGTGTTGATGTATAAAATATACTCAAAGTTTACAAAGGTGCCTGCAGAAACACCGGCGGTGGAGTTGCCAAAAATTCGTAAGGATATGACAGTTGCAGAGTTGCGTCAATATGATGGTAACCAAGCTGATGGCAGGGTGCTGGTGGCGGTCAACGGGTGGATATTCGACGTGACGCGAGGACGCCGCTTTTACGGGCCCGGTGAGTGCATCTGCACCGGTGTTTATAAATAGAGTTGACATTACCATGACTCATTAATTATCCATTCAAAATGCAGACTGTGCACCTTGAGTAACCTTTTGCATTTTAAAAACATTTTTCAAGTGCTGCTTGCATATTTTTCAATGTTTATAAATATTGATACAGCCACAGGCAATTAGAGACGTGTTTTTATCCTTAGACAAGGCATACAATTCTGTTATACCCTATAATAATTTAAATATAAATTTGATAAATTACTACATATTTAAGTACAAAAATACTTAACTCAAACATGCTTTTCCATAGGTGGACCATATGCAGCATTCGGAGGGAAGGATGCATCAAGAGGTCTTGCCACATTCTCTGTGACGTCATCAGACAAGGAATATGATGACCTCAGTGACCTGAACTCAATGGAAATGGAATCTGTGAAGGAGTGGGAAGCTCAGTTCAGAGGTATGTGTAACTAAGTAGTGTCTAGTCAATTAAGAAAAATTAATGAACGGACCAATCAGAGGAATTCATTCAAACCATCATTGATGAATGGCATCACCACTGTAAATTCTTTTAGAAACAAGTCTCCTTGCTCAGTATCTTCTGATAACCTAACATAATATTATGGAATGCAATGTCATTGTCCGACAGTCTGTTACTCGTAGCCAAATTCTGGGCAGACTCAATTTAGATTGCAATCAAAACGCTAAGAGTAGTCTGTTAGTGCCCTTGTAACCCAGGTACCCTACGTGAGATTGTCAGTGACACCAAGGCGTTGCTGGCCTTCGAGGAGCTGGGGTGGATCGAATAATCGATTTTCCCACCCGTACGCAAAATACGCGCTTTGACGTGGAGTTGCGGATACCAGCCCGTATTACCTATTTTACCTATTACCTATTAGTGCCCTTGTAACTCAAGAACCACTTATTTGATATTTAAAATTTATAGATCATGTTGGCTGGAACCCTTGAGAAGGCCTGTAACCAAATGTTACATCAGAAGCCAGGTTTCCCATTGTTATTAGAATAACCTTTCAACAGTCATTGTTATCGATCTCAATGAGTTCTCGTGACCGTTAAGAAACACTGCCTAAATCTAGTTTCAACAAAGATATTAAATTTTTCAAAAGTTAAAATATGTTTTTTAAGTTTACAAATAAAATGTAGTGTTAGTATTGTTATTTGTTAGTAATATTTTCTTACTACTAGTGTTAGATGTTGTAATTGTTTCCCTTCAAGGACTCCTTTTTTTGGGTAAATGCCTCGTCCATCCCATACCATTTTTACCTATCTGGCACTGTTCATCCCGTTTTTCCCAGCAACCAATGCATATTTTCCCTTGTGGTCTCAACCATGTCGTTGTTTCTAGTTTCAAAAGGTATACCATATCATTACATTAAATAATCCATAGGGATGCATGACTCATTTCAATTAGTGTGGCAGGTTTGGTTATAATAGTAATAAAGTAATTTATACATAAAAACATTTATGTGACAGAAGGGCACAAGCTGAGCTAATTAACAAATTGCTTATACCCTCCCATTTATTTACCCTTTGTAGATTATAGACAACTTTCCAATTTAATTTTGGAGTAGTTCAGTTGAAATTTTAATTACAAATGAGTGTAGTTGTTATGCATGAAGCACTGTTTCTAGTAATAAAAATTGTTGGTGTTCATAATTCTTAGTAGCCTCTTAATTAAAAATAACTTAAACAATTCAAAAATTAACATGTTAGGGCTCCAAATTTCTCTTTGACATAAAATTATCATAAATCAGCAGTCTGTATTCCAATTTCCTAGAAGTATGAATAATAACCATCCCCATCGCTCTGTCCACAAACAAAATGCAACTTATCTTTGCAGAAAAGGAGTACTTTAATATGCGCTTTGTGTAGAATAGAATATTCTTTATTATGTACACCATAAAAATTACAGACATTAATTTAGAAACTTTACATATTTAATTTTAAATTCATGTAATGAAATTGTAATAAACAAAACAACCAAAATTATTTGTCTGTTAATCAGTACCCTTATTGCGTAATACACAATCAATCACAATCTGTTTCGATTTGAAACAGATTGCTAATCCGTTGCTTCATAAGTTGGAAAAAAAATCTGCTCAACAACGTAAATAACGCAATGAATGTTGTTGAACTGTCAAAATGAAACAAATTAGGCATATAATCGTTTACAAAAATAAGTTACGCAATTAGGGTACTGAAAACATGTCAATATTTTTCCCTGTAAGGAAAAGAGTACTTTAGTTGCAAAAGAATACTACAGTTTGCATTTTTGCTACTTAAACCCATAGAAATGCATCATGTGGTATGTGACATACTTTTATTTGTGCCTAAACAACCTATTTCTATTCTTGTAATACAGTGGCGCTATTCAAATAACTAATGGTTTGTGGGATTCGATGGGTTATTCGCACATATTAGGTTCATGGCCGAAAACGAAGTCAATGATAGAGTTGTCCTGGAGTCTATATAGTATTCGGACAAAAATTGTGTCGAAACGACACGTAAAGATGAAGAAGAGTCATGGCTTTCTCTTTGCGTCGAGATCAGTGTTCCGTCAAAGGTGCTTGCTTTCCCACTGACTAAACTACAAGCAATCTCGGCCCTCAGTGTTCTGGAGCCTGCTCTAACTGACGTAAACAAACACTGAGCCCGGCCGGCCCGGATCCCGAAGGCCGTGACTCGATAACTCTGTAATTGTGTGGATGGAGACTGCTTAAGTCACCCACCTCACGGAAAAACAAAGCTAATGAAGTGTGAATTACTCGCATGAGTAAACTGATAATTTGTTTACTTTGCTGATTAAGGATGAATCATTTCCGTCCATGTCAGTGATATGGATCTGTGTTAAACTTTGACTTAAGGTTGAACTAGTCGCGGGCTCGAACTCACTGGTGGGCTTGGCCAAAAAGCACGCTGTGTCACCTGGCATCTTGTCCGACAGAGATAGTATCAGTGATGAGCAGTTAGACGCTGGTCTACACGCATAACGTCTAGTTCGCCCGCACATAAACGCGATTTAGAAGCCCTAGTGTGAGTTTCTTTTAACCATCTCGACTTTACGCATCGACCGCGTTTGGCGCTCCGATTGGCAGCCGGCGTAAAGTCGAGATGGTTAAAAGAAAGTCACACTAGGGCCTCCGAACTATTTTAGTAAAACGAGCGCGTAAAAAATTGCGAGAAGACCTTTGGAAAATCGAGTTTTATGAAAAAATCACTGCATAAATCAATTACAAATAAAGTTTATTGAACTCTTCGATAATGGAGCTATGTCGGTGCCGACTTTGTTTTGGAGATTTTACACATCTTTTATTACTTATTTACGTCCAAAGTTGCGTTAAAATTAACAAGAAAAACGAACCTTTGTGGGCCCATAACTTTTTAATGGCTTTTATTTTACTATTCTGTTTTTGCACAGACAAAATGAATAATGAGACAAAACGATATCATGTTTAACTTTGTACTTACAATGTCAAACAGTGGAGTAAAACCCTCCCGAAATTTGAATGGAAAAAATATCGACTAGTGCCACCTTAAGGTGTGTCCTCATCGCGAACATTCGGCCGAAGTAAATAAGCATACGGCTACAACTTTACAAGTATGCGAGCACCGAACACTCGCAGAACTGAAAAGCAAATGCTCGCGCTAAGGACGCACCTTCATTGCTTCATGCACCATACGTCATTGGTAGATCATTGTTAACAAGCAATAAATTTTAATCTATGTAACACTCCCTAAACAGTTGTCTTGTTTACACTTCACTAAATGATACGTATGAGTGTTCAATGTCTAAAGTAAATATTTATCCCAGACGCTTAACCATGTTCATGCCAATTTACATTGCGTTGTTGTTCGATAAAAATAAAACAATACAATCGAATTTACATACAAAATGTATTCTTTACAAACATTGTACCTGTAAATGTCTTAATGGTCACACTATTATATGAATAGAAAATATACCGGTGTGGTGCTAACAGCTTCGTTGTGTTTAAACTTTAATCTACACCCATGCTATAAAACCGCTATAAAAGTTTCTGGAACAGTTAGCTTATTGGCAACATTATAACAGCCAGTGTCGTAGTAACCATTACCTCATCCAAACGAGTGTTACAATGTTGTACAAAATTTAATTACGCAACTCGTTTCAACGTTCAAGCGGGGGACAGCAGCACCCGCTGCACGCATGTGTGTGTGATGTGCTGCTGCAGGCGACGTACATACGTGCAGTTGTACTGAATTTCGTGGGAATTTCTTTATTCTTGATCTTGAATTACAAACACCCAATGGTTTCAGAAACTTTTATAGAGGATTCATATCATGGGTGTAGATAAAGCGTTGTATGCAACTGTTTTAAACCCCTTATTATACAACAGTTGCATAAATAACTATTATCTACACCCATGCTATAAAACCTCTATAAAAGTTTCTGGAATAGTTAGCTTATTTGCAACATTATAACAGCCAGTATCATAGTAACCATTACATCATCCAAACGAGTGTTATAATGTTGTAATAAATTTAATTACGCAACTCGTTTCAACGCTGAAACGAGCTGCTGTCCCCCGTTTGAACGTTCAAACGGGGGACAGCAGCACCCGCTGCACAAATGTGTGTGTGATGTGCTACTGCAGGCGACATTCATTTGTTTTGTTGTACTGAATTTCGTGGGATTTTAAATTTATTCTTGAACTATTAATTTGTGCAGTAAAATGATCTAACTAAAGTAACATAACGCTTGTAATACCCGAAGGTCTAGCAGAGGTGTGTCTGTGTTACTAAAGTTAGTGCTTGTGATAGATACTGGTATGGATACCAAAGGGATTCGACCGATTACCGTTTGATGACACTCATTAGGAACTAGGTTATCGGAATATTTATGTTATCACTTTATCAGTCAGTGTAGAAATCGAACAGCTACCCCCAAGCTAGCCAGTACGTTCAGCCTTATGCACAGTGAGAGATAAAATGGCAGTACAAAATGTAGAAAAACATCTCATTGTAAAATTGTTGGGCGCCAATCCAGTTCAACACCAATCCTATCCTATTAAATGAGCAATATTTGTATATATTTGTAATCACGTTCTCGAAAACAGCTCTAACGATTTCAATGAAAGTTGCAATATAGAGGTTTACGCAGGTGAAAAATCGATCTAGCTAGGTCTCATATCTGGGAAAATTAGCTTTTTCTATTTTCACAGCCTCGGAAATGTGGTATAACGTTGGTATACCTGGACGATATGTTAGCTCGATCGACCAGATACTAATACAAAAAAGAATCATTTGATATCATATTCGACATTCACAAGAACAAAAATAGAAAATAAATTAAAGTAGTTTTCTTGCTTTTGAAACTCAATTTACATGTTGTGTTTTTTGGTGGAATATTCCACCTGTTTTTTTTGTTCTCTTTATTTTTAACAATCTGATTTAGCAAAGGCGATTAAAGACTAGCTCTTCTTTGAGTTCCAAATATTTCTTACTTTTTCTCCAAGATTTTAAGTTTAGTTTAGGCGGTGCGCTGACCAACCGAATCTGGGCCAGTTAAGCCCGTAGCGTGACTAGCTGTACTAAAATACTCAGAAGTAATCAGATAAGAAACATAAAACAACAAATACTTCACAATCAATAAGTTTGTTGAAGGTCAGAACTTGGTAGGTCGTTATGGGTGTGTCGGTTCGGTGCCAATTAAGAATTCTGATTGAAAAGGCGGAACCTATTTACTTATTTAACGCGGCTAAGTTGAGACTTTGATGCGTGAAGAAAGCCAGCTAATCCCCATGAGTAGCGTAAGGTGGAATATGTAAAAAAGCCTCTATGAGTGACGGTCGGTACTAAACGTTCGTCCGGCGCACCCTAAACATTAGGTCACGCTATCAACTATTGCCGAAAAGCTCGTGCCAACACTCAGTAAAGGACTTAATTAGAACATGTTTTTTATTCTGTCACACATTTCAGAGCAGCTTCCCTCTAGTTCTTCAACGATCCCGCGCTGTCGTTGTCTCTCCTTTTCGGTAAATCCATCAAGTCATCAAATCTTGGCAAGAGGGACTTTTGTGATAGACATTGTTCTGATAATACGTTTGTTAAAGACCTCACTTCTTTTTGCTGCGTAGGACCCCTTCATAGCCTAGAAGTTACACATCTTTTGAAGAACTTCATAACAAATGAGGACTTCTCTCTAGAGATATGCAATCACGACATAAATTTTGAATAACAGCGTTGCATAAAAGTCAATCTACGAATTGTGGTCTTAGTACTGAAGCCTAGATTTCGTCTCTTTGAAGTTTTATGAGATCTTTTGCTTCATACCGGAATTCTCTAGTCTATCTACTCGATCTTCATACGTAAGAGCAATTGAAAGTCACGCGTAGCAGCATGTGGAGATCAGAGATCAATGGTACGTATAAATAAGTCATTACCGTGCTAATGCTAAGCACTAGAGTCTAGATCATGGCGTCCTCCCCTCACATTAGAATGACTCATTCATAAACAAGTGATATTGAATTTCTCAAAAACCTCTTAGACTTTGTCCTCGTTGTTTTGATCTAAGATAATCTAATCGTATGTTTTCTGATGGAATGAACTTTTCTTCGATATCAGCTTGACACATGCATTAATTTAGGTCTGAATGACCGCTACGCTATACCTAGCGTTCACACCACGCTTGTACAAACTGTAACAAATGCAGTACAGACGCCAGCCATGACCAGCAGTGGTAACCTAGTGGTGTGACCGTCGGACTGCCTAGTCATAGCCCATAGGTCTTGAGTTCGAACCCAAGGCACGCACCTCTGACTTTTCGGATTCATGTGCGTATTGTATAATTATCACTTGCAAAAACGGTGAAGGAAAACATCGTGAGGAAACCAGCATGCAAAAGCCAAGTCAGAGGCCCATAGGCGGCTTTAAAACTCTGACACCAGGTTAGTCACTAACCATACAAAAAGAAGAAGCCAGGGGCCCTACCATGAACATTTAAAATACTTGTCAAATGCAGGACAGGTCAACTTGGCAAGTTAACCTGACAGGTTTTCTATTTGTACCTTGAGCATTTCCGTCTGACCTGCAAAGTATCAACTTCAGACCTGCTACGTTATCGTTGACCGGTACGCCATATTATAAACAAACGTTCGGAAATACTTTTTCGCAGCATTACCGGTTTTACGGTTTTAAAGAACTAGATAAAATTAATTTAATAACAGTTTATAGTGATCAATAGAATTCTAAAAAAGCTTTGTTTCGTAGCAAAATTTTTTATTTAACATGATTATGACGTTGGAGACCCTTTTAGATGCTTAAGAAAGGTATAAGTACCTACTTGAAAAACTTACCAAAGTTATTGCTATTTTCGAACGACTAAATCGAGGTGTTAAGTATCAAATATATTGTCAACACCACATATGTTTACGAGATCATTTTGAACATTGGATATTCAAGTGGGTTTCTTTTTGTAAGTTTTTTTAACAGAAGAAACCGTTTCTGTAAATAAATCAGAAAAACAAAGCACACATTTGTATCGTGTCCGTTGTTGAGAGTGGTAAGAAAGTGCAGTTATTTGGTGATAATGACTTAGTTTCCTATGAACGATTGAAAACAGTGTGGAGTTTTATAAATAATCACAAGGACATTGCAATGGGCTACAATAAAAATGCTCAAACTCGAGAAATGTCCCGCAGATTGTGGACGGAAGTGACGGAACATTTGAATTCCATTGTTGGTGGTGCCATCAAAGATTTTAAACACTGGGCAGCTGTAAGTTGGTTTTATATTAAGACTACGAATATTCGAATTTCCCTTCGGGGAAACAAGGCGTGATGTTATGATGTTATGTTACTACGAATATTATATTTGCCTAAAACATCTATTAAAAATTAATGTATTGGTTTTTATTTTCTTGTATTCTCGTATTGTGTTCTTGATTTGTATTTCTTTTACATCGAATTACTAGTACCATTTCTATAACATATGTACTAGTTTATTGAACATAAAACTTTCCTTTGGATTTTAGCGATTTGTTTCATACTGTTTTTATCACCATCTTCCTCAAGAAACTCAATTATTTTCATCTTCGTCACACATCCAAAATAAACGATAAAGAGATTGTTTGTTTTGTTATCTATAATTTTAAAGACCGCCTAAATAGTTTTATATAAACAAATTAACATGTACTTATGTTTTTTGTTTTAAATTAAAGAAAACAGTTCAATAAAAGTTAGTTTTTCACACCTGCTTATTATGACTGCAGGGCAGTTCAGTTTTCAAGGTTACATACGTCAAAAAGGACGTGACGGTACAGCTTATCGCAGGTCAGACTAGTGAAATGCTGTCACGTGACCACTGACCGGCTTTAGTCACGTGATCGCTGGCTCGCCTGTTATTTGACGTGTTCATGGTCCAAAATAGCCCGACAGTTCACTTTCCGTCGGAAATTGACCTGCTATAAGAGTGCATGGTAGGCCCCCAGGTGACAGGCTTCTAAGACCCTCCTCTTTCCTTCGAAATGAGGCACTGTTCATCAAGTCATAAAAGTCGCTGTGTTCTACATGACAGTATACAGTATTGACATTCCACTCTTGCAAGAGCATATTATGGTTTCGAGATTGAAAAATACCAAATTGGCAATTCAACTACCGTGGCTGCCATTCCTTGAAATGCCTTTGAATCCCCCACAAGTGAAGAATAGGGCATGGGGCATGGCTTACAGAATTCCAAATTACACGATAAAACATCAACTCTTTCGAAGTGATAGTTTATCACAAAATATTCATAATAACAGTTGTTATCTGCACATTGGATAGGTGCAGCGCGTTATCAGCTCATAAGCGCCCCCTCTATTTATACATAGAACGATCAGATTTCATCACGTGTTTGACGGGATTCGTGTTTAGCTCAGTTTTATAGCGAGGAACACATGGCACAGATCCGGTTGATATTAATTTCGAAATATTACCTCACTTCTGCTAATACTTGTGAATTTATAACTTTTAATTCAGAACGGTTACTTGAGTCATTAATGCGACAAGCTTTATTACCTTTTCTTTGTCTATTGTTTCCCAGTTTTGGATAAAGACCTGCTGCCTGTCTTCATTAAGGCCTCTCGCGCAACGTCTTTCCAGTGTAAGGTACGGGGCATACACAAGTGGCGAGGGGCGCGGGCGTCTTGTCGGTGTAGTCGCACCCTGCTCGACGCTCCTGACATATTTCATACAAAATGTATAGGAGCGATGATGGGCGGGTCATACACAGGCGGCGGGGCGCGGGCGTGGTGCACAGTGGATCGAAAAAAGCTCTCGAAGACTCCTGTCTTCTGCTTAAACGTAACTACCTACCTATTTATTTATGATTTTTTGACATCATAATCACAAATAAATAGTGTCAGGCTGTGCAAGGATATTATGGTTATTCTCTCAGTTCCGGAGATATAAGTTGTGAATTTGCCTACCAGATTGAAGCATGATATTGGGTATTAGAATCCATTTAAAGCAAAAAATCGACACTTTAAAATTTAAGCTCCTGTCTTCGAAAACCTTTTTTCGATCCATAGTGTGATGCAGGCGAAATATGAAAGGAGCGACAGCGGCCGCGCCACACCGTCGTCGCCACGCCCGCGCCCCTCACTTGTGTATGTCCCGCGCCCCTCACCACTTGTGTATGTCCCGCGCCCCTCGCCACTTGTGTATGTCCCTCGCTTTATCTATCGAGATTTCGCGACACCTTATTACTTTACCGACAAAACAGGTACAGACATTGACATGACGGAGTATGGTATAGGATAGGTCTTCCTTTATGAGCTGGTGTATCGCAGCACCAGCAGGAATATTCAATTAAAAAGATAAATCTTACTATTTAGCAATAGCCTAAGTATCTGAGTGAGTCAGGTTCAGGTGTTTATTTACAAGCTGATTATTATGCTAATAAATATTGCGATTGCGAAACTAACAAAACGTACCTATTTCTTATTCAGAGCAGAACGTGTTTCGAATAGAAACTCATCTGTCAAACTATGTCAGATAATATTATGAAGTCTACACGTGCCTTCCACACGTGAAGGCTTCGCACATTCGAGATAAAAATAGTCAACAAAAACTTATTTACATTTTTTATGTGTACTTAATGTACTATCGACCATAATACAAAAGAGTATTGAACTGTTTGAACTCCATTTCGGTCAGTAGTACACTGTTTTAATGAGTTTTCTTCACCTTTGTCAGGAATAATGCAAGGATTTTATTATGTAATCTTGATTATGTAGTATATTACATTTATTTTTGCAATATTTCTTGACTTCACATTATTTACGTGCCTGTTATCAGACTGGTCTTGAACGATAAGTTTATGAACAATACAATAATACATAATATTTAGGTAGGTATATTTCAATGCTATCATTAAATTATGTAATGCGGTTTTATCTTTATTTATCAAAATGGATTTGCAGCACCTTTCGCCTCGATACCTCTTTTTTGGATTATTTGCGTAAAACTGATTTAATTGATTCTGACCAGAAGTTACCTGAAACAAATAATTATTTTCATAATCTTGGGCACTGTATTTATTTTACAAATTAAGACCAGGCACTCTAAAGGCAAATTCCACGCAAGCTCCGCCCCCATGCACCCCGCCACTCCAATATGTACTAAACGCTAACACATCAGTAATAAAGTTGAATATCGCGTGCGCTCTTTGATCGTATTCGAGCACGAAACTAAATGCAAATTTCGTATATAACTAAAGTAATAATTGATCGAAAAAAAAAAATCTTGTGGCTGGATAATAAACTATATTTTCTTACTGTAAATACTTATTTTAGACATAAAAGCCGAGTAATCTTCATCTTTTTTGTAATAAGTAATCCTTGAAACAAGACATAATTTTCAAATAAAAAATTAATCGAGTGTACCTAAATATTACAATTACGTAATTGTCTTGTACCTGTAAAGAAAAAGATCCAATAAATCATATACTAAAGTTCCATTTTGATTGTATGCGTGACTGTTTCGGAATATGAATGCAAATTAACATTGATCCTAGCGCGTGGAAAAAACACAGTTGGATTTTCAACTCTCGGTGCTAAGCAGAGCGTTGAAAATCCAGTGTGCGAAAAAATCTCGCGGCGATTATTATCGCCGATATTTTTACGTCCGTGCAAATGTGGGCTTACTGTCCCGCTGCAGAGCAAAGGCCTTTTAAAATAAAAACAGAAAAAGCACAGGCATTGACGTACGCTAGCAAACCTTATTTTTCTCTTGCGAATCTTCTCATGGATGGCTGCCCATCAGCACGCGTAGCATGAACACCGTAGAAACGAGTTTTGTCGACGGAAGAATAGAGAAAATGACAGATAAACAATCACAATATGTCATTTTGTCTATTCTTCCGTCGACAAAACTCGTTTCTACGGTGGTCATGCTACGCGTGCTGGGGCCTATTTAATAAAACCGACAGGCGAGAATCTGACACTCCAACAATTTTACAAGCTACTTTCGTACATCTTCTGTTTTATAAACAGCGCCCGTCGTGAAAATGTGTAAATTTGGTAATATTTTGACAAAAATGTCGCATTGTCAGTTATTGGTGCCGATTCCCTTGTTCACAAACTAAACTAAATTTAAGTTCAGTGCATCTTTTTCTTTCTATTTAATTAAGAAAAGGACAGTAGATAAATTTTAGTTTAGTCCTGTCAAATTAATCAGCGCTTGACGTAAATTGACGTAATTTTAGTCGGCAAGTTTTTAATCACGTCTAAACTTGTATGGAGAGTGACAGGCGATGATTAATTTGGCAGGACTAAACTAAAATTTATCTTCGGTCCTTTTCTTAATGAAATAGAAAGAAAAAGATGCACTGAACTTAAATTTAGTGTAGTTTGTGAACAAGGGAATCGGCACCGTTATGAAACAGGGTTATGTCGCAGTTTTAATCATATAAAATCACGCCTGAATAGTGATGATGCCTGGGTAAAAAAAAAGAAATTCTACTTAGTCCGTTAGTCAGAAAATAAAAAAATATTAGACACGTATTTTTTTTGCTTTATCATAATAATAAAAAATTACTTAGATAAAACGCATCAACGTTGGGGACATGGGGGTTGTCACGTCACAAGTATAAAATCTACATAATCGTAACGTCATGGCACATTTTAACTCAATGTATCGCCGTAATCTTTTGATTATGTAAATAAATAAAAAATACGTGTCCAGTATTTTTTAATAATAGAACTGGCGGACAATTTTTTTTTTTTTTGTTATCCTCTCTATTCCCCGAAGAGTTAGGCAGAGGTGTACTTAATGGTACACACCCACATTTCGCCGGTTTTGAAACAACTCCAAAGTAGGCATCCTCCATCCAGCTACCATGACTCTTCGAGATATACAGTACCTTGCCCCGCATAAACCAGTTGGTTTAAACTCTGTCAGCATTATCATTGCTAACAAATTTCAGCGGGGAAGGCCTACAATCACTAAGTTCTAAATCGCAGTGCGGTGTAGCATATTGCGTAAAACTGGGCTGACGCATCGGCCCACGATCCGCTATAGCGATCCGTGCACACATTCATTCCGTCTGAACAATAAGATTTACTCGAGAACATCTCATTGTTTAATGATTGTGAAGTGCCGTAGGTAAGTGTTTACTTTGCTGAGTAATTGCTCGTCGTTTTAGATATCTTTGTAAATGAACTTGCAAATGAGAGAGCATTAAAAAAGACAGTTTTCAGTGATACTCTGCAATAAAGAATACATTTGTTTAAACAAGGTTACGGTAGTCTACTTATCATGCTATTCAATTTTATTCTGGGCTTGATATCTAACGTTGTGTTCGACCTTCCCTCAAAAAAAAAAGATTGTATAATAACTTATATACATATAACGGACATCAATACCGCAAAATTAAAATACTATTGTAAAAATCTCGTTACCATTTTTTTTTTTAATTTGTAAAAGGAAATGTTTCAATCTCTCTGAGTACTCTATCCGGCATTGACTTCACCCTACGAAATACACGTGCTTTCTTACACTATTGAAGCTCACTCAAAGCCTATGGGAAACCGGTTTCAGTAGCTCATGTTCTGTTCTGTCCACTACAGTGTAACGGTAACGATGCCACAATACAGTCGTGTTCCACTTTCAAAACTAAAGCCTCTATGGTTCAAAACCATAGAGGGTTTACTTTTGAATGGTTGTTAACGTTAGGCCCGGCCCGTTGTCTTCGTCATGGTTTGTGTTCAAATAACGGTATGTCATTTCAGATTTAATGGTTAAAAATTAAGATTACCTTATCCTTACATATTATAAAACAAAGTCCCCCGCCGCGTCTGTCTGTCTGTCTAAACGCGATGCACTCAAAAACTACCGAACGGATTTTCAAACGGTTTTCATCAATGGACGGAGTGATTCATGCGGAAGGTTTTAGTGTATAATTTATTTATTTAAAATAGGTACGCCAACAGCATATATATTGTACTTTAAATATTAAAGTTAACAAGTATGGGCTCTTATATATATACCAATTACAGGTGTACACACAAAGCAACCTTCTTAAATTACATTACATCAAAATAAAATATTCATTAAAATTAAAATGGAAAACAAAATAAAATAAAATCATTAAAAAAAACAGCTTTGACTTAAGTCTAAAACAGAACAAAACACTGACTTACACAAATATCATTTAATATAAAATAACTAACTAAAATAAAATAATTATAATTCATTAAGATTTCGTGTAAATTGGCTGAAATTTGACGATTATTGTTGAATATGTCGGAGAAATCATGCCGACTGGGAGCTTTATTGGCGTGCGCCGCGGAAATCGTAAAAGTTACATTAAATTTATGTTTTACAGTATTGTTCATCTTAAAAGTTTAACAAAAAGTCCACGATGACATTATGTCTATCTTCTAAGGATGACCCACAGTAACCATTTTTATCTTTCTGAATTTGATAAAATTTCATTGTTATTTTCGAAGCTGTTTTTACCGGTATTATATTAATCCTTATCCAAAAAAAAAATCATTTAAATTGAGCATTTAATTTAGATTAAAATATGCCTTGACATTATTTCATTTAAATGAATGGTTTAAAAGATATCACAGATTCAAAATTACGTGTAACAAAATAATTATGGTTGACGGCAACGCGGGCGCAGCGGTAGGAGTCAGGAGTTAATGACCTTTTCCTCGGCTATTAGGTATGTAATCCCGGTATGGGTAGTACGTTCCCGTGGGATATTTTCCGACATCCACGCGGGCAAAGCCGCGGGCAAAAGCTAGTAAATTATAATTTGTTTTAACATTATAAAACCAAACAAAAATCTGAAAAAAATGTTTATAATCACGCGTGCATTGTCTGATCAGTCAATCGATTATTCGTATCTGAAAACAACGAAAGCCATGTGGGTGGCTTTAATGCATAACAATGGGATCGTTTATAATAAACGTAATGCTTGTATTTATCAAAGGTGTGGACAGAGATGACGATATGTAGGATACAGGTACACACAATTTCTCCAGTTATGATTAAGTTCCATGTACAACATGACCGAAGAAGCGACCGAATAAAATACTGAAAATTCCGAAAAATCAGTACAGAATTTTATGACGTAATATTTTTCAAACATGCAAACAAGCATGCACCATGCATACAGCATGCAAGTGAGCATGCAATATGCAGCAGGCATGGTTTCTGTCACGGCTCCGGCGCGGCGGCGCTGCGAGGCTCCGACGGTTCCACGCGAGCTTATCGTCGCAGATGGTTTTAACGCTCCTCAGCTCGCGGTCCGCCTCGCCCCTCCGTGCCTACGCGGGGTTAAATTACACTCTAGGGGTAGGCCAGACAAGACTTCGTGGAATCGGTTTTGCAGCGATTCGTTCCTGTCACTAACTTTTGTAGCACAACATATTGACTTTTCGGAAACTTTGTATTTTTTTTTCGGAAGTTTAGTTTTTTTTTTAAATTTCGTATTACAGTCAACCACAGAGTTTCGGAACTTATTTTTTTTTTTTTTTCGGAAGCTTTATTATTTCCCATTTAAAATAGAGATCGAACCCGCAACCCTATGCTCAGCATTTGCATGGCCGCTAAACTAACGAGACAATCATTGCTCATTATTTTAATAATACTTTCATGTCTGGCCCAGCTTTAAAAGCAAATAAATAAATAAAAAACTTTTTACAAAAAAAAACAACCGACCTCCAAAAAAAAAAAACACTACAAAGTGAAAAATAACTTTAATTTCGGAAGTCGGTGTCTTGGGTTGTGTATTTTCGTTTTTTGCCACCGACTTCCGAAATTAAAGTTATTTTTCACTTTGTAGTGTTTTTTTTTTTGGAGGTCGGTTGTTTTTTTTTGTAAAAAGTTTTTATTTTTCACTTTTTAGTTGTAGTACCTACCCCACACACATTCGAATACCACTACCTGCTACCAGTGACAGAAACTTATCATATCATCTACATACTAAGTGGGAAAAAAATACGTATTTTGTAGCTAACTCAAAAACTATCCAAGCAAAGTTAATAAAATTTATATGGGACCAATTCGAGATCACACCCTTTCAAACAAAAAAAGAATTTCCAAAATCGGTCCACAATTGACGGAGAAATCGGTGGACATACATATAAAAAAAAAAAAAAACAAACATACGCGACGAACATATAACCTCCTCCTTTTTGGAAGTCGGTTAAAAACTAAACTTGTAAGTGTGTCTGTTGACCACTTGAGACAATCAAGTCGTCTGAACTTGGTCACTTAAACACTTGAAAGTATCATACAAATCAACCGACACACATTTGTAAGTAGCTTGAACTAAATCTTGGCGTTCTATAGGTTAGACAGAGCCATTCTTAGTTATTTTTATTTCTTTTTCCAAGTCTGCCCTGTGGTTTTAGGACTGCCTCGTTGGTCAAGAAGTCTTGGATGCGATTACAGAGTTGAGCATAGTGTTATTGTTTTTTGAACTTTCAATAAATTTTCAGGAGTTCATGGAGTCTAGATTTGTACCCGGTTAATGACTTTAGGCTGGCGGTATTCATTGTACTTATAAGTAGTAACTTGATAAGTATTAACTGGTTGTTACTCAATCACGCAAAAACGGCTGAACGGCTGAACCTGGATTAACATATAGGATACTTTTTATCACGATGGTACGTTCTCGTGGGATAATTTCCGACCTTAACGCAGGCGAAAGCTAGTAAGTTATAAGTACTAATTACCGCTTGTATTACAGCAAATGAATTCAGGCGTGATTTTTTGTATGTACCACTAATCTCTTGACTGATATTGATGAGCCAAATATCATGTACAATGGTAAAACATACCCGTTGGTTACTGCCAAGTTAAAAATTCTACAACTGTATGAAAGCAATTTTAGAGGTATGAAGAACAGGGTGTAAAGTTCACTCATCCTATATAGAAACGGGAAGATCCTCCTACCAGATGGGTGTTGTGTCTGGCGGGCAACTGGCCAACGGTTCTTTTATAAGGGCATCTCGTAGCTGACCTTTGAGATCATGACTACTTAACCGGGCTATCCTGTGGCTGCCTTAAGCTACTACACTCAAAGCCTCCAGCCAGGGGCGTAAACTAAACTTATATACTAGGTGAGCGCTCGCTAAGGGCACCCCCTGTGGGGTACGAACCTCGGCTTAGGGCGTCGCTGGGGGAGGACAGCAAGATGGGACAGGCTAGATCAAATATGGATCAATATTATTAAACGGGGAATTTAAAGCTACAGGCTCAGCTTCCACGCGGGCTGGCGCATCGTTGTCGAGCAAGGGTCGGGGGGATGTCGGATGTCTTATATTAATTATGTCGTTCGCGCGGTAAACTTTAATTGCGCGATGCAGGATTTGCGTGACGTCATGTCTTTTTGATGCGTAGTTCGAATGTGTAACCGTTTTACAATTAACCTTTTGACCACTACAAATCATTTTTGTGCCTGTGAACACTAGACCTGCAGTGCGCCAGTTAATAATTAACAAACCAGTTCGTATGATTCGGCATTCTTCTTCTATGATTCAACATTCAACCTTGCTCTATACGGTTAATTTCGTATGTTGGATCGATTTTATGATAAACTTTTCTACAACTTTCTGACTGCGGCAGGTTGAGTTGATTGATTGGTAGCATTTTATGCTTCATAGCTAATCCAATTTTAACATATTCACAAACTATACCAAACAAAAATGTTTGTAACCTATGATGTTATTTCCACTCAAACTAATATCAACTTTATGTTTCTGTAAATTAAGTTGATTTTAGAATTACTTCTACTATTGGAAAAGTAATATAAATATAATGAAGGAGCTCGTGGCTAAGTAATAACAGCCGCACGGGTCGATTCATCAGGTTAAGCTACGCTTGCCGGGGTTGGTCTGTGGATGGGTGACCATCTTTACATACCGAGACTTCTCCGTGCCTGTCATTCATGTCAGTCATCTTTGACAGTCGTTACGGGTGACGACCCGTAACCCACAAGTCTTACCAAGGGGTATCGTATTTCCCAGTTACTGAGTTGTGGAGGTCAGATAGGCAGTCGCTCCATGTAAAATACTGGTATTCAGCTGCATCCGGTTAGACTGGAAGCCGACCCCAATATAGTTGGGAAAAGGCTAGGCAGATTGATTGATTGAAAAAGTAATATAAAATAATGAAGTTTTAGCCCAAACTGAACTTTATGCGTACGTATTTAAGTAATTTTTCTAAAAACTGATATTTTTTTCCTTTTTGGAAACTAAATTGCGAGCGCAATATAGCGATATGTATCATGAACTGTTTCCCATCCATCACAAAGGTTTGAAAACCAAAAGTTAAACTCAGTTCTTTCTATTTTTCCAGAGAAGTACGACCTCGTAGGGCGGTTATTGAAGCCGGGTGAAGAACCTATAAACTATTCAGATGAGGAGCCAGAAGATACCGATGCCTCCACGCCCTCACCGACAGAAGATAAGAAGGAACAATAAAATTACGGAATAACTGGTCAACTTACAAGGAATCAAACAGTTTGGACAGCAATCAAATATGTGCTGGTGAGGTTTTTGAAGTATACACTTGGACAAGAAATGATAATAAAAATTATAATAGTTCTATTTTTACTGAAAGAAAATTTAAGAATATCTTTAAAAAAATTGTACCTTGATTTTTGTTAGGTCATAATCATAAGTTTATTTTTGATTGTGGCTGTGGTTTATTTTATGTAAGTATAGCTGACTGTACGACTTGATGAATTTTATTGCTTTTTTTCTACTGTGTCCCTTGCTGGCTAAACATCACATTCATTAAGAATGAAAATACTCGAATTTAAATTAATGTCTTCTCAAGAGTCAAAAGCGGTATCTCCTCTCCTCTACTTACTTCAGGATTCGTTACTGGTTAAAATAACTTTTTAAACATGTGTACTTATTATAAGTTCCAAAATGTATAGAGTCAAGTCTATATACTCAAAGTTAAATAACATAGTATTGCATCATATTGATGTCTCGTCCAAAAGTTGTAGAATACTTTGTCTAAGTCAACACAATACTTCAAAAATCTAGTCAAAAATTATGAACATGTTGCAGTGTTCCAGAAATTTGATTCGCCTCAAACATTTGATTGCTGCCAAAAAATTTGAACCCTGCAGATTGGGTCGAGGAAGCTACGAATTTTAATTATTTTACAAAAATTAATATGACGGCAAGTAATACTTATTTATACTTAGTTGTGATAGAATGCAGTCGTATTGGATCTGTCTTAATGTCATTAGAGACCAATAATGTCTTACCAAATTATATCCTGTTCAAATATGAGAAACTTTTTGTACGTTTAGATCTAAAATGTAAAATGCCACGTATAAAGTCGTAAAGAATTAAAATTCATAGCTTCTGTCGCAAAACAAACAAGCCTTGGAGAATTAGAAGGTGATTTTACTGTATATATGAAATCTATTGTATCATTTTCACTTATAACTGTTGCTTATTGCAGATTTTTGAATATATTATTATATATTTACAGTTTCACGAATTGAAAGACTGAGTGATGGCATATTAATTTAAATGAATGATGTAAAGGAAATCTAATCATTTATTGCACATTCCCAACATTATTTGGACAGCAAATTGTTTTATTTTGTGCCAACCGATGTTGAAGAGGCTGCGCGCGCAGTTATGCCATTAGTATTTAAATTAATATTAAGGCCGCGGGAACGACGCGTGCGGCGAAAATGAGTTTGTTTTATGAGTTGAAAAAAATTATTGTTACTTGTCTTGCATAAGTTTTACGGCAAAAAGGTGCCTATAAAAATGTTCTATAATAATAATTTAAGATGATCGTCAATTATTTCGCTCGCCAGAAAAAAAATGCTTTCAATGGTCGATGAAAGAACGAGTCAATTTGTAGGCACCTTAAAATTTGAGCACTTTCGACAATTCGACATGCTGTCCTTTAATTATCGAGGAAAACTTTACAGCTTAAATTGGAAATGTGAACAAACGAGCTGGATAATATTCTAAATTTTTAAGATTTATTTCGTCCTAATTTATTCTCTTATGATTTGTATTGATTGTCCGTTTATGTTATGTAAAGAATGTACGTGTAGTTGACTGTCCAATGCCTATTTAACGCCGGGACGGGAAATGTCTATATTTCTGATCTAGGGCTGATTTTTAAAACTATTTGTCAACATAGACTAACTTGCTTGTTAAGCTTTTTGTGATCGTTGGACCGTTACACGAAACATTGGCTACAGCGAAAACTGCGATCCTTACTGGACCCCACCTGATATTCGGTACTTATTAGTAACACGGTACAAATTATGTGTTGCAAGCGAAGAAAAAAATACAAAAAATAAATAAGGAAATGTGCATAATATGTGTAATTAAGAATCTAAATAAATGAAATACTAATTTGTGGTAAAATGACGTGTGCGTGTGTGATTATTAGTTCGTTCCTTTAGTGTTGAGAGCGATGTGATATTTTAGGCAAAATCATTTTATTTTTTTTCTGTCGCATAAATTTTTCGTTGGCAATCGTCTTGTTCAACTAACGTCGCGTTCTATTTTACCGAAGTACAATAGTATGGTTTGCCTCAAATATCTTTTTCGCTTTTAAATTATTTTGTTGTGATCATACTTGTTCATTGTTTTTTATTAGTTTGTTTTAGTTTTGTAAGATCATCTGGTGTATGAATTATATTGGAATGGGATTATGGTTATTATTGTTAAATCTATGTATTTGAAAAATGCTTTGGAAAACTGATGTTGAAATTAAATTAAAGATAAAAAGTGAGACTTATTTTGCTTTGCTAAAGATGTTATTAACATGCTTTCATTATTAACACCTATCGTTTGAAATATGTGTCTATTTTTATATCTTTACGTGCGTAATTCATCGTCAATTGAAACTAATTTAGATTTTAAACCAAAGCACGCGACAATAACGCTTAGAGCAATGCTAATAAATCCAAGATAACAAGAATAACATTGTCAGTATTCCAAAGCATTTTTTTTAAAACGTTCATTTATAAATATGCAGTAGTATAATGAAATATTTGCTACTTCAATCCAACGACCTTTATGTACTTTTTTGGTTAGCGTTCATTAATAATTGGAAGCTTTATGTGCTGAGAATGGATTAGAGATTGCATTTATGAAGTTATGACTAAATGGAGAAATATATTTGTACAGGAGACTGCTTATAAACCCTGGAATAGGTGTATATTTTTGTAAAAAAGATGCGTATGATAATTTTGATTTTAAATTATTAGATTAACAATATGCAGCAAGATACTAGAAAAAGCCAATGAAAATAAGTGTGCCATCTTCAGTGGTGCCATCTGTATTTATTTTTATGCTATCAATATTTAAACTAGCTTCATCGGAACTAAAATAATATTACTTGGTTTATGAACAGTCTCGTAAGATTAGCATCTAAATTATGAACTGCCTTCAGGCCTATCAAGATGACATGGCATGTTGCTACCAACATTTACAACCTATACATTGCATATTTTGATCTCACTGAAAGACTGCCGTTTCAGTTGCTAAACCGTGCAAGCTGATAGCAACACGTTCAGAATTACCGCATCTTTGGGCCTTATTTTAAGAATGGATGTGGAAAATAACAAAAGAATTTGGGCAATCCGTCGTATTGAATTTGGTCCCAAATGTTTGTAAGATAATAAAAATAAATATGTCAGAGTTATATTGCGAGGAGTGATAAGTAAAAAGAATCGTTTCGCGGCTAAAAATCTTCGTGCCGGTGGAAGTTATTCCTATATCGTTTTATAATAAAATGTGGAGTATAATAATGTTCAGCACTGCAAGATGTTACTAATAACTAAAAATACCTAAAAAAATTATTTTAACATTGTCACATGAATTTAATTAAAGCGTTTTACATAATTCTTTTGTTTTATTAATAAATCTGGTTTGACCCAAACTTTCGGTTTAAAATATAATGCATGTTACGAAATGTCGACGATATATAGACGTAAAACCTCTGATACTCGCCACAAATCGCTACGTTCAGCCGCAGCTGGTTTCACGAACAGTCTTCATTACAAAATGGGTTCCAACTTTAGTCACGAGTCCAAACCGTAAACCGTAACCGAAAACACAATAGTGCTCTCGAAGGAGAAAACTATTGTATTTTGAACTTTATTTCGACAAATGTGAAGTTCTTAACACAAACTCACTAGAACCGAGTCACAATTTTGTATATTAAGAACCACGGTTAGGAACGAATGTGGTCTATACAAATTCTAAAGTACCAACCCTAGTGGGGCAAATTCCACTGCAAAATTTTAGGTATTCCACTTTGCCCCACCAGTGGGGCGGCTTGGTGGGGCAAAGTGGAAGTATTCGTAATTACTACCGCGACATGAGTTAACTTCTTGAATCTAGTCTAAATTCGTGATTGATGGCCGAGTATTTCTTGTTCTAGTAGAGTACGTACCATATTTGGGAACCCTGCATACTGTGGTACCTACAGGCATGGTACAGGTACCACTAACAAATTCAATTAGATCATATCAACACTGCTCTCAAAACGGTGAAAGGAAAACGAGGAAACCGGCATGTTCTAAAACCAAAAATTCGAAGACATGTGACATCTACCCGCTCTGGACCCGCGTGGTAGATTACAGCCCACTCCCTCTCGAAGAGAGGAGGCCTGTGTCCCAGCAGTGGGAACATTGTAGGCTGATTATGCTTATGCATACATCATACAATTTTGAATCTTACGCAGTTATGATAAAGTTCACTCTAGAATGTTTACATTTTGCATGTTTTCTGTTTTACGTACTGTACTTACCTCAACCTGCTGGGGCTATTATTGTAGGGATCCTTTACTTCTTGGCCTCGCACATTCTAAACGGTGGAAAAACATACTTTCTCGCTTTCCGCATCAGCGGCATCAGAGACCTTTACAGCTGAGAACCATCAGCATTGTTACAGCAGTTCTTAGTAGGTCTAGGTACCAATTTGTCGCTCTTCGTTTCCGGCAGTCAGTCATTCTGAAATTGTAGATTGATAGGGGTCAGCGCTCACTGAGCTGCAAAATGTTCGATCATGTTCTTTGCAGTCATGTTTCAATTACAAATATACCTACAGAATTATCCCTTGCACGCAATTAGCAAATCTATTTTAGCTGTGATTTAATTTAATTACATTTTGACCTCACTATCGGTGTTTAAGAACCCTCGAAAATTATGAAAACGACACCCATGAAGAAAAATTTGAAAAATTTCGTTACATTACATCTTGACCAAATTTACACTTTCTATCTTGCCATCCTGTTACTTGTTCATACAATATTCATGGTGATTGAAACTTTTACCAACAATATCCACATTCCAAATTCAAATCACTTTTAATGCCTAGGGATTAAAAAGCTATTTTAGTCCCTGATTACGAAAAATAAACTAGCTGTTTTTGAATAGATGTAATAAAAAGATATTGCTGCGAAAAACTCTATCTATTCTAATAACGCCTAAACTATAATCCTGATTAATTTGACAGGACTAAACTAAAATTTATCTTCTGTCCTTTTCTTAATGAAATAGAAAGAAAAAGATGCACTGAACTTAAATTTAGTTTAGTTTGTGAACAAGGGAATCGGCACCAATGTCGACGAAACAAGACTATACCGAAACAAAGCCAATTTCAAAAATATTGCTGTTGAGCAGAATGATGTTACCGCATTTTCAATATTGACAGCTGAAGAATTGACTCTTGTCGCTGTAGCCACACGTCAAATAAAACTCGCGCTTAGTTATTACAGTGAATATGTAGGTACGCAGTAGGTACGTATAGTGGGCTGCATCAATTAGGTACCCCAGTTGTATTAAAATTTTAATACATCGTACGTACGCATTTACGAAAGCAGTGGTGGCTCAGTGGTAACAGCTGCGACTTACGAGTTGTACCTAGGCCGTAGGTTCGAACCCAGACCACCTTCAAAAACAGTGAAGGAGAACATCATGCGGAAACCGGCATGTCCTAGAGCCAAAAATTCAGGACTTCGACCATCCATAGGGAGTTGGACCAAGTGCTGCCCAAAATAGACACACAGTTCAGTATGTTCCTTGGGCTTATAGTAGGTAATTAATGACAGTAATTATTATAAACAACACATTAATTATTATTTCCTTTATTTCATTTAAATGCATATCGTTTAAAGTTTTCAATATGTTTACTTATAAAAATATATAATTAAAAATATTAAAAAAATTGTTGCCCACCGGTATCGGGAACAGGGTCCATGTTACCAGTGGTCAGGGCTCCCTAACGATACGCAACGAGTCCAGAAGTACCGCTTTCTGGATCAAGCCCTTGATCCAGCTCCCTAACGATAACCTCCCAAGCAGCAAAAACTAGTACTATAAAAAGCCATAGAACGTTTTGTAAAAAACTGTTCTTGGTCCTATAAAACCAGCAAGTAAAGATTTAGATTTCTTACTGATTTTCCACTGCACAAACTTTTCATGCAAGCTTATAGTAGCTTAGTCCTGTCGCGCACGCGTTGTCGCACGGACGCGGGAGACCAACCATGGCCTCTAAATTGTTAAAATGTTCGAGTTGCAATATAGTAATCAACGAGGTTCTAGCATTTGTTAGTAATAAAATCGATGTGATGAACGAGGAGAGCATTAGTCATATTTGTGTGAGTGCATTTTCTGACGAGGATATTCACAGTGCTAAAAATCTTCTGTGCGAATCGTTACCTACAGAGAAGCGTAAGAAGGCAAGGAAGCGAAACGGGAAGAAGCTCCGTGAAATAGATGACATCATCTGCATGCTGAAGGAGTCCGACCCTGAGGTCTTACCGGTGTTTGTGGCCCGTGATCTACATAAGCTGCCGCCGGTACTTTTCGACCATGTTGACGTCACTCGGATTTTAAAGGATTTGGTGCGTATGCAGCAGGAGATGAATCAGATCAAAGAGCTGTATAAAGAAAGAAAAGAAAAGAAAAGAAAACTTAGATGCTGTTAAGTCTGATCTTGAAAACCTAAAAAAGGCATCTATAGTGAAT
The DNA here is from genome assembly GCA_963680765.1 of Agrochola lychnidis. Classification (NCBI taxonomy): domain Eukaryota; kingdom Metazoa; phylum Arthropoda; class Insecta; order Lepidoptera; family Noctuidae; genus Agrochola; species Agrochola lychnidis. Next base: position 21,740,326 of record OY796857.1, read on the forward strand.
AACTTTGGAAGTACCGCCAGTAACGTAAACATCAAACGGGGTGGATTTTTGCTGGATAGTCACGACGACTACTGCAGCGGTCCTAGGGGACTTGCATACATGGACGCTGAACATGAAACTCCATGCAAAAACCCTAGCGAGATATCGGATTATAGGGATATCACTAAATCATTTTCCAAAAATGAAGGTAGGCGAAATATTTGCGGTGAGATTAACGTATTTGATGAGAGCGGTGTTCGCCTTACGGCGGCCGGTAACGTGCCCGAGTCGGTGACTCACGCGCAATCAGCTACGATCGACGTACCCAGCGGGACGAGACACACGGCGGCTCCGAACGTAAATAGTAACGTATTCGGCAAAAATAAAACGTTGGCCGATGTTGTACGCATTGGTGAGTGGAAAATACCCAAAGAGGACACAGAATGGACCATAGTTCAGAGGAGACGTCTAAGGAATCGCTTTGTTGCAAACAGAGGAAAGGCAGTTTTGAGCCCAAATGCGAATTTCAAAGCTGCGGATATAAAAATTCCCATTTACATCTATAATGTTGCGAAGGACGTGCCCGTGTGTGACATTACAAGTTATATTGCAGGTAAAACTGATGTTGCGGTACACATAGAAAAGATGACTATGAAATTACCAAAACAGTATGATGCGTACAAAGTACTGGTACCAAAGCAAAATTTGGAAATGTTTCTCAATGATGATTTTTGGCCAGAAGGAGTCGCGTATCATCGCTTTGTGAATTTTAAGACAAAAACGAATGCAGCAAGTGGATAGTACGCCAATGAAACTTATTAGTTTCAATTGTAAGAATGTTATTAGATCGGCAGATTGTATACGGAGGTTGTGCAGGACAGCCGACATAATTGCTATTCAAGAAACTTGGTTGTTGCCGCATGACATACCTTTTCTTGGTACTATCGACGACGGGTTTGCATTCACGGGCACCTCAGCTGTGGATACGACAGCTGGGGTATTAAGGGGCAGGCCGTACGGTGGTGTGGCCCTGCTCTGGAGGAAGTCTGCGTTCCCGTGCGTTACAGTGATACCGTGTGATAATGTGCGTATTGAAGCCATTAAAGTAGTGCTCAGTGACAAGTCAATTATGGTCGTATCAGTGTACATGCCCACCGCGAGTGCCGATAATTTAATTGAATTCACTAATTGTCTTAGTGAAGTTAATGCGTTAATTGAAAATAGTGCCGTGGAGTCTGTTTTTGTACTTGGGGACTTTAATGCACACCCAGGTGAGTTATTTTCAAATGAACTAATAAACTTTTGTACCGAACAATCATGGTCGTGCGTAGATATGGACTTGCTACCTATGGACACATATACGTTTGTGAGTGAGGCACACGGCTGTCTGCGCTGGCTCGATCACTTTTTGACGACCAGTGCGGCGAGACGCTCAGTACGTAAAGTGTCCGTTTTACATGATGCTTACTGGTCTGATCATTGTCCCTTGTTGGTTGAATGTGACTTAAAATTGATAAGGCCGAAAATTATTGCGACTGATAACGAATGTAATAAAATAATTTGGGGAGAAAGAAACAGTGAACAGACCGGAAAGTTTTTTGAAAATTGTCACTCACAACTGGCAAATATTAATTTTCCTGTAGAATTTACACACTGCGCCGATCACTGTTGTTATAATGAGGATCACAAGCGCATTTTAAAACAAATGTATAGCGATATTGTGCAGATACTTAGTAAGGCGGCAGCAGACAGCTATGTTGGTCCTGTGTCCAGGAAACATAAATATATGCCAGCGTGGAACAAACACGTCAGCGGTGCTCACAGAGAGGCTCGATTATGTTATCAAAACTGGTTATGGAGTGGGAAACAAAAAAGTGGGCCTATTTACGATAGCATGTGCCAAACAAGGCGATTTTTTAAATCGCGGGTAAAATTTTGTCAAGATAATGAAACACAAATAAAGTTAGATATAATTGCACAGCATCACTGGAATAAACAATTTGGTAAATTCTGGAAAAAGACAAATAAATTGAACCTGAAATCGAGTCTACCTGTGAGCGTTGCGGGCGTGCATGTGCCTAGTGATATAGCCAACCTGTTTCAGCGTCATTTTAGGGTGGAATCTCCTCCTGTAGGCTCGACTGGACCTGTCACGTGATGCTGAGATCGTGACAGGGGACATTACTGTTCGATTTTGTGCCGGGGAAGTTGCCTCCGTAATTCATAAAATGGTGCGAGGTAAGTCCCCTGGTCATGATGGTCTCAGTATTGAGCATTTGAAATATGCTGGTTTCCATTTGTCTCGTGTACTTGCTATGTTTTTCAGTTTATGTATGAGTCATTGTTACCTTCCGGATGAACTTATACATACCGTGGTTGTTCCAGTTATAAAAAACAAGACCGGGGATGTCTCAGACTTGGCAAACTACAGACCCATCTCGCTGGCAACTGTGATAGCAAAAGTGCTGGACAGTCTGCTTGACAAACACCTGGATAGGCATATGGAACTTCATGATGCTCAATTTGGATTTAGACCTGGCCTTTCGACCGAGAGTGCCATCCTGTGCCTCAAGCAGACTGTGCAGTATTATACAGCCAGGAAAACGCCGGTCTATGCCTGTTACCTAGACTTATCCAGGGCATTCGATTTGGTATCATATGATGTATTGTGGCAAAAGATGACAAGTGAAACAGATGTGCCACGTGATGTTGTTGCAATGTTGAAATATTGGTACTCGAATCAAAGGAATGTTGTGCGGTGGGCAGGCTCACACTCGGACGTGTATGGGTTGGAGTGCGGGGTGAGGCAGGGGGGGTTAACCTCTCCTCGCCTCTTTAACATGTACATGAACGAGTTGATCGGCGAGCTCAGCAGAACAAGCATAGGGTGCCATATAGATGGACAATGTGTCAATAATATCAGCTACGCGGACGACATGGTGCTGCTGAGCCCGTCGATCAGTGCCATGCGCAGATTGCTGGATATTTGTGAAAAGTATGCACGAACCCATGGACTCAGATATAATGTGAAGAAGAGTGAAGTGATGTTGTTTAAGGCTGGTAATAAATCCCTCGCTAATGTGCCTCCTTTGTATCTTTGCGGTACCAGCTTAAGGCTCCGTGCCGCCGCACCGCACGAAATCACTGATTTTGATCAATTTTGTTTATTCGTTGTGAGAAAGGGGACGAGAATTTAAACAAAATTATTTGTGATTTGAAAAGTCCAATTCTTCGTCTTGTACATAGGGGAAAGGGATTTTTGAAATAAATTAAGGATTCGTGGGAAATCACTAAAATTCGCAACAAGTTTTCCAAAAAATGACGCGAGACTGACGTTTGATCGTTTCGTTAGAAGAAACTGCTTTTGATGTTGAAAATTAAAAAATATCATCAACATCATTATATGGTCTACTTGTACATAGGGGAACCACTTTTTTCAACTTTCATACAAAATATAGCAGAAAAAAAATGTTGAAATAACGTAACTTTCTCAAAACTTCAAGCCAAATAAATATTTTTTTCTAATACTTAGAAACACTTTTAAGAAATTTTAAAAATTATATATTAATTTTAAGTTAATTGTTTAATAGAATACAAATTTTATTTTATAAATAAACAATTACTTCATTACGTAAATAAATGGCAAAGTGAACTATATAAACGATCGCGGAAAATCTATTCCGTCAGTAGTGAACGGGCCTTCCCAGCGTGAGGACGTACCTATCACTTTGCGTCGCAGCACGCACACACGCACGTACGTGTCCGATGTTAACATATTTCAGAAATTGTACGTCGACTACCACATTTTGATCCGCATTTTATTTTAAAGTACTTTGCTTGTTTTTGAAGAACATTAAAATTTTGCATGCCTGGCAATAAATAAAATACCGGTGTACGTGTGTTCGTAATTCTTCTTATCCTAAACGGCTTGACTGATTTAGATGTTTTTTTTTTTAATTCTTTTTGTGTAACTTGGATGGTTCATAACTATAGTTGGACTCGCGTGGCGCTGTTGTCGCAGGACAACATCTGCCTGCTGGGTTCACTAGTTATATTTTGACTTTAGATTGCATAGTTTAGAATGATTTTTGGTAGGGGAAAAAGTTATGGGTTCGCGTCACCGATATGCCCGCGCCGATATGCTGTTGTAGCAATAAGTGAAGTATTTTTGGAACGAAGTTCTTTAACGCTACTGAAGACTACTTTAAGTCAAAATAAAGATCCAAGATGACGGCTGCGAACATTTAAAAATATTTCGTCATGGGTATCGTTTTCATAGTTTTCGAGGATGCTAAAGCTGATAGTGAGGTCAAAATATAAATCCAAGATGGCGGCTGTGACAATATTCAGATTTTTCGTCATAGGTGTCTTTTTCATAGTTTTTGAGGATTCTAAAGCAGATTTTGATGTCAAAACGTAAATCTAAGATGGCGGCTGCGAAAATTTTCACATTTCTTCATAACATCACGCTATCAATTTCAAAGTGTTGGGCCCTTTGAAATTGATGGCGTGATGTTATGAAGAAATCTAATTTCCGCAACTTTTTCGCGCAAATGGGTTCGCGCAAGTGTCTTTCGCGAAAATGTCTTTCGCGCAAGTGTCTCAGATCCCTTTATGGATACTGGTGCCAATTCTCTTGTCACAAATTAATGCCTCAAAACTAGACTAAAAATCACCAAAGTTTCGTTCATTCCTGTCAAACGATGATTTCCTATCGTGAAATAATTTTAGAATATATTTTATTTTGACAGCACTAAGATGGCAATATGGTGCCGATTCTCTTGTATACCGAACTAAACTTACTAAACTATCACTAAAATTCCTTACTTTTGGCTATGAAAATCTTGAAGCTATTCTGCAACAAAAATTTTCTAAATTAAATTTAAATATATTTTGACACACTAAAATTATATTTGACAATCGCGAGTCCACGTGGTACTTATTTGCCCTACCCCGTGAATTTTTTTTAGAGCTGGAGGCGCACAGGGGGCAGCCTTGACGTTTTATATAGAATTTTTACTTTTTGTAAGGAAAATAAGAAAAAATATTACCTACATGTAGAGTGTCAGGGGTTTAAGGGTTTCATAAAGGGGATCGAAATTCTCATTATTTTTGCGATTGGACACACCGTTTTCGAGATATATGCAAAAGAAAAAAAAAAGATACAGTACTGTTTTTTGCACCTGAAGCGAGGTGTTGGTGTGAATTTTAGTTCAAGATAACTAATTTTATTCCGCACCTTTTTAATCGCGATTAAAAAAAGTCATATTTAGTTAGACATGGGTGCCGATTCTCTTGTACACCGAACTAAACTAACTAAACTATCACTAAAATTCCTTATTTTTGACTATGAGAATGTCAAAGCTATTCTGCAAAATAAATTCTCTAAATTTAAAAATAATTTTGACACATCTAAATCGAATTTGACAACCGCGACTCCACACGTTATACCTAACCACGTGAATCTTTTTAGAGACGGAAGCGCGCAGGGGGGGCAGCCTCGACGTGTTTTATATGGATTTTTCACTTTTTGTGTGGAAAATAAGAAAAAATATTACCTACTTGTAGTGTTAGGGGTTTAAGGGTTTTATAAAGGGTGTCGAAATTTTCATTATTTTTGCGATTGGACACACCGTTTTCGAGATATAAGCAAAAGAAAAAAAAAAATCAGTACTGTTTTTTCATCTGAAGTCGAGGTGTTGGTGTGAATTTTAGTTCATGACAACCAATTTTATTCCACATGTTTTTAGTCGCGATTAAAAATAGTCATATTTAGTTAGAAAATCTAAATTTTAGGTTAAAAACGTCAAATTCAGAATAGCAAAATTGCCATTTTCACTAAACTAATATCTCAGTGCCATCTTAGTGCTGTCAAACTAAAATATAGTTAAGTTGTGTCACTTTAATCTATTTCAGAATGGGCAATCGATTTCCCATTCTGAAATAGACTAAAGTGACACAACTTAACTAGATTTTAATTTGACAGCACTAAGATGGAACTGAGATATTAGTTTAGTGAAAATGGCAATTTTGCTATTCTGAATTTGACGTTTTTATATCTCGAAAACGGTGTGTCCAATCGCAAAAAATAATGAAAATTTCGACTCCCTTTATAAAACCCTTAAACCCCTTATACTCTACATGTAGGTTATATTTTTTCTTATTTTCCATACAAAAAGTGAAAAGTTCCATATAAAACACGTCGAGCGTGCGCGCCTCCGGCTCTAAAAAGATTCACATGGTTAGGTATCACGTGTGGAGTCGCGATTGTCAAATTTGATTTAGATGTGTCAAAAATTTTCTTAAATTTAGAGAATTTATTTTGCATTATTGTGCCGATTCCCTTGTTCACAAACTAAACTAAATTTAAGTGCATCTTTTTCTTTCATTAAGAAAAGGACAGAAGATAAATTTTAGTTTAGTCCTGTCAAATTAATCAGCGCTTGACGTTAATTGACGTAATTTTAGTCGGCAAGTTTTTAATCACATCTAAACTTGTATGGGTGGTGATTAATTTGACAGGACTAAACTAAAATTTATCTTCTGTCCTTTTCTTAATGAAATTGTAAGAAAAAGATGCACTGAACTTAAATTTAGTTTAGTTTGTGAACAAGGGAATCGGCACCAATAGCTTTGAGATTCTCATAGTCAAAAGTAAGAAATTTTAGTGATAGTTTAGTTAGTTTAGTTCGGTGTATAAGAGAATCGGCACTAATCAAAATTTTAGGTGAGAAAAGTCAAATTCAGATTGGTGCCGATTCTCTTGTCACAAATGCCTCTAAACTAAACTAAAAATCACCAAAATTTAGTTTATTCCTGTCAAACGACGATTTCCCATTCTGAAATAGACTAAAGTGACACAACTTAACTATATTTTAGTTTGACAGCACTAAGATGGCACTGAGATATTAGTTTAGTGAAAATGGCAATTTTGCTATTCTGAATTTGACGTTTTTAACCTAAAATTTAGATTTTCTAACTAAATATGACTATTTTTTTATCGTGACTAAAAACATGTGGAATAAAATTGGTTGTCATGAACTAAAATTCACATAAACACCTCGACTTCAGATGAAAAAACAGTACCGAATATTTTTTTTTTCTTTTGCTTATATCTCGAAAACGGTGTGTCCAATCGCAAAAATAATGAAAATTTCCACACCCTTTAAAAAACCCTTAAACCTCTAACACTCTACATGTAGGTAATAATTTTTCATGTTTTCCATACAAAAAGTATAAAATTCCATATAAAACAGAATTGTTATAAATATACTAAACGAATATACACAAACATTCCAGACTTATTTCATAAGCGTACCTACGTAACTTAACAAAATACCGTCTATAGGATCAAAACTGTTTAAGCGATCACTACGCTCGATGTTTAGGCGTGTGTGCGTGAACGGTGCACACAAACATAGCATCGCAAGAATTTACCTAAACTCTGTCGAGTGAAGTCACGGCCAGGAGCCTTAAACAGAGTGTCTAATTTCAGGTATCTGGGTCACTGGGTCTCGGAGGATCTTTGTGACAACATTGATTTGGAGAGGGAGCGCAGGGCGCTGTCTGTGCGCTGTAACATGCTGGCCCGCAGGTTTGCACGGTGCACTGAGCAGGTCAAAGTGACATTATTTAAGGCCTTCTGTCAATCTTTTTACACCTGCAGCCTGTGGACTAAGTACACGCAGCGTACATACAGTGCTCTGCGTGTGCAATATAATAACGCGTTCAGGGTACTGTTCGGGCTGCCGCGCCACTGCAGCGCTTCAGCTATGTTTGCGGTTAAAACCGTGGATGGTTTTCATGCCATCATGCGGAAGCGTTGTGCGTCTCTTATGAGGCGCATGCGGGCCAGTTCGAACAGCCTTCTGAGCGTGTTCGTGGACCGCTGGGACTCGCCGATGTGGCAGCACTGGATGCGACTACACACTGTGGGTGGACGCGTCCAGGGCTTGGCATAAACTGGCACTCCTGTGCGGTGTCACTTCGTGGTTTTAATTTCTTTTTTTTTGTTTTTAATTTAATTTCTTCATGTGGCTTTGTTTTTGTTTATACTAACAATAGCTTTATAAGGTTTTTTTTTTTTTTTTGTATTACTAACAGTATATGGACTACGTCTAAAATAAATGTTTTGAATTTGAATTTGAATTTATATTTTTCCTTTGAGTTTCGCGGTATTAAATTTTCAACTACTAATTTAGCTTCATCTTTGATGTCTGGCGGTGTTAAACACATCGAATCGGAAGAATTTTCGCTTTGAGAGCTAATTTTTAGCAAAAAAGTCACTAAATAAAAATAAAGTTTTCGCTGAACCGCGCTTTTGTTACTTCTTTGTTTTTTTTTTTTTTTTGGTAGTTGGAACTATACAGCCAAATATGGAATAAAATCTTTTTGTACCTATCTCTATAAATACAAACAGCTTTGTTTTAAATAAAAAATTTTTGCATTTGGTTTTTTAAAACGTTGAAACGTCAAAATAGCGGCCGGCAATGTTTTGCCGGCCTGTTAGAGCGACCAGCAAAATTTTGCCGGCCGCTCCTTAAAACAGAACGGCAAGATCGACTTTGCTCAAACGAGGTTGTCAAAATAATGACCACATTACATGCATTTTTGAGTAAAATAATTTTATTGCAGTGTTCCAAATGACGAAACAGTCCAATAAAATCTATGTAACAGTGATGCAGGTCTCAAAATAATGATGTACTGGCTACTGTAGGACCTTTTATAGTATTTTTTCATACGATACAAGAGTTTAGTTTCCTTTTTCATTCACCATTCATTATTTTACATTTAAGTACTTGACCATCCTCGCGAGATTGTCCACATGTGGGAGGTGGATGCAGCAGTCATTGTGCCAATAGTCGTTACGGCTAAGCTAATGGCATAATAGCCAAGAGCCTCGACCAACACCTGAGGAGCCCAACCAGCTATTCAGTCCTATTATTTCAAGTCATAATTCTAAAAAGCTCTATAAACGATTTATTAAGGTTTTAGCGGTGCCAGAGTGTTGTATAAAAGCGTTCGACAGTACATTCGTTCGTATACAAAATATTGTAAAACATTTTAAAAGAGTAACGGTGGAGTTTCTTGCCCATTCTTCTCCATACGAAAACTACCTTTTGGAAGGGGCGACTAGAATCAATTCTATTTTTTGTTTTAGACGTTCAAAAGTGCCTTTTTGTGCCTAATTGAAATAAATTATTTGACTTTGACATTATTGCTCTAAATGCTTAAAGAGCTAAAAACACCCATAAACAAAGAATGTAAACGTTTACTACGCCATTTTATACAACCGTTATAGTCAAGTTCTGATATAACTAGTACATAATAATATTGCTCTATAAAATTGTTAACAGGTACCTTTTTTTTATCTGATTAGCGTAATAAGGGTTCCAAACGAACTGCAATAGTAGTTTCGTTATAGCAGTGATGAACACTCAACTACAGGGCGATATTGTGGATATTCAGATCGCTGCTATAATACGTGTGCGTTAGTAGTCACAAAGACTACAATAGAGTGTTTTTGTGATGTAGTCTAATTTCAGATCACGCTAATAGAACGTAAGTGTACTATAATAGTTTTTAGATGCATATTATAATTTTATCGATAAACATATCTCACAAACACTATAATAGAGCAGAATTATTATTGTGTAACAGCTTTTTTGGTGCCTAGCAATGCGCTTGTTAGTATTATAAATGGGTGGCACAAACAATTAAAGCAGTAATAGTAGCCAAAATCGATCGGATTGCCTCGTTGGTCTAGTGGTCGCAAGCGCTACTGCTGAGTATGAGGTCCTGGGTTCGATTCCCGGGTCGGGCAAAGTGTTATTGGGTATAAATAGGTACTGCAAACTCTAACTGTGGCCTAATTATTGATTTATATAAGTGCAAGAAGGTGGAAGGTCGTCGAAAATCCCTGTAAGATCTCAAGACAAATCCAAACATTTGGTAGGCCTTGTTAACAATTTTTTCTATATGAGCATCCAGATGGAGCTTCGAATCTAGCAGAACACCAAGATCGCGGAGAAAACCTACTTTACTAATTGGCGTATTGGCTAGACGATAGTCGAACTCGATAATATTTTTCTTTTTGGTAAATGTTATAACGTGACATTTTGGAAGACTGAGGTGAAGCTAATTGGAAGAGCAGTAGCTAGAGAAACGGTCTTAATCCTGCTGGAAGTTTAAACAATCGTCTTTATCAGAAATAATTTTATAGACTTTTAAATCGTCCGCGTAAAGAAGAAATTTTGAATTTTGAAAACAGTCTTTTATGTCATTAATGTATAAAATAAATAATAAAGGGCCTAAAATGGAACCTTGTGGTACACCGGAGGTGACCCGAAAAGAGCTAGATTCAAAGCCATTAACAACCACCTTTTGTGTTCTGTTATATAAGTAAGATAAAAACCACTGTTCGGACGTCTCCGACCACTCGGCAATCTTTGGCTCCTGTCGGGAGATAGCGGAAGGCGGCGGGCGGCGGCGAGAGGTGCGGCGTGCGGGACGCGGGCCATCGAACCACTTCGCTACCGATCACGGACGACGGCACGCGCGCGCACTCCATACGTTTACCAACACCGATTTATTTTGTACCTATTTTGGATTAAACCATTTAACATACAGTCCCCTGCTTTTAATAAAGTCCTTAGTTTAGGTCCCTAACAAATGGTCCTTCGAGCCGGATTTTCCTTCGACGGCACGTAGCTCCACGTGTGCCCTATAGTGCATTCTTGTGTTTCATTAATGCGATTACGAACAAAAGGTTTCAATAAATTTGGTGTCATAGAAAGCCAACTTAACACTATTGTCGAATCGCACCAAAAGTAACATTTACTAACTGGTTTGGTGAAGGAATTCCGTACATTAACACACAGTCTTGCTCCTAATAAAGCCCCACACAACTCAAGTTTAGGGATGGTTGTTGGTTTGATTGGTGCAACACGATTTTTAGAGACCAACAGCTGTACTGTTACCAATCCATCCTTAGTACTAGACTTTATATAAATACATGCACCGTAGGCCTTTTCAGATGCGTCTGTAAACACATGAATCTCATTTATAGTTGAATTGTCACATGAAATCCACCGGGGTATTTTAAATGTGTTTAAACATGATAGACTATTCAGGAGGTATGTATATGTCACCGTAAAATTATAAACTTCGTTAGTTTATAATCTATCGGTATTATTTCCGTTAGATTATAAACTGTCGAAAAATTGTGAACTGCGACAAATCATTTACGATTTAACGCATTATTTTTCGATAGTTTATAATTTATCCATGAGAAACGAGCGTAGTGAGCGCTGCCGCTGCCGCGGCAGCGCTCACTACGCTTGCTCGGCTCGCACGGTTGGTTACAGTTCTAACCTAACCTAATCTATTTCACCCAGTTCACAATTTTTTGACAGATTATGATCTAACGGAAATAATACCGATAGATTATAAACTAACGGTGCTCACAATCTTACGGTGACATATATTATCTGGTACTTACTCGTCCCAGTCACACTTAGCCGTCCATAGACTTTGGATGTTAATTTTAGCCTCGATAATTCAAATCAAGAATATAAAACAAAATGTCCCCTAAGTAATCAAAATCTTCTATTATACACTTGTGAAGGGTTCCGAAAATTAAACGTAGAACAACGAATAGTCATCTAACTAAACGATGTAGATTAGCTCGATTAGCTCCTTGTAAATATTGTAATGGTAGACATAATACCCTTTTACATGTAGAAGTCTTCAGGTAGATCTTGTTTCTCGCGGGCTGGGCTGACCTTATCAGCGAGTCTTCCTTATGGCGGTCAGGTCCTCAGTTTTTGTTAAATGATGAAATAAATTGGCCAAAAATGCCCAATGAGAACTTGAAACAAGATCTACCTGAAGTTGTATCATTACATTTCACTGATCACAGTGATCACTCATCCCATCATCAATCATACAATAATTTAACTTCAAATCATTTGTCACATCATAATAATAATCATTTATTAATTAAATCACTTATTCACAAATATTCCAATTATAATCACTTACAGAGAGTTGTCGCTTACATACTAAAATTTATTTACAATTTAAAACACAAAAATAATAAATTATTTGGTTCCCTTTCCTATGATGAACTTACAAATTCTACAAATTTTATTTTACGTCACGCTCAAATGGACATGTTTCCTAATGAGCATAATTTACTGCAATCAGGAAAGTCTTTACAAAAAAAAAAAAAACATGTGTGCAATTCACACATGGTAGAAGTGAAACCTTCAAAAACTTTAGCTTCAAGAAAAAAAAAAAAAACATGTATGACAGAATTGTTTCTCTTTAAAAGTTCTAAAAAAAAGTTCGCAACAGCATACATCACGCTTTTATCAGTAAAAGTGGAACTTTAAAACGTTAGGTAAAAGTACTGGGTCTTATAATCTTATTCCCCCTCACAACTTGCCTAGCCTTGCACATCATAAATGCGCGCGCAGTACTTGATCATTATTTTGCTGCGATGTTATTTTAAAACTGCGATATCTCCTAAGATATTCATTGAAATCGAATGATGTAAAGGGCAATTTTGTTTTAAATTAAATACTTGTGATGAATAATGTATTTATTAGGATAAGGATTAATATCATGTTTATAAAAACACCTTCGCAAATAATGCATTATTTTAGAACAAATTTGGTTAGCATAAAAAAGGTTATAGTGAGCCAACCTTTTAAAAGATAGACATATGCTGTCGCGGACTTTTTTATAGAACTTTTAAAGGGAAACAATTCTGTCATACATGATTTTTGCGAAACTTTAACCGTTTACGCAGCGCACGCATAGGAAGCTCTCAAAAGGGAAAATAAAACCCCCCGATTTTGAAACATCTTCATTGGTGCTTCGCTCCTATTAGTCTTAGCGTGATGATATAGCCTTCGTCAATAAATAGGCTATCTAACACTAAAATATATTTTTTAAATCGGACCATTAGTCCCTGAGATTAGCGCGTTCAAGCAAACAAATTCTTCAGCTTCAGAGAACCACAAACATCATAACCTCAACCACTGTATAATGCTTCCTATCTCATTTTCTCCCACGTTAAATCTTATGATTTTATGTTTGTCTCTTTTTACTGTCGCTTTTTCGTTTCATCGACTTTCAAATCACAACGATAATAAAGAATAGAATAGAATAGAATAGAATATATTTATTTGCATAAAACACGGTATAAAAAGATGGTAAAAGAACAATTTAGAACAAAACATGTTTTGCCAAAATAATAATAAGCATGCAAATTTTTCAGTAGGTTTGACTTGTTCATTAACATTGTCTGTCAATGAAATCTTTAACACTATAGAAACTATTAACACATAACCATTCGTAAACTTTATTTTTAAATAAACTAGTGTTTAAATTTTTGAGATCATTTGGTAACTTATTATATAAACGTACACACATTGCAAGGCAGCTTTTATTATATTTAGTTAGTCTTGGAAACTCGCTTAGTACGAGCCTGTTGGGGTCTCGTCGGTTTCGGACATTAACATCATTTGCTTTAAGAAATAAATCCTGATTCTTCCTTACAAACATACAAATCTCATAGATATAAAGAGATGGTAGCGGTAACAAACCAAGTTTTTTGAATATAGGTCTACATGATTCGTCTGGTTGGAGCCCGTAAATCGCTCTAATGCACTTTTTTTGAGCAACGAATGCTCTATCACGATCGGTGCTGTTACCCCACATTATCAAACCGTATCGCAACAACGACTCGACATATGCGTGATATGATGTTATTGCCGTTTTAATGTTAGTAATGCTTCTAACCTGTTTGAGTGCATATACAAACTTATTTATTCTTTTAGATACACTATCAATATGAGTTTTCCAATTGATATCTTGGTCTATAAATACGCCTAGAAATTTTGTTTGTGTTACTACGTCAATTTTAGGTATATTTAGTTTTATATTGTATTTAGGGTTATTTGATTTATTAAACTGTATGCAGACGGACTTGTTTAGGTTTATTGATAAATTATTTATGTTAAGCCATTCAATTAGTTTTTCAATTGTGTTGTTTATCTCAGTCTCGTGATCACTAACCGTGTTATTCTTTCTATCGGATGTAACAATAATAGAAATATCATCGGCAAACAATACAAATTTATGATTTGTTATATCAGTAATGGAATTTATATAAAGTAGAAATAGGATTGGCCCCAAGACACTTCCTTGGGGGACGCCAGATTTGTTACATTTATATTCGGACGAGTGTGGTACCATGTCTTTATTTTTATCTATTTTTGTAATGGTTACCCGCTGTTGTCTGTTGTTCAGGTACGATGATATCCATTGAAGTGCAGGTCCTCTAATCCCGACTTTTTCTAACTTCTGTAATAATAAATCATGAGACACTAGGTCAAAGGCTTTTGATAAGTCAAAAAATAATCCGGTAGTAAGATGGTTTTTGTTAACATTCGTTAAAATTGTATTAATAAGAGAGAAGATAGCTAAAGTAGTGGATTTTTGTTTTTGAAAACCATACTGTTCGTGGTTAATAATACCGAATTTATTGCAGAAGTCAATCAATCTTTTATACATGCACTTTTCAAATATCTTCGACAGAATGGGTATTAACGTTATTGGACGATAATTATTGACGTCGGATTTTTCTCCCTTTTTAAAAAGCGGCTTTACTATCGATAGTTTCAATGCTTCGGGAAAAGTGCCAAGTGAGAACGATAAATTTATTAGATATGTCAAGATTACAACTACTTCATTTGCACATGCTTTTATAATTTTCGTGTTAATTTCATCATAACCTTCAGAATTTGTGTTATTTAATGATAATATCTCCGTTCGAACGTCGCTTTCGGATACAGGTTTGAGGAACATTGAGTGGACTGTTGAATATTCATTGGAATTACCTTTTGTTTGCGTACTAGTACAATTATGTGTCATATTAATGTAGTGGTTATTAAAAGCTGATGCAATTTCTACTGGATTTGTTATGACTGTGTTCCCAATTTGGATGTTCTCTATATTGTCTTTAAAATTAGTATTACCAATTTCATCTTTAATTACTCTCCACGTAGCCTTGCATTTATTTTCATTCTTATTTATAAACTTGATATTTGTGTTCTTTTTTGAGGAGAAGATACATTTTTGTAATAACTTTGAATATGTAATATATTTCGTTTTATTAGCCGCATCTTTATTTGCATAATAATTAAAGCGTAGAGTCCGCTTTGTTTTGCAACTTTGTTTCAATCCTTTGCTAATCCAATTTTGTTTCTTTTTATTTGCGATGCTTATTTTTACCTTTATTTTAGGGAAACAAAGATTGTAGAACAGGCGTATCAATTCATGAAAGGAACTAAATGCTTGGTTTATATCACTTTCGGCGTATATTTCTGACCATGTCAGACTTTGTAAGCATTGCCTAAACTTTCTAATATTATCAAAGTTATAATCTCTCTTATAAATTGAAAATGTGCTAGTTGCTGTTTTATCTTTTATAGGAAAGCTCAACATTTGTGCTGTATCATGATCGGAAAGATGAAGCGGGAGTACTGAAGCAGTCGCTTTAGGAATGTTACTTAAGATGTGGTCTATACAGGTTGATTTACGTGTGGGTTCATTGATATGAATTTTCATATTATAATTGTAGGATAGGTCTTGTAACTCACTTGTGATCTTGCCTTTTTTTAATGTGTTAATATTAAAATCACCAGCTAACACTACATGTGTGTTTGGCTTATATTTCTTGTTTAAATGATGTAAAAGGTTATTGAGTTTAGTTAAAAATAGGGTAGGATCTGATGTAGGTGTACGATAGAGACAAATAATAATTAATTTACTAGACTTGAGTTCTATGCCACTGACTTCAAATGAATTCTGTGTGGCAAATGTTTTTATTAACGTTAGTTCTTTGTAAACTAAACCTTTTTTAACTAAAATACAAGTACCTCCTCTTTGTTTTTCCCTACAGAAACTGGAAGCCAATTCATAATCAAATCAATCAAGAAGTTTTCACTTAAAAAATAGGGTTATTTCTTTGAGTCCATTTACAGATTCGAATGGTCTCATACACGTAGGAGGGAAGACTTGACAACTCGCCTTATGATTATAATGTCAAGCACCCCGTATTATTATGTGGTAAGCACCATTTATCTAAAATAATATTTTATAAATATCATCTCGACTGCTTACACGCTGGCCCTCAGCTGCTCTTGGCAAATATACGCCAAATGTATTGGCCTCTTGGTAGTAGAAATCTTTCTAAAAGTATTGTTAAAAAATGCATCAAATGTTTTAAAACACAAGTGTCAAACTGTGCAACCTACAATGGGTCAGTTACCCTCTTCAAGGACACATTTAGAACACCCATTTTTAAATTGTAGTGTTGATTATGCTGGGCCAGTACTGATTGCAGATCGCAAAGGACGAGGGTGCAGGCTTATAAAGGCGTACCTGTGTATTTTTGTTTGTCTTGCCGTTAAGGCTATTCACATCGAGCTTGTTACAGACCTTTCGAAAGAAGCCTACATGGCTGCTTTGAACCGTTTCGTGGCTCGTCGTGGTAAACCCGAAAGCATCTTGTCCTTTAATGGGACAAACTTCATAGGTACGGTACTTGCAACGAGCTACGTAAGTTTTTACAAGACTCGAATCTCGTGTCTGAAGTTGCTCAATAAGGCATCAAATTTTTTTTTGCTCCTCCATACTCCCCACACTTCAACGGCATTGCTGAAGCCGCCGTCAAATCCATTAAACATCACCTTAAGAGACTTTTAGGCTTAACGCACTTCACATACGAGGAGATGGCCACGTGTTTGACTCAAATAGAGGCCGTCTTAAATTCCCGTCCTCTTACCACTCTTTCCACTGATCCTCTAGATTTTTCCGTTCTTACTCCTGGAGTATTATATTATCTGTGCTCCTGGACACTTCATAATTGGGCGACCACTAATATCTGTTCCGCATCCACAGGTTACCAATCCCAACATCGGGCGACTGGAGCGCTACCAAAGAGTAGAGAACATTAAGCAACATTTTTGGAACCGTTTGCTATAAGAATATGTTTCTCTGCTCCAGCAAAAAACTAAATGGACAGCGTCAACAGTCCTACTTTCAGTGGGAGCACTGGTTCTCATCAAAAAGAAACTGCCCTTGGTGTGGCCACTGGGGCGTGTCGACAAGGTCTTCCCTGGCTGCGTCGGGATCACACGGGTAGGTAGTGGAGCTGAAGACGAAGAGAGGAACGATGTTGCGGGCTACAACAACGTCTGCCCACTTCCTCTCACTTGAATACTTCAACCCGGGGAGGATGTTCGGGCGTCTTCGACCACTCGGCAATCTTCGGCTGCTGTCGGGAGACAGCGGAAGGCGGTGGGCGACGACGAAAGGTGCGGCGTGTGGGACGCGGGCCATCGAACCACTTCGCTACCGATCACGGACGACGGCACACGCGCGCACTCCATACGTTTACCAACACCGATATATTTTGTACCTATTTTGGATTATACCATTTAACATACAGTCCACTGCTTTTAATAAAGTCCTTAGTTTAGGTCCCTAACAACCCCCGTAAAAGGTTCCGATTCCATTGTAACAATTTTTTAAGTTATACATACGGAATTATCCCTTGCACGCTATTTGCGAATCTATTTTAGCAGTGATTTAGTTGAGTTCACTAACAATTAAAAATTGCTGCTCAGTTCACGCAACCCAAGAGCAAGATTCATAGGTCGCACTTGAACTTTACTAAGTAAGCATTCCATACGAATGTAAACCTTATTCTTATGCAGATAATGTACATATTCATATAAGTGAATATGAGCAAGCGTTTCATTCAAATTGCTATACGAATAATGTTCACATTCGTATGCGACATTTGCCAAAGTCAAAGTGCGGTCTGTGAATCTTACCCCAAGCCTCCGCGCAGACAGTAGTGCATACGCAAAGCCATAGATCTAGGTATGGGCTTAGCAGAGGATTTGATATTTTGATGACATTGAATTTTGCACCTCATTGTAAGAGTGATAAAGAGCAATATGCTGTATGAACATCGTTAAAGATATCGATCTCTGGGCGTCCATGTTGACACCAACAACAACAATAAGGTATATAATTCAATGTTATGAAAAATCTTTTGCTCTGACTACCTCTTGTAGGCTGAGTTTACGACTGGAGTTTTGTAGCAATGGGGATAAAAACTGCTACTTGCTCACTTCAGATGGCGCTGATCCCACCGTCTTATAATTTGACAGCTAGCCATACATTTTTTGTAAACAAGAAACTTTTACGCATAATTAATTATTGAACTCAGTTGCGCAGCTGTTTACTGCAAAAATAGGAGGACCCTTGTATTTTCCAAAGATGTTATAAGAAGAAAACTGTGAGAGAAAGCTCTCTGAAAAAAATTTATATCCGATATTTCTTCGAGACGATGTGCTATCCTTTAAGCCTTTTATGGGAGAAACTCAGAGAAAGTGGTTTATAGATGATGCTCCCAAGAGAACTAAGTCTGTTTTCATTACATACAGGCACTTGTGATGTGATATTATGTAAATTATAGTAAAGTATGTGTGTGTTTATATTATCATATTAGATCAGTGCTATCTCTGAGGTTTTTCAGTCAGGAAGATAATGCCAGAGTTGGTTTTCAAATTTGATCAGGTTATTTCTATCGTACGCTTCCAGTCTTTAAAAAAAAACCAACTTAAGTCAACAAACACAGATAACCCATAAAATATAAAACGTTCATAAGTTATTAACTTTTCCACTAAAGCTACTTTTTTACCAGTGGTAGAAGCTTCCCCTGTCCTTAACTCTTCTTTTAATAGTGCTACACTCCAAGTCTCATACATATTTATCTAGTTTTCGTATAATTTGTGATTGACACAAAAACATAAACACAACAATGGCGGTTTAAAGACGTACAACTGTGCTGCCATCTGTTCTGAGCTTTCAGTTTTTAACCTTATTGGCTACCTGTCCATTGACGCGGAGCGAGGGAGTAATGCGGAGCAGAGTTGCGGACTGTCTGTCCATTGATGCGGAGCGAGGTAGTGCGGAGCGGAGTTGTGGACTGTGCGGAGCTAGGCAGAGTTCACGCGATGAGTAATGTCAGCAGGCTGCAATGTGTGAATGACACTGGCATGGCCATCTTTAGGGATTTTAATTTTAAGAACACAAAAAATTTGTCACTAATTAGTCGCCAAATATCAAAATTTGTCGGTCACAAGTTATAAAGGATTATAGGTGGCTGATCTGGAGAGCATCTCCTTGGCTTGGCCCCTAGCGAAGATCCGTTTTCTCTCGCTTCTCTTCTCTCTGCTCCAGTGAATAGTCAACCTAAGGCACGTATTAGGCCCACAATTTTTATAGACCTTTTAGGTTTTCAACAGTTTTGATTGAATATAAAATGGAGTCACGACATAATGAATTAAAAGGAGAGGATCCGAGGTAATTTGGTAAATAGAAACAACAGATTATAATGATCACATAATTATATTATAAAATGATTTAATTACAATAAACAGAATAAGTATCATAATGTACCTACGCTACAAACAACTTACATTACGCAGAAGCGGACAGGACATACTCCTTTCATATTTACATTTTGTACATTGAGCGCTCGTTTCGGTCATCGTAATACTTAATTTACGTCCCTCGCGTCGTTAACGACAACTCGATCAATAAATAGGGCGGGGAGACGAGCGAGGGCAGGTCGCACGCTTGCGCCGCGGCCGCTACGCTATATGTACAGGGGCCGCGCGCCGAGGCTATGTACACTACAACTGCTCCACGAACTTGGTGAGCTGGTCCTGCGGCGTCATGGGCGGCAGCTGGTCGTCCGGCGGCGCCAGCGGCGCGGCCGGCGCCGGCGACTGGCGCAGCAGCAGCAGCTCCGACGGCGTGGGCGGCCGCGGCGACGGCGTGGCGGGCGGCGAGCGCGTGCCCACGCCGCCGAACGCGTAGCGCGCGCCCGCGCCGCCCAGCCGCGCCACGCCCACGCCGCCCACCCCGCCCACCCCGCCCACCGCGCCGCCGTACGCGCCGCGCATGGCCATCATGTTGCCGCCCACGCCTCCCTTGAACCAGCCCGCGCCGTGCGCCATGCCGGCGCCCACGCCCACGCCCGCGCCGCCTGCGCCCACGCCGCCGAGCCCGACTCCTGACACGCCGCCTACACCAGACACGCCCTGTCGACGAGAAAGTTTCGTTACTACATGATTTTTATAACCCAGTAAAAAAAAAAAACAATTTTCATGGCCACTCGTTTGTCACCAGAATTTTGTTTGAAATGCTATATCAAATTCATTTATTTGCGTAAAACAGGTGCTTACTTGTGTCTGCTGCGGCAGCATCTGGTGCATCTGCTGCAACCGCTGCTGCTGCTGCGGCTGCATCATGTGCTGTAGCTGCGGCTGCTGCTGCGGCAGGCCCACACCTCCCACGCCGCACACGCCGCCTACGCCACTCACGGCGCCCACGCCACCCACAGGCCCAACACCGCCCACACCGCCGGCCGCTTGTTGTTGATTTTGGGCGTTCTGAATTAGGCAAAAAAAAAATGTTTTGTAAAGAACAGCTCAGGCGCATAAACGCATTCAAATGTCTCAGGTTAGTTCCTGGAAAGATGTTTCGTTTTGGAATGAACTATGAATAAAATAAAACAGTAAAATCTCATTTGCTTGTACAAAAAGCCGCACATACATAGTGCCGCTAACATGCAGTTGACCGTACATTAAAGGAAAATTCAATCAATTGCGAATTGTCATCGTTAGCGGTGTGCTACGAGTACAGTCGTTCTGTGGTCCCCAATAAATTATGAAATTCAGATTTTAGATGCATAGGCACTTTGCAAAGTCATATCATTTATTGCTATCAACAAGCTAATATGATAGACAAAAAATAAAAAAGAAAGGGTAAGATAAATTGCAATTTCGTATTAGAAAAAAAAATTACCTTGATGAGACCTATTAAAATGAAGTAAATGGATCGATAACGTAGATTCCATATTTTTAACAATTAAACAAAAGATTGACATTTTTCTTTTAGTAATTTCGGAATCGACTCGCAGTTCTGTGCGGTCTTGTACGTTTCGCACTCTTTTTTATTTTGTGTTTATCCAAATAGAGTTAATAGATAATTTAACCTTTTAAGCGCTTGGCCAAATATCAATTGGCGTGCCCCTAGCGCGCGGCTAAAAATCGACAAAATAATACCTACAATAAACAAGGAGGAGCAATCGTTGTATCGATAAAAAAATAGTCAAAAAGTTTTTTATGTTTTTATTTTAAATCAGCCTTAATTTAACCACCCTAATCAACAGAAAGACAGACAGAGTCGTTAAAGTCCATACCTACGGATTTTAAAGCAGGTAGGTATAATATAAACGGGATATTTTTAAATGCACATCAAAGAACTTATCACCCATTCATCATCATCATTTCAGCCAAAAGACGTCCACTGCTGGACATAAGCCTCCCCAAGACGGTTTTGCCATAATCGTCAAGCTTGGTAGGCGGGTTGGCGGTAGCAGTATGAGAACGCTGCTGCCCATTCTCTAGTTAGTTCCTTAGTCGCCTACGACACCCACGGCAAGAAATGGGATGGTGCTATTCTTTTACGTCCGGCACCACACGGAACTTATCACCCATCAATTAAATAAGTTTTATAAAAACGTGCCTACGCCAGTCTCTGACAGACTTCGATTTATCTAACCGTGGCATCGTCATAACTCAAACGTGCCGCGCTGAGTGTCATTGCCGGAGCACAGTAAGAGACAACACCATAAGGAACTCGAGTGCGAGTGCCTGTCCGACTTGTAGGTACTGTCACAATACCTTTTTAATAAGGACAACATTCAACACGGTTCCAAATTTGAACAATCAATAGGATATGTAGATAAGTAATATAGTAAATAACAGAATTACATCACAATATTTAAATAAAAACGTTTTTACAAAAAAACCAACCGACTTCCAAAAAACTACTACAAAGTAAAAAATAACTTACATTTCGGAAGTCGGTCTTTGGTTTTGTATTTTCGTTATTTTCCACCGACTTCGAGGGGCTTGTGGCTAAGTAATAACAGCTGCACGGGTCGATCGATCAGGTTAAGCTACGCTTGCCGCGGTTGGTCCGTGGATGGGTGACCATCTTTACATACCAAGTCCACTCCGTGCCTCGGAAAGCACGTTAAGCCGTTGGTCCCGGCTGTCATTTGTAGATCTTTGACATTCGTTACGGGTAGTTAGAAGCCCAAAAAGTCTGACAACCAGTCTTACCAAGGGGTATCGTGTTACCTAGTCACTAGGTTGTGGAGGTCAGATAGGCAGTCGCTCCATGTAAAATACTGGTATTCAGCTGCATCCGGTTAGACTGGAAGCCGACCCCAACATAGTTGAGAAAAGGCTAGGCAGATGATGACTTAGTAGTTTTTTGGAAGTCGGTTGTTTTTGTTTTTTTGTAAAAAAGTTTTTATTTCTTGCTTTTTAGTGGGTCAATTTGTAATTTGTTTAAGTTTCATTAGCCTAATGCCAACAGCTCATCACCTTTTACAAAATATTGCTTTTCCCGATGCTGGGACGTTCATCGTTGAGGAGTTCTCTTGGTACTTCACCATCAGCTCCACTTCTCCATATGCATTGTGACGAGCATAAATTGCATTGCAACCATATTAAAGTAATCGAATCGCAACCCGTGAAATACTTATTATTGAGTAGTTCCGGTGGCTATTTGTGGTCTTCATCATCAGTTCCACTTAACCAAATGGTGCTTTCCAAGAGCAACTGCACGAGTTACTATAAAAAAATACCCAAATCGCTATAGGTTTGCCTATAATATTTGAAGAGTTCCCTCCATTTATCTGGGATGCCATAATCAGATCCTAGTTTCCTTATCGTACTACCCTTGGGATATCTCCTTTCCAATAAAAAAAGAATCATCAAAATCGGTTCATAAACGACGAAGTTATCCGCGAACACACATAAAAAAACTCCTCAGTAGTCATTGTTGAAAAGTGACTATTTTATCGATAATGTGTGTACCCACGAACAACATTATCCATTCGTTTGATCCGCTTGTGACGTAGGCAGTGGTCGCATTAATGCGACAGCCGCGCTAGACTAACTAGAGAAATTTGTTGCAAACATAAGCGTCTAGGGATGGGAACTAACGTGAAATGTTATCATAATACAAAGATCCTGAGGGATATTTTTCTTATGAAAAACAAGGAAAAGAATTCATAACACAAGGCAATATGTTAAATAAACTTTATTTCGTATGACACTGTTTATTTTATGCTGAAAATGATGCATTATACCTGATTATTTAACTATTTGTTATTTAGTTTTTAAAATGCACATTGCATTGTATCCCATCCCTATGGTCGCATATATGCGACACGCGCGATACACACCGAAGAAAAGTCCAAGCTGTCAATTACGTATTTTTGTTTAAGCTTTTTCAAAACTTAGAGCGACGAGACATAATTTTAAGTAATTGTTTTATAAAATATCTCTATTTAGTAATGGTTTTAGTTGTACCACGCAGTTAATAGGACAAAAATTGAACGAAAAAATCATACTTGTTTTCTGTCGCAGAAATACGACATGCGCGGTAGGGGCACGGAAATATTTGTCGCATAAATGCGACACAAGCGGTTAAAAGTGTTTTTTTTTTTATATGAAACATCTATTAGCGGCGGATCAGAGCGACTGTTGCCAACAGTGCCAATGCAAAACCAACACCAATGTTGGCGTCGGTAAACTATCCTTTGATGCATATTACCTGTACATAATAATTTCGATGTTTCACATCTGCCAGGCATCCCGCGACGGCTCATTTTTTTAAATTTAAAATTTTAACGATTGTAAATCCACATAACCCCAAAAAACATTTTACGTAATTACTTTATTCTCCATATTTTTTAAATATATTGAATGCCGTATTTTATACTAATATTATAAAGAGGAAAGATTTGTATTTTTGTATGTAACGAATAAACTTAAAAACTACTGGATTTGAAAGATCCTCCAGCAATGGATAGCTACATTATCAGCGAGTAACATAGGCTATATTTTATCCCCGTACTCCCACGGGAACGGGAACTACGCGGGTGAAACCGCGTGACGTCCGCTAGTAAGTTATAAGTAAATAGGTAAATGAAACGACACGACATAATATGTATTATCTATCATTGTTACGTTTTATTAAAAAAATCTAGTTGGACTAGATTTTTTTTATAAAACGTATGTTAGGAGATTGATCAATGTTATTTTCGTTATGTGGACTAATGAGATTTAAACTTCATGCTAATCCTTTTAAAGTATCTATAAAAAAAAGAAGGTTGAATAATAATAACTCACTTGTCTTTGTTTGATGAAGGCGGCCATGAGCGGTGGGTTGGACTTGAGTATCTGTAGGATCTCCTGTTGCTGGTTGTGACTGGTGGGCGAGCGTAACGTCGCCATCAGCTGCTGTAACGCCTTCTGATGGACTTGAGGTTGCGTTTGTTGCTGCTGTGGCGCGGGTGCTCTTTGCTGTAAGGGAAAGTGTTCATGAAGTCCAAAAATCCTTAGGAGGCAACTGGACTGCGGTTTATCGATGATATCGGGACAATTTAATCTAAATTAAATGCCTAAATAACATATTTTGTTGGATACGGATTAATATAATACTGAATAAAAAGGCTTCGGAAATAACAATTATTGTATCAAATTCCGTTTTTTTTGTGCTATCTAGTACTTTTTTGTTGAACTTTTTAAGATGCACAATCCTGTAGAACATTAATTTTATGTATCTCTTACGGTTTACACGGCGCACGCCAGAATTTCCGACATCTTCAACAATAATCGTCATATTTCAGTCAATTTATACAAAATCTTAATGAATTATACATTTAAACCTTCCTCATGAATCACTCCGTCTGTTGGTGAGAACCTTCGCGTACATACAGACGCGGCGGGGGACTTTGTTTTATAATATGTAAGGTTGGTATATGGTGGTATATGGTATAGCGACGTACCTGTAACTGTTGCGGCGCGTGCGGGTGCGGGTGGTGCTGCGGCTGCGGGTGGTGCTGCAGGCGCGCGTGGTGCTGCGCGTGCGGCGGGTGGTGCAGCGGCGGCGGCGCCCGGTGGTATATGGTATAGCGACGTACCTGTAACTGCTGCGGCGCGTGCGGGTGCGGGTGGTGCTGCGGCTGCGGGTGGTGCTGCAGGCGCGCGTGGTGCTGCGCGTGCGGCGGGTGGTGCAGCGGCGGCGGCGCCCGGTGGTATATGGTATAGCGACGTACCTGTAACTGCTGCGGCGCGTGCGGGTGCGGGTGGTGCTGCGGCTGCGGGTGGTGCTGCAGGCGCGCGTGGTGCTGCGCGTGCGGCGGGTGGTGCAGCGGCGGCGGCGCCCGGTGGTATATGGTATAGCGACGTACCTGTAACTGCTGCGGCGCGTGCGGGTGCGGGTGGTGCTGCGGCTGCGGGTGGTGCTGCAGGCGCGCGTGGTGCTGCGCGTGCGGCGGGTGGTGCAGCGGCGGCGGCGCCCGGTGGTATATGGTATAGCGACGTACCTGTAACTGCTGCGGCGCGTGCGGGTGCGGGTGGTGCTGCGGCTGCGGGTGGTGCTGCAGGCGCGCGTGGTGCTGCGCGTGCGGCGGGTGGTGCAGCGGCGGCGGCGCCCGGTGGTATATGGTATAGCGACGTACCTGTAACTGCTGCGGCGCGTGCGGGTGCGGGTGGTGCTGCGGCTGCGGGTGGTGCTGCAGGCGCGCGTGGTGCTGCGCGTGCGGCGGGTGGTGCAGCGGCGGCGGCGCCCGGTAGCGCGCGGCCCAGTCGGGGCGCACGCCGCCGACGCCGCCGACGCCGACGCCGCCCACGGCGCCCACGTTGACGCCGCCCACCCCGACGCTGCCGGGCGGAGGACCCATCGCGGCTTGCTTGCCGTAGGAAGGTGCTTGTTGCCGTGCCGCTTCCTCTTGGACCTGGTAGAGGCAAACGTTCTGTTAAGGTCACTCGTATGAGCGAAAACCTTCATCCATCCTACCTAGCACTTTAACTGGATAGTTATATCGGTATATCGATGCGATGTACGTGGAAATTATATTTGCAAATATCGTCCTACTATTTGTGAATTCACGTATTCGTGCGAATGTTAAAATCTGGCTATTAGTGCCTGGAGCGTTAAAAACATGAAAACCTCGGATTTCTGTTACAGTGAATGAAATTTAAAAATTCAAAGTGGAATATTTGTAGTGGAACAATTAACAGTTTAATACATATTAGGCTGTAGGATATTTTGTATACCAAAATTAAGTTTACGTATCTATTTACTTATTTATTTAGAGATAGTTTTATCGGTAATAAGAAGTTAATTAAGAAAAATTTAATAAAGAAGAATTAAACTATTTGTTTAGTTAGACAATTTACATCTTTGTCTATATCAAATATTTTGTTCGACTTCATTTATTTGAATGATAAGGTGGAATATTCAAACAAATATTTCTAGCTAGCATCCTCAATTATTAAGATAGAGAAATGACAATATCAAAAGATGCATTACTAAAAGGGCTACTACAATACCGTTTCTTTTGGGACCTTTTTCAAAGAATTTCAAACTTCTCAAAAACGAAAAAAGATATCGAAAAGAAAAATAGTCCTGAACATTGCTAAAAATTAAAAGAACAAAAAAAAATGGTAAAAACAAAAATTCATTCACTGTAACATAAATCCGAGGTCAAAAACCACCAGGCACTCCACTATACAGGGTTACTGGTAACTCGACGTATTCCTTGCAGGACGTCATAGTAGGGTTAAAATGCAACAAATTAAGCCACCAAATGTTCTACCGAAATTCAGTAGTTTTTGAATTAGTTAAGAGTTTTAGTTTTTTATGAAAAATCCCAGATTAAATCATTTGAAACCAATTTAAAAATGATTTACGGCGCGACTGTACTGAAATTTAAGTTATTATCATAGTTGACGCCGTAGCAGACCTTTGTTAATAATTAAAAGTTCAATAATGCCTAAAACTTTGGCAAATATCACTAACCAAACATTTAATTTTTTGTAATTTTTGCTATTACTTCATAAAAAATGTAGTCTAGTGCAAAAAAAAAATGCTACACCTGGTGTACAAATTACTAAGAAAATATCCTTGTCTTATCAGCTATCCAAAAAGGTATGAAAGTTAATACAAAATCATGAACTACATTATGAAAATCGTTTTTGATTTAGTACAGGCGTGCGTTTCACAAAAAGGTGATTATTCGAAAAATCAAAAACAAAATCGTGAACATTATTATTCTTTTTTATCAATATTAAAAACTTTAATTACACACATTTCACACGTCTTGTTCGATGTGCTGCCCTCGGTTTCGAATACATGTTCTTATTCGCTTCCTTACTTCGGTTTTTGTTATTCTTGATGTGATTGTTGCCCTCATCTGGTCCGCCGCATTTGTAATTCTCTCCCTTAGTTCTTCAATTGAATTTACTGGGATCACATAAACTAGATCTTTCATATGACCCCAGACGTAAAAGTCTAGCGGCGTCAGATCAGGGCTTCGTGCAGGCCACGGAATCGGCCCACCGCGCCCTATCCATCGGTTTGGATAGTTTTCATCCAGCAATTGTCGAATTGTGATTCGGAAGTGGGCTGAACATCCGTCATGTTGGTAAATCATGTTTGCTCTTCTTTCTTCCGGTACATCCGTGAGCAGTGCTGATAAATGAATTCTGAGGAAATTTTCATAAAGTTCCCCATTTAGTGTTCGGGGTAAAAAATGTGGGCCAATTAATTTGTCGTCAATAATACCCATCCAAACATTAAGCGAGAACCTTCGCTGGGATGCGGTTGGTTTCAGTTTCTGCTTTCGGTGCCCAGTAATGTAAGTTGTGGTAATTTGTGATACCATCACGATCAAAACATGACTCATCGGTCCACAGAATGTTTTTTAAAAAGTTTTCGCTGTCGGCGTCGGCACTTAGCATAAAACGACAAAATTCAAGCCGTCTTGGCGGATCTCCTTCTTCTAATGACTGGACTGGTTGGTAATGGTATGGATGTCGGCCTGACAAGTGAACTACAGACCAGACTTTCCACTGTGACATACCAAGCTCACGCGCTACGATGTTTGTCGATGTGTTAGGATCGTCAATAAAACGTTGAAGAATAAGCTCTTCGTCCTCAGCCGTGTATCTCCGGGAACGACCAGTGTCAACTTGCCTGCTTCTTTGGACGCTGCCAGTTTCAGATATTCGCCGATAAGTCGATCCGAAGACACTAACGTGGGGGAGTCGGCGGTTGGGAAAGCGAAGTTGATATTCTCGCCGCGCCTCAGCAGCGTTACCGTCACAAAGTCCGTAACAGTACATTATGTCAGCGTATTCAGGATTAGAATATGCAGCCATAGTCAGCGCTTATGAAGGCACAGCACAGCACAAGAGCAAGATACGCAGCAACAGTTAGGGAAATAGCCAGTAACAAAACACGAGCTTGCGCGACGTAGAGTTGAAACTAACTAACGCTGACGACCAAATTTTGCAAAATCGCACCCCCTGTCATGCCGAGAGAACAATAGCGACCAATCACAAAGCTCCCCGAGTGTTTGGAGTTCAAGCACAGGTAAAAACTACGAATAATACGAATACGAAACAATAGGTTGACCGTCTCGCAATTTTACCTGCCCCCCATAAAACTCTTCTCTTCCCTGGCACACATGCAAAAGTATTGACAATCATACCTTTCTGAATAACTGATAAGACAAGGATATTTTCCTAGTAATTTGTACACCAGGTGTAGTATTTTTTTTTTGCACTAGACTAAAATGAAGTAATAGCAAAAATTACAAAAAATTAAATGTTTGGTTAGTGATATTTGCCAAAGTTTTAGGCATTATTGAACTTTTAATTATTAACAAAGGTCTGCTACGGCGTCAACTATGATAATAACTTAAATTTCAGTACAGTCGCGCCGTAAATCATTTTTAAATTGGTTTCAAATGATTTAATCTGGGATTTTTCATAAAAAAACTAAAACTCTTAACTAATTTAAAAACTACTGAATTTCGGTAGAACATTTGGTGGCTTAATTTGTTACATTTTAACCCTACTATGACGTCCTGCAAGGAATACATCGAGTTACCAGTAACCCTGTATAGCTTTGGTCGTTATATGCTAAAGATGAGGGATCTTTGTCCCAATTTTTATATTTTGTTCCTAATATTTTTTGTCTAATCTTTCAATTGAGTATAGCTAGTTTGAATTGTTTGACTAATGAATAAGAACACGTGAATATAATATGACATACCTGCTGCAACGCCTTCTGCACATTGTGCGGCAAGGCGTGCGTGGCCGGCTTGGAGGGCGGCGGCGACGCCAGCGAGGCCTGCGGCGGCGGCGACGGCGGCGCCGCGCCCCGCGTGTTCATGGCCGCCATACGTCTCCGCAGCAGCTTGGCTTGTTGCACTCGCTGCTGGACCTGCTGCTGCTTCAGCTTCTGCTTGATGCTGCTGCAGAAAGGCACGGAACACTTGGTCTCCTGGCAGTGCTTCGCATGGTAGCAACACAGCGCGATGAGCTGCTTGCAGATAGGACAGTCGCCCTTGGTCTTGCGGCGGCAGATCTTTGTGTGCGTGACGACGCGCTTCATCTTCTGGCAGGAAGGTAGGCGGCAGTTGGCGTCGCGGCACTGGCAGGCGTGTACCAGAGACTGGATGCAGCGCTGGATGGATAGTTTGCGGGCCTCCTGCGGGTTGGCTTGCTTCATGTCGCCTGGAGAAGAGCCTACATCGATATCGAGGCCGAGCTTCTCCATCTTGTGCGGGTGGCCTTCCTTCTCGTGGCAGGGCACGCATAGGTCGAAGTCGTCGCACACGGTGCAGTGGTTAGCGGGTTTCGACGTGCGACTTGCAACTGTTGCAGGTGTAGACGAACTTGTCGGTGCCCTGGTTGTGCAGCTCGTATAGCATGCAGAGTGTGGAGAAGCGCGCGCGTCTTGTGGAAGAGAACTCGTAGTGGCGGTCGCGCGCCATGGTTAGGAAGGCATCGCGCCCGTCCATCAGGTCGCAGTTGATCAGCGGGTCTGGGTCTCCGATAGGCTGTATAAAAAAATTGCACATTTTCGATCAAGAAGATAAGACATAATTTTTGTTTTGATTTCACAATCAAAACAAAAAGTATGTAATCTCTCTAGACCAAATTGAACGTGGGGTAACAATGAAATCGGCTTTTTTTTGCAAATTTTGGCGTTCGTATT